>CM051824.1:20381370-25381370 GCA_028451465.1 Erethizon dorsatum
AGAAGACCCAGGTACCTTGTGCGGAACACGTACTTATTCCTTAGGAAAGATGCACGAGGAGGAAATAAACAGCTTAGCCATGAACACTGTCCCTAAGGTCCTTACTCGTGAGAGTGCCTGCCAGACTTGAGTTAAATGCCCTTTCTTGCCCAGTCATCAGGGGCAGACCTCTGGGGCCCTTTACAGCACCTGGGTCTGATTCTGTCCTCTTACCCTCTGCATCATCAGACAGATTTCAGGCTGCTTCTGTGGTGATGGCCCCGTTCTGTGGTTGTGGGTGAAAAATATCTGCCTAGAGCATGGTAGTTGGGAAGTTATGAAGTTATAAACATAAAAATATTATCAGGGCCAAGTGGCAAAGTCCTTCTTTCCTTTCTAACTTTGCATGTGTTTGTGTGTGTGTGTTACTGGGGACTGAATCCAGGGCCTTCACACTGAGCTACACCCCAGCCCGTTTTTGTAGTTTTACTTTGAGATGGGGTCTAAATTACCCTGAACTTACAATCCTCTTGCCTCGCACGCTCTCAGGTGCTGAGATTACAGGCATGTGTCACCAGGCAAATCCATTTCTTTTCTAGGAAATTGACTCACCTAATCAAGATGAAAACAATGTTGATAATCATTAGGATAATAATAATAATTGAAAATTATAATGACACTATTTTAGTGTAGACTTGACTTTATCGACCTCAAGTTTTATTTGAGTCTAGGTACAAAACAGTATCTTAGCTCCTGAATGGGCTTTCTGGTCTTTCTTGTACTTTATTATTTCATTAGTTGTGCCTTCTGTGTCCCTGAAATAGTGCAGGCTGCACTCATTTATGTTGGGATTAAACTAGAACATTTTTGTAATAGTGCAACAAGACTCGATTGTGGGCTGCTGATGTTCAGCAACATGTAGCTTCCTCTTGCCTCTCGTTTCTCCTAACTGGAGAAGAAGCTATGTGTATGTACAGGGAGACAAGAAAAGGAGTAGTGATTTTCTACTAGGGAGGTGGTGCCACCACCACCCCACAAATATTTGACAACATCTGGAACATCTTTAGTAGTCACTACTGCAGGATGGGTGCTACCAGAGCTTCCTGCAGAAGATGATATTGAGAGAAGGCTCAAGAACTAAGTGGGAGCCAATGATCCAGACAGGAATAGGAGAGGAATGCTTTCCAAGCACAGGGGCACAGGTAGGCGTGTGCAGGTAGCAACAAGCTGTCTGGTGAAGCTGAAATACAAAGCAGGAAGCAAGGAAGAAGAATTTGTGTCATTTGGCACTGAAACCTAACTCGCTCTTCTCCAGTCCCACTTAAATCTGGTTTAACTCCATCCCAGATGTGTCATTTTTACTTTCCATCTACCCAAAATTTTGTTAATTCCTGAGAGAAAAGCAGCATATATATGAGCTGCGATCTGGGCCCTAGGTGCTCTGAGTACAAGCAGAGAGTCAAGATCAGATGAGGTCCGCCCAGCTCTGACTCAGCTTCTGACTTCTCTCTCCAGCATGCAGTGGGCTGCAACCCACTGACCACGGCCTGAGTGTAACCTCGCCTGACGAGCATCGCCCTGGCTGTTCCACGGCTTTCAATACTCTTTCCTCACAGCTGTGCTCATGAGTTTCTTCTCAACTTAAATTTCACCACTCCAGCAATCCTCCCTTGAAACTCTAAATAATTTGCCTCCGCCCCACTACATTTTGCTGTCTTTTTTAGTCTGTATCACTGTCTGATTTCACCTTCATTTGTTTACTGTCTGATCCCATGACAATATGAGCTCCACGAGACCCGGAGCTGGTCTGTGCATCTCAGAGCCATGTGAGCTGTGTGAGCTGCTGAGCCTGGTCCTCCTCACATCAATAAATATAAAGAGAAAAGCAGATGGGATTGGCCTCAAAAATCAAAGAGCAGTTAGGAATGCATTTCCTGGCAAAAGTGAATGGACACTATTGGGCTACTCAGATTATAAGTGTAAGGGGTGGGGTGTCATGAAAAGGGAGGAGAGGGCAGTCTAGTGAAATTTCTGGCAAGAGGAAGCTGGTGTAAAATACAGGGTGTTCTCATCACTGAATAGCTCCTTGCCTGGATCTTGAAAATACACAAAGAATACAGCCCTTGATTCAGAATACGAACTCAGTTCTCTGCTGGCAGATCTTCCTAGGCAGGACAAGGGAGGGCAGGGCAGCTGGCCAGCCCTGAGCCCCCTGCTCCATGGATGGAAGATGTCAGCTTCCAGATGATGAGGAATGGTTCAATTTGGATTGCTGCTGTCTGCCTTTGCTTTCAGGTGTGGGCCTGAAGATCCAAGTCTGGCTGTCTATGAGTAAGCAGCTGGATGTTGCGTAACTCTCAGGCAGACAGGAAAAAGTCGGAGATAATAAGGAAGCAGCTTAATAAGGAGAAGTCTTGGCAGGACGTTCCATCTGTGCAAACTGTTGACTGACTTTTGCCCTCAGAGCGAGCAGTGTTGTGATAGAAGGGGCCATCACTGGCCAGGTGTAAGGCGCTGTTGCCTATATACGAGGCTCTGCAGGGATCACAGCTTAGCAAACCCTCTCAACAATTTCTTCCTAGCACAGGGATGTCCAGAGGTCGTCATAAAGATGACATATGCAACACGTCTTGATTACTCGTCTTGCCAAAGCTTTCACAATGCCCCTCCCCCATCTTCATTTCCATACGCTGCATGACCATGTACCTAACTGCACAGGACCAAGCCCAGCAGAGCTTCTCAGTGTCCATTGTTTCTATCACTGTAAACTCTGCCTTCCAGTGGAGCCATCATCAGCCTGCGGCTCCTGACCTCCAATACCACTATCTTGGTCCAGGCCAACATCGCTTTGAACCTGGATTCTAACAGTGCATGAGATGTTTGTTCTACTTATACTCCATGCGTTCTCTATAGAAAAGGTGTATATCTCAGAGGATGGTATTTTGGCCTACTCTGCCTACCTTCTTTCTGTGGCTTATGGTTGCACTCAGGATAAACAATAGCAATGACAACAATACACCAAATGAACTACCTGACCAATTTAGCTTGCTCTTACCTAAGCCTCCAAATTCACCTTAAACCTCCTTGCTCCAGAACTGAATCCTGAGAAAGCCAGGCTTGTCCCCACCTGTGGACCTTGCCAGTTGCTCATCCCTTGGGGTGACAGGCCCTGTCCCTTCCTCTCTGCATGACTTGGTCTTTCTTAACCTTTAGGTCTGCACTTAGATGTGGCTTACTCAAGGAAAGTTGCCTGGCCCTCTTTTATATTAATTGGCACTTAGACTGCCCCTAGCTACTCCCTATTTATTGAATTCCCTATTTATTTAACTCAAAGCTTACATGAAAGGCTCAGATGAAACCAAATGAACACCTTTGCATTACCACACGTTCCCACTGCTGTGCAGCTCCTCACAAGCCTAAAATTAATGAGGCCAACTGATCATGGCGTGAGACCTGCAAAACTGTGATTCAAAATTAACCTGTTCAATTTATCAGTTAACTAGCTCAGGTATTTGTTACAGTAATGGAAATCTGATGAATACAGATTATAAAATTCCTGGTAAAAACCCAAGAAGACAGGTATCCAACATGGTGCTTCTTTCCTGCCATGCCTGCGTGCTATCAGAGCAGTCCACATCCCACTAAAAAGAAAGCGTCTGGGTAGATGAACTTCACCTCATTCTCTCAAAGCTCACAGCCTATGCTGGCATATAGAGACCCAGCTGGGTGCTCTTTTGTGTGTTTGTGGAATGAGCAAAATATTCAAAGTCCTCAGGATGGCTGGAGGGAGGCCTGGTGTTGAGACAAGTGTGCTGCAGCATTAGCAACCTGGCAAACATAGATAAAAGTCAAATCTAGAACAGGTTATTGTGAGCAGGAACCAACTGAGCTGGGGCAGCCGCACCCCTTCAGTCACCAGAATTCTCAATGTTCAGATGAGGAGGGCAGGGCAGGGACAAAGGCAGTGTGTAGACAAGAAGCCGTTTCTCTACAGCTCTGCAGCTGTTCAGCTTTTGCCTACACCTAGGATGTCATGGAATGATCAATAAAGTGACTTCTTGCAATAATAGAAAGCACATGCCTAATTCAAATTTTGACTTGTACTACATGGGAAATTAATTAGCTTAATGCTTCAGTGAAGTCCACAACCAAGGATACACTCTCAGGGGCCATAGTGCAGAAAGGCTTACAGATCAAATCACATTCTTCATTAATTCAATTGAAACACGCAGAAGGAAGCAAGGGGAAGAAGATAGGGTCATTTATCACTTCAAAATGACTTCTCAGAAGCTGCATGTTGGAGGAAAGGGCCACAGTTCCTGAAACCTGGGACTCATCTCTCCCATATGTCCTGCCTTGCTCTTCAGCACTGACCTTTCCCGCTGACCATGTGGCTCCAAGCACCAAAGCAGAAATCTAAGAAAGAGGCCCCCGGATGCAAGGCTCCTTGGGCCAGTAGAACACACTGGTTCTAAAAAAGATTCAGGGACAAGTACACCTGGTCAACAGCTGCACCCTGGCAACTATCCAGATGAACAGCTGGTTAATTTCTAATTTATTTGTGTTTGTTGAGCAGGGGACACACCCCCTGCCTTCAATTCTCAGCTGAATTAAAGATTCATATGTATTAAGCGCATATCTATCTATCTATCTATCTATCTATCTATCTATCTATATATATATATAATTAGGGCCTCTGTAAATTTAGTTCATTCCAGGTCTTCTGAGTATTTAGTGTACAGCAAAGACTGTGCGTCTGGCAGCCTCGTGACTATCAGGTTTCTTTGGTTCCTTTCATTCTTCCCTGTCAATACCCAGTAACCTCTATATCCTATAAACTAACCTTTACCCGCACTTAACTTAAAATATTTCTATTATCAAACAAAAATTAATCTTCCGTAATAGAAATAAATATTCTCTAAAAACAAATGCTTTTTGCAAGTAATTAGCTTATTTACCAGTACTGTGGATTCAACCCAGGGCCTTCACGCCGAGCTACATCCCCACCCTTTTTCATTTTTTTATTTTGAGAGAGGCACTCCCTAAGTCGCCCAGCAGTGACTTGAACTTGTGATCCTCCTGCTTCAGACTTTCAAAGTGCAAAATATTTTAAACTAGAAATAAATGTTCTATCTTTGATTGGCAAGCTTAAGATGTTCTTTTTCTTTTTGTCCGGCTACCCTTGGAAATGAGAGGTCAAGATTAAGGAGAGAACATCCCTAGACAGAGAGAAAAGCTGCATGATTTTCTATTTCTGAGCTGTGGCTCACAGGCTGTCTGCAGAGCACTTTGTGGAGCAGAATGGAGTTCAGTAAATTGATTACTTTTCTCCACACCCTCCGTCTTTGCCTTTTCCTTCTTCAAGCCACTATGTATTCTCTCTGAGATCTGCATTTTCACTCATGCAATTCCATCTGCCTCTTTCAAATCCTGGCCCTGCCCCCACTGTGCTGGTGACTGTCAGCCCGAGCTCCAGACACGTCGCCCATGCCAACTTTGCCTCTGAGTGTCCGGGAAACATTTTCCTTTGCAGCCAGAGGCAGGACAGAGACTCTCTCATTTCATACACCTAAGCTGCTTATTGGGTTGCCTCCTTCCAGAGTAGGGAAGTAAAAGAATTCTTTCAGGGGATAAGGCAAGGGGCCCTAAGTGCTTTTTCATTACTGCCTTGGAAGTAATGAGCCAGGAACTGCTAAGACTGAGACCCAGGAACAAAGCGGCTCAAACTGCATCCCCGAAAGGGGTCAGAGGTGCCGGGTCTGGGAAAAGTGGCATATAAAGAGAACGAGAGCCTTCAGGCTTTGATGTCAAGCACTCCCTGCACCGTTGAGCCAAAGGCCCGTCTAAAACACCCATGAATGGGAGTGTGATCTTATCCCATTGCAGGTAAGGTCACTTCTCATCTTCAGGGCACTTCAGTGACTCTAAGTGATGAAGACAAACTCCTTATGAAAACACCACTGGACTTCTCTAATCTGATCTCATCCCGAGTTGTAGTGATTATCTTTGGCACAGCCCTCTCTCAACAGCCCTATAGGCTACAGATGCTTTGCGCATATCCAGAGCAAGTTTGCACCTCTGAGCTTCTGCTCATACTGTGCTCTCTGCATGGAATTCACTTTTCCCTCTCCTCCTTACCCTCCCTGCCTGCAGAATTCTCTGCCCTCTTCCACTTGCTGCTGGCTAGAGCCAGTATCATACATCTTAGTACATTTTGCCTTGGTAAATTGGAAAGAGTTCCTGCTAATGTAAGCTACGAATGCAGGACCTGTATAACTCATCTTCAAGTTGCTAAAACTATACCCAGTTCCTTGCACATGGTAATTAAATTAGTTAATTCAATTGATTTGTTGATTCATACTACTGCAGGAAGTCCGTTTCCATGCCCTGGCAAATGCTTTTACGTCCCAAGACACCTTCGTCATTGATGGGTACTGATTTACTAGGCTTGAACTACTGACCCATTTTGCTTCCATGAATGGAAAGTAAAGAGGCTTGTCTCCTGACAGTTCCTTGGCTAGTGGTGTAATAATAGAACATTATGTCAAAATCCAAGAAATTGAATTGCATTCAACCATGGTGGGCAACATGCATAATTGAGAATGTTTGTAATTAGAATTTGAGTACACAACTGAAGATTAAATGATTATTAAAGGGATCTCATGAGTTGTAATGGCATCATGTGGTTTCCTTCTTTCTGGCTACACTGAAAATCAATTAAACAGGAGGATCAAAGTGCAAAAATTGTACATTTCCATAATGTGTTTCCTTTAATGAAGACAAAGCAGTAATGAAAGAGAAAAAGACAATGCTCATCTGACTCATGCCTTGGTTGCTATTGTGAAGACATAAATATTACTTGCAATCAAGTGGACGAATTGATTTTTTTTTAATTTGAGGACATGAAAATAAAACTGCCTCAGTCCAATGAATAATGACATTTTCAAAATGTAAAAGGGAGTTTTACTTTGACAGCTTTTCCTGTGAAACTCAATTCTGGGAAGAGGTTTTTTTCTCTTTTTTTCTGTATTGGAAAACTTTCATGATAAAGAAGTTCAGAGTGCAGAGGGGAAGGATTGTGTTCACCAGGAGGAAAGGTGAACATGCAGTTTGGTTAGGCTTGTTGGAGTCTTGACATTTTTGTCCTCCTCCATCCTAGGAACACTGCTGTGCAGACGAGGATTCGGCTTCCGCCCTAATCTGACAAACAGCCATTAGCCCTGTAACCTGCCAGCAAGATTTTATCAAGTGTTCAGGTAGCAAACGCTTCTAGAAGGGGTCCAGATTTGTAATTCATATATTATGTGAGTTTCCAAAATTGAAGCCCAAGTGGAATGATTATTTTAGTAGTTGATGAGGATTTAGTGGTATGATCGATTATCTATCTGTCTGTCTGTCTGTCTGTCTATCTACCATCTATCATCTGTCGCTTGCACATCCAGTGGCTAGGTGTGTATGTATCTGCATGTGTTCATTTGGGTTTTATGCTGCCATAGCACTTTTTCATACAAATGCTATTATACAAAAGACAATATAGCATACAGTTTAAAAATATAAGCTGTATGCCACTGTGTTCTTTCACAGTAGTCTGCTGTTAGGCTGTAGAATGTACTTCTTTCCTTTTGCTTGGCCCAAACTTGCTCTGCATTGGTTTTTTTTTTTTTTTTTTTTTTTTTTTTTTTTTTTTTTTTTCCTACTTTTAGTAAATACAAAACCTTCCTACTTAAAAAAAAATTAGCTTTATGATCTGTCAAACTTATGTTTGCATATTGACCCTGTTCTGCATTAGCTAAGAGAAATTGTACCTACCTCACAGGATGGCCATTCATCAATAAGGTAATATTTTATTTTATTTTATTTGTTTGCTTGTTTATTTTTTGGTACCAGGAATCAAACTCACAACCTACCGCTTGCCAGGCAGACATTGTGCCACTGAGCTATATCCCTGGCAATAAGGTAATATTTTAGAAAAGGACTTGTCTCTAATAAGCAATAAGCCCTCAATAAGTGCTTCCTGTGGCTACTATTGCAGAAAACACCTTCACCCCTCTGGCATTCTGCAACAGTTAGGCTTAGACACAGGGTCTGGATGATCAATATTCCTGTAGCTGCAGTGCTAACTTTTCCAATCAGACCACATGCTAGGGTGACGACTGGTTTCCAGTTCCAATTCCTTGCTGTTTGGTGACTTCCTGTGCCCTCCTCAAGGGCTGCCCCACCCGAGGGCTGTCATTTAAGGAATGAATCCCTATCATTGATTAGCTGCTCTGAGGAGCAATCCCTGTGAAATACTCTGAGTGTATTTTCTGAAAAACTCAGAAAACATTTCTAGGAGCAGGTAGTCTTTGAAAAACAAACTTTTGTCTTTGTAATAACTCTGTTTGCTTTGTCCTTAATTGTTTAAGATGGAAGTATCCATTAAAACAATTGGATAATAGGCTGATCAAGGGTACTAAGTTATAGTTAGGAGAAATAAATTACGGTGTCCTATTGCCCATTAGGGTACCTAGAGATAACAATAATGCACTGTGTATTTTTTTAAAAGTTAGAATAAAAGATTTTGAATGTTTTTACCACAGAGAAATGAGAAATGTTTAAGCTGACAGATATGCTTAACCTAATTTGAACATTATACAATGTATATGGATATGGAAACGTCAAATGATGTTTCATAAATAGACACACTTTTTATGTGTCAGTTTAAAAAAATGAAAAATTGAAAAATACACAAAAGGATAAAAAGCTGAAAGGAAGGTTGACTGGATAGGATTAGCAGGATATCACTCTGGAATTCTGTCACAGACTTGTTCACCTCTGGGGCAGAGAACAGGCCTCAGGAGACTGAGCAACAGCAAACAGGACACTTGAACAGGGAAAGGGTCACCCTCTGGGCCTCCAGGTACCATGCAGAGGTCCTGGTGCAGCCATTTATGGGTGAAAGGTGCTTGGAACTTTTGCAGCAGTGAGTGGGCACCTCTGAGGAACGCTTCTCCAGGTCATTCCTTCTGTTGCTCTTTGGACACTAGAAACATGCAAAGTCCCTGAAATCTCAGGATGTAGGGATTTTGTCTTAGGCCTTCAGAGGCTCCTGCTTTGAGCCTGGCCTGGGGATGAAATCATGGTTTAGATTTAGGAAACAACCTAGCTGCTTGTCTTTGTGCTCAGTGCCAAGAGAGACGTCTGACTCATGAGACAGAAGCACTGAGGAAACCGAATGGAAAGAGGTCCAGCTTCATCTTCAGCAAGGTGCAGCCCCACAACCCTGACCCCGAAATGATTTAAAGGGAAAGCAGGAGGCAAGGCCTGGGTTAACGTCTGCTGTCGTGGCCAAGGGGGGTTCAAGCTTTGTCTTTGGAAAGCCGTGGCCGAAGACGGGCACTTGCTTGGAGTCAGCTGGCGGTGTTTAGGGCAGAGACATTTTCTGTGCTGCCTTCAGCCAATCCCGCTTATTTGTTGCACAGAGTTCAGCACTGATTAATTAATTAACTTTTGAAAGGTACCTCAGATCCCAAGACTTGGTTATAGCAACTGCCTTGCCTCCCCCGCCCCCATCCCTCCTCTCATTTCCTTCTCCAAACTGCCAGCTTGGTTTCTCGCCCAATTGCCTTTGATTTCCTTTTTCAGGCACATTAGTATCACTCTGACTAGGCCTTAGAAAGTGACTTCTAACCTCTGGACACTGAGGACAGTGGCTTTCTGGTCCTGCTCTGTGCTTGGGATCTGCTTCTCTGTGTGTCTGCTCTGCCACGTTGTCATCCCGAGCAAGGCCGGCAGGACCAGACGGAGCCAACTGGAATGAAAAGGCAAGGGGAGGATGCGGGGAGCGTGTTGAATTTAGGGTTGATAGTACGTGGTGATGAGCTGGGTACTGCAGCTAAGGAAAACAGGGTGCTGAGCCTTGCTCAGCGTTTTGCAAGGATGCATGCAGTTCCTACTGTGTGCCGCTTCTCGTGTTAGGCGATGTTGTGGGGAGTGCAGGCAAAGGGGATAACCAAGCTCTGCTTTGGAGTCTTTAACTTTATTTGAAGTAAAAAAGTGACAGTGGGCAGAAATGTAAAATAGGGTTTCTTTAGTTTGGACCTTAAAAATTCTCCAAAGCCTGGGTGTTAAAAGCTTGGTCTCCAGCCTATGGCATGAGTGGGTTGCATTAGAATCTTCAAGTGGTTGCGCCTTGTAGGTCTTCCAGTCATTAGGATGAACCCACAAATGGGATTTGCAGATTCTGGTCTCTTTTTCTTTCATTCCTGACCATGAAGTGAACTGGATTCCTCTGGCATGCGCTGCTGCTATGATGTGTGGCCTCATTCTAGGCACAAAAGCAATAAGAATAAACAAATATAGGCTGAAACCTTCAAAACTTTGAGCCCAAATTAACCTTTCTTGTTTTCAAATGGATTATTTCAGGTATTTTGTTACAGTAATGGAAAGCTAACTAATACAAGGGCATAAAACTATGCAGAGCATGCTAACAGCAATTTTATTTGCTTATGGGATCAGAAAGCTATGGGACAAAAATTATTTTGGTTAGTTTAAAAGACACAGACCTGGGAACCAGAAGCTCTGAGTTTAAGTCTTAGAAACCCTATGTGACCTTGGGCAAGTGACTTCTATCTAGATTTTTGTTTCCTTCAAACAAACAGTTCAAACTAGATTTTGTTAAAGTTACTGCTTTCTGTGTATAAGGGGTTTGTGCATATTATTACCAAATTTCCATAACAGGTACTGTTGAGACATCGCACAGACACAGGAATCCTCCAGGTAAGGGCTGCATGACGACACGAGGTGGCTGGCTCTGTCTGGCCCGGACCTCATCGTATCTCTTCTGGTTTCCTTGTGCCTTCCCGTCACACCAAATGCGGAGAAGGAGCAGTTTCTGTCCTCGAGATGCCCTCAGGTTGTGAAGGAGACAATGTACATCTTGAAAACAGATGTGAAGGAGTTACAAGTCCATCTATGAGAGATTCGTGTGTGGGACTGGGTAGTGGGGGAGATAAGAAATTCAAAGAGAGCCAGAGGGATGAGATGGCCCTGGAACTTGGCCTTGAGAGCTGAGTGCAATTTCAAAGACTGGATGACTGGAATTTTACAGGCATCTTCCACACTGGGAGAAAAGAGGTACAAGTCTGGAAACAGGTGCATGGTTGTGGCAGAAAAGCAGAAAAGGAGCTGGAACAAAGCCAGCACAAGGGGAGAGTGTGCAGGTAAAGTTTACTGGGCCACAGGTAACTCAGCTTTCAGATGTTGGGTGATCCAGACCCGCAGGTCTTCACCTGCACAAAGCATGCACAGATGCTGGCACCAGCCCCTGGGGGTACCCTGCCACCCAGCTCCCGAGCACAGGTGGAAAGGATGCAAGAGTCCATCTGCCTGACCCCAGTTCCAGCTCAGGCCTGTTTCTGACACCAGCCCCCTATCTTTCATCCCACATTCCGTGTGGCAACTGACCCTTATCTGCTTTGCTGATGATTTTGCCCTGGCAGTGATGGGATGCCATGGATTTTTGTGCCCAACCTACAAATTCCTGTGAAATAACCGGTGAAGAGCATTAGGGTTGGTGCAGCCAGGAATCCTCGGTGCTGCTGCAGTCCACTGTGCCATGGATTAGCTTTGTGCCCCTGAACTTTGTCTCCACTTCCTCCTGTTCCTCAAAGTTGGGTCAACACCCATGCGACCTCCTTCAGAGGGGCAATTTGAAAAATAAAATGAGATAGCGTGCAGACGTAAGATAGATCTGGAATTGATACTTGGCATTATAAATATTTCGCTTCTTCACATTTTTGCCAGATACTGAATCAGACAGTTAAAATGATTTTTGGAAAAAATGGTAACAGGCGACCTCTGGAAAACTATTACCCAGCTCAGATGGAATCCTGCAATTCTCAGAAGTCAACACAAGAGGGAGCCATAAGCCCATACTAAAGTAAGTGTAAGTGCGGGTCTAGGACGCTCCCTTCTAATTCCAGGCTGTGAGTATAGCTGACCCCTGATATCCCCAAGCGATTAGTTTCAGAATTCCTCTTCCCCTGCATAAACCAGAATGCACGGACGCTGTAGTCCCTTTACAAAGCGGTGTGATATCGGCACATGATCTGTGCACATCCTCCCATACACTTTAAATCATCTCTAGATTACTTACAATACCTAACTCAATGAAACACTGTGTATGTAGTGGTTATATTTGTCTCCGACTCCCCAAACGCTTAGGGCTTCTGCTCTGGAGTGAGGAACGTGGGCTTCTGTCACCTGGATTTACCACGGCCAGTCTGCACTCAAGCATCTTATCTTGTTTCTTTAATTACCCGAGAAGGGAGTAGCTGGCCAGAGGCTTGCAATTCAGATTAATTGTCCTGACATCTGTTCACTCCACTTTAGAACGAGGGTGCGCGATTCCTGCCTAACCGTGACTCACGGCTGAAGGCAGTAACATCGTCGTTATCCCCAGGAAGGTGCTGACCAGAAATGAAGAGATGGTTTTATTGACTTATCTCCCTGGGCCTTTAACTTTCTCTCACACACACATTTTTTAATTTAATGATAAATCTTTGTTGTACATTTTCTAGTGGTTTTATTGATTTGTCAGAGACAGTCTGTGAGAATTATAGGCCACATTAGGCTGGGGGTGAGGCAGGGCCTCTAACATGGAGCTCAGCCTGACCACTCACATTCTTCACCCCCGAGACTGTAGCAGGTGTCCGGACCGTGTCACCCCTATTTTGATGACCGTGGTAACCACGAAAGGAGAGTCTGAGGTGGGGCCCTTGCACAGGATGTGCGGAGCCACTCGGATGGACTCACTGCTTCAAGATGTTGTATTTCTTCTGTGTTTCGTAGCAGAATAGCGCCACTTTCCCTCAGCCCTCTAATCAATGTAGCATAGAGATGTAAGAGCTCAAAATGAACAAATTACCAAGGTGTGAACCTCAACAACCCTTGGAATACACAGTCCTCATTTTGATTTAGCTCGGAGTCAACCTTCACTAAGTGTTCGTGTGGCAGGCAAAGGCAACTCATCTAGTCAATTTGCGAAAACTGAAAGCATCAAATGTGCTTGTTTCCTTTAACTATTTATTTAATTGGCTTTGTTTTCTCTTCATGGAGTAAAGGAAGGTTGAATTTTTCTGTTCCAACTCCCAACTGTTTGTAGTTGGAGCCCAAGGGATTGAGGGATGAATCGGGTACCTAGGAACAATAGTTCATAAGAATATATTTTCACATATAAATAACCCTGAGGAATACATTATGTACGTTTTCCAAATAAAAGCTATTAAATATGTTAGTATTAAGGTAGAAATATCCACCCCCACTCTTTGGAGTGGGAGCACAAAATTATCGGACGCTGGTAAGGTGCATAAAGTTGAGCTTGTCTGTTCTTATCTATGGCGACCTTCTGAAGTCCTCTTTACTTACACTCTTGAGGTTTACTTTGCTATTACCGTTATCATTTACTATCTTAGAGCCTCCACTCCTCAGAGTCCCATCAGTCCCTGGTTTTAGATTCCATAGACTGGAAAAGAGCATAGGATCAGGGCCCAAACAGAAGTGGCTTCTCATTGGGAGTTGGAAGTGCAAGCAGCAAAACAATAGGATGAGGCTCAGTAAAAAGCACAGGACGCGAGCTCCGAGAGACACCAGCTGGACCAGAGACAGCAGTGAGCAGGAAGCGCAGGGGGCGCTGAAGCCGGCCCTGGAACTGCGCAGAGGAGCTTTCCACAGAGAGGAGCGCGGCGAGGGGTGCTGGCAGCCGGCGGCAGTGGTTAGCGCCCCCTTGTGGAAGCTCGGATGCAGTTCTGAGAGCTTTGGAGGTGGGTGGGTGGAAATGACCTTGCGAGCTGGGTAACGGGGAAGCTCTGTGGGCTTGTGTGGGACACAGGGCGCTGGGGCCAGCTTTCCCTTCCCCCGGTAGCCAGGACAGCAGCTGGGTAGGGCATTAGTGGGGTCCTTTGGAGGCATCCGTGCCTAAGGGAGGCTTGGACTTGGGAAAGGAATAGTACATGGAGAGGGCCCCTTAGCCGTGGATTGAATGAGATTTGATTCCCAGGCCGAAACACAGCCTTGTTTTTCTCTTCCATTTTAAAAAAGAGAAAACAGTACTGGGCTCACAGATTTTGTCAAAGAATATGTTTAAAACAGATTAAAAAGAAAATACTACAGACATGAAATGAACTTGTCAAATATTTTATTTAACCCGTAATTAAATTAGAGAACCCAGAAGAGTTTGCAAGAGGTGTAAAGGTGAAATCACGAAGCTGAGCTGTTTATTGATCAGGAATACCAGATGAATTTGCAAATGATTGCACAACTGGTGCTTTTACAAATGGTTGGGGGGAAAACTTTGTCCCAACAGAATTTAGTGGTCTGTCTTTGGACGAAAGTTATTTACATTACTGTCAGTCATCTACAATTTAAAGTTATAAAATAGCTTGAAGATCTTAAGGAGCAGACCCTCGTAGGTGGAGGACTGCATTCAGGAGAAGCAAAGGCGGCCTCCTCCAGGTGTTCACTGAAGCACGATTTTCACTTTTCTCCCGAGGGTGCTCCCGGAATTGAGAGTTCTTGCCGATGAGGATTTGGATTTGGTGCAGCCTGGACGGGAAGTGTTGGTGCCGGGCAGCGAGCTGCGAAGGGCGCCCCCTAGCGCCGGCGGAGGCGGGGGAGAGAGTGCGCCCGGGCTTTCCGGGCAAGCGAGGCGCCGATCGCGCTGTGCCCCGGGCAGCACCGGTGTGTCCGGCGGTGTGTGAAGTCTGCGCGAACGCCTCCACGGAAACTTCCCTGCCGCTCCCAGGTGAGACCCGTTTTGCAGGACGTGGGGGCAGCCTGAGAAGTCGGAGACGGAGGGACCCAGGCCGGAGCCCCCGAGGCGCCTCTGAGAAGCTCCGGAGGAGCCCCAGTGTCCCTTAGAGCCGCAGAGTGAGCTACAGGGATTTAGGGGACCCTCTGGTGGCTGTTTGGAAAACTGCAGAAATATTTACATCAGGCAGAAGGCAGAAAGTGAGGAGAAAAATATTTTTTGCATTTTAAAATTTTTTTACAAGTGTATGCTTATATTACAGAATAGTGATGTCGTTTTGGTAAACTAGGCCATACATATAACATATGTTGCTCATTTTCAATACCTGAATCTCCTTTCTTCTCCCCCCTTGATCCTCCTTCCCTATTTTCAAGGGTCTATCTGCTAATTTTCTATCATCACTCCTTTATTTAACTCATTGATTTACATTTTAGGTTGTTCGTATAAGAGAAAACATGCAATATTTAATTTTATGAGGCTGGCCTATTTTGCTTAGTATGATGATCTCAAGTTCCATCTGTTTTTCCAGCAAATGATATGATCCCATTCTTTTTTAAGGCTGAGTAATATTCCAGTGTGTGTGTGTGTGTGTGTCTGTGTGTGTGTGTGTGTGTGTGTGTGTGTGTGTGTGTGTGAGAGAGAGAGAGAGGGAGAGAGACACTTTTTTATTCATCTGTTGATGAGCATTTAGGCGTTGTGAATTGTGCTGATAGAGAAAAAATATGAGTGATAAAAGCAGTGGAGACTAAAAAATGTGGGAGAGGAAAGGTCCAGAGGAGATGAGCCCACCTTGCTCCAAGGTTAAATGGTGGGAGAATCCAAGGTTGAGGGTCAGGCAACCCCTCCTAGTACTCACGCAGCCCCTCCCAGGACTCACACAGCCCCAGTACTGCTGGACTAAAGTTGATAAATTCTTCTTAGTGGTAACTACACACTACACAGGGCAGAATATTGGCCAAAAATGAACTAAATATTTAAGAAAGAGAAACAAAAAGTAAGTAGAACTTATTCAGAAATACAGCAAGTGTGCAGAAAGAGTTGCAAAAACCACTAGACCCTAAAACCCCAATGAATACCGAAGTTGTAGTATTTGTAAAAACAAGTGAGGACTTTTGTTTCTGACCCAAAGTACTATTTTAAGTAAGTTTTGGGTGTTAACCGATTAGCACAAACTCAAGTAACTTTGCGCAAGTGCTCTGTAGTGTGGGAGTGACAGAGCGGTCCAGGGCTCTGGCTAGCTGTGAGCAGCACCCTTTGTGTAGCACACACCGAGAAAGACGCTTCTCCCTGGCTTGCAAAGAGAACAGGGCTCTGTATGGAGGACTAAACCTGGGAGGGAACTTAGCCCTGAATGCAGAATGGGTTCCTGAGAGGAGACCTGACTGGGGCTGCCCTTTGCTGCATGTGAAGCGGTAGCCACTGCTTTCCTGTGCAGAGCGGGGCTCTGCACTCTGCCTCAGTGGCAGGGAGCTCTGGCCAGTTTCCTCACCGCAGCCATCCAAAGCCCATGTCGCGAGGACACCGGGTCAGAATGTCATTGCCACCCATCCTACTGCCCCTGGGCTCTTCAGGTGCATGGTGCAGGCTGTCAGGCTTGGTAATACAAAAGAGAAAACTGAGGATCACTGATGCAAAGGACTTTCTTACAGAGATAAAAATTATCAGTGGTGCTGTGTGGACTAGAACCCTAGTTCTTCTGATGTCCCCTCGCTGTCCTTTCTGCTGCCCCCTCTGAAGTATCTGCAAGCATAGAGATTAACTCTGCGGGAGTGACAGTGTGGTACTGGCTGGCCACGTGCAATTTTGCTCTTCTCTTCACTTGTCTCTGAATTCTCTCCTCTTCCTCCTCCTTCCCCATCACCTTCTTTTCCTCCTCTTCCCCCTCCCCTTCCTCCTTCTCCTTCTCCTTTTCCTTCCATTTCTGTTTCTCTCTCTGTAAATTTTGAGTAAGTGGTGATTGCTCTTGGATCTTGGATGTTTTCAGTGTCTTATTAACATCTAGTATTTGTTATTTTAATTCCTTCCACTAAGAGTGTTCGTTTGTTTATCCTTTAACTTTTACACCATGAAGACCATATTCTTCATGAATTAAGGGTTGAGGTCAGAAAGCTGTTGAGGGAGTGGAGGAAGATGGATACATGACTAACTATAGTAAATGGTCAAAAATGAATCAGTATAGAGATGTAAAGTCAGTTGTCCTGAAAGCTCTGGGAGGGAATAATTTAATTTGCCTTGAAGGTCTGACCTGACCCGAAAGACGCAGTGATACTTTTAATTGGCTTTGAAGTATGAATACGAGTGAAGGCAAAGGTTTGAGGTGGGCCATTTACCATGAAAGGAACAATACAGAGAGTAAAAATATACACAGCTGTTACAAATACAGGTGATGAAATCTATTTCCTTAGTGTGCAAACTTGCATTGTGGGGGTGAGGGCAGGAGCGAAAGGTGGGGAGAGGATGTTGAAAGGACATGTTCTATAAGGCTAGAGGAGCCATAGATACAGTATTTAAAGAGGACCTGATTTGGTAGCCTTTATTACTTCTTTTATAAAATCTTAGGGCACCATCAAGAATGGATTTGGAAATGAGGTGGCCCCGAAGCTGGAAGTAGAAAGTGCTCTTTTAATAATTTAGGTAGAGTGGCTGAAATCTTTAACTACCACTATGAGTGATAAGCACTAAGAGAATGGATTTGGTGTCAAATAAGCCCCGGGCAGGAATGCTAATTCTACATTATTTGGGGTAACTTAATTTCTTTTATTTTGAGTTTTATAAGATAAGGTAAATAATTATTGGAAGAACTCAATCAAATATATAAAGTGGTAAGTGCAGTGATTGGCATCTGGTAAGAACCTCTCCTGCCTGGGTATGGATTGTGGAAAAAATGAAGAATGAGAGTTAGAAATCCAGGAACTTTTCAATATAGCCCTTCAGTGGCTTCACTTAGTGGTTTCCTGGTGAGAAGGAGGCTGATTGAAGAGACCTGTTAGAAATACAACCCACAAAAAACAGAGAGAGTAGGGGAGAGAAAAAAGTAGGAGTCTGAGGTTCTGGGCTTAAGGAGGATAGTGATTGATGATGATCCCATTGTTGAAATGTGAAATTTAGGTGTAGGAGACGTGGTGTGGGTGGAAGCTTGACTTTAGCTTTGAGACTGAGTTGCTTGCAAAATGTTCAGATGAATTTTTTCATAGATGTTTGTGATAGTTAACTGATTGTGTCAATTTGAGTAAGAAACACCCAACCTAAATTGGATCAGCATAATTCCGGGGGTGGCTGAAGGGATTTGCTGAAGACAGAAGACCCACCCTGGGTAGATTGTAGCCTGAGTACAAGAAAAGGGAAATGAAGAAGGAAAGCTCGCTCATCAGAGACCTTTCAGCCTCCTCACATGCACTCACAGGGGACGCTACAGTGAGCTCCAGGCCTTTGACTGGATCCTTCCCATCCCCAGGGGCAGACAGCCCTTTTGCACCTTTCCACACCTGGCCCTGCAGGCCGCCACTGTAAGCCAATGTATGTAAATCCTTACGCATGTACGCATCTTGCATTATATTTGTTTCTGTAGTGAACACTGACTGATACTTAATAAAGTTTAATAAATGTTTAATAAAGTTTGGCCTGGAACTCAGATTAATAATGAGGGGTGCAAATGCTCATATGAGAATTCAACACCTAAGAGTGGTAATGGAGACTATGGAAAGTGTGTGAGTCAAGATGAGAAGAAGCTAAGCATTGAAGTCACTGACACAGCTGAGGAATGAGTGGATCATAAACAGGGAAAGGGACACTCAGTAAGGAACATCCTGGGAGATAGGAAGGGGTTAACCAGACAGGGTAATAAAAATGGAAGGAGCTGCTTTCAGATGTGAGCGTTCAACCACAGCAGATTCTACCGAAGGTGTTGGAAAGTTACAACAGGATGATAGCATAGGATCTGCAGGAAGAGGTCTTCTGAGACCTTTCGCTGAATGTTTTCAGTAAATTTGAGGCAAATATATGCAATGTCTCCTGTCCCTTTTAATAAGGCCATTAATCTCGCGAAGGCTGCTCCCCATAAACTAATTACTCTCCAAAGGGCCTGTCTCTAAATATCCCCACAATGAGCACTGGGTTTTGAACATAGGGATTTTGAGGGGACATAAGCATTCAGCTCATATCACATAGTAGGTCCGTGATATATGTCCACTGCTGTTAGAAGTGATGGCAAAATCTAAGCTTAGTTTATTTGCCGAGAATTACTGAAGGAAGGAAGTAGGGACTGGAAAGGAAAGGTTAATCTTAGGGAAAATGCTATTGAAAATAGAAGATCGGGCTCTCCACACAACTGAAAGATTCACGGATAGAGCTGCAGATCAACCTGAATCTGTTATAGAGGCTCCATGCTCCCTGGCCTCCACCAAGGAAGGGGTCTTTGGACTCGCTTGATTACTGGTGGATATTAGAGTCCTTGAAGCAGTGCTTGGCCAATCTGCGGCAAGTCAGGTTGATTGTTCCTTATTCTGCAGACCTATGTGCCAGGAATAAAGTTGAAAGCTTTTGATTCATTTTAAAATTTAATTTAGAAATAGATTGGCAGATTTCTTTGGACATAGTATTAGAATTTGCATGAAGGTTAGAATGCTAAGGAATTTGAGATTTTGGACCATATGGCTAAAAACCAAAGTTTGGCATGCTACCTGAGTTTCTAATGAATATTTCATTTTATGCATTTTGTCAGATTTATCAACTCTGTAGACATCTAGTTAGATGGAATTAAAAAGAAAAGGGCAGCCACTTGGTGGATTGGAGAATTTCTGAAATATTTGTAAATTAAACTTATGACAGCAGTGTTGTACAACTGTAGGCGATGATTATGAAAACGAAAATCGCCCTGTGGATTTTATGCTTATGTCACTAATGATGTGTGGGCATCATGGAAAAGCAAGCAGAAAACTAACAATGTTAAAATGATTAAATAGCAAGGGACAGTGAATTAATATTGTAAGCAACTGGGAGTAATGACTGAATATTGTCAAAAATATTTGGATAAAATTGTAGAATGAACTAAATTTTGTTATGTACATAGGCTTTATACAAACATTTTGTGTTAGGGAAAACCTAGTACAATAACATCAATCTTTTATTTGACAAAAGTTTTAATATTATTTGAGAAGTTCCCCATCTCTCTCCTCATTGATAATAGAAGGAACTAAAGACTAGATATAATCAAGTTGAAATTGGAAAATAAAAATCTTGGAAGAGATTTCCACAGTTATTATAGTTCACTAAACTCCTTAGAACTTTGTTGTCTAAACATTATAAGTGGAGAAATCAGTTTGGTGATTTTCAATTAGAATTTAAAAACATTGAATAAGACAGCAAATATCAGAAAGCTAAAATTGTATACTTTAATTTCAAATATGTGTATGTTTGTATAGGATTGTGGCATAAAATGAATATCCTATTACAATTTTCAAAAGTTAGAAAGAGAACAATTGGGAAAAAGCAAGGACAGCAAACTTAGAGGAGGAAATTGGAAAGTAAACCTAATATTGAATTATTGGAAAATCTTACCACTGAATCCAGTGATTATTCTCTGCAAAAGTGATTATTAAGTGATGACTGAGAAAGTTCTTAAACATAGAGTATTTAGGATAAATACTCAAATTGGACTTTTCTTTTTTAGACGACAGCGTGGAGTTTAGTAGTAATCCTAGATTGGGTTTATTTTACTAATACGAGTGCTCCACTGGGTGAAGTCATCAGAACTGCATGCCCTTTGACCTCTGGAGCCCAGGAGCTGAAACCAAGACTTGGAAACCAAAAATACAGCAATTTTGGAGGCAGAGCACAAACATTTGGTCGAAATTGTCAGAAGCTACCGAAAACAGAAAGAATATGAGCAAGATAGAGGAAAATTTTAATGTTGTCTCTCCTTTTTCTTGCCTTCTTTAAAGTAAGCTTTTATTTAGTCTAATTAGATAATATTTAATATGGGGAGTGCAGACTGCACTTGTCTAGGTGAAAACTATCCTGTTGTCTATATCATATTATTAATTCATTTTACTGGGACCAACAAATGGCCCAGTTTGTAGAAAAATAATTTCTTATTCTGTGAGGCTTGAGTGATGTACCCTAGGCAGGATCTCTGGCTCGTACCCTCTGTCTGTAAGTCTTTCTGAGATATTAGAATGCATTTTGAGGGTGGTTTTGGAATGGCGACTGTGTCCTCTTCTAGGTCATGAGTTCCTTTAGGGAAGAGGCCAGTCGTGTTTGTCTGTGAGGTGACAGGATTTTGAACAGTACTCTGTTGCTCACAGTAGGAAAGCAAAACGTATTTACTAACTTGAACAGTTGAATTAATCTGAAAACAGGGATAACAACTACCAGAAAATGTAAACAATAACAGGAGTCCTGAAGGCCTAAAAGTTATCAAACACATGCATTAATTAAAACCAAAGTGAGCCTGATGTCTGATTACTCAATGGTTTCTCATACCTTTGATGCTTGTTCTTCCTGCTTCCTTAAAATTGATGATAGACTTCATCAGTTAGGAAAACTGATGTCTGATAAGTGGCATTCTTGACTCTTCAGTCTTTGTTATTCCTTGGTGAAGTGGGTAAAGGCCTAGTGATTTCAAGAAGTGTCTACTTTCAGAGGCCCCCTATGTTGAAATTCTGTTGCATGATTTCTGCAAGTTATACATCCTCTCAAATCAAAGGGGCTGGTGAATTAAAGGGAATGTTAGCTGACATGACTGAAGAGTTATGTTATAGAGTTCCAAGACAGTTTGTGCAAGTTCCCAGCTGCTTTGTGTGTGTGTGTGTGTGTGTGTGTGTGTACGTGTGTGATACTCTTGGCTCTGTTTCTCTATGTTTATTAGTTTCTTTTTTTGTGTGTGTGGGTACCGGGGATCGATCTCAGGACCTCGCGCGCCAGCAGGCGCCCGTGCCACTGAGTGATATCACTGGCCCCTTTTTCGTATGTGGGTTCCGGGAGTCGAACTCGGGCCCTTGCGCTTGCCAGGCAGGTGCTTACACCGCTGAGCCATCTCATCGGCCCCTAGTTTATTCTTTAGCTTTGATTCCATTCTGGTTAAAAATTCTGCCACAGTTCCAGGACTTACCTTTACATACTGAAATGTCCAAGTAACATTTCAGGTGTGTGCCATTGACTCTTATTTCCCAGAAACCCAGTAATTCTTTTCTGTCCTATTTGTTTAGAACCCTCGGTCCACACGGATTCACCTGGGAACCACACACTGGAATGAGCAGAAGGACTAGGTAGACTTACTCAACTGAAGTTGAAGAGTCTGTGCTGAAAGTTGAGAATGGAATCAAATTCCTTGCAACAACCTGGATCAGGCAGGAAAATCAGGTTGTTGCCTTTCTCTTTTTACCTTCATATTTATACAGAGGAGAAATAGTGTCATTTGCCTTGCAATTTTGAGTTCCTCTGGATGTGGTTGATTGCATAGCTTCCAATTCCTATGCTTCCAACAGGCTGGGCTGTAGGGCAGGGATGAGGGGGAAAGGACCTATAGCTCAGTGCCACCAACTCACTATTTTCACCAAGATTTGCTAGATTTAAAAAAAGAAAAAAGAAAAGAAACCTACTTTGTATTTGCTATTTCCCCAGCAGACACTTTTTGCAGACTTAAAATTTAAAAGAAACAAATTTGGCAAAGTGAGTCCTTTTGCAAATGGAACTCTGTATTATGACGGACACATTTGAACTTTTTTCTGCCATTGTCTGTGTTTACACATTTGTCCATTTTTATATGCATTTGGAAGGTTAAGTTCTTTGTTGTTATTTCTTTGTTTCTTACCAGATTGCTTTCTCTCTATTTGTTTGGAACTTATATAATGTAGTTCTTTTATTGGTTATCCTTGAAATTTTACTACAAATGTTTACCTTTTGTAGGAAAATTGATGTGCTTTGAGACCATCACATAAAGTGAAATAAATCAGACACACAAGTTTATATGTCACATAATGTCTCTTACATAAGAAACCCAAAGTATGAATAAAGAGAAAAATAAAAGATAGATAATAGGAAACAGGGAGTCAGATCTTTCGTAATGGGAAGGGGACCAAGAAATGGAGGGAGGGTGGGAAGAGAAGAGGGAGAAGTGCAAGTAAAATGAATGAAGATGTGTTATGTACATGTACCAATTCTCCTTGATGAATGTAATCATTATGTGTTACAAATATGTACTAATAAAAAATAAACATTAAAAATAAAAAGGTAGGGCCGGTGAGATGGCTCAGCGGCATAAGTGCCTGCCTTGCAAGCGCGAGGGCCCGAGTTCGACTCCCGGATCCCACATACGAAAAAGGGGTCGGTGATATCGCTCAGTGGCACGGGTGCCTGTTGGTGCGCGAGGTCCTGAGGTCGACCCCCCGGTACCCACAAAAAAATAAAATAAAATAAATGAATAAATAAATAAAAAGGTAAAATTCAACTGGTGCTTCTAAACTAGATTTTATTTTGCCCCAGGGGATATTTGGCAGTGCCTGGAAATACTTTCTTTTTTTTTTTTTTTGTGGGTACCGGGGGGTCGACCTCAGGACCTCGCGTGCCAGCAGGTGCCCGTGCCGCTGAGCAATATCACCGGCCCCTTTTTTTTTCGTATGTGTGTTCCGGGAGTCGAACTCTGGCCCTTGCGCTTGCCCGGCAGACGCTTAAGCCGCTGAGCCATCTCACCGGCCCTGGAAATACTTTCTATGTTAAAGAAGGGGCAGGGGTGTTTATTCAGTGGAGGACAAGAATGTTGCTAAACATCCTACAATGCTCAGGGGAGTCCCTCATGACAGAAGTGTCCAGCCAAAATTGTCTTCAGTGCTGAGTTTGATAAACCTCAAGTTAAACAATAATTTAATCCTCCATCTGATCAATATGAAGCCCTTAGAGTCATCCTCCCTCTTTATTTACATTGTAGCTCTCTCTTTTTTTGTTAGATCTCCTACTTCCATCCTTCTTTTCACTGTAGACCCTGTTTATGATTATTATATATTGAGACTTTCACTACCTTTTTGTGAATGCAGTCATGTAACATATACAAAAGTATGATGTTTTGCTTGGAGAGTATACCTATTAAAAGATAGTCAAGGGCCGGTGAGATTGCTCAGCGGTGTAAGCACCTGCCTGGCAAGCGCGAGGGCCCGAGTTCGACTCCCGGAACCCACATACAAAAAAAGGGCCGGTGATATCACTCAGTGGCACGGGCGCCTGCTGGTGCGTGAGGTCCTGAGGTCGACCCCTAGTACCCACAAAAAAAAAAAAAAAAAAAAGATAGTCAAAAAGCAAAAAGTCACAAAACGAATCATGGAAAGGGCAATTCACTATGTTGTCACTTTGCAAATTGTGCTTTTGCAGTAAGACTTCAGCCGACTTATAGTGAGCACCACGAGCCAACTCTGGAGGATTATAAAGTAACAGATGCCGCTGTTTTCCAGTAGAAGTCAATGGTGCAATGGGCCTGTTTTACTGTTTTGCCTGTATGATGTGCTTGCCTTAGCAGCCAGATTTTGAATTCATTCTTTTAAGATAAAGAAGCTACTTCCAATTCTTCTAGACACTGATGGGTCAACTCTGTGAAACACCAGTGTATAATAGCAAACACAGGTGCTCGATCCTTTCCATTAGAGGCCCTTCTTGCCAAAGCTTGGGTCGTCAGCACTGTCACTAGGTGCCGTGCAGGCTGTCAGGTGTAATAGCTCATCTTTGACTTCCTTTGTTTTGGGAACCTATTCCTGTCAGAATTGGAATAAGTAATTTGAACACTTTAGTTACAGCCAGCAGAAATGGAATCAATACATGCCAAGATTAACTTCAATGATTAATCCCAGAATCAATGAACCAAATGATTATCATCTCTGTCAGCTGAAGATTCTGGGATGCAGAATTGTGATTAAGGAGGCG
This sequence comes from Erethizon dorsatum, assembly GCA_028451465.1. NCBI lineage: Eukaryota > Metazoa > Chordata > Mammalia > Rodentia > Erethizontidae > Erethizon > Erethizon dorsatum. The sequence continues at coordinate 20,406,044 of CM051824.1, forward strand.
TGTTAATTTTCATCTGCTGGCTTCTGCAGTAGCCGTATCTGAAGCCACCGATTTCTACTTCCTTTGCTCTGCAGTTGCTCCAGTGATGGCTTCTTGCTGCAGCCAATTCCTGTGTCACACGGTAGGGTGCTTGGAAGCCAGATTTGACAATAATGAGAGGCAGAGTTGACTTAGTCTGGGCTGCTAAATCTCCAAGCATAATGCCAAGCCAGTGACACTTCTCACTTTTAAATCAGAGTGATTATTCTTACTGTGTGATGGGTAAGTGGGTATGTTTCACCATCTTTCAAAGGAGAGCAGAAGGTTGGAGGAAAGTCTGGAAATATAATTGCCTAACTAAAGGCTCCAGGCATTGGCCTATCTGGGGATAAGAGCCATTTTAATAGAAGTGCTTCCCAGGGGAGACACAAGGTACAGTGCACCACAGAAGCAGTGGGGCTGAGGGCTCACCACGTGCCGAGCTCAGTGCTCAGCTTTCTATGCATGTTATTTAGAAATCACATGCAATTTCTGTGGTAGCTGCTATTCATGTCCTTGTTTAGCAGATAAGGAAATTGACATTTAATGTGAACCCAGTCTTATCTGATTCTGGATTCTTTGGTTTCAGTTGCTCACTTAAGATCATCTAGGTATGGATAAGAAGAGATGGCTTTTGTTATAGGTTGAATTGCATCTCTTCCAAATGATATGTTAAAGTTCTGATTCCCAGAGCCTCAGAATATAATCGTGTTTGGAATAAGGGTTATTGCAGATGATATTAGTTAAGAGAAAGTCATTCAGGAGTGAAATGGAGCACTAATTACTGTGACTGGTGTTGTTACAAGAAGGCAGAAATGCAAAGATAGACATAGACAAGGCCCTGTGAAGATGGAGAATTGCAATGAAAATCTAAAAACAATGGAGCACCAACGATTTCCCCAAATCATTTTAGAGAAGGAATGGTTTTGTTATCAGCTTATTTTCAGACTTCTTCTCTATAATTGTGACAAAATACACTTCTCTTGTTTTAAGTACCCAGTTACTTGGACTCTTATGATATCCTGAGGAAACACTTGGGTTAAATGTATGCACTTACACGTATGTCTGTATTTTTGTAATACCTATTAAAACAAACAAGAAACACTTAATCCCTAAAGCCTTCTATGTACAGTGTACAATGTCAAGAATGATGGTGAAGTCGGAAACTTAAGTCTATATGATTTGCCAACATAATCCTTATGGCTTTTGTGTGTGTGTGTGTGTGTGTGTGTGTGTGTTTGTGTGTGTGTGTGTGTGTACTACTTGGTAAGCACTGTCTAGGCTGAAAAGACTATGTCACAAAATGAGCTCTATCCCTAGAGTTCAGTCTGTTTTAGTGTGAAGCCCTATTCTATCTGAGCTTTGTGACCTCTTCGGGAATGTCATAATCTGTCTTTTTTCTCAGTCCCCTATGTGTTAATTGGGGAGAATGATAATAAAGAGATCAGTGTAAGTAAATTCATGTAATGTGTTTAGCACAGTGCTGCACACATTAACAAGTGTTCCATACATAAGATATAGGATGCTATCTTTGTGGCTTTAATAACTCTGAGAGATAGGTATTGTGGTCTCCCTTTTCTAAATGAGAAAATGGAGCCTCAAAGGGCCCAAGTGATTTTCCTAGGCCTGCAGAGACAAGAAATGGCAGAAAGTGCCTGTGAGCCGCATGTATAGGCCTCCAAAGTCGAGGTTATGTCCTTTCCACTGCTGTGCCTCCTGAACCAGAGCATGTAGTCTTATCTGGTGAACAAGAGGTTGGGACACAATAGGAGATGACTGCGAGTACAAGACGGTGTATATGAGTCCTGTGCACAGCTTGACCATCACCTGAGAATGCTGCTTTCTTGCTGGGACATTCGTGACAGAAAGTCCCATCTTCGTCCGTGTCAAGACCATCTGTGAATCTGGCTTTTTTATGTTTCAGTAACTTGGGAGAGCACTGTACATTGAAACACAGAAGGGCACACCAAGGGGAGATTAAGTGGAAGATGGGTGAGTTCTCTTTCTTCTCCCATTAGGTTTATAAAATTGGGTGATCTGAGCCTGAATATCAATATTTTTAAAAGCCTTGCTGGCTGGAAATGCCAAGTTTTTTTTTTTTTTCTTGTTGCTCTAGGGATAGATTTTTTTTTAAAGGTGTGGGGAGGTTAAATGTAACATTTTAATGGGCTCTTTGGTGATATAAAGCCAAAAGCCAAGCCAAAATCAACTTCACAATAGAGAAATTCAAAACAATGTGGAAGTAAGTATATCCTATATAATAATTTAAACATAATCTGTATTGTGGCCTGAATTTCAAAGTGAAAAGGGGAGATAGGCACTTCACTATCAAACATTATTCACCAACACACACATCCAGACACACCCACACCCCCCCCCACACACTGATCACCACCATGCACTCTGAACAATTAGGGGAGTGTGTTAAAGACATTCAGAGTTTCCAGAACCAAAGGGCACTGCCGGTGATGGAGAAACACAAAAGCCATTTCAAATAAAATGCTCCTGAACTCTTAGCCTCAAACCACTTTCCTGATAAAATTACAGAGCTTGTTCCATTTATATCCATATTAACTTTTAACCTCTGCACCATTCCAATAGTAGAAAATTAATCACAGAAGTTAATAGAGTGACTCAATGGAGGAAAATCTGAATTACTGACAATACCAAATGCCAGAAGTGTTTAACAAGAATGTAGTTTCATTATTATTGTGTGGCATATATGCAAGTTCCAAACATAAAAGCTCTTTCAATGCTCTCACATAGCATAATGTATTGAAAACACTCCTACTTGTCAAAAAAATCCTGTTATATATAAACGCAATATTGAAAATTGCTGTTGAAGAATTCCTCAAGCACCTCGTCTATTAATTTTAGTCAAGATTTCTCTTGGTTGTGTGACTTTGAATATATCTAGAAGGAATTATTTTGAAAATTTTACTCTATAAAACCCTCTAGATTTGATCTGACATTCAGAATTAATAGATTTGTAACATCAATATTTTCTGATACATCTAAATATGCTTGCTGTAGGAAAGACTATGGCGTAGGCCTTCGAAGGCATTCCTTGCTGTAAAGAAGAGGGCCAGGAGGTGGCAGTGTGTCCCCAAAATTCATGAAAAGCCCCCACTGGGCTGGAAACAAGTAACGCACAGATGTTTCTTTGCTCTGTGAAAGGTGGAAAGCCGCCCACCAAGTTCCTTTCTCCACACAGCTGCAGAGGGTTGGTAAAGTACTTGATCTCAGGGTTTTTGTTTTTTGTGAATGAGATGTTTTTTCTGCTCATGTGTTCTTGATAATACCTCAGTGCCCCTGTTATTTTTCAGGACCTGTTTTGGAAAGTCCTTCCAGAACAGACTGTTCTGATGCCCAAGCCAGAGCCACCCAGGAATGAAGTTTGTGCTGTCCAGAAAAATATTGTCTTCCAGCACATTCTCAGGATAGTGAAAAGGGTAATAAGGGAACATGAGGCCTCATATAGCTCCACTGCTTCAGATGATAAAGCATTTCCTGGGAGATGCTGGACAATAGAAAGCCAGGAACTATAGAGCTGGAAGGAATCCTGGCCTTCATCACCAACCCCCCCATTTCACAGAGAAAGGAACTGAGGCAAATAAATAGGACTTAGTATTAAAAGCTGCAGGAGACCTCAAATATTTGTAATAGCGAGATATCCTAAGCTCCATGTCACATGCCGTTGAAGATCCATTTTAGTAAAATTTGTAAAAGAAGGAGAAGAACTAAAAGGGAGTCAATCACCAGGAGGTTTTTCCTGTGTCCTGTCTCTAGCAAATTTCTTCTGTCTTTTTCTACCCACATGCTCAATTCCACTTTAGGTGGACTTTCAATAATAGGGTAACTCAATAGTTATAAACTCTAGGTGCACATTACAAATATCTTGTGTTGGCGTAAAAGTCTCCCTAGTAGAGAGAGATATAATTTCTGGTTGATTTAATTTGATCTCTAGGCCCCTCTGTCATTTTCACAGGTTGGTTAGATATTAATCATTCTTCTTAACTGCAAGATAACAGTTTGATACCATTTTTGATTGTTCATTTCATCCTTAACCTATCCCTTCACTAGTTAGATGAATTCCTGACATTGGCTAACTTGGGTCTCATTTGAAGGACAAATGTTTAGAGTGATCTCTTTATTTTTCTGACCATTGCTAAATAAAAAGTACTTGAAGTAAGATACCATGTAGGGAGACAAAGGAGATTCAATGATCCAAGAGGAAAAAACAAAAAAAGGAAACAGTAGATTCATGCAGTAAAAGTATAGAGATATTGGCAGCAGGGAGACTGTTGTGGATGGTAGTGTGGGAAGGCAGATTTTTCTAGAGTGATGACATGACCCGGAAGAAAGAAGTACAATGGCAAATGGGATATTCGACAATGCGAGTGGACCAGAGGAGAGATTACTGTGGGCTATGGTAGAGTACCTGGTTATTTGGCTAAGAGGTGGCACATGGGTGAAGCCCTGGGTTCTATTCCCAGCATTGGGAAGGGGAAAGAAAAAAGGAAAGAAAACAAAGCATCCTTGGCACCTAGTGAGTGGACCTAACTCAGAATTAGGAGACATGTAATGAGTTTGGCTGTATCTGACACTGCTGAATTCATAGACCATGCATGGGTTAGGAATTAGGAATAGCAAATTGGTTCGGATGTCTTAGGATGGAATAGTTTGCAGGACACTGTTCTACATCTGGCGCTTTGTCATACACCCAGTATTAAAAGATGTGGGAATGTGGATTTCACCTTATCCCAAGACCAGACAAGAGAATGTATCTGGACAGGAAATTTCATACAATTTATAAACCTCATAAGGTACCAAATATTGGAAGGAGAGGCTAATGACAGGGAAACTAGGAGATTGTCCTTTATCAAGCTCCTGGAAAAGTTAGTTTTCTATTTCCATTTCTGTTTTGCTACAAAAGTATTTTATTCCAGACGTGACCTTCAGATGTTCAATCAGGAGTTACTCCTTACTCTACATAAGGACATTAGCCTTCTTAGCCCTAAAATTATCCTCTTTTCAGAATTATTTTGCCTTTGAGCAACATAAGCATCTAATCAGTGGCCTTGCATGGCTGAGTGGCATCGAGAGGGTCCGTAACAGTGTGCGAGCGCGCTTTTGAAATCAGCAGGTTCCAAATGCACATCTCTGATTACTTTAACTACATCACTAGTCCCAATGTCCTTTTTTGACTGGATGCCAATGTTTCTCTTTGAAAAAGAGAATCCCTGGCAGTAGGGATAGAAAAGGTTCAAGGTCTGAAAAGGATTTCACTCTTTGAAATTGAGACCTGAGGGAAGAAATCTCATGACTTGGCCAAAGACCCAGTGTATATCAGTGTTTGATCTGTACATGAAACTAGAGCCTCTGGGCTCCCAAAATCTTTGCTTCTATGACACTTTTTCTGCAAATGGTGGCTAATATGCCAAATTCATGATTTAATGCATGCTTTTGTTTAAGAAAGTTTAAATTTATTTCACCAGAGGCATGCACAAAAGCTAAACAGCAGTTTATTATATTAAGCAAGGAATATTCTGAATGTATAATACACCTCTCAAGGTCATAGTTTTTTTTTGTTTTTTTTAATGCAGAATTTGTTTTGCCTATCTTGCCATGCGACTCACTTGGAATCACAAACTGTGTTTTGTGCCCGCTATTCAAGAAGTGTCTTCATGTTGCAGACCCAGCTCTTGCTATGAGGAGAACACTGCAGGAGAGTTGGAACTATGTGGTGCTGTGCGGAAAAGGACCTTGACGCAGCTTTCTCCACAATGGCTGCGGCTCACCTTCTCTTTGCCATGGTGTCGGTTTTCATTACTTTGACGTTTCTCATGCTTTGATGTGTGATATGAAATGGTAGCCTTTGGCAATAGATGGGGAAATGAGGCTTCACGAGGACATAGAGTGCTTTCCAAAGGAAAGGTGTGGAAAATGGATGTGACAAGGTTATTCAGATTGCTTTCTTAAGGAGTTTCAGCTCAGCTGTACACAATGACACTCTGGGCTTCTGCATCACCGTGTTGATTACAGGGGTGTCTGTGTTTCCCCCTATGAATCTGTCACAGATGCCTTTTGGCATCACTGTCTGTGTGAGAAGTGCTGCCTTGTAGAGAAAACAAACTACCTAGTCACCTAGGAAAACTGCATCAATACTGTTTATTTCCATTTCAGTTGCTGAAACCTCAAAATTACAAGAATGACCTTTCATTTTCATATAAGTATTGCAGACTCTCTTTTCCCAGGTTTTATTTTGTTATTGTTTAGTGAGAGTCTATATACACTAATTGAAGAGTTTATTCATCTCTTTTCTCTCTGAAGTAAAATAACAATAATAAAAATGCAAAGACAACACTGCATTCTCCGCCTGCCTCAAGATTTTGTAATAGAAAGAACGTGCTGCTGGGGTGGGGAGGTTACAGCTAGAAATTCAATACAAGCTTCCAGAAGGCACTGGATCCCGGTTTTGATCTGGTTTGAGATTGCTATGTAGTAGGGTCTGGTCTTTTGTCTGAGTTTTAGCAGTAGGCTGTTTTGTGTAAGTGGGCAATGGCAGCATAAACTCAAATGATGGATCTGTTTGCTATGAGGATTATGTTCAGCCAGTATTTAGAGGAACAGCGTGTGAAATCTGCTTCTGTCCCTGTATTAGTTTTCTCTTGCTGCATAACCAATAACCAGAAACCTGGGGACTTAAAACTTTAACACAAACTTATCTCAGAGTTTCCATGGGTCAGGTACCCAGGCAGAAGTTAACTGGGCTCTCTGCTCAAGGTTTCATCAAGTCGGAATTAGGGTGTTGGCTGGAGCTGTCATTTTGTTGGAAATTTTTTTAGCTATTTCTAACTCACATGTTTGGTGACAGAATTTATTTGCTTAGAGATGTAGGGCTGAGAAACTCAGTTCCTAGGGGCTGGTCCTGTATTCAGGCATTTGACAATAAAGCAGTTTGTATTCTTCAAGCCAGAAGAATACCTCTGAGGTCTGGCTTGCTTCTAAAGGCCTCCCTAACTGGGGCTGGCTCACCCAGGATCAACTGTTTTCTGATTAACTCGAAGCTCACTGACAAAGGGCCTTAATTACTATCTGCAAAGCCTCTTGACCTCTGCCATAGTCTACTGACTAGAAGCAAATTGCAGCTTCTAACCCTCACTCAAGGGTGTATGCCATGGGCTGAGGACTGTGGGGGCTGTAACACAGCTCTGCCCATCACAGCTTTCATTACTCTACCCAAACTAGGGGCTGTCCTCCTTCTATGTGCCAACTCCGGCAGGCTCTCACTTTCGCTGTGGCATATAGCTCCACTAACCATTCTCCTGACCCTTCATAAGTTTCTTCTGTGTTGCTCTTTTCCAGTTTTCCTACCAGGGAAATGCAGATCGGAGAAAGCCGATGTATTTGTGGTCAGGTAGAACTGAGTCTCGGTCCCAGCTCTGCCTCCAAGTGCTGCTGCTCATGCAATGCTGATTGGAATTGGAAATGCAAAGGAGCTTGTTTGATGTCCCCATTTCATTCCTCCTTTAGTGTCTTCCATTGGCAGCAGTTTCTGGCAAGTGAGCCTGAAAAATACAGTCTGCGTTCTCCAGCCCAGCATCCAGTACAGCAAATAGTAGGTGAGTGTGGAGCTGAGAAGCAATAGGTAGTGGATACAGCTATTTACCCCTTGTACACAGCAGTGGCCCAGTCGAGCTGGTGCATCGAAGCCCCTTATTAGCTTCAATCTGGGATAAGAAATATTCCCTTTTGGTCAGTTTAGCTTCACATCACAAATATAGATTATTATTTGCTGCAGAGTGTCTCTCTCAATTCCTTTAAGCTGTTTTAACAGTGGCTTTCTACCTCACGTCTGCATTAATTTAACACAGAGTGGTTTCCTGGATCCCCCTTGGAGAGTTTTCCCTCTCGAGTTTTCCAGAGTCAGTCTTACAATTTACATGTTAATTGACATAATAACTGTACATCTTTATGTGATACCTGATGTTTCAGTACATTTATACATTGCGTAATGGTAAAGTCAGAATATTTAAGTTATTCATCACCTCAAACAATTATCATTCCTTTGTGATGATAACATTCAAAATCCTGTCTTCTAGGCATTTGGAATTATACAACACAGTGTTGTTATCTAAAATCATTTTTCCGGGTCATAGGACACAGGAACTGATTCCTGCCGTCTGGCTGTGACTTTGCCCAGAATCATTTTAATCCCTCTCTGAACTCTGTTGCTGGAAGTTCCACCCTTCAGGATCCACACGGCTGTGCCATCCCTCTCACCCCTGCTTGCTGAGCACTTGAAAATGCAGAGGTTTGGCGTGCAGCGGGCGTCGAAGCAGGGATGGCAGCAGAAGCAGTATCAGTTCTGCTATATCTGCCTTACGATGAGACTGCTCATGAGGCTACTTGCCAGGCAGGTGGCCAAGTGACATTCTGACCCACTTTAACCACTGGCCCCCAAGGCTGGAAGAGACCAGCTTCCCAAGGGTTAACTCGGCCAGACATGAATCTGCTCCTTTTCATTGTGTCTTTTATTGCTTTGGGTTATTGTAAAGGTGCAGAGATTAATTAGCAGATTTAAAACCTTGAAAGCTTCATTACATAATTTCAGTCATCAGCAGCCTTGGGAAAACTTAAAAAATGAAGGCACTAAATCATTTTAATTGGAAATTTAACTGGGTGTCTTTATAGAGTATTTTATTGCTTGTCTTCTGAACAGACAGCTGCCTTAATGTGTCCTTAGACACTGGAGTTCAGAGCTGGGGTGCTCCTCGGGAGATCTCGTTCACACGTTGGTGTGAGCAGGTGGGATTTGCCTGTAGCAACTGGCATCAGTAGATACAGGTTAGCCCTGCTTTAAGAAATCCTAGCATCTGAAAGCAAGAAGGGGAAAATAAAGTATATTACAAAAGCATCTACTGTTTAATATAAAATAATCTGAGATTCTTACATAATGCTTTTCCTTCTGTTTCTATAGAAGACTTTAATTGTTAAGGAATTATTTTTCTCTTAGTCATTACAGGGGCTTCCTCACTGGCTCCAGGAAATCCTGCCACACCTGCAGAGCACAGGTCTCGCAAAGATGCAGATGTGAGCGGGATGATGCATTCATTTGGGGATTGAATTTTTTCCCAGGTGTAGGAGCACACTGTTTAACCTCCTCCCTGGTTTGCTCTTCATTTTATCAAGGGCAATATATAGGAAAAGGGTAATTTTAGATGTTCCATACAGGTCCTTTAGCAAAAATAGGAAGTAGAGAGAGAAGTAAGACAATTTATATATACAAACTTTAGAAATCAAATAAATAGACTTAGTGCTTGCTGTTTTTCCTATCATCTTTATGCTTTCTCCAAAGTGCATGAAATTGTGATGGCCAAATCCTTTTGAATTCCTTAACAGTGAGAGACGGGCCTCTTGGACTTCAGTTTGTCTCTCAGGAGTTGTCTGAACCATCCTCTCCTCCTGCAACTGTTGTTGCCTAGACTCTTGGTTTCTTATCTGAATTGCTAACAATTAGGGGGGCAGTTCCAGTCTCCACATTTTGCTGTACAGTTTGTTCTGCACTGCTTTGTCTGCATACAGTTCTTTCTGCTATCTGTTGGCTGTCTACACTCCATGGAGGGGCCATGAGAGCAGAGTATATGTAAATTATCTTTAGCTGGTATCTATCCCTCCTCATTTCTCAGTGTTTGTGTAAGTGCCCACACAAGCTTTAGCTTTTGTTTGTACCTTTTAATATGTGGCTTAATCATATGGAATGATTCACCTGACTTTTGTTGTTAAAAGAAATTCAAACACCGACCTAAGAATTACTTTTTTGTTATTGTTAAAAAAAGTATTTAAAAAAAATTCTTTGAAATGTATCTTTTGAGAAAAAGTCATATTGTCTTTTGGAACTATCATGATAACACTGGAAATAATTTCCCTTTCTCGATAGTTTTTTTTTCTATCATGTCACTAAAATACATTAAAATATTATTAATGCTAATTATAGAAAAAATAATTCCTATACATTTTGAAAGTTTGAAAAGCACATAGGCTTATTTAAGATATCAACATCCATTAAAAAAAAAAAACACCAAACTACTAGCCATTATGATTTCCTGTAAGTCTAGCCATTCTTTCTTACTCTCTTTCCCAAAATTACCCTCAAACCTTTTCTCCTTGGCAATATGCTTGGATCTAGGAGTGGCTATAGCAATGCATTTAATTTGTATGTTTGTCATTAATCTTCATCAGCACCACTGAAATTCCCCTATTCCCATCTAGTATTAAAATGTCAGTAGCACTGGTCATTGTTCTCATCTCTGAAATACAAATCCCGTAGCAGCTTCTATTCTGCAACAATCTGCATCGCCAACACACACAGGAAGTATCTTCTTCTCCCTGTATTATTTTTGGGAAAGATGGAGGTGTCCAGTCTGAGGCTTTCTCACTTTTCTGCTGGACACCCAATGCAAACACTTCCTTCAGTGCTGTCAGCTGCAAAAGCATCTATGCCTTATTTCCATCATGCTTTAGCATCTTTACCTCCTAATTAGACTGAATTCTTCTTAAAGATTATCTGTGATGTTTAGAGGAGGATATGTCTTCTTATATCTCCTTAGGATTAAATAACTTCCCCCATTTTTCTTGAAATATTTCAAACATATAGAGAAATTTTCTATCTTAAACAGTGAATGTATATGTATAACTACCACTTAGATTACACAGTTGTTAATATGTCGCTATGTGTGTTTTATCTTATGTCTATCAATAAATCCTTTCATCTATCCATTTATCAACCCATCTTTCTTGGGATGCATTAAAGGAAGTTGTAGTCATCACTACCATTGTGGTAGACACCCCTGAGATAATCCTCACCTCCTGTTATTCTTGCTCTTGTGTTGTTCCCTCACACACAGCATCAGAATTGGTCAATACGACTGTTATTATTTAGATCTGGAATACCCCCTGATATCATGCATTCATGTGGGGTTTTTGGAAGTGATTGTATATGTGGGCACTGGAGTCATCGGTAGATTGATCCATTGGTGGGTTTACAGGTAAATGCACAGTTTGCAGATGGGGCCTGGTTGGAAGAGTGTCACTGGGTGCGTGCTTTTGGAGGGTCTGTCTCACTCCCCACCCCTTCCTTCTCTGCTTCCCAACTGCCATGAGGTGAGTAGCTTTCCTCACCATGCCCCTTTACTGTGATGTTTCTGCCGTGGAACAAGTCTACCACATAAGGACTAAATTCCCTGAACCATAAGGCAAACTAACCCTTTTTTCTTTTATAATTTGGGGGTGTCAGGTATTATTTATCAGTGACAGGAAAGCTGACTAATACAGTGATGGATAGATTATGGCAGAAGTGATGGTGTGTGACTTGTGAGGCCAGATCATATAGGGCACTAAGTCTTCTCCCTTCAAATCTTTCATGGATTTCTCACTCTGGGCAAATATTCATGTCGTGAACAACCCTATGGAAACATGGACATGACAAGGAACTGAAACCTCTTGCCAGGAGCCACACGAGTGAACTTAGAAAAGGATGTTCTGCTGCCAGTCAAGTTTTAAGATGACTATAGCTGTTGCTATAACATTGATTGCAACTTCCTGAAAGAACTCGAGCCAGAACCATTAGCTAAGCTAATACCACTTTTTTCCTACAAAAACTGTGATATAATAGATGTCTATTGTCTTAAGGAACTATATTTTATGGCAACTTGTTACAAAGCAATAAATAATGCTAGAATGAATACAGCACTTCCTTATATACTACAGCATGCACAGAATTAACTGTAATTCAATATCTGTTTCTTGTTTTCTTTTGAGGTTAAATTTGCATAAGTACAATATGCTAATCTTAAATGAGCTGTTCGGTGAGATTTAACTCATACATATACTGAATATTTAAGGCTTCTTTCTATTTTTAACTTACTGTGTTCCTATATAACACCTCCTAGTCAATTCCTGCCTAATCCCAGAGAGAGCATTTGTTCCGATCTTTTAAATTCACAAGTTTGGTTTTGTTTATTCAAGACATTTGTGTAAGTTGAATTATATAGCATGTACTGTTTTTGCGTGGCTTCTTTCATACAGTAGACTATTTGTGAGAGTTGTGTAGTTGTGTTTATTAGCAGTGTGTTCATTTCTGTTGCTGAGTAGCTTTTCTACAGACTATGCCATAATTTGGGTCATTATGTAAAAAAGTACCATTTGTACTCATGTATATCCTTTCGCATAAATGTCTTTTTTATTATTAAAGATGTTGAGTAGAATTCTTGAGTCATTTGCCTACTATATGTTTAAATTTACATGCAACTGCTATATCTTTTGTCAGTGTGGCTGTACCATTTTATACTCCTATCCATAATGTATGAGAGTTCTGATTATGCCACATTTTAAACAAAATGTGGTATTGCCAGCTTTTTTAATTTAAATTAATTTAATTCAAAAATTTTTTTGGTACCTGGAATCGAACTCAGGACCTTGTCCTTGCCAGGCAGGTGCTGTGCTGCTGAGCTATATCCCTGGCCCTCTTTTTAATTTTAGACATTATGTCAAGTGGGTAAATGGTACCACATTGTACCATTCTTCTGTTTCATGTTTCAAATGTTTTTCAGAAGCATTATTTTTCCTTTTAACTACAGGATAACATTTCCTTTCTCTGACTCACATTGTTTGTAGATTATTCACATGGAAGTTTTGTTGTATTTTTCTTTTTTTTTCTTTTTTTTTTTTTTTGTGGGTACCGGGGGCTCGACCTCAGGACCTCGCGTGCCAGCAGGCGCCTGTGCCGCTGAGCGATATCACCGGCCCCTTTTTCGTATGTGGGTTCCAGGAGTCGAACTCGGGCCCTCGTGCTTGCCGGGCAGGCACTTAAGCCGCTGAGCCATCTCACCGGCCGTTTTTCTTTATTTTTAAACTATTTGCTCATTTTGCATTCAGAAGTTATCTATTCAGTTCTTTCTCTTGCTTACTTTCAACTTAGGAGATATCTGTCATGTTGTTTCAAACAAAACGCCATTTCCCAGAAAGGAAGCGTATTTACAAACATGTTCTTTCACATCACCTTCTTTTCTCTGGACAGAAAGCCAAATTGCTCAGTTATTGAGGTGAATACATGACATCCTCTAGCATGAGTGTGAAATCCCCACTAGAGAACTCTACCTCAAGGTAGATATGCACAGCCTTTGACTCTAGTCCCACTGTTTGGAAAGAATACCTTTGGTATGCTCATGCCTGATGGAAGGATAATTTCTTTTTTTTTTTTGTGGGTGCCGGGGGTCGACCTCAGGACCTTGCGTGCCAGCAGGCGCCTGTGCCGCTGAGCAATATCACCAGCCCTTTTTTCGTATGTGGGTTCCGGGAGTTGAACTTGGGCCCTCGCACTTGCCAGGCAGGCGCGTACGCTGCTGAGCCATCTTACCAGCCCGGAAGGATAATTTCTTTATTTTTCTTTTTACTTCTTTCTTATTAAAATGTGTTTTGGAAATATGCAATTCCTTATATATGCCATGACCACCAGTCTTCTGTTTTTTTTTTTTTTTTTTTTGTCTCTACACCTTTTTGCCCACTAATACATTCCTCAGCAACTGTAACAGCTGATGTTCCTCTTGTGGGGGCGCTGTTGTTGTTTGAGGTCCTTGGAATTAGACCCATAGGCTTCATACAGAGCTACATCTCTAGCCCTTTTTTATTTTTACATTTTATTTTGAAACTGGGTCTCGCTAAGTTAAGTTTCCTAGGATGGTCTTAAACTTGTAATCCTCATGCCTCACCTCCCAGAGGGCTGGGATTACAGCATAGGCTACCACACCTGGCTTGCCTGGTGGTTTTTCAGTGTGAGTTATTCAGTGGCTTTACCTGAAGAACTTTAGGATGAGGTGTGGTAAGCAGTAGGATTGCAAGGTTGAGCCAACCTGGGAAGTTTAGTAAGACCCAGTCTCAAAATTAAAAAAGAAAAATTAGTATGTAGGTTCAGAATGTAGCTCTGTGTGAAGGCCATGGGTTCAATCACCAGAACCTCTCCACCAGACAAACAAACATCCCAATGCCTGGATCCAGAGATATAGCCAGTCTATATTGCATCTTCGTATGAGTAAAAAATGATATTTCCTCTGAGAAGGTGTAGTTTTGGTCCAAGTGGCCATCAGGCAGATCCTTGTAGAAATTAGAAAAATATATATATATTCTTCTGTACATTTAGCCTAGCCCAAACCCCTTCCTAGACTTCAGGCCCTACTTAACTTTGACTAAGAATTGTTGTTCAGAGAACAGCGTATACAACTGCCTGTGGGAGCCCTGTTATGTCCCAGTCCAGAATAGATGAATTTTTATTTTGGGGGAGGAGGGTGTGAAAGCTTGAGAATTGCATTAAAAAGGAAATATCACCCAAGGTAATGATGATTGAAATGAGGGCCAGAAAGCTCTAAAATACACAGTAGGCAATGGAGCTTCCAGTACTTCATTCATTCTCATTCATTAATTTTGCTGTTTCTCATTGTATATTTAATGTATACACTTTCAAGAATAGCATGCACTTTTCTGCACTTTTCTGCAGTGATGGGGCTTCTTTTGAAGGTTCAAGTACAGCCATATACCTATACTGATTTTACAAGTGCAGTGATGGTCCCACACAGCCTCTAAGAGAAAAAGAACTTCTTACACATTGAACACAGCTACGCTGTTCTCTAATGAACAGTAACTGACTTCTGGCTTTGCAGGTGTTTCCTTTCAAGTCACCCTGAAGCAGTAGCTAGAATGGGACTGACATATTGAGGAGCATACGTCCAGAGAACACTGTGTGATCACTCTGCCCAGCCAGGTTTAGGACCTTAGTACTGAAACTGCTTATCGGCAGAAGGATTAAACTTCCTGGTGACATACAGAGGAAGAAAGAGATATTCTTTTGTCCTTAGAGTTGATTAAAAAGTTTATGTCATTCCAGAATGGATACCCACATTCGAGGGAGTGGTTTTCTTTAACCCATGGTCTCTGATAGGAAAAAGTCTCCATTTCCACCAGAGTGGAGTGCCTGACTGTTATAAGAGTAACAGGTGCTGAATCATTTTATGCCCATAAAAGTGATGTTGTTTCACAAAACCTAACCACATTTCCATAATCTGTAGATATCTATTGTTGACACTTAGATATATTTTCTTTTGAAATTAATACACTGTATTTGTATATGCTTTTTGTTCTTTTATTTAATACTGTATTATGAATGTTATATTTTCTTAAATGTGTTTTTAAAACACGATATTAAGTTGATGAGTGAAGCAACATTTTAAAATTCCTTAATATTTGTATTTCCAATAATTTTTTTGGTTGTATTTTGGTTTTTTTTGGTGCCAGGAATCACACTCAGGACCTTGCACTTGCCAGGCAGGTGCTGTGTTATAACCATCAATGTTAATGGTCTCAATTCTCCAATCAAAAGAAACAGGCTGGAAAAATGGATTAGGAGGCAAGATCTAACAATATGCTGCATATAAGAAACACATTTAACTCAAAAAGAATCTGTTCCATGGATTTCATTTCTTTCCTATGTTGGGTGTTCGTGGTTTCCATCATTTTCCTAAGCTCCTTTATTTTTTACCTGTATCTGCTCTAAAGTCACTAATCATGTCTTTCACTATGATCACCATCTTTGTAATTTTCTGAGAAATTATTTCTGATTTGATATTTTCTAGCACCTCATTCATTTTCTTTGTTATTTTCACTGTTACCACTTCAGAAAGTGCAGGTGGGTGGCTTTTTGAAATGTTCCACTGCATTGCTCCCTGGGTTTGCCTTTGGTGAGCTGGAAGTCTAGGGTTGCATCTTAAGTGTCTTCTCATATTCTGTTTTCTTTCTTTATTTGTTAGTTTGTTTAATTCCTGGGTTGGTGCTTGTAAATTGGCTATGGTGAATAGCTTTATTGCTAGCATTTAGAACCCTTAGGAAATGACTACTTTTCAGAGATGTCTTCCAGTGTAGCTTGCTTTGGAGTTTTGAGTGTGTCACAAGATCCTACCTCTTCAATTTATTGGGGATGAGCAGTTGCTGCCTACTTGGTGCAGCCCCTGGTTGTTTGGCACTGGCCTGTAGCATTTTTTTATGATCTTTAGGAAATGCCCATTTTGGTACGCCAGGAAGAACAACTGGTTATAACAATTATGTCACCTTCACTAAAGTAGTAGTCAGCAATAACAATAGCATCAAACACAGTCTAGAAAATGACAAACTTAGGTAGTTTGCCACCTTTGCCCTTATGAAATGCATTTGTGGTTTTATTCCAAAATCCAAAAGAAACCAGTAAATTGTATGCAGTAAATAAGTCCTCAGTATGGCTATGTTACCCTCAAGGGAAAAAATTTTAAAGGGGTTTGGAGGAAGGGTGGAGGATAAAGGAAGATCATGCAAACTTTGTGAAAATGGTGAAGAAGACAGGAGGGAAAGAGAGAAGGAAAAACTAAAAACAGGAAGAGGACAGAACAACAATAACAAACCTAGAAACATGTTCACACTCATATAAAAAGAAGAACAAACAATGAAGAAAAAAACAACCAAACAAACAAAAAAACACATAAAGAGAGGAAAAAACAAAAGAAAAAGAATATAAGAAAAAAAAAAAGTCCACTTCAAGGTGTGACTCTGCTTTCACTGGTAGAAAATGTGGGCAGGTAGAGTCCAGATCCGATTTGATTAATCCCAGGAAGCCAGCTGTAGCTTTACAGGGAGCGGGGGTAGTGGATAATCCCAGTGAGCCTGCACCTTTAGTTCCACTGAAGTTCAGGCTGATTTCTGGCTGTGAGGCTGGAACCAGATTTGCTCAGCCTGCAGCAGTCCATTTACCTCCTGCCAGGTTGAACTCAGCTCCCTGCCATTGTGTTATGGTTTGTGTCTAGATGTCCCCCCAAAGCCTCATGCAGTCATGGAGGCGGCTTCTAGAGTTGATGACTGATTTGTGGTCTAATGCTGGGATTATGGGCGTGAGTGCTACACCCACCCTGGGGCGGGCAGCCTGCATGTAATATAAGGGAGGGAAAGAGGCTTGCTCTCTCTCTTGCTCTCGTGCTCCTCCCTTTTGTTCTTGCTTATTTTTGCTGCCTTCCGCCTCCATGAGCTGTTGCCCTCTGCCATGTGCCACTCTGCCTTGGAGCCAGCCGAGTATGGATTGAAACCCCCACAAACTGTGAGCCAAATAAACCTTTCCTTTCTTAATTTTGGGTGTTGGGTATTTTGTCTCACCAACGAGAGAAAAGTAACCAAGACAGAATTTGGTACTGGTGAAGTGGGGTTGTTGCTGTGACTATACCTGACCATGTGGTTCAAGAGCCTTTGGGAATGGCTTGTGGGAAGAGTTTGGAAAGGTTCAGAGATGTCGCCTGAAAGAGCAGAGCTGGAACGCCTTAGGTTGTTCTGTACGGGAGATCCTGGTCAGAGCTCAGGAGACCAGAAGCCTGATAGAAACCCTGGCAGTAAAAACTGGGCTTGGGAGGTTTCTGCTGGGAAGAAAAATTGCATTGGCTGCTGGACCCCAGAACATATGTGTTATGGCTTGGCAAAAAGATTGTCTGCATTTTGCTTGTGTCCACAGACTTTGCCTGAGACTAAGATTAATGGCAGTGGACTAACTAAACTAGCAGAAAAATTTCAAGGCAGTCAAATGTTGAGGCAGTGGCATGGCTAGTGTTGGGGGCCTTTAGCCAGATTTATGTTAAGAATCAAGAGCAAAGAGCCCAACAGAATGATTTAAAATGTTGTGAGTTTGACCAGAAAGGAAGCTCCAGTAAAGCTGTGGACTGCAAAGATAGAGCTGAGGAGATCTTGATTGCTAAGAAGGAACAGGAGAATATAAAAGACAGCCTGAGGACATCACAAGAAGCAGCAAGTCTCCACCCTTTGCAGCCTCAAAACTGTAAAAGTAAAAGACTTTGATCTGAGGAGAAAGCTTCAGAGCACCGTGTTCCAGAATGGCGGAAGCCACACTATGTCCCAGAATGGCGGTGGCCACACCAGGTTCCAAAATGGCGGCAGCATAAAGAATTTATTCCTCAGAATCAGGTTCAGAGTGCTCAGCGATCCAGGCACTTGACCCCTACAGCCAAGAGAGAAAGCCTGGCTACTGCTCCAGCTGGCAGCAGACCTTGGCATCATCCACGTGGCACTGGTTTTAGGCACATGCAGAATGCAAGACTTCTGAGGTTAAGAAGGCTTCCACCCAGATTTCAGAAGAAGGCCTGGGACTCCAGGCAGTGTTCCCCTGAGAAGGCAGTGTGTGAAGCTGTGAGGGTGAAGCCAAAGATGCAGTGGAGACCCCAGAAGTTTTGAGAAGCCAGGAACGTGGATCATCTGAGGAAAACGGCAAGGAGGGAGCAGAGCAGGCCTAAGAGAGAAGCCATGGGTGCTACAACCACTGGAAGTGCCATAGGGGTGGAGCCACACAAGCCCTTTGGAGCTCACAACTTACCACAGATTGCTTCGGATGTTCCACGTGGAACTACAGGACTTCATGTTTGCCCTACTGCATTTTGGATTTGCTTTGGTCCCATTCCTTTGTATTCCCCAGTTTGTACCTTTTGGAATGGAAATGTGTATCTTGTGCCGTTGAATGTTAGAAGTGTTTAAATTTCTTTTCATTTGTAGAGTGGCTCACAGCTAAGAGTTTGTCTTAGATCTCAGAGGAGACTTGGAGCTTGGACTTTTGAGCAATGCTTAAACTGTTAGGACTTTGGCAACTCTTAGAGATGGACCAAAATGCTTTTTGCATAAAGGGATGTGCATGAGTCTTTGAGGGGCCAGGGGTGTAATGTTAAGGTTTGTGTCTCGATGTCCCCCCAAATCCTCATGCAGTCATGAGGCGGGCTTCTAGAGTTTATGACTGATTCATGGTCTAATGCTGGGATTATGAGTGTGAGTGCTACACCCACCCTGGGGCGGGTAGCCTGCATGTAATATAAGGGAGGGAACGAGGCTTGCTCTCTCTCTTGCTCTCGTGCTCCTCCCTTTTGTTCTTGCTTATTTTTGCTGCCTTCCACCGCCATGAACTGTTGCCCTCTGCCATGTGCCACTCTGCCTTTGAGCCAGCCGAGTATGGACTGAAACCCCCACAAACTGTGAGCTAAATAAACCTTTCCTTCCTTAATTTTGAGCATCAGGTATTTTGTCCCAGCAATGAGAGAAAAGTAACCAAGACAGAAAGGTCATTGGGATCCATTAGATGGAGCTGGGTCACAGTTATTCTGATTTCTGAGCTCAGTTTGCCCCTCTCCAAGATTGCTACTGGCCAATCACCTTCTCCTGGGGGATGTCTAAACCCAAATAACTCACCAGCAATTGCAGTCTGCTGCATCCACTGCTCTGTTCCACTGGTGCATCTCTCTGTGGAGGCTTCTAGGGTTGCCAGTGGTCATTGTGCATCTGCAGGTTTGAGCTGCCTCACCCACACAGTGAGTCCTGGCTCAGGGAGAAAGCACTGCCTGCCATCTCCTCTTTCTTCTTTGAAGTCTCTCTGTTTGCTCTCCCCATGGGCTTCAAAAAAAATTTTTTTTTTTTGTGGGTACCGGGAGTCGACCTCAGGACCTCGCACTTTGCCAGCAAGCGCTTGTGCCACTGAGCGATATCATCAGCCCTTTTTTCCTTTATGTGGGTACCAGGAGTCGAACTCAGGACCTCACACTTGCCAGGCAGGTGCTTATGCCGCTGAGCTATCTTACTGGCCCTGGGCTTCAATTCTTGTTTCAGATCCTTCCTGGGTCCCAGGGACCCACTTCCCCTCCTTCTTCTCTTCCTCGTGTTGCTATATTGCAGTGTCTGGACACCAAATCTTGGAGAGAGACTCTCTCTGCTGCTTACCACTGTGCCATCTTCTGGAAAGTCCTCTAAGCATTATTCTTATGGTTTGAAATAAACATGATGTTTATTATGTTCTAGTACTATTTTTTATTTCTAGCTTATTACTTTAAAATTGATGTTAAATTTTATGAAATAGATATTTTTGAGATTGAGTCTTGATATATTAACCACGCTGCCCTCAAACTTGTACCTTTGCTGCTTTAGTTTCTTGAGTAGCATCAGCACTAAGTTTTCAAATACCTTTTTATTTTTATCTTCTTTTCTAATAATAACAGCCTTTATTGAGGACCGTTAATGATAACTTTTTAGATATCTTTCCAGGAAACTGGTTCATTCAGAACATGTACCTCTTTTAAGTTATGCTACTACTTTATGGGTGTGTTATTTTATGCATACAAACATGTCTGCATATGTGCAGGTCCACTGCGATCCATACACACGTGTGTGGATAGAGCTGCTAGGAACTTTACATACATTATTTCATTTAATACATACAATGATATTGAGAGGTAGGAAGCATGTTATCTTCATTTTGTCTGTGCAAATAAAGTGGCACAGAATGGTAAGGTAATATTTCAAAGGTTAGACTGTCGTGATTGCTGAAGTCACTGTCAGTGACTTCTGACATCAGAAGTCCCATTTGTTAAACGCTATACCTGAAATCTGAAATCACACTGCACTCTGTGAAGTATGTCAACATATTTCCTTATGCTACAATATTCCTTTTGAACCTATTTATAATAAATATTTTCTTACTGTGTGTTTCTGTATTTGATTTATTGGTATATTATATAGAACTTCTTCATTGGATGTGAGATTGATGTACAGTTTTCTTTTATTGTGATTTAAAACAGGTTTGTTGGGCCGGTGAGATGGCTCAGCGGCGTACGAGCCTGCCTGACAAGTGTGAGGGCCCGAGTTTGACTCCCGGATCCCACATACGAGAAAAGGGCCGGTGATATTGCTCAGTGGCGCGGGCACCTGCTGGTGCATGAGGTCCTGAGGTTGACCCCAGGTACCCACAAAAAAAAAAAAAAAGTTTGTTAGGCTAGCTTGAGAAAATGAATTGAAGAACTTTACTTCTTTTTGTGCTCTGGGTAAATTTAGGTGTGATGGAAATTCTTTGGTGTACGACTATCTAAAGCAATTTCTCATTAAATCATTCAAGCCTTCAGGATTTGCTAGGGTGGGGCTGGTGAGATAGCTCAACGGCATAAGCGCCTGCCTGGCAAGTGCGATGTCCTGAGTTCGACTCCCAGAACCCATGTACGAAAAAAGGGCCAGTGATATCGCTCAGCGACACGGGCGCATGCTAGCGCACAAGGTCCTGATTTCGATCCCCGGTACCCACAAAAAAATAAATAAATAAATAAAAAGATTTGCTAGGGTGAATTTTTAAATGCTATATATATATATATATTTTTTTTTTGTGGGTACCGGGGGGTCGACCTCAGGACCTCGTGCGCCAGCAGGCGCCCGTGCTGCTGAGCGATATCACCGGCCCCTTTTTCGTATGTGGGTTCCGGGAGTCGAACTCAGGCCCTCGTGCTTGCCGGGCAGGCGCTTAAGCTGCTGAGCCATCTCACCGGCCCAAATGCTATATTTTTTTAATGATAACTTTTAAATATCTTCCTGGACATCTGGTTCATTCAGAAAATGTACATCTTTCAAGTCATGTTACTACTTTATGGTTGTGTTATTTTATGCATACAAACATATTTATATATGTAAACATATATGTGGATATATTTCTATCCATACATACACATAAATGTTATCTTTTCATCATCTTTTTCACATTTGTTTTGATTTTCTTACATATAATGTTCCTTCATTTGTTTTTATTTTTATTTATTCATCTTATGTTTATTTTAAGTTTATTTTACATATTTACTCTTCTCTGTCAGAGTGTCAGAAGTTTGAATGTGTTATTATTATTATTTTTTTTTATTTATTTTTTTTTTGTGGGTACCGGGGGGTCGACCTCAGGACCTCGCGCGCCAACAGGCACCCGTGCCGCTGAGCGATATCACCGGCCCCTTTTTCGTATGTGGGATCCGGGAGTCGAACTCGGGCCCTCGTACTTGCAAGGCAGGCGCTTATGCCGCTGAGCCATCTCACCGGCCCTGAATGTGTTATTATGTTATTTTGACTAAAATATAAGAAGACTTCCATAGGCTGTTTTCTGTGAGGTACTAATTTGCCCCTTACATTGGAGTGAGATGTCAGATTGCTTTACTTAATTTATTTTAACCAGCACTGTTTTAGTGATATTGAACCTTTCTTTTGGTTGAATTCGTTATCTTGTTGATTGTCTGCTGACTCCTTGATACTAGATGGGAGAAAGACTCATGAGCCATGATGGTCAGTAAAGCCCTCATCCTGTGTAATTAAGATAACAAGAACTCACAAGGGTACTTTCTTTCAAATATCACTGATTTCAATATTGATTTGCAGTATCTGGAGGTGTTGTTCATTGGTAGAGCCCTTGTGTAGCTTGCTCAAGGCTTCAGGTTAAATACTCATTACATGGGAAAAAGGTGGAATAGGTGGAGGAAACAAGATAGCAACTGAGCAAGGTTCTCTGGCAGTGGTCTCCTCGTGGATACATGAAGTTGAACAGCTATTTACACACCAATTGCCTTCGTAAGAAGTAAAAAATCAGGTGAGAGACCACGGTGCCTGCTTAAAAACAAAAAAAGACACAGAGAAAAAGACACCAGGAAGTTAAGAGCGAAACCCAGTGCTGGACAAAGCCACACTATGCCTATTGGCACACCTATACCATCGACTGAGACACTGGGATGGTGTTAGGCCAGGTGGCTGATTACCTTCCCCACCTGTTCTTCAACCTTGGGCAGAAGAGCAAGACTCCATCTGCTGGGGAGTAGAGAATGAAAACTAGCATAGGGCTTTGCAGTGGTAGCTGAGTGGGAGTCTCAGCGTGCTGTAGAACTGAAGGCACTATACCCTTCAGGGTGAGGTCAGAGCTCATGAGCAAAGTCTCTGGACCATCCAAGCATCAGGCTCAGATTTGTGTGACATACTTGTATTTCAGCCTGCATCCTCACAAGCTATATCGTAGGCCTCAGTGCAACCTTTCACTGTGCAAGTCCTTGCAGCATGAGACTCAGATACACCCAAGTTCAGTGTTAGCTTTCATAGCCAAAAGACCACCATCACCCTACCTCAGACCCTATTCACTGGGGTTAGGACAGGGTAGTAAGCACAAGATTTTGCCTTGGAACTTAGTTCTTGGCTGGTAAAATCCAGCACTGGAAAAATTGTAGTGCTTCTATCTCCAGGTTTGCCTACAGATGGAATCTCTGGAGCAGCTTCAGGGCCAGGGGAAGACATATGACCCCAATCCATCAGACTTCTATTGCAGCCAGCATCACCTGTGGCTGGTTGCAGTGGTTGAGCCATGAGTCCACTTCAGAAATAGGCAGTCCATGGCAGTGTAAACTTTAGTTCTATCCCACTGCTAATGCTGATTTTGTGGATGTGGGCACAGGTTGTATCATTGCTTGGTAGCATTGGTGGTCACAGTGTGACAACAGAGCTTAATACTAGTCTATACACAGTTCCTCTGTTCAGGGCCAGGTAGAATTGCACAGGGTGGGACATAGGCCTGTAACTGTAGATATCGACCTGTAACTCCCGGGGTAACTTGGTCCAGGGAAAGTCTTTGAGTAGAGTATATTTCCCTCTCATAAAGTATAGTATCAGCCAGTCTGGGATTCTCTCTGTCAAGCTACTCCATCACCCCAAAGGACCATAATGATAGTAAAATATCACTTGAGAAACATTTTAGATCTGTTGATAATTGTTTCATGCATTTTAATACATTAATTCTTGCTCCTGTCTCTGTCTCTGTCCTCCATGTCTTTGGACTGATATTCACTATTGCATCTTCAGTTGAAAACTGCTTTTCTTTGTAATGAATATTTCTGACCTGCAGTGACTCCCAACCAAGTGATGATTTTCCGAAGTCCTCTGTTCAAGAGCAGTAGCTGGAAGTATTTCAACAGAAGCAAACAGCAAGGAGTACTCTTGCATGGGACTCACCATCTTTTATGTCTGGGTGACTGAGCAGTGAAGAACCACCCTCCCGAGAGTTTACAGGGGTCCATAGGGTAGCTTGTAGAGATACTGAGAAATATCACAATTCTTCTTCTCTAACTTGGAGTTTGATGTGGCTCTATTGGCTTTGGCCAATGAAATATAACTAGAAATTGTCATGATATTTTTGCATTTGAGGTATGGTACTCCTCTCTGAGAGATTGTGGAAGCCATATCAAGATGTAGACTTTTTTCATGTGGGTCTCTGAGTGGTAACAAAGAGAAGTTCTCTCCTGCTGTGACTTACAGTGAGCACATAATGTTAATAATAAATACACATTTTTTTCTATTAAGTCACTGATATTTGGAAATTGATTATTTCTGTAGTTTATCCTAACCTACTTTCAATGAAATATCTGTAGTCATTTGAGTATTTGAAGTTCAGTACATGTAAAGAATTTCTTGAGCTTCTTAGATTTAAGTAACTAGAGGCTTTTCAATTTTCCTCTGTCTTCATGTTCTTTTCTATGTATTATCTTCTTAGCAAGATCATAAGACTGTCAAATCTTATCTTCAGTGATGAAAAAACATGCATTTCAGAGTCACTGTGCCTGTTTTTAAATCACAGATTTCCTACTCAACAGCTAGGTAAGGTGCAGTTTCTTTATATTCCTTAGTTTTTTGTAAAATGGAGCGAACACTTTTACTTACCTCATGGGGTTGATGCAAAAATTAATGAGTTCAGACGCATAAAATACTTTGACCAGTGGGTGTCACAGAGGAAGCTGGTATCGAATCTTTACTATTATTTCATCTTTTCAGCACTTGCAGTCCTTAACTGAATTTCTTGCTCATATTTTATTTAATTTTGTGATTTATCAAATAGGTTCTACCTGTAATGTAATTTATAGTTAGTGGAGAGAGAGGGAGAGAAAGAGAGAGAGTACGATAGAACCTTTTAAGTCTCAGGTAACTCTCTGTGAATAATCCTTAACTCTATAATGACTGGGCATGATCTTCTGAAAGTTGCAGAGAGGCAGTAGGGAGCAGAGGAGAGGGAGCAGAACACAGTTCAACACTCTTGGATAATTCTTCCCTTGGTCTCTTTCTTGGTGCCCAACTGCATGCTATGCAGGTATTTCCTGGATGGTAGCACTGCCCTAAATCCCAAGCTTTTCTTGGTTTAAATATTTCCACACTTAACTTGTATACAATGCTCTTGATCTGAATATTCTGCTGCAGACTCAACGTTTCCATTTTAATATGTCGTGTCAAAGGCAACTCAACTCTATGCATTCAAGTTTGTCTTGAAATTCTCCCTACCAAACCTACGCTGGTCACATTTTCCCCACTGGATTCAGATTCATCAAAATTGCATGCCAGAAGCTCCAAATCATCTTCATGTCTTCCTTTTTTCTTACCCTCCATATTCCCAATTCATTGCTTATTTGGGTTAAATTAACATCCACATACCTCTGGAGTCTCTTTTCCTTCATGTCCTCTGCAGGCATATTTAGTGTAAGTGGCTCTCACCTTTCTAGGACAACACTGTGGGCTTCTGCTTAACTGCCCCCTAGCCATCATTCCCTCTCTAGAGCTCTCCACATTTCATAGAATGATCATAGAATCATACTGATAAATTGTTATGATGATCTTGTCACATCTCCTAGAGTCATCCAAGTCTTCTCAGGTTCTCAATGTGAAAAATAAAATTCCTTTCTTTCTTTCTTTATTTTTCTTTTTTGTTCTGTGGTACTAGAGATTGAACCTAGGGTCTTCACACTAACTTATATTCTCAGCCCATTTTTATTTTTTTATTTTGAGATAGGGTCTTTCTAAATCACTAAATTGTCCAGGCTGGGCTCAAACTCACAATCCTCCTGCCTCAGCTTCCCAGAGTACTGAAATTATAGACATGTACCATCATGCTTGGGTCTAAATTTTTTAATGTAGTCATTAAGGCACTATATAGTTTTGTCTCTGACTTACTCTGTAAACTCTTCTTGTAACTGTCTCCCCTAGTTCCCAGTACTATACTTTAGTTCCTAAAACTGCACTCTATGACTTCATTTTTCAAAACAATGCTCCATGTTAATTGTCTCATAAAATCTCATCTTTCAGGTCACAGATAAAACATCCCTTCCCCTAGGATCTCCTCTGCCTTCTATGGCTATTCCCTGTTAATTTCTGACATAGGCATTTACTTTCTGGTCAGACTTTTTGATGACTTCAGGCACGCACTCCTGCATTTAAGTCAACTTTCTGTCACTGGGACACAATAATTGACACCCACAACTTTTTAAAGGAAGAGAGGTTTAATTTGGCTCATGATTTCAGAGGATTCAGTCCATGGTTGGCTAGCTGCAAAGTAGAACATCGTGGCAAGGGGTGTAGTAGAGCAAAGCTGCTTAGTTCATGGAAGCCATGAAACAGAGTGGGAAGACAACCAGAAAGAAAGGAGCCAGGGACCAGATACAGAACCCAAGGTAATGCTTCCATGACCCAATCAGATACAGCCAAAAGTGTATTTTACTAATCCTTTACATGGCTAACAAGCCAATCACATTGACAGAATGAAGCTTAACCACCACAGCCTGCAATCTTTGAGTCAAAGTCTGGAAAAAGCATTTTTCAAAACTCATTACTTTCTATGACTGGATGGAAGTCAGAAGATGGTAAAAAATGTTTTATTTTTTCTTTGTTCTATCTACACATCAGCTGATTATCTAAGATCTCCCTTCCTTCTATCCCTTCCTTTAGTACCTTCTTTTATCCACCCTGCCCTGCTCTGTGCCCTTATCCCCAGGGGGATAAACAGCAGCAACCCGATGATTTTGTTTTAAGAACACATTTGAGGTTTCCTAGAATTTTTTTTAGAGGGAATCATTTGTAAGAGAAACAATATTTTCCTTTCAAGTATTGTCATAACTTTATTTTTATGTCCTATTTCTTTTTGATTAAATATACCTTCTTACATGAAAAATCTGACTGGGCAACAGAAATAAGATGGAATGTGAAAGGAAAGTGTAAGAGAAGAAAGAAATGAATACCATCTGCTATTCACTTGCTTACTAAAATTGATTTTAATCTGTTTATTTGAAAACGGATTACTATCCCACCAAACTACAGGGCAGGAACTTTTCTAATTTTTTTTTCACAATTTTATATGTAGCATATAGTACACAGTCTGACAATAGAAGTTTTTTTTTTTTTTTTAAATGTGGGTACTGGGAGTCGACCTCAGGACCTTGGACTTGCCAGGAAGTGCTTGTGCCGCTGAGCGATATCACCGGCCCTTTTTTCCTTTACATGAGTTCCGGGAGTTGAACTCAGGACCTCGAGCTTGGCAGGCAGGCGCTTATGCCACTGAGCTACCTCACTTGCCCTAGAAGGTTTTGTTAAGTTACTTTATAAGTGTGGGAAGACTGCTCCATTGTCTTTTTAAACATCTTTTCTAATAACAAGTGATTAACACTGTGAACAAAGCTCATATACTATATTTAAATAAATTTTAATTTGTAATTTATAACAGGTGATACTGAGAGCAGAATTATTTGTGTGTTTTCATATTTCAACACTTATTTATTTATAACCAGTAGAACATGAACATTTTATTTTCCTAATTGTAAGCGATTCTCTACTATATTTGCCAATATACTGACAAATTTGGTCATTTTTATTATGACTGTTATATTCAAATGTGGGGACACATTGCATACTGTGATTTAGGTGAATAATAAATTAGGGAATAAAATGTACAGCTTCGTCCTTTTTGACACCTAGTATCTAGTGATTGGCAGTTTAATAGAAAATTCTGGCAGAGTTTTCCCTGGATCATGAGCCTGTGTCACCTGCTTGCCTCACACATCTAATACACTACTTCAATATGTAGATATTGATTTGTGCATCACTAGGCAAAGCTCTACAATTCCATTTTGTTTTGTTTTGTTTTTTCTGTTTTAACTTGGTGCCATCTACTTACACGATGACAAAAATATGCCCATGCATAGCTGCAAGGTTTCAGATTCTCCCTGGATCCACTAGTACTGAGAAAGATATAATTGAGTGTAGGATCACAATTATTATTTTTATTAAAGAATAGTTTGGTTTTTTATATGTGGCTTGATTGATGTTTTGTTAAAGTAAAATAAAAATTAGGGATAATAGAGAAAAAATATGAAAAGCAATATCACTAGTATAAAATATCTTGGTTTGACAAGGCTTATATACATATTTAATTCCAATTATTCCCTCCTTCTACTTCTCTTGTTCTTTTGTGTGTTTGATAAAGAGCACCTGATTATCAGTATTAACAAAATTAAAAATACTTTTGTGCTATTAACTACTATTTTTTTTATTAAAGGTGAAAAAATTATGCTGTCTTTCTAATTTCAGTGCTTTCACTGGCATTGTCTTTTAATTAAACTATGAAAATTTAGATTTTTTTTCAAGCCTTTTAGTATGACAGGCAGTGAAGAATCTTATGTTACCAATTTTTCTTTCCACTCTTTTCATCCATTTAATAAATCTTCGGATATGTAGGAACTATACATAATAATGCATTGATTGTTATGTGTTTGTTAAGGCTAAATATATAAATCAGATTGTAGGAATTGCACCTCAACTTTTAAAATCTTTAATAAATATCACTAGTAAAGAGAAATAAAAGTTATTAATAAAAATTCTTTAATAGATTGTAATTCTCGCTCATGATCTCACCACCAAAAAATCACCACCACCATTAAAATCTTTGCATACATCCTGCGAAACATGCATGCATGTGTATACATTCATGGTCTCACAAATAGGATCTCATTCTGTATAATTTGCAATTCTAGTTGATTTTTTGATTGACATCCTTTAATTTAAATAATTTCTCATACACAGTGTGGAAAAACTCTATTATGTGGGTATATCATAATTAATTTCACTGATTTCCTATTCTTTGAAACTTGGAACATCTTTGATGTACTATTATCAGTAATAATGGATAAAGGTAATTTGCATGTATTTTCAGGATTTATTTTTAACAAAGGACTATTCTTTTCCAACATTTAGAAAGCTGTGGACATTTTTGATAGTAGGAGGGTATACTTGTTGGAGAAGACTGAGATCTCTGGGAGGAAAAGATGTCACAAGATAGAAAGGAATAAAGCAAAAGAGGCTGGCCCGACAAAGGATAGATGTTTCAGATAAAAGTCAAAGAGAATTAGAATACATTAGTCTGGGCTGGTGAGATCGCTCAGCGGCATAAGCACCTGCCTGGCAAGTGTGAGGTCCTGAGTTCGGTTCCTGGTACCCACATAAAGAAAAAAAAAAGAAAAAAAAGAATACATTAGTCCTCATTCATCCTTTATCCATGGTGTTGCTTTCCACTCTTTCAGTTAGCCATGATCAATAAGAAGACGAAGAGGTACAGGCCTTTTGATGATGTGAAGGGGATCTAGGGATGAAGAGAGAGGAGAAATAAGGTAGGGGGGAAGGGGAAAGGAAGTACAAAGGACTAGGGTGTAATATAATATGTAAAAGTACCAACTCCCCATGATGATTGTATTCGTTATGTATAACAAACATGTACTAATAAAAAATTTAAAAAAAGACTACATTACAATGAGATATTGAAATGGAGAATTCCCATAACTTTAATTAGTACATATTGCTGTAATTTTTCTGTTTTATTATTATCTTAAGTCTTCCTGTGTACCTGCCCCAGCTCAACTCCCAGATTTAACAACAGTGAATTTTTTTATCATTTTCTTATTTCTTTTAATAGATTTTAACACCCCTATGGCTATTCCTAGACAATATATTATAGGTATTTGGTTTTGCTTGTTTTAAAGTCTCTTTATATACTATTCTGGAATAAGCTTTTTAAAATCAGCATTGTGTAAATTCCATTTATGAATAATTTTTAACTCAGTTTGATGCATGCACTAGGAATCCATTCATTCTTTTCCCACTGAACAAATACTTGTTACTTTAGTTTTGGTGGATATTATTATTTCAAATTTTTTCTCATGAACCTGTTCCAATGGGTGGTTTATACATGTTGCCTGATACGCATATATAAGATATTTTCCTAATGTCGTAGTCAGTATTTGCAAGAGAAACGGATTCAGTGAAGGACACAGAAATTTCCAAGATTAGCCGACAGAGTCAGATGCAGAAGAATGCAAGAGATCTGTCCTCACGCTAGAGATCCAAAGAATGCAGCCAAGGGCGGGAACCCAGGGCAATGTCCAGTACAAGTCCGTGTCAGGAGGCTGGGGAATCTGATATGGAAAACCCCAAGGCCAGTGCTGGAGGATAGAGAGTTTGTGCCAGCAGGACAGAAGGTGGGTGCTGGAAGCTGAAGAATCTGCACGGAGAACCAGGAGCCAACAATGCTTAAGGCGGAGGCAAAGACCAGAGCTTCTCTCAAGAGAACAGCAGCCATCCTTGGCGAAGGCAAAAAATCAGAACTCAGAGGAGAACAGCTGAAGCTTCTCTGAACAAAACCGCAAGAATGGAAGTCTTCCAAGGAAGATCAGCACGAAATCCTTCCCTCCTGTTCTCTTTTTATGTGGTTCTGACGACATGCATCCTTAAGTTGGTCTTCCACCAATAACCCTGGTGACTCAGTTCAGCTGGGCGTTCCCTACTCAAGTCCACAACCACCACACCTAAGGTATGTACCCATGCGATACAATGTTTTTTAAGGAATGTATCTGTGAGTGGAATTACTAGTTACTGTAGGATGTACGTATTTAACTTCACCAGTTAATGTCAAAATGTTTTCGAGAATGGCCATTGTAATTTGTACCTTTCACGATAGTGTTTGGATTTTCCCGTTTCTCCACATCTTTGCCAACACTAGATTGTTGACTTCTTAACTTTTATCAGTCTGGTGGTTTTAGAGTGAATCTTACTGAGTTTTTTTGTTTTTGTTTTTTGCTATGAACAACTATCCTTTTTATGAAATTGCATTTTTTCCATATGCTCATGAACCATATGTATTTATCTTTTCTGTGAAATATTTTGCTCTCATTTTTCCTGTTGACTTTTGTTTTTCTTACATATGCACAGGTGTTCTATATATATTTAGTTATCTTTTATAAATACCTTCTTCCTGCATTTTAATTCCTTATTTTTTATAGAGTTCTTTATTTCACTTGCATTTGTTAATATTTCCTTTATGATCTGCCCCCTTGTTTTAAGAAATGTCTCCCTATCTGTAGGTCATGATATATTCTCATTTTTTTTCATTACTTTTTGAACTTTTATCTTTATTTTCTTCCCAGTACTTTCCTTGGATTTATATTAAAGCACTTAGTTGCTTACTTAGTTCATAAACTTTGAAAATTTTATATCACGGCACTCACTTGCTTAGTTCATAAATTTTGAAACTTTTTTCTTTTATAATTCAAGGCTTTAATACCATATATTTTTCTAAAGTACAGCTTTAATTGCATACTACTTTTTAAACATATCTATAATGTGAAAATGTGTTAGACCTATTCACTATTTGCTCAATGTCACTAGCCTCTGATATTTTCTTCTCTTTGTGAGTTGCCTTCTGATTATTTCTTCAGACCTATTTACCTACTAATCTCTGTGATGTGCTTAATGAATTTTATTTTTGGAAAATCCATTTGTTCATTTCCAAACCAACTTGTTTGCTGATGATTTTTATTCTCTGCTGATACTTTGAGTTTTGATGTTTTCTTTTTATAATAAATATCATTATTTAAGTCTAAAACTGGCAAATTCTTGTATATGAAGCTATTGTGTTTCTATTCTCTGTATTCTATTCTCTGTTTTATGCCTATTTTGTACCTATTTTTGTTGTGTTTTTCTATTTTCACTACTGTTGGGGGGCTTGTTCTTTTGGAATTTTATCTACAGTATTATTAGTCTTTAATATGTAAATTCAAGGTTAGTTTTCTTAATAAGATTAACTGTTTCTTCTTCCACTCTCCTGAGGTACTACTTAGGTTGATTACTTTAAACAAAATTGTCCGCTTGAGCTTTTCAGACTATATAAGTAAGATGAATTTGGACGAAAACTCATATTAAGTTGGTATGTTTTTTTTTTTTTAACTCTCGGGAGAGATTGTTTTTACTCTGCAGAGTGGCAGTTTGAAGAAAAGCAATTTTCCTTATTAGATCTTTATATTTATTGCTGTTGTTCCTTATTCCTCTTTACATGGCAGGAGTAACTAGATTTTTTTTCAAAGACATCCTGTTTTACATTTCTCCATATGGCAGATCCTTAGCTCCTTCGATCCCTCACTACTCCATGCAACAGTCAAATCATGTTCAATATATTTAGCATATTAAGTGAATTCACAGAGACAAATCTGGCTTTAAGAGTAGTTTATCTCTAAAATTCTTGTTTAGCTTTTTTAAAGGTCTTGGATGTGGCTGAGTGTGGTAATATATTCCTGTAATTCCAACAGTTTGGGTAGCTGAGGCAGGAGGATGGGAATTTTGAGCCCCACCTTGTCATCTTAGCAACTTAGCAGGACCCTGTCTCAAAATAAAGAGCAGAAACAGATCTGGGGATGAGGCATAGTGAGAAGGCCCTGTGTTCATTTCCCAGTAATGCAAAGAAAAAAAATGTTGATTTCTTTTATTAGAAACTCAGCAAGGCACCTGAGGATATGATTTTTATAATACTTTACTCAGTGTAATATACTAGTTGTTATTGCCAGATAATAATACTACCATTACTTTCGTGACTTACAGCAATGTGAATTTATTGTCACACAACTTCTGTGGGTCCTGGAAAACTTAGATTAACCAAATCTTCTACAAGGCTGAAACCAGGGTGTCACCAGGACCAGGTCTCCTGAGGAACCACCGAGGAAGGACCCACTTCTATGCTTGTGTGGTGATGGGCAGGATGCTGGTCCTTGAGTTACATCAAAGCAAGTCTTCAGTTTCTTGCTGG
Organism: Erethizon dorsatum; assembly: GCA_028451465.1. NCBI lineage: Eukaryota > Metazoa > Chordata > Mammalia > Rodentia > Erethizontidae > Erethizon > Erethizon dorsatum. Next base: position 20,438,889 of record CM051824.1, read on the forward strand.
CCATCAGCCCTGGTTCCTGGGATCCTGGGACTGAAGTGGCTTCTGACATATTCCATTGGTTGGGGGGCAGTCAGAGATCCTGGCCATAGTAAAGCTGAGGGGATTATACGAGGGCATAAAATAAGGAAACAGGGATCATGAGGACCACCTTAGGGCCTGTTTGCCACAACCGCTGCTTAGTTGTTTCTTTCACTAAAGTTAAGTAGATCTGACACAGCTTACCTTGGAAAGGAAGCTAGCATGAGGCACATATAAGAGTGTGAGAGGTGTCTGATGGAAGCTGACATAGTGTGATCATGGAAAAAAAACACTAGGAATTCCAAGTGACACCCACTTTGAAAGCTTCAGTTTGATTTGCCCTTAAACAATGTAAATATCAAGTGAACATGCACTGTAGATGTACAGTTTAAAATGTGCTGCTCTCTTTGAGGCGTTCTCGTGCCAACACCCGTTTTCCTCTTTGAACTTGATCCATGGATACAATCATGGAAGTCATGATTTTTACAAGACTTTTGAATGGTTAGTTTGTCCCTATTCAGAGAAAACACTGCAAACCTTGGCTTCTCATTTTTCCTCTGTCACTTTCTCTCATGGGCAGAGTTCTTTATACTGCGTCAGACCCCTGCCAGCGATGAAAACTGTATTTGCACTGATAATTCCTGCTAAGACAGAAGCATGACCAACACGGTTCTTTGCTTCCACTGTGGATGGTTTATAGCCGAGTAATTTACAGTGGTCAAAATAACCAAAATCACTATTTATCTTTGTGTATATTTACACAGCTTGAAAACAAAACCACCAAACTCAATGATTCCTTTGTCAGTGGTTATACCCCTCGAGGCAAGCTTTCAAGCTCGATTTTTACAGTGAGACATCCTTGACAAATTGACAGACAGTGACATTTTCCATGTCCTTTCATTTCCTTTTCTGGCATCCTCATACCCCATTTTGTGTTACCTCTGTGGTACTCGCGCATTCTACCCTGGAATTCTGAAGTCACAGGTCCTTCTGACTGCAGTTACTGTGAGAACCTAATTCCTGCTAAAGTGACAGCTGAAAATTGGCAGAGCATTATTGTTTTCAGTATGTTTGCATTTAACCAACAACCAAAACGAAAAGATACTCAATGAGAGGATTTTAAGTAATGTGGCTTCCTGGGAGAGAAATGGATTACATTTCTGAGCACCTCAAATTATACCAATTTTTTTCTTATGAAACTAGTGCTAAGAACAATAACTAATAACTTTGGGGTGTTCATTATGTGCTGGTCATCAAGCCAAACTCTGTAGAACTTATTTCAATAAATTCCCGCAGTAATAGGATGAGATGGGAACTTTTATTCTAACTTTATGTCAGTAAACATAAGCTGAGAGGAGTTAAGTAATTTTCCTAAGTTCACAGCACAAGGGAAAGATCCAGATGGGTATAACTCCTAATACTGATCTCTTAAAATTTATACTCTTCTATTGAAGGTAAATCATGTTTTACTATTGACAATCATAAAGTAGAAAGTGTCCTTGTATGTTAGGACCTTGAAATCCTGACCCAAATTTGTCCCCAATCACCTATTTGAATTAGGCCCATGCTTTATGCATTCTCAGCCTGGGTTTCTTTCTGGATTAAAGGGGAGAGTTGAACTGGATGAACCACAAGCTGCTTCTTTCACATATAATCCCGACATATACTATTAAACATTGCTGTTGGCACGGCAGATACCAACTCTAAAATATTGGGCTGCGTTTCTAAATTCGTGTGCAAACGAGAAAATGATTGTAACCTTCCTGAGTTGAGGACAAGATCAAAATCTCCAATTTAGGAAATTATTTCTTTGGCTTCTGTGAAGCATGTTGATTACTATTATAGCCCATACATTTTGAATTGTTTGGTTTCTTAACTGTTAATTGAAACATAATTTCATTTGCATAATATAAGACTAGTATGGTAATTAACACTCTTCTTACTAATTGCCACCCAATTAACCTGCTTTAGGTGTCTTGGTGTCAGCACAGCATCTAAATATTATCTTCGCACCCTAGTTTATTCTCCAGGCTGTGATTACCTTTTATGGTTTATAAAATTTAAAATTAATTGCGGTGCAGCCAGAGCTGTGGCTCAACCTTGTATCTCAAAAAGGATCCATTAGGTAATTATTTAATAATTAATTAAGTTTTAGCTGTCTCACTAAATCAACTTAAAATGTTCCTCTTATAAAGTAGATTTAAAGGGTCACAAGAGACTCCCGAAAGATCAGGCACACCGTCAACCTTACTTTTCAGATTGTCTCTTCATGGATTTTTGGGAACATTTATCTGTCATGGCTGAATTCCTGTCCTAGGGTTAGAAACCTCTTACTCCTTGTTTCAGAGGTAGAACTTTGACCAAGAAAAAGTATCTTTTTTTGAACTAGAATTGATGACAACTTCAAGATCTTTTCCCATCCTAGACTTCATTTATGATCTTTTTTGAGCTGCTCGTTCCTACTTTCCTGCCCTTTTCTCCTTGCTGAACTCTCCCAGAGAGTCCTCATATAGCACCAACAAGATACCAGTCCATACCTTCCAGGGCTGGGTTTGATTTGCTGTATTACAGATATTTTAGGATTTCACTGAGTGAATATCAGCCCTAAGCTTTTAATCCCAGGGAGTTATCTGTTATCTCAAGGAATATTGATAAATGTTATAAAAAACAGAAGTAATCCTAAATCCTCTATATCAGAAAAAAATCATTTGAAAAGATGGCATATTGTGAAATCATACAAAGTATTATGTGTTCAAATTCTAAAAGGTAAGAAGTCACAGGTGCAAACACAGCACGTGAAACTGAAGCTGTCATGAATATAAGTTAATACATAATTATTCCTCCTACTCTGAAAACTTTATCAAAATGAGTATTCATTTTTCTAAGTAGTAGTAGATAGTTACTTGGGATATTACCTTTTCTTATGTAGAATTCTATAATTTTCACTTTCAAAAATAAACTCTGTAGACCTTCAGTCATTCATTGATGGCTGATTGTTTTTATAATATTCACTTAGTGCTGTTAAGTTTTAGACACTGCTTAGCTTTAAGGATACAGTGTTAAAAAAGATACGCTACTTGAACTCAGAGTTTTGAGGAATGATTAGGAAACACAGGTATTAAATAAGTGACTACAGGGTTATGGAAATAATTCCAGCAATAACTAGATAATAATGGGCACTATTAAAGCTCACAGTTCCAGAGAGTAGGGTCCCCTGAGCTAATGACATTGGAGCCGATTCTGGAAAGATCCAGAGTGATACATTAGGTGGAACGGTTGGCATTGCTAGCAGGTCCTTTGTGGTCTACAACAATGTTGTGGGCAAGGAAAGCATCAAGTAAAAATCCTCATGCACAGAGAGGATGTGGGACAAGAAAGGGTCCTAGAATAGTTCAGTGTGACCTCAGAGGAGACAGCAAGGGAGAGAACTGAGAGGTGGACATGCAGGGTCCCCAAAGCCCCATGGCACAGGGCTGTGTAACTGGGCTAAAGGTTGATCCTCAAATGTTGAGATGTCACTGGAGAATTTTAATTTCACGTGTGGTATATTTAGAATGACTTTTTTTTTGTGTGTGGGTAGCGGGGGGTCGACCTCAGGACCTCGTGCGCCAGCAGGCGCCTGTGCCGCTGAGCGATATCACTGGCCCCCTTTTTCGTATGTGGGTTCCGGCAGTCGAACTCAGGCCCTTGCGCTTACAGGGCAGGCGCTTAAGCCGCTGAGCCATCTCACCGGCCCTGGAATGACATTTTAAAAGATTAGTGCTGGCTGAAAAATGTAGACAAGATTAGAGAGTGGTACTTCCTCCCATTCCCAATCTCTGGTGATATTCTTTTCTCAGAGATGGACTTAGTGAGGGACCTCGAATAGTACAGAAGGAGGTGAAGACCCTGCCATGACTACACTCACGGAGCTGTGATCACAGGAAACAAAAGGGATGTTTTCAGTTATAAATGAAAAAATTAAATTATATCACGATTGCTTACTTGGAAAAAGTGAAAAAATCTGGAAAATTGAAGGTGGTTATTACTCTTCAAATTACTATTACTCTTAAATTGGTGCTACAAACACTGAAATATTCAATTAGAACAAGAGAGAGAGAGAAACAGAGAAATGCACTCAGAACCAATAATTGTATTTCATATCTATCTAGTGATTTTTAATTCTCAAAATGCCTTAAATTGTTGGATTTAATCATAATAACAGAGCTCTTGCATCATTGCATGTAGGCAGGATAAGTATTTTATTCCTGTCTGGCGAATAAGGAAATTCCCATTTTGCTTTAAGGAACCACTTCATGTATTCTAAACTATATTGTTTGTAAAGGAACGATCCACTTTTTGTTCTCTGCATGGGGCCCAATAAATAGTGAACAATCAGCATCTCTAATCCCTTGTACATTGTCCATAGTGATGGTCTCAGAGATGGTTTTATAAGGGAGCTATTGCCAGTAAAATGTGAAGATACAAAGATAAATTTCCTGAGGGGTTTTGGTTTGTGTGTGTATGAGAGAGAGAGAGAGAGAGAAAAAAAAATCTTCTCTTTCTTGTAATGTGAAAATGAAAATGAACTGAGAGCTCTTTGTACTGTGTCAGCCTATGTACCAGTTCATAAAAAATGTGACTGGTGCTGTGAGGGATTCAACATAAGGAAATTGAAAGTGACGTTGAAATTATAGAAGGCAACATGGGAGAGAAGCTTGATCTCAGTGACATTGTTTGAAATGTTGATTGCATTTTACCTGGAGGCTGAATGCTGGTTACCTGAGGACTTTGCAGTTCTATAAGCCAACAATATTTTTTTCTTATTGCATAAGGTAGTTTGAATTGGATTTTCTATGAACTTCACCTGAAAGAGGCACAAGCAATAGACAGTAACAGGGCTAACTGAAGCAAAAGGCCAAATTCTTGAGAATCAGTTCAGGGACCAGAAATGGTAACTATAATAATTCAAATGAGTTTATTTGGGCCAGTGAGATGGCTCAGTGGCGTAAGCGCCCGCCTGGCAAGCGCGAGGGCCCGAGTTTGACTCCCGCAACCCACATACGAAGAAAGGGCCGGTGATATCACTCAGCGGCATGGGCGCCTGCTGGTGCGTGAGGTCCTGAGGTCGACCCCCGGTACCCACAACAACAACAACAAAAAAAGAGCTTATTTTTCTTCTCAAGTGCAAGGATTTTAGAAATATTCAAATATGAAATCTGGCATGGTAGACTGATATGAAAACTGGGATATTTCTACATTTTTCTCTATCATACAAATATCAGTTTCCAAGAATAACTCATGACCGGGGGGGGTGCATCCCTATAATCCTAGCACTCGGGAGGCTGAGGCAGGAGGATTGCCATGAGTTCAAAGCCAGCCTGAGCACCAAGGTCACTTCAAAGACAGCTTGAACTACATAGTGAGACCCTGTCTCAGGAAAAAAACACAAAACAAAACAAAAGGGTTACCTCATGGTGCAAGATATTTCTTGCAGCCCCAGCCATTCTAATTACTTTGCAGTCACCAAAAGTAAGTAAGAAATAAATAAATAAATAAATAAATAAATAAATAAATAAATAAATGGAAAAAAAACAGGGCATGAGTTTCCTTCATGAGGATACTTTCTGGAATTTACATATATTACTTCTGGTCATATCCAACCAGCAAGAGCTTAGTCACATAGCCTAATCTGGCTCTCTCTAAAAAAAGGTTTTTTAGGGCCAGCATGCTAAACTAAAAACTGGAGCCCTCTTACTATGGTTCTGTTGCCCTTTGTCTTTGCCAGGTGTTGCAGACAGCCAGAGCAGCACGATTGCATGGGTGATGTCAGTGGGGTTACACCTTGAAATGGTAGAGCTGGCTGGAGAATTGAGGAAAGATTAGAGGGTGATAAACCCTTCCATGCTCTTTCAACTTTCTTGAGTTTATAGCATCATGGGTAAGAGAATAGGCTTTGAGATCAAACATGGATTTGGCATCAGCTCTGATATTAAGTAACCGTGGACTATTGCTGTACTCAACTATAAAATAGGAATAATATTTACCTACCTCAGAAGTCCCATGAAGATTAAATTACCAGAGCCTGCAAAACTTTTGACATATAGGAAATTCTAAATAAAAGATATGTAGATATATAGATATATTTATTATTCAATAAACTAACATTGGCTTATTTATATGAATGTAAATTTGAATATTTTTTCACATCTTATGGCCAACTATATTAATGTCAGTTTTTTTCAGATCAGTTTTTGTCAGATCTATCTCTGTACTTCACTGTTTTATCTCCACCAGGTGTATAATAAATGTTAGAATGCTGCTGTATTGTCAAAAGAACGATTTCTTTTTAACTTTAAATATATTTCTGAGGCTGATAATCTTATTTTGGAAGTCCTTAGGAAGACCCCCATCTGATGAATGAAGTCAGACAAGACTCTATAATGTCCATTCATTTGATTTTTTGGCAAAGTGGTTCAATTAAGAGCCTTAGTGTCACCCTCCATCACCACAGATTTCCCCTTAAAAGAGAGTAAGTTCAAAGTGTCTTATTTAACACATCAGTGCTCTTTGAAGGTCTCACTTAAATCATTTTCAACTATAAAAGAAGATACAAGGATAGGTGACTATATAAAAAGTTAATTGAAACTGGCACTCTGGGCTTATTCTTGACCCTAAAGTACTAATGGCCCAAATAGGATTTCCTCTGTATGTATAGCTCACTTACAGAAGGGGGATTGCTGAAAGCATATATAAAATATCATATATCAAATAATGGAAAAGGAAGAACTAAGAAAGTTTTAAAATATAGTTGGCTTTTAATATGGACCTTGCTGGATATGATGACCATTTTCCTGTAGCAAACATGTCAAATTTTATTACAAACAGAAGGGAATCCCCTGCGCAGTAATATTTTGGAGAAGGCTTGGGTAATGGCAGGCAGAGAGCATTCAACAAAATATATTTTGTCAAGAACTGAGTTGACTTGGGCCGGTGAGACGGCTCAGCGGCTTAAGCGCCTGCCTTGCAAGCGCGAAGGCCCGAGTTCGACTCCCGGAACCCACATACGAAAAAGGGGCCGGTGATATCGCTCAGCGGCACGGGTGCCTCTTGGTGCGCGAGGTCCTGAGGTCGTCCCCCCGGTACCCACAAAAAAAAAAAAAAAAAAAAAAAAAAAAAAAAAAGAACTGAGTTGACACTCTCAGGACAGATGAGGGGAAAACTCTTTAGGAAAATAGAGGAAGGGAGGGTTGAAGTAGAAGAAAGAAGAGGGCTTTTCTGTCTCCCTGATGAGCATCATGCATCATTTTGATTCAAATGGCCTGGAACACCCGTGGAAACTTATTTTGCATTCACGTGCTGGGTATGCTGTTCATGACTTGAACACAGGACTCGGGGCAGAGGGAAAACAAGGATCTGTGAGGATGTGCTCTACATACAACGACCGCGTCTCCTGACTCAGCAACTGAGCAGCTTTAGTCTTGTTCACATTAATGAATGAAAGAAACGATATATGGAAAAAATGTAATTTGATGTAAATGAAAATAGCATTCCTGGGCCGGTGAGATGGCTCAGCGGCGTAAGCGCCTGCCTTGCAAGCGCAAAGGCCCGAGTTCGACTCCCGGAACCCACATATGAAAAAGGGGCCGGTGATATCGCTCAGCGGCACGGGCGCCTGTTGGCGCGCGAGGTCCTGAGGTCGACCCCCCGGTACCCACAAAAAAAAAAAAAAAAGAAAATAGCATTCCTTTACAACTTCATGACAAAAATACTTCCATTGATCTAATAGAAAATCGGTTATTTAAAAGGATGTGTTAGTATAGGCACTTATTCATTAGCAAATATTTATCGAGCATTTAGTATTTCGGAAGCACTATGCCAGGTGCTGGGGACAGAAGAGTGAATGAGACAGGCAGTCTCTGTCCTCATAGATTTTGCTGTCAAGTGCAGAACGTATGCACACCACACACACACACACACACACACACACACTTACACTCAAAGAAATAATGCTGTGGATCTATGTTTGGAAGGTAAGCACCAGGACAACTCCGGAACAGGTCTCTGTAGTCCCATAAATTCAGCTGCTGAAAGCATGAGTTAAGTATAGGTGGCTAAATATGGCCTTGAACTCAGATAGTCGGGGCCAGTGTCTTTTATATTTTCATGGTTGTACCACTCTGGTTTACTTCAAATACATTTACCTTGGTAAGTCTGATGAGAGGGTTTAAGAGCTCTTTCAGATCTCTTAAAATCAGTGTTTCAAAACTTCAAGAGACCTTAGAATCCCTCTGGCACAGCCCTACGCCAATTCTGCTGCACTTCCTGGAGCCCCTTCATTCCCTTGCTGAATTTATAGCTGTTTCAATTTCTTCCTTCCATTAAGAAGAAAACAAAGGCACACAGCATAAACACTTAAATTCAAAGTATTACTCAGCCCCCAATAAAAGTGATTTCTGAGGGTGTTTCCACAGTAGTTTTATTGAAGAGATGATGATATTTTTTAAAAAATAGGATAAAACCCAATACTCTTCTAGCTGTTAGTGTATTTCAGAAAATTACAGTGACTATTTGATTATGTTTATGTGAATGCTGATTCAACTTTTAATTAGAATTCTCCTATGCCTAGTTGCTTGGGAAATCCACCTTTAAGTAATAAATGATGTTTGGGAACATTACCGAAAATAAGCCAAATATTCTATCAGAACAATATTTTATATTATGTAAATTTAAATGTCGTGCGTCATTAAATTAAATTTTTAAAAGTCTAAAAGGGAAATGAATTTTCCTCTTAAAACCGAACAAAAGATAATATTTACTTTGATAAGCATCAGGGACATTTATGAATAGCATTTTATTCCGTTTGATGTGATATACTGCTCTAGGCATTTCTTTCTTACTCCAGAAGAGGTTTGTGGAAGGCTCACCGATTGCTTTTTTCCACTGACCAGCAAATGAGCATTAGCTTTTTCTCTGAAACTCTTCTTTCCCAGTTTTCCTAATTTCTGTTTGTTTCCCTTTCAATTCTGTGGGCCCTGTTTAGATACTGCTTACTCTGCAGCTATTTTTGTTCCGGAAGATAAAACTTGCAAGCATAAATCCCTCTGGAACTAGGTTGAAAGAAAGACCTTAAGGTTGGGAAGCTCTTATATGGAAATAGCTTTGAAATTTTTTGAGCCTAGACTTTCTTCTGATCCTTTCTTCTGATCCCATAACCTGAGGGAAAGGTTTATCCAATGTGTTCAGTATCAAATGCCAGTTTTGGTTTCAATTCCACTGCCAAGAATCAGTTAAGAGATTTGTAACACAAAGAAAAATAATAAAAGAGTTTAGCCATAGTAATATAAGAGATGAATGGAAGTTTTTGATACAGCATACAATTTGAAACCACAGGCAGGCTCCAACATGAGTATTAAGGGATGAAGAAAATATCCCTTCCCTTCGCAAACACGTTCTCCTCTAATCAGCTAATGTTTGAAATGCCTTTGCAGGGACAGCTCCCTTCCCCGTTTCTTGTTCACAATGAAAAGTGGATATTAGTCTTTGTCTACCTTGAAGAAAGTCAAAGACTGCAAATCAAGGTGATTTGTCAATAATAATATTGCATTTTATTTCTAGAGTATATTTTGAATGAAGGATGTAGTATTCCTTAGGGAGGAAAGGCGGCCTCATGGAGGAGAGTGCCCTCCCCCCAACAGAATGCTCAGGGGCCTCATGCATAAACCAGCAGCTGCTCCATTTCTCTTTAAACAGAAGGTGTCCCAAAGGGACCCTATCCTTTAAAATATTTTCTTTTTATCTTGCTTTGGTTTCGTTTTTGCTTTTGCTTTCTCTCATACTGGGAGTTAAACCCAGGGCTTTGTGCATACTAGGCAAGTGCAGTCCCATTGAGCTGCATCCCCAGCCCTTTAACACATTTTCAGAGAAAAATCTTTTGTACTAATGATACCTTAACATGTAACACGGCAAGGTTCAAAGTAGGCAGTAAGGGAGAGAAAATCATAAGCCTGAAGACGCGGGCTGAGACTCTGATTAAGGAGATTCTATGGCCCGCCTAGAGCTGTTGGGAGGTGTCCCTATACTTACGACATAATGGGCTCAGACTACATATTCATATTTGCCTGTACGTGTGGGTCTGTCTTTCCCTCAAATTCCTCATTAGACATATTTGTAAGGATTAAGAATCTCATGATAGAAAGTTACTCCAGGTTAACCTTCTGTCTGATACACATATTTTTAAGACTCACCTTTAAGAGAGCCTGGTAAGAATGTTTCTGCACAGATTTACCCTTGTGGAATAAATAACTTTTATCCATTTATCCACCAAATTAATTATATATTGAATTTCTTTACCAGAATGAGGAGCTTTTCTCTTACATGCAAGGTTCCTTGAGGTTCAGCTTATTGTAGAAAAGTTAAAGATATTTATGCAACTCTGGTAATTTTCTTAAGCTCTTTGAGCCCATGAGCCTTGTGAGAACAAGTCATGTGATGTCTCAATCCTATTCAGAGGGAAAATTTCATAGATTTTTTGAAGGTACTTATTCATTATCACAGTGCATTTTCCAAGTCCATCCAATTTCTACTACCACCTCAACGTTTCCAAATTATACATAGGCGAAGGCAGATTTACTATCAAAAGAAGCAGGGGAGTCGCCTTATGTTTTTGTTTTATGGATCATGCTTTTTTATTAGAATTTCTTGACATTCTAATTATATACTTGCTCTTCTATCCTGATCAGCCTGTTTTTCATGACTAGTTTGTTATTTATGTCCTTATAAGTAAAGCACTGGACAGGACACCCTACTGCATTTGTGAGCCAGATTCTTGCTTCTGGGTCATAGATACTGTTGTCTGTTGAAACAATTGAATTGTCATTGCCAACTTTGACATCTGTACCCTGTGGCCTGCAGAGGACTATTGGTTTCCTGTCACCTGTGTTCTCTGAAGTGCACCCTTGATAATTGATCATTAGTGATTCTTGCTCCACTGCTGTTGCACCTAGTTTTGAATCTCAGAGTGGGACTTTGTTTTGTTCCTTTTAACATTTCTTATTACCCAGTACTTGGAAGGACATGATTGTACAATTAAATCAGCGAGCTAATATTCTTCACTTGCTACCATTTTATATTTGGCAAATATTTTCTCTTTCAGAATATTAATATATACCAGCTACTGTGATACAAATTAGCTGTACGGGTGTTTATCAATCCATTAAACATTTCCTAGCTAGTGTGTGTTGAATTATTTATACTTTAAAGTTGCTAGCTCATGTTTCCTCAACTTATCCACAGGCTAAAATAAAACACCTTTTCTGATGTCAGGCTAAAATCCAAGTGTTTTATGTTTACAGAAAAGCCTCATCAATCTTATTATCTTTCAAAGTGAAATACTGTATAACTTTGGAGCACATAAAGATATATTTTTAAGACTTTAGAAGAGGCCCATGGCAGTGAGGCCTGGTTGAACTTGTGATGATTTATACTTAGTTTCATGAGATACAGCTTGACGTAGTTTTTCTAAATCAAGATAATTATAATTTTTTTTTCTTTTTTTTTGAGACAGGATCTCATTATGTAGTTTAGGCTGGGTTTGAACTCACTGTGTAGCCTAGGTTGGCCGCAAGCTCTTGGCGATCTGCCTGAGTGCTGGGATTACAGGTGTGCACCACCACAGCTGGCTATGATCCATATTATTTTATTTTATTATTATTTTTTTGTGTGTGGGTACCGGGGGTCGAACTCAGGACCTCACGCGCAAGCAGGTTCCCATGCTGCTGAGTGATATCACTGGCCCTTTTTTTGTATGCGGGTACCGGGAGTTGAACTCAGGACCTCGTGTCTGCCAGGCAGGCACTTATGCTGCTGAGCGATCTCACCGGCCCTATATGATTTTATATTAAATGGATGTTCTTTCTGGATACTTGCTCTATGCTATGTGGCTTAATTTTTGTACTACTTTTAGTCACATTTTTATCTTTTTCACTTGTCTTGATAGATAATATAGTGATAAATTGGCAAAGGAAACATCATTTTAACCCAGTAGAACAAGCCTCTATTTTTCCTGTTGTAGAATTTTGCTACATAAGGGAGTGGATGATACAGGCGTCAGAGAATAATGTGTTCCAATAGCATCTCTAACATTCACTGGAGGTGTGATACTGGGCAAGTCTCATATTTTGGCCTAGACTCAGGTTCTTCAAATGGAGCTAGTATTTGTTTCAATCCTATGGGATCATTGTCATGCTAAATTAAATTTTAGATAGATGGGTGGGTAGATAGACAGATAGATGGAAAGAGAGAGGTCGATAAACAGATGATGGTAAAAGAGAAGGGGAGAAGGGAGCCCTAAATTTGCTACTGTGATATCAAATCCTAATATGTCTATCAGGGGTTTCCCCTCCTCCCTTCCTCCCACCCTCCCTGTCTCCCTCCCTCCCTTCCTTCCCTCCCCTCTCTCTCCCTTTTTCTTTCTTTCTTTCTTTCTTTCTTTCTTTCTTTCTTTCTTTCTTTCTTTCTTTCTTTCGTTCATTGTTTCAAGACAGAGAGCCTCGTTATACTGTCTAGGTTGGCCTTGACTTCCTGGGCTCATGTGATCCTGCTGCCACAGCCTCCTAAGCAGCTGGGATCACGGGTACCACCACACCAGGGAGAGTTATCCTTCTGACTCAGAAAATTAATCCTCATAGTATCACACATACAATCTTCCCAAAATGCGTGAATGCATTGCACAATGTGTAAATTCAGCAAGTAGAGTCCTTCTGAATGTCCTCGGGCCCTTCCGGAGTTGGAAGCGCCCCAGTTGCATTACCGTGCCATGTGCTGTGACGCGGTGGAATGTGCTGACTGTTTTGGCTGTGCTGTCAGACTTCATTCTCCGTCATATATCAGCTGCATTGAAGAACACATAGATCCTCTTGGTTGAGTGGCCTTTGGATATCGCTGCACTTTGTCTTCAATGGCAGTGTCATTTCCTAAGCCCAATCTGCAATCACTCGTGCGGTAATGGCACCTTGTAGTTGCAGACCATGTCTGTACATTTTTTCCACAGTGTTTTCCCATTTATTATCTTATTTGATTCATACAACATTGCTTAAGAAGTTATTATTTATTTACTACTGATGAAAAATTAAGGCTCTGACAAGTTAAATAATATGAGCTAGCTTATATCATCTAATTTTTATAAGAGATGGAATATTAATTCAAAGCAGCTTCTAAACATCATAGCATCTTCCCTCTTGTTATCTTTAGGTCAATTTTAAACTCCTTTAAATGCAGTGGTGAATGTTTTAGTTTTATTCTCCCCCTCTGTTTTTCCTACTTCATTCTATGTTCTGAATATTGTGACTATTTTCAATGCCTGAAGAACATTTTCCTGCATTTTTTATGGGTCCAAATCAGACATCATTTACTCTGGGATGTTTTGCCTTCTACTTACACTCTGTTAATTATTAGTTCACCCTCCTTCCATATACTTTCAAAACACCCCAAAAATCTCATTTTATAAAACTTAATCCAATATATTGCATTGTTTTCATTTTCTGTTTCTTGAGGCTATGAAGGCAAAGGCCCATGTCATGTCTATCACCTAGCACAGTGCTTTGCACATAGTATGCACTGTGCTCAATGCACATTCGTTGAATGAATGAATGTTTTATTTGTAACTTCCTTCCTTGCTGTTCTTTGCTTTTGATGCTTTCCTTATGCAGAATAGGGACCCAAATTAATTAACCCTCAATAAAGAGTGTGACTTATATGTAGGGCCAAGCAGATAGAAGATATTATTATGACATGGGGGGGCATACCCTATGATGCATAGATGGTGCTTTAGAAATCTTTTTGTCTTTGTTCACTCCAAATTTGCAAAACTGTAGACTCATCTGTTGAAGGTGTGGTTTGTGCATATTGCCTATTTGTGTTTCAAACATAAGGTGCTTCTTCTCACTTGAGGTCTTCTGTTCATTTGAAGTTTATTTGTTGACAGCTTAATATTGTGCCTGGTCCAAAGTAGGTGCTCAATTAAATATCAATTAAATATCAATTTAATATCATTATTAAAATTAATGGGTTTTAAAATACTTTTTCTTTTCCTAAAATATCTTCACATGTATTCAGTTTTTAACTTGCATGGCAAACTTGTCTTCTATTGATGACATTTCTCAGTATTGACTTATGTATTCAATTACACAGAAGTGCATTTTAATACATTTTATTTCAGGACATCAGAGTGGGACTCGTGTAGGACTGGAAATCACCACCATCCATAACTGTCCCTTACATTTTGGTATAATAATAGATTTTCTATGTCCCTGTGCCTCAAGCAGGGATGGTATTCAGGTTTTGTGGGTTATGTTTATGCAACTTTTAGGTCCTCTTTATGAAAAAGGATTCAAAATTTTGGAAGTCACTGTAGGCTTTTTCAGGGCAATGAGATGCCCTGAAATTTCAGCTTCATGTACTTAACAGCCTATTTGCTACTAGTCTTTCTTGTTCTAAAGCTATTGTCCGTGTTATACACAGAGCATACCTAATCCAAACACCTGAAATCTGAAACACTCCAAAATTTGTAATTTTATAAGAGCCAACATAGTGCTACAGAGAAAGATTCCACACCATGAAACTTTGTTTCATGCACAAAATTATTAAAACATATATTATTACCTTCAGCTTTTTCTACAAGGTATATGTGAAAAATAAGTAAATTTATTGTTAGACTTTGGTTTCATCCACAGTGTATCTGATTATGTATATGCAAATATTCCAACGTCAGAAAAGATCTGAAATCTGTAACATTCTTGGCACCAAGCACTTCAAATGAAAAATATTCAACCTGTACTGACTGCGTCATAAGTCTTATAATCACTTAAGCAGAGATATTGACTGGTCCCCTAATTTTGGTAAAATGAAACAATTTTTATATTTATATGATGTATTACCTATTGCATAGCCTCACTTTTATTGCTATTTTATTTTTTAACATCCCTTTATTCATCTAAGCTACTTCTTAAGATTGATCTGCTATTCTTAAAAAGTGAGCTGAAATACTGTACATTGTATGACATCTGACCTGCAACTGAATAGAAAGGGAAGACTAATTTTTTGCAGGTCATAGCCTCTGTGATATTGTTTAAAAATTACTCTTTGAGTGCAGCTAACAGATTCCATGGTACCCATGAGTGGACCTTTACCCATTGTTTTAAGTGCCTTCACTTGGCACATTGTGTTCTTATGGATGCAGAGTTGGTAGTTTATATGGGAGAAGTGTTTCCTGGAGGAATTTTGTGTAGGGAGTGATGGTAATAACTTCTAATGTTTTTGTGATTGTTAAAGATGAATTTTCATGGTAAGATGACTGGGGAATTTTGCTTATGATTCTCCTTCATAATTATCAACTCCTTTTATTTATTTTTATTTTATTTTATTTTTTTGTGGGTACCGGGGGGTCGACCTCAGGACCTCACGCGCCAACAGGCGCCTGTGCCACTGAGCGATATCACCGGCCCCTTTTTCGTATGTGGGTTCCGGGAGTCGAACTCGGGCCCTTGCGCTTGCAAGGCAGGCGCTTACGCCGCTAAGCCATCTCACCGGCCCTATCAACTCCTTTTAAATGATCAATTGTCAGTCTCTCCCACTGCCATTCATCATACCTCCAAATCTTTTCTTAATTCAGGGTAAATGTTCTTTTGGTGGGAATTTTTTAAGACAATAGGGTGCTAGACCTTTGCTTTAGGGTCCTCAAGTGATGCTCAACAACTGGAAATATTTGCACAATGTAGTAGAAATTCAGTCACTCATTCCCCATAAAGCCTTAAATAATTTTCCTTTTAGAAATCATCACAAAGCAAAGGAAGAATAGGAAGCAGAAATGAAAGTTCAAATTTAAGCAAACAAACTAGATGGCATCATCAATATAAGGACGGTCAGACCAGTTCAGAAAAAATTGAAAAGATTGAATGTGGAGGTGACAATGTCAAATATACTACATGCCAGGATGTGCTGCAGAAGTTTCCCACTCAGGGCAGAGGGCCTGTTTGCCTAAGCTGTTAGTCTTTCCTGGCTGCCTCTTTGCCAGAACCAGCTGCTTCACCCAAGATCCCATCCTTCTTTAGGGCCAGTGGCATCCAGTTACCGGTTATGAGAGAGTAGCAAGGCTCTGCTACCAACTGGAGCGGGAGGGACGTCTTTGAGGCTCCGTGTGAATTTCAGAGTTCCCTTCAGGGTTGACCGAATCCTGGTTGGGCCTTCATCATAGCTGAACATGTTCCTGTACCTTCCTGCATGTACTGACTCTGAGTTCAAACTTCCTGCACACTAATTTCTACCTCACATTCTTTTTCGTTGGAAACAACCTATGAGCTAAGTAAGGAAAATGGCTGATCAATGGAGGAATAAAATAGTTCTAATTTGAAAAGTATTCTTACAAGTTACTCCTTCGGAGCCTTTAGACGTTTTTTTTTTAACCTCAAAATTTTTAAAAGGTCATTTCTCTGCTGCCTTTTTTAGAAGTTACATTCTTTTATTTTATTTTCTTTGGTTTCCATTCTTTTATCCCTTCAGTGTCAGGCAACTGGAAATATTATTTTGTGTGTTGCAAGTCTTCCTCATTATTTTTTACTGTCACCTTACTTTTATTCCTCATGACTTTGGAAGTGCCCTTTGCAAGATCGGTAAGGATCTGATATCCCAAGAACCAGAAAAAATCTGATCAGTCCATATCTTATTTTTCTTTGGACTGTATTTGACAAGGCCAAATATACTCTGTTTTTAGAGAAAAAAATTTTATTTAAAACAGTTTAGTTTGGCAGAATTCTTGTGAAGACAGTACAGAATCCTATAAACATCACATCCACTATACTCTGTTTTTAGAGAAATAAATTTTTATTTAAAACAGTTTAGTTCGACAGAATTCTTGTGACGGCAGTACAGAATCCTGTAAACATCACATCCACTTTGCCTTGCTTTTAACATCTTATATTAGCATGTCATTGTCATAATTAATGCTCTAATACTGCTTCATTGTAATTAACTAAAGTCCATGCTTCATTCAGATTTCTTGTTTTCCAGTGTCTCTTTTCTGTTCCAGGATCGCATTGAGGATAAAACATTACATTTAGTCATCATGTCTCCTTATACTCTTGAAATTCTCCTTCTTTTGATGACATTGACTCTTCTGAGAATTATAGGTTAGATATTTTGTACAGTGTCCATCAGTTGGGATTTTTTGTGATTAAATTTGGATTATTGATCTTAGGGAGGGAAACCACAGAGGTACTTTATCACATCATATCAAGTGTACATATTGTCAATATGATTTATCACTGTTCATGTTGACCTTGATAACCCAGCACTGTAAATTCACTATTTTCTCCCTTCCCATATTTTAATCTTTTGCAGGAAGTTTTCTGTTGTGCAGCCCACACCAGAAGAGTGGGAAATTATGCTTTCCCTCCTTGAATATGAAGTATCTACATAAATTATTTGGAATCATTCTTGGGTTGATTTTTAAAACTTTATCTCTCCATTTATTATTTATTAAATAATTTATTTGTGTAGATATGGATTCAAAGATATTTGTTTCATATTTTGGGTTGTAAGTCAACATTTCCTTATTGATTTTCTTGCTCAAATCTTTCCAGCTTTGGTCATCGGGATCCCTTCGAATTATCTCCTGTATCATTTTGACTTGCTCCCAATGTGTTATTTTTTAAAAAATCACTTTTTTATTGGCCGGTGCAATAAAATGCTCCAAGATCATTTTGTGTATTTCCTGTCCTTACCATCATTCAACAGCTTCCTTAAGAAACTTGACTCTTTTTTTTTTTTTTTGTGGGTACCGGGGATCGACCTCAGGACTCACCCCTGCCACTGAGTGATACCACCGGCCGTTTTTTTGTATGTGGGTTCCGGGAGCCGAACTCAGGACCTTGCGCTTGCCAGGCAGGTGCTTATGCTGCTGAGCTATCTCACCAGCCCCTGATTCATTTTATTGGAGAAAGGATTATATAGAAAACTAGAAAACAAGATCTGAGCTCTATAGGTTCTAGGTTGGTCTCATGCTTTTTTTTCTCCCCCACTGAGAATTGAACCCAGGGCTTCACACTGAGCTATATGCCCCCTGTGGTGCATTTTTTTTTTTTTTGAGACATGATTTCTTTAAGTTGCCCAGGATGGCCTTGAAATCCTCCTGCTTCAGCCTCCTAAATAGTTGAGATAACAGAAATGTAACACTGTGCCTACATCTGCCATTTTATAAAACACAGGTTTCAAAGTTTCTTTGTGAATATACTTTCTTGCTTATCTCCCATCTCTCTAACTGCTCCTTTCTAAACCTGTTTTGTATAGTCAATTTTCTTCTTCACTCTGTGATGATTGGTTTTATTCCTGATGGTTCTACCTAAGATATGTTCTGTCACCAATCTCTTCCTAAATCATTTCTCTTAACCTTCTACCAGTTGTTCCTTGTTCCTATTTAAAGCATTTTATGTATTATAGCAATAATTGGGGTTTTACATGCAAGCCTGGTCCTTTGCCACTTCTCTCCTTGTGTTTCATACTCCAACTTCTCTTCCCTGAACAGAGTTGCTGGTTCTCTCTTACATCAGTCCTTTATACTTTTGAAATCTCTTTTGGACACTCTTTCTTTCTCATCTTCTTTCTTTTGGGGGGTAAAATCTGAAACATCAACAGAAAGCCTTCCTTACAGCTAAATTAGATGATCTGAAATGTGTCCTCCAATCATCCTCTTTCTGTCATGGAGAACAGCCTTTTTATGAGCTGGTAAGGGTACTGGCATTGTTTGAATATGGTTTGAGTGTGTTCCCAAAGGTTCTTGTGCTAGAAGACTGTCTCAATCTTGTGAAGTGGTGTAATATTTTAGAGGCGGGGTGTAGTGGAAGGCAATTAGGTTTTTGGGAAAGCAACACTTGGAGGAGATTAATGTAGTTCCTTAGGGACCCCAGTCATTTCCCATGAAGGATGAGAAGCGCATGCCTGGCCACTGAATTATTCTTGCTTCCTGTCTTGCCCGGTCACTGTTCTGTCCCTCTTACATACCCTCTCACCACAATATCATCTGCCATGTTGTGATGTAGCCAAAAGACTCTCAACACAAGCTGAACCAGTGAAGCTGCCCAATTTTGGATTTTCAGCTTTCAAAACTGTGAGCTAAATAAACCTCTTTATATCACCTAGCCTCAGGAATTTTATTACGGAAACAGAAAGTGGACTGATGCAATTATTGCTCATCTTATAACCTCAATTCCATTGTTTGCTGACATTTTCATGATATATAGGACCTAACATGGTGACCAACTGATAATAATTGAAGTTAAATGAGAATAGTTAGATAACAAAACAGCTATAACTATGGATATAATTAAAGGCTTTCAGACTGTCAGAAACAGTTTATTAGATAATGTGGACATTCATAAAAATATCAACACAATGCTTGCTTTCAAACAGCTTACAGCTGAATCAAGGTTGTACCATCTACACGTAAGATCTGTGTGTCTCTACATACAGGTAGACCGTGGGTCTGTAAGGGTCACTAAAGGGCAGAAATCACTTTGGCATGGTACAGTAGGGAGTGGTTTCAGGAAAGAAATGTCTTAACCTACACCTTAAAAGATGACCTAAGGTTTGAGAAGGGAGAACAGGGTGAGTGAGAGGAAAGTGGACCAAGTTTCAGGGATGATAGGGGGCCTAGAATTCAATAAGAGGACTAGTATATCAGCAGGAGAGGATCTGAGCCTGGAAACTGGATTTTTTTTTTACTGTGTCTCTTAATCTCACACATCCTGAGCCCCCTAAGAAATGCTGTTAACACCCCAGCTTGAACGATATTTCCACATTTATAAATATGTCTTTAATGTTATTTTTCTTTATTTTCTTTATTAGTGGTATAAGTCAGAATTACTGACCTTTAAAAATAGCAATTTATCTTTAATATAAAAAGGCTGATATGCACAACCTAGATCTTACTTTTAATGCTTCTTATTAAAATGTCACAAGACTACTTGTGCATTGCTTTTTACAGGTTGCTTAATCTGTGTTTTAATTATGTAATATTTTAAGACAACAATATTCAGGTTTGTCTCCCAACATAATGAGAAGGAGGGAAGGTATTTTCTTGGAGTGTTTGTCCTTAGCCTGTTTTGACCTACTTTAGAGAATTGTATTTTTCTTAGGAGTATTGATTGCTTACCTTAATTTGATTTTAACTCTTCTGGGAGGGGTGATTGTTTAGATCAGCCCATTTAAAATTATAAGTATAGAATGCACTGGCCTAAACTTGAGGTAGCCAATAACTCAGGATTTTGTTGTGATGCATCAGTTAATAACATTGCCACCTCTCAAAAGGCTTTTCTGTTAGGACTGTTCATTTATGGTGCTACCTTCTTTGCTTTAAATGACTGAAGCATTACTACTGTGACTATGTCTATTTTGACATGCTCCGTGATATGTATAAAAGAATATTTATATACCTCGTATTGTGGCACAGAATGAATACAAGTCCGAGTATATTTATATTTATTCTTCATGGTGAGAGATAGGAAAAAGAAATGTTCAATAAGATGTCCTCATAGTAGAGAACATGCTCACTCTATTTCTGGAAAAATAAAGAAAATTTTGGAGAAAGTCAACGTGGCTGGATGGGGAGGAGCCTTGTTCAGAGATACTCAGAGAAATTTGACTAAAACACAGGTAATTGGAAGAAAGGGGAGGGACACACACCCTGAAACTAAAATA
Organism: Erethizon dorsatum; assembly: GCA_028451465.1. Classification (NCBI taxonomy): domain Eukaryota; kingdom Metazoa; phylum Chordata; class Mammalia; order Rodentia; family Erethizontidae; genus Erethizon; species Erethizon dorsatum. Next base: position 20,459,634 of record CM051824.1, read on the forward strand.
AGTCTGACATAAGAGACTAATAGATCAAGCCAAACATAAATAAAGGACTTGACAACATGGCCAGCCAGCCCGCCCAGCTGCAAGTGAGTTGGTGGATCGGGACAACTGCCTGCCATACTTGGAATCTTAAAAGAAGAGAGAGAGAAAAAAAAAGGATATAGTAAAATAGCATGGCTAAATCAAGCCATACAGGATAGGTTTGGGACATAAGGTCCCCTGCCTCTTCTGCCTTCCTCCAAACAGAAGACGCTACAGTCCAGCAATAAATTCTGCCAACACGAGCAGCTCACTCCCTAACAATCAGCCAGGTTTCCTTTTTCATTTTGTTTTGTTTTGTTTCCTTTTTTTCTTTTCTTTTCCTTTTCTTTTTTCTTTTCTTCCTGTTCCTTTTGTGCACCAGAGCACTAACTGGAACCACCAGGAACAAGATTAAAGACTACAGGGTTGCATAGTAAGTGGAACAGCTAACCACTCCCCTGTGACCTGTGGTTAGAGAGGCACAGGGAATTAAACAGCCTTGCACCTCAGGACCGTGCAGCTCCAGGCTGTCCCCATGCAGCTGCGGATGGGAGCAGAAAGCACCCCACAGCACCCCACCATCTTACCCAAGGAAGTTACAGGCTAAAGCAGAGGTGGGTGACAGTGGTAGCGGAACTTGTAAAGCAATGAATGGGAAGTTAACACCCCACCTTGGGAGAGGAGCAAGAATTGGGGCTGAGCAGCTTTGGACCGCAACAGCAGGAGCAGAGGACCAGACCACATCACAGCATTTCACCCCACCCTGCAACAAGTGACCAGAAAGGACAGAGACTCGCCAGTGGAAGAGGAACACATGGAAGGCTAAGCAAGGACCAGGAGGAGCCAAAGGTGCACCTGACTGGGAACAGCTCCCATCTCTGAAAGCAGCACAGCAACTGGGAGAGAGATGCCACCAAGAGAAACAGGGTAAGGAGTGGGAGGCCTCTAAGGGACATACAGAATGTACTGGCTAAAGACTCTGGCCTCAGGCCCCTACATCTGGAGGCCAAGATAAGCCTCAAATTGAGCACAAACGCTAATGCACGCTTGGCAGTGTTATCCAATAGTTTTGGACTCTGGGTGGACACCAGAGGAATTGTTTTTTTTTTTTTTTGTATTGTCTTTTTGCTGGTTTGTGGTTTGTTTCCCATTCTTTTTCCTTTTTTGTCTTTTACCTATATTTTTGTTCTAATCTCTTCATCTTCTTTCTCCCTTTCCTCAATTTACCTCTCTAGACTTAATTATATTTTCATATGAATGAATAGTCTCTCCAATTTTTTTTGTCAAATCCAATAATCCCTTGGTTACTCATTCATTCTTTCTCTTCTGCCCTCTTCTCTGGTTTCCCAAAGCTTGCATGATCATCATTCATCCTCCAGTCTGGCTTCTGCTTTATTTCTTTTCATTTATATCTGTTCTATCTACATCCTTCTTAAATTTCCCCACCATAGGGTAAAACCACTCCACCAAGGGGAAACACTCTGCATGCAAGCTCCCAATTTATGATCAGTTCTGTTATATAACTGTAGATATTACTTCTGTGGGTAAAGGTACAAAATTAATAGTTACCACAGTTTGTCAGTTTATAAATTGTGCTTGATGCTATTCTCAATGCTAATTATACTACTTTAGCTAGGATGGCATATCTGTTTTAATCAGTTGTTCTCAGTTCTATAAAAATACTGGGAAGTTCTGGGGTAATAACCACCACATCCCAGCACCAAAGGACAGGGGGTTGAGCCAAATAGATACCAACATCTCACTCTTAATTAATTGGAAAGGTAAGATCTTGGGACAGAAACAAACCAAGAACCTCCTACACACAGAAGACATCCTGAAAAACAAACCTTGCCTAGAGAGGCCTTGATACTAGTGATAAAACTACCTACTATAAAAATTTATAAGGATCAACACAGAAAACAAATTGAAAACTTTTGAAATAGAAAATGACAAGATGCAGAAGCAAAATGAAACTTCACACCTCCAGCCCACCCAGAACAATTCCAAGAGACAATGAGATAGAGGAAAATGAAAGACGCACACAAGACATTTTTGAAATGATAGCAACTGTAGTAAAGAAACAGATCCATGAGGTCATAGAGGAAATCAGATCAGGAGTAATCTCTCAGTTAAAAAAAAAGAAATGTCAAAATTTATAAAGGAAATACTCAGCAAATCTAGAGTAGAGATAGATAAAAAATAGATGGCGATAGTAAGAGGATGGAAACCATGAATGATCAATATTGGAGAGAAATAGAATGCATGAAATGGATTCAATCAGTTATCTAGGAAATTAAAATTTCCATTGAAAGCTGGCAAAACCACTCTACCAACACTGAAGACAAACTTTCAGACCCTGAAGATAGGATCTTAGCTACTGATCATGAAAGGAAAGATCTCCTGAAAATAACAAAAGAGCAGGAAATAACAATGCAACAGCTGCAAGATGACACAAAGAAAAATAATATAAGAACAATTGGTGTCAATGTAAAAGGAGGATTGAACAAAAATGATAGAAAAAAACTATGTGCAGAAATAATAGCAGAAAATTTCCCAAGTGTGGGAAAAAAATCTGAAATACAGATAAGTGAAGCATATAGAACTCCAATTAGCTATAACCAAAATAAATCTACATCCAGACATAATAATCAAGATCCCAGAAATTTACCCCAAGAACAGAATATTAAAAGCTGTTAGACAAAAAAACAGATCACCTATAAAGGAAAGCCCATCAGAATCATGGCAGACTCCTCAACACAAATCCTCAAGCAAGAAGAGCTTTGAGTGAACTATTTCAAGTACTGAAAGAAAACAACTTCCAACCCAGATTGATGTAACCTGCAAAACTATCTTTCAAAATTGATGGAGAAATAAGATACTTCCATGACAAAGAACAACTGAAGAAATTCATAACCACCGAATCAACCCTACAAAGGGTACTGAAAGATATTCTAGATAGAGATAAAAAATGACCACAACTCCAAGAACAACATCAGAAAGAAACCACCAGGCAGGGCAAGCAATGAAACAGAGGGGAAATGTAGGGAACCAACAGCAGGAAGATAACATGACAAAGATAAGCCAATACATATCAGTTCTAACCATGAAGGTAAATGGCCTCAGTTCACCAATCAAAAGAAACAGATTGGCAGAATGGATCAAGAAATAAGATCCAACAATATACTATGTACAAGAAACACATTCAACTCAAAAAGGAACTCCTAGACTGAAAGTCAAAGGATGGAAAATAATACTCCATGCAACAGGAACCCAGAAAAAAGCAGGGGTAGCTATTTTGTTCACAGACAATGTGAACTTCAAACAAAGAATAATGAAAAGAGATAAAGAAGGTCACTACATACATGTTAGGGGAAAAATTCAAGAGGAAGAGATAACAATCATAAATATATATGCACCAAATATGGGAGCACACAACTATGTAATAGAAATATTAGTAGACATGGAAAATCAAATAAGCAATAACACAATTGTAACAGGTGAGCTTAATACCTCATTGTCTCAAAGAGGTAGATCAACTAAACAAAAATCAGAAAAGAAATAACAGAACTGAACCAAACCTGTGAATAAATGGACTCGGTAGACATTTACAGAGTGTTCCACCCAACAACATCAACATACACATTCTTCTCAGCTACGCATGGGATGTTCTCTAAAATAGCATATATACTAGCCCATAGAAAATTCTTTTTTTTTTTGTGGGTACCGGGGGTTGACCTCAGGACCTCACATGCCAGCAGGCGCCCACACCACTGAACGATATCACCAGCCCTTTTTTCGTATGTGGGTACAGGGAGTCCAACTCAGGACCTCGTGCTTGCTAGGAAGGTGCTTATGCTGCTGAGCCATCTCACCGGCCCTGAAAATTCTTAAGGAATTGCAAAGGAACTGAAATTATCACATGCATATTATCTGTCCATAGTGCAATAAAACTGGGCATTAATGGTAAAAGAAAACACAAAAACTCAATATACCATGGAAATTAAATAATCTCCCGAACAACCAGTGGGTCACAGATAAAATTAAAGAAGAAATTAGACAATGTCTACAATCAAATGAAAATTCAAATAAAACATAAAGGAACCTGTGGAATGCAATGGAAGCAGTCCTAAGATGGAAATTTATAGTGGTGAATTCTCACATCAAGAAAACAGAACAAGCACAAATAAACAACCTAATGCTACACCTCAAGCTTCTAGAAAAAGAATAGCAAGTCAATACCAAAGCCCATACAAAGGAGGAACTAATAAAGCTCAGAGCAGAAATTAATGCAATGGAGACTAAGAAAATGATACAAAGAATTAATGAATTGAAGAGTAAATTCTTGGAAACAGTGAATAAAGTTGATAAACCCCTAGTCAACCTTATCAAAAAAAAAAAAAAAAAAAAGGAAACTCAAAATCATGCAATGAGGAATGAAAAGTGTGAAATCAGTACAGATCCAATATCAGTTAATGAAATTAAAAGCATAATTAAAATTTACCAACAAAGAAAAGCCCAGGTCCTGATGGATTTACAGCTGAACTCTATAAGAAATTTAGAGAAGATTTAATGCCAATATTCCTCAAGCTCTTTAACGAAATTGAAAGGGAAGCAGTCTTCCCTAACTTATTCTTGGAGGCAAGTATTACCCTGGTAGCAAAGTGAGAGAAAGACCCAACCAAAAAAGAGAACTACAGGCCAATCTCCCTAATGAACATATATGCAAAAATCCTGCATAAAATACTAGCAAACAGAATGCAGTAAATCATCAAGAAGATTATACACCATGACCAAGTGGGATTCAACCCAGGAATGCAGGGATGGTTCAACATACACAAATCAATAAACATAATACACCATATCAACAGAGCCAAAGACAAAAATCACATCATCATCTCAATAGATGCAGAAAAATCTTTTGATAAAGTCCAACACTCATTCATGATAAAAACCCTACAGAAAATTGGAATAGATGATCTTTACCTCAATCTGATAAAAGCCATCTATGACAAACCAACAACCAACATCATACTAAGTGGACAAAAACTGAAAGCTTTCACTCTAAAATCAGGAACAAGGCAAGGATATCCACTATCACCACTCCTGTTCAATATAGTTCTTAAAACATTAGCCACAGCAATTAGACGAGAGCAAAATAAAAGGAATAAGGATAGGAAAGGAAGAAGTTAAATTATCATTACTTGCAGATGACATGATACTCTACATAGAATACCCCAAAAACTCCACCAAAAGACTCTTAGAATTAATAACCAAATTAGTGTCATAGCTGGATACAAAGTCAACACTCAAAATTTAAGAGCGTTTTTGTACACAAACAACAAACTCACTGAGAGAGAAATTAGGGAAACCACACCCTTCACAATAGCATCCAAAAAAATGAAATACTTACGAATTAATCTAACAAAAGAAGTAAAAGATCTATACATTGAAAATTACATTACTCTGAAAAAGGAGATGGAAGAGGCAATCAGAAAATGGAAAGATATCCCTTGTTCTTGGATAGAAAGAATGAACATTGTGAAAATGGCCATACTCCCAAAACTGTTATACAGATTTAAGGCAATCCTGATGAAAATACCATTAGCATACTTCACATACAGAAAACATTCCTAAAATTCATTTGGAATTAGAAGAGACCTAGAATAGCAAAGGCAATACTGGGCAACAAAGGCATGGCAGGAGGCACCACAGTCCCTGACTTGAATTTGTACTACAAAGCTACTGTGATAAAATCAGCATGGTACTGGCAAAAAACCAGACCTGAGGATCAATGGTACAGATTAGAAGATGCAGACACAACTACAAACACACTCAGCCACCTTATCTCTGACAAAGGAGCCAGACATGTTCACTGGAAGAAAGATAACCTCTTTTAATAAATGGTGCTGGAAAAACTGGCTTTCCACACGCTGAAGACTAAAACTAAATCTATGTCTACCACCATGCACTAAATTGAAATCAAAATGGATCAAGATCTAATGATTAAAACAGAAACACTAAATCTACTGGAAGAGAAGGTAGGTAGAAATCTTGAAGACATAAGTGTAAGCAGAGAGTTCATGAACAAAACCCAGACTGCAAGGGAAATATTACAAAGAATCAACAAATGGGATCTCACCTTATTAAAAAACTTTTACACAACAAAGGAAATCACCAATAGAGTGAAAAGACAACCCACAGAGTAGGAAAAAATTATAGCCAGTTGTCCCTCAGACAAAGGACTTCTATCTAGAACATACAAAGAATTGAAAAAAATCAGGCCTCCCAAATTCAAAGACCCAATTCAAAAATGAGCATCTGAGATGAATACACACTTCTCTGATGAAGAAATACAAATGGCAAATAAATACATGGGAAAAAAATGTTCAACATCATTGGTCATTTGAGAAATGCAAATTAAAACAACACGAGATTTCATCTCACCCCAGTAAGAATAGCTATCATCAAAAAATCAACCAATAACAAATGCTGGTAGGGCTGTGGGGAAAACGGAACACTTCTCCACTGTTGATGAGAGTGTACACTGGTGCAACCACTGTGGAAATCAGGGTGGAGATTCCTTAAAAAAACTAGGATTAGAGGTCCCATTCAAGCTAGCTGTTCCCCTTCTGGGTATTTTCCCAGAAGAATTAAAAATATCAAACCACAGCGATATATGTGCACCCATGTTTATAGCAGCACAATTTATAATAGCTAAATCTTGGAAACAATCCAAATGCCCATCAACCAGGGAATGGATAAAAAAGATGTGATTATTTTATATAATGGAGGACTACTCAGCCATAAAAAAGGATCAACTGGAGACTTTTATAGGTAAATGGATGCAACTCCAGACCATACTCATAAGTAAAGTAAATTAGACCTATATGTGTAAATAATGTATTGTCTCACTAGTGTGAGAAACTGAAAGAGTAAATAAGATCCAAAATGTACAATAGATATTGTGAATTTGGAAGAACCTGTTCAAAAGTTAAGACAAATTATGATGGGGGGAAGGAGAAGGGAAAAAAGGGAAAAAGAAAAAATATATTTATACACAAGATAGTTAAGATAGTTATACAGCTAGTTTCTTAGTTTATTGAAAAGAAAGTTTTGTGCCAATATTGTTTAGACAAGATATCGTGCCTATATCTTGTACTTTGAATAATTACTATGAAGACAACAATATGCAATGTATTAATTATTGTAACTCTCCTACTAAACTGTTTTGAAACTCTGTTTTATTGTTATTGTTATTTTATTTTTTTCTTTAAAATAAATAAATAAATAAAAATAAAAATGATGAACTGTAAGAATGCAGTAATTTCTTTTTGAACTGTGTATACTTCCAATGAAGACTTTGACATTGCATTAGTTTTATAACTTCTATTTTGTTCCAAATGTATGGTAAGCTAGGGATTTAGAATTACATCAATGTTAGTTTTTTGCAGTGCATAAATTTTCTTTTGTGGATATTCTTTGACATTTACATTCACTTTTTTTTTGTAGGTACCGGGGGTCGACCTCAGGACCTCGCGCGCCAGCAGGCACCTGTGCCGCTGAGCGATATCACCGGCCCCTTTTTCGTATGTGGGTTCCGGGAGTCAAACTCGGGCCCTTGCGCTTGCTGGGCAGGGGCTTAAGCCGCTGAGCCATCTCAACGGCTCCTACATTCACTTTTGAAATAAAACCTTTATTTTTTGATTCTTAACATGACCATCTCCAGAACTCTAGTGCAGTGTAGGGCTGGGCACACAGAACAGCCAATTAGTACTCCTTACAATATTCTATGAAAAGATGTTCACCTAAGGGACCAAAAGACACATCTCTGCAGGAAGTCTGCTAGGTTTCCCCTAATACTTTGTGCTTCTAACTGGAGAGAAGTGAGTATAGTAGATGGTTTTATTTCGGTATTTCAGCTCCCCTAATTGTGGTGTCAGAAAGAATCTTGGAAGCCCAGAGATAAGTGGGAGACTAATGTGAAGGGAAGCTGATTAATTCTAGAACATTCAATGAGTTGTGTTCGCAATTAGTTTTTTATTTGCTACAAAAGTGCAAAGTGGCAGGCTGATTTCCATGAGCAAATCCTTTTATTTAAACTCAAAGAGTGTTAGATAGCATAAGGGATATAGTGACAATGTCATTGTCTAGAATTTCATGTATAGTGTTTTTTCTATATGAGGTAAATTACTCTGGGTAGGGTTGGGTGGCCTTTGCCCTTCTATTAAGGCACATTATTATATGTGGATGAATTTGAAGAAACTTCAAGGGCCAGCTGTCAGGGAACAGTTCAACAAAGAGAACTTCCTTCAAAGGAAACATCCACTCTGCGACATTTTAATGGATTGCTAATGCTTTCTATCATGTCAATTATTTTTCTTTGTCAGGGAAATTTTAGTCCTCCTGTTTTCGTGTATCAGTGAGAGGGGTTCAGTTTCAACAATGCTTTGACTTTGATTTTTTTCTGTGTCTAACCATTTAAATCATAGTTTTCCAAGGAAGAAGTGTTGATTTAGTTGATTGTTGAGACTGAAAAAGAGAACTGGGCATGAAGAAGTCAATTATAACATTTCTAGATTTTCCTTTTGTAGCTGTTGCCTGAAGAGAGTGTGCATGCTATTCTAATCTACTTTCCTTGTTTCTAGCTATAAATGAGTATTTTGATGTCCATGAATTTCTCAGTGAATTCAGAACCCAAGGTGGAAGGGACGTGATTAATTTGCTCTCTTCCAAACCTTATCATTTGTCTTTTCAAAGCATCCCACTGTACCCTATAGATGTGTAGAGTTGTGATTTATCAATTAAAATAATATTAATTAAAAATAAGGATAAAAAGAAGCTCAGATTCAGATATGTATTTGCCATGTCTAGAAAGATATCACTAGTGTATTATTTTGTTGTCTACATTTTGAAAAGAATAGTCACTTACTATAGTCACTTTAATGAAGAAAAACTGAAGAGGGGCTTGGAAAATCATTAAAGATGTAGAAAGCTCTAATAATCGGTATCTCCCCAACTCCCTACCTCCTGACTATCCTTGTTCAGTTTTAGCTTCTGCTATGGCTTGTGTCTAGATGTCCCCCAAAGTCTCATGTGGTCATAGGTGGGGCTTTTCCAGAGGTGGCTGGGTCTAGAGTGTATGACTGATTCATCATGCAATGCTGGGATTAATGGTGTGTGATTACTAAATCAGTCCACAGATTGGTTTGGCACCGCCCTAATCCCAGGAGCCTGGATATAATATAAGGGGCAGAAAGAGGGTTGTCTTGCCTCTTGCTTGCTTGCTTTTCCTGTGTTCTGCTTGCCATGCACTGGTTCTACTTTGTGATGCCCCTCTGCCCAGCCGCTCTGCCTTGGAGCCAGCAGATTGTGTAATGAAACCTCTGCAAACTGTGAGCTAAATAAACCTTTACCTCTTTAACCTTGGGTGTGTGGTATTTTATCTCAGCAATGAGAGAAAAGTAACTAAGATGGCTTCTATCTCCTTTGCTCTACTTCCCACTTAACAGCTTCCTACGCTTATTCAGTTTCTGCTCAAATATGATTTAAAAGTGTACATAGCAAGGGGTAGCTTCAACTGCTCTCATCCATCCCTTGCTTCTCTCCAAGCTCTTGATCCTTGACAAACATCATGGAATGCTTTAGCTAAAATATATGATGTTCTGTGATCATGCATCCATGACCAGAGTGTGCCAGCCTGTCAGCATTGTTTAGTGATAATAATTGGATTTATGACTTGAGTTAGGAGGATGTCAGTGGTTAAGGCTGGTCTGGTAGTTTATTCTCAGAGACCTTCACTACGAGCTTATGTTGGACTTCCTGGTGTCTGTTGCTTTGCGAGCACATTAGTGATCGTTTGAGACCTGGAAATAGAATTGTTCTGTGTCACTCTAACCAGGTATGGGAGGACAAAATAAAACCTGTCAAGGCCCTGTGGATTCCTCTCAATGCCTAGCTTTCCCCTGCTGTTGCTGAACTATATTCTTCACTTATAATAAACTCTTTAAAGCCTGTGAGTCCTTTCAGCAATGAAACACTTCTGGTGATTAATGTGTAATTAACACAGCTTGCTATGGTCCAAAACTCTCCTTCACAGCATCCTCCACTTTACCTCCTATCACTAATGGATTCAGGCATTATTGATTCAGATTTACAAGGGAAACTGATTGGCGCAAATCATCTCTTTTTATTACATGGTGTAGATCTTTTTTTTTTTTTAATTGGACTGTAGATTGGCTGCCCTTGGGCCAGATCCCATCTCTGAGAAATCACCTGTGGCTAACGATCCAAAGTCATGCTACTCAAGGCACGGTCTACTAAGTACCAGGAGCTGTGAACTAGGCTTGCACTTTACATAGATATGTAGCTTTGGAAGTATTCTGAGGCTGTGTTATACAATTCAAATACTTTGAAAGGCCAGGGATATATAGCTCAGTGGCACAAGCACCTGCCTGGCAAGTGCAAGGTCCTGAGTTCGATTCCCAGTACCAAAACAAAACAAACAAACAAAAAACCCTAAACAAACAAACAATTCAAATACTTTGAGACTATATATATATTCAACTTTCTTAGCCAGTACCTGAAGTCTTATACTTTTCTGATTTCTCAGGATCCAGTCTTTTTCTTGGCTCAGCACCCGAATGTCAAATAAATATTTTGAGATTGTATCAGGTAGCAACTAAATAGAACTTGGTCTAACAGGCTGATGAAAAGGAGATAGTCAAAAATGAGAGACAAAGATGGTTTAACCTTGTATGTGTAACATTAGCTTGGATCATCAGCTGAGTCCATACTGGGGATTTGATGATAAAACTTGACACAGCAAGGGATAGGCCAAATAAGAATGTTGTCTTCTGGACATGGTGGCACACGTCTGTACTATCAATACTCTAGGAGGCTGAGGCAGGAGGCTTGCAAGTTCAAGTCCTGCCTGAGCAGCTTAGTAACTTAGGTAGACTCTGTCTCAAAATAAAAAATAAATAAATAAATGAATAAATAAAAAAGTGCTGGGGATGTAGTTCAGTGTGAAGGCCTTGGATTCAATACCCAGTACCACAAACCAAAATCAAAACAAAAAGAACAGCAGGATTTTGTTCTAGATGAAATGAAGAACTGCTTACCTGGTAATCACTGAAGGTTTTAGAGGAAGGTCTGCATTATTTGTTGTATTTAGAAAAGTAAGTGAAGGTTGTGGAGGTCACTGTGGTTGCATGGCAAACCTTGGATACAGGGTAAGTGTTGATACAAGAGGCCAAGAAGAGAAACAATACTCAAAGGGTAAAAATAGCTAAATTGAATACCCATTTTGCCTCCTTCATATTCAAAACAGCCACTTGAGATTATTTCTCTTTAAAATATGTCTTGGTGTGCAGTCGAAAAACTGAGGCAGAGAGGATAGGAAATCTGTGGAAAGTCATTTAGGTGGTAAGTGGCAGAGTGAAGAAGGAACGTAGGCAAGTTTGGGGTCAGAAGCTCTGTTAATAACTTCTGTGCTTTTTCTGAAATAAGTTCAACTAATGCACATGAAGGTGTGATAGAAAATTACATTGAATGTTTAAACTAAAAAAAATCACAATAAAAGGCACATTGCTATTAATCCTACTAAAAACAATTTCCTCACCTTGAACACAATTATTCCTTTGTTCTGGCCATTTTCTGCAGCAATTCTGGAAATCTTCTTTCTTGAGTGTCTTTAGTTGTGGTGGTGTGGCTGCCCCACTTTCCTGAATTGATTCAAAACGTTTACCTTTCATGCTCATTTTGACTTGGGGAAGAGCAAGAAGTCTCATGGTGGTAGATCCAGTGAACAAAGCAGATGCAGACCCACTGCGATGCTTTTGTAAGCCTGTCTTTCTGTTGGATCATGCAGGGCAGCAGCATTTACTCTATTTCTGATCATAGCTTCTAAGGATACAAAAGAGGTTTCCAAAGACTTCTTCAGAAAGTGGTAAGAATGATATGATAAATATGTTTCAAGTGCAAGTGAATATTTTCAAGAGGATTATGACAATATGTCTTTTCCTATAAAAATATCTTCTACATTGAAATATTCACCATATAGTTCCATCTCCCTCAGTATGTAGATAATAGACTAGCTGGTTACTTCGTGATCTGAAAGACATGAGGCCCAGTCTTTTGTGCTAGAGGTGTGGTGATAGAAACTTTTTATAATATTGCACACTTGGCTTCCTGAGTCACCTTGTCAGATTATATTGTTCTGTTGAGTCATCCATCATATTCTCAATCAGTCTTCCAATACCTCATTCTAGTCAGGTTGTCACGGTAGAGAAAATATTTACTAATTGAATATGATAAACTGCAAAAATGCTTTTCTCTTGGAATTTATATGTTTGCTCTTGCTGGTTTTTGCCAAGAAACCTAAGTTGTGAGGCATCGCATCATCTTGACATGGCTAGATTTTCTCAAACTCAGTCATGTGTTCTCAGTATTATCAGATTAGACTGGTTGATTCTCTAATTTCTCAAAATCAGGGCTCATGTTAGGAGGAACTTGAACTCTTGAGCTTATTCTACTTCATCTAACAGAAGCAAAGCTTTAAATAGCTTTCTTGTGAAGTCTAGTATTTGACTAAAAAGATGATGACTTTTCTTAGTTTCCAGTCTGTGTTTCTCTAATGACAGTCTCAGATCAACTTTACTGGATCAACATCACAGTAAAAACTGCCAATTATGCAATTATGTAATGCGTGTCTTACATTGCCAGACATTGTTAAACTTCTTCCCTTCCCCAAATAATACTTTAAAGTGGGTTGTAATAGGCATGTTTTATGCATGATAAAGCAGCTTTAAAGAATAACCTACCCAAGGACACACAAGGACAAAGTGATGAAGCTGGGATGTGATCTCAGGTACTTATAACTCTGAATCTTATGCTCTTAATTTTTACAAGAATCTGCTTCCTCTTCCACCTATTTCTTGATGCTGCAATAATTTGTAAAAATAAGATATTAAAAAAGCTACAACAGATTGTTTTATTTAGTCTTTAAAAGAGTTCCAGCAATAGAGGGGTTCATTGCAGAACACGAGCATTCTTGCTTGGTTGCCCTTGATATTGTGGGTAGGGCACATTCATTATGTGGGGAATTTTGCCAAAGCCATTTGCTGAAACCACAGTGATACTATCAGTGTAAAACACCCAAACATTTATAATATATTTTCCCCTTTTTGTTGGATAAAATATCATAAAGCATCAAAAGCCCATTTAAAGATAGAAAACAACTCCAAAGAGGGATAAGTGGATGTATTATAGCCCAAAACACTTCAAGCCTAATCCACATGAGTGATAAACAACATTGTCCTATCCTTTGAGGTCTGAAAGAGTTAATTGCTTTTCAAACGGGATAGTTTACTCCTAACAGAGCAGAGCTATTAGATGACTTGTGGATTTCAAAAGATTTTATGCTTGAAATACTTGAACGCAATGGAATTTTACCTTCCTCTTACAAAATGTAGGGTTTTTTTTTCTCTCTCTTATCTCTCTCCTTAAATATGAATTATAGGCTATTACAGATGTTCTTTGGGGTGAAATATTTTTGACTTGCCTTGCCATAGAAACTTGATTTAATCAACAAAACGCCATGCTGATAACCATGCTCATTTCCTTGTCATAGAAAATAAGAGAAATAAATTGAAAAGAGTTGGATACTCTAGCAAAATGCTTCTGGACCCTGTGTGACTAATGTAGACATCTTTAATAATGTGTAATAGCATTTCCTTTCAGTGAGATGATACAGTGTTTTGTGGGCAGGACTTTTAGCAATCAGTCTCTCAAATATTCCCATTCCCTTGGTTGGTTGGGTTTTAATTTTCTTAGATTAAGAATTTATTACTTTTAAAAAAATAATGGCTTGTAAGAAACAATGGAGTACCCTAATCCTAAAAATGTGTACTTTACTGTAGACCTATTCAGGTTTTGTAGAGAATATCTGATGTTTATCACAGCACCTGGCATAAAATAAGTGTTCAAGAAATACTTGCCGAAGAAGTAAATGGAAAAGGGTGGATCATCAGACACATACCCAGAGAAAAGAAAAAACATAACCAAAAAAAAAAGAGGGCTGAGAGCTCAGGCTGATTGATTTTTTTTTTTTTTTTAAGAACCTTGACTTAATAAAAATTTTGGAACCAAGAGTGACTCTAGAGAAAAGGAATTATTTTTTTAATTAATTACATTTATTGATATATTTTAGGTATACATAATGATCATGTTCATCATAAGGAGTTTGTACCTGTACCTGACAGAACTTGATTCTATTATTTTCCCATTCCCTCCCCTCCCTGCAACCCCCTTCCCTTCCTTATTTACAAAAGGTTGAAATCTTGTCTGGGATAATTCTGTTTCTTGTAATCATTCTAAAGATGCCAGTCTTTTAACATTTAAGAGGAATAACAACTCCTGCAACATTAGATAAGAATAGACCTGCTATAGGCATCTTAGGACAGAGCCAATGTTATGGAAAGTATAACCCGAACCTCCAAATTGTAAATTGAAATCCTTCCTTTATAAAAGAAAAACTGCACCAGTTAAACAGTCAAGGAAGGCTTTATTTAAGACTAATACAATGGGTGTCAAGACTGTTGATTAGGGGAGAAAGATTTAACTCAATTGCTAAAACGATAGACAGGATTTTTAAATGCTGAAGCAAGCTAATGGAAAAGTTGTGGAGAATAATTAGTGGGGTGAGGTAGGTCAGTGCGATTAGGTCATCTGTGATTGCTAATTGTCCATCCATGCTAGGCTCGGACTTAGATCCTCCTGCCACCAAGCCTGGCTTGCCCTATCATTCTTAATGATTATATTTCAAACTATTGGCTCCCAATTCCTAAGAAAATGCCCTTCTCCTAGCTGTAGAAGATTTGTACCTCAAAAAGGAAGAATTTATAATTATACATATTTTCTAAAGAAAACTCTAAGAAAATGAAAGTTGAAGCCTGTAGTCATGAAGACTGTCTAGACTAGTAAAGCTAAGAGGAATGTTAAGCTCATTTGGTCTCGCTTTGTCTCTTCTTTTCTGCCTTCCTTCCTCTCTATTTCCTTCTTTTTTTCTCCCTCCTTATCTCCCTCCCTTCTTCTCTCACCCCTTTTCCTCTCTTCTTCCCCTCCTCCCTCTTTTTAATTAAAAATGACTTTTAAGTATCTGTGATGTAGGAAAGGAAAATCTTACAAATAAACTAGAGAAGAATGGGCAGGGTTTGGCACCTACAAAGAACATTGGTGCTTGGCTTTTTATTTTCATTCGTGGCCCTGATATCTCTTTGCTTACTGTGGACACGGCCTCTTTGTTTCATGTTGTACTTCAGTTGGACTGTGACTGAGTAAGGGTGTTACTTCATTATTACTAAAATAACAAATTTATTTTACATGTGGAACATTATTCGGAGCTTTCCCTACCCTTCTTTTCTCCCTACCACGAGCCAGTTTTTTATGACATACAGTACTCATTGCGACTTTCTCTCTCTGGGTTGAAGTGTGTAAGTGTCTCTGACTGAATGTGGGCAAATCATTGTCCCTTGGTATTAGCAGTCTCTCCCCATTCCTACCCCGGAACAGACAACAGAGCGGTTCTCTGTCTTGGTAATCAGTCCATACCATTTCTTCTTGAAATTGTAAACAAATATGAATGGCCAAAAACCAAGGGCTCAAATAAAGTGTGTGTGTGTGTGTGTGTGTGTGTGGCTGTGCATGTTTGTGTGTGTGAGTGTGGTGGGGACAGGCTTGAGCTACCTGTGTATTGTGTACAAATGGAAAAGGTAAATCGAAGGAAAGGGGAAATATGCATTATTAATTGTGTTTTACTTAAGAGAATTTGTCTTTGAGGTAAAAATTGAAGCACATGAACTATAACAAGCTATGTTTTCCTGTGTCCTTCTTATCCCATATTGCTGAAACCTTCCATTTTTCCTCAGTCCTCTCTAAGAGTGAACTTGTCTTGTTTGCCTTTCCTGTACTATCTTGGCACCAGCTGTTACTGGAGCAGCGTTTCCTGGGTCTCCCAGTACAGCCTCCACTCTTCCAAGCTGTTTGTCACCTCTCCTCCTGGAAGCTAGGTTCCGTCCTTGCTGGAGCTGAGGTATTTCCGTCCTCAGTGTGTCAAAGCTCAGAATTACACAGCTCTCTGCTAAAGTCTGAATCCCCAGGGTCAGTCCCAGTGCCCTGGTTCATATTAGTGTTTTCTTGTGTTTATTTCCTTTGAAGACACTTCTTGCCATTTCAATCTTTTTGGAATCATAGCTTTTTCCTCTCCCAAACAAGATACTTGCCCATGAGGCTGAACTAGAGCACAAATCTGAGTGACACTCCATGTTATCGTTAGAATTGCTGGCCTCATCTAGTAACTCATAGGGAGCACCTCCCTGAGGATAACTGTTTTATTAGCAATCTTCTCCATCCTTCATGAAAATTTATTCCTAGTGGGGATTTCAGTAACAAACCTCCAGATATTCCCAGCAGCAAACATGGTTAACCCTCAAGATGAGATTCCATGTACATACGTATCCTGCATTTTTCTTCTATAGCCAAGTTTGCAGAGGCAGGATTAAATCACTCTCTGCTCTCGTGTTGATCCAAAAAATAGAAAAAATAGTTACTGCTAATGATGAGATTCACAATAGGAGCAGAAAGAGATCTAGCTCTCTGCTTAAAATTTACCATTTCTGATGTGTGTGTCTAGCATTCCTCAGGGATAGGGAGCAGAAGAAAGATTGAGAATACCTGTTCTAATGAATCTGTTTCTAAAACCTTAGAATCTCCCATAGCAGCTTCCTCACTAGACATCACAACTTGTTCTAAAATTATAGTACATGCAATAAATTCTTCAGGATGGAAAGAAGATAGTGCACTAGGTGAAGTTATATTCAAATACTAATAGTAAACAGAAATGACATACCTGCCTTCTTGCAAGTTTATTTTCATAGAAACACATAGAAAATAGGAAACAAATTTCTATCCAGGCTGCTAACAAAACACTTCTACTTCTTTTCTTTTATATTTAAATAGATTATACTTTTCCCTATATTCTGGTATAAATCTGTGTCAGTTAGGACTCTTCCCACAAGAGGTGTTACGTTAGTTTTTTTTACTGCTGCTAAAAGAAATTACTGCAAATTTAAGGGCTCAGAAGATCATGCATTTATAACTTATAGTTCAGAGGTTTGAAGTCTCAAATGGGTGCAGGAGGGTTCCTTGAGTACTCTAAAGGAAAATCCATTTCATTGTCTTTTCCAGCTCCTACAGACTGTCCCTATTCTTTTGGCTCATTACTCCGGCTCATGCTCACCTTTGTTTCAGTCGTCATACCTTTTCTAATTCTACCCCCCCATCTTATCCCTATAACAGGGAACCTTGTGATTACAGCCAGCCCACTTGGATAATGCAGCACAATGTCCTACTATCGAGATTCTTAGCTCTATCACACCTGCAAATTCCTTTTCTGTACGTAAGTTAAAATAGCTATGTGTTCTGGGGATCAGAATTTGGACATCTTTGTGGCATGTGGGGATGAAGGGAGAATTTTTCTGCCTGAAACAGACCTAAAACTCAATTTAAGATGAAATCAACTACAGATAGAATTTATGGGCTAATTTAGTTGATGAAGCCTAAGGAAGTATATTTCGACCAAAGATGCAAAGTATATTATAGATCCAGTTTTGTTCTGTGTCCTACTTCAATGCTTTTAGACTTAGCCTCATGTAGGAGAATCATGATAGAAGCAGCTTCAGATCTTAGAACCTCCACATTCAAGTTCAATAAGGAAAGTACGTCTTCTTCCCAGGATTCCCAGTGGCATCTCTTGATAGTTCATTGGCTCTGGTTATACAATGTGCCCCTCCCTGTAGCAGACCCCATGTCCACATAAGTGCTTTATAGTCTTTGCCCAACTCACCTCATCTTTAAAACAGGGCTTCCTATGTATGAGGGAGCCAAATATTACATAGCAAGTTATAAACTTCCATGATTAGCTAAGAAACCATTGAAGAAAGAAAAAAGCATTCTTATACCCATTTGGGCTCTGCATTCTCATTTTGCATTGACCTCCTGAAATTATGTAGCTAGTCTTAATAATACTTTGTTGTGAAGACTGAATGAATTAATAGAAATAAAGCATTGAGAATAGTGTTTGTCATGTAATATGTGAGTTTTTATGGAAGAAATAAAGGAATAGAAAGGAGACAGAAAAGATAGAAAGGAGACAAGGAAAGTATAGTTCTGTGGTTAGCATCTCTGTGGTCAAGTTTTTGTCTCCTTTATTATCTTAAAATTTTGAGTCGGATCCCCACTCAGATCTGCAGTAGCCATGTTCATCACTTAAGGAGTATTTTTATTACAAGGTTTGTTATCCTTAAATGTACCTAGTCTATCTTATCTCCTTTCAAGCCTGAGGACTCCAAATAAAGCAATTTTCAGAAATTATAGAGACATATGATTCCCAACTTTTACCACATATAGGCTTCCTTCCCCTCGAAGCAAGGCCTGGAATTCTCCAGCCACCTTTCTAAAGCTGAAATCATCTCAGGTCCCAGGGAGAGCACAGCTTTCCAGATCACCTCATGATGAGTTCACCCTCCCAACGCAGGAGCAATTACCCCATGACGAGATGGAGTCAGTTCCTTCTCAAGCAAGAACTCTCGTCTCAGGGAACCACCCTGCCCCTCAAGCCATGAGGATTCCTCTGGAGCTACACATCCATCTGAGATAATGACTGACCAGACCCTGGCTGGCATCAGTTAATTTACAAAAGTTGGCCTTCTTCTTTTGTGATTGGGCCAGTCTGAATCTCTTCATCAGGGTGCCCTTCCAGTTACAGTGTATTCTTGCCCTTCTAGTCCTCTCTTTCCTGTCTCTTACTTTCTAACTCTGCATAGTAAACTGCCCATGCCTTTCACTGATGCTTCCTGAAATTTTTTTTTTTTGTGGTCAGACCTCCCTTGTGGACCAAGTTGAGGTCTCTATCTCCTCTTTGGGGGACCTCCTCAGACCCTGCCTGGTGACAGCAAACGCTAAGAAATTTCTTGGTTGGATTTTTCTCAGAATCCATTGTCAGCTTTAGTTAGGCTGGTTTGTTTTCTTTGGGTTACTTTAAATAAAGAAACTCATTATAAATCTGAAAAAGAGATTTTGATTGCAGAAGAAATTTTATTTTTTTCAATAATATCCAACAGTTAAGCCAGCTGTTTTAGTTCAAGCTACCAATGGGAAGTTCCTTAATGAAGTTGCTTATGGTTTAAAAATTTGTGTGGCATAAATTATTTGTCTTAATGTCATTCCTTGGGCATTTTCCAATTGTTTCAGAGAATAAGCAGTAAAAAAAAATTACAGTGTGTTTCCATATTCCCAAAACACCTGGTGAGGAATAATCTGCTTCTTCAGTTGTAGTTCCATCATTTATTTTATTTTGAATCCCTTCACAGCAAGACTCTCCAGTGGTTATTTACTTACTGCATGTATGTTAAAGATCCCAATAATTGCACATGTAGCACACAATTGATTTTACTCAGAATACTCATTACACCTCTCAAAGTTCTAGTAATGAAAAAGTTAGAATGAGCTTTAATAAGCACTAGGGAGTTGAGATTTCTAGGGGAACTAACTTAACTATTTATGGAAACATGTTAAAGTAAATGGTGCACAAATACAGTGTGATTATCTAAAGAGTTGGAGGTTAGGTAAGATGGCTACATTTTCAGGGAGGTGAAGAAAGCAATTAACTTCTATAAACATGACAGATGAAATTGGTTTATTTTTTAGGAGTTAACCATTTATTTTCTTTATGATATCTGGTAAGTTGTAGGATTTGTTGTGCTTGAACCAAAACACGAAGTAGTCAGTTTTCTTCTCCATTTATTTTGTGGCAGGTTATTGATTTAGCAAGCATTAGAATATTGTATTTGTAGTATTTCAGATTATACTGGTAATTTTGCTATGATTACTTTAAAGGGATTTTTTGCAACTAATATAGTGACAAACATATGTTCTATTTTATTATTTTGCATATGTTGCTGAATAAAATCGCTCTTCGAGTTTTCCTCAGGTATGTTTTTTTGCTTTGTTTGAGACAGGGTCTCGCTATGTAGTGGGGGCTGGCCTTGAACTCGCTTATGTAGCCCAGGCTGGCCTCTAACTCACGTTGATTCTCCTGCCTCAGCTGGGATTACAGGTGTGCGCCAACACATCTGGCTCTCACGTATGTTTTATTCTTTAAGATAATATGAATTTTTACAGACCAAACAAATGTCCTTTCTTCAGCTCTCCATTGGGAAAAAATAACCCATGACTGTAGATCAAAAATGCTTCATTGGAGGGCCGGAGAGATGGCTCAGCGGCGTAAGCGCCTGCCCGGCAAGCGCGAGGGCCCGAGTTCGACTCCCGGAACCCACATACAAAAAAGGGGCCGGTGATATCGCTCAGTGGCACGGGTGCCTGTTGACGCGCGAGGTCCTGAGGTGGACCCCCGGTACCCACAAAAAAAAAAAAATGCTTCATTGGAAACATAAACCTTTTTGCAACATGGACTAGGTACTCATTTTTTCCTACATGAAGGGAGGAGACTGATCTTTGTAAGTATATGTCCGGCATAATCTATTGAATTAGAATTCATTACTTTCCTCAATGCTTATAATTTTTTGAATAGCAATTTTTTTTTTTTTTGTGGTACCAGGAATCAAACTCAGGACCTTGCCAGGCAGGCGCTGCACCACTGAGCCATATCCCCGGACCTAATAATGGTTTTAATAATTTTTGGTAAGTAATGAATTCTACCTCTCATTGAATGAAAACATTAAAATTCCTCAACATTAGCCTTTAGGAAATAAATCACTAAATATCATTAACACAAATACTTTATAAAGAAGCCTAAATTTCCTCAGAGAAAAAGTCTTTGTTTATTTTTATGAAACTCACTTATGTAACTGAAGTTCCCTGATTTTGAAGCTAAGGTATCTTTTTGTTCTTTCATTTGACAATATAAGTACAATAATTACAGACACAATTTTTTTGTTACTGAAAACTTCATTCAGATTCTGATTCTATTCTCTGTGAAAGGGTTTCAAGTTATTTAATCTAAGTCTAAGCTTCTTTCCTTGCAAAGTGCAAATTGTGTATATTTGAGATTCATAATTGCATTTGTTCGGGGGAATTGGTACTTATACATGCTGCAATCTTAATTATTTTCACTCTGCTTTTCTCCCTCTCCTCTTTACCTGATCTTCCATCTCCAAAACATCCACCTCCCTATTTCCTACCATCTCTCCTTTATTTGCTCTTTAAAATAATTATGTTTTGTTTCTCATATAAGAGAAATCATGCACTATTTATCCCAACGTTGGCTTCGAGGAGGGAGTTTGGCAATGTTCTTTCCCTTTCAATTTCATGGAAGACTTTGAGGAATATTAGCTCTTCTCTGAAGTTAGGGTAAAATTCAGCTGTGACTCCAATGAGTTGTGGGCTTTTCTTAGTTGGTAGGGTTTTTATTACAGCTTCAATTTTGCTGTCTGTGCTTGGTCTATTCAAGGGTTTTGTATCTTTCTAGTCCAATTTTGGTCTTTAATATTTATCTAGGAATTTATCCATTTCTTCTAAATTCTCCAATTTGTCAGAATGTAAGGTTTTTTTTTTTTTTTTTTTTTGGGGGGGGGACAGAGTCTCACTATGTAGTCTCGGGTGATGTTGAATTCACTAGGTAACCCAGGCTGGCCCTGAATTTGTGGCAATCCTCCTGCCTCAGCCTCCAGAGTGCTGGGATTATAGTCATGCACCACCACGCCTGACTCAAAATGTAAATTTTTAAATGTTTTTCCAATCCTCTGAATTTATTGGTGCCTGTGGTGATTTCACCTTTTTCAATTCTAGTTGCTTTGATATTAGTCTTTTGTTTCTTCCAGCTAAAGGGTTTGTCAATATCATTTATCCTTACAAAGAACCAACTTTTTGCCTCATTGATTCTTTGTATTATTTTCATCTCAAATTCATTAATTTCTGCTCTGATCTTTATAATTGTTTTCCTTCTACAAGTCTTGGATTTGGATTGCTCCTGTTTATCTGATGCAGCTTGTGATGGATCATTGACTTGTTATTTGGGATTGCTCTATTTTTCTAGCCTTGGTATTCACAGCTATAAACTTGTCTCTTATAGCCGTTTTCATTGGGTACCATATATTTTGGTATGTTGGACTGCCATTGTCATTTGATTATAGGAAATTTTCAGCTCATTGATCATTCAAGCTTGTAGTATTTAATCTCTATGTTTGATAGTTCCTGTGGTTACTTTTGCTATCAATTTCTACTTTCATTCTTCTATGATCTGGTAGAATGCAAGAAATTATTTCAATTATTTTATATTTATTTAAGCATGCTTTTTGACCTAAGCTATGGTCTATTTCACAGAAAGTTCTAAATACTGCTGAGAAAAATGTAAATGCTGTTGTTGTTGTTGAATGAAACACTGTACATATATGTTAAGTCCATTTGTTCAATGATGTGGTTCAACTTTGATTTTTGCTGTTGTTAATATTTTGTCTGATAGTTCCTATTTGTGAAGTCCCCCAGTATGATTGTATCAGTGTCTATCTGTCCTTTGGAATTATTGATTGAGGAGAATGGTAAAAGTTTAGAATTAATGTACCAATAGACAGCTTTTATTCAAATCCTCTACATACAATTTTAGTGAGTTTTATCCTGACATGTCAGGATAAAGCACTATATACTCTGAAGATAAAGCAATAATTAATGCTTATTCACCATTGCACAGATACAAACTGCCCCATATATATTCTGAGAAAGAGAAAAATAAAACAAATGAATAAAATGTATGTTGTGCTGCCAGTATTAATGCCATGCAAAAGCAGAGGAGAGAGAATGGGGATTGGAGGGGGGATGACAGGGAAAGTATGAAAAAGGAGGAGGATAGATTTAAATGGACCATAGTAGAAGGTACAGGGAAGTTGTGTCCAATTTGTGACCAAACGAGAAAATTATTTTAGTGGCCCTATGAAACAACCCCTGGCATCAAAAGAACCTAAGGTAATTAAGCAAGGAGCTATAGGCGTAAAAGTATTAACTCTTAATCCTACACTCTTATTAGCACACTGCCAGTCCCCTAAGCTCTTACTAAAAGCAATACCAGATGAAAGAAAAAATAAAAAAGAACCACACATATACAAAAACACTAATGAGTTTTCTCAGAACTGTTTATACTGTAGTCAGAATTTGTCCAATGTGCTTTCCCCACTCAGTTCATAAATGGGGAGAGCTTGTCTTGTAGTATCTCTGAGGGCAGAGCTTCAGGCCTCTGTGGTTGTGACTGGAAGGTTGGACATATAAACCAGTGCTTGAGCTGGTCCCCTCTAATGACTTCTTCCCTTGTCTCCCAGGGAGAAAATGGGCTGGGAGGTCCAGTTGGGCCCCCAAGACTGCTTTTGCTTCTCATTCCCTCTGCAGACAGATCTCTGCTAGGTTTCAGCTGCGCTTCTGTGGATGTGACTACCTAGAGACTTCTGCTTCTGTCTTATGACCAGACGCCCCCTTCACATGGGGTTGTTGTATGGGGTTGGGGGAACAGAGGTCTGGTCCAGCACCCAATCTCCTGCTGATCTCTGAATGGGATTCCTGAATCTCCACCCCTTTCCATAAAAATCATCCCTGCAGTTGCTCGCATCTTCTCTTCCTATGCTACTTTGAAAGAATGCACAATGCCAAACCTTCTGACCATGCCACCCCTCCCTGGCTTTCCGCCTGTGTTAATCTTTCTGCCTGTGCGAACAAAGAACCTCTTTCTAGCCTGTGAATCCAGTGACATGTAGGGTTTCATGGAAAAGGGCCACTCTGCCTGGAACTACGTCGCATTTGGGGGACTCTGGAGGGGGAGCTTACATGGGCGGAGAGCTCAGCAGTTTTGGAGGAGTGATGGGAGGGGTCCCACATGGGCACCCAGCTCAGTGGTGTTTTCAAGGGAAGCAGTACACAGGAGTTTGTACCGGCACAGAGCTCAGAAGCATGGGGGCATGCAGTGGGAGATTGTATACTCTGACATTGCTCCAGTGTCTTTTCTCCACCCTAGGATCCCACCGGTTATAGCCCCTGCAACCCTCTGTGACTCTCACTATCTTGTGGAACTCTCAGTGCCCAGTTTTAGATTCCTAACCATGACTATGACCATGGCCTTTGTTTCTCCCTGCCCCTAGGGTTTACCAGTTCTAACTCAGTCACTCCCCTCTGAGTGATTTTCTGAGTTGTGATTTTCCTAGTTCCATGATCTGAGAAGGGCTCTCTTGCTAATATCTCACTTATTGATCTCTGTCTCCTAGTGGGAGGAAAGTGAGGACAGATGAACACTGGGCAGTGGTTGCAAGGCTGGGCATTGATTGCCGCTTGGCAGCTGCTGCCATACTTGCTTTCTTCCCTGAAGGGGTTTGAACTTTTCCTAAGACGGTGCCTTCACCATTCCTGGGCTGTAAGGAGTTCTGGAATTGAGAAGCAACCCTGCTTCTCTTTCTAAACACCCCTGTTACTGGCATTCGTCTGATGGGATTCTCCTTCCAGTTGTCTTCCCCAGTCAAGTTTTTATATTTTGCCCCTCACATCCCAAGTACCTGTGAACCTCAGTGTCATCTTCCAAGTGTCTTGTGAGCACTACTGCCTCTAGCCTGCCATAGTGCCTCTCCTCCATAATATTCTTCAGTGTGTGTGTGTGTGTGTGTGTGTAAGTGTATTTGTTTGTATTAGTGAGATAATGAAAAGAGCACATATAATACAGCCTGATATCTTGGTTACTTTTCTCTCATTGCTGAGACAAAATACCTGATGTCCAAAATTCAGGAATGAAAGGTTTATTTAGCTAACAGTTTGTGGAGGTTTTAGTCCATAAGCGTGGCGTGGCAGAAGGGCAATAGTTCATGGCAGCAGAAAACAGTAAAAGCAACAGGAGCAAAAGGGGAGGAGGAGCGTGAGAGCAAGCCTCTTTCCCTCCCTTATATTTTATGCAGGCTACCTGCCCCAGCAATGGACAATGAATCAATCTCGAGCTCTAGAACCCTGCCCCAGTGACTGCATGAGGCTTTGGGGGGACATCTAGACACAAACCATAACACCCGGTAAGGTAACAAATGCTCATGTACTTACCACTGGTTCTACAGATTACAGGTAAGTGAGGACTGAGTTCACATCTTTACTTTCTGAGACAAGAACCATGAAAATATGACACAACTTGGGTCCTGATTTTATAAGAGCTAAAAAATGATGTGAGCAAGAAATCACAAGAAGTATCTTAGGTTCTTTTATAAAAAAAATATTTGAGATGACTGGGAAAAATCTGAGATTCAAGCATTTAATTTCCTTGGGTGTGTGAGGATCTTGAGATTTATCTTTAGTTAAAAAAATAATAATATAAAAGGTGCGTGTGTACCTTCCTTTCCAAAGCTGAAAGGAAGAAGCTGAAAACTTCTTGAAAGGGCCTTTTCCTTTCTTAATCACTGGCCTTCCCTTTCAAGCTCCCTCTTATTTTTCTCATCCAGATTACTATGAATGTAAGGAAATGCCTACTTTACCATTACCCCTCCCAAATTTATCAAAACAAAACAAAAAGAAAAAGGATTTTGATCTGAATGTTTCATCACTAATGTAAGGATCTTTCAGGTCAGATGCTTCTTGCCAACTCGCTGGCCATTGACATAGATTTTTTTGCTTAAATAGTCTGAGGATTAGCAACTGCTGTTTTTCCCACTTCCTCCCATGGGCTTGGCTATAAAAGTGTTCCCAGGATTGAAGAATTTAGGGGGAGTCTCTGTCCCAAAGCTGAGTCAGTCCCTGACATGGGGTGTGGCTTCATATTTCTCAGCTCATCAGTGTGGATTTGTAACTTTTTTTCCCTTCAGGTAGTGGGCAGTGTTTCTCTTCCTTGTCAACTTCTAAGAAACCAACATAAGGTTTCTTCTGAATGGTGCAGCATTTGATGATGCATATGGAACCCTGACCACCTTCCTCTCTCACATATGTGGGGCGTAATGTATTATATATTATATATTTTATATGTCAATTATATATTATATATCGTGTATGCTATTCTTCTAGCCCTACAGCAGTTCTCTTTAGAATGAAAGTGTGAAAAATAATATATTTCCCTTCCAAGCTCAGATTGGTTGTATCAGTCTTGTTCTTATTAAAATGATTTCTGACAATCTTTATGCTACTTTCATTTAGCTTCTTGCTGCACCTATTGATAAAGGCAACTATATTTCCATGAATCTTTTTCAAACTTCCTATGATTTGTGTGAATTCTGTTCTCATTTACTTCCCTTTTCTACCTGATTATTGCCTTTGACCTAATGTATGACTTCTGATCTTTGATTTTTCTCAGTCTTCTTAGCTTGTTTATTATTTAGCGTATTATTTTCTGCTTCCTTAAGCTGCTATTTTTATTCTTATTTCTTTCTCTTATTTCAATGACTGTTTCATTGTTGATTTCCTTTCTTCTTCGTCTTCTTTTTTTTTTTTTTACTTTTATTTTGTTTTTAGCATTGCCCCTGAATTCCAAAATTTCTCAATGACAAACAAGAATAGGGATAGAAGTTAGATGAATTTAGGTACTTAGATTTTCCTTCCTTTTCATTTGTGAAAAGTACTAGGTTTATTTTAAATGATAAAATAAAGAAGACCACTGTGAAAATTTTAGACAGATATAAAAATAAATTAATAAATATAAAATAAATGTCATGTAATATTCCATCTTTCAGGTATAATAATAATCTATTTAATTAGAGGAGACCTATATTACTCTGAGACTGGCAAACAGTAAGCATTTATTGTTGTTTGGATCTGGAATGTCCCCCAAAGCCTCATTTTCTCATAGGTGGGGCTTTGGGACAGTGATTGAATCAGTATAGAGCTGACTTGGTGTTAGGAGGTGGAGTCTGGCCAGAAGAGGTGGGACGCTGCATAGCCTGAAAGGGTGTATCTCCCTTCCTGGCTCCTCCTTTCTCTCTCTGGTTACTGGCTGCCATGACCTGACCATCTTTCCTCCATCAGACTCTTCCATCATGCTCTTCTGCCTTGAAGCCAGCCAACTGTGAACTAAAGGTTAGCCAAAATAAACCTCACCTCTGTTAAGTTGTGGATGTTGAGTACTGTGTGTCAGTGACAAGAAAGTATCTAAGACAGCATTCAATAAATTTTGTTAATACTGTATGACTATTAAATAATAAAAGTTGTTGAGGTTTGCAAATTTTCATATTTTTAAATGTATTTATGCAAACAAAAGATGAGTGATAATCTTTATTTCCATGATGCATCTTCGGTTCTTGATGCTCATATTGTCTAATTACAAAGTTGTGGTTTTGCAGAAATTCCTATGTTATTATTTTACATACATAATACATTTGAGGGTTTTAGTAAATGTAACGATATTTTGCTTGATTTTTGAAAGTAACTATTCTTTTTTTTTTTTTTTTTTTTAACGTGGGTACCGGGAGTCAACCTCAGGACCTCGCGCTTGCCAGAAAGCGCTTGCGCCACTGAGCGATATCGCCAGCCATTTCTTTCCTTTATGTGGGTACCAGCAGTTGAACTCAGGACCTCATGCTTGCCAGGCAGGTGCTTATGCCGCTGAGCCATCTCACCGGCCCCAAAGTGACTAATCTTATGACAGCAACAAAATTTGTAAAAAAATTGAGCCAGATAATTATTATTATTTCTTAACTTATTTTTTTTTAATTTGGGCAATAATAATTGATCATTTACGTGACAGTGGCTTTCTGTATGAAAAATTCTAACATCAAAGGTTGATATTTGTAGAGTCCAGCCACCAAAGTTCTTTCCTTATGCCCTAGAAATAAACTTTTTCTACATTAAAGGGGTGGCTAGAAGTTGTTCTGAGCCTTGTGGGCCATCAGATCTCTGTCCATAACTATTCAACTCTACTGTTACGATGTGAAAATAGCCTTAGATAATATAAAAACAAATGTGCTTGGGTTGTATTATAACAGAATTACATAGTTACATAAGCAGGTGGTTGGCTAGATTTTATCTACAAATGTAGGTTACCTGCCTAAAGAATCTCCAGCACCATCATGATTTTGTTTCTTCTATGATCCATTTGAGACTAAACAGAAACACAATCTGAGCTGTATATATTAAGCTTTACTGATGAGACAATGACTCCAGATACAACTCTCAATCTTTCTCCTCCCACCTGCCAGCTTTTAATTTCCTCCAATTTTATTCTGGGTATTTTTTCTAGTTAGATCAATTTAGCCCACTCTCTCTTTCTCCTACCAAACCATGCCCCACGTTGGCTTCGCTTCCTACATTCAAAGCAGTTGATTTGTTTTAAACTATGAGATACTTTTCGTAGAGCAGAATTTCCATTGGCCTATCAAGTAAAAGTAACTACAGTTACAAACTGACTTTCCCTTTCTCTGATTTTATAATATAGCATAAGATTATTTTATTTTTCTTCCTCTGTATCTTGTGTTTGGCAATAATTAGGGTTAAATAAGTCCATGCTGAATTTCTGTTAGCTAGAACTTTATTAACTCATCCTTTTCAATACATTTCTGCATGCAACTTCCAAAGCATTTTGTTATTAAAGTGTAACACACAAAACAAATAGTAAACAAAGCAAAAAATATGCAGTTCATTGAACTATGCTGAAGTAAGCACCCTTGTAAATATTACCCAGGTCAAAAACCGGACATAGGTATGAACCTCAAATCTCACACATAGACTCCCTCAATCACACCACACTGCAGATATCCTTATATAAAATTACTGTCCAAAATATCAGCTCTCCAGATTTGTCTGATTTGCAGTTGTTTATAAATGGAACTATATAGAATAGATTATTTTGTGTCTGATTTAATGTTATCTTTGATTCATGCGTATCACTGAATATAGCTCTAATTCATGAATTTTAACACTATATGTAATTTAATTTTATAGCATGAATATACCACTATTTCTCCCCTCTTGGGTGGATGCATATTTCAGTTGTTTTCAGTGTTTTGGCAATTATAAATAATGCTACTCTGAGCTTGTATATATATTAGAGAGTGGATGTTCTCAGTCTTAGATTATCATTTATATAACGGTAATAAATACTCACACAATTTTTCTCTGATTATTACTTAAAGCTTTCTCTTCTTTACAGACCTAATCTTTATCTTTTGCCTTTGTGATTCTGTCTTTAGAACTCTCAGGTTCAATTGGCAACATTCAATTCCATCTTCTTCTAGTAAGAATTGCCAGCTTTTAATGACACAGCTCAGTTTGGGCAACATTCCATTAAACTGATATCTAAAGCAACTTGACTTTGCTAAATGAGTGCACTTAGCTTGTTTGAAAGACTCTGTCATTATACTTTCTAAAGCTTACTTCATGGGAAGTGGGAAACCATTTTCTTCTGTGAATTCAAAACTTTCATGTTATTGTAGATTCTCAGTTAAAGAAAATGTGCAAAATGGCACTCAATCCTTGTACTACATCTCAAACTCCTGCAGCTGGTAAGACAAACTAAGTCCTCTGCATGGTACATACAATTGTAAAGAAAGTAGTTAGAGACAAGGAAACACACTGCTGTAGTCATAACCAAAGCCTGTGATTTAGGGAGTCTATATTTGAGGGAACCACAGGGAGTCAATTGCCATCTATCTGCCTCATACACATTTTGATTATGCCACTAACTTTGGCAGGGAGATGTCATCTAACCCTCTGCTAAGATACATTCTTTATAAAATTAAAATTGTTCTCCTAGGAGGAAGTATATGCATAGTGAGATGCAGACTCAAACACTAGGCCTATTTATTTGAAAGTAACTACTGAAGTAAGATGAGACTGAACAAATATATGTATATATACATATATATATATATATATATATATATACACACACACACATATATATATATATATATACATATATATATATATATGTATATATATATGTCATTTTATTTGTAGAATAGTCAAAAATCACCATGGAATTTATCAAGAAAATTAGAAAAGAAATCCAGGCTATTTGAGGAAATCAAAGAGAGGAAAGCAAATCTTTAGAGAATTTCTACATGAAAATCATCTTTCCTGACTTCTGCTTGTTGACTTGGTTTCTTGGAAACTTATATATAAAATATCAATTTATGGTGGCAACTTTTTCAAATAACTTAACTGTGGTTTCCCTAAAATTGAAATTACACAAGTGTATAAAACAGAAAAAAATCTTAAAAGGAGCTTCCTCTTTTATTTCCAAATACTTATTACTTTCCTATTTGATATTTTAATAGTTGTGTGACTGTCATAGAGTCGAATATGACCTCTCCAAAAGACCTTGAATTTTGCACATTTACCTCTTCCACGAAACTTCTGTTTGCCTACTCATTCTCATTTCAACAAATAGCATCTGCATTCTACCCATGCAGTAGGCTCTACCTTAGGCAGTACCCTTATTAGTTAGCTTTCCCATCTTGAGAGCAGAATACACCATAGCCACAACTTAAAGGAAGAGAAGTTTAATTCAGTTCACAGTCTCCAGGAATTCAGCATTGGTTTCTCCAAGGGAGAAACACTGTGACAGTCAGGCAGGTGGAGCAAATCTGCTTATTTTATGGCAGTTGGGAAGCAGAAGAGGGGAGGAGGATCAGAGAAGAAGGGATGAGAGATCAGATATAGACCCAAAAGTCACATTTCCATGACCCACCTGGACATACCCAGAAGTGTACTTTACTAACCTCCTGGGTAGTTCCCAATCCAATCAAGTTGAAAGTCCATTTTAACTGTCACACTTGCAACCTAGTTGAAGCCACTATTACCTTTTGGCTGATCTATCAAAATAAGCCTTTCTTCCCACCCAACTCCTTCTATTCCCTATCCCTTTGAAGCCATTCTTCACCCAAAGCTGGAGTAATCTTTTCTAAACAAATTAAGTCTTCAGTCCTCTGTTCAAAATCTCAGTGATTTCGAATACTATTTTAAGCCTGACTCGATACTATGTCATAGCCTGCCATATTCCTGCTGGCTTTTTGTGTCCCAGGTGTGCTGACCTCCTTTCTCTTTTGGAATATACTAAACACAATCTTCCTTAAGACTTTTTCCATTTGCTGTTCTCTTTGCTGGCAGCCATTTCCAAGAGAAATCTCCAGGTTATTTCTTCTGCTTCCTTCACGTTTTTGCTTGCATATCACTTTTACAGAGAGATTTTAAAATGAAAATATGTAAGGCTCTGAATGAATCATTCAATCACTCAATCACCCTCTGATTGAATCATTCTTCAATTTTTTAAATTGTCTATTCCTATGTGTTTATCTTCTGACTCTTCCAGCTGGAATATAGTCTCCCTAAGAACAGCCTCCCTAAATGTAAAGTGACTAGCATTTATCAGGTACTCAATGAATACTTTTTGAGTTAAAAAAAAAAATCTAGGCCAGGTGTGGTGACACAAGCCTATAATCTCAGGTATCAAGAGCCTGAGGCCAGTGGATTGTTTCAAGTCCGAGAGCAGCATGGGCTACTTAGTGATTTCAAGTCAGGCCTGAACTGTAGTGAGACCCTGTCTCAAAAAAAAAAAAAAAATCTATACCAGACAGGAAAACTGCTGAGGATGTGAGGAATCCAAAAATTGTGTTATAGTTTAGTGAGACTAGATTGGCAACCACTTCAACAGTTCCATGATCCTAAAGTTCTTGAAGTGGTTATAGAAAAGAATGTATGACTTGACTCGGCATGATAGCTCTGAAAATGCAGCAAGTGGTAAGAGAGATGCAACT
This sequence comes from Erethizon dorsatum, assembly GCA_028451465.1. Lineage (NCBI taxonomy): Eukaryota > Metazoa > Chordata > Mammalia > Rodentia > Erethizontidae > Erethizon > Erethizon dorsatum. The sequence continues at coordinate 20,491,412 of CM051824.1, forward strand.
CTGCTATTTTATACTGCATAATGTAGAACAGCCAAATAAATTTCACTAGAGATGGCTGCAGTAACATGACCCTTATATGGTTGGTGGCCAATCTGTAAATACGATAAGATTAAAAATTTACCTAGTGTTTACCATCTGCCAGGTTCTGTTGTGAGTACTTTGTAGAGATTCAATTAATTGTTATTCATTTTTACCCACCTCTTAAAGATGAGAAAACTAAGTCACAGATGAATAATAATTTGCCTATCATACTACATCTCGTTAGTGATAGAGTCAGAATTTAACCCCTGGCCGTCTGTCTTCAGAACCTCTGCTCTTCAACACCATGCGTTCTGAGACAAATGGCATAAGATGTTAAAAGACCGTAAGGTGAGTTGGTCTCTTCTAACTTCTTTGAATAGCTTAAATAAAAAGTCATAAAAAGCCTATGTCCTACCTTAAGGCACAGAGAGAAAAGAGTGGAAGTTCCATATCTAAGTGGTAAGAATCTTATATCAGTTCTACTCACTGGGCTGAGATAGCTGAAACACAAACTCAAAATTTGGATCTGTTTGTAGCCATCAGAGGTTGAATTCAAAGCATTTCCATGTCACTTATGGGAAAGATAATGGATTATTTGGGGGAAAATTGATACCCCAGGAAATAGAATGAGGCCATTAGTACCTGCTTTTGCTTCAATGCTATGTTTCCCCCAACACTCATGATTAGTTACACAGGAGGAGAAAATGAGCCCAGTTCAGAGTTATTTCCCTCATATCCTAGTAGTTCACAGAAATGGAATACTGCAAAAGTTCAACCTCAGTCAGAATACAAGTGCAAGGGGCACATCAGTAACAAAAAAACAAGGGCAAACAGGCCATTCTAGTCAAGCAGCATATCTAGTTTTCCGCCCTACTTAGAGGGAGCAGTAGCTTGAAATACAAATGTATACTGATTAATCAACAATCGCTTATGATTTCCTGTGAGAGTCAAGGATTTGAATAAAATAGGATGAGAGAATTAGCTGACAGGGAAATTTAGGGAAGAGTTATGTGGTTCAGTCTCTCAGAATGATCCCAGAGTGTGAGGATACATGTGAAAAGAGGAGAGTATTTTCATGGTGGGAGAGTGCTAAGTTTTATATGGACAAGTGTTTTGGATCTCTAAATAGCACTTGACCTCTTTCCCCAGCTTTCCTACTTTCATAAGAAAGTAGGCAGTGTTTATCAAGGAGCCCTGCAATATGAATTAAGGCCCAATTGCTATACTCCAAGTTTAGCAGACCTAGCACTACATTTCAAGGAATCCTGACTGTAGACACTCATCCCTTCGTTCTAAATTTAAAAAAAGCAAAAATAAAATATTTACTTATAATACCACTGTGTGAGCCTTAGTACCTATTTTAATTTTTTCATGATATCACACCTGTCATTGTTAGAGAAAATGGCAAATGTTTCCCGTATAGAGAAAAGTTAGACTTTAAGGACCTTCCATGCTGAAATGTGTTATTCAGTGGATAGTCCTGGGAAATCAGGGCTTTCCTTTGCTGGCAATGATATGAGATCTGCCAGGTAATTCTCTTATGCTGATCATATACGTGTTCCATCTTGCAGAAATTCTGCAGTATTCCCATCATGCTTGACAGTTTACTGGTCTGACAGATTTTTTTTTTTTCATTTATTCCAAAAAATTCACTGAGCACTTACAATGTGTCAGATAATTTTCTTGACCAAGGAATATAGCAGCAAATAGATCTTATCTTGTTCTTAGGCATTTAAATTCCAATGGAGGAATCAGAATATAAACACAGAGAAATGATCTCTTAATAATTGAAAAATTGGGCCAGTGAGATGGCTCAGCAGCCTAAGCGCCTGCCTGGCAAGCATGAGGGCCTGAGTTCGACTCCCGATACCCACATAAAGGAAAAAAAGGGCTGGTGATATCATTCAGCGGCACGGGCGCCTGCTGGCACATGAGATCCTGAGGTTGACCCCCGGTACCCACAAAAAAAATATAATAATAATTGAAAAATCCTGAGATGTGACATGGCAAAGTGTGGAAATGGTGTGCTAGGAAGAAAGGAATAGCAAATGAAAAGGGTATTAAGAGATAGGTTTGTCTATTCCAGAAATGGTAGAGGCTGGTGGGGCTGGGGCAGAGAGAGTAAGAAAGTATATGGTTGGGCCGGTGAGATGGCTCAGCGGTATAAGTGCCTGCCTGGCAAGCGCGAGGTCCTGAGTTTGACTTCCAGTACCCACATATGAAAAAAGGGCCGGTGATATCGCTCAGCGGCACAGGCGCCTGCTGGTGCACAAGGTCCTGAGTTTGACCCCCGGTACCCACAAAAAAAAAAAAAAAAAAGAAAGAAAAAAGAAAGTGTATGGTAGCCTGTGACATCAGAAATTTGGTGAGAGTTAGACTTTTTGGTTTTCTTCTGAAGACATTGGAAGATTTCGAATGAAGGAATGTGTGACTTATCTTTTCAAATGATCCCTCTTGCTCTGTATGAACTATGGATTCTACAGGGTGAGAGTAATGAATGGGAGAGGACAGTGGCCAGAGGAGATCTTCATAATAGTCCAAACAAGAGAAGATGGTGGCTTTCACCAGATCCATATCATCTAAGGTAGAGCCCACTAAAAGAATGAGTGGAAGAATAGAAATTATATTTGGTGATGGAAATGATCAGCCTCTGTGATTAATAAATATAGCTTGGAGGACACGTTGCATGGTCAACGTAACATAAAAGGAAAGTAGGAGTGTTTTCTCTTATTATTTTATTAAATAACTCACTTAAAATGTTTGATTTCTAATTCCTGTTACTTAATTTTGTTGGCTTGGTTGTCTGGGTACCTAAGCCAGTAAGGGTTTCATTATAGAAATGATTCAATTTAGTTAAAAGATGGAGGTTGCCACCTGAATCATTTTTCTTATTTTACCTGTTGAACAAGGGCCAAAAAGAAGTCATGGATGAGCCTGATTTCTCAATGGCAAAGCACAAATATGACCCAACGGAGGCAAAAAGTATCAGGCCTGAGCCTAGGGACTCTCTTAGAGAAGTTTTCTAGTTCACTTATGTCTATTGGTCAAAGATAATGGAAAATTATTGATATTAGAAATAATCAAAAAGGGGTCGTACCACTTTGGAATGAAGTTTTAAATCACTACATTGGTGGACTCAGTTATCTCTCCAAAGCCATTTTCTCCTGTGTCCTGCATGCATGATTGTTCTAGAGACATTATTACCAGGTCACCATTCTTGTCAAGATAATCTCTTCAAGGCCACACTTTATTTATTGAAGAATGAATGACATGAAAATCTGTATATATTAAATGCATAAAAATTAATGAGTTTGAAGATAATTATATACCTCTGATACCATCACTACCATCAAGCCACGATCATATTCATCACCTCCCAAAGTTTCCTCTTGCTTTCTTTAATTTTTTCATTATTTTGTTTTTCTCATAAGATTTACTCTCAGCAAATTTTAAGTGTAAAATATAGTAGTACTATTAGTTATAGTTGCAATGCCATATAATAAATGAATTTGAATTTATTTATCTTATGTATCTGAAATGTTGTGCCCTTTAATTGATCGCCTCCCCATCCCCCCAAACCTCGTAAACTACAATGCTACTCTGTGCTCCGATGAATTTGACTATTAAAAAAAAAAAAATATATATATATATATATATATATTTAGAGACAGAGAGAGAGAGAGAGGGAGAAAGAGAGAAAGAGAGAAATAGAGAGATCTATATATATGCATTTATACAGTATTCTTCTGTGCCTGGCTCATTTCACGCAGCATGATGCCCTCCATCTCCATCTATATTGTTGCAAATGGCAGAATCTTATATGTTTTTAAGACTGAATAGTATTCTGTTGCATGTCTGTACTGTACTATACCTTCTTTCTTAAAGATCCTCCTCACTTCACTGTGTGTTATCAATCCAAAGCTGTGGCATCACAAACCATGCCAAATCCCAAGTAATCTTACTTCTAAAGTAATGCATTAAAATCATTCATTCAGGCTAAATGCCCATTCAGTTCATACCCTGACTTTCTCCTTTGGAGATATTCCTAAATTTTTTTCTAATTTGTCTCCTCCCTTCCTGCTATGGGTCTAATGAATTTAACTTTTATTGTCAATAATTCCTCTTCCCTGTGGTCTTTTTGGGAGGTGACAGTTGACAAATAGATGTGTAGTTTTAAGCTTTGTTCTCTAGCCCTTTCCATAATTATGTCAAATTACCAAGCTTCTCAACTCCTTTTATGTTTAGTCAGCCTCCACAACTAAGACTTCTGTCTGATACAGTTATGTAATAATGGTTTTTAAACCTCATTAAATCCTATGCAAAAGGCAGGGGTTGGAGCTGAAGAGAAGTAAGACACACTTTGTAAAATGAAGTCTTTATAATGGTAGCAGACTCCATAACATGAACGGGGCCTAGTAGAGAACTGATGTAGATAACTTTAGGTTGCACAAATAGTCAAACAAAACAAATAAATAAGCAAATAAAACCAAAGAGGCGGTAATGCATTTCTATTACCTGTAGTGTCCTCTTTTCAATCTCCCCAACCTCTCCTTCAAGTTGAAAACTAAATCTTACATCATATTTCAATCTTAGTTTTGGACAGAACTGGAGGTCTGTGGTAGGAGACAGTCAGAAGGGAACAAATTAAACCCCGTGATGACTTCAGTGTAAGTAATGGCCACATGACAAGTATTTGGCTGTAATATTTATGTTCAGTTTTCATTTGGTCTATTGCTAAAAGATTATTTGAATAGGTTTAAAGGAGGGTGTTTGAAATATTTACTAAGAAGGAGAAAGTAGTTTAGTAACTAAGATCAGGTTGCTCTGTTATAATATGCACCAAAAAAATTACTTTAGAATCATAAGTCTGATATTCCTATAAATCAGAAGACTTTCTGAATCCCTATTTTAAGTACATCAGGGTGATCAAAAAGAAAAGCCTCTAGAAATGGAAATAAATTCTTTTATTTGAAAGATAGAACTAAGCTGGAAGGTTAAAGCAACTGGACTTATTTTTTATTCAATTTATCCTGTACCTTTAGAAACATTTATATCTGTGCAACTAGCAATTTCCTTAGCTCAAAATACTTTGCTTTATTTTATTTTTGTTACTTATTTGACTGATCTTTTCTTCAGGATCACATAGCACTTACTATCTTTGTCTCTTGAGTGTCTGTCATTAATATTTGTGATTTCCTCTCTTAATAGTTTTTGATTCTGTTTTCTGGGGAGATATCATTTATATCATCAGATCTCTTCCAGGGAATCAGTTATGCTTTGTACTGATCAAAATTTTATTTTTAATTCTTTAATTGTTCTTCAATTTTCACTGAAACCAGTACCTCATTTGTCTATATTTTATTTCCTCTTTATTGTTTTTGTATGGCTTATTATCTTATGCCTGAGGTTATTGTTTTTAGGGAAGCATAGCCATCAATGATCTCAGCAAAGACAACAATGTCTTCACTGCTTCCTCTCAGTTTTGGAGAACTCATGTAAAAAGAAGTTATGAATAATCTCTGACTGTTATTCCATGTCCTCTGTGAAACAGATTCTAAGATAGGATAAGATGTGTGAGAAATTGATTAGGATGTATTTCTTTGAAGAAAAAATAGGAAGATATTCCAGAAGATGAGGAGAAACTTTGGATCACAATCTCAATGTAGGTATGACCCCATAGAAAGACAGTAGAAAGGAAGTTTGTGGAGGAGGAGTCTCAGACTCTAGCATAGTTCTAATTAAATTTTGGCCAGACCAATAAGGAATACTCAGGCCAGTGTGGCCTGCCAGAGGAGTCCCATATCTCTCAGAAATGAGCCTGCACTCATGTCCCTGCAACACTGGGATTTTCTGGGACAGTTCATGGGTATGAATGTAATGGCAGAATTAAAAAGAAATTCTGGGGCCTTCAGTCACAGGAGACCTGAGTGACACATTTCCATGGCTGCCACAGAAACTTTGTTCAAGCCCCTTTGTGCTTATTTGAAGTGCTAACTTCCAAGAATCACTCTCCTTGCTTTCTGTCTGGCATAGTTTTCAGGTGAATATAGGCACTACTACTCCTTTCAAATGCTGTTTATTCTTCCTAGCAAAGTAGAGGTATAAAATCTTTGTATCTTGACATTGCTTTCTCACCTCATCAACTTACTACTGCAACTTTCATGATTTTCTTTGAGGAAGATTACAGCCTAGTGGCCAAGAACTTTTGACTTCAAGGAAAGGAAGATCTGCGTTAAAGCCTAGTGATTGTGATCTTGGCCAAATGATTTCACCCTCTAACCTTCATGATGCCCCATATCTGAAATGGGTCACAAGAGTTCTGAAGAGTTGCTGTGATGGTTAAATTAAGTAATACATGCATTGTCGCCTAGCACAAATTGCACACTCAATAAATGTTACCCATTATTATTTCAGAATCCTGATGATTTCTCAGAATAAAGGGCCCCAAATTGGTCTTTGGTCCTCTTTCTATATTTTCACTTGTACTTTGCTTATTTGAAGTGCTAACTTCTAGAAGTTGCCTAATGTCATTCATATTATGGAACAGAACAGGCACTTGGACCTGAAAGTGTATGATATCAAAGTCCATACTCTTTTAGGACATTATTCTTATCACCTGTTATGGTTTAAATCTAGATACACCCCCCCAAAGCCTCATGCCTTCATAGATGGGGCTTTTAGGTGGTGTTTGGATCATGGGTGTGTGATATTCATTAGAGAATTACTCCACTGATGAGTTTATAGCTAAATATGATGTTGGAAGATGAAGCCTGGTTAGGAAGTATGTCATTTGGAGGGGGTGGCCTGAAGGGTGCATCTCCCTCCCTCCCTCCTACCTTGATTGTTTTCTATTTCCTGATTGCCTATTTCTCCTCTACCATGTAATCTCTACCAGGCCACCCCACTTTGGAACCAGCCAACTATGGACTGAAACCTCTACAAACCGTGAGCCAAAATGAACCTTCTCTCCTTTAAATTGTGGGTGTTGGGTATTGTGTCCCAACAATAAGAAAGTAACATCATCACTATAGCTTTTTTTATGTGCATGGTATTGTTTCTTATTTTTCCAGCTACAACAAGGCTCACACCCTCTTTCCTATATCCCTTTTGACCTGACACATTCATGATCCAGTCTATGGAGACCCAGATTGAGCTGGTTTATATACGTTACCTCATCCTACCTATGAATAACCAAATTTCCTTATAAATAGAATACTTAAATGTCAAATTTAAATTTCTAGGTTCCATACTCCTTTGGAGTGGGGTGGGGCATTTCCTGGTGCTCTATGGCCATATGGCCCTTTTCTGTTATGGATTGTGCAATGTGTTATCACAGCTGCATATTCCTAAGAAAACATCTAAGACTGAACAGATCTAACATGAATAAAAACTTGGATGACCAATTTATTGAAGTAAGACAGTATACACATTATTATTTCTCAAAGAAGTGCTATTGACATTTTGGATAATATAATGCATTTTATGTGAATCCAGAAGTTTGCAAGATAAATAGCGCCCTTGACTTCTACCCACTGAAAGCAACCAGTGTCTTTCCCATTTGCCTCCACAAGTTACTATGCCTATACATTTCTGACCAGCCCTTGGTAAGTAGGCTCTGGCTCCTGACTAGTGCCTCTGGATAGGTAAAGCACTCCTTCAAGGAAGGGAAAGGTCTAGAGGAATGGTAACAGTTTCAGAACAGTCTCATACCACTGATACCAGAAGACAGTCTGAAATCATTGCTGAGAGCAGGCCTAGGGATTTGCCTGGAATACCAGAGAAATTTCAAAGTAAACTGTGTGATAGAAGAGGATGTAAAAAAAAAAAGTGCAGAATTTTCAAATATTACAGGTCTTGTTTGTTGATCAGGCTCAACTGTGTATAGCTTCCAGTGAGATATTAGGTGACCCCTGGAAATAAAATGTGCTTTGTATTCTTTGTATTCTTTGATGAGACATGGTATGTTACACAGGGCCACACAGGAATAATACCAGGATGGGCAGGAAGCAGAAGACAGGAGTGAAGGGTTGGATTAGGTCACTGTCGTGTTGGGCAGGTTGAACAGCTGAGGATTGGCTATGTGAATAACTTTTGAGAGCTTTGGGCTGTAAGAGTGATCCCTTATAGTCTAGAATTTGACTGTATGTATTAGCCAACTTTTCCCTTGCTGCTACACAATACCTGACACTCACAATTTAAAAGAAGAGAAATTTAATTTAGCTCATGGTATGAGGGGATTCAGTCCAGGATTTACTGGCTCCAAGGCAAGAACACCATGGCAGAAGGACATAGTGGAAAAAGCTGCCTAGTTCATGGTAGCCAGGAAGCAAAGCAAGGCAGAAGCACCGGAGAGAAAGGGGTGAGAGACCAGACAGAGTACCAGGGATCATGCCTCCATGACCACCCAGACGTGTGCAGAAATGTGCCCCACCAAATCCTGGGGTGGGGTGGGGAGGATCCATACTTTGGGATGATTAAGGCAGAAGACAATTGAAGGGGTGTAGAAGCTGGATAAAGGAAATAGAACTCTGGATTGATTAGTTTTTGTATCAAAACCTCATATTTGCTGGTTCTTTGCTATCTCTCAGATGGCCTACAAAGGGAGGGCAAGCTCTCCTCAACCACAGAGGTTTTGTAAGATGTCAAAAATTGTACTATGCAGAAAAATTTAAAAAAATGTTTACAATACAAAAGAGAATATTTTACACCTGGTCTGTTAGCAAAAATATGATTTTGTATGATGTTAGTAGAGTATGCACTGTATTCTGAGCCTACTTTCCATAATCATTCAGTTTTTCTTTATTTAAGATATGAATAAGTTTTGAGTGGTGAAAATAGAATAGATATTTCTTTTCAGAGGATTAGTGGTTTGTCAGAAGTTCTTAAATTCCATGAATTTTAGATGCTGTTTAAGAGAAGAGAATCTATAATGAAAGTCTGAAGTTTAATTAGGACCTTCCTGAATTTTAAATTCCCCATTGTTCACTTTGTTTGTCTGAGTGCCTGAGTGTGGGAATTGTCTTTGGAAAAAGGCAAGAAAAAATTCTTTATAAAAATCAGAATACATTCATATTTATCATTCATATTTACTTGGAGACCAAGTATGAAAAGTTTTAATGTTGAAGAACTTTCTACCAAGTTTTTATGAGCAAGTGAAACAGGGATATGAAATTGAGTTGTAACCTTAACTATAAAGTTGACGGTGGCAAACGCTATTATACTGGGACTCTGTTATATCAGTGGTTTTATTTCTACATTCTCTGCTGTATATTAAAACCTACCTTTCTCATTGTGCTTATCTCTTAATGGTAAATAGTTTCAGAATATCCTAGCTGTTAATAGCAAAGGTTTATAGAAAATCTTCCTTTCCTAGGGTGGTGTGATAAAATTAGTATCATTATCATTAGTTTGCTCATTTAAAAAGTGTTGCGATGCTTAATGGCAGTGGCACTTGCTAGGTATCAGCTTCAAATCTTCCCTCCTTAGTTGTGTTGGCAGGATTTCAATTGTATAGGCTTCTTATTTGAGAAATATTTCACTTCCTGGCAAATTTAAGTAATTTGATGCAGTTCCACAGATCAAGGCCACCTGGAAATAATGCCCATTTCTTACTTGGTTGAATGGCTGCATTGCTGCTGCTGCAGTGGCTATTTTAGACTACAAGGGATGATCCTGTAAAACAGCTCTTTAAGAGCCTGGGCTAAGGATACCAGTGTATTTTGCTCATTTCTTTCATTTTCCTGTTCTCTTTGATTTAATTCCAATGTATATACCTTTGATTAAAACATTATTTAACATTATAGTTTTTAAGTTTCAAAAATTTGAGTTTGACTAAATGATGTAAACAACATGTAGAACATTTGTCTGAAATGTCAGTGATATGATATTGTTTCCTCTTAGGGCAATATGTTTCGTAGCTAGCAAAGAGGCACTTTGAAAAAGGATAATGTTTTCCACAGGTAAGTTTAATTTAAATATGAACTAAATTAGAAAAATTCTCCTTTTTAAAAAAATACCATAATTATAAATTTATGTTACCTGCAAACTCACATAATATTAGAATGGCCACATTCTACTGTATTGAAATGATCAAAATATTTAAATATGCATTTGTAAAAATTAATTTATTCTTTTGTGGTCTAATTATACTTAAATATGTTCAATGGGAAAAATAAAAGTTGTTGCCTTTGTTAATGTTTCAGGAAATAACCACTTAAGTCAATGTACTGTTGCAAAGCTGTAGGAATTATAATTTACAAAATCTTTCTGCCTGTGACAGGTTAAGTGAGTCATAAAAAGTGCTAAAATTTTTTTAATATAGGGGAGACTTTTAATCAGTTTAAGGTAAATAGTAAAGCAAATGAAGAACATATCATTTAGTGCTACCTCTGAATTTCAAACTTCAAATCTCATTATCAGAACTAGGAATAGTGAACTCTTGATCCAGCAAGAATGAAAAGCTTTTCATAACCCTTTGGAAATTCATTATAAAATCTTGAATCAGCTATGGAATAAGCAAGTGGGTAACTCAATATTCAGATCTGCTTGGTGAGAAATAAAGACTCACAGACAGGAACATATAAATACTTACATTTTATATTTAAATACAAATTATGCTTTTTTCCAATATTTATTTATTTATTTATTTATTTATTTATTTATTTATTTATTTATTGTGGGTACTGGGGGTCGACCTCAGGACCTCTCACGCCAGCAGGTGCCCGTGCGGCTGAGCAATATCACCAGCCCTTTTTTCGTATGTGGGTTCCGGGAGTTGAACTCGGGCCCTCGCGCTTGCCAGGCAGGCACTTACGCCGCTAAGCCATCTCACCGGCCCCCCAATATTTATTTTAAATGATAATTTTGCACATAATGTGTATCTTACAATCTTGAGTTCAAGTTAGTGATATGACCACAAAAGATTCTTTTTTTCTTTCCAAAAATTCCATTTAAAGCAAATAAATTAGTTAATACAGAATAACAGTGGCTAACATCCATTGTCTACTATGTGCCAGAACTGTGTTGAACATTTAACATGTATTAATTCAGTAAGTATTATTTTTATACCTGTGATAGAGGGATTACCATTATTCCTCTTTTGCAGATGAGGAAACTGAGAAAATGGAGTATTTTTTTGAGGTCACATCATAGTAAATAGCATTGTATGGGATACAATTTAGCCACCATTCCACACTGTGTCTCTAGGAAAAATAAATAACTCCATAACCATGCTGAAAATGTAACGAAAACTTATCAGTAGATCAGATTATTTGATGGGAAGATTAAAATTATACAAGTTTATTATCATAAAGGAAACAAAGTGAAGGAAGCTGAGACTCAAAACGTGTGCAAGGGACAACGGTAACTGAAATGGTAGCTGTGTCTTCAAAGATTCCTGGCATCTGGTTGATGGGAATTTGATAGTAGCAAATCTGTATTAATGAGGTGCTATTCCTCTTTCCCTCAGTCATTTTCATGTAGTGGTTTCCAGAATCAATACAATTTTTGTTGTTTTTTAAAATTTATTAATAAGCTTTACATTGTACACCAGTTTTAGTTTCTCAAAGAAAACTGAAAAGAAGATATAGAGATTTCATATATTCCCTCTCCCAACAACTATGTATCTTCCTCTTAGCAACATTCCCACCAGAGCAGCATGTTTGTTACAGTTGACAATTGATGCAATTGATAAATTGATGTCCCAGTTAGCACATCATGATGACCCAAATTCATAATTATTTTTAAAATTTTTATTTTAAAGAGAAAAATATATAGAACAAAATTTCAAAACAACATTGTAGGAGGGTAACGATGTTAATACATTGTGTATTGTTATGTTTAAATTAGTTACTCAGAGTATAGGATATCAGCATTCAATTGTCCAAACAATACAAATTCATAATTTATATGAGGTATAAATTTACATAATTTGCAACTCTTTTTGCACATTCTGTGGTCTTGGACACATGTATAATTTCATGTATCCATCATTATACTTTTCAGAAGAGTTTCACTGTCCTAAAACTCCTGTGAGTTATCTATGGACCTTTCTCTGTTCCCAAATCCCTTATGTCCACTGATCTTTTTACTGTTTCTATGGCTTTGCCTTTTCTAGAGTATCATGCTGTTGGACTAATACAGTATATAACTTTTCTGGATCAGCTTCTTTTACTTCCTAATATGCATTTAATTTAATCCATGTCTCTTCACAGTTTGACAGTTATTTCTTTTTTAGCACTGAATAATATTCTATTTTCTATCTGTACCATGGCTTTCTCATTCACCTACTAAAGGATACCTTGGTTGCTTCCAAGTTTTGGCCGTTATGAATAAAGCTGTTAAACACACACACACACACGCACGCATGCACACACACACACACATTTGTATGTGACTATCAAATATATACATATATATGATTTTTATGTACTTACATAGAAAACAATTCTGTAAAAGTATATATCAAGATTGGTGTACTACAGATTTTAGTCAAAATTCAGCTTACTTCCTGTCTTCGTAAACAAGTTTTATTGGAAGTTTCATTGGAATGCAGCTATCTCTATTTATTATGTATTATCTTTAGCTGGTTTTATGTTGCAAAGGGGAGTTAAGTTGTCGAGACAGATTGTATCATGTAAAATATCTACTATCTGAACCTTTAATTGAAATGTTTGCCACCTTTGTTTTATAAATCCAAATATAGTGACTATCAATGGAAATGAGATTTTATAGGATTAACATATTTTTTTCTTTTTGGTTATTTATATAACAATTCTACATGTGCTGATTTCCTGAGTAATAATATTTAAAATGGAGAATAATAAGTTTCATACACTTACAATAGAAAAGACTGTATAATTCTATTTTTATAAAACAAAACAAAACTCTTCAACTTGGCTCTATGCATATACTAGTGTGCAGGGGAAATCTGTTTTGGAGCTGTACAACTAAATGTGCCATGGCGACAGCTACAACAAAAGTGTTTTATAGTTTTCCCTATGTGTGCTTAATATAAGTACCATTGGCAAACAAATCATGGAGATGCTGAATGTTTGAGAAGCAGTGTTATGTTTTCCCTGTTCTCATTTAAAATATTTCTGTGTTCAGGGTATCCTATTAGGATTCCCCTAATGCTCATGGTAGGCAGATGCCTCTGAAATCAAATGTGTCTGAGGCTCCTATCTATAGGAGATCCGTTTTTGAAAGGATTAGTGTGTTATTCAGACAATAAAAGATTCAGTAACTTTTCCTTTATACAATTCAAAATAAACACTATTTTTTTCTTTCTCCAAAATTCATTTTTTTCTACATTTGCATCCATATGTATCTCTGAATATAGTCAAATATAGTTGATATCTTAGTGGTTTCTATTGGCTGCTCAAAACTTCCACCCGTTAGGTGTTGACCTAGTTAATTTAATTTTACCTTTTGGAATGATAATGCAATTGTCCCTTCTCTGCTCTGACTACATCTTAATGATCGGAAGCTTTAGGGTATTGAGGTTTGCTACAGGAGCTGGTCTTTCCCATCTCAATTTTAGAAACTCAGTACTCTGAGCGAAATGAATTCAATCCCTCAAAACTCTCAGGAGATTGTCACAATCTGACTGCCATTGTTTGTAATAAGCAAGTTAATAACCACTGTGAACATTAGGCTGTCCATCTTCTTTCCATGGATGAACATCCCTTAGGAATCTGAGGAAAGACTGTCAGATCACTTAGAAAGGCTTTGCAACAAGAGCAATTGATGCAACTAATAATCATAATCTAGCCCAAATCAACCAGATGCTGTCCTTGGCTGATATCTCTCTTCTCTTGGCAGGCAGTGCTGTAATATTAAAATGCCTCAAGTTGTCATCTCACATCTTTTGGTGTCTGAGTAAAATACTGATTATTGTAGGTGTTAACATGGCACATTTAGTTGTACAACTCCAAAACAAGTTTCTCTTATACATTACCATATGCATAAAACCAAGTTGCTGTCTATCTTTTATTTTATGAAAATAAAATTATAGCAATCTTTCCTGTTTTACATGTATGGAATTTAGTTATTATTCTCCAATTTAAAAGTTATTACTCAAGTAAATCATCACATATAAAATTGTCTTATAAATAACAAGGAAGGAAGGTAGCCCCAGGATGTTTATTTTCTGCTCTTCTTGCTCAGAGAACCATAACAATTTTCAATAGTTCTCTTCAGTCTCAACTTGGTTAGATGGAGAAGGATTTTTGTTTTCCACTTTTGCATCCCACTATCCAAGCCCTCACTGGACTAAAGACCCATGCACTGCTTCCATGAATGACAAGAAGACTCGCGACTACTCCTTCAACTAGGAGCCAAGTTTCACTGCCCCTTCCTCTTCCATCCTTTTCTCCAGCCTGGTTCTTGTTCAGTTTCTGATCATTGAAGAACTTCTGCAAGCTTCTGTTGGGAATTTATAATACTCTGACCAGTGGGTTTTCTTGTCTCGTAGTCTTTGTTCTCACTTAGATAGATTCCATTTATCAGTGTGGGTTACAGGCCATTGGCAGGCTAGATAGAATTTGGGTAAACCCAGAAGGACAAGGAAAATTATATGTTAAACGCATTTAGAAATATAATCCTACTGCGCCAGGAGTTCCTGTCATGTGCACTGAGTCACCACAGGTGCCAGGATGAATTTGAGTATTACCTCAGAGTATCTTAAAATGTCAACTGCTGGGCGTGGTGGGACACACTTGTAATCCCATCACTTGGGAGGCTGAAAGAGGGTGATTACCACGTTTGAGGTCAGCCTGGGCTACATAGTGAGTTCAAGGCCAGCCTGAACTACGCAGTGAGACCCTGTCTCAAAAAAACTGGAAACAAAAATTCAACTGAAACATAAAACTTGCCATATGTCAAACCCCACAAAGACTACTAGATTGAAGTAACTGTCAATTTCAACATTAGATTTTCTACATTTTTTTAATCTTTTAATGGCACCATGCCTTTGTGAAGCTGTTTTTCTTTGTTTGTTTGTTTTTTGTCCTTTCCATGCTGAGCACAACACATCCAGTGTAAAAATCAATGTGAAATGGGAAATGAGAATGGTAGTGTCTAATTTGATTCCAGGATTTGAGAAGTTGTACAATTCTCAGTAGGTGCACACTTAATGATGTTTTAAGATTGAAATAAAAAGACTATATTTCTTTCCAATTATGTGAGATTTTTAAAAAAATTCAATGTGTTTATATTTTTTCAAACAGCTCTTAATTTACTGGGATATGAATGCTTATAATTTGTTACTAATTTTTTCATATATAGAACTGTTAGGTATTTCTTCTGTCCATGAAACAATTACTGAGAAAATAATAAACCATAATAGTAATAATCAAAGAAGAAAGATTGGGTATTTATGTGTATCTGCATTATATTAACAGCCTCATTTATACTTTTTTTTGGTATGAATTTGTCTAGCTTTGCTCTTCACAAAGCTCAGTCTGTGAGGCATGATTTTGGCAGCATGATTTTGGGGGTCCCCCCACCCCTGTCCAGCTGTCCCTGACAATTCCTTGCCTGGTAGCAGGTCCTATTTCAAAAGAAACCTACCAGAATCTACAACATGAGCCCAGCACACTCTTCATAGTTATCCTTTGGTAGATATTTATTGGTTTTTAATTCTTGAATTAAATGCAGGATATCTATGAAAAGAAGGGCCAGGATGTATTTAGTCAGTACATTTTTTCTTTACAATAATGTCTTTAATCTGTGACAAATTTTTCCCTATTTCTATTGTACTGACTTGGAAAGAAAAACAGACAATGTTCTCTCATCATCATTGTTTTTCCCTTTATTTTGTTTTCTTGTGATAAAGATATCAGGTAGGGCTAGCTTAGGAAACAGAAAATTACATTTACTCTCATGAAGTCCCAACTAAATTGGGACTGACTAGGTTCCTCTCTTGATTTGGTTAAGACCTCAAAAAGATGGTTTGCTCTTGGCCACTTGGATTTCTCCCTTCAGAGCTGGAACATACGTGTAGTTCCGA
Organism: Erethizon dorsatum; assembly: GCA_028451465.1. Taxonomy (NCBI): domain Eukaryota; kingdom Metazoa; phylum Chordata; class Mammalia; order Rodentia; family Erethizontidae; genus Erethizon; species Erethizon dorsatum. The sequence goes on from CM051824.1 coordinate 20,507,442, forward strand.
TTTCCATTCTCATATTCAATTGCACTATTACTGGTACCTAAAAGAAATTTAAGCTCATTTTATTCTTTGAAAAAATTCCTGCAGTTGATCAGCCATAACTTTTTTCCTTTCATTTGAGGCAGCTTAAGCTTCATGTTTGAGAGAAAGTCATTATTTCATTCTTCAGATAGTTCTTTTATAATGGTAGGCTAATGAACTTTTCTCTTTGGGTTTAGGAAGTGCTTGGGAAAGAAAGATACTGTGTGCCATAAATACAAATGGTTATACTCTCCTGAATCAAGCTCTAGCATATAACATCTGATATTTTTTGTGACTTTGCATATAGATAGTATGAATTAGGAAATGCACTTTTTTTGAACTCTACAGCTGTTCATAAAATTGCCACAAAAATTTTCATTGAAAATACACATACAGGAAATTTGCACACATTTATAGAGCTCCCTGGAATCCTTGAGGGGTAGAATTTACACCTACTGGCAGATAATTCCCTGTTACATATTAGGAAAAGGATGGATAACTGATCCATGTGAATCTTGATAATTTGGGCCTTGTGAGCTTTAATAATGGGATGTACAGGCCTTGAATTTTCTAAGATATTTCAAAAAAAATGGATAAAACTATACATTTTCCCAACAAAAGAGCAGGAGTACTAAAATGCAATCGGATCAAAGCTGTTTCTATGATATCAACCCATAAAAATCAATTATTTAATGATTTGCCAGCAATTTTTTATAAATAGAGTTGTTTAGGTGAAAAGAGTTATTTAAATTGAATATTTACATTAAAATTAGCTTTCATAGAGTATGGAATTTTGCACATGTAAAACTTCTTCCAATAACTTCATTATTGAAGGTGGATTTGAATTTTAAATTTTTAATTTTTTGAGAAATTTATTTATGAGAAACATATTTACTATGAATAATTTAGAAAATACAAAAATACTAAATAATAAAATAATGCTGTCACAAATCTACATCCAAAGGTAATAGTCATTAACATTTTTATCATTTCTTCTTGATAAAAGTTTTAATATACTCATAAATTTCCACTATTTCATTGTTAAAGCTTACATTACATCATGTCGAATCAGTAAGCCACAATTACTGAATGTTCTTTTAGGCATTTAGAAACTTGCCAGTTTTTTGTGAGTTTTAATAATAGTTCAAAGCCAGGGGTAGTGGCACATGCCTGTAATGGCAACACTCTGGGAGGCTGAGGCGGGTAAGGAGAATAATTTCCAGTCCAGCCTGCATAGTTTAGTGATGTTGTGAGACCCTGTTTCAAAATTTAAAAATACAAAAATCAAAAAGCTTTAAAAAAAAAAAAAAGGCTGGGGATGGAGATCACTGCAAAGACCCTGTGTTCAATCCTAAGTATCTCTCTCTCTCTCACACACACACACACACAGATTTTGATAAAGACTTTTATACTTGTTCATTTACACACATTTTCTTTATTTGCATTAAGATGAATTCCCAGAATTTGACTTTTTAGATTAAATGACTTGTAAATTACTAACACTCACTAACCTCTAAAAAGCCTGTATCAAATGTACCAGAGAGGTTTTCTTCCTCTACAAGATGTGAAACTCTGAATAGTTACTAACATCTCTGCCTAAGGCATAGGAAAAAAATTAACCATCATGTTTTGCTTTGTTTTAAAATACTTGGGAGGATTTACAGTTTTCCTTAACTATTGAATTTTTAGAAAAAGAATACATAGAAAATTTAAAAATCATATTTCAAAATTTCAAATGCATAAGTTAACATAAAAGATGTAAAAGAAATTATTGTAACCAATAGCAAAAAGCCAAATAATTAGAATAAGAATGGATAGAGCTGTTGGTAGAGCTGTTATGGTTCATACATTGTGCCAACTTGAGAAGTCTAGACACATAACTAAGTAACTCAGCAGTTCTACATCCTGGAGTGTAGAGGACATGCCCTTACCTCTAGGATGTTGTTCATTGTGTCAACTTGAGAATTTCAGAAGTTTAAATGACTTAGCGGGGGACCAAGGTCCTCACTTTGTAAACATCCTGAGCCTGTGCAAGAAGAGGGCAGGGAGATGGTATGAGTGCTACACCCCTCCTAGGGCGGGTAGCTTGCATACAATATAAGGGAGGAAAAGAGGCTTGCTCTCCCCTCTTTTGGCTCATGTTGTTCTTGCTGTCTTCTGCCACCTTGAACTGTTGCCCCTGCCCCATGCCACCTTGCCTTGGAGCCAGCTGATAATGGATTGAAACCTCCACTAACTGTGAGCTAAATAAATCTTTCCTCCTTTAACTTTGGGTGTCAGGTATTTTGTCCCAGTTATGAGAGAAAAGTAACAAAGACAAGCTCTTTCCCCATAGCATGAGTGAAACCCTGCTTTTGATCCCCAGCACTGCCAAAAAAATAAAAATTAAATATTAGAAAAATGAGCAAAGGATTCAAACAGATATTTCACCAAATAAAACATACCAAGGACTAACAAGTGTCTGAGAAAACAGTCAGTGTCCATACTCATCAAGGAAATGTACATTAAAAACACAGTGAAATATAACCTCACCCTGTTAGAGTGGCTATCAACAAAAAGATAACTAATAACAAGCATTTTTAAGGATGTAGAGAAAAAGTAACTCTTGTGTACTGTTGGTGTGAATGTAAATTAGTACAGTCATTATGGAAAATAGTATAGAAATTCCTCAAAAATTATGAATAGAATTACTAAATAATTCAGCAATCTTATCTATGAATGTATCCAAAGGAAATGAAATCAGTGTCTCTAAGAGATATCTTCATCATCATATTCATTTTGGCATAAGTCACAATAGCTAAGACATAGAAGTAACCTAAATGTCTATCCATGAATGAATGGATAATGAAAATGTGATATATAGATATAATAGCATATTATTCAGCTTCTAAAATGAAAGAATTCCTGCTAGGTGTGGTAGGGCACACCTATAATCCCAGCACTCAGGAGGGTGAGGCATGAGGTTCACTGCAAGTTAGAGCCCAACCGGGGCTGCATAGTGAGTTCAAGGCAAACCTGAACAACATAGTGAGACCCTGTTTCAAAAACAAAAACAAAAGAAAGAAAGAATTCTTGCCATTTGCCACAAAGTCGATGAACCTTGAGGACATTATACTAAGTGAAATAACCCAGACACAGCAAGAAAAAGTATACACAGTTCACTTTATGATAAATCAAAATATAGTCAAACTCAGAGAAGAGAATAAATTGATTGTCAGGGGCTGAGGGAAAGGGAAAATAGGGAAGTATACAAAGTCTTGGTTGTAAACAAAGAATCTGTCCTAGAGATCTGTATAGCACAGTTTCTATAATTAACAATACTGTATTTTATACTTAAATTTGCTAAGATGATAGGTCTCATGTTAACTATTCTTATCACTAATTATAGTGATACTAACAATAAATAAGATGGCAGGAGGAAAATGATAGAGGTCATAGGTTTTTGGCATAGATGTTTTTGATGGTTGCATGAGTACTTACTGATAAACCCACCAATTTATATACATTGAATATGCACATTTTTGTATGTCTATCACTCCTCCATAAAATTATTTTAAATATGCATAAAATTACTTTGACAATATCTGCAAAATAATATATACAAATGTTAATATTTGTTTAATTTTAGTACTAGTATACAGTTATAGGTCTGTGTATGTGTAAAAGAAAATCTTATGTATAAATTTGAAGTTCTTTTGCTCCTACTAGATCACATTTCCCTACTTTCTTCTTAGAAAGCAACCCTATGTCATAAATTCATTGTTTTATATTATTGCAGTATACATTTTTATTCCATGTTTTTCCCCCCACATTAAATTTAAAATCATAAACATCTCCTTAGGCATAAGTTTAAGGTTTACTAGTTTTTTTTTGATGTTTTGATATTTTTGATGTTTTTAGTGCTTCTCTTATCTGATACCCTTATTTTTCCTTAAGCTGGAGCCCACTCTTAGATAATTCATTTAGAATGGGAAAGCAAGGTTAGAAAATGGAGTGGAGGGCCACGGCTGAATGAGACAGATGACTTAGGTAGTTCAGGGTTGTTTTAACCTTGTTTTACTCCATGGCTGCAAACAAGCAGTGCAAAGAATACAGATAAGGATCTAAGTGGATGGACACAGCACCCATCATCTTCATCAGGTCTTTTATAGACCTTCCCTAAATTCAGTGGTCAGCCCATATGGAGTGGAATGTGTCCAAGCAGGTTTGACATTTCTGTTGTCTTGCTGTGAGCCTAGAGCTCAATGGCTGCCCATGTGCCTTCTCACCTGTCCTGCTCTGTCCTCAAAGAAGAAACGTCATGTGTGAGTCTTCTTCATGCCTCACATCTTTCTAATTTGCCCTTCTCCCACCACATGGGCAATGTCTTGGCTTTTTAAAGGCTGATGTGATCATGCTTAATACAGGATAATCTCAGTATTTTCAGGTCAATCGTCCTATGTGATATTGTACAATCACAAGAGTGGTATGGTATATGTTCTGATGATTAGGGTATAGACTATTGGTGGGTCATGTTTTAGAGTGTGTAGTAACTAGGATGAAGCCTTATTTGTCTTTCTGAAGCAACCATACTTATTATTGCCACATGAGGCATATGCCTCTGCTCTTGCTTCTCAGAACACGGGTACAAGAGAATGGGAGATGGATCCTAACTCAATTATATTAATATGATGCTCAAATATACAGCTGGATTTTGGATTCCCCTCCGCGGCACTTTGATTTTCATTAACTTTAAGCGTGGAGAACTCCAGAGGACTCTCCCAACTTTTGTAGTCATCCTTTTCCACACAAGTTTTAAACTTTGTTTTGTTGTTGTTGTTTTCTCTTACAGTTTAATCCCATATACCTTCTCTCTTTAAGGGGTTCATCATAATTTTTGGCTTACACAGGTTTCATGGTTTGTATCTATTATATCTAGATGTTCTCCAACAGCCTTGTGCATTCATAGGTGGAGCTTTTGGAGTGATTGGATTATGGGAGTTTGTAGATGGCTTGCTGTTCCTAGGTGGGGTCTGGTCAGAAGAGGAGGTCACTGGGGGCTTGGTCTGGAAGAGCTTATCACTATCCTCATGTTTTCCCTTCACTCTCTGCTTCTGGGCTACCATGAGGTGAGCAGTTATTCCTCTGTCATGGTCCTCTGCCACGTCATCTTGTCTTGGAGTCAGCCAAGCATGAACTAAAACTATGAGTCAAAATAAACCTTTCCTTTTAAGATTGTGAGTGTCCAGAATTGTGTCTCAGTGATGAGAAAAGTATCTTGAGTAAGACACAAGCATTCTCATTTCCAGCATTCATCTGCAACATTTTTTTTTTGGATTATCAAGAATTTAAGCATGACAAGAGAACACTTCTCTATCACAAGTTTACTTAGCCTTTAACAACCATTCTGTAGAATTGACCATCTCCCCTCCTTGGAATACTCTTACTTTTTAGCTTTCCTTTCACTTTCCTGGGCATCTTTCTCAACCTCTTCTGCAATCTCTAACTTTGTTTAAACTTGAAATATTAGAGCACACATCTTGGTCTCCATTCTAGATTACCTGCTTGTATTACTGTTATTTTCTTCTTAGTGATTAGTTTCCATGTCTATGAATACCACACATATGCTGTTGACTTAAACATTTATATTTCCATTTCACGGTTCTGTCTTGTATTTTAAAACTATATCTGAGTTCTCTATTTTTTAAGCTTTATCTTAGTCCTAACATGGGATTCTATAACAAAATAATTTAGACTTTGTAATTGACAAACAATTACAAAGTGGGGAGTAATTCTGGGAGTGTGGAAGTCCAAGATAAAAGCAACAGCATACTCTGGCAAATGCTGCCTCTGCTTCATAGATGACATCTCGCTGCAGATTCACAAGAATACATCTTTATATGGAGGTTGTGAATAATCTTTCATGGACCTGTGTAATGAAAGAACTATTCCTACTCCTGAGAACATTGCCCACTTCACTTGATCACCTTTAAGAAAATATCATTGTGGATTAGGTTTTGCTATATAAATTTCCGGGGAATACAAACATTCAGAACATAGCAGGCATTTCAATAGTAATGTGTTCAAAAGCGGATCTCTGACTCCAATTCCAACATGTTTCTACTCCAATAATTCCCACCTTACTAGTGGGATCACCATCTACCTCAGTGACCACTAAGAAGATGTGATGAATCTTCTCTCCCTCACTCTGTATGTCTGAAATATCATCAGGTCCTTTAAGTTCAACATCAAAATATAAATTGTGCCCATTAATGTCTCTCATATACGCTTATAGAAACAGCCTTATCTGGTATCCTGATTTTAACTCTTGCTCTATTTTTGTCCATTCTCATGCAGTACCCACAATGAAACTAAGACATGTAGTCTTCTCAAAACTTCTAATAGCTTTCTGTTGGACTAGAATTAAAATTTTATCCCCTGATCATGGCCTAATAAGATTAGAACCAAAAATCATGATCTTGCTCATGTTTAGCCTTCTCACTGTCTACCACAATCCAGCTGCAGGGTCTACCCAAGCCTTTGTTCATGCTGTTTCTAGCCTATAATCATCCTTCAGCTCTTATTTAGATTTTATTTTCCCAGAGAGGCTCTTCCTGCGTGCCTGTTTTATCTATTCCCTCACATCGTCTCTGCTCATTTCCTTATTTACGCATTTGGATTTGGGGATGCTTTTTATTGCAACCACTAGACTCTGAGCTCCATGGGGCAGTAGCCATGTCCGTCTTGCTCATCGGTGCAGCTCTAATGCCTAACACAGTACTTGTTCAGGGTGTGTTTTTAGAAGATATTTGTTGAGTGGCTAAATAAATAATCCAACAATGACTGAGCAAGGTAGGAATGTGTGTATTATAATAGCATTTTCATCTGTTCCCACTAGCATATTCATCATTTTTGGTTTATTTTTAAAATATACAATTCTTTTTTTTATTCTTTTAAAGAGAAAAAACAATTCTGCAATGATGTAGAATTTCAAAACAAGATAATAGGAAATTAACAACAGTTAATATATCGTGTATTGTTATCTTCAAAGTAGTTGCTGAGATTACAAGATATAGGCATGCAAAATTGATCAAACAATGTAAACACAAACCGTTCTTTTCAATGAATTAAAAGAAATTAGTAGTATAATTAACTTAGGTATCTTGTGTACGTATATATATATATTTTTTTTTCTTTTCCCTTCCTTCTTTACTCGTTTCCCCCATCACAGTTGTTCCTTCCTTTTGAGCAGTTTCTTCCCCTTTCACAGTATCTATTGTAGACTTTGGATCTTATTTACTCTTTCAGTTTCTTGCACTAGGGAGACAATAAGATGTTTACACATGCAAGTCTGATTTATTTCACTTATGAGTAGGGTCTCTAGTTACATCCATTTACCTATAAAAGCCTCAAGTTTATCCTTCTTTATAGCTGAGTAGTACTCCATTGTATAAAAATACCACATCTTTTTTTTATCCAGTACTCCGTTGATGGTCATTTGGGTTGTTTCCAAATTTAGCTATTACAAATGGTGCTGCTATAAACATGGGTGCACATATATCATCTTGACATGATGATTTTAATTCTTATGGAAAATACCCAGAAGGGGAACAGCTGGGTCAAATGGGACCTCTAATCCTAGTTTTTTGAGGAATCTCCACACTGATTTCCACAGTGGATACACCAGTCTACACTCCCACCGACAGTGGAGAAGTGTTTCTTTTTCCCCACAGCCCCACCAGCATTTGTTATTGGTTGATTTCTTGATGATAGCCATTCTTTCTGGGGTGAGATGGAATCTCACTTTTGTTTTAAATTGCATTTCTCGAATAATCAATGATGTTGAATATTTTTTCATGTATTTATTTGCCATTTGTATTTCTATATCTGAGAATTGTGTATTCATTTCAGATGCCCATTTTTGGATTGGGTCTTTGAACTTGGGGGGCCTGGATTTTTTCAATTCTTTATATGTTCTAGATAGAAGTCCTTTGTCTGAGGGAGAGTTGGCTAAATTTTTTTCCAACTCTGTGGGTTTTCTTTTCACTCTGTTGGTGATTTGTTTGGATGTGCAAAAACTTTTTAATAAGATGAGATCCCAGTTGTTGATTTTTTGAAGTACTGCCCATGCAGTTTGGTTTTTGTTTGTGAACTCCCTGCCTACCCCTGTTTTCAAGATTTCTACCTACTTTTTCTTCCAGTAGATTTACTGTTTCTGTTTTAATATTTAGATCCTTGATCCATTTTGACTTTAGTTTAGTGCATGGTGATAGACATGTGTCTAGTTTTAGTCTTCAGCATGTGGAAAGCTAGTTTTTCCAGCACCATTTATTAAACAGGCTATCTTTCTTCCAGTGAACATATTTGGCTCCTTTGTCAAAGATAAGGTTTCTGAGTGTGCTTTTAGTTGTGTCTGCATCTTCTAATCTGTTCCACCAATCCTCAGGTCTGTTTTTTTGCCAGTACCATGTTGATTTTATCACAGTTGCTTCGTAGCATAATTTCAAGCCAGGGATTGTGATGCCCCTGCCTTGCCTTTGTTGCCTAGGGTTGCCTTTGCTATTCTAGGTCTCTTCTGATTCCAAATGAATTTTAAGAATGTTTTCTGTAGATCTGTGAAGTATGTTAATGGTATTTTGATTGGGATTGCATTAAATCTGTATAACAGTTTTGGGAGCATGGCCATTTTCACAATGTTCATTCTTCCTATCCAAGAGCAAGGGATATCTTTCCATTTTCTGATAGGCTCTTCCATCTGCTTTTTCAGAGTACTATAATTTTCAATGTATAGATCTTTACTTCTTTTGTTAGATTAATTCATAAGTATTTCATTTTTTTGGATGCTATTGTGAAGGGTGTGGTTTCCCTAATTTCTCTCTCAGTGAGTTTGTTGTTTGTGTACAAAAATGCTATTAATTTTTGAGTGTTGACTTTTTATCCAGCTACAATACTGAATTTGGTTATTAATTCTAGGAGTCTTTTGGTGGAGTTTTTGGGATATTCTGTGTAGAGTATTATGTCATCTGCGAATAATGACAATTTAACTTCTTCCTTCCTATTATTATTCCTTTTATTTCTCTCTTGTCTAATTGCTCTGGCTAATGTTTTAAGAACTATATTGAACAGGAGTGGTCATAGTGGACATCCTTGTCTTGTTCTGATTTTAGAGTGAAAACTTTCAGTTTTTCTCTATTTACAATGATGTTGGCTGTTGGTTTGTCCTAGATGGCTTTTATGAGATTGAGGTAAAGACCATCTATTCTAATTTTATGTGGAGTTTTTCTCATGTATCAGTGTTGGACTTCATCAAAAGCTTTTTCTGCATCTATTGAGATGGTCATGTGATTTTTGTCTTTGGCTTTGTTGATATGGCATATTATGTTTGTTGATTTGCATAAATTGAACCATTTCTGCCTTCTTGGGATGAATCCCACTTGGTCATGATATATAAATTTCTTGATTGTTTGCTGCATTCTGCTTGCTAGTATCTTATTGAGGATTTTTGCATCTATGTTCATTAGGGAGATTGGCCTGTAATTCTCTTTTTTTGGTTGGGTATTTCTCTGGTTTTGGTATTAGGGTAATACTTGCCTTCAGGAATGAGTTAGGGAGAATTGCTTCCCTTTCAATTTCATTAAAGAGTTTGAATATTGGCATTAAATCTTCTCTAAATTTCTTGTAGAATACAGCGGTGGATCCATCAGGACCTGTGCTTTTCTTTCATGGTAAGTTTTTAATTACATTTTCAATTTTATTAACTGATAGTGAGTTATTCAGAATTTTTACATCTTCTTCGTTCAGCTTTGGTATTTCGTATGTTTCTAGGAATCTTTCCATTTCTTCTGTGTTTTCCATCCTATGCAAGTAAAGATTTTCAAAGTAGGTATTGATGATCTTCTGAATATCCACAGGATCTGTAGTAATTTCACCCTATTCATTCCTTATTACATAAATTTTTGTTTTTTCTTTCCTTTTTTTGATGAGGTTGGCTAGGGGTTTATCAATTTTATTTATTCTTTCCAAGAACCAACTATTTGATTCATTAATTCTTTGTATTGTTTTCTTAGTCTCAATTGCATTAATTTCTGTTCTGGTCTTTATAATTTCCTCCCTTGTATCACCCTTGGGCTTGACTTGCTCTTCTTTTTCTAGAAGCTTGAGGTGCAGCATTAGGTTGTTTACATGTACTCATTCTGTTTTCCTGATGTGACAATTCACTGCTATAAATTTCCCTCTGAGGAATGCTTTCATTGTATCCCACACGTTCTGGTAAGTTGTATTTGCATTTTCATTTGATTGCAGATATTGTTTAAATACTTCTTTAATTTCATCTGTGACCCATTGGTTGTTAAGGAGGCTGTTATTTATTTATTTTATTTATTTAATTATTTTTTTGTGGGTACCAAGGGTTGAACTCAGGACCTCATGCGCCAGCAGGCTCCCGTGCCGCTGAGTGATATCATCGGCCCTTTTTTCCTTTATGTGGGTACTCTTGAGTCGAACTCAGGATCTCACACTTGCCAGGCAGGAGCTTATGCTGCTGAGCTATCTCACCAGCCCGGGAGGCTGTTATTTTATTTCCATGTGTATATGAGTTTTTGTGGTTTCTTTTGCCATTAATTTCCAATTTCATTGGACTGTGGACAGATAATATGCATGGAATAATTTCATTTCCTTTGCATTTACTTAAGCATGTTCTATGGGCTAGTGTATGGTCTAATTTAAAGAACGTCCCATGTGCAGCTGAGAAGAATGTGTATTCTGTTGTTGTTGGGTGGAACATTCTGTAAATGTCCACTAAGTCCATTTGTTCACAGGTTTCATTCAGTTCTTTTATTTCTTTGCTGATTTTTTGCCTAGTTGATCTATCTCTTTGTGACAATGGGGTATTAAGGTCCCCCATTACAATTGTGTTTTGCTTATTTGATTTTTCATGTCTATTAATATTTGTCTTATATAGTTGGGTGCTCCCGTATTTGGTGCATATATATGTATGATTGTTATCTCTTCCTCTTGAATTTTTCCCCTAACAAGTATGTAGTGACCTTCTTTATCTCTTTTGATCATTCTTGGTTTGAAGTTCTCATTGTCTGAAAAGAGAATAGCTACCCCTGCTTTTTTCTGGGTTCCTATTGCATGGGGTGTTATTTTCCATCCTTTGACTTTTAGTCTATGAATTTCTTTTTGAGTTAAATGTGTTTCTTGTATATACCATATTGTTGGATTTTGTTTCTTGATCCATTCTGCCAGTCTGTTTCTTTTCATTGGTGAACTGAGGCCATTTGCATTGATGGTTATAACTGATATGTATTGGCTTATCTTTGTCATGTTATTTTCCTGCTGCTGTTTCCCTACTTTTCCCTTCTGTTTAATTGCTTGCCCTTCTTGGTGGTTTCTTTTTGATGTTATTCTTGGAATTGTGGTCATTTTTATCTCTGTCTAGAATATCCTTCAGGAATCTTTCTAGTACTGGTTTGGTGGTCATGAATTTCTTCAGTTGTTCTTTGTCATGGAAGTATCTTATTTCTCCATTAATTTTGAAAGATAGTTTTGCAAGGTACATCAATCTGGGTTGGAAGTTGTTTTCTTTCAGGACTTGAAATATTTCACTCCAAGGTCTTCTTGACTTGAGAGTTTGTGTTGAAAAGTCTGCCATGGTTCTGATGGGCTTTCCTTTATAGGTGATCTGTTTTGTTTTGTTTTGTTTTGTTTTGTTTTCTAACATCTTTTAATATTCTGTTCATGTGCTGAATTTCTGGGATATTGATTATTATATGTCTGGGTATAGATTTACTTTCGTTATGGCTAATTGGAGTTCTATATTCCTCACTTATCTGTATGTCAAATTCTTTTCCCATGCTTGGGAAATTTTCTGCTATTACTTCTGCAAGTAGTTTTTTTTTTTAATGTCATTTGTGTTGACTCCTGCTTTTTCATTGACACCAATTATTCTTATATTATATTTCTTTGTATCTTCTAGCAGTTGTTGAATTGTTATTTCCTGATCTTTTGTTACTTTCAAGAGATCTTTCATGATTGTTGGCTGAGATCCTGTCTTCAAGGTCTGAAAGTCTGTCTTCAGTTTTATTCAAGTGGTTTTGACAGCTTTCAATGGAATTTTTAATTTCCTGGATATCTGTTTGAATCCATTTCATGCATTCTATCTCTTTTCTATATTTATCACTTATGGTTCCCATCCTCTTCCTATCATCATCTATTTTTTATCTATTACTACTCTAGATTTGCTGATCAATTCCTTTATAAATGTTGGAATTTCTTTTTTTACTTGAGAGATTATTTCTGATCTGATTTCCTCTATATCCTCATGCATTTGTTTCTTTACTTCAGTTGCTGTCATTTCAGAAATGTCGCATGTGTGTCTTCCATTTTCCTCTATCTCGTTGTCTCCTCAACTTGTTCTGGGTGGGCTGGAGGTCTGAGGTTGCATTTTGTTTCTGTGTCTTCTCATTTTCTATTTCAAAAGTTTTTATTTTGTTTTGTGTGTTGATGCTTGTAAGTTTTTGTAGTAGGTAGCTATATCACTAGTGTCAAGTCCTCTCTAGGTAAGGTTTGGTTTTCAGGATGTCTTCTTTATGTAGAAGGTTCTTGGTTTGTGTCTGTCCCAAGATCTTACCTTTCCAAGTAATTAAGAGTGAGATGTTGGCATATGTTTGTCTCAGTCTCCAGTCCTTTACTGCTGGGGTGTGGTGAAGTTATTACCCCAGAGCTTCCCAGTATTGTTACAGAAGTGAGAACAACTGATTAAAACAAATATGACATCCTAGTTTAAGTAGTATAATTAGCAATAACAATAGCATGTAGCACAGTTTAGACACTGACAACCTGTGGTAACTATTAATTTTGTAACTTTAACCATAGGAGCAAAATCTACAATTATATTACAGAACCAATCATAGATTGGGAGCTTGTATGCAAAGTGTTTCCCATTGGTAGAGTGGTTTTACCCTATGGTAGAGAAATTTAAGATAGATAGTAGATAAAACAAAGATAACTGAAAAGAAAGTAGAAGCCAGGATGGAGGACAAAAGATGATCACGCAAGCTTTGGGAAGCTAGAGAAGAGGGTAGAAGAGAAAGAATGAAGGAGTACGCAAGGGATTGTCTGAACTTGGTCTCTGGGTTTGGGGAATGAGATTAGTTTTCTGTGGCTGATTTTCTTCCCAGTTATTTAGAAAAGAGGAAAAAAGAGAAGAAAAAAGAAAAAGAGGAAAAGAAAGAAAAAAAAGGTGAAAAGGGGAAACCCCACCTACCTGCTTCTATTCTGTGTGTCTTTGTTCCCAAGCACAATGCTGGTCCACCTAACTTCCCACCTGTTGGCTCCTATTGTTACTGCTGCTTCTCACAATGTCACGCTGCCAGTCCTGCCCGTCCATTCTGTGCATCCTGGGTGGGCGCCCTACTGTGTGGCTGACCTTCCCGCAGGTCTCTGTGTCTTCCTGTACAGTTCACCAGGATCCCAGCAGTGGGGACGTAGGGGCCGGTCTCTGGGCCTTCCCCTGGTGCTGTTCTTCTGGTTCCGACTGTGTTGAAATCTTGACTGTGATTCATTTTAGCTGTCTCACCCTGGAAAGCTGAGTAGTCTCTCTGAGTTTCAGTCTAGAGCAGTGCTTGAGCATAAGGTAATTTTTACAATTTTAGAAGCCACGCTGCTTTCTTTTTAGGAAGACCTACACACTGCTGCCACCTGCTCCCCTGCAGAGAGCCCCCTCCACACCTCCAGGTCCCCCTACCCTGCTCTGCCCCGCCTCCTCCTCGGACTCATCTGCTTTCGTCCAGTGTCCTCACTAGGTGGGGACAGCAGGAAGCCTGAGATATACAATTCTATGCATAATTTTATTTTTTAACTGTTCTTTTCACTTTTATATTGCTAACCTTTGCTTTCTAAATATGTTTTTGTTGGAACTCAGATTGATTTGAAATTAATATTTCTACTTATACATCATTTAATTTTCTTCTCTAATGTTTGTCTCTTTATTATATTAAAACAAGATATTATTCCATATTCTGGCCAATTTATGCATTTAGAAAATGTTTAGCCTTTATGTATTCCTTGTTAATGATGTGCTTAGCTCCTTGTAGCACTGCATCTTGTTTCCCATCTTTGTTCTTGTTTTCCCTGTAGTCAATTGCAAGTCTTAACCTTTAGTGAGTAGGGAAGAAATGCATTTCGTTCCTTCTGTGCTCCTTATTCCAATGTTGGCTCCTTGCATAAGGCTAAGGAATAATGATACTTCAGGTGTAGGTAATGAAGAGTAATGTGGGCATTTTGCAGAATGAAAAGTGCCCATGAGGACAAGGACCATCTTCCTTTTGGCTCTCCATGTGTCCCTAGTGCCCATCAGTCCCTTATACAAAGTCAGCTCCAACAAGTCATTGTGAACTAAATGAGTAAATGGAATCAGTCCATTTGTCTTTTCCTATACCTAGAAAATATGTGTGTGCATGTGTGTGTTCATGTGTGTGTGCATGTGTGTGTGTGTGTTTGTGTGGTGTAGATCATTTCTATCCTCAACAATATGTACTATTACATTATCCTTTCCCCGGTGAGTTCCAAAAGGAAGACAAATACACAGAAAGAAAGGAATAAACACATAACATATTATTGAGTAGAATCTTTGCCCAAAACTATCACCTATTCCAGTAAATTAGGTACATAATAAATCATGAATAAGTGATTTCCTATCTCTTTTTCCTCCTTCCCTTTATCTGGTATGCCCCCAAAATCACATCCCAAAACTTCTCATTTTGTTTGGAAATGATATTGAGTAAACGTATATCCATCAAAGTGAGAGAAAAATCACAAGGTTCTTGGTTTCTTTCACTGTAATATTATGTCATCCTGAGATGACTTCAATTTTTAATAAGAATGTTTGTCTATTTTAAATTTTGTGATTAGTTTCATTACTTTTTAAAAAGTTTTCTATCCCTATATATTTTCCTCACTTACACATTTCTAAGGTAAATTCAGTTATATGTGAAAGATGAGAAATGGAGAGAAAATAAAGAGGAGAGGGAATAATCATAAATCTTCCAACTGACACATTTTCCTGGAGGTCTTTCTGAGTGTCTGTACTGTATGCTGATGTCAACACGATGTCTACCTTATTTACCTGCCTGAAATGATTTGTAGCCCCATGAACTGTGCTGGACCTGGTGGTAAGGCTGACTCTGCCAGCATCCTTGACCTAGAAAGCAATACAATAACAACAACAGGAGCAAGAGCAGTGAGCAACTGTCTCCACGATGGGCTTTTTTACAGATTTTTCAAAATTTTTGATTAAACAATAATTTTCAGTTCAGTAGATGAAACACACTTGCAATCCATTTTATAGAGAATATGCAAAATAAACCATGTATAGTAAATTACAAGGGAACTGGACAAAAAAGAAGCAAACAAACATTAGGAGAAAAAAAAAAGAAAGTCTAAAAAAAAAGTGAAGCCAATATTATGAATTATTTTGCCAAGAGCTGCTGTATTCCCTCATCCCACTTGTTGGAAATCAATAAGAGCATCTTGTGCACAGTGCTCATGTCAGATGTTATATCAGAACGTTTTAACACAAAGCCAAAAAGAAAGTAGTAAAGAAAAGATGAAAAGCTAACAACAAAGAAAATGTTTAACTCTGCCATGCTACAGAACGAGGCAGGAGGGGTTCTTTCCCAGGAAAATTTCCTAGTGGTGCCTGCCATAGGTATAAATATATACTTCCTCAGTAAACACACCCAACTTCAATCAGAACATCTAGCCTCTTGAATTTTTCATTTGCATAATTATCAAGGGGCAGTGACTTTAATTTCAAATCTGTTTCACAAATCCCTACACAATTTACTTCAGAAACATGGACGTGACTAAGAAGATAAAAATGACCAGTAGTCGAAAGTATATTAATCTTTTAAACCCAAAATCTGCTGTAAAATACATTTGACTAAATATACAAAATATATTTCACACCATTGTTTTCTGATGCCAACTAAGTTGTATGCTGCTGACCTCGAAATAATGAGACAAATGTGTGAAGAGATTTTGGGATTATTTATTCCAAGGACAGAAAGGTCTATAATCATCCACTGTACAAGGATGTTCACTGCTGCGCTCTAGCAGGAGCCAGACTCCAGACATGGAAAGGTGCCTTTCTGGGCTTAGCGTGCAGATAACTCACCCAAAGAGATTTACTGCAAAAGTAATGAGGAAAGATCAATGCATTACCAGTTCATTTATAAATCAGCCCCTATAGACTCTGGGAGCACAAGAGAACTAGCTTCATTCGTAAGATTATAATGCTTCCAGTTGCTGGAATGAGATTTAAAGCCATTTTTCATCCAGTCATTTTTGTTTATCATGTACAGGAAAAGATTTAGATGTTCAATTGAGATGAGAGGAAATGCACTTTGGGAAAATTCAGTGACGTTCCGACAGTTCGATGACGTGTTTTCTGCCACGGAAGCAGTAGGATTAATGCTGCCTGGCATCAGCGGCAAAATTTAATCACTGCAGCAGAGGAGAGTTTCAGTGGTTTATCACCGCAGTTGTGCTTTACAGGAAAAGGACTTTTCTTCATTACAACTGTGTAGTTAGTCATCTGTCAACAGGTTCTTCATATGAACTTTGAATATGTTTTTGGGTTGTAGATAGCCAATTTACCTTCACCTCCACTAATGTTATATGGCTATGACGAGATGATCAGGATAAAAAGGAAACACGGGACTGTGATAATTTTGTGATTCTCTTCTGGGGGTCGTTGGGCAATGTCACTTTTTTGCAGCATTATGCTGCTCTTTATGTTGTGAAGGATCTGATTGGAGGACAGTGATGACCCTTGTCTTTGCATTTTCTTCTCTCCTTGCATCCTTGCAGGAGGAGACGAAAGAGCTCCAGTGTGTATGGTGATCTTTCCCCAGCGATCAGAGGCAGGTTTAGAACGGCCGTAGCACAAAATGTTTTCAATTTCCTCAGCAGTACATCTTGGCATGCAGTACTAGAGGTATGCATGGATTACTGGAGACAGCCAGCCTTGATGGTCATGATTTTATACTGTTTAACTAGCATTAAGGGCGAAGCAGACTAATTAATGCTTTGGGTTCCAGCAGAGCTGTTTCTGCCCTAAAACCTGGCAGGGTCCTCAGCGGCAACCAACTGTGGCTTTGGCTGGGGCACTAGAAGAGTAATTCCCTGAGGATAGTTTGCAGGAAAGACAGCAATATGGTGGCAAAATAAAATTGCTAGAGACATTTTTAGAGGAAGTAGATTTGAGTTTGTTTATTAAAACACATTCAAAATTGGAAGACTTAGGACCAACATTAGAGACAAGGCTACACTGAGAAGTGGATACTTACTAAGCACATAATTTAGTGCTCAAAAAATGAGTACTTACAGTCCTTTCCCTTGAACTTACCATGTCACAGAGGAGGTAGACACAAAACAGATCATTTCCCATTTGAATAAATGCTATAATAGACATAATAGAGATAAAAGTGTAGGATTAGACAATTAACTCTGATGAACATTAATTTCCTCATCTTTAGAGTGAGACTTACAATAGCTCTGAAGTATCTCTGTGACAATAAAATGAAGCAATATCCGTAAAGTGCTGAGTACAGTGCTTAAAACCTGAATTTTTTCATCTGGAAAATAATGCCACTTCATGAGGTTTTAGGGAAGATTGAGTGAGGCAATGTGCGTAAAGCACTTAGTGCATTGCGTGGCATGTGTTAGGCTCTCAAACTTGTTAGACATCAATCTTGCTTCTTCCGTTGTTGTTATGGTGGTGCAAACACAGGGCAGCTGACTTAGTGTGTGACACATTTGTGGGCTGGGTGGGAGGCTTTTAAAGCCATCTTCCCAGGAAATACAGTGCTCAAGGTGGGCCTAGACAAATGGAAAGCTGTCCAATGAGTGAAAAAGATAGAAAGCTGTCCAAAGAGTGAAAAAAGATAGGGATAGAGCACCTCCCTTGCAACTTCTACCTCTCGGATTTAAGCACCCTGTCAACTCTGAATGTTGAACTCTGGGAGAGTTAGTGGGACAGGCCTACATTTTAGCCAGTTCCTACACCTTTGCTGCTTTGAATGCAGGTATAATTGTGTGCAAGAAACTAAAATATTCTTATACCATTAAGTGAGAGCTATTAAAATTTAAAAAAAAAGAGAGCGCATGAATGTTCTTGGGTATTTTAGTTCTAAGGTATAGGGATTCATTCAAATTAGTTCAAATAAGGAGAAAGGTTTACCATGAGGAAATATGTGTACCAATGATGAAGTATCCAGGATAAATTCAGGCCTGAATAAAAGGTCTGATTTTAAAAAGAGATTCATCTTTTTCAGAGTTTAGCCAGAGCTAAGTTGAAGATTGAACAGTTTTTCATGCTCTAATTCTGCCTGCCTTACTTATTTCCTACAATTGCTCTGAGATTCAACATGCTGTCTCTTGATATTATTTTGACCGTTGGTGATTATTTTATTATTAAGTGATTTTGATGATGCTTTTGTAGGCCACTGGGAGAGGATGTATGTTTGGGCTGCTAGTCATTTGGCAATTTTAAATCTACTTAGTGCTTTCTAAACCTTTAGTTAGTGCTTTTTTCCAGTTAGTGCTTATTTTATTGGCTGTGTTATATGTTAATTTTTTGAGATTAGCTATGCATTTCTGGTGTAAACATTGCATGAGTAACTTTTATCAATTTTATTTACTTTTGGTGCAGTGGTCATAATGTTCTGCTTTTGTTTTTCAAGAGTTCAACCATGTATAAGGCAATGGCAGAAATCTATGACATGAAGGTAGCTCAAAAGCTGGCCTGGGTTTTATCATTATTAATTGCTGTGCAAAAAAAAAAAAAAAAAAAAAAAAAAAAAAAACTTATGCTGACTTGTTGGATATGATTCAGAAGATTTACTATATGTGATTTACTATATGTACACTGTAGTGTCTATTCACTTCAGTACCTGACAAGGATCCCTCAGCTGCATAATATTAGCCTAGAAGCAAGGTGCAGATAGTGAGATATTATTTGAGAAATTTGGAAGAATACTTTCTCTGTGCTGTCAGAGTGAATAGTCTTACTGTGGGATATTCCAAGTGCACTTTTTTTTACTATAACCATTTCTTAATTACTTTCTCATTGCTGGTACAAAATATGCAACACCCATAAATTAAAGGAGGAAAAGTTTATTTTAGCTCAGTTTTGTAGATGTTTTAGTCTATGTTCAGCTGGCTCCAAGACAGGGTGGCATGGCAGAGGAGAAACAGTCCATGGCATGGCAGGAAGGAAGCAGCAGCCTTCCTGCTGTGTTCCCTTTTATTCCACACAGGCTACAATCCTATCAGTTGGTGCTACCCACACCTGTGATCAGGCTTCTCTTCCCTAATCCCATCAACCACGACTAGTCTAAACCAATCAGTTTGCTAATCCAGTTATAACATTACCATAGTCCAGTATCACACACCCGTGATCCATCCACCTCCCCAAACCCCTCCTATAAGCACGTGAGGCTTTGAGGAGACATCTACAGTAGATATAAAAAATAACAGATCACTTTTCATGCACAAAAATTTATGGTAAACCCTCCCCGTTTATTTCAGAAAGGATTATTCTCTTAAATGGCATGCTTAAAAGCTATAGCTGCTTGGCAGGTCACAGCTGTAGATGAGTAACTGTTTTCCATATGTGAATACTAGAAACGTGTGTCCCTACTTGAAGAAATAGTCCACCTTCAATAGATATTTACTGCACAAAGGAATTGTAGCAAACTGTGGGCTCCATCATTCTATATTAATCTCTCTCTCTTTTTCATTCTTGATAGCATTGTGAGGTAAACAGTGGTCATCATAATGTTCTAGATACAAAAACCAAATGGGCCTCAATTATGGGACTATGATTATGGTCCCCTCTGCAAGTAAATCAGCTTAGAATAAATTTTAATGTAATGCTCCCTTGGAGGTTTAGCTCCTTGTTGATGGTTCCTCTCTCTTCATTTATTCACAAGTGCCTGATAGTCACATTTACTTTCCTCTTGATCCTGGGTTTTCTTATCCAAAAATGACTGAGATTTTCTTGAACTAGAAAGGTAGATTATGAAGGGCTGTCTCCTCAACTCATAAGCTACCTCTGAGAAAAAGAAACCTAAGCAATAATTTTGCTCCATACCGTAGTAGTTTTTTCCATGGATGCTTGATGAAAACAAAATAGCTACTCTGGCTCCAGGTCAATGAGCTAATGTTGGGAGTTGGAAATAAATGATCCAACAGTGATAAAGGCAGCATAAGCTTCATGCCAAATCGGTATCCTTGAATACTGCCTAACTATAAATACTCCATATGCGGTCTTCTTAGGAAAAGCGAACACACAGTAAGATTACTCATTTAGATGAAAATATCACATAATACTAAATTACTATTCCATGTGTTATATGTCAGGATTTCAGAGCCAGAGCAGTTGTGAAGCTGAGTAGATGATTTTCAAAGCTGTCCATATTGCCTACTGTCCAAGTTTAACTAGGGATTTCTTAGTTCCTATAAATGAAAAAATCTAAGTAACAAAATATTGGACACTTTTGAATCTACTGGTAAAATTGTATATACTGAGCCCTCTTCACAAAAATCAACTATAAGGCCTGCATTGTGTGGACATATGAATCATTCATCATCAACTGGGCAGATACATTGCAAGATGCACCAGAGAACTGAAACAATGTCTTTTATCTCTTTAGTATACAGCATATGTATCCATATATAAACTCCATGATGCTTCTGTGGAGTGTCTCTTATAATCAAAAATTTATAAATATAAAAATTAAGTGCAATAGTTTTATATAATTTTTTCAATAAAAGTAAAGACAAGGATAGTATTATTATGAAAGACCACCCAAAGTTAATGCAAAAGCATTGTAGGACATGCTTTCAGAAAAAAATATGTTAATTTTCTTTGCAATCAATTAGAATAGCTCTGTGGAGTTAGGGATTGATCTAGAAAGACACTCAGAGAGCAATAATGCTGGTGAAGACAGTGTCTTGGAATGAGAGTTTTCTGGGTGGTTTGCTCACATTAGAAACTACAACCTTGATTTTATAGCTAGTTGAGAGTCATGATACTTTAACTTGTGATGTTCAACAATTTCTAGAGCTGTTTACTACCTGCCTTTGTATAGGATAATTTAGTTAGAATGATTCAATTGCTACTGTTTAGAAAATGGAAATAAGGATTCAATAGTCAGATTTTGTACTTACTTTGGCATAGACACAACAGAATATTCAGAGGGCTTCCAGATGGAGTGTGAGAGGGGTCAAAAATGATGAAAACTGAGGTAGAACTGGGTTTTGGTAGAATATGATTAGAGTACAGATTATAATGCTAGAACAAAAACACCAAATACAGAGTGGTTTAACTAGGTGAGGGGCTTCTTTTTATCTCATAAAACATTATAAGGTAAAGCTATTCAGAGCTGGTAAGATGGTTCTGCTCCAGGAGTTATTTCAGGACCTGGATTCATTCTGATCTCATTGCTACCTGGTTTTCCAGGAGGTTGTCTAGTTGCTTGTGAATGGAGCTGACTCATTTCCATATCTAAATTCCAGCCCATAGTAAGGGGAAAAATAAATTCTGGGACAAAAAGCTTTATTTTTGAGGAGATGACCTGGAAGTTGCACAAACCACTTCTATTGATATTCTAGTGACCTTAATTTTGCCTTATAACAACGGTTAAGCTGACAAAAATATGAATATTACCTTTAACTCTATTATGTGCTCAGTACAAACTCAAGAGTTTCTGTTTAAAAAAAGGAAGGCAGAGACAATAAATATCTGTAGAAAAATAGTGGTGTCTACTACAGGACTCAAAATCAGAATTTGAATTTAGGCATATTAAGCTGGAGGTGCTGTTACTTCTCTGACAGAGATTTGTGTAACTAGTTGAAAAAGGATGAGACTGAGGATATAAAATGGGGAACTATGAAGTTGTAGATGATATTAATGTCAGAACACTGAGATCTTCTAATAGTGTTGAGAAAGGAGAAGAGGTCTGACACCTGAGTTCCAGGGATCTGCTACATTTACAGGTCAGGAAGGTAGGAAGATAAAGAAGACAGAAATCAAGAAGCCAGTGGGAAAATGAGAGAACAAAGATGCATAGTATGTATCTGTACAAGTATATGTGCATCAACAGTTACTCTTTCTTTCTCTCTCCCTCTCTCTCTCTCTTTTTGTCTCTCTCTTTCGGGAAAGGCCTTCATCTTTTGTCTAGTTGTCTACAAATCTCTCACACTCTAAATTGTGGTAGCTTTATGTTAGGTTTTGCTAATAGGTACAGCTAGTTCTCTTGCCTCTGCTCACACTGTTCTAGGCTGCCTACATTATTCTTGGGCTTTGTGTTTATAGACATGGGAAATTCCTTTCCAAAGTTTGGGACTTAACTGAAACTATTTTGAGTGGAAGAACTAAGAGCATTCCCATTGCAGGGACAACATAAATGTCCCTGTATCCGTGTCATCAGATCTTGTTTATAGTGTCCCTGCAGTGTTTCCGTAGCACGACATTACCCTCTTGTAAGGATACTTGTTTCATCTTCCTTTCTCTACTGGTCTGAATGTCAGCCAACACAATTATTCCTTTAGAGAATCAACGATACCAATTATAAGGTCAACTGAAGATGTCGTATTTCTTCATAACTACTTTAATAACCTCATATCTGCTAAATAAAAAGGAAGGTCAGCCAAAACATTTAAATATAACACCATTGCCTATAATAAAGAACAGGAAATGGATAGAGATTATTAATAATAAGCTACTAAGGCATAATTAATTGCTTAATTTAACAGCCCCCATTAATCATCAGACTATAAGCATAACTGAGATTACAACTTGAATTTGAATTTCAATAGATAATTTTGCCATCATCTTATTTCAAAATTCCTGAATTATGAGCTTGGGCCTGCTTTGAAAGGAATATGGTCTAAATAAAAAGTCAGATAATTTAATTGATAAGATGTAGAATGGTGACAGTTTGAAGAGAACATAGAACATAATATTTTTAAGTTTTTTATTGAGGTAGTTGTTCATTCTCATGCAGCTATAAGAAACACTACAAAGAGATCCTGTATACTTCTTACTCAGTTTCTTCCAACAGTAACCTTTTGCAAAATTCTAGGACAAATTCTTAAACTAAGACATCGAAATCAATGCAGTTAAGATTCTATCACCTGGCCGGGTGTGGCGGTGCACCCCTGTAATCCCAGCACTCGGGAGGCTGAGGCAGGAGGATCTTTGCAATTTCAAGGTCAACCTGGGCTACAAAGTGAGTTCTAGGACAGCTGAACTGCGTAGTGAAACCCTGTCTCAAAAAGACCAAAAAAAAAAAAAAAAAAAAGATTCTATCACCTTTAGGAACCTTGGTATTGTCTTTTTATTATAATGCCCACATACTTCCCTCTCAAGCCACTAATATCCTCTCTATTTCTATACTTTTCTTATTTGGAAGATGTCATGTATGGGAAATTATACAGTAACTATATATATTATAGATACAATATATAGGTTTTTGGATTGTCTTTTTTTTTCACTCAGTATAATTACCTCCAGATTTATTCAAGCTGTTCCATGTACCGATAGTTCATTACATTTTATTGCTACCAAATTGTTTTCTAGAGTAGCTGTACCATTTTATATTCTCAACAGCAATGTATAAATGAGCCAACTTGTCTGCATCCTCACCATTTTTGAGATTACCACTCTTTATTTTTTTTTTTTTGACCATTTGATAGGTGGGTAATGACATATTATTTTGGTTTTAATTTGCATTTCCCTAATGGTTAATGATGCTAAACATCTTTTCATGTGCTTATTTGCCATCTGTTTGTCCTTTTTAGTAAAATGTCTCTTCTTGTTTTTTGTCAATTTTCTAATTGGATTGTTTTTGTTTTACTGATGAGTTTTGAAAGTTTTCTTTTTAAACATATTGTAGATACACATCCTTTGTTATATATGTAGTTTGCAAATATTTTCATCCACTCTGCAGCTTGTCATTTCATCCTCTTCATGGGGTCTTTCACAGAGAAAACATTTTCAATTTTGATGAGATCCATAATGGCTTTTTAACTGGAGAACATGACAAGATTCTATTCCTTGAAGATTTCCTGCAGTGCTTGTGTTTATTAGGTTCTATCAGGTTCAGAGGTATCCTTATGATGGTGTCATTTACAATAAGGCAAGTCTCCAGGCTAAAAAGTGGGTAGTGGTTCCTGCAGTTTATCTTTGACAAAAAGTTACCTGCACCTATTCATTATAAACTTTAATTTATCAAGTTATGCTTCTCAGAGTGTGGTCGTATCTACATAGTAGCCAAGTTGCAGGTAGGAACTAAGATTTCTAGATGTATAGGGCATCCAACAATTGACCTTTCTATTCGTATATAGCTGTGGCCAAGGTAATACACTTAAGTCTGACAAAATTGGAGTTTGTCCTAAAAGACCTTGTGTCCCATATGAGGAAATGCTGCCAGCAAGTCAAGAGAATAAATTTTATGAGATTCCCAATCTGGAAAGCACACCCAAAGATCACTGACAGATTACACAAGGGTGGCAATCTGGGAAAATTAAATGTCTTTTAAGGTTATACAGAAAAATAAGAGAGCAATTCTCAAAGCCTTGGGAATTGTTTTTCACATATTATGTTAATTTCCTACTAGGTATGTAAATACGTAGTGTGAATCTAATAAAAGAATATGTGAGAGAATACTGACCAAGACTGGCCATTTAATTTTTGACCCCAGTGTGAATCAAAATGTGAGTCTCCTTGTTAAACAAATTAAGAAACTCAAAATAACGACAGCAGTTAAAAACCAAGTGCAGGTTCCTTATAAGCATCAGGAAATATGTAACTGTGCAGGACGCATGCACATGAAGTTGGTTCTAATGGCAAATATAGATCTTCTATTACAAAATAAACATTTGTCTTAGGGTTTGATGGTAGCATAATATTAGGGTTGGCAACTACAGGGAAATGAAGAAGCCCAACCTTATCTATAGATCTTGTAAGTATTCAACAGGGTGATATCTTCATTTACTTGTCTGACAGGCAGAAAGGAATGTTACAAGAGGTAGCACAGGGGATAACAACTCTTTCCTGATCTGACAGGCCATTTTTTTTTTCAGTGAGAATGGAGCTAGTTTTCATAAAAGCATAGCCCAATTTAATTGACGATGTTAAGAGTTTGTGTGTGTTTCCACATCTGCTATATCTTTGTCTCATAGACTGTGTGAGGCCAACCAGAGTTCTATTGTAATAATAGGGCATGTATCAAAAATGGATAATTGATAATTGCCTTTAAATAGATTGGGATTCTTCTCCTGGGATTTCCAGAAAGAAGTTCTCCTATTGACATTACACTAAAGGACTTTAATTACATAGAAAATATGATCCCACAAGATTAACAGGGACAAACAAAACAAACAAACAAACAAAATTCTAACTCAGAGAGTGATAAAGGTAGGATTTAAAAGAGTGGTTGATATTGCTTCCACTGACTCAGCAAAATTACTACAAGGAAGAGGTAACAGATTATTGATAGGATTAGTGGTCAAATTATTGTTCACTTGTCCATTGGGAAAAGCATCCTTTGTCCCTGTAAAAGGAAGAATATTTTTCTCTTGCAGGTGTGTCTAAACTGTGGCCTGTGGATTGGATGTGCTGTGTTATAAGAAAAAAATATTATAAAGTAAAGCATATTCTGTAACTTACATTAGCTATATTATATATTTTAGTGGCCCAAGACCATTCCACTTTTCTCAGTGAAGCCCAAAGCCAGGGATTCTTAACCCATGGGCTGTGTGGTTAGACAACTCTCATTTAGGAAAAAAAAAATTATCCTGTTTCTTTTTTGTGATATCAGGTCAGTGCTGGCTAATTCATTTTCCAGGGCCTCGTGCCCATTATCACTGACATTATTTTTCATTTATATGTGGGATCACTTTTATTTCATGAGTTAACTAATTGTTTATTGGGGTAGGATATAGTTTTTTCTGGGTTTTTCCCTTTCTTCGATCAGTGCTATCCTCAAATATTCTACTAACTCCTAGCACTCACTTAAAGAAGCAGTTGGCAAGGCACTGTTTTTTCTTTTAATTATGGCTTTTTTAAAATGTTATTGAACATAGATACAAAAATCGAGGGGTTCAGTAAGAATATTTTTCTTTGGTGTGTCCTCAATATTTGTTACAAGTTAGAGAAGGATCAAATAGTTCCTAAAATCAGGATTGGATTCTATTTTTCTTTTATATAAGATTGAATTTTTAGATCAATCCTTATGACCAGTTAAAACCTTAGGGACCCCTACAAAGAGGTTCTGTCCTATTTCAATTCCTTTTGTTACATTTTCTCAGTTAATACTAGATCATTTTGGACTAAGTCTTCTTTGGGTATGTCTGTTCAGCTTTATCTGTCCAAATTTTAACCTCCCGATCTGACTTCATACGTTTCCATCTTGTGCCTTTAATCCCAAAGCAACAATAATGGTCAGCAGCAGGTGCCATTTAGGAAATGTGTGTGTCCTTGAGCTAGTAAAGCTTGAAAGTTCCAATGGGATTTCAATGGAAACATAGCCATGGGATCTCAGCGCTGGAACTGGACATATGTCATCTGAGGCAGCTCTTAAAAATAACATATAGGTGGATTCTTTTAGACTTTTGACTTGAAAACATCTTATTTATTTGTAACACACAGTCATTTAGAACAAGAAAGTTAACAGTTCAACTTGAAGCTGAATACAATGATTGTGATGTTAGAAACAATGGTATAAAATCTGTGTTTCACAGACATAATTTCCTAGGTACATTTTAAAAATTAAGATAAAAACAGCAATTGTCATGGTGATACTAATTTGTAAAATAAGCATTTTAGAATCTTTATGAAAAGTGTCACGCCAAGATTGGTTTGCCAAGATTGAGGCCAATTTATAAGTACAAATTAACAGTTAAATACATAGTATAAAATCATACCAATAAAAATAAATTTTCGTTTGAAAAAAGTTCGGCTTTTAATTAAACTTTATTACTAAGTTGAAGACTAGATGTTCAGCTATAGAAAAATGCTACAGTATAGATGTCAGTTATCTCTATATTGACCTTCAGATTCAACATAAATCTAGTTTTTAAAAATATTTTTTGTGAAACATATTCATCTGATTCATAAATAAATATGAACATTCAAAAATCCAAGAATAACCGTGACATTCCTAAAGAACAATGAATGACACTTGCCTTGTCAGATATGATAATATCTTACAAAGCTATAATAACCAAGGAAGTGGAAGATATAAACAGACAAATGTAACAGAATGTTGAGCTGAAGCACACACCTGGCAAGTAAGAATGGTGTTATTTTTAGATGGATCATAGTCCTAGGATAACTGATTATTCATATAAAATCAGTTCTAGTTCATATTTGCATTTAATATATAAAGCAAAACTTAGAAACTTATCTGGAAATATAGGAGATATTCTAAGAAAATGCTATACCTAGAATAAGAATGCAGATTGTTTCTTCTACCCGTCACAGTAAATGTAATTATTCAGACCCAAGTGCAGGAAGTCCCTGTCTTAGTCACTTTCCCTTCACTGGACACGGTACATAACACCCACAACTTAATGGAGGAGACATTTACTTTGGCTCAAGTTTCAGTTCATGGTCAGCAGGATCCAAGGAAGAAACTGCATGGCAGAGGGGCACAGTAGAAGAAAACATGCTCAACCCATGGTGGCCAGGAAGCAAAGAGAAAAGGGAGGAGACATTGATAAGAAGATACTTTTCCAGTGACCCACCTCCAACCAGGCCCCACCTCCTAACATCTAAAAGCATGTTTAGCTACTGAACTCATCAATGGACGAATCCACTGATGGGTATAGTACCTTCATGATCCAATCATGCTCCCAACATTGAGGCCTTTGAGGGATATTTTACATCTAAACCATGACATTCCATCCCCAGCCTCTAACTGACTCATGTCCATCTCATTATGCAAAATGTATTAAGACTGTGTCACCAAACTTTAAAAGTTTAGCGTTGCTGAAAAGTCCAAGTCCAGAGTTTTCTCTGAGTCTTTTAGATGTGAGATTGTAAAAATCAAAAAGAAAGGTGAATACTTCTAACATACAATGGAACAGGGTAAACAATCCCATTCCAAAAGGGAGAGGTAAGTGGGTAGAAAAGAAACAGGCTTTTCTTAGTTGGTAGCTTTTTTTTTTTTTTAATTACTTCTTCAACTCATTGCCTGTTGTTGGATTATTCATAGTTTTTATATCTTCTTGGTAATTCATATGCATCTAGGAATCTATTTCTTCTGAATTATTCAATTTATTGCCATTCAGGTTTGTGAAGTAGTTGCTAATAATCTTCTGGATTTCAGCAGTGTCCATTGTGATTTCACCTTCTTCATTTCTAATTGCATTGATTTGGGTTTTTCCTTTTTTTAGTAAGATTGGCTAAGAGTTTGTCTATTTTGTTTTTTCTTTCAAAGAACCAGTTCTTTGAACCCTGGTTGCACAGGAAATAGTACCATAGTACCAAAAATCAACAAATGAGATCATATCAAATTATAAAGCTTGTGCACAGCAAAGTAAACAGCTAAGAGTGTGCAGAAAAAATTTACAAAATAGGAAAAAAAATGTCAGTTATTCTCCAGACAGAAAACTAATATATAAAGAATTAAAAAAATATTAAGCCTCCAAAACAAAAGATTCAATGAAAAATTGACAACTTAAATGAATAGACACTTCTCACAAGAAGTATAAATGTCCAACAAATACATGAAAAATGTTCAGTACCCTGGCCATGAAAGAAAAGCAAATTAAAACAACACTAAAATTCCATCTTATCCCAGAAAGAATGGCTATCATTATCAAAAAATCACATAATAATAAATGTTGGCAAGGCTTCAGGGAAAAGGAACACTTCTACATTGTTGGTGAGAATGAAACTAGTACGACCACTATGGAAATCAGTATGGAGATTTCTCGGAAAATATAAAACCAGAAATTTTATTCCCCCACTCACTCTCTTCCCATTTTCTGCCAACTCAAGCAGGATTCAGACTTCTTTAGATCATGACTGCAGAGGCTTCTTTCTGAGCATTGTGAAATGAATCCAGGGAAACCTACTCTCTAGGTGGCTGTCTTAGTCACTTTTTTGGTTGTTGAGACAAAATACTTGACGCCCAAAGTTAAAGGAGGAAAGGTTTATTTTGACTCACAGTTTATAGAAGTTTCAGTCCATAATTGGCTGGCTCTGAGGCAGGGTGGCATGGCAGAGGGCGTCACAGAAGAAAAACAGTTCGTGGCAGGAAGAAGGCAGCAAAGCAGTGAAGTAGCAAAGAAGCAACAAGTGACCACAGTACTCTTCTGTCTTTCCCTTATATTCTATCTGGGGTACCCGCATTAGGGAGGGTAGCACTCACAGCCAGGGTGGGGCACCTTAATCCTAGCATGGCACCGTGAATCAATTGCAGCATCATAGTCTTGATCCCAGCATCACATCCTTAATCCCAGCATTGCACACTCTAGATTCTGCCACCTGCAGAAATCCTCACCTATGACGCCATGAGGCTTTGGGGGACATTTAGATATAAGCCATAGCAGTGTTCTTTCTGGCACAGGAGTTTCAGGGGCTTTCTTTTCAAATGAAAGCTTTGCAGTTTTGCTCTCTTGATCCTGCTAAGAGTGGGGTCTTGCTGATTCCTAAGATGCCTTTAAACCATTTTTCTATTGTTTTTGTACAATAGGTTTTGTACCTATTGCTTTTGTGTAAAGCGTATAGCTTCTTTTTAATGCAATCCTTTCCCCTTGTCCCAATTTGAGTGTGTGTGTGTGTGTGTGTGTGTGTGTGTTTGTGTGTTTATTCCCCTGCCTACCCTTCAGCTACTGAAAGGGGAATGTGACTGATTTTGGTAGTTTTATTAATTTTTAACATATATTTTGAAGCTACTTTTTATATCTTCAAATATGTAACTGTTAGTTTACTAATGAATTAAATATGTTTTATCTTGTGGTAATCCTTCTACATATAGTTTTATGGTAAAATCAATGTTTTTCATTATTAGAATACCTACTCTAATCTGTTTGGTTTGTATAAGCTTTGTAGTTTTTCCACTCTTTTACTTCTACACGCCCCATGTCATTGTTTTACTTGCAAGTAGCATAGATGTTGGAATTTTAAAAACCTGATTTGATAATCTTAGCATTTGAATATATCATCTTTCCTGATACATTTGTTTGTGAGCCTTTCTTTTTTCTTCTTTCTTATATCCTTCATTTAGTTCTCTTGGTGACCTACTATTGGATTGAACTATTTTTTTTTTACAAATTTTACTTCTATAAATCTGAAAAATGCACATGCAATATTTAGACTTTAAACAGTTACTTTTGAAGTGATAGCAAGCATAAATTTTAAAGCTTCAAATAATGAATACTTTATATACTTTTTGCATAAAATAAATGATTAGAATTCATTTAACTTTGATCAACTTCTTCCTGGAATGTATTCTACAGATTTCAGTACACTTTTTCTTATTTTCCAGTTTGTTTATTCACTTTTGCATCTCAAATCTCATCAGTCAAGCATTACATGGGGCTGCTGTAACAGTGACCTGGCCAGAGTAAAATAAAGATGTATTTTATTATGTCAAAGAAGTTTGGAGTTAGGCACTACAGAAATGTGCCTGAAGTTTCACAAACTGGAGATTGTTAAAGAAAATTCAAACTAGACAAGATGAGCTGACAAAAATTGATCTAATTTTGCTACTATTGCCAGCAGTAGGAGAGAGAGCATAGACTGAATCTGGATATTCAGCTCCACTAAAACAGAGGTCAGAGGAGTCTTTTATTTTTATTTATTCATTTATTATTTTTGCAGGTTCCTGGGTCAACCTCAGGACCTTGCGCGCCAGCAGGCGCCAGTGCTGCTGAGCAATATCACCGGCCCTTTTTTCGTATGTGGGCACCAGGAGTCAAACTCAGGACCTTGCGCTTGCTAGGCAGGAGCTTACGCCGCTGAGCTATCTCACTGGCCCGAGAGGAGTCTTTTAAATGGTGGAATGGGAATGTCACAGGCCACTCTGTTTGTTAATTAGCTACTCCTAGAGGAAAAGTAAACTTTCTCCTTTTATAACAGAGCCCACAGTTGGGAAGAAACTTTTCTAGTTTAGTCATTTTGATGGGAACATCAAGGACATTTGGGTAGAATCTAGTATTTTTCTTTGTCTTTGGCAAATTATTTTTAGTGCATTTTTTCCACTTTAAAAAAATAATAAGAGGGTTTAGGACTTCAGCCACAAAGGTTGCATTCCAGGTTGGAAAGAAGAGGGTGTAAAATGAAATGGCAGTCTGAATCAACCGTCTTAAAGAGAATTACCAGGAATGCTGTCCAGCAACTTCTGTTTATATGTAATCTGCAAAAGAGGCTACAAAATATCCACTTTAACAATGAGTAAAATCAGGAGAGAATAAAATAAGAATTCTCTTTTAATGAGAAAAGTGAAATGGAATATTTGATAGCTGGTACAATTTCTGTAACAGTCCATATTTATCCACATCTTCACACATCCTTCTTTCATAAAATGAGTTTATTTTCTTCCTAAAAGGTAATAACCACTTTCTGGATCTTGTAACTGCATCCAGCCCCAAGTTCATATAAGATGCAGTCCTCTCCAGCATTTGCACGTGCAGCTTCGACAGGCTATCCAATTATGCATTAAAACATTTACGTACCCCCTATCTGGGAGCCACATAAAATGAAAAAAAAAATCATAAGAAGGAAATAAGTAAGTAGCTGCAATAAAAACCTTCACTTGGAAGACAGAAAAATAGGAACCATACTGTCATCAGTGAGCCAGAGCAATTAACCTGACCTGACAAGAAAGAAAGAAGCTCCTCTTATTGGCAGCAAACTCTATTTTATCATTAACTCATCTGGCAACTCCTGTTTCTACTTTCCATTTCCCTCTATTTCCTCTGGTTCTTCCATCTGAAAGGTCCCTCTGTCTACTTTCTCTCATGGTTACAGCCAGGTGGACAGTGGTAAGATGGCTTGTTCTGGTGACTGAATCAGATTCAATCAGATTCATTCTTTTTTTTTTTTTTTTTTTTTTTTTGTGTGGGTACTGGGGGTTGAACTCAGGACTTCGCGCGCCAGCAGGCGCCTGTGCCACTGAGCGATATCACCGGCCCTTTTTTCATATGTGGGTACCAGGAGTCGAACTCAGGACCTCGTGCTTGCCAGGCAGGCACTTCTGCCGCTGAGCCATCTCACCGGCCCCAACAGATCCATTCTTAATGGAGGTTTGCAAACCTGAGATTTTTTGGTAATTTAACAATAAGAGGATATTAGAAGCCTGATTTAGAGATTCTTTAGAAATATTATTTCCTCAAAACCTGGCAGATTCTGTTGTAATTACTTGTTGTTGCATCCATATTCAAATAAGTACAATAGTACATCAGTTCACAAACTTAATTCATTCCACAATTCTGGAAAAGATGGCCATGGTTGTGTTCATCAAACAAGACCAAAAGTTCACAAACAAAAACAAAATTTTCCCAAACCCTTCTGTTTGCAAACCAAACTGTTTGCAAACAAAACCATTTTGAACCTAAGTACCAGTATAGGGCCTTAATTACACAGTGTTTTGAAGCCTTAGACCTCATCCTCACCTGCCTTTATCCTTTGCCCACTTCTGTAGTTCCTAAAATAATCGTGAGACTTTAAAATAAAAGATGGTATAAGAAAGTGACATCACTAATCTTACTATTGCCTCTAAGCTCCATGTGGTTATGCTGTCAGAAATTTCACCATTTTTTCCATTAGATTCTGAAGTACTTATATTTTGAAATTATTCCTGTTATATTGTTGATGTGCTTGAGAATGATTATAACCCTCAGGATCTTCATCTGTTAAATGGAAATAATCTCAAAATGTATGCTCATAATGCTGTATTTTGTATGCCCTGTAGTACATTACAAACAAAAGAAACTATTCATTAGTAGATACTGGGAAGTTGAAAGAACAGAGGTGAGAGAAAAGAGGAATACAAAAAATTTTAATTTCTAAAAGCAATAAAACTTTCTTTTAGAAATTTTCCTTTTGTGATAGGTAATAGGAAACAGGGGGGTAGACCTTTTGCACAGGACCAAGAGATTGAAGGAGAGGGGAGACAGGGGAGAGAAAGGGGACATAAAAAGAATTAAGATGTGTTATGTACACATACTAACTCCCCATGATGAGTGTGATCATTATGTACTTCATACATGTACTAATAAACTTAAAATTAAAATTAAAATTAAAAAGTTTCCCTTTAGTTTGTATACCTCAGATAATATGCAAAAAGAAGAAGATTGAAGTTAGATGTTTAGTCAAATATTGATATTAATGAAACAGTGATACTGATAATAATGATGAGGTCAACAATGAATAGGAAAATCTCATAGCTGGACACTGTGCTAAGACCTTTACATGGACTATGTCACTTAATTTTCATGGCAACGTGCTTGCTCGTGTTATGGACAGTTGCTCATAGAATCTCTGATCAATCTAGGAACAAAACACGTATTTAATTATTTATTAATTTAATTTAAATTAATTTAATTTAAAACATTTATTTATTAATTTATTTAAGTTTTGTACTGTTTCTGTGCATGTACATGGAAGTGAGATCTATAGAAAACAAAACAAAGCAAGCAACTGAAAGGCAGAAAATTATTCAGTTGACATATACTGAAATATTTATCGTATCTTTTCATATTGTTGCTATTTTAATTTGGGGTATTTATGCAGCACTTTGAAGCCTCATGATTCTCCAAGGATTTTTTTTTATTAAAAATCCATCCAGTGTTGATCTTTTTATAATGGACATCTCTGCCTGTTCCAACTGTCACTGTAGCAGCAAGATGTGTATTACCCATTACTTTCAAGCCAGAAAGTTTCAGATTTGTTTTGACAGCCTACAGTGAATTCTCTACCAAAAGCAATTTCTTGTGAGAATATTATGAACAAGTCCTTGTAAAGTGCAAAGTTTGGGGACCTTTTGATGTGAGAGCTTGCTTTCTCTGTATAGAACAGGATTAAATTATTGACCCAGGCTGTTGTCTAACAAACAACCCTTTTTATAAATCCAGTTTTTTTTCAAAAGATGGTGGGCTTATCTTTTAAAAAATATTTTTGAAGTTGAGACAGTGAAACTACTTTAGAAAAGACAAAGAGAATTCTGTCACTTATAAAGCATAACCCTGGCAATGATTTCCCTGTCACAGAATTATTTTGCAGTAGGAAACAGAAGAGCTGGCATAAGACAAGAGGGCATTACTCTCCCTATGCACTGTATAATGATACCAAAGATAGAAAACATATAAAAGAAAAAATAAAAATATTTGACTATAGGAAAAATAAAAGAATGAACTTCTGTGTGTCTGCATATGTATGTGTGTGTGTAGAAGAATAGAGAAAGCAATAAAAAATTGGGAACTTTTATGTAAAAAAATTGTTTCATATACTTTACAAGGTAACATAGTCAATGCTAGTACAACCCAAGGAACTCCAAAGATTGGTGGAAAATTACAAAAAATTTAGGATATGGGAATGAAAACAGATTCTTCCTTATAGTCCTTGGAAGGAACCCATCTTGCTGACATCTTGATTTCAGACTTCTAGTCACCAGGTCTATGAGATAATATATTTCTATTGTTTAAGCCACCAGTTTGTAGTATGGCAGCCCTAGACAACTAATTTAATAGAAATTATCATTATTCCCATTTTGTGTGGCCTTCAGTGAGTTTCTTGGTATAACATTATGTTCTCAGGAAGACCTCCAAAGGGATTTTCTTGATGCCACACAACAAATTGATTTGGGTGATGTAATAGGCGGTGTTCAGAGTGTTGCTTCACCAGTGACCTCTTGTATATCCATTAAGAAATATTTTTGTCCTAAGGTACAGACATCAAGTAGAAAGTGAGTCCAACTATTTATTTATAACCTCTGGGTTTTGGACTCTTTACGGACACTCCACCCTCACTTTTTTCCCATTGTCATGATGGTATTCTTGATTTCTAGGCACATTCTGGTATTCAGCTGTCAATTCCTACCTTCTTAGTTCTTTCACTGTTTGCTAAATTAAGAAGATGTATTTCTGGGCTTGTGATATGGCTCAGTGGCACAAGCACCTGCTGGCAAACGTCAGGTCCTGAGTTCGACTCCTGGTACGCACATTAAAAAAAAAAAGATATTTTCAATGTTTTA
The DNA here is from genome assembly GCA_028451465.1 of Erethizon dorsatum. Taxonomy (NCBI): domain Eukaryota; kingdom Metazoa; phylum Chordata; class Mammalia; order Rodentia; family Erethizontidae; genus Erethizon; species Erethizon dorsatum. The sequence continues at coordinate 20,542,718 of CM051824.1, forward strand.
TGTGACCCTTTTACAATCAGTCTACTATGTATGACAGTCTGGTTTTGGGCTTAGAATTTTTTCCACTTATTTCAAACATAAATTTGTATAATCTTACATTGTTTGAAGTCAACTACTCAAGTATTTATTCTTTCTGAACACCACTTTAAATACAGCACAATGTCCTATTTCTGGATAAATATCTCTTTGTGTTTCTCTATTTTTCATAATTTGTAATGTGTATTTTGTATTTATTTTATGTACCTAATAAAATGGACTAGTAACAACCAAACAGATTATTCTCCTAAAACATAAAGGCAAATATTAGACTGGAGCTCAATTATTATGTTTAAAAAGTAATTGGCATTATAAATTTAGAAAATGTTTAAAATATGTAAGTACCCATTTCAACTCAATTTATGGTAGCAAAATTATACTCCAATATCCTTTTAGTTATTCAAAATGTTATTTACATAAGATAGGTTTCAAGTTACTGAAATCAATAATTATTCACTGAATTTAGCAAGGAATTCCAGTCCTACTAGGCTCAAGAATTTAGCAAGAAAAACAATATCCTGCCTGTGGAGATTGTATTATTTCAGGAGTAGCCAACAAATAATACAATATTATTACAGATGGACAAATCATGATGAGTACAATGCTTAAATGAACAAAGTGATAATATAGTGAAAAACTGATGGATGGCCCTTACTTGTGTGTTCAGGAACTTGGATGAAGCTAGTCCAGTTATCCAGAGTTGGAAGAGAAGAATTTGTAATAATCTATCGCTACCTCACAAATTACCATAAACTTAGTAGCTAAAAAAGAAACACCCATTCATTAATCATAGTTCTGTTGGTCAGACACCTGGCAGGTTCAGTTGGGTTCTCTGCTTACAAATTGTAAGATTTTAATTAAGGTGTTGGCTGACTGGTCTTTTATCCACAGACTCTCTGGAGGAATCTACTTCCAAGCTCAGTTGGGTTGTTGGCAGAACCCAGTTTCTTGTGGCAGTGGGTGTGAGGTCCTCAATTCTTTCCTGGAATAGTGCCTGGCTATTCTCATCTTCCAGAGGCTACCTGCATTGCCCCTCTCCTCACATGGCATCTTTCATCCTCAGTCCATCAGTAGTACTCTGAATTCTACACATACTTCAAATATCTTCAAATTATTTTGCTTCTCTTTTCTACCATCATCAAAGAAAGTTCTGTTTTAAAAAAATCGCATGATTAAATTAAGCATGTCTAGATAATCTCTTCTTTTTAAAAGTCAATCATATTTTATGACATAATGCAGTCATGGGAGGGATAACTCATCACTCTCAGGTTCTGTGAATATAGGGGCTTGAAATATTTGGGGTAATTTTTAGAATTATGCCTAACACAGAAGTCAAACACTTATAAGTACACTTAAAAACCTGTTTTGATTTGCAGTTATATTTGCTGTTGGAGTTGGGAAGTTGGAAAGAACAAATCCATGAACAGTTTAAGGAAATTGATAAGATCATAAATATTCTTCCATCAAAAAAGATTACTATGAATAGAGAGTTATACAATGTTACAAAATTCTGATCTGATCAGACACCATGCCTTGGATTATAAACAAGAGTCAGATATTCCATTTGCTTTTATTTTATTATGACTTGATCAGCATGGCAGGACACTAGTCCATTGGCACAACTACTAAGCTTTCCTCTATGAAAAGCATATAGAAATTTGGCATTGTAGATAGTACAGCAGAGGGAGGCATCATGCTCTCCTCAGCTACAAAACTAAAATAAAACAAAAATGGCTGGCTTATTCATGAAACTATTGTTTGATATAGCACCTTGTGTAAAGATAAAGAAAATTTTTGCTAGTTAAAGAAGACAATATTTAGTTCTCCTGGGTGATCAAACAGTTGGATTTTCTCTGTATATGAAAAAACCAAATTTAAAATGTGGATTGTGATGTCCAGTTGTCTAATTTCTTATCTCTAGAACAAAACTGTATCTATTTTATAGGACTCTATTACTTAGGACTTAGGCTTATATATGTCCACATGCATCTTATTATGCCTGACACTTAGTTTTTGCTCAGAACAATGGCTTTTCTCCTTGTTCTCCTTCTATGAACCCAAGGCCTTCTTAATTATAACAAAATAGAAAGGAACCGCTGTTCTTTGTCCCTGCTTTGTAAAGAATTGTATATGTCGGCATGATTTTAATGTCAAAATGTATTTTAAATTATACCTTGACATTTACATGTTGTGTTATATTTTGCTGTGCTGTGCTCTCCAATTACCGCTTCCAGGTAGTAGTCTATAATCTACTGCCTGGTTATTCAATACTAAGGAGAGACACTGTGGCAAAAACTCATCACAAAACCACTCCTCTAGATACTGGTTAGCAGCTCGAGTGACAATTCATGTACAGCAGGTTAAAAAATAGGAAAAGCGATTTTGTACATTGGTGTGCCAGGAAAAATGTTCAGATGCTGAGCATGAAAGGATAAAACTGGCCACAAGCCAGATATAGGTTTAGTTACGTTCCACATGAAGTGTCATTGTGCACAGTTTCTACCTTGGATTCAAGTCGCAAGTGACTCTTCACACAAGCATGGGAATAGTGTGACTTTCCTCTCACTGTTGTTCAGCTGAAAACCTTAACAGCTGCCCAGAGGAACCAAAATATCAGAGCATAAGTTCCAACTTCACTCTGCCTCAGCACATCACAAAAACATAATATTGTTTTTAACAGACATCAACCATATTTATCATAGGTCAGTGGCTGTTTGAAATGGAAGCTAAAGTTAATATATTAAAATATTATGTGGAAAGACATTTTACCACATATCTTTGTGGGTTCCTTGTAAAAGTTTCTCACTTTTTCTTTCAAATGAGGACAGCCCATATAAGAGTCAATACTACTGGGAAATTATTTGGCAAGGTAATGGAGAAAGGAAGAATAAAATTTGGGGATTTATAGATCAATTATTGTCTCATTAGGCAAAACTGCAAGAATGCTCATAACTCCTTAAGTAGGATCACACTAACTATCTTAAATTTTGAAAAGTCAGTAATAGAATACAATTTGTTCCTTGGCCCTTAACACATTTTTATTCAAAAAAAAATGCTATGCTACATCTATAATAAAAAGAGACTTAGTCCCAGTTAAAAGATATTTTGAATGCCATAATAGAAAGTCAAAAACAATAAGGCAAAGGAAAGAACAAAGTGATTGACAATACAGAGTAGAAGAAAATATTTTTAAAACCTGTGTTTGTTAAGAATTTAATACACTAAATGAAGTGTGGTCATAAAACTCAGTGAAAGTACACATTTTTAAAAATTATTGCAGTAAGACACACTGCCATTAATTCTTCTCAAAATACTCTCCCTTGCTTTGAATACACTAACATCATCATTCTTGACACTTTCTGAAGCAATTCTAGAAGTCCTCTTTCGTGATTGCCTTTTTGTGGTTGCCTTAATATCCTGAATTGATTCAATACATTTATGGCAATTTCTGTCAAAGTAAAACATTATGGTGTGTCTTCATCTGTTTTATTCACTGAATCTGGCACCATGCAACTTTTGGTTTTTCCTCAAAGTCAAAATGACCATGAAAAGTAAATGTTTTGAATTGACTTAGGCCATTTAGAATGTCGAGGCATCCATGATAGTGCAGCTAAAGATCCCCATGAAAGAGGACTTCCAGAACTGCTTCCGAAAGTGGCCAAGGACAACAGGATAAGTGAGTTCAAAGCAACAAGGAGTCTTTTGAGGGGGGTAATGGCATTGTGGCTTTTATTGTTACAAATTTTGGAGTATTTTGAGGGGGATTAATGGCAAATTTTTATTACAATTTTTATAATTTACATCTTCATTGTATTTTTAGCACACCTTTTATATATAAAGAGCTCAAACAATTCAATAATATGAAAAATAAATAGCTTAAATTAAATATGAGCAAGGGATCAGAATAGACATTTCTCAAAAAGAAGCCAGGCTTGTTGGCACAGACCTGTAATCTCACCACCCTGGGAGTGTTTTGGTTTATATCTACGTGTCTCCTCAAAGCCTCATGTGCTCATGGGTGAGGCTTTCTGGAGGTGACTGGATCATGGGTTTTTGACACTTATCAGTAGATTAGTCCACTGATTGAGTTTATAGTTAAATGTGATATTGGGAGGTGAAGCCTGGTCAGAGGAAGTGGGCCACTGGAGGTGTGGCCTGCAAGGCTTCAACTCCCTTCCTCCTCCCTTGATTGGTCTCTGCTTCCCGCTCGCCATGCCATAAGCAATTATCCTCTCCCATGCCATCCTGCCTTACAGCCAGCCAACTACGGACTGAAACCTCTACAAACCGTGAGCCAAAATAAACCTTTCCTCCTTAGAGTTGTGATTGTTGGGTATTGTTTCTCAGCAATGAGAAAGTAACTAAGACAGGGAGGCTGAGGCAAGAGGACGGCAAGTCTGAGCCCTGCCTGGGCAACTTAGTGACTTAACAAAACTCTGTCTGAAAATAAAAAAAGACTAGGAATATAGGTAAATGCAAAGACTCTGTGTTCAGTCCCAAGTACCAGGGAAAAAAAGCAAAAGAAAGACCCAAATGGCCAGCAAATTCTTGAAAATAAGCTTAACATCACTAATAACTTAGCGAAATGCAAATTAAAACAATGGTAAGATATCATCTTCCACCTCATAGCTGTCAGCAAAATGATAAAAGATAACAAATATCAGTGAGAAAACAAACCCTTATATACTGTTTTATATGAATGTAAGTTGATATAACCATATGGACAACAGCACAGAAGCTTCTCTAAATATTAAAACTAGAATTATCACATGATCCGGTAATTCCAGTCGAGGGTATAAATTTAAATGAATTGAAATCAGTAAATGGAAGAGATCCATACTCTGGTGTTCATTGTAACATTGCTCACAATAGCCAAGATATGGAATTGGTCCAAATGTCCAAGAATTGATGAGTGAGTAAAGAAAAATATGGTACATGGAATAAGAATCAGCTTTAGAAGCAAGGAAATTATGTCATTTGGGACAATATGGGTAAAGGACATTATGCTAATTAAAATCAGCCAGGTTTAGAAAGACAAATACCACATGACTCCACTTATATGTGGAATCAAAATAAGTAGATCTCATGAAAGTAGAAAATACAGTGGTGATTACCAGGGGCTAGGTGGATGAGGGGTTGGGAATAGTACAAAATTTTACTTAGAAAGAAGGAAGAAATTTTTTAGATAAGTTGCTGTATCAGTCAGTATTTTACTAGAGAAACATATAACACAAGATATGCAATGTATAAGAAATTACAAGATTGGCTTGTGATGGTCAGCCACAGAGTTGGGTGAGGAAGCATGCCGAGGGTGTCTGCATACTGGAGACTGAAGGTTTCAGCCGAAGGGCTGGAGTTCACTGCAGTGTCCACGCAAGTCCCTATCAGGATGCCAATGGACCTACGCCAGAAGGCTAAAGAGTCTGACAGAAAGCTGAAGGATCCGTGCTGGGATCTTAAAAGTCTGTGCAAGAAGACTGAAGAGTCTGTGATGGACGCCAAAGAGTCTGCAGTGGAAGCCAGGCATGACTTCCAAGCTGAAGGCGAAGACCAGAGCTCCTCCAAAGAAAAGAAACCAGTCAGTCCTTCCTCATTTCTGCTTTATACCATCCGGGCAAGGAGCCACACTAGAGTGTAGAAGAACCACCCCAGGGTGGGTGCTCTACACCTTAGGTTATAGAATTGCTGAGCTAATTAGTTTAAACTTCTAAATTTTTCAAGTTTACACAATCAATCAACCATTATATTTGCATAGCAGCAGGATGACTACAGTTAATAATTACTGTATATTTCTAAATAGCTGAGTATAAATTTCAAAAGTCTCACCACAAAATAAGTGATGTGATCATTAGCTTGATTTAATTATTCTACATTGTATATAAGTATGGTATTATATTGTACCCATCAGCATATATAGTATAATTCATCAAAAATATTAATAGCAAAAATTACAAGGATACTATTAAAATTTAAACTAGAACAATCCCAGAGGTGATTAATTCTCTATCAGTAGTCATAATATCCCTGATATCCAGGAACAAATCAGCACAAGTAAGCATGAAATACAAATAGCCAGGGAGTTGTATTAGTCTAAGCAGAAATGTAAGAACTGGAAACTTGATCTCACCACAGCAAACAATTCTCCAGTTATAGCTGGCTTTTGATCCTAAATAAAGAATGAGAATTTCTAAAAGTTAAAATAGCCAAAATCACTATGACTGCCTATCACTTGCTACTTGATATGTGCCTGCCTCTTTTCCCTTCCCACCTGTTTAATTTATTTTCCTTCTCACATAATCTTCCATCTTGCCTGGTGAGTTCTTACCGTACTACCTGCCTTATTTTTAGGATAGGACTGTTTGCAGGGTGACAGAGCATATATATATATATATATATATATATATATATATATATATATATTTTTTTTTTTTTTTTTTTTTTTTTTTTTTTTTGAGACAGGGTCTCACTCTGCAGTTCAGGATGGTCTCAAACTCACAGTGATCCTCCTGCCTTAGCCTCTCAACAGAGTATATATTTTAATTGTGAATTTTGTGACTTTATCTCACCCAACTAGATGAAAGATGGGATTTTCATCTGAGCCTGCAACACTTATAACAGTGCCTGACAAACAGCAGGCCTTTAATAATTACCACATGAATTAATCTTTTCTAAATTACCATCATCTATTTGGATTATTACAGCAGTCTTTTGACGGGATGCCTTCTGCTTTTATCTTCCCCAAATCTATTTTCATCCTAGCAGTTGGAATGTTCTTTTGAAACATGTCACATCATGGTACTTCTCTGCTTAATGTCCTCCCTTATTACTGAATGAAGAATGACATATTGCAAAAGCCTGTACTGTGCTCTGTTTTTATCTCTGTGAACTCACATTACTCTTCCTCTTACTCATACCTCTCCAAAATTTCTGGCCAAATTGCTCAGGCATCTACAGAGCGGGTACCTCCATTCACTCCAACATATCCACATGGCTCATTCCATCACGACCTTTAGATCTTGCCATAGGAATCATTTTTTAAGTGAAGATTTCCCTGTAAAATAAGAGTTCCACACCTTTTTTGGTCACTAACTATTTTTTTTTTTATGTGGGTACCGGGAATCGACTTCAGGACCTCGCACTTGCCAGCAAGTGCTTGTGCCGCTGAGCGATATCACCGGACCTTTTTTCCTTTATGTGGGTTCCGTGAGTCAAACTCAGGACCTCGCGCTTGCCTGGCAGGCGTTTATGCCGCTGAGCTATCTCACTGGCCCTATCTTAGTTTTTCTCCACAACATTGAATACTATTTGATTGATAATTTTCATGCTTACAGTTTATGTTTTTGACAATAAGATTCATTAAATTCTATGACAACAGATTCTATTTATATTTTTTAATTCCCAAGTCCCTGCCTTATGCCATCCCTGGTTCGTAGTAGTCACTCAGTAAACACTGGTTGACTAAATCGTATAGGTAATGATGGACTTGTATTCTCAGATTATGCACATGCACCCTGTACAACAAAGTGATAATATGAAGACAGAAGAACATTTAACTAAGTATACATTTATATAGCAAACATCGGACTCGTGTAGTAGTTGTTGCTGTTCAAATCTTAACTATCTTCCATAGAATGTTTCACCGCATTATGTAATTTAATAATTATAGGAATTGGATCATATTACCTTACTTATTTTTCAGATAATGAAACTGATGCCTCAAAGTTCAGTAACTTGCCAAAGATCGTACAAATAAACTCTACCTCACTGCTATCACTCTGTACATGTCATTTCTACACTGTCCCTGAAGGATACTCCCATAATATTAACAGCAGTGCTCTTTAATGAATAAATGTTCAACATATTACCATTTTTCATTATTGAATTTTATATTACTGTTAAAAAGGACAATAATGCATGAATATTAATAATGAAAAAGAAATTGATATCCTATAAAAACTTGAAAAGTATTTTGATTTGAAAATTCACTGTAAGAGGAATACAAATAGTCAATAAATACCAACTTTATTTTTTTCTTTGCTTTAATCCTTCTCTTCTTTTACTTTTCATTTCTTTATCATTGAGGTGATGTGTTTTTGCCTTCTGCTGATCCTATTAAACTATTCTCTATATTCTCCATCATTATATTTAGAACTATTCTTCCTCTAAATCATCAGGCTTATTTTTGCCTTCCTCTGTTATGTAGTCCTTCTGCCTGCTGACTTTTACTTTTCACTCATCCTCCAGCAGAGAAAAAAAATATCTCTCCAGACCATAAAGTGGCCAAAAGAAATTATGTGGCTTGCTGTTGGCTTCTCTGTCTCTGTCTCTCTCTCTCTCTCTCTGTGCATTGCAGATCTTAATCCTTTTCTCAGAATTACAGCCAGAAAACAGCTAGCTGCATACACATCTCTCAGCCAGTTTCCAGTTTCTTGGAAGAAGCAGAATCTATCATGCTTTCATCTAGTATAGCCTTAGTGACCCAAGATGGAATCATCTTGATTCCTCACTTCTTTGGTTTTTGGCATTCTTAGCAGTAAAAAGCAGAATAATAAAACCAAATGACCCCCCTCAAACTTGATTTCATTCCTGCAGTGCTGCCAGGACTCACTCTTTGTTCTCCACCCCCTGCAGAACTTTAACTGTGAAGAATCTAATTTTTCAGTCTTCCTTACTTGTGTCCACTTCTGCATAGAAAGAGATATGAATGAGGTAAAGGACATCAGCTTTGTCTCAACGATCAACAGCAACATAGTGTAGGATAATGTGATAATTACCTATGGTTTTTGAAGCAGATTCACACATGGGGAATCATCGAAAGTCTTGCTATGTTTATTTTAACTGCTGATTTTGCTTTCTCTCTTCAAAGTGGATATGGACTGAGTTAACCACCAAATTCTAATGGTATTCAGGGTAATGATACTCTTCCTGGACTCTGATAACAAGTTCATTGTTACTTACGATTTTTATTTTTATGATGCATCTTTCTCTTTCTGTTGTTTCCATATGTTTCTGATGGATATTGAAATTCTGTGCTGGCGCCTAGAAGCCAATTTAAACCAAAATTTTCTTCAGTTAATTGAATCATATTTACCAGATTTGTTTTTGTTTTTACTCTTTGCAACTACATGTCAGTTAGAATTATCTTGTAAATTGACTTGTATGTGATTTCTGACTTAATGTACATATATTAGGGAGCATGATTTTCCATTAAACAGCTCTCAAATATAAGTGCACTCCTCCTCTCATACAGCTGTGTTTATAGAAGGGTGACATCCTTAAATTTACTTAAGGAAGTAGTGTATATGGGGAAATAGCAAATTTCAGTTTGATGCTGGTTCATTTTAGTTTCAGTGAATATTACTGTTAACTTCATATCCTTCTTCCCACCAAAAATCCTTTTCTTTGTTACAGGTCTACAAGAGAAGAGAAGGACAATTTAGTTCTGTAGGAAAATCACTGTACCCATTCTACTGGTACATGAAAATGTTCTTCCTCTCTTTGCTTGTCTCTTGATTTGTAGCCAATGTACTGTAGCAGAAATAAACTGACTAAACTTCTAGAAAAATTTTAGCTCTCTCATTTGCTCAGCTTCCAATGAGCAGGGTACCTTACTTTTCTGAGTCTCTTTATGCATTTGTAGAATAGAATGCTCTGGGAGGGCTCTATTGGAAGGATTCCTTGAAATAGCAGAAAGTAAGGAATCAATGAATATGATTTTTATTTCTGATTCCAAGAATATCTAAACCAGCTCATTGTCCTTACAAGGTGAGAAAGAAGGACAATCTTTAATGATCCTTTAGTCTCCAACCTTAGTATTTGTACTTTTCAAAGGGATTAGCAGAATAAACCCACTAAATATAAGCAAGAACTCATACATGTAAAACTTAAGGTAGTAATTGTTGTTCTCCTCTATAGTGATATACAAACTTGATCTGATTCTCTTTTTACATTCCAAATTTCTTTTCTAGAACTTGCAGATATACACTTTCCTCTAAAAATTGCTTAGTACTTGATATTCCAGAAGTGTTTAATGTGATATTTTCTGGAATTCATTTTAACAACTGAAATTTGCATGTTGTGTGTGTATGTATGTATGCATGTATGTGTATATAAAAGAATGCACTTTATCCCACAAAAAGTTTTGCTATTTACCATCTAAAGACTATTATTTAGGATTAAACAAGTTGGTAATATATGGCTCAGAAATCTTTCACCTATAAACACTTTGTGATTCCAAATATCTGTTATTATTGATTAAATATGTTAAAGGTGTTTTATACTGAGAAATTATTTTACTATCCATGAATGATATTAAACAGAATTTATTCATGAAACATCTACTGATTAACTAACACATGCCTAGATCTGCAATAGTATCAGAGGATATAATTTTAAACAAGGAGTATCCATTGCTTAACACAAAGAGATGCAATAGCTCAGTTCTTGAAACTAAGTGTGGAAGGAAGAAATAGGCATTAATCCTGAAATTATATTCATAAATATAAAATTGTAGTCTTCTCAAGTGCTAAAGGGAGATGTGTGTCTTATCAAAGACTATAATTTGGGGACATAAGTAGTGAGAAAGTAAAAGAAAAGTTTTTATGATATTTTGACTCAAGGCATGAGTGTTGTCACGATTTAACTGTGAATGGAAAGTGAAAATGTAGAGATATTGTCATGCTCAATGGCTCCTCAATGTACAGCAGTCTGTACGTTTTATAATAAGCTTGATAAAGTTTCTATCTTGTAGGAACTTTCACACTGTTTTAGTTATATATTTCAGAGTAACAACCCCATAATTTACTGAAATAAATAGAGAACTATTTTACTATCCTTATGGATATTATGTGCCAGTAATTTGAAAAATATATTGCGGGGATGGCCCTCCTTTGTGAAATCCTGTGTGGAGCTACAGCTGGGATGAGGCAAATGGCTGAAGGAGAAAATGACTTGTCCTGAAGGACCAACTTCCAAGATAATTTTTTCATTCCCATTTCCAGCAGTTGAAGCTTGGATGGCTAAAGAATAGCGAAAAAGGCCCAGGAATAAATCTCAGTGACACAAGCGCCTGCCTGGCAAGTACAGGTACTGAGTTTGATTCCTGTTACCACACACACAAAAAAAAAGATGCAGAAAGTTCTACCTGTGACCTCCCAGTAAGTGAGTTTTAGAACTGTCTAACTTCCTATGTGGATGTTTAAAGAAGTGTTCCAGGAAAGAACTGTCATTAGATTGGACTAGAGAGGTATTGAGTGATATTTATGAGGTTAAATCAGAGAACTTAGTGATGAAATATGGAAGGAGAGTGAGAGTAAGAGATATGACTAAATCTAAATTCTTAGATTTTTGTTGTTGTTGTTGTTTACACAACTGGATAGATGACATATCCCTAAAGGGATAAGATTAGGAAAAGGACTAAGGATGAAATAGGAAAAGAATCAGTTTTAGGTTTTTCGTATTTTTTTTTTTTTTGAGAATAAGGAACTTGAGATAATTTTGAACACCCAAAAGGAAATAATAAGAGACTAGCTGACTTATAGTTATGGAAAGAAGAAAATAAAATGAAATCACCTTATCAGTTGTGATTATGTATGTATTAGTCAGGTTATAATTGGTGATCTGAGGCTATGGCTATGCTGCAGTGTAGGCACATAGGTTTTCACTGCTAAACAGATTATATAATAGGAATACATAGCATCTTCTCAGAGCTCAATTATCATAGGATAAGTTCTCATCATGGCATAACATTATTTGCGATAGTGTATATACAGTTGACTGTTGATAAAATTGGGTCTTCTCAACAGTGTAACTTCTTCCCATGACACTTAAGATACCTTAGTTTACTGTTGAGACAATAGTAGGAAGATTAAGAACTTTTAATGAAGAAAACCCAGGCATTCCTTGGATTCCAACCATCTCTAATCTTCTGGTACATTTCCTATGAAATAATCACATTTTGCAGACCTGCAAATGTAAATGACCCTGTGACAGGAGAATAATGTGTTATCAAATAGAAAATGCAGACAATAAATTCTAGTGCAATGGAGATTCTGACATGTTATTGGATCATTATATTGACTTTATGTATCATGTGACAAATTTAACAAAAAGAAATTAGATGGAATGGAATGGAATAATTGAAGTATAACAGGATTAATTAAAATGGGCTGCTGTTATTACTATCCACACAAAATATTTAAACAGGCTAAAGTGAATATGTAAACCTCCACTCCATTAAAAATGAAGGAACGGGCTGGTGAGATGGCTCAGCGGCATAAGCACCTGCCTGGCAAGCGCGAGGTCCTGAGTTCAACTCCCAGTACCCACATTAAAAAAAAAAATGAAGGAAGGAAACAGGCTCAACAGTGTACCAGATTTGCTTTTACATTGACTTCATATGTTCCATGCAGCATTAATTTATAAACCACCTAGTACCACTAGATGTGTTAAACTTCTTTCCTAATCATTTGCAGATTCCCCTTAGATTTAATGTTTATTATTAATAAACTCAGAAGTTATATTATGTTAGATTTAAATTGTTTTCATACATTGTAAGTGAAAGTATTATTTTGTGTATGTTAATGTCTCCAGTAAAATGGAGTTATTTCAGGGTGTGCCATTTATTTTAGTCTTATTTTAGTATTCCCAGTACCTACACAGCTCAGCGCTTGATGAATTGTAATTGTTTAATACTTGTTTGTTATGACATTTGAATAAGTGAATAGATTCATTAATTACATACTCAGGCAACTACCATTTTGCTTAATCTTTCAGCTTCTACATAAGAGAAAGAAGCTGGTGTTTAAGAGGCCTGCAATGCTGTTGTAGGAGCTCTTCCCCTCTGTGATGACAAATGGGTAAAGTTCAGCTTCCTGGCAACACATTATTCTTTCACCTCAAACTTCAGACTTTCATTTGAGAACATTATTCTGGCCTTCCTTCTCACTTGCTTAGACTCATGTCACTATTTTCTTATGACTAGTAATGATAAATATTTATGAATCAACCTGAAATTACCTGACTTGCAGCTTTCTAGTAATCAAGCTTTGTTAGACACCCATTCTTCTACCTGGTGGGGCTACCGCTGTTCGTCACCTCTCAGGATACATCATTGAGAATGGGACCTATTGTTCAACTGAGCTTCTGCAACCAGTGGCATTGGTCATCAGAAGTGACTCTACATTTAAGAAAATAGCAGTTGTCACTGACTGATTTGCAGACTCCCAAGAGTCATTTACGGTAATGGAACCCCAGGCCTGTCCACAGCACTGTCTCATCTGCACAGACTCAATAATCATAATTAAAATCCTACTGTTCCTTCCCATATCTGTATGATGAATTCGCAATGTTTAGCAAAAAGGTCACTTTTATATGATGTTTACCATTTGAGAATAATCTAAATTTCTTGGTCTGTGTTACCAGCTCAAAGGATGTTATCAAAGTGGCTAGTTTTAATGTTTGAAACACATTGGCAATGTGAGAGTCTGTGGAGTAAAACTCTTGTGTATCTTCAAATACAAAAGATAGATCACATCCTCCATGTCCAAATATTTTAGTAATATCCCTGCCTCTCTAGCCTTTTCCCAAACTGAAATATCACAATTTTCTTTCCTTTTTTAAAATATTAAAGCTATTTCTTAATTTCATTTCACTGATGGATCAGTTGCAGTAAGATGCCTTTAAATAATTATAAAGAACACCGCAGAGATTGTAGGTCTATTTTAGCATCCTAGATTGGCGGTATATTAAAAAAAATATTTTGGAGGTGGGAATAAAAGTAGCTGACTTATTTAAAATGCTTATCAGATAACATGCAGAAACTACACCTTTTCAGACTAGAAATAAGGACTTGAGATTTTAATTGATACTCCTGTGTTCATTGGGTTAAAATCTTAACCTAAGATATCAATCTGTTTTAGTGACAGAAATTGCAACTAGATCAAAATGACAAGGTTTTCAGCAAAACTATAAATCTGGCAGCACTTATGTTCAGGTTCCTTCCTATAGTGGTAGTAATTTCCTTTTATGTCAGACAATCTCAAGGATTTGGTCATAATGGGCTTCTAGCAAGCTGTTGGGATTCTGTAGGGCAAAATGGAAAATGAATTAGTCGACATTTTCTATGCTGAGGCATCATTCGTATTTGATCAAATGTTGATAAATTGGCAAGATGAAGGAAAGAGCTGGGCTTTGGAATTGAATGTGAGTTCCTCTGCCAAGCTTATTTCTTTAGTCTCTCTCTTTAGTAATGTCTTGACAGAATGTTGGTTCTTAATGATTAAATTATTTAGGGTAACATTTAATTAGATTTAAGTCTCAGGATGAGTGAATTTAGGAAGTCTCATCAATGAAGCTTGAGCACCAGCACTTACTTCTGTTTTTTTAATATTACAATTATACTAGAAAGATTTTTTTAGCTTAATCGCAACTTATAAGGAAAAATATGAGGTTTTGTCAGCATATTAGGATTGTGAAAGTTCAGGCTCAATCATGAAAAAAAATATGGGCTGAAACTTCTATGAAGAATTGCATGCAATTTTCAAGTGTTGTTATTTTTGTGCATGTTTTTGTTCCATTACGTTCACAAATGAAACATTTGAGTCTAATATGTACCTCACACAACAAGAAATCTTGCAATTACCAAACTAAACCGGTTTTCTTTGTATATATCCCCGCAATGACTTTAGGTAGAGGATACACAGGGGAGGAAAGGTGAACAATTTACCAAGTCTCTAAGAGTTTGTGCAGTATTCTATTTTGCATTGTCCTTATTTATGTACATTTTATGTATCATTATGGAGTTATGAATGATAATTTTAATCATGCTTTTGTATCTGTCATTGTTCTTGGAAAAGGCTCTACTAAATTTTGAAATGCTAGAACTTGCTTGAGCAAAGGTTAGTTTATGGTTTCTCACATTTGTAAAGGAAAGGTTTTGTTATGGAGCTAGTTTGTGCATAGTATCAGGATGGGAATAAAATTGTCCACAGATGTTAAAACTAGGAAGAAATTTCAGGCAGGTGACACAAATTTTTAAAGACTGCTGAAATGGGAGTTCTAGATAAAGATGGTTCTTGCACATGTACATTTAACTTTTTCTTCTCTTGCACAAATTAAATCACAAAGGATTTTGAAAAAGATACACATTTTCAAGGGCAAGAGGGAAGAGGAATGGTAACAAAATGTTCAGAAGCTTGAAAAGCTGGTGCATAGTATCAATGACTTAGTAGACTGAGAAAGCTATCGAAAACAATGTAGAGGAAAGCTATTAAACAATATAATGCCTATACTGGGATTGACTACCAAAATATTATAATTTGAAAGACTAGATACCTCTGGAAGTGATAATAGAGTGGGATTAATGACAGGAAGATTGGTTTGCAGTCTGCTTAAGAAACATTCTGTGTGTCCTCTTCAACTCCATGTTGTCAGAACATTCCCTTGCTAGTGTTTCAGTCTCTCAAAAGAATTAAGCAAGATGCTAATAGACTGGGTAGATATCTGCATTATGAACAAATAAGCAAAAGACTTCAGGAAGTCAAAAATGAAAATACAAAATATTCTGATAGAATTGAAATTGCAGAATATATAAGCAATTCACTTTACAGAAAATACCAGAAAGGCTAAAATTAATTCAGCATGTAGTGTCTCTCATTAAAAGTTAGAAAAGTACAACCCTGAAATACCACTTCAAATTCAGATTGGGAGAAAAATGTGCGGTCAACAATTGAGGAAGATAGCAGAGAGATGGAAATGTCTTTATAAGTCTGATGGGATTGTTAATGAGTGTGGTCAATTTATAAAGGAATCCATCACTTCCTAGACAATGAATTATTGCTGTTCACATTTTGTCCTTTATGTGCAAGCCAAAGAAACTCTTACACTGAACATTCACAGGAGTGTTCATCAAGGATGTTTATTCTAGCAGAGCTGAAGTCAGTCTTGGAATGTGGAATGTTCCTGTCCTTGAATATCACACAGCTGTCAGAAGGAACAACAAAAACTCCACATTTCACATTATGAGAATGGATAGAATCCAATACCAATTTCCACAGTAAAGTGTGTGTGTAATACACACACTTTTAATCCATGGATTAAAAATATATGTGTATAAGGAAATTGGTGAGATTAAAAGTAGAATTGTAGGTGCAGAATAGATGAAAACAATTGATAAAATATTGATAATGAGTTATTAGGTGAGAGTGATGACTAACTAATACAATTCTCAGTCACTGGAATCTGTTAGACAAACAACAACAAAAAGCAAACCTCAAAAAGTAATCAAAAGTGAGCAGAAATGCGACACAATAGTTGACCCATAATTGCTTCTTGACAAACTGAATGACTAAATGGATTTGTGAACAAATAAAAAGGAATGAACGATATGTGCTACAAAGTTTATTATATTGTTTTGAAAGTGTGTACAAAAATAGAATGCTACCAAATATCATTTTTCTATACAATTGTAATAGATGTGTGCTACAATGATTGGTAATTGGTTTGGATCAAACAGTTTGGTTGTGATTATTTATGAAACTTAGACAAGATGCATAATTGATTCAGATGACGTTGATTATGCAGAAAACACAGAGTGGTTGGGATTCAATTTATTACATGCATTTTGACCATTCTAGGGTCTTATAGGTCTTATCATTAAAAAGGGAGACAATGATCAACTTAGAAATCTCCCTAAGGCAAACATATTTCAGTGAGAAATACATTTTTCTATCTATAGTGTTTGTTTCAGCATAATTAACATGAATAATTCAGGACAATTTCCTGATAGTTATTATATTTGAGAACTTAGCTGGATTCTAACTGCCTTTGAAATGTAGCCAGAATGTAAATTTCTTGGTAAATAGTGGGAAATAGGGAGTTTGATTAAAACATAATATATGTCTACAATAACAATATTCAGGGTCTTAATAATATTTTTTAGTAGAAATACATTTGGGTAGCTGTTACAATGACATCTCCCTCTCTTTCTAATTCCCTCCATACCTCCTTACATATTTAATTTGTCCCTTAATCAATAGACTTTCATGGAAAGTGGTTATTAAATAGGTTATTAAATAGTTCACATTAAGTTTAATTGCTAGATCAAAGTCTGGTTTTAGCCTATGAAAAGGATAACAAAAGCATGGCTTTTAGAGAAATGAGTGTTTGAATCAATTCCTTGCACTGGGTTGCATCTGTCATATTTACATTACATGGCAACTCAGTTGCCTCTGTGACATCCTACTGTAGTTCCCTCTCCTCGTGTACGAGACCAGAAGTAGGCATCAGGTTATAGGATAGGTTCTAAGAGAATAAACTAGATGTCACACCAAAGTCTCCGTGAGTTAATTTGAAACCTTTTTATATGAAAGAAAACATCCAAATGAAACTTCTGGGTGAACAAGAGAAAAATGGAACAAGTGCCTTTTCTGGCTTGAGAGATAAAATTTTATTTTTTCTGCATCTTACGTTTGTGTGGCAATTCATTGCCCAAGCCTCAGAAAAATAACTGCTTTGATCTCATCTTGGAGAGCCAGAGAGAAAGATCTGGGACTGTTTGAGGGTGAACATTCCTGATAGCAACGGGAGGGAGGACAGAGAGGGAAGAGGCCAGAGATGAAGGTATTGGCCTCTTGTCCGTTGGGATCTAGCAAATGATGATGTTTCAGTTTAAGCAAATCACTCACAAACTTTTGGGGTTCTTGGGTCTCTGGAATCTGATCAAAATTATGACCACTCCAAAAAATACACTTAGACTCCTCTCGACTTTCTTGTTAAAGGCTCTTTCCTGTTACATGGAACTTTTAGGAAAAACTGAAAGCAAATATAAGTCCCTGGTGTCTTCTTTTCAATCAGTTACATAGTTCTAATTATCTGATACATTAACTCTGTTATTTACAAGTTGTACATTACTAGGCAACTTCCTTAATGTCCTTAGGCTTCTGTTTCCCCAATTATATGAACATAATAATAATACCTATGATATTAGTGCCACTTATAAGTTTTGCTATTACTAGCAGTTTATACTATTCCATAGATGTAACCTAATTTTTAAACAACCTTTTATCATTAGTCATTTATGTTGTTATAGTCATTTATCAGATTAAATGTATGATAAAGCAGGCACCCTAGTTGTGTGTGATGATGCATGTCTGTAATCACAGCACTCTGAAAAGTTGAGGCAGGAGGATCACAAGTTCAAGCCCAGCCTAGACAACTTAACAAAGTCTTGCCCCCCCCCAAAAAAAAAAGAAAGAAAGAAAGAAAGAAAGAAAGAAAGAAAGAAAGAAAGAAAGAAAAAGAGAGAGAGAGAGAGAACTGGGGATGTAGTTCACTGCAAAGTCCTGGGTTCAAAAACCAGTCAAACACACACACACACACACACACACACACACACAGAGCTATATTGACTAAAATAAACCCATATATGTAGACCAGGGTGGACTTGAACTTATGATCCTCTTATTTTGGCCTCCCAAGTTTGGGGACTACCTCCGTGTACCACCATGCCTGGCTAATGCACATTTTTAAGAAACATCTGGCACTGACATAGTGAAAGTATTTAGCATTGTTACAATTTGTTGAGCTAGGACTGACTGAAGCAGCTGGGCAATGGGATATAAACTCATAGTTCTCAAACAGTGGTCTTGGATATAATTAAGATGACAAGGAATAATTCCTTTTTTAGGAAATCAACTAGAGAGAAAAAACTAGCAGGAAGCAGGCCTCTGGTTCTGAAGGCAGAAACAAGAGATGAGGGGCCTCGGGCCGGGGGTCTGGTTATAGGTACTCATATTACTTTCTCCAAGTATTCATTTAGAATTTACAATGGAAATATAATGGAAGTTAGGACCTAGAAATAGGCAGAGTTTCTTTCAAATGAAATACAATATTTACTCCATCCTGATATATTGGAGCCACTTCTTGCCTCTCTATTCATTAAAATGAGATTTCTCCAAAGATCCTCATGGGCGAAATGATTTAAGTGGTGCTCTTTCTTCTACATTTCTTTCCTCTGTCTTTTCCATTCCTTTAACACTTTGCCTTATACTTCTAGCTAACCCAATGAAAACTGAGATCTAAATGTATTTCTTGCTTCCAGATTTAATGCTTTTCTCTGGCCTTCTTGGCATAACACTCATGTCCAGAGAGCCAATATACATCTTCATCACATGGAGCATATTTATTTCTTTTAGGATATTTGTGGATGGAAACAGCAGAAAGCCAAGTACAAAATAGAATGTTCTTGGCTCACGTGTATAGCTGTTAAAGTCGAGGCAGGTTTTACAGTTAGGTGATCCATAGACTGAAGCACATCTTTGAAGACTCAAGTCCTTGGTGCCTCTTGACTCTCCCATTGCTTCTGTGGTTGTTTAAAAGTGAGAAAGAACAGTCCCTGATGATCTTATTCAATGTCTCCTCATACATCAAAGACCAGAATTTTGTCATTCACTCATTCTTGAAACAGTACTTAGCAAGAAAGATTAAACTATCTTTATACAAATATTTCCCAGCATTGTCACTATTCACAATTTGGGGCAGGTGATTCATTTTTAAGAAAAGCTGCTGTGTGCATCCTTGCATGTTACCGACAAGGTGATGAATTTCTCCCTAATACAACAAGCAAAAATGTTTTTGGAGTTTGCAAATGTTCCCAACGGACAAAATTGTCCCCATTGAGGAACAACATCTTTGTGTTCATAGAACTTACTACTGAAGCTAAAGGTGAATCAAGCTTTCTCTGGTATTCAGCTTCATAAGAGAAGTGTTACAGTATTCAAAGCAAGGATTGTTTAAAGAATGAAGTATAACAGAATTGTGATATATGGATAATTCACGATGTAAATTACATAGTAAAACCAAGTCTTGATTTAATGTTACTGATGCACAATCCAGAATAATGTTGATGCTGCTCAGGTTGCTATCTATTCTTACTGCCTATGAAGAGAGATTTCTATACTGAGAAAAGCCTTGATGGAAAGAAAGAAGCCTCAATCCTAGGAAATGTATCATTCCTGCTATTGACCATTGCTGCCCAATGGGATTACAGCCCTACACTTCCTACTGCCTGGACAAAAGAAGCAGTACTCAATTAACTACATTAGCAAATTACTGTTAGTGTATGAGATTTGTCAGTAATCAAAGCATTTTTAGAACATTTAATGTAAATTTTTTGACACTGGAATATACTTTGTACTCTTTAAACAAATTGGATCACTTGGTGGCCTTTGAATTGATATGTCATTGTATGTAGCTCTTTGAAACACCCTATAGCAGAAGCTATCTTGCAATCATTATGAACCTTTGGCTATACTTCATTTATGAGTGAGGAAATTCTCCATTCCTCAGGAATTTATGACCAATACAGAAGATGTCCTTTAAAACATTTTAATGAAAATGGCAAGTAGATGATAGATGTTAATTATTTTAGTGTTCACAGGAACATAGCCCTGTATAAACTCAGTTTTTAGCTTGTGATCTCTTTCTTTTTTGACACTTCGTAAGCACTGGCCTGGGTGCCTGGGGCACAGATTTCTGTTTTAATGTGAACAGATGTAGGAATCAAGCTGCTTTCCTCTGGACTTATTGTCACTTGTAACACAATGATGATACAGTTGTTTCAAACGAAGCAACTAGAATCAGATAAAAGAAGCTTTTGACATGGCTTATATCTTTAGCTGACAAAGAATGGAATTCCACATTTGTATATTCATTCACTCGCTCACTCATTCATTCATTCATTCATCTCTCACACATTTATCAGGCATTGTACAAGTTCTTAAAAGCACATGATGATTAAAACATAACATCAACCATCAAGGAAATCAAAACCTAGGGAGAAAACATGTGTAGACAAATGATTAAAGTAGGTTATAAATAGTGTCATAAGAGGACTGAACAAAACATTGTAAGAGGACAAGTTTCTAAAACAAATCTATAGTTCTAAAATGAATCTGTGGTTCAATTCCTAGCAGAAAATGTACATATCCAAAGCACTAACTGAACAGAGCTTAGTAAAGTGACTATTTACAAAGGCATGGGCTATATAGGGGGAAACAAACAGAATAGTAAGGCTTCCAAAAATTAGCCATGGTGGAAATAATAGGGCCTTATATTTGTCTGCTTTCTCACTGCTGGACAAAATAAAGAAGGAGAGCTTTAACACAGCTCATATTTTAAGGGGATTCAGTCCATGGTCATCTGTCTCCAAGGCAGAAACATCATGGAAGAAACTTGGAGGAGTAAAGCTTCTTAATTTATAGTGGCTGGTAAGCAGAAGAGAAGAGTAAATCAGAGATAGACCCCAATGTCATGCCTCCACGGACTATTTGACATACCCAGGAGTGTGTGCCATCAGTGCCCTAGGGTTGATGCCCAAGCCAGTCAAGTAAATATTGTGTTCTAACTGCCACAGACCTGAACAGGAAAGAGAAGAATAATGTTATAAGGGTTCACAAACCCTGCAGACAAGGAGAAGGGCTGTCTGCAGCACCAGAAGCCTTGGGTAGATTTATAAATATATAACATTACCAACACTGTAGTCCTAGGTAAGGTGATGGTATACAGAATAAATACCCTAACCTTTCTCACTTTCTGCCTCTGATTTGGTGTTGCTACCTCTTATCGGCTCTATCCAACTAGGGTAAGTGTTCTATAGAAGCACCTCTTAGCAAGTAGAAAATTAAAAACTACTAGCAGGAATGGAAATTTTTATTGAGTACCAGGGTGAAATACATGGAAAGGCTGCTGTTTGTTAGGTCTAGAAGGCCATGTCAAGAAGGTGTTTAGGGGGGCCAGTGATATAGCTCAGCAGCATAAGCTCCTGACTGGCAAGCGCGAGGTCCTGAGTTCAACACCCAGTACTGCATATATTAAAAAAAAAAAAAAAGGTGTTTAGGGTCTCATATCACTTCATTTAGTAGAGATTAGAGAATATGAAAGAAAATTTGGTGTCTTTTGTTTTTCCCTTTATTAAATGAGGAATTTCTGAAAAAGACTGTGTGTATTATGCGTGTGTTTGCATGTGCACATTTCACTTCCCTACTTGCTTGTATAAATAAAAATTTCTCAGAAAAGCTTTAAGATGACTAGAATAAAACCATTTTTTAATATTTTCATAAAAGCAATTATTACACTTTCTAATAAAATGTTTTTAATAGGAAAAAATATAACTAATTAGGAAAAAAACCTGAGACATTAGGACAATAAACAGTTCATTAGAAGGGTTTTCTCAGCAGAAATTTTACTCAAGTTCATTACCATAAAAAATGCAAAATACTGCAACTCTGTAGACCTTCAGTTGCCCAGATAACTCATATCAAACTAGGAAGCCTAATATCAAAGTAGATGCTAGTTTTCTGTTGCTTGCATTGCATTTTGGGTTGATCAGAGATGCCTAGATGTTTCGGGTCCTCATTAAATCTAAGGTGCTTTGCTATGCTTTGTGATATGCAATTTTGCTCTGCTCCCATTTTATCTGGGCTGGAGAGATCTGAGGTTTTTTAAACATGCTTAGAATAATTGGCCAAATTCTTATGTATTTCCATCATTTTTTGTAATTAGGTTGGCTTTTTTCCCCTCCAAGCTTGGTTGGAAAAATGGCAAAGGATGAGCTGTTTGTGTATCATTAATCTGCATCCTCGTTAACTAAAGTAAGATCTTTAGTCAACAGGAAGAGATCGGGCTAATGATGGTTTCTGGCTGTTTGATTGTTTATCACTCCTTTTGTCACTTTTTGCCCTCTACATTCCTTTGATTGAGCCAATTGTGAATATAGGCAATCAATAAACCTCCAGGTGCTATGATTTGGCACTTATCTTGCATATATTATGTGAGAAGGGGGAAGTGAGACTGTAGCATAGTCCATTAATAGAAAATCCAGGAAAATTTTAAAAATTAAACCAAGAACAAAGCCAAAACAACCAAAAAATTTCAAGCTAACATAATACAATCATATTTTGTGTATGTATATTTGTATTATAAACAACTTATTTATTGTAAACAACTTATTTTGTATTATGAACAACTTATTTTGGTAGAACAAATATACAATATAAATCTGGCAGCAGTGTATGTTAGATATGTACTTATTATAAATCCTCAAAATGATTCCATTAATATCTGTAGATCACATGCCTGTGGGTGCTTTTAGTAACTGACAAGATTTGAATGGTTTTGGTAGATCTTATTCTTTTTCACATATAACAACAACAACAACAACAACAACAAAATAAACTGACAATACAATTCCTTTTGTTTCCAAAGGTCTCGCTCAACCAGGAAACACTTGCTAACCATGTTATCCACTAATCTGTGTGCAATAAAATTTTTCCAATATGATTCCTTTCTACATAGTTTCTTCTCCACTGGTTAATAGAGGGAATTAAACACTAGCCTTGCTCAAATTTAAATTAGAAAATATTACGAATTATAAGGTGTTTAGAAAATTTTTCTTAATTTCAAATATAATTTGTGGTGTGAAGTTATTTACAGATACTAATAAATGAAAATTAAGCCAAAGGGAAGACTATCAGAAAACTTATGTAATGTATGATAAATATAAGCATCTTTAACTATCGTGATTGCATTTGTAGATTGACATTTAAGAGAAGTCATCAGGGATATCAGGCATACATCCTTAAGTTTGTGACCTATAAGTTTTAAAGTTTAAGTAATGACCTTTTTTTTTTTTTTTTCAGCAGAGCACCTTTATTTATAAACAAACATTTCAGGTTTGTAAAGGAAAACATTATTTTAGTCTCAAGTCAATTAAAAGCCTGCAGGCTGTGACTGAACTATGACACTGTCTGGAATACAGAATTTCGACTCAGGGAGATTGAGTGCTGGGAGTTTTGCTGAGTCTGGCCACTCCATCACCAGGGGAATTTCTGTGCTTCTTCTCCTTCCTCACTCTGCAGAGGAGTAGGAGCTCGGTTGGAGAGCTGTTGTCACTGGTATGGATTATTTGCACCCGGCCTTGTTAACCTGAAGAGCCCTCTAGGGACCTGCTCCTGACTAGTGATGCTGTCACCGCAGCTGTGGAAATGACAGAGATAATAAAGAAGCACTGAATAAGCAGATGTTCTTACACTGTCCTTGCTGCGTGACTTGGAATCTGTAAAGAAAACAATAGAACACCAGTGACTGCAGAGCAGCTGGGTTTGTTATTGCTTACGGTGCCCAAGAACTATTGATTGATGTCTGTCCTTTCCTCTGGTAACTGTGACAGAACAGGATGGTGCAGGGTGTTTCCTAGCCAGTTCTTCAGAAAGACGTTCACTGGTCTACTTTGGGGACAAGTTTCCAACTTCTTACAGTTCTTTAAATGCAGGTTTGTAAAGATTATACAAGAACCTTTTATCCATGTGCTTTACCTTTCCTCCCTCTCTCTCTTATTCTCTTTCCTCCTTTTCTCTATTTTCTTCCTTTTCTTTTTTCTTCCTTTCTTTTTACTTACATTCAAATTAATGTATTACTTCTATGTATTAGACACTACTGGAGCGCTAAGAATGAAGAAATGAATGAAATAAAAAAAAAACTGCCCCTTTCAGTTCATAAGGTGAGATAAAACACTTGAGTAAAAAATAATATATACCTCTATAAATATTATATATAATATTTGGTAGTTATATGTATTAAGGAAAAAATAAATCAAGTGAGAAAAAAGAAAATGTGATTTTAGATAGGGCAATTCTATTAAATTTCTAGGTCTACTGTGAAAAGTTTCCACACATTTGGTGTCATAAATGAAAATAATATCATTCTGTCATGATTCTTTTGGTCAGAACTCTTATATCAGTGTGTTGGCAGGGCTGGGCTTCCTCTAGGTTTTAGAAGATACTCTTTTCTTGTCTGTTCTGGTTTCTGGTAGCATCTTGTGTTCCTTGGCTTGTGGTTGCATAACTCTAATCTTTTTCTCTGTCTTCACATGACCTCATCCACTTCCACCTGTTTAACCCTTTTTGCCTCTCATAAAGACATTTATCAATAAATTTAGGGCTCATTGGGTAATCCAGGATAATCTCATTAATAGTTAACTTGATTATCTCTACAAAGATTCTTTTTGCAAATAAAATCTCAGTCACAAATTCCAGGGATTAATAGATTTTCTGTTGCTAAGAGGGACAACATTTAATCCATTACAGTGGTCAAGAAAGGCCTGTCTGATAAGTAGACCAAGAAATGGCTTTTAGGTGAAGTAATATTCAAACTGAGACCAGGATAAACTGAGGAAATGGGCCAGTATGCAACTTCTATGTAATAATAAATATGCAAACCCCACTTTTCATGCAAAAAAATATTGCTGTCTTCATGAACACTTAAACATATCTATGAGGGATATGCTAAGTATTCTATACTCACCTTTTCACTCTCACTTTGTAAGCATATAATATATTGACAGTTATTTTTTATGCTTGTCCTGGAATTTCTTTTCTTTCTTTTTTAAAATTTTGAAGCAGGATCTCATTAAGTTGCCCAGATTGGCCTTGAACTCACCATACTCCTGTTTCAGCCTCCTCGATGCTGGGATTACAGGTATGTACCACTAGAATTTCTTGGGTTGCCAATCATGTATCCTCAGTTTTCAGGACTACAGCAGGGACTTGACTGAGGAGGTAACATTTCTAGCAATAGGGGTCAAGAGTAAACGGTAGTGCTAGAAGCTTCTTGAATTTTAACCACAGATTCTCGTTGTGGTTACATATACCACATATGGAGTTACATATATAGTTACACCACATTAGAATCTTCCCCACCCCATTTCCACCATCATGATTTAGGATTTTTGTGCATTTTTATTATTTTGTTCTCTATGAAATGAAAAATACAAGAGGAAGGGGTGGAAATGATCATGAGATCATGAGGGATGAGAATAAGGAGAATGTAGCAAAGAGCTGTATTTATTTTCTAAAATATAATTAAATAAAAAGTCACACATTTAAAAATATAGTTAAGGGCCGGTGAGATGGCTCAGCGGCATAAGCGCCTGCTTTGCAAGCGCGAGGGCCCGAGTTCGACTCCCGGATCCCACATACGAAAAAGGGGCCGGTGATATCGCTCAGTGGCACGGGTGCCTGTTGGCGCGCGAGGTCCTGAGGTCGACCCCCTGGTACCCACCAAAAAATAAAAAATAAAAAAATAAAAATAAAAATAAAAATATAGTTAAGAACTAACCACCATGTCCACAGTGGATTTTAAACCCTGGTTAGAAATATTGTGCGGAGTACAGGAAGAAACAGACTTTTTTTTTTTTTTTTAGTATAGGAAAGGTTTCTCATTTCTACTCTCTAACAATAATTCTCCATGCTGGAAGCATGACAATTTCATTACATGGTGGAAACCGACGTGAGTCAGGTTTGTTTTGATTCATCAAGAAGGCTTTTACTTGCTGAAATCACATTTCCCCTGTGATCTGGTTGTAAGCCATAGATGGAAAGAATTTCATTGACTTTGTCCTTTCATCTGCACAGAAGCTGCAAGTAGTACCTAATGCAACCAGTGCTCCAGGCAGCCCACTGTAGTAACTACCATCCCCAGCTTGCAGTGCGAGCTGTCTCTTCCTCCTTGTAGGATTTTAGTTTATAGAGAGCACAAAGATGAAAGCTGGAAGGCACCTTTTCCCTATAAAAAAGTAAATTAAAACCTGGTTCCTAAATATGTTTCTTAAACTCAGTCTATTCATCTGAAATATGGCTGAATAACTGCCATTACAATATGTATAAGTAGTTTTCTCTATATGCTCAGTATTAAGAATAATTAAAGACAACCATCTCAATGCATTTTGTCTCTGAGAACCTCCTACATGTTAAATGAAGTCTACCAGCCCTTCCTTTTCTATTTCATTTTATCTTTTTTCTCCAGTGATCCCTGGGTGTTACATTCATTTCTTTTTTGTAATCAATTTGGTCTTTTCTAACTCAGGTAAGTCCTTTAAGTTGATGAGAGCCAGTGGTTGCCCAAGCTCACCAGGTAGCTTGTTGATACAATGGCTGCCATCAAGAATAGTGCTGTAAAGGACTTTATTGTAGCTTGGTGAAACACCTCAGGTAGACTGGAGTAGAAGGAAACAGGACAGATGGTTTGGAAGTATGTTATAAAAAATCATCTGTGCAATCACTGAGAAATCACTTTAACCACTAAGTTTAAAGAAACATGGAAGAGAAGATCTGTGTGATTATTGTAAGGCAGAGATGGCAAGCAAGACAGAAATAAGCAAACAAAATTGCCTGAAACAGAATCATCTGCAGTGCAACCCTGGGCAGTACTCTGACATGAATTCTAGCTGAGATTCTTAATTTGTAAAGAAAAATGAAAATATTTTATGCCAGACAGTTGCATTTATTCTAACTCAGCCATACTGAAGTCTTACAATAGTGGCTCTTATCAGAGAAAAATGACATAAACCTCTTTCCTCTTAGAAGTCCAGCTGGGGGGGAAAAAAACACCTATGAAGAAAATTGTAAAGAACCTGTATTCCTTGATAAAAATCATTATCATTTCAAAAATCAAAATCAAAAATCAAATCATTTTGACAATCAGAAAATTTCCAATAGTGGTCATAGTAATTGAGTCCATTGTAGAATTGCTAGTACTGATTTAGACTTAAAATTACATACCCTTGTGGCCAGGCATGGTGGCGCATCCCTGTAATCCTTGCACTCGGGTAGCTGAGGCAGGAGGAGCACCACATGTTTGAGGTCAGGCTGGGCTACATATTGAGGTCAAGGACCCTGAACTACATAGTGAAACCCCAAAGTGCCAAAACAAAACAAAACAAAACCCTTTGTCTTCTTTTTTAATATTTCCTTAAGAAACAATTCTACCTGACATGCTCCACTTCAGTAACAATTTTGCTGCTTTATCTGTATCCATAGCACCATTTTGCAAATAGAAACAATGAAATTATTTTTAAAAAGAAATAATTCTATTACTTCATTTAATGTTAAAAAAATAAACATTGACACTTTCTAAGAAAGAAAAGACTTTTCTCACTCTATGGGTCTAAGACAAAAGCAGATCTCACTAGCTTCTGGAAACTTCCTTCTATTTTTCTCATGCAAAGATCTAAATTTTACATTATTAGACTCCAGTCATCGAGTCTAACTATTAGGGTATCATTCTACTCCTACTTGTCTTAGTATTACTTCAACATCTCAGTAAATTCCATCATAACAGAGAGTTTTGTATGTATTTGTTTTCTATGTAGACATTAGTTGAAAAATAAATTTCCTGTAGTCAGAAAGAAAGAAAACAGAAAGAGGAAAAGAAAGAAAAGTGTATTATAGATATAGAAAGTTAGAAATATATGCACTTCAGTGGTAGAACAATTTCTTTTTAATTTCAAAGCAAATGAAAATACATGGTGCAGTGACTTAATTACTTAAAACACTTAAGGCTATTTCACTACTTTTTCTAATTTATTTGTAGCCATGTTATATGTAATCAAATTTTATTTTTAAATATATGAAATAGATATATATGTCAGTATGCATATATATGTGTGTGTGTGTGTGTGTGTGTGTGTGTGTTTCCTTTATCCAATACTAAGTTTTCTAAGATTTTATCTAGGGAAGATTATTTTATGTATTAAACCAAAGTAATTTCTTCCTCATTTCACTCATTTTCAGTTAAAGTCATTTTTTGTTTAACTTTGATCAAATTGTTAACATTGATTTCACTTTTCCCAAATAGATTAGTTTGACCTAAATAATATGTCTTCTAAATTGATGTAGCTTCAGCTAATGATAGAGAGGATTAACAACTCCAGTTTCAAGAAGTGCTGTTCAATAATGAATTGGTCCTTTTCTTGGTTATAAAAATGGCCTTGGGAAAGATTACCACAGGGAACTCAGTAATATTCTTTTAAAATGAGTGTTGAAGAGTGATGAAAAAAATTTTTTGATGAGAATAAAGAACAGAAAATAGTTTGCCTGTGGAAATATTAGGGATTTGAAGAACCAACTACAGGAGCCTGAAATAGTATATCAAGAAACTGCGGCAAGTAAATTAGGAGAAGAAACCAATTGGTTTCCCAGCATCACACTGCATATCACTGGATGAACTAAATTTAAGAGACCTTTGACTCTACTACTTGCTCTATTAAAAAGCAAAATAATTTTCCTCTTAAATTTGGAAATAACTTTCTCTCTCCTGACTTTTGTTTCACTAATAAGGAAAACATAATTAAAATGCCAATATGTGCAGTTTATTTGATACACATATATACATTCTTACTGCTGAAATGTACGTGGAAATGAGTGATGATTGATGGTCCACATCTGTAATCTGAGCATTTGGGTGGCTGAGGCAGGAAGATTGCGACAAATTTGAGGCTCACCTGGGTTGCATAGGGAGTTCAAGGCCAGCCTCAACTACATAGGGATATCCTGCTGAAGGAGGAGGAGGAGCAGAGGAAGAGGAAGAGCAGAAGTGGGAGGAGGAGGAAGAGGAGGAGGAGCAGGGTGGGGAGGGGAAGGAGGAGGAGAGGGAGGAGAGGAAGAGGAAGAAGAAGAGGAGGAAATAAATCAATCTGGAAATAGTGGAATTCTTTACATAAGCACTGATTATTATATAAAATATGTGCTTTATTTAGCATTCTTCCAAGTACATTGCATGTATTTAATTATTTGATCTCCACACTGGCCCTATGGTGAAAGTACCATTATCCACAGTCTTTCTAGATGAATGCCAAGTTTCAGTGGTCTGCCCAAGCACAAACAGTTAGTCAGTATGCATAAAAATATAACTACATTCAGTGAACATTTTTGAGTATCTATGTTATGTCAGATAGCATGGAACCCAAATTTACAGGTTATCTCTTTATTCTTGCAATACACATGTAAAAGAGATAACTTCAATCCTGCCATTTCTGAAGAAGAAACTGAGCTACAGAAACTCATAAGCCTCTTATACAACAAATACTAGAGGGACTCAAAGTCAACACCCAGGGTCCAAACACAAATTCCTATTAGCATCCACTGTTGGTTCCCTCTGTATCTTAACAGTACTGGGTTTCCCAAAGTGATAAAACATTAATTTTCACTTTTCTGTTATCTTGAGGTAATATTCAGCAGTATTTAATGGCCTTTTGCAGTGAACCTCTGCCCAACAATACTAAAGGAAAGCAAAGGTTTTGGTTCTATTCATTGGGAAGAATAATTGCTGTAGAATCTAAAAGTTGGGAAGAAAAGTAAAATCTCAAACTGTGGTCTGTGCATTTTATTTTTCAATATGCCAAATGTGTTGCCCTTAGGAAATCTTAGTTTTGTAGAAAAAAGTCAAAATATTCTCTTTTAATGTTTTGTTGGTTTGTCTTTTGAGTTTCAGACAGCTTTTGAAAGTATAGCTTGGAAGAAAGACTCACAGTGTTTGGAAGTAAAGTTGCTGAAGTTTCCAAACCACAACCATCTGTTGTCACTGAATTCAGTAGCCTAAGAAGTGAGTCTACATTGTAAGGATTATCAAAGCCCAATTTTATCATTCACCTTACTGCCCCACATGTGCCTTATTTTACTAGAATTAAAGCAAAGAGTTAAAGAGTCTGTGGTATCTCACAGTGGAATCACATTGTGGAAATGGCATTTTGTTTAGAATTTCAATTCTGGGTCTACCAATATAACATGATCTTGTAAACTCTCCAGTGTATTCTTTTCTCGAGTTGCATCCATTTACCTATAAAAGTCTCCAGTTTATCCTTCTTTATGGCTGAATAGTACTCCATTGTATAAAAATACCACATCTTTCTTATCCATTCCTCAGTTGATGGGCATTTGGGTTGTTTCCAAGATCTGGCTATTACAAATTGTGCTGCTATAAACATGGGTGCACATATATCGCTGTGGTACGATGTTTTTAATTCTTCTGGGAAGATGCCCAGAAGGGGAATAGCTGGGTCAAATGGGACCTCCAACCCTAGTTTTCTGAGGAATCTCCACACTGACTTCCACAGTGGCTGTACCAGTCGACACTCCCACCAACAGTGAAGAAGGGTTCCTTTTTCCCCACAGCCCCTCCAGCATTTGTTATTAGTTGATTTCTTAATAGTAGCCATTCTTTCTGGGGTGAGATGGTATCTCAGTGTTGTTTTAATTTGCATCTCTCGAATGAGTAGTGATGTTGCACATTTTTTTGTATATTTGTTTGCCATTAGTATTTCTTCATCTGAGAAATGTGTATTCATCTCAGATGCCCATTTTTGGAGTGGGTCTTTAAATTTGGGAGGTCTGATTTTTTTGAGTTCTTTATATGTTCTCGATAGTAATCCTTTGTCTGATGAACAGCTGGCAAACATTTTTTCCCACATTGTGGGTTGTCTCTTCACTCTGTTGGTGGTTTCTCTTGCTGTGCAAAAGCTTTTTAATAAGATGAGATCCCAGTTATTGATTCTTTGGGATAGTTCCCGTGCGGTTGAGTTTTTATTCATAAAGTCTTTGCCTACAGCAATGTCTTCACATAATAAAATATAACTATAAGACTAACCTCCATTTAAAGTCACTTCCTGATTAAAAGATTATGTTTCAATGATAAGTTACATTCTTCCAGCTTTAAATGGGAGTGGACGAGTAATTTAACACATCTATGCCTTAGTTTTCTGGCATGGGATATGAAAAGTAAATGCAACCTTCTGCATGCTTTTATATCAGTGGTGTCCAGTAGAAATATAATGTGAACTATGCATTTTATTTTAAGTTTCCTAGTCACTACAT
Source organism: Erethizon dorsatum (assembly GCA_028451465.1). NCBI lineage: Eukaryota > Metazoa > Chordata > Mammalia > Rodentia > Erethizontidae > Erethizon > Erethizon dorsatum. Next base: position 20,574,457 of record CM051824.1, read on the forward strand.
TTAAAAAGTTAAAAAAAATAGGTGAAATCAAGTTAAATAAGATATCCAACTTAATATTGTCATTTCAACATGTGACAAATATAAAAATCATGCTGATATATATTTATATCCCTTCCATGATATCATGTCATTGAAATCTGGTGACTATTTCACAATTAGAGTACCACATTTGAAATATTCATCATCCACATGTGGTTAGTAGCTACCATTTGGGGAAGTGCACATCAAAAGTTAATTACATAATTTATTGAAGAGGATTACAATTTAATTTTGTAGGAATATAATTGTTTTTACATCTACCTTGTATTATTTATACTATATACTAGTATGCCATGAAAAAGAATCTTCTTTCAGGCATACTATTAAGATTTAGAGATAGAATATCCCTCAGAAGTCTCATGTTTTCAGAGGTGGGACTTTTGGAAAGTGATTGGACCAGGGAGACACTATAGCTGACTTGCTGTTAAGAGGTAGGGTCTGGTTGGATGGGGGTCACTTGGTGCAGGACCTAGAAAGATGTATTCTTGTCCATGACTGTTTCACTCTCTGCATCCTGGCTGCCATGGGTTGAGAACCTTTTCCCCTCCACGGATTTCTCCCATCCTATTTGTGTCTTGGAGCCAGCAAACCATGGGCCGAAATTGTGAGCCAAAATAAACCTGTCCTCCTTGGCGGATGTTGTGTATTTTGTAGCAAAGATGAGAAGTTGACTAATAAACACTCAATATAGTAGACATATAAATGTGTAATAAGTAAATTAGGAGAAATATAAAAATAATAAACTCCACTTTAAATTATACACATTAATGCAACTCCTTGAAAATGAGGGGCCAGTGAAATATAGGAGGTGGCATCAGGCTTTACAATCTGGAATGGTTGATTCAAGGGCAACACGCCACATAGGACATATATACTTTGTAAGTGTGTGTGCACACACATATGCCTTTCATAATAGTTTTCCCTTTCTGAATTTTATTCTTCTCATTTATAAGATGAGGATAGCAACAAGTCTCATGCAAAGATGGCATAGTAATTGCTCAGCATATAAAGAATTTTCTTCAAATATGACTTCCTTCACTCTCTTGCATTTCTTTCTTTTGATTCAATCATTGTGACTCTTCCAGATCTTACAGCTACTTTTAGTTATATTAAGCAGAGTTAAGAAGTATTATATCACATAATTTAAGTGCACTGGAACTTTGTTTCATAGAATTTTTAATGAGATTTTTATTTGCATATGTTTGTCATACATAATAATTACATTTATCTTAGGGAATTGGTAGATATACATATCCCATCTTAATCTTTTTTTTTTGTGGGTACCGGGAGTTGAATTCAGGACCTCACACGTAAGCAGGTGCCCGTGCCCTTGAGCGATATCACCGGCCCTTTTTTCTTATGTGGGTACCAGGAGTCGAACTCAAGACCTTGCGCTTGCCAGGAACTTATGCCACTGAGCTATCTCACCAGCCCCACATCTTAATCATTTTTAAGGGCTGGTGTACTTCATCTATAAATAAAAAGCTATGTAATTACATCAGTCATCTACAGAGCATAACACTTTTTTTGTCATAAAGGCCCATAGACATGGATGTGTCAAACTCATGTTTATTTTTGAATATTTCTATTGAGGAATTATTAATTTTAATTTTATGAGTTATATTACATTAGACAGTGAGTGGTTAACAGGAAAAATATCACAAAAATAAAATACTGCATTTTTAATATTTATTGAGTGTTAATAAAAAAGGAACAAATTTTTCAATATCAATTGTTTTCCGGTGTACAAAGTCTAAAAAAGAATAACAAATAAATTCCTTTATGAACTACAATGAAAATATCAATAGCACTCTGCAAAAATATAATCTTTACTTCACTTGTCACACCTAAGACAGTCTTCACACATGAGAACATCATAGTCCATACATATATATTGCTTATACTGACACCCATGTGTTTTGCTTTCCTGGCCTTTTTGTAGGACATACTTAACATCTCACTGGTCTTACTATTTTATCAGAAACTTCTTATTATATTATAAAATGTGTAGTTAATAGAAACATAAAATATCAATGAAATAAAGTATTAAATTCTTCAGTATATTGCACGTTTAAAGTAAACATCAGTGTTTTCGCATCAGCTGTGTACTTGCTTACCAAACCTAACAGATAAAATCAGAAATAAAAACCTATGTCAACTACAATGTAAACACAAACAAGAGTTTACCACATAAATAAGCTTTGCTTCAACTGTCGCACTCAAGGCAGTCTTCACACATGAAAATTGCATGTTCCATGCACGTATCTTGCTTACACTGACAGCATATATGGTTAGCTTTCCATTTCTATGTGGCAGGCTTTTCTTGTCACCTGTCTTCCTGTTTTGTCAGTAGTTTCCCAATATGTTGTACAATGTGCACTTAGCAGGGAAATAAGATATCAATAAAATAAAATATCAAATGTGTAAAGAGTGCTTGGAATAGACATCAACATTTTCGCATCAGCTGTGTACTTGCTACAAAGCCTAAAAGATAACATCAAAAATAAAAACCTGTGTGAACTACAATGTAAATACAAACACAAGTCTACCACAGAAATAAGCTTTGCTTCAACTGTCACACTCAAGGCAGTCTTCACAAATGACAACTGAATGTTCCATGCACAAGTATTGTTTACACTGATAGCACATATGTTTCATTTTCCTGTAGTTTCTTGTAGGGCACAGTTGACATCTTCTTTTTGTTTTCTAGTTGATGTAGTAGGTCTTTGTGATGCTGCACCTGGCTATTCACCTGTCAGCTCACCAGTGTGCTGCACAACTTTTTGCATAGTTCTCTGGGCAGAAACATTTTGTTTTTGCTCTGCTGTAAATGATCTCTTAGGAGCTCCAGTCCCAATCCTCTAAGAAAATTTATCCATGGTATTTTGCACTTATTACTTTCTTTGTAAACTATCAAACTATGCCATACATGTTTAGGATCAAGAAAAACACAACCATTGGCCAATGCTTTGTGTTTCAAGTGACATCATAGTTGCTGCATAACTCATCAACAACATGTACCCCACTTTTGGATTTGTTGTAGAAAGTTTCCTTCTCAGGCTTCTGTTTTGTCAAGGTTTCCCTATCAATATTTCCATCATGATGCAATGTTGATATCGGCAGTACCAGTTGTTTTTCTTTACCATGTACAGGGCCAATGTTATACCTTCCTAGAATCCAATGATTGTACTACACAATTTTCTGTTTTGAAATTGCAACTCTTCATTTGGAATTTCTGCTTTGTTCCTATGTTTAGTACCTGTGCTGGTCAACTTGTGCTCTTTTAGCAAATGTAACTTCAATAGGAAACCAGTAAACCAATTGTTGAATGTCACATTCCTATTAGTTTGAGAGATGGGAACAACAAGTCTATTCACAACATAATTTGGCTTATTACTATATGAATAAGGACCTAATGACTGAGTTCCAGGATAAATGTCTAAATTGAAAGCCTAATAAGTCTGCAAATCTACAAGGGCATAAGTTTTTATGCCATATTTTAACCCACTGCTTTTCAATAAGTCTTTTACATTCCTGCGATCACCATGAGAAATCTCTTCTAAGTACAGAAGACCAATGAATGCTTTGAGCTCAGCTAATGAGATGACATAATAAATACATTTTTTAAATATGGCTATTCGTGCATACAGGATGTTTTACTTGTATTTCAGCCTTTGTAAATTTCATAGCATCTTGTAGCATTTTGTCCGTTATAATTTCCAACATTGAATGGCAATGCTGGCATTCTGTCCTATACATATCACCCCTGCCAAGGCCATCACTCTGTTTTTGGACCTAGTCCTTTTTTTTTTGTGGGTGCTGGGGGTCGAACTCAGGACCTCGTGCACCAGCAGGTGCCCATGCCGCTGAGTGATATCACCGGCCCTTTTTTCATATGTGGGTACCGGGAGTCAAACTCAGGACCTCGCGCTTTCCAGGCAAGTGCTTATACCACTGAGCCATCTCACCAGCCCTGGACCTAGTTCTAACATTGGATCATTCTACTTGGTTGCATGACCATTTCACATTTTGACTAGACAACTATGTACTCACGTTGCTGTTTTGTTCATCATCTGAATCAAGGAGGTCTGCATTCCCTGTGTCTGTATCAGTCTATTCTTGCTCCATTTCACTGTCACAGGAACTTTGGCTCACATGACCAGTGTCAAAATCATCGTCATCATCATCATCATCATCATCATCATCATACAACCACACTACCCTTCTATTATGAAAACATGTATTTTACTATAATGTATCATCTTCATCATCCATGCATGAGTAAAATGATGATTCCCTTTGGGCTTCCTCCAAAACTTGAAAATCTGATTTTTCATGTGCCATTGCACTGAATTGGGCTACTAGAAAAATTGAAAGAAAACTTTTTAAAAATAAATCCTAGAGTGGTGTGGTTGTATTACACCCTTTGTGATGTTCAGGTAAACATACGCCAAGCCTGTTAGACTGAGATTCATGTCGATGAAAATTCTGGTTTGACACTTGCACATGTGCACATTCCTTGCCTTTCATCATACCAAGTGGGTAAGTGGAAAGAGTGCTTCCTGTATCCCTTAGGCAAAGGTACTATGAGGCAAAGGTACTATGAGGCACAGCCAACTACTATTCCACTAAAGTAAAAATTTACAGTAGAAAATTAAGGGATGTGTTTGTGGAAACCAGTGTTATGCTCTTTGGGCTAATTTCAGGAACAGACTGGGGAATTAGTAGCAATAATACTAATAATAATATCAATCCTTTCCTATCATTGATGGTGTATATCTATATCTATCCTTAACTCTGTGTATGTATTAGACCCTATTGAGAATTTTCCAGACATTGCATTGGATTCATAAAAAACACATGATGATATGTGCACTGCTTTTTCATTTTAATAACTTAGAAACTACATTTTACAAATTCTGACAATTTTATGCATCTAATTTGTGAGGTCTAAATTTTGACATCTTGACTTTTCCTGTCCAGAGAATTGCATCAAGATATCTTATTTCTTTCTAGTATCACAGTATTCCAGGTGGGAAAAAAAAGCTATAAAATTCCTTTTCCTTTAATTACTTATTTGATATTGGATCTGCCCATTCAACATTCTGGATATTTGGTAATCTCAGAATGGATAAAAATTACTTTGAAATCACATGAGGAAGGTTTTGTAATAAAATATATAAACATTGTATAAAGGGAAGAGTATTTTAAATAGTTTTTTTGACAATAGTTTGTAGATAGACAAGTTAAAAAAATATAATGGATAGTCCATCAACCAAGGAATATGTAAATTTGATACATGATTATGTTAGCATATTGAGTTTGTAAAGATAAGATAGATTTTTAGCACCTGGTATCTCTTGCTGAAATAAGAGTTATTTGAGCCCTGTTACTTAAGGATATGTATTTTCTATGCATTGTCTCCTTTGATCTCCACAATGATCATATGATTTAAAAGTTAATGTTAATTATAATGCACAGGCCAGGAGAAAAGCTTAGAGAGGTTTAGTGACTATTCCATCCTTTTTCAGATAGAAAATTACAATACCAATATTTTTACATAGATCTCTATAATGATATTTCTTAAAATAACATTTTTCTCCAGTGTCTTGAAGAAAAATCTAAAGAAAAGTCTGAGTACTAATTTGTGCTCCTTTGTAGAGCACTTAATTTTCTACTTCTTTAAAAATTTTAAGGGTGTCATAGTGTTGCATGCATGTAATTCTGGCTTTACTTGGGAGGCTGAGGCAGGAGGATTGAAAGTTTGAGACCGGCCTAGATAACTTAGGAAGATCTTGTCTCAAAATTAAAAATTTGAGGGCCAGTGTGATGGCTCAGTGGCATAAGCGCCTGCCTGGCAAGCATGAGGTCCTGAGTTCGACTCCCGGAACCCACATACGAAAAAAGAGCCGGTGATATCGCTCAGTGGCACGGGCGCCTGCTGGCACACGAGGTCCTGAGGTTGACCCCTGGTACCCACAAAAAAATAAAAAAATAAAAAATTTGGCAAACTGGTAGAGCTTTTGCCCAGTACATGTGAGGTACTGGGTTCAATACTCAGTGGTATAGAAAAAGATAGATAGATAGATAGATAGATAGATAGATAGATAGATCATAGATTTTTTTTTCATTTCTCCTTCTCCTTTTATCTTTCTTCTCCTTTCTCTTTCACTTTTCCTCCTCCACTCATGCTCCTCAATGAATATGACTATCATCTTTTTTTACTTGCTTGCAGGAATTGTGGGGTATGGTATTAAACTGGGATCCTTCCTTGATATCTTGGAAGTCTGGATATTTTTCGTTTTCATTAGATATATCAGATCACATGTTGATGGCTTCTCTTCTCTGTCCAGTCATCTTTACTTTCCTGAGATACGAATATGAAGTTTCTGCCATGAGGATGGCAATAATAGGTTGCATTCACTAAGCGTGGCTATGTAATTTTTCCCAGTTCACATGCACCTTCAGAATCACAGAGATTCCCATAAGATTTTATTTCCCTCATCATATTCTGTGTAGGTTGAAGTAATTATTCCTATGGATAAAATGTGACAGAAACTACTACTCTCAAAGACATGCAAGGATTGGTCATGAAAGGAAATAAACTTTTGCCAGACTCTCTATTTGGACAGTAGACTTTGAAGCTTTGAGCCACCACATAAATGTCCAGATACCCTAAAGCCGCTCTCCTGGAGAGACAAGGTGGAAAGACCACTGAGGTAGAGTCACATCCTGTTCCGATTTAATCAGCTGCTAGAGTTTCCACCCAAGGTGCCCGACACTTGGGTGAGAGAGCCTGCAGACAAGCCAGCCTCTCAACTGTCTGACTGCAAACACAGGAAGCCCTGAGTGAATGGTACCTCACTGAGCTCCGTCAACTTCAGAACCATGAGAAATAATAACACAGTTGATATTGTTTTGAACGATTAAGTTTGCAAGTGTTTTTTATGAACCAATAGTTAACTGGAACAGATGGTAACTTCCCAGTGGTCATTCAGGGGCACAATATTATTTTAAAAAATTAAATTTCCTAATACCACTTCAACGGAAACTTAGCAGGAGTGATTCTATTTAGGCTTCATACATTATACACAAATCACTCTGGTTTATTTTGTTAATTAGGTAAAAATAAAAAGCTGTGGATGCATTTTCTATCTCTACGTCATTGAATGGTACTTTACAGACTTTGCACAGGACTCATACGGTTTCATAATTAAGCTTTTTAAATTAATTAGGCCAATAAAAACAATTAAGTCATAGATAGACTTCCTGGGTCACTTCATCCAAGTTCCTTCTCACATTAAAGTTTTCAGAGAGAATTCAGTGACTACCAAATGTCAGTATATTCAGGAGGTTTCAAGGTCTGGGACAGATGATGAGGATCCTAAATTATGCCAATTAACTTTATGAATTCTTCATAGTTTTAAGGACCAACCATGCCACAATTTCACTAAAATGTAATAATGTAAGAATACAGAGATGTAAGGTGATTTTTATAAACACATACTGTGTTTGTGAAATTGAATGCTGAATTACAAATTTATGTATAAAGCCAAGAAGCCTAAGGAAGAGAACAAACTCAGTATTTCCATTTTGCTCATTGCAAAAGAGTGACCTGGACCTTGCTAATGACTTCACGTTATCACGCAACGAGTCTAGGTTGTTCTTCTTGGCCCTGACCTGTTGCACCTGCTCCCTGTGCTGCCCACCTGGCATTCATGTAGAAGCTCTGCAGTTTCATTTCCGTTCCCTCCACTCGATCTGCTTTGTTCACACAAATCTAGCATAAAGCCTACTAAACTATGCTCAGGGAATGTTAAAACATGATGATTGTTATAAACTTGGTTATCATGGCAATAACGTATGTCTTCTAAAAGCTTTAGAGTATCACGAGTAAATATGAACTCTTTGCTTTTAAAAAAATTTTTAAATCGCAGAAATTCAGAAACTAGGAATTTCTCAAGCTGGAAGAATCTCTGATGCTCAAGTTAATCTATCCATGACAGCATGTTGTATATAAATTTAAATCTACAGATTAAAAATACAGTAACTTATATATAAAACATTTCAAGTAATGAATGTGAAATGGAATAACATTTCGTCTCACACTATTTTAGTCATCATTCTAATATTAAGGACAATCTTCTCTTCAACTATCCTAAAATTTTAAGATTTCAACTAAGAAATCGCATGCATTAAGCTGTCCAAGAATCATGCATTAATGTACTGGAACAGACCATACTTGTACTGATTCCAGCCAGTTTCTGAAGTACACATAATGGATGCTAAGGCTGTGAGACTTGCCTCTGACCTAAATAAACCTAAAGCATTAATTATAGTGGAAACTTCCACTAAAAAATAAACAGCAATAAATTGAAGAAAGAATATGTTCTTGGTTAACTATGAATAAATCGTGCCAGAGCCCCAAGCTTATAACTTCGTAATGTAGTACCAATAACACAGACAAAAATACATTTTCCCAGCATGAAAAAAATCTATGAATAAATAAGAAAAGTACAGATATAGTTCTCCATATTGTTAGAGCATTCATAAAATCCGTTTATATTTACAACCTTAGTGATTGAGAAGGGTCATCCTTTTACATGTTATTTTACATCTTTCAACTGAAATAATTAGAAGAGCTATCTTTTAGAAATATTCAAATTAACACTCTAGGAGTAGTGATATAACTGTACAAACTTATTTTAAAAGTCAACTACAGTTTTTTTTATTCTAGTTTAAGTGCTGTATGCATTATCATTTTTTCAATTGCCAGGGGTTTTATAGAGATTTTGCTTGTATTTTTTTATAAAAGAATAATAAATATAGAAATATTTTTCTTCATGGTCTCATATTGTCTGTCTTCTTCAGATTTAGATTCAGATTCAGACTCATCCAATAATAATTGATTTGGAGAAGCACTGTGTGCTTGTACATATATTTTCTAATTGAATCTTTCTACTGTGAAGCTGTTTTTTTCTCATCTTGCTAAAGAAGAAACTGAGGAATGGAGGTTATGGGATTCACCACTGTTTTCTGCTCAGTGAAACCATGAAGTACAAATCATACCCATCCTCCCACTTCAAGTCCAGGGCTATGCTGTATTATCTAAATTATATTATCTTTTTAGATAATGAATTATCCTCGTCATTTTTTTTCAGTTTTATACCTTTCCAAATCTCTTTATTTCAATGTAGCTACAGGCATTCTTTGAAAATTTGCAAGTCATCATGCATAAGCAAATTGCAAAAGCAGGATGAAACATTAGAGCTAACAAATGGTGAATGTGATTAACTGAATCTTTTGGATTGACTCAAGTCTTGTCACATAACATTTTTTATACAGAAAGAATGCCCAATTATTTTTACCTCCTCCTCATCTCCATGGTTTTAATTTAGGCAGTGGCTCTTAAAACTCACTTTTAAATACCAAAATTATTTTTTGTGAGATTTCAGATCAATTATGTGAACCTAAACATCATTGGTATTCTTTAGGCAGAATTTTTTAAAAATAGTTTAATTTTATTAAATTATCTTAAAAACTGACATTATTTCTTAAGATTAATTTATGGATCATTCAAATACTTAAGGTGATTCATTCCTAGTGATTTAGTCTAAAATGGCTTAAAATAAAGAACTATAGACTTTGTTGATATTTTTAAATTATTATGTGCCAAAGAATTGAAATTTTTTTTAAAAAGTAATTTTATTAAATATTAAGAATTCTTTAAGCTAAAAGGAAAAAGAAAAAAAATCATGTATGTACTTTTGTTTAATTAACTGATAATGTCCTTAAGTGGTTGTCAACTGAGTGTGATTTTGAAACCCCCAGAACATTTGGCAAAGTCTGGTGGGTTTTTTTTTTTTTTAATTCACAGCTATCGCTACTGGTATTTGGTAGCTAAAGCAAGCAAATTAAACATTCTATAATGTATAGGACAGTTCCCACAAGATTTATCCAACCCAAATGTCAATAGTACATATCTATGTCCACACAAATATATAATGCTTAAAACAAGTATTTGTACAACACAAAGGACAGTGAATGAGTCTCATTGTTCAGAATAAGGTCACTTATTATACAGGAAAGAAAACAGAAAAGTCCCATGAGCTTCACAAACTCATGAGAAAGATGATATCTATTAACTTTTAAGGATAACGAACTCCAATGCCATCAGAATCTGTGTGACGTTACAGTCACTCCTGTATGGTTTAGCTCTGGGGTGTTCCCCCGATGCCTCATGTGTTTGGAAGGTGATTGGATTATGTGGTCATTATACTCTTCAGTGCTTTGGTCCATCAGTGCGTTCAGGAGCTGAGTGTGCAGTTAGGAGGTGAGGACTGGTGAGAGGCAAGTGAAGAGTGCATTTCCCTGTCCCGCTTCTCCCTTCCCTCCATGCTTTCTGACTGCCGTGATGTAAGAACTTTGCATCCTACATGCCCCTCTCCCCTGCTGTTTCTGCCTTGGAGCCAGCCAGCCATGTTCTAAAAACGTGAGCCAAAAATAAACCTCCTTCTTTGAGCTGTGGGTGTCAGATATTTTGCCCCAGCAATGGGAAAATGACCGAGACAACTCACCAATAAAATTATAAATATGAATGTAATTGATTTTCTAACATTTATAATATCTAAATTTCAATTTACATACTTCTCAGCATTTCCTGTTGATGGGAGGGTTTATGTAATGGAGAAATCTGAAATTAGAGGCCATTAATTAGGAGAATGTTTAGGGTATAGGATGTATAAGCTATTCACTGCTTTACCAGTGATTATTCAGAATCTATTACATGCAAAAGCTGTGTTAGAATCCATGCAAGAATTATATCTTAATCTAATAAACCCAAACATGATCAAATTGATGACATGTTTTCATAGAAATATTTAATAAAGATCATTACTTCCTATCCCTCATTTCCTCGGATTGTGATATAACCTATTTGTGTAAGTTGTCAATTTGCTTTAGTCACCTATAACTTTTTTTTTTTTTTTTGAGACAGAGTCTCGCTGTATTGTTCAGACTGGTCTTTAACTTACTATGTAGCCCAGATTAGCCTTGAACTCACAGCAATCCTCCTGCCTCAGCCTTCTGTGTGTTGGGATCACAGGCATGCACCATCATGCCTGGCTACCTATGACTATTGCTCAATATTATCTCTTACTCTCTAACCCAAGCTAACTCTTATTTAAAAATTTGGTCAACAACTACCATCTATACCTTCCAGATTTTTTTCCATTTTAGTCATATTTTCCGGGCCGGGCATATAGCTCAGTGGCAAAGTGACTGCCTGGCAAGCATGAAGCCCTAAATTCGATTCCCGGTACAAAAAAAAAAAAAAAAAAAGTTGTATAATTTCCTTAGCAACATATTAATAATTCATTCACATTTTGGCCTCATAGTTATTCAGTTGAAAATTCAGTAACATCTCAACCTTAGTGTTCATTCTCATCTCTGTACCGTTTCTGCTTAACCTCAGCAAAACTTGGATCTACTCTGCATGACTGCATCTTATAAAACAGCCTCCATTCCTTTCTCTCATCCCTGACATTACTGAAATTAGTATTAACCTCATTGAACTCTTTTTTTCCCCCTAAATTTGTCACTTATGATCTAATCACAAATATTTTTACCCCAGTAATCTCCTTTGTCTTACCTCAGATCTAACCTCCTGTATTCTCCTGCACTAGATCAGAGATTTTCACAATGCTCACATTGACAATCTGCAGCTCTGGGATAAGTTTACTTCTTGCGTCAAGCCAGGCGGTAGTACTCATGGCCACAGACTTCCGAGCATTGTTTTTGGCAAGTGTGACATTTATCTTTATCTTTGTCTTTTTTACTAAGATAAAGTGGTGTTTAAATATAATTAATCAAAATAAAGAGATTGAATTAGCTAGATGAAGTATTGTTATAAATGTTTTCCAAATTGGGCTAAAGTTTGGGTAAGATGCACTAGGAAGATTAATGAAGTGAATACAGCTATGAGATGAGGGGGGCGTGTGAGTTACAGGTGGAAGGGCTACAGTGTGCACCTTCAAGTGGTGACTGTTGACCGCCAGCCTCATCCTCTCACCCTCCTCTGTACAGGATTCTTGCCTCCCAGCTGCTTCAGATGGAGAAGTGAGGCCCTCACATCTTTCATTTGTTCTTCCTATGGCAGAGCAATTGGGCTGAAGTTTGTATGCTTGAATGTCTTTTTTCTATATACATTTTTTTTTTAATTTTGTCTTTTGACATTTTTTCTTTGTTGCATAGCAAGAAGATTAGTTGTTGATGCAGATGCTATGAATAATTCCTGTAAGGAACTTGCCATCATTCGTTTTTTTTTTTTTTTTTTTTTAATGTGGGTACCAGGAGTCAAACTCAGGACCTCGTGCTTGCCAGCAGTCGCTTGTACCAGTGAGCTATCTCAAAACAGGCAAATTGTCTCAGCTCTTGAACTCCCTGTTGTATTTACCAGAGCACATGTGAGTAAGTGGGGAGACTGTGCACTGGTTCTCACAGGCAACAGTTATCCTTTCAATGATAGTAGACTTTCCTTGGCCTGTGGAAGCACTGACAGCTTCAGCTGGAAGCAGGAAAGGACAGAAATAACTGAATTATTGTCAAATGGATTTCCTGTTATTGGTTGGCTATCCATGTACGCAGGAGAAGGGGAGTAATGCTGAATGGTAGGGTAAGCCTGTGGGAGGAACTCTAGGTGCTCCCTTTTTTACTGTAAGCATAGTATTTTCATAGACTTGCTGAAGAATTTAAAAGATTTTTCTCTTTTGAAATAAGTTAGCTGTCACAGTCTCCTTTCCTTCTCACTCAATTTACCATCGGAATTAAGCTCTTTTATTGCGTATGTGTTCCTATTACTATTCTCAAGAGAAAAATCAAAGCAGAATTAGATGAAGTCCATCTGAAGCTGTCAGATGCTAGACAACACATGCTAAATTTAAGGAATAAGGATCTTAATGCCGAAAAGAGTTGGAAGATGTGCTCAGACTCTTAAGTGAAAAACACTGACCAGTCAGTTAAGGTGAGAATAGCTGTGTACTAGGTACAACAGAAAAGACAAAATTAGTTAGAAAATATACACAAAAGTGTCAATCTCTTATAAATTTAGATGATGTATTTTGAAATTATATAACTATGCAGGAATAAATACACTGATAAATGCATGTATGTGAGAGTCTTTATCAGGATCCTGGATATTATTATATATTATTATATACAGCATCTTGATAAAGACAAATTTAAAACAGTAGATAATATTAATTAACACACAAATATATTCTCCAAAAGATAATGCTTGCTTTCAAAGGTTTACTAAACCTTCAAGAATTAAATAAGATCCAAAATGTACAATAGACATGGTGAATCAAAAAGAAATTGGTCAAAAGGAAAGAGAGACTGGAATAGGGAAAAGAAAGAAGGGAAAGGGAAAAAAATTGTATATATATATATATATATATATATATATATATATATATATGATGGTTAAGATAGATACACTACCAGTTTTACTTAGTTCATTGAAGAGTAAGGTTTGTGCCAATAATGTTTGGACAATTGAATGCTAATGTCTGGTATCCTGAATAACTAACTTAAAGATAGTAATACGTAATGTATTAACCATTGTTACCCTCCTATTATGTTGTTTTGAAAATTTGTTCTTTTGATTTGTTTTGTTTTTTTCTTCTCTTTAAAATAAAAAAAAAAGAAAAAAAAGAAAAAAAAAGAATTTGATAATCTCTCTTGTTCAATTTACCTTAATGAATAGAAAAAGAAAACTTGAAATATTCTAAGATTAATTTTTGTCCATATGGCAGCAGTTTTGAAATTACAATGTATCTTATAACCAAAGTGATATGAAAGCATTCTCCCAGAGGTTAACATCATTTTATTTTGATAGTAATAAAATAGTTGTGCACCTTTCAGTCGAACAACAGTTGAGGTTCAATGAAATATGATAGTGTTGTAAAGCTAATATAACATTGACACCTGTATTCATGACTTACTGCTGCTTGAACAAAATACTACAACCTTGTGCAACTTAATGCAACAGAAATTTTCTTATTTTGTGGTTGGATATAATATCCACTCAAAAGGCAAATTGTTCTGCTCATTTGTGGGGACTTAGAAGTCCCACAATAGTCCTGCAGACTGGAGAACCAGAGAAGCTGATAGCATGGCTTGGTCCAAGTCCAAAGTGCTCAGAACCATGGGAGACAGCAGTGTAAATCTCAGAGATTAAGGGGCAAAGGCCAGAGGGTACTGGGGCCACAGGTGTGAGTTCTGGAGTCCAAAAGCAGGAGAAATGGAAGTTCTTATGTGCAAGGGAAGGAGAAGGGCATTGTACCTTCAGAAGAGAAATCAAGAATTAAGTCTTCCTCCACCTTTTTTATTCCATCTGAGCCCCCAGTCCTTTGGGTAGTGCCCACCCACACTAAGGGCATATTTGCCTCAGTCCACAAACTCACATGTGAATTTCCTCTACAAACAAACAAACAAACAAACAAACAACAATAAAAAACCCTTACGCACATACCTAGGACAGCCTAATGATTTTAATCAAATGCCAAGCCACCTAGCTTCCCTTTCAGTAGAAAAGGGATGGGTTCATGCCTAATAAGGCATTGAGAAGAGTTGATGCAATGATTGAGAAGAAATAATGTTTTACCAGCTATCTGGGTATGCTTTAATTCAGTCATGTGAACACCCCAAATCAATTATCGCACACAGCAATAAATAAATAGATCAATGGAACAGAACTGTGAAATAAGAAGAAGATCTTAACATGTACAGAAATGATATATGGCAGATCTGACATTACAAATCATTGGAAGCAACTGGAAATATAATAATATCCATAAAGTAACATTATTAGTGAAACATTCAAGTATATTTTTAAATAAGAAATGGGACAAAGATGCCTGCAAAAACTAGTTTTAGTCAGCTATGTTACCACAGGATTTAGAATCTTAAGAAAATAAAACATGAAAAAAAGATAGGATAGTTGAAAAGAATACAACTCATTAATTGCATATGGTGTGATTTGTTGCACAAATGCAAGAGTATGCAGATGAATTTCTATAACTAATAATGTAATTCAGCAAATTTACTGGTATATTAGCTCTTTGTCCCTGACCAAATACCTAAGAAAAAATTTAAAGGAGGAAAGATTTATTTGGGTACATGGTCTCAGAGGCTTCATGGTTGCCTCCATTACCTTGGTCCTGAGGTGAGGCAGAGCAACGTGGGGGAAGGGCGTGGGGGAAGGGCGTGGCAGAGGATAGTTGCTCATCCCATGATAGCCAGGAAGCAGAGAGAGAAGAGAATTAGCCAGAGAGGAAGGCATGAGTTATAAGACATAGTCCACAAGTTCATGTCCCCATGACCTACTCCCTTCAACTAGACTCCAGCTCATAGTTGTCATTACTTCCCAATAATGCCATTGAATTATGATATCATCAATTAATTAATCCACTGATGGAATTAGAGCATTCATGGTCCTATCACCTCCCAAAAGCCCCACCTCCGAGCGTATGAGATTTTTGAGGAACATTTTAGATCTAAACCATAACAGCTGCTATCAATATACAACAAAATTTTAAGTTACAAGAGTTATAAGGTATTTTGGAATGCACGTAATAAATTACATACAAGAAGTTATTAAACTTTTTTGAAAGACATTTTAAAAGACAAAGATAATGGGAAGATTCACCATGATAATATTTTAAAAGACTCAATATCATAAAGATATTTATTCTCTCTAAATGTAATGCTATTTCAACTGAAACACATGAGGAATTTTTATGCAAGTTGATAAATTAATTGTACAGTGTGAAAAGTGATAAGGGACAGAATTGCTATGACATTCCTCATGATAAAAGACAGTTAAGAATACTCTATTGGGCCGGTGAGATGGCTCAGTGGCATAAGCGCCTGCCTGGCAAGCGCGAGGGCCCGAGTTTGACTCCCGGATCCCACATACGAAAAAAGGGCCTGTGATATCGCTCAGCAGCATGGGCGCCTGCTGGCGCACAAGGTCCTGAGGTCGACCCCCGGTACCCACAAAAAAAAAAAAAAAGAATACTCTCTTGACCATCAAAATTTTAATAAGAGAATAGTAATAAAATCTATGGGATTGATTCAATAATTATTTATAAATATATTATAAAATAACTAGGAAGGTAGGCAAATATATACATGTCCACTTGCACTTGTGTGGGTTTTAGTTTTGTTCAAAGTAATAGGAAATATTAAAATTCTAACAGTAGATGTTTGATTTAAGAAACTATGTGGTATACTGAGATGTCGTTTAACATCAAGAATTGGAAGGATAGTTTTAAATCATAGGGCATGGGTCATAATATATTGTTTCGTGAAAGTATCAGTTTAACAAAAGGTTACTTCATGTTCTCATTAGTGAAATATAAAATATGACTATGGATCTGTAGCTATATATTCATGTATCAATGTAGCTATGCATATGAAATGACTGAATGTGCAAATTAGACATGTACCTGTCTTCATGCGTATGTGGTGGGATTCAAGTATTGTGTGTGTGTGTTTTATTTATAATATTTGTTTTTTATGTTTTCCCTTAAAATTTATTACTTTTCTGCTCGGCATGGTGGTGCACACCTTTAATCCCAGCATTCAGGAGGCTGAGGGAGAAAGATTGCCAAGAATTTGAGGCCAGCCTGGGCTACACAGTGAGTTCAAGGCCAACCTGAACTACATAGTGAGACCCTGTTTCAAACCAACAACATCAACAACAAGAAAAACCGAAACAATGAGGTAATATATTACTTTTCTAAATGAATTAATGGAAATTCTTTTATTTTCATAAAACATTTAGTGTCTGAAAAATGCACAGAATTTAAAGCTTTAAAACAGAACTATGTAGAGCTTATTATTTAAATTTTACATAATTATTAGTAAAATACATGCATGTACACATTTCAGTATATTTTTTCTAACTTATTTTCTGTATAATAATTTTAACTTTTACATTTTTTGTTTCCATTATTTCTATAAATGGCTATCACAGCAACTTTTCTCAAGAATACGTGTTCGCTGCCTAGCTACGTAGTCAGAGTGTATTCATTTCTACTGGATTCTTAGTTCAAACGATATCTACTTAATTCAAATGGTGAGGTTCTGAGTAAAGAGGCAAAATACTGGTAGAAGAAGCAAAAGACAAATAAAACCACCAAATTTAAAATGACTAGGAAGACTGTGACATAATTACGAAGTTTTCATTTTTTGACTCTGAAGAAGAAGCAATCATAGATAAACATGCTTGACCTCAAGAGTTCTCTTTGTACTTGCAGCCATGAATAGCTGAAATATAAATCATATTCACAATGCAGTATCCAAGGCTATGCTTTTCAATGGTTTATTGCTGCTGAATTTCCCTATGTGTAAAATATAAAATTAAAAACAATATAAAAATGCATGTGGTTCTTTTGGGTGTAATAAAATGGACTCATGAAACTCAGCCTTATTTCTCTATTTTGTGAACTTGGGCCCCTTTTGTCTAATGAGCCCAAGCCTGGCCAGAAGAGTTTATCAGGACGTCCAGAAAATCTCTTTTTTTCTCACTTTTGGCAGAATGTCATTAGGGTTGGAATTACATGAGTAATTAAACTCATCTAATAGAAAATGTTGGTAACATTTCAAGCTATTTTGTCTCATATTCCATGAACCTTTTTTCATTATAGGAAGGAAACAATTTTCCAATGCAGTTTTTGCTACTTGGAATCACCTCACCTAACTTTAGAGAAAGAGGTTTAACTAAGTGGGAAAATAAAAAAAACAAACAAAAATTCTAAGAAATAGTGAGTCAGCAATTTGGAATGAGAACCCTAAAGAATCCAAATCCTTGAAAAAATATACAGCCACATGCCTTATCTCCATTTTACAGGCATGGGTCTTTAGTCTTACTCTCTAAGACTAATGCTCTATTTTCTGCCACCAGCTTTAGGGGATCTGTACATCACATTCTTCAGCATCTGCCAAGTTTTCTGTTGAGCATTAGTGTCCACCTAAAACCACAGCTTGATTATCTCACTTGTGCTGCAGCTTTAGAAGTTCAAAGTCACCGATCTTCTACACATATCGGTTTGCACTGCACATCTTGGTGTTTAGGAAAATATTCACAGTTCCATGTCATTGAATCCTTTTTGAATTCTTTCCCTGTTTTTTTTTTTTTTTCAAAACAAAGCAAAATACAAAAATACCTCCATTCTTTCTTCTTTCAAATTTGTGTATTGTAACTAAATTCTCTTCATCATGTTTCATCATGAAGCTAACCTGGCACTCCTAACTGTTAACAAATGCTTCGGTACATAGTGAGGAGGGCTGTGGAGAGACATGAGTAACGGAAAACACCTCAAATTTTTTTTAAATGAATACTTATTTCAATACTGATTAATCTAAATATTCATCAAATGCATATTTTTATGTACTGCATCAGTTGGGGCGGTGTGTCAACTTCATTGACTTTAGGATTGGGGATTTGCTGGAGCACACTTCTGGATGTGTCTGGGTGGGTCACGGAGCTGTCACCTTGGGCCCCATGTCTGATCCCTTGCCCCTTCCTCTAGGGAATCTTCCCCTGCTCTGTTTCCCAACCACCATGAAGTAAATGTCTTTGCTCCACCATAGTTTTTTTTTTTTTTTTTTTTTTTTTTTTTGCCTTGGAGCCAGCCACCCCATCAGCTGAATCCTGTGAGACCATGATCCAAATTAAACCTCTCCTCCTTTAAGTTCCAAGTGTCAGATATTGTACCTTAGCAGCAGAAACACATATATATAGTAATTTTCCTACCTCATAGATAAGAAAAAACTGACTTAAATTTAAACTGTTCAAGATGACAGTATCAGAACTGAAACTTTAATTTTTTTTTCTTAATTATGAACCAGTTATGATGGTCATTAAATGACATAATGAAGGTTTGGCATCAGAAGTTTCCTCAATAATGCCTGGCACAAAGTCAAGCAGGGATTTATGATGCACCCTCACTCCAGCTGGTGGAGCAGCTCCCAAACTTCTCTGAAGGCACAGGTCTGACACACTGTACCCAATCTCAGACATTAAAAGCTTCCTGCAAGTACACAATCTAAAAAGGGTGGAGAAGAACACCTGTAGGGATACCTTCGTGTAGTGTAACTCACAGTGCATCCCGGCAATCCTGGCCCCATCCCTCTCATAGATGATGCCAGATCAGGGAATTATAATGCTATAGTGCTCATCTTGCTAGTTCTCTGCTTTTGAGTTTCTTCAGTAGGGCCTGTTTCTCTTTCTGTCTTTCCTTCTCAAAGGCATGGCTTTTGCTTTTGATCTCTACTAGAAAATACCATAATTACTAAATGAGTATTGCTAATTATCGCTGGTATTATGTGACTATAGAATGACTGTCAACTGGAATTTTTAGTATCTGTGTTACCTACGCCACTATGCTAAGTAATTTCTATTTGCTGAAAGTTTTCCTTATGTCCCTCACTGGAGAAAACTTCTATAACTCCCTTAAAACCCAGCTGAAGTTTTATTTCCTCTGTGACTTTCCTGACCGATTTAGACACTCATTTTTCTGTATGGCTATAATATGCCCCTGATAGAAATACACCTCAATATTGATTCCCTCAAGAGTTTGTCAATACCTCCTACTAGAGCTAAATTTCTTCCTTTTGGAATTACAAATACAATGTCTCTCTTAACAATATAATGTAAAGCTGGGCATGGTGGTGCACGCCTGTAATCCCAGCACTCAGGAGGCTGAGGCAGGAGGATCACTCTGAGTTCAAGGTGAGCCTGGGCTACATAGTGAGTTCAAGGCTTGGCTGAACTACATAGGGAGACCCTGTCTCAAAAAGCTAACAAACAAACAAACCAAAAAACCCAAAATGAAACAACAACCAAAAAAAAATACAATGTGATTTTTTTTTTCTTTGACACTATTTGTCATTTTGTTTAACTTTTATTGGTCTGGAGAGTTTTTAGCATAGTACAGAGGCATTGAAGACATATTTTATTGTCAGTGTGAACCTTCTCTAAATGTTTTGAATTGTCCTAAAGAAGAATTAATGTCATAAACAGGGCTTTGTAGTTACTTTAATGATCATGAAATTTCTTTTTAAAACCTTTCAGAATAAATAACCTTTTTCTCAAAATGCAAAGTTGTGTCACTTACTTTAGATTGGCAGCGTCTTTGTAAAAAAATAATCACCCTTGCAATAATAAATACAGAATGTTTAGCTGTGGGCATATGGCACGTTTTTTTGCCATGGCTCTAGCATAACATTTGTTATCATACCAATTTTTTCAAATCAACTTAAAACCCCAGTACTATCTGAAATATATTCCACCTCTTTGGCAGAACAAAGAATTATTTCCAACTGACGAAAATTAGGTGGGAAAGTATTTGTCTTTTTTATTATTTTGCATAAGCATTTAGGGTTGTAAAGGAAGAGATAAGAAAATAAAATTAATTGGATAACTACTGAGTATCTGAACTTACGTTAAATTAAGCATGTTTGTATACCTACATAAAAGACATGACAGAGAGAGACAGATGGAGGCTTTGATACCTCAAATACCACGAATAAAATTGCCATTGAAATATAATTTGTTAAAATGATGAAATAGAAATCTTATTATACTTTCTGAAGACCAAAGTTCAATATTCCCTAGATTTTTATGGTAATCACCTTTTTCAAAACCAAGGTATATTAATGTAATGCAAAAATATTATTTGTGTATGCAGTGGAGCTAGAATCCATATGAGAATGTTTCAAAAGCATCTTCCTTCCAGATACAACTTCTCCCAGGGTACATGGCCTGACTAGACTTTGGTCTGATGCCCGCGGGGCAGGTGTCCTTGTGCAGTGAACAAATAATTTGAGACCTTTGTTTTAACTTCTGCTAACTGTAACTGACTTTTTCTTTTCTTTTTCACTTCAGACACTATAAAGTCTTACCATGGGCTAGAAATTCTGCAGTGCCTAGGACAGTTCTGCCTATAGGGCAACAAGCATCAGTGACCTCTACACATTCAATTTTAGTGGCTCCTCCCATCATCGCCCACTAAAAATGGTTCACAGGGCTCTAAAGCACATTCTACTGGGTAATAACACACCCATGGAGAACCACTGCTTTAATATCACTTCACTGGAGAGTGGTTGGCAGTAAGGCCTTTAAACAGTCCTGTCCCCATATACATTGACACACCCTTGAGTTTATTTAGAACTCTGTCTTACCCTCATTTGAACTTCAAAACACCCAGGCAATTACCAGAAGAGATTTTGTTATTTCCAATTTAAAGAAGAGAAGAAGACTTATCTAATATCAGGAGACCAGAGAGTTTCAGAACATGATAAGATCCCCTTATTTTGAAGGGAGATTAGGTCTTGTTCTGTTTCCTTACCAGTACTTCTCCTTCAGCATAAATTAATTACTGAGATCTAATCATCAGAGATTTCAGTCCTTGGCTGGTCAAACACTCCACTAAAAAATATTTTGAATTCTACCATTCTCATTTCCAGTCTTGTCTATGTTTTAACCTGATCAATTTCACTTGCTCCTTTTTAAGCTGGTATCTGTAATTATTAGCAATCTGCAGCTGTTAACCCAGTGAAAACTGGTCTTATATTTGGATTTCAAGAAAAAGGCAGCTGTGCCTGCTGCTTTGCATTTGGCTGATAGAAAGCGAGCAGGCTGCCGATTTGATCCTGTTAGAGCAAGATTTTTAATCCCATCCTTGTTTTGATTCCATAATCCTTCTCTCTTCTTATGCCAAATTTTGCTTGAAAATATTTTTCTCCCCCATTTTGATTAGTCCATTGCTTACTTCCTGCCTGGAGAAATTAATTGGTGTAATTATTATTTCATTCATTCCAGTCATTGCTGCTGTTTCAAATCTCACTCCTAGGCAGCCATTATGCTGGGTGTAAGTGTACTGGTTATCAAGACACTGTCCCAGCTCACGAAGAAAGTGTGGTCTAGAGGAGAAGACAGAGACATAAAGAGTAATGGGCTAAATAATAACCACTGAGGAACTCAGAAAGGCTACCTAACTTAGTCTGACAAAGTTAAGAAAATTCTCATCTTGGAGGAAATCACGTCTACACCGGGACCATAAGAATGAGTTGGCTTTCTCCTGATGAAGGCATAAAGCTGAACGCTTTGTTAAAATAAGACAAATTATTTGCAAAGGTGCCTATCATGCATCCTGTAGATTTAATTAGCTTAGTAAGGCTGAAGGAGCTAAAGTGAGAGGTGAACTTGGGCAGCAAATACGGCTGATATCATGATATATTCTATTGTATGTCAAGACACTGGGGGCTTTGTCCTTAAACTATGATGACATGGATGTGAATGTTAGATTTTTTGTTTCGTAAAAGTCATTATTTCTAGACTGTGGAGATTATTATGCAGAAATTTGTATTGGAGAAACAAACTTGAAGGTCAGTAAAATAGTGAAAGCACAGTATGTGCCCTGATAGGGAAAGTCGTGGCAGATATGAGGAAGAGAGAAGCAAAGGCATCTGGTGCTTAATTAGACAAAGGCTGGGCTGTGGGTAAGGCAGAGGGAAGACAGAAAGGAAGAGAAACAGATTTGGTGTACAGTCAGTTTAGATTGAGAGGGATTATATTCCCTGAGTTAAGAAGCCTGGGGAAAATTGCTGAAGTAGATGTTGAGTTAGTTTTGATTGTATAAATTGAGTTGAAGTTGGATATAGCCTATAAGCATTTGAATGTAGTGATATGGAGTCCACAGGAGACATCCTGGACAGAGATGTAAATCAGGATTTAGAGAATATACCTCTCAGTTACAAGCATGACATTTGGGCCTCACTCTACTATTTTAATTTTTGTAACTCGGGGCACAATAATTAAATTTCCCTTATTTTCCTCAACTACAAAATATACATTATCATTATAACTACCTTGACGATTCTCTTGAATTATTACCAATTTACCATTGAACAGTACTTCATCTACAGTAAGGTTGAAAATATTAGTTATGTGCATGAAACATAACTTTCTGTTTCTATAACTGTGTTAGTTTATTGGTATATATCCAGTGTCTAGAACAGTGTTTGTCATATAACAGGAACTCAATAAATAAGTGTTCTAAAAAATCAATGAGTTTACCTTCTAGTATGACACCCATTCTGCAAGAGTAGGAGAAACATAATCTCCAGCAGTCTTCCTTCCAATTTCCCTGAAGCTACCCCTGGGTCCCTTAAAGAGCATGAAGTGTCAGGGCACTAAATTAAGCAAAACTGTGTGAAAACAAGTGAGTAAGTGTTCCTCAAGACTGCAAAGAAATATACTGGCAGGTCTGTCTTTCCATCTGGCTTTTGTTCCTTTTGTTCTCATGATTCATGTGATTCACATCCAGTTCTTGGGCAGACAATATAATTTAATGATAAACTCGTTTCCCAGCATTCTCAAGGCCCTAGGTTCAATCCCCAGTGCTGACCAAAAACATAAAAAAAAAACAAACAAAAAAGCAGTCATATCTAATTATCATTCACATTCACTTGATCATCTATTATTCAGCAAATATTAAGTGGACTCTTACTATGTGCCTGACATGTTCTAGGAACTGGAGAAATAGGGGACAACAAGACACAGGTCTTGTCCATATAGAGCTAATGATCACATGCCCCTTTCTTTGTTGTCACATGGTCACTTTAGTGATGCTACTTGGAGGTGGTGATATGGGGTGCGGTTGGCTGCTTCTGCAATATCCTGGCTCTCAGAAAACTTCGCAGGATTATCTGTGGACCATGTGGCTGGGGATCATGGAGGCATTTTCTCTTTCTGGATTGTGCACTCTCTTGTCTTAAACAGGGTCCTTCTTTCCTCTTAATTGCAGCCACACTTGTTTCCACCTACCCTTATCTTTCCTTGCCTGCCTCCAATTGAAGTCTCTTCCCACTCAGTCTATCAGATACTTTGTGCAGGTTTAAAATTTGTCTTCCCAAAGCTTTTGAAACAGAAAAACCAAAGGTGTGTGTGCATTTCAGTGGTCTGTGTATCTCTATTTCAAGGAAGTTTACCCAGAGCCACTGTCTTCATGAAAGCACATGAAAAGAAAAATGCAGGGCCGGTGAGATGGCTCAGCGGCGTAAGCGCCTGCTTTGCAAGCGCGAGGGCCCAAGTTCGACTCCCGGAACCCACATACGGAAAAGGGGCCGGTGATATCGCTCAGAGGCACGGGTGCCTGTTGGCGCGCGAGGTCCTGAGGTCGACCCCCCGGTACCCACAAAAAAAAAAAAAAAAAAAGAAAAGAAAAATGCAGAAACATTGGAGTTAAAGAAAAAAAAGGAGCTGGGCTTGGTGGTGCATGCCTGTAATCCCAGCACTTGGGAGGCTGAGGCAGGAGGATTGCCAGATGTTCAAGGCCCGCCTGGACTACATAGTGAGTTCAAGGCCAGCCTGAACTGCATAGTGAGACCCTGTCTCAAAAAAACAAAAAAAACAAAAAAAAGGAAAATACATTCACTGCTTTATGCATCAAAATATTTTTTCTGTTATTAGCATATGGTTGGCAATTTGAACCTGAAAGTAGATGACATTACTTACTTCAGTAGAGGTCAATTTCAGGCTTAGCAGCTCTCTAATTTTACCTTTTTTTTTTTTTTTTTTTTTTTTTTTTGCCTTACTGTATAATTTGTCTTAAGTTTTGTTTTCTTCATGTGTTAAATGTTAATATTTCATCACTAAAGTTTTCATTTATATGTTTTGCCTACTTATTCATTAAATCCAGTTTTCTGACCTTCTTTAACATGACAGTCTATATTCTGGTTCTTTTACCCATCACCTTCTCACCCTCTCTCCCTCTGAGATTTTCTCCTTACTGTTATACTTCAGTAAGTCCTGTCACCTACCAATGGAGTAACAATGCTCTTACTCCTTAAAAGCATTTTAAATTCTTTTGTAGCTTGTGTTTGAGCTTAGGTAGTCAAATATCTTTGGAAAACTTAATAGCATGAGATTTGCAATTCTTTCTGTGTTCTCAGATCATTAATTAGGTATAGGCCCATTACAGCTTTAGAAGTTTTTGGTCCAGTGATGGATGAGTTTGCTGATGACTGCCCCCTTGTCCTTGACATTTCTGTTGGGCTTTCCTCTTGCCATTGACTCTGGAGAGGATAGGTAGCCAGATGCTTAGGTCAGGGAAAACACTTTCCGCTGAGGTGAATTGTTTCATGATCTGAAAACAAGAACTCCAGCAACCATACATAGCTTAAAGACTGGTAGAAATTCTATCCTAAGAAATCTCTGAATATATGAAGAAGTAGCCCCAGAGGCTAATACTCTGTCTGTTTCTTTCTTTTCTTTTTTTTTTTTTTTTTTTTGTGGGTACCAGAGGTCGACCTCAGGACCTCGCGCGCCAGCAGGTGCCCGTGCCACTGAGCAACATCACTGGCCCTTTTCTCGTATGTGGGATCCAGGAGTCGAACTCAGGCCCTTGCGCTTGCCAGGCAGGTGCTTATGCCACTGAGCCATCTCACCAGCCCTCTCTCTGTTTCTTAGAAGTCCCCAGGTAGTTTCATTAACTGGCATTGCTTCTCTGTTCCCCAACTCAATGGTTTTTTTGAAAGGCTGTGACTACGTATATCCTCACTCTCCAGGTGGGCATCTTTTTTCCTGGAATCTGTTGCTTTCAATTTGTGAGGTAAGCTATAATGCTGTTTCTTGGAACACAAGAAAGCAAATCCCAAATAAAACGTTCTTAGTACATCTCTATCCACTGTTGTGCATAGTTAAAGCCAGATTTGGGGATTTATTTATTGTCTTAGTTTTTAGGCAGATTTGGGTCTTTTTCCCGGTCCTATCATTGAAGAATGCCTAAGCATCGTTCCAGCTTGTATTTTTAAATCTTTTCCTTTTATAATTAGTAAACTGTAGCTTGCTCAGGGTTGTAACCAGTTGTAGTGAAGCTGGGACTATAAGCCGGGGAAGCCCGATTCAAGTAAAAAGGAAAATTCAGTGCACTAGAGAAATACAGTTCCTGCTGTCAAAAGGGCCATGTATGTAATTATACCATTGCTGCCCCACACTTCCAGCACATGTAGTAGATTGTTGCCACTTAGCAGAAGCAGTGATGGTGGCTTGTATCAGTAACTTTTCTCATTGCTGGGACAAAATTCCCACCACTCACAAGTGAAGGGAGGAAAGGTTTATTTTGGCTCACATTTGTAGAGGTTTCAGTCCATAGTCAGCTGGCTTCAAGGCAGGGGGCGTGGGAGAGGAGAAATAGTCCATGACAGGGCAGGTGGGAAGCAGCAAGCAGCAAACCTGCCCTCTTTCTTTTCCCTTTATATTCCATTCAGGATATAAGTCTATTGTTTGGTGCCACCCACATCCAGGGTGGGCCTCCTCATTGTCCACATCCAAAACTATGTTAAAACAATCAGTGGACTGATTTAGCTATCACACATCATTAATCCGCATTCACATACCCTAGATCCAACCTATGAGCTCATGAGGCTTTGAGGGGACATCTAGATACAGACACCACATGGCTCATGGGTGCACGGTGTTACTCTATGATCACATGGCTGTTTTTTGTTAGGTTGTTTATTCGCTTATTGTTTGGTTGGTAGCTTTTTTGAGACATGGTCTCACTATGTAGTCCAGGCTGGCCTCAAACTCTGGCGATCTTCCTGCCTGAGCTTCCTGAGTGCTGGGACTATGGGCATGCACCCGGACAACTCTGTTCTAATTCATATAAATTCAGTCTTTACAATAGCCTTATGAGGGAAATCTAAGCTGTAAAGAGGCTAAACA
Source organism: Erethizon dorsatum (assembly GCA_028451465.1). Taxonomy (NCBI): domain Eukaryota; kingdom Metazoa; phylum Chordata; class Mammalia; order Rodentia; family Erethizontidae; genus Erethizon; species Erethizon dorsatum. Next base: position 20,601,296 of record CM051824.1, read on the forward strand.
CATGTTGGAGTTTACATAAGGTCAAGAAATGGAACAGGGATTTGAGCTCAGTTAATCTGATGCCAAGCATTCATACTCTTGCCTGCTATGACTGACACTACCTCTTAACAAAAGGGCTTCATTTATGATACAAGCACTACTCCTATGCTCAATTGCTTTTTAAAAAAGAATATTTCAGTTTCTGATGATAGTATAATATAAAATATATTAACAAACATGGCAATAATTTGTTCAACAGAAAATAATCTTAATTTCAGTGATTGCTATAGGATAAATTATTAATAGATTATTTCTTTGTTGCAGTGTTTGATTGAATAATTATGCTAAGTATATCTGTTTGTAACTAAGTTATTTGGAAACCTTTGTTTTGAAAAGATTTCCATCAACTTAGACCTGTGCCTTGATTTGTGGAATTAATCCTTTAGACGTTTTGTTGGAAGGCAGTGTCCTGTCCCATGTGCATCCCAAAGAAACCATCATTTCTTCCTGATGACTGGTAGCTAGATGATGACTGATAGCTGGATGATGCCTATATGGAATCAGTGATCCGTGCTACAGAACGATGCTCTATGAAAATGGAATGGTTCAAGAACAGAGATAGCTGGACCCCTTCCACTGCTGCTGATGCTAGTATTAGCTTGTAAGCCCTTGAAGTGGGCTGACTTCCTACAGTATGATTCCAGTCTTCCACCCTGCAAAGCCATCCAGAACACTTCTAAAAATAGTCAGGTGTGGTGGTACACATCTGTAATCCCAGCACTCACGAGTCGGACACAGGAGGGTAGAGGGCAGTCCGGGCTACATAGGGAGTTCAAGTTCAGCCTGAACTATATAGCAAGAGCCTGTCTCAAAACACAGAAAAAAAGTATTAAAAAAAAATAAAAATCACCTTTTCTGATGAGAGCAACAAGAGTAAAGATCTGTTGTTCATGAGTAAGGTCTATGATTATAAAAGGCATGTTGTCCTTGCTTAGTTAATAGCCTCTAGCTTATAATATGGCTATAGGAGTTGTTTGTCTCACAACGTGGAATTTAGCACTCAATGCTATAAAGTTTTAGCTTTCTCCATAGTCAAGTCAACAGCAAATATAAGATTTATGATTTTCATATATATCTTTTTCAAAAATACAGCTTGAGTACATCATACTATATTTGTTTGTTGCCTTCACTAATGTCTTATTTCTTGGAAGTTGGTGTGGGATCAAATATTGTTGTTGGGTTAAGTCAGACAAAACTGTTCATGAAAGAATATTTTAAAATAACCTCTAGATTGTGTGGGTTGGTAGAATAATTTATTTACATATATCTTTAAGAAGAGACTATCCATGAAGCTTAAAATAATTTTATCCCTACAATGTTTACCCCGTAATATTATAGCATCTAGCTCTCATAGAGTATCTTAAAAACAGAACAAAAAGGAGAGAAACTGTGTAATACATTTAGTCTTTTACTAATGATGGACCATAGCATTTGTTTGTAGTGGTAGGAGAGTCTTTTTTTTTTTTTTTGGCACCAGGAATTGAACTCAGAAACTTGTGCTTGCCAGGCAGTTGCTGTGCTGCCGAGCTATATCTCTGGCCCTGTAGTGGTAGATATCTTAAATAAAACAAATTATTAGAGATTACACATCCAAAAAGAAAAAAAAAGCATTCTAAGGGTATTCACTTTAGCACATAAAGCAAAAGTCCATGAAATTATTCTACCAATGCTGAAATTATAACAATCTACCCCATACTTCCAGAAAACTTGAAATTATTCTAGAAATATGTTTCCTGTGGTGACTTTGCCTCTGATTGCCTATATTTTATATTTTATTAAGGTCAACAAAAAACCTATAAACTCATCATGCTTAATTAAGACATATATTTTGATCATTAATGTAAGTTTTTGTTGGTGTATATGAACAATTGCTAGCTTTCTAAGACTTTAAAAAGATACTCGGAAAAAGGTAGGATATTAAGATTTGCCATTTCAGCTAGGTTTTTCACCTTATTCTGGTGACAAGGACCACCTCTCATTCATTCATGTATTCAACAAATATTTAATTGGTGGCATCTGTGCAACATATCAATAAAACACAAGTTCTTACTCTTGTAAAAAATTCATTCTAATGAAGAGAGACAAAAATAAATCAAACATATGGATAGGTAAATAATAAATTTGCTAGATGAAAAAAGCCATCAGGAGAAGTGGGAATGGCAGTGCACTGGGGGAGTGAGAAGATGCATTTTAATCTTGGAGTGGTAAGAATTGACGTCTACGACAAGATGAGATTTTAGGAGATCTTGGGGGTTCATGGTTAGGTGTGGTTGATGTCAGGATAAGAGCAATTGAAGAAGGTTGTGCAAAAGCAGTGAGACTTGGACATGTTTGTGAACTAGTAAGGAGTCTAGTGTGATAGGATCTACTGAAGGAGGAGAAGAGTTAAGGATGGAAGGAAAGGACCAGATCACACAGGGCTGGCTGATGATTGAAGCTGAGGGATGACATGATCTGATCTATTAAACTGACTCATGTTTTTAAGGTGGATTTTTACTTCAGTGTGAGAATACATTTGGGAGGGGGGCACTGTAGAAACAGGGAGACCAGTGATGAAGCCATTGTAATAGGTCAGGCTGGAGAAAATTGCTGGGCAGGATGGATGGTGGCAGCAGAGGTGACAAGAAATAATCGGACTGTGAGCATATTTAATGACAGCCAACAGGCTTTTCTGAAGGATTGAGAGTGAGATGCAAGAGAGATGTCAACAATGACCTCAAGGATTCTGGCGTGAAGAACTGAAGCAATACATCTTGGAGATCACTGGAAGGACAGCACATATAAATTGGTTACACTGATTTTAATAGCTGCTTAATGTGCCATAGGATGGGTACATCACAGTTTATCCATTTTCCTACCAAGGGAAAGTTGTTTTCATTTTTATTAATACCACAAAGAAATGCTTTACGAAAAGTTTGTGGGTAAAGTAAAAATATGTCCGTAGTCTTTAAAAGTAATTGAAATATTATCTTGTTGTTATTCACTTCTTGAGGTAGATTTAAAACATGATTGTGATTCTGATTAGTAACCTTTCATTAGTTCTAAAAAGGTATTTCACTGACTTTAATGTTCCTTTCCTTTTGGCTAAACTTTACATGTTTATTTTTGACTCCATGTTTCTGACCGCTTTTATCTTACAGCATTGACTTTCAACCTGTAATTACAAATCTTTTCTCTGACACTTTAATATATAAATCTTTGTAAAAGTCTATTGCCAGCTTAACAATCCAAAATGTCTTTTTAAGGGTCTGGAAACTATTTCTTTGAAATTCAGTCATTAAAGAAATTAGCACTTCTCTCTCTGTGGCAAGGTAGGAGTCTAACTTCAGCCTGTGCTTTGCTCCAAGAAGTAAAAGTACCTCCTACCATGAAGACAGAAGGTTTTTGTTGTTGTTTTTAATTTTTACAGAATGGGGTATTAATCTCAGGGCCTTCACTAAGCTTAATCTCCAGCCTCTTTTTATTTTGAGGCAGGGTCTTACTAAATCCCTAAATTACTCAGGCCAGGCATGGTTTAAACTTTTCACCCTCCTGACTTGGCCTACCAGAGTTCTGGGATTCCAGACATGTACCACCACACAAGGCCCAGAAGAAAATTTTACTTCACATTTGAGCAGTTACCACTCACAGTTGATCTGTGATCACCTCACCTCAACCCTTAAAAACCCAAGGATTTTCTTTCAGTATTGTTGAGTTCAGACTTTAGTTCTGGCTTCACCCACCTATTGTAATATGCTTGTTTAAAGACTTCCCTGAATTTGCTTTGATATAATATATTTCTCTAGGTTGAGAAAAATAAATTTCTCTGAATTTCCCTGAAAAGAAATATCCTGGTAGGAAAACTCTCTCCCTATTGTTCTACCTTGCATCTTTTCTTGCTGCATCTCTAGAATATAACTATATTGAACATCTCCATTAAAAAAATTATTCATGTATTTGATCCCCAGCACTGAAAAAAATATAACATTTAAAAAAGAAATTATGCACATAGTGTAATCTACCTTTTTTTGGAGTTAAGAATCGCTTTACATTATAAATTTTCTCCATGAATTAATGTTCAGCAATGATTATTCAGTAAATAATGGGAGATAACTGCTGTGGTGTACTGCAACATTTATTTTTTTCTCCTCCTCCTCTTCCCCCATCCCTGTACCTTGTTCTTCTTCTCCTCCTCTTCTTCCTTTTCCACCTCTCCCTTCTCCTCCTCCTCATCTTCTTCCTCTTCTTTTTCCCCTTCTTCTCCTTCTCCTCCTCCTTCTACCTCTTTCCTTTTCTCCTCCTCCTCTTTCTTCTTCCTCTTCTTCATCTTCTCCTTCTCCTCCCCCTTCTCTTTCTTTTCCCCTTCTCCTTCTTCTCCTTCTTCTCTTTCTTCTCCTTCTCATTCTCCTTCTTCTTCTTCCTCATTCTCTTCCCCTTTGCCTTCTCCTTCTTTTCATTACCAGGGATTGAACTCAGAGCTTTCACACTGAGCTATAGCCACGGCCCTTTCATAATTCTTAAACAGGGTCTAAGTCATTAAGTTGCTCAAACTCACTATCATCCTGCCTCAACTTCCCAGACTACTAGGATTACAAGTGTGTACCACTATGCTCAGCTTCAACATTTCTTTAGAATTATTTTATTGTTATTCATTTTCACAAACTTATATATCTTTTTGCATGTGCTTTGTGAAGTGAGGAATGCCCAGAAGCACCATTTAAGTGTACCCTCAAATGTTATTAAGGACAACATTTCTCAAAGTTAGTTAACACTGTATTATTTTGGTGATTGGAGGACATATACAAAGTATTCACATAGGCCCCACAAAGAATTGAGAATGAAAAATTATATTTTAAAAACTTAGGTTGTAGAAATGATAATAGAAAGAGTAGAAATTATTTATAACCATCATTTAAAGGCTAATGATTCTCAGTATCAAAGATTACAAGAAATTTAAATTTTATTCACCATATTGACTATACCATGCATGTTGAAGGGAAGGAAAATAATTTTTTTCTGTACCTTGCATAGTTCTATAAAAGTAAAAAAAAAATGGAACTACTTAAAGATGGTAGGACAAACTTTATTTAGAGGATGGAGGCCATATGACTGAGCTAGAAACCATTGCAATGGAGTCTGCCATGGAGAACAGAAATCACACTGAATTCTGACTTTACTAAGGACAAATTGGGATTTATGACCAAGTAGAAGAGTACTGTAGAGGAAAGAGGTCTGTAGGCAGGAACAAATATAAAATAGGGGCCCACACTGGGCTTTCTGGCTAATCCTGAATAGAAACAGTTAAAGCTTCACTGGAGAAAACAATTAACAAGATAAGAGGGAAAGGGGACCCGCAAACCACTGGGCAAGCCATGTGCTCCAAACCAAAGTAGCTGCCCCTCACCCATTTCCAGTAAAATGCAAAGGAGACCAAGGGGTGGCCACTTAAAAGAAAGCTTTTATTTAATATATAAAACACACACACACACATTCCCACTTAATTTCTAACTCCACCTTGTATGTAAGCTCCCTCCTAACCATCCTGTACCTTTTAGAGATAAGGCCTGACAGGAGGAGAGAAAACAAGATAAGGACCACTTAGGGATGTGCAGATGGATGCTGGCATGGAGGGTTAAGGTCTTAGGGCCTGGGATCCATCCACAACAGCCCAGGGAACCAATCAGGTTACTGCAAATTCCAGGTAGGGGGAAGGGCCCTGGAACCCAATAAAAGAAGCTGGGAAAAAAAGGCCCCTGGGTATCTGGCTCCAGGGCCCCCACCTTCTCACAAGGTAACTTTTCCTTGTTTTTCTTTGTTGTCATTGTTGTTTGTTTGTTTTCTTACAAATCAAGTGTTTTCTTTTCTCTTTTAAACTTGGTATCATTAATTTGTTATTGGTACGATGGATGTTTCTAATCCCTGTGAGCTGCTTGAACAGTGGAGCAGCTGGAGCTGCTGTGCAGTACACCCCCCCCCAGAGGTGACAGTACAGTTCGTGGATGGAATATTTTAAGAAATAAACTTCAGGGAGAAAGGATTTCTTGCTAAACTGATTTGGTAGGATTATTGCTGAAACTAGGATGGGTTGATAAGATTGAACAGCGGTCAGATACCAAGGTGGGCGATTTTCACTAAACTTAGTGGATTTTCTGCTCAAAATGGATTTTATAAGGACAAAAATGGAAACCCAGGGTCAGGCCTACCCAGAAAGTTTTACAGAGGAGATGTTTGAATCTGGGCCCTGATTACCTGGATTCCTTAGCCCACTGTCAAGAGTACAAGAATAGCCCTCTAATAGGGAAAATATGCTCATTCACAAGTGATCAAACAGTAAGAAGAACAAACTTGTTATGCATATTTAAATCCATGTCGTCTCCATTTAGTTTTCCTTTTCTTCCTGAGGTAGGGGAAATCTTTACAAAAGATTTTCTTTATAGATGTAAATTTCTTTCAGAACTTCTCTGCAGTTTCTCAAAATAATCCTTTCATTAAAAAGTCATATTTGTTGTGGTATATTTTGATTTTCTATAGTGAGATTTTGGTGTGGCATGTTTTGAACTTCATCAATACTGAAATATAGCCATCCCATATGTACTAAATTGCTTTTAGATGCTAATTTACAAGTTTATTTTAAAACAGCTATGACTAAAGTTTGTGTATATATGCATATGTCCAGTAATTCTTCTGCTGTTGGATGAGTAATTTTCTAAGAAATAAAAATTTATGAAGAAATGTATAAGAAAAATAACTGTCAGAGTATTAGAAGTTGTGCCTAACTGGATGCTTTGGGCCACCAGCCAAGCAACACAATCTTAAAACAGGGGCTAGATTGCTTCTGTTCTTTTCAAGTAAAGGTTACATTTGTAATCATTGTCCCATAATATTTTTATGAACTGAAGTCATTATATTGTTTCCTAACAAAACTAAAAGACATTTTATACAAACGATAAATGCTTTGTTTTCAAAATACAAAGTTTATTTTTGAAGTAAAGGTTTATGTTCCATGAATTCTCTGAGATTCAGAATGCTTTCAGCTTTGGGAAATTCTTGTTAGAGCCCCAAAGTAGCAGCTATAAGCATTGAAGTACCCTCCTGGGTGTGACATTCCCAGCTTGATGACTTGATGGCTTAATTTACTTATATGGTGCTCTTCAAAGTGATTTTGTAGCTTTGGGTAGGAAACTGAAACCAGAGTTACTGAGGCACAAATAAGTGAAATTTACACTCATGAGCACTGAAGATTGCTATAATCATTTTCAGGGTGAAAGAAATTTAACCACTGACATCAAATCAAAACTTCAAATGTAGAAGTTTTACTCTGGTTTTAAAAAAGCCAACAAATAAAATGAGTTTAGTTCATAGGAAGAACTACTAGCAAATGGTTTAATTAAGGTCATGTTGACTACTAACAATTCAAATAATTTGCTTAATTTGAAAGCTTGCTAGAATAATATGATCAATGCTTTCTATTCTTAAGAGATGATTACTGATTTCTGCATTCAAATACTATCTGCCCAGTGATCTCCAGTGACATTCATTCAAAATCACACTGGATAATTCAGGATGACACTGAAAGAAGGTAACACAAAAGAGCTTTGAAGGAAAACACTCACAGATAAAAGTAATTGCTGTTAATTATGGAGTAGAATTGAGAATAGAGCCCATTCAGTCTACTGCCTTTGTTATTACCTGGCTTTGTTATTTGAAGTAGAGATTGCTTGGAAAAAAATCATCATAATGTTGCTTTTGTAAATTACTAGGGCCTGCAACAATCAACAAGCAAAAGCTCCATCCCCATCCCTATTTGCCACTTGGGTGCTCTGCTATAAATTGGGGCAATGAGGAAAGTGTTGCTGCCTCTGCCTTCATTTCTCCCTCACAAATTTATAGTAACAAATGTAGTGTTTATACAACCTCCAAACTGCAGGCAATGCCTGGTAGACAATTAATGGAAAGGTCCACCATGCTATAAAAAGCTATGGGTGACCCAGACTGGAAGGTTGAAGAGAGTACTTTCTATATATCATAGATTATTTTACTGCATTGCATGAAGTTCTAGAGAACTAGAAGTTATTCTCAAGAAAATGAAGGAAATTTGATGAAAAATTCCTGTGATGGGGTGACTCACAGTTGTTATTAGGATCCCACCTTTTCCAGGTAGCATTTAGAAGGAAAATTGCTCATTAGGGACTAGGAGCAATTATATGATGACAAAAATTACACATATTTAAAATTTTTATGTGGAAAAGAAAAAAGATTTTTGGAGGGACTTACTTAAAGTATCTTTTTTTTTTTTTTCAAAAAGGAATTCAGAAGTGTAAATGCTAAAGATTTGGAAACTAACAATGAAAAAGATATATATATATATATATATATATATATATATATATATCCTTTAACTTGTGAGTGTAGGGTATTTTGTCCCAGCAATGAAAGTAGTAACTAAGATGTTAGGAAAATGTAATTGGTAGAGTTCAGGTGTTACTTTAAAGAGATAAGTACTGTAATTGTGAAATAAAATACATATATATATATATATATATATATATATATATATATATTTCTACAAATATTAAGGTAAAAATAGAGAAAATTAAACTTAAAAACTTAAAATTAGAAATAATTTTGAAATCTGATTTAGAGGAAGTACTGTTACAAGGTAGCTCTTGACTATAATTTGGAAAATTTATGTGAGATAGATGACTCTAAGTGAACAGATGGAGCTGTTCTGTAGATTTATATATCATAGACATTAAGAACTGTCATTAAAATAAGTGATTTAAAAATAAAATAGGTAAGTTTCCTAGAAAATTCTATCAAAAATTTTTAAAGAATATTAATTATTTATGCAGTTTATAAGCTACATAAAGACAGAAATCCTCTGCAATTTATGAAACTTAACTTCCCTGAGATAATACAGTGAGGATTTCTACATAAAAATTTTAATTTAGGAGTCTGAAGTAATGGTAAATATATTGAATAACAATAAAATAATAACACAATATCCACTTAGTGAAAAACTAGTAACATATATTTGCATACATGTCAGTATATTTGTATTCATCAAACTAAAAACAAAAAATGATCACATGCTTGGTATATTTTAGTCAACCTTCTGGAAACTTTACATGGATAACCAACTACTTCAGGGTCCTTCCCTAATAATAACGGGAAGAAACTGGAGTTTAAAAGGATTATGTAAAATGCTAAGCTCAGCTAGCAATAGGAAGAACCAGGATTCTGGGTCTCATACTCATCCCGCCTGGGCTCTGGATCTTGCCTGTAGAGCCTGATGCATAGGCATGCGGCCTGTGCAGTTGTGTCGGGCTTCACATGCAGGAAGGTGCTGTTATGGTTTAGATCTAAAATGTCCTTCAAGAGTTCCATGTGTTGGGACAATAATTGGTCATGGGATGGCTGCAAAGAGTGGGGTTGTCCCTGTGCCTGATCATGTAGTTTAGAAGCCTTTGGAACTGATTTGTAGGAGGAGTTTGGAAAGATTTGGGGATATGGGCTGAAGAAGCCTTTAAATGTAGTCAGCAGAGCCTGATGGGTGTGAGTAGTTACAGCACAGAAGTCCAAAATGTAGGTAGTAAAGTTCAGATTCAAGAGGTTTTGGTTAGGAACAAAAGCTCATTTGGTAGTTGGAGTAGAGACCATGTGTGTTACATTCTGGCAGAAAACTTGTCCACACTTCACCAGTGTCCTGAGACTTTGCAGGAGACTGAGATTAGAGGTAGTGAGCTGATTAATCTGGCAGAGGAAATTTCAGAACAGTCCAATATTCAGGTTGTGCATAGACACTGCTTGCTGCTTTTAGCTGGAATTATAGTGAGAGTCAGGGGCAAAAAGTAGAGCAGAAAGATTTGAAAAAGTTAAAATTTGGCTCTGAATGAATCATGTATAAATTTGGGGCTGAAGGATGTGGCTGCTAAAAAGATTAGCAACATAAAAAAAAGCAACAAAACAAACAAAAAAACAGAAACTTTGTATAGAAACAAGAAATAAGTAGCCTTAAGGACGTATCATAAATCACCAAAACCCCACCATGGCAGGCTCAAGGATGAAAAAGTGTTAATCTTGTGTTTGAGAACATAGTTTCTGGGAGTCCTACTTGAGAAGGTCCTCTTAGGGAATTTGTTCCCCAGGTTTCTTTTCATTCTCAGACATCAGTGTACTCAAATGATATTGTAGCCATGGTTCAACAGAGCCTGGCTACTGTTTCTGAGGACAACAGACCCTGACGTCATCCACATAATGCTGGTTTTACTGGCATGCAGAATGCAAGAGTTGTAGGGTGAGGGAAGCTTTCACCTAGATTTCAAAGAAAAGTCTGCGAGGCCAAGCAAGGAGCCCTTGTGATGGCAATGCAAGAGGCTAAAACAGTGAAGCTAAAGGTGCAGATCCCAGGATGTCAAAGATGTCAGAAACATGGAATGTCAGCTGGTTAAAGCTGAAGTCCTTGAATGCAGCCAACCCAAGAGAGAAGACTCACGGGCTACTGGGTGAGAACGTAGGGATGGGCCTACCTGAGCCAACCCTTCTGGAGTTTAAATTTTATCACCATGTGCCCTGGGTGCCCCATCTATAGCTATTATAGGATTTAATGATTTCCGTGCTGTGTGTTGGTCTTGCTTTAATCTAATTTCCTTTTATTCTCTTATTTTCCCCTTTTTGTAAGGGAATATTTTCCCCCATACCATTGTATGTTGGAAGTATTTAACTTTCCTTTTTACTTTTACAGAAGCTCCCATCTTTACATCTAAGGTTTTGCCTTGGGTCTCACAGGAGACTTTGGAATTGTACTTTTCAGCAATGCTAGAACTCTTACATTTGGGGGCTCTTATGGATTGATGAAATGCATTCTGCGTAAGATGAACACGAGCCTTTTGTGGGCCAGGGGTGGGATGTTGTGGTGTAGATCTAAACTGTCTCCCGAAATTCTCATGTGTTTGGAGGGTGACTGGATCATGGGGATGTGCTATTCATCTCCAGTGGATTAATTAATTCATTGTTGAGTTCAGTAACTGAATGTGCTGTTAGTGACAGGTGGAGCTTGGTGCGAGGTAGGTCACTGGGTGTGACTTGTCACTATGACCTGAGAAGCTTTCCTCTGCCATGCCCTTTCACCATGCTGTCTTGGAGCCAGCTGACTATAGACTGAACCCAGTGAAACTGTGAGCCAAAATAAACTTCTAACTTACAAGTTTTGGCTATTTCGTCTCAATAACAGCAAAGTGACTAAAACAGGCCATGATCCTAGTTTAACACTCTGTCTGCTGTTGCCATCTTGAAATTCCAAATAAGTTTTGTAGAGAGGAACTTGCATATTTTCATTTTGTACTTGGCCTGGAAAATCATGGAGGTGGCCCTACCTACACCGATGTAACACTGACTGTGTGTGCCTCTTATAAAATATTTGACCAAAATTATTTTAGTGCTTCTCTCTACTAGACTACACTTCAGATGATTGTATTCTTTCTGGTTTTAGGTCTCTTTGAAAAATTCTCACTTCAAATTCCTTGTGACAGTTGAGATGTAAATCTTTCAAAAAGCCTTCTGCCAGTTTTCTAACTCAAGCATATTTTCCTGGAGGACTTGGGAATCATTATTTTGAAATGTAGGACTCAAGAAATATAGAGCCCCTACCTTCCAGTTTCCATAGGAGGAAGAATTTGGTAGGGATGGAAAGAGTGCAAGGGTGGTGGAGAGGAGAATTGCTCCAAGTTGTAAAGCTGCATCATGTCACGAAGATAGAAAAAAGTTTACTTTTCTTTTGGGTGAACTGAAGAAAGAGGTGGCTGAAGATTCTCTATTCCAATACTTACAAGTTCTCCCATCGTTTGTCTGGGCTTTCTATTCCCTATGGCAGCAAAAGTTTTGGAATAACAGCAACTTCTTTTCGGTTATATTACTACATGTGAATTTTTTCTTTAAGATGTTCTATACATTACTCCTAAGGTACCCATTTTGCTGACCAGCGTGTTTTCATAACTAGAGCAAAAAATAGTAGGAGAAATATGAATAATATTTACACATGTATAAAAGTACAAAGAATTTCTCTATTGTTTCTACTGATTCCCTAATTGCTTACATGTTTCCTAAACTCAGTATGATGACAAAAATCTGGGAATTAATGATGATTCAATAACATTGTCTAGTCCACTGGTCTTTTTTTTCACAAATTCCAACACTATGTTTCTTTTTTCTGTCACAAAATTCATTCCAGATCACAATTGCATTTAGTTGTCAACTCTACTTAGTCCTATTTATTTATTTATTTATTTATTTTTTGGTACTGGGAATAGAACTCAGGACTTCGCGCTTGCCAGGCAGGCGCTGTGCCACTGAGCTATATCCCTGGCCCCCTACTCCTCTTTAAAGTGGAATTAAATGTGGAGTTTTTTTTAAAGTGGAGTTTTCTTTCTTTGCATTTCAGGACCTTGACACTGTCAAAGAGTAATAAACAGTTGTTCTGAGAATGTCGTTCACTTTGGGTTCGTGAGGTTTGTCCTTACTGTGAAAGTCGTGCTACTCATTGTGGAAAGTACCGAAGAAGAGAGGCTGCGTTTTCCTTAGTTCAGCATACCAGGAGGAACATAATGTTGACTTGTGCCATTCCTGATAATGTAACTTCGATTGCTTGATTAAGATAGAATTCATCATTTTTTAACTATAAATTTACTAATTTTCCTTTAAAAATAGTAAGTAGCTTTTGAAGAGATATTTCAAGGCTTTGTAAATGTCTCATTTCTCATGACACATTTGCTCACTGATTTTAGCAAACATTGGTAATTGTGGCTAAGACAATTATTACTAAATTTGTCAAGTGATGATTTCTAAATTTCTATCATTTATTTAAAAAGTATTGTTAAGAATTGTACCATTTATAAATTCAGCATTATGACAATTAAAAAATCCTATCACTTGGTTTTTCTTCTGGAGATAGCAAAAATCTGTTTGTTAGAACAAACAAGGAAGATACAACAGGAAAGTCTTCAGAACAAAAAAAGCACAAGTGAGATTGTCCAGTGTTAACATATGTTGCTTTCTATTCAAAGCCTTTGACACATAAATACTGATGAAACACATAAATACAAGGGAGACTAGAACATCGAGAAAGAGATTCAATCGCATATGCAAATTTATTAGGTAATAAAGATGGCATCAAATCTGTGAGGGAAAGATAACCATTTCCCTGCACACATGTATAAAGGAAAGATAAAATTAGATCTATTTTGTACATAGGATATCATCACAAATTCCAAATTCATCAGAAGCATAAATTTAACAAATGATGCTACACATGTGTCATATGAAAAACAGGTAAATTCCTCTATCAAGTGGATGTGGAGAAAACTTTCATAAGGGAAAAATAGGATACATTTGACTACCCTAAAATTTCAAACACAGTGAAATGATTTGTGTGATCAGAATAAAAATGAAATTATGCACTTGGAAATTATTTTACCTTAAATTGAAATGTGATATTCTTAATATAGAGAGCTTGTAATAAATAAAATTAAGAAGGATAATAACCATCTAGTAGATATAAAAGCTATGAACAGACAGATCAGAGAATACAAAATCTATTAACCACGTAAGATGATCATTCTGGCATGTAACAAAAGAAATGCAAGATAAAAGAATGGGGAAATAATATATCTCATCAATTAATTGTGCAAATATTCAAAACTTTAATATACTTGCCAGGCGTGGTGGATCACGCCTGTAATCTCAGCACTCCGGAGGCTGAGGCAGGAGGATTGCTGTGAGTTCGATGCCAGTCTGGCCTACAAAGTGAGTTCATGGCCAGCCTGAACTGCAGAGCGAGACCCTGTCTCAAAAAGACCAAAAAAAAAAAAAAAAAAAAAATGATAATAATATTTTTTGTTGCTGGTAAGTATGTGAGGAAACACATTAAAATTGCCAGCAGGAAGGCAAAACAGTACAAGATCTAGGAAGGAATCAGCAGTAGCTACCAAATTACATATGCATTCCTTAGATTGCACGTCTAAGAAATCACCCCAACTACACCAAGGTAAAGAAATAAAAAGCAAAGTAAGTGACCATATATAACAGGCTGAATAAAGTGTGATGTAGAAATTAAATGGCATACTATGTTGCTCTATGAAGAAAGAGTTATCTATATTTACAAAGTGAGATAGAAAAAGGTGATGTTTAAATAAAAGAAAATGTAATAGAGTAAAAGACACATTTCCATCAATGCCCATCAAAAGACATGTTTCCGTTATCCCCCTCCCCCTTCCATCATTCTTTCCACTTTCCGAATCAGTTCTGGAAGTTCTCTATCATAAGTGTCTTTAATTGTATTGTTGTGGTAGCCTCAGTGTTCTGAATCAGCGCATAAAGTTTACCTTGCATGGTCATGGCAGAGCCAGAAGTTTTTTGATGCCATTCTGGGAAAGAAGGTGAATGAGGACACATCTTAATGTTTTTACCAGACTGCCTTTCCTTTAGATAACACTTGGAAGCAGGATGTACTGTATTTTCTTTCTTTTCTTTCTTTGACTCTTTTCTTTCTTTCTTTTTTTTTTTTTCCCCCACATCTCATAAAGACACTTATGAAAGGGGACTTCCAGAACTGCTCCTGAAAGTGGCAAGAACAGTCAGAAGATGGAAGGGGAACTGTAGAAAGAGGAAGAAGGAAAAATGGGGGGAGGAGTTAAGATTAAGAAGCAATATGCATAAAGTGTTAAATGACCCAGGAAAAGACATTCTTTGATAATCACATTTGCTGTCTAGACCCTTTTTCATGTTCTTAAACCCTCAGAAAACCCCAATCTGTTGCCCTGACTGTATGCTGCCTTTCTTGGAACCTTGCCTACTGTCCCCCTTGGCAGCGCACTCTAGCCAAAAGTAAACTCAAGCTTTCTCTGTATTTCTTGTCTACTGGGAAATTCTTTTACTCGCCCACCCCAATGGGCCACCTTAAACTGTCAGACATGGCAAATTTTAAAACACTTAAATATTCACCATATCTTTTAATCACCTTTTGTGTTCTTGGAATGAATTATGCTATTAAAAAACCAAATTATATTGAGAAAAAATACATAGATATCAAAAGGGGAAGTAAAAGGAAAGAAAAAATCAAAATATATATCTAGTATGTGGAATAAGCTCATTGCTAGGATGAGCTTTTCCAAGTAGCTTTAGTAACAAGGATTTTGATTAACTTCGTGTGGCACATCTCAAAGAAAAAAAAAAAAGAAGAAGAAGAAGAACTGGGAAAACAAATCAAAAAACTTTGCCCTAATAGTTTATTTTTAATGTTGAACTTGTTTTGTGGGATAGATTTGAATTAAAACTATCAGATGAGCTTACATATTTTATCTTTAAAAATTAAATATATTTTATCTTTAAAAATTCTTTTTAAAAGTTTTCTAATGAAAGGTCTCGAATCACTGACGCAGCAGCAGTGAGCACCCCTAATATTTATATTGAAGTCTCCAAATACCCCTTTCCACCAAAAATAAACTTATTTATAGAAATTGTAGATTCAAGTTTGAGGGCAATAAATAAGTATACAATATAAAATTAGCATATCAACTCTGTCTCTCGCTCTCTCTCTTTTTATTAATGCTGGGAATGGTGGTGCACTCAGGAGACTGAGGCAGCACGATCACCTAGCCTGTGTTATATAGTGAGTTCAAGGCCAGCCTGAACTACATAGTAAGACCCTGTCTCAAAAAAACAAACAAAATTATTATTCATTAAAGATCAATTTTCGTCCAGTTATGTGTGACAGCTAGCATATGGAATTTTCCATGTCATGGCAGCACAATGGAAAATTAAACTGGAAACAATCCATAGCTTAACATTTTCTCGTAGCATTTTCCCTTTCTCTTGCTTCCAAATACCTTGGCATGCACCATCTTTTCATCAAATGGAGCTGTTAATATGGAGGGAAATAAATGACTGAGCAATTTTATCTCAAAGAAACAGTGCATTTGCTGATTACCAGTGTAAAACTCAGAATTAGGAAGGTAAAAAATACCTATACTCATACAAATGCAAAGAATGTAATAACAAAATTCATGGAACATTAAGAATTTCTAAGTTTTAGAAGATATTTAAATAGATAAGAGAACAGTACATACAAATTTAAATAAAATATACTATTTCATAATAAAAAATCTCTAAGCAACAGAAGTAAAAAATTACTGATCTAATAAAAAAAATCACAGAATTTACTGAACAAAATAGTTAAAGGCTTACTCTAAAATGACATGCATCTAGGTAGGGAATTTAATGAGGAAGAAAGAGAATTAATTCAAAATTCATGGACAATTTCCATTTTTCTGAGTTGTCTAGAATAGAAATGATAAAGCATTCCCAGTAAAATTTTACAGTATGACAACTTGTAGTATCAACACATAATAATACACAAATTCCTTTAAACATACACATCCTACCACAAGGTAAATCATAATCTGGAGACCATATAGCGACTCAGAGTCAAAATTTTTGTTTTTATCTTTATAAATTCAACTCCATAATTTTCACCAAATGTTCACATCCCTCCAATGAGTTTTAAAAAAAATTATTGCAATTAGAATAGAGAAATTATTGTGAAATAAATCCCTAGATGGAATTAATATGATTGGAGATGAAAAAACAGGAGGGTATTTTCAGTATTTCACAGGGTCCACATAAATCTTACTTCCAGTGTGATAGCACCAGTCAGCCCATGGATCTTTGTCTCTGTCATTATGAAGATGGGAACAATGAACTAATAGAAATATTATCACTGGGCTGGGTCTGAGGAGGTTCCTGCAGCTGAGACTAGGGACTTAACCCACCCTAAACATAGAAATGTTGGAGGTTCACTGACTCCCAATGCAGAAAAAGAATTTCCAGGACATGTCAGTAAGAGGCATGGGAAGGATTTATTAAGGCAGAAATTTTAGTATATGCTCAAGAATGGAGTGTGGGCCCTCGAGTGGGAAAAAGGCACACTACAGTTTAGAACTGGGAATATTTATGTGTTTTGGGGGTGGAAATCTGGAATTTATCAATCTACACTCTAGGTCTTGGTTTGGTGAGCGGGGGAGAATGGTCCACCCATCGTAAGATAATGGTATATTCATAGGGGAAAGCGTCATTTACAGCAGTAAATGTCATCTATTCAACAGGAGAAAGAGGACCATTTGTAAGTAAAAAAGGGAATGACTGAAACCATTGTAGGTGAAAGTGAATTGCCCAGGATTATCAAGTTTGGGGAGAAGAAAAAGAAAAAGAAAAAATTAACTGGGCTTGTATCCTGAAGCTGCAGTATTCATTTTTAAAATTATAATTTTCTTTGTCTCCTTTTTGACTGTCTTTCTTTCTTCTGTCCTGCTTCACTAAGAAAGTCAAGTCCTAAAGAACCACCACACTCAAGGGGAAAATGTCTGTTAAGTAATAGAATTTGGACATGGATGGTGAAAGAGATCACATTGAGGTGGCCCTGAGCAGGCTGTAGAATTAATCAATTGGCTTTCTACATTAATTTATGAGTCTGTCCCAGGCCTAAGTGACTTGCCTTAGGAGCCAGCAGCTGGCACGCGGAACTCTCCATGCCAACGCTCATGGTAAAGGCCTGTAGTGGTGTGTGACACTGTGACGTCTCTGAAGGCAAGAGAACACCGCAGCTGAGCACACTGACTCTCCCTCAGTTTTCCCGGGCCAATAACTGTCAGCCTTACAGATGAAACAGTTCTCTCATTCAGCAAAGATTTTCTGCTTGGAATGTCTTTGTTCCATTTTCTCAAGGCCTTGTTCACTTTTTTTTTTTTTTTTGTGGGTACCGGGGGGTCGACCTCAGGACCTCGCGCGCCAACAGGCACCCGTGCCGCTGAGCAATATCACCGTTTCCTTTTTCGTATGTGGGTTCCGGGAGTCGAACTCCGGCCCTCGCACTTGCAAGGCAGGCGCTTAAGCCGCTGAGCCATCTCACCGGCCCAGGCTTGCTCACTTTTGCACCTCTTTAACTCAGCTATTCGGTGCACTTCTCTGCATGCCCCCCTGATATGACATACCCAATAAATAGTGCGCAATTCAGAGAAGTCCTTTTCTTAGCTACAAGAGCTCTGACCTGCCCAGACTGCCATATGCCATATTTCTCTTGTTTATTGTCTTTTACCCTTCACTGTACACTTGCCCTGGGGATTGGGAGACTGGCCTGCTCCGAATAGATGGCAAAATCAACTGAGAAATAAATGCAATTAAATAGTGGCAGTACAGGGAACTATTGTAACATCTGGGGAAGGTTGTATACCATGCCATGCTATGCGACGCTGTAATGTCCGGGGTGGACAGCAAGCCACTGCTCTGCTGGATCATGCCACTGCTCTGCTGGAAGATGCAGCTCCTGGCATTCAGCATCAGTAAAGAGCTAAAGAAGCAGTTTAAAATAAGAGAAGACAATTTATTTGAAGATAGGTAAGGAGGAAAAGAGACGATAGAAAGCTACTCTGAACAAGTAGGAAAAATTTGTAAATGAACTGCTCATGAGTCTCTTGTCTGCAGCTCCTTTTATTGAGATCCTGGACTCTAATTGGTTCCCTGGCTTGTCTTTCATCCTAACCTTGGATTTCTACTGGCCATGTGACCTTTCTCTATTTTTTTGGTGGAGATAACTATAGCCTTATGGCCTTGAAGTTTAGGCTGAAGGATTAAGTGCAAGGGAAGTTTGCTTTTCTTAGGTCAATCATGCTATCCAGCATGATTCCTGGTCCTTAGTCCTTGTCTTTTTCTTTCTGATTCCTCAGAGTCTAGCTGCTTCTGGCCCTCTGATTGCTGGAGTCTGGCTCCAGAGGTCAAAGCAGTCTTATAAATTTCTAATAAAGCTCAATGAGGTCTTCATCCTGTCTTTTCCCTACCTACTGTGCCTTATGTCCCTACACTATTAGCTTAATTTTCAGAGTTATGTAGTCTAAAAATGGTAGTTTTTGAAACCTAAAAGCTAAAGGAATTAATACTGAATGTACAGTCTTAGGCATTGTGTCAGAGTGGACAGAACCCTTGCTAGCAGAGATCTTTCCTAAGTGCCTCGCAAATAAACCCACTGACTACCTAATCCACGTACAAATGAGGCTGCCTTGTTTTGGCATTTATATGACAGAGTAAATTTTCTGAATCCTTATTTGGCTCTCCTTATGAGACCATTTCTGATGTTTATTATGACAATTTGAATAGTCCATGAGGTAAACGTGATTAACTATAATGCCCATCTTTAATAACTCAGTTGATAAAAGATAAAGTGGTGACTGCTAGAGCAATTGGAAAATATTAAAGACATAAAAAGTAGCAGATCTGAAAATTTGTTAAACCCAAAGTTATTTCATCTATTACCATATGAAAACACTTAGCACAAATTAAGGCTGGGTAGTTGTTGCTTCATCCTGTCAAGAGGTTTGTATAAATATCACACCGGGAGGAAGTCGTTAATTATTTCCCTTCATTTCATTTTATGATTATCTGTAAGAAGTCACTTTGGTAAAGCATTTTTCCTTCCCTTCATTATGCATACATAGACACACAAGCACAAATTATGCTCTAGTAATCACAATTTGTTTTTTGCATCTTATTACGACCTTCCCATAGTCTATGTGCCTTGAAATATGAATGTATAAATATTTTTATGGTTCAATGTGAAGTCATTAAGGTGTTAAAATATTTGGAAGTATAGTCCTCAGAAGGGCAGTTTGAAATTTATATGGCTTTAAATGTCACAATACAAAATAGAATGTCACTGAATATCATCAAAAGGCAACAAATAGCATGGATTTAATCATCTAAGTGATACATATTTAGCAGTAGATATTTATTTTATCTAAACAGGTAAAACTGGCTTTCATGCAAACAAAA
Source organism: Erethizon dorsatum (assembly GCA_028451465.1). Lineage (NCBI taxonomy): Eukaryota > Metazoa > Chordata > Mammalia > Rodentia > Erethizontidae > Erethizon > Erethizon dorsatum. Next base: position 20,621,186 of record CM051824.1, read on the forward strand.
CAAAAGAAAATTAACTTGTTCCTTCTCAATCATTTAACTTAAATTCTGATCTTTTTAAGCACAAATTTTTTGAGAGTATTAACTAAATTTAAGATCATTGGGGCATTTTTGGTATATGATAAGACACCAAATATCAGATGATATGATCATTGGAAAAATATCTTTCCATATTAATATGTATATCAACAATTTCCATTAATTATTTAGAAGGCTTCCTTAATTCATTAGAATTAATTATTTCTTCCATTAATTTTGCCTTCAGTATATTTTTGATGTTACCATTGAATTAAATTATTTATGATTAAAACAGGTAAAATTAATTGTTAGCAAATTAGTAAAATATTTTGTTAAATTTTTACACTCACCTTCTCATAAATGTAAAATATTTTTATAAAGTTCTGATTAAATTATGTCTGCTACCCTTTTCCTACCTTTCTCATTGGCTTGATGTACATTTATATCTATAAAAAGGACTACGGATATAGCTTAGCACTCTCTGGGTTCAAACGTCAGTACTGAAAAATAAGTAAATAGACAACTTCTGATTTCAGCAATATAGAAGACTAAACTAATGTGCTATATCCATGAATACTCAGAAAAGTTACAACATATATAGTAAAACTCAACAACAAAGAATGCATGTTTGCTGATTTACAAAGCTGGAAATAAAGAGAGATCTCAAAGCTATACCGGGAAGCTTTCTTATGACTGTGGGTAACAGGATTCTGAGTATAAGTCCATGAATGAAAGGTGAGATATTTTTCTTTTTTCTTTTTTTTTTTTTTTTTTCTGTGGGTACCGGGGGGTCGACCTCAGGACCTCATGCGCCAGCAGGCGCCCGTGCCACTGAGCGATATCACCGGCCCCTTTTTCGTATGTGAGTTCCGGGAGTCGAACTCGGGCCCTCGCGCTTGCCGGGCAGGCACTTAAGCCACTGAGCCATCTCACCGGCCCAAGATGAGATATTTTTCATCAGCAGAAAACTAAAACCCTCAAGTAAAGTGAAATTCTTCAAGGAGAACAAGAAAAGTTATCCGAAAACTAGGAATATGAATGAAAAATTTCTATCTGGTAGATAACATCTTCAAAATCTTAAAATGGTATTTAATTGTTACATGCTGAATGTTTCCCCTGAAGATCAGGAACATTCGCTACTTATTCAGCAGCATAATGAGCTCCTAGATTACAAAGCCAAGTATATATATTAAAAACTTACAATTTAGAAAAAAGGAAACTATTCAAAATCAAAATTATTTATATGGAAAAATGTCAGGAATCTGTAAGAAAGCTCTTAAAACCAATATTTGTGTTTAGGAAAGTTAGATCCTATAAGCTCTATATGCAAAAATAAGTGCCTTTCTATATATTATTAACAATGAACAATTAGACATTGAAAATTAAACATAAGCACTATTTAAAATAAAATGAAAGGTACATTTAGCTATTTTTATGGCTTGTATCTAGATGTCCCCCAAATCTCATGCAGTCATAGGTGGAGCTTTTCAGAGGTGCTGGATCTAGGGTGTATGAATGTGGATTAAGGATGTCATACTAGAATTAAAGGTGTGTGGTACTGGATTAGTTCACTAATAGGTTTAGCATGGCTCTGGGTGTGGGTGATGGGAAGCCCCACCCTGGATGTGCTTGGCACCACCTAAAAGGCTTTTAGCCTGGATGGGATAATAGAGAAAGGGAGGCTTGCTTTGCTTGCTGCTTCACACATAAGTAGTCAGTTGATTTCAGGTACAAAGGATGTTCAATAGTGAAAAAAAGTCTTTTCAACAAATGTGATGAAACAATTGTATATCCACATGCAAAAAAATAATAATAATAAAAAATAAAAAAACAAAACTTAAATACCTCATCTAATAAAATGATCAACTCAAGAGGGATCAGAGATTTAAAGAAATCTTAAAATATAAGACTTCTAGAAAAGTCATAAAGGAACATCATTTTTTTTTCTTGAGTCAGGATCTTGCTATGTAGTCCAGGCTGGCCTTCAACAAAGTGTGTAGTCCCAGCAATCCTCCTACTTCAGCCTGTTGAGTGTTGGGATTTCAGGAGTGCACCACTATGGTCAGCTTTATGCTGACATCTTTTTAACATTCATTGAGTTAGTTAAATATTTCTTGTATGCAACTTCAAAAACACAACCTGAAAAATATAAAGAATTGTATTTTATAAAAATTTTAAACTGGTATTCTTTTTTTTTTTTTCTTCTTCTTTCTTTATGTGGCTACCGGGAACTGAACTCAGGACCTTGCACTTGCCAGGCAGGCATTTATGCCACTGAGCTATATCACCAGCCCCAACTGGTATTCTTTAAAAGATGCTAAAAATGAAGAAATAAGACATGAAGTGGGAGAAAATATTTGTAATGTTTGTATGTGGTAAAGGATGTGCAACAAGAAAATAGAAAGAACTCTGTGCAAATACACCTCAGCAAAGGTATTCAGATGGCAATTAAGCACATGGAGATATGCTCAGCATCAACAGTCATTAGGGAAATTCACTTCAATACTACAATGAGATATCAGTATACTGTGTATCTTATAGAATTGATAAATTAAAAACAAAACAACTAAAAACTCAACAAGCAAACAAAACAAAAATCTGATCATATAAGTACCATTGGTCATCCTTATGCGTGGGTTCCCATCTGTCATTTCAGCAAGTCACAGATAGAAAATATTCAAAAAAAGTTTGCATTTGTGCTGGACGTACAGGCTAATTTTTCATACCATTTTTGTTATTCCCTATACAATACAGTATAATAACAATTGGCATTGTATTATATAAGTAATTTAGAGATGATTTAAAGTATACGGGAGGATGTATACAGGTTACATACCAATAAATACCACACTATTTTATATAAGAGATTTAGCATCCATGGAGTTTGGTGCTTTTAGGGGTATTGAAAGCAATCCTTTTTGAACACTGAGTGTTAGGATGAAAGGAAATGAAGAAAGGGTACGAGCTTAACAGGTTAGGTTTATTTCAGAGCAAACCTGAGAGGGACCTCTGTGGTACTCGAGCCCAGAGCACCTAACTGTCGTGCAGACTATAACGTCTTTGTACAGAGTCATGAGCATAAAAAAGGGGGGCTGTGGAAGGAAAAAATCACAATGGGATTTCAAAGGGGGAGAGTTCAGTACAAAAGAGTTGTGGCTATCTGCCCGGGACGGGCCTTGAGGATGTACAAGGAGTGGTGTGTTGTTTGTCAAGAGCAGTGCTGAGTGATGATTGGGAATTACAGGGTGTAGCTGTGCTCATGGGCCTTACTGACCCGTGACGATACATCTGCAGCAGGTGTGAAAGCACAGCAGGGGGAGGGTTTTAAAGTGGTCACAGCTCAGATCAGGATGGCGGTGATTGGATTCCTTCACTGAGTTGTAACTCTACTGGCATGTATGGGAGAGACAGAAAATGCCATTGATTTTCAGAGGAAATGTTACACTGGGCCTCTGGAAAGCACCGTGTCACTATATTGTAAAATTAAATGTAGACTTAATAACCCGTGAAGTAGACTTAGTATTTTAGCCCCTTTCCCAAGGAACATATGACTGGTCAAATTAGATATATGAAAACATGGGTTCTGTGTGGAAATTGTGGAATCTGAGAAGCATTATCCATATTATGTGACATAAAATTAATGACTAAAATTAATATAATTTTTAAAAAGCCTGAAGATCAAGTAGTTATAAATAAAAGTCAAATAAAGCCCAACACATAAAATATATATATGGTTAAAAATAAGATTTCAAGTATGAATACAAATCAAAATGGACTTAGCCAAAGAATAATTTGAGGGCTGGTGAGATGGCTCAGTGGCTTAAGCGCCTGCCCGGCAAGTGCCAGGGCCCGAGTTCGACTCCCGGAACCCACATACGAAAAAGGGGCCGGTGATATCGCTCAGCGGCACGGGTGCCTGCTGGCGCGCCAGGTCCTGAGGTCGACCCCCTGGTACCCACAGAAGAAAAAAAAAAAAAGAATAATTTGATGTACTATACTGACAAAACAAAGAATTCTAATACTAAACAAAATATTAGAATTCACAAAACATTAAAAAAATTAAAAAACATGGAAAGAATTATATTTATATAAATTATAATAGGAAAATTAATGTAAGGAACAGATATTTTAAGAAATAATGACCATCATGAATTTTATACAAAGAAATAGGAACTATATCACATTTAAAATGTTTATAGATTTCTAAACACTTAAGAAAAAATTACATGTTTATATATTATAGTGAAATGTAAAACTTTGAAACAAAAAAAGTGCTAAAATTTTCTTAAAATAAGAGCAGGATACAATAAATTAACCATAAATTGAAATAATATCAGATTGCTTAATAGAAGTCCTACTCATAGAAGGAAATATCCTTAGAGTTTCAAAGTTTTAGGGGAAATAAATCATCTCCTAACATTTTATAGCCAGTTTTCTATCTTTGAAATGAAATGCTGAAGTACAGCATTTTAGGACATATTGAAAATGAGGGAAGACAAGTATAACAAAAGGAAGTAAGAAAAAAAATCCACTAAGAAATCTTGCAACAATCCCTCACTCTCTTCTCATATCAATATATAGAAATAGGGGCCGGTGAGATGGCTTAGCGGCCTACGCGTCTGCCTGGCAAGCGCGAGGGCCCGAGTTCGACTCCTGGATCCTACATACGAAAAAAGGGCCAGTGATATCGCTCAGCGGCACAGGCGCCTACTGGCGCGCGAGGTCCTGAGGTCGACCCCCGGTACCCACAAAAAAAAAAAAAAAAATATATATATATATATATAAATAAAGTTTCATATGCTACCAATAAGTCTGGGAAACAGAAAGTTCAGCATGTGCTAAGGGATATTTATTATTTGGGGAAACATTTTAGATACTTAAAATGTAGAGAGGAAAAGTAAATGTAAGTATGATTTGTTAGGGAAAGCAGATAAATATAGATGAATACATTTTGGTCAGGAATTCATATATTGAATTGAAGGCAGGAAAGAAGAAAAAAGAAGTAAATGGAAATTTACAGAGTACAAAGCCAAAACTAAAAAAGCAGCTATACTGAAACAAAACAAGGACCACAGGCAATTAAATGGATTAAACAAAGTGTAGATACCCTGAGACTGGACAACCACATGATTGTATACATCATAGTTTAAACAGACTTCAAGTAAAAATGACTTTGAAGTTTAAATAGAACTGGTTTGGGCCGGTGAGATGGCTCAGCGTCTTAAGCGCCTGCCCGGCAAGCGCAAGGGCCCGAGTTCGACTCCCAGAACCCACATAAGAAAAAGGGGCCGGTGATATTGCTCAGCGGCACGGGCGCCTGCTGGCGTGCGAGGTCCTGAGGTCGACACCCCGGTACCCACAAAAAAAAAAATAAAATAAATAAATATAACTGGTTAAAAACATAGGGCAGAAGGAAGACAGCCTAGATAAAAATTTAATTTCCGAACAGTACAATTTAAAGTGAGAAAATAATATGTTATGGATAATCTCTTATAATTAAAACAATGAAGTCAGTGTACATCTAACAGGCTTCCTTCAAAACATAGGAAACAATAACTGTTAAATTTTCAAAAGAACAAGAAGAAGTGACATTTGTGTTGGGCTTTCCAATCATTGTCAGAAAAAGAATAGCAAAGCAAAGGAGAGATTTCATGTGTATATGTGTGAGAGTATGTAGACTAGGATTTTACCAATGTATATAAATGACAGGTAGGTAGGTCGGTAGATCTTGCATGAGATGCAAGGTAAGCACCATATTTTTATACACAACATTCATAGTTTAGGAAGCCACATGGAAAGTTTCAGAAATAGATATCAGAGTAGAGCTAGAATGACAGATGAGTTATTTTTACTTACGATGTGTGGAAATGGTGAGTATTCTAAAAGTTGTAGTACACCACAATTTTAACGTTCAAATTTCAGGGCAAATATTGACCATGGACAATAAGACACAGCTGTGTATTTTTGAGTCAAGATGTTCCCAAATCCATCTCTACGTAACAGGATAACATGATGGTATTATTCCTTTAAACAAGAAGAGATGCCCTTCATTTTAGGTCATGCCAACACAAATTCTTTCTTTATGTATTTGCATATGATGTAAATAGATGTAAATAGAACACAATATGACAGGACATATTTTACAACGATTTCCCTATTTTGTTTCACTTTTAGTGATAAATATTCTTCCAGTGTCTCATATTTATAAATGTTATGACACTATCAGTCACATAGCTTGGGAAAATCATAGAATTAAGGATGAGTCCACATAGAATACATGAAGAATATTATGTTATGTGAATGGCAACAAAAGAGAGATACACGTGTGCTCGCTTCGGCAGCACATATACTAAAAGAGACATACACCAAGAGAAGGAAGTACAGCTGAATGTGAGTTTAGTCGCTGAGGCAGCAAAATAAATTAGCTGTCCGTACACTGAGTGATAAGTTTTTGCCCCAAAAATGTCATGGGAGATAGAATTTAGAAGATTGTTATTATCAAGGGAAATATGTTCTGTAGTTGCACTGAACTCATGTACATTCCAATAACATGTGGTTTCCTTCTCACAAAGCTGCCATCGGAATTAACTTTTTATGAAAGAAGAATAATGAGTCTATAAGCACGATAGCGTATTATTTGGTAATGAAGTATGGAATTTTTTATGTAACCGTATTTGGCAATTTGGACAGGATTTGTGGCCTTGCTCTGTATTTGTGGAGTAGAGCTGTTTCTACTCAGCACAAAGCCACTTGGCTAGAACTTCAAGGAACTGTTTCTAAGATAAATGCCAGTAAGGGGTGAGAGGCACTATGGTAGAAACTAGCGTAGAATGATATAGGTAAAGTGTGATGAAGGATACTTAAATTCTGCTCATGAGCTCAATTCTGCCATTATCCAATGTGTATGTACATAGAATGTGTTTGTCATGAATTTTAAGGAAGGGCAATTTATTTGGAAATTTATTAACCACATATCTTAGTATAAAACACAGAAGAGCTCTTTCAAATTCTGGCTTTCTAAAAAAAGATGACATCATCCTTTATCCAAGTGGATATTTTGGCATCTTTACTGGTTGGTATTATGAGATATCACTTTATGAATTCTGTTAGTGGTAGGGTTGTTATTTAATAACTAGAAGAAGATTGTTGACCTTCAGGTCTGGTGGCTAGTTCAGAAATACAAATTCTGACTGTGTTAAAAATTATCATGCTCATCATTTCCTTTTCTTTCTAACAGAGCAGCCACAAATGCAGCTTGGTCTATATTTAGAAAGGAGATCTAATGGACTCCCCAGTCCATTCCAGGATTTGCCAACCATAACTGACTAGATTGTCCTTTTAATTAACTCTAATCACAGCATCACTGTCTTTATTTTAGTGTTGAAAGACAACTTGGTATCCTCTAGCCTTTGTTTGCATGCTTTAGCAACTGTGGTTCTTAATTTCAACAACTACAGCTTTCAGAGTATTGAATCTTGAATTTCTTAGATGTATATCGAGAGTCAGTTCTGACTCTGGTAATCCTTCTGAGGTTGTCTGCTACTCATTCTTTAGTTTTCCTTTTTAAAGCTTAGCTCAAATGTTGCCTTTTCTGTGATTTCCCCCTTACTGAATATAGGGGGACTGACTCATTGTATTTCTTTCTCATGACACAACTGTACTTTGTATATATTTTCCTTTCTTAGTAAATATATATATCTATATCTATATATATATATATATTTGTGTATTTGTCTTTAAATTTCATTGTGAGCAATTTGAGAGTTGCTATCATATCCTACACCCACACTCCTCTCCTGGATTTCTTAAGGCTTAAAATAGGATAGACTATTCATTGAAATAACATTTTTTATTGAATAAAGCACATAAAATCTTTCTTTTTCACATTTACATAATTATGGGTAGAACTTCTCCCATCAATCATAATTTCTTACTTTCTTTTCTTTTCTTTTTTTTTTTTTTTGTTTTTGTTTTTGTTTTTTTTGTTTCTTTGTCTTTTTGTTTTTTTTGAGATAGGGTCTCCCTCTGTAGTCCAGGCTGGCTTTGAAGTCACTATGTAGCCCAAGCTGGCCTCGAACTCATGGTGATCCTCCTGTCTCACCCTCCTGAGTGCTGGACTGAACCATAATTTCTTCATATTTCTCTATGGACAGACATTCAAAACCCAAAACTTACTGATGTAATTGCTATACTAAGTCTGGAGAGCATTATTTTGACGTTACAAATGGAGGGAAAATAATTTATTTCATCGTCATCTGGAAGTAGCTCTTCAAAAATTAATGTTGCCAGAAAGGAATCTACAGATAGGCATTGTAATTATATGCACATCATTTCTTCAAGAGAAAAATCGCCTAAAATATTTTCCAGAGGAAATATATATAACTCAATCTGTAATTTAGTAAAATTTTTTTTTCTGTGATAGTTTATATTTTAAAATAATTTTATAAATATAATCAGATTAACAGAATATATAATTTTAGCTCATATTCATAATTTTGCATTTCAGACTAAAACTAAACCAATTGTATCAGATTGGCAAAGTCTAAAAATATTCTACCTAAAATGAAATATTCTAAAGTGAATATTTTGTCCCTGACAGGCAGAGTTAAGGGCAATACTGAATCCTCTGTAAGAAGGCAGAAGGAAATTGAATAAAAAGGCCTAGTCCTCAAAAATTAACAAAACCTAACAAGATTATAATTTTAACTCATTGGTTTATTATGGTTCTAAAAAATAAATGTAACTGATTATCATTGCTTTTATGTCTTTCTACTAGTACTGAGAGCAGAATAGGAGGTTGTGAGGTAGATATTCAAACTTGCCATTCAGTGATAAGTCAGGGACTACTAATTTAAATATACTTTTCAGTTGCAATCATTCCCTTTCCATATATCAACTAAAAATCACATTTTCAGTCATATTTTCTCCCTTCTTTCCTCTCCTATTTCATGATATTGTACCTGGATGCAGAGAAAATGAATTCTCAAATGTAAGTTCTGGCATGAGGAAGAGGGTAAAACCCTGTGTCCCTCTGCAGAGCTCCAGCTCACTTATCTCTGGGAAGCAGCCTTTGCCTACACTGCCTCTACTAACGACAACCAGGTCCTGCCTGGCCTCGGGACGTGTGCTTGTGCCCGGTGCTGCTGACAACTGAGAGTAAGCTTGTCTGGCATTGTCTCTCATCATTTAGTTTTCCACATATAGTAACATCCTCTTCCCAAGCCCAGGCCCCTGCCAGGCTTATGCGTATATTTCTGTCTCCTGTGTGAGGCAAAAGGACAACATCAAAATGTCCTACAAAGTATATGCAAGCCATGGGCAAACGAGTGCATTTTACCAGGTGATCTAGCCTACAATCTCTTTGCACCAGTCATGCTCCGTTGCTCTGGGTCTCTTTCAAACGTGACTTTAAGTAAATATGAAACTTCTCCTAAGAACTGAATCCCACCCAAATTCCAGGCTATGCCCAGCAAAGCTAGACACTGATTCAGTATTTTCAGAATTCCTACCTATATCCAAATGTTTTCACCAGTTACAATACCTCATTCTTCTTTCCCATTGTACCTAAGGCTGGAGAAGTGGACGTTTTGCTTTTTGTAAGGTTCAGCAATTTTGCCTATGCCATGCAGTAATTTACTTCTGTTTATCTTTATTTATCATCACTTGTCTGAATAGCAATATTTTCAGGACATGAAGTATTTCAAAATCATTATCCTGGGCCGGTGAGATGGCTCAGCGGCGTAAGCGCCTGCCTGGCAAGCGCGAGGGCCCGAGTTCAACGCCCAGTACCCACATATGAAAAAAGGGCCAGTGATATCACTCAGCGGCACAGGCGCCTGCTGGCGCACAAGGTCCTGAGATCGACCCCAGGTATCCACAAAAAATAAAAAATAAAAAAAAATTATCCTTTCTAAAAAATGAATGCAAAATAAGGTGGAAACTAGCAAGCAGCACCTACATTACTGAAGCTAAGGAAGGGTCACAGTCTTAAGCCATAATATTTAAATAGTTGTGATCAGGGAAAGAGAGAGAAAACATAGCAATAGTCAAGGCTCTACTTTAGCCTTCCCAGAAGTAATGCAGAAAAACTAGCAAGTCCAATCTCAGATATGCTTCATATTTGGAGAGAAGCAGATGGAAGAGATGATTAGGAAATGAGAGGGAAACCTGAAAACCACTGAATGAAAAAAGAAGTCCTCAATCCCCACAGAATTCACCAGACAGGACATTTCCAAGATTTGTTTTTCTGTGAAGAAAATGTGAGAAAAGGAAATTATTATAGTTGTAATCTCTCAGATATAATTTTTCCTAAAAAGAGAACTAAACATAAAATACAAATTGAACAACACACAGTCTAAAGAGAAGTGTGCAACCTGGAGGAGAGAGACAAGCAAGCCCGTTAGTAACAATGTAGCCTAAACTTACAAGTTCTCTTAGACTTTTCACATCTTTGGCATGTGCCAGCGAAAAATGGAGCCAAACAAGTGTAAAAGTCGGGAAATATTAGTGTATAAGTTTTGTACCACTGTGTAATAAAATTTGCAGAAAGCTAACAGCTTATAATAAGTTGGATATATTCTCTCCCCGGTTTGGTAAGTCAGGGGTCTGAAAAGAGCTATACCAGATCCTCTGTTCAGAGTTGGTCTCACAGTCTTGCAGTTGATGGCCTGGCTGCATTCTCATCTGGAATTTCATTTCAGAAAGAATCTTCTCCCATCATCATTCATACAGTTGGCAGAACTGACTTTACTGCTGTGTGAGAGAGGGCTCCAGCTTTTTTGCTGGCTCTTGGCAAAGGTCTGCCTTTAGGCTGCCTGCAGCTCCCGGCCATGGAGCTCTTCCCATGTAACCATTTACCTCATCAAACATGCAAGGGAGGTTTTAGTCTACTTAGCTAATACAAAGCCCTACATGACGAGATTAATCATAGAAGTGGCATCCTGTCACCTTCATCATGTTCTATTGGCTTGTGGGTAGTCACAGGTTCTGCACAAACTCAAGGGAAGGTAATTATACAATTATGTGAACACCATTAGGCAAAAATCATTGAGTCACCTTAGTCAACCACAATTAGTTTTCTTAAAAATCCCACACTAAATTGGGTAAACACTATTTATCACTATCAAAGCGTCTCCACTCTGTAAGGAAGCAGAAAGTCAACATTTTCATATCCCTGGTATAAGTAGTTTAAAAAAAATTGAAAAAGTCATATCAAGCAATCATAAACAGATTCAATTGAGCTTTCTCTTAATTTCTCACTCCAATTTCTCAGACACTACAATAGTGTATATAACAAACGATTTTCAATCTGCAAACTGAAACTATTACAAAGAAGAAAACTGATAGTGAGTAACTTGGAATGGACAAAATGACATTCACACATAATATATTGAGGCCAAAAGAAAGTCTAGGGAAACCAGGGGTCCATTCCGGAAGAAAATATTTTAGTATGTGTGCTGTCAAGGAAAGCACACTGAAAAAAAGTATAACTCAAGACACAAAACAAAAAAATTTCTTTAGCGAAAGTATTGAACTACAGTTTCTCGAACAGTTTCAGGTAAAAGGAAAACGTGAAGCAGGGAAGCAAAGACTAGGCAGTGCTTCTCAAATTTGAGGGAACATTTTGTGTAGAGCTAGGATGGGAATGAATAAATGCATTTCTAATGTGTTCCTTCATGGTCTTGAATCTGCTGAGCAAAGATCACACTTTCAGAATCATTATAGGAAGGGAAATTGTATCAATTTTCCAAAATTGTTTTTTTGTATTCTAACAGGACAGATCCAATGTTAGGTTCTTTGAGTTGTATCTGTCTAATGCTTTAAGTTGTTAATGTTTTGAAGTATCATGCCTGCTATATATTCTGTCCTTGGTCACTTAAAAATGTCCTTTTACCATAGCTTTCACATCAGTACATCAAATCTAATAAAAATGTCTACTTTACTAGGATAAAACTAAATGAAAACCTCTAAACATGTAAATATACTTAGTACTGTATTTGGCATTCATGGACACTCAATAAATGCTGCTTTATTTCCTTCTTACCTGAGTGAGAGAATAAAAAATGGTATCATTCATCTGACCCCAGTAATTATAATCCTGACTCACCCATAACTGTATCAGTATCTGAAATTGAAATATCAGCATTTACTCAAAATTATGTTAAAACACATTATCTCTAAGATATGTGTCTTTTCCTTCAAATACCCTCTCATACTATTTTCTAGCTAAATATGTTGAACTGAAGTCCACTTTGCATTATGTGTCAGAGAATGTGGCGGAGTAAGTAAGTAAAATGACTTAATGACAAAATTATCCATTATCAACTTCTAGGATCAGTGCTATTTCTGCTTATCCTGGGCACTCCATCATAATTTAATTTGTGGTACATTTTCACTGTGATTATATAATTTCCTCTGCCAGCTCCCAAACTAAACTTGCATCAAAAGCAATAGTGCCACTAAGATCTGACTTAAAGTAACAAATTACAATGCAGGTAAGTGTGTCAGTGATGGTACAATAAATTAAGGAAGGTTCTTCCATGAGTCACAATGCATTATTTCTCTGCTCTTAGCTGTGGTAACTGGTTGAGTGTAAAGGCACTGATGGTATGAGAGGAAGTGATGCTGAGGAATTTGACTCATCTACAGAAGGAAGAAAGTGAGAACTTTCCCTCCTGTGATGTGGGATTTTTGTGAGAGTCAAATAAAATGATGCATACAAAAGTTCTCTGTAAAATGTACATACTTAATTTTTGAATGAGACTTTTCAGTATACATCAAGAATGCCTAATGGTTTAAAAAGGTTTTCTCAATTTAAAATAATAGAGACTAATGTAAGATATGGGCTAAAAGGAAAAAAAAAATAACAGGAAAGTTAAAGCAAAAGAAATATATATGCATAAGATAAAGCAGGTAGACAATGATAAAATATGAGTACAATGATAAAAATGTAGAAACTTTCAATTTAGACCAAATATGTGTAAACAAGGTACAATTGTAAGTAGACTAAATTTTCTATATTTTTAAAATTTGCTTTTTTTAAAGCAAAATGGATATATTCTAAAAGATATAGCTCCCTCATAGAGTGGGGACACGAGCCAAGATAGTTCACACACTTGGGCACGGGGCTGGGTGGAGGAAGGATGTTGGGGTCACCTTACTACTAACGATTACAATCATATATAACATGCATTTTGAAATGAGATTTTCTACAAAAGCACTCTAATGCATTTGTATTTTTTTTTTTTTATTTCTGCTGTAAAAAGTACTACACGGGCTGGTGAGATGGCTCAGCGGCGTAAGCGCCTGCCTTGCAAGTGTGAGGGCCCGAGTTCGACTCCCGGATCCCACATACGAAAAAGGGGCCGGTGATATCGCTCAGCGGCACGGGTGCCTGATGGCGCATGAGGTCCTGAGGTCGACCCCCGGTACCCACAAAAAAAAAAAAAAAGTACTACACATTTAGTGGCTTAAAACAGCACAATTTATTATTTTACAGTTCTGGAGGTCAGAAGTTTGAAAATGGATCTCACATAGCTAAGTCAACATATCAGCATGGCTAAGTTCTTTCTGGAGATGCTATAGGAGAATCTGTTTTCTTGCCTTTGAGGGTTTAGAAGCCTCCTGAGTTCCTTAGTTTATGATTCCTTCTATCTTGAAACACAGCAAGGTAGCATCCTCCAATCTCTCTCTCTGTCTCTGTCTCTCTCTCTCCCTCTCTCTCCTGCATATGTCATCACATTGGTTTGAACATTCTTGCCTCCCTTTTGTGAGAACCCATGTGATTAAACTGAGCCCTCCCAGATAATCTTGGTTAATTAATCACTTCTGTATAATCCCTTTTACCATAAAGTAACGTATAACAGGTTCCTGGGTATTGCAGCATTAGTAGGGCATTATCTGATATACCACAGTATGCTAAAAAGAGCTGAATGTCCTTTCATTTTATGTATAAACTTTACTTTTCCCATGGTCTGATTATCTTTTTCTATATGAATAGTTAGAAGTCAACTGTTCTCATGTCTTCATAATCTCATCCACGAGAGTTGATACTGATGAATGGGCTCAACTCAAATGTGTAAATAATTATCATAAATCTTTTACTGTCAAATAATGTTAACTTTGCATTTATTTATTTATTTATGAAAAGTAGATGTTGGAAATTAAAAAAAAAAAAGAAAACAAAACAAAAAACAAAGAGGCCAAAATCTTTTCCTTGACTTATAGTTCTCCTATGTTAATGGAAGAAAAACAAATAATTGAATATTAAAAATAAGAAAATACAATGGTGTGTACAACGATAATAATACACCATCTGTTCTATGAAGTGGTCATGTTTAAATATATTTAAAGATTAGAACTGACCAAAGTAAATAATGGAATTAATATGATTTGTGAGAGAAAGGGTAAAATAAATGAGGATGGCTCCTGAGCTATAGTAGATCACTGACATTTTTACAAGATGTGACATATTGTTGAAAAATTCACTCCTGCAATCCCATACAGATACCCAGTTGCTGAAAAAAACATTATCATTTCCCCATTATATAGCTTTGCCAGTTTTGCTAAAACTAAGTGACACTAAATGTTGATTTTTTTTTTAACTAAGAAGATGAAAGGAAATGTTATTCTGATAGCTTTTCATTTTTCCCTCCAAGGAGTTTTGCTGTATTATCCAGGACTGGAGGTTTTAATAGCGAAACTACCACAAACTTGTCAAACTGTCATTTCTGCTTGATTTCCGAGTACAGCCATGCTTTCACCATGGAGGTCAACATGTCTACCTCTAGCCAAATGATATTTAGAAATGAATCTTACTCATACTCTTACAGTCTGTTGCAGCTCATGTGCCTCCATATCTTAATCTTGTACATTTAATACATTTATTGCTCCTTATACCAAAACTACATTGCCTTCATCTTCATAGTAAGTCTTCAAATCAAGCAGTGAAAGTCCTGATTTTAGAAATTATTTTGGACTTTCTAATTTTTTTCTATACATTTTAGAATCATCCTGTCAATTTTTGAAAGAGAGCAATAAAAGCAACTTCTAGAATTTAATTTGAATTGCATTTAACCTATAAATCAATTTAAGTATAATTGTTATTGTAACAGCATTGAGAATTATAATTTATAAACTTGGCCTACATTTACAATTACCTAGGATTTTTAAAAATTTTCCTATGTAATGTTTTATATTTTTCTGTGTATAGATGTCACACCTTTTGATAATTTTTTTACTAAATGCATCTGATACTAATATAAATGATAATTTTTAAATTTTCCTTTTTGTTTATTGGCAGCATAAAGAAATCAATTAATTTTGTATATTGAAATTTTATCTGCCAAATTGATGAATTCAATTAATAATTTTAGTAAGTTTCAAATAAATTTCTTAGCCTTTTCTATTTAAATAATCATTTTACCTGCAAGTAGAGACAATTTTCTTTTGTTTTTTCCTTTATGATTATACCTTTCATATCTTCCTTGAATTATTATTATTATTTTTTTTTATTTTAAAGAGAAGAAAAAACAAAACAAATCAAAAGAAGAACAAATTTTCAAACCAACATAATAGGAGGGTAACAATGGTTAATACATTACGTATTACTATCTTTAAGTTAGTTATTCAGGACACCAGACATTAGCATTCAATTGTCCAAACATTATTGGCACAAACCTTACTCTTCAATGAACTAAGTAAAAATGGTAGTGCATCTATCTTAACCATCTTATGTATATATATATATATATATATATATATATATATATATATATACAATTTTTTTTCCCTTTCCCTTCTTTCTTTTCCCTATTCCAGTCTCTCTTTCCTTTTGACCAGTTTCTTTTTGATTCACCATGTCTATTGTACATTTTGGATCTTATTTACTCTTTCAGTTTCTCATACTAGAGAGATAATACGATGCTTACACATGTGCTTCTGGTTTATTTCACTTATGAGTATTTTCTCGAGTTGCATCCATTTACCTATAAAAGTCTCCAGTTTATCCTTCTTTATGGCTGAATAGTACTCCATTGTATAAAAATACCACATCTTTCTTATCCATTCCTCAGTTGATGGGCATTTGGGTTGTTTCCAAGATCTGGCTATTACAAATTGTGCTGCTATAAACATGGGTGCACATATATCGCTGTGGTACGATGTTTTTAATTCTTCTGGGAAGATGCCCAGAAGGGGAATAGCTGGGTCAAATGGGACCTCCAACCCTAGTTTTCTGAGGAATCTCCACACTGACTTCCACAGTGGCTGTACCAGTCGACATTCCCACCAAGAGTGAAGAAGGGTTCCTTTTTCCCCACAGCCCCTCCAGCATTTGTTATTAGTTGATTTCTTAATAGTAGCCATTCTTTCTGGGGTGAGATGGTATCTCAGTGTTGTTTTAATTTGCATCTCTCGAATGACTAGTGATGTTGCACATTTTTTTGTATATTTGTTTGCCATTAGTATTTCTTCATCTGAGAAATGTGTATTCATCTCAGATGCCCATTTTTGGAGTGGGTCTTTAAATTTGGGAGGTCTGATTTTTTTGAGTTCTTTATATGTTCTCGATAGTAATCCTTTGTCTGAGGAACAGCTGGCAAACATTTTTTCCCACATTGTGGGTTGTCTCTTCACTCTGTTGGTGGTTTCTCTTGCTGTGCAAAAGCTTTTTAATAAGATGAGATCCCAGTTATTGATTCTTTGGGATAGTTCCCGTGCGGTTGAGTTTTTATTCATAAAGTCTTTGCCTACACCAATGTCTCCAAGGGTTTTACCTATCCTACCTTCCAGCAGATTTAATGTTTCTGTTTTAATATTTAGATCTCTGATCCATTTTGAATTTAGTTTAGTGCATGGTGAAAGATATGGATCTAGTTTTAATCTTCGGCATGTGTAGAGCCAGTTTTTCCAGCACCATTTATTAAAGAGGCTATCTTTCTTCCAGCGAATGTGTTTGGCACCTTTGTCAAAGATAAGGTGGCTTAGTATGTCTGGGGTTGTTTCAGCATCTTCTAATCTGTTCCATTGATCTTCAGGTCTGTTTTTTTGCCAGTACCACACTGTTTTTATCACAGTAGCTTTATAGTATAATTTCAAGTCGGGGATTGTGATGCCCCCTGCCTTGCCTTTGTTGCCCAGAATTGCCTTTGCTATTCTAGGTCTCTTCTGATTCCAAATGAATTTTAGGATTGTTTTCTCTAATTCTGTGAGATATGCTGTTGGAATTTTGATTGGAATTGCATTAAATCTGTATAACAATTTTGGAAGTATGGCCATTTTCACTATATTGGTTCTTCCTATCCAGGAGCAAGGGATATCTTTCCATTTTCTGATATCCTCTTCAATCTCCTTTTTCAGAGTACTGTAGTTTTCAGTATAGAGGTCTTTTACATCCTTCATGAGGTTGATTCCTAGGTATTTCATTTTTTTGGATGTTATTGTGAAAGGTATTGTTTCCCTAATTTCTCTTTAAGTAAGTTTGTTATTTGTGTACAGGAAGGCTATTGACTTTTGAGTATTGACTTTGTATCCAGCTACACTACTGAATTTGCTTATTAAATCTAGCAGTTTTTTAGTGGAGTTTTTGGGGTCTTCTGTGTAGAGTATCATGTCATCTGCAAATAATGATAATTTAACTTCTTCCTTTCCAATCATTATTCCTTTTATTTCTTTCTCTTGTCTAATCGCTCTGGCTAAAGTTTCCAGAACTATGTTGAATAAGAGTGGGGACAGTGGACATCCTTGTCTTGTTCCTGATTTTAGAGGGAAGGCTTTCAGTTTTTGGCCATTTAGTATAATATTGGCTGTTGGTTTGTCATAGATAGCTTTTACCAGGTTGAGATAAAGACCCTCTATTCCAATTTTCTGTAGGGTTTTTATCATGAAAAGGTGCTGGACTTTGTCAAAAGCTTTTTCTGCATCTATTGAGATGATCATGTGATTTTTGTCTTTGGTTCTGTTAATATGCTGTATTACATTTATTGATTTACGTATGTTGAACCATCCCTGCATCCCTGGGATGAATCCAACTTGGTCATGGTGTATAATCTTCTTGATGATTTGTTGGATTCTGTTTGCCAGTATCTTATTAAGGATTTTTGCATCTATGTTCATTAGGGAGATTGGCCTGTAGTTCTCTTTCTTAGTTGGGTCCTTCTCTGGTTTTGGTATCAGGGTAATGCTTGCTTCCAGGAATGAATTTGGGAGTATTGCTTCCCTTTCAATTTCATTGAAAAGTTTGAGAAGTAGGGGCATTAGGTCTTCTCTAAATTTCTTGTAGAATTCGGCAGTGAATCCATCAGGGCCTGGGCTTTTCTTTGTTGGGAGGTTTTTAATTACATCTTCAATTTCATTGGTTGATATTGGTTTATTTAGGATTTTTAAATCTTCTTGATTCAGCTTTGGTAATTCATACGAATCTAGGAATCTGTCCATTTCTTCTGCATTTTCCATCTTAGTAGAATATAAATTTTCAAAATAGGTATAGATGATCTTCTGGATTTCTGCAGGGTCCGTCGTGATATCACCCTTTTCATTTTCAATTGCATGGATTTGAGTCTTTTCTTTTCTTTTTTTAATAAGGTTGGATAAGGGTTTGTCAATCTTATTTATTCTTTCAAAGAACCAACTTTTTGCTTCATTGATTCTTTGTATTGTTTTTTTATTCTCCAATACGTTAATTTCTGCTCTGATCTTTATAATTTCCTCCCTTGTACGGGCTTTTGGCTTAACCTGCTCTTCTTTTTCTAGAAGCTCGAGGTTCACCCTTAAGTTGTTTATTTGCACTTGCTCTATTTTCCTGATATAAGTGTTTAATGCTATAAATTTCCCTCTTAGGACTGCTTTCATTGTATCCCATAAGTTCCGGTATGTTGTACTGTCATTATCATTCAGTTGTAGAAAGTGACCAATTTCTTCTTTAATTTCATCTGTGACCCATTGGTTGTTCAGGAGGATGCTGTATAATTTCCATGTGTTTAGGGAGTTTTTGTGGGATCTTTTGCCATTGATTTCCAATTTCATTGCACTATGGTCTGATAATATGCATGGGATAATTTCAATTCCTTTGCATTTACTTAAGCAGGTTTTATGAGCTAGTATGTGGTCTATTTTGGAGAACGTCCTATGTGCAGCTGAGAAAAATGTGTATTCTGATGTTGTGGGATGGAACACTCTGTAGACATCTACTAAGTCCATTTGTTCAAAAGTTTGGTTCAGTTCTACTATTTCATTATTGATTTTCTGTCCAGTTGATCTATCATTTTGTGACAGTGGAGTATTGAGATCTCCCAATATAATTGTATTAGTGCTTATTTGATTTTTCATGTCCTTTAGTACTTGTTTTATATAGCTGGGTACATTGGTATTTGACGCATATATATTTATGATCGTTATCTCTTCCTCTTGGATTGTTCCCTTTACAAGGATGTAATGACCATCTTTATCTCTCTGAATCCTTCTTGGCTTGAAGTTCACTTTGTCTGCAAAAAGAATAGCTACCCCTGCTTTTTTCTGGGTTCCTGTGGCATGGAGTATTGTTTTCCATCCTTTGACTTTCAGTCTATGAATTTCTTTCTGAATTAAATGTGTTTCTTGTATACAGCATATTGTTGGATCTTGCTTCTTGATCCATTTCGCCAGTCTGTGCCTTTTGATTGGTGAATTGAGACCGTTAACATTGATGGTTAAAACTGATATGTATTGACTTGTCATGATATTTTCCTGTTGTTGGTTCCCACTCTTTGTTTTTCTGCTTTCCGGCTATTTAATTATTTGCCCTGCCTGGTGGATTCCTTCTGTTGGGGTTCCTATCTCTTTCTAGAATGTCCTTCAGAACGTTTTGGAGTGCTGGTTTGGTGGTCATAAATTGAGGGTTTGTGCTGAAAAGTCAGCTGTGATTCTGATGGGTTTTCCTTCATAGGTGATTTGTTTCTTCTCCCTAACAGCTTTTAAGATTCTGCCCTTCTGTTGAATTTCTGGGATCTTGACTATAATATGTCTGGCTGAAGTTTTTTTTTGATCATGTCTAGTTGGTGTTCTAAAAGCTTCACTTATAGGGGTGTCAAATTCCTTTTCTCTTCCAGGAAAGTTCTCCCTGATTATGTCTTTGAACAAGGTTTTAATGTCATTGATGCTATCTCCTGCTTTTTCATTTACTCCAATTATTCTTAAGTTGTTTATCTTTGCGTCATCTAGCAGCTGCTGAATTGATTTTTCATGGTCCCTTGCTATTTTTAAGAAATTTTCCATTTCATGATCACTAATTGCAAGCCTGTCTTCTATATCTGAGATCCTGTCCTCGCATTGGCTTATTCTGCTACAAATACTTTCAATGGAATTTTTTATCTCTTGGATATCTGCTTGAATCTGCCTTATGGATTCCATTTCTTTCCTATGCTGAGCATTCATGGTTTCTATAGTTTTCTTAAGTTCATCTATTTTTTTGTCTGTATCAGCTATAGTGTCCTTAAGCATGGTCTTCATTGTAGACATTATCTCTGCAGTTATCTGTGAGATTATTTCTGTTTTAATTTTTTCCAGAACCTCATTCAGTTGCTTTGTTGTTACCACTTCAGATAGGCCAGGTGGGTGGCTTTCAGATTGTCCCACCTCGTTGCTCCCTAGGTTTGCCTTTGGTGAATTGGATGTGTGTGGTTGCATCTTGTTTAAGTGTCGTCTCATTTTTTCTTTCTTTAATTCCTGGGGTGATGTTTGCAAATTACCTATAGTAGGTTACTTTATTGCTAGTGTTTAAGATCTTTAGAAGATGACTACTTCTCTGCAGTATCTTCCAACTGGAGCTTGCTTTTAGGTTTTGAGCTTTCTGCCAGATCCTACCTCTTCAATTCGTTGGGTATGCGAAGTTGCTACCTGTTTGGCCCAGTCCTTGATTCTTTGGTAGTGTGCCACTGTATTTTCTGTGTCCCTTAGTCAATCTCAATCATGAAATATCAGGAAGGAAAGATGTTTAGAACAATTATTTCACATTTGGCTATAATGTTAACTAAAGCATCAAACACAGCCTAAAAAATGACAGACTGAGCTAACCAGTTATTTACCACTTTTAGCTGTATAGAGTTGCGGTTATATAACAAAATCTAAAACACACCAGAAAAATTATATGCAGTATACAAGTCCTATGTATGTCAATTTTTCCTTGAGGAGTTTAAATTTAAGATGAGTTAAGGAGGAAATAGAGTATTGGGAGAAGAGGAAGGAATTAGATGTAAGGCTAGAGGACCAAGAGGGATCCCACTAAAATTGGGACACTAGTGCAGAGGACAGGTGGTAAAAAGAGAAGGAAGGGATAAAAGGAAGAACAGATCACAACCACAATCACAAAGAAGTTAGAGGCGCTGTTTACACTCATATAAAAAACCAGAGAGAATAATGAAGGAAAGAGCAAATACACATACAGAAACAAAAACGAAGATAAAAACAATAAAACAGATCAAAAATAAAACCCCACCAAAAAACAAAACAAAACAAAACAAAAACAAAAAAACCCTTCACCAGAACAAAAAACAAATCAGTGAGAAAAAAAAAAAATAAATAAAAATAAAAAAAATAAAAAGAATCAGTTCCAGGTGTTGACTCTGTTGTAGGCAGGTACCTTGTGACAGAGTCCTGTTCTGTGCAGGTCCGTCCCAGTAAGCCAGGAGCGCCCTCTGGCAGGAGGTGAGCAGAGGCGCGTACTTTCAGGCAGAGACCAGTCTAGCTCGCCTCCGCTCTCAGCGCCCTTTCACGATCCCTGGGCCTGAGAGGCTCAGCGCGCTGTCCGGAGCGCGGGTTCCCTGCACTGGTTCCCGCCGCTCTGGTTTTTCGCCACGCCCCCCACAATGGCGCTGGGCCAGTCGCTCTCTGGAGCGGGACAGGTGTGGCTGAGAGTCCAGTCTCGTTCACCTGCTGACCTCAGCACACTTTCGTGGGCCTGAGAGGCCCCGTGCTGCCCTGTCCGGAGCACAAGTTCCCAGAGCAGTTTCCGAGCCACTCTGAGTTTCGCCACACTCCCCACAATGGCGCTCGGCCGGTCGCTCTCTGGCGCAGGGCAGCTGTGGCTGAGAGACACTCACCGCCGGTCAGCGCTGTTCTCCGCCGCTCCCCTGCCCCGCCGCTGTCTCAGGATCCTCCGTGGGGGCTCCCTGGGGGCCAGCTGCCACCGTGTGTCCGTAGAATTGAGCCTCCGCGGCGCTGCAACTCCCGGGATAGTAGAAGGTGCGCACGTGCGGTCTGCTCCTTCTTTCCTTCTTCTTTGTTGGAAGTCACCTGTCACTGGTGCCGGGGGTCCCAGATTGCGCTTCAGAACTTTTCTGGGTTTCGGGAAGGCATCTCCCCCGCTCCTGCGCTTTCCGGGTCGCTATATTCCCGTGTTCCAATGGTAACTTTTAGAGAGAGTTTCGCTGCCTGCTTCTTACTCATCCACCATCTTGAGGTCAATGGTCCTTCCTTGAATTATTACATCAGGTAGGGGCTTCAGTATAATGTTCAAAGTATGGAGAGTTGGCATCTTGGCTTTTCTCCTGATCTTATGAAGAAGGAATTAAAGTCTTTTTCAATTAAATGTGGCCAGTACAAAGCAAAAATGTGCATCTCCATGTTAAAAAATTATTAAGAATTGCAAGACAGCTACAACAGATCATTAACACAAGAACAGGGCCCTTCAGAGAAAGCAGTCCCGTGTGTCTGAATGGATCATTCGCCAGTGAAGCCGACCTTGATTGTAAGGGTAGCTGTGGGCTTCTCATTAATGCCCTTTATCAGGTAAAAGAGAGTTTGCTGAAAGTGTTCATTATGAATGAGTGCTGAATTTTGCCAACTGCTTTTCCTGGACCTACTGAGATAACTAAGTGATTTCTTTCTCTTCTCAATTAATTTCCTGGATTGAATTGATTACCAATGTTTGCTGCAAAGTTGTATTCCTATGAAGAGCTCCATATTATTGTAATATTTTATCTTTTTCACTTATTGCTAAATTCAATGTGCTATTATTTTGTTGAAGACATTCACATTTATATTAATGACTTAAAATTTTGTAAATTCATTTTTTGTAATGTCTTTGTCTAATTTTGGTATCATGATTGTACTGGTCTCAAAAAATGAGTTGGGACGAGTTTCATTTTCTGTAAGTGTATAAGGATGGTGTAACTTACATAAATTTTTTAATAGAATTCATTAACAACACCGTGTGGACCTAAAGATTTCTTTGTGAAGAAATTTAAAAAATATCTTTGCTATATATTTAAAGTTTTAAATAGCTATGAGATATTCAGGTTTTCTACTTTTCATTATTTCAGTGTATTAAGTTGAATACTTAAGGAATTTCTCCTGTTTAGTCTAAAGACAATCTCTTTCCCAGAAGGGCCTTTGTACTTTACCTCTTAAATTCTAAGTTCTCTATTTGTTTATAGGCCCAAATTCAAAAAGTTCAGTTAGCAAACAGGCTGGAATCTCAGATGTAATAAGAAGTTGAATAGGCTGGCAATTTGGTTGCAGCTTCTATGACTCAATTCATTTTGGTTTCAAATGGTGTGAAGCTGTGAGTTCAGGCTTCAGGCATCTCCCTCCAGATGGGTCCTGGGACCATTCACATCAAAGGTCTCAAAACCAAAATAATTCAAGAATACAAGACCTTAAACTGCCCACCAGCTGTACAGACAGTCCAAGACCCAGAGGCCACACTCTGCTTCCCAGCCTTGCCTAAGCCTCTTTCTGCTGCACTATTCATCTGAAAACATCATTATTTGTCAGACAAGTTTATTTTTGTCACTTTAGGATCCTCCATTTCCACATCTGATGGACAAGCTCAAAGGTTTTTCATGCACTTGACTCTTTTCTCCTTATTGGAAGAGACTGTCTTATTTGATGGGCGCATTGTTTTCTACACCTGCCCCCAACTTCAACATTTACCTCCTGTCAGAAAGCGTCCCTAGTCCTCAGCTTCAGAGAAGGACTTCTACTTCTTGAGCTAGTTATTTTAGTCTTTGAGTCTGCAGCTCATTGCTGGTTTTATAACAAAAAGTAACTTTTTTTGGTTAGTCTGGTAGCTTAATTATTTTATTTTCAGCAGGAATGACAATCTATCATGTCTTTTTACATCCTAACCAGGAAGGGATACCCCTAGCTTTATATTGTTGATTTATTTATTTATTTATTTTTGGTCATTGAGCTGCTGCTTCTACCAAAGTCAACATTCTAAGAAAATTTGTGTGAATCATATTGTCAAAGTAGTTCTGGCAGATCCATAAGAATATGATTAAAAAATAATAGATAATTTTTTTCTGAAAATACGAAAACTTTTCAACATGTACATAACAGATAAATAAGAGTTACTTTATTTTTTTCAGCATGTAACTACCTGTTAATTTCAGGAAAATTTCTTGTGGCAAAATCATTAAACACAAGTAACAACACCATACTTAAATTTGAAGCAAATTATAGCCAGCGTGTGACGCATGCTTGTGATCCCAGCACTCTGGGAAGCTGAGGCAGGAAGACTGAAAGTTCAAGGCCAGGATAGGCAATTTAGCAAGGACCTCTCTCAAAATAAAAATTAAAAGCTGGAGGATTTAGCTCAGTGTGAAGACACTGCATTCAGTCTCCAGTACCACACACACACACACACACACACACACACACACACACACACATATTGAAGCAAATTATTTCAAATATTACAAAAATATGCTAATGACTAAAACCATATTTTTATGCAATTATTTATTGGGTTAGTATTTTGGCATCCATATACTAGTGCTTCTAAAATTATTTAGGATCATGATAATGACCCTATATTCCATCTGTTATAATAAAATACATCAGGTTTTAATATGCAATTATACTACTTGATGATTTCTGCATCTTTATAATATCACACAAATTTAAATTCCTCTTACTTTCTTATTTTCATTTTTCATCTTCTATTATTATTGTACTAATAAGATATTTAAGTATATACATTCTCATTTTATATAATAAAATAGTTTATGTGGTAATGAACCAGAATTTTATGTTTTTAATTCCTCATTGAATTTGTGTAATACTTCGCAATGGGAGATTTTTATCATTTATCTGGAATAAAGAGAAAGATGGTTTGTCCTTTACTGTCTTTCCACTTGCTCTCTCTTTTCAAACATATATAGGGCCGGTGAGATGGCTCAGCAGCATACACGCCTGCCTGGCAAGCACGAGGGCCTGAGTTCGACTCCGGGAACCCACATAAGAAAAAAGGACCGGTGATATCACTCAGCGGCACAGGCGCCTGCTGATGTGCAAGGTCCTGAGGTCAACCCCTGGTATGCACACACACACACACACACAAATATATATATATATATATGCATATAAATAAATAAATAAATATATATATATATATATATATATATATATATATATAATAAATCCATGGAGAATGCTGGAATAGTTAGACTTCCTGGGAAGCTGCAATATATAAGTTTCTGTAAATAGTTAGTGGAAATACTATTTCAAACACTGTTTCAAAATACTTCCTTTATTTTACCTATAATTTCATCTTACTATTCTCCATAAATCCCTGTGTAAAGCATGTGGGTTCTGCAATTCTTCAGCATTTCCTGTTTTTTCCCCCTTGTTTAGTAAAACAGCCAACTACAGTGTTTCTTCAAATGTGGTGGATGGAGGAAACAATCAGACATATGAACACAGAACAGCCTGGTTTCTCAGCACTTCCAGTGATGAGGCGGACTAAGGATGGTAGGCTGAGTTTTCATGCAGTAGAGCCTCTTGCCATGATTGTGTGAGAGAAAAACAAGCAGATGGTCCGTTTAGTTAAAGCACCATGTGGTCGAGTTGTGAACCAGGCCTCCGTAACACCATAACAGGATGATGTAAATCACCATAGTTGCAAATAACCTTGTGGGAATGTTTATCGGCAATTGTAGTATATACTTTATCAAAAAGTAATATTGTAAGTTGACACCTTGAAAATTATAGTTCTATTACTACAAACTTATGAGTTCAAAGACTGCTACGTCTTACAATAAAACTGAGCACTAGAAGAAATAGGCTTGTTTTTAAAGTACTGTAGTCATTTTCTACTGGAATAATAGAATATTATGAGAGCAGATCAAAGAGAAGTACAGAGAAAAATAAGAGACTTCATTACCTAAATTGGTTAGGGGAAGATGTTAGTAATTGAGCAGTACTCTATGCTTAATTTTATGTCCAAACTGATATTGCTAGCTTCTCCCATTAAGTTTTGTTCATGGGGAAAGTGAAGATGAATAATATATGGTGCCAGCTTTGGTATGATATACTAAACATGCTGTTTGCCTTTTCTTTACCTCCTTTAGCCTTTATAGTAGGCATTTACAGTAGTTATACATAACAGTGTTTCAAATGCTGTGATAAATCATAGCAATGTAAGAGTCCATCTAGTTTATAAGTCTCTAAAATAAAAAATTTAGACTCCTGAGATTGTTAATTTTGTGTCAACATAACTAAGTCAAAGGGTGCCCATATACTTGCTTAAGAGTTATCCTAGGTGCATCTCAGGGTATTTTGCTTTTAAGATTAACATTTGGATCATTTGACTAAGCAAAGCACATGACCTTCCCCAACTTGGGTAGGTCTCATCCTACCAGCTGAAGGTCTGGATAGAAAGAAAAGCTTAAGTAAGAGATAACTTGCTTTCTCTGTCTGACTGCCTTTGAGCTGGGACATCAGTCTCCCGCATCTGGACTTGAACCGTGATTTATACTCTCACCCCTTCTGCTTTTCAGATACTTGAGGTGTGATGGAACATTACCATCATTTGTCTAGTTCTCGAGCCCACTGTTCCCCTTTTGTTCTGTTTCTCTGGAGAGAAGTGACTAGTAGATTACAGAAACAACTTATCCAAGAAATGATTTCTTACTTATTTCCTACTATGGTGAATTGTAGCTCTCCGGAGGATATCCATGTCCTAATCCCTAGGAACTATGAATATTACTTCATATCATGTACGCTGTGATTAAATTAAGGGTGGAGAGATTATCTGGGATTATCTGAGCGGGTCCTAAATGTAATTACATCATATAGCCTCATAAGACAGAGGCAGAGAGAGATTTGCCAAGAAGCAGAGAAAACAATGTAGCTACACAGACAGAATTGAATGATGTGGTTACAAGAGGAATATAAGCAGCCACTGGAAGCAAGAAGATGCAAGGGCTGGATTCTCCCCTGGAGCCTCCCAAGGGAATATGCATCTGCCAACATCTTAATTTCTGCTCAGTAGAACTGATTTTAGACTTCTGGCCTCCAAACTGTGAGATAATGTATTTTTGTTGTTTAAGCCATGAGTTTGTAGTTATTTGTTACAGCAGCTGTGTAAAACTAATGCATTACGCTTACCATCAATCTGGGCTTTCCCTTAGGCTGGTTTCTCTTTTCTGTAGATTTGTCAATAGATGAAAGGAAGGATATTACG
This sequence comes from Erethizon dorsatum, assembly GCA_028451465.1. Taxonomy (NCBI): domain Eukaryota; kingdom Metazoa; phylum Chordata; class Mammalia; order Rodentia; family Erethizontidae; genus Erethizon; species Erethizon dorsatum. The sequence continues at coordinate 20,648,643 of CM051824.1, forward strand.
ATCTATTGGGTACCCCCCTGTTCAGTGTTAGACATTTTGCATTTTCTCATTCCCTCACTAAATCAGTCAGTGCTTACTAGAGAAACAGATTTAATGCAAGATATACAAATATGTAAGAATTTACAAGATTGGCTTACAATGGGCACCCACAGAGTCAGGTGTGAAAAAGTCCTAATTCATCTCAGGAATCAGTTAAGTCTTACGTGTATAATAAAACACTGTCATGTTGGTTTCTACTTGAGTTATGTATCTCTTGTATATGTTTCCATCATATATCATTCCACAATGATTATTAGTATCATGTATAGTATATAGTAATTTGTTGCTTTTTATGCAGTAACGGAAAGCTACTTGAGAGAAGAGTAGCATCTTACATGTATTCCAAACACCTGGCATGGTGCCTAGAACATAGAATGTATTCAACTGTGTTGAATTATTTTAATGCACATAATAACTCATGTGAGTGCATATTATGATGTCTAGTTTATATGTGGAAAAGTTTGGGATATGCCAGCCTGTGCATTGAATTTGGTACTTCTCATTTAGTCTTTAGTCACCATGATTGATTTTTTTATTTTTGAAAAGTTTATCATGTATTTTGTGTTGAAACATATCTAAGAAGTGATCATGGAAATCCATGCCTCATAAGATCTACAAAGAAATTGGAAGTTTCCAACTTTTAAACATCTCCCCTGGACTTACAGAGTGAAACAGTGAGATAAGCCATATCTGTTAAGGAGCATTGGAAGTAGAAATGCAAGGAAAAAAAGAACACTGATATTATTTTTATAAATAAAATGTAGATCTTGACAATGAATGTAATCATTTAGACAAAAATAAGTATATACAATAAAGTGAGGTACTGAAGAATGTTAAGGTGTAAGAACAGGCAGTGTTGCAATTTACATGACATTCAATCTCTTTAGATGATTCTCAGAAATATAAAACAAAGATTGAAGTCACCTTATATATTTAGATTAGTGCTCATTCTGAAGGATATTTAAATTAAACTAAAATTAATAATATGGGGATACTCAGAGGGCTCTCCAGATTTTAGTTCAGGTATTTCCATTTGATGCCTAAATCTAGCTACATTTTTAATGATCAAATATGTTATGTCTTTTATATTAATTCTACTTCCAGAGATAGATTGGAATTTTTAAAAGAAAAAGGCCATTCTTTCAGATATTTTGTTGTTTTCCACATAGTATCTAACAATTATTGTTAACTATTCCCCAAATATAGTGAGTCTTAAACTTTTTACTGTTATGGCAACATTTTGTAAGAATATTGTTACAGTAGTCCTCATAATAAAATGTTTATAAGGTCTGTAAAATTACTTAAGTACTAAGTTTAAGCACCAGTGTATAAGACTAAATCCCATGCATCAAATAAAGACTCCCTGTATGTGGGCTGGAAAACATAAATGTACATGATTAGTGTAAAAAATTGGAGGATGATTATTAAGAAATAATAAATGTCTGCTTAGTTGGAACCAACTTTAGTAGCTCATGAGCTGGGATATAAGGAAAATAGAGGAACTGTTCACCAAAAATGCAATAAGTAACCTTGAACTCAGGGTGGTAAAGCTTTAGAGAGTTTCCAGCCTGTGTTACAATAAAATTCTGCAAAAACAGACAGTAGCCACTTTGTGTCTGCCTCCAGGCCACACTGCCAATTAACAATTTAGAGAACTAGAAGTATACAATAAATGAAATTTTTCTTCTTGTCTCTGTCTGGGACTATTTTAGAAGTAGGCCTATTATATTTCTAAACTAAAAATATCTTGAGTCCAAATCTTGGACACAGTACACAAACATATGTATTTAAAATGAATATATAGCAAAATAAAATAAAAAAAACTGCTGGCTGAAAATACAGATATCAGTTAAAAAGAGAATAATCCGAGAAATCAAAGACAATGCCATCCAAATACATAACATTTTTACAAAAAACAAGCAAAATATATTAATTTCTCATCCTAAATACTTAGAGTTGATTAGAGTTTCACAACTAAATGCCACAGTCAAATTTATGAAATTTACACAAAATGAAGAAAGAAAAAAGTTGCAATCACATAATTAGAAAAAAATCAAGCTATCAGAAAGTACAAGTAAAATTAATGCCAGAAATTTTTACATAGTTTTATGTAATAAAAGTGGAAAAATATTTACAATGTCTTAACTGAGCAAGCTCATGAATAGATGTTAAAAATATAAGCATGGTTTAATTTTTTTTTATTTTAAAGAAAAAAAATAAAAATGGCATAAAAGTTCAAAACAAGATTGTAGGAGAGTAACAATGGTTAATACATTGCATATTCTTATCTTCAAAGTAGTAGTTCAGATTATAAGATATAGGCCTGAAAAATTGATCAAACAATATAGGCAAAAACTTTTCTTTTCAATGAACTAATGGCAGTAGTATCACTATCTTAACTATTTTGCGTGTGTGTGTGTGTATATATGTGTGTGTATATGTGTGTGTGTGTGTATATATATATATATATATATATTTAATTATTTATTTTTCCTTTTCCCTTCCTTCTTTTCTCCTTTCCCCCATCCTAGTTTCTCTTTCTTTTTGAACAGTTTCTTCCGATTTCACAATATCAATTGTACATTTTGGATCTTATTTACTATTTCAGCTTCTTGCACTAGGCAGACAATATGATGTTTACACATGTGAGTCTGATTTATTTCACTTATGAGTATGATCTCAAGTTGAATCCATTTACCTATAAGTGTGTCAAGTTTATGATTCTTTATAGCTGAGTACTACACCATGGTATAAAAATACCACATCCTTTTTATCTATTCCTTGGTTGATGGCATTTGGGTTGTTTCCAAGATTTAGCTATTACAAATTGTGCTGCTATAAACATGGGTGCACATATATCACTGTGGTGTGATGTTTTCAAGTCTTCTGGGAAAATATCCAGAAAGGGAACAGCTGGGTTAAATGGGACCTCTAATCCTAGTTTTCTGAGGAATCTCCACAATGATTTCCATAGTAGTTGCACCAGTCTACATTCCCACCAACAGTGGAGAAGGATTCCTTTTTCCCCACAGCTCCACCAGCATTTGTTATTGGTTGATTTCCTGATAACAGCCATACTTACTGGGATGAGATGGAATCTCAGTGTTGTTTTAATTTGCATATCTTGAATGACTAATGATGTTGAACATTTTTTTCATGTATTTATTTGCTATTTGTATTTCTTCACCTGAGAAGTGTGGGTTCATTACAGATGCCCATTTTCAGATTAGGTCTTTGAATTTAAGAGGGTCTGAAAATTTTAAATTCTTTATATGTTCTATATGTAAGTCCTTTGAGGGACAGTTGGCTAAAATTTTTTCCCACTGTGTGGGTTTTCTTTTCCCTCTGTTGGTGATTTCTTTGGATGTGCAAACACTTTTTAATAAGATGAGAACCCAGTTGATTCTTTGAGGAGTTTCCCATGTAGTTTGGTTTTTGTTCATGAACTCCCTCCCTACCACTGTTTTCAAGATTTCTACCTACTTTTTCTTCCAGTAGATTTAGTGTTTCTGTTTTAATGTTTAGATCTTTGATCCATTTCATCTTTAGTTTAGTGCATGGTGATAGACGTTGGTTTAGTTTTAGTCTTTGCCATGTGGAAAGCCAGTTTTTCCAGCACCATTTATTAAAGAGGCTATCTTACTTCCAGTGAACATGTTTGGCCCCTTTGTCAAAGGTAAGGTGGCTGAGTGTGTTTGGAGTTGTGTCTGCATCTTCTAATCTGTTTCACTGAGCCTCAGGTCTTTTTTTTTTGCCAGTAACATGATGATTTTATCACAGTAGCTTGGTAGTATAATTTCAAGTCAGGGATTGTGATACCTCTTGCCTTTCCTTTGTTGCCCAGGATTGCCTTTGCTATTCTAGGTATCTTCTGCTTCCAGATGAAATCTATGTAACAGTTTTGGGAGTATGGCCATTTTCACTGTGTTGGTTCTTCCTATCCATTAGCAGGGGATATCTTCCCATTTTCTGATATCCTCTTCAATCTCCTCTTTCAGAGTACTGTAATTTTCAATATGTAGATCTATTACTTCCTTTGTTAGATTGATTCCTAAGTGTTTCATTTTCTTGGTTGCTATTGTGAAGGGTGTGGTTTCCATTATTTCTCTCTCAGTGAGTTTGTTGCTTATGTACAGGAATGTTATTGATTTTTGAGTTTTGACTTTGTATACCGCTATGTTACTGAATTTGGTTATTAAATCTAGAAGTCTTTTGGTGGAGTTTTTGGGGTCTTCTATGTAGAGTATATGTCTTCTACAAGTAATGATAATTTAAATTCTTCCTTTCCTATCCTTATTCCTTTTATTTCACTGTCTTGTCTAATTGCTCTGGCTAATGTTTCCAGAACTATATTGAATAGGAGTGGTGATAGCGGATATCCTTGTCTTGTTCATGATTTTAGAGTGAAAGCTTTCAGTTTTTGTCCATTCAGTATGATGTTGGCTATTGGATTTTCATAGATGACTTTTATCAGATTGAGGTAGAGGCCATCTTTTCCAATTTTCTGTAGGGTTTTTTATCAAGAATGAGTGCTGGACTTTATCAAAAGCTTTTTCTGCATCTACAAAAATGAGATGATGTCATTTTTGTCTTTGGCCTTGTTGATATGGTGTATTACATTCATTGTTTTGCATATGTTGAACCATCCCTGCATTCCTGGTTTGAATCCCACTTGGTCATGGGGTATGACCTTCTTGATGATTTGCTGCATTCTGTTTGCCAGTATCTTACTGAGGATTTTTGCTTCTATGTTCATTAGGGAGATTGGCCTGTAGTTCTCTTTTTTGGTTGGGTCTTTTTCTGGTTTTTGTATCAGGGTAATACTTGCCTCCATGAATGAGTTAGGGAGTATTGCTTCCCAATTCAATTCCATAAAAGAGTTTTAAGAGTATTGGCGTTAAATCTTCTCTAATTTTTTTGTAGAATTCATCAATGAATTCATCATTACCTGGGCTTTTATTTGTTTATAAGTTTTTAATTACATTTTCAATCTCATTAACTGACATTGGGTTATTCAAAATTTTTATAACTTCTTGATTCAACTTTGGTAATTCATGTGTATCTAGGAATCTGTCCATTTCTTCTGTGTTTTCCTTCCTATGAGAGTAAAGATTTTTGAAGTATATATTGATGATCTTTTGAATTTTCACACGATCTCTAGTGATTTCATCTTTTTCATTCCTCAGTGCCTTAAATTGAGTCTTTTCTTTACTTTTTTTGATAAGTTTGGCTAAGGGTTTATCAATTTCATTTATTCTTTCAAAGAACCAACTCTTTGAATCATTAATTCTTTGTATTGTTACTTTTATTGTATTGTGTCAATTGCGTTAATTTCTGCTCTGATCATTATAATTTCCTCCCTTGTATGGGCTTTGGGCTTATCTTGATCTTTAACTAGAACCTTGAGGTGTAACCTTAGGTTGTTTATTGTGCTTATTCTGTTTTCCTTATGTGAAAGTTCACTGCTATAAATTTCCTTCTGAGGACTGCTTTCTTTATGTCCTGTAAGTTCTGGTATGTTGTATCCGCATTCTTGTTTAGTTTTAGATATTGTTTAATTTCTTCCTTTATTTTATCTGTGACCCATTTGTTGTTTAGTAGGATGTTATTTAATTTCCATGTGTTTATGGAGTTTTTGCAGTTTCTTTTGCCATTAACTTCCAGTTTCATTGCACTATGATCCAATAATATGCATGGGATAATTTGAATTCCTTTGCATTTATTTAAGCATGTTTTGTGGCCCAGTATATGATCTATTTTAGAGAACATCCCATGTGCAGTTGAGAAGAATGTGTATCTTGATGATGTTGGGTGGAACACTCTGAAAATGTCTACTAAGACTATTTGTTCACAGGTTTGATATTTCTGATATTTCCTTGCTCATTTTTTTGTCTAGTTTATCTATGTCTTTGTGAGAATGGGGTATTACATGCTCCCATTATGATTGTGTTATTGCTTATTAGGTTTTTCATGTCTATTAATAATTGTCTTATATAGTTGGGTGCTCTCATATTTGATGTATACATATTTATGATTGTTATCTCTTCCTCTTGAATTTTTCCTCTAACAAGTATATAGCAACCTTTTTTTTACCTCTTTTGACCATTCTTGTTTTGAAGTTCACATTGTCTGCAAACAGAATAGCTATCCCTGCTTTTTTCTGGGTTCCTGTTGAATGGAAGATTGTTTTCCTTCCTTTGAATTTCAGTCCATGAGTTTCTTTTTGAGTTAAATGTGTTTCTTGTATGCAGCATGTTGTTGGATCTTGTTTCTTCATCCATTCTGCCACTCTGTTTCTTTGATTGGTGAATTGAGGCCATTTACACTGATGGTTATAACTAATATGTATTGGCTTATCTTTGTCATGGTATGTTCGTGATGTTGGTTCCCTACTTTTGCCCTCTGTTAAATTGCTTGCCCTGCTTAGTGGTTTCTTTCTGTTGTTGTTTGTGGAACTGTGGTCATTTTTATCTCTAGAGTATCTTTCAGTACTCTTTGTAGGGTTGGTTTTGTGGTCATAAATTTCTTCAGTTCTTTGTCATGGAAGAATCTTATTTCTCCATTAATTTTGAAAGATAGTTTTGCAGGGGACTGGGTTGGAAGTTGTTTTCTTTCAGGACTTGAAATACTTTGACTTGAGGGTTTGTGATGAGAAGTCTGCCCTGATTCTGATAGGCTATCCTTTAGAGGTGATATGTTTCTTTTCTCTAACAGCTTTTAGTACTCTGTCCTTTTGCTGAATTTCTGGAATCTTGGTTATTATATGTCTTGGTGTAGTTTTATTTTGGTCATGGCTGTTTGGAGTTCCATGTGCTTCATTTATTTGTATGTCAAATTCTTTACCCATGCTTGGGGAGGTTTCTGCCATTATTTTTATGAAGAGTTCTTTTATGGCATTTTTGCTGTCTCCAGCTTTCTCGTTGACCCCAATCAAGCTTATGTTATTCTTCACTTCATCTTTTAGCTGTTGGATTGATTTTTCATGTTTTTAAGATATCTTTCTTTTCATGATCCATAGCTGCAATTCTGGCTTCAAGATCTGAAATTCTATCCTCTCCTTTGTTCAATATGTTGCATAAACTTTCAATGGAGGTTTTAATCTCTTGGGTTTCTGTTTGGCTCTGTTTCATGGATTCCATTTCTTTCCTCTGTTGGGCATTTTTTTTTGTTTCCATCATTTTTCTAAGCTCATCTTTTCTTTTATCCTTGTCCTCTCTAATATCTTGGATTTTAAGCATCATTTCTTTTTGTACCTGAGAGATTGTTTTCTCTAAAGTCTTTCCACTTGTTTTTTCACTTCTGTTGTTGTATTTCAGAAAGTTCCAGTGTTTGACTTCCAATTTCATCTATCTCATTGAGTTCTAGGCTTGTCCTGAGTGGGTTGGGAGTTTGGGGTTGCATTTTCCTTCTGCATCTTGTAATTTTCTATTTTCTGTTTTTCATTTTATTATGTTTTCTATGTTGATGCTTGCCAATTTCTTATGAAATATAGATTTATCACTAGTATTGTGGCTTCCCTAGGAGATATCTGTTCTTCAGGAATGTCCTCTAGATGTGGATGGTTCTTTATATCTATCCCAAGAACCTACATTCCCAATTTGAAAGGATGCAAAATTACTATTTGGTTCAGCTCTCAATCCTTTGGTACTGGGCTGTGGTGATGATTATGACCCCATACAATCACAGTGTTATCATACAGGGGAGAAAAACTGTTTATAATATGTATGACATCCTGGCTAAAGTAGTACAGTTAATAATAAAAATAGTTTCAAGCACAGCTTAACTATTGACAAACTGTGGTAATCATTAATCTGCTACCTCCAAACACAGGAGCAAACTATAAAGTTATATAACAAAATCAACCATATACTGTGCTCTTGTATGCAGTGATTTTTCCCTGAGTAGATTTTACGCTTCTGCAGGAGTACAGGGGAGTTAAGATGGGTAGGGGACAGGCTAAAGTGATGCATGAGGTCAAATATAGTAGAGTCAACCTGGAGGTCATAGGATGAGCACCTGAGTTTTGGGAAACTGGAGGACATGGGAGGGAAAGAATGAAATAGAATGTGAAGGAGTAATCAGAAAGGGAAGAGACAGTGTTTACTCTCTTGAAAGTTTAAATTCAAAAAGTAGTACAGTGAAGACAGAAAGAGGATCAATGGAAGAAAACAAAAAAGAAAGCTAAGAAACCTAAACAGTGAAAAAGAGAAAGCAGAAGGAGAAAGAGAACAAAAAAGAAAAGAAGAAAAGAAAAAGAAAAAGGAGACCAGAGAAAGAGAGGAAAGGAAAAAAGACCCAAACACAAAAATAACCACAGAATACAAAACAAAACAAGATGACATCCAACCAGAGGGGAAAGGGATAGCCAATCAGACAAACAAGGGAGAATAAAAGTAGTAAAATACCTCTGGTGTTTACAATTCTGTGATAGTGTCCATGTCAGACCCCGGAAATGTGCTGGGTATGGAGCTGATCTTGGCCTCTGGATGTGGGGGCTGGGACTGGTCTTCTGTTGGTGGAGTTCTCCAGAGCCCAACTGCTGGCTCCTCACTGCTGCTTCAGAAGCTTTCATGTTGCTGGTCTTGCTGATTACTCCACCCTCCAAAGGCATGTGTGTGCCCATGCTCTCCAGGCCCAGCTGTTGTCCTGGACCTCAGTGTTTCAGTCCATCTACCCACTAAAGGCAGGTGTCCTTGCACTCCTCTTGCAGACACCTCCTTCCTGGGGCAGAACGTGGACTAACACTCCTCTCATAGGCCACGCAGTCCTGGGAGCAATGGAGGAAGCACAGAGCATGAACTTACCCTCCTCTCACCTTTTTTCGGGTACCAGGAATCAAACTCAAGACCTCACATTTGCTAGGCAGGCACTGTGCTGCTAAGCTGTATCCCTGGCCCTGTGGTTTAAATTTTTAAAGGACTAAAGAACTGAGTTGTTGGGCATGGAAGTACTCAGTAGGACCTCAAGTGATTCTTGCTATTAGAAAATGAATGTAAATTACCAACACACTTATGAGTAGATGATAGACAAGATAGGGTAAAGAGCAACAAAATCAGAAATATCAACTAAATAATTTGCATTAATATGGAAATGAAAAATAATACAGATATCAATTTTTTAAAAGAAATGCATGATGTTAACACATTAATAATCTGTATTTTAAGAATTCATTCATCAAAAATTATGGGAAGTAGACAGAATAGGTTAAATAATCTTGTAATATAGATTTTATTAAAAATTATATTTTGTGAGAATCAATGCATAATTTATATTCCTTGAATTTTGGAAATACACATGAATTTCATCTCTTACTTTAGGTCTCCTATTAGAACAAAAAAACAATGTATTAACTCCCTGAATCATTTGAGAAAAAAAATACATTTATCCAAATTGTATGGTTAAATATGCTTTCCCAAATGTTTCTCAAAGTAGAAATAAAACAGTATGTAGATTAAAATAAAATATAGAAAATATAAAAGTAAAATAAGACATAAAATAAAAAATACAAATATAAGAAAATACCATATATGCAAATTTCTAGTCATTTATAAGAGTAGAATTATTAATATTCATCCCCAACAGCATAGAATATAAATAACCAACTAACCTAATTAAAATAAAAGGAAAAAATAACAAAAAGTGATGCAATAGAGATAGGAAGATTATAGAAGAGAAAGGTAAGACAGATCTGCTCCTCAGAGCAGAGTTACACAATGACTAAACTAGACAATGAGATAACATGAATTCTTTGAATACAGCATATGGGCTTTACACCACTTTCCAGGGCCTATTCTTAGAATATCAAATCCAAAGATTCCTTCTCTTCCCAATCCCTCATCCCTGCCCATACAATGACCAAGATTAAAATACATTTCTTTGAAAACTACAAAGACCTAGAGGATAAAATATACCTGCAGTGGATCATTGCACAATAGAAAGGCATTAGTTCATTGGAGATATGTTCAACTGGTAAATCATATTTGAAATACATTATATGATTAATTGGATCTAATCTTCATGTATTCACCCATTTTTATTATATTATTTATCATGTATTGATTTGTAGGAGTAATGCATATTTAAGATACTGATAATTTATTTTATTTATTTCACATAAATCTTTTCACAGTTGGTCGTTCTCCATCTATATTTTATATGACCAGAATGCTATTTTTTAATTATGTTTTTTTTTCCTGTGGTTATGGGGCTCAAACCCAGGGTCTTGTACATCCTAACCATGTAATTTGTCAAGATTTCTTTTTTCTTTTTTGCTTTTGTTTTTCTTTTTCTTTCTTTCTTTTTTTCTTTCTTTTCCTTTGTCAAGGTCTTACGTAGTTTAGGCTGGCCTTAAATCCTCCCGCCCCAGCCTCATCCTGGAATTACAGGCACACACTGTCATGCCAGATTAAGAATTTCTTATTTTTTAAAAAAGTCAAACATATCATTGTTTGATACACAGAGTCAAATGTATAAGGAAAGCTTAAAAGTGTTTAGAAAAATGTTAAAAATGTCTTATAAAAGGAAACAACTCAAACTAGCATCAGTCTCAAAAAAAAAAAAAGAAAAAAAAAAAACAGGACATAAAGACTGGACCAATGTCTCAGAATTGCTATAGTCAATAATTTTCAATGAGGAATTTTTTTTTCTCATCTAAACCATTAGCTAGATTTTTGGAATAAAAGAATTTTCAAGCATGCAAGAAATGAAAAGCTATCTATAGCACATACAGAAAACTTCAGCAGAGGGTGCTTCTCCATGGTGGCCAGCTGGACTAAGACAAAGGCCAACCTGGGATACAGACAAAAATGTGCTGGGAAGTCTCAGGATGATCACCGTACACCAGATCTAGAAAGCAGCCAGTCTAGTTTGGTGGAAATGAATAGATGGCTAATAGGAGGATGCTCTATATCAGAAACTTAAAAAGAATGCTGTAGAATAAATGTTTCAACATTTAGAAACAAAATAGTGCAAACATTTTGTCAAATTGATCAAAATCCTTGGGCTTCATTTAAAAAGTAGAAATAATCAACTCAAAAATACATTTTAAAAAGATCAAAGAAATGGGTTAGGTATATAGCTCAGCGGCAAGGTGCCTGTCTGGCAAGCATGAGGTCCTGAGTTCAACTCCCAGTTCCAAATAAAATAACAATAAATAAAAAAAAGAATAAAGAACCACAGTCTACTATTTTTATAGCAATGCATATTAATGTAAATACTACCGGTTTAAGCAAAAATTTACATAGTAGGGGATGGGAAATATATAAATTCAGATTCAGAAAGAAAAATATAACCCAGATAGAGATATACATACATATATATATATTCATTATCATTACATACTATTCATATTGATATGTTCAAGGAACTGACATATACCACATGGAAGCTGGCAAGGTAAGTTCAATAGGGTGGCCCATTAGGAAGTACAGGACAGGCTGGAAAGGTTAGAACTCCATAGTACAATGAACCCTTTTCAGGGAACACTTTTCAGTTCTGTTCTAAGGTCTTCAACTGATTTGAATGAGGCTCACTCCATCCACGGTAGGCACGTGGTCCTGGGAGATGGACTACAGTGTGATACAAGCATCTCCAACAAGTCAATGGTTGTGGGATCCCACCATACCTTTTGTTTGTTTTGATGCAATACCTGCTAGTTCCTGGTTCAAGACTCCTTTCTGACGGCCTACTACAGAATGATGTATTGCCTAAAATTGAATGTCTTAATATGTGTAGTCTTAAATATGTGTAGTTTTGTATCTAGGACTAGGATAAAATTTATTCTTGACAAATGATTCTTGTACCCTTTAGTAAAGCCCAGACAACTGATCTGCATTCTGTCACTATACTTTGAAGTTTTGCTTAAATTATGCTTCTAGTTCCATCTATTTTGCTGTACAATGAAGTATTTCATTTCTCTTTATGACTAACACTCCATTGTGCACATTTTGCATGGAGTTTTGTATAGGTTGTAATTTTCGTCATCCATTCAACTGTTCATGGAGATGCATGCTGATTCTGTATACTAGCTTTTGTGAATAGTGCCACAATAAACATGGACATACAGGTATCTCTTTTGTGTGCTGGTTTTATTTCTTTTGCGTATATACCCAGAAGTGGGACAGTGCTATATTTAGTTGAGGAAGCTCCATACTGTTCTTCTTAGTGGCTTAATTTACATTCCTATCAACAGTGTACAGGGTTCTTCATTCTCTGTATCCTCACTGGTATTTGTTAATTTTTATCTTTTTGATAATATCCATTCCAATTTGAGTGAGATGATAATTCATTGTAGTTTTGATTTACATTTCTCTGATATCTAATGATTTGGGGCATTTTTTTTATGTACTAGCCACTTGTATTTCTTTATTTGAGAAGTATCTGTTCAGGTCATTTGCCCATTTTAAAAATTTTGATTACTTGATTATTGAGAGATATGCATATTTATATATGCATATAATATATTTTGATCATATCTATCTTTTTCTTTTTTATTTAGAGCATGTTAGCAATACAGTATGGTGAGGTTTATTTGGGAAATTCTTATAATGGTTTAATATATATCTTGCTCATTTCCATATCATTATCCCTGTCCCTTTTCTCCCCCTTCTCTAATTCCCCCCACCAAAAATCTATCTTCTAGTTTCCTGTTATCTTATTTATTTATTAATTTATATATTTGTTTTCTCATATAAGAGAAAACATGCAGTATTTAACTTTTTGTGTCAGGCTTATCTTTCTTAACGTGATTTATCATATCTACTTTTAGTTCTTCATATATTCTGAATAACTGACAAATACTATATCTGCTTCCATTCTTCAGGATGTCTCTCACTCTGTTGAATTTTCCTTTTATGTGCAAAATTTTAAGATCAATGTATTCTGGTTGTCAATTTTTGCTTTTGTTTCCTGTAACTTGGGGGTCTTATCCAGAGAATCATTGCCTATACCAGTATCTTCTAGTTTTACTTCTGTTTTCTTCCAGTAGTTTCAGAGATTTGGGTCTTATATGGCAGTCTTTTTTTTTTTTTTGTGGGTACCTGGGGTCGAACTCAGGACCTCACACTTGCCAGGCAAGCACTTATGCCACTGAGCTATCTCACTGGCCCTTATGTTACAGTCTTTGATCCATTTGGCATTGAGTTTTGTATAGGTTAAGAGATAGGGATCAAGTTTCAATCTTCTACTTGTAAATAATCAATTTTCTCAGTATTATTTGGTGAAGAAGCTGTGCCTTTTCCAAACTATGTTTTTGACTTTTTTGTTGACAATAAGTTGGATATAGACATATGTGTTTATTTTTAGTTTCTCTTTTCTCTTCCATTGGTCTACAGACCCATTTTAATAAATAACGTGCTATTTTAGTTATGATGACTATACAGTATATCTTAAAATCAGGTATTGAAATGCCTCCAGTTTTGCTCATTTTGCTCAAGATTGCTTTGAGTATTCTAGTACTTTTGTACTTCTATATGAAAAATTTTAAGATTATTTTATCTAGTTCTGTAGTTTTGAAATTTGATGGGGGTTGCATTGAATCTATGGGTTGCTTTAGGTATTATGGACATTTTAATAATATTATTTTTTCTTCTACATGAACATCAGAAGCCATTCCATCATTTAATGTCTTCAGTTTCTTTCATCAATATTATATAATTTTCATTGTAGAGGTTATTCGCTGACTTAGCTTTATTTCTAGAGTTTTCTCTAAATTTTGGTGGCTATTGTGAATAAGATTGCTTTCATGATTTTTTTCTTGGCCAATTTATTATTGGTATATTTGGAAAAGCTATTGATTTTTGTGTGTTGATTTTCTATCTCGCTACTTTACTGAATTTGTTTATCAGGCTGACAGACTTTTGGTGGGTGTAGTGTTTATGTTTTCTTATGTATAGAACTTTATAATCTGTAAAAAGGAATAATTTGTTTTCCTCTTTTACTATTTGTTTTTTACATATTTCTTACATAATTATTCTGCCTAAAACTTTTTGTACTATATTGGATAAGAGGAATTACAGTGCACAACCTTGACTAGTTCCTGATCTTTGGGGAAATGCTTTCAGTTTTCTCCGTTCACTATGTTGTTGGCTGTGAGCTTATTATGTTGTGGTATGGTCTCGCTACACTTACTTTGTTCAGGGGTTTTTATCATGAATGGCTGTTGAACTTTGTCAAGTATTTTTCCTGCCTCTGTTAAGATTATCATAGGATTTTATCCTTCACCCAGTTGATATGGCATATTATTATTATTGAATTGTATATGTTGAGCCATCCTTGCATCCTGAATGGAACCAAATTACTTATGCTGTATTATATTTTTGATGTGCCATTGCATTCAATTTGTTATTCTTTTGTTGAGATATTTTGTATTTATGTACAATGGGAATATTTATCTAACATTTTATTTTTCTTTTTTTGTGTCTTTGTCAGGTTTTGGTAACAGGGTAGTGCTGGCCTCATAGAATAAGTTTGGAGGACTCCCTTCCTTTCAATTCTGTGAAATAGTTTAAAAATCACTGATGTGGTCAGTCTTCTTTTTAATTTTAGATATTTTACTAATTATATCAGAAAATCTAATTGTGGTTTTAATTTACATTTTGCTGATGAAAAATGGAGTTACATATATTTCCATGAGCTTATGTGCCATTCATATATATTCTTTGATAAATTATCTGTGAAATATTTTGTTCACATAAAGTAGGTTTTTGTTTAATTTAATTGAGATTTGAGAGTTATCTATTTGGATACAAGCAGTGTATCAAATAAATGAGTTGCACATATCTTATAGCAGTTTGTGGCTTGTAAATATAATATCAATATCTTCCTGAGGAGAGAATTTCTTTTCTTTATTTGATGAAGTCAATTTACCAATTAATTACTTTATGGAATGTACTTTGGTATTGTATCTAATTTTTCCCTGCTCCACGTTTATATAGATTTTCCTCTATTCTTTTCAACAGATTTTTTGGTTTTAGGTTTTACAATTGAGTCTGTGATCCATTTTGATTTTGATACATGGTATGAACCAAATTAAAGTTCACTTTTTCTTATGAATGTCTCTGTCCAGTACTGTTTATTGAAAAAAACAATCCCCTGCATTCCCTTTGAATCTTTATTTAAAATTGTTTTTCAAAAATGTATGTATTTCTATTCTACTAATCTATTTCTACAAGTAAGATTCAATAACATATGATCATGCTTTATGAAGATTCTTAATTATTATTAAAATAAGCTAGGGTAAATCCTCCAACCTTGCTCTTTTTCAAAGTTGTTTTGTCTATTTTACATTTAAAAAATTCAATATGAATTGCTAGAATCAGCTTTTTAATTGTGGCTAAATACTTTTTGTATGAAATATATATGTCAAATAGAAGATACGTAACATGATAACAGTATGAATTATTATACTACTAAATCTTTGCCTACCTCTCCGAGATCAGATGAGATAGGGTGCGTTCAGGACGGTATGGCCATAGACTGCCTACTTTTATATTTTACATTGCAATAAAACAGCTTGGGCAAAAGCATCATTTTACTGAGTGACTGAAGAATAATATATTCCTATTTTACCATGTTAAATGTAGGTGTTCTAGTAAGATATTTATCTTTGTGGCATATTTATGCTATTGATGTTCTTGGATTTTATAATAAAATATACAGAACTGCATTAAATAGTTCTATATATTTATGTTTGGTTTAAGATGACATTCTAAATAAAAACAATGATGTAGGCCCTGGAGTCAGGACAACCATGTTTTGAATCTCCTGGCAATCCCTTAACTTTTTCTTTTTCTTGTTTGTGAATATTATGTGGCCCAGTGCTGTACACATTAGCAAAGTTCATTCACATTTAACTTAATGAGTTACAAGATGTTCATTGAGCAGTTGCTTTCCTAAACTTTATCCCTTATCTTCTTAGCATACTTCTTAATGACTCATTTCTAAAGTTGTTCACATTAATATTTTTAAATGAATCTTTCTCAAGCTTGGTGGCAGTGTGTAAATGTACTTTGTTATAGAAATGAAATATTTTAAAATGATAAAAATTACTGTTATTTGCCCATGAATTTGCCGCAGTTGCAATCAGTTTGAAAATATTGACAATATGTATCATATAAAGTAATCAGACTCTAGGAAGCTGTGGTCTATAAAGTTTTATTTGATCACATTTTTTTGAAAATTGTTTTTAGTGATACTGAACTTTTAATTTATATGATGCCTAAGGGAGGTTGTTATGCTAAATATAAATTATCAATTTAAATTTTCACTTTAGAAAAGGTGCATTTGAGATAGCTAAATTAAAAAAAAAAATTTAAGCCAGGCATGGTGGTACTTGCCTGTTATCCCAGCACTTGAAGGCTGAAGCTGGATGATGGCTATGAGTTCAAGGCCAGCCTGGTCTACAGAATGATTTTTAGGCCAGCCTGGACTACATAGT
Organism: Erethizon dorsatum; assembly: GCA_028451465.1. Classification (NCBI taxonomy): domain Eukaryota; kingdom Metazoa; phylum Chordata; class Mammalia; order Rodentia; family Erethizontidae; genus Erethizon; species Erethizon dorsatum. Next base: position 20,665,117 of record CM051824.1, read on the forward strand.
GAAATCTTGTCTCAAAACACACAAATATAACAAAACAAAACATACAAACAAACAAACAAAAATTAAGTGTAAGAAGAATGCCACAGACTCCTTATTTTCTGAAGTCTCCTTCTGTAGCAATCTCTTAGAACAGGGGTTCAGGGTCATTGCATGAGAGAAAAGAGAGCTTCCCTTACTGGTGTCAGTAAGGCTGTGATATATGATACCTTTTGAGCTTGTGTTGTGACAGAGTCAAGGTAGCCCTTGCTTTTTGGGTACATTCTATAAGTGACCAAACATAGGATCTTATCTGTTGAAATAAAGATGCTTAAAAATATTTTGTGGCATAATTTTGAAAATTAAGCAAGCTATTATGAGCAAAGTGCTTAGAATAGTTACTAGTACTGAGTAAACACTATTATAAGTACTAGCTGCTACTATTAATGGTAATATTACTTCTTAGCTTTCTACAAGTTTGAAAAGTAATGTAATTATAACCTTCCTAGGGCACTTTGTTGCTTTGCTGCTGGGATTTTTCTTATTTTCCTAGAAAGGCACAGATAAGAACTTGCCACAAGAACTGGCTTTAAAAAAACAACTGTGTGTGTGTGGGGGTTGTGTGCTTGTGTGTGTGTGTATTTGGTAAATTTGCATAAGTAAGGCCAAGGGCCAAAAATTTCAGCTGTTCCTACTGCTATGCAAGAGTTAGCCAAATTTTCAATAATGTATCTGGCATTTTATAAGCTTTGGTTTATTTAACCCTCACAGCATTTGTCTGAGTTAATATCACCTTGCCCATTTTACAGGTGAGTGAAATGAGGAGGCTTGGAAGTCACACAATTGCTTTATGTGAAACTCAGTAGCCAAAGCTATGTTTTTTTCTGAATTATTTACTATTATAATTGTGTGCAAATATGATTGATTACACAATAGCAGGCAATTACAGAAAGACTAGAATGCATCTACAGCAACAAACAAAATGATTCTAGATACATAAAATGAATATAAAAAAATGTTTTACAAGGAAGTGAGTAATTTGTTGGGTAGACAAGACTTAAAATCTCAGAAACAGAACACAAGAAAAGACTTTAGAAGTTATCCAGTGCAATACATTAATTTTACAAATTGAAAAACTGAAGCTTGGGAAATTATTTATTTATAATTGTATGAGTTGTTAGTGATTGTGTTGGGACTTAAGTATAGACCCTTGTGATTTGTAGTAGAGTTTTCCTTCCACTACACTTTGAAAAAAAATTAGTTTATTTTTGATTACCAAATAATAATTGTATATATTTGTGGGGTATGATATGATGTTTTCATCTACATATACATTATAGAAATATTCAATCAAGCTAATTAACATTTCTTTCACCTCACCATACCAACATCATTTTGTGGTGAAGATATTAAAAATCCTTTTAGTTATTTATAAATTTATACTACTTGATTACTAATAGTGGTCACCATGCAGTGCATCTATCCTTTTGATATACAAATGTAATAAAAATATAATTGTTACCTATGTTAATTATTAGAGAGTTTCATTCTAATTCTTACCATATTTTGACTGTTGCCTTTTTCTCTTCACAATTTTTTAATATATTCTTACTAAAATGCTCCTAAAATGCAATGCTTCATTTAATGATTTATTCTTCATGGCTATTATAGTTCTCATTTAAAAATACTCTTGTGGTTTGTGATAAGTCCTATTTTATACCGTGCAGTCAGCTTGCATGATATAGAATGAAACCTAATTCCATTTTTTTGAGCGGAAGGTGTATTTGAATTGAATCACATTTTTCCACGTTGCCACCTAAACTGAAACAGAAATTTAGAGAAATGTTGATAAAGGTGCTTCTCTATTGAAACAGACACATAGTTGCAGTTTAGTCCTTTGCGAATATCCAGTACTATATTTTTGCACATTTCCAAATAAGTTTTTCCTGATAATACAGGTTGCATTTCTCAACACTACTGCTACAAAATTCTTGTTTCTTCTACATAATTTTTCTTTATGTATGTAAATTTCAGAAGTTTTCAAAATGACTACAAATTCAGACATCTAAAGGTAAAAATCTGAATAAAACAATTCTTTAAATATATTACACAAAAGTGGTACCAGGGTTAAAGAGAAAGGCTAGAGGATTTTCTTAGTCTCCCAACTCTCACATAGTTAACTTTATACCCTTTTAAGAAGGTGGAGACAATTTTTTTTCTGTTGTAAAGCCAGATGTGTGTTGTTATAATAACTATCATCACAGATTTATTTTTAATTATTCTAAACAATGGAATCTAAACAATGGAATCTCCAAATGGAAAGGCACAGTGCTATTTGAGAAGCCATCTGTGACTATTTCAATCACCACTGAGATGCCAATATTGGTTTTCATGTCAACTCAGGATCATACCAAATTGAATTAGAATATATTTTTCAAGATAAGATTTTTTCCAGTATAACATTCAGTGCCTTTTATATGAGATCTAAAAAAATACCCATACTGCTGTGATACTTTAATGGGAAACAAAAATAATAGGTAATTTATAAATGGATTAACATGAACTCATTTGATATAGTTTAGTAATAAATCTATAGGTCACAAAGTAATAATATAAATTACCTTCCACCCCAATGTTGAAATTGAGGATATGTAGAAAAATAAGACCCAAATAATGAACTTAGCACAAGTTTTTAATAAGTATTTCCATTTGTATATTGGCAAAGAATTTCAAATAGGTCAGGAAATGGACACGGGGCATCATCAGTCAATTAATATTGACAATCTTGCATAGGTGTTAGGCATGTCAATCAAGAATATGGCTGATTGGGCTGGTGAGATGGCTCAGCGGCGTAAGTGCCTGCCTGGCAAGCGCGAGGGCCCGAGTTCGACTCCCGGAACCCACATACAAAAAAGGGGCCGGTGATATCGCTCAGAGGCATAGGCACCTGCTGGTGCAGCGAGGTCCTGAGGTCGACCCCCCGGTACCCACAAAAAAAAAATATGGCTGAATATGATAAAATCTTTTTAAAATTGCATCTGTCTGTCTATTATCTATCTATGTATTGATTGATCTATCGATCCATGTATATATCTACTTTATATTATAAGCACAGCTCCTAGTTGTGGGGATAAATTTAAAAAAAGGAAAAAATACAAATAATGGTAGTTATTCTATCACTGTGCCTACTAATATTAATAGTTTAGAATGTATTTCTCAAGGTTTTCTTTTTTAACAAACATACATGTATTTTTAGTCTGTTTTTTTTTCAGAAACAGGATACTTTTATACCTACTAGATTGTGACTCATTTAATATAAACTATACAGCAAAGAAACTGCTGTTTTTCTACATGATTTCACATAGATTTAAATTATTGTTTTCCCAGAGAAACACACACTAAATTTCACTACTTTTATATTTTTGGAAATGTTACATATTTTAACACATAAAATAATGTCTGCATAATTATGATTTCTTTTAGAAGAATTTATATGAAAAAAATTGTGATAAAAGTATTGTAAATATTTTTCTTGAAGTTTTTTTTACTTGTAAGCTCTTGAGGGAGGTTATCTCTATTTATAATGCTAATAAATCTATATAAGAGCTCTATTTTGTGAGTAGCCTCTGTTCATTATCCATATATAAAATGTATGTTTATTTCATTAATTGGATTTACTTTCACATGAAGTTTGATTATCTTGTTACCACAGGAGAGAAGACAAACCAAGAAAAATAGGACTTTGAAACACAGAAAGAAGAGAGGGTCTCCACATAGGAGATGGACTTTGGGGGGCATGATTCTGAGTGGAAATTAAGGAAGAGAAGCAATATGGGATCTGAATAAATGCTGCCAAGAAATGGGGGACATTGTATAATAGAATATCTTAATTCATTTAATCTAGGGGGTGGGAGAACAGACGTTCAAGCCAGAGTTCAAACTAGTAATGAAGCAGCAGTCACATTAGTTGGCAGAGGAATGGATAGTGATTTTTATTTGTCCCTAAAAGTAGTTTTGCTTCTTTCTAGTTCCAAACATAGTTGCAGTGTAGCTTTGGGAGAGAATGGCTCAGGAGTATTGTGGGTGCCAGCAGAGCCACTTTTCATATTTTTATTTGGTATGTGTTATTGTTTGTGTCTAGATGTCCCCCCAAAGCCTCATGCAGTCATGGAGGCAGGCTTCTAGAGTTTGTGATTGATTCATGGTCCAATGCTGGGATTATGGGTGTGAGTGCTACACCCACCCTAGGTGGGGTAGACTCCATACAGTACAAGGGAGGAAAAGAGGCTTCTTTCCCCCATTTGCCTCTTTTGCTTTTGTTGCTTTTAGTATCTGCCACTGCCATCAACCCTTACCCCTCTGCCACGCCACCCTGCCTTGCAGCCAGCTGATTATGGACTGAAACCTCCGCAAACTGTGAGCTAAATAAACCTTTCCTCCCTTAATTTTGGGCATTGGGTATTTTGTCTCAGCAATGAGAGAAAAGTAACCAAGACAGAATTTGGCACCAGAGAAGTGGGGTCATTGCTGTGAAAATCCCTGACTATGTGGTTCAGGAGCCTTTGGAAATGGCTTGTGGGAAGAGTTTGGAAAGGTTTGGAGAAGTCGCCTGAAACAGTAGTGCTGGAACACCTTAGGCTGTTCTGTATGGGAGATTCTGGTCAGAACTCAGAAGACCAGAAGGCTGATAGAAATGCTGCCAGTAAAGACCAGGGTTGGGAGGTTTCTGCTGGGAAGAAGGACTGCACTGGCTGTTGAACTCTGGATGATGTTTGTTATGGCTTGGCAAAAAGATTGTCTACATTTTGCTTATGTCCAGAGACTTTGCCTGAGACTAAGATTAAAGGCTGTGGACTAATGAAACTGGCAGAAAAAATTGCAAGGCAGTCGAATGTTGAGGCTGTGGCATGGCTGTTATTGGGGATTTTAGCCAGATTTATGTTGAGAATCAAGAGCTAAGAGCCCAGTAGCATGATTTAAAATGTTGTGAGTTTGGCCAGAAGGGAAGCTCCAGTAAAGCTGTGTACTGGAAAAATGGAGTAGAGGAGATCTTGATTGCTGATAAGGAACCAGAGAATAGGAAAGATGGTCTGAGGGCAGCATAAGAAGCAAGGTGTCTCCACCTTTGCAGTCCCAAAACTGCAAAAGTGAAAGACTTTGCTTTGAGAAGAAAGCCCCAGAGAACCTGTTCCAGAATGGCAGTAGCCACACCATGTTTCAAAATGGCGGCAGCCTAGAAAATTTGTTTCTCAGAATTGGATTCAGAATGCTCAGTGATCCAGGCACTTGAACCCTACAGCTAAGAGAGAAGAAAGCCTGTCTACTGCTCCAGCTGGCAGAGGACCTTGGCATTATCCACATGGTGCTGGTTTTAGGCACATACAGAATGCAAGAGTTATGAGGTTAAGAAGGCTTCCACCTAGATTTCAGAAGGCCTGGGAGGCCAGGAAGTGTGCCCCTGACAGGGCAATGTGTAAAGCTGAGTGTGAAGCCAAAGGTTCAGTGGAGAACCCAGAAGTTTGGAAAAGCCAGGTATGTGGATCATCTAAGGAAAACTGCAAGGGTTGAGCAGAGCTGACCTAAGAGAGAAGCCATGGGAGCTACAACCACCAGAAGTGCCATAGGGGTGAAGTCACACAAGCTTTTTAGAGATCACAATTTACCACAAATTGCTTCAGATGTTCCACATTGAACTACAGGACTTAATGTTTGCCCTGCTGGAGTTTGGACTTGGCTTTGGTCCCAATCCTTTGTATCCCCTTGTTTGTAACTTTTGGAATGGAAATATTTATCTTGTGCCATTGAATGTTGGAAACATTTAACTTTCTTTTTATTTGTAGAGGGCTCACAGTTAAGAGTTTGCCTTATATCTCAAGGGAGACTTAGGACTTGGACTTTTCAGCAATGCTACAACTGTTAGGACTCTTGCTGATGGACTAAATGCTTTTTTGCATAAAGGAATGTACATGAATCTTTGGGGGGCCAGGGGCAGAATGTTAAGGTTTGTGTATAGATGTCCCCCCAAAGCTTCATGCAATTATGGGGGTTGGCTTCTAGAGTTTGCGATTGATTCATGGTCCAATGCTAGGATTATGGGTGTGAGGGATATGCCCACCCTAGGGTGGGTAGCCTCCATGCAATGGAAGGGAGGAAAAGAGGCTTCTTTCCCCCATTTGCCTCTTTTGCTTTTGTTGCTTTTGGTATCTGCTGCTGCCATCAACCCTTACCCCTCTGCCATGCCACCCTGCCTTGGAGCCAGCTGATTATGGACTGAAACCTCTGCAAACTATGAGCTAAATAAACCTTTCCTCCCTTAATTTTGGGCGTAGGATATTTTTGCCTCAGCAACAAGAGAAAAGTAACCAAGACAGTATGTATTGTAGTTTTGTCATGTACTGAAGGTTTGGTTACCAGCTTGGGGATACTGGGAGGTGGTAGAACCTTTAGGAGGTGGGACCTGGTAGAAGAAACTTAAGTCAGTGTGGCTCCCCTTTGCAGGAGGTACTGGAAGCCCAATCAAGCTCTACCTCCCCCACCTTTCTGGCCACCTTGAGGTTAACTACTTTGCTGTACAGTGTGCTCACTACCATGATGCTCTGTTTTCCTGCAGGCAGAAAACCATGGAGCCAAAGGGCCATGGACAGAAACCTCTGAATCCTTGAGCCAAGTAGATTTTCTCAGATGTTTTGTCACAGTGAAAGAAATCTGACTAACACAGTAGAGTAGTTTCATCATTTTGATTACTTCATCAACATAACCAAAAGTCAAATAAAAAATTTAGCTATAAACATAGTTAATAATGTTAAAGTAGACAGTAATGGGGCTGGTGAGATGGCTCAGCGGCGTAAGCGCCTGCCTGGCAAGCGTGAGGGCCCAAGTTCGACTCCCGGAACCCACATACAAAAAAAGGGCTGGTGATATCGCTCAGCGGCTCTGGCGCCTGCTGGCGTGTGAGGTCCTGAGGTCGATCCCCGGTACCCACAAAAAAAAAAAAAATAAAGAAAATAAAATAAAGTAGACAGTAATGAAAGTAGAAAGAAGACATAGTTTAATTATGCAATTTTTATTTTCTGGAAAGATAGACATTATTGGAATATCTAGAAAAGGATGGGTTTATATGAAGGTATAATTATCTATCTAAACACAGGAACACAAGTTATAAATTTTAAATATCAAAATAATTTCATAAAAATAACCAAGTAAACAAAAGAATAAAGCTTAAGAACTTATGAAAAAACAGAGATTATAATATACAATACTAAATGTAGAGTATACATATATACTCTATCAGTGTGTATTACTGAGATTTTTCTCTAGTAAACAAAGAAATATTTTATATTATATCATAATATATAACACTGTGCTATAGGAGATATTTATCTAAAATACCATATTGGAAAATAAAAGGATGGGCAAAGATACACCAATGTATATATTTTATTTAAAAAAAATTAGTACATGTCTACCTGTACTGTACATGTACTTTAAAAATATTTTTATTAGTACATGTTTTTAGTACATAATTACATTCATTGTGGAAGTTGGTACATGTGCAGGACACATCTTAATTCTGTTTACTTCCCTTTCTTCTCCCCACTTATCCCCCTTTTTCCATTTCTTGGTCTCCTTTCCATTTTCAAAAGATCTATTTCCAGTCAGGTGTGGCAGCACATGCCTGTAACCCCAGGGAGGCTGAGGCAGGAGAATTGCCCTGAGTTTTAGGACAGCCTGTGCTACATTAGTGAATTCAAGGTCAGCCTGAGCTACATAGTGAGGCTATCTCAAAAGATAGAGAAAAAAATTCTTGTTCCTATTTATTTACATTTGCTCTTTAAGTTATTTATACTTTGGTTTTCTCATACAAAAGAAACCACGTGATATTTTAGCCTTTGCATCTGATTAACGAATATCTATCTATCTTATAATCTTAATGATTTCTGCTCTTACCATTATTATCTTATTTACTTTGCCTGCCCTGGATTCAATTTCCCTATTTTTTCCAGATTCCTAAGTGAACTGTTAGACTTTTTCTTTTTTAAATTTGTTTGTTGTCTTATATGCATTTAATAAAACATATTTTTCTCCAAGCACTACTTTTTGTCTCAAAATTCTGATACCTTATTTGCATTATTATTAAATTAAAATTAATTATTTTCTTGTGATCATGTGTGGGTATATGGAGAGAGAGAGAGAGAGAGAGAGAAAGAGAGAAAGAGAGAGAGAGAGAGAGACCAAGCCCAGAGTGAGAAAGATTTAAAAGAGAGCACTTGCAAATATGTATTCTTAGCCTTGTGAAGTACTGTAGGTGTTACAGCAGCTGCTGCACAATCATCTTGAGTGTAATATACTCAACAAAACTATAAAGTAGATACTCTTAATATGCATATTATGTAGATTGGCAACTCAGGCTTTCTGAGATACAGTAATTTGTCCAAGGTCTCAAAACTAGTGGCTTCTAATTGAGGGCCATGAATATTTTCTTTGAATACAAAACCCATTATTTTAACCACTATAGAAAATAGCCTGCTGCCTTGCTCTAAAACTCAAATTAGTAGTTTCACTATTATGCTTCTATGTGTTTATCTGCATTATTCTTCTTGGTATACTAATCCGTAGATCCTTTCATTGAGAAAATTTACAGCCAGTTGTGGTGGCACACACCTGTAATCCCAGCACTTGGGAGGCTGAGGCTAGAGGATAACTGTTTGAAGACAGCCTAGGCTACAAAGTGAGTTCAAGGCCAACCTGCAATGTGAAACCCTGTCTCAAAAAGACAAAAAAAAAAAATTAAATCTTACCTCATAGGAAAAATTATTATATCTCAATTACCTGTATGACTTCTAGAAATCATAATAATAAATTTCTGATCTTCTGAATTAATTCCTACATCATCATGCAAGTCATTATTTTTACTTCTTTTTCTTACTGAACTAATTATTTTAAGAGAAAAACCAAAAACAATGATAGAGAATTTCAAAACAAGGTAATAGGAGAATAACAATGGTTAATATATTGCATATTTTTATCTTCAAAATAATTGCTCAGATTATAAGATATAGGTATGAAAAATTAATCAAACAATATAAGCACAAACCATTCTTTTCAATGAACTAAGAGAAATTAGTAGTATAATTATCTTAACTATCTTGTGTATATATGTTCTTTTCCCTTCTTTCTTTTCTCCTTTCCCCCATCTCAGTTGTTCTTTCCTTTTGAGCAGTTTCATCCCCTTTCAATTGAACTAACTTCTTATAGACATCCTCAGACATCCTTGCTTTCTAATTAACTCATTGTGATTTCAGAATTATTTTAGATTTTTTAAAATAGTGATGGGATCTTATGCTTTAAAATAAGTTAGGAACAGATTAATTTAGCAACAAGCTAAAGAAAAGAAAATCACAAGTAAAGATGTCTAGATAAGTCATGATATAAATAGATTACTTAATTTTCATAGAAAGATTGAGCAGTAGACAAAGGGGCATATGGCAACACAGAAGCATTTTAAATGAATAAGATTGACTCTAATGGAAGGAAATTTATCTGAATCTAATTAATTGGTTTTAAATTTTAAAATTTGAGTTTCAAATTTTTTGTCAGATTCTTTTCTTAATATTAACTATACATGTCTCATTATTGTTTCTTATTTTTTTCCTTTTCCCTAAAACCTTTTGTTTTAATCAGTATATCCATTTTCTTTACATCTCAGGGGAATACTTTTCATGGGTTCTGAAATAGTTTTGCTTCACTCTGATGTTCTAACTTCAGCAATTAAAGTTCTGTCTATGTTTCCCTTTAAACTGTCTTCCTATTTTTGAAAGAAATAAAAATAATTCTGAATTTATTGGTGAGGAACATACAGTGATTCCACAATAATTTTCTCCTTGACAGTAAGAATTGGCCACACTGAATGTATTAAATACTTACTATTAATTGAATTTTTCTTCCTAGTCAAGAAAGCATAATGTGTGTCTCAACTTCTCTATGGTGAAAACTAGCCTCTGCTCTTCATTTTGTGAGGGAGGTTAGGACAATTAGCTATGTACTATATGGAAGCTAAGCATGATTCAAGAAAGTGTGACCATTTTACAGATATGTCAACTTCAATGGATTAAGAAATGACTAACAGATTATTATAGCGTGCTCCTGGGTATAAAACAGTGGGTCACTGAAGCATTGCCTTGGGTACTATATATGTTCCTGGCCCACTCCTCTTCAGCACTGTTTACCTGATCTGCACCCCAGCTGCCAGGAACTAAGCAGCTTTGCTTTACCGGTCTCTTATACTATCATGTTCCTGTATTTATGGAATGAATTCCCCCAAACCTTGAACTAAATTAAATTCCTTCTCTTTTAAGTTGTGAGTGCCAGATCTTGTGTCCAGCAATTGAAAAGCCAACTGTCTTACTTTCCTCATTGTTGGGACACAATATTTGACATGCATGATTTAAAGGAGGAGAGATTTACTTTTGGATCACATTTAGAAGTTTTAGTCCTTGCAATAGTTGGCCAGCTTCAAGGCAGGAGAGCATAGCAGAGGGGCATGATGGACAGGAAGAAGACAGCATCGAGGTAGGGGCCAGGAAGAGAGATACAACCTAAGTCAAACCTCCAGGGACCTGCCACTCTGACAAGGCCCCATCTCCTAATAGAAAGTCAGCTATAGCACCCATAATCCAGTCACCTTCCAAAAGCCCCAGCTATGATTGCCTGAGCATCCTGGGGGATGTTTAGATCTAAACCATAACACTGACTAATACAGAAAACTGGTACTAGAGAAAGGTAGGTATTGCTATGACTGTAACTAACCTTGAGGTATAGAAGCCCTTGGAACTAGTTTGTGGGAGGAGTTTGGAAAGTTTTGGAGATATGGAATGAAACAGCCAGAAAATGGTATAAACAGAGCTTGATGAGGAATTCTGGTCAGAGCTGAGAAGAACAAGATATTGATAGGAATGTGGACAGTAAAGGTCAGGCTTAAGAAATTTTAGTTTGGCACAAAGACTCCATTAGCAGTTGGACTAGGGGGCATATGTACTACACTCCATCAGACAATTTGTCTGAACTTTGCCCATGTTCTTAGACTTTGCAGGAGACTGTGATTAAAGGTAGTAGATTAATACATCTGGCAAAAGAATGTTCAATATAGCCCAATATTCAGACTTTGTCATGGGTACTGCTGGCTGCTTTTAACTAGATTTGTAATGAGAATCAGGGGCAAAAGACAGAGCTCAAAAATTTGCAAAACTTCAATTTTAGTCTGGAAAAAAAACATATGTAAAATGGGACCAGCAGACATATGGCTGATAATGAGAAGAGAACAGCAACTTTCATAAAAGCAAGTACTTTGTATAAGGACAAGTAAAAGATGTCTTGATGGCATCTAAAGAATCAGCAAGATTCAGCTCAAGGGTGTAAATCATCAACCTTTTGTTTGTGAAGGTTGTCCTTCTAGTTTGGTTTCCTGGGGTTCATTTTACCAGGCTCAACTATCCAGGCACTCAGAATTCACTACTGTGCTGGTCCGAGAGGGCCTGGCTACTGCTTTTATTGATAGCAGATTTTGGCATCAGGTATGTGATGCTGAATTCAGAATATAAGAGTTGTGGAGTCAGGGAAGATTTCACCCAGATTTCAAAGGAAGGCCTGGGAGGCCTGGAAAAGAACACTAAGAGGGCTTTATGGGAAGTGGCAAAAATGCAACCAAAAGTTTAGTGGACATCCTAGGTAGCTGCAGGTCCCAGAAATAAGGAATGTCAACCAAGAAAATTACACACCTTAAGAGGAATCTGCCAAAGAGAGGCTATAAAGAAAGCAACCAACAAGGCCATAGGGGTGGGCTACTGATGTCCTTTGAAACTCACATTTTACCACTGTGTGCTACAGATGTTTGACATGGAGCTATAGTAGTGCTTTTTTTTTTTCTGCTGGATTTTCTTCTTGTTTTGGTATGACTTTTATATCCCCTTATTCCTCCCTTTTAGAATAGAATATCTACCTTGTGTCATCGTACTTTGAATTTATGTAACTGTGTTTTTATAGAGGTTCACAGCTAAGAATTTGCTTTGAATCTCAGAAGAGATTTGAATTTGGACTTAAAAAAATGCATAAACTATTCAGACTTCGGGGAAGAAACTTTTGCATTTCTAGTAGTATGTGAGATAGTTATGTTATAGTAGGCAGAATTATGAACTTCTTATTGTCTTTATTTGGAGATTAAGTATGGTTTAAAGACAGGTTTTAGTGGAAAATTGACAAGGGGTGGAATTTGAATGTTAATACTAATAGGTCAATTCATTGATTCATTGGGTTAAGAGATGTCTAGTAGATGAGCACATCATGATTCTGATTGTGTCTGTGTCGGTTGTGGAGATGTGGCCTTGGAGAATATATGTATATCTCCTTTCTTATTCCTCTCTAATGCAGTTCCTCTTCTCTGCTTTCTAGCTGCATAATGTAAGCATCTGTACTCTGCCATGCACTTCTTCCATGATATTCCTGCCTTGAAACCAGTTGACTATGGATTGAATATCCCCGAACAATAAACTAAGTTAACTCTTCTCTCTTTTAAGTTGTGAGTGTTGGGTATTGTGTGTAGCAATGGGGAAGATGATTAAAGCATAAAGTAAAAACACCAGCTATCTTACTTGTGTTTATTTAGTTGGTCCAAGCTCTTATGATCTCTTCTTTAAAAAATGAGGGGATGCTCTTATTGAAGAGAATTTTTGCTTTTTCCAAGAGTTAAAGATATTTTATTACACTGATACATGAATACTCATGTTTATAGCTCCACAATTCATAATAGCTAAATCTTGGAAGTGGCCTATATGTCCATTAGCAGATGAATAGACAAAAAAAATGAGGTATTTATACACAATGGAGTACTATGCTGCCACAAAGAAAGATAAACTGGAATCATTTGCAGGAAAATGTATGTATCTTGAGAATATAACGTTAAGTAAAATAAATCAGGCACACAAACATAAATACCACATAATTTCTTTTATATGAGAAGCCCAGCACATAAATAAAGAGCAAAATAAAAGATAGATAATAGGAATTAGGGAGGTAAATTTTGTTGATATGGGAAGGGGATCAGAAGATGGGGGAAGGGGAAGAGAAGGGTAGGGAGGAGAGGGAAAGGAGATAAAAAAATAATTAAGATGTGTTATGTACATGTACCAACTCCACACAAGGAATGTAAACATTATATACTGTAAACATGTACTAATAAAAATAAAAACTAAAAAAAAACCTTAAAATTTGGATATCTTACCCTACTTAATTCAAGTTTCTTTATGGCAACATTATAGAAGTATATCTACCTACACTTGTGTCACATTAGTATTTACATCGTTCATTCCTCTTTCATCTGGGAAACATTAATTATTTTAAAATAAATTTGATAATTATTAAGGCATTTTTATTAATGCATGCAGTGTGTCATGTTTCAGAAATTATACTTTTCAGAGATGATATCAATAGTGTATATATTCTCCCCTCATTCCTTTGTGAAGCCAGATGAAATAATACCCTAAGCATTTGACATGCAAAGCCATAATTTGCAGTATGATTAGCATAAGAAAATATTTTCTAACAATCCTCATAACCATCTTGATATAAAACTTAGATCTTTGGCATTCATTGTATCAATTTTTCAAACAATTTTTTGTCTTCTGTGCACTGATCTTAAATGTATAAATTACTTATATGTTTTTCCCAATACTTGATGTTTACAGAGAATAGTATTAAACACTCCTAAAATTTAGAGATCATTTTGATTGAGGGACCATAAAATGAATAAGCTCCTTTTAGCCTATCAGTGTATTATATTTGTCCCCTACCATGGTATTTGATCTTAAAGCCTCTATTCATGTTCAGTGAAGTGTAAGGCATGAGCTAAGTCAGCAAAAGTAACTAGCCATACACTTTGTGCAGGTCTTCTTTGTTCCTTGAAGTCACTGAATATTTTCACATCTTCCTCCTTCTGCTATTCCTTGTCCTCTTTCTTAATTTTCTCTTCGCCTACTCTTTTATTCTTTGGTCTTTATTCCATTCCACATCTACAAGGGGACTCTTTGTTATCATCATTATTACTATTATTTAATCTTTGAGTCAGATAGTTATTGGCATCATTCTATTTGATAGAGTGAGATTCGTCCTTAGATTTTCAAATGCCATTTATTTATCAGCAGAGATAAGAGATTCAAAAATAAGAGGTTTCTGTATTATTCCACTTTCCAATACTGGGACAGAATAGCTTACAGCCACACCTTAAAAAGGGACATTTAATTTGACGGTTTCAAGAGATTCAACCCATGATAATCAGGCTCAAAGGCAGAAACATGGCCAAGAGCACAATGGAGCAAAGCTGCTCAACTCATGGTAGGAAGGAAGCAGAGCAGGAAAACAGTGCCAGAAAGAAAGAGGGTGAGGGACCCTATAAACAAGTACATGACCCACCCAGACACACATACAAGCGTGTTCCACCATGCGCTGGACAGATCCTAAGCTAATCAAGTTGACACCTCATCAACATGACTTGCAAATACATCTCCTTAAACCGTGCTTAATCCCCAAATACCCATAAAGTCAAAATTCTTCCTAAAACATATCTTTTGCATAACTAAAAAAGGAAATAATCACTTCCCTAGTTTCAACAGTTTCAACATTTTTCACAAGACCATGTTTATATCTCTTCTGAGACACAATGCAAACTCTTAGCAGTGAACCTCTGTAAAAATAAAAACAAGCTATACACTTACAAGGTACAGTGGCACAGGGTAAATATACCCATTCCAAAAAGGAAGAAGAGAAGGATAGAAAGACTCTCACTAAAGCAATAATGAAATTCAGATGGGAAAATATTAGATACTATAGCTCTATATCTGGCATCTAGTATATATGGTGATGAGATGTGTGTTCCACAAGGTATGGGCAGACCCATGCCTATGATCTTGCTGATTGCAGGCCACATGATCTCTCTCTGACTAGCTCCTTTTGTGGACTGCAGCTTTCCTTGCCTAACAGTCCACATTCCTGGCATCTCTGACTAGATGGGGTTTCCACTGTTTCTTTGCCTTCATTCCCCCAGCTTCCTGCACTGCTCTCTCAAAGGCTTCTTGTTCACCTTCCCAGGCCTTTCTTTAAAATCTGGGTGGAAGCCTCCCTCACCCTAGAATTCTTGCATTCTGCATGTCAGGAAAACAAGCACACATGGATAATGCCAAGATCTGCTGTCAGTGGAAGCAATTGTCAGGTTCCTTTTATTATCATTGCAGCAACGTCTGAGTACCTGGCTTGGCATATTGAAATGAATTTTGGCAAAATAATTTTTTAGGAGCCTCTTCTTGAGCTTTAGTCTCAAGGACTCTTCTCAAATGCAAAGTTGATAATTTTGTACCCTTCATCCTCTAATGGGTGGGGTTTTGCTGATTTCTGAGATGCCTTCAAAACATCTGCTCTGGTCTCTCCCACATACAATTATCACTATAAATCTCACTGAAAACAGTCAACAGCATTCATGCCACACTCTGAATATTGGGCTGCTTTGAGATGCCATCTACCTGATGAATTAGTCCACCTCTCTTAATCTCATTCTCATGCAGTCTCAGAACTTGGGCAAAGTGTAGACAAATTTTCTGCCACAGGATTGTAGACATGGCTTCGAGTCCAACAATCAATAGGAATTGATTCTGGACTGAAACCACCTGAGCCTTTACTCTCCTATTCCTATCATCATTCTGATCTTTTGAGCTCTGCAGAGAATTAGCCATTAAGCTCTGCTTACAGCAGTCTAAGATTTCTATATCCCTCATCTCTAAATGTTTTCAGGTTCCTCCTGCAAATGAGCTCCAAAGGTTTCTAAATCACATGCTCAAATGTTCCCACTTTTCTGGTTCCCATGTTCTGTATTAGTTGGGTTTCCATTGCTCAGACCCAATACCCAGCATGCACAGCCTTTTCTTTGTCTAATTTTTTTTTTTTATCAGGATTCACTTCATGGTCAGTTGGCTCCAAGGCATAGATATGACTGAAGGCTGTGGCACAGTGAAGCTTCTTAGTTCATGGAGGTTGGGAAGTGTAGCAGGAGAGTAGTGTCAGGGAGCAAGAGGGGAGGGACCACATATATTACCCAATATCATGGCTCCATCACTTACCAGACAAAACCGGAAGTGTATTCTCCCAATTCCCTTGGTTTTCTATCAAACCAATCAAGTAGAAACAATCAAGTTTAACCAACCTATTCTCCAACCTAGTCTTCAGTGGCTCAAGCTGATATCGCAAATGCGTGATTGTAATGGAGGTGTAACATGATCTCTGACTTCCTACCACATGAAACATTACAATAGAAGACTGGGTGTCATTTTAATACTTTCTTCCTTTTGGGCTCATTGATTTTGAAGAAACTTAAACTGGAGTCTATAATGAAATTATACAAAGAATCTTTTATTTGCTTATTTGTTTGCTTAATATATTTTTGTTTCAATTGACATTCAGTAATTGTACATATTTTGGAGGTATAATATAACATTTCAATACACATATACAAGTGGATCAGGTAAGTAGCATATGTTTCACTGTAGACTATATAATTTATCTGTCTTGAGAGCATTGAAAACCCTCACTACTAGCTATTTTGAGTTTTCATTTACTTTGTGTCAACCCTAGTTGTCATCTTGGCTGTAGAACCTAGTCAGGAGTTACTCCTCCTATTCCATTGCAACCTCTACTGGTTAAGCACCCTCTTTCCATGCTTCCTTCCTTTAGTTTTTAAGCACTGTTCTGGGAGTTTATCCCTTTTAACATTTTTCTTTGTTTCCATCAGTCAGTGTTTAGGAAGAGAGGATTTAAATGTTTGCCTTCAAATTGTCATTTTCCCTAGAAGGATAATTTATCTTATTTAGATGTCTCATCACCAAACACAAACATCTATTATTGGTCTGTGCCACATTAACACGGTGACAGTCCCTGGAGCAGTCAAAGTTTATGGGACCATTTCATCTTGCTATAAATTGCCTCACAGCACGGTAATTTTCCTTGCTTCCAGACTGTCACTTCTCAGTACTCACAGTGTCTCCTGATACCAGTCAGTCTCCACCTATTACTTTTCCTGATTCTGATATATTGAGGAATTACGGGACAGACATCATATTTGCCGTTTTAAGGATGATTTTTATAAAGCCTGTTCTAGAATAAAGAGCATTTTCTTTAACATAAAGTTGTTGCATCTGTTTTGGGTTTTAATCTTACTTGATGAAATTATCAAAAGACAGGCAGACAGACAGACTTGCTTTTTCATGCTTATGATCATATGAATTTTGACCAAGAACTGAATCTTGGGAAGCGTTACTTTACATTTCTTAATTATAGCCTAGAGCGAACACCTAGTAAACACTGTCTGTTAAAGTACTAAACTAAGGACAGCAGAAATACAAAGGAAGTTGTTTTACCATTAATGTGTCTAACATGAATGTTCAAACCACTAGTAATCAGGGAGGGGCCTATTACAATAAGCAATATTGAGAATTCTGTTTAAGGAAACCACCCTGTTATTTATTATGTAGTGTCATTTTGTCACATCATCCAGATGATGGAGACACAAAGATAAAAAATACACATCTGTGTTTTATGAATGGTTCAACCTCTGATGGTGACCTAACAGTCACATGCAATGGAATGGGTTAAGTACTGCCAATGGCGTATGGGGACAGATGAGGGAACAAATAGCGAAGAGGAGAGAATAATGTTAGGGTCTGTTTTCTTTTTTTGAATTTTGGCTTATGTCTAGAATTTCAGTGGGTAGAAGAGAATATGAGAATTTTAGTAGGACAGTTCAGAACGGATGCAAGGCAGTGAGTTGAAAGCTGTGTGGCGAGAATGGTTGGATAAGAGAATGGACACATTGGCTGGGAACTGTTGTATATTTTGAGGCTTTAAGGAAGATAGACCGGTGTATAAAAATGAGAACTGAATATATATCGAAAGTGAATAGATACTGAAAGTGAATTATACTAGTAAAGTAATACAGAAAAAGATGTTATGGTAAGCAGGTGAGGAAAAGTAGCTCATTGTTTCACAAGTTTACCAAATATTTGTAAATTTGGAATAATCACAATGCAAAGAAAGGCAGAGAAAGGCAAGCTCAATGTAATGCTTGATTATGAGTTCTCAGAATTATCCCCAGGTTAAATTCTTTAAATCTGATTACTTGTTACATCCAAACAAATTTATCCCTGAATACCAGATTCAGCACCAGGACAGATGGTAGATGCTTTATGTATTAATTTACAATGAGGATGACATCTCCCTCAAAGTAAATCATGTCTGAAGTTTTAGTTTAGCCTTCTGCAAATCACATCCTTTAAAAACTTCAATTGTTTTTCAATATGTGAAGGGATTCCAATATGTATTTTACTTTTAACCTTGCTACCAAATTTCATATCTGTGTCTTCAAGTGGAAGCTATACCGAAATTTTCCATAAGAATTCCAGATTGAATGAATTGAATACTTAATTCTTATGTTCCTCAAATCCACTATCCTAGTTTATTCTTTTTTTTTTTTTTTTTGTGGGTACTGGGGGGTCGACCTCAGGACCTCGCGCGCCAACAGGCACCCGTGCCGCTGAGCGATATCACCGGCCCCTTTTCCGTATGTGGGATCCGGGAGTCGAACTCGGGCCCTCGCGCTTGCAAGGCAGGCGCTTACGCCGCTGAGCCATCTCACCGGCCCAAACTTCAATTTTTAGACCCAGTGTAATAGCAGCTACCTACAGTCACTGTAGAATTAACAGGAGCAGGCCTACTCAGACAAGGAGAATGCAAGTGGGAGAGAGGAGTTGAACAAAACGAGTTCAATTCTGTGGTTTCAGCCTTAGTTTAGAAGTTTTTGGCAGAGTGCAGTCAGTGGAGTACTGATGGAAAAAACAAAATGAAACAAAACAAAACAAAACTCTATTATGTTCTGGAAAACCAGGAAACTGAGTTTAAAAATCTGCGAACTCCCTGGACTGATGGCACATGGCTATAATCTCAGCATTCTGGGAAGCCGAGGCAAAAGGATTGCAAATTTGAATCTACGCTGGGTGACTTGAGACCCCTTCTTAAAATTTACAAAATGTCTGGGGTTGTAGTTCAGCTCAATTCCTAGTACTGGAAAAACAAAACACAAAAATTGTAATTACTGGAAAAAATGGGGAAGTCCAGAATATAAATAACGTGAAGGGAATTTCCAAAGGCTTACCTGTAATTCTGATTCTCCTGAGAATCATACAAACAGAGAAAAGACTCAAAGTTTGCTTCAGATAAAAACTGATAATCTGAATTATGGCAGTGGATGCCACCAAAGACACCTGAGTTTGCAATTCAAATTTAACTGATAAAAGAAACAGTCTATTCTGAGAAAAATAGCACAAACACAAGATAAAATTATCTAACATATGAAGCACAATGTAATAAATGATCAGGAGTAGAGAATATCAACTGAGAACAGCCCTGAAATGACTCAAACAAAAGCAAAGATAAGAATTCTGAGTAGTGATACCAGAAAATTGGAAAATAAAGAAGCAGAAGTTCTAGATATAAGGAAATGCAATGACAAAGATAAATTCACAAGGTGTATTTAATGCATGAATGGATGTTAGAACAGCTAATCATCTAAAAAACAGAGAACAATAACAACAAAAAAGATGGAATTAAAAAAGCAACATAGCTCCAGGTCTATATTTGCATGGATTGTCATAAAAAATATCATAGAGCAGAAAAAATATTAATAGACACTTGTTTCTGCACAGCTCTAAAGGCTAGAAGTCCCAGGTGAGGGTTTGGTAGTGTTTTCTGCTCAGACCTCTCCTCCTCACTTGCCCAGGGCTGCTTTTTGCTTTGACTTTACATTGTGAAGACAGCAATCTGGTGTCTCTCTTCCTCCCTCCCTCCCTCCCTTCCTTCCTTCCATCCCCCCTTCCTTCTCCTTTCCTTCCCTTGTTTCTTTCTTTCTTCTTTCTTTTTCTAATAGTGTTTGTTATTTATACAGACTAGTGGATTTCACTTTGACAAATTTATACATGCATACAACATACCTTGATAATTTCTTATCACTACCTCTTTCTCCCTTCCCCAACCCAGATCCTCTTCCTCTTCTGTAATAATCTCCCTTCTACTGTCATATTCTTTCCCTCTCTCTCTCTCTCCTCTTTCTCTTTGTCTCTGTCTCTCTCTCTGTCTTTCTCTCTCTCTCTCCCTCCCCCCCCCCACTCTCTCCTTTCTGTTCTTTTCCTGGATTCCTTCCATGAAATATTTTTTTCTGGATTCCTCATATGAGAGAAAAAAGTAAACAAATGATATTTGACTTTCTGAGTCTGGATTATTTAATTTAACACGGTGGTCTCCAGATCCATCCATTTCCCTGCAAAGGACAAAATTCATTCTTCTTTGTGGGGGAACAATATTCCATTTTGATTGTGGCTGAGCATGGATGTGCCTGCCTGTAATCCCAGCACTCTGGGAGGCTAAGACAGAAGGATGACAATTTTGAGTGCAGCCTTGGCAATTTAGAGACTTAGCAAGGCCCTAGCTCTAAATAAAACAAACAAACAAACAAACAAACAAACAAACTAATAGGGCTGGGGATATAGCTCCAGTGAAAGGGCCTTGAGGGGTAAAAAGGAATCTATTGATCCATTTCATATATATAAAACATTTTCCTTTATACATTCATCTGTTGATTGTACCTAGGTTGTTTTCATATCTTAAATAGCTAGATCAAATTATAGCTCTAATTTTTTCCTTGTTTTGTTTTCTGAAGAGCATTCAAACTGATTTCAATAATGGCTCTACAAATTGACCTTACGACCGACAGTATAGGAAAGCTCCTTTGCACTCTCACTAGTGTTTTCTAGGTTCTTGGTGATAATCTCTGTGATGTGTGTGAGATGGAGCCTCTATATTGCTTTTATTTGATTTCCTTGTTGGCTGAAGATGTTGGGCATTTTTCCACGTACTCACTGGCCATTTGTACGTCTCTCGAGAAGTATTTGTTCAGTTCATTTGCGCGTATATTGCTTGGGTGTTTTTCTGCTATTAATTGTTTTAGTTATTTATATAACTGGATGTTCATCCTTTGTTGGAAGAGTAGCTGGCAGAGATTTTCTCCCATTCTGTAGGCTGTCTCCCCTTTATCATTTCCTATTTTGTGCAGAAGCTTTTTAATCTCATTTGTTAACTCTAGCTGTTAATTTCTATGTTATTGGAGACCTATTTAGAAAGTCTTTGTGTCTGTGTATGACTTGAAGTGTTTCCCCTGTTTTCTTTTAAGAGTTTCAAAGTTTCACATCTTATAGCTAGGTATTTGATCCATTTTTTTTTTCAGATCTTCGTTTACTTTTTTTTTTTGTGGGTACTGGGGGTCAACCTCAGGACCTCGTGCGCCAGCAGGCACCCATGCCGCTGAGTGATATCACTGGCCCATTTTTTGTATGTGGGTTCCGGGAGTTGAACTCAGTACCTTGCGCTTGCCAGGCAGGCACTTACGCCACTGAGCCATCTCACCGGCCCTTCATTTACTTTTTTGGGGGAGGAGGTTTTTTTTTTTTTTTTTTTTTGAAGCAAATAGACTAGTACATGGCTCCCACATGCTTCTGTACATATAGTTTGTAAACTGACTTTTCAGAATGTGAGCACTAGGTGACTCTGATATCATAAATATGGATTTTTTTCTCTGCTAAGCATTTTCTAGTTTTCCATCATCATTGTACAGCAAAAAATAATTTTAAAAAGAAAGTACAGTTTCTTTTGGAGAAGAAAGGAGTGGCTGAGTCACTTGTTACAGGAATTTCCAGGGTCCCAGCTGCTCTCACTCTGGTCCCAACAAACCTCCAATCATAGCCCATATCCCCCGCCCCCCCACATGATTCCTCTCCTGCAGGGGCGGCCACTCTTCATGCTGTCTAAAGTAAACAGCAAGTCTCCTGGAGTTGAGTGACACGGCTGAAGCCTACCTGCCTGCAGCCTGCAGACCAAGGCATGAAGGTGGATACTGCTTTGCACCTCCAGCCTCAGAAATGCAACTCTCCTCCCTGCCCAGGCCAGTGGAACAGGGAAAGGGTGGTGGCCAGGCAGTGTGTGTCATCCTGATGGGCTTGACCGGAACCTTGGGGCTCCTGCTCTGAAGCCAGGATGCAGGCAAAGAAACCCTTCCTCCTCTGGTTCCAATGATTTCGTCATTCCCTAAACACATTGGTGAGGCTTGCTCTCCTGCCTTGTCTTCAGTTCAGTCCTGAGCTTGAGAGTAATTTAGAGAATGAGGGTGAAAGGAGAGTTCTTTTGGGTTCACTGAGACCTCCTCCTGCAGATGGTTATAGAAGGGGTCTTCCTAGCCTGAGAATATGGCCACTGGCTGCATCCTTCTCCAGCTTTGAATTCTCCAGGTGGAGAAACTTGTTTTCTGGTGGTATTGGTGATCTCCCAGTGCCTCATACACGAGCTATATCCTCGGCCCCCACAATGATCTCTTGAGTTTAGCAGTCGAAGACCTCTGCATTGACTAACAGCACATCTTCACCTCCCATGGAGCACTTCATCTTCAGTGCTTCAACCACTGTGAATACCTCACGGACCACCTGTCCCAGCAGTGCTTCTCCTCTGACCCACTGCCCTCACTGCAGCGATGAGTTCTGCCCCTGCCCCTTTTCCCGACCTGTCTGCCTGCTATGTGAAAATCCCTCCTCTTAGGCTAGGTTGAGTGTTCCATGTTACCCTGTCATAGTCTATTTTTACACCCCATTTCCCAACTGCTCCAGTGTAATCTTCCTGCTAGACATGAAATTCCTTAAGGCAAGGTCCAGGTTTTTTTTTTTTTTTTTTTTTTTTTAAGAGAAAAAACAATAAAAACAATGATACAGAATTTCAAAACAAGCTGATAGGGGATTAACGATGGTACTGTTATACAGATTTAATGCAATCCCAGTGGCATACCTCACAGATACAGAGAAAACATTCCTAAAATTCACTTGGAAACAGAAGGTCCAGGTTTCAGGAGTCTCAGTGTTGCCGCCATGGCCCAGGGCACTATGCATGGAGGGGTAGGCAATGACACTACAGTAGGGGCACCAGGTTGCTGACCTTCGCCTCTTCTGTTCACCAGGCTCTGGCAAGGAGACAGCTCCCACCTACTGCCTACTTGTCCCCTGGCCTGGCATATGGCCTTCAGCTTCAAGCTGCCAAGCACTCCCCATGGTTCGACCTTCCATGCCCCTGCATGCTCCAAAAGGTTTGTTGGCTTCTAGAAACACCCTGGGAATCATATCATGCGGAAAATAAATGAAGCAGATATGTTCATCAGCCAGCCCAGATCTCTGACCAACATGCTCCCTTTCTTTAAGCTTTGGGTCTCGTTCCAATATCCGTCCCATGCACCCCTTCCTGTTCATGCCTCACCTTTCGATCTGTAGCCCACAAAAGTCTTACCCTCCCTTCTGCACTTACAGTTAGCTGCAGAAGTAGTCACTAGATCCCAGATGCTTTTCCAGCGATCAAGTGAGATGATTTGTGTGTCCACTGCATTCTTGGGCAAGTGACCCCGAAGGAGCACACGAAGTCAGAGTTTTGATTTCTTTGCCCTGTCACGAGTTGTGGCATGGCTGATTTACATATAATTTGCATAAAACCAGCTTGTGCCTTTTCTTTAATATTGTTTCTTAAAAATCCCAATTCCTCTTCTTCTTCCATCAGCTTCTTTGTCCATTTTCCCTACCTTCCTGACCCCCACATCTCTCCAGATTTGGGTGTCATCAATCCAATTTATTACCTGGAGGGGAGGAAACACCACTTCCTCCGCTTGTGGACCCTTTCGTCATCTTGATAGCTTCTGCTCTCTCCCGTGCCCTAAGCTCTGCCTTGGTTTCCCCACCAACAAGAGGGATTTCTGCTGTCCCATGCACCTGAAAAGAACACCCATGAGGAGACTAGAATCCTCAGGGACACTCCTGGCTCCTCAAGGGACCAACCGGGGACGAGGTTGTCAAAAGAATCAAGCATCAGAAGCAGGGTAGGGGATGGAACAGACCAGAGTCCTTTACCGCAAAGGAGGAAACCGCACTGTGGCACGCACCAAAGTCCAAGGCCCTGAGTGTGGGCGTACAGTGACTGTAGGAGCAGTGGGTGTGGGAGCCCAGCACGCTGGCTCCAGGCCCCCTGCCACCTTGGCCACTGAGGAAGAGAGGCTTGCAGGCCTTCTTCATGTACTCCAAGAAGAAGATGAGGACAGTGCGGGGTCCAGCGGGCACAGTGTGGGGTGAAGCCCTTCCACAGGCAGAAGAAGCCCTCCTACTGGACGACCTTGACCTTCACCAGCACATCCGGCCCATTCTAGTAGTCCACTTTCCGGCCAATCATTCCCTTGCCCCGCACCTTGACAATGTCCACGTGCATGGGGGCGACAGGGGTGACGAGGCCACTGATCACGCTGGCAGAGAAGTGACATGGGATATTATCAGAAGGTGGGCAGGTTGTGCTGACAGCAAGGCCCAGAGCCCTGGTAGGGAAGCAGCCCCTCCCCAGTGTGGGAACTCCTCTTCCTGGGCGATTCAATTCCTGCTTTTCTGTGGCAACAGCACTGGTCATCTGCAAGCTGGCATCGGCATTCAGGTAGGTAAGTGTCTCCTCAGCTCCTGTTCTCACCAGTGTACCAGTTGCATCCTCTGTCATGCTAGCAAGGTCCTCAGCAGAAAGCCAAGGGCTTTACCATCAGCTCCAGTCAGGCGCTCAAACAGCACAGTACAGAGGCCGAGGCGAGTAGTACTACAGGTGGCTTGACACAACAAGCCAGGGGACAGTCAGGTATAAATGCCCCCAGGCCTTCTGCCTTCAGGATGCTGGTGAGGACACAGAAGCTGGTTTTGTACCCTCTGGTCTTGGTGCCTTCACCGCACAGCTGCATTGGGTTCTTCACCAGGTCCAGGTGCTAAACTAACACTGTGTCTCCCATCTGGGTCAGGCCTCCAAACGGCACCTTGACGGACTTCAGGGAAGTATCAGCCCTCCGGTCCATGCCGCCACCCCCAACTTGCTTTAGCCTCTCAGTGGCTCGGGGCTCCAGGCCTGTGCCTGTGTGTGGCCGGCTTGCACCAAAGGTGACACGGATGGGGCAATGGGGGGGGCACACTCACCCCCCTGGCTCTTAGGTCCAGCATCAACTGGAAGCTGGCGCTGGCGCCTACTTCATTTTATTTTATTTATTTATTTTTTTTTATATGCGGGTACTGGGAGTCAAACTCAGGACCTCGCGCTTGCCAGGCAGGCTCTTATGCCGCTGAGCCATCTCACCGGCCCTTGGCACCCATTTTAAATTACCTTTTTGCCAGTGAGAGATAGGACACTACTTTGAATCTTCTCCCTATGGATATCCAATTTCTCCAGTACCATTTGTTAAAAAGGCTGTTTTTCTTTTCTTTTTCTTCTTTCTGTTTTGTTTTGTTTTGTTTTGTTTTTGCCACCATTGTTTATGTTTGGCCTCTCTGTCAAGAATCAGATAGCCATAGTGCATGCCTTTGTTTCTGTGTCCTCTATTCTCTTCCACTGGCCTATGTGTCTATCACTTGCTGTTGGTACCATGCTGTGTTTTTATTACTGTAGCTTGTAGTGTCTTTTGAAATCAAGAATTGTGACATCTCCAGTACTGCTCTTTTGACTCAGGATTACTTTAGCTATAATAGGACTTTTGTGCTTTTCTATAAATTTTAGGAATTTTTTTTCTTTTTCTTTTTTTTTTTTGTGGGTACCAGGGGTCGACCTCAGGACCTCGCGCGCCACCGCACCCGTGCCGCTGAGCGATATCACCGGCCCTTTATTCGTATGTGGGTTCCGGGAGTCGAACTCGGGCCCTCGCGCTTGCCAGGAAGGCGCTTACGCCGCTGAGCCATCTCACTGGCCCAAGGAATTTTTTTTCTAACTCTAAAAAAAAAAAGTCCTCGGTATCTTGATGGAGGTTGCATTGAGTTCGTAGATCACTGTTGGTCATATGGCATCTTAAGAATATTAATTCCGCTGATTCATAATCATAGGTGGTCTTTTTCTCTTCTAGTGTCTGCTTAGATTTTCTGTAATTTTCATTGTGGAGGTCTTTCACCTCCTTAGTTGTATTCTTAAGTATTTTATTTTACTTTTTGAAGTTATTGTGAATGGACCTGTTCTCTTGATTTTTCTCAGCCGTTTCATTATTGATAGAAAATCAATTCATTATTGATTTTTCTATGTTGATTCTGTAGCCTGCCACTTTGCCAAATTTGTTTAGCACAACTAAAAGACTTCTAGTGGAATTTTTAGGATCTTCCAGGTTAAGGATTTTTTTCATATGCATGTAGGGTTAATTTGTGTCCCTTCTTTTTTCTGTTTATATCCGTTTTGTGGTTTTCTCTTGCCTAGTTGTTCAGGCTAAAACTTCAAGTACTATACTGAACAGAAATGGTGAGAGTAGTCACCCTTATCTTGGTCCTGATTTTAGAGAAACTACTTTCAGTTTCTCCCCATTTGGTATGATCTTGGCTGCAGGCTTGTTTTACGTAATTTTAATTATTTTTAGGTAGGATCGTTTTATGCTGCCTGTTGTTAGGGTTTATATCATGAAGAACTGTGGAATTTGGTAAAAGAGTTTTTCAGCAGCTATTGAGATGATAATGTGATTTTAATCTGTGATTCTAGTTGCACACTGTATTACATTTATTCACTTATGCATGTTGAAACATTTTTTCATACCTGAGATGAAATCAATGTGATCACGCTATATGATATTTTTAATGTGTTGTTGAATTCTGTTTGCAAGTATCATATTGAGGATTTTTTTCATTTATATTCTTCAGATGTGTTTGTCTATATTTTTCTTTATTGTTAAGTCTCTATCCAATTTTGATATCACAGTGCTGTTGACTTCACAAAGCAAGTTAGGAAGCATTTCTTCCCTTTCTACTTCATGGAATAGTTTAAGGATCATTGGTGTTAGTTCTTTAAAGTCCTGGTAAAATTCTGCAGTAAATCCATTTGATCTCTGGCTTCTTTTTCTTGGGAGACATTTTATTACTGGTTCAATCTCATAGATTGTTATTGATTTAAGTTTTTATATTCTCTTGATTAAATTTTGGTAGATTGTGTGTGTCTAGAAAATTCATCTATTACTTCCAGATTTTCCAATTAATGGCAATATGAGTTTTCAGAGCTGTTCCTAATGATCTGCTGGATTTTAAACGTATCTGTTGTAATATCCCCTTTTTCATCTTTAATTTTGTCAATTTGGGTCTCCTCTGTCTCTCATTTGGTTTGGCTAAGGGTTTGTGGGAGGGCAATGGTCCTGTTAGATTAGGGCCCAATCCTTATGCTCCCACTTAACGTATATGACCTGCTCAGCAGGCCCCATTTCCGAAAATATCTATATTGGAGGTAGGACTTCAACATATGAAATTGTGGGGACACAGCATTCAGTTCATTGCAAGGTCACTGTTAGATAGTAAGACACAATCTTATAAATTATTGTTGGAATTCAGGAGAGGAGCGAAAGTTAGGGGCAGAAAAAAATATTTGAAAAAAATGACAGCTTGGCCGGGGATATAGCTCAGCAGCACAAGCGCCTGCCTGGTAAGCAGAAGGTCCTGAGTTCGATTCCTGGTACAAAAAAAAAAGAAGGAAAGAAAAGAAAAGAAAAAAATAACAGCCTAAAATTTCTAAATTTTAAAAAGTACTTAGAGATACAATATGAATAATGGTCATCCAGCAGTATATACAAACAAGGCAAGAGAATTCATAGCCAAATTGTGAAAGAATAAGAGCACAAGGTAAAAGCGGTAAAAGTAACCATTAAATATATAATATTTGTTGGACTGCTCTGACTTTAACAATTGCCTTTTCATTAAATACTATGAACAGAAGAGACTGTAGCAATATCTTTAAAATTCTGGGAAAAAAACTTCCAAACTAGAATCCTGTATCCAATGCAATATGATTCAAGAATGAAGGCAAAATAAAAAGAAATTTTCAGATAAAAGAGAACTATCCAGGCATGGTGGTGCATGCCTGTAATCCCAGCACTTGGGAGGCTGAGGCAGGATAATCTCTGTGAGTTCGAGGCCCGTCTGGGCTACATAGTCAGTTCAAGGCCAGCCTGAACTGCATGGCAAGACCCTATCTCAAAAAGTAAACAAAATCAGATAAAAGAGAACCAAAAATTATTTTGTTAGAGAGCTGCAGTGTATCTTAAAGGAAATTTTCAAATAATAGTAAATGACACTAGATGGAAACTTCAATCTTCAAAAAGGAATTAAGAGTTTGGGCAAGGGCCGGTGAGATGGCTCAGTGGCTTAAGCGCCTGCCCGGCAAGCGCGAGGGCCCGAGTTCGACTCCCGGAACCCACATACGAAAAAGGGGCAGGTGATATCGCTCAGCGGCACGGGCGCCTGATGGCGCACGAGGTCCTGAGGTCGACCCCCCGGTACCCCCCCCCACACACACAAAAAACAGTTTGGGCAGTGATAAATATTAATTTTGGTGATTTTTCTTCTATTTTCTTTACAACACATCTTACTATTTAACACAAAATTATAACATTGTTTCATGAGATTTGTAATACTTGTAGAAATAATTAATGTGAAGGACAAAAATTGGCAGTTGCAAGATTTTTACATTTTACAGAGTACAGTTTAAAAAAAGAAATTAAACGAAAATAAAGATCATGAAACATATTCAAATTGGGCGGGTGAGACGGCTCAGCGGTGTACGCACCTGCCTGGCAAGTGCGAGGGCCCAAGTTTGACTCCCGGATCCCACATACGAGAAAAGGGCCGGTGATATCGCTCAGCAGCACGGGTGCCTGCCGGCGCGCGAGGTCCTGAGGTCGACCCCCGGTACCCACAAAAAAAAAAAAAATTCAAATAATTACAAAATTTTTTGAACAATCAAATTCAAATATAACAAAATTAGTAATGAAGAGTACAATAACCATAGTGAGAGAGAGAGACTGACCAATATCAGTGTGGGTGTAAACTCATTCCTCCCAGTAATTATATTAAATCACTATAAGCACAACAATTTTAAAGCACGGATATTCGGAATGTATAAAAAAATTTAACTATATGCTATCTAAAAGATACACTGTTAATATAAAGAAATAGGATAAATTAAATGAATATAGAGTTTGGGTATCATTCTCATTAAGTAAGTAGTATACTGCTCATCTCTCTAACCTTTTAAATTTATAAACTGAACAAAATTAAAAGCGTTAAGTACAGTATCTAAGGATTCTGAAAAGTAAGAGAAACCAAGATGTATAAATTTTGATATACCTTTATTTACTTATGAAATGTTAATATTTGTGAGTATATAATTGCTTGGAGAAACAAAAGGCAAGGTAAAGGGATAGAATATAACAGAGTTGAATATTATTTAGATGGAGGGAAGTCTTTGGTGAATAGGTGATATTTAAGTGCAGTTTCGAATGAAGAGAGGGCAAACTTGGGAAAAATGATGCCATGAATATTCCAGACAAAGGGAGTGGTATGTATAACAGCTATGAGATGACAATGAACTTACAGAAAGAATAGCATGAAGGTCAATGCATTAAAGTAATGATAGATATTTCTTCTGATTAATTATTAAAAGCAGTATGGTAATAACCAAAGCTAGGACACACATTTTAATGCTATTCATTTGTCTGGATGTGAGTTCATATATGCATGGAATACGTGGTAGCAGTGGGAATGGTGAAGATAGTGTAGATACAGGATGTATTTTAAAGATGAATGTCTTAGTTACCTTTCTCGTTGCTGAGACAAAATACTCAACACCCAGAGTTAAAAGGGGAAACATTTATTTAGCTCACAGTTTGTAGAGGTTTCAGTCTATAATTGGCTAGCTCCAAGGCAGGGTGGCATGGCAGAGGGACAACAGTTCATGGTGGCAGAAGACAGCAAAAGAACAAGCAATAGCAAAAGGGGGAAACAAGCCTCTTTCTGCCTCTTTTATTTTATCCAGACTGCTGAGATTAGGGTGGTACCAATCCAATCAGTGGACTGACCCAGCAATCACTTACCCTCAGTTCCAGCACCCTTAATCCCAACATTGCACTACGAATCAATCACAAACTCTAGATTCAGCTGCCTCAGAAGAAGGCCCATGTAAAACTGTATGTGGCTTTGGGGGGACATCTAGACACAACCCATAACAATAAAGATGAGAGCTGCATAGATTCATTACATATATGAACTGAAAGCAATTGTATAATTAAATATTAGAGGCTGAGCAACTGAAATAAATGTGGTACCATATTTTGAAGTAGGGAACAGCAAAAAAGAAACTTGTACATGGGCTAAGTCAGAATTTCTATTTTTTGAGTTCTGTTAAAATTGAGATATATAGAACACATGGCAAGTGGCAATACCAGATATAATGGATGGCTCTGGAGGGGAAGGGAGAAGTCAGGAAGAGGTTTAAATTTGAGAATGCATAGGATGCACACGGGTTTTTAAGCCATAGGGGCTGGTGAAATTACCAAGAGAGAAGATGAGAATGGTGAAAGAGAAGAGAGGCACAAGGATAAGGGTGAGGCAGTGACTGGGTAGAAGGAGAGCAAAGGAATTATAGAAAGAATGGCCACTAACACAGGAAAACTTCTGGGAGAATACTGTCCAATCGTAAAATTACTTCAAGGAGGAAAGGAATGTGCTGAGTTTCAAAAGGGCATTAGAGTAAGTTGAAAAATTAGAATTAACCATTACATTTGGCAAAATGGAGATCTTTATGAATTTAAAATGAGTTTTTTCAGTGGAATAATGGGAAGGAAACTCAGGAGAGTTAAAGATATATTGGAAAGTAAAGAAAGGAGACTGACAAACCTCCCCAGAATATAAATGGGGGTAGAGAAGTCTGGTGTCTACGTGAATTATTTCTTGGGGACAACAGCGCACCTCTCTTGAGGCACAGGTGGTATCTCCAGAGATCCTGTCTGTCTTATTTTCTCCACTGAGATAAATACCCCACACCCACATTTTAAAGGAGAACGGCTTTATTTTGACTTACAGTTCTGTAAGTTTCTATCCGTGCTTGGTGCACTCCAAGACAGAAACGGCATGGCATGAAGGCCTGGCCTGGAGGAAAGCTGTTTGTGTCGTGGCAGCCAGGCAAGTACCCAGCGACCCTCCTTTCCTGACCAAATCCCACTTCCTAACAGCAAGTAAGCGTTATCATCCTCATGATTCAATCAACTGCCAAAAGCCCTACCTATGTGTACATGAGGTTTTTGGGGAACATTCTTTTTTTTTTTAATTCAATCGGATTTTATTGGCACATTTTAGATATACATAATGATCACATTCATCATAGAGAATTTGTACCTGTACATGATATAGCTTGATTCTTTTTTTTTCCCATTCTCTTACTCTCCTTTCAATCCCCCCTCCTCTCCCAATTTACAGAGGCTTTGTTTCCATTTTTCTTTCTTTTCTCACTTTTTTTTTTACTTTTCTTTCTTTACCCCTCTCCTCTCCTTTGTTCCCCTCCCCATTTGAAAATTTTCTTACTATTTCACAATACCTAATATACATTTTGGTCATTATTTATACTTTCAGTTTCCCACACCATTGAAACAATGCATTATTTACACTTATGTCCAATTTATTTCACAGAAGAGTATGGTCTCAAGGTGTAGCCATTTACCTACAAATGTCTCAAGCTTATCCTTCTTTATGGCAGAGTAGTACTCCACTGTATAAAAATACCATGTCTTCCTTATCCACTCACCAGTTGATGGGTATTTGGGCTGTTTCCAAGATTTGGCTATTACAAACTGTGCTACTATAAACATGGGTGTGCATATATCACTGTGGTACGATGCGTTTAATTCTTTTGGGAAGATACCCAGAAGGAGAATAGCTGGGTGCAATGGGACCTCTATTCCTAGTTTTTTGAGGAATCTCCACACTGATTTCCACAGTGATCGCACCAGTCTACACTCCCACCAACAGTGCAGAAGGGTTCCTTGTTCTTGGGGGACATGCTTGATGTAAACTGTAACACTGGCCTACAGCTCTGTGAATGGATTAGAACATAATATGACCTGGGCCGGACTTGTGGGGAGGCAGAGTCAGGTAACCAGGAAGTGGGCTTTAGATGTGTGGGAGGGTTACAAGCGTATCATGGTGCCAGATGGGAGCAACATTGAACCAGGTTGGACACCGAGGTAGTAAGATGAGTCCAAGCATGGGACACTTGGTCAAATGGAACCATATGGAAAAGAATAGACATGGATCCACGGACTCTTCTAAGGGTAAAGTTGCCTGGAATGGCACTGCTGTAGAGAGACAAAACTGGGCATATTTGTGTTGAGAGAAAGCTGAGTCTGGAACTTGTACACCAAGCCAAAATCGCCGAACAGGAGAACGGGGATACTGACAGAAATGAAAGCTAACGCCCCAGGGAAGAACACTTCCCAAAGTTGGCATTGACGATTTCTCACAGCTAAATTTACAAGAAAGATTGCTGGATGTAGAAGGAATGTTAGTATTATGGAAAGAAAAAAATCCTACTACTTTTGAGTATATTGAGAATGAGATAAAAATAGAGTATAGCTAGGAAGGAATATATTCAAAAAAAAATATATATATGTGTATATATATTTGGTGTACAAGTTACATATATATACATATACATACATACATATGTGTGTGCATGTGTGTGTGTGTGTGTGTGAGACTGGGAGAGAAGAAATAAAAAGAGAAAGTGAGAAAAAGGAGAATAGAGGAGAAAGAAAGAGGAGATGGGGAGGACTGAAAGAAAAAGTTGAGAAACAAGACCTGTAGCACTTAGGATGTGGAAATTCTTTAATGTTAGATCAGGGATGTTCACCATGGGAACAATCAAATTTTGGAGGTTTGCTTTACATGTACTGCTGATTTTAACCTCCATTTAGTAGAAATCAATGTCTCTGTATTACTAAAGGACTATGGACTTTGAATAAATTATTTTTTGACTTGCTAATAAATGTGAATAAATATTTGTTTGTGTTTTACTTTCAATATAATTAAGTTCCATTGTTAAGTAGATTGATTCTAGGCTCTGGTCCCATGTTGATTATTTGAAAATTTTAATCACTCATTGAGTCATTAAGGTGATTGTTTTGCTGAAGGGTGATGGTGTAATTAATGATTTAAGTGGATTTCATCAATTATATTTAGGAAATCCATTCACAATTCTTTCAAAACCAAAAAAATTCCTGTACTGTATTATTTCGTCCTATACAATGATGAAAGACAGTTCACTGTTCCCTTGGAAGTGGATGAAGATAACTAAATTATTTTTGTAAAATAAGTAAGATGCAGACACATAGTCTTAATATGGGTAAGATCTGTAAAATTGATTGAACTCATTTCAATGTTAGCTTAATTTCTAGACTATTTCATCATGAGTTTCCTGAGAAAAATCATACCACCTCTTGTTTAGTCTTATAGACTAAATTGACTATAATAATTACGGTATTCTTTTATTTGCTCTGGTTATTTTTATGACATTATTAATTCCTATGGTTTAAACGAATGAAGGAGGTGGAATATGTACAAAGGATTTAGCACTCTATATTAATATTTTTTAGGTGTCCACAATTATAGAACTATCTCTGATATACACAAAAGACTTATTGACTATATTCAAAACTTATGGATTGATGTGTGGAGAGACACTTAAGTATGGTTTTGGAACATCTCAATATTTCCCTCCTATTTCACCTGAAAACTTTGAATCTCAAGTTTTTAAAGCTGTAGCATATCAAGCTTCTAACCTCTAGTTTAATAATAGATATGACAGTTAGTTCTTTAAAAAAGACTTTGTGATATATTTTGTTGACTTGCTATTGCCTTCTTTAGCTTGATCCTTTCCAAAATTGAGAATGTTTTATAGAGATAGGTTGTATTTTTTTCACTTTTAGGTAGAAGAATACATTTAATTCTAAAGAAAAATAAAATGAAAACCAAGTATTTACAGATAAGAGAAATATCCAATGCAATGAGATACACAGTGAACATTACCTAAATATTTGTGAGTTGTCTTGTGCTTTCTGTTTTCCTGGGTTTTGTACAAATGGAAAACAAGAACAGCAACAGTAAAGCATTCAAAAAAGTCCCAATGTCAAAAGAGGTGGCCCAGTTATGTTTGACTTACTTTGCAAATTACGCTGTCCCATCTTGGCATGATTCATTTTGAGTCTGGGGCTTTGAGGATAATGTAGTGGTGGTATAAGTTGAATTCGTTGATTTTATAACAGTTCTTTTTTCTTATTCTGGTTTTAAAAGCTGTTCATACACTTATGCCGACCATAATTCTTTCAGCCAGAATAGTTATGAGCTCCTGATGTATTCTAAACGACCTAAAGCACTAGCTTTCGGTTCCAACTGACATGCATGGAAAACATTAGGGACATTTGTAGGGGATAGTAGCACATCCCTTGTAATATATCCTGGGAAATCAATTAATGAGGAGCTACAATGTCAATCCACTTTGGGATGGGATGTAGCCAGTTCTTGAGTAATTTGTGTTCTAAATATAAAACAGTTTCCTGAATTCACTTTCAAGTTCAGGAATCTCTTCTACTTGTTATTAGTGCTGTCAGATTTCTATCTGTGGTAAGTATAGCATGAGATCAGTATTTAACTTTATTTCTCTGAGCCTCACATCTTTGGCAATTATATTTGCAGTTATGAGCATAGTAGAGATTATTTACAACTGAAGCTAAATGCCAACTTACATATTCAAACAGCAAATAGACTACCCCTATCCATATTCTATTTTGGAGTTTGGTAACAGAGAGATCTAGGACCTAATTTCACTTCCACAGTTACCTACCTGGACCATTCTGAGATTATTTCTCTGAAATGTATTGTTGTCATCTGTACTGTAAGAAACAGATCATTGCATTTTAAATGTCTAGAATGTAATATATTAAGGTTTATACTTTTCTTCAATGCAAATACTTACATCACTATGGTTTAAAACAATTTATGATTTTTTTTGAGGTAGAACTATATTTTGAGAAAGAGATGCCTTCAACAAGCTGTAGTTGAGGGGATGGGGCTGTAACTCACTGTTAAAGCCTTCCCCTTTTTTTTTATCAAGGAAAAGACCCTGAGTTCAATCCTCAGCACACAAAAACAAAAGCATGGAAAGGTTGAAAATCCTAAGCAACAAAATATTGAGGATTTGTCATTGTTACTTCATAAATCATTTATTGTTGCTCTTTCAAGCACATTGAATTGTATAAGATATTTTCCTAGATTCTGTAGTTGGGTATGAATCTTGCTTGTAAATTATAGCTTCACTAATTAGAAAGTGAGGCTTTCAAGAAGAAACAAATTTCTAAGGGTATATTAAAGTACCCCATTTATAGACTTACCTGAAATCCTAGCCCAAAGCCAATCTGGGAATAAGGTATATTCACTAGACAAAAGTAAGCATTACATATGAGCCAGCACATTCTTTTGATATATCTCTCATTGGTTTCTAAATATATTTCATATCAGGATTTAGACTTTCTGACTGCAGGAGACAATGTTTATTCCAAGGCTAAACCAATACAATTTATTGATAAAAAAACTGAAAAATGGGTTTAAGATATATGGGTTCTAATAGGTATGATGCATCCAGAAAGTAAAGTCATGCTCAACTCAGTACGCATGTCAGAGGTAAATATACTGGGATATATTTCCTGCCGACCAAAACTTCAGCAAAGCCAATGACTGAAATTTACAAAAGGCATTGTCCTTTCACATTAATATAGCATTTCAATGATGCAAATTACACTCTGGGATAATGCGTACCCAAGAAAATATTACACAGATTTAATAAATAGAACTATTTTTCCATCATTAATAATTTTTTCAAAATAAAAATTACAAATGAAATTATGTTCCTCTGATTTTTTTTCTGATCTCACCTCCAGTGAGATCATTGCTACTTTTATATTTCTATGTATTTACTGCCACTTTTATCTATAATTTCTGTATGCCTGAACCAGAGAGTGTTATTCAAGTTATGGTATTAATATTTGTATAAAATATACATTTTTACAATTTGTTTTGATCTCTCAACATTAGATTTTTGAAATTTATCCATATTTATACATATACATGCAATTCAGTAATTGTATTTCTGTAAAGCAATGCATGTGTAAATAAACCACAATTTACTTATGTTTTCAATACTGCTAAGTATTGAGGTTATTTATGACTTATTAGTATGGTAGAGCTTGCCATAATGGACATCCTTGTAAAAGGTGTTTTATTTCAGTGTGTAAAGGACTTGTCTCTAGCACAAACATTTAGTGAAATTTCTGATCATAAAGTACACACATGTTTAACTTTACTAGAGTATTAAAAATTGCTTTCTTAAGTGGTTTGTGTCAGTTTACACTTCTTAAAATAGAATAAAGTTCTCTTTCTCTCCCCCTTATCATTGTCAGAAATTGCTGTTACCAAACTTTAAATTTCTGCCAATTTTGAGAGTTATTAGATTGTGTCTTACCTCAATATTCCATATGTTTTGATATTTGAAGTACTCATTAACCTTAAATTCTATATAACCAGTCATTGTAATTTTTATTTCTTTATCTAGCTAACAGCTACTTGGGAGGTGTAAAATATAATTTGATATTCTATTAGGGAGTGGGTGAGAATGGAGCAAAGTTTGCATCCCCAGCCAGAGCTATCCACTCAGCCTCAGCTGTTAGTGAGCAAGTTCTCATCCAAAGACCAGGGACATAGAAACTTCGAAGTACCACAGCCCTCATTACATTACATTTTGACTTTGGGAGACAAAACTGAGAGAACACCAGACAATGCCTTCTGGCAGATTTACCAGGTGCTTATAGGAAGGGTTCATTATATAATGTGAAACTAAACAAAGCTGCTTTTACTTTACACACAAACTTTTAAGAGGAAAATTACTGGCTATGTGTACGTTTTCTGTATGTAATGTATTTAGGAATATTTAATAAGGCAGAAGTAGAAAAGTAGGCATCTTGTAAATGATCTTTGTATAAAACATCATAGAAAAAAGTCTTCTTAATTTTTTTTTAATTGCTAGACCTCCTCAAGAAGTGGCACCTGTAGATGTCAGAGGAGGTGAGGAATGCATTAACCCATCATGTGATGCTATAACAAAATGTGTGAAGCTGCATATGTACTATGTAATGAAAAGAGATTTCTTGGTTCATGGATTTGTGGCTGGAAAGTTCGAATGTCATGGTCTGGCATCTGGCAAGGGCCTCTCTGTCTGCATTATGCCATGATGGAGAAGAGAAAGGGGAAATGGCTCTATGAGAAGAGGTCAAGCACACAGGGTGTCCTTACATTATATCAACTCACTCTTGTAAAATTAATTTGGTTTCATTTATGTACCCCTGTCTGATGAGAGAGACCTTGATCCCTCTGAGAGTGGTGTGCCCATTATCTAATAACTTTCTATGAGGCGATACCTCTTAAAGGTCTTCCCAACTTTCTACACCGTTACACTGGAGACCAAGCTTCTAGCATGTGAACTTTTGGGAGACATTCTCAAACCATATGAAAACCATAGCGAGGAACCTGAGAGAAATTTGTTCATCATTTGTTCATCTTTAAGAGGCATTTGTTCATCCTTAGAAGGCATTTTCATATTACAATTTTTGTTCCTGGTATGCATTTTTCTCACTATGGCATTTATTCTTGATGATGCACTATATATATATATATATATATATATATATATATATATTTGTAAGTAATCTGAAGCATCTGATATATGTAAAAAGAAAATGCAGTGAAATAAACTTATTGTGAATATTCTGTTATTTAAAATTCATGTGAATTATTTTATTTTGAGCAGGGTTTCACCCAGTGTAGACATGATACAAATGAATATGATATATTGTAAATTCCACCTTACAAACTCCAAGTTTTTCTCTATTGGGCTAACTTTTTAAATTATTCTTACTTTCCTGCTTTCACTTCCACAACCAACATCCAGAGTCTCATCGTACAGAAAGAGTGGAAGCCGGAAACAAATTGGCAAGCTAACTTCTTCTCCTGACCTTCAGGAGTCCAAAGTTTTAATTTTATATTTCACTCTCTTTCAATTTGCTGTGTGGTTACAGTCATCATTTCTCCAGTTGCCATAACAACATCAAATTCTGGATTAAATCAGCCTTCTTACTAAGTGTGGAATTTTTACACATTACTAGTGGCAACCCTAAAGTTTCTAAATGGAAAAGGCTGGAGAGCACAGCTGAGTGTTGATATGGGTGGATGGAGAATTTTTCAATTTCATTGTAAGGTGAAACAAAAAGAAATAAAAAATCTCAGATTTTATGTTTATTTGTGGAAAGTTTGATAGGGTCAAGGAAGATGAGGAAGGCAAAAGCTATTTCTAAGCATTGGATAGCTCCCAGAACTGTATTCAACTTTGGCAAAAGTTCAATGAGATTATAGAAAATAGGAAATTACCATGTATCATCCAAAGTAGAATTTGAGCAGTAATAATACAATTTATTTCTTCTTTTAAGAAATCCTCCAATAATTTTTAGAATTAGAAAGAGGACATATTTCTCAAGGTAGAGTTCAACCTATTAGAGCAGAACGGAATGAAATTAGCATTTGATGATGGATGCTTCAAGGAGAGTGTTTATGAAGGGCAGGCAGAGTGGCGAGATTCCCATGAGAAACAGAGTTCTTCGATTTCATAAGCATGTCACAGAATAGGAGTTTGAGCAGTAAGCCCTGGGAAATATTCTACAATTCAGAGGAGAAAATTCAGAGGAGAAAAAATGCTGTCTTTCTGCAATTTTTGCATAAGAATAATGACATGGTTGAATGGAAACTTTTGAGTCCACAATTTTTTGTTTCTTTGTTTCTCTCTGTCTGCTCCAGACTGATTCTTTTGCTTTTGCAGTCAGCCATTTTGCTCTGTTGATTGTTTCTTTCTTTTTTTTTTTTTTAAATTGTTGTTGTTTATTCTTGGAGTTTGCATGCTCTTCTTCTGTAATCTTGAAATTAAAAAATATTTCTGTCAGAAACAATTCATCCGATAGTCTGTTATGAAGACAGCATTACAGAAAAAAAAAAAACTGCTTTCTGATCAAGAAATGGTTCTGCGATTATTACTTTAAATATTGGTATTTTTAGCAAAATTTCTTTCTCAAGTATAATATCCATAGTTTGAATTTCTTGTATAAGTACCACAATTTTATTTTATGCTTCATATTCATCTTTACTCTCTGAGTTTAGTTTCTTCTGCATGAAACAGTTAAGACATTTATTATGTCATTGTTTATTTTGAACATTGTATTTGTTTTCCTATTGGAGAAGTCTTTCCTAATTTCAAATTTGTCACAGCTTGTAGCTATAATGACCTTGAAATCGTGTTGAGAAGCATCCCATGGACTGTAGAGATGGCTGAAATGTTCTGCTTCTCCACGTATGTTCCTTTCATAGCAGGAATCTTACTCCAACACCTCTGATTGTTTTCCTTCTTTTGAACTAACAAGTATTTTCATAGCTCTAATAATGTTTTTTTCTCCTTTTTCATCCAAACTGGCTGTTACCAAAGCACACTACAGTCAACCAAACTCTATTTAAAGATTTGAAAGTAACTGAAAAGGCATTTTCATGTATGAAGAGTCTCAGTAAATTTGCTCTCTATGTAAAAACTTATTAGTATATGTTTTATGAGAAGAAACAGTGAGAATTAAAGAATAAGCAACATCAGGCACAAATATATTTTTATGTTAATTATATGTCCAATGAAAGTTATATTTAAACAAAGGAAAATAAGGTTTAGACAAGATATAATGAACTGTAAGTTTTATAGATACAGTTTGCCTGTAGATCAGTGAGGACCTTGTAAATTACTCTCCTAAATTTGCCAATTTCTCTTCAGTTTTGACTTTAGTTCTTATATTATTGTTTTAATATGTACCAAAAATGTGAGAAAAGGATGAATTTATAGTATCTTATTTGTTATGCACACACTTGAAGTTCCTGAAACAATTTAAAAAAATACATATATATATATTATCCAAAGCTACTTCCTGCCTTTATAGACATCTGGCAGTTCGTTAGATGATGCAGCTTATTATATTTACAAGAAGACTTTAAAATGAGATGGTTTTAAAAATATGTCATTCACATATCAGAGGCCCCTGTTTTAAAAAGGACGTTGATTGCTCAGGAGAAAGCAACAGAAATGATGAAGGAGAACTGCAATATATCTAGGTACTCTAGAGTAGGTTAGGCAGGGGAATAATAGAGTAGCTGTCATCAAATATTTGAAAGGGATAATAAATTTATTCTACTGTGCTCCAAATGGTAGAAATAAAATTAAAGGATGAAATTACAGTGAATATATTTTGTTCAATAAAAAGAAGACATTTGCAACAGTTAGAACCTTTTTGTTTCTGCAGTCATT
Source organism: Erethizon dorsatum (assembly GCA_028451465.1). NCBI lineage: Eukaryota > Metazoa > Chordata > Mammalia > Rodentia > Erethizontidae > Erethizon > Erethizon dorsatum. Next base: position 20,705,548 of record CM051824.1, read on the forward strand.
GAAGCAGGAGCTGGATGGAGCATGGTAAATTTTTATGGGGTTGGGTAGGAGGTTTCTTTCAGGATCTCAAATGAGCCTTTTTTTCTCCGAGTTCATGTAAAGATTGCACTAAATATCATGTTTAATTTCATCAGAGTCTTAAGGTTAAAGCATTTGTTCTATTTCATTCAAATAAACCTTTATAATTAAAGGAGTGTTTGAACTGTGAAATCTGCAAAGTTAAATTCCATTGCATTTAATTTAGCAAAATTAAAATGCCTAGTGACATGCAAGTTAGAACATTAGCCATATTTAGATTGTTAATTAATGTTTAATTGGACACTAGTACTCAACTTAGTAGTAATGAAATAATGGCTAAAAATACCAACCAATATCTTAAAAGTTATATGAAATATATCCTGAAGCAATTTTCTTAAATGTCAATTATAATTTGACATTTAGATACTGAGAGATGTGATTGCTGATGAAAGTCATACTGTGATCTCATGACACATGGCTATGCATTTTGATTTCAGATATAAAAATATTATTATAATTTATAGGGATTTTTAAAATACGTATTTTACTTTTAGGAAAAAAAATATTTAAATTCAATGTAAAATACATAAATTGACAGAAAAATGACTTTGTTAGCAATTCTCATCTCATAGGTCACATAATTAGGTAAAATATGAGGAAGCAACACATTCTATGTAATTCCATGTCTTATTTATGCAAAGAATTTGAGTTAAAATTAACTTTCTAGTACCAATTATAGAACAATTATATATAGACAGTTAAACACACACTCATATGCTTTAATTGACATTTGAGAAAACCATATTTTCTTATCATATTAGAGGAAATCTAGCCAGAATATGTTCTAGAAAGAAACTTATTGTAATGTCTTTCAGAGTTATGCCAAGGGGTAGTGTATTACCAGGGTTTTCTCCAGAGAAATACAAACACACACACACACACACACACACACACACACACACACACACACATTTATTATAAGGAATTGGGTCATACAATTATGGAAGCTGGCAATCCTCACAATCTACTGGTTAAATTGATTAAGCTGGAAACTGAAGAGGTGGTGATGATGATGGTGTAATTCCAGTTAAAAGGCTAATAGGCTCAAGACCCAGGGAGAGCCAATATTTCAATGCAGATCAGAGGCAGGAAAAAGTTAATGTCTTTGTTGGAAGACAGGAAGTAGGAATTTTCTATTGCATAGGGAAAGTATAAGGGAGGCTTTGTTCTGCCTACGACTTCAACTGATTGCATAAATCCTACTTGTTATAAAGAGGGTAATCTGCTTTACACAGTTTACTGAAATATTAAGCCCATCCAATCATCCTGCAGGAATATCAAGAATATTGACTAACTAGCAATGTAGGCATCTTTTGGCCCAGTCACAATATTAAGTATAACAGGAAGCATGTATTTTCAGCAACACCAAAACTATTCTTGGAAAATATTTTGAATTGACTTTGGCAAGTTTCTCTGTGTTGTTAAGACACCAACATATATAATCAGAAAGACATTGTCTTGGAAATTTTGGGGCAAATTACTACTATAAGTTATCACAACCAATTGAGAATAAAATCTAACAAAATAATCAAAGAAAAAAATACCATGGATGTGATCTGACTTTGAATAATACGCAAAATAAAGAGAAAAAAATGTTCTTGAGAATCATCACCATCATCATTAAGATCATTTTCATTATTTTTCTGTAGTTTGTGTATCTAAAAGCATTTTATAGCTTTGTTTTCATGACAAAACCCATATTAATATTAGAACAATTTTGTTCCACCAATATATCCATGATTTTAATAAAAATTATGATCAACATCAAAAAACTGAGACCATCACACAATAAATATCACTGCATTAGCCAAAGATTTTGTAGAACTATTTATGTTGATTTAGTACTGAGTTCACAAATAATTTTAGAAAATTACAGCTCATTTCCTAGAAAGCAGACAGTACTTCAGTATTCATGTGACTCTCCAGATAAATTCAGTCTCAGTAGGTTTTTTTGACCATATCATGGGGACAGTGACTGTCAATATACCAGATAGAGTTAAAAAATAATGCTGCTACCACATCAGTTAGCATTGACCCATATGCTGTTTACTTTTGTTATTATTTCACATGTTGGTTTGAGTATTCAGGCTTTAAATTCATTAGGGGATTTTGTGTGGTCCATTTAAAAGGCTTTGGAAATTTGCTAAGGTTGTGGAAACATAGCTATGACTTTTATGAAAGTGAATTGAGTTTTAAAAAAAGTTTTAAAAATAAGCACTGTTAATAAACACACAGTAGTATGACTATGAATCAGTAGACAAAGTGTTACAGATAGAAAATAGTTCCCTAAGCAAATGTAGTTTCCTAAAGTCAAACATAATCTAAAATAAAATCATTGTGTTGTACCAGAGGAATAGTTTTCAAACATTACAGTAAGTTTGAGTGGTAGACAGAACACATGTAATTCAAAGTCAAGCATGGGCAATCAAAGGATAGGAAAAAAATTCAACAGTAAATATTAGTGAATTTAGAGTAAATACTAATTAGAATTGTCAGTAAAATTAAAGTTAGAGTTAGAAAAATGTGAGTAGATTATAGGATATTCTGTCAGGAAAAATGTTTTAGTTCCATTCAGTTAATTCAATCCAGAATTTTACTGACATGAGACTTCTTTCATGTGCCCTGGAGAGGAAGCTATCTGATAGCAATCATTACTATCCTAAGGATGAAAAACATCCTACATTTTTTGGAGTAATTATGTTACACCGATTTCTATCTTCATATTCATTATGTCAGAAAGAATTCTACCTTGCTTGGCCAGTAAAAGCGGAGGACTTGCATCAACTGTATACACATCTTAGCTGTGGGAGAGAAAAAGGCAGAGCACACCTATGTAATAAAGTGGAGTTTTAGAACCTCTGCAGTTAATGAAATTATGGTTACCTGATAAATTGGCTTGAACTCTTCTGCTCATCTGTATTTAGAAGCTGAATAATGTAAAGGAAATGCATCAAAGTATCAGTCCAGAATCTTGGGCTCTCTATGCCTTGATCTTCCCCTAACTTCAATTTCAATCCTTTCTACTTCTTTTTACTTATGAAAATAGTAATACCTCTACTATGTATGCTGCAAAACTTGTATGTTATGCTTTCTTTTTTTTTTTTGTGGGTACCCGGGGGTCGACCTCAGGACCTTGCGCGCCAACAGGCACCCGTGCCGCTGAGCGATATCACCGGCCCCTTTTTCGTATGTGGGTTCCGGGAGTCGAACTCGGGCCCTCGCGCTTGCAAGGCAGGCGCTTACGCTGCTGAGCCATCTCACCGGCCCCACGTTATGCTTTCTTGAAAGGCATGATCCAAGGAGAGTAAAACTGATGAGTAGAGGGAACTGAGGCAGGACAGTCGGGAAAGTGAATGTAACACTTCGCTGCATCTTTCTAAGAAAACTTAGCCAGTGGCTAGATCAGGTGAGCCATCTTGAAATAGTTCATACACTACCTGTCAATTATTGGCTCAGTTTGTCTGGGAAAATGAGGGAAATACACTTATCTGTTAGTGTTTTTCCATCTTATCTCTAATTGTCAAATATTGACTTATGCTAACTTAATTCCATGTAGCTCCTAGAGAAACTCGATCTTATGAGTCACGTGCTAAAGTTTCATTTAAGTCTGTCAGTGAAAGAAGAGGGTAGATCTTCCAAAATAAAGGGTATAAACTCTTAATCTAGTGTGTCTCCTGTAACCCTCGGTACAATACACATTCTGTGATGGCCCAACTTCGAGGAAGGCCATGAGACCAGGGAATATTAGACAACAGGGCTATCATAAGGTAGCCAGGGTCTCCACTGAGCATACAGACAAGTTCTCAGAGGTTAGGTTTGTACAAGCAAATTGGCCTTATAACTGGAATGTTAGCATATGCCTTAACCTTTTACAAAATTTATCAAGTTTTATTCTGAAAAATGTCTAAGAAATTACACGCAACCTCTTTGATATCAGCTAGCATCATGAAATCTGTAGAATTTTGGGAACAGAATGTTTCCTATCTTCCTTTTCTCACCCTAAAATTTTGGGAAGACTTCAGGTGGTTCTGTAGAACTTATGTATAAGTAAAGTTGTAAAAAATATTCTAATTTTGCAATTCTGGAAAAATAAAGTGAGGATTCTGCAAGATTATTTGATATCCAGTGACAACTCATAAAAGAGTTGAGTCCATCATTTACGAGCTGTGCAAATGTGCTTCTGCCTAACTAAACACCATTTCTGGGCCCAGCTTGAAAGTCATGTAGTAATTCTGGGGTAAACTGGAAAATATGCATAACAAACAAATGATAGCAAGTCAGGTAGCATACCTTGAGAGAATCAGATTTCCTAGCATCCAACAGGGGCTGAACAATTGGCAAAATGTTTTTTTTTCACCTGACAAGAATGTGTACTTCTTCATCATTTGGGTGATGGACAAAAGTAGACTTTTATTTGAATAATTTGTAATTGACAATAAGTATTCTACTGAGGAAAAGAGACAATGGAGGCAATCTCAGGGAAGAATGGAAAAAGAAAAGGCAGGCACTCCTTTTCCATTGCTGGGGGAGGGGACTGAGATACATATCTCCCTTCCCTCTTTCCCTCCTTCCCTTCTCTATCTTTCGTACTTCCTAACCATAAAACGTCTACACTGAAGAACAGATTTCAGAAACTAGTCCATCCTGGTTGGTAAACTTCAGCTTACACTAAAAATTATGTCCATATGATGCCATTTAGTTAGAATAGAATGAGACTATTATATTTGTGGTAGTACAATGATAAAAAGTAAATCATACATATTTATCTTAAGGATTTTTCATTCCCTTTTTACTTTAATGATAAGAAGTCTAGATACAAATGCTTTGAAAGGAACATTGTCCTACAGGGTAAAATAGCAACAGGACATTTAGAGGACAATGTGCCTCTTAGCTGAAAAATATTCCAGGACTAGGACTCAAGCTAGAAATAAATTAGGTTAAATTCTTCAAGTTTTAAACTTACAACTGCATGAGTGAAACTTTTTTCCTGTCTAACTAGGGTCAAAATTTATCAGGTAAATAATATTATTTGCTGGGAAGCAGGAATATTGCTCTGAATCCTCTTTACTAACATGAATCGATAGGTACACAGTCTATTTGTTTTGAGAAACTAGTCCTTTTCTTATATAAGTAAACCATTCATTTGGGGAAATCCAGACTTGTAAAACTTGTGGAGGTATTTCTTTTTGTGAGACATATGTATTTGAATACATTTACAGTGGTACCTCAGTTCACGAACTTAATTTGTTCCACCATTCTGGAGAAGAGGGCTGGGTTGTATTCATCACTCAGTGTGGAGTTTGAGAATAGAAGCAAATTTTTGCCAAACACTTCTGTTGGCTAATTGAATGGCTTGCAAACAGAAGTGTTGGTGAACCAAAGTATTACTGTATTTATTTTCAGGTAGATTTTTAAAATTAAAAAAAAATGATCACTGATAGCTAACAAGAAATTCAGAACTCTGCTTCATTACAAATTCAAGAAACTGAATTATACCACCAACAACAATGATCTTGAAAGTATCATTCATTGGAATTACATTCACTGTGGGAAATGGGTATATGCACATAACACATCTCAATTTTTTTTTTTTAGTTGAATATATTAGTGTGGTAAAACTGGTTTTGCAGTGCTTTTTATTTTAATGTGATACAAGTAGATATTAATAAAGGAAATATAAAATATTCTTTACTTTGATGAAAGTGTTGAAATATTTAAAATGCTAATGAAAAAAATTTTTTGTTGTTGTTGTTACCGGGAATTGAACTCAGGGCCTTGCGCTTGACAGACAGGCTAATGAGGATTTTTTGCTAAACAATTTGAAAATATTTTTGTTTTTGTTGTACTTCTATGTCTCGAATATGGAATATGATGATTTTCTGTGATACTAAATTAAAAGAAGAAACTATGGATATTATAATAATACCTATTTATAATTTGAATTTTATTTTATAGTACCAATTTTGTATTTAAAGTATACATTTCCAGATTTCATTTATTTTTATCAAAGTAGAAAAATCTCTCACAATACCAGCAAAATGTAAATTATAGTTTGAATTGTGTACTTCCATGTAAGATATGTTGGATTCCTAACCCCAGTATCTCACATCATATTTAGAAAGAGGACCTGTAAAGTAGAAATGAGGTTACAATTAGATCCTTAGAGTGGGTCTTAATCCATTATTTCTGATGGCTTATAAAGAGTGGAAAGTTGGGTATGGAGACACACAGAGAAGGAAAATGACTTTAATACACAGGGAAATGCCATCTATAAACTAAGGAATGCCTGAGACGATCAGAAGGTAGAAGAGATGCCTGGAACAGATGCTTCCCTTCACACCCAAGAAGTAGGCAACACAGCTGCCTTCTTGCTTCATATTTTTCAGAACTAAGTGACTGTAAATTTCTATTGTTTAAGCCACTGGGTGAAGAAGCCCTCTGTAATCTCAGTAACCTCACTCCTTGAGTGTAAGGGGAACTTGTAAGTATGATGAGATTTCACCCACATCACTATGTTACATTATACTGCCAGGAGGACTACGTAAATGTATTTAAATTTCCTAATCATTTGATTTTGAGTAAATCGAGAGGAAGATTACCCTGAGTGCACCTGACATAATCAGGTGAGTCCAGAAAAGTGTCTGCAGAGACTGCAAACAAGATAAGGCCCTTCCGGGCCTTGAAATGGTAAATTTTTATGTTTTAGGTAGAGCCACAAGACTTGAAAAGTTGGATAGTTTCTAGGCATGGAGAATGGTCACTATTTGATAACTAACAAAGAACTCTGCTCCATTACAAATCAAAGAAACTGAATTTTACTCACAACAATGATGATCTTGAAAGATTCCTGAGCCTAGACAAGATCACAATACTGGTGGAAATTATTTAAGATTGTGAGAATCTGAACAGACTCCAGTTATGGTGAGGTTAGATTTCTGATCTGAGTGACAGAAATGGTGATAATAAAATAATGTTTTAAATTGCCAAGTTTGTTATAATTGTGATATTGTATCACAAAGCCAATACAGGGCTGGTGAGATAGCTCAGCGGCACAAGCACCTGCCTGGCAAGTGTGAGGTCCTGAGTTCAACTCCTGGTACCCACATACGAAAAAAGGGCCAGTGATATCGCTCAGCGGCACAGGCGCCTGCTGGCATGCAAGGTCCTGAGTTTGACCCCCAGTACCCACAAAAAAAAAAAAAAAAAAGAAAGCCAATACTTGTCCTTAAAAGCATGTGAAGTGAGATCCACCTTCATGACTTTCCCAGGGTTCTGGAATTCCAGGCATGTGCCATGACACTTAAATTATGTTTTAAATTTTGAGATAGGCTCTCACTAAATTGACAATTTGCAATTGTTTCAGCTTCCTGAGTAGCTAGGATTACAGGCATGCATAATTGAACCTGGCAAAATTAAATGTGATTAATTTAAAAAAAAATATATATATGTGCACATTAATGATATAGCATACTGGTTCTCACCATGCCATTTTCATCCATGCATATAACATATTTTAATACCGACGTTCCCTGTATTACTCTCTGATTCTCTCCTTCTCCTTCCTCTAATCCCCATCCTCTTCTGTAATAGTCTACCTTCTCTCTTCATGTTATCTTTTTTCTCCATTCCTCATATTATGAAAAACAAGCATATTATTTTTTACTTCAGAGTTTTAGCTGTTCTTTACTCCTGTTATGACTTCAGGAGTCCTCACGGCAAAGCCTCATTAAATAAAAAAGGAACAGTTTATATGCTTCTTCTATGGTTATTAAACTCTCTAAATTCTGCCTATCTCTCTCTCTCTCTCTTTCTCTGTGTGTGTGTGTGTGTGTGTGTGTGTGTGTAGTTGTGTAGTTTAGGCTGCCCTTGAACTCACTACGTGAGTTGCCCAGCCTGGCCTCAAACTCAAGGTGATCCTCCTGCCTCAGCCTTCTGAGTGCTGTGAATACAGGTGTGTGCCACCTTGTCAGGCTTTAAACTCTGCCCATTTCTCAAGCTATAGACTCACCATATAGCATTTTTCCGATTTTCTTAAAAGTTTGAAACATTATATATACATATATATATATATATATATATATATATATATATGTTTATATATGTGTGTGTATGTTTGTATACATATTAATGAACATAATACATTGTACATTTTTATTAACTATGACAAGATGTTTTAAAGTATACATGATTTGGGAATGATTAAATTTATCTAATTAACAAATGAATTACCTTACATAGTTATCATTTTTGTGGTAAGAGAAAACATCATCCATTCTACATTTTTCAATAATATAACTATAATCACTTTGCAGTCCTTGCTATTTACAATGAAATGGATGAACCTGGAATATATCATATTAAGTACAATAAACCAAGCATAGAAAGACAAATAGTACATGATCTCACTTGTGGAATCTGAAAATTTGATCTCATAAAAGTTGCAAGTATTTGGGCCTGTGAGATGGCTTAGCGGTGTAAGCGCCTGCCTGGCAAGTGCGATGTCCTGAGTTTGACTCCCAGAACCCACATATGATAAAAGGGCTGGTGATATCGCTCAGTGGCATGGGCGCCTGCTGGTGCGCAAGGTCCTGAGTTTGACCCCTGGTACCTACAAAAAAAAAAAAAAAAAAAAGAAGAAGAAGAAGTTGCAAGTACTGTGGTGGTTATCAGAGGCTGGGTAATTAGCGGGTAGAAAAAGGATGAGGAGAGATTGGTTAAAAGAGATATAATTGCAGTTAGATTGCTGGAATTCATTTGAAGAGATTGTGTGTGTGCATGTGTATGTGGGTATGAGTGTGTGTTAATCAAAGTATAGTGGACTACCTTTTGGAAAATGTGTTTAGGGTTTTTTTCATATTCCCGCAAAGGTGAAAAGTTGTGTTTAATTTAGTTTTCATAATGTACTTTATTGCTATTTTGTGTATACATTGGGAATAGTTCTTGTTTACTATTGCCAAGGGCGAAAGAAAATAAATGCATAATCGCATATTGTCCAAACTGCTGCAGTATATCACATGAACTACTCAGGCAGTCCTTCCAGACAGTGAGTCACTAGCTTAGTGAATCTAGAAATATTAGATAATCACATGGACTGTAAGATTAAAGGGACAAAAATAGAGCTTGTAACAAAGAATATAAAATATTGGGGCTAGAATATTTTTTTTGAGACAAGGTCTTGCTATGCAATTGAGGCTGGCCTTGAACTCACTGTGTAGCCCAGGGAGGATTTGAACTCACAGTGATCCTCCTGCTAAAGCCTCCTGAGTGCTGGGATTATAGATGTGCACTACCATGCCTGCCGCCAAGGAGTAGAATTTTAAAATAGGGTATTTAAGAAGAAAACTTTTGAAAAACTTTGGTTTCCTGGCTGAAGAGGCTGCAGCCTGCACTTGACTAAAACATTGGTATTAAAACCTCTTTTTGTAGTCTTTGCGTAATGAGTTTATGATTTGTAATCTGCCTCCATATATTTTTCTATATTCTCTTTTATCATAGACTAATTTTGTTTCTTAAGTACACATTTCTAGTACATAATGATTACACTTCGTGAAGAGTTGGTACATGTACATAACACATTTTATTTATTTGGAATTCAAATATGTCATAAGCTTGTTTTGTGATTTTATAAGGTCTTATCTATTAACATTATATTAAGAAATGTACTTTGCAAATATAAGTAAGATCATTGGTACAGAAAACCAGACACACTATGTGGTGCCTTTCAATTAGGAGCTGTGCACAGCTAAGTGTAAAACTTTTGATTGTAGTGGATAAAAACCGTCAGGGACAATTCCACCTAAGTGTAGGGATTTTTAAAGCAAAATTTAGGACAATAATGAGCTCATATATTCTTAGTTCTTAACACATTCTTTAATTGTTATGGGTTTATGATCAATGCTAATGTGTATGTATCAAAAGGGTCTGGAAAATGGGATAATTTGTGGACAAGTATATATTGTATTATTTTCAAGGTTTACACACTGAAGCTTGAGACTTGTTTTACTTGCTCTTATACTGTTGACAGTGATTGTAAATTCAAGAAAGTTTCTAAGATTCTGTAAGAAAGCTTTTTTCTATCATCTTTAATTTAATCCAGGATCCCTGAGGAACCATAGCTAATAAAGGGATAGCAGTAGTGTTAATATAATCTATATTAGAATTTTCAGGTAATTCTTGAAAATTCTGTGTAATAACTGATGCCTGTCTAGTTTCCTAAAATTAGCTCCAATAGAAATGCCCTTCTTCCCATTTCTTACTCATAATGTCAGCTACTTTTATAACAGCTGCATTTGAAATATATTCATCTTGTTATAAAAAAGCAAATCTACCATCTATTGATGAATGTAAGACAGCAAGGAGGTTTGATGGTATTCATAGACTGTATCACGCTTCTTTTGAGATGTCTTTGCCATCAGAAAATAATGTGAATAGTTTAAAAAGGTTCACTGACAAATCTCTAGCCTATTACTGAAATGTAGTTTATCTCTGTGCTCATATTGATTTTCATAAAGAAGAGATAAAGTTTGAAATATACTTAATACTTAGAATTTGTACTTTTGTAAGAACTATAAATAAGATTCTTACAAACTTTTCAAATATTAATTGACACATTCTGAAAATGTATTATTTTGAATTCTAAGTGTGGTTTCAAATATAATTTGGGAGAATTATATTCTACATGTGATTTTTTGTCTATTGTATTTTTCCAGTGACAATGGGTCAAAAATGATATGAAATAAAGTGTTAATATTTATTTTATCTGAGAGATAGTTTTCAGCCTATCAAAATTAGAGGGAAGAAGTTCTAGAGTTGATTTAGATATAGTTATGGTTTGATCTGGAATGTTCTCCCATAGCCTCTTGTGTTTAGACTGGGGTTTTTGGAAGGTGATTGTGCCATGGGGACACGGTATTCATCAGTGGATTTATCCACACATGAGTTCAAAGCTGCATTTCCCTCCCTGGGTCTGTCCTTAGCTTTCTGCTTCCTGATTACCATGAAGTGAACATCTTTCCTTCAACCTGCTCCCCTGCTGTGACATTTCTACCTGGCAGGTAGCCAACCATAATTGCAATCATCAGCCAAAATAAACTTCTCCTCTTTTAAATTATGGGTGTTGGATATTGTGTCTCAGAGATTAAAAAGTGACTAAGACAGACATAGTTCCAAAAATAATGATTTAAAAATAATTAATAATATAATGTCCTTGAAATAATTTTATTTATTTTGCTTGGTTTTTTTTTCCATGAGATTAAGGAATAAAAGAAGCTAATATATCAAATTTCAAATAAAAGTAAGATATTGGTTAACTTATGGTTATGAATATAAAAGTTGTTTAAAATAATGTGGTTTTTTTCGCCTTGTAATTATCTTTCTCCAAAGCATACTCTTAGGCGTGAATGAATTATATCTATAGGATTAGTTCTTCTCATAAAACAGCATAATATTTTAAAAATTAGATTCGCTATGGTAAATGCAGTTTGCTTTTTTATAGTGCTCAAGATAACAATAAATGTATTTCTCCCATTTTAGGTTCAATGATCTACTGTGTATTGATTAAACCGCAATATGTTGTAAATCATCATGCATGATTGGTAGTAGATTGGAATAAGGAAGAAGTTAAAGTTTCTTTTTATATGTCACAAATTAAAACAGATTTCTTTAGCTTTTGGTGTTTTTAGAAATTAATCATGTTAATGTCATATAAACTATTTGGGTAAAATTCTAGGAAAAAGGTAATATTAGGAAGATTTTGAGGTTACTACTAAATTTGACATATTAGAACATTTGTAACCACAAATGCCTTGTAGAAACCAAGGAATCATTAAGAAAAGTAAGTCCAAACTGGGAGAATGGAGGGAAAAAAGAAGCTGTTATATACTGTCAAAAATCATTTATAGCTCGACCAGTTTAGTACTTGCCAACTTTGTTCTTTGTTGCTGCAAGCCTCAAAAAATAAGGTGATTTTTCTAAATCTTGTGAGACATTACTGTTGATGTTGTAAGCTTTTAAATTTATATTTTCAACTTCTTTCATCTTTTCTGATTTCCAATGTAGTATGAGTATAATCTGAAAGTCATGAAATCAGCAAGACTTAACTCTCTTGAATTTTTATTGAATTGTCTTTGGTTACTACTCGTAGATGTTCAGGTGCTATTGTAGTTCACTTTAAGTTTGCCCTTAATCAGGAAATGTCTCTTCTCTTATTTAATGAAAGTGAGCTAAATATATTTTCTTTATGCACTTTATTCCAATTTAATCACCAACATGAGATACCAAAAATTTACTTACCAAGTAAAATAACTACAATGGGTTTCCTCCATCTGTACAAATATCAATACATTTTTTGTTAATTAACCCTTGTATAAAATCACTAAGCAATACTTCAATGTATCCCTGTTTATTTTACAACCATACAAAATAAAAATTTAAAATAATAAAACTACAAATAGAAGCTCTAATTTTCATTATATCAGCTTGCATTCTTCACCTTGTACACCAATGTTCTCTGCTTTTTGCATAGTGCTTTATTTTAAAAATAATTATATTTACTTAATTGAAATCTTTCAGTAATTTTTTACTCTTCTTGGAATAAGGACCTCAGTCTCTAAGAAAGCCTTTGAGCTTGCATTATTTGATCTGATCCAAACTCATCATCACACTGTGCCTCTCAGTGCCCTAGGGTCTTCTATAAATTTTTGTACCTTTCATGTTCCCATGAAGCCTTCTTGCATTCCATTCCTTTTTCTTGGAACCTCTAATTCCTATACTACCCACAGCCTTATCCAATCTAGTTATTATCTAAAAATAAATACTTATGCTTCAGAGCACATCTCAAATGTCAATTACTCACAGTTGCCTTCCTTGTTTCTAGAGAAAGAAAGGCAATTGTCCCTAGTTACAAATTACTATAGCCTTTAATTTTACTTCCTACCACAAGCCCTACTTGAATAAAATCTCAATACTAGCAGGCTTTTAAAAATCGAGTTATTTCACACCTATATTATAATAATTAGGACATTGCCTGGTATATTTTAATGCTCAATACATATCTCTTGCATGCATGACTAAGGCTTGCTATTATTTACATGTATTTTGTGCTTGTTCACTTGAAATTTATCTTCTACTCAAGTTTGTAAACTGCAAGGGGAAAGGGCCCATCTGTGATGGTCTCCATCATTTCCAGAGAAGCACATGCCAGAGAGTAAACTTTTAAGCAAATTATTAAAACAGTTGTCATCTTTTCATTGTAGCATAGGAGTAAACTTGGAATATATATTAAGTTTTAAAATGATCTAAAGGAAAATAAAATAATTGATCTAAGTTAATTTTCAAATTAAAAAGTTATTTCTGGAGCAGGAATGCAAATCCTTTCTGCTATCAATTGAAAAATAAGAGAACTTTGTGAAATAACATAAATTGAAATTTAAGTGAGAAAGCTATTTCTCAATGCAAACGAAGAAAAAGCAAGGATATATACTGGAAAAGGAAACTACATTTACTGTGTCTGTAAAATACTAGCTGGGAAATCATTGACCCTCTTTTATTTCTTCTTGTTTAGGAGCCATTGGACAAAGTCACTTGAAATGCAGCCATTAATGTAAACATTGCAAAAAAAAGCTAGCACTATATTAAAAAACAGAAACTGCCCTAAAAATGACAAAACTTCACCAGACATAGTAAATATAGGAAAAAATTTAAAGAAGATACTGAAAACTGATTTACAAAAGATGTAGTGGTACCACTGGCAGAAGCTCACTGATACGGTATTTTGGAGGCTTTGATTTGGTAGGTAGCAGAATAGGAAAGAGAATGAGGAAAGCTATGACTCACTGGTGGAAAAGTGCACCTGTAGTCCAAGGTCAAGATTTGTTGCTCAATGGAAGAGAAAGACAACTGGCAGTGTTATTTTCCAAGGGACTGAGATTTAGTGTGTGCACTCATTGGACAGAAGTCTCAAATATTTTATGTTCCCAGAGTAAAAAAATGACCAAAACAAATGCAGTTATAGAAAAATTGGCTCAGACAAAATTACTTTACCAAAATACAGGTAGATAGATTAACAACTCCTTCCTAAATAAAAAGTAACTACAAAAAAAGAGGTCTCAAATATCAGAATTTATACAGCATTAAAAAGGGAAAACCATATTCAAAAAGATTTAAAGCAAAATATATTTGAAAAATTAGAGAAATTTATAAAAGCTATATAGTATATATAGATGTCAGAAGCTTGTTTTTGGTAGTGAAGTGAGCCATGATTTAAGAATAGTTTTCTAGTTTTGGGTCTGTGGCCTAGATAGAGAACCTAGAAAGCTAAGCAGATGTGGAGAGGAAAGATCAGGATTAATTTTTTTTTTTTATGTGGGTACCGGGGGTCGACCTTGTGCTTGCCAGGCAGGCGCTTATGCTGCCGAGCTATCTCACTGGCCCAGGATTAATTTTAGACATAGGGATTTTAACATTTGAATCACAATAATCAATTGAAAGTATAAGAGAAGAGACTGGTCAAGACATTTGGATTTTTGTAATAATCAGCAGATGATAATGGGAACTATAAAAATAGATTCATTTGTTCCCTTTAAATATTTCAAGTGGTAAAAGAAGAAAAAAAGGGGCATCAGTTTCATTGGATTAGAAAATGAAGAGTTCACGAATGAGATTGTGGGAGTGTCCAAGAGGTATGAGGAAAATTGTGAAAAGTGTGGATTGCCAAATGAAGTCTTTTGTTCTTTAACAAAGGCTTGGTGATAAATAACTGTTACTGAGAAGTCAAATTTCTTTAATACCTGGAACATACATTTTAGATGATCTAAAAAGACTCTGCTGTGGCCAGGACTGATCCAAGAATATTATAATTATTGCAAAGCTTCTGTAATATGGTATGTGAATGTGGATGAGTAAGACATGGAAACAAATATAAATGTCAATCATTTCAATTTTCAATATAATAAAATATATAAAAATGATCTATTTGAATTGATGACAAATTAGGGAAAATTCAGATAATTGTAGAAAAATAAGATGAAGCTTAGAGAAAGTTAATGCACAGCAATTTGTGATGTCTCTGTTTTAGTTTACTTTTAGGATATGAGTCATAAACTTGATCTGAGTTTCAAAAGATCAAATCAAACAAAAAAGTATGATAAAATATAAGAAATAAAATTTTCATAGCAGGTGGATAGAGGTCAGAATGCAGATTATGTATTCTGGTAAAGATGTGGAGCATGATTTTGCAGGTTTCTGATTAGCCCTATGCTCACATGAATAGGTAGCAAAGAGAAAGGGAGAAGAAGTAGGTATGTTCCTGTGCACATCTATCTATTATATAAGCTCTTTCATAGAACTGCATACTTTAAGTCAGTAATTTCAAATAATGTTTGTCAAAAGTTGGTGTTTTTATTATCATCCACTTGTAGATCCTTAGAGATTAGCCTGTTGTCTAGTGAAGTCATTGTTATATATGACAATACAACTACAACATAAGAGGCCAGCCTGAGTAAAAGTTACTTAAGACGCTGTCTCAAAATAAAGAGTTGAGGATGTAGGTCAGTGTGAAGGCTCTGGGTTAGGTCCCCAGTACCATACACAAAAAAATATCATGAAATTGGATAAAATATATTTATTTGTATCAACAAGCTGACATGTATCCAGTTCACCCAAAAAGAATATACAGTAATCAAAGTAAGATTAAACACAGGTTTCCAATATATATAATCTTTCACACCATTTAATACTATTACTTGATCTGCCAGTACAGTATTCCTTCAGGCATTGATGCTCAGGTGATATTAAAATACTGGCCTTAAAAAGTGTTACTAATCAGAATTATTACAGTGATGCATGTACTTTAGATGCAACTAGCTCTATTTTATAAGTTGAGGTGGATAAAATTCAATAAAAGTAAAAAGTGATCTTATATTTTTCCTGATTGATGTGTTTTGTACATGAAGGATAAAGATACAAGGTTTAATAATAGAATACCCATGTTGAAAGCCTGCTAACTCCTCATGGAAAAGTGTAGGCTTCAGTATTTTAAATTATATTTATTAAAGAGCCTTATGTTTCAAACATCTGGAATAGATTCATGACAAGGAATCATTCAAATTCCTGTGCAACTTTATTGCTATTTCCAATCAGAAACTTATCAGTTCAAGGCACTGATTTCATTCGTTCATTCATTTATTCCATAAGTAGCACTGATTTTATTCATTCATTCATTCATTTATTCATTTATTCCATAAATAGCTATTAAATTTCCCCTTTGAACCAGGAATCAGGCTGTACGAAGACCTCAAGTTACAACAAGAAAAAATGTTTCCTTCTTCTAATGGAGCTTACAGAACAATAAACCATATAAAGTCATGGTATTGGGTGATTGCCATGTGCCAGGTATTGTGCTTATTGTTTTTACATAAATAATTTTAGAATTCCCATAATAAATTAATAATTGAAAGTGTTCCTTTTTCCCCACAGACCCACCAGTATTTGTTACTGGTTGATTTGTTGATAATAGCCATTCTTTCTGGAGTGAGATGCAATCTCAGTGTTTTAATTTGCATCTCTCAAATGATCGGTGATGTTGAAGATTTTTTCATGAATTTTATCTGACATTTGTACTTCTGAGAAGTATCTATACATTTCAGATGCCCATTTTTGGATTAGGTCTTTAAATTTGGGGGGTCTGATTATTTTCAATTCTTTGTATGTTCTAGATATTAGTCCTTTGTGTGAAGAGCAACTGGCTAAGATTTTTTTCCCACTCTGTGGGTTGTCTTTTCACTCTGCTGGTGATTTCTTTTGCTGTGCAAAAGCTTTATAATGAGATCCCATTTGTTGATTCTTTGTAGTATTTCCTATTGAGATTTTGTTCCTGAAGTCTTTGACTTACACCTATGTCTTCAAGAGTTTTACTTATTCTCTCTTTCAGCAGATTTAGTGTTTCAGTTTTAATATTTAGATATTTGATCTATTTTGATTTTAGTTTAGTGCATGGTGATATACATGGGTCTGGTTTTAGTTTTCAGCATGTGGAAAGCCATCTTTTCCAGTGCCATTTATTAAAGAGGCTTTCTTTCTTCCATTAAATGTGTTTAGCCCTTTTGTAAAAGATAAGGTGACTGAGTGTGTTTGAAGATGTTTCTGCCTCTTCTAATCTGTTCCACTGATCCTCAGTCTGTTTTTTTGCCAGTACCATACTGTTTTTATCATGGTAGTTCTGTAGTATAAAGCATTTGACAAAGTTCAACACCCTTTCATGATAAAAACCCTACAGAAAATTGGAATAGATGGTCTTTATCTCAATCTGATAGAAGCCATCTATGACCAACCAACAGCCAATAACATACTAAATGGTCAAAAACTGAAAGCTTTCTCTAAAATTAGGAACAAGACAAGGATGTCCACTATCACGACTCCTATTCAATATAGTTCTGGAAATATTAGCTAGAGCAATTAGAGAAGAGAAAGAAATAAAAGGAATAAGAACAGGAAAGGAAAAAGTTAAATTATCTTTATTTGTAGATGACATGATACTCTACATAAAAGACCCCAAAAATCCATCAAAAGACTCCTAAATTGAATAACCAGATTCAGCTGCATAGCTGGATACAAAGTTAACACTCAAAAATAAATAGCATTCCTGTACACAAATAACAAGCCCTCTCACTGAGAGAGAAATCAGGGAAGCCACACCTTTCAAAATAGTATCAAAAATAATAAAGTACTTAGGAATCAATCTAACAAAGGAAATAAAAGATCTCTACATTTAAAACTATAGTACTCTGAAAAAAGAAATATAAGATGATATCAGATGCAAAGATATCCCTTGCTCATGGGTAGGAAGAACCAACATAGTAAAAATGGCCATACTCCCAAAATTGTTATACAGATTTAATGCTATACAGATTTAATCCCATTAGTAGGGCCGGTGATATAGCTCAGTGGCACAAGGACCTGCCTGGCAAGCACGAGGTCCTGAGTTTGACTCCTGGTACCCACATAAAAAAACAAAGCCAAAAACAAAACACCATTAGTATACCTCTCAGAACTAGAAAAAACACTTCTAAAATTTATTTGAAACTAGAAGAAACCTAGAGCAGCAAAAAAAATTCTGGGCAACAAAGGCATAACAGGGGGCATCAAAATCCCTAACATGAAATTTTACTACAGTGGTACTGTGATAAAACTTTTATTCTGATAAAATTTGAAAATAAAATTTCCAAAGCAATGTTTTTGAAGATATGTAATACAGTGATATACATGATACTGGTCCAAGTAATTTCCAGTTCAATGCTAATTTAATTACATAAGATAAACTTGTTTATAATTATTGTCTTCATTTTTAAGCCATATTGGAATGGAGAATTCACCCAATTAGAAGTTTGATTGAAAAAAACTGAAGCAAATCAAAAGGTACCTGAGGCAAACTTCTAACTTCCTATTTTACTAAATGATAGGTCTACAAATGGTAGTAAATGGTCCACACATTGCCCCGGCCAACTGTACTGATGTCTACAAACTCAAATTTTAATTGAATTACTCTTCAGTTTGACTTGGGTATAATATTTTGAGGTTTCTCTTGGGGTATATTTCTATGCTTTTTGATGTTTGGAGTGAATTTTTTTTTAGGACTATGTAATACCTGTCTTCTATGAAGTTCAGAGATCTATTCCATAGCTCAAAGCATTTCTTACCCTGCAGGACCAAATTAAAGATGAAAGGGGATGAAGAGAGAAATCCTCATTGAAATATAAATATTTCATCTTTATTAATTCTTAAAGCAGGTATTATGAATTTTAAAAGGGAAAGGTAAATAGTGTTATATAAAATCTTGGTATTTCTGATGTGAATATTTTCTCTGCATTTAGTGACCTCAGAATATAAAAAATAGGGGGCCGGTGAGATGGCTCAGTGGCTTAAGCACCTGCCCGGCAAGCGCGAGGGCCCAAGTTCGACTCCGGGAACCCACATACGAAAAAGGGGCTGGTGATATCACTCAGCGGCATGGGTGCCTCCTGGCACGCAAGGTCCTGAGGTCGACCCCCCAGTACCCACAAAAACAAAAAACAAAAACAAAAAATATATTAAAAATATATATATAAAAGGATAAAGGTCCATGCTACACAATTTGTCATTTATTTCTGAATCTTAATTGAGATGAATTAATCTGGGATACATTTTTAATTAATATGGGGCAAACAAGATTATCTCAGATTGGAAAACTTTCATAACATGTGCCTTTGAACAATTAACTTTACACAAACATGGTGAAATACTTATAGAAAACAATGAAACAAATTTCCTAATGTTCTATTCCTTTACATTTTTATAATTGTTTACAATCCCTTTTTATTTCTAAAATTCTCTTGAAGACTTACCAAATAACCACACAAAACACAAATATAGCCCTAAACTGTAAAGCTGATAACATTATTTAAGAAATTAGATTAATGTTTTAATAGACTTGAAAAGTGAGAGAAAAAATGCATTTGTTGTCATCTCAGAAGCTTCCCCAAGAGATCACAAATAATGTGATCTCTTTAAATGATCACATTATTCATTTGGACATTCAGGTATCTATGTTCTAAGATCCAGAAGAAGAAGGAGCTATTCCTTTGAGAGAGAAGTAGAGGGTTAGCATTTCATTTTGTTCTGTTGCCATCTCTTCGTTAGGTATTAATTTCCTTGGAAACATATTAACATGGCACAATGCCAAACAGGGACTGAGTATAAAATTTCCATTTGAGTTGAAGCTCCCACAAATAGTAGATTTTACTGAAGATAAATGAGAGCAAGGACCTACATCATTTTATGCGTAGTATTTTTTTAGGTAGTACAAATGTGTTTAAATGATTTCAAAGTTTTTGATTATTAATCTTATAAAAATTTTACACATATATATTTTTATTAATATATAGGTACTATTTTTATTATATTATTTACATAATAAAACATGGTCACAATGTGAGCTCTTTAGAGATCCATGTTATATTGTTAGTGGCATAAAACCCTTTAATAATTTTAGTAAGAAAAATTTGATGAAATTTATTTTTTAAATTGATTTTCTTTTGGTGGGGATAAGAATCAAAATCAGGGCCTTGACAATCCTAGGGAAGTGCTCCATGCGTGAATTACAGACTCAACCCTAAATTCAAAATATTGATGCAATATTTTAAGACACAGTAGTTACAAAGTTTGATTCACTTACGCTTTCACACGGTTTTAGAATATGTCAACAGAAAATGACAGTCCATAAAAGGACATAGAGGTAAAAGAGAAAAGGACTACATAAATGCTACTTAATATACTAGTTTATTTATTTTTTATTATGTATCTATTATATAAAAAGTTTTGTGTAAAAATCTGCTTTGAAAGCTTCTGTGACAGTGTTCAGAAGTATTGCTTACAAAGTAAGTGAAATATTGCATTTTTTATGATACTAAGAAGTAGGTTGAAAACCACAGTAAGACTTCACTTTAAGAAACTTTGCAGTATGATTTTTTGTTGTTTTTGTTTTCCAGTTAAATGAATAGATATAATTTTCATAGATGACATGGGTGAATAGCTTTTGGTAATCAAATAATTTATAGTGGAAAAATTATCAGGCATTCACAAATTTTCAATGGAAGGTGTTCCTTTAAAAACAGTTCTTGGGGGGCCGGTGAGACGGCTCAGCGGCTTAAGTGCCTGCCTTGCAAGCGCGAAGGCCCGAGTTCGACTCCCGGATCCCACATACGAAAAAGGGGCCGGTGATATCGCTCAGCGGCACGGGTGCCTGTTGGCGCGCGAGGTCCTGAGGTCGTCCCCCCGGTACCCACAAAAAAAAACAAAAAACAAAACAAAACAAAAAACAAAACAGTTCTTGGGCCAGAGATATAGCTCAGCGGCATAGCACCTGCCTGGCAAGCGGGAGGTCATGAGTTTAATTCCCGGCACACACACACAAAAAAAGCCAAAAAATACAACAAAATGAAACAAAAGAAAACAGTTCTTATGTGTCGGGAAATATATCATTTTTAACTATAAGAACAAGTAGATTAATGTTTTAAATCACAAATACATCTTCTAGGACTTAAACAGTACTGGAAAAAAAGAGAACATTTGGAAAGGACAGTGATGGATTAAACTTAATTTTCAACCTCATTGGCTTGAGAGTGATTTAGGGGATTAGTAAAGCATACTTCTGGGTGTGTCTGCATCATGTAAGTGTAAACATGGGGATTTATCTTGTCGCTGGCCCTTTCCTCTCTGGTATTCTTCCCCTGAATTCTGTTTTCTGGAAAATGAGCTGTGTTCCTTCACCATGGTCTTCAAAGGTGAAGTTCCTGCTGTAGAGCCAGTTGACCATGGACTAAAAAACCTCTGAAACTGTAAGCCAAATTAAATTTCTCCTTTATTTTGCAGGTGTCACATGTTTTGTCTAAGCAACATGGAAACTGACTAATATAAGGACACAGATCCCATATTAAATGACTTGAATGTCAAAATAAATGACAGAATTGGATTGTATCACATAGAATAAATATTTGTGAGTCTATAATGATATAAATAAATAATTCACTAATAAATACCTAAATAAATGAGAGAGAACAGATCTTTCTTATAGAAGAATTATAATTATATAGAAACAATAAGGGAAATGTGAAATGATTTTTATGTGTAAAATAGTGATGATTGTTGCAAGCAAGATGTATTGATGAACTCAAAGATCTTTAAGCAAAATGGAAGGAGAAATATGAATTTGTACAGTGTCAAAGTAAACAAATGAAATCGTATGTAGCCATCACAAAGGGAAAACATTCAACACTATAGTGGAGACCCTTGGCAGATCCCATGATAAGCATGTCATCAAAGTAAATATCAGTCTCCATAGGATACACTGACATAATGTGCCTGAGACAGACATGACATACCTTCTGTGGTATTCTTAACAAAAATGCATAACATAATTCTAATCGTGAGAAATTATCCAACTATCTCAACTGATCAATATTAATCCAAGAAAATATACTCATGAAAGGCAAAGAATGTTTGAAAAACTATTAAATCTTGTTGGAGAACAAGGAAATATGAAAACTGAAGTGCAATGTGGGACCCTGGATTGGATACAGAAATATAAGTGAAATATGAAAAAATGGTAAAAATTAAAACAAAGCCTACAGATCAGATAATGAAGTCATGCATTGCTTATCATTAAGGATATTTAAGACATTTCATCATTGTGTACATCATATCGTGTACAGCTCTATGTTCAAATCATAGTGTACTAACCAAATGGTATATTTTACCACACGCCTGGGCATTGTACTTTGGGTACAATGGTTTAGAGTACAGGTAATAAGAAAGATAGTTTTTGATATCATCAATTTGGCAGTACAAATAGGAAACCGAAATATATCTATAAGGTACTAAGAGTTGGGTTGGGACCTAGCTTCATTAAATGGAACTTGAATAATGTTTGTTAAGTGGATTAATAAATACAGCCAGCACTTAGAGTGCCTAATCTATAATAGCCATTCATAAACACTTAAAATTGTAATATAATGCTATATAGTATGTTAAAATATTATATAGTAATATACTATGCAATATATGTAATATAATAATATATAGTATGTTAAAATATTGTATAGTAATATACTATGTAATATAAGTAACATAATATGAATTATAAAATTAATATATATTAATCCAGTTCATAGCCATATTTAAGGTAAATCATTTAACTGTCAACATAACCATGGGGGAGGGGTTACTATGACCATCCTTATTTTATAGCTGCCATAGAATAGAGCATTGAGAAAATGGTCCAAATCTGATAGCTTGTGGATAGAAAAGCCAGGATGTTGCCTTTACAGCCTAAATCTAGAGCCATTGTTGGTAGCAAAACACATGGGTGCCTCCATGTATTAGTCACTGGGACAAAATATCTGAAACCCAAAACAAAGGAGAAGAGATTTATTTTGGCTCAAGGAGGATTCAGTCCTTGGTTAGTTGGCTTCAAGGCAGAAATATCAAGGAAGAAGTACATGTCAGGGGAAAGCAGCTTACCTCATGGGAGCTAGGAAGCAGAGTGAGGAATGAGCAGTCAGGGAGGGAGATATTACCTTTCAAAGGTATTTAGCATGAACTGTGTGGGACTTGTATGATAAATAGAAGAAAATTTGCCTTAGTTTGGGTCATAAGACAGAAAATGATACATGGAGAACTAGCCTTATAAAAGTCTAACTCTCAAAGTTAATCTACATATTTAACACAGTTCATTTTTTTATGTTCTTGCTGCTTTTTCTGCTTTTCTGTGGTTTCTCATTATTAAAGGAATTAGCACATATTCAATTATTTCTGTTTGGTAAAGTTTTATCATTTTTATAGCAAGAACTACTGACAGATGGTTTAGAAGGATATTCATTCCAACAATTGATGGACAGATGGTTTAGAAGGAGATTCGTACTATTGAATTACATTTTTCAAGGCACCTAAGGCATAAGATTATATTTGATTATGTACTATAAAATGATATGTGGTTTCACTATTAAATTGTTAAAGACTATTTTTTTGTGGAGAAATAGAATTTTGACAGATTGGCTAAAAAGTTCTTAATTGTCTAATTTTGTAAATGACAAAAATAAAATAAACAGGAAAGGATGCCCACTTGAATAAAAGAACAACAGATGGGGTCATTTCACTCAGAAAATACTGCTTATTTTTTAAGTAGATATTGGAAATATAGTAGTAATAATTGAGTACAAACTGTCCCCAAAATTACCAGCACCACACCTTGTGTGGTTTTGGCTCCATGTTAGACTTTACCCAGGAATTAATTCCATTCTATATGTGCCCTTCTGTGTTACATGGCTTAACAATCACTCTGTTAAAGGGCTTCCATTCTAATACTTTATTCTGGGTACTAATTCCTTAATCCCAATTCCTTTGTCCCTCTTCTTTCATCTTAAATATATCTGCTCATCATTAAACTATTAGGGATTGTCTTTGATAAGATCAATGTCTTAGTCAATTTTCTCATTTCTGGGACAAAATACCTAATACACACAATTTTAAAAAGGATCAATTTATTTTGACTCAGGTAGCCAGAAAGCAGAAAACAGGAAGGATGTCTGAGAGTTTTATGAATCTCTCTCTCAGGAGCATACCAGCTGGCCTCTTAGATCTTCCTTTGGAATTGGGTGAAAGCTTCTCTGACCCCACAACATTTATATTTACAAGCCCTGAACACTAGCCTTATATAGATGACAACAAAGTCAATTTCTCTAATTGATTTAGTAATTGTAAAATGAATTGTGGCAAATTAAGTTCTTAAACAAAGATACCACTGTACTTAGAACAAAGTTCCACATAATAAATGTTTGCTAGATACTTGTTAAATAAATGTTGAAAAAGACAGTTTTTAAAAACACTGGATAAGGAAATGTAAAGTTATGACCACATTACAATTATAAATATTAAATATGATGAAAAAGAGGAAAGTGAAAATAAGAGTTGGGTAGTTTTCTTTCTTTTTGTATTTTTGTTTCTTCTACATTTTCTAATGTAATCTTTTTCAGTAAAATAAAATCAAAGGAAAGTATTAATGAAAACATAACAAGCAGGTATGCATCATGATTTATCCTATTTGCTATATGACCTCAGAATGACTGGTGACAAAAAGCCAATCTGATAATTAATTAACCCATTATGACTTGTCAGGTTCCAGCAATAAGGTAATATCTTATTCCCTCCATGCTTCAAATGCCAATATTTTTCAACTAACCTTTTGAAATTTTTTCATCCACAAATTCTTATCTAGTGACAAAAACTTCCCAACTCAAGACAGATAGGATTATTGCTGAATTATTTTATAGATTATTTGAAAATAAAAACGTGTTATGTCAGCATTTTCAAGTAAATTAATGCAGAGAACAAATAAATGAATTAGTAAATTGGAACTACTCTAGATTATAAACCATGTGTCAGATGAGGCTTTCTACAAAAAAGGGAGGGTGGATGGAGATGATCATGGTGCATGTCAGATTTGACTCATCTCAAAGGATAAATGCTATTTTCCAACCCTAGTTACTAATTTCCATGTGAGATTGCATGCCCACAGTTATTTTGCTCTAAATATGTAGGTTTTTTTGTTATTTCCAAGAGTACACAGGAAACTATAAGGCAAAGTCTTTCAATTTCAAAATTGACATTCAAAATAAATGTAAAGTCATGTATGGTTTAATAGTTTGAGGAGGGGAGAAAGCCTTCCCATAAGCTGGGATGTTACCAGAGCCATCACTGTGGACATCTAGTCTCATTTGGCAGTGTGTATTCACAAACCTATGGACAAATTAAACACTCATTCATGTATCCAGAGCCTCAAAACAGAGAACACACAATTCTCTAGAGTTGTATGTAACTGAGTATTATATTCTTAGATTCAAATTACTATTTCAGAGGAAACACTTTATTTTTTGTTGTCAGTTGCTCTTCACCTTGAAGAAACTCCTCAAATGTCAGTATTAAGTTCCAGTAAGTTCAGCATCTTTCTCAGATAATGAATGACATATTTACACGTTAGGTAATTTATAAAATGAAGAAAGCTAGTAGTTTAGTTTATTTTTCTGATGTCCAGTTTTATTCAGATTTTTAAAGCACTTAATTACAATTATGAATCAATGTAATTCAATCTTTTCTCTCCCGTTCTTGTGGTATACCAAGAAAAAAGTAATCATATATCTAATGTATACTTCTAAATTTTGCCATTTCTTAGTCTATCTAATTATTTTTCTCTTTACTAGCAGAGCCAATTTCCCAGCATCTTAATCATTTTCACTGCCTCTTCCTGGAATGTCTCCAAAGTATCCGTATTCTTGAACTTGTAGAGCTTGTGAAGGAGCATAATCTATAGAGATAATTGAAGTAAAAATTAAGTATTGCTAAGTCCAATTTTAACAGTGCTTGTGAAAGTCTATATTTCATAAAAATGATGTAAAATGCAGTAATATTTCATTATCCCTTACTTGCCCTCCACCTTTAAAGTTACTATGTATTGGAAATAATTTGATAATTTGGGATAACAAGAGGTCAGGATGTAGAGTGCATGAAATTAAAATGATGTGGAAAGAGAAATAATTAACAGGTGTGTGGGGGAGCTCTTCCTGTCTAACAAACAGAGAATCTTTATGAAAGGGTAGGGCCGGTGAGATGGCTCAGTGGCTTAAGCGCCTGCCCAGCAAGCGCGAGGGCCCGAGTTCGACTCCCGGATCCCACATACGAAAAAGGGGCCGGTGATATCGCTCAGTGACACGGGCGCCTGCTGGCGTGCGAGGTCCTGAGGTCGTCCCCCCGGTACCCACAAAAAAAAAAAAAAAAAAAAAAAAAGAAAGGGCAGAAGCTCTTTCCATTCTCACATCTTTTGTGTGGTTACATGGACATTTATAATGTATCTTCAATAATTAAAAACTTCTTGCTTCTGAAAGCACATCATTTCCTTTTTAACCAACTGGAAAATTATCAAAATATTGTACATTATTTTGTACCCATATCTTTCTTTTTTAGGTAGCACTCAGTGAGTAAAGAATAAGGATGGGATTTGAAACTAAGACTCTACTCCAAAACTCCAGGAGTTTTTACCATGACTGCTATATTGTTTGAAAATATCTCATTTCCTTAGATAACTTTGTTCACATGCCACACTGACATCCCAGAAATTAAGTAGCTCAAACAAAAGGCCAGGCAGAGTTTTTATGTACTTATGTTTTATGTGATGATCAGGAAATTATGGATTTGTACCCTTATCTTGCAACAATGCAATATAGGTATGTCCACAAGTCAGAAATGTACTTGAAAGGTCATAGAACAGCAATCTTGAACAACTTACTGACATAGTGAAAATAACTACTTCAAAACCATAGTTTTTTTAACCATCCTCATTTTAATAAATTGAATGGCTAAAAAAGCAAAATAAATCAAAACTTATTTTTAAGGGTATAAATTGTTTATGAATTTGTAACTTCTGCCAAAATCATTTGGTAAGTCAAGAAGCATAAAATCACTGTATACTTAAAACAATATTTAATTTGCTTCAATTTATTTGTATATCTTATACTATAGAAACATAGACATAAGAAATGGGGTTTAATTAATATAAATATTCTATGGGCTATAGGTATTTTTCTTGTCCAGTGAAAACCTGTTAAATTGTGTGTAACTTTCTTAATTTATAATGCAATTGTTAAATGAAATTGCACATTAATACATGCAATAATTACCAAAATAAATTAATTTTTATGTATACAAAATTTTGTATAAAAATTGGCAATACATTGCTTCAAAAATACATTAGATTTTATATTTCAATTATTTGATTAAAATTTGGCCAATTTTGAAAACTTATTTCAATTTTTTTGTTTGTTTATATCAGCATGAACAACCTAGCCCTAATGTAATTTATTTTTTTACTTTATGTATGTTTGAACTAAGTTTGGAGTAAAGTATTTCTGAAGAAGAGAAGAAGTGAGTTGTCTATATTATTTTCAGAAAAAAAAGCAACAAAATTGTAAAAAGTGTTACTGGGCATTGAAGCTTTTAATGTAATGTCAGCGTCAATCTTGGGAGCTATGGTTCATTTGCTGTGAAAATATGATAATGTGTTTTCACTTTATTTACCATACACAACATTTTGAATATAATGTGAATTATCTACTTAAAAATAATTAGATTACATTTCTTCCAGCAACTAGTGTAAAGCTGTACTTTTCATGGATGTGTCTTCCAAACACTTCGCTACATTTGGCAATATATGATTTTCCTATTATTGTAAAGTAAATGAACACATTATTATATATCATTTGAATAATGAAAAACAAATCCTAATTGTCAGTAAATCAATGTAATAAAAAAATGTGATCCATAACTTCCTAATGTTTGTAAAAATAAGAAAAATTATTTGTGAATGGAGTGCTTGACTTGCCGCTCCCAGTTTATGTAGTACACAAAATGTATCCCTCTACTGCTTGAACTGAATGAGTTTACAGTACAGGATTAATTCCTAGAAGTGCCCAGAAGCCAAGGAGCAACTGTAGAAACTTGCTTGCCCCTGTCATAGCCCAGAGCTCTACCCTAGTCAACAATGCAATCACAGACGGACCAAGCCAGGCATCTCCTATTTTGAGGCATAGAAAAATAAGCTGCCACAAATGCCTCACAACTTTATTATTGCAATTGATCACATTTATGAAGACCTCATAAAGTTGCAAATGGTTATAATCCAAAAAGGCGGTTATAACAATGCAAAGTGGTCTATCATCACCTCTTGATGACAACTTTATTACTGCTGTGGACCAATATTGTACAGGGGAATCTAGTAGCCATAAGTTATTTTGAAGTGAAGCAGCACAGCAGGCTAGAGTATTACTGTATGAAATTTATTTTTATGAGACACAATAATTATATCAAACAGTTACCAAAATGTGTGGGAACTGTAAGATCTATTAAGACATCACAATAGAGACCTCTCCTATATGTTCCTTGGGAACAACAATAAGCATTAATACCTGAGAAGAGAGACAGGCTCTCACAACTCATCCTTGGAGTGCCTACAAATGACTGTCACAGATGATTGGCAAAGATGAGCTGTAATAACATGAGGCCTCATGGAGCTGAGCAGAGCATGCTAAAGGGCTTCAGGTCAGGGTAAGGGATTTGGGATTCACCAGGATCTAATTAGGGAAGTCCTTACTATGAGAGTCAGAGGAAAAGAGGTTTCCTATCATCTGTAGACTATCATCTTTTCATTCTTGAGCAATTACAGACTTTTATTAAAATGAGTAGGAAATAGCAATATAATTAGTTTCCTTAGAAGATTTCTTATAAACAAATATTAGTGTTCAGAAGGAGACTCAAAATGTCCCATGGGGAGTTTCCAATATGTGATTCCTCTTCAGATCTCTGTCTGGGTTTCATCACATTGTGGTGAATATAATTGGAATCATTTCAGTACTTTTGCACCTTCTCCTAATCCTGGAACCATTTTTATTTTTCATTATCCTTAAAAAGTTTTTATGAATTGTTTACTTTTTGTCAATCACTGTTCTGTATAAAATGAGAACCAAATTGGAATATACTCCTGAAAAATATGACTAAAGGTGGACTTAGACTCCAAAATTCTTGGAAAATATTTTTTATACATAGCATTCAAATCTTTTAATGAAGATATAAAGAAACCGCTATAGAGTCCTTTGTATGACTAATAGGGAGGCTGTCTATATAAACCCAAGCACTTGAATAACTGAAGTGCTTATCAGTACAGGTGGGTAGCTTGCGCTAACTAGCTTTTCATTCAGTTATTCGGGGAGCCTCCCTCTATTTTATTTAGAATTTCTCTCAATCTTCTTTATTATCCTGCTAACAATCTCCATGTCTATATCTTGATTAGTACCCTTATCTTTTTTATTTCTACTGTATTTGTCAATCTTTTATTCTGGTTCTCACTCTGGCTCCATTTCTTGGATTCCTACCTTATATCTGGTATTATCATCCTCATGCCTCTTTGTCTCTGGTGTCAAAAGTGAGGGCCTAAATCTCAGGATAAGAACCATGCCTTGTCTTCAAGAATAAACTGCATAATTGAAGTTGTGGCAGTTATTAGTTTCAGTTTCAAATACAAGGGTAAAATATAAATATGTCTTCATGTTATTATTTAAAAATAGCAATAGATTAGTGAGTCAAAGTCCCTATTTACATAAGGCAATTCTACATCTTCTCCCATTGTTTTTTCATATGGTTTATTTACCATATACTATTTTAATGGGTATGTGCTCTTGATCTTTGATTCACTGAATTACTCATCTATATGATAATTTTTATCCAATTGTGTATGTAAAAAGTTTGCTATGATGTATAATTTTCATTTCTCTCCCCATATTCAGTCTCTCCCCTTTACTCTTTTCTGGGATTTAAAACTCTAATTTTGGTAATCTGCAAAAAAAGTGATTTTACTCCATGTTTTCTGGTTGGGTTGGGTTTAAAGAAACCATTAGCAAAAGTTCATAGTGTGAGAGAAGCGTAAGGATAGGGCAGTTATTCCTTTGTCTTCTCCCAGTCCATGTCCCTAAGAGAGGGGAATGTGTACTTTTACAAATGACAATCCATCCTCTGGATATGCTAACAGCTTGTTTCTCAGTGTTTTGGTAACTGCTTCCTTCTTTTACACCTAGATCAATGAATGGTAAAGGCAAGTCACAATGCTAGCCTGTGAGATATTTATTTCCATTTGGTTACCTTTTATCTGTATATACCTTTGTAATTTTAAAAAAGTATTTTTCTTAATTCCTTTATCTGCATGTACCCTCATAACTTAAAAACAGCATTTTTCATTAATATCTCTGCAATTACCCAATAGCTGGAGCTATAATTGATAAGCTTGAGTATGTTTTTATAATATTAAGACTTCATATTCTATCATATTGAGTAATTTCACTTCACATATTATTAATTATTAATTTCTTCTTGTGTTAGTTGAAAAATAAAAGTATTAACTTCATTTCTGAGAAGTAAATGAGATAAGGAATTCAACATTCTTAACAATGTCCATAACATAATAAATTATCAATAATGTGGCTATTTTAAATGAAAACCCTAATGAAACCCTAATGAAAATTTTATCTTGAGTGCTATTCCTTGGTGGTTCCCAAAATTTTGGATAAGTTTTTGTTGTTATTTGGATAGGAATATAAGAAAACATACACTTATCATGAAGGATTGTGATGTGGGTTAATTGAAATAACTCACATAGAAACTTCCAGAAATGTCTTAACATACTGCTAACATACTGCCTTACCATACTGCTATATCTTTTTTCTTTTTTATGTGTATTCTTCACTTGCTACTAGTCTTAAGAGACTAATCACTTAATGCTAATTCTAATTCAATCATTACTATTGAAAATATTAACCTAGGACTTAGGTTAATACTCTATATTTTGGAATGATCAGTTAGCAATAAATTATTCAATCAATTTTTACATTTTTATTTTGTAAAACATAATCTTTCAGTAAAAGAATTCTCAGAGTATTTAAAACAACTCCATTTCCTTGCTGTCTCATATTTCATAAAGGTTTTCTGTTTATAATTATATTTGTGTTATTTCATCATTTTTACTCTGGCATAATTAATCCAAAAATTATATTTGAAACAATATGTATTTTTATTGTTTAATTTACCAGGCAAGAAATAATTACTTATGAAAAATACAGATTGCTAATATTTGGAAAGAATATATCATAGACATACATTTTTATTTTGAAATAAGTTTGATGATGTAAAATAGAGTGAGCATTTTCAGCTCTGTCATATATACTGATCGTACACATTGAACCATTCTTGCATCCCAAGTAACCAGATTGAAAAATGGACAAAATACAAAATTATTAAAGTGTCTCAGGGAAATATGTCAATGAATAAAGATTAATTAAAGTTTAAGATAAAACTACTAAGGAGAATTATATTCTTTGGAGTAATCCAGGTATTCTTATGAGAAACAATTACATGAGGATTTAACTTTATCATATTTTTGAGGGACTGATATTTTTAATCAATATGTCATATCAAGGTGTGACACTCCACTTAGAATCTATGATTTCAAACTTTTATTTATTCAATAAAAATATTGGTTGCCTTAGAAAAACAGACACACAAGTGTACTCTCTCTTTCCACTCATCTTTTTAGTAGGGAAGAGGAAGGCAAAGGATCAGGGGAAAATAACTGAAAAATAGGACAAAGTTATGACTGTATTTCAAAATAGAACAGATTTTAGATGTCCTTACCATAAAGAAATGACTATAGGGTGGGATTACAGGGTAATATCTCTTGTTAAAATAATTTTTTAAAAAGTTATTTTTAGGAAAGAGGTAGAAATTTTTGTTGTGTTTGATTTAGCTTTTGAGATCTGAATAGCTCTCAGGTTTTGAATAAGGAATATATGACTTAAATGTGCAAGCATTCTGCCTGACACAAATGCCTAGAACTGTGCCTGGTCAGGATGCAGGAGGCTGGTTAATCCATCACTTCAGCATGCAGATCCACTGACTCTGACTGTTTAAACCGGGAGGGAAAAGTTATGCTTCCTGAACTGTTTCAGTAACTTTCACCATCTCCTTGGTTAAATTTATTCTCAAGTACTTTTTCTAGTAGCTTTGAAAATGAAATTTTTAAAAATTTCTTTTCCAAAGCATTTGCTATTGCTGTCTACCAATACTGCTGACTTTTTTTTGCATTTTGATTTTGTGTCCTGCAAATTTGCAAAATGTGTATATTAGTTCTAACACTTTTTTTTAAAGCAGAATCTTTAGGATATTCTATATATAATATCATGTCTGAAAGCAGTTACAATTTAACTTTTTTATTTCCAATTTGGATCTGTGTCAAAGGACCACCCCCCCTCCACACACAAACAAAACCCCTTTTATCACTTGGGCTTCTTGATGTTCTAAAGCATGAGGTGCTTTATATGTGGGAATAAATACAGTAGTCCTTCTTTTTCCATGGGTAATGAATTATAAATCCCCCTATGGAATCCTGAAACCTCAGATAGTACCTACTATGTACTATGTTTTTTTCTTATACATATCTATGATGAAGTGTATTTTATAAGTTAGGTGCTGTAAAAAAGTAACACCCATAACTAATAATAAAGTAGAACCATTATAACAATATACAGTTATATGTGACTCTCTTATATACACTCTCTCAAAATATCTTAATTCTTCATCACACTGTAGCAATATTTATAGACTGTTGTTGACCTTGCCAAGTGACACTGTAGACGAGGCAACAGTACTGTACTTATGAAACCCTTGGTAAGAGTAAAAGGCAGGCCCTAAGCTATATTTCCAGCAATCACTTCCAGAGCAACATAAACAAACTAGGTTACTAGGGCAACCAGAAAGGGACATCCATTTGCTACTAGAACTCTACTGACATCTGGACTATGCTGTTGTAGCCATTGTTGCTGATACTTTTGCTGTTTTCACTGCCACCCTCGTCCTGCTAGATCACCCTTAAACTCCCAGTTAGTCACTGGATGCTGCTACAGAAACACCCAGGGGCTCCACTACTTGCTTTCAACAGCAGTTGTCAAAGGGGCTTCAGGATATCTTCTTCCATCCTTCTGATTCCACGCGAGTGCTTATAGTTTGAAGAAAGAGATTCCCACTCTTTCGTGCAATTCTAAGGGAGTCTGGGAAACAGCTGTTTCAGCTTTCAAGACTCTGAAACATGGGAAGCTAATTTAAAAGGAGGTTGAAGTGATTCTGAGTGCCAATTTTTCTCATAAATCATGTTCTCTTAAATGTTCTTATATATTTTATATAGCATAAATTACATATATAAATGATCTATTTTGTATAACATATATGTAATTTTTTATATATTTATCATGAAATATCTGTCATTGTAAATACAGCTATGCATTTCATACTTGATGAACTTACAGAATATGATCTTGAGGAATAATGGATATAGATTTTATGTATCTTTTTTTTCCCCCAGATTTCAAGGGATAAAGTCATATCGTTGTGGATGTGATATATTTCCAAAGACAGATACTATTATTATTATTTTTTTTTATGTAGCTACTGGGAGTGGACCTCAGGACCTCATGCTTGCCGGGCAAGTGCTTGTGCCACTGAGCGATATCACCAGCCCTTTTTTTTTCCTTTATGTGGGTTCCAGGAGTTGAACTCAGGACCTCGCGCTTGCCGGGCAGGCGCTCATGCTGCTGAGCTATCTCACCGGCCCCAAAGACAGACACTTTGAGTATTTTATTTTATTTGGGCATAATGGAGATTATTGCATTGGATTCCTTTGTTTAGTATTGATAATTGCATTATCTGTGATAATTCTACCACAGTGTGTCATTCAAAGGGCTGAATGTTTTCTGGGATTCTCAACATGTAAATCATCAACTTTCAGGTGCATAATAAGGTTAGGCTTTTATTTCTGGCATCCCTGATCATTTTTTAGAGCAAGTAACTATTGAGAAAAATTATTCAATGCAAAATAATTATAATTCAAATATTTGAAGAATGTTCAGGAGCACAGATTTTCCCTAGGAGTCTGACAAATGGATAGAACAATAATTATCACTTATGGCAATCTTTTTTAACTACATTTAAGAACTTGGAAATAATTTTTATCATAACAAAAGAGATAATTAGCTAAAGAATGGGAAAATTTTGCTAGCTACTCCAGGACAGAAGACTAATATCTAGGATATATAAAGAACTAAAGGGGCTGGTGAGATGGCTCAGCGGCATAAGCGCCTGCCTGGCAAGCACAAGGTCCTGAGTTTGACTCCTGGAATCCACATATGAAAAAGGGGCCGGTGATATCACTCAGCAGTACAGGCACTTACTGGCATGTGAGGTCCTGAGGTCAACCCCTGGTACCCAAAAAAAAAAAAAAAAAAAAAGAACTAAAAATAGAGACCTCCTCAAATAAAAGACCAATCAAAATTGTTAACTGAAATGAGTGGACACTTCTAAAATGAGGAAGTACAAATGGCCAATAAGTACATGAAAAAAATGTTCAGCATCTTTTGTCATTAGAGAAATGCATATCAAAACAACACTGAGATTCCATCTCATTCTGGAAAGAATGGCCACCAACAATTCCTGTAGAGAGCCATGAAGGACCCAGCTTCTGAGCATGCACTACCCCTGCCGGTGCCAATCCCATGCCAGTTAGCTGTCCCTCCCACTTCCCCCCAAAGATATATAAGCCATGGCACTTCCTCAATAAACTCTCTCTCACTCTCGCCTTCAAGCTGTGTGTGTGTTTTTCTTCATCCCCATACTGTCTCTCGGGTTATGCGTTCCTGCCCCTGGGAGCTCTGCTGGTCGGAGCCTCCATGGGTCACGACATTTTGGCACCCAACGTGGGGCCCGAGAATGACAGGTTCTATGAGGGATCACCCTACAAAGGTTTAAAAGAGTGCCCGGCCGGCCTTTGACCTAGATGAAATTTTTCCAGAGGACTTTCCCTCAGTGATCCGCAGGAAGACTTCTCTCTCGTCTCTCATCTGAATCATGGTAAGCATACTCATATTGTAGGGAGTAACATGGGACAAAACCTCAGTGAACATGAGCTCTTTGTCTCAGGGCTCTCCAAATCTCTTAAAGCCCGGGGAGTCAAAATTAAAAAGACTGACTTAACCGATTACTTTAGCTTTATAAATAAAGTCTGCCCTTGGTTTCCGCTGGAGGGCACGATCAATGTTAAGGTTTGGAGCCGTGTGGGTGACGCGCTCCAAAACTACTACCGGGTCTTCGGACCTGAAAAGGTTCCTGTAACTGCCTTTGCTTATTGGACTTTAATCTCAGAATTATTACAACAACACCCTTCTGATCCCCACATAGCACAGACTATAGCTCATGCAGAAGCTTCCATGCGCTCCAACACCCCCGACAACAGTCCCCCAGCCTCTGTGGTTCTTGACGTGCCTGAAGACAAACATGGCTGCCCTTCTCCCGCTCCATCCTTGTCTGCTTCTGCCTCCCCACATGATGACGGACCTCCATCTTGTGGGCACTCGCTCAATGAGCCACCATCTTGTTCTAAGCCACCATTTTGTTCTGAACCCATACCTGCCCCCCCCCGCTTTATCCTACACTCCCACCACCACCATCTTCCTCATTGCCTTCCGCTCCTCTGCCCCATTTTACAGCACCAGCATTTCAAGTTCAGTTCCCCCCCTTTTACCCCCATTGCCCGCCACTCCTGCCTATGACTCTTTCTTGAGGAGTCTTCTATCTCGCATTGCTGCACTTGAACAAGAGGTCCACCACAAACACCTATCCTTCAAACTTCAACAATCACACCCACCTGATCCCCCTCCCAACAAGCCCCGGCTTGCCTTCCCCATCACAGAAGTCCAACAGGCCCCCACTGTTGAGGGACAACCGGCCCCTCCCCCTCAACAAGCCAGAGTTCCCTTCCCCTTAAACTCTCTCAAAGAGCTCAAAATGGCGGTCACTCAATATGGCCCCACTGCTACCTTCACCCTTGCAGTACATGATAGCCTCTCCCAAGGATGGGTTACTCCAAATGAACATAAAGAATTAGTGAGAGCTGCCCTTTCTGGAGGCGATTTTTTGCTCTGGAAATCTAACTTTTTGGATCAATGCGAAACAATTGCCAAACAAAATCAGGAAAGACAACCCCCCAACCCGGATACGTTCACCATGTTGTCTGGAACGGGTGACTTTTGTACCAATGAACAACAAATTGGTCTTAACCCTCAAGTGTTTGCTCAAATCTCCCTGGCAGCAAGCAGAGCCTGGCGTAAACTCCCATCTAAGGGAGAGGGCCCCACCTCTCTAACCAAAATCTGACAGGGCCCAGACGAACCCTTTTCTGACTTCATTGGCAGACTCACCGAAGCAGCAGACAGAATTTTTGGGGAACATGAAAATAACAATACCCTCATACGACAACTTGCTTTTGAGAATGCTAACTCTGCATGCCAAGACATTATTAGGCCCCACAGACACACAGGTTCCATTGAACAACTTATCCGCCTATGCGCAGATTTTGGCCCCACCTATAATCAGGGCATCATGCTTGCCTCAGCACTAGAAGACACTCTCAAAAAGGTTCTAGATCACAATAAGGACCCCAAACCAACTTACAAACATCCACTCTCATCACTTCGTTGTTTTAAATGTCATCAGGCGGGACACTTTTCTAAAAATTGCCCCACCAACACCTCATCCACACATACACAGCCCCAAATCCACCCCCCCCACCCAAAACCATATGTCCCAAATGCAGGAAGGGATTTCATTGGGCCAATGAATGTAAGTCTTGCTACACTCTTGAAGGTTCCCCCATTCAAAAAAACTTCCTGTGGGGCCCTCCCCTGGCCCCACTTCCAGGCCTACAACTGACTCAGGGGACAATGGAGTCAAATACCCCAACACAGCCCGATCTCAATCTGTCTCAGACCTCTTCAAGGCGACCCCCCACTAGCCCAGGATTGGACCTCTGTGCCTCCTCCCCAACAGTATTAGACCATACTCTTCCAGTACATGTGATCCCAACCAACATCCGAGGACCACTACCCCCCGGATGTTGGGGCCTCGTGTTGGGCCGTGCATCCTCCACTATTCGGGGTATCCATGTTCACCCAGGAGTCATAGATCCCACTTTCCAAGGCCACATCCACCTCCTCGTCTCCGCTCCTGACGGCCCCACCCTAATACCCACGTCACCCCCCATAGCCCAACTCCTACTTATTCCTCAGGTCCCAACACCCAATAACCCCTTCCTTTTCTCTCATCGTCACCCCTTGCCCCCCAATGTTTCCATCATCTCCTCCCAACATTGGCCTAAACAATGGCCCCTACGTCCCTCAGCCACCCACCTCCAGGGCTTGGGATACCTCCAACAACCTCACCAGAGCATCACCCCTCTCACGTGGCATGATTCTGAAAACAATTCGGGCACTTTCCAACCCTTTGTCATTCAAGGTCTTCCTCTTAATCTATGGGGCAGAGATCTTCTCTCACAGATGCAACTCATCATGCATAGCCCTAACACCACGGTCACAAAACAGATGCTCAAACAAGGCTATCTCCCCAAACAGGGCCTTGGAAAACATTCCTCGGGCATTACCTCCCCCATTCACCCCTGGCCTCTTGTTCCCCGCCAAGGCCTTGGTTATACCAACAATCCTCCCCTCACATCACCCCCCGATCCTCAAAATTTTTAATAGGGACCACTGATCCTCCTGTAACCCATGCACAAAAAATCACCT
The DNA here is from genome assembly GCA_028451465.1 of Erethizon dorsatum. Taxonomy (NCBI): domain Eukaryota; kingdom Metazoa; phylum Chordata; class Mammalia; order Rodentia; family Erethizontidae; genus Erethizon; species Erethizon dorsatum. The sequence goes on from CM051824.1 coordinate 20,743,428, forward strand.
GGCTTTTGGATGATCCTGTCTGGGTTGATCAGTGGCCCATCATAGGCCCCAAATACTCCACCCTTTTGCAGTTGGTACAGGAACAACTTACAGAGGGACATATTACCCCCAGCTCTTCCCCATGGAACACTCCTGTTTCCAGGACAATAAAGGTTACAGGCTGCTACAAGACCTCAGGGCTATCAACAAAACTATGGTCATTATGGGCCCCTTACAATCAGGTACACCAACGCCAAGTGCTATCCCTTTAAACACTTATAAAATCATCATTGATCTCAAGGATTGTTTTTTCTCCATTCCTCTACATCCTCAAGACCAACAGAGGTTCGCCTTCACTGTCCCTATGCCCCATCATTCTGGACCTGCCTCCCGTTATCAATGGACTGTCCTCCCTCAGGGTATGGCCAATTTACCCACCCTATGTCAACTGTTTGTTGCCCAAGCGATACAACCTTTCAGACAACAATGGCCTGATGTTCACATATTCCATTATATGGATGATATTCTTCTAGCACACCCTGATAAATGTACACTTCTTCAAAGTTATGCTCATTTACAAAGCCTTCTAAAAACTTGCGGCCTATGTATCGCCTCCAACAAAATTCAACTTACTGACCCTTATGTTTACTTAGGATTTCAGATGACACACACCCATATTCGAGCACCTAGACCTCAACTTAGACTTGACACTCTTCATTCCCTTCATGATTTCCAAAAACTCCTCGGTGATATCAATTGGCTCCTCCCTTATATAGGAATCCCAAAGTCTACACTTAAACCCTTATATGACATCCTTCGTGGTGATCCAGACCCCTCTTCACCTCGACACTTCACTCCTTCGGCCTATAAAGCTCTCCAATGTGTTCAAACTGCCATCAACAACCACATGCTTACCTTCATAGACTATACGCAACCCCTCCTCTACATTGTCCTCCCTTCCCCAATACAACCTACTGCCTTCTTCTGGCAAGATGCCCCTCTCCTATGGGTCCACCTATCTATCTCCCCAAAAAGGGTCCTAAACCCTTATTATGACCTTGTGGCTCAATTAATCTTGCTGGGACACAGACAAGCCAAAAGTTACTATCATAAAGAACCTACACCATAATAGTGTCATACTCTGATCAACAGATTACATGGCTTTTACAAACCTCAGATTTATGGTTCCTTGCACTTGCTGCCTTTCCTGGTCGATTGCTTCACCAATACCCTCACGACAAGCTTCTAACCTTCTTTTCTCATCACCCCCATATCTTCCCAAAAATTACCTCCCATGTTCCCATTGCCCATGCAACAACAGTGTTCACAGATGGCTCCTCATCAGGTAATGCTGTCTATGTCTGCCAGGGTCATGATCCGGTTGTTGTCCCTACCCCCAGACTTTCAGCTCAACATGCTGAGCTTCAGGCTATTGTCCAGGTCTTCCAAGATTTTCCCGAGGCCCCTCTCAACATATATACCGATAGTCGTTATCTAGCCACATCTGTCCCGCTTCTAGAAACTCTTTCCTGCTTTCACCACCAATCAACAACCATTCCCTTATTTACTCGCCTTCAAACACTCATTCATGCTCATACTCATCAGTTTTTTATTGGCCATATTCGTGCCCATTCGGGTCTTCCTGGACCCTTAGCTTCAGGCAACGCACTTGCGGACCAACTATCCCGTTCGGTCTCTGTTAATGCCACATTTTCCCCTCCCCTCGCTTCCCCTTCCTCCAATATTCGCCGAGCACAGTCCGCACATGACCTACATCACCTTAATGCCCATACCTTGCGCCTCCTTTTTCAATTAACTAGAGAGCAAGCCAGAGCTATTGTCAAACAATGTCCAGCCTGTGTGATCCACCTTCCCTCTCCTAATCTTGGCGTTAACCCTAAGGGTCTCATTCCCAATGCCCTCTGGCAAATGGATATCACCCACATACATTCATTTGGTAAGCTCAAATTTGTTCATGTCTCCATAGATACATATAGGGGATATATCTTTGCCTCTCTTCAATCGGGGGAGGCCACTAAACATGTCATTGCTCATATGCTTACTGCCATCACCCACCTGGGTTGCCCCACAAAACTTAAAACTGATAATGGCCCCGGCTATTCGAGCAAAGCCTTTAAACAGTTTTGTCACTGTCTCAACATTTGTCATGTTACTGGGATCCCTTATAATCCACAAGGCCAAGGCATCATTGAAAGAGCTAACCACACTCTTAAGCTAACCATCTCTAAGCTCTCAGAAGTGTCTTGGTACCCCACTGTGGGGTCCCCCCGCAACACTCTCAATCATGCCCTTTTTATCCTTAACTTTCTCTCCTTGGATCAAAATGAACGATCTGCTGCCGACCGTTTTTGGCACCCCTCTACAGCCACGTCATTCGCCACAGCACTTTGGAGGGACCCCCTTACCAACCACTAGAACAGTCCTGACCCCGTTCTCATATGGGGAAGAGGTTCAGTCTGCATCTATTCCCAGGCTGACCATAATGCACACTGGCTGCCTGAGCGCCTTGTAAAACAATTTAACAAATCTACCCAGGGAGGTGCCCCTGAGGATTAATGTTTTTTCTTCACAGATGCATTCAACAATAATCTTGTATATTCTCATGATACTCCCATTGATCGGCACCAATCATCGCCATGATGTATTCACATGGACAATCAGTCGTTGGAGAGACCATCAAAAATTAAGCCAGTGGACGGGCCTTGGACAACCCACCTTATCCTGTAAGCTAAAGTCATACCGTCACCAGACAGGCCTATTCCCCCAAGACCATCTTGAATTTTGGCACCCTTATATACATGCCCCCTTGGTACCCAAGGCCGCACCTGGTGTGCTGACTCCTCTCATGCCTATTGCCCAAAATGGGGATGTGAATCAAACATTGAAGAAAATTGGTGGAAAGTTCCTTCTCCAGACCCAGATATCAAAATTATCCCTAGAAGTTGCACATGGTGTCTCCAAGGAGAACAAAAGGCCAAAGCTAAATGCCCAGGGTGCAATAAGTACAAGTGCACCCCAGACCCCTGCGATAATTTCACTGTTACCATTACCAACCCTGATGACCCTACATGGTTTCAGGGGAAAACATGGGGACTATGTTTGTATTCCCCAGGGATTGATCCCATGACCTTCTTCCACATAATAAAGACAGCCCCTAGCAAGACTCATGCCTCTAAGGCCCCATCCAAACCCCATACTCCCCCACCCAATATCACCTTATCCCCTCATACTCGTCCTATAACCACTATCACCCTTCCACCACCTCCCTTCCTCGCTTCACCCCTTCCTCCAGCAACCTCATTAAAATGGTCCAATCTATGGCTCTTTGGCTTAATGCCTCCCAGCCTAATCTCACTGCCCCATCCTGCTGGCTTTGCCTTCAGGCTTCTCCTCCATTCTATGATCCCTATGCCATCTCCAACGTCTCTATTATCTCATCTACGCAACCCACCACAGGACATCCCCAATCCAATCTCTCCCTTTTTGTACCCTTCTCTTCCGTCCAGGGTAAAGGCATCTGTGTAAATGGTTCATCAACAAATAAAAAAAAAATGGACCCTGTCACACTTTCTATCCAATCAATACATCCAACATCTACCTATACACCGAAAGCTATCATTGGCTATGCCGTCACACAGGACTAACCCGCATCCTCTCTACTAAAGTCCTCAGAGAACAGCAGGACCTCTGTGTGCTCATTGTGGTCCTCCCTCATGTCTCCTATCACCCTTCCACATACCCCTTTACGCTTGACCCTGACCCTGGGGATCCACCTCTAAGCCTGACTTTACTTCGCTTCAAACGTGAACTCACCACCACCGTGACTCTTCTCATCCTTGGTACCGCCTCAGGAATTGCCCTTGGCTCCACGGCCTTGGCCCTTGGACAAACCCAATATAACACCATACTCTCTGCTGTTGACCAGGACCATAAAAATGTTGAAACCTCTATTCGCGCCCTACAAACATCACTAACCTCCCTCTCTGAAGTTGTTCTCCAAAACAGGTGCGGCTTAGATCTTCTTTTCCTCAAGGAAGGTGGCCTTTGTGCAGCCCTCAAAGAAGAATGTTGTTTCTATACCGACTCCTCTGGTGTGGTCTTACATGCTATGGATAAATTAAAAGATGCCATAAAAAAGAGAGAGATAGCCAGAACACAGGCCTTATTCCCCAACACTTGGTTCTCAACTATTCTCCCCTACCTTGCCCCCTTCTTGGGACCCCTTATAATCTTGGTCCTCGCTTTGGCTCTTGGTCCTCTCTTATTTAGGAGACTTATCGTCTCCGTCAAAACGGCCCTTGCTCCTGTGTGGGAAAGACCTCTCCAAGTTCATTATCAGCGTCTAGCCATGGCAGACGCTGATGAATACAAACAAGCCGAACCCTATGATGATATCGAGGCCCCAGCACATAGAATGATGGCCAAGGACGGGTAAGATGAAGTCACAAGTCACTAGCACTCTCAGGACCACCTAAGACAGAGCCCCACTCTTCGCCGGGACGCTGGTGATGCTAGTGGTCAGCTCGATGACGGGTAAGGCCTGAAAAATCAAATGCGTAAAAACTAAAAAAGACTTGCAGTAACCTCCACAACCTAAGACAGGCCACATTCAGGGTCATACAAGCACTCATGGTCGGCAATATTTTCTTTTGGAGAAAAAGGAGCATATGTAGAGAGCCATGAAGGACCCAGCTTCTGAGCATGCGCTACCCCTGCCTGCGCCAATCCCGCGCCAGTTAGCGGTCTCTCCCACTTCCCCCCAAAGATATATAAGCCATGGCACTTCCTCAATGAACTCTCTCTCTCTCGCTCTTGCCTTCAAGCTGCGTGTGTGTTTTTCTTCATCCCCATGCTGTCTCTCGGGTTATGCGTTCCTGCCCCTGGGAGCTCTGCTGGTCTGAGCCTCCGCAGGTCACGACAAATTCCAAAAACAACAAATGATGACCAGGTTATAAGGATAAAAAGAACCCTCCTACATTGTTGGTGGGAATGTAAAAAGAGTACAAACATTTTGAAATCAATATAGTAAGTCTCCAACTTACAAACATCTGAGTTGCAAAATTTCTCAGGAATTGACCTTGTATCATGAACATTCATAGATGTGAACAAATCATGGAAGTAGCTCACATGTCTGCCAGACATTGTCATGGTGGTGCTGCTGTGTGCTTACTGTACAGTGTGATAGTGTACAGTAATGCTGTGTTCAGTGAGAACCCAGGATGTCTGGAAGAGCATGGTGATGTGGAGGGGACAGCCAGGAAGTGAGAAGCAATAGCCATGGAAACAAAAGTGAAAATAATTGAGAGATTGGACCAAGGGGAAAAGATGATAGATGTCCCTCATTATTATAACATGAATTGTTCAACAATTTGTACAAATCTAAAGAACAAGGAAAAGATCATGGAACATGTGAAGTTTTCTATGCCACTGGTCAACAATAAGATCCAAAAAGCATGGTGAAGTGGTAGAGGAGATGGAGAAACTTCTCAGTGTGCAGATGTAGGATCAGAATCAGTGTCATGTCCCACTCATCTTAATGCTTATTCAAGAAAAATATAAAAGCCTCTCTTTGAAGACTCACTTTGTTGGAATTATGTACATATGAACGTTCTCCCAGAACAGAATTTATTCAGAAGTCGGGAACTTACTGTATGAAGATTCCTCAAAAACTGAAAAGTAGAAATTCCATTCGACCCATCTGTACTTCTGAGTAGCTTCCTGAAAGAGTTAAAGATATCATGTTACAGTGATACATGCACACCATGTTTATAGCAGCACAGTTCATCATAGCTAAACGTTGGAACCGGCCTATATGCACATTGACAAATGAATGGATAAAGAAAACTTCCTATACATACAATGTAGTACTACTCAATCATAAAGAAGTGTAAATTTTAGTCATTTGTAGGAAAATGGATGCAATTTGAAACCATAATGCTTAGTGAAATAAGTCAGACCCAGAAGGTTAAATTCATATGATTTCTCTTCTCTGAGAAACCCAAAATATAAAGGAGGGAATTAAAAGATGATAGCAAACAGGAAATTAAACTTTGTGGAGATGCGAGAGGATCTGAGGTTGGGGAGAGAAAGAATGGTTAAGAGGAAAAGAGGATTAAGAATGATTAAGATGCAATAAATATATGTACCAATTCCCTAAGATGGATCGATTATTATGTATCACAAGGATATACTGATAGAAGAAAAGAAGAAAAACTAGGCTTTAACATTAAGGCATTGCAATAGATGAAGAGATATGATATGTTAGGATCCAAATGTTCTAGTTATCACAAATTAAGTACAAAAAAGAACACCAGTGATTGTGTGTGTGTGTGTGTGTGTGTGTAATTAAATGCTATGAGAATAAACTAATGTTGGCAGATCTTCCCAGTAATAGTTTCAAGGGTAAGAACATTACTCTGGGAATCAAGAAGAACTGAGAAACCAATCTCAGTCCTAGCTCTGCACCTACATTTCAGTTCATGGAACCTCATTTACAATTACACATGTCAGAAACCTCAGATTTTTTGCAGATTCGTTCTTTCTTCACAATTCAACATTCAATCCATCAAGATATCTGTCTTGGTTACTTTTCTCTTGGTGATGGGACAAAATACCCAAAACCCAAAATTAATGAAGGGAAGGTTTCTTTAGCTCAGAGTCTGTAGAGGTTTCTGTCCATAATCAGCTGGCTCCAAGGCAGGGTGGCATGGCACAGGGGCAACACTTCAAGACAGCAGAAGACAGAAAAAGCAACGAGAGCAAAAAAGGGAGAAGCAAGACTCTTTTCTTCCTTTATACTGTATGCACGTTACCCACCCTTGGGTGGATGTAGCACTCACATCATCTCTTTGCCCTCCTCTTGTACAGGCTCAGGATATTTACAGTGTGAGGACCTTGACCCCCTGCTAAGTCACTTAGTTAAACTTCTACACTTCTCAAGTTGACATAATGTATCAACCATTACAACATCCTATTGTCTGTTGCTTCAAATAGATCAGAATCTGACCACTTTTCATTATCTTTACCATGTCCATGCTGGTCTTAATCAATTTCTAGCTAGTATTAATGCAAGAAGTTGCTGTTTGTCCTACTTCCATCCCTGCCTACCTCATCCAACATTATAGGCAGAGTGCTCCCTTTGAAACTTAAGTAGTCTTCTTTATTTGTTTGCTCACTTTCTACCACTTTAGTGCGCTAGAGCTGCCATCACCAAGAACCCCAACCTGGGTAATTTAAAAAAAATAAATTTATTTTCCCACAGTTTTACATCCAATGTCAATGTGACAGCAGAATTAATTCATTCTGAGAACTTTGAACAGTAATCTGTTCCATGTCTCTCTCCTAAACTTTTGCATTTTTGACCATACTGAATCTTTTGCATGAGAAGCATCACCCCATTTCCTGCCTTCATTTTCATATGGTATGCTTCTTCTGTGTGTCTATCACTAAATTTCCCTTTCTTAGAAAAACCCCAGTCATACTGTATTAGTGACCACCCTGATAATCTCATTTTAACAAATTACATCTGCAATGGCCTTGTTGGAAATAAGGTCAATTCTGAAGTTGTGCAGGTTTGGACATTGACATATAAATTTTGTGAAGACATAATTCAACTCATAATGCTTACTAAGGTTTATTTCTCATACTAAGTAAAGAGCGACATCCTGACAGTGGCTTTACTAAGGTGCTTCATGACTGGAATCTCCATTACATCTCTACCCTGTACTCTCCAATTTAGCCTCCCTGCTTTAATTATCCTTTAGCCTTACTTAAGGTCTTAAGGCTAAGGTCCTTCCTTGCTTTCTTCATATTTTACCCAGATGTCACTTTTAATGAACCTTCCCTGATCACCTAAAAAATGGAACTGATCTTTCTGTGTAGCATTATAATATCCTATTTTTTTTCACTGTTCCTTTTTTTTTTTTTGTGGGTACTGAGGGTCGACCTCAGGACTTCGTGCACCAGCAGGCGCCTGTGCCACTGAGCGATATCACCAGCCCTTTTTTCGTACGTGGGCACCAGGAGTCGAACTCAGGACCTTTCACTTGCTAGGCAGGCGTGTATGCCACTGAGCCATCTCACTGGCCCTTTCGCTGTTCCTTTTGTGCTATTTTGTTTTTTCCAAAGATTACCAAAGTCCAATATACATTATCATTTATTTTTAAAAGTTGTTCTCTGCTTTGCTGTTCTACAAAAGCATTAAATTTTGTTCATTGATGTGCTCTGAACATTGACAACTGCCTGATAATTAAGAAAGGGTCAACTTAAATAAATTGAATATTGGTCCTCTGAAATAAAGAGTTACATCAAATGGTAAAGAATGAATACTGTAGGATTACTCGTTGTCTACAGAGCCTGAATGAGGACAAGAGGTATTTCTTGGTAAATGTTATGGTTTAGATCTAAAATGGTTCCCAAAGCCTCAAGTGTTTGGAGCAATACAGGACCTCCTATAGTGTAGGAGCTGCAGCCTGGTTTGAAAGATTGGTCCCTGGGGGTGTGACCTGAAAGGGTATTTCTCCCTCATTGGCTCCTCCCTTCTCTCTTTACTCCCTTGCTACTATGATATGAGCAGCTTTTCTTCTCCTGTGACTCACAGTTCTGCCAGTTCTGCCTTCGAATTGGCAGGCTATGGACTGAAATTTGTAAAAGTGTGAGTCAAAATAAACCTCTCCTTCTTTGAATTGCAGGTGTCGGGTATTATGTCTTAGCAACAAGGAAAGTCACTAAGAGAGTAGCAAATGTGGATTTGGCATTCAAATATAATTTGGGATTGTCTCCCCTACAGAGATAGCAAGAGTGTTTACTGCATATGTTAGGTGAAGGCATGCGTAGATAAAGGAGAGAAAATGTGTGTGCCAAACAATAAAAGATAAGTTTAATAGGAAAATCATAGAACAAAGGACTGTTTCATAAAAATGTTCTCTTTTATGAAAATGGGACTCAATACATATGAGCTCTCAATTGATAACAATTGATACAGAGTCACCCCAAAAATTTGAACAGATGCAAAAAGTAAATGAGAATTGTGGAGCTGGATTACATCATAGAACTGTAGACAGGAAAATCATGACTGCTGAAAATGTCCCATTTCCTTTCCTTCTTGTGATTTTTTTTTGTTGAAAATTTACATAACATACACAAATAGTCTTCCAATAAATTGTCCTGCCATTTTTTAGGTTTGTGGTAATTAGAAGTAATTTTTGATTTTTAAAAATTAAAGTTTGATTTTATATTAAATATTTCAAACAAATAAAAATAATATATAGAAAGACAATATTTCTTTTTATACTCCATTTTTTCAACTTTTGATCTTTTTAAATTAAATAATTCATAAACATAATTTGCAATTTACTTATAGTTCAGAATTAGAAGTTGATTGTTTATTTATCAGCACTTTGATTATCTTATTCTACAATATTCTGGCTTCTAGTGTTTCTGGAAGTTTGTTTTCTGTTTAACATTCAATTTAGATAAAAATTCTTGTTTTTTTTTTGTGGGTACTGGGGGTCGACCTCAGGACCTCATGCGCCAGCAGGTGCCCGTGCCACTGAGCGATATTATCAGCCCAATTTTCGTATGTGGGTTCCGGGAGTCGAACTTGGGCCCTCGAGCTTGCCAGGCAGGCGCGTACGTGGCTGAGGCATCTCACCAGCCCAAATTTTCTTGTTTTTTTGTGGTTTAGATTTTTCAGTCAAATTAGGACTCTATGGCTGGGTTATGTAATATCTTGGATGCACCTTGGCATCATTTATGTTGCTCAGAAGATTTTGCATACAGCATTTGAGAATATATGTTTGTAATCACTTCCATAAAATTGTCAACAAATATATCACCCAACACCATCTCTCTCATTCTTTCTCCTTCTAAAGCCAGTACTATATCCCATAACTTCTCCTCCTTTTGTGTATTACCTATCTAGTTATTTTTCTGTTTTAGTAACTATATTTTCTTCTAAAGAAGCATTGTTTGTTCCCTTTTTTAAAACTTCCTATTCTTTTTTTCTCAACATATAGTTCTTTTTTTGAGAGTATCAATTACTATTTAGAGTTCTTGCATAGTTTTCTACATTTATAATTTATGTTCTGTTTATGATCACTTTGGTATTAGAGCTCTGCAGTCTGTTATACCTGGTGCTCAATCACAGAAAATTATTTCCTCCTTTCTTTTGTAATTTTGTCCTGTGAAGTCCTAGTTTGATGAGTTGTAGGATATAAGTATCACCAGGAGAGTTATCAGTGTTTCCTGGAAACCACCCTGGCAACATTTCTTATCTAGAGCTACTTATGTGGTAACGTTTGATGCTGAAGACTCTAGATTTATATGAGTATGGCAAAGGTTTTTTGTTTGTTTGTTTGTTTGTTTTGTATTTTATGTGGGTACCGGGAGTCAATCTCAGGACCTCGCACTTGCCAGCAAGCGTTTGTGCCACTGAGCAATATCACTGGCCCTTTTTCTCCTTTATGTGGGTTCTGGGAGTTGAACTCAGGATCTTGCACTTGCCAGGCAGGTGCTTATGCCGCTAAGCTATCTCACTGGCCCAGTTATTTTTAAACTGAATGCTGTACAAGATAGGGAATTCTGTATTTTAGGTAACATTACTTTTATTTTTACTAAAGAGACACCAGACAGAGACAGACCAACTTTGTTGACATTATCCTGAGCTATTTCTTCATTTTTCTCTGGAAATACCCCAGCTTTCTCAGTTGCAACCATCTACCCCACACATACAAATGAAACCAAAGTCCTTAGAATCCAAGGCATGTAATTCTATTTAAGAATAATATTTTGGGCCGGTGATATCACTCAGCGGCACGGGCGCCTGCTGGCGTGTGAGGTCCTGAGGTCAAACCCCGGTACCCACCAAAAAAAAAAAAAAAAAAAAGAATAATATTTTTTATTTTAGGTTTATGATTTTTATTCATTTCAGTTTCTTTTTTTTTCCTTTTTCCTTTTCTTAGAGTACATTTTCTATACTCTTCATCATATATTTTTCCAACATTTCTTATATGACTTTAATTTTTTCATCATGCTAGATTTTGTCTTGAGAATACCCAGGACATAATGTCTAATTCCCAGTTCTTCTGTGAAGTAGACTTAATACTGCTCTTTCTAAATTTATCCAAGTAAATGATATTTTAGAGTGAGTCCAAACTACCTGATAAATTGACTATTCTTTTTAATATGGGAAATTAGGCTAGTTGCAAGCTTCTGATTTTTTTCCATAGGCCTAATTCTAACATGTGAAACAGTCTCCATTTTGAAGGCTGGCACACAACCTGGAATGAGCATAATTTGTGGCAAAACTCTACATCCTTCTTTCCAGGTGAGGCTCTGGTTAAAGCTTCACTAACAACAGATGGCATTATTTTAACACAGAGAAATGCTGAGAGAGACACTGATTTGATCTCAAGAGTAGTGACAGCCTGAAATTCTTGGCTAAAACAAGACCCCTGCTGATTGGAATCCATAAACCTGGACAGGAGAGAAGCTGATCTACTGCCAGGTGCACAAAACACCTTTAATAACAGTCACATTGCTGAAGGTTAAATAAGCCCCATGCTAGTAGAAGCAAAGAGAGAAAGACAAGTATTTTATTCAAAAAAAATCTATTTAAAGTTATAATTTTTGTCTCATGTAAAAATAATGAAATAAAAACCAGACATAAATAATAAAGAATGCATTTAAATTGTGGGAAAAGAAATATTGTTTCACATATTTAATTTCTTCAGTTAGTACTATGGACACTACTTTAAAAATATTCCCAGAATCTGACTCTTAATTTTTTCTATCTTCATGAATCTGTTTAACTCACAATCATTCCTTTCCAGAGCTATAATAGCTTTCACTTGCACTTGCAAACATCATTCTCCACAGTCTGTTTCAACACAGTCTTTTTTTATTTTCTTTTTAATTTTTAAACACCCAGAAGATACAGAGAAGAATATAATGAACTGTCACATATCCGTCATCAGTCTTGAATTTTCAACATTTTTCAGATCTTAAATCTATTATATGCTTTCCTATTTCCTAGTTTTCCAAGGACTCTTTAAAACTTGGAAAAGATAAAGTTAAATAAAAAGTTAGATCAAGTTAGATTAAGTTAGCTCTCAGAATGTACCAAAATTTCTGTACTTAGAAGGAGATTCATTAACACTTTCAATGGCCCACATGCCTTAATAGCCTTCTGGCTGGTCCCTCTGCCCTCGCAGCCTACTACTCATTCACTGTAGCCACTGGTCCCCTTTTTGTCAGCAAAACACCATGATCTGCTCTCATGTTCAGAAATTGCCCTTGCTGCTCACTGTGGCCAAAATTCTGTCTCCTGTCCCTTTATCTGCATAAGAGCAAATCCCTCCTTCAATTTTTTTTTTTTTTTGTGGGTACCGGGGGGTCGACCTCAGGACCTCGCGCGCCAACAGGCACCCGTGCCACTGAGCGATATCACCGGCCCCTTTTTCGTATGTGGGATCCGGGAGTCGAACTCGGGCCCTCACGCTTGCAAGGCAGGCGCTTACGCCGCTGAGCCATCTCACCGGCCCTCCTTCAATTTTTTTGAAGTCTTTTCTCAAATGTTAGTTTCAAATGCATCATTTTCTGGATTGCATCTTAAAATAGTAATCCACCTAAAATCATTCCTTATTATTTTGCTGCTTTATTTTCATCACAGCATTATCTTATTTACTGATGCAACCTTTATGCTGATATATACCTTCTGCCTAGTATAAAAGAGGTGCTCCATAGGTATTTGTTGAAAATCAACTATATATTGCAAAATCTTGAGTGAAGTTGAAATGCTAAACATATTCTAATCACTGACATATATGCTATTTTTTCATATTTTTAAAGCTGTAAACATGCAGCTGTGTTGTAGCATAAAAGTAGATCCTTCCCTGTTTCTGTCAGATTCTGCTATCTGACAGCACAACAGATGCCAGGAAGGAAGAAACAGACATTTTAGGAGTGTGTTGATTTTTTTGTTTGTTTCAAGTTATATCAATATGATCTGTGTTGTTGTGGTAGCAGGGTTGACAAAGGACTCTTCATTGAGAAAAACATTGGTAAGTTTCTGAATCCTTTGATTAGGCCCAATGGTAGCCTTCTCTGTCTTCACAGATGGATTGAGCAAGTATTCTGCTCAGCCAGTTTAGGAAAACCCACCAGTCTTTTTATCTGCCCATACTCCAATATTTTAATACCCTGGGAAGGTTTCAGTAAGAATCTCATCAAGTCAATTTAGTTAGAAATTCCTTATCTTTGATGTTTCCTTTTCATAATTTTCCCCTGGCCCTCAACTGGGCTTCCTTGTTAGAAAACCCCATTTGTCCTTACTGAAGGTGGAGTTGAGTCCAATCTCCCACTACAGGACTATTGTTTGGTCCCTGTATCTACCACCATCCCCTCTCTGTCGAAAAAAAACTACACATTACCATCTTTAACAAGTGTTTGCTGATATGTTTTTTTCTTGAATGGGCGTAAGTGAGACATGCTGGTAAACATTTATAACCAGCAGTTTTAAGGGAGAAATAAACGACATGATTAGCAATGCTGCTAAGCTAAATGCCATGAGTTTTACCATCATAGCCAATTTCAAGCTATCAGTATGAAGTCTCCAAAAGTGGATTTGGGAAAAGATGTATATTTGCGTTCCAGTTCAGAACTTCTCCATTATATGTACATGACAGATGCAAGGAACTTCAAGACTTTATAAGACGTGTCAGAAAATGATGTGAGTCAAATCTGGATGGTCCTATCTATCTCCCTATTCATCTATCTATCCATCTATTCATTTATTTTATGCTGGAGATTGAATCTAGGACCTTGTGTATGCTAAGCAAGTGCTCTACCACTGAGCTACACCCTCAGCTCCTATCACATATCTTTATAAATAAAGTTTTAATGAACACAGCTAAACCTGTTCATATAGTCTGTGCTATGGATGATTTCACACTACAAAGCTGGAAGTGAATATTTAGGACAAGAGATTGTAGAGCATACGAAGCTAAACTATTTACTATCTGGCCCCTTTTCTGAAGATGTTTCCTGGACATTGAGAATGTAAATCAATTAGGTATTGGTAGATTTTGAGAGCTTATTGTTTTTGTTTTTTAACATAACTTGGTTAATGTTAATTTCAAATAATTTAATTTTTAATAATGACTGTGTTTAGAAACCAACTCTAAAATTTACTGAAAGTTTAATTATCGACTTTGGTAACCCAGGTCCAACACATCACTGGGAGAGAGGGATTTCCTAAATTTATTTTCTTTAACTTGTCATATCCTCTGACCCAATAAAATTTTGGATAAGTCCAGCATAAATAGAAAAAATAAATTTACTTGATATTTGCATGCCTATAAATGTGCAAAATTCATTATTGTGTAAATATTTTTATTAAAATACTTATAATTTTGCCAGTTTGTTGTTGAATGGTTTTGGACACCTCCTAGAGGCTTATCAATGAACAGGTCAGGTGTAAGCTAATTAGGTGGCATTTGGACTGAGACTGACTGATTAGAACAAGGAGACACATGAAAATGTGGGAATAAAGTGGTTTATTCAGAAAAAATGGAAAGTACAAATGTATTTTTAATTGTTATTTGTTAAACACTATACCAAATATTTATGTTATATTAAACAAGTAACCTAGGAGTGATTTAAGTACATATAAACATGTGCATAGGTCATATGAAAATACTATACAACTCATGTAACAGATGAGCATCCACGAATTTTGGTTCCACAGAGGGTCCTGGATCCAATTCTCCATTGAGGAACAATGGTATTCACTTCTCCAAGGGGTCTACTTGAGCATAAAGCCAACTCTAACTACATGGCAGAATTAAGGTCTTGTCATTACTTTCCATTCATGTACTTCAAGCCTCATATGGCCTTACATATGCATCTATATATCCTTAGCTCCCTTCAACCTCCCTCAGTGTCTTTTCTCTTATGCTGGTTCTAAGGAAAACCAATAAAAAATATAAATTTCTCCTGTGAAATACAAATATATAAATGTATAGAAAAATCCCCTGTCTGACTTTTTGGGCTACAGGACAAGAGAGAGTAGGAAAAAAAATGCTCTGTTTATTTTCTTTTATTGATATAACTGCTAATTTTTAGACACAGATCTAATTTGTTAAAGGAAAATCAGAAAATGTGTATGTAACATACAGATTCTGAAAAATTTCCCCTGCAAAGAAGTCAGCTTCCATTATTTTTGTCTTGCAGCCTATTCTCAGGGAACTATAAAGAAGAAAGAAAACTGCCCTGGCTAGAGACTCTCCAGTTAATCCTTTACTACTCTGGTGAAAACCTAGGCATGGTTTTAGAAACATTTTTCTAATGATATCTCCTACCCCTTCCCAGCACTGCTTTATGAGGGCAGGAAACACACTTACAGCATTACAAGTCTTCTCTTGTGGCTCAAAGCTGATCAGTGATCTGGAGGGATGGGAAAAGGGATGAAAAGAAAAGACAAAGAATTGAAGAAATAAAGAGGAAACAGCTTTTTTTTATGGTAAAAGAGTTGGATTTATTTTTACTTTTTTTTTTATTTTAAAGAGAAGAAAAAACAAAACAAATCAAAAGAAGAACAAATTTTCAAACCAACATAATAGGAGGGTAACAATGGTTAATACATTACGTATTACTATCTTTAAGTTAGTTATTCAGGACACCAGACATTAGCATTCAATTGTCCAAACATTATTGGGGAAACAGCTTTTGCAAATAGGAAGGGGAACAAAAGTTAGAGGGAGAAAAGAGGTTGGTAGGGGAAGGAACAGAAAAGAAGATGTGTTATGTACATGTCCAAACTTCCCTGTGATAAATGTAATCATTATGTACTGTGAATAGGTACAAAGATCTGTACAATATAATATCATGATACAGTATTGACCAAGAGTCTAGTTTTGCTTGGTTAAGTGTTACAGTGACCTTGGTTTGATTCCCAGTTCTGGCTCTTTGTAGCACTGTGACCATAAGCCAATTAACCTTGCTTTGCTGCTACTTCCCTATATCATACTTCACAGGTTTGTTCTGCATGTTAACTGAAATAAAAGCCATACAGTGTCAGATAAATAATAAATAGTTTTACATTTCTGTTTAGGTAAAATATTGTGAAGTCATGGATTTCGTAGATCCTATATAAAAAGATTGATAAGCTAAAATCTCCAAAAAATAAGATATAAGTCATTTGGAAATAAAAAATGAATGAAAGAGATAAAATAACACACTCAGTCAGTAGGAAGAGATTAACTTTCCCCGAAGTAATATCACTTGGCTATAATTTTCACCTATGCTCCACTCCACAAATATACTTCTTTTCAATTATTTTCAACATAACCCCTCCAAGAGAATTTTCCATGACTTTGCACTGTGGTTGAGATCTTAGGTTCCTCTACTACTGTTTTTACTAGTAAAGGAGCTAATAAACACTTGTGATGACTGAGCCCTATAAATGTGGCTTGTCCATCTGAATATTGGCATTTTATATTTATTTAGTTGCAATTATTTTACATGTAATTTTAGAAACTGATGATCAATTCAGTTCCTAGAAAACTGTATTTGGAACAATATGAGAATAAGCATCTATTTTTCAACTGTAAATTTATGAAATCTATATGTAAATCATTATTTCAAATACCAAATTAGTGTTTAATTTGAGGTGTACTTAAGTATGAAATATACATTAGATTTCAAAAACTTATAATGTAAAATCATTCATTAATTTCTTTTATTTACTGATTAGTTTAAAGAACTTTAAATACTCATACATTTTAGTATTTTGTGATAAATAAGATTACTAAAATTAATGTATGTCTTTCTACTTTTTAAAGTCTATTAGATAAAAACATCTAACTAGGCTGGTAAGATGGCTCAGCGGCGTAAGCGCCTGCCTGGCAAGCGCGAGGGCCCGAGTTCGACTCCCGGATCCCACATATGAAAAAGGAGCCAGTGATATCGCTCAGTGGCATGGGCGCCTGCTGGCGCGTGAGGTCCTGAGGTCGACTCCCGGTACCCACAAAAAAACAAAAAACAAAAAACAAAAAAACACATCTAACTATTAGAAAGTTTAACATTATAGAATGTCTGAAGTCATATATATATATATATTTTTTGTGGGTACCGGGGAGTCGACCTCAGGACCTCGCGTGCCAACAGGCACCCGTGCCGCTGAGCGATATCACCGGCCCCTTTTTTGTATGTGGGATCCGGGAGTCAAACTCAGGCCCTCACGCTTGCAAGGCAGGCGCTTATGCCGCTGAGCCATCTCACCAGCCCTGAAGTCATATTTTTATTGCACAGCATTTCTCTAGCTCTTCCTAAAGATATAAATAAAACATTTTATAGTATAAATAAGACATTTTATAGTCCATGCACCTTGGTAAAGTGGATTTGTGAGCTCTTTGAAATTGAGCTAAAAAATTTAGCCTTCCATTCAAACGAAGGTGGAATTTTTATGCATGTTTCATTGAATCAGTTTTCAAATTTAAAGAGAGAATAGAAATTATTCGATACATGCTCTTATCTAACAAAGAAATGACTGGCAACACCAAAAATATTCACTTTTCTACCTTTATTGGAGCAAAACCTGAAGAAAATCTTAATCTTACAATAGCAATTTATTTCGTTATATATTAGTGATAAATTTTGTAAATGTCCAATTTATACTGAAATATTTACCTTTTATTTATTGTTTGTCAATGACAAAATTCAGAATTGATATGATTCCTTTGTTATGTAGCATCTCTTTAATGTTGAGGTCATGCTTCCCCTTCTCAGCGACATGGCATTATTAGAGGACACATTACAAACAGTAACCCATGGCATTTCCAAACCTTCGTGCCCCCTCCCTGGACAAAGCTTGCAGGGGGCACTTTGATCCTTTGCCCTTATCATTGCACGTTTCAAAGTTTCTATTATTTGGAAAATTCCATTTCTGACTAATATTTATTGTCTTACTAGGAAACAAGATCCTCATAAAAATGTGGTATTCTGTGGACTTTTCTTTGTTCATTTTTGGTTATTGGTATATTCTACCTTGGTGCCATATTGATGATTTTCTGATTTTCTGTGTAGCCTGTGGCCTTTAGCATGATCTTTAGGATTCTTTTTGTTCTTTCTATTGGTAGCTCACAAAATATTCTTAAGTATGATACCACCATCTTTGTCACAGCATCCCTCCCATCAATAAATACTACTTGTTCTTTCTTTTCTTTTGGGGGAGAGGGGTAATGAAATTTTTGTGCTCTTTAAAATTTTGCCAGTATTCTATAATCATTATGGAAAATAAAAAAAGATGGAATAAAGAAAAAGAAATTTAAAAAGGAAAATCTTACAATATAGATATAAGCACTTTTAAGATTTTGGATTATTCCTAGTCATGTCTATTGCTACAAGCTTGCATGTACTATAATATTTTTTCTTGAATTTGTAGCATAAATAACTTGATAAGCAGTTTTATTTATAACTAGAAGTAAAAACTAAAACATTGTTAAATATATACCTACATTATTTTTATTAGTTGTAGAATGCAATTCTTTAATTACAGGTTTAATATTTAGATGGCTCTTTTGGTCTTGTATGTAATACTGTGACGAACATCAATTTTAATATATTTTTGACAATTTTAAAGATCCTTAAATTGATTCTTAAACATAAAATTGT
This sequence comes from Erethizon dorsatum, assembly GCA_028451465.1. Lineage (NCBI taxonomy): Eukaryota > Metazoa > Chordata > Mammalia > Rodentia > Erethizontidae > Erethizon > Erethizon dorsatum. The sequence goes on from CM051824.1 coordinate 20,762,100, forward strand.
TAAATAAAAGATCTAGGAATTCTTCAGTCTTTTGATATTTACTGTCATATTCTAAGAAGTTTGTACCAAACCTGTTAGGTGTTGAGTTGCTAAGAGCATGTCACATCATTCTTTTACATCTTTTTAAATCTTACAGATGAAGAACAATGCTAGCTTGGGATAAATTATTATTGAACATTCTGTCTCAAATATGAATTTGAAGTTGATTGTCTTGTTGCATATTTGGGCCAGAGTGTTTGTCTTCTTAGTAGAGTTTATTAAATATTTTACTACAAACATTAAAATTTATCATTTGAATCTGTGTATCATTTGCTAATTTAATGTTCTGTTAAATATTTTCAGTTTTATATATTTAAATCTTCTCTTTATTAATTTTAATATTTATGAAATGTTGGTGAAAAATCGGCAAAGGATTATCATAGTGATAGTAGAATTTAAATATTCCAGATTCCAGGCTTAAAATCTATTAAGTGCTTATGTCACAGCACCAAAGTCACCATTCTTTCCTTCATGACTTCATGTTAGGATAGAATGAGGGAGGATGTCAAATGAACATCATAAAAATGTTTAGTAATATTTTAAACATCTTTGTATTTACGAAGATTAAAATTTCAGCCTGTTAATTATTAATCATATTTCTCCTCTCACAAAATTCATAACATAGTTTTGAATATGCTATTTTATAAGGTGAAATGTTTTCTATTTAGAGAAAATCTGCCTTATGTAGTCACAATCAATTTCTAGTACCACTGATGTTTAGAGATTATTTGAAGCAAACAATATATTTTTGTTCTTCTTTGCTGTAATTACAGAAACTGAATGTCTTTGCTTACGTATAAATTGTCTTGAAAATCACATACAATAAAGTAACAATAAATATAGGTTTATTAATCCTTCTCTGAATCTTATTCTTTTTTACAATGTAAGTAAAATGAGTGTCTTGGGGCCGGTTGTATAGCTCAGTGGCATAAGCGCCTGCCTGGCAAGTGCGAGGTCCTGAGTTCGACTCCCAATACTCGTATATATAAAAAAAAAAATGAGTGTCCTGATAAAAATTTGTCTTAACATACAAATAAATTGTTCTTTTTGATGTTTGTAAACCAAAGGCCAACGTGAAAGCAGAAATATTTGTAAAAGGCCAAGAAATATTCCTACAATTACTCTTAGACATAATGTATCTAACTTCTGCCAGTCATTTACTTTATTTACATGAAGACAAAAAATAATATCTTGCTACTTGTTTTTAATATTTAATATTCCTATTATTATCATCTTCATGAAGGTGTTTTGATTATTGACTTGAATATGCATGAAACTGTGTGGAAATGAGAAATAGGTGAGATGAAATGTGAGATCTATAAAGTATGACTTATGAAATCCTCAGTAGAAGAAATTTACTAAGCAAAATGATAACAATGACAAATTTCATTGAAAGGTTGAAGAAAACACTTAGGAAAGGGCTCATTGAATCTAAGACATTGGATGCTGGTTTCTTGAATCTAGAATTGGACACGACTTTCATGCTACCAGTAGAATAATATTTTTAAAAACTACAAATTAGATTTGATTGTATCTCCACTGAATTAAAACCTCCAATAGTTTTCCATGTTTATTAGGACTGCATCAGAAACATTTAACTTTACAAATAAGACCTTCCTTCATCTGTTCATCTTCCCAACTTCGTGAATCACCTCCAAATTACACTTTTTCTTTCTATTCCATAAGAATTATGTATAGCATTTTAGTTATGTTCATCTGTTAATTCCAAAATTTGACCCTGTTTTCCTCTCTGTCTTAAAATTCATTCTTCAGAACTTACTTGAGATTATATTTTTCTGCACAGTCTTCTCAGACATCCCCAAGGTGTTGCTGAGTTGATCATACTTTGTTTTCATCTCGCTCCCTAATCTCCAGCTATGAATATCCATCCTCATTCTTTTATCAATATTTTATTTCTCATTCTTCAGTTATATTTGTCTCTTATAATGGACTGTACTGTATGTGAAGGCAAGAATTGTTACTTACTATTCTCTGAATCTGCAACAGGTTAGTATAATGTTAGGCACAGGTAAACATGTAACAAATATTTGTAGAATGAATAAAATACATGAGTGAATGAATGAATGAATGAATGAATGAATAAGCAAATACATGAGAAAATAACTGCTTTTAAAGACCTTGGAGAAATTAAATTACTTTTAAAGTAATACAAGTTATATGAATAACACGCACAATTTGGTCTTCAATGTTCTTTGCCACGAAATTTGATTTAATGTCAAGTGAAGAAAGTACTATGGTGGCTTATTTTATTGACTAAGCCTTTTGTGGGCCAAAAGAAAGCCACTGTGACCATTTAGGAGGGTATTTATCATACAAAGGGCATTAGGGCTGTAGAAAAAAGGGTATGAAATCATTCTTTTCAAAGAATGCAGAAGTGAATTGAAGACGAGTTTAGTAAGTGGCAATTTTATAGCTGGCTGCATTCCTCCAGTTTGTCATTGTCAGTGGAGAGGTTGCCAAACCACAGCTCTATCCCAGGATGAAATTAAATATAATTTGGTTAACTGAAAACATTCAATATCCACAAATGCATACAGACATTTATATCTATATCCCAAGTTAAAATATCAGGTCAATTACATTCAAACCATAAATTAGCAAATGTTATTATTAGTGATTCCAGTAAAATAGAATTTATATCACCCTGAATATCCTGCAACATTCTCTAAAGAAGGCACTCATTTTTTTACTCTACTACTATGATTAACAAAAAAATAAGAAAGACTAATATAAATAAACTTTAAAAATAATGTTAATATATAAAATCCAAATGTTAATTATGTGAGGAATTACTCTGAAAACAAAAATAGAGAGACTTGGATGAAAAGTAGGATTTTAGGTTGGTTCTTTCTCTCTCTTTTGGTAGTTTTTAGCTAGTATTCTTAGCTAGGGTAAGTGAAAGACTAAAATGTACTGAATAAAAAACTCTTTGGTTTATCTCCATAACTTTTTTTTTGGTTAAAATATTCATGGTGGAGATAAAGACCCTGCAAGCTGCATTTTCTCCCTTCTCACAAATAAGTTCATGCAAAAGGATGTTGTATTTTCTTGGGACACCTCACTATCTCTTTTCCAGGAAAGGTGAAATGGACAATTCTGCTTATCCATATGTTAAATTTCAATATGGGGAGACAATTTACTGAATTATTAATATATATGTGTTTTGTTCTTAAAAATCTTTTCCTTTCCCATCATGATGATAGATAGGCCCTTGGGTATCCTTACCGATAGGAGTAGGAGAGACTGACAGAACTCTGCAATACAGAGGGAAAGAAATAGAGAAATGCAGTATTTACAGAGACGTGATGGGAACTGAGGTCTTCAAATTCTGTAAGCAAAGACCAGTATTCCAGATTCAAGGCCCTGGTGAGAAGGCACGTCCTAGGAAGTGCAATAAACAGTTTCCATGGTGCACCATGAGGCAAGATCATAATTTTTTGCTTGTCAGAAAAGTGGCACAACCTGTAGACAGGAAGAAATCTTTGACCATGCAAACTTAGACATGCAAGATATTGATAGCCACTGTGAAGGACCAGGGGCATATATTTAACTTCAGAGAGGGTGACGTACCCCAACCATGAGTGATTTTAGGTACCCCATTGTTCCAGTAGTCTTAATATCATATTTATTTTATTTGAAATAAGGTAATATAATATTTCTTCATCACTCACACAAATTTGTGGACTGAAATTTACTGCTGCTGAATGCATTATATATGATTACTCAGGTATTACATGTAGGGATCCTGGATATTAAGAAGACATGCGTTGGAGATATCACGGAGTTCTGGGAAGTTTGGAAAGTATAGAGGTATGAGAAATTTAAATTCTTACATGGGTACTATTAAAGATGTCAGGATGCCAAGGAACATTTTGTTTTAGATATTTTCCTTCTATACTTATCCTTTCCTTCTATTTCTTATTTCACACCTTAGTTTGCATCTGGTCCCTGTGATATTGTCCATTTATGAATTCCTAAATTCACATTATTTTCTTACAACCTAATAAATTATGTTGGATTAAATAACTCTGTAAATAATTTTCAATTTTTATTAGAACATGTCTGTAGTATATATAATGATCACATTCATGGGCAGTTGGTACATGTACATAATAGATCTTAATTATTTTATTATACACTTCATCTCTTGGTCCACATGCCACTTGCAAGAGATCTAAATTGTTTTTTCTATTACCTATATTTTATTTTCTTCTTTATTTCTATTTTGAGTTTCTTATATAAGAGAAACCATGCAATATTTAAACTTATGTGTCTGATTTAGTTCACTTAGTATTATGGTCTCAAGATGCATCCATTTTCCTACAAATGACTCAAGTTTATCTTTCTTTGTGGCACAGTAGTACTCCATCGGGCATATGCATTATTTTTCTCTATCTATTCATTTTTGGATGGATATAAAGGCCTCATCAAAGATTTAGCTATTGTGAATTCTGCTTCTACAAACATGGGTATGTATGTATCACTGAAATATGATGTCTTTAGCTCTTTCAGGAAGACACCTAGAGTGAAATAGCTAGGTCAAATGGAATTTCTAGTTTTAATTTTTTGAGGACTCTCCATACTGATTTCCAAAATGGTTGTTCAAGTTTACATTCTCACATTTTTTCCCAGCATCATTGGCAGCATTTATTGTTATTTGATTTCTTGATGATATTCATTATTTCTGGAGTCAGATGGAATGTGAGTGTTGTTTTAATTTGAATTTCTCTAATGGACAGACATGCTGAACATTTTTAATGCATTTATTGGCTATTCATACTTTGAGAATTATCTATTCATTTCAGTGGTGTATTTTTAATTGGTTCTTTATTTTGGGAGTGTTTAATTTTTTTTAGTTATTTACATAAACTAAGTAAAAGTCTAGAAGAAATATCTGGCAAAATATTTTCCTATTTTGTAAATTGTCTCTTCACTCCATTGGTTTGCTGTGCAGAAGATTTTCAGTTTGATATGATCCCATTTGTTGATTCTTAGTAATATTTCTTGTGCCATTTGGGTTCTGTTCAGAAAGTCCTTGTGTACCTCTGACTTCAAGAGTTACTTGTTTTATCTTCAAGCAAATTAAATGTGTCCGTTTTAACATTTAAATTATTTATCAATTTTGACTTTAGTTTAGTACATTGTGAGAGACATTGGTCTAAATTCAGTCTTCTACATTTGGATGGTCAGTTTTTCCAGCATCATTTACTAATGAGGCTATCCTTCCTCCAGTGTATTTTTTGGGAACCTGGTTAAACCTCATGTAGCTGAACGTGCCTAGAGTTGTTTCTGCATCCTGTATTCTATTCCACATATCTGGTATTTTACTCATGCTGTTTTGATCACTGTAGCTTTGTAATATAATTTCAAGTGTGGGATTGTGATGCCTCTTGCTTTGTCCTTGTGAAGCATTACTTCCACTCTTCTAGGTCGCTTCTAGGTCGCTTATGGTTTTATGTGAATTTAAGGATAGTTTTCTCTAGTTCCATGAGGAACTATTAGTATTTTGATTATAATTGCATTAAATCTGTATTTCAGCTTTGGAATTATGGCCATTTTGACTATATTGGTCCTGCCTGTCTAGGAACAGGGGATATCTTTTCATTTTCTGATGTCCTCAGATCTCCTTTTTCAGGGTAATGTAGTTTTAATCGTAGAGGTTTTGCTCTTCCTTCATTAGGTGTATGCCTAAGTATTTTATTATTTTTGATGCTATTCTGAATGGTATTCATTTTGTAAATTCTCTTTCAGTGTGTTCATTATTGGTGCACTGGAATGCTAATGATATTTGTGTGTTGACTTTTTATCCTGTGGCACTACTGATTTGATTATCTATTCTAGGAATCAGTTGGTATAATTTTTTTGGTATTCTGTATAGAGGATTATGTCATCTGCAAATAATGACATTTATTTTCTTCCTTTCCTATACATATCCTTTTGATTTATTTCTCTTCCTTGATATTGCTGGCTAATTTCTCAATGTGTGTATTAAACAGGAATGAAGATAATAGACATCTGTGCTTTGTTCTTGATTTTAGAGGGAAATCTTTCAGTTTTCTCAATTTATTGTAATGTTGGCCTTTGGTTTGTCACAAATAGCTTTTATCAAATTGGCATAAGGTCCTTCTATATCGATTTTCTTCAAGGTTTTTCTCATGAATGGATGCTAGAATTTGTTAAAGGCTTTTGATGCATCAATTTTGACATGATCATGTGGTTTTTGTCCTTGTTTTCCCTATGTCACATTTATTGATCTGTGTATGTTGAATTACCCCTGCCATTTGTGTTGTCTTCTAATTTTTCACTAGTTTTTGTTAATTTAGATTAGTATTATTTGCATTATCTAGCTACATCTAGCAGCTCTTGGATCCTTTTTCCACGTTCTCTTGGTTCTAAGGAATCTTGAATAATCAATCTCTGACAGCAGCCCCGTCTTCTAGTTCTGACACTGTCTTCTTACTGGTCACTTCTGTTGTCCATACTTTTAATAGGATTTTCAATCTCCTTGATTCTGTTTGGAACTTTTTCATGGATTCTATTTCATTGCTAGACTGGGTATTCATATTTTGTATCATTTTGTTTATGTCAGCTAGATTTTTATCACTGTCTTCTGTTTTTGTTTTGACTTGTACATTTAAATGATTTTAACAATATCCAACACATTGAAGTGGCATAAAAAGTAAATTTTAAGGCAACAGTGTAACATCACAACAGTTAGAGATTTTGATAAAGTTTTATTATTTGGAACAAAGGAATCTGGGTACTTAACTGGTAAAATGGGATTCATTTTGTTGCTATGTAAATATTTTCTAGATATCTCAAGGTGAATTTCCATGTTAGAGAACATGGTAATTAAGGATAATTATGTTCATGTTAGGTGAAGTCAGGTACTGTTTAATTCAATACATAATTGTGAGTAACTTATTATGTTCCAGGTGGTAAGCTCAGTGCTGAAACTTAAGTGGTTAAAGTCCCAGATCTACAGCATGGAGATGGAAGTTTAATAAAAACCATAAATGTAACTATAATCATAAATTTTATACTAATTATAAATATATGGCAATTATGACTGTGAATGTAATTATGACTATAAGTGTACCTATAATTATGACATTTACTATTCAAAGTTATTTACAATTACCAATAAAGGATATGCACAAGATTTTTGTGTCTGTTATCCATCACCAGAAATTAGTAATAACTTTTAATAAATTGATAAGGGGACATTCTGCTTGGGGAATATTCTATTTGGAAAAGGGATTCTTCTCCCAATGATGGATGACAGTGAGATCTCCAGAGAAACAGCAAGTATACTGCTCCTTTCAATTTCCATTTCCATCTTCTCTGAGACTTTTTTTTTTTTTTGTGGGTACCGGGGGGTCGACCTCAGGACCTCGTGCGCCAGGAGGCGCCTGTGCCAGTGAGCGATATCACCGGCCCCTTTTTCGTATGTGGGTTCTGGGAGTCGAACTCGGGCCCTTGCGCTTGCCGGGCAGGCGCTTAAGCCGCTGAGCCATCTCACCGGCCCCTCTGAGACATTTTTATTGGCATTAATTTCACTGCTGTGAAAAACTGCATCCTTTAATATTAGCCCCGTCTTATAAACTCCTCACAGATTAACATCACCTTAAAATGATACAACATTTCTAAAATTCACTCATTCTCTGGACACATGATATAGAAAATAGTCATATAGAGGCAACAGAAGGCAGGAGAAGATTATTACTAGAGGGCCAGGGATATAGCTTAGTGGCATAGCACCCACCTGGCAACATGAGGTCCTGAGTTTGATTCCTGGTCCCCCCCAAAAGAAATACTATGGGAAAGACACAAAAGTCTAGAGAGATAAGGACCTGAACATGGCTGTTGTAGTAGATGTGATAAAAGTGTTGAATATCCAAAGAATGGAGAGGCTTAGGGATGCTTGAGTCATGGGTAGGGAAGGTAAAAGAGACCAACAGGTGGCTTAGAGGCTTCCAGCCTTGATGCTTAAGAAGAGAGTGAAGTCACTGTTACAGAAGAGAAATTCTAGAGGACCAAGAACTGTGCATGAATGGTGAGTTTACTGTTAAATATTACTTTGAGATATTGATGAGATATACAAGCAAAAATATATTTCAAAAATAAGATAAGATTTCTTAAGGCAGGGATAGACTTAGATCCCTGGGGACTTTCTAACAGAAAAGTCACTGAATGACCTTTAGCAGGTCCTTTAAATAAGAACTCTAGGATTTACAGTTTCAATCCATTTATATTGCCTAATTTATAATTTTCACATCTACTTTCCTCACTAAAACATTCCAATCATACCTTTAAACATAGAAAGAATGAGTTTTAATTTAGTACTTGGAAAGAACAAGGTGCATTGACCATTGAAGTCTATCAAAAAGAGCTATAAGGACTGAAAAATTGCATGCTTTGGAGATACTAGAGAAAATTGATTTCTTACTTGCTAAGGCAAAATGCACATTTTTGCTGAAAACACCCATCACTTTAGCAGCAGAGTGGTAGCAAATGCATTACTCAGATTCCTAACACTTTCACATGTATCAACCCAAGACAATAAAGTTTTTAGGAATTTCCTAGGTCCTTGCTAATTTTCTGCTTTGCTTTAATCAGATATTTTTCCTCTTCTCCACATGTGGGTTCAGAATTCTTGACTCTTTCATACCAGATATATGAAATAGTAGGGAAAAATAGTCTCTGATTTAGGTGACTTTTGTCTTGATATTCACTCCATTAAATGGTGTCTTGTAATGTTTAGGTCATTTTTTGTCCATCATGTGATAAGATCTAGTCTCTGGATTGCCTGTTCATTTTCTGATTTCTGTAATCAACCTTTGGCATATTAGATCTTTATAATTGTAACTCCATGATGGAACTTCTTCACAATTCTGAAAAACAGATTTAAGTAAAATTAGAGGTTCTATTTTGTTTCTTCAGCAGGCATATATATTTTCTACATCTACAAAGTCTTGGCCATGTGGATACACTGTGAAAGAGGTCTTGAAAATACCTCGCATCAACCCTGGATCAATATTTCTCAAATTTCTGTGTTAAGGAATCAGTTTTTCTTTCTTTACAATCTATTTCAATTAATATTTAAAAAGTATTCTGTATAATGTGTCCACTGATTAATGATCACATATTGTATATTGGGATACTAGGTTGCTATAAATATTTCTAAAACTTATTCTTGATGTCATTTGTATCTCAGTGTGAACCAGTAAAAAAATATTTTTAGAACTACTCAATTCTGTGGGCAAAAATGTGGGTCACAATATGCCTAGATCATATACATATATATTGAATTTCCACAGAAATCTTGTGAGTGATTTGTCTAAAGGGTAAAAATAATAAATTAAATCTATGATCCCTCAAAGCTATAAAGTTGTACATGATTAAATGCCATTTCTCAACCATTTCATTCCTCTCTGGAACCCTAATCCCAAGTAACTTCAAATAAAATTAAAGAACTAATTATTGTCTCACACAATTTACTGAGGGTTTACTATGCATTAGGGACCAAGATAAGTGATTTAGAGACATTATTGCTTTTAATTCTCATATTGCCCTTATAAGGTAAGTAATTTTATACATAAGGACCTGAGGTGCAGAGAGGTTATCTTTTCAAAGTCATACAACTACTGGTAAAACCAGCAAAACATCTGCAACCCACAAAATAAAATTAATTGGATTATTGCTCTGTTTTCTAGGCTTGAGAATTTATTCTGGGTATTGTATTTAATTGGGTTTCATATTTCCTAAGTTTCCAGTAACAAGATATTGAACAAATTTCAAGTCCAAAGTTATCAGACCATGGCCCTATACCTACTAATTATAGAGGGTAAGCTGTGATTGACTCCATAACTCAAAATAATGTGTAAGTTGCAGAAAACAGAGGAGTCGTTTGTGCACATATCAGTCATAAATAATCAAGGAACAAATAATATAGCAAAATAAGATTATCTCAGTTAGACCTATCCAGTTTTCTCTTAGTTCACAGAAGACTATTCTGAAATATTTTATGGTTGTCTTCAAAATCATCTTGCTTGGCAAAATACCCTAAACACAGTTTCTCTTAGTGGTTGAAGAAGGGCCTGCCCCTTAATTTAGTGCACTTCTCATCACAGGAAACATTCAATACAGTATGAGTGAGACTTTGCTTTTTGCTCTGCTTCACACATCTCTAATTATGGAATAAAACTCAGCAGTAGCCTGGACCCCCACAGTAAGCAACAAAATTTTAGCAGTGAAATGGAAATGACGAAGACATTTCATGCCCCAATTTCAGTCAGAGAACACTGGGAGGATATTTACAACTAACAGAAAATTTACATATTTTCCAAAATTGATAATACACTGCCTGCATTATCACAGACACACAGAATCACGAAACGATGTAACTTGTTAACACTGCTGGTCCAGTTTCCTAAAGTCATTTCATAAAAATAAAGTTTTTACAGGCAGCAACGTGTTTTCTGGCAATTCTAAAAGTTACTCTCATGGCTTTTTAGGGTATCATAGGGCAATTTCAAATTTAAAGATTCAGCATACCAATTATGTGCATTTTTATGTTTCGTGCATACTTGGCATCCTGTATTTTTAATAGTTGTCCACACACTTGCAGCTGACCTGCAAGTACAAATGATAGGGGCCAGGAGCCATATGTTGTGAATCTGTGAAACACTGGTGCAAGGACAAAGCATCTTACAAAGACATGGAAGCAATAATTAACAATCTTAGAAAAATGTGTTTTATTACTTTTTTATTGCTTGGAGTAAATTATAGGATAATTAGAGGCTCTCAGGCCTAGTATTAGAGGCTCCTCTTTTTCCTCTTTGTTCATGACTAGTCTGTCCTCTATCATCTCCTCTTTGTCAATGTTTTTGTTTCATAGTATGCTTGGTATTCTTTCTGTTGTGGAGAATCATAATTATAGTCAAACTACTCAAAAAATGCAAGTGATCTTAAAAAAAGTCTTCAACATAGCATGGGAGAACATAAACAGACACATATAATGCAGTGAGGTATACAGAAGTAAGACCTGTGATCCTACAGTATCTGCTTTTTATTAAAAGTCTGCAGATTCTTTTATGCTCTTCTTTTCTTTTTTTTTTTTTTTTATGTGGGTACCAGGAGTCAACCTCAGGACCTCGCGCTTGCCAAGCAGGCGCTTATGCCGCTGAGCTATCTCACCGGCTCTCTTCTTTTCAAAAGGTAGAGAATAATTCTTCACCATCAACTGTAGGTTATATTTTTAGACTTACTCTTGATGAATAGAATGTAGCAAAAGATAGAGTGTGTAATGTCTAAGTTTATGGAAAAGAGCACATATTTACTCTTAAATTTCTTGGGTCACTTGCCAGATGTATTAACATGAAGGTAGCCTAGTTATAATGCAAGAGGTTTTCTACACGAGAACCCTTTAACAAGGAACAGAGCAAGGAACTGTGCTCTAGAAGCAAATCGTTTCATACCTGCCAAAACTTTAGAAGGCAAGTGTTCTGAACAACCACTTGAATGACACTTTATGAGCCAGAACCACCTAAATTGGCCCCTCTTGGAGTTAAAAATTGTGAAAAGGTAAATATTTCTTGTTTTAAGCTGTTAATTCTGTGTAACTTGTCATGAAACAATAGATAAGTAGTATGCAAATGCCTCCCTATATAAAGTTGTGGTCAGTTCAGGTTGTGTGCAAAAGAATCATTTGTTTTTAGGGTATCTACTGAATTTGCATTTCCTGTTTCCCAGGGTTGTGCTGTCGAAATAGCATGAATGAAGAAACAAATATGATAAAACAACAATGAGGTGCCCCAGAGTAAGTAGTGTTTCTGGATGATATTTATGCCACCGTGCTCTGCCCTTCCAAAGTTTTCTCTTGAAATTATTATTTTTCTGAGTGCATTTTGGTACCACTACTCATAATTCCCACTAATGTTCTGATTCCAGGGTTCTGTTTTTGTTTGAAAGTAAAGTTACAGTTGTAAGAGGGACTTAACCCTGAGCTGACAGATGCTTAGTGGGTAATTTAGTGGGTAACTTAATGGGTAACTAAGCAAGGTAAAGCTTGGCATCTCTGCCTTCCTTTTGTATGTCTTCATTACCCTAAAACTTTGGGTCTGATTCTTGCTCAGTTCTGAAATAAGACTTGAAAATCACTTAAGGAATGTTTGTGGTACAAAGTTTATTTGGCCTAAATTTACCTAGCCCAAGATTATAAGGGCTAAATTTACCTAGCCTATCTCATCCACTTTCAAGATATAAGACACAAAGATAATAGCAACTAAAAGTAATTTTGAGGATTTGTAGTGATGTCCAATTATCAGGTTTTACAACATTCAGCTCAGACACCTGACACAATGCCTACAAGTCTTTCAGCCACATTGAGTTCCAGGAGAACAGAGCCTTGCATATGCAGAACACCCCATGATGAAATCACTCCACCTCAAAGTTGGGAACAATTTTCCCATGACAAGAGCTAAGGCTGTCTCCCTAAGCATAAGCCATCATCTCTTATAGAAACAGATTTGCCCCTTCAAGTGATGATGGATTCCCAGAACCTCACAACACTAGTCATGAGGTACCAATCAACCAGACAACAGCTGGACCAGGGTTACCTACACTGCTAGCCATGTGAACTCAGCTGTGCAAATCCCACTTCCTACTTTTGTTCTCCTTTTCTATAAAACATCAAAGCTTCCGCCAGGCCCTCAAAGACGTATCTTGAACCTTTTTGTCTGTATTTTCTGACATGGCCAAGCTGATTAAAACTCCTTTCATAACATTCAACACTGTCTATCTCCCTGATTGGCATTTTGGGATGAGTAACTGAAACTGGTTTGTTGGGATTTGCAGAGCTTTGGTTTTTACCTTAAAACTCTTGAAACACAGTTATTTACAATTCCATCTGTTCTGAAATATGTTTCTCACATGGCTTCTTATGCATAACTTTATATTTTGTGTTTTTATTGATATGTGCCATTGTTCCCCCTCCTCTCCCTTTCTTTTCTATCAATAATAATCACATGGGTGGCAAAGTTAACTGATTTGTGCAGATATGCATTCCAAATTGACCTTATGCAACACTACAAGAAAAGTGCTGGCATTGGTCATAAATTGGTTTTCTGATCTTTAGTCTTCTATCTTCATAATGGGGTCATGTGTCTGTGAGTCAATCACTGAAAAAATGAAAAAGGTCATTGTGAGTTTCCTTTACTCATAGCCTTGTGCTGTGATGTTACAGAAAATCCCATCTGTGTTCTGTGAGATTAACTCCTTATCCGCAAAATGTGATAGTGTTATTTGTGTCCATCATTTAAATAGATATGTGTTTCTGAAAGGTGTTTTCTTTTCTTTTTTTTTTTTTTTTTTGTGGGTACCGGGTGTTGACCTCAGGACCTTGTGCGCCAGCAGGCGCCCGTGGCTCTGGGCCATATCACCGGCCCTTTTTTCGTATGTGGGTTCTGGGAGTAGAACTCGGGCCCTTGTGCTTGGCAGGTAGGCGCTTACGCTGCTGAGCCATCTCACCGGCCCCCTGAAAGGTGTTTTCAAATCTACATTCAGCTTTTACTGTTCATCCCCACCCTCTACCACATGTATGCATGTATACATATCCATAATTGTCTTCACAGTGCAGAAAAAAATGTTTTGCATACTTTTATTACATGGACTGATGCCATATTTTCCCCATATTCTATATATAGTCTTAATTAAGTTATTGTTAGCTAAATAAAAATTTTATGTCTCAGATGTAGTAGAGGACAAGTCTGAATCTAGTAACCCAATTCTCAAAAATAAATAATCGAGAGTTGAAATATAATGGGGCATAACAGGTGGCAAATAAAGAACCATACAGTTGATAAGCAGAAAAACAAAAAAATAATCATTGTCATATGCTTTCTCTGTAAGAGAATCTAACAGAATCTTAAGAGAAACCTTCACTGTGGATAATTATATGCATGGTAGTTAAGAAGGGGAATAACAGAGGCCTGATGACGGTATTGTGCTATTCTATCAGGCAGAGAGAGACTGAGGGAGCAGTCAGTGCACAATGGGTAGGAACCAGTGGGTTTGTAAATTACACTTGAAAGCCTTACATGCCTGCCTCTGACAGGATATGACAAGTACTGGCTGCTGAGTTACTTTTTACTACGGAGAAATCATTCATTTGCTTGACATTGCTCTCCCACAAAATGGGCCTTCTGTTGTTTCACCTTTGCAATTTAAAAATTTATAGAGAAATTAAATTCTATTACTTACTGTGGCTGTGTACCATCTTAAACTACCATTAATCACAAAGGCAGAGAATACAAAAGAATGATTTCAATGCTGCGTCTTTCTGTAACTGAAAAGAAGCAGAAAACCAAGCATAAATGGAAAGAATAGGGACTAGACAAAGGCAAGAAGAGAAGAACCTCATATCTGGAGGTCTTTTATATTAAAGTTGTAATAAATTAGTGATTCAGAGCATATGTATTGAATTTGTAATATATTATTTGGAAAAACAAGGGCAAAATTTGACTATGTAATGCTATAACTTCTACAGCTGGTACTCTTGTTGGCAAATTAAACAAAATAGAAAACCAGGAAAATGCCCCAGTTGGGGGTATTGCAAAAAAAAGTATGATGTTTTTATTTGGAGTTTTTGTTTAGCTCTCTTATCTTATTTGATCATGCCGAAGGGGAGAAATGCTTGTCTTGGAAGAGACCTTGATTCTTACAGACCTGGTGTCAGCTAAATGTTTCTTCATGTTACAGGTGTTTTGTGTGGTGTTTTAACTATATATATATATATATATATATATATATATATATATATATATATAATATTATATTATATTATTAAATACATATATATATAATTTTAAAGAGAAAAAAATGAAACAAAATTTCAAAACAAGATAATAGGAGGGTTACAATGGTTAATACATTATGTATTGTTATCTTTAAATTGGTTACTCAGAGTACAAGATATCAGCATTTAATAGTCCAAACAATATTAGCACAAAACTTTATTTTCAATGAACTAAGAGAAATTAGTAGTATAACTATCTTAACTATCTTATATATATATATATTTTTTTTTTTTTGCTTTTCCTTTCCTTCTTTTCTCCATTCCCCCATCCCAGTTTCTCTTTTCTTTTGAAGTTTCTTTCCATTTTACAATATATATGGTACATTTTGGATCTTATTTACTCTTTCAGCTTCTCACACTAGGGAGACAATATGATGTTTACACATGTGCATCTGGTTTATTCCACTAATGAGTATGGTCTCGAGTTGCATCCATTTACGTATAAATGTCTCCAGCATCTGGATGGCAGCTCTCAGTGAGGCGCTTTCTCTGCTGCTTACCTCTGACCATTTTGGTGCTCCCTCCTCTGTGTGGTGTTTTAAAAATATGCACAAGTTCTTTTACATTCTTAGCATCAACAGGAGAAATCCATTTCCTCTCCTTGAAAATGGGCAAGTTTTTGTGATATTTTTAAGCAATAGAGAATGGCAGAAATGAATGGCACCACAAACTGTTGTCTTTGCCTGAATTGTTCTTTCTTCTGCTACTGCTCCTCCTCCTCCTCTTTTTCCTTCCCCCTCCTCCTTCATTCTTCTCCTCCTCCTCCTCTTCCTCCTCTTTCTTCTCATTCTCCTCCTGCTTCTTCTTCATTCTCCTTTCTCCTCTTTTCTGTTTTTTAAAATATTTTAGAAAATATTGAGTCTTAATGTAGCATTTTAATATACATATTTTTATGTATATATAAAGAAACATGTATAATTTGAATCATATCCATCTCCCTGATTACCTTCCCTTGTACCCCTCACCCCTTTTTACCTTCCTCTTGTCTAATAATAGTCTTCCTTTTACTTTCATGCCATCTTTATTTTTAAGTTCTAAATACAATGAAAACATGAGATAATTATGTTTCTCAGTCTTGTCTTATTTCACTTAATGTAATGATTTGCAGTTCCTTCCATTTTCCATCAAATGGCATAATTTCATTCTTCTTTGTGACTGACTACTATTCCATTATGTATATGTACACCACATTTTCTCTATCCACTTATTAGTTGGGTACCTGTCCTTATTTTGGTTATTGTGAATTTTGCCCCCAAAACCTGAGTATGTAGGTATCCCTGTAGCATCCTGACTTTATTTTCTTCAGATATATACTGAGGAGTGGCCTAGCTGGGTCCTTCGGAAGTTGTATTTTTAGTATTTTGGAATTCATCATCCTGGTTTCCACAGTGGCTATACTAATTAACATTTTCACCAATGATATACAGAGATTCCTTTTCCCTCACATCGCCAGCAGCATTTATGGCACTGTGGTTCTTGCATTGTTCACTTGAAAACTCAGTCTTGAAAGCATTAGCTGCCCTGTGAGCAGTTTAATTGTACTGTTCAGCTGACGTGATGGAACGAAACCTAAATTAGTCCACATCAGTGGAATACATGAAAAGATCGTAGATACAGACTCAGACTCATGAGGAGGGAGTTTTGCCCAGACATTTATCTGCTGTATCATCTCATAGCTCTCACCAAAATATGTTGAATGTTTAAATTTAAAATAATTATTTCACTAAAAGAAACGTTTCTATTAATCTCCCTCAAAATAGTCTCCCTTGTTTTTTTTTTTTTTTTTTTTTTTTTTTTTTTTGTGGGTACCGGGGGGTCGACCTCAGGACCTCGCATGCCAGCAGGCGCCCGTGCCGCTGAGCGATATCACCGGCCCCTTTTTCGTATGTGGGATCCGGAAGTCGAACTTGGGCCCTCGCGCTTGCTGGGCAGGCACTTAAGCCGCTGAGCCATCTCACTGGCCCCCTGTTTTGAACACACTTATTCCATCATTCTTGCTATTTTCTGAAGCAGTTCTGTTCTTTTTTATGAACATTTTTATGATATGTGATAAAAAGTTTGGTGAAAGCCATCCAAGGAAAGACAAGCTGGTAAAATCATTACAGTATGTCCTCGTCTATTTTATTCACTGGACCTGGTACTGTGTGACTTCTGATTCTTCCCCAAAGTCAAAATGACCATGAAAGTTAAATGTTTCAAATTGATTCAGGACATTAAGGCAGCTGCGACAGCCCAACTAAAGACACACACAATAAAGGACTTCCAGAATTGCTTCAGAAAGTGGCAAGAATTAGTGGGATAAGTGAGTTCAACGTGAGGGGGATTATTTTGAGGGGGACAAATGGTAATGCATATTTTACTATAATAAGTGTTTTAATAATCTGCATTTTTTAATCACATCTCATGTGGCCATCAATTTGTTGCAACTGATGATACACCTAAACTTTAAGTACCTAGCTTTTTCTGAACTCTTTCTGAGTTCTTAGTATCAGTACAGAGAACAAAGTGACAATTGATTTTTAGGTCAATAATTTTTTTGTAAAAGAGGAAAAACAATAAAAACAATGATACAGAATTTTAAAAGAAGATAATAGGAGATTAACAATGGTTAATATATTGCTTATTGTTATCTTTAAAGTAGTTGCTCAGATTACAAGTAATAGGCATGGGTCCAGTGAGATGGCTCAGCGGCATAAGCACCTGCCTGGCAAGCGTGAGGTCCTGAGTTCGACTCCCGGTACCCACATATGAAGAAACAGCCGGTGATATCGCTCAGTGGCACGGGCGCCTGCTAGGGTGCGAGGTCCTGAGCTCCACCCCGGTACCCCAAAAAAAAAAAAAAGTAATAGGCATGAAAAATTGATCAATATTTTTTATGCAGTGGTAGATAAAAAGAACACTTTCTGAAACTAAGTAAAATGAAGTTGTTTCCTATTTTTCAGGACAGGTGAGGATTGTGGATATGGTTCCATCACCTCACATAAAGCAGGTACAAAATAAACTGGAGCCATTTTACTAATACATTTTAAAACTATGCAAAAGTTTCATAAATAGAAAAAAAATTCAGTCAAAATTCTATCATTCCAGTGTAACAGGTGTGAAATTCTTTACAATACTTGTGTTGGATGCATCGAATCTGATATGTTTCAATCATTAAAATCTGTCTCAAAACATAAAAGCCTGGATTGAGAGAGCAGCTGAGTCTCAGTCAGTCTGTGCTTTCTGCCTGCATTGGATAATCCCAGAAGCATTGAAAGAGTAAGTTGTCCTGATAGGAACTTCCCTTCCCAATCAGGAGCGCCCTGGACATCACTGCCTAGCTCCTGGAGGCTCTGTCTCTCTGTGTGCCTGTCCATCTGTGTGTAATGGAGGTACATATTGCACAGTTCTGCAAAGGTCACCCAGAGTTGTCCTTTCTGTCTTCCCTGGGATTTTTCTGTTTCCAGAGTTTATCTGTTCTGCTTTGAGTAGGACACCAAGTGGAATCCATTATCTTTATGGTACCAGCTAATCTATTTTTTGTACTTAAAGTAACACATACAACATTTTTTGCTTCCACAATATCTTCTGAAGCCTGTGACCAACTCTACAGTCATGCCTCAGAATTCAGAACAATGAAAGAATTTCTGTTTAGTAGAAAAATCCTAGTAGAGCTTCCTGTGTAATTTCATGTAATATTTAATAGCAATGTGGTATTTTAACATGGATTTTCATAGTTTTAATTTTGCTTACACTAACATTAAAATGCTTTTAATATTTACAATAATTATGGGCTTTTATATTTTAATATATAAGTATGAAGCATAATTTTATAGAACTTTTTGGCATATTTTGTTAAAAAATAGAACATTGGTTTGATTCTTTGGTTTAGATAAAATTATCACTGGAAAATAGCTATTATTCCTAACACCACATACCAAGATATGTATGTTTATGTGTACAAGTATGTTTTATATGTATGGATTTATATAATGTATTTTTGTGTACATATGCAAAATCAAAATCTTGGATGTTAATCACCAAAAATGATGAATTGCCTCAAAGTAATCATAACTTTTTTGGTAAGTATAAGGCAACAGAAAACAATGCTGTTTTATTAATAAGTTGTTCTGTTTTTGAGCCAATTCAATTTCAATTTCAATGTTTGCTATGCAACAGTTTTACTACTAAAGAGCTATTAACAATGACCTAATCTTTGAAGACTTGATTAATTAATTAAGAAAAATATATTTCCATTGAAACTAAAAGTTCATCACGTCCCAAAAGCAATCTAAAATTTTAAGACCACTTACAATTTATTCATTGTTGGACCATTTATTCTATCCTCTGTGTTAGCCTCAAGGGAAAGAAATAAATGCAATTGCTGTTTATTGCTCTTATTGAGATTGATATATGTTTATTTAGTGTACTTTCATGTAAAAAGAAGAGACCATAAAAACACCATTCTGATTTAAGAGTCCCTTTGGAAATCAAGCATTCACAGAAAATATATCTAGACTTAAGGAAAAATGTCTTTCTTATTTTGTTCCAGTTCCACATTATGCACAAAACATTTGCTTAGAATTACAGGATTTAGGGGAATTCTGTCTTAAAAGCCTATCCTGAGAAGAATTCCATGAAGAGAACTTCGTTAGCTGTTCCCCCCAATACTACACATAGTTAATCTCAATTACATGCAATATTTATATTTAGATTGACTCTAAAGTGTTTGGTTTCTAGCTGGAAAAAGCAAAACAGAAAGGGGTAATAAGATCTGATAACATAAACTTCCTTCGGTAACATTGTGTTTGAGTATGATATTGTTTTCTGCTTCTCTTCTCATACTGATAAGTACTTTGGCCCCATAGAGTCAGATGAATTTCAGCACAGTTTAATTTTCTGATTTTTCAATAATATGTATGTTTATTCTTTGGCTATTACACTGGTAACAGGTACAGCTTTCACTCACATAAATAATGGACCTAGGAGTGACACTGGCTGATCTTTTGACTCCTGAAAGCATAGAGATAGTATAACACAGCTTTTATTTTATCTGAAGGTAGAAAAAGTCTGTTACCCCAAAGCGAATGGCTTATTGGTGACCAAACCAGAGATGCTATCATTTCATTTAAGAAAAATGTCACCACTTTATATCTAAAAAATGTAGCTACTCTTTCTATCCAAAGGAAGAATCAAAATTATTGGGCACTTGTTCCTGAAGGTATTATAGATTATTTTAAAGTACAATAGTATTGCCCTACCTTACTCATTCAGCCTATTACTACAACTGATTTTTAGGTAATAGGCTGGGCTCTGCAGTTTCCCGATCAAGGATCACTTAGTATACAAGTATTTCAGCAGCATCTGCCTTTTGCCTACTGGAATTTAGTGCAATCCCATTTCTTCATCGCTGATCAGAGGTCTCTTTCTGCCAGCAAGTAAGCATGCTTCCCCATTACTTTTATTCATTTCAGTACCATTCACTTTATTTGCTTCTGAATTGTCTCACTTATATATTGCAACCTATTATGTATTGCAACCAGTCCAGGAAGACAAATAATAATCCCTGCAACAGTTGTCTCAAAATGACCAGAAGTTGATTAATAATAGTCAGCTTTCTGAATTTTTGGACAATTTCCATCTTAAGCCCGACTGGAGGAAACTAAATATGCACTTACAGCTAACGATATGCACTGCCCCCTTCTAGAGAGACCACGTACACTGTCCGTATGACAACAGCTCTCAAGCAAGGAACAACTGCAGCTTTGTCCTCTTTCCACAATCAAACGTTCCTAACACTCTGCCTTGGCGTCGCTCTTGAGTGAAGTGATGGTAGGTATTTCTCTTGCTATATATAACAAGCTCTGTAAAAACATCTTTTGGTTGCTCTCACTTGGGCAGTTTTCATTTATTTCCACAGTTAAAACCACATTGTGACATATTCTGAGACAAGAACCTTTTCTTATTAAATATAATCCTTTTATAGAACAAAGACAAGGCTAATTTAAGATGTCTTAGAAACCTGGAAAGCTCTCTTTGACAAGATCATCCTTTTGGGCGGTAGGCATGAATTGACTATAGAGAGACTGATTGGCATCTACCCATTATGAGCTCTCTGATCCTTAAATGCTTCTTCTGATAAAAGAAAAAGAGATCTATCTCATAAGTCATTTGATTGCAATAAAGGAATGGATATAAATTAACTCCCACAGTTTTCCTAGATATTCCTTTCTTTTCTGTATTTGAAAGTATCTGACCTACAACATCATGGAAAGACTGTGGTTTACCATCCTTTCTCTAAAGGCTGTTTGGCCGGTTGAAATGAAGTATGGATATTTATTTTTCACTCTCTTATTCTGCAAAATACTAATTTGTTCATTCGATTCATTTTTTTTGTGTGAGCACCTATTATATACCAGATTCTTACTTAATTACTAGAGCTAGGAAAAGGGAAGGGAACATGCATGATTACTGCCATTTTACTGTACAAATTTAGGAAAACTAACCTACACAAAACATGGTATGAGCATATAAGAGAGGAAATTCAAGAAACTATAAGAAACTTTAAAAGGGAAATTCAGTTCAAAATGGTGCAAAGAGTTTTTTCCAAGTATGATTGAAATAATCATATTTTTGATGGAAAATAAGAACGCATGTTATTTTATTACGAGGAAGTCTAACAAATACATAATTGCTGAACAAGTAGACAGGAAAAAAGGGAATTGCCAAAGAAAAAAAAAAGGGAAGCCCAAGAAACCAGGTATTAATATATGCTGAGGGCTATGTACAAGGCAATTTACATGTATGAAGGCATTTAATCCTCAGTAAGATGGACACAATTTTTTTCATCTTAATATTTTAAATGATTCAATTGAATTACAGAGAGATGATGATGATGTGAAACAACCGCAAGCAGAAAAGCCACGCTATGAAATCAGGTAGTTTGGCTCCCCATCCTAATCTCTGAACCACTGCGTTTTACGAGCTCCCAATGTAAATGCAAGCGAGAATGTAAACAAGACAATTATCCTCTGTAGAAATACACGTTTCAAAGTACAACATAAAGAGAAGACCTTGAGGTTTCTGTTTTGTCAATTTAGTAGGTGCTTGTACAAGCTAATAAATTATAACTCTGGAAGAGATATATAGTTTGTTTTTTAGGTTAGAAAGAGAATCTAGAATATGTTAGCCAAAATATCAGTATAATTGAAATCCTAACATAATACTCATAAATATTTTATTATAGTAAACATATAACTTATATTATAGTGATATCTTTATAACATGTAAGTTGATTAAAATAATTGATTGTGTTATTTATAATGCTAAAGGTATGAAAAATTTAGTGCAGGTTATTTAGGAAAGGGTCAATGATCCCTGTATACAGAGTGGTTGACTGAAAAAAGAGGATATAGTTCTAAAAGAAATAATCATTCCATTGACAACTTTGGTAAATATTTACAATGTTTCTGTTTCCTCTGTAAATTATGTTGGATTACACTGCATTACCTTTGTGGCCCGCATAGTATTTGGAATATAGTAATTGTTCGTTAAAATAATTGAAAAATGGATTAATGAAATATATACTTATTTGGACAAGAAAGAGGCAGAGACTAAAATACTGTATTTTTTAGGTTCAAATTTGCTTTCTCTCTCTCTTTCTCTCTCTCCTTTCTTTTCTTTTTTCTCTCTCTCTGGATTGAATCCAGGACCTGACATATACTAGGCAAGTGCTACACTGAGTTATACACACCCAACCTAGCTCTCGTTGCTTTAGCATCTTGAAACAAACGGTGAAATATAGAGCTGTTTAAAAAGAAGCATCACGATCATCCCCAAATAAGCCATAATTTTAAATTATTAGTGGATCGTATATGTCACCTACTTAGTTTTCTTTAAAATTACTGAAATTTCCTAATAACATATTTTGAAAAGATTGAGTAACTTCTGAGGTGTGCAAAGATTCAAGCTTCTACATGTGTATATATGTGTATTTGTGCACACCCACATGCACATAAAAACACATATTCGGTGTTGCTTCCTTCTGACATTTTCAAATGTCATTTTTATATATTAAATGCTGTTATACAATAATAAGAAATCTGTTCCCCCTCCTGAGAAATGTGCTTCAGCGAGCCTGAATGAATTTTTTGGCTGAAAATACTCAAAATGATCCAAGTATAATTAAAATAGGTTGATACCAGCAGGAAGTATGTCAGAAAATTTATTTTCACTGTTTCTAATGCTCTATTTAAAAAAAATTTTTTGACTATTTTTTTCATTGGCAGAGAGAATGGGAAACATACCTTCTAAGAAGAAAATATTCAGACTATTACAACTTCATTAATTATGTTTCCTTATACATTGTAAAGACAGTGTGATACAATTTTAAACAACCTGAAGGAAAAACAGGTGGCATTAAGATTTTCAATTTCTTGAGAGTTGCATATATGTTTTGAACTTGTTGAAATATCATGAAGGAGTTATTAAGCTCATCTCCCTCCTTTCTTCCCAGTGTTATAGGATAACTTAAATTTATTCTAAAATATTAAGATATTTCTGAAGTTCTTTTTCTTTCCAGAAAGTTCTCAGTCATTATTATTTTCCCTGACACAAATAAAAAACAAATCAAAGCTGTGTTATTCCATTATCATTTTTAATCAATATCTTTGATTGATGGAGTCATTCAAAAATTTAAACTCCCTTTAATGAGCATGGGGTAAGTTAAATTATTTATTCAGACAAGTAACAAATATGATTTTTTTCTCATTCAGTATTAATCATAAGTCCTCTAGTCTATAGTCTCTGTCATTCACTTATGACAGCCCATTACCTACAAAGCTGATCTTAAATGGAGAAAGTCGGTACTGTTTTTATGTCAGTGTATTTCAGAACAGTCTATGTATGATGAAGGAATGAATGTGTGGCTGTTAGTACAGGTACTTACCCAGATATCCCGGGTAGGCGAAAGAATAAAAGCGCTAATGGAAAAATAGTTATCAACCAAATCTTTGGAAAATATGGAAATACAAAAAAAATATGTTTTGTTATTCACTTTTTCATGTTAGAATTTTTAAAGAAAAGAAATTATATTTTAGTACTGAGGTTTTCTCATGACCTTACATTATAAAATACTAACTGTTAGGACATATGTTTTGCAAGACATTCTAGTCTCCTTAACTCAGATTTGATACATGTTGAACTTTTACTCACTCACCAATTAGCTCTCAAATACATATTGACACCGAATGACTCATTCTTCTTATGTTTTAAGACACTAGTTTACCAGGTCACAATGGCCACTGTCAATAATTCAAAGATAATTGACATCATCATTGTCCCTCCCCTTCCCCGTCATACACTTTGGCTATGGTGGCCGTGATCAAAATCTGATACACTGCCTTTCATTTTCTCCCTGCAATAAAGAGGTGACACTTCTCCTTGGTAGAGTTTGCAGGTAAACTCCTGCCTTCCATCTTTGCTTTTTTCAATATTAAGTTGATGTCACTCCCAATCCTTACCTTGGCCATAGAGATGGGAAAGTGAATTTCCAACAACCATTTCCACCCTGCACAAACAAAGCAGAGTTATTTTCTCTATTCACATGCTTCCTCACTGACTGTACGGGCAGAGTCCTGTCTTCTTGGTAGCATAATAAAGAGGGCAGACCAAACATGCAACACAAAAGCTCTGCATAACCAAATTGACAATGGAACCAGCACCCACAAAAATTGGCTAGAAAATGCAGATTGAACATGAGCAAGTTGACTATCTTCTGTAAAACAGAAGATTTAAACAGGAATCAGAGTTTCAAAACAAATTTCTTAAAACATACAGGATACAGCCCCACATTATTTGTCAGCTCAAAAACCAAGAATGTGTCCAGTCAATTGAGTGGATACTAATATGTGTTAGAATTATGAAACAAGACTTTTTTTTTTTTTTTTTTTGTGGGTACCGGGGGGACGACCTCAGGACCTCGCGCGCCAACAGGCACCCGTGCCGCTGAGCGATATCACCGGCCCCTTTTTCGTATGTGGGTTCCGGGAGTCGAACTCGGGCCTTCGCGCTTGCAAGGCAGGCGCTTACGCCGCTGAGCCATCTCACCGGCCCTGAAACAAGATTTTAAAATCAGTTGTCTGAAAAAAATGGTCAAAAGCCAAATGTGGCACCTGAAAGGAATAGAAAGTCTTAGCAAAAATTTTGTGAAGTAGTACCAATTCTAGAAATTTTAGAACAAGAAAATACAAACTAAAAATGTCAGGATGGGCTGAAGTAGAATGGAGATGACAGAGGAAAGAGTGAATTTAAAGGTAGAAAAATAAGAATTATCTTATTTGAACAATAGAAATAAAATAGATCAAAAGAAAAACAGAACTTAGGGACCTGTGGAAAGTAACAGAAAAAGTGATGCTTGTGTCATCAAGGATTTCAGGAAGAGTAAAAGAGGAGGGTAAAGCTGAAAACATTTTTTGAAGAAATAATGGCTTACGACTTCTCAGTTTGATCCAAAATTATAAACCCAAATAGAAAACCTCAGACAAATTCCAGCCCAGACGAAACATAAGCAAGCTGCTGAAAATTAACAAAAATATCTTGAAAACAGCCACAGAGAAATGATTCATTACCTATCACTACATTTGAACAGCAATTCAAATGACAGCTGCTTTCCCATTAGACACTCTGGGGTCCAAAATAAAATATCCCATAATTTACCAAGTGATGAAAGAAAAAGAAATTGTTAGCCCAGAATATTATGTTCAACAAATATTCTTCAGAAATGGAGGGGAAATGAAGACATGTTCACGTGCAAAAAATAATTCATTATGAGTCAAACTGCTCTACAAATCCGACTAAAACAACATTCTTCAGAGAAAATGATATGAGAAGGAACTTTGAATGTAAGTGTTGAAGAATGAACAATAGAAAATGTGAAAGTACAGATAAAGAAGAGTTTTCTTTTCTCGTGGATTTTTTAAATTATGCCTGATCATTATGAACAAAAACCAACCTTTTTCTGATCTGATTCTCAATGCAGTAGAGGTAATTTTAAAGAAAAAATATTATGGAAGAAGTTACAGGGACCTATATGTTGGGAATATAACTACATTCCATTTGAAGTGGTAAGTCTTGCATTCTAGGTTCTCCCAGTTTGCTACCATCATCTTTATTTCCTGTAGACATTTTTTTTTAAATCAAGGGTTCTTTAACTCCACATTTACCAATACTTCTCACTGTCTTTATGAATTCTAAAATGTATTTACTTATTTATGTATTTGGTGCCGAGGAGGTAACTCGGGGCCTCCCACACATAAGTTTGCGGTCTACTACTCATCTATATCCCCAGTCTCTCTCAAGCTATTTTTATGTCTGATTTTTATAAATCCATCATTAACTTGAACATTGATTTTTTTCTTAATATGTGTAATATTTCTCTAGAAATTCAAATTTAGACACATCATTTTAGTGATTTCAAACTCCAAAGGAATGAAATTTTAAAAATAGGTCCATTTAAAAATTTTAATTCCTATATATAAAACACTTTCAGAACATGTACAAAAAAGGAAGAGGGTCCAGAAATAGGTAGAGTGGGAAGGGAGAGAGGGAAAAGGGAATGTAAATAGAATTAAGTTATATTGTGTACGTGTATAAACTCCCCACAAGGAATGTGTATGTTAAGTACTTCAAACATGTACTAATGAATAAAAAAGTTTAGTCATCTTTCTTTCATAGTAATTGTGTAGTAGATTTCTCTTTGTTACTTTTCTCATTGCTGAGCCAAAATATGTGACACCAACAAGTGAAATGAGGAAAGGTTTACTTCAGCTCGCCATTTGTAGAGTGTGTTTCAGTCCATAGTCAGCTGTCTCCATGCAGCAGGACATGGCAGAGAGGCATCACAGAGGAGAAACAGTCCACGGCAGAGTAGGCAGGAGGTAGCAAGCAGCAGGCACCACCACAAATGTTCTTTTTCTCCTTTATCCCACTCAGGCTACCAGCCTTTTGGGTGGTACTACCTACACCCAGGGCAGGGCTTCCCATTATCCACACCTAGAATAATGTTAAATCAATCAGTTGGGTGGGGCAGCCCTGAGGGTGGATAGACTGGATGGGATATGAAGGACAGAAAGAGTGTCACTGTTTGCTTCTAGTCACTTGCTGCTTGCTGCCTTCCTGTCTTCTGCCTTCAGCCCGCTGTGATGTCCTTCTGCCATGCCACCCTGACTTAGAGCCAGCCAACTATGAACTGAAACCTCTACAAACTGTGAGCCAAATAAACCTTTCCTCCTTTAACTTTTGGGTGTCATGTATTTTGTCTTAGAAATGAGAAGAGTATCTAAGATTGTTAATATTGTCTTATTTTTCTATTTTTAAAAAAGTTTAATAAAAATTGAATAATTCCTTTTTCTTTTATTGACCTACTTTTGTAAGGAAAGCAACACAAGAACAAGTATACTGAGGCTATGCTAAAGGTTTTAGTTCTCCGCTTCATTGAAATGAAGTCTTTAACTATTTTTATATATACATATATTGATTCAGTCATGTTTTTGTTTGTTCACCATGTATTTATTAGGAAACTCCTCTATCACTGGTTTCATGTAATATAGAAAAATTTCCATTCTCCAAAAGTAAATAAGACAGCTGGTAACTGGTAATTGACATCCCTCTGTGACTTCACACCTATCAAATTAAATCAAATTCAGGAGTTGATTGGGCATAGCTACCAAAAATTTACATGATTATATAGTTACACAGTTTTGTCATTGAAAGCTTTAATGGTCCTTGACTATTTGACACTATTACCAGCATTATATTTTTTTCTAATTTCAAGTAAAATCAACTCAATTCTATTTCTGCAGGTTATGAACTTCAGTTCCTTTATCTGCAGTGATAGGATATTTATTTTCCTACGGACACATCTCAAATTCATTATTGGTTTTTATTTTCATCTATGCATTTTTTCCTACACAAAGGTTTGGGTTGTTTTTTCATGATATAATATTTATGAAGTTATTTTTGAATTCTATAATTTGCTGACATGTGTTCTGAAAGTGTTCTAATAGAATAAACCTCAAGGATTTCTCTTACAAAAACCTTCATTACCTCATCAAGGATGATGTGTCATTTTTCACGAGTACTTCATGTCAAGAAAAATAAGCAAATATCAGAGAATAAACCTCTGAGGAGAAATGTACATGCATATTAGTTGGCAAAGGTTTTTTTTTTTTTTTTTTTTTTTACTTCTACAAAAAGTAAGAAGTTGGAATAGCCTTTCAGTTTAAATTTTGCACTGTGGAGTTTCAATGAATTTCAGAAGAATTGAATGTAATACTGTCATGACTTGTATCTAGATGTCCCCCCAAAGCCTCATGCATTCACAGGTGGGGCTTTTCAGAGGTGACTGGTCTGGAGTGTATGAATATGGATAAGGGTGTGTGAATACAGATTAAAAATGTGATAATAGGACTAGGTGGGGCAGCCTTAATCGTAGTATCAAATCATGAATCAATCCCAGCATCACGTTCCCAGAAGCACACACCCTAGATCCAGCCACCTCTGAAAAGCCACACCTATGACCACATGAGGATTTGGGGGGACATCTAGATATGAGCCATAACATTAACTGAAAATAAAACAAAAACAATAAGCCTTTGTGACAGCCAATATAAAAATAAATAAGGAAGACTTTTATTTTTATTGACTTTGACAGCATTAATCTCCTGAAATGATGAAAGTAATTAAATATAATATATTCATTAATTTTAAATTTATTTTGCTAATTTGGAAACAATAAATACAAGTTATATACAATATATTTGAGCCTGATATGTGATTTTTGATCACTTTTCCCCACGTGGAATATATAACTGGATTATTTTTATGTATTATGAATTTTTCTAATGGCTAACAATATTTATGGTAATATATACTTCGCAAATATGAGTTTTTGTTATCACATGAGACAGGCTTATATAAAAATAAAAAAATGTTTTATTAGGGATTTATGACATTTAAAATTATTTAACCCTTTCGTATTATTTCTACAAACATCTTTCATTTAAATAACTTTGAATTTTTCACAAACTATGCACATCATCATCATTACTCTAGTGAAAAAGCAAAATGCTACCAATATTACATAAGCAAGCGACTCTCCTACAGTAACTGCATCCCACTTAAAACAAAGTGCTAATCACCATATTTCCACAAAAAGTATAATTTTGCCCATTTTTATGTTTCTTAAGGGGAGTTATTTTGCCATTCTAGAGCCTCCTGTTCAATATTGCTTTTCTAAAATTTACCATATTGCGAGTTGCGTGTAGCTGTAGTTTTGGTCTTGTTCCTGTTTTATAGTGTTACTTAAATAACAATACAAAACAGTGTTACTGATTCAAGCAATGTAATTTTCAGTGTATTAGTAATAGATATTTGAGTTGCTTAGAAGTAGAATTGATTAGATATCAGCTAGAATCTCACATAACAGACTAATAGAATTCATCTAAGGATTTTTCAAAGTGCTTAAATCAGTTTTCATCATCATCAATGGTGCATATTTTGGTTGCTTTATTTCCATTTGATATTTGCAGTTTTATCTGTTTTCTAAGTCATAATCATTATATTGGGTACGTGGTGCTACATAATGGTGGTTTTAATTTGTATTCACTTGTTATTTAGTGTTGTTGAATATTTTTTAACCTATACATTGGCCATTTGCATTCTGTTAAGTGCCAATTCAATCCTTTTGTACGTTTTTCTATCAGATTGTCTTTCACTGTCCTTATTTGTTGGAATTTGAATATAAAATATCTTTCTTGGACCGGTGATATACCTCAGGACCTGCCTGGCAAGCACAAGGTCCTGCATTTGATTACCGGTACAAAACAAAAACAAAACCTCTCTTGTCAAAGATAAATATTAAATGTACATATATATTCTCTCAAAGTATATCTTTCCCTTTCATTCTTTCACCATCTTCAGTTTAATGAAGTCTAAATTACCATTTTAAACTTTTTATTTTGAATGAATTTTTGCAATACAAAAGTCACAAAAATGCTTCAGAAAAGCTTTCCATAATGTTTGCATGTAAACATTTATGCACAAAGAAATCAACATTAGAATGAAATTAATAGCTAAACTATATGTTGTTTGGGTTTTAAAGGGTGGGCTTCTTTTTTTGGTTAATGTTCCTTTTCTGTTCTAGTATTCAATTAGGCTCTTACACTGCATTTACTTTTCTGGTTTCCTTAGTCTCCTTCCATCTATGCCTCATTTTTTTTTTTTTTTTTTTTTTTGTGGGTACCGGGGGGACGACCTCAGGACCTCGCGCGCCAACAGGCGCCCGTGTCGCTGAGCGATATCACCGGCCCCTTTTTCGTATGTGGGTTCCGGGAGTCGAACTCGGGCCTTCGCGCTTGCAAGGCAGGCGCTTACGCCGCTGAGCCATCTCACCGGCCCCAATGCCTCATTTTTATTTCACTTTAAGTTTAACACTTTTGAAGTGTAATGGTAAATCGCTTTGTAGCACGCACCTCAGCTGGCATTTAACTGATGTTTTCAAGTAATGAAATTATGCTATTCATTTTTGAGAGACTACACCAGTTCCTTTTCAGTGATTCATATTAGGAGCTATATGGTAATGTATCTTATTAGTGGTGTTACTCGGGACCTATTAGTTTCATGGTTTCTGCTATTTGTATCCACTGTACCTTAACATGTTTTTCAATTTCATTTAACAAAAATTTTGGGAAAAATGAAATGATGCAAACATGCTGTCATTTTAGTATTTAATGGTGGATTTTTCCTGGAAATTATTAATTTGATCTTTTAAGGGAATTTTTGTCTCCCTGATTTCTTCTACATTAATCAGTCATTTATGGTTAATGTTTTATGAGACATTATTTAAAAAATTATTTACCTTACTTATGCTCATGGCTATAACATCCTTTGTTTCTTTTAATAAACTTGATTATTCTTTCACATTTAGTTCTATAAACCTAAAGTACAATTCATTTCTGTGTGAAGTACAACTCACACACACAGTCATTTTTTATCCATGTGGAAATCTAACTGATCCAACATCATTCGTTAGATAGCTCATCATTTCACCCTTGGGTTGTAGTGCCACCTGTGCCATAGAATACATTTGAATGTAGATGCAGACACTGTTCTGTTATTTATTCATTTATTTTTTTATTTAGTTAGTTGTATTGGTGATTCAACTCAGGGTATTTACACTGAGTTTCGTCCTGTCCTTTTTATTTTTATTTTTGTTTTATTTTGCTAAGCTGTTAAGTTGCCCAGGTTAGGCTTGAACTTGTGATCTTTTTGCCTCAGCCTCCCAGCATGCTGGGATTATAGGCATGTGCCACCATGCTTGGCTTTATACTATCTTCATCAAGTTTTTGGTCCTTGACCAGTACCATGGTGTCTTTAATGAAAGAATGTGACTTTATAGTAATTCTTGGTATTTTGTAGTGTAATTTCTGCAACACTAATTAGATTTTTTTTCCTATATAAGTCTTAAATTTTACAAAATCTGCTAGTCTGCATCCATTAAACTATATATTTTCCTTTCGTGAATTTTGAAAATTACTCTAGTAACATTAAATAAAATTTTATGTGTTTGTTATTGGCTATATATATATATATATATATAGTAGTGATCAATTCAATAAATCTGTATCACCAAATTTTATCATTTATTTGTGGTGAATACAAAGTCCTTTCTTCAACTACATTGAGATATAGAAAATATTGTTGTTGTTAATTCTGTTTACACTGCTGTGCCATAGAAAATAAGAATTTATTACTCCCCCGCCCCATTTTTTTGGTACTGGGTTTTGAACCCTGAGCCTTGAGTGTGCTAGGCAAACATCCTACCACTAAGCAACCTTCCCTGATCTTCTTACTCCTTTCTCACTATAACATTGTGTTTGTTGACTGACCTCTTCCCATCACCCCTCTCCTCCTTACTGTCTTCAGTCTCTGCTAACCACTATTCAACTCTTACATTTTATGAGATCAACATTTTTTATTTTACTTATACCTGAGGTCATGAGGAATTTATCTTTCTGTGACTGATTTATTCCATTTAACCTAATATTCTACAGGTTTAACTATGTTGTGGCAAATGACAAGATTTCATACTTTTTTATGGTTAAAAATATTCCATGGTATGTACGGGTTCATTTGTTTGTATAACATATTTTTTAACTATTCATCCATTACTGGACATCTAGTTTGATGACCTAACCTAGCTAGTGTACTATTTATTGTTTTTTAAATGTTGATTCATCCTATATTCTTCATTAAATTTAATTTTGTTTTGATATATATTATTGTTTAAATATTTTATTCAGCTTTCAATTCAAAATTTTTGCTTTATGTTAATGAGAGTGATTATTTTAATTTTTCTCCCTTTATTTATTTATTTATTTATTTATTATTATTTTTGTGTGTGGGTACCGGGGGTCGACCTCAGGACCTCACGTGCCAGCAGGCGCCCGTGCCGCTGAGCAATATCACTGACCCTTTTTTGGCATGTGGGTTCCGGTAGTCAAACTCGGGCCCTCGCACTTGCCAGGCAGGTGCTTACGCCGCTGAGCCATCTCACTGGCCCATTTTTGTCCTTTTAGTGATTTCACGGACTTTATTATCACAGTTTTGCTAACTTTGTCAAGTGGTTTGAAAAATGTTTCCTCTTTTTCCATTCTTTGGAAAATATGTGCAAAATTGACCTGATTTCTTTTATGAATGTTTGAGAAAATTCAACCAGTCAGGTTCATTAACTTGAAGATTTCTTATGGAAAGATTTTCTTATTTATATATTCATTTATTTTAATTAAATTTAAAGTTTTAAGATTGTCTATTTTGTTTTGTACCACTGGTAGTAAGTTTAATTATCATGTCATTATGAGCTGTACTTACTTCATTCTTAATATTAGTAGTTTCCACGTTTTTATCTTAATTAACCTTGCTGAAAGTCAACATAGTTTTCACAAACTGACATTTGATTTTTTTATATTGAATTTTCATTGCATTATTTTTGTTCATTTTATTTGACAACTTAAGTGTTATCCTTGGTGTTGTTGAATTAAAATAGTGTATCTTTCTTTTAATAAAGATTTACTAAGATTTTTCCTTGTCTGGATTTTTGTTACTTTTCATATGGTATATCTTGTTGAGATTTTTTAAGAAAATATTGCTTCTATTTGGAGTTTATCAGACTTGATATGTTTCATCAAATTCATGAAAATATTTGTCACTTTTGTTTTTAAAATATGACTCTGTCCCATTCTGTCATACTTTCTCCTTCTGAGATTCCAAATGTGTCAGTTTGTGTATTTTATACTCACTCATTTTGCTTTGACTTCTTCGTATTTTCTCCCATGCTTTTGTTTGGATGTATTGTTCAGCCTTCACTTCACTAAAACTCTTTTCAGTAAGTCAAATCAGCTGATAGAAACATATACAGAGCTCTTAAATTCAGGATTGAGTTAGTGTTCTTAGAATTTTATTTACTCTAGTTTGTTAGTAAAATGTTAGTTAATTCTAGTTCGTTAGTAAAATGCTCACTATCATTATTTTCTTAAATGTATTAACCGTTTTCCTGTAAAGGAACCCAGTGTATTAAATATAATTATTTGTCACTACTCAAATCATCCATTGACAGCTAACAAATCATGCATCTGCCATTGCTCTGATGATGTGTGTAAGTAATGCCTTCTTGTAGGACATTTTCTGGAGGCAGAGACACTTTATACTGGATATTTTGAGTAATTATTTATAAACTTGGAAAGGGAGGTGAAGTAGGGAATATAAAAATTATTGAATGTATTACTGAGTATGTAAAGCTGATGAGGTTCACCTACCTATTTTCTAACTTATTAAACCATGATTTGTTGAAGTGGAGATAGAGTTAGTGAAAAAATATTATACTAGCAATAACTATAAATTGCTTTTATGGGTCTTATATCTTACTCAAGTGATTAAAGCATTTTAATTTTAGATTTTGTAGTTCTCCAAGTAATTTAGAACTGAATGTATTATTGAGTGGGAATAAATATGATTTAATCATTAAAATTAGAAAAGCAGTCCTGACCTTAAACCCAGAGAAATAAAGCCATGTGTGCTTTTAGTGGTACAGGTCTATAACTTGTTAAACAATGCCAACAACAAAAATATGTTTCTCCCTATTACTGCCAATGGTGCTGCTGCCTAATTTGACTATACTTTTTATAAAAGAAGACAAAACTTTTCACTGCATTATTATGTAAAGGGACTGGGAGCGGCCTCGGGCTGTTTCTGTCTGAGGGTGCCACAGCAACTGGGAGAGTGGTGCAGAGACAAATAGGGTAAGGAGACATGGGCTGTCCATCGAGAGATGTCAGGAAGTTTCTGGGTGAAGGCACTGGGCCAAACCCCACATCCAGATCAGCCCCACATCCAGGTCAGCCCCACACCCAGCACTAAGCCTACTGTAGGTGATGTGGTTACACAGCACAGATTTAGGCTCTGAAGTGGGGAGTACCACAGAACTCAGGACACTAAAGGAAATTTATAATTTTTTTGCTGTTTTTTGGTGTTGTTTCATTGTTAACTTGCTTGTTTAGTTTTCTTTTTTCTTTCCTTTTTTTTTTTTTTTGGTTGTTTAGGTTTTTACTTTTATTTACTTATTTATTTATTTATTTATTTTTATATGCAGGTATCAGGAGTAGAACTCAGGACCTCGCACTTGCCAGGCAGGTGCTTGTGCTGCTGAGCTATATCACCGCCCCCTATTTTTTGTTTTGTTTTTTCATCTTTATTCACTTATTCTTCAAGTGTCTTTCTTGATATTTTTATATCTTCATGTCAGTGAACATGGTCTCTGGTATTTCTGATTTGCTTTGGTATTCTTTTGCTTTCTTCTTCATTCTTTCTCTCTTGTCCTCTTCTCCAGTTTGCCAAAACTTGGGTGGTCATTTTTTGTCCTTCAGCCTTACTTCTACTATATTTCTCTTCATTTATCTCTCTTTTCCCCCATCCCTCTTAAATCCACACCCCCACAAGCAATGTAAAATCATTCTACTAAGAGGCAACTAACAGCATACAAGTTCCTGGTTTATGTTGGATTTTGTTATAATACTGTAGATCTTGCTTTTATGGTTAAAAGTACTAATTAATAATTACCTCAGTTTGTCAGTTTACAGACTATGCTTCATGCTATTATTATTGCTAATTGTACTATTTTAGCCAGTGTGTCATACCAGTTGTAATCAGTTGTTCTCCCTTGTATGACAGCACTGTGATTATTTGGGATCATTACCATCACCATAGTTCACTACCAAAGGACTGGTACTGAATCAAATAGCAACTTCTCATCTCAAATAAATTGGGAAGGTATTTTCTTGGGGCAGACTCAAAGGCCAAGAGCCAGCTATACTTAGAAGACATCTCTGAGGGATTGACATTTCCTAGTGAAGCCTTGATACTATTGGTAAATCTACCTACCATAAGCAACTTACAAGCATCAACACAGAAAAAAAATAAAATTAAAAAAAATAGAAAATGACAATACACTACAGCAAAATGCAACCCTAGACCTCCAGCCCACCAGGATAAGTCCAGGGGACAATGAGATAGAGGAAATCAGAAGCCACCCACCTGAATTTTCTGAAATGGCAGCAGCAGAAGTAAAACAAGGGGCTGGGAATATAGCTTAGCAGCACAAGCACTTGCCTGGCAAGCAAAAGGTCCTGAGTTCAATTCCCAGTACCAAAAACAAAACAAAAAAGTAAAACCAAAAACCAATACCAAAAGCAAAACCAATTCAAAGAAAATATGAATGAAGCTATAGAGAAAATAAGATCAGAATTAATCTCTCAAATAAAGGAGATGACGAAATGAAGGACTTGCTCAGAGAATCTAGAGTAGATGCAGATGAAAAACAGGGGAGCTAAGAAAATGATGGAAACTAAGCATGCCTGGAAAGAAATGGAATCCATGAAGTAAATTTAAACAGATAACCAGGGGATTAAAAATTCCATTGAAAGTATACACAGCTGAATTAACAATGGTGAGGACAGAATATCAGATCTAGAAGACAGGATTGCTGTTAGTGATCACAAAAATAAAGATTTCTTGAAAATAACAAGGGATCATGAAAAAATCAACAGCTGCAAATGATGCAAAGAAAAATAACATAAAATTGATTGGACTCAATGAAAAAGCAGGAGGCAACACCAATAACATAAAGAACCTGTTCACAGAAGTAATGGCAGAAAGCATCCCAAGCTTGGAAAAAGTGTTTGACACACAGGTAAGTGATGCATATAGAATTCCAATTAGACGTGATCAAAATAAATCTACAACAAGGCACATAATAATCAACATTCCAGAAATTCAGTACAAGAGAATATTAAAAGCTGTTAGAGAAAAGAAGTTAATCACATATAAAGGAAAGCCCATCAGAATCACAGCAGACTTCTGAACACAAAGCCATGAGTCAATAAGAGCTTGGACTGAAGTATTTCGAGTCCTGAAAGAAAACAGCCTTCAACTAAGACTGACAAACCCCACGAAATTATCTTTTAAAATCATTGGAGAAATAAAACACTTAAGTGACCAAAAACAACTAAAAAAATTCATAACCATCAAACTATCTGTCCAAAAAGTTCCAAAGAATATTTTAGAAAGAGATAATAAAGACTACAATCACAAGTGTACCAATAGAAAGAATCCACCAGCAAGATAAGCAATTAAATGGAGGGGAAATACAGGTAACCAACAACAGAGAAATAATGACAAGGATAAGTCAATACATATCAGTTATAGCCATCAATACAAATGGTCTCAAATCACCAATCAAAAGAAACAAACTGGCAGAATGGATCAAGAATCAAGATCCAGGGCCAGTGATATAGCTCAGTGGCATAAGTACCTGCCTGGCAACACGAGGTCCTGAGTTCGACTCCCGGTACCCACATATATAACAACAACAACAAAAAAAGAATCAAGATCCAACATGTATGCTGCATACAAGAAACAGATTTAATTCTAGAAGAAATACTTAGGTTGAAAGTCAAAGAATGGAAAACAATACTTCATAGACAGGATCCTGAAAAAAAGCAGGGGTAGTTATTCTATTTGGAGACAAAATGAACTTCAAGCCAAGACTGATCAAAAGAGAAAAAGAAGGTCACTACGTACATACTTGTTAAGGGAAAATTCCAAGAGGAAGAGAAAACAATCATAAATATATATGCACCAAATACCGGTACATTATACTATATTAAAAAAAAATAATGAACATGATAAATCAAATAAGCACTAACAAATTGTAATGAGGGACAGCAATACCCTACTGTCACAAATGGACAGATCAACTAGACAAAAAATGAACTGATCTAAAATCAGTTTCCTTAAAACTGAACAAAACCTGTGAACAAATGGACTTCATAGATGTCTACAGAGTGTTCCACCCCTCAGGATCAGAGCATACATTCTTTTCATCTGCACATGAGATGTCCTCAAAAATAGACCACATATTAGCTCATAGAACATGTCAAGTAAATGCAAAGGAATTGAAATAATTCCATTCATATTATCTACAGTAAATAAAACTGGAAATCAAAGAAACCACAAAAACTACATAAACACATTGAAATTAAATAAAACTTCCTGAGCAAGCAATGGATCACAGATGAAATTAAAGAGGAAATTAGACAGTTTCTACAATTAAATGATAGTGCCAGAACAACATAGCATAACCTATGGATTGCAATGAAAACAGTCCTAAGAAGGAAATTTATAGCAATGGACTCTCGCATCAGGAAAACAGAGGGAGCTCAAATAAGCAACCCAATGTTGAACCTCATTATTCTAGAAAAAGAAGAGCAAGTCAAGCCTACATCTTGAACAAGGGAGGAAAATGTAAAGATCAGAGCAGAAATTAATGTAATTGAGACTGAAAAATAATACAAAGGATCAATGAGTTGAAGAGTTGGTTCATTGAAAGATTAAATAACATGGTTTACCCTTAGCCAACTTTATCAAAAAAGGAGAGAAAAGACTCATATCCATGCAATTAGGAATGAAAAGAAACGAATCACACTGGATCCTGCAGAAATCCAGAAGATCAATGACTACTCTGAGAAACTTTATGCTAATAAGATGGAAAACACTGAAGAAATGGACAGATTCATAGATACATATAAATGAACAAACCTGAATCAAGATGATACAAAAATTCTAAGTAAAGCAATATCACTCAGTGAAATTGAAGATGAAATTAAAAACCCACCAAGAAACAAAAGCCCAGGTCTTGATGGATTCACTGCTGAATTCTACAAGATATTCAGAGAAGCTCTAATTCCACTACTCCTCAAACTCTTTAATGAAATGTAAAGGTAAGCAATACTCCCAAAGTCATTCTTGCAAGCAAGCATTACCCTGATACAAAAACCAGAGAAGGACCCAACCAAAAAAGAAAACTACTGGACAATCTTCCCAATAACATAGATGCAAAAATCCTCAATAATACTGGCAAATGGAATGCAGCAAATCATCAAGAAGATTATACACCATGAAAAACTAGGATTCGTCTCAGGTATGCAGGATGGTTGAACATACGCAAAACAATAAATGTGATACACCATATCAACAGAGTCAAGAACAAAAATCACATGATCATCTCAATAGATGCACAAAAAGTATTTGACAAAGTCCAACACCCATTTCATAATAAAAACCCTACCAAAAATTGGAATAGATGATCTTGATTTCAATCTGATGAAAGCCATCTATTACAAAACAACAGCCAAGGCCGGTGAGATGGCTCAGCGGCTTAAACGCCTGCCCGGCAAGCGCGAGGGCCCGAGTTCGCCTCCCGGAACCCACATACAAAAAAGGGACCGGTGATATTGCTCAGCGGCATGGGCGCCTGCTGGCGCATGAGGTCCTGAGGTCGACCCCCCGGTACCCACCAAAAAAAAAAAAAAAAAAACAACAGCCAACATCATACTAAATGGTCAGAAAGTGAAAACTTTCACTCTAAAATCAGGAACAAGACAAGGATATCCACTATCACCACTCCTACTCAATATATTTCTGGAAACATTAGCCATAACAATTAGGAAAGAAAGAAATAAACTCTCATGATTTGCAGATTACATGGTGGTCTACATAGAAGACCCCAAAAACTCCACTAAAAGACTTTTAGATATAGCTGGTTACAAAGTCAACATTCAAAAATCAATAGTATTCTATTCAAATAACAAACTCACTGAGAGAGCAATTAGGGAAAGAGCACCTTAAAAATAGCATCAAGAAAAATGAAATCATTAGGAATCAATCTAAGGAGGGAAGTAAAAGAGCTTTACATTGAGAACTACAGTACTTTGAAAAAGGAGATTGAAGAGGATATTAGAAAATGGAATAATATCCCTTTCTCTTATGTAAGAACCAATATAGTGAAAATGACCATACTTCCAAAATTACTATGCACATCTGATGCAATCCTAATAAAAATACCAATAGCATACCTCACAGAATTAGAGAAAATAATCCTAATATTTATTTGGAACCAGAAGCAACCTAGAGTAGCAAAAATGATTCTGGGAAACAAAGGCAAGTCTGGAGGCACCACAATCCCTGATTTGAAATTATACTACATAGCTACAGTGAAAAAAAAAACAGATGGTACTGGAAAAAAAAAAAAAAAAAGACCTCAGGATAAATGGAACAGATTGTAAGATGCAGAACCAACTCCATAGTCAGCCACCTTATTTTCAACCAAGAGGCCAAGCATGTTCATTGGAAGAAAGGCAGCCTCTTTAATAAATGGTTCTGAGAAAACTGGCTTTCCACATGACAAAAACTAAAACTAGACCCATATCTCTCACTATGCACTAAACTAAAATCAAAAAGGATTAAAGATCTAAATATTGAAACAGAAACACTAAATCTCCTGGAAGAGAGAAGAGGTAGAACTCTTGAAGATATAGGTGTAGACAAAGACTTTATGAACAAAATCCCAATTGTGCAGGAAATATTCCAAAGAATCAACAAGTGGAATCCCATCATATTAAAAAGCTTTTGCATAGCAAAATAAATCATCAGCAGAATGAAAAGATGACACACTGAGTGGAAAAAAATTTTTGCCAGGTATTCCTCAGACAAAGCACTAATGTCTAGAATATAGAAAGGATATAAAAAAAATTAGACCCCCTCCAAATTTAAAGACCCAATCCAAAACTGGGCATCTAAAATTAATAAATACTTCTCAGATGTAGATATAGACAAATAAATGTATGAAAAAATGTTTAACATCACTGGTCATTGAAGAGGTGCAAATTAAAACAATACTGTGATTCCATCTCACTCCAGAAAGAATGGCTATTATCAAGAAATCAGGGGCCGGGGATTTAGCTCAGTGGCTCAGTGCCTGCCTGATAAGTGTGAGGTCCTGAGTTTGATTCCCGGTACCTAAAAAAAAAAAAGAAAGAAAGAAAGAAAAAGAAAGATCAACTAATAAAAAATACTCGCAAGGAATTTGGGAAAAAGGAACCATTCTTTATTTTTGGTGGGTGTGTAGACTGGTGGAACTACCATGGCAATCAGTGTGGAGATTCCTCAATAAACTAAAACTAGAGGTTCCATTTGACCCAGCTATTCCCCATCTTGATAGCTTCCTGAAAGATTTAAAAGCATCACACCACAGTGATATATGCACACCCATGTCCATAGTAGCACAATTTTAATATATAAATCTTGGAAACAGCCCAGATGCCCATCAACAGATGGAGGGATAAAGATGTGATCTTTTTAAATATAATCAAGTACTACTCAGCCATAAAGAAGGATAAATTTGAGACATTTCTAGGTAAATGGGTGCACCTCGAGACCATACTATTAAGTGAAATAAATCAGACACACGTGTAAATATCATATGGTTTCTCTGGTGCAAGAAGCCAAAAGTGTACAAAAGAACCAAAATGTATAATAGATATCGTGAAATAGAAAGAAAATGTTCAAATGGGAAGGGGAACTAGGGAGGATGTAGGGGCAAAGCAAGGAAGGAAAAAGAAATAAAATGAAGAAAGAAAGAAAACATGAAAACAAAGCTTTTGTTAATAAGCAGGGAAAGAGGGGTTGAAGGGAGGCTAGGAGAATGGGATAAAATGAATCCAGATATATCATGTGCAGGTACAAATTCCCTATGATGAGTGTGATCATTATGTAGATGTAAAATATACCACTAAACTTAATTTAAAAAAGATAATGGAACTTTTATTTTCAAAAATTGTATTAACAGTTTACTTCACATACTGTACTCTATACCAGTGTACTCATTATGAAAGGAAAGAAACATAAATTTCTCAAGATTCAAAATGGAAAAATTGGCAGTCACCTCCAGTAATAACTGTCTTAGTTACTTTTCTCATTGCTAAGACAAAATGCCCAACACTCAAAGTTAAAGGAGGGAAGGTTTATTTGGCTTACATATTGTAGAGGTTTCAGTTCATAGTCAGCTGGCTTCAAGGCTTGGTGGCATGGGAGAAGGGCATCACAGAGGAGAAATAACCCATGGCAAAGCTGGGCAGGCAGAATGCAGCAAGCAAATGACAAGCCACAAGCAATGAACAAACCACTCCTCTTTCTGTCTTTTATAATTTATCCAAGCTATCTGCCCTAAGGGTAGGCTGCACTCACACACTTAATCCTTTCATCACATTTTGATCCCAGCACCACATACCCTAAATCAAGCCACCTCTGAAAAGCTCCATCTATGACTACATGAGGCTTTGGGGAGTCATCTAGGTTCAACCCATAACAATAACATAATAAGAGCCTTCTACTAAAATCTTTATATTTTTGTAAAATAGAAGTTCCGTAAGAGCTCCAAGTTTGATTTCTATTCAAATCTGCCATGTTTCTCAAAATAAAAAATTTGTTTTTAATGATTTTATTAAGTATAATCTACATGTGGGAGAATATACATTTGTTACATTGATAAGAGGACTTTTATTTTATTCATTTATTTATTTATTTTGTGGTACCAGAAATTGAACTCAGGACTTTGAGCTCGCCAGGCAGGCACTGCACTGCTGAGCCATATCCCCAGCTAGGACTTTTAATTTAAACCTTAAATTTTATACCTATAGTCAAAGAAAAATAACTTCTTTATGAGAATGTCTACCAATATTCCTATATTTTGGAATTTTCTATGATAAAGCATTTTATTATTCCATTTAAATTATACAAAATTCAATCCAGATTCTTTATTTCAAATTTCAAAGCTCACAGTCTGTCTTAATCCTATAACAAAAAATATTTTGACATTTAAAATTGACATGATTTTAGCAGTTTATAATTTTCATATTTTCCCATAAGAACCACTACCTAAATTTTCATATACTTTAAAATGTATATGTTCTAATAGTGTTTAATTAACACTTATATGCTTTCTTTAAGAAGTGAAACATTGCCATGCCAGTTAATTGTCAAACAGACTGGATTAGGAGGCTTTTGGAGAGGTGATTAGATCACGGGGTGCTGTGATCATGCAGCCAGTAGGGTCCTGAGAAAGGGCTATGGGAGATTAAGAAAAATCCAAACCCATACTAAAAGGAAAGCTGGGACTGGGTGGGACCTGACCTCTCTGATGGAGAGGCAGCAACAACCCAGCATGGTCTGCATCTTTATTTATACACAGTAAAAAGGGGGGAAGCGAGCAACAGGGTCGAAAGTGCAAGGTCTCAGTGTTTTGCTGAGAACATTGAAAGTGAAACATTCTCAAACATTCTCAGACATATCTGTGCTGTAGTTAACAGGGAGGAAACCAAGGCCAGACACCTGCTGGACTGGCTCTGCTCTAGTCCCAGCAACTTGTTTACATGGCTCATCTCTGGTGCTCTGTGTTCTCGGGGCTGGCCTTGCTTTAGCTGTGAATGTGTGGTCAATCCCCAGCTTAGCTGCTTCCCATTGTATTCACCAATGGGCTCATTCACTGCTGTTGTTTGCTGATTAGCTGAGCACAGTGCTAGGAGGTGGGGCCCAGTTTGAGGAGGTGGTTGCTAAGGATGTTCCTTTGGGGGATGTCTCTCACTGCCTCTTTCCCTTTGTGTCCTGCTTCTCTACTGCCATGAAGTGAGCAGCTTTCCTGGACCACACCACTCTGCCATGATAATTCTGCCTTGCAGCCAACAAAAGGTGAAATGAAACCCTTCAAACTTTGTGCTTACATAAGCCTCTCCTGTAACTTGTAGATGCCAAGTATTTTGTCTCAGCAGTGGGAAAGCTGACTTAAACAATTGTCTTTGATTTTTATGAGCATTCAATGTATAATTTTTTGTTAGCATTGAATCATTAAAACCATATTAAGTAAAAAACTAGGTATTTTATGCAAAAAAATAAAAAAACAAACAAAACTGCATCCCTCTGTTATATTTTTGATCCTCTTATCTTCAGCCTCTCTCAAGAAGTTCTTTCCTTTTTTCTCTCTCAAGAGGAACATAGACTTTGATTTTCATGTTGTCTGGTGTATACAGGCAGCTTTGATAACTGTACCTTAGTAAGGTTTGCAGTCTTTCTTTCCACACAAATGGAAAGGGTAAAACTTCTTTTTTGGAGCCAATGCTACACAATGTTCTGTAATTCTGCTTTAGCCCATTGGCTAACAATTTCTTGCCATTTATTCCTGAAGTTTTCAAGCTCCTGTTCATCATTTTCCTCCTCCTGTCTTTGTTCCATATCCACTCTTGCTATTATTCTGGTGTTTTGTTTTTTTTTTTTAATGCGGGTACCGGGAGTCAAACTCAGGACCTCGCGCTTGCCACGCAGGCACTTATGCCACTGAGCTATATCACTGGCCCATCTTGCTATTATTCTTGACACTGAATTGCACATTCTTTTTGATATTTCAGTTCTAAAGACATATTAATCACTCCTTTCCATAGCTTTTCCATGAACAATTTCTTTGCAAAAAATTTCAATAGTTTTGAAATATCAAAACACTTTATATCATTATCTGTGGCTCATATTATTTTTTATTTGTAGCTCTTAATAAGCTTTCCAATCACTTCTTCCAACTTTACTGCTCACAGAATTAAAGAGTGTACTATTTCATATATTATAGAAGTTACATTATGAAATTTGTACATACATATTTTATATATGTACATACACATTTTTGATTCCCTATTCTTAAAATGTGAAATGCAATCTTA
The DNA here is from genome assembly GCA_028451465.1 of Erethizon dorsatum. Classification (NCBI taxonomy): domain Eukaryota; kingdom Metazoa; phylum Chordata; class Mammalia; order Rodentia; family Erethizontidae; genus Erethizon; species Erethizon dorsatum. The sequence goes on from CM051824.1 coordinate 20,806,206, forward strand.
AAACATACACATCCTTCCCTGCTTTTTCCAAGCACATTTCTAGAGTAGGGTATATAATCACTCTCCTATCCTTTCCTTTGGATGCCATTCTATTCCATCTCTATAATTTTGGAAATTAATTATTACTTTTTTCTTGTATTTTTCTACTGTCTCTACTAACTTTTTTCTCAAAATAGAAATAGATCAAATAAAAACACCTTTCCTTGGTAATTTTATTCAGTAAGTAAAAATTAATTGAGCACCTACTGAATGGCTGGCATTGTTACAGGTGCTTTAGTTTCATCTGTGAAAACATGAGACACAAATCCTTTCCCATATGAAGTTATATTTTAGTGGACTCCTGGGTCTCCCAACAGCTCTCACTATATGTATTAACTACTGCTGAGTGAAAAATTCCTTCATTTGTAGGCTTAAAACAATACATTTTCTGAAAATGAGAAGACCTAATGGGTTTGACTGAGGTCCTCTAAAGGCAATATCTTGGCATTGGCTGCACTGGGCTCTTAGCTTGGAAATATTTTTTGGAATAAGCTACCCTCAACCTCCTGAGGTAATGTGCTGTGTTTAGCTCCTTACCCCTATAGGACTCAGCTCCCATATCTTTGTTGGCTGGCATCCAGGGACTATTCGTAGCTCATACCAGTTTACATTCATTTCTTCTCTATGTCCACAAATCACTTAACAACCACTAAGAGCTGGCAGAATGCACCTCATGCTTTCAATCTGATTGGTCTGCTCCCAGTCAGAGAAAGCATTCCACATTTTAAAGCCTGCATGATTACATCAGTCCATTTTCTATTTTAAGGTCAACTCTCCTGTATAAAATAATCATAGTAATATTATCATTATATCTATAGGCTCTGGGAATGAAGGCATGGACACTAATGGGGAGAATACTCTTAGAATTCTTCCAACTATATTTTTGATGTTCTTTGTTTCACAGTCATGCATTTTATTGTAAAAAAAAGACATAAAATTCTCGTCTTAATAAAAGTGAAATATTTAACACAGTATTGCCAGGTAAGTACAATGTGTAACATATCTCTTGACCGTTTTCATCCAGCCAACCACAAATCTTCTTTGTGCTTCATTGAGTGACTACTTTAGATTCCTCAAACAAATGCACACTTATTTTCCCTTTGCTGATTGGCTTATTGGTTTAAATTTCCCTTAGAAAATTCAAGAGCACAATTTTTGGTTCTATGTTAAGTGCAAGCTCACTTTTATAAAAACTTGATGTTTTCTTCTGAAGTAGCTATGTGATTTTCTGGTCCCACCAGCAATGTGTGTGAGTAACGCAATCCTCACAGTTATTTTCTGATGTTGCTCATTTAAATTTTAGTCATGCAAAAATATGTATACTGATATCCTATTTTGGTGGTGATTTGCATTCCTAAGTGATAATGATATTGAGCATTTTTCACATCTTATTTGCCATATATTTATGTTGTTCTGTGTCTTTGGTCCATTTTAAAATTAGTTTGTGATTTTGTTGGTAAATTTTAAGTTTTTTACATATTTTAGATATAAATGTTTATACATATATGAATTGCAAATGTTTTTTTCCTAGTCTGAAGCTTATATTTCAACTTTTGAGAATCCTTTTCAAATTTATAGGTTTTAATTTTGATGAGATCATTATTAAACTTTTATTTCATGAATAACGCTTTTATTTTCATGTTGAAGAAAATGTTATCCTCTCCCCCATAAATTTTCTTCTATATTTTTCCTACTTTTGAAAAATTCTACACTTCAATTTTAAATGCATGATTCATTTTGAGTCAATTTTTATATAAATTATACAATTCAGGTTGAGTTTCCATTTTTCTTTTCTTTTCTGGGTTTTCTCTAACACCATTTGTTGAAAAGACTGTCATCTATGGAATTATTTCTTCAGTTTCATTTGAATTTAGCTAAGCATGGGTGTACAGTTCTATGTCTAGTGTTTCTTACTCTGTTCCATTAATTTATGCCTCTCCATCAATAAAATATTTTCTTGATTACAGTCTATATAGAAAGCCTATATTGTATGTCCTTCTATCTTGCTTTATGTTATTAAAATTGTTGTGCTTATTATAGGTGCTGTGCTTCCTATATACATTTTATCACTAATTTGTGTATGTCTATAAAAATATTTCCTGGATTTTGATAAGAATCACATTGAACCTATAAATCAATTTGGGGAGATTTAATATTTTAGCTCTTTTGAATCTCCTAATCCTGAGTCATGAATCATGTCACAATTAATGTATGTCTTCTTTCATTTTTTAAATCAATTTTTTTCTTTTCTTCTTAATTATCCAGGATAAAGGCTCTATACATTTTTCTCTATATATATGAGAACTTAATTTTTGGGTGGCAAATGTAAATAGTACTACATTTTCAACTTTTTTCCCCATGTTTGTTAGTAAATGCAGTTGTGTTTTGTGCTAGCCATGCCTTCTGTGCTGTGACCTTTCTGAATTTTTTTTTTATTATGTCTAGGAGGATTTTTTGTTTGTTTGTTTTTAGATTCTTGAGATTTTCTCTGTAGATAAACATATAATTTGTAAATAAAGATAATTTGGTTTCTTCCTTTCCAATTAATTTATTTCTTATCATTGCCTTTTTGAGAAATATAGAAATTTTAGTGCTATTTTAGTTGCGAACAAAAATTGTGGTCATCCTCATCTTGTTTCTAACCTGAAAGAAGAAGAATTTGCTCTTTTCCATTAAATATGCATTTTTAGCTGTAGATTTTTTAAGATGCTCCTTATCATATTGTAGATGTTCCTATTTTCAGTTTGCTAAGAGTTTTTGTCATGGATGAATGTTGGATTTTGTCAATGTCCTTATAATTCATCCCATCATAAATTATGTAGTCTGGCCGGTGAGATGGCTCAGCGGCATAAGCACCTGCCTTGCAAGTGCGAGGGCCCGAGTTCAACTCCTGGAACCCACATACGAAAAAAGGGCCGGTGATATCACTCAGCAGCACAGGTGCCTCCTGGAGTGCGAGGTCCTGAGGTCGACCACTGGTACCCACACACCAAAAAAATAAAATAAAATAAAATAAATAAATTGTATAATCAACTATCTTCACATGAAGGAGTTATTTTCATATACTCTGAGAGAAGTCTGTTTTGTGTACTTCAGCCTTGTCTATTGATTGCGTAAAAAGGAACACAAAAGAGTTTATAAAATCCTCTCTCTATAGCAGTATAGCATATGACAAGTGTTTAGTCTTATTGCAAAAATCTACAATAAATGTCAGAAGCTAACATTTATTCTTTTTTTTTCCCGGTATTTCTTTTGTAATGATACTTTTATAATATTTCACATAATGCCTTGAGCCAAGTGAGGAGAAGGTCACACATTGAAAGAAACAGAAGCTAAGGACATGTATATGTTTTTCAAAATATTAATCCTTTCACATTCAAATAGTTGCTTTAAAGAGCTTTATTTTTGAACTAAGGTCATGAGAGGCTATAAAAGCATAGGATTGTCTTAAAATCCTTTGATATTTTGTTTAAAACAGGCCCTGAATGGAAGCAATGCACTGACCACATGAGTGGTTTTCATTCTGCTTGCTTCACAGAACAATGAACAGCTCAAAAATAAATAAATAAATAAATAAACAAATAAATAAACAAACAACAAAATGCTCATATTACTTCTGGAAATGTCTTATGGGTATAGTAGTGAGGAAAACCAGGTTCTCTGGACGTTTTTGAAAATTTTGCTCTCTTTTATGAAAGACCAAGACACTAGTGTTAAAACTCAATTTGCTCATTGAAAATAAATTTCATAAATAACATCTATAATTAATTTAATTATTAAAGTAGGGATGGTAAATACCAAGGCATTCCAAATTTGGAGAATGTATGTTTTCTTTTAGTATTTCTAGAAATAATTAATGCATGTAACTCAGAATTTAAAGATAATATCTATTATCTAATTCTATACAAAAATCACAAAATTGTATAGTACTGTACTCTATTAGCCAATTGAAAGATAATGGAACTATCTCATTCAAGATTCAGTAAACTACAGCCTATGGTCATAAAATCATTTTTTGGACATAAAGTTTTATTGGGAGATTGGCACATTCTTTTACAGGTTAACTGGGACAGATTTCACAGGATAGAATTAGAGTTGAACGGTCAAGACAAAACCACAGCTCAAAAAGAGTAAAGCAAAAACGTCTATCTCTCCCTCCAGCCCTCCCTCCCTCATTTCCTCCCTCCTCTGTCTCTCTCCCTCCCTCTCCCCCCTTGATATATTTGTTGTTTTTGTTGTGTGGTAGAAGCTCTATTCAGACTCACCTTCGGAAAAGAGCGACTTGCCCAGCTTTTGGATGAATTTCCAGTAAGCACTACAACCTTATCTAACAAGAATTGAACTGTAGCTGTCAGGCAGTGCTTCCCTCACTTCTCAGATAAAGAGAGGTACTTGGCTAAGATTACACCCGATTGCTAGGCACCAGCATCTAGTAAAAAAGTTTATACCGACTTTATTAACCTGATCTAGGGTGACGCTGAAGAGATTTTTCACTTTAGAGCATTTCATGGAGAGTTAGCTAAGGGGCTTTCATCACAGCTCAGTTTCCCCCAAGCCTTCCTTCTTTCTGTAGCCCTCCTTCTCACAGGTGTTGATCCCATGAACACTCTATAATCTCCTGTCGGCTGCTTCACAAGGAGCCCATTCTGCATAAATGGATATTGACAAAATAACCAGTAAGAATATTTCCAAATCAGTTACTGAGAATCACTTCTCTGATCATTAATTCAACACATCTATTTGGAAAGGACACAGTTTTTCCTAAAGTTTCCCCTGTTACTTTGTCAGATGGTTTCATTACTTGATTTGGTGGAGCTCATTTTCTGATATGAACCAATGGTGCCATTATTGTAGCACAATCCCTTGGAAAGTGAATTCTAGGAATTTACTGTAAAATGTTGAAAATCACTCTCCCCTTTGTACTGGTAAACAAGAGGACACTGTGGCTGTTTTTGACCAGCATGTTGCTAACAAAACAGTGATTAACGAAACTGGGAACAAATCATACTGGGGAAAGACCTCCATAACCTGTCACTGGTCATCAGCATGCAATTTACCCCTTATATATTTCCTTTATTATTTTTTCTATTTTAAGTTTTAGCCATAGAAATAGAAAACATAGGTGATTAGTTTAAATTTTATATAAATTATGGTTTTACTTAGATATTACTGATTATTGCTTTTGACTTAACTGAGAATTAAAGTGTTCGAACTATTGAGGTGTGCAATAAAAATAGGAAGGCTGTTGGGAGAAAAAACAGATTATAACTTTTAGTTCTGTTATCTTATGATATTTTCAGTGGCTTATGCCAACTGAATGGCTTTATAAAGTGAAACTAAACAAATAGAAGTGAATGGGGATATAGAAAGAAATGCTTAAGTGACCCTGTCATAGACAGAATGACAAAGTATTATAAATATTTGGCATGTTCTGCAAATATGTGACACTCAATCAAAAGCCATTTAAACTTTGAAAGGACCAGAAACATAATAAAATCAAATGGAACTATTTTGCTTTTGTCTACTTTCTTAGAATGCTTTATTGCATTTTTTAAGATACGGATTATTTTTTCTAAATTCACATTGAATTATTAGCTTTTAAATGTGTCAACAAAATGTGTGCTGCTGATCTACACACAAAAATAATTAGCAGTTAATATTTAAATTTCTGTCCTGGCTCATACATTTTACACTGAAAGCATCATTGTAAATCACTGCCCTTTCACGCTATCATAAGTAAGTAGAAATTCACTACAATTTACTGATTGAATTTAAATTGTAAGTCTAAAATACATAATCAGCAGTCTTAGAAAACTAACACTATTATGAAATGCACCACTATACTGCTGCATATTTGTGGGGCTGATTGTTAATATTTATTTAAAAGCTTTAATAAAATTCTACCACTTAAAACCAGGAAGGTAAATTCAGTGAGAAACTGCTAAGGTGGGGGGGTTGCTTAAAGATTGTTATTTTAACAGACCAGTATGATTAATTAATTAATTTATTTATTTGAATGGGTATCGTGTCAGGAAAATCTCAGAAAAAGTCTGCTGTAATAACTGCTACCAGGGCCAGTGAGATGGCTCAGTGGCGTAAGCACCTGCCTGGCAAGTGCAAGGCCCCTGATTTCGACTCCCGGATATCCCACATACGAAAAAAGGGCCGGTGATATCGCTCAGCAGCACGGGTGCCTGCTGGCACGCGAGGTCCTGAGGTCGACCCCCGGTACCCACCAAAAAAAAAAAAAGAAAGAAAACTGCTACCAGATGATTAGAGTACCGCTATTAGTTTAGCTAATGTGAAACAACAGGTTAATTCATTTTAGGAATTAGTGATTGAGGGAAAAAAAAAAACTTATTTAATATACACATGTTTTGTTTAAATCTGTTAAGCCCATGACAAGTCACCTTTAGATCATCATTCTAATTTCATATTCTAGCCATCACCTAATTTCACATACAGCTGCTTAGTTTCTCCTGAGTGATGAAATGAGAAAAAGAAACATGCTTCTGAGGCAATGTTTCTCGAAGTGTGTTTTGCATGGAACATCTGCTTTGCCTAAAATTGTAGCTTACTGGGCTGTGCTTCAGAAATCTGAATAAGAAAAACCAGGGATGACTCTTTGGAAAGTGCACTGGCTGGGCCCTACCCTGCCGAAAACGACCTAGCCTCAATATTATGTGCTGAAGCCTAGTGCAAATGACAGAGAGATAGAGGGGTTGTTGCTGGCTCTATTGCAGGCTGTGATTTGTAAGTATAGATGTGGCCTCCAGATGTACAGAAAAGAATGCATGGGCAGGATGTATTGGGCATGGGACCTGAGTGGCCAAGCATTCATAACTGGGTAATTTAAGTGCTTAAGTTATCATGATCTTCCCAGCCTAATTTATAGGGGGCTACAACCACCTATAGAGAAAAATGGATGCTTTTGTAACGCTATCTGAAAACATCAGTATTGTTCATTTTGCTTCTGGTAGATGCTTAATATGTTTTACATTGAATACAATGAATTCATTTCAGTACTTGCTTATCCACAGACACAACAAAGAGCTTTTACTTCTCCAGAACTCATCCAGTCATCTCTAGAATGAGAGTGATAATGATACCTTCCTTCAGCGGTTTTCTAAGATAAAATAAAATAACTTATATGAACTCTCCCTGGAAATGAAATAATTCCAAATGATTTTAAGACCAAAATATTTGAAACGGGTATGTAATGTACCTCTCTTTTCATGTTTCTAAATCAATATTTCTGTAATATCAGGTAGTGCCAATTTTTATCATTGACATTTTTAATTAATGAAGTGTATAATCTTGATTGGAAAGTATATTTTTATATAACTTAGTCTCTTCAAAGCATAGCTTGAGATTTTTGAATTCTTATATCCAGTTTTTTCTTAAATGGTTTGTCATGAGGACAAAGTGTATACAGATAATGAAATAGTTAGATGTTCTTATATGCTTGGAATACTGCTTCCCTCTCTGTATCTAATGGTATTTATACATCTGGATACCAACTCAGTTGCTGTCCAATTCTAAGCTCTGTGCCACATGAATGAAGATATATTTATCCTCATGAATTTTCAATAAGATGTCTTTTTTTGTGTGTGGGTACCGGGGTCAACCTCAAGACCTCATGCACCAGCAGGAGCCCGTGCCGCTGAGCCATATCACCGTCCCTTTTTTTGTATGTGGGTACTGGGAGTCGAACTCAGGACCTTGCACTTGCCAGGCAAGTGCTTATGCTACTGAGCTGCCTCACCGGCCCAATAAGATGTCTTATAAAGATTGTTCCTAACTTATGATGATTTGACTTAGGATTTTTTTGACTTTGCATTGGTACAAAAGTGATATACCTGTCCAGGAGTAGTGGCACACGCCTGTAATCCCAGCACTGGGAAGGCTAAGGCAGGAGGATCGCCACAAGTTCGAGCCAGCCTGGGCTATTTAGTGAACTCAACGCCAGCCTGAACAATGAGTGAGAATTAATAAGTAAATAAATAAACAAATAAATGACTTTATCAAAAGTGATGTGCCTTCAGTAGAAATGTACTTTAAATTTTCAATTTTGCTTTTTTCTAAGGTTAGATATATGAAGTAAGTTGCTGTCCCCTTTTGTTATGATTTTGGGCAGGTACATTGAGTTGCAGCTACCAGTCAGCCAGCATATCACAAATGTAAATAACTGATACCCTGCAGTACATCATGTTGCTAAGCTATGATGCTTGTTAGGTTATCGATATTAAATTCACTTTTGACTCGTGATATGTTAAATTTATGATGGGTTTATGGGCTTGAAACCACATTATATGTTCAAAAACAACAGTATAAATCTCAAACTTAGGAGAACTTAAAATATTTGCATTTCTAACCTCCTTCTCCAATAGACAATTGCCCTATTCTCCCACATATTTCTCATTGATGAGTAACATTCTATTGTGTGAATGAACCAGACATGTTTTCTCCATTTACCAGATGAAAGATATATGCAGTACTTCTAATTTTCAGCAAAAATCCTAAACATTAGACTGAAGTTTTTGTAAATATTCATTATCATTTCTTGAAGCAAAACAAAGAAACAAAGGTACTGAAACTCTGGATCTCAGCATTTGGAAGAATGCACCAATATCACGTGTGCACCATCTGAGTTTTGAATATGAATATGTATTAATTTTAAAAATACATTTCAAATGACCAACTTAAGTTAACATTTCACTTAGGAAGTTTCTTTCTTTCTTTCCAACCTCTTAGGATTTACTCACTCCTCTGCATCTCATCTTCCTAATGCTTCAATAAATGTTCAAAGATCTTTTATTCAAGTTCTTTGATTCCATTTGGAAATGCTCCTGTTTTGTCTTTCATTTAGGTTGTTCTTAACCTGTCTTTGACATGCTGGCTTGTATATTACCACTTTTAGATAACTTCCCTTTCTTTTTTTTTTTTTTTTTTTTTTTTTTTTTGGTGGGTACCAGGGGGACGACCTCAGGACCTCGCGCGCCAACAGGCACCCGTGCCACTGAGCGATATCACCGGCCCCTTTTTCGTATGTGGGTTCCGGGAGTCGAACTCGGGCCCTCGCGCTTGCAAGGCAGGCGCTTACGCCGCTGAGCCATCTCACCGGCCCTAACTTCCCTTTCTTGACACATTAAAGCAAGTTAAGTTTCCTGGTCATATAATGTCATGACAGCTGGAACATTTCTTTTACAGCAATGATGTGATTAGGAAATCTCCCATTGTAAGTGGGGAAACTGAACTTAATAAGAAAGAAGGAAAATTTAGTGAACTTAAAATAAAAAGACCAAGTATGGGGCCAGTGAGATGGCTCAGTGTCATAAGCGCTTGCCTGGCAAGGGTGAGGGCCCAAGTTCAACTCCCGGAATCCACATACAAAAAAAGGCTGGTGATATCACTCAGTGGCACGGGTGCCTGCTGGTGCGCGAGGTCCTGAGGTCGACCCCCGGTACCCACACACACACACACAAAAAAGACCAAGTGTGTAGGCTGATTCAGGTATGGTTCCTTCAGAAACAGGTTCCAGGGGGCTCATTCTGCCCTTTATTTTATTGCCTCTCTTCTCCAGTCCTAAGTGGTAGTTACTGGCAGCTCTAGGTTACTTTCTTTCCGAGTTCAAATCTAATAGTGGTAATGAAGCTTGCTTTTCTTTACACATACAGTACATTTCTCTTTATGACTGTTGTTTCTCATTGTGTCACATTTCCAAATTAATCAGTAAATTTGTGGAACATAATGAATGAATTGGGGAATATCACCTAAAAGACACAATTTTAGACACAGTTCCAACAAAAGCGAGGGGAATTACTGCCCATGTAGGACCATAGACAGCAATTCTGTCATCTAAATTGGACAAGTGGATACTCCTGCAGTTCATCTGGTTAAGGTAAGAAAGCTAGTCTTAGGACCAGAAAGCTATTCAGATAACTTACTCATATAGCAAAGTAGGCAATCTTCATTAATTGTAGCAGAAAAATAAAAGGGGGAGCAGAAACTATAAAAGCAAAGAGAATATATTGTGGCATCTTATTTTGAAGAACCAATAATCATAAATTTCCCTTTCAACTGTCATTGTTGAACTTGGCAAATGATTCACAATATATACTCAGATTTAGAGGTGTGGAGAAAATAAAAGTACCCAAAGAGTTTGATATGTCAGGAGTCATCACTTTGCATTATATTATCAATATGCTGAGCTTCTCAATGTGCGGAAATTGAATATTTCTGAAGTATCTGTCCTAATTGGTGTCCATAGATTTCTGTGTCTTTGGAATGATTCACTTATCTGGAGTAGTCATGTTTTCATAAGTATTAAGTTTTCTGTCATAACTGTGTATTTACTTATTAGCATTATAGAATTGTGCATTTGTCTGGACTGGTTTTGATATTAGCCATAGCATTAAAACAAACACCACTCTCCACATCTTCAAATGCTTGAACCTGTGCCCTTGTGATTTTCTGAGTTGCAGAGGTGAGAGGAGCATCTTTGATTAATCATGATACACATCTTTCAAACAGCAAATATTATGCTAACGGGGAAACACTTGATGAACTTCCAGTCTATACTAGGATAGCAGCTGGGTGACAGAAGAATCAATAGTTTAACTAGACCTCCAGGAAGGGGAGAAGAGTTGGAATTTCAGTTAATCACCTGTGGCCTATGATTGAGTCAATCATGCCCAAGTACTGGAACCTCCCTGTAAACCCTAAACAAAGGAGATCAGCAAGGTTCTGGGCTGGTAAACCAATTCTCATGCCATAAAGGTAGCATAATCCAACTTCACAGATGGAAAATTTCTGTATTCAAGATGCTTTCAGACCTTACCCCCGTGTGCCCCTTCATCTGGTATTTATTTCTATCACTTATAAAAAACCATAATAAGGCACTAATATTAGACAAGGAAAGGAATAGTAGGAGGAGGTGTAAAAACATGGTAATAGAGAGTTAGAGATGATAAAAATATTATACATTTATATGAAAATACTACATTAAACCCAATATTCTGTAATATTTTAACTTGTTGAGCTGTGATAAGTCTGGGATCTTAATATCAGAATTGACTACAATGATAGGACATGCAGTTGATGAATTGGTTGGTATAAGAAAATCCCCACACGTTCAGTATCAAAACTGTTACAAATAACAGTTACATAGAATTCTGTTACCTTATGAGATAACAGAGATTTTGCAAATGTCATTATGTTTCCTAATCAGTTGACTTCAATATAAACAACAGGGAGTTTATTCTCCATGGGCATTGCCTAACCAGATGACTTTTTAAAAATGATTTCTCAAAAGTTAGAGGTATTAGGAGACAGATTTCATTATGCTGCTATCCTGAAAGAAAGCAAACTGCTATGCTTTGGAAAGGGCCACCAGCCAAGGAGCAGTAGGCAGTGTCTAGAAGCTGAATGACCAGTTCCACAGATGAAGTGCACTAATATTGTGCCCCCAAAAAGTGAACTCATAATGAACTCCAAACATCAAATGAACTTGAAGCCCCCACTGACATGTAGCTTTCAGCCTGGTGAGATCCTGAGTTGAGAAACTAATAATCTGAACCCAGATTCTTGACTTACAGAAGATATGAGATAATGAGTGGGTATTGTTTTATGTTCCTAGGTTTGTGGCAATTTGTTATATAGCATATTAGAAAACTAATATGACAGATTATATGAAAACCATAAATTTTATATTGGCTTCATTTATATAATTATATCAATATAATCTCCAAATTTATTGATTTTAATTGGAGAACAAAGTAAAAAAGCATTTCCCTGCACCTACTAAAATAAGGCTTATTTTCCTTGCTTCCAAAAATTACTATCCAGATTCAATTAACCAAGGAGATGTTTGTATACTGCTGTTTCAAAAAGAGAAATTAGTTTGCTATGTATTGTCAACATCTCAAGATAGTTCCTATTAATTTTCTAGGGTCAAAATAAGAACTGATTTGCAGCTATTATAATGAAGGACACTTACAAGCATTTAACTATTTTGCTATTGCTTTATTGTCTAGGACATCATGAAGAAAAGGATATAAGATGGGAATATTTTGGTACTGTTTATGATCTTTATAAAAGAGAATTATCAAATGTGTCTATTCTTATAGTTAATTCTTAGAGGCTTTACTGAAAATCGAAGAGCAATAAAGCTAGATGGTAGCTTTGCTTGAAAAATGTTTATCTTAGCTCTACTTCTCACACTGTGTAAAAACATATAGACATAAAATAACTCAAGACAGTACTAAATTGTCTCATACCATTTAAATGGTGACATGCCTGGGGAATATGGTAGCTGTGTGCAAAATTAACATCATGATTTGTTAAATTTTATTTTAATTTATCCTCTCATTAAATTTTTATTTAAATGTCAGAAAATAAAAATCATTTGAAAACATTTCTATCTTCAGGATAATAAAAGTTAGCATCTAGTGAACAGAAAAATTTAAATATCTCTAGGATATAATAGCATAGAAAAAATTTGAGGGATGCAGGGGTGCATTGATTTGAAACCTGTTTTTGAGGGGAAGAGAGGTCACAATTATAATTGTATAATTGAAAGAAGATTTGATTGATTTTATTCTTGATTTTTAAAAAATAAACTTACAAAGATGGATGCAAATAGGATTTTCAAAATAACTTTACTATTAGAGAATTTAGATATATGTAGATATGCTCTTAAGGACCGCTCAAGCTGGGAAAAAATTCAATATTGGGTATAATTTTTAGAAATACAATTTTAAGCTCTTTGTGGCTATCCATCATGCATTTGGTTAAGACAAATTTCTAAGTAAAGTGACCACTTTATAACATACTTCGAGTCAGAGCTATAGTGGTCACTGAAGAAGAAATAATGTTCTAAATAAATTTGAGTTATCACAAAAACATAGACAATAAAATGTGATCAGATTAGTAAAGTTTCTGGCCACCAACCACCTATTAAAACAAATCATAAAATAGAGCAAATTTATTTTATCAATCTACTGAAAGAATAGTAAAAAATAATCAATTAAGACTTATTTTAGGGATACAGGAATATTTTTAAATTGTAAGGCTCTCAGTTCATTTATTTAACTAATAGCAAGATTCTAACTGGTAAAACTGGAATACATACCCACAGCAGCTGTGGTATACAGTTTCAGGTCTCCATCCCTAAAAGAAAGCAGAAACTCTAGAGAGAGAAAAGTACCTGGTGACACTGCCAATGCTCTGAATCCTTCAGCACAACATTCAAATGAACACCAAAATGTATAAAAAATTTACTCTGAATGATTGTGTGAATATTTGAAGGTTTAGTGAAATGACTGCAATTCTTTTAGAAAGGGAAACATAAAATAACTGTTGACTCTTTAAAAAGGAATTTCCTAATGCTTTTGTCTATACCATCCTGTTCCCTGAAAAATTTCATAACTCATACCTGGGCGAGAGGCTGGCAACCCCTAGAGGCCACTAGGTTCTTGAGCAGCATGATCTGTGTGTTCTTTAATTTAAAACTACATAGCTGCAAAATTCTGGATGTTATCAAAAGAGGAGGCAAGGAGATGATTAATGCCTAAGGCAATCAACAAATGCTCACTAAAGAATTAAGTTCAGAAAGCCTATTTGAATAGCACAAAATTTACATTGAAAAAATAAGTAAAATAAATTAAATACTCAACTCATATTTAAAAAATAAATAGCATACTAAGCCAACCTAGGAAAATTAGTGAGGAAGAGAAAACATTGCTGAGACCATATTTAGATGATAGTTTTAATAAGGACAGTACAATATTAAAATTGACTCAAACCTGATTAAGGAAATAACCATTTTTGTTTTGTTTTATATAAATTATCAAGTGATCATAAAATAAACATAGACAGCCAATATAGTTCTGCAGGTCAGGTTATGAATTTTCAGAGATCATTTCAAAATTGTGTTTCCTCTTGAAGGTTAAAACCTGATTATAGGTACAAAATCCTACAACAGAATTGTACCATCAATTCTAGTGTCACGGTACCAAAATTGCATTCCCATTTGGTTCACCAGCACTCCTGCCCTTCAGTTTTGGCTTAGGACAGTGGTAAATGCCTAAGGTTCATTTATATTGTGATTAGTTTAGGTCCATGTGATCGTCAAATGATTGTGTCAATTTGAGTAAGAAATGTCCAACTAAATTGGGTCAGCATATCTCTGGTTGTGGCTCAAAGGATTTACTGAAGATTTGCTGGGGTTTGCTGGATGTGAGTGAGAGGAACCAATAGCCTAGCTGACTGAATGGAATAAAAGGGAAGTGAAGAAGGAAGACACACTTCTGTTTCCTCCGAGGAGCTGCAGTATTCGCCTTCACATTGGAGGTCATTTCCTGGCTTCCAGCACAGACCCTTTGGCTTTCTGACATGAATTTGCACAGGACACAATAGACACCTCTGGGTCTTCCACTGGATCCCTCAGATCTCCAGTGTGCGGACAGACCTTGTGCACTGTCCACACTTGACACTGGGGGGGCACTATAAATTATATATTTGTACATCGTGCATTAAATCTGTTTCTCTAGTACAGACTGACTGATACAATCCATGATGGAATACAATCAGTCTTTTCCTGTAAATTCACTTTTTTTATAAAATGCTCATATTCTGTGTCCTTCTCTTCCTCTTCATTTGTTCTCTTCAGGGTTTTGACTACATGTTAGAGAGGACTTATGACCTCAAATCAGCAGACAAAGCTTCAGGTAGTTGTATCAGGATGGTGTTGACTACAAGCTTGCTGACCTTTTTTGGGCTGCTTAGTCCAGACTCCTTTTTGACTGATAATGCTTAAGGTGACATAGTAGTATGTGGCCTTTGAGGGTATGATGTTGTGATAGCCACTGTTAACAGTCCTTAATCCTGACCAATTAACCCGCAACACACACTTTCAGCTTTCTTAATGCATATCCATCCCTTTACAGGTCCCTGTCTTACAACTCGCTGCACCTAGATATACAAACTGATTCCTAGCTCAACTATTAATGTATTTTTGTTTTGTTTTGTTTTTGCCTATGTTAGTTCCTATTACCCCTACCAATGAGGGAAGTAAAAGTCTGTGAGCTTTTCTAGAGGACTGAAAGTGGGCTAGTAGCTCCTAACACTCTGAGGTTCCCCATGGAGAGAATTATTTCTATTCCTGCCCCAACAAATTCAACCCTCTGGACAAGTTTGAAATATAACTCAAGTGTATTTGGCTTGGTAAACAGTCTCCTGTTTCCTTCCACAATCCATGGGACCAACAGGCTCTGGCTTTCCCCAAATCCTTTGCTTCTGGTTAGGACCACACCTCCCTCCCTCAAGTAATATTCCATATCCCTGTTAGGTAGAACTACCTCTTTTTGTGATAAAGGTCAAAATAATGGATTTCAGAAAATCCTTTTTCTCTGGACTTCTCTTTACTAAAGAGGTCATGAAAGTCATCTTTAAGACTCCAAGCTAATCAATGTCCTTTTTCTTCTAGGAAATCAGTGAAGACTGCAGAACATATAGATTTTCTGTGAAGATTAAATGATATAAAGCAGGCCAAGGTCTTAGCACAGTGTTCATCGAATGGCAATCATTCATTACATGTCGGCTGTTATGACTGTTGTGGTAATTCCCCCATCATCAAGGCTGAAATTCACTATCAGTTTTAAAACATCATTTTCTCTGTTCAAAAAATGCTTTTGAGTATTATTGTTGATATGGGCTTCTTCACAGCAAGGTGTAACTCAGTCTTCTCTGTTAGACCCTCTCTTTTTCTCCTCTACATAATCCTTTCTGGATTTCAAAGGATCTCTATGCCTATCCTCTTTGCATTTTCCCAATGCTTACTCCTTCCCATTATTCTCTCTGTGTATTCTGGCACATTTCCTTAGCATAGCATACACTCTTCCTCTTTTTTTAAGATTTCTCCTAATATACGCATTTACAAACAATTAATGCTCTCTATCATTTTGGATGATTTTCTTTTCTTATTTGTGTAAGTCTAACCTCATGATAAGAGTTAAACATTTCTCCCATTAAATTCATCTAATTCTTCAGCTTCTGTTGTGTTCTTAATATGCTTTCTGTCACCTTTCAAACTAAATTACTTTTCTTTTGGCTTAAAATGGCTAATGATACTTCCATCTGCTTTTTCTGTAACTTCTGTTTGCAATATGATTCTATACCAAATTTTTCTATATGATAAAATTTTTGTAGTATTTTTGTCTTTGCATTTCAAATTGTTCTTTTTAGATATGGCAAAAAACTAGGAGGTATTTTTGTATTCTAAAGTCAATGCCACAGTCACTCCTTAGTCTTTTACATTTTAGACAATTCCACTCTGTTTCCTTTCAAAAATCAGTGTGTAATAAAGATATAATATATGACTGATGAGAAATAAATCTTCCTCAAAAAGATCCACACAATAAAAATGAATTATTCATGTCAAATTGGCTGATTTATCACTGTTCAGGTATATCTAAAACAAAACAGAACTATCATCATGAGATAGTAGCTTATTATGGGATGAAATTTTCCTTATTCATGAAATAAACATGAGTCATTATGAATGCTTTTCTAGAGGATCTGGACCTTTAATTGGCTTCTAACATAAAATTTTTGGTACTACTGTGTGTCTGTGACAGTATACACGTAAAGTAGGTGAAAATATAGGGAAAAACACATTGTTCTGGAGCATTAATTTATTCAGTGGCAAGACATTTAAAAGACTCTTCTTTAAAAGAGTAAAACAGAGCTTAGGATTTTCAGGCAAATATTAAAAGCTACAGGGATTTTCCCTTTCCTTTGAGTGACTTTGATACTCATTCTAAGATGTCTCAGAGGTTTATATTCTCTGTCCTGCACCGTTAATTAAAGTGTTAAAGGTACTTAGTTGAGAGTTTTTAGCAATCAATGGATTTAAGAATATTAATAAACCAAGAATTCAGATGTTTAATGCTGGATTTGCTACCACTAATTAAAAAGGAGGCTTAATATTCAGTAGATTTAGAATACATTCCATAAGCCAGTGAAAATTTAAATCTCTTATCCCTTTTTCTCCACTGCTTTTATTTGATATTATTTCTTTAACTGGAATATTTCTTCAAAGGCCATATATTTATAAAGTGGATTTTATGTAATTCTTTTCAATCCTAACTACTAATTGAAAGATATTATATTTCAACACTGGGAGAATATTTTGCCCATAGTTAACTATAGTTACCAAGTGCCAAAGGTAACAAATTACAAAGAGACATGATAGTTTCTCTTTTAATTATGTATAATGTAGTTATTTTATAATTTTATGAAAGTATATGTGACTTATCTGGAATGTTAAAGAATGTGAAAAGGCTCCTGGAAGATAACATCAAAGACCTTTCCTGCTGTCCTATTATGAGTTGCCATGGTTACTTAAAGTCAGGTTCTAAACAGAGAAATGAACCAAATTTCCCATCTATATTCTCTAAAGAAAGTCAGGCAATACATATCTACCTTCCTCATGGTTGTTGTATGACAAACGGAATGCTAAAGTCTGAGGTTCAGTTACCCTCATATCTTTTTGCATATTTATCACTCTAGCTTCATAACTAGCAGGACTGGTTGTTAAGCATGGATCCAATTTGCTGCAATCTGGCAAAATTTGACCAAAATGCCATAATTTAACTGAAAAAGAAAACCCATACACTTGGTATTTGTGACATTATAGGTAGCTGTGGCTATGACTTGAATTACATATATGTTATATTTGGTCCTAGTCAGTTTAGATGCCATTTTATTTTTTAAAAATGATGTTTGCTAATGAAGTTGGTGTTTGGGGACAGTTTCAAAAAGTGAGTGTTGGATTCCTGTGAAGTCAGCTGACTTCTAATTAATATTCTTTATTCTTTGGCATTGTCTTATTTACACTTGAGAGAAATATGGGGTAATTGAGTATCTTTGTCCAGACAGGGTGAGGAAATGGAGCAGATGTGTTATAAAAAGGACATATCTGTTTTGGGTCCTTGGTTCCCTTGGAAAGTTTCAAAATTCTCTGGAAATTATGAGTGAAAAGTGTCACCTTTATTATTCTGATGCATAATATATGGTGGTCTCCAAGAAAGTTTCAGGTAGAAAGAAAAAATCATAAGTTGATAGTCGAAATTTTCATTTGCCAGTCATCCTAGAAAATGAAAGGATAGGAGATAGAGTTCAATGGTCAATGTTTTAGTCAATATTGTCTACATAATATTAAATTCTATTGAAATTTCTGGACAGTAAAGCTCAGTAGTACTTCCTAGTTGGTGACATATTCATCTAGAGGGGAAATGTCAGTGTGTGGAGAGGACAGCATCCCTCACTTCTGCAAGGAGATGGCACAGAAGCTCTTGGTTTGAGAACTTCCAGATCTCACTTATGTGTACTTTTTAATATTAAACCTGTAATACTAACCACAACATCTTCAATGAATTCTGTAAGCTGTTCTAGCAAATCATCGAATAGAGAGGGACTGTTAAAATATGCAAATTGATAGCCAGCCAGATAAACATTAAATCTGGGTAGTTAGCATAAGAATTGTATTTCAGTAGTCATATTTGGCATTACACCAATTTAAGTGGAAAGAGAATAGAAATAAAGAAGTCTTGGCACTTTTTAGTAGTCATCTTTTGATTAAAGATACATAAAAATAATGTCTTTGAATATAAATAAATAGTTTGTTTGTTTTCCAGCAAAACCACTTCCCACTATATTTAAGAGGATGTTGTGGAGGTATTTTTCAGTGCAAGGTGAGAACAATTTGCTAATAGAAGTTTTTCTGGAGGCTCATTACAACTGAAGTGTTTCGTTGGGATGGAATTTGAAGATGATCACTTGTGAACCAAAACAAAGGCTGAGGGGTTAAACAAGACCATTATTATCATATCATTAGGATGCCACTAAATGACTTCGAGCAGTGCGACAATATTTTCAAAGGATCACTCTACAGCTGGGTTTAGAATAGAAAAAGTAGAGAAATGGCAAGAGTGTCATCTTCTCCATTACCTTTCTAAAATATTTTCAAATCTGGAATCTTGCTCTATCCCCTCAGCTCCTGCCCCATGAGAACAGCAGGAAGTTTTGAATAACAGAAAGAAACCTCTGAACTTCTAACCACAGATTCCCCATCCATTGTTTCTTCCCTTCAATCTATTTTCCATACCAAAGCAATTATCTCTCTGTAAATATTATGTTATCCTTATGCTATAAATGTATAGTCCATCATAAGTTATTTTTCCAGGAAAAATCTGAACTTCCCATGGCTTCCAAGATTATTACACTGTACACTCCCTTCTCCAATCTCATCTCTAGTTACTCATTCTGCCTCACATTCTAAGCTGCCACTATCACTAGTGATTTTCTATTCTCAAATGTTATTTTTTCTCTTTACAGTCCTCTCATCCTTTTCTTCTTCTCTCCCTTCCATTTCTTCTTCCCCTTCATTTCTATAAGTATATATTAAACACAAGCTGCTCTTAAATTTATTTCCTTCACCCCATCGTTCTCTTCCTATTTCGCTCATGAATCCTCTCCTCCTTTCTCATATCTATAGATATCAAATTGTTTGTTCCTCAGGGACAACTTCCTTATACATCCAAATATGGTACCCTGCCTTCATATATCCTACTGCTTCTAGTCACAAATATAATAATATATGTGAGAAATATTTTGCATATAAAATCTGTACAAATATATTCCATGTATTTTCTCTACAAAGCTGATTTCCAAAAATAAGAAAGCTCAATTAATTACTTAAAGTGGAAATAATATATACCATTTTCTCTGAATAATGGTAGAGAAGGACAAAGGAATGGAAGAGAGAGAAGAGAGAGGGAGGAAAAAAACATTTTTAAACTACTGAGTAAAAGAAAAAATTAAGTAGAGAATGCAATCTATCTGAGATATAATTGAGTTAAAACACTACTTATCAAAATTAATGGTCTATGGCTAAAATAATGCTGAGAAAAATTGAAGGACTTAAATGCTCATAGAAGTAAACATATGATCAATCTCAAAAGGAATCTTATTTCTCTCTTTACAGTCAACTCTAGCAACTAGAAATAAAATTCTATGGCAGAATTTATGACAATTCTTCCCAAATTTTGTCACAGCTTTTATTTCCTTTGTGATTATATGTTTAGTGTATGAGGCTTTTGTTTGAAATGCTCCATGTTTTATGATTCTATTTTCCTGATTTTATTTCAATGAGAGGTGGCCCCATCTTTTGCTTATTCTCCTTTCTTACAGGTATTAAAAGGATGGGTTGTGTTTTGTTTCCAGAAAACTTAGATTTGACCAATGGAATGATTGGTATTAGTTTACAGACTTTTTAAAATAAAGTTGAAACAGAAAAGAAAGGGAAAAGGAGCTTTTATAATGAATAAAAGCCAAATCTATTTGAGGTATAATTAGCTCATCAGATAGAAATTTAAAGTACAGCGTTCCAGTATCAGCCTTAAGGAGGTCTAACATATGAGTTTTTTAAAGTACACCCAGCTAAGAGAGAAATTTAGAATTCCCCATAATCAGCAGGTTATTATAGCTACATTGCTAATAATGGGTATTCTTTATTCCTCTTTCCTTCTATGACTATACCTTTCAGATATCTTTGAGAAATGTTGAAGTATGTCAATTTGAGGATATGGGAAGGGCAAGGTGAAGGATGAATTTTTTTTGCTTAACATGTAAAATTTTGATAATTAAGGATTTTTATGATAATGAAAGCTATAATATATGTCCATGATTTTTTGAAATTGTAAAGGGATATGTCAAGGTCCCTGAAATGAGATTCTGTCATCATTCACAGATTCATAGCCCTCTTACTTTGTCCTACTTTTGTGAGGGTGATTTAAAACGTTTTTAATATTGGGGAGCCATAACATCTCCCAGCAAATAACTTGCTTGTTATCAACCATGAACTGGATGATTGACTGACTCATAATACATGAAAAATGTTAAGTAATCAATGTACTGTCCACCATATCTGTAGCCAATTGAGGTTTCTGTGATTTTATGACATCCTTTGCTCTTACTGCCACATTGTATTCTTGGTCTCATTTTTAGTGTTCTTTGGAGGAATATTTATTTCCAATTGTTCCACACATTAATTTTTAAGTGGAGATGCATTTATTTAATTGATACTTTGATACACATTTATGAATGCGCTTGAGCACCACTGATAAAAAGCATGTGAAAAAGATATAAGGAAAAAAAATAAGTACTTTCTTCCAAACACACCAAAATATGCTGTTTTCACTACTTGCTCCATCAAATGATGTGGCACAGATTTGTTTATAAATATGCATTAATATCAAATGCTGTGAGACACCATAAGGAACAAGAATAAATATTCAGGTATAAAATTGAAATATACCATTTCAATTTTAATGAGGCAATATGTACATAATATTTGAGTAATTGTATAGTTTATAATCTCCTGGAGATTTTTAGGGGGCTGTTGGGGTTAAACCAGGGCCTCTAGGCAAGCAATCTACCATTGAACTACATCCCAGGCCTTTTCAAATTTTATTTTGAGATAGTGTTGCTATATTGTCCAGGCTGGCCCCGAACTTGGCTATCCTCATGCTTGACCCTCCCAAGTGGCTGCATTTACAGAGAAGGGCCATCATGCCTGGAGAATCTTCTTTTTTTAATTACACACATATATTGCTTTTTTTATTTGTTGTTTAAGTCAGAAATATACAGTTGTCCAAATATTATATGAATCATCTATATATTTAAACAAGGATAACATTTTTTAATTGAAAAGAAAACAATCACAAGATTCTTCTAAAAGTCATTAAGGAAGATTTTAATGTTCAAAGAATCAACTAGTCAAAGTACGGGCCAACTATTTTTCAAGATATCATCCCCATATATGTACTTAAAGTGTAATATAATACTGAAAAATTATAAAAATATCTATGAACAAGGGTTGGTTAAATGAGTCTAGAATCTTCAAAAGCAACTAATACAGAATACTCCAGATCTATGGCTGTCTGAATTTAATACTCATCAAAATAGTAAGTCATGTTCTAATGGTTGCATTTGAGCATGTGCATTTTTCAACTTTTTCTTTGCACTTTACCATTTAATTAGATACTACTGTTATAAATAATGTTTCAATTTTAATGAGGTAATAGTTAAAATTAACTATACTAATCCAATTTTTAAATCTAGTTTTGAATTTTTGTTTACTTATTCATGTATCTTGAGTTAAACAAAAATATAATATTATATTCAAGGTACTGCCATAGGTTTGTAAATATTTGATGCTTCTATTTTCTAATGTTGCTTTAATGTACAATGTAAAATTCCAAAATAAATTTTATAAATTAATTTGCTAAAATTTAAGCATCTTTCAAGAAAAATGTGAAATCCTTGTTAATTACTGTATGTTGGAGCAAATGGCACTTTTAATCCTAGCATGTTAAGGCCAGTGAGATAGCTCAGCGGCACAAGCACCTGCCTGACAAGTGCAAGGTCCTGAGTTCAACTCCCAATACCCACATACAAAGGAAAAACAGGCCGGTGATATCCCTCAGCAGCACAAATGATTGCTGGCAAGCGTGAGGTCCTGAGTTCGACCCCTGGTACCCACAAAAAAAAAAAATACTCAGATTGTTAAGTTGTTGACAATAGAAATCCTTTGCTGTCTTGAAAAAAATTGACCCTTTACTGCTCTGCAAAATTAAGTAGAATGCCATGACAATGTTTAAAACTATTTTATTTTATATTTAAATTAATTAATTGTACTAGTATATTGCAGATATACATAATGATCACATTCATCATAGGGATTTTGTACCTGAACATGATACATCGTGATTCATTTTCTCCCATTGCCCTCTCTTTCCTCCAAATCAACTTCCTTCCTTATTTACAAAAGCTTTGTTTCCATTTTTTCCCTTTCCCTTCCTTCCTTTCCTACTTCCCCTCCCTAGTTCCCCTTCCCATTTGAACATTGACTTCCTATTTCACAATATCCATTATACAGTTAGATCCTTATTTACACTTCTGTTTTTTCACTCCAGCAAAACCATGCTACATTTGAACATGTGTATACAATTTATTTTACTTAAAAGTATGATCTCAAGGTACCTCCATTTAGCTAGAAATGTCTGAAATTTATCCTTCTTTATGGCTGAGTAGTACTCCATTGTATCAAAAAAAAACACATCTTCTTTATCCATTCATTGGTTGATGGGCATTTAGACTGTTTCTGAGTTTTAGCTATTACAAATTGTACTGCTATAAACATGGGTGCACATATATCACTTTTAATTCTTTTGGGAAGATACCAAGAGGAGAATAGCTGGGTTGAATGGAACCTCTAGTACTAGTTTTTGGATGAATTCCCACAATGAGTTCTAGAGTGGTTGCACCAGTCTACACTTCCACCAACAGTGAAGTGTTCCTTTGTCCCCACAGCCCTGCCAGCATTTGTTACTGGTTGATTTCTTGATAATAGCCATTCTTTCTGGAGTGAGGTAGAATCACAGCATTGTTTGAATTTGTACCTCCATTTATTTGCCATTTGTACTTCTTCATCTGAGAATTGTCTATTCATCTCAGATGGCAATTTTTTGATTGGGCCTTTAAATTTGGGGGAGTCTGATATTTTGAGTTCTTTATGTATTCTATATATTAGTCCTTTTTCTGAAGAACAGCTGGCAAAAGATTGTTCCTACTCTGTGGTTTGTCTCTTCACTCTGCTCATTTCTTTTGCTGTACAAAAGCTTTTCAATAAGATGAGGTCTGAGTTGTTGATTCTTCATAATATTTCTTTGTAATATTTTTGTTCATAAAGTCTGCCTACACTTATGGCTTCAAAATTTCTACCTATTCTCTTTTCCAGAAGTTTTAGTGTTTCTTTTTTGGTATTTATATATTTGATAAATTTTTATTTTAGTTTAGTGTGTGGTGAGAGACATGTGTGTAGTTTTAATCTTCAGCATGTGGAAAGCCAGTTTTTCCAGTACCATTTATTAAAGAAGCTATCTTTCTTACAGTGAAAGTGTTTGGCCCCTTTATCAAAGACAGTGTGGCTAAGTGTGTAGGAGTTGTTTTTGCATCTTCTAACTGTGCATTCTAATCTATTCCATTGATCTTCAGGGCTTTTTTTGTCTTTTTTTTTTTTTTTTGCCTGCACCTTGCTGTTTTTATCACAGTAGCTTTATAGTATAATTTGAAGTTGGGGTTTGGGATGCCTCCTACCTTGCCTTTGTTGCCCAAAATCATTTTTGCTATCTTAAGTCTCTTCTGGTTCCAAATGAATTTTAGGATTGTTTTCTCTAATTCAATGAGGTGTGCTGTTTGAATTTTGAATAGGATTGCATTAAATCAATACAGTAATTTTGGGAGTATGGCGATTTCATTATATTTGTTCTTCCTACCCAGAAGCAAAAGGTATCTTTCCAATATCTGATATATTCTTCAATCTTCTTTTCCAAAGTACTGTAGTTCTCAGTGTAAAGATATTTTACTTCCTTTGTTAGATTGATTCCTAATGATTTAATTTTTTCTTGATACTATTGTGTAAGGTGTGGTTGCCCTAATTTCTCTCTCAGTGAGTTTGTGTACAGGAATGCTATTGACATTTGAGTGTTGACTTTATATCCAGCTGTGTTACTTAATTTCATCATTAAATCTAGAAGTCTTTTGGTGGAGTTTTTGGGGTCTTCTATGTAGAGTATCATGTCATATGCAAATAATGATAATTTAATTTATCCTTTCCTATCTTTATCCCTTTTATTTCTTTCTCTTGTCTAATTGCTCTGGATAATGTTTCCAGAACTGTATTGAATAGGAGTGGTGATAGTGGATATCCTTATCTTGTTCCTGATTTAAAAGTGAAAGCTTAGTATGATATTGGCTATTGTTCTGTCATAGATGGCTTTTATCAGATTGAGATAAAGACAATCTATTCCAATTTTCTGTAGGGTTTTTATTATGAATGGGCATTGAACATTGTCAAATGGTCTTTGTGCATTTATTGAGATGATCATATGATTTTTGTCTTCAGCTCTGTTGATGTGGTATATTACATTTATTGATTTGTGTATGTTGAACTAGCCCTGCATTCCTGGGATGAATCCTACTTGGTCATGGTGTATAATGTTCTTGATGATTTGCTGCATCTGTTGCCTGAATCTTACTGAAGATTTTTCATCTATGTTCATTAGGTAGATTGGCCTGTAGTTCTCTTTTTTGAAAGAGATCCTTCTAGTTGGAGAAGGATCTTGTTCTGGTTGGATCCTTCTCTGGTTTTGGTATCAGGGTTATGCTTGCTTCCAGGAATGACTTTGGAAATATTGCTTCTTTTTTTAATTTCATTAAAGTGTTTGAGGAGTAGTGGCATTAGATAGTCTCTAAATTTCTTGTAGAATCCATTAGTGAATCCATCAGGACCTGGGCTTTTCTTTTTGGTACATTTTTAATTACATCTTCATTTTTACTGACTGATATTGGATTATTTAGACTTTTTATATCTTCTTGATTCAGGTTTGGTAATTCATGTGTATCTAGGAATCTGTCTATTTCTTCTGTGTATTCTACCTTATTTGAGTACAAGTTCCTGAAGTAGGTATTAATGATCTGATTTCTGGAGGATCTACTGTGATTTCATCCTTTCCATTCTTAATTTTATGTATTTGGGTCTTTCATTTTTTTTAGAAGGTTGGCTAAGGCTTTATCAATTTTATTTAATATTTCAAAGAACCAACTATTTCTGCTCTGATATTTATAATTTGTAATATATAATGATCTTTATAATTTTCTCCCTCATATCACCTTTAGGCTTGACTAGCTCTTCTTTTTCTAGATGTTTGAGGTTCAATGTTAGGTTGTTTATTTGAGCACCCTCTGTTTTCCTGATGTGAGAGTTTCCCACTATAAGTTTTCCTCATAGAATATCTTTTCTTGTGTTCCACAAAATTCAGTATGTTGTTTTGGCATTATCCTTTAATTGTAGAAAATGTTGAATTTCTTCTTTAATTTCATCTGTGTCCCACTGGTTAAGAGGGTGTTAATTTCCATGTGTGTATGTATTTTTTGAGGTTCTTTTGTCATTGATTTCCAATTTTATTGCACTATTATCTGGTAAAATGCATGGGATAATTTCAATTCCTTTGCATTTACTTTAGCGTGTTCTATGAGCTAGTATGTGACCAAGAGAAAGAAATAACAATCATAAATATATATTCACCAAATATTGGTGCATCCAACTATATAAAACAAATATTAATGGACATGAAAAATCAAATAAGCACTAGCACAGTTGTAATGAGGGACCTCAATACTCTGCTGTCACAAATAGATCAACTAGACAAAATTCGACAAATAAATATCAGAACTGAGAAAACCTGTGAAGAAATGGACTTAGCAGATGTCTACAGGATGTTCTACCAAACAACATCAGAATTCTTGTTCTTCTCAGCTGTGGATGGGACTTTTTCAAAAGGTATTTTATTTTTGAGATAGGATTCAGCTATGTAGTACAGGCTGGCTTTGCTTTTGTGATCCTCCTACCTCAGGTTCCCCTGTGCTAGTTTTACAAATCTGCATCACAACATCCAGCAGATGTTGAGTTTTCCAATTCATATTGAAAAGTGAAGTCATTAACTTTTATTTCATTTTATATGTCATGAATTTTCAGTTTACTTATATTTCTAGTTGATGTTGTAACTTTCTGTTTATGACGTGAGTTAGTTTCCCTTCAGCAGCAAAACAAAATTTAGTCTGATAAATTTCTGGGAAACAGAATCCTGCACCTAATTTTCTGTTGGGGATCATTTAATCTACACATAGATACAAGCTGAATGGCATCATGTATATTGTGAAAAAGCTGTCATTTTAAACATTTACAGCTGTTTGGAAACTTTCATTTTCTAAAAGCATGTATATTTGTATAATTCCAGTTTAGCTATTATTTTCTAAACCTTTGGTTTGCTTATTCTTGTTGTATTATTAGGAATACTTAAATTCATTCTTGTGTAGAAATTCATTTTCTTGAGTGTTTGAATATTCTTTGAATATTCAAATCTTTGAGTTCAGAGCCCATAATTTGTCTATTAAGTGACAATGGATGTACACATAAATGAAATGATCAATTGCCATGGAGATAAGCATATTACCATAGCAATTTGACATTTTTTGTGTGTGTCTGAAAAAATGCTGCTGGGATAGGAAGACCGTGGTGTGTATGTGTGTGTGTGTGTGTGTGTGTGTGTGTGTTTGCCTGAATGAGCATATTTTGAATTTGAAAGACTGAAGTGGAGTAATTTATCTCCTAATTAGATAATTTTACCAATTTGTATAAGAAAATTACTCAAGTCACATTGCCAATTCTGATGTTTTGGTCTGTGTATAAGACATACACATTCTCTCTGTGTATGGTATAATTGGTTTTCTCTCCATGATCCACTTATATTCTGATATTTCTGAATTTACAAACAGCATTTTGATTATTTACACATTAGGTTGGCTTAATTAATAATAAAAAGGCTGTAGGGCATTCAGAACATTGCAGGACTCAAAGAGAATAAACACTTAAATTATTGAAATACTCCTAATTTCTATTTTTAATCTAATAAATTTGGTTACAATTTATATTAATGTTACAAATTGCTGAATAATGATTAGAATATTAATCTTTAAGTGGGTTTTGCTTTTTTATTGTCTTGTTTTATTTTCCTAAATTCTATTTTGTCTTATGTCCATATCATCCTTATTTTCTGTTTCCCTCGATTACTATGTTTGCCTTTTTTCTTTATTTGATTTTAGATGAGTTTCAAGAAAACAATAAATATTTGAGTTTTGTTTCTTGGGTCAAGTCTAATATTTATCTTATCATATAAATAATTTTCAAATCATTTTGTGTTGTGAGATTTCATTTAAATAAAAATAATTTAATTTTTCTAACCATGTGTTGTTTTCTTCAGATTATGCTATATCTATGATTCTTGTACTTGAAGGAGATTATACTAATTTAAATTAAATTATCCCAATTTTATTTTCTTAGTTAAATCCATCAACCTATCATATTTATGCTACGTTACTTCAAACTGTGCATAGTTCTCTGTGATTTATATTTTGACTTAAGAAAATTATAAGACTCCTCTTTTATATTGATAAATTTAGAGCAACATGCACATAATCATTTCAATTCCTTGTTAGGAAAGTTTTTTGATGTATGCCTACTTTTTCATGACTTATTTTTAACTGCAATTTTCCAATGAATATTTTGGTGCATGCATATTTTCATGAACTAATCTATATATTTCCTTACCAGAAATGCCTACAACTTTATTTTGTATGTCATAAAGTATGAGCAATTTAGTCTTTATACATATTGTCCAATTATCCTCCAAAATAGTGCCATAAATGTTCCACTGCATTATTAATACATGCAAATGTCTTTCTTATCACACATTCATGTTATCATCGGTCATCAGATGATTATGAATAACTTAATAGTTATAAACATATTTGCACCAGAAGTTCTCTGTCCCTATCAGTGACACCCAGGAGTCTTTTAGTAAGGGAGAGGATAGTAAGAGTTCACACTCTGATGCCGGATGCACAACGTCAAATCCCAGCTTACTTGTTAGATGCTAGATGACCTGCGTTCTCTAGTGGTGTCTGTAAAATGAGGTTAATGATAGGACATACTCTATATGGTTCCTGTGATGATTAAATGAGATAACTGATTAATAGAGTGTGTGTGATTTAATAACTTTACAAGAATTAGCTATTATTACATATGTGCTATGATGTTCAAGATATTCAAATTTTCTTTCTTTGTGTGTGTGTGGGTACCGGGGGTCAACCACAGGACCTCGCATGCCAGCAGGCGCCCATGCTGCTGAGCAATATCACTGGCCCTTTTTTTGTATGTGTGTTCTGGAAGTCGAACTCGGGCCCTCGTGCTTTCTGGGCAGGCACTTACACCGCTGAGCCATCTCACTGGCCCTCAAATTTTCTTCTTGCATTTTATTATTTTTATTTACAAACATACATAGTTTTATACTTAGGTATTGCCATTGCATATTTTCCCTTTCCTTCATACTACTTATCATTTGAAAAAGGTTCACTAAAAAGTTGGCAATTTTATGAGTTAACATTTTATGGGTTAGTTTTAGTGGCTTATTTAGCACTGTTTCATTTTAAGAGGTACACTTGAGAACTAGGATATGTAAATTCCTGGGCTTCATTCCAGATATATGGAACCTGTGATACTGGGTAGGAAGGGCATAATCTATTGTGTAGCATGTCCTTTGGGTGGTCTTGGTGAATGCTCAGATTTAAGAACCAGTACTTTAAGCCAGTCTGCAGGCAGTAAGGTGAAAGCAGGAAAGCATTATGCATCAGCCTCTGTAGTCCAACTGTGGTTTTGAAAACTTGCTCTTCTACTTTTTAGCTATTAAAGGCTAAATGAGTAAGTTTAATGTTTTGCATCTCATTACATTGTTGCTTTGTAAAATGGAGATAAAATAGTTGTGAAGATTACATATTACATTACATGAGTTTTTAATTTATTTTAATACTCATGATATGTAATATATGGTTCTATATAACTAGTTTCTCTTTGCATTTTGAGCTGTTTTCAGCATGAATCAATATTACTGAATGTATTGTGCTCCCAATTTTTACTTTTGAATAGCTCCCACTGTATGGATATAATATATTTATTTATCCATTCATTAGTTGGTGGAGTTTGGCTTGCTTCTAATTTTTTCCTATTACAAATAATGCTGCTATGAACATTTGTGTGTAAATGATTTGCATGTGTATATATTTTCTTTTGGCCATATACCTAGAAGTGAAATAGCTGAATCACATAGCAATACAATGTTGAATTTTAGAGGAACTGCAAACTGTTTTTCAAAACAGTGGTACCACTTTACATTCTTACTAGTAGTGTGTGAAGTTTTGATTTTTCCACATCCTTGTTAACAACTGTTATTATCTATTCTTACAGACATTTTGCTGGTGTGTGTATTTCATTCTTGATGGCTAATGATGTTCAATATCTTTTCAAGTGCTTATTCACCATCTTAGTAGCTTTCTAGTACTATATTTTTTGATCCTTTGTCCATTATGTAACTAAGTCATTTTTTTAATTATTGAGTTGTTTCAGTTCCTTATATGTTTTAGATAAATGGTTTACAAAATTTGGCAACTTATTAGACATGTGATTTTCAAAATTTTTCTCTAATATTTGGGACTTTAATTACTTTCCTGGATGTTCTTTGTTTTTTTAATGTAGTTTGAATTTCCATTTAGGTTTACATGCTTCCAGCATGAACAGTTTCCTTTAGTATTTCTTGTAAGGTGGATCTGCTAACAACAGATATTCTCTATATTTCTCAATCTGGAAATGCATTATTTTCCCTTCTTCTGTAAAAGACAGTTTTACATAAGAGCTCTATTATTTCTGATGAGAAGTCACTTGTGATCTTGTCTTATGTGTGATGGTTGTATATCACATGTTTTTCATGCTTTTCTTCTGTCTTTGCCTTTGGCTTTTTCATCATGATGTATCTTGATATAATGTAGATCTTTTTGCTTTTTCCTAGTTGGAATTCATTAAAGTTCTTTTATATATAGGTTGATGTTTTAATGTTTAATATCAGGGGAAATTTTTAAACACTAATTCTTGTATTTTTGTTGTTGTTATTGTTGTTTGTTGTTCCTTTCTCTACATCTGTCTGGTAATTTCACTATGCTTATGCTGAGATACCCCTCATGTTGACACATGGTTATACTTGGTTGGAAATAGAGGTACATAGTGTCCAGTCTTTTGGGCCATATTCACTCCTCTGACATATCTCTGAAGCTGTCATTCCATTTTCACATCCACACACTAAGTGATAATAAGCTTCTTAAGGACAACATTAGGTTTTATTTTCAATTCTCCAAACAAAACAGATGGATATTTTGGATATACAATTACAGGTGGTAATAGTGGTGATAAAAGAACTATATTACAAAATAACTGCTGTCAATTATTAATTTTCCTAATTTGATATTTGTACTTTCTTCTCTAACAGAAATAGTTGATTGGCACTTGTTGTTTAATATTAATTCAAAGAAGAAATTAAATTTATAATTACTTCTCATTCTTTTCAATAACAATTTTGTGATAGTTTTATAGTCATTGATTAACTGAGCTATTACTGGTATCTGAAATTATTTGAATCTTGAATATTTATTTCATTGTTACATACTTTTTCTTTTTATATGTCATGGAAAAAGATAAGAAAATTGCACTGTCAAAAGCAATTTACCATGTTTATAGTCTTGCATGGGTTACAAGCAAGGTAACGATATCACCTGATTCTGAAATTAGGAAATAAAATATTGAAATTTGATTTGAATAAAAACAATAGTTTTGGAAAGAGACTTGTTGGAATTTGGTAACTCCAGCATTTATACTAGATATACAAGAAATACTCATATATAGTTTCTCTGAGGAAACTCAGAATAGATGCTCAAAAGTTGTAGATAATTCCCACTTTCTTTCTCCAACACCGCTATCTAATATTAATATCTGGGTGTGATGTTTCAAAAGTCAGTTTCATTTATGATAACTTTTTGCTGAATGAAATTTTTGCTACTCAATCTATTTCAGGTATGTTACATTAAATTTAAATGACATTTTAAAATATCAATAAGATGCAGACTTCAGGCAAGTTTAATTTTAATCTATACTTCAATTCAGAATAACATTTTTAAAACACTTTAAGCTATTATTGTTTTGATATTTTTATTTTCTTAACAATAAAATAGTTAAATGTTATACTCTTAAAAAGTATCTGCAACATATATGAGGAGGAAAGGACACATTTAAAATTTAGTATCTAGCTATGATATACATATATGGATATTTAATACTGTATTTTGATAAACATTTCTTCAAATATTACTAATGTAATCAATATAAATATATCTTTTCCAAAAAATATATATCCTACCTTTTCAATATATAGCCTCTCTAAAAGCCCATTAAAAGTTTGTCCTCTAATTTCTTTCTCTTTCTCTCTCTCTCCCTCTCTTGCTTTCACACACACACACACACACACACACACACCACATACACAAAAGCATATACCTACGAATTGCCTTTTGCACAAACAGGCAATGAAATTTTAAGTAGCAATAAGAGCAACACTGCAATAGGTCAGAATTGAGAAAAGCATTCTTATCAAACTAGGATTTAAAGCATGCAAATGAAAAATCATTTTGTGGAAGTCACGGGACCCCTTGGATAATTTTTAAACCTCTTGATCTTGAAGAGAGGTTAGCTTTTCAAATTCTATTTATTTATTAGTGCATTTTTGCACTACATAATGATTATATTTATCATGGAGTGTTGCTATATGTATATAACACATTTTAATTTTTTGACTCCTATCCCTCCCATCCCTTCCTGCTCCTTCCAACTCTTCTTCCCCTTCTCATTTGTGCCTTCTCATTTGCAAAACCTCTGTTTCTGTTTCTTTTCCCTTTACATCTTTCCTCCATTCACTTTCTTTTTTTTTTTTTTTGTGGGTACCGGGGGGTCGACCTCAGGACCTCGCACACCAACAGGCACCCGTGTCTCTGAGCGATATCACCGGCCCCTTTTTCATATGTGGGTTCCGGGAGTCGAACTCGGGCCCTCACGCTTGCAAGGCAGGCGCTTATGCCGCTGAGCCATCTCACCGGCCCTCTTGCATTCACTTTCTTCCTTCCATTTCTTGTTCTGTCTCTGATTGAAACAGATCTCCCTACTTCCTATTATCTATCTATCTTTTATTTTGGTCTTTATTTATATTTCAAGTTTCTCATTTAAGAGAAACCATAGAATATTTAAACATGTGTGTCTCATTTATTTCACTTAACAGTATTCATTTACCTTCCAATGCCTCAAGTTTATGGCAGAGTAATACTCCATTGTTTATAAATACCACATATTCTTTATCCGTTCATCTGTTGATGGGCATATAGGCCTTTTCCAATATTTAGCTACTATAAACTTTGCTATGAACATACTTATGCATGTATCACTGTAATACGATAATTTAAATCTTTTGGGAAAACAACTAGAAGGGGAATAGCTGGGTGAAATGTAATTTCTATTTTTAGCATTCTGAGGAGTGGTTGTACTAGTTTAAATTACCACCAACAGTGTAGAAGAGCTCCTTTTCCCCGCCATCTTGCTAGCATTTGTTATTATTTGCTATCTAATAATAGCTTTTTTTCTGGAGTAAGATGATATCTCAGTATTGTTTAATTTGCATTGATCCATTTTCATTTTTATTGAGTATATGGCAAGCTATATGGGTCTAGACTAAATTTTTTGCATGTGGATATCTAAATTTTCCAGGAACATTATTTTTTATTTTTTATTTTTTTGCTTTTTATTTTTTGGTGCTGAGGACTGAACCCAGGCCTTCCAGCTTCCTGGACAAGCATTCTACAACTGAGCTGATTCCCCAGCCCCTCCAGGAACATTATTAAAGAGGTTATCTTTCCTTTGTTGTGTATTTTTGTCCCTTGTGTCAAAGATCAAGTAGCTAAATGCATCTGAGATTGTTTCCGCTTCCTCTGTTCTATTCCACTGATTCACATATCTGTTTTTATTCCACTACCATGCTGTTTTTTTTTTTTTTTTTATCACAGAAGCTTTGTAATATAACTTCAAATCTGGAATTGTGATGCCTCTTGTTTTGCTTTTGTTACCCAGGATTGCTTTTATTGATCTGAGTCTCGTTTTCTTCTACGTGAATTTTATCACTGTTTCCTCTAGATTTGTAAGGAATGTTAGTATTGTTATTGGGATTGGGTTAAATTTATATATCAGTTTTGAAAGTATAGCCATTTTCATTATGTGAGTTCTGACTATCAAGGCTCATGGGATATCAGCAATTTCTTTCTTTATTTTTTTTTTGTGGGTACTGGGGGTCGACCTCAGGACCTCGCGCACCAGCAGGCTCCCGTGCCGCTAAGCGATATCACCGGCCCTTTTTTTGTATGTGGGATCTGGGAGTCGAACTTGGGCCCTCGTGCTTGCCAGGCAGGTGCTTTAACCGCTGAGCCATCTCACCGGCCCTCATAGCATTTTCTGACATCCTCTTTGATTGCGTTTTTCAGAGTGATGCAGTTTTCATTTTAGATGTCTTTCACTTCCTTGATGAAGTAAATTCTTAGGTATTTAATTTTTCTTTATGCTATTGTTAATGTCATTGTTTTCATAATTTTTTTCTTGCTGAATTTTTTTTTAGTGTGAATAGGAATCCTATTCATTTTTGTGTGTTGAACTTGTATCCTACAACAATGATAAATTAGGTTATTAATTTTATTAGCTGGGTAGAGTTTTTGAGTCTTGTAAGTATAGAATCATGTCTTCTGCAAGTAATGATAATTTGACTTCCTTTCCTATACATATCCCTTTTATTTCTATCTCTTGCTTGATTTCTCTAATGATTTAAGGACTATATTGAACAGGAATGGTGATAGTGGACATTCTTGATTTGTTCCTAGTTTTAGAGAGAAAGCTTTCCAATTTTCCCCAGTTAATATGATGTTGGCAGTAGGTTTGTCATAAATGTTTTTTATTAGATTGTGATAAAATTGTTCTATATCTATTATCTTCAGGATTTTTATCTTGAATGTATGTTTGATTTTGCCAAAGGCTTTTCCTGCATCTATTGGGATGGTCATATGATTTTTGTCTTTGCTTCAGTTTATATGATAGCTTATGTTTATTGATTTGCCTATGTTGAACTGTCCTTGAGTCACTGGGGTGAAGCCTTCTTGATTATGGTGTATGATCTTTTTGAAAATTTGTTGCATTCTCTTTGGCAGTTTATTATTGTGGATTTTTGCATCTATGTTCATTAGAGAGATTAGTTCTCCTTTCTGGTTGGGTCTTTGTCTGTTTTTCTTTTTCTTTTTTCTTTCTTTTTTTTTTTTTTTTTTTTTTTTGGTACTGGGTATTGAACTCATGACCTTGTGCTTGCCAGGCAGGCACTGTGCCACTGAGCTATATCCCTGGCCCTTGTCTAGTTTTGGAATCAGAATAATGCTAGCTTCCAGGAAGGACTTTAGGAATAATCCTTCCCTTTTGATTTCATTAAAGAATTTGAGGAGTATTGGTGTTAGATCATCTCTGAAGTTCTTGTAGAATTCAGCATTGTATCCATTAGATCCTGCGCTCTACTTAGTTGGTAGATTTTTTATTGCTGCTTCAATTTCTTTTCCTGTTATTGGATTATGCAGGATTTTTAAATTTTCTTCATTCAGTTCTGGTAATTCATCTGTATCTAGGAATCTCTCTTATTTCTTCTGAATTCTCCAATTAATGGGTGTACTGGTTTGTTTAGTAGTTGCTAATAAACTGGATTTCATGGGTGTCTGTTGTGATTTCACCTTTGTAATTTCCATTTGCATTGACTTGTATCTTTTCTTTCTTTTTGGGGATAATATTGGGCTTGTCTATTAGGTTTATTCTTTCAAAGAACAAGGTCTTTGATTCTTTGTATTTTTTTTCCCATTTCACTGATTTCTGGACTGATCTTTATAATTTCCTTCCTTGTTCTAACTCTAATTAAACAACACATTCTTGAATATAATCAATGGATCACAGAAGAAATCAAGGAAGAAATAAAACAGCTCTTAAAATTAAATGATAATGCCAATACAGCATACCAGAACTATGGGATTCAGTGAAATCTGTCCTAATAGGGAAGTTTACAGCTATGAATGCCTACATTAAAAATAATAATAACAAAATGTGTAGTCAAATAAATAACCTAATGATTGCATGTCAAGGTCCTAGAAAAATAAGAACAATTGAAGAGACAGTTTCCAAAGCTCCACTATTTTAGAACATTGATCTCCATTGCACATTCCAAGGTCACAGTGAGCTAAGAGCTCAAGGATAGGAAAGAAAAGACAGCACCACAAATTCTAAAAAGTTCATCTAAGCATAAGGACTGCAGCCACACTAACCTGTACATGCCACATTTCCTACAAGGAAAAACATTTAGACTGATGATAATGCTCGCAAACCCATAGAGGCATAAAATGGATAAGAGAAACACATGAGCCATAGCAGGTGCAGGTGGACATGAGGAGAAATTGCAAATCCATGCATGAATTCAAACTTTTGATCAATGAAATATCTAATCTTGCTATTCTCTGTAGCATCTCATATAACATGTATAGCAAGCTAACTAAAGCAGAATATGCATAATTTTTAAAATAAATGCTTGGCATTTCCTCAAATAAATTTGTATTTCAGCAATTGAAATAAACAATACACTTTGCATCTGATATGGATTTCTTTCCATTCTTCAGAATTAATAAAGTATATAATTGAACAGCAAATAAAAATAGAACATATACATGCATATGTATGTACGTGTATGTATTTCTGGTTAAAATATCTGTAAAGTAACTCAAAAAATTTAATCTCTGTAATTCCCAATGACAGGCAAATGCCTCTCCATTTATAAGTATAACAAGCAATATAAATTAGCAATATGAAGAAACCTGTATGATCAATTAAAGTAACTTTTCATATGATAGATACACTCAGGATGTATGAAATGTATTGGATAAGATTTTAGTTGATATTTATCTTTGTTTTCTATTTGCAAAGGTTTAGTGGATTTAAACTACACTCAGTTAATATTTCATAGCTTTTAGGTCAGAAGTCTAATCTGGTTCCTCTGGATTCTTTTTCAGTCTCAAAAGTACAAAAGCAAAGTCTTGGCTGAACTGTGTTGCTATCTGAGGCTATGGGAAATAATTAATTTTCAGTGCCAATAAAGTGTTGTCAGAATTTAGGCCCTGAGCTTGTATATCTGAGTCCCCCTTCCCTGATGGCAGTCACTCAGGGCCACTGTGTTCTGTGTTTCCCCATTTTAAAAGGTGGCAACAATGCTTCAGGTCCTGCTGATTCCGATCTCATTTATCCCTGTCTGTACTTACTGAAAAACACTGCTCTTAAGGGCTCTCATGACTAGATTGTCCTCACCTGGGAATCATCCTCTGCCCACTTGCATGCTCCATTGTCTAATTGAACTTCACTTAGCACAAGTTCTAAGGTAAAAATATTAGCAATATAAAGAAGGTAAAACCATTAAATAAAGCATAAAATCCTTCTGACCATGGAAGCATCTGCAACCCCAAAGGATGCACACTTACTAAACTGGCTTTGAGTGGAAAAACTCAGTAACTTTCTCCAATGTTAAGTTAAGCATTTTGAAAATTTTATGGTGATCACAAGAATTATGCCACTCTGAGCTCTAATTTCCAAACCATTCAAGAAGTGTGTGTGTGTGTGTGTGTGTGTGTGTGTGTGTGCATGTGTGTGTTTTGGAGGAAGGTTGTAAATGAAACTGTTTCAAAAAGAGGTAGATGTAATCTGGACTGGTGTTAACTGTAAGCCTGAGGATGCCTTTGTATTTGAATTGCTGCATGGCAGATTGCAACCTGGCTTGATACACACACCAACTGAAAGCCTGATTTAGAATACTTTTCTAACAAGTGACTAAGTTCTCATCAATTACAGCAGCCGAACCTCAGGCAATTGTAGATGGCAACATGATACAAATAAACCAAAACTTGTGACCAATTCCACAGTGTCTGTCTGTCTTCTGTCAGTAAAAATTACTTGAATGTGTGGCAGCCTGGAAGTTACTTGGATCTGTTCCACATCTGAGAGATGCTGTATTCTAGGTGGGTGAGTAAAAGACAATTAAGGTTTTATACTAAAGTTGATGTAATACGTCTTTTGATAATTATAATTCTCATCTTTAAAGAGGATTGAGGCCAAAATAAAGGTCCAAGAGAAAAGGTGAATTTATTAATTTTTAAATTTTTTTAATCTCTTTAAAATAAAAGTACATGACTCCAAAGACAAAATAAAAATATGAATTTGGGTTGGTGGGTCATTAGTTGTAAATTATAGCCTGTATAATCACATATATATGTATGTGCTAAAAATTAATATAGTTACTCTATTAGTGATGCTTATTAAAAGTAAGAAAAAGTAAGAGTTTCTACCTTAGTAATATAATTTTAAACTATATCTGCAAAAATTAAACACACTAAAATGTTTTAATGCTGAATTCTAATTTACTGTACTGCAGGCTTCTAATCTATTATATTTCCTTCCAGTTTAATCTGGATTCTTTACATTTTGATATAATTTCCCTGCTATGATTTCAAGACATTTGCCTAAATTATTGCTAATTAAGGATTAGAAATGTTATGGTTCTCTACAGATAATTTTTTTCAAGAAACATTTCTGTGTATATCTATTCATAGGAAAGAGAAATAACTAAAACAAAGGATATCATCTTAGTAAAGTAGAGATCTAATGAAGAGACTCATAATGAATTACACTATGATCACACCAAAATATGTTTTAAGAACTTGTCATAACACTTATTGATGGAGTGAAACTTGTATATTTGTAATTAGTAGGATTTTCTAGTGTACTAAATGACTACACAGAAATTTGGAGAAAAATGGTAACTATAAGTTTGAAGTGAAACTGAATGTGACAAAAGCAAATAACAAATTACACTTGGCTAGGATCAATTATTTTTTCTACTAGTTCATATCTCCCTGACAATGTCATTTAAAACTAAAAACAACTTATTAAAATTTTTCATACAAAATGACTAGAAAATGTAGATTATAGGAGCATAGTGGTAACTATTTGGTCTTTCTTGTTATAAGTTCCAAAATCATTGTAGTACTATGTCTTTATTGAATTTAGAACAAACCTTACATAGATTTAGAAATGGGAAGAATCAATGCAGAAATGAAATTTAATTAGAGTAATAAATAGGATCATTAATTAAGGCATTAATTAAGGTTTTTTTAAATTTTGAATTTTCCCATATTTGTTAGGGTGGTTATTTTCTTTTTTGCGGAAATGTTGTGGTATGACCTTAGGATTAGCACAGACAGAGGGAATGATCTGAAACAAATACAGTCAGCCCTACCTCTGAGTTTAGAAGTTAGTCAGTGTGTTTCAGGGATAAAGTGCATTGTGGTAATTTCCCATGGATACTATTACATTATAAGCTTGACCTTGCTTTATAAGCACACTTGAAGAAAGAATGTACAAGAAAATATAGGGGCTGGTGAGATGGCTCAGCGGCATAAGCGCCTGCCTTGCAAGCGCAAGGGCCCGAGTTCGACTCCCGGATCCCACATACGAAAAAGGGGCCGGTGATATCGCTCAGCGGCACGGGTGCCTGTTGGCGCGCGAGGTCCTGAGGTCGACCCCCCGGTACCCACAAAAAAAAAAAAAAAAAAAGAAGAAAATATAGAATTAAGACTGGCCTGAATGCAGATGAATCCAATAGAATTATAGCACTGTGACAGATTTTTTTAAACAAAATAATTTCACACAAGGCAATTAAAACATTTTTTGCATAATATTACATGTATATTATATTACTTGGGAATTCTAAAGTATGAAAATAATAAATTTTAATTTTTTAAAGGCAGTCTACACATTTTAATTGTATTTCAACTTATCTACAAAGATAATATGTTCTCTCTCATACTATTTATGATATTTGAGCAAAAAATGACAGATTCAACTGAAATGATGAGTTTTTAATGAAGTATAGTTGGCTATATTAGTAAGCACTTTCTCACCTTGTCGTTGGTACCTTGGAAATTTTTTGTATCTTTAAATGTGTAATTGAAGTCTTGAATTCTATAGAGGCAATTAAGTTTCTTCATACCAAATTTCCTTTTTAAAAATTTTAACAATATCACTATCAAAGACACTAATGCGTTATTATCATCTCTTTTCAAACTAGTCATGGAACTTTAATAGCTTCTAGTCCTTTGACAGTATCATTTTTTTTCCCCAACAGGAAAATAATCAACCAATTACTTGTGGTGACATCTCTCTCTCTCTCTCTCTCTCTCCCCCTCTCTTACTCTCATTGAATTTCCCATTTAGAATGTCCTCCAAATTTAGAGAAAGGACAATCTTCTTTAAATTTGAAATGATTATCCAAATTGATTTATTTCCCTTTTATCTCCTTTTATTACTGCTTCCATTCCCATGAGCTCAAAAATTCTTTATAAATATTTCCATTTAAAATGCTTTAAGAAATCAAATATAGAGTTGTGCTCTTGGGACGCAACACTTGAATCTCTTGGATATCTACATTTTGCCTTGAAATAACTCAATTGACATAAAAAAGAGTCTAACTCATCACCGAAAAGTCCTTTCAACTGTCTGAAATTTAAATTAGTAATTTATGCAAAAATGAGGGGTAATTTATGCACTAACAAAAGCAGAGCACAGAACAAATACATTTCTCTGTGTACCAAAGAGGAATCTGCTGTGATAGTGTGTTAAAAATTTCTTTCTTCCCCCGAACCCTGCTATCTACCTTCATTCTAAGGTGCAGGAACCAGAAGTGAGAATATGCTGAGTGCTGTGCTCAGTGGGGGAGAAACAGATCTTATCAAATTCAGAGCTACCTCACTGTCTCAGTTACTTTTCTCATTGCTGAGATAAAATACCTGACACTCAAATTTAAAGGAGGAAAGGTTTATTTCAGCTCATATGTTGTAGGGGTTGTAGTCCATATTTGGCTGGCTCCAAGGCAGGGTGCCACAGTGCAGGGAATCACAAAGAAGAAAGTCCATGGCAAGCAGGAAGGAGACAGCGAAGCAGCCAGCAACACCAGCTGCAAGTAAGAAGTGAGCAGCAGGCAGCAGCAGCTGGCTGCATCTCCCTTTGATTGCTTCCAGGCTACCCACCATTTGGGTGGTTCCACCCACACCAAGGGTGGGCCTTCCCATTATCCACATCCAGAACTATGCCAAATCAAGCAGTGGACGAATTTAGTAATCATACACCTAGTCCCAGGATCACACACCATAGATCCAGCCACCTCTGAAAAGCATGAGGCTTTGGGGGGACATCTAGACACAAGCCATATCATCCACTGACCACGATGACTGGACACCACAGTTTCTTGTCCTTCTTATTGTGTGGCTGCAAGTCTTCTCCTTTCCTTGCTTTCCATCACCTATGGCTAGAAAGCAAGACTTCTTCTTCTTCCTCCAAACCCTATACTTGCTATATATCACATACCAGTGCATATTATACCTCCCCTTTCCAATACTGTTGACAGTTGTTTTATATTTGCTTGCATAAGGACTGAATGAATGTCTGTCAGCTAAAATGCAAGTTGCATAATGATAGGTTCCTCATCTGTGTTTACTCACAACTTTATAGCCAACACAGTACCACTTATATGGTAGATGATCAATAAAGAGAAGTTATAGTTTTGAGATAGTAGAGGGTGAACATACTCTACCAAATTACTTGAACTTGCGTGTTAGAAATCATTACTCTAAAATTCATCAGTAATTCTCTACCACAAATATTATTTTCTTTGACTACATGATTCTTAGACCCCAGATCATTGCAGTCTCACTGATCCTGAGTTTCTACTCTTACCGCAGATTCCTGATCACCAATTTCTTTTTTTTAATGTGGGTACTGGGAGTCGACCTCAGGACCTCACGCTTGCCAGCAAGCGCTTGTGCCACTGAGCGATATCACCGACCCTTTTCTTCCTTTATGTGGGTTCCAGGAGTCAAACTCAGGACCTTGCAATTGCCAGGCAGGTGCTTATGCCCCTGAGCTATCTCACTGTTCCCTGATCACCAATTTCCATTTCTTTTCTTTGTGGAGAACATAATGTGTAGCTTTATTTTTGCTTTTGGATCTTCTTATCGTGATCTGACTGTTAGGTGAGGAATGTTTCTGACTTTCACTCGTGACACTACAAAGCTATTTCACAAATAAAATTGTATATTCCCATGATATTAATAATGCTTTCAAAATGTAAAATCAGAGCAATAAGTATTTTATTATTAAGGAGACTGACCACATATATATTTCTTACACACACATATATGTACATTATAAAAATACATAATGTGAACATTAATGTATATGCAACTTAAAAGCAGTTATCTTCAGTGAATATTCTATTATCATAGATATATGTAGAGTTTAAAGTTTCTATTCCATGATTTTATTAGTTGCTTTTCTGTCACTGGGATAAAATAACCAACACTCACAACCTAAATGAGGAAAGGTTTATTTGCCTTACATTTTCCAGTGGGTTCAGTTCAAACTCAGCTAGCTCTAAGGCAGAGAGGAATGGTTAAAAGGGCACAGTGGAGGAAAGCTGCTTATCTTGTGGCAGCCAGGAAAGACAAGGAGGAGCTAGGAAAGAGAATTCATCCCTTCAGGTCACGTATTTGATGACCCACATCCCATCAGAACCTACCTTGAGACAGCAGACAGCAGACAGCACAATGATCTGCTAACCTTGTAAATGGATGAGTCCACTGGTGAGTATAGGAGACCCATGAATCAGTCACACCTGAGCGCATGAGATCTGGCCATGGTGGGGACACCTGTAACCCCAGCACTTGGGAGGCTGAGGCAGGAGGATCCTTGTGAGTTCAAGACAAACTTGCAGTACAGAGTGAGACCCTGTCTCAAGGAAAAAAAAAAGAGACTTTTGGGGAAAGTTTTAGATCAAAATCTTAACAATGATACATGTGTAATAGGAAGAATGTTACATTTAAAAATGATGTTAGAAAACTAACTTCTGATGATGATCTCTTTTTCTCTTAACCTTATTTTTTCACAAAGCAATCCAAGTACATCTGGTTGGATACAGATTTCTAACATGACCACAAATTTTATCAGTTTTCAAACATTAAAAACTGGACTTACCCTGAAAATTAACTCACACTATTAAATTAAAATGCATAAAACACAGCAGGACTTACATTATGTCTATTTTCTCCCATCTAGATTTAATTTACTCTCTTCACTGTACCTGTGATTACCTGTGATTAGAATAAACAGGACTCTGATATTCTCAAGCCTGTATAATTTTTCTACTGACAGGAATCAAACACAAAGGAGGGAAAAATAGCTTTCCACCTCCAGATAGTACAGCTTGTTCTCCACTGATAAAACCTTTCAATTTAAAAAAGTTCAGGTTAGCTGGTAATGGAAACATATGCCTGTAGTCACAGCATTCTGGGAGGCTAGGGAGGACCACCAGTTTGAGTCCTGGCTGGACAACTCAGTGATTTAATGAGACCTTGTTTCAAAATAGTTTTAAGGGGCCAGTGAGAGGGCTCAGCAGCATAAGCGACTACCTGGCAAGCACGAGGTCCTGAGTTCGACCCCCGGTGCCCACATAAAACAAAAAATAGTTTTAAGAAAGGGAGCTGGGGTTTTTGCTTAGTGCAAAGTCCCTGGATTCAATCCCTAGTACTGAGAAAGAGAGATGGAAAGAGAGAAAGAGAAAAGGAGGAGGAAGGAGGGGAGAAGAAAAGGCAACTCCATTTTACCTGGAAACCTACATTGTTGCTAAGCCTCAGCTTTTGTAGTTCCATATCTAAAATAGAGCAGTCTTTATCAGCATAGATAGCATTCACTGAATTTTTGCCACACATTTTCTTTATAGCTCTGGCACCAACTAGTCTTTTCTAACTCTAACAGGGTGGAAGGAGAGGTGGGAATGGAAGGGATGGCATCTCTACCTTAAAGATAGATTGCAATGAATAAAGATACCAAGGAATTAAAACAAATGTTCTAAGCTAGGTGTTAGAAATAACTAACCATTTTTCCAATCTATTAAGTAATAGATTCCTGTAGTTCAGGAAGAAAAGAAAAATGAAAGAATGCTAAAGAAAATA
This sequence comes from Erethizon dorsatum, assembly GCA_028451465.1. Classification (NCBI taxonomy): domain Eukaryota; kingdom Metazoa; phylum Chordata; class Mammalia; order Rodentia; family Erethizontidae; genus Erethizon; species Erethizon dorsatum. Next base: position 20,850,027 of record CM051824.1, read on the forward strand.
AAAAGGAAACCATAATCCAGAAAAATAGCAGACTGTATAGTTGATATTAGGAAATAAGGTCCTTGAATTTTAGTGACTATTAAGGAAGATATGAGAGAGGACTTTAGGGACGTATACCTCATATATACATTTCAAGTTTATATGGTCTGAGAAGCTTCAAATTATCACATTTATTTAGAACACCTTTGCATGGTAGTTCTCCAAGTGTCATGTATACGTAACAGTGTGGAAAAATTTTTGAGAGTGTAAACAACAAATTCCAAATTCAGGAGTATCTACTTTTGGCTGCATGGGAGAGGAATGCAATTGCAAAGAAGTATGCAGAGTGCTGCACTGCACCTATATAGACAATATTTTATTTCTTAATCCATGTAAGTGAATACTTTTTGAGATAATTTTTTAGCTTTTTAACACATCTGTAGTTGTTCAATAACTTAAATTTTAAAATATCTAATTAAGAAAAAATGCACTTTTGTCATCGTAAATATCTTAAAAACATTTTTAAATTAAAGTTTATATTTTAATTAAAGATGAATGAAATCTGAGATAATCTTAGCACATATAAACAAAAATGGTATGTTCATGAATTTATTTCATCTGGGTACTTAATTTTAAACTATTCATGCTGTCATGCACCACATAAACACATTTCAGTCAATAAGGGACAGCATATACAATAGTGGCCTCAAAAGATTGTAATAAAGATGATAAATTCCTGGCTTACTGACATAGTAGCTGTCACAGTGCAGTGTTCAATGTATAACTCATGGGTTTGTAGTGATGTTGGTATAAAGAAATCTCCTACCCTGCCAGTAATGTAGAAGTAGAGCATGTTGCTGTATATGGTAACACACCTTGTATTCCGAACTCTGAGAGGCTGAGGCAGATTAACCACAAGTTTGAGCCAAGCCTGGGCAATTGAGCAAAATGCTGTCACAAAATAAAAGAAAAATGAAAAAGGGCTGGGGATGTAGTTCAGTGCAAAGGCCCTGGGTTCAATCTCCAGTAAAAAAAAAAAAAATACAAAAAAACAAACAAAAAAATGTGATTACAAAAATAAGTTACATTTTATTTTTGCTGCTTTTAAATTTTTGGAGACTTCTTTTTTAACTCCAGAGGTATTTAAACATTAGCATTATGAACATTTTGATCATGTATTCAAGTTCTATAAAGATTGGGAAGATCAAACCTTAACATTCTTCATAACTAGTATTTTATGGAACATTGTTTAGCAGATTTTCTTGGTTCACATATTAAGTCTGTCTGTAAATGTTGTAAAGGTTCAGAAAATATTTGAACAGTAAATTCAAAAGGAATAAGAGCACATGTAATGATTCATTTAGGTTAAATATGAGAAATCTGATTTGTAATAAGCTTCAAACATTAAATACATATATACATATTTTCCATATGAATTTCCATTATGGGTAGCACATAAATACTTTTATTTTATGTGGAAATATATGAGAAAATAAACTATATATCTACAACATTTCTTACATTGTATGTAGCATGCATGTGGAAAATTGTTTATGCTTTTATTTTGTGTGTGTGTGTGTGTACCGGGGGTCGACCACAGGACCTTGTGCACTGGCAGGCACCCGTGCCGCTGAGCGATATCACCGGCCCTTTTTTTTGTATGTGGGTTCCGGGAGTCGAACTCCGGCCCTCACGCTTACCAGGCAGGCGCTTACGCTGCTGAGCCATCTCACCAGCCCCCATTGTTTATGCTTTGAAACAAACAAAAAATGATAAAGTATGTCTGCCTTTTTCCTTAAGGCATCCTGTAGGACCAAGATGTTTTATTTCTATTTTCCCCTATTTTCTGAAGCTTCGTGCTCAAATTACTTTTCTCATTAAAAGCAAATTAAATCATAATTCTTCCTAGGCAAATACACATATACACATAAACAAGCATGATTTGCATTACAATTCGAACTCTTCCCACTTTAGTCAAAGAATATGAGAGTCAAAGGATTTGCACACTTGGATGATATTTGAAATCATAATTCAAAATATTAATCAATGTACCCAGAGGGTATTGTAAATTCATTTTGAATATCAGCCCAAACTGCCAGGTAATTAAGCTACCACTTTATTGTGTGAAATGATGATAGAGACCTCAGATTTCTTTATTGTTCTGACAGCAATAAAATGTCTTGAAAACATGTTTACTGAAAATAATTGCCAGCAGAAGAAAACTTTAAGAAACTCACAATTAAATAAGAAAATCTGTCAATGTTGAAAATCATCTTTAAAATAATTTTTAAAAACAAGTAAATAATTTGTTGTGTATATAATATTGTACAGTTTTAGAAATACTTTCTCAAATGTTAATAGAGTTGATCAACACAGGGACTATGCATATGATCATCATTTTTTATAGAAATGTGGGTACATAGGTAGCATAAAAATAATTTGATATATAATTACCATTAACAATATGATTAAAAAATGCAGACTTTGAGCTCAATATTCTGAGCCCAACCAAGTTACTAATCATGAGTCATTTTTAATGTGTAATATTATGTTAATTTCATTTGAATGATTTTATATTACTGGTAATAGGAAAAGGCCTGGCAATCCTGGATTGGAACATTATTTTATGCTGGGTTAAGTAGATAATACTAAAGCATTACAAGCCCATTGTTTTCCCTTTTGGTTTTTGGAGACAGTGTCTCACTCTGTAGTTCAGGCTGGCCTTGAACTATCTATGTAGTCCAGACTGGCTTTGAACTCCTACTTCAGCCTCCCAAGTGCTAGGATCATCCCCAGCCCAAAGAAGCACATTATTAATATGTGTTTCAGATTTCAAGTGGATAAAGAAACCGATCAATTTTCAACTAAAATAAAAGGAGGGGAATTTATATAGAGAGTTAAACTACTTTAAAGGCCAAAGAAATATAATATACAGCAAGATTGGGGCATTGAATTTACCTACCCACTTTTTTCACTCTCCATCATGATTTCTTCCCATAGTAAATCAAATAAATTTCAATAAAGACTCTTCTCAATGAGAAATACAGTCATCACTAGACTTTTCTCTGTCAAAATTAAAAAGGAAAGGATTTTTAAAATGATGATACCTAAGCACTCCCAGTCTTCTGAGGAAAAAATCACAAGGTACATTTTATTGGCTCTGCTTTCCTTTGACCATCTTCAAAGTCATCATTAGGAGGTGGACTCAAATTTTCCAACTGGCCAGATGGCACCAACTTTCTTTCCCAACATCAAGCATATCTTGTAATTAAAAGTTTCTTAAAATCATGGTAGTGGGAATTAGTGAGTTTACGTGACAGATAAAGATGTACGACAGATATCAAAGGAAGCGATCAACACATTTTTTGAAGTTACTGGACTGTGTTTCAGTGTCTGGTTGAAGTTCATTTTTGTTAGTTCTTGTTTGGGAACTGAGGACAAAGAGATGAGTAGTATAAATCAATATACCAAACATGCAATAAAGTTTGAAAAAAACCTAACTATATATTACATGTAAAGGAAATATGTAATAAATTTTGGAGGAAAATATATGATAGATATATATTTAAGTATACCAGCATGGTTGAATAAAAAATGTTATATTCCATTATTTTCTGTAAATAAATCCAATTTTTTATTCTAAATCCCCAACTCTTCAAAACAGAGATCAATTCCAGCACAGTCATGATTATTTACCTTCCATTAGTAGCTGCATGCTTCAGAGAGTAATAAGATACAATATCTGAGGGGATAGGGATGGGTTGGTTATGAGAGGGAGGCTCCCAATAGTCATTATGAAAATACACAAAGGTCCTTGTATACATTGTATGTCTTCTCAAAAAAATCTTAAAATTTTGCCCTTTAATAATTTATTTCTTCGCCCTAAATGAAATTTGTGTTAACAGTTCTCTTATATGCAGTGCAAACCTAGATATTTTAATAATTCCCCCCATTTACCCAAATTATAGGTGGTTGAATTGGCATGCTGATTACTTTGTAAAATAAAAGGTGATTAAATTTCTAATTGTTGGAGAAAATTCTATACTTTTTTGCTTGATTCATTATTCAGGGAATTGTATTTCTTTATTATATTTTGAGAGGGCAACTTAAAAATGGTAGGCTAATTTTCAAAATAAGTACCTGAGGAATGTGCAAATGGAAATTGTCCCTCTGTATTCATAGAGGATAATTTCCAGAACATGCCCTGGACATGAAAAATTTTGGATGCTCAAATCTCTCATATAAAATGAAATAATATATGCATATAATCCATACGCATCTTTCTGTATATGTGAAATCATCTTTAGATTATTTGTAGCATTTAACACAATGTAAATGGTATGCAAAGAATTTATAATTTAGGGAGCAATAAAAAGATAAAAGGTGTGCACATATTTATTACAAATGTGACCATTGTAAACCTAACTATATTATTGACATGTGTTTGATTAAATTCACACATAAAGAAACCATGGATGTGGAGGGTAGACTATACTGTACTGTATATTATAATTTTAAAAATGTGTTAATAATTAGTTATTAAGTAATTGAGACATACAAATTTTAGAGGTTATATTTCTGCTTCATATATTTCATTGTCATGCAGTGTTCCCGAATGTTGTTTAATTTTATCATCTATCACAAATTCTGGGGCCGGTGAGGTAGCTCAGCAGGGTACATGGCTGCCTGGCAAGGGCGAGGGCCCGAGTTTGACTCCCAGATCCCACATACGAAAGAAGGGCTGGTGATATCGCTCAGCAGCATGGGTGCCTGCTGGCGCACAAGGTCCTGAGGTCAAGCCCAGTTACCCACACAAAATAAATAAAATAAAATAAAACAAATTCTGCTTTCAACAGGAAAAAGACTAGATGTCAATCTCTAAGAAGATGAGTTAAATCTGCCAGTGAATGTGTTAATTTAATATGAATGTGTTGCAAACTACAGCTTTTTCTATGCAGTTACCCAACTCAGATCATGTTTATAGAAGGTTAGATGAATTATGATACTATATTGTTTTTAGGAACATCCAAGTAGAAATTGGATCCTACATTATATTTATCTAAATGGTAAATAATTATAGACATACTATCAGTGTAATGAATAAGGATTTCACACAATATTTAACAGTTAAATTATTTCTATCAAAGCACACCCTTGCCATCTTTCATCCATTATCTTTGCTTTTAAGTCTTTAATAAATAATAAATAACTGCTTCTATGGAGAAATAAAGTAACATTATTCCCAATTTCATCCATGACATGCTCTGCCTAATTATGATAATTGAAGATTCTAAGTAATTCATATCAATGGAAAGATTATGGATTTTAAGTAAAACACATATTAGCTTTTTTAGGCAGAATCAAGAAATGAGAGTTACCTGGGGAAGATTTGTCACATTCAATATGTGGATCTATGGTTCCTAAGGTGTATTTTGTTGACATAAAGAGCATTACACTCATTAACTAAAACTTAAAATAGCATTGGGAAATGAAAACTTAATAAAGATATATTGTTTCCTGTTGAAAATCTTAAAGTCTGTAACACTCTAAGGTGTATTTTGAATTTCTAAGAGGAACAGAATAATTCTATGCTTCTCTATTTGACAATGAACTAGTTTTGATTGTATACTACATTGAACAATTTGGGGAAATTTCAATAAAGACTTTATAAAAGATGTTAGCACCCTCCAATATACCCTGTTGAGTACATTTATTTTATAGATGAGGAAATGAAAGCCCCCATAAATCTCTAAATTTGCTATAATTTTTCTAATTGTTAGAATAAGAAGTTCACATTTTTGTTGCAGTCAGTGATTTTTCCCAATTTACCCTTCAATTTTAGAAGTTAATTTCAGTGCTTTAAAATATTCCAGTATTGGTCACTTGTGAGTTTAATTAAAATTGGTTTGTTTTTTAAATTGTGATAACAAATGAAACAAAACATTGAAGTGCTCACTATCAAAAATGAGACTGGCTGCTAGTGAAAGGTGAAATTTATATTCTCAAAACTTGGTAGAACTTCATGAAAACATGGAAGAGTTGAGAAAAGTTGAGAGAACCCTTCCTGCAATGTAGAAAACCGTGTGTGATGTGAGGGGATGAAGCCTTAGCAGAACTCCAATACCAACACCAAGCAAAGGAGAGAAAGGGCAAATGTATGGGTATATGAAAAGCAGTTTTAAAAGAGCTGTGGGGAACCACTCAGACTGCTTGGAAGCTCAGGGGCATCTAAGGACACCTGAGGACCTGACCCTGCTTGTCTAGGGCAGGTGCACAGTGGGATACAGTTATATAACCATGACAGCACAGGTAAACATGCATGTGCTGGTTATGGCTCTATGGAAGAATGTAAAAATGAGATAACAACTCTGTATAACAATTATACAATAAAGATGCAGGCTGCTCTTGCACTCTTGTACTCTTATGTTCCTGTGCTCTGCTCTGCTCCATGCTGTCTGCTGTTGTTGCTGATGTCTCGCACACATGCATTTTTTAACCTTGGGAGCTCACCCTCAAAAATCTCCTTTCAGCCCCTACAGCGGGCCGACAAGAGCAGATTATTTTAAAGCCTTAATGATTTATCCACATTCAGTTTTATGAAAGGGAGAAGTTCTTTGGCTAGTTCTTCATGATTTTAGACTTATGAATTGGTAATGTTACCACTAGGTAAATGATTTTTTTCTAAATAATATCTCTGGCCATGAAAAATTTTGAAACTTGAAACTGAAAATCTTAAATCTATCCCCTCTGTAACTATTACTACATGATGTCACTCAGGAGGAATGATATATTTCAATCCTTTTGTGAGGTGGTCTTGAAAAAAAGGAAGCTAATTTTCCTTTTCTTTCTAAGATAGTGTTTCTAAGGTCTATCAGATATAGTATTGTAATTTCTTGGTCTGTCAGTAATGTTATAGGACAACTTCTCATATATCCATCTGAAATTAATGAATGATATTAGAAATTCAGTCTCTTATAGCTGTCAGGAATCTGATTTTTTCCTAAAATTGCTGATCATTTTAAAGCAAATCCCTTGATTCTAAAGAATATAGCTCTTTCCCCAAAGTAAATCTGTCATTAATTTTCTTGAAGAGAAATTATTGCATTGTATTAAAAAAAAAAAGAACAAACTCCCCTGGATCCATTGTTTTTCCATTCTTTCTCTATCTCTCTCACATTTTATTTCCAGGAAGAGTTCATTCTTTACACATTTCTTCAATGGAAACTGATGAAACTTCTTTATTATATTCATTTCTCCAAATAATTTCACTTATGCATCATGGTTTACCAGAGTTCAAGAATTTTAACATGCTGCCTAAAATGTTATAAGCATCAGCCCATAGCCCTCTGTCTAAAAAACATGAGCAAACCCTTATCATCTAATGTGAATGGCTAGGCAGTTAACGCTCTAAGCAACCTTATACAATCACATAATCACTAAACCTTGAACCTTCATAATCACCCGTAATTCTCTTACACATAACTGTGTACAGCCTAGATGTGGTCCTAAGAAGGGAGAAGTAAAAATTTATTTTTGAACAATACATTCAAATTTTCCAAAGTCCCATTTACTGTATAAGCATATTCTTCAATATGACATTAAATGTCTATTACATTACATAAATTTTGTAATAACTATACAAACCATTTACTCTCTGAAATCCTCACACAATTTAGAAATTTAAAAAATGCTAGCAACAGTTTGCTGATTTTTTAAAATATTATTTGCTTAATATGGCATATGTCCTTTAAATTTTGCTACACATGTATATATCGTGAAGTTGTGTTTTGATTGAATGATGTAATTTATGCATTGTAATATATTAGATCATGATTTAAATATTGAGGCAAATATCATTTTTTATTTGCTCAGTTTGGTAGTAGGTTATAAGAGCCTACTATTTTATTCTATACATATGTTTTAAAAATAAAATACCCAAATATTCAATTGATAAGTCTAAAATAATGTTCATTCTTTATATCATAGTTTTATTGTAAATGATGACTGTAATCTGTCTTAGTCATAAAAAAATCTGTAGGATGGATTTTTTCTCTCTTTTTTCCATAATATAACTCACCTCATTTTCTAGCATACCTCCTTTGAATGTAGCCACACCTAAAACCAAAAGGAGGTACTAACTTTTTAAGCAAAAATTATCTGAGTCTGGGTTTTAACAAAAATAATTTTTTTACAAAATTAACATCAAATATTTTAATTTGTGAGTAGAAAGACATAAAATAAGAATATAAGTCTTCAAAATTAACAAAAATTTAAATGTTAAAATTTCTAGTGGTATTAAATATCACTTTATAACTAAAAGTTCACTACCCACAGGTTTTGTAAAAATTTTTTTTTTGTGGATACCGTGGGTCGAACTCAGGACCTTGCACTTGGTAGGCAGGTGCTTATGCCGCTGAGCTATCTCACCAGCCTGGTCCTGTAAATCTTATTCAGATCATTTTTAATGAAAGGGTTTTAAATTCATGTTACACTATACACTCTTTTTAGTGGAATTTTTATAAATTTATTTCTTTTCAGTATGAAATTGTCAGTTTGTGTGTGTGTGTTCTCTAAAAGGAAGTAGAATATTACATTGCTAAATGAATCTTTAGGTGTGAAAGAGTAAGAAATGTTTGTGATCTTTACTCTGTGAGGTGCACACAGGAAACTGCTAGAAACCACATGGAAGTTAGACCTAAAGGGTTCTGATTTTGCAGGCCTCCTCCAGTATGCTCTTTTATTAATGCTGAGTAAATATCCTACTGAGCAAAACTCTAAGCTATGCTGCATGACATATGTTATTCTTCTCTCAACTTTCTGAAAGGTTTTTACTATACTAATGCAACAGAATTTTTTAAAAAGCAATATTTTGTGTATTTAATTAAATTACCTAAGAAGTTAAAATGCAAACATGTGAAATTAAGTAGGAATATTTCCTGCCCCCATCCTCTATATCTGAAAGTCAGAGCTGATTTCATTGCATGTTGATATTTCTAGTGTTATAATTTATGCTCAAAAGGATAAATGCTGGCCCAAAGTGTTTTTCAGAAAGGGCAGGTGAAGTTGAAATTGGTGCTTTCTCATATCCCACTCTGAATTTATTTCACTTTATCTAAATTTTAAGTACCTTAAATCACAACCAAGGCAGTACAATACAGGAAATCTGATCATTTTTTGTACTTGGAACCAAGTAAGGTCTAAATGCTTGGTCAAAAAGCCAAATGTTTTCAGTTCTATACATTTCAAGCCAGACTGTGTGCACTACTTTATTGCAACTATAATAGGAACTGTAACAGATGGGAGAAAAGTTGATAACCAAGGATGGCAGATCCAGCTATCACTAAGGAAATGTGATTTAAATACCATCTTGATAAATACAGGAAGACTAACTGTAGGAAAAAACTGCAATTGAAAAGCAAAATAGCAAATAAAATGTGTCCTCTAGTTGATGTGCTTTCTCTTGACAATACAACAGCCCAGAGAAGGGATACATGTGTGGGTATTCTGCAGATTTTAGCAAGAATTTACACATGGCAAGGCTGGGAGTATGCTTTTTAAGGAACTTAATGGTAAGGAATTTTCATGCTTCTTGATGTTGTCTTAATTCATTCTGATGCTCCTCAGTTCTTTAAGTCTCCCAGTGTCATACATAACAAATTAGCTAATTTTATTGTGAACATATGGTTGAAGAGTGACTTTTCATGAGGTTGAATTAATTTATGTATGTTCCTGGTAAGAGCAGCAAGAGAATCATCTGCCTCACCCCAAAAGTTGACTAGGCTAATGGATATGGAAATCAATATTCACATTGTTTTAGAAATCAAGATTCCTGTTAATAAGACAAAACAATCAAAATCTTAGAACAGAAGCAAAATTTTGAACTAATATACTAAGAAGAAAAACCTCTCTTACATATTGCAAGTCCTTCGCTGAATAAAATGGTCAAACATTGCCAAGGAAATGTGCCAAACTCTGAGGTTTAACTGCATGAAAGACACTTCTATATCACTTTAATTGATGTTCCCCATAAACAGAGACTAGAGAATCATCTTTTTACTGTATGTTATTTTACAAGCCAATGGACCTGACCTTGGAGCAGGAATACTATAAAAGAACTTCAAGAGACAAAGATGCACTTGCACGGTAATCCTGTCAGCAAATTACCCATAGGCGATCTTTGGAGACATCATATCATTGAGTTCCTAGATCCCTTGATGACTTGCTTTGGAGGTTTGTCTTGGTTTAGAAAACCCAGTAAATATCCAGCAGCACCACAGTGGCTAATTGTGGGTGAAAACAGTTTTAGTTAGAGGAATTTAAACTGACTCAACAACTGTCCAAAAATTTGGTTCCAAAAAGAATTAAAGTGGAAAAAGAGGCATGAAATGAATAGAAAATGTAAGAAAATCCTGTGCTTATACATTACCCAGGAGATAGGAAGTCTTGAAAAAGTTTTATATCTGTCTGCAATGCAGAAAATGCTAAGGATATTTTGCCCATTACTCTTAGAACCTCTCAGTGTTGCTCTGCAAGTCAACATTTCAGATCTCTCTATGGAATTGCACTGTGAAGTTTTTATATTTGGTATTACTCTTGCTAGAATTATTTAAAAGTTAGGAAAAGTTGCACTATGTAGAAAAAGGAAAATATTACAATAGGAAAGCAACTTTCTAAACTTTTCCTAGTTTTTGATGTGGGGATGGGTTCATAGCAAGTGATTGAAAGTGATATTCAAAGATGTCCCTAACAAAATATGGTGATGACATTCACATAATTCTTACACTTTTTTAAAATAAATATTATCTCACTCTAACAAAAACCAAACTCTCATCATAAGGTAATAAATCCTTTCTACCCATGGAAAATCACAATATACAAAAGCTTTTGTTTCTTACAAAGTATATATTTGCAAATTCTTTCATGGACTAATAACTTCAAGCACTGGTTTCTTTGGAATATCATTTTTATTTGATATATTTATGATTCACTAGGAAAAATGTGGAGGGCCACCTGGATGGCTCTCCTTGAAAGAAGAGCATTTGGCCCTACCTCCGTGTATTGATATGTACAAAGCTGGCTATGATATTTCCTTATTCCCTAAATTGGCTTTAAGCAACACAAATGGGTGTAGTGAAGGTGTTGATGTGTAGTCTCTAAAGCCATGTGACAAATCAGTGATGCCCCGCATATAGCTCCCAAGTTGTACGTGTGAGCTAGGCCAAGAGCCCCACACTGTCGGCTGAGATTGAGCCTCTAGAAAAGAGGCTATGATGTCTCAGGGCATGGTGGATTACACATCAAAACTGAAGCACCGAACCTTAAATACCAGATACTGCAACAACCTGTGATATGCAGACTGATTTTTCTGCATATTTCTCTCTTTTTCTGCATGTTGCAGAGGTGAATTCATGCCTCCTACCTAGGCCAGCTCACAGCACTCATGTACTTCCAGCCTCTCTCTCAGTCATTCATCCCTGAGCCACTCCTCTCTTCACAAATTAATAAAACCTGGGTTCAGCCCTGAGTTGAGGCCTTTGTTCCAGTTAGCCATTATTCAGACTGGATTTAGGACCCCTTTGTCTCCCCACAACTACAAATGTGCCTTAGTATCTTTATTCTCATCATGTGTTGCACTGGAAAGTGGTAGACTGGAATTCACTTATTAGAATTCCAATAACTTTTCCATAGGATTACAAATGTGGACTTTTCTGGACCACAACAAGGTCTAGAAGGGCTTTCTATAGAAAAAAATAATGCATACATATATCTTTGGGAATCATAGAAATCTAAAAACCTGACAGTATTCACTTTGTACATTTAACATAGTCCCTTCTTAAAAATATTTTATTGTGTTTCGTGTTTTGATATATAAAATCTAACTGGTGTGATGTCTTTTGTAATAAAGTAATGCTATAAAATATATTTATTTAAATCACTGAAGGCAGAAAAAGCAATCAAGCTTAATAATTATATGACTCATCAAAACTGCAAATCTGTACATTTTTTTTTGCCTTTCACAATTTCTCCTTAGTTTCAAAGCCAAAAAAAAAAAAAATGCATGACTAGCCTAAAGTAGCTAGGTAAAATTGAAATTGGTAAACATCAAGGGATCTCTAAAATTTATTCTACCGACATGATAAATTAATAAGAACCGACACATTTGTTGTGTTTGTAGCAGAAATACTGTTATGGTAAAGAAAAGATTACATATGAGACCATGTGGAAGAAAACATAGTGAAATTCTAAAAGTTTTAGGCTTAGGTGGTGGATGCACAAATGATCAGCAAGAACACATGTGATGAACAAAAAGAGCTTAATTTAAAATAAAAAGGACATTCACATAGTGGCATTTGTTGGAATGCCAGCTGAATTCTCACAGCTGCAGTGGTACCATTGGGAAGAGAGCTCTGTATTGATAATATTAATGTTTTCATTATCATATTTGAAAAATTGGGGAAGGCAGAGCCCAAAGTTCTTATTACTGTAGAAGAAAGTGTATAATTATTATAGTGAGCAACAGTTTACAAGATAAGACTGCAGCATGAAAAATTTCATTTGGGGGGAAAAAGGATAGAAATAGTCATTAGTGAGATAGGCTCAAGACACCACAGTTCTTTAATTTAAAAAAAATTCTGGTTTTAACTTATATTAGAGAATGCCTAAGAGTCTTCTGAGGATTTTTCCTAACAAATGTCAGGGATTTCCAGAAAGGCCTCCTGAATTTCAGGGAAGGATTGGAACATTCCACTGCTCCACATGGAACCCATAGATCTGTGTTAAACATTGTTATCAAATAAGCAAGATGTTTCTGATGTTTGATTCCCTTGATCACACATCATGACTTCTTTACAGATCTTCAATGTCATAGCCTCTTTGTTCTTAAGAACAAATGCTGTAACTTCCTTTGTTTTCACATATATATTTGACCTCTTCTCAAATATGTAGTTGAACTCTCCAATGTGTTATCAGTGCAGCTTTCAAGTAACTTTTTTAAAGTTGGATAACTTTCAACTACAAGGTCTGTTTATTACGTAGAGATGGTTTTCATTACAATCTGTTACTTGTTAAACTAAAATAACTCCAGATATAAAAGTTCACTCTTCTCTCATCCAAACTAAAAAGATTTGAAGAGGGAAGTGCTAAGACTGACAGATCCTTATCAGTTTATAATGCTGGCTGCATGCTCACTTCGGCAGGACATATACTATTATGCTGGCTTATATTCATGTCCCTAGAATAAATTATTTTAAAAGCAATAGAAATATGAATATGCCAAGCAGTTAAGGAGGAAACTAAAAGCTTACAACAAATATAACTTCATAAAACATTAAGCAAGTCATAAGGTAAATCTTCTGAAAATACTTGTTTTCAATTAGAAGCACAAAAAATTTATATTACAAGACACTAGCTTAAATTCATTATGATGGAGCAAAAGTGCTTATCAGAATATAAACTATAAAAGTCAACTATGGAATTTGAAGATGTGCCATAATTTTTTCCACAGAAATCAAAAAGTACAGACATTGAATATAAATCTGAGACTTGTCAAAAAACTGAGTTGTCATTACAGAATGAGATAGAATTATACCTACATGTGCTAACACTGACATACATAATATGAAAGTATAAGAAACTAGATCATGAGAGGACCAGCCAAATGAACAAGTAGAAGGCAAAACTGTAATAGAAACTGATTTTGATATAATAAAAGAGAAAAGGGAGAAATAATTTTGTGCCCATGTATTTCAGAAAAAAATTGCACAAGTAGCCACATACTGATAATTTTAAATGTTCTTGTACCAAGAATAATAAAGTAAGTAGCCAGATATTAAATACACCCAATTATCAAATCCCTTTCTCTCTACCCTTGCTGTCCCTCCAAATAATCTGTGCTATAGACTTGTCCAGAATACTAAATATTTTAGGGTAATGATTCAGTATTTATCATTATGAAATAATTTTGTAATCCAAAGACACTATAAGTAAATATTAATGTCATATAAATTTTCTTTTTTAATAATGTAATCTTGCTTTACAGCACACATCGTATATTTGACAAAATGTCAGTGATTTATCAAAAAGGCAATATATTTAAAACTAGTCCACACAACTAATGGAATATGGCTATCATTTAAAAGATATCTCTTCAAACATCAACTTGATTAAAATTCTCTCTGCTTTTCTGAAGGCTAACAGTATTATATTATGTCTAACAATTCTTTCTTTTTTATGGTTTTACAACCTATTTTTATACCATTTATGTACATCTGAAAAATACATTTTTCCATTTTATCATTTGAAAAGTGAGGTCATGAAAAGCATTATATTATACTCATAACACATACATATGTTGTCTTGTTGTAGTGTAGTTTTTGTACAAAAATTGAGTAATATGCCACAATTTACCCATTTGCCTGTTTGTTGATATTTGAGTTTCATTCCTTTAGATATTGTGAATAGCATATATTGTATAATTTCTATTGGTGTGCACAAACAAACATTTCTGTAGGGTAGTAGCAAGTGGAGTTTTTTGGACATGAGATGTGATATTCTCATCTCCTGGTATCTGTGGGGGATATGTTCCAAAAATCTGAGGGTGCTCAAGTCCATTAAGCACTCACATATGACGTATCCATGTCCTCTTATATAATTTAAAACCTCTCTAGATAACATAATAAAAAATATAATGTAAATCCTAAGTAAAATGTTATACTGTATTCTTTAGGGAGAAGAAGAAAAAAAAAAAAAGACTGCAAATAGCTGGTAGAGATGCAATTTTCTTTTCAAATATTTTCCATCCCTGGTTAGTTAAATGTACATACACAGAACCCAGTGACCCAGAGGGTATTCTAAATTTCAGTAGGTGATATAGTTGAGAACCATGTTAAATTTTTGGTGGTTATTTGTGATTTTCACCTTATGATGAGTTTCATTGTGTCTTTCATTATTTTCTCCATATTCATTTATGGAGTTCTCGCGTTTAAGACATTCTCTATATAAGGTCCCTTGTCAAATCAACGTGTAATACCAGGGTATGGCTTTTCAGCTCTCCTTGTTGATGGAGTGCTTGCTGATGAAAAGTTCTTCATCTTAATGTTATCAAATTTACCAACCCGTTACTGTGAACACGTGTGTATATCGTGTCATTCAAACAGTATATCCGTTCATCTTTTATAAAATTTTGTATATTGTATGGCTCCAATTTTATTTTCATTGTAGTTTTTATTTACATTTCCTTGACGGCTAAGGATTTTGCACACTTTTCATATATTTACTGCACATATGTACACAAACACATACACACGCTTCTACCATATTTATACACAAATCTGCTGGGAAAGAGGAAATTTCTGTTAATATATAAGCAATATGTGGGTAATAGTTTTACAATGGATTTTTTAGTACAAGAATCTAGTATATATATCCAATAAGATTTTGGGAGACAATCATTTGCTTCTGCCACAAAGAATTAATATATTTTTTTCAGAGTTTGAAAAAAAAGTTAAATAAAAAATTGCAGTACTACTTAACATTGCAAACTATAGACAATAAATAACCACAATATTTATTCATTGTAGAGAATTGATTCCTTGGCAAAAATTATGGAGGTAAGTCATGAAAAAGATTTAAATATTGTCTAAAGGAAGAATTATATAGGCTATGTCTTACCATATTAAAAGATAGAAATATATAATTTAAGTGCATCTAATGGAGAGTTAAAGGCCAAACAGGAAATTATGTCTTAAGTTTTTGATTATTCAAATTTTTCAGACCAAGGAAAATTTCTTTGACTTATTTTTGTTAACTAACTTAAAATAGTTCTATGCTTTTGAGAAATAAATTCTAAGATGCAGTAATTTAGTTATGAAATCAAAATTATACAATTTAAGCAATGAAAATATATAGAATTCTAATTAAGTCGTTAATAATTTTAATTTACCTGTAAAATATGAATGATGTATTCTGACAATGTAAGCTTTATTATAGAAAAATACATAGTTGGTGAGCAATTCTTATTATATTCATCCATGATTTTCCTACCATCTAACACCCATGCTTTCTGCCTTGTACATTCTGTCATTCCAAAGAGGCAACTTTGGTATTTATTAATTTCTGGTATGGATCCATGTTCTAATTATATGTTTATGGTCTTTATACTTATAAAAACTATTTGCCTACTTTCCTCAATTAAATTTATTATGTCTTGATTCATTTTAAATATTTTTAATTAGCTTTATTCTTTTTTAGTATCTTTAATACTGTATATTAGTTAGCTTTTCCATTGCTGGGACACAGTACCTGACACCCACCACCTAAAAGAGGAGAAGGTTAATTTGTCTTATGGTTTCAGGAGATTCCATCTGGGGTAGTTGGTTCTAAGATGGAAAATCATGGCCACTGACTGGCAGGGAAGCAGACCACAGGAACAGTGGCAGAGGCCTTTCAAATGGATAAATGTATACATTTATGGCTCTTGATATATCAGAAAAGAGTTTTTATTGTTATTTCTGTGCTCATATGATTTTACGGTACATTTTTCTTTAAATTCATTACCAATTATAACCTTTTTTTTTTAAGTACAAGGGTTTGGTGTTATTTTTGCTATGTTATAGTTACTTTCAGTATTAATATTGTCCTATTTTGAAATTTATGCACTTTTTCCATCTTCTTCTTGTAATAGTCTTTATAACTTTTTATAATGACAATTATATTATCTGATGGCTTCAATTTTCTATTGTAGTTGTAAGACATAACCACAATATTTGGTGCCTCAAAGAAACAAAAAGCACAAAATTATAGTGTTTTGTTTTGTTTTGTTTTGTTTTGTTTTTTGGTGGGTACTGGGGGTCGAACTCAGGACCTCACGTGCCAGCAGGCACCTATGCCACTGAATGATATCACCGGCCCCTTTTTTGTATGTGGGTTCCAGGAGTCAATCTCAGGACCTTGCGCTTGCCAGGCAGGCGCTTATGCCACTGAGCCATCTCACCGGCCCACAACATTATGGTTCTTGAAGTCAGAAGTTCAAAATAGATCTTACTGGGCTGAAATCAACATACCAGTAGAGATACTCTGGGGAAGAACGTGTCTCTATTGTAAGACTGTGATTCTTGGCTCTTCAAGGACAGCCATGGTCAGAGGATTCTTCTTCAAATTCTGTCGCTCTGATCTGACTGTTTTAGCTTCCCTTCTCCTCCTGCTTCACATTTAGAACCTGTGATTGCACTAGGTCCACCTACATAGTTTAAATAAATCTCCTGAGTCAACTGATTGCAATCTCAACCTCATTTGCTGTATTACATCCCCCTTTTCACAGAGTGTAACATACTGTATTCACAGGTACTGGCCTTTCATATGTGGCCATCTTTTTAAATTCATGACCTTGCTTGCTACATGAAGATATCTCCTTGAACAGCATCACAAACAGGGAGATGAAACTAAACAATATAACAAAAACAACAAAACCCTACAACTCAACCGGTATCTCTATGTTAAGTTCTTACTCCAAAGAGCTCATAGTTTAATTTTATGATGTTTATCCAAAATTTTCATCAAATTTTGGGTGAAAAATTTCTTGAGTATATCATTCTACCAAATTGTGTTTTACATGTCCATTCTTCTTTTTGTTTCTGAAATATATGTTGTTTCTGAAATATATTATCAGATCCAGTGAGAATTATTACTAAATTTGAATGGGGTTTATTTATTCTTCAGCTATTCACAGAAGTATCTGTACAAGATAATGCGCTCGCTAAGCTTAAACATGTCCCCTGCACTCTGTGGAGGTGTTTTTCAGTGTGTTTTGGGCTGGTTGACAACCAGCATGGCATACACTAAAGCCCCAGTGACTCAGGCACTTTATACAGTATGTGAGTGTTTATTTTCTTTAGAAATGGGCTGAAAGTCTTCCCGTACATGCTGAAGATTGAGAATAAGCTAGAGTTTGTAGGATTTGTTCCTGAAGAGGGTCATACACATCACTTTCATAGAACTCTGAGATAAGTATACTCTTCCCATGAACTCTTAACATACAATAATTGCACTCTACATTCCTTCTTCATACATTTCTTTCATGGACTGAGCATGAAATATTCTGTAGTAAATATGTATGTTTGGCTTTCAATGGGAGAAATAAGATGAAACAGATACAGTTTCTGCCATCTTTAATTGAAGATTTATTTTTAATTTTTAGCCTTACATGTTTGCAGTACATAATGATCAGATTTATCCTGGGGAGTTGTTACATTTACATAACATATGTTCATTTTTCTTTTTCACCCATTTCCCTTCTCATTCCACTCCTGTCCCCTGCTTCTGGGTCCACCCCTCCTTTTGTTTTGTCTTTTTGAGACAGGGTTTTGCTATGCAGTTCAGGCTAAACTTGAACTCACTTCTTAGCCTGGGCTGCCCTTGAACCTATGGTGATCTTCCTGCCTCAGCCTCCAGAGTGCTGGGATTACAGGTGTGTGCCACCACACACCTTCCCTTTTTATAAGGATTTATTTCATTTCTTGTTATTTACTTTTGTTTTGCTCTTTAATTTATTTATATTTTGGATTTCTAAGTAAGACCAACCACTTGATATTTAAGCTTGTGTGTCTGATTTATTTCATTTAACATCATGGTCCTAAGATGCAACCATTTTCCTATAAATGACTCAATTTTCCTTCTTTATGGCAAAGTAGTACTCTACTGTTTATAAATACCACATTTTCTTTATCCATTCATCTGTCAATGGCATATATGCCACTTCCAATATTTATTAAGAATTGTGATGTTATAAACATGGGTATCCATCTGTCACTGTAATGTGATCTCTTTAACTCTTTTAGAAAGATACCTAGAAGGGAAATAGTTGGGTTGAAAGCCATTTATGATAAACATATGGCAAACATCACATTAAATGGGGTAAATTTCAATGCTCTCTTCTAAAATCAGGAAGAGAGAAATAAAAGGGATATGTTTAGTAAAGGAAGGAGTCAAATTATCATTATTTGCTGAAGAACTCCAAAATTCCCTCAAATGACTCCTAGAATTAAGAACCAAATTCAGCAATATAGCAGCATAGGAAATCACACACACACAAAAATCAGTAGTGTTCATGGACACCAATAATGAACTCACTGAGTGAGAAATTAGTAAGATTAAATTTAACCTTTTTCTAATTTTGAAATATTGCGTGATGATACTAACTGGCAGGTGAAGAATCTAAGGTAAGACTTCAGGATTTTTTGTGGTCCATATCATAACACATTTGGAATACAGTTTGGTATAATTATTTGACTACTTCATTCTGGTATATAAGAAAAAATGCATGTAATCCCATAGGATATTTCAGAAATGCAGATGTTAAAAAAGTGACATTATTTTAATTTTAAAATATTATGAATTAAAACATTTTATTACTTAAAATTTTAAAGGAAAATAAATTATTTTGATAGAAATGATAACAAGTGTTATTAAATTTACATTAATTAATATAAAAAGTAATTATTAAAGTTTTTAAGAAGAGTAGAATTAGACATCCTATCAATTACAAATTTCAAAATCCTCCTGCATTGAACACCAGATGATTTTTTATTAAATGAAAATAAATGTTGAAGTACCTGCTACCACTTCTACCATTCCTCCTAATTTGTTTTGACAACTCCGCAATTAAAAGTTATAAATATCTGGTTTGAGAAAGTAGCTCATATTCAAATGATTATTTATCTATTATATTCATCAAAAACAGGTGAACAACTAATTATCTAGTGCTTGGATAAATAACTATATCATTATTTTTGCATTTAAATCAAATACACTAATTCAATGTTAGTGTTTTATTTTCATACTTATTACCAAAATTATTTCTTTTAGAATAATAAAATTACTGTTATTAATTAAATATTTACTGTTAGGCATTCTGTTAAGCAATCTACCAAAATTTTTTGTTAAGTACACGGTACTATTATTCATACTTTACACATAATTTTTTAAAGAGTTTAAGGAAACTGCACTGTTTACATAGCTTTCTTGCCAGATTTCAAATATTACAAATATAAAATTCCTCCTAAATAATTCTGTTAAAGGATAAAAGAGTTATGTTTGTCACATGATAAATTTATAGGCCAAATATGATTAAAAGTTAGTTAAGTCACTCAGGAGAAAATTAGAATTATATTTAATTAAAACATAAATCATTTATATTTTTTTAAAATTTACATGAGTTCTGTTTCTTGACACAGATGGGTGAGATGCTCATTTCAGTGTGGAATATTGAAGGAAGAGTGGAAATTATGATCTTAAAAAAGTAGAAACTGTCTGTCCTCATCCAGTTCTTACAGAAATTTGAAATTGTCATGAGTTTAAACTTAAAAGCCCAGAGGCTATGTTCTTTCTCAAGTTCTCCTTCAGCACTATGTCCTACAGGAGCTGTCAGTCTTGTTATGCTTGAGGTGAATCTCTAATGTTGCTATGTCCACTACAGTGATGGCGATGTTTCATTATTTCTGTCTCTGACCACTGACTGACAAAGCAGTTCCATTTCTACCTGGAACAGAATGTAGAAATACCAGATATGGCCTAGAGAAGAAACCCAAAGGGCATAGCCAAAAGGTGAAAATTTTCCACTTTTACATTTGATGGTAGCCCCACTGTGTTTTTCAGAAATACCTTAGGCCTAAGTTGTTTTAATGAAAATGATGCAAGAACATCAAGTATAACCCTAATCCTTTGCATAAATCAAAGTGGCATTATGTACTAAAATATTAAACTTATCCTTGACCAACAGATAAGTTGCATGATGGCTCATGACCTTGTATTAGATGAGATCTTTACATTGAATCTTTTCACATGTTAGAATGAAGAGATAATTTTTTAAGAGGTGTCAATACCATAACAGCAGTCTTATACTTTGAAGGTAGTTGTATGTATTTGAAGAGAAGCCCTTCAGTATTTTCTTATGTGATAAATAATGCCATAATAAAATTGCATTGACAGAATTTCAATTGATAGAATTTTAAAGGATCTTTCTTTCCGGGTTCATATATTCCACATCCATATGAAAATTTTCAGGGCTGGTGATATCACTCAGTGGCACAAGTGCCCGATGGCAAGCGCAAGGTCCTGAGGTCAACTCCCAGTACCCACATTAAAAAAAAAAACAGAGAATTTTCTTTCCTTAGTGTCTTATTCACTTTTTGTTGGTGAGACACAATATCTGACCCCCACAATTTAAAGGGAAAGATATTTATTTTGGTTCACTTTTTAGTCCATCATAGGCAGGCTGAAAGGCAGGAATGGAAGTGTCTTCTAGAAGAATGCTGCTCATGTCATGGCAGAAAGCCTGGAAGAAGATAGAGAAAGGAGGAGATGGAGAGGGAGAGATAACCTTCCAGGTCAGATCCCAGTGGTTCAGCTGTTTTGATCAAGCCCCACCTCCCAACAGCACCCTCAACCACTAAACCACCACTGAATGGATGAAACCATGTTTCTTGTCTCTGAAAGTATTATCATTAAATCACATTTTCTACCTCCTGTTACATTACTATTTTTGTGTATAATTGGTTTCCATTGCTTGTGTCTCCAAGCCTGAGAAATGTAATGCCTATAGTAATATGTATATATCGTATTACTTTTCTTACTAAATTGCAAGTCCTTATTGCATTAAATCACATACTCTTCATATTATAAGCTACCCATGCCAAGTAAAAGTTTCAGTATATTAAAAAATTCAAATATAGAGAACATTGCAAATTGTTATGAACAAATTTAAAGCCTTAAAACAGGCTATTTAATGACAAAGGTATGAAGAATACTGTATGCAATGAAAAAAAGATAGTCTTGTCAAAAAGACTGGGAAAGTTGGATGTACACATGTAGAAAAAATAATGTAGACCTCTATCTCTCACCAGGTACCAAAAAACCTCAAAATGGATTAAGGGCTTAAATGTAAGATCTGAAGCTGTGAAACTAGTATAAGAAAACTTTGGGCAAAATACTTCAGGAAATTGTGATGGACAAGTATTCTTTTGGACAATATTCACAGAGCTCTGGAAAGAAAAGTTTATAAGATAATATCAAGCTAAAATCTCCTCAGCAAAAGAAAAAAATCATCAGAATCAAAACACAGTCTACAGAATGAAATATAATATTTGCAAATCATACATTTGAAAATTGGTTTAAAATGTATATAAGAAAATTAAAAATTCAATAGCAGCAAAACAAACAATAACAAAAATAACCTGATTATAAACATTTTAGTTTTAAATAGTCATTTCACAAAAGGAGATATACATATGTCTAACAGGTAGATGAGAGTATGCTCAACATGAATAATAATCAGGGAAATGCAAATCAAAAGCACAAAGAAATATACCAGTCCAGAATGGATAATATCAAGATGACAAACAACTGCTTTCAAGGATGTGAACAAAAGGAAACCCTTACCCTCTGCTTATAGGAATGTAAATTAATACAGTCATTAGGGAGAACAGTGTGAATAGTACTAAAAATTTAAATATAGAATTGTTGTATGACCCACCAGTCCCACTACTTGATTCTATCCCAAGGAAATAAAGATGATATGTCAATGAGAAATCTGTACTCCTATATTTACAGTAGCATGGTGCACAATAACCAAGAAATGGAAGCAAATTCAGTTCCAATCAAAGGATGAATGGACACGGAAATTTAGCACATATACATAATGGAGTATTACCTAGCTATAAAATGTAAAATCCTGTCATGTACAACATAAACCAGACACATAATTAAAAATACTGTATAGTCTCACTCCTACGTAAAGCATAAAACTCATTCAGCTCATAGAAGTTGAGTAGAATGGTGGTTGCTGGAGTCTGGGAGAAAAAGGAATGGAGAGATGGGGAAGAGTTGATCAGCAAGTGATTTATGAGTCAGAGTTACAGGAGATGAGAAAGGATAGTCCATGCTGGCCGTCTGTGCACTGGAGAGCCAGAGGATCCAGTAGCTGCTCAGCCGAAGAAGCTGAAAGCTGTGAAATAAGAGTGATCAAGGATACAGTGAAGTCCAACACTGAAGGCCTAGAATCGCCTAGAGAGCTGCTGGAATGAGCACATATTGAAAGACTGAAGAAACTGAAGTCTGACCCCCACAGGAAATGGTAGTAGCAAAAGATGCATCCACTGAAGCAGGATGGAGCTTGCAATGGTTGACTGATTGTGTCAATTTGAGAAGTTTAGAAGCTTAACTAAGTCTGCTCAGCAATTCTATACCCTAGGGTGTAGAAGACCTGCCCTAAGGTGGCTTGTCACCTGGACAGTAAAAATGGGAAATGAGGAAGGACTATGGATCTGCTTCTGTTCTTTTGGAGGAGCTCCAGTGTTCGCCTTCAGCTTGGAGGTCTTCTTCTGTTTTCCAGCTGAGACTCTGCCTTCAGCCTTGTATCTTTCAGCCTTCCATCGTAGACTCTTCAGCCCTCCGCTGCAGACCTATCAGCCTCCTGACACTGACTCACACGGGACACCACAACAAACTCCAGACCTTGGACTAAAAATCTGCAGTCTCCACAGTGCAGACACCCTCTGCAAGCTTCTTCATCCAACTCTGTGGCTGACCATTATAAATCAATCGTGTAATTTTTTATATATTTGTATATCTTGTGTTATATCTGTTTCTCTAGTAAAACACTGAAGAAATTGCAGGCCAATTTCTTCCTTCTTACTCTTGTATTCCTTCCTTCTTACTCTTCCTTCTTACTCTTGCTTCAAGCCTTTCCCCTTCATGGACTACATTTCTGAAAACACTCAATGGCCCACCCAGAAGTGTGCTATGCTAATTGGCTAGGCGTTTCCTAATCCCGTCAAGTTGACAATCACAATGGGTATTTCACTATAGTTAGGAGTAAGAAGTTCTGTTGTAGTATTGCAGCTCAGGATAACTGTCAAAACTATGTACTGTGTATTTTTAAAAGTGGTGTAACTGGTTTTTCTGTGGCTTGGGGCTGGTTAGCACCAACAAGTCCTGCCCAATGTCACCCATCAGTTTCCAGGACCTCCTGCTCAACATCTGTATGGTTATCATTGGCACAGGCATCTTTGTCTTCATCTCAGCTTCATCTTCTGCTGCTATTTTATCAGGTTGGAGAAGAGATGCATGTGTTGCATCGCAAGCCTCTTCTGGACCAAGGAGGAGTCCTCTTTCATGTTACAGATGGGGTGGAGCCCTGGTTAAGCCCTTAGTCCAAATCTGCCATGAGCAGGCAGCACAGGCAAACTCTGGAACCAGGCACAGAGTGAATGGTATGGCTGTAAGGAGCTGGGGCTTAAAGGCGGTGCCAAGATGTTACAGCTCTATGGGCAGAACTGTGCCATCTGTCTGAAGGACTTCAAGGGGAAGGACAAGCTAGGTGTGCACCCATGCCAACACACCTTGCACCACAAGTGTCTAGTGAAATGGCTGCAGGTCCTCTGTGTCTGCCCTATGTGCAACAAGCCCATCGCTGGCCCCAGAAGCTACTCAGAGCTTTGGGATCTTACTGGATAAGGTGTTGT
The DNA here is from genome assembly GCA_028451465.1 of Erethizon dorsatum. Taxonomy (NCBI): domain Eukaryota; kingdom Metazoa; phylum Chordata; class Mammalia; order Rodentia; family Erethizontidae; genus Erethizon; species Erethizon dorsatum. The sequence goes on from CM051824.1 coordinate 20,874,521, forward strand.
GAGCACCACTCCTGTGCTGAGGCATGGAGAAGACCTCTTGCTCTGTGGATACCTGGTCCCTCTCACAGCCACGATGTACAAGACTGTTGGGTGGAGACGGTCACATTCAGGTGAAAGCGAGGGTGGCACAGGGCTGGTGTCCTACCCTACGGCCAAGACCAGTGCCAGACTTGCCCCATCTTTCTGCCTCCCGAAGCCTTCACTGTCACTCAATACCAATAGTTTCATCCAGCAAGAAGCTTCCTGCCTTGTACCTGTTCAGGAAGGAATCCACCCTACCTGGCCATAGAAATTGAACCCCCTCCATCAACCATCCCCTAAAAGGACAACATGCCCCAACTGGGAGGAAGAAGATGGTTCTGCTCCACCTACAACCTCTGGTTTCCTCCCTACTTCTATGAGAAGGATAGAAGGGGAGGAAGGAAAGACCAAGGACCCAGGCTCCTCCATTGGAAGTGGGGAGCATGGACCTCTGTGAGGAAACAGTCAATGTTTTCATGGGACCTATTGAAACAGATTGGCCAAAGGTGGGCTGACTGCAGCCAATCCCTGAGCCTGCTAACATCTGAGGTGCTATTTATCTCTCTATCCTCACCCTCTTCCTCAGTTGATCTCAGAGCTTCCTATTCCATACTGGTGTTGGAGAGCCCCTCCAGAGGAAGGCCCTGTTATACACTCAGTTGCTTCCAGGGGCTTTTTCTAAAGAAGTGAGAAGGGCCTGAGGACAGGGGTGTTGGAGCTTACAGTATTGACAAATACCTGCTTCCCCTTTGTAAATAGCATTTTATACTTCATCCTCATGATCTTGGGCTTTACACGTGGGATTTCCAGGAATGGAGGGGGCGGGAGTGGGTGAGGATGAGAAAAGAATATATATTTAAAGAAAATTAAATTTAATAACAATTTTGTCTAGCCAAAAAAAAGTTAGAAGAAAGGCTTTTAAAGGTTTTCACTGTAAAGAAATGATATTTTAGGAGATAGGCATGTTTAAACTGACTTATGCATTATATAATATATAAATATATTGAAATATCACATGGTACCCTATTAATCTGTGATAATTTTTATGTTTCTGTGTGTGTATTTCTTTAATGTCTAATTGGCTTTAAGTTGAACAAATAAGGCTTAATTAAGTACATATAATTGTAATGAAATTAGGATCACATTTTATTTTTAATTCATTATAGTATGGAAAATACCAATGTTTAAGTCTCAGAAAAATAATGTTTCTTTTGTTACGGCCTAATTAAGTTGAATGTTCTCTAGGAAAATAAAAACTATTTAAAACCACATTCATGTGTCTGGTCATATTAAAGTCTTAACTCAAGGTGTTCTCCACATAATTTTGTGCAGCATTCACCGGAATGAAGTGACTCTAGTTCATGAAGTTCTTAAATTTCTACTATCAGATTTTCTTCAGAAATGATGCTCTTCTCCTCACCCTTACAATTTCTGGGCTCCTATTCTTCCACCTCAGGTGAAAATATGGCCACATTATGCTGCCTTTCCACAGACAAGTGTACCTGATGCTGAACATGATGGTGACACTCCCTCAGGGACCTGAATGGATTCCTGGTATCTTCATTCCTTACGCTTATCCACATCATGAAAGTTGCAATTGGCTTTTCAGCATTCTCTGAACACATATGATGCATTCAGTAGACAGCTTTCAGATTTCTGTCCACTTCCGTACTAGATCAGAAACCCTGGTACTTGCTGCTTCATTTTTCCCTGATCTGTGACACCAGAAAGTTTTCAGTGACTTAAAAAAACCAACAGGAAGAGTGAGGCTCACTTGTTTTTATTTTCACTGTTTCTAAGAAAATAAATTCAGTAACATCCAAAACTAAGATATTATGTCATAATCTAGAAGACAAAAGTTAAAGTAGTCCTATTTACTCAAAATAGCAAGTCTTTATTGAAATATTTATGTGAATGAAAGCAATATAAAAATAAATTTGTATGGCTATGCTTTTCCATTAGCAAATTTATCAGAAACAACTTTTGTTTTAAAATGTTTCAGGGCCTTGAGGTCCTGAGTTCGACTCCCAGTACCCACATAAAGGAAAAAAAGTGACCAGTGATATTGCTCAGCAGCACAAGCACCTGCTGGCAAGCGTGAGGTCCAGAGTGCGACTCCCCGTACGCACATAAAAAATAAATGTTTCAGGGCCAGTGATAGAGCTCAGCAGCATAAGTGCCTGCCTGGCAAGCGCAAGGTCCTGAGTTTGACCCCTGGTACCTGCATAAAAAAAGAAGTTTCATATTTACTTATTTATGAACTGAAGTGTATTAATCAGAAAGAAGTTAATAGATGTCTTTGTGCACACATTCCAGCAAACTCAATTACACACACAATCACACCCCCACACACCCATGGGCACACACAGAGGCACACACATATGTACATTCTAAATTGAGTCAAGGACAGAAAATGTAATCACAATGCAAGCAGTCTAAGGCCCTCGTGGAAGAAATGAGAAAGGAAATATTCTTTCTTTTTTTTTTTTTTTGTGGGTACTGGGGGTTGACCTCAGGACCTCGTGCACAAGCAGGTGCCCACGCCGCTGAGCGATATCACCGGCCCTTTTTTCATATGTGGGTTCCAGGAGTCAAACTCGGGCCCTCGTGCTTGCCAGGCAGGCACTTACTCCACTGAGCCATCTCACCAGGCCCGAGAAAGGAAATATTCTTGCATGCACAGAAAAGATTTAAGTTTTTCTCTCTCCTTTTCTCTACAATGGTTTCCATTTCTTGTTAATAATTTCTTGTGTGACTAGAATAATCATAAAAACTTTGTCCCAGATTGTAGAGGCCTCTATCTCTAATGAAAGGTAATTTCTGGGTCATACAAACTCTGAAACCATTTCTTGAGGAGGCCATTCAGAGATTAAAGCCAAATAATTGCTGTCATTAGTGGTGTCTCACCAACATATAGCTCTTAGAAATATATAGTGAAGATAGTTTTCTATTGCTGTGCAACAGATTAGTATGAAGTTAGAAACTTAAAATAGTATGCATTTATTACCTCAGAACTTCCATGAATAATCAGTCTGAGCACAGGTCATGTGTGTTCTCTGCTTATGGTTTTAGAAGAGTGCAGTCCACCTGTTAATTGGTCTGCTTTCTCATCTCAAGGCATGATGAGGGAAGAATCCACTTTCAAGCTTTTTTGTGTGAATGTTAATGTAGAACTATGGACTCCAGCTGTTTTCCTGACTGGCTAGAGGCTACTCTGGTTCCTAGAGGTTTATAGCAGTTTTATTTTTATTTTTTTTTTTTATGAGGGATTCATTAATGTGGTACAGTACTTACTTCATCAAACTAGAAGGGAAAGTCTCTTCCTTCAGTCTGTTTGGATGGGTGATAATATAATATAATATAATATAATAATAAAGCCAGTCATTTATTTATCTTAGTTATTTTATATAACCTAATCATGGGATGATAGTGTATCATTTTTGCCATGTTCAACTGATTGGAATGAATCCAAAGGTCCCACTGATACCTTAGGGAAGGGACTGCATGGCAATAAATATGAGGTAACTAAGTATCTGTGTGCCTCCATATGATTAGGTTGGAATCATCAAACAACCTGACCATCTTGTTTCCCTTGCAAGTGTAATTAATATTTTCTGTGTATCACCAATCTGAATCCTGTGTATGCACAGAACACTACATAAAAGAAAGACACCCAAGAGCAGAAGTAAAGTTTTGGCAAAACCACACATGAAGAGTAAAATTTCAAAATGAGGACAAGATAATGTGATCGGAATTAGCTACCAGCAGGAATCTCACAATGAAGGCAAATCTGCAAATTTAGTACATTTTTCTACTCTCAGGAATCTGGCAAACAACTGAATCAATTTCAAGGACAATGGCAGGCTCAGTTATGGATGCATAGGATGCACAGAAAACCATTAGAATCGATACATTGTTTTTAATATATAGTCTATTTTTATGCTTTTACATAATGATAACTGAGGCCAGAGTGGCACTATGTCTTAATGTTTGTATACATTTGCAATCCCAAAGCGATTCCAAATATAACATATTGGAGAGAAAACACACAAGTATTTAATAAACAGATAAAACTAGCATGAAACTACCACATTAATCTTTTTTCCATTGATAAGATTTACAAAATTATATTTGCCACAAAGCTAAGCATGAAGGAAGAAATTTGAAGACTTGTTTTGGACACATTCTCACAAAGAATTAGATTTGCCATGAGGCAAGAGGAAAACCACAGCTAGCAAGATAGAGAAAAAATTCTTCAGAATTTGGTATCTGAACAAAAAGAAAAGTTCAGACTTTGAAATAGAGACATCGGAAACTCAGGAGGATATAGGATCAACTTAAAAACAAATTTTGATCTTGTGGTCAAGACAAAATTTCTATGATAGAAAGAAAAGAGGCTCCATCAAATTCTTTTAACCTACATGTGGTAGAACAAGAAAGGGACTGAGTTAAAAAGAGGTAAAATTTGTGAAATACAGGTAAACTTTCATAAAAAAGTTAGTATATATCATGCAGAAATTACAAGTAACAGAAAGTTTCTATTACTACATGGAAAGAGTGTGCCCATGAGTGCCAATGCTGCATTCAGTAGAAAAAAGTTGTATCGTGGTCTTCGATATTGAGTCACACAGTTGTGTAATAAAGCAAGGCTAGACACACTGACCCTTACAGCTTTATGATGCACAATTATATCCTTCATGAAGTGATTTGCTGCAGTAAAGCCTAGGTAGGAAAAATTGTTGATGATACACAAAAAATCTTCAGAATTTGAGGGCTAAAGGAATTTAGAGCCAAAAATAGTGTATTACAAAATTAGAAATGAATGAACAAAATACTATGTTTTCTGCTAAATATTAAAATGACAAAATTATCTGCAGGTTGAATATTATAGGAAATGGAGACTTTGGATCTTGAACAGTGGAATGGTACAGTATGAGTCACTTGGTTCTAGAGAGTAAGGTGTGGGGAGAGAAAATATTTGAGCAGAAACCATACTTGTCCAATCTTGGAAGTAATAAATATAAAAAAGGTATGAAAAAAGAAACAAGGGAATTTTCATAAATGTTGCAAACTGACCTTATCATTGCAAGCTCCTATGAAAAATGAAGACAAGCTATTTCAAAAGTAAATTTCTCCCCTAGATATGGAAACGTACTGTCAAATTATTTGGTACTTGATGAGAAAACCAAATTTTGAGTATTATTTGAGTTCCAAAGATAACTAAACACACAAGAGCAACTAAATGTATTAGTATTTTCCTCCTTTCCTCCCTCTGACATTCTCCATCCTCTTTCTCCCCCTCTACCTTGTATATCCCATTTTTTTAAATCAATGTTTAAGGAATGTGATTGGCACACATGTTAGACACCCTATGGCAACATGTACTAATTTCTGAAACATATTTTTCTGCAAAACTATTATTTTACTTGTAAACTGAAATAATTTTGATTGGCTCTTGGATATTTTCAATGTAATGTCTTACAACTATATTAATTGGATAAATTTTTGTATCCTGGTTTATTGAAATATAATTGATAATGAAAAAGTGTGTGTGTGTGCTATACAATGTGATATTTTGTTATATATTTAGAACTTATTGCTACCATCAAGCTAATTAATATATCTATCATCTCACATGGTTTCCTTATGTGAACGTGTTTAGAATATCTACATGAATAGTATATCTACACTCATAGCAAATTTTAAGTATACGACACCTCATATACATGCTAATTTAATCTTCTCATAACTAACTGAAAGCTTATACTCCTTGACTAACACCTCCCCAGTTTTCCAACTCTCCAGCCCCTAACATCCTCATTCTACTGTTTCTATGAGTCTTCTACATTGGACATAAAAGTAATACCATTCTGCACCTGGCTTATTTCATTGAGCATAATCATGTTTTTATGAATGGCAGGTTTATCTTCTTTATTATGGCCATGGACATTTCTGTTCGTATTTCAATTATTACTTTGTTTCTGTATTGGCTATTGTGAACAAGCCTATAATGAACATGGAAATGCATGTATCTCTTTGAGACAATGTGTTGAATCATATGGTAGCTATACTTGTAATTTCTGAAGGAACCTCCATACAGTCACACTAACAATGTACAAGGGTGACATTGCCTCCACATTTTCACCAATACTTCTTATATTTTAATTTTTTACAATAACCATTCTAACAGGTATGAAGTGATATTGCACTGTAATTTTGAATTGCATTTCACTGATAATGAATGCCTTCAGGCATCTTTCTTTGTACTTGTTGGCCATTTATGTGCCTTACATGAAAAAGTGTTAAGTCTTTGATTTATTTTTTTAATCAAATTGTGAAGGAAAGTTTTACTCCTTACTCCTTATTCCTTATATAGATCGGATAATAACCCTGATCAGACACATGGTTTTCATATACTTTCTCCAATTTAGTAGCTTGCCATTTCATTTTATTGTTTCTTTTTCTGTGCAGAAGCTTTTTAGTTTGATGTAGTCCTAATTATCTATTTTTGCTTTTCTTGCCTGTTCTTCTGGTATCATATAAAAATCATTGCTAAGCTAATGTCTTGGAGGTGCTGCCCAGTGTTTCTTTCTTGGAAATTTATAGTTGCAACTCTTATGTCTTAATACTGTTTTGAATCGGTTTTTTCTCCTGTGTAAGGTAAGGTAAAGCTGCAGACCCCTTCTCTCCTTTTTTTGTGTGGATACACAATTTTTCCAACACTGTTTACTGAAAATACCCACCTTTCTCCACTGTATCTTGGTGCTTTCATGGAACATTAACCAATTTTAATGTGGATTGATTTTTGAACTTACTTATCTGGTCCACTGGTTTGTGTCTGTTTTAGTGGTAGTACACACTGATTACTATGGTTTTGTAATGTAATTCGAAATCAGAAAGTATGATGTCTCCATGCTTATTCCTCTCATTACTCAAATTACTTAAATACAGTGGTTTATGAATGCTTCTGTTTGCAAACAGTTCAGTTCACAAACAAAAGCATTCAGTAAAATTTTGGTCCTGTTTGGGTGACAAGCACAACCAAACATAAAAACAGCCATCTTCCACAAAACTGTAAAACAAATTAAGTTCATAAACTGAGGTACCATTGTATTTGCATTCTTTCATTGTTTCATAAAACATTTAGAATTGCTCTGTATATTTCTGTGAAAATGACGTTGGGATTTTAATACAAATTGTGTTGGATCTGTAGATCACTTTGGACATTATGGTATTTTGACAATACTAATTTTCCTGATGTACAGACACAAACATAGGATGTCTTTCCATTTTTTGTTTTTTTTTATTTTGTTTGTCAATGTTTTATAACTTTCAGTATACAAGTCCTTTATGTTTTTGTTTATTCTTAAGTATTTTATTCAGCTTTATGGTATTGTAAAGGCAGTTTTATCTTAATTACTGTTTTATTTTAGTGATGAGGTTTGAACCCAGGGCATTGCACATGCTAAGACTGCACTCTACCTTTGAACTATACTTCCAGTTATTAATGTCTTCTATGGATAGGTCATTATTTGTATATAGAAACAGTGCTGGGCTGGTGAGATAGCTCAGCGGCATAAACACCTGCCTGGCAAGTGCGAGGTCCTGAGTTTGACTCCCAGTACCCACATACGAAAAAAGGGCCAGTGATATCACTCAGCATCACAGGCACCTGTTGGCACGTGAGGTCCTGAGTTTCACCCCCAGTACCCACAAAAAAAAAGAAAGAGTGCTGCTTTTTGTTTGTTGATTTGTTGATATTTTTATTCTGAAAATTTATAGAATTTGTGATTCTAAAAGCTTTCTGTTAGAGTCTTTAATTAAGATTTTCTAGTAAAACTATTTCATTTGTAAACAGAGAAAAATATTTCTTTCTTTTGTATTTGGATGTTTTTATTTCTTTTTCTTGCCTGATTTCTCTGTTTAGGACTTTCTGTACTATGGTGGATATATGTGGTGAGAGTAAGCATCCTTATTGTGCCCCTGATATTGGAGGAAAGCTGATAATTTTTTTCCTATTCATTATGGCATTATCTGAGGATCTGTCATATGTAGTATTTGTTGTGTTGAGTTATATCCCTGCTAGATCCAATTTGTTGAGAGTTTTTATCATAAAGTGATATTGAATTTTTTAAATGCTTTTACTATATCTATTTTATAATCATGCTTTTATCCTGTAGTTGGTTAATGTGGTGCATCACATTTATTGAATCATCTTTGCATCTCAGGGATAAATTCAACTTCATCATGGTTTATGATTCTTTTAATGTGCCAGTTAATTCAGTTTGGTAACATTTACTCAAAAATTTTTTCATCTACGTTCATGAAATATATTAGCTTATGATTTTCTTTTTTTAATACACAATTTTGGATTTGTTTCCAATGTAGTGTGGTCTCTTAAAGTGAATTTGAAGTGTTCCTTCCTTTTCATAGACTAATTGAATAAATTTGAAAAGATATTTCTTGATAACCACTTTGGAATGTTTATACCAACACAGATATTATTAATAAAATAGAAACATTTTCCTGACAACTCCAACAGCAATTCTGGCTTAATGATTCATTGAAGTCTGAGGTTATTTTGTAATAGTACTATAGGAGACTATGAAAATTAGTGTATTATATAATTACACTTTATTTAAATATTTAAATATGAGTGAATAATATGGAAAATTTTACATTGTGGTCCCTGTGGGAAAAGAAATTCCAGAACTGTAAAACTAAAATTTTAAAACAGGCTTTTGGCTCCCTTGATAATATAAATATTATTATGATTAAGGTGCTGGTCCATTGTCCTTAGATATATAAGAGTTTAGCTAAAGATTTTTTTTAAAAAACCTTGATAAGCAGTCAGTCACCAGCTACTGAAGATGGACAACCTCACATCAATCTAATACTATATGAGACTTTCCCTACTGTTCTACTGTTCTTGGTTTTAAGTATGCAAATTGTGTTTTTTACTGTTCTGTAAGGAATCTTAAGATGAAAACAAAGACATAAGAAACCAACAGCACTGAATCTGCCAATATTTTCAGTATTCCCTAGTGGACCTTATCATTGCATAATTTCATGTATTTCAGAAGTTATAAGCTTCATGTTTAATTTTTAAATAAAGCAAATCTGTTTCTAGTCAACTCCAACAACAATAAAAAATATTATGTTGGACTTTATTTCTGTTGAATTTGGAGAAAAGACACTTCTAAAATATACCATAGATAATCAAAATACATAGTGAATGTTTAAATTTAAAAATTACAGTAAAAGTCACATTGATATTAATCTCAGAATGCTTCACCTCATTTTGAACTCATATATTCAAAAACATGTTTTTGCCTCTCTGTGAAGAAATTGTTCATGAGTGTCTTTATGAGATCTGATTAAAAAATACAGTGAACACTGATGTTGAGTACCATCCATGGAAATGCAGATTTCTAAAACCACTGTGATGTGTTCTCACCCACCTTATTTACCAAATCTAGCACAGTGTGACTGGGGGCTTTTCCCTAAAGTCAAAATGAACATAAAAGGTAAATGTTTTGAATCAATTCAGGACATTTAGGCAGCCCGGACAAAACAACTGAAGACGTTTACAATGGAGATTTCCAAAAGTGCTTCAGAGAGTGGTGAGAATCTTGGTATGAGTTTGAAGCAAAAGGGAGTATTTTGAGATAATGATTATTACATATATGCACCAAGTGGCACATGAAATTTCATAATACCAACACTATCAGACATAAGAGATCAGAAAAACATCAATGCATTTTATAGTGGGGGAACTCCATATCATTGTCACAAATTGACAATTCAACCAGACAAAAATTCAACAATTAAATATCAGAATTGAACCAAACAAATCAACTTAACAGATGTCTACAGAGTTTTCCACCCCAAAAAAACAGTACACATTCTTCTTTGCAGCAAGTGGAGCTTTCTCCAAACTAGGTCACAAAAGAATCACAATTTTACCATGAGTATTATAAAATCATAGAGAAATGAGACTAGAGCTCAATGCCAAAAGAAACAACAGAAATTATGCAAATGTGTAGAAATTAAGCAATACACTCTTGAACAATCAATGGGTCACAGAAGAAATCAAGGAAGAGATGGCAGTTCCTAAATTAAACAGTAATACTAATACAACACACCAGAATGTAAGGGTGACAATAAAGGAGTCCTAAGAGGGAAGTTTGTAGCTGTGAATGGACACATCAGAAAGACCCACTGAGCTCAAATAAATAACCTAATGTTGTTCTTCAAGGTCCTAGAAAGTCAAAAGCAATACAAATCCAAAGCTAGTACCTGAAGGGGAATTTTAGAGATCAGAAGAGAAGTCAATGAAATGGAGACTTAAAAGAATACAAAGAATCAATCACACAGCTGGTTCTTCAAAAGAATAAACAAAATAGAAAACCTTCAGCCAATCTTACCAAAAAAGAAAAGAAATACTCCAAATCAATGAAGTTAGAAATGAAAAAGTTTAAATAACTATTGACACTGCCAAAATCCAGATTATTGGGAACTATTGCACAAACTAGTATGCCAATAACTTGGAGAAGGAGATTCCTAGATATATATGACTTATTAAAACTAAACTAAGAAAATTTTAAAACTCTAGATAATACAATAATAGGCAATGAAATTGAAGCAGTGATAAAAAAACCTACCAAATAAATTAAGCCCAGGTCCTGATGGACTCACTGCCAAATTCTACCAGAACTTCAGGGAAGATCTAATGACAGTATTCCTCAAAATCTTCAACAAAATTATAAAGGAAGGAGTTCTCCCAAAGTCATTTCTGGAAGCTAGCATTACCCTTATTCCAAAACAGAACTACAGGCCAATGTTTTAATGAACACAGTGGTAAAAATACTCAAGAACATAATGGCAAACAGAATGAATCAAATCATCAAAAAGAGAATAACCATGACAAAATAGACTTCATCGCAGAAATGAAAAGAAGGTTCAACATATGCAAATCAATAAATGTAAAACATCGCATAAAAAAGCAAGGTCAAAGGTCATGTGATCATCTCAAAATTAATTCAGAAAAAGTCTCTGTTAATATCCCACATTCATTCATGAAAAAAATGAAGAAAATAGATATAGAAGGACCCTATCTCAATCTGATAAATGCCATTTATGGCAAACCTACTGCAAACATCATATTAATTGCAGAAAAATTGAAAGCTTTCCTTCTAAAGTCAGGAGCAAGACATAGATGTCTGCTATCACCACACCTGTTCAACATAGTATTTCAATCATTAACCATCACACAAGAGAAGTAAATAAAAGTGATATGTATAGAAAGGGAAGAAATCAATTATTTGCAGATGAGATAATCCTCTACATAGAATATGTAAAAATTTTCACCAAAGGACTCCTAGAATTAATAGCCAAATTCAGCAATTTAGCAGGATATAAACTCAACACAAAACATTAATAGTGTTCTTGTATACCAGTAATGAACTCACTGAGAAAGAAATTATGAAAACAATACCATTCACAATAGCACAAAGCAAAATTAAAAACTTCGAAATAAACCTAACCATGGAATTGAAAGACTGCTACAACAAAAATTACAGTACTCCAAGAAAGGAGATCAAAGAGAATGTAAAAAAAAAAAAAAAGGAAAGATATTCCCTGTTCCTGGATAGGCATAACCAATGTAGTCAAATGGCCATACTTCCAAAACTGATATATAAACTTAGTGCAATCCCAATCAAAATGCCAACAGTATTTCTCACAGATCTAGAGAAAACAATCCTAAAATTCATGTGGAATCAGTGAGACTCAGAATAGCAAAAGCAAATGAGTAAGAATAGTAAAATAGTGGGTGTAACAATCCTGGATTTGAAGTTATATTCCAAAGGTACAGTGATAAAAACAGCATGCTACTGGAACGAAAGCAGAAATCTGGATCAATAAAACATAGCAGATAAAGCAGAAACAACCCCAGACACATTCAGCTACTTGATCTTTCTGGTATTATTTGTGCACATACATAAATGAATTGGAGATAGGAACCGGTACATAATTACAAATATGATCTCACCCATGGAGCATGTTTAGTTCTGTTCTTGGAACAGTGAAAGTACCAGCAAGCTAAGGTGCAGCTATCACCAAGGAAAATGAAAGAGAAGCAATGAAGAAGGCGAGGAAGCCAGAGCACTGACAAACCTGTAACTTCTGTTTTCTGTGTGATGAAAATACATGGGTTTGTCACTATACATTCAACAATGAACAGATTACCTGAAACACTCTTTGAAGAAACAACTAGAACATCCAAGAATTTCAGTGTGATTATCAAGACAGAAATTACAGAAAAATGGCTGTTATATAGTTTAAAGCATTTTTACTTACATATAAATATTATATTCTGATTTAACAAAGCCAACTGAAACCTGACATTGATAAAGACAACATTTACTTCTGTAAATGTGTTAGATTAAAATGTCCATTGACTTTGTATCTATCCTTATTCATGAATGGGTAAAAATGATGTGGTATAGATATGCAACTGAATATTGTTTTGTCTTAATAAAGAGGAAATTCTGCAATATCATAGGAATTCAATGTACTATAACAAAAATACTAGAGTAGACATTTATAAACCACAGAAATTTATTTCTCACAGTTCTAACTTCTAACAACTTCAAGATCAAAACAGTGGGAAATTCAGCATCTCATGAAGGCACACCTCTTGGTTCATAGATGGTCATCTTCTTACCATGTCGTAGATGATACAAGGAAAAGGGGAGCTCTTTTAAGTCTCTTTTATAAGGACACTAACCAGATTGAAGAGTCATTTCTCTTGTGTACAAAGCATATCCTAGTGTTCCCATCTTTTATAGCATGACTTTGAGGGTTAGGATTTCAACATATAAAATCTGCGGCGTGACAGACATTTTGTCTATAGCATGGCTTATAATACAGCATGGACAAAACTTGATTACATTATGCTAAATGAAAAGTCTTTCATTGAAGGCCAAGTACTCTAAAATGTGGAAACATTTATGTGAGATATTTAAAATCATTAAACTCATAGAGGCAGAGATTTAAAATAGTATTTATCAGAGTTTGGGGCAGGGGATATTTAATGGGTATTAAGTTTCAATTATGCAACATAAATAAATTCTAAAGATATGTTGTACAAAATTATGTCTGTAGGTAACACTGTATTATACACTTAAAGATTTCAGAGGAAGTATGTCATGTTAAATATTTTTAACACAGTTTTAAAAGAAAAATGAAATTCCATCGTGCATAACTTATAAAATTCTGTTTGAAAACATACGCATAAAACAGCAACTTTATGAACATATTAGCTTTAATGAAAGATGGTATATAAATAAATAAAAACAAAAAATCAAATTTAATATGGAACATACACATCATGTATAGTAATCATACTTAAGTGAACTGAAATATTTTGCTTTTAAAAACAAAATTCAGGGCCGGTGAGATGGCTCAGCGGTGTACGCGCTTGCCTTGCAAGCGCGAGGGCCCGAGTTCAACTCCCAGAAACCACATATGAAAAAGGGGCCAGTGATATTGCTCAGCGGCATGGGTGCCTGTTGGCGCGCGAGGTCCTGAGGTCGACCCCCCGGTACCCACAAAAAAAAAAAATTCAAAAGATATAAAGAAAGCTATTATAAAACACTCAGTAAAATAATTGTATGTCATATTTCTCTGAAAAATTGTTTCTTTTTCACATTTTTATTTATTTTTAAAGTAATATTTAGAATTCTACTACTAAGTATGAACATATGAGAAAATAATTTGCAATCCCCCACATATAGCTGTTTCAAATTCCATTTTTTTTTTTTTTGTGGGTACCGGGGAGTCGACCTCAGGACCTCACGCACCAACAGGCACCCATGCCGCTGAGCGATGTCACCGGCCCCTTTTTCGTATGTGGGACCCGGGAGTCGAACTCGGGCCCTTGCACTTGCAAGGCAGGCGCTTACGCCGCTGAGCCATCTCACCGGCCCTCAAATTCCATTTTTAATAATCACCCTACCCCCCCACACCTGGCACACATATAGTAGTGTCTAATATCAGCAATGTGCTTAAGCTACATAAAAAAATAAAAACAGCTTTGAGAAATATCTACAGCATGTCATGCTGTCACATAATATTGAGACATCCAGCTGAAGTAGTATGGATGTAATTCTTGGAGCCAATGAAGAAGTAACAATTTTAGGAGAAAAATTCCTCTCTGGTTCAGAAAAACACACTATAATCAACAAGACAGAAAAGGGGGTTTAGAGCTGAAAATACTACATATTATAATTGGAGAAGCATAGCCCTTTACCATGACACATAGCAAATTGGGTGTGTGTAGCATGGATGCGTGATCCTATTAAGCAAAAATTAAGCACTAAATGTCTTAGCACTCATAGTATCAATTATACCAGTTAGAGAATAAGTTTTCCCCTGGTATGTTCTGGCTCCTAACATGAATCTATATTGAATATTTCTAACATAAAGCAAAGGTTTTCCTTAAGTACTATGTAGTCAGTTTTCCAGACCTTACATTACTTATGATCTCTGGATTTCTGTGTTACAGCTGTACTTGGATATTTAGTAGTCATTTCACACTTGATATAATAAAAGCAGATAGCTTGAACTTCTTCCCAGACAAAACCTGACTTTTCTCTAGTGTTCAGCATTTCAGGAAATATCTCTATTATGCCCAGTTGCTTAAGAAAAACCAGTCATTTTTCAATGAGGTATAATTTACCAGCTGTAAACTGATAATAAAAATGCTACTTAATGAGTTTTGTATATGTACATAAATCCACTATTAGAGCAACATGTAGAACAACCCTTGTAGATATAACCTTCTACTACATAGATAATGACTCAAATAGCTACAGATTAGTTATGCTTGTTCCAATATTTTGAATAAATTGTATTATACCTTATGTACTATTTTTTATTGTCTTCTTTAACTCAGGTTTTTGAGATTTATCGGTGTATTGCCTGTATAGCATATAGTTCATTTTTTCATATAGCTGTGAAGCATTCTATTATAAAACTAGACCATGTTTCAGTATTAAACTTTTTCTGTTTGATTTTGGGTTTTTTCTCTAGCTTTTAGCTATTATTAAATTTCTTTATCCAACCACTTTCGGGAGCCATCTTATTTCTTCTAGGCATCTTATTTCTCCTAGGCATATACTTGGGATTGAGATGGCTGGGACATAGGATAGATATATGTAAAACTTTCTTAGAAATCTTCTAGAGAGCTTGCTAAAGCAATTGTAGTGTGCATTGTTCTTTAGGAAAAAGAGAAAAATGGCTCTGCAGGTGACTCAAAAGTCATGAGATCTGCCTCATTGGTTTCAAAGTGTGGGGTCATCAACTGAGTTTGAAAGCCCAACAGCATCATTGTAGTGTCATGGGGTCAGGATTCCCAGTCAAAATATCTTTGGGAGTGGGACAACCACAGCCATGGGTATGAAAGGCAGAACGTTGAACCAAACTATTATTTTGGGGGCCCTGTTACCCTTTTCTTCTTCCCATTTCTACCTTTTAGAGTCAGAATTGTCTATGTTATATCTGTTCCACCACTGTATTTTGGATGTACATAACTTAGTGGATTTCAAAAGTTTACAGCTAGAGGACTTCCTTGTCAAAATGAATAGTACAGTACCATAAATCTAACCTATGCCTGATTTAGAGGATAAAGAAATAAGAATTTGGTCTTTACACTTGAGAATGGATGTGAGAATGAGTGAAGAGTTTTGGTACTGTTAGGATGGAATGAATGCATTTTTCATGTGAGGACAAGAATGGGGGGGACTAAGGGCTGTCATTTATAGTCTAAGCTATGTCACCCAAAATTTGATTTGCTGAAGCTATAACTTCACAGTGTGACTGTACTTGGAGGCAGGATCTGAAAAAACATATTCAAGGTTAAATGAATTCAGAAGAATGGAGAAATAATTTGGTAGGATTGGTGACCAGAGGAAAAAGAAAGCAGGTCCACTCCTTGTTCTCTCATTCTCTTCTATATTTATCACCTTCTTCCCCTGCTGCCCTATGCAAAGACTCAGGGAGAAGGCAGCCCTCTGATATCCAGGAAGTGAGCCCTCCCCAGGAACTAAACTTTGCTGATCCTTGATTTTGAACTTTTCAGACTCTCAAACTGTGAGAAATTAAATCATCATTTTTAAGACACCTACTCTATGGTATTTTGTTTCGACAACCCTATCAGCATAGTACACATTTATAATCCAGTGCAAAATAGGTCAGCTCTTCTGACCCCACAATGAGTTTGTTTCATACATTTGTAAAAGAGCTAAAGTTTTTGTAACATAATATGTTTCATCCTGAAATCCATTTAGCTCTGAAGTGACTTTTGTTTTCTAATTGCACAGGTTAAGATTCCCTTTTGGCACTGTGAAGTCTCTGATCTCTTGTATTAACCATTACAATATCAATAAAACTGTTTTATTACCACAAAAACTCTTTTGTGCTTCATCCCAAAGCCCTGGCAAACAGTGATCTGTGTGCCACCTGTATGTTTTCGCCATGTCTGAACTGTCGTGATGGCAGGGGCTTGCTGCTAATACCTTCATTTAAATGTACGCTGTGAGACTGCCAACACCTTCATTTCAAAAATACAAACAACCACTTGAAGACAAAACAAACAGAAAACAGGAAAAGGCATTGCAAGGAAAAAAAATGCTATGAATCAATATCCCCAAAGAATGTAGATGCATTCCCAAAAAAACTTCAGCCTATCAAATCTGACATGTATAAAAATAATTATACACTGTGGCTAAATGAGACTTTTCACAGGTAGACAAGAGAAAGAATGGCAGTTTCAAAGATCTTTATATGACCATGCTTAATTTGAAAACCTATCAAATGGTTTTAAATTTTACTTTAATTATTTTAATTATATTGAGAAATTTTTTTTGGATATAGTTTTATGAGTGACAAGACAAACAGTGAAGAGAAAAGAGATAATAATTGCACAGCATATTAAAGATAACCTGCAACAAAAATAAATAAAACCCAACAATTAGTAGGAATAGGACAATCCAAGCCAGAGGTGATGGTGAATGACTATATTCTCAGCACTTGGGAGGTTGAGGCAGGAGGATCACTGCAAGATTGAGGACAGCTGAGGCTGCATAGTGAGTACAAGGCCAGCTTGAGCTACGCAGTGAAACCCAGTCTCAAGCAAACAAACAAATGAACAAGACAATCCAATGAAATAGTGGTTTAATTATACTTTCTTTATTATCAAAACAAATTATATATATATATATATAATATATGTATATAAAATATCCCTAAAATCTACCTATGTATCTTATGGTGTCTTCTTATCATCTAATCCAAAATACTGTCATCTTTTATTGAACACTATAATTGACTCCAAATTTAGTCATTTTTATAAGCTAAATATTAAAAATCAATTCTTTACAGTTAACTGAGCAATTTTGAAAGAGTATTATCCATTTTTATTTTTAGAAATCATCAATAGCTTCCGACTACACACAAGATGATACCCACATTCCTCCCACAGCCTCCAAAGCTTCTGTTGTCACTAACCATTTCAAGTGTTTACACCACCTCTTTATTGCTTTCTCGTACATTCTGCTCGATCGACCCTAGCCCTTGTGTTGTTTATTTCACACACACTGAAGGATGCCTGGATTTATATTATCTCCTTAGTTTAGACTTTTTTTCAAATAGCTCTTTACTGTCTTTGAGATTCAGCTTAAATGTCATTCACCACAGGAAGTCTTTTTCTGTCATCTAATTTAACATAATATTTTATGTAAATTCAAATGTATATAAATATCAGTAAGTGAAACTTGCCTTTAAGTGGCTCCAGTCATAAGAAAGATATCATATGTGACTAACCTTCACGGGAAGTCAGGGACCTTAGTTAAATGTCTAGGTCCACTGGTTGATCTACACAATTGATATATTCACTGTGGCTCAACTTTTTTTTAATAACAAAATAGGAATGTTTATATACATTATTGTAAGGATTGAGTAAGTTGATATATCTAAAACACTCAGTGGAATACTTGGCATATGCTACTGCTCCAAGGTATGGTATATTTTTAAATAGAATTTATTGCTTTATTGTGTTGCTCCTTCCACATCTACATATACACAAAAACATTGTGTCCAACAGAGATTCTTACAGGACACTGTGAAGAAGAGTTAATGTAACACATCTGAGATTACTATTCTTATAAGTCTGATTGGAAGACTTGTACTTGGAAACTTCCATTTTAAGAGTATTCCACCATTTCCTTAAGTGCTAAGAATGGCTTGGTCTAAAATGTGCAAACAATATGGTTTACGCTGAATATTTGCTGAATATTTGCTTTCTTTCTAGGAGTTTGAAGTGTTATAAACATTAGGCAGATGCCTTTGTGAGCAGCACCCAATAAAAAAAGAGTACCGACTCTTTAGTGTGCTTCTTTGGTAGACAGGATTTCACATGTTGTCACCAATTATTGCTGTAGAAATTAAGTGTTCTCTGTATGAATCCACTGTGAGAAGACTTAGTGGATTGTAGTTGTTTTCCTCTGAACTTTATATTACTCACCTCTTCTTCCTCAATTCGCTTTGCTACTTTTTGATATAATAAATCATAACCATAAGTACAACTATATACTGAATATTGTGAACTAGTAAATTACTAACTCAGGGATAGTTTTGAGAGCACTGACTCTGACTAGCTTTTCAAAATCTAGAACAGTGCCTGCTTTATAGTAGATTCTCAATGAAAAGTGAATAAAGGGATGAAACAACAAATAGATTTTTATAAGTTGTATATGCTTACCTACCTACTGGAAAAGAAATGTTCTTGTACAAAGGTGAGGCCCCTTTCCATCAATGGGACTGATGTCTTTGATGTGTATTACCACAATTTGTGATGAATAACTTAAATATAAGAATGATATACCATAAGAAATTGTAGAAAGGGAAAAATTGTGAATCTACAATTTCATGATGTCCACAGGATGTTTGGTCAGTTAAGGCTTATCTTTTTTTTATTTCTGTGATTACCGGGGGGTCAACCTCAGGACCTCACATGCCAACAGGCACCCGTGCTGCTGAGCGATATCACCAGCCCCGTTTTTGTATGTGGGTTCCTGGAGTTGAACTCGGGCCCTCGCGCTTGCCAGGAGGGCACTTAAGCCACTGAATCATCTCACCGGCCCAGTTAAGGCTTATCTTAATTTTGATGTCTAATATATTTTTAGGAATGTTAGATTATAAAGCTACATATAGACATTTCTTCATAATCCATGCAGGAGTTCAACACATATTCTCATTTTCTTTCCACTTTAGAAAGTCAAACTATGCTGAATTTGTATTTTATGTATTTTTTTGCCTGTGATTTGAACACTTTAAAAGCAACCTTCATATTTGTCATTTTCTCCTTTCTAATATTATTCCCTACTATAGTGGATGACAGATAATAAATCATCACTTGAAGAAATTAGGATCATGGCTAGCCCCAGGTAAAGTTTTTTTTACAGATTTCCAATGGGAAGAACATAAGAGAAAATAGAAACTTTTTTTTTTTTTTGTGGGTACCAGGGGTCAACCTCAGGACCTCGTGTGCCAGCAGGCACCCATGCCGCTGAGCTATATCACCGGCCCTTTTTTCGTATGTGGGTTCCAGGAGTCGAACTCAGGCCCTCATGCTTGCCAGGCAGGCGCTTACACCACCGAGCCATCTCACCAGCCCAGAAGTATTTTTGGAACCTTAATATAACATTGTATTTTCATTTTGCATTAGATTCCAAGCACCTACTACAGACCTGCAACAAATCAAGAAACCAGTCGATATGTTTGGAAGCAATATTAATTTTCTTACTTTGGAAAATAAAAAGTCAGCTAGTGCATCCTCCAGAAGTCAGTTTAAGTCTTACTACTTTTAGGCAGAGTTGAACAATTTATTTCTTCTATCACTTTCTTATCTTATCTCTAAATTGGAACCAATCACAGAGCATTTGTAAGGATTATTTGAAATAATGTAACTTAGGAAAACAATTTTACAAGCATTTCAAAGAGGATAGGCATCATTAAGGTTATCTAGGGAAGTAGATGAAAAAGTAATGTTTTAATAGATTATGCAAGGCCTGAAATGTTAGAGTTCATTTGTATATATGATAAAAATGGAACTTTTAGCAAGCAAGTGGCATAATTATTTTTGTGACTTAATGATAAGGGTGTTTTCTGTAGCCAAATATTATTATAGCAAAGAGAGTCTAGAAAAAAAGTTAGAAGTTTATTGCAGGAATTAAAGTGGTAAGAAATAAATACAAATGAGGATTGCAAGACTGAAAACACCAAGGGAACAATAGGCATGACACTTTAAGAATTTCTCTATTTTCCTATTTTATCCTAATTCAGTCTTTTATGTTCAATTAAATAATATGGTACTCAATAATTTATATGACACATTGTCTGGATAATTGTTTATATCTTTAAATAATTTTTCTTAAAATAAAACTTAAGAAATGCCTCCTATATTGCAAGATCCCTCTGCCATGAAGAAGGATGAGCTTGAGTCATTTATAGGAAAATGGATGCAGCTTGAGATCATAATGTTAAGTGACAAAAATCAGATACATAACTTTAATTTTCTCATGGTTTCTTTTCTGTGAGAAACACAAAACATAAATAAAGAGAAAAATAAAAGTGAGATAATAAGGAGATCTTTTGCAAGTGGAAATGGGACCAAGAGATGGAGGGAGGGAAAGGGAGATGAATAAAGGATTCAGATGTGTTCTGTACATGTACCAACTCCTCACAAGGAGAGTTAATGTTATGGTTGGCAAACAGGTCCTGTTAAAAATGGAAAAAATAGAGCTCTAGGAATAATTATTTGAGGATATATCATTTGTTGCTTTGAATAATCTAATTTCTTGAACTTGGTTCTTAAGTTTCCACGTTAAATAAAAAGCTGTTGAAGGAAAATGAATTAATAAGTTACTCATCAATTTTCTACCATAGATGACACAAAATTCCAAACACACTTCAGGGGCTAATACATATTGTAAATTAAATGCAGTATTTTTGTTTTAAAAATCTTAACTTTTTTTTTCCTTCAAGAAAAATAAACACAATGAGTTTTAAGGAACAAAGTGGGCCCTGTGATTTTTGAAAGTTATATTTTAAGGTCATTTGAATTTAATAGCTTATCAGTATTAAATGTCAATATTTATTTCTGTATGTTCAACTATTTGAGGAAACAAGGATGAAAGACAAATATGGTAACATTTTCTTTCAGTTAATTCAAAGGCTTCTGGAAAGTAATGAGATTTATTTTGTGAATTACTCTATAATTGTTCTTTAACCACACTGTGATATTTGATAATGTCAAAATGATTTTGCTTCAGGGAACATGATTTTAGCCCCTGCAGAAAATTAATTAGTCTCCTTAAATAAACAGCATTTTATATATTTTATGTTAACTAAGGGAATATTTTAAGGTTAATTAATCTGTCTCTGACAATTACTGAGAAATTTTGGAGAAAAAATTACTTAGGTATTCAGGTCAGTTTGCATTATGGTAATATACTGACACCCAAAGAAAATAGCAGATTCATTCAATCATGTTTGAAGATTACTTCCATTTAGTCTCAAATCTGATATATAACTCTGACCTGTAACCCAGTATCAAGCAAGCTTTCTTTGCAATCTTGTGCCAGGAATGGTGCCAGTGAATTTAATAAATGCTTCACTTACTCTAAAAAAGAGTACATCTATTGTTTGCTTTATTGATGTTTTCATCCATTAGTATTTATATTAGGATAGACTCCTGAAGTTTTTATAGAAAGGTATATGGAGATATAAGTAAATGTAAGCACAGATAGCATTCTAAAGGACTTAAGGAGTAATGTCAATCTGCTAATCATATTTATCTTTTGGGGAGAAGAATGAGATGCAAGGGTGAGTAGAATGACTATACCAGAATTTTAATTATATATTTTTCTGTTTATTACCATATTACTACTATTTTCTGAGAAAGTTGAAAATTTGTATGCATTTTTACATTATTTTATTTTTAGAAAAATAAAAATAAGAAAACTCTTTTATCCCAACTCCTGGAAAAACTGTCTATGACAAAGAAAAGCCAAATATTAATAATGGTTATGATATATGATTCAGGTTGTTCAAATGCATGATTCTAGGATTTATAGTTTGTTCCAAGAAATAATACTAGAATTTATAATATAGGTATTAATTTCAAGGAACTCTACAATAAACTATACATTATTTATTTTAAATAATGTTTAGGAGCCAGGGAGGTGGCTCAGTGGTGTAAGCACCTGTCCAGCAAGCGCGAGGGCCTGAGTTCAACTCCCAGAACCCATATACAAAAAAAGGGCCGGTGATATCGTTCAGTGGCACGGGCGCCTGCTGGTGCATGAGGTCCTGAGGTCAACACTTGGTACCCACAAAAAAATAATAATATTTAGTATTTTTATTCCTCTATCCATTGTTTATCCACTGTATACATATTTCAGAAACCATTCTAGGTGCTCAAGATACAATGGTGGCTAGGACAGATCAGATACGGCATGGTGAAGCACCACTTTTTAGTGAAGAACATTAGAGAAACAAAAGTGTAAGAGTGTTGTTAAGTAAGCTTTGTGTGCAGAGATGGCTTCTATGAAACAAATTAAGCTGCACTGAGAAAGTGGCCCACAACTTTATATGGAAAGATGAAGTTAGTCCTCTGAAGGATTGTTAACTCAGGTGAGACATGAGTAACAAGGTCAGGTGGAGAGTTAGAGGCTGAACATCCCAGGCTGCAGAAAGAGTCCAGAGAAAATACTGTGAGGCATAGTTCCAAAACATAGACATGAATAAAATTTAAACAAGGTTAGACTGTTACAGAAATGAATTGAAGATCCCTCCGCTTGAAATAAGTCAGTAAAGACATAAGAAAAAAGAATGAAGTGAGAAAAATTCATCTAAAACTTGAAATCCATTATAAAAGGTTTGACTTAATATTTGGCATAATTTTTTAAATACCAGAGGTTTTTAATCAAGAGAGTAGCATGAGTCATTTATCCTTAAAAAATTTATTTTAACTGTCAAGAGCAAAAAACAGAATTGGAAATTTGTAGACATAGAGAGGACAGTTAGGATGTCATTGTTTTGTCTAAACAGTAGATAAAGGTGGTAGCTGAAGACAAAAATTTGTGTAAACAAATCTTGGACACAATAATGGACACTGTCATTTTCAAACTACAAAAACTGTCGACTATATAACTATTATAGTTTAGATTGATATTCTTATGATCCATCAAAACTGATTATGAAAAGCTCATGATAGATGATAGATGTCAAGGGAAATTATGAATCTAAAATTATCTCCATATTGTTGACCTGAGAAACAGGAGGCCAAGCTCAAAATGGAGAGAAATGATTTGAATTGTGAGAGATGAGGAGTTCCCATTGGACATGTTAATGTGGGATGAGTATTACTCATTTAACTGGAGATGTCAAGTAGGACATTAGATAATATCCTGGAGTACTATGAAGAAGGAAAATGACCAAATGAAATGATTGCTCAATGTTGTTCACCAGTGAAATTTAGGGAAAATATTTAGTTTCACAGCTTTTAATAGATTATTTTCTCCCTTAGTCCATAGTAAAAATTGCTCTCAATTATTAACATTTTATATTTTCTTCAAAAAAATCAATTATTTTTATTTTTATTATTTCCTTTATAATCATGTAATGCTAGGACCTGAAAAAATTATTTTTATACTTGTATTTTTATCAGATGCTCATGTTGAAATAAAACTCTCGCTATCGCTCTTCCGGGTAATGGAATACTCAGTATTATATACCAACAATAACAACAGCATAGTAGGATGTATTACATAGAAACTACAATCTTTTCTCAAACATTCATAACTTAAAATAGTTCAGAAATGTGCCCAATACTTTGATCATGGTCTCTTACACTGGTAAAACTTAGGTCACTCTAACTGCATCCAGCTCATTCAGAACACGTGCCCTTTGGTGAAGCACTACATATACCCATTCAATTTGCATTATTTTACAGAATTTCAGTTTTATTTTATTTTATTTTTTCTTTTGCGTACCGGGGGTCGACCTCAGGACCTCGTGTGCCAGCAGGTGCCCGTGCGGCTGAGCGATATCACTGGCCCTTTTTTCGTATGTGGGTTCCAGGAGTTGAACTCAGGTCCTCGTGCTTGACAGGCAGGTGCTTACGCTGCTGAGCCATCTCACTGGCCCAGAATTTCAGTTTTAAATGCCTTGCATATGTTTTAGTTTCTGAAATTCTCTCAACTAAATTAATATATTTGAAATTGTGAAGTTCTACCTATATATTTTGTTATGCCAGCTGATATACACTAATTTTATTCTCACAATTTTTCTGTGCCCATGTCGTTTTGAGAACAAAATCACACAATTGATATCAGTGACATTTTTAACCTTATGATGTTTTCAATAGTAACATTTATTTCTAAATTTATTTAAAGGTTTTGAATACTTTTTGGTGATGTTTGGGGGGTAGAGTTTAAAATTTTGATATGTATCATGATTGTAAGTTTAATATAGAATTTGAAATTTCTCCAGGGATCCTGGTCAGTCACTGACAGGTTGTATCATTTTCTGGTTGATAAAATTATTTCAGCTTCCATCTTAGTTCATGGAGGTTTTATTTCTCTCCTTTTGCATTTTATAATGGAAATTATATTTATCATGCTTTAATGTGTATTCTATTTGCATCTGATACATATTAACTATGTACAAATATTGCCAATAGCTATACTTTTTTTTTTGAGGCAGGGTCTTACTATATAGTTCAGGATAGACTTGAATTCACTATGTAGCCCAGGCTGGTCTTTAACTTGCAGTAATCCTCCTACCTCAGCCTCCCAAGTGCTAGGATTACAGGTGTGCTCCACCAGATCCAGTGATAATAGCTATTTTTGTAAAATAAATAAAAATTTGTCACAAGTATATTTTCTGTGTATAAAAGACACAGGAATTTTGTTGAAACTATGTCCATAACTTTTATTATATTTTAAACCTAGATTAAAATGTAAAAGATTTTTAAAAATGCCTCCAAAATAAATATAAAAATTTCAATCCAATTCTTATATTTTATGAAAATTGAAAAACACTAAATTTATGTGAAATGAAAAGGACCAACAAATTGTAAAAGTGCTTTTGAAATGAATAAATTAATGTGATTTATACCACCACACAAAAGGTCATTATTAAGTTATAGTAATTAAAATTTATACTATTCAGGGAAAGATACCTAGAGTGTTAAGCAGATGAGTGAGGGGAATAGAAACTACTCAAAGGGAAAATAGAAACTAGTCAAGAAATAATTCTGTCCCAAATTAATTGTACATATAAAGAAATATGGAATTGGAACAATATCTCTTTTTAATATCACAAACAAAAATAGACATCGTTTTTATTAAATACATGTTATGTAAAAGACTGTTAGAAACGTTCAGAAAAAAATGTTGTCATGTTTTGTTTTGTTTTGTTTTTGAGACATTTTCTCTCTGTGTAGTTCCAGCGGGTCTTGAAGTCGCTATGTAACCCACACTGGTCTTGAACTTGCAGTGATCCTGCTGCCTCAGCACTCAAGTGCTGGGATTACAGGCATGTGCCACTATGCCTGGCCTTAGTTGCATATTTTTATAACACAGGTATAAAGATTTTTCCAAATAAGACATCTAAGGTGATAAAAAGAAGATTAATAATTTTTATTATATTGATTATTTTCAACAAAATCAGGTTTTAAATATTGAAAAGCCCCATGTTGGAAGAAGTTGTTGTCAGTTGTTAGACATAAGGATAACAGGAAAGTAGATATGTAGATAGATGTCCAGCAAATGATATATCCCAGAAAATATAGATATCTTCTGACAATAAATAGGTATAAGCTAGTTCAAGGAAAAGGAAACTTTACTGGCTAAGATATAAATGTGAATGAGTCCTAGTTCAGTTGTATTCAGAGAAGTGAAACTTAGTAAACATTTAATGAAAAATTTAAAATACATTATATTGTTGAGAATATAGAGTTATGAGAAACTTCCAAATGAAGTTTAATCCAGCATAAAATGGCTTAACCATTTTATAAACAATCAGCAGCCATGCAGATAATTTAAAGTCATATCTCCCCAAGAAGCACAAGTCCCATTGCAGGGTGTACAACTGATGGTGTGATGTTAAGTTGTCCATCAGGGGTGAGAGTATGTTATTGGTAGTGTTTATTAATTTCTGTAGAGATGTCCTCTTTCAAGCTACTAAAGTCTATCTCTGATTGTGGGATAGAGAACAGAAGAACCCAATACACTCTTCCAACTAGTTTCAGACAGCTCCAACAAGCCACTTGTTTATAAAATATAACCCCAAAAACTATTCATATATACATAATACATATATTAGACAGCACATGGAAGCATTGTTAGCTCTACAAGAATATAGATACCATTTTGGTGTCACCCACTAAATTTGGCATGTTCACATCAAAGAATATCATATAAGAATAAAAATAAATAAAAGGAACTGTTCTTTACAAGCACAGATCATAAATATAACCTTTTGCAAAATAAATGAATACATAAAATCACTGAGACTTATTTCCAATATGTCACCTTTACTGGATTAAGAAATGCCTAAAAGAGCAGTAGAGAATTCTCCTTGGTGTGTCTGGGTGGGTCATGGAGGAGTGACCTTGGGTACTATACATGATCCCTCTGCCATTCATCTTTGGCACTGTTCTCCTGCTTTGATTCCCATCTGCCATAACTAAGCATGTTTGTGTACATCTACCTCTGTGATGTCTCTGTCTTCAAGCTCAGTGATTATAGATGGAAAAACATTAGCAAGTTAAACTTCCTCTTCTTTAAGTTGTGGGTGTTGGATATTGGGTCTCAGAAAGGAGAACAAATACAAGCTTACAGAATTTAAAAATTTATAAATATTTAAATCCCATGACAATGCTATATATGCTTACTCCATGTGTATTACAAGTCTATGAAAGTGACTGTGAACAGTTTGTCTTTCATAACTAAAAACAGAATTTTTGTAAATCAGAAATGGGTACTCTTTCCCATGTTAACTATATAAAATGAACCTCTAATAAATGTAAAATTTAAGACTAACCTTATACAACATAACCACTAAGTCTGATAAAAACAGGATGCCTTCTTTTGCATACATTATTCAAAATTGTTCTAAGGACATTTGTTAGTGAAAATTAAGAAAGGGACATAAAGGAGTGGTTTGCATCTATTTGTGATAATGTAAAAAAATGCAAAATAACCTATAGAACTATCAAAACCATCAAATTAATTCATCATACTGTAGAAAGAGAAATAAACATAAAAATAAATAAAGCTTTTGTATGTAAGCAATTGTTAAATAAAAATAGATTTAAAGTCTATTTATACTGGCTAAAAAATCTACAAATCATGTTGATATATTCTAGTAAGGAATATTAACGATCTCTATGAAGAATACACAAAAAATATTAGAGCTTGTAGAAACATATGTAGGGTCACTTAGAATAAAAATTATAGAACAATGCATTTCTAAAACAACAGATGAACTAGAAAGTAATGACTTCATTTATACACTAATTGTAAGAAAAGTGAATAATGCAAAGAAAATCATGGGTAATAGAAATCATATTTACTTTTTCAACTTAGTCTGTAAATATTAAGTAATTTTCATTCACAAATAAGCAGGACATCCAAAATTTATATGCAGAAGAAAATATATCAAAATACTCAAAAAGCTTCTTAAAAAGCAAAAGCAATTTTGGAAGAATACTTTGGCCAAAATGTTGGAATCTGGTATAAATAAATATAGCAATTGTTTATTTTCACATAAACAGCAGCTGAAAGAATACTGATGTTACTACAGTAATTGATAGATTAAAGGGAGAATACAGCAAAGAGTGATGATGAATTAAAATAAATAACTTGAAAATAATCTTTCAGAGAATAAATTATAAAAGGAATTATTTAGAAATTATTGCTATAAAATGCTAAAGATGTTAACTAGTGTCGATGCAGGAGGCAGAGGGGAGAAATTTCTGGAAAGAAGGGACCTGGATGGCAAAGGGAAACAGAGGAAGTTGTCTCCCCCAAATCCACAAGGAATGCCATTTTTACAGCTAGACCACAGCCAGGAAAGACAAGAGGGTGTTATAGGCTTCTGGGGGAGCCCAAAATAAGCTCTCTGCAACTACAAAGAGCACCAGACTCCAGTAAGTAAGCCATGCCTGGAAATGCATGTGAAAGAGTATCCTAAAAGTCTGAAAGTGATCCTAACTCGAGTACAGTTGTTTATTATCTCATTTACTTTGTGGTCTCTCTCACTGACTGTGGGTGCCATGACAGTTCCTCAAAGGTCTGTATAGGGACAAACACCATCCTCCCATCCCAACAGAAATGAACACACTTGTCCTTGATTAGAGGGAATTGCCAATGTCACTTCAGAGCTACTCCCTCCCTGCTGAAGCCATATTTAGGCTTTCACATCTGGGTGCTTTGGAGGCCATGAATTCTTTTCACTGGCCCACTCCAACATAGAGGAGCATCTAATTAATCTATGCTCTCACTTCTACCTGTGTGTGTCCTGCTAAATTCCTTGCTAGGGATACCAAGAATCTAGAACAATCACTGTCCTGGACACCATTTTGGTATAGGTTCCTGTATCTTAACTTGGATGATGACCTCACATAAACTCTAAAAAGATATCTTTGATAATAAATATATAGTAGTGCAAATTAATGAGTGTACAGATTATGAAGCCATAGAAAACAATAAACTCAGATAAAGTAAAATGATATAATATTTAATAAGAAAGTATATGAGAATTTTATTTATTTATTTATTTTTTATTTTTTTGTATAAGTACCAGGAGTTGACCTCAGGACCTTGCACTTGCCAGGCAAGCACTTTTGCTGCTGAGCTATCTCATCAGCCCAAGAATTTTAAAATAAGAGAAAAACAATGATGCATGTCCCTTCAAACATTATGAAGTGGGGGAAAGTTTTAAAATTCTTTCAAGATGGAAACATTTTAGCAAGAAATAAGTGATCTTCCAGTGTGGTAAATTAGTATAATGAAAGAAAGTTATTCAAGCTCAAGGGAAAACCAAGAATAATTGATATAATTATGATCATTCACCATGTTACTGGAAAATTAATTTACAAATTAAGATAGGATAATTAAGTGAAATAAAAATTTGAAAACTGATAATATAACATGAATGTCTTCAAAGGAAGACCCAAACTATGGGGGAAATAGTACTCTTAAAATGTATCATAAAGTTATAAAGATTCTAAATAACCAAATATCATTCAAAGAAATAAAAGATATAATTAAAAAAAAAGAAAATCCCAGGTCCTGTTGGATTCACTGCAGAATTCTACAAGAAATTTAGAGAAGAACTAATGCCATTAATACTCAAACTCTTTAATGAATTTGAAAGGGAAACAATATTCCCAACTCATTCCTGGAAGCAAGCATTATGCTGATACCAAAACCAGAGAAGGATTTCTCTCAATAAAGAGAACTACAGGCCAATCTGCCCAGTGAACATAGATGCAAAAATGCTCAATAAGATAATGGCAAACAGAATGCAGTAAGTCATTAAGAAGATTATACACTGTGACCAAGTAGGATTCAATTCAGGAATGCAGGGATGGTTCAACATATGCAAATAAATAAATTTGATACAGTATAGCAACAGAGTGAAGGACAAAAACCACATGATTATCTCAATAGATGCACAAAAAGCATTTGACAAACTCCAACACCGAATCATGATAAAAACCCTACAGAAAACTGGAATAGATGGACTTTATCTCAATCTGATAAAAGCCATCTGTGATGAACCAACAGCCAACATCATACTAAACAGACAAATACTGAAAGCTTTCACTCTAAAATCTCAAACAAGACAAGGATGTCCAATATCATCACTCTTATTCAATATAGTTCTGGAAATATTAGCCAGAGCAATTAGAAAAGAGCAAGAAATAAAAAGAATAAGGATAAGAAAGGAAGAAATTAAATTATCATTATTTGTAGATGATATGATATTTTACAAAGACACCAAAAACTCCATCAAATTTAGTAGCATAGCTGGATACAAAGTCAACACTCAAAAATCAATAACATTTCTGTACTCGACAAACTCATTGAGAGAGAAATTAGGAAAACTATACCATTCACAAAAGCACCAATAAACAAACAAACAAAAAAATAAGTAAATAAATAAAAGAAATACTTAGGACTCAATCTAACAAGAGAAGTAAATCACCTTCATACCATAGTGGTACATACATGCCCATGTTTATGGCAGCATAGTTTGCAATAGCTAAACCTTGGAAAAAGCCCAAATGCCCATCAACCAATTAATGGATAAAGACGATGTGTATTTTTTTTAACATACGATGAATTACTAATCTGCCATAAGAAGGAAAAATTTGAGACATTTCTAGATAAATGGATACACTTTAAAACTATACTCTTTTTTTGGGGGGGTACTGGGGGTCAACCTCAGGACCACGTGTACCAGCAGGCGCCCGTGCCGCTGAGCAATATTACCGGCCCTTTTTTCATATATGGGTTCCGGGAGTCTAACTCGGGCCCTCCCACTTGCCAGGCAGGTACTTATGTTGCTGAGCCATCTCACCAGCACTAAGACTATACTCTTAAATGAAATAAATTCAATACCCATGTGTAAATATCACATTGTTTCTCCAGTGTGAGAAACCGAAAGTATACATAAGGACAAAAATGTATAATAGATTTTGTAAAATAGGAAGAAAATGTTCAAATCAGAAATGAAACTTGGGGGAGAGGGAAGAAAGAAGGGAAAAAGACAAAAAAAAGACGGGAAAAAAAGGAAACAAAGCTTTTTTATATAAGGAGACAAACAAGGGTTGAAGGAAAGGGAAAGAAAGGGGAAAAAAGAGGAATCAAACTATATCATGTACAGGTACAAAACCCCTGTGATGAATGCTGTCATTATGTACATCTAAAATGTACCAATAAAATTAGTTAAAAAAATAAAATCTAGCATAGTTGACAAATCTCTAATTCATTTGTTTACCTTTTCCATAAATATTTAAAAGTATATAAATACTGTTTTAAATTATAGTAGTACAATTTCAGAAAATATTTTTAAATAGTAAAATTAATGAGATGTAAAACATAGGAAAATTATAAAATTTTTTGAAAGATTAATACTACTGAAGTATGTAAAGTTACATTATTGTGAAAAAGAAGAATAAAAATTTGCACTCTACATGTTTTTTTAGATTTGATGAACTTCAAGATCTGAAAAAACTTGTTTATGGGTTTTAGTACTTTGTTAAAATTTTCATATAAAAAGATAATCAGATATTAGTAAAAAGTGTATTAACATATACTGTCATTAAATTTGAGAAAAGTATAGAGTAGCCTGTCTCCAAATGAACAATTGTGATATCAAACACAAACAACATTTCTAAATGGACTGCAGTTTAAATGTGAAAGACAACATTCAAAAACTTTGAGAGTAACATTGTGGAAATTCGTAAGAAGTATGATAGCAAGAATTTTTTAAAAATTAAAGATAGACTCATAATACGGTCTGGAAAATAAGTGATGAAATTGATAACTGTGAAATCAAAATTTCTGTTCTTTGAAAAAACTTTAGAAATTAAAAGCATGTGACAGGTACAAGTTTGTGTGTGTGTGTGTGTTTATATGAGTGTGGTTACGTATTCGTCCACACATACAATTTTCCAAGATAGGTGCTGACTCACACTTTTCCTTTTTTTCTTATTGAGTCTAGTTTTACTAGCTAATTTAACAAAGTAATCTCTTAAGATGCTATCTGCCTTTTCATTACTTGACTGTGTCGTTATAATGATTGCTGGCATTTCCATAAACCCAATGCACTTCTTGGTGGGGAAAATGGACTCCTGTTGTTCATATAAAATGTCAAGATTACATTGATAGGATTTTTGGTGAAACATAGAGACTTAAGTTTTGTACTGAATACACAGTGGCAAGAAAACACCACATAATTTTGATATTCAGCTTTCAGATGTGAAGACCTCACAAGTGCACTAGGGATGGCCTATTAACTAAGGCATTCTAAAATCTCCATAAAATTTTTCTTTCATTTTATACCCACCTCGTGCTTTCCAAGCCTTCCACGTTTGTTTCTGTAACAAAATTTTTCTTTAACATTCTTGAATACTGAAGCAATTTAGGTAAGGTTATTTTAATGAAATACGAAGTACGTATTTGCCCAGTAATGGCTGAAAGTCCAATTACTGGACTCCAATTCTTGTCTTTAGAACACAAAACCAATGAATTTGCATTCAAGCTGCTGAGGTGCATTTCTCACTCTCTCCTCTTTTTAACATTTTGTTTCATTTTTTCCCTTTGATAAATAAAAGTTTCCCTTTACTTCAACCTCTTTGAACATGTTCATAGTCTACGAAGATACACTTACTATCTCTACAGTACTCTGCTATTCCCAAAGTTTCTTATTCTTTTGGGAATACCTTTTTCTGTGTATTTCATAGTCTGGCAGTTTGTGTGTATGTGTGCATGTGTGTGTTCATGTGTATAATATACAAATATATGCAAGTTTATACATAGCAAAGAACAGATTCTATATTCAAAATATAAGAACAATGCAAATTAAAAAAATAACAAAATTTAAATAAGTCAAGAGTAATAAAATATGCATCAATGTTAAGGGATATTTGACTTACCATAATAAAATATACTTTATTTTTATATCTTCACAAAAATTTGTATGTCTGTTAATTTGAGGTGTTAGCAAAGTAAAGAGGAAAGGGATAAATTTTAGGTATGGCTAGATGCAGTATATGTTTTCATAGTACTTGTGGAAAGTCATTGGCATTTTCAAATGATCTAAGAAACCAGAAATATCTCAAAAGTCTGTTAGAAATACTGATTGTTCAATAGTGGATTTAAGTGAAATCAAGGTACAAGTCAACAAAGGAAGCATAGTCTTCTTACATCATTCCACTGATTGGGTTAAAATTATAACAACATTATTTCAAACGTGGTTAAAATTCCCAGAAACTAGTTATTGATTAGTAACAAGAGTGCGAAGAATGGATTTAAATGTTACAGGTACACATAAATTTATGGATTGAGAAGGAATCACATGGAAAATCAATCCATTTTGTCAGTAATACTAGAAAACAGAAGCTTTAGCAATAAGTGTAGACAATTAAGTTGCCATATAATCTCGGAAATGCATTCCTCATAATTCTCAGAAGATATATTTTGGGCCAGTGAGATGGCTCAGCAGCATAAGCTCCTGCCTGGCAAGTGCGAGGTCCAGAGTTTGACTCCTGGTACCCACATATGAAAAAAGGGCCACTCATTGGCATGGGCACCTTCTCACATGTGATGTCCTGAGGTCGACCCCCAGTACCCATAAAAAAAAAGAAGATATATTTCTACCTCCATTCTGTCCAACACCTTCTTTTCCATATTTGACAGGTTTTTTTTTCTTGAATACAAGGATATAGATTTTCACAACTGATAATGTATTATATTCTAAAAATTTATTGTTAGCTCCACTAGTCTCCTTTAATTTGAGAGTTATACTTAGTTTTGATTTTCTTTAACAAATGAATGCAAAATATATTGGATTTTAATTTAAAATGCTATTTCATAGTTGATTTAAGTACTGAAGTGTAATACACAAATTGCACTTATAGTCAGATGACTCTGAAGTATTTTTTGAAGTGTATAATTAAACTATTCAAATGTGTACTCATAAGCCACTTTCAGAAGCTTTAGGGTATTCCTGAAGATGACTTGGAAAAAACCCAAATCCAAACTTCCTCTGCTTCTCCCTTCCACAACACCTGCTAAACACTTTGAATAATTTGTTTTTGAATTACTTCAGAGTAAGATACCTTTCACTACTTATTAACAAAACTCAGTAGAGTTAGTCTAGTTCGCCTTTTATAGGCATTAATAAGTAGGACATATTTTCAAAAGACTACACCTCATTATCTTGAATAAGAGCAGACTTGTGCTATGTTGATGGAAGCTATTCACAACCTTCATTGGCATATATTATTTAATAAAAGTGTTTATCTTATGCACATAATCATTGCCCATCTCATCATAATAAAACCTTTTAAGCTCTTGACTTTTCTTCAAAAGTCTATTCTTAAAAAGTAAATAACATTGGCAATTTCTTGCCATGTTTACTTTTGCCATTTTCTCAAAGTACTCAGGTTGCCTGCAAGATAGCATGTCATCTAAGCTATATAACCAGAGCTCAAAGAGAGAGCTTCATTTTGTCACATTATAATAGTAAGGTCAAAAGATATTTGTTTCATCTGCCCATTTGTCTCAGGAATCTTATCATTTCCTATGCTATATTCTGTGTGGGAGCACTAATTTACATCAATTGTAAGGATTTTTCACTCTCCAGTTGGCATGTTAGTCTGTGGGTTGAAATTTCTCTTATAGATCTGTAGTACATTACGTTTGATTCTTTTCTCTGATTATCAACAAAACTTAAGAAATTTACATTTGCATGCATCAATGTGAAGGACATCAATCTCTTTATCATCAAATACAGTGTATCTATTTTTTCCCTTCTAGAGCAGCTTGGGAAAGGTATATTATAGCGGATTATCCCATAAGCATGGTATGCACACTAGCCCTGAATCATGGACAATCTCCACATCCCACTAATTATATGACAAAGATCCAGAGCAGGACTAAAGCTTACAGGACAACTACCCTAACCTGCCAAATACAAACTTTTGTTCTAAAATAGTTTTGACTAAATGTGGTAATAGCTAACAGAAAAAAAATTATATATTTTATATACAGAGTTTGAAATGCATAAATTATGGCTTCCTTGTACAATTTCATGAGAACAAAAAACCAGCAGGTTCAAGTACCAATGCAGGGCTGTCCATGTTTCTATACTTCTTACCTCTCAGTTCGTAAATTGACAGCTAACATTCAAATACAGTGATTTTCAAACTGTGGACAGAGATAAGCTTGCATCAGAATCTCCTGAGATCTTTGTTAAAAATGTAAACGACCTGGATGCTGTCCAGGAAGATGAAATTGAATGTCTGGAGTGAACATCCATGTAAGCAAATAGATTGGTGATATCAGCAGGCAGAACTACTCTTAGCAGTGCAGTCTGCTTTCTTTGTTCTCACTCTTACTGTCTTCTCTCTTCCCCTTCATCCTGGAAAATATCTTCAAGAGTTGTGGGAGAATGAGAGTTTGGGTTCAGCATGAAAAGGACCATTAATGGGGGCAGAGGGAGACAGACACAGTAACATCACAGTTTTTTTGACATCTTGGTTCCAAAGTCCTTTTTATGTACTCCATATGCCTGAAACATCAAAGAGGCAACCAGTGGGAGTCAAATAAGAATCAATCTTGGACCAGTAGCTTTCACTGTAGGAAAACCACAGGATCAGATTTAAAGCCATGTGAGCCAATCTGCCATTCAGTTGCAGATCTGAGGAGACAACATGCACATCATAAAAGTGAATAGAAATTAAGGCAAAATTAATAATTAATCCAATGGCAAAACACACAAATGCTTAAAGAAGATATGTTAGAAAAATTAACCTAGGAAAGCAAATGAATATTGTAATTACACATGATAGTCCTGAAAAATAACACATGGTGCTATGCTGAAAACTGGTAGGAAGGTCAGATTTTAGAAAATTATTCCTATAGAAGATGAACAATTTCACAGCCTCTCTCAGGCAGATATCCAAGGGCACTAGGAAAGGAGCTGGAAGGAGCTTGAGTCCATGCATGTTACTACTCCTTTTATTCAGTGAGTCCTTTGAAAATGACATTATAATTGAGTGCTGAGTTTGGGAAGGGAGACATGAAAACAATAAAATTGACTCAAAAACTCTACTAACCCTTGTCACTCTTTGGGGAAGATAGGGCCTGCTGCAGTTCCATGGGGTGATGATCTGGGCGTAGGCAGTCACATCTTTCTTGGGTTCCTCAAGGTTATAGCAGGCACAACAAACAGAACTGACTTAGAGAAGTTTCTGAGTTAGAAAACTGGGAACAAATACAATAACTCAAGGAATGGATCTTCTCTGCAGAATCCCCAGGAAGGAATCTGTCTCAAACAACGCTGCCAAAGAAATATGGGCATATTTGGGGGAAATATATGATTCTGTTGTTCAAGACTTCAAAAATACATTTTATTCATGAAACTAAGAATAACATTTTGCAATAAGAAAAGTACTTATATAAATTATTTTAATGTGACAGAAAGCAGGAGCATGGGATTATAAAATTTTATAAGATGTTTAAGTGAACATTTTTCAAATGTAAAGTAGAAGTTGATGAGGAAACCCCTCCAAAAAAAAAGATGAAAAGAGAAAGAGTAAGCACATTGATTTTCTTAAATTATTCTTTTTATTTTATACCCTTTTTTTCTTAGTGTCAGTGTTGCAACTCACTGTCTTTTTTTTTTGTGCTTACCAAGGATCGACCTCAGGACCTGGCATGCCAGCAGGTGCCCATGCCATTGAGCGATATCACTGGCCCTTTTTTTGTATGTGTGTTCCGGGAGTGGAACTCGGTCCCTCGCGCTTGCCAAGCAGGCACTTACACCGCTGAGCCATCTCACTGGCCCAGCCACTCACTCTCTTAAGGCTACCTTCAAATTGGACATTCATATGCTTTGGATTTCTAATTGCTCTCTTAATGCAAATAATTTCAAATTTTTGGGCATTCTATGTCATCCATTTTCTTGATGCTTATACTTGCCTTTCTAATGTGCTCATTTTATCTATATATAATAATCCAATGGAAAATTTTACTCTTCTATCTCTGTTCCCCAGGGACTGTGTTTTTCTCTACAGAGTAACCACTATTGACAAATTCTTAAATAGTTTGAAAGAAACCTGGTATGCATATGTAAGATCTAAGTGTAAACATGCATATATTTGTGGATGTATGTCTATATAAGTAGCATATCTAGCTCCACATTTATATACTGTTAATTATCACAACATAAATAACAGTATGTGTGTACCTTGACTTTTAACATATATTTCTATATTCAGATATTATTCTATATCAAAAAATAAGTGCATTTTAAGAACAACATAATATTCTTCTGAATGGATACAACAGAACTCATTTAACCAGACTCCTACTGCAGATATTAAGGATGTTTCTGATCATTTGATATCACAAATGATGCTGTGAAAATACCTGTGAATGTAAGGCATTTTGAATATTTGTGAGTGCATCAATAGAATACATTCATGAATGCATTTATAACAGCAGATCATAGAAGTGGAATTAGTGAGCGAAGACAATGATGAATATTATTTGCAATTTTTATAATGCCAACAATAACAGAAAGGCCTTATATGTTCAAACTTTTTCATTCCGTGTTAAGAAACTTGATTTCTTCTAATCTAACAGTAAATATTATTATCTTCAAATTTAGCTTTTCTTTTTATTTTTAGTTCATTGAGTGTATTTTTATATGTAAAAGCTAATTTTCTTTTTTTAAAATCTGTCTTGATGGAGATTTTAAAGTTAAATAAAACCTGCTATTTTTCCACTTGATTATTATTTTTTACATTTTTTCTGTATATTTTTCCTGTGTCCCTAATCTTAAGATAAACAAGTGGTTAGTGCTTCTGTAGATCAAAATACTCTCCACAAAATAAGCCCTGTTCCCCCAAGATACCTATGTGAGTAATGATATGGTCTTGGTTATTTTCATAACTTCATTGTTATTTTATCTGATACATAGTATATGTTCAAAAATTAGTTTAAAAGGTAATTTATTCTAATGACTAATGAAGAAATTTCTCTTTCTCAGAAATTGAATTATGTTGAAAAAGAAAAAAACCCACAATACTATT
The DNA here is from genome assembly GCA_028451465.1 of Erethizon dorsatum. Classification (NCBI taxonomy): domain Eukaryota; kingdom Metazoa; phylum Chordata; class Mammalia; order Rodentia; family Erethizontidae; genus Erethizon; species Erethizon dorsatum. The sequence goes on from CM051824.1 coordinate 20,912,508, forward strand.
GAACAGATAATACAACAAATACTCAAGAACTCTTTGACCATATCTAATGCTTCCCAAGTAAAATTACATTTTCTTATGTGACTAGATCACCTTCTTGTGTCTAAGGAAATCAGCATAATTTCAATTTCATCACCTAATATTTGGACTGTATTCAAATTTTTGAAAATAATTTCCAAATCTCCTTCATTGCTTTGTTTTGTTTTGTTTGTTTTCATTTAGAATACATTTAAAATATCACACTGCTTTTGGTGGTACGTAAAATCTCCTAAAAAAGATCTATCTCTTTACTTTTGTTGAGGAAACTCCACCTTGTTTTCTTTAGAACTACAATTGTGTATTCACCAATTTTCATTTAATGAAATTGAGGCCAATAATCCCCAGGAAGAATACCACAGAAACCACATGTTCCTTCTGCTACACTACAGTGTAAAAGCAATGCCAAACGTGAACACTTAGTTAAGACTGTGCCATCAAATCTCTCCCCTGTAAGTACAAGTTTCTTCTTTATATCTAACATGTGCAGTGATGCTTTGAGGCCACAAGAATATTCCATTTTCCCAACTTTTGCCCATTAGTTTTAGCATCCATTGAGGAAATTGCCTGGTGTAGTTATTACTCTGATTATTACAAAAAAATTCAGTTTTAATGAACTGAAAATGTCTTTATGTGTCTACAATTCATTTTACAAATGGTATAATGTTCAAATTGTATCTATATAATTCACAGTGATAAGTCAGAAGAATTTAAAGATTTTATATTGAAGTACTTTTAAAGCTTCCTACCACTAAAATACTCATCCAACAAATATATTCATTTTTTAAGTCCTTAACTTCATTTTAATAGTTTTAATGTTTATTCCTATTGCGTGGTGTGTATGTGTTTTACTTTTTTATTGTTGTTTTTTTGAGAATTAACACTATGTTCCTCAGATGGTATCAAACTCCTGGGGTCAACCATGTTCCTGTCTTGGCATCCCAAATAAATTGTATTACCAGTATCCACCATCATGCCTGGTTTATTCTTTTGCTGTTAAAATAGATTTATAATCTCTGTGTGAAAATTAATTACAGAATCCAAAGAAATATCTTCTTGGATTTTAATATTCTTGAGGTAGCTTGTAGCATACATAATACATGGACAATCATCAATTTCTAGTCATATTTGAAAATTAACAATTTATCATGGCAACAGCCAGATAATAATAGAATTTTCCCACAGATAGAGAGCATTAGTAATTATTCTGAAAACATACAATGGCTTTAAGGTCACAGAATATCAAGGACCAGGAGCTCAGATGTGAAGAGAAAGGAATGGATCAATATCTGAATATGGATAAAATATGCAAGTAGCAATGTATCTATGTAATGTTAATAATCTTTTCAGTTTGACCAAGAGAATAATGAGAAACACCGTGATTTGAGTACATCATTCACTTCTAAGTCATTGTTTAATTTAATTTTGGCAAAATGGAATGACCAGTACATAATTCATAGGTATATCTTTTCTTGTTTAGCAAATTGACATACTTCAGTTAGTAACTAGCCATGTGAAAAATCTCATAAATATTAATGAAATGTTCTGAAATGTTCCATTTATTGCCCATGAATAGTAGCTAAAGATGCTAAAAGAACTTGATTGAAAAGAAGCCTTAAAACTCTATAATAAAGACACACTTCGTTGGATATTTTCCTGAAGTGTCATGGTTTTATCTTCTGTTATTCTTTTTCATCAGTAACATAGAGAATTGCAGTGAGGATAACTAAGAAATAAAGGGCTTGGACTCCCAAGCATAACCAAATTCACTGCTTACATGAGTGTTAATGATCCTTACATTTAAGTATTTGACTCTGTACATAAGTCTTTACCATATTCAACTAGAATTGAAAACTTATTTAGATTCACACAGTAAGATTTTTTTTTATTAAACATGGGTAGAATTTGCTATTGCTAACGTAGAATTAATTTTTACATATGTGAGATTTTAAGAAATAGCTGAATTTTAGAAACTAAAGATTTAGGGACATAATATAGGAAAAATTCATGTTTCGGAGGAAATGTTTTTAGATATAGATATCATAACCAGGAAATGTTTTTTAGATATAGATATCACAACCAGTCATAACTTATTCTAATTTAGTTTTCCCTAAATCACATTAGTCATTATATTTATGGTGAAAAGGAATTTGTAAGTAAGATGAGGATGGCTTTGAAGATAAAACTTTGGTGAGTGAATAAATTAAAATTTTGAAATGCCCAACATATATGAGCTTGATATAACAAGTTTGATGTTTTAAAAGCAACCTGGAACAAAGAATCCCCCTGCTACCATAAATGGGAATATTCAAGCGGTGGATAGGTGAATGAATACTACCATGTACCTTCATTATTAAACCTATTTTCAACTCTTTTTAATCTTGCATAGATTATCTATAAACTATCACAATGTTTAAAATACAAGTCTTATGAAAAATATAATTTAATTAAAAATGGTTGATATATACATTGGTCAAACTATTAAGAATTCCATTATTTTTTTCATGAAACTCTTCTTTCATTTCCTGAAAATGAAAGTACCTAGCCATAAAGGATACCAACCTGATTCTCACTGATGAGTTGGGAAAGCTTTGGTAAGTGAATTACACCCCATCCACCATTGTGGATTTTCCTGTCACACAACAGGTCCCTTGTTCTCTCTAGGCTTCAAATATTTTTTGGTAACATTGTGATGCAACATTTTCCAGACAGCCTTCCATTCTATTAAACTGTTTTTGTTTGGAAACACTGCTTCCAAACAAAAGTAGAGAAAAATTTGTGAAGTTTGGTAAAGATTGCTTAGATGTCAAAGGCACAATCCATTTTCTAAAATACAGATGCATAAGATTTCATTAATATTATTTATTTTCTCTTTGAAATATAATGTTAAGAAATTGAAAAGACAAGACAAACACTGGGAAAATATTTGTAAAACACAGATTTGAAAAAAATATATCTATCAAAACTTCTCTTCATTTGCTTTCTCTTTCTGAGACACCTACATTAAACTTCTGCGTTTCATACATGTTCTCTTCAAATGTAGGATCTTTATCTACAATGCATGAAAAATGCAACTCCATAAAAAGAAACAACAAATCATATAAGTGCGCTACAGATTTTAATAAAACAAATAACCATTTTTAAGATAAACAAAATCATTAATCTTTAGGAAAATATAAACTAAAAACACAATGAGATACCCCTACATACATACTAAAAAAAGATTAAAATAAATACTAGCAAAAACCTGACAAGATGTGGACAAATTTGTATGAGAAATGCAGTTCTTATTTGTTAAATGGGACTACAAAATGGGCCATCTCTTGAAAAATATTCTGTCAGAAATATAAATTTAAAATATAAATTCAAGAAACTGAAAAAAATTTGTGTATGTTTGAAATACAGCAAATAAAATAGGGACCACTAAGAAATTTAGGCATAACATTCTTCAGAAATTTTAGTCAAGGCTGTACAAAGAATGTTTTGATGTTTATTTTCTATGAAGAAATCAACTATTTGAAAGTTTTGATTGGGGTAGGGATGTAATATGACCTTGATATATAAAATCAACATGTTTGTTGCTTCATGAAGAATGAATTGTAGATAAACCAAACAAAAGCATGTATAGGTGAGAAGTGCCTGACTCCCATTTTTCCCATGCTGGCCTGAGGAGGGATGTGGCTTGTCAGGCACCTGTCATGCCCACCCCCTCCCCTCCCTTTGCTCCCCTTTATACCCCCAGTGGGCTGGAACAACTTGCTACAGCATACTCCCTGGCTATCAGGCTGCTTTCCTCCACTCTAACATGAGTGCACTCAGCTTGCCAGTATGGCATCCCTCCCCCATGCCTGCACTTCAGGGGGTACTCTTGCCTTTTTGAAGATGGGAGGGGCGTCATGGCATGGCTACAATTAGGGAAGGAGAGATCTGCACCCATTGTTAACATCCCCAAAACCCACATCTAGCCTTGCAGAAAACAGAAGGTATCGGTGTTTGCCCTCACTGCCACAGGACCACAGCTGCTAAATAAGCATCACTCCTCAGCCACTTCTCTGGTTAGACTAGGTGGGCTCTCTCCAGTGTTCTGCATTTCCTGTGCTACAGCACAGACCTGTTAAAGTACACACTTGCTTTGGTAGTCCTGCAGAACTGCTCATGATTTATTTCTCAGGTAGTGTGGGCTCCAGAAGTCTTGTAAATGGACTTGGGACATTTTCTCTGAGTAGTGTGGACAGAGCAATCATTTCAAAAGAGCAATTAAACACTTAGAGCTGGTAGAACCAGTGAACTCCAGAGACTAGAAGACCAGCAGTAGAGACCTGCACCTGGTGCAGTCAACCTCTGTGGCAGTGAAAAACTGCTGGGTGTGTCAATTCTTGGCAGCTAGCATTATCTGGTGTCATCTGGTGACATCAGGACTGCTAGCAGAGCTGCACTTTGCTGATTCATAATTCCCATCTGAATCGAGCACAAGAACCCTCCTAGCTGAATTGATGACAGATTTTAGATAACAATGCACTTTTCCATAAGAAGATGTCAATAGATTTTGCTTGTAGATATACAGGTCCAGGAAAATATATTTTGAAAAATCAAGAAACAAGGTGTTTTGTTTTGTTTTTATAGCTTTTCAATTTTTTCAACTGTGTAAATAATAGTGCATCTGATGAAAAGGATAATAATAGGGGAATAAAATGCTCATGGCAGATGGAATTCTCTTTTCAGAAAAAAGTATGAATATTCTTCCTTGCATTATGTTTCTCAGTGACTGTGCCAATGTTTGCTTATGTTTTCTAAGCATGGTTGATGTGATATCTGTGGCCTTGTCTGCATCAGGGTTATGGAATTTGTTAGAAACCACCTGCCTAGCAAAGACTACTATGTGTGTGAACTAATTTAGCATATCCAAACTATTATAAAAATAGATGGGGGCCGGTGAGATGGCTCAGCGGCTTAAGCGCCTGCCCAGCAAGCTCGAGGGCCCGAGTTCGACTCCCGGAACCCACATACAAAAAAGGGGCCGGTGATATCGCTCAGCGGCACAGGCGCCTCCTGGCACGTGAGGTCCTGAGGTCGACCCCCAAGTACCCACAAAAAAAAATAGATGGGATCAGGATATTTCAGTAAACAAATATGCATAAAAGGGAGATGAAGTCTTGTAGAAATTGTGTAATGGTTCATGAACAGATTTAATTTGAAATCTGGGAGATATTTATATATTAAATATGTATTTATAATATAAAGCATATGAAAATGCATGTATATGTACGTATATATGTATACATATGTACGTATGATATGTATACATACATGTCACTGATTACACTCATTATTTGAAATATTCCATGTAACAGTTCTGGAATGTGAAATATCAATATGTAGAGGCAATGTTGGTTTTTTTTTATTAAAAGTAGATAGTTTGTCGCAGATTATTTTCAATGGAACTTAGCTTTTCTTTATATTATATTAGAGTAGGCCTGGCAAGATAAAAACATTTTAAGTATGGTGATATAAAATTAAAATGTTTATGTTCTCTTTTTCCCAGTGTTCAAAAATTTCACATGGGATGTCTTGGTGTAGCTCTTTCACTTTTTATCTTGATTTTTAATTTTTATTTCTACTGGTATATGTGTGCAATACATAATGATTACATTCCTTATGGGGAGTTTGCACTTGTGCATAACACACCTTCATTCATTTTTGTCATCCCTTTCTTCTCCCCTCCCTTCTGCCTTTCCTTCTTCTAAAACCAAGTGCTTGGGAGACTCAATTTGGACACTGAACGATTACTAGCATTGACAAATTTTTGGTGTGTAGTGTACATTTTCTTTTCTGACTTCTATCCATTTTCTCTAAGAGCCTTAGGTTGAACCTGTAGTTTTAAGATGTGTTCTGTCACCCTATGTTTTTCAATTTACTTTGTGCAAGATTTTTTTTCAGAAGTTCTAGTGAGTTTTTTTAAACATTTAGACATTGCAACATTTTTCAGATAACTTGATGATTTTCTGATTTTCTTTTTTCTATATTAGATGGAGTCTCTTTTTAAAATACTTTTATTTTCTCTTTAAGAAATTTCTCAGTGAAAAGCCATTAATAGAAATTTTAGGGAAGAATGTTATTATTTTTATTTTTACTTTTAATTAATAGTTTACAGGTGTTAGCTTTTGATTCTTGCTGCATATAACTTGCCACCATGCCCATTGTGCACATGCATAAGACACAGATTTATTTCACTAGCTCACCTATGCAGATTTTTTATTCATTTTCATTCTGATGTTTTATAAACTGATGACTATTTAAATATCCACAATTTTCTACTCAAAGAATTTTTTTATTACTATTTCTGGGAGGACATTCTGAGCCATTGTTCTGAGTGGCTTGAAACAATTTATTGGCAGCATTCCATTTTTCAAATAGAATGGCATAAATCTGCATTATTACTGATGTTTTGCTGCTCATAGTTTCTTCTTCATTTACTATTTTGATTTGATTTAACTTGTCTTGGTAGAGAGCTTCTGTGTACAGCACCATTTCTTTATCTTTTGCTAAATGCTAATAATATATTTTCACAAAAGAGTAAAAAAAAACCCAAAAATTTGACTTTCATCACAAATCTAACCAAGGATTATGACATTAATTTATTTCCTAACAGGAGTTGTTAACAAGTTTCCTAAATTTTTTCTTATTAAAATGATTTGTTTCTATGTTCAGAGAAATTATCTGCAAAAAACACATAGAAATTCTTATCTGACCTGTAACCTGGGAAGAATAGAAACATAAAGCATTGTTATTGCTAAAAGTCACACAGCACCACATCTATAATTATAATTGAAAGCTTATTCTTAAACATTTTTTGGGGGTACTGGGGGTCTACCTCAGGACCTCATGTGCCAGCAGGCGCCCATGCTGCTGAGTGATATCACTGGCCCTTTTTCATATATGGGTACCAGGTGTCGAACTCAGGACCTTACACTTGACAGGCAGGCACTTATGCCGCTGAGCCATCTCACCAGCCCTCTTAAACATTTTTGAACCTTAAGGTTATAACATAGAAAGGAAGAATTGCAACTCTATAAAACATTAAAAATATAATTCAGCAGCACATCATCATCAGATTGATAATATACACAAATAAACAATTAGTACTGAGGGGGAAATCTCCCAAAATATTTATAAGATAAAAGTCAATTATTTACTTGGAAAATGTTTTAATATGCAATTATTTTTGAAACTTTTGACCTGTTGATTTATCTTTTTTTTGGACCAGGAATTGAACTCAGGACCTCAGGCTTGCCAGGCAGGTGCTGTGCCACTGAGCTATATACCTGGCCATTGATTTCAATTTTAAGCCAAATTGTCTAACTCACACAATTATAGAAAGTGGAGGTAGCATAAATACCTATTTAAAACTGAAAACTCATGTTCAGAGGAAGAAAAAGTTTGGGTATACCTAGGTATAAAGAGTAATTATTTACCATATATATTGGTAAGTTTGTAAGGCTTCTGAAATGGGCCTGAATTATATATGACTTTGAAGCTAAGTACAGTAAGAAAAATTATAAGAAGACAAAATGGTCTTTTAACTTTTCTTTTCTGACCCTTTCTTTTTGAATTTTCAAGTAGTAGTGTTTTGTATCATTTTTTGGGGGAAGCTTAATAGTTCACAAATTAAGACACTCAGAAATCTAATTCTATGCCATTATTTATAGATTTTTATACAATATTTATAAACTAGAAAAAATTCAATATGATGAAAGATCTATGTTTATAAATAGGATTGCTTGAGTTGTTAGTCAGCTAACATACCAAATTGATTTATTTCCTTAATTTTTACAATAGATAAAACAGTGCTGCTTCTGTATTATGTGACATCATAATAAAATGTGTGCTTGATAGTTCTTAATTTTCAAAATTGAACAAAAAAATGAAAGAAAGCTGTGTTATGCAGTGAAGAGAGATTTAACTTTTTCAAAAGGTGAGTTGTTATATTTTATGATATTTAACAACTGTGGCTGACCTGTTTCCAATTCCAGTAGTGGCAGATTGAATTTCTAATACTCCCTCATTTTATTCATCTCAGTAAACCATCTCTTTTTGTTTCCTTATGTCATTTGGATATTTATTAAAATACTCTACATATTTCTTTTTTGTCTTTCTCGTAAACAGAGAAATCTTCCTGTGCTGGGAAAAATATAAATCCAGCTAGCAAATGACTTTCAGCATAGTTTTATTTAATAAGAGCACTTCAATATCAAAATTATGATATTTCAGCTTATATATGTCTCCATATATAAGACACTGAATATATATGTGTGTATATATATTTATATATATATATATATATATATATATATATATATTTGTTTTGTACCAGAAGTTGAATTCAGGACCTTGTGCTTGCCAGGCAGGCACTGCACCACTGAGCTATATCCCTGCATCAACACTGAATATATTTTTGAGGTATGAGTATATGTTTGAGGCATCCACTTAAAATAATAAAAATGATCTTTAGAAATACTATCAGGTAGGCCAGAAAATGTTTCTGCTGTCATGAATTTGTATATGTTTTACCCTTACTTTAAAAGGGTACCCTATCTCTTGTAGATTAGTTGTATAGCCACAGAAATTCTAAATATCCATATGCTTTCTTTGCACAAAGCACAAGAGAGACAGTTTGTTCTTAAAGCAAATATTTAAGATTCTGTTCTAACTGAAACAATAAAATGGAAAGACAAGAACTGTTCTCTGATAATAATGTTCAGTATATATCTAAATGCATTTTTATTTGCATCAAAGCCCTCTTTATGTTTTACATTCAGTTAACACTCAACAGCACCAACATAAAAGCACCTATTGAAATCCACATACTAGTTTGTGAAATAATCTCCAACTAACTGGAAGTTTCCTAACATTGTAATCCAGTTCCACAGATAAGAGGACAAAAACATTTATCAAGCATGTTGATCTCATGTATTTATTATTCCCATGCCAGGAACTGTTTTGTACTCTGCATATCAGAGGTTTAATCTGACTGTAAAGAAAAATATTTACTAGATCATGCATGCATCAGGAACTGCTCTTAGAGATGGTGTGCCAATGAAATTATGAATGTGAAATAAAGCCATTTGATGGAGATTCTTTACCTGTTAAAATATTATGTTTTCTTTCCTTGCAGAAAGCATAATACTATTCATCAATTTTCAGATCACTGTTTAATCTCATCAAGAAAGTGCATTGACTTGTGCAATTCTGCCTCTTATTCTCCCTCAGGAATATATTCAGACTTTGTACTTGAAATGTTTTATGGTTGTTCAGGACCTTTAAATGTGTCAGCAAAAAGCCCCTTTTATAAATATTTTTACCATCCTCCTCCTCTCTCTGCTGCCAAGAAGTGTTATTTAATTAAAACAATCACAGTCTCATTTTTCTAAGTTCAAGTAGATTCCTAGCTTTGTCTCTGTAGAATCATTTTAATATGGGTATTTATTAAGTTATTGTTAGTTATAAAATTTATATTATTATCTGCCCCTCTAGCTTCTACATTCTTCATTCAGTTTTTAAAAGCTGGAAACATTCACTGAAGTAAAAATGAAAAATTAATATATAAAATATATTAACCATTTTAAACACCAAATAAGCAGAAAAGACATGAAATAACAGTTTTCAGATGCTGAAAAGTAGGAAAGTCAGTAACCCATGACAGAGGGCAAAACAAAGTGGCGTGACAATTTCATCACTTTACTGTCTGCAAGAAATTCCTAAAGCACAAGGGAGAAAGAAAAAAACATAGATGACAGTGCCTGTGATGACTAATTTTATGGGAAAACTTTTGAAGATGAAATTGTCTAATTGTTTGATCAACACTAGTCTAGGTATAGCTATGAGTGTATTTTGTAGCTGTGATTAATATTTACAATCAATTGACTTTAAGTAAAGGATAATACCTTGATAACACATGGATCTCATATACTCAACTGAAAGATTTAAGAGCAAATACTGAGTTTCCTAAAGAAGAATTTTGCTTCAAGACTAACAAAATTGTTTATTTCCAACCTGCTTGCCTACCCTACAGATTTAGGACTTGCCAGCTCTCACAATCATGTAAGCCAATAATTTAAAAGTCAAGAAAGTAGATAAAAGCACCATGTTTGTGAGGGAAAAGATAACAAAATGAAACAAAAAAGAGTCCTAAAAATGAAAAAATATGATATATGAGATTTTAAAATGTTCCTAGTATAATTAACAGCAGCAGCAAAACAAGAATGCAGTGTTGAACACATACAAATAAGCTACAGAAATGAAGCAAAAATACAAAAAAATGAACAGTGTGTTACTGACTTTAGGATAATATCAAAATTTAATATATGTGTAAATGGAATCATAGATAGGAAAGAACATGTAAAGTTATTTGAAAAATGGATAAATATTATGAAAATATAAATGGACAAATCTAAGAAGCTGAATGAAATAAGCAGAATATACATAAAGAACACCACATGCCTATTAAAAGAGAAAATATTAGAACAACTAGAAATAAAAAAAGATACTTATATAAATGAATAAATGGATAGTGAAGTGCATATCAGAATTTATTCAACCTGGAGGCAAATTTAGGGCACTGAAAAAAAATAAAAGAAAACACATTAATTTAGAATTTCAAAACTGGGAAATATAAAATAAAAACTTTTCAAAAATGGAAGTATATGTGGTTGTGATAAACAAAAAAAATGATTTTATTCATCACTAACATATTCAATGTAAGAATTACCAATAGCAGTTCTGTAAGCAAAGGAAAAATTCTTTCAGATGCAAATTAACTCTGCCCAAAACAACAAAGGGAGATGAACATGGTAAATATTTGTGTGGATGTAAGTAATGTGTTTTTCTTTTTCTAAATATCTTTAGAAATTACTAAAGGGGATTGAGTAACAAAAGTACAAATATAAATCTGATATTCCCAATTTCATTTCTAAAACAACAAAAATATTTCTAATATATTGTATCTCCAGCAGCAGCAGGGTGCATGCATGTGGCCTGGACTGCCCCAGGAAGTGGATCCCCAGTCACCCACCAAGGCACCAGTAGTGGTGGGCACATACAAACAAGGTCAGGCTGCCCCAGGTGGGGACCCTCAGCAACCCACACATGGACACACACACCAGCAGTTTGTAAGTCAGATGAACCAACATTGTGCTTTGGCATACAGACAGGCAGAATGGAAGGGTCAGGTGAGGGCCAACATTCTTTCAAAGGATGGAAACTCCAGCAGCAGAACATGAACCCCAGCCCCCACATGCAGAGGCCAACATCAACTTTATACCCAGCATAAATCCCACTGCAAAATTGGCTGGAGTACACAACACATTCTGAGATCAGACCTGGACCTACCACAGAACTATGAACACCAGAGGAACTTTACTTCATTCAATTCTCTGTTTTATTTTTGCTTGGTTTTCCTTTTTCTGTCTGGTTGAGGTCTTTTTTCTTTAGTTTAATTTTGTCTTGTTTTATTTTTTAGGGTTATTTTTGTTTTCTGTTTTTAGTCTCTTCTTTTCTCTTTCTTTAATAACACATTTATTACCTTCTTTTCATCTACTTGTCTTCTTTTGTCTCTTTTGCCAAATATCTTAACTGATTTTATGATACTTTCATGTGAATAAACATCATCTATTCTCTGCCTGGTTTGCTTCATACTCCTATGCTTCCTCTTCTATTCTTTCCCCTTTCTGTCCTCTAGTTTCCCAAAACTTGGTTGAGTATCTTATGACTTGCAGCCTCACTCCTACTATATTGGACCACATTCATCTCTCTACCTTGCCCCCTATCCCTCTTAATCCCCCCAACAGGGTAAAATCACTCCACCAAAAGGAGAATCTTTGCATACAAGTTCCTGGATTCTGTTACATAATTGTGGAATTTGCTCCTATGATTAAAAATATCAGGCTAGGGCCGGTGAGATGGCTCAGCAGTGTAAGCACCTGCCTTGCAAGCGTGAGGGCCCGAGTTCAACTCCCGGAACCCACATACAAAAAAGGGGCCCGTGATATCGCTCAGTGGCATGGGTGCCTGTTGGCATGCGAGTTCCTGAGGTCGACCCCCGGTACCCACAAAAAAAAAAAAAAAAAAAAAAAAAATATATATATATATATATATATATATATATATATATATATCAGGGTAATAGTTACCACAGTTAGTCAGTAGCCAGGCTATGCATGAGACTCTTGTTATTATCAACTGTATTATATTAAATTGGATATCATACCTGCTATAATCAGTTTTTCTTTCAAGTATGACAACACTGATTGTATCGGATCATTACCATCACCATAATCTGTTACCAAAGGAATAGGTGCTGAGCCAAATAGGTAACAACTTCTCATCCTCAACATATTGGAATGTAGGTTCTTCAGATAGACACAAAGACCAAGAACCATCTACACCTAGAAGACATCCCTGAAGAACAGTCATTTCCTAGAGAAGTCACAATACTAGAGATAAAGCTATCTACCATAAGAAATCTATAAACATCAACACAGAAAACAAAATAATACAAAAAAATAGAAACCAGAAAATGAGAAGACACAGAAGCAAAATCCAACCCCAGGCCCTCAGCCCACCCAGGACAAGTCCGGAGCACAATAAGATAGAGGAAGTCAGAAGCCAACTCCTGGAACTTTCTGAAATTATAGCAGCAGAAATGAAAAAAGCAAATGAAAGAGGCTATAGAAAAAATAATTTCTAAGGTGCAAAAAGAAATAATGATCAAAATGAATGACCTTAAAGCAGAAATATATATAAAGAGGAGCTCAGGAAAACAGTGGAAACCATGAATGCCCAACATAGGAAAGAAAGAGAATTTAAGAAACAGATACAAGCAGAAGTTCAGGAGATTAAAACATCCACTGAAAGTATACACAACAGATAAAATGAAGGTGAGGACAGAATATAAGATCTAGATGACAGGACTCTGGCTAGCAACCATGAAAAGAAAGATATCTTAAGAATAGCAAAAGGCCATGAAAACTCAATCCAACAACTACAAGATGAAGCAAAGAAGAAGAAGATAAGGTTGATTGGAGTCAGTGAGAAAGCTGGAGACAGCATAAAATACATTTTTAAAAAAAGACTTTTCAAAGAAATAATGGCAGAAAACTTCTCAAACATGGATAAAGAATTTGACATACAAATAAATGAAGCATATACAACTCTAATAAGCCATGACCAAAACAAATATACACCAAGGCACATAACAATCAACATTGCAGAAATTCATCACAAGAACAGAATATCAAAAGTGGCTAGAGATAGGAAACAAATCACCTATAAAGGAAAACCCATCAGAATCATAGCAGACTTCTCAACACAAACACTCAAATTAAGGAAAGCTTGGAGTGAGGTATTTGAAGCCCTAAAACAATCTTCAACCCAGGTTGATGTGCCCTGCAAAATTATCCTTCAAATTTAATGGAGAAATAAGATATTTCCATGACAAAGAACAACATAAGAAATTTATGGCCACCAAACTAGCTTTACATAATGCTCTGAAGTATATATTAAAAAGAGAAAATTAAGACCACAACCAGAAGAACAACAATAGAAAGAAAGCACCAAGCAGGGTGAGCAATTAAACTGAGGAGAAGACATGGAACCAATAGCAGAAAAATAACATGAGAAGGATAAGCCAATACATATAAGTTATAACCATCAATGTAAAATGGTTTCAAATCACCCATCAAAAGAAACAGACTGACAGAATGGATCAAGAAGCAAGATCCAACAATATGCGGCATTCAAGAAACACATTTAACTCAGAAAGAAATTCATAGACTAAAAGTCAAAGGATGGAAAAAAAATACTCCATGCCACAGGAACCCAGAAAAAAGCAGGGGTAGGTATTCTATTTGTAGACAACATAAACTTCATGCCAAAACTGATCAAAAGAGACAAAGGTCACTACATACCTGTTAAGGGAAAACTCCAAAAGGCAGAGATAACAATCATAAATGTATATGCACCAAACACCAGTGCACATAACTACATAAAACAAATATTAACAGGTGTGAAAAACCAAATGAGCACTAACACAATTGTAGTGGGGGACCTGAATACTCTACTCTCACAAATAGATAGATCAACTAGACCAAAAAAATCATCAAAGAAATATCAGAATTAAACCAAACTTGTGAATAAATGGGCTTGGTAGATGTCTGCAGTGTGTTCTACACCAAACATCAGAATACACATTCTTCTCAGGTGCACATGGAATGGTCTTCAAAATAGACCCCATACTAGCCCACAAAACATGTTTTAGTAAATGTCGAGGAACTGAAATCATCCCATGCAGACTATCTGACCAAAGCACAGTGAAACTAGAAATCAACTACAAAAGAAATGACAGAATCTATATAAACACATGGAAATTAAACAACATCCTTGTGAACAAGCAATGGGTCACAGAGGAAATTAAAGAGGAAATTAAACAGTATCTACAATTAAACAATAATGCCAATGCAACATACTGAGACTTATGGTATGCAATGAAAGCAGTCCTACAAGGTAAATTTATAGTGATGAATTCTTACATCAGGAAAACAGAATGAGCTCAAATAAACAACCTAATGTTACACCTCACACTTCTAGAAAAAAGAACAAGTCAAACTCAAAGCTCATACATGGGAAGAAATTATAAAGCTAAGGGCAGAAGTTAATGCAATTGAGACTAAGAAAAAATACAAAGAATCAATGAATCAAATAGTTGGTTCTTAAAAAGAATTAAAAAACTGATATACAATTAGCTAAGCTCATCAAAAATAGGAAAGAAAAAAAATTCAAGCAGTTAGGAATGAAAATATGGAAATCACAATGGATCCTACAGAAATCCAGAAGATCATCAATACCTACCACAAGAACCTATAATAAGATGGAAAACACAGAGGAAATGGACAGATTCCTAGACACAATCGAATTGCTAAAGCTAAATCAAGAAAATATAAAATTTATAAATAACCTGATTCTGCCAATGAAATTGAAAATGTAATTAAAAATTTTCCAACAAAGAAAAGCCTAGGACCTGACAGATTCACTGTTGAATTCTACAAGAAATTTAGAGAAGAACTAATGACACTAATGCTGAAAATCTCTAAGGAAATTGAAAGGGAAGCAATACTCTCAAAATCATTCCTGGAAGCAAGTATTACCCTGATTCCAAAACCAGAGAAGAACCCAACCAAAAAAGAAAATTGCAAACCAATCTCCCTAAGGAACTTAGACACAAAAATCCTCAAGATACTGGCTAAAAGAATGCAGCAAGTCATCGAGAAGATTGTACACCATAACCCAGTAGGATTCATGCCAGGGATTCAGGGATACTTCAACATATGCTAAACAAAAATATAATACACCATATTAACAGAACCAAAGGCAAAAATCACATGATCATCAACAGATGCAGAAAAAAGCATTTGACAAAGTCTAGCACCCATTCATGATTAAAAACCCTACAGACAATTGGAATAGATGGTCTTTACCTCAATCTTATAAAAGCCATCTATGACAAACCAACAGCCCACATCACCCTAAATGGTCAAAACTCAAAGCTTTCACTCTACCATCAGGAACAAGACAAGGATGTCCACCATCACAACTGCTATTCAATATAGTTCTGGAAACGTTCTCCAAATCAATTAGACAAAATAAAGAAATGAAAGGAATAAAGATAGGAAAGGAAGAAGTTAAATTATCATTATTTGCAGATGACATGATACTCTACATAGAAGACCCCAAAAACTCCAACAAAAAACTTCTAGATTTAATGACCAAATTCAGTAGTGTAGCCAGATAAAATGTCAAAACTGAATAATCAGTAGCATTCCTGTACACAAGCAACAAACTCACAGAGAGAGAAATAAGGGAAACCACACCCTTTACAATTGCATCAGAATACTTAGGAATCAATATAACAAAGGAAGTAAAAGATCTACACATTAAAAATTACAGTACTGTGAAAAAGGAGATCAAAGAGGATATCAGAAAATGGAAAGATATCCCTTGTTCATGGATAGGAAGAACTGACATAGTGAAAATGGCCCTACTCCTAAAATTGTTATACAGATTTAATGCAATCCCAATCAAAATACTATTAGCATACCTCACAAAACTAGAGAAAACATTCCTAAAATTATTTTGGAACCAGAAGAGACCTTGAATACCAAAAGCAATTCTGGGCAACAAAGGTATGTCAGGAGGCATAATAATCCCTGACCCAAAATAATACTACAAATATACTCTGATAAAATCAGCATGGTATTGGCAGAAAAACAGACCTGAAAATCAGTGGAACAGAATAGAAGATGCAGATGCATCCCCAATCACACTCAGCCACCTTATCTTTGACAAAGGGACCAAATATGTTCACTGGAAGAAAGAGTCTCTTTAATAAATGGTATTAGAAAATCTGGCTTTCCACATGCTGAAGACTAAAACTGAACCCATGTCTATCACCATGCACTAAATTAAGTTCAAAATGGATCAAAGTTCTAAATATTAAAACAGAAACACCAAAAAAAAAGAAGAAACACTAAATTTACTGGAAGAGAAATAGGCAGAAATCTTGAAGACCTAGTGTAGGCAGAGACTTCATGAACAAAACTCAGACGGCATGGGAAATGCTATAAAGAATCAACAAATGGGATCTCACCTTACTAAAAAGCTTTTGCACAGCAAAATAAATCACCAACAAAGTGAAAACTCAACCCACAGAATGGGAAAAACTATAGCCAGTTTTTCCTCAGGCAAAGGATTTATATCTAGAACATATAAAGACCTGAAAAAAATCAGGCCCCCTAAGTTCAAAGACCCAATCCAAAAATGGGCATCTGAGATGAATACACACTTCTTAGATGAAGAAATACAAACAGCAAATAAATACATGGAAAAATGTTCTACATCATTGGTCATCCAAGAGATGCAAATTAAAGCAACACTGAGATTCCATCTCACCCCAGAAAAAATGGCTTCATCAATAAATCAACGGATAAGAAATGCTGGCGTGGCTGTGGGTAAAAGAACCTTTCTCCATTGTTGATGGGAGTGTAGACTGGTGCAACCACTGTGCAGATTAGTGTGCAAGTTCCTTTAAAAACTAGGAATAGAGCTCACATTAGACCCAGCTATTCAGGCCAGTGTGATGACTCAGCTGCGTAGGCACCTGCCTGGCAGGCACGAGGGCCCAAGTTCGACTCCCAGAACCCACATTCGAAAAAAGGGCTGGTGATATTGCTCAGCGGCAAGGGCGCCCACTGGCACATGAGGTCCTGAGGTCGACCCCCAGTACCCACAAAAAAAAAGACCCAGCTATTCTTCTGGGTATCTTCCCATAAGAATTGAAAACATCATACCACAGCATGTTTATAGCAGCACAATGTGTAATAGCTAAATCTTGGAAACAACCCAAATGCCCATCAAATAAGGAATGGATAAAAAGATGTGTTTTTTTAATATAATGGAGTACAAGTCAACCATAAAGAAGGATAAACTGGAGACTTTTGTAGGTAAATGCATGCAACTCGAGACCATACTCATAAGTGAAATAAGTCAGACCCACATATGTAAACATCATATTGTCTCACTAGTGTGAGAAACTGAATGAGTAACTAAGATCCAAAATGTAAAATAGATATTGTAAATTGCAAAGAAACTGTTCAAAAGAGAAACTTTGATGGGGAAAAAGGGAAAAGAAGGAATGGAAAAGGAAAAAAAAATATATATATATGCAAGATAGTTAAGATAGTTATACAGCTGGTTTCTCTTAGTTCATTGAAAAGGAAGGTTTGAGTTCATATTGTTTGCACAATATTTCATGCCTATATCTTGTACTCTGAATACTATTACAAAGATAACAACATGAAATGTATTAATTATTCTCACTCTTCTTCTAGCATGTTTTCAAACTCTGCTTTATTTTTATTTTTTTCTCTTTAAAATAAAATTTTAAAAATATTGTTTCTCACTTCTTCCTAATTCCAAAAGCTGTTACATGTATGAAGTTTAGTAAGAGATGGTGAGACATGAGTATATTTCCATTTAAGATGGGTAGTTGAGGGGTCAAACCACAAATGTCATATTTTTGTCATACATATAATTTTGCATTTACAGCAGAAAACAAAATATTAAAGCAGATTATGCTGACCAATAATCATTTATTTGTTACCTCTATATTTTAAGTAAGGAAAACATGTAGTACGCATGCAAATACATTTATGGTATAAAAAACTAAAACAAAATAATATCAATAAAATTCTATATAAATAATATATTTTCATCCTGTCCAAGATTAGAGAATGACATGTAAAATTCATGAATTATCCTCTGCAAAATTCACAATTTAATTATAAGGAAATTGAGGCTCACCGTATTACAGCTATTTGATACTGATATTCAGTGGACCCTCTACATGAAAGTATTTTCAGACATCTTCAGGCAGTATTTTGGGTTTACTTACAGGAAAGTAAAGACAAATTCAACAGTCAAAAGACGCATGACTGTTGTCAAAATCTAGTGGTGCAAAAGATCCCAGTCTTAGAATTCTCTTTATATGTTCTTTATATGTTGGAATGTAAAAGTGTGTGTGGTCTATGAATGTGACAAATGTAAATTGGAAGAGATACTCTTAGATACTTCTATAATCACTCTTCATGCACATACCTCATTTGAAGTTTTAAATATTCTCAAATTATTCTTTTGTAAGTACTTCTTGCACACTTATTCCATGAATACATGATAAATGTGTGTATAATATATATAACTGATATATAACATTATATATACATACATAGTATGTATTGGTATTTATATATTTACATGCAAACTGTGAGATATAAATTCTGCACATGCTTCTTTTTAACCTAAAAACAGGTATGTAAGCTACTATGAATGATCACATAGCCCAGGTGTTTAGAATTTGCTCCAAGCTTTGAAATTTTGTAGATATAGTAATCCATTAGATCATGATTAAGAGATACAAAGTTTGGGAAAACCATAATTTTTTTTATTAAATGACTTAATTGGAGATTTCAACTTTAACTGGCATTTTTCCTCCATCAATGTAAGCACTTGATTCTAGTTTGTGTGATATTTAAATGCATACTTTTCAGGAAATTTGAATTTTTTACCTTACAATTTTATAGCTTGATCACTACTATCAAGAATAAATGTAAATTAACAAAGAGGTAGAATAAGATGTATCTTCAGAATTGTTAAAAAAATTCTGGCTGTAACATTGTACTCAAAGAGTCCATAAAATATAGTACTGAAATGAACAGGCTGTTATGCTCATTAAGAGCTCTTAATTAATTTGCTTCCTTCAGGTGATGTCCTTGCACTTTGATTTAGGACAATGCACAAATGGCAAATGTCTCACTGGAGCTTTAGGAGGTTATGTAATGAAAGTACAATTCTTTAATTGCATGATTTATTAAAACAACTAACTTTTAAAAAATGTGTCATTTCAGGTACAGAGATAACTTTCCTTTTTAATTATTTTAATGGTATATCGATGTATAAATGTTAAATTGAACAATTATCTTTAAAATATAGATTCTCATTATTCCTCAAAATAATTTAAAATGTTAGTAGTGTATCTGCCTTTCTTTTAAGTCATTTTTTTAGTTTTCATTGTTTTTCACTTATTTCTTGAAATGTTATGTGTGGAAGAGAAAAGGAATAAGATGGTAACTGACTGAAATTTCTATTGGAGTCTTAATGCCTAAACTGAATTGATAGTTTAGCATATGGGACAAGCTTTATTACTTTTATGGTTTCCATGCAGTTACAGTACTCAGAAAATCAAGGAAATGATTATATGAACATATAGATTTCAGCAAGGATGTAAAGTGGCACCACATTTTTTTTTTGTTAGTTTTCTTTAGAAAATTACTTTTTCAGCCAAGCATGGTGGCTCAAACCTGTAATCCAAGCATTCTGGAAGGCTAATACAGGAGAGCTACAAATTCAAGCCAGACTTGTGCAATTTAACAACTTAGTGAGACCATGTCCTAAAATTTAAATATAAATAAATAAATAAAACAAATGTTTGGGAGTGTGGCACACCACAAAGACTTTAGTTCAAACCTCAGTAATACACTCACAAAGAGTGGGGAGGGGAGAAAAAGGGAAGAAAGAAGGAGGAAAGAAAGAAAAAGAAAAAAGAAAGAAAGAAAGAAGAATGAAAAAAGAAAGAAGGCAGAAAGAAGAAAGATAGAAAGAAAGAAAGAAAGAAAGAAAGAAAGAAAGAAAGAAAGAAAGAAAGAATGGAAGGAAGGAAGGAAGGAAGAAAGGAAGGAAGAAAGAAAGAGAAAGAAAGAAAGAAAGAAAGAAAGAAAGAAAGAAAGAAAGAAAGAAAGAAAGAAAGAAAAATAAAAAAGAAAAGAAAGATAGGAAAAAGCAAAAGAAAGGAAGGAAGGGAGGAAGAGAGGAAGGAAGGAAGGAAGGAAAAAATCTCATTTAAAATGTTATTTCAGGAAAGTTGCCCTTATGTAGAGTTAAACATATCAAAAGGGTTTAATATTAGCGAGGCACAGTGGCACACTCTTATAAGTCAGCAGTTTGGGATGCTGAGACTACTCTGGGAAACTTCATGAGATACTAACTCAACATAAAATTAAAAAGGCTAGGAATGTAACTCAGTGGTAAAGTGCTTGCCTAACATGTGTTAGGGACATGGGTTCAAGCCCCAAGACAGAAAAAGAAAAAAAAAAAAAAAAAAAAAGAGTATTCAGTACTGAGAATTGCTTTAAAATTAGAATTGGAATTGTCATATAACATACAAAATTTTCCTTTATTTTTAAAATAAAATTATCTAGTAAGGGATAGCTATTATTTCATTAGTTTTATAGTTTACACTACAAAAATTAGTGTTTGAGGACTTTACAATAGCAGTGATTTTTGGAGACATTGAACTTCCCAAACATTTTTCTTTTTCTGTATATTTCCTTTAAATATTGGGAGTAAACCAGCCATATTTCCTACCCTTTTGTGTCCAGGTGCTTCAGACTTCTTATTTTCTCCTTTTTGAGTTCCAGTTACTGAATTTTTCTTTCCATTCAAATATCTTGCTAAACAAATACAATTTTTCATAGGCAATTTAACCATTTAAACGTACTACACTCACTGAAATTTACCTTAGTCGAGTCTATGTTTCCCCTTACTTACCTCCCCTTGCTTTTTCCATTCTCAACATGTTCTTCTCAACAAACACAGT
The DNA here is from genome assembly GCA_028451465.1 of Erethizon dorsatum. Taxonomy (NCBI): domain Eukaryota; kingdom Metazoa; phylum Chordata; class Mammalia; order Rodentia; family Erethizontidae; genus Erethizon; species Erethizon dorsatum. The sequence continues at coordinate 20,933,797 of CM051824.1, forward strand.
TCTTCTATGATTTTGTAAGTGATAAATTGTCAAGAATTTCAGGCTACTTGTTTCTTTCTTTTTTTTTTTTTTTTCTTTTTTCTTTTTTTTGTTTTGGTACTGGGAATTGAACTCATGAACTCACGTGTGCCAGGCAAGCTCTGTGCCACTGAGCTATATCCCCAGTATTCTTTGTCTTCCGTACTTGTTTGACAATACTTTTTGGCACAGATATTAACTTGCATAATGCAGCGATTTTACTACTCTATTTCTTTAGACCAAATATATGCTGTGGCAATTTTTTCAGGGGAAATTTCCCAGTGGAATAAGTTTCTATAAGGGACTTAATATTTACCTTAGTATTTGTCTTAAGCCTGTTTTCTAAACTTTTTAATCTGTGACAGTTTTTAAAGCAAGTAAAACCAATTGTCTGATATTTACAATTGCCTTCTCTGCATGCTCTTTGATTGTTTTTGTTAGATATCATTTGGGGATTAATGCTTTCTTGGTTCTGTTGCATTTATGTCTTGTTTTGTATGCTGTTTATTTTTAGAAAATCATCAGTTTTTCTTTTTTTCTATTGCCCTTTATTTGGTGAATCTATTGTTCTTATTTATGTCTTTTTTTGCCATTTAAGTGACTGTAGATAGATGGGAGGTAGTTGCAGCCTCAATTTTATTAATTCTGAATTTAGCCTATGTTGGGAGCCTTTTTCTTACTGCACCACCAACATGGCGCGGATAGCCTGCTTCCTATCAGCTGATCAGCCTATGTTCTGCATTTCTATGTTCCCTTATTAGGGAAGGTTTTGGGCAGCGGGCGGATCCCTGTGGCGGCGCCCAATGGGTGTGCTATTCGTGGCAGAGGGTGATTGGAGATGGATTCCTATATAGGAGAGTGCCCGGGGGAGAAGAAAGAGAAGAAGAAGCTGGAAGAAGCTAGCTTAGCTTGAGAACCGGCTTGGGTGCGACTTCGGTCCCTGTACAGCATTAATAAATTGTTAATAACAAGTTCCACTTTCGTGTGTTCCTTGCTGGCAAGGGCGCGCAACAAGTGGTGGCCCGTACGGGGAATGAACTCGCGACCTTGGCGTTATCAGCACCAAGGTAGGTTTCGTTTTTACTCTGAGCCGATTCTCCCCAGTGAGGGAGGCCGCCAATAGAGCGGGAGTGGATAGACTAAACCTCCGGTAAGAGAGGGGCCGCGGGTGTGCGGGGAATTGCTGTGAAGATACTGCGCTCGACGCAGGTTTCGTATACTGCGCTCGACGCAGGTTTCGTTTTTACTGGCCCGGCGCAACTTAAGCGCAGGCCAAGTTTGAGGAAGTATATCTGCCTAAGCTCTGTAATGGGTGCTGTCTCGTCTCACCAGTCAGTTTTTCTTGCCCTGCAGGAGCTCCTAACTGAGAAAGGACTGCGGGTAAAAGGGAGAACAATTGATGAATTTAAAGATGCAATAGAAACATATGCCCCTTGGTTTCTTGTCTCAAGACATTTGACCCTCCCTTCTTGGGACAAATTGGGTAAGGATTTAGACTTTGCTTATGAACAAGGAGATTTAAGCCCTGGGATTCACCCCTTGTGGTCTTTGGTTCGCAATTGTTTACGCGACTCCTCATGCAAAGAGCTCATTGAGGCCGCTCAACAGGCACTCCAGAGTGTTCAAGAGGAGTGTTCCCAATATGGCAGTGAGAAGGGACAGGGGAGTAAACAGGAGGATTGGCCCCAACAAAAATTGAGTAGCTCTAGTGATGAAGATGAGGATTCCTTGTGTGTTGGCTCCCTTCTTCTTCGTTGTTTTCAATGTTACCAGCAATAATACCAGGGGAAGAGGGGGGCTTAACTGTTCTGTAGTTCCTTGTAGGCTGTCTAATTGTTGGGCAGAAGAACATACCGGTGCACTGTTGGTGCGAGTGCCATCTGGGGTCATGATGCCGCTACACGTCAATCAAACGCACTTCCCTGTCATTCAGTATCGTGCCAAGCGAGATTTTGGATTCACAGCTTTCGTGACAGCAATTATTGCAGCGGTGGCGGCGTCTGCTACCGCCACTGGTTTTGCCCTTGCCCAGTCCATCCAGAGTGCAGAGGTCATCAATCAGCTCTCAGAGCGGGTAGCCACGGCCTTACAAACCCAAGCAGACATTAATGCTCATTTGCATTTTGGAATCTTGTCTCTTAATCAACAAATGGCGTTAGTTCAAAAACAAATAGACAATTTTTATATTCTGCAGAGACTAACTTGTGACGTGCATTATCATGCTGCATGTGTTATACCCCGTTCAGGTATGCAATGCCTCTGCCAAAGTATGGGAACTCAATCAATACTTGGCTGGTCCCTGGAATGCTACCTTTGTCAACTATACTCGGCAACTGGCGCTTCAGATCGCACAGATCAATGCTACCAGAGTCACACCTGTTACCACGCAAAGTTTATGGACTGCTACAACAAGATGGTCTGGATGGGTACAACGATGGGTGGGCTCTATGTCTCTCCTGGGAATCGTGGCTTTGAGTGCCGCCTTCTGCCTCTGGTGTTTGTGCCACCTGCGGCAACGCTGCCGTAGGGATGTCGCCATGCTCGCTCAGGCCATTACAGCTGTGGATGCTGGTACATCTCCCCAAGTATGGCTGGCTGCCGTTCATTCGTAGCCTATGCAGGATGTAAGGCTAGCCGCACTGCACAGCAGTTGCCCTCGGGGTTGAGGGGACTGCTGGAATGCACGCTCGTATGCATGTGGGTCTGCTCCAAAGCCCCACCCCTGTGAAAAGGGAGCATTGCCAATAGGGATGAAGTAGTATGAGCCTGGCCATCTCATGCTATGTTAATCCGCTTGGCGTTTGCACAACAGGGTACGGACCTCTACATTCTCCTGCTGTTGTGCCATTTAAAATTAATTAATTAGGGGGAGATGTTGGGAGCCTTTTTCTTACTGCGCCACCAACATGGCGTGGATAGCCTGCTTCCTATCAGCTGATCAGCCTATGTTCCACATTTCTGTGTTCCCTTATTAGGGAAGGTTTTGGGCAGCGGGCGGATCCCTGCGGCGGCGCCCAATGGGTGTGCTATTCATGGCAGAGTGTGATTGGAGATGGATTCCTATATAGGAGAGTGCCCGGGGGAGAAGAAAGAGAAGAAGAAGCTGGAAGAAGCTAGCTTATCTTGAGAACCGGCTTGGGTGCGACTTCGGTTCCTGTACAGCGTTAATAAATTGTTAATAACAAGTTCCACTTTCGTGTGTTCCTTGCTGGCAAGGGCGCGCAACAAGCCTACTTTGGCCAGACATTCTCTAAGTATTAGAAATGTAATAGTTAATAAAATAAATTACTTGATCTAAAAACCCCTATGACATAATATGTTTGTGAGAAAGATACATATATAAATAAATCTGTGGCATTTCAAATACAGTATAATAATACAGCGAAGATCAGTAAAACAGTGTTAGGCAGTAGAGATTGAAAAGAGTAAGGTGGAATATCAGATAAGTCATCAAGTTCTGGGAAAACTTGTCTGATAGCAACCATTTTCTCAGGCATCTGAATTAAGTGAGGGACAAGCAAAAACAGAAAAAAAAAGGGAAAAATTAAATAAACCAGATATTGGAGTAAAAAAATTAAATAAACCAGCTATTGAAGATATGTTAAGAAAGGCAACTAGAGATAATTTTGGAAAACAAGAGAGAGATAGAAGAGATGATGACTGCCAAAATTTGGTGCCTTTTTTCCCATTGGATAAATAGCACTCTGAACCATATGGCAAATTTGGAAGACGATACGCTATTTACTCCTCAACACTTAACATCTTGGCTCTAACTTTGTAATAACTATTCAGAGTGCTTCTATGGAGAGGAGTTGATAATAACACTAATTCTAGAAAGACAGTATTTAAAAGGGCAGCTTTAACATGGGAGTGAGGAGGATTAGTACACTGTGTCATTTTCAAAGTAACAAGCATGATAACAGCATAGGAGGGTGTGATTTAAAAATTAAGGGAATAAAGTTTCAACAATGGAAACTCTTCGAATGTTTCAAATTATTATCAGAAGTTTGGAGAACTGAGAATAACAGAAGAAACAATACAGATTCAAAAGCTTACCACCAGCAAGAAGTGGCACATTGTAAAATATAATAAAGCTGAAAATTAATGGAAAAGGCTTAGTACCAAGAATATAAAGAAATATAAAACAAAGGACTTATGGCTATATTTTGTGGGTTTAGTGGATATATTTATTGACTGAATACTAAAATTCCAGTAAAGATAATTCTAACTCTGATTTTTGTAGTTCAGTAAATAATCACAAAATTTTGATGTAGAATTGGGTCTTTTGTGGGGGGGTACCGGGGGTTGACCTCAGGACCTTGTGCGCCAGCAGGGGCCCGTGCTGCTGAGCAATATCACCGGCTCTTTTTTCCTATTTGGGTTCCAGGGAGTCAAACTCAGGCCCTCATGCTTGCGAGGCAGGCGCTTACGCCACTGAGCCATCTCACTGGCCCTGGGTCTTTTTAAATATTCAAAGTCTCAAAAAATTACCACCAAAATGGCATTTTATGTTGCAGTGAAATGAAGGTCCAGGAGATAAAAGAGTGAAGGAAATCTGAACTGAATGAAGGATGAAATGAGGGGAATTCTCAGAATTGTATATGTTGAGAGAACCCAAAAGCAAAGAAAGCAATGACATTTGACCAGGATTATGGAGAATTCTGAGAAAAGGGAATGGCTGAAGATTTTTATAACACTGTGTGGAATTAAAGAAAATTGTAAATAATATTCAATAGTTATATAGAAAACTATGAAGAAATTATTGTTTAGAGTGGGACACTTGAGTGTAATATAGAAGAATACAAACAAAAATGTAGGAAAAGCATGACAGTACACACCCCAATTTAGCCAGTGTTCTTTTTGTGGTTTTTTCCAAAATCCACACATTTCTGCTCCATGTCTTATTAGCCAGAATGTAGTCCCAACCCTAAATTATAGCTAGTGAGTCTCAGAAATGCTGTGAGTCAGGCTTTTTATTCTTAGAATACTTCTAGATTCTGTAATTAAGGAATGTGGTAGTAAACCTTATTGTGAAAAAACTGGTAGATGATTACCTAGGCTATAGTACAAACCTAAATGGAATAAAGTGTTTACTCTGACATAAATGTATGTGTTTTTCTAAAATTCACATGAAGGAAACTTAACTCCCTATGCAGTATTACTAAGAGAGCTTTAGGAAGTGATTAGATCATGAGGGTACCACCACCAGGAATAGATACTTCCAAAGGACCCAAGACAACGTCTGCCCATTTTTGCCATCTAGCATGTGAAGACATAGTGTTTGCCTTTTCTGCCATGTAAGGACACAGTAACAAGGTGTCATCTCAAAAGCAGAGAGAGCTGGGGATATAGCTCAGTGGCACAGCACCTGCCTGGCGAGCATGAGGCCGTGAGTTTGATCCCTGGTACCAAAAAAATAAATAAATAAATAAGCAGAGAAAAGCTGTCATCAAACACCTAATCCTCTGATGCTTTAATCAAACCCCTTTATCTTAGACTGGCCATACTTCAGAATTTTGAGTAATAAATTTCAACTGTTTAGAAATGACTCAGTTTTGGTATTTTGTTATAGCAGCACAAATGGACTGAAAATGCTCACGTTCAATTTGAATACTGAAGGATGAGTAGTAATACATCAAAGAACCATCAATCATGGAGAAAAGAAAAGAGTGCACAAAGAGAAATGCAAATGGGAATTCCTTGAAGATGCTAGAATCCCAAATAATGAATTATATTTAAAGGTCATATTTATAATAGCTTTTCTCAGGAAATTTAAGAATATATAAATTCCATTTCAAAACGACCATGTTCTGCATGGCAAAAGTGATGAATATATAATCCAAGCAAAGGAAAATAACAATTTATTATCAGCCAGTGTTTTCAACTCCAAAACCTGAGCTAAAACTATATTAAACTAAGTTGAATAATGTGATGTTCCTCTGTATGCTGGGTTCCTGAAGAGTGCTGGACCAAACATAACGAAGTTCTAGCTATTTTCTTTGACATCAATCCCCAAACTTGAATCTCAGGTCTAAGCACTCTAAGGAAAGGAAATATAAAACTAGATCAATGCTCACATCTGTCAGCACCAGAGAAGGAGTACAACAATTGAAAGGAATGTTGTTCTTAGTACATTGCCCAAGTCAAGGAGCAATATTGCAGCTCTTCTGCACAAACCGTCCTCACATTGGGCAGGCTTAACAGCAAAGTGCTCACCATGCTTCAGACATGATATTTGATAGGCACTATTTCAGTCAATACCCTCAGTTACTAGTTGATATAGGTGCATCTACACACAAGAAGCCTGACTCTTACACAAGAACCCTGATTGTAGAGGTTGAGCTGGCTTATGAAACCAGGGAGCTTAAGTGCATGGTAGCTACACTTTCCCACTGTGATACTGTCTCACTGATATAGCATTTCCATTAATGTTCCTTTACTTGACCATCTGAGGAATCCTGTGAAAAATGCAAATTAGGTTATTTTAGTGATCCATTATTTAGGTGAGAAAACCAAGGTGCAAAGGATATATATTGGTGTGTGCAACTGCCCCCTGTCAAAGTGGGAGTGACGTATGTTTTACGATTCCAAGAACAATTCTCTTTCCACTCTACCATCCCTCAATATTTGTAAAGCAATTGCTGCTGCTGGCTGTTCTTAACTCATATCTAGACAGCTTTAATTCAGTCATATGCATTGGAGGAATAAGGCATTGCTTGAATATCTTGGTCCATCTGTTAACATTAGTGACACATCCTTTTATACTTTGTTCATTGCAATGTAGTTGACACAAAAAATGTTCTCAAAACACTACAATAATGTGAAGATTTACTAAATCAAGAGGATCACTTCTCACATCTCTGCACATACATTGATTTAAATTTTTTTCATTTATTTATCAGGGCTCTCAAGCCAACACACATATTTTATATTTCATTAATGTAGTATTTGATGTGGAATGTATATTCTTTAATTAAATTACATTTGAATTATTTAGTCTACCTGTGGAGTCAGAAATAATATGGAAGAATATGATTTCAAACATGTGAAACATTATTTAAAGTCAATTTCTGTAGGTGATAATAAAAACAAAACAGAAGAGGAGATAGATTTAGAAGATCTCAGTAACTATAGGAAAGATTGGAAGAAGTCTGTGCACATTAGAATAGCATAAATGTTATATATACTGAATAAATTTTCAAGCCCAGCTCTAAGACCTGGAAGAAGTGTAAAAGTTAGCTAATTAGATTGTACTGTTATGTGGAAAGATTCCCTTACCCAAACCTTTTATAAAGCTTTCACTAAATTACACAGACTTGATAATGTCATTTTACAGCCAGAAGGGGAAAACAAGAAGAGGCATATATGACTGTTAAAGTTTTAGAAAAATAATAGGACCAAAGTGTTCACATAAAAGCACCACCATCCTAAATCATAATGAATGTATACTTAAGTCAGGAAAGACCAGAGATAACAGGCAACAAGTTGAAAATTCCATTCAGTGAACTCCAAGAAGCTGACTGGAGCTCTGAGATGTTCTTCCTGTTGAACGCTGCCACATGTGATAAACACAATCTTAAAAATAAACATTCTTCAGATTTGGGTACAGTGGCCAGAAGGAATAGCATCTAAAGGAATATTGAGTCTGCACTGGTAACTAGAAAACAGTCCTTTGTGATTCTTTAGAGCTGTTTAATGCCTACAATAGTTTTCAAGCTCAGCTATCTCAAAGGAGCTTTTTCTATCACAATGACTCACTTATTCCATTAACTTTTAATTAAACAACCATCTCAAATAAAGTCCTAAGCATTAGGGACACAGAAAGAAGTGATACTTTGCCCACAAGAAGTTGAAAGTTCAGTGGGAGAATAATGAAACTGAAATCTAAGAGAGCTATGTGAACTCATTACAAATCTGGCAGGGCTCGTTCACGCACTGTCAAAGAATGAGTGCGGAGTTGCTCTGAATGTTTTGTTCATCGGCGCTTCCGGATGAACTGTGTTGCTATCTACTGACGTGATAGACCAAGGGTTATAGACAGGTGTGATGAGTCCTTATGAAGATTTTTAGTAGTTAGCTGATGAGATTCATAAATCATAAAAGAGCTGAAAAGATCTCAGATAAATTTTGAATGGCATATAGGGAATAATCAAAGAGATATGTCAGAGTTTCTGGGAAAAAAATAAATCAAGAAGAAAATAAGTAAAAATTCAGAAACCTGAAAATTATGAAGATTTAGTTGATGACTTGATAAAACTCTATCTGTAAAGAAAGCTTAAATTAGATCTCTATAAAGAAAGGAGAAAGAAGACAGGTGTTGCTTTGGAATTCAAGGTAAGTCATACATATAAATGTCTTAGCAACAGCCAATGAAACAGAAATCAAGATGAATGATGTCAGGGCTTATGTTTTAATTAATGTATCTTTAAAATTAAAAAAAAAACAGAAGCTTTAAGTATGTACAATTATTGTGTGTCAATTTAATAAATTTAAAATGTAGCTGAAAGAAAAGATACATTTTTTATTACATAATAATGTAAACAAGTAATTGCTAACCACAATGAACAGATATAAGTAGTTTGTTCAAAATTTATAAAGGGAAGTAAAAATTTCACACAATTTTAAATTTTCTTATATATATGTGTAGAAGTGATATTTTAATGTTCTGAGGGAAGCTTTAAAATTTGCTGTCTCATTTCCCACATTATCTTGACAATGCTCCATATCGGTACAATCCATTGTAGTTGCTACAAGCAAGTGGCTATTTAGATTTAAAGTAATTTGACTTAAAAACAACCATAAGTCCATTTCCAATTCTTAATAGCCACATTTCAAGAGTTTAACAGCTAACTGTGGCCAGAAGCTACTATGCTGGTTAGCAGAGACATAGAAGACCTTCATCATTGTGAACGTTTCATTGTTTTTAACAGTGGATTTGTGTAAGCTTGTTTCTCTGGATGAAATAGTTACATAGGCATATATAAAGGATATTTATTAATTGATTAAAGAAAGAAATGATAGAAATGATGCATGAGTAAGATTGGGGAGTGCAGACAGTTGTTGATGAAAAATAAGTTGGTCTTCCAGAATGATTTATTGCACGAAATGATTATTTTGCTATTTTTTTTTTACATTTTTAAACTTGATGTATTTTGTTATATGTATTCTAAAATGATATTCTTTTCATTCATTACTATGATATCATATATATATTCTTCAATATTTTCCCTTACTTTTAAAGTATAGATGCTCATGATTTCAAATTAGGGGCTACTTTTGTGACCAGTATTTCATTCAATTTAACTTTTATTTTGTGTGTTCCTTGAAGAAATACAATGGCCCCAATACCTTTCAATAGTCTGTCCAGTCCCAGGTTCTCATTATATTGTTAGATCTGTCTTAACATCATTTGGAGTCATCTTGCATAACAATATATTTTACCATTCTAATTTTTTAAATCTTCCTTTGTGACTTTCAATTGCATTAAAATATGTCTACTTATTTTTGAGAATTTCCTTCCATGTATTCTTCTTAGATATTATATTGATCAGGTTTTCTGTAACTACAATCATATACCTGACACTCGTGACTTAAAGGAGGAGAGGTTTATTTTTGGCCCATGGTTTCAAGGGTTGCAGCAGAAGCCTTATGGAGAAAATGCATGGCTAAGTAAGGTGGCTCAATTCATGGCTGCTGGGAAGCAAAGCCCAGGGGAGGAAGGCTAGCAAGAGGTACACCTCCAAAGCCACACCTCAGCCACTCATCTTCAACTAGGCTCCACCTCCTACCAGCCCATTCAGCTCTGAACAGTAGTGAATCAGTCTACTGATAAGTATAGTACCATCATGATCCAATCTCATCTACAGGAAACTTTTAATCCAATCAAGTGGCAATTAGGGTTAGCTGGACAGGTCTAGTTAATGTTTGTGTTCCATTGAAATTAAACTCTTTTTCCTTCACACTTAATCTGTTTTCATTTTTTCTTCTCTATAAAGATATTCTGCACTAAATACTTTAACAAGGCTTTCTAGATCATACACTTTATTAGCTTTTATGAAAGTATTGAGAATATGTGCTTTGATTAATGCATTTGGCTGAACACAGAATTTGTGATGATATTTACTTTCTCCTCAACACTTTGAGGACATTACCCTATCATCTTCCTACACTTGGAATTGCTTATTCTGCTATAATCCTGTTATTATTCTATAATTATTCTAATTCTGCTACTCAATATCATTCTCTTTCTTTCAGGTAGTTTTAATAGTTTAACATTGATACTTTGCAAGTTTAATTCTCTATGTCTAGTTGTGAGTGTATTTTTAGATACCTTTGTGAATACTTGCTGAAAATATTTCATCTATATAATTGCATTTTTGTCCATTCATATATATTCTTAGTTATTGAACTAAAATACAAATTTCTGACTCTAAGATAGTAGGTGATGTGGTTTTAGTTTGTTTATTTGACACTTTTTTTTTACTAATTTTCTATGGATATGTTACTCTAGCTGAACTGGAATTGTATACCAAGATTTGAATCCTGCTGTAATCAAATCTCAAATGGAAATGTTACTCATACACTGACGTTCCAAGATTATTGGTGAGGGTTTACAGGAATACGAGGAAAATGGTTTTAGAGGTTGGAGGGGAAACCCTCTTGTTATATAGTTAGTAGTGAGCTATTTGGCATTACCTTACACAGCATTTCCTTGGAATCAGACAATGGCATGATGTAGCTAAGGAAATTTCTAGGCCACATTTCCCAAGGTACTCCCAGGTTTCTAAATGTATGGTAAAATTTGAGAGGAGATACTTTAAAGAAATAATTGGCAAATATGAAGAAATAAGGACTTTCCTCAAAGTCTCTCCAAGATTCTCACATTAAGAAGAGACTTCAGAGAAAATACAAAATCTAGCTAGGACTGTTACAGATGCCTTGCTATAGTCAGAGAACCATATATGATGCTGCTGTAGGAAACTGTGCATCAGACGAAAGGATATTCAAAAATTTTAAGAGTTTCTCACTCATGCTGTGCATTTAAAAGAAGAGCTTATGGGAATCAGAGTACTGTCTCTCAAAAATCTTACAGGAAATCAAGTCAACAAGAGGGGTCTATTGCAAAGATATGTGTGTGTCTCTGTGTGGGGGCATTTGTTTATTTTCTTAGAGTTTGGGGTTATAAATTGATTTATACGAAGTCCATGGAGTTTATAAAGAACTATATAAGTTTAAACTTAAGGTTCAAAGAGTACAAAATGACAAAAGAATTGTTATTAACTTAGATCTTCAACATCCCCCAAAGGTCCACATGTTAAAGGCTTGGTACCCTGGTTAGCCATTAGTTGAGTAGTTTAGTTCTGCCACACGCTCCATCTGTGAAGGGCTGCCTCACCACAGGCCCAAATGAACTGGCCAATACATCAACTATAACCTCTGAAACTATGAGCCACGTTAAATCTTTACTTTTTCTTTTTCTCTTTTCCCCTCCCCTTTTCCCCTTCCCTCTTTTCTCCTCTCTTCTGCGTCTTTCCCTCTCCTCCTCCTCTTCTCTCCTCTCCTACCCTTTCTTCCCCTCCGGTCCCCTCTCCTCTCCTCTCTTATCCTCTTCCTATCCCTTTCCCTTCCATCTCTTTCTGTTCCTTTCTTTTCTTTTCCATTTTTAAGATGGGGTCTCACTATGTTGCCCAAGCTGGTCTTGACTCAAGGACTTAAATGATCTCCTGCCTCAGTTTTCTGGGACTACAGGTGTGTGTCATCATGCCTTGCTTATTATAGTAGAAAGGAGACTAACACAAGGATTTTAAGCCTCAAAATATTTATGGGCATATAGCCAACTAAGAAAACAACTTAGCTGCAAATACAAGATAATTTTATGAAAGAGAATGACTAATTTAACATGTATAACAAGAAACCTAGAAAGAAAAAAAAACAAGAAAAATAAAGAATCCTTCTCAATTAGTGGGACTGAACTCAGATCACAAAAGTCGTGTTTATCTGCCTACTTCCCACATCCTCCTACCTACACAGGTAATGAAGATAGCAGTCTTAGAAAGATGGTAATCTCATTTTTTCATGTATATTTTATTTTTTTTTTTGTTTTGTTTTGTTTTTTGTGGGTACCGGGGGGTCGACCTCAGGAACTCGCGCGCCAGCAGGCGCCCGTGCCGCTGAGCGATATCACCAGCCCCTTTTTCGTATGTGGGTTCCGGGAGTCGAACTCGGGCCCTTGCGCTTGCCAGGCAGGCGCTTAAGCCGCTGAGCCATCTCACCGGCCCCATTTTTCATGTATATTTTAGATTTAAGGAAAATTTATAGAGAATCAAAACCTCAATTGAAAAAGACAGTTTAAAATTTTCCTCTGTATGGGAAGAGATGATGGAAATGATCCAAAGGCCCAAGAAATATTAACATATAGCTTTGTCTGGCTCTAACTTCGCACCCTAGTCTGCATGTTTTCTTGATTTTTTCCCACACTCTTGAGCTCCGCAGGCATATACTGAATGTCTGGCAGAAGATTGATTTACAGCTGGATCTGTGTTGGTAAATGCAAAACAATATTTTCTAATTTCAGTAGAAATTTGGATATTCACAAAAGGCTTTCAAGCTTGGTCAAAATGTTATTGCATACATTGTATGGAAATAGAAATAGGAGAGTGTTGACTAGAAAAAAAGTAGAGAACTAGGAATGCAGAGCACCATGGTACAGATGACCTTGTTATTTCAGAATTCATGGATGATGGATAGAAATGTAGAAAGATGAGTTGAGAAAGTAGAATGTTCACATTTAATATTTCTGATATACAGAGTTTAATATGATTTAATGACTCAAAATATGGCTTTGTGAGTGAGTAGAATGGACATAATGTTTATCAGAATTGAAGGATATAAATTGAAGTATTGGCTTGGGGATATTCAAAGGTAGAATTGTGTAGAATGGATGTTGGCCCTAAAACACAGAGGGGTATCTGATATAATAAGTTAGTCAGTGACACAGAGAGGTTGAAGATTTGGCCATGTTAGTGACATGAGAATATAGTCATTTATATAGTTATTCATTAAAATGTATGTATAGTTAAAAGTACATGTTTAATATAAATATTATAAACACCAAAGTAATTAAATACATACTTATTAAATGGTGAAAAAAATGGAAAATTACATAGAACAACATAACCATGCCTATCATTTTTGTGTTTCCTTGTTTTGTGCATGTTTCTATGATTGTTATATATTGCCCTTTATGATAAAATAATAAGAAATGCAAATATTTAGAGAATATTTATTTATTTTGAGTATGTCAGTGACATTTATATATTTTTAAATTGTCATGTTCTTTTAATTTCTTATGGTCAGATATATCAAGCTGATAAAGCAGCACTTTTTCAATAAGAACTAATATGATAATATTCATGAAGTATTGAATATGAAGCTGGCACATTAAATATGTGGCCATATATTTTTACTTGCTCATCTCTACTTTTAGAAATTAACAGACTTCTTTTATTTTTATCATCTTTTGAAGAGTGGATTTCACCAGGTGATCCTTAACATTTTTTTCAACAGTACTACTTTAGTATGTAAAGTGTTTGATAATCATTTACTATGCTCTAATCATTATTAATCATCTATATTTTAAAGGCAAAGAATGAGATAGGACTCTTGATTATAAAGCTATTTAAATTGAGATGATCATACAATCAAAATGTCTCAGAGAATATTTTCCTGACCTATGTGTATAAATATCACTTAGAGTTCCTTGAAGAGATTTTAACATAAATATCTTTGCCATCATTTTGCTAGAAAATAATTTTACTGCAATGTGCAGTAATTTCTTCCTAATCTTTGTCTTATTAATAGTGCAGTTAACCTATCTAAAACAGTGACATCTGGTGGCTTCAAGTGAGTGCTGCAGAGTTACTGTAAATTTTTACTGGTATGTTTGTTATATGTAATAATTACATTCATCTTGGGGAATTGGTGAATATACACCTTGCATCTTTATAATTTTAATTCAAATGAAAGCTAGTAGTGAGGTAAAGCTCCATAAAAAATTTGACACTGCTTAAAGTTATATGTTTTAGAAAATATGCTAATATTTGCACATACATGTGGTAGTGTATTTCATAATTGTTATGTAAATTCAGCTGTTAAATGATGAAAAAAAACATAAACATCTGGTCCACTATTAATTTTTATCATGTTATAGGACTGGGAAATTTGCATATATTATAATTTTATGTTTATTTTTGTATCAGATATTTTAAAGCAGATAATTCTGATTTGAAATGAAGCAAGGTATTTATGGGGAAAAGCCCTGCTATAATCCCTAATTTTATCAAAAACGAGGCAAAAGTAATAAGGAAAATGAAGCTCTCCCTCTTAAGGTTTGTTTTTTTCTGTGGGTACCGGGTCGACCTCAGGACCTCACGCGCCAGCAAGTGCCCGTGCCACTGAGCAATATCACCGGCCCTTTTTACATATGTGGGTTCTGAGAGTCGAACTTGGGCCTTAGCACTTGCCAGACAGGCGCTTACGCCGCTGAGCCATCTCACTGGCCTCTGTTAAAGTATTTTTTTTTTTTTTTTTTTTTTTTTTGTGGGTACCGGGGGGTCAACCTCAGGACCTCGAGCGCCAGCAGGCGCCCGTGCCGCTGAGCGATATCACCGGCCCCTTTTTCGTATGTGGGTTCCGGGAGTCAAACTCGGGCCCTCGCGCTTGCCGGGCAGGCGCTTAAGCCGCTGAGCCATCTCACCGGCCCTGTTAAAGTATTTTTAAGGCTACTTTCACTAAGACATTTGTATTTTGGAACTATTTTCTTTTTTTTTTTTTTCTCTCTTTCTTTCACATATACCAACTTAAATTATTGTCTTTTCTGAATGACAATAACATCTCTCATTCCTACCATTTCAATTTTCCAAAATATTTTAAATTATGTCTGAAATCACTCTAATGTCATAAAACATCTTTGGTCCCTGTGAAGTCCTCCTTTTGACTTGTACAGTGCCAATAGTGCTAAGAACAAAGTTATATGTTCAATTATTCATACTAAAACCAGTCATCCTAATTCTTCTTTATTTATCATTGCAATAATTTTTATCTCTACTCGAAAATAACCATTATTTAATATGATCATTTTCCTTCTAAGGTTAAAATTTCTACCTGTTCTTTTACTCCACCTTCTATTACTTCCTTGGGGAACTTAATCCGTTAGTTACACATTCTCTTTCCACACTTTTCAATCATTTGCCTTTCATTTGATTCAATTTTTCAGCTTTAAAAGTGCATCTTATCCAAAATCAAAAACAAATCAGCTAATGAAATAGGCAACCAAACGAGCAACCAACAAGAAATAAGAAACTCTTTACTCCATTCTGCAGTTGTCTTTACTTCCTTTCAGATACAAAATTCTAAAATGTGTCCAGTTTTGTGATTCTTTTGTATAACCTCAGTCACAGCTAATTTAATACCCATACTTGTTGTAACACCTAATAAAGTTATTTTTAATATTTTTATTGTTTTAGGCTTTACATAGGTAAAGACAGATATCCCTTTTATTTCAAAATATGTGGTTTGTCTTTGACTTCTCTTGTTTTGTAGTTTCTAAAAAGTGCTACATTTGATTTTTTTCTATTGTGGATTTCATACATTAAAATACTCCTTTAGACATGTTCTGTTTACATTATCAGATTTACTTAGTTTTTCACTTGTAAGATGCACTAGTGGACTTAGTGAATTATGAATGCCTAAATTGATCAGATTTGACACAAAATGATGGTGTGGTCATTTCTTATTAGACATGCACTGTAACTACAGTATCCTCCAAATATCCTAGGACAGTGGCAGTAATTTGCTTATTAATTTTTCTTATTAGGCATCATCTACAATTCAGTTCCTGTTTATTTTTCCCCAAACTGAGACAAACCTACTACCCATGTGAAAACTAAGCTCTTCTCCAGTTTTAGCATCAATGCTAAGATTGGGGGTGGAGAGAATAGAGAGTGGGTATTAAAGGAGATTAAGAATGTGTAATTCTACATTAAGTGCCAAAATACTCTACCTATTAGTGTGGAATTAGCCAAGATTTTTTCTCATAATTTAGAGTATTTCTTTTTCCTGAAATATGCCTTATAATTTTGTTTATTAGAATAGAGAAGGATGAGCTTATATTATCTGCTACTCTTGGAGGCTTACCTCTGGCTAATCAAATTTTTGGTAATGTTTTTCCAAGCCATCTACATTTTTCAGCATTTTTAAAAAGTAAAATAATTTGTAAGCAGATAAAAATGGACAAAATTTTAACAAAAATTATGCAAAACTGTCATCCTGATAGCACTAACTCTTAATTCTACTGCAAAAACTGTAATCTA
This sequence comes from Erethizon dorsatum, assembly GCA_028451465.1. Taxonomy (NCBI): domain Eukaryota; kingdom Metazoa; phylum Chordata; class Mammalia; order Rodentia; family Erethizontidae; genus Erethizon; species Erethizon dorsatum. Next base: position 20,950,185 of record CM051824.1, read on the forward strand.
TGTATCTTTCCTCCAGCTCAGATAGTTAACACCACATTTATAAATACATTTTCTAAACTTTTATTCTTTATCAGATTTAGGTATGTTCTTTGGACTTTTATTCATAGAAGTAGAATTTGAGTAGACTGTTTTCCAGTTGCCGCAATGGCACCAACAATGCTCTCAATGCCTTCACTTGCCCTGGTTTCTAAGTCAATGAGATCAGTGCTGACTTTATAGATGGTGATCTAACTCAAAAGTGTTGAGTCAATGTGAAGAAGTAAATATCGTTAGCTCTTATAGCCCAAGAATGATTTTCCTTTTATACTAGAATATTTATGTCAATTTTTGTTTTCCACCCTATATAGTAGTGATTAAGAACAAAAGAGGCAATACAGTATAGTGGCTCTTACACTGTCAGAATTTAATTCTGCTCTACTCTTGGCCTTGTCGCAGTTTGGTCTATTTTGTAAAGTTATTTCATCTTTTATTTATAGTTCTTATATATTTTGTCATAGTGTCATTTATAATTACATTTCTACATATTAATATGAATGAATGGCTTTTGAAAAATGTTATATTACCTAAGTGAAAATGAGAAATATCTAACATTTATTGAACAAACCAAATGAATGCATGATCTAAAATAATACTTTATAAATAATTTGCTTATTTTTAAATATTTTATTTTGAAATTTTATTGAATTTCTGAAATTGTGTATTGCTATTTTATATATTTAAATGTGTGTACATATTTCTCAATTTGTTTTACATAAATCTTACATTAAATTAGTAAAATGAGTTAGTAAGTTTCATAATTTTTCAATTGATTGAACAACATGAAGTGTAAAATAAATGTATGTAGTTATGAGATTGTTACAGTTCAAATTAAAAATAGTCTAGGACTAGTATATTTTAGTTAATCTTATTTAAAATTTCATGATTATATGTTTATTTGTGTCTCTAAACATGATGCTTTTTCCTGAAAATTAAATATTTCTGATTATTTCATTATGACTGTACACTGTAGTATTTTTCAGTATACTTCAAAACCTTCCCTTGGGGCCGATGAGATGGCTCAGCAGCTTAAGCGCCTGCCTTGCAAGCGCGAGGGGCCGAGTTCGACTCCCGGATCCCACATACGAAAAAGGGGCCGGTGGTATCGCTCAGCGGCACGGGTGCCTGTTGGCACGCGAGGTCCTGAGGTCGAACCCTGGTACCCACAAAAAAAAAACCAAACAAACAAAAAAAAAACCTTCCCTTGTTTGCTCAGTTGTTGAATTTCTAGAAAGTTTGCTTAAATCAGAAGCTGTTGCTGATGTTTTCTATATGAAGCATTATTAATTATTATTTTTTTCAAACCTAAGTGTCAAAAAATATACCTCAGTATTTAAAATCACACAGAGTTGATGCAGTGCTTGAAGGGAAAGCTTTGCCTCCTAACCACCCTTGCTACTCTTCTTGTTCACAGTCTACACTGGAAGGGAACATTGGACTTTTCTGTCTTGTTAACTAAATAGAAAATAAAATTAAATAAACAAACAAAAGAGAGAGCCAATGCAGACTCCAAAGTCCTTTCTCCTTGCCAATTGTGACCGAACCACATGTGTGGGTGTCTTGCTCCAGCTGCAGATACATCTGCTAGAGCTTTTTTTGGTAGACTAGTTTTATCGCAGTAGGATTTCTCCAAAATAGCAATCTGTTAGTGCAAATGTTTACAAGCGCCATTTTCTGGAAGACAAACTGTTTTGTTTTTTTTTTTCCCAATAGAGATAACAAACCATTTATACAAATAAATATTTTTACCAAAATATAATAATGTATTATGAAATGTTTCAAACTATATAAAAATATTATAGAAAAGTATAGCAAGCATTCCCTCCTACACATTGTTCTACCTGTACCTTTTTATTGCCATATTTCTTGGTCATCTAACTATTAAAATATAGAAATATACACAAATATACAGAAATATAAAAATATACAGAAATAGTTGAGGTCTCTATGTTCTTTTATCTAATCTCACTTCTTTCTAACATCTCAGTAGGAAATTCAGCTATGAATTAGAAGTTTAAAATTTCTATGTACCTTTTGTTAAATAGTTATTTTATTTATCATTGTTTTGTATATAAGCTCATACTTATAGAGCTGGAATCATATACCACACTTAACCTTGTAACTTATGATTTTTTCTTCATAATTTTTTTTTTTTTTTTTTTTTTGTGGGTACCAGGGGGTCGACCTCAGGACCTCGCGCGCCAGCAGGCGCCCGTGCCGCTGAGCGATATCACCGGCCCCTTTTTTGTATGTGGGATCCGGGAGTCAAACTCGGGCCCTCGCGCTTGCCGGGCAGGCGCTTAAGCAGCTGAGCCATCTCACCGGCCCCTCTTCATAATTTTTGAGACAGGTGTGTATATATATACATATATATAATTTCAAAATTTTTCTTAAAATGGCATAAATAGTCCTCATTTTCCACATCTTTACCAAAAATTATATTGTAAGACTTTTTTTTACCTTTGCCAACTCACTGGATATAAATGATGAAAAGGACAATAATTTATTGTTCTTTGAGAATTAGTAAAGTTGAGAAGTTTTCAGCTTATTAGACTTTTTGGTTTCTCTTCTGTTACCTCTTCATTAAAAGTACATTTTTAGGTTTGAATGTTTTGGAGACATTGAAAAACCTACATGAAAAGATTGTTACAATTGCTCTCTTTTGTTCTTGACTTTGATGAGATTGTTTTTGAAGAAAATGATTAACATTTTACTTTTTAAATACTCTTTATTAAGTTAAAGAAGTTCCCTTTGAAATATATTTTCTGAGTTTCTTTTATTCAAAATTGAATTATGAATACAATATTTTCAATTGCTTTTTCTTCAAATTATTTCATTATTGCGATGATTATCTCTGTGTTGATTCTTTCATTATTTTATCTTTGACTTTTACAAAGTTGCTTTTATAAATTTTTGATATTAAACTCTCCAATTCGGTCTTTAGTATTTTATATATAATTTTCTACCACTTATGTGAGATTGGGCTATAATTTTCTCTGTACTTTTCATCACTAAGGAAGGTGTTTTTCAAAGTTTCAGTGTCCTCTTGAAAGAGACTTATAGCTCTTTCTGTTTGTATATTTTCTAAAACAATTAACATGCATTTATAATTGTCTGAGAAGTTTGTTAATTCTGTGGCAGTATTAAAGTATTCACTCTGTGTTTTAATTTCCAAAATTATCACATAAAAACACATAGATAGAAAACACTTGATAGAAAAACCCAAATCCCTGAATACCACATATACCTATTCAATGACTAGATAGCCATTAGTGATTCTGAAATATAAGTTGTTGCACAACCGGTATGTGGACAAGAGAAAGTAGGATACAACAGAATGAAGCAGAACCTAAATAGAGGAACAGTCTCAAGTAGTCCATATTCTAATATTCAGAGAAATCCAAGTGTAATTTGCCATCTGGAACTGTTAATTTTGCCCAATTGAAACATGATTTAATGTAAGGAGCAAGCAATTGAGTTCTGAGGCTCCAAACATGAACTCGTGTGTTTGAAACACATACATCAGGGCTTCCTTTCAGAACAGTAATGGAAACTGAGGGAAACTTTTGTGAGTACAACACTAGACAACAGGGTAGGGACAGTAGAGTTGATAGAACAAGAAGACATATAATGTAAGGAGAATAACAAAGACTGGAAAACCAAAAAAGTATGACCCATATTTAGAACATATCACAAAAACAAGTGCTTTGTTTGGGTGAAGGAGAAGTTCTAAAACAGTCTTAAACAATGTACCTTTCATTTTAAAGCTAACAAGAACAATCCTATATTTAAAAAGTTAGTAAAGAATAAGAACAACCTTAAAGAACCAAGTAAATATTAATATTTATTTTAAAATGGCATTGAGATTTTAAAAAGTAATTAATAATGCATAAGCTACATATCAAAAAACCACATAGCCTATACAGAGTAACCAGACATAGTATAGGAAAACTGCTGATATTTAAAGGAAAATTTAAAAAGAAAATACCTTTGGGCCTCTCTGGAAATCATGATCCTGTGTGTAAAAAAAGAGAAAAGAGAAAGGTATATAATCAACAAGCAGTTAAGTTAAAACTCCACAGTTCTTAATTGCATTTAGAAATATCATTGTGAATTCAAGTGGGTACTTTATTTTTAAACATCTAAATACTGTCTAATAAAATAACTGAGAACAATGACTAGCCTACTAGCAAATAGCCTTTTGAGCATCTTGATTTTGAGCTTGAATTCTCATTCCCAATCTAAAGGGATTAGAACTTGTTGGATGGATGTGTTAATTTTGATATACAAAATGGCACAGAGCCATCAATTTAACTTGAAATTGAAGATATTTCTTCGATAAATATCTTTGACATTTCCTTTGGATGTATATCCACAAGTGAGATTGCTGGATCATATTACAGTTTTCTTTTAATTTTTGAGGAATCTCCAAAATATTTTCCATAATGACTGTACTACTTCATATTCTTGGCAACAATATAGATTTTTTCATAATTGCTATTCTGAAAGTTGTACGGGGATGTGTCATTGGGGGTTTGATTTTTACTTCCCTGATGATTAGTGATGTTGAACATTTTTCATATGTCTGCCATTTGTATGTTTTGCTTTGAGAAATGTCTACATAGGTCCTTTGCCACTTTATGGTATTTTCTTGCAGTTAGGTTATTTTCTTGCAGTTAGGTTGTTTTCTTGCAGTTAGGTTGTCTAAGTTCTTTATATATTCTGGTAATGAATATATATATATATATATTCAAATTTTGCCTCTGGTTATTCATTTCACAAAATATTATTTATTGACAATATTGTCCTTTCCCTATTATATGTGCTTGGCAACTTTGTTGAAGATCAATTTATTTGAAATTATTAAACTTATTTCTGGGTTCTCAGTTGTTTTCCATTGGTCTTTATGCCTCTCTAATGCCAATATTATACTGCTTTTAATACTCTAGCTTTACAGAGTATGTGGAAGTCAAATTGTGTGATATTTGTAGCATTTGCTATCTTGGGTCTTACATACCCTGATATTTTTTTTCTATTTCTAGAATTTGATAGATATTGCATTGAATCTGAAAAGTACTTTGCATAGTGTGGACATTTTACCAATGTGCATGAACATGATATGTTTCCATTTATTTGTGTCTTCAATTTCTTTTATAAATGTTTCATAGTTTTTATTGTTAGCAGTCTTTCATCTCTAGTTAAATACTACTACATGTTTTATTCAATGTTATCCTAAATGGTATTGTTTTAATTTTTTCTCAGATAATTTGTTCTTAGTGCACAGAAACATAACTGATTTTTATGTTGCTTTTGTATCTGACAACTTTAGTGAATTAATTCAATAGTTTAACAGTTCTTTTGAGGAATCATTAGTAATAATTATATATACAAAGTATGATCAAAAACTAGAGTGGATACTTAAATTTTTAAAAAATTATTATGGTCAAAGAAATATTGCCATTAATTCCCTTCAAAACACTCTCATAAGCTTCAAACATTTATGTCCCATTCTTGCAACTTTCTGAAGCATTTCTGGAGTACTCTTTTGTGAGTGTCTTTAATTGTGTTGTTGTGGTTGTTTCAATGTCCTGAATTGATTCAAAATGTTTACATTTCACAGTCATTTTAGCTTTGAGAAAGACCCAGAATTTACACAGTACCAGATTCCATGAATAAATGGATGAGCACATACTGTAATTCTTTTGACAGAAATTGCTGTAAACATTGTGAATTAATTCAGGACATTAAAGCATGGGAGACAGTACAAATGAAGACACCCACAAAAGAGGATTTCCAGAACTACTTCACAAAATGCCAGGAATCATGGGATAACTATGAAGTCAGGGGGAGCATTTTGAGAGGTACTAATGACCATGTGTCTTTTATTGTAATGTGTTTTTAAATTTTTATTTAAACATGTATAGTATATATACACCACCCTATTTATGACTATGTGTCATGTACAAACAAAAAAAACTTCTTCCTTTCAAATTTAGATGACATTTATTTTTCCTACCTAATTGCTCTGGTTGGTACTTTTATTATTACACTAAATATATCACCAACAATAGGAATAATGCTTTTATTCCTACTTTAAGGAAAACATTCAGCATTTCACTGTTGATTGTTCACTGTATGATTTGTGTGAGTTTGTCAGATATGGAATTTACATATATGACAATGTTAAGATACATTCCTAATTTGATGTGCATTTTTAACCATGAAAGAATATTCAATCTTGTCATTTTTAATCTATTAAGGTGATCATATGTGTTATGGCTTGTGTCTAAATATCCCCCCAAAGCTTGATGCAGTTTTATTTTTTTATTTTTTATTTATTTATTTATTTTTTTGTGGGTACAGGGGTTTGACCTCAGGACCTCACGCGCCAGCAGGCGCCCGTGCCACTGAGCGATATCACTGGCCCTTTTTTCATATGTGGGTTCCGGGAGTCGAACTCGGGCCCTCGTGCTTGCTAGGCAGGCGCTTATGCTGCTGAGCCATCTCACCAGCCCTTGATGCAGTTTTAGATGGATCTTTTTTGGAGGTAGCTGAATCTATAGTTTGTGATTGATTCATGGTTTGATGCTAGCATTAAGAATGCTGTGGTTAAGGGTGGGTGATTGCTGGATCAGTCCACTGATTGGATTGATGCTACCCTAATACCAGTAGTCTGGATAAGATAAAAGGGGCAGAAAGAGGCTTGTTTCCTCCTTTTGTTCTTGTTTTTACTGTCTTCCACTGCCATGAACTGTTGCCCCTCTGCCACATCAGCCTGCCTTGGAGCCAGCCAATTATGGACTGCAACCTCTATAAACTGTGAGCTAAATAAACCTTTCCTCCTTTAATTTTTGGTACCAGGTATTTTGTATCAGCGATGAGAAAAATAACTAAGACAATATTATTTTATCAATTATTCTGTTAATGTTTTATATTTATTGAGTTGCATATGTTGAACTTTCCTTGCACCCCCACCCCAGGGATAAATCTAACTTGATTGTTAGAATAAACTTTTGAGGTAGTGTTGAATTTGCTATGCTAGTACTTTGATGATGATTTTTTTGCATCTATGTTTATAAGAGATATTTGTCTTTTTGTGTAGTGTCTTTGTCTGGCTTTGGTATCAGTGTAAGTCTGGATTTATAAATTTGCTTTGAAAGTGTACTATTCACTTTAATCTTTTGGAAGACTTTGAGAAGGGTTTGCATTCATTCTTTCTCAAATGATTGGTAAAATTCACCATCTAAGCCAACAAGTTCTGCAATCATCTTTGTTGGAAGATCCTTTGTTAGTGTTTGTTTGCTTTATTACTATTCCAATCTATTCATCCATTATTGGTTCTTTAATATCACTCTTCATGATTCATTCTTGTTAAGTGTATATGTCTCTAGAAATTTACTGATTTCTTCTAGATTATCATATATATTAGTGTATAGTTATTCATAGTAGTTTCTTATAACTCTTTGTATTTCTTTGGGATTATCATAAGGTCTCAATTCTCATTTAAAATTTTGAGGGCCGGTGAGATGGCTCAGTGGCTTAAGCGCCTGCCCGGCAAGCGCGAGGGCCCGAGTTCGACTCCCGGATCCCACATACGAAAAAGGGGCCGGTGATATCGCTCAGCGGCACGGGCGCCTGCTGGCGCGCGAGGTCCTGAGGTCGACCCCCCGGTGCCCACAAAAAAATAAAATAAAATAAAAAAAAAATAAAATAAAATTTTGAGACTTCTAGTTTTTCCTTGGCTCAACTAAAGTTTTTTTTTTTCAATTTTATTTATCCTTTTGAAAACTAGCCCTTAATTTAATTGATGTTTTAATTGATTTTCAAGGTACTTGTTTGATTTCTGTTCTGATCTTTAATATTTCCTTAATTTTATTGAATTTAGAATTAAGATTTTCCTTTTTTTCCTGGTTCCTTAAAGTGTAAAATGTAGTGTTCTCAGCTCTTTCACTGTTATTAATGTAGGCATTTATACATTTCATTTTTATTTGTCTCAATATTTTTTCCTTTTGGGGGGCATATTTCTGGGAATTGAACTGAACACCTCATGATATATGCTTTTCAAGTACTGTACTACTGAAATATTCAATGTGCCATCAAAATATTTTTTGAACTCTCTTTAACCCATTGAATGTTCTGGAATATGGAGTATAATTTCACCATTTTTTTCTATTTTTCTTCTGCTATAGATTTTGAATTTTATATTATTGCAACCAGAAAATATATTTAATATGGTTTTAGACTTCTTCAATTTGTTCAGAATTATTTTATGGCATAACATATATTTTATCCAGGAGACTGTTCTATGTGCGTTTGAAAAGAATATGTATTCTACTGTTGGATGGAATGAATATATGTGTGTATGTATAAAATATAAAAATGTCTTTTATGTTCATTTAGCCCAGAGCTTTATGTTTGCTGTTTTCTCATTGATTGTGTGTTGAGAGGATCTTTTTATTGTTGAAAGTGTTGTATTGAAGCCACCACTAAAAATTCACTACTATTTCTCACTTCAGTTCTGTTTATATTTGCTTTATATATTTATGCATTACAGTTTGGGTTCCTATATATTTATAACTGCTATTTCTTCTTGATTAATTGACAATTTTATCATTTTATACTGACTATCTCTGTTTTTTGTCACAGATTTTGATGGAAAATCTATGGGTTTTTACTTTAGGGATATACCCAATCTCTTTTAGTTCCCATTTGCAGGGTTATATTTTCAACCTTTTCTCTTTCAGCCAATATGTTTGGTTCAAGAGAAAATGAGTTTCTTTCAGGCAGCAGTTAGTAGTGTCTTGTTTTTTAATCCATTTAGTCATTTTGTGTCTTTTGATTGCAGAATATAATCAATTTATATTTATAATATGATTGATAGTTACGCTATTACTGTTGGCATTTTGTTGTTTTCTGATTACTACTGTTCCTTGCCTTCTCCCTGTTCTCCTTAGTAATTTTATGATTTTTTTTTTCTTTTTAGTGGTATGCTTTGATTTGTTTCTCTACCTTTTTTGTGTGTACTATAGGTTTTCTTTTTTCTTTGTGGTTACAATGAGGCTTGCAGAAAATATTTTAATCTATTTAAGCTATTTAAACTATTTTAATCTACAAAGCAGACCTGCTGCTTGGAATCATGGGAGTGGGCCTCGTATGTGGGCTCTCAAGGTTAAGTATGGATCCTGAATCTGTGGGAACCGATGTGGTCTGAGTATTCATGTGCTAGTCTGCATCATGGGTCTGCAGGATTAGGCTGGGAACCTGAATCCACTGAACTTTTTTTTATTCTTTGACGAGAGCTACAATCAGCTGTGTTGAACCAGTTTTCTATTTCTAATGACAATTGTCTGTTTCTCATTTCTATTGTTAACTTTTTTCTTCTGGTTTACATAAAATTGCTTCTTGGCCAACATAATTTTTTTTTTTATTAGAGAATGGAAATCATGTACAATATATTGAGTGCCTAAAAGTTTTTGTAGTATTTTTAATTAGTGATGACATTTCCTTTGTGTTTTCTTTTTTTCCCTAGCAGACTGCTAAATTTCTTGTAGAATAACATGTTTCTTTTGAGTTGCTTTGCAAAGGTGGGCCTAAAATTACCCTTAATCTTGGGTTACTTTAGGCCTACTTTGTATGTGTAGTTTTTTTCTTTGATTCTCTACAGAAAATTCCTGGCATCTGTATATTTCCAATATGTTTAGTTGAAATTTGGCTGTCATTGGGCCAGTGAGATAGCTCAGTGGCATAAGGGCCTGCTTGGCAAGTGCGAGGTCCTGAGTTCAACTCCCGTTACACACATATGAAAAAAGGGCCCACGATATCGCTCAGTGGCATGGGCACCTGCTGGCACGTGAGGTCCTGAGTTTGATACCCAGTACCCACACACAAAAAAAGGAAATTTGGCTGTCACATTGCTTGCTTCCTATGAGGTAGATATCATTCTAGAATGATCTCTAAATATTACAGATCCCTGGTACACCAACACCTTCTTCAGCTAGTCAATGAAACTGTAAACTAGATTTTGCTATGATAAGGTTTTATAAATGTAACTGGCAATCTCAAATTATCTGAGCTTACAACATTGAAGTTATCCGGGTAGGTTGACATGAACACAACAGGCTTTTGAAAGCAGAGAGCCTTCACTGCTAGCTGCATAAATATAAGTTGTGTATGACTTTGAATAAAACTAATGCAATTATTGTTAACTGTTGATGGAACACATATTGCAAGGAACATTGGTATCTTCTAGGTGGTGATAATGGTCCTTGACTTAAATGTAGAAAAAAAATGAAGCTTTTTTTCTACAGCCATGAAAAAATTACTTCTCCCAACAAACAGAGAACTTGGAAGAAGACCCTGACTCTAGACAAAAACGAAACCCATGATTCTCCACTTTACTTTCACCTTCAGACCCTGAAAGAACTTAATTTTATCCTAGATAAAATATTTAAATTTAATATGAGACAGTTTCTTTTTTATTGCTGAATGTTTCCTAATTTTTAATTTAAAATATAAATTAATATTTAGTCAAAAAATAAACCAGTACCAAAAAGTTGTTTTGTGCTGGACCTTGCATAGTTTCACCTTGTATATTAGAGTTTGATATTTAGCCAAAGATTCAGAGGGACACAAGAAGATTTATGGAGTGCTCTTTTGTACAGATGCATACTTTTGGTTATTACACACTGCACATTTAGGCTGCTTTCGCCATCACAAGCTCTGATTTCTAATTTTTTAGTGCACCAAAAGTGACTTTGACTGGTTAAAGTCTTCCTCCTTATGTTGAAATCAAGTAAGCACTTCCAAAGGAAACAGCTAGAGTAAGTTATTTTTTTCTTTCAAATATCCTAGCCCTATGTTTAATATTTGAAAATATTGAAAAGTAAAATTAGGTATGAATAAAATTTTAAATGTATGTAAACATTGATACATGAACTGGGCTGCCCCAAACCTGAGATGATTCAGGGCTATGCCGAGCAAGTGAGAGGGGAAGGCCTATTACGGTGCAAATATGGAAGTAAAACAAAGCAAAGATTTGAGGTGTTTTATTAATTTAGTTTCCTTTATTGTCATAGAATGTCTCTAGTGATATAGTTATAAGTTAGTTGGCATGGGCCGGTGAGATGGCTCAGTGGCTTAAGCGCCTGCCCGGCAAGCGCGAGGGCCCGAGTTTGACTCCCGGAACCCACATACGAAAAAGGGGCCGGTGATATCGCTCAGCGGCACGGACGCCTGCTGGCGCACGAGGTCCTGAGGTCGACCCCCTGGTACCCACAAAAAACAAAAAAAAAAACAACAAAATAAGTTAGTTGGCAGTTCCTAATTGGGTAGCCTTCAGCTTCATTTTTCATTAGTAAATGTATTTACAAATACTATCTCAAGATTATTTTTGCTTATCTTTGCAAATAAAGATTAAGGTCACTTATGAGACTTCAGTGGCTTTGTCTTCTGAACAATTCATCAGGCTTGATCTCAGTTTTAATTTAACAAAAGCTAATGTTTCAAGTATTTTGCCAGTTTTACAACTGTTTATAGAAGGGTTAGTCTAAAACTATCTTCACCAACGTATCCCAAATTTGAACTTACAAGGTTTCACCATTTTTCAGTGTAATACAGAGCCCCATATAGAGTATTCATAATTTTTTTGGATATTGCGTTTTGGTTGTTTTTCTTATGCTGGTTTGGAAATACTGAATTATACTAATTTCAGTGATTGCCTTAAAATCTTAAAGATATTTACTGCTTAATATATTTTCAAAGAAAATCCAGTAACTAAATGCTTGTGTCTTACTTATCCATAATATCCTTATAATAATCAATTATAATTTAAAAATTATTTTCTAGTCTTATTGTTTAAATATTTAAATTTTCTTTTATTCCAAAATAAAGAAGACTTTTTAAAAAGAAATTCTTAAAGCACAGATTTTTATTCTATGTCAATTTCTGTTCTCAAAAAACAGCTTATCTCTTAGTCCTTCCCTCAGGTCCTTTATTTTCTTTAATAGGTATTTTTTTAAGACATGTTCTGTGGGTGGTCACATCTCCTGTTATTCTGTGTGTCTGCAGCTGAACAGCATTTTTATTGTGCTCACTTTTGAAAAATATTATCCTTGGATACAAAATTATATGTTAGAGTTATTTTCTTTTAGTGATGTGAAGATATTACTCCATTCAGCTTTTCATCTATTGTTGCAAATGAAACGTCCACTGTCAGTGGGTCACTCCTTTATTGTTAAACTGTCTTTTTTGCTTAATGTAAAACAGTCTATCTCATTCGTAATGTAAACTATTTTTATTATGCTATATCTAGGGTATAAGTTTATTCATCTATTGTATTTATTATTAAAAATGCAGAATTGAAGATACTTCCTCTTCTCCTGGTTTGGCAAAATCAAATATATTTATTCAAATATATTTTCTCTTCTACTTTCTTATTTTCTTGTGTTTAACTTTTCAATGAATGTTGGCAACTTTCAGTGTATTCTCCATGGCTTTTTTTCTATCCTTTTTTATTAGTATATATTTGTCATACATAATAAAAATATTCCTCTTTGGGAATTGGTACTTAAGAATATCACATATGGAACCATTTTACATCCCCTTGTTCTTCCCTCCCTCCTGTCTGACCCCCATTCCCAGATCCTCTTTCCATGGCTCTTTTTTTTTTTTTTGTGGGTACCAGGGGTCGACCTCAGGACCTCGCGCGCCTGCAGGTACCCATGCCGCTGAGCGATATCACTGGCCCTTTTATTGTACATGGGATCCGGGAGTTGAACTCGGGCCCTCGCGCTCGCCAGGCAGGCGCTTATGCCCCTGAGCCATCTCACTGGCCCTCCATGGCTCTTAAGAATTTTTTCACATTGTTTATCTTAATTGTGGCTGAGTTCCTCTTATTATGTTTAATTTTTCGATTTTCTTCATGACTCTAATGAGGCTAGATATTTACAAAGTGTTTTTGTTTGAAAAATGTTGTTACAACGAATGAAATATATCTTATACCATAATTCTTCACTATTTTCATATTAATGTGACCTCATACCTTTATTCTACAATTAAATATAATTTGGTGCTACACATATATGTATATGTATATAATATACTTGAAAAGAGTATATTGTTTTCAAAAATATTTTTGCAGTAGTACATGTATATAATTTCATCTGATGTAAAGCAAAATACCAGCATGATTTTCCTTAAAATTTTCATGATACTAAATTCTTTATTTTTCTTTGACATATTGATTTTCAAATTTATTTAAAAGAGGTAAGGCCGGTGAGATGGCTCAGTGGCTTAAGCACCTGCCCAGCAAGCGCAAGGGCCCAAGTTCGACTCCCGGAACCCACATACGAAAAAAGGGCCGGTGATATCGCTCAGTGGCACAGGTGCCTGCTGGTGCGTGAGGTCCTGAGGTCGACCCCCCGGTACCCACAGAAAAAATAAATAAATAAAAAATAAAAGAGGTAAGGTGGTTTTGTTTATTTGTTTATTGTCTCTTTGTTCTTTGGTTGTTCTTTTCCTCTCCTGAATTCAAAATCTAATTTTCTATGTTTGAGTTTTTAGCCTTGTAGTAATCTGGAAAATATGGCAAATCTAGTGAAGTGAATATGGAAAGTCCCTCTATCTACCATTGCTCAACTGAATGTGAAATTATTCTAGCATATGGTAGTAATAATTGTTAGCTTCCATTCTTTGACAGAGGAGACCCAGATTTAGTCTTTCTGCAATATATGACTATAATGCTAACACTCCATCTTGTCAGGGGTACTCTCAGATCCATATTTCCAGGGAAGCAAAATTGCTGAATGGTGCTACCCATTTTTACAACCAAAAGGGCTTGACAAGCCCATGCATTTGTCAACACATTCGACATTTTTGTTTTTCTTCCGTCTTTATTATAAAGATATGTGCTATGTATTTGATCTTTCATTCATCTATTTATATATTATAAATATTTTGCCTTATAATTTGTACTTGAAACACAAATTATCTTTACCATCAAAGATTTTAAGTTTGAGAATAAAATTATAATTAAAAAATGTTGATGAAGCTGTCATTTTGTGTTTATATTAAGAAATGAAAACTATTTGTGATTTCCTTAATTGTAGGTTTTAGTTTAAGTCATCATATTTTAGAAAAAAAATCACTCTCATTTTATTCAAAGAACCTAATTTTCCAAGGAAATGTGCTTGCTTAATTCATATAATTTCCAATTAATTGGGCTGACTGTACTCTCTGGCTATTGCTTTCTTCAGCAAAACTTCTATGTTTCTGGTATCTCCAAATACTTGAATAGTCCACTGCACCTTCAGCTTCACTCTCACAGCTTCATATATCACCCTCTCAAGTGCTCTGGACATGGACTATGACCCTGTTATACATTGTTGTCTGGCCTCCCAAACCTTTTTCTGGAATCTGAGTAGAATCCTCCAAGACACCACACTCTTTCATTTTGCATGTCTGAAAAAACAGCACTATGTGAATGACATCAGGGTCTACTGCCAGCTTGAGGAGTAGCTTGGACCCTTCAGATCACAGACTTCAGCAGCCTCTGAATGCCTGAACGTGTGAGCACAGTGAAATGGATCCCAGCGAACCAACTCCTTAGAAGACACTTTGTGAGTAGGCTTCCCTGGGAATCTTGTTTTAGATGAAATGTTTACAATTTTGTACCTCTTCACCTGTGATGTGTGGGATCTTGCTGATTCCTGAGATGCCTTCAAGCCCTCTTTCCTATTGTCCTCATGCAAAGTGTTTGGCTTCTTTTTAATGGTAATTTGTTGCTATTTTCAACAATCGTGCTCTCCTTTGCCCCAAATGTGCAGGCATGTCTTTCTGGTCAAACTACAAAGTTTACAAATAATTTAGTTCTGCTTTTTTTTTTTTTTTCTCTTGATTTTCACTGTAGATATGGCTAAAATCATCTAGCAGTACCCAGGCCACAGCTTGCCTTGAAATTTCCTCTTCTAGATCAATTAGGCAACTAACCTTAACCTCAGTCTCTCATAGGGTCCCAGGATATGTGCAAAACATAGACACATTCTTGCCAAAATGAAACATACAGTCCAGTCCCATTTCTAATAGAGTTCTTGTTCTGTCAGAAAGCTCATGAGCCTAGCATTTATTGTCTGCATTTCTATCAGTACTATGGTCCTTTGAACTTCAACCAGAATCACCCATCAAGCTGTGCTCACAGGAATCTAGGAATTTTCTAGCCCCATTTTCCAAACTGTTCCAAACTCTTTCCCAAATAAATCTAAGGACTTCTGAACCATGTCAGCAGGTCCAGTCACAGAAATAAATTTACTTCTCTGGTACTAATATTTGTATTAGTCACTCTCTGTCACTGAGACACAATACCTGACACCTGCAATTTAAAGGTAAAGCAGTTTGTTTTGGCCCAGGTTTTTCAGAGGTTTCAGTCCATAGTAGTTTGACTTCAAGGCAGAAATGGCATGGTAGAAGGGACTGGCAGAGGATATGTGCTCACCCCTTTGTCACTAGCAATCAAAAAGAGATAGAGGAGCTAGGAACAAGAACCCACCTTTTAAGCTCATTCCACTAGTGACTTGCTTTTTCTGATCAGGTCCTACCTCTGACCACATAATATATTTGGGGGACATTTTACACCTAAATCATAAGGCAAAATTTCCAAGGTGTCACCTGTCTTGGAAAAAATTAACAAATAACAAAAAGAACTTTGAGGGGCTGGTGAGATAGCTCAGTGGCATAAGCACCTGCCTGGCAAGCACAAGGTCCTGAGATTGACTCCCAGTACCCACATTAAAAAAAAAAATAAAAGGTGCCGGTGAGATTGCTCAGCAGCATAAGCACCTGCCTGTCAAGCACAAGGTCCTGAGTTCGACTCCTGGTACCCACATATGAAAAAAGGGCAGGTGATATCGCTCAGCAGCACAGGCGCTTCCTCGCATGTAAGGTCCTGAGTTCGACCCCTGGCACCCACAAAAAATAAAAATAAAAAAAAAGTTGATAGCAGCAATAAAAATAAATAAACACTGCAAAAGTAATATTAGAGCCATGATTTTTGGATTCATATAGTGGCTCTCTCTGTTCTTACTATATAATCTGTTGAAACATGTACATAAAATATATATTTTTCTTTAGAAATGATTTCATTTGTTTTTACAAAATGCTAATTTTTTTTCTAAAAAAACTATCTAGGCTTATTTTAGAGATATGGTGGTTTTGGTTCCAGACTACAAATATAATCTGAGTATTGTGATAAGATGCGTCAAACAAGTTTCAGTTTCCCAGTGCACAAAAGTTATGTTTATACTCCATGGTTATCTATTCAGTACAAACTAATATTATGTCTAAAAAATGTACATATCTTAATTTAAAAATATTTTGTTGCTAAAAATCTGAGCTTTCAGTGACACGTAATCATTTTTTTCTGTTGGAATATATTTCCTTGATGTTGAAGGCTGGTGTATAATCAGTGTGGTGGTTTCAGACAATTTACATGGCTGTGGCAGGTTCTTTTAAAATAAGGAAACAATGAAGTTTGATGCATTGATTGACTCTTCCTTTTACAAAAGCTATCTCTATATTGTGCAAAACAGTTTGATAATATTTTACCTGCATTAAAACTTCTTTTAAATTTGGAGTCAACTCTCATCAACCATGTTTCTGTTTTTTCATCTAAGTTATCATGTATAATTCTAAATGTATTGTTGTCATTTCCTCAGTCTTCTCAGCATCTTCATCAGGAGTAGATTCTAACCCAAGAAACCATTTTTTTTCTTATCCATAAGCAGTAACTCCTCATGTGTTAAATTTTTATCAATACAATTGGAGTAATTCAAGTTTCATTTCTAATTCTAGTTCTCTTGCTATTTCTACCCCCTCTGCTGTTACTTCCTCCACTGAAGACTTGTACCTCTCAAAGCCATTTGTGATTTTTGGTATCAACTTCTTTTAAATTTCTGTTATTTTACTTATTCCCATGAATCCTGAATATTTTTAATAGAATCTAGAATGATGAATACTTTCTAAAAGATTATTGCTAACCTCACATTATATTAAATAACTTTATGCCTTCCCCCAAATGTATAGGTCTTTTTAAGATGCAGGACTTGACCAAGATGTCTTATTATACTGGTAACCCTAAAACTACAGTTGTTCATGATGAGAGACTTTTCCAGGTTTATGTTTATGGGACTGTTATATAATCATGTTATAATAGTTTGATGTGCCTACACCTTATACAGCTGTGACAATGCCATTATAATGATTAGAGATTAGGCAGTAATAACCTTAAGAACCTGTAAAGTATATCTATAAAACAAGCAAGCATATTCTACTTAAGTATCACTCTGGTAACAAAAAGTGGTTAAAAGATAATCAAATCAGCTAAAAGCTTCTGTATGTCCTTTGATATCTTGTAATTAGATGAAGATTATTAAATAGTTATTTTATACTACGGTAATAATTTAAACATGTTTCAGAAATAAAAAATAATGGTTCTAATATAATGATGTCATCATGATTATTGTGATAATATGTTATGTTGTGCTTGATCTCAAACTGTCTCTATAAAACTTTATAAATGTTATCTGTTAATATTCAACAGGGATTCAACTTCTAAGACAACCATGATTGGTAAGAAATAACAGCTCCTTGGTCATATATATTTCAAGGTACTTGGTATTTTGATAAAATCATAAGATTAAAGCTACTGCTGTCACTGAATTGCTGATTTAACTGATCTCCTGGGTGTTCAGCAACTGAGGTTTAGGAACCAAAGCTGAAAATATAACTGGACTAATAGGACAGCCAATATTTGGCCCTGGTCTTCCAAGGTCAACAAGGAAAGTCAGCCAAGTCCCTAAGGAAGGAGACTGTTAGACCCCAAAGAACAGAAATAAACGGAGGCACAGTGTGCTAAAAAGTAGGGTCGATAAAAAAGGAAATGTCTTTTACACTTCCACAGGCAGCTACATGTTCAAGCAAGACCATGACCCATGCTGGAAGCTAACACTGATGAAAGAGCTGAGGGGCTCTACACATGGTCCCACAAATAACCCATGAGAAGCCTTAACTCACTTTAATATTTGGCAACAAATAAGATTAATTTTGATTAACACTGGTCTCACTTTAACTTGGTCTTAAACACCAAGCAGAAAAGTATAACCAAAGATATAAAAGTTATAGTAATGAAGACTAGAAAGAGGGCTCCAATCGCTAACTATTGCTGTCAGTTTCCAGCCAAACTGGGAGACAGGTCTAAGAGCCAGTTGGTTACAATTGTCCTTTCAATTCTAGTCCTCATAATTTGGTCATATGTGCTTTAAAGTTTATTTGTTCTTTGCCTAGAGGTTGCCCTTACTAAACCATTTACCCTATCTTATCCAGCTAACCTGCTCCTGATGAAGGAACACAACAGGGAGAATGAAATTCTGGTCACAAATTTTGAAGAAAACTCATATGAAGATATGAGAGGGGACAATTGTGAGAAACTGCAGCCTTGCCTTTTTTATCAAAGGTTATAAACAGGAGCTCTTCCATTTTTTTCTTTTTTTTACTTTATATTTTATTGGTACATTTTAGATATACATATTGATAACATTCATCATAGGGAGTTTGCACCTGTACATTATGTATATTGCTACTTCTTTTTTTCCCATTCCCTCATGGTCCCTTCAACCCCTCTTCTACTCTTTATTTACAAAAGCTTTGTTTCTATTTTTTCCTACTATTCTTTTTCATTGTCCCTTTATTTCTTTCCCACATCCTCCTCCATTAGTTCCCTTCTCATTTGAACATTTTGTTCCATTTCCTAATATGTATTATATATTTTGGCCCTTATTTACACTTCTGGTTTCTCACACCAGGGAAACCATGCAATATTTGAACATGGGTGTATGATTTATTTCACTTGAGAGTATGATCTCAAGATGTATCCAATTACCTAGAAATGTGTCAAGCTTATCCTTATTTATGGCACACTAGCACTCCATCATATATATATATATATATATATATATATATAATATACCTATATATATATATATATACCTATATATCTATGCATCTATGAATCTATATATCTATCTATATCCATTCATTGGTTGATATACACTTGGACTGTTTCCAAGATTTAGCTATTACAAATTGTGCCACTATAAACATGGGTTTGCATATATCACCATGGTATGATGATTTTAAATCTTTTGAAAAGATACTAAGAAGGGGAATAGTTGAGTTGAATAGAAGCTCTAGTCTGAATATTTTTGAGGAAACTTCACACTGATTTCCACAGTGGCTATACCAGTCTACACTCCCACCAACAGTGGAGAAGGATTCCCTTTTCCCCACAGCTCCACCAGCATTTGTTATTGGTTAATTTCTTGATAATAGCCATTTTTTTATGGAGTGAGATGGAAACTCAGTGTTGTTTAAATTTGCATCTCTTCAATGACCAGTGATGTTGAACAGTTTTGCATATATTTATTTGCCATTTCTACTTCTTCAACTGAGAAGTGTTTATTCATTTCAAATGTCCATTTTTGGATTGGATCTTTAAATATGGGGGTCTGACTTTTTGCATTCTTTATATACAATAGTTATTAATCCTTTGAAGCATAATATAGGTGGCAAATTTTTTTTAACATGGGATTGTCTCTTCACTCCGTTGGTGGTTTCTTTTGTTATGCGTCTTTTTAATAAAATGAGATCTCAGTTGTTGATTCTTTGTGATAATTCCTGTACTATCATGATTTTGTTCATAAAGTCTTCGCCTATACCAATGTCTTCAAAAGTTTTACCTATTCTATTTTCCACCAGATTTAGTGTTTTTGTTTTAATATTTAGATCTTTGAGCCATTTCAATTTTAGCTTAGTGCATGGTGAACAATATGGGTTAATTTTCATCTTCAGCATGTGGAAAGCCAGTTTTTCCAACACTACTTGTTAAAGAGGCTATCTTTCTTCCAGTGAAGGTATTTGGCTTTTTAGCCAAAGATAAGCTGGCTGAGTATGTTTGGAGTTGTTTCTGCATTTTTTAATCTGTTCCATTGATCTTCAGGTCTGTTTTTTCTTTTTTTGCCACTACTGTGCTTATTTTATCACTGTAACTTTGTAATATAATTTCAAGTCAGGGGTTGTAATATATTTTCAAGGCAGGTTTACCTCCTGCATTGCCTTTGTTGTCCAGAATTGCTTTTGCTATTATAGGTCTCTTCTGGTTCCAAATGAATTTTAGGATTGCTTTCTCTAATTCTGTGAGATATGCTATTGAAATTTTGATCAGGATTGCACTAAATCTGTATAATAACTTTGGAAACATGGCCTTTTTCACTCTTCTGGTACTCCCTACCCAAGAACAAGAGATATCTTTATATTTTCTGATATCCTATTCATTCTCCTTTTTCCAAGTACTGTAGTTTTCAATGTAAAGGTATTTTACTTACTTTGTGAGATTGATTCCTAAGTATTTCATTTTTTTTAATGCTATTGTGAAAGGTGTGGTTGCCTTAAATTCTCTTTCAGGGAGTTTGTTATTTGAGTACAGGCATGCTATTTATTTCTGATAGTTGACATTGTATCCCACTACACTACTGAATTTCATCATTAAATCTAGAAGTCTCCTGGTAGAGTTTTGGGGTCTTCTATGTAGAGTATCATGTCCGCTGCCAGAAATGATAGTTTAACTTTTTCCTTTCCTATCTGTATTCCTTTTATTTCTTTCTCTTGTCTAATTGCTCTGGCTAACCTTTCAAGAAGTATATTGAATAAGAGTGGTAACAGTGGACATCCATTTCTTATTCCTGATTTTAGAGTGAATGTTTTCAGTTTTGACCATTTAGTATAGTGTTGACCGATTTTTTTTTTTTTTTTTGGTCATAGATGGGCTTTATCAGAATGGGCTAAAGACCATCTATTTCAATTTTCTGCAGTTTTTTTTTTATCATGAATGGGTTATGGATTTGTCAAACACTTTTTCTGTGTCTATTTAGATGATCATATTATTTTGTCCCTGACTGTATAATATGGTATATCACATTTATTGATTTGTGTATGTTGAATGACTTCCGCATGCCTTGGATGAATTTTAATTGGTCATCGTCTATAATTACCTTGATGATTTGCTGCATTCTGTTTGCCAGTATCTTATTGAGGATTTTTGCGTCTATGTTCATTGTGGCTATTGGTTGGTAGTTCTTTTTTTTAGTTGGATCTCTTCCTAGTTTGGGTATCAGGGTAATGCTTGCTTCCAGGAATGCATTATGGAGTATTGCTTCTCTTTAAATTTCATTAAATAACTTGAGAAGTAGCAACATTAGGTCTTCTCTAAATTTCTTGTAGAGTTCAACATTGAATCTCTCAGGGCCTCGGCTTTTGTTTGCTGTTAGAGTTTTAATTATATCTTTAGTTTCTTTGATTGATAGTGTTTTTTTAGATTTTTTTCTCTTCTTGATTCAGCTTTGGTAATTCATATGTATCTAGTAATCTGTCCATTTCTGTCTTCTCCATTTTATTAGAATACAGGTTCTTGATGTTGGTATTGATTATTTTCTGGATATCTGCAAGATCTGTTGTGATTTCACCCTTTTCATTCCTAAATGGATGGATTTAAGTCTTTTCTTTCCTTTTCTTCGTAATGATGACTAAGGGATTGGCAATTTTATTTAATCTTTCAAAGAACCAACTCTTCAAATCCTTGATTCTTTGTATTGTTTTCTAAGTCTCCATGGCATTGATTTCTGCTCTGATCCTTATAATTCCCTTCCTTGTACAAGCTTTGGGCTTGACTTGTTCTTGTTTTTCTAGAAGCTTGAGGTTCAATGTTAAGTTGTTTATTGAGCTCTCTCTGTTTTTCTGATATGGGTATACACCATTATAAATTTCCTTTGTAGGACTGCTTTCACTGTGTCCCATAATTTCTGGTATGCTGTACTGGCATTATCATTAAATTGTAGAAACTGTATAATTTCTTCTATCATTTCATCTGTGATCCACTGGTTGCTCAGGAGGGTGCTATTTAATTAACTTGTGTTTATAGCATTCTTTTGGTTTCTTTTGCCATTGATTTCCAATTTCATCCCACTATGGTCTGATAATGTGCATGGGATAATTTAAATTTCTTTGCATTTACTTAACCATATTCTATGAGCTAGTATGTGGTCTATTTTGGAGTACATCCCATGTGTAGCTGAAAAGAATGATTGTTCTGTTTTTGTGGGGTGGAACACTCTGTAGACATCTACTAAGTCCATTTGTTCTAAAGTTCGTTTCATTTCTGATATTTCACTGTTGATTTTTTGTCTAGTTGATGTCTATTTGTGTCAGTTGGGTTTTGAGGTTCCCCATTACAATGGTATTAAAGCTTATTTAATTTTTCATGTGTGTTAATATTTTATATAGTTGTGTGCACTGGTATTTGGTGCATATATATTTATGATTGTTATGTCTTCCCCTTGGGTTGTTCCATTTACAAGGGCTTAGTGAACTTCCTTGACTCTCTTAATCAGTCTTGGCTTGAAATCAACTTTGTCTGCAAATAGAATAGCTCCCCCCACTTTTTTCTGGGTCCCTATCACATGGAATATTGTTTTCAGTCCTTTGACTTTCAGTCTATGAATTTCTTTTTGAATTAAACATGTTTCTTATATGTAGCCTATTATTGGATCTTGCTTTTTGATCTATTCTGCCAGTCTATTCCTTTTGACTGTGAATTGAGACAATTTACATTGATTATGATTGATATGTATTGATTTATTCTTGTCATCTTATTTTCCTATCATTGGTTTCCTTTTTCCCCCCTCTGTAATTGCTTGCTTTGCCTGCTGGATTCATTCTTCTGGTGTTCAATGAGTTGTATTCCTCACTATCTCTTTCTACAATGTCTTTTATAGTATTTTGAAATGCTGGTTTGGTGGTCATGAATTTCCTCAGGTGTTATTTGTCATGGAAATATCTTATTATTCCATCAATTTTGAAAGATAGTTTTGTGGGTTACATCAATCTGGGCTGGAGGTTGTTTTCTTTTAGGTCTTGAAGTACTTCACTCTAACCTATCCTTCACTTGAGGGTTTGTATTGAGAAGTCAGCTGTGATTCTGATGAAATTTCCTTTATAGGTGATTTATTTCTTTTCTCTAACAGCTTTTAATATTCTTTTCTTGCATTGAATTTCTGGAATTTTGAGTATTATATACCTTAATGTAGTGTATATTTTTATCATGACTAGTTGGAGTTCTGTATATGTCACTTATCTGTATATCAATTTCTTTTTCTCTACTTGGGAAGTTTTCTGCTGTTACTTCTCTGAATAGTTTTTTCATGTTGTTTGTGCTACTCCTACTTTTTCATTGACTCTAATCGATCTTATGTTATTTTTTGCATCATCTAGCAGGCGCTGCATGCATTACATGTGGTCTCTCGACATTTTCATGAAGTCTTTCTTTTCATTGTTGCTAACTGCAATCCTGTCTTCTGCATCTGATATTCTGTCCTCACATTGCCTCATTCTCCTTCATAGATTTTTAATGGAATTTTTAATCTCCTGGGTATCTGTTTGAATCTGTTTTATGGATTCTGTTTCTTTCCTATGTTGGGCATTCATGATTTCCATCATTTTCCTATGCTCCTCTATTATTTTTAATCTATATCTGCTCGAGAATCAATTGCCATGTCTTTTATTACGGTTACCATCTCTATAGTTATCTGTGCAATTATTTCTGATTTGATTTTTTTCTTCAGCCTCATACATCTGCTTTGTTACTTTTGCTTTACCACTTCAGAGAGTCCAGGTCGATGGTTTTTGAATCGTTCCACCTCATTAGCCCCCCGGGTTTGCTTTTGACGATTGGGAACTCTGAGGATGCATCTTGTTTAAGTGTCTTCTTGTTTTCTATTTTTTTTTTTTTTAGTTTGATTACTGGATTGATGCTTGCAAATTTCTTATGGTGAGTAGCTTTGTTGCCAGTATTCAGAATCCTTAGGAAATTACTACTTTTCTGAGATGTCTGCTAGGTGTAGCTGTTTTGTTTTTGTTTTTTGTTTTTGTTTTTGTTTTTTTGTATTGAGTCTGTTGTAAGATCCTACCTATTGTGTTCATTGGGGATGATAAGTTTCTGCCTACTTGTCCAAGCCCCTTGTTATTTAGCACTGGCCTATAATAGTGTTAATGACCTTTAGGCTACCTCAGTCATAGTATACCAGGAAGAACAACTGATCAGAACAATTATGTCACCTCGGGTAAAGTAGTATAATTAGCAATAACAACAGCATTAAACACAGTCTAGAAAATGATAAACTGTGGTAACTATGAATTTGCCACCTTTAAATGTATGAACTAGATTTTTGGTTATATAAGAAAATCTGAAGTGAAGCAGAAAATTGTATACAGTAAATAAATCCTCAATAAGACAATTTACCATCAGAAAGAAGATTTAAAAGGAGTTAGAGAAAAGTAGAGAAATAGAATAAGAGAAAGTGATTAGATGCAAGCTGGAGGACAAAGAAAGGTTATGCAAACTTTTGGAAACTTGAAAATACAGAAGGGGAAAGAGAAAAGGAAGAAATAAAAATAACAGAACAGCAAGAAAAAACTAGAAACTGTGTTCACACTCCTATGAAAACAAGAGCAAACAATCAAGAAAAAACAAAAGAAAAGCAAGGGAAAGGACAAAAAGAAAAACAGAAGAAAAGGAGAAAAATATATCTACTTCAAGTGCGTCTCTGCTGTCAATGGTACCCATGGGTGGACAGAGTTCAAATCCTACTTGATTAATCACAGCAAGCCAGCTGTAGCTTTATGAGAGTGGGGGTGATGGATAATCCCAGCAAGCCTTCACCTTTAGTTACACTGAAGCTCAGGCTGGTTTCTGGCTGTGAGGATGGAACCCAATTTATTCAGCCCATTAGTCTCTGTGCACCTCCTGCCAACTTGAACTCAGCAGCCTCTCCCTGACTGGGAGCCACTAGATAGAGCCATCCCACAGCTGTGCTGAGTTCTGAGATCAGTGGTCCCCTCTTCAAATGGCTATTGTCCTATCACCCTCTCCTGGGGAATGTCTGAACCTGAATGACTCACCAGCCACTGCAGTCCACTGCACCCACTACTCCATTCCACTGGTGCATCTCCCCATGGAGGCTTCTGGGGTTGCCATTACTCACTGTGCATCTGCAGGTTCAAGCTGCCTGTCCTACACAGTGAGTCTAGGCTCAGGGAGAAAGTTCTGCCTGCCGTCTCCTTCTTCATCTCTCTTTTTGTTTTCCCTGTGGGCTTCAACTCTCACTTCAGATCTTTCTGTGGTATAGGGGACCCACTTTCCTTCTTCTCTTCCATACTTTGCTATATTCCAGCATCTGGATACCAAATATCAGAGGCTCTTTCTCTGTTGCTCACCACTCCACCATCTTCCTGGAAGCCCCTTGGAGCACCTTCATCTTAAAGTTTATTTCACTGTAACCTGGTCTCCTCTATCCCATGCACCAGAGTTGCAGTTGTTACAGTTTTAAGGAACATCTGTATCTTGGACTCCAGGAACACCTCATGCCAAAGACAGTTAGTTCCCTGTGTCCACAGTCCTCTTTAACAATCCTGCCTTTGAAGCCCTTCAGGGTTTCCCCTTCTGAAATTCTCTATGAATGGCCCCCTCCTCTTATTAAAGGCATGAGGGGGGATGTAAAGGAGCTTGGGAACCTCATTCTGAGGCAACAGAAGCAGGCCTTAGGATTAAGGAAGGATTGGCCATGAGTTTGATCCCAGAGGCTCAGTTTTTCAAGCCAGGGGATGCTGGGTGGGTAAAAGAATGGAATGTCTAACCTCTGATACCCCTCTGTAGGGGCCCATTCATGGTTATCCTATCAAACCAACACCCTCACCCCTGTGCAGTGAAGATGGATGAAATAGTTCCCTAGATGTACTACAGCAGATTGAAGCCAGCATCTAAATACCAGGAGTGTGTCCCTGACTCATTGGTACCATGTAAGCTGACAATCTTGAAGAAGCAGACTTCGACTTCAGTAACCTCACTGAAAGATGGCAGCCCTGCTGTTGTCACTCTGAAAGCTGACCAGTTTACACACATTGATTGGTGAAGCAGATAGACTGCATCATTTTTGTGACTGATCATGATGTACTGCCACCTGTTGCTCTTAAGTGCATTTTTTTTTTCTGTAGCCCTGCTTTTTGTCATAGCCCTTGCTGAGACTGCCACAGCTGACTGGAAACGCAATGAGAGGTGCCTGAGACGTTTTGCTGGCATTGGGTACTTTTACTCGGGGCCCCATTGGTCAACCTGAGTTCCCCATCATGTGACCTGTGTATTCACCTAAACAGGTCAGGCCAGGGAGTTACTTGGACCTTTCCACACCCACTTCTCATGCTGAGGAAGGATCCAAGGGACCTGAACACATAATAAGACAACCTATTCTATCTGCTGACATGAAAATCAATAAACCTGTTTTGATCCAAAGTACCTCCCAACTGAGGAATGGTTCAAAGTCTGACACACCCAAGGTAAAGAACCATTAATTAACAAAACCTGAGTTATAAGTTTCCAACTGCCGGTATTGGTATTTTTTGATAGGTGTGCTGCCATTAGTAAAAATTCCTGAATAGTCCTAAAATTTGGAGGGTTATCATGGGAATGAGAATACAGGCTCAATGATAAGTATATATGTGAATAGGCCTCAGCCCAATCTGCCTGTTACAGTGACCACCGAGATTATTGTCTCTGTTGGAGCTGTATCTCCTGGGCTAATTAGAAGGGTGAAGATAAGGTAGCACTCCTCCAAAAGGGGGCTGCCACTCTCAGCTGTGAATTGGGAACTTGTAACCCTATTAACTTTGCTATCTTTAATCCAGGAGACCTAAATTGGGAAAATAGCCCCTGGATTTGGAGATTATATACAATCTCTCTCTCTCTCTCTCTCTCTCTCTCTCTCTCTCTCTCTCTCTCTCTCTATATATATATATATATATATATATATATATATATATATGACCTTCAAGTTATGACTGGCCTCACATATGAACAACTTGAGTTACAACCAGAATTTTAGGTTAACTTATGACCAAAGTATTGAGTTATGACCCAAATGCCAGCTACTTATGTAGTTGCAAACAAAGACTTGCAATGCTAGAAAATTGTATGTAAGCATATGTAAGCATCAGTCTGAGCCCGGATGCATGTATTTGTGGACATGATTTCGGTCAGTGCTTTATATAACTGATATGATTACTGCTATCAAAATGGCACCAGAAAAAGCTAGAAAAGAAGCTAAGGAAGGAAGGGAAAGTAAAGAAAGCAATCACAATCGAAAAGAAGAAGGAAATTGTGGAGAAATATGAGAGTGGCATTCATGTGAAAGATCTTGCTAATATGTACAGCATGTCAAAATCCATCATCTTGACAAACTTACAGAGAAAAGATTTGTATAAGAAAGTTAGTGTTAATTTGAAATTTGTTACTCAAATTAGTAAGTCAAGATCAATAGTGTTAGATGAGGTAGAAAGGCTATTAATAATGTGGATAAATGAAAGGCAGATGGCAGTTATAGCCCATCTGAATCTGTAATTTGTGAAAAAGCTAGGGCTGTAAATGCAGATCTCATAAAGGATAATCCATCAACAAGTGATAATGGTGAAACACTTCATGCCAGCAAGGGATAGTTTCAAAATTTAAAAGACCTGGGGTTCATAGTGTTACAAATATGGGGAAGTAGCCAGTGATGATAAAAGGGCTGCTGGAAATTACATACATCATTTTGAAATGATGACACAGAAAAATGGCTTTTGCTCTCATCAAGTTTTCAACTGTGATGAAACTGCCTTTTTCTGGAACATATTGCCCAGGAGAACGCACATTACGTAGGAAGAGAAGAAGATGCCAGGCCATAAGCCTATGAAGGATAGGCTAACCTTATTGCTATGTGCCAATGTGTGTGGTGACCTCAAGATAAAACCTCTCTTCATTTATCACTCTGAGACCCCTAGAGTGTTCAGAAAACATAAAGTAATGAACAATAGGCTAGCAGTCATGAGGAGATCTAACACAAAACCTTTGGTAACAAGAGTACTATTCCTGAGTGGATCAGGGCTTTCTGTCCTGATGTTAAGAAATATCTAGAGAGCAAAAGTTTACCTTTCAAGGCTCTGCTCATCATGGACAATGCTCCTGGCTCAGCCATGAGATTTGGAAGAATTGGCTGAAGAACTCCCATGTTTCTCAGTTGAGTTCTTCCCACCTAATAAATCTCCTCCATTGCAGCCTATGGGCCAGCAGGTTATAGCTAACTTTAAGAAGCTGTACACCAAGGAACTGTTCCTAAAGTGCTTCCAGATGGTCTCAGATACAGATTTAACCCTTAAAGAGTTCTGGAAGGAACATTAAAATATCCTTTGCTATGTGGGGTTAGGTGAGAAATCCTGGGCCAATATTTCTCCAAGGAAGCTGAGATCTTCCTGGAAGAAAATGTGGCCTCAAATTATACAAGACAGAGATTTTGAAGACTGTGTAGAAGAGTCTGAGCCTTCATTTGACCCTGTGGTTGATGACATTGTCACTATAGCAGAGTCCACAGACTTGCAGGTAGACTGGTGATGTTAAAGAACTGGTGGGGGAACACTCAGAGGAATTGTCTACAGAAGAACTTCACCAACTTCTGGCTGAGCAACAGAGAATGGCAGCCAAGGAGCTTTCTGCAGAGGATGAGGCATATCAACAATCAGTGCAGCAAAGTTCTTTTCTCAAATAAAGGAAAACCTGAAAAAAATAGAGCTACAGACATTTGTAGAGAAGACCCACCCAGACAGAAAAAAAGCCAATTGTTGCATTTGTTTGCTCAAAGACAATGTCATGTCATACTACAAAAGAGTGTTAAAGAAAAGACAGAAACAGACAACCTTAGACCAACTTTTAGTTCTGAAAATGTTGAGACTTAGTGAGCCAGAAGCAGGTCATAGTGGGCTACAGACTCTCATGAGGAAAGAAAGGACTCCAGAGAGCCAGATTCCTGATGTTCTTATGGAAGGGGACTCTCCTTCCAAACAATAACCACCTTCCGTTTCATCCTCCTTTCCTGCAAGCCAAAGATGTCAACTTGAACGGTGAGTACAGTATGAAAGTTTTATTTTTGGTAAACTAGGCTCATTTTATACCTTTTTGGTAAATATACCAAGAAAAATATTGGTGTTTCTGGTAAATTATGAACATTATGCAATGTTTTTTTTCCATTATGAAAAGGTTAGTTAAGGAGTGCTTTGGGAGGTTTGGAATGCATTATGGGTATTTCCAATATTTCTTCTGGGAAAAATAGTCTTGACTTACAACCAACTTGAGCTACAACCAGCCCTTACAAATGAATTGAGTTTGTAAGCATGTATATATATATATATATGTATATATATATTACTGACACAGAAACTACTACATTTGAAGAAAATCACTACCATCTGAATGGCTACATCTTACAAGGTTTTTCATTCATTTTATGGGGAAATGGAAAGTAGCCCCCCACCCTGGCCACAACCAAAAATGTATTTTTAGCCCTAGCAGAGACCATAGCCCAGACTCTGAAGGTTTCTCTTCTTGTTATCTATGTGGGGGAACCAACATGAGGGATCAATGGCCATGAGTTAGATGCCCATGAATCTTATACTGGCACAGAGTACACCAGCTGTTCTTTGGGGATTTGGCTTCTCAAGGCCTCAATAATTGCAAGAAGCTCTCTTTCCCAATGGGGAGGACAGGTCAACATCTCCGCAGGGAGCCTAACATGTCTAGATCAAAGGCCCTATAACTCAACCACCCAGAAGACCCAATGGTAGGGATTCCCTGACTACTTTGAACCCAACACTCACCACTTGTCCAATTTTTCTCACCTAAGGTGTCCTGGAATGATGTTGATGTAGACATCGAATAGTAGACCCCAAATAGACTACATTGGGTATGCAGAAGAACCACATATGCTGTACTAACCCCAAACTGGTCAGGGTCTTGTGTATTAGGTATGATTCACCCATCTTTCTTTCTACTCCCACTTGCCAGAGGAGAACACCTGGGGGTCCAAGCATATGGGGACAGGAGACCTATAGAAAAATGATGTACCCTGGATATTAGCAATTCAAAAGATGAGGAATGGCCCATGAACAGATAATTCAGTATTATGGTCCTGCCACCTGGGCAGCGAATGGGACCTAGGGCCACAACATCCCCATTTATATGCTAAACCACATAATTAGACTGCAAACAATTGTGGAAATTATAACCAGTGAAACTGCCAAGGCTCTTAACTTGTTAGCTAAACAACAGACCAAAATGTGCACTGCCATCTAACAAAATCACTTGGACTTAGATTATCTGCTTACAAATAGATGATGAGGGAAAGGATATAAAGGAGATTACAGATCAAATGAGGAAAATTGCTCATGTTCCAAACCAGACCTGGAAACGTTGGGATCCCAGAGAACTGTTTGGGGGATTGTTTTCAACTCTCAGGGGATTCAATATCCTGATAGGTATTACACTTCTGATTTGGGGAACCTGTTCCATCTTTCTTGCCTGGCCTCCTTGGTTATACATTCTGTCTCCAGCCTCACTGAGACAATGGTCAAAAGAAAAACAGCCTCGCATGTGATGATATTATGGAAATATAAACCTCTGAACCAGGATCATGTTCTGTGACCCAAAGTAGAATGGGGTCCAAGCATCAAAGGAGGAATGTGGTAGGGCCCCTTTTGATGTTTTGGGGCTGGGACTTTTACTACGTGGCAATATCAGCCTCTGTGTAGGCATGTGTAGTTCTGATACAACTCTGTAACATAAATCATACCCAACTAGACTGTAGAATGTTAATGTAAACAAAACCAGACTGTATAATATTAGTGTATGCCCATATAAGGGAGACAAAGACACAAAAATTGTATAAAAGAGTGCAACTACACCATGTTCAGCACTCAGTCATTGGACATGAATCCACTGAGTCAGTGCCTGCATGAATAAAGCTGCTTCCTGGGAAAAAGGCCTTGGTGTCCCATCTGTTGACATGAAAATCCTGCAGCATTAGCTTCTGACTGAAAGTGAGAGATGTGTGACTCTTCCTTTCATTTGATTATTTAGAGGCCATTGTGGAGTGATTCATTGGCCTTTATTCTGACATTGTTGTGTCTCATGGAATAGGAAGAGCCAAGGAGAGTAAGAGTGATGGGGGATGGTGGTGGGGCAAGCAGTCAAAGCACATAAAATATTTATTAAATTCACCATCTTATATGAGCATGCATCTGGTGCCCCAAGGTGTTTACATTAGTAACACTAAGTATCACTGATCACAGGGCATGTATGTCACAGATATAATAGTAAAAAAGACTTTTGAAATATCGTATCACCAAAATGTGACAGAGACATAAAGTAAACACATACTGTTGGAAAAAATATGGTACCGATAGATTTGTTCAAGGTGAGGTTGCCGCAAAACTTCAATTTGTAAAAACATAAAATACCTGCAAAGTGGAAAAAAGCAAAGTGCAAAATAATATTTGCTTGTAACATGTCTGCAACAAATGGTATTAGGAAGTCTAGTACAAATATATCAATGTTGAAGTTGGATCCCTCCCTTACACCATATATAAAAAAATAATTAACAATTCATCAAAGAACTAAATATAGGACCTAAAACTATAACATGCAAGAAAATATTCATGAGACTAGATTTGGCAATGATTTTTTTTGGGTATGATACTAAAAGCACAAACAAAAATCTACATTCAACTCTGTAAAAATTTAAAATATCTATGCATCAAAAGAGAGCACAAGCTATACAAATAAAAGGGAATATATAGGATAGGAGAAAATACTTATAAATCATATATCTGATGAGAGGTTAATATCTGGAATACATAAGAATTCCTACAGTTGAACATTTGAAAAGAAAAAGTGAAATTTGAAAATGGAAAAAGGACTTAAAAACACAATTATCCAAACATGATACGCATGAACCAATAAACGTATGAAATGATGCTCAAAATCACTTGTAATTACAGATAAAATACAAATAAAATCACACTGAGATAGCATATTACATGTATTTGGATAACTACTATAAAATGAAATAAAGCAGAAAATAGCTTTGTGAGTAAAAGTAGATGTGATGACACATCCTGCTGATGGGAATCTAGAATGATACAGTAACTATGGAAACAGTATGGCAGTTTCCAGAAAAATTAAAAATAAAATAAACACACAATCCACTAATTTCACTTTGGAGTATGTATCCAAAATATTGAAGGCAAAGTCTCAAAGATATACATTTTTCCAGCCTTAATATTAGCCACATGCTAAAATGTGAATGAAATTTGGAGACACTTTGCTAAGTGAAGTAAGACAGTCATAATCATACAGTTGTTGAATGATTTCACTTATTTGTGCAAGGTACCCACAATAGTCAAATTCACAAAGAAGAATGGGTGTTTGTTAGGACCTGTGGAGATTAGAGGTTGTTTAAAGTGTATAAAATTGTTCAATTTTATAAGATGAAAGAGTTCTGTAGATTGGTTATACAGTATTATAAATACACCTATTACTACTAAACTGTATACTTAAATATGGTTAAAATGATGAATTTTATGTTATATATATTTGGCCACAATTAAAAAAAAACCCTATGGCCCTGGAAAAGAATAAAATAATGGCAGAATCGGTAATGAAAGCATATTGTTTGTAATCTAAAAAAATTATAATTAATATAATTATATAATATATATAATATATAAATATATTATTATATATAAATAATAATAAATAATATATATATATAATAATATATAAATCATTTTATGGACAATTGTAGTATGAAAATCATTCCTGGGCCGGTGAGATGGCTCAGCGGCGTAAGCGCCTGCCTTGCAAGAGCGAGGGCCCGAGTTCAACTCCCGGAACCCACATACCAAAAAGGAGCCAGTGATATCACTCAGCGGCACGGGGGCCTGTTGGCATGCGAGGTCCTGAGGTCGACCCCCCGGTACCCACAAAAAAAAAAGAAAATCATTCCTTTCCTTACTATTTTTATATGATATTTTAGCTTAAATACCTGATTTTAAAAACCTTCACTCAGAAGAAACTAAGTGAATTGTGTAGTATTTTAATGATTAATTTTTTCTAAATTATTTATTATTATAATGTGATTTGAATGAGCAGTATCATATAAATGAAAACATGATTTACTTAAATACTACCTACCAGTGTTAAATAAAGAAAATGTTTGAATTATCATATTTAAATTGTAATATTGGGCTGTATTGTTTTCTATAGCAAGCATAACTGAGCTCAACATTTTGTTTAAAATATTGTGGAGGGGTAGTGAGGGACTCATATAACTAACATATTAATACAAACTATCCTCGTATAACTATGCTGGAATTGACAAGTGAGATGACTCAAGAAAAAAGATGTTAATCTTTCTAATTTCCACGTTTAGATAATTCTTTTCTCTTGGAAACTGATTATCTCTATGGTTTAGTTACTTAAGATCATAAAATATTAGTTTCATAAAACAAATAATTACATTTTATGCACATAATCAATGTGGCATCATAAATCACCACAAATTTTCTCAATAGAAAATAATAATTTTATTCCATCTTATTTTCTTATGCATTGTGCCATGAAAGAAAGAAAATGTATTGTTAAATCTTTCTGTACTGTATTGGTTCATTACATTTATTTGGGCTTTAATTTGCTTTAGAACTCACTTCATAGCATCCTGTGCACATTATCATTGATTGGCCAGATATTTGGCTAAAAATTACTTTGTGTAGGAATGTGAGAGTGTTTCTGGATGAGATTCACATTTGAAGCAATAAACTCAGTAGAGCAGATTGCTCTCAAAATGTGTGTGTGAGTACATCATCCAGTCCCCTGAGAGCCTAAACTAAACAAAAGGTACAGCAAGGGAGAATTTGTCACTTCTGTTTGACCCCTTGAGATGGGACATAGATCACCTGCTTTAACCCAAGACCTAATTCCTTATTTCCCCTGGTTTTCAGGCCTTCACAGTGAACTAGATCCGTGGCTTTCCTGAATGTACACTTTCAGATGGCTGAATGTAGAAATTCTCAACCCTATAATCATGGGAATCAATTTCTCCAATAAATACTGTATATGTGTGTATAAAAGGTACATGTATTTGTGTTATTAGTGTATGCATATGCATCATGTCTATATATGTATTTATAATCTATTACATATATGTATTTATAATCTATAATCTCTGTTTTGCTGGAGAAACCTGATAATATATTATCTTAATATTTAAGTCATATTTATCACAAGAAAATTTACTACACAAGGAATGCTATCAAAAATATTTCTTCAACCTCTGAATAACAGTGATGTAATTTGTAGAGCTGCAATATCACATAAACACTTCAATTTTGCTTTAAATAGTTTATTATATTATTTTGTGTTAGCACAAATTTGCATAATCATACTTTTTAATAACAGCTAAATATTTGTTTGTGAAAATGTATATTGCTTAACCACCCAGTACTTTAACAAGAGATATATATTTTCTAATTTTTAATAATTTGTACTTCATTAAGCATGTTAAAAGGTAAGTCATGTGACACTGGTATAAAATCAACCCAGCTATTACTTGGGGTGGTACTTTCTTTAAAATTACATAACATGGGACAGTGTATGCTACTGGTGCAATCATTTTGAAAAGTTAGCTTTCTCTTCCAAAAATTTTTCTCCCTTATGCTGTATCTTCCGATCATTGTAATGTATATGTTCTATTTTCTTTTCTTTGGGGTATACATTAGTACACTTGTCCCCTCCATTTACATGGATGTTTTTCCCAGAGTTTCATTTCTGCATTTTCAATTTCTAATGTGACATGATTTTTAAAATTGCATCGTTGATTTCATTATACACTTGTTTCATTGCTCTTATCTCCATTTTCGCTCTCCTGTGTGGTATAATTTCACAGATGTATTTTTTGAATAAACATTTGCTTTATAATGCTTTTAGATTTATTGAAAAATTTTGAAGGCAGTCCAGAGAATTCTCATGTACTATCTGTCCAGTTTTCCCTATTATTAATGCCTTATATTAGTATAATACCTGTGTCATAATCAGTGAAGTAATATTGAGTATTAATAACAACATGCTTTGTTTTAATCAAATTTCCTTTTTTTTGTGTGGGTACTTGGGGTCAAACTCAGGACCTCATGTGCCAGCAGTTTCCTGTGCCTCTGAGCAATATCACCAGCCCTTTTTCTTTTATGTGGGTACCGGGAGTCAAATTCAGGACCTCGCACTTGCCAGGCAGGCCCTTATGCCGCTGAGCTATCTCTCTGGCTCAAATTTCCTTCTTTTAATGTTTTCCTTTTTGTCGTTAATCAAGCAAGAATGTTATAATACATTTAGTCAATATGTTTCTTTAGGCCCCTAAAGTGTGTGAGTTTCTCATACTTCCCCAATTTCTGATAACTTGACAATTTTGGGGAGTATTGGCCAGATATTTGGAATTGGGATTTGTTGATGTTTACCTTGTGGTTGGACATGAGTTATGTGTTTTTGTGTATGTGTGTGTGTGCGTGTGTGTATGTGTAAACACCACAGAGGTAAATTTTCCTTTTTATCATATCATATCAAGGTCATGCTATTGTATCACTTATACTTACCTTGATTATGTACACATTCAGCTTTCTCCACTATAAAGTTATTCTGCTCTTTCTCTTATACAGTCTTTGGATGAAAATCTGTATGCACAGCCTACAGGAAGAAGGAAGAAAGGTGGAAGGAAATTGTGCTACACCTTTTTAAGTCTGCAATGTCTAGATAAGCTGAATAGAATTCCAAATTCTGGACAATTTGTGTATTCTACCAAAATTATTAATTTTTTCAACTATTTATTTACATAAGTTTGGATATTTATTATGTATTTGAGCATATATGTATTTTACATGAACATTGTATTTCCTTTCAATTTTGCTTTTCAATCATCACTATATGAGACACTTTTCCATATCATTGTGTAGAATTTTATTTCATTTTATTGGTTGAATTTTGTTCAACACCATATTTTACTGATTATCACATGCACATTTTTTGACAACTTAGAAGTTCTGAAGTAGAGATGTCTTAACAATATATGGCACCATATATTTACCATGCACCTATGGGTATTGGTATCGCATTTGTGACCAGCATATATAGAGAGAAAGCTGTTCATATTTTCACTACCTCAGTTGAATTTGTCAGGAATGGTTACTGCCTGTGTCAAGTTTGACATAGATTGATTGGTAGCAGAGAGCTTGCCTAGCATTCACAATGGCCTGGGGTCAATCCCCAGCAATGCAAAATAAATAAGTAAACAAACAAACAATCAAACAAGAAAGAAATACAGTACAAAACAAAGAGAGAAGTTAGAAGTAAGGGTATGCAAGTTGTCATGTAGGGATGGATTTTTGATGAAGCTGTAGTTATGGAGAGATTTTTAGAGTTCGAAAATGGTGGATTACTATACAAATGAAATTGTGAAGAGAAAAGGAGAACTGCAGGTGAAAATGAAAATATCCTTTCACAGGGAACTGTTGCATGAGAAATCCATTTTATTTAAATTCTGATGGAAAACACATGCAAAGGACACAGCAGTATGTAAAATTGTGATAGGAAAAAGTTCAACTAATAGCACCAGCTTTAATTTACCTATTGAAATTAACCTATAGAATGATTGAGATTCAGTTTGATTTTGTAGCTACAATGAGCATGGGCTCATCTTACATAACTTATAATAATCTTACAGGAATACAGACAGCAGTACCTAAAGTAATTTGCATCTACTCTGGACACAAGAGTGTTCCAAAGCAGTCATGAATACAATTGATAAAGCAATCATAGAAAAAGCCCTTCTACTGGCCTGTCTTGAGTATCCTAGCTATGAGCTGAATTCATAGCTCCCAATTCCTTATTTATACAATCTACCATCTTTAGGTTGGCCTCCCCATGAAATTCATTCTCTTCACTAACTGGCCCTTTATCTCCTGAATGCCACCATGGCCTTTTCCACCTCTCTCCCAGGGCCTCAAGAATCTAGGTTGGAACTTATTTTTCATACTTCCTCCAAGACACTAATGGTAGTTTTAATAAGCATCTCAAGCTCTACGCTACTTCAGCCTTAGATGGCTAGAATAAGGAAATTTGTAGCGCCACATTTTTGTGAAAATTCTCTTCCCTGAGCTGGCTCAGACTAGCAGCTTTGTTCACAACTTTTCCTCTCTCTCAACATCCAAGTTGAGCTGACCTATTCCTGATTCCCTCTCTGAAGCAGGCCTCTCTAGAACAAAGAGTGGTGGAAAATCTATCATGATACTTATTAATTTATGATAAGAAATACAACTGTCAAATGGACCTAATTGCTCGATTTAGAAAAACTGCTGCATGAAAAGTTAATTATAACATGAGGGCCAGCTTGTTATTCTACTGAGAGGAACAAAGTTCCAAATTATATAGGCCAATTCTCCCAGTAGCTCATTATGTTTCTGTGAGCATATTATTTAGAGAAAAATTATAATCAAATTTTTGTGGTGATAATTTTATACTAAATGGCGCATGATTTGAATTCCAAATAGCATCTCCTAAAGGTGGAGTGATGTTTGTACTGACAGTCTGCATCCAGTTTGCTTAGGCTTTATCCTTGAACCTGTGCTCTGACTTCCCTGGACAGCACTGGGTGGACATTGTTACCTGTGGCTCTTTAAATTCTCCTGTATATAAAAAGTGATTGGACCAGTGTTATGGCTCAGCGGCATAAGCTCTTGCCTGGCAAGCGCAAAGTCCTCAGTTAGACTCCCAGTACCCACATTAAAAAAGTGTGATTATGTGTAATCATTATAGAGATGGTAGGTAAAGACAAAAATAACAAATCTAACAAATATAATGTGGGAAAAATGAAGGAAGAAAGGAGGCATGACGCTAAGTAAGAGTCATGGACTGGTAGACTATCAGTTCAAGTATGAAAAATATGTTAAGTTATTAAAAGAGAGTGAGTTATACATTTTGTATGTTTTCTGAGAGCTTTTTCAAATTTATTTCAAAGATGGTGAAGTGTTCTTATAAGTTAAAAAAGACTAAAATGTGGCACTTCTTAGTAAGAGTGTTCTGGCCAGTCACCTGCCCACCACATGCATTCTATATCAAGCAATATTAGAGAAGAATTATGAGTCAATATCCAGAGGCATCGAGTCCATCAGAGACTCAAGCTAGTCAGGATTTTATCAGATACCATGGTTGGCCTGAGTCAATTTTCCAGCAGATGTAACTATTAATCCAAGGACTTTGTGTTAAGGTCACAAAACATCAAAAATGGCAACATATGGGTTTATCAAAAGGATAATAGGATAGAGAATTTGGGGAATTGTTTCTGCTGTAGCGATCATCAATAAAGCCATAGTTTTTGCATTATGCCAAAATAAGTATTTAATTACAGAATTATACCCAATGAAATGCATTGAAAGAAGACTCTCCAGGAAAGCCTTACTAACAAATGTACATATTGCATCCAAACAAAGAAATGGTAATGGAACTTAAGGCATTTATCCATCCTGCCAATGAAGTAGGATAAGAATATTTCACTGTCCTTTGTTATGGTAACTTTGTAAAGCCTACACAAGTAACAAATGATTCTCAAGTGATTAACCTCAAATCTTGTTTATTTAGTCACAGAATAAAAAATAATTTCTGATTTCTACAATAATTAAGATAGATCTATGCTTATGATTATATAGAAAAATATTGAAGTCCTTTACACATTTACTAATGTATCTTAAAGTACACCTTGAATTAGTGTAATGTCTTACATGTTTTATGTGTTCTTTGTCACATTTGTGTGATTTTCAATCTGTATATATGATAATTAACTTTATGAGGTCTTTAAATGAATCTGAGCTGAAAAAATAACAACAGTTTGATAGAGGGGGAAAAAAGGGAATTGAAATGTGTTATGTATGTGTACCAATCCCCTACAGTGAATGTAATAATTATTTATCACAACCATATACTAATAAAAATAAAAGCAAAGAAAAACAAAGTGTCTGATGACTTTTACAGGAAGAGAATCGTAGACACACTGGATATTACTTTAGTTCTGCTCTCCCATTCAAGATTAGTACTTCTTACAGAAAGTTAACAAAAGATCTGATATGCACTACTGAGTCATTAAACATTCAGTGGGAAATAAATAGTCTTGGAATGTTTGAAGAAGACAGAAAAAACTATTTCAACTGTTAATTGTATCTGGCTAATGCAATTTGATACTGTAGAACTCTTATTGGGGTACAAAGATGGAGGATTTGGTAAGCATGTAAGTTGATATTTTCTAACTTTGATTAGACTTGAAGTGAAATATTGTACTACAGCATAAGGCTGAAGATATCCTCTAATTCTTTAGCCAGGTGAGTGAGGTAGATGAGCTTAATCCTATAATCCATACCTTAACTCTCACTAGGAGAAAATGTATTTGTCTCTTCAAATACACTAGTCCTGCTAATTGCCACTTGGAAGGCAACTGAATAGAATATAGTCCTTTCTTAAGGACTATAATGAAATGATTGAAGCCAATAAGGCTAATCTGATTTGTAAAAATAATTGGGGTCAAAATGTTCAGACTAGAGAGTGGAGGACTAATATTAAACACAATGAAATTATAAGCTTTACTACCTGATTGATAAGCTCAGAGAAAGGAAAATCTCAAATAAAATTTCATCTGAATAATTTTTATGCCTACCTGACATTTTATGGGAGACTGAGCAGAGGGAAAAACATCATTATAGCATAGAATAACCTATCATACTTCAATTACTTCTCAGTGAACATAATTAAAATTTTCTTAATAATTTAATTGCACATGATCATGGTACATACACAAGAAATAAATATATTCCTTAGCAAAATATCACCTGAATCTCTTTTGACAGTGAGTTAACATTCAAGAAGACACTGACTAAATGAACTGAAACAATGAAAAGACAATTCACCTTTAAAGAAAAGTACATTATTTTAAAATAATCCTGAATAAAAGGAATTGAAAGCAATTTCTCTGATTATAAACATACATATCAAATCAATAAGGGCATAGACTTCACTATTTTTCTATTCAACAGTAATGTATTGGACACTTCAATATGGTAGCTGAAACAATATAGATCATAATCATTTTAATAAATGTGAATAAATATATGTGACATGATAATAATGTATTGAATTCATGTACTTACAACTTTTTAAAAATTTGTATTTATTAGAAGATTTCCCTGAATAAAATTAGGTCAAAGAGTAGAAATATAGTGTCTAATTTGACTCCTATGTACATTAGAAATTTGAAGTCCAAAAAGCAAAATAAGAATATTACCAATGATGTATCTTTCAATTTAACAAATTTGTGTTCAGAGTAAAGCAGCATTGCTACCCATCAAAAGTCTCCTGGGCTTGTTGTGTGTAACCATCCCAACCCAAAGCCCCTTAGCTGTTAGTCTCCACTTTTCTTGTGTATGGCTTTCTGCATCAGAGAAGAAAGAGCTCCTTTTGGAAGGGAAATGAGTCACAGACTTTGTCAAAATTATAGAGCAGTTACATCCAGTACTGCTGAGAATATGCTATCCTAGCTGAATGGTCTATTGCAAGAGTCTAGTTGTTAGCAAAAGATCCGACTTTGAAATTAATTGAAGATGCATGGAAAATCACCTTAGGATGACTGCAAACTAAAGAGATTTGAATGGAAAAAAATGTAGACTAATTCAATTCTCTGATTTGAACAAGTCTGAATTTTACTTAGTTATAATTTTCTGCACAGATACAGGGCCAAAGTGAAGCTACAACCTGAATACCTTGAATGTGTTGCACTGATCTCATATTTTCCACAAAACCAACAGAAAGAGGGCAGAAATGTCCCACAGAAAACTAATGTGATATGAATTGCCTCTTTTAAATTCAATTGTTTCTGATGGGAGAAAAATGAAAAGAAATAAAATAAGAGGTATGTTGAACATCAAAGTTATTAAAGACTTTCAACTTCAATGTCTTAGTTTCACTTGTTCAAAGGGAACTAATCATTTGAAAGGAAAACCTAGTCTTATTTAGGTTTATTGTTTATTAAGTTATAATTCATTTATTTAAAATAAACTACTCATTTCTATGTACCTATATCTGTGAGAACACAACAACAATCAATATCGTGAAGATATCTGTCATTTCAGTAATGTTCTTTGAAGAAGCTATGTCTGTATTAAAGATCCCGCAAATCGCTTGATCTTCGTTGACCAGAATATCATGGTTGTGGAGAGATGAAATATTGTTGCTTGAGACTCAAAAATATCTTGAAGTGTATTAAGTCCTTT
Organism: Erethizon dorsatum; assembly: GCA_028451465.1. Lineage (NCBI taxonomy): Eukaryota > Metazoa > Chordata > Mammalia > Rodentia > Erethizontidae > Erethizon > Erethizon dorsatum. The sequence goes on from CM051824.1 coordinate 20,991,585, forward strand.
AATGGCCATTTGCCTTAACTTCCTATCTGATCTAACATTCTCGTGGTTATTAAGTCATCTTCACAGAAAATATTGCTGAATTTAGCAGACCCTTATCCTCCACCATCTCTAATGCTCTCCAGAGGCATCATTTGAAACCTGTAGAAGATATTTACCCAACTTGTTGTAGCCCAGTTTCCTGAGGCACCCGCAAGTCTATTTGGTAAATGTACTGATTTATGTCTTTCCTTTACGCTGTGGCTATAGAAGCTCATGGATCTCTTCTACAGCAGAACATGCCATTCAAGGTAGCTTGGATCTGTTTTTCCAGGACATTGTCATTTATGTTTGTCTCAGAAGAAACCATTTTCCTATTTCCTTTATGGTTAAGTCATTTTTTTTTTTTAACATTGGTATTTCCAAGAGATTCCTTCAGCACCTGGAAGTTTCTCTGTGCTTCCCTCTATATTCATCGATAGGAAATTACTGATCTGAATTCTGTCCCCATACATTGGTCTGCACTTGAATCATTTAATGTATCATGAAGAATATACTCTGTTTTTTCTGACTTCTTTCATGTAGCCTAGTTATTCTGATCTAATGCTGGGAAGTATTCTACTGTAATGGAGATATCACAATTTATTCTCCTCTCACTTCTTGGTGGTTATTTCATTTGTTTTGAGTTTTGGACTTTAACATACAAAGCTGAAATAGATTTTTTTTCAATTCTTTGTCATGAGTAAATTCTTGTATACGAGATGGCTAGATTCTAAGGTGTTTAACTTTGTAATAAGCTGCCAAACTGCTTTCCAAAGTGGTTCTTTTACATTTTCATTTGAAATGCATGCAAGGTCCAGTTTTTTCTTTATTTACTATTTTTAATTTAAAATATTGTAATTGGTGTGAACCAATAAAGTTTTAATATGCATTTCCTTTATGACTAAGGCATTATTTTATCAAGTACTTGTTATATAGGAATGCCTTCTTTGCTGAAGTTTCTCCCAATAATTGTCAAATTTCTTGTATAGATTTTTGTTTTTCTGATTTAGTTTTGAAAATTCCTTTAAATATCCTAGATACTAGTTCATTGTGAGATATATTCCTTGCAAGTATTTTTTGCAATTTCATGGCTTGGCATTTTATTTTCTTAATAATTTCTTTGGAAGAATAGAAGTTTTAATTTTGATGAAATCTAATTTGAACATTTTTCTTTTATGAGTTGAGTTTTTGACACATTCTAAGAAATCTCCACCACAGGATAATGGTTTAATTTTTATTTCATTCTACATGTTGCAGCAGCTTTAGATTTGACATTTAGTTATAATCTAGAGAGATGATATTTTCAAACAACATGAGGTGTGAGTTGAGTTTTTTTACTATTATTATTTCATTTCATGTATGGCTATCTACTTTGACTATGTGCATTGATTGAAAAGCTTACAGTTTCTACTCAAAATTACATTTGGATATTTATGAAAAGAGAGACATCTATGTATGTGTAAATCTATATTTAGAATTTTAATTCTGTTTTCTAAATCTATTTATCTAATTTAATACCAATACCCTAGACTCTTGCTTACTGAAACTCATCTTCTCTCTCATGAACTCCTGTTTTCTTTATTTAATATTTTCATTCATTGGTTTTTTTCCATTCTTTTAATTTTTATCTATTTATATCTTTATATTGAATGCAAATGTCACATAAGCAGCACAGAGTTGAGTCTTTCATTTCAATCATATATGATATTCTGTTTTATTTAATTGGGTTGTTCAAATCAGTTGCATGGAATAATTTTCATCATTAGGTTAAATCTATTATCTCAATATTTTATTATGCATAGCAACTGTTCTTTTTATAATTTTTTCTTACTCTACTTGCTTGGGTTTTATGATGTTTCCATTTTATCTCCTTTGCCAGTTCATTAGCTGTAATTTGTGTTGTTATTTTAGTGTCTATGGAATAGTATGTAGCTTTAACTTATCACAGGTTACTTATCTGTGGCATTATACCACTTCAAGTACAGTATAAAAGCCTTAAAATTATACTTTTTTTCCCTTCTTCCTCTTCATGTTGAGATCATCATACATTTTCAGTCATTTATGTGTTATTATATCACGATATAGTTTTAAATTTTTGTATAGTGTGAATTATTTATTAAAATATTTCAATGATAAAAAATAAATGTTTATTTACTGTGTACTTACCATTCCAGGTGCTCTTCATTCTATTTTATTTTTTTTGTGGGTACCAGGAGTCGAACTCAGGACCTCGTACTTGCTAGGCAGGCACTTATGCCGCTGAGCCATCTCACCAGCCCTATTCTATTATTTTGATCATTATCCCATCTGGCATAATTTTATTTTTCCTGAAATAATTTATCTTTATTGTAGTGTATATCTGCTGCTCATAAGTATAACATTACTTTATATTTGAAGAATTTGTATTTTGACTTCGTGTTAGAAAAATATTTTGCAAGACATACAGTTATAGGTTTTCCATTTCTTTCTTTTCTTTTATCACTTTAAAAATAATGTTCTACTGTGTTATGTTTATGTGTTTCTTATGAGAAATCTGGTCACTTATATATGACACTATCTTTTATTTTGCCTCTTTTCATAATTCCTGTTTCTCACTGGTTTTATCATATTTAGTGCTTCATATGCCTGATACATGTTAGCTTATTGGATATATGGTTTAAATTTTTGAAAGTTTTCAGGTTTTTTTTTTTTTTAATGCCTGTGGGTTTTTTCTCCACTGCTCTTTTTTCTCTCCTTTAGGCACTGTCTTTTCACATGTTTTAGTTTGTTTAAAGTCATGTCATAACTCGCTCATGCTCATTTTTTTCAAGTCATTTCTTCATATTTTCATGTAAATAGTTTTCCTACTTATTCAAGATCACTGCTTTTTTTCTGCTTCTGTTTACTCTCATCTGCTTTAAAGCTACAAATGCGTGTATATTACCTTTTTTAATATACAAAAGTTCAAGGAGTTCTCTTCTAAATATTTTTCTTATCTCCATTTAAATAATTTTGAACATATAGAATTCTAAAATATTTGAGTATCTTAACTGTTAATTCTTATGTTTCAGTTTTTGTCAGTTTCAAATGACTGTTGCCTCCTTTGAATGGGTCTTAATTTTGTGTTTTTTATGATTAATGATTTATTTTAATCCCCATTATACAGATGACAAAAACGGACACAGAAGTCAACTAATTTTTCTAAGTTAACACACTCTGCAAATGGAAGTAAGCTGGGAATCAAACCCAAGAAGACTTTATTGTAGAGTCCATGCTTTTACTATATTATCCTCTCTCCCAAAGATATATGGTAATGAACACAGCTACTACTAGAGTCTTGTTGAGGTAAAGAGCCAGTGGAGACAATTAATTGTGCAGTATTCTGTTTTAACTTCTTTATTTTACCTTTGTTGCAATGTTTCCCGCTGGCAAAATACAAGAATAATCCAAAGGACAAGGTAGCAAAGGTATGTCAGTTTGGAAAGCCAAGATTCTAGACAGAAAGTAGAATAGAGAAGACAAAAAAAGCATCTAGAGGGAAGATAGAAAGTAACCAGGATTGTCTATAGCAAAATCTGCAAAAATTAAATGGAATAAATAAAGATTGATGACTTTTATTTTAGGTAGTGAACTTCTTTGTAAGTTAAATATTAACTGAAATCTTACTGTAGAAATTCATGAAAATTATGTTTTTCTCACTGATTTCAGGGACACACTACAGGAGTGGAGAGCTTTTGACTCCTCACATCATTCTCATGGGACCCTGAGGTGTAGTCACTCCTTGCTTGAACTTTATTAAAGAAAGCTATAGCTGATAGGAAGAAGAAAATAAAATTCAGTTTCAGATGTAAATTATTGACCATGTGGTCTTGTATAAATTATGCATTCATTTGAGCCTTAGTTTATTCATTCATAGAGTTAGAATAGCAACATTTTCTTTGAGAAATATTGAAAATTGAATTATAGGATTTATGTGGAGGCTTAAAAAAGCAGAAAAATAATAAAATTGTTTATTTTTCTACTTGCCACAATTTTAAACATTTTTACTTATTAAAAGTAAGTTTATTAAATCACTTTGTATTATACAAACTTTTGATTTTAATTCTTTATTTGGCATTTAACCTACTGTTTGTCCTAATTCCCATTGCCAGAAGCAGAACTAATTGTTATTAACCTGTATTACAACTTTATATAGAATCTTCAATAGTTTGGGATTGAATCTTATAACATATGCAAATGTACGACAAGCAAAAGAAGCTTGCAGTATAGATAGAAAAAATTACTGTAAGTTCTTAGAAGGCAGGAAGCTGATCTCAAAGATTTTGAGAATTTTTTTTTTATTCTCAGATATCTCCCTTTCTCTTTACCTCCAGCTATGTGAAAAGATATAGATGTCACATGCGGTTATGGAATCATTTGGATTCATGCCAGAAAAATTCATGCATATAAACATGTGAAATACTGTGTAAAAAAACTTCATTACATAGGAAACAAATGCCAAACAGGGCATTACATGTTGAAGATGTAATATATAAAGTAGTATCTTTGAAGAAATCACAATTATAACATTATTTAATATAGATTTCTAGAAGTGCTCTAGTTCACTAAGATATGTATTCACTCAAAACATTTCTTTAAGGAGAACTGCTTAAAATATAAATTATGGTTATAGAAAATTTTGATGTACATTTGTATAGATTTTATATATTAGGAAAACAAAGTTTTTGAACCAAGAAATATATGATAATAGTTATGATTTAGGAAGAATAATCAAGGAAAAATGATATTTGTATTTGAGCAGAAATGAGGTAAAGGGAAAGAGCTTGAACTAAATACAATTAATGTACCAAAGGAACAAGGCCAGATTGAAGCCACTAGAGTGTCTTCTACTGAGTCTAATGGGAAATTCAGGCTTCAATAGGATAATTCATTCAATTCATCTTTCCATGTATGAATGTTTTTACAAATGCAAATTATAATTTGTTTTTTCTACCTTTCGATGCATGGAGTATATTTTTTGTATTGAGCACAAAACAGAAAAATGAAGTTGTTTGTCTTTTATTATACTGTTTTTAACTAGGATTGATCTTTATCACAAAGAGCCTTTGATTTTCTATGCAAAAGCCATCTTTTCACACAAATTACAATGACTAATCATATACTTGAATAATTTAGTAGTTTTTGAAACATTTAAGCGTACAGTTGCAACTTGACCTAAAGTTATACTGATTTGAACAGACAGGGCCAGCAGTCAAATAGGGTCCTATATTTGCAAGATCTCTGTTCTTGATTTAATGTCACATGATTTTCTTTGAAATTCTTAATAATTTTATCTATAAATTAATACTTAAAATTGAACTCTGATAAGCTAGGGCAGTGATAAATATAAAGCATTACTTTAGTATGATGATAAATGTAAGGTCATGGAAGGTTGTATAAGATCATTTCGATAATGAGATTTTTGTACTGAAAATTTAATTAAACTTTTATTTTTGAAGAAGTTTTAAGCTCACAGCAAAACTAAGATAAAAGTAGACAAATTCCCCATATTCCTGCCCATGCATAGGTATACCTACTACTATTATTGACATTACCATTTGTCTTCTTTTTTTCTGTGGATACGGTATGAACACTGGATGTGTACCTTCCTACCACATTTTCAATTTGTGATTATTGTTAATATAGTAATATTGTTGTATATTAGATTTCTAGGATTTATCTTGCATAATTTAAACTTTCCACCCACTGACTAATATCTCCCAATTGCTGTTCCCCACACAAAAAGTAAAGCATTAAAATGATAAATATGAATTGTGTCTGCTACTTATTAACTGATCAGTAAATTTTGGCAATCAATTTTAGCATTATTCAGATCACTTCTTTCTAATAAAAAGCAAGAGTGACCATTTAAAAATGCCATTGAGTTTAGATAGGGATTGGTAAATTGAAACTGTAGATCACTTCGGGTAGTGTGGACATTTCAGAAATACTAAGTCTTCCAATTCATGAGGGTGGGATTTTACATTCATTTATGTTTTCTTCCCTTATTTCTTCAATCAAACTAGAAAGTTTCTGTATTGGAAAGATAAGGTACAAACAGGGTGATACAGCAACTTATAAGGAAGGAAAAGTATTTGGAAACCACATATCAGGTTAAAGGTTAATTTCCAAAATAGATAACTCAGACAATCCATCATCATCATCATCATCATCATCATCAACCCTGATTTTAAAAATGGGATAGAGATTAGAATATTTCTTCAAAGAAGACATATAAATGCCCAACAGGTGTATGAAAAATGTGACTAATTAAAATATTATTAAAACCATAGTAATATACTGGTATTGGTAGGAGTGCTGAGGTCAAAACAGCAAATATGACAATTGGTGGTAAGGAAATAATGATAAGGAAAGGAATACAAAATAGTGCAGCCTCTGTGGGACAGTATGGAAGTTTATCAAAAAAGTTAAAAATAGAGGGCCAGTGAGATGGCTCAGCGGCTTAAGAGCCTGCCCGGCAAGCATGAGGGCCCGAGTTCGACTCCCGGAACCCACATACGAAAAAGGGGCCGGTGATATCGCTCAGTGGCACGGGCGCCTGCTGGCACGTGAGGTCCTGAGGTCGACCCCCCGGTACCCACAAAAAAAAAATAGAACACCATATGGTCCAGCAATTTTGCAATTGGTATTTATTCACAATAATTAAAATCAGAAATTAAAAATAAATTAGAATACCAATGTTCTTTGTAGCACTCTTAATAGTTGCTAGGATATGGAAACAATCTAAATGTCCGTCAAAAGAGAAATGGATAAAATAGATGTAGCAATATATAGTATTAGTCTAGGTTCACCAGAGAAATAGAAACAGATAAATATATCCATGTGGTGTGCATGTGTGTACACAAAAGTGGAGCTGGTCTACATGATTTTTGAGGTTTAGGTGTCCCACAATCTGCCATCTGCAGGCTGGAAAATCCAGAATGTTGGTAGTATAAATCAATGTAAATCTGAAGGCCTGAGAATCAAATGGTATGCATCAAAAGTCAAGTCTAAGGCCTGGAAACAAGGAATGCTGATGTCCAAGGAAAAGAAAAATATACATTCTTGCTGAAACAGGAGGCAAACTTTCTCTTCTGTATTTTTATTCTGTGCAGGAACTTGGTAGGATTTGATGATGCCCACCCCTATTGCTGAGGGGTATCTTCTTTTTTTTTTTTATTTTAGAGAGAAGAAAAAAACAAAACAAATCAAAAGAAGAACAAATTTTCAAAACAACATAATAGGAGGGTAACAATGGTTAATACATTACGTATTACTATCTTTAAGTTAGTTATTCAGGACACCAGACATTAGCATTCAATTGTCCAAACATTATTGGCACAAACCTTACTCTTCAATGAACTAAGTAAAAATGGTAGTGTATCTATCTTAACCATCTTATATATATATATACAATTCTTTTCCCTTTCCCTTCTTTCTTTTCCCTATTCCAGTCTCTCTTTCCTTTTGACCAGTTTCTTTTTGATTCACCATATCTATTGTACATTTTGGATCTTATTTACTCTTTCAGTTTCTCATACTAGAGAGATAATACGATGCTTACACATGTGCTTCTGGTTTATTTCACTTATGAGTATTTTCTCGAGTTGCATCCATTTACCTATAAAAGTCTCCAGTTTATCCTTCTTTATGGCTGAATAGTACTCCATTGTATAAAAATACCACATCTTTCTTATCCATTCCTCAGTTGATGGGCATTTGGGTTGTTTCCAAGATCTGGCTATTACAAATTGTGCTGCTATAAACATGGGTGCACATATATCGCTGTGGTATCTTCTTTATTTAGTCTTCAATTCATGTGATAACCTCTTCCAGAAAAGTACTCACAGTAACACAAAAAACAATACTGTACCATCTATCTGGCCATGTCTTAGTTCAGGAAAGTTGACACATGAAATTAATCATCAAAACATATAATCCCATAATATTTCACCTTAAAAATGAAGAAATACAGCAAGATGTGACAACACAAACGACTACTGAAGATATTCCGATTGATATAATCCAATCACAGAAAGATAAATTCTGTATGATTCCACTTACATCAAGTAGATAGAATATTAAAACATAGGAAAATCAGAAACAGAAATTGTAGTTAAAGGAATTAGGAGAAAGAGAAGATGGAAAATTACTAATTAACAGGCATAAATTTTCAATTATACTGGATCAAAAAGTTAAAGAGGTATGAATTTTGCCTGTTTAAAATAGTTTGATTTACACTAGTAGAAATCGGGTATGAACCTCTTAAATATTAAGCTCAAATATATATCAAAGCCACAACAAGTCAAAAAATTCATAGAATTAAAGCACGGATTTTGAAATAATAATAACTGGAAAGGGATGCAGTCATGCAGTTCTTTCCTTCATATAGAAATTACAAGAATCTATTTGGATGGAAATATCAAATACAGAACAGGCAGGAAAATCATGTAGATAAGAGTCTGGACAATAAAAATATCATATTATGAGAAAATCAAAAGGATAAAGTCAAGTAAATGTATGACATAGTTTCTTTTTGGAAGATATGAGGAGTTAACTACTTTGTAACAAAAAAGCATGAAGTTGATTTAGTGAAAATAGAATAAGTTCAGCAATGTTAACATGAAAGAATTGACTTTTGATGGTCTTAATTTCTTCCAGATGGAGGAAAAAATCTGGGAGGTTTGAAGACAAAGATATCATTAAATACTGCTTCATAGAGGAAAATAGCATGACGAATCAGGAATAGGACTGCAAGACAAAAGTGAATGCTAATATCTCATTTGATATTACAGATCAAAATGAAATACCTTAACTCAGTGTCAGTCTATTTTCTGTTGACATAACAAAATACCCGAGATAAGGTAATTTCTGAAGACAGGAGGCTTATGTAGATTAAAGTTCTGGAGTCTGGTAAACCTAAGACCATGGTACTGGCAGCTGCTCGTCATGTGGTTAGGGCCCCTTTGCTGCATTATATCATGGTGGAGGGCATCTAGCATCTACTAGTGGAGACAGAGTAAATCTACTCTTTGGGTCTCTCTTCCTGTTTTTGTAATGTCATCATGCAGAGCTGACCCTCTTTTCATCTAGCCCTAGTCATCTCCCAAAGGCCCTACTTTCACATCCCCTTATAAAATGATGTTTCTAGCACAGAAATTTGGAAGATATTTAAACCATAGGACTCAAGTGTATAACTTTCTGCAGAAAAACATGTGTCTGGCTGCTCCCAGACACCGTTAAAGTGTAAGTTTACTCTTCTTATCCCCTAGAAAGAATTTAGACATTTAAGTTTAATTACATTCGTTGAGACAGGATTCATTGTAGCACTTCAATCTTCCACGACCTATTATTTTGAGACAAACTTTGGAAATGGTTCTTCTATAAAACTGTATGACACACAGAAGCATCAGTGAGTAGTTTATGTTGCCTACCTGCTTTGAAATTCAGTAAAGGATTACCCTCATTAACCCTCTTATCCAACTTTTGCACCAGGCACTGCCAGAAAGTTATACTTCATTGGTTTTGAAATTATACTACCACATTGATCAAGAAATCCCTTCATCTGATGTTCTTTCTTCATTCCCAAATTTTGCACAACACTTTGTGAAACACATATTTTATAATAAGTATTTCTCAGCCTTTGTTTGAGATGTCAGCCTATAATTTTTAAGAACCCTCCATGTCTTTCAAATAGATACTTCATTTTTGAAGCTTTTTTTTTTGCTTTATTGTTATTGTTGGTTTTCTTTTCTTTTCCTTTCACTATCTTACTGCAGGTATGACATAGGATTCATGATATCTTCCTTCCTCCTATTTATTTTTCCAGTAACTCCTTCCTTATCTTTGTAGTACTGTGCTGTTTCAATGTCATGGTTTCCAGCTATATCATGCTCCCCTGTGGCTTATTGCTAATATGCATCAAGTTTCTAATGCATCTCCATTCATTATTGAAGACCTAGGCCTTGGTTCATTATCTTTCTTTCAACTTAATTATTTTCAGGTTCAATGACTTAAATTTTAACATGAATGAATGGAATGTTTGTATGAGAGGAAAGAAATAAAAATAGAAAATGTAGACAACTGAAGACATTTAGTTTTAGAAGACAACCATGAAAAGTCAATAAAAGTTACATGAAAATTAAAAGTAGGGAAACAGTGTTTTATAATGCCAGGAAATTCATATATGTCGATGGGAAAATATGTACCAGGAAAGCAGACATCATGAAAGAGGAGAGCAAAAGACAAGGGATGAGGAGGAGGAGAACAAGCAGGAGAGGGTTGGAAAGAGAAAAAAGTTATAGTGTAGGTAGTTAGTCAGAAATGAGCTGTATCAGGAAAGCAGGAAGCATAGTCTTGATAGAAAATTCTGAGAAAGAAGAGATCTAAGTTTCCTGAGATTGCAGTCCTTTGACTTCCTGGAAAGAGCACATCATTCCGTCTTGCAAGTTCCTCCTTATACCCAGTTTTAAACATTTTGATCCCAAACAGTTATATGCTGGGGAATAAGCCCCATATTAAATAGTTTTGACTCTGTTGACAAAATCGTGCCTCATTTACATGAGTGTGCATTTTGGTTTTGACCCCCACCATGGGTTCTGGCTGCCATGATTGTTCCAAATAGGATCACACAAGTTCAAAACTCCACCTCCTGAAGTGAGAGTAGAAATCTACAGTGGATTGGAAAAAAAACCCATTACTATTCTTGACCACTTAATAAATTCTAAAACAAAGCCACAAGAATCAACCCTGTACCTCACTGCAGTTGCCAAATCTCGTTGCTGCCCATCTTCCCTGCTTGAGTATCATTACTAGTGATTATCATCACTAGGTTCTATCTACTTGGAACTCTCCCAAGTGTACTATCCTTACTTATAGCTGTTTATTTAGAATAAAATGTTCTTGCTCCTCAATAAGCATTACTGCTAAAAACTAATATTTTCTGACTCAGAGTGTGATTCTGTTGACCTTCCCTCTGATCTTCTCAGGAAAGACCCAAGACCCATGATGACTACATAGCCCAGAGCAGCTCCTACTCAGGCTGACCCCAACTTTCTGGTAACAAAAGAAAAGAAGTATAATCAAAGTACAGCTCCTTTTCATATTATAGCTTATTTTTCTGTTGCTCACTTTTAGAGTCACCAGCTCTAAGTGTTTTGCCAGCTCATCTGAGGGTTGTTTCACACAAGTTGAGATAAAGTTTATGAAAATGCAAGCAATGTTATCCAAACAAGATTTTATTTGGATTTGTGCTGGAGCACAAGGGAAGCCATGTACAAGCCATGCACAAATTATGGTTCTTAGACTGCTTCTGAGGGTGTGCTGGGAGGATGTTAGGAGAAAAGCTTATATAGACAGAAAAAGTGGCCTGTGCAAAGGCACAGCTGTTGCATAATGTCCTGGATTTCTGCACTTATCAGTTCTTTACCCTCCTTTACATCAGGATTTGCTTTTGATATGGTGTTGTGCACATGTACACTGGGTCCATCTCAAATGTTTGGTAAAAGATACTGAAGGTGCTCACTACCACCACCACAGGCAGGTCATATTCAGGCCTGTTATACACACAAGTGTTGCTGTAAATTGTGGGGGAGGAGTCAGCAGCTCCTGAATGTGGTCATCAGTGGAAACAGTTTTTCACAAGTGGCTTAGTTTTAGCAGGAAATTTGGTGTAAGAATCAGGGCACTCCTTACTCTGTTTTAGGAGGGCAGGAAAGAAAATGAAACCTTGCTAAGATAAGAGGAAATGAGAGTAGTCCTGAGTATATTAATCTGCTGTTCATAATAGGAGGAAAAGAATAGCAAAATTAATGCAAATATTCATTACCTGACCTCATCTCCTGTTCTCCTTCTTGATGTTGACTTACTCTCCAGGTGAATACAGATAATCTGGGGATCGAAACTCTTTAACACTGGAAATAGAAGAAACTTCAGGAAATAGATAAGAAAATATTAAAAGAAAGTAAATTCCAGTTTCCTATTAAGAAAAAAAACAACATATAAAATCCAAGTTATTTCAAAAACTATCTGTATAATAAACACCAATACACAGAATCTCCTATTTGGCTAGCAATACTGGAGATTGATAATTTGCATTGTGCATGAAAATGTGCAATGGCATTTTCAATGTCATTGTGGAAATAAATCGGTATGGCACTACCTACTCTTGATGTAGCAAGTGTCAGGAAATATGGCTTCAAATTTCCTAGGAATCACATGAAGACCAATAGTTTCACCATTAGATTTGTAAACAGCGTGTACAAAACATTGACCATGAAAGTACAAGAAAGAAGACATTGGGCAGAATCTTAAACTCTTTACTAAGAAATCTAAGAATTGCAAATAATCATAACGTTCATTTAAACATTTGTTAGATTCTCATGGGGATATTCCCTGGTAGACCGTCAACACTGCAAAGATTTTGAATTTTTCCAAGCCATAGACTGTCTCTTTACAAAGCACCAAGAATGAAGGAGACAGAGCAGACTAATTCCTTATGCAATATACATACAGAAAATCATAGACCTGAAAGACCATTCTCATTAAACAAATTTTTGCATCACTGGACACAAATAGAAAATTTAACATATGACAAAAATTAGGTGACATGGAAAAATAATTAATGTTAAGGACAGAAGAGAGGGCCGGTGAGATGGCTCAGCGGCATAAGCGCCTGCCTTGCAAGCGCGAGGGCCCGAGTTCGACTCCCGGATCCCACATACGAAAAAGGGGCCGGTGATATCGCTCAGAGGCACGGGCGCCTGCTGGTGCACGAGGTCCTGAGGTCGACCCCCCGGTACCCACAAAAAAAAAAAAAAAAAAGGACAGAAGAGAAAAGTGTGGTCTGTGTGTGTGTGACTTTACAAACAAAATTGTGCTCTGTTAATGCCATAAATTTTAAGCATATTTTCCCAAGAATCAATTACAGGAAAGGCAAGCAATCCTTTAGTTACCAAACAAAAGTCAAGTCTGTCTGCAGAAGTAGTATGCTTGAGCATCCAGTCAGCTTTCTACTGAAATAAATTTAGAGTGTTGAAAGAAATATGAGATTGGTTTTCTCAAAAATCAATATATGCAAAGAGTATGCCCAGAATAAAGAGAGAATAATAAAAAGTAAATATAGATGTAAGTAACAGAAACTATACAAATCTAAAAACTGCTGTCTTCTGATTAACACAACTCTTAGAAAAATAAACAAAATTAATGAGACACAGTTAAATATATCAATGTAAATTTTAAAAAATTCAAGTTTCAAAGAAAATATTCTTAAAAGAATAAAGAATAAAAAGGAGTAGAGCAATACAAATCAGGTTGGTATCAGAGATTTCAGTGATATAAAATGATGGAATCAAATGGAACCACAGGTAGGTTGATGGAGGAGCAGTCATGCCTTCAGCCACCCTGGCCAAATTGGCACCATGGATTGTGCATCCACACACATCAAATCGCCAACTCAGCCAGTTCTCCATTTTGTTTCCCCTCAGAACAGGAACCCAGAGGCAACAATCAACCAAACCATCTGACTGTGGACAATGCCAATACCCCAGGAGAAAAGGTAAGCCCTGAAGTACTGGCAGGTTCAGATGGGCCAGTAACACCAGAACCAAGAAAGGTCCAGGGGTGCTGTAAAGTGTAAGAGTGACTTCTTCACAGAGGGATAGAGTTGGAGAAGAAATTAAGCAAAATGCATGCTGTATTGCCAAAGAGATTTTAATTAGGTGCCATTTTGGGAAGGTGGTGATTGTATGGGACTGAGCCACAGAACAACTGCACTATAGCTTCATTCCAGAACTTTCAGTGTTACCCTGCCATACTGACTAAGTTAAATACAGCCATGGGAGACAGATACAGACAGGGGGAGGGCTAGTTGCCCTAAAAAGTTCAGTACAAACTAGGAAATACACAGGGCTGCACTCCATGGTGGCAGGTCAGGCATGAAGGGTGTGGCTTTCAGAGGTGGCTGCATCTAAAGGTGATGACCTTAAGTCCAGCAGTCTGCTACCCTTCCCCAGTGGGTGCATCCAATGGAGACTGGTGGTCTGATTGCTTCCATGTTTGCTGAGAGCAGGGACATGCCTCAGCTAGGACAGTTGCCATGGTCTGGGGTATAGAGATGGAGGGGATTGTGGAGCAGGAGGGCTAACTCAAAAACCCACAAGCTATAAAGTTGGGTGGATAGAACTGTGACTTATTGGATTCCAAGACTACAGGCCCTAGGTAAAAACTACTCATTTAGAAATAAGAAGGAAAAATTTTGACCAGTTTTTTTCTCCTTCGTTGGAGTTTTATTCCACCTTTTTGTTTTTTGTCTTTTTTTTTCTTTTTCTTTTTTTCTCTTTTATTTTTTCTTATTATTTTTCCTTTAGTTTTCTGGGGTTTTTTTTTAAATCCTGTTCTTCTTTATTCCTTTCTTTTACTTTTATCTAGTAATTTTAATTTTTATTTACTCCTTAATAGAATTCTTTAATTTATTTTTGTTGTAGCCTTCCCATATTCCATCTTTTAATTTTCCAAATGTTACTTTTTTCATGCTTCTGCTGCTCATGCCTTCTATTTTACTAATATAATCAATAAGCTTTTGAATCTATAGATAGTTAACTGTATGCTTTTACTGTTGAATACTGTCTTTTGTTAGTAAAGGCAAAGATACTCCATTTAGGTGTTTGCTGTACGTCAGTATTTGGCTTCTCTTAGTTTTATACTACAGTCATAGATCTCTTTTTTATGTTTAAGGATGGTACATCATTGGTTCTAGGGTATGTCAATATCCAGTTTGTTTTAGATGCTATTTTTGATGCTGACTTTATTACTGTAGCCAATTTAACATAGTTGTTGCTATCAATTGGTTTTCTGTGTGCAAACATCTGAATTTCCTTGGTGTCATTAAAAATACTGCAGCCAGTTCTGAGAGAACTGAGTATGAACCACATAGACCACAGCCTCCTCTCCGCAATAAATGGAGGACAGAGGTAAAAGGCCTACAGTTAGCCATTCCCAGTGTGCATCACTGAAAATCAGATACTAAGTAAAGAGGTTGCCATACTAGTATCAATATCTTTGACTATAAACAACCTTCATGCCTCATCACATAAAACAAAAATATAGAAATATGAGAAGACAAGACAACAAAATGCCACACAAAACACCCAAATTCCGCAAAGCCAATCTGAAGAGCACTGAGGAGAATGAAATCAAAAACCACACAGCAGAATTATCTGAATGGATATCAGAGGAGATAACAAAACAGATCAACCGATCAATTCAAAAAAGATATAACTGAACAGACAATGATCTTAATAAAATAATCAAAAAGTCTACAGAAGATACTAATAAAAAGCTTGCTGAGCTACGGGAAGTGATATAAAACATGAATGTCCAGCATAGAAAAAAGTAGAGTCCTTTAAAAGGTATCAACCAGAAATTCAAGAGATTAAAAACTCTACTGAAAGTATGGGAATCAGAAGCAACCGATATGAGGTTGGAGTGTCAGAAGAAGAAGACAGGGCTCTAGTCCGTGATGAATCATTGAGACATACCTTAAACACATTAAGAACACATGAAATACGGATCCAACAGATGCTAGATGACACAGAGAAGACTAAACTTACTTGGTATTAGAAGAAAAATTAGAAGACAGAACAAATGGAATAAAAAACCTCTTTACAGAAGTGACAGCAGGAAACTTTCCAAATATGGAAAATAATTTAACATACAGATAAGTGAGGCATATAAAATTCCAAAAAG
The DNA here is from genome assembly GCA_028451465.1 of Erethizon dorsatum. Taxonomy (NCBI): domain Eukaryota; kingdom Metazoa; phylum Chordata; class Mammalia; order Rodentia; family Erethizontidae; genus Erethizon; species Erethizon dorsatum. The sequence goes on from CM051824.1 coordinate 21,007,365, forward strand.
CCATGATCAGAAAAATAACTACTCCACAACATATCATAGTCAAACTCCCAGAAGTCCTACAAAAGAACAGAAGTAAAATCTGTTAGCAAAAGAAATAAATCACTTATAAAACAAAACCTATTAAAATTACAGCAGCCTTCCCAACACAAAATTTAAAGGCCAGAAAAGCTTGAAACGAAGTGTTTTCATACCTAACAGAGAACAATATTCAACCCGGACTGATTTGGGTTGCAAAGCTATCTTTCAAAATTTATAGAGAAATAAGATATTTCCATAATAAAGAACATCTAAAGAAATTCATGACCATCAACCAGCACTCTAAATATTCTCAAGAATATCCTCCTATACATTGTTGATGGGAATGTAAACTAGTACAACCACTTTGGAAATCAATATGGAGATTCTTCTAAAAAACTAAAACTAGAAATTCCATTCGACCCAGCTACTCTAGATAACTTTCTGAAAGAGTTGAGGACATCATATTACATTGATACATGCCTACACATACTTATAGCAGCACAATTCACACTATCACAATTTTGGAAATGGCCTACATGCCCATTAACAAAGGAATGGATAAAGAATTGGTGTTATATATACACGATGTAGTACTACTCTGCCAGAAAGAAGGATGATAAACTTGAGTCATTCGTAAATAAATGGATGCACCTTGATACTGTATTATGTGTTACACAAGGTCAAATATTGCATGGTTTCTCTTATATGAGAAACCCAAAATATAAAAAGGAGCCAAATAACAGACACATAGTAGGAAGTAGGTAGATCTTTTTCAAATAGGAAGGGGAATAATAGTTGAAAGCGTAAGGGTGGGAAGGGAGGGGGGGAAAAAGAATTGAAGGAAAAAATGGAACCAAAATTTTTGCAAATAAGAAGGGAACCAAGAGATGGAAGGAACAGGGAGAAAAGAGAAGAGTAGGGGGAAAAAAGAATAAAGATGTGCTATGTACATGTACCTACTCCCCACAAAAATTGTAATCATTATGTACTGAAAACACGTAGTAATAAAACTAAAAATAAAACTAAAAATGAGAATGGAGCAGCCACCACAGAGCTTTTAAATGAATGCATTATCCAAGAGTCCTATACCTGACCACACTACCATTATTTGCTAGGACAAGGGATAGATATTTTTAGCCCAGGAAAGAATTGGAAAGTATAACATTCATGAAAATTTATTAAAAGTTGAATAACTTGAAGAACTCATAATAGCAAATAAGTTAATAAAAATAAATGTTCTAAAGAAGAAAATACATTCAGAATAAAGTATGATAAGTAAGGAAACAGTGTGACTTTTAGAATGTTTGAAAAATTGTGGGGGCTGGTGAGATGGTTCAGCAGCATAAGTGCCTGCCTGGCAAGCACGAGGTCCTGAGTTCGAGTCCCAGTACCCACATACGAAAAAAGGGCCGGTGATATCGCTCAGTGGCATGGGCACTGGCTGGCGTGTGAGGTCCTGAGGTCGACTCCTGGTACCCACAAAAAAAAATTGTGTCATTTTTTTCCATAAATATTTGTTCAAATTTAAAGCAGAAAAGAGATTGTAGCAGAAAAAGAGACAGTTTTTTTTTTTTTTTTTTTTTTTTTTTGTGGGTACCGTGGGTTGAACTCAGGACCTCACGCTTGTCAGGCAGGTGCTTATGCCCCTGAGCCATCTCACCGGCCCTAGAGATAGTTCTTGACCAAGAGGTAAAACTAATAAATATGAAAGATAATTTTAAAGATACAAGAATCACTAATTCATGAATAGTCTAATGAAAAATTAAAGATGGTAAGTAGACAAATGTACATACCTAAAAAGAAACGATATAAAATATGATCTAGAGAATATGGTATACAGATGGAAAAAATTTAAAATCTTAGTAAAATGGTATTTATTTATTTTTCTAGGAATTTCTCATGTTTCTAAAACAAATCTATCCTGATAAGTTCTTATGATTTTAATAAACTACTAAATGATTTACTAATAATTTATTTGTAATAGTAAAATGTATCTTGCTTTGTTTCATATAATTTTGTTTCATGTTAATTTGGTATTTCATTATGATGATAATTGATTCAGGAAAGAAACAGGGAAAGTTCACTTCTTCCCAGGTTTTTTGCAGTATTTTTAGAGAATTGCGTCATTTTATACTGAGCCTTTATCCGTAGTCATGCACATTGGGAACCCTCTATAAATTGCTGCTGAGTATCCTAGGTAATTTAAAACAATATTCCTTGAAGAAATGGTGCTGAGCTTAAGTGGAAAATGTGAATAGATATTAACTAAGAAAAATTGAAAAAAATTGTGGGGATTTGTTTTTTTCAAACATGGGGAAGAGTTTTTGCATTTTGGTCACATACAAGAAATGAGAGAATGTCTTTGTGCTTACAGTGGGGAGAAAGTGTTTTAGTACAAAATGAGCTGAACTAGTTCAAGCAGACATGTATATATTAGGATGTTGTTTTTTTTTTTTTTATACAAACAGAACATCATTCAGAAGTTTGAATATATTCTTCTACATGATTAAATTGTATTCTCAGAGCAACACTCACCTCTGCAGTTAGTATTTCCCCAGTTTTTTACAGTTCTTGATCTTGGGTTGAGTATTTGGGAACTTCAACTTAGGAACTGTGTTCTTCCTCCCCAAATAAAGTCAGTCACTTGGCAAAACTCATGCCACAAATATGGGACTCCTAGAGTCTTTCTAATTCTAAATTCTAATTAGTCCTTTCTAATTCTAATTGTAAATAGGAGGGAATACTTTTAAACATAAACAACTGAGGGAAATTATACTACAATTAATAGTCACTGTAAACTTTATTCTTACAAATGTCAATAGACAAGATTCTTTAGGCATAGTAGGATTGATAAGCAGCACCAGAGAAAAGAAATATTAAGATTAAATATACATAAATACATTAATAAAACTAAATTCAGTGAAGCCAAGGGTATTTTATGACATTGAAATTAAACTTTACAATCTTGGTACCTCAATATACTTGAGAAAAAATATTAAATCCATGAAAAAGCATGGAGTGACCTAAGTGCTTTTGGTGATAACATTTATCTTTACCAGACCCCATTAAAGCAGTATCAGGACAAATAAAACACCACAAGTTAAGGATGAAAGACCCTTGAGACTGGTTATTCTCGATATTATAAACACCAATAAGAGATTTGAGGCAGTCTCAAGACAAAGCTCCCTTCTTTGTCACAGAGACTGTGATTCAATTAGTAAAATGTGATTCCTATGCTTCATCAATTTTTAGAGTTGTCCAGAGTAGTATAATGAGCAACCAATTTTAATACTCATTGATTTAGGAGAGTTTATTGCTCTACAACCTTGAATTTTGTTATTGTCACATAATATTTAAAATTCTGTCTGATCTTCTATGTCAAGTTGGAGATAATTTTCATAAAAGCTCTTCACACTCTTTGATAGCATATTTTCTCACATGAATCCTGACTTTAGAATTCATGCAAGTGTATGATACATAAACTAGATTTTAAAAATTTTATTTACTGGTGGTACTCCCTAATTCCTATGGGGATTTACATGTTCTAAAATGTATCATTTATAACTTATTATAATATATTATATTATGAATGCTCTCAGCTTGAAAATATTAGTGATTTATGATTCCATTGGGTTTCATTTGTTTTATAAATGGTTAGCTGTTCCTTTTCACTGATGCAGACATGACTCCAAACCATCCTAGAGGGAAAACAAATGCACAGCTGCTGTTTTATAGTGGTACCAAAGCCATTCAATAGAATGATTACCTTTTCTTACTATATATTATTGCATAGCTCATAATATATGAATTTCTACTGTTGAATAGCAAAACATCCCTCCTCAATTGTGTGTTCCTACATATCATGTATCTCAATATTAATAAATCTATGTTCTCTTAACATTCCTTTGTGAATTGATATAGTTTTATGCACCAGGATATTGAAATAGCCTTGTCAATTCAGATAGCATGTATCATTAAAAATGTAATTGAAATAACAAATCCACAAAAGCCCTTAAAATTTCAAGAATATATTTACTGGGTATAGAGCTGCCAAGCGAGGACTGAAATTTTTTCTTCTTTTTTTCTCTGAGGTTGCTGTTTGCAAAGGAAAATTTTATCTTAGTGTTCAAATATATCAGTGTTCAGAAAAATGCAAAAGTTTGTCATTTGTCACTACCTCTTATGCATATATCTATAAAGTTGTAAAATTTTGTAGCTGACACACCTATATGAATGAACAAAGGCCTTGGGAAAATTTAGTTTTGTTCTACTCTTGCCAAGATAATTCCATAAAAAAGCTTGGGAAAATAGGTACCATGTCTACATCTGGAATTGGTAGCAGGTTTATTTGTTGCCAAGTATAATAAATGTAACACCTTTCTCTGCAGCAATGATTGGGTATGTTTGCTTGTAGCCACTACAGAAGAATAGGTTTGTTTTTGTTTTTGTTTTTTTTAAGGTCAAGTTTTCTGGGTTAATGAAGCAATCTCACTGCATATTTAGCATGTGCTAAACTGATCTACTTCTCTTTCTTGGGAGAAAACTTTTGAAGAAGTCCCTTAACAGAGAGTTCACATTGAACAGAAATATTGGCTATGACACGATATGTGGTTCTTCATCTTCTAGAATCTGGGGAGGGATGGCTACTTAAATAAACATCGTTACTGTGCTGGGAATAAGAGTGGGAACATAGACTCCATGTAAATGACCAAATGTGTGTATTACCTGTGAAAATTCTCCATTATTATTATTTTTTTCTTTTTTCCTCCATTATTATTTTAACAAGATAATTTGTATCTAGGTATGCTATTTATATCAGAATGTATTATTTGGATAACATATTAATAAGATAGTTTCTTAATTTACCTTCTAGGAGTTTTTAAGCATGAAATAATATCATATAAAAAAAGCTATGCTATTAAGAAAAAGTATAAATCCCCACTATTTTCTCTGGTAAATTGGAAAATCCACACAAAATTATACAATATTGATCAAAATAACAAGTCTTGACAAAGCATTTTTAAAAGATGTTATTTTCTAAGGAGTCACTTAAAAGAAACTTTTTAAAAAGTTGAAAATGATCCAGGGGAACATTTAGTTTTTTTTTCTTTTTTATTTTGTGAGTACCGGGGGTCCAACTCAGGCCCTCGCGCGCCAGCAGGCACCTGTGCCTCTGAACGATATCACCGGCCCTTTTTCATATGTGGGTTCTGGGATTCAAACTCAGGCCCTCACGCTTGCCAGGCAAGTGCTTACGCCACTGAGCCATCTCACCAGCCCCCAACATTTAGGTTTTGATGAATAGCAATAAAACTCCTTTGGAAAATAAAATTTAAAATAAAAAAAGAATGTTATGAAGAAGCCCTTTCTAGTTCTGAAAAAGTATTACAAACTTATTGCAATTAAATCAGTTTAATAGTAATATAAGAATGAACTAATAAATCTTTAAAAGTAAAAATCTATTTCACATACAAATGCAAATACAAAATGAATATTTAATTTATGATAAATATGAAATCTATATTGTCATAATAATAGCATTCAGTAATGATGATACTATAAATATTCTCATTGCACAAATAAATATTTCTACTAAAAAGTGTGGATGAGATGTATTAAATACTTTTATGTAATATCTGGAATGTAAGTACTAGATTAATAACTTTAACCTTAATCTATGGGGAGATATTCTCTTTTAAAGCATGTCAATATCATAGTCATAGGTTGGGCTAATTTTTTCTGGCAATAATAGAGAGCTAATTTTGGAAATCTCCTTTTACATAATACTCTCAGATAAATTTGATAACAATAACAAAACCTTAAAACTATTCTTTGACTTAAATATCTAATATCTATGAAATAGTTTTTCAACCATCATTACGGGGGCAAATGAAAATAAAACACCTAGTATAGTACTAGTTAGCATTTTTAAAAATAACAAAATAAAAACAAATATATGGAACCTTTGCAAATAATCACAAATAATTTTCATTTCTGTAATGCAATGATATGATAAAATGTCATTCATTCCTTTAAAATAAATGACATAGACCTCTTTCTGGTGACATGTAAATAACAACTAAAATAAAATGTTTGCAAACTTTTAAAAAAGTTAGAAAGATTTACATGTGTGATATCATGATGATATATGATTTGTAGAAAGTGGAATACATTTCTGCATATACTCCTGAAGTTTTCTCTATGAATATAGTAATCTAGAATGTTTTATACCTTATACCCAAATGTATACATATATTTCAGGGTGTCATTTGAGGAGGTGGCATAATAGAAATATGAGCACATGAAAAGTTGTATTTTCCTCTTCCACTTTTCTGTGCTCTTTAAGTCTTTATACATACCTCAATTATTTTGCTTATAGTGATAGGAAATGACAATCACTGTGCAGATTTTTATTATGTTTTAGAGATGTGTATAAGATAGGCATGTATACCCCTGACCAAATGTGCTTCAAGTCTTGAGATAATGGATTTCCCTTTAGTTGACATAATAAGACTATACCTCATTTCATACTAAAAACTAGAGGAAGTAGGCATCCAGTTCTGAGCAAATTCAAGAAATAAGTTATGTGCCTAACATAGATAAAGTTAGAGACTATGGTAAGGGCGTGCATTCTGCTTTTTCCTGAAAATTCAGCAGCATCCTAGACAACAGGGGGAGCATGCCTGACAGAAAACCTCTAATACCTGCGCATTTGTAGATGAGGGATTAGGAACAAGAACTAGCCTTGATTCACAGAAGCAGCAGGGTAGACACAATTTAATCCTTTACAGGATAATAAGCTACACTGCGCAAGTACCGTAAGTCATAGGGACAGTAGAGTGGAGGAGAAAAACGAAAACAACAACAACAAAAAAAACTGGGATACAGAGGATCAGGAGGATCCCTGCTAGGGCAAGCCAAAGGAAGAGATGAGCAAATCTAGCAATTAGCTGGCATAATGGGAAGACTAAGAGAAAAGCTCCATCTACTTCATCAAGCACAAAGGAAAAAATACAGGTAAATTCCCCTTGGACTGCCAATGGCTCTGCACTCTTCCCAATTAAGCTGATTCATTGCTCAACTCCTAACAAAAATGTCTATCAACCAGACTTGAAGCTTAAGTTCTAAAGAGACCTTCTAATAGCATACAAGCAGATAGTGATTTCTGCCGAAGAGAAGTCACACATGGAGTGTTTAGGAGTATAACAGAATGTGTGGCCACCATCCATGATGGTGAATTAGAAAACTTTAGAACAATATCACCAATTCTATAAATTAACTTTGTACCTTGAGAAGATTTTTTTAAAAGTAAAAATTTTCATAAAAAATAAATAAGAGCAAAATTCTTTTTTTTTTTTTTGTGGGTACTGGGGGTCGACCTCAGGACCTTGCGTGCCAGCAGGCACACGTGCCACTGAGCGATATCACCTGCCCTTTATTTGTATGTGCGTACCGGGAGTCGAACTCAGGACCTCGCGCTTGCCAGGCAGGCGCTTACGCTGCTGAGCTATCTCACCAGCCCCCAAGAGCAAAATTCTTGAAGTATTAGTTTTGTATTTTTCAAACAAGAAATTTTTAAGAAAGATAATGGCATTAGATTGCACAAATTGAAACTTTTGTTAGATGAATAAAGAAGTGCCTGGATGAAAATAACAAAGCCTGAATATTTTAAATATTAAGCACTCAGCGCAAAAACACTTAGAAATTTTATTAAAGAAATGAATCTACAAAGACAGGAAACAAAAATTTAGTAATCTGAAAATACTAAGAATAAAAAAATGGATTTTTAAAAGATTAGTACAAGTAATTTCAAATAAAACATCTAGTAAATTTTTTGAAGTGAAAGACATACAAGTGAAATGTCTGTAATGTAACAGGCTCATATATATATGCACGCACATATACATTTATACACAAGGAAAGAGAGTGCTTCTCTTAATCTAAGTTTAAACTATTTAGTTGGATTTATTCTAATTGGAAACTACTTAAAAGGTGTTTTTTACGACTTCATCCAAAATTGTAATTTAGAAATAGCTATCATAAATGCCTCAGATTGTTTTTTCTCAAATCAACATTATAAGGTTTAAAAATTACTTAAAAGAATGCTAGAATTAATTAAAGTTGACAAAATAGTGACAAACCAAATACTATATGGAGTGGCAAGAAATATTATATACAATATATGTGCAATATATGCAGTTCACATTCTCTTATTGATATATATATATATATATATATATATATATATATATATATATAATATATATGTGTCTATGATTCTGGTACATCCAGTAGTTTATACATTTAAAAAGAATCCAAGATTTACTTCTGAGAGTTGACAACTGTACTGAAATATTCTAGATATCACTGGATAATCATAAGATTACTTGAATCTTTCTTTTAGAACATTACAACTGCTTCTATGTGAAGCAAGCATAGTTGACTAGAGCCTCAGTGGGACAATAGCTGAACATTTACTGAGGCTACAAAAGAAGTTCATGTTATAGGTCTTCGTGGAAGAACTCAGTTTCAAACACTCATAGATCATCTCTTTATAACTATTGGACACTGTAGGAACCAGAAGAGGGAGAAGTGTATATCCGAATAAAATAGTGTCAGCATACAACACCCATATACACAAAATATTGGAATAGTAAGGAAGACCATGTTTTATATCTGTAGATTGGAAACAATTTATAAGATAATTACTTATAGATTCAAACCTAAGAAATGATGAAAACCTAATGAACTGATTGGTCTTCTAGGAAGAAGTATTCAAAGACTAAGGAAGATAGTACAAAAATTTGAATATTGCCTGAAATTTAAAAGAATGAAACTGTTTCTAAGTAACTTAACTGTCTCTAGAAAAGGACTTAAAATTATTTACAAATTTAAAAAATATCCAGCACCCAACAAGATAAAATTTGCATTATCTAGTACTCAATAAATCATTACCAGACATGCAATGAAGCAGAAAGGTAAAGAATGAAGAGAAATAAATTAATTTAATCCACCCAGAATCAACACAGATGTTATAAAAGAATGAACAGACATTAAAATAATAAGTATGAGTGTATTCCATATGTTAAATTTACTTGAAAACTAGTTTAGCATCTTCTAAAACTATGTACCTACTATATGATCCAGATATTCCACATCCAAGCAAAATAAAATCATAACTTATACTAATATTTATATGTAAATTGTTCATAGCAGCCTTATTTTTAATATCTCAAATCTGAAAACAACTCACATGTCTAGGGATATGCTACAGGATTAAAACAATCATGACATATCCACTTAATGGAATGTTATTCAGCAATAAAAGGGGATTGTCCATTAATACAACAAATTAATCTCAGCATAATTATTCTGAAATTAAATGAAACCACAACTATACTGAATAAAAGAAACCAGAAAAAGAGTTCTGAGATTAAATTATACTAAAGTCTTAATCATGAAAACTAATGTACAGTGACAAAAAGTAAATCCATTATTGTTTGTATACTGGGTTGAGCAGTACCAGTGGTACAAAAGACATATAGAGATATGGAGAAAATTTGGTGGATGATGGATAAATTCACTACCTTTAGTGTGAATACTGTTTATACTGTACATATGCAGAAATTTAAATGTGTATAAGCATTTTCAAAATATGTCAAATGTAGTAAATACTAACTTTAAAATAATAATGTTATGAATAAACATCAATAGACAAAAATCTCAAACAACCCTAATGCCTACACAGATTAATGGATGAATCTGTCAATTTATACCCTAATAAAACTGCTTTAAAATGCCAAAGATATATTGTATTACTAACCAGAACTACTAAATTTCCAAGTTATAAATACTACCTGTATTATTTTAATTGTATATTGGTATAGAAAAAGAAAATTTTTCACAAACATATTTACTGTTAGCATAATCCTTGCTTTTTAAATTGCACCAAAAGTGTGAAATGTAGTTTCACATTTATAAATTCTAAATAAAAAGACTAAATTCTAAATAAAAAGCTTTAAAAGTGACGCTATTAAAATCAGGGGAAAAATATCACCAAATTGCTTTCCTTCTCAGTGTCATGTACTGTAATTCTATGTTAAATAATGAATACTTAAATTTTGTAACAAAGTAATGGGCAGATAAAAAACAAAACTGTTGCTGTTGTAAAATGATTGGGTTCCTGGAAAACCCCATTAAAACACTTGTAAAAACTATAATAGTGGAAAAATCCATTAAAGTACTTGTAAAGGCTATAATAGACTATTATTAAGACATATGGGTGATAACCAAAACTGCAAAACTATTGTTCCCTATATTCTATAGTTTTCATTTATAAAATAAAAGAAATAAAATTTTTACTTCACAACTCTGAAGAATAAATTATCTGGGAATATATATATACATACATATGCATATGTATATATAAAGCTTTTGTGAAATAAACATAAAAATTCTATTGATACTTACATAATGTATGAATGTTAGAAAGATATTTCTTATTTTTTGATAGAATAATTTAGCCTCACATAGAGGTTAATTGTCTCTTTGTTAATTTCTTTGAAAGCTTAGGAATGTCTTCAATTAAATTTCAAGTTTTTATTTTATTTTTTTTTATTTTTGTGTGTGTGTGTGTGGGTACCGGGGATTGACCTCAGGACCTCGCGTGCCAGCAGGCCTCCATGCCACTGAGCGATATCACCGGCCCTTTTTTCATATGTAGGTACTGGGAGGTGAACTCAGGACCTTGCGCTTGCCAGGCAGGCGCTTATGCAGCTGAGCTATCTCACTGGCCCCAAATTATTGCTTATAGTACTGAGTATTTTCTTAGGGTCCTGTCCCAGAAAGTTCATTATTTTCCTCCAGAAATATTAAGTCTTCAAATGGAAAAAAATTGGTACAAATATTTTTTCTTCTTGAGTCTTCCTGACAGTGCTCAATGACATATGAGTCGTACCCTCCAGACATAGGTGTATCCTGATAAACCACACAGATATTTAAATTATGACTCAGCAGAAGATCTGCTAAAAGTCATTCCGTAAAACCTATAAAACATTCACAAAATACTCTGTACTTATTAGAGTTTTACCCTTGTGTATTAGTAGAAATAATTCAGTTCATACATAATTTATTGAGCAACACATACACATATACACACTGGTTGTGTGTAACAAGGACATAAAACCGATTCACAGTGCTTCTCCTCAGTTGCTACTATTTCTCTTAAGAGTCAGTGCAATATACGATCATGTGAGAACAATAAAAAATGCTGTTTGAAGGTGGGATTTGCTGATTCAAAGAGAGATAATTCAGAGAGCCTGAACAAACAAACAAACAAACAAATCCCAGAAAGTCTTCTCTGAAGAAACAACATTTGAAATTAAGGCAACATTAGTGTCAGACTTTCTTTATATTTGTATTGAAAGAGTAGACTTGTTCTAAACTAGATTTTCCAAGGTTGGATTATTATTTAAATCATTACCGTGATAAACTTGAGGAAGCAATGTATAGCCTTTGTAAGCCTCCACGTACAGTGTATATCATAGAGATGGTAGCGTGTCAACACACCAATACTGTGATGTTTCAATGAGGAAATATTTATAAAGCATGTAGCACATACATAACGGAATCCATATTCCGTCAAGGTGAATTCTTATCAGTGTCGCTATAATAATAATATCCAGTGTTACTTCTACTGGGGGAAAGCATAAAAGCATTAAAATAAATATGAGCAAAACTCTGGAAGCAACAAACCATGAGCTATGATAAATAGTAGAAGTTAATTTCAGTTTGAACATATGGTTCATTTGGAAAATAGTAACAGTTATGGTGATCCCAGAAAAATAGGTGGGGATTTATGTAGGGGCTTAACTGCCAGGTTAATAAATTTATAATTAATTTGACATGCAAAATGAGTCACAGAAGTTAATCGAGTGTGGAAATGATATAATTGGTCTGTTCCTTAAGAAAATTGCTCGTGGATGCCAGTGGAAAAAGAAGAGAGGCAGGAAGGCCAGTTTAAAAGTGATTAAAGTACACATTGCAAAGGGATTGATTTCCTTTACAAGAACAGTAGCTTCAATAATGGGAAGAAATGTAGTGGGAGGGTTGGGAAGATAGTGAAGAAAAAACTACATTATTTGGCCATTGGTAGAGCGTAGAGAAAGAGGACCCGGGGTTTACCTGAACCAATATCAAGTAGAAGTTTAGCCGGGAAAGAAGGATGGATGAGAATGGGTCCTGTAGCAAACGTGGCAGTTTTACTTCAGCATACAATAATCTTGACACAATGAAACATAGAATTGGAGGACGAGAAGTTCAAGTCCGAGATGGAATTCAAGCAGTATTTAAGGAGATATCTACACAGATATTTGGGAGTTATTTAATATCATGTGTCAGGTTAAAATATTGGAGAAGTTAAGGCGTAAAGATGTGAAGTTTGAGAAAGAGGCCTTAGGAAGACTCTTTGTTCTCTTTCTTCAGCTTTTGTAAACAATTCCGTTTGGGCTGGATCAGGTAGCGTCTAGTGGTCTAAATTGCAGGCATCTACGAGTCACTGTTCCAAAGCTCTGCACAAGCAGGTCACACAGGTTTGCTGGGATCCATTTAACTGATCATTTGCAGTTCATGGAAGCTTATATTAAACTGCGGAGGAATACAGGAAGCAAACAATGTAACCAGCTATGCTATATATTTTCTAAACTGCCTGGCACCTATGTGATGAAGCTGCAGGTTGGGGCAATAGGCAGCTTTAGTATTATTCCTTCTCCCTTCAAATTTTTATTTTTCTTCTCTCTACCTCCCTTTCTCCCTCCTTCCCTCCCTCCCTCCTACCTTCCTTCCCTCCTTTCCTTCCTACTAGAGATCGAAACAAGGTTTTTTATTTTTAATTTTTGAGACAGTTTTGCTAATTTGTTAAATTATCCAGGCTGGACTCAAACTTGTCATCCTCCTGCCTCAGCCTCCCAAGAGTACTGAGATAACATCATGGGTTACTGTACTCAGCTATGATTTGCGTTTTTGTTTGTTTGAGGCTAAAACTGTTTATTTTATCCTTAGTTGATCTAAGTAAAGCTGGATTGTCGATGTATTTTACAAATTTTAGTCATGTTTTCTATTGCACTTTTCTCTTTGTAATATGATTTCGATGTGTAACATTTATTCTTCTCAGTTGTGCCCTCTGCTCCTCTAGAAAAAAGAGTTTTGGAATCACTCCATTTTTGTGATCAGATTCTTAGAGGCACACGTTATCCCCTAAGTTCACTAAAATTGATGTTTGATTTGAATTTATGTTGCTATACTCTCTCAGTATCATTATAGAATGTTTATCAATATTTTCCAGTTAATACTAATGACAGAATTGTGAAGAATTCCTAATTTTCTTTGAGAAATTGTAAAAGAAAGATATAGAGCTTTATTTAAAAGTACAAAAAGGGAATTTTGAAGACATGAGAAATGTTTATAAAAAGGTTTAGGTAAATGTCAAATTGTCAAAAATAATAGTATAAATAATCTGCAAGGAACATTTGGCTAATTCAAGTTTCATTAACAGTTGAGGGATACATTTCCAAACAGTATTGATAGGGAAAACCATACAAACTAAAAGAAAATGGAGTCAACAAATATAGTTAATTCCTTAAAAAATGGGATGTTTATAGAAAAGACCTCCATTTTGAGATAAATTTCACTACTAAATTTATCATCTTAGTCAATATTCCATTCAATTGTTCTATTATATTTCAGACAAGGGAAAAAAGGTGGAGAGGGAGGAACAAGATAGTAAAATCCTATGAAAATATTTAAAAATAATATTTGTAATATATTCATTGTAATAAATAATAGCATAGTTAGGTAGGTTCTCATTTTTTAGCTTGTATTATTTATCACCATTATGAACCAAAAAGTAAACAAATCACTATTTCCAGTCTTGATGTCTTATTTAAATTCCTTGAGATTTTTTTTTTTTGGTACCAGGAATCGAACTCAGGACATTGCGCTTGCCAGGCAGGTGCTTGTGTCACTGAGCTATATCCCCAGCCCATAATAATTCCTGATCTCCACTCCACACAACATCTCCAGATACCAAACTCACAGTGTGGCAATTAAAATGTTGATTCTTCCAAATATGTCTGGCAATTATTATTTACTGTTATATTTATAGCTAGAGTAGTATGCTTTTTCCTTACCCCCATGGGCTTAAAAGTTTTTAGTCCATTCCTACATTTTTAATAATCTTTATTATTCTATTCCTTCCTATCTATATAACTGATACATTTTTAACATCTTTATTATTCTGTTCCTTCTTATCGATATAACTGATACTATTTATCCTGTGTATCACTCAGGCAGACATGAACTGAAGGATCTGGCATCTGTTAACACTGCATGATTTAGGTCATCTTCATTCCAGACTTTTTATTCCCTGCTCTCTGGATGGTCCATGATTATCAAATCCTAACCAGGGAGCCATTGTTATGTCACTGTGAGCCACTCCTTTTCTTGAATGTTTTATGAATTTCTGTAAATTATATACATATTCATGGGCCGGTGATATGGCTCAGCGGCATAAGCGCCTGCCTGGCAAGCACGAGGTCCTGAGTTTGACTCCCGGTACCCACATAAAGGAAAAAAGGGCCAGTGATATCACTCAGTGGCACAAATGCCTGCTGGCAAGCACAGGGTCCTGAGTTCGACTCCTGGTACCCACATAAAAAAATAATATACATATTCACAATTTGCAGTATTTTGCTTTATATTTTATCAAATACGTAAATACTTACATCATACAGCAATTTTTTATATATCTCCCTGCCCTGATTATTGAGTCTAGACCTTTACCTATAACTAGAATGAAATACTGTAGTAACATAATAATTACCTATCTGTGTCTATCTATATCTAAATATTCTATGGGCATTTTATCTTAGTCTCTTTTTTTAGCTTAATAGAAATAGGTTCAGGAAGGTCAATTGACTTATGCATATAGGGAGCAAGTATGTAACAAAGGAAGTCCTCAAGTTTTGGACTTAAGCTATCGCCTCTACTGCAAGCTAACTATTTTCTTTCATTTCCAATTACTTTCCCTGCATAAATATGAAAGCCTAGCACTAAAGCAAAAAGTGATGTATATAGATTAGCATTTTTATTTTCTGTTCCTTCAAGGTGCTGAAGTGCTGGCATTAAATAAGAACTGTGGGTTTGATTTTGCTTTGGATAATACACCAGTTAAGAGATGCAACCTTCAATCATATAGGATAATAGATGATCGGCTGAAGAGAGAAATTGATTTTGAAGTTGTAATTTACTTGAAGTGTTTTGATGATCTCATAAAATACAGGCACAAAATTGAAGTTATTTAGGATTTCATGGCTCTCTTAAAGCTTGAATTACTACTTCAGTGCCAAAGTCCCCAGGAAATATCCACAGGTTCCTGTATTCAGACTATATATTTATTGTACTGTGAATATATTTTCTGATAGAGAAGCTTTTCCTTTTCCCTCTTCTGTCTCATTCACCGTCTTTCTCTGTGTGTCTCTCTCTACATCATAAATGACTCATTCCTTTGTTGTTTGAGTGTCTGGTCTATGCTTTAAATTTCTGTCAAAAATGATGTTATAGCATAGTATAGAGGACCTCGTGTATATTATCTCTTTAGCTATCTGGGACAATTCTAGTGTTGTATTATCACTCAGCATTTTACAATTTATCTATAATAATTATAATCATCATCTCTAGGAAAGGACGACAACATCCAGGAAAGAATGCAAGGATAACAGTCTTCTGTGTCTAACTTTTCCATCATAGAAAAGTAAGAGAATTTTGGAGGTTGCTGTAGTTCACTGGAGACATAAAATAATCACCTGCTGAGATTTCCAAAGGATTCAAACAACTAAATCTGAATCTTTGAAGAAGAAAGATTTTTAACCTCCTCAGATTGTCCAATATTCAGTTAGATACAGTTGAAGGACTGTGGTTCTAGAGAGTAGTCTTACCTTCATTAGAAACATGACAACATCGGAAAGCAACGCCCCTCTAATAGTGTGTGTGTGTGTGTGTGTGTGTGTGTGTGTGTGTGTGTGTGTGTAGATAAATGGCTGGGTATGTAGAAAGACAGGTAGTTAGGTAGATAGACCTACAGATGGATACGAATAAATACATATTATATTTCCTAATCAGCTAAAGACCTACAAAAGTAAAAGGAATATGTTTATCATTCACCTATTGCTTTAATTGATATGAACATATTGGCTGAAATATACCTTGTAAGCATTTCACAAAATATAATACAAGAATTCATGATGAACACCATTATTTGGTGGGAAACAGATAATTATACCTTATTTTAATAACATTCATATTTTATTTATATAAATGCAACATATAAAGTCTTGTAGGATTACAAGAGTTTACTCTAGTCTTTATTTTAATCAAGGTTCACATAGAAATCATTGCAATGATGTCCTTTAGGCAGACTACAAAAATCACAGATAGCAATTAACTCTACCAAGGAACATTCTAAACTGTCTCTTTCTAAAGTCTTTATATATTGTTGAAAGGATCTCTTGCATAGATGATGCAAATCCTATGAGTGGATTTTAGAATACTTAATTTCTATATGCTGTCTTCATTCTTTCTTAATTTTAGAAGTGAATGCTTATGTAACTAATCAGATTTGTATAAGAATGTGATTTTAATAAGGAAAGTAACAGGGACTGCATCGTGCTATCACTGTTGTGATGAATTTTGAAAATCACTAGGTTGTGTTTAAAACTGGAATTTTTTAAATGTTCCAAATGCTAGGATATATTTATTCTTATTATTTCATCTTCATAAAAATACATCAGATAGGCACCATCTTTGTCTTGTTTTACACTGGAGGCAACTGACGTTCAGTAAACCGGATAGAACTGCCCACACTCAAATCCACACAGGCCACTATATTCTTAAACATCATATTCCCAGCCACTGTGTCATACTATTACACAGATCCTTAGACATGAGCAGGCCTGAGGAACAAAGCGGGTCAAAGCAACATCTTTGACCGTTATACAGTCAAACAAAGAGCAGCTAGGCATGGTGGAACAAGCCTGTAACCACAGTACTTTGGTGGCTGAGATAAGAGGAATTCTGAGAATGCAAGGTCTGCCTGAGCTACATAGTGAGACCCTGATTCAAACAAAAAAGAAGACCTGAATGTAGAATACATTTACAATCATCTGCTAGGCCTCAGGTCAAAAATATCTCTACACCTCACAGTGAAATCTTAAGGTCGGACATTGTACAAAGCTGCATGGATTCCATGGTTGACCAAAACTTCATGGACACTTAATTTATTTTTTTAATTAATTTTATTGGCACACTTTAGATATACATGACAATCACATTCATCATAGGGAATTTGTACCTGTGCATAACATAGCTTGATTCTAGAGACTAGAGAGAAAAAAATGGAAACAAAGCTTTTGTAAATGAGGGCAAATAAGGTTGAAGGGGGAAAATTGGAATTTTTAATGCACAAAGGTGCTGAACTTAGATACTTGAAATGATTAGTATTTTTTAATTAACTTTATTGTCACATTTTAGATATACATAATGATAACATTCATCATAAGAAATTTGTACCTGTACGTAAGTTTTCATTCTTCTCTTTTTCCCAATCCCCACTCCTCCCTTCAACCCCTATTTCCCTCCCTATCTACAAAGCTTGTTTCCATTTTATCTTTTTTTACTGCTTTCTTTTTCCCTTCCTTCCATTTTCCCCTTCCCCCACCCTAATTCCTCTTTCCTTTTGAACAATTTCTTCCCATTTCATAATATCTGCCATACATTTCAGTCATTATTTACTCCTTCAGTTTTTCATACCAGGGAGACAATGTGAAGTTTACACATGTGAGTCCAATTTATTTCACTTAAGAGTACGGTCTCAAGTTGCATCCATTTACCTAGAAATGTCTCAAGTTTATCCTTCTTTATGGCAGAGTAGTACTCCATTGTATTAAAAAAAAAACACGTTTCTATCTATTCCTCAGTTGATGGGCATTTGTGTTGTTTCCAAGATTTAGCTATTTCAAACTGTGCTTCTATAAACATGTGTGCACATATACTGATATGGTAGGATGTTTTCAATTCTTCTGGGAAGATACCCAGAAGGGGAATAGCTAGGTCAAATGGGACCTATAATCCTAGATTTTTGAGGAATTTCCATACTGATTTCCACAGTGGTTGCACCAGTCTATACTCCCACCAACAGTGGAGAAGAGTTCCTTTTTTCCCTAGTCTCCTCAGCATTTGTTATTGGTTGTTTTCTTGATGTTAGCCATTTTTTCCAGAATGAGATGGAATTTCAGTGTTGTTTTAATATGCATCTTTCTAATAACCAGTGATGTTGAACACTTTTTCATATATTTATTTGTCATTTGTATTTCTTCATCTGAGAAGTGTGTATTCATCTTAGATGCCCATTTTTGGATTGGTTCTTTGAATTTGGGGGAGTCTGAGTTTTTTCAGTTCTTCATATGTTCTAGATATAAGTCCCTTGTCTGAATGACAAATGGCTAAAATATTTTCCTACTCTGTGAGTTGTCTTTTCACACTGTTGGTGATTTCTTTTGGTGTGCAAAATCTTTTTAATAGGTCCAGATTCCAGTTAATGATAGTTTGTATTATTTCCCATGTGATTAGGGATTTTTGTTCATGAAATCTTTGCCTACACTTATGGCTTCAAGAGTTCTGCCTATTCTCTCTTCCAGCCAATTTAGTGTTTCTGTTTTAATATTTACATCTTTGATCCATTTTGACTTTAGTTTATTACATAGTGATAGACATGGGTCTAGTTTTAGGTCTTTTGCACTTGGAAAGTCAGTTTTTCCAGCACCATTTATTAAAGAAGATATCTTTCTTCCAGTGAACGTGTTTAGCTCTTTTGTCAAAGATAAGGTAGCTGAGTGTGGTTGGAGTTGTTTCTGTACCTTCTAAGCTGTTTCACTGATCTTCAGGTCTGTGTTTTTACCAGTACCATGCTGTTTTTATCACAGTAGCTTTGTAGTATAATTTCAAGTCAGGAATCATAATGCTCTCTGCCTTCCCTTTGTTGAAGAGAATTGTTTTTGCTATTCTAGGTCTCTTCTCTTTCCAAATGAATTTTAGGAATGTTTTCTCTAATTCTGTGAGGCATTCTAATGGTATTTTGATTGAGATTGTGTTAAATCTATATAATAATTTTGGGAATATAGTCATTTTTACTGTTAATTCTTCCTATCCATGAGCAATGGATATCTTTCCATCAATGATTATTCTTGATATAGATGTGAATACCAATTTTATAATCCAATTGAATTGTATTTTGGTGTTCCTTATACTAACTGAAAAAATCACATAGAAATTAAAAAGTTGAATTTTTGGTTAGCAAAGACAATATCTCCATTTGGTATTTTCTCATATATGAAGAACTATACTTTAATCCCAATAATAAATATTTTCATTTGTAATGGTATTTTGAAACCAAAAATGCAATAAGATAATTCTATGTAAAACTGTTTTATAAAAGAATACAAATTCTTGAATCATAAGAAAAATAATGTGACTGGGAATGATTATGGGGAAATTGTGCAGGAGTCATTTATAGTGTTCCATTTAATGAGAAACACTGGAATCACAAAAGTATTTCTGAAGATATCTTTTATTATTTGTTTTTAATGGTAAAAGCAAAATCAATAGCAAAGTATACACAATGATTTATTAGTTTCCTGGGTTGGCAAAATGATTGATTATGGAAGTGCAGATATGAAGGCAATCAACTTTTCACCAATTATATCTCTTACAAAAACCTAATGTTCTTCCTAATATAAATGTTAATATGAAAAACTATTTATACTACAAACACTATGAAATTCAGCTAGCTATTTGGTGTTAATCAGATAAGAAATGCACATACTTCCAATTTTTAAATAATAAAAGTTATTTTAAAAAATAATATTTGTTAGTTTTACATGGTGGTGTGGTTCTGCATGATATTTCAGCACATGGATAAAACATACGCTGATCAAGTCAGGTCTATTGGGCCGGTGAGATGGCTCAGCGGCGTAAGCGCCTGCCTGGCAAGCGCGAGGGCCCGAGTTCGACTCCCGGATCCCACATACGAAAAAGGGGCCGGTGATATCGCTCAGTGGCACGGGCACCTGCTGGTGCGGGAGGTCCTGAGGTTGACCCCCCGGTAGCCACAAGAAAAAAAAAAGTCAGGTCTATTATCATTCCCTTCTTTGGAACCTTCAACTTCTCTCTTCTACCTCTTGGTAAAATATATAATACATTATTGTTACCTATAGTCATCCCACTATACTCTGCAACGTTAAAACTTCCATTATCTAACTGAGTTTTCGTACCTGTCACCCTAAATCCCTTTATTCTCCTTTCTTTGCAGCCTACTCAACATTAGTAATGGTTATTGAACACCCAGGTTGATATATTTTTAGCTTCCATATATTATACAGAACATGCAGCAGTTGTCTTTCTGTGATTTTCTTTCTGTAAAATCCTCAGTCTATTTTTTCTCATAATTACACTGAAATTGATTATATTCAAATCACAGGGGAAAGGGATCAGAAAAGGTGGGGAGAAGGAGCAGAGAGAAAGAGTATTAAAAAAGAATAAAGATGTATTATGTGCATGTTTTAACTCCACAAAGGAATGTAAACATTATTACTGCAAACATGTACACAAAAAGGGTGGATGAAGAAATGGAGGGAGAAGGGAGGGAAGTAGGGGAAAGGTAAAGATAAAAAGAATTAAGATGTGTTATGTACATGTATCAACTCCCCGCAAGGAATGTAAACATTATGTACTACAAATGTGTACTAATAAAATGTTCTGAACAAATTATGTTTTTATTTGCTTATATTTGCAGTATGAAATGATTACATTCATCATGGTGAGCTGGTACATGTACAGAGCACATCTTAAATCTTTTCCCTTCCCCATTCTCTCACCTCCCTCTCCTTCCCTCCATTTCTGGATCCCCTTCCTTTTTTCAAAAGATTTATCTGTGGAGGATGCTAAAAGTTGACCCAGTGCGAGTATTGTTACTTGAACTCCAGTGGGAAAATCATTTCAGTTTTGGTGCTCTGGGTGAAGAATATATTAAGGCACATATACATGGAATCACACTGTACCAAATATAATGCATCAAAAATATGTTATTCGTGACCAGCAATATCACACAAATTTCTTATTCATTTTCTGTCTCTCTCCCACTTATCACAAACATAGATTCTTGTTTTCTGGTGATATTTATTTAATGGCCTTTCCTGCATTAGTCTACTCACATATTAAAAATTAAAATAAAAGTCCTTTCGAATAAAACTACATTTACATTTCAGAGTCAATGCATGCATGCTTTGTTTAGCTTTGCATGTTAGTAGATTCAATTATTTCACTTATCTTTAGAAACATGGTTATATCAGAAAATTAAGCTTAATAATAATGGAAGTGGAGAATACATATAGATTTTAATTGGATTCATATTGTCATCTGAAAACTCACTAAAAGCATTTTGAATGTCATGAAGCGATTTTTAAATGGCTTATCATTATTTTTCCAAATGAATTAATGTTGAGGTGTGGATGTGGAACTTTGCCGTTACTTTGAGCATTACCAGACAACTTAAACTAATCAGAAGTAAATAGGACTTAGAGTTTATTCACACTTTTTAAAGAGTTGATTGTGTACTTTTTCTGCTATTTTATCAAGAAATTACTGTTCAATAACATATCATGTCAATAAAACACAGTCAAATTTTTTGACATTTTACAATTATGTAAGTTGGAAATCTCAAACAGAAATAACACCATAGCTTTGTAAAATAATGCAATTATAGGGCTGGTGATATAGCTCAGTGGCATAAGCACCTGCCTGGCAAGCACGAGGTCTTGAGTTCAACCCCCGGTACCCGCATATAAAATAATAATAATAATAATAATAATAATAATAATAATAATAATAATATAATTATAATGTTAGAATTTCTTATATTTGCTTGATATTAAGCAGAACATCAGTTTTTGCCTGATCATACTCAGCCCCGTCATTTGTGTTGACATTAGTTAAAAGCTATTAATTTGGGGCCGGTGAGATGGCTCAGCGGCTTAAGCGCCTGCCCGGCAAGCGCAAGGGCCCGAGTTCGACTCCCGGAACCCACATATGAAAAAGGGGCCGGTGATATCGCTCAGCGGCACGGGCGCCTGCTGGCGCGCGAGGTCCTGAGGTCGACCCCCCGGTACCCACAAAAAAAAAGCTATTAATTTTATATATTAAGCCATCTTTTTAATAAACCTCATTTTAATGTTTTTCATTTAGTTACATAATTGTTTTACTTCTATCTTGAATATATTTTCGCATTAACTATTATATTACTTCTGTACTGGCAAGTAATATGACAGTCCCTATAAATAAAATACAATAAAATCAAATTCTTAAATTGTTTTTAATTATGAAATAAATTAATTTATATAAATAATATAACCTAGTGGTATACACATAAGCCATTATAGCTAAAATGGTATATGGATGACTAAAACTGTAAATATTGCACAAATAATTGCCACCATTTTTCAGTTTAGTTATTTCATATCTGTTTTCTAAAATTCTACCTCCACAAATATAGAAAACACAATTGTGTAGAGAAAAAATAAAAATGGCTACATACTATAAGTAAAGCAGGTACTAATGTGCCTTTTTATCTGATTGGTAGAGGCTGTCTTCCTGATTAAAGGAAAGAACAGAAGGAGTTCAAAATTATCATTTTCCTGAAAATTCATAAGCTTTTTTTTTCTACACTCCCTCTAATACCCTTCTATCAATTTCAGTCTCTTTAATGATGGTCTCTTAATGAATGTTGAACTTCTAAATAAACACTATTTAGTGAATTTAAATCTTATTTACTTAAAATCATAAAGTTAAATATTGCAATAAATATGTGTCACCTAATTTTATACATATTTGCTTTAAGTTTCCTACCAGCTAATATGATAAGAGGACACAAAGTTGTATCCCCATTTGTAACATACAGACTCTGAACCTATCCTTATCCATTTTTCCCTCTCAAAACAAGCTGACTTCTTGAAATTTCTGAATATTTTAACCATCTATGTATTAATAGAAATATATTTATACTGAAAAATGGTGCTGTTCATGTTTTTAAAATTTTACATAAATTTCTCATTTTAATTATTATGGTCTTTTTCTTTAATTCAAGAAAAATGGTGTTTTAGAATTATTCTAATATGCAAAGAAATAATGTCCCTAAGTTGCAACTGCTGTATTGATTCATTTGAAGGAAAGAATATGCTAAAATTTTTATATGCTTTCTTTAACTGTTGGCACTCTGTTTCCTTATTTTTAATATTATAAGCAATTATTCCAGAATTATCCTTATGCATGTGTTTTTGTGCTTATAAGAATTTACCTAAGATACATACAGGTAACAATTAATGGATAGGTAATTGGTTATGGTCATGTTTATTTTGAAAAGACATTGCTCAATTGTTCTGAAAGCTTGCTGATCTTTATATAATAATTTATTATAAAACAGGACAGTTTTTTTTAATTACTGCTTCAAATTTCAATGCAATCCTGTCAGACTCAACAGTTTTTCCAATGTGATTGGTAAGAATTTATTTGTTTAGAACTTCTCTCTTTCTGGTCAGGAACTGTTTTCACAGGTGCATTGGCTTTTCCAGCTCTTTCTCTTCCAATGTCCTGTATGTATTCTTTGTACAGTTCTCTCTTCATAAGTTGAATATTTTTAAAAGACATTTCTGTAAGTTCTGAATGTTCATCTTTTGTTGTGAGCACTGAAATTACATTTTTCCAATCTCACCTATGTTGTCTTATTTATAAGAAGGTTAGATACATTTCCCATGCCAGATTCCAATAATTTTTTCCTATTTTATGTTCTATTTTATATCTTTTAATATTTAATATATTTTTTCAAAAATGTACCTGACTTATTACAAATGTCTTACATGTTTTATATGAATTTTTTTCCTATTGCTCTTGTTTTTCATCTGTATATATGATAATTAAATTTCTAAGATCTTATAAGATAAATAAATAAATATGATGCTGGCAAAATAAAAGGGGGTGGAGGAAAGGGGAAAATATTTGAATTATGTTATGTACATGTACCAATTCCGTACAATGAATGTAATCATTATGTACTGTAAATATGTTCTGATAAATGTAAAGTGTATGTTTAAAATATAATTTTCTCAAGCTTTTTCTTAGTGGTTTGTGATTTTGTATCATTGAATTTTTCTATTCCCAGCAGACATAAAATCATGATCCTATAGGTACATTTAAAATTTTCTTATTTTTCATTTATAAATAGTCCCACCATCAGTCTGGATTGCTTTTGTATGATGGTAGGTAGCAATGTAATTTTCATTTTCGTATGGAAAGCCTATAGCTTCAATGGCATTTATTGAATATTGAATTCATTCCCACTCATTTATAATGATCCTTTTCTGTCATATTTCAAGCATCCTTGTTTGACTCACTTTGATAGTTTTCCATAATGTAGTATTGATCTATGTGCCTTCCACTCTGCCAGTTCTATGTCATATTTTATAATATCAATAAATCTTAGCAACTGATAAAGAAAACCTAATTCCTGGTGTTTTCTCTTAAAATATAATTTTAGCTATTCCAGCTCATTTACTCTTCCATGTAATTTTGTGATTACTTTATTATTTTACTTAAAAATCAAATGTGCTATTATCTTTATTGAAACTGTTTGGAATTTATATGTACATTTTTGAAAAATGGATGTGATATGGTTAGTTATAATATGACTGTTATGTGACACACAGCATTTTGTTACCTCTTTCAACACTCCCAGTACTGAATCAAGTATTGTCTTTATAGATCAGAGGCCTAACAACAAAATATTATTGGGACTACTCCAAATCTAGGCATCAAATTGTTCTCCCAGTAGGTGGTTTTCCATTCTTGGCTGCATGTTTGGGAATGCTCACACTACCCTCCCCTTTAAGGCCCTTACGCACTACAAAAAACCAGACAGAGGAAGGTCGCGGTGCTTCTCATCTTCCCTCAACGTGAGTATACACCCTCAGATCTTAAACAGTGAAGCTGACTGCAGTTTCTTTCCTTAAATAGACAATTTCATTCGTTTGTATTTCTTCAGGGTCCACCTCTTCACTGTGTTTACAGAATGAGAGATAGCAGGCAATCAACTTTAGTTTGAGAACCTTTGTGTTTATGCCCATGTGTTCTACAGTCTGTATTTTGACATGTATATTTTGTGCTCAAGTGCACGTATTTTTAAATCTTTTTATGTGTTGTACAGGGGATTGAACCCTCTGTTTTTGCAGCTGAGCTACATCTAGGCCTTATTTATTCATTTACATATTTATGTATTTATTTATTTTATTTCGAGACAATGTGTCTCTAAATCACTAAACTGCCCAAGCTGAGATCAAGCTTGTGATTCTACTGAATAACCTTTCCTGACTGCTGGGATTATAAGTATGCACCACCAAGTGTGGCCTACTTAACTCTTTTATTTTAGCATTTAATCTATTATTTTTCTCTATTTTGGGTTTGAGAATCTCAACATATTAACTTTCAATTGCATACTAACCAAATATTCACTACTGATAATTTTATGTTTCAAGGATGACTTTTTCCTTTCTTTTTCTCTTGTTTTTGAAAAATTGAGGGAATTTTCATGATGGTATTCAGTATAAAGTCAGTTTATATCAGATGACTGAGAAAATATTAAGATGAGAAAATAAATATAGTGAGTATAATGAATTTATCCACATAGTCTATTAGAATCTCTTAATGGTGAAAACCCTTTTGTACATACATTCCAATATTAATGATGAAAGAAACTCATTAGAGATTCTTAAATTGCTACTCCTTAAAATATAGAAGTTAATTAGTTTGCTTGAATTTTTTAATTGAAATTGGATGAAGGTAACTTGTGTGTTCAGTATTTCACAGTGACATTTGTTTTTAGTAACAATAAAAATAGTCTGAAAACTTTTCATTTGGGAATACAAATCATAATGGGAATTAAAGTTATACATGGCATTCATAATGTCAGGTAAATGTAGCCATGACTATAGTTGACATTGATGTGGATCCATTGATGTGGATATATATATATAAAACTACAATACATGCATATATTTCTAACAACTAGAAATGAATACTTATGAGTACTATAGTCCTCATTTCTGTACCTGATTAGATGAGGGTAGCTGGTGTTTATAACGATCTTCTTCCACTACCCACTCTCTATCTCCTTTGCCTTCTATAAGACACAGCCTTGATTTCCATTTTTGCCTGACAGCATGACCCCAGCATTCATTCCAGAAGGATTTGAGTCTTGTTGTCGTGCCTGGATTGGGTTGTTTTAGTATTCTATTACCTTAATCAGAGGGCATGTTTGTCTTAGCATTCCATCTTCATAACAAATATCTGAGATAATGAACTTTTAGAGAAGTGGTTTATGTTGGCTCACAGTTTTGTAAGTTTCAGTCTTTGATCATACAGATCCACTGCTTTTAGGACTCTGGTTAAGGTGAGTGGGGAATTACATGGCAGAAGTATATGGCAGAGCAAAACTTCTTACCTCTTGCCTCGGAAGCAAAAGAGAGACAGCTAAGCAGAATATTGTCTTTTCCCAATGGGAAAGCAAGAAAGGAGAAAGAATATTAAATTAATGTGCAATGAAATCTTTGTTCAATGCATTTGTTTTTCATCTATTATTATTACTCATTGATATTATTATTTAATAACAATAAATATAATAATTTAATAATAATAAATTATTATTTATTATTATTGTGGTGCAGAAAAGGGAACCCAGGAACATGTGCATACTAGGTAAATACTCTACCACTAAGCTACTGCCTAAGCCTTAGAATAATAAATTTAAATTATTTTAGTTGAAAATCAAAGGCAATAAAAACATAAATTTTGGTAAAAGATTATAGCATCAATAATTTGTGAGTTCTGGTAAGCACAGGTAAGTGTTAGTTTTGAAGTGAATAGCAGAGTGATATGGAGAGTTCTAGTTGATGTAAAGAAAAAGAACCCCTTTGTGATGGCAATTTCTGAGTGTGGGAATTTGGACAATTCTAGGGGATGCCCACAAAATTTGGGGACTGATATGTAATGGAGAACTTTGGCAGAGAAGTATTAACAAATTGAAAAGCCACGATATTTAAATAATCAAGAAACTTGCAATAATAAATGACCTACTGTCAGTGTACAATGGACTATGTTAAATCGAGGATACATATCTTTTATCAATTGCTTCAATTTTTTACTATTTGTTTTACAAATTTCTCTTGTCATATACTTTTATGTAAAATTTTCTTAACCCAAATTTAATATCATTTTATATTACTTACCATATTTCAACTATTAGAAATATTTATCCACTTTACCTAAGTTTGGGAATATTTTTAAAGCTGCCATTATACTGAGTTGTATGATACTCTCCCCTTCTAATAACTGGCAATGATATGTTGCTTTTGATAAGTATTTTATTGTATAGAAAATATACGCCAGTATGTACTATAGACAAAGTAAATCTGTCTTGCAAAGAAACAAAATCTCTTAATTTTTTGGATGTCTTCCAAGGCACAAAGATGCACTTTATTCTTTTTAATGCCTACAGATCTTTAAGTTAATAGCCACAATTTTTTTTATATGTGGGTACCAGGAGTCGAACTCAGGACCTCACACTTGCCAGGCAGGCACTTATGCCACTGAGCTATATCACCAGCCCTTAATAGCCACAATTTTTAAGAAGTTTCCTCTATGATTATTTCTAATATTTAGCTTTTATTATATGAAGGCAGCCTTTCCACACTTCATCCTTAATTATAATAGGAAATCTGAAAAGTATACATATATATATATATTATATATACATGTTATGTTTAATTTTACACACTGTAGAATTAGATACATAATATGTATAATATGAAATGCTTCTTAAGAAATATATTAGAAATCAATTTAGATTTCATATTAATTATATTAGTATGGGGTATCATTAGTACACATTTTATATTAAATATATTAATGTATTGCTATATATATATTAGAATTTGTGTACTAAGGAAACTACTCAATACTACCTTAAATCTGTTAAGTTATATATTCATATATTAGTCATATACTAAAAATAAAATGTAAAAAAAGGTTATCAAAACTGTTATTTTCAGAAATAGCATAATAAAAAAAAGGTAACTGGTTCTTGAAATGGTGATCATTTGAGTTAGAAAAATAGAAAAGGGAAATTTTATATTTTATCAGTAGAATAAATTTTAGGAAAACAAAAAATGGTTATTTTGAAAATAATGTGTTGTTTATTGATATGGTAGTTATTTATAAAAGTTATACAGAATTGCATAACAAAATAATTAGGGAATAACAATATCTATTTGTATTACATTAAAATAAAATTAAAAATTATAACTGCATAAATATTAATATAGATAACATGTTATACATAGATAAATATAAGAATAAAATCCTATGTGATTCAAAAATCAGCAGCTCACATACATGAACTTTAAAAACGTTAAACTTATTGAAAATAATTATTCTTTTGAATATTAATATAAATTTATCTCCACGATAAAGAGTAAAATCTGGTAATAACATAATTTGCTTGAGAAAGGTAGATAGAAATCTAATTGAAATAACATTTCTTCAGTCAGGAAAATTAGAGGGAATTTACCTTAACATGTGAAGATTTTTAAAATTTAAAATTATTGTGAAAACTGTTACAATTTAGAAAAGTTCAACCTAAATACAAATACATGAATATATAGATGTATAACTCCACTTAATCTTCAAAAATGCATGAAAGGTAATTTAGAAAACTGTACGCTTCTTTCTTGAACATAAAGAAAATAAGTGCAATACTTATCGTTGAGTAGAAGAGCCTTAATTTATTTTCTTTAGCTGGCGGAAGCAGTATTACACTACACAACTATGTAAATATTTCTTTAGACAAAGCTGTGTTTTCAAGAATTGCTCTAGGTGGACACTGACAATTAGAATCTCCTTGTGGTCAGGATATATATTTCTGTCTAATTATAGTTCTGAGCTTCTGGTCACAGTTTTCATGATAGATAAATGCTAAGTCAGTTTATAGAAGTAATAAAATTCCTTTCCTTTCAGGTGAGCAGAACTAAAAGTGTATTCTCCTTGGCTGAAAAGGTGATAATTTAGGAAACCCATATTTCAAGATTTATCTTATCATATTCCAAAAATGATGCATCTTCTCAGCTTTCTTTATTTGTGACAACCATCACAGATTTCTGTCTCGTATCTAAATCTTGTGGTACTATTCTTTCCAACACTACTTCATCATGATCCATGGGCCCTGTTAAATATGCATAAATATTCTGTTATATTATGTGAGCATTGTCATTAGACAGTCTGTCCTTGATTGTAATTTAGGGCACATAATTAGTCAGCAGTTCAATTATTACAATATAGAATATCATAATTATTCTTCTTGTGTCATATTGGAAATAGACATAGATCGTCCTCAACAAATAATTGGATCTGACCTTTATCGTCTTCATTTATCCATGAACAATTGCTGCTTCATTTTGAGTGGTCAGTTTCTCTCTTCTTTCTCAAAGCTTATGAGGTAGTCTTGGTTTTATGGTTCATTTTTATGTCGCTCTTAACTTGTTAAAAACATTCTAATATTCCAGTATGACAGAAGGAGTAAAATCAATGAGATTGTGGCAGATCAATTTTTTGAAAAAAAAAAAACAACAGATATTTTGCAGTTCTTGCTTCATTTTTGACATTTTCCTCAGGAGTACAGTTAGCTCTGCTCTTGGAGTGCAAAAATTAACTTGGGGTGTCTGTCACAGTTCTGCTAATGCATGATGTTATGCCCCTATCCAAGAGCCCAACTTTATCTAAATTTGAAATACAAGAGACGGTAGGAACCAAAAATAATCTATACTACTTATGATGCCTTCTTAGGACTTGGTCCTTTGATGTGATCCTTCACTTGATTTGAGAATTCAATATTTTATAAATTCACAAGCCTGAAGTGTCCTTTAATAATGAATTGATATAATGTAGAAACTTAATCACAAGTCTCAAGATTGAGAGACAAATGAATTTTATCAATATAATGTGAATAAAGATAAAAAAGAGGATGTCAATGCATTATAAAGGCACAGATTAGTCAATTGTTCTCTAAAAATATTCAAAGTGATCTCATTCATTCACACACATAAAGGCACATACGCACACACACACACAATCACACACACACTCTTACCTGTCCTACTGTTAATGAGTTATTTCATTATGGCTGTTTAACAAGAGCTTTTTATGTTTGCTCAAAGTTCTAATTCAATTCTGAGGTTATTCAGTCAGCTGATTGGCAGCTGCCTCCAGGGATCTCCAAAACTACTCACATTTCAAACTTGGATTATGAAATGTGCCCTGTACACTGCATGCTAACAAAAGTTATGTTTTCTGAAATCATAATAGAGATATTGAGAATTCTTAATTAAATGCATAAGAGGTTTGATTACTTCTGGTAGCATAAGAAGTTGGGTGAAGAGACCGCCTCAGGAAATCCCAAAGAGCATTTGAATATATTTTATTTTATTGAGGTAATGGTATAATTAATATCATTAATACTTTAAAATTAATATTTAAGGTATATATTAGTCATAGTTACCATGTGAGATTTTTCTATGGACAACAAGCCTAATTAATTTTTATACTATTCCATATCATATTTATAAAAATTCAATTTGATAGGTATTACTAATTCTATTTATATAAAAAGAAATGGAGTCTTAGACATAAACAATTCTGAATAAACACATACTGCTATTATATAGTAGACTGAGAAATTTATTCCTGGAGTATCTGACTACTAAGCCAATATTTTGATCAAAAAAAGAGCAGAATAGAAATTCTTTGTCATTCTTTTCACACATTGTCTTTTTCCTTTGCTCCGAGACACATTTATTGTGAAGCCATTTTGCCTTTTTGCCAAGTTCATGATATGAAACTTCAACTTATTTATCATCTTGACTCTGTCATTTTTTTAACCTGTGGGAGGCTTATAAATATCTCCTTACTACTTTGAAATTGAAAAGTAGAAGTTGAAATAGTGTGCCAGTATTTTACATTTAAAAGTATTTTCATATGTTTCAAACAATATTGATATAATTACGTAGTTATGCTTTAGATTTCTTAAGTGAATGCACACTTCATACCATTATTTCAATAGTGACAGTTTTATCCTAAAAAAGTATCTATATTGAATTTCATTGTATTATACGATAGTTTGACATATTGTTAATTATAATAACGTACAAAAGAAAATCCAAATATCCCATAACTGAGAAAAATCTCATTATTGGTAGTCCACACACATCGCTTAGTGACTGGGCTGTCACACACACACCAGGTTCTTCTCTGTACAGGAGCTACAATTTGTTCCTATCTCACTTGGGGTTCTGAAACCACAGATGCCCTGCTCTGAGGCAAGCTCTCATTTTTCTACTCATGCCATATTCTTTTAAGGCATCAATTCTGCTGTGCTGATAAATGCTGATACTTCTCTCCTTCAAAATAGGCAGAGAAATGGCAGGCTGTTTCTTGATCTCAACACTTTCCAAAGGATTTCATAGTAGAACTACTTGGGTCTTGGTATTGGCTCTTGTATAAATTAAATATGCAGGTTTCTCTCTCTCTAGGTTTTTACCCCTGTTAATGGGGCAATATTTGCAATATGTGTTAAAAACAAGAACCATATTCTAGGGCTGGTGAGATGGCTCAGCGGCATAAGCACCTGCCTGTCAAGCGCGAGGTCCTGAGTTCGACCCCCAGTACTCACAAAAAAATAAAAAATAAAGAACCATATTGTACCTGTATCTATTCCCTCAGACTTGTGAAGCATGCAGGATTATTTCTTTTCTCCTTATTGTCTTATATAAAGTGTCTGATGTCTAAAGCAATTAAAAATCATCTGGAAAGACAAAATAAAATACATTTTAATAAGACAATAATCCTCATCATATTCAATTATGACACAGATATTGGAGATATTGAATATAGATTTTAAAGAAACTATGCTTAATGTATTAAGGACTCAAAAACAAAAATAAAATACTTGAACAACATGGAAGAACACATGAGTAATAAATGAACTAAAAAACGAAAGACAGTAACATAAATGGAGAATGCTTCCATCGAGCTTATGAATAGTCTTGTAGATGAAGAAAGAGCCAAAAATCTTAATGATATGTCTAGACAGAACCAAGACTGAGGCACATTCCCACATGTGCACAAACACACACATGCATACATGCACACACAGATACACAGAAAGAATAAAACAGTAAAAACAAAAGCACAGAGCATCTGAAACATAAACTCAGATTGGTCCAAAATTAATGACAGATTGATAGAAATATAGCTTTCAAACCAGGATCTGGATTAAATATTAATACCACCTAAAATTGAAGGAGAAACAAAGATTTCACAAGAGAAACAAAAAGCTAAAATAAGTAGAATGTGTTGCACACAGAACTACTCAACAGAAAAATGTTAAAAGGTAATTCCTCAGGCCGGTGATACAGCTCAGCAGCACGGGTGCCTGCTGGCGCATGAGGTCCTGAGTTCGACCCCTGCTACCCACAAAAAAAAAAAAAAAGTCAAAGATTGTTTTATTGGGCTGGTGAGATGGCTCAGCGGCATAAGCGCCTGCCTGGCAAGCGCCAGGGCCTGAGTTCAACTCCCGGAACCCACATACAAAAAAAGTGAAGGTGATATCACTCAGCAGCACAGGCACCTGCTCGCGCGCAAGGTCCTGAATTTGACCCCTGGTACCCACAAAAAGAAAAAAATGATTGTTTTATTGAAAAGATCGATTAAATTATTAAATTTCTCAATGAAAGAAAGCTAAAGCAAAAATTATATTATTTGGACCAATGTAGGTACAGTAAGTTCCTGACTTAAAAATATTTGAATTGCCAACTCTCAGATTCAAACAGACCTCAAATTAAACATTTGTAGATGTGAATAAATCATGGAAGTAGCTCTCGTGTCTGTCTGCCAATTATTATCAGAGTTGTACTGCTGTGTGCTTACTGTATGGTGTGATAGTGTATAGTAGTACAGTGCTAAATCAGAGCCCACGATGTCCAGAAGCAAGAGGAAAAGCAGTGGTGATGTGGAGAGGACTGCTAAGAAGTGCAAACCAATAACCATGGAAACAAAAGTGGAAATAATTGAGAGATTGGACCAAGGCAAAAAGATGGTAGACATCCCTAACATAGATTTCTCAACAACAGGCATAATTCTGAAGAATAAGGACAAGATCATGGAATATGTGCAGTTTTGTTTATACCTTTAAAGTGACTTTTCAGATGTTATTGATATGGGGAAAGAAACTCGCAACCTGCTAGATGTCTGGTAGGAGATTGTGTTCTCTAAAATTGAAGAATGAATTCTAGGAACAGTGGAGGTTAAGAGCAGAATATATTTATTGGGAAAAGAAAGCTTATGTCTGAGAGAGAGAGATAGAAGGGGTCCCAAATGGGTTGCCCAGGACCCTTCCTGGTCAAGGGATTTTTATAGAGCAAAACCATGAGGTGAGACAGGTTCAAAGTGGGACAGAACTATAATCTATCAATAAGATTACAAGTATAATCACTTAGGTAATATTGATCCATGGAAAAATCACAGGATGGGTGAGAAGTGGGATAAAACTATGGTCAACCAATAAGATTACAACAAATATAATCACTTGGGTAATATTGATTAAATGGGGATCGAATGGGGAAACAAGACACATAGTAAGTGCACATGGGATGGACAAGGACTTCCCTGAAAGGGTTAATGAGTTTCATTCCCCCACCGAAGGTGATTGAGGTCTAATTATAATATTAATTGCTGCTCTTCATCCTTAGGGGGAGTATATAGGTGAGTAGGTCCTCCTTTTCTTGAACCCTGGCCTTCAGTGAATGCACCTCCTGCCACAGTTGTCTTCTGCACTGACCTTTCAAAGGCTCAGCCCTGTTTGACTGCCTACAATATTTCTAAGTAACTTAGCTATCTATAATGTTATTAAATAATGGAAATGGCAAAATTATCCTAGAATACCCTGGCAAAACCTACGCAATTACAAGATTCCTTGTAAGTGAAAAAGGAAGGTAGGAGAGATGGAATCAGAGTGGATGTGATGATATAGTTAGAAGTCTAGAGTGATACTATTGCTGCCATTTTAAATATACCAAGTGCCATTGCAAATACAAATGGAGAGTCTCTAGAAATTGAAAAATACAAGGAAAGAGATTGTTAACTCTGCAGACACCTTGATTTTGGCCCAGTAAAACACATTTCAGTTCTCTGTCCTCTGGAACCATAAAATAATAAAATTATGTCTTACACTACCACTAATATTGTGGTAATTTGCCAAACTAGTAAGAGATGACTGGGATACATATTGATATTAACAAGGCTTATAACTCATAAAGAATACCATTTGCTAACCACACTTTAAAATCTTTAAACAAATGGATTTTTCTACATCAAATGAATTATTGTCTTCAAATTTGAAATACTGTTTGATTTCATTTTGAAAATGTATCTTCTGTCCTTCAATTAAAGTGTTTTTTTCTAAATCAAAATTAAACAAATCCACTCGGTTTTGTTTGCTACTTATTTCCTTTTGTGAACTGTTCCTCTGGTAGAGCATAAATTAAACAATACCTCTATTTTTTCACTTTATTCCCATACACTTTGTGAGGTCTGATTTATCATGCACAATCAATATCTATTTGGCTTAACTATTTTTGCATACATTAAAGATAACTTATATAAATTGTACTGTATATAATATAGCATATTTATTAAACCTGACATCAATAACTTTATATTAATACAAATATGTGTTTTTTAAATTGCCTTCCCAGAATTTCCTCCTAAGAATGAACCACATTTAACCAATTCTCAGTTATATATGCTTTATATTTGGACATGTTAGGTGTGAACATCATCACCGAGCCACAATGGTTCAGTGAGTAATTCCTCTAGGATTAATTTGCAGTAGTGAGGTTGAAGAATAAAAAGGCATTGGATTTATTCATGAGCGATTGTAGCAAAAGTGGCAGGTATGAGAATTCATACTACCCAACCATCACTGGGGATAATCACCCCTTTTAGCTATTACTATTATGAATGGGGGTATGCATGCAATTGATAGCTGAATTTTCATTTCTTTCATGATTAGGGGAAGCTGCAATCAAAATGTCTATAAATTTACCAATGCAATGAAGAATTCAACAGATTTGTTATTGGTACAAAATTTTCTTCTGTTCAACCATATCTCCCTCAGATAACTTAGTTAGAAAGAGAACATATATTCCATAGCAGTATGTTTTGGAATATGTGAAAATAAAAGCATTGAATAATGTTTACCCTTCCCTACTGAAGAAGGTGGATTATGAACATATAATAAATTAAAAGAGATATTATCAACCTAATAATATATCAAAATTATATAAAATGAGTGAGTAGTTACTTTCTTGTTGTTATTATAAAGTAATTATAATATTTGAGCCTGTCAATAATGATCAAATGAGGAATGTATAATAATCCTGTCTGAAGGAGGATAGGAAAAAGTGTGGAAAATTCTGACAGAGAAGACAAAGGTAATGGGTAGAAGCTAGAGAAGAAATTGGGAAAGAAAATGCCAGACATGTACTGGTTTTACATTACTGGATGCACTCTTTGTATGTTTAGGAGGGGTTCATCATTTACTCCCCAATTAAACATTTTCAAACATTTGAAATTTTTGAAGAATTATATTAAAAAGTGATAAAAGGAAAAGTCTGAGGATAATTTACTTCTTCCAGAAATCACTCTGACCTTAGATATTCCAACTAATTCTTTGCAGTAAAAGTTCTTAGTAACGATTATAGATATTACTAATGATAAAGCATGGGAATTTAATACATTAAAGGAAATAATTATTCAACTTTTTGTTAAAGGCAATGTCTTCAGTAAACTCAAAGTAATGAAGTTTTCAGACTATTTATGCTGAGAAATATATTCTCTATTATATACCTTGTGAGAGAAGAAATCCACGGTGAAAACCAAGGCATTCAGCAATAGAAAATACTTACTGAAATACGGGGGAAAGAGATAGTAGTTAGAAGCAATAAAGAAACATTTTAAAAACATCTCTCGTTCAATTTAAGTTTATTTCTCTATGAACAGTATTCCTTTGTATGATTAGTATTAAACTCCTAATATTAAAAGATTTGTGAATCTGTGACTTTGAATAGTCATGAAAGTCTGAATACATGATGTGAGGACTGAATCTGAAATGTAAAGAGCTTGAGTCTCAGTCTAAAAACCTGAATTCTGGTTTAAGCTCTGGCATTTACCATGTGGGTTAACTTTGTAAACCATGTAAGGCTTCTGGGGCTCAATTTGACCATTTCTAATTCCTTTTTTTAAAAACAAAGTTACTAAGGCTTAAAAAGATACAAAATATGAAGGTAATTTGTTATATATTATATTTGATATAAATGCAAGTTTAATTTTTAAGTTATTAATTAATTTTTCTAAACTTTTCTCTTTTTCAAAAAGAATTCTCCATTATCTAAGTGTCTTATGGTTCTAGTGGGGAGTATAAATTACTGCATTACTCCAGGCACCAGGGTGGAATATTACCTCTTACACTGCCACATCAGTGAAATTTATTCTCTGGGAATTTTAAGTTGTGACCAAAGAAAGCAAAACAAGTCTTTCTACCTCATGGTCAGGATGTGAAGATTAGGGCTAGATATAAGGAGTAATACCAGTGTATAGAAATAAGCTGACATTTATGTAGGAATGGTGATGACATTCCCCCAACCATTCATCTTGTCCCTATGGTCCAACTTCACTCATAATCTTCTGAGGGCTTTATTATCTAAGCTAGAGAATTCTTCTTTTTACCTAAATTAGATCAGGTTGAATTTTTGTCATCTGATGAAAGTGATGTAGAATTGTAAAAAAAAAAAAAATGCTCAACATTCTTCAGCTTACTGGTGATGCTTCAGACCCTGAACATAAAGGGTGTTGCCTAGAGATGGTAAATTCATATTTTATTAAAAATTAAATTTAATAGGATAAAGATGTACTTGTTTGTACTGCTAATCTCACCATAATAAAAGCAGAAGGTAAAAAAGATAAAGCATAACTTGAATTCTGCAGATAGCCTCTTCAAGGGAAATTTAGTTTACCAAAATCTTATTTCCTTTAATTCACCGTCAAATACTTGACACAGCCCTGAGGTTCTTGCATCTAACCCAGCACGATACTGAGTTTCCATTGTTTTGTCACTGTAAAAATACAGAGAATAATGTTGTGATCTTTTGGAAAATAAGGGAAATATATACATATTATCTGGCAAATATATCATATATATGTATAATCTGTAAACATATATATATATATATATATGTATATATACTGCAAATCTAGTATGTAGCACAGGTTTTATAAATATTTTCCCCCAAATAAATAAATTCTTATTTTATGTATCGATATTTTTCAATTTTTATTTATTTATTTTTTTGTGTGGGTACCGGGTGTTGAACTCAGGACCTCATGCGCCAGGAGGTGCCCGTGCCGCTGAGCTATATCACGGGCCCTTTTCTTGGTACGTGGGTTCCAGGAGACGAACTCAGGCCCTCGCACTTGCCAGGCAGGCGCTTATGCCGCTGAGCCATCTCACCAGCCCTATTTTTCAATTTATTACTTTTGAGAATTTTTGATCCAATTCACAGTGTTGATGTTTGGCTTGATACATCTCGGTTTGTCTTCCTATTTAAAAGTAACTTCTTTTGTAATACCTAATTTTGATTAGAAAGTAACAATAGCATTGTAATTTGTAACTCAATAATTCAGAGTAAATCAAGGGAATGTTAGATATTAAACTTAAATGCATTATCAATTATTTTAGTAAAGATCTACAGTTATATAAAGTGTAAAATAATGGCATAGAATTTAGTTTTATTTTAAGAAATAATACCCTCTTATGATTATATAAATACATTTAATAAATGTAATAACAACCTGTCTGAGAATTATCAGACTATGTCCTTAGGCCCTTAAAAAGTAATTTATGTAAATTAATAAGGATGGCAAAAATATGTATTTGCAATAAACTTAACAAGTGTAAAAATGAAAAAAATCTATGATTATGGATAAAAATTAGAAGATCCAGATGGGACATTTTATCAGTTTCTAACTCTGTTGACAAATCCATTATTTTCCCCCATAAATTTTTCTAAACTAGATGTTATTAGTACTGTATCTAGATTTACTATTTTCCTACTGGGAGTACTGATAAAAGTATAATCAAGAAGCAAAACTTTGTTTTTCAAATTAACCATTCTATTGTGTGCATGTGTGGATACGTGTGTATATATATTCATCTTAATTCAAATTACATGCTATCAGTATCCAAAGTAATTTCTATGCAAGCAAAGGAAGAAAATTAAAAAATTTTTTCCATTGGCTATTATACCTACAAGTAACAATATTTCTACATTATTCTTTCTATTTTTAAACATCTAATTTCATTACATTTTTAAACATATTGGCTTCTTATTCCAGGATATAAAATAAAGGAAGAATAATAACAACCAGAAATTATGACTAGAAAATAGATATAATACCACACTGACAT
Organism: Erethizon dorsatum; assembly: GCA_028451465.1. Classification (NCBI taxonomy): domain Eukaryota; kingdom Metazoa; phylum Chordata; class Mammalia; order Rodentia; family Erethizontidae; genus Erethizon; species Erethizon dorsatum. The sequence continues at coordinate 21,046,165 of CM051824.1, forward strand.
CCTTTGAAAAACGATGTCTTGGAAGTGATTCAGAGACACTTGTCTATTGACTTCAATAATGAAATCATCTGGAAAGAAAATAAGCAAACAGGTCCACTACACCGATTTTAGGACATGCATTACCTTAGGAATTTTAGGATAATTAATAAAAATGCACAGGACTTAGATTTTTCTGAGTTTATTTCTTGTTCTATTTTAATAGGTTAATATGTCAATTTTAAATTATTAATGATATTGTAGTCAATAATTACTTGGAGACAAATCAATTTTAGAGTCCTCTGTGTAATCATATTGTTCTACTGAAGCATGAGTTAATCTCCCAAAGATGTATGTGTTTGTACCTATATTGTATATCTGATTTTATGTGTATGACTAAGTTTCTACTCATTCAAATATACCTGAAAACATCATATTATTTCTTATACAATGTTTAAAAATTTATTTATTTATCTATTTCACAAATAATAACACAAATATTTCTGATATTAATTCACAAAAATCCTCTCAGATCTTGCCTCTTCTTTCCTGAACTTCAACCTTCTTCATCTCATTCTGCCTTCCTCCCATTCTGGAATTTATAAATGGACCTCAAATACTTATACAGCATCATGTTGTTCAAAATAAATCTTTTGCAATTTCGTCTAATGGCTCCGGGCAGGAATCTTCCTTTTTAAATCGGAGATCTATTAAAGTCTGGTGAGAAATCTTCCTAGCAATGTTCATTTGAAACCATTTTACTTTTCTTTTTTTTATAATTCTCAGCTGTGTAACATTGTCTTTTGCATAACTACTTTTGAGTTACATGGCATTTCATAGATGTCATATAGTCAGAGAAGTAATTTTACAAAAGAATCTTGGACTGTAAAAATGTTATAGATCTTAAATTACTATTATATGTTACCTGTGGAGATTTAAGGGGAGGCCATAACTAAAGATGAAAATCAGTTTGCTAATGGCATCAGAAATACCTGTAATTGGTTGTACTCCATTATAGACAAAATCTCTTATTCTTACAATGAATTATTGGCTAAAAATTGTCCGAAGCAGTTTTACTTCCAGGAAAATAAACATAAATGAAGTAGAATGGACTTGCTTATTGTCATTAAATATTTGTTGATAATATTAGACTAATATTACATTTACAATCACTTTTTCTCTAATTGGTCTCAAAATGTCTCCATTCATAAATCATTATGAAGACATATAACGATATTCATAATGTAATACTGATTTCAAAAGGTTTCTCATGACCTTCCACAATGTATCTAACAGACTTAACATGTATTATTGACATGCAAAAGAAAGACTACTGATAATTTTTCATCATTATATTCATTAATATTATTTAAAAAAAGAAAACTACTTACAGAAAAAATGAATTATGAAACTAGTTTTATTTATAATCACACAATGTTATATCTCCTACATTTATATGCTGACATTGTATAACTTACCATCCATAAATGATAGAACTTCATGCCTGTAGCTTGTCCCTTTTGACATGGCAAACAACATTGATTTTTCTTAAAAAGAAGATAAATTTCTCATAGTTTCAATGTTAGTGTTCCATGATTACTTTCTTTTGAATCATTGTTGATGACAATTTGTAGATTTTGGAGTCTAAGATTTATAATCTCTGCCTAAGACATAATTATTTTTGTATTCTATTTTCTGTACTGCGGGGAGAATATTTCTCAGATTAGCATTGCCATTCTTTCTTGACAAGGACTATGATTTAAAAGTATCACTTTTCTTGTGATTCAAGAATTATTTCAGGGCTGGTGAGATGGCTCAGAGGCGTAAGCGCCTGCCTTGGCAAGCTTGATGGCCCGAGTTCGACTCCCAGAACCCACATACAGTAAAAGGGCCGGTGATATCGCTCAGCGGCATGGGCGCCTGCTGGGGTGCAAGGTCCTGAGGTGGACCCCCGGTACCCACAAAAAAAAAGAATTATTTCAGAAGTAAAAGTGCTTAATGTGTGTGCATGATCTATGATTACACTGATAATGAACTTTGAAATGTTATATTCTTTTTCCTTGCAAATTTAATTGTAAGTCGTTTTTCCCAGATGTTTTACCTTTAGAATTACAGCGCAATAAAATATACATTTATAAATTGTTTTTGAAGTCTAAGGGGACTTAAATTATCCTGATTTAATTCATAGCAAATTACACATTATATGTTGATAACAGATACATGTGGAAGAAATCACTGATAATAAGGATTTTAGATATTTTAAGAAATGTAGTGTTAGTAGTTTGAATTGCTCTAAGGTTTCTTTAAACTAATCTACAATAATACTTAATTGGGAAAACTTTTAATAAATAATAAGATAATAATATTTAGAAATAGTTATTAGAAATAATAATTAGAAGAGCAATACTCTATGAACGGAGAGAAGACAGTTTCGTGTTTAAAAAGAGCTTTTCACATTCACCTGAAAATGCGTCTCTATTCCTTCAGGAGTATCTAGTTCAGGTGAGTAAATATAGTATGGACGCAGCCTGTCTCTCTCTAGTTGTATGCACAAACAACCTTACCCGCTGAACGGTGGAAACACAACATCACTGAATTTATTTAATCTCCAAATGTCCAGGATATATTGACTGATGATTAAATGGTATCTTTTCAGTAAAGATGTAATAGGAAATTCATAATGTACTTACCAATGACAATAGAACAAAATATTAACTGATCTGCTTTACAACACTAAGAAGCTCAGCTATTATGGTAAATAAGAAATTAAGAAAACCTGGCCTGGGAACGGGTATTAATCTACTGATAGTGCTTGTTTAAAACTGAAAAATATTCCTGAGATTTTGATTTCTGAAAAAATTCATAATGATTACATCACTATTTCTTAATTTATTCCTCTGGAATTAGTAACTTTTAGGGTTTAGGTATTCTGTCCTAATTTTTATATTATATTTTAAAGTTTCATTCCTTCTTTTACTCTTATTTCCTCATTTCTTAGTATTAGATATTTTCTTGCTTTGCTATTCTCAGACAGTGAATTTTCCCTTGTCAATTATTTATTTGCTTTTCAAAAATAAATTCTGCTTGTACAATTAGAAAGAACTGTTCATGTTGTACCTTAAGCATCCCTGACTATTTTTACTTTAATTGTGCATGGTATTGGGGTTCATACACAAGCAAGACCTAACATTTATATACTTCCCCAACATTTTTTAGTTTTTATCTTGAAACTGGGTCTTGCTAAGTCACTAAGTCACCGAGGCTGGGCTTAACCTTGGGTTTCTCCTGTCTTAGCCTACAAGAGGGCAACAATTACAAGGTATTTGTTCTTGATACATTCAATTAAAATTCCCTCTACTTCCATAATATAGCCTCGATAAGGCCAGTAGTTCAATTTTTTATTTTACCCAGTGTCTATTGCTTACAGTATCTATTGTTCACAAATGAATTGAAATTTTTGTTTCACTGGCATTTAGGTTCACGTTTCCTTAGTATTCAAGTAGCATAGCTGTTGGAGTGGCTTAGCCAGTAAAAAACAGATGGGGACTGAAATCTTGGAATATTTTTTCTGGTCAATTGGCATCTCATAGGTTGTACAACTTTTACCTTCTGTGAGTTAATCTAGATAAAGCTCTTTGCTTCCACATTATTTCCATTGTGAGTATTATGTTCTTCTAATCACTTAAATGCAGGATGTCTATTCTATCTGTGAATACACATGCTAGGTTTACTCTGATCTGGAAGATGCTTCCAGGTCTACAGATTATCCCAGCAGAGCACGTTGCTTCTCTGTGGATCACTTAGCCCAACCTCCACTGGAAGAGAAAAAAAAAAAAAAAAAAAAGAAAAGAAAGGATTTAGTTCAGGTTTTACTGGCTGGAAATCTTCCTCATATTTACTGTCGGAGCTCTGATCCAGAACAGCGTAGAATGAATCACCACATGGCCTTAGCGAAGGATTTTGGCATAGTAATTTACTTCACTGATTTAATACCAAATGAAACCATAATTACATTTGTACTTACAGTACTGCATAGGACAATATCATTCCAAGCAGAGAGTTGAAAGGGAAAAATTGGTCAATAATATTTCTCTTTGGTCTCCAGTTTCCCACTTTAATTTTTTTAATAGTTTCATGTTTTATAATGAAAGCATTAATTCATGTATATGCGGGCATGTGAGTTTAAGCCAGTAGTTATCAAAAAGTTGAGCTAGTTTTTATGATTCCATTTACTGAAAAGTTTATACTTTGCCATTAAAAAAGACACTATTTTAACCTATGCTAATTGGCTTTTATGTGCTGGAGTTTTTAAGACGTATGTTTCCATTTGTCTGACTAGATGTAAACTGAAGTTAGAACATTTTTAAATTTATGAGATAAACTGCATTCTCACTTTTTTTCTAAAATTTTCTTGAGTGTTTTTCCTATAACAGTGCTTCCCATCCTATTTTTTGTTTGTTTGTTTGTTTTGGTACCAGGAATCTAACTCACCACTTTTAGCTTGCCAGGCAGGCACCGTGTGGCTGAGATATATCCCTGCCCTCAATCCTATATTTTTAACTTTCTCTTGAATTGCTTCGTTACTCATACCAAATAGTAACTTGGATTACTAAATACCGATTACTTTGTCATGCTAGTCAAGATAAAATAGCTTCATCAATAATAGTATATGTTTAAGTGGTTTTGAAAGTAAATGGATCACCTGTGGTACCGCCAAACTACTTGTGTAAAGTCCTTAGAGGGTCAAAATCAGCGAGCAGTTAACTGTGGTTAAGAATGATGAAATTAACACTTTATCTGCCTCAAAAAAATGCTGTAACATGTAGAAAACAATAGCAACAGAAACAATAACAATATTATTTAACTTTTAGATATTTTTATTGTATTCCTGACATAACTATATTCCAGATATTTACAACACGTATTATATAACACGTAGAAAGCAATAACAACAGAAATAGTTGAGATCATATTCTTTGCTTTCCTGGATATACCTCTGACCTATTTTTCTTAAGTGAGTTTACCTTAATCAAAACACTATGATAGGCGATAACAACTCATAAGTATATCACAACTATATAGTCACACATGGAAACTATATTTTACTTCTACCACAAAATGAATTTTTATTGAAGGAAAAGTGACTAGTAGGGCTAAATAAAGTTAGTTCAAATTAATGTAAAATAATTAATAAGCTCATGAGGTACTGCCAAATGTCTAGTAAAAACAAATTATGTGCCAGAACTTTCCTAGGCAAATGAAAACCAAAATAAAACATTGACAACAAGATGCTTATAGTTGGGGAATTTATTTAATCTCTCAATATTCAGAACATATTGACTGAATGATTAAATAATATCTTTTCAATGAAGATGTAATAGGAAATTCATAATGTACTTACTGATGACAACAGAACAAAATATTAATTGATCTTCGTTACAACACTAAGAAGCTCAGCTATTATGGTAAATTAAGAAACCAAAACTTGGCCTGGGAACAGGTATTAATTTAGGAAAAGTTAAAGAAAACTTTTAACCATAATTTAAGCACTCTAGAGAACAACGTTCAATATCAGCAGTTTTACCCTTATTAAACACTGAAACCCGTGTGGTGGGAAAAAGCTTTCCCCACATACGCAGTCTGATTATGAACTGCACCCTAGAGTCCTAGAATCTACCCTTCTAAAAAGCACAAAGAAACTTCCACCCAGGAATCTGGCTATACATAATACCTAACAGGTTATTAGAAGAGGGAACTAATAATCTACCAGCAAGCCTGTAAAAAACAAAATAAATTCTCACTGGAGAAAGGTATCATTATTCTACACTCTAAATAATTACCACAAAAATATTCTCATCACAGCCTCAAAGATATGTGGTCACAAGAAAAATTATACTGAATTGAAGACAACTACACCAAAGAATAAGATTTGGGGGGATATAGATACTGATACATTTTAATATTACTAATATATATATGCTTATGATATTCAAGAAGACAAAAGAAAGCCTGGGGTTTAGCTCAGTAGTAGAACACTTTCCTAGCATGTGTGAGGACTTGAGTTTTATTACCTGTGCTAAAAACAATATAACAAAATTCATCATAAAGAGAATATATATAAACATATAATCAAAGAAAAATTTATTATAAAAAGCATATAGAGTATATTATAAAAGTAGACGTTTTAATTAAAAAACAGCAGAATATTTAAATGGAAAACACACTGAGATACAACATAGTAAAAAGAAAAAAGAAAGAGCTAAAAAACCATAAAAAACTATTGGAAAGGAAACAATGGTAGAAAAACTGAAAGAAAGAAAAAAGAGAAATAGAAATAAATACTTTCAAAAATAACTCAGTGATTACCTCTCAAAGGAACTGATGAATGATGGAGGAGAATATAATGATGTATGTTTTGCATGTTGAAACAATATCAGTACAATATACTGTATTTATGAGAAACATATTTCAGTATTGAAAGGTAGCAACATTGAATAAAATGAGTTAACTATAAAAGTCGAATAAATACATTTCCAGATAAATAAAAAAAGTGTTAATGTGTCACTAGCACACTCAAAAGGAATAGTGATAAGCATTTCAAGAAAAAAGAAAAAATTTTCTGATATAAAATCATATGATACATATGTAATATTGTACACAATGATAGATAAATCTTACAGGAATATAATCAACACTTAAAGAGTCGTAATTGAATAAAAAGTTTTGAGTTTTTAAGCTACTTGCAGTATTTAGGGAAAGAACTGAAAACACCACATAACTATCAATTTTGTAATTTAATATTATGTATTATTTTTCAAATAACTAAATTTTTTAAATGCTACCTAAATTATAAATTAGAGAAAATATACATGTTTTTAAAATATTAAAATACAAAAACCAGTTTTATTTCTATATTCTAGTAATAAATAATATGAAAAAAAGATTTTAAGAAAACAGTTGCATTTACAAAAACATTCAAAGAAAAAATGCCTATGAATAATTTTAGCCAAGAAGGCAAAAGTATATGTACTAACTAGTTTATATATTACGCTGAAAAATTAATGAGACAAAATAAGTACCTCAGTAAATGGAAAGATATGAATGTTTATGGACTGAAAGTGTTAACTTTAGCAACATGTCAATGATATCCCAAGTGATACATACATTAAATGCAATCTTTGCAAAAATCCCTACAGCCTGTTCTCATAAATGAATGGAATATTCAAATCCATATGGAATTACAAATGTATTGAATCACCATAGCAATTTTAGAAAATAATAAATTTGCAGAATTTACACCTCTGAATTTCTAAAGTTACTACAAAACAATATTAATCAAAACAATGTCTTAGTGTACTGGGGATAGAAATGTGGATTAATGAAAAATTAAAAAAACAGAAATAAACATAAATATCTATTACTAATCCGTTTTTCAACAAAGGTGCGAGACCATGAGGAAAGAATTGTGTCCTTAAATGGTGCTAATATACATGGATTTTATCATGCAAAAGAATGAAGTGGGAGATTTTACAATATCTTTCTTACAACCTTATCAATTAAACATAAAACACAACAAAACCTTAATAACTGTATATGAGGTTTTAGTAACATAATTAACAGAATTTACCTATTGGCACTTCACTGAACAGCTGCAAAGGGCTTCTTTGCCTTTGCTTCTTACCAACCATCTCTCCATTCTTCTCTTTCTCCTTCCCTTCTTGGTTTCCTTCCTCCCCTTTTAAAAAAATATTTTGTTCAGTACTGGAAATCCAGGACCTCCTGAATATTAGGCAAGGACTCTACCAATGGGCTACACCTCAGCCCTTTTAAAATTTTGAGACAAGTTCTTGCTAAATTGCCCAGCGGGCCTCAAACTTTTCATGCTCCTGTTTAAGCTTTCCAGGCAGCTGAGATTACAAGCAGTTCAAAGACAGCAATGTAAGTCAATAAGTGAACTCATTTTTCCTCCTATTTTCTTTCCTTTTTCCATGCCCCATTTTTCTGAATTATTTCCCTATTTTAGAGTCATTCCAGGCTGTATTCTTTTTTTTTTTTTTCTTTTGGGGTACCAGGGGTAGACCTGAGGACCTCGTGTGCCAGCAGGCGCCTGTGCCACTGAGCGATATCACCGGTCCTTCTTTTGTATGTGGGTACCGGCAGTCGAACTCAGAACCTCGCGCTTGCCAGGCAGGAGCTTATGCCTCTGAGCCATCTCACCAGCCCCAGTCTGTATTCTTAATACCACTCTTTTATTTAGTCTACGCTTAAATTTTTAGCTTTCATCATAGTTCTTCAACTGAAATTTTTGACATGCTTAAGATCATTTCAAAAAATATTCCGAAAATGCTTACATATTTAAAATGATTTTTCAATATCTTTTGTAATTTAAGGACAGATTGGCTGGATACAAAATTCTTGCCTTGTATATCCTTCTTTGAGTGGTTTTAGGAATTGCTGCACCTTTTGTGACATTTAATTTGGCTGTGAATAAATCTGAAGATGATCTTTGTTTTTGGTTCTCATAAGTTACTTGATATTTTTATTCTAACAGTAGAAAAAATGCTTTTATTTAAACATCAGAGTTTTTACTAGGTTACGCAATGGTGTTGACACTCTGTGCCTATTATCTTTTTCCTGTGTGCATATCTGTATGTGTGTGTGTGTTTATAAGCATATGTATATGCAGCTATACATTTCATTTCTTCAAATCATTTTCCAGTTATGTACCTAATGATTTTACATCCTGTTGTTTGGTTTTCTTATTCGCGAGCAATTAGACATATGCTGCTCTTTTCTACTAGATACATGTATATATATACCTATTAGATTACCTTCGTAAATCTTCTAGCATTGTTTTAGTCATTTTCTCCTATCTGGGACAAAATACCCCACACTCATAATGTCATTGAGGAACATACTACCAATGTGTGTGATGATACTGGAATATAGAATGGCACAACCATAAAATAATAATAATGAATATAATAATTAAAGGAGCAGAGGATTATTTCGACTCACAGTTTGTAGAGATTTCAGTCAATAATTGGCTGGCTGCAAGGCAGGGTGCCATGGTGGAGGGGCTTGTGGAAGAAGAGACAAAGCGTGTGAAGGGAGGAGCCAGAAGGTTCTGCAGATAAACCTGAGCCACACTCCCAGGGAGCTACCCCTTGTCATCAGGCCCCAACTCCTTATGGTTAAGTCAGCTCTACACTGTTGACCCCATAATCTAATCGCCTTCCAAAAGCACAGCCTATAAGCCCATGAGGCTCTTGAGGAATATCTGGATAAAATCATAACACTGTCTTAAATTTTGGGGGTTTTAAAAACCATTTCCTTTTATTTTATTCTGTTCACTATGTAATTTCTATATACTATGTCCCTTAACTATTTCTTTTACAGTGGCTGTTCTTTCCTTCTACTTTCATCTGTATTTCTATCATATTCCTTTTTCTGCATTTAAAAACATTTCTAATTTACTTTTATTTAATTTTTAATCAACATATAAGTTGTATATGTTCATGGAGTACAATGTGATTTTTGATGTCTGTATGCATTGTTATGTGATGAAATCAAGCTAATTTAGAAAGCTATAAAGTGACAAGTTATTTTTTTTAATATTTGAGGTATAAATATTTAAAATATATTTTCTACAATTTTGAAATATATATTGCATTTTTGTTAACTATATTCACCAAGTTGTTCAATAGATTTTAAAAACTGACTCTTCCTATGTGACTTGAATTTTGTATGCTTTGACCCACATTACCTTCACATCTTGATAATCACTCTTCTCTGCATCTATGAGTTTAATTATTTTAAGTTTATTTTTAATGAACGACTAAAACTGCACATATGGATGTTGCACAACATGATGTTATGATGCATACATTCATTGGGGAATGGGTAAGATAAGCTATTTAACATATACAGTATTTTTTGCATTAAGAGCAGTTAAAATGTACTATCAGTGATTCTCAAATATATAATATTTTATTAACTGTAATTACTACATGGTAAATAATAAATCTTCTAAATTTCTGTCTCATAATTCCTGGAAATTAGCAGGGTCTGGTAACCACTATTGTACCCTGTTAGAGTTAGATTGAAGTTTTAGATACCATATATAAGGGGGATGATGTACTTAGTATTTGTCTTTCTGCATCTGAGGCTTATTTCAGTGAATTTAATGTGCAACGGGTTCATTCACATTATTATAAATGACAGGCTTTCCTTCTTTTTAAATGATTGATTATATATATGTAGACATGTGTCCAATGATATATCATTTGATGATAAACCACAGACATGTTCATTTTTCTTATTTATGTGGCTCAATTAGACATATGCTATTCTATTCTATTAGATGTATCTACATAACTATTTCATCTCCTTTATATATCTAATAGATGTGTGCTTAGGAGACAGATGAGAAGTACCTGAGGGCTATCTCATTTTTCCCGTGCTGGCTGGAGGGAGTTCATGGGTTGGCTAGGGCTGTTATTGTCCTTCTCCTCACCTCCCTTTACTCCAGTTACTCCCCCTTCAATGGACTAGGATCATTTATTTCAGTGTCCTCCCTCGCTATCTAACAGACTCTCCACTCCAGCATGAATGCAGCCGGACTGTCAGCTGAATGCCTTCCCCCTACTCCTGCAGCTTCAGAGGTTGATACTGCCCCTTTGAAGAAGTGATTGTGGGTAACCTGGACTGGCTAAGGAAGGAAGGGATCAGAGTCCCTTACTTGTACACCCAACACTTACAGCAGGGTGGCAGAGCAGAACAGCATTGCAGAGGAGAAAAAATTCATAGCAGGCAGAAGGCAGCAAAGCAGCAAAGTAGCATGCAGCAAGCAGCAGCTCTTTTTCTATATCTTATCTTATACTCAGGTTACCCACCATTAGGGCGGGTAGCACACCCAGGGTGGGCCACCCTTAATCCTAGCAGTGCATTGTTAATTCCAGCATCACCTCTTTAATCCCATCAATACACATCCTAGATCCAGTCACCTCTGAAAAGCCCTGCCTACAACTGCATGAGGTTTTGGGGGGCTATATAGACACAAGACCTAACAAGTAGGGGCCGGTGAGACGGCTCAGCGGCTTAAGCGCCTGCCTTGCAAGCGCGAAGGCCCGAGTTCGACTCCCGGAACCCACATACGAAAAAGGGGCCGGTGATATCGCTCAGCAGCACGGGTGCCTGTTGGTGCGCGAGGTCCTGAGGTCGTCCCCCCGGTACCCACAAAAAAAAAAAAAGACCTAACAAGTACTAATCACAATTTATCCTTTATTATAATACTTTATTTTATTTAAATATTTACTTTATATATCCTTTAGACCTCATATATCGTGTCTGGATCTGTGAAATCATTTTCTCCTGATGACCTGTGTATATATTTCTAAATATTTCTTCTATTTTTATAGAACTTTCATGCAGAGATTTTTAGACCTGGTGTTATGACAGTGGCTATTCTCGAGTGAGTTTTATACAGAATATGTCATTCCCTGAAGGAATGAAAGGTATTTTTATACTACATTTCATAAAGTACTTTTCCTTTATTAACATGGAGGTAATTACTTCTTGAAAATATTGTTTATCAACATTGTATTCTATGCACTTTTCTAATCCCTCTGTTTCTTTAGTAACATCCAGTAATGTGGCTCACACCCATTCCCACAGCCATCATTACATATATGACACAGTGATTCTGTTGTGTAGAATTTTTCCTTAAGAAACTAGGTTTTGTTAGAATTTTCTAGAAAATGTATTTTCTTCACATCCTCTGCACTTTTTTTGTAATAACTTATATGGGGCATTTACCCAGTCTCAAGGAATTTGGCAATTCATGCTGTATTTGTGGATTGTTTCAATCTTTATTTTAAAGGAAAATTAAAATTTTGACAAATTTGAAAGTACATTTCCATTTCTTTTGTTGGATTTCCAAAGGAAAGAAAGATGGTAACATAAATATTATCTTGCCTGAAGCTTTGACTCATTTTAAATCTTAGCCATTGGAGGAAAACATTCTAAGTTCCTGGTTCTTGGATTGCCTGGAGCTCCCTTGTTTCTAGGCTGTCATGAGTTTTCAAATCTGGAATTTTCATATACTGCAAATAAATTATGTTTTTGTTCAAGATGTTCATGGTAACTTTTTTCTTGTATTCAGAGAATAATTAAAATTCAATATATTACAGGATTTTATCTTTTTTTCATGAAACATTCTTCTCTGTGTGTGTATGTGTACAGACATATGTATATGCATGCAAAAATATAAACTCATAAAGGTTTTAAATGATACAATATAATGTACACTAACTTTAATGGGTACATGATTTATGTTTAAGTAACTCTCTGCTTGATACCCTGGCTTACCAACAGGATGCAGTCTCTTTTTCTCTTTTATTTCTCCCTTTAGAAAATTTTAATTTTTTTTTTTGTAATGCTCTTCTTATTCACGGGTTACTTACAAAATATTATGTTTTATTTTTTATTTAAAATATATATGCTTTTTCTATTAAACATTTTATTAGAATATGAGATTTATTTAAAATATTTATTATAAAATATTCAGAATATAACACCTAAAATAAAGACATACACATAAATAACTCTATATTATTTTATCCTAATATTTAGCATTGTTTTAATAATATTCCTAACAGAGAAATCATACTAAAATTTTCCAGTTCCAAAATACTTTTAAAAATGTTCACAGTACAATGAATCATAAAAATACAGTAGATAATTTTGTCTTCTCAGGGTCCTTTATATTTTTTCATTCTTGAATATTTTCTTTAATTTTTAAATGAACACAGCCCAACTGTGTTCTAAAAATGTTAACAATCTAGAATTTTATGCCCAAGTTTCTTTATTTAGTTTAGATTAGCAAATTGGCAAGAATACTGTGTAGCTTATGTTGTATTATTTCCTTTGTACACCAGAAAGGAGATATTCCTATCCTTTACCTGTGACCATATTATTTAATTTGATGTCCACCAAATCTCTTTGTCATAATAATATATATTTCCTATTTTTTAAGTAGCAAGTAATAAATATGTGAGGTACTAGTCCAAGACCCCTGAAAAGGCCTGTTACTAACCATGTTTTCAAAACATTTTAAGAATCTTTTGAATTCACTGATGATTTTTCTATATTAAATATTACATTTATAATTGCAAAAGGATAATATTCTATGTCAAATATCCTTCCACATTTAATAACTCCATTCTGTAGAAAAGAAGTATTTCATTCATCTCAGTCCTCTACAATTTAGAGAATCACTTGGCATTTGGATTCTTTACTTTCAATTCTTTCATATATGGTGATTCATTATCAAAATAATTCTTTTTTTGATGGTCAAAATACATTCCATGGAAGCCTCTTCAATCATCTTATTTAGTTAGTCATAGCTCCATTAGTTTGTAGATACTTCTTTTTTATTGGCACAAAACGATGTGCCACGGTGATATTATAATTTCTCTTCTGTAGCTGTGGTACCTGTCGGGTTTTTTTGTTTCTTTGTTTTGTACTGGGAATTGAACTCAGGGCCTTGTGCTTGCCAGGCAAGTGCTGTACTGCCGAGCTACATCCCTGGCCCTCCTGTAGGTTTTTGAAGAACAAACTTTCTCTTTTTTACATGGAGAATAGAATTCAGAATCTGAAACCTGGAGATGTTGAATTTGCTCATTGCTTCTGGGTTTTCATTGTCACTAAAACTTTCCAGTGAAAAACGTTAGGAAATAATGCTTTAAAAACTCATGTGTTCATATTAATACCTCCTATTCAACACTATCTTCACAGGGTCTTCCTTCGCTATTCTCATTCCATATTTATGCCCCCCTATAGTAAGAAGCTTGAATACAGAAATATAAATACATGAATTTATTCACTTAATCCAATAATATATGCATAATAGTTTCGTGCTTTTTTATATTAATACATCTACCTGAAGGTAAAGCTCAGTATGTTTTTTCTACAATTCTTTTTTTTTTTTTTTTTTTTAATGTGGGTACCGGGAGTCAACCTCAGGACCTCGCGCTTGCCAGCAAGCGCTTGTGCCCCTGAGTGATATCACTGGCCGTTTTTTTTTTCCTTCATGTGGGTTCCGGGAGTTGAACTGAGGACCTCGCGCTTGCCAGGCAGGCCCTTATGCCGCTGAGCTATCTCACCGGCCCTTTACAATTCTTTTGTGCTTAACTACATTACAAGAAAAGATTTAATGTCAAAATTAAGTCAAGTTGATTTTTTGTAGTATGATTGGATTAGCAATTTATTAGAGTACGATCCATTCTTTTGTTTTTATTCAAAATTATGTTCAAATTTTGTCAACTTTGTTAACCTAACTTTGTTTTGGGGATTGGTAAAATATATACATGTATAAGTCCAAAATGATAAAGCAGCCTACTTGTTGAAATATTACACCTATAACAAACCATTTAAATTGAATTATTATTTTTCTTCTTAAAAGCTGACAAACATACAGTCTTTGCTACCTGACTTGTGTGTTTCACAATACTAAAGCTGGACATGCTGGTGCACTTCTGTAATCCCAGCACTCAGGAGGCAGAGGCAGAAGGATCACTGCATATTTGAGGTTAGCCCAGGCTATATAGTGAGTTGAAGGCCAGCCTAACAACGTAGTGAGACCCTATCTCAAAACGCCAATCAAACAAATTTATCCTAGAAGTCAGCCTATGCATGTGCATAATTTTCCTCATTTTCTATAGTTATATAATACCCTACTAACTAAGTTTACCTTTGCCTAATCATTGTCAGTCTCTTGAAGATTTTGCAATTGAAAATATCATATTAAGTCAAATTCTGTATTTGTCCTTTCATGTATATGAAAATGAAAAACAAATTTAGATTGCTGTGGTAATGAATAAATTTATCTATATTTTTAAAGTAACTAATTACCCAAATTATTGAAAGGGTGTCACCTGGCCTTTACAATTAACTGTGCTGATCTGGTAATTAAGAATTATCTAAAATGTACTCGTTTTTATCTAATGGCTTGTAACTTTGTTAATTCTAGTTGTTATTTTTAGTGATTCACTTCAAATTTACAAATAATCACCATATTCATGGATTACTCAAAGTAGCAGGCTACTGAAGGTGGGAAGATTCAGAAAACGTCTAGTGTCGTTTACCTTATTTATTACAAATATGCATACACTCATGTCACATACATCAGTGACATGCGTTTCTTTTTAGTAAGAATTTGGGAGAAAACATATTTGACTGACAGCCAGGTGGTGTTTTACTTTGGAATGGTAATTATTTTGCAAATTGAAAATGGAGCATTGGAAGGGTTTTCGTTGTCGTTTTGTTTGTTTTAGAACATGTTTTTATGATGCTCTTTAAATTTCTAAATTGTAGGTTAAAGATTGGGCAAAGTAATCTTACTTTACCTCTTGTCAAGGAAATGACATGTGAAGATAAACTTGTGGGGTCTGACACAGATATCTTTACCTTTGAAGCTATCAGTTCAAGGCTCTTATTATCCTTCGAGTGCCTGTTCATTAACTGTCATTTCGAGCTGGACTCACTGGCAGGGTCACCTAATTAGAGCTGTAAAAGTGAGAGACAGGAGTCGGTTTCTGTACTTTGAATTAAAGCTATCACCCTTTTCATAGAAAGAGAGAGCTGGCAGTTTTGATTTTTCTATTGTTAGAACAAAGAAAATGAAAAGAGATAGACAAAAAGGACAAAAATCAACTTTTAACTTAGGTCCTAAGATACATCTAGATAGAACTCAGACCGTGAAAATTATTGTTTTATCTTCAGACATTGAAGAAAGTTTCTTAGTAAACTTACAGATAATATTTTAAAGACAAAATCACAAGTTTTTCGAGAGAAATTGAATATTAGATTTCTTCTAAACTTAGATTTCAATCTTACTTGTTGGGAAATGAAGGCCTATTAAGAAATTATGTCAATATTGTTAGTTTAGCTATGTAAGTTCAATTGAAGTCATGCATAGAAGGATCACTTATGCTTCTCAAACACACTTTACAACCACATTAAAGACAGTTTGGTGTACTGTGACCCTTGAGGTTTTAAAATACAGAGATGTGGAGAACAGCATGATGGTACTTTCCAGCAAAAATGTACTTGCGTTTGCTTTCTGATACTCACTTCTTACCTAGAGTTCCACGTTCACAATTAGCTTTATTATTTCCTCTCAACCTAAGACATCTCTTTATGTCAAAAACATAAAATGCACCTTGCTCAGATTCTTCACCAGACCCATGCAATGTGCCAATAAAATAGTACCCTGCATATTTTTCTTATCATTTCTAGCATTTCTTTCCTTTTACTAAACAATTAAAACAAGTTGTCAGCCGTTTTATAGATTCCAAGAAAGAAAATTGTAGTATATATAAATATACCAACCAAGAGTGGAAAAACAAATTGAAATAGTTCTCTTTAAAGTTGGACACTCTTTTGAAAGGGAAAAAAAAAAAAACAAAAAAAAAACTACCTCTTTGTCACATGGATAAACCCTTCCATGTTAGGTCACCTGCCACACGAGTAATGAGTTCATGGTTTATTCTGGATAATCCAGATGTGCCAGATAGCTTGATCTCACCTAAATATAGCATTAAAATCAGTGAAATCGTGGGGTAAAATGTAAGTTTTCCATATTGTATGGTTTTAAAGTGTAAGAGTTCTAGATTTAGTTTAGAAGTAGCTACAACTATGTTCTACTATTATATTTATGATGGCTCCTGACAATTTCCTCCATCCTGGTTCCGTGAATCATTGCAGTGCACTAGGGCTCCCGTGAGTCTATTTCAACACCTCTGTTGTGGCTGAACTTATTTTTCTATTGAGAAACTGGTATTTACAAGGACAAGCCAACAACTTCAAAGACACTTATTTGATCAAGGACAGAGCTTAAGTATATAACCCAATGTCAATTAACAAAATTTTAATTATTCTAAATCTGATATTGGTCTGTATATGTATCATTAGCCAAAAGTTATATGTCCTTATATGGACAGGGCTCATTTCCTACTTGCCAGTGAGACTTTATATCCTATTCTTTTCTGATAATACATTTCAATAGGGTGGGAGAGAAATAGGAGAGAAGAGATTAGGATGTGAGGGACAGATTCAGGTGACCAGTGTTTTATATTTTAGAATTTTGCCCAAGCTTCATCTTAGTGTTCAATGATGTTATAAAAACAATGTTTGTCATTTGCTGCCAAGCTATGCTGTCTGACATTTCTTCCTTGGTCATTCTAAGAAGATGATATCAATCTGTGCTGCTGCTCCAAATCAATTACTAGGTTGTACAAACAAAAACTATTGAGAAAGCCTCAGAGATCCGAGAGAGACAGACAAAATAGCAGGATCAATTGTGCTCACAGACTGCGTGGGGCACTCGCTTCTGGGAACGCCACTGCTATAAAATCTGACAGGTGCTCATTGCTTAAGTGTAGTCTTTTGGGCAGTGCTTCAGGTGAAGATATTTTATCCTAACATATACTGTCAGCATCATTTTTAGAATTGTCCTAAAATGAAGTTCCTAAGATTACAAACAATTTTAACAGTAGGTATGTTTTAGATAAGGGGATACATATCTATAAATACATAAGGATTTATGTTTTCAGAACATTGAAGAATATTTTGAATTAAGACTCCAGGTACAGATACTTCTTTTTTTTTTTTTTTTTGTGGGTACCGGGGGTCGACCTCAGGACCTCGTGCGCCAGCAGGCACCTGTGCCACTGAGCGATATCACCGGCCCTTTTTTCGTATGTGGGTACCGGGAGTCGAACTCAGGGCCTCGCGCTTGCCAGGCAGGCGCTTATACCGCTGAGCTATTTCACTGGCCCACAGATACTTCTTGTTTGAATTACTTTGTCTTATTATTTTTCCATCAGTCAAATGAAGGTTCTAATTTTTGGAACTATATATGTGTGCAGACTAAATATAATTCCAACTAAAGCTAATCTTTATTAGCTTAATTTAAAATGAACAAATAACAGATTATAATGAAATTGCATAGCATCTTACATTGCTAGATAGTTTGAATTTTTTTTTTTTTTTTTTTTTTGGTGGGTACCGGGGGGTCGACCTCAGGACCTCGTGCGCCAGCAGGCGCCCGTGCCGCTGAGCGATATCACCGGCCCCTTTTTCGTATGTGGGTTCCGGGAGTCGAACTCGGGCCCTCGCGCTTGCCGGGCAGGCGCTTAAGCCGCTGAGCCATCTCACCGGCCCTAGTTTGAATTTTTGACTCAGTCAAAACAGTATTTGACTAGCAAATAGATTCTATTAGTTTTTAAATATTTTATCCAGTTAGTGTTAATCAATAGCCGCAGAAATATTAGAGTTATACCTGTCCTGTTCTTCAGATACAAATCCACATTTTGCTAATTTCCAGGTTATTGCTTTTAATCATTCTAAATCTTCACCTAAGGATTTTTTTTTTTTTTTTTTTTTTGTACCGGGGGTCGACCTCAGGACCTCGCATGCCAGCAGGCACCCGTGCTGCTGAGCGATATCACCGACCCTTTTTTCGTATGTGGGTTCTGGGAGTTGAACTCAGGCCCTGGCACTTGCCAGGCAGGCATTTATGCCACTGAGCCATCTCACCAGCCCCACCAAAGCATTTTTACTCAAGTTAATATCAAGTAGAGTGGCCTGACAATAGTTCTAGGTTAGTTAAATTTAGCATAAAAGTAATGATTTTTGTGGTAAGGAAATTATTGAAAAATTTAGATAAAGATATAAACATGTATATATAGACATAGCAGTTTAACTTTTACATTATATGGAGCAGCTGATGATATTAA
This sequence comes from Erethizon dorsatum, assembly GCA_028451465.1. Lineage (NCBI taxonomy): Eukaryota > Metazoa > Chordata > Mammalia > Rodentia > Erethizontidae > Erethizon > Erethizon dorsatum. Next base: position 21,064,941 of record CM051824.1, read on the forward strand.
AATATTTCTACTGTAAATTTGAATACAATGGGATATTGGTGTAAAATGATACATTTGTAGAAATTGTATTTTTGGTTACAACACAATCTAATAAATATCCTTAAAAGACATTTTATACATAAGAAATATCTCAAAATATTTGGAGAAAATTTAAATATAGTGAGTGGAATTATACATTTAAACCTAGGCTAATTATTTCTTGCTTACATGTATGTGTATGTTTTATAAAAATATTTCCTTTTACCTTGGATGCAAGTTTATTTTGATAATATAGCATAAGAAAAGCCATTGTAAAAATATAATGTATTAAAATAATATTGTCATTTTAATGATTATTTTAATCATTTAATCATATATTTTCTACAGGTGTATGAAGGAGACTTTATCTGGGAGAGTGTTGGCCAGTTTGCATTCAAGTTTAAGCAGTAATTTTATAATTCAATGCAACAATTCTGTAATAATTTGTATATATATATCTGCATATGCAAATATACATACATAAACATTTATGATTAAATTTATTTGTGTATTATAAACTCTCAAAGTAAAAGTGGCTTAGTTAGTGTAGTACATTAGTTGGCTCTTATAAAACAAGAATTGAGAGGTAAGTTCACATTAGTTACACGGTTCAACAGTCATTAGAAATACAGGTCACCGCCCTTTTTCTGCTTCACTCTTTCCAGCACTTTGCTTCTATTCTTATACTTACACTCAAAATGGATTCTGAACTCAGCCATGACATTTGCTTGCATATAGCAGGAAGAAGCAAGTACAAAAGTATGCATTGTGTTCCTGGTTCTGTCAGCTTCTTCAAAACATTCTTCGTAGGAGCCTCGGAGAACACTTCTATTTACATTTCCTTGGCCATAATTTAATCACAGTCATGGAAGCTACAAGGTATAATCTTTCAGCTGGATGTATTATAACCCTTCACAAAATACCAGGAAAGAGTGTGTGTACCAATTAATTGCCTCAGCCACAAATAGACCAAATGAATCAGATAAGGCTAATATTATCGTTATGTGTAATCTACGCATGCTTTTTCTGAGGATATAATTAAAAATAAACAAACTATATTAGTTTGCAAGGATTGCTGTAACAAAATGTAGCTTAACAGAAATTTATTTTGTCTAAAGTGTGGAGGCTACATGTTCAAGTTCAATATCAAGATGTGATCAGGGTTGATTTTTTTCTTCTATCTCTCTCCCTGACTTTTAAACATGTCACTATATTTTCACATGCTCTTTTAACGGGTATACACACATCCCTGGTGTACAGTCATGCATCCAATTCCAGCTAATTTTAATTCAATCAACTCTCAACCCCATAGTACATACACACTAGTTTTTACATTTAGAACAATACAAAAGTAGCCTAAGTAAAACCATAATTCTTATTTTTTCTCAAATATGCTTTTAATACTGATTTGTGTTCTTTCATATTCTTGCATTTGTAATTAATTCAAACATAGTGCTTTTTAGTTGGAATACAGTTAGCCTGTCCTGAAATCCTGAGGGAGGCTAAATCTCATTGTGAGGGTGGAAACTGAACCTGACTGTGGTTTACAGGTGGGGCCCTTGGGAGGTGATTAGGATTAAACAGGTCCTCAGAGTGGAGACACCTGGATTGGATACTGGGCTCTAGACAGGAAGGAGAGAGAGCAGAAAACATATACATGAGCTCTTGCCATATTTCACACTGTGATGCCCTGCAAGGCCTCAGGACTCTACTAACAAGAAGACGGGCCTTGACCTTGCAGTTCCAGAATGATGAGCCAACATTAACCTCATTCTTTATAATTTATTTAATCTAGTATTGTATTGTTACCAAAAGTGAATGGCCAGATTCACCCATATACACATAATTCCATCTTAAAAATATTTGGCTCAGTATTAGAAGTTATTTTATTTGATTATTTTTTCAATATAGAATTATAAGGTGCATTTTTAAAATCAAAATATATACCTCTATGTCATTCTTTTAGGTATTGACAAAATATTTTATAATAATAATTTAAATTCTTTACATAATCTACCTTCCTTGGAAAGACAATCAAGATTTTTTAATGTTTCCACTCTCAACTCTATAGAAAAATGTTACTATGCTTATATTTCAAGGGGAAAATAGCAAAAGTATTTTAAATCTACAAGAGATTACCCTGTCTTTACAGCATCATGTATTAGGACAAATCTGAATCATAACAGAGCATCAAACAATTTTCTTATAAGAAAAACCCAAGATAAATAATGCCTTTGTTGAGGAATTTTTAAATTATTTTCTGAGTATAGGAATATCTGGAAAGGTAAGCCTAATGGCACATACCTGTAATTCCAGCACTCTGGGAGGCTGAGGCAGAAAAAACACAAGTTTGAATACAGGTCAGCTACTTAGTAATTTAGTGAAAGCTTATCTCAAAATGAAAACTAAGAAATGGGCTGTGGGTGTAGCTCAATGTGAAGAACCTAGTTTTACTCCCCAGTACCATCAAAAAAAAAATCCCTGAAAAATGCAATGTTAACATAAAAGACAAGGATCTCAAGAAATATACTTATCATAGAGACTCTGAATTTTTAAAATTTATGATTTGGCTGCATGATCAATTATGCAGAGGCAAACTAAATATTTATGCAGTTTGACACAGACACAGTAACAATTCCCAAGGAAGTTAAATTCCCAGAACTTTCATAGAAACTATGCAATTACAGACCTAGTGCCAATTATTACCCAGTGCAGAACAGTGAATGAAAATCCTCATGTGCTTATAATTATAATAATTTCTAAAAATAGGGTTTCAAGTCATGTAGCACAGTTTAAATTTTGTCTTCAGGACAGCACAGTTGTCACTGTCTCATGATTTTGGTATTGTAGTTTCATTAAAGTGAAAAATTCTCAGACACAATTAGACTGAATGGTTTTCTGATAATTATCTCATGATAATTACCTCAACTGTTTTGAAATTCAGGTGTCCAAATCCAGATATCTAAAGCTGCTTTGCTCATTGTTGGGGTGACTGGGGAATAGGTTTTGTTTGCTTCATTCTCAAATTTCATACATGTAAACAATGGTGGCATTAGCTATTGTCATATTTATTAAGTTCTCAATTTTGGTTTTTAAATTTATCTTAGTAATTTTACAAAATTAAAAATAAATTTTGAGAGAATATATTTTGGCCCATTTAACGGCACATACATACACACACACACATATATATGCACAAATCCTAAGAATTTTGCCTTATTAACCTTCTAAAGAAGATGCTGATGTAACCCGCTCTTACATCAATAAATGGAAATTTCCAAACAGTCCAGTGTCCCCAACTGTCCCTTATAGCTGTATCCTGCATGAATAACTGTAACATCATCTTCTCTCAAAACAAATAGAACTTGACCTTCATGGAGATTCTTCTTTTCTCACAATTTTGTGAGATTCATTTCTGTTTCTGAATATAGCAATAATTTATTCATTCTCAATGCTGTGTAGTATGTAATTCATTGAATAAATGTTTTATTTTTATCCATTTTTACCAATAGACATTTAAGTAGTATTCTAGTTCACTAAGAATGCAACTTCAGTAATTAGTACATATTTAATGAATGCGTATGCACACATACACACACGCACATATATGTATATATATAGCTGGATTAGAATTGCAATATCATAGAGTGTATGTTTTTTAGCATTACTAGATATTTTTAAGAGATTTCCAACCGTTTTGTTCCATTTTACAGTACCAACAGGAGTACAAGAGAATAAATTCTTATTCTTTTTTTTTTTTATAAGAGCCTGATTAGGTTTTACTTCTTTTATTTTTATTTATTTATTTATTTATTTTGTGGGTACCGGGGTCAAACTCAAGACCTCGCGGGCCAGTGCCGCTGAGCGATATCACCGGCCCTTTTTTCGTATGTGGGTAACGGGAGGGGAACTCAGGACCTCATGCTTGCCAGGCAGGCGCTTATGCCACTGAACTATCTCACCAGCCCATAAATTCTTATTCTGATGTGGAAAACAGGTAAATATTAAAAGTAGAGAAGTATGGAATAATATTCATTTATATATGAATACGTTATATAATTTGTTAAAAAGGTGAATTATTCTTATGAATTTTCATAGTATCATTTCCACAAAAGAAAGATTTCAGTGATCACTAGAAAATACTCAAAATGTTCACTATCTATAATATCTTTAGTTGTCAATCTACTAAAATATTTATCAAAGGATTTGTGTGTGTATGTACTTATACCATTCTGTTATCAAATTTCTTAAGAAGATGAGATTTTTTCCCCCAGATTAAGAAATACTGACATTCATAAATATCCAAATTCTAATATTCCACAATGAAGTTGTTAGAGTAGGTTGAAGATTGCAAATAAATATCTTACATGTTCAAACTTTAAATATTTTCTATCTAAAAGTATGATGAGGAAATTATATTGAATTGTTCATTTTTTCACTTATTCTCAGAAAATACAAATAAGTATACATAGCAAATTTACAGATTAAAAGTTATCTAAGCCAAAGAAACATGTACACAACCTCTCTGCATTTATATCTCCAATAACTTGCCTGGTGAAGATAGATTTTTAAAACACTGTTTATTTGCTGACATTGGTTATCAGTATTAGTATATTCCTTTAATTATATTTAGAAGAATTCACCAAATGATAATTATTGTACCATCTAATGCTTTTTCACCACATTTTCTTCAATGAATTATTTTCTTATATAAAAGAGATACACTGTAATATCTAAATATCCTTTCCAGACTCATACATTTTAAACTTGTTAGTACTGTTTGTTTTCTCAAAGCTAAATATGTGTAAATACTGATGAGTAAACCATTAATCTACCAGAGCCATTAAATATTTAAAGTAGATATTTATATATTTTCAAAGACTCTTTCATAGACTACAGTTTGTATGCATTTATTTTGTAATCATCAGCCAGTTTTAGTTTGTTAACTGAACAAGAAATTCAAGTTTTTTTTATTAGTATTTCTCCTTGTTGAGGCTAGAAATAAAAATACCTGGTTTTCCAGCCTATTTTGCAAGTAAGAGGAGTTGTATGATATAGTTTAGACAGATGACATATAAAAAGAAATCATCTCATGGGCTGTTGTAAAATTTTTGCTTCCTTTTAAAGGATTGAGCAGAGCCAGGGATATAGCTCAGCGGCACAGCGCCTGCCTGGCAAGCACAAGGTCGTGAGTTCGATTCCCGGTACCTAAATAAATAAATAAAAAATAAAAGATAGAGCAGGATGAAAAAAAGCTATTTATTCTACCTCTTATGTTCCTTCTTCCGGACTCCATTATGCATAAAATTTCTAGAACACTAATTTCCCTCCAAAGGGAAACATAAGAAAAAACATCCAACAATGTAGAAATCAGGACATGGGGTCCGGGATCTTGAAAGTATATCTGAGGCATTGCACAAAACTTGGAATCACCTACAGCCTATCACCTCGTTAAATAACAAACAAATGTCTCTCCACCGGTTTCAGTTTATTGCTTTCCACTGAATGCAGTCTTAACTGGTATATTTTGATTGTTGTACAATGGGTACATTTTTACTCAGTGTCTTTCAGGTTAAGAAATATTCTTTCATTTTCTGAAATCTAATTAAATTATTGCCTGAACACCTCTTCTTGCCTGGTGAAATTACTTATTCCACTCCATCATAAATATTTGGGAGCTCTTTCTTCCTCACTGAGATTTTACATTGGCACCATGAAGAATTACACTGACTACAAAAATGGAGTAAAGCACTCTCTCCACAACCATCCTTCCTACTTGCCATGATTTGTTCAACATGTCAAACTAAGCTTTGTGTTCATATTGAAGCTTCCAACTTAGCTAATGCCTCAGCTTCACTATTATTCACCCAGACAGGCCTGAGTTATCTGGTTCCAGGCCAAAGTCTTTCATGATTTTTTTCAAGTTCAATCATAGGTAATCGCAAAGGCTTTGCCTGACAAGTCTCATGGGAGAAAACGCTACTGCCACACCTGATTTGGTGCAGAGCCAGGGAATTACAGCATCTTCAGGGTCACAGTCAAGGACTTTGGGTTCTTTCTTGTCCAAATCCTGAGATATATCTGAATTTCTAGACCATTTGGTGACTTCTTTATCAGGAGGCTCTGTCTAGATCTCATTATCAAGGACACTTCAAATATTTTCCCCTATGATAGTTATGCTTGCTTATGTCAATTTGATTGGCTTGGGAGCTGCCAGAGTGGTGGTGGAGCATACTTTTGGTTTTAGCTGGTTGGATGATGATGGTGTGAACTTAGATACTATATCTGGTACCTCACCCTTTCCTCTCTGAAGCTACTCTTCTGCTGTGCTTCCCAGCAACCATGAATTAGGCAACTTTGCTCTGTCATGTCCTTCCACAGTGATATTCAATGGAACCAGCTGATCAGGAACCCAAACCCGGGAAACTGTGAACCAAATTGACCTTCCCCTTCTTTCAGTTATTAGGTGTTGGATATTCAGTCCCAGCAATGGGAAAGCTGATTAAGAGAGAAAACATAACAGAGAAAAGGGGTTGTGTGGCTTAGAACCTTTTGAAATTGGTTATGGCAGGTGTTTAGAGATGTCAGTTAGAGACACCCTAGAATTTTATAAGTAGAGCCTGATGGGTGATTCTTGTTGAAGTTTAGAATACCAGAATGTTGATAGGAATGCAGATAATAAAAAGGCCAGGTTCAGAAGATTCAAATTGAGAATGAGTATGTCATTGGCAATTGGACATGACAACATGTGTCTTACACTGTGGCAAAAAAAAAAAAGGAAGTCAGTTTTATTCATGAAAATGGGGATTAGTCTAATTGATCTAGTGGAAATTCAAAGGGACCCCAACATTCAGGCTCTGACATGAGACTGCTGGTTGCTTTTAGGCTGATTTATGAGACCTGGGTACAAAAGGCAGAGCAAAAAATCTTGAAAACTTTAATTGTGGTCCAAATATAATGATGTGTAAAGTTGGGGCTAAAGGAAGAGAATAATACCATTAAAAAGAGACCAAGTACTATACTTTGTACAGGGACAAGAAAGATGCCTAGAGGCCATTTCAGCAATCATCAAGTCTCCACCCATCACAAGCTCAAAGGTACAAAAGTGTCAACATTTCACTTGAGAAGAGAGTCCCTAGGAGGCCTGCTTGACACGGGCTTCCTAAGGAACGGCTTTCCTGGAAGTCATTTAACTGTTCTTAGTCATCGAGGCTGTCAGAGACCACTGCAGCCGTGGTCCACAGGGATCTAACTATGCTATCCCTGAGGTCAGACCTTGGCTTTGTCCACATGATGCTGATCTATGGCACGCAGAATGCAAGAGTTGTAGGATTAGACAGGCTTCCACCCAGATTTCAAAGGAAGGTCTGGGAGGCCTGCAAGGAGCTCCAGAGACTACAGTGCGTGAAGTCATAGAAATAATGCCAAAAGTGAGTGGAGATCCTGGGAAGTCAGATATACCAAGATCGTGGAATGTCAGCCAAGGAAAGCCACAGGCTATGAGTGCAGCCAGCCCAAGAGATAGGTGTTACGGTCTGCAATCGTGAAAGCCTAAGGAGTGAGTTGCCCAAACCCTTTGGAACTCATATTTTATCAGTGTATGCCCCAGATGCTGGGTATGGAGGTACAGGACTTAACATTTTTTCTCTTGGGTTTTGTTCTTGCTTTATTTCAAGTCTTTCTTTGTCTCCTACATCTCCCTTCTGGAATGGGAATATTCAAGCTGTGGCATTGTATAGCGAGACTAACTTGATTTTGATTTTTACAGAGGTTCAGAGTTAGTTACCAGTTTGCCTTGACTCTCAGAAGAGAATCTGACTTGGATTTTGGAAAAATGCTGGAACTGTTGAGACTTTGGAAAAGGGATTATTGCATGTTTGGTTGTACATGAGATAGTTTTACCATATTTGGCAGAATTTTGATCTTGTCTTTATTTGAAGGTTAAGTGTGGTTCGAGAGCATGCATTTTGGTGTCAAGTTGATAGGGGGTGGGATGTGACTGTTAAGCTCACTTACATCAGCTTGATTGCCTTGAGATCCACTGTGGAAATGGTGCAGCATATATCTGGATATGTCTGGGCACATATATCTGGATATGTCTGGGTAGTGCATCTTCCACCTTGTCCTTAACTCTCTGGTGCCATTTCCCCACTTGGCTTCCTGAATGCCATGAACAAAGCAGTTTGCTTTGGCACTCCTTTCTACCATGCTGTTCTTTCTTCGAAGCCAGCTGCTCATGTTCCGAATCCTCCGAAAACATGAGCTAAATTAAACCTCTCCTCCTTTCAGATGTGTGTGCTTGGTATTGTGCTGTAGGAACAGAAAAGCTGACTAATACTCATCCATTCTCTTCTTAGCATTCTTCCTCTATCTTTCTCCAGGTCTTATGTCTATGAAATGGGAGGAACTTTTAGTTTGTGACCCCCTTTGCAATGAGACAAACCCCACATCTGCAAAGATCACCTAATCACCACCTGGTACCATTTCTTGGGGAAAATGAACCACTAAGAGATTCATCACTTTTCCTGTTCTGTCTTACTTGTAGTATAGCAATAATTGGTAAATGCTCGAGCATTGTGTTTATTTGGATTGTTGTCTTAGCTCTTCTCTCTCTGTTTCAGCTCAGTGACAAGACTTCTGGGAGGTACACAGTTGCAAAAATATGTGAAGTGGTCTGAGCCACAGAGCCACCGTTTAATGAAATACTCTAGTAAAACCCCATCATTTGGGGGTATATAGCTCATTTCAATTATACGTTTTCTGCTTGTACGCATGTTGAAAATTCTTCTTCTCACAACTTGTTCTTACAGTTGTACCCTCAAATCTAGAGAAACCACAATTCTTAAGACATGATGCTTATCTGACTCTGAGGTGCCTCACATTCTCCAGTGTTCTCTAGGGAACAGTTGCAAAATTTAAAAAGAAAGGCATCCATTAAACAGTCCTGTCCAATTCAGAATAGTAAACTACTTTCTGCCTTTCAGTCCTACTCCTGGGACTGCTTATTTCTCTTGTATCTTAGCCATTTTTTTTGTTGTTGTTGTTGTTGTTCTTTCTTGAATTTTGCTTAGTACTTTGTTGCTGCCTCCTACATGTGTAATGTTACGATAGGTTTTCATAGTACTTTCTGTTCTTTCTCTTCCTTTTGTTCTGGTTATGACAGTCCACCAATTTATAGCCAAATTGCTGTGGAATTTAGTGTAATAAACTAAATATATACAAATGGTAATATGATAGGGAAATAGAGAACCCATATTCAAAATCAGAGTAGTGGATCCCATGTTGCTAATGTTGTCACACTTTACTCTTCTTAAATAATTTCTTATTCTATGAATTTGTTATACATCTTATTATCTGTTCCACAAAGTTTAAGTGGGTAGAAAGGGGAGAAGCAGGGAAAGAGAGAGAGACAGAGATAAAGACAGACAGAGAGAGACAGGGAGAGACAGAGAGAAGGACAGAGAGAGAAAGAGAGAGATTGAATAACTATAAGTGCCCTCTATACTCTCCCTACATGATGCCTAGTCACCTTAGAGAATTTCTAGATCCTTTCATAAAATGTAAACGCTTCCCACCCAGGGGAAAAACTGAGTTTTAAAAAGAATAAAACTTGAAAATTTTATGTCCTATTAGGTAACATAACTGGTTGCTACAGTCCTAAAAGTTGTAGAAGAGAATACTACAACAAATACTATGAATTTCTGTGTTTATTTCAAGTTCTAAAAGTTCCATTATTCATTTGATTTCTTTATATCTCCAAAGTTTGAAGTGGATAGTAAAACAAGAGTCTTTGATATTAATTCCTAAACAACTCTTGGTATTTTCAAAAGAAAAATATTTTTGTTTGCTCCTCTAATTAATCCACTCGTAGCAACTACCATAAATACATGTTGCCTAAAATAGCTTTTGATGCTTCAGATTATATTATTGGTATTTGAATAATAGTAAAACATCTATAATAAGGAAATTTTAGTTTTACTTGCTTTGCTTTATGAATATGTAAATGAGTAAGTGTTAACTATTTCCTGTCTTTTTTAAATAGATCAAATTCTACTGTCAGTTGCTCAAATTTTTGACAGTTGCAAGTTGTGATTTTTTTACTTGTTGCAGTGCACATTTCCATCTGTTAAAAATGCTTCTTATAAGATAGCATCTCTAAAATTTTATTCACGGAAATAATTTCCAACAAAATAAGCTAAAAAAGGATTACCTTTTTTCCTTGATGGAGGAAAGCCCCGGAGGGATTCAGGACTCTTTGGAGACTTACTGAGGAACAATACTGATGAAAATCAAATATTTGTTGTTTAAAAAATTCTACAGGAATCATATTTGTGAGAGAACAATGAAACACATTGCATCACTGAATTATTCAATAATCTTTTGGTTACATGTGACATTGAATTGATTAAACCACAAAGGAGTACTTATGGGTCCACATACTGGAAAGGTTAAATAGCAATGCTGATTTCAGCAAGGAAGGATCCCAGGGCTCAAATATGTCACAAAAGTTTGTGTCACTTTATGTCACTTTCATTATTAATTTTTTGTGGGACAGTTTCTCCTCATCATAATAATTGTGCTTTCTTGGAGTTCTAGGTTAACAAAAAATTTATTTTTTACGATCCCACATGCAGAGACCCTTCATCTTTTATTCCATGTCTGTGCAGTCACCTGTTGCTTCTACCACTCTGACGAAAAGATAAATCAAATCGAAGCAGTAAAACAAACATGATTCGAAGTGGCTCAGTTTGATCCTTGCAGTCCTCCTTACACTGATTACATGTCTAAGTGGAAGCAGTATTCTAATTAAAATGATGATCTATGTGTGTTGTAGTGATTCTTGCTTAACAAAAAATACCTTACATTCTGGTCCTAAACAGCAATCATTCCTTTTGCTGCTGGATTCGATAGGTCAGGAGTTTGTGTAGGTCACAGAGGGGAAGCCTTGTTTGTCTCATTTGGTGTCTGCTAGGGTAACTCAGAGGCTGCTGCCTGAAATGAACCTCACTCACTCATGTCTGGAAGTTTATGAAAGATGAAGTTGTAGGGTACAGGAATAGAAAAGAGAAAATTCCTCAGGCATCTGTTTCTAGCTCTACATGCTCTGTTCACCTGATCTCCAAGTATAAAAGCCTCAGCATAGCCAGATATTTTACATGTCACTTCAGAATTCCAGAGAGAGAAGCACCAAGTGAAGGTTACATTTGCTTTTCCTAACTTACAGTTGGAAGTCATACAATGGCGATTCTGACACATAACGTTCATTCAGTAAGCCTGTCTGTGCTCTAAGGATTTATGTACTGAGAATGAAGGCTTAAAAATTTTGAGAATATGCCTAGTTTTGATACAAATAGATGACATCTTAGGTATTACTATCAGATAGGAGAAATATGGGTAACAAGAACAATAAGAAAGAATTTATGAAGGCCATTTGTAGTGAAAATATGTAAAAAGAATGCATAGCTAATAATTACAACTAATTTTTGCCTGAGGGGCCCAATATGCTATAGATACCATCCTATTAATTATAATCTGCTGTTACGGTTCAAATAAAATTTATGAATATTTAAGTTATCTCTGAATTATCACTAAAACTTACTTATAGTTATATATTCTTACCCAGCTCATGATTTATAGGTATTAATTTAGCTTTTTCACTCAGTTGGTTAAAATATAGATTTTAAGAATTTTTTTCAGAAAAGTGAACAGATTAATATTTTTTTATCTCTATTAACTCTGAGTCACTTTTATCTTTTTTTTTTTTTGTGGGTACCGGGGGTCTACCTCAAGACCTCACACTCCAGGAGGCGCTCGTGCCGCTAAGCAATATCACCAGCCCTTTTTTCATATGTGGGATCTGGGAGTCGAACTCGGGCCCTCGCGCTTGCCAGGCAGGTGCGTAGGCTGCTGAGCCATCTCACTGGCCCTGAGTCACTTTTATCTTAAAAGGTCACCTGACTCAAAAGGAAATAATCTAGTCATGAGCTCTTTTTTTAACACTGAGTTACTGATGTTGCTGTCTCTTTTATTTTATGTTTATCATTTTGAGTTTTAATGGAAAATTTCAGGCCTTTAGTGTGTTATTTTTTAGCATGAAGTTGATGCATATTATTTTATTTTAATTTTTTCACACTAGATTTTACACAGATTTTCACACTAAGCTACATGCTGAGCCTTTATTTATTATTATTATTATTATTATTATTATTATTATTATTATTATTATTTTGAGATAAGTTCTCGTTAAGTCACTAAGTTGCCCAGGCTTGTCTTGAATTGTAATACACCTTCTTAAGACTCCCAGAGTGATGTGATCTGTACTTTTTACTTTGTTTTTGTGCCTTGCATGGGATGAGGATTTTACTACAATCCCCTTTGTTTGTATAAAGTTGTCTTAAGATTTACATAGCATGGACCATAGTGAATATTTTCAGTATACATGCAATGTAAATTGTTTTCTCCAAAAAATAATCCATCCTATAATTATTGCTACCACTCTGTCTATTTCATTCTGTTCTTTCAGTAATCACCAACAACCAGCATTTTAAATTGCCAATTTACACCCTATTTCGGTACACTTGCATCTTTTCTGTTAATGTTCATTTTTATTCTGTACATTCTGGGAAAGCCTTTCAAGTAATTCCCCAAATCAATTAATCAATAATTTATTTCATTCTTCTGAGAATTCAATACTATTTCCTAAACATTTTTTGTACAATAGATCATTTTCAAAATTAATATCTTTCTTTGAATCTTTTCTATATTGCTCAATATATTTGACTTCACATTATATTTTCAAGAGTTGCAGGTTGCCAGTATGTGTGTTTATTTTTTTCTTTTATTATCATCTGAATTGCAATCTCTCCAAGCTTGTTTATCCACAGATAGGGTATGCTAACTATATCTCTATTCTTATGACAGTACCACTCTGTCTTGAATAATGTAATTTATAGTAAATTTTGAAATTTGGAAATGTGTCTTCCAACTTTTTTTTTTTTTTTTGAGACCATTGTGGTTATTCTGGATCTCTTGAATTTCTATATGAACTTTAAGGCTTCTGGTTGTATATATTTGAAAATGCTAGAAATTCCTACATTCAAGAGGAACTTATTCATGAATATACACAAAAACGTATCTTAATTTCTAATCTTACTTATTTGTTGTTTATTAGCTTATCCTACCTAATTTTCTTGGATAGAATCATTAGTATGTGTAAAGTGGAGTAGAAGTGGAAAAACCTGGTGTCTTTTACTATCCTGATCTTAAGAGGTAATTATTCAATCTCTACACATCAAGCCCGGCATGGTAGTGCACACCTATAATCCCAGCATGCGGGAGGCAGAGGCAGGAGAATTGCTATGAGTTTGAGGCCATCCTGGGCTACATAGTGAGTTCAAAGCCAGCCTGAAATGAATAGTGAGACCCTGTCTCAAAAAAAAAGAAAAAAAAGTTAAAAATCTTTTCACATCAAATACGCAATTTGATGTGGTATATCCACAGACATCATTTATCAATTTGACAAAATTTCCTTATATTCCTAGTTAGTTGAATATTTTTACATTCCCACAGACTGTAAAATTAGGTGGAGAAAGCAATGACTCGGTTCTCATCTCACCTAGTCTAAGTGCTGTCTCACCCTCACATCAATCTAATGGCTGCCGGGGACAGGGTAGACGCTAAATATTGATACTAAGTACATGATGCAGCCATGAAAGGAAAATTTACTCTGAATTAAGTCTCTTTTCTCAAATGATAAAAATGTTGCAATTAGTCAAAACAAATCCCACCATCTGGGATCAATGGCATCGCTGGCTGCATTATCAAAGCCCAGGAAAGGCTCCTGTTGTGCTGTACCAACCATGTAAACAAACATAAGATTACTGTATATCCATGAAATTAGCATTCTGAATTTGAAGATTTTTTTGTGAACTTTATAAGTCTGATCGTTTCCTGTGATAAATGTGAAAAAAAATTGAATTTTCATTTTCTATGTATGGTGTGACACTAAAGGCCACATCCTAAAGGCCATCCTCAGACAGTAAAGGTCCTGACTGTAGTCACCCTTAGAGTGGTGAACTGTGCTGATTGGTGAATTTTTCAAACTGGCTTTGTCTACTTTATATTTAGGAGTAATTTTTTTTTTTTTTTTTTTTTTTTGGTGGGTGCTGGGTGTCGACCTCAGGACCTTGCGCGCCAGCAGGCGCCTGTGCCGCTGAGCGATATCACCGACCCTTTTCTCGTATGTGGGTTCCAGGAGTCGAACTCGGGCCCTCACGCTTGCCAGGCAGGCACTTATGACGCTGAGCCATCTCACTGGCCCCCAATATTTAGGAGTAATTTTTAAAGGTCAGCTTTGTGTATGAAATGAATCTGTATTGCTAATAGAGATTTTTATTTATTTACATTCCTTGATGATTTAATTAGGTATTTGAGAAATTAAGCAATAGGTAGAAAAATAACATCTTTTACTCTTTACAAAATGCTGTATAAGCCTTCAAATTTTTATGTAAATGAGCATTAGTAAAACCTCATTTGAATCAAAATGAACATTTTTGTTTTTCTTACTGCTTTTTCTTAAATTACTATCAATAAAAAATGAATATCAGATCACAGCACTGTAGGATATTGCTATTAGCACAATTTATTAGGAGGAAAAATAACAAATTATTTTTAATGAAACTTCCAGACATAAATTTATTTCAATTCCCCAAATCATTAATATCTTTGTAATATATCCAAATTAAATAAGCATTATCTAATACACACAGCTCTTGGTTTGAAAAATGATATAGATCAAAACAATTTCCTGAGAGCCCTGTTTCTTAGTATTTTAGAGACATTTATTAATACTTCTGATAATCTTTCTTCTTTTTTTTACTTATTTATTTTTCTTTAAGTGAGTAAACACAGGCATCTGTACATGAGTGTGGAATACAGCTTTTCAAAATAGCTTGTTTCATATAAAATGTTCTTGGAGATTCTCATCCAAAACTTCACAGACATCACTATATTATGACAGATATAAAATAGAATAATAGACTCTATAATCAAACTTGGACTTCTGAATCCACTATTTCCTAGATTTGAACAAGAAACTTTTAGATTTTATTTCTTAGTTTCCTTTTTGTAGGTAAGGATAATAGTAATAATTCCTTCAGAATGAATGATTATGGTAATTTAATGTAAAAACAGATAAAATATTTATTAGATCTATATTATTCAAATTAGTAAAGAGAGCCTTACTTCCTTATCTTGAACGTGCTTTGTGTATACATCTGTATATCTACAATATACATACATCAACCTGTTCATTAATAAAATGCTCTCTGTACACCCACACACAAATGGGTTCATAAGTAGGAATTGCTCCTTCCACAAAATATCAATTATTACTTTATACTGCTTTCCATTTTTATTAGTATTTCTAATACTTTATAGTTAAAATTTATTTTTATTTTTGTACTGTCACATGGCTACATTTTCGCTTCTTTTTGCCTTTATGCACAACTTTCTTTTCTCATGGACTCTTCTACTTACACTTGGCTCAGCACTCTGCTGCATTAGGGTTAAATGACAGCTAGTCATTATATAAATTGAAAGTATTATACTGTCTGAGAAGGAAATACTAAATGAAGCATTATAGCAAATGCAAAGGACATATATAATTTGTGGTTGTAAATAAGAATGATCTGTATTGAGATGAACGTATTTTAACTAATCAAACAACTATTTTGAAACCTAGAAAAGTGGGAGGTAATCACTGATAAACCAATCAGTTGGTTTTGTGATACGTAATAGTCCATAATTTTAATGACATATCCAATCAGAGAATAAGACGTTATACATGATTAACATTGAACACATTGTTTTTAGAAGTATGAGATTCCTGCTAGTTCCACTGTTTTGTTTTGGTCGGTTTTTAGCTTTAGAGGAACATACTAGAACTCTATTCCTTCTTAATTTTCATTTGCTTTTGGTAGGTAGTGTAAAAAAAACTGTGAGTCTGCCACACAACAACTAGCATAAGACTTGGGACACTTTGGTCAAAGATGAAATTCTTTATTATTCACAACACGGAAGGTAGCATGAGTATCATACTCACATCTATTCCCCTTGCCCATGATTTTTATGTGGGTGATGTACAAGGGTCCATATTAGATGCTGCATACTCAGTGGTGTGTATCACAGCTGAGCTAACAAAGATTTAAAGACACCACTAGCTAACATATTCAACTTTTGCGCTAGAAGAAGGAGAAAGTGTCATAAATATCCTACACAGGAGTCATCACGACCACCATAACAGTGTCCTTTTTACCAGATTGATACATTATGTAGTCTTCCAAGGCAATTCCTCTACATATTCTTAAAGAAATAGCTAGCAAAAAGGCTGTCAGTATGTTTGTTCAGCTGATGTAGAGAAACACGAAAACCCAGGGAAAATTGCATCCTAATTCTTAGGTTTCTTGCACTTAATATAATATGAGGTACTATTACTGGTCAAAGAAAAAGAAATAAAGTATTAAATATATCTTGCTGGTAACACATGGTATGAATATGGAAAATTATAGGACATCTGTCTCGTGATATATTGATAAAAGCTCCATGTGGATTACAGACAATTATAAACAAAATTTTCAAGAACTTTATAAGAACAAATTAGAATATATTGTTAATGTATGTTTTTATATTTTAAAACAATACATTAAAAGTCAATTATAAGAGATAAATTTAACTGAATTAACAAAATACTGTGTGGGTTAGAAAGCTTTAAAAAATCTTCTACGAAGTGGGAAAAAAAGTTTATGAGAGATTATTATCAAAAAGATATATGAAAAAAGTAATTAATTGAAATAAAATGCCCAACAAGTCAGTAGAATATTTGTAGAATCCATAAACTAAAATTACAGATAAAAAGTAAATATAAACATTTCAAAAATTAAATTTCGACCGAAATCAGAAAACATATATTAGAACCAGTGTGTGACACCATTTTAGATATATTTGATATGCCAAAATTAAAGAGTATATAAATGTATATGGAAATAGGTGTGCTTTCAAAGATGTGTGAGGGCCGGTAGATGGCTCAGTGGCGTAAGCGCCTGCCTGGCAAGTGCAAGGGCCTGAGTTTGACTTCCGGAACCTACATACGAGAAAAAGGCCGGTGATATCGCTCAGCGGCACAGGCGCCTGCTGGCATGTGAGGTCCTGAGGTCGACCCCCGGTACACACACACACACACGCACACACAAAAAAGATGTGTGAGCCATGATCTTGTGTATATGCTTATAGAATAGAAATTTTATTATCAACTGTGAAAAAATCTTACATAACTAAATCAGATGCTGCACATAGAAAACAAGGGAGAACTCTCTTCCAGTAATACAACTTAGTTATTCAACAGAAAAAAAATAATTTTTTAGTTATAACAAAGCTAGTAAGAACAAGTAAATTGCAACATATGCAAAAATGACTTATAGAAGTAAAAAATTCATAACTTCAACATAGAGAATTAACACTGAACAAATACACAGTTATAGAATATATACTATTTCTACTTACATAATGTTCAAATATTATATAATTAAGCAATATGTGTTCAGAAATAATCTTGAAATATAAAACTAAAAATAAAACAACAGGGGCTGGTGAGATGGCTCAGCGGCGTAAGCGCCTGCCTTGCAAGCGCGAGGGCCGGAGTTCGACTCCCGGATCCCACATACGAAAAAGGGGCCGGTGATATCACTCAGCGGCACGGGTGCCTGTTGGCGCGCGAGGTCCTGAGGTCGAGCCCCGGTACCCACACACAAAAAAATAAAAATAAAATAAAATAAAACAACATGAAGAAAAATATGGAATACATGGAATTATCTTACATTAAAATACTTAGAATTGATGACATATGCTAACGATAAAACCAGATTAAATCAATAAACTGCTAGATATACACTTACATTGATAAAATTTAAAAAATACATTTTAGTAAATCATACCAAGTACTCTAAAATTTGAAATGACAACTTCTAACATCTGCTCAAATTTAAATTTAAATTTTCTTTTGAGATGAATTCCAATTAAGAAATTTATAATTTAAGAAGACAATTTTACAGTGATAACAAAAGTTGATTCTTAGGTTCACAAGTGTCAGGAAACAAGCACTCTGTTTTTGATGTCAGAACACAATTCATAAAGTAAGTGTAAATAAATATTGCCATGTACTTAGAAGATTTAGCATTCTTTATAAACTGTGTAGTCACATATAAATATTTTGGTACCCATAAAAATCATAACTACTGGCTTGTTTAAAAAGTAATGTGCCTGTAATAGAACATACAGAAGATTTTACTGGAGAAGGGATGAAAGCAGGCTGGAGGTAGCAGAGTTCATGAGAACAGGTAGGTACTTGGATACAGGGAGTGAGCAAAAACCTAAGGTCAGGAAGACTGCTTGAAGCAGAAGTCCATCAGATGAAATCCAGTAGTCACCGGGGTGTTTGGACCAAGAAGCAGAGCCGCTTCTTGATCCAGACTCTGCAGTCCAGTGAACTCGTTTTCAGGGAAAAGTTCAAAAGCCTCTAAAGAAGCCCAGTGCAGCAGCTGCTGAGAATTGGTGCCCAGTCTAGCAGCCAGTCTCATGCTGACCTTGCCAAGGTCTCCTCCAACTCGGACAGGCATCCCAGCCAGGGAGAGCTTCATTAGCGAGAACCTCCCCTGATCAGGGCACTAAGGAAAGCACCGAGCCAGAGACTCACTCAGGAGGAAGGGGCTAAGTTAGGACAGTGAGCCCTAGGCACAGAAAGGACAAAGGAGCCAGTCCTGGTTAGGACCTGGAACCAGGCATTGAGGGATCCCTGAGACAGTGAGAACCAGGGTCTTGCAGTGGCTGTGACCAGTGGAATTTGGGGGTGTAGAAAAAGACACCGGAGTAGTGGCAGAGTGGGCAGTCTTCCACGGTCCCCCAAGTGCAGCTGGGCTCTGTGCCCATGTGGTCTCCCCTGCCTATCCACTAAGTGCCAGTGAAAGCAAGTTTCTTCTTGTGATAATTTTGAAGAAAAAGGCATTCTCCAAATGTACAGCTACAAATCAGGTGGCAGGAGATGAGTCGATCTGTTGGAACAAGAACATCACATCTAGCATAGCAGCTGCAGTCGGAATCACCACTAGATTAAGCTTGGGGTAATCCACTCTCATTCTCCAAGATTCATCTGCCTCCTACACATGGGAAATAGAAGAGTTAAGTGGGGATGTGGTAGAACCACCTCATTGCATCTTTCGAGTCTTTGATGACTGCACTAATTTCTGAAGTCCTCCCAGAGATCCAATGTTGGTGTTCATTTATTATTTTCCCAATAGAGGTAACTCGAATGGCTTCCATTTGGCTTTTCCCAACATAATAGACCCCACACCGGAGGTTAATAAACCAATATGGTGACTCTGCCAAGTACTAATCGTATCTATGCCAATTATACATTCTGGAACTGGAGAAATAACAATAGCATGCATTCAAATATGTATTGGACCCACTGTAAATCAGACCTTGGCTAAAACTTCATTAATCACATGACCTCACTAGACTCCCACTCCTACTGGCAGTGCACAAAAGTTTTTTTTTGTTTGTTTTTTGAGACAGGGTCTCGCTATGTCGTTCAGGCTGGCTTTGAACTCACTACGTAGCCCAGGCTGCTTCAGATTTATGGTGATCCTCTTGCCTCAGCCTCCCAAGTGCTAGCATTACAGGTGTGTGCTACCATGCTCAGTGACAATCATGTTTTTTATGAGCTGGAATCAGTACTAGTTCAGAAGCAGTGTCCCAGGAGTCCCTGAAGTCTGATCATTTACTTTTCCCCAATGTATTGTCACCTTACTAAATGCCTATAGGTCTCTTTGTGGAAGGAGGAGAGAAAGATGGACGGTATATCTTTTTACTGGACCAAGGTCCTTCCTCAAGGGATCTGACTTCCCTGTCATATAAGGAGTTCTGCATCTATACACTGGCTCAAGCCTGGGAATTTGTTGAGGGGTTTTAATTCCTTGTTGTTGCAATTTGAGGTTGTTTTCTTCTTTTTCCCTCTGCAGGCAGAGCTCTTTTAAGTTTCAGATGTTTTTGCCTCTGCCTTGTGATCAGATCCCTTCAATTATATCAGAGGGAGGGAGGTCACAGTGGGACTGGTCAAGCACCCAGTTTTCTGATCTTTGGAGAAACTTTCTATATCTCTGCCCTTTCCCTCTGTGATAATCCCTGCAGCTCTTTACATCTACTCTTTCTATGCCTGTCCAAGTGAGGGTGCTCTGTTACACCTTCTCACACCACCACCCCTTTGTAGCACTGCACCCATATTGAACTCTGTCTGCACCTCTCAGAGTCTGTATGCAGCCCACGAATTCAGTGGCGTTTAGGGCTCAGTTGAGGAGGACCTTCCTGCTAGCAATTCAGTAGCATTTGGAGGTTGTTGGTAGGGGGACTCACAAAGACACAGAGCTCAGTAGCTTTTGGTGGGCAGTGGAATAGATCCTACAAAGTGCCAAACTGCAGCATATGAACACCAAGGGGTGGTGGGATACCACACAGACACAGAACTTGGCAACATTTGAAGGGGCAGCAGGACAGTTCCCACTCACACTAGCCCAGTGTCTTTTATCCACCCCAGATCACAGCATTCACAATCACCATGCCCCCCTGCTACTTACCATTCCACAGATCCCTCAATGCCTACTTTTGGGTCCCTAAACAGGACTGTGCCTTTGTTCTTTTTCTGTCCCTAGGGCCACATTGGTTCTAACTTGATCACCCCCTTCTAAATGATTCTCTAGCCCACACTTTCCTTAGTGCTCTAATCTGAGGAGTCCCTCTCTTGTGGCTGTCCATCTCACTGGGGTCATTTACAGTGGGAAGAGAACTAGCACAGGTGGGCTCTGGGTAGTGACTGATGGCCTAGTGCTGATCGCAGCAGCTGTGCAGTCACTGCTGTACGTGGCTTTTGCCCTCATGGGTTAGATTATTTACCCAGGTGGCATGCCTATAAGCAGTGTGGAGATAGAGAGGCAGCCCTGTTTGTTTCTCTAATCACCCTGATACTGGTATTATCTGGTCAGCTTCTCCTTCAAGTTTCCGTTTTTTGTTTAGGTTTTTCAAAGCACTTACTACTCTCAGTGAGCATTTATTGAGAGTCTCATGAGCATTGCTACCACTGGTCCACCATGATGTCTCTCCTAGCACATCTCTCTTTGCTCTTCATTTCTAAAATTTATTCTTTATACTTCCCTATTTTATGACTTTCTATTCCTGCTTCCTGTTATTGTCCCACATTATTCTATAAAAGGTATTTATTATTAAATTATTTTAATTCAGAAATTTTTCCCATTCCAATATTTTGGCTTATGTGTACATGTAACCTGATTGGTGTCTTTCCTCTGCAAAGTTGTTAAAGGATCCAAGAGAGGTGACATAGATAGCGGGCTGCCATCTGTTATGTTCAAATCAGAAGTTGAAATTGTGAATTATCAAGTCTTGTATTTTGGTACATAAGAAAAATATGCTGACCATTTTATCTCCCATACATGATAATGTGGAATGGAGAAGGCACAAGTTGTGTGAAGGTTTGGAGCTCTATGAAAGAGTTGATCAGGACATAAAAAAAGTGCTGGTAAAAACCCTTTTGTCTTTACTATCCCATTGGGAAGCCATTCTGTTCATGCATGAACATTTAACCAATTCCAAAGGAGCTGGAAATCTCCATGGCTCAATATGCTGCTGCCGAGGGTTTGAATGAAGAGCATGAGGAGTCAGGTGCCTGCTCTCAGGTGACCAGCCACATCTCCTTTTCAGAGCCCCTCATCCCAACAGGGAGTTTCTTTCTTTCTTAGTTGTATTTTCTTTTGCTCTCATGAGTACAAATTGGCAGGGCATTTTAAAATATTTTATTTTCCTTTATTTATTTTTATTAGTGCATGTTCAGATTAAAGAACAGTGATGATGACTTACTGCTTACAAATAACATATCTTGCTCTTTTTCAATCCTTTGCCATTCTGTCCAGTGTTTTGTGTCTGTAGAGCATTGTGCCACACTCACTATGCAGCCTGACTGATGCTGCTCATTTCCGAACAAAAGTCAGTCGAAGCTTTTTCCCAAATAATATCAAAAGTCACAACAGTAGCACTTAACTCTGGGCCAACTGTATTCTCTTTTAAAGGCAATGCCATTTTCTCTACCTTAAGTTTGTAACACATTTTTTCCTCCCTATTTCTTTACAATTTTTATTTCATTTCTCACATACAATCCCCCGTGATTTCTGTATTTTCTCCAGAGCTGATTTGAACATAACAGATAGCAGCCCGTTATCTACGTCACCTCTCTTGGATCCTTTAAC
Source organism: Erethizon dorsatum (assembly GCA_028451465.1). NCBI lineage: Eukaryota > Metazoa > Chordata > Mammalia > Rodentia > Erethizontidae > Erethizon > Erethizon dorsatum. The sequence goes on from CM051824.1 coordinate 21,087,323, forward strand.
AACTTTGCAGGTTTGAGGCATACTTGATCCAAATGATTGCTGGGAGTTAGGTCTTTGAATCCTCATATCATCCTCATATTACTAAGAATATATTTTAGAAGTCTCTCTTTGCATTCAAAATATTGGTATTATTTTCATGCCTCCCTATAGATAGTTTTCAGGATTGCTTTAGTATTTCTTTTATTTCAGAGGTCTTGCAATTTGTTGTCATCAATACACACTTTAAATATGATTCCAAACTGATGATTTAAAAGATAAAATAATCTGCTATTAAAAATTGAGAAGTTAAAGTACACTGAGAGAACTTCAAATGCATAAATATTTCCTACAAATCACCATAAAATAAATATTTGTGGATAAAGTCTGAGCTCCAAGTCTGTGGAAAAAGAAAGCAATGTGAAAAAGTGGTTTAATGCCTATCCCAGAGTACACGTATCCTCATTATTATGCAAATAATATATTCTGCTGATGAAATGTTCAGAGCACTAGATAATGCATAATCACAGATAAGCTACCTATTTATAACCTTTCATTAAACAATGCTGAATTAGAGATAACATACAGCACATCTTACATTTCCTTAGCATATCCAAATAATATGTTTTACTGTAAGGATGTTACAAACAGTCATGATAATAAGAATATACTTTCAACTCAGGTAGAAGTTATAACAGACTCAAGGATAAGATAGTATTACATATAATATAATCCTAAATGTTCTGCACAGCTGTTAAACTAAGTTTTGTGATTAATTATATACTTTAACAATGAGCAACTATTCATTTAACACCTACTCTAAGTGTGTGCAGAATAACTGATAAAAATAAAGTAAAAGGCACAAGACTTACTAAATACTTAAGAATATAAAATGCATTTAAGCAGACAATACCATCTTTCTAGAAAACAACAGATGAAAATTACAATATGTGTTATAATTTGGAGAATAAATAGTAAGTTTAAAGAGTGTTTTTTGGTTTTTTTTGTTTGTTTGTTTTCGTATGTGGGTACCGGGAGATGACCTCAGGACCTCGCGCTTGCCAGCAAGCGCTTGTGCCACTAAGCGATATCACCAACCCTTTTTTTCCTTTATGTGGGTAGTGGGAGTCAAACTCAGGACCTCGTGCTTGCCAGGCAGGCGCTTATGCCGCTGAGCTATCTCACTGGCCCGAGAGCATTATTGTTTAGATACTATATCAGGATAAGAGGTTTTGAATAAAAACCCAAATGTAAATATCATAAAATATTTGATTTTGAATGTCTTTTAATCATTACAACATATGCAAATGATATTTTGAAATCGGACAACTTACTGATTCCTAAGTTTAGTGTTGGATTCTAATATATGTAATATGATTTGAATATAGTTAAAGTATTTTCACTAAATGTGAATAGTTCCAGTCACTAATTGCATTTCTCTCTCTCTCTCTCTTTCTGTCTCTGTCTCTTTCTCTCTCTTTCACATACACACATAGACCTACACCATCAATGCACATAGATATAAAAATAGATACATTATCTTTATAATTTTCTTAATATATCAAGAAATTAACTATTCTTTGAAAATGATTTGATTGAAATAGGAACAGAAAGGAAGAAAATCACATTATTACCCAAAGAAATGCTCATGTAATTGAGACAAAATGGGTGCGCTAAAGAAAATAGAAGTTTAAAGAACCAGGTTTTGTAAGATATTGCTTAGTGTTGCAGGCATAAGATTGAGAAAGTCACAACATCAAATTGGATGAAACTTGCCAAAGACATCAAGTAGAATGGAAAAACTGTTAAGAACAGTAGAAACAAGATGATTATTAAAGAAAATATAAACTTTGCTGTCCGTGGATACAATAAATTTAAATTTAATGACACAAGAGTCAACCATTAACAAATATTTGTTGAACACCCATTATTAGAAAGAAAATCAGAAAGAAGAGGGAAATGTTTTACATGTAATTCATTTTCCTTATGCTAAATAAGATGTAAATATTCAGATCTTATTAAAAAACATCTTTTAGCTTTCTGTACCCTCACACCATGGATATTGCTGTAATAATACATGGAGCAAAAAGACTGACTTGGTTTGTTTGGAGAAAGTTCAAGGTGGTGTATAAATAGCTATATGTAAATTTCTTCTGCAGAGACACAACTCTGTGCTTTTGCATATATAGAGTAAAGCGTATAGGAATATTGCACCAAACATGTATTTGCAATCTCAGTTCATCATTGATTTAAATTTTACTTTGCCTTTTATTAGCTCTGAAATTTAGACAAGTTAGTTAAGCTCTAGATAATTTTAAGTTAAACATTTAACCTTAACTTTCAAGTCTATTACAGTATTAGTACATACTGCACCATTGATTAGTACTGTTTTCCCCAATTCCATATAACATTACTAAAGAAATGTAACAGAGTATATCTCAGATGCTAATAAGGAAGTCTTTCCATCAGTTTCCATTGATGGGTCCTGTATGACCTTTACTGTGTTGCCCAGTCTCTTCCTTCTGATTCAATAATTGTGATACTGAAAGCCCAAAGATCACTGAGAATTTTAGTGAGGCTTGCAAAATAAAAGACAACATGCTCTTTGGTCATGTGTAGTTAATAGCAGGATTTCATGCTGAGAGAGAGCAGTAAGAGGATTTTATTATTGTGTGAGCATGATAAAGTGTATTTAATGTAGTCCTAGATGGCATAGGTCAATTACTAAAGGTGGCCTGTTGATGGAATCATGAGACATGGTAAAAACAAGATGTATAATGCCACTGGCAAATTAATACAGCATACTGTTTTACAGTAAACATTTTTATAAGGAGCCCTCTCTAAAATAATGAAAAAGTATAGCAAAGTAAATACATCATCCACTAACACAGTTATTTAATATCATTATCAAGTATTTGTACTGTATATTATTACATATGCTATACTTATATACAAGTAGAAGTGTAGCGGGTTTTTATACAAGCATTACTGTAAACATGTAAGTAACATTGTGCTATGACATGATGTCTAAGATGTCTGTAGGTGATAGGAGATTTTCAGCTTCATTAAAATCTATGGGGCCATTTTTTTTCTTGAAATCTTTCAGTTTTGTGACTTAGGTTAGAATCTTAAAGGGACCTCAGCAGAACAACACATCCAAAAAGCAATCTCTTTGCTATAAACAATATTCTATCTTCCATCTACTGACTAAGGCACTTCCTGCTGCTGGTATATTTCATCTAGTTGCTCTTTCTACAATGAATTATCTCCGCAGAGAGTCCTTAGTCCTTAATGTATATACTGTACCATTTCGTTGATATACAAACATGTTGCAAGTTTTGTGTCTGTCAGTGATATTTTTATATTGTTTCTGGCTTTTGACTCTAATATGTAATGGGGAAATGAATATCTCCACTTCTAAGGCTTTTCACTTACATTGGTTTACTACTCTGGGATCACTTCCCAGAAATGGTATTTCTTTTTCAGATAATATGAATATATTTATGGCTTCAGATACTTATTGGTGACTGCTTAAAAAAAGCAGTATGTATAAATTTACAGTTCCTCTAAAAGTGTAAGAATTGAGGCAATTTCATTGCCTATGCACCATCACTGGGTATATGTAACAAAACAAAAAAGACAAGTTTAGTATAATGAAATTTAGCACAATGAAAATAAATTTGAATAAAAGTTAGTATGATTTCTACCAAAGTACAATACCAATATTATCTCAAAAACTAGGAAAACGTGACTATATCAATAAACTTAGAAAATATTGGGAATTTGGTCAAAAAATTACAATGAGAGAGGCATTAACTCTAGAATATTATGAAACAAATCATTTCAAATATAAAACTATCATGCCATATAGCCTCAAATATGTCACATAATTTTAAAAACTAAAACAATTCATGGCACTAAAACTACTGCTACTAGGAATAATTAGCATCTATTCATAATTAGCATGAATAACCACAAACATAATAAAATGGAATATAAATTATAACACTAATGAATAACCTCTTGGAATTGAATAAGAAGAGTAGATAACTAAGTTAACATTACATATTTAGGGATAACCAAAAAGAAGTATCATCCATTATTGATTTATGTAGAGATCACTTTGAATATGAGCATTTTTGCAACATTTGTGCATTTTATTTTAAATATAACCATGGTAATGGCTATATTTTCTTAAATGAGAAAAAAATGACAAATTAAGATCATGGAATTAGCCTTCCTCATCTTACTGGAATAATCAAAAAAAGTATCTACAATCAATGTAAGAAAAGTATTTTTGCTTGTTAAAGGTGCTCATATTTTCAGGTGTTTTGTTTCTTGGAGGCTACAGGGGTTCTTAGGATGCATCTGTGTCATCCAAAAATAAGTTCCTTTGGAGGCTTATTAAATCCAAACACAAATATCATGATGAATCTAACTCATGCATTATTCTTCTCACATGTGTAGTAAGTTTCTTGCTCACTGTTGTATAATCAAAGCTAACTGTGGGGCCAATAATCTATCTCACATGCCGAGAAAAGAGCTGTGTAAAAATATTCCTAGGCAAACACCTTCGATATATCATATATACAGCCAACTCTGAGGCCAAAAATATGGGTTGTGTCTATATTTTAATAATGACACTTTGATAACCTCAGCAAGACACTTAATTATTCCTAAGTATTCATTAAATTATTAAATTGCATACTACTTTTATTTCAGGACACCCCATTTGGTTTGTGCATGTGTTTATGTGTCTGTATTAAGTGAAAATTGGAATTAATGTATATCAACCAAAATATAAAGATACAAATTTAAGGACTGACATCTATTCATAGTACATATCTTATTTTATGTCACAAATGATTCATGACTAGTTCTTATCAATTTTGTAACTATTGTCATGATAAGTTTTGTTGATAATATTTCTGGCTCACAAGATAGAAATGGGAAAACATTTTGTGATGAATGTATCAGGAAAAGCAAATAGCATTAGATGGTTTAGAAGCAGGGATAAATTAGGCACATGAGAGAATTAATATAAAAATTTGTTCACCTGTAACAGTAATTTTAGTACATATGTACCTTATACCAACATTCGGTATAATTTCAATATATGCAATGCAATTGAATTTTTGATAAAAACATATCTATCTTTTTAAAAAATATGTATTATTGGCATAAAGAATACTATTTTGGAAACATATTTTTCCTATTATCATAATAACAATTTTAATTTAGACTTACAAATTGCCTCATCTAATTAAATCACTAGAGCTTTACTATGTAAGGAATTTTTGAATTAAATTAGAAAGTTCCGGTAACTTCCATTTAGTCTTAAAAAAAAAAAAAAACGGATCCCATATTAAGCTGTAGATGGTTGAGTATAATTTAGTTTTCTATTTTGTTTCAATCTTGGGCAAGTCACCAAATTTATATTGATTACAAAGGTTTGTAATGTTCTTATTCATCAGCTTACACATCACTGCCTCTTAGGTATCAATGGAGAAAATGTTCCAACTGGAATATTTTTATGACTCATCTGGATCCATGAGCAGAGTTAAACAGAAGTTGTGAGATTTAACTTTTTCCCAAGGGAAAAAAACGTTGAAGATAGTATATAGAAACAGATGGTTGAGATTGGTTAGAGAAATAAGTAATTATCACAGGGATAGAAAAGAAGAAATGAGCCAGATGTTAAAATCTTCAAGGAATTAGTTTGAAATGACCCCAAATTCTGGAGAAGACTAAGCTAAAGAGAAGAAGCAGACTGAATACTCTTGCTAGCATGAGAGTTGTATAAACGGGAGGTTTACAGCACAAATATAGAGCATGAATATAGAAGGGGTAGTAAGGAGCAAGGAGAATCTCTACTCCCCTCTAGATGCTATGATATATGCATGATGGAAAATAGAAACAAAAAATCAGACAGAAAGCAAACCTCATGATAAAGCACCTTCAGAGAAGAGATTGAAAATACAAAAACTGTATCGATAATTAAAATGCATACAAGAACTACAGTAGAAGAGTTCCTGGGTAGGAGTGGGGTGAGAAATTGAGGTAGAATAAAAGATTATAAACCTGAATAGAGTTTATTCCATAAAAGAGGGAGACCATCAGAAAATGATAATAATTACAGTGATAATTAGTAATTCTATATTACTTTTGAACCACAATTTTTGTCGATTGTTAATAACTATCTCATTTATTTTCCATTATTTTACATATCCTTTCCATTTAATCTTGATAGCTGAATATGTGAAACTTAGATTTTTCTATTATAAAATTTATTTTCTTCTTTTTAGCTATCACTTTTGTGCATAATAAGCCAAAGACTCATCAAATAAGACTAGAAATAGAAAATGTTAATATAATATTAAAATACACTATAATTCCAACATAAACATATCATGATTACATGTTATATGAGCAATGGTATTTCATAATAATTTGATATTTGGATTTCTTTTGCTAATTCTATGCACATTTACCATCTATTAAACTAAGAGCTTAAACCAAGCTTGTAGAAATGTATGAGTTCAACGAACTAATGTTATCACACTGACTTCAAACTATGCTACAAACTTATGGTCATTAAAACAGTATGATATTGGTATAAAGCAGACACACATCACAATGGCACAGAACAGAGATGCAAGAAACAACCCCATGCATTTATAAGCATCTGAATCTCTACAAAGTCTCAAAAATAATCAGAGAAAGTACTGCCTCTGTAATAAATTGTGCTGAGAATACTGGATACTCATATACAGAAGATTAACATTTTTGAGCCCTGTCTCTCATACTCTACAAAATTAAACTCAAAATAGATCAAAGACCAAATTTGTTGTAGTTAAGAACTGAAACTATAAAATTACTGCAAGAAAACACAAGGGAATCATCAGTACAGGCAATGATTTTTGAGATAAAACTCAAAAAATACATCAAATGAAAGCAAAAAAGCCCTACGCAAATGGGATTATATCAACCTGAGAAGCTTCTACACCACAGAGGAAAAAATCAACTGAGTAAAGAGACAACCTGAATAAAGAGCAAATTACACAACTGACAAAGGAGTGATATCCACAAGTATATGAAGCTTTAAAAAGCTCACCCAAAACACAATAATCTAATGAAAATAGGCATAGGATATGAATTGATATTTCTCAAAAGAAGATATTCAAATGGCCAATAAATTCATGAAAAAAAGTTCAACTTCATTAGACATAAGAGAAATGCAGGTTAGAACCATGACGAGATGCCTTCTTACCCCAGTTAGAATGATGATTATCACAAAGATAAAACACAAAAATAGCTGGCAAGAATGTGACTACATCCCCACCATGATTATAATCATAAGTACTGCAAATATGTAATAATTTTTAAAAATTAAAAAAAAGAACAGAAAGAATAAAAGGAATGTGTTCTAAAGGAACTGTCTTATGCTCTTGGTGGGAATGTAATACAGTGCAATCATTATGGAAGCCAGTGTGGAGTTTCTTCAACAAACTAAAGATAGATCAATCATATGATCCAGGTATCCTACATCTTAGAAGAAACCCCAAGGATATAACATCAGCATATCAAGCAGACACCATCACCACAATTATTATTATTGCAGCATCATTCACAACAGGTAAGATAAGAAATTACTCTAGATATTCATCTATGGTTGAAATGAACAACAAAACATCAAACACACACACACAATCATACATGCATATATGCACACTCACACAGGAATATTATCAGCCATAAAAATAGAATGATGTGCTATAATTAGAAAGAAAGTTATTCAGTCATCCTAAATAGAAATATTTTCTGACAATGAAAAATTCTGATATAAAGATGGTGAAAGCATGGAAATGTCTATGATGTCTTGCCAAATACAAATGTAGAGCACATACTAAAATATTTCTTACCAAGTGACCCCTCCTTTCATCCAGAGGTCCCAGGTGAGCTGGTGAGATAGCCATTGACACATTAGGACCCCAGCTAGGGCACACACAATAGGAAGATGGGACAAGTGACCTGGAAAAGTCTGAAGAAGTAGTAACAATATGACCCAACAGTTGGTAAGTTATGTCAACCAGTGTAGTGCTTGGGCACAAGGACACATGGAGTAGAAGTGGGTGGGTAAAGCCATCTCAGGATTTTTTTTGTTGTTTTTTGTTTTTGTTTTTGTTTTTTTTCCTATTCTATTTTGTCCTGTTTTGCTTTTCTTTCTATATGTTTATTTGTTCTTTTCTCTGTGTGTGGTTATTTTTGTTCTCTGCTTTTTCCCTTCTTTTCCCTTTCTTTCATGACTTAGATCTCTAACCCTTCTTTTTGTTTACTTCTACTTGTCCTCTTTCTCCCTTTTGTCAACTACCTCACTTGATTTTCTGATTAAACATTGTCTCTTCTCCTTAAGTTTCATATCAATACTCCTATGCTTTCTCTTTCAACCCTTCCCTCTTGCATCTTATAATTACACAAAACTCGGATGATCAACCTTTACCCTCCAGCCTTGCTCTTACTATATTTAACCTCATTCATCTCTCCATTCTACTCCCTATCCCTCTTAACCCCTCCACACACATACAACAAGTTAAAAACACTAGTAAGTGGAAAATCATTGCATACAAGTTCCTGGTGCAAGTTGGTTTATATTGCATAACTGTAGAATTTACTATGTTTGAAAGTATCAGGCTAATAGTTACCACAGTTTGTCAGTAGCTAGGCTGTGCTTGAGTATAATGCTATTGCTGACTGTACTGCTTTAACCAGGATGTCATACCTGTTATATTTAGTTTTTCTCCCCTGTATGACAACTCAGTGATTCTAAGGGGTCATAACCATCACCATAGTCCAGTACCAAAGGAATGTGCCGTGAGTCAAATAGCAACTTCACACTCTTCATATATTGAGAACATAGGTTCTTGGGATAGACATAAAGGCCAAGAACCACCTACATCAAGAAGACATCCTGAAGAATGGACATTTCCAAAGGAAACCTTGATACCAGGGATAAAGATTATCTAACATAAGAAATCTACAAACATCAACACAGAAAACAAAATAAAACAAAAAATAGAAAAAAAAATGACAAGACAAAGAAAAAATGCAACCCCAAATGCCCAGCCCACAGGGGACAAGTCCACAGCACAAAGAGATAGAGGAAATCAGAGGCCAACCACTGGAACTTTCTTAAATGATAGTAGCAGAAGTGAAAAAAAAAATGGAAGAGGCTATAGAAAAAAATAATCTCTAAGGTGCAAAAAGAAATGATGATCAAAATGAACAACACTGAAGTAGACACAGATAAAAAAAAAATAAAGGAGCTCAGGAAAAATGATGGAAACTATGAATGACCAATATAAAGAAGAAATAGAATCAATGAAACAGATCCAAACAGAAATCTAAGAGATTAAAAACTGTATTGAGGGCCGGTGAGATGGCTCAGCGGCTTAAGCGCCTGCCTTGCAAGCGCGAGGGCCCGAGTTCGACTCCCGGAACCCACATACGAAAAAGGGGCCGGTGATATCGCTCAGTGGCACGGGTGCCTGTTGGCGCGCGAGGTCCTGAGGTCGTCCCCCTGGTACCCACCAAAAAAAAAAAAAAAACTGTATTGAAAGTATATCCAACAGATTGAATGAAAATGAGGATAGAATATCAGATCTAGAAGACAGGATTTTGACTAGTGACCAGGAAAAGAAAGATATATTAAAAATAGCAGGAGACCATGAAAAAATCAATCCAACAGCTACACAATGAAACAAAGAACATAGGGTTGACTGGAGTCACTAAGACAGCCACAGGCAGTGCAAAAGATATTAAAAATTTCTTCACAGAAATAATGGCAGAAAACTTCCCGAACATGGATAAAGAATTTGACATACATATAAATGAAGCATATAGAGCTCCAATTAGCCATGACCAAAATAAATCTACACCAAGGCACATAATAATCAACATTCCAGAAATTCAACACAAGAACAAAATATTAAAAGCAGCTAGAGAAAAGAAACAAATCACCTATAAAGGAAAGCCCATCAGAATCATAGCAGACTTCTCAACAAAGCTTGCAGCGAGGTATTTCAAGTCCGAAAAGAAAACAATTTTCAACCCAGATTAATGCACCCCACAAAACTAACCTTCAAATTCAATGGAGAAAAGATATTTCCATGACAAAGAACAACTTCAGAAATTCATGACCAACAAACCAGCTCTTCAGAATGCTTTAAATGATATATTACAAAGAGAAAATGAAGACCACAACCAGAAGAACAACAATAGAAAGAAGCCACAAACAGGGCAAGCAATTAAACAAAGGAGAAAGGTGGGGAACCAACAACAGGAAAATAACATAAAAAAGATAAGCCAATATATATCAGTTATAACCATCAATGTAAATGGTTTCAATTCACCCATCAAAGCAAATAGACTGGCAGAATGTATCAAGAAGCAAGATCCAACAATATGCTGCACTCAAGAAATACATTTAACTCAAAAAGAAATTCGTAAACTAAAAGTCAAAGAATGGAGAACAATACTCCATTGCACAGGAACCCAGTAAAAAGCAAGGGTAGCTATTCTATTTGCAGACAACATAAACTTTATGCTAAAACTGATCAAAAGGGACAAAGAAGGTCACTACATACTTGTTAAGGGTAAACTCCAAGAAGCAGAGATGACAATCATAAATATATATGTACCAAATACTAGTGCACCCAACTACATAAAACAAATATTAATGGACATGAAAAACCAATAAGCACTAACACAGTTGTAGTGGGGGACCTTAATACTCCACTCTCACAAATAGATAGATCAACTAGAAAAACAATCAACAAAGAAATATCAGAATTAAACCAAGCCTGTAAACAAATGTACTTGATAGATGTCTAAAGAGTGTTCCACCCAAAACATCAGAATACACATTCTTTTCAGCTGCACATGGGATGTCCTCCAATATAGATCACATATTAGCCCATAAAACATGCTTAAGTAAATGTAGAGGAATTTAAATCATCCCAGAACACTATCTGAGCATAGCACAATGAAAATGAAAATCAATGGCAAAAGAAATCACAAAAACTACATAAATACATGGAAATTAAACAACACCCTTCTGAGCAACCATTGGGTCATAGAGGAAATTAAATACAAAATTAAAAAGTATGTACAGTAAAATGATAATTTCGATACAACATACCAGAACTTTTGGGATGCAGTGAAGGCGGTCCTACGAGGGAAATTTACGGCAATGAACTCTCACATCAGGAAAACAGAACAAGCTCAAATAACCAACCTAATATTGAACCTCAAACTTCTAGAAAAAGAACACATGAAACCCAAAGTTCATATGAGGGAGGAAATTATATAGCTAAGAGCAGAAATTAATGAAATTGAGAATAAGAAAACAATACAAAGAATCAATGAATCTAAAAGTTGGTTCCTTGAACGAATAAATAAAATTGATAAGCCACTATCCAACCTCATCAAAAAGAGGAAAGAAAAACACAAATTCAAGCAATTAGGAATGAAAGGGGGAATCACAACAGATCCAAGAGAATTCCAGAAGATAATCAATACCTACCTTGAGATCCGGTACTCCAATAAGATGGAAAATGCAGGACAAATGGATAGATTCCTAGACACAATCAAATTGCCAAAACCAAATAAAAAAGATTTAAAATTCTAAATAACCCCATAGCATCCAATGAAATTAAAAGTGTAATTAAAAACTTACCAAAAAACAAAAGCCCAGGTCCTGACAGATTCACTGTTGAATTTTACAAGAAATTTAGAGAAGAACTAATGCCATTAATGCTGAAACAATTTAAGGAAATAAAAAGGGAAGCAATATTCCAAAATTATTCCTGGAAGCAAGTGTTAACCTGATTCCAAAAACAGAGAAGAACCCAACCAAAAAACAAAACTCTAGGCCAATCTCCCTAATGAACATAGATGCAAAAATCCTCAATAAGGTACTGGGAAACAGAATGCAGAAATCATCAAGAAGATTCTACACCATGACCAAGCAAGATTCATCCCAGGGATGCAGGGATGGCTCAGCATATTCAAATCAACAAATGTAATAAACCATATTAACAGAACCAAAGACAAAAATCACATGATCATCTCAATAGATGCAGAAAAAGTGTTAAAGTCCAACAGCCATTCATGATAAAAAACATATAGAAAATTGGAATAGATGGTCTTTATCTCAGTCTGATAAAAGCCATCTATGACAAACCAGCAGCTAACATCATACTAAATGGTCAAAAATTGAAAGCTTTCATGGTAAAATCAGGAACAAATCAAGGATGTCCATTATCACCACTCTTATTCAATATAGTTCTGGAAACATTAGCCAGAGCAATTAGACAAGAGAGAGAAATAAAAGGAATAAGGATAGGAAAGGAAGAAGTTAAATTATCATTATTTGCAGATGACATGATACTCTACATAGAAGAACCCAAAAACTTGACCAAAAAACTTCCAAATTTAATAAGCAAAGTAGTGTAGCTGGATACAAAGTCAACACTCAAAAATCAAGAGCATTCCCATACACAAACAATAAACTCATACAGAGAGAGATTAGGGAACCCACATCATCTACAATAACATCCAAAATAAAAGAAATACTTGGGAATCAATCTAACAAAGGAAATAAAAGTTCTATACACTGAAAATTGTAGTATTCTGAAAAAGGAGATCAAAGAGGATATCAGAAAGTGGAAAGATATACCTTGGAAAAGATATACCTCATGGATAAGAAGAATCAACATAATCATAATGGCCATACTCCCAAAATTGTTATACAGATTTAATGCAATCCCAATCCAAATATCATTAGCATACTTCACACAACTAGAGAAAACACTCCTAAAATTTATTTGGAACCAGAATAGATGTAGAATAGCAAAAACAATTCTGGACAACAAAAGCAAGTCAGGGGGCATCACAATCCCTGACTTGAAATTATACTATAAAGCTACTGTGATAAAATCAGCATGGTATTGTCAAAAAAAAAAAAAAAAAGTGACCTGAGGATCAGTGAAACAGAATAGAAGATGCAGATGCATACTCAAACACATTCATCCACCTTATCTTTGACAAAGGGGCCAAACATGTTCACTGGAAAAAAGATAACCTCTTTAATAAATGGTGCTGGAAAAACTGGCTTTCCACATGCCAAAGACTAAATCTAGACTCATGTCTATCACCATGCACTAAACTAAAGTCAAAATGGACCAAGGATCTAAATATTAAAACAGAAACACTAAATCTATTGGAAGAGAAAATAGATAGAAATCTTGAAGCCATAGGTGTAGGCAGAGACTTCATGAACAAAACCCAGACCACATGGGAAATACTATAAAGAATCAACAAATTGGATCTAACCTTACTAAGAAGTTTTGCACATCAAAAGAAATCACCAATAGAGTGAAAAGACAATCCACAGAATGAGAAAAATTTATAGCCGGTTGTTCCTCAGAGCAAAGACTTATATCTAGAACCTATAAAGGATTGAAAAAATCAGGCCTCTATATTCAAAGACCCAATCCAAAAATGGGAATCTGATATGAATACATGCTTCTCAGATGAAGAAAGACAAATAGCAAATAAACATATGAAAAAATGTTCTACATAATTGGTCATCCAAGAGATGCAAATTAAAATAACACTGAGATTCCACCTCACTCCAGAAAGAATTGCTACCATCAAGAAATCAACCAATAACAAATGCTGGGGGGCTCTGGGAAAAAAGGAACCCTTCTTCACTTATGGTGGGAATGTAGACTGGTGCAACCATTGTGGAAATCAGTGTGGAGATTCCTCAATAAACTAGGATTGGTGGTCCCATTCAACCCAGCTATTCCCCTTCTGGGTATCTTTCCAGAAGAAATAAAATATTGTACCACAGTGATATATGTGCACCCATGTTTATAGCAGCACAGTTTGTAATAGCAAAATCTTGGAAATAACCCAAATGCCCATCAACTGAAGAATGGATAAAAAAGATGTGGGTTTTTTTTTATGTAGTGGAGTACATAAAGATAGACTTTTACAGGTAAAATGGATGCAACTGGAGACTATACTCGTACGTGAAATAAATCAGATCCACGTGTGTATGCATCATATAGTATCATTAGTGTGAGAAGCTGAACAAGTAAGTAGGACTCAAAATGTAAAATAGATATTGTGATTTGGGAAGAACTGCTTAAAAAAATAGAAACTGTGGTGGGGGAAAGGAGAAAGGAAGGAAGGGAAAAGGAAAAAAATATATATATAAACAAGCTAGGATACATATACTGCTAGTTTCTCATATTTCATTGAAAAGAAAAGTTTGTGCTCATATTGTTTGGACAGCTTCTCATGCTTACATCTTGTACCCTGAGTAACTACTCTGAAGATAACAATATACAATGTATTAATTACTGTTAATCTCATAATACCTTGTTTTGAAATTCTGAGTTTATTTTACAATAAAAATAAAATAATATATTTATATGTTTGATATTGTGATAAAATTGGAAAGTAATTATTATTACCAATAGAAAAACAAGAAATAATAGATTTTCATACAGTAGAGTTATGAGTGTATTTCTTTGCCTGTTCAAAACAATCTTCATAATATTTTTATCATATTTAAATTATATATAGAAAAATTTATATGATTGACACTACAAGGTTATAGTGGAATATCTTTTTGATTGATTGTGTTATAAACAATTTCTGAATTTTTATTTGAAGCTGTAATTATCACAAAAATCTTGGGCCTCAAGTGCTCCTTAGACTCACTTCCAAACAAAAATATGATTTCTGTTTTGTCTTTGTTATAATTTGCAGGGTTTTGCATGCCATTGGATCTTCCCCTGCCTGTTGAACAGTGTGTGTCCAAAGTAGTATGAGTGATTACCATCAATTTGCATATACCATCATGGAGAATAAGGAATGCTTATGATATTGCCACTCACAACTACCAAGAATATCAGTAGAACAAAGATGGCGACTCAGCTTTTATACTTTTGTCAGTTCAATTTTTGGATTTGGGACATTATACTTAATATTCATGGGTAGTAGATGAATTATTCACCATACAACTAAAAAATTAACTCTCTTAGTTTCCTTTTTAGCCATTTAGAATAAATGAAAAATATAGAAACTGATCTAACAAGTTATTTTGAAAGCTCTAAAAAAATGGTCATTTAGTAATTACTCGAAGCTATAATTCAAATAAGAAATAAATGAAAAATTAATAAAGCATTACACAATTAAAAATATTAAGTTAGTGGAACAATTTGGAATCTCATAAGACAAAGATACTAGTTTTACGGCAAAATGCAAAATATATGAGATACAATTAATAAAATCCAATCTATCTCAATAATCAGCATTTAATTTTATGTTTCATGATTGCCTGTTTTAAACTATTGTACAAAATCACATAACAAAGGTATTATAAGAAAAAATACTCTGTAGTATTAATAAAAGAAAAGTGATTCACATCTCTTATGTAATTTTGGAATTTCTCAGGTAATTCCCTCATTTGAAGTAGGAAAAAAAAAACCTCAGTAAAACAAATACTCTAGTGTATTTTCAGAAATGTAACACAAATGAGAAAAAAAGGAATAATTCATGATTCAGATCTAAATTCTCTTGAGCTCAAAGGATTATTTGGGATAATGTATTTGTACTGATATTTCACATGAAAGCTGTAGCACATATGGCTTCCATTCAATTGTATTTATCTTTTATGATCCTAAGAAAAAGTTACCGACTAAATGTAAGAATCTCCTGGGTGAAGTGTCTGGTTCATGAGTCTTAAGTACTGATGTCGCTCAACATGTGTCATATGGAAACACTGGTAAGTTTATGCAATTACACTACATAGACTATTATATCGATGAAGCATTCAAAAGGAAGGTTAAAAGTAAGTGTAATTCACTTTAGTAAAAACATACATGTCTAGTTTTTTATGGATAATTTAGAAAAGGCACTGCATTGCTAAAAAGAAACAAAAAAGCTAAAAGTAACTTGCATTAATGAAGATGTAATAAAATTGTGACTAAGAAATTAATTCAAGATTACTCATAAAAACTTAAATCTTTGTCATCATTTTCAGTAAGGAAAATAATATCTCCAACTAGAAAAAAATTTAAAGGAAAGGAGATATTGTCAATTTTCCAGTGAAGTTATTAGATATTTTTTAAAGTTACTACTTTCATTAATCCAGGAATTCCTTTTGTGTCAAATTACTCAAGAAAGTAAAAATAAGCTGTCTTTTCCCATTTATTCCAGTTTTACTAATTCACAGAAAACAATAGTGGCCAGCATATTAAGAATATTGATGAGCTTATTGTATTTCATTATCAATAAGTTAAATATATAAATGGTATCATTATTTGATCTACATGGTAAATACATTTGAAGACATTTGGATTGTGATGTGTATTTACCTAAAATATTTATAAAATTTAGCATTTGGCTTTTTGGTTATCACTACAAGAATGAAATACTATATGAATTTCTTTAATAGTCTTTCAGAATAGTACAGAAGAAAATAGAAAGGCTGTCTGGCTTTCTAGTTGTTTTAAGTATAAATCGAATAATAATTCTATAGGCAGTGTGTCCATAGATTTCCATTGTCACTAAATTGCTGGCCATTTCACTATTTAGACATTTACATTGCCAGGATGTTTAAAAATTGGTTTCAGTATGAGATATATATATACCAGTCTCTCATGTGTCTTTGAAAGAAATGGAGACCTAAGCCTGGTTTGAATTTGGTTCATTTTTCAGTTCCAAGTGTCAAGGAACATCCCTTCCCCCCGAGGCTTCTGTAGTGTACGCATGTAAATTGCTCTTTGCTGTTGACAAGCTGCTGTTCTGAAGAATATGGCTATTTATTTCAATAGGGATTTTTCCAGACTACTAACCTTTCTACACTGGAAATGAATTTTCTAATACATAACTCACCTTTCAACTGTCTAACCCCTAAACACATAAACAATTTTCCTTTCTATTTCTCAAAATTGCTTTCATTGTATCATATATTGTTTCACTTTATCTATGCGTTTTCCTAGAGTAAACAAGGGTAGATGGAGAAAGCAATGGGAGGAAGAAGTTACATGGGTGAATTCATGATCCATAAAAATATTTCTAAATGATTACATTTCCCTGCACTAGTGAGTAAGGGTGCCTTCCTACTTCCTGGAGTGTTTCTTCTTCCTCTGCTTTTTTTTTTCTTCATTCCTTGTCTTTAAAATTGTGGAGAATTGGTAAATCAGCAATGATTTCAGATTTTAGAGTAGCCTTTATTTTATACTTTTATTTAAAATTTTGCTTTTAAGAACAAATATCAGAAAGCTATATGGCAGGAATACAGTTATCAATAAACATAAATTCAGCCTCTCAGTCTAAGCCTGCTTGCAGTCTTCTAACTGCACAAACGTGTTTTTTAGAGTTGTGGAAAGCTGAAGGTAGTGTAAAACTGCACATCTGTACTCTACCAAAAACTGCCCCATACGGATAGTCTCAGTCAAACAGTCATCACCATGCTGAGCCAGTGGAGGTTTCTCACTGCAGTTTTTATAAAACAACAACAACAATAAAGGAAGTATCATAGCAAGCACAAATTTTCTTTATAGGCTTACAAAATGGTGTAAAATTTAATAATTTGTTGAGTAGAATTCTTTTACTCTAGCATGTGAACGAGTATGCACGTGTGTGTTGCTGGGAAACTAACCCAGGGCTTTCACACTGAGCTACATCCCTGGTCTTTTATATTTATTTATTTTTAAAAATTTGAGACAGAATCTCAATAAGTCGCTAAATTGCCCAGGCCGGGCTCGAACTTGCGCTCTTCCTGACTGAGCCTCCCAGACTGCATGAATTACAGGTACACACCACCATATCTGGCTCCAGAATTCCTTTATAGGGAAAACATTAAATAGGGAAAACTTGTAGGATCAAGGAGATGCTAATAAATAACATGTGCAAACATAATATTAGAAATAAAATATGTCATTATTTGGATTAGTTTTGATCTCTATAGCAAAGTGATAATTGCTAAGGAATACATTAAGCCTGCCCTATTTAATACATTTAATTCAAGAACAAAATCTATTTTATTCTTTTTTTTCCTTTTGTTCCATAGTATTGGTATTTAACCCAAGGTCTTCACATCCCCAGCACTTTTTAATCTTTTAAGTTTTCATATTTTTATTTTGACACAGTGTTAGTCACTAAGTTACCCAGGCTAGACTTCAACTTGAATTCCTTCTGCCACAACCAAATAAAATCTACGTCATTGAAAATAGAATTCTGTACTAATTTGTTTCTAGTACTTGGGCATCTCCATGACATTAATCTTCCTTGCTCTTGGAAGGTAAATTCTTCTCTGAGTTTCCTTTTTTTCAAAATTTTGTGTTGTACAAGGCAAAAATCTGGGATAGGCAAACCCAAATTAATAATCAAGAAATCAAAACACACTACTATAACAAATCACTAATCAGAAGAAACTGTAAGAGAGCAAAGAAGGAATTGTAAGAAAACTAGAAATGTTACAGAATTGCCATAGTAAAACTTACATATCATCTTTAAATAGATTAAACTCCACAATTAAAAGATCATTAAATGGATTATAAAATGAAAATCCACTATATGTCACTTTTACATAGATATAAAGATGAATAAATAAATATGGATATGAAACATATTAATTATTTGAAATATAGTTTATTGCTACTTACTTATCTTTCACATTTTTCCTTCAATCACTAATAATTTCATTATGCAAGTATTCATATATGTTTATCGATCAATGTGTCTATATCTAAAATTCCAAACTTCTTTATAATCTATGCATCATAAAGATAGGCAAACAGAGTAATACCAACCTCTTTCTATTTCTTCTCTTCTGTTCATACTCATCTTCGCCATCACATTACCTTAGATCCCAGTAGGAAAACATCTTATGGATTTCTTTTTATTTTTCTATACTCTCTTAGCACAAATAATCAAATATAAGTGTTCAATTTCTCCTGATACACAGTTTTATGGACTGAGTTTTGAATTCATATTTTGAATCCTTAACCCTTAGAGCTTCAGAATACAATATATTTGAAAGTGTGGCCTTTGAGTAGGTAATTAAGGCTAAATGAGGTTAAATGGGTATATGTCAATTCAATATAATAATTGATTTTCTTATTAATAAAAATTTTGGCTAAACAAAGAAGCACCAGGATCCATGTACCATCAAAAGGACTCCAATCAGGTGGAATTTATGAAAAAACAAACCTTCCAACACCTTGAAATCAACCTTCCAGCTTCTATAGTATTCTTAGTAAGCACATTTTTGTTGTGTAAACCACATGGTCTGTAATATTTTCTTATGATATTCCTAGCAACATAAATGCATAGTTACAAAACATTTGGACACATCTACATTCAGAGATTAATATTTACATTCACAGATAAAAATAATTATTAGGAGTCCTTTAATTGTGAACCTCTGAAAGCCATCTAAATGCATAAACAGGATAATTGTTCAATTCTATTATAGCCAGTAGATGTCATTTTATAAAGTTAGTATAACAATTAGTGTAGGGGAATAATTATAAAGTGCTATAACCTTCTATGTTAATTGGTAGTACAAACACTGTTTTAGAGAAGAATATAGGCAAAAACTTGGATGTGTCACAATGCCAATTCTAGCTTAAATTCCATTAGATGCTCTAAAGTGTTTTTTTTTTTTTTCTGTAATTTTTAGGTAAAAAATCTTTTACAAATCCTCTCAGCAACTGCTTAGTCAACAGCCAGGCAGATTATGTCATGTGATCTGTGTGCAGGGAAGAAGTAAGAGGGTAATCTTTGAAAAAGGGGTTAGATAAAATACTGGCTTCCCCAACACTACTAAACAATGCAAGAATCAATTTATTTGCTATTTAGAAGAGTAAAGTGATAGATGTTAAAGAAAGTGAATAAAACTACCATGTTTCTCAATCGCAATTGCATAAATGGCACCAACTGCTGACCTGAAGGAAGGCCTATCTTTTGTTTCCAACGGAGTAAGATATGTTTGTAGCAGGCTGATAGTGAAGATTAGTTTCTATTTTCTGTAGTGTTATTCAGGTCAATTTTCATTCATTCTTCCATTTCATGCTGTTCTTCTAAATATCAAACCTGTTTCATGATGTTAACAGCCAATTGAGGATGGGGAAATAATATTCCTGCAAACAAAGAGGGTTCAAAAGTCAAATGGGAAATTATATTGAGCAGTTGAAGTCTCTACATGTAACACAGAAATCCTTAAAGAGTGTGAGAATTGTCTGTAGCTTTCCTTCGGAGATTGTGGTAAACACAGTAGCAATCTGGTAATTTCCAAATCCATAGTTTATTTTATTTGTTCAGCTATGGCAGGGAAAAAAGGGCAGATCACATGGGATAATTTGAGGAGACTTTAATGTAGGGATTATTTTCAAGGAGCATTTAGACAAAACATAAAGGACAGTGAGAGAGTAAGAGTTGTGGGGGTAGAAGGAGTGTGTCGCTCTTCTCTATGGTGACGGCCTAGAGAAAAGGACTGAAATTGGTGGCACTGAAGAAAGATACAATCTTTTTTGTTTGTTTGTTTTTGTTTTACTTTTATTTTGCCTGATTAAAAACATTTTTAAAGAATACATTCTTTTGCTTTCTTTTTTTTTTTTTTGTGGGTACCAGGTGTCGACATCAGGACCTCACGCGCCAGCAGGGGCCCGTGCCGCTGAGCAATATCACCGGCCCTTTAGTCATATGTGGGTTCCGGGAGTTGAACTCCAGCCCTCAAGCTTGCCAGGCAGGCGCTTACACCACTGAGCCATCTCACCAGCCCCTCTTTTGCTTTTTATACAGATTCTCCTAGTGTATAATTTCCATCCATTAATTTCTTTTTAAATTGTTTATTTTATGAAAAATAAAATAAATGTTCATAACCAAATACTAGGAGAATAACAATAGTTATTACACTGTATTGTTATCCTAAAAGTAGTTATTCAGTGTGAGACAAAAACTATCTTGTGTAAAGGGCCTCTTTGGCAAGAGCTGTGGAAACACATAGGTAGGAAACAAAAGCCTGATTTCCATAATCTCTTTCTTCTTGCACGGTAAGATCTGTTATCGCTCACAGTTGAACAAACCCAACTCGATGCTAGAGTGTATGATGGTGAACCTTATGTGTTATTTAGATTGTGCTGTGATACACTTTTTAGTTAAACACTCTTTCTACGTGTTCGTAGAAGGTATTTTTAAAAGACATCTTTAACATTTAAATCCACTGACCTTGGGGAAAGCCAATTATCCTCCATAATGTGCAAAGGCTTCGTCCAATTCACCGAAGGATTTAAGAGAAAAGACTGAGTTTCCTCTAGGAAAGGAACTCTGCACCCTAACTGCCTTTGATGGAGACTGCGACTTGAACTCCCGCCAGGGTGTGTTGGCCAGCCTTGCAGAGACTGAACTTGCTGTGCCTCCCATCACATGAGGAGGACTTCTGAAAATGTTGACAGGGATGGGAAAGAGGGAGGGAGCACAGTCCTTCTATACACTGCTTTTCTGGAAAACATGACGAATACAGGCAAGAGAACACCTGGAAATAGTATATATATATATATACTATATATATATACTATATATATATCTGCTTCTTGAAAACAGAGTAGGATGAAGAAGAGGAAAATGCTGATAAATTTAGGTGGAAGAAAAACAGCCAGCATACTAACCAACCGCCTTTGTCCGTGCAAGACTTATGCACACATTTTCCTTGCAAATATATAAAATTGGTTATAATAAAAACAGTTGAAATCTTTCAGAGAATACTAAAAGGTTAATAAATTTTTTGAGAGTTATTTTCCTAACAATAAGTAAACTCTTGCCTCAGATGAAGCTGTCTCTCTGTTAGGCTAACGTAAGTGTTCAAATTCAAACTTAGTTATTTTATAGCACTAAAAAAGTAGCAGCAGCCATCACCTGGAAAATGGTTAGAAATTCAAATTTCTTAGGCCTACTCCAGAAGTGCAGAACTAAAACGTCTGGAATTAAGGCTTCAAAACATGTTTTAGGCAAGTCTCTGTGGAATTTTAATGCATACTAAATTGAAATAATCATGAGTAATTAGTAAAACTGGAAGTCAAATATATTTTTAGCTAAGCGCTAGCATTGTATGCATCATTCTGTTACCCAGTGACTATAAGATATTGAGATCATGCCATTTTTATGGTCTGTTGATAATGTGGATTTTAAACAAATGACAAGAAATGAAACAGAATTTGGACTGCTAGCAGGCTTTTGTCGCAAATCGAGTGCAAGAAATACTACCAAGGGCCGGTGAGATGGCTCAGCGGCTTAAGCGCCTGCCCGGCAAGCGCGAGGGCCCGAGTTCGACTCCCGGATCCCACATACGAAAAAGGGGCCGGTGATATCGCTCAGCGGCACGGGCGCCTGTTGGCGCGCGAGGTCCTGAGGTCGACCCCCCGGTACCCACAAAAAAAAAAAAAAAGAAATACTACCAAAACCACAGGAAAGAACATGGATATGAACATTAACAACAATGTTTAAGATAAGAGTCACCAGTGGGAAAGAAAAAAAAAAAATGGCACTCTTTCTGTTGCTAAAGAGAAATGGCAGTGCTGGGTAAAAGATGTCTCAATGTGAAATTTGAGATAAACATACAAATGGAATGTTACCTCATCAGAAACCTCTTTCCTGTGCCAGATCTAGAGGGTGGCATAAAAAAATAAAGAAAAAGAAACTTTTGAGAGTAATCAGTAGGTGCAAGACCAGTTTCAGGTTATATCCAGACAGGATGTCAGGGTGTGGTGTGAAACAAATGGATGTGGCCAATGTGAGGCTGTGGGGGCTGAGGCTGCCTGCTTTGGGGGTTTTATCATCCTAAATTTACCAGAAGGGGCTAAAGAAGGACCTAAATATATACCACTCTCTTCACATACATATTAGCTGCCAGAGTTGCTGATATCATCCAGGGGAATGCAGTAATGGAAAGATAATTAGATAATTGAGGAGTACAGCCACTGTTAAAACGAAGATGACAAGCCAAGAAGAAAGATATTGAGGGCATGAATTTAGTACCTGCAATTATGAAGAATCAAATGGAAATACCAAGAATAAAACTATATTTTAAATGAAGATCTCAAAAGTTGGACAACACAAAAATAAGTCATGGAGTTGGAAGATCTAGTTGAAGAATTATTTTGCTATCAGAAAATCATAAACAGATGGAAAATGGAAAAGCAGATTTAAAATACATGGATGGTAGTAATGAAAATGCCAATAGTTATATTAGGTCAGAGATGTTTCTACTGGCCTAATACACTAGCTCATTATAATTGTGAAGTGTGAAGTTTTAAAATAATATTTAAAGTCATTGCAGAGCAATCATAATATGGAAGATAAAAATATAGTCCATCTTACTGCCCTTAAAGCATCCACTATGTCAAACACTAGCCTATGAATATTGCCATCAAAAACACCCCATCCCCCAGCTGACCTAAATCAGTACTATCTTAAAGCATAAATTATGTGTGTGTGAGTAGGGAGTAGTTTTTGTAAATCACTGTTTTGTGGCAAAGTATCAAGCAGTAGACATATATCCTACATATCCTTGCCAAATAGTCTTTTTAATTTCAGTCATTTTAATGGTATTCCTGGTATTTCAACCGGGTTTTACTTTACATATTCACTAATGCCATGATGTCAAGCATAAAATGAAATAAAATGATTTGGACAATCATGGACATTTATAGAATAATTCATATAGCAAAAAAGAAAATACATTTTTCAAGCACTCATGGAAGTTTACAATACTAGACATATATTAGGATATAAATGTAATGCTATCTTACCATTAGTTTTGGAAATCATTAGTAACTCAGAAAATTGTCATGTGCTTGGAAATTAAGAAAAAATAGTCATAAATTATTTTTAATTTAATAAAAATATTATTTAGATCTAAAAGATGATTAATTGTTAGTAAACAGGAAATTTGTAACTTTATTTAAAAAGAGAATAACTTAATATTAATAACCTATTCATCTGGGCCGGTGAGATGGCTCAGCGGCATAAGCGCCTGCCTTGCAAGCGCGAAGGCCCGAGTTCGACTCCCGGATCCCACATACGAAAAAGGGGCCGGTGATATCGCTCAGAGGCACGGGCGCCTGCTGGCGCGCGAGGTCCTGAGGTCGACCCCCCGGTACCCACAAAAAAAAAAGAAAAAAAAAATAACCTATTCATCTAAAATGTTAGAAAAAAATAAACTCAAAATATTGAATTTAGGAAGAAGAAACTAGAAAGAAGAAAATACTAAAAATTATTAATGATGTAGTATTTAAACTATGAAAAGCCACACAGTAGGAGAAAAAAATAAGCCATAAAACCTACATGGTATGGTCAAAAACTACAGTGAATTTTTAATTTTAAAAAGTAAATTTATTACACTAAAAACACATTGCCATTAATCCCCCTCAAAACATTCTATCTTGTATCAAACATGCTTATCCCATCATATTTCTAATTTCAAAGCAATGCTGGTACAGCTCTTTCATGGGTATCAGTTTCACTGCTGTGGCTGCCTCTGCATCCTGAATCTGTTCAAAACCTTGACAGTTCATGGCTGTTTGAATTTGGGGAAGAGGCAGAAGTAGCACAGGGCCAGATCCAATGCATAAGGCAGATGAGGACCACTGTAATACTTTTACTTCACAGTTAATTGCTGTAAATGAGGTCTGCTAAAAATTATGGTGAACATCACAATGAAACTATTTATTAAAGTAAAAGACATGTTACTATTAATTCCCTTAGAAAAACTGTACCCAAAATACTCTCAGTTTGAACCCAATTATCCTTTTGTTCTTAGCACAGTGTCTTTTATTGTAATAATTTTTAATTTAAATATTAAATTTTAAATATTAAATATTAAATATTAAAATTTAAATCAGCTACTTGACTATTTTCTTGCAACTGGATTTTTAAATTAATTCCTAAGGCAGTTTAGGATTGAGACTAATAATGAAGGAATATTTTCATATATAATTTGAGCAAAGTTTGATTTTTGCTTTCTCTTCTATCACATATTTATGATGCAACATTTTCCTGTGATTTTCAATAATCGGTATTAAATTTCTCAATTATGGGATATTTTGCTCCCCAGGAGCCATTTACTAATGTGTAGAAGTATTTTCAGGTGCCAAATCTAGCAGGATGCTATTGTGGACAGAGGTTAGTATTCTGTTAAACAACCTACATGAACAGGATATTTCACTATCAAAAGATTATGTGACTTAAATGCTTCATAGTGTTAATAGTGTAAGGTACCGATCTACAAGGATATAATAAGTTCATTTTATTTTATTCAGGATTATATTGCAAAAACCAAAATACTCTCTGCCCTACTTTAGGCTAAGAACATCTTTGTAGGAAATAATTACTTGTAATAATTTTGCAATAATTATTAATATTGAACAGCACATGATTAACACCAAGTTCTAAACACCATGATGAGCAATACAAAATTTGAGATTTCGCAGTTAACTTTAATAATATGTCAGACAGTATCGCTATCAATTTTTAAGGAGAGGAATAAAAGGAAGTTCAAATGTGTTAGTTTTTATTCCCATGTGCATCAGTGTTAAGTGGAAGTACTGAACCCTTTGCTCATAAATTATGGCTCAACATCATCATGAATTTGTTCACAGTGAAATAAAGAGTAAACTCAACATCATGTATCATACACTCTCCAAATGTCAAATGGAGGAAGAAACAGTAACCTAATTTAATATAAATCTAACGGGATACTAATTTGCTCATTACGGTAAGTAGGAATGAATGTAAACTTTCTTGTTTCATTTGTAAGCATGTCAAAACTTACCAAGTATAACCATAAGAGTAGGTTTAAGTGTAGGTTGTGAAAATTAAAGATTTTGGTAACAGACAAAAAAATTTGGGAAGTGGCAAAAGCTACTTTATGCAATTAGAACATACACATAATTTCACCTTTTGCTTCCTTGTGAATTATCCTGTGAGTGTTCATATTTTCCCTCTTCTGGTCATGCCCTTAGGCATTATTGTCATTATATCCAAGGACTTTGTATTAAATTATTTTTTCATTATTTGAGTGTTTGTATACTTCTAGCACATTGTTTATTCTCACTTCATAGCACAAAGCAAATCCTCCCAATGCCCCTTAATAGATCTAACTCATGTATTTTACTAACTTTAAAACTTTTTATGCCTATATGCATTTTCCTATTGGTTTATTTGTTATCAATACATGGTGTTAGGGTATGGGCTGTTTTAATCTCCACCCATGCAGGGCAAAAACATATTTGATAACTTTATTCTTATATAAATTAAGTTTTAAAAGAGTGTATATTTTTTTCATGTTTTCCCTCCAAAATAGGTATGATTGCCCTTGAATTTCTTTGTCTGTCAGGCATAAACACTCACAGTAAAATTTATCTAACTTTTATAATAGAATTATACCTTTTCCTTTTTATTTAAAATGTATACTGGTCCCAAATTTCCTAATAAATGTAATGAATTAGAAATAAATTTTTGCTATATAATTCTATTTTATTATCCTCACCCATATAATGAGTCTATATAATTTCATCTTTTTTTGCCCATGTAATTTTTTTCTTTTTTTCTTTTTTTGTGGGTACCAGGGTCGAACTCAGGACCTTGTGCACCAGCAGGCACCTGTGCCACTGAGCGATATCACTGGACCTTTTTTTGTATGTGGGTACTGGGAGTCAAACTCAGGACCTTGCGCTTGCCAGGCAGGCGCTTATGCTGCTGAGCTATCTCACCGGCCCTGCCCATGTAATTTCTGATGTAGAATTTTGTTGAATATTTGAAGGAGGCCAAGATAAAATAGTGTTTATTGTCAATCTTTGATGTCACAAAAAGTTATTTGTAGAGACAACAGGTAAGTTTCATATTCTATCCATGCAAATATGATTACATATAAATTTAAACACATGACACAAAGGAAGGTGCCAATTTTTTTTCTTAAATCTTTAATTTTTATTAATGCATTTGCAGTACAGAATGATTACAGTCACCATGGAGAGTTGGTTCATATACACAACACTTCATTGTCATCCCCTTCTCCACCTCTTTCTTCCCCTCTTCCATCTCTTGATCTCCTTCCCTTTTTCAAAAGATGTATGTCTCTTTTCCCTGTTATGTGTCTTTTACTTTGCTCTTTATTTATATTTGAGTTTCCCATATAGAATTAAGCATCTTAAATGTGCAGCTAAATGAATTATCCAAAGTAAGTACCAGTGGGACATCACTCAGCTCTATAAATAATTAGAATAATAAGCTTTCCTGACATTCCCAATGACTTACTATGCCATTCCTCCTCACAGAGAGTAAAATTGCCCTTATCTTCAACACTACAATTTACCGTATTATTTTAAAATTTTATATTGGCAGACTCACAGGCTGTTGTCTGTAGTCACCTTCATTAAAATATGTAACATTGCGGGAGATTTACTTAGTGTTGTATATAGTTGTAGTTCACTTATTTTCAATGTAGCACATTGTCCTGTTGCGTAACACTATACATTTATGAATTCTACCTCAGAGATTTTGAGTTTGAAGGGTTTTTGTTATTATTGCTGCTTTTATTTCTTATGTTTGTTTATTTTTCCAGTGTTATTTTTTTCAGGTATTATAGATAAAACTGTCATGAACATCTTATCCTTGTTTCTCGGCATACAGTGGAATGCAACTGTTTTGAATTCATTCTAAGAAGTATTACAAGATCAGAAGACATGTATCTTTTCAACATTAATATATAATGGAATTTGGAAATAGTGTTCCAGTTTACATTTCCATAAGTTCATGTAAGCATCCATTTTTTCCACTTTCTTGATAACACTAAATATTGTCCATAGGTATAATTTAGGTGAGTTCAGAGATGTGTGTTAAAGCTTATTATAATACAAATTACATTCACCTGATTTTTATCAAGATTGAGAAATTTTTCATATGGTGCCTGTCCTTTGAAAATACTCTTTTCTTAAATACTTGCTCAACTCTCTTATTCAGTTTTCTATTGTTACCTTTTTCTTCAGTGAGTATAAAACACACGATACAAACACACAGAAAGTACACATATATGCGTGTGTGTGTGTATATATACATATATATATATATCCTAGTAATATATCCTAGGATATAATATCCTAGTATATGTTGTGACATTATCCTTTTAGTGGTGTATTTTGATAAACATGTTTCTCAATGTTCTAGTTCAATTTAACCATTATTTTTTCTTCATTGCAAATGTTTGTAAAATTCTCTAAGAAATCATTTCCAAGTCTTTGATAGTAATATTCTATTTTCTTCATAGAATCATTATTATTTTGCTCTTCACATTTAAATATACGATCCTCTTAGAATGATGTATTTACTTAATTCTTTTTTTTTTTTTTTGTGGGTACTGGGGCCAGAAGGTGCCCGGGCCACTGAGCGATATCACTGGCCCTTTTTTTGTATGTGGGTACCAGGCGTCGAACTCAGGACCTCGCACTTGCCAGGCAGGCACTTATGTCGCTGAGCTATCTCACCAGCCCTACTTAATTCTTATCTACTTCATGTATTAGATTTTTCTAATATGTCCCCTATGCATCACCAGAAACTTCTCATTAAGGATCATGCAGATTTGTCCTTATCAAGTATCATCTGAACCAAATATTCCAGCAGTTTTATTTCACACTTCTCTAATTTTCAGGAAGTTCCTATAATCTTTTTAACTTTGGCATATCTAAAACTCAAAATGCAAACTAGGTGGTAGATAAGAAAAACATAATACATGGGTGTATATTTGTTGATTATTCACAATTATTCACTTAATAATACATACCTAGTCAATATTATACCCTTAATAATGCATATATTTCAATGTTATGATGTAAATATCTCAATTATTTTGTCTCCTATATTATATATATAACAGAATATATGAGTGAAGTTTTCATGTGTAGTTTTAAAAACAATAGTATTCTTATGTAAATAGGAAAAATTCTTCTTGTTTTATTTAATGGATAAAACCAAAAGTTTTGATAGCAATAAAAAAAAATCATTTTAGAATTAGCCAGTCATTTAGAGTGCTATAAAGGAGCTGTTGTCAATAAAACCTGTGACTATTACTGTGGTTTTATTGAATTTCTGTGGTAATTAGTTATTATCTTTATTTATTACTTTATTTTATGGTTATAGCTAGCAATTTCAGACTTTAAATACCAAAAGCATAAACAGTGTTAATTTAATTACAGTATTGAAATTTTGAAAACTGCATGCAGTGTTAAGATCATTAATAAGTATATTTCAAATTCATATTCTAACTGCCATTTGCATTTTTGCCAGATTTCTTGTTCATCATAATTTTGAACAAATTGATATGTTTGTAGTCTTGAAAATTGTCACACAGAAATAAATGTCATTTTCATAGATACAGTTTTAGGAACTAAACTTCACAATTCTCCTAGGTAACAAAAGAAATATAACACAATGTTTGCAGGAAAGATTCTTAGTAAATTTATAAAAAGCCTCTTCTTACTTTAAGATCTTTAAAAACAGCATAAAATAGAAACAGTACGAAAAAAGATAGCATTAACCCATATTTCCATTTGTCTTATTTTTTATAAAAGTGTTTCTTTCTAATTTAAAATATAAATCTTATAGGATTTATTTAGCATTTTAATCTGTTAATTACATTTGATTTTGTACTTTTGCCCCTTATGCACTATTTATCAAAGTATTACTGATTTTCATCAATAAAACATTAATAGATTTCATATGTGGGAAAAATAATCCCATTTGAGCTATTAGAATTTATCAGGGGAGGAATAAGAAAACGAATGGGATTTAGGATATCTTGAAAAGTCCTGCACAAGCTAAGGAGAGTCAACACATTAAGAGGAAAGATAGGAATAATGTGTGAGTATTCCTTTTGCAACAAAATTAGTGGAATGATCAGAGATTAAAATCTTCCTATGTGGCCAATGAGGAGCAATACTTACCCTGCACACACCCATACATAATCTTATGTAATATACACCTATACTCACATATAAACGTAACCACATAATATACAAATATTCACATTTCACATATTTTAAAAGGGGTTCATGTCCAAAAACATAAGGACCTAATGTAACTCAATAACAAAAACAACCCTCCCAAAACACCAAATAACCTAAATACCTTCCCTACTGATTTCTACACCTGAAAAAGTGACTGAAAATCCAGTTTTAAAATCAAATCTTAGTAGTACAAGCTACAACTTGGGCATATGAATTTTCACTGTTAAATTCTTTCAACACTATCCTATCATATATTTGAAAATATTTTTCATTTAAATATCAAATTTTGTTGTATTTTTGAAAATGTGCTTCTAAAATGTTAGACATGATTTCATGATTTTCAAAAGAAGGGAATCACTCTTAAACCTTTGATATGCTACAACTAATTACATTCTTAGTCACTTGCCCTCCCATAACAGTATTGTACTTTGTGTGGGGACATCAAAATTGAACAATTGGCTTCTTTGGCCAATGAAATCTGAGTAAGAATGACATGTACCTTCCAGTTACGAGACTCAGGTTTCACTAGCCATGGCTCTTATTGAACATGAGCCCATTGGTTATGGCTTCTATCTAGATATCCCTCCATAACCTCATGATATCATGGGTGGGGCTTTTGGGAGGTGATTGGATCATGGGTGTGTGATGCCCATCAGTGGATGAGTCCACTGATTGGCTTAAAGCTAACTGTGATGTTTAGAGGTGAACCTTGGTCTGAGGACATAGCCTGGAAGGGTCTATCTCCCTCCTCTCCTTTGGTCTCTCTCTACTTCTTGTCACCATGCCATGAGCTGTTTCTTCTCTGCCATGCCCCTCTGCCATGCCACCCTGCCTTGAAGGCAGCTGACTTTAGACTGAAATCTTTACAAACTGTGAGCCAAAATAAACCTTCCCTCCTTTAAATTGTGGGTGTTGAGTGTTGTCTCTCAGAAATGAAAAAGTAACCATGTGAGAAATCATCTTTTCTAAGACTGAGGCTTTAGGGTAACCCAAAAGCATATGTAGGAAGAATAAAAGATTAAAAAATTGTTTTTAAAACCAGCTAAGTTATAGTAGTCCTTTCTTAATGTGATATAACAGAAAAGCTGACTAGAAATACAGTTTGGAAGCTATTAAAAGAAAATTATCCTTACCAAAGCAAATTAGCCTGTTGAAAAGAGAATAATGTAACACCCAAGGAAACTAATTTTTACAGGAAATTTTGGAAATGGGTAGTTTGGGAAAAAAATTATGAAATTAAGGAACTGTAATTTAAAATATTCTAAAGTTATGTCTAAAATTTTGCATTGAACATGTCTTTTGAGTCATATATATATATATATATTTCTTTTTTTTTTTTTTTGGGTACCAGGGGTCAACCTCAGGACCTCATGCGCCAGAAGGCGCCCGTGCCACTGAGTGATATCACCAGCCCTTTTTTTGTATGTGAGTTCCGGGAATCGAACTCAGGCCCTCGCACTTGTCAGGCAGGCGCTTATGCCAGCCCCTTGAGTCATATATTATCCTGAGTAAAATCTTTATCTTTTCTGATGAATTTATAGTATTCTACTTTATACCTATACTGTACTTTAAAAAAGTTTTCCTATCTGAGAATAATCAATGTTTTAAGATAAATTTTGTTAATATATCATGTTTCTTAAACTGCCAAGTAAACATGTCAAGCAATCTTGCAGGTTTATTAAAAGATCCATCACTTGGCTTGAGAAAGATAGTAAATGTTCCTTTCACTTTCCAAGTGGAGAAAATATAGAATACAGCAGTGTTATGATCTGTGTCTGCGCATCCCCCCAAAGCCTCCTATGGTCACAGGGGTGGGCAATTTGGAGGCGACTGAATCTAGAATTTATGATTGGTTCATTGTCTATCACTGGGATTAGTTATGTGAGTCCTACACCTGCCCTAGGGCAGGTAGCCTGCATATGCTATAAAAGAGGAAAAGAGGCTTGCTCCTGCTTTTTGCTCTTGCTGCTTTTGCTGTCTTCTGCTGCACCAGCAGTCATGAACTACTGCCCCTCTGCCATGCTACCCTGCCTTGGAGCCAGCTGATTAGGGACTGAAACCTCTAGAGATTGTAAGCTAAATAAACCTTTTCTTCCTTAACTTAGGGTATTGAGTATTTTGTCTCAACAGTGAGAGAAAATTAAGCAAGGCAAGCAGATTACTGAAATCATAAATAGTTTCCAAATTATCTTCATTACTGCAATCCTGAATTACTCAATGAAATCTTACCATTTTCATTTATATTCCAGTAAGGCAGAGTAGTCAGTTTCACAATTCTCAACTTATTTAGGATAGGGTATGAACTAGCAGGCTTTACAACATCAGGATAATGCCAGGTTGGTAGAGAAAATAAGATAATACAAAAAAACAAATCCACTTCTAATATACTGGTTCATAGCCTTCTGTTTACATGTTATCAGTATGTAGGAAGTGTCCCCAGAGTTGTAATTCCTTTGTCAAAGTAAATGTGCACTGTTAAACTTATTGTCTCAATACTTTCCAAAAAGGCCATACCCATTTCTATTACCTTGGAGTCTGAAATTATTTGTTGATTCACATCTGTGTTCACTCAGTTGAACGAGGGTACAACTTTCGCCCTTGGGATAGATGACAACATTATAATAATTTCAAAATTAATTCTTTAAAAGTTAATGGGATTACATATCTTTTCTTTTTTTATGAGATAAATATATATATATATTCACCTGAGCTCATATTTGAAGATACATTTTGTTTCATCAATTTGCAGGTCATTGTATATCTACTATAATTATTTTTAATATAATTAAATTTGTCTATATTTGTTGTTGTTGAAGAAAACAGTATAATTTCATCATGAAAAAATAACTATGGTAGGTGGGTGATATAGCTCAGCGGCATAAGCGCCTGCCTGGCAAGAGCGAGGTCCTGAGTTCAACTCCTGGTACCCGCATATAAAAAATAAATAATATGGTATTATAGATAATTATTTAATCCACTGATGGTCATCTTAGTAATTAAGTTTAAGTAAGAAATTAGCATCATTTTGACTTAGCCATCTCTACACTTGGGATGTTTCTTTCTTTTTTCTTTTTTTTTTGTGGGTAGCGGGGGTAGACCTCAGGACCTCATGCGCCAGGAGGTGCATGTGCCACTGAGCAATATCACTGGCCCTTTTTTCTTACGTGGATTCTGGGAGTCGAACTCGGGCTCTCGTGCTAACAGGGCAGGCGCTTACGCCAGTGAGCCATCTCACCGGGCCCCGGGATGTTTGTTATATGTTCATTTATCTTCATTCTCAAGAGCTAGCATGTGCTTTATAATTTTGTATGACTATTGGCTTAATAATTTTACAAATAAAAAGTAATAAAATTTAAGCTCAAAAATGTTTACCTAGAAAAATCTCGTTGTAAATGAGTCATCAAAGCAATTAAAGAAATTTTATATAAATTAGTTTGCTTCTATGAGATTAAGTGACACATAATACTGTTAGGTAAGGCATTTAATTACTTTAAATATTTACTTTTAATTACAAAGTGAAAAAAGTTAAAAAAAGAAAAAATACAAAGTAAAAAAAGTTTAAGTGGAATGCTCTATCATTTGATAAACCATTTCACATATATTTTGTGTAAATATGAATAGTATATATAATATATTCATCTAAAGACAGTTCAGGGCCGGTGAGATAGCTCAGTGGCATAAGCACCTGCCCGGCAAGTGCGAGGTCCTGAGTTCGACTCCCAGAACCCACATGAAAAAACAGGCCCGTGATATCTCTCAGCGGCACAAGCGCTTGCTGACAAGCGCGAGGGCCTGAGGTCAACTCCTGGTACCCACATAAAAAATAAAAAAAATAAAGACAGCTCATAAATATAGACTATATATGGACTATGTAAAATATATATGTAATTATATATACATCTAGATTTATATATATATTAAGTTACATTGCAGCACTTAGCATATTCATATTTGAGATAATGTATTATAAATTATTTTATTTTGGTTATTCTTTAAGCATGTTCATTGACCAGGCAACTTTCACAATGTAAAATAGTCATATGTTACCTTAACATATATGAACAAAATATGTATAACCACTAGGTTGCATAAAGATGAATATAAATAACAACTTTAATGCAAGTAAACAATAAATGTTGATTTTAGAGAACAGAGATGCATACATATTCTGTTAGATGCATCCTGTAGATAAAATTTGCAGTTGGTAATTCTTTGGTCATCAAAACACTAAAAGTTAATGACAAGATAACTAAATTGGCAAGTTAGAGAAATCACAAGTCTTGTAGATAAAAGTCAAGTTTTTCTTTCTTTTCATCCAATTTCAAAAGATACTAGAAAGTATAATGTGCAATGTTTTTGAAACACTGCTATGTTATGGACAATGGCAAGTATTGTTACACTGTCTGTTAATACATTCCATGACAATTGAATAACAGAATAGAATTTGGTACTTTGAAACATGACAAAATTCTGATGACCAATACATAAGCTAGCCTCAATAGATAAAATTTGAGAAAGTACAATTTAAAAAGGAATGATTTAAAAATAGATGTCAAAGCTTACTGATTCTTGTAATATAAAGTTTTATCTTGATTATATCTTTCAAAGGTTAACATTCCCTGTGGGAAGCTCCCTTTTGGGGTGAAAACATTCTATTTTAAATTTATATATGGTGAAAACTTACATGTGCTTAGAGAACAACTGTTTCTGAGATATTTAAGTAAGCTATTATTTGGAGAAATCCTCAAAATAAAACCTTTCTTGAAGGTACACTAACTGTTCAGGAAAATTATTTTAACTGCCTCTTTACAATTCTACCCTTAAATAATATGCTCTATAAAAAAGATCCTTGAGCAAAACTTAGAAGTACAGAGGAGGATGTGTATTGTTTAACCAGCTGCTATAAATTTAATGTGGTAACATTATTGTCACAAAGGTTTCTATTGATTTTTCCAAGATCGTGTCATTTCCCAAATTTATTTTATTTTGAATTCCAGTAAGAACATATTAATTAATAACTATTTAAAATGAAAGTGGACTGGTGCGATAGCTGAGCGGCATAAATGCCTGCCTGGCAAGCTTGAGGTCCTGAGTTTGACTCCCGGTACCCACATACGAAAAAAGGGCCAGTGATATCGCTCAGCGGCACGGGTGCCTCCTGGCGCACAGGGTCCTGAGTTTGACCCCCAGTACCCACAAAAATAAATAAATAAAATAAATAAATAAAATGAAAGTAAAGAAGCATGTTTTAATTTGAATAAAGACTTAAATGAATACAAGAACTATGCTGACACTTAAATGCTTTATTTTTGCCTGATGTTGAAAAATGCCACATAATTTTAAATTTTATTTTTGTTATCAACATATGTAAGTTGACTGTCTTTGAAACCATATTTCACGTTGTGTTTTCCTATTGTATGGCATATTTATTACTTTAAATAGATTCCATACGTGATTTTCATCAATGCCATTAAAATATATGGCTTCCTATAGATTTTATTTTTATATATATTTTAAGTGCAGAAAGATATCAGGTACCCTTTGGCTAATCTAGAAAATAACCTCTTTTTTGTTCAAGCACCTTCACACTGAACTATATCACCAGCCATTTTTAAAAATTTTATGTTTAGACAAGTTCTTACTAAACTGCTAATTTGCCCAGGTTAAGCTTGAACTTGTAACCCTCCTGAACAAGCCTCCTAGAGAGGTGAGGTTACAGGTGTCTCCAACACTGTGCTGCAAATGACTTTTAATTGACATTCTCCTTTCCTTTTTTTTTTTTTTTTTTGGTGGGTACCGGGGGGTCGACCTCGGGACCTCATGCGCCAACAGGCACCCATGCTGCTGAACGATATCACCGGTTCCTTTTTCGTATGTGGGATCCGGGAGTTGAACTCGGGCCCTCGCGCTTGCAAGGCAGGCACTTACGCCACTGAGCCACCCCACCGGCCCCTCCTTTCCTGTTTTAAAATAAATTAAAAGATATTTAGTAGAAATCATTTTAAATGTGCCTTATAAGGCTTGTACTTAAGTTTTTGGCTTATAAATATCTTCATGGTTCAATCTGCATTTGAATCTGAATGCAAAGATAAGACCATTCCAGTTCATTTCCTTTCTTGTAGGTTTTTGGAAAAAGTTGGGATATGTGATGCTAATAATGAAGATCATGAGTGAGGAAGTGTTTATATGTTGATAATTCTTCAAACCAAATACTGTTGTTTATGCCTTTTCTCTATATAGAAAAATTAAGAAGAAAAATCTGCAACATACTGGTAAAGACATTGATCAAGCACTCATTTTCAATATTTACTGCTATGTTCAGCATTTCTCTGTATTTCATAGTCTGGCCTACATTTTTGATATTGGAGTTTGAGGGTATTAAATTATATGCCTTATATAAACTAACAGTTCTTACAAAAATATTGTACACTGCAGTATGATTGAAAGATATTCTCATGGCTCAATAGATCAGTTGGAAATGGTTGCTATAGGACAGGTTTGGCTTGGTGAGTCTACTTTCTACTTGGGTCTTCCTAAGATTTGGAAGGAAAGCCTGTCCATGCCCTACATGTTTCTGGTAGAGACTAAGCTGTGAGAGCAGCAGCTGGGAAAGGAATCATTAT
This sequence comes from Erethizon dorsatum, assembly GCA_028451465.1. NCBI lineage: Eukaryota > Metazoa > Chordata > Mammalia > Rodentia > Erethizontidae > Erethizon > Erethizon dorsatum. Next base: position 21,124,062 of record CM051824.1, read on the forward strand.
TTGCAAAATGTGACCTTCCCAAGGCCCAGAGTTGGCATTAGTATATCACCACTTCCTCTCCATTCATTTAGCCAAAGAACATTCCTTTTCCCCATTTGAATTGAGTCACCTGAGAGGAGAAACCAAAATCTGACAGTTGAAGTAATAATAATTGAAATGGTTCACCTCTTTACTAGGCTAAATTGACTTACACGATTCTTGTATGACTTAAAAAATGAAAGTCTTTCTCCATAATTCCAATAAACTTACAACCCAATAACGCTACATTTTTCCACACCAATTCACTCACATCTCTCATCAGATTATTCTCCTTGATCTTAGGGTGTTCAAAGAAGAGCCATAACAAAAAAAAAAAAAAAAAAAATCAGTACAGAAGAAAACATGGAACATAGGAAATGAATGTTAAAATGTTCACACTTAACAAATTATAGTAGAAGCAAAACTAAAAGGATAAAAATTTACAATTGAAGCTCAAAAAAAGAATAAACATAGCAATAATAAATACCACAGAAATGATATTTGAAAGGTTAATGAAATGGTAAATCTTTCATTTAAAGACATTCTCATGGAGAGGGTAAACGGACATGTCTCACTTGTATTGTACAATACAGGTACAAAATAAAGCTGATTGTCAAAGTTCTTACAAGCATAGAAATAAAATAATACTTGCTATCTCTATTTCTATGATAAAAATATATGCTTCTGGAAATAGCATCACCAAATTCCACAGAGCTACTATTCCAGAAAACATATCTTCATGAAGCTCAGTGGAGCGCTCAGTAATGTCTATTTGAATATGTACATTTAAAATTTCTAGTTATCATTGACACAGGTGAGTATGCATCTACATTTCAGAAATATCCATTAATTTCCACTACATTCCAATGCTCATCCTCACAGTAGGCATACGATATCTACCACTAGGGAAGTGTTGTGTCTAAGTCATGGGTACCTAGTACCTACAAAAGACCAAGCCTGAAAAACAGAGAACTGATAAACCCCTACGACTTGATCATGAACATTAAATCAAGCACCATACATCATTTGAAAGAAAGACTTCCTTTGTGTGTAATCCTGGATGGTGTGCTGACTTTGAGGATGAAGCAAGAAGACTGAGAAAGACGATCTAACAGTTCAGGTCTTATACTAAGTAAGAAGAAGCGTCTGAACCAGAGTGATTTGAACGTCCACACTCTACACACAGTGGTACTGAAGTGTGTAATATGAAGTTAACTACACAAATAGATATAGTCAACCCTCACTATCTGTGGCTTAGTAATTTGCAAATTTGAGTTTCCTGATGCACATGTTCCATGCTGATGCTGAAGGGAGCAACAGTCAAATTTTGTATTTCAGATCTTATACTCTAATCAGGTGTCATTTACAAATTATATATAACACTGCCATTTTGCATTTTAATGTATTTCTTTGCTGAATTTTCTGTCTAAAATGCCCCCCTATGTGTAATGCTAAAGTACTTTTAATGTTCTAAAGTGGGGGAAGTCTATGCTTTACCATTATGGTTTTTGTCTAGATGTCCCGCCAAAGCCTCATGCAGTCATGGAAGCAGGCTTCTAGAGTTTATGACTGATTCATGGTCCAATGCTGGGATTATGGGTGTGAGTGCTACACCTACCCTGTGGCGGGTAGCCTGCATGCAGTATAAGGGAGGGAAAGAGTCTTGCTCTCTTGCTCATTCCTTTTTGCTCTCGTTGATTTTGCTGTTTTTCACCGCCATGAACTGTTGCCCTCTGCCATGTGCCACTCTGCCTTGGAGCCAGCCAAGTATGGACTGAAACTTCCACAAACTGTTAGCTAAATAAACCTTTCCTTCCTTAATTTTGTGTGTTGGGTATTTTGTCTCAGCAATGAGAGAGAAGTAACCAAGACACATGCCTTCAGCAGAAAACACCTGAGTTAGATTCTCTTTGGGAATGAATAATACTTCTACTGGCCATGAGTTCAATATTAGTAAATCAGCAATATATATTTAAAAAGTTGTCTTTAAATTGGAAAATATATTAAACAAGGTTATGAATTAATTGGTTAATACAAATATTGTGACCAGATGTTCTCAGGAAACTAATCTTTTATTTTCATTAAAAGTTAAAAAGAAGTAATCCTAAAAGTATTCAGTAATTCAATATTTTGCTAAACTCTGTAGAACATAAAGTATCACAAATAATGAGAACTTACAAACCAAGTCCAGATCAACTACAGATTAGCTAGATTGAAGCCCATATGATCATTCACACAAAAAACCCAAAAATCTAAACAAACATATTTATCAGTGTGTGTTCTTATTTTATACACAATTTCCAGAAATGATATGAAAATGGAAAAATTCATAAAAATGCAAGAAAAAAATCTATTAAGATATAAAATAGCAGGGCCGGTGAGATGGCTCAGCGGCTTAAGCGCCTGCCTTGCAAGCGCGAAGGCCCGAGTTCGACTCCCGGAACCCACATACGAAAAAGGGGCCGGTGATATCGCTCAGCGGCACGGGTGCCTGTTGGTGCACGAGGTCCTGAGGTCGTCCCCCCGGTACCCACAAAAAAAAAAAAAAAAAAAAAAAAAAAAAGATATAAAATAGCAGAAGGAAATACAGAGTTGAAATATATGATATCAGAATAGAAATAAGTTAGAAAATTTTGAAATGATAAAATAGATTAAAATTGAAAATACTAGAAATGTGACACATGCATCAAAGATGAATTACTTTAATGGGATTATTATGAGAATTGACAGTGATAAAAAGCACTCAGTGAACCTGAATATAAATTAACATACATTTCAGAAGTTATACATAAGAAAATTTAAACAAAGTGAACATATTGCTTTAGACTTATTTTGGAACATGAAATGAATAAAAGATAAATATATGTATATTTAACTGGAATTCTATGAAAAAAAGTGAAGGAAATGGTAACAAAAAATGGGTAACTAAAGAGGAGGTAGAGAGAGAATATTAGGGAATATATAAGAATATTCCAAATAGAAGTCAAAACCTTGGTAATCCTAGAAGCTCAGAGAAGATTATGATAAAAACAAACAAACAACAACAAAAAATAACAACATATCATAATATGATGTCTAAGTACAAAAGATAAAAGGAAAACTTTTCTGGTAGCTAAAGAAAACAGATACATTAATTCTAGTTTACATTAGAATGATATCAGATTTATCCTCAGAAACTATGCAAGGGAGAACAACGTTGTGATATCTCTAACGTACCAAGAGGGAGAAGGACTGTCAATGTAGAATTCTGTTCTCAGTGAGATAATTTTTAAATATAAGTGAAAAATAAAGATTTTTTTCAGATTAACTAAGAGAATATTTATTACCAAAGGATCTATACTATAAGAACAATTCATCAGACATTAATATAGTGCTTTGTAGAAATCACAATTTATTAAAAAAAACATAAAAATCATAAAGTCATGGGAACATATAAAAAGTTTTTATTGGATTTTAAATTATATTCCAAGGAATAGAATCCATGAAGTGAAATACCAAAACTAGTAAACAATATATACAGTATAATTGGCAGGATAGTGACATCAGCATGATGGTGAAAGAAAAAATTTTCTAATAATCATCTCAGAAACAATTCTTTGAACTATTCATTCAAGAAGATAATGAGAGCAAAAGCATAGAGAGGATGTGTAAAACAAATAAAAAATTTTCATTTAAAAGAGTAGATAATTAGTTTCCCATTGTCCATATCACCCTTTCTCAATCCTAAGCAGCCCAGCATGGAGAGAGATACCCTTCAAATGACACAAAGAGAATGAAGTGAGTACCTAGCATCACTATAGACAAAGCACTAGGTACAACCCAGTAAATGCAGGATATAGCCTATTCTCCTTAACACTTGCTTACAGACCAACTTCCAAACTGCAACCACCCCTATAAATTGTCAGGCACCTGGCCTATCCCAACATGGCCCGAGGCATCACAATGGCCCCCATGGACAAAGGCTACCTTTATTAGACTTGACACAGGTTTCAGGCCTGCCTTTGCACACCCATCAACAAGTTCACCCTAATGAATCTTGGTGACTGGCCACCCCATTCAAACCCAAACACCAGGCCGGCCAACTTGAAGACTCTACTAGGAAGCTTGGTAAGGAGCTCACCAGCTGGTCCACCTAGCATCTTTGGGCAGACTCACAGGCTAAGGGCTTTCTTTACTAAAACCAGTCTGCAAAGACTGGGAGATCTACTTATTATTTCAAATGTATATACATTAATACAAGCACACAAGCATTGTGAATAATCAGAAAAAACTGACACTACTGATTAAAATAAAGCATTAGAAACTGACCTAAAGAAATGGAAACCTGCAAACTGCTTTACAAAGACTGTATAATGATCACTGTTGAGGATCTTAACTCAGGTGTGAGAGACAACAAATAGATATGTAAGTGACATAAGAAAAACCACATATATATATAAAATGAAGATTTCAACAAAGGGATAGAAATTATTTAACAAATAAACCAAACAAAATCTGGAGATAAAGAACTCAATGATTAAGTAAAATATTCCATAGAAAGTTTTAAAAACAGTTTTGACCAAGCAGAAGAAAGTATCTGTGAGCTGGAAACCAAATTCTTTGAAGTTGGTCAAAAGAACAAAAAGAAAAAAAAAAAAGAACATATAAAAGTATAGAAGGAAAAGCCTATGACACAGATAAGACACCATAAATTACACCATATTAGACATTCTGGGAGCCTCAGAAATGCCAAAAGAAATAAACTGGGGAACTTATTAAAGATATAGTAACAGAAAAATTCACAAATCTAGAGAGAAATGAAAATCCAGGTACATAAAGCACAAAGAACCTCAAATACATTAAATCAAAAAGATCATTATATATCAAATCAAATTCCCAAATATCTGAGAGACCACTTTGATTGGTAAGAATGTGGAAAGCATCTATACAAATAGTAATGAACTCTGAAAAAGTATGAGTTTCTTAGCAGAAACACTGCAGATCAGAAGAGTGAGATGAAGGAGAATTCAAAGTACAAAACAAATGAACCTAACACTTCTGAACGAGACAGCTCTACTGAACTTTGATCTCCACAAAGAAAGAAGAGTTTTCAAGACAAACAAAAACTGTGAGGTCATCACCGCTGAGCTTGATGATGAGAATTGTGCAAGTTGTAGTGAAAGAATGATAATATAAACATATATGAAAATATTAAACTCACTGGAAAGGTAAGTACATAGTCAATTCAGAATAATTTGATATCATAATGGTGGTGTATAAATCACTTTTAATGCTAGTATAAGAGATAATACATACAAAATGGAATGTTATTTTTTCTTTGTAAAAAATACTTTGTATCATTTTTATAATAACTAATTAGAGGTTATTAATCTAAAGAAAATAAGGCAGATCCTGAAATAAAATTACATGATATCATTTACATATAGAATCGGCAATTGTATAGAAATAGAAAATTCATTGGCAGTTCCTAGGACTGGAGGCATGGAGTGGAATTGAGAGAGGTTGGTCAAAGTTATTTCATTTCTGTAAGACAAGAGCAGTAAGTTCTGGAGATCTACAATACAGCATGGTGATTTCAGTTAAAAATATGTACTGTATATTTGAATTTTTGCTTTAAGAGTGTATCTTAAATGTCTTTACCACAAAAAATAGATAAAATAAGTCAACTTAGAGGGTGAGCATATTAATTATCTTGACCGTGGTAACCATTTCAGAATATATGTGAACACATTTCTCTACAACCTAGACTCTAAGCACAGGGTCCTTGCTATATGCCATCCTTGCTATAAGTGGAATTGTGGCAGAAGATAAAAAAAGAAAAAGCAATAGCCTTCTGAAAACTATGAGAATCATGATAACTCAAATATTCAGTAGCACTGTGAAGAAGCATGGTAGGGTTCTCTGGGGGCAGCAATGAACCCATGAATCTTCAAGTTTACATCAAGGAGTAAAAGGTTTAATGTGACAGATTCTATGATTCTAAAGAAATATGAGTCTTATGAACTTTTGAAACCAATCATTTAAGTCTTCTTTCAAGAACACAGACACTGAGGATTCTGCTTAGAATAGGGATTACATTTATTGGAAGACAGAGAAAAAAAAGAAGAAGTACAGGTAAAGTTAAGAGAGGAAAGTAATGGAGACAAATAGCAAAAAGTAGGAGAAAATATTTGTCATCCCTTCACAAAAAGAAACACTGTAAAATTATGCAGGTGGAGAAATTACTCTGATACTATTTTCGTAGTAAAATGTACATATATATATATATATATGTATACATATATAAATAAGATATATATAATTTTATTTTATATATGATATACAAATTATACAACAAAAAAATGTATTCAAGTTCCCTACAATTTTTCTATATGTTATTATGAGAATCAAACTAAAATTCCTACACAAATGAAGGCATGATGCAAATATAGATCTGTAAAACTAGTAAAAAATATATCTTAATTTAAAAACAAGTTTAAAATACATAAAAATATCTAAAATACATATACTCTGACTCATCAAACTTTAAAATTCCAAGAAACAAAATTGAATAAATATTATTAGAATCCAATAAATTATTGTAAAATTAAATATTATAATATATGAATTTATTATTCTTTTCTTATGTTTCAAATAAATTTAAAATGATTTAAAATTATATATTGATCTGTTATATTGTATACCAAAGAATGAACATGAAATGGCCAAAACTGAAATATATTATAAAATTACATTTTTCAATGAAAAGAAAGAGAAAACGTACTTTGAACATTCAAATACTCAAAGAAACTAAATGTCATTTATGAGAAAAAGAAACTTGATTAACATCATGACAGAAATGTCCTATTCTAACAGAAAAAATACACTTGATATAGTCAAAGGAATATAAATTCAACCAAAGACCAACATTTGGAGAGAGAGAGTGAGAAAGAGAGAGAAATAACTTTTGCAGAAGTAGGAAATCTTTGTATCAGAATAGAAAACTGAATAGGAAAATAGATAATTTATCCCTTTGTTTATTTGTAAATTTAATGGGAGGCTAACAAATATAATATGAGATAGATTGAGCACATATCAGACGGACAATATCTAAAAGTTCAATGGCATAGTCTCTCAACAGTCCTTTGGGATTATCAGCAGTTTCACAAATTCCTTGTACAAATTTTAAAAAGACCACAACTGCAGTTTGAGCATGAATGTTAGAGGGCTAAAAGATATCACTCTAAGACACCCTGAAAATTAGTTTTTTGAACTCATCAGAGAACTAAGACTGTAGGTGAGCAAGCGAATAGAAGGATAAAACGTGGGAAGAGAATGAGGCTTTGAGTTTAAAATGATGAATGCTATACTTTCAGGGATCATTTCTATAGTGCATGATTTAAAATGATGTTTTTGAACTCTTAAATGGCAAAAGATTATGTGACCAAAAGAGAATTGGTGTGCCTAAAGGGAATGTGTGTACAATCTCTCCTCCAGTCTCTTTCTCTCTCTCAATCTCTCTGTCTCTCTGTCTCTGTTTCTCTCTCTCTCATTTTGGAGAAGGGGAAAATGTTGCAGAAGCAACAACTATAAAGTGAGAAAGCACAAATTTTGTTTCTCCAAAGAAGAGAAAATACAATGATTATGCACTGATTTAAACTAACCTGTAGTGAAATTTATCAGAAAATGAAAATATTGAACACTCACTTATATTGGAATATCACATAAATATCAAACATATATTATTTGGGAACTCTTCCATTAGACTGTTGTTTATCGTTCATCTAAAATTCAAGTTTATATGGGCACCCTGCATTTCATTTCACAACACTACAGTTTTGCAAATGAACAAAGTCTGTTAAAGAAACCATGTAATGAACTTGTCTATAGTACAGATTGTCACTCTGCAGACTGACATTTGGCTAATTAAAACAGAGAAGTTGTGTAGAGAGACAGAAGGTATTAAGTAATCTTAAAATGATGTAGAAAGATAAGGTACAGAATGCATTTTCTCAGGTATTATTTTCCTTCTTCCTTGTTGCATTACATATGTGTTTCTATAAAAGCTTATAACCCACCTGTTATTTAAAAGATAAAAATGTAACAAATGTATTTTGGATGAGTATATCTGAGTATCACTGGTTTGCGAGATGACTTGGGAATTGTGACAAATTTGGCTCTTTACCCATGCACAGTAGATGTTACAGTTGATAGGTGGCAAGGGAGCAGCTGAAAACTCTAACTTCATGTATCAATTATATTCATTTTTCTTAGTGATGTAATGAATTTCTAGGGAAGTTCTAATGCCAACATTAGAAAATAAATAAAGTAGAGAAAGTGTAATGTGGAACAAAAAAATGTAATGTAAAGGCCATGTGCAACCTGAAGAAATAAATCACAAATTTTGACCCGAATAATTAGTGTTAAGTGAAATAGATTAGCAAATGAATGGTTACCCATAAAATTCAATATCTAGTAGATTGCTGTAGCCTTCCATAAGTAAATTATATTTCCCCTGAATTAGATGTTTTTTGTATAATATAGAGATGAATATTAATGATACTTTCAACTATTTGGATGACGAAAGATAAAATCTAAAGTATATCTCATTTTGCTTCAATAGTATATGGCTAAATATGTTTCCTTTTATTCCCTCCCTCTTGCCACAGCCCTTCTTCCTGCTCTTCCTCTTTCCTCAGACTTTCATGAAACATGGTCCTTCAAAAAAGAGGTTGTAATTGCTTGCCCTAGATTTTGGTCATTTAAGTGACTCAAATTTCACTGCACAAAAGTAGAATCAATCTACTTAGAACACATTTATGTCTGCAAGCTGTACACTGCAAGCCTTGAAGCAAGAGGAACATTTCTGTACACCAAGTGGTCATTTAAAAACACTTCAGGGATCAAAATTTGTTGATTACAATGATGAAAGTTTGTAAGTCTATGTCTCATTTGAAAAGAAGTATTTACCTACAGTGCCATCTCGGAAACCCTTAAATAGATTCTGACCGTGATGATTTGCTGTAACCTAGCCCTATGGTAAAGCAGAAAGTTTACGTTGTTTTTAGATTGACAATGAGAGGAACTTAGATTTCTTTGTCTATTTTCCTGACCTCCTGCTTACTACATGTCAGGAGTCTATGAACATTTCACAGAGCTTCTCTGTGGGTCAAATGAACAATTATCATCAGTATTATTATTATTATTATTATTAGTTGTAATGCTGGAGGATTGAACCAAAGGCCTTTGTAGTAAAATAGATCCCCACTCTTTTTACATTTTTTTTTTAATTTTGAGACAGGTTCCAGTCTTGGCTTGAATTAAATTGTGATCCTCCTGCCTAAGACTCAGAGTGCTTGGATTACACATATGGATCACCATTTCTGGCTAACAATCACTATATATATATATATATATATATATATATATATATATTCATTATTCATTATACATATATTCATTATATATATAATGAATTCAATCTTGTCTCTAACTAGAACTTTTAACACGTTTTTACTCCAATACTTTTTAGTAACTTTAAACATTTTAAAGAATTTTTGTACCATAAAACCTATTATTTCCTGTGAAATTTTATAAAAGTGAATATTTCCTGAAAGTTTATTTCTTCAGATCTTTTTTTTTTTTGTGGGTACCGAGGGGTTGACCTCAGGACCTCGCACGCCAGCAGGCACCCGTGCCGCTGAGCGGTATCACCGGCCCTTTCGTCGTATGTGGGTTGCGGGAGTCGAACTCGGGCCCTCACGCTTGCCAGGCAGGTGCTTACACCACTGAGCCATCTCACTGTCCTTTCAGATCTATTTTTGAACATGTTACTTGCATCATATGAGTTACTCTTTCTTAAATAAGAGTAGGATCATCACTTTTTCCAGTTTATAAATGAATAAAGTGATATTAAAGAAATTAAGAAACTTTCACAAAATCATAGACATTAATTGGCAAAGTTATAACATTCCAGAGACCAAATGCTAAGTCAATGCACATTCTGAACACTTTGTATCTTAAACATCGCACAATGAATTTACCAAATAAGTAAGGTAATTCAACACAAAGGCTATCATAGAATAAAATAATAAAATGATAACAGATAAAGTACAAGTTTTTTATTATTTTTCACCAGGATAAATATGTATGGAAATAATTTGGGGTTATACATTCTAATATTTTCAAAATTATTAGAAATAATACTTTGATATTAATAAATATTATTATTCTACAATTTATTTATTTTTTGTGTGTGTGTGGGTTCCGGGAGTCGAACTCAGGACCTCACATTTGCCAGGCAGGCGCTTATGCCGCTGAGCTATCTCACCAGCCCTATTCCACAACTCAATGTGATTCACCATGGTATTTCCATACATGGGTGCATCATGCATTGATGATAACCTTCTATCCTTCTGCCATCACAGAAGCTTTTCACTCTGATATAATCCCATTTGTTCTTTTTTGCTTTTATGTTCTGTGCTTTTAGACTCCTAGCCAGAAAAATCGCTGCCTGTACCAAATATTACCCATATGCCCTCCTCCAGAAGTTTCAGATATTAAGGTCTTATACACCCAGGATCATTGATGTATTTTGAGTTGATTTTTGTACAGGTTGAGAGATAAGGGTCAAGTTTCAATCTTCAGTTGTGGAAATCCATTTTACCCAGCATCATTTGTTAAAGTAGTTATTCTTTCTCCAATGTATGTGTTGGGAACTTTGTTGAGAATCAGTTGGCTGTATACATGTGGATTTATTTTTGGCTCTGTCATTATGTTTTATTGGTTTGTGCATTTGTTTGTTATTATATCTCTGTCCTATGTCTTAAAATCAAGTATTGTGATGCCTTCAGCTTTGGTCTTTCTGCTCATAATTTCATTGGTAGTTCAGGGTCTTTTGTGTTTCCATATAAATTATAGGACTTTTTTTTTCTAGCTTTACGTAGAATGATACTAGTATTTTGATGAGGATTAGATTGAACGTGTAGATTGCATTGGGCATTTTAACAATATTAATTCTTCCAATCCAGGAACCTAGGAGGTGTTTCTGTCTTTTAGGATCTTACTTCAATTTTGTATTTTTATTGGAGTATTTTTTTTACTTTCTTCAGCTAAGTTTATTCCTAGGCATTTCTGTGACTATTATGGAGGAGATTGTTTTCATAATTTCTTTATTTTCTATTCATCAGATACACTGAATTTGTATGTTGATTTTGTATTCTGATATTTTACTGAATTTATTGATCAGTTTTTATTGAATTTTAGTGGAGTCTTTAAGTTTTTCTGTTTATAATCATATCATCTCAAATAGAGATTTACTTCCTGTTTTCCTATTTCTATTACTTTTCTTTCTTTTGACAAATTGTTCTGTATATAATATCTACAACTACATTGATTAAGAGCAATGATAGGTAATATCCTCATCTTGTTCTGAGAGGAAATTCTTTCAGTTTTCTGAATTCTGTATTTTGTGGGCCATGGATTTGCCATATCTACATATGTTTATAATGTTATATACATTTATATAGCACATTATATGCCTTTATTAGTATGTTGAGGTATGATCCTTCTATACATAATTTGTTTTGGCTTTTATCATAAAAGGATGTTGAATTTTGTCAAATCTTTTTATGAATGTGTTGAGATGCTTATACAATTATTATTCTTTTTATGTGATATATTATGTATATGGAAATGTATATGTCATATGATCTTTTTGAGGGGTTGTTGCATTCAATTGGCTAGTAGTTTATTGAGGTTTATTGCATCTGTGTTCTCCAGGGAGATTGTCTATAGTTGTCTTTAATTTGTTACTATTGTTGTTGTGTCCTTGTCAGGCTTGGGTAACAGGTTACTTCTGGCTTAACAGAATGAATTTGGAAAGGATTCCTCCTATTGAATTTTATGAAATCGTTAGAGAAAAATTGGTATTAATTTTTTAAAAGTTTCATAAAATTCAGCAATGAAACCACAAATTGCTGGACTTTTCTTCGTTGGAAGACATTTTATCAGTTATTCAATCTTGTTAATTGTTATTGGTCTATTCAGGTCTATGCAGGTTGGTTCAATTTTGCTAAGTTATATATGTTCAAAGATGTGTCTACTCATCTAAATTTTCTAATTTATTAGCATATAGTTTTTCCAAATAAACTCTAGTAATCCTTTGAATTTCTGTGGTGTCTGTTATAATACCTCCTTTTTCACTTCAATTTTTTTAATATAGCTTTTTTAAGACCATGAAATGAATCATTTGTTTGTTTCAGTTTTTTAAATGTAGACATGTATTGTTACTACCTTCTATCTTAGAACTGTTTTCTGTGTCTCTCAGGAATTAGTATGTTGTATTTCATTCTAATTTGTCGCAATAAGTGTTTTGCTTTCCTTTCTGACTTCCTCAATGTTCCACTGATTGTTCAAAAATGTGTCCATCAGTCTCCATGGATCTGTATAATTTCTGGAGTTTCTCTTGTGGTTTACTTTTAGTTTCATTCCACTGTTATAAAAATATACAATATGATATTAACTTCTATATTTATGAAGACTTGTTCTGTGGCTTAGTGTATAGTCTGTTTTAGAGAAAGAGCCATATCCAGATGAAAATAATATGCATTCTACAGCTTTTGCAAATAAAGTTTTATAAATGTCTAATGGCATTTGATCTATAGTGTAGTTTAACTCTGCTTTTTTTGTTTATTGCTCTGTAAGTTGATATAATCATTGGTAGAACTGAACATTAGTTTCCTTCTATTTTTGTATTGCAGCCTATCTTTCCCATTTACTCTAATAATGCTTATGAAATTGGGTGCCCTGATTTTATAAGTACCAATGTATTTGTAATCATATCTCCTTAATGAAATGATTCTTTCATCATTATATGGTGACCTTCTTTGTTTCTTCTTATGTTTTATCTTAAAATCTTTTGTCATTTATAAGGATAGCTACTTCTTCTTGCTTTCCAGTTTCTCTTGTTTGTAATATTTGCTATCATTTTATTTTCTGTGGGCACATGTCTTTATTAGAGATGTGAACTTTTTTTTTTTTGTGGGTACCAGGGGTCGAACTCAGGACCTCACGCACCAGCAGGCTCCTGCGCCGCTGAGCAATATCACCGGCCCTTTTTTCGTATGTGGGTTCCGGAAGTCAAACTCGGACCCTCGCGCTTGCCAGGCAGGTGCGTATGCCGCTGAGCCATCTCACCCGCCTGAGAGATGTGAACCTTTTGTAGCAAGCACATTTTTTTGAAACCATTCTTCCATTCTCACACTTTTATTGGAGAATTGAGAGTACTTACCTTTAGAGTTATTATTGAAAGATATGTTATTGTAATTTTGTTCATTTTCTTTTTTTGTTTTGAATATTCATTTTTTGTGAGTTCCAATTTTGGCTTCTGATTTATCTTAAATTGTCATTCATATATTGAGACCCACTGCAACAGTAGGAATTGCCAGGATAACTCTCACTTTCTCTGTGGACAGGTAATTTACACAAAAGGAAATAATACCCACTCTCAGAGGCAATCTATTTTTAACTTTTGAATTGCAATAAACCTAATGGTTATCAATGTTATTGTGCAGAGGAGGAATCTGAGAGAGCAACCTAAAATTCAGAGTCATGGGAGCTATCTCCAAATTCTGATTCAGCATGTGGGAAGAACCGTAAAAATGTACATTTTAAAAAGCATGCCAGCTCTCACATAGGAGAATCAACACTCTTCTAGAATATTTATTCATTTAATTGCCAAATGAGACAATCACTTGGGAAGGCATTCTTCCACTTTTCCATTAAAAAATAACAATTTAGAATATTTAAAGAAAAACCAATCTGAGGTTTCAATGACATCACAAATTAATGTAAAGTCACTAGCTAATAGGTTTTTGCTAGAAAAGAGAAAATTTTAAGAGTTTAAGGATTGGAAATTTTAAGTGAACTAACTTTGGTGATAACAATGGAAACAACATCCATGGTCATTTAAATAATTTAAAAGAATTAATTATAAATAATACAACCAAACCAATGATTATTGGAGACAATTAATTCACAGTAGCATTGCATTTTATATTCTTCAGAAACAAGGATCCCTTGAGATATTTTTTGTCTGTAATTTATATTGTTTTTACTTAAGTGTCTATTACATGTCAAATACCCACAAAGTTTAATCATGTGCCTCAGTAATTTTATTTCCCTTTATTAAACAAATTCTGCTAAGATAAAGACATATAAATGTAGCTTTGCTGGTAGTTTTTTTATGGCATTCTTAAGATTTTCCAATGTTCTCTTTGCCAGCACATACACTAAAATTTGGAATAATACCGAGATTAGCATGGTTCCTATGCAAATTCATGAAGTACTCCATATTTTTGTGTTATGTTTATGTACTAATTCCACACAAGGAATATAAACATTATGCACTGCAAAAACGTACTAATAAAAAATAAATACAAATTTAAAAAAAGAATCTTTTATCACTTGAGTACTTCATGTAATAAGACAGGAAGTAGCAGGCATATGAAAGGCAAATTAAGAATAGGACACAGGGGCAGAGCTTATAATTCAGTGCTATACCAGTTGCTTGCATGTGTGAGGCCATCAATTTGATCCCCAGCACTGCAAAAGCAAAGCAAAACAAATCTAAACTAAAGAAAACATAATATTTTTTTAATTCTAGTATCATTTTTTAATTGGGCATAACATTGACTTATTATAACAACAGAAACCTACTTATTTTACAGCTACCATGTGACAGACACTCTCTTGACATATATTAACTGGTTTACTACAACCTTGATAAACTTGAGGTAAATTTCAGAGGAAAATACACACAAACAGCATTTTAGCAACTTTTCAAAGCCACAGAGTAAACCATGTATTTGAAATTTAAGAATAGATCAATCTTATTCCACAGAGAAAATTCTTACTTGCTAATAAAAACAAGACAAAATATTTTAAATCATAAAAGAATCCTACAAAATTAGATTAGAGTTATTTATTTAATAGTTGTACTCTATGATGATAAAAGCACAAGGTTTATTTAAATGGGATAATTTATTAACTGTTACGTTTTTCCAATATAATCAATATATATTCTAAAACAGTGCTACTACAATTCCAGAAGAGTAACTACATGTGGACAAAAAAGACAATGCCTACAATTTAAAATCATTGCTAAGAGAATTTATATTCATGAATTTTTTATATTATTTAATTGTATAAGCAGTAATGAGTTAGAATTTGAATGAGTCATATCATTTGTTCATAAAATATACTTGGTGTTGAAAAATGTCCTCACAATGACTAAATCAAACACAGAAGTATAAAAACTAATTATATTGTAGATGAGCATGCATTATGTATATGCTTGATAAGAAATGTTACAAAGAATTGCCAATTAAGATAGTTTCTTAAGTATTTTCACAAATTATGATTGTCACACAGCTTGAAAGATATATTTTAAAATAACTAAAAGACATATTGATCCATCAAAAAGAGAAACAACACTTGTTTCTACTGCTGTAAGAGAATACCCAAATTAATACATATGTGAGGAGACAGAAGCTACTCACTTACAGGAACATAAAGAAGCACCCATTTCCCTTTTCCTGTTTCAGCTGAAGGGGGAAATGGCCTGGCAGGAGCTGTCACACTCCTCCCCTCCATCGTCCTTTGCTCCCTCCCCACATGAAGTGGGACATCTTGCTTTATTTTCCTCCCTAGCTATCTAGCCATGTGCCTTCTGGCTCTCAAACCACCATTCTCCACTCCAACATAAATGCAGCCAGACAGTGCAGTTCCCCCTGCACTGCCACGACTTCAGATGATGCTGTTGCCTTTTTGAAGAAGGAAGGGGGCATCCTGGCATGGCCAATATCAGGAAAGGAAGGATCTCAGCCTCTTATATATATACCCAATATTCACAGCAAGCTTTCAACTCTGACCTTCAATGAAACATGCTTAGAGATACTATATGATCGACAATACCTAGCCATGCCTAGAATTTTAGTCCAGGAGGTGTACTAGACTAAAGCACAGGCCCTGTGAAAAGATTCATTTTGTTGTACCTATAAATTTGCTTGTAGTGTGGAGTCCAAAAGTCCTATAAGTCTACTTAGGACTTTTATTCTGAATAGTGGGGACAGAGTGGTCTTTTCAAAGAAAGAGCAATAAACACTCAGAACTGATAGCACTGAAAAGCTATAGAGACCAGCAGCCATGGAGACCAGCAGCAGAGGTCAGCACCTGTAGAGTTGATCTAGTGTCATAGCATCAGAGGGTGAAGGCTGTCAGCAGCAGTAACCACTAGCTGGATCTGTCAACTGTTGACATCCATCATCATCCAGTGTAATCTGGTGACATCGGATCTGCTAGCAGACCTGCACTTTGCCAATTCTTCATTTCCATCTGAATTGAGCAAAAGAACCCTGGGCTATTTGGCATCATTACTATTTATCAGTTTTTGAACTAATGTTGATGGCTGGGAATACCATTTTGGTGGAATTATAAGGGCCAAAATTGCTTATAATTGGAAGCAAAACATATAAAAGTATACTGTGTTAAGAAATTATCAGAAATGAGGTTGCTTAACATAAATGGAATTTGAAAACTGCTGCAACTATTGTGAAAACATTTAAGTTCTCCATAGTTCCATAGTTAATCAACTTAGTACTTCATGAAATACTCTGACTTGAGCCCCTTGCCATCTGTTAGTGATTGGTTTTTACTCCACATGGTTGAATTTGATCACAGAATTAGCCTGCATACTCAGAAGAAATAGAGTCTTCTGAGCCTTGTGGTTGAACATGGTGGAAAGGGGATTGGTTTCCCTCAAGAATAAAACAAAAGAACAAAACTAAAAGTGTTTATAAATGTATTATTTGGTAACATATTCTTGGAAAAACAAAATTTAAACAGCTCAAATATCATAAAAGATCATATTAGAGAAATAAATAAAGAAAGAATAACTAGAAGGAAGTACAATAACAGATAGTTCTGTTCAACAAAGTAGTGGAAATTCTAGCAAAAAACTATAAAACAAGAAAAAAACAAATTGTGTCCAAATTAGAAAAAAACATTAAAATTCTATCTTTTTTCTTGTGGAAGCCATGATCTTATTCATAGAAAACCCTAAAAGATTTGCATAAGCACACACACACACGTACAATCCTGTTAGATCTAAAAACAAATCCAGTAAATTTGTAGTATAAAAAATAAATATACAAACATCTGTTACATTCTTATAAATTAAGAATAAATAACTCAAAATGGAAATTAAGAAACTACCAATGATTGTAACAGTATTATAAGATAGAACATATAAGCTGGGCATGATATATACAACACTAATGTTAGCTACTTTGGAGGCTGAGGCAAGAGGATTGCCAGATGAAGCAATTTAGGAAGACCTTGTTTCAAACAAAACAAAACAAAACAAATAGGGCTGCTGTTGTAGCTCTTTGATAGAGCACTTGCTTAGCACCTATAAACACCTGGGATCAATCCCAGGTATCACAAATAAAGAAAAAATATATAATAGGATACAAAGGAAAAAACTTTTTTTTTGTGTGGGTACCGGGGGTCAACCTCAGGACCTCGTGTGCCAGCAGGCACGCATGCCGCTGAGCGGTATCACCAGCCCTTTTTTCGTATGTGGGTTCCGGGAGTCAAACTCGGGCCCTTGCACTTGCCAGGCAGGTGCATACACCGCTGAGCCATCTCACCGGCCCAAAAGGAATAAACTTAACCAAGGAGGCAGAAGATTTCTATGAGGTGTGATTGAAAACATGGTGTGAGTTTAAATTTTTAAAAAATTACAGTAAAAGACATATCATTATAATTCTCCTCAAATTCTCCCTATATCTTGTAAAATGAGCAACTACTTTGAAGACAGCAATACTCCATGTATTAACCATTGTTAATCTACTACTATCTTGTTTTGAAAATTTGTATCATTGTTTTTCTTGGTTTTTTTGTCTACAATAAAAAAATAAAAAATATTCAAATTTATGAAAACAATGTTAAAATGGTACTGAAATTTCTTGGGATAAAGGGAAAATGACACTTGTTTTTCAACGTGCTTAGAGTTTCAGATTTTTAAAGATGTGATACACAACAATGTCAATGTAGTTAACATCCATATATCCTGAAACAGTTAATATAAGTTTTATATTATGTTTTTAACACTATAAAAGGTCATATATTTTTTTTTTTTGTGGGTACCGGGGGGTCGACCTCAGGACCTCGCGCGCCAACAGGCACCCGTGCCGCTGAGCGATATCACCGGCCCCTTTTTCGTATGTGGGATCCGGGAGTTGAACTCGGGCCCTCGCGCTTGCAAGGCAGGCGCTTACGCCACTGAGCCATCTCACCGGTCCCAAAGGTCATATTTTTAAACCTGGAATTACTGTATGCTATGGCAATTCTACTACTATGTATATATATTCAAAGTAATTTTAAAAAGACATACAAGCTAATACTTGTACTCAAATGCTCAAAATAGTTCAAACTATTCCCTACAGCCATGAAAGGAAAACCATTGAAATATCCATTAGTGAATGAATGAAAAAAAAATTGTATTTACAGCCAACAAAATATTATTTACCCATAATGAAGAATGCAGTACTGACCCATGGCACAATTGGATGAACCTCAAAAGGGTCATGCTAAGTGACAGAAAATAGAAACTTAATGTCTCTATATTAGTCAGACTTCTGTTACTACAGTATATATGTGACGTAATTAACTTACAATGAGAAAAGTATATTTTGGCTATTTTAGAGGCTTCAGTCCATGATTTGTGAGCCCCTTTGCTAGGGCCTGTGGCAGCATATCACGATAATAGGAAGAGCACTTGGCAAAGGAAAACTGCTCTCTTCACGCCCAGGAAATAGAGAAATGTCAAGAGGCCAAGGACCCTCTATCCCTAGGCACAACACCAATGTCCTGAAACTCTCTCTAAGTCCACCTGTTAAAATTTCCACCACCTCCCAATAGCACCAAGGTGGAGACCAAGCCGGAGACCAAGCCTTTAACACATAGGCTTTTGCTCGATATTCTAGATCTAAACTACAGCAATCATACATTGTATTCCTGCGTTTTTTATTAAATACTTAAATTTAATAAATATTTAGGGATGGAAGCAATGTTAGCTGGTGCTAAAGGTTCAGCTAAGAGAAGAATGAGATTTGAAGGCATAATGAATATGAGATCTCTTTTGAGAGTGTTGAAAATGTTTTGGAACTTCATGAAGATATTAGTTGCACATTGTAATGAGTGCACTAAATGCCACTTCATTGCACATTCGAAAGTGGTTAAACTTATGTTACATGAAATTCACTTCTATAAGAAAAATTAGGAAAATCAAGCCACCATGTAAAAAATAACAATGACATATAGTAAGATCAATATATGTAGAATATGAACCAATAATAACTATAGGAAAAAAAATTACTAAAGAACTTTCTTTTGCTTTAAGTAACTCAACACTAGATTTCTACAGTTAGACTTCTGCAATTATTTAAATATTATATAACCTGAATCATTTAATGTATTCCAAACAATAGAAAGAAGGTATGACTTTATAAACATTAAAAATCATAAATTTCTTTATCAATGGTACATAGGAAAGATTATTTGCATATTGATCTTATATCTTACAGTTTTTTTGTATACCAGGTTATTGTTGATTGTTTAGAATTTTCTATACAAAAGTTACATCATCTGAAAATAAAGAGAGTTCCTTATACCTTCTCCAACTATATACCTATTTTAGTGTGTGTGTGTGTGTGTGTGTGTGTATTGCTCTAAGAGGGACTTCTCATAGAATTTTTAAAAAGCCATTGTTAATATGCCCCTGGCCCTAGGGACAAATCCTCATCGAGTTTCTTAAAATTGAGTATGTTAGCCCCAGGCTCACATATGAATCTATCTCATTTCTTACAGCTTCCCTGTGATATCTGCATCAATTCTATTATTTCATGGGATGAATAAAAATAACAAAATAAACATTTCAGTAACATGTCCAAGTTACATCAATTGTCGATATACATAATCAATATCCCTGCCTGATGAATGATAAACAAATGCTCTCAAACATTACTCTACATTCCTTTCAATATTAAAAAATAAAACAAAAAAGGTGACTGGAATTTATTCATAAGTATTTATATTCATAAGTATTGTAAGTATAATTCATAAGCAGTGATTGTATCATTGTAATGCTCACTGATACACAGTTGCTTAACTATGCAAGTGTATTGTTTGCTTATACTTAGGGAATGTCTGTCCTGATTAGCAAATACCGTGTACCATACCATACTGTAAGTGACTGAGTTTTACTTTTTTGGCATTGAATGCAAAAGTGAAATAGTAAATTGGTTAACACCATCTTTTGATGAAATTCTACTTAGTGGATAAACCAGAAAAGATTGTGATCAAGATACTAACCATAAATATTAAGATTACAAATATTTGTTTTATCTTTGATACCTATTAATTTTTCCACATATATTAATCATGAAAGTAGAATTCCATAAAGAATATATGGAAATAATATATTAATTGTTATAATAATATATTATATTAATATATCAATAATATCTAATGAATTAACCATAATGTTTAAGCTTCTCTTACTGGACTTGTTTTTGTTTGCACCAGTTTGGCGTTCCCTTTCATGATAATTTGTAGAGTGATACATTATAACTGAGGAGTGCATTACTTTATAATTCTTTTGGGATTCTTTGCATTACTCACAAGTGAACAAAGAAATAAGCCATCCTCCCTCGCTTTTACAAATATATGTTAAAGAAAAACAGCATCATGAGTCATATCTCAAAAGATCCCGGCTAATGAAATTTAAAGCATCATAAAGGCAAATGGCATTAGGCATTTCCTTATAGAAGCACTGACTCACCCAGTTCCTTGTCAGTTAATTTTTAAGCAGGAAACAACAAGGCAGGGTACTCATCAATGACACTGGGGATTTGAATCCTACAGCTGTTGGTTGTGTGAGAGAAACTCCACTGGAACTGCTTCAGATGGGCAACAACTGGTATGACTTAAGACACGATGACTTTTCTGCTAGCTCTTTTTATTAAATGCCTGTAAAATATGCCCCAGGCATTAGTACGAAATATGAATTTGGAAAGTATTTGTTTCAGATGAGATGGTATATTATACCCTTTTCTAAGATTGCTCCACTAATTTATTAAAGTAAAAATTTAAACTTGAATTTCTTTACGTAAATTTCATCAGGTGTAGAATGTCCCATGCATTCATAAATACATCTTGTTTACTGCCACTGAGGTGGCACGTGCCTTTCCTTTCCATTCCTTAGCACCAGTTCCTGGGCAGATCAATTTTTATTATTTCCCTCTGCATTTCCACTTCCAATGGTCACCTCTGCCCAGTCTGATAGACAACATTAGTAACACTGGCTATCACCATCTTTGCTGAAAACTTCTGTGCTTTCTATTCTACTACTGCTTCTGGAAGGCAAGACCCTTGCTACTAGGTACCACTCTCTTCTTCTGGGTACAGCTACTTCTTTGGTGAGCATCGCTATGGTACATTTATTGAATGCTAATTATACATTTTTTATTATACATTTTTAGCCACACATCTTCAGAGGTGCCCCAACTAAAGGTGTTTGTTGATGTATTGAAGAATCCCTCTTCTTTGGTATGTTAGTTTTGCTGTAGTATCTGATGGTTTTAGCAGAGTCATGTTTAATATGTATGTACTTTATAATCTACACTTTAGTTCAACAAGGAACTGAGTCCATTAGTCAATGAAAAATGAGTGGAAACATCATACTCCTGGCAAACATAGAAGCCCCCAGTTCGTTGGGAATATCTATATGGAAAGATATAATCTACATAGAAACACTTTCTCTTTGGATTTGTTCTTAGTGGCAGATTCCCATCATTTGATTATTTGACATGATTAGTGAGTTTAAACTCTTCTAACAGATGCAAATTAGATCCAGTCCAAGTCTTTACTGCCAGTTTGTAAGGTGTGTTTAATAATCCTTAGAAATGTCACAATTCCTTTGTGAATTCAATTACATGAGGATTACTTTTATTTCAAAGAATTGAATTGACAACTATGAAGTAACTAGTTGGTGATAGAATGTGTTATGAATTTTCTGTTTAATTTCGTTTTCTTTGAAAATAACTGAAGAATAACAGAAAATATAGACACTATCAGAAGAAATGTCAATGAATTGCTTTATTTCAAGATTTTACTTTAAATTCTTTGAATCTGCTTTTTAATTACATAAAGATAGATTAAGATAACAAAATATTTATCAAAGTGCCATGCCATCGTAATTTCAGCACATTTTTTCAGTACAGTTTAATTTTAGGAGAGCAGTACATAGGAAAGGAGTCCCTGTGATAACATACAAACCACTCATCCCTTGTAAGAAATGATGTCTTTCAAATGGAAAACCTGGATGTGTTTCATGCATAGGCACTGGTGACATGGTAGAGTGTGAGCCTGGCTGTGGGAGATGGGTACAGAGCAAGCAGGACTGACGGTGAGAGCGTGTGTGATAATCGAAGAGTGCAATTCATTTGAAGAATGGACTGTAAAGGCCTCACAGAGAAGAAAATCTAAACACAAGAAAATGGTATGGACACCTAGAATGCTATTCAACAGCCAGAGTTAAGACAAGCAATCCAGAATTACAGTGAAGAAGGAGGTGAATTTCTTACTCAGAAAATACGTATATAAGCTTGGGTTGGAAATATTTCATTTCATTTTCCTAATGAAACAGAATTTGCAACAAGTCCTTTTCTTGGTAAAGGACATCTCTCCATTCCAGCTTAAATTTTCAAAAGGATTTTTTGCAGTTTTCTTTTGCCTAACTCAAAATTACTCATCTAAGGCATTTGTCCTATCTCTCCGTTCCTACAAAATTTAAAATACTTAATAATTTAATACACTGCTTCTAATATTCCAACCACTGAGCTAGTTCACATATTTATATATTAAAGGTAAATCCAAACTTGCATTTCCTATCAAAGAACTCAACTTACAGTACACTTAGCCATTTTCTCCCTTTCCTTATCTGAATCTGAATTAATTCACGTTAAATGGACGATTCTGAAAGACCTCGAAGAGTTCATTATGCCCCTCGATACTTTTCCATTATTGCTCCTCTGATAATAGTTTGCATTGTTGCAGCACAGTACTATTTGTGTCACGCTCTTTTCTGAGAATCTTTGTTGTCTTCTCATAGAAACCTGCAGCTCACACTCAGACTCTAAAGCCTATGATCATCAATTCCATGTCTATCTTTTCAGATTGATCCGTCCACTTCTTTTTCCAAATGTTACTCCATTTATGCAAATATCTTATCATTATTTGAAAACGAAGATTTTTTGTTCGTGTTTTTTTCTACTGGGAATCAAACTCAGGACATTACGCTTGCCAGGTAGGCACTTGTGTCACTGAGCTATATCCCTAGCCCCCAAAAAAGTTCTTTCATGACCCTCTTTTTTGAGTAAAACACATTAATTTATTTATACTAGATGATTTATGTATTTTGAATTTTTTTTTTTAAGTTGGTAGCGGGAGTCGACCTCAGGACCTCGCACTTGCCAGCAAGCGCTTGTGCTGCTGAGCGATATCACCAGCCCTTTTTTTTTCCTTTGTGTGGGTTCGGGGAGTCCAACTCAGGACCTTGTGCTTGCCAGGCAGGCACTTGTGCTGCTGAGCTATCTCACCGGCCCCTGTATTTTGAATTTTTGTAGTAAAATATATGTAATATGTCTTTTTCCATTTCAAATATTTTATATGTAAATTCAATGCCACTATCAATATCCAACTATTTTCATCACCATTTTCCATAGAGCTCAGAAACTTTTACCTGTTTTACTCACAGCAAAGTTTTCTAATGTAACGTTACTTGTTTAGAGCTCTTCCATCTCCCTGGAAATAAATGTATACAACATCTCTCTTCTACTTTTTATACCTATTGGCACTTGTCAGTGCACAATTTTTACTGTGACAGTCAAAGGAAGTGTCAAGAAGATTACATTTGGGATCAAAACATTTGTATTACAATCTCATTTTAACTCTAACTCAAAAAACTTGTGTAAGACGTTGAGTCTCAAAATATTGATCTACAAAATGGGGGTGATAAATACCTAACACAGATGTTATGATGATTAGAAAAAATATGATTTATTTTTCATGTTTAGAATATTTCCCCACACCTTTCTGACATGATACTATTTATTAGTTAGGTCTCAGTTGACTTGTCATTTTATTTGCAAAATATTCCTCTGCATATCAAGCAGAATTAATTGCTGTTACTTCTGTGATTCCATAACTCCTTATTCATAAGTACTTATCACATTATAAGGTACATTTCAGATTTCTTTTAACCAGCAACGAAGTGTGAACTCTTTTTAAAAAGACTAAGAAAATATAGGTCCTTTCACTCTGCCTGTCTTAGAAAGGAAAGACTTCATCTACTTGATATGAACTGAACTGTCTCCTCCTGGATTGTAGAAAATCCAAATAGTAGCTGGTCTTTGTCGTCCATGCCAGTAATCCTAGTAATCTAGGAGGCTGAGCAGGACAGCAAGTTGGTTCCCATTCTGGCCAACTTAGAAAAGCTCTATTTCAAAATATAAATAAATAAATAAATAAATAAATAAATAAATAAATAAATAGGCCCCAGTTTCAAACCACAGTACTACCACCACCACTACAACAAAATCCAACTACAGTTCATTTTTTGGTCAGAAAATTATTTATTTCACTTTAATTCAAAGGTAATGAGTAAATCAATGTCAATCCAGTTGATTTGTCCCTGCCTATCCCCTGTGAGCATGCTTACTCTGTTGCCCAGTATAATTGGGTCGGATTGCCTAATTTTAACAGAGGTAGATGCACACAAGTGGTCTACATACTTTTTCAAGTTTTTCTTTTTAGTCATTATGAAGACTTACTACCTTAACTGATTTAACTGGTTCAGATTATAACAAGTGATTATTTGATAGCCATCATTTTTATTCATACTCTGTGTTCATAATTTGCTCACAAAGATTTTAATATTTGACAAGCAACAGACTATTACTCAGGAAAGGCCTACTTCAACAGGTTGCTTCATATCCATTTAAGATACATTTCATTAGTTATATTTCTCAAATGACAACAACTTCCAAAGAATGCCCTTAATTTGGGAGAACTTAATGTGTAAACCATGGCCTTTTAAATATAAAATTCACGATGGTTAATATAAAATGATTTGATTTTATAAAATTGATAAATGATATATATTACATCATTTGCTTGGTAAAATACTTCTATCTTGGAAGAAAATATAGAGCAAAAGATGGGGTAGGAAATTTTCATGTTTGCAGAATACCAAGTGAGACTTAGTTACTGAAAAATTGTTTTCATGTCCTAATATGTTAAAGTCTTTTAATATGTGCAAACAAGGAAAAGAAATATAAACTTAACATGCATGTTCAGGTTCTCTGAAATATTCAGTTTTGAAAAGTTTACTAAAATATAGTGTAACAACTGAAAGAGACAATAGATCTTTTTCAAGGCAGATTTATGGCTATTGCACTTTGGTTTTGCTTGTGTCAGCTAACCTTGGCTAAAAGAACCCTTTTGCTATCGGAGTGAAACTTGTAAATCTAGACTTTTTTCTTGTCTCTCCCAAAACCTTGTCTTAGACCTTGCCACAATTTTTTTATTTACCATATCTGCACTTAAATGTGGCTAAAATTCTCAATATTTGATTTTATTTCATCATACACATTCTTTTAAATCCTACATGAGATTGGTAAGTAATTACAATCAATAAATACTCTTCTATGTCCACATACAGAAAAGTATACCTGTGCTATTGTATACTTGATGTGCTATTTTCTTTTTTTTTTTTTTTTGTGGGTACCAGGGGGTCAACCTCAGGACCTCACGCGCCAACAGGCACCCGTGCCGCTGAGCGATATCACCGGCCCCTTTTTTCGTATGTGGGATCCGAGAGTCGAACTCGGACCCTCGCGCTTGCAAGGCAGGCGCTTACACCGCTGAGCCATCTCACCGGCCTTGATGTGCTATTTTCAAGACTCGCTTTTTAGGTTTACATTACTTGGCATTTTAATTAGAAGAAAATATAAAGAAACTGTTTTGTGTGGCATATGTCATTAGGTAATGCCACTAGATTTCATTTCTGTCTACACAAAAATCCTTTGTAACATTTCATATGAACTTAAAATTTACATAAAAATATAAGGTAGTGTTATACATTCTCTGTTGTGTACTTCTTTATGGTCATATATGAAGTATCTATAAATGACTCATAACATAACACTTAAACATGCAAGGACTCAACAATTACATGCTGAGGTCCACAAATTAAACAACAACAAAGCTGGGTAATTTCTAGTCCATTAAATGTCTACCAATGTTTTTATAAAAATGTACTGTTTTATTAAGTAAACATAGTATATTAAAATCTGTAACTGTATATTTGAAAATCTATTTAAATAATATATTTAAATTTTATGAAAGTACCAAACATTATTTGAAGAAAGTGTACAAATAGGCTGTGTCTGTAAAATGCAATATAACAATATAGCCTTAAAAATAAATATTTTGATCCAAATTTAAGTAAGATTTCTTCTAACCTTCTTGATATAGAGATTTGATTATGATATACATTAAAATTTTTTACTTGCCTCCATAAGTAAGTACTATATCATTGACATTTTTATGACTAACCCAAGTTATCACTGAGGAGTACAAAACCAAATTGTAGTCTATTACTTGATGTAAAAGTGCAAATGTGAAAACAAATCAGCACATATTAATATTCAATGTAAGATTAAATGAAAAAGAATAATAAAGTCAACCAGAAAAAAAAAAAAAGGTCCCACTTGTGACCATGAAGCAAATATAAACTTGGAAATTCTGTAGCGTGACTATCATAGTGAAGAATAGCTTTATATGGTTAGAAGCTATACATGAAAGAAACAGAGGAAATGAGGTGCAGCCAGTACGAAGGTTAAAGATAGGATATATTAGAAAATATTTTTAGTAACTATGATAATAATTTTGAAGATGCAGTATTTCTCTAATGTTTTATTTTTGATATATTGTGCTATAGAGTTAGCCGTGGCAGTTCAGGTAAAGAGCTTCATAAAAGTAATTTTTTATAGACTATGGAAGAGTTTGCAAAACACAGAGACATTTTCATAAGTCATCTCAAATTCATCATTAGATTCAAATTGTCAATAGAAATGGACAGTAATGTTTACCTACTCAGAAACACTTTTGTAAATTTAAAGTGTTGTGAACATATCTGTCAGTGCAACTACTTGCTTGAGATTGTTGTAATTATGATTTCTGGAACACAGCGCCAAAACATAAATTCAAGAAATCAGTATTTACAGGTGCCAGACCCAAGAAGCATTTTCTTGAAGTATTGAATATATTAAAGTCACAAAATTGACAGACTGGATAACTTTCATAACTAGAATGTAGGCATACTCTTTGCATTTTTAAAGCATGTGAGAGATGGAATTCATTTTCTTCCTTTCTTTTAATTCCACCTGTGATAAGCTCGTGAGAGTGTCTGCCTTCTTAGAAAAGCTGAGACTTGTCACTGGAAGAGTCAAATGCTCCCGCCTTCCTGAGAGAAGTGATACACATGTGGCATTTGTAGTGGGCTATGCATTTGTTTCTTTGTGGTTTTGATAAATTTGAACTTTAAGTCAATTATAATTTGTAATATAATCTCCCAAAAAGTTTCCACTTGTATTTGCACAATGACAATACAACTGTGCATATTGATTGCAAAATATTCTCTAAATACAATATAATGAAAACACGACTCTACCAAAAATTCACATTTACAGTCAACCCCCCAAATCTTATTCTTGTGTGTGTGTGTGTGTGTGTGTGTGTGTTTGGTGCTGGTGGTATACGGAATAATAGATTATTAATAAGGCTTACAGAACTATGTTATGCAAAATTATGTTTCAGTTATTGGCCAATTTATGTCTCAAGTCATAAAATAACTCTTATATTGGGAAGAAACTCATACCTCAATTTAGAAACTGGAAAAATGTATGGAGACAATGGGGCAGCTATGGCAAACAGCACTGTTTCTTGTAGAGGTGAAACCCATTCCTGAGATCATTTCCCCACTATCAGACATCATAAATTATTCAGATACACTAACTCTCAGAAACAAAAGCAAAGGAGAAAGGGAAGAGTGAAAGAGGCAAGAAGTTAAGTATGGAATTTGTTCCATGTAAGGATTTCAACATAAATATTATAAACAAGAAAATAACTACAGCAAGATTCTTTATTGTAAATTACACTAGAAAATTTAATTTCATGTTTACACTAGTTTTGTATAATACAGCATCAGGTTTTAGAGTGAGGAGAATTCAGCGGACTTGCTTGGAAAACATGCTGAGAATGGTACTTATCAACTTGACCTGCAATTTAAGAAAGAAGCTCTATATAGTCACCTAAAGGATAATAAATATAACCATCAACATTAAGTTTTAGGAAATATCAAGTCTAGAAATTATTTCCTTATTTATAAATAGAAAAGAAAAATATCTATTGATTCATGTGTTTTCAGTGTTAAGCTAAAAGTTATTGGAAAACCATCACCTATCTTAAAATTCAGTTCAGTTCTACATGCATATTTGCCTTCTCTTAACTGTTGCTTAATGGATATGAGTACAAGGCTTACTGTTAGGTTATTTCTATAAGAGTATTTTGCTGCTTTGTGATTTCATTACAAATGTGTTGAAATTGAACCAGTAAAAAGAAGATTTTCTAGGTGTGTAGGGTATATGTATCATACATCTAAACTTTTATTGCCATAGAATTAAATAAAATAATTTTACAAATAGGTTAACAGGTAGAAAACATTGGTTATATCTAGGTTTCTATTAATATCTCCCATTACAATGTGGACATATTTGTCACTTGCTATGAGCATTCTTACCTAGGTATGAAAATATTTAAATTCTGGTGAAATAAAGTGATTCAAATTCAAGTTCCTCAACTTTTCCAAAGCTGATTTTTATAGTTATTCTGACCTATAATTGTTGCATTCATGTCAAATATGATTCTCCAAGTCAATCTGTTTTCTCTGATCTTGTCTAGAATAAATTGTGAGTCCTAGTTAATTCTCAGTGCTTGGGCAAAGAAATGGGACTTGCCTAGTTCTCATCTACTCTTGTAGTTAAGTATATCCCTACGTTTTTATAATTATTCATTGCCATCAGTCTGGAATTAGTTCTTAAATTAAATTTGTACCATAATGCTATCTTCTTGGAATTTTTCTCTCTTTCTGTCCTTATATCCCTTGACTGTTTTTTTTTGTGTGTGTGTGTGTGGGTACTGGGGGTCGAACTCAGGACCTCACGCACCAGCAGGCGCCCGTGCCGCTGAGCGATATCACTAGCCCTTTTTTCATATGTGGGTACTGGGAGTCGAACTCAGGACCTTGCGCTTGCCAGGCAGGAGCTTATGCTGCTGAGCCATCTCACCGGCCCATCTCCGACTTTTCTGTTTTTTTTTTTTTTTTTTAACAGAAAATTTTAGTAAATTGCTGATATAATGGTATTTTAACAGGAATACTCAATAAATCAATGTATACTAAGATCCCTAAAACACTTGCCACAAACTAAAAGAGCAATGCTGAACGGAAGAAGTGGTTAGCTCTAAAGCAGGAACTTGGTATCTTTAAGATTCAAGGCATAGGGCCGGTGAGATGGCTCAGCGGCGTAAGCGCCTGCCTTGCAAGCGTGTGGGCCCGAGTTCGACTCCCGGATCCCACATACGAAAAAGGGGCTGGTGATATCGCTCAGCGGCACGGGTGCCTGTTGGCGCGCGAGGTCCTGAGGTCGACCTCCCGGTACCCACAAAAAAAAAAAAAAGATTCAAGGCATAAAAAAAGTATGAATCAACAAGAATAAATTTAGGTCACTGCATGTGTGCAAAATGACGTTCAGTTCTATGGCCGTGGCATTACTCTATCTTTGATCTGTCTAAAATTATCTACCTTGTGAACTTTCAAAGCTGGCTCCTATTCATCAGTTTAGTCTCTCCTTACAGTAAGCAGCCTAAGACGGCCACAGATTCCTGCTCCACTGTGGATAAGCTTTGTATAATTCCTTTTCCTTGAATACAAGCATCACCTGAATACAGTGGGATTGCCATTTTAATGATTATTTTAAATTACATAAAACTCCATTTTCACACATTGGAAAGACATTGTTGTGATAGGACCCCATTAATGGGATCTGCGTGTACCCTACAGGAGCAGAAAAAAAACCCTCTGCAAATGGCTAGAAGGAAAATAGAGACCTCAGTCTCACACCAAAGGAGTTGAGTTCTGCTAACAATCTAAATAAACTCAGAAAAACACTTCAAGTTCCAGATATATAGATGGCTAACGGCGAGACTCCAAGCACAGGATATATCTGCCATACCTAGATGCCTAGCCTACAAAAACTGTGAGAAAAAAAAATAAATAAATAAACTGCTTTAAGTCTATACAATTGTGGTAATACCCGATATGGCAGATATTAATGTATCTCTCAAAAGCCATCTTATCAGTCCTTCTGGCTCCTCAATCCAAAATACTCCAGCCCATAGTCAGGTCAGTATGTGTTACTTTGTTCTTTATTTTCTTCATAGAATGCATTACTATCGAAATTATACATTTTGTGTTTGAATAATATAATAATCTAATATTAGCTAACAGTAATTACAATTTTATGATATGTTGGTCCTTATATGTGACTCATTTAAGCCTCATTCTCACCTTATTAAGAAGAAAGAATGATTTATATTTTACATAAGCTAGTCTGGGATACTGATATGCTAAATAATACTTTTGGGGCCACATGATTGTTAAATGGAAAAGCTGAAATTTAAACCCAATTATTTTTCTTGAAGTTTTCACTATATTATTCTACTTTAAATAGTGTGTTTCATATAGTACTTTATTATAAATGAGTTGCAATCAAATTTATTACTTCAGTCTTCCTACTGCAAATTCTGACACTTTTTCCAGAGGAAAAAAAGGAGAAATAAAAGATAAAATGCTTATGACCTCATTAGATTCAAGTATTTATTTCCTATCCTTCATGACAAAATTTGCTTTTCCTTTTTCACATCATGATTGAAATACCCAAGGTAGATATTTCTTATGAAAAATAGTTGACATTAAACTATTAAAATAATAAAACAGAAAATCCAGAGAGACTTCACCACTGTGAAGATCTGTTGCAAAATCGTTCTGCTATATTACACTGACGTCTCAAAGGGCTTCTTTTGAAAGTTACAACATGAAATAACCACTGAAACACAGGTAGAAACAAACTATAATATATTATAAATGCAAATTTTTTTGTATTGCAAGACTAATGCATATTTATTGTGAAAACGTTAGATGACCTCAATATGGAAAAAGTGCCTAAAACTCATAAGCCAAACAATTAAGATATGGCAATTGTATATATTTGACTATAATATTTCAATATTATTTTATATTTATATTCATACAAGTAAATTCATACTTGCATAATTTTGAGTACTATTTTCAAATTAATAATATATTATAAATACATTTGTTGGGGCTGGTGAGATAGCTCAGTGGCATAGCGCCTGCCTAGCAAGCACGAGGTCCTGAGTTCAACTCCTGGAACCCACATATGAAAAAAGGGCTGGTGATATGGCTCAGCGGCATGGGTGCCTACTGGCGTGCAAGGTCCTGAGGTCGACCCCCGGTACCCACAAAAAATAAATAAATACATAAATACATAAATACATAAATAAATAATTAAATTTGTTACATATTTGGCTATAACGTTATACTATTAAATATATTTCTGTTGAGTTCAGAAGTTTTTGGTTGCACAAAAATTATATCAAGAACCAAAATATGGCATCATCAAATTAACAAGCTTCTTTTCAGCAAATGAAACCACTAACAAAGTGAAGAGACAACTTACAGAATGAGAAAAAAAATTTGCCAGCTATTCCTCAAAGGAGTAATGTCTAGAATATGTAAAGAACTTGAAAAAATTAGACCCCCAATTTAAAACCCAATTTAAAAAATGGACACCTGAAATGAATAAAAACTTCTCAGACAAAGGAATCCAAATAGCAATAAATACATGAAAAAATGTTCAACTTCACTGGCAATTCAAATTAAAATAACACTGAGATCCCATCTCATTCCAGACAGAATGGCTGCCATGAAGAAATCAACCAATAACAAATGCTGGCGAGGCTGTGGGGAGAAAGGAACCCTTCTGCATTGTTGGTGGTACTGTAAACTGATACAACTACTATAGAAATCATTATGGAGTTTCCTCAAAAAACCAAAGTAAAAATTCCATTTGACCCTACAATTCACTTCTAGGTATCTTTTCAGAAGAGTTCAATACATCATACCCACGATGTATGCATGTATGCATATCCATGTATATAGCAGTGCAATTCATAATAGCTAAATTTTGGGAAAAAGCCTATATGTCCATAAACAAATGGATGGATTAAAAATGTGATATTTGTACATGGTGGTGTACGACTCTTCTGTAAAAAAAGGATAAAATCGGGCCAGTGAGATAGCTCAGAGACATAAGCGCCTGCCTGGCAAGCGCAAGGTCCTGAGTTCGACTCCCAGTACCCACATACGAAAAAAGGGCCGGGGCCGGTGACATCACTCAGAGGCACGGGTGCCTGCTGGCGCTCGAGGTCCTGAGTTCGAGCCCTGGTACCCACACACACACAAAAAAAAGATAAAATTGAATCAATTGTAGGAAAATGGATGTACCTTGAGACTGTAATGCAATGAATATATATATATATATATATATATATATATATATATGACAAAATAAAAGACAGGTAATAGGAAAAAATGAGAAAAAAAAGAAGATATTGTAATTCAGTGTGGACAACATATCTAAAAGTGTATCTTGACTTAATTGTCTTACATATTTTATATGTTCTTAGAGCTATTAGTCTGGTTTTCAGTCTGTACTATGATAGTAAACTTTATAAAGTCTTATAAGATACATAAATGAATTTGATCCTGGAAAAATAAAAGTAGGGTGGAGAGAAGGGGGAAAGAAGGGAACGGAAATGTATTATGCACATGTACCAATCCCCTACAGTGCATGTAATCATTCTGTACCTGAAACATGTACTAATAAAACTCAAAAAAAGAAAAAAAACGCATGTGAACTTCATTATTCTTTTCATTTATCATTTTTTCAATTCAAATTATCTTACTTTAATAGAACCTGCGGTTTACCAGGACTCCATGCACCTATGTCCTTTTGAGAATGTCTCTCAGATGCTGCACTTAGAGTTCACATAAAGGATGTTTCCATTACCACATATACTCTTAGAATATTATTTTTTAAGCTCTTTCCTTGTTACTACCTCATAGACAATGGCTGATATGGGTTCATTCCCTCATAAATTTCCATGTCTGGCTTTGTACGATTTAAATATTCAGGTGAAATACTGAAAAGTCTGAATTAGTCCCCAGCAGCATTTACAAGTTTGTGCAATGTACGAAAAATTCACAAAGAAAATGGAGATTACTCGGTAAAGACTTTATTACTACTTCCTATGTTCTTCCTTCATTATTTATCATTTTCCTGGAAGAGGTATGATCTAAAAATATCGTGAAGGTTTAAGTTTTTAAAAAAGTATTACAGTAAAAGACACATTGTATTGATCTTTCTCAAAAGACTACCTCTCACTGAGAACACACTTATCCCACCTTTTTTCCCACTTTCTGAAGCAGATTCTGGAAGGCCTCTTTCAGGAGTAAATTTGGTTGTGTTGTTGTAGCTGCACCAATGTCCTGAATCAGTTCAGAATATTTACCTTTCATGATCATTTTGACTCTGGGGAAGAGTCAGAAGTCATAGCGTACGAGATCAAGTGAATTAGGTGGAGGAGGGCAAGCCGTGATATTGTTATGACTCTACCTTTCCTTTGGAGGGCGCTAGGTGACATCACTGACCATGCTTTTTATTACACCTCACAGACATGCTAATGAAAAAAAATCTTACAGAACTGATTCAGAAAGTGGCAAGAACATTAGAATATGTGTGTTCAAATTGGGGAAAATAGTTTGAAGGGGATTAATAGCAATGTGTGTTTTACTGTAATAAAAATTTCAATTTAAACACTCACCATATATTTTTATAGCATCTGGTAGCTAGAATTAAAACATTTCTCTTTTAGTTCTATATTTTTGTACTTTTACCACATTTATTTTATTTTAAAACATAGTGACCATTATTTTAGTCTTTCTTTTCAGAAAGGTATATATTCTCCTTTTCACTGAATTTCAGACAGTGATAATAAGAATGGAAGTCTCATTATAAATATTTTAAATATACAAACATTTATTTTTATGTTCCCCTACACACACATGCACAACCACACACACACAATTCCAAGTCATTCATGTAATTTAAAACCCTATGACTATGTGAGTATAATGAGAGGTAAGTTCCAAATGTAAGGTTATTAGGCTCTTGCATCTATCTACAAGAAAATAAAGTCTTGTTTGATTTTACAGAATTGCAGAATTTCTTCCCTTAACCTCTAATTACCTTAGAAAGGGCACCAAGGAGTAAAACATCATGGCAAATGAAAAGGTTTATATGAGATCTACACATTA
This sequence comes from Erethizon dorsatum, assembly GCA_028451465.1. Lineage (NCBI taxonomy): Eukaryota > Metazoa > Chordata > Mammalia > Rodentia > Erethizontidae > Erethizon > Erethizon dorsatum. Next base: position 21,158,764 of record CM051824.1, read on the forward strand.
TCAATATCAGTTCTCAATCCTCACCTTTGTTATAACAAACACTACTATCTATATAATCAGTAAATAAATTTCATCTAGATATATGCAGATGGATGTGTAATTTCTATTGAAGTGGAAAATGTATCTCACCTCAAATCAATCACTTAATATCACAGTGTTCCACAACCATTACTAAGACACAAAATTATGGAACAGTATGGTGTTTCTTTCAGGCACAGTGCAGAGCACACCAACATGTTTACATATATCTGATGACAATTCTTTGTCATAATGACAACACAATAGAATACAAACACATCCTACCCAAAAAATGTTCTATTTATCCCATCTTCTAAACTTTTGTTATGTATATTAAGTATTCCATTGTGTTTCCTGGGTTTCTAGTCATCTTTATAAGCAATATTTAATAATTCACATTAGCTTGCTTCATTTATCCCAATAATACATGCCTGAACTTTGAGATGGCACTAATCCTCTTCTTACAATAACTACTTTATATTTTATTTTCTAATGACCTTCTTCTGAAGGAAAGACTCTTTAAATATATGATCAGAAAGAGCAACACTGTAGAAAAATGACTCATGATTCAACAAATGAAATTCTATAAAAGTTGTATTTCTGTTGATGTTTTAAGTTTGTAGAAGGACAACAATTTGCATAAAAATATTAAGGAAGACCCAAGTTTTCTTATGGAGGAAGTAAGTAAGCAAGATTTATATTGAAAGTACAACTGGGATTTCTATTTTTTTCCCTTTTGTTTTGGAATAGTATTTGAAAATAGGTATTAGAAAAGGGCATATGGGTGAATAAATGGTTGGCAAATAAGACACAGGACATCTAATTCAGAAAAAAAGACATTTTTCTGATAACCAGCTAGTTGAATGATTTCCTCCAGTTGTACTCAGTAACATAGATTTGGAATTATAAGAGGTATCTAAGTAATTTTTTCATTTTTTCTATTTATTATTTTTTCTTTTTTTCTGTGTCTTTGTGGCTAAAATAAGGCATGATGGAAAATTAGCATCCTGGTAAGATAATATATAATTGTAAGCCATAGGGTGCAGATGGAATAGAAGTTTAACTGATCAGTACTTTGAGAAATAGGAAAAGGGAAGCATAATTCTATAAAGAATAGAGTCCATGAATGGAAATGGGAATAGAATGAGAAAAAAAGGATATAACTTTTAAGTTTTCATTTTATAAGGTAAGGTAATCTTTGGGGATGAGATTCTCTAGGTCAGTTTTTCTTAAAATATGATTAGGAAAGTTGGTTGAATAAGAATTGCTTGGAAGTTTTATCACTCTGCAGGTTGTAGGATTCCATTCCAGACCTAAGTAAAACTCTTTAAGATGCTGTCCAAGCATCACAATTGTCAACCCAGATGATTGAAAAGTGTAGTTGAAAGATCACTAATAAAAACAAAGATCAGTAAAGACAGCAGAAGTTGTCTTGGTTTTAGGAATTATAAAAGAGCAAGGGTAAGATTCTCAGAGGGTAACCATGACATTGAAGCCAAGTGTTTATATAAAGAGAAAAAATAAGGATTATCACCTTGGTTCATCAAATAGGTATATGTGGTAATAAGCAACTATTAATTTATTGGTAATTTTGCCAGTCCAAAAAGGTAACAAAATTGGATCTAATAACCCATGTAGACAGGAGATTAGGGGCCAAGGAACCTGAGATCGAGAGTAAAATCTTACAGAAAAGGGCTTCATGGAGCAGCTACAGGGTTCATTGAATATGCCTTAATAAAAATGGGTATGACAAGTTCATGATTAAAGTCACCAATCGCTGCCATATAAGTTCAACATTCCAGAACTTTAGAATCATGTAATTCATCTTTCCAGCACCATCCCATCTTCTTTGCCTCATCCTTGCCCTCAGGGACTCAACTGGTCAAATTAAAATCCTGGAATGTGCTTGAGCTTTTACTTAAATGAAGTAAGATAAGTAGTTAAGAAGAATCATATGGAAATCCATTTTCCCTTCTGGAATACAGCAGGGACAAGGGAAGCCCGAGACTAAGTGTCATCTTGAGCACCTCTGCAGGATCAGCTTCCAGGCCTTCTGAGTAAAACACAACAAAATCTAGACTTTTTTCCCGTACTCCCCTTACTATTGTGTGAAAATTAGTTATATGGTCGTCTTCTAGTACAGAATCAAACCAGGGATATGTAAGAGTAAACAAAGAATTGGCAGCCATGGTTTCATTTGGAAGGTCTACAGAAACTCAGAGGCAGATCCATTTAACTTTCAAATGAATCACTGATTGCTATTAGCATGACCTTGCATTTTCAATTCTCTCTGATGTGGAAGGAAATGCATCCACTGTGGAAGCAGGTTTGCATAAAGAAAATATGAGGTGGTTTGACTTGTTATATGGAACAGAAGAGATGTATTTATAAAGAATTTAGCCAAAAGAAAATAATGAAAATCACTAATGTAAGAACTCCAAAGTCATTAAATTGTGCAATGAAAGGTGTATTTTACATATAAATGCCAGGCTTGGAAAGCTTTTTGTTTCTTTTCTTTCTCCTGTTTTAATCCCTCAGTATTACAGTGCTCTACATAGAAAAACAAAGAGTAGACTGAGACAATGAGTGAATTGATCTCATTCCATTTGGTTAGAGTTACTAACAGAAGGATTCCACTGTGTTCCAGAACTTCAGACTACACTAGACTCCAAAAAGAACCCTCATATTTTAGCTTCTATTTGTGTTTCACTGTGTATGGACCTGTGATTGTGTGAGTAAGAGAAGTAGGTATTACTATGTAGGTTTGTAACGGTAAAGCATTACATGTGTATAGTCTGCAGGCTCCTGTTTTGGTGATATGAAGTCAGGCATAGAGAGTTATATTTATTACAACTGCTACAGATCTGCTGATATTGTTGATATTTGGGAGAGCCCAAACATTCTCATATTTTGAAGAAACAAAATGTAAGATTACAGCTACAGCATGTTACAGTGGCCTCTTCTATGTGCAGAGATGTGGAATGATTAAAACATAACCAAAATTTTGTTAAGGACTTGGTTAGATCTGAATTCACAGAATTCAAAGAAAAAAGAAAAAAAAAATACATGATACTCTGTTTCAAAGGTAACAAAGACAGGTACAAATTTTAACTGTACAAAGAACAAAGTAAAATATAGAAAAACTGCTACAGCTAATTCTGACTACTGTGTACTCATGAACTTAAGTGCATTCACTACAAATTTCTTTAATCCAATCCAAACAATTGAGTAACTAGTTCTTTAATAAAAATATTACTTCCTAGAATAATCAACCCCAAATTTTGAATGTTAAATATAATCATGGATCATTGATGTTATTAAAATACCTAGCTAGCTATTGAATCTAATGCCAACAAAACCTACTTTAAGTCAGGATTTTTAGTTACCTTTAATACATTATATGGCTATACCAATGGCCAGTGCCTCATAGGTGAAATTCTACTTCAATAATTCCACCTGAAATTTGCTTATATTTGGATGCCCAGCTGGTCTTAGAAAAATCGGTTTGATTCGGCAATTAAACAATTAATTACTGGCAGAGTTGGATTGTCTAGTAGGCTACTCCAGCTGTAAGGCCAGCATCTAATGCGTCAAAGTGCTGCCCCACCAATCGTTAAATATTTTAAACACAGTATTTCTCTAAACCTTGATCTTTTGTACTCAGGGGACTTTTTTCAATTTCTGAAGCTGATAGAGTCACAAATGGCAAACGAAATGAAAAATAAAAGCAGAGAAACACTGCTTTAAAAAATCTATTCTGATGGCCAAATCTTTAAGTTGGGAAAGCTGAACTGAATTACATGCAGCAATGTGGTTTTCTGAGGTTAATTAGGATAAAATAACTTCTCATCAAAACAATACACTTAACAATTGTAGAGGAGTACCGTCGGAGAGAGAGAAAAGTGACAAAAAACCTCAGGATTTACCCTTGTCTCTTATGCCTAGAGATAGATGATTTAGCTTTGCTTGTTCCAGTGCTGCTTGTTTGTCTCCCTGCTGGCTGTCAAATGGGAGGAAGGAAAACAAAGGAGACCACTGGGCCCTACACAGGGGCATGCCTAGGGACCCACTGCTTGGATGGCATATGTGCCAGGTAGATAGGAGAGCTTTGAAAAACATGAAAACATGGCTGGTTCTCATCTCATGGACCACAGCGTAACAGTGATATGGGATAGAAGGAAGAAGATAGACAACCACCTCCAGGCATATCAGTCAATACACTTTGATCTTGTCAACATGATGTGTGACCAAAAAATATAATGAATGTTTAAATTTTTTAAAATTTATTACACTAAAAGACACATTACCATTATCCCCCCCCTCAAAATACACTACCTCGCTTTGAACACAGTTATTACATTGTTCTTGCCAATATCTAAGGCAGTTCAGGAAATCCTCTGTGGTGGTGACTGTCTTTAGCTGTGCATCATTGCCCCCTTGATGTCCTGAATTGATTTAAATCATTACCTTTCATGGTCACTTTGACATTGGGAAGAGCCAGAAGGTGCAAGGTGCCAGATCTGGTGAACCAGGTAGACGCAGAAGCACTTTAATGTTTTTACAGTCTCACTTCTTCTTGGACAGCACTGGGCAGCAGCATTCACTGTGTTTTGGACCACATACATTTTCTAAGGATAATAATGACATATTGATATTGATATATTATTGATAAATAATAACTGCATATTTTGATCCCATCTCTCAGGTAAATCATCATACTGCTACTTATTCCATATATTAATTCATGAATTTTTCTTTACAATTTCAGGATTTGACCTTGTTCATGCCTCCAAACACTCTAGGGATAATATGCAAATAATTTTCATATATGTTTGTTATATTTTCATGTCAGTTTGAAACTCATTTTTGCATAAATGTGGAAGGTGATTTTATAGAAAATATAAAGAATGAAGAAGATGCACAGGCAAATTGAAACCCAAAGACCAGAGTCTGATCCTTGTTTTGCTTTCTTTTAAATTGACATATAATACTTCTAGATATTTTTAGGATAGAGTGGGACAGTTTGATACACATATATTATAACTAGTGACCAAATCAGGGTAATTAGTATTTCCACCTCTTTAAACATTTATCCTTTCTTTGTGTTGGAAAGCCTAAACTCCTCTTTTCTAGTGCTTTGTTGAATATAGATGATCCTTAAATTCAAATATATGATTTTTTCCATGCTTATTTTCATCAAGTTTTCAAAAGAATTCATGTATAAATTAGAATTTGTTCATTTCTATACAGAATCACAATAAAGAAATTTACCTAAAAATTTATGATGGGGGGCCGGTGAGATGGCTCAGCGGCTTAAGCGCCTGCCCGGCAAGCGCAAGGGCCCGAGTTCGACTCCTGGAACCCACATACGAAAAAGGGGCCGGTGATATCGCTCAGCGGCACAGGAGCCTGCTGGCGCGTGAGGTCCTGAGGTCGACCCCCCGGTACCCACAAAAAAAAAAAAAAAATTTATGATGGGAACAAACTCTGAGGCCCATGATGCCCATCAGTGTTAGAAAGATGTAACACTGCCAGGTGATGTGGCACACATCTGCAATCCCAGCAGTCAGGAGACTGAGGCAGGAGGGTTGCAATGAATTTGAGGCCAGCTGGGCTACATAGGAGTTCAAGGCCATCCTGACTACATAGAGAGACCCTGTCTAAAAAACAAGTTATATTTGCTATCTAATTCAAAACATTCAGCTTTGTCATAGCACAAGAACTCTGGGAAAGCTCATGACACAATGATAAATATTCATAAAATTCTCCCTTGATTGAACTGATTCTATTATTAATTTACAATAAAATCCCTGTAATTTTTCCTTATGTTTACAATCACCTGGCAGTCATTTGTGACTAGATTAAGTATATTGTCAGCCATCTATTTGCAGAAAATGTGTTTAGGTGCATGGCTTCTACAGATAATAAATCATATTGTCTTAGGTTCTAATTTGATAATCTTGTCAATCGATAATTTTATAATCAAGCTCTGAAAGAAAATTCCTGCTGTTTTACAGATTTCAAAAGCATTGTTATGCCATTTAATTTATACAAACTTTAAGAATAAGGTGGATTTTTACTTGAGGTTTTTGCTTTTTGCTCTTCTGGTGTGTACATTTATTTTTTCTGCTTAACTTTATTCTGCTCATTTGTGTCTTGGTGACTTCTTGGCCCCACTTTAGCATTAATTTCTTAGTGTTATTTGTCCACTAACTTATTGTCCTCATCACATCAAATGCAGTAATTGATGACACCAAGCAAATTCAACATCCAGATATCTAACACATGAACTTCTTAATTCCTTAACATTCTCAAATCCTAGTAGCTTCACATTAACTTCGTTAGTGCTACACATTTCTATAATTATCCAGAACTGCTACAATTCTGAACTCTTGAAATCAACCCTCCCACTCATTCTCCCAAAACTGTTCTTGAGGCTCTTACATGTGACTTCCTGTTACACTTGTCTTGCAGTTTCTCCTAGACCTCCGATTCTATTACCGCAATAATAGAATACTCCACATTGATTAGCCTCTTCTGTTGATCTCACTACTGTATTTTCTATCTTGGCTATTAAAAAAAAAAAAACTCTATGGTATGTTATTTTGTCTTTCTCTTGCTAACATGGTCAAATTCTTTTCCTTATTTGCATTTCTATTACATGCTGCCAGTAAAACTGCAATTTTGCGAAAGTCTAAATATTGGCTTCTCAGTTTTTCCACTCATTTTTTTTTTTGTGGGTACCAGGGGTTGACCTCAGGACCTCGCGTGCCAGTAGGCGCCCATGCCACTGAGCGATATCACCAGCCCTTTTTCGTATGTGGTTACCGGGAGTCGAACTTGAGCCCTTGTGCTTGCCAGGCAGTCGCGTACGCTGCTGAGCCAACTCACTGGCCCTTTCACTTAGTTTTTAAATGCTTCTGGAGAAAATCACTTTCTTAGGCAGATAGGTAGCATCATAGTGCCCATGAGTAATTCTCTATTTACCTAGTCACAGTAAGTATTTGAAATTGTCTGATTTCCCCAAATAATTTATCTTACCATATCTGCACCATATTCAAAGTATCATGGAGGAGACTTTAATAAGAACATCATTAACATTTCACAAGCACAGCATAAAGGAATATTATCTCCTGGTGACACTAATAAATAACTACTGCCTCTCTCTCATATCTTTTTCTTTTTTGTTCTCCACTGTTTTCATCAATATTTAGACATGGTTAAGGCTCTCACTTGTTTAAAGAAAATGTTCATTTACATTATATTTCTTTCCAATAAGCAAACCAAAACAATTTTTATCCTTTCTTAAATGAGCTACTCATAATAATTTTGCATACTCATTGTTTTCACTTTTAACTTCTCTGCACTGCTACAATAAGTAGAATGAGTTACCTTTCCTTGGAAACCTTTCTTCTCACAAAAGGCACATGTAGTCTTGATTCCAATGAATACTCCTTAGAATTTATTATAGTTGACTTCTCTAGATCATTTGATAATGTTATCATCAAAGTAGTTATTAAAATGCATTTTTCCCCTTAGTATAGAGTGCTATACTCTTCTGATTATCTTCCAGATGATCCAAAATTGGTTTCTCACAACCATTGTTAGATTGTCTTTTGTCACTGATTACTTAAATATTAATTTTTTCAGATATTTTTTTCTTTTGAACTTTTGCTTTGTATGTATGTTATATATATGCCATATATATGGTGTATATGTATATATATGCCATATATATGGTATATATATATACTGAGTAATATCTTCATATGTCAATCTTTTTCTGCCAAGCAAAAAATATAGCCAAGCAGTTGGGTACATTCACATTACTAATAGTTGAATGTAAAGGCTACTTTGTGCCTATTTGGTTATTGCTTATTTCTAACTAGGGAGAGCCCCTCCAAACTGTCAAGAATCATGTTACTGGAGATCATGCACAGATTAAGTGAGTTGGCACCAAGGTAATACTGGCTTATGTCTTGATTCTAAACTCTAGGTCCACACATTACAATTTTTATTCCTATTGCCTCTGATATTTCAAACTCAACTTATGAAATGCCAAAATCATCACCACCTGCTATTACCCCATATAAGCCAGGGTAGTAAACGTTAAAGTGGTTTTTACAAACAACCCCCAGATATTCCAAAATGAAGTTTAACACTATGTGGTAGATTGAATAAAGGTTGTCCAAAATGTCACATCATAACCTCTGCATTCGTGAATATGTTACCTTACGTAGAAAATGTTTTGTTTTTTTCAGTCATGATTACAATGTAGACTTTGAGGTGAGAAGATTATTCTGGATTATCTGTGTGGGCCCAAAGTAATTACAAGGATACCTATTTTTTTTTTTTAATGTGGATACTGGGGGTCGAACTCAGGACTTCGCGATTGCCAGCAGGTGCTTGCGCCGCTGAGCAATATCACTGGCCCTTTTTGCCTTTTTATGTGGGTACCGGGAGTCAAACTCAGGACTTGTGCCTGCCAGGCAGGCACTTATGCCACTGAGCTATCTCACCAGCCCAAGGATTCTTAAAAGAGTGAATGAGAGAGTCTAACTCAGAGGAGGGGAGATGGCAGTGGAACCAGGTGTACTAGTTAGAAAGAGATTAGAAATTGCAAAACCTTTGGCTTCAAAGATGAAGGAAGGGGCCAAGAGCCAAGTAGTGCAGGCAGCCTCTACAAAACAAAGAAAGCAAGGAAATTAGTTATTCCTTATAGGTTTCTGGAAGAATGCAACACTTCCTATAATTTGATTTTAGGCCACAATATTCATTTCCAAATTTTGTCCTGTGGAACTGTGAGACAATAAACTTGTTTTGATTTGACCCACTGCCTACAGAAATTTGTTACAACATCAGTAGGAATCTACAACAAACAATAAAGATTTACTGTCTATCACTGTAATTCAACACAAATTTTCCTTGCCCACTCTCCTCTAGGTTTTACTGATTTCTTATACTTTAATGGGTAATTCAGATGTCACCATGGAAAGAAAAAACTATTCTGGATTATCATGGTAGAAGTTTTATGAGAAAGCCTGGAAATGGGATATAGTAATTCTTTCTGTATGCCATTCCAAGAGAGTCTATGACAAATAGTTTAATGTACACACAGGAAAAATAAATGACACCGGTGGACATCTATCTAACTTCTGCCATCATCCATCTTCCTGAACAACCAATAGCCATTTTATTCTTTTTCATGCACATAGAACAAATTCACTGTTGTAAATGATGCATCAAAATTCCGTTCAGTCACTACAAGCCAAAGATATTATTTCTGGATAATATTCAATTATCTCCATTATATTTTTACTTTCATAACAACATATGAACCACAAATATCCCTACATTTTTCCTCCTCTGGCAACTACTAAACTAAAAATAAATATCATACTCCACTTCCATAGTCAACCCCATTATACAAAGATTTATCAGAGATAGGATAACTCAAATTATGTGTCCTATTTAGAAAAAAATCAGAAATGCGCAGCAATCAGTAGTAAGTGCAAGGCATAATTTTTATGAGCAAATACTGCAAAGGTGCTCTCTATGGAGGGGGAAAAAGATTTTGTTATCAAAATTTTATTCTACTCTCCTAGAGAAAGTGCCTTGTGTCATCTTTTTCCTCCTCACTGTGTTGTGATAGCCCTCTGAGAAAGATCTTCATTAATAATTTTCATAAGTTACTTCTGAAATACTGTTATTCTCTGGATAATTACTATTAAGTTGACAGGGAGAAGCTTAATGCTGATAAGGGAGAGAAGTAAAGCAAATTTACTCAGAACTGTGAATTTGGACTACACTTCCTGAAATATAGACAAGTAGAAAGCAACAGTTTAAAAATTCTGCTAGCATAATATATACAAAGAAATGATAAACTCAGATTGCCCCTACTCATTAATGCAAAAAAACAAACAAAAGAAAAACAACTTAACTCTTCAAAACTCTGAGCACTTAACTCTCCACAGTCAGAAGATGGCTTGCAGATCTGTGCAGTCTCTATAGAAAGCATTATCCACACAACTGTAACTTAGACAAGGTGTGGATTCATCCAAATAGGCACACGAGTGCCAATATTCTTCATCATGAAGAACAAGCTAAAAGAGTTCATTTTCTGACATAAGAGTATGATAAAATGGATAGATGAGCCTGAGAACTTTGAAACCATTAATCAAGATTGTAAACTTGACTAGATTAAGAGTTACCCAGCAGATGAGTAAAACACAATTCTAGATCACTCATAGGGCCGTGCCCTCAGAGATTATGTCTTGTTCCTCTTTCTGTTCCTTCCTATCAATGGTACTTCTGGGCTGCCATGCAATGGTAGCTTCTCTCCACCACATCCTATCACTAGATGCCTCAGCTTCAGAACCAGGTTAACCTGATTTAAATCTGTGACACCATGAGCCAAACCATTTCTGCCTTTAAGTTGTGAATGCTGGATATTTGTCTCAGCAACAGGAAATCTAATTAATACACACTTAGTATATTATGAATTCTGCTTACATTTAAGCTATGTAATACATATACTATGAATACATTTCCTATTCTACTCTTATCACAATTAATTTTTCAAGATAAGTGCATTGCCTAAAAGTGTTTCAAAATGCTTGATTAATTCATTGGGAAATCAACAAGGTGTCAAAGTAGATCTTTGGTAGAATAAGTTGTGACCATAGGCAAACAGTTATCATCATGGACTCCACCAATGAGTTCCAACTTATCATCAACTTGTCAAAGCCAAATTAAGTCCATTTACTCCTACTGATATAATACTCAAAAGAGAAGCAAGTCAACAATGTACTGCATCCTGTAATCCCAGCACTTGGGAGGTTGAGGCAGGAGGATTGCCATGAGTTCAAGGCCAGCCATGGCTACCTAGTGATTTCAAGGCTGGTCTGAACTATATGGGCAGACCCTGTCTCAAAAACAAAAACAAAAACAAACAAAGAAAAAAAACCCAACCAACCAAACAAACAAAAAAACAATGTACTACAAATCTCATAGAATATTCAGAAGACACAATGTGTATATAAGGAATTCATCTCTTCAACTATATGAGGTCATGTTAACTACACCTCTTTTTCATATACTCATTGACACATCAACATGGGGCATGTAAGTTCTGAAAATAAAAGTTTAATCAAAGAAAAAGAGTTAGCATGAACCAAAACTCATTGTTTCAAGTTTGGGCATCAATTACTAGAACTGGGCATTTTGACAGGCACCCCATGTTCTCTCCTAGGCCCCAAGTAGAGAGCAAGAAAGACAAAATTAGCAGCAAAAAAAAAAAAAAATGAAATACATTTTCTTCTCATGAAAATCCAACATGCAGGTAAATTTATGATTACTATAAAGCTATACTAAAGTTAGTCCACTTTAGGTTTTAAAATGAGAAATTCAATTACTTTTTTTTTTCTTTATGTGGGTACCAGGAACTGAACTCAGGACCTTGCGCTTGCCAGGCAGGCACTTATGCCACTGATCTATCTCACCAGCCCTCAATTACTTTTCAGTGAGAAATTCAATTACTTTAGCTTTCAGTTTCCTCATTGTAAATACTAGAGTTTATTTAAAGTTTAATTCATATTCTACACATATGGGTAAGTTCTTTTATCTTCAAAACTTTTTCTCCTACTATTTCCCTTATAAATTAGAATTAAAATTTTCACATTTATTTTGTGTTTTGTTAGTGGTCTGGTTTGTGTAGCATTATGAAGAGGTGTCTCAACAGGTAGACAATTAGAATGATGTGCTACTGGTCTCTGCTGGATGGAAAGAAAATAAATGCCTTCAACTTGGGTATAAATACATTAACTACATGAGAGGACTTCATCTAATTTGCATAATGAACATTCTATGCCACATTATTTGCACCTGCATTATAAATTTACTGAGATTTTCACAACAATTATCAATGATCATATCAAAATATCAACTATCCCAAAGTGCCATTTCAATAAACAGTTGTTCTCAAAGCAATTTGTTTTCTCCTTGATATTTGTTCACAGTTTAACTTGTGAAAATATATTATGTAAAAACTTTTGAAATAAAGGCCTGTATAGTTTTGTTTTTAAATTTCAGTCCAGGAAAGAATGAGGAAGAAAAAATAAGGACATTTAGATCTCTCAAAATGACAATATTTAATATTTTCTCAGAAATAAATGTGCACATTTTTAAAGTATATTGATTACCTAAATAACTTACAAGTTGTAAAGTGCAATTAAATAACCAGTATGTATTTTCTGCCCTAAATGTCAAGATATAATTTGTAAAATATATTTTCATTACTTTCAGCACTTCCTGTTGTGCCTGTACTCTTAAATATGAATTCAAATACATATCCATTTTTATCTTATTTCATTTATCAATACATCCCAAAGTAAACCCATGCAGGTAAATATTTGCTATTTATATTTAATTATAATTTATCTAAACAAATATCTATCTAAATAATTACAGTATTCTTATTTTTGCTATTGAAATGAAGACTGAAAAGACTCTTTGCATTCAACTTTATCACAGATCTATATATATATATTTCCTTGTTCTGGTTAAATTTTTAAGTCATAGATTTAGATAAAACCTAGTACAGGGCCTGTGAGATGGCTCAGTCGCATAAGCGCCTGCTTGGCAAGCACAAGGTCCTGAGTTCAACTCCTGGTACCCATATTAAAAAAAAAAATAAAAACCTAGTACATTTTACCTAGTATTGCTAAATGATTTTTAGTAATTATTGCAAAGGAAAAATAACAGATAGAAAATGTGTAGCGTTTGATCACTTTTGGAAATTTCTATTTCATATATTTTATATAACATTGATATACTTACATATATAGAGATGTACTGAAAATAATGATTAAAACCTTAATCAACATAGTTTTAAAATACGTATTGTCAAAGCAATGCGTGTATATGAGGTGTATGCAAAGCATTGCAAAGATCCTGAAGTATTATCTTAGATGAAGAGAAAAGCATGGGTGTCTCTCATGTTGAACAAATTTTGTGACTTACAAAGAGGCAGGAAATATAGGTGAAAGGAAAAATGAATTTGTTGAATACAAATGAATAGTAAATAAATTATAGTAGCAAGGAATTAAAGATTTTCCAATAAAGAATTGTAGGAAAAATAGCCAATTGTTATTTTTTTAAGAAGCCATTTGAATCTAGAGCTTATTGTTTTCTAAAGTGGTTCTGTCTTGGTGAAATTATCCCATATTTGAAGCTTTCCAGACCTTCAGTTCTCATGCCATTGTGTAGGGAAGTTTTAGTGATCCCCATTTTATATGTCCTTGTTTGCACCAGAATTATGTTCAAGGACTGTCTTAACACCATATCTAACCATACTGGTTCCTTTTAGAAACAAGAATCAATCTTCAATCTTCCTAGAACTCAGAAGCCTAAAGTTGTAGCAACCGGAACTCTGCTTATCCCTACAATATATGATAAATATATTTTCTATATATACTCTCATTCTACTGATGCCACATTCTCACCATAATTGCTCTTCTCAGTTTCTTCCTGTGTTTTGATTTTGCCTCTTTTGTTTTTGTTTTAAAAGGACACTGATTTTAATAGAATGAATAAGGATGGCATAAGACTTTATGAGCTTTGCTTCCACTTCCTAGTATCTAAATATTTATTTGAAGTTCTTTGAATGTATATAATATTCAGAATATATTGGAATGGCATAAATTATTTATTTAAACATGTTTAACACAGGCTTTCTCCAAAATCTAAGATAAATATTTGTATAAGTAAATATCATATTTGTTGCTTTAGCCAACAGTTTAAAATATACCAAATGAGGGCCGGTGAGATGGCTCAGCGGCATAAGTGCCTGCCCGGCAAGCGCGAGGGCCCGAGTTCGACTCCCGGATCCCACATACGAAAAAGGGGCCGGTGATATCGCTCAGCGGCACGGGTGCCTGTTGGCGCGCGAGGTCCTGAGGTCGTCCCCCCGGTACCCACAAAAAAAAAAAATATATACCAAATGAACAACAAATCTCTGGTATTATCAGATGAGCATATTTAAGTGCAATTAACATTTAACTTGGCACCAGCTATGTACCAGGAAATTTGCTTTGCTCTTTGGTTAAAATCATAACATTTAGGTCACATAACTCTTTCTACATATAAAAAGCATAAGGTCAACACCCAAACTGGGGAAATCAGGGGTAAAATATTTGTTGAGAAATACCTTTTTATAAAACAAAACAAAACCACACCCACACCCACACACACACACCAGAACCAATCTGAAATAAGAGATAGCATTAATGATTACAAATGATCTTACTAACGACCTTCATGATTGTTTATGCATGTACCTTAATATTGGAACAAATTCTGTTTTTTTGGTAGCTGATTCAGAGCCCGTGGATCATGATATTGATTATACTATTGATTTGTTGTCTGGCGCCAAGTAAGGCACTTAGTAGCTGTCAGTTAATACTTCTGAAAATATGGAGCTGAATGTGCTTAAGATACTGTTTTGACAATTTAGTGGTAAAATGTCAAAACAGTCACAAATCAACATTTTTAATAATGTCACTTTCATGTATTGCTAACACAAATGCCAATTTGCAGTCACATTTTAAAAGCTGCTAATGTAGCCCCATTCTTCTATGATGCCATCACTTTACAATTGTTATGGGGTAGGATGTCCCAAAAGTACAGTAACAATTTGTCCAAGGCAAAATTTAAAATACATTTAGGTTAATGTTTTAAATCTTTCTGTGAAATGTAACTAATATCCTTTTTTGTGAGAAAAGAGTAAGCATTTTACTCTGAAAAATAACATTTTTAAAATAGGATCTCAGAGAAAATATGCATTAAAATAGAAAATGTTAAAGAATTTAAAACTCAGAAAACTAGATATTATATATTTTGCATGCATGTGCCCCCCACCATGCACACACACAAACACACCATGATTGAGCATTGGGTTATAATTTCTGGCTGCATTAAATAATTTACATAATGAACTAAAAAAAAGAAAGAAATTAACTTTACTGTGAGCACACATAGTAAGCTGAAACGAAGGGTTTTTAATCTGCCATACTACATTAGGTGAGTGGAGAAAGAATATAAGAAACCACAAAAACACATTTAGGGGGGCCAGTGAGATAGCTCAGCGGCATAAGCACCTGCCTGGCTGTAGAGAGCCATAAATGACCCAGCTTCGCGTCTGAGCATTCGCTCCCTCCGCCCATCCTGATCCTACGTCACCCATTAGACCCTCCCACTGCTTCCCTCAAAGAGATATAAGCCTTGGCACTTCCTCAATAAACTCTCTCTCTCACCCTCGCCTTCAAACTGCGTATGTGTTTTTCTTCATCCCCATACTGTCTCTTGGGCTACGCGTTCCTGCCCCTGGGAGCTCTGCTGGTTGGAGCCTCCATGGGTCACGACATTTTGGCGCCCAACGTGGGGCTCGAGAATGACAGGTTCTATGAAGGATCACCCTACAAAGGTTTAAAAGAGTGTCCGGCCGGCCTTTGACCCATCTATGAGGACTCCCCCTCAGTGATCCACTCGAGGACTTCTCTCTCTCGTCTCTCATCTGAATCATGGTAAGCATTTTCATACTGTAGGGTGTAACATGGGACAGAATCTCAGTGAACATGAGCTCTTTGTCTCAGGGCTCTCCCAGGCCCTCAAAGCCCGGGGAGTCAAAATCAAACAATCCCACCTAACTGCCTACTTTGAGTTTATAAATAAAATCTGCCCTTGGTTTCCACTGGAGGGTACTATCAATGTGAAGGTTTGGAGCCGTGTGGGTTATGCACTCCAAGATTACTACCGGGTTTTCGGACCTGAAAAAGTCCCCGTGACTGCCTTCGCATATTGGACATTAATTTCTGAATTGTTACAGGCTCGCCCTTCCAATCCCCACATAGCACAAACTATAGCTCAAGCTAAGGCTTCCCTTTGTTCTCATTCCCCCCATCATAGCCCCCCCGCCTCCATGATTCTTTACATACCTGAGGACCAACATGGCTGCCCGTCCCCTACCCCATCTCTTACTGCTTCCGCCCTTCCACATGGAGACGATCCTCCATCTTGTAGGAGTGATCCCCAATCATGCGGACACCCTGAGCGACCGCCATCTTGTGGCGCACCGCCATTTTCCTACCCTAACCTCCCGCCACCGCCCACTTCCGCCCTCTACAACTCCCCTCCGCCATCTTGCACCAAACTGCCTCCGCCATTTTCTGCTCCCGATTCCACTCACTCCGGCCCTTTGCCCTCCGCCCCCCCTTTCACAGCCCCTGCATTCCTTGTTAACTTCCCTCCCTTCTACCCCCCATCTCCTGCTTCCCCTGACTCTGATGCCTTCATGGCCCGACTTATGACTCGCATTGCTGACCTTGAACAAACTGCCAATAAGTTACATCAAACATTTAAACTTCAGCTATCCCAAGCCCCTACTCTTCCTCCTAACAAACCTAACCCTCCTCCAACCTCCCCTCTTGCGGCTGACCGTTTTTGGCACCCCTCTACAGCGTCCTCCTTTGCTACGGCTATATGGAGAGACCCACTCACCAACCAAAAACATGGCCCTGACCCTGTCTTAATTTGGGGCCGAGGCTCTGTCTGTATCTACTCCCAAGCTGAAAACGGCCCTCGATGGCTACCTGAACGTCTTGTAAAGCAATTCAATAAATCTACCCAGGGAAATATCCCTGAGGTCACCTGTTCTTCTCCTACAGATACATCCCCTCAACTCGATGTGTCTCCTCCTACTCCTCCCTCTGAGTAACACCAACCCTCACCACCAAGAATTCATGTGGACCTTGAGTCAATGGGGAGACCACCAAATACTAAGTCAATGGACAGGCGCCAGAACACCTACACTGTCTTGTGCGGCTTGGATCTTCTTTTCCTCAAGGAAGGTGGCCTTTGTGCGGCCCTCAAAGAAGAATGCTGTTTCTATACTGACTCCTCCGGCGTGGTCTTACACGCTATGGATAAATTAAATGATGCCCTAAAAAAGAGAGAAATAGCCAGAACACAAGCCTTATTCCCCAACACTTGGTTCTCAACTGTTCTCCCCTACCTTGTCCCCTTCTTAGGCCCCCTTATAGTTTTGATCCTTGTTTTGGCTCTTGGTCCTCTCCTATTTAGGAGACTTATCGCCTCCATCAAAACGGCCCTTGCTCCTGTGTGGGAAAGACCTCTCCAAGTTCATTATCAGCATCTATCTATGGCAGACACTGATAAATACAAACAAGCCGAACCCTATGATGATATTGAGGCCCCAGCATATAAGAATGTCGGCCAATGATGGGTAAGATGGAGTTACAAGTCACTAGCACTCTCAGGACCACCTAAGACAGAGCCCCGCTCTTCGCCGGGACGCTGGCGATGCTAGTGGTCAGCTCAGTGACGGGTAAGGCCTGAAAAATCAAATGCGTAAAAACTAAAAAAGACTTGCAGTAACCTCCACAACCTAAGACAGGCCACATTCAGGGTCATACAAACACTCATGGTCGGCAATATTTCCTTTTGGAGAAAAAGGAGCATATGTAGAGAGCCATAAATGACCCAGCTTCCCGTCTGAGCATGCGCTCCCTCCGCCCATCCTGATCCTACGTCACCCATTAGACCCTCCCACTGCTTCCCTCAAAGAGATATAAGCCTTGGCACTTCCTCAATAAACTCTCTCTCACCCTCGCCTTCAAACTGCGTATGTGTTTTTCTTCATCCCCATACTGTCTCTCGGGCTACGCGTTCCTGCCCCTGGTAGCTCTGCTGGTCGGACCCTCCGTGAGTCACGACACCTGGCAAGCGCAAGGTCCTGAGTTCGACTCGCAGAACCCACATAAAGGAAAAAACAGGGCCGGTGATATCGCTCAGTGGCACAAGTGCCTGCTGGGAAGCACGAGATCCTGAGGTCCACTCTCGGTACCCACATTAAAACAAACAAACAAACAAACAAAACACATTTAGCAGCTACCCTGAGTCGATCTTCATTCAGTTTAATTTATATGACTAGGAGAAGTAGAAAGCATTTGAGAGAGTTGTTAAGATACTTCTGAAGGAGTTAGAAGACATGAAGATGTGGGATAACATGGTTCTCTGACAGACTAATTACATTAATAGTATATTATAATAATGTTGTATATGATATATTAATATGCTACTAGCAAAATCAATTAACTGGATTGTGTGTAATGGAAAACCTCAGAGTTTTGATCACATCCAATCGAGGTGATAACTTTCTAAACTCAGAAGGGAAAACTTGCAACACAAGAAAGTCAAATTCACCTTATTGTGCTAAACGAAAAATGTTTGCTAAGGGGAGTTCGCTGTTTCATATGAATGTAGAAACAAATAAAAAAGAGATAAATGGCAGTGTTTGTTAAATACTTTCCAGATAAAATAAACTCTGAATCCAGGCAATCATCATCAATATTGAAACTCTGGAGAGCTATAATTTTTTGTTTTTTTCTAAATAAAATGTGTGATTCATCAGTATTCTCTGTGGCATGTATAAAATTTTACTTATTATTACTCAGTTTTGTCTTTTCATGCCTTTTTTTACTTGCAAATCTCCTGATGGTGGAGATCAACAGTATCTGTGTGTCATTGTACTTCAATTTTTATATTCCTACTTCAGTCTCTATAGCTTCAAATCAGAGTGGCAGATATTGAACTTAAGATTTTTTTTATAAGCCTGTTTTCTTTAGAATATCACAGGAAAAAATGTTACTAATCATAATGATGTTGATGATTGTATGACTTAATTACAGTACTGTATAAAATCACTTAATATGACAATAAGTTAATTATTATGATTTTTTAGAAAGGAGGTTAATGGATATGCATGCAAACTGTAGTGCGTACATATGTATGTATATTGTTATATAAGTAAAAGAGGAAAAAAAGCAATTGTAATTAGTTTAATTCTGCCAATTTTTAGGTTATACTCTAGAAACATAGATCAGAGATCAGCACACTAAGAACTACCAGCCAAAGTCAGTTCACTACCTATTATTCTTGAACCATTTTTATATCACCTAAATGCAGCTTTTTAAAAATTTAAATGGTTGCAAAAAGGCAGAAGAAAAACATTGTTTTGTGACACATGGATGTTATATGATATCTATATCTCAATGTTCTTAGATAAAGTTTATTGGAATACAGACATGGTCATTCATTTACATATGGTCTCTACTTGATTTCATTATAATCACAGAGTTGAACAGACAAATGTTTCAAAATCCTAACATGTTTTTTGTCTGGCCTTTCATGGAAAAAATCATCAACTTCTGCTTTGGGTCATTTCTGAGATTACTTTTGTGCTATTCCTGATTTTTTCATATTTCCTGGATCTAATTGAAAAGACTTTTTATATTAATGTAATTCTATATCCACTAATAATGGTAAATAAATTTCAAAACTTGGTTATGTACTCTATTGAGTTTCTATCACATTAATCATTTAAAATATCACTATTCCTGCAGAATAAATATAAAGATATTATATTTTGATTACTTCAATTTAAAAAGTAATTCAAATGATGGTATTTGAAATTCTAAAAGTGTGTTTTAGCAGAGAATGCTATATGAATTTGTTTTTCAGTTGTTTGTTTACTTTGTAAGATTGAGAGGCTCAATTAGCACTTTACTAGTAGTAATATATGGCAGAGTTTTAAGATTAAATAATTCAAGTAAGCCCAAGGATTAGTACTGGCCTGTAGCTGAAAACACTCTCATATGGAAGCATCCCAGGAAGATAATCTTTCCAATCTTTGAAATATCAAATGGTTCACTGCAGTTCTAATTACTACCTCCCTTCAGAAATAACCTTCCAAGTGAGAACACATGGAAACAAAGTTTTTAAAAGACTGTAATTTCTTCTTTGGAAAAAGACAATTCATTGTGGCCTTTAAACTCAAGATTTATAGATTTGTCTTATGTCTGTGTTTTCTTGAGTAAGTCACAAATATATGCCTGAATATAGTTGTTTTTATGTTTTCCCTCTAAGTGAAGGAAAAGATGTTTTCACACCTTGACTCATCTTTATTCACTGAAGGTTAATAATTTAGTAATATTCACTATGCTATATGACATAATATAAAGGACACAAATTATATATTAATTTTATTTTTCAATATAGAAATAAATTATGTTAAAAACATGAAGCTGAACTACTCAGGTGCATATTGGTTCTTCTGCTCACTACTGAGGAATCCAAATTGTGTCTATAATTTGTTCCTTGGCTTATGCTTTTCTAGTGATCTAGAAAGCTTTTGTATATTGCTTTGATGAGCAGTGTGTAGTTTAATGATGTTTATTCTAGGAGAAGCCAGTGTAAATCAGATTCCAGGAATTTAATTATAGATAATCTTGGTGCCTCCTTCCAGGGGTTTAATAGAGAGACTAATTTGATTGCTAGTATCAGTGTTTCATTGAAGAAACTTTCCCAAATGGAGTTTCCTGCCCATCGCCTTATGTTTATGCCTATGTAAGTTGGTCAATGTTAGAATTTTTTTTTTTTTGTGGGTACCGGGGGGTCGACCTCAGGACCTCGCGCACCAGCAGGCGCCCGTGCCTATGAGCGATATCGCCGGACCCTTTTTCGTATGTGGGATCCGGGAGTCGAACTCAGGCCCTCGCGCTTGCAAGGCAGGCGCTTATGCCGCTGAGCCATCTCACCGGCACCAATGTTAGAATTATTAAATGTTAAGGATCACAAATATAAACAGTATGCTCTTTTCTCCATTTGTATTTATGTTTTTCCATGGATATAATCTGAATTGGTTTAACATAGCCTTTTATATTAAATTAAATTCCTGAGCATCTTTCAGATATGAAGCAGCTACTTTCCAAAAAAAGACAAAAAATGAAAAAAAAAAAACATTTCTTAGTAATTTTTAGAAGCCTTTAGAATTATTATGCATAGAAAAGAAAGGCTTTTTTTTTTTTTTACTTGTAAGTAATTTAATGTCAGACCATGAGGCCTCTTTGTGGATCAATTTTCATGTCATGAGTTATTTCTAGATTTGGAACAACTAAGCAATTCTACTGGGAGTAGTAAAGGAACATGTTGAAATTAAATGGGATATAGTAATATCAGAAGAGAGAGAGAGACATGCAAAGAGAGAGAGAGGTGGAGGAGAGATTTGTTATTTTTAAGTTGGGAATTTATCAGAGTTGTCTCTGAAAAAATTGGAATCATTCACTTTATTTGCTGATCTCTTTGGTGTGTAATAAGAATGGAAGGAAGCAATAAAATATTAAAAATGTAGGACAGCTAATTGATGACAAAATATTTGAAAAAAATAACCACATGATGAAAACACTCTGAGTCTAAACTCAGAGTGCCCAGTCTAAACTCCTGTATCCATTTTCAAAGCTCACTTGGCCATGATCTTATATATGGTTTCCTCTTACCAGCTCATGGGCAGACACCAAGGATGCCCTTGCTACTGGAGCTACAAAGTTTTCAAGGAAAGCCAGAAAGTGCTGGGAATTAAATGATTTTTTGGATGGCCCATGGCCAATGAGAGACCTGTGGGGAGGATAAATGTAAAGTCTTTTTTTTTGTCTCTAATTTTATTCCTACTGTATAGTTCTCTAAGGCACCAGACACATTCTGGGGCATCACCTATAATCGCACCCTACTAGTTTTTCCAGGAACTGTTTTTACTAAACCTTTTATTCAAATACTTGGATATGCTTCTGAGAAAATCTACCACTAAAATGCACACACACTGAATATAAAGTGAAATGTCACTAACTGTAAAAAGAATAATTTGGATATACATGATGAAGTCTAACATTACTTGAAAGAGATGCCTGTCATAAAAATATATTTCCACATGACTTATAAAAATCTGTAGATGAGCATGAGTTTTTTTTTTTAATTTTGCATATCTATAAATATTAATTAAAAGTGGCTGCTTGAAACATTGCAGGAGATAATTATTTAAAAGGTTTCTGATTATCAACCAAATATTAGCCTGACACAAAAGGAATCCTTAAAATATTTTCCAAATACCTGCCAAAGAGTATGAGGAGAAACAGGACATAAATATTATTTGTTGCCTAATTGTGGTTTTGTGATCCTGTCAAATGAAATTTTGTTTTTAAACAAGTATCTGAGTATGTATCTGAGTATGCTATGTTCTCTTTATTATTATATTGATTTTAGGTTAAGTTTTCTGGAAACTTTCTAGAGAAGTTTCCACTTCTAAAACACTGTAAACAGCACTAATGCCTTTTTAAAAGTGCCTATTTGTATCAATAGAAAACAAAGCCCAATGTATTCTCCATCTAGACCTAGGATTACTGAATATTATCAGTAGCTATAGCTATTTGACTTTCTTGTAAATTAAAAATGTATCATGATAGTGGAAACATGCATGATATAATTTTTCTTCCAAAGAAAAACTCTACAGCATCTCATTAAAAAAATCTTGACTCTAAGAAAGAAATTAATCACCTACACCATTTAATGCAGAATTAGATACTGTAGAAAAAGGAATTTAAATCAGGATCTATAAAGAGTACACACAGTAAAGAAACTCATTACTTTTTTATCAGAATGGAAAGTCACTATAAAACTTAACATTGTAAGTGTTAATCAATAGTTGACTGCCAGGGATAGTGCAAACGTCTGATAAATCCTTAATAGTGATGGGCATTTAAAGTTCAGTATCTTGTGTCTCTGAAACTTGCCTGTGACCTCAAGAAAGTCTGTTTTCCAAAAGCCCAGGTACTATTGACATTTTACTGGTAAGGGATAGATTGATATTTGAAAATTCATAAATACAGTGATAAACAGTAAATACTCTGGTATCAAACTACAAGTTCTTTTTTTTTTTTTTGTGGGTACCGGGGGGTCGACCTCAGGACCTCATGCGCCAACAGGCACCCGTGCCGCTGAGCGATATCACCAGCCCCTTTTCGTATGTGGGATCTGGGAGTCGAACTCGGGCCCTCACGCTTGCAATGCAGGCGCTTACGCCATTGAGCCATCTCACCGACCCAAACTACAAGTTCTTGATACTTAGATGTTTTGATTTTATTTCAGAAGGCCACAGTATCTTCATTGTCAAAATGTTGTTACTTTGTTAAAATCACTGAGAGGAGTAGGAGAAGCTAAAGCTGGAGAATTAAGAAAGGGAAAAGAAAATCTATGCATTCCATGATAGCTAATAAGTATATAGGACTCTAAACACTAAAGATAAATCAATAGCAAAAGAAAAATGAATACTAACTTAGTTGTCAGGTATCATCAACTTAAACATTTTTAGTTTAAAAATTTTATTAACTGCATACACCTGTGTATATACATATTGAACCACTGACAATCCCTGGAAACAGAAATTTAAAAGAATATTTAAATTTTAAATCATACAAAGGAAAACTACACGTAATATCCACAAAGTTACGAGAATATAAAAAGTTAAAACTGAAACTATTTTTATAAAGATTAAAGAAGAGGGAAAGTCACATATTACAATTGTAACAATAAATGTCACATTTTTATATAATGCAAATCAGCAGTCTTCCACACTCAACGGAAAATCAGAGATTATAATATGCAATATGTAAATGGTAAACTAAATCCAAATACATCAGAAAAGGAGAAAGCAAAATGCATACAAGAGTAGAATGTATAATACTAATGCCACAAGAAAAATAAATGTAAGAAGAAAAATAAAATATCATAGATGAAAATATTTAATGAATGGAACACTTCTAATAAAAATACAGTATCTGGGCTGGTGAGATGGCTCAGCAGTGTAAGTGCCTGCCTGGCAAGCGTGAGGGCCCGAGTTGACTCCCGGAACCCACATACGAGAAAGGGGCCAGTGATATCGCTCAGCAGCATGGGCGCCTGCTGGCACGCGAGGTCCTGAGGTCGACCCCCGGTATCCACACACACAAAAAAAAATACAGTATCTGTAACATTAACATGAACAAGTACATCAATAGGTGTTAACAAAGATTTCTTTGCCTTAGAAACTTTTTTCAGGCTGCTAAATCTTTTGCTAGGTTAAGTTAGAGTAGCAAGAACTCTCTATTCTCTGTATGTTATCATCCTTAATATTTAATTTTATATTCATCCTTGGCCAACCCATAGTCACCCTCATCTGCCTCTAGCCTGAATCTTGTTAGATTTTAGCCATAACTCCCCCTATCCTAATGTTTTCTCTCAGTAGTTTTCCATCCACTCATCACAACTAGGTTCTCAGGTTCTAAATTCCCATTTACCTTTTCTATATTTGCAAATGAGCCTAGCCTCATAGTGTAATATCTTTTTTCCTATTTCAATATTTGTTATGGCTTGTGTTTAGATATCTCCCCCAAAAGCCTCATGTGGTCATAGGTGGAACTTTTACAGAGGTGGCTAGTTTTAGAATGTGTGACTGGTTCATGGTGTAATGCTGGGTTTAAGGGTGCTAGGATTAAGGGTGTGTGATTACTAAATTAGTCCACTGATTGGTTTGCCATGCCCCCCACAAGCCAGGTAGCCTAAATAGAATATAAAAGCGGCAGAAAGAAGCTACCATTGTCACTTGTTTCTGGTCATTTGTTTTTCTGTCTTCTCCCTGCAATGGACAGTTTTTCCTCTGTGATACCCTTCTGCCATGCCTTGAGCCAGCCAACTATGGACTGAAACTTCTACAAGCTGTGAGCCAAATAAACCTTTTCTCTTTAATTTTGTGTGTTGAGTATTTTGTCTCAGCAACAGGAGAAGTAACTAAGACAATATTTATGAATAAAATCTGATTTTTATCACATTAAGTACTGTCCACCTCTGTTTTTACTTTGACACTATGTACCTACCTACATTGTAACCGCTACACTTCACTGTATTGCTTCACTATGACTTAATTATTTACTTCTCTGTATGGTTAAAATTTTGGAGCTAACTAGATTTACTAGTTTAAAAACTAATAATGCACTTGACTGAATCTTTAGGATATATTACCAAAATATATAATAAATGATACATATCAACAAATTATATAAATATATGTGTGTAAATACAATTATGTGTGCATACATGTATGAAATATTCCATTAGATACTTAAAAACTTCATAAAGTTGTAACAGAAAATAAACCAAAAGTGAATTAATTATAAGATTATTTAGCATTTATAATTGCTGGGAAAAGGACAGATTATTCAATACATAATGTTGAAAAACAAAAGTGTTAACCTTTTATCTGTGTCCCCAAAGCAGGAAGTAAGGTACATAAATCACAAAAAGAACTATAGTGAATTAAACTTTCTAAATATAAATATATATAAAAACTTAAAATGTTTTTTTTTCTTTTTGCTAAACTCAAGTAAAAGAATAGCTTTATAATAATTACTGCAAATTCTAAAACAAAATAAAAATATGTTAAGATATATTTTAAAGAATTCGTGGGCCGGTGAGATGGCTCAGCGGCGTAAGCGCCTGCCTTGCAAGCGCGAGGGCCCAAGTTCGACTAGCGGATCCCACATATGAAAAAGGGGCCGGTGATATCGCTCAGCGGCACGGGTGCCTGTTGGCGTGCGAGGTCCTGAGGTCAACCCCCCGGTACCCACAAAAAAAAAAAAAAAAAAAAGAATTCGTGCATATGCCAAGATACAGAAAAAATTTTAAGTGTGAACATATTCATGTGGCACACCATTCTTATAAGCCAATAAGAAAATAATAATAATATTAATAATTAAGAAAATTGATTATTAATAGTTCATAATCATTCTTTGGTAAAGTAATTGAAATATAAGTGCTAATAAGAGTATAAATCACTTTGATATTTCTCAGTGAAAATTTTGTTTTACAACTTGGTTATAAGAATGTTAGGGCCGGTGAGACGGCTCAGCGGCTTAAGCGCCTGCCTTGCAAGCGCGAAGGCCCGAGTTCGACTCCCGGAACCCACATACGAAAAAGGGGCCGGTGATATCGCTCAGTGGCACGGGCGCCTGCTGGCGCACGAGGTCCTGAGGTCGTCCCCCCGGTACCCACAAAAAAAAAAAAAAAAAAAAAAAAAAAAAAAAGAATGTTAAAGATGGGTCGGTGAGATGGCTCAGCGGCTTAAGCGCCTGCCCTACAAGCGCGAGGGCCCGAGTTCGACTCCCGGAACCCACATACGAAAAAGGGGCCGGTGATATCGCTCAGTGGCACGGGCGCCTGCTGGCGCGCGAGGTCCTGAGGTCGACCCCCCGGTACCCACAAAAAAAAAAAAAGAAGAATGTTAAAGATATATATTTGTATTACTGTCTCAACACCTACTCAAGTAATAAATTCTCACATTGGATATAAGTTTTAGGTATTAACACTATTTGCTCATTATTTTTCAATTATCAGACTAAGTGTGTAGATCAAAAATACAAAACATAGGAGCTTAAGTTTTGTTGCTAAAATAAAATATTAGATAGCTTTTTAACTTTGGTCATTAAATGACATTCAAAGAGATATCACAAATCTTGAAAAAGTGATACTAAGGAAGAAAAAAAGAGAAACTATATAACATTACAATCCAATTTTCTGTTCCCCATGGTGGGGATCCAACCCAGGGCTTTGCATGTGTGAGGGAAGCACTCGATCTTGCCTTTTTATCCTGTCTAAGTAGCACATTATCGATGAAAACAAGTTGGAAAAGAGGGATGCAAATTTAAATTGGTTTAGCATTTAGAAGGTGTTTATAACTCCCTATACCTTATAATCCCCAATCCCCTGATGCTTCCTCATGATATAGTTGCTATTTTTATCAGAAAACCTTCAGATATTCAGGAATTTAGAAACCAAACCCAGTCTAGAAGAAGGAGTTCTATTGTTCAAAACTATCTTGTTCTGGCATTCAACCCCAAGATTTTTCATTAGAGAAATCCATGATCCAGGTGATAAGTTTTTGTTTTTCCTACTGGCAGAATGCTATACCAAATAGTGCGGCATATAAAATAGTCTAATCCAGAAACAGACCTAAGGATCCTTAATCCTTCTCTGCTGTCTGAAGTTTGGCTAAAAACTTCAGACATTCCCAATGTGTTTCTGGTTCCTTTCATTGCAGGCCCAGACAAATGAAGATAAATAAGGCTGCCAGACTAGGGAAAGTGTAGGTTGTTACTTAAACTATGTGATTTTTATGAGCACTGTACTTTTGGGAAAAGATTTCTGAGGGAAAAAATACGTTAGGTACCACACTGAGACATCTCGTCTTATCACTAAAAGTAAATCCCTTTGATTTAGCAGCATTTCTTTTACAGAGCAAATGCTTTACCTTCTTTATGGCTCAATCATAGATAATGTGAGCAAGAAGGTCCATTTGAATGATAAATAAGGATCAATTGTGAAAGAAAGGGAGTAAAGTTAATGGACCAAGAAGCAGAAAGAGATGATTTTAGAGTATTGTAGTGAAGTATATGAATATGGGAAGTTATGAAATCAGCAGACAGAAAAGAGTCAGAAAAGCACAAACTTGGACATTTTCAGTTTGTTATTCTAATGCCCAGTAACAGCTCCAATTCTTAGTACCATTCTGAATCAAACAGGAAACCTGAGCACATTTAAGGAAGTTCTTTTATATGAATTCTTATATTCTCTGAAAATTTTAACATATTCATGCCAGTAAGAAATTTACCATTTTAGTTAGAAGAATTAAAAGTGAGCAAGAGAGAGATGTTTGGGTCATATCAATAAATAATTTGATACTTGGCTAAGCTAATTTCTTTCTTCACCTTTATCTTTTTTATTCCTGTGCTCCTTCTTTCCATACTTATTAAAATGTCTTCCTTTCTTTTGTTCTTCCCTCTCTTCATCATTCCTTTCAAAAATACTGATTTCCACTCTTGAAAATGGGAGACCTTTTCAAAGTGTGAATTATAAAAGAACAATGAGACTTTGTTTCTGCCCCAAAAGAATCCACAATGTATTGTTTCTATTACTGTAAAAAAGTACAAAGAAGAAAAGCCATTCTACCATGCATTTTAAAAAATAGAAAAAATATGCAAGGTGGGTTAATTTTAAATTATAAATCAGAAATGTAGTTGTTTGTCTTTATTTTGGATTTTAATGATATAAATGAAGAATATAAAGATGGTGATTAAAAATCTTAGTTTTGTATTCATTTTGTACCTTTGGAGTAGCATCTGTTCTTATATTCTTCTTCCCAATCTTTGGAAACTACCAAAATTATCTCTAATTAGACAGTACAGATGTTGGCTTCTGTGTGTTAATACTTTTGCTATACTTAATTTAATACTGCTATTTATTAGGGATTTTTATTTGGTTGGTTTGTTGTTGTGGTGGGGATTTTTTGGCTTTACTACTCTATCTCTTCATAACATAATTTATATACCTATGACATTTGCTCTCTGGAATCACTGAGGGCTCATGCTGTAAGACAAGGTTCACCATAGCCCTTTGCCTAGATGGAGAATGGGTCTGGAATATTGTGGAAGGAAGGAATAGAAGAAACTAAAAGGATATAGCTGACATTTACATGTATTAGTTATGTTTACATGTATTAACATTAACACTCTTCCTGTTGAAAGTGCTCACATTTTTTATCAGATATTGAGAAATGTCCGTAATTCCCTTAAGTTTAAAGAACACAGGTATACATTCAAACATAAATTTAAAAATCCTATTTTTTACTTAATTGGCTCATATATATATATTTTTTAAATTATTTCATGAGTAGATTGTCAAAAATATGATAAAATTTTTTTAAATTGTATTTAAATAAGTTTTTTTCCAAATAATGTTTTAGCATGATTATTTAGATTCTGTACTTATAAGAAGTTCAAATTTGCTTAAAATTTCCATAATAACTGGCCTACGCTTTCTATCAGTGCAATTGCAGAGATTAATATTTAGTGTCTTTACAGGAAAATGATACCTAAATGTTTTACACTATTGATTGCTTAACTATTTGATTTCTTAAAGTTGAGACAATGAGACTCAATCTGTTTATCATCACTAACCCAAAGTTCCTATTTTCAAAAAATTCTGCAATTTCACTCTGATTCAGGACATTATGTCTGTATCTACATTCTATAGTAAAAACTGACAGTGGCAACAGCAGCAAAAAATTAGCTAGCTTATAAAGAAATTAATTTTTCATGATGACTTATTTCTAAATATTCCCTTAAAAAAGTTAGCACTTATTTCTCAGTGCAATCCAGAGAGCTGTAAGAAAATGCACAGTGGTAATTACTTAGTAACAGAAATGTTATTTGGAATCAAAACTAATAGAAGGCAAATCATCCAGATGTTGCTTTATGTGCTTTAGATAGATTATTAAGTCTCTAGTGCACCACATTCCTAGTTACAGAGATATTTTATTTTTGACACCCACCCATTCAAGGTAATTATACAATTATAGCGGAGAAAATGTCCACTGAGATATATTTTTTCCCTAGGCTAAGAAATGCTGCTTGAAATTCAAAATCTTTGAGTAGACAGACATTTCTACTTCTTGAAACCTGAGGAACTGAGACAGTTTTGTTAAAAATTGTAGCAGCATAAGATCATGTTTGGGTGGTGTGAAGTGAGTTACACAGTTTACTTTTACACATAAAATGCTCTTGCTCCTATTTTACCACTGCTCTGGTTCCCACTTCTTTTTTTTTTTTTTTTTTTTTTTTTTTTTGTTGCATTTTTGTTTCATAAGTACTCGATTTCTCATTTTTTTTTTTTTTTTTTTTTTTTTTTTTTGTGGGTACCGGGGGGTCGACCTCAGGACCTCGTGCGCCAACAGGCACCCATGCCGCTGAGCGATATCACCGGCCCCTTTTTTGTATGTGGGATCCGGGAGTCAAACTCGGGCCCTCGCGCTTGCAAGGCAGGCGCTTATGCCGCTGAGCCATCTCACCAGCCCTGGTTCCCACTTCTTAAAGCCATACCTTTAGAAGGCGCCTCCTTAAGACATGATACTTGAAAAGCACATTTAAAAAATGTTATGTATTGATTTATCACAATTTATGTTTTTTTTCCCTTATGGAACAAGGGTATTTAGAATTAAATGAGACCCTGCAGAACAAAGAAGAAACAATAAATTTAATTTAGCTACAGGGAAAACATGACAAAAGTATTAACTTAATTGACTGATTTAATCATTTCCTCTAATTTCTTGCTTGATTATTACACTTACCGAGTATATAAAGAGTGAAAATGCAGTACAACAGATTGACTTTGATTTCCTGTGCCTTTCAAATAAAAACAGCAGTTTCTAAGCTCTTTAAGTACACCTTCTTAGATATGACACAGGCAAAACCAATTATTCTTCTTCAAATCTAAAAACCTTATATGATAAATAGAAAAACAACATGTAAAGTATTTTAAGAGTGTAAAAGTGCATGCATACACAAATAACCTTGCACTAGGCAAAAACATAGACTCCATTTCCTTAAACTAATCACTTAATGTATTGAGGCAATTTTAATTTTTAATATAGCGCTACCATTTTCCCTTTCTTTCTCCCCATATCCGGCATGAATTCTAGCTTTTTATATTTGTATTTTTTTTTTTGCTGGTACCAGGAGTCGAACTCAGGACCTTGAGCTTGCCAGGCAGGTACTTATGCCGCTGAGCTATCTCACCGCAATTATTTTTGTATTTCTGACAAGTAGCATAAAGGAGAGTGACCAGACTTTAGGAGAACTGGCCAATGGGAATATCTAATCCATAAGAGAGTCTCAGAAGCTTCTCCTTGAATTAAAGAACGTTTCACCTGCACTTGAAGATAAGGAGCAGAAGAAAAGACAAATAGGAGAGAGGGAGATCTACCTTCCACAAATGGAAAGAGGACCAAGTGATGGCAGAGGCAGAAGAGAGAGGAAGGGCATAGGAAGAATGAAGATGTGTTATGTATATGTTCCAGCTTCCTGTGATGGATGTAATCATTACATACTGCAAACGTTATGAATAAAAATGGTATTAATAAGAAGGTAGATGATAGGAAAAATGAATATGGGAATTGAGTAATTTAATGCTTGAGAAGAATTATGAAAAGAACATTTAGAATTAATGAGAGACGGGAAGTTGGGTGAAAGAATATGATTTTAGGGATGGAAAGAAGGCTAAGGTAGTTGCCATGAAAAAACTAAGAGGCTTCTGGTTTATAAGGCAGCTGGCCCAGTAAGCAGCAGTTACCTCAAGCGGCTATTACTGGATACCTCTTGCTAAAGAAAGTCTTCACAACTAATGACAGTCTCAGAAAGCAAGCAAGGTCAGGCCATGATCAGACTTGAATTTTCAGTATCTAACCCAGGATGCAGCATTGAGAGAAAAATGTGTTGAGAAAACAGTGAGTGGAAAGAGAAGAGTTAGAAAGCTATTGCAACAGACACAGTGAGCAGAAATGATAGTTCAGACCAGAGTTATGGTAATAGAAATGGAGATCAAATACTGAGCACACTACTGAAGTAAAGCATCAGTAAGTGAAAATGAGATAGTTACGAAAGTGAAGACTTCGAGTTTTAAGTCGTACCAAAAAATAATATATGCCTATCAGAGCACACACACACACACACACACACGACTGACATCAATGAATCCTGGAAGGAAAACTTAGCTGCCCAAGAGACTAAGACAAAGAAAAACCCAGACAGGAAAGGCTTAAATTAGAATTTCCTGCATTCCAAAATGTCCAGGCCCACACACATCATTTTAATAGCAACACTTTTTACTTCATTATAAAGCAAACACTTGAAATATGTAAATTTAATCTGAGATAATTTTTTGCCTCTAAAATTTGTGATTCAATTTCTGATTTACCTAAGAGACTCGGATGGTGGATTTCACACCTCTCTCTAAAATACTCAGGAGGGCGTACAGTGGATAAATTTTAGAATAGTCAAGGAAAAGTGAGAATGGCAGCCACTTGTCAGAATCCGGAAAAAAATTACAATAAATAAAAAGCATGATCTGATTGGTAAATCACTATTATTTCTTTACCTTAAATTATAACATTACTTCCCCTTTTGAAATAGGCCCACACCAAAAAATGTGAGTGATCGAATTTCCTTGAGAGTCTCAGAAATCTGTTTGCTACCAACAAAAAAAGCAAGTGAGAAATGTGAAGGGATTCAGAAATATCTCTTCTACCCTAGTTTTATTTAGACTCCAATCTTAAATCTTCATCTATGCAACAAATATTTATACAGCCCTGGATAGCACAGCACTAGGATTTGAAAATATGGTGGTGATATAATTTCATGTGGGTTTTGTCTTCCTGGTATTTTAGCTTCAAACAGACTGGAAATTTAAAAGAACAAAACTGTAACTCAAAGGTGCCTTTGAGTCTCAGTCCAATTTCAGTGAATTGTTTTCTCTGAAACCCTCAATTCATAAATATTATCATAGTATCTTGCATTCCTCTGGAGTTCTTTTTAATCAAGTTTGGTATGTATAAGCTCTGCGAATGTGTAGGGATCATTCATCATCACTTATCAGAATAAGTGATAATGAAAGTCAATAGAAGGCATATTTATGCCTGTGAGCTAAGAATAGTTTTATCTTTTCAAGGTGTTATAAAAACAAAAATAGATGGACAAAGAAGAAAAGGAGAATAGAGAGAAGGAAGTGAAGGACAAGAAGGAAGAAGGCAGGCAAGGGGAAGAAAAGGAAAGAACATTATTGCAGAGAAAATGTACAGTGTATAAACCACAAAGCCTTTATATCTCTATGCAGCAAATTGATCTGAATCCCTTACTAAAGAGCAAGCTCTCCATTAATATTTGTACAATGAATACATAAATGATGCTTCAGCACTCATGAAGCTGAGAAGGCCAGCAGCACAGGAAGAACCAGACATACACGGATGCAAATGTTTAGCAATTGTAGGTGCTAGGGATTGTGGTCTTTGATGAGCTTGACCAGTTCAGAATAAACAAGGATTAGAAAAGAGAAGTTATTATTTGGAGAGCAAATGCACAGAATTGGTGCCCAACAGAAGGACACAATTGGAATATATATATATATATATATATATATATATATATATATATATCCATGTAGGTAGTATTCAGACACGAGCAGAGGGGGGTGGTCTAGAACTGCTGAGCTGGTACAAGCTGTTTGTTCTGCAGGTGGTTGAGGGAGGCTAAACTATGCCAGCTGTGTTTTTCTGATTAGAGGAGATAGGCCAAGCTGTGAGGGCCTCAACAAATTGAAAGGGGTCCCTGGGCCGGTGAGATGGCTCAGGGGCATAAGCGCCTGCCTCGCAAGTGCCAGGGCCCATGTTCGACTCCCAGAACCCACATACGAAAAAAGGGCCGGTGATATCGCTCAGCGGCACGGGCGCCTGCTGGCACGTGAGCTCCTGAGGTCGACCCCCCGGTACCCACAAAAAAAAAAGAAAGAAACCAGAATAAAGAAATTTCTCATCACTCACCTTCTGGCGGTATACTGGCTTGTTTGTAAGTTATATCCTCCTTTGCAATAAATTCTTTAGCTTTGGAACTCTTTCCTTGCTTGTACGTGGTCTCTCACCATTGATGAGGTGTTTGGGGCAAATTCTCCTCAGATCACCAAGCATCAGGAAAGGACAGGAGACACTGTATAACTGTGTGATGCATGGATAGTCGGTAAAACATTAATTCTGGGTGTAGATTTCTTAAAGAAAATTAGCGTTAGAACCAAGAGACTAAGTAAGGAAGAGCTACCATCACCAGGGCGTGTGGGCATCTTCCCAGCCACTGAGACCCTGAAGAGATCAACATGTAGAGGAAAGTTGCATTTTATCTGTGCTTCTTAGACTGGAACATGTGTCTCTTTTCTGAGACATCAGACGCCTTTGTTCTCTGGCTTTCGTACTTTAGGATTTACACCACTGGCCCCTCTGTTTCCATGACTTCTGGCAAGGATTGAATTGCACACCAGATTTCCTTGTATGCCAGCTTTTCTGCTTTTTCAAGTGGCAGAAGACAAATTGTGGGACATGTTCGGTTCCATAACTGCAAGAACAATTCCCATAGTAAATGTTATTGAAGAGACTATAGGTATCATATTAGTTTTATTTCTCTGGATAACAATAATATAGTCAACAAGACATTTGATAATATTTGGATGATATTTCTAAGATAAAGTGAAGAAATACTAAGAAGAAACTTCGAAATAAAGAGTTCTATTTTTATCTATGTGTCACATTTCCAAAGACTAATATCAAAGCAGGCAACTGAGGAAATTAGAGTTAGATTTCTCTAAGTAAAAAACAAAACTCTACTACCAAAAAATTGCATAAATAGCTTCATATGAAAGGTGCATTATGAATAACAATTGTTTTATTCACTCATGATATTTCCATTCATCCATGTCATTGTCAAGCATTTTGGTAAGATATAACTGTACAAAACAATATATTTAATCTAAAATGTAGAAGTAGGCAAACACTGGGGTTGATACTATTAATTTTGTAGCAATGATGATTGAGTTAAGTTTTCAAATCTGATGGTTACTGACTGTGAGGAGAAGTTGTTGGTCACACTATGTGTGGCTGTTATTTCATCCATAAAAGAATATATTAATAATTTACCTCATAGCTATATGAGAACTACTTTTTGCTCTTGTTTCTTTTGCTGTCTTCCACTGCCATGAACTGTTGCCCTCGGCCATGTGCCACCCTGCCTTGGAGCCAGCTGATTATGGATTGAAACCTCCACAAACTGTGAGCTAAATAAACCTTTCCTCCTCAAACTTTGGATGTCAGGTATTCTGTGTCAGCAGTGAGAAAAATGTAGCTAAGACATATGTGTTTCCCTATGTGTTTCCTTCTTCAATAGAGTCTGAGCTTGCAATTCCTTCACCTTTAATTCATGGTTACTGTATCAGAGCCTTGTTGATGTGGTGATTATATTTGGAGGAATAAAATGCTTTCCATAATCCTATGATGAAATCTCAGACTTTCAGTGGTCTTGTGTTCCTGAGCTGTGACCTTCAGGAACATTTCTTGTTTCTTCATTTCTTTGTCACTCAGGTGAGTCAAAATGCTAGAGAAACGTATAGTGTGATAACTGTCTTTTCCCAGGTGTGGCAATGATTTGGTAAAGTCTTTTACCTTTGATAGTAGACTTTTTATGAAGAATGTTCTTGGTATATGTGAAATTCTTTTCTTTTCCTCCTTTGTTCCATAGGCCCAGTTCTCTCTCTCTCTCTCTCTGCCTCTCTCTCTCTCTCTCTCTGCCTCTCTCTCTCTCTGCCTCTGCCTCTCTCTCTCTCTGTCTCTGCCTCTCTCTCTCTCTGTCTCTGCCTCTCTCTCTGCCTCTGCCTCTCTCTCTGCCTCTGCCTCTCTCTCTCTGTCTCTGCCCCTCTCTCTCTCTGCCTCTCTCTCTCTCTGTCTCTGCCTCTCTCTCTCTCTGCCTCTGCCCCTCTCTCTCTCTCTCTGCCCCTCTCTCTCTCTCTCTGCCTCTCTCTCTCTCTGCCTCTCTCTCTCTGTCTCTGCCCCCCCTCTCTCTGCCTCTCTCTCTCTCTCTGTCTCTGCCCCTCTCTCTCTCTCTCTGCCTCTCTCTCTCTCTGCCCATCTCTCTCTCTCTGCCTCTCTCTCTCTCTCTGCCTCTCTCTCTCTGCCCCCCCTCTGTCTCTGCCTCTCTCTCTCTGTCTCTGCCCCCCTCTCTCTCTCTCTGCCTCTCTCTCTCTGCCCATCTCTCTCTCTGCCTCTCTCTCTCTCTGCCTCTCTCTCTCTCTGTCTCTGCCCCCCCTCTGTCTCTGCCTCTCTCTGTCTCTGCCCCTCTCTCTCTCTCTCTGCCTCTCTCTCTGCCCCTCTCTCTCTCTCTGCCTCTCTCTCTCTCTCTCTGCCTCTCTCTCTCTCTGCCTCTGCCTCTCTCTCTCTCTGCCTCTCTCTCTCTCTGCCTCTCTCTCTCTGCCTCTCTCTCTCTCTGCCTCTCTCTCTCTGTCTCTGCCCCCCTCTCTCTCTCTGCCTCTCTCTCTCTGCCTCTCTCTCTCTGTCTCTGCCTCTCTCTCTCTCTGTCTCTGCCTCTGCCTCTCTCTGCCTCTGCCTCTCTCTCTCTCTGCCTCTGCCTCTCTCTCTCTCTGTCTCTGCCTTTCTCTCTCTCTTTCTGTCTCTCCTTCTGTCTCTCTGTCTGTCTGTCTGTCTCTCTCTGCCTCTGTCTCTGTCTCTGTCTCTGTATTTCTCTCTCTCTCCACCATGAGCACTTACTGTGGTTCCTAGAGGTTAAACCCACAAAAGTTTTGTGTACCCTCACTGGCACAGTCATGACATGGTGACTCCTAAAAAGACCCCAGATAGCCTCCTATGCATTAAAAGTATGATTTATGTTTTCTTCTGAAACAGTGAGGGATTTGTAAAGCATTTTTAGTAAAAACCACAACTCTTCACTTGAACACACAGATGTCCAATAGGTAACTAGTACAGAACAAAACATGAGATTCATTTTATTTTCTTTGTTACTAAAAACTTTTGGAGCACATTCCTTCTCAGCTCTGGATATAGGTGTGTTAATCATTTAATGTCTGTCTCAACGTTTACAAAATGAAGTTGATTAGCCTTGAATTCATATCATCACATCCTCCCCATGACTGAGGGTGTCAAGATAAGTGGTTTTACAGGGATATTCAACTATGTCCAAAAGTCTTTAGCTATTTTCCTAAACCTCTGATCACCTAGATTATAGGAAAGGCGGAGGTCACCATGACTAAAATCATCATGAATTAAGAATCATTCATAGGAGTAGAACCAGCCCTCAAGCCACAAGGGTTCTAGAGCTATGAAACCAGGACTGGATAATGGTGACCTGAGCCCAGCTTAGCACCTGGTCCTTAAAACGTGACCTCCTGCTTTTGTGAGATGATCAGTCTGATTCGTTTCATCAAAGTGTGCCCCCTCCAGCTGCTCAAGCTGGAGTCCTTTCCTATTTTTTTTACTTTCATTTGTAAAGGGTTGGCCTAATCTTTGTCAATTCCTCAAGATAAAGTTCCTTCCACTTTCTTTTACTTTATAAATAAAGCCTTTTCCTGTAACTTTCTGCTTTAGATTTAATTTCCTTTAGGAATAAAAGTAGTGACCCATACAATCCAGGGACATGAGGAAACCCTCAGGAGTTTCTTATTCTAGTACTATTCCACACTTCACCTCAGCACTGCTGAGAAGTGAGCCAGCATCTTTTCCAGGAAAGCTGATCTCAGTGATGCTCCTCCATATTTGCCAGTGTCTTAGGGTTTCAGGTACCATTTTCCCTTGTGCTTTGTTTCTCTGATGGACCCTAAAAATGTCACTGATAATCATATTCTTTTACTTTTACTTGTCTATAAACAGGAATTATAACTATGAAGCTCTTTGCTGATTGGAGTTATACTTAATTAAAAGTCAAATACTTGCAATATGCTAAGAGAAAACCATGTTTTTTTAAAGAAAGAAAACAGATGTAACATGTTGAATGTATGGAAATTATTAAAATTTTGTTACATTGGCCAACAGTTTCAAATACTCTCCTTTGGATGAAAGGGTTATATTTGGTTGTCTTTGTTTTTAATTCTGTATTTCCCAAGTTGTGTTCAGTGAGCTAATTTTCATTATATAATTACAACTGTATTTTGCAACTCTCTAGGATTCCAAGGTAAGATGTAGTGAAGTTAGTTATTCAAGAATGTTAGAGAAAAATCTGCCTAGTTTTGATTATTGGCTCAGTTCATAGGTTGAATGATCCTGGGTGAATTTCTTAATTATTCGGTGCCTCAGATTCCTCTCCTGAAAAATGAGAATACTAATATTACAACTCCATGAAATTGTCATCAGAATTGTGGGATTAATATATGCAAGTTGCCTACTATCTTAAATGAATACCTTATTATATTATTTTAAATAAGCAATTAAGAAACTGTTTCATTTTTTAATTTATTAAAACAGATGTAATTTATTATTCATATCCCTTGATGAAGCCATACTCTGTGTAACTCATCATCTTCTCAAGTGAGTCAATTAACTATTCCTTACCATCTGTTTGGCCAGTGATCTAGTCCCTTGCTTCCAGTCATACGCAGTGGCCTTTAACAGTGCAGAGATCTGAAAATGCTGGAAGGACGCCAGATTGGAGGGTGTTTGGCTATGAGAAAACACCAGAAAAAAAAAAAAACAAAAAAAGAGAAAACACCAGAGAAAATACATAAATATTTAGAGAGAATTAAATATGTAACTTTTGAAATTGTTTTCCTCAAATCTTATCTTTGGCTTGCAACTCTGACATCAGTGCAATCGCTGTGAATATGATATTTACCCACTTGACAGTCAATTCCTCTGCAAAATCAATGGATCAATTGGGTGAGGAACTTTCATGGAGTTGGCAGGAATCATATTTGACTTTTCTTGTTTACTGTAACTTTTGGAAATATTTGTTTGATTTTTTATTTAAAAGAAAAAATATGTTTTGGTCCTTCCTTTTTAAAAGGATATAATATATTTTAGCAGGACAGAATACTTTTGCAGCATGAATTGATATACTGATGCCTTTTTGAAAAGAGAGATAAATTTTAATTTTGAATTATGAAACTGAAATAACAATACTGGATTACTGAAAGTTCCTTAGCATTTGTCAATATTTTATAACTGTCTATATTCCATTCAGATGTGCATTTGAGAACTCTTTCACATGAAAAACAGTGGGATTTTTACTGTGAAATGTAATTTTAAATATGAAAGTAGATTCTAGAATGTGCAAATTTTATGCAGTAAAGAAGATTAGTTCAGTGTCCATATTCACGTTTATCTTCTGTTTCATATAGAGAAGCTATAGAACACAAACAGATCCAATAATTTGATCTTAACATGGATATATATATATCTATATATATATATATAGATATATATATATATATATATATATATATATATCAACAGCATTTTCTTCTATGTTCCAAAAATATATCTATTGATTTAAAAACAAGTTATAAGGCCGGTGAGATGGCTCAGCAGTGTACGCGCCTGCCTGGCAAGTGCGAGGGCCCGAGTTCGACTTCCAGAACCCACATACAAGAAAAAGGGCTGGTAATATCGCTCAGCGGCCAGGCGCCTGCTGGCGCACAAGGTCCTGAGGTCAACCCGCGGTACCCACTGAAAAAAAAAAAAAAAACAAGTTATAATGGTAAATACTGATAAAAGTAATTGAACAATTAACCCTCTGCACAGAGCTGTATATGACTTACATCTAATATTCTTTTTAATCTTCACATTGACAATTAAGTAGATGCTATACCATCCCTAGGTCATATATATATATATAAATGATAAAATCTTTGGGAGATTTGAGAAGCATTACATTATCAAGAAGATATTTGATCATCAACAACAGTTTATAATAAATCTGAACATAGTCGATCATATATTTCAAAATAAGATCCCAATCCATTCATACATAATTAATAAAACCTTGAGAATCAAAAATGCAGCAATTAAAGAAACAATTTTGTAGTGAATGGTACAACATTCACAAAGGATAATTTTGATTCCATATGTTCCCATAACCTATAATGACATTCACATGGGAAATATAAACAACTATGGTTAAAATGCATAAATCAAATGGACTCAGATTAACTTCTTTCACATAGTAATAGTCACTTAAGTTTCCTCCATGTCTTTTTATGGCTTGGTAACTCAGGTCTTTTTTGCACGGAAGACTTTCCCATTGTCTGAAAACACCACAGTTTATGTATTTATCTACTAAAAGATGCCTTGCTTGCTTCAGTGCTCTGACAGTCATGTATATAGGAGGGAATATACATGCATGGGAATAAGTTTTTGACTCATTTAGGGACATACTAAGGAGCATAACTGCCGAATTTTGAACTAATATTATGTTTAGGTTTATAAAATAGCTACCAAATTGACTTCTTATGTGGATGATGTGAACTAAATTCTGTCCTCCCCAACCAAATGCATGTGTTAAAAGGTTAACGTCCAATGGGAGGGTATTTAGAGATAGGGTCTTTGGGGGCTAATTAGGTTTAGACGAGGTCTTGAGAGTACGGATCTCATAATGAGGATGAGTGTGGTAATAACAAGAGACAAAAAGTACCACTCACTCTCCTCTTCCTCTTTCTGCCGGTTCTTCTTGTTCTTGCTGTTTAAATTTCTCTCTCCCGCTTGTCTTTCTCTCCCTCTTCTTTTTGACCTTCTTTACTATTTGAGGACAGAACAAGAAGCAGCCATCTTTAAGATCTTGTTCCCCTCATTTTTACCTCTCATTCAGTTTAAATAAAGAACAACTGCTTACTGTGATTTTAGACACACTTGTGAATTCCGCTGCCCTGCGTGGCTGCTAGAGGTGGCAGAAGAAGAGAGATTTTGACTCCTGATTTGGATGTTAAAAGGTGTGTCGGTTATGCTACCCCTATTACTCAGCAATAAGCGTAGGAGCTATGGTTACACATTCTGCTGCCTCGGCTTTCCTGTAACTTGACAATGTCAGCACTCTGCAAAAAAGGTGCAATTTAACCTTTACTTTAACCTTTGCATGTCATTTATTTCTTTCTACTGCTTAATTGTTCTGACTGTGACTAGTACTATGTTGAACAGAAATGCTAAAAATGAACATCTTAATCGTGTTCCAAATCCTAAAGAGAAAGATTTCAAATCTTCCCCATTCGGTATGATGTTAGCTTTGGGATTGTCACACGTGGTCTTTGTGTTGTAGTACATTCCTTCCATATCTAATTCGTTTATTTCTTTACTGTGAAAGGAAGTTGTATTTTGTGAAATTCTTGTTCTGCGTCTATTGAAATGATCACATGGTTTTGTCTATTTCTATTAATGTGATTTATTGCCTTACTTGATTTTCATATGTCGAATCATCATGGCATCCTTGGAATGAAGTCTATTTGGCCATGGTTACTTACTGATATTTATGGTTTTTTAATGTACCATTTTATTTGCTTGGCCATTATTTTCTGGAGGATTGTTGAATTTGTGTTTCTTAGGGATTTGGACCTATAGTTTTCTTTCTTATTCTATCTTTCTTTCTTTCTTCCTTCCTTTTTCTTTCCTACCCTCCTCCCTTTCTTTTCATCTTCCTTTTTCTTTTCCTCCTCCCCTGACTTCTTCTTTTTGCTCTATCTAGCTCTATCTTTATCTATCTCTATCTCCTCTATCATTTCTATCTCTGTTTCTCTGTATGTCCAGTACTGATATCAGTGTAATTCTAGCCATGTAGAATGTCTCAAAGAATTGCTTTTTCATTTTTTGAAACAGCTTGAGAGGACTGGGTAAAATTCCTTAAATGGTTACTTGGAGAATTCGAGCTATCAGATCTTCAGCTTTTCTTTTATGGTTGATAATTTTTATTAATGAGTGAACCATTTTGCCCTTGCTCTGTTCATTGTTTCTATTTCTTCTTAATTCAACCTTATTAAGACTTATGTGTCCAAAATTTCATCCATTTCTTCAAAATTGTACACTTTATTTATATATAATTGTTCATAATTTTTAAAATTCTTCATAATTGACTACCACAATCTCTGCATTTTTGGAGTATGAGTTATATATCCATTCTCATTTTCATTTAATTTGTTTCTTCTAGCTAATGATTGTCAATTTTATTTGTCTTTTCAAAAAAATCTTTTCATCCTTCTGATGACTTAGAATTTTTAAAATTCTGTATTTCGTTTATTTCAGCTTTGATTCTTATTATTTTCTTTTTTCTACTGGGTTTAGTTTCTCCCTTATTTTCTAATTCCTTGGAGTTCAATGTCACGTTATCCCTTGTAATCTTTCTTCCTTTACAATGTAGAAATTTATTCCTATAAACTTCCCTCTTAGAAGTGCATTTACTTCATCTCATAGGATTTGGTATATTGCAGCTCCATTATCCTTTGTCTTAAGAATTTTTTTTTTTAGTGTGCCTTTTTATTTCTCCATTCTCCTATATTTTTTGGTCAAGAGCATTTGTTCATTTTGACATATATTAGAAGTGTCCCAAGTTCCTCTTGTTATTGATTTCTAGATTTATAACAAGATTGTCAAAAGATAGTTGAAAATGTTTTGACCTTATATCTTAAGACCTTTTTGGACTTAACATTGTCTTCCACATTCTGTGAGAAGAATATGCCCTCTGTACCCACTGGCTGGACTGTTCTGTAAATATCTGTTAAAGCCATATTTCTTGAATGCATTTCCAACCCAATATTTTTAAGTAATTTCTCCCTGAATCATATGTTCATTTGTTATAGTTTAGAACTAAAATGGCCTGCAAATATCTAATTTCTTCAGAGGTGAGGATTTTGGAGAGTGTTTGGATAATTGGGAACTATATTCATCAGTCTAAAGCCTTTTAATGTTTGCCCTGCAGGGTTCTGATCTTGTTTTGGCCTAATTCCTTTCTATTCCAATATTCTCCCCTTTAGAATGGAATGTTTACCCTGGGCCATAGGAAGTACTTAACATTATGTTGTATTTTTATATATAACAGCTAAGTGTTTGCTTTGAGACTCAAAAGAGGCTTTGAATTTGGACACTTGAGCAATGCTTGATCTGTTAAGATTTTGACAACTTTTAGAGATGGACTAATGCTTTATGCATTGTGAGATGGACATGAGTCTTTTAGGAGCCAGGAGTGGGATGTTAAGTTGTGGATCTATGTGGCCCGAAAGTCTCGTGTATTCAGAAATTTGGCTTTTGGAGGGTGAGTGGATTACAGCGGCACTACATTCATCAGCGGATTATTTCACTGATAAATTCATAGCTTAAAGTCCTGTTAGGAAATGGGAGCCTGGTCAGAAGATTTGGGTCATTATAGACATAGACCGAAAGAGTATATTCCATTCCTAGCTCCTCCTTACTCTCTTGGCTTCCTGGTTGCCATGGGCAGAGCAACTTTTCTTATCATGCCTTCCTGCCAATGGACTGGGACAAATTGATGCAGTGTCCTCCATTATTCTCCTAACTTATTCTCCTCCAATCCACTTCAACATGAATGCAGCTCACTCCTCCTCTCTTACTACCACTTCATTTACTGCAGCTGCCTCTTTGAAGAAGGGAGAGAGGGCCCTCATAAGGCTAAGATCAGGGAGGAGGATCTGGGTGCATAGTTCACATCCCCAAATCCCCATACCTAGCCTTTCAGAAGATTCCTTGTTTTCAGCCCAGACCCATCACTGGCTCTCTACCATGACAGCTGAGTCAGTTCTGGATCATTACACCAATCGTGTGTCTGCAACTGAATCAATCACAGGCCTGTAACTGCTGTATAAGCAAGACCCTCCACCCACTTTTTGGTTTAGTCTGGGGCACACCCTCCAATAGGCAGACCCTTTTGTGCCGCAGCACAATCTCTGTTAAAAGAGACTCACTTTAGTGGTCCCATAAACTGCTCATGATTTATGTCTCTGGTATTGTGGTCTCCAAAAGCCTGTAAATGTACAGAAGACATGGCGATCATCTCAGAAGAGCAAAAAACATTAGTTCTTTTTGCTCTGGAGAGCTCCAGAGACCAGCAGAGAACATAACACGGCATAGTCAACCTACATTGTATGGCAAAAGATGGTGCAGGACGATGGCTGCCAGCAGCAGCAAAGGGGCCCTCAACTGATAGACATCACTTTCAGGATCTTCTCCTGGCCTTTGCCCTTTGTAAATTTGATTATAGATTAGGGTAGACTGATTTAAACTGAACATTATTTATAAGCATTAACTTTCCTTTTCCTGTAATTTGTCTTTCTCGAGGTCTGTGAAGTTTTATGGATTTTTTTTCTTTAGTGTAAGCTGCCTATCCCTGTGTTTTTGTCTATTTTCTCTTGACTTCTAATGACCCCTATATATGTTCTTTTGATGTTATCTCATAAATCCCATAAGATTTCTCCATTCTTATTTATTATTTTTCTGCTCTATTTTCAATTAATGTGTTTGAGT
Source organism: Erethizon dorsatum (assembly GCA_028451465.1). Taxonomy (NCBI): domain Eukaryota; kingdom Metazoa; phylum Chordata; class Mammalia; order Rodentia; family Erethizontidae; genus Erethizon; species Erethizon dorsatum. The sequence continues at coordinate 21,202,601 of CM051824.1, forward strand.
CTACAGATCCGTCTGCTTCAATTGTGTTTGTGCTCTCTACTGCATTTTTCATTTTGTTTTATTTTCAGTTCCAGAATTTTTCTTAATATTATTTCAATTCCTCAGTTGAATTTATCTGATAAATTCCTAAATCCTTTCTCTGTGTTTTCATTATGTTTGGAGAGCTTCTTTAACATAGCTATTTCAAGTTATTTTCTTTGATAAGTATCTCCGTACTCTTAGTTATGTATATCTTATTTCTTGATATTATATTTTCTTGTTCATTACTAATGTTTATGAATGCTTTGATGTTTGCTCAATGAAGAATTAGTTATTATTTCAGTCTTTGTAGTCTGGCTTTGTTTGCGCCATCAATTTTTAGAAGATCTGTGACGTTCTTAGCAGATGGTTACATGTTCCTTTTGCCAACAACTGCTATAGATCTTTTAGCTCTAAAGGATGTATAAGCCTAGGTTGGTCACATGTCTGCCAGACACTCTGGGATTAGTGCAGTGCCTAGATTAGGATCTGGGAGTATCCAAAGAGGTTATCCAAGGTGTTTGGAAAAGCTGAACATGGACTTGAGACTAAAAAGCCTATCCCAGTGGTGCAGAAGGCATACCTTCCAGCATTAACTTGCACAGGCATGACAGATCCTTACTGCAGTAAGAGGAAATATAGCTGAGAGTAGGCCCTCACAGGATCTGGTAAGAAATAGAGGATGGTGGGAGTCTACCAACAGTTCCCTGAATAGGTGACACTTCATAAAGTACAATGAGAGGGACCGAGGCAAGATTGGATTCCTTTCAGGATCCATTAAAGAAGGGAGCCAGTGACCTTACTAATATGGCCTAGATGGACACACATCTCTAAGAATTTCCTGGCATACAAATAGTAGTAGTAGTGAGTAGAGCAAGAAGGCCCAGACCTGAAAATGGTTGTTCTCAAGATCTTTTGTGAGATGGAGACTTAGATGATAAGTAACTCCTGGGCTATACGATTGGACAAGTCTTTTTCTGGGTCCTTGTGCAAAAAATACTAAGCTGGAACCACAGATAATGGGAAGTGGAACATAGATGCAAAGGTCTATAGCCAAAGATGATATTGGAAAGCACGTTATTCTATCTGCCAACGGACTAACGAGCATGCATGGTTTTTCAAAGGTACCTTAGCAGATGTTTTGGGTTGTAGGTGCAATGTCAGATGGGCCTGTATTTAAACTTCTTGGGAATTGGTCTATTTCCAGGCACAAGACCAGGAACAATGAGAGTGGATCCTCCATGTGACTGCAGATTTAGATTCTCAAAGTGACCCTTTCATGTCTTGGGCTCCACTGAGATTCCACTGCCTCCTATCTAAATCGTCTTTCACACACAGGGAGTTTTTACCTATGGATGGGTTCAGAATTCTTTTTTTGGAACCATATGAGCAGGAGATTCTTATTGACATCACTTATTTTTGTTTTTGTTTGTATTGCTTATTTTTCATATTTTCCCCATGCTTTGCTATGTTATTTAGAATTAAATGATGAAAGGTGAAATAATTTAAGTACCTTGAGCTAAATTTATCTTCTTATAAAGATTACATTTTTTAAGTGGGACATGTATCAGATGCCCCTCTTGATCCTGCCAAAAATTGGTTTTAGACCTTTATTACAGGTGGTTACTTTCATTGTTTCATTTACTCTTAGGATGCAGATTTTACTTTTAAAGAAAGGGCTACACTTTCACAAAGCATGCTTTCTCATATCTCAGGAGGAACTGTGCTATTAGATAAAGCCCCTTTAACCTGGTAGAACAAAATCACTAGTTTTATATCAATTTGGAAAAAAAAAGCTGAAAAATATATTTAGCTTTTTGTAACTGTTGTCTCCAGAGTTACTTGGGATGTCTTATGTTGTATACACGTATTAAATATCAACTAAGTCATGCAAGATATTTGCATGTGGATTAAAAGGTGCCTTGTTTTCAGTTGTATAGCCTCTCCAATTTTGCCTCTCAATTTCCTGCTATCCTAGCAGTTTTGGAACTCAAACTATGATTCTGCAGCCAAGAAAGATTCCAATTTTCTGCTTGAGCTCACCTCTTTTGCTACATCAAACTGGAATGAATACTCACAGAAGTTCTGCAATAATATGGAGGGTTCACTTTTGTGCTATTATCTTTCTTTTTTTTTTTTTTTTTGTGGGTACCAGGGGGGTCGACCTCAGGACCTCGCGTGCCAACAGGCACCCATGCCGCTGAGCGATATCACCGGCCCCTTTTTCATATGTGGGATCCGGGAGTCGAACTCGGGCCCTCGCGCTTGCTAGGCAGGCGCTTACGCCGCTGAGCCATCTCACCGGCCCATTTGTGCTATTATCTTTCAAAGAGGGTAGTCCCTCTGGTGACTGCCTCCACTGGTGGCACTCAGTACTTTTAAATTTTCTTTTTTATTTTTGTTTGGGTTAGTTATTTTATTTTTATTGGCATACATCATAAAAATTTTAATCAATAGATGTTATTTTAGTGCAGCCTTAGAGGTAGAGAAAGAAATTCAGTGCAAAAAAACAGTTCATAAACCTGCTTTGCCCATACATTCCTGTTTTGTGAATATCTTTATTAGTGTGGTATATTAGTTACTATTCATAACCTCTATTAATATGTTATCATTATCTAAGTGTGCTCATTGTGGTTCATCCTGTGTTGTACATCTCAATAAGTTTGGAAAAATACGTAATGTCCTTTATCCATTACTATAATGTCATGCAGAATGGATTTACTTCTTTAAATATCCCCTGTGCTTCACCTGTTGTTACTGTTCTCTACCACCTGAACTCCTAGAAACTTCTGCTCTTGCTTTCTCTATAATTTTGCCATTTCCAGAATGTCTATAATTGAGCTCATATACTCTAGTAGGTATCCTTTTCAGGTTTGTTTGTTTTATATAGCAATATACATTAAGTATTTGTGTCTTTGCACAGTTCAGTTACTTTTGGAACTGGACAATCTTCCTTTTGTCAAACAAGTGTCTGTCTTCTGCTTGTCCTATTATTGAATTCTGGGAGCACATTATATTTGTGGTTTCACATTTTTACAGCTGAGTAGGTATTTTGTTTGAGGAAGCATCTTTCCTCAAGTCTCAACTAAGTCAAATTTAGGGGATATTTAGATATATTTTGAACCTCAGACATTGTTGAGGTTGGAATAAGCTAAACTTCTGCAACTGTTTTGATGAAATGGATGTATTTTGCATTTAAGAAGGACGTACATTTTAGGCACCCACCAAATTTGTATGTTTAAATACTAGTCACTAATGTGAATTTGTTTGGAAATAAAGCTTTTAGAAAGCAAGTTAAAAGAAGACGTATGGGTGGAATTCTAATGCATTGGAATTGATAATATTAGAGAAAGAAAGGAAATCTTTCTCTCTCTGTCTCTGTCTCTGTCTCTCTGTCTCTGTCTCTATCTCTCTCAAGAAAAGGCTATGCAACACAGAAGAGAAATTGTCTATCTGCAAGCTACACAAAGAGATGTCTGACTATGCTGAGAAGCAAATATTAGTCTCCCAGCTTTCAGAACCGTAAGAAAATAAAATCATGTTGTTTAAACCATCCATTTTGTCAATATATAGAAAATATGTTAGGATATTTTTAGGATTGTGTTGAATCTGTAGGTCAAGTTGGAAAGAACTCCTATCTTCACAATATTTAGACTTCTCATCCATGATCATTGAATCTCAATTCACTTATTCATATATTTTTAATGTCTTGCCTCAGTTTTGTGGATTTCCTCATATAGATCTTCCACATATTATATTTATGCCTAAGTGTTTCATATTTTGGTGTCAATTTACCTGGTATTATGTTTTTAATTTCAAATTCTAATTGTTCATTGCTGGTATATAGAAGAATACTTGGCATTTTCATGTTAAGCTTCAATACTGAAAACTTTTTATATTTGCTTATTACTGTGAGTAGTTTTTAGTTATTGTTCTTGTTGACTGGTTGGAATTTTCTACATAATCATGTCATTTACAAACTGAGACAGTTTTATTCTTCCTTCCCAAGGAATGGAGATATATATATATATATATATATATATATATATATATATATATTCATACTGAAAACCCCAATGCAACAATGACTTCCATTGTAGAAGCACATTGATACATCGGATTTGTTCCTAAGTCCAACAAAGTGAATCTTACACAACTTTGACACAAACAGGCAATGTATATTGTTTTGTGTTCCTAGCAGTCCCCTCCACATCACCACTATTTTTCTTCTTGCTTCTGGACATCCTGAACTCTGATCAAGCATTTTACTACTGTACCGTAAACACACAGCAGCACAACTGTGACAATGTCCAGCCGATTCTGCAATTTGTTTCTATCCACGAATGTTTATAATGTGAAGTCTGTTAGTATCTGTGAAAGTTTGCAACTCAAATGCTCATTGTATATATAATATAGTATATATATAATATATGTTAAATATATATGTATATATATATATATATATATATATATTTGTACTATTTCATTAGGTACAATTTCTGAAACAATTTCACTGCACTTTTCATGATCTTATGGAGAAACCTAGGTTTTCAACATTAACCCTGAAAGTGTTCACATGATTAAATGCTTATTTCCCTCAAGAATCTACAAAGAAAGTGCAACAAATGCATAAATTTAAAAAAAAATAAAATATGACTAAAGTGTGAGGCTTTAGCATCATGAATGGATTGATACCTTATTGTAAGGATGGGCTTTGTACAAAAAGAATAAATTAGCCCTGGCTCTTCTCTGTCTACTATGTGTTCAGAACACACTAAGAAAGCCCTATCCAGATATGGCCTCCCAATCTTACACTTCCCAACCTCCAGAAGTGTAAATCAAATTAACTTCTACTGTTTATATTTTTTGAATCTGTGGCATTCTGCTATAGCTTCAGAAAATGGCCTAATACTGTTCATAATAACCAATTTGAAATCAGAGGAAATGGACTAGTTTGTTGAAAAGAACAAAACAAAGCAAAAACAAGATACACTACAATACTTAATCAGCAGGAAGTAGAATCCAGGCATGCCCTTGGGACTACAGGCAGGAGGATGGGGGATACCTAAGGTGAGACGATAACTTACACTTTGTGGACAGCCTGGGTTCTCCAGTGAGTTCAAGACCAGTCTGAACAACATAGCAAGATTCTGTCTTTAAAAAAACAAACAAACAAAAAACAAATAACAAAAACATAAAGTAGAAAATCTAAATAATCTTATAAACATGAAGTAATTTAAATCATTAATTAAAAATTGCACAAAAATTAATCCCCGGGCCTAGATTTTCACCAGAAAATTCTATCAAATATATTTTTAATTAGGAAATTTTACACGATGTCTTCCAGAATACAGAAAAGGGGAACAAGTTTTCATTTTATTTTATGAGACCAGTACTATCCTGAAATCATAAAATGACCAATGATAGACCAAAGAAATGACAGACCATGAAGATAGATGAAAATCCTGAATAAAACATTAGTAAATTGACTAAAAATATAAAGTAAGTATACATGTGTGATTCATGTCAGATATATCATGCTGGAAAACATTCTGAAGTCAGCCAACATGAACTACAAAATCATGTGGTTACAGATAATGTGATGATATCAACTGATTCTCAGAAAGAACTCTATCACATTGATATACCTTCCTGATAAAATATAATATAATATTTTTCAGAAAGTGAGGAAAATAGAGAAGCTACCTCAACATGAATTTTAAAAATCTCAAAAAATGTAAAGCCAAAGTCACATTAACAGTGGAAGACCAAATAAAGTGTTTTGTCTCTAATTTGGCAATGAAGGAGAGATGCATAGTTTGCAATCTTTAGTCAATGTAAGTTCTAGTCATTGCAAGTATGAGACAAGTAAAGGAAGTGTATATAGAATAGATGGCAAAGAAAGAAATAAGATCTTCACTTTTGTAAATAATATACATAATATCAGTAAATCAAAATAAAGAAACAAACAAACAAAAAACTCCCAGATCTGGGATGTGGTTTGACAAAATTACAGGATACATACAATACAGAGAAATTTATCATATTTTAAAATGATACATGGAAACCAAAGTTTCAATACAATACCATTTGCAATAAACTCAAAAGCAATGCCAAACTAAAATATGAATTTAATATGTAAATTTTTTAATAATTGAAAAATTTTGATAAAGTAAAAAAGAAATCATAGTAACTAGAGAAATATACCAAGTTTATAAATTGGAATGCTGAATAAAAAGATGCCAATTCTTCCCAAATGGCAGTTAGCTATAAAATTTATTCAAACTTCAATTATTTTTACACATAAAATCTTACTCTCAATAGAATAAATAAAATAAAAAATAGAATAAAAAATAATAAATAGAATAAAAAACTTTTATTCTAAAATTTTTATGTAAAGACATTACATTGTCAAAAGCAATATTAGAAAAGAAAAATATAAGAAATCACTTAGCCTTATATTAATGTTTTCCATACAGCTACCATAAACAAGTATTATGGTCCTGACTGGCAGGTATGTCACTGGAACAGAAGACAGGTACCAGATTGAGAACCAAACAAATACTCCTGAACAACTGGCTTTTGAGAACAGTAAAAAAGTAACTCATTACCTAAAGAATAGCTTTTCATGAGGAATTGTTGAGCAACTGGAATCCTTTAGGCAAAATAACAAGACAAAACCCTTAAAAATCTGGAATTATAACTAATACACTACACTATATATGTAAAATAATAATTCTAAAAACATACACTTAAATTATGAATGATGTAGGAAAATACAGAGAATTTTTAGATTCTCTTAGAGCTAGGCAAAGAATTCATAGACTTACCTGAAAAGTATGGCTCATATTAAGAAAAATTCATAACAAATTCCAAGTTGGATAAGAACTTCAGGTTAAAAAAGTGTAAACAGTTAATTTATCAGTAACAAGCCTCTCATGTACCAAATTAAGTATTAATTGCTGAAAACATAACAGCGTGACACATAAAATTCTATTTTGGAAGTTGTGCACAAAATATCATTGCCTCGACCATTGTTTTTTAAGGAAGAAGATAAACCTTAAGCGACTGCAATTGTGATTTTACTCTAAGCATATCCAGGAGTCACACACTTAAAGAATATCACCTAAATCATGCCAATGGCTGTTTCAGACTGAAAATAGTTTGAGTCTTATTTTCAGACAATGGATCTTAGGTCAGAGAATCACCCTCCTCAGTAATGGTATTCCAGGTAATTTTCAGTGAACAAAATTTATTAGTCCCAAAACACAAAAGTAATTTTATAAAATGTTAGATAATGATCAATTATTAATATTTCTATGTAATCAATATATTAATTGATTCAACCTTTAAACTTTAAGGGTGCTGAAGTACTTCTATAGCTATTGTAATTTCTATTTTACATGACAAATAAATACACAACATCATACAATATAATGAAAATATACTCAGGTATTTTAAATATTTTTCACTGTATTGATCATATAAGTACATAAGAATAATGTAAAAATTCAAAATTTGTTAATGTAAGGATATATATTGTGATGGAAAAATATTAGAATTAAATAACTGCATTCTGCATTATAATTAAAATATCTGCATTTTAAAAATCAACTTCACCAATTATATGTTGTTTGATAAAGTAGTAAATTCATCTTATGATGTGAATTTGAAAGATAGGTACAGTAAGTCAAAATGGAAATAAGAATGGGTAACAAAGGGAATGACTATAGAAATACAAAAGTTATTTGTTCAAGTGTGTTAATTTTAAAATTTTAAAACTCTGGTTCCTATTATAATTGTTTTATGAGAAAAATGTGCAATAGTAAAAATATAAAAAATCACCATCTTGGAATAAAAATGTATATGAAAAAATGAATAAATTTAATTTTAAGACAAATTCATCAATCATTTTTTTTTCTTTTTCTCTATTCTGCTTTGGATTGGTAAAGACATTTTTTATAGATGTTTACTCAGATTTACATGGGGGAAAACTGTATTATACTTATTTTCTCTCAAATTTCTCCTTATGAATGAGGGGTTTTTAAATTTTATCAAATAATGTAAGGGGAGAATTAATAAGTAATTTAGGGCAAATTCAAGATAAAAGAAAAACTGTTCAAAAAAGTACATATGGCAAACATTTTAAGAATATATTCAACTTAATTCCTTTCTAAAAGGATGTATCCCCACACTCTCAAAATCATTGTTTTCTTTCATTTTTATATATTCATAGAGCTTTCTGTCTTTTCATTTCAGCCCCAAATGGTTTATACATGAACTTGTGTCGAGATTTTATCAGTTCTCATGCATTGAGACAAACACAGAAAAGGGATGGAACTGTAAGATAGGTGGTCAGATACTTAAAATGTAATCTCCCTGGTAACACTTATGTAAATATGTGCTACGGCAATTTTCCTGTACTTTTTTATGTACCTATTTTACTAACCGCTCATGATAAAGCAAGTGACAGCTAATATTATGGAAAAGAGTGTATTTAATCATAACGTGAGATTTGTTTTGATCTTTTACTAAAAATTCTGAAAGGTCATGTTTGTGATCCATTGTTCAACAGATTGATGCTGTCAAACTGATTTCATGAAAAATAAGACTTTAAGTATAGCAGTCCCCAGGAACAGATGAGTGGGCAGAAAGACTTCAAAATCACATACTAATTTTTATGAGACTTCTTGAGACTACCCTACAGGCTAGAATCGAGCTGGTAAGGATACACAGACTACATTAACAAGACTCCTGAACTAAATAATAATATGGGACATAGCATCCAAAAATTGGAAGGACCCAGTTCCATATCTGAAGGTATAAGAGAGGTTAATGAAGTACATGTTAGTAATTATAGATTAATTTGCATAAAAACATTTATTTCTAAACATAACTCGCTGCTTCTGGAAACTTCTAATAAAATGCATAAAAGTTTATAAATGAATTTAGCCTTTATTTTTTTTCTTTTTCTGCCCTTATCTCCCTCTTATTTCTCCTGTCTCTATCTCTGAAATGCCTATTATAGTTGCAGAATTTATTCTTTGATTTTTTAGGTTACAACCAACCCTCATTAGAAATGTAGTGTCATTAGGCAAAGATAAGATGATCAAAGTCTTAGGCCTTTAAAGTTTGACTACTTATTAAAATAAAATGATAATTATGGATAAAAGAATATTTGAATGTTTTATGCTATGTTAAATATTTCATGGTATTGTAATTCAATGAAGCTTGAATCTTTTTTTTTTGCCTTTCTTGATTAATTTATTTTTCTACTCAAGTATCAAACGCTGTCCTTTACATTGTTTGATTTTGGATTTATATTATCTGAAGGTAGATATTGCATATATACGTATAATATGTCCCCTTTCCATATTTCATGTTTTTTTCTTTGTACTTCATGCATGTGATATTCAAGTTACCAATCTTTGCTTATATGTTATATAAATATGTCTTGGAACATATTTTCCTGTAACTTTATCCTTAAAGACACTGCGCTCTCTCTCTCTCTCTTATAGTAACTTGAATAATCTACATCTTTTTTACCTTAGAATTTCCTTTAAAAATTTCAGCAAATATTGCTATTAGAAAAATAAAATTTAGTCCTATCAGCTGGAGAAGATATTTTCTTTTTGGGGACAAATCTACTTTTATTTTAGGATGTGAAATCATCATGAAATCTTTTGATGTAGATCATTACAAATAGAAGTGTCACAGATTGATCATTGTGCACATTCAATATTAACAATAAGGAAATTAGAGGAAGTAGAATAAGGGAAGAAAAAGGTTGTAAAAGCTTGGTTAAGGAAAAAAAAAACACAAGATAAATGGTAGCCTAATGGTAAAGAATTAAGCAGAAAATTATGTTACAGCATAAATGCCTAACAGTAATTTTATGTTTTAAACAGTATCGATCTTATCAGTTTTCCTCAAAGCCACTTTCCTAAATTTGCTGCACATTACGTCGAATTGGTGGTCTCTTGTGGAATGAAGCATTGGCATGTTATTTAACGTCTTGGCCTTTCCAGAGAAGGGATAACCTATTCAGAATGTAGAATTGCAGTTAAGGTTGACAATTCATTAGTTCTGTGTTAAAGGTGCCTAGAATACTAGGAAAAAAAGCATTTGACATGTATGAATATAACATTCAGTTTCTCACTGTATTATGTCAGATCTGAAATATTCCTTATTAAAAATAAGACAGGTTAATCTTTTTGAGATTCCCAACTGAGACTGAATGATAAATATTAATAATTAACAAATAATATCAAGCAACAATATCTTCATAACCTATACCAACTCCTCACCCAATATGATGTTTCCTCTTAATTGTAACCGCCTATCTTAGAATTTGTACAGTTAAGGACTTTACAGATTATAATGGCTTATTTGCCAAAAGAATTCGCATATAATATATTAAAATCAAGTTATTTAGACTTAACTACCTTCTACCCTTTGTTACTGATAATCATTAACACTTATAAGTTACACCTTTCTCTATTGAATTTTGCATGTAGATTTGTTTTTCATTTGGTGTGATAAGACATTGTATAAGAGACAACCCAATACTTCTTTAAAATCTAGCCATTGCTCTGTGGACTGGGCTTTGTAGGAGATTTCATCATAGGTGTCAATCACTTCAATCTTCATAAGAACAAGATACCCACCCGATGCTTCTGGGAAAGATGTGCAGATTTCTTTTTTTTTTTTTTTTTTAAAGGAAAGAACAGGGCCGGTGTTATAGCTCAGCGGCATAAGCGCTTGCCTGGCAAGCGCAAGGTCCTGAGTTCAGTTCCCGGTATTCACAAAAGGAAAAAGAAAAAAAAAAAAGGAAAAAACAATAAAAATGATGATACAGAATTTTGAAACAAGATAATAGGAGATTAACAATGGTTAATATATTGCATATTGTTATACTTCAAAGTAGTTGCCCAGATTACAAGATATAGGCATGGAAAATTGATCAAATAATGTAAGCACGAACTGTTCTTTTCAATCAACTAATATAGATTAATAGTATAATTATCTTATCTATTATATATATATATATATATATATATATATATATATATATATATTCTTTTCCCTTCTTTCTTCTCTCCTTTCCCCGATCCCAGTTGTTCTTTCCTTTTGAGCAGTTTCTTCCCCTTTCAATTTCACAATATCTATTGTACATTTGGGACCTTATTTACTCTCATTCTTTTACACTAGAGAGACAATACGATGTTTACACATGCCAGTCTGATTTATTTTGCTTATAAGTATGGTCTCAAATTGTGTCCATTTACCTATAAAAGCCTAGAGTTTATCCTTCTTTATAGCTGAGTAGTACTCCATTACATAAAAATACCACATCTTTTTTATCCATTCCTTGGTTGATGGGCATTTGGGTTGTTTCTAAGGTTTAGCTATTATAAATCGTGCTGCTATAAACATGGGTACACATATATCACTGTGGTATGATGTTTTCAATTCTTCTTTGGAAAATACCCAGAAGGGGAATAGGTGGGTTGAATGGGACATCCAATCCTAGTTTTTTGAGGACTCTCACACTGATTTTCACAATGGTGTACCAGTCTACACTCTCACCAACAGTGGAGAAGGATTCCTTTTTCCCCACCAGCATTAGTTATTGGTTGATTTCTTGATGATAGCCATTCTTCCTGGAGTGAGATGGAATCTCAGGGTTGTTTTAATTCACATTTCTTGAATGATCAATGCTGTTGAACATTTTTTCATGCATTGATTTGCCATTTGTATGTCTTCATCTGAGAAGTGTGTATTCATTTCAGATGCCCATTTTTGGATTGGGTCTTTGAATTTGGGGGGCCGGATTATTTTCAATTCTTTATATGTTCTAGAGATGAGTACTTGGTCTGAGGGACAGTTGGCTAAAATTTTTTCCCATTCTGCGGGTTGTCTTTGCACTCTGTTGGTGATTTCTTTTGATGTTCAAAAGCTTTTTAATAAGACGAGATGTGCAGGATTTTACAAGAAAAACTAATTCCATATTCAACTCTGTCCTGTTGCAAAGGCTGTTTGTGAATTTGACAGGGAAATAGTTCCTGTCTTCTTGGTGGGTGCAAAGGATGAAACTTTCTTGGTAGAAAAGAAACAAATGACCATGACTGTGGGGAGAAATGAAGCTTGAGAACTTTACATAGGGAAGAATCAGAAATGAAGGCTGTACATGCTAAGGGTGAGTGTCTTGTACACATGAGACAAGGCATAGAAAGAAGATATCCATTTTAGATCTGGGCTTTTCAGGTATATGAGGCATACTGACATTTTACCTAGAATTTTAATTTTCACAATAGCAGAAAATGCAATCTTCTGAACAGGTAGGATAGTCAGGTGGCGATTAGAGGCTCCAAAAACTCACCCCAGCTCCTTTTTTCATATTACCAAGATGATACCTGTTTTTAAAAGTAGAAATTAAATGAAAGTTGCATTAAGATAAAGAGATTTAATTGTGATGTTTGACACCCCTCTTAAACTCTGAAAGAGTATATTAGGTACCATATTTATGATTAAAATATTTTGAAATTTTTGGGAAATTATTAGAAAAATTATTGATAGTAAATTACTGTGGAAGGAGCTTTTGAGTCAACAATCCTCAATTAAAATCCTAACTTTGACATATAGCAAATAGCTTTAGCAGTTTAGTAAGTTACTTAACCTTGTTGAGCTTCTTTGTCCTCTTCTGGAAAACTGTTTTCATATTGGTACAAATCTTAAACTCATCACCATTCCTACTGCATAAAAAGCACCAATAAAAACAGCTATTATAACTCTAATATGTAAGAATGATATAAAATGAGAAAATGGATACTTTTAGAATAGTTTTTTTATTGCATAGTATCCCATACTACTACTAATTATTGTATTATTACTGTCATAGTTAATAAAAAAGGATAATAAAAGAGCTGTCTGCTATAATATACATGATTAAACATTGTCCTACAGAACAATTATAAATCCATTGCTGATAAAAACAAATACATTAAAATGCTTAAGAATGAAAAAATAAATGTGCAAATGCTTGTGATGGCAAAAACAAAACTTCACTAAGTAATAGATAAAATAAATAAATAAATACATAATTTTCACAGTTTATATCGTGCTTATTCTACTCTAGCCTTTTTAGCCACTGAGAGTAGTTTTCAATCCTAAGAAAAGGTACTCATGCATTGATGTCTTATATAATTTTGGAATGAATTGCCCATGTGTGAAAACTTAATATCCTCCCTGTGTGCTTGCTCCCCAAGTACACAGGCATCAGGGTTGAAAAAAGAAAAACAAAACAGGAACTGAGGGGCTGGCACTTTAAGCAAGAATCTGAGTGAAGAACAGACCTTGCAGGGAAAACATTTGGTTTAAAAGCCAAACCATTTGTGCCCAGAAGAGGAGAAGAAGACAAGTTCAAAGGCCAGAGACCCTCAGGGATCATTCAAGGCAGATGTCCTGTGCTTGGATAAATGATGCTAGAGGCAATGTAAACAATTACTATATTCTACCTGGAAACTCTGTGTGACTAAAGGCTGTTGATAATAGATGTCACCTATATCAGTTGTATAATAAAGTAATACACATATAAAAGATTACTGTGAGATAATCATAACATTCATTCTACTGAACAAATGTTGCTGCAAATAATGTTTTTTACTTTCAACAAGATTCAAAAGGATATCATAAGCAAGTTAAAAAAGCAGAAAGTCATAAGCTAGATAAATATCTTAGGAGAGTACACAGCAAATATAGAAGAAATAGGCAAAGGAAATAGAATACCATTTTCCAGAGTTGAATAAGCCTGAGTTGTCAGAAAAAATTCATTATAGTACATGAAATATAACAAGGTTGGTGGTAAAGAAGAATTTCTCAGATTTGGATATATGATTGTGATTTCTCACTAATTCATGAATTCTCCAATTAATTAATTAATTAATTGGAGAAATCATATAAATTATGTGTTAGTATGACTCTAAACAGAAAGAAGATTATTTGCAGGTTTCATTCCAATGATAAGCATCTATTGCTAGTTAATGTTATCAGTTGAATTGTGGCCTCCCTAAATTCATATTAAAGTACTAATCCCCAGTTCTTCAGAAGGTGAATTTACTTGGAGATACATAGTCTTTGTGAATGTAATCCAGTTAAAAATGAAGTTATTATCCTGTGCTTTAATCCAGTATGTCTGGTGACCTTATGTACATGTAAATTTGGAGATGGACATTCACACAAAGAATGATGAATGAACATGAAAGAACCACCTACAAGCCAAGGACAGAGGACTGGAACAGATACTAACATGACAGCCTGCAGAAAAACAGCCCTGTCAACACCTTCGTTTTAGACTTCTAGAGCCCACAACACCTAGGAGTTGCAAGTGTACCTTTAGGATCCAAACTGGGATATTTTAGACTACAAAGTAACTGAAAGTTTACCACGTATGCCACTTAGCACAGAATTTTCTTAATGTTCATAACCCAATCAGATAGCACGGATATAGGACTCACAATTTAATGGACGAGATACCAAAGAGATGACAATAGACACTGAAAATACTACAATAATTTTAGGACTACACAATGTTAATTTTTAATATGGATTTTAAAAATTCAGGAGAGAATACATACAGATTATGAACATGGGAAGTATTTATGAATTTAACAATTTTCTCACTGTGGAATTCTAGTTGCATTGGTGAGCATATTCTTCTCTCCATTCTAGAATTTTGTGTTTCTGAAAATATTTTTCTTTTTGTTTTTTAAATATTATGTGAATTTTTGTTCTTGCAATTTTTTCTTTAGACATCATTTGCATCACGTTTTCCTTCAGGCTTGCAATACTTCATCTTATTGCTTTGGATAATTATGTGACCAGGTACTTCCATTTTTTCTAGTTATTCTTCTTCAGCATTGCCTCTGTGTCTCTAAAATTCCTTTGTCCATTTAACTTTCTATCTTTAATATTAATGGCTTTATCACAATGTTATATAGCATATATGGGAAACCTCCATATAGAACTACGTTACCTTTGAATCACTTTCCGGAGAGAGGAACCCTTAGGACACCTGGGTAGCAATAAATGTTGCCTACTTGATAGAAATTTTAGAGTCAAGTGCAATAAGGAGGCCAAAACTCAACCATTCAGAAGATAGATGTCTTAATTTCTTTAATTTTGGCATAATGCTTTTGGACATCTTTGTCCTCAGGTTTTTCTGAGGCTTCAAGACCAGATTTTCTTTGTCCCAGCATT
Source organism: Erethizon dorsatum (assembly GCA_028451465.1). Classification (NCBI taxonomy): domain Eukaryota; kingdom Metazoa; phylum Chordata; class Mammalia; order Rodentia; family Erethizontidae; genus Erethizon; species Erethizon dorsatum. The sequence goes on from CM051824.1 coordinate 21,217,877, forward strand.
TTAAGGAAGGAAATATCTATTGCTATGCCTAGCAGATTGGACTAATCATTGAGCCATGTCAACTGAGGCCTTCATTGAATGACATCTTTCAGAAGATGGCTGTCCAGTTCCAAATGCATTCCCACCTTCCTGGTACCTACTGACCTAATCTGAGTCTTTTTGATGTGTTATAATTTCGGTGGGTTTACTTCTTGTTTTAACTTTCCGTGCTCCTGTTGTTTCAGTCACAGTGAATCTGCATTCTAGCTCCTAACCCTATGCTGGCCCCTCTGTTTTTCTTCTATTCCTTCCCATGTCCTTGTAGGTTTGTGCTGTGCTAATTTGTTCTTGCATTGTAATAGCTATTTAAGAGTTTCAGCCAAGGGTGGGGATATAGCTCAGTGGCACTGCGCCTGCCTGGCAAGCATGAAGTCCTGAGTTCAATTCCTGGTATCAAAAAAAAAAAAAAAAAGAGTTTCAGCCAAAAGTATCATTTATAAAATATGAATTTTTTTCTAAAATCATAAAAAATTTATTAGTTTTGTTTTATATCATTTGGTTAGAAATCTTTTAGTTCTTTATAAAGAATGATGCTTTGCACTTCCTCACACAAATATAGACATACTTCATTTCTGGACATTGAAAGGTGATTTGAGTTTAAACACAAACATTAATATTCCATTGTTTTTACCCCATGTAATGATGTTCCCTGGGAAAATCATTCAAATATATAAAATGTATTCTCTAGCTGTGGAGGCTATGAACTAACAATGAACTCTCTAAATTGAAATCCTAGCTTTACCACTTTGTAATTGTGTAATACTGCCAAATTATTTATCATACCACTAATCAATACCAAACTTAATAAACTGATTTCATGCATAATATATCAAATAGTAAGCACTGAAATAGCTATTAAGTGAAAAATTAAAATCTGAAGTACATATACTAGTGCCATGCAATACATATATGTGTGTGTGTATATATATATATGTATATATATATATACACACATATTTTTTTCATTGAATGTAAAGAAAGTGAGAAAATAATACAATTTAGTCTGTTCCTTATTACAAGGAACACTTGTCCATATTTTAGAAGGAAATAAATTTAAGGCAGTGACCATACAAAATATTTAATTTTGTAAAGTCTGCTTTTTGTTTGAGACAATTTGCCTGCTACCTGTCTTGCTAGATAATAGCATAACAGCTTGACAAGATTTTAGAGCAAAGTTTTAAACATAGATGCTCAAATAAGGAAAAAAATGTTTTCTTTGGATGTTTCTATAGACCTTGAGGTTTTTTTTGTGTGTGTGGGTTCCAGGGGTCAACCTCAGGACCTCGTGCGCCAGCAGACGCCCGCGCCCCTGAGTGATATCACCGGCCCCTTTTATCCTATGTGGGTTCCTGGAGTCGAACTCGGGCCCTCGTGCTTGCCAGGCAGGCGCTTACACCGCTGAGCCATCTCACCGGCCCTAGACCTTGAGTTTTGATCTTCACAAAAGGAAGACTTATCTGTTCTACTCATTTTCATTATTGGAGCAATCATCTTGACACTACTTGTTTTTAAAAGTACAACTATAAACCACAAGAAAATCTCTCTTTTCATGAAGGCATCACTTCCTTGCAGAATGAGCACAGGCTGTCCTATGGTTGCAGAAGCCCATTTTGAAGCTAAGGGCTGAAAGCTGCATGGGAATACCTGTAAAGTCATCTTGTGATTAATTAGCAGTAAGGTCAGACTAAATATTATGGCAGTTTTATGTCTCTTGGTATTCTGTAATTTCTATTTTGTGATGTCAAAATAACAAAATATAGCTCTGCCTAGAAATAGCCCGTAAAAGTATTTCTTAGTTTATTGTTAGTGTCTTGATCATATTTATAAAGGCCTTGTAGGATTTTTCTTTTAAAATGTGTTTTTCTAAACTATTTTGAAAAGTTTTATTGCACAGTCTCCATTGGAAACTGTACTTCCTTTGTTCAATTCTTTCAACCAGTTTCTTATTGAATTCTTAGTATTAAAAAAGAATGTCTCATATTTTTAAAATTTTATCTTACTAGTACATATATGTAGTAAATGAAGTTTAAGTCATTTTAGGGAAGAGGTACGTGGACATATATCCTGATTCTTTTTAAATCCCCTTCCCTCCCTCCCTAACCCCCTCCCTCTACCTCTAAATCCTCTTTCCCCACTTTCTTTCATTTAAATTATTGTTTATTAGTATATATTTGCAGTACATCATGATACTAATTTTTAAGTTTTGGAATTTTTTGAGGCTTTATTATTGATAACAATCAACATTTCATTGAGCTGCTCTGTGTTCTTGATATATCCAATCATCCTTATGTTTCCAAATTTAATCTACTCATTAAACCTATGAAATTGATAACTGTGATGAAGAAACTCAAATAAGTAGATTAACAAAGTTACAAAGGTAAAGGAGACATTTAGGTTTTGTCATAGATTGAATCTTATATATTCCTCAAATGCCTAGAGGCTAAAGAAAGGCTTGTTTGCCAGCCTGTGGACTGTTCAGAAGTGGTGTAATCTTTAGGAGATAGAGTCTCTGTTTCTGTTTCTGTTTGTCTCTGTCTCTGTCTCTCACTTTCTATCCCTCTCTCTCTCTCCCTCTTTCTCTCCCTCTCTCTCTCCCTTCCTCTCTCTCTCTCTCTCTCTACCTTGGTGCCATAATGTGAACAACCTTCTCCACACCATGTGCTATGATGAACTTTACAACCACAGGCCCAAATACAGCATAGAGACCATGGACTGAAATCTCTTACATCATGAGCCAAAATAAACTTGCCACCTTTTACATTGTTTATCTGTGGTATTTGTCGTGACAGAAAGTTGACTAACACAGATTTCAAGCCAATTTTAAGCCAGGTAAGACCAAGCTCCTAACCACAGGACTACAGTACTATATGTGTATTAGTGACTGGATTTTTATCTCTGGTTTGCACACACACACGGGGCTACTTGTGTAGACATGTTGGGCATGGGAGCCAATTGCTGTTTTTCTTTTGAATGTAGAGATGCAGTCATTAATTTAAATATCTTCTCTCATAGCTACTTCCTCACTCATCTTTCCTAGGGCTGGTGAAGTGATGCAGGTTGTCATTAGGTATGGGTTGAGGTGCAGCTTGCTTAGCTATGCTCCTTCTTTTCTTTTTCTCTGGAGTCAGCCAACAGTACATGACACATGTCCTGGTCTGCTCTGTTTTGAACTGTACAAATTTATGCTACCACAGAGGAGTGCTTACAGTTTGTTCAGGTTGTTAGTTCTTGGGTTAGTAAATTCAATTCTTATACTTGTTCAAGAAATCCATTATTCCTATGTATGTAAACAATGTCCCCTAAACCAAAGGTTTCGCTGTATGCATGAATAAATTGTTTGTTTCAACATAATTTCCTAATTCAAATGGGAAAGAAGTATTGAATTTACTAACCTGTATAATGCACACAAAATTTACTTAGTTGTGGTGGCACTCACATATAATCCCAACACTCTGGAGGCTGGGGCAGGAAGATCACCTCAAATTTCAGGCCAGCCTGTGCTACATAGTGAGTTCAACACCAGCCTAAAGTACATAGCAAGACCCTGTCTCAAAAACAAATGAACAAAAATTTGTTACAAATATTTTTCCTTAAAAATCAACACATATCCAACTTCTTTTATTTGATTTTAATTATCAGAGTCAGTGATTGTCTACTTTCTTTGTAGGTAGCCTTTTTGATGGCTTAGAATTTTATTCTTTCTTTAAGAAGATTTCAGAAATCTTGTTAGTCTATTTTTAGGGGTAATCTAACTTTCACTGATTTGATCCTGAGGTCAACTGGAATGGCCACAAAAGTCTCCGGCTCAGTAAAATTATATTGCTTACATCTTCAGTTCATCAAAAATGCCAATTATACATGTGTCAAACATAGTGTGTTTTTCCAGTCCTCTCGTTAAATTCTATCATAGATTTTTTTGTATCTTTTAAGATTTTTTTTTCTAATAGAGAAACCTTTTTTTTTTGTTGTTATTGTTTACATGAATTTTACTAATACTAATATGTACTCCATTTCTTCAGGAATACCTACAGTGATTTCATATGTTTCTATTCCATTCCTTCAGAAACACCTGTAGTGTTTTCAAGTACTTGTGTTCCATACTCCTTTTTATTATTTTTTAAATTATCCTGTGATATTATGTTTTTTATTACTGGTTGTTGTGTGAAGTCATTTTCTCCACTCTTTCTTTGCTCGATTTCTTTCCATCAACATGTATATAGACATATTTTAGAACACTTTACGTCTTCAATTTTATTATTAAAATATGTCAAACCACCTCCAATTCCATAGTTTGCAGGTATTACACCTAATTATTTAGATATTAAGTTGTTTATCTAAGGTAACGTGGTATTTAAGATTGCTCACTAGTTTATTTTATTCTTACTTATTTATGTTATCATTACGATTATAATTAGGATGTTTAAGGTTTAGAAATTATGAAAGATGAAGTTTTATATCTCTCCTTCCTTCTTGTCCCTTCTCTCTTCCCCCATTTTTGTCTATACAAATAGAGTAGTATAGCATATTTCACTAAATATTAAATGTTTATATGACTACAGTTGATATTCACAGATAAGCCTATAACAAATTTTACAATAATTCCAGGGAAGCAATTTGTGCAATTTTTTGTTTTGCATGGAGTTCAAAATTTTCTAAAATTAAGTTTCTAGTCCCTCTGCCATTTTTTGTTTATTTTGTTTTCCTTACGTTTTTAGGGACTTAACAATTTTATCACTTACTCCCATCTGAACTGGGTGCACTTTATGAATACTAAACAACTGTCTCTCTGGTAGTCTTCTTTACCTATCTTTTCTCTGGAGATGCCAATTTCCTTCTTGGTTTACTTCTTCATTCAAGCAATATTTCCACTATCCTCTTGAGAAAATGTACTAAAAACTAAATTTACTGAACACTTCCATGTTTGAAAATATCTTTATTTTGTTTGAAAATATCTTTATTTTATCAGTTATTCACATAATTGATAAAGACTTGATATCATCTAATTGGTGCTGGCATTTTAGGCATGCAAAATGCAAGAGTCATGAGGCCATGGTGACTTTCACACAGATTTGAAAGGAAAGTTGAAAGGTCAGTCATGGAAATGCTGATAGGTAAGTAGTGAAACTGTGAGACTGAAAGTGAAGATGCTTTGGAGACCTCAGGAAGTTGGAGATGCCAGGAATACGAATCTTTTTGTGAGGAAAGCAGCAGGCCGTGAACAGAGTCAGCCAAAGACAGAGGCCATGTGGGCTGCAATAGGCACTGCTTCAGGAGCAGGACTGCCCAAGCTTTTCGAAGTTCACGTACACCACAACTCCCCCCAGTGTTGGACATGGAATTACAGAATTTAATGTTTTCTTTTCTGTGTTTTGGTCTTGCTTTGGTCTGATTGTGAATGTTTACCCTGTGCCATTATATGTTAAATGTATTTAACTTTGCTTCATATTTTTATAGGCGCTCAACCTAAGAGTTTGCCTTGAGCCTCAGAGGAGACTGTGGACTTGGAATCTTTAGGATGGTTGCAACTGTTAATACTTTGGTGACCTTTAGAGAGGGACTAAATACATTCTGCACTTGACACTTTTGAGGGCCATGGTTAGAAATTTACGGTTTATATTTAAAATGTCCCTTACCAATTGTAAGGTGATTGTATCATAGGGGCATTATACTTTTTAATGGATGCATTCATTGATGATTACAGTAGGTAAATATGCTGTTAGAAGGTGTGGCATAGTTGGAGGAGGCAAGTCACTGGAGGAGTACATTTGAGGGTTATATCTTACTCCCTGGAATCGGCCTGAAAAGGAGAAATATTGTTGAGTACATGAAATGAGAAGGAGACTTATCAAAAAAATTACTCATAGCATATAATTATTCCATATATTTTAGGCTTCCCACCCAATTCAACACTGAATTTGAAATCCATGGAATGTCCAAAATTTCAAGTCATTTGAGAATTCTGGGGAATAAGTTGAGTAGTTTTGGAGATTTTTCTAATACTAGCATTTCTTTACCCCTTTCTAAAAATCTGTATTTGTTTCTAATATATTTGTGGATGTTCCTCATTTTCCTACATTTTGGGAGGCTGTGACTTTTCCTCAGATTAAGGATGCTTTTCTTCTCTTCTTCTAGACCATTTTTTCTCCAGTGGCTCCATAGTGTTAATTTCTTCACATTTCTTCTTAATTTATTCATCTTTGAGCAGAATGGTATTTGACTAGAAAGAGTGTTTTTCATTGTATAAGGTCACTACACATACTATTGCATTTCTCTGACTTAAAATATATTGGCATGGGAGAAAGGGACAGATGCCCAATCTCCTGGTTGTTAATACCCTGAGGATCATATTTCAGGAGACAGAAGGTGGACTGGTGCAACTTTGGCATCTTAGCATCTTTAATGAAGCCCACTTGCAGTAATGAAACTTTAGTTTTCTTACTAATCTGACTATTTGTGTATTAAAATTATTAATTCCTTCCAAATGTTGACATTGCCATTTTTAGTTTTTGAGGTTATTATTATTTATCGCTTATGTTTTCACAGAAAAACAAAAGCCTGCTGAAAATTCAAAGATAAGTACTGTTTCAAACTAAATTAAAATTTACATATATAATATATTTATATATTATATATTTATATTTATATATATTTGGGGGGTACTGGGAATTGAACTCACAACCTCATGCATGCCAGGCAGGTTCTGTGCCACTGAGCTATATCCCTGGCCCTACATATATTTAAAATATATATTTTTTAAATCAAAACTTTAAAACAAAAACAGTTATTCAAAACCATGGCATGCATAATTTACCTTTTTTACAAAAAGAATTAAACCCAACACATGAAATGCGATCATGCAGTCTAAGTTTAGGCACCTATTTTATTTTAATCATAGCATAGCATTTTAAGAGTGTTGAAAGATGTTTCAGTTACAGAATCTGTTTTAAATTAGTTTGTGGATCTCTATCATAAAATTAAGAAACAATCATATATGAAAGCATATTTTTATTATTTCATGTTTCCTTAAATATTCATGTGGCCCATCCTCTAAGAGTTTTTGATAGTTGTCAATTTTTTGAATACTAATTTTAAAGAACTCAGATTCAAGGACACTTAAATTGATTTTGACAAACATAGATGTTTAATGAATTTTTTATGTATAGGAAAACTATTCCTCTTAATATTGTGGCACAGTGTAATGGGTAATACAGGATAGGAGGGAAAGCAGAACACATGAGTATGGGATTAAGGTCAATATTTAATGCCAAAATTCTACTGAAATTTACTCATTTATTTCAAGTGTTCATATTATCACATATTCAAACATTTTAAAGAATGTAAAATTTATCATTTTGATTTTTATTTAGATTTCAGAGCCTCCTAAACACTTCATAGCTGTTAAATATACCAAAATTCTGTGAGGTATCATATTAAATAGTAAATTTTTCTTTCAACAATGTAAACTAACTGTTCATTTAAGATTTTTCTTGATTCACATTTAAAAAAATAATTCTGTATTTGAGGTTTTTGTTTTTATTGTTTTGTTTTAGAGTCCAAAACAATGTCTTTGTCTAGAAGACAAATAGAATAGCAGATCAATTTAATCATTTTACTCAGGAAAAAATTCTCCCCTCATAATCTACCAAAATATATTTAGAGTGATTATTCACTAGAAAATGATTACATCAGTCTTTTCTTATCAAATTATAATGAGATCCAGTTTTTAAAAGGGAAGGCAAAAATATTTTAAAAACTATATGTGGAGAAACATTTTCCTTCTTTTTTTGACTTTATTGGCAAGTAAATTCTGGTTCATATGTTCAAATAATATTTGTTTTCATTATCTTTTTTGCTCATTTTATTGTGTATAAATGAAAAAGTTTTATATATTTAGGGTATACAACTTTTTGTTTTGAGGTACGTGTACGTTGTGAGATACCATAATCAAGTTAATTAATAATGTTTTTAAAATTTTATTTAAATAAGTAAAAAATAAAAACAGTAACACGGAATTTCAAAACAGGCTTATAGGGGATTAATGGTTAATATATTGCATATTTTTATCTTGAAAGTAGTTGCTCAGATTGAAAGATACAGTCATGGAAAATTGATCAAACAATATAAGCACAAACAGTTCTTTTCAATGAACTAATACAAATCAGTAGTGTAATTATTTAGTTATCTTGTATATATATATTTTTTTCTTTTATCTTTCTTCTTTTCTACTTTCCCCCATCCCAGTTGTTCTTTCCTTTTGAGCAGTTTCTTCCCCTTTCACAATATCTATTGTACATTTTGGATCTTATTTACTCTTTCAGTTTTTTACATTAGGGAGACAATATGATATTTACACATGTGAGTCTGATTTATTTCACTTATGAGTGTGCTCTCAAGTTGCATCCATTTACCCATAAAAGCCTCGAGTTCATCCTTCTTTATAGCTGAGTAGTACTCCATTGTATAAAAATACCACATATTTTTATCCATTCCTTGGTTGATGGTCATTTGGGTTGTTTCCAAGATTTAGCTACTAAAAATTGTGCTGCTATAAACATGAGTGCACCTATATCACTGTGGTATGATGTTTTTACTTCTTCTGGGAAAATACCAAGAAGTTGGGTGCCCCTGTATTTAGTGCATACATATTTATGATTGTTATCTCTTCCTCTTGAAGTTTTCCTCTAACAAGTGTGTAGTGACCTTTATCTCTTTTGATGAGTCTTTGTTTGAAGTTAAAAATGTCTGCAAACAGAGTAGCTACCCCTGCTTTTTTCTGGGTTCCTGTTGCATGGAGATTAGAGGTTCCATTCGACCCAGCTATTCTCCTTCTTGGTATTTTCCCAGAAGAAGTAAAAACATCATACCACAGTGATATAGGTGCACCCATATTTATAGCAGCACAATTTTTAATAGCTATGGATTTCTCTTTGAGTTAAATATTTCTTGTATACAGCATATTGTTGGATCTTGTTTCTTGATCCATTCTCCCAGTCTGTTTGTTTTGATTGGTGAATTGAGGCCATTTACATTGATGGTTATAACTAATACATATTGGCTTATCTTTGTCATGATATTTTCCTTCTGTTGATCCCCTGCTTTTTCCCTCTGTTTAATTGTTTGTCCTGCCTGGTGGTTTCTTTCTGTTGTTGTTCTTGGAATTGTGGTCATTTTTATCTCTGTCTAGAATATCTTTCAGTACACTTCGTAGGGTCAGTTTGGTGGTCATCAGTTTCTTCAGTTGTTCTTTGACATGGAAGTATCTTATTTCTCCATTAATTTGAAATATAGTTTTTCAGGGTACATCAATCTGTGTTGAAAGTCATTTTCTTTCAGGACTTGAAATACTTCACTCCAAGCTCTTCTTTACTTGAGGGTTTGTGTTGAGAAATCTGCCATGATTTTGATGGGCTTTCCCTTATAGGTGATCAGTTTCTTTTCTCTAACATCTTATAGTATTTTTTTTGTGTGTGTGTGTGTACCGAATTTCTGGGATCTTTATTATTATATGTCTTGGTGTAGATTTATTTTGCTCAAAGCTAATTGGGGTTCTATATGCTTCACTTATCTGTATGTTAGATTATTTTCCCATAGTTGGGAAATTTACTGCTATTACTTCTTCAGTTTTTTTTATGTCATTTGTGTTGGCTCTTGCTTTTTTATTGACACCAATTATTACTACATTATTTTTCTTCACATTGTCTTGCAACTGTTGAATTGTTATTTCCTAATCTTTTGTTATTTTCAAGAAATCTTTCCTTTCATGATCATTAGTCAAGATCCTTTCTTCAAGGTCTGAAAGTCTGTCTTCAGTTTCAATTATGTGGTTTTGCCAGCTTTCAATGGAATTTTTAATTCTCTGGATATCTGTTTGAATCCATTTCATGCATTCTGTTTCTTTCCTATATTCATCATTCACAGTTTCCATCCTCTTCCTATCATCATCTATGTTTTATATATCTCTACTCTAGATTTACTGGCCAATTCACTTATAAAAGTTGACATTTCTTTTTTTTTATCTGAGAGATTATTTCTGATCTGATTTCCTCTATAGCCTCATGGATTTGTTTCTTTACTTCTGTTGCTATCATTACAGAAATGTCAGGTGTGTATCTTCTATTTTCCTCTATCTCATTGTCTCCTGTACTTGTTCTGGGTGGGCTGGAGGTGTGAGGTTGCATTTCGTTTCTGCATCTTGTCATTTTCTATTTCAAAAGTTTTTATTTAGTTTTCTGTGATGATCCTTATAAGTTTTTGCAGTAGGTAGCTTTATTACTTGTCTTAAAGCCTCTTGAAGCAAGGTTTGTTCTTCAGGATGTCTTCTGTGTGTAGGAAGTTGTTGGTTTGTGTCTGTCCCAAGATCCTACCTTTCCAATTAATTATGAGTGAGATGTTGGTATCTGTTTGGCTCAGTCCCCAGTCCTCTGGTGCTGGAGTGTGGTGAGGTCATTACCCCAGAATTTCCCAGTATTGTTACAGAAGTGAGACAACTGATTAAAACAGATATGACATCCTAGCTAAAGTAGTATAATTAGCAATAACAATAGCATCAAGCACATTTTAGAAACCGACAAACTGTGGTAGCTATTCATTTTGTACCTTTAACCATAAAAAGCAAAACCTACAGTCATATAACAGAACTAATTATAAATTGGGAGCTTGTATTCAAAGTGTTTCCCCTTGGTAGAGTGGTTTTACCCTATGGTGGGGAAATTTAAGAAGGATAGTGGATAGAACAGAGATAATTGCAAAGAAATAACATAGAAGCCAGGCTGGAGGACAAAGGATGATCTGGGATGCAAGATCTGGGAAACTAGAGAAGAGGGCAGAAGAGAAAGAATGACGGAGCAAGCAAGGGATTATTGAAGTTTACTGGAAAAATTAGAGAAACTATTCACTCATATGAGAATATGATTAAGTCTAGAGAGGTAAATTGAGGAAAGGGAGAAAGAAGATGAATGGATTAGAACAAATATGTAGGTAAAAGACAAAAAAAAGAAAAAGAAATGGAAAACAAACCACAAATGAGAAATAAAGCAGAAAAATAAAATAAAATAAAATAAAATAAACAAAATTCCTCAGGTGTCCACTGAGAGTCCAAAACTACAGATAACACAGCAAAGTCTGCAGTAGAGTTTTTGCTGGATTTGACACTGATCTTGGCCTCCGGATGTGGGGGCCTGGGCTAGAGTCTTCAGCCAGTACTTTCTGAATGTCCCTTAGCAGCCTCCCACTCCTTCCCCTGTTTGTCTTGGCAGCAGCATCTCTCTCCCTGTTGCTGTGCTGTTTTCAGACAGAGACAGGGGCTCTCCCTAGTCCCCTGCACCTTTGCCTCTCCCTCGTCTCTGCTCAGCCTTCTGTGTTCCCTTCCACTGGAAAGTCTCTGTCCTCTTAGGTCATTTGTTGCAGGGTGAGGTGAAATGCTGTGAGATGGTCTGGTCCTCTGCTCCTGTTGTTTCAATTCAAGGCTGCTCAGTCCCAATTCTTACTCCTCTCCTGAGGAGGGGTGCTAACTTCCCATTCATTGTTTTACAAGTTCTGCTGCCACTGTCTCCCACCTCTGCTGTAGTCTGTAACTTCCTCTGGCAAGATTGGGGGTGCTGTTGGGTGCTTTCTGCTCCAGCCCCCAGCTGTGTGGGGACAGCCCAGGGAGGCACAGTCCCAAGGTCCAGGGCTGTTTAATATCCCAGGCCTCTCTAAACACAGGTCATGGGGGAGGGGTTAGCTGTTCCATTTACTTTGCACCCCTGTAGTCTTTATTCTTGTTCCTGGCGGTTCCAGGTAGCAAGCACTCTGGTGCACAAAAGGAATGGGAAGAAAAAAAATAGGAAGAAAAGAAAGAAAAAGGAAAAAAAGGAGAAAAAGTAAAACTGGCCAATTGTCAGTGAGGGAGCAGTTCATGTCAGCAGAATTTACTGCTGGACTGTTGCGTCTTCTGTTTGGAGGAAGGCAGAAGAGGCGGGGGACCTTATATCCCAAGTCTATCCTCTATGGCTTGATTTAGCCACATTATTTTCTTATATCTTTTTTTTCCTCTTCTTTTAAGATTGCAAGTATGGCAGGCAGTAGTCCGGATTCGGCGACCTACTGGCAGTAGGGTGGGTTGGCTGGCTGTTTTAAGTCCTTTATCTATGTTTGGCTTGATCTAGTAGTATCCTATGTCAGATTGATTTTAGTTTCAGGGCGTGTGTCCCTCCCCTTTCCTCCAATTACCTGTGTTTTAGTTGAATTTCTCTGAGTAGCTCTGAACGAGGCTCTTCCTCTATCAGCCATGTTGAATCTGTTAATAATGTTTTTAAAAGCATCAATTTTGTAGTTTGCCTTTGTAATTTAGTAATAAAATCTAAGGGAAACATGGAATTAAAATTATAATTATCTGCTGACAATAAAAGGTAATGAACAACAATGTATAGTGTATCTTCAATAAAATTCTTAATTCAATTGTAGATAAAATATTTGTTTTTCCTAATACTTGCGATGTGACAGCAAGATAAATTGAAAACAGAATCTCTGAAGTCAGAAATGAATCTGACTTCTTCAATTTTGCAGCTGGTAATTGAGCCCTGGAGGATTTAATTCATAGTCATATTTTCTTCACCAGTGGTACCTGTCTCTTCCATTTTTTTTCTCTTCACAGACTGGTAGTCAGAGTTTCTGACAGAAGCCCTGAGGACAAACACCTAAAAAAAGACAATAAAGCTAACTTTTGGGGTCAAAATGATCTGGGCTTTATTCAGGTAAGTTACTCTCTCAGGAATTGAATTATATTATGAAAGAAATTTCCATTTTCATTTGAAGAAGAAAAGTTGAATTTGAACTTAGATATTCCTCCTCAGTAACTAGTGTTATTTTTTTCTCTTTAGAGAGTATTTTAATACATTCTCTCAATATTCTACCAAAATTTTATCAGACCTTCCAACCCGAATGCCAAAGTTGTGAATTTATTGTGGTTTGGAACACGTTCTCAGAAAGCATGTTTCTGATCATTCTAAGTACATAGATTTAGTGGTTGAGCTAGATCTTACAACAATTACACTATACCCTTCTCAGTTCCAAAAATAGGCAAATTTAAAAAGATGAAGCAAAACTTGAGGAAAGTGTAGAAAAAACATATATTGTTAATCAGAATATAAAATAGTATTCCTGTTTTATACAAAACTTTGGCAGTTTCTTGAAAAGTTAGTGTCTATTTTCTGACTTAGAAATTCTACACCAAGTTTACAGTACAGAAAAAAAAATACAGCTCAAAAAAAAAAGATCTGTACAAGAATTCATCATGCATTAAAAGCACATTCAAAAAGAAATCCATGGCAGATATTGCTGGTTAATTTATACACGTTTTATGCTAGAGCATGATCTCTTGTATTCATGGTCAACAGTTCATCCATCGTGAAGATTGAGGTGGATGGGAGTTTTGATGAACTTGCTCAGGAATAACAATTTTATACTGAGACTATTTACTTGGAAATTTCTTGTATCCTTAAGTCATGACCAGTTTCCAGTTTGCAATGTACAGTCTCTACCACTGATGAAATAAAGATTTGTAAATCTGCATAGATCCAATTGACCTGTATTATTAGTGTCACATAGAAGAAACCCCAGCTTCAACAACAAAGTAAAAGCAAACAGGCAAACCAGGTTAACAGCCAGCTTTGATTCAAGCAACATCCTCAGAGGAATTGTTTCAGGATTTTTATTCATTTATTTATTTATTTATTTATTTATTATTTTTTATTTTTTTGTGTGGGTACCGGGGTTGAACTCAGGACCTCACGTGCTAGCAGGCAACCGAACTGCTCAGCGATATCACTTTCCCATTTTTCATATGTGGGTTCTGGGATTCAAACTCAGGCCCTCACGCTTGCCAGGCAGGCGCTTATGCTGCTGAGCCATCTCACCGGCCCAGGATTTTTATTTTTAAATGAGAAAATTTTGCATTAATTAAGTGTATTTTTCACACTTTGATGTTTCATTTTTTGCAAGAAAATTGGTGGTCACCATGTTAAGGTGATTCCTCCATCTGAAATGTAACTGTAAAAATTTAGTCAATAAATCAATGAAGTGTTAGTAATTTTCTGTTATTGTTAGTTCTGTATGAGGAGCTATTAGTAATTTAGGCTAAATGACAAAAGATTTTTCTCCATTTGTAATTAATAAATTTTATGTTTAAAAGAGATGATCGATACACTCTATGGGGATATACCATATATATTATGATATTTACAGTATATATGTTTCATAAAATATATGATATAAATCACTAACTTCAATAATATGGATAGCTAATTAGTACTTCAAGGAAAATAGCTGTGATGTGTTTTACAGTAGAGACTGAAGAATTCTTGAGAGAGTGTGGCTAGAAAATTAGGTAACTTTTGATTAAACAAGGAAGAGAAAGTGATCATTTCAACAACTACAACAACAAAAAGAACACCATGAAAATAGGTACAGGAATAATATGTTGGTGCACTAATGAGATCAGAACTTAATCTAAAAGATAATGAAGGTGAACAGTGTAGTCTTCATACCCCAAGATATCTCGCTCACATCACCATTAATGAGGTAAAGCAGTTAACTATTTAGTGTACATGGAAGTATTTTTATTGGACTGTAAAACTGGCTTATGCTCATGAAATCACTAAGATTTCTAAACAGATATAATAATCACTTTAAATCTAGACTTCAAATAGGAACATGAAATATACAATCATAATGTTTAGTGACTCAATAACAGTAAAGATGATGTGCCCATGGTTTGTCTCATAATGTTGGATAAATCTATTTATTGATTTAAAAATATGCACTTACAAAGTCCTAAGGATAATGAGAATAATTTCTACACTTTATCACACACCTAGCTTTAAAATTATGTTTTTATCACTAGAAAACTTTGATTGTCTAGTTTGGAACAATAAGTTGGAGAATGTACCATTTATTTGAAAAATAAAACAAGTTTCTTTTAATCTATTCCTTGTAAGCAGCAAGTTATGAGTAAAAGAATAAACAAAAGTGCAACTGAAAATTTTACTTCATAGGTGGAAATTCCTAATAGTGCATGGTAGGTAAAATTGTAGCAATGGAATAGCTTTTGTCAAGATTGAATGATATCGCTCTTATAATAAATCACATGTGACTTACTTTGTGTAAGAATGTCTCCACAAAATACAGAACATGGAAAAAAAGAAAGGGAAAAGAAAAAGTATGAGTGCTTTCTTGAGAATTCTTCATGGACCAAGCTTAGGAGAAAGAGAGTGAGGAGTGTGCCAATATTACAGAACAGGGTCCATGCCCTTTTGTCAAAAAGCATTGACTTATTGTTGTCCTAAGCGGAGAGATGTCTAGGAAATATAGTTAAACTTTGTGGCTTGGAAAGGATGGTTATAGGGTCTGTTTACATAAGACAGACTTTATGCCCTTGTTAATCTCCAAAGGTAATTTGGAATATTGTCAGATAATGAGCAATGGGAGTACAGTTATGACTCATTTTAGCTTGGTTTTTGTAAAAAGCACAGAGCCATGTGTCTGAATATAATGGTCAGCATATTAAAAATAACCAGGGCTTGAGAAAGATTCAGTATGAAAAGCAGCCTATTTAAATGCAAATAAAAGTTAACATGTCAGACAGACCTTTGATATAAAGCAAATGTACATTCTCAGTGATTATTGTAGTATATCAAATGTTCAGAAGCAGTCATTTGTTTTACCTTTACATCAACTTTTTAAAAAATTAAATCACAAATTATTATTAAGCTTAAAGTCTCTGGCAGGAATAGAGCTCTTTCAGAAAGTTACATATAAATATAAAATTCATAGAAGATGTATTGTCCCATAAGAAAATAATTTTAAATATCCAACTGTGTAGACAAGGTAAATTAAGCACCAAATGTTTGCATTTTAAAAGACTCCTGGAGTGCACCTGCTAAGGTTGTCTCTACTGAAACTCACCCTGAAATGTTATTGTCAGTGTTACAGTGGTGATAGGTAGTGAGATCTTGAAGAGCTAATGAAGTGATTAGTGTCAAACCCCATGAATGGATTAAATCTATTTTGGAGACAGGGCTAGGTCTTTTAAGATGGATAAGCTCTCTGAGGAGTGACTTGAGTCTTTACAGACTAAATTACAAGGAGAGCAGTTTGCTTTTGATGTTTTGGGTCTTCTGCAGGTACAGGCACTCCTGCCATGTGATGTCATCTACCGTGAAACTATTAGCAGCATCTGAGAAAGTGATGTCAGTGTGCTCTTGGGCCCTCAGAATAATAAGCTAAATAAGCCTCTCATCTTTTTAAATACACTAACTTATAAAGTATAAACTAGCCTCACGTTTTGTGTTACAGGGTCACTAAAGGATTGAGATAATGTCCTGTATGCGCCCTTCAAGTATGATTCTTTTTAAAACAGATTGATCAAATGTGATTTGTTTGTTATATGGCTTAAAAAGATT
Organism: Erethizon dorsatum; assembly: GCA_028451465.1. Taxonomy (NCBI): domain Eukaryota; kingdom Metazoa; phylum Chordata; class Mammalia; order Rodentia; family Erethizontidae; genus Erethizon; species Erethizon dorsatum. The sequence continues at coordinate 21,234,355 of CM051824.1, forward strand.
TCAGATCTGAATCTCCTCATGAAAAAGCAAAATTTGCTGCAACAGACTTAATTATTGAAGTATTAATTTTTATAGTTACCATCATATGAACAAAAAGAAAAGGAAGTAAATACTGTATAGTAAGACAATGTAAAACTACAGGTAAAACTTACTTAAAAATAAATTTAAAATGTATTTTATTAGCATATGTTTGCCATACATAATGATTACATTTATTTTGGAGAATTGGTACATACACATATTACATTTGATTGTTTTATTCCCTTTTTCTTTATGCTCCTCACCCTTCATACCTCAGTTCTCCTTCCCATTTACAAAAGTTGACCTCCTTATTTCCTAACATCTCTTTTATTTTGCTCTTTAAATTACTTACTTTGGATGTTCTAATATAAGGGGAAACACGCAACATTTAACCTTCTGTGTCTAATTTATTTTACTTAGCATTATGGCCTTAAGATACATCCATTTTCACACAAATGACTAGAACTATCCCATTTTCTTTATCCATTCATCTGTTAATTGGCACATTGGCTGCTTCCATTATTTGCTATTGTGAAATGTAATACTAGAAACATGGGTATTTGTTCATCAATGTAATGTGATGGCATAAAATCAGGAAGACACCCAGGAGTATGGCTGGGTGAAATGAGATTTCTAATTTTAAGTATTGAGGAATCTCCATACTGATTTACATAGTGGTCGTATGAGTTTGCACTCCCAACAAAAATGTGTACGTGTTCCTTAACCACAACCTCACTAGCATGAATTGTTTCTTTTGTCTTTAATGATAACCACTGATAGTGGAATAAGAGGGAAACTCAGTGTTGTTTTGATATGCATTTCTCTCATGGAAAAGATGATGGGCATTGTTTATGGAATTATTGGCCATGTATACTTACTTGCCCACTTTTGTTTGTCTTTTATTTTTGGGTTTCTTCTTTTTTGAGTTGCTCATACATTCTAAATATTAGTAGCCAGTAAATTTTCTTTCCAATTCTGTGGATTGTCTCTTTACCCTGTTGGATTTTTCTTTAATGTGCGGAGGTTTTTTTTAATTTGATATAATTTTATTTGTTCATTCTTCATACTATTTCTTGGGTAATTGGGATTCTGTTCAGAAGGTCCTTGCCTATCGTATTTTAGTTTTTCAGTAGATTCAGTTTCTGTTTAATATCTAGGTCTTTGATCCATTATGATTTCATTATAGTACTGAATGATAGACATAAGTGCATATTGATTGTTCTGCATGCAAATAACCACTCTTCCCGGACCTTTTATTCTCCAGCGTATTCATTTGCCTCTTTTGTCAAAAATCAGCTTGCTGAAGGTACATGGGGTTGTTTCTGCTTCTTCAATTATATTACATTGATCATCAAATCTATTTTTGGGCCAGTGTCATTTCTGTTTTATTTTTACATTATCTTTATAGTCTAATTTGAAATATGATAATATAACACCTCTTGCTTTGCCGTTTTACTCAATATTTCCTTGGCTATTTTAGGTTTCTGTTTCCACAGAAATTTTGAGATGTTTTTTCATAGTTCTGAGAAGAATGTTGACAGTACTTTGATTGGAAGTTTATTAAATGTATATATTATTATTGGTAATATGTTCATTTTCACAATATTGATACTACCTGTCCAGGAACAGGGGATAACTTCCCATTTTTGAATGTGTTCTCCCATCGCTTTTTTCAGAGTAGTGTAGTTTTTGTGATAGAAGATTTTCAAGTGCTTAATTAAGTTATTTCATAGGTATTTGAAGTTTTTACTTTTTGAAGCTGTGGTGAATGGGATTGTTTTCTTGAATTCACTTTCAGTGGGTTTATGCTGCTGTATAGTAACAGTACTGATTTTTATGTGTTAATTTTCTGCCTTGTTTACTGAATTTATTTTCTAGTTCTATGAGTAGAAAATAATGCTAATGTGACTACTTACTTTTCCATTCATATCCACATTTTTTCAGTTGCTTGATTGCTCTGGCTAAACTTCCAAGTATTAAATTGAACAGGAACTTTAGATTGAAACCTTTGACTTGCTCCTGATTTTAGAAGTAACACTTTCAGTTTTCTCATATTAAGTGATTTTGGCAGTGAGAGGTTTTTTGTTTTTTGGTTTTTTTTTTTTTTTTTAGTTGTCAGCTTGACGCCTGTCTGGCAAGCACAAGGTCCTGAGTTCGACTCCCGGTACCCACATACAAAAAAAGGGCCGGTGATATCGCTCAGCCACATGGGTACCTGCTGGCTCGTGAGGTCCTGAGTTTGACCACCAGTACCTCCACCAAAAAAAAAAATTGTCAGCTTGAGGCAAGGTCCTTCTATACGTATTTTTGTCAGGGATTATTTTTAATTATAAATGAATGTTCATTTTGTCACAGACTTTTTCTGCATCTGTTGAGACCATGTGATTTTTATCATTATTTTGTTTATGCTGTATATTACATTTATTTATATATGCATCCCTGCAATGAACCTGATTTGGTCATAATGTGTGATAGTTTTACTATTTTACTGTATGCTGTTTACAAGTATCTCATTGAGGATTTTTACATCTCTGTTCATTAGGACCTGGCCTGCAGTTTTGTTTTTGTTGTTGCTGAGATCTGATCTGGTTTTATTACCAGGATTATGCTTCAGGATTAGTCACTTCAAGGAGTGACTTGGCAGTGTCCATTCCCTTTCAACTTTATGAAAACCTTGAGGAATATTGTTTTATATTCTTCCCTGAAGTTCTGGTAAAATTTAAGTGTAAGTTCATCAGGTCCTGTGTTTTAATTTCTACTTCTATTTCATTGCCTTCCTTTTGTCTGTTCAAGGTTCTTATATTTTCTCAGTTCAATTTCAAAATTCATACGTTTCTAGTAATTTACCCTTTCATCTAAATTCTCCAATTTATTGAAATATAATTTTCAAAGTAGTTGCTTATAATCCTCTGATTTCAGTAGTTTTCACTACGATTTTGGCTTCTTCTTTCCTACTTGCTTTCACATGAGTCTTTTCTTTCTTTCTTCTCATATATTTTTGGCTATTTATCTAACATAATTCATACCTATAACCTTCCCTCTTAGAACTGATTTCATTGTGTTCCATGGGTTTTGTTATGTTATGGTGCCATTATCACTTGATTTTATGAATTTTTAGTTTCTTCCATGACCCATTGATTATTAAAATGTATGTTATTTGGGCCGGTGAGATGGCTCAGTGGTGTAAGCGCCTGCCTTGCAAGCGCGAGGGCCCGAGTTCAACTCCCGGATCCCACATACGAAAAAGGGGCCGGTGATATCGCTCAGCGGCACGGGCGCCTGCTGGCGCGCGAGGTCCTGAGGTCGACCCCCGGTACCCACAAAAAAAATAATAATAATAAAATAAAATGTATGTTATTTAATCTCCATGTGTTTGCCTTATTCCTATTGTTTCATCTGTATTTTTAAAAATATAAAAGAATATGGTCCATACCTCCCACCAACATGAAATAAGCAGATAAAGATTCAAAAATCAAATAAAATAATTGTTTGCAAGAAAATATAGAAGGCCATATTTTAATTCAGAGGAGAAAACAATATCATAGGGAAAAAAAATAAGAAAATCAAAATTAAAGGAATATGATATAATAAAATAGTAAAATTTATCCAAAGATAAATCATAAAATAAACATAAAATAATGCCACTAAGAGTTTATGCTTGACACACATATAATTATCAAGGTGTTATTATTTAAAACGTATAAACCTGCTCTTACCTACATATATATTTATGACACCCCGCAAACAGAAAATAATACAACCTAACTAATTTACAGGTGAATGACAAAAAAAAGATGTTTCAAAAAATACAAACTCAAGAATGATTAACAGATAAGTGAAATGTCTATCCATTTTAGTAAAATACAGTCAAAAATAGTCATCAGGTAAATGGAATTAAAATATTAACAAAATTTTTTAAAGTCTGAAAGTTTAAAGTTTTAAAGAATATGGAAAGCAAAAGAAGCACTTATTATAGGCAATGAAAGTTTTAAAAGTCTTTTAGGAAAAAATTCTCACATTCTTGCAAAATAAAAGGCCTTCATGTATGATTAAAATTAACTTTTGACCTTCTTTTCCTGTATGCTTTCCATCTCTGTCTCTGTCTCTACCTCTGTCTCTATCTAATACATATATGTATGTATTTATATGTATTCATATTACTCATACTATATATATGTATTTATATATATATATGTATTTATAATAGTCAAGAAATGTAAATGATAAAAAATTCTCTTTGGCAGACAAACGGAGTATTGGTTAAGATAAATAATATAAATCATAAGTTTATACAAAAAATTAATTCTTATAAAGAACAAAGTATATATTGAAGAAAAAGATACAGGGGAAATGTCCAAATATATAAATATCACATAACTAAAAATAAATAATACTGACTTACTGAAATCTGCATTTGTTCAAAAAATTAGAAAGAACAGTAAGGGAATTATTGTTAAAATCTCAGTGTCCCTGTGTAGTGGAGCTGGAGAAATGAATAATATTAGAAAAATAAAATAAAACATATTTGGAGCTTTGAGAGTAATTATCATGTTATTTTTGTTTTTATAAAGGATATTCATGCATTTTAAGTAGCCAAGGAATTAATCTTTTTTAACAATATTCCATATTTACTTAGTTTTATAAGGATAGCAAGGCTTCTGGATAGGGCAGTTTGTGATGATTTCCTTTGTAACATACAACCTGTTTAATATTTATTCTTATTCTTTGTGTGTTTAGAAACAATGTACATTCTGCCAGGAGGACAAATTGTTAGACAAAAGTTGCAAATTTAGTAAGAACGCTTTCCCAATATTTTATTTAATTTGCCTAATGTTTTAAAAGGTTTATTTCAATTGTTCCTGCTATTGAATCTTTGCATTTCTATTTAGAGGATTTGAATTTCCAGGTCTAATTTTTATCAGTCTTTATTTTTAGGTATGTCTCTACTCAGCATTTATTCAGTATGCATTTTAAGTAAGCTCTATCTTTGGAGCAATTTCAGGTTTCCTGGAAATTCAGAAGACAGTGCAGAGTTTTGCCTTGTATATGCACCATCTGTACCTACACATGTACAACCACCCTTACTGTCTACATTCAGTACCAAGTGGTGCATCTTACAATTAAGGACATATTGCTATCGTTCAGCTTCACTCTCAGTGTACACTCTACTGTTTGGCATGTCATATATCTTCCATCATTGCATATACAGAATATTACCCTAAAAGTCCTCAGAAATCCACCTATTCATCCCTCTCTCATAACACCTGGAATCCACATATCTTTATACTGTCTCCAGAGTTTTCTTCTTTTCCAGAAAGTCATATAGTTAGAATCATACATAATGTAGATTTTTTCTGTTAAGTTTCTTTCATTTAATGAGACATATTTAAATATTCTCCTCACCTGTAAATGGCTTGATAGGGCATTTCTTTATAGTGCTGAAAAATATCCCATAGTCCTGAGGTACCAAAGTGCTTTTTTGTTTCATTTTGATTTTTGTTTTTTGTTTTTCCCATTCACCTACTGAAACATGTCTTGGCTGTTTTCAAATTATGGCAATTATGAATAAAGGTTCTATAAACAGTAGTGTGTAGATTTTGTGTAGACATACATTTTAGACTCATTTGGGTAAATTCCAAAAAGGGTAATTTTTGGACCATATGGTAAGAATATGTCTAGTTTTCAAAGCAACGGCAAAATAGTCTTCCAAGGTGGCACTGTCATTTTGTATTCCCTACAGCAATGAATGAGTTTGTTCCACATCATTACCACTGTTGGTGTCACCAATATTTTAGATTTTAGTGATTTCAACTGCTGTGTAGTTATATCACTATTTTAATTTGCAACTCTAAATGACTTACAGTATGGAGCATTCTTTCTTTTTTTTTTTTTTTGTGGGTACCAGGGGGTCGACCTCAGGACCTCACGCGCCAGCAGGCGCCCATGCCGCTGAGCGATATCACTGGCCCCTTTTTTGTATGTGGGTTCCAGGAGTCGAACTTGGGCCCTCGCGCTTGCCGGGCAGGCGCTTAAGCCGCTGAGCCATCTCACCGGCCCCTGGAGCATTCTTTCTTATATCTATTTGCTACCTATATTTTTGGTGTGCTATCTGTTCACATTTTTTGCTCACTTATTAATAAAGTTACTCATTTTAATATTGTATTAAAATAATTCTTGGTATATCTTGGACAGTAGTTCTTTATCAAACACAACTTTTCTCACCATTTTCTCCCAGCCTGTGGCCTGTTTTATTATCTTGGCATTGTATTTCACAGAGAAAGAATTTTTAACTTTAATGACTTGCAGTTCATCAAATATTTTTCTTTCCTGGATCCTGCCTTGATAAATCTAAAAAAATTCATCAAATCTAGATTACCTCTCATGCCATTTTCCAGGAAAGCTATAGTTTTATATTTTACACTTAATATTATCATCCATTTTAAGTTAATTAGTGTGAAGACTATCAAGGACTGCACATAGCTCATTTTTTCTTGTGTCCTCTATTTGTCCTAGCACAATTTTATATTTTGAAATCCAATACTTAGGTGAAAGCTGGTTAATGATTATTATACTCTTTCAGTTCAAAATAACTTTTTTGCATTTTTAAATTTTACATATGTTCCAAAATTTGTTTAGTAGTACGCCACAGAAGTGAACAAGTTAGAAGATGGAACATATAATACACGAAATGTTAAAGAAATATTTCCCGCTAATGAAGCACAGTCAAAATCTGAATGAAGGGCCGGTGAGATGGCTCAGCGGCTTAAGCGCCTCCCTGGCAAGCTCAAGGGCCCAAGTTCGACTCCCGGAACCCACATACGAAAAAGGGGCCGGTGATATCGCTCAGCGGCACGGGTGCCGGCGGGCACGCGAGGTCCTGAGGTCGACCCCCGGTACCCACAAAAAAAAAAAAGAAAAGAAAATCTGAATGAAAATCAGGAGAGCAAAAGGATAAAAACCTTGATATATTGTAGTATGCTTTATAATGCCCAATACAATTACAGGATTTATTATGGTAATTATTACATATTAGATTTTTTATTAGATTACATTGTGAAAATATATTCAAGAAGATAACAGAGAAAAGTTTTCATTTTCATAGAAAAACCATTTTTAATTTCAAGTCTACAAATATCCAAAATATATTTTAAGTGTGGGATAAATGAATAATGTTTAATAATGTAAGGACTGAGGAATTGTCAGCTGTGTAAAATACACCTTAAAATATAACAAAAATCACTCAGCAAAATGAAAACAAGTAACTTGTTGAATACAAAGTGTCAAAAATGCAGAGTCTAATCTATATCTATATATCAGTCTAAATTCAATCTGATTTTTAGAATGAATGTAAATGTGTTCAATTTCCCTGTTGAAGGATGGAGATTACCTGATTAGATTTGGAGGGAGAACAGCTTTAATGTATTTTCAAGGGAAACATAAAAATATTACAAAAAAGATTAAAAATAAAGAGAATGAAGAAATACCAGAAACAAATGCAAAAGCAGTTGTATCAGTTTTAATTTTAAGCAACATAAAATAGGATAATAAATACACGTACATCTGAAACAACTTGAACTTTTATAATTAAATTTTAAATATTTCAGTACATAAAATATAATTTAAAAACAGAACATATATTAATAATCAAATAAAAATTTAAATTCTTGATGTAGAGACTTCTGGAAATGTGTCATTAAAAATATACTCAAGCCAAACATGGTGGCTCATGCCTGTAATTCCAACCATTTGGGAGGCTGAGGCAGGAAGATCCTTGTGAGTTCAGGGCCAGCCTGGAGTATATAGCAAGACTCTGTCTCAAAACACAAAAAAAAAAAAAAAATATATATATATATATATATATATATGTGTGTGTGTGCCCTCAAAATTGCAGGCATATTGTACACAACTTTTTAAATTGTGCTTTAAAAATGCAAATAGTAATTAACTATTTTCCCTTTTTTCTTACATTTCATTGCTTATCGTAGAAGTAGAGCAAACGACTGGATTTTGTCCTGTAACAATTGATTCTGTATATGAAGGTTCTGGGTAGTCAATTTCTTGAGTCACTTTATTTTTAAAGGACTTGTTACCTTTGTCTCACAAATGATAATTTAGCTAGGTGAATAATTTTAAGTATGAAGTGACTTATTTTCCTTTCAGGGGTTTGAAATTATTTATCCTTTTACATACTTGTACTCATTTTATTTTATTATTTTTTTTTAGGTAAGAAAAAGAAGAAATAAAATTGGAATTCTAAGTTTCTATTTATTTACTTTTTTTATTAGTACATGTATGTAGCACATAATGTTTACACTCCTTGTGTGGAGTTGATACACGTACACGACAAATCTTCATTCCTTTTCTCATCCCCTTTCCTCCCCTCTCTCCCTGCTCTACCCATCCTTTGATCCCATTCCTTTATCTGTACATGTTTGCAGTACATAATATTATAGATGTGTGCATACCCGTGTTTACAGCAACACAATTTGTAACAGCTAAATCTTAGAAGCACCCATATGTCCATCAATGGACGAATGGATAAAGAAAATGTGGTACTTACCCGTCGTGGAGTATTATCCTATCACAAAGAAAAACTTGAGTCATTTGTAGGAAAATGGATGCACCTTGAGACTCGGCATTTTAGCTCCAATTTTCTTTTTTTATTTATTTTTTTTTTGTGGGTACCGGGGGTCGACCTCAGGACCTCACATGCCAGCAGGCGCCCGTGCCACTGAGCGATATCACCGGCCCTTTTATCCTATGTGGGTTCCAGGAGTCGAACTCAGGCCCTCACACTTGCCAGGCAGGTGCTTGTGCCACTGAGCCATCTCACCGGCCCACTTCCAATTTTCTTGCCAAATTTCATCTAGCGAGAAGTATGTCTCACAAATTTTACAGTGAATATGTTAAGGCATTCTCACGTCGGTATGTAGAACTTCCTTTTGTTGCCAGTGTTTCCCTCAGTAGATTTAAATTTCCTGTCTTCCTCTACTGTTTCACTATTGTCACACTATACTGATTCTAATTTTAGAGTTCCCCTTCCTATTGTTATTCCCCTCTGCTTTACCTTTCATTTCTTAATTGAAAAGTTACTATTTTTTAATAAATTTAACTTATTTTTATGCCAATCCTAATTTTTTTCTTTAACTTTTCTATTTCTGAATTATTTTTTTCTTCTCTCTTATATAATTTTAAAGTTTTACTAGAAATTTTAAAAATTAAAGTTCAGATTTAGATATCATATTTGGAAGCTGTCTTCAATAAAAGGAGATTGATTATTTTGAATATTGTAATGTTTTGGGGTTTTGTTTGTTTCCTAAATGCCTGATTCTATGTGTGGTGGTTTCTTACAAAACTGCCATATGCTATTATTTCCTAGCAATAATGCTTGAGATTGCTAAATTTTTATTTAAAATCACATATAGAGAAGTCTCCTAGTTCATATTTTTAATGAAAGTTCTGTAGTATTCTCTTTATTACAAACAGCTAAATATGAGTTAAATTTTAATAGAGCTAGAAATATGATAGCTTTAAAAATAAGTTATTATTTTTATTGTCTTTGTGGTACCTGAAAGTTGCCACACAGAATTAATAAAAGTGAATCCAAGTCTGTGTAAGGATTGTTATGTACTTTTTTTAAAAGCTAAAATGAGGAACTAATTTAAATAACTTGAAATTTAAAAAATTACACAGTGATCACTATAGCATGAATATTTTCTTTTACAAAACTCACACTTTATAAAATGTATATTTGACTGCTTTATATCCTTTGTTTTAATAAAAGCCTAAATCATTTTGGACATACTTAATTATTGACTCTACCATTTCTGGTCTCCTTGATAAATCATTTCAGAACAGAAATCTAAGGTTTTTCTTATTTACACTTTTACTTTTCATTTTAAGCACATTAAGTGACTGAAATTTAGTTTTAAAAGCCCTTACTTTTATTTTCAGTGCCGCTGTCAATCTTGCAACAATTCACTTGACCTTTCTTTTCAATCGGTAATAGTGGTGGAAATAATGACTTTCTCCTACAATAATGATCATAAGAGAACAAATAACTTTTATAATGACAGCCTGCACTTAGTGAAGAAATGTTCTATAAAAGAGAGATTTATTATCACTATTATATAATTTTCTTGTGTGTAAGGCAGTGTAATCATGAGACCTCGCTTTTATTTCTTGTATTTTCTGAGGGCTGCTAAATAACCTTAAATATGTTTCTTAAACCCCCTATTTGTCAGACAGTGATGGGATCAATGCATACTTCATACTTTAAATTTTCTTGAGAGAGTTATATGTTTTTAGAATGACTCCTTGCCCCTGTCCTTATCCCATTAATTTTTCCTGCTACTTGATGTGTTTACATTTTTCATTCAGATGAGAAGTGTCTGTGACTATTTGCTGAATTACTTTTTCTATTTTTGCTTGGTTTACTCCTCCTGGGATCTTAATGTTCCATGCATCTGTGCTCTTAAGTTTTCTAGTAACACTAATTTAATTAAAAAAAAAAAAACTCTAGCTCTAAGTCTATATTCTACAATTACTCTTCCTTTGTTCTAAAAAAAAACTTCTTTATATATTATTAGCTAATCCTTCCTTCCTGCCCTCCTTCCTGCCTTCCTGCCTTCTTCCCTTCCTCCTTCCTTCCTTCATTTTTTCCTTCTTTCCTTGATTTATTCTTCTTCATTGGCAATTGTGGCTTTGAAAATTGTTGGAAAAATCTTTGAAGTGACATGAGATGGAAGGTAGTCATCTATTTGATTATACATTCATTCTACCACAGTCAATGTTTTTATATATTTATAATCAACAGTATTGATCTCAGAAATTTCAACCCTTAGTGGGCATTTGTAAAAAATATGTAAGGTTAACCATGAAATGTTACCATTACTGGAATCTCTAAAATGATACTTTCACCAAAAAAAAGTTCAATTCTTTCTTTTATTGTGAAAAACAACACCTAGAATAAAGACAACTCAGCTCTTTAACTACATTTTATGAAATCAGTTATTTCAAAATATTAACAATCCAGTAAAAGAATGATAAAACAATCATATAAAATATTATATCTCATGGATAAGAAAAACAATAAGACCAGGTAAATTAAACCCAGCTTTGTGAAAATACTCTAAGCCTTTCTCATGACTAGAACATTAAATAGAAAATATTCCATTTCAGAAATACTTTGAACTGTTATACTGAGGTAAAATTTTATTTCATATATAATTTTCCATTTTATCTTGATTATATTATAGAGATGAATAGTATACGATTAAGTTATAATTAAAATGCAAATGAGGTACAGATATAATCCTCAAAATTGAGTTATAAATAATTTAAACCAAACTTTTACTTATCATTATGTGTTTTCATATTATTTCAGGGTAATAATAAACTATAATATATAGATATATGAGCATTAGTTTTTATCATCTATATCTTTGTTAAGGCTCAGAAAATGAGACTTTTAAATGAAGTTCTCCAACGTAGCCTCAGAATCACTTTCTTGCTTCCCTTTTGCTGTCTCTAACTCCTCATTCTCCTGAGGCAAAATGGAATTCCTCTTCCACAAGCAGGTCAGAAGTACAGGGACTTCTTTTCCTTAAAACCAGATCAAAAATATAAAAATATTACTGTGACTTTTCCCTCCCTTTTTGTTCAAATGTTAGCGATAAAGGAATTAAGGATAGTCCTTCCCCATACCCAAAAGAAATATGTGGTTTCAAAGAACTGGAAAAGACAGACTGCTGGATTCCCCTCAATTACTGTTAGATCATACAGTAATTTCTGTACAGCTGTCCATACTTCATTGATCCTAAGTATAAAAATAAGTAGTTCACCTTAGCTCTTTGGGCCTTTAATCTGAAGTCTCCTATATCACATTTGCTAAGCTTTTTGCTTATTAATTGGTCTTTTGCTGCAAAGGTGTCAGCTATGGCCCCCAATGATGGTCAAGAAAGAGATCACCCACTTTCATCTCAGTCTTTAGATTTCTAAAAGCCCCTTACCTACTGGCCCTCTTCATTTATTTTACCCTTATTTTTTGTTAGTAAATTTGGTTCTAAAAGTTATTTATTGGTAAAATATTATTTGAACTGATACCTAGACCAAAGTTATGTACATCCTTCACTGGTCCCAGTTGGAATTATTTATATATTTTTCTTAAAATTTGTAATTGAAGTGTTTAGTTACAAGACACTATGCCACATTATTTGTGATGTTTTTGGAAATTTATCCATTTCTGGATATCCCTGGAAAATTGGTTTTAAGGCCCCTCCCCCAGCAGATACCAAGATTTCTAGGTTTCTAATCCTTTATATAGAAATGGTGTAGTATTGTATCAGTAGAATGTGGGTCGTGATGGTTAATGGGATAGAATAGCTTTGTTTAAATATGAATATGTTTTATAACTAACCAAATTGAGAAAATTAAGAGATTGTATAATCCTTATTTTAAATATTAAAATTATTACCTTTATGTAAAAAAGGAAAGTTCTTTTATTTCAAAAGGAGATGAACATGAATAAGTAAAGAAGATAGATTTGAAAGAATAAAATGATCATTGTGAAAAGTAACACAGTAAGTTGACCAGGAAACACACTTTATTGCATGACTTTGAAGTTTTGATTATGAATTTGAAGCTTAGCCAATTCATCATGCCCATGAATTCTGCATCAATCTGCATTTTTTCTGTCTCTTTGAATACATTCATGAAGAAACAGATTAGTTGAGTTCATCTCAGTTAGATAGCAAGAAAACTGTAGAGAACAATGGAATTCAGGGCCCTGTGGAGATGTCATACATTGTTAAACTATTAGACACGAGCATTATGGACTAAAGGAAACCCATAGCAAATATTCCAGGACAGCAAAATGAGAGGATTATCATCATCAGGAACACTCTGAGATGCTGTCTCAATCCTGTTTTCTCAACACACTTGCCATCAGGTGTAGGTAGAGGAATAATAAGGAATAGAATCTATCCAAGATTTCTTCCAATCAAAATTATTTCTAAATGGTTGTAGTTGCATCACACCCTCTCTTGACCAAATTGTACTCAGCAAAACCAAGGCAAAACTGTCAGACGTTTATTTCACGTGCTCTCAACAAGACGAAAATAAGCTTTGCAGTTGTAAACTCAAAGGTCTGTTGTTGAAAAAACAAAGGAAAAAAGTTCTCTCAGGGTTTATAACTCAAATTATAATATTTTTAGGAAATTAGGCATTTCAAATGTTATATAGTTCCAAAATTCCCACATTCCATGAAGTTTTCTTTGAATTATGCAATTCTTCAAACAGTCAAAATAAAGGGAAGACACTCTCTTTTTTTTTTCCTTTGAATTACATAATGACTCAAAACTTCATGGCCCAGGCACATTTCTCTCTCTCTCTCTCTCTCTGTCTCTACCTCTCTCTCTCTCTCTCTCCCCCTCTCTGGCTCCCTCTCTCCCTCCTTGCCTCCCTCTTGCTTTCCCTCTACCTTTTACCATTTTTGCCAGAATATAAAAAGAACTGCATTTTCCACTGGCATTATATCAACAGAGACTTTTAGGATTTACTTCCACAAGGATTTAAGTTAGATCCAAAAAAAAATTGTTTTAAAGAATTGTTGAACAAGGAAAATATTTAATGTAAAGTTAAATTTAAGCAGTAAGGAGGTTAAAAAGATAATAAACAAGAAGTATGGGGCAGCAAAAATCTAAAGGGCAAAGATGTAAAATAGAAGATGAGGAAACTAAAAGAATTCAATAAAAGTAAAGGGTAAGAAGAGAAAATGAGATGTTGATAAAATTTAAAATAAATGAAACATATGTAGAAATAAAATTAATAAGATGTATATAAGTGAAAACTATGGAAGTGTTCTATATCCGTTAGATCAGAAGTTTATTTCACTTATGAGTATTTTCTCGAGTTGCATCCATTTACCTATAAAAGTCTCCAGTTTATCCTTCTTTATGGCTGAATAGTACTCCATTGTATAAAAATACCACATCTTTCTTATCCATTCCTCAGTTGATGGGCATTTGGGTTGTTTCCAAGATCTGGCTATTACAAATTGTGTTGCTATGAACATGGGTGCACATATATCGCTGTGGTACGATGTTTTTAATTCTTCAGAAGCACATGTGTAAGCATCGTATTATCTCTCTAGTATGAGAAACTGAAAGAGTAAATAAGATCCAAAATGTACAATAGATATGGTGAATCAAAAAGAAACTGGTCAAAAGGAAAGAGCGACTGGAATAGGGAAAAGAAAGAAGGGAAAGGGAAAAAAAATTGTATATATATATATAAGATGGTTAAGATAGATACACTACCATTTTTACTTAGTTCATTGAAGAGTAAGGTTTGTGCCAATAATGTTTGGACAATTGAATGCTAATGTCTGGTGTCCTGAATAACTAACTTAAAGATAGTAATACGTAATGTATTAACCATTGTTACCCTCCTATTATGTTGTTTTGAAAATTTGTTCTTCTTTTGATTTGTTTTGTTTTTTCTTCTCTTTAAAATAAAAAAAAAAAGTTTAAAATGCTATTTTTACCACACATTTTTGCACAATCCATTTTCAATCTCCACTCTTCAACGTTATGTAGCCACTTGTAGCCACACAGTCTGTGTCACTTGGACACATTATCCAATACTCACAATTTAAAGGTGGGCAGGTATATTAGGTCTCGTGGTTTTTAGAGATTCATTTCTGTTCATAGTTGGCTCTCTCCATGGCAGGAAGAGCATGGTAGAAAGTGTTGGGTGGAGGGCAGCTGCTCATCGCACGGCAGCCAGGAAAAAGAGAGAAGGGAGGATCCAGGGTAGGAGATACTCCATTCCAGGTCAGACCCCACTATCTGTCTCTTCTAAATAGGGCCCGTCTCCTAGCAATGCTTTCAGACGTGAACACTTGAGCAGATTGATGCATTGTTGAGCATTGTGCCCTCCTGATCCAATCACCATCCAATTCCATGCCTTTGCACATAAGTCTTTTCTGAGACCTTGTGGATTGAAACCATAACACACACACACTTGACCTGAATCATCTCTAATATCTACTTCCTGACCACCGGTTTCTTTCTTCCTCTACTATCTTCATTTCATTTATATGGAATCCCCATGGCAGTTTAAAATCCATTCATCTGACATTTTTACATAGATTATTGTCCATGTTCACCTTCTTACGTCTCTTTTTACCAGCACCTCCCCTCACAAAATCTTCTTATTTTTCCTTAAACTCATCATTAGTCTTCCCTCCTTTTACAAAGGATGAGGTCTTCTAACTCCTATCTAACTCTTACCCTTCCGTATACTCATTAAATTACAATTCCTTCATTAACTAATACTTCTCACTTAGAAAAACCTATTTTTTACTTTCTACTTTTTCTTTGTAATCAGTTCATTAGTAGCCATGATATTAATATTTATAATCTTACAAAATACCCTCTTTTGGATCTACATTCTTTACTAGTTGCCTTTTTATATTTAAGCTATCTTTCATGGTAAAATAACTTCCATTTTTAAATGATTTTTCTATCTCCACTGTATTTTAAGATCATCATTTTAATTTTGCCTCCATTATGTCTCCTTCATTTTATTTTTATTATTTTTTTTGTTGCGTGGGTACCGGGGGGTCGACCTCAGGACCTCGCGCGCCAGCAGGCGCCCGTGCCGCTGAGCGATATCACCGGCCCCTTTTTCGCATGTGGGTTCCGGAAGTTGAACTCGGGTCCTCGCGCTTGCCAGGCAGGCGCTTAAGCCGCTGAGCCATCTCACCGGCCCCTATTTTTCAAGATCACTAATAAACTTTTAGCTGTCAAAAATGATACACAGTTTTCATTCTAGTTGCCTCTGAGCAACGTTTTTTAGAAATGTAGTCATTCTTTTTTTGTTGTTGTTTTGTTTTGGAACATGTGTGAAATAAATAAAAATAAAAGAATAGCAAGTGAGCAACAATAATAGAAGAAAATAAAGGGAGTCCTTTATTTTCTGGAATATTTTAAGTTTAGTTAAAATATGTGTGCATAAATATCCATCTGTAATAAGCTCTGTGTTAGCCTATTTTGCATATTTCTTAAGAAACTCTTAATCTTTTGGCGATCTCTGCTAAATGATGATTATATGATACATGTTTGCAGGTTTTGATTTGTCTCTAGACCACACGAGAGTAATTGCACAGTGGAAAAGTCATGGATGATATTATGGTTTGGTTATTGTTCACCACTTAGAAATGAAAGGGAATGCAGGTAGAATGAGAAGAAAGAAAGGCAAAGGAGAGAAACATAATACCACCAGCATGAGAGGGGCACTGTAGAGAAACCAGCTGTGAATGCTCAAAAATATTGAATGCTCACTGTTATGCAAAAATGACTAAATCAAAAAAAGTTACAGTGAACCCATTTTTTACTGCATTATGGCTGAATTTACAATTAAAATTAAAGTTATATACTCTGATGAATTATATTAATCATATGCAAATTATTATTTTTACCTCCCACCTTTATCCAATATGACCAGATATTACGTATATTTATGAATGTATGTAGGTATCACTGTGTAATAATTATTGAGTGCATTTAAAAATAACTTCTGCTTCTGCTTCTAACATCAAATTACCCTTAAATTGAAGGGAAAAGCAGATTGCAGAGCTTGTTTCTTATTATTTCTATAATGATAGGACTGTAATGGCAGACTAATGATAGTAGTCCCAGTGACTCCATTCGGAGAAAGAAGTGAGAATTCCACATTTATTTTAGCAAATAAGCGCACAGTTAATTATAGATCTTGGCTTCAGTCCGTCTTTTTTTTTTTTTTTTTAAACTTGAAAGCTAGATTCACATAGTTCATTAAAATAGCAGGTTTTTTTTTAAAGAGTTACAATGTTTTTAAAAAAATAATATAATAAAAAGTTATCTGTTGCCTAATGAAGAAAAAGCATATCTTTCATTGTAAGAACCATTACCTTTATGGTGCCCTAATAAATGGACAACTGAAATATGAAGAATTACCAGTATTGATGTTCATCTAACATTCAACTAACTGAGCTGAGCACAAAATAGTGTTTACTTTCCAAGTGTGTCTCAACTGCTTGCTGTAGATTGGTTTTGCATTTGTGTGCATTGTCATTGGAATTATAGTAGATTTTAAATTTTCAACTGTGATCACAGAATGAATACTAACGTTATATAAATGTGCTTGAAGAAGTATGAGCTGCTTCCTCAAAGAACATTTGATGACAGAACACAATGGAAGTTAGAGGCTTCCTCGTAAACTTAATGTAATGAGGTAGGGGACAAATAAGCAGCAATCTTATAACTGGCACCCTCAGGTTTTTGTTAGAATGTCAAAAGGAAAAATCAATTTCAAAAAGTAAGAGAGTTTCTAAACAAATGATAGAGACTATAGCTTAATGTGACCTTATCCATGCTAGTTAATATAAGCAACTGTTTGAAGACTCCCATTCTGCCTCTAATAGGAAAAAAATGTTTAAAGAAGCCTTATAACATGCCCCACTAGGTAGTTGTGGAGGTTTCTGATTAGTCTGAGGCACTCAATAAAATTGAGTACTATTCTTCCATGCTGCCCCAAGAGAAATATGAGTCTCATGATTATCAGATCATATGGAAATTTGTCCTTGAGGGGTCTAGATAGTATTTATTTCATTCAACAATTAATATGGAACAGAAAGATAGGAAAAAGACTAGCCTGTATTGCTTACATTTTTATTGCAACACCCAAATAAATGAACCTCTGTTTTATGGATCTGGAATGAAGAATAATTTGTCTGACAGGAACTTGCCAAACCTGGTATGAAATTACAGGTCCTAGCAATTACTACAAATTTTAAAGTTTTAACAGCTGTTTGAAATGAATATGGAAGTACATATTTCATGCATGCTGCAGATCAGTGTTTTTTGTTATGTATGAACATCTATGTTTGGAGCCTAAGAAATTCCGAATTTATTAAATCTAAGGGTTGTTTCATATGTATTATTTTAGGAGATTTTCTCAACTATATATTATGGAGAGTAACTGTAGAAATAGATACCACAAGTGATACCATAAGCCAGAAGTATAAATATGTTTGGACATAAGGGAGTCACTTCCTTTTCATTAGTGAAAAGTACCTTACAATGCTTCACAGTTCAGCCAATTAATATCATCTTAACCAGGCACATTTTATTTTATTCAAAGTATCTTCAAAATTGGCACAAGCCATATGTAGGATTAGGGGAGATAAGGAAAGATAGCTAAAGAAATATGCTTAGGCTTTAAGAACATCAAGTGAAATTTGGTCACTTTAATTGTAGCGGGTACAGAAAGTGCACTTACTTCATCATTGATGACCACAAGATGGTATGAAATACATTATGCCATTAGCATTCACAAGTCCCTCATTATATGTGAGCAGTCATGGATTTTGGAGACAGAACACAACCTTACCTGTTCTCCACAACATTTGGGATTAATAATACATCTACAGAACATTAAATAAAACCTGCTTGTCAATTTCAGGGAGGAAAATGTGTTGAAATTCCAACTAAAGTTAATATTATGCACAGACATGCATATACTAATGCATACATGAGAATTGCAAGGATATGTATGATGGTTAAACAATGCATCAGTAATTAGAATATTAAGATATTTCAGAAGCATAAATTAACTCAAGAAAAAAATATAGGGAGAATTGCAGAAAAAATTCCTTTTGTCAGTCTTAGTCCTCAGTATGTAAGCCTTGTTCTTGTTACATAAGGGCAGCTCTTTACTTTATAGATAAAGTTTAAAAATGCAGTGTCATGTTTAATTCAGCTCCCTTAATCACTCATATATTCATTACTCCAAATTTTGTGAAGTTTGACAGAAAAATATTCATACGAGAGATTATGTTTCTCTTAAGTAGGTCTCATGATGCACAAATTGGTTGAATAATTCATAATCTATTCCTGCAGTTTACAATAGCACCATAATAAACCTGCCATGTATTAGCTAATACCCTGCCACATCCTTTACATTCCACTCCACACTCTTGTAATCAAAGTCGCCATTGTTTAAATGGAATGTGTTCATATCTCAGTATTGTAAGCTGAATATAATAGCTTCACATTTCTCCCGTCATAAATGACCATGACGTTACTGCCAGAATCTGCAAATACATTATCTTAGGTAGAAAAATGTGATTGTTTTAAGAATTTTGAGATGTTAGGATTATTTTGGATTATTAAATGAGATCAATATATTTCACATACATCCTTAAAATAATCAGAGGGAGATTCTACAACGTAAGAAAAAATGTGTGGTGATGGAACCAAAGGTTGAAGTGATGTGCTTTGAAGTTGGGGGAAAAAGACCCAAGCCTAGAAAGGCAGATTTCTTGAGACGATGATCTTAGATGTGTAAACTTTGGCATTGTCAGAGAGTAAGTTTTTATTGTTTTGAGCGACTAAGTTTATGGAATTTTGCTGTAGTAGCAATAGGAACCTAATGCAGGTTTTAGAGCCTGGAAATGGAGTGTGGATAAAAGGAATGTCTAAAAATGTAGAAGAGGTTTTGAGATTTTGCACTGGATAGAGTCTAGAAGAATTTTGAAAGGTAAGATAGAAAAAGCATAGATTGCTTTGAAGAGTCTATTAGCAGAAATATAGATGTTAAAATACTTTGTGCATGAGTCCAGAAGGAAGTAGATGCCTGGTAAAGAAAAACTACACTACTAAACTATTATGCACAAATTGCTTGTAAAAATATGGATTCTAAAAGCACTGCTGAGAACACAGAAAGTAATAAGCATGTCATTATAAATAAGAGAAGAAGGAGGTCTTTATACTAAAGTGACAGTACTCTTTCCTATAGTTATATGGAAAACAAATTTGTAAGTTGGATAGTTAACAGGGGCTATTTTCAGATAAAGTACTAAGGATATTTGTCCTAATTTTATCTTGATGCTCAATCTGAAATGATATATTTGAGAAGACCTGTTAAGCAAAAGGAATTGGGATTTTATTACCTGGGAAAGCTCCAGGTGATACAAATTGCAAAAGCTAATAGAATTGTTATATTTAATGTCAGGAAAGCATGTTCTGGAAAGAAAGCCATGGGCATAGCTGGACAAACTTTTGTGGTTATTGCCTAGCAAAGACAAAAACTCACAGTATTTAGTCACACAGAAGGCTGTTTGATGAGGTTAGGCCTGCAAATTACAGATCTCTTCAAACATCTCAACAGAAGTTAAAAGGAGAGATGAAGTAATTTAGGAAAATGGTTGATAAACTTGTTTAATCCCAGGATATATGTGGAAAAGCCACAGCGATCACCAGGACATCAGCAAAAATATTACCGGTATTATTGAAAAGGAGAAGTCAAACAGCAAAAGGAAAGAACACTGTCAGTACCAAAATTATAACAGACAGGATATTTGGTTGATAAAAGTATTGAGCTCAACAGGTGGTATTCTTCAGGAGAAAGTAGAAAACCTCAGAGGTCATATTCTTGAGTCCAGAGGTCTTGGTGTGTTGAGGTTTGGATGGCGTGTGGGACTAAAGGCTAGAGATATTTTTTTCTTACGCTTGGAGACCAAATAGAAATTGACCAGTTGGAATTTAAAATTGCTTAGAACTAGTGACAATTTCCTTCCTTCTGTTTTCTTACATTTTGAATGAAGATGTCCCCAAATGTTCATGATAGCCTCATTATTGCATTTGGAGAGAAGATAGTTCATTTTCCTTTTCAGAGGTTCTCAAATGGGGGAGGTATTGCTCTAGATTGAATCATACCAAAAGTTTCATCAATATCTGTTTTAGATGAGGTAGACAGTAGTAGGATTTGGAAATGTGTGAAAATATATTTAAATTACTTTTGGAACTTGAGTTAATATTACAATAAGTTTAGTTGATGGGGATGTTAGAAATTGAGGAATATATTTGGAATGGATGTGAACTTTGCTGGACCTATGGGAAGACTATGTTAAAGTGACTGGTACCTCCCAATATATTCATGACCTGAGCCATACAACCAGTGAATGTATTGTTTTACAAAGCAAAAAGGAACTTTGCATATGTGGTTGGGTTTCTTGAAATTGGGAAATTCTACTACATAGGCCTCATTGGCCTAGTACATAAATGTCCTAACAATATATGACCATAAAGAAATTTAAGTACAGGAGAAGTAGATGTGGTAGTAGAACCAGAGATTGCAGTGATGTATTTTGAATATGGAGAAAAGATTATAAGCCGTGGAATCCAGATAGTCTCCAGAAACTAGAAACATCAAGGAAAAGGATCCTCCAATGAAGTCCCCAAAAGAATGAAATTCTGACAACATGATTTTAAGTTTATGATCTTCCTTACATATAAGTGAATGAATTAATGTTGTTTTAAGCCATGAAATTTGCGTCCCAGGAATTTAATACAGTTATTTTAACTATTGGAGAGAAATCTGTTGACTGGCGCTTTATTCCTTAAGGACAAAGTCTGTATGTATCATGACTATAAGAAATCTATATCTATGAGCAAAACAAAATGCTTCACAAGTCATGCTTTAAAATGCATTGATGGGAACCGTGAGATGGCTCAGCTGCATAAGCGCCTGCCTGGCAAGCATGAGGTCCTGAGTTTGACTCCAGGAACCCACATATGAGGGAAAAAAAAAGGGCCAGTGATATCGCTCAGTGGCACGGGTGCCTGCTGGCGTGTGAGGTCCTGAGTTCGACCCCCAGTACCCACAAAAAAAAATTAAAATTAAAAAAAATGCATTGATGAACTGCTTTATAGTTTTCATCGGTTCTCTGATATTTCCTACTAATATTAAATATGTTAAGAGTATTTTTCTATATCTGAAGTAACAAACTTTGTCATGTGCTAAAATGGTCATTTCCTCTCATTTTTATCTCAGATTGCTCGACCTTGCATGCATTTTGTCAGCTCTGTTCCTGATGAAGGATGGCATGTTCTTCATCTGTGAGCACTATAACAGTTTCATACCTCAACCGGGCTATTTTTTTTCTGACATTTACATCAATATTTACACATCTAGTTCTCTTACAAAACTTAGAAATTTTTCGCAGTTGGGTGTACACGCTAATCATTTCTCTGAGTGAATGACATGAAGAAAGTCAATAAAAATCTAAAAACTTTCAAGTTTATGATAGAATGAGATGAATTAGTAAATGAGTGAGGGAAGGAATAAAATATTTAAGTAACACTGTGGTGGTCTTACTTATTTTCTTGTAATGATAAATTACCCAACACTGAAGTTAAAGGAGGAAAGATTTATTTTAGCTCACAGTTGTATAGGTTTCAGTCCATGGTTGGTTGGCTCCCAGGCAGGGCAACATGGGAGAGGAGCATGTCAGAGGAGAAACAGTCCCTGGCATGGCAAACAAGAAACAGCAAGCAGTAAGCCTCTATTTCCCTTTATATTCCATCCAGGCTACAAATCTATTGGTTGGAGCTACTCACATCCAGGATTGGGCTTCCATCTTCAGAAAATCAATTCAGAACTGTGCTAAACCAATCAGTGGACTGATGAAGTATCATGCATCCTTAATCCAGTACCCATGATCCACTACCTCCCAAAAGCCCCATCTAGGAGGGCATGAGGCTTTGAGGGACATCTCAGAGTGGCTAAATAAAATCCCATCAAATACATAAGGAATGTAAAATCGTAATTTAAAAACTGAGTCAATCTTGCTTTAGGGAATATATTTTAAGTAAGTATGTGTAAGAGATAATATAAAAAAATTAGTTCATTACATACAAAAATGGTCTTCGGAAGAGAAAAGTAACAACTTTCTATATGTTATGATCAGATTATCTTCAAGATGACAATAATAGTGTACATGATTTGGAATAAAGAGTGACTAATTGTTCTCCTTTGAATGAAGAGAATAAGAGAAAATGAACAAAATATCCCTGAAAGCATTTTAAATTTAGACCTAAAAATAACAAACAAAAGAAAAAAAAATGCACTATCACAGTAATTCAGATGGCCTAAATAATTTATTTATTTGTTCCTTTTGTATAAAATAGGATAATGAGAGTAACTTTATGCCTACATTTTGATATCCATTTCCATTCTAAAGAAAGTGAATCTTTTTAGGCCATAAAGAACCACTGTGATTCTCAAACATCTAATTATGAAAACTTGTCAAATTCCTTGAAACAATTATTTTTTTCAAGTGTGATTATATAGTGGCTTAATTTTTATACACTCAAAATTCATGAATTTACTCTTTCAAAGATGTTTATGAGAATCTTCTCAGAACAAGACATTATAATAGTTATCAAAGATATCATTGAGAAGAATTCAAAGTACATTTTCATGAGGCCTATCTTCTAATGGGAGAAATAAAAATCAAACAATTATTTAAATATCCATACATATGAGTTCTAATATCTTCTATGAAGGAAAAAACACAGTTCTATGTACAGTACAATTGTACTTGATGGAATTAATTTTACTTAGTGAAATTTTCCCTTAGATGTTTGTATGTAAAATTTTTGTGGAGAATTAGCAATTAATTTGGTGGAGTCCATATGAGTGTCAGATCTATGTAAACTTAATTACAACTGTTGAAAATGTGGTGAAAGAAAATATCCAAACCTCAATAATAAAATAATAATTTAGCAAAATATTGAGTGAAATAATTCAGATTTTGATTCAGGAATAGGGCAATAGAATGGGTAGATAAAAGTATATTTTCTTTGGGGTAGTTATATTAAACGTTGTATCATTCCTAGTTATTTAACAATATAAATTTAAGTAAATTTGAAAAAAATAGTGTAATACATGAAGGACATTAAATATTTTTTAAAATACGTAGAAAAATTGAACAAATACAGTAAAAGAAAAGGAAAATTCAACAAGCAGGATGACAAGATCATTGGTTAAAATAAGTACAAGAGCTCTCTAGAAAGTTATGACTATAGTTTTGAAGTTGCCCTACTAAGAAGGTAACACAATATTTTGTATTGTTTAGATTCAGTGAGATGCCATTTTCAAGATGTTATTTTTCAAACAAAATCACATTTGTTCCAGTGTAGTAACCTGTAAAATGGCCCCAAATAATCCCTGCCCTCAGGTATCCCTGTCTTTGCCTAATTCCCTCTCCTTGAGTGTGAGCTAGATTTGGTAACTTGCTTCTAATAAATAGAATATGACAGAAGTGATGTGTCACTTTCATCTGATATTTTGTTTTTCTTCAAAATAAATATGTTAGTATGACCTGACACTCCACTCAAAATACATCTGACAGTTGTCTATCAAATTCACAGCTGCTTTTTACAGGCTCACAAAATACTATTTGTGTCGAGAATCAGTTAAAGTGTCATGCGTATTCTAAATTAATCTTTATCATTCTTTGCTCACTTTACCAACCTCATTTGAATGAGGCATGTAACCCTTCTTTGTCAAAGGTACACAAGTTAAGGGACATTCAGGGTGGATAGGAGAAGTTTTTATTTTCCAGAAAATTATAAATATAGAAGTAATTGGTATTCTTCTTTCTTGATCTTTGATTGTAATAGTAGATGGTTGGAGCCACAGTAGCCACATTATAAGCAAAGAGGAAAAACAATGACAACTTTGATATTTAGAATAGGCTTGTCAAATTCACCACCAGTCGTCTTCCTTAACTTCTCATTGTATGAGAAAAAACAGACCTGATTTTATTATGCCACTTAGAGTAAGATTCTGTAATTCATCGTTCCAAGTATCATGATTTGTTACTTTTGAGATATATGCATCTTTAGAAAGTATTGACTAATTAGGGTCTTGTCTATTTTGTAACAATCCCCCAAATAAGGGCATTTGTAAGTATCCTGGGGAGGAAAACACGGCAACCACCTGTGCCATCCGTTTGTCTCCATAGCTTGCTCTAAATATGTATATAATGTGTTTGGGGCCCCAGAGACATAATGGTGGTATTCACTGCATTTGTTATTTCTGACTCATTTATCTTCAGAGATTATATTCTTTACAATCTTTGTACATTCTAAATATAGGACTTGTGGTTGTAACCTCAGTCAGCACTCTGAAAATGACCACAACCTATCTACTTTTCAAATACAGAGTTAATCTATGGAAATATAATCTATGTGTTACTAATTATGCTGGATTATATTAAACAAAACAAATATATTCCTGTAAACTTTCACATTACTTATTTAAAAAAAAGTTAAAGTTGTTGTGAGAACCAATGAAAATAACACAGAAACACACACACATACACACTCACACACATTTTGAGACTGAGCCTTTAGCATGTTGTTGTCGTTTGTATCTAGATGTCCCTCCAGAGCCTCAGGCAGTCATATGTAGGGACTTTATGTGGTCACTGGATTAAGGGTGTGTGATATGGGGATTAAGAATGTGATGCTGGGTCAGCTGGTGAGATGGCTCAGCAGCGTAAGCACCTGCCTGGCAAGCGCAAGGGCCCGAGTTTGACTCCCGGAACCCACATATGAAAAAGGGGCCAGTGATATCGCTCAGCGGCACGGGCACCTGCTGGCGCGCGAGGTCCTGAGGTCGACCCCTGGTACCCACAAAAAAAAAAAAAAAAAAGAATGTGATGCTGGGATTAAGTGTGGGACTCTGGATTAAGGAAGGCCCACGCTGGGTGCGGATGGCACCACCCAAAAGGCAGGTAACCTGAAGGGATAAAAGGGAGAGGCAGGCTGCTGCTGTTGCTGCATCCGCTGCTGTCGTTGGTTCCTGCTTGCTGCCTTCTGCCTGCCTGCTTTGCCAGGGACAGTTTTTCCTCCTTGCTGCCCCTCTGCCATGACACCCTACCTTGGAACTAGCCAACTATGGACTGAAATCTCTACAAAACGTCAGCCTAAATAAACCTTTCTCTTTTAACTTTGGCTGTTGCTCATTTTGTCTCAGCCATGAGAAAAGTAACTAAGACACAAGTGGTGTGTGCACTATTTCCAGTTTTTTAGTATGTGAATTGAATTAAAATGGAAGATACCCAGTTGGAGTCTGGAAAATGGGAGAATTTATAGGCATAGGGAGAAATTGCATATATTTGGCTTTAAATGTTATAAATATTAATCAATCCTAATGTCAGTATTGTAAAATCTCTTTCAGAAAATAAAAACAGATGAAACACTTTCTAACATATTTGATGAAGATACTCTTTCACCACTCATATATTATTGAAGGTTCTAGTTGGTATATTAACAAAAACATTACACACCATAGATGCTGGAAGGAACAAAATTGTCTTAATTTGAAGATGTCATGACTGTCAGTAAATCAGAATAGAGAATCCAGAAATAGACCCATGCATGTAAAGCCAACTGATTTTTAACAAAGAAACAAAGACATTCAGTGGAAAAAGGCAGGCTCAGGGCCAGTGAGATAGCTCAGCGGCATAAGCGTCTGCCTGGCAAGCTCAAGGTCCTGAGTTTGACTGCCGGTACCCACATAAAGGAAAAAAAGGGCCAGTGATATCGCTGAGTGGCACGGGTGCCTAGTGGTGCACGAGGTCCTGAGTTCGACCCTCGATACCCACAAAAAAAAGAAACAAAAAGGCAGGCATGGTGCTGGAAGAATTAAGCCAGTGTACCAAAAATAAATAAATAAATAAATAAATAAATAAATAAATAAATAAAGTGAATCTAGACAAATACTTTATATATTTCACAAAAGTTATCTTACAATGAATAATACACCTAAGTGTAAAATTTTAAATTTTACTTTTGAGGAAACATAGGAGAAAATCTAGGTATGACTCAGCAAAGAATTTTTAGATCAACAAAACTATGACACAAGATAGAAAAAATATAAATTAAAATTTATTGAAATTAAAAATGTGTGCTCTATAAAGCACATCACTGGAAATTAAAGAGAAGATATACAGTAAGAGAAAGCATTTGCAAAACATATGTATCTTGAAGAACTTACATCCAAAATATAAGATAACCATAAGAAAACAAATAACCCCAACTTGACAAATGATCTAAACAGATGCCTTTTGCAAAGAAGATATACAGATGGCGAATAAGCATAAAAAATGTATTCAACATCATTTGTCTTTATGGAATTGTAAATTAAAATCACAATGAGATACATTACAACTAATTAGAGTGACTAAAATCCCAAAATAAAGCAAAACAAAAACCAAAATGGAAACATCTATAGTATTTGCTGTTTAGGATGAGAAGCAACAGAAATTCTCATCCTTTGATGATGGGAATGCAAAACAGTACAGCCACTTAGCAAGACAGTGTAACATTTTTTTACAGAGTTAAAATATAAATTTAGCATATGATCCAGCAATCACCTTTCAAGATGTCTTCTGACTAATTTCAAAATTATGCACACAAAACCTTTATGCAAATGTTTATAGTAGCTTTATTCATAAGCACCCAAACTGGAAACCACCACGTCATCTTGCAAAGGATGAAAGGATGAATAAACCGTTGTGGACCTGTAAAATAGAATAAAGTCAATTGTGACAAATTATCAAGCCACAAAATAATGGTGTTTAACTTTCAGTGTATATTGTAAAGAATAAATGTCAGTCTGAAAAGATTATATGCTATATAAATCTACTTATATAACATTCTGGAAAATGCAACACTATAAAAATAGTTAAAAGTTTCACTAGAGGAAAAGAATATTGAATACGTAAATCAAAGTAGATCTATCTTTAGGGAAGTGAAATTATGCTAGTAGTGGATAATTAAGTGACTGTATGACACTATGTGATTTACAAAACAGAAATTTAAAACACAAAAAGTGAATAATAATGAATGCAACTTCTTAAAAGAGCATTTAGAATATCAGAAGATCTCAGGATGTGCTGGGAAAGATGACAAAATAATCTAAGTGTTCATAAAAACAACTCACAACCTCACCAAATTGGGTGAAAGTAAATAATGCTGACCTAAGTAACCTTGGAAATAAGTGGATTGTGTAGGTCTAAAGGCAAAGAAACTATATATATTCACTCTACTTCTGTTCATAAAATATTGACCGTGGGGATATGGTCTGAAATTTCTGATACACTTATACACATATTTTGGAATTGGAAAATTAAGTAAATGAATGACAGATGCTCAGAGCCAGGTTTCTCAATGTTGTGGTGGAAAATTAAAGATGCACAAGAAAGTAGATACAAAAAATAATCCAAGTGGATAATCATTAATGCGTGTATGTTCATCAGTATTATGCTAATTTTGAAAACACGTGGATCCTGAAGAATTTATACACAAAATATAAAATTTAAAAAACCAGATAACCCCCAAATATCCAGGTAAATTCCTTTTTATATTATCTTAGATCCTCTTGGTTACATATATAAGTATATGTATATACATAGGTAAGTATACTTTTATAGGCTTGTATTTCCTTTTTCTGTCAGCTGAGATGGCCTAGTCGTAATGATACTCTGGAAGTGAGGTTACATAGTACTGAGATTTTGGTTTCTAATTCCATTCTCCAATAAAACTACTTGTAGAAAAGTTGATTCTAAGACTGGGACAGAATCTATACCAGATAAACCTAGAGCATCTCTTATCCTCTGAGTTTCCACACACCTACAAAATTTTGAGTTTGTGTTAGATTCAAAAGAGCTGCCTATAGTCAAAGATAGAACAATTTGAGTATTAAATCAATAAAGTATCATTCGATTGTTGCCACAGTATAAAATAAATATCCACAAATATTTACTTATATAGAAGATAACAATGAAAGTAAAAAAAAAAGTGACATGGCCAAGTAAAATGTAAGAGCCTTGGATTATCTTAATACAATGAAGCACTGATGTACAAGTACATTTCTTAATGTCATCATTAGATATTGCTCTGGTTATTCAAATGCAAATCTAGACTCTGACAAATAATCTTTAAATATAGAAACACTCGTATTTTTAAACACTCAGTTCAAGAAAAGGGAATCCAGGAGAGAAAATATTCTAGAGATGATGTGGCCAGAAGAATGATGCATTGTTTATGTCTATAGTGGGGACATTTGAAGGCATAGTTTTTATATCCTGCTACTGTTTGTCTCCATTACCATTCTGAATTATAAAAAAAAATCATGCATTTTTTTCCAAAGAGAAATCTATTTCATATTATGCATTTTCTTTAAGATAAATAGACTATATAGTTTCAAAGAAATAACAAGTGAAATTTGCAGCCTTGTTGTCTGATAATTTTTTTTTTCTTAATATGCATTCTACAGGGTATCGACATGCCATGATGTGTTTGTGGTAAGAAACAAAGGCATTCCCTTCTGTTTCTTACATCACTTTGCCTATTTTCTTTGAGCAGTCAGTAGGTTAGTAGCCCAGGTGTAATTATTAAGGTATTTACTTCTACTTTTACTGAAGTATGAATTTTTATGTGTGTCATAATTATGTGTGTATGTGCTTGAGACTATTATATAACTGTTGGCCAACAGTCCATTGTAGCTAAATGCAAATATCTGGAATTTTGTGATGCTGTATCTCTAAGAAATGTAAGGGTGTATAGTAGAAGCACATTATTGAATGCATTAATTTTTCTTTTGTACCTGCAGAATTGCTTTCCTTGGCATGTTAAGGAAATGCTAATCAGAAATGTTTAAAAGGCATTACATAAGAAGTGTTTAAAACCCTTACCTCCCTGCAGTTGAAGAAAATTTCCTTTAAGTAATATTCTATCATTGTGTACAAAAATCATTTACCTGACAAATTCAGTCAGCATATAATCCAGATATCTTTGCTTCTCTTGCCAACAATGTTTTGGAGCAGAACTTGAGATGTAATGCCAATGTAACTACAGAGAGAGTTACACTGCTTTCTATATTCTCTTTCCCATCCACTATAATCAAGATAATTCTGCTAATTTAATTTGCAGATTTTTTAATATATTTCAAGACTTGCTTCCATGTGATACCTAAATTTGATTAATTGAACCCATGCATATATTGAGTAGCTCAGTCAGTGATTTCAATGCCATCTCATTTTTCCAACTGCCCTGACATCATAAAGCCAGATGGCAGAGTATCTTCAGATAATCAGCTGAAAGAAAGTGAAGTTTCCTACAACTCATTTCCTTTATATTTGACCAACCATTCTCCACTTCCAAAATGTTCCACCTAGTTTGATAAGAATAATTTCAATCATCGCTAGCACTTATTCTCAGGAAGTGAGATGTTAGTAAACCTAGAGAGCACAAGAAATTGCTTTATTTTCTACCTGATTATAATGGAAAGAGTAGGAATCCGCTCACTGGCATCTTTTGGTGACACAAATTTACCTTTTCATTAATCCTAGTAGTTTCTTTCTATTTGTAGCCATAGTATGGAAGGAGTGCATGTTTCATTGGACACAATATAATCAAATATGAATAATATTAGCATCTTGTGGGGTGCTCCTTGCATAACTATTTCCCTATGTTTATTACCTCATTTTAACTTGATATTTGTAAACTCTTATGTCTAATATATTTAAATTAGCATAAATACTGATAGACTTTTACGCATCCATCATTTTTCATTTTCACACCGTATTCCACTGTAGTTAACCCAAACATCAACATTAAAAAATAAATAAATAAACTGTGGCCTATTTATATTGTATATGTTATTTACTGATGAAAATATACACATCATGCCTGACCCAACAGAAATCAGGAGTTTCACATTAGAAATGCTGAAAAAAATAACATGCAAAAATTATATACATTTTCATGCATAATATATATGTACATAATATATAACATGCAATGTACAAAAAGAAGCAAAATGAATCTGCTGTGATAAAATCCACATAACTTGAGGAGAGAATGGG
This sequence comes from Erethizon dorsatum, assembly GCA_028451465.1. Taxonomy (NCBI): domain Eukaryota; kingdom Metazoa; phylum Chordata; class Mammalia; order Rodentia; family Erethizontidae; genus Erethizon; species Erethizon dorsatum. The sequence continues at coordinate 21,265,145 of CM051824.1, forward strand.
TCAGAGAGGGACTGCAAGAACTTCTCAAGTACTGTTAATTTATATTTCTTGGTTTAGGTGATGGTTACCTAAGTATTTTTACTTTCTAAAAATTTGTTGAGCTTTAAAGGTATATTTGTTTATGTTTTTATGTAGGCTGTGATTAAGATAGTGTAAGGCAAATGGAATGTAGGAAAATAAGAGACTCTAATAATTGGATTAAAATACAGGTCAGTTTATAGTTTATCTCCTGCCGACTTGTATTTGATGTGAAATTAGCAATGAGGTTGGAAAAATAGGTTTTGCTAGCTGTGCCACAGAAAGTGTTTTTCTTTGAATTAAACACATATATAACACTTTTCTTTTCAAACTGCAACTATGCTTTTCCTTTTAATTCTTATCATTTGATGCTTACTGAAGATTCAACTTTAAACTTTTCATAAGACAGATTTTATTCAAAAATATAGGTGGTGCGTTGATTTTTTTCTTTTTTTAGCAGAATATTCAAAATATTCTAATATTTTGCTAACAATTTAGCTACTTTCTGCCATCCTGTTACCATCACTTGGGTATAAGGCACCTTACATTTTCCTCTATTATTATAACAGTCTTAATTGAATTCCTTCCATCCCCCCTCCCATGGAGTCCTATCTTTCAGTCTAATCTCACCTCAGCAGCAAAAAGATCCTGAAAAAATGTAATGTGCACATTGTCATTCCATTTCTCATAGCCCTGTGATGAATTTCCATTTCAATGATATTTTAAAAACCAGGCATCCCTTTAACCTTATATCTCCTCCTCCCTTCCTCATTCACTTCCATCTGATCACAGCCACACTGTTTCTATCCCCTCACTTACACTTTCATTTGTCTGGATGCCAATTCCCAGATCTCCACTTTACTTAGCTTTCACAAAACCAACACATGTGTATTCAAATTAGCACCCATCACTTCCCAAATCTTCATGACATCTTTTCTGATTTACTTTTCTTCCAAATATACAGAACATCCTGGAATATTCTATTTATTTTACTTCTATATGTTTCAGTCATTAGGAGTAGGGATCCTCCCCCTGACATTCCCACTGCCCCTCTTTCATCTCAGCTTTTTATAAAACTTAACAGAGTAACTGACCAGTGATAGCTTTTCATAAAAAAGTACACATAACAGATTATATATATATATATATATATATATATATATATATATATATTCTTAAATACATATATATATTGAAAAACAGGTAACATGTAGGAATGAATGAATTTGAGAGTTGTCATTTTCAAATATCAGGTGCTCGATTCTTATTCTGTGTGGTCAAATGTAGTGCTAACGAGGAGGTAACTCTAGTCTACACTGACATGAAATGCAAACTTCAGTTTTTGTGCTGTGTAGATAAGTCCATAACTGTGAATAATTTAAAATGGATTCACAACACCTTTGGATAAATTTCTTCTGATGAAATTTAAAGCATTTATGGCATTTGTTGCAACACAACCTGCTTAGTATTTAGTTACTAATATAAATATGCATTATTCAGACAAAACACAAGAAAGTGGTGGGATGAAGTGCTTCAGGAAACATATATTTAATGTATTTTAAAATATTTTCTAGCACCAAATTGATACTTATTTATAATGATTGTAATTAAAGAATGATTCTGTTCATCACAGAAGTATGTGCATGATCAAATTTTCATAGGTTTTCATCAACAGAGCATTTGTTTTTTATCCCCTGCCAAAATGTGTGTGTTTTCTTGTTATCCTAGGTATAACAACAGCATTACAGGTGAAAGAAGAAAGTGAAGTAATATTATGCTTTTCTAAAGAATTCTCAGTTATGGAAGTGTTGTGAAAATTGATGTTAGCCCGTATACTCAAAGCTTAATAAATATGAGAGGAGGAAAATAGATAAAATGATGAAGAATAAAGTGATATAATCAGAATAAGAAAAATAATGGATGAAAATATAAACTATGTATGGATAGTTAACTTCTGTATCTTAAATGTCTAAAGCCTTGAAATTACTTTAAAAATATATTTAGAAATAAAATACAAAGAGGTATTTTCTGTGTGCTCAGCAACACTTAATCAAATGTTTTGTCATGATAGAGACACAATTCAAATGTATTTTACCCCTGTTCACTATTTCAATAATTTCAATAATTCATTGTTGCCCTCCTGCCTTTGGAAGATTTTAGGCATCATAGAGGCATCAGCTAATGAGTAACTACTGTGGCATACCATAGTTGTATGTGCATTTCTATAAAATGGTACTATTTTGCTACCTTTGTGTTATTGTTTCTGTTAATCTATTGAAAAACAGAATAGTTATCAGTAACAGTACCATGTGACATATATTCTCATGCATATTATATTTTAAATATACAAGGTACCTCTAAAAATGAAAAAAATAAGGTGGTCACATTTTCTTTTAGGTCTAATAGGATGGGTTGTCCAGCCACAGCCCTTCCATACTTGGATAGAGCATCTCCTGCAGTGGTGAGCACCAAAGGCCTACATTAACATATCTGATCCTCATTGATATTAGCTAACAACTATGTGGGCAAAGAGAGAAAAACCCATGCCTGAAAAACAGCAGAAAAATAAATTATGTTGTCTGCCACTATGAACTGCCTCATATAGCATCCTGCATTGTGATTGGTCAGCTGCAGATACAGCTGGCATGTGCTTCACACATACATTCTTGAGTTTGCTGTCAGTGTATTCCCATTAATTATTTTCCATTAAATTGTAAGTATTTTATATAACATCCCAAACTGTATTGCAAGTCTTCCTTTTGTTCGATGGTTGAAAGAATGTCTACATTATGCAGTTCTTTAATTCTCCTCATGGTGGAGTCTACAGTTATTCTAGCAAAAGTATTATTGGCAAGCACGTTAAACTAGAGCCTTTGACTTATACTATACATTCATAAGACTCCATATTTATCACTTAGTAATTCAGCTGTTATATATCAGTTATTTTCCTCATGACCAGTATGGTTTATCAATATATAATTTATATTCAGAAATTTGAATTAATTTTTATAAAATTTCCTAACTTTTTGTTGTCCCTGAATTAAGGATACCAGAACATCAACATATATCCTACCAAGTTATAGTCCTGACCTTGTGTCCTTTTTTAATGATCAGTCATTGCCTTCAAATATGAATTAATATACTTTGATTATTACTAGATATTATTTATTTTCTTATAAGATATTAACTGGCGATAATATTTGACTTTACCCTAAGCTTCTAAATGTAAAATCAAATATAGTGGTAAAGTTATAGTGGCTTGAGATCAAATATTAATAAGAGTTTTATAGAGAAAATATTTAAGTAGACAGCTAAAAATCATTTTGTCCTATATTAGTTCCCTAAAGTATTACATAAAAGAGTCTGTAGCAACAGAAACTTTTTCCCTCATTCTACTAGTGAAGAATTTTAAAAAAAAGAATAAAGAAGAATTTCTGTGAAAACATGTCATTTCAAAGTAAAGACATTAAAATGTTATAAAATCTTTCTTATTTAATAAGCATTCTTAATTTTATAATTTAATCTTTCTTAAGCATTGCAACAAAAGTTAATGTCCTTTATTATTTTTGCAGGACAATTATTTTTGTTCATTGCAACTGTAAAATTCTATAGTAGCTTATCAACACCTACCTTCTTCTTTTAGGAAAATACACTTCTGTGATTCTTCAGTGTAATTATTGTGGTTCATAAAAGCCATATTATTATATTGGCTTAGGAGAGTATGCTTTTTACATAAAAGTAACTTACAGTTATTCTCTCCTCTGTTGGTAATTATAACCCAAGTCCATTACAGTAATAAACTTGGGCTGAGTACTTGATGGACCACTTTATTTTATTCTAACTATCCTTTTTCTATTACAACTATTTATTATGTCTTCATAAATGTGATACATAGCAATAGTAAAAGGAAAGACACTACACACCTCTTTTCCAAAGATATGCTTTTTTTCTTGCCAAAAACATCAAGTCGTTATTTATTTGAAGTGCTAGTAAGAATTCAGAAGCTGTATTATCCTCAGTGTTTGATCATGAAGAAAAGCTACATAAACATATATTATTGAACAAAAAGATCTCCCCATAAGACATGGTCTTGTTACCTTTGGTAGTCATACTCTTAACCTTTATGCAAAGTAAAAGGAAAAAAACATTAGTATAGCAAGCCCTTCCCAGTCCCCATCATGGTCCAGGAAGTTTATATTTGTAATCTCATGGAAAAGTTATTAGAATTCTAGTGAGTTAATTCCAATCTACCACTTCCAGTGCAACCCACTAAGGCGTATTTATAGTTGTGGGGAGCCAAGGGGTCCTAAGTCCAGCCAAGATGGTGGTTACTGGAATAAAGGCCTCGACCCAGGGCTGAACTTGGGTTTTATTAATTCTCAACTAGGGGAGTGGCTCGGGGATGAGTGACTGTGAGAATGGCAGGAAGTATGTGAGTACCATGAGCTGGGCTAAGTAGGTGGCCTGAAATCACTTTTGCATTATGCAGAGGGAAAGATATGCTGAAGGAGTAATCTGCATAACACAATTCAAGATAGTATCTAATGTTTTGGTGTCAGTGCATTAGCTCTGATCTGTAATCTTCAATGCCCTGGGAAGTCACAGCCTCTTTTTTCTTTTTTTTTTTTTGTGGGTACCGGGGGGTCGACCTCAGGACCTCGCGCGCCAGCAGGCTCCCGTGCCGCTGAGCGATATCACCGGCCCCTTTTTTGTATGTGGGATCTGGGAGTCGAACTCGGGCCCTCGCGCTTGCCGGGCAGGCGCTTATGCCGCTGAGCCATCTCACCGGCCCAACAGCCTCTTTTTTGAGGCTCGATCCTAGCCAATAGCATGGAGCACGGCTCTCCATCCCACCAGGCTTAACCATATGTTTTGGGAGCTACAGGGGAGGGGAAACACTGACCTGTCACTTGCTTCAAAGACTACACATCAGCACCTCAGCTGGACTGATTTGCATTTGTTAAAGCCAATTGAAGGGATAAAGAAAAGTCCTAGCCAGCTCTGTACATATCACTACATGGAAATAGGGCTAGGTTTAGCCAAAATGGAGATAATTGCTCTTCTTTCAAGGAGAGTCATCCAGGTGGTCCTCCACACATTATGATTGGACACAAACTATTTGATTAGGTGGAAATACCCTTGTATATATTATATGTGTTGCCAAATGCTTGGAACTAGTCTAGTTCCTTTCCTATACTGAATATAGAAAATATAAAACTTATAAAATATATTTTATAACATGTCTTATATGGGCCCTCTTCTGTCCATTCCAAGAATTATTATTCTGGTTGTTTTGCTTTGTTAATAATATTTTCATTATGACTATAGAAAATATTAAAATTTACATTCAGAGGTGAAACATTTCTTGAAAACTGTGCTTACACAAATAGATTATGTGACCTGTTATAAAAGGCATATGATAATATTACTACCATGACTTCCAGTCTAATTTTAACAAATAGCACAACAACAAAAATACTACCTAACTAGATTGTGTTTTTGACACTTATGAGGCCATGTGTGGCAACTTAGTGAAGAAAATTCCACATCTAGTGATATTGTTATACAGATGTTTTGGCCTTTTATGATTAAGTCTCATTTGATTTAACCTTATTTTCTCTTATTCTATCAATCAAATCTCATGGTTAAATCTTTCAAATATTTACATTACCGTCTCTCCTTTTCCAAGATTGAATTCTTATTTCTATCTTGTTTGGCTCTATTTTGAGGGGGAAAGTGGTGGGATGGGAGTATTTCTGTGGTTTCCTCACAGATTCTATGCTCTCTACATCATTCTAGTTCTTTGAGTTTTAGCCTTAACTGAAAAGACTAACAACATGGGGCCAGTGAGATGGCTCAGCGGCATAAGCGCCTGCCTGGCAAGCACGAGGTCCTGAGTTTGACTCCTGGAACCCATATACGAAAAAAGGGCTGGTGATATTGCTCAGCAACATGAGCGCCTGCTGGCACGTGAGGTCCTGAGTTCGACCCCTGGTACGCACAGAAAAAAAAAAAAAGACAAACAACAGCAACAAATGAAATTTCATTTATGTGAATTGGTTCATATGGCTTCATGATCTTTTCTCTGGTGTTCATGAAAAATGTCTGCTATCCTTTCCTCTATACTTTCAGTGATAAAGTTTATTTCCCTAGGTGGAGTATTCTACACTGGAACAATGACATGGTAATAAAAATTCCTAATAAATCTATTCTTATGAGTCTGAAAAGCCACTCTTTGCACCTAAAATTATCTCTAATTGGTGAGGTTGTATAATTTACAAATTCATGTCAGATATTTGTACTATTAGAAATAACATTTATTCCACACATAATATACATTGGATTCCTTATTTTTCAGACATCTTTACACAGTAAATAAATGTTTGTTGTAGGAAGATATAAAATGGAAATAAATCAAAATTTAAAAAAAAATAAATGTATCAAAAATCTCAGGAATGATTATGGTATTCTAGAATATGTTCCCAAAATACGAATGTGTATATCAGTATGCACCTTACACATGATAGGTCATGCTAGGTAAGATATCTTGTACTTTACATATTTAATCATATCATCCATTTCTCTAAATACCAAAAGTACTACATGCTTTATTCAGATTATGTAGATATAAGTCTGTAGGTTATGTTTGGGAGTAGATACTAAGGGTATGATTAATAGTGTGGGATTAGATGGGCCAAAATAAGAAATTGGAGCAGTTTAAATTTAGTCCCCTGAAGCAAAAATTTTAATTTCAATGTTTTAGATGGAATATTTTTAATGCATATTAAGTATTAGACTGATAGTATTTTTTCACCAATTTGAAGATTCCATTATGTCATCTAATTTATAACATTTGTGATAAAAAATGTCTTAAAGTTTCAGAAATGAAGTTTTTATCTGATTGTTTTATAAACATTCTCTTTTGTTTTTCAAGCATTTGGTTTAATATGTGGTGTTGAGTGTGTGTGCATGTGTGTGTGTAAATACTTTGTGTATGGGGTTGGGACTGGGACTCAAACGCAGTGCTTTTTGCATGCTGAGCAATGACACTACCACTGAGTCACATGACAAGCCTGTGTGTAGTATGTTCTACTTGGGTTTTACCTAGATTTTTAGTTTTCTAGTGGCTTCTTAACTTTGTAGTAGGGTTTTCAATAAATTTTGTTAAACATTTTTCTCATTATTTATTTAATTATTGCTTCTGACACTGTCTTTCCTAAATTGATATTTAAGATGTCTTGGTCTGATCAGCATCACTGATCAGGTGGCTTAGACAACAGAAATTACTTTTTCTTGTAGATCTGGAGGCTGGGAAGTTCCATGATATGGTACTGATTAAGTTCCTGGTGATAGTTCTCTTTCTGGCTTGCAGGTAGAAGAGAGACAGTAAGATCTCCTTATAAGAACATTAATCCTACCAAAATGACCTATTATGAACTCATTTAAACTTATTTATGCATTAAAAGCCTATCTCCTAAAAGCATCCAAATGGTAATAAGGACTGAATTCTGTCCAGAGAGCAAGTCGCCTATTGCATTTGTACTACCATTCTATTCATGTGCTTAATTTTCAGCTATTGTGTTTTATTTTAGAATTTCTGCAAGATTTCTTTTTAAAGATTGGCATATCTTGTGTGATGTTTCATGTTGACATCTATTTCTTAAATTATGAGGTTAACTGAAGGTCCATGCTGATAAGTCCAAAGTCTGAATTTGGTTGTCCTTAAACTGTCTTCTTTCTCTTGGCTTTTGGTCATTAGTTTCTGTTACACAACATGCCTAACTTTTCTTATACTTCAATTTGGGTACTATTAACGGTAAATTGGAGAGGCTCTGGTGACACTACTTCTCTGAAGAGAGTGTTGTGCTTGAAAGGATGGTAGGAAGATTAGGATGAATAAATTATTCATCCAATCTGTAATTACAGTCATTTGAAGTCTTTCCTTTGGGCCTGGAATGGAGTTGAAGAAGAAGGATTTATATCTCATTCCTTTACTTTCCTCCTACATTACAGCTCATCTAGAATCTCAGTAGAGATACTGGCCTTACTGACCATCTACACAGTTCCCTGTTACGCCCAAGTCTTTTATTGCTTTTTCCCTCTTTATTCTGTGAACCAGTTTTATAGGTGGTTGCTGTGTCTCTTGGCCTCTTAGAATTTAGCAATAAATTGTGGTCTAAAGTTACACAGAAGGTCAGACTCATAACTGCAGTTTCTTTTTCTCTGCTCTCAGTAACCAGAACCCTAATATTGGTCTCAAGCTTTTGCTACTTTAATTGATCTGATTTCAATTTTCTTCTCCCTTGATATTAGAGTATGTTTGTGAAACCTCCAAGTAGCTGCTTTCTGCCGGGCTGCACGTTTTTGCATCAGGAATCAACAAATGATTCCAGAAAGGAAAAGATTCCAGGAAGAAGTAAAGTTGACGAACACCAGTCCTAGATTTAGTTACTGTCTTTTGCCTTCCAAGGGTAGGGATAATTATTTTATTGGTATATTATCTAGTTTTATGGTTATCTCAAAAGAAGTAGTCTGATACAGCTTTGTAGCTGATTACAGAAATCTGTTTGGGTCAGTCTTATTTATGTCTTATCAATTATTAAAAGAAGGTGGATATCATAAATGTACCTTAGGTTTCTTCTACAGTAACGTATCATAGATTCCAATAGGCACTTTATTTTCTACATTATCAAAGCTAAATTTAGCCCATAATTGCTTTAAAGGGAGCTTACATTCCACATGCAAGGGTTATTTTACATCTTAATACTTAATAATTTTTTTGGATTTCTGTAAGGGAATGCTTTATATTATTTGTCTTTTTACATTTCTATCAGGGCTTTCTTTGTTGTCTATATATGATGACTGTAAAGTTCTACTGGCATCTGAATGTTTTGATTGATCTATGTATGTCTTACAGACTATGAGGCCATATTGTATATCTTTTTTTTGTGTGTGTGGGTACCGGGGATCGACCTCAGGACCTCGCGCGACAGCAGGCGCCCGTGCCGCTGAGCAGTATCACCGGCCTCTTTTTCATGTGTGGGTTCCGGGAGTCAAACTTGGGCCCTCGCGCTTGCCAGGCAGGTGCTTACACCGCTGAGCCATCTCACCAGGCCCATATACTGTATATCTTAATCAGTGCACCTATAATTCCCGAAGAAAGACATTTGTCCAATGAATTGTTATAATTGAAATGCTAAAATAAGTGCCATGAATAGTTTTTCTGTATCTAATTCATTTGAGAAATTTCATCTTAACCACATATCTATCTGCTGATCTGTCTAGGTGCTTCCTATCATGTGGACTTCTTTTTTTTATGTGGGTATCCACAGTTGAAGTCAGGACCTTGTGCTTGCCAGCAGGCGTTTGAGCCAATGAGCAATATCACTGGCCCTTTTTTTCCTTTATGTGAGTACCAGGAGTCAAACTCAGGACCTCACATTTGCTGCTTATGTCACTGAGCTATCTCATTGGCCCCTCATGTGGACTAATGTAAGCAAGCACACACACAAGTATTTTCTCTTACAGACTTGTTTATGCATAATTATTGAATTTTCTTAGTTGTGTTATTCAGTTAATAGACAAAAATTTCACACTATTTCTATATTTCTTAATGCAGAGTATAAGGAGCTATTGAAAAATTTGTTCTGATGCCCATTGTTCCCTTAAAGAGAAGCATTTCTTAGCATCTAATGCACAAAGGAAAATGTTCTCATTTTCACAAAAGTTCAGAATTTTAAGATCATATTATCTTCCAGCATGACAACAATAGTGAAAAATAATAAAAAATTTTTTTCTTGCATTGTAGATAATGTTATGAAATGTCAGCTTTTATTATGTACATTTTACTATTCTTAAATGACAATTTTTAAAATGAAAATGTGCCATGACCCATAACTTTCCCAAAAGTTATATGTTTAACTGTCACTTCTTATAAATGTGTTACATCAAAAGTGGTAAAAAATATTCTCACCTTCCTAATAGCAACATAATGTCAAAAGTTAAAGCACGAATAACAACAAAGTTTAAGCAGAATATTTCATTTTAATATTTGTTTTTGAACATTTATTTAGTGATTTATGTAGTGGCACTTAAATAGCTAAGATAAATTTGGGAATAAAAGGAATAAATGAGGGAATAAAAGCAAAAATCTACATTGATGAATACCAGTATAAAATCAACATATAATAATTAATGAAAATGGAATAGTTTACTTGTCTTTGTAACTCTGTCTAGTACATTGCCTTCTATTTCTGAAATAATTTAGGACTCCACTTTCTGAATTGGGAATAACACACACACACACACACATTCATATACACTCAGGACAACTATTTCAAACCCAAACTTTCACAGGTGTACTATGCTTTCAGTCTGGAATTTTATTAGCATTTATCAAATCCTCATAGAGGATAATTTATATCAGAAAGGTATAAAATTTAATCTTCGCAAAAATTTCAATGTAGACACTACTTTCACCTTAAAATGTGTAATTACTTGGGAAGAGATCACTGAAATGATTTCAATGTCTCACACCTAGTAAATGGTGAATGCTACATTATAACTGTAGCCTGTCTACCTTCAAAGTACCTGTACGTTACGCTGTCTGACACTACTTTAAGGCTTAGATCTAATAAGATGTATAATTAATAAATTGTATTGTATGAACAATAGATCAGGGACCTGAAGGCCAAAATAGGGAGATTACAGAATACAGATGGATACTATACTTGGAAACAAAGCTCCCATTATCAGTTCATAGAATACATAGAAACTACTGGAGACAAAGTAAGCAAGAAGATATTCAATACAATGACTGCAGCATAATTAGTTAAGAATAAGCTAATGTTCCCTGGAAAAATAATAACATTGGTCATTATTAGAAAATTTTCAAAAGGGAGAGAAAGGAAAAATCTAAGAAGAAAGGAATTGGGATGCCATGTCATTTAAATATGGAAATTAGAAGTAGTGTGTATATTAACAATAACTTGAAAATGCTTTCAATAAGTGTGTGGGATGGAATGAGGTCTTTGGTTCTTCGTATATGAAGAATATCATTCTGCAAAAAAATGACATATGTAAATATATATACATCTAAGATATATATATATATATATACATACATATATATCCAAGAAGCAGTTGAATAAAATAAATGGTTGTGAGGTTTATCGTCAGGCAACTCGTGATTTAAAAATACTTTTCCTTGTTTTCTAATTTGTGATCACTAGGAAAGTGTCAGTTTTTATCACTTTGTTCCCAGTAAAGACACGATGAAAGTAAACAAGACAAATAAAAACTATGAGTGGATAATATTGGAAATCAGCAAAGGATTATTTACATGATTATTGCACTAATATTTGGCCTTTTACATTCTTTTCTAAAATACATTTGAACTTTTGTTTTTATAATCATAGTCAACAGAATTTTGAGGTTTAACTTCTCTGTATTTACTAAGTAATTTTTAATACCATCTTCTGTATTTTCCCTCAAAAGTACTGTATTTCCCAAATGTAATGCACAGTGAAATAGAACTCTTTAAACATGGGTACATTTTTTAAAAATTTCCAAAATGTACACATACAGGAATGTATTTGAAAATAATGGACAACATGGATAACAAAATCTCTGAAGTACCCTCAGAAAATAAGTTTTGAACTAAAAAACCTAAACATTATCTCCCTCTTCTACTCATAATTATCAAATTTCAAAATAATAAATAAAGGTTTTTTTTAGTGAGTATGCAAATTTTCATATGGAAACCTTTTCTACTGAAAAGTTATTTGTTTTGTTATTTATTATTTTTACCACAATCTTTCTGAGAAGTCAGGATTACCAATGATGTTTTTAATTGATTCTTCAATCTTTACTTTATATCTTTATTTTCACATCAAAAAAGTACACATACCTTGAATTTGTTTTCCATGAGACAACCTTTTTTTTTTTTTTTGGTGCCGGAAATTGAACTCAGGACCTTGTGCTTGCCAGGCATGCACTGTGCCACTGAGCTATACCCCAGCTCCCCCCCCCCTTTTTTTGTAGTATTATACTGTCTTTTTGCTAATTCCAGTGTGGTTTCTGTATGTTTGTTTGAATTTCTTTACATATTTTACTTCATTCACATTTATTACATCTTTCCCAATATTTGTTTCCTTTTCAGACTTTATCAACTTGTACTACTAATTTATAGGAGCTAAATGTTTCCATATTCTAGGGATTATAAAATGTTTCCTCCTGAATTTTATATCATAGATTTTCAAAGACACCTTTCTCTTTATTTGTGAATTTCATTTTTCCAATATTGCTAGATATATACTTGGAAGAAATATGAAGATTGACATGTCATTGGTCTGTATACTATTTATTTCTTCTGTAATGTTTGCAAAATTGGAATTCCACATGCCAACAAACAAAGCTGTATTCTTATCTCTCACTAATTACAAGGATCAACTCAAGATGGAGTAAAAACCTAAATGTAAGATCTAAAACTACAAATCTATTAGAAGGTAACATAGGGAAAATACTTCAGGACATTGAAATAGGCAAAAATATTTTGACTCCAAAAGCATAGGAAATATTCCTGGTTCAAAAAAAAAAAAAAGAAAAAGAAAAAAAGAAAAAAGAAAAACCCACAGGAAACAAAAGCGAAAGGAGACAAATGAGATTACATAAATGAAGAAAGCTTCTTCATATAAAGGAAATACTCAAATTAGAGACAACCTATAGAATGGAAGAAAATATCAGCAGTGTATACCTGTGGCAGTACTTTGCTATTAAAAAAGAAAAAACAAGGAACTCTGAAAACAACACCAAAACAAAAAATAGCCAGATTAAAAATATGTTAAAGGTAAGTTGATTTTTCTCTAAAGAATACATAGATATAGATAAAAGCTATGTGAAAAATTGGCCATGATGAAAATGCAAGTAAAAGTCTCAATGAGATATCACCTCATGTCAGTGAGAATAACTAATGTGGAGAAAATGGAACACTTACCTACTTTGGGTGGTAATATAAATTAGTATACCCATCACAGAGAACAGCAGTATGGTAGCTGCTCAAAAAATTAAAAATAAAACAGCGATATGATCTAGAAATTCCACTACTGACTATGCCCAATGGAAAGGAAATTATTATGTCAAAGAGCCATCTGCATTTCCATGTTCATTCCAGCACTATTCACAATAAGTAAGACATAACCTAAGGGTCCATTAACTGATGAATGGACAAAGAAATGTGATACATATACACAATAGAACAGTATTCAGCAATAAAAAGAATGACATCTTCTCATTTATAACAATCTGTATGGAACATAATATTACTGTGATAAGTGAAATAACTCAGGTGCATATGATCTCACTCATGTGGAATCTAACAAAGATCGTGTCATAGAAAATGAGAAGAGCATGTTGTTTACAGGGACCAGGAATCATGGTGGATAGGATGAGGAAAGGTTGATCAATGTGTTCTAAGTTAGTTACATAAGAGCAAGAAACTCTAAGGTAGTATTTTAGAGAACTGTGAACGTAGGTAACAATCATGTACAGCACACTTTCAAAAGTTAAAAGGCAGTATTTTGAAAATTTTCACCACAGAGAAATAAGTGTTTGAGGAGATAAATACGTTTAACTTGATTTAAACACTGTGCAATGTATAGGTGTACTGAATGTTACATGGTACCCAAAAATATGTAAAATTTTTATATTTTTGTGTATCAGTGAAAAATCAAATAAATACATTCCAAATCAACAGAAGAGGTACAATTTGCTATATTGAAATCCAATTCAATGTTGTAGATTTAAAGACTAGTCATCAGAAAATACTACTACCTGATTTTTTTAAGTAGTTTCTGTCACTTACAATTTTACTCATGTGTATTAAAAGAAAATTATAATATTGACTTACTTGGTCTAGTACATAAATAATCAGAAAATGTAAGGGATTGTTATTTTAGTTTTTCTCCTGTGCAACATTTTGCTCCTTTTACTGAGCCTAAAGCCAAAGAAAATGTCCAGGTTAACCTACATGAGCTTCCATAGAAAGCAGTTGCTGACACAGATTTGTACGCTTACCATAATCACTGGGGGAAGGGGGAGATTTGGGCAAAAATGTATGTGCATGAATGAGAAAAACAGGATAGACTAATGCGAGGTATTTTACTATGATGCAATGGACAGAGTAGGATATCTGGTTCAAAACCTCAGTTCCAACTGTCACACAAGTAGGTCAAATTGTATTGGAAATTACTCTGAAAAGCAAATTTACTTGCAGACAGTTCTTTGAAAAAAGCTCCCAAGAAACCTATAGGGAATGGAAAAGCCAGCTTCCACAGAGGGAAATGCTGAGCTGAGTTACGTTTATGTGCCTTACAAGTTTCAGCAGATCCTATGGGCAGATAGAGCTGAGATGGCTGTTTAGAGCTATTTGAACTCAAGTGAAAAGACTGGAGCTTTGTACATTGTATCAACCAGTTACCAAGTATTGGACCCTCTAAAGAGGGTGTGTATCCTTGGGTGAGACTCCTCCCTTCAGCCTGGGACAGTGGATGGGAAGTAATTGAGTTCATGTCATTAGCAGGCAACACTTTCAGCAGCTGGGGATACACTCATCTTGAAGGGCACCACTTTTCCCACTGCAAAGATGTAAAATGCCATTAGCAAGTGTATAATGGGAAGGACTTATTCCTTCTGGGATCATCTGCACATTTTTGCCTTAAATCTTCCTACTGAAAGTGTTAGTATATAATTGATATCACTAGATATAAGACATGATTACTTACCTTGATGTCTCAAACACTTAATGTAAAAGCCTATCATTTTGTGAGTAATTATGTATTAAGAGAAAAGAGCAATGTCTAAGTTTTTATCTAGCCAGTGACATATCAGCAGCCAGAACTGCATGGCTTTACCTTGTTGTTTCAAAAATTGAGATTTTTTCAGAGAGGAAAGTGGAGAAAGCAGGGCATTTCTGTGTTAGAAGAATGTCATAAAAATGAGATGAACATCCCCATCTATTTTTCCCACAGGACTGAATACATTTATTTTTCTCTTTTTATTACTATACATTTGCCATACATAATAAACTTATTCATTGTGTAGAAATGGTACCTATACATATTACATTTTGATCATGTTTACTTCCCCTTTTCCTCTCCTTCTTCCTGTCTCTATTCATCCCTAGATTCCCTTCCAGTATCCACAAAGTCTGCCTGTTTCCTATCACCTAGCTTCGATTTGCCCTTTAAATTATTTTTAGTTTGGGTTTCTCATTGAAAGAAATCTTGTGGTATTTAACATTTTTATCTGATTTACTGTATTTCACCTAGCCTTATGGCCTCAAGGTGCATCCATTTCCCTAGAAGTGGCTCAAATTTACCCTCCTTTATTTTATTTCTGTGTATCTCTCTTGCTATAGAACTAAAAAAAGAAAGATTAAAAAACTTTAAATTCCAATAAACTAAGGAGTGAAGCATGAGTAAGGGCATACTTACACTGAGAGGCATAACCTGGGGCATTGACCCTCTAAGCTACATCCAGCATGTCCTGTTAGAGGGGACACAGTTTGCTAAGACAAAGGCCCACATTAACAGCCTTCCAGAATATTTTTGGATCAGCAAGTTCCATGGAAGGCACATACAGGTTCCAAATAGTTGAGGAAATAACATGGAAGGAACATTAAAGGCCTGAGGGGACTGTTCAAAAAGCAGAGGCCTGGAGTAAGCAAACAGGTAGAGAATGGAGATACTTTCTCATTTGTGCAAATTCTGAGTCTAGAGACTGTGGTAGTGACTACTGTTACAGTGTCCAAAAGACTAGTTTGAACAAGTGGTAAATTATTAATCATAAACATAACGGCCAGACCAGTATAGACTAATCACAGACCAAAACAATCTCTTTGCATCCAGGATTCTAAATCCTTTTCCTAAGCCATCAGATAGATATCCAGGGAATGAGAAGTCAGAACAGAAAATCTGAGCACCCACTTGGGACACTGAGTCATCATAAGACCATTTAAACCAGCTTTGAAAAGGACTGTGAATCTGAACTCACTGTGAAGTTAAGAGTCTGTTTAAGCTAAAGAACATTGTGAGATCTTTAATTAGCAAGTTAATTTTCCCAACTCTCCATCTAGAAAAGGACAATGAAAATAATTATCTATTTATAGGATACGGAAATGTTAAATTTTGAGCATATGAGTAGTTCAACTGAATTTAATATACTATTTCAAATATATGAAAGAACTAACTAGAATTCAGAAACCTCATTTAAATCCCTACCTTTCATTTATTTACTTGATATACTCAGTGCATACAGGCCACCAGAATTTAAAAATAAGCTGATCTCCCTTATCATTCAAAATAAACATTCCTGGCTATTATCAAGAAATCAACCAATAATAAATGCTGGATGGAGGGGCTGTGGAGAAAAAGGAACCCTTCTCCACTGTTGGTGGGAGTGTAGACTGGTGAAACCACTATGGAAATCAATGTGGAGACCCCTCAGAAAACTAGGATTGGAGGTCCTGTTTGATCCAGCTATTCCCCTCTGGGTATCTTCCCAGAAGAGTTAAAAACATCGTACGACAGCAATATATGTATACCCATATTTATATCAGCACAATTTGTAATAGCTAAATCTTGGAAACAACCCAAATGTCCATTAACCGAGGAATGGATAAAAAAGCTGTGGTATTTTTATACAATGGAGTACTACTCAGCCATAAAGAAGGATAAACTGGAGACTTTTATAGGTAAATGGATGCAACTCAAGACCATACTAATAAGTGAAATAAACCAGACACACACCTGTAAACATCGTATTGTCTCCCTAGTGTGAGAAGCTGAAAGAGTAAACAAGATCCAAAGTGTACAATAGATATTTTAAAATGGGAAGAAACCGTTCAAAAAGAAAGAGAAACTGGGATAGGGGAATGGAGAAAAGAAGGAAGGGAAAAGCCAAAAAAATTTATATATATATATATATAATATTTGAGATACATACACTACTAATTTTGCTTTGTTCATTGAAAAGAAAGGTTTGTGCTAATATTGTTTGGACAATTGAATGCCGATATCTTGTACTCTGAGTAACTAAATTAAAGATAACAATACGTAATATATTAACCATTGTTACCTTCCTATTATGCTGTTTTAAAATCTTGTTCTATTTTTTCTCTTAAAAAAAAAAAACAAGAACAAAAACAAAATAAACATTCCTATCAATTTTAAAATAGGAACAAAAAGATCTTTTGGAATTCAATTAAACTAAGGCAAAATCACACAAAGGTAAAAATTAATGTGAATCATAGTTGTGCAATTTTGCAAATATATTTAAAAATTAATGTATTAGAAAGATGAGCTGTTTAGAATTGTGAAAAAATGGAACCTAAAATCAGTCACTGATATTATCTATACTTCATTTTTTGACAAACATGAGAATTTCTGTCACAGTAAAATAGTAATCTACTTTAGGTCCTAAAGTATATTAATTCATTTATTCAATCAATGAATGCTCCTGTGCTTACACTAATCAAGGCCCTACTCTGCACATGAGGCATTCAAAGACAAGTAGAATGTGTTCTTTAAGCACTTCACAGTCTTCCGGGAGTGATACACAAAACAGCAAATTATGTCAATAAAAAGTAATAAATGCCATAAGTGATGTTTACATAGAGACACAGGAAACATCTGTCTTGAAATGGTCACAGAAGCTACTATATAAAGCTAAGATGTGAGAAAATTATAGAAAATTGGGTGATGTCATTGACAATAATATTCCTGTATGAAGCCAACATATTTTTTTCCAAAGAACAATAATGTTTTGATAGTGTGCAACATGTTTTAGAGAAGGATATTTTGTACAGGAAGAACCCAGAATATACAACACTGAAGATCAAGATATTAATTTAAATTGCAGATAAAAGTTCATAGGAACAGTTTATGTCATAATAAAACACTGAATTTTATTGTTAATGTAAAGGGAAACCATTTCTGCATTTAAAACAGGAGTTTGCTAGGACCAGATTTGGTCTTTATGAATGCAGTCTTCTTCCATGTGGTAGAGAATGCTTTAATGGAACAAGACTAGAATTGTCAAGAAGTACCAAGAATATATTCTAGTTTTTTAAAAGCAATAACTGATTATCTAGTTTGGAACATTTACATTAACAGTAAGGAAGAATGAAGAAGGAAGAAGAAAGAAGACAAATCAAGTGTGAACCTTGATTACTACTGGATGAAAGGAAGAGAAAGAATTGTTTTTGCTTGCCAGAACAGGGGCTGGAGAGAAGGGAGTTCAATATCTACTTAATAAATTTGGTAATGATACACTTAAAAGTTAGCCATATTTATTCAAATGTATAATCAGTAACCAGCCACATAGGTAAAGCTCAAGAAAACATTTAGTGGTGAAAAAGTAGATTCTTTCTCCCCCGACCTGGACAGCGACTGTAAAGCAACATGTGTGAGGTGGAACAACCAGAGCAAAGCTCACAACTAAATCTGACAAATGATAACAAGGGTCATCCCAAAGAGAATGAGTCCTTAAATACTGAATAAAGGGAAGTAAAAATTGTATGAGAAAAAGCTGAGATGGTTGGGTGTCCAAAAAATGACAAAATAACATTAATTTTTAAAGATGTGCTTTGGAGATGACTCCAAAAGAAAAATATTCATTAATACTGTTCTATATGTTATAAAAGGTAAATCAAAATTGAAAAGTGCCTAATAAATTCATGGGCATTGTAGTATATGCTAAAATATTTGAAAGAAAGGAAGAAATGCAGATTCATCTTCTTTTTCAAGAAATTTAGCTACATTAAGGGAATTATACATGGAAAATACCATGTTGAATTTCTTTTTCTTTTTAAGATGAAAAGTCATTGAAAGAAAAGAGATGTTGGTATGCAGGATGTTGTGGAAATAAAAATAAAAAGCATCCTTGAACAAGATTCATAAGCACATCAATCTTTGTGTTACACATTTATGCACATATGTGCCAGATCAGCCTGTGTGTGTGTGTGTGTGTGTGTGTGTGTGTGTGTGTGTTATGGGGGATTGAACCAAGGGCCTCAACAGTGGTCTACATCATCAACCCATTTCATTTCCCATTTGTGACAGTCTCTAAATTGACCACATGGGGCTCAAACTTGCAACTTTCCTGTGTCACCCTCTCAGAGTGGGGAAATACAGGCAGGTGCCAATATTCCTGGTGGTATCAGCCCTTTTTTTCAGAGGTAGGAAACTGATTCCAGTGGAGTTAGAGACATTAATTGAAATATGGGGTAGGGAAAAATAAAAGGTTATATTTTAGGATCTCTTGCCTCAAAAGCGAGTTGCCATCTGTGGAGGGTACAGGAGAGATGTTGAGCTATGGAAGTTGAAAAGAAGGTGGCACATTTGGAAAAGGGGTTACACAAAGTGTGACAGACAACACACAGAAATCTCACTAGTCGGTGGGAAGGACTAAACTTATTTTACTGATTTTGATGTTTTTATTGGCTCCAATTCACATAATTCTGGAATTCTCATATATTAGTCCTGGGCGACTTGGTTGGAGAGGGAAGATCCCACAGATTTCAGTTGGTTTGATATTCACGATCACAGGCAGGTAATGGAGAGGTCAGTGGCTTGCTGGATTTAAGTGTATAGGAAAGAGAAAGAATTACAGTCACAAAAAGAATTATAAGATTCAGAGTGAGTAGGTCAGTGGCAAATCCAGGAAAAGAATAACAAAAAAAAAAAAAAAAAAGGAAATGTCAAGGGACAAGAGATCACTATCACATTGGACAAAGGACTAATGAGAGGAATGAAAGAGATTTTGGCTGGAGATCTGTTAGGATGCCTTCTACTATTACCATGCCTTGTTATGAAAGTCAATGGGAAATGACAATAACCCCATCTAGGCAGGATAACATGGCCCTAAAATTTCAGAGATGAAGGTATGAGTTATTTTGCTATGTAAAGAACCAAGACCTCCTGAGGTACTAGCAGAATGCCAAAGAGATACAGAATAAGTAGGAGAAGAAGATAGTTATAAATATAATCTACAATCATGTGAACATTTACAAAAAATGAAGACTTTAATACAGGGGTGATGATGGACATTTTTAATCCTAGCACTCGGGAGGCTGAGGCAGGAGGATTGCCACAAGTTTGAGGCCAGCCTGGGCTACATAAGTGAATTCAAGGACAACCTGAACTACTTAGGGAGCCCCTGTGTGAAAAAAAAAAAAAAAACAGAAAAGAAAAGAAGGAAGGAAATAAATTATAATTGTCATCATGAGTATTTCTTTCCTGTTTTGTTAATATGCTTGTACATATGTACACATATATTAAGCAAATATCCTCATTTTCTTTCTTTGCAACAATGTTGATAGACTTAATATTGATTCTTAAGTATTGTTAAATCTATATTTTAATGTTTAAGTTATAAAATGTTAGGAGAAGAATAAGCGTCACTCCCCTAAAAACCAATTCCTTCTTTTCTTGGGAAGGAATTAGTGTGTTTCCATTTGCATGGAGGATAGTTTTATCATGGTAGGCGTAACTATGAATTTGCTATTGTATTTTGAAGACTAATTATGGTTTAAGGAGCTGTGTCTGGTTTTCAAGTGGATGAGGGATGGATTGGGTTTGCTAACTGTGATATGTTAACTTGAATGGATTAAGAAGCACCTATTGGATAAGTGGAGCACAGTTCCAGGTGTGTCAGTGGATGACTGTCATGTAGGATACAAACTAAGGAGAGAAGATGTACCTCGGATGTGGGTAGCCCCCCAAAATAAGTTTGTAGCCTGAGTGGAATAAAATGGGAAAAGGAAGGAAGTCTTCCCTTTGCTTCTGTGGAGGAGCTCCAGTCTTCACCATCGCCTTTGGATGATCCTCTCCAGTTCCTTCAGCCTTCCAGTGCAGAACCTTTGGCTTTCAAACACAGAGCAACAGATGGAAAAAAAATATCTGACCAAGGTCCTGCTATCTCATTTTTTATTTTTCATGCTGACAGATTGATCCCAGAGTCTTCACATTGAGCTACAACCCAGACCTTTTATTATCTTGAAAAAGTATAATAACTCATACTTTATTAGATACTAACTAAATGTGCAAACTTTCCAATATCACTAACTGAGACCATAAGCAAATATTATTGTATTAAGTGTGCAAAAATTAGAAGTTTTTGCTTAAATCTCACATATTATGGCTCTTGTGCAATGTAGCAAACATGAAAAGACATTAATTCATTTCAATAATATTATCAGATCTCAGAACTCCATAACTTGCAAACATATCCAGAAAATTTGGATCCTTGAAATAGTTTTAGAGCAAGCAGGGTCTTTTAAAGGTAAAAACAAACACTGACAGTGTTCCAAACCTAATCTGAAAAGGAGTTGCCTACTTAAAGTGTAATAGCCTTCCCTTATTCATTTTAAATTTCGTATAGTTACTTGTGGTTGTGGGAGTGAAATAAACATATTAGAAAAATTCACATGAGTATTTTTGGAGAAGCTTTTGTGTTGGATTAATTAGATCTTAGAGAGTAATAATACCCTGAGTACATTTCATTAAAGGGAAAGAAACCTAAATATATGTAACTTCACATATTTTTTTAGCTGCTGATTGCCATCAGTACCCTAATGTTACATTTAATTTTAGACTTTATATGTCTTTTGTCTAATTTAATGGATTCTGTTTAGGTTTCAGGCACTAATCTCAGAACTTCATAAATTTCTTCCTTTTCACCAGTGAATCATTTGGGGGACATGTTTAGTACATTTATTTAGGAGATTTTTTTTTAATGCTAAAATAATGCCTGAATTAAATTACTGAATATGAGAGTTTGAAGATCACATTAATTTAAACTATGAACCCTTTACAAATGTTCTGTTTCAAAATCTTTTGCATCAGGCCAGCTTGAAAAATATCATATTTTTTTCATCTAAAATTCAGAATTGTAGTTAAAAGAATTCATTTATGAATTGAGCATATCTAAAGGGTTAGAATTTATTTTTATTACTATTATTATTATTATTATTATTATTATTATTATTATTATTATTATTATTTGATACAGGGTCTTGCCATGTAACTCAGGCTGGCCTTGAACTCACAACTATCCTCCTGCCTCAGTCTTCTGAGTGCTGGAACTACAGACATGCACCACCACGCCCAGCCCTAAAGGGTTAGAATTTAATGGACAGTTTCTTTGTAAGATATCCTCATTTCATGCTTTTACTTTTAATATGCCTTTTTTTTCATTTTCTCCTTGCAAAAGCAATGACAGAAGAGTAAAAAGAACAAAGAAAGCACATAAATTATATGACCTTATTGTCCTAACATTAAATAGAGGGGGGAGAGAAACTCCTTCATTATTGCATAAGTCATTTACTAAAGAAAGGGCAGTGTTTTCAATGAATACTGCTGCTAAATTGGACATCCATATGCAAAAACAAAACAAAATTACCTCAAATGAAACCTCACAATGTGTAAAGCAAATGAAAGAATATGCCTGAGCTGGGTACATAGCTCAGCAGCGCAGCGCCTGCCTGGCAAGCATGAGGTCATGAGTTCGATTCCCGGTACAAAAATAAATAAATAAATATGCCTGAGATGTAGGACAAGAAGACTTCACTTAATCCATAAAAGGAAAAGAAGAGATAAACTGGGCCTTACCAAAATCTTTTAAAAATGCTATGTGAAATAAATCTGAAAAGCTGCAGAGCAGGAGAAAATATTTGCAAGTCATAAGTCTGGCAAGGAACTTACATTTAGAACATAAAAAAAAAAAAACTACCAAAACTCAACAGAAAAGAATAAGAAAACCAGAAAATGGCAATAGATATGAACAGTCATTTTGTTAAAGATGAAATGTGGTTGAAAAATGAACATTCAGTCATGTTCGGTGCATTCGCCATTTGAGAAGTGCAAGTCAGTATTACAAAGAGGCATCATTCCACAATGTTTAGATGAATAAAATGTGTACAGATACATATGTGTATATCTCTACGTGTTTGTAGATGTGTGTACATTACTATTTTTATAACAGTTTGAAAATTATTATTTCAAAATAGCCATTATAGAAAATAATAAAAGGAATACTAGAATATATGGGCAGATATTAATAAATTGGAAACAGGTTACATCAGATTACCTACAAACTGCTCTTTAATTTGGAAAAAAAACAAGTAAAATAGCTAAATATCAGACAAACAAAAAAGAATAATTTCATAAACAATATGGGAATAAAGGAGATAGTTATAGAATCTATAAATTATAAATAAAATGCTTTGAAAAAGTCATGCCCATTATAAATGAAAAAAAATTATTTTTTTGGTGGGTACCAGGGGTCGAACTCAGGACCTCGCGTGCCAGCAGGCGCCCATGCCGCTGAGCGATATCACCGGCCCTTTTTTCGTATGTGGCTTCCGGGAGTCAAACTCAGGACCTCACGCTTGCCAGGCAGGCGCTTACGCTGCTGAGCTATCTCACTGACCCGCTAAATGAAAAATATTTTAAAAGACAATAGCAAATAACGGTGAAGCTATGGGGAAAAATGAACCTTCCATATTGTATTAATCTACTACAATCAGTATGGAGATTCCTCAAAAAACTAAAATTGGAAATTCTTTTGAATCCAGCTATTCTCCTTCTAGATATCTTCCCCAAAGGCTTAAAGGCATCATATTACAGTGATATATGTATATCCATGTTTATAGCATCAAAATTCATAGTAGCTAAATATTAGAAGTGGCTTATATGTCTATCAAGAGATGAATGGATAAAGAAAATGTGGCATTTATATACAATGGAGTACTGCTCTGCCATAACGTCATTTGTAGAATATTGAGTGCATCTTCAGATAATGATGTTAAGTAAAATAGACACAGAAGTTTAAATATCACATGGCTTCTCTCATATGAGATATCCAAAATATAAAAAAAGATTAAAATAAAAGTAGATAATAGGAAAGAGAGAGATTGAAGCCTTGCAATTGGGAAAAGGATCAAGAAATGCAGGGAGATAGATGTAAAGGGGGTGGAGAAATGGATGAAAATGAATTAAGATGTGCTATGTACACATACCAAATTCCCTGAGGAATATACTCATTATCTACAGCAAACATATAGTAGTGAAAAAAATGAAAAAGTAAAAAGACAATTTCTTTACATTTCTTTACAATTTCTGTAAATTAAAATGTTGTGAAAATAAAATCTATGCGTACAAAATCATCTATGATATATAGTTCACCCGGAAGTTTCACAAATAGGGATAGAAATATAACTCACTTACACAAATATTGTAGTTACAAGAGTGTGGAGCAATACATCGAACTCTGTCATTGTGCTAAGGTGTACTTGAAAACCCAAACTGGAAAAGACATGTGAAACAGAAGCACTTTAGTACAAAGATGTGGATGAAGCACAACAATAAAGTCAGGCAACATAAATCACCTACTTGCAGAACTAAAATTCAAGAGGAAGATACATTTTCTCATATTACTATTGAAACATAATTAAACAAGAATTGAATGCAATTAAATGTAAAATAATTTAATTTAAACACCTAAGAAGAAAAATATATCAAGAAGCAAAAAGTCATTTCATTAAATTTACTATTCACAGATTCATATTTATAAAAATCATGCTTATCAAACAAGCTATAGAAAGAACATGTTTAATTAGAGAAAGTAGATAAACAAGGAAGAATGTACTTACCCTTGGGAAGTACTGGGTCATTTGTACCAGGCTTGTTCAACTCCCAGTCCGTCCCCAGCTACACTCAGTCCCCAACAGCTGGTAGATGTCTGGCCCCACAAGATCATAAAGTTGTAATATTATTTGTTGGTATTAAGCAATATTTTACACAACTTTATTGCACTGTTGCCTCAGTGCAAAAAGCAAAGGCAACAGGAAGCCGTGTATTGGAGGCTGCTGGGCAGTGCTTAATCTGTGTTGCACACCTGTAATACACAGCCATTCCTTTGAAAACTGCACACATCAGACACACTTGTTTGACTTAGCAAGTGAAACCTGACAACTACCAATAATAATATTGCAACTTGCAATGCAGCTATGTGCCTTGAATGTGCCTTTGTTGTTATTAGGGAGACATGTTCTCATACATTTTCTAATTTAATTATTAAATTTGGGCACCACATCCATTGAGCCAGATATTAATGCATTAGTTTCACGAAAACAAGGTCAAATATCTCACTAGTTTTATGTTTAGTTTGTCATACCTAAGTGTATCAATAAAAATATTTTTAAAGAGGTTTTCTTACTCATATACATTAACTACATGTTATATGCAGCCGAAGACAGTGTTTGTTCATTCAGCGTGACTCAAAACATGCAAATTTGGACATCCATGATTTAAAATCATAAATAATATTAAGAAATATTAATTTTCTTAATATTGAGTAATAACTTGTAGGGTAAAACAAGGAAAAATATATAAGAATCAGAAAGTGAGAAATCAGTCTTTACACAAATGATGGAACTATAGTAGAAATTTTCTTCTACACTTTCTTTTTGCCTTAATATTTATACATCTTAATATTTATACGTGCATTTATACAAGTGTACATATTTATTGGTTACAATGTGATGTTTTGATCAATGCCCTTTGTAATATGATGAAATAATGATAATTTGCATACTGGTCATCTTAAATTTTAAAATTTCTTTAGAGTAAACATACTCAAGATCCTGTATTCTATTTCGAGATGGACAATTCATCATTGCTAGCTATAGTCAATTTACCATGTAACAGGACCACCCTAAATGTTTTCCTCCTGTAACTGCAACGTTGTAACTGGTGACAAATATCTTCCCATTTCCACATACACTCACATTCACCAGCTTCTGATAACTAGTATTCTACTTGCACATATTTGATCACCATACATGAGTGAGAGCATGAGAACAAGCAGGATTTGTCTTTCTGTTCCAGGTACATTTTCTCTATTCTTTACTACCATAAATCCTAGGAAATATATCTGCTTTGCAGATCTTTTGTATATGTGAACTCTAGTGATATACGATCTGGCAAAATAGACTGGTAATGTTTACTCTGATGCAAAAGGAGAGGCAGTCATAATGTCCTGTCTAACACATAAACCTTTACATTCATTTTTTGTAAGAATGTGTTGTATGTTTATGTTAAAAATTAATCATTTCATTCAAAATTTTTTCAATGAAATTTTCTTTGGTAGAAAGAATGGAAGAAAGCTATTTAGACATGATAATTATAAAAGCAGACAAGTTTTAAAATATGTAATAGTTTTTATGCCTGACACTAAATGCATCCTCTGAACATCTCATTTAATCACATAAAGAATCTTGTAAGACATATATATATATATAGTTAATATTTTCATAGAAAGAAGCTAGGGTTAAAGGAGTTTAAATAATGTATTTCTGATCCCACAGCTAATAAATAGTAAATGAGCTATGCTAAGTCTAACCCTAAAGACTATCGTCTTATGGGTGTAACAAACTTCTTCATTTATCTAAGACTTTTTAACCTTGCAAGAATGTTGTTTTATTTAAGAGCATCTCCAGTACAAGTTACATATGACCTTAACAAGAAAAGAAACAAATATATATATATATATAGTAGCTAGTGAAACGGGATGGAAGGATGGATTTTTTTCACATGGCTGTTTATGAGAAATTCTGTTTGTTGTTTACTATGGGATAAGTATTACATTTGAGGTGAACAAAGAATTTGTATTGCTCAGTAAACTATTAGCTATAATTTTAAAAAGTATCTACACTTAAATTAACAAAATAATGGACCAATAAAATAGAAAAAATGTTTAAAAAGAAAAAAAGGGGGCCGGTGAGATGGCTCAGTGGGGTAAGCGCCTGCCTTGCAAGCGCGAGGGCCCGAGTTCGACTCCTGGAACCCACATACGAAAAAGGGGCCGGTGATATCGCTCAGCGGCATGGGTGCCTGTTGGCGCGTGAGGTCCTGAGGTCGACCCCCGGTACCCACATAAAAAAGAAAAAAAGAAAATAAGGAAAGGGCACCCACAATCAGTGTGTGGTGAGTTAAGAGGATCACCATGGATAGAAAAGTTTGCTTCTAGTAAAACTGACGAGTATGTATTAAAATTAGTTAAAATCAAATCAAATCACAGGCATTTATGAGGCTACTTTGATCTCTTGAAACATGTTTAACAGAGCTTATTACTACCATTGATAATTTCTCCAAATTGGCTAAAAAGGTGACAGTCTTCATCAAATTGGAGTAGCCAGTAGATTTCTGTAACACTAGAGAAATGGTACACCCGAGTCCAAGCTACTTTACATGCACCACTAATGCTCAATGTAATTGTGTGATTAAATTCAGATGTTTCTTTCCACTTGTAAAGTCGTACTAAAGAAAAGATAATGTACAACATTAATCATGTCATTTTACTTGATAAATAAGAAAGGGTTCTTCTAAATAATCAAAGTCACTAAATAATCTAAAAACATAAATGCTATTAGAAAATAAGTAAAATTCTCTCATGGGTTAACAGTTTAATTAAAATGGATATGCTTCATCAACACTTGCAGTTTGCTAGATGGGTGAAATAGGTAAAATTATCCATAAAGTCACATGGAAAAATGTCAAGGTAGCAGTATCATTATAATGAATTTGGAGATGGATACTGAAATTTCAAATATTTGAGCTTAATTTACAGCAAAAGCTTCTGATAGCAGATTTTAGGTTACAGTTTCAGTGCACCCCAGGAAACATATCAATACCTCCTAATTGTTGGTCTAAATAAATGTTATGTAACAAGTCTTATTTACAAAATAACCCTTTGTTTATAACCTAATGGCATAAGTTAGCATATAACTCTATAAGTTAAAATACAAAGTTCATACTGTATTATAAACATATGAAGACAATATTTAAACATAAAATCTGGAAAATATATTATATGTTTTTATTTATTTATTTATTTATTTTGTGGGTACCAGGGGTTAACCTCAGGACCTCGTATGCCAGCAGGCGCCCGGGCCGCTGAGCGATATCACTGGCCCTTTTTTTGTATGTGGGTTCCAGGAGTCGAACTCAGGCCCTCCCGCTTGCCAGGCAGGCACTTATGCCACTGAGCCATCTCACCGGCCCTATTATATGTTTTTAAAATCTAGATCCTTTACAGAAAGCTTTCCAGGTTATAAAAGTAAGTATGGAGTTACTATTCAGTTACTAACAATTAGTAAATGAAAGCTATTTTCCAGGATGCTACAGAGAAAGGGCTAATATTACCAAATATTTTGCAGTGTAGACTTTTGTGAGAATCAGAGAAACAAATTATTTTTAATATACTATGTCATTTTGAAATATAAATATAGTGATAGTCACAGCTGAAATTCTGAGGGGTAACAGAAAGAGATGACAACTGTGGTATTGGAAGCGTGGGAGCAGTGTTTGCAGAATCATGCAGCTCTGAATAAGCTACTTCTTCTGCCTTTGGGCCCAGACAGTTAAAATGGTGGTACCTGGGGGCTGCTGAGATGGCTCAGTGGCGTACGCGCCTGCCTGGCAAGCTCGAGGGCCCGAGTTCGACTCCCCGAACCCACATATGAAAAAAGGGTCGGTGATATCGCTCAGCGGCACGGGCGCCTGCTGGTGCGCAAGGTCCTGAGGTCGACCCCCGGTACCCACGAAAAAAAAAAAATGGTGGTACCTGAGTGACTTGATGAGATTTATATTCATTCTGTTAAAATTTGAGACAGTGGATTTTGGAAGAGAGGCATTGTTAACTTCTTTTTTTAGGAGTTGATAAAGAATGGCATATTGGAGTGAATGCTAGTGGCAGGGAATCAGAGTTAATGAAAACCCTCATGAATTACTAGAAAGATAATATGGAAAGGACAGACAGAATTGTAGAGAAGTTCTTACAATACACTTGATGGGGTCTTGTGAGTAGATGGATATAAGAAATAGAGAAGATCAGAAAGAAAATTAGTGGAAGATAATTTTGAGTTTATAGCTTTGATCTTCGAGTTATAGCTGTATATCATCAATCGCTTTGTAGTATTGACTGGAGATACGTGTAAGAGGCTGGGACAGAGGATTTTGCAAGTTGTAAAATGCATGGCCATTGGGGAGTTTTACTGTTAATGTTTGAGATACTTGTGAGACAAACAGAGAAGAGTGGAAATATCCTGCAGGCAACTGATTTTCTGCAAATAAATGACAGATAGAAAAATCAGAGTCATAACTGTTTAGAAGCCAGAAGAAGTAGAGAAATATTTGCAGTCCACAAAAAAAAAGGATCAGAAATGTTACCTTCTATTAAGTCAATCTTATGAATAATTACTCTGAGGAAACAATTTGAAATTTGTTGGAAGCCTTGAAACTCATGATCAATACCAGTCATGATCAATATAAATGTTTATCTTCCTAGATTATAAAGTAGGAAATTCATTTTCTATTACTGTACTTCATAAGAGCTGTTTCCCCTGAGGACAAAATCTAACAGAAGTGTATAAAATAAAGCAGTACAAGTATTTGCCATGTATTGTATTTTGGGAGGGGGGATAGAAGCTGATTATACGGTTGTCATCACTTGCCATTATCAGAAAACTGAATAACAGAAACTGGCCAGTAGTAACTTTGGCTGAAATAAAAGCCCAACTCAGAGTTGATGGGAAAAGAAAGTAGTTTGTAGACAAAACTTCAAAGGTTAACTCCCCAGACAGCCATTGCTTTGCTTTGGCTCTCTCCTGCTTTCAGAAAAGAAAAGCAAATAGCAGAGGAAAAGCCTCCTAAGCATATGTCATGTCAACTCATAGAGACGTGTGAAAGAGAAAAGGGCTGAGAGAGTGCACAGTGACATTTCAACTATTTGCTTTGCCTGCAAGTTAACTGTATCTGGGTTCTCATTCACATGCCATATCCCTATCTCCTTTCCCCCTTCAGCTGCCCAGTGGCTCTAAATAGAGCCTGTCTTCTGACACGTACACTTTGATTCAAATCCTGATTAATTTCCATAATCTTTTCAGACTCCTACATAATAACCCTTAGCTTGAATTTAAACAAGTACCGTTGATCATTTACTTGTTTTCTCTTGGAGTTCAATTTAATCATTCTGAGGACAGTTCATTTTGCACATGGTGTTTGGCTGAGAGAATCTATTTGATTATTACCTCGCTCATTACCATTCTTTCTGCCGGTTCTGCTCTTTGAACTCATCGCTTCCTTGTATCATTCTAGGGCAATGTCAGTTAGTCTAACAACTTCCACAGCATCTCTTCATCTGTCATCAGAAGTGCTTATGCACACTTAGCATCACTTTCTTCCTGGTGCTGCAATAGGAGCTGTATAATAGCCCCTTTCACTTTGGGAGTTCCTTGGGACATGAACCATTTAATTCACTATACACCCTTCCTGCCTGTTAGCCACAGTAGTCCTAAACATAAAGTCAACAGATGCAGAGTTTTAAATACTCTCTAAATCATGGTTACATTGCAAGATGAAAATACCATATCCTCAGCTACACTGATTTTGGTATTCTAAGCCTAGAACTTAATACTAAAGAAATGTTGTACACAATCTCACAAATATGGGAAAGAGAAGTAGAGAGCACCTGAGATAGGAAAATAAGCATCCTGAGACAGGCAGAACAAAGAATGAAACCAACCTATTAGAAATGCAAAGTTTTAAAGAGTTCAGAACCATTGTGCATTTCAGAGAGCCCATGGCAAAATAGGCAGGAAGACATTCATCTCAGTATTATGAGTTTTTTGAGATATAGTGAGAACTTTCATGAAGCCATTTTCACAGGGCTGATTTCAATACATAAAGAAGCTGATACTGGCATTGCTGTTCTGACCACACCAGCTTCTAACGTGCGGCTAAATTAACTGTTCAGAAAGAAATTAGCCTTTTATTCCCATTCTTAGGTCACACACTTTTAGGAGTCTAATTTTTATCACCAATACCTATGCATTTATGAATTAACTGATTAGGTTTGTTAGGTTTGCTTAGTTTTTCAGTTTTCTTAATCAAGTATATTTAGTTGCAAACCTATACATGTGTGGTGGATTAACTAACTGTCAACTTGTAACACCCAGCTGAACTGAATCAGTGTGGTGCTGGGTGTGGAAGGCTCACCTGAGGATTGTTGGCAACAACATAAAAAGAGAACTGAAGAGGAAGCTGTGTGCTGTTGATTTTCCTGGAGAAGAGTGTTGCACTAGCTTTCCTGGTATGAACTCGGCTGTTCTCATTTTAGGAGGAGCTCAGGACCTTGCTGTTGTTGAGGATGGCTGTGATTCTTTTCAGGGGAGCCTGGTCCTTACTTTGAGCATTGGTCCCTGGCTCCAGTGCAGATCCCTCAGCCTTTTGGCACAGATCCTTCATCCTGTAGATGCAGAATTTCTAGCTTTCACCACTGACCTTTGGGGCCTTTCCAGCACAGATCCTTGAAACACACTTGCGTGAGACATTGTTCTGGGCTCTAGGCCTCCAGTTGGACTCATTGAGGACATTGCCATGGGCTCTAGGTCTTCAGCTGAACTCGTGCAGGACATTGCTGTGGGATCCAGGACCTCAGCTGGATTCTTTGGGTCTCTAGTGAGTACACAGATTTCCTGCACTCTTTTGCATTTGACTCTTTGGGTGAATATTATAAAATAATCCTATAAATTATGTGTCCTGTATTAAATCTTTTCCCTTGTAAACCTTATCCACAACAAGATGTATTTAAATATTAGGTATTATTTAATATTTTGACTAGCTTTCCATCTTGCCTCATAATTTGACTATGACTCAAATTTATCAGTTCCATTTATAAATGAGGAATAATTTTTTTTCTCTCCAAATTCATTGCCAATGACATAGACATTAAAGATACCTATTAAGAACTTTTGTTTCCTTCTACCCCTTTGTTCTCATGACTTTCATCCAATCCCAATCGAATCCCTATCAAATCCCTTGTATCGGCCAAAGAAACTAAATTCCCTGTTTTTAGATCATTGTTGAATAATGACAATGATATTTGGCTTATCTATTTGGGTTGTCATTACATAATACCATAGATTTGGTGGCTTAAATAAGAAAAATATGGGGCCCGTGAGATGGCTCCGCGGTGTACGTGCCTGCCTGGCAAGCGCGAGGGCCCGAGTTCAACTCCTGGAACCCACATACAAAAAAAGGGCTGGTGATATTGCTCCGTGGCACGGGTGCCTGCTGGCGCATGAGGTCCTGAAGTCGACCCCCGGTACCCACAAAAAAAAAATATATATATATGTTTTCCCACATTTCTGGAGCGAGGCAGTGCAAAATGTCAGCTTGATCAATTTTGGCTGAGAGCCTTCTCTTCCTGGCTCGTAAATTCTTGCCTCGTTGCATCCTCAAAAGAGAGACAAGCTGGTTTCCGCAGCATTTCTTCTTAAAGATTATTCCCATTTGCCCTGAGAATAGCAGCCAGTGGCACTTGTGGCTTCAGTGTTTAACCTGAAATAGCTCTTGGGCTAACACTCCTAACCTTACCACAATAGTTTGCAACACTATATCTAGCTTTTATCATTATTTTCACATCACTCTAGTGTATCAATAGTATTTGGAAACAAAATACATCGTTCTATTGATACTATTCTGTTTTTAATAGCTGTTATTTGCATTTACAAAATATAGTCATTCTCAACCCCTGAAAAGCAGATGGACACTGACAATGAGCTACACATTTTTTTTGTAACATGGAAATTGATTAATCACATACTAAGGACCCCACCCTCATGATGATATTTAAAACTAATTAATTATGAAAGGTAGCATTTCCAATTACAATTAAATCTGAGGCTAGACTTTTGTGGAGACACAAAAATCCTATCCTTAACAATATGTGTATTCAATTTTATAGGTTGTTACAAAAGATTAGGAAAAACAATGTTTTTCTCATTAAACATATAGTGTAAGAAATTTTCCTGACATACTTGCAATGGGCATACATGAGTTTTACTTCATCTCTGGGAATGGTTTCTTACAGTTAGCTATTCTTGCTGTTTGTCTTAGTCTTCCTTAGAAACTCCTGTCTTAGTTGTGTTTCTGAGTTTTTGCCTCTCCGTATGCATCAATTTCTTTTTGTTGGTAAAGTTCATGTTTTTATACTTTATGGAGAGTTTAGTGTTTGTCCTCCACATTTAAATTTGATGTTTGAAAACAACTTTTATCTATTCTCTGCAATATACTTCATAATTTTGTTATCGTGTTTTACTTTCTTGGGGATGTATGGTTATCTTATCAGTAGTACCTCATCTCATTCTAGACCATTTTTATTTCTTGACTTTTGTTCATCTCCACTTGTCATATCTTCTGCTTGGACCATTCTCCTCTTGATTTACCAAGATAATTTTTTATATTGATGTTTTACATTCTACTAAGCATTAAATCTTTTGCCAGAGTTAATTTTCCTCCTGAATTTGCAGTAAATATTTTTTTTATTGTTGTGCACTGCCTTCTAGTCTTGAAAAGGAAAGTCTGATCCGTTTCACCCCACCTCTCTCAGTTGGCTGCCACAGACCCGGTACCCTACACCTCCTACATCTATTTCATGCTTTCTGAGAAGAAGGTCTAGCCCCATTTCCGGAATCTAAGTTGATGTTGTGGTCCACTTGTTTCTAGTTTTTGACTTTGCTACAGGCTTGTTCTTTGTTACTGTCTTTTGTTTGTTTCTTTGTCTGTTTTTCCTTCATTGCAGTCCACACTCATCTAATTTTCTGATCCATCATCTTTTTTTAATTGTTTATTGGTAATATATATATAGAGAGAGAGAGATCACATTCATCATAGGGAATTTGAACCTGTACATGATATATCTTGATTCCTCCTTTTTTCCCATTCCTCCTCCCTTCAACCCCTCTTCCCCTCTCTATTTACAAAGCTTTGTTTCCATTTTATCCTTCTTTCCTCATATTTTCCCTTCTTCCTTTCCCCCTCCTCTCCCCTAGCTCCCCTTCCCATTTGAACAATTTCTTCCTATTTCACAATATCTATTATAAATTTTGCTCCTTATTTACACTTTCGGTTTCTCACATCAGAGAGACAATGTTATATTTACACAGGTGTGTCCAATTTATTTCATTTAAAAATATGGTCTCAGGCCAGTGATATAGCTCAGAGGCATAAGTGCCTGCCTGGCAAGTGCGAGATTCTGAGTTTGACTCCTGGTACCCACATAAATATATATATATATATATTTATATATATATATTTATATATATATATATCATATATATATATATGGTCTCAAGGTGCACCCATTTACCTAGAAAGGTCTGAAGTTTATCCTTCTTTATGGCATAGTAGTACTCCATTGTATAAGGGAAAAAAATCTGTTTTTTAACAATTCTGTGATGGATGGGCATTTGGGTTGTTTCCAAGATTTAGCTATTACAACTATGCTGCTACAAACATGGGTGTGCATATATCACTGTGGTTTGATACTTTTAATTCTTCTGGGAAGATACCCAGAAGGGGAATAACTGAGTCTAATGGGACCTCTAAACCTAGTTTTTTGAAGAATCACCACACTGATTTCCACAGTGGTTGCACCAGTCTACACTCCCACCAACAGTGGAGAATAGTTCTTTTCTCCCACAGCCCCTCCAGCATTTGTTATTGGTTGATTTCTTGATGATAGCCATCCTTTCTGGAAATGGAATCTCAGTGTTGTTTTAGTTTACATCTCTATAAAGTAACAGAGATGGGAGAAAGCTCATCATTTTGAACTACTTTTATTTGTTAAATTTACTGAGCACTCTCCTATATCTGTTACTTTATCTATGTGTGATTCTCATTTTTCAGTATTCACTCTGAAAACTGCTGCTCTTGACTCTTTCACTGATTGTGTGGAGAGAGGGAGAGAGAGAGAGGGAGAGTGTGTCTATGTCTATGTGTGTTCATATGAGTTGACCCTTTATCATTCACGTGAGTTGCTGGTCTCTAGTAAATACAAAATTTTGGTCAAATTCTTCTATTAACTTATTAGAGGAAAAGAAACCATTAGTTCGACAGAGTTGCATTATTTTGAGTGCAGACATAGGCATCTGAATAGGGAAGACAAGTCTTCTAACCAGTAAAGGATATGTTAAAGCTCAGAAGTATCAATGTGAAGGCAGTTTGTCTAAACTGAACTATGTTTCATAGTTAGTAGGGAAATTATTGTCAATTAAATATTCATAGTTTATTTTATATGTTCTTGTAGCACAAAACCTAATTATCCAAAAGGTCACCATACAAAAATTGGATTTAAAACCAGAGTATATTTTGTAAGGTTCTCAGATCTCATGGGATGCTAAACTGGATTTATCATTCTCCTAAGTCTCTTTGAAGCCTTATTATTTCACTGTATTAAATTCCCACAACTGTGGGACCACCCCTCAATTTTCTTTCAATGTGTATTTTATCATTTCACAAATTATATATTAAGCATCACTTTGTACATCTCAAAAATATATGTAGTATTATTTAACAATTATACCTCAACAAAGGTAGGGGAATACTTTTATTTTTTAATGTGCTATTTTTGAATGTCACACACACACACAAAATAAAGTGCTAGAATATATTCTACCATCTTGTACAGCAGACACTAAACAAGCTCGACATCTTTTCTGTCCTGGCCAGCACACCTTTCAGGAAGGACCTCAATGAACTGTGTTACTCATCCTAAGCCTTCTTAAAAATCAGCATACTTAACAGACAGTTTCATGATGTCCTGCATATTTCTAGTATTTTGCCCAAAATCTTATCATGATTTGTTTCTCTTTGTATGACAAATAACAAGAGGAAATTTCTCTTAGAGCAAACTTTCTAGAAATAAAATAAATTTCTAGTGACATTGACTGGTCAATATCTATATATCTATATCGTCCCTTTCCTTCAGTCTTATCTTTGTTATATAGGAGGTAAAAAAGAACGCAAGTAAGAAGAGAAAAAAGTAATATGAAATGTGCATGTGCAGTTTTTGGAATTTAACTACTAAAAATCTGTGTGTACTGGATATTGTGTTCATCAGATAAATCCTAAAACATTTTAGAAGATTTGGCTATGTATTCATGTTTAATTTCAAAATTTTGCAATCAGTTGCATTGGATTTCTGTCCTGGCATACTTTATTACAAAAATGTCCCCTAAACTACTCCAAATTACAATATGTTTAGAAGTTAGTACCTAAAAGAGGTGGTTTGGGGCCATTGTTATCTCTTGTGTTAAATACAAATACATAGCATAAATCAGTGTTAAAAAGCCCTTACAACAGAGAATTCATCATCAAATTTTAGGACATGTCATTTAGGAAAATAAAAATAAGAAAAAAATCCATATTTAAATGTGTGAGGTTCCAAATAGACTACTAGTAAAGGAAGCATATCCCAAAAATACTTGTTTCTGAAACAACAAAGATAATGTTAATTTATCTCACTCATTTATTCAACAGATATTGATTGTCCACCTACTACATGTCAGCTATACTCCTAGGCACTAGGTATACGTCAAAGTTCATCATTTTAGCATACTAAATACACAAAAGAAATAAAATGATTTTTCATATATGATTTTAAAATAAACTAATGTAATAGTGTTTGGTTTACATTCATGAAGTTACTCCACTTAGTTCGTATTCACTATGTGCCAACTCTATTCTGAAAGTTGGCTTTAGTTTCACACTTCCCATCTTGCAAATACACTCTGAAGTAGCCCATACTAGCACACAAGAGCAACCCAAGACTGAAGAAGTAAGTTGCCCTATATCACAAATGAAATAGTTTGCTGAATTGGCACTAGATTCAAACAGTGTAGCATAAAGCACACACAATTTTTATGACAAAGAATAAAGGTTATAAATGTAGCATCATCTACTATAAAAATAGATTTCTGGCTGAGGTCCTCTGAGAAGGTATCAAAGTGTTTTCCCCAAGGTTTACTACTCAGCTGCCTATCAAAGGAAATATGAAAGGTCATATACTTTGGATATGTTTCCAGGACAACAATGTCAAAAATCTCATCATTAGGTTGGTTGTATAAGGGTAATAGTAGCTAATACCATAAAAGAATCTCTGGAGTTCACCTCAATATGTATCTTGGTACATGATAGATAGATGATAGATAAATAGATAGATAGATAGTATAAAATAATATAAATGAACAAATTTCTTATGGAAATACATTCATTCTGAAGAAGAATAAAACTGCTATTTAAAAGGTAAGTCAGGGCCTGTGATATCACTCAGCGGCACGGGTGTCTGCTGGCATGTGAGGTCCTGAGTTCGACCCCCTGTACACAAAAAACAACAACAACAACAACAAAAAGGTAAGTCATATTTCAATAACATCAATAAGGAAGAAAGAATAAAAGGTAGGGGAGGAAGGAAGAAAAGACAGAAACCTCTAGCTATGTCAGTGATTTGGATAGCAACACCTTTAAATATAAAAAAAAAGAGCTGAACAATATATTGTAATATGTTAAAATTTCAAGTATGTTGGCAAAAGCATTTCAATTTTAGAAAATAAAATCATAGATAAATATTTAAATGTTATAAAATAATTCAAAAATGTATGGATGTCTCCAGAAAAGAAAAAAAAACAATTTAAAATGTAGAGATACAACTACATATATGGAAATCCATTTTAAATGAATTGAGTTTAAAACTGCCTATGCAGAATTACTTGTATTGACTGTAGATGGAAATTTTTGTCAAAATCAAGTTTATTCAAAGCTAAAAGCTCATTTAAAAATATAGTAGGTATCTGCTAATTTGATTTGGATAGCAAATTCAAGCCCTGCCTGCACAATTTAGCCACTTAGACCTTTTAAGAAAGCCTGGGATCATAGCTTAGTGACCATAACAAATTATATATGTACATGTGTATATACAGTGATAGATGAATAGAGAAATGTGTAATAGAGAAATTTTACATTACTGTATTGTAAATTTGAATGCATTTGTTACAGTGTATCTATTCTTTAGTGTGACTTAAATGGAACTATTTTTCCAGCTTTTTACATGTGTTCTCTATATTTAGGTATGGTGTCTTTAATTTCACTAGTGTTACTTTTCATTTCCTTTGTTTCTTTTAAAATATATGTTAGTAATATAGAATGTCTCATACAAATATATCATTTAGTTCTCTATTTTATATTTAAATGAATCTTTATATTTGGATAATCATAGATTGGTATTCAGCTGTAAGAAATAGCTATAAACACCTTCACTATTTTCTCCCAGCATTAAGTCTCGTGAACTTATAAAATGACATCTCAACTAAGATATTGACATTGATATATATCAAGGTATAAGCTATTTTCATTCCCTAAGAATCCTTAATGTTACCCTCTTATACATATACCCATATCTTTCTGAAATTCTAGATTTCTATAAATTTTCACTTTAAAAAATATTATAAAAATAGAATATAGTGATGCTAACATTTTAAGAGTAGCTTTTTTCATTTAGCATAACTCCATAATAATTTATTGAGGGCCGGTGAGATGGCTCAGCAGCATAAGCGCCTGCCTGGCAAGTGCGAGGTCCTGAGTTTTACTCCGGTACCCACATAAAGGATAAAAGGGCCAGGGATATCACTCAGCGGCACAAGTGCTTGCTGGCAAGCATGAGGTCCTGAGTTCAACTCCTGGTACCCGCATTAAAAAAAATAATAATAATTTATTGAAGTTGCTACATGTATTCATATTTATTTTCTTGTATTGTTTTTGATATCCCATAATATGAATGTAACATATATTGCTTTACCATTCACCTATTGAAGGGCATCAAACTTTTTTCAGATTGGAAATATATTAAAGGTTTGTCATTTATAGATAATTACATAGTTGGAAACATGCAGTATATGTTTTCTTGAGATTGGTTGTTTATTTTTTTCAATAAACACATTGCCCTTGACATCTATACAAGTTATTTCATATATCAATAGTTTGTTTTTATTTACTGAGTAGTATTCTGTGCTAAGTATATATCATAATTAATTTACTTAAGAATCTACTCGTTAAAAGATAAGGTTGTTTCTAGTGTTTGCCTACCAGAAGTAAACCTGCTATTAACTTTCATTTACATGTTTTAGTATGACCATAGGTTGTACTTTTTCTGGGATAAACACCCAAAAGTATAATTGCTGAATCATAGAGGAAATATATATTTAGTTTCATAAGAACTGGAAAATAATTTCCAGGATGACCCTATCATTTTATACTATCACCAGCAAGGTTTGTATGATTCAATTTCTCATTTCTTCTACCATTTCATACTATCACACTTTTACTTCTAAACTTTATCCCTTTTGATAGATGTACGGTAATACTGCCTTGTGGTCTTTACCTATAATTTTGTAGTTGTTAATGATTTTCTATGCCTTGCTTATTTGCCAGCTGTATATGTTATTTGGTAAAGTGTATGTTCGATTATTTTTTCCGATTTTTCTGATTGCATTTTCCAGTTTTAATTGCTCAGTTTTGAAAGTTCCTTACATACTGTAGATTCTAAACCTTTGCTGAATGAGAGCTTTATTTTTCATTTGTAATTTAGGTTTCTCATATAAGAGAAATCATGCAATATTTGAGCTTATATGTCTTATTTATATCAGTTAATATAGTACTTTCAAGGTGACTGCGTTTTCCTGTAAATGACTAGAGTTTAACTTTCTTAATGGGAGGGTAGGGAGAAGAAGGGGATGAAAAAGCAATAAAGATCTCTTATATGTACCAACTCCACACAAGAAACACAAACACTGTGTACTTCAAACATGTACTGATAGAAATTTTTATAAAAAGAGCTTTGCAGATATTTTCCTGCAGGCCTGTAGGTTTCTTTTCAATCCTCTTGAACAGTGTCTTTCATAGAGCAAAATTTTATTATTTTAATGGAATTCGGTATCCCATTTTTAAAATTTTTATGGTTCTTGCTTTTGATTTCAAATCACTGCAGTCTTTGTCTAGCCTCAGTTCCAAAGATTTTTATGCTACTTGTTTAATTGTTTAAAGGTTTATTACAGCAAAATACACATCATAATTAATCTGCCTCAAAATATTCCTCCTTGTTTTGGACACATTCCATCATACTTACCTCTCTCTGAAGCAGCTCTGGCAAACTTCTTTCATGAGTGTCTTGAGTTACAGTTTTTGTGAGTGACTTGATGTCTTGAACCAATTCAAAATCTTTATCTTTTATAACTACTTTGAATTTGAGTAAGAGCCAGAAGTTGCACGGTGCCAGATCCAGTGAACAAAGTACATGAGGACACATAGTAATGGTCTTACTTGACAGAAATGATCACAAAAATTTGACCAACAAATGTGGTTTAAAAATATACAAATGCTTAATGTTTTAAAAAGTATTACAATAAAAGACCCAGTGCCATAACCGCCCCTAAAAAACACTCCTTTTTACTTTAAATGGATTTATCCCACCATTCTTTGCAATTCTTAGTGTCCTTTCCTGTTTTATTATTTTTTAATTCAAATATTCACCATATCTTTGGATCATCCTTTGTAAAATACCTTGAAAGTTTCTCCATCAATAATCACATGGAGGGGCCGGTGAGATGGCTCAGCGGCATAAGTGCCTGCCTGGCAAGCATGAGGGCCTGAGTTCGACTCCCGGAACCCACATACGGAAAAAGGGCTGGTGATATCACTCAGCAGCACAGGCGCCTGCTGGCACATGAGGTCCTGAGGTCAACCCCCAGTACCCACACACAAAAAAAAATAATAATAATCACATGGAAATAGTGACAATTTTGTTTTTTCCTTTCCAATGTGTGTGTCCTCATTTCTTTCTTCCTTGACTTATCATGGTAGCTAGAATGTAAGTTTTATGTTGAATGAGAGTGGTAGCAGTTGGCACATTTTTGCAATCATCCTCATTCAGAGTACGGCCTAGTCTGTTTTGTGTTTCTATGCCAAAATACCTGATCATGAGTAGTGGAGAAAGAGTTCTCCTTGGCTCACGATTCTGGCTGGAGATTCTGGTACTCGGGTCCTGACGATGACCTGCTGGATGGTGGATTAGTAGAAAAGTCTGTGCAGAAGGAACGGAAGCATCGCCACATCTGTTGACCACTTAGAGCTTTCTTTAGCTTTATTGCGAATAGATGTTTGCATTGGTCAGATTTTTTTTTCTATCTCAAATTATATGCTCATATGATTTGCTTTTTTAAGCTCTTCAGATAGTGCATTACGTTGATTAATTTTAGAATGCTGAACTACCCTTGTGTACCTGCAATACACTCTAATTAATCAGGTGTATAATACTTTTTACATTTTGCCTGATTCAATATGGTAATTTATTCAAATGTAAATTTATTTGTCTGTTTATGGTACCGAAGATTGAATTCATGGCCTTTGCCCTCAGCTATGAACCTACCCTTTTTTAATTATTTATTTTGAGACCGGGTGCCACAAATTCACTAAGTTGGCCAGCTGGGCTCAAATTGGTAAACCTCCTGCCTCAGTCTTCTAGACTGCCAGAACTACAGTTTTGTCCCACAGTACCTGGCTAAATGTATGTTGTAAAGGAAAACATTAAACCATAAGAATTGTACGTATTTATAGAGTACCATGTAATAATTAAATATATATATATATAGTGCAATGTTTAAATCAAGTTAAATATATCTATCTTCTCAAATATTTATTAGTATTTGTTGAGAAGGTTTGTGTCTAATATGAGAGACAGTGGTCTACAGTTAGTTTTGCCATTTTTCTTTTTTTCTGTATGTTTATGTTTTTGTTATTTTAGTGTCTCATTTTGGGATCAAGGAAACATTATCATTATAAAATGAGTTGGGAATTATTCAGTCCTCTTTTTCTTTACAAAACAGATTATATCAAATGGATACTAATTCTCCTTTAAATATTTAAGAGAAGTACAAGGATATAATCTTGGCCTAATTTGGACTTTTAAATTATAAACTCAATTTCTTAAATGATTTAATATTTCAGAATATTTATTTCATCTTGATTGAAATTTTATTGTTTGTGTTTTTAAGGAATTCCTATTTTTCTAAACTATTGCATTTAGGAGCATACATTAGTATTGTTTATACTCTTACTATCTGTGTAAGGCCTTCAGAGTTTTAAATGGCAGCCCAGTTTATTAATGACACTGGTAATTTTTGTAATCTTGCTTTTAATTCTTGTTACCTTTGCTACAGAGCCATTAATTTCATTAAATTTTTTTAGAAAACTAGCTTCATGTCATTGATTTATTTGATCACATTTGTTTTCTATTTCTTTTAAAATCTTTATTATGTCCTATGTTCTACATTCTTTGGTTAAAATAATTACATCAATTAGCTCCTCATTCCTAGTTACCTGAGGTAGCAACAAGGATGACTGACTAGAAACTTTATTTAATATAAGCATTTAATGCCCCCAATTTTCAATTATATTAATTTTTAAATTTTTGTTTTATGCTCCTAATACAGTGTATGTTGGTGAAAATTGCATAGCACTTGAAAGAAAATCCATATTATAATATTTTAAATAGCTGGATCTATAAATATCATTTAGAATCTCTTACTTGATTGTCCTTACTTGATCAACCTTCTAGATCTTTAATAATTTTTGGTTTGAAGTTTGATCAATTGTATGGGAGACAAGGTAATGAATGCCCAGATTAAAATTTGTAGTTTTTCTTAGTTTCTCTTCCAGTTTTATCTATTTTGCCATATTTTCAGCTTTTGTATTGAGTATACATCATTAGAAACTGTATGTCTTCCTAAGAGATTAATATTTTTATCTTTATGTAATATACTTCTTTGTAATACTTGTCTTTATTCTGCTGTGTATTTCAGTTAATATTAAAACAGTCACTTTAGCTTTTGTTAAAAATTTATTTTGCAGGGCCAGTGAGATGGCTCAGCAGCATAAGCACCTGCCTGGCAAGTGCGAGGGCCCGAGTTCGACTCCCGGAACCCACATATGAAAAAAGGGCCAGTGATATTGCTCAGCGGCATGGGCACCTGTTGGCACGCAAGGTCCTGAGGTCGAACCCCGGTACCCACAAAAAATAAAAAATAAAAATTTATTTTGTATGAAAGATATTTAATCATTTCATTGACAAACTACCCTCATTGTTAAATTTTATCTGAATTTCTTAAGTTTACAGTAGCTCCTCTTATCCATAGTTGTGTTTTCTGAAGTTTCAGTTAACATCAATCAAATATTTTTCAGAAATAATAAATGGAATATTACACAAACACATCATGACTTTTAAGATATTCATCATTTCAGTGACTATGATGAATTTGTATGCCATCCCACTCCATCTTGCATGGAATGTGACTCACCCTTTTGTTCACCATCTCCATTCCGTAAATGCTATCTGCTAGTTAGTCACTTAGTAGCCATCTTGATTATTAGATTAGCTAGAGAGGTATCACAGTGCCAGAGTACAAGAAACCCTAATGTGTTAGGCTCGTGCTAGCTCTATCTCATTTGATTCACTTCATATCGCCACAGAAGCATTGTATCATCTGACATCACCACAAGAAAAATGAGTACAGTACAACATGGGACTTAGACAGAATAGAATGTGACCTCTGCTCAGATATCTTTTATAACTGTATAGTGTAGAGATTTCTGTTTTATTATTAGATCTTGTCATTAATTTTTTAACTGTGAATTATAAATTAAACTTCATCATATATATATTTGGATGAAACAAAACATAGTATATACAAGGTTCGTTATTATCCATGGTTTCAGGCATCCATTGGGGATTTTAGAACATATTCCCCACAAATAAAGGTGAACTGCTGTAAAGAGTTGGACTGTGATTTTTCCACATGCTGTTAATGTCTTATATTAATTGATAAATTTACATCATTACATTAGACTATTTACATGATATAGCTTAAGACTATTGATTTATTGTTTTCCATTTATTTCCTCTGTATGTTATTTCTCTGTCTCTTTGTACTTGTAGACTAAAATGCTAACTATTAATAGTGTTTTAGTTATTAACCATTTGCATTCTGTCTTTCCAGCCTCATTTTTAAATTTTATACACATATTTTATTGATTATATAAAGTGGCCTTTGCTTCCTTCTATGTTTTATGCCCTTGTCTGATATAGCAGATCTTGTTCTTTTTGCGTTAAGAAAAAAAGATGAAAATTTTGAGCCTACAAGTGATAGTCACTTGGTTTGTCTATCTACTGATTTCAAACATGTTCATTTATAATTAGAGACAACAATAAAATGGAAGTTATTAACAAGGAATGAAGAGGAGAATTGTTGTGCAAATTTAGGAAACAAACATTTGTGCTTAGTCCCCCTCCTTACAAAAGTAAGATAGTACATAAAATTATATCTATTTGTGAAGATTATAAATAAAATAAATCAGAAAAGATGCATATTATAAAATTTGGGACCTTTGAAAAATAAGTACAAGCATCATCAACCTGCTTACAACAC
The DNA here is from genome assembly GCA_028451465.1 of Erethizon dorsatum. Taxonomy (NCBI): domain Eukaryota; kingdom Metazoa; phylum Chordata; class Mammalia; order Rodentia; family Erethizontidae; genus Erethizon; species Erethizon dorsatum. The sequence goes on from CM051824.1 coordinate 21,309,597, forward strand.
TGACAAAATACTGTCTGATGATGGAAAACACCATATTTCGATGTTTGTAATCCAAAATATTCTTATGGACACACATGTGTGATTAGTACACTCCCCAAAGTCCTCTGAAAAATTCTCATATTAATGAGTTTTAATGGTGCATTTGAGTAATTCATGGATGGCCAGCATTACTTAGAAGAGAAACACACCTCTCAGGCTAATTAGTGTTCTTGAATGACATTGAAAGAAGGAGCTGGTTTTAAATCATTTTCTCTGGCACTATATTTAATTGACATAGCTAGAATGCCAGTAACAATTTCTTGCAATTGGCAGATTAGGAGTTTAATATATCTGGCAGTAGGAAGGGATTTTCTTTATTTGACAGTGTTGAATAAACCTCTCTAATCTTTTTCCTTGAGCTTTCCCTTATTTCTAGGCTGAAGTTTAATAAAGGGCTAAAAAATATCAAGATTCCTTCAGGCTTCTCAAAGCTCCAAGCAGAAAAAGAAAAAAAGATGTTATCTCAAGGAAGTTGTGGCTCAGAATCATTAACAAGACTAATGGCAGGATCACAGGGATAAGTTTACAATTCTTTGTATATCTTGAGGCACCCTCTCCTAGTAAATACTTTATCTACTTTCATCTCCCTTCCAAATCACCAAAACCTAGGCAGGTGTCCAAAAGGGATTTGATGATTATTGCTTACAAGGTGCTCCAAAATGTTCCCTAGAATGTTCAATTTGTCTTACATATGAAGCTTTTTTTTTCTTCTTTTCATTTATAAATTATTCCAAAGCCTTGCTACGGAGGCAAAGTGGCCTTTGCACAGCATGTTGTTTGTAGCATTTAATGTTTTGCAGTTTCAATTTTTGATGGTCCATAGATGACAGCATCACTGTGGACCACTTGGAGAGGGTGAAAACCTAATATTTTTTTGAGCCTCTGCAATCAGCTGGATGATTTTCAGTGACATAGTCCTTTTGTTCCTACTCTATTTTCATTGCAAATTATAAGGTTCAGAACTTAGGCACAATTGAAATCTGTGTCTTCCTACTTCTCAAACATTCCTGCTTTTCATAAGTGTGCTTATTTATTTACAAATCCTCGAACAAATGCCTAGTTTATAATGTTAGCTCTGAGTCTTTCTCGGTAGTCTAAATGTCCTCATTTTTGTGGTTTATTCTAAAGATTCTGTCCCCGTGGTTTTTATTAATACACAGAAATACTTAATATAAATTTTTCATGTAAATATTTTCTTCCTTTGTACTTTTTTTTTAGTGTGGGTACCAGGAGTCGAACTCAGGATTTCGCACTTGCCAGCAGGTTCTTGTGCCACTGAGCGATATCACCGGCCCTTTTTTTCCTTTATGTGGGTGCCAGGAGTTGAACTCAGGACCTCACGTTTGCCTGGCAGGTGCTTACGCTGCTGAACCATCTCACTGGCCCTCCTTTATACTTTTTAAAGCCATATTTTAACTTACACATATGATGATAATGGAAGGTATCCTCTAAAAGGTGTCCTTTTACAAGTTCATTGAGAATTTTTGGAGTCTAAATTTTTTTTTAAATAGCCCATGTGAGTTAAAAAAAAATTGTGGAATAGGATTCAATATGTATCCACCAAGTCTTCAGAAATTAAGAAGAATATATCTGATATATTTGAATTTTAAGAAAATTTGAAGTATTTGTTTAATAATAAAAATAAAAATTAAATAAATGGAAATTGTTAAACACATGAATGTACTACCTTACAGTAGAGCAATATAAAATTATTGAAACACAGTGTGTAAACCTATGCTTAGTTTCAGCTTTTCTGAATGAGGATCCCTCCAGCCCAGCACTCAAAGCTAGCCTGAGTGTGGGACGTAGATCCTGTGCCAAAAAAATAAAACAAAATAAAATAAAATAAAAAAGCTTGTTGTGTAAGAACATTATCCAAACATTATTCATTAAGAAAAATGGGTTATTAGGCTATAGAAAGTATGTTTAAAACCTATGTATCTTGTTTACCTATAGTACTTCAAAAGGCATATAACAGATATAATTAAATTAATTCAAATTTTAATTTTAGGGAAAATGTAATGGATGCAATGAACTCTGTAGTTTGATATAACCATGAAATGAGATGCAATACTCTCTTCTTTTTCTTAATAGATGAAGGGAGAATGGTTTGAAATTGGCAGCAAGGAACAAGGATGGGGCTGATGCCACCTTGAAGCCCAGGGGAAGAAAACCTTGGTAAGTAGGGTTAACCTGTTCCTTAGGGGGAGGTTTAGATTTTCATTAAAAGAAAATGATCCAGGTACGAAGTATTTAACTGGAAATGACCATGAATTTGATGGATGGCAGTGTACAGGAATGGTTTTAGGATTTGAGGAGAGATCAAAAAGAGACACCTCAAATGGGTTATTTAAAAAAAATTTTGACTCCAAAAATTCTCAATGAACTTGTAAAAGGACACCTTTTAGAGGATACCTTCCATTATCATCATATGTGTAAATTAAAATATGGCTTTAAAAAGTATAAAGGAGGGCCAGTAAGATGGTTCATCAGCATAAGCACCTGCCAGGCAAGCGTGAGGTCCTGAGTTCAACTCCTGGTACCCAGATAAAGGAAAAAAAGGGCTGGTGATATCACTCAGTGGCACAAGCACCTGCTGGCAAAGACATATGAGGACTTGCATAAAATGTTACTGGTAGCATCAGAGTTTTCTTGGAAAAAACTAATAAATTTAATATTGATAAATTCAAGATAGATAATAGGGTTTGAATCAAGGTGTGGAGAGGAGAGGCTGTCTGAACTCTCCTTACTGAAATAACTATATAAACAGTAACCAGCCAGCAAGGTTTTCAATCCAGTGCACTAGGTTACTGTGTAATGAAATCTTGCTAAGTTTGAAGAGATCTGACTCCAGAGCTGTGCACTGTCTTGATGATTTGTAGAATTATGTAGAAGGTGGACGTTACTCCAATCGTAAGAAACCTCTTCACCGTAATGAATTGTGTTTCTATGCATTCATCTATGCTTATGTAAGTATCTCTATAGACTTGAAATTTCTGGCTTGTTAATTCTAAGAGTAATGTATTAGAAACTTGTTTCCAATAATTTCCAGTCATTTCTCAGCTATTATTTCCTACATTTTCTTACAGGTGACTTTTTTTTTAACTTTCCCAAGCAAACGACTCCCCAAAATTTTTTTGTTATTTCTGAAACTATAAAGTTTGGAGATCCTATATCTCATGAATATATGAAATTAAAATCTCATAAAAAATCACTTATTTTGTATACTTCCTTGATGCTCCTGTTGAAATAACTCATTCCTTCAGAGGAATGATTTGCCATCTTTTATTATTATACTCCACTATAACAACTGAATCTAATCCTTGAATGTCTCTCTGTGGATTGTTTGTGAACGTAGAGGTAACATTTTGGACTGGACATCACTGGACTATTATTTTTGTGTAGTTTTAAATAATATTTAATTATTCTTTCAAGTCTTTAAGAAGTAATTTTTTTGTTTTCTTTTTTAAACTAATGAGGAAATTTCTTTCTTTTTTCAAAAGGGCAAGTCTTTGTGGACAGCATTCTAACTTCTGGAATATCAAATTGGGAAAACACTAGGTCAGAAAATGCTCCAGTCTTTGAACAGTTGTGAGAACATTATACTTTTGTTTATGTCAGATATTGTATATTTTTATTAAATAGTATGATTTAGTCATTAAATTCTCTGTCAACAATTGAGTTCCTACTATGTTCAGGCTGCGTTTTCTTGTCTGGAATGTAATGATAAATAAAATAAGCCATAATTCTTTATAATAATTATCTTATGTAGAAATCCTATACCAGGGGAATGATTAGAAAATAAACAACATAATCCTAAAATGACTAAATTTCATGCTTATTTAGAATATGTTGAATGTGACAAAAAAGATCTGGTGTGGTAAAATTTGGTAGTGAAAGTAGATTGCCACCTTACATGAAGGTTATTGAAGCAGGACACACAAATCAAAAGCTACACTTGCACATATTGCAGAAAACCATCAGTTCAGACAGAGGAACTAAGGAGTGCAAAATGAGGTTAGTTATAACTTGTGCGTTTGAGGCACAACAGGGAGGTCACTGTGATAAGAGATGTGTAAACAAGATAGAGATCAGTGCAGAGAGCAAGCAGAGACCACCTGCTTTACAGCATTACATATTTTCAGGATTTCCCATTTTATTTAAAAAAAGTGAAGCTATTAAATGATTTGAATCAGAAAGTAATAAGATTTGACTTCTGTATCAAAAGGGACCAATCTATTTTCTGTTTTGACAATAGACTACTTAGGGAAAATGTAGGGTTACAAAAACAAACTAGGAGGCTATTGAAAAACAAGAATGGCTTAGATCATAGGTGTAGTAGTGGATGTAATAGATATATCAGGACATATTTTTAAACTAAAGTCAGCCCAGCCTTGGTGGTGCATGGCTTTACAGGCACTGGGGAGAGAGGCTGAGGCAGGAGGATTACTGGGAGTCAAGGCCAGCCTGCACTACATAGTGAGTCTGTCTCAAACAAAAACAAAAACAAAAACAAAAATGAAACCAAAACAAAAACAAAGAAAGAAGAAAAGGAAAAGAAAAGGAAAAATGGATAAAAGGAAAGCTAGTAAGAATTCTTGGTAGATCATGTAGGTTATGAAACAAATATCATCAGGAAATCAAACAACAACAAATACTGATGAGGCTGCAGGGTAAAAGGAATCCTTCTAGATTGTTGGTGGGAACATAAGCTACTACAAACACTATAGAAATCAGTATGGAGATTCCTCAAAAAACTAAAACTAGAAGTTTCATTTGTCCCAGGGACTCTCCTTCTAGACATTTTCCCAAAGAGTTAAAGACATCATACAACAGTGATACATGCATGCCCATGTTTGTAGCAGCACAATTCATAATAGCTAGTACTTGGAAGCAGCCCATATGTCCATCAACAGATGAATCTACAAAGAGAATATGGTATTTATACACAATGGAGTACCTCTCTGCCATACAGAAGGATGAACTTGACTTATTTGTAGGAAAATGGTTGCACATTAAAACCATAATGCTAAGATTGATAAATTAGACACACACAGTTAAACATTATGTGGGTTTTTCTTTTATGACAAACTTAAAATATAAAGAGAAAAATAAAAGACAAATAATGGGAAATAGGAGATAGATCTTATGCAAATGGAAAGAGGACCAAGAGATGGAGGGAGGGGAGAAAGGGTGAAAAAGAATTAAGACATGTTATGTACATGTACCAACTCCCCACAAGGAATGTAATCATTATGTGCTGTAAACATGTACTAATAAAAAATAAAAATTAAAATAAATTACAGAACCAAAAAAATGTGTGTCAGTGATGACACAAAGTTTTAGCCTGAGCCATTCAATTTTCATCAGCTAAAACTGAGAAGATTGTGTAGTGTGTGTGTGTGTGTGTGTGTGTATGTGTGTGTGTTGGGATGTCTTTTACATAACTTAGAGAAGTAAGTAAGCAGTTAGACATACACCTTTGAAGTTAAAGAGAGAGTGTGCCAGCTTACACAAATAAATGTAGGAGTCTTTGTAAAATTTAATTCTAAACCACCTAGTCAAATAAAAGTATGATCCAATGAATATGGATTAAAAAGGTAAGACCAAAGACTGACTCTAAAATACAACACAGTAAGATATTGAAACAGCAAAAGAAATCAATAAGTATCCCAGAAAGAGACTAACAAACTAAGCCTACAACAGTTATGTGATGACCTGGAATCCAACTAAAAGTCACTGAAAGAGATTTTCTTGATTAATCATGTATTCATGATACATTAAATTAAATGCGAGACTTAAGTTAAAGGTCAGAAAATAAAATTAGAGTAGGGCACAGGGAGCATGGTCTTAGCAGATCCAAAGCATATAATAATGGAGTGGAAAGCATGAAGATCTATATTTTACAGAGCCTACCATGCAGCTACTTTGCTATTAACTTGCTGTTGCCCATCTGAGTCCCAAATCAGTGCCTGTGAGCTAAGTTAGAAAGTGGCTACCTGCAGTATCCAGCTGTTGGTGGCAGTGGTGTGTGTGTGTATGTGTGCGTGTGTTGGATCCACTTGTGTAGTATGTGATTATTTCCCGATCCCCACTCAGTTCTTCTCAGTGCTCACTAGAGAAACAGATTTAATATAAGAGATATAAAAGATATACAAATAAATAAGGGTTTACAAGGTAGGCTTCCAATGCCTGCCTACAGAGTCAGGTGTGGAAGAATGTGAAAGGGCTGTCTGTGCGCTGGAGATCGTAGAAATAAAGACAGTGCATTTTTATATTTTCTCTATTAGTATCTACCTGTATTACATTAAAATAAAAATAGAAACAAAGTGTGAAACTATTAATCTTGAAGAAAACAGGATAAAATCTGGCTGATCTTTGTTTTAATGAAGCTTTTGGATAGCAAAACCAAGAAGTGGCAAGCAGATCAGTGGTTACTTGTCTTGTATAGTATGGCAATGTTAAATAGGTAAAGCACAGAAATGTTTAAAGGTATAAATCTATTTTGTAATATAACGTAATTAAGTATTTGTCAAAAATGCAATACTGTACAAAGAAGAAACCTAATATATGTATATGCAAATGTTTTAAAATTGAATTGAAGGTTGAGGGATGGTAGAATGGAAATTGTGACAAAAAACGCATTACAAACACACAATATAGTCTCAGTCATGGGCTTGGGTGAATTAGGTGCCATCCTAGGTAACTTTGAAAAAAAAAAAGTCTGATGTTAAAACATTCTATTTAAAATGTTGTCATAAAACGTTGTGTCAATATGAATATGGGTTAAAAGCTCTGAAAACATTTTACATGTATGCTGAATTAAATAATGAAATAAATAGATGTCATAGGGTGGCATCCATACTTTTTTAACTTCTGCAAAGACAGGTTACACATAAAAGGGAGGCCTAGAATAATTCATGTGCCAATGGATTAGTGTTGGAGAAATAAGTATAAACTTATCTTAACATCTATACATAGGTTTACATATAGAATCATTTATACATATTTATATACACAGATGGAATATATATATATGTCCACTTTTGTCAGCTGCAAGGATATAGAAACAATGACATTCCAGGAAAAATGAACACATCTTGCTTCTAGATCTTTGTTTCTAGTAACATCCTTCAAAAAAAAGAATTAAGCCGCTTCGATAAATGGCTCATTTTAACATACAGACATGAAATATACAAAATAAGCTCAGTGTGTCTTGAGTTATATGGTGAGAAAGAGTAAGAATGTTCTCAAAACAAAACAAAACAAAATACATACATACATACACAAACATACACCCTATGCCTTGATAGGGTATGTTAAAGGGACATAGAAAAAAGTGAAAGAGCTTCAAATGACAAAATCAAAATGATTGCAACAACAAAATAATGTTGTATAATAAGACAAGTATACAATAAATAATAGTGATATCTATTATGAATTGATCAACTTTATAAACAAATGGAAGAAAAAATAGAAAACTCTCATGTAGAAGATATCCGGATAATTTATGTAGAATTTCCTGCACATCTTGAGGATATGGATAACCTCTCCCCCTTTTTTTTTTTTTTTTGTGGGTACAGGGGTCGACCTCAGGACCTCGCGCACCAGCAGGCTCCCGTGCCGCTGAGAAAGATCACCGGCCCTTTTTTCATATGTGTGTTCCGGGAGTCGAACTCGGGCCCTTGCACTTGCCAGGCAGGCACTTAAGGCCACTGAGCCATCTCACCGGCCCCTCCCCCTTCTTTAAATGTTGATTTCACCTAGTGACTTCATTCCAAAGAATACAGTATGAAAAGTAATTTCCAAAAGAGTAAATTTAGAGTTAGAGAAAAGTGACACAAAATAAGTATAGACAAGCTGTCAAGGTTAACACCAACAGTGCTAAGTTATATTAGTAGCACATACCCTTCACATAATATAATAGAAATGCACTTTATCGCAGTGGCCTTCCTCCCCCAAAATCATAACTCCTATGTAATCATGAGATAGTAGAATGAGCCCCATAGAAAGACATTCTGAAAAATACCTAAACTAGTAAATTTCCAGTCAAGATCATCAAAAACAAAGAAAGCCTAAGAAGTTGTACAAACTTTGAGGAAATAAGGAAATACGATTACTTAACATCATGTGGTATCATAGATATGATCCTGAGACAATTTGGAAGAGACTAAATTCTGAGTCACATATGGACTTTTGCTAATGACAGTGTATCAATATAATTTTCTATTTATGAGAAAAATATATTCATTTGTGGTGGACATAACAACGACCTCCCCAACGAAGATCTTACTTTAATCTGTGAATTGGTTACTATATATGGGAACAGGACACTTACATATATAAAGGAAGGATCTTGAGATGGGATGATTATTTTCAATTATTCAAATGTGCCCTGTGTAATCACAAAGGTCATTGTAAGACTGAGTCGAAGAGTCAGAATTATTTCTGTGCTGATAGAAATAAAAGTTTGCGTGTGTGTGTGTGTGTTTGTGTGTGTGTGTGACAGAAACAGAGAGAGGGATTCTACAGATGCTAAACCAATGGACTTTTTGAAGGCACAGGACAGGAACTATAGGTTCAATAAACAAGGGCAGTCTCTAGAAGCTAGAAAGAAAAGGAAGTAGATTAGAGTCTCCAGAAGAGACCAGCTGAGACCTAGATTTTCAGACTTAGGACCAGCACAACCATAAGGCAAGAAATTTGTTTCATCATTTGTGGAAATTTATTAGAGAAGCAACAAAAGAGTAATAAAGTTTTGGTAACAGGAGGCAGAGGATTGTAAAAGAATTTCTGTATCACCTTTCTAACAATTCTATTAAGAGTATTCTAAACTTAGTTTATTAAAAACAATCTAAAAAGATTGAGTTTTATGAGACTGAAAACTTGTAGCCAGGTGAGCAGCTTACAGGCCTCCTGATAAATCCTGTCTCTTATGTTTAGCTGCACATTATCTTTCTACCATCTTGACATAGTTCTCTCTGAAATGATCAATCAACTCTCGGCTCACATGTTACTTTCTTAAAAATTTCCTCTTTTATGAAATCTGGAGTCAATGTTCATTTCTTCTTCATATATTCAAACATAAATTTTCTCTAAAATATGTTTTAAATTATGTTTAAATAATTGTTGAAAGTTTGAAAAAGTATCTTTGTCATTTGGAATTTTTCATAATGATCTATAATAGATCTACTTGATAGAACATAATTCAACTTTTGAAAACATAGGAAATGACTACAGGATACTTTAGGACAAGAAATATAAAAATTACACTTGAATTCAAATATACAAAACTATGACTTTTCAATTAGAATATAATATTTATATAATCATGCTTAAGGTTAAATGAGAATAATATTTCTCAAAACCACATGATTTTTGCTGTATTTCACTTTTTAACTCATTTTATCTATTTCTAATTTATTTACTTTATTCCCTTTAATTCAAAATCATATTTTTTTTTTTTTTGTGGGTACCGGGGGGTTGACCTCAGGACCTCGCGCACCAGGAGGCGCCAGTGCCGCTGAGCGGTATCACCGGCCCCTTTTTCGTATGTGGGTTCCGGGAGTCGAACTTGGGCCCTCACGCTTGCCAGGCAGGCGCTTAAGCCGCTGAGTCATCTCACCGGCCCTCAAAATCATATTTTAAAGCTTTGGGAAAAGTCACAGAGAAAGCAGTTTTGACAAGTTTACCCAACTTGTAAAATTTGCAACATCTGTCACCAGAGATTGTGTGCATTTTAGCAAAGCACTAAGTTCTATCCAATGATTTAGTGAATATTGTTCAGTTCATTTTTCTGATTTTATGTGATTTTAGATCAATACTCACTTTAGAAAGGTGGCAGAGGAGCATAATTGTAAAAGGAAAGGAATGGTTTTGTAATCAAAGATATTTGAGTTCTTACTTGACCATCCTATCCTAGCCTTATTTGTCATTAAATTTCAAAAGTAATTTTTCCATATACTAATGGTTATTCAGCTTTCACCCGGATGGACTCACCTGTATCTTACCAGTAAAACTGTTTACTTCATTTCCTTTTCATACCACTTTTCTTAAGCCTGCATCTTTTAAACGTCCACATAAAGATCCACAGGTTTCTAAGAGATTTTCACTAGCTACTGCATTCCACAGTTGCCTTCTGACATTCTGTTGAGTATATATCACCATGACTAATTCATTACTAGAGACATCTATGATACATATGGGCACCAGGAGTTAGTCAACTAATCCAAGGCCCTTTTTTTATCACTTTAATTAATATGACTTTATTGCCTTAAATGACCCTGTCAGATAAACCCATAACTGTTACTTTGAGAAAAAAAAAAAAAGAGCATTAGTGAAACTATTTTCCTGGTACAAAAGTGAATGCAGGTGAAGAAAATCTATAAGAGCTCCTTCCTCCTTCCTTTGTCTCCTTTCAATCAATTATTTAATCTCCTTGGATTTGCTATCAGTACAGTATCCAACCCCTAGATTAAAACGTAGGAATCATGAAAACTCTTCTACTAGGTAAATGAACCCAATATCCTGATTGTATATCTGATCATTTAAAAAAACTAAAGTCCTCACACCCAATATATTTCTATTAACTTGGATGTAAACTATAATTATGCAGTTCTATACTAATGCATTTTACATTGTACATTATATACAAATGTTTATATCAAGGCATTCAATTTTTAAAGAGTACAATGTTACAGTTAGCTATAAATACAAGTTCTAGTATATTTTTCCTAACACATTGATAAATTCTCTTTCACACCATTTGGTTGACTGCATGTGACTTCACAGATCATTACCCTAAACTGACAATCCTTAAAAGTTTGATTTTAGACTAGCTCCTGATTATCATAAAATCCACAACTGTCAGTAGTGGAATTGGATAAATAACAGTAACATAATGAAATAGTCATGAAGTCAAGCTGATTAACTTTAGAAGACAGTTTCTTATTCTGAATTTACTTAATTTCTTGTATTTAGCTCCTTAAATGTTAATGTTTTATTTTCTGAAAGCCACTGATACTTTATGTATATTTTTCCCACTTATAAAATTATCACACTCTGTTGATTTCTAATGTCTTGCAACTATAGTACTGAAAAATTGTCATGTATGTCCAAAATTAATAAAATGAAGTTACACAAGTGAAGCAATGGTGTCTGCATTCAGAAAATGTTTGTATTAACTTTCTGAATAGATACCCACTAAGTGACTTTTGGAAATTTCCCCAGGTGACAACTTACTCATGACATTCCATGGGTCCTTTTATTCCTGAACTTGAAAAACAATATTCCCTTATAGAGGTTAAAAAAAAAAAACAAATGAACAAACAAACAAAAAAACCCCACACTTTTTACTAGCACCGTATGTCTCTTCTGAGTATTTTTGCGAAGTACAAATGCAAGCATAGTACCAATGGAGACAAGGCTCGTCAACTGATTATCATCACAAGTCAGATATGAGAGTAAAACTGAAATTCAAAACCCAGAATGTCTATGCTAAAGTTATGTTAACTGAGAATTTCAGATTTAACTTACTTAACATTTTTTAAATTTTAAAGTCAGAAAAAAATGGAGATGTAAATAAAATAAGTGACACAATAGCAAAAGGACAATTAACATGCTTCATTTGGCCCAAATAAAAAATAAAGCACTTAAATATGTTTTAAACATGACTGAATTTACTTTTTAACATATTTTGTTAAAGAATGTGAATCCCAATTGTACATACATTTAATTAATAGAAAGTATTAAAAATAATAGATGATAAAATAAATACTTGCTATCATATGTATATGTATATAGTGAAGCTCTTTTGTAAAAATAAAGAAGCAGATACACTTTTTTTCACTAAAAACTGTCTTTCATTCATAAGAAATATATGTGAAAAATATGAATATCCAATTGTTGCAAACCAGTTCTGTAGCTTATCGCTATATAAAATTCTAACATGAAAAATGAAAAATAGAGCTGCTTTTCATAAGTAGAAACATTGTCTTGAATGCTGCTCACAAGTGGATTCTTAAAACTTTGAAGACGCTCATCTACTTGATTCGAGTGGAAATAGACTTTCCTTGTTGTATTGAAGTTGTTAAATGTAATTTTAATATAAAATCATGCTCATCCAAAATTAGGAAGCAGTTTTATTGCATAATTGGCATGTTTAATTTTGAGTAAATGCTTAATAGTCAGTTGGCTAAAAAAAGCATAAAATATATTTAGAACTAAATGGATTTTTTATTTTAAAACCTATTTGTCATGGCAAAGAAGAGTTTAGGGGAATTGCAAAATTAATGAATGGGTTAATAGCTGCCAAATGATATTGGCAACCACTAACCCAAAGAAACATCTAGAAAGAGCTATTCTTGAAGTTCCTCCAACCCTAAGAGCCACCTTTGGACTGCTGGCTGCTCTATTCCAGGTAGATAGAAATATGAATCTTTTTGAGAAATATTTTACACAATGTATGACATTTAAATGTTCAAAAATAGCGTGGTAAATAAATGTTTATAGAATATCAAAATATTAGGGTAGAAAGTTTTTCTGATGTCCTGAAAATATAGGTGGATGTGGAGAGCTATACAGAAGAATTAGAAGTAAGCTCTCTAAGAATCTATAAGGTATTACTATGTGTGCAATAACTTTCAACCATACAAATTAATCTATTGAAAATGGAAAAAAAGATCTATAATAAATGTATATAATGTGATTCAGGAAAGAGATAAGAAATCAAGAGGGGGAAGTTGGAAGGGGAGTGGGAACATTTTCCTAGAGAAAGTATAACTTAAAAGTAGTATATACAAACAGGGTCAGCTTTCAATGTGTTCCCTACTTTGATCCCTGCTCTAACAAGAATTATGATAACTCTGGCTACACAGTTGTTAGCCTAAAACCTAATTGTGATTTGAATAGATTTTCTTTCAAACATTTTATCACCTTTACTTTAAAAGCTTTCTTCCTTTTCAAAGCTTCACAAAGGATTGGCCCTTCTTTTGTGGGAGAACAGTGATACCCTCAAGAATTGAAAAGAAAGATCAAACTCAAGAGTTCATATTTAAATAGATCTTTTCTCACCTGAAAGCTCCCCAATGACATTCATTGAAGGCAAAGGAAAAGTGTCCCCTCCTTGACCTGAACCATTTGTGCAGTGCTCCTCTGTGAACCTTTGCAGGAAGTGTGAATGCACATGTGTTTGTGCATGTGTGTGTGTGTGTGTGACACTGCTTTTCTAATGTGAAGTTGGAGAAATGATCTTGTTACCAAAATGCACAAATGAACATTTATTGATCATAATTTTGCAGTGTTATGATTAACTTTTAATTTAGAATATTTAAATTGAATAAATTCATAATGAAATAACAATTATATAACAGAAAGTATGGATTATTTTGAAATGATTTTTCATGAAATTTATAGCCAAAATCATAAGAGGTTGCTTAATACCTACATGCTATAGGAGCTAAGAAATGCTCTTTTTGTGAAAGATAAAATTTTGTTCTTCACTGAAAGTATAATGTCCCCTTTTATAGTTTTTTAGGCAAGTATAATTTTTGGAAGGCATTTTCAAAGATTAATAAAATAGTACTTTTACAAAATGAAATAATGATGCTTAGGAAAGTGAAAAGAAAATTAAAAAAAAAACAAATGAAACTTTTACAGTTTTAAGACTTTGTTTTAATGATTTACTCCTCATTTCTTTCTCTTCCTTGTCCACAGAAAGTCATTTCTTGTCCTTAATATACATTTTATAATATCTATTGAAAAGAAAAAAGTGTATAAAACTACGTATGGAAAGAAATACCACTCATATTACCTTTAGGTTCGGTAATTGCTGACTTTGAGGATAATTAACCCATATTCAGCAGTGTTAACCATTGACTTTTGTTCTTTTCTTCATTTATTGAGGCTATTCTTGGTCCTTTCAATATATTTATGATAATAAGACTATAAAATTCTACTAATAAGGAATTGAAATTTTCATTGGGATTTTATTAATTCTGTAGAACAATTTGGAAATAATGTCTGTCAGCTACATTGTGACTTTTACTCCAAGAAAGTGGTATAGCTCTCCATTAACTTAGGTTTTCTTCAATTTTTCTTAATGTTTTGTAGTTTTCAGATTTTCCATCATTTCTCAGTTTTATGCTTATACATTATCTATTTTTAAGGAAGAACATCTTAATATGTCTAGGCATTAAATAGGCTAGACTCATTTTATAAAACCTTTGATCTTTTTGGGGGTACATGGCTTAAAAATAAATAAATAAATAAATAAATAAAGCTAACGTGCATAAAATTTGACAGTGTGACTAAGAATGAGGTAGAGAGAAAAGAAGCAAATTTCAGGTAGCTTGCCTACTTAGAAATAATACATCAACCAGTAAGTTAATAAGAGGTAAAGAACAATTTAAAATAAGAGGTTCAATTTTTCCCATTAACAAGAATTTATTACTCCTTTTCTTCAGGATATTTACCTTAGAAAACTGGTAAGTGTAAGTACTTTCTCTTTTTCTATGAAAAGTGTCTTTTTAGAAATGAAAGAAGGGTTGTTTTTCTTTCTCCCTTTCATGACTTTCACAGGAATATCCCTCTCAAGAACCTGGAAGCCATTTATTTTAAATTAAATATTAAAGGATGGAGGGAGTCTTTCTCACCATCCCGGACTTTATGTGGGATGGCAGGATGTTATCATCAGTGGATGCCTTGTTCCTTGTTGTAAGACTACCTCTATTAACAACATTATAAATGTTTTAGTTTTGTTCCTGTTTCTTCCCTGTGGATAAAGTGAATTAGGTCACCTACATGTTCAGTCCAGTTATCAAGTAAATTTAGGATGAACTAGGTGTGGCTAAATCCTCTTACTTGAGGATTGTTATTGTTCATCATGAAAATATGGATTGCATCTGTTAGTCTACATAGAAGAGTGATATTTCTTTCTCTTTGTGGAAGCTCTTAGAGGATGGTTTGTAAGGTCTATCACATCCCAGTTTACTGCCTATATGTTAATAAATGTGCTTTATTTTTCTAACATCTTTTTAGGGAACATTTCTGAGTTTGGATAAGATTATTTTAAAATTACATTTCCCCGATAATAGTAAAAAAAAAAAAAAAAAAAAGACAAAAAACAGTACAGTGTTAGAGAAATTCATGCCAAGGGAATAGCACAAGCTAAGATCCAAGTGGCGGTGGAGTTTCAGTTGGAAAACAGTAAAATATGTGCATAAAACTAATTTGTGTAAACAAGATATAAGAATATATATCTCAACCTATGTTATATAAGGAATTATAATATGGAGTTAAATTTTATACTAATTACTATGAATTGTTGAAGAGATTACAGCCATATCTACTTTGCATTTGTTATGGATCTAATCAAATACTGTGCTAAGAATTAAAGGTTAAGGATGGAATGGAATCAATTTGGGTTGTAGTATCTTTGGAAAAAAATGATAATGGCTTCAAGACAAAAAACACAAATTAAAAAAAAGAGAAACGATCTATGTTTTGTAACTAAAACAATGAGTAGGATGTTGGACAAATTATAGATACAGGGAAAACAGAAACCAAAATAATTTTTTTTGATTGGAGAACAAAGAAAATGTTAATGCTCTTTAGATAATTAGATAAAATTGGAAAGACAAGGAAGTATTTTGTTGAAGATTTTTTTCACTCCTTTTGATACTTGATTTCATTACTTGATTCTCCTTGGTATATAGCTTTCCACCCTATGAATGCATGTTGGTTAAAATGAATGTTCTTGTAGTGTTGAATATTTATTTCTCTATTGTAAACAGCATTACAATGAACATTCATATTGGTACCTATGTATACGGACTAAATGGGTTATTTTCTAAGAGTAAGTTTTTGAAAATGAAATCTTTAGTCCTATACAATGTTTGGAATACTTTGATACTTTTTACTTTTACCCACTAAAAATACTACCAGAAAAAGCAAATCTAGTTTTATTGTACTTACTTACAATGACTACCAAATTAACATAGGAATAGTAGGGTTCTAGGCGAGGAAAATTGGGGAAGGTATCTGTAGAGTTTGAAAACCTGACTAATGTGATATTAAGGTAGGACTTGTAATTTTTATAACTGTATAATAGTGGAGTTTATAATAATGTGGCTTTGAATTTGTGGGGAAAGTGAAGAACGGGGATCAAATTACATCTTAAGCAGGTTATTCATCTTGGCAAGAAAACCATTTAGTTACCTCATCGCATATCTTCCAAAAGCAGATTATTTGCCTTTTCCCAACCATTTAGGGTAAGTACTATATTGTTCAATACACGAACGGAAAATCATGCTGTTTTCAGTTCTCAATACACATTGACAAGTAACTCTCAATGATGTTTACATCAATTTAGATTTGTCTGTATTTACTCCTTGGAATTTAATATTGTTGTCACTGATTATACTTTGTGTCTAGTTCATAATGTTTGAAAGAAAGCTCATTGATACTCATAATGTGACGTGCTATGTTGCCAAATCTGATTCTTATTAATGCCTTCTTTTTTTGTTTGTTTGTTTTCTTTGTTTTTATTTATTTTTTCTGTTTTTGTTTTCCTTTGTGGTGTTAGGAACAAAACCCAGATCCTCTTGCATGCTAGGCAAGTTTCTACCACTGAATTATACTTACTCTTATACTTACTATGAATCTATAATTGTATCAAGTAAAAATTTAAGTAACAGGTGATTTTTTATTATGCATTGAATAGAAGTATTAAAAATATGCATATGCAAACATGCATTGGTCTTCTAAGAAGAAATACTTAGTGAAAGAAAAGTGTTGAAAAAGAAGTACCCAAGGGGTTCAGGCAAACATATAAATTCTCTTATGAAAGCAATTATTGCAATATTTCCATGATAGAATTTCAACTGCCAGCAGGGATTAGTGAGCAAAGAAGTCTTTGGCCAATTTCCAAACAGCCCAGTTATTGAATCCTTCACTTAAAAGCTATACAAATAAATGTTAGACACAAATGACAGATCCTGAACAGTGGACACACTTGGGGTGCACTTCTCACTTATCATCCCTGTACACAGTGATTCTCAGGAAAAGCTCCTTTTGGCCCAATTTATCCAGGCAGAGCTCATGTGACAGGCATCAAAAGATCTGCACCTAATTCTCAAAACCCTTGTGAAATACAACCTAAATGGGAGAAATTCCATTTCTGTATACAACTCTTTCAGGGAAATGTTTTCTAAAGCTTAAAGCATTTCAGGTAATATAATGTAATCTAATTATATTTCTTTTAAAAACATTGATCTTTCTCGCTAACAACAGTTATTTCATTAACATCCAAATCTTCACAAAATAGAAGTTACAAATGTGGATTCTTTAAGACTGCAAGATAAACATTCTATGTATATCTAACCTTTGTGATGCAAAGTAGTGAAATATAAGGGATATTGACTTCTTGCATTTTTAAAAGTGTTGACTGAAGATAGCATATAGTGTGAAGTTAATAGTTGTATTTTCTTATCCTATTAACTTTCATTGTAAGCTGACATTATTTACTAATATTTTACCTGAGCTTTCCAGATACGGTTTTATCATGTAAATAGGTTTTTCTTGTCACAAAAGCAGTACAGAGCAATTTTAGGTCTTTAGATGAAAATAGATACATGTAAAGAAGAAAATTCACTTATAATCATATCATATCATGAAATAGTGATTGTTAAAATTTTATATATTTAGATTATGCAGTAAATTTTGCTTAGAAAATTGCCAACAGCTTGAAGTAAAGTTTGTACGGAACAAAAAGGTTAAACTGATGGAACCTCAAGATAGGATTAAATCACAGACCAAAAGAAAAGGATGGCTCAGCGGCATAAGCGCCTGCCTGGCAAGCGTGAGTTCCTGAGTTCAACTCCCGGTACCAACATAAAAAGGAAAAAAAGGGCAGGTGATATCGCTCAGTGGTACAAGCACTTGGCCGGCAAGCACGAGGTCCTGAGGTCAACTCTCAGTACCCACATTAAAAAAAAAAAAAAAAAAAAAAGAATTCGAAAAACAAGGAATAGAAATGAGGAAGGAATATATGATTGCTGAAGGTTGCATTATTAGTTCAGAGAACACAAAGAGTAATCCTTGGGGCCCCTAATTATTAGTTCTAAGCCCCCTACTTTCTACTCGTCCTATGTCAAGATATTTCACACTTGACAAATTTTCATTTCCTTAGGAAAGCAAAATTCTATACACTATTGTAAATGGGAGTTTTCTATTTCTGCAGTAACTCTTCAATATGTCTATGTCAAAAAAGTGCAATTTTCTGGAAAGCAATAGCAAAAATTATGTTGCTACTAATTTTATAACATGAGAAGTTATTGTTTTTTTTTTAAGTGACTAGAGTCTGGGCTTTCACAATCTAACAGCTTGTGCAAGGATAGAATTTGTTTTAGTCCTCTGCCTAAACTGTCACCCAAGCTATTTGGTATAACAAATGACACAGACTTATGATTATTCTTAACTCTAAAATGCACTGTACTTACTATTGTGCAAAGGTAGTGCAATGTACAGGTACAAATTCCTTATGAAGAATGTGATCATTATGTATATCTAAACTGTACAATAAGATTAATTTTAAAAAATAAAAACATTTCAAAACTGCATTATTTGCCTAATGTGTTTAACTTGGACTCTTACTAATTTATCTTTCTGTTTTGACAATATATATGAATATATGTATAAATATATATAAATATATATGGTGATTTTTCTTTAAATGATTTTTCTTTTTCAGACTTACTTGTAATTATTAGAGTACCTATAATTAACCTTAATTATATTTTGCTGAAGAAACTAAAACTTGATTTTTAAAAATGCCTGCAAGCATATTCAAGGGCATAAAATAACAAGTTGATTCTGTCATTAACCATAATTTAGTGTCTTTCTCCTTTTAGGAAATACTAGTTGAGTTTAACTTTTTTTTCACTGTACCATCATTTGTTTTTACAGTCTCTTTGTATAGAATATGTAAAGTTTTCATAATTTACTGATGTTATATAAATTTCATGGTGAATATTTCCTGTATTTAGCCTGAGGCTATGTTGATTATTATCATATGTTTTACTCCTTAAAATACAAAGAGAAGCTAGAACAAGCCTATGTACTACTTGAAAGAATTTTAAGATACTTGTTTCTATTTGCCTGGAAATTATTGTCTTCAAATTTACCCATCATTTAGGAACAATGAGTTTGATCATTTCTGATACCTGTGGATACCACAGGAATGTTGTCATTGTTTCTGCTTGTGCCAGTTTTAATGGAAAGATATTAATAATTCATGCTGTTTCTTTGACTCATAATCAAACCACACAAGTAATTATGTTTTATTTACAATATCTGACTTACTTTAAAATGTATACATTTAAAACTTTAGACACATAATTATTTTACAATTAAGGTTTCTTTCTAAACTGAGAAAAATATCCCTGCTATCTAAAATACATTGTAAACATTCCTCTCATCTTTGAGTTTTTTTCAAAATCTATGGGAAGGTTTTTCTTTTAACGGAGGTTGGTATTTTAACATCTATCTACTTTAATGTTTTATGTTCTTCTAGGTTGTGTTTTACATTGAAATATTAAATCTGTGTATAATTGTTTTTTGTGTAAAATAGGAGTTAGTAATCTAACTCATTGTTTACAAGAATCAATTCAGATTTTAATATTGATTTTTACTTTCAATATAATCCATTTATCCATCTATGTGCCAATGTAATATTCAATATTATTAATATTAAGATTGCTAATAATAAAACCTTGGTCACAATCATTTGTTTACAACATTTTGCATATTATTACTATTTATAAATGTTCGGCTAATTCATTCACTGTCACAAGAAAGGCTATAGGTATAGGGATTTTGAAACCACTGTACATAACAATTAGTGGAGAATTGCTGTCTTAAACACATTGAAAGACACATGAGTTATTTGATATCAATTGCTTAGTATTTCTATGTACATATTTATAAGTAAAATAAGTCTGTTTTTGTCTCTTACTCATATATTTTTAAATTGATAAATGTGTGTGTATTTACTATGTGTAACTTAATATTTTGAAGTATAGAGTTTCTATTTGTGTTGTGTTATTCATCAGTTATATCTGTATAGTAATGCTTGTAAGAATGGAATACATTTTCAAAATTACAATGTTTCCATTTACCTCAAGGATATTGAAAATAGCATAGACATTGTCTGTTAACTCTATCTAGTAAATTTCAGGGAACATTGGTTTCAGTGGACAATATATAGAAGGTATATTGTGAATGTAAGAGTTTAGTTTTTCAAGTCAGATTTTTCAGCTTTAAAATGTCTAGATAAGGTTTAGAAACATCAAATTATATCTTTAATTGGATGATAATTTTTCCTCATTTATGTGAATATTTTGGAGTCTTGAATTTATATGATATAGATGATAGTTTCCTCATTATCATTTTAAACATATTTTATAATGTACCTGAATAATAATAGAATATTTTCATGAGTGTATTATTACAAATATATAAGATTGAGCAAATGCTAGTAAATTAAATTATATAATCAAGTCCATTAATGAAAAAGAAGACCTGGACAGACAAAATATACTTCCTGAAAAAATAAACATTCATTCAGTACAGACATCTAGCCCAATTAGAATTATAAGTATAATTTTTTATAATGAAATGGAATTTTTTAAAAACTAAAATACTTTAAACCAACAACCAAAATGATATAAATCACTCAAGGGATGTTTCCATCTGATTGCTAATTATAAGACAATATTTTTTTATCAAGCCAGCAAAAATTAGCAGTAATTGACAATCAGTGTTTCAAATAACAATGAAGTTGATAGCAAATGTGTTAAATACTTTGTAAAATATGAACACAAACATAAATAAAATTATAGCAACAATTAACTAAATTATACTTAAGGAAGTGCACTTTTTGAATAAATGAGAATACTATGACTTTAAAGGTTTTCTTTTCTTTTCTAAATTAATTTTTAGATGAAAAGTAGTGTTAATTGGATTCTGGATGATGATAATAGCCTCTTGTCAGGAAAATCATCACATTGATAGCTCTAATGGGGCAACCTGCAAGATATAGAAAGCGCGTTTTAGAATTAGGAGACTAGAAACTTTGGAAAGAGACTCCCTATACTGCGAAAAGTGTATTTTTCACTCTTGGTTGGAAAAGACAAAATTGAGAGAAACACACACTCGCAAACACTAATGAGTGACAGAGTAATGTTCTAAATTGCATTAACGCAGGGCATTCAAATTGTGATGCAAATTACTGTCGCTAAGGGACTCGTGGTGGGTCAAACCCAACATGACATTCTAATGTAGTTCAGTAAATCAGCTGAATTTCTTTCATGTTACTATCTTAACATTGATGAATCTTTACAAGAAGTTCACTCTAATTCACAAGTCAGTCTCCATTCCCTATACATTAAACTTCTTTAGACCTCCATATGCTTGTAGAAATGAGATGTGAAATAAAAGATTAGGTTTACCTTACTCAATATTGCATCAAGAATACCCATTTCTCAAGAGATTAAGAGAGAGAAACTAAATATCTGTTAATGAGAAATGTATAAGATGACCAATAACATAATACTTCCCCTACCCCTCAAAATTGATTAGGTGACATAAGATAAAAAGGAGAGAAGTAGGAATATATCACAGATCATGATATTGAAAGGTATTATTAAATTCCTCTTAAAAGAATTCAGAGTTTTAAATAAATTGCACTATTTTAGATTTATGATAAATTGTATTAATATACTTTCACAGCGAATAAAAGCTTTTA
Organism: Erethizon dorsatum; assembly: GCA_028451465.1. NCBI lineage: Eukaryota > Metazoa > Chordata > Mammalia > Rodentia > Erethizontidae > Erethizon > Erethizon dorsatum. Next base: position 21,331,438 of record CM051824.1, read on the forward strand.
ACCATGAATATTCCTATAGGAATTTTTCTTTAAAATAAAACATTGGGGCCGGTGAGATGGCTCAGCGGGGTAAGCGCCTGCCTTGCAAGCGCAAGGGCCCGAGTTCGACTCCCGGATCCCACATACGAAAAAGGGGCCTGTGATATCACTCAGAGGCACGGGTGCCTGTTGGCATGCGAGGTCCTGAATTCGACCCCCCGGTACCCACAAAAAAATAAAATAAAATAAAATAAAATAAAATAAAATAAAATAAAACAATTGTCTTGTGTTTGTGATAATTTTCATATAGTTTATTTTCTTTTGTAAAGATACCTTTGGAGTTTGATATCATTTCAACCCTGAAAAATTACAAGAATAAAATAACAAAATCCTCTCTACCCTTCATCAAGTTTCTTCAAATATGCTCCCACTTGATTTCTTTATACTTTGGTCTCTCTTCTTTCCTAAATATAGAAAAATAAATATTTTCAAACATATGTATATTGTGTATGTTATCATAATCACTTTTTGTCTCTTTTTGAAAGTAATTGAAGACATTATGCACCTTTACTGTTACATAACTTAATGTGTATTTCCCCCAAATAAGAAAATTCTCTTAATCACAGTAAAACTGTAAAACTAAAGACATACAGCATAAATGCTAAAAATTTTCTGTATTTAGAAACTCTATATTTTCTATAAAGTCATGCTCAAATTTCTTTAATTGCACTGGTAAAGTATTAATGTCTGTTTTCCACAGCCAGAATCAACACTGCATTTAGCTGGGATGCCTTTTAATTCTATTTTAATCCAGAGCAGTTCCCAAGCAATTGCGTTTTATTTCTTTACCTTCAATATTTTAAGATGTCTAGGCCAGTTATTTTGTTGCAACATCTATCCACTAGGTGTTTCCTCATTATAAATTCAGAGTATGCACTCTTGCCCTGTGCACACTAAAATGATGCTTCTGTCGGTTTACACTTTATTAGGAGACACATGAAGAAACTTTACATCAATATTCTTCAATCAGTATTATATGTTATGATTATGTAATTAATTCAGTGTCCACTTTACTTTCTCTTTTGAAATTTAGAAGTAATTTTTAGACACTTGATATAGTGTTACAATCAATTGATGATTTTGAGCTTTATCATTTCTCTCATATTTATTACTTTGCATTCTCTTATAAGAACTTTCAGGTCTATTAATTTATTTATCTTGAAAGTTTTGAAACAAAAATACATAAATGGGTTAATTATATAATGCCACATTCATAAAGTAGAATGGCATTACTATTGAAAACATGACATAGATATGCACTATATAAATTTCATATAAATTTAACCTTACATATATTCAGTATTGTATTATATGGAGTGGTTTCAGTACGCTTAAAAATGAAACTTTAGTGCTATTCCTATCCATTCCTCTCTCCCTCCAAATACCTGTCAATCAATGATATTTTTACTATCTCCACAGTTTTTGTTTCACCAGAATGTCACCTTGTGGGAATCAAACAGTATGTCGCTTTTTGTTTAGATTGGTTTCTTTCAAACAGTAATATGCATTTAAAGATATCCACATCTTCCCATGACTATATAACACATTTCACTTTTAGTACTGAGATGGCTGTTCGTATTTATCCATTTACCTACTGCAGAGTCTTAGTTGCTCCCACATTTTGGCACTTATCATAAAGCTGTTATATCCATTACTGTGAAGGTGTTTGGATCATATAGTCAGTGGATGTTTAAAAGTAAAACAAACAAACAAACAAAAAAACTGTACTATTTAATATTACCACATGCAACGAATTGGAATTCCTTTTTTTCTACATCTTCATCAGGTTTTGCTATCTTCAGTACTCTTGTTTTTGGTCATTGTAACAAGTCCAATATATAATATATATAATTTTGTTATAATTTTTATGTCCTTAATAACATATGTTATGGAGCAAATTTTCACATATTTATTTCATATATTTCCAACTGTATGTCTTCTATGGTAAATTGCCTGTTAAAATTTTGGTCAATTTTTAAAAATCAGTCTGTCAATTTTCCTACTGAGTTTTAAGAGTTTTTGTGTAGTTTTAGATACCACTCTTTTATTAGACATGTCTTTGAAAGATTTTGCCCCAGTAGGTGGCTTCTCCTCTCATTCTCTTGACAGTATCTTTTCTAGAGAACTTGTTTTTAACTTTAAGAAAATCCAACTTATTCATTCTTTATTTAAAGATTATGTGTTCACTGTTGTATCTAAAAAGTCATTATTAAGCCCAAGGTCATGTAGATTTTCCCCAATGATATTTTCTAAGAGTTTCATAAATTTGAATTTTAAATTTATTTCTGTGGTCCATTTTGAGTTAACTTTTGTGTAAATTTTGTAAGATATTAATCTATATTCATATTTCTTTTTGTCTGTGGGTGGTCAGATATTCCAGCAACATTTGTGGCATTTTTTTTCCCATTGTTATGCCTTAGCTTTTTGACAATGTACAGTTTATAAAACATATGTGGGGCTATTTCTAATCTTTCTATTCTGTTAAACTTTATTTCTATTCATCCATCTCTGTGTTTATTCTTTAAGAAATACCACACTGGTTTATTGTAATTATTGTTTCTCTCCTCCACTCGGGTTGGTTTATTTGGGTCTTTTGCATTTCCATGTAAATCTTATAATCACTTTACTATATCCAAAAAATCACTTGCTACAATTTTGATAGAGATTGCACTGCATCTATATATTAAATAAGGTGGAACTGACCTCTTAATAATATTGATAATATTGACTCCTAGCTATGAACATGGAATATTTCTCCATATTTCTCTTTAATAGTTTTCATCAGAATTGTGTAGTTTTACTCATCTAGACTTTATACAAATTTCATTAGATTTACAAACAATTATTTCATTTGGGGAGGTGTAGATATATTTATTAATAATGTTTGCATTATTATAATAAAATACCTGAACTAATTAACATAAAGACTAAAGCCCCAGAGCAAATAAAAAGGGAAAAGATATTCTAAGTACTACTCCATATTCTAATTCTAGAAAGGCCTTGAAAGGTCTCTTTGTAAAGCAGATTTAATTTCAAAACCTTGGTGAACTTCTCCAAAATAATTTAAATGACTAAACATACATAAAGCACAAACATAAGCAAATGGATTTTAGGGGTAGTGGAGTCAAACTATTTATGTCAAATACAGTTTCTGAAAATGTGGAAATCTGTGAAATTTATTTACCTTGTGTGCACAAATTCTCTTGATGCTCTTTTTCCTTTAAATAAAAATGTATATATTCTTTTAAAAAATTTACTGACAAATAATTCCAAAAGGAATCTCCTTGGGTTACTTTTTAAAAATATAACTCCCTTTTTCATATTCCCCTAAGAAATAGGATGTCTGAGTGGTGTGCTTATAAATATATTCATTTTTTTTTTAATTTTAGAAGTATAAATATAAAGTTCAAGCAGTCAATCAATGTTTTAGAGTGCCAAGTATATGCAGAGGGTAGATGTTGCAAAGATAGTGAGGGAATTTTAATGAATTATTTCATTACCATGCTAAATAGAAACTGGTGCTTACCCAGTGCCTTTGGGGCACATATCTTTTCTCATTTTTCCTTCATTTTCAACCCCAGATCCTGGCACATAGCCCTGAATCTAGGAAGTGTTCACTTTTTTGTAGGATTTATACATAAAATTCCCAACCCTGCTAGACTACAGTTTAAGAGAAAAGACACAATTTAATGTAAATAAATAATGGATATATACAATATTCAGCAAAGAAAGTATGCAACAAGCCACTATACTCAGTAATCACATAATTGCTATCAATGGCAATTGTTTGTCAGACCTTAGTATATTCATTTAAGGATGTTTAATATTACTGTACAGATACACAGCATTAGAATGAACTTTAATAAGAAGGAAGAAGAAATTTAAATTAATACTACATTTTTTCTACGTACGGTTTTCCCACCTCCGCCAGGCCCTGCCACAACTTCCAAAGAAGTGAAGACTATTCAGGAGTTTTTTTCTTCATATAAAAGTTGTTTCAGATCTCTAAGGAGGAGCATTTTTTAGGCATTTCCATATTTTGTATGGAGTTGCTGCTGTCTCTTCTGGTTAAAGCAAAGCCGAATGTTTCCTTTCCTTTTCAAATTTGTGTAATCGATGTCATCTAATTTTATATATAATGATGGGTCATACAAAATCTTAAATATTCCCTAATCATGGGAAATCTAAAGCATAGATATCCAAGTTTTCTTATTGTGGTGTTGTATCTTCTGAGATACATAGAAATCTAGGAGAGAGGTTATAGTAGCATATTGAAAATGAAAACACTTAAAGTTTCTATTGATATTTTTCTCTGTCCCTTAGGACATGTAATTATGGGTGATAGGAAAATTAACCGTGCTTGCATTAAAGCTAATTGTATGAGTTAAAGTGTCCCCTGAAGCACATAAAAATGTCTTTTACCCTCATTCCCAGTTTCACCTGGCATCTTCTACCCAGTCTCCCTCTCTGTGCCTTGCTCTCACCCTCTCCCTCTTCCTTTGCTCCCTACCACCAACATCAGGGTTAGCTGAACTTTTAGTTTTGGAGGCATAGTTCTCCTGAATGTCAAATCTTCCTCAGATTACTGAGCCCCACCCCAAGAAAATAGGCACAGAATGCAAATTTAGGGAATAGTACATACAAGATTGCCCTCATTTCTGATCCCAACTGCAACTATGGGCTTTCTCAAAGACACCCTATTTCATAACTCTAAGAAAACTTTAAGAATAATGCTACTATACCAGTGCTGTACTTATGGATAAGGATTATTGAAGAAAAAAAGATACAAGTTAGAACCAGCAAAAGGAAGAGACCCATAGGAAGTGCAGGAGAGTTCCAAATTCTAAATTTTCATTTTTCTTGGGAGTTAATTCCTGACATCCACCAGCAAAACAAACATGGGTTATTGTTAACCTGAGAAGTTCTCCTTAGCTTCAGTATCCAATTTTATAGAAACTTCATAATGTACACATGACTAATTATTGTCCACATGATTGAACATTGTCTCTACAAGATCTGAAGCCTCATGACCCAAATCCTAAATCTTATGGTTGTGTTTCTGTCGTGGTTATTCCTTATCCTAAGACTATCAGATGTGTCTGCTCATACTGAGTCATCTCATTATAAAATATCAGTTGTGTTCAGAAAAGCCTATGATGAATAAAATATGATACTCCTACCAATCAGAAATTTGAAAGGTCTAGAAAAGGAATGAGGGTCATCTCCAAATCTCTCCCTGACTCTTTTTATCTCACTAGTCTCTCTCTCTCTCTCTTTCTCTGTCTCTTTCCTCATTTTCTTCTCTATACATGTCTCCATTTGTGGAGGACCACCTGGATTGCTCTCCTTGAAAGAAAAGCAATTATCTCCATCTTGGCTGAACCTCGCCCTATTTCCACCTATTGATATGTACAGAGCTGGCTAGGACTTTTCCTTATCTCTTCAATTGGCTTTGAGCAATGCAAATCGGTCTAGCTGAGGTCCTGATATGTAGTCTTTGAAGCAAGGGACAGGCCTGTGTTTCCCCGCCCCTTTGCTCCCAATACATGGTTGAGCCTGGTGGGATGGAGACCCATGCTCCAATGCTGGGATCAGCCTCAAGAAAGAGGCTATGACTTTCCAGGGCATAAAAGATTACACATCAGAGCTGAAGCACCAACCCCAAAACATTAGATAGTATCTTGAATTGTGTTATGCAGATTACTCCTTCTGCATATCCTTCCCTCTGCAAAGGTGGTTTCAGGCCACCTGCCTAGCCCAGCTCATGATACTCATGTACTTCCCGCCACTCTCACAGACACTCATCCCAGAGCCACTCCCCTCCTCGAGAATTAATAAAACCCAGGTTAGGCCCTGGGTCAAGGCCTTTGTTCTGATAACCATTGCTCTGGTTGGACTTAGGACCCCCTTGGCTCCCCACAACTATAGATATGTCTTAGTGTCTTTATTCTCACCGTGGATTCCATTAAAAGTGGTAGATTGGAATTAACTCACTAGAATTCCAATAACTTTTCCATGGGATTACAAATATAAACTTCCCGGACCACGACGAGGACCGGGAAGGTCTCTCTATATCCATTAATATCCTGTAAGAATATGACCTGAATATTTTGCTCAAAGTATGCTGCCTGAAGTAATGACATCAGTATCTCCTGGAAGTTTCTTGGAAATTAAAAATTCTGCAGCTGGTATCAGACCACTGAGTCAGAAACCCTGAAGGAGGGGCATGGTGGATCTGATCTCAATAAGCCATATAGGTGAATCTCATTGATACTCAAATTTCAGTCCAATATTCTAGTCACAAAATCATTAATGGTTGGAGAGTAAGAAAGAAAAGGGAGAATGTAGAAGGTTTTCCAGAGGGGTACTTTTCCTGGAAAAATCAGTAATTAGTATTTCCATATTCATTTGCACCTTAAAATTTAAATTAAGTTCTCTACATTTGTGTCAAATATGAGATCTATCATGCTTTTTCATTTTTGCTTTCAATTTGCTTCAGCTTTAAAACAACTATTAATTCAGGTTAGTCATAATCATGAAAGAATTATACAGAAATATTTTAAGAAAATAAAATTCTATCTTCATTATCAATTTTAGCTTTGTATTGAGTGTTTTTTTTTCACCTTTTAAAAACAAAGATCATTTTTCACAAGTGGAGAACTTGTATCATATTCTGAAACATGGAATAACTTTTTTTAATAGCCCAGCTATAAACCATTCAACATAGGGGTCTGTGATATGAAGGCCGACAGTTTGTAATGTAAGGTTTAATTAAATTGGGTACTGCTATAATTAAAGGTTTTGAGTTATTAATGCATCACTCTGGCAAACATTTAATTTTTATCTCTCTAGTGAAACCCTTATTAAAATAGGGTATTAGGACAGTTAAATAGAATTTGCTGCGGAAATGGTTTGAATTCTCAGATGTAATTCAGCACAATACACTGCAGTAATTGTTGTCCTTTTAAATAAAAAGAGAACTTCTGGAAGCTCAAGAAAATGAGTGGAGTATGAGATAAGACAACAATTTCAGTTTTTAAAAATCTTATCAGGTATAGCAAAAGTAATGTGGAAAAAGAATTACTCTAAATGCTTAGTGTTGGCTCTGAAACAACTTGGCATTTTAGGCTGTGGTAATTAAACCTGAAGTTTAGGGCTTTGCAGTATCACATAGTATTTTAGGTTCTCTTTTATATTGTAAGGGAAATTTTGTCGTTCTGGGAACACAAGGACTGTACTGTTCCCCTCCTTCAGATGTTCCAGGAATAGAGCTGTTACAATTTAAAGTTGCTAAGTTAGATAAACCCAGGAACAGAGCTGACCACAGACCGGGGGACTGGGTTGCAAGATAATGGCTATCCCATGGCTAAGGAATTTGCAGAATGTGCTGTTCTGGACCATCTGCTGTCCATATTAGGAAATATCCTCCATCGCCCAGCCTTAAACTTCCCTGCGATTGTCCTCTCCCAATGAATGTAAAAGCTGTTTAAACTAATCAATGCCATCTGCTTCTGTAACTGTGCTTGCAAAGACCCCTCCTCCCTTTGTTCTATAGACATATAAGCCCTGCACAGACAAACCTCATGGCCCACTGTTCCTGCGTGTTCAGTGAGCCCCATGCATGCTTGGATAATAAAACCCCTTGCCCTTTGCATGAGAGAAAGCCTCTTGGAGTCTTCTTTCACGCGGCGGGAGTCTCGACCCTAACAATATATTCCATTTGCACCTACAAAACGAACAGAGACTGCCTTAAACTGATGATTCCCAATTGCTCTAAGTACTAATATTACTTAAAATATCATATCTATTCATCCATCACTAGTTCTAGATGGTTCCCTTGAGTATTTTTCCTTGTCAACATCCCATCCAGATTGAGTGATTCCATTCCTTCATTGATAGGGTCTAAAATCTAGAGAGTGGAATCTCAAAGAGAGAATCTTAAGTAATACTAGTTCCAGAATTCTGTCTGCTAAAAAATCAAACTCAGAGTTAAATTTAACAGGTAAATACTATATATCTTTTGCAAGACTTAAATTATATGATAATGTATTGCAAATCATGAGGAGTCCTGTAGTTAGGAAATAGAGGAAATTTTATTTCAGCACTTGTGAAACTAAATTTACCATAGGGTCTTGACTTCTATCCATAAAACCATTCCACAGATCACACACTGGAAAACACTGTTGTCATGAGAAAGCTCCTTTTTTGGAGATTTAGACAACCCCCCAAAATCAACCCTACTTCCATTTTTCTAACCCTGGGATTTAGAGAAGCAAAATGTGTGAAAATACGGCTTCCCACCTCTAAATTAAGGTTGATACTATGCTCCTGGCTTGTTGTGAAGAATGAATGAACACTTGTGTTTAGAATCCTGATAAACTTCTCAGTACAGTTAAAAAGTTCATTTTTATTTCATTGTGTCTCACTTAGGTAGCAGTTAGTTATGAATTCTGTTGAGTTCCCAGAGCTTTCCTCTTCTCTCATACAGTGTCATTGAGGAACTTTGCTCAGTGTCCTGAAGGTGTAAGAGAAATTTTCCCTTCTGGGAATGCACGGTCCATGCTGTCCCCCTCCTCCCAATGTTCCGGGAATTGAGCTGTTATAATTTAAAGTTGCCCAAGTTAGATAAGAATGAGAACAGAGCGACCAGGGATCTGGGCTACAAGATAAGAACAACCTCATGGCTAAAAAATTTACAAAGTATCCCTTTCCTGAACACCTGCTGCCCGTATTAGGAAACGTCCTTCATAGCTCCGTCGGCCAGCCTAAAAATTCCCATATGATTGTCTTCTCCCAATGAATGTAAAAAGCTGTTTAAACTAACCAATGCCATCTGCTTCCGTAACCATGCTTGCAAAGACCCCTCCTCCCTTTGTTCTATAGACATATAAGCGCTGCTCAGGCTTGGCTCAAGGCTCTCTGTTCCTGCGTGTTCAGTGAGCCCCACACATGCTTGGACAATAAAGACCCCTTGCCCTTTGCATGAGAAGGCCTCTCTTGGAGTCTTCCTTCATGCGGCGGGCGTCTCGACCCTAACAAAGGTGATGGGTGCAGTGTAAAAGTGTGGCTTAGAAATCACAGAGCACTTCAAGGTAGAGTAGATTAATTTGCTAGGTATTTATTTACTGGGTATGTTCAAGCAGACATTATATAGGAAATATTGCATGAGGCTAGTTAATGTCAGGTCCTTTTAAACTGAAAGACATTTTGAGTGATAAAAAAAAATGTGTTAGTGCCCATAATATAAATAAGCTCCTGACACAGTTATGGAATTGATAGAATATTGGCAGGAGAATATATTTAAGTACAATGAAGGGACTGGTAATCTATGTTCATGTAAGTGTCTACTACCTAGTAGGAGGAGTTATTTTAAGAGAAAGGATTATGTGCATCCACACATCAGGAAGAAGTAAAGTCTAAGACAGACGTGTAGTATGGATCATTGCTTCAAGTCTCTATTAACTATGGGTATTTGCAGAGAGATAATAACAGAATTTATTGACTAACATACAGTTTTTTCTTTAGGGACAGAAGTGAGAAGAAAATATTTGGCAGCAAGTCTGTGATACCTCTTGGAAATGAGAATGTTCTGTGTGAACATATATTAGAGATGTCAAGTCTCAGGTCAACTTTCTCAAAAATACAGTCACATTCTACACCAGTCCTGTTGCTAACATGCTAGTGGTAAAGAACAGAATCTCTATTATTTAAAAAAGTAAATGATGTTAGAAGGAAATATCAAACATCTGTAAACTATTCATTATAAATTAAACTAGAATTATAGATTTATAGAGTATAGCTAGCTGGACAATGGGAGGTAATTCATATTTTTGTAACAGAGGATGAAACTCAGAAAGCCCTGCAATTGAAACAGCTGTTTTGTTTTGCTTTCTTTCTTTCTTTGTTGTTTTTATTTCTTGGTACTGGGGATAGAATCCAAGGCTTTCCATGGAGCTACATCTGTAGCTCTTCTGTTCTGTTGTTTTTAAACTTGAGACATGATCTCTCCAGGGTGGGTCTCAAGCATTCAATATATCTGCCTCATCCTCCCATAGTGCTGGGATTACAGGCTGATGCCTCTGCATCCAGCTGAAATGGGTTCTTTGTGAGACACATTTTGCATACGTCACTTAGAATTTATCTGTTAATCCAATACCTATCAAGCAAGGCTCTAATGCAAAAGAAAGACATTTCTGGGAAATTGTGATTTAAGTTGCTGTTTCTTCAGAAAGAAATCTTAGTTTTATGCTTAGTTTTTATTTGAATTGCCCAGCAAGCTTGGATTCAGGTTAAAAAAATTAATCATTTCCATAAACCTCATTAACCAATTTAACCCTTTGTGTCAATAGAAGTGGATTTCAAATCTCAGGGTTTTTTTTTTGTTGTTGTTGTTGTTTGTTTGTTTGTTTTTGCCTCTTTTAACTTCCACCATCCTTGTCTATATGGACACCATACATCACATTGATTGTAATGGTCTTTCAATGTCCCACCCAAATCTGAATCAGAATATACAGCTTTCTTTTCTTTTGCCAGCTCTCATGCAATTGTTAAGCTCCATAAAGTTTTAGAACTGCTATCATAGGCTCCATTTTTTTATTGACTCCAATTAGATAGTAATGGTTTCACCCAGCATATAGTTTCGACCAGAAACTTTACCATTCAGATACTGTAGAGGAATAGGGCCCAGGAAGAGTGAAATTAACATATTTTTACACCTCAAGAGGTGATTGATGGTAAATGATTTTAGTATTGGGTAATCACACTTAACCAATTTTGCACAAAGAAGAATCTAGCCATTCCATCTAATGTTTCATTTTAAACTTTTAAACACTTCAAATATTGAAAAAATGATTCTGCTATTTATACAGGACATAATACAGATTGAAATTCTGAATAAAGAGATTATATATGCTTAAATTTGCTACCTTGGGAAACAGTCTTTTGCTCCGTGAATTCTTTCCAAAAAATCTGTGATCATGGCAGTATTTATCAACTTTATAAAATTACATATTTTAAAAAAATGTAATGCAGTATCTTTCTTGAACAGTCTCTATTTAAATGCAAATTCTAGGTTTCTTCTGTCATAAAAAGAATTTTTCAATAAAAAAGAGGTATGTGTGTTTTAATGCTATTGACCTGTTTATCCTACTGCATGACTTGTCATTAATATCCAACCACAAGAGATTTATCTTTGGTGAGAGATAAAAAGATAGATCCACTGGAAAACATGTAAATCTTCAGGGTGGGGTACTTATTAAAGAATAAAGAAGTTTTTTGGTTTTTTTTTTTGCAAGGAATTTTGAAAATGGTCTCTCTTAAGAAACCCTGTTCTATTTTACAACAAAATATAAAGTAAAATAATCTTAGAGACTGCATTTTCCTGTATGGGGAAGGATTTGCAATTTTATAAGTCTTCCTACTACAGTGTAAAAAGATATGGTTAGGTTTATTAAGTTTAAAATTTAGACTTATGTTTTAAGCCTTGTACTGGTAAAGTGAATATTTAGCCCTGAAGATGTATTGAAGAAGTATTCCTCGGAGGCTCTTTATGCACACGACACGCTGCTAGTCCATATGAGACAATGTTCAACCCCTGCTTGGCTTTCCCTGCTTTCATTCAGGTAATATAAGCCTCCCTGCACATTTTTAGGAACTTTGCCAGTTCCTGAATGGGTTCTAACTAACAGGCAATTGAAGCAGTACCTCACTCTCCCTGATTTAAATATAAATAGCAGAGATATGAGATAGATAGGGTTATTGCTAATGCAAGGGAAAATATTGTGAGGTCTTTAAATGCAAACTCTGCAGAGATGATGAAAGGGCAGGGGGCAAGGAGGAAGAAAAACATTGTGTGGGCTTTAGGACGCCATTATCCATGTAACTTTCAAGGTAGACAAATGTATATATGTGCAAATGTTTAAAAAAGTGAACTTTTTATGTATAAATGTTAAATATAAGAGAGTAAATTAAATTTTAAAACGTTTTCCCTGTACGGTAATTGTTAAGCTATTATAAGTTACTTAAAAGGTAAAAAGATTGGTTGGGTGAAATGGGAAAATGCAATGAATGACAATGAACATAATTCTACTTTTAGGGATAATGAAGGGAAAAGTTTTGAATGATTTGTAAGGAGACAATGCAGATATCACAACTATACCACTCGTAACACTTAGTAATTCATTCCTGATCATGTTATTAGTCCTGTTCTCTAAAATTGATGATTTGGATAACATTTATGAATATATGAGGAGAGGAACAACACTTCTCTTGCCTCCTAACTCCAAGATAGAAAACTACCAGGTTCAAGTTAGGCTAAGAAAATGATTTTTTGCTAAAAATGTTGGATTCTCAATTATAGTAATTTCATGTGCATATATTCGTTTATTTCCTGAAGACATGAAATGAATGCTTCTGTAGGGTTCTTTTCCACATTTGTCAGGTGTGTTAAAATGGTGTACATAAATTTTTCCATTTGAAATTCCTGAGGATTAGAATTTTAGGTCATCTCTGGAGCAGATCAGAACAGATCTTAATTTTCTTTTTCACGTCCATTTCTCTTCCATTCTTTATATTCATCATGGTTTGCTACATCTCCCTTTCAGAGTAACTTACTCAGTAGTGTGTTTCAACAGACTGACCTCTATGCATGCAATGAAACAAGTGCTGTGAGAGGTGAACCATCAGACCCTCCAAGCTCAAAATTATTATTATTTATATCTATACATCTATAGGAAAAATGTTTAGATAGAAAATCTAGCTTTTGCATTAGGGAAATCGAAACAATATTTGTATGGCTGAAATCATCTCTGGAACTGAATAGGCCATACAAATTACATCTAGAAGTTAGGAGGTTCTAGGCTTTTCCTCCACTACCTTCTTTACCCACCATCATATCTCCACATGGAAAATCATCTATTTTCTAGAAGCAGAACACAAACACATGAAAGCAGAAATAATTTTTTGGTGAAGTCCTATGTGTCTTCCATAAGTTTCTAAAAATTTCATACTTCTTATGATTAAAGTTTACATTTTTTTTTGTGGGTACCGGGGGTTGACCTCAGGACCTCGTGCGCCAGCAGGCGCCCATACTGCTGAGCGATATCACCTGCCCTTTTTTCGTATGTGGGTTCCGGGAGTCGAACTCGTGCCCTCGCGCTTGCCAGGCAGGCGCTTACGCCACTGAGCCATCTCACAGGCCCAAAGTTCACATTTTAAATACACTTTTTTTTGGCCTGTTAGTTTGCTATTTTCATTTTTTCTTTGTCTTCTTTTTGTTTGTATCTGTTCTTTTTTCACTGAGAGTCTTGAGGGGAGTGAAAGACAGATAAACCATGAAGTATGTGCACAAACAGTTCTCTCTCTGTAAATGAAGAAGTGGCTTTTGGATGATTCTTGGAGAACACTATTGACATGTTTCAAAGATAGATATATTTCAAATAGAAAGGAGAAGCAATGATGATGTGAAAGCTTATACTTTAAATGTTTTTTTTTTTTCTTAAGGTTAAAATAATTTTGAAAACAGAGCGAAAATCTGGAGGAAACATAAAACAGAGTTCAGGAGTGGAGAGAATCAGAGTTGTTTGAGGACTTTTTGTAACTATTTATTCTCATGCATGAGATGAAGCTTCTGCATCTATTAGGAGGTAAGCACTGCCCTTAACAAAACTTCCCACTGAAGGCCGAAACAGGAAGAGGAAATGTTACTGAGCCTTTCATATGTTGTCACTTAGAAACATTTCCCCTGCCTGATGCATAGATTTATTTATGTATTTATTTTGTGGGTACCAGGGGTTGACCTCAGGACCTCGCGCGCCAGCAGGCACCCGTGCTGCTGAGCGATATCACCGGCCCTTTTTTTGTATGTGGGTTCTGGGAGTCGAACTCGGGCCCTCGCGCTTGCCTGGCAGGCGCTTACACCGCTGAGCCATCGTACCGTCCCCTGATGCATAGATTTAAATGTAAAGTACAGCCTTTAGATCTTATATTATCAACACAAACCTTGGGAACTAGATAAAATTCAAAATGAGAGTGTGCTCAAAACAAATTATTCTGGAGAACCCTGCAATGTTGATTAGTAAAAATTTGATTCTGACGTAACATATCAAGATAATGAGACCAAATTTGCAGACCATCAGAACTAAAGGATTTTCAACTAAGCCACCTCATAAAGCTAATATTTCTAGAATAAATTGAAATGAACTCACTATCCATTTAATTTGCTGACAAGTATCATGTGAATTAAATTTACAAGCAAAGATATTAATTCCTTTTGATTTTTGGTGCTATAGATTACATATAGAAAGATGTTATAATAATAGTACATCACAAAAAAGAATCCAGATGTTTTTAAAGAATAGACCCACTTTTAGCCATTTCTAGTGTTTATGTCTCTATGTCTCCTTGTTAGGAGAGAATGGGACTAAGGGAACTTGGAAAATTAATTTTATGTATTTATTCACTCATATTAAACCATACTCTATTCTTGATTCCCTGAAATGTATATTCCAATGGAAGAAAATAAGCATAAAAATGATTCCATTAATTATTTCATGGCCAATATTTCTAAATATTCCTTTCAGATTTCCTAAAATATTAGCCTTAGAATTTTACTTTATTTCTGTTTCATTAAAATCTTCCAAATATGATTTTCTTCTAAGACTGTTGATCTGCATTACGTGGAGAATTATACTCCAATTATTTCTGTGGCAATTTTTTAAATTTAAATCTTGTATTTTATTGCTATTATTTAAATCTGTCTACAAGGAATTTGTTCTTACTTTCCTCACTTTCTGTACAAATAAATTATATCATGACCTTTACTTCGCCTATCAGTGCCACTTAAAACTAGAATGTGTCTGAGCCGCATTTTTGAGGATTTGTGGAAAGAGATACTTTTAATTTGCACAATGTCTGAATTATTGTGTAAGTGGAATTATTCAGGATCAAAAAATATGGTTGTAGGGCCGGTGAGATGGCTCAGCGGCTTAAGCGCCTGCCCGGCAAGCACGAGGGCCCAAGTTCGACTCCCAGAACCCACATACGAAAAAGGGGCCAGTGATATCGCTCAGTGGCATGGGCGCCTGCTGGCGCGCGAGGTCCTGAGGTCGACCCCCCGGTACCCACAAAAAAAAAATATGGTTGTAGTATTAATTTCATTACACCAGAGCTCAATTTTAACTTGCTAACATTCTGTGTTATGCAGAGGAAAATGTTAGTCTAACGTTGAATAGGAAGAAAATAAAACAACTCCGAAATTATCTTGTGCATCAGGTTAATATGTTTTCTTTTGGGGAAGACACCAAGTAAAACAGCTCAATGGCTCTCAGAAGGGAAATAATAGTCTGTCCATAACCTTCTTCTGTCTTGCAAAAACTGAATAAAATTTTTCCTTATATATTGAAATAAAACAATTAATATTTAATTGTAATGAAAATTAAAAATGATTTTTTAAGAAAACAAAATTTTGTTATCTGTGTTTTCTACCTTGAATACTATTGGAAAAGAAAATATAGATGCTGTTCTACTGAATAGTCACATGCCTGGTAAGGTTGCATCTTTCCTGTAATCAAAGAACAAAATCAGTTACACTACACATCAAAAAGTGCAAAGCGAAAGAGCATAAATGATCAATATTACATATGGCATCGTTCATTAAGTTTAAGATTAATATATATAAATTGTCACATATGAGTGTTCTATTTGACTCTATAAACAGTGCTCAGCTGTGCATTATCCCAGAAAAACTCAGTGTCCCTTGAGCTCTAGGTCTATGTCAATCACACTTGTTTGGGGCTAGCAGTGTCAGAATGATTGCTCGAGTTATTCCCAGTGTCATAAAGCCCTGGCCTATGTTGACCAGTCATGAGAGTGTCATCAATGACCCCATCATACCATGTGTCTGGAAAATAAGCCAAGAAAGCAGAAAGACAAAATGGTCCTGAACTCAGATCCAGTGAAATAAAGAACCATCAAAGCTATGAGTCCTCGAGGATACCTGAAGGGTCAAGGTAACATAAGCAGAACTATAAAAGAAAAACATAAAATAGGAAGAAGCCAACAGATAAATGATTTTTCCTTCCTCTTGACAGATATGAGAGCGAGGGCTTTACTATAGATATGCTATATAACTTACCAATTATTTATTTTCTCAATTAATTATACAAATCTTTAGTGCATCTCCTAGTGTGAATTTTCTTTCTTCAGTCTCCTCAACTTTCCATCATTCTCCTTTTCCTTTCAGGAATTGTATCTCTTATACAGTGTTATTTTGAAAATTTGCCTTGGGGTTTGTTTGCTGGGAAACCATGCATAAATTAATTTCTTCTTTTGCAGATCCTCTTGAGAAGTTCAAAGTTTCTATGGAGTGATTCATTATTTTACAGTACTAGATTAAAATTTCCTTAGTGGTTTTTGGTTCCTTAGTGTTTATGTTTCAGTGGAAAGATACAGAAGAGAAAAACATTGTCTATGAATGAAGAATTTTCTACAGAAGTACATTATACTTTGCCTTGAAAATGTAAGTAAACATCATTGTAAAGATTTTCTTTTAATATATAATGAGAGATAGCTTTGAACCACTCACTATTAAAATTTTAGAGAAATTTGTATTATCCATTTATTATTCAAACTCTGATCTTTCAAAAGACATGAAGCAAAGGACAATTAAGCATTTAATTCTATGAGTTTAAGATAATATAAACCAATAAAAAGTAATTCCTAAATCTGATATAAAACTGTGATGTAATGGTGAAGGATATTTGTTGAGACAGGATTTGGCAGCCAGTGCAGGCAATGCCATAAAACACCATCCTCCCTAGTCTTTTCCCATGTAGAATGAAATGGCTTTCTATCAGAAAATTTTTTTCATTATTATACAATCATAGTTTTTTGAGGAATCTCCACAATGATTTCTGCAGTGGTTGCATCATTTTACACTCCCACAAAGCGTGGAGAAGGGTTCCTTTTTCCCCACAGCCCTGCCAGCATTTGTTATTGGTTGATTTCTTGATTTCTTTCTGGGGTGAGATGGAATCTCCGTGTTGTTTCAATTTGCATCTCTTCAATGACCAATGTTGTTGAACATTTTTTCATATATTTATTTGCTATTTGTATTTCTTCATTGAGAAGTACATGTTCATCTCAGATGCCCATTTTTGGATTTGGATTTGGGTGAGTCTGATTTTTTTCAATTCTTTATGTGTTCTAGATATAAGTCCTTTGTCTGAGGGACAATTGGCTAAAATTTTTTTGATGTATGTGCACCCATGTTTATAGCATCACAATTTATAATAGCTAAATCTTGGAAACAACCCAAATGCCCATCAACCGAGGAATGGCTAAAAAAAGATGTATTTTTATACAATGGAGTACTACTCAGCTATAAAGAAGGATAAACTTGGGCTGCTGAGATAGCTCAGCAGCATAAGCACCTGCCTGGCAAGCACGAGGTCCTGAGTTTGACTCTGGGTACCCACATACGAAAAAAGGGTCTGTGATATCACTCAGTGGCATGGGCGCTTGCTGGTGCGCAAGGTCCTGAGGTCGACTCCTGGTACCCACAAAAAAAAAAAGTAGGATAAACTTGAGACTTTTATAGGTAAATGGATGGAAATTGAGACCATACTCATAAGTGAAAGAAATCAGACTCGCATGTGTAAACATCATAACGTCTCCCTAGCTGAAAGAGTAAATAAGATTCAAACTGTACAATAAATATTGTGAAATGGAAAGGAACTGTTCAAAAGGAAAGAGAAAATGGGAGGGGGGGAAGGAGAATGGAAGGGAAAAGCAAATAAAAATTATATATATATATATGATAGTTAAGATAGTGATACTACTAATTTCTATTAGTTCATTGAAAGGAAAGATTTATGCTTATATTGTTTGATCAATTTTTCATGCTTATCTCTTGTAATCTGAGCAACTACTTTGAAGATAACAATACAAAGTGTATTAACCATTGTTACTCTCCTATTATGTTGTTTTGAAATTTTGTATCATTGTTTTTATTGTTTTTTCTCTTTAAAATAAAATTATACAATCGGCACTCTCTAAAGACGGAAAAAGAAAAAAAAGATGACTCTAACATCAACTCTATCTATCATCTATCTATATCTATCAGAAATGACATCAGTATCTTGATGATACATCAAAGTTACCAAATATATTAATTTCAAATATTTTTGTATCTTTCTTTTGTTAACTGTAGTAGATACAGAGCAACAGTAATTTCCTTTTATTCCTAATACTCTTTATTTGTTTCATCTCTGTTTTTGTCTTTGTCCATAATACTAGAGTTTGAACAATCTCATAGAATTTTTTTCAGAGCCAATTTTTTGTTACATTGATTTACTTTACAATCATATTCTTGAATTTCACAAATTTTGGGTATGTATTATTTCCTTCTATTTTTTATGTTAAAATAACAAAATGATTTGTTCTTGCTGGTCACTGAAGGTGAGAATTTACATGATTGATTTTATTGCTATTGATTTCCCTCACAGTATTGGTTTATGTGCAACCCACATATTTTCACATGTTGTATTTGTCCTCTTCTAATTTCTTGTAATTTTAAGTTCTCTTTGAGACTTCTGTTGAGTGCACTTTTTGTTTCCAATTATTTTGAGACTTCTCTTTTTTCCTGTTTTCAATTTATATTTTGACCTATAATCAGAGAACATATGTTTTATGATTTTTACACTTAAACATTTATTGAGGCTTATTTTAAAACCCAGATTATTATCTGTGTTTGAATTTTCCATGTGTAGTAAAAAATGTGTAAAAAATGTTATTGGAGTGTCTTATAAATACTAATCAAAACTTGTGTGTATGATTCAGATTTCATTCATTCTTGCTAATTTTACTCTTTACTAGTTCTGTCAGTTGTTTCAGTAGATGAGTTGAAATCCTTAGCTATAATTATAAAATTGTTCTTTTACGTCCATCAATTTTTGCTTCAGTTATTTTGAGGCTTTATTTTTTTTACTTATATATTACAGATATTTGTGTTTTCTTGGTGAGTTGATCTTTTAAATTATTACTTTATGTTTTCTGTTTATTTATTTTGTTCTGAATTATAGTTCATATTACAGAGTTTAAAAAATTTTTCTTATTGTTATTTAGAAATCAAGCCCAGGTCCTTACGCATGCTAGGCAAGAAGCCTATCACTGGTCTCTCTCCCCAGCCCTGGTGTTATCATTGCCACACACGGACATGTGGCTACTATGCTAGCAGACTTTGTGTCCTAGTTTAACTCTAATTTTTTTCAATCTTTCTATTTATGTTTGTCACAAGTTCTAAATCTCTTTGGAAACTATGATTCTGATGACAATTAACTTTTCAGAGTGTTTGTGGTGCCATTTTTGTTTGCTTGGTTTATCTTACTTTTCCTTGGTTTCCACTGGTCCTGTGGTACATTCTGAAAGAGATGGAAGGAGGTTCCCCACATTGGGCCTCCTGGTACCTCTTGAGAAAGACTTTGGAATGCAAGTCCCTGAGGCTTCCTGCATCAGCACTTTGGGTGTGATCCCTTTGGTGTGCTTCTCAGCCGACTAGTGTCTCCTGTTGGACAAGATGAGTCTCAAATCTGACTCCTAAAAAGCTCACTAAGTGGCTCTTTTTTGTCAGTGTAGCTCTCAGTTGATTCTCCTGTTGGTGCTGCTTGGCTCATCTGGTATTATTAATGGGAACTGTGATTGTTCTGAGAATAAAGAACCTGCCTGGGGCTCCTTCTCTTGTTAGGTTGAGTGATAGAAAATGACAGCCTGTATGTTATCTTTTCTCTTTCATGCCCTGAAGTTATGTTGTTCCTTTTATCTTGGGGTCTTTAACCACTTTGACATCTTTAGTCTACTGCTTTAGAACTCTTTTTTTTTTTTTTTATTTCCTCTTGTATTATGTCTGGGTTTTATGGTTGTACCTATCAGAGAGGACAATGTATGCCATCTTACCCAGAATGGTAGCTTGCTGTAACTTTTTTTTATCAGACCCATAGTATAAATAATCATTATCTGTTTTAAGAAAACTAAGAGAAAAAAAACTGTATTTTTTTTTATATTTAGTCATATAAATAGCATTTCCAATGTACTTCTTCTTGAAGATTATATATTCTATTGGGTACATCTTCCTATATACTGAAAAAATGTACACATTATTTGTTCAGCACAGAACTACTGGCATAGAGTTTTTAAATTTGATTTAAAAAATGTGGTTAGCATTATTGGAGAATATTGTAATTAGATGTAGAATTCTGAGTAGACATATTTTGCAGCATTTGAAGACTGAGTCACTTGAGTCATCAACTTCTGGCCATCATTTTTTATAAGAGGAAAATTATATATATAGAGAGAGAGAGAGAGAGAGAGCAGAGATATATTTCATAACTATTTATATATTGCATATTGCATGCAATTATCTACCATTCTGATTAGTGAGATCACATATGTATTTTAACATGCTCTTGCTTTCTTCATTCAACAGTAATTAATACAATTACATTATAATTACAAAAATCATGTGATTTATTTTAAAAATCTTGGAATGTAATGGATAGAGTATATACTGAGTTTGGAATATTTCAATTCTTTTCCAATCAACAAAAGTTAAGTCCTTCATTTTACTCATGGCTTGCAGCTTTGATAAAAATAAATAAGCAAAATATAAACAAAAATCTTTCATAATGTATTGCCTGAGTGGCACATAGATAATTATGGTTTAATGTGTCATGACTCCAAAGAGATTAGCTTATATCTAGAATCATGGTGTGATATGAACAATAAATGAAATCTCTCGCCTGAGAAAGACACATTTATATTCTTCTGTCCTTATACTTGAATGCTGCATTTTGGTAACTTTTTTATTTTAAGCAATTCATTCAAACACTTTGAAGGTTAGTTTCCATCCCTGTAAAATATGAGCATAAATGTATAATGCCTGATATATAGTAGATTTTACTGTCATCTACCTGAAGATAAAATAAATCTGTACTTGCTAAATTATTTTTTAAAATCTTCAAAGCTAGAGAATATTTAGTTGCAAAATTATTTTAGTGTAAATGTATACCAAGTTGGAGAATTTTGAGACCATAGTTAAGAATTGGAACAAAAGTAGTTTTAAAAAATTTCATTCCTTTGTCCACTGTATCATGTCAATAGAGTCTGCAATAACATATTGGGTTTGCACGATTTGCCAATTATTGGTCTGAGATTCAGATTAAAAGTAGGCACAATTCCCACCTAGGAGAGGCTCACATATGGTGGGGGACATTAAAGAAAGAAACAAACAAGGAAATGTTTTAATATAACCACAAGGCTGTGAAAAGCAGGAGGAGACTGCAAACCAAGGCAGCTAGAAGAGTCACATAATTAGCCTAAATATGGGACCTCATTGAAAGCTCAGAGGGAGCTCAGATCTGCCCTAGGTTGTCATTATTCTCATGCTGAGCACTCAGCTCCTGAAAGGGACATTATGACAGGCGCAACTTAATCCTCCTGCTCAAGCTTTGAAGCCCAAGAGTGTTAGTTCCAGAGTCTGCCAAGCTTTACTGTTTCTTCTAGCCTTTGCATTATTTGTCTCTGCTTTGGTACTTTGACTAAATTGCAATTTATTAAAGGAGACAAAACGATGTGTGCATTATTGCATAAAATGCTAGAGCACTCATTTTTTACATAGTAGTTGTTTCATGTATTTTTCATTTAATATATAAAGGTTGTATACATTTTTTTCTGAAGTTTAAAATTCTGTCAATGAACAGTTATGATAACAGTTGTAAAACAACTGTATTTAACATTTTGTTACCTTAATTGTTTTCTCTTTTATTTTATGTGTTGCGCCGGTGAGATGGCTCAGCGGTGTAAGCGCCTGCCTGGCAAGCGCAAGGGCCCGAGTTCAACTCCCGGAACCCATATACGAAAAAAGGGCCGGTGATATCGCTCAGCGGCACGGGCGCCTGCTGGTGCGCGAGGTCCTGAGGTCGACCCCCGGTACCCACAAAAACAAAAAAAATTTTATGCGTTATTCATTGAACAATAAAATAGTTGAATGGAAATCAATAGCTTGAAATCTACAGCCAATTTTCTGTGTGACTGGGGGCAAAGCAGATCTAATACACTGTCCAATTTCTCAGTTTATAAAGTGTGTTCCATTGGTAGTGATGGTAATAATTATTTGGAAATCAACCTAAACTAACCTGTGATCAAATCTACACATAAAAATAATAAGTTACTCCCCTCTTCGTTATTAACTCAGTATCTCCATCCAGTGGTGTGAAGGAGTAATTCGAAGCAATAAAGTCTAAGGTTTGCATCAGTGCCCACCATGTTTGTATTTGAGACTGAATGACAAATACGTTTTTTGGAAATACATTAACAGAAAATGACTTGTGTTATTTAATTTAATTTACCTTCTTCACTCAATTTTTCCTTTTATTCAGTAACTGAGGATCAGAAAATTGTATATGAAGAGCAGATTTTCCAATTGGAAAATATGAATATACTTATTTTAGGTATGTTAAAACTTGTTTCTTGGTGCAAGACATTATGAGGGTGTGAAAAGATATAATATTTATAGCTTCAGGTTACTAAAGAAAAAGCATTGAATTTTTTTTGTTTTGTTTTTACCATAACTTATGGTGACTAGTTTTCTATCTAAGCTGCAAAGAGAAGCCTGTATTGTCAGTTTTTGGTTACTGTGACAAACACCTGAATTCATCAACTTACAGTGAGAAAAGGCTTATTTTTGGCTCACAGTTTTGGTGGTTGCAATCCATGATAGATTGGCCCTGATGCCTTGAGACTGTGGCAGCGCATTATGGCAGGAGGCATGGTGAAGGAAAACTGCTCACCTCATAGTTGGGAAGTGGAAGAGAGAAAGAGAAATGAACCAGAGATTCAAAGTGTCCTACAAGGGCATACCACCAATAACAGAAAAACAACTGACTAGTTCCCATCTCTAAAGGTTCTACCATTAACCAGTAGCTTCATACCGGGGACAGCGAACTATAGCAAACTTCAGTACAATTTTATACTCTTGTCGATTTTCACAAAATAGCACCTTTTATTTTTTAAATGTTCCTTTGCTCCTTAAAAATACCCAACAGAAGTAAAAAATTTCTACCTCTGACAATAAGAATGGTTGCTATGGAAATAATTATGACTTTTGGTGTGAAGAGGATAGAAAAGCTGAAGAATTTGAAATGTTAAGAAATAAATACACTATTATCATGCAAAACTCCTCGGTAGAAACAGATATTTTAAAAGTATATACCGCATTAATCAGAATTGTTTCTAAGTAGGGCATATTCTGAAATTCTTTAAAGTTTTGGCAGCTTTGAAACTTTAATAAAATATAGCAAGGTAATAGGAGTTATGAGTGTGAACATTTTATACAGGCTTTTAAGTTATTTATATCTAGAATCAAGATGCTTTTAAAAATTGAATTAACTTTTCCAATAAAAATTGAATATTGACATTACATAACACCAATACATGGTTATAAAAATAACATATATATTATTTCCATTGTAAGTGATAATTTTACTTAGATATTTTAGTGTAACCATATACTTCCCTGTCCCATTGCATAGAAATACCTTATACATGAAATAAAATCAACATAATTGCTTCTTTTTAAAAACATATTCATTTAAAAATTAAAAAAAAATAATACCTCTCCTACCCTTTCTAACAGGAAACTTCTATGAAGTATATTTTTAAGAATTTGGGCCGGTGAGATGGCTCAGCGGCTTAAGCGCCTGCCCGGCAAGCGCGAGGGCCCGAGTTCGACTCCTGGATCCCACATACGAAAAAGGGGCCGGTGATATCGCTCAGCGGCACGGGCGCCTGCTGGCGCGCGAGGTCCTGAGGTCGACCCCCCGGTACCCACCAAAAAAAAAAAAAAAAGAATTATACATAGAGGGCCGGTAAGATGGCTCAGCGGCTTAAGCGTCTGCCCGGCAAGCGCGAGGGCCCGAGTTCGACTCCCGGAACCCACATACGAAAAAGGGGCCGGCGATATCGCTCAGCGGCACGGGCGCCTGCTGGCGCGTGAGGTCCTGAGGTCGAACCCCCGGTACCCACAAAAAAAAAATAATAATAATTATACGTAGAGTGAAGGATCATTTATGGATAAATATTGCAAGACTTTTATTTTACAGGGATTGCTTATACTAACATTTTTTTTTCTTTACACACCATGCATTTATGTTAGTGAATGACAACTTGACACACTCTTTTAAATGGTTGCAGAATATTAACATTATTCGTACATTATTATTAATTAATGGAAACGTGACTTTGATTAATAATTTAAAATATAAATAATATATGTGTAAGCCAGGTGTGGTAGTGCATATCTGTATTCCCAGCAATGTGAGAGCCTGAGGCAGGAGCATTGCAAGTTCAAGACTAGTGTGGACAACTTAGCAATTTAGCAAAGCTTTCTTTCAAAATAGAAAACAAAAAGACTTGGGATGTGACACAGTATGAAGGCTCTGGTTTCAATCCTCAGTACTTGAAAAAATTAAATAGGTAATATATATATGTATGTATATTCTCCTAAAAATACCAATTTATATACCACACTAAACAATTTTTCTTTTAACAGCTTTGTTAAGTCTATACTATACACTTCTTTTTGGATGCATGGAAGTTGTTTTTATGGGATACATTTCTAAAAATTAAATCATACTAGAAAAATAAATATATTTTTAATAAAATTTTGTTAAATTGACATGCAGAAAGACCTAAATAAGTAACTATTTTTTATCATTAGTGAGTAATTTTAATATTTTGGTTCTTAAATTAATTTCTTTACTAAATATTTGTAGAATGATTATTAAGGAAGGGGTATTTTGATGGATCCCATACATGAACTAGTTAATTAATGGACCTAAAATATATACTTTAGAGGAAAGTCGATTTTTAAAAATCT
Source organism: Erethizon dorsatum (assembly GCA_028451465.1). NCBI lineage: Eukaryota > Metazoa > Chordata > Mammalia > Rodentia > Erethizontidae > Erethizon > Erethizon dorsatum. Next base: position 21,356,405 of record CM051824.1, read on the forward strand.
CAAAACTTTAATAAAAGTTTCAATGGAAAAATTTAAACTGCGAATAAAATGGATTGATAGATGTGAATAAAAGATTTTGAGCTGGATCTGAGATAACCCTAGTTAAGTTCGCCATTAATATACTAGCTTTTCAGTATGATTTTTGCGTATGTCATAGAAAATTCTTAAAGTTATACTTAATGTGCAAGAATATCTTGAAGTACTATTCTGAGAATGTGGGAAAATTATACAATTTTCAAAACATCAGTACTAACATCCTCCAATAAATCAGTAAAATAGCACAGAAAAGGCAAAGATTACATAAGCTGAGCCATGCTCCTGCCACACTTAACGGAGTGAATTTAATGCTCTTTTTTCTTTGGCTAAGTCTTCTTTCATATTGCAATACCATTTAATATTTCTCTGCCCATAAACATGAAAACCCAACTCAGTGGTAGGTAAATAAACACAATCGGGGCTGTGGTATACATAAAGAGGTGCAACCTCGGGCTTACTGTGGCAGTGCACATATGGTTCCATACGTGCAATCATTAAAATCAGTCATCACGAAGACCTGAGAACAGGAAGAATGAATGCACCTTATTCAGTTTTTTCAGCTGAAAAGTCAATGATAATAAAACTGTTCTTGTTAGAAATTTGATACACATACAGATTCAGATGCGTTATTTATGAAAGACTTTTTACTATGTTGATCATTCATAAGGTACAAAAACACACATTTTGTATCAAGATAAAAGATAAACACCAACGTTTAGAGTGATAGCCCTTTGCAAAACTTACTACTGCAAGTCTGAAGCACCTGTCATTCAGCAACCATTTTAATTTCTGTGTATTCAAAACTGCTTTTTAGAGTCAGGAAGCTTTCAAAATTTTGCTAACAAGGGCAATAGTTGACATTTCTGGTGAACTTTCCATTAGTTCACATCAATAAATTTTGTAAAGCCCCAGCTTAGACATTTTAAGAAAGGTAAAAGTCCCAGTTCTCATTAAATCAATCTCAGTCACAAAAGAGGACAGCAAAATTAAATCATAAAATGTCCTGGTTTGTTGTCAATGATGATGGTAATAACATTAGCAACCATAATAACTAATTATGATAACATATTTATTTCTTTCCTTAATTGTTCACAGTTCATGAGGTCATACTAAGTTTATGTTAGTAAAACACAAACACACACACACAAAAACATACAAGTCTATTTTTTGCTTAGACTAAATCTATAGACTGGTGAATCTAGAAAGCATCTTACCTTTTCAGAGCTGTTCAGTCCCTGACTTGCTGCAATTCTGTGTTGCTACGATGACCACACACCACACTGAAGTAGAAGGTATACAGCACGAAAAACTAACATCCACCCTTGTGTACTTTTGCCTGGAGAAAGCACTTAACACTTTTTTCTCAACGCACTCCCTACATGGCTCTGTCGTTTCTACATGAGAAATGAAAGAAAACAGGGAATATCTCATGAGCAGGACTATTTCAACCACAAGAACTTCATGCGATTTATCACAATTAAAGATCAAGAAATCAATATTAAGTCCTGCATTGGAGAGGAAAGTTGCCCAACCCATTCCAGAAGGATCCTGTTTAGAGATACACAAGTTTACCTTTCTGTTCTCTTTAATGTTTTCAAATTGAAAATGAGATCACATGTACACACATGCAATCAAAAGAAGTAAATATCACTCATTTGGCCAATGTGACTACATGGGACATATTTATATGCCTTACTCTAAGCCTATTTCAATATTTGTAATATAGAAGCATTTAACATATATAGTAAATATCAGCTTAGATTAAATAAAATGAAGATAATGCTTATATTATGTAGGTAAATGCACATAACAAAATATTTAAAAAATCAATGAAACTAACAATTGAAAAATAGTTTACAAAGTACCTTCAAATTATGCTTTCATTTGATGAAAACCAGCAGCGTATATGATTAATAGCACAGCCCCTGGAGTCTGATTGCCTCGGGAGTATATCAGATAAATACTTAACATTTGTGTTCATCTATTTTGTCTGTAATACATCAAAGATAATATAACCTAGCTCTTAAGGCCATGTGCAAGTTAAATGAATGAGTACAGATAATGTTCTTAGAACCATGCCTGGAACATGGCAAACATCCAAAAAAGGCCAACTGTTTTTACAGCTATTACTGGAAAACACCCGTTTCTGGTGGGATTCACTTTAAAAGCCTGACTCTGTATTAATGAAAGCATCCAGGTTTAGAAAGTGGAACAGTTTGCCCAGATATCACACAAGAAGGAAGAATTAGAACAATAGCTAGAACTAAAGGGTTATTTTAGCATTAAAGGCAGCTCTCTGATCTTTTGTCTACTCAAGTCAAAAAATCGGTAAATTTCCATTTTTCTTTTTTGTTCAGGTAATGATGATCAAGAACCTGTGGTTTCTTATAAAATAATCATGAATGAAAACTTGTTGCCCATTTTCTTAATAGCTTATAGGACTTTCCATGTAACATTAAATTCATAATCTATGCACTGCAAAGCATGTAATATATCTCTGTGTACAAATCCTCATTCATCTTTTTTTTTTTCTATTTTATTCATCCTGTGAGTTCAAGTACATGGAGAGAGGCAGTGGTATATTTTAAAAATAAAATATTATCTTAGTCACTCAGATCTAGATGCAAAATAGAATTCCATCAATAACCAGCTAAACAACAATAGAAATGTCCTTTAAATCCCAGCCTTCCTCTGCAGAGCAGGAATTAAAATAGCTCTCCCATATGTTATTGTAGAAATTGAGAAGTAGTTTGCATTTCCCCTGGTCAACTTAAAAAGATTCCTATTCTCTGTTGAAGTGCTGATTTTCATAAATTTAAATAATGGTAAAATAAAAGTAAAACCATAATTACACATTAAAGGAAATAATCCACTACTATTATTTAAAAAATGGTGTTTTAGGAGTGTTTCCAAGCTCTGGCATTGGTTGCTCTTTGAATGAACTAATCGCAGGTCAGATAAAAGAAAACTATAATTTGGCTTACTTTACTTTTTGTTTTGTTTTGTTTTGTTTTGTTTAATGAACACAGAAGGTCCTTAAAACATCAGAGTAGATTTCAGCCAAAGGAAGAGCAACTGACTATTAGCTGATGCAATCTGTCCCCTTGCAAACTAAAATTTGTCTACATAGAACCAAAAACTATGAAAATAAAAAATGACTATGGAAAGTAAGATTTATGGAGAATCTATCTGCAGTTTTGGAGTCTCTACTCACTAAAAGGCCCAGAACATTGATATATATCTAAATATCTATATATCTGTATTTTTCATATACAGAACCTAATTAGCAGACCTCATGGGAAATGGGAATGCAGAAGTATTCTGTATTCTTCCCATTCCTAACCCTGACTGGGACACACAAAGAGTTATATTTTAAATTTTCTAACTCATTGGTGAAGCAAACTTCCTCATCACACACCAGCTATTTGCATCTATGATGTTTTTCAAAAAACTATAGGGCAAAAATGTAATAGTTGATAGTAAATTTAAAGAAAAATATAAACTTGTAATATTGCTTCTGAAATGAGATCATAGAAAATATGTCCCATATAATCTCTTAAATAAAATATTGTACTTACCTGGCTAAACTGACATGAAAACTAAATGACAGGAAGAAAGTTAAATGAGACAATACATTTAAATTTGTCAAGCACATAATAATTAATGTTAGCTAATATCAGTATTCATCCATACAAACAAATTGCTTTTAGAAAGAACTGAAGATAAAATCGTAACCTTATAAGCTAGTGTTTTCCTTACCCATTCTTTTGGAGAAATCCATTAGAGAGTTAGTCGCACTTTAAAAAAAGTAGAATTGAATTGGTGAAAACCTAATAAAAATGTAGTTGGAGGTTAGTCTTTGAAACTTTCATTAACTATTTTATTTTATTTTATTTTATTTTTTATTTTTTTGTGGGTACCAGGGGTTGACCTCAGCACCTTGCGCACCAGCAGGCGCCCGTGCCACTGAGTGATATTACCGGCCCTTTTTTCATATGTGGGTTCGTGGAGTCGAACTCGGGCCCTCACACTTGCCAGGCAGGCGCTTACGCCGCTGAGCCATCTCACCGGCCCATTAACTATTTTAGCATAATAGAATGTTCATATATACACATATGCAGATTCCCTCCTCGTGGTGATTACGCCCCATGTTCTTTCTTAATTCAAGGGACACGTTGGCCTTGCCTCTTGTGCTGTGGAAGATACACCCTACCCTTGCACTCTAAGTTCCTTCTACTTTTCCACTATTCAAGAAAACCACTCCTGCCACTTTCCACTGTCTCCTTGCCCAGCTTTGGCATCTTATCACTTCTTGTGAGATTAAGATCCTGTCTTCTCTCATCTATTATCTTTTGAGATACTAAATACACTTGGTCTCTTCTTACCTTGATGGCTGCTCTGTCTCATTTCCTTTGCTTTTAGCTTCCCTTTGTCATAGTCCCTGAGGCTCCAGACTCTGTTGGGTTCCATGAATTTATCTACTGCTGTTCTTCCTTTTACTCATGCTCACGAACCACTTTGGCCTCCTTTCTGTACCTGGAACGCACCAAACACAACTTATGTGCACATCCCTTTATCCAGAAATGTTTTCACAGAGATCTGCATTATTCGGCCTTCTGTTTCTTATACATTGCAAATGCCATCTTTTAATTTTCTTACTTTAAGATTGTAAACACACACACACACACACACACACACTCTCTCTCTCTCTCATTTTTTTCTTTGCCATGATTTACTTCTTACACATATTTAGCACACATTTCTTGCTTTTTGTTTTGTTTTGGTTTTAGTTTTTTGAGACAGGGTCTCGCTATGCAGTTCAGGGTGGCCTTGAACTCACAGTGATCCTCCTGCCTCTTCCTCCCGAATGCTGGGATTACGGGCTTGCGCACCATGCCTGGCACACATGTTTCTATTTATGCTATTTGTGATTGTCACAACTACTATATAGAAATTCACAAAGGGAGAAATTTCAGCAAATACTGGGGCAATTATAGTGCATAGAAGAGTGTTGGGAATATAGCAGAGGACGAGGTACACCTGTTAATTCAGTATTAACACAGCAAATATTCTTTCACTACAGTATACAGAGCACAGAGCAAGATAAAAATATAAGAGGGGCTGAGTGTGTAGTTCAGTGATAAAGCATGAACTTAAATGTACAAAGTCTTAGATTTGACTCCCAGCACCAAAAAAATATAAGTACTCAGAAAAATATAAAACACTGCAAAATTTAAAAGACATTTACAGACAATCTGCAACAAACATAATGTAAAATATAAAGATCAGTGAGTTAGTGAACAAATATAAGCTGTGCTTTGAAAACAAAAACTAACAGTATAATTTACAAGGCTTACTATGCAAGGTGCTTGATTGACAAATTTATACGTTAAACATATGTAGTCATCTCAGAAAATAATCTTTTCAGGCAGGTGTTGTCATTACTTTGAAAAATGAGATCTTATTTGATTAACTTGAATGCAGTCATCACTTCTAGTGAGTGTAAAGCTGAGAAGGGAGGGCATGGTAGTCTGGCTTCAGAGCCTGAGGTTGTAAAAGTATTCAACTCAGAGGATGTGGGAGGATTAATGAGTTAGTATATGGAAAATTACAGTGCAATTCTTATGCATAATCAGTGTGCTGTACAAGCTATCTTTCTGAGTCATAATTTATATTTTTGTTTGTGCTTCTTTATTGTTTATTACCTGTAGTTTAATACTTAGTACCCATATTCTGTTTTTGCTTCATGTAAGGGCTTGCATATATGTGCATATAAGCAATTTTCCACAGTCAATTTTAAATGTAAAAATTTGTAAAGCATAATACTCTAAACTAACTTTAGCCCCATAGAAGTGGTTTGTTTCATTCTTCTATGTAATCACAAATAATATATACATTTTTTCCCTGTATCCATCTAGAATTGAAATTGGAATGTCCCAGAGTTTGTTATCCCACATAATCTTGTTAAATAATAAAGACCTCTTATGAAGAAAAAAAGATGAATAATGGATATGTGGATTTTGTATTTCTTAAATTCTTGGAAATGTAAGGATGGCTTCATACAGAATTTACATTTGAAAAATTTTTAGTTTAAAATCCTATGTTTTGTTTAGTTGCTTTCCAACACAGTATTGTACAGAGGTCCAAAAGAGCCTGATTTTGAAATTTAAAACTAAAAGTTTTCTACAGTTAAGTTCTCCAAACCTCATATTTTTATGAATTCAAAATTGATCAGGTAAGTGTACATAAATGATATGGTACTAAAAGTTCACACATTGTGGGTGGACAAAAGTGTTGGTGGAGGTAACTGGAGGAAATTTATGTGACCTAAACTCCCTTAACCTTGGATTCAGTGATTCCATCCCTGCCTTTTATGGCTAAGGATATATTTAGGAAAATGCAGAAATATATGCTTTTATAGTAATGCAAAACTAAAAGTACATGTTCAATAATGACAAAAACACATATCAGAATAATTTTCAACCACTAAAAATAATTCTATAAACTATAAGCAAATAATTACACAGAAAAATTTTGAATATGTTAAAAGTCCTCTTCTTCAAATAGTTTTTGTAACAGCATCCCATTTGACATGTATTATTTTGCTTTTAAAAATTCTTGAATGGAAAGCAAAATACAATGGAAATTTTCTGGATCTTGATGCTCAGGTTGCCTATTATATTTTATTTTCTCTAATAACTTTGAGATGAGTTACATTTCCTTAAAAAGTTCAAGAAAAATAAAATAAACATAAAACCCACTAAGCAAGGTATTTTAGAATATTTTGTATTGCTTGTGGTATTTTTAAAATGAACTAATATTTTCACTCTCTTTTAAAATTCTTATTTTTATTTATTTTCTTCTATTTCAATAACCTCCCCTGCAAGCAATTTATTTTGGTCTAAATTAAGGACAATCATATATTTTCTTGGGTTTATGAACTTTCAAAAATATACTCATTGGTCATGATTATATTACTTGGAAAACTATGGTGGAAATAAATGAAAGCTTATTGGAAATGTAATATTTTATATTTTATTTAAAATAACAAGTAGATGAATGTTTTCTAGCTTATGCATGTACAGTATGCTTTTGATAGTTTTGTCCTTGGCTTTAAAGGAAATATGTTGTCTGTTTTTCCAGAATTCTTCTGTACACCTACCTATGTGCATAGTTCAGTATATCCAGGGTTTTTGCTTGTTTACATATTCCTAAAAAAGATAACATCTTTTCCCATGAAAGTGATTTTCTCTGAGTTCTCTTACAGACTAATTATTCCTGAGTAAAACTTTAGTCAGAAAAGGGGAAAGAGCTAAGTTTATGTTTTCTCTGATATTATTTTTAGAAATTGATTGACTTTGACAAGTAGTGACAATTTAACCTAAAAGTAATCCTTGTATACATACAGATTCATTTTTTTGTGTTTGTGTTTCATAAGTTTGTGTGTAACCTAGGGTAATAATACTCTTGCTTTATTTAGTATGTGTTCCAATGATATCTACAGAGAAAGTTTGTTCATAGCTAGATTTACCACATAGTTTGCTGACAAATGTCTTTATCATATGAGTTGTTTTTGGTCACCTTTCCTTTTACTTGCTTCTACTTTAGCATCAAGATTTTATTTGTAAGTACAATTCTTCTGGTGAGTGTGTTGGGATTGTCCAGTATCTCTTCATTCAGTCTGCACCTAAGAATTTGTTGTATTTATTGATAGCCTCTTAGGGAAACAAAGCAATTGCATTTGAGATTATTCTGTTATTCATGTTATCAGTCAACAGTTGTACTTTCTATGGTAAAGTCTTCCTGTGGTACAAAATTTCATAATGCGGTATAATTTTGATCGTCTGAGGCCATTTTGGCTCTTCAGAAATAATTCAATTATTAGTGCCTACTTTATGCTTTGGTCAATTCCATGACAACTTGAAAGTAAATTTCATATTTCAATCCAAAATTTGGATTTAAATGCACATCTTGTATAAGGTAATTTGTATTTTTCAAATCTTCACAATAAACATGTACCATTTTTATAAGTATGATACAGTTTTTAAAAATTAAGTCACTCTTTTATTTTCTTTGCCTAAGGCTATTCATCAACTCACAGACTATTTGTACATTATCTAAAAAGCATAAAAGTATAAAAACAAGTTTGTGATATTTGCAGTTTTCTTTTTCATTGAGAAAAATGTTATCTTTTTCATGTGAACTTAAGAGCTATAATTTTCAAGAAGCTTAATCACATTTTAAGTTACAGGTATGCCTTTTCAGAACTTTTGACCTTTCTAATAGTCAAGGCGAAACATGTAATTGATGCTTATTCTTTAATGGCTCTAAAGAAATGAGTAAAAGTGACCTTTTGATAGCCGCTCTATTCTGCAATGGTGCCAGCGCTGCAATTGCTTAGAATTTAACTAAGTGGGGCCCAGGTGTGTGAGTGTGTATGAGTGTCTGTGTTCTTTAAATATCCCTAATGAAATTGAAACAGTAACTCAACATAGAATTTCTGCCAGCTGGCCCAAGACAAGTCACATTCAGCTTTTTATAGTTCATCTTTGGGTGTTAGACATTCACACTGCAATTTTTTAAAGGTAGGCATCATATCCAATCTGGCAGTACAATGGCTAACAATTAAGTAATAAAATCAATTATATATTGTTTCTCAGTTTATAAAATCATTTTTGCATCCATTATTCTGCTTACTTCTTTTAGCCAGTAGATATTAATAGAAGCATCATTTTTCATGTTGAAAAGCAGCAGAAGCTAACATGATATAGAGATAGATTTCAAGCACAACTCTTGTTTCACATTTTGTTTTCTTTTCATTGCAGCATAAATCTTTACAAAAATATGTAGTCATCCTGCAGAATATCACATAAAAAAATTCTCCATGGAAATGGATAACCTTTCACAGAAGCTGATACATTTTGGCTGGATTACAAAATTACATTATAGTTCATTACACTTACATGCTTGATTGAAAATCTACCTGGACTATAATGAATGAACAGTAGAGCACATTAAAGTGGGAAATGAAATCATTCATTCCTTAGTTTAATTTTATAATTATACAATAGTAAAGGAGAAACATAAAGGAAGAAGAGGATACAAAGAAAGATTAGATGAAAATTCTGCAGCTTTCTTACTTCTCACTTTTAGATAATGAGTAACAACAATAACATTTAAAAAATACAAAAGCCAAAGACAAACTCCCAGCTATAGTTCCACTTTTGATGAAAACAAATAAAACTGATAGCCATTATAGAAAAGTAAAGGAACAAAAATATTAAATGAGTGTCTCAGAAATCAATAGTATCCCCTTGCTTCTGAAAAAAAAAGTAGTTAAATTTTAGAACTGTTTTATATTTAATCTATATTTAAATTATATTTAATTTAAATTATATTTAAGAACCATGTTTATCACAGAAAATATGACAATAAAAATAGTTTCAGAAAAGGTAAAAATTGTCTGCAAACAGATAGTTCTGTTTATGAGTTTAAAAGAGTGTAAGAGATTTACCTCCATGAAAACATTCAAAATTTTAGTAAAAAGACATATGTGAGTGCTATTTAAAAGGGAAACACAGGGGCCGGTGAGCAGCTTAAGCACCTGCCTGGCAAGCGCGAGGGCCCGAGTTCGACTCCCGGAACCCACATACGAAAAAGGGGCTGGTGATATCGCTCAGCGGCACGGGCGCCTGCTGGCACGTGAGGTCCTGAGGTCGACCCCCCGGTACCCACAAAAAAAAATAAATAAATAAAAATAAAAATAAAAGGGAAACACAGATTAGGTGAATTCCAGACCATTTATAGATGATCAAAGAGTGAGGATAGGTTATTAAGTGGCAAAGCCAAGGTGTCAAAACAGGCAAGCAGTAGATATGCTTAACTGAAAATGATCTCAGTTAAGAAGAGGTTGTCTGACCTACTAGCAAATGTGAACGGCAAGTGGATTCTAAAAGTCTAGAAGATTTCAAAATACAGCAGTAATCACTCAATTCACTCAAACACCAAAAGTTAAAAGTTGGTTATTTGAACAATTTTTAAAAATTGTTGAATTCCTAACAAGAACTGTCAGCATCAGTACTGATAGAAGGAGAGCATCACCTACTTACAAACTTTAAAAAGTAATAAGAGTCCCAGGTGTGGTGGCACACACCTGTAATCCCAGCACTTAGGAGAATGAGGCAGGAGGATCTCTCTGAGTCTGAGGCCAGCCTGAGCTACATAGTGAGTTCAAGGCCAGCCTGGACTACATAGCAAGACTCTGTCTCAACAAACAAACAAACACCAACAACAACAACAAACAAACAAACAAAAATGTACTATAAGAGTAATATAAAAACAAAATATCAGCAACAGATGAAAAGAACACATTCCTAAAAATATTAGCAAAATGGATACAAAAAGAAGTACATAACTTCACAAACCTTATACATCAGTTAAATACATTGAAATGTCACACACACACAAACACACACACATGTACTCACAGAAACATTTTTGTCCAAAACTCTAATGATGAATATTAATGAAAAAAAATTACATAGAACTACTTCAGAAAAATGCTAGATGAGAAAACATCTTAACCTTTTCAATGATCTGCTATAATCCTTATATCTTACCACATCCAGGATATTTTACTGAATAATATCAAAGGCATAGTTGCCCAAACCTTCAAGAAAATTATTAAATTGAGTTTTGCAATGTTACAAAAAAGAAAATACTGTTTTTTACTGTGTGGATGTTTTACCTGCAGTTCCTTTGTTTGGCTAGAGGTGGTGGTAATGCTAGTTGCCTTTTATTTTCCTCTGCAATATTATTCTAGCTGCTGCTTTTGCTTTGGCCTTCAACTAGTGCTCTGGGCTTTCATCCAAATCATGGATTATTGTCAGGACTTGGAGCACTGTGCCCAAGGAAAAATAAGGACTGCTGTGGGTTGCAAATAGAACAGTAAGGAGATGGGCTCATTTTGAGGCAAGAGACTGGAGTGTGCCAAAGCAGCTGGGCAATTGAGTGTGACCTGTCAGTCACAGAGAACTGTCCATCAAGTTCAGGAGTCCTGCAGAGCAGCTCTGGAGCCCTGTGTGGAACAGCCTGCATCTGACATCACCAAGAGGGCACAAAAGACAGGACCATTGGCCTCAAGATCATTGTCTTCTTGTTCTAGCAGCGGCCCACTCTGTTCTTTTTTTTTTGTACCGGGAGTCGAACTCAGGACCTCAAGCTTGCCAGGCAGGCCCTTGTGCCGCTGAGCTGTGGCCCACTCTGAATGCAGTATAAATTTTTCCTTCTCTCTTCTTTTCTTCAGATCACTTCTTCTTAGGGTCATTTCTTTTTCACTTGTTTCACCTTTAATAAATGTTAAACTTTTATGTTCTTCAGTTCTCCTGTCTAATTCTTTGAACAGGACAATAAGAGCCTGGCAATGACCACTGGACACCTTGGACTCTGGTAACAACTGCTAGCAAGGGAGCACATTTTGCCTCTCTACTGACAATCCTCAGGCCCTTAAGGCATGATTTTCAATGAAGATAAATCCCAAACCACCAAGTAGACCAACTTTAAGGCTCCCATTCTTATTAGTAATTCCACACTGTAAATACTGTGTTTTGGCTGTGAAATGAGTTCTGCTATCCTATTTCATGAAGAATTTTATCAGTTTCTCCACTTCCTTCCAAGAATCTTCCCACTCAATTTCTCCTCTTCCACCATCTCCCCATTCTTCAAAGCAAAAGTTTCAGGGCTTGGGTCATTCTCTTTTTAGGGTGTATATGAATTTTCACATTAGCTGGCTATTCCCAGATGAAAGCTCAGTCTATATTTATAGTACTGGAAATGACAGGCACTTGTTTGATTTTATTATGATCTCAAAGGCTAACTTTAATTATTCAAAAACAGAACTTTGAAAAATATTTATTATTATGAGAAACACTACACTGAACATTTTTGCATATATCTTTATACTCTTCCAATATAGCTTTCTTTAGGGTAAAAATTAGAGAAAAGGACAGGTTGGCTCAAAAGATATACAAATAGATGCAAGGTGTATAGCTCAGCATGGATCAGTATTAGCAAGCTTGTCTAGCATGATCAAGCCTCTGGGTGTTTTAGTAGAATAATTATAATATTAATATTTTCATACTAATGATAATGGTGCATAAATATTTACCAGGAACAGCAACACCCCCCGAAAACAAAGTTAAGACTTGATGTTCTTTCATAATTTCAGTGTTTGATAATATTATTTTTAACATTTATTTACTTATTTTATTAGTGCATGATTGTAATACATGATGATTTCATTTATCATGGAAAGTTGATGCAAGCACAAAACACATTTTTATTTTCTTTTCCTCCCTTACCCCTTCCATCCTTCCCTGCTTTTTCCAACTCTTGTTCCCTTCCCACTTGCAAAATCTCTAACACTCTGTTTTCTTCAGTTCTTTCTTTCAAAATTTTTTTCTCCATTTCTAACGTCTATTGTTTCCCTTCCCATTTGAAAAAGATCTGCCTTCTTCTTATTATCGATCTTGAGTTTCTCATATAAGAGTAACCATGCAATATTTAAGCTTGTGTGTCTGATTTATTTTACTTAATGTTATGCTTTCAAGGTGCTTTCATATACCTACAAATGCCTCAAGTTTATCTTTCCTTATGGCATATTAGTATGCAATTTTATATAAATAACATATTTTATTTATTCACCTATTGATGAGTCTATAGGCTGCTTTCAAGATTTACCTATTATAAATTGTGCTGCTATAAACAATGTATATGCATGTTTCACTGTAATATGATATCTTTCATTCATTTCAGAATATGCTGATAAAGGGAATAGTGAGTTAAATAGAATTTCAAGTTTTAGATTATCAAGAAACCTCCATACTGACTTCTACAATGGTTGTACTAGGTCACATTTCCACCAACAATGTAGAAGAGTTCCTTTTCCCCACAGCCTCACTAGCATTTATTGTTTGACTTCTTGATAATAGCCTTTCTTTCTAAAGTAGAATAACTCAGTGTTGTTTTAGTCTGCATTTCCTTAGTGGAAAGCGATGTTAAAAATGTTTGCATGTATACTTGGCCTTTATAATTTTTCCTCTGAGAAGTTACTATTCATTTTAGTTGTCCACTTTTTTAATTGGGTCTTTTATCTGGGGGGACTAATTTTTTCAAGCTCTTTATATACTGTAGATATTAATCCTCTGTTCAAGGAATAATTAGCAATAATTTTTCCCATTCTGTAGGTTGTTGCTTTACTCTGTTGTTTCATTTGCTGTGTAGAAGCTTTCTAATTTGATATGATCCCATTTGTTGATTCTCAGTATTATTTCTTGTGCCACTGGGGTTCTGTTCAGAAAGTCCTTGAGTACATCTATGTCTTCAAGAGTTTTACTTATTTTATTTTCTAGCAGATTAAGTGCTTATGTTAGAATATTTAGATATTTCACCCATTTTGATTGCAGTTAGTACATAATGAGATATATGGGTCTTGTCCCAATGTTCTGCACGTGTATAGTCAATGTTCTGAGTACTACTTATTAAAGAGGCTACTTTTGCTCCTGTGTATGTTTGTGGCCACTCTGTCAAATGTCAAACAGATGAATGTGCCTGGAGTTATTTCTGCTCCTGTATTGTTCTATTGATTCACATATCTTTTTTTTTTTTTTTTTTTGTGGGTACTGGGGGTTGATCTCAGGACCTCACGCACCAGCAAGTGCCCGTGCCACTGAACAATATCACCGGCCCTTTTTTTTGTATGTGGGTACCGGGAGTTGAACTCAGGACCTCACGCTTGCCAGGCAGGCGCTTATGACACTGCGCTATCTCACCGGCCCCTCACATGTCATTTTTATTTTGTTGTTTATAAAACTATTGGTTAATAATAGTGTGAGTTTTAAATATCATTGAAACTTTGTATTTCTCTTACATGTTTGTAACTGCATCTCCAGATATTTGCAAGTTTAATTTTGGTGATTCATTTTACATAGCAAATAGATATTGGTGCAATTTGACAGAATTGTCTCAGTTCCATTGTATACTTACATACATGATATCTATATAGCTATATTTTCATTTTCCTATTTACTTCAACTTGAAAAATCCATTTCAATTAATATAAGGATTATAAATAATGTTGAAAATATTTTTTCTAGGCCATGTTCCTTGTATGCTGGTTTACTAACTGCAACTCACCTATATGTTAAGTCTCACATATAACCACTTAAGATTTAAATAAGAGTATAAGTGAGTCATGGCACTACATTGAATATCGTTGCAATGAGAGAATAAAAGAAATCAACAATATTTGTAAGCAAGATGCATAATTTTGTCAGTTTTCAGGGTTTCATGAAAGCATGCTATACTCATAAACACATTAGCATGTTTTGTTTTCCCTAAAAATCAATCTGTTACTATCAAGTTGAAAATCATCTGTTGAGTGAAAAAAATATCTTTTAATATGAAGTTCCTCTTGCATCTTATTCTGGATGTTATGTAGAACATTGTTGTAGATCAGATGCGGGCAAACATTTTCTGTATAGCAAATACCTCTAACTGGCCATACACTCTGTGGCAGCTAATAACTCCATGGCAATAGTAAAAAGTAGCTGTAGACAACACATACTTTTCTAAACTAAAAGGAAAGCTAGATTTTGCTTGCTAGCTGTAGTTTAATGACCTCTGCTTTAAAATAAGCAGCAGGAAAAAGCAAAAACAAAAACAACAACAAAAAACACCCACAAAAATCACTAATGAAAGAAAAAAAAATAGTAGGTTTCAAAACTGTACCAGTATTTATTTAATAATAATGATATAAAGTTTTAGATCAAAGAAGACTCCTAGCAAAACCAACAAGACAAGTTGCCACAAGAAAAGTTAAAGTAGAAGTTTTATTAACTCTTTTTTTTTTTTTTTTTTTTTTTTTTGTGGGTACCGGGGGGTCGACCTCAGGACCTCGCGCGCCAGCAGGCACCCGTGCCACTGAGCGATATCACCGGCCCCTTTTTCGTATGTGGGTTCCGGGAGTCGAACTCGGGCCCTCGCGCTTGCAAGGCAGGCGCTTAAGCCGCTGAGCCATCTCACCGGCCCTATTAACTCTTGTTACACATGATTCATGACTCCAGGAGCCAGCCCCAACCAGAAGTGTTTGGGGTTGTATAAGGGCTCTGGGTTTGGGAAATGTGGGTAAGAGTGATTAGGCAGAAGGAGACAAAGCAGGTAAGGAAGGGGTGATTAGGCAGAAAGGGACAAAGCAGGTTGCCTGACAGGTTGAGCTAAATTCTGCTTTTCTAAGATAAGTTTCTATTTTTCTGAATCACCCGGTCAAGGTTAGGTTAAATTGCACTTTCCTAAATTAAGTTTTATCTCTTAGAAACAATATGGTCTATTTGCCTGAAAGGGGTTCAGCCTTCTCTCCTCACATAAATGTATTAAGATCCTGATGCAATTTATAATATGCACTAAGGACATGCACAAGTGAAGATAATTATATATATATATATTTTTTTGTGAGTACCGGGGGGTCGACCTCAGGACCTCGTGCGCCAGCAGGCGCCCGTGCCGCTGAGCGATATCACCGGCCCCTTTTTCGTATGTGGGATCCGGGAGTTGAACTCGGGCCCTCGCGCTTGCCGGGCAGGCGCTTAAGCCGCTGAGCCATCTCACCGGCCCGAAGATAATTATATTTTATAATACGTACATATGTAACAGTTGTGTTAACGAAACAGGACTCAAGGGTCATAATCAAAAGCAGTTTGATCTTTTACAATTACTATTACTTTATCTTCGTTCTGTGGTAATGATTCTTTGCTGATCATGGATGAAAATTAGAGTAACCTTCATTCTTTTTGACACTTTCAGTTAAGAAAATGAACTCATTTAACACATAATGTGTCTAGTCCAGCATATTCATGAAACCTCTACCCTTCACTCAGAGTTGGAGCAGCCGCCTTTACTTGGCTTGGACTAGAAACAAGTGGGTCTTCTGTAGTGATAGAGGATACATGATTTCCAAATCCATTTCCCACTCCATTGACTCCTGATGTCTAAGCTGTTCTAGTATGCCCAGTGGAGACACAGAAAGCCCAGAAAATTTTCTACTTCACTAATATTCTCATGATATTAAGTTCTTCGTATATGAGAGGTATTAAATTATCATTCCCTTTTTTTTCTATGAGGACACTTATGGGAGCATAGCAGATGCCTAACTCTAGCTGAAGATGTTAAACCTAGAGTTACTCTGAGGTGTAGGAAGGAATGCTGATTCAACAGTTGTTGATTACTCATTTCCTAAGCCCCTTGGCAGTAGAGGTCAATTTTCATTCTTCTGCAATGCAGCCCCCATTGTAGATGAAAATACATGCTGGACTTCTCACCACCATGGAACTCATCAGGCCTGGGGGAATCACTCACTTTTCCTCAGAGGAAATTTGAGAGATCAGACCTATTCCAACATAACCATATCTCCTCAGCCAAAGAATTAAGGCAGCCAGACTTCTCAACTTCCACATGTTAGATTAGACATAAATGAAAAGACAGTGTCCATTATCTACCCCCCACCACATCTGTAGAAACCATTTATGAAGTTCAATGAATGAAAGTGTGCATCCTTACAGCATAATTACTTTCCCTTGGAGTAAGGAGAAGCATCGAGAAATTTGAAAATATTAAAATGCTCTTTTTACTTGACTTCCAACTCATAATCTTTGTGAGTACATTTAAGAGTTTTGCAACTAACTTGGTTATATTCTCTAAACCCTGTATCATGACTTCTCATCTTACCTTAGAGTATGACAATTTTTGCTTTATTGACCCACCAACAGGCTGAGCCTTGAAAGGAAATGCAGTTTATACACAGAGAAACTTTAAAATATGTAGAAATGGAACCACATTGGGCTACTGCATATGGTAGCAATTATCCATTTAAAATGATATTGAAAAATGGTTGCGGTAACATCTAGTTGTACATACAACATTTAATATAATTGGGAATTTAACACATAGATACCAGTATCTTATTTTTATATTAGATCACCCATTGAAATCTAACATACTTTACTTCTTGACATATTCGATAAGGCATTTGAGACTGATGGTCATTCTCTTATTTTTTTTTTTTTTTTTTTTTTTTTTGGGTACCGGGGGGACGACCTCAGGACCTCGCGCGCCAGCAGGCGCCCGTGCCACTGAGCGATATCACCGGCCCCTTTCTCGTATGTGGGTTCCGGGAGTCGAACTCGGGCCTTCGCGCTTGCAAGGCAGGCGCTTAAGCCGCTGAGCCGTCTCACCGGCCCTCATTCTCTTATTTTTGATACATTGTATTTCTTTAACATCATGTCATTTTGCTTCTCATATAGCATTAGTTTCTTGATTTCCTCTTTGTCACACTTGACAGTTCTTCCTCTTTCATCTAAGTTTAAATTATTGAACTTCATCATTACTCATTCTTGCAGTCTTCTTTCTTCATGTATACATTTTCTCTTCAAGTTAATTAAATTATCATCTATACACTGATGTGTTCATAATTATAATTTTAGGTCAAGCATTGCCTTTATATATCTAACTGCTAATGCAAAATGTCTTCCTAGGACTTGTTAGTCTCCTCTAATTGAGCACATCAATCATTGAAGCCATGACTGATGCCTTCAGATCCCAGACTTCTCTTTTTCTTCTTAACTTTATCCAGTCAATACATCATGCGCCAGTAACACGTAAAAAGCAAATCTGATTCCACACACCATCTTCTCAAAACTCTCCACACTTTCCCATTGCTAGAGAAGCTCACATAATTGCCATGACCTGTAAGTTCCTTTCTTCTTTTGAAACTTCTCTGACCACGTTGTCAGATATTGCTATGAGTGCTCAATCATGGCATTATTTTTCTTATGAATTCACCAATATATATCCGTTAAATGAAGGCCTGTTGTGGTTTAAATATGAAGTATCTCCCAAACACTCATCTTTGGAAGGGCTTGTTCCTGATGTAGTAATGTCCTAATGTGGAAACTAGGTAGAGGACGCTGACCTCAGAGGGCATGACTCTGGAAGGTGTATCTCTTCATTGGCTCTTTCCCTTTTCTTCTGCTGCCTGGATTCCAGCTTTCCTCCACCACACCTTCCAGCCTTGGAGTTAGCCAACAATGGACTGAAACCTCTGAGACCCTCAGCCAAAATAAACCTTTTCATACTACACCTAGCTTCTGGGTAATTTCTTTCACAATATCTACTAAAAGCCTTCAAATAAGTTTTACCATAACTATTGTCATTCTGTAAGTTCCATTAGGATAGAGACTCTTACTTGTTCTTCACCATTTCATACTGTTATGGGGTGTGTCTAGATGTTCCCCCACTCCCAAGCCTCATGCATTCATAGATGGGGCTTTTCCAGAGGTGGCTGGATTTAGAGTGTGATGCTAGGATTAAGGATTTGTGATTAATAAATTAGTCCACTGACTGGTTTGAAATAGTTCTGGGTAGGATTAAGGGTGTCCCACCCCGGGTGTCAGGGCTACCCACTTTAAGGGCAGAATGCTTGGATAAGAGATAAGCAACAGAAAGAGGGTCACTGCTTGCTGCTTGTCACTTGCTGCTTTGGTTCTTCACTATCTTCCAGCCTTCTGCCTGCCATGAACTGTTTCTCTTCTCTGACACCTCTCTGCCTTGCCACACTGCCTTGGAGACAGCCAACTGTAAACTGAAACCTCTACAAACCGTGTGCTAAATAAACCTTCCTCCTTTAGCTTTGGGTGTCAAGTATTTTGTCTGATCAATGAGAAAAGTAACTAAGACAAAACCCTAATACCTAACTTATTGCTTGATATATAACAGGAGACTATTTCTGAATGAATGAGTGAACATATGTTTCTACAGCATTTGGTTAAACTTATGAATAAGTTGTAATTTTTATACTTTATATTCAAGACAAACTACATAAAATTAATAAGCTGTGACTTGTAAAAATGAAGGCAGTTAAAATTTTTTTTATAAAAATTAGACATACAATATACTCAGGCTACATAGGAAAGAAAAAAATAGAATATTAAAATGATATAACTAATGTTAAATAATTATATAAATGTTCATGTATTTAAAAATATAAAAAATAAACCCAAAGCTCCTATTTCTTAAATGCTTGCTAATTTAGTGATCACATTTATTCAAAACAGGAAGATTTTGAAATAAATTCTCTTTTGAAATATATTTTTGTGTGTGTGTAAAAATGATTAGTAACTTAAAACTAATATAAAATATAAAAATAGATAAATACTTTGGTAGAAAATATGAATAAATATGTAAATAAATATTGCCATTTTGTGATAGTATATATAAATGTATTCCATTTTAGCCTTTGTTTTTTCTTTAAGGATTATCAGCACAATATTGAAGATATACTGTAATGACACACTCTTATGTTGTTTTTGTTACAAATATTTTATATTTAATATTTCAATATCAGGCATGATGCCCCATGTGGATTTTTATAGACTTTTATAAGTTATCAGATGTTTTATTTTGGCATTGAGATGATCATGTTGTTTCCCTTAAGAAATAGAATTTGTGGGCCGGTGAGATGGCTCAGTGGCATAAGTGCCTGCCTGGCAAGCAGGAGGGCCCGAGTTCAACTCCAGGAACCCACATACGAAGAAAGGGCCAGTGATGTCGCTCAGCAGCACGGGCGCCTGCTGGCACGTGAGGTCCTGAGGTCGACCCCTGGTATGCACAAAAAAAAAAAAAAGAAAGAAAGAAATAGAATTTGCGACTTATACTTTGCAGTATTTTAATAATAAACCATCCTTGCATTCCTAGACCATACTCAACTTTGTTACATCATGTACATACATACACATGTGTATGCATATACAGTGTGCAGTTAGTTTTGGAGGCTCACTTGTGTGTAAATATGTATATTATTCATTAATAATCACATTTTGTTCCAGATATAATACATTCATATAGACATAAGTGTATATATATATATATATGAGAAAAATGTAAAGGTATGTCTGACAATGTGCCAATAGTCTTGTGTTCAGCTCATTAATATAGTGCTTAAAAGTATAATCTCTACTCAGGAAAAAGTGGAGGAATATTTTCTCAAACTCCCCTAGCCCAGTTGTGATACCTAAATTATATTAGACTTATGTTTTTTCCCTAACATTTCATGTAGTTTATGAAGATTAAAATTAAAATTTCCTTGAATTTCCTGTAGTATTCATCCGAGAAAACCAGATACATAAGTGTTTTCTATAAAAGATTGTTTAAAATATAGATTTAATTGTTTTATATCATAGGAATATGAAGATTTTCTAAGTTAAATTTTTAAGAATATAGTAAAATATATTGTTTTATAAGAATTATATGGGGGGGCCGGTGAGATGGCTCAGCGGCATAAGCGCCTGCCTGGCAAAGTGCGAGGGCCCGAGTTCGACTCCCGGAACTCACATACGAAAAAAGGGCCGGTGATATCGCTCAGCGGCACAGGTGCCTGCTGGCATGCAAGGTCCTGAGGTCGACCCCCGGTACCCACCAAAAAAAAAAAAAAAAAAAAAAAAGAATTATATGGGAAAATTCATACTACTTCACTGAAATCAAGGGTGGTACCTAACATAAGTTTAAAGCTATATAAATAAGGAAGGAAACATTTCCAAGTACATTCTCTGTGTCTGAGTATTTTATCGTGTATTTAATATCACTGTTAGCTGAAAAGAGATGAGTAATGTAAATGTCAACCAAACTAAATTAAGCAATGCTAGAGAATTATTTACCAGCCATTTAAATTTTTAATATTATGATTTCTGACTTTAAACTTACTAAATATACTTAAATTAATTTAGAAAGTCAGGAAAAAGCTCTTTTCAATAGATACACTTTTCTTTCTGCAATAAAATTCTGATTAATACACTGCTACTCCCTAAAGCAGCATGAAAGTTTTGTTCTATATTTTATTTACCACAAAGTTTCCTAATTGCCTCATACAGTCATCAATTCAATAACTTCACACTTACTTCAAATTTTATCATTATCGAAGACCACTATAAAATCATCACTTGCTTTCCTGTATTATATAAGCAAACAATATTTCAGTTCTGTCTTACTTTTGTTGATCAAAAAACCAGATACCATTATTATCATCTTATAAGTTTAATTCATATTTAAGTTTTCCAACATGGTTTTCAACGTTTTTACTCAGTATTCTTTGTGCACCTTAGGTTTCTTTCTAAGAAAACTATCTTTATCCAGAGTTTTTCTTTTAGAAATTGTTCTTAGGAATATTTGATGGAAGATTCAGTTTTTTATTTGCCTAAAAATATCTTTAATCAACTGATTATTGTACTTATTTTGTAGTAAAGATTTTGAGATTGAATATTATTTATTTCCATCAATTTTAATGTAATCTATTGTTTTTGCTTCTGCTTATGTCAATTTAGACATTCCCTTTCAAGTAAATTATTTTATCTGTTCTAGAAATGTTTGTATGTATCTCCCCACGCTTTTAAAATTGTCTTGGCTGTGTGTATGTTTGTGTGTGTGTGTGTGCACTGTACTCCCTTGCAGGTAGAGTTATCATTGATAGTTATTAATAAGAATTTATAGGTATAATTATACTGTCTTTTGCCCATTTACTTTTGCTTGTTGGGTATGAAATATACATGAAGCAATTAATGAATTGCTTAATTTGTGTGATCCATCTCTGAATTTTTCTGAATAAATTAAATAGGATAAACTCCACAGTCAAAAAAGCAACAAAATACACAATAAGCAAAACATATATGTCAAAGCAAGAATTAAAACCCAACCTGAATTTTAAAAATATTATAATTGAATGATATTTACAACTATATAGGCAATGTTTTATGGTAATTAAGAAAAGGAATTTACATGGAGGTTAAGTACAGATAACTAATAAGACTAGATTTAGTTACCTAAAAACTTAATGGCAAGAAATAAAGTATAGACCAAAAAATAGGAAGTGTAAGTGCAGATGAGGGACTTTGAAGAAATAGCCACGTGACCTACCATATATATATATATATATATTATATATATAAAATACCAAGGATGAAAATAGAATATACTAAATATCCAAACACAAACCAATGCTCACTGAATTACAGAAAGTCCTGAAACTCTAGCCTGAAATGCATCACTAAAGTCTGGAAATATTATGAAACTCAATGTTTATCTCAGCATATTCTATAGAATTCCTTTATTCTATTGAAAATTAAAAGTCATATGTAAATCTCGAGAAAATAGTCCGCTGCTTTGAATTTTTCATATGCAGAATGAGAAGCTGGAAAACTATGAAATAGAAACTATGACAACTGAGAAAAAGATGTAGTAAACAGACTCAAAGTTAGCTGGAAATGGAGATTTTTAGGGACATGCAAAAATTCAAAGAACATATCATACACACAAAAAACATACTGAAAATTAAAGACAATATATTTCAAAGGAAAGAAAATGAGACATTACTAAAAAAAAATTTGAATAGTAAGCAGTAGAATCAAAAAACCTAACAAAATGCTCATGATATAATAGAAAAGTATTAAACACAATTTGGAGAAAAGACAACAATAAAATCATGCGTTATGAGAGGACAAGGAGGCAAAACTGAAAGCATTTCAAAGGTCATGTGAGGGAGCACAAATGAGAAGATGATGGGAAGAATAGGAGAAAAAACATTTTAAAAGGTCATTCTTTTTGAATTGACTAATTAGATGAGAAATAATGTGTCATCATGAGAAATAAAAATATTTGGGCTCATTTCCAGACTGTAATAGAAAAATATGCTTGTATTTCAGGGTTTTGAGTACTGGAAAATTATAATTTTTGTTTTTCCAAAAGTAATCAGTCAATATTTATCAAATTAAAATATACTTAATGCACCAATTCCTTTTCCAGAAATGTATTTTTCATGAAGAAACTCTACAAATAAAATTCTGTCAGAAGTTCTTCAAATAAACTTTTAAACTACTCTAAATGATTACTTAGTGATATCAGATTGGTAAAATGTATTGTCTTGTAATGTCATTTTGATTAGCTATTATGCAAAGTGTATGTATTGATTCAGATTTCTTCCCCAATAATTCAACTTTTAATATAGTACTTTATGAATATCTGAGTATGTGTTGAAGAATGATAAAAAATAAAAAAGAATGCATGACAATGGTATAAAAACTTTTTACTGGTCAGTTTGTTTTTGTGTTTCTGCATCTTAGCAATAACTTATAATTTATATCCATAGTTTGAAAAGATGAATTTTTCATTTGAAAATCAATGTGAAATATATTATGATATAAAAGGTCATTTTATGATGCAAAAATAACTCAAGTGTTATTCATTATTTTCACCACTTTGATCAACGGTTTTCTAGAAATAGGATTTAGAAATTGTAAATTAAAGAAGTATTCTTCCAAAAAGTATTTCTGCATACTCTCGATGTTTTATAAGAAATTTTCTGAATTTTATTTATTTTTATTTATAAAAATAAAAATAAATAAAAATTCAAATCAAGAGGAAACATTACTACTGATCTTACAAAAATTTTGTAAAAAAATATTTCTATAAACAAATAAATGCTAAATAATTAATAACTTCTCTGAAGTAAATTTCTAGAAAATACAAACTATGAAACTGATTCTAGAAGAAATAGAAAATGTGAGAAGATAAATAACTAGAGGGATCAAATTAATAATTAATGTGTTCTTTATATATAGAAAAGTATGATAAAATTGACTAGTGCAGATATCTTTGCCTGGGCTTTTCTTTGCGAGGTATGTTTATAATTATTTTGTTAGTATTAATACTAAATTTTCTTCAGTGACTATTCATCACTTTTTTATTAAAATATTAAAAAGTAATTAGTAATGATCTTAAATTTCAATCAGCCAATTGAGAAAATAGTTATAATTAATGTAGGATACAACAAATTTATAAATAGAACTCCTTACTACTTAAAGTATCTAAGTGTAGCATTTAAAAGAAAAAAGTTTAGCATCAGAAAAGAACAGGAAAAACTGGAAAAGTTAAGGAAACAAAGTTTAATTACTTAAAATCATAATTTCAGGTATGAATATTGCATGCTGTTACATGCTGTAACACTTCTTGAGGACTAATTGCAGTTCTGTGTTTAAAATGAACTATACCAGGGCCGGTGAGATAGCTCAGCAGCATAAGCGCCTGCCTGGCAAGTGCAAGGTTCTGAGTTCGACCCCCGGTACCCACACAGAAAAATAATAATAAATAAATGAAAAATAAATAAATAAATAAACTATACCAAATACAGAAATTGCTTAAAACTTGTTAGGAGGAGAGCAAAGGCTCAGTCTAGGGCTAATTATTACCTTCCATGGAGACGCGATCAGTCATTGCAATTTACACCGTGTTCTGTGAATAATGAAGTTGCATAATTTGCAGAGAAGATTCAGTATTCTCAGACCTGTGTGATTGCTGGGCATTGTTGTGTCTCATCTTTTTTGTTTGTTTGTTTGTTTTTCTTTCTGACAACTCTTTTCCCAGACTTGAGAAATTATTTTTACATACACGGACTGATTAGAAATCAGCTAACGACTTAAGCAAACCCACGGCACAACTTCGGAGTTGTTTCTCTGTGCACCTCTCTCTTATCCATCACTGTCCTGCTCTTGCCAGCTAAGTAAGTCGCCTAGACTCTGGTGTTTATGACTTCAGTTCAGGGAGTTTACTAGTTTTCACCTGGGTCCACAATCCCCAGCCTATAGATATTCTCAGAGTGGGTTAATCACGGGTCATTTTCATCTCTAGGAGATCACTGATTTCCTTGACTGATGCCCAGCGTTTTGAAAGACATGTCTTGAAGGTCACGTTTTTCATAGTTTTAAGTGGCAGGGATGAATATATTCCTGTCTATCGATCTTGGGAGAAAGAGAAATACTGAGGGTTTTAATTGCTTGAAGGAGTTCATTCAAATGGCAAATAAATGATTTAAGAGAAAATCATGAATTTAATAATAGAGTTTACATATTTTTAAAAATCTACTTCGTTTAAGTAGATAAATATGACAGTCACTGAAAAATGGCCTCATGGATTTGAATATTTCTAAACTATCCTAAACACTTTAGATTCCTGAGGGTTTTTTAAAAAAACTTTACTCAGTACCTGTTTACATAATTTTAAGTTAGTAAAGATAAAATTACTGGCAAACCAATTCAGTTTTTCTGAAATGCATGAAGATTAAATGTATAGATTGCTTGGCTTGCTTTAAGTTGATACTTTAGATCTGTACCATGTTAATTCATGAACCGTTCACAGACAGTTAATTTTAGAGCCTATCTTTTGAGCTTCAAGTCAAAGCAAAAGCCTACTTGGAGTTATCCTGGCTGTTTCAGTGACTAGAACTTGACACACTGTGTAGTTTTGCATTTCCATTTTAAAATATACGCTAAGTTTTATACTTGATATCATACTTAAACCATGTAGGTCTTTATGAAAGAAATTTTGAAGCTCACAAAAATTATTTCTGAAACACTTAAAATCTCTGTATGAGAACCTATTACACAGAACCTAATATTCTTAACTATTAATTAAGGACACTGAAGGAAAAGACAGAAAGTTTAAATGTCTTCCCATGCCTGCTCTATTAAGTTGTGCTAAAGTGACCACCAGTTAACAATGATTCTAAAAAGACACTTATAATGGCAAAAATCACCCACCAATAATTTTGAAGTAAAAAAAATGACAACTAAAATTTTTCTGCAGTGCTGAAATAGACAATGTGAACGGCAAAAACATATCATCAAATGAACATGTATTACAGATTATAAAAAAATTCTTATTGCCATTCTTGTGATGTATTTACATAGCAAAGGATGTGCAATACAAATGGTAACTGGCCATGAATTGTTCCCTTATAGGTGAGATTTTAGGCTGAGAATTTATCAGGAGGATCTAATTTTGATTCAAACTACAAGTAAAAGTAGATGCCTATTTTTCTTAGATTAGCTTATGTTTTAAAATTGGAGATTCATATTCCCTAAAGGATAATTAGAATTGTTATTTAATATTTAAACACCTTACATACCTAGGGGTTTTGTTTTTGCTATGTAATGCTGAGAATTTTATAAGATAGAAAAATGTTTCTCAATTTGAAATTGGAGAGAAAATCAGCTTTAAATTATGGTCAAATGAACTTGAATTATGCATAATTCAGGGAATTAATTAATAATTATTTTATTCTACTCATTATTAATAATACTGAAAAATTAGGATACAAATTATTTTTTGGAAAAGAATTTGAATAATTTCAGGGACACCAGAAAGTTTCACACATACACACACACACACACACACACACACACACACACAGATGAACATACAAAGTAACCAAAAGGAAAATTAGGGTCATTCAAAATTGTTTATGCCCTTGCAAAGAAAATCTCTGTATTTGTTTAAAATATTCAAAAATTCTTTTTTTTTTTTTTTTTGTGGGTACTGGGGTCGACCTCAGGACCTCGTGCACCAGCAGGCACCCATGCCACTGAGGGATATCACCGGCCCTTTTTTTGTATGTGGGTTCTGGGAGTCGAACTCGGGCCCTCGTGCTTGCCAGGCAAGAGCTTACGCTGCTGAGCCATCTCACCGGCCCATCAAAAATTCTTGAACATGATAGCCTTGCATTGGCCTGAACATTCTTGCAGTAGAAGAAAAGGTGACTTTTGGAAAGTATTCTCCGCATGTTATCACTCACATCAATCTGCATTACAAGCTGTTACCATCCCCATGGTCATGATTGCAGACCCACATGGTAATGCACACTCTTAGAAGCCTGCCTCTAACCAACGCGGGGGACTAGCACATACAGGAATGGTCTCTGGCACTTTCAGAGGTTGACATGCTATGCTCTTTAATCATTATGAAATTGAAGGAACTATTACTTACAAGAATATTACTTTCCAGGATATTTCATACATTTTTATTTTTGAAATTGGACACGGTAAATGAAAAAAATGTTTAAAATAAATTTGATCTAATTAATTTAACAATATGAATGTGAGTTTCATGCAGTCTTATGTGAAACTGCTCTAGTAATTTCTACATATCAAGTTCTACTAATTTTCTAGGTGTTTCTATAGCTATGATTCATCTTGACTTTCACAACAACCTGAAAGAGGAGATTATTGCTTCTAATTTATAGATTAAAGGATGGAGTTTGATTTTTTCTAAGACAATACTAAGTGAACCAATTTGTCAAACCAATGTCCCTTTTCCCTTCCTCTTTAAAGATCCTCTTTCTTCACCAATGTTTTTCAATAAATGTTTATTCAGAACAATATCATTTGTAAAAATGTTCAAAGTTAATTTGTCTTCTCTACTTATACTTTAATATATGAAAATCTTAAGGGTGTGAAAAATTCTATATTAATTTTAAAAATTTTATTAATTTTGTTTAATGGGACTATACAAAATTATTTTTTTACAGAACTTATTTTTACATAACACCTATGGGTATTCTATGAATAAGAATGTTAAACCAAATATGTATGTAATTCTGAATTCTTTTCTATTTCAGAAGACTTCATTCCTACAGTATTGTGAACAATTTCTGAATATCAGCAAAAAAACTTCCTCAGATATTCTGTTCTCATAACTTTGTAGTTAGACTAGATCTTATATGAGTTCATTTTATATAGAATGTCATTCTAAATTTAAGTGTAGGTTTGTCAATTACTTGTGCAAAATAAATTAGTAAATATTCACATTTATCTTTGTCAACTATTCTCTGTCTTTTCTTTCATCATGTTATATGTCCTTTGGTATGCATTAGGAGGTGAACAAAACACATACTCTAGATCAATAAGTCGAGTGAAAGAATAGATATGAGTTGCTAACAGTTTTCAACCATTATTAAAGCCAGTGGCTATGCTATGTGCCATATTTTATGTGTATTATGCTACTTAATCATTAAACTTAATTAGATATGTCCTATTTGTACTTTCTGTGAAATAAAGATCCTGACATTTAAATAATTTCCTCAATATCATACAAAGAGGTAATTGCAGAGCCCATATTTTAGGTTAGCTTATCTATCTAAATAGTAAATAAGAGTAATATAAATAAATATATTGCTACATTTTAGAATTTTAGGAATTGAACCTACAAGTAAAGATACAGTGGAATAATTTGTATTTGATAGGTTTCACCCTTAACATGGCCACAATAAAAGACTTCCATTGTATGTCTGAGTCAGAAAATTGTACTTTCAGGCATGGTTTTGTTTTTATATTAATGACACTGGTATCATCTTGTGCCACTAAAATAGTAATAAAGCTTGTATTACGCTGGAAGTAAAAAGTTGTAAGTGTTATGAAAGAAAAAGGGGAGGATCTCAGCTATTCCTTCCATGAACTGTGTCCCTAGAGTTGAAATGTGATATATGGATAAGATTTAACTAGGACCAGGGATGGGGGAAAGCAGTCTCACAAGTGGGGCTGCATGAGAAAAACCACATGAAAGGATGGAACACAATGTCTTTAAGCAGCTTAGTAAGTAAAGAGGACTTGATCCTAATGAGGAAAGGGAAAACGAGTTTGTAAAGAATGTTGAAAGCAGCTGTGGATCCTCTACAGCCAAGCTTTTTTGGACATGGACTTACTTATGATCCTAAATGTGGTGGGATGCGATTGTGAAGTGTGACATGATCAGGTACGTTCCACAACATGTCACCCTGGTTGCTACATAGGGAATGAACTGGGGAGGCCAATGCAGAAAGCAGAAGAGCAGTTGGTGCACGACAGAAGTTTAAAGGAAAGACTGCAGTAACCTGTGTTAGGTGGTGTTGGTGTCAGTAGATGAGGGGAGAGGTGGTTGAAGAAGAAGACATCCTGGACTCTGATGAATGAGAATGAAGAAAAATGACACGTCAAGATCTCTAGTATTACTATTAAGTATGAAGAATAACATTCCTGCATGAAGTAACATTAAGGAAGTGTAAGTTTTTAATGAGAAAATAAAAATCAAATTTGGACTTTATAAGTTTGAGAAGCATGTGACATTTATAAGAAGATGTGAATACAACATTTAGATATACATACAGAGAAGTTTGGACTTGGTGTGAAATTTTAGATTCTGCATTTTTTTGTAGAGATCTATGAATGAATAAGATTATGTATAATGAGAAGCAAGGTTCCGGGAAGAATCTGTGAGATATTATTTTAGTTTCAAGCGGGGACAGAAAAAATATCACCAAAAATGTAAATGAAAATTCAGGATAGTATCAACTTTTAACACCTGCTATTATGAGGTCACTCCTGTGCACTAGACTTGATAGTGTGTATCTCTCTAGCGATACCCTAGGAAGATGTTTTGTTTAGTGTTAGCACAGTAATTCTAGCAAAACAATTTGAAGAGTACATTGATTGATGGAGAAAAATCGAAAAATAGAAATAACATAACTTTCAACTTTACTAAGAACCTTATCTATTCTGAAATGTTGAGAGCCAAAAACTACACGGAATGCCTTTCAAGGTCTAGAGGACATATTGTTTGGGGTTTTGTGTTTTATTTTTAAATTCCCATGTATTACTTTGGATAGACAGGAGAGCTATAACTTACAATCTTTTTCTATGTATACAATATTAGAATAAAAAAGTTAAAATTTCCTTCAGATCATTTTTCTCTTAAAAAATTATTGCTGTCTGCAAAACACTTCATATCTTCTCTACCTTATCTCTCAAAAGGTGACATATACCATGAAATATGTCTCTCATTGGAATGAAAGTTTCACATTTAATTTATATGAAAGAATAAAAATGAATTTTTATAATCCTTGATAGCTATAAAAAACTGTCTCATTCTCATAACATTTCAATTTGGAAACATAGAGGTAACACACCTTTGACATTGATTCATATATGTATGTAGATTAAACTCATTTAATTACTATGTACTATTCCATTGTTAGAATAAGGTAAAATATAATTATAATTAATTTGTTCACCTTTGAGTAACATTTATGATTTCTGTTTTTTTAACTTTAAAAAAATAGATACAATGAATTTTCTTAACACAACTCTTGTGAAAGAAGAGATTCTCTACAGTATCATTTTAAATGTGTAATTGACAGGTTGTACTTTAAGTTGTCTTTCTGGCTTGCCAATTTTAAATTACTTTTAACATGTAGTTACCAATTTTGTATTTACAAAATATATTAATTTCTATCTCCCTATATGTCAAGCTCTAGTGTTATTAGACATTGCTTTTCTGGTGAATTTGTTCATCGATAAATTACATTTAACCATTTATTATACACATAATTCTCAGTAGAGTTAAGTATAAGTTTATTAGTTATTAGTTATGGGTATTTAGATCCCATAAAGGCATAAAAATATTTTTTTCCAGTTGTAGGTTATGTGGCTCTTGAACATTAGTGTATGCTGGGTGCAGATGTATATAAGTAATTGTCAGTATCTTGAGACTCTTCAGTAAAGCTAGAACTCTTTAGAAGCAAAAAAGTTCAGTAAATGTTAAAATGATGATAGCAATATTAAGAAGAAAAGGGAGAAAGAGAAAATATGTATAAATCATATATATATATGTATATCTCCTACATGGTCTTAGACCTAATTACTAGAAGCTTAAATATTGCCTGATTTCACTTATATGAGAAACTCAAAATATAAATCAAGAGCAAAA
Source organism: Erethizon dorsatum (assembly GCA_028451465.1). Classification (NCBI taxonomy): domain Eukaryota; kingdom Metazoa; phylum Chordata; class Mammalia; order Rodentia; family Erethizontidae; genus Erethizon; species Erethizon dorsatum. The sequence continues at coordinate 21,387,107 of CM051824.1, forward strand.
GAAAAGATAGATAATAGGAAGCAGGGAAAATGGGAAGGGGAACAAGAAATGGAGGACGGAGAGAGAGAGAGAGAAGGGAGAGAAAGGGGATAGAAAAAAGGAATCAAAAGAAATGGAAGTAGAGTTTTTGCAAATGTGAAGGAGACTAGGAGTTGAAAGGAGCAGGGAGGGAATGGGGGTAGGAGACAACAAAAGAATTAAGATATTTATGTATATGTGCCAGCTCCCTACATTAAATGTAATCATTATGTGCTACAAACAAATAAATTAATTTAATTAAATGAATGTATTAATTTATTGATAAATTTATTAATACATTAATTTAATTAAAGATAAATAATAAAATGATAAGTAATCATAATCACCATCATAAATAATACTTATAAAGTAATGACCATGTAGCACCAAGTACTCTAAGTGCTTTGGATGCATTAGCATTTAATTCTAATGCCTTCCCTTGTAAGGTCAGACTTTTGTTAATGATGTTTTATAGATTAGGAAATCAGTGCCATAGTTTATACTTTATCATTGATTATTTACATAATGAATGAAATGTCCTGAGTTTGAACCACAGAGTAGCCCACAATTGGTATTACTCCCTTTTATGAAGACTTCATACATTTTCTTTTGTTCTACATGAAAAAGGAAGTACAGTAATACCACAGTGTACAAACACTTCTGCTTGCAAGCAATTCAGCTTGCACCCAAAAGCATTAAGCAAAAAATTGTTTCTATTTGCAAATTCTGTATCAGGTGACAAACATGACCACAGCTGTTTTCCCCACACAAACACAAATGTAGCCATCTTTCCCAAAATCATAACACAAATTAAGTTCATTAACTGGGGAACTACTGTACAACCAGCAAGAAATAAGGCAAAGGTGCACTAGAAACAGAATGAGAAAAGAGAGGAGACACATTTGAAAGTAACAACTGAGATAGATGTTGTTTGTGTGTTGTACAAAAAACACATAAAATAATCAGGGACCCATGACTATCTCTCAAGGTATCATTGACATGTAAATAGGCTTCAGTGATGATGTTAAGTTTGAACTGAAAATCAGGTAAATTCTGCTGTCAATCTACATTTCCTTAAAAGAAAATAATTAACCAATAGATTGGGCCAATGAGGTAGCTCAGCGGCACAAGCGCCTGCCTGGCAAGCGCGAGGTCCTGAGTTCAACTCCCACTACCCACATAAAAAAGTAAATTCAAATATAAATAAATAAACCAATAGATTTATTTTCCTGATTATTGATGCCATTCTAATTGATGAAAGGGCAATTCCACAGTATGAAATTAGTTTTTTGGATTGGGGATAGGTTCATATATTACAGACAGTATTACCAGTAGTTGCTAATCAGTTAAAGGATTTTAAGTTTCTAAAAAACCTGTGATGAGACAAATTGTATATTTTCTTTCTCTGTCTTGCCAAACATCTCCAGCTAAGTTTCTACATATTTTGATATATAATTTAGGAGCTTAAATTAGTCTTGCCAATTATATCTATGGTCTCTTTCAACCAATTTGAAACTATAGAGATAGTCCAGATATGAGTATGAGAGTGTGAGAGTCTTTATTTCAAGAAATGATTACCATTTTGTTTTTCTTTTTTACTTAAAAACTTTTAAATAATTCCAAGTAAAAGATAAATGTCAAATATATCAAAGGAGTCAAAAAAGGCAATTACGTTAAATATGTAAGATGAGTAGATTGCTATGAATAATGTTCCTGTTTTTGATACTTGAAAAAGAAAAGTAATCCAATTAAAATGGACAAAAGATGAAAAGAGACATTTCTCAAAAAAAAATTTTTTTTTCAACAAGTTCCCAAAAGGTATATGATGTGTTCAGCATCACTAATTATTAGGAATGATACAAATCAATATCACTACCATGGTACTCACAAATCAACTCAGTCCAGTAAGACTGTCTACTATCAAAAAGGTAGCAAGTGTTGGCAAGAATGTGAAGAAAAGAGAAATCTCACATATTCTTAGTGGCTAAGGAAATTAGTATAACAATTATGGAAAACAGTAGAATGAGCCCTCAAGAAATTAAAAATATAACTACCATATGATCCATCAATCTTACTATTGGGAATAAGAAGTGTGATTGAAATATACAGTGAATGAGTAAAAAGAAAAATATAGTAAAATACATACTGTCATTAAGTGTGTCCTCATACACCTTATTCACCAGATCTGGCACTGTACCATTTCTAGCTCTTCCCCCAAAACAAAATGATCATGAAAAGTAAATATTTTGAACTGATTCAGGACATAGAGACAGCCAGTACAGTGCAAGTGAAGACACTCAGGAAAGAGGACTTGCAGAACTACTTCAGATAGTGGAAAGAATGATGGGATAAATGTGCTTGAAATGAGAGAGAATTTAAACATTGACAATATGTTTCAATCACATCTGGTTTATTCAAAGGAAATGAAATAAATATATCAATAAACATTTGTACTTTCATGTTTATTATACCGATAGCTACAGAATCAACCTAAATGTTTATCATTAAATGAATGAACAAAGAGTATTTGGCACATATAAACAATTGAATACTACTAAACCATAAAAAGCATACAATCCTGTCATTTGCAGGAACACAGGTGAATACTGAAGACACTATGCTAAGTGAAATAAGCCAAGTACAGAAAGAAAAATACCACATGATCTCATTCTTATGAAGAATCTATAAAAAGTCATCTCATAGAAGTATTTACCACAAGCTGGGGGCAAAGAGTAGTTGTTGGGTGCAATATTAATGGTAAACAGAAAGAAGAACTTTGGTACTCTATTGCACTGATGTGTGGCTATATTTAACAATAATTAATTGTACATTTTAAAGTAACCAGATGAGAGGATTTATAAAATGTTATTACAAAAAAATATTTCAGTGAAAGATATACTGGTTGCCCTGATATTTTATTATATAATATATACATGTACAGAAATATCACATTGTACCTCATACTTATGTACAGCTAACATATCAATCAAAAACAAATCAAGAACCAACATTATTAGAATGCTTAGAAGCCTGAGGAACTCTTTAAACAAAATAAAAATAATACCAATAAAATGGTAATAATTTAAACAACAGACTATGTGTACTTAAGATATTTGACACATACTTTGAATACTCTATTAGAAAAATCAAGATATGGAAATATATTTTGCCATTGATGGAAATTGTTAAATTTTAGCCTGTGAAGTAATCAGTTCAATCAATTAAGCATGCATGCCATAAAGTAGAACAAATGGAAAACTATGCAATTAAATTGCATCAGTAAAGTTTGTTTCTTGAGTTGTACAGAAATCTAAAAATTTACCTCAGACAACTATAATATTATGGATCATTTTAATTAAATAAACCTTAAAATGCCTTGACAAGGGAGAAACCAAATCAGTAAAATCTGCAAGTTATTCATTGAATAATGAGTATTGATCATATATAGCATTATGCACTCAGTCAATAATGGGTAACTATATATTGAAATTCACCTTTTTTTTGTGGGTACTGGCGGTCAAACTCGGGACCTTGTGCTTGCAAGCAGGTGCTTGCGCTGCTGAGCGATATCACTGGCCCTTTTTTCCTTTGTATATGGATACCGGGAGTCTAACTCAGGACCTCGTGCTTGCCAGGCAGGCGCTTATGCCGCAGAGCTATCTCACCAGCCCCACCATATTTTTTAATAACTATTTATCTATTTAAAATCACAACCTAACAACTATACTAATAAATTATCATAGTTGACATTTACTTTTTAGAACTCATTCACTTCTCAGATTTCATCACACACACAAAAGTTATTCAAGTGAAAATTGAGTTTGAATGTAACATTTGAATTCTACAAACATCACATAATTTACAAGAAAAGTAAACCCATCCTGTATTTTGTAGCTGTGTGAAAAACATTCAAATTCTAGTTACTACTCTTAAGTTAGATCTACAAATTGTTCCTCCACCATTTAATAAACCCATTAATTTGCAAAGAGATTTAAAACTGTGTTCATTGTTTTCTTTCTCACTTTTATGGTTGAAAAAGGCAACTGTCCACTTTTTTAAAAAGTTTAGGTTAAGCACTTGGAAAATACTAGCCTGTTTCTTTTGTAATGTAAAGTCAATTCTTTCCTGTAATCAGCGTTTTATAACAGAGGAATTATAAATGTGAAAGAAAAAAATCACTACTCTTCCTTCACTGTATATTTCTGCTAACAGATTCTTTATACTGTTAAATCATTACTCTCTTCTTTTCAGTTCTCTAATTTGTAATTTAGATGATAATCACAGATTATCCTCCCAAACATGAGTCATCACATAAGAACATACTGTAATTCACAAATATGTACACTGACATTCATGAACACACACATCAACTTCCAAAACTGTCAACAATATGATTAGTCGTATGAATCACAAAGCATGTTAGAGCCTTTAATTGTAATATAACATGTTGCTCGGTCCCAAGCCACCCACAGACCCTTGTTCAGAATGTATAAAAACAAGGTATATATATATATATATATATATATATATATATATATATATATATATATAAAGTAAAGGTATAATAAGAACACAGTATATGAATGAGGACAAGTGTAATAAATAAAAAAATGGATAAAACTTTATTTGAGGCATGTTATACAGCTTACAGAACAAACCTTCTTTCACCTGGGAGTATTTATGTTTTGATTACTTATAGTGAAAATTCCAGAAAATTGCTTGTTAAATTAGTTGAACATTAAAGGATGACATCATGCCCTGTAGTAAACTAGTGTTCTGGAAGTATTTCAACATGAAGCATTGCTTTACTTATTTCTAAATACTGAAGATAGAATGGGATGTTTTAGATGTCATGAAGGGACTACAATGACTTTCCTGTGAATTGCCATTGTTTCTAGTATTGAATTCTAAAAATTTTAGGTGTTTTAAAACAGTGATGGTGGAGCCGGTGAGATGGCTCAGTGGCGTAAGCACCTGCCTGGCAAGCGTGAGGTCCTGAGTTCAACTACTGGAACCCACACACGAAAAAAGGGCCGGTGATATCACTCAGTGGCACAGGTGCCTACTGGTGCACGAGGTCCTGAGGTCGACCCCTGGTACCCACAAAAAAATAAATAAATAAATAAAATTAAACAGTGATGGCATATAAAACAGAAAGTATACCTACTATAATTTATACTGTGTATCAGGTCCTGCAGATTTATAATAGGTGAAACAATACAGTACAATCTCTCAGAAAGATTTATTCATAAGCAAAGAATGATAGACAAAGTACTAAGTGTGACTGGGTACTTAAATAAAAATTGCTCCATTGAGCAAAGAAATTTTAGCTTGAATCATGTAACATACTTTTACCATACTAGTGAAGTTTCTGGTATACTTCAAGCAAAATGAATAGCATTTGTAACACACATGTTATTATGTTTTTTCATAGTTTGAAGGGATGAATATTTGATTAGCATGGCAGGATATTAATTAAAACTAGAAATGCATTGTGAAGTCTGATAGTAAGAATTTTTTCATATTCGAAGATCTAAAATTTAGAGGAAAATCATGCATTCAAAATTTCAGAAATAAAAAAGTGTCCGTTTGTGTTTTCTCTTTTAATGCTTCAATAAAATGAAGTATATAGGTATGTTTTCTAATGTTGACTCATCTTTCTATTTCTGGGAAAAACCTTAACTAGTCGTGTTGTATTCATCTGCTCAACTTGACTCAGTGTTTTGGTGATTTATTATGTGTTCTTAAATCTGTAGGGTGAGAGAGTGATATTTTATCAGTATCTCTTTAGTAATACAATTGAAGTCTACATTTACCATTTCTATGTAAGTTATATTGGTCATGTGACTATATTTAGTCAACGGTAGATAGAAGAGTTGTGTGCCACTCTCACTTCATGGATTTTGAAGTAAGATGCTTAGTCTCTATGAATTTATTCCTAATTTTCTTAGTTTGGAATTTGGATATGGTGGTAGTAGTGGCTAATTACTGACTATGTACGCAAGGGAATTAGGAGATGGAAGAGTAAGAAAAAATGAAACCTGAGTCCCTCAATAATCTAATGACTCAGGAGGATCTAATTCCCTTTCAGAATCCAAATACTGAAACTTTTATGGAAAAAGAAGAAAAAATTAAAAAGGTATTTCACATCTCTCTCTCTACTTCATAGTAGTTTATATACTGTACAAATTATTTAGTCATTAGAAGTTTGACACAATTTGTTCATGAAATAATAAAGCTATCTTGGGAATAGATTTCTTTTTATAGGTTTTTAAAGTAGTTTAATAAAAATTGAATCTATACAAAAGTGCTCATGAATTCATAAAACATATGAATTTCATACTAAACAACAGTAATTACAAACTTGGAGCATAATACTAGACATCCTGTCTATTATGATGTCACATTCCCACCATCACTGGTATTACACCACACTCAGGGTAACAGTACTCTTACTTAAATTATTTATAATATTTTCACTTCAAAGGTAAGATAAATATGTAGCTATTTCTTAAGCTCTCTTTTCTTTATGCAAACTTTGGAAATTTATATAAAGTAATGTTGAATATACTCTGCAATCTGATATTTATTCGAATTATATTATAAAAGTTCATACATGATTTTCTGTGCATTATAACACCTTCATTTTTAATGCTATTATGTATAAAATTATACAACCTGGAATTATTTCCTGTACTTTTCTATATTTTTTCTTAAAGATGGTGCAGTTATTAAAGTATTATATCTCAAAAAGTTTATTTACAATGTTTCTAGGAAGTAAATTTTATTAGTATATTAGCATTCCTGAATATAGATGTTGCATATATTTGGCTTTATGAAATTATGGCATTCTTGGGCATTTTAATATTAGTCATTCTCTTAAAAATCAATGCTATTTTTATTGATCTACTATCACATTTTTTCTGAATACTAGAAAAATTTGATTTATTTTAGTACATTTGCCAAACTTTGTGCATCTTTATGTAAAGTGAATAGTCAAGGTTTCTGACCACTTTTCAAGCATTTAAAAATATTTTCTTGGTTATGGCTAAGCTATGCAGTGTTACCTTATCTCAGTTCATGTGTTCATTATTAACATTCTCTAGTATCTAATGCTTTAGCCTTAATGTGTTTGGACTTACCAACCATCTCCCTTACAGTATGGGTTTATTGTGTTTTATGACGGTATATCCAGACACTTCCCTCTTGTGAGGACTGCAACTTTTTTCCTCTGGCTTCTGAAAATATCAGTAGGTGACAGGTCACGCAGCTGAATCCCTAGTTTCTCTCTCTCACCCACACATTCCAGGATATTTGCCACTGATTGATGAAAGCTACCTAGATGAAGATTTCCTCTCTTCCTTAGAAGCATATTGTTTGTATCTACTGGTCAGTGTAGCAGTTGAAAGGCATATCCCATATTAGGATAATAGAAAGTTTCATCCTAGCGTAAAGCTCCCTGTGGAACTAGCCGAGGCTAATGTTGAGATTGAACTACAGTTCAAAGCACTCCTCTGAACAATCCCATTTCTAGTCTCAAGCTAAATTTCTGACTTGAATGCCTTTGACTGAAGAGAGGTGAAGTCCCAAGAGTAGGTGGTTGGGTTCCCCTGCCATGATATCATATTGGCTACATAACAATTGTTCTTCAAATAATACTATTTATGTTATCCCACACAGTGGAAAGAAGAATACTCAAACATTTTGAGAACTGTCAGGGTGCTGGGGATATAGCTCAGAGGCACAGTGCCTGCCTGGCAAGTGTGACATCATGAGTTCGATTCCTGGTACCAAAAAAAAAAAAACTGTTAAATACAATATATGGTGATATTGTTAGCTGTGGGTCCCTCACTGTAGTTCTGTGATAGAATAGGGGAATATGAGGTAGGTAAAAAATAGAATTGTGGCCAACATGCAGTTAATATTGAGGTCACCAGGCTCACTAAACCATAGACACATCACGAATCATTTCTCATTCTTGAATTTTATATCTGTAATAGACATATTTAATAATTGGTAGGATAGATAACTAAATTGGATTTTTAGCCAATAAGAGACAAGTGACATTATGATGTACTGTCTATCTCTCATCAGGAGAATAAATCAGAATTAACAGTATATATGGAGGCAGTACAGAAAATAACAGGTCCCTAAAGATCCAGTAGCATCTAGTCCCTTCACATTTCCATTAAATTTATTGGTGTGTCTCTTGGGAAAGAAAAAAAAAATAAACAAACAGATGGATCTTTGAAAAGATAATTGAGAACTACACACTCAACCAGAAGTAATACCAATTAAATCTGTTTTGGTAAATTTGGCACCTTTACTAGATCAGATAAGAAGATGAAGACTAAGTATGATTGAATAAATTATCATTCAGCATCGAAGAGCCAAAATGTTTAGGAAACAGGATTTGAATGAAAATCCCATGGACACAAATATTCATATTCTTAGTTAGTTTAAAAAACTTCCCATGTACCATCAAAATATCTTAAGTAAAAATTAACCCTTATTATTTTGGCTTTCCAATTTTTTTATTAGGGACAATTTTTAAAAAGCAGGTGAAAGTGGGGTTACAATTTGACTTTTCTCTATAAAACTCATTGTAACTAGTATTTTACATCATTTCAAAATCTTTCAGAAAGGTGGCTGGAGATCAATTGTTGCAAATTTAGGAAGAACTCACTGACGTGGTAGTAAATGGATGGTGGCAGGTTAGACAGTGTACAACTTAAACATCTTTTACTGCCACAGAATTTTGGCTTTGCTTGGCTTCCTCTGGTGCCTACATTCACTGGATTTTGCCTATTTTTGTTTGAGCCAATCTATATATTTTTATTTTTTATTTTAAATTTCCTTTCCTTTCATTATCCTCTTTTCTTCCTTCCTTGAAATATATTTTGTAATTTGCCCATAAGTGAAACAATTACTTGATAATCATGTGGAATATAGACCACACTAAAGGCAAGAATTTAAGTGCAAAGCAACTGCTGCCAGAAAACCAAAGAGCATAAAACCCCAACAAAACTGCATTCTGCTAATCTTAATTTTGTTATTACTTACACAAGTATAAAAGTCTGATTCAACATGCTTGTTGGGCAATTTTCAGTGGATGCACTCAGAAAATAAAATTTATGCTTTAAAATATTTTATTAGTATATATTTTTGATATATAGTAAATAGAAAATAAAATTTAAAATGACAGCAATTCCATTATAATTTATGAGATATAAAGAATAAAACTTCTGGAAGAAGGGTGTTGTAAATAATTTATTGTGTTAGAGCCAGTTGGCACTGCAAAAAAACAGGATATGAAGGACATTATATTTAGCAATTATCTGAGAAATACAATGTAGGGATGCAGTAGATTCCTTAATGAAATTTCACTGACAGTTTTCTATAATTGAAAAATATAATAATCCCTAGGTTTTCAAAGAGCATGGAAAGATTCAAGAACTACAAATGCAAATGAGTGGCATTTATTTATTTTTTTTATTTTGAAGAGAAGAAAAACAATAAAACAATGGTACAAAATTTCAAAACAAGATAATAGGAGAGTAACAATGGCTAATATATTGTGTATTGTTATCTTCAAAGTAGGTATTCACATTACAAGAGATAGACATGAAAAACTGATTAAAAGATATAAGCACAAACTTTTCAATGAACTAATAGCAATTAGTAGTGTAATTATTTAGTTATCATGTATTTATATGTACATTTTTTTTCTTTTACCTTCCTTCTTTTCTCCTTTCCCCATCCCAGTTGTTCTTTACTTTTGAGCAGTTTCTTCCCCTTTCACAATATCTATTGTACATTTTGGATCTTATTTACTCTTTCAGCTTCTTACACTAGGTTGACAATATGATGTTTACACATGCGAGTCTGATTTTCTTCACTTATGAGTATGATCTCAAGTTGCATCCATTTACCTATAAAAGCTTCGAGTTTATCTTTCTTTATAGCTGAGTAGTACTCCATTGTATCAAAAGACCACATTTTTTGTTATCCATTCCTTGGTTAATGGACATTTGGGTTGTTTCAAATATTTAGCTATTATAAATTGTGCTGCTATAAACATAGGTGCATATATATCACTGTGGTATGATGTTTTTACTTCTTCTGGTAAAATACCCAGAAAGGGAATAGCTGGGTCAAATGAGAACTTTAATCTTAGTTTTTTGAGGAATCTCCACACTGATTTTCATGATGGTTGCATGAGTGTACACTCCCACCAACAGTTGAGAAGTGTTCCTTTTTCCCCACAACCCCTCCAGCATTTGTTATTGGTTGATTCTTGATGATAGCCATTCTTTCTGGAGTGAGGTGGAATCTCAATGTTGTTTTAATTTGCATCTCTCAAATGGCCAATGATATCAAATGTGTTTTCATATATTTGCTATTGATATTTCTTCTTCTGAGAAGTGCATATTCATTTCAGATGCCCATTTCAGGATTGGGTCTTTTAATTTGGGGGGGGTCTGATTATTTTCAATTCTTTATATGTTTTAGATGTAAGTCCTTTATCTGAGGGACAATTGGCTAAAATGTTTTGCCCAATCTGTGGGTTGTCTTTTCACTTTGTTGGTGATTTCTTTTGATGTGCAAAAGATTTTTAGGAAGATGAGATCCCAGTTGTTGATTCTTTTTTTTTGTGGGTACCAGGGGGTCGACCTCAGGACCTCGCGTGTCAGCAGGCGCCCGTGCCGCTGAGCGATATCACCGGCCCCTTTTTCGTATGTGGGTTCCGGGAGTTGAACTCAGGCCCTCGTGCTTGCCAGGAAGGCGCTTAAGCTGCTGAGCCATCTCACCGGCCCCAGTTGTTGATTCTTTGAAGTATTTCCCTTGCAGTTTATGTTTTGTTCATGAACACTCTGCACATACCTAAGACTTCAAGATTTCCAGCTTCTGCCGGTGAGATGGCTCAGCGGCATAAGCGCCTGCCTTGCAAGCGCGAGGGCCCGAGTTCAACTCTCGGATCCCACATACGAAAAAGGGGCCGGTGATATCGCTCAGCGGCACGGGTGCCTGTTGGCGCGCGAGGTCCTGAGGTCGACCCCCCGGTACCCACCAAAAAAAAAAAAAAAGATTTCCAGCTTCTTTTTCTTTCAGTAGATTGAGTGTTTCTGTTTCAATATTTAGATCTTTGATCCTTTTTGACTTTAGTTTAGTGCATGATGATAGACATGGGTCTAGTTTCAGTCTTCAGCATGTAGAAAGACAGATTTTCCAGCACCATTTATTAAATGGTTATCTTTCTTCCAGTGAAAATGTTTGGCCCCTTTGTCAAAGATAAGGTGGCTGAGTGTGTTTGTAGTTGTGTCTGCATCTTCTAATCTGTTCCACTGATCCTCAGGTTTGTTTTTATGGCAGTATCATGCTGATTTTATCACAATAGCTTTGTAGCATAATTTCAAGTCAGGGATTGTGATGCCTCTTGCCTTACCTTTGTTGCTCAGAATTGCCTTTGCTATTCTAGGTCTCTTCTGGTTCCAAATGTATTTTAGGAATATTTTCTATAGTTTCTGAGGTATGTTAACTGTATTTTGATTGGGATTGCATTAAATGTGTACAAAAATTTTGGGAGTGTGAACATTCTCACTATGTTGGTTCTTCCTATCCAGAGCAAGGTATATCTTTCCGTTTCTGATATCCTCTTCTATCTCCTTTTTCAGAGTACTGTGATTTTGAATGTATAGATTTTTACTTCCTTTGTTAGATTGATTCCTAAGTATTTCATTTTTTAGTTGCTATTGTGAAGGGTGCGGTTTCCCTAATTTTTTTTCTCAGTGGGTTTGTTGTTTGTATACGGGGATATTATTGATTTTTTTTTGTGAGTACAGGGGATCAACCTCAGGACCTTGCGCGCCAGCAGGTGCCCATGTCACTGAGTGGTATTACTGGCCCTTTTTTTGTATGTGGGTTCTGGGAGTCAAACTCGGGCCCTCGTGCTTGCCAGGCAGGTGCTTATACCGCTGAGCCATGTCACTGGCCCTATTATTGATTTTTGAGTACTGACTTTGTATCCAGCAATGCTGCTGAATTTACTTATTAAATCTAGAAGTCTTTTGGTGGAGTTTTTGGGGTCTTCTATGTAGAGTATGATGTCATCTGCAAATAATGATAATTTAAGTTCTTCCTTTCCTGTCCTTGTTCCTTTTATTTCTTTCTCTTTTCTAATTGCTCTGCCTAATGTTTCCAGAACTATATTCAATAGGAATGGAGATTGTGGACATTCTGGCCTTGTTCCTGATTTTAGAGTGAAAGTTTTCAGTTTTTGGCCACTTAGTATGATGTTGGTTTGTCATAGATGGCTTTTATCAGATTGAGGTAAAGACCATCTATTCTGATTTTCTTTAGGGTTTTCTTTTTTTTCATGAACGAGTGTTGGATTTTGTCAAATGCTTTTTCTGAATCTGTTGATATGAGCATGTGATTTTTGTCTTTGGCTCTGTTGATATGGTGCATTTCATTAATTGATTTGCATATATTGAACCATCCCTGCATTCATAGGATGAATCCCTCTTGGTCATAGCGTACAATCTTTTTGATGATTTGCTGCATTCTTTTTGCTAGTATCTTATTAAGGGTTTTTGCATCTATGTTCATCAGGGAGATTGGCAGGTAGTTCTCATTTTTGGTTGGGCCTTTCTCTGGTTTTGGTATCAGGGTATTACTTGCCTCCAGGAATGAGTTAGTTTGCTTCCCTTTCAATTTCATGAAAGAGTTGAGGGGTATTGGCATTAAATCTCTAAATTTCTTGTAGAATTCAGCAGTGAATCCAACAGGACCTGGGCTTTTCTTTGTTGGTAAGTTTTTAATTATATTTTCAATCTCATTAACTGATATTGGGTTATTCAGAATTTTTATTCAGAATTTTTATATATTCCTGATTCAGCTTTGGTAATTTATACATATCTAGGAATCTGTCCATTTCTTCTGTGTTTTCTATCCTATGAGAGTAAAGATTTTCAAATTAGGTATTAATGATCTTCTGAATTTCCACAGGTACTGTAATGATTTCACCCTTTTCATTCCTCAGTGCATGAATTTGAGTCTTTTCTTTCCTTTTTGATAATGTTGGCTATGGGTTTATCAATTTTATATATTCTTTCAAAGAACCAACTCTTCCATTCATTAATTCTTCATATTGTTTCTTTGTCTCCATTGCATTAATCTCTGCTGTGATCTTTATAATTTCTTCCCTTGTATGGGCTTTGGGCTTGTCTTGGTCTTCTTTTTCTAGAAGCTTGAGGTGCAACATTAGGTTGTTTATTTGTGCTCATTCTGTTTTCCTTATGTGAGAATTCACTACTATAAATTTCCCTCTTAGTACTGCTTTCATTGTGTCTGATAAGTTCTGGTATGTTGTATCTGCTTTCTTGTTTAGTTATAGATATTGTTTAATTTCTTCTTTAATTTTATCTGTGATCCATTTGTTATTTTAGAGGGTGTTATTTAATTTCCTTGTGTTTATGGAGTTTTTGCAGTTTCTTTTGCCAATAGTTACCAATTTCATTGCACTATGGTCAGATAATATGCATGGGATAATTTCAGTTCCTTTGCATTTCCTTAAGCATGTCCTGTGGGCTACTATATGGTCTACTTTAGAGAACATCACATGTGCAGCTGAGAAGAATGTGTTTTCTGATGATGTTGGGTGGAACACTCTGAAAACACCTACTAAGTCCATTTGTTCACAGGTTTGATTCAGTTTTGATATTTCTTTGCTGACTTTTTGTCTAGTTGACCTATCTTTTGTGACAGTGTTGTATTAAAGTCTCCCATTAAAATTGTGTTATTTCTTATTTGTTTTTTCATGTCTATTTACAATTGTCTATTTACAATTGTCTATATAGTTGGGTGCTTGTTTATTTGGTGCATACATATTTACAATTGCTATCTCTTACTCTGGAAATTTCCCCCTAACAAGTATGTAGTGACCTTCTTTATCACTTTTGATCATTCTTGGTTTGAAGTTCACATTGTCTGCAAACAAGATAACTACCCCTGCTTTTTTCTGAGTTCCTGTTGCATGGAGTATTGTTTTCCATCATTTGACTTTCAGTCTATGAGTATTTTTTAGTTAAATGTGTTTTTGGTATATAACATATTGTTAGAACTGGTTTCTGAATCCATTCTGTCAGGCTGTTTCTTTTGATTGATGAATCGAGGCCCTTTACACTGATGGTTATAACTGATATGTATTGGTTTATATTTGTCATATTTTCCTACTGTTGATTTCCTGCTTTTCTTCTCTGTTTAATTGCTTGCCCTGCCTGGTGGTTTCTTTCTGTTGTTGTTCTTGGAATTGTGGTCATTTTTGTCTCTGTCTAGATTATCTTTCAGTACTCTTTGTAGGGTTTGGTGGTCATTAATTTCTTCAGTTGTTCTTGGTCATGGAAGTATCTTATTTCTCCATTAATTTTGAAAGAAAATTTTGCAGGGTACATCAATCTGGGTTGAAAGATGTTTTCTTTCTGTACTTGAAATACTTCACTCCAAGCTCTTCTTGACTTGAGAATTTGTTTTGAGAAGTTTGCCATGATTCTGATGGGCTTTCCTTTATAGGCAATCAGTTTCTTTTCTCTACCAGCTTTTAATAGTCTGTTCTTGTAGTAGATTTCTAGAATCTTGATTATTATGTCTTGGTGTATATTTATTTTGGTCATGGCTGTTTAGATTTCTATATACTTCATTTATTTGTATTTCACATTCTTTACCCATGCTTGGGAATTTTTCTGCTATTATTTCTGTGAATTTTTTTAAATTGTATTTGCACTGTCTCCAGCTTTCTCATTGACTCCAACCAATTTTATGTTATTCTTCTTTGCATAATCTTGTAGATGTTGGATTGATTTTTCATGGTCTCTTGCTTTTTTAAAGATATTTTTCTTTTCATAATCACCAGCTGCAATTCTGTCTTCAAAATCTAATATTCTATCCTCTCTTTATACAATCTGTTGCATATACTTTCAGTGGAGGATTTAATCTCTTGGATATCTGTTTGAATCTGTTCCATGGATTCCATTTATCTCCTATGGATGTTTTTTTGTTTCCATCCTTTCTCTATACTCTTCTATAAGTTTTTCTCTGCCTTATCTAATATTTTTGATTTTAAGAATCATTTCACTTTGTACTCGAGAGATTATTTTCTCTATAGCCTTTTCCACTTGTTTTTTTCATTTCCATTGCTAGCATTTCAGAAAGTTCCCATGTTTGACTTCCAGTTTTGTCTATCTCATTGTGCCCTGGGCTTGTCCTGGGTGGACTGGTGGTCTTGGGTTCCATTTTTTTTCTGCATCTTGTCATTTTCTATTTTCTTTTTTTATTAGTATATTTTGTTTTCTGTGTTGATTCTTGCTGATTGCTTATGGTAGATAGCTGTATCACTGGTATTGAGGCTTCCCTAGGAGATGTCTGTTCTTCAAGGATGTCCTCTAGATATAGGTGGTTCTTTAGAGCTATCCAAGGAACCTACCTTCCCAGTTTGTAAAGGATGCAAAGTTACTATTTGTCTCAGCACCTAACCCATTGGTACTGGGTTGTGGTGGTGATTATGATCCCATACAATCACAGTGTTATCATACAGGGTAGAAAAATTAACTATAAAATGTACATATGACATCCTTGCTAAAGTAGTACAGTTAGTTATAACAATAATTTCAAGTATACCTTAACTACTGACAAAGTATGGTAACCATTAACCTCCTACCTCCAACCACAGGAGGAAACTCTAAAGTTGTATAACAAAATTAAACATATACCATGTACCTTTGCCCCTTAGTGGAATGATTTTATCCTTCTGTGTGTGGGGGGTGGGGGATTAAGATGTGTAGGGGACAGGATAAAGTATTGAATGAGGTCAAATATAGTAGAGTCAATGCTGGAGGTCAAAGGGTGATCACCCAAGTTTTGGGAAACTGGAGGACCCAGGAGGGAAAGAATGTAATAGAATGTGAAGGAGTAATCAGAAAGGGAAGAGACAAAGTTTATTCACTTGAAAGTTTAAATTCAAGATGAAGTTGAGGAAAGAAAGGATTAGTAGAAGAAAGAAAAAGAAATGTGAGAAAACTAAACAGTGAAAGAAAAGAAGAAAGAAAGAGAAGGAGAACAAAAAGTAAAAGAAGAAATGAAAGAAAAAAAGGGGGATGAGAAAAAGGGAGAAAAAAAGAAAAAACAAACAAAAATTCCAAAACAAAAAATAACCACAAAATACAAGAGAAAACAAGATGACATCCAACCAGACAGGAAAAGGATAGTCAATCAGATGAACAAGGGAGAATAAAAGTAATAAAATATCTCTGGTGTTTACAGTTCTGTGATAGTGTCCATGTCAGATCCCAGAAATGTGCTGTGTACTCCAGCCAAATTTGCCATGGGAATTGTGCTGGGTGTGAGACTAAACTTGGCTCTGGAAGTGGGGGCTGGGACTGGTTTGTTGGTGGAGTTCCCCAGAGCCCAACTGCTGGCTCCTTGATAATGCTTCAGACACTTCCGTGTTGCTGGTCTCACTGATTATTCTGCCCTCCAAAGGCATGTGTGCCCATGTGCCTGGGGCCTGGCTGTATGATTGGCATTTAAATGATAGAGGTTATACTAGGAATGGCTTGGGCTATAGATTTACTTAACAATGGTTAAAATGTAATGACTATAAAAATGTATCTTACAAAAGTAGATATTATAAATCAAATAAAATATCATGCTAAATGAACAAATACTTGACTTAAATATTAACAGTAAATGTCAGCTTTGGTAGGTAGTTGCTATTCAAGATGTAGGCAGAAATTACAATCTTGGCTTCCAGGAAAAGCAAAAGAATTCATATATTTTTAAATCTCCAAGAATCTTTTCTAAATGTCTGCATTGCATTCTGGTCACAGTAGTGTAAATCTCCTCCCACATGTAGAATTAAGTGAGAGTTTATAGTATCATTGTACAAAGATGAACATTTGTGTTGCAGATAATGAGAACTTACAATGGTATCTTAGTTCAAGAACTTAATTTATTGCATGATTCTGATTGCAAATGAAATTGAATTTCCCCATAAGCTCCAATGTGAATAAGACTAATCCTTTCTGAACCATTTGTAATGTTTAAGCACAAAAATATGAAACAAAGTATAGTAGAGTATGAAGAGAGAGATCACTAACCTTGCTTGAGATGACTTCTGGTGTGGAGGACAGGAAGGTGTGTGAGGAGGAGGTTATTGTTTGGAGGGAGAATCCCCTTCCATAAGGACATTGGGCAGATCTCCTTCAGGGTATTCCTCTCTTCTTTGTCTCTAAGCTGTAGGGTTAATTTTGATGAAAAATCTGTTTAAATCTGTCACTTTTTTTTCCTGTGCTGCATAACTCTCCAGAAATAAGAGACTGTGTTATTGTTTATCAGATTCAACACCGTTCATTACAGTTATGATGAAGCAGGGCTTCTCGAAGAAATCCTGGTACTCATTCCATTTTTTCCACAATGGATTTTATCACATCACTGCTAACTACTTCCCTGTCTTCCTCTTTATCAGTGGAATGCTCCTCAAGGAGAAACTTCTGCTGCTCACTTGGAATTCAACAAGATATTCCATTGTCAACTCCTCCTTGTGGTCCTTAACAAGCTCCTCTGTCTGCATCATTGACGTCCAGACACATACCATACTCTTGTCCATTGACACAATCTCCTCCATTACCTGTACATCTGACCATTCAAAGTCATGGTCAGTAGCACATTCTGGCCATAGTTTCCTCCAGGCTGAGTTTAAGGTCCAGTACACGATATCTTCCCAAGCTTTGTCAATGAGGTTGATGCAGTGAAGGACACTGAAATGGTTCTTCCAGAACTCTTTCAGACTCAAGGATATCTCTTCTGTGACATTAAAACACTTGGTGAAGAGAGCCTCTGTGTACAGCTTCTTGGAGTTGCAGACCACTTGCTGGTCCATGGGCTACAGAAGTATCATGAAAAAAAAAAATAAAAGAAGAGGTGTCACGGAGAGGTGGATTGACCTTTATGAAGACACACTCAGTGTCCATATCACCCACCAATTCTGCAGGGTATGCCAGGGTGTTTTCCATCAGAAGAAGCCAACTTTCAAGCAGTTGGATGTCAGAAAGGTATTTCTTAATGGTGGATGTGAACACCACACCTAGTCCAGACATTCCATGAACAACTTCCTTGTGACCCAAGTTTTCACATCGACTCCCCCACATGACAGGCAGTTGGGCCTTGTTCACATTCTGTTCCTTGAATGCATGAGGGGTCTGGGAATAGTCCTCCAGTAGTGGTTTTACCTTCAGAATGGTGCTTGGCTTTGCACATAGCAAAAAGGTTTTGGGCTTGTGGCCCAGAACTGGCTTTTCCCACTGCATGATACAAGTTCTGTTCAGCATCTTCTTTCAGAAGAGCCCTGTGTCATTCTTTACCTCTTATCCAAGTTTCAACTGAATTTATTTTAGCCATATGAACCTAGAACAACCACATCCCATTCTTGTTCATAATCTTATTATTCATCATTTTTTTGAATTGTCCAGGCTTCTTAGACTGGTTTGTTTCTCCATTGTTACCTACCTCTCTGTATTCTGATTCTTGGTTTCTTCATCTGTAAAATATTTATGTATGCTCTTGCTCCTTAAACTATATTTAGTGGCTGAATATGATAATGTTTATGAGAATGTTTTATATATTTAAAATATGTAAAAATGGAGTTTTTATACTAATATTCACCAAGGAAAGTTCCTACTTTTATATTTATACATATAGGAATTTTCTAAATTTTGTTTTATTATCTCATTCTCAGATCCTATTAAGTCATTGACCTAGATTTTCTTTTCTTCTGTTTTAGAAGACATCAAGAAAAAAATTTTGGTCTGTGTTAAAAGTGGTAATGAATTTAATATGAAAGCTGTTCCCAGGTTCAATATTTGAGAAATAAGTTATTCCTCAGTTCTCGAACACTTTCATTAGACTATCTTCCAAAATTTATTCTACACTATTCTCCTACACACCTCGTAAGAGTCAACTGGCTCCAATCAAACTAAATTTTTAGCGTGCAATTTACAACTGACTTCCCTACATGGGCATATTTGCTGAACATAAAGTTTTTACCACATCAGCACTGTTCCTGTCTCCATGTGTTCTCCACCTTCACGTTCATCTCCTTTATTGACCTTTTTTGCCAAATATGAACTCTTTCTCCCATGTCTCTAAGTTTTTGTCTTCATTAAGGCACTGTTCTCATTCCTCATTCTGTTAGGAGTGTTGTATCTGTTTTCTTCCTATATTCTATAAAATTCTTTCAAGACAGAGTCTACACTTCCATATTTCTACATTTTCTCCAAAACTTATCAAGGTCACAGGAGGAACAAGTAACATTTTTAACTGAATATAAATGAGAAATAACTTAGAGTAAGATACTGAAATTCATCTTTTATAAAGGCTATTAGAATTTGTATAACTAAGCCAAGAAATCTCTTAAGTCTAACTTACCAAAGTGAGGTAGATTGAGTTAGATATGGAGCAAAATTTTGTTTGGGAGTGTAAAAATAATAAGCATTCTGAAGATACCATAAGTGCCAGGAGATTTTGTTACTAAGCCATGGCTCCTGAACTTCAGGTGGCAAGAATATTTAGCCACATGCTTGTTTTCTTCTAGCCACCATGTGATTATGTGGCAACAGCTGTAGTTCTTTTCTCCCAGAAATCTACAATTTAACAAACAGTGCATTTAAAAATTACAAAGTCTCATCCCAACCCCCTGAATGTTTTTATTTTGTCTTTTTTTTGTATCAGGAATCAAACTCAGGACCTCACACTTGCCAGGCAGACACTGCACTGCTGACCTAAATCCCTGGACCTTTATTTTCTCTTTGTGGTTAGAATGCAGGTAAAGACTATGAACTATGTTTTGGATAGGTGGTGGAAGGCATTCCAATATGCTGACAGAGTAATGAAAGCCAAATTTAATTTCTATAGCATAGTTTCCAAAAAATTTCCAGAACTTCCTCAAATCTTTCCATTCATGACAGCTGAATGTAACGCTCTGATTTAACTCTACTTTTGCGTTGCTTTCTAATTCTGCCATTGTTGACTAGACCTTAACTAGTTCATGCATCTTAAAGATAATTAAGTCTTGAACTATTTCTATGGAAATCTATGGAACAAGAACATTCAGAGACTTCCAGGCCACTTCAGAATCAAGGGTCAGTAATCACTTGTTCTCTAGGTTCTAGAAAAACAGGAAATTTGGCTGAATTTGCAAAGATGAAGAGGATAATTACCATTCTAACACCTTGCAAATTCTATTTAGATAGAAGGTAGATAAGAAATAAAACCATTAAAGTCTCATAAATAAAACACAGCATTATATAACTACTGTCCAGAGTTCCAGGCTGAAAAGATTACTAGCATTTAAAATTATCTGGTGTCTAAATCCTTGGAAACACTATATTTATACTTTTGAAATAAACAGCTGAGCATATACATTTTACAACCCATACCACTGGGAATCTAAAATTACAGAGATAGTTTTTTTTTTTTTTTTTTCTTTTGGTGGGTACTGGGGGGTCGACCTCAGGACCTTGAGCGCCAGCAGGCGCCTGTGCCACTGAGCGATATCACCGGCTCTTTTTTGATATGTGGGTTCCGGGAGTCGAACTCGGGCCCTCGCGCTTGCCGGGCAGGCGCTTAAGCTGCTGAGCCATCTTACCGGCCCCAGAGATAGGTTTTCTGTAGCCATGTTTATAATGGCCCCTAATAGCTCTTCCTTGGTAGTTCATCTGTTACCTTATTAAAAATGCAAAATTACAAAGTACTGGCTGCAAAGTTTTTTAATATAAACATTTGGTAAGAAGTTTGGGTTATAATGATGATGATGAATAGGAAAATGATTAAAATGAAATAAAACTGCACATTCTTTTAAGAACCCATAACAGGACTTGGGGAATGGGGCTTCAGTGTTCCACAGGATAGCCACTTTCAAAACCCAAATTTAACGCTGTGTCTTTCTTAAATCAGAACATACTCTTAGATTTTGCCTTTTTAAAGTGACAAATTTAGTATAGATATAATTATGTTTTATAATAGAATATATATGTAATATATCATTATGATCATGTATAATAGAAAATCTAAAAATACGTAAACTGAAATCTCAAAATTTTAACATCAATTATTTCTTAGGAGTATGATCTCTGTTTTTATTTTTCATGCATTTGTATTTACCAATATATTCCAATAAATGAAAACAAGACTTAATAAAAGTTACTACAAAAGTTTTATATAGATAAGGAAACTATGGCCCCAAGGCAAAGTCTGCATCATCACCTGGCTTCATAAATAAAGCATCATTGGAACTCAGATGAGCCCATTTAAACACATTTGTTTATTTACTCTCAAAATATGTTTTCATACTATAAAAAGAAATCTGAATACTGTAGCTGTTCAAGAAATCTATATGGACAAAAATTCCTAAAATATTTATTATCCAGTCCATGATAGGAAAAAAAATTTGCCAAGCTCTGCTATATACCACTAACTGTCTTTTAAGTAATCGCCCAATGTAGAATAGCTGAGAGAATAGTATATGTGACAATACATTCTTGAACACACAATCTTACTTCTGTAAAGAACAAGAATATTCCTTAGGACTAAGCTGTTACACAGCCAGTTTAAATTCGCAGGTGGAAGAATATGTCAACAGATGCACAAATCTTTCTCTTGCTATATTTTAGTAAGCTATTTCAACATTCATTTTTATTTAGTTAAAAATATTTTTATTACAATTCAAGCTTAAATAAGGTCTGTGTCTCTATGTTGTGATACTTTCATTTTCTGGCCTTTCTTCGGAAGCCTTTTCTGAATTAAAACAGATGGGACTCCAGGACTAGAGAAACTGTATGAATATCTGAGTTACTTATTTTAAAAAATAGAGAAAAAGAGAAAAGTCTAAAAAGATCTTAAAATTAAATAGGTTACCCAGAAATTTATTGTCTTGCATGTATTTTCTTTATAATGAACATTGTCAAATCATTGTTTAGTTTGACTTAATTTGATTTTATAGTATATGTATATAGTATATATATATAGTATATATATATATATATATATATATATATATATATATATATATATATATATATATATATAGAGAGAGAGAGAGAGAGAGAGAGAGAGAGAGAGCAATGAAAATTCTACCCTTTCAACAAGTGGAATATACAGATATATATGGCACACAGCAGTATACCAAGGTAGAACAAACTCACAGAGTTGACAAGATCAGATAAAAGGAGGGGAGAGGTTCAATACTTTTCTCACACGATTCTTACAGACTGGCCACAAGATTGATTAGGATTTCACACAGTCACAGTGAAAATGGTGGTTTGCTCAGTCTTAGACTTTGTATAAGGCTGAAAACAAGTCCATTGCCCAAAAGCAGCAGGACTATTCTTTCTTAGTAAAAATGTAGGCAGAAACTTTCTCAGGAAGCCTCATAAACAATTACACAGAGCCTCCTCAACAACATCTGAGCCATGGTTAGCAAAAAAAAATTTAGCATCTCATTAGAAGCTGATGATGTCACACAACAAAAGACAGTAATTTTGTCCGTTTTAGCAAGATGTGTTGTAATGTAGAGCGAATGCTGGTCTCTGTCCTCTAATCTAAGGTGGGGAAAACTGTTAGACTATGCAAAAATAAATGGATAGATTATTTTACTGGTCAAACCAGCTTTAATATACATTGGATATGACACATATATATCATAGATATCACATATAATATGGACATTTTAATGAAAATGTTTGCATATATATTATATATATATATATATATATATATATATATATATATATATATATATATGATTTTCTCAAAATTTCTCTTATACAAGGGGTAGAAATGACCTTAAACAAGCTGAAATAATAATACTGTTAGTGATAGGTTGTCCTATTTACAAGAGAATCCTGGACATTTTGTTTATTTCACCATGTTTTCTAGTCTAATATGGTCTCATGTTACTTCTGTAATAAGTAACATAAAAGCCTAGTGTGGTGGCGCACACCTATAATCCCATCTATTTATGAGGCTGAAGCTAGAGAATCTAAACTTTTGAGGCCAGCCTGGATAACTTGGTAGAGCTTGTATCAAAACTGAACGAATGAATGAATGAATGAATGAACAAGGCTGGGGATGTAACTCAGTGGCTAAATTCTCAGTACTGAAAAATAAAATGCAACTTTAAGTTGTCATTCACCTTCATTATAATTCTCCATCAAAGCATTACTTTTTCTTTTCTTTCTTAAATGTATTACATTGTATGAGTTTTAGTTTTAAATTTCCAATATCCATTTATATTTCAAAGAGTACCTGATGGGAACATAATCCCCTTTGGTACCACTAAGTTGTAGTGTGCTAAAATCACTTGTTTACTCTAAATCACAGGCAGGCTTAAGAGATCTAATGAACCTAAAATATGCAGAAGGAACCCATGATATGATTATGATATGTGTTGCCACATTTAATTTAGATTTAATTTAATTTAGGTCAGAATTTATGTAAAACTTTAAATTATCTAATAAAAACACATCAAAATGTTTCTTGCAAAATTCACAATAATCAAAGAAATACAAATCAAGAAAACCATGGAATACCATGTTAAAGCTTTAAAATTACTATGTTGAATATCTTTTTATGCTAATTTCTGCATTGTGGAAGGTTTGTAAGCAGTCTTTAAAATTCTCTTGAACTGGGCCAGTGAGGTAGTTGAGCAGCACAAGCACCTTCCTGGCAAGTGAGAGGTCCTGAGTTCAACTCCCAGTACCCACATAAAGGAAAAAAAGGACCGGTGATATCACTCAGCAGCACAAGTGCTTGTTGGCAAGCAAAAAGTCCTGAGGTTGACTCCCGGTATCCACATAAAATTTTCTCTTAAACTATTATTGATTATAAAACTGCTGGATAGTAGTGTGATGATATACATTAAAAATATGAATTTTGATCAAATATTAGCTTCTAGAAGTTTATCCAAAAATAACAGCAAGATTGTGCTAAGCTTTATATACAAGGATAGTCTTAATATTTGGTCATTTGAAATAAGCAATATAGAGAAATTTAACACATAGAGAACAGGCTGCATGGGTGATGACAGAGCTGAAGTTCCAGTTAGAGAATTATAAAGTGAGGAGACATGTGTCTTCACCACCCAAGAGTGCATGGATAAAGGATGAAGTTTTGGAATCTATAAACTAAAATAATCTGCTAAGAGCAAGAACTATTTTCAGCCTTTCCAAAGGGAGCTACAGTCTCAAAGAAGATGGAGCTGAAAGCAGAGATATCATTCAAGGCATGAAGAAGGGAGGAAAAGTATGGTCTCTATCCTCAATCCCAAGTATCACTGATCAAGTAGCCAGAAGACAGACACCCTAGGTGTCTACCCAGACATGCTGTAAAAGTTTTTCTCTTGAAAATGAGCAGATAATGTTGAAATGTCTCAGAAAGCAAAAAAAAAAAAAAAAAAAAAAAAGAATAAGAAAATTAGCAAAACCTGTTAATAAACTTTACACCAAAAATGCATTTACAGCCATATGATGAAAAGAATCACATGTGGATTTGGGATATTACATATGAATACACTTGTACAAATATTGAAGATGCATTGAAAATTCATAGCGTTTTAAAATCTGTTTTAGACATGATTCAAATACTTCTTTTAATTTTTAGAAAACCATAGTACCTGTTATTATACTCCCCTCTTCTTCAAAACCTAAGAAAATAAGTGGATAGTCACATATTTAACAAATAAAGTTGTTTTTATTTGCTGTGTGTTTGGTAACTATGGCTAGGATTCTTAAATGGGTTGATGGGAAGTTTACACCCTTAACACATAAAAACAACATATTACTATACCTAGAAGTGAAACTTCTTTCAAGTCACAGGAATAGACTATCTTCATAATAAAATTAAAAAGTTTGTTAATTTAGTATATTCAAAATATTAAAAATTAGAAAATAAACCTTCAATTTGAATTTGGACTTTAACTTTTCAAAGATTTAGATCTGTGCATATTTTAAAGCTTCTGTCTTTTTTTAACTATGCAGTCTAAATTTTAATCCCACCTGATGGGAAGATGGAAAAACAAAAGTAAAAAATGGACACATTCTCATCACTAGAAGATGTGATAAAGGACAGGACCAAGAATTTGATTATGGAAAGTGGAAAGCAAGGGGAAAAGTGGACACAGCCTTACTAATAGAGACATTGTTTTGAAGCTAGGTTCCTGAGAGAGGCAGTCAGTAATGTTAATGAAGCTGAATCTTTTCAAGAAGAATTTTTTTTTTTCTTTTTGCAGTGTTGGGAATTGAATCTAGGGCCTTTCTCATATTAGGCAAGTGATCTATCACTAAGCTACATTCCCAGCCCTTAACAAGAAATATTTTTTGAAGGTCTTATTCTGGAGAAGTACAATAGCCCTTTCCAAATATTTATCAGTACACTCTTCAAAGAGCTGTTGAGAAATTTCTTAACTTATTTCTATATAGTCATCTTTCCTGAACCTCTCCTCTTACTTTCTGCTTGCAGTAAACTCCACATGTCCTGAATGTCATGAAGAGTTCTGCCCCTGACGCTCAGGAAGCCCTTCTCAGAAAAGGGTTTTGGTTGTTCTCTAGGCACAAGGCATTTATTTGCAAACAGTGTGATGTCCCCAGACCTTGTCTCCTAAACAATACCTTCTTCTCTTTCTCCTTTCCTACTTCCTCCCTCCCACCCACACTTTCTCCTTTCTCCCTCCCTCCCTTTCCTTCCTTCCTTTTCCCCTCCATATACCTTTTCTACTTTCCTTGCAGCCTTTTCCCCTCCATATACCTTTAAATATATATTTAAATTATCAATAATATATTTTTAATTGAATCTCTGATCTTTCCTTCCATACTACTGATAGTAAATAAATATGAAGAAGAGATAAGATAATGTGCTTGAATTCTGACATGTAAAGTTACATTGTTTTAATGATATATTGAAGTGGAAATGTTTTGCTTCAGGATGTAGCCATAGAACTAGATTAGATTTTTAAATCTATGACAGGGAAGGTTGATTCCAACAATGTCATGGGGACAGTGTAAAATATTTCAAATTTCTAATGGTTGTTGAAAATAAATTAGATTTCCCCTTGCCTTAGGACATTTAAATGTTAGTTATTAAAAAAAAACTAATGAAATATGTTTGTATTACCACAATCTGTTAAAAAGAAAGCTGAAAAAAGCACAGTACAGGGATATAGAACTTTGTTACATAGTATATACTATAAGATATTGCAAATTTTGTAATTATAGAGAGAAATTATTCCTGTGTTATTTTCTATACTCCTTAAATGTAGGAACAGTACAGAATTATCATTTGATGCTGTGGTGTATATGAAATGCAATAAATATCAGTTGTTCACAAATAGCATCTTTACTTGGCATAATGTTAAAAGAAGCAATTTCAAAAATTTTGTTAATACAGAAAGCAATATTTTTAAAAAGCAAAACTACCTGAACCAACAGATGCCTCAGTTTTGATACATAAAAATTACCATTTTGATTTTTGGAGACTTCAGCATTTAGAGTATACACAATGTTGAAACATAAATTAACAAATTAATATGACATTTAAAAAATTTTTATATATTGCTTGACTATTTCTTCTTTGATATTTTAGAAGAAGTAGTTGAATTAGACCTTGCTTTTTAAAGAGGTTTTAATTCAAAACCTCTAATTTTTAAATGTAACATATAAATGCATTTTTCCATCCTTCAAAATAAAAATTAATCAAAATATTTCACTTTTCTCTTTGTATAATCTTTCAGTGCAACTATATATTCAGTTGTCCATATACAAATTTTATTTCCTAATTAATTGTTAGGTTTTGTTGGTCTTCCTGAACCATAAATCTGAATGTTACTGTATTTGTTTTTGTGTTTATACCAGTTTCCTAGAATTTTTACTTAAAAAATGCAAGGCACTAAGCAATGCAAAATATGCAGCACTACAACTTTGACTTCTATATCTCAATAGTTTATCTTAATCAAAGTTGAGATCATTGATATATTATATTAAATATATCACCTGGTATTTAATTGCTCGAAACTTACTTAAACTTGTAAAATATATAGAACCGTTTCAAGAAACTAACTTTGAAATCAAATATATGCAAGCAAGCACATTTAAAATAATTGCCTTTTTTTATATGGATCTAGTTATTCACTACTTGATAGAACTAAACTGTAGAAGATAATTTGATCTTGTTTTGATGTTACTGTATGAAAAATGTTATAAAATTTTACTGTATATTTATAGTTATCTAAGAATTTGAAAAGTAAATTGACCATGAATATACATTTTAAATATAATAATGCATCACATTTTAAATATAATGATGCATCACATATATTCTAAGAAATGTTTGATAGGCGATTTCATCATTGTACAAACAGTACTGAGTATACTCACACAGTATTGCCTAATATATACCTCACTTATACAGTACAGCCTATTGTTCTTAGGTTGCAGACCTGAATAAATCTTTACTGTACTGAATAGTTTAGGCAGTGAAACACAATGATAAATACTTATATTTAATCTTAATTGAAGCAGGATGTATAATGGGAGCTTAATACTCATTAACAAATGTGCTGTTAGGAGGTAGGGACAATTGCAGGAGGTGGGTCAGTGAAAGTTTGGGATTGGAGAATGTGCTAGGTTTCTGACTGTCATGACATGAGCAGTTTTGTTCCACCATATCTTTCCTCCATGATGTTTCTGCCTTGGAGATATTTAATCATGGTTTGAAACCTTTGAAGACATGAGACTAATAAATATTTCCTCCTTCAAATTGCCTGTGCCAGGTATTTTGATCATAGCAACAAAACAGTGACTAATACAGAAAATTAATACAACATAAGTGGGGTAATTGCTGTGATTATACCTAACCAGGATGTAGCTTATGGGAGGGGTTTGAAAGTCTGAATAAGTGGACTAGAGAAAGCTTAAAAGTAGAGCGTGATGACTGACTCAGGGTAGAGCTCAAAAGACAAGAATGCTGATCCCAATGAAGGCAACAAAGGTCAGTCTCAGGAGTTTTCTTATGGGAATGGCTATTCTATGGGGAATTGGATTAAAGCCTAATCATGTTACATTCTGCCAAAAAATTTGTCTACATTTGTCTATGACATACATCTAATATTTCTGGTGAGGAAAAATTCAAAGCAGCCCAATATTCAAGTTGTGGCATGGGTGCTACTGACTGCTTTTAGCCAGATTTTATGGAAAGTTAAATTCTATCCACCAAAAGCCAAGTATAAAATTGGAGACGAAGAAGGTAAATGTATTTTTGCTAAACAGATTAGTGCCTTGAGAAATACAACAAGTATTTTGAACCAAGATAAGAAGAAACATGCCTCGATGGCATCTCAGGAATATGCAAGACCCCACCCATTACAAGGTCGAGGATAAAAAGTATAAAACTTTAATTTGAGAATGCTGGCTCCCACTGGATTTTGTTGCAGAGCTTGGTATCACCCAAGTGCAAAATGTAAGAGTTATGGGTCGGGGAGTTTTCCACACAGATTACAAAGAAAGGTCTGTGAGTCCAGGCAATGTCACCCTGAGAGGGTGGTTTGTGAATCTGTGAGAATGAATGCAAAGATGCATTGGAGACTGTAAAAATCAGAGATGCCATGGGATGTGGAACCTCTGCCAAGAAAGTTGCAGATGTGAATGGAGCCAGCCCAAGAGAGAGGCTCTTTGTGGTAAAATTGGCAAGACCATAGAGATCCAGACAACATGGAACTCATACGTCCCTACTGTGTGTTCCAGATACAGATATGAAGCTATATGAAATTAATGTTTGTCCTGCTTGGTTTCAGTCTTGTTATGGTCTGATTGTCTTCTATTCCTTATTCCTCCATTTTGCAATGAAAATATTTAACTTGTGTCATTTTATCTTGGGAATATTTAGGTTTTTAAAAATTTTACTGGGTTTCACACTCAAGAGTTTGCCTTTTGTCTCATGGGCGACTTGGGCTCGGAACTTTTGAGATTTTCAGAAGGGGATTATTGTTTTTGGTTGTATGCTGTATAGTCATCTCATGTTAGGTGGAATTGGTACCCTGTAATTGTGTTTATTTGGAAAGTAAGCAGGACTTTAGAGATGTGATTAGATATCAGATTCACATAGGGGTGGATTGTACTAGTTAGTCTTCATTGTCAAATTGGCTAGATTAAAACATTTTGGGAGAAGTGATGGGATCATGGAACACTATACACACAAATGGATTAATCAATTTATGATCATGGCTGATTGTGCTCTTTGAATGTGAGGCCCAATTGGAGGATGTGGGCTCTTAAAGTGCATTTTTGGAAAGTATATTTGTAAGAGATGCTCTTCCTATGTGCTCTGTTAGCCACCATTAAAATGAACAACTTTGCTCCACCATATCCTGCCACCATGACATTTTTGGGTCAGAGCCAGCAAACCATGGACTGGAAGCTCTGAAACTGTGACATTAATAAATCTTTTTTTCCTTTAAATTATGAACATCAAGTATTTTGATTACAGCAACAAAAAACTGAGTAATATAATAAAAAATATGCAGTAAAAATATAGTATTAAAAATGGTAAAACTGTATAAGGCAGTTACCATGAATGGAGTTTGCAGGACTGGAAGTTGTCTCAGGTAATAAATAAATGGGAAGGCCAAGGACATTACTGCGTGCTGTTGTAGACTTTGTATACCCTGTGCACTTAGGCTGCACTGAAATAATTTTAAATTTTTTTCTTGATAATATTCTTAGCTTACTAATTTTTTCTTCATATACTTTAAATTCTTTTAACTTTTCATCAATTTAAATAGCTATAGAAAACTATTTTTTCACTAAATACTCATTGTATAATCCTTTTCTTATATTCAAAATTTAATTTTTTTCTTTAATTTTTTTTTTTGTGTGTGTGTGGGTACCAAGGGTCGACCTCAGGACCTTGCATGCCAGCAGGCACCTGTGCCACTGAGGGATATCTCTGGCTGATTTTTTCATATGTGGGTTCTGGGAGTCAAACTTGGGCCCTCGTGCTTGCCAGGCAGGTGCTTATGCCACTGAGCCACCTCATAAACTAAAATGTGACACATGCACATTACCCTAACCTCCATGGGATCAAGATCATCAATATTACTGTCTTCAACATCCACCTCTTAATCTACTGGAAGGTTTGCAGGGACAATAACAAGCATGGCAATGTCTCTTAAGGTAACATTGCCTTATTCTGGAATCCTCTTGAAGGACTTGCCTGTGGCTCTTCTTTAGCAGATTTCACTCTTTTCAGAAATACATCCATGATGTTTTTCTTGTTTCTTTTTTTCTTCTTTTAAATTTTTAATCCCAAATGTCTTGAAGGAAATAGTGTATTACAAACCTACCTCTCTATTTCTGTAAACAGTTTTGGTGTTGAAGTACATGTTTTCAAACATTTTAAAGAGATTGTTGAGATCTTGAAAAGTTCTGATAAGCCTTTCCCTGTGTATTTTCTTGGGGTTCATTGCCTGCCATTTCATTTTCTCTTACCTCTACTCTAGCTATGTGTTCAATCAGTGGTAGGAATGCTTTTAGTTCTATTATTATTTTCTGGAATTATAATTGTTTTCATGGTTTCTTGTCTAAAGTGTTGTTACAGAGGAGAAGAATATAGGTAATATACACATCTTTTGTTTGTCAACTATTGGAAAACATATAAATGGATGAAACTAAATGAGGAAATACAAGACAAGATACATATATTAAAAGGATAATTTAGCTGTTTTTGGCACAAACAAAAAGAAAAATGGTAGAAATGAATAAACAGAATGTTATTATAAAAAAAAACTTTACCTGGGAGATAATGGTAAATGGGAATTATCAAGATACTGAGTTGCTAAAAGGTAATATGATTCTGAATATAATGTGAGTATAGATCCTGAAGTACTGGATTTAATATATGAGAGTAAATGACCAGATATTAAGCAGGAACATTATACCAAGTTGTCATTAGCACAAAAGAGTAGATTATACATGAAGTAAGTTTGAGAAGCATAAACAAAAACAGTTCAGTTTAGGTTTGAAATGATGTTTATTGGAAATCCAAGTGGAGATACTGAGGAGAGAGTTGGGTATGAATCTGGATATAGCAAACAAAATTTGATCTAAAAATATTAATAGCGGAGGGGAGGTTACTAAAATTTAGGTAGTAATTAAAGATACCACAAAAGGAGATAACATAATTAATGCAGAGAAAATGATCAAGGAATGAATCTTGAGAAGAATCCCTGGATATTGGCCAGGAAAGTCCTACTGGGAATCATAATCAGTAATGTGTGAACAAGATCAGGTGAGCATGGTACATTAGAAATCAGACATAAATAAGATTAGAGAACAGTAAACTGGGTCCATTGCTTCAAATAAGTCAAACAGTTTAAAATTAACAATCTATGAGGCAGTTATGACATTACTGATAACTTTGACATGAAGAGCTGAATGAGTTAAGCAAAAGCCCAATATGAGTGTGTTTAAGAGACAGAATCCAGGGGCCAGTGAGATGGCTCAGCAGCATAAGTGCCTGTGTGGCAAGCGCAAGGTCCTGAGTTAGACTGCTGGTACCCATATACAAAGGAAAATAAAAGTGCTGGTGATATTGCTCAGCAGTATGAGTCCCTGCTGGCAAGAGTGAGGTCCTGAATTTGACCCCCCATACCTACATAAAAAAAGAAAGACAGAGTACAGATTAAAGATATTAGAAACAGTCCAGGAAGTTAGTTCTTTTAGAGAATTTTCCACTCCACAGAAGAGAGATGTAGGGCATAAGCTGGTAGACAAGTGGAGAAATAATGGCACAGTTTTTTTAAAAAAATTGGAAACATAACAGTACACTCCTACTTAGAAAGGAAAAATATGATAAAGAGAGAAAATTAACACCGCAAGAGGCAGGTAAGTATCATTGGAGCCAGTTCTTTAACTGAGAAGGGATGAGATCTAATATATAAGTGAAAACATTGGCTTCATATAAAGCACAGATGGTTCACTATAGTAACAGGTGGGAAGGTAGATAATTTCGGTACAGATGGTAGAGGCTTGCTAAATGAACTTGTGGGAGTTTGTGGAGTTTTGCTATGGATTGTTTCATTTTTTGTGAGTAGGAATATTGCATCAGTTTAGAGTGAGCACAGGAGAATATGCTTTGTAGAGTTTTAGAGTGGAAAAAGGTGAAAGAATTATCTAAGAAAAGGTCAGCATATGTGGGCAAAGAAATGCATAATAATTTGTGTGCATTTAGAGATCTCTTCATGCTAATGGTCAGGATTTAAAGTGGGGTTTGTCTATACATTTCCCCTGTACCCACCATGGCCATATTCAGTTGCCTGGGTGTGGGTGTACAGTAGGCTGGATTATATTTAATCAGTGTCTGATTTTGGAAAATAAGAATGATGATGCAAGAGTCAGTCTGAGGTTTGAGGAATTGAGAATATTTTCAAGCAGGTGATTTAGGTGCTGGACTATGGAATTTAAGATGAATAAGTGGAAAAGTGTCAGGGTAGTGAAAGTGTAGAGGCAACATATTGAACATGTTAATGGGCAAAGGCTTGTAGAGGCTTTAAGTGTGAGAAGGCTATATTAGAGTTTTGTGCTCTTGAATTAAACTTGTGAAAGAACTGCAGTTGCTTGTATATAAAAATCAAAGTTTCTGATTGAGAAATGGTAATGAACAAGACCTCTAAATGAGAGTTAAAGGAAATGGGAACTTAATGTGGAGGACCACCTGGATGACTCTCCCTGAAAGAGCAATTATCTCCATTTTGGCTAAACCTGGCCTTATTTCCATGTACTGATGTGTACAGAGCTGGCTAGGACTTTTCCTTATCCCTTCAATTGGCTTTAAGCAATGCAAATCAGTCCAGCTGAGGTGCTGATGTGTAGTCTTTGAAGCAAGCAACAGGGCAGTGTTTCCCCACCCCTGTAGCTCCCAGAACACATGGTGAGCCTGGTGGGATGGAGAGCCATGCTCCACGCTGTTGGCTGGGATAGAGCCTCAGAAAAGAGGCTATGATTTCCCAGAGCATAGAAGATTACACATCAGAACTAAAGCACAAACCCCAAAACATTAGATACTACCTTGAATTGTGTTATTCAGATTACTCCTTCTGCATATCCTCCCCCCTGCATATTGCAAAGGTGATTTCAGGCCACCTACCTAGCCCAGCTTGTGGTACTCATGGACTTCCCCCTATTCTCACAGTCACTCATCGTCTAGCAAATCCCCTTGTGGAGAATTAACAAAACCGGGGTTCAGCAATGGGTCAAAGCCTTTGTTCCAGTAACCACCGTCTTGGCTGGACTTAGGACCATTGGGTTCCCACAACTATAAATATGCCTTAGTGTCTTTATTCTCACCATGGGTTGTATTGTAAGTGGTAGATGGGAGTGAACTCACTAGAA
The DNA here is from genome assembly GCA_028451465.1 of Erethizon dorsatum. Classification (NCBI taxonomy): domain Eukaryota; kingdom Metazoa; phylum Chordata; class Mammalia; order Rodentia; family Erethizontidae; genus Erethizon; species Erethizon dorsatum. Next base: position 21,420,610 of record CM051824.1, read on the forward strand.
TTCCAATAACTTTTCCATGCAATTACAAATATAAACTTCCTGGACCATGACTAGGACTGGGAAGAGCTCATTATAACCAAGGTGCTGGCAAAAGAACCATGTGTATATTAAAAGCACTGAGAACTAACGTAGGAGTCGTACTGAAAATATTAAAGCTACAGGAATAGGAATCATTGAAAAATTTGAATGAAGGACTTAGAGGTAAGGAACAGAAACAATGAAGGGTAAATTATCTATAGATTTTTAGGTGATTCAGTCTTTTAGTTAGAATATGATTAGGAGAAAATTTCAGGCACCTCCTCAACTTCCTGTTATCCATTTTTAAACTAACATTCTTCATTTAAAAAATTATTTTCTGCTTCCTTCCTTCCTTCCATCCTTCCTTTGTTTTTGGCTATTTCTTTTCTTTTTCAATAGTAAACAGAACTAGAGTTCATCTTTTCTCTCCATATTTTTTAGGGTCCTCAGGATTACTTCCCTGTTTTCAGTATTTGAGTACAATATTAAAGATTTTTAAGGTAGATCTGTGTGGTAAAGATTAAAAATATTGAATGTTTGTTGATATTTTAAGTATCCAATCACATTTGAATTCTGATTTGACTAAAGAGAAAACATGAATGAACTTGGTTTTTCTTGAACATTTTAGCAATGTCATTTCTTTTTCTCACACAAAGGATAGTATTTGAAATTTTTAAAGCCGGATTTTGTTCTTCTGTAGGTTATAAGTGTTTTCTCTGTAAAATTATGATAAACTCTATATCATTATTCTCTCAGTATATTCCAACGGATATAGACTGGATTTTGCTTTATCTTTCCTATTAGCATTTTTATGAACACATTCAATCTGAGGTTTTCTATGGGTCTTGAAGTTGGAGTAAATTCTTACCATCATATCTTCAGGCATTCTCTGCATTTTAGTTTTCTTCTGATAGTGATTATACACATGTGATCACTGCTAAATTCTGTAGGCTTTTTAAATTTTGATTTCTTTATTATTTTGTATTGCTTTATATTTTGCTTCTACTTTCATTTTTTCTAAGTAATCAATAATAGTACTTTTAGCAATTCAGAGGTTTTTTTTCCAATCCTTATAATATTATTGTTCATATCTAAGTGTACTGGCAAGTAACCACAAGAAATTAAGAGGGTTAGCAAGAAGAATTAGTTTAGCTCTGAAATTTGAAAAAAGGTGTTTTTATTATGTTTCTGTTTCTAAAAATTGTTAATCTTTAAAATCATAGTAATAGATACTTTAAATATATAACATATTTAAATTAATGTGGTACTTTAATTTTGACAGATTTTTGAAGCTAAAACTAGAACAAAATTTTAAAAATTTTATATAAAATTATGTACTCCTTGTATTGAATGTCTGGGTCTATTGGCTTTTATGTGTTCAAAGTTGTATCTGGATGGAAATTGTATATGGTGTATGTCAGATGGGTCTCTTAAAGTTAATCCTGTCAACAATGGATAGCTTTCAACCAGTGACTAGTCCATGTGAGGATATAAACTCAGAGTCCCCTTTCCTTGATATGTGACAACTCTAAAAGACCATCTAGTACTATAGTAACCCATAGTCAATTTAAACTTCTGTTACACATAATTTAACTTCTTCCACACCTATCTTTCATCTGTCATTCCTTGAAGGAGTTACTGCTGACAACTAACTTTCCCCAGCCACACTGAAAAAAGGAGTACAGTGGTGCCTCCAATATCTCAGGCATTTTGTAATTTGAGTGTTAATGCAATGAACAAAAAAACTAAGGGAAATTAATCATCAATTTAAAGTGATGTGTGAATACCAGGGTGTCATTTGCAGACTGAGAGGGAAAAGTGTAAATGATCAAGTTCAGGAATTGCAAGTATACAAATAGTGCAAATAGCACAGTTCCTGGGAGGTTTATCTCAAATTTTCTATGTGTGCTATACCAAGGTCAAAGCTCTATAAGAAAGTAGAAAGCAAATATGTAAAATGTGTCAGGGGGTGTCTGATTTTCTTCAATCAAATATCCTGAATCTTCAAAAAATGGTTAAATCCTCCCAATTATATGTATTATAGGAGTGATTCAAATCTCTTGCTGAGAGCTCATACTCAATGCATTTCTTGAAAATGATGCTTAGAACTCGGTCTGGAAACAAGATACAATAAAATCCATTCACAAAACAATATCCCTCTAGGGCAGTGATAGTGAAACTTTTACAGACAGAGTGCCCAAACCGCAAAACAGAACCCACCTATTTATCACAAAGTGCCAATGCTGCAATGAAACCTGAAAATTGAAATATTAGTTTAGATAAAACAACTCATACATTAACATCTTTTGTCTTAAAAGAAAAACACCAAAATGTGTGTGATAGGTTTGCCACAAGTGCTCTAGAGTATCTTATATTTATGTCCTCATTTTGTGTTATGCATTTAAGAATTTCTTCATATCTATTTTCCAATTCACTCTGTTCATTTATTTAAACATGCTCTTAAATAACCCATTTTTAACTTCAAAATAATATTTTTTTTTTATTTTAAAGACAAGAAAAAACAAAACAAATCAAAAGAAGAACAAATTTTCAAAACAACATAATAGGAGGGTAACAATGGTTAATACATTACGTATTACTATCTTTAAGTTAGTTATTCAGGATACCAGACATTAGCATTCAATTGTCCAAACATTATTGGCACAAACCTTACTCTTCAATGAACTAAGTAAAATTGGTAGTTTATCTATCTTAACCATCTTATATACATATACAATTTTTTTTCCCTTTCCCTTCTTTCTTTTCCCTATTCCAGTCTCTCTTTCCTTTTGACCAGTTTCTTTTTGATTCACCATGTCTATTGTACATTTTGGATCTTATTTACTCTTTCAGTTTCTCATACTAGAGAGACAATATGATGCTTACACATGTGCTTCTGGTTTATTTCACTTATGAGTATTTTCTCGAGTTGCATCCATTTACCTATAAAAGTCTCCAGTTTATCCTTCTTTATGGCTGAATAGTACTCCATTGTATAAAAATACCACATCTTTCTTATCCATTCCTCAGTTGATGGGCATTTGGGTTGTTTCCAGGATCTGGCTATTACAAATTGTGCTGCTATAAACATGGGTGCACATATATCACTGTGGTAAGATGTTTTTAATTCTTCTGGGAAGATGCCCAGAAGGGGAATAGCTGGGTCAAATGGGACCTCCAACCCTAGTTTTTTGAGGAATCTCCACACTGACTTCCACAGTGGCTGTACCAGTCGACACTCCCACCAACAGTGAAGAAGGGTTCCTTTTTCCCCACATCCCCTCCAGCATTTGTTATTAGTTGATTTCTTTATAGTAGCCATTCTTTCTGGGGTGAGATGGTATCTCAGTGTTGTTTTAATTTGCATCTCTCGAATGACTAGTGATGTTGCACATTTTTTTGTATATTTATTTGCCATTAGTATTTCTTCATCTGAGAAATGTGTATTCATCTCAGATGCCCATTTTTGGAGTGGGTCTTTAAATTTGGGAGGTCTGATTTTTTTGAGTTCTTTATATGTTCTCGATAGTAATCCTTTGTCTGAGGAACAGCTGGCAAACATTTTTTCCCACATTGTGGGTTGTCTCTTCACTCTGTTGGTGGTTTCTCTTGCTGTGCAAAAGCTTTTTAATAAGATGAGATCCCAGTTATTGATTCTTTGGGATAGTTCCCGTGCAGTTGAGTTTTTATTCATAAAGTCTTTGCCTACACCAATGTCTCCAAGGGTTTTACCTATCCTACCTTCCAGCAGATTTAATGTTTCTGTTTTAATATTTAGATCTCTGATCCATTTTGAATTTAGTTTAGTGCATGGTGAAAGATATGGGTCTAGTTTTAATCTTCGGCATGTGTAGAGCCAGTTTTTCCAGCACCATTTATTAAAGAGGCTATCTTTCTTCCAGCGAATGTGTTTGGCACCTTTGTCAAAGATAAGGTGGCTTAGTATGTCTGGGGTTGTTTCAGCATCTTCTAATCTGTTCCATTGATCTTCAGGTCTGTTTTTTTGCCAGTACCACACTGTTTTTATCACAGTAGCTTTATAGTATAATTTCAAGTCAGGGATTGTGATGCCCCCTGCCTTGCGTTTGTTGCCCAGAATTGCCTTTGCTATTCTAGGTCTCTTCTGATTCCAAATGAATTTTAGGATTGTTTTCTCTAATTCTGTGAGATATGCTGTTGGAATTTTGATTGGAATTGCATTAAATCTGTATAACAATTTTGGAAGTATGGCCATTTTCACTATATTGGTTCTTCCTATCCAGGAGCAAGGGATATCTTTCCATTTTCTGATATCCTCTTCAATCTCCTTTTTCAGAGTACTGTAGTTTTCAGTATAGAGGTCTTTTACATCCTTTGTCAGGTTGATTCCTAGGTATTTCATTTTTTTGGATGTTATTGTGAAAGGTATTGTTTCCCTAATTTCTCTTTCAGTAAGTTTGTTATTTGTGTACAGGAAGGCTATTGACTTTTGAGTATTGACTTTGTATCCAGCTACACTACTGAATTTGCTTATTAAATCTAGCAGTTTTTTAGTGGAGTTTTTGGGGTCTTCTGTGTAGAGTATTATGTCATCTGCAAATAATGATAATTTAACTTCTTCCTTTCCAATCATTATTCCTTTTATTTCTTTCTCTTGTCTAATTGCTCTGGCTAAAGTTTCCAGAACTATGTTGAATAAGAGTGGGGACAGTGGATATCCTTGTCTTGTTTCTGATTTTAGAGGGAAGGCTTTCAGTTTTTGGCCATTTAGTATAATATTGGCTGTTGGTTTGTCATAGATAGCTTTTACCAGATTGAGATAAAGACCCTCTATTCCAATTTTCTGTAGGGTTTTTATCATGAAAAGGTGCTGGACTTTGTCAAAAGCTTTTTCTGCATCTATTGAGATGATCATGTGATTTTTGTCTTTGGTTCTGTTAATATAGTGTATTACATTTATTGATTTACGTATGTTGAACCATCCCTGCATCCCTGGGATGAATCCAACTTGGTCATGGTGTATAATCTTCTTGATGATTTGTTGGATTCTGTTTGCCAGTATCTTATTAAGGATGTTTGCATCTATGTTCATTAGGGAGATTGACCTGTAGTTCTCTTTCTTAATTGGGTCCTTCTCTGGTTTTGGTATCAGGGTAATGCTTGCTTCCAGGAATGAATTTGGGAGTATTGCTTCCCTTTCAATTTCATTGAAAATTTTGAGAAGTAGTGGCGTTAGGTCTTCTCTAAATTTCTTGTAGAATTCGGCAGTGAATCCATCAGGGCCTGGGCTTTTCTTTGTTGGGAGGTTTTTAATTACATCTTCAATTTCACTGGCTGATATTGGTTTATTTAGGATTTTTAAATCTTCTTGATTCAGCTTTGGTAATTCATACGAATCTAGGAATCTGTCCATTTCTTCTGCATTTTCCATCTTAGTAGAATATAAATTTTCAAAATAGGTATAGATGATCTTCTGGATTTCTGCAGGGTCCGTCGTGATATCACCCTTTTCATTTTCAATTGCATGGATTTGAGTCTTTTCTTTTCTTTTTTTAATAAGGTTGGATAAGGGTTTGTCAATCTTATTTATTCTTTCAAAGAACCAACTTTTTGCTTCATTGATTCTTTGTATTGTTTTTTTAGTCTCCAATACGTTAATTTCTGCTCTGATCTTTATAATTTCCTCCCTTGTACGGGCTTTTGGCTTAACCTGCTCTTCTTTTTCTAGAAGCTCGAGGTTCACCCTTAAGTTGTTTATTTGTGCTTGCTCTATTTTCCTGATATAAGTATTTAATGCTATAAATTTCCCTCTTAGGACTGCTTTCATTGTATCCCATAAGTTCCGGTATGTTGTACTGTCATTATCATTCAGTTGTAGAAAGTGTCTAATTTCTTCTTTAATTTCATCTGTGACCCATTGGTTGTTCAGGAGGGTGCTGTTTAATTTCCATGTGTTTAGGGAGTTTTTGTGAGATCTTTTGCCGTTGATTTCCAATTTCATTGCACTATGGTCTGATAATATGCATGGGATAATTTCAATTCCTTTGCATTTACTTAAGCAGGTTTTATGAGCTAGTATGTGGTCTATTTTGGAGAACATCCCATGTGCAGCTGAGAAAAATGTGTATTCTGATGTTGTGGGATGGAACACTCTGTAGACATCTACTAAGTCCATTTGTTCAAAAGTTTGGTTCAGTTCTACTATTTCATTATTGATTTTCTGTCCAGTTGATCTGTCTTTTTGTGACAGTGGAGTATTGAGATCTCCCAATATAATTGTATTTGTGCTTATTTGATTTTTCATGTCCTTTAGTACTTGTTTTATATAGCTGGGTGCATTGGTATTTGACGCATATATATTTATGATCGTTATCTCTTCCTCTTGGATTGTTCCCTTTACAAGGATGTAATGACCGTCTTTATCTCTCTGAATCCTTCTTGGCTTGAAGTTCACTTTGTCTGCAAAAAGAATAGCTACCCCTGCTTTTTTCTGGGTTCCTGTGACATGGAGTATTGTTTTCCATCCTTTGACTTTCAGTCTATGAATTTCTTTCTGAATTAAATGTGTTTCTTGTATACAGCATATTGTTGGATCTTGCTTCTTGATCCATTTCGCCAGTCTGTGCCTTTTGATTGGTGAATTGAGACCGTTAACATTGATGGTTAAAACTGATATGTATTGACTTATACTTGTCATGATATTTTCCTGTTGTTGGTTCCCACTCTTTGTTTTTCCCCTTTCCTACTATTTAATTATCTGCCCTGCCTGGTGGATTCCTTCTGTTGGGGTTCCTATCTCTTTCTAGAATGTCCTTCAGAACATTTTGGAGTGCTGGTTTGGTGGTCATAAATTTTCTCAAATGTTCTTTGTCATGAAAGTATTTTATTTCTCCATCAATTTTGAAAGATAGTTTTGCAGGGTACATCAATCTGGGTTGAAAATTATTTTCCTTTAGAGCTTGAAATACATCATTCCAAGCTCTTCTTGAATTGAGGGTTTGTGCTGAAAAGTCAGCTGTGATTGTGATGGGTTTTCCTTCATAGGTGATTTGTCTCTTCTCCCTAACAGCTTTTAAGATTCTGCCCTTCTGTTGAATTTCTGGGATCTTGACTATAATATGTCTGGCTGAAGTTTTTTTTTGATCATGTCTAGTTGGTGTTCTAAAAGCTTCACTTATAGGGGTGTCAAATTCCTTTTCTCTTCCAGGAAAGTTATCCCTGATTATGTCTTTGAACAAGGTTTTAATGTCATTGATGCTATCTCCTGCTTTTTCATTTATTCCAATTATTCTTAAGTTGTTTATCTTTGAGTCATCTAGCAGCTGCTGAATTGATTTTTCATGGTCCCTTGCTGTTTTTAAGAATTCTTCCTTTTCATGATCACTAATTGCAAGCCTGTCTTCTATATCTGAGATCCTGTCCTCACATTGGCTTAATCTGCTACAAATACTTTCAATGGAATTTTTGTTCTCTTGGATATCTGCTTGAATCTGCCTTATTGATTCCATTTCTTTCCTATGCTTAGCATTCATGTTTTCTATAGTTTTCTTAAGCTCATCTATTTTTTTGTCTGTATCAGCTATAGTGTCCTTAAGCATGGTCTTCAATGTGGACATTATCTCTGCAGTTATCTGTAAGATTATTTCTGTTTTAATTTTTTCCAGAGCCTCATTCAGTTGCTTTGTTGTTACCACTTCAGATAGGCCAGGTGGGTGGCTTTCGGATTGTCCCACCTCATTGCCCCCTAGGTTTGCCTTTGGTGAATTGGATGTGTGGGGTTGCATCTTGTTTAAGTGTCGTCTCATTTTTTCTTTCTTTAATTCCTGGGGTGATGTTTGCAAATTACCTATGGTAGGTTACTTTATTGCTAGTGTTTAAGATCTTTAGAAGATGACTACTTCTCTGCAGTATCTTCCAAGTGGAGCTTGCTTTTGGGTTTTGAGCTTTCTGCCAGATCCTACCTCTTCAATTCTTTGGGTATGCAAAGTTGCTACCTGTTTGGCCCAGTCCTTGATTCTTTGGTACTGTGCCACTGTATTTTCTGTGTCCCTTAGTCAATCTCAATCACGAAATATCAGGAAGGAAAGATGTTTAAAACAATTATTTCACATTTGGCTATAATGTTAACTAAAGCATCAAACAGAGCCTAGAAAATGACAGACTGAGCTAACCAGTTATTTACCACTTTTAGCTGTATAGAGTTGTGGTTGTATAACAAAATCTAAAACACACCAGAAAAATTATATGCAGTATACAAGTCCTATGTATGTCAATTTTTCCCTGAGGAGTTTAAATTTAAAATGAGTTAAGGAGGAAATAGAGTGTTGGGAGAATAGGAAGGAATTAGATGTAAGGTTAGAGGACCAAGAGGGATCCCACTAAAATTGGGACACTGGTGCAGAGGACTGGTGGTAAAAAGAGAAGGAAGGGATAAAAGGAAGAACAGATCACAACCACAATCACAAAGAAGTTAGAGGCGCTGTTTACACTCATATAAAAAACCAGAGAGAATAATGAAGGAAAGAGCAAATACACATATAGAAACAAAAACGAAGATAAAAACAATAAAACAGACAAAACAAAAATAAAACCCCACCCAAAAAAAAAAACCCTTTGCCAGAACAAAAAACAAATGAGAAAAAATAAATAAATAAATAAAAAATAAAAAGAATCAGTTCCAGGTGTTGACTCTGCTGTAGGCAGGCACCATGTGGTGACAGAGTCCTGTTCTGTGCAGGTCGGTCCCAGTAAGCCAGGAGCGGCCCTCTGGCAGGGCGATGAGCAGAAGCGCATACTTTCAGGCAGAGACCAGTCTAGCTCGCCTGCCGCTCTCAGTGCCCTTTCACTATCCCTGGGCCTGAGAGGCGCAGCACGCTGTCTGGAGCGCGGGTTCCCTGCACTGGTTTCCCGCTGCTCTGGTTTTCACCATGCCCCCCACAATGGCGCCGGGCCAGTCGCTCTCTGGCATGGGACAGGTGTGGCTGAGAGACCAGTCTCATTCACCTGCTGACCTCAGCACACTTTCATGGGCCTGAGAGGCCCCGCGCTGCCCTGTCCAGAGCACGAGTGTCCAGCGCTGTTTTTCTTTCGCGCAGCTCTGAGTTTCACCACACTCCCCACAATGGCGCCCGGCCGGTCGCTCTCTGGCACGGGGCAGCTGTGGCTGAGAGACACTCACCGCCGGCCAGCGCAGTTCTCCGCCCCTCCCTCGCCTCGCCGCTGTCTCAGGATCCTCCGTGGGGGCTCCCTGGGCGCCAGCTGTCACCGTGTGTCCGTAGAATTGAGCTTCTGTCGCGCTGCGATTCCTGGGATGGTAGAAGGTGCGCGCGCGCGGTCTGCTCCTTCTTCTTTGTTGGAAATCACCCTTCACTGGTGCCGGGGGTCCCAGATTGTGCTTCAGAACTTTTCTGGTTTCCGGGGAGGCATCTCCCCCCCTCCTGCGCTTTCCCGGTCGCTATATTCCCATGTTCCAATGGTAACTTTTAGAGAGAGTTTCGCTGCATTCTTCTTACTCATCCGCCATCTTTTTCCCGCCAAAATAATATTTTAAAATCTATTAATATCACATCTATCATCTTCTTTTATAGAGTCTAATTAGTTGCTTGTGTTTTATCCCCACTTTTATTCCTTAACTTTTTTTTTATGTAGGTACCGGGAGTCAAACTCAGGACACTGCGCTTGCCAGCAGGCGCTTGTGCCGCTGAGTGATATCACCGACCCTTTTTATCCTTTATGTGGGTACCAGGAGTTCAACTCAGGACCTCGTGCTTGCCAGGCAGGTGCTTATGCTGCTGAGCTATTTCACAAACCCTATTCCTTAACTTTTATATATTTACTTTATATTTCCTTCTGATAATGTCTATGGCTAAACTACTAATGATCCTTATTAAATTTTTTACTTATTTCTGTTCATTATGGGACAATTTCATGCATATTTCTTTGTTCAGAAATTATTTTCTCATTTGTTCACTGCACATGTCTGGGATCGGCTTTTGTTCCTCCCATTGTTTCTCCCTGATGGCCAGGAGGCTGTCATCTTGGAATCACTTTAAAATGATTTCTTTTTTTTTTGTGGGTACTGGGGGTCGACCTCAGGACCTCATGTGCCAGCAGGCGCCCGTGCCGCTGAGCGATATCACCGGCCCTATTTTCATATGTGGGATCCGGGAGTCGAACTCGGGCCCTCGCACTTGCCAGGCAGGTGCGTACACCACTGAGCCATCTCACCAGCTCTAAAATGATTTCTTTAATGATTTCAGATCACAAAAATTATGCATATTTAACTTTCAATGTATATCAATGCTATGGTCACAAATATTTATAGAAGACTATCTTTATTTTCATTGAGTTGTACAGTCAAGGAAACAGAATGCTGTAGGAAAAAATTTTCTAACTTTTTTTTTCCACTGTGGACTGATGGTATTAAAGTTACCTCTTCCATCCTCTTGTTTGCCCAAAGATTTTTGTCAGCAAATATCTTATGGCAACTCATGCTCAGTTTTCACTAACTGGTTTTCTCTTACTTTTTTGAGATCTGAGTCTGTGTATTTGGTGAAGAGAAATTGGTGTATTTCTATCCTGCATTTTCAGGTATTCTGTAGGTGGAGAAATTTTCAGAACTATAGTCTGCTATATTTCTGGGGTCTGTAAATCCCACTGATGTCTAAGTTTTAATATTGTGGATAAGAAGTTCATTCCTGTGCTGATATTATTTCGTTTATAATCTATATATCTATCTTTTATATATATACTCTTCTCTCATATATATTTTACTTTATCAAATGGGTTTGTAAATTTCACTGCAATACAGGAGATTTTTTTTTGTTTTTTTAACATTAAATACATTGTCTTATTTAATCCTTACCCCAAACCTACAGATTAGGATTTTTTTATTTTTTATTTTTTTTTTATTTATTTATTTATTTTTTTTTTGTGGGTACCGGGGGGTCGACCACAGGACCTCGCGCGTCAGCAGGTGCCTGTGCCACTGAGCGATATCACCAGCCCCTTTTTCGTATGTGGGTTTCGGAAGTCGAACTCGGGCCCTCGCGCTTGCCAGGCAGGCGCTTACGCCGCTGAGCCATCTCACCGGCCCTTTTTTTTTATTTTAAAGAGAAGAAAAAACAAAACAAATCAAAAAAAGAACAAATTTTCAAAACAACATAATATGAGGGTAACAATGGTTAATGCATTATGTATTATTATCTTTAAGTTAGTTATTCAAGATACCAGACATTAGCATTCAATTGTCCAAACATTATTGGCACAAACCTTACTCTTCAATGAACTAAGTAAAATTGGTAGTGTATCTATCTTAACCATCTTATATATATATAATTTTTTTTTCCCTTTCCCTTCTTTCTTTTCCCTATTCGAGTCTCTCTTTCCTTTTTACCAGTTTCTTTTTCATTCATCATGTCTATTGTACATTTTGGATCTTATTTACTCTTTCAGTTTCTCATACTAGAGAGACAATACGATGCTTACACATGTGCTTCCGGTTTATTTCACTTATGAGTATTTTCTCGAGTTGCATCCATTTACCTATAAAAGTCTCCAGTTTATCCTTCTTTATGGCTGAATAGTACTCCATTGTATAAAAATACCACGTCTTTCTTATCCATTCCTCAGTTGATGGGCATTTGGGTTGTTTCCAAGATCTGGATATTACAAATTGTGCTGCTATAAATACGGGAGATTTTTAAAGAAACTTATTATATCTGACATTCAAACTTTTAAATCTGAAAAACGTAGCTTTGTCATGGTGGAAACTTTAATTAGGGGATTTTATTTCTTTATTTTTTCTATTTATGACTTCTGTATCTAATAATCTTCTTCAAGAACTGCTCATTTTAAAAATGTTATTTCTTATTTTCTATTCAACTTATTTTTTACTTTAGTAAATATTCACTTGCATTTTTTATTCTAGATCAATCCTCTGTTTTAAAAATTTTGGGCCTTTGTTTTATGGGTTATCTTCCAGTAAATCATTAGCTTGATTTTTCTCTAGGCCTATTCTGTTATCTCATTGCCTCTGTAAAATCTCCATGGCATCTTCCAGAAGATAATTTTCCAAGGCACATTTTTCTGTATCTTCCCAGAAGAGGTGCCTCTCCTGGTGCTGTCATGTTCATTTCCAGGGTCCTGGGATCTAAAAGTTACACTCGTCATTTTAACCCTTTCAATGAACCCAACCCAGTCTTCATCTTATATTACCAAGAAGCAATTTCATGATTACAATACTCAGGCCAGTTTTTAGTATTGAAATAATTTTGTTTTCGTGATCTTGTATTCTAGATAAATGAAAACTACTCGCACTGTTGGTTTTGGTTTTGGTGGTGCTCTTGTTGGTGTCTTTGTTTTAATATTCTGAATTAATCAAAAGTTTAAAAACATTATGTAACCTGGGCTGGGGATGTAGCTCGGTGGTACAGTACTTGCCATATACGTAATGTGCAAGTGCCTGCATCTGGTCCCCAGCACTTCAAAAAAATATATCATCAAAACAAGTATTTTATTATCTTTGTTCCTCCTAGAGATTTGAAAATACTGTTTTTGAGTCTTTACTACCAATGTGTTTGAGGGCTACAGCTTCTCTTGGAAGAGGGCATATTATAAGAGTTTAAAACAGTTAATCCTGAGACAAGAAGGAAACTGAATTCTAGTGCCCTATCAAGAGGTTCAGAAACTGTCTCTGGTGATACTGTACCAGTTCACCGGATCCTTCAGTGTGTGTAGAGACAATACAGGAGACATAACTAACTTGTTCATTTTAATTTTTTTAGCCCTTATTTGCAGTACATAATGATTACATTCCTCATGGGGAATTGCTACATGTACAGTACATAACACATCTTAATTCCTTTTTCAGCCCCTTCTCCCTTCACTCCACCATCTGTTTTTTTGGTACTGGAAATCAAACTCAGGACCTTGCACTTGGCAGGCAGGCACTGGACCCCATCATCTCTTGGTCCTCTTCCCTTTTTGAAAATATCTGAGAAGTTATCTAAAGGGGGTTTTTATATTATCCTGTGAGTATAGAATTTTAAAATTCTGAATATTAATTTATTATTTGATTGTTATTCAGATCCTATCTGTGGATAATTCATTAAAATGTGTGTGTATGTATATTCATGCATATATATATCTAGATATTCTTTAATATAGATTTAAAACTCAGCTGTTTAATTTGGAGATTAGATTTCATAGACCTAACTTTTTTCAACTGGTATTTCTTAAATGTCACTTCTATTAGGATATTTTGATTTCTTTAATGATATATATATATATGCCTCAGTTTATGGAGTTATTTTGTTCCATGATTCTGGGGAAGTTGGCCACAGCTGTGTTTGTCACCCAGTGGGGAGTTCATGAATGGAAGCAAAATTTTGCTGAATGAAATGAACAGAATTTTTCATGAACAGAATTGTTCTTGAAAAGAGGCACTGCTTTATGTGGGTGTGAGTTTTGTTGTATGTGTGTGTGTGTATATATATACATGATTACCTGTTTAAAAAGAATTGAAATAACGGGAATAAATACATTTTATTGAGACCATAGATGTCAGAGATATTTGTCACTTTCACAGATATTATGGTCAGAAGTACTTAAACCCTGATGGCAAAACAATGATTCATATTTATCTTATTTAGAATTTTTATTTCATAGTGTGAAGGGCAAATATAAAAAACTGGTGACACACTCTTCTCTATATAGCAAGTTTTTTTGGTTGTTTCTAACAGTAGTAGTGGTAGAACTGGTGAAAAAGAAGAGTAGATATAGATGGCGGGATGGAAAAGCATGTTGCTTCTTTGTTAGAGTGCTGTGTGTACCATTTACAATTCAATTTTAGTTTGCACTGAGTGCATTTAGCACATATACTCTTCCTTTATCCTGTGCCAGGTTCCATGAAGGTTTTGAGGATGGAATTAAGCCACACTCTGCAGTAGGCTACAATGGTGGCTCTTTATTTCTGTAGGTGTATATGTATTCAAAACAAAATAAAAACAAAAGAAACATCAGTGATGTCCTCAGAATGACAGAAGGTTGCCTAGACACTGAACTGCTATTCCCTTTGCCTATTTTCCATTGTTTACCAAAGATTCAGGGTATATGCCAGATTTTCTACCAGTCATAAAAGTTAAAAGAATAGGGCCGGTGAGATGGCTCAGTGGCTTAAGCGCCTGCCCGGCAAGTGTGAGGGCCCGAGTTCGACTCCCGGAACCCACATACGAAAAAGGGGCCGGTGATATCGCTCAGCGGCAAGGGCGCCTGCTGGCACGCGAGGTCCTGAGGTCGACCCCCCGGTACCCACACAAAAAAAAAGTTAAAAGAATAAAAAGTGAATTTTTGCAGTGTTTTGGATTTAAATTAACTCACTGGCACAATCAATAAATAAATTTAGATACATTACACACACACACACACACACACATCCTACATTGGTTACTTAAGGAAAGTTTGATAGGAAGTTAGAGTGTTGAATAGAGTTACTTTCATTCTAAGTGTAATTTCCCTTCATTTCTGATCTACTATACTTATTTGATATGGTATAGTTTTAAAAATAGTTTCTCATTGAAATTCATGATTCCACAATAGAAATGATATTGCCATAAACTGGCTTACAACTGAAATGTGTACTCAAAAGAATACTTAAAGGTAATTTATTTTACACTTTATAATATTTGAATTATTAGTCCCAAAATAAAAACTGCATCACAGTTAGTTATGGTATTAATTACTCTGATAGCAATCTTACTGCTATTAATTTACATCTGCCCAATAATCTCAGCAAATATATTAGAGGTTGAATTGTGTTCCAATATCTATAGTTTCATTAAAAAAAAAAAAAAAACTGTCTCCAAAACATAGTGGTCTAAAACAGCAATGATATATTTTTTGGCTGCTGAATGACAGTATGGCTCTGGAGGGAATATTCTTACTTCAACAAAGCATTGGCAGTGATCTCTCATTAGTTTCTAACTGTTGGTCTAAATGGTCCAAGTAGTTTTCACTCACATCTGGCACTTTAGCACACAAGCTTGGAAGACGGGGTATAGCTGTACCTTATTTTTCACTGTATAGTGGCTTGCTCTCTCACATGGTCTCTTTGTATTTACGCTTCTTACATGGCAGTTGTGGGCTCTAAATGCAAGTGTTTTAAGAAACCCAGGTAGGAGCTATGAGTCTTTGTGGGACTCAACCCTAGAAGTCTTCAAGGCTAACC
This sequence comes from Erethizon dorsatum, assembly GCA_028451465.1. NCBI lineage: Eukaryota > Metazoa > Chordata > Mammalia > Rodentia > Erethizontidae > Erethizon > Erethizon dorsatum. The sequence goes on from CM051824.1 coordinate 21,435,833, forward strand.
CAGGTCAGAACGAGAGGCATTAAACTCCACCTCCCATTAGAAATGTCAATGAATTTTTTTTTGTGGGTACCAGGGATCGACCTCAGGACCTCACACGCCAGTAGGCATCTGTGCCACTGAGGGATATCACCAGCCCTTTTTTCGTATGTGGGTTCTGGGAGTCGAACTCGGGCCCTCGCGCTTGCCAGGCCTGCCTGCACTTATGCACCTGAGCCATCTCACTGGCCCAGAAATGTCAATGAATTTGTGGCTGCCTTTAATCTGCTACAGCTGTGTTTGATCCTTTACACTTAGGACTCTTAGAACATCCTAGAGTTGCAAATATTTTTTACATTTCTAACAGAAACTTTTAAAAATGGATATTTTCTAGAAATAATGTACAGGTGGCATTTCTAAGAATCAAAACAATGAATGAGGGTTTACATTATTAGGTAAAGAAAAGATTTTAAATTTTGAGTTGGAAAGAACTAGGGAAGGAAAAAATGAATAGAAAAGCAGTTGTCATGGTGAATCTGAAATACATAAAGGAAGGAGAGAGGCAAGAGGTAAATTAAGACATCATGAGACTAAACTCAGCAGTAGCAGAAAATTAGAACCAAACCTAGTCATCTGCTGCTTGGAAATTGGAGTGAATTCATTTTTAAGAGTAATAATTGCTTTCCTAAACAGGACCCAGTGTTGTACAGCTCTGTTACAGTTAGGCTCTGCAAGTCAATTGTTATTTGTAAATTTTACTTAAAGGTTTTGGTATTTTTTGAGTCATAATTTATATTGTTTTAGGTACAATAAAACTAAACTATGGCTGTGGAAGTTGGCAGCACAGTTCAGACTATGTATTCTAGGTCCATGTTGATTTGGATAAGACATCTCCAAACCAAGACAGAGTTTGGTAGCTGTACATAACATAGTGGCATATAAGACTCAAAACAGAGTATGATATAGTACTCAAACATAAGATATTTGAAGTTAACAGCTACTAGAAATGAGGTGATAGCCACTTTCAGAAAACATACACATTCATTTATCTATTTGAGTATGACAATGTTAAATTCAATATGAGAAACTGAAATGTGGGTTGCAGTAATCCTCAAAAGCCAGGTGTCGTTGATTAAACTGCTATTGATTAAACTGCCTAAACTGTTGTTTGCTTATTTGTCAATATATAGACCAATGGAAGTGAACACAAAATGTCCCCAAAACTCTCCTTGGCCCTGAGATATGATGACACATGACCAGGGTTTTCTCAGATAAGAGGCAGAACTTCAGCTTAATTTCATGACAACATACTCAAATTGATCAGGTCACATTAAGAAGCATCTTCGTAAATATAACTTGTTTAGAGAAAATGAAAGAGTCAAATTCTTAATTGTATTTGTCCAGGCAGTTTGTAAATAATTAGGATACTGCATGACAGGTTTACTTATGTATTCCAAATTATTAATCAGGGTAATTAATATTTAATTGATGGGTATGCCATGTGTCAACTGCCATATTAATATAGCACACATATTAATTTTACATAGCTTACTCCTAGTGAAGACATGTTGCGTCCCCATCCATGAAATTCTTAGGGAACAATTGACTTTATTGGGCCTATGAATATTGCACTTAATTTAACATATAAAGGAAGAATGTTGAGTGTTTAATTAAATGGCACTCTGGAATTTTGATGGAGCTTGGAAGATACTGTTGAACAATAAAGAATTATAAATATTAAAAAGGCTAAGAATCATCATGTAGATAAATCAGACCACAAAATTAGAGATTTGCCAAGCATATCTTTTATTAATAATGTGTGGAAATTTTCTTCATGAGCCACAAAATTGCTTATTTTACTTCCTTCAAAAGGTTTAAGTAGCGTAGAAATAGGTATCCAATTCAAGGACTTTCTTTTCTTTTAACATTTAATTATTTCACTAACTTAAATTTCTTTAGTAATTTGAAGCTTATAAATTGTCTACATACCTCCTAATTAGCATATTTAAAACGTTATTTTAATACATATTTCTAATCTCATAGGTAATAAAATACAGAGGCCAAATCCAGTGCTAAATATCACAGAGATAGGCTGCAGATATGTCAGGAATAAAGTCAGATGTAGTTTAGTCTGCGATAGGAATTTCTGGGTTTATCCTCTAATACTTATTTTAAGATCCTGAATTTAGCTATTCATGGAATAGGTTCTTGTATAAGTTTTGCCATTTGTTTAGATAAACAAAAGTTTGCATAGGTCTGGATAAGAGAGCAAAAGTCGAGTAGAAACATCTTCTTTCCTAACATTTCAGAGCTAACTTTCCAAATGTTCTGCCAAGTAATCTAATCAGAGATGAAACTCAACAAGTAACATGGATTTACTTAAGTATACATATCTTCTTTAAAACCTATTTATTGCTCTAGTTGTGGTAGGGAAAATATATTGTTATTTCAATAGATGAAAGAAATAAGCAGCCAAATTGTTATGAGAGGTCAATAGTCAAATAGGGATCAGTTAAGTAATTCAAGACTATTGAGGCACCAATACCAGAGATTCAGCCTCAAACATCATGAAGGTATATGAAATTTCTGTCTAACAATTTCTTAACAGTGTCTCCCACTTACAAAATTTAATTTAAAAGAGTATGTAGGGCCGGTGAGATGGCTCAGTGGCGTAAGCACCCGCCTGGCAAGTGCGAGGGCCCGAGTTTGACTCCCTGAACCCACATACGAAAAATGGGCCGGTGATATTGCTGAGCAGCATGGGCACCCACTGGCACACGAGGTCCTGAGGTCGACCCCGAGTACCCACAAAAAAATAATAAATAAATAAAATAAAATAAAAGAGAGTATGTAAAGGAAAGTAAATGTAATTTGTAGGAACATATGGCAGATTAGGGGAATTATGTTAAATAAGTGTGAGATCAAATAAGTACACAAAAGCATAGATTATAGGGTATAAATTAGAAATCACAACCCATTGTCTAACAAAGATTCAATGGCTAGGACTTGTTTTATGTGCAGGAATTTTCTAGATTGGTGTTTTAAAGAATCTATCAATTGAATTTTGCAGAGTTACACTTTGTATTTTATACAACAAAAGTCAATATTTTATGCCATATCAAAGGAAGCACTGTGTTCTTAGGAAATAACCACCTAGCTAAGGCCTGGTTTTGCTGATCATTTATAATTGAGGACCTTAATCAGCAGTTCACCAGTGGATGTTTGGTACTTCTGGAATATGAAAGGAAGAAGTTGTATCCTCTGGCATATCATTAACCTTCTTCAAAAAGAACTACCACACTCTTCAGTGAGAGACAGGGAAATCTATAACTCTGGAGATGAAGATTATGATGTAAGAGCTACCAGAATATTTAAAGTTCAAAATATGGAAGACCAATGCCAGAATAAGACCACTGTACAGCAATTGTTGGAGAATTCATAAAGAGGTGTTTAAGACAAAGGCCATAGGATTTAAGTTGAAAGGCCACATGTGAAATACATTTCCTGGATTCAGGAAAGCTTTTGCCCTGATTTAAAAATATATATATACACTGTTCTCATATTGAGGAGGGATAAAGATGAGTGAAAGGAAAGACACAACCATCCATTGTTCATTGCTTGTTTCTTTCTGTCTTTAAAACCTCCTCTACTCTACTTACACAATATGTACACAATATGTGTAAGCAGATATGTATTCTGTACTCAGGTTACACAATAGTCTAAGGAAGCAAATTTATATTATACTGTGGTATATCAACATTCATTTCCATGAATTATGTGCTAATAACGATGTCTTCCTTCAAAAAAGGTCATAAAAATCAGCAAGTTTTCCTGCATATAAAAAACCCTAAATTTTTTATTTTTAGCCACGGTTCCCTTTATAATCTGTGATACATACAGTCATGGAGTCTTTACCCATTAGGAGAAGATAATGCTCTGTTCAACAGAGGTGTTTTCAGGAAGCTTTGTGAATCCATCATAGTACGATTTCTTTCCAAGATTTTCAAATTGTTCTATTTAAATATAGCCAATTGCTAGCCAAAGAATAATACAAAGGCAACCTCACAGGAGGAGAAATTTGTTTAAAAATCTCGAAAGCAGCACAAAATTACATGAAAATAGAAATATCCATCAATTTTCCATCAGTATGTTATATGAGATGAAAACCAAAATACAAAGAATCACACAATAAGTAGCCAAAGAAAATGTTAAAGAAGACAGAAAAAAAGTGATGTATCAGGTGTAGTTGTCAAATGCTCACTAAAATTTGATTAGTCATTATAAACTAATCTAATTAATCCAAGTTCTGGAATTACCAGTTCAGTTCACTATGGAGTGCATTCCACAATCCATTTCCAATAAGCTCATTTTCTCCCATTCTTTTCCCACCCAAAATTTTGACTAAATGTGTGAGAGTTTATGTCATTAATGTAAAGACGGTGATATCTGAAGTCATTCTTCTAGATCTTCATGTGTAGTGAAAAGTTCAGTCAACAGGAAATTGTTCTTATTTACACTACTAGTTTTAGTTTTCAACTTAAAAAACTACCAAAACACCATCTAAGCAGGTGGTGTTTCTATTGAGGCATAGTAGTTTCTATTGAGGCATATATTTTGAGAAAGATTGAATGTTGGTTGACATGATCTATTGAGTTCAAGTAGCTAAGTTTTATATTATGCATGCAGTATTTGAAAAATCTAAAGCATGAATTTTAAATTCATAGATGGAGTCTAAACTTTATGTCCTATAATAAATTTTTCAAAGGTAAGAAAGAGTCTAAATAAAAAGGATATGTAGTATATTTTTGATACAACGTTTTGGCTCAAGAGAGAGAGAGTGAGAGACAACTCCTAGGAACTGGGTTCTGTCCTATACAAGTGCTTTAATTGAGACATAAGTTAGTGTGAATTCCAGGAAGACTGACCAATGCAATAAAGATCCTAAAGACTGTGACACAGTTGGGCAATAGGGTGCTCATTTTCTGAAAGTAATAAAATCAAACAGAAACTATTTCTTCAAATGCTTGAAGTATAATTTATGGGAAAGAAAACAAGTTGTCTTGGCTGCCTCGATAGTTCAAGTAAGAATGAGAAAGTGAAAATTTCAGAGACTAACACTATGCACAATAAAGGGACAAACTAGGTATCAAGGTAGCTATCAAAAATAAAAATGGGCTAATAGTGAATTGCTAAAGAAGGATGTAAGCAAATGCATATTTGGGTATTAAGTGAAGAGTGATGCAACTGAGAACTAAAACTATATGAGTTGTTTAATTTTTTCATCATTCTATAGTTTGGTAAAGTGACATATCCAAAGACATAACTTTATAATTTTACATACATTTTAAACTATAGGTTGTATTCTATAGGTAGACTTGTAACTAATTTAGTAGATAAGAACATTTTCCAATTAATATAAAATAAATAGGGAAATTTCCTCTAGCCAGGCTAAATATTGCTTTGCAAATCTCAAATCTCTTGTTGATGTATGTGTTTTTTCTCTATGTCTGTTGTGTGTATGTTTGTATTGTTATGACATAAATATATTTTTTCCTGTGGAATGTTCTAAAAGATTTGAAAAACTGTCTGAGCTCATGACTTTCTGTATAAATTGCATGATTTGAATTGAATTAGGTAATTAAATAATGAGTATATTATTAACAAGTAGCTGTTTGATTTTATCAGTAAATTAATTTAATTACATTATTTCATTAATTATTGTCATAATTCCGTATTGATGGACTTTTCTTCTAGTATTTTTTCTTCCTGAAAGTAGCTACAGTTTCTTCTTTGAGATGAGACTGAGACACTTTGAAGCAAAAGAATGTTTGGGACAAATATTCTAAGTAGAAAAGTTAAATCTATTATCCATTTTTCATTTAATTTTGACATTTATTCAGAATTAATAGGAATTGATGGGAAAATTAATTTTAGAAGCATGCATAATTGAATTCAAATTTGGAACATGTATTTTATTAAACTTGGACAAATTATTTCACTTTTATAACTCCAACTTCCTATTTATACAATAAAGGTAAGTTCTTAAGAGTTTCATTTTTATATCATGTTACTTTCCTAAATTTAATTCATTGGGAGGGATTCAGAGCACCAAAAACACTGAGGCAAATGCACTTTCTGGTGGAGTCTTAGGAAAACAAATGGAGTCAAAATCCCTTCTGTTCTGCTTTACATGTAGATGTCTTACCTCATCCTTTGTTCAGGAAAATATCCCTCAGTTATGAGGAAAACCCTCTCTTTCACATGCATATCCAAATCCAGAACAAGGCTAAGTGTGAAAGAAACAAACAGAAAGGAACTACAAAACCAGTAGTTATACCACAGGACTCCAAGATAGCACAGCAGCTAGCAGTTTCTTAGAAGGGCTAAGTATTGAGAGTTTTAAGGTGCAAATGAAAGCTCTATCATGTCTACTGAATGACCCTGTTTAGTTATAAGTGGCAAAAGATAATGGGGATTTGTAAATTCAGGTTTTCATGTCTCTAAAACTCTTAAGAAAATCTCCCAAAGGAGATACTATATGTAATGGCAAATTTATTTTTTATCTCACCAAGCGGATGATCCCAAAGTAGATGACATTTACAAATCTTAAATATAAGGCTGACTACTGCATTTTGATTATAATAGAGCAGATTGAATTAAGACATATGCATGCAGAAAATATATATGATTATATATGAAAGGGTTGGGTTGTATTCAATAGCATGTTGGAGACAGTTTGAAATGGTTCATGAAAGTAAATTTTAAAATTTTCAGTAACTCTTCAAAGTGGCTGTTAAAAATTAATTGTATAAATGTGCATTTAAATAAATCATTTTAATATAATAAAAACTCAAAATACCCAAGCTCATCAGTTTTAATGATGTATTACATTTTATTAATATCCTTATTTTTGAAGTTATTTATTTTATTGTTTCAGTGTGTTATAAATACAATGGTATGATATTGCACATGTTTTCCTAATTTTCATTCATAATGTTCAGTGCTGTTAGCTTGTTGGGGATATTTGTACATCCAAAATTGGCAAGCACTGTAAGTCAAGATTTTGGTTTGTTTGCTTGTTTTTAAGAGTCAATTTTTAAACAATTGCTGTCAAACCAATGGTTTTGGTCAAAAGATTTCAGAATGATAACTGGCTTACATTCATTTAGGAAGCCCTAAAGTATAAATTTCAGGCCACATGAATTTCATTATGTGGCACCACTCATCCTTATCTCCAGGAAACCCAGCCCTTACAAAGGGAAAGTCTGAAGACTCTTTCTAGGACTGCTGAAATCCACCTCGGTCCTTTCACTGCCAGAAAGCCACTCAACTACTGCACATCTTTCAGATAAGACAAGAAAAAACAGAAATATTGCAAAATATTCTTGAGATGATTGATATAAAGCATTTTATGCATTTTTAAAGTAATTGCTATTTTCTGTCAAAATGACCTTTATTTTTTCTCATACCGAGGAGTCAGCTCTTGCATAAGCAGTTTGAGATCCCATTGAAGATGGTGTTAGGAAGGGCTTTGCTGGATTACCAGTGGATCATGGTTGATCTATGGAAATGCTTTTCCTTCCATGCCCCCACTCTTCACTGCAAACTTTCACTACAAACAATAAGCTGGTCCTGTTGCTGAAATTCAATGACAACACCAAGATATAATAACACAGCAAAATCATGAATCAACCAAGGGGCCTCCACTGACAGCTTCATAACCAAGTACAGCACACATTGATCTTCATGCCAGCTAGATATCTATTATTGCTGCATCAAAAAGGAATTCATATATGGGTTTTCTGTCTACTAAGATGGATATAAAAGTGTGCATTATTCAGATACAGTGAAAGTTAAGGTTTTTTTTTTTCTTTCAGACTAGAGAGTGAAAGAAAAAGAATCACTGATATCTATGGAAATAAGAGCCTATGGCAAATTGCCTACTGTGTCCTCTGTGGATACAGCTCATAATGAAGCTTCTGTCATTGTCTGGATAAAAATAAATTATATTATCTTGAGGTGTAAGATATTTGAGGATCCATCTTGTTTAATTGCTTTATTCTTGCAGATGGACATTTTTTTTTCTTCTCTGTTAAGAGAGGTAGTCTATTCTCTTCCTGGGGATGTAATCATATTTGCTTTTCCTTAACTGAATTTAGGATTCACGGCAGTACTGAGAAGAACTTACAGAGATTTTCATACACCTTTTGCCTACAGACATACATAACCTTTCTCATCATCCATATCCTTCCAACAGACTGGTGTATTTGTTACAATTGATGAACCTATATTGATCTTTCATTATTCATCAAAGACCATAGAATACTTTAGGATTCATTGTTAGTATTATACAATGAGGGTTTTTTTTTTCTTAATTTTGTAATGCTTTTTAAACACTATTTCTGAAAAATGCCAAATTATTTTGGGCACACTCTATTGTGAGATATATCACTAGGACTGAACTTAAAATTTCAGTAAGTTCACTTGAGAAATCAATTTATCACTAATCTTGACTCTGTATGTTATAGCTATAAAACATTATTTAAAATGTGATGGGGGTTCTGGCACTTGCCTCAGAAGTTAAAAATGTCAGTAAAATAGTTATTTATGTTTAGTAAAAAGTAATGTAGTTTGAAGCAGTCTGGAGGAAATTACAGGTGGATTAGACATCTTTCCATATCAATGACATGATTTATAATCTTCATAAATATGGTGTTCTCAGGACTTTCAAATCATTTTTTTCACCTTTCTAATGGCATGCATTTTGAGCCCATCATTCATTCTCTTGTGATTGTTGGTATGTTTATAGACTACCCTATTTTGTAGAAAAAATAATTAAAACATGAAGTTTTGGAAGAAATTCAGCTCAAGGTTAAACAAAAACAACATTTTATAACTCCATAACATTTGTAATATATTTTTTAAGTAAAGCTAGCATTCCAAAGTTAGCATAAACTATGAAAAACTAACAGTTTTCACCTCTGAGGTGTGTTTTTAATAAGTTTATATCCAGATAATTTGTTTTAGTTTTATTGCTTTTAATTTTAGATACATTTCACTTTTGGCCATTAATCCCCATACCAGAAAGATAAGGTTATATTCTCTGAGGAAAAATAAGGGATAAATATAATAGCCTAGAAAGGCTGAAATATGGAATCTACTCACTAGAAATTCCTTTTTCTTTTCTTACATTTCTATGAAAAAACAATCCTCTCAGTCATTCTATCATTTTGTACTGAGCTGACCAAATTCCATCAGAGAAATAAGTAACTGGCATACTGATCAGAGTGGATATGTGTGTATTTATGTATTTATTTTCTTTTAAATGTGAAAAGCTCAATATTACTACCCTTTCTGTTTGAACCAATTTCAAAGTCTGTTAAATACTGAAGAACTAGTGCTCTACATCCACGAACACAGGGGATAGATTTACAGAATCTACATTGAGCCACCATTATATGCTCTCTTCCAATTGCAGGATGCTTTGTACTTTTTTTGTTCTACTCTTTATTGTGATAAAGTATACAACATAAAGTTTACCAACTTAGCCATTTTAAAGTGTACAGTTCTGTAACATTAAGAATGTTCATATTGTATAAACATCAACTTCCATGTACAGACTTCTTTCCATTTTGTAAAACTTGAACTCTATACCCATTAAACAATAGTTCTTCATTTCCTACAACCATAAATCCTGGCCATCACGTTCTATTTTCTCTCCAATTTTGGTTATTCAAAATACCTCTTAAAAGTGGGATTATATGGTATCATTTTACAATAAGCAGAATTCACTTAATATAATAGCCTCTGTATTCATGCATACCATAATATGCATTGGGATTTCCTTTTTTTTTTTTTTTTGCTGATACTGGGAGTCGAACTAAGGACCTTGCGCTTGCCAGGCAGGCACTTATGCTGCTGAGATATATCACCAGACCGGGATTTCATTTTTGACTGAATAGTATTTCATTACATGTAAATACAATTTTTGCTTATCCACTGTTCTTCTTTAGACCTTATGTCTCTTCCATATTTTAGCTATTATGAATCATGCTACTATGATCATGAGGAATGCAGTACCCCAAAAACTAAGCTTTCATTTTTTTTCTGGAGAATATATATGGATATAGATACAGAAATAGATATATAGGTATATACATACATACTTATATAGATATACACATACATACCTATATGTACATACATATATGTGAGTATATGTATATACTTATATACCTATATATCCAGAAGTAGACTGATATTTTTTGTTTTAATTTTGATTACCAAGTGTTATCTCTGGCCTGATTGTAAACTTAAGGTCTATTCAGCTCTCTTTTGACCTTGTACCTTTCTCTCGATGTGCATGTACTGTGACTTTATTTCTCTCACATATGTGGTTGCTTTTGAATGTCCTCATCCTTAATGTCTAGCTCATACAAGGGGAAATAAATAGAGATAAATGTGGGATAATAAAAGTACTTGTCTTTTAAATCATTTGGTGTTACCTTAGCTGAAGGAGGAGGAGCTCACAACAATGGAGGTATATACAACAGTACATTAATAACTGCCTTAATTAGTATCAATACCTCTATGAGCACAAGCAGAAATCAGTGATGAAAATATGATTCCTGAATTTGGAAAGCAGTGCTGCTGTAAATCTTGGTTTCCACAAGCTGCATACCAGCTTCTGTAGGTACAAAGGCAGAGCTGTCTGCTGTGATGCAATGGAGTGAGGGGTAGGTAACCACTACACAGCTCAGAGCTGAAACTGACCAAAGTGAAGCCCTGTTTAGTGTCTAAACCTCCTTCTGAACATTCCAAACTTTTATTAGATTCCATAGCTCTAGAATAGTTACCTCTAATGATGCTGCTGATGTAATTTTTGCTTGGGTTAAAAGAGAGATTCCTGATCCATCTCAATTTTATTTTACTTTATTTTCTGAACTTCTTACATAAATAGATATATAAATAAGTTGAATGATATATATGATACTTTGCCAAGTTACTTATTCTAATTACAAATATAATTTAACTTGGATAGAAATACATGCACAAAAAAGTGTAAGAGACAACAGTAGTCTGACCCAAAATGTCACATCAGTTTTCCACCATAGAGAAAATTATTGACAAACATTCCTACCTTTATGACAACAGCTGGATAAACCTATGCCTTTAAATAGTTGTTTATAAAGCTAATTATTAAAACATCATCATTTATTGTCTTAATTAATATTGAAAATTATTATAATTTACTCTATTACAGCATTGTATGCCTTGCAGGTTCTCCTCCAAGGTCCTGGTTTTTGATATAGTTTTGAAGTGTGAAGGTTAACTTCAAAGAGCCTTAATGGAAATATTTAAAGTGATAAGAGTATATTACATTTGTATTCTAGTGATGATGATACAGCTGTACAAATTTCACTACTCACTGAATGGTATCATTTAAAAAGATGAATCATTTATAATAAAAATATTTCAGTTTCAAATAACTGGTGTTTTAAAAATGCTAGTGTTTCTTATATGAGTTCAGGTTATTATTATAAATATACTCAAGCCATCAGTGTCTTAGACAGGTTTATTTTGCTTCTTGTACAGTCTGAGTTGGTATAATGTCTCTTGTCCACAAAGGAATTAACAGCTGCTACCCTCAGGCTCTTGTGGTTGAGTGGGACTGCTCTAGGTTCTGCAGTAATACTGCATTATGACTTTGGTTAACCCTTAGCAAAGGCAAAAAATAGGAGGAATAAAAACACAACCTAATTCTTTTGAGGCAACAATCAGCATTGTACTTGACATTTCCTATTGATCAGAATGTGGAATAAACACAGATATCCTAAATGAGAAAAAACACAGATATTTATTCAGAGCTTGCAAAGGAATTAGCAACCAAGCCTTTCATTTGCCAAAGATTCAAAGAGAAGTAGGAGCTGAGAAGATTTTACAGTAAAATAAGAGAGATTCAGATATGATCAGATTACATCCTTCTGGCATAGGAAGGTTAAAGGCAGGCTACCTAGATGTGGGTACTTTATCTTATTTGTTAGGAGATGGTTTTTGGTTTTGGAGATGGTTTGTTGTTGTTTTGTGCTGTGTTGTGTTTTTGTTTTCTCAGTCCTGAGTTCAATTTAGGGATAACTTTAACCAAACAGCTAATTGCTGATCCAGTCCTCATTGTTCTTGAACAATTGCTGTAAACTTTGTGATTTGGTTTCTACAATTTTTCCTAAAGATCTTCGCATCAGAATTATTTTTATCATATATTTGTTGGCCATTATACATTTGAATATTAAGTCTATTAATAAATTGATCACATAGCAACACTGTGATAGGAAGGAAGCTGAGCAATTTATTTTGTTTTTCTGTGTAACAAATGCCCAGATAAATACCTTTATCTAAATAAAAGAAGAACTCCCACAGCCCATCCTTCTGTTTAGACAAGTATTTATGCTTTATTTGTTCTTATACATGGATTAAATTCAAATGTGTCCTGAGAAATCACTTTTAAGTAACAACAAATTATTACTTATAATCCAACCTTTTGAATCTTGAAGCTACTGTGTTTTTTTCTTAGGTCCACATGTAATTTCTTCTTGGCAGTTGTATCAATACATTAAAATCCACCCAACATAGAGTGTTCAAGTAAAAGCAGAAAAACTTCAATTCAGATTTCTGTTATGGGAAAATCACATAATTGTCATCATTAAATGAAGTGAAAAATCCTGTAATGAAGAAATTGCTAAGAACTTTATCTTGGAAGTACAAGTTTATTGGGTAGCATATCTAGCTGTCACTGATTACGCTATCTTGCTTGGAGGATTTCAATCATTTTGTCTGTGGTTCTCAATTTAACCTGCTGAAAAATGTTTCTTTGTACCATATATTCTCTGGTTATCTGAAATGGGTATTCAAAACTACCTTTCTTGGTCTGGCTCTTCAATTACAATCTATCATTCAGTTTTCATTACTCCATGAGGTTATTTTAGAGATCCAACAATCAAAGGTTTTCCCAAGGAAAACTAGTAATTTTGGGAGTATAATTTTTGCAAAATATGTTTAGGTTTGTATGTATTGGAATGTGGAAAATTCTAGGACAATGATATTTAGAAATAATTCCTAACCCTAAAATCTCTAGATTTTTATATACTAGTTCTGTGCTTTTCCCATGAAAAGTATCTTTTGACTTAGTTACACATTACTTGCCACTGTCTCTTAACAATAAGTTTCAGGGGAAAGGAAGAGACCTTTATTTCATCAGTGCTGCTTGACTGTCTCCTTAGCTGGTGGAAAACAATTACTAGCAGATCTTTCATAAAGCTTAAGGGCACAATCTTATTTTGTGAGAGACATCATCAACTTCAGTTTAGGGTTAGGCCCCCATTTTTACAGACCTCAGTCATCTGAAAGTACAAGCTGCATATAATCAAAGGGAATCCTTAATAGAACTCATTCATAATGATTTAAAAATACACTTAGATCAAATTCATCCCTAATTTTATGGACTTTTGTACAGAGAAATTTGGCCATATCATGTAAAATCCCCCACACACCATTCTTGCCTCTAGAATTATAGGCTTTTTTAAAGGTGGAATTTTTTATTTTAGCTCATAGTTTCTAGAGGTTTCTGTCCATAGTTGTCTGACTCCAAGGAAGGGCATCATGGCAGACAGGCCTGGCAGAGAAAAACTTCATGGCAGGGCAAGAAGGAAGCAAAGCAGCAATCAATGCAGGAGGATACATTCAGGTCCGCAATGACCCACCTCTTCCCACTAGGCTTCAATTCCCAACATCACACTCAGTTTTAAACTCATCAGTGGACTAACCCAGTAACACATACTCATGGACCATGATCCAAAATTTCCAACCTCAGTGCATGAGGCTTTGGGGCAACATCAAAATACAAGCCGTAGTATTCCTCCCCTGGTCCCTAAAACACTCATGGGCATCCCTTTTATGCAAACAGCTAGTCCGTCTCTAAGACTTGCCAAAGTTCTAACAGTTTTATCATTGCTCAAAAGTGCAACTCCAAATTTTCCTCTGAGATTTAAGGTAAACTGTTAGATGCGAGCCTCTGTATAAATGAAAAGAAAGTTAAACAATGTCAACATTCAATGGCATAAGATAAACATCAACATTCCAAAAAGGTAGAAATAGGGGGATAGAGAGGGATGGGACCAAAGCAAAGCCAAAATGCAGCAGGTAAATATTAAACACTGTAGTTCTATGTCCAGACCTGGTACAATTTGTGGCAAAATGTAAACTCCAAATGGCTTGGGTGCCTCAGCCGCAACATGGTTGTAGCTCTCAGGATTTCTCTCTTGGGCCACATTTGCTCACTTCTGGCAGCTTTCCTCAGATTATACATGTTCATGGCTTTTCCAGAATTCTGGGGTATCCACTGCAACTTTGGCTTCACACTCACAGCTTCACACACTGACTTCTCATGGGCACACGGCCTAGCCTCTGAGGGTTTCTTTTGAAATCTGAGTGGGAGCCTTCCTGACCCCACAACTCTTGCATTCTATTATAGGCTTTATTGGCCTATGGTTTACCTTAGAAGTTATCATGGGCTCACTGGAAATCACTGGGTTTCTCGACTGTGTTTTTTAAGGACATCATTCCACTGGTAATCCTCACCACATATTTTAGGTTTTCCTATGACAACATGCTATTTTAAATATTAAATTCTACATTATTTAAAATATCATTTCAGGGCCGGTGAGATGGCTCAGCGGTTTAAGCGCCTGCCTTACAAGCGCGAGGGCCCGAGTTCGACTCCCGGAACCCACATACAAAAAAGGGGCCGGTGATATCGCTCAGCGGCACGGGCGCCTGCTGGCGCGCGAGGTCCTGAGGTCGACCCCCCGGTACCCACAAAAACAAAAAAAATAAATAAAATAAAATAAAATATTTCAGTTGATAAAACAGAAACTCAAAATTTGTAATATAAATTCATCACATATCTTTTATATAAAATTTGAAGTTTGTAATTTAAATTTCTGTTGAATTTAACATGATTTTAGGTTTCCTTTAGCTTATTGCTTTACTTAATATGTGTCTTCTATGTCTTGACACATTATGATCCTTCCAGTGTTTTCCACCATTCTAAACTAATTACAAGAAAAAGTGTAAGAGTAGGCCTTGACCAATCAGTTTAAGGGCACAGTCAGAAATTATGTATTGGGCTGGTGAGATGGCTCAGTGGCTTAAGCGCCTGCCTGGCAAGCGCGAGGGCCCAAGTTCGACTCCCAGAACCCACATACGAAAAAGGGGCCGGTGATATCGCTCAGTGGCATGGGCGCCTGCTGGCACGCGAGGTCCTGAGGTCAACCCCCCAGTACCCACACACACACAAAAAAGAAATTATTTATTGACTAGATCTTGCTTATATTTCCACAGCTGGATATAAGGTAATTAGAAATATCAACTTTTTTTCTGGGCATAGAAGCTTTATTCCACATAATTAAAAATTGTTCATGGAAGCTTACTAGGTAAAAAGTAAATAATGGTAAATAGGAGACCATAATATGCATGAAGAAATTAAGAGAGGTAGAAATAATACATTTTTTAAAACTCTAATTTCTAGAAAAGACAATTGAATGTTTAGCAGGTGAATAAATAGGAAAATATCAAAAGGTATAAAATCTATGAAAATTATGTCCTAGTATAGGGAAAGGATAAAGTAAATGTATTTTTATAAATTTTTCTATAATATGTGGAGTAATGGTAGTATTTCATTGTAGATAATAATTACTGAAACAAACACATAAAATCCTTACCTAAGTGCAAAGCAAGAGGAATATGTACAAAAGCAACAAAGAAAATAAAATAGATGTTATCAACCATTATAAAAATAATCAACTGATGCTAAAGTCAGATAAAGAAAGGAATATTACATGACTTTCACACTTTTTTTCTTTGTATAAAAGAAAAAAGCCCATGTCTCAAGGAGTAGTTAAATCATAACAGAAAAAGTATTGCCTTACTAACTTGAATAATGCTATGAATAGATGATTATCAGAGCTTGAAAGTGGAGAGAGAAATTTCTTCCAAAACAAATCAACATGAGGCTACAGCTTTCTTATCTATGAGTTAGGTCTAAATACTGGTCTGATCTATGAATACAAATGCCTAAGAAATACTCCAAACAGCACAACTAAGACCAAAAGAAATGAGGAAAGATTTTTGCTGCACTCCTCTAATAACAGGCACACTTATTTCAAATCTAGGAAAGTTATCTGCCTATTAAAATAAACATACAACAAATTAACAAGAAAAGAATACTTAAGAATATAACAGCACAAACGAGTGTATTTAAAATGCATATTTCAAAATGTGGTGGATGGAATGTAAAATTATTTGACATGTAGAAAGAAAGAATGATCTTTTCTTAGTCAATTAAGCCCATCATAAAAATTATCATAAAGAGCATAGCTTATAAATAAAAGAAATGTATTTCTTCTTTTACTAGTGGCTTATAAATCAATAATCTAGATACCAGCAATATTGAGTTTTGGGTGAAAATCTACTCACTGTTTCATAGAAAGTGCTTTCTTACTGTGTCTTCATATGGTAAAATAATGAGGGGTCCCATTGAGGTTTCTTTTACAAGGTGAAAATTCTATATTGAGGCTTCACCTTCAAGACCTAAACATGTCCAAAAGGTTTACCTTCTAATACCATTACTTTGGGAGTCAAGTGACTCAGACATTCAGACCATGAAAGACCTTTCCTGAAAAGAACGACAGTCAAATGTGATACACTTTAGTAGGAACTAAATGCAGTATTAGCAGAAAAGATTATAAAATAGTTGCTAAAGCTCAATAGGGCCGGTGATATGGCTCAGTGGCCTAAGTGTCTGCCTGGCAAGCATGAGGTTCTGAGTTTGACTCGCGGTACTTACATAAAAAAAAAAAATTTCCACTTAAAGCTCAAAAAATAGTAAAATTATAGCTGAACATAAAATAATAAACAGAATCAGGAACCACATGCACACGACAAACATACAAACAAACAAAAAACTGAATACCTTATAGCTGTCTTGAGCAAAAGCAACAGATCAGAAGGCATTACGATACTGACTTAAAAATGTACTAAAATGCTGTAATACTCAAAACAGCATTGCACTGGCAAAAAACAACAGGCAGACCAACAAAAAAGAATACAGACCCTAAAATTGACCTCATCATCTACAGTCAACAGATATTCAATAAAGGTAGTAAAGAGATGCATTGCACAAAGACAATCTTTTCAACTAAAGTTGCTGGGAAAATGTACTTATGCAGAGGAATAAAACTAGATTCCTACCTCTCATCAGTTACAAAAATCAACTCAAAATGGATTAAACACTCAAATGTAAAACCTGAAATTCTGAAACTAGTAAAAGAAAACATGGCTAATGCTTCAGGACATTGGAATGAGCATGAATTTCTTGGAAAAGATCCCAAAAGCATTAAAAAAAGCAGACGTAAAATTATGGGATTCAGTGAAATCAAGAGGTTTCAGCATAGCAAAGAAAGCAATGAGCAGATTAAAAAGACAATCTTTGCAATGGGGGAGAATTTTTTAAAGCTATACATTTTAAAATGAATTACTATGCAAATATATGTAAGAAACACCAAAGACTCAAGATCAAAAATGATCGTAAATAATAAAAAACAGGTCAAATAACCTAATTTTTAAAAAAATGAGCATAAGACCTGAACAGACATTTTTCAAAGGAAGACAATTCATATGGCTAGCAGTTCTGTGGAAAGATGCTCAACATCATTAATCAGTGGAGAAATATAAATCACTACAAGGAGACATCACCACATCCAAGTAAAAAGGCTATTATTTTAAACAAGACAAGTGTTGTGGAAAATCTAGAGAAAAAGAAAATCCAGCACACTATTAGGGAATATAAATTACTTCAGCAGTTATAGAAAACACTATGGAATTTTAACAAAAAACACTCATAACAGAACCATCATAGAATGCTACATTCTCAATGCTGCTTTTATATCCAAAGGAAAAGAAATCAATATGTCAAAAAGACATCTATGTACATGTTATTTGCTGCACTTCTAACAATATTGAAAAAATAAAATCTAAATGTTTATCACCTGATGAGTGGATGAAGAAATGATGGTATATATGCAAAATGGAACTCTATTTAGCCAATAAAAAGGATTTTAAATCTGTTATTTGGGACAACATGAGTAGAAGTGGACACGATTATATTAAGTGCAATAAACCAGTCAGTGGAAGTCAAGTATTGTGTGATCTCATTCATACATACAGGATTTAAAAGTTGATTTAGAAGTTAAAAATAAAATGGTCATTGCCACAGGCTGGAGAGAAGAGAGATGGAGATGACTGATCAATGAGCAGCAAGTTGCATGTAGATAGGAATATAAGTTCAATATTGCTATTAAGAAGTAGGGTGGTTACAGTAATTGATACATTGCATATTGTTTTCTTTGCAGAAGTCATAAAGAGCACAAGATACAAGCATGATATCTTGTCCAATTAATATTAGCACAAAACATTCTTTTCAAGGAACTAAGATGAGCTAGCTGTATGACTATCTTAACTATCTTGTTTATACATGTATTTTTTCCCTTTCTTCCTTTCCCCTTACCCCCATATTAGTTTGTCTTTTTTTGAACAGTTTCTTAGAAATTCACGGTATCTATTGTACATTTTGGATCCTATTTACTTGTTCAGTTTCTCACAATAGTGAGACAATATGATTTTTACACATATTGGACTCATTTATTTCACATATGAGTATGGTCTCAAGTTGTCCTACTAACCTGTTTTGAAACTTGGTTTCATTATTTAACTTTTTTCCCTTTAAAGAAAAAGAACAAATGAAAGGAAAAATTGCAAATTCATCCCCCAAAAAGAAGTAGGGTGACTAGAAATAATGCACTGTGTATTTCAAAAAACTAGGAGAAAGCATTTTGAATGTTTTCACTATAAAGAGATGGGAAGTATTTAAGGCTATAGATATGCTTAAGATGATTTAAATATGATGCAATCTATACATGTTTTGAAACATCACATGGTACATAGAATATGTAAAATTTTTATATCTTTGCACATAAACTAAATAAAAGTTTGATTTACATTTAAAAATAAACAAGAAGTAACTATAAATAAAATAAAGATTTCCAAAAATTAAAAACACATACTAGGTCAAATAAATAGAAGATTGGAAAAGACAGGTTGGAGTGGGGACAAAGAGAATATAAATTTAAATAGAACAATAGAAAGTACTTGATCTTAGGAATATACATGTAATACTGGGGACAAATAATAGCAATTTTGTGATATTCCAAAATTTCAGAAAACATATCATGTTTATTTTGTCAATGACAATTTGGTTATTGTCCAATAATATACATGTAAAAATGTCTATGATACATGTAATTAAAATATTAAGGGAGAGAAAAGATATTTTGAGATAGTAATGTTTTTGAAGTATTAATGAGCAAATTCCCAGATGTACTGAAAGACATGAATTTAATGATTCAATAAAATAAGCCAACTCCAAATAAAGCTGAAATGCAAGCTACAAAAAAAAAGGCTTATATGCAGTACAAAACAATGTTGCATTGAATAAAAAGGACAACATTGTTAATTAGTACTGACTTGATTCTAGGAAAAATATGAACCAGAAAATATTGGAAATCAAAAACTTATATGGTAAGCACAATTTCAAACATGTTAAAGAGAATATAGTATTTAAAGATAAAAAATAGAGTTAAGGGGCCGGTGAGAAGGCTCAGCGGTGTACGCGCCTGCCTGGCAAGTGCGAGGGCCCGAGTTCAACTCCTGGAACCCACATACGAAAAAAGGGGCCGGTGATATCGCTCAGTGGCACGGGAGCCTGCTGGCACACGAGGTCCTGAGGTCGACCCCTGGTACCCACAAAAAAAAAATAGTTAAAATGAAGGACTGTCAGATTGATCATAAAAGTAAGACAATTATATGCTGTTGACAAGAAATACACTTTTAAGATGGTAAAATTACAAATTGAAATGTCTGATGCATACACTACTTAGAAAAAACTAAGGTAGTTGCATTATTATCAAGCTGCAGTGTAGGATAATAAGTATGATGAAATGAAAATAATATTGCTATGTATTTCAAACTAGTAAATGTATTAAAATGATAATAATACTAATGTGGTAATATCAAGAAAACATTCAAAATGTATAATGGAAAAATTAAGAAATTTAGAAATAAGTTTAGGGATTTCTAATATCCATTTTTGAGAATTGGTAAAATAGACCAAAAATATCAGTAAAGATAGTACCTTTCAACAATTTCAATCTTAAAATAAATTTTAAAATACTACACTCCAAAATTTTTTTTATGTGAGCCATTGAGATAGACCATATACCATGGGATAAACAATGTCTCAAAAATATCAAGATTCAACAGCATATGGAGGGCCGGTGAGATGGCTCAGCAGTGTAAGCACCTGCCTTGCAAGCACGAGGGCCTGAGTTTGACTCCCGGATCCCACATATGAAAAAGGGGCCGGTGATATCGCTCAGCGGCACGGGTGCCTGTTGGCGCGCGAGGTCCTGAGGTCGACCCCCCCGGTACCCACAAAAAAAAATAGTATATGGGGAACTATCCCTCATGATGAGCAATTTAATTGGCGATTGATAGTAAAAAGTCTGGGGAAAGTCTGAATATTTTGCAAATTAGCAATACATTTTACATAACTAAAAGAGAAAATCATAAAGACTTTTCATATATATTCAAAACAGAATAAAATTTTAAAATATTATCTTAAAATATTTGAGGTACATATTCCCTCTACATACATAGAAGGGATTTTACAGGTTTCAGTGCTTGTCATATATAAGAAGACAATATTAAAATGCATTATTTAGATATTCACCTCAAACTCAAGAAATGAAATTTATATCCAAGGTAATGAAAGATAAGAATATAAAGCAGATAAACAGAAAGAAATAGAAGTATATGAAACCAATATGCTTTTCAAAAATGGCAGAGAGAGACAGAGAGAGACAGAGACAGAAAGACTGAGAGACAGTTTAGCTGATGGCAGGAAAAAGAAAGCACAAAGGGACAATCTCCATAATAAATGGTGTCACTATAATAGATCCTATTTATACATCTATATGTCTCTAAATCAGGATTTGGAAAACTAATTTTTAAAAGCAAATCTTGCCCGTAACTTGTTTATGCAAGCAACATTTTACTGGAATCCAGACATATCGGTTTTTCTATTGTCTACTTTCATATTACATCAACAGTCAGAGAATTTGACCTGAAAATCTTAAAATATAATCTTGTCATTTACTAAAAAAATTTCCTCTATTACAAATTTTGATGATGATAAAAACTAATAAGAAAATATTGTTAACAAATTTTAACAATAAATTTGAAAAACCTGATAAATGTGCAAAATCTTTGAGAAGAAATCAACAATGTAACTGAAGAAATACAAAAGCAGAATTACTTTTGTGCATGAAGAAATTGTCTTGATAATTTAAAATCTTCATATAAAGAAAAAAATAAGAACAGTTTTTAGTAGTAAATTATATAAAATACTTTAAGAGAAATAAAGAATACACAAAATCTTTTTTAAAATCATTGAACAGTGAATATTTCCTAATGAATGAGTTTAATATTATTATCCTAATATTAAATATGGAAAAGACATGATATTTAAAAATATGAGTCTCCTTATAAATATAGATAGATCACAGAATTTAACTCTTCATTGAAGGCTAATAATTCACATATTGAAATATGGAAGAGTTTGTCCCAGATATACTATGTTGATTTGACATTGAAAAATTAATTTATGTAATGCATCATATTGTTATAAGAAAAAAACTATGATCATCCCAAAAGATACCATAAATTTTTGGACAAAATTAAAAATATAGTCATTATGTTTTTACAGCAGATTAGAAATAAGTAGATGAAGTTTATAAAATTCCTATATCAAAGCTCATGATTATTGGTAAAAAATTGAAAACTTTCTTCCTAATTATAAGGAAAGGAAAATATATTTTTTCCAGCACTTCTACTCAAAATTGCCCTAGAAGTTTTAGATAGTACTAGTAATAAAGAAAGGAAGAAAAAAAATAAAATAAAACACTGATTAGAAATAAATGTGCATTTGAACTTGGTCACAACTCTTTAATGTTTGTGTAAAAAATTCTGAAAATTTATAAACTTTGAAAATTGGAATTTAACAAGATCTCCAAATACAGTCAATATATAAAAATATAATGTTATATGCAATACAAATAAATATATAGAGAATAAAATTTTGAAACTACTATTTTAAGTCACATTTAAAAATATAAAATATGGGAGGCTTAATTCTATGACATTTGGATTGTTTACTTGAAAAGAAGTATACATACCTGAATCTATTATTTTGCAAGTGACAGTGTAACTGGGATATTTTATTAATTAATTCCTTAGAAGAAAACAATGAGTTCAAATCTGTGCTAAATAAAAATGTTAATTGTAATATTACACAGATTACTAAAATTCACCAGTAGTAACACCAGTTGTTTGTAAATTACATGAAAATTAATTTTATTTTTAGTGACTTTATCATTTTCATCATATTTGTAAATAATACTAATAATTTGATTGACTTCTCACTATTATCGTGGAGCATAACACACTTTTTGTCATAAAGGCCAATAACCAGAGATGTGTCAAACTCTTCTTTATTCTTTATAATATATTTGTTGATGAAACGTTAATTTTAATTTTATGAATTTTATTATATTAAACAGGAAATGTATCACAAAATTAAATTATTGCAGTTTTAATAATTATTGAATGTATAAAAATTTTTCAATATCAACTGGTTTTTGGTGCACAATGTATGAACTACAATGAAAATACCAATACCACACTACAAAAATAATAATCTTTACTTCAATTATCACACCCAAGGCAGACTTCACATGTGACAACATCACATTCCATTCACATGTATCGCTTACACTGACAGCACATGTGTTTTGTTTTTCTGGCCTTTTTGTAGGACATACTTTACATCTTGCTATTTAGTCAGGAGGTTCTTATTATATTATGCAATGTGTAGTTAACAGGAACATAAAATATCAATAAAATAAAATATTAAAAATTTAATATATATTGCACATTTAGAATAAACATCAATATTTTCACATCAGCTGCGTACTTGCTTACAAAACCTAACATAACATCAGGGAAAAAAAAGTATGTGAACTACAATGTAAACACAAGCAAACTTCTACCACAGAAAAAAATCTCTGCTTCAACTATCACACCCACGGCAGTCTTCACATATGACAACTGCTTGTTCCATGAACACATCTCACTTACACTGACAGCACACATGCTTATTTTTCCTTTCTTATACAGCAAGCCATTCTTGTCACATCTCTTCTCTTCCTATTTTGTCAGGAGCTTCCTACTATGTTGTACAATGTGCTCTTAGCAGGGAAATAAGATATCAATAAAATAAAATATCATATGTGTAATGAGTGCTTAGAATAGACATCAACATTTTCACATCAGCTGCTTACTTGTTTACAAAACCTAGGAGATAACATCAGACCTACTGCATGCTCTACTATGGAAATTCCAATGGAACTCTACCACAAAAATAATCTGGGCTGCAATTGTCACACCCAACCAGCTTTCACACATGAAATTGCATTTTCCATACACAAGTATCACTTACTCTGATAGCATGTATATTTTTTTCCCTATCCTTTCTTGTAGGGCACAGTTGACATCTTTTTGTTTTCCCTGTTGTCACAGTAGGGCTTTAGGATGATATGCCTGCTTGTTCAACTGTCAGCTCACTAAATTTTTATGCCATATTTTTACCAATTGCTTTTCCATAAGTCATTTACATGTCTGCAGCTACCTTGAGAAATTCCTGCGAAGTACAGCAGATCTATGAATGCTTTCAGTTCAGCTAGAGAGGTGTCATAATAAATATATTTTTGAATATGGTATTGGTGCCTATGGAATGTTTTAATTGTATTTCAGCCTTTGTGTATTTCAAAGCATCTTGTAGCATTTCATCTATTACAATTTCCAACACTGAATGGCAGAGCTGGCATTCCATTTGGTCTAATATGTTTTATACCTCCCAAGACTCTCACTATGTTTTTGGACCTAGTTCTAACATTGGATCATTCCATTTGTTTGTGTGACAATTTTGCAACATTTTCACTAATCAAAGATGTACTCACATTGCTGTTTTCTTCACCATCTAAATCAAGGAGGTCTGCATTAGTTGTGTCTGTATCAGTCATTTCTTGCTCCATTTCACTGTAACAAGGACTTTGGCTCACATAGCCAACATCAAAGTTATCATCATCATACACCCATACCACTTTTGTTATGAAAACATATTTTCCATAATGGATCATCTTCATCACCCATGCATGAGTAATCTGATTATTCACTTTTGACCTCCTACAAAACTTGCAAATCTGGTTTTTCATGTGCTGTTGAACTGAATTGGTCTACTTCTACCAGAAAAATCAAAAGAAAACTTCTTTTAAAACAAATCCTAGAAAGGTGTGAGTGTATTATATCCTCAGTGATGCTCAGGTAAACATACACAAAACCTGTTCAATGGAGCATCATGTGGGTGTAAATTCTGGTTTGACACTTTTGCACATGTGCACACACCTTGCCTGTCATTGTACCAAGTGGGTAAACATGAATATTGCTTCCTGTGTCCCCCAGGCACAGCTACTGAGATGCACCACCGGCTACTATTACACTAAAGTAAAAATTTACAGTAGAAAAGTAAAGGATGTGTTTGTGGAACCCAGTGTTATGCTCCACAGTTAAATATTCCACATTAGTAATCTCTAGCATGATTCTTGGGGCAGTATTTGCAGTGTTACTTGTGAACTTGCTGGATGCACTTTCTCAAATCCTGAATCAGTTGCTTGACAGTATTTGAAACTGCTTCTCCCTAGATAATGCAATTCTGCGTTGACCACTTCAGCTTTGTAGCTCAGAGTATCCCACTCTTGGCATCTGACTGCTCCTCATATGCTCACTGTAGTATTCTTTTCCTTCTCTCTTCCTCTTTCATTTAATAGCAGCACTCCTACTGCTCATATGATAGAAGATAGATGATAGTTGATAGACTATAGATAGATAAATTTGAGAATTTAACAAGGGATACAAATACACAAAATAGTGCAGCCTTATGTAGAAGTGGTGCTTGCTTAATATTAATGGAATGAGCAAACGAGTACTGAAACCCAATGTGATTGTTTTACTTGCTCAATTTCACAAAGCCAATTAGTAAGTTTTTATATACTTAATATTATTGTTCAAGTTAATGAACACCAGTAGCTCAAATGTCCTAAGTATTTACTGTGACTCAGGCATTATTCCAGACTCTTTGTGTTTCTGCGCTGTTAAAGACACAGAACTTGTAATGAGAGATACAATCATTGTTATGTTTTAAAAACAAGGACACTGATATGGAGAATTTATAAATTGCCCAAGGTGAAGATGCCAGGAATTATGGAGCCAAAAATCTGTAATAGGTCATTTGACTTCAGAGTTTATTTACTCAACTGTGTTACTTATCTATTCTTTTATAGCAAATTACTCCAAAACTTAGAGCTACATCAACAAATATTTATTACTTCAGTTTCTTAGAGTCAGAAATCCAGGCATTGTTCAGCTGGATGCTTGTGATTCTGAATGCCTCATGAAGCCACAATTAAGTTCCTGGCTAGGGTTGCGAATCTCTCAAGCCTCCACTAGAGAAGGTCCCACTTCCGAGGTCACTTATTCTGTTGATGGCTGCCCTCATATTGTTACTGGCAGTTAGCCAAAATTAGCAGCTTTTTGGCACATATACCTTTCCATGCCTTCCTGATTCTCCCAGATTAAAGTCTCCACAGGAAAAGGCACAAAAGTAAGACATTACTTGGAGGATTATCAGATTTTTTAAGATCAGTTTTGGATGTGACACCACTTTTGCCATATTTTATTCACTAAATGTGAGTCCCTTGGTCCAATCCATACTCAGGAAGAAAGGATTTCACAAGGATAAGAAAAGCAAAATGCAGAACATATTACCTGTTGGTTGATAGCTAAATAAATAAATAAGACTAATTGATTATTGGTCATGTAGCTTTTAGGTCCTTTGTGGACATATAGGCATCTTGCTTGTGTACATTCTAGGTATCATTGGTCATTATTTACAGTTGTCTCAAATTCAGCTGTAGTTTATTTATGGGAAATTCATAGCAATAAAGTTAAATAATTAAATAATTTTACCTAAATATTTTCTTTTTGGCTGTAAATTTATATGCTGTCTTAGTTACTTTTATGGTTGCTGAGAAAAAATACCTGACCACAAAGTTAAGAGAGGAAAAGTTTATTTAGTTCACAGTTTGTAGAGTAGTTAATACATAATTGGCTGGCTCCAAGGCAGGGTGGCACCTGGCAAAGGGGCCACAGTTCATGGCAGTGGAAGACAGCAAAAACAACAAGGGGGAGAAAGAGAGAAAAGTCTCTTTTGGTCCCTTGTATTGTATGCAGGCTCCCCACCCCATGGTGGGTGTAGCACTCACATCCTTAATCCCAACATTAGTCCATGAATCAGTCACAGACTCTCAGAGCCTGCCCCCATGACTGCATGAGGCTTTGTTGGGACATCTAGATGCAAACCATAACAATGCCATTAAATTTATCCTATTATCTCTTATTTTCAAAAGATAAGGCACCAATATTTTTAATTTTTTAAAATAGTTACCAGGTAGGTACAATAATAAAACACTACTCTAACTAATTTAAAGACAAAAATACAAATCTATGAATGATTGTTATTCTCCTATCATGTTGTTTTGAAATTTTGTTCTACTTTTTCTTTTTAAAGTAAAAATTTAAAAAAATAAATAAAACAATACTCTAGAGTGCTGTAATCTGGGTGAAAATATTTTCCTCATTACTCTTGATCAATAATCTCCATGCTCCCTCCCACACCCAGACAACAGGTAGTTCGTTAGTCACCTAGGGGTTGGGTGCATTTTGAACAACTATTATCACATTTTATCATTCTAGGTATTTAACTGACTGAAATCTAGTTGTGAAGGTTGGAGAGGTGTTTACACTGTCTTCATTATTAGCATACTTCTTATCCGTAATTTTAACGATATCACTAATGTGAAGTATAAGAGAAGAGAAATTTGCTTTGCATTTGTCACTAGATAAATATGGATTCAAACTGTGATTTCACATCACCTTTCTTAAAAGTAGTTGGTATAAATCAAAACCTGTGAAGTCAAACAAAAAAGGAAAACATGTTTCATTATTATTCATTTTTAAAGAAAAATAGAAGTTGATTTGAAGTATGTAGAGAACAGAAGTTTATGACTTTAAAATACTGTGCATCACTTTTACATAGGTAAATGGATGACACATGTGGACAAACATAACAAAGGCTTGAATATGCCAGGGAAAGAATAAAAAGGGAGGCCAATACCAGGCCTGATGGTAGACATTTTGAAAAGAAATTAGACCAAAGTATGTTTCTTCCAGTCCCTGGTGGTAGTTTAGCTATAGCAGAAAGATAGTGTAGTTTTCCTCAAATGTCTTTTAAACCACCAAATACTAATGTCTAATGAACTTTTATAGTAGAAGATGTAAGATCATGAGATCCTGAGGTCAAAGTATTTGATATCTGTTCTATTGTGATTTAATTAGTAAAAGTAATAAATTTTGTCAGACAAACTAGCCAAGAAAGGATAGCATCACTCTCTGAAAAATAAAAAAAACAAATAAATATGCATTCTTATATAAGTCTGAATGTTTGTGCTTTTCTACACTCCAAATATATACTTTCAAATTCTGCTCCTAATATGATGATGATAGGAGGTAGGGACATCTATAAGATATTAGATAATGAGGGCAAAGTTTGACTATGGAGACTAGAGCCATGCTGTTATAAAAGAGAATGCACAGAGCTTCCTGATACATTTTACCACGTGAGGATGTCAGGAGAAGGCAGTATATCTAGAGGAATGGGCCTTCACCACATACCAAAGCTGTTTCTGACTTAATCTTAGACTCCTTAGCCTCTAGAACAGCAAGACATAAATATTCATCATTTATCAGCTACCCAAGTTACAGTCTTTTTGTTACAGCAGCCTCAAAGCACTAAGACAGCATGAAGACAATTATAAAAGACGGTCATTTCCACTTGGAAATAGATGTTGAGTAACCTACTGGGAAAGAGTCACAGCAGTGAAACATTCTAATAGTGAATTATTAAGTTCAGTCATAAAAGGAGAGAAATTTGAATAGAAATGGAAAGCCATTTACTGATATGAATTCATTTAAAGATTTGAAATAAAAAAATAAATTATTAGCTTATGTATATATTTGTGTCTTTACATTTTCTCTGAATCCGTATAAATGTAGGATTCCATTTCTGTGACTTTTTTCCCCAAATACCTACAATATAACATGAGGCATAATAAACTGTTATAAATAAACTTTTGGGGGTGCTGACTTCAGTCTTTTTGCCCTGACATACCCAAGTCATGTGGAAGATTTTGGGAAGACCATAATTCAGGGAAAGGACATTCCCCTTATTTGAAAAGACAGAGGGGCCTCTGAGACTTGAGAACCAAGTGGACAGAGAACCTTCACTGGATTCATTAGCAATATCCCTGGAAAACAGAGTTGAGAAGAGAGAGATGGTTTTGTAGGGATGTAAGGTATAGTAATGTAGGAGCTCCCTCAAGAAGAGTCATGAAGAAACTGAGTGGTCAAATGAGATCTTATTCTTTATCAAAGAGAGTGCTAGGGCAAAATCTGATAAATCAAGAATGAGAAAACTGCATTAGTTATATACTATACATAACTTATTATTCCAAATCTTTGTATCATAAATCAATAATTATTATCTCAGTGTTTTTGAGGGTCAGGAATTTAGACAAGGCTTAGCTGAAGGCCTTTGAATCAAGATATTTCTGGATTGGGAGTAAAATTGTCAATGGGGATTTTGTTCCTATCTGAAGATTCATTCAAAGGGGGTAGTGGAGGGGTCTTTCTCTAAGCTTTCTAAGATAGTGTTGGTAGGATTTGACACCAGCACCAAGTATAGGTGGTGCCACAAGACTGCTTAACATCTGAGAAGCTGATCACTTCCAGAGTGAGGTAGTTAAAAGAGAATGATGGAAAACCCAAGATAGGAATCACAAAATGTTTATTACATGATTTTTAAAGTGACATATTTCTTTAAAATTATTCAGAAATGAAACTTAAGGGAAAGAGAGATATTACTTAAGGATATACTTACTGAGGGAGGAGGAGATTTAGGGTCCACCTGGGAGACAGTGTGCTCTTAACATTTTCCATGCATTTTACTCATAAATGGTATATAGTGGTATGAAATCAAAGATAAGTGAGCATAAAAGGAGACAAAGCAAGATGAAAGAAAACGAGCACAAGAAGACCTGCAGTTACTTCAGCTACTAAGATTGTCCCAAATGCTAGAATTATTGTGAAGATAAAAAGCCAATATAAACATTTCATTAAATAATTAGAAGCCAGCATTTCAAATGTGAAAAAACAAGGAAACAGAATGACAAAAATCACAATGGTGAAATCTGAGAATACAAATTGCTAGAAAGAGAATTAATCATCCAGTAGATAAGTCAAAATAAGATATACGGAAGCAAATATGGCAAAGAAAAAGAAAATACAAATGAAAGAATAAGAGTCAATGAAAAATCTTACATATATAATTAGATGCTAAGAAAAGAAGGTGTGTAAAAGGAAGATGTTTCTTAGTGAAGTAAATTGTTACTTACAAGAGAACAATGAACTGAAAGAAGAAAAAACCAGAAAGCAATGCAAAACCTAACAACATAAGAGTTTCAGGAACTCAGAAAAAATGAAGAAAAACTTTATAGTCAGAAAAAAGCAAATTACCTTTCAAAGAACAACCATTAAACTGCTAATTAACTTCCAAAAACAAGCAGCAGGAGGCAGAAAATAAAATTTTATATTTAACATGCTAGAAAATATTTCTAATCTAAAAATTCCATATATAGTGAAAGTTTCCTTCACAAATGTATCTGGTACAAAAAAACTATTCACGTTACTGAAAACTGAAATGACTGACAAATACAAAGTTTATACTCTTAAATTGCTTTTAAACAAAAGTAATGCCAAGTGTTAGTATATAGTTTCAGGGAATAAAGGAACAATGCAATTATACACTTGTAGGCATATTTTAAAACATATCTATATTATAAAACAACAATACTATATATATATTTTTTTGTGTGTGTGAGTACCGGGGGTCAACCTAAGGACCATGCATGCCAGCAGGCGCCTGTGCCACTGAGCGATATCACCGGCCCTTTTTTTATATGTGGGTTCTGGTTGTCAAACTCAGGACCCCGTGCTTGCCAGGCAGGCACTTATGCCACTGAGCTATCTCACCGGGCCAACAACACTATTTTAAGAATTCAAGAGTACATATTAAAATTTATTTTGACAAAATCATAGACATTGGAATGATTGATAGTGTTACAATTAAAGATCTTCATTTTACCATCATTTATAAAAATATTAATTAATACTACAGTTTAAGTAAAGAATTCATGATTGAACATTAGGGTGAGTAGAAATACGAATAAAATGTAGAAATTTTCCTTCAAAAATGAAAAACATATACTAAAAACATCAGGTTGTGAGAAGAATAGAAAATATACAGGAAAAGGTAGATTTATAAATTTTGCAATGTAAGTATTTTCTTATAAACTGCATACAATTACACTTTTTTCTTTGCTTTTTGTATTGCTACTCTTATTTTTCTCCCAAATGATCTAGAATTGTAACAGCTGTTTTGTTCAAAGTCAAAAATAATAATCAAGCAGAAGTAATTGGAAATAGCAGAAGCTACTTTATAAATTTGATACAGTATTTACAAATATGCAAGTTTCACTGTCATTATTTTCAATAATGAAAAATTTAAACTTAGGCATGCTACTTTCAATCGATAACATTAAAAATTATTGAAATCTATTAAGTAACTTATAAATTTACCAATGAAAAAAATGACTAATGTCTTTATTATTTAAATAGTTCTTTAAAAACTAAAAGTAAAATCACGTTAATAGGTCATTCAACAATAAAATATTGAGGAAGCCCAATACACACTAAAAGGTTAAGAATTAAATAGGACAGCATATGGTCTACTTGTACTTCGAAGATCTTTTGATTGTTTCTACTCTCTATTTAAAGTTGTTTCTGCAAATCTTGAGAAAGAGTGGCTCCCAGGCACTTTACATAACAGTTGGAACTGTCAGAAACTTTTTGAGTGTCACTTGGTAACACATCAAAAATGTTAAAATAATTACCTCCTTGACTCAATCATTTTCCTGTTTTGAATTTACCCTAAAGAAGCAGTTAATGATTATAGAAATTTCTATATGGCAATGCTTAATGATTTGTACTGTAACTTTGAAACAGTCTAGGGATAAACATGCATTGACTATAAAGAATAAAATCAATTGATTTTACTAGGCTGGTAAAATAGAGTTTCATTGAGCCTTGTATGTATTTTAAAAAAATATGCTACAATTACAGAAAATTATAATGCCTTTTCAGTTAAATAGTTAGGCCCTCAAAGTGAAATATAACCTTTTAATTTTAATTTTGTAACATGTAAGGCTATAAATATTTCAATAAAAGTCACAGGATATGAAATATGATTGACAAGTAATATGTTGAATGCTTAAATTTTAAATTTATTGCAGTCAAAGATACATCACTATTAATCTCCCTCAAAATACAATGTCTCACTTAGATCAAAGACTTTGTTCTTGCCACTTTCTGTAGCAGTTCTGGAAAGATTTTTTTGTGACTGTCTTTATTGTGCTGCCCTCACTGCTTTGACATTGGGGAACAGCAAGAAGCTGCAAGGTGCCAGAGCTGATGAATAAGGATGGTTGAGGATGCAGTATGATATTTTAAGTCTACCTTTCTATTGGGTGGCTCTTAACACCAGCATTCACCATTATTTTTTATCACTACTTCTAAACTCACTCAAGGTGGCTTCCAACACTGCTTCAGCAAGTTGCAAGAACGATGGGATAAGTGTCTTTAGAGTGGGGAGTATTTTGAGGGGGATTAATGGTGATGTGCCTTTTACTGTCACATTTTCTTTTTAATATGAGTTCTGACAATATACATATTTTCATCACCCTTGTATATACAAATGGGTTTTGGATTTATTGCTAATTTTTGTCTTTATTTTGCTTGCATCTTACACAGTTTATAATTGAATCTAGAATGTATAATTAATTACATAAAGAGTGGTCATTGACAAGTATTGCTATGCATTATTGTTAAAGCAGTGTTCAGTCTCCTAAATCAGTGCTGTGTTGGAAATGGTTTGCACTGGTTTTTGACAGTGGCCATTTGTGCAACTTTTCTTAATTCTGCTTAGAGATGACATGTTGGTAGATTGAAGTTGGCCAAGGGGAATTTTTACACCCCAGAAATTTATAAAAATACCACAAATCTGACTCATTTCATTATAGCAAGTGTGTCAGTAAATATTTGCTATCACACTTCAGTGCTAAGAAAAACAAATACAAATAATTCAGAAAATATAAATAGTAAACATTTTGCAATTCTAATGAAATAGTTACATGGCTGTACATTTATTTTTCTAAAAATAATGACAATAATATTTAATAACAGCTAGCACATCCTTTTCCACAGCTATTTTATTATCTCATTGACACTTAAAGTGTTATTATTTTCATTGTTATTTTTCTTTAATATCTATTCAAATATAATTTCACAAAAAATCTTAGTAAGATTCGCAACTCTAGCAGCCAATATTTATGATTAAATAAGCCCTAGAGCAATAGTTTTGGATTTGGTTCCACATAATAAAATCATATATATAATTAATAAATCAGAAATTTGCTGAGAGCAACTCATGCTTTTTAAATCTTAGTTCTAATGAGACCATACCTGCTGAGAATGAGAAAAGCTGAACATTTAATGTCGATGCATGGATATAATAGATACTGTGAACTTGCTACCAATGTTAGCCAGCCTTATCAATGGAGATTCAAAGCCACAGAGAAGATAGACTTTAACGCTCTTTACTTTGCTATACTTTGTAAAATATTGGTGTAGATTTTAAATGCCTGCATTTTGATAATTCTTCCTAAAAAGGAATCTGTCTTTGACTTGCAAATAATGAGTCATATAATTTATTGTTACTCAAAGTGTAGTCTATGAGTGGTGTAAATAACCCTCACCCTCACCTAGGATCTTATTAGAAATGTTGCTTCTAAGACCCAGTCCATATGCACTAAAACCTTGTTTCTAACAGGAGGGAAAATTAATCTGTGTGCACATTAAAGTTTCTGAAGTAGCATCATGATCAGTACTCAATGACATCTTAGGAGAGAAAAGTTTTATTTTTTTTAGCATCAAACAAGTTAGTCTATAAATCAACTCTTTTTAATAAATATTATTTAAATTATATTAGTCAAGTCTTTATAGTAGAACTATAAAATTGTATGGAACTATATTTTTCATAGGCTGTATATTATTTTCTCCATATTTAACCGTATCCTTGCCATATATATATGAAAAGTATATGCCTTTCAGTATAAGATTTTATTTGTATAGTAATAATGATACTCTCCTCCTGGATTATAAATTTTAGGGAATCTTTTGTACATCTCCTGTAAAATAAAAAGAATTTATCCCTAAAAGCAACTGGCAAAAAACACTGAATAGAAACAAGTTGATACAAATTCATTAAAATCTAATTTAAAAAAATTTATTTTTATTTTTTCTCCAATCAGATTTTACAGGTATATTTTAGATATACATAATGATCACATTCATCATAAAAAAAATTGTCCCTGTATATGATATAACTTGTTTCTTTTTCCTCATTCTCCTAAATTTCTAATACATCTGAAAATTTTACTTTACTTAATTCTTCAAATTAATATATTAGATACATGTAATTGGCTTTGATAATCAAGAACTAGTATAGGAAAGTTAACTAAAACTACTATAGATATCATGAGATCCTTCAACTACACCAGGAAAACAATAATAAAATTGTTCATTTAAGACTTGGTAAGAATGCTTTATTTGATCTGCCCACATAAGAAGCTTGAGATTCCATGCAGAATTTTTTTCAGATCTTGAGTTACCCTGGATAACATCTAAAAAAGAGAATGTCTTATTTCTTGAATTTAATTTCAGGCAAAAAACTATGTTGCAATTTCATAATATTATGACTTTAAAAATTTCAGCGAGATCAGGCAATATTGTTTCTACTATGTAAATAATCTTGCAGACAGCCTTTCCAGAATTCACTGTGTGCTTCAAAATCTTTTGTCAGCAGACTGTTGGGAGGCAGTGTAAGTCCTTAGGTCAAGATTATATCATCTACCCTGTAAACCAGAAGACATTTTTTTTCTCTCTTTGCTCACTTAAACATTCTTTATACAGTGATGTTCATCATGACCTTCACATATCTTAGATAGGAAAAATCAAATATGAAACAGCCAAACATGAAAATAACCAAGTGTTAAACTACAGGTGTGCATTTAACAACTTATTTATGATTTTTAATATATTGTTCCATTTAGAAAAATACAACCAAACTAAAGAAAGTGTTGATCTCCAATGAAAGGGTGAGTAAAAAAAAAACTACCTCATTCAATGAATAATTAAAACCAAATATTTTAGTTTTGATTATTGATCAGGAAATTATGACATTTTATCCTTTAAAAATTCTATTATTTTGATAATTTATTGAAGTGGAACACTTCTTTAAATATTGGTTACTCATTTATATTCTTTTTTATGAATTATTTTCAATAATTTATTTTCTTTTCTATCAGTTAATGTCATTTTTTCAGTTATTGATAAAACAATAAACCTGATCTTTGATCTCTCATACTCATTGAAAATATATTTAATGTTCTTCCTTCCATTTTAATATTAATTACTATGTACTGAAATATGTTACCTGGGTGTCTTCACTTTCAGAATAATGCTTGGTTCCTCTTCAGATAAAAATTCTATGTATAGCCACACATTATTTCTAAAGTTTTAATGATTTTGTTCATACTACATTTATATATTTACTTTAAAATAAATTTATTTTTCAATTCCTATGTGATGTGAGTCTAATTTAAAAATTTTCTTTAATCATTTGAAACTTTTAAGCCATTCACTGAATAATGTATTTTTATCCATTATGATTGGGTACTTTAAAGATGTTTGAATTTTTCAACAAAAATGTATATTAGGGTTTTTATAACAATTTTTTCAGTCAGTAGATTAGTAGTCTTCCTTCCAATAAAAATACTTTCAAGAAAACTTTTAGTATTCCATATTTGTGGATCAAAAATATAAGTCTACTTTTTATTATATATGAAAGTCACATCAAACAATTTCATCTTTATTATTTGGATTCTCTTAAAAAGAATATTCATATCAGCATCAGACAAAATTACTTCTTTTCTTTGACTAATCATTTTTTTCTTTCTAATTGCAGTTGTTAGAATTAACAGAAACACATGTCAAATAATTGTTATGCTTTCATGATTCATGTTCCCACATTAAAAAGTAAGAAAGAAGCCTCACCATAGACAAATACTTGAAGGACAAATGCAACTTTATATATAAATATTATTGAATTTTAGTTACTCTCAAGGCAATTGTTAAATTTTTCAATCTGTAATATTCATACAACAGATTCCAACAGAATTTCTATAAAATGAAGTGCTCATGAAATAAATCCATTTTGAGAACAGCTAATTAAATTCTTAATGGAGAACTAATTTAATCTCCTGATTATATATGTATGCTCCCAAATATTTCTAAATAACATCTAGGATTTTCTTTTTCTTAATGTTGTAATTGTTTTCAAGATATTGTCAGAATCTGGGTTACAAATAATCAAAGTTGAATAAGTTTTTTATGATCTGCAATACATTAAATATTATAAAATTACTAATGCTACAATATTTGAATTAACAGGTTTTGTTTCATTTTTTATATTCTTTTTCATTTTATATTTGATTGAAATATTATACATGTTTATAGGGTATATGTGATGTTTTGATTCATATATGAAATCTAAAATGATCAAATAAAGTAATAAACATAAACATATTCAACAGCTTAAGTATTCCTTGTTTCTTTGGGGTGAGAACATTTAAAATATCATAATTTTGTTGAAATACATAATGATTATTTATTAGTATAGACATTCTTGGGATGTTTACACTATCTAGGTCTGAAAATGAGGTAGGATATAGAGGGCTTCTTCAAATAAATGGGTTCATTTATATATAATTCATGAATATATGAATAATATAATATATACATTATGAGTATGAATATATGGTTAATACTTGATAAATTATGTATAAATATGTATATTCACACATCTTAATTTACTATGTGTGCTTCCTTCATGGGAGTGTGTTTGGTCTCTGTGACTGGATTACTTCTCTAGAGAGCAAGTTGTTATAAAGCGAATCCACCACAAGGGAGATCCCTCCCCTGCGGAAGGCTGCTTCTCCTTCAGGTTTTCTTCCATGTTCTAATGCAGCCAGGAGGGTCTCACAAGATTCTAGTGCTCCTCTTGCTCTTCAGCCTCCAGAAACATGAATCAAATACACTTGTTTATAGATCACCGTCTGCCATGTATGTTGTTAAAGCAACATAAAGCTGACTAAGAAAACCACTTGAAGTATTTTTATTTTCATAAAACTTTATATTCGCTTCTCAGTTCATATTTAAAAGTATACCTAAATATTGGTGGTGATTTCTTCAAAAATGTAGCATAACATATGGGGAAATGGAAATCTTAAAATTATGCTATCTTTTAATCCAGAAGTATGGTATTTTCCCATTTATTTAGGACTTATTTTACTTCTTTCAGCAGTATGATACAGTTTTCAGTTTAGAGATCTTTTACCTATTTCAGTAAATATGTTTTATATGTTGCAGGTTGTCAATGCTTTTATATCAGGTTATATTATTCTAGGATTTTTTCTATTTTTCTCAGTTGTCCATTTTGTTGGCGTAAAATTGTTTGCTATATTCTTATAATTCTTTTTATTTCTATTGTATCATTTGTAGTGTCTTTTTAATTGAACATTTAATTTGCATTTTCTCTTTTTCATTAGTCATGACAAGAGCTTGTTGATTTTATTGATCTTTTCATAATACCAAATCATTTCACTGATTTTTTTCTTCTCTTTATTTTATTTACTTCTGCTCCAACATTTATTATTTTCTTTATTCTGACTTGGAGTAAATATGTTCTTCTACTCTGAGTATCAGTGTTGTTACATCTCATAAATTTTGATTTGTTACATTTTTATTTAGTTTGTTTCAATATATTTTCTAATAACTTTTGGACTTCCTTTACTAATTAATTGTTCAATATTTTTACTTGATTTCCACATAGTTGTGAAATTTTAAGTCTTCCTTCTGCTATCAATTTCTAGTTGCATTATTCATTAATTAGAAAAAATACCATTATAATTACTATCATTTGTTAAGATACATTCTTGTGGCCTGACATGATTTAGTCTAAAGAATATTCTGTGTGCAATTGAGAAGAATGTATCTTTTAACATTGCTGGGAAGAGTGTTGTGTTTATTATCATATTAGTTCCAGTTAATCAACAGTGCTTTTGTTCATGTCCACTATTAATTTTCAATTTTTTTTGTTTTTGTGGGTAACGGGGGTTGACCTCAGGACCTCACGTGCCTGCAAGCGCCTGTGCCACTGAGCGATATCACCGGCCCTTTTTTCGTATGTGGGTTCTGTGAGTTGAACTTGAGACCTTGCGCTTGCTAGGCAGGCACTTATGCCACTGAGCCATCACACCAGCCCTCAATTTTCTTTTTGCGTGTTATATCCTTTATTACATTGAGGAACTGAAATATCCTATTACCATCTTTTTGTCTCTAACACTTTCTTACATACTGTCATTACTTACCTTACATATTTGTGTGCTC
Source organism: Erethizon dorsatum (assembly GCA_028451465.1). NCBI lineage: Eukaryota > Metazoa > Chordata > Mammalia > Rodentia > Erethizontidae > Erethizon > Erethizon dorsatum. Next base: position 21,473,891 of record CM051824.1, read on the forward strand.
TAATGTTGTATCTGTGTATATTTATATTTGTTAAGCATCTTGAGTTGATATTTTTGTTCTTGTAGCACGTTCTTATCTCTCATGACAGATTTTAATTTAGATCATGTTTTGTGTAATATAAGGTTTGCCAGTTCCATGGAATATCTTTTCCACTTTTCACTTTATTTTGCTTCTCATTTGCATGGAAAATATTTTTCATCTTTTCATTTTCATGATATGCATGGTCTAAAAAATGAATCTCTGGTATAGATAGCATACATTTAGATGTTTTAGGTGTTCATTTGCATGTGTGTGTGAGTGCATTATACAGTTATCCATTCTATGACTTTTAATCGGCAAGTTTCGTCTACTTAAACTTAAAGTAATTACTGATAGGGAATGTTTTACTATTGTTATTTTGTTCATTATTTGCTGTATCTTGTAGCTTGGTTCCTCTTACCTGGCCTTACTATGTCCCTTTATGTTGTATTAATAATATGTAATTATATGATTTATCATTTTATATAACTTTTATTGATATTTTCATTATAATCACCACTGATCTTAATTAAAATATCTTATAATTCTAATATTTAAGTTAATGATGTAAATTCAACTGTACACAAATACTATAACTTTATTTCTTGCCCTCCCTCAGTTTTTTTATTGATGTCAAAGTTTATATTGTTTCCTCTAAGATTTTGTTATATTTATTTAATATACTACTTTTAGTTTTTTATCAGCATTAAATGTGACTTACATACTACCATTCCTGTGTTACCATATTTTGTATTTATTTGTATACATGGTTTACCAACAATTTTCTTTTCCATGTGCTATTGTGTCATTTTCTAACATGCTTTTCTTCAACTTAAAATTCTCCCCTTAATGTTCACAAAAGTCACGTCTGGTTGTAAAAAACTCAGCTTTTGTTTATCTGTAAATATCTGTATACATTTTTGAGGGATAGCTTGGTGAATTTCTGTTTTTTGATTAGCAGAATTTTCTTTGTGTATTTTGAATATATCATCACATTCCCTTCTCATCAAGAAGTTTCTACTAAGAATGCAGGCGACAGTATTATAATCATTTCCTCTGTGATTTTCAGGGTTATTTATCTGATTTTGACAATTTGAATATAGTTCATTCCCATGTGTACTTCTTTGTGTACACCATGATTATGGACAATTTGTCTTCTTGAATATGGATGTTCATTTCCTTTCCCTATTTAATAATTCATCTGTTATTATTTCTGTGTCTTCTTTCCTGTAATTCCTATAATATTCATATCAGTTAATTAAATGTTGCCTCCTAAGTCCTTTATATTTTCTTCATGAAATTTTTCATTCTGTTTTCATTTTGCTTTGCTGATTGATTTCATGAGATTTTTCTTCAAATTCAGTATTTTTTTTCCTTCTGTTTGATCTGGGCTATTTTGAACTAATGTCTTAAGAATAGACATCTAGGCATCTTTGCCTTTTGCCCAGTCAACAGCAAAATTATTTATTCTTTCATCATTTCACTATTTCAAGACCAAGGCTATCATTTCTGTAAAGCCCATATGGGTGGGGATGGGAAACATTAAATCCCACATTAATTTTGGGGCCTTATTCTTAGTCATGAAGTGACAAAGATCCCTTGGGATCTCTGACTTCATAAATGTTCTACCTTCTGTGCTGCCACTTTACATGTTTCTTCTGAACTGGTTATACATTGGTGATTTACTCATCATCAATAATGATTTCAAATACTCAAAAACAATTCTCCTAAAATATTTCATCTCTTTGCCTTATAAAAAATAGCACAGCTAACTGGAGATATAGCAATTAACACATATTTTCCTCTCAAAATTTTAAAAATTTCCATTCATCTCTGCAGTTATCTGTGAGCTATAGCATTACTTTGAATTAACTATAAGGAAAAATGAGTTCCTTGTCCTAAAGCTGGCGCTATCTATCATAATGATTCTTATTACAGAAAACAAGGAGCCATTGTGGACATTCTCTCACATGGTCAGCTGGCCAACATTAGAATTACACTTCCTGAATTTCCTACATATAATGTAGAGGAAATAACAGAAAGATTTAAGAAGGTAAGAATTTTACACTTGATTTAGTGGGTCACTGGCTGATTCTAATTAGGAGCTACAAAAGTGCATGTAGAGTATCGCAATTACCAAAACTTGAAAAATATTTTTGTGTGGGAAGTATAGTAGTTGTTTGATGGTTGAATATTTAGTTTTGTAGAAAATAACTGGAGCTTGTTCATAAATTCACTGGAGTCTCTGTGAGATGAGCCAAATAAAAAAGGTTTTTCATTGTTCAACTCTCTTAACTTTCTACATTAATTAATATAATAAATATTTCAGTTTCCCAAATATACAGTTGACACAAAGTTAATATTCAATGCTTTCTCCAAGATCTAGCCGTTCTGTTTTCTCTCAGACCCAAGTTGCCTAGTAAGTAACCTCCCTCCAACTTGAGGTATGCGAGGAAGATTCACATCAAAGTTGTGTTGAAGAGCGATCCCTTATTAAATGAACTTCCTTCCTCATTTGAAGTTATCCAAGCCTATGAACTGAGTCAGGCTTGAAACTTAATGAAAAATAATGAATCCAAATTTTCAATCTCAGATTAAAATTCTCTTGCAAGAACTATTTTGTTGTAACTACTATAGTTGTTATTTTTTCCAACTATAGAGTTAAGATTTGATCTTAATATTTTTCACATATTTTCTGTCCTAGGAACATAAAGCACAATTAACAACTAACTGAGTATACTTGGATGAAATCAGTTTGGTTGATGAGTCCCTTTGCACTATATAATAACTGCTAAAGTCGTGGCACTTAATTTCTGAAATTCTAAGGTCATATCACTCCTGAGAAATCTATTAAAGTTATACAGTTCCACATTTTCTCCACAGCTTACAAATTGTGACTGCTAAAGTTTTTCCTTCCTGAATCTTCATGAATGTATTATTTTTCATGTCCTTTGACTAGGCTAAGCTGAGGTCAACTTGATGGACCCAAAGAATAAAGCCAACTTCTCTGAAGATTTTGGATTCTTTCCTCAACATTAAATAGAATTTATAACAACTAAATTTATTTAATGTTGGCCACAATTGAATCTAGGTTGCATTTTTCCAATTGCACAAGGACACAAGATTATTCCCAGCTGGTTGACCAGAAACATATCACACATTCTTTCTGATAAATGTGACATCTCAAAAACTTTGGCATGATACAGGTGTTTTTAAAATTTTAATCTATCACCATTAAATCTCATTTTGCATATAGTTCCTTTTGAGTGGTTGTGATAATTTCAAGTTCTTTAGTTACATAAATGTATCAAGGGTCTTCATTCCAGTTTTTAGATTCTTATTTTCAAGTAATATCTTAACATTTACATGGAAAATCTTAAAGGATGTAAATTCATCATAGTAATTAAAAAACTCACAGGCTTTTTATTTGATTTGTACTATGCCATTTGTTCTGCACACTTTTAAAATAAAAGAGATTTGTTTGTTTGTTTTTTTGTTTGTTGAGACATGGTCTCACTATGGCCTTGAACTCACGATGTCACACAAGCTGTCCTCAAATTCACACTGATTCTCCTGCCTCAGGTTCCAGAGTGCTGGGATTACATGTGTGCCACCATGCCCAGTTAAAAGAATTGTTTTTTAAACAAGTTATTCAAGCTCCATGTCATCTAGACTTTAAAAAACATAAGGACCTTCTCAGTTCATGTATTCCTCATTCTCATTGGCTTAGTGTCAATAGAAAATTCATTATACAACATTGGAGAAAATATTTTAAATGATTCTGTTCTCTCTATGTGCCATGGTGTATGAGGCTGAGTGAGTCAATCCAATGTAAACATATATACATATATGCATACTTATATGTACACATATACATATTTTTGAGTATTAAAGCTGACCAAAGTATTAAAAAAACACTATGTAGAATGCTATTGAATAATATAAATATTTGTAACATTTCTTGACATGCATAAATGACCTTAGCAGCTGATGAAATTGCAATGCCACACAAACTTCAAGTCACAGTGAATTTTTCCTATGAACATATTAACTCTAAGTTCCATTTCAGTTTCAGGAAAAAAATGAGGCAATGGTGTAGAGGTACTAGAAGACTAATTAATTACACAATTTGGAAAAAAAATCTCCCATTTCTTTCAGTTCGTGACTTTTGAATGACTTTAATTCCAGAAAGTCGTATCTTTTTATGAGGATAAGCATTTGGTAAATATGTTTGCAGGCTCTATCCATGGGAGAAAATGGGTCAATATCTTCAGAGGGTTTTCAGCTTCATGAATAGACATAAAATTTTCCCTAAAGACATGTGCAATCTTGCTTTTGCCAGTGTTGTTCTTTAGTGTTTAAAACTGGAATTAATCCACAGTCCTATGCATATTACAAAGATAAAGATAATATGGTATATTTGTAAAAATGATTATTATACAGCAATACAAAATCCTACAACATGCAGTAGTGTAAATGAATCTCCAAAACATAATACTGTGTGTTCTATGGCATACAGAGCACATAATTATGAATTATACACCAAAGATCTCTATTCCAGCTCTTGATTCTTATTTTCATCTTAACACTTACATCTGAGCTCTTAGTATGTGCTTATTTAGTGGTCATTTAGTGCTTATGATGTACTAAATTACTAGCCTTGAAGAAAACAGAAAGATTCTCAATATTTCAAACTAGAAGAAAAAGTGATAAGAGAGACAGAAATGAGAACTCATTAGAAAAGATTTTGTTTTTGTTTTCTCAGTAAGTGGACAGGGACTGACAAGTATAACAGCAGAGATAGTTACCAGAAAAATCACATGAAAGACTCTGAGATTTCCCCACAATACTTCAATGCAACAAAAAGATAAAAATTAAGAAAGGATACTTGGGCCGGTGAGATAGTTCAGCAGCATTAGCGCCTGCCTGGCAAGAGTGAAGTCCTAAGTTCGACCCCTGGTACCCACACACACACAAAAAAAGGGTACTTGCAAGATTACCAAATGATACAATGTTTTCAATACTCATTTATTATTTATTGGGATATACAAAAAGTGAGGTTTAAGACAACATACTTGGACAAATATAAAAACATAATAAAAGAAAGTATACTGAACTTAACTAAAAAAGCATGGAAAGGAACCAAAGATTTTTTTTTCAAATTATGGACATTAATGTGATAAAAACAAATTAACAAACACAAAAATGTTAAACTGAACAGATAACTCTCAAATAGTCAGTATCCATCAACTGGGAGGAAAAGGGGATGATTTTTACATAGGAATGCAATGGATATTTTCAGAACATTTACCTGAAATACACTATACTGAAAAGAGTGAATCATTGGCTTTAAATTCAAAAGGTAAATGTTTTAAACTTAGTATTCCATATCGGGTCAAAATTTTGATAAACTATCAGGCAAATAAATATATTTGTGAAAAGTGGGAATTCATAAAGTTTACAACTCATATATTAACTCTGAAAAAATACCTAAATATATTTAAGAAAGCAGAAGACATATCTGTAAGAACAGTGCATAGATAAGCCAGTACAAAAACTTATAATTAGGACTAAATAACTGTAGATCATCCAGTTGAGAAATTAAGAGCTATTTTTAAAAATAAAAGGACCATAATTTGTAGTGAGTGAACATTTTCTCTCTGCATCTGTCTCTCTCTGTCTTACTCTCTGTCTGTCTCTCTCTCCCTCCTTTTTGCATGTAAAATATTAAAAACACAAACAGAAGAATGAGAAATGGTCAAAGAAATTTAATAAAAGTATTAAGCAAGGGTATGTCAGGAAAATTTTAACATCAGTAAAGCAGAACCTGTAATATTAAAATAGGAAAACAAACTTTCATTTAATATTCAATATTAAGTTAAAATGATGATTTAATGTTAATAGGATTTAAAGTATAATATGACAAGATTAAAAACAAAAAATGCAGCTTTAATGAAATCATTAAACCTTCATGTTGTATCTACTATGTAATTAAGAAAACAATAGATAATCTCAGTGGGATGATTTAAAATCTTCTTTCAAATTAGTAAATCTAATAAAATCAGAACACTTTAGTAATTAAGAAAGATAAAAGCAAATATAGGGCCAGTGATATAGCTCAGCGGCATAAGCGCCTGCCTGGCAAGTGCGAGGTCCCGAGTTTGACTCCCGGTACCAGCATATAAAAAAGCAAATATAGGTATACCTTAATGTATTTAGAATTTCATGATTGAGCCTAACAATTAAATAAATATAATTAATATATAATACAGCTCCTAACATACTTAAGCTTATTTCTTGCTTCATATTCTGTTTCAGTGACCGATTTGATCATTTCTGAGATAGCATTAAACCAATTTAATTATAATGTATCTACAGTGGTTTAACAATGGCCAGTGTAAATTAAACATTACTATTCTTTTTCATTAAAATTCTTCACATTAGCTTTGCATAATTCACATCTTGTCAAATTCCATGGGCAATCAAATTTGAGATTTTAAAGAGAATTTTATTTTTAAATATCTAAATATAGGAAATGTTACTGATGATACATTGAGTTGTCCCGTCCACCTGTTTAACTTGTTTTCTGCTTTTTTATTAAACTTCATAATTTGTTCATTTCTTCGTTTCCTCCTCAACTGCAATACCTAATAAAGTTTATCCTGGAACTCCCTCTATTTTGTGCTGTTTTCATTTAGATTGAAGATGTCTCCTAGAAGTCTCACATATTCATGAAGGGATTTGATCATGGAGATGATATATTCATAAATGAATTGGTTTGCTGATGTGTTTACAGCTGACTTGCAGGTAGAAAGTAGGGCCTGCTTAGAAGCAGCTCACAAGTGTGTGATCTGGAGTGGTGTACATCAATTCTGTCATGGATCTTACCTTCTCTCTGATTCTTGGATGCCATGGGTGAGCAGTGTTCTTCCACCATGACCTTCTACTATGCTGTTTATGCTTTGGACCCCAAAAAAACCACGAGTTGAATGCATTGAAACTGTGAGCTCAGTTCAAACTCTCCTCTTTTCTTTTGTGGATGTTGGGTATTTTGTCCCTGCAATGGGAAAGTGACTAATGCATGTACCATTTGTCAACATTCTTCTGTCTGCCTACTCTTTTCAGAAATATGCTGAAATTCTTTCTTCATTGTTCATTTCCAACTCTTCTTGTTCACATGCATTATCTGCCTCTGAATTCTTTTACAAGTAGTTGGTACAATTATTGGAGGTTGAAGCACGACTTCAACTCCCCAAGTTAAAATTGAATCTAAGTATGTTAAAATATTCTCAATTTGTATTCTGCACTAGGAATCCAGATATGGGACTAGTCTTGGTAGAAAATTAAGATCAGTGCACTTCATTTTTGTTCGGGCATATGCATGATAATTGGAAAGTAGGACTGTGCTTATTTACCAAATGATATGAACTGTTTCTATTTCTTCTACTACTTTTGATCCAAATATACTTTTTTGAAACCCATGTGCAAAGTAACAAGAATCTAATTTAATTTTTTCTGTCTGGGAAATATCAAGAACGATAAAATATAAAAATATACTTTTCATGAAAATTACCTTGGATTACTTGCAACAATTGAACAGATGACTAAATATAATTTTTTTAGTTTTGATTCTATAGTTGAAAATAATTTAAACTTTACTCATTAAAGAAAAAGGTCTTAAATTTATTCACTAAAGCAGAAAGAGAATAGTTTCAACTTAGACATTGTTTCAACTCATTCCACCTATATCATTTAATTTAAAAATTTTCTGAGAAATACAATCTAAGAAACAGAGAGGATAAAGAAATTTTCTGGTCAATATTTGTAAAATTGGATTGCTTTCACTGAAAGCCTCCAGGCAATTCATCGCTATTCCATTTTATATGTGCACAAGAAGAAACACACTCTAATCTACCAGAAAGTGAATAGAACAGTTAGTCAAAATCGAATTATAGCCCAGTGCTACTCTGAATTTTCCTGAGTTAGAAATGATAAATGGCTAATTAATAAATTATGAAAATTGACATAGTTTCAATGTTGTCTTATGAAACTTATTTACTTCTGTTCATGATACTCAATTATCTCATTTAATGCAATATAATCACAAAGATTTGGAGGAAATGTCACAAGAATCCCTGTTACGTTTATCTATGATTAAAAGGACAAAAAGAGCTATTGTCTACCAGTAAAATAAAGCTATTAATGTGGCCAGTTTTATCAATTTACTTTGTGGTTGGCTCTTATTAATAATAACAATTATGTTTCAAGATGGAATAATTTGATAGGTGGAGTTCATTGGGGGAGGCCCTAATGATCTTTGTGGTCAGAAAATTAGAAGGATTTTGAGTGGCTCTTTCATGACTCCATCACCATTTTTGGAGGACTTTCTCCATCCAGTCTACATCACATGTATTTATTTCTGGTCTAAAATATTCCATCAATTTACAGAATATTGGGAAATCTTAATAGGCTACATGCTCCTCATGATTAGTTTATGCAAATCCTTTTATACTACCTATAAATATTTTTACCACTCTGTATTTCCATCCAACTTCATCTACCCATGGAGGCTTTCCCATTTGCTGCTATTCTTAATTTTCACTTGTGGATGTTGTAGAACTTTCTTTGTTATTCTCTGTCCTTGATTCAGCAGCATGTATAATATTTGTTGTTCTCTATTTTATATGTTTGCATAAAGGCTTCCTAAGCAAATCCTGAGAAAACTAAACACTTGATTTATACTTTTGGTACACCATGATACCATATACTATATATATCACAATTTTTATCACATATAACATATCTATATCTATGTAGTTTTATTAATAATAATTATATACAATTACTATATATATATGGGGAGAAAAAAGGCTTATGAAACAAAATATCATATGTAGCTTAAGAACAATTTAAACAATTTTTTTCATTAAAAATATACGTAATACCCATACAATTGGCTTACTTTATAAAAACTGGTATCCTTACAACTATAAATATTCAATTCACATTTATAAATGTCACTACTATACACCTCTGCAAAAATATAATTGAAAGCTTTATTTTCTTCTCATATTTTTAATGATTAAGTAAATAAGATTTAATTACCCAGTTCTTTGCTTTCTGAAAATCAGCATATTTGTACAAAGCTGAATGAAGAATGATAAACCTATGAAAGAATTTATAATTCTGTTTTTCTTTCATTTCCTACTATATTGTGAATTTGGTTGTAAATAAATTTCATGTTACTTCTATAACTTCACTTCAATTGTATTATTTGACATTCAATGTATACATGCATTTATTTATTCATCCATTATTCATTTAACTATCCAAATACTGACTTTATACAATGTGTCAAGGTCTGTGAAAAAGTTTGAAAGTAATGTATGACATGTGACCCCTACATTTACAATTCTTGCTGCTGTACGGGGAGACAATTGTACAACTCCAGCAGAACTTGCTATGTACTACAGCAGGAGGTATATCAGATATTTTATTAACCAAGAATTAACATCCTGTATATGAGGCTGATTATCTCTTCAAGTGAGCCATTCGAATTAAATAGTGAAAAAATTAGTCCTCAGAAGAGAAACAGTTATAAAAAGCCTCTGAATCTTTTCCGACTCCCAGACCCTTCATGAAAATAAAAACAATTCAATCACTGCATAAGTGCAGTGCTTGGAGGATATCAAAAGATATGAGTGCAGAAGCATCTTGTAAGTCATGCTGAGGTGTCTCAATGCTTTCCAGAAGGAAGTAGGGCACCACTGAAGAGTCGTAATTAGAACTATTTTGTGTTTAAATTCAAAGCATGGCATTAAGATTCTTGACCTTGGAACCAGCCTGCCTGGATTTCAATCTCACCACTACCAGTGGGATTTATTAATCTATGAATGTCCCCAGTTTGCTCAGTGTGAAATGAGGATAGCAACAGTATCTACTTCATGCAATCCTTTGGAGGCTTAAATGAGTTAGATTTTTTTTTTTTTTTGGATAGAAGTATCTGTCTAAATCACCCTTTAGTTCTTAATCCATTTGAATATTTTTGTCATTGTCTCTTAAATCATTTAACTTTACTGAAGAATGGAGAATAGATAAGATACAGGGAAACTGGAGAAGGAAAGGTAAACTGAAATTTTAGTAGTGTAACTGAAACAAACAAACAAAAACATCAAAAATGGGTATGACTCTCTTTCCATCAGAAGCCCTATATCTCTTCCACTAAATTTAAGCTAAAGCTGTCCCTGGTCACTCAAGTCTTCTCATGTCACTAACAGAATAGGTGATAGAGGATTATGGTGTACCCTAGGGTGTTTTATATTTACTATGAAAGGAAAAAAGAATTAAACCCTCACAAAGAGGAAAACGGCCCAGAGCAGAACAGTAACCAATGAAACATGAGAGAATTGTTAGCTGTAGGAATCACTGCAGTTTTCTAGAGGGGATAGTGCTGATGGTTGTGGCGGTGGTAGGGTTGGAGGTATATTTATGGAGAATGGTGCATTTGGTGTGGGACAGCTAAGCTGTGGACTCAAGGGCATGCTTTGTTTGACGCCATTTTAAATAACTGCTTTAATTTGGAAATAACTTTATCAACCTATATCCATCTTACCCAGCTAAAACCCAATATCTTCAAATATTTTTGTGACACTGAGACATTCATGTAAGTTAGTTCTACAAAGTGGATGTGCATTTTCAAGGCTCAGAGTTCACAGCAACATGAGTGATGAATGTTCATTGATCTTTTGATAATTTGATGCTGTGGCAATCAAGTCTTCAAAGTAGCATAAGAATAAAAGGAGGGATGACTCTAACATTGGAATTTTGGAAGGATAGATTTGGCTGCATTGTAATGGAAAGACTGCAAGAAGTATAAGATTATAAGAATTTGGAACAATTAAAAATCATTGTAGTAATTTAGATAAGAGATAGTGGAGATTTGGATTAAAGTCATTGTGGTATATAGACAACTGCTTTGCTGATTCAAAAAGTACTTTTCCAGATAAACCAGGAAAAGGTCTTTTAATGACCTGCTGGGAATGGTGAAGGGATGGCATGAAAATGATAGATCAAAAGCCTAGTTAGAACAAGTGGATAACAGATGGAGAGATTATTCCTATGAACACATTTTATTGTTTGTTCTTAAAGGTTCTATGCTGACATAATTGGACTGGCTCATAGACACAAAAGCTTTATGGAAATAACTCTTTGGAAAAACAGAAATGATTTTCAAGATGTGATAGGAATTTTTTTTCCCTTTAAAACCATTGACACCATTCTTGTCCACAAAGGTTTTATGGGAAGAGATTCCTCTGAGAGAAAGTTTTGTTAAGAATCACTTTTAAGGTGGAGGCAAATGAAAAGAAAAACAAAACATAATATATCAACTGTTCCTCTAAACTTTTCCATGGATAATTTTTCTTCTTTAAATGAATTGCTTTACTCTGAAATGAGTTATTTTAGTCAAGTAAGATGTTAATTTTGCAATTAAGAAATCAGCTTATTAAGCAGATTTTTCGATGCCAGTAAGAACGCATGTTCTTCTCAACCTGCTAAGCATAAACTAATTAAAAGATTGGTAGAGCAGGTGCTGGACCAAGGAAAGTTAAGTCATCCATTCTTCATATGAATATTATAAATTAGTAATATTTATTCCTCCTACTCCAATATGCTTTTCAACAATTCATTGCATGGGAAAACTATTTCTGTTTATAGAGAAGATGAATTGGGGTTTTAACAGAGTAAGTTCATTTGCATATTACCTTGCTTAACATGATTTTAGCTCTGTATGAAGTTTTTATTACCAGTGTGCTACAGGAAACTAAATATAATGGAATATTTAAAGATGTACAACAGAAAATTTTTTTAGCAAAAAAGGATTAATATTCTCATTTGTCTTCCTCCATACACATTTGAATCTGAGGACTTAGTTTTGATCATAAAATTCAAATAGGTGGGCCAGTGAGATAGCTCAGTGCCATAAGCACCTGCCTGGCAAGTGTGAGGTCCTGAGTTCGACTCCCGGTACCCACATACGAAAGAAGGGCTGGTGATATCACTCAGAGGACAGGCAACTGCTGGCATGCGAGGTCCTGAGTTCAAATCCTGGTACTCACAAAAAAATAAAATAAATAAATAAATAAATAATACTCAAATATCACTGGTATTGTTATGGTCATAATTTCAAGTGACCAAATTATAAAATTGTCTTTAAGTGATTATACTACTTTGTTCTTTACATACTTCTAGATAAAATTAGAAACTTATTCCTATTAGGAAATATGTGAATTTTAGCATGCTTAATTTAACTATAGTCATGTGCTGTAAATCCATTAAAATTATATCTATAATTACTTGCACAGCTTTGTTCTGGTTTGGTTTGATTTTCCAAATGAACATATTTTCCATCTTATTAACTCTGAATTACCAAAAATTGTTTTAGGTGTTCTTTCCTATGTTGTGTAAGCTCATTTTTATAGAAATATGTTAAAATTCATAGAAAAGATTTATATGCCTTCTGCAAATGCTTTGTGAGGTAACATAATATAATGTATTCATTAAATATGAACACATTTAGTAATAGCATAAAATATGTTAATAAAATTATTTATCTTATCAAATTACTAATTTTAAGTTTTAATTTTAAATTGCATAAAACAAATTATTAAAAGTGACTTCAAGGACAAACACATTTCAATAAAGTAGTCTTAACATTTATGCAAGGTTTTCAGTTCTAAAACAAATTGTAAAATGATTTTCCTTCCACTGTTTATGTTTCTCCCCTCCTACCTTTTAAACCATTTCAAATTGAGTACTATTAGCACTGAAATAGACCTATCTTTGTCTTAGGCTGTAAACTTTCATTCACTTAACTATTGATAAGTTTCACAAATGTTTATTACTATGCCCTGATACAATCATTCTCTATCTTGTTTTAAAAAACACATACATTGTCGGTGATTGGATTTCATTACTGTAAGTTTTCAAATCAATGAGACCAATAGGCTATATGTTGGATTTTGCACTAAGTTATGCAATTTAATGGAGAAATGAAATGATGACTTATACTACCAAAGACTGTTCTAAGTTGAAGTGATTTTTATCAGTCTTACAATAGATGTCATCATTAATTACTTTGGTAGTTAATTTTGCATGTAGACAGGTTTGTCGTGACAAATTTTTTTTTACTGTTCCGAGAATGCTCCAGGCACTTTTTTTTTTTCTTCAGCCCTCTGAGTGTTGAGAAAGAAAAAATATATCATTTATTAATTCAAATATTCTGAAAAAAATTAAATATCTATATTCACCACATAAGAACATCTAATACTAAATTAGATTATGGAAGAGGAGGGCAGGGAAGACAGGAAGTAGGAAAATTATATCTAAATAAAATTTAATTTGGAAAGTACATGAGTGTTGGTTCAGCCAGTTTGGCATCTGTTAGAAAAAAATTGTCTAGTCAGCAAATGTGTTGAAGTCCTTAAAAATATCCCTGTCATAGAGTACCTGACTCTAGAGTCAACCTGACTCTGGCATCTAATAACTATTTTATCTTGAATAATTTAGGTAAATCTATGCATCTATTTCCACTATCTGTACAATGGGGGGGAAAATATTGTTCCAAATCACAAAGTTGTTGTAAAAGAGAAATGAATTAGAGCTTATGATGTATTTAAGAATATGTCAACAGATTATTATTATCATTATTACTATAAGACTTGCTATGAGTCTGGATTAATAATGTGAACTTCCTGAACTGTCATTATGCAATTACATTGCTCTTTTCTAAATTAGCTGCTTATTCAGGTATCCCAGGCAAAGTGAGTTTGTTCTTGTTGGAAATGAATGAATATGAGATTTGGAATGTAAATGAAAGCAACGCAAGTTTAAGGATACAATACAGGGTGAACTACCTTATTATCATTTCTGATGGGTTTTATCCATCAGGTCCAATTATAATTAACAAAGGTCTTGATAATGTACTGTCTTTAAAATTTCTTTGCCTCATATTTGGCTTACCCTTGCCTGGATTGCTCTAATATTCCTATGAACATTACTAGCTGATTTTGTGCATTTTCTACCTGACCCATTAACATGGTAATGCAACATAACTAATATTTTATAGGGATTTATGATACTTAAACCGCTTCAACATTATCTCATTAAATTTAATGTATTCTATCCCATATAGAGAACTTGATTTTTCTGAAATTCATGTTCCATAGAATTCCATAGAATAAAGTATGTCTTCATTTCTATACTTTCCGTTATACTTATGAACTTTATTATTGTTAGTTTTTCAAAACTTATTTTGAAAATAACTTAAGCTTTCACTGAAAATTTAGGAAATAAACATATACAGCAACTCAAAGAAGCTGCAAAATGGTATCACAATGCAAGTAGTGCTTAATGTCTCTCATTTATATATTCCATCCATCTTGAAATTATGTTTTGCAAGTGGGGTAGCCACTATTTTTGTAAACAGTTAAAGCAAATTTAATTGCTGAATAATTTAATGTTTAGTACCAATTTTAAAACTTCAGTGTTGTACCAGTCAATATTTTGATAATTTCCTGGCTATTTCTAAAATTCTTACTTTCTTTCATTAAATTCACTTTTAATCTATTTATCAGATAGTTTTAATTGCTAACAATTTTCATTAACTTAGGCACCTTCATGAGTCATTTAGTTTATATTCCTAGACAGTTCCATATAAATACATTTTCTTTGTTACAGAGGTAACCCACTAATATTTACGTATTGTGTATGCACTTATAGAAATAGGTAAGTATATAGATAGGTATAGAAACTGATATATAAATAAATATATATGTATTTGTATGAATAGGCAAATCAAAACCATGGTGAAATGCTATGAAAATCTATAGAATGACTAATTCTTTTAAGTGGAGAAGAAAAATATGTGGAGAAATTGAAATACTCGTATATTGGTGATGATTACTTAATAGTAAAGCCTCTTTGGTAAATGGTTGGTATTTCTTCCTAAATTTAACCATAGAATTGTCATATGACCCAGCAATTCCATTCACAAGTATATACTCAAGATAAATGTGAATATATATTTACAAAAATGTTATGGATATATGCATTACATGATTATTATAGCAACATAATTGTAAAATGGGTGGAGGTAGCCCACATGCCCACTGATTAATGAATGAAAAAAGTACATAAATGTTGTCTATTTACACAATGGAACACTCTTCAGCTATAAAAATAAATTAAGCACTTGTGCACACTCTAACATAAATGAACAATAAAAATATTAACCTAATCAAATGAATTCAGACATGAAATAACACATGGTGTGGTTCCATTTGTATGAAGTGTCCCAACTACATAAACACACAGACCCTGACAATGACTACTCCTACTTTCTATCTCTGTTTATCCTAGCTGACACAATGGTGAAGAATTAGATAGTAGTGATTTTTGCAGATCTTTTTGAATATAGTATGTCATTGAATTGAACACTTGAAAATTAAAAATAACCTAACAAAACAAGAATTACAGTTCAGTTTGGGTCAAAAGTTAAGTCACTGTGTATGCCAGTGTATAGTAAGATCATTTTCCTGAGTGGTCTTTCAATTCCAGCTCTGATGCGTATCTTCTATGAAACACTGACCCAGCTACATATGTATTTGGTTCCATCAATAATTAAACTACTTATTTTGTATGTAGGTTAAGTACCCAATGTAGATTTGTCAGACTACACACAGCAGAATAATATGGAAAATAAATATGGTAATGGCAGGGAGCAGTGTGGCCAGCCCAATGCAACACTTTGAGATGGTGCATGTTGGGATTAGACTGCAGGTAAAGACAGAGACACATGTACAAGGACCATAATTTTTGGATTTCTTTTTTTGAAAATGAAGAACATCCACTAACTCACATTGTCCAGAGGCAGCTATGGAGTATTCTGCTAGCTAAAAATAAACTTCAGTATTCCATATTGCCATATATGACTAATACCTGCCCTGTTTTGTGCATACATTTAACTTCATTTTTTAAGGAAGGAAGGAAGGAGGAGGAGGAGGAGAAGGAGAGAGGGAGAGAGAAGGAGAAGGCTTAACTTACCCTTAAAATATATAAAATGTATGCTCAGTCATAGTGCAATTTAATGTTAAAACTGAGAGTCAGTGCCATGTATTACTAAAAAAATTTCAGTCAAATAATGTCAAACGGCTACACAGTAATATGCTGACTCTTTCATTAAAATATGTATGTTCTGGTTAGGATAAAAAGTCTGCCACTGCAATGTTTTCAAACAGCCACATATTTCTGTCACACATCACTTTTGGTGATAGCTCCTGGGTGCATTAAGATGCATCATCGTAGCTTAGCTTCTGACTTTGTCATATGTATCTGTTGCAGCAGAGGGATGTATTCAATTTTTCACACTATTTGATCAAATTTTGAATATTAAAGAACAGATACAAAGAACAACCATACTACTGAACTGCTGACAGGTCTTTGGGTCCAGTTAATTGCTGTAAACAGAACGGTTCCTAATGCTCTTTTTAGTTATGTGTTTGTGGCTGCCAACAGTACTCAATGCGACCTTTCTGATTTCTCTCTTTATCTCTGACTCCAGTTGATTGACATGGGAACCGTGAGCTGAGGTGTTTGAAGAAGCACACTGGGTTTCTGTAAAGCCATGAATATTCCCTGAACCATACACACCAGAGCTAAACACTACAATTTCAACTGCAATTCTTCAATGCCTGAAAAATCAGTGGGCTGAAAAACCAATAGACAATTTCAGTATTCAGTTCATTCCATCATTAACTGAAAATGCATTCAGTGAGTACATATTTGATGGCAGGGGTTTCTTATTCAGTGTTTATTAACAAATCTTTTAAAAATGCGCTTGTTTATATTTTTTGTTAAAATATGAAATAATATTTTTATATTCAATTGTAGTAATTTTAGTTAGTCAAGTGAAGAAAAAATCCACATAATGCATTTTGTTTCTCCGTTAATTATATTATAAAAACTATGAATAAAGCAGATACTACTTATTGTGAAGTATTAAAATTTTGATCTCTCCTAGGGAAAAGGTGTAACGTTTCTGTTTGTAATTGTTAAAATACTCAGTTTAGAATATATTATTTTCTTTCTTTTCTTTCTTCTTTGTCTTTTTCTTTCCTCCTTCCTTCTTTCTTTCCTTGCTGCCTATAGTTTTTACCCTTCCTCCCTCCCTCTTTTTCTCCTCAATCTCTCCCTTCCTTCCTTCCTGCCTGCCTACCTGCCTGCCTGCCTGCCTTTCCTCCCCTCTCCTTCCCTCCTTCCTACTTTCCATCCTTCTATCCTTTTTACTTTTTTCTTTCTTCTTTTTTTTTTCTCTCCTCTTCCTCCTTCTTTTTCTTATCCCCCTGTGTTGTTAGCTCACTGTAGAACAAGAAGAAATTTTACCCATGGATAATTCTGTGAATACTGGGATAATGTTATTAAGAATGGAATTAAAGCAAGATATATTATGTTTTGATTTAAAATTTTCTTTCTTAAAAGGGTGGGAACATCTTATCTGAGAGCTATTCATTAAAGCCTTTTAAACAAGATCATGACAGGACAAAATTTTGTACTGTAAAGGTAAATAATAAGTTGGATCTGTAATGGCAAATACTTTGTTTTATCTTGTAGACAACATTCTGTAGCCAATCTCCTTTTCAAAAAGCAGCTTCCACTACTCAACTGCAACTCTCCTTTTCTTTGTAGCAGTATAATTTCTATTTTTGTGGCATTTAACCTTCTTATAAACTGATTAAACACAATGTAGCTCTAAAGCAGTTATGGCTGTGGTGAACCTTTCAGAACATTTAGAATGATAACAAATAGTTGGTTGTGGCACACATACCATAGGTTTGCTGTCTCTGCTCTTAGGTATTAGAAGTGAATACAGACAATAAAGTTGAGCAGTGTTGTCCAGTGGATAATCCATATTTTCTATCCTGAAAGAGCATGGTCTTTTCAAACATTGGACTTTTTGATAGACGGAAATTTTTTTTATAAATAACATTGTATATTTTCTACATATTAATTTATATCTAGGGTTCATTCTTAGATTTTGCTCCTGTCATTGGCTGACCATAAAATTTTAGTTCTCAGAACCACACTCAGTGCCTCAAATGAAATTAGCTGGAAAGTTTTAAGCAGAATACATTATGGGAGCTCAAATTTAGGGATATAAAGACCTCATACTGAACCAGTTATGCCATGATCCCTATGTGATGTAAAGTTTTCTGATGGAAATCTCAAGGTCTCAAATTCATTGTAATTATCTGCATTAAGGGATTAGGATAAAACCATCTCAAAAGACTAATAGTCTAAATCTATATGATCTACTAAATTTGTAGCATATTACTTTCTAAGTGATGGAGCTATTTTATGTTCACATGGAAAGATTGTATAATAACATATTTGTTTACCTTACTGTTGTAATGAAATGACAAGATGGTATTCTTATGGTTATTTTATAAACTATACATTTTAAAAATATTAACAAAACAATATGGCTCTAATTAGCTTTATGACAGTGACAGAATTATTACTGCCTGCTACCAAGTAATGCCAAGGAATCTGTAATCCTGGCCCAAGAGTATTTGTGATAGTTTAACCTATATGTGAAGCTCAAAAAGGAAACCAGAAGACAGCAGGCTAATAAAACCCATGCATATTTTTTAGCTAGATGATTTCATTGCAGTGTGCTGATTCCAGTTCACATCAAGAAATAAATCAGGGGTTGGTGAGATGGCTGGGGCTGGTGAGATGGCTCAGCGGCGTACGCACCTGCCTGGCAAGCGCGAGGGCGCGAGTTCGACTCCCAGATCCCACATACGAGAAAAGGGCCGGTGATATCGCTCAGCGGCACAGGTGCCTGCTGGCGCGCGAGGTCCTGAGATCGACCCCCGGTACCCAAAAAAAAAAAAAAAAAAAAAAAAAAAAAAGAAATGAATCAAGTTGTAGACTGAATAGAAAATCCATGCATATACTAGAAGATACACACATATACACAGGTGTCATATATCTATATCTATATCTATAGCTATCTAAATATATCTATATCTTCTAGGTACATATAAGTCATATGTGAATATTAAAGAATATTTAAATGATACTGAAATAATAACTACACACATTTGGGAGAAATAAAATTTTTAATCTATATTTTCTCATACACAAAATGCCAAGTGAATAAGTTCAACAGAGGACTACACACATCTGCACATACACTTAAATATAAGTAAACGTATTTATTCTTTATTTAAGGAGATATACTTTCATACAGATAAAGGTCTAAATACACAGCGATATCTAAAACTATTTGAACCGTATTTTTGGTTTTGACAAGCAGAAAAATACATAATTGAGAATCTAGAAATAAAAGTTTAGATGGACTTTGATAATATGAAAATAACTTCAAGTGATAAGAATATATAGATATTCTGAAAAAGCTGGAATAATTTCTTTATAATACACATGAAAATCATTACATTGGAACATGATTATAAAATGATTTTTTTTTCAGAGGAAAAAGAAAGTAATCAGTTCAACATGGAAGAAAATAAAGCAAAGTTTATGCACTGTCAAATGATGTGGTTAACATAAAAAGTAATATAAATGACCCACAATCTAAATGAGCACATTAAAAGTATTCAGCATCTAAAACCATCTATGAGATTCAATTTGAAACACCTGTGAAGTACTACATAAATAGATCATTTAAAAATCAGCTTGGGGCCCGTGAGATGGCTCAGCGGCGTAAGTGCCTGCCTGGCAAGTGCGAGGGACCGAGTTCGACTCCCGGAACCCACATACAAATAAAGGGCCAGTGATATCGCTCAGCGGCACGGGCGCCTGCTGGCATGCGAGGTCCTGAGGTTGACCCCTGGTACCCAGAAATAAAAAAATCAGCTGATAAAAATTTTATATAGAAACACTCTTTTCATATATATGCTGTAAGGTTAAACAAACTGGAAGAGCTCTTTTGAATAATTTGGTCATCACATAGAAAATGCATTAACATTTGACCCATTAGTTTCATTTTTTATATTTATCAGAAATACTGGCAACAGAGTGCAAAGTTGTGTACTTAGGGACATCTGTTGCAACATTTTATATAATAGAAATTTTGGAACACGGTAATGTTTGTTATTAGGGAAATTTTTGAGAATATTCTGATGTGCTTGAAAGGAAAATGGTAGGTCTATTTTTCACACAGTGAAAGATCCCAAAAATATAATTTTGTTTAGATAAACTCAAAATCTAAGAAAAAAAATGATAAGTATGTGAAACACAGAATTACCTAGGAGGAGAGTTGCCTCTGAGGTTTATCAGTATGGATTGTGCAAATATTTTAACTTGGAATGTATAAACTTTGGTACTATTTGAATAATTTACCAAAACTAATTATAATATTAGTGTGCTTTTTTAATAAAACACTCCTTTAATGAATTGGTGCATTGTAAGGCTATGACAGTTTATTTTGAGGTTTAATATGCACTGAAATGGATTAGAGTGGTACTTATTTAATCTATTTTTGTAATTTACTTGGAAACTGTAATTTCAAACACGATATCTTTAGCTTCCTGAGGCAAAATCTTTATCGCTTAATGTTCATTATAGTAGTATAAATTGGCATATGTGTATTTTGAGGAGCTGGAATTATGAAAAAATACAGGATTATTTGGACTCAAATAAGTTCCACGATTATTTTCCTTGAATACAAAATAAACAGAAATAAAAACTGGAATAGAAAGCTTTATAACTGGAATAGGCAACAGAATGTCATATTCTACAATACTAATTGTAATTAGCTGTATATTTAAAAATAAATACCATCACTAGCTATCAACTGTGGTAACTATCGCATTAAAAGATAGTCTAGGAAATATCCATGCTTTATTATAGCACCTTATTAGTATTTACTCAGTTTTGCTTGAAATCCTAGTTTCAAAACACATTTGCCTCTGAAAAGTCATTAATACCATTTCTGTCTTATGTAGTTAAAATAGAAAAAAAAACAAATAAGATTAATCAATGATAAATGCTTCTATGTGTAAAGACTGAATCAAGCAATAATGATATCTTAAATTTAAATTTTATTATCAGGTTGTATTCAAAAACTATGTATCAAATCATAGTACCCGCAACATTTTATGAGAATAGCCTGTCCTTGGCATCTTTGATATCCAAGAATAGTATAAGTGTTTTAAAATTATAACTAAGAATGATACGTGATTTTTAAAAAAATACTGTAATTCTGAAGGTAAACTAAATGATTTTTAATAATGATTCTTCCATTTAGCAGCTGTAATAATGTTCAACTAGGCACTGGGAAATATCCTACCTATGATCAAGTATTTAATATATAGAAATAGAAATAATAGTAACGTATAGAATAGAAAGTAATAGTAAGAAAGCAATAATAATAGAAACTGCTCTGTAGTTGTGGTATTCATTATTATGAGTTTGGTTTTCTGAGTTTGCTGTTTTACTTAATATGTATTGCCACACTGTCAAGACTATAAATAAATTGACAAACAAAAATATTTTCTTTGGTACTAGAAATGTCTCCTTAATACCTTTAGAATGTATAGCTGGCTTTACATTCATGGGTTCAACCAAACACCTTATCTCTGACAAAGTGGACAAACACTTTCACTGAAAGAAAGATAACCTTTTTAATAAATGGTGCTGGGAAAACTGGCTTTCCACATGCTGAAGATTGAACCTAGACCCATATCCTTCACCATGCACTAAACTATAATTGAAATTGATCAAAGATCTAAATATTAAAACAGAAACACTTATTCTGCTGAATGGTAGAATAGATAAAACTCTTGAAGACATGTGTATAGGCAAAGAGTTTATGAACTAACCCCAATTGCACAGAAGTACTACAATGAATCAACAAATGGGATCACATCAAATTAAAAGGCTTTTGCACAGTAAAATAAGGCACCAACAGAGCGAAGAGAAAACTCATATGATGGGAAAAAATTTTTCCAGCTACTCCTCAGAATGAGGACTAATATCTAGAATATATAAAGAACTCAAAGAAATTAGACCAACCAAATTTACAGACACATTCCAAAAAGGGCCTCTCAAATGAAGAAGTACAAACAGCAAATGAATATATTTAAAAAATCCATCATCACTAGTAATTTGAAAAATGCAAATTAAAATAACACTGAGAATTCTTTTCACTCCAGAAAAAAAGGATATTGTCAAAAAATCAACCAGTAACAAATTCTAGTGAGACTGTGGGTAAAGGAATGCTTCTCCATTGGTGGTGGTAGTGTAAATTGGTACAACCATTATGGAAATCAGTATGGAGATTCCTCAAAAAACTAAAACTAGAAGTTCCATTAGACCCAGCTATTTCTTTTCTAGGTATCTTCTTGAAAGAGTAAAAAAATCATACCACAGTGATTCATTCACACCCATGTTTATAACAGCACGATTTATAATATCTACATCTTGCAAACAACCCATATAGCCATCTACAGATGAATGAATAAAGAGAATATGGTATTTATATACAATGGAGAACTATTCTGCCATAAAGAAGGATAAACTTGAGACATTTTAAAGTAAATGGTTGACTTGACACCATAATCTTTTTTTTTTTAAAGTTCCAAGGCTTTTTATTTTTTTTTTATTTATTTTTTTTATTTTAAAGAGAAGAAAAAACAAAACAAATCAAAAGAAGAACAAATTTTCAAAACAACATAATAGGAGAGTAACAATGGTTAACACATTATGTATTACTATCTTTAAGTTAGTTATTCAGGATACCAGACATTAGCATTCAATTGTCCAAACATTATTGGCACAAACCTTACTCTTCAATGAACTAAGTAAAATTGGTAGTGTATCTATCTTAACCATCTTATATATATATACAATTTTTTTCCCTTTCCCTTCTTTCTTTTCCCTACTCCAGTCTCTCTTTCCTTTTGACCAGTTTCTTTTTGATTCACCATGTCTATTGTACATTTTGGATCTTATTTACTCTTTCAGTTTCTCATACTAGAGAGACAATACGATGCTTACACATGTGCTTCTGGTTTATTTCACTTATGAGTATTTTCTCGAGTTGCATCCATTTACCTATAAAAGCCTCCAGTTTATCCTTCTTTATGGCTGAATAGTACTCCATTGTATAAAAATACCACATCTTTCTTATCCATTCCTCAGTTGATGGGCATTTGGGTTGTTTCCAAGATCTGGCTATTACAAATTGTGCTGCTATAAACATGGGTGCACATATATCGCTGTGGTACGATGTTTTTAATTCTTCTGGGAAGATGCCCAGAAGGGGAATAGCTGGGTCAAATGGGACCTCCAACCCTAGTTTTTTGAGGAATCTCCACACTGACTTCCACAGTGGCTGTACCAGTCGACACTCCCACCAACAGTGAAGAAGGGTTCCTTTTTCCCCACAGCCCCTCCAGCATTTGTTATTAGTTGATTTCTTTATAGTAGCCATTCTTTCTGGGGTGAGATGGTATCTCAGTGTTGTTTTAATTTGCATCTCTCGAATGACTAGTGATGTTGCACATTTTTTTGTATATTTATTTGCCATTAGTATTTCTTCATCTGAGAAATGTGTATTCATCTCAGATGCCCATTTTTGGAGTGACACCATAATCTTAAGTGATGTAAATCACACACATAGTTCAAATATCAGATTGTATCTCTTTTCTGAGAAAACACAAAGTGAAAATAAGGAGTAAAAAGAGGATAGATTTTGGGAAGTGGGAAGAACTTCTTAAAATGGAAAGGAAACAAGGGAAGTATCTTCTGATTTTGGTGTCCTGAGGGGTCCCAGAACCAATTCCCTGTGGATAGAAAGAGATGCCTATATTCTATAAAATGGTGTCAGTTCAGAACTTATCTTTTCCTGGGGGTGATGATGCATGCCTGCAATCGCAGCACTGCAGGGCTGAAGCAGGAGGATTCTGTGTATGAGGCCAGCCTGGGACACAAAGCAAAACCTTTTTCAAAAAAATGTGTCTTTTTTTATCCCACACCTTGTATGACGTAATATGTATAATGTATGAGACACTCCATCTTTTCCTCCTTTATATCAAATATCACCTTCAATATTTCCTACTGAATTTCTGTAGCTAAAAAATAAATAAATATATAAATAAATAAATTTCTGTAGCTAAATATGTTTTCAATTTATACAAAGGAAAAATTAGGTACCATTGTCTAGGGGAAATATAATTTATAATTTTTAAACTGTGTCTGATATTTATTAATATAGTATGTTGATGGGTAATATCCTTAAGCATCATATGATGGAACTGGAATCATTACATTGAACAGCACTGAAATATTAACTTGAGCTTTTTTTACCTACCTATTTTATTAACATGTATTTCTTTGGAGTAATGTTATCACTAGCTAATTATAGGATTAAAGGGTAGCACAGATTTAAAGAGTTATTAAAGAAACTTATCTTTTTCTTTTGTGGGTACCGGGGGGTCAACCTCAGGACCTCGCGCGCCAACAGGCACCCGTGCCGCTGAGCAATATCACCGGCCCCTTTTTCGTATGTGGGATCCGGGAGTCGAACTCGGGCCCTCGCGCTTGCAAGGCAGGCGCTTATGCCGCTAAGCCATCTCACCGGCCCCAAAGAAACTTATCTTGAGAAAATAAAAAATTGAAAATCCAATAAAACATTAACACATTCTCTCCTCTTTTGAAATCAAAGCATGAAAACATCATTTAACATCTCTAGTAAATAGTCCTTTCAAACATATTACCTAATCTGTAATCTAACAGGGGCTGCAGGACACTCATTTTAATCTCCAAGAATGAAGGAAATGTTCTAGACAATGGCAAAACTAGCAACAATTTTAAAGTAATTGAAATAAACAATAAAAGCATATTTTCTGAGAACAGGTACTAAATTAAAAATTGATGTGAAATAATCCTGTTTCTTGACAAAAAAAATTACAAACTTAAATTTCAATGAGAGAGGCCAGGGATATAGCTCAGCAGCACAAGCACCTGCCTGGCATGTGCAAGGTCCTGAGTTTAATTCCCAGTACCAACAAAACAAAACAAAATAAAAAATAATTTTTTTCAATGAGGCAATTTCAATTTTTCACATATCTTTTATTTCTTGTCTAAAAATTACTTTTTTAAGTACTACAATCTATATTTTATGTGTTTATTTGGAAGAAGTAAAATTTTGCCAATGGAAAATTCTACAAACTTTTTAACTGGTCATATTTCAATTTCATCTCAAGTCTTCCTTTCCTTTTGGTCCTCTTCAGAACTATCACTGTAAATGATAGTTTCCTACCACTTCTCTATTTAAATTCACTTTTACTCCTCCACCCTTTGTAAATGACTGTGAATATTAAATACTTTGAAAACATAAGGCATGAGATTTCACTCCCTAAGCATCTCACTAAAGAAGAAATGAAACAGTACTGTGGTGGGCTGGTGTTATAGCTCAGCGACATAAGTGCCTGCCTGGCAAGCGCGAGGTCCTGAGTTTGACTCCCTGTACTCACATATTAAAAAAAGGAAGGAAAGAAAGAAACAGTACTGTGGTATGTAATGATGGCATTTAAAATTAGAGAAGGTAACTAATACTTCTAATTATCTTTCTTCATCTCTGCTCTTCAACCTAGAAACTTCTGTTCAGCCAAACTTTACCTAAAAGTTTAACATCTGTTTGATAAATTGATCTCTATCCCACCTTACTAACAGTACCAAACTGTTTTCCATATTGGTTTCATTATTTTGTACACCAGTCATCAGTGAATGAAAGCCCACATTGCTCAATGTCCTTGCCAGTACTGCCTATCAAGCTGCTTCTTAATTTTTTAACCTTTGAGTTAAAAACATACAGTCATGTCACTTAGCAATAGAGATCCATTCTGATAAAAGCCATTCATAGGTGCTTTGAATATTGTGTGGACATCATGAAATGTGCTTGGACAAACAAAGATGATTACCATGTTACTAGGCAATACAACTTTATGGAACCACCATCTTGTATGTAGTCCATCATTGATCAAAACTTGTCCTGTGGCCCATGACTGTTTGTCTACGTGTATGTGTATGTGTAATTAAATAATTATGTGTAATTCCATCAGGGATAGTGAGGTTGCGAATCATTGCCAAAGTTCTAAGAAATGTTTGTTTCTTTATGAAATGACACTTCAAGTTTTATGGTCTTTTGTCAATGGATTTTCTTTGTTTTGTTATCCAAGTTTCACATCCATGTTTTGAATATAGCTTAGGTGATTATATGTGGACATTTATTGAAGACATATTATACAAAGTGAATGTACTGAGATTTCTGGTTCAAGGAGAAAATAGTCTAGTAAGAAAGAAAAAACTGAAAGGACACTAATTTTTTTTTAATCTAACAACTTCTTTCATCATTGAAATACATGGCTTCTGATTCTAATTTATAAATTTATTCATCATCTATATTTATAGTTATTGATGTAAGATCCATGCATTGAGTTCTTAATACTGGTCATTGTTTCTTTCAATTCTATAACTGACTTCTGGTTCTTTTCTTTCCTTTTTTTATTTTTTTATTTATTTATTTTTTTTTTTTTTTTTTGTGGGTACCAGGGGAACGACCTCAGGACCTCGCGCGCCAACAGGCACCCGTGCCACTGAGCGATATCACCAGCCCCTTTTTCGTATGTGGGATCCGGGAGTCGAACTCGGGCCCTCGCGCTTGCAAGGCAGGCGCTTACGCCGCTGAGCCATCTCACCGGCCCTCCTTTTTTTATTTTTAAGGACACATGAAATTGTTTAAGTGTATCCCTACAAATTTTACTCAAGGTTAGTAATAGAACCATAATAAATCTTACATTATCCAAAGTAATAGCACAACCTTTTGTTTGTTTTACTATTACAGAAATTGTGGTGCATCTTACATAGTGCAGTAGAAGTCAACACACTAAGAAAATATGCAGACTGGTTTTGAGGTTTGAATGCAGCTCCTTTGGTAAGATGTAGTCATCTCAGCAAACTGAGCTGCATGAAAAAAATATGTCCTTTTCATGGCTATTCTTTTATTATTCCTGTAAATAATTCTGAAAAATTTTTGCAGTTTTATTTTTTAAATTTCTTTAAATAGATTTGAGTAATAATTTCTTTTGCAATTCTCTGAGTTTTACAAGTAGGTCATATTGAGTGCAGATTATTATTTTAGTTATAAAAAACTGTTCCATACATTATAATAGAAAATGAAAGCAGCTCAACACAGTTCAGGTCAGCTTTAAGAGAAATGTCTTGGGCCAGTGAGACAGCTCAGCGGCATAAGTGCCTGCCTGGCAAGCGCAAGGTTCTGAGTTCGACTCCCAGTACCCACATACAAAAAGGGGCCAGTGATATTGCTCAACGGCATGGGCGCCTGCTGGCGCATGAGGTCCTGAGGTCGATGCCCGGTACCCCCCCAAAAAAGAGAAATGTCTTTCATTATAAGAATCATTTATGTATTTAAGTACACAAGACAGGCAAACACATATATAAATTGGAATGGAATTCAAGGTTACCACAAAAGCTACCCCTCTGCCCACCTCCATACACTGATGGAAAGAGGCAAAGTTACCTCTTAGCTCCTTGAACTATAAGGGGATGTTGGAGAGGAATGGCTTCATGAAATGTTGGAAAGACATCCTCAACCTTTTTTGCAGGTTCTGACAGGTCACTGATATTATATAAAAGGAGATTATGGGCTGCACTGCCCTTGTGGTAAGTTCGTTGGAGAAGCTATGAGCCAAGGCAATAGTCAAAGACTGAGTGAATAAGAAGTACACCCCTTCTGCTCATCTACTGTTTCCCTTTCACCACGTCCTGTCCTCTAGGATTACCTTTGCCATCAACAATTGTGCTGCTTTCCCTACTTGCTGAGCTGCCTCCTGCAGCCTAACATATTGATGAAGTGACTAAGTGACTTCATTAAATTGTAGAAGAAAATGGCTGGATCTTTAGTGACAAATATATCAAACCACTTTTATTAACAAAAAAAGTGAAGGATGAAATGATCAGCTTTCCCATTAATGAGACAAAATACTTGACATTTGCAAACCTAAAGAAAGAGTGGTTTATTTTTGGATCATTGTTTAAGAGGTTTCAGAGCATGGTCAGCTGGCTGAAAGACAGAGACATCGTGATGAAAGTACAAGTCATAGGATTGCTGTTCATGTCATGGTGGTAAGAAGAATAGAGCAGGTAAACAGCTGTAGTGAGAGATATTTCTTCAAAGTCACACACCCAATGACCCGCACACTCCAACTGGATCTCACCTTGCAACAGTGCACTCAGCTATGAACACATACACTGGTGAGTACAGTGCAGCCATGGTCCAATCACCTAAGAGTCTATGAACCCAGTAAATTAACAATTAACATTAACTGACACAGAGGGAGAATTTAAAGGAAAGTATTACCTTTCTAGTTTTTCTTTTCTTTTCTGTCACTGGTTTCCTTTTCAATGTGAAATTTCCGTAGGCAAAGGAGATTCAGTGTCTTTAGATTTTTTTCCCAGAAGTTTTAAGATTTTAAAATTATTCAAGATCTCTGAATTCTCAAAGATATTACTTTCCCTATTGTTAACATCACAATCTTTCTCTGTTAAAACACACACACACACACACACATGGAAAAAGTACCATGCAATATGGTGTGTTCAATTGTAGCTGTCCATCCCCAATCATGTGACATCAGTTGCTGAGTTAATTAGTAAAGTTCTCTATATAGGTTTAAAATCTGAGATACTTTTCTGCTTACAGTTTTTGCATTTTCTTCCATGCCTTGAGGCAAGAATTTAACTTTGTGCTTATAGCTCTCTTACTTTTAACATTGCTATGAGGTTTTACCATTGATGTAACAATAAAATAATGATCAAGTTTCCTAACAAAGGCCAAAATAGCAATGGCAGAGCAAGATGGAATTTTAATGTTCTCCCACAGTGTCATCCAGATATTAGTAACCCAGGGCTGCTGTGAATGTTTCTCAGTGTAGCTGTGACATCCTACACTCTTGGAATCCATACTGCAGTCTAAAATTGCTGTTTCAGTTCCTCTTGCTGAGACTCTTTTTTAACTAGTGAAATATTGGAAGAGGAAGGGAAGAGCATGCCTCTTTGTTTAATAACAAGATCCAGAAGTTTTACAAAGACTTTGGCTTGCACCTCATGGCTGTACCTCAAGCACATGACAATACCTCACTGCAGGTCAAGGAAGCATAATGTAGTTTGCAGCTGGTGACTGCAGAAATATCTGTAGCTTTCTATTTAAAAGAATAAGAGCAAAATGGATAAAGGGAAGCAAAAATTAGTCTTTAGCACAATGAAATTATTCATCTTTAAACTGACTTATCCCCGTACTGACCCATTAATCACAGCTTCTTTCTCAGTGAGTAGATGGGTTTGAGTTTCTAGGTCAGTATTTGAGTTTCTACTTACCTATATCTGTGTTCTATATAATGGTATTACATCTACAATACATATACTATTCATGCTGTATATCATCCCATTTCTTTGTAATAATTGCAAAATATCCTCCTTTTCATCTGGAGTCTGGTTGCATCCCTCTTTCATTATCAAATAGATTTATTTTTTAAGTAACAAACAAATACACTCATTGGGAAAAAAAGATTGTATTAGCAGTGTACAGATAACCTACAATACCAAAAGTATGATGATCATCAAACAGTACAGAAAGATTACTAGTCATTCTTCCCTTCCTATTAATTTGAATATTTTATTGACCTTTATGAAAATGTGAGTCTAAATTGTTTAATCATCATTTTCCCTAGCATTTTGGCTAAGTATATTATTTTCCTTGAGCATCCTTTTAATCCTTTTAAAATTAGACTATCATTTCCTATCAAGTTCTTTTAGGATTTTACATTAGATATTTCCTATGATGCCAGTTATGTTTTAAAATGTAACAATCAGCTTTCACAAATTTTAAACTAATCTGTATCGCCCAATTATTTATTGCTAATTATTTTTTCCCTTCTTTTTATTTTGGCTTATGTACAAATTTGTAAATTCATGAAGAGATCACATATTAAGTTTTGTATTCTAAAAATCTTAATTCAAAGCTTATAATTTATTTGGTATCCCAAAGTACTCCTTCATTAATTAATAGCTTTATCTAAAATTTTCAAATTTCACAGCTTTATTAATTTCTTAGGTTTAAAAGACAAGAAGGAAGAAACTGAATATATTAAGTAAATATCCACAATTCTATAACTATTCTTGTGTCAACCACTGTTGAATGATCAAAACTTGGGAGTTTGATCTTAAGAAGGTTTCTGAATTTTCATTGAATGAGAATCAGTAGGAAAGTTTGCCTTGATTAATTAAGGTGTAGCTGAGGTTATGACAACGTGAATGATTACTTAACAAAAGACTGCGTATTTCAAACTGTCATGTGCAGTGTGAGGTACTTGGAAGACTTGATGAAATGCATATTCTCTCTCCTAAAAATCTCCAGTGGAACCCAAGATTATGCAATTTTAACAACCAATGAAGTGATGTGGATGCTGCTAACCTTCAAGCTGCACTTTGATTGAGAATGTGACAAATGTTACCTGATCAATTATGCCATTTCTCATTGAGAGGTGTTTTTCACTTACATAAATGAAGGTTCATGCAGGAGTGTACATGTACATCCCATATACTGACTTTTTGCTGTGTACTAGAAATTTTTTTATGTAGAGTATATACCCATGAATAAGTAAATTCCTTCATCTCAAGGATGTGACATCTGTGTGTGTGTATGTGTGCATGTATGTGTATGTGTGTGTTTGTGTGTAAGCATTGGGAGGAGGACAGTAAAGCAGAAGAGAAGAATGGCAGAAATTAAACAAATGTGGTCAAGACTAGACACTGTTTAAGGTAAAGTAGAGTTCTTGAAACGTTAAAGAAATAAACAGGAAAATATACATTCCATTATTGATGTAAAAATAGATTTTTATTTGAAGAAAAAAGGAATTGGCCTTTTTGGCTCAAAAGGAATGTTAAACTCACAAAAGTCAAATGAATGTTTCTTCTAAAGTTTAAGAAATATAACTATCAATCATAAAAACATCATAAAATTTCCTGTATTTTATATCTTGTTATACTTTCTAAATGCTTTCCCATATGTTTTGATATAATTTTGTCTTCATAAATATCCTTGTGAAGAAGGGTGGGGAGTTATTAATTTTCTCTCTTATTCTCAGAGGCAGCCCCAAATCCTTGCTGAGTAGATTAAATATGCATAACTTCATTTTTCATTCCCTGACTGATTCCAGAGTCAATATCTTAATATTGCTAAAAGAAGTTGCCTTCCTTAAACTAAGGCCTCTGAGATACAGAGCGAATATTTATAAGGTAATAAGTAAAGCATTTTTATGAAGGAGAGTCCAAGTATTATGAAGAAAACATATTTTACCTTTATTTTACAACTTTAATTATTGGAGAGGAAATTTTTCAGCCAGGTACCCAGGACTTTTTCCATAAATAGTGATACAGTATATACTTTTTTTAGATGCATTTACTTTGAAAATAAATTTTTGTGCATTTAATGATTTAACTCTTGCTCACAAAGGAGATTCTGAATTTTGGGAGATTCAGGAAGACTTTGCTTCACAAATTAAATCTCTGTACAGGTGAACACCAAAGCCAGTATCAGAAGTTATGATATATTCCTAGGCAGCAATGCTGGGGATGCCAGTGTGGATATCTAAGGACTGCAAGAAGCTCCAGGAAGTCAAGCTGAGAATGAAGAGAATGGAGTTAAGGCCTTTGAAATTCAAGTCAAACAAATTTAAAATCAACCATAAGAAATGAAGAAAGTGATAGTTTTATAAATAGTCTGGATAAGGCCCCTCTCTCTAAGAAGTAATGAAAGATAAGAAGAAAAGAATGAAGAGAAAACAAGCAAGCCCAGTGAACTTCTCTGTACACTTCTATATTTTTTTCAGTCTAAAGAGAAAACAAAATAAAAACAGTGATAAAAAATTTCAGAACAAGATAGTAAAAAAGTAACAATGGTTAGTACATTGTACTTATTGTTATATTCAAAGTAGTTGCTCAGTTTACAAGATATATGCATGAAACATTGATCAAATGATATAAGCACAAACATTTTTCAATTCATGTATAGAAATTAGAAGCACAGCTATCTTAACTATCTGTGTGTATATATATATATATATATATATACACATATATATATGTATTTACATTTCCTTTCCCCTTCCTTCTTTTCTCATTTCCCCCATTTCAGTTTCTTTTTCCTTTTGAATATTTTCTTCCCATTTCCCAATATCTATTGTACAATTTGGATCTAATTTACCCTTTCAGCTTGTTACACTAGAGAGACAGTGTGGTGTTTACACATGTGAGATTGATTTATTTCACTTATGAGTATGATCTGAAGTTGCATCCATTTACCTATAAAAGACTCAAGTTTATCCTTTTTTTACAGGTGAGTAATATTCCCTTATATAAAAATAACACATCTTTTTTATCCATTCCTCACTTGATGGGCATTTGTGTTGTTTCCAAGATTTAGCTATTACAAATTGTGCTGCTGTAAACATGGGAGTACATATATCACTGTGGTGTGATGTTTTTAATTATTCTGGGAAAATACCCAGAAGGGGAATAGCTGGTGCAAATGCGATGTCTAATCCTAGTTTTGTGAGGAACCTCCACACTGATTTCCACAGTGGTTGCACCAGTCTACACTCCCACCACCAGTGGAGAAGTGTGCCTTTTTCCCCACAGCCTTTCCAGCATTTGTTATTGGTTGATTTCTTGATGCAAACCATTCTTTCTGGGGTGAGATGGAGTCTCAGTGTTGTTTTAACTTGCATCTCTTGAATGACGAATGATGTTGAACATTTTTTCATATATTTATTTCTATCTGTATTTCTTCATCTGAGAAGTGTGTACTCATCTCAGATGCCCATTTTTGGACTAACTCTTTAATTTTGGGGGGTGGTCTGATTTTTTTCAATTCTTTATATGTTCTAGATAGAAGTCCTTTGTCTGAGGGACTGTTGGCTAAATTTTTTTCTCACTCTATGGTTTGACTTTTCACTCTGTTGGTGATTTCTTTTGATGTGCAAAAGCTACTTAATAACTTGAAATCCCAGTTCTTCATTCTTTGGAGTATTTCCCATGAAGTTTGGGTTTTGTTGATGAAGTCTCTTTCTGAACCCATATCTTCAAAATTTCTACCTACTTTCTCTTCCAATAGATTCAGTGTTTGTTTTAATATTTAGATCTTTGATCCATTTAGACTTTAGTTCTGATGGAGATGGGTCTAGATTTAGTCTTTGGCATGTAGAGAGTCAGTTTTTCCAGAATCATTGATGAAAAGGCTATCTTTCTTCCAGTGAACATGTTTGGCCCCATTGTCAAAGATAAGGTGGCTGAGTGTGTTTGTAGTTGTGTCTGCAAATTTGTTCCACTGATCCTCAGGTCTGTTGTATTGCCAGTACCATGCTAATTTTATCACAGTAGTTTTGTAGTATAATTTCAAGTGATGCCTCCTGTCTTGTCTTTGTTGCCCAATATTACTTTTGCTATTCTAGGTCTCTTCTGGTTTCAAATGAATTTTAGGAATATTTTCTATAGTTTGTAAGGTATGCTAACTGTATTATGATTGGGGTTGCATTAAATCTGTATGACAATTTTGGGAGTGTGAACATTCTCACTATGTTGGATCTTCCTATCTATGAGCAAGGGATATCTTTCCATTTTTTGATTTCCTCTTCAATCTCCTTTTTTCAGAGTACTGTAATTTTGAATATATAGATCTTTTACTTCCTTTGTTAGATTGATTCTTCAGTATTTCATTTTTTTCGATGCTATTGTGAAGGGTGTGGTTTCCCTAATTTCTTTCTCAGTAAATTTGTTGTTTGTGTACAGGAATGCTATTGATTTTGAGTGTTGACCTCGTATCCAGCTATGTTACTGAATTTGGTTATTAAATCTAGAAGTTTTTTGGTAGAGTTCTTTGGGTCCTCAGTGTAGAGTATCACGCCATCTGTGAATAATGATCATTTAACTTCTTCCCTTCCTATCTTTATTCCTTTTATTTCTCTATCTTGTCTAATTGCTCTGGCTAATGTTTCCAGAACTATATTGAATAGGATTGGTGATAGTGAACATCCTGTCTTTCTCCTGATTTTAGAGTAAAAGCTTTCAGTTTTTGTCCATTTAGTATGAGGTTAGCTGTTGGTTTGTCATAGATGGCTTTTATCAGATTGAGGTAAAGACCATGTATTCCAATTTTCTGTAGGGTTTTTATTGTGAATGAGTGTTGACTTTATCCAAAGATTTTTCTGCATCTATTAAGATGATCACGTGATTTTTGTGTTTGACTCTGTTGGTATGGTGTATTACATTAATTGATTTGCATATGTTGAACTATCCCTGCATTCCTGGAATCAATCCCATTTGGTCATAGCGTATAATCTTTTTCATGGTTTGCTGCATTGTATTTGCCAGTAACTTGTTGAGGATTTTTTCACCTATGTTCATTAGTGAGATTGGTCTGCAGTTCTCTTTTTTGGTTGGGTATTTCTCTGGTTTTGGTATCAGGTTATTACTTGCCTCCAGGAAATAGATAGGGAGTTTTGTTTCTCTTTCAATTTCATTAAAGAGTTTGAAGAGTATTGGCATTAAATCTTCTCTAAATTAATGGTAGAATTCAGCAGAGAAACCATCAGTTCCTGGGCTTTTCTTTGTAGGTAAGATTTTAATTACATTTTAAATGTCATTAAACGATATTGAGTTATTCAGAAAATTTACATCTTCTTGACTCAGCTTTTGTAATTCATATGTATCTAGGAATCTGTCAACTTCTGTATTTTCCATGCTATGAAAGTAAACATTTTTGAAGTAGGTATTGATGATCTTCTGAATTTCCACAGAATCTGTAGTGATTTCATCCTTTTCATTCCTCAATGCATGAATTTGGGTCTTTTCCTTCATTTCTTTGGTAAGGTTGGCTAAGTGTTTATTAATTTTATTTATTCTTTCAAAGAACAAACTCTTCAATTCATTAATTCTTTGTTTTATTTTCTTAGTCTCCATTACATTAACTTCTGCTCTGCTATTTATAATTTCCCCCCTTTTATGGGCTTCGGGATTGTCTTCCTACTTTTTTTTTCCCAGAAGCTTGAGGTACAACATTAGGTTGTTTATTTGTGCTTGTTCTGTTTTCCTGATGTGAGAATTCACTGCTATAAGTTTCCCTCTTAGGACTGCTATCATTGCGTCCCATAAGTTCCAGTATATAGTGTATGCTTTCTCATTTAGTTGTAGATATAGTTTAATTTCATCTTTAATTTCGTCTGTGACCCATTAGTTGTTTTAGAGTGTGTTATTTAATTTCCACATGTTTATGGAGTTTTTGTGTTTTCTTTTGCCATTAATTTCCAATTTCATTGCACTATGGTCAGATCATATGCAGGGGATAATTTCAGTTCCTTTGCATTTCCTTAAGCATGTCCTGTGGGCTACTATATGGTCTATTTTAGAGAACATCAAGTGTGCAGCTGAGAAGAATGTGTATTCTCATGATGTTGGGTGGAACACTCTGAAAACATCTACTAAGACCATTGTTCACAGGTTTGGTTCAGTTTTGATATGTTTTTGCTGATTTTTTTTGTCTAGTTGATCTATCTTTTGTGATATTGGGGTATTAAGGACTCCCATTGCATTTGTGTTATTGCTTATTTGATTTTTTCATGTCTATTTATAATTATCTTATATAGTTTGGTGCTTGTGTATTTGGTGCATACATATTTATGATTGTTATCTCTTACTCCTGAAGTTTTCCCCTAACATGTATGCAGTGACCTTCTTTATCACTTTTGACCATTCTTGATTTGAAGTTTACATTTTCTGCAAACAAGATAGCTACTCCTGTTTTTTTCTGGGTTCCTGTTGCATGGAGTATTGTTTTCCATCCATTGACTTTCAGTCTATGAGTTTCTTTCTTTTTTTTTTTTGTGGGTACCGGGGGTCGCCTCAGGACCTCGCTTGCCAGCAGGCACCCATGCCACTGAGCCATCTCACCGGCCCTATGAGTTTTTTTTGAGTCACATGTGTTTTTTGTATACAGCCTAGTGTTAGCTCCTGTTTCTGGATCCATTCTTTCAAGTCTGTTTCTTTTGATTGGTGAATTGAGGCCATTTACACTGATGGTAATAAGTGATATGCATTGGTTTATTTTTATTTTTATTTTTTTTGGTGGGTACCAAGGGTCGACCTCAGGACCTCATGTGCCAGCAGGCGCCCGTGCCTCAGAGCGATATCACTGGCCCTTTTTTCGTATGTGGGTTCCAGGAGTCAAACTCGGGCCCTCATGCTTGCCAGGCAGGCACTTATGCCACTGAGCCATCTCACCGACCCCTGTATAGGTTTATATTTGTCATATTTTCCTACTGTTGGTTCCCTGCTTCTCTTCTCTGTTTAATTGCTTGCCCTGCCTGGTGGTTTCTTTCTCTTGTTGTTCTTGAAATTGTGGTCATTTTTATCTTTGTCTAGACTATCTTTCGGTACCCTTTGTAGGGTTGGTTTGGTGGTCATTAATTCCTTCAGTTGTTCTTTGTAATGGAAGTATCATATTTCTCCATTAATTTTGAAAGATATTTTTAAAGGGTACAGAAATCTGGATTGAAAGATATTTTTTCTGTATTGGAAATACTTCACTCCAAGCTCTTCTTGACTTGAGGGTTTGTGTTGATAAGTCTGCCATGATACTGATGGGCTTTCCTTTATATGCAATCAGTTTTTCTCTACCAGATTTTAATATTTGTTCTTGTGGTAGATTTCTGGAATCTTGATTATTATATGTCTTAGTGTAGATTTATTTTGGTCATGGCTCTTTAGATTTCTATATGCTTCATTTATTTGTATTTCAAATTCTTTATCCATGCTTGGGAATTTTTCCGCTATTATTTCTGTGAAGATTTCTTTAGTGGTATTTACACTGTCTCCTGGTTTCACATTGGCTCCAATCAATCTTATGTTATTCTTCTTTGCATCATCTCATAGCTGTTGGAGTGATTTTTCATGGTCTCTTGCTATTTTTAAGGTATCTTTCTTTTCATGATCACTAGCTGCAATTCTGTCTTCAAAATCTGATATTCTGTCCTCTCTTTCATTCAATCTGTGGCATATAATTTCAGTGGAGGATTTAATCTCTTAGATTTCTGTTTGGACCTGTTTCATTGATTCCATTTCTTATGTTGGGCATTTTTTGTTTCTATCATTTTTCTAAGTTCATCTATTCTTTTATCTGTGTCTTCTCTAATATCTTTAAGTATCCTTTGTTTTTATACCCGAGAGATTATTTTCTCTGTAGACACTTCCACTTGATTTTTCACTTCTGTTGCTATCATTTCATAATGTTCCAGTGTTTGACTTCCAATTTTGTCTATCTCATTGTGTTCTGGGCTTGTCCTGGGTGGGCTGGGGGTCTGGGATTGCATTTTGATTCTACATCTTGTCATTTTCTATTTTCTTTTATTAATGTTACTTTGTTTTGTATGTTGATGCTTGCCAATTTCTTTTTTTTTTGTGGGTACTGGGGGTCGACCTCGGTACCTCGTGCACCAGCAGGCACCTGTACCGCTGAGCGATATCACGGGCCCGCCAATTTCTCATGATAGATAGCTTTATCACTAATAGACATCTATAGAGATGTCTTCTCTTTAGGGATGTCCTCTACATGTAGATGGTTCTTTATAGATATCCCAAGAATCTAACTTCCCAATTTGTAAAGGATGCAAAGCTACTATTTGGGTCATCACCCAATCCTTTGGTACTGTGCTGTGGTGGTGATTATGACCCCATACTATCCCAGCATTACCTTACAGGGAAAAAAGCTGATTATGCCATGTATGGCATAATTATTTAAACAGTACATTTAGTAATAACAATAGTTTCAAGTACAGCTTAACTACCGACAAACTATGGTTATCCTTAATGCGCTACCTTCAACTACAGGAGAAAACTCTAAAGTTATAACAAAATAAAACATGTACCATGTACTTGTATGTAGTGATTTTCCTCTTAGTGGAATGGTTTTACCCTTTTGTGGGGAGTGGAGAGGTTAAGATGTTTAGGGGTCAGGATAAAGTGATGAATGATGTCAAATATAGTAGGGTCAAGGCTGGAGGTCAAAGGATGAATACCCGAGTTTTGGGAAACTAGAGGATACAGGAGGGAAAGAATAAAAAAGAATGTGAAGGAGTAATGAGAAATGGAAGAGACAATGTTTACTCACTCAAAAGTTTAAATTAAAAAAGTAGTTTAGGCAGGAGAGAAAGAGAATCAATAGAAGAAAATGAAAAAGGAAAGAAAACTAAACAGTGAAAAAAGGAAGAACAAGAAGGAGAATGGAAAAGAAAAGAAGAAAAGAAAGAAAGAAAGTAGGCCTGAGAAAGGGAGGAGAGGATAAAAGAAAAACAAAACAAAACAACCCTAAAACAAAAATAACCACAAAATACAAGATAAATGAAGACAACATCCAACCAGACAGGAAAGGGGTAGCAAATCAGACAAACAAGGGAGAATAAAAGTAGTAAAGTATCTCTGGTGCTTACAGTTCTGTGGTAGTGTCCATGTCAGATCCTGGAAATGTGCTGTGTACTCCAGCCAAGTTTGCCATGGTAATTATGCTTCTTATGGAGCTGATATTGGCCTCTGGATGTGGAGCTGGTACTGGTCTTCTGTTGGTGGAGTTCTCCAGAGCCCAGCTGCTGGCTCCTCACTGCTGCTTTGGACTCTTTCACATTGCTGGTCTCTCTGATTACTCCATGTACCTGGGTCAGCTGTCCTGGGTCTTCAGGTTTTGGTTGGTCCAACTGCCAAAAGCATGTGCGCCTTTGCCTGCCCAGGGCCCAGCCTGTCCTGGGTGTTAAGGTTCCGGTGTCACTCTGGTCACCAATGATGTGTGTGCACCCACACACCTGGGACCTGTCCTGTCCTGGGTGTCTTCTGTACACTTCTTACAGATTTAATGTCTAAGACTGTCACAAAATAAACTATCAATTAGAAATAGCAATAACTTAGGAGGTAAAACTGAAGACTTTTGTGTTCTATGAAAATACACATAAGTATATATTGCCTATATCTATTTATAGATGCACCTCTAAATCTATATCAGTGATTTATCATTTATATCTATATCTATTTATCTATCTATATATTTATATAGATATATCTATTACAGACTGTCATAGAAATATAATGCAAACTACAAATATGTGACAGTTATGAGATTTATATTTTCCAGTGACCCTACTCAAAATTCTAAAAATCAGGTGAAATTAACTTTAATAATATATTTATTCAGCTGAATACATCTACAATATTATGATTTTAAAATACATAGTAAAAATGTATCATATACGTAGCTAAATGTGATCAATACAAATTTAAGAAACTATTTTGCATTCTTGAGCACATAGGCTGAGCAAAAAAAAGGTACAATTTATGGAATTAGTTTTTATTTTTATGTCCATGATAGCCTCGATGAAAATGATATCACTTATCAACTTGAGAATGATGACCTCGTAATCCCAAGAGTCATATATATTTCTAGAAAAGAATGTGAAACATAGTTGCCCTCATCTTTCTTCCTTTGCATAAATAATAATACCTGAAACAAATTCAAAAAATTGAAATATCTTTTGGTAGCCATACAGCATTTCTTGGCAAAACTGTAAGAATTGGATCGGGGGCCGGTGAGATGGCTCAGCAGCATAAGTGCCTGCCTGGCAAGCACCTGCCTGGCAAGCTTGAGGGCCCGAGTTTGACTCCCAGAACCCACATATGAAAAAAGGGCCAGTGATATCACTTAGCGGTATGGGTGCATCCTGGCATGTAAGGTCCTGAGGACAACCCCTGTTACCCACAAAAAAAAGAAGAATTGGATCAAGTCGGTTATTTGACTAAAGTTCTTTATTTGTACATTACATGCATGACTAATTATATTTGTACACATATTATTGCCTGAAAATACATCAAAAGTTGTGTAAATGGGAGTCAGCTGAAGGTAGGAATTAATGTAAAAGTAAGATAGATCTTGGAGTAAGATATATTTTCTTGTTCAAAACCCTTTTTTCTTCAGATATTTGGGGGAAATGCATGCAGGATGAAAAGGTAGAAAATGGAAAATGTAAGAGGCTACTTTGAAGTTTATGCCTAGAGAAGTTATGGAGTGAGAAATTCTATGGCACAGAAGAGGCTAAATATCATTCACTGTCTCCCTAAAGAGCAGAGAATGCTTAGTAGGCCCTCAGCTGCATGCCCTACTCTTTGTAGTCCATGATATATAGATACAATTGTGTGTGCATGTGTGGCTGTGATTAGGGTATGGAAACTGTCCCCAATCCATTGTGTTCCTAAGAAAGTATTTCTTTTCCTTAGTTTTAATAAGATAAATATTTGAAATCACATTAAGTAGAAATGCAGAATTTCTACTTAATGCAATGTATTTTCCCAAATACAAAATTCTATGAGTTCCATAATCATTAATAGAACCAAGTTGTTAGCAAAGCTATGATTTTGTCCTTCAATCATTCTGCAAAATCAGATAACTGATTTTTACAAGTTATTTTCCTTTCCTTGATAGAAAATGTCATGTTTCTATAATAGTGCTGTCACTTATATGGAAAGAAATAAGTCAAAGTTTAAGTCACACATACCTATTTGGTCAGCACTTGCTCCAAATTTTACTTCATTATGCTCAAATACAGAAATTAGAAGGTAGACTATCATAGTGCTGCAGAAGCCTGATGAGAGAGGAGGGTAACACCAGTATCAAGAAGACTTTAAATTGTTTAAATTAATCCATTTCACTTTCCAGAAGATGATTTAGGGATAACTGATGTGTCCTCCATGTGCAAAGTGAAACTAACTCCATAAAAGTGGTTTAGAGAGCCACCAGGGACAAAGGATGAGGTGGAAAGTAAGAAAGATAAACTACCAACACAAAAAGATGGTGTTCAAATGGAGAATGATGAGACAAGGAATGTTTTTTAACATTCACTGAGTTTACTTATTGTTTGTGTAGTTGCTGAGACTTTTTTAAAGTTCATTTTTGCTTTTATATATTTTCTAACATGTGCACTATGTACAATAACTTAATCAAAGTTATGTCTTTTCAAGACTTGAAATATGAAGAAAAATTAAACAAGGATGCAAGGAATTGAAAATAGTTACAAAAATATAATAAAATAATGATATTCTTCAATTAAACCTTTTACTTATTATTTCATGCAAAATTTTTAAAATGATTATTCAAAAAATTCACAAAATATTCATGAATGATAATACACAACTTGATGCATATTCTGTACCTAATTTATGCTTATAAATTAAGATAACTATAATAAGAAGGTAATGAACAACATACTCTAAATCTATATGTGAAATATTAAAAACTGGTAAAGACAATTAAATACTATTTCAGAATATCAAGTATGTAAGATTAAGCAGAATACATTGTTGCACATAGAATAAAAGGGTTTCTTTTTGTATTATAGGTTATTATAGATTCAAAACATAAGACTTGCAAAACAAATTCAAAAACAGTGTTTTGTTTCATTAAAATTTCTAAGTAGTTATAATTTTCTGCTAATTTTTTCTCTTAATGAATGAAGTAGAACTTCTGTAACAATATGAAGAGTAACATAATCATTATTTTTAGTTGAAACACAATTTATAATAATTTGACCTCTGAGTATCTTCATAAAAGTTATCATAATGATAAAGAAATGTTTCCATCTCATTTTTCCATAAAGACATTAGTATCTATTTTTATTGCACAAATATCTGTTTTGAATTTTAAGATGATTATGTATTTTTATTATATTTTATGAAAATAATGAGTTGTTTTTATACATTTCTCAACAATTAGGAGAAACCAAAATGATAATTACTTAAAAGTCCTTTAAATGTTCAGTTTAAATTCTATTTATGTATGCTTTATTTTTAAATCTTCTTTCATATTCCTACTAGAAACATTGTTAGATTTTTTTATAACATTTAGTGTCTTTGTTAAACCACTTTAATCAAAGAAGGGCTTTTCTTCTGTGAGACTTGGGAAAATTTACCTTTGTATCTTTGCTTTTGCATGTGGGTCCAGATTTCTTTTTTCCCTTCTTTCTCCTATTTCCTCTCTCTTCTCCATATCTCTGTATCCCCAGCTACTCATGCATCTCAGCACTTTGCAAGAAACTGCATCGTCCCTCTTCTTTGAAGCTAAAATTTTGAGTTGGCTTCAGCAGATAAAACACATGAAGTCAATACAATGATATGTTAATCCCTCTCACAATGTAAATACTAGAGATTTCCTGTATATAGACAAATCTTTTCTTATGGTTCTTTTTTTTCTTTTAACCACGATTAAGAATGTTGTTTTAGGGGCTGGTGAGATGGCTCAGCGGCATTAGCGCCTGCCTGGCAAGCGTGGGGGCCCAAGTTTGACTCCCAGATCCCACATATGAAAAATGGGCTGGTGATATTGCTCAGCAGCATGGGCGCCTGCTGGCGCGCGAGGTCCTGAGGTCGACCCCCCGGTACCCACAAAAAAAAAAAAAAAAAAAAAAAAAGTTCAATAAGACTACCAATATTTAAGGATTTTAGTATATTTTGTATGGTTTTAGGCCAACTTTCATCCACTCTAAACTTTTCTGTATTTTATAACATACTAATTTTTTATCAAAATGTCTTCTGAATAACATAACTCGTTAATAATGAAAATACATAAATTATCTAACTACAAAATTGTTATAAAGTTCATGACAGAGGAAAAGTGTATACTGCTAGAGGAAACCTAAGAGAGTACAATAAGAAAGGTTGAAGAATAATTTTAAATTGTCTTTCTTTATACCAAACTTTCCCTTAAAATTTTTTTTACACTCACAATCACTGTCTTTCTGATTAAAAATAATTTTCTGCTGCTGAAATGATGGCAAAAACATTCACAAACTCAAAGATTAAACTCAATATAAACTCATGTTTACACATAAATTCACCTTTAATGCCTCTGGGCAGCCCTGCTGTGCACCCCTGGCCCACTCATTTCTTTCTGTCTTTCTCACAGACTATTTCTGACCCTTTTCTCTTTTCTTTAACCCTAATATATCTTTTTCAGTTTTCATGCCCTTGTTCTATACTGGAAACTGAAGCTGAGGAAACAGTAATCATATTACTTCCAATATGGCTTCAATCACCATTATCTCTCCCAGGAATTTCTATAAAGGTATTCCTAATGCTAAGCTCTTCTCATTTGTCCTCTATAGTTGCTTAAATAGCCATCAGGTGAAACATGGTTTAGTCTAAATATGCTAAACATGTGTGGTGGATTAACTAATGGTCATCTTTTAACACCCAGAAGAACTGAATTAGCATGGTTCTGGGTGTGGAAGGCCCTCCTGAAGATTGTTGCCAACAGCATAAAAAGAGAACTGAATGGGAAGATGGTGTGCTGTTGATTTTCCTGGAGAAGCTTGTCAAGCTGGTTTTCCTGATATGAAGTCAGCTGTTCTCATCATTGGAGGAGCTCAGATCCTCACTGTCTCTTAGGATGGCTGTGATGCTTTTGGGGGGAGCTCTGGTCCTAACCTTGAGTGTCACTTCCTTGCTCCCATGCAGATCCCTCGTCTGCTGGCACAGATCCTACATCTCCCTGGCACAGACATTGTAGCTTCCACCACTGACCTTTGGTCCTTCCCAGGGCAGTTCCTTGATGCAGACTTGCATGAGACATTTTCATGGGCTCTAGGCCTCCAGCTGGACTCATAGAGGTCATTGCCATTTGCTCTAGGTCTTCAGCTGGACTCATGCGGGACATTGCCATGGGATCCAGGCCCTCAGCTGGATTCTTTGGGTCTCTAGTACATGGACAGATCTCCTGAACTTTTTCTGCATTTGACTTTTTGGGTAAATATTATAATCCTATAGAGTATGTGTCCTGTATTAAATTTATTCTCTTGTTAACCCTGACTACAACACCATGTACTGTTAGGGAACTAACTTCATGACTAACTAGAACAGGGTCTTTAGAAAGGCCTACCTCCCCTTGAGGTGCAGTTTTGCAAGTACATCATGGTAACAGCTCCTGGGTTGTGAATGTCTCAAAAGGATTGTGTAGTCACTACAAAGAGAAAGATGCTAGCAGATACCCCTGGGGCAGAATGTAAGGAGCACACATACACACACTGTCACTTTAAGACATTTGTCCTTGAAAGTCTCTTTTGGACCCTTGTCCTCTCAGTGAGGTTTTGACAGTTTATAATCAATAGCCTTAGAACTGCAAAATTTCCATATGTGTCCAGGCTCCTAATATTTTGACACTTGAGTATGT
This sequence comes from Erethizon dorsatum, assembly GCA_028451465.1. Taxonomy (NCBI): domain Eukaryota; kingdom Metazoa; phylum Chordata; class Mammalia; order Rodentia; family Erethizontidae; genus Erethizon; species Erethizon dorsatum. The sequence goes on from CM051824.1 coordinate 21,518,325, forward strand.
GCCAAACTTATATCTGTCTTCCCAAGCTAACCAGTATCCATAAATCAAAATCCTAAATTAAATATGTGCTGTGGAGCAGATAGAGAAAATGTGCTCCTGAGTTTTATTTATCCAAGTTACCAAGCAAACTGAAAGCAGGTCTTCTCCTGAGATAAGGAAATGAGCACATTGTGGAAGAAAATGTTCTTTATTATAATTGGCTTTAAGGGAAAGGCAATAATTCTTTAAGCTGGTAAAACATCCAATTTTGTTTTCACTTATATTTCCACAAAAGCACACAATAATTTTGAGTCAACAATGTCAATTTCTTAGCTTTAAATTGAATGTACTACTAGACAGGCTTTCATGTGTTTGAAACATGATTAACACTGCCTTCATAAAATTGTATCAATGTAATTCACCAATGGTATATTTAAACTCTCATGATCCAAATCATTTTTTATATGAAGAGCCCACTCTGACATTATCAAGATGAGGTGGTCTTTGAAATAATAATAACTTATGTTTTTAGCCACAGCTTATGATGTCAAGGGAGGAAAATAGAGGTATTGATCATGACTTAATTACCAGGCATATTTCTTTTGATCACTGTTCTTGAAGATGATGAAAATGCCCTTTGATTTTTGCTGATCTGACAATATAATTTTTGAGTGTTGCAAAATGCTCAAAGGAACTTGACATTTAAAAAAATGATGACAATTATCTTTCATCTAGTTCTAATGTTCTTACAATTCTGGAGGACCCACCATTTGAGAAGCATATTTAAATGTCTATGACTGGAATTTGCACTATGGCCACTTCTGAGCTCAGGAATACTGTGGCCAAGACAGCCAACAAAATCTCCATATTCTCTGTCTGTCTGTCTGTCTCTCTCTCTCTCTTTCTGCCTTGTGTTTAAGTCATCTTCACAATTTAAAAATCTCCTATTACACCTCCTATATAATCTACCTGGAAAAACCCAACAAAATGAATCTGTCCTGTTTTGTGGGATCAAAAAACTCTTGATTTTTGCCTCTATTTTGTCCCTTGTAGGCCTTCTTACTGGAGCCGGTCTTCCATCTAGAGATTTGCTTCTTCTTCCTTCATGGTTGCACAATCTTTCTGAAATAAATTTTTATTTTAATTCTAAGTTTTGCTTCATTGGCTAATTTTGTCACCATAGTCTACAGTCTATTCTTCCCCAGTGCCCCTTTCTCCTCTCTTATGCCTTAAAAGAAAGGAGTAAGGGTGGACAATGAAAAAAACTAAAATTATACATTTTTTTCTTGACATGTTGTAGAAAAAGAAAGCTAGAGACCAGACTGTATTTCCCTTGATTTTTGAAATTTGTTTACCTGAATGAATTTATTAAAGTATTTGTGATTAAAGTACTAAAGCTTTGAAGTGATAGTACCTAACTTTAATTTGATTGAGGTATATAAATTGATTAAAGAAAGATAATGCTGGAAGAACAGAACCAGTTAGGAGGCAATGTGATGTGGAACTGGGCTTACTAGCAAAAAAGAAAAAATCTAGAAGAAGGATTTTCTCTCCTTCTTTTTGAAAAAATGTGGTGAATATCCCAAACCAGTATATTTGAAAAAAAGTTGTCCTTTTAACATACAAGTAATTATTGTAGTTTTATCTAGTTCACTTCCCTTTATTTATGACTGTATTTGCAAGAAAGTACTGATATTTTTACAAGTGTTTCTAAGGATTCAATTTATATATTCATGCCCACTCATCCTTAAATTTTCCAACTTTTTAGTTCAGAATCATGAATATGTTTTGACAATTGTACTACAGGCACATATTTTCTGCCCCACCTTAAAATTATTATTTTAAGTCAAATAGAGAATAATTTCTTCTGAAGACTTAAGTTCCTTACTTTACTGTTAATTATATATCCTTCCTACATTTAGAAAGTTTAAGAACTTTGAGATCAAATAAAATAACATTTTGGTTTCAAAATGTACATATGAAAAGTGGTCAATTTTACTTTCTTCATCACTGATCAATGTGATCAAATAGAAAACAATTGAACCAATGGCCTATATTTTTATTTTAAGTATAAACACAATTATCATCACTAGAAATTGAGTATTCAGTAAAAGCATAGATAGCTTATTTACATATTATTGAATGACATAGTATTTTTTAATTCTTATTTATTAGTAGTACATGTTTGCAGTATATAATACATTCCTATAACATGCCTTAATTTTTTCATCCTCTGCTCCTCCCCTCCCTTCCCTTCTTTCCATTTCTTGATGCCCTCCCCTTTTGCAAAAGATCTATCTCCCTATTTCCCATTCTTTTTTTAGTTATATATATATATATATATATGTATATGTATATGTGTATGTATATGTATATTGTTTTCTCATATAAAAGAAACCATATGATATTTAAGTGTGTGTGTCTAATTTATTGCTGTTAGCAACAATCTCAATGTGCATCCATTTTACAGCAAATGACTCAAATTATACCCTTCTTTATGTCAGAGTAGTACTCTACTGTGTATAAATAGTGCATTTTCATTATCCATTTATCTATTGATGGGCATATAGGCCACTTCCAAAATTTAGTTATTTTGAATTGTGCTGCTATGAAGGTGGGAATACACGTAATGCTGTAATATGATGTCTTTAACTCAGAATATGGAAAACAGACTAGTCTTAGTGGTACACTTCTGTAATCCCTGCACTCTAGGAGGCAGAGTCAGGAGAATCACAACTTCAAGCCCTGTTTGGGCAACTTAGTGATGTAGGGAGAACTTGCATCAAAATAAAAAAAGTAAAAAAGAGCTAAGGTTGTAGTTCAGTTGGAAGACTCTGGGTTCAATCCCCAGTACTAATAAAATTAATCTTATTTATTTTAAATTTTATCATTTCAAATTGTAGTTAATGTAAAATAATTAAGATATTTAAGGGCCAATGATATGGCTCAGTGGCACAAATGCCTGCTGGCAAGTGCAATGTCCTGAGTTTGACTCCCGGTACCCACATAAAAAAAAAAAGATATTTAAGATGCTTAACATTATTACATTTTTAAATGATGTCAAAAATCCAATGTGTCTTATATGCTGACATTCTTATTTTAGCCCTTTGTATTTTGAGTATTTGAAAGCCCCTTGTGCTTATTGTCTTCTGTATTGGACAGTATAAGTTTAATCATCTGAAACTTACTGTGTTCAAAACAGAATCTTTAATTTTTCTGTATAAATGTAATTCATGTTCCCTCTTGCCTTAATCTAATATAATAATTTCAATTGCTTACACCAAACACTAAAAAACTATATGTCTCTTACCTTTTCTACTAATCCTTCACCAAGTTCTGCGGGTTCTTCCTCAAGTAGAAAGCTACACTAATTCTACTCATCTGCATTTCCTATCTCTCTTCCAGGACATTGCTTGAATATCTCAATGTCAAGACATTGCTAGAACATGCTTTCCCATCTGTTCCATCTAATTATTTCTCATTGACATTGCCTCTATTTTTTCTGCAAAGAAAGAAGCAAAAATTAAGTCTTGTAATGTTTAAACATATCACCACTATACCTGTTTTAAGACTCCCTTTTTGCAAGTATTATGTTGAAAAAAAAATATGCTCTTCTTTCTGACTGCTGACTTTAGAACATTATCACCAGGTTTATGCATATGTACATATTTTCATACTTCAAGTGTTATGTTTATGTGTATGCCTGTGTAAGTATACAAAACTTTCACCATACAACAATTTAATTATCAAGAACACTTTCATTTCTCATAGTTGATAAAAAAGAACATTTTCATAAATGCTTAGATTCAATTTAAATAACAAAAATTATATTTAGTGAAAATTATTTTAATAGAAAATTCATAGAAAAGTTTATTAATTTTATTATTTTTGAAAATAGGAACATATAACCATGCTCTTGAATTTCACATCAGAAATGCTAATTCAAAATTCCAACATGTATTTTGTAATATGAAAAAATATTTCTTACAAAAAATAATGGTTAACTGGATAGGAGGAGTGTATCTCCTCACATAGTCTATGGAAAAAGCTGTAAGTGAAAGAGAAGATGGAAGAGGATTATTAGTAAAATAAAATGGAAACACCAATTCAACTAATTTTTCTAATCAAGTCATGTGAAATAAACATAATCCTATACATTACAGATTTTGAAGAAACTGATGACATTTCCAGCATTATGCCTGGTTAATTTTTGCACTAAACTTTATGGATAAAGCCAATATGTAAATATCTCAATATTTATCTAAACTCTTTAAGAGATTTTATTCCATGCTCAACACTAACTTTCAAATTGATGTATTTGAGACCTATGTATTTTTTCTTTGTTAACCTCTGAGTTCTTTTAACTAACTTCATAGTTCATACTTCATGCATCTGTGGAATTCAGAGACAGTTTCTATACAGAAAAATAACAATTATTTTAGGCTTTGTGGGCCACATATAGTCTCTGTCACATATCCTTTTTTGACTTTTCAGACTTTTAATACTTTTTCAGCAATTCTGGAAGTCCTCTTTCATGAGTGTCTTTACACTCATGACCAAACATGCTATGAATACTGCTGCTAAGTATCATCCAAAAGAAAGGCAAGCTTCTAAAAACTATTAGTGTATCCTCACTCACCTTATTCACAGATCTGGCACAATGTGCTGTCTGTCCCTTCTCCAAAACCAAAATGATCATGAAAGATACACATTTTAAATTGATTCAATACATGGAGGCAGAAAGAAGAGCACAACTAAAGACACTCATGAAAGAAGACTACCAGAACTGCTTCAGAAAGTAGCGAGAGCAATGGGATGAGTGTGTTTGGAGGAAGGGGGGATACTTCTTCAGCAGGATTCATGATGATGTGCAATTTTTTATAATATTTTTTAAACAATCATGGTATTTTAAAATCACACCTCATGTTTTCTGAGAGGCAAAGATAAAAGATTTTGTTAATACTTGATTTAGTGACACAGGCTAAATAAGTAATTTGTGAAATATTCCTCCAAAAATTTATGTTAAGCAAATCTCATTCTCAGTAGTACTTTTCTTTTTAAGTCATGATGCTACTTCAATACCAAAGACAAATAAGTGCAGCTCAAATATGTTTTTCTTCTGATCTTCTGATTAGGATTTTAGCAGGGAAGGAAAATAGAGTGAAATTATTTTATTATCCTCTTATTATATGGCACTGAGCTGCTTAAAAATATTAATTTGGTCTATTTCTCACAAAAATAATATGCATTTAAATTTTTAAATTAAAAATTTAATATAACTTATGTAAATATGAAAATGATGCAGTAAACTTTACATGTTCCTCCAAAGAACTGTAGGCTAAAGGTCAGTGGTAAACAACATATGCAAAGTCTTGAGTTCCATCACTATCACTTTAAAAACAAAATAAAACAAAACAAACAAATAAAAGAGAAAACACCAAAAAAACTGTAAAGGGTCCAGTGAGATGGCTCAGTGGTGTAAGTGCCTGCCTGGCAAGCTCAAGGGCTTGAGTTCAACTCCAGGAACCCACATAGAAAGAAAGGGCCAGTGATATCGCTTAGCGGCACAGACACCTGCTGGTGTGCGAGGTCCTGAGGTTGACCCCCGATACCCACAAAAAAATAAAAATAAAAAATAAAAAATAAAAAAAACTGTAAAGCAAATAACTTGGAATGTTTTTTTATATTTAATTTTTTAAACTATTATCTCAGATTTAGGTTGAAGACAAAATTTCTTATTAGTTTACATATGTAATTTTCTAGCTTCCTTAAATTTATGTTTTTATAGTCTCAATAGCCAGACTCTAAAACCAAATTAACACCAAGGTGTATACTCAAATTTCTTATTCATTTGCACAAAATATATTCACTAAAAAGAATTAATGTCCTTTGGCAAATATTTTTTCTAAATTTGTTCAAAATTATGAATACTACCTCACAATAATTGTATTTAAGAAGGTGTCAAAATATATTTTGTAATTTTAGTAAATAATACTTTGAAAATCAAACTAGTTTTCTTTTTGTGTGTGTGTGGGTACCGGGGTCGACCTCAGGACCTCGCGTGCCAGCAGGCGCCCGTTTCACTGAGCCATCTCACTGGCCCCACAAACTAGTTTTAAAAATCCTATAGTATAAAGAATAATTACATAATATTATGGACTGGTCTCATACCTTGGGGAACTCAATTTAAAAGTTGTGTTTACTGAAATATTTTATTGTAACATTATATAACACAATTTAATTAGAGTTAGACCAGCTTAGCAATGCCCTATTCTCACAAGAGCATCAACAAGGTATTATACTCTACTCTGCATGTGCCATTAATTACCATGCAGTCTAAGGTACTTTAAAAGGTCAATTTGCCCTTCTTGTTAGTAATTATCCTTTCTCTGAGGGTTATTTTACCTGCTTATTGCTACTCATAATTTTGAAAATACTAGAAATATGTCATTAATTATATGCAAAAAAAACACATCATTTCCAGAAAATTAAATAAATATAAAGGTCAAACTAGGGTGATGACAAGTCAGTGTACACAGAAATTAATAATGGAGTTTAAGTTTATTAAGATATTCTGTTTGAAATTCAGGCATGTCACACATTCATACCACAGTTTCATATTTCTCCTACTGGGAAGGAAAAGAAACAAAAAAGAGCCTCTGTAATATTTGGCTCCGTGGACTAGTATTGGCATGGTCACCAAATATTTTAAAGATGAAAGAACATTGAGTTGAGATGTGGAAAAGTTCAATGAAGTTAGTAATCTTACTTGTGAATATGTCTTAAAATATGCCCTTAACATTAGAATTGGACTCTACTGAATATACAGCTTTCACATTTGTATAGTGTTTGTAGTTAAAATTTTGTCAATTCCTTGTATAGAACAGGAATAGAGGTTCAGAAAAGTAGTGTGAAGAGATCAACCTGGTTTAAGAATAGAAACTTGCAATATGAACTAGTTCTTCTAACTCAAAATACCCTTTTCAGAATGAAGTGTAATTTGTCACAATCAACACAAAAAAAATTTAATCACTGCTTTATAGTGAACTCTGATTTTATTTCATAGTGAGTTGTGCTGCCTCCCAGTACTCTTCTGTTTTTATTAGTGCTAAAGGTAACTCATTAGCGCTAACAGGGGATTAGTAAAATGTAATATAAACAGAAAGGGAAGAACCATTAAGAACAACATGTGGACAATTTAGAGGACCTTGAAATATGTGATAATTAATTAAAGTACTTTCATAAAATAAGAACGATGTCAACATCCTTAAAACATCCAAGAGGACTGTATGTTTCTGCTTTGACATCCCCATACCTTACAATTTTAAGATTAAAATTTGTAATTTTGTATTATAAATTTACTTTTTTATTTTTATAACCTACATCTTTAAGATATATATGAGAAGTTTAAATTGCAAAATGGATTTTGTTAATAATGTTCCCAATGTCCTTAACAACAAGGTGAAAACATTCAAGAGGACAATTGGTTTCTGATTAAATATGTTGTTACTCTCGAACTCACTCAAAAAACAAAAACAAAAACAAAACCCTGAAAATCAACATCACGTGGTAGATTAGTCTGTGAAGTATGGTCACAGGAAATACTACCATCTTGAACTCAGGAAGGCATGTGAATGCAGAGAACCAAAGCTGTCTGGTGGAGAATGGCATTTGAAGCTTATTAGAAATACTTAACATCTACTTTGATAATTAATAAACATAGAAACTATACCATCTTAAGAAACAAAACTTTTCAGGGGCCTCAGATTTAGGAGATTCTTCAGTGTTTTTAATTACCTGTTGAAAATATTACATGTTCTCAGTCTAAGGACTGTGGGAAAATTGCCTCCCCAGTTTAATTTCTATGAAAGTAAGAGAAAATAAAGCATGAGAAATATGCCCAGATTATTTTGTTTTCATTAACAAAAGTCTAACATCAAGGAAAACAATTTTAACAGAGAATAGCAAGCATTGTGCAAGATAAATAGCCAACTTTATTTCTGCTCTGGACTGTAAGTCTTACCTGATATTGTTGGGGAGTGGATCTGGGATGCACTTGCGAAGACCACAGTTGATGAATATAAGTTCTATAAAAAATTACAATTTAATCATAGGAATATAGAAATACAGAACCCCTCCTCTTTCCCTACACTTTCCTACCACATCAAGAAAGCCCCTGTTTTTCTGGAGCTTAGAGATAATATTTAATAAAAAGCCTCTGTGGAAATCCAAAGACAATAAGAAATAGAGGTCACTAGAGAAAATTTTAGACTCAAATCTATGGCCTCAACAACCAGTAAGAAAACGTAACACCTAGTCAGATAAACATTAAACCTAACAGTAAAGACACATTTTCCATAGGTTCTTTTATCCAATCAATCATTCCCAAGTTTTAATACATAATTTGAAAGCATGATAAAAAGTTAAAAATGTCTGAAGAAACTAACCATGTTTTAGAATTGACTCAAAAATGGCAGAAATATTGACATTTTCCAACCACAAATTTATGACTACTATGATAAGAATTTTGATGATAAATGTTATAGTACACAAAAATAGATAGGTAATGTAAGTAAGAGAATGAAACTACAAGAAAAACCCAAGGGAAAAATGCTATAAATAAAAGATACCAAAACAAAAAGAATCCATTTAATGGGCTCAATAAAGCAGGCTGGAAAAGGCTGAAGAAACAATCAATGACATGAAGATATATTAATATAAAATGTTGAACCTGAAAAATTGAAGAAAGGAAGAAGAATATAGGAGTATATAAAAACTGTGTGATAATTAAAAGAGTTGTAACTGGTGTGCAATGGAAATACCAGAAAAAGAAAGACAAAAATAAAAATAAAAATTATTTGAAGCAATGTCTGAGAATTTCCGAAATTAATGACAGCAAGCAAACTACAGTTTCAAGAAATTCCAAGAACAAATTGATTAAGTACGAATACTCCATATGTTTCTATATCATTTGTAAAATGGAGAAGGAAAAGAAATCCACAAAATATTTGGAGGAGCTATGGGAAAATTTTTTCTTAGCCTATGGAGGAACAAGGATAAAACTTCCATCAAACTTTGCTTCAGAAAAACACTAAACAATAACAGGGAGAAATAATTAAAACATTGAAAGAAAATTATATGAATCTGGAATTCTGTATCCAGTAAAGTAATCCTTTGTATCTTAAATATAAATTAGTAATATTTTGATCTAAAATAGAGAATACAACACATGTATCACTGCTTGGCAAAGAAGTGTTAAAAGATCTTAGACACAAAATGATATTTCTCAGATACCTGAATCTACATAAAAAGGAAAAAGCATTACAGAAGAAATAAATACAAATGAAATAATTCTTTCTCATTCAATTTGATCTAGCAGATAATTTCTGCAATGTAATATCAATAATATATTGGGTGTTTAAAGGTTCTGGACAGGTGAAATAAGTAATGAAGACTATAAGTGACAGGAGGAATGAATCGGGAATACTTTATTTTATTGTATAGACATTTCATCAATTATGATGCAGTCACATATTGAAAAATTCATCATAATTACAAATATAGTAAGTAAAAACTGCATTTAATATACCTGAACTATCAAAATAATAGCTTTGTCACACAGTACACTTTAGAGTATTGGTTGTTCGCACTTGTGATTTTGTGGTTCAGTAGGAGCTGAAGTTTTCTACCACTGCCTTCATTGTATGAGTGTCATATATATCACCAGTCTGGGAAGAAAGGAAAATTCAAATTTGTGGTATATTTCCTATTGAATGTATATTTGTTTTATACAACTGTAAAGAAAAAAATTCCTAAATCGACCCATTTAGTTTTGGGAACTTTCTGTGCCTGCACTATATATGAACCAATAAGTATTATTTGAAATTATATTTAGGTTAGTTGTAAAAGTATATTGTAACCACCAAAGACATTCACAAAGTAATAGGAAATGGAATAATATAAACTGTCTGATGAAAACCAAAGGAGACAGAAGAAAAGACAAAAGACAGAGGAAAATGAACAGAAATACACAAACACTAAATATTAAGCAAACTATCCATAATAATTTAAATGTAAATGATCTAAATACATAAGATAAAAGACAGAGACTGCCAAAATGAATACAAACCTGAGTCAACTATATGTTATTTTGGTACATTAGAAAATAGATATTTGATTTTTGCCTCCAGGTTTTGGCACACAGCTTTTATTTTATTTATTTCTTTATTTTTTTAATTTTTTTTTTGTGTGTGGGTGCTGGGGGTTGATCTCAGGACCTCGTGCGCCAGCAGGTGCCTGTGCCGCTGAGCGATATCACCAGCCCTTTTTTGTATGTAGGTACTGGGAGTTGAACTCAGGACCTCACGCTTGCCAGGCAGGAGCTTATGCCACTGAGCCATCTCACCAGCCCACACAGCTTTTAAAACCCTAGAAATTTCCAGAGTGACACCAGTGTCTTTTGTATTCTAATCAGATGACACATTGCTAGAACCACTAGATGGCTTTAGTGTAGGAGCTGGACCCTAGCAAAACCAAAGCACAATTAAAGAATTAGAAATTTCAACCACATGGCCTTCAGTCCTGGAAATTGGGTTTATCACCAATAGCAATGATCTAATCAATCATGCTTTCCTTGTGAGTTTCCATTAAAGACCTTAAACCATAAAATTTGGAAAACTTCATCTTGATGAACACATCAGAGGAGGCATGGAATCTCTGTGATTCTCCTTCCATATCATACTATATTCACACCTACTTTTTTTTTCTGTTCTTGAGTTGCAAGTTTCAAAATAGCCTGACAAAAGTAAGTAGACTTCCTGAGTTCTGAGAACTATTCTAGCAAAATTTCAAGTGTTTGTGTATGTAAGGGGGTTATAAATTCCCTATTTGTACCAAAGAAAATAAAATATGGATAATTGTGACATCTACTTTTCATGACTGGTATCTGAAAGGAGAACAATGTGTGCTGTAGATTGTGGAACCAATTGAAATGAACCATTGAAATGAATTAGAAAACAACACATTAGTTTTTAGAGTGAGGATAAATTATTTATTGTAAAGAAAAAAGAACCATTTTTAATTTTTGTGTCAAAATATTGTAGTAAAAAAAGTTCAGTTGTCTATAAGAAACCCATTTCATATTGTCACCAGTAACTTAAAATAATGAGATGAGAAAAGATACATAATGTTACTGTAAATAAAAAGATAGCTGTAATCACTATGATAACTTCAGATAAAGAAAATTTCTGAACAAGAAAATTATAAAAAATCTAATATGGCCATATGTAATTATAAATGTGACAGTTTGCTAAGATAAAAGGATTCTTAATGCAGATGTACCTAAGCACAGAATATCGGAATAGCTGAAGTAATAATGGATATATCTGCAAAATGAAGTAGACAAATCCACTATTATAGCTGGAGAGTTACATGTATCTATATCAATAACTACAGGCAGGAAACCAGGAAAGCCATAGTTGAATTTCATAACACCACTGCTCAACTGAATTTAATTGAAATATTTTAAACACTTGTGAAACAACATCAACAGAATAAACATTCTTCTAAGGTGCAAATAGCATAGTCACAAAGTGTGATGGTTAATCTTATTTGTCAACCTGATTGGCTTGGAAGACACCTAGGGAATTTGTAAAGCATGCTTCTGAATGGGTGTAATTATACTTGACCACATGGTTTAGAAATATGAGAAGGGCCACACAGGTAAGTGATCTCTTGAATTCATTTCACCCTGCTCAGCCATCCGTGCACTCTGAGGGACTCTAATACACCTTGTGTTGGCAGCAGACCTTGAGAACATCCATATGATGCTGAATTTACTGCAATGTAGATGCAAGCATGAAGGCATCAAGCAGGATTCCACACTTTTCAGTGAAGTTCTAGGAGGGTACACCATATGCCCTTAAAAGGGAGATGTGTGAAGCTGTGGAAGTAAAGCAAAAGATTTAATGTAGATATGACATTGATGATGTCAGAAATGAGCAATACCTTCCCAGAAAAGCTGTATGTAGCAAGTAAAGCCAGCCTAAGCAAGAGACTGTGTGGTCTACATTGGGTAAGACCTTAGGGATGAGGCTACCTAGGCCCTCTGGAACTCACTTGTGACTACCATGTGCCCCGTATACCTGACCTGGGCATACAAGACTTAATGCTTGCCCTCCTGGGTTTTGGTCTTATCTTGACACTATTCTTTTCTGTTCTTTCATTTCTTCCTTTATGAATGGAAATGCTTACCCTGTAACATTGTGTGTTAATAAGACAAAACACAGCTTTTGACATTTCATGGGATTTTCTTTTTTCTTTTTCTTTTTTTTTTTTTTTTTTTTTTGCTACAAGTTTGCCTTGAGTCTTGGAGGAGACTTTGGACTTGGACTTTTGAACAGTGCTGAAACTATTGAGAATTTTGGGAATGAATTAATATGTTTTGGGTTGTATGTGGGACAGTTATATCATATTAGGTGAAATTATGACCTGTTTATTTGGAGATTAAAGATGGTTGAAAGAGATGTATTTGCTTGTCAAGTTGACAAGAAGTGAAATGAAATGTAAGTTAAGCTTAGTTATAAACTTGACTGGCTTGGGAGTCACTTAGGGAATTAGTAAAGCACAGTTCTAGATATGTCTGAATGGAAAATGAAGGCATAACTTCGAAGCCTTATTAGAGAGGACTCTTATCCCTTCCTCTCTGGTGTTATTTCCTCCTCTTCTTCCCAGCTACAAATAGGTGAGCAACTTTTCTCCTCTTTGCCATTCCACCATGATTTGTCTACCATCAAGCCAGCCAAAAGGAAATTATAGGCCAGAAACCATGAGGTAAATTAAACCTCACTTCCTTTAAGTTCACGGTGGTGGGTATTTTGACCAGCAATAGGAAAACAGACTAATATACAATGCTGCAGTCTGGATCACACAGAAAATTTTAACAAGTTTAAAAATATATAAATCATACCCAATATGCCCTCAAACTATAATGAAAATAGTGAAAAAATTCATAGAGAATAAGTGGAAAAATCACAAAATATGTGGAGATGAGTTGCACACTTTTAAATAACAAATAGGTGAAATAAATCTTGAGAAAAAATTAAAATTATTTGTAACAAAAATGAATTTTATCAAAATGTGTGAGATATAAAGCAAATAATGTTTCAAAGACTTTGCCACTGAATACCTGTTATACATATATACATATGAGGACTATCTATGAAATATCTAAAAATCAATAATATAAATTTCTGACTTAGGAAACTAGAGAAACAATAAATTAAAGTCAATATAAGCAAAAAGAAAAGAAATAGTACAAATCAGTGTAGAAATCAATGGAATTGAAATCAATAGAGAAAATCAATGAAATTGAATTAATTAAATATATAATAAGTTCATTAATATCTCTAAAGACCAACCAAGAAATAAAGAAAAAAATATATAAATTACTACTATCTGAACTAAGACAATCAGTACTGATCACATATTATAAATGTAACATAAAAATATTGTTGGGCCGGTGAGATGGCTCAGCGGCTTAAGCACCTGCCCGGCAAGCGCGAGGACCCGAGTTCGACTCCCGGAACCCACATACGAAAAAAGGAGCCGGTGATATCGCTCAGCGGCATGGGTGCCTGCCGGCGTGCGAGGTCCTGAGGTCGACCCCCCCGGTACCCACAAAAAAATATATATTGTTAACTATGTTATGTACAAAATTGTAAATCTTATGTGAAATGGACCCTCTTTGAAGATACATTCTAGCAGTCACAAGAACAAGAACAATGAAAATGTTTTCTGAATGTACCTATATATATTAAGAAAATTAAATCAATTCCTAAATGTAAAAAAATGAAATTAACCAATTAGTAAACAAATAATACAAATTTTTCTACAGAAATTAACTTAATGCTCAAACCAATGATATTAGAAGAAAACAAAACTACAGACTAAATATATCATGAGAACTCATCAACAAAATGTTATCAATAGAAATCCAACAATATATATAAAAAGAATTACAAATCAAAACAAAAGTGAGTTTCTCTCAGATATGGAAGGATAACTCAATATTTGAAATCAGCTCTTGTAATTCTTCATTTCAAATGGCTAAGAAAAAATCAAATTACATAGACAGATGTAGAAAAATATTTGACAAAATCCAAAATACATTCATTATATTAAAAATTAACAAAACTCTCAGTAAACAAGACGTAGGAGACAGCATCCTCAACTTGTTAAAATAAAACCTCCATCAAACCCTACATACATGAAGATAATGATGATGCAAAACTGGAGCTTTCTCTGTATGCTCTGACATACTTGTCTACGTAGAAAATCCCAACAAGTTAATGAAAAATAGAACTAACAAGCAATTGTAATAAGTTTACATGCTGCAAGATTTGCATTTTGCATACTCCACCTTAAAATTTTAGAATTTAGAACCAAAAACATGTTATCAATTGGATTAGCACAAAATAAATGATATAATTAAGTTAAATCTAACAAAGTATATATAAGACATAAACTAATACTTGAAAGAAAACCAATGATTTAATCTACAAATGCAGAGATACTTCTGATTCAGAGAAAGGTAGATAGTATTGTTAAGAGGTCGATTTTTGCCAACATATTCTATAGAATCAGGAAAATCTTAAAATCCTAGCAAGTTAATATTTGTATATTAAGAAATTGATTTTACAGTTTCTGTGGAAAGGCAAATGATCCGGAATAATCACATAATATTAAAGAAGCAAAATTGCAGGACTGACACTGCCAGACATCAAGAATTGCTATAAGGCTACAGTGGTAATGATAATATGATACTGTCAAAATAATAGACAAATAGATTAATGATACATTAAAAAGGGCCTAAAATTAACATACATAAGTTTAATCAGTTTATCTTTGAAAAAAAGGAGTTAGGGTAATGGTTCTAGTCAAGTGCAGAAACATTTATCTAGAAACAGGCCATATACATTTCACAAAAATTAACTAAAATGTATGAAAATATGTGAGATCTAAATATGAAATATAAAAATATTAAAAATTATAGTAGGTAACAGAAAATCTATATTACCTGGTTTTGGCAATAAGTTTTTAAACACATAGCAAAAGTAGGCTGTATGAAAGAAAATAAGTAGGAGTTCATTAACAGGAAATATCTATCTACATTATAAAAAAAGGTTGAGAGATTGAAAAAACATGTATCACATTGGTAGAAAAATATTTATAAAACACGTGCCTAATTAAAGGTTACCTTCAAAAAATGTATACTGAAGTCTTAATAAGAAAATGAACCACCAAAATTAAAAACATGCACAGGATCTCACAGACGCCTCATAAAATAAAATATCCAGATGGCAAAGAAGCATGTAACAAGAACTTCAGATACCAGCAACAATGGCAAGCTACTGTATATCTATTAGAATGACTAAAAACCAAAGGCTGACAATGTTAAATGTTGATAAGGATGTATATGGGGCAACAGTAACTCTTATTCATTGCTGGGAAAAAATATAAAATGTCATAGTCATTTAAAGACAGCTTGACAATGTCTTCTAAATGAAACAGAGATATACCATATAATCACGTTCCTAAGAATTTACCCAAATGAGCTGAAAAAATGCATACATCCATATCTACACACAAATGTTTATAGCAGCTTTATTCATAATTTCCCAAATTGTGAAAAACCAACATATATATCAATAGGTGAATGGAAAAACAAATTTTAGAACACCTATATCATTGAGCGTAACTAAGTGATAAAAATATAAAGGAACTATCAAACCTCTAAAAAGCACCGATGCGATGTTTTAATCATAGGGAAAACTGTGCATTGGGATGTAAGGTTGAGGGCATATATAGGAGCTTTTGGTACTTTTTGCAAAAATTTCCATAAATCTAAAACTTCACAAAAAATAAAGTCTACTAAAATTGAAGAAAATGTGTATTTTTAAAATCCAAGACATAAAGAAATACAGCAAGACTGTCAAAGGCTTTAAGTTTTTAAGGCAAAGTCTCCTTACCTGTTTTTTTTGTTTGTTTTTCACTTTTTGCTCTTCATCATTGTCTAGAAAATACTAATAAAATGCAATTATAATCATGATTGAAGATAATAGCTCAGAACATTTTCCAAGATTATGAAAACAAAACATGTCTTTGTTTTTCTTCCTATTCACTACAATAGAAGTCACTATTACTAAGATGAATCACAGCTATTATTTATAGGACTTTATCATTTTAGTAAGTGGAGGTGGTTATAATGAAAAAGACAAGATTAACATTTTGCTGCATTTTTATGTAACAATCAAATTATTAAAGATAGCGCATAGACAATAGTACATAAGAGGAAAATACATGTACTGTTTCCTAGTAAAATAAGTAGTACAATTTAATATGTATGTTTTCAATAGCCTTCTGTTTTCATATACACCATCTTAATTTGTGTTTTCCATTGGGACTGTTTGTTAAATATGATTCCATATACAATATTTAATTATTAATATCTAATAATCTGTCAGTTAAAGATATAAACAGATCGTTCAGATCAACACCATCCATATGATTTGCATGCATTTTGAACAATTTTATTTTCCTGAATAATAGGCAGTGTTAAACACACTACTTTCTTTGTAAAAAATATGCTATACTAACTTTATGTAACACAGGACCTTAAATTCACCATATAGCAAGTCCTGTCTCTTCTGATATAATATAAATACATATTTTGAAGAAAATGAAATAAAATCTCCACCAATTTGCTATCTAATCTTTGGGCAAAATATCAAAAGACTTCCCCTGACACACACACAGAATTTGTTTGACAAACTTGAAAATGAACTTTCCCAACTGAATATCCTGTCATTCTCAAAATGACATGCTAACTATAATTGTCAATTTCATGTTTCCAGCTACCATACACATTTTTTTCTCCCAATGACACATGTTTCCTTTTAATTTTTATTAGATTTAGGATCCTGGTTTATAAATACTCCCTTTCAGAAAATGTTTTTGCAATATCTACATATGCTTTTCTAAACATAACTTATCACTGAAAACATATTAAGATTTTTTAAAACCCTGTACTACCCATTTGGTTTCATTCATAAATTAAAATAAAAATGTGACCATCTATAACTGTAGGGAGCATTATTGGCAAAAATATGTTGGGAATAGTGCTTCACGAGAGCACGTTTGGATGCATCTTACATTCACTGTAATTGAATTTTACTGCCTGCATTCTACTGCCTATCTTTAAATTATGTAGGTCCATTAACCCAAAAGTATTTCCAACTTTAAGCATTCCTTATTAACACTCATAGTTGAGTGTTCATTACACTATGTTCTTGATTGTTTCTCATTGTAGTCAGTGTGATCTTTGGGTCTTCAGATTGTCATAGCCTTTTTTACTGTTGGTGCCACCATATATCACTCAGTTTAAAGTATTTAATTGCCATTGAGTATTTTCCACTATGGTAATTTTCAAAGCTCACATATGAGTGGCTTAATTATGTATTGGTTTTGGTTTCCTTCTTAAACAATATGGCCAGGCAAACTCTTGGTTTTAGAATAAAGGAAATCAAATCTATAAAGATTAATTTTGATCTCCCAGAAAACTTCACACATAATAAAACATAATGTGAACTATATCTTGAGAGTATGAATCAAAGTTTTAAACAAAGGAACCTCTGGGTGGAAAGAAATGCAAAACAATTATGCTAAAAATTTGTATTTCAAAAAAAAGGTGATTATTTTAAAAAATGTCCTGAGTTACCTTATAGGAAAACTCTCCTAATAGTTTTACAGCATCTATAGTATTTTTGGTTTTATTTAATGTCCTTTCAAATATATGAATACATAATTACCAGAATAGATTTTAAAAACCTCTACAAATACATTGCTAATTTGAAAACCTGAGTTATTTTAATGTGTGGAAAACATGTATCTCATTCTAAAACCAGACTTACAAGTACTTCATCCTAACTCTATATTTTTTCTACTGACCTGGATAAATCAACATAATTTCTCCAGATGTCAGAGTCCCTGGATTCTAAAATGATGAAAATTGTAGACCTTTTTATCACATACTGGTGATGCCCCATCCGATATCCTAGAACTCATTTATTAGTTTTGTGGGTCTGACCATCCACTGTGGCTGGGGCACTTGGCACTTTTCCTTAGTGGCTCACACTTAAACATTCTCCTAAAGACAGTCCTGAGGAAATTTATTTTAATTAGTGCATGGTAATATTACATGACGATGGGATTTTTGTGGCTGAAGTCAGTACATGTATTTAAACTGCCCTATTCCATTTTAATTCAATTTTCCCCCTCTCCCTTTCATTTTCTCTTCTGCTTATCCCCTTCCTCTTCTGAAGTCTAACTTTTGGTTTCAAGTTTTCTCTCCTTTATTAAAATTGTCTTTATTTCCTGTGTATTTTTAGGTTTCTCATATAAAAGAAATTATGTGATACTTAACAATCTCAGTCCAGCTAATTTTACTTAATGTAATAGTTTCTAGTTCTATACATTTTCTTGCAAATGGCATGACATGATTTCATTTTTCATGACTAAATTATATATATACATAATATATTCTACCCAAAAATATATACACACTTCAGAAAAAAGAAAAATAATATGATAAACTAGTATGATGTTTTGTAAACAGATGATGTTATCTTCCTATGGGGGACCCTAGAGGTTGTCATGTACTGCAGAAAACCCACTACACTGCCAGCCCTTAGAGAAGAAATTGAAAATGCATATGCAGCAAACTTAGTGACCAATGTTACTCAAGCAGAAATTTGCCATAAGTAAATCTCTGGAAGCGAATGGCCACCACTTTGAGCTGCTCTTATAAAGGCCAAAGGTAACTTGTATTAATCTCACGATATCTCAATAAATTTAGTATTCAAATATTTATACAAGTTTTTCTTTTCCTGAAGTGTGTATGAATGTTTTGGGTGGACTCTGTACATAATACCCATTCATCATCTGTTGACAAGCATCTAGGCTGTTTCCATAGCTGAGCTCCTGTGAATTGCAGGGCTACAAACATGGTATGCTCGTATTTCTACAGTATGCCACCCTTAACTTTTTGGGGAATATGCCCAAGAGTGGTATAGCTGGCTCAAATGGTGCTTCCATGTTTAGTCTTTTGAGGAATTTTGATACTGTTTTCCATAGAGAAATTGAGGATACTGACCACTAAGATGTTTGGGCATTATACCTGGTGTAGGTACCCAACCACTACTTTAGAATCCCCTCCTTTTGGGACACAGACAATATCTAGACAGGAACAAAAGCCTTATTCCTTTGAACCAAAGCAGCTGTTTTGCAACAGAGTTTTTGCCCCAAGGTAATCCCTCCTATAGTTCCTTTTCAGAAGAGGTTTGGTTAGACCGCACTGAACCCACAGTCTTGCGTAAGCAGAAGTCCTCTCTTTTCCCCACAGTACTCTTTTCAGAATATTGAATATTCAGAAGCTTTAGTAAGTCACATACCATGAGTCTTGTTCTCAGGCTCTGTCTGTGGAGAACTCAATGCAAATTACAATTAGATTAATTCACTTAAGAAATCTAAATGCCATGCCCAATGAACTGTAGATATTAAAAAGTGTTATTATTTAATGATTGATATTTCTTAAAGAGAACATTAAGTATTATTTTAAAAGATTACTTTAACTTGATCTGCAGAATGTGGTAAAGATGAAAATTATTTACAACCCCAATGAAATGATTAATCTCAATGAATAATTAACAATTATTTTATCAAATGTCCAATTTTAATCTTATCTTGGTCAACACTAAACATTATTTTTAAGTTTGAAATATGTAAGGATACAATATTATTGTAAGGTTAAAAAAGGCTAGTATAAAAAAAAAAACTAGGGCCAGTGAGATGGCTCAGCGGTGTATGCGCCTGCCTGGCAAGCGCTAGGGCCCGAGTTTGACTCCCGGAACCCACATACGAAAAAGGGCCAGTGATATAGCTCAGCAGCACGGGTGCCTGCTGCCATGTGAGGTCCTGAGGTTGACCCGGTACCCACACACACACAAAAAAAAAAACTAAAGAAAAACCAAAATATTAGTAGGACGTTGTCTGCAAAGTGTGTTATAAATCCTAGAAAATTATTCTTCTTATATATGCATTATTCAGTGGTTCTCTGGATGTGTTTATTAGTGTGTAATTCATACTCTCATTTCATGTTAGTTTTGTAAACATAAAAATTAAAGCAAACAAAAGAACAAATATTTCTTCATATCTAACTGATATCTACTGGGAAGAGAAATGGACCAAAAGCCCAGATTGATACATTTTAGTTATTTCTGTGTTTTTATGCTGTGGTAGATTAAATAGGATTCCATATTACATGACAATTTAGGAACTTAATGCTTTGGGAGAACTCATCTGTAGAAGGAAGATTCAAGCATCATTAATAGAAAGCTATCCATTAGAATATCACTAACATTTTACCAACATACAATAAGTTTTAATGCCAAAACTGAGTAAATGTGTTCCAAATTTTGTGAAAAGCCATATGAAACTCTAAAATTAGCATGTTTAATACTGCCAAACTTTGTAATTAAATAAATGATTTTATTTTGCATCAGCATATTTATGCTCAGTGTGAAAATAATGAACTATTATTAAATCAACATTTATTCACAAAAATAATTTATTTTGTGCTATTATATTTAAGAGCAAAATTTGAAGGGATTGTTTATTTTTTGTTTCATAGAAGTCATAATTAATGAAACATAACAATTACTTAACTGCATTACTAGCTATTCATTTCCTTAGATAAAACATTACACACAAAATAAAATAGAAAATAATCACATAATATTCTGCTGCTTAGAGATAAGTATCATCATCTTTTAATTAGACATTATTCTAGTAATTTTTTAAGTATAGACACAATTTAAAGGACTATTATAACTATATTATTTGTCATAATTATGAATATTTGTGTTCAAATATGAACAGCCTTCTATATCATTATATATTTTCTATTAAATTAAGCAAATTGTCATGTAGAATTTCATTGTATAATGCCTGGGCTATTTACAAATTTTGTAAGCTTTATAAAAAATCTGAATTTTCCTACTTATAAATACCTTGATACTGCATATTATCTTATTAATATTGATCACATACTTATACAGATTTACTTCCTCAACATAAATTGCTTCTCAAAAGTTGGAACAATATATACTCCTTCAGTTAGATTTAAGTGTCAATTTTACTCAGAATTGTGTACTTTTTAATCAATAACAAAATCACAGACAAAATTTTGTGAGAAATCCAAATATATTTTCATTCATTTGTTAACACTTGTACTTATTTATCATATTAAAATTTCACAATCTTTCTCTAGAACTTTTCAATACTTTATTATAGAATGATATACTCTTTTATGTGCATATTTTAATATAATCTTCATGTATATCTTTCTTTTGATTTTCATGGTATGACAAGCCACTGTAAGAATACTAATTTTAATGCTCCCAATTTTAATGCTCAATATTTTTATTGCAGTTTTCTATTACAACTCTATAAAATATTTGCAGGATTATTGTCAGTAGCTTTTAAAATGATGTGACAGAATAGGCCATTGTCTTAGTCAATTTTCTCATAGCTGGAACAAAATAGCCAATACCTAAAAGTTAAAAAAGGAGAGGTTTATTTTGGCTCACAGTTTGTAGAGGTTTCAGTCCATAGTAGGCTGGCTTCAAGGAGGGCAGCATGGCAGAGAGGCATGGCAACAGCTTATGGCACAGTTGTAGGGAAGCAGAGAGAGAAATCAGGGAGGAGAAAGAGAAAAAGACAACTTTCCCGCCCACATCCCCAATGTCACACCTCCTTCAACAGGGTTTCACCTCCCAACATCACATTTAGCTATAAACCTATCAGTGGCTCAGCCCACTGATGAGTGTCATGGCCCATGATCCAAACACACCCCAAAACCCCACCTATAAGCATATGAGGTTTTAGGGGACATCTAGACATAAACCATAACATCTGTCTTTGCATTGACCAGGGGGCAGGAAAGGATCAGAGAAAGGGAGGGTCTTAGTTACTTTTCTTTTGTTGCTGGGACAGAATACCCAACGCCCAAAATTAAGGAAGGAAAGGTTTACTTCACTCACAGTTTGTGGAGGTTTCAGTCCCTAATCAGCTGGCTCCAAGGCCGCGTGGCGTGGCACAGGGGCAACAGTTCATGGCGGTGGAAGACAGCAAAGTAACAGGAGCAAAGGGGCATGGGGGAGAGCAAGCCTCCTTTCCTCCCTTATATTGTGTGCAGGCCTCCTGCCCTGGGGTGCGTGTAGCGCTCACACCAGGTCCACGCCCTCCACTTACACAGGATGGGGATGTTTACAAAGAGAGGACCCCGGCCCCCTGCTGAGTCACTTAGTTAAGCTTCTAGACTTCTCAAGTTGACACAATGTATCAATCATTACAGGGAGCCTGTTAAATAGCAATCATCTCTATAAGTAAAAACATCTTAGATATCCAGATGAGGACAACTGGAAATATGATTAAGGAGAAACTTTGGAAAATGTGTTGAGATTTTACATAGAAAGGGCTATGTGCAACTTCAAGTGCTTTCTTTCTGACATTAATGAGAGATATTATTTCTTAGCATTAAAGATAATATTCTTGATCTTTTCTAGTTTCTCATACTATGATATCACTATTGAGCTTGAGCATCTGTTTGCTTATGAGTAGTTTCTTTTCCTTATGTATTATTTTTTAACTTTTATAAGTTGATTTTTATGTTTAAATGACCAAATCTTAGAACCTTTTGTGTTTTCATTCTGACAATTTACTTACTTCCATTTATAGTCATGAATTTTTTTTTCCAATTATGCTACTTTTTTCTTCTCCTTTTTTTGAAATATTATAACTATTTTTATAGAAAGGATTATCAATTATAGGTGGCATTACCACATATGGCCAGAAGATTTGTTTAAATAAACCTTTCATTTTAGAAAACTTTTAGATGTACAAAAGTGCTATAAAGACAGTACAAAGTCCATATCTACTTCTCATATAATATTAATATGGTGCATGTTTTGTAATTAATAAAACAAAATCATTATTGTATTTTCAATAAAATCCCATAAATTATTCATGTACCCTGAGTATTTACTTCTTTTATTTATGGTCCAGAATCCTATCTAGACATATTACATTTAGTGGTCAAGTCTTATTAAAATCATTTTCACTGTAACTTTCAGAAACTTTCCTTGGTTTTGATGAACTTTACATTTTTGAGGAGCACAGTACTAGCCATATATTTTGCAGAATACTCCTTAACTTGGAACTTTTCTAATGCTTTTCTCATGATTTGACGGGGGTTGTGTGTTATGAGGAGGCCAACAGAGGTAAAATGTGGTATTCTCATTAGGTGATATCAAAGATACTTTCTATCAGTTTAAGTAATGATTATTAACTAATTGATCATCTGGCTGTAGATACAGTGTGGGAGGTAGCTTAGCTGTGAGGTTTATTCTTTTCTCACCATTTCAATATTGTACTTTTTAGAAGGGATCATACTCCACACTTTAAATGCAAAAAATCACACTGGGATAGTGGAATACATACATAAATATTTAGAATTTCTCTCCGTGGAAAATTTGTCTTTTTTACCATACTTATTTAATTATTGACTTACATCAGCATGAACTCATGGATGCATATTTTATACTTTGGTTTATAGTCAAGTGTCATGTTATACAAGGTTCTTCTATACCCATTTTCTCCATAAATGATTGTTGGATTTTGTCAAAAGCTTTCTTTGCATATATAGATATCATCATGTGGTTTTTGTCCTTGTCCCTGTTTATGGCGTATAGTACATATATTAATTTGCATACATTGAACCATCCTTGCAACCCCAAGAGGAAACATAGTTGCTTGTGATGTATGATCCTTTTGATGATTTGTTGCATTTTATTCGCCAATATCTTATTGAGGATTTTTGCATCCATGTTCATTAAGAAGACTGACCTATAGTTTTCTCTTTTAGTTGGATCTTACTTTGGTTTTGGGATCAGAGTGATGCTAACTTCCAGAAATGTGTTTGGAAGCACTCCTTCCTTGTCAATTTTATTAAAATTTTTGAGAAATATTGTTACAATATTTCAAACATATTGTAGAATTCACAACACAATCTGTCAGGTTGTGGGCTTTTCTTAGTTGGTAGGTTTTTATTATTACCTCAGTTTCATTGTTTGTTACTGGATTTTTAGCATATTTATGTGTTCATAAACATTTAGTTTTGGAAATTCATGTCAGTCTAGGAATCTGTCCATTTCTACAAGATATTCCAAATTGTAGAAATAGAATTTTATAACAATTACTAAATATCTAATGAATTTTAATAATATCCATGAATGTCACAGTTTTCATTTCTAAGTGCATTGATGTCTTTTCTCTGTTTCTTTTGGTAAATTTGGCTATGGGTTCATCTATTTTGTTCATTCTTTTGAAGAACCAACTCTCCAATTTGCTGGTTCTTTGCACTGTTTTTTAACCTCAATTTTATTAATTTCCACTTTGATCCTTGTGATTTCCCTTGTTAAAGTCAGTTTAGGTTTGGATATTTATTGCTTTTTCTTTCTTTTTTTTTTTTTTTTTTTTGAGAACCTTGAGGTTTATCACTAAGCTGTTTACTTGAGCTCACTCCATTTTTCTAATGTGAGCGTTGATTGTAATAAGATTCCCTCTTAGAGCACTTTCATTGTGTCCTAGAGGTTCTGGTGTACTGCACTGGCACTTTTATTCAATTTCCAGTAATTGTTTAACTTCCTCCTTAATTTCTTCTGTGACCCATTGGATGTTCAAGAGTGTGTTATTAAGTTTCCAGGTGTACATAAATTTTTTATGATTTCTTCTGAGTTCAATATTAAGTTTTAATGCACAATGATTTGATAGTAAACATGGGTGATTTCAATTTTTTGTATTTATTTAAGCAAGATTTGTGGAATAGTCTTTGGTCTATTTTAGAGAAAGTTCCATTTGCTGCTGAGAAAAATGTGTATTCTGTTCTAGTAGAGTACAATGCTCTATAGATATCTACTAAGTCCATTTTTATATTTCTTTGTTGACTTTTTGATTAATTGATCGGTTTCTTTGTGCAAATAGAGTATTAAGGTCACCTGCTATGATTGTATTGGTGTTTATTTGATCTTTTATATCCAGTAGCAGTAACTTTATGAAAATTGGTGAGCCAGTATTCAGTGTATACATATTTATAAGTATTATCTCTTCCTGTTGAACTGTTCCCTTAAGTAGCATGTAGTGACCTTCTTTGCTGATTCTGATCAACACCAGCTGGAGATTTACTTTGTCTGAGAGGAAATTGCTAGCCCTCTTTGTTTTCAGTGTCCTGGTTTATGAAATAATCATTTGAGTTTTGGTCTATGAATATCTTTTTGAATTCTTTGAGTTCCCTAAACACAACAGACAGTTGGATTCTGCTTTTTAAATAATCTGCCAATCTGCACTTTTTAATTGGGGAGTTGAGGCCACTAACTGAGAGTTATTACTGAAAAGTGTTGATTTCTTCCTGATACTGTGTTCATTCTTTGTGATTTCTCTTTTGGGTTTTTTGTTTGTTTGTCTATTTGCCTTGCCTAATGAATTCATTCCATCAGTATTTTGGGCTTTGTTGTCTTCTTTGTCTAGGATATTCTTGAGTATATTCTGGAGTGCTGTACTGTTATTCATGTATCTCTTAAGTTGTTCTTTTTCATGGAATGTTTTTATTTTTCCATCTATTTTGAAAAAAAAAAACTTTTGCCATAGGTTAATCTGGGTTGAAGTAGTTTCTTTTTAGAATTTGAAATACTTCACTCCAGGCTCTCCTGTTTGTGTTGAAAAGTCTGCTGTAATACTAATGGGTTTACCTTTATACATGACTTTTTGCATTTCTCTGATAGTATTTAAAATGCTGGTTTTTGGTTGAACATCTGGAATTTTGATTAAGATATACAATGGGGAGCTTATTGTTTCATTTTGGTTGGTGTTCTTTAAGCTATGCTCACCTGTATATTGAAATCTTTCCTCATAATTGCTAGGTTTTCTCTTACACATTCTGTAAAAAATTTTTTTATTCCACCTGTACTGTCTTGTCTTCTAGTTTCTCTTTAATTCCAAGTAAAAGTAAATTGGTCTTGTATCAGCTGTTGGATGAATTTTTCAACTCTTATAATTTTTAAGGTTTCTCTGAGTAATTTGCTATAACTTACCATTTGTCCTTAAGTTTAAAAACCCTGTCTTCACATTGGTCATTTCTATCAGTTATAAATTCTATACAATTGTTAATTTCCGCTATTTCTCTCATATATTTTTGGATTCTATATCTTTGCTAAATTTGTCATTTATATTTTATACCCTTTTGGTCAGCTCTTCTGATTGTTTATTTGTTTCTCCTATATCTGCATTGGTCATTTTATATGGTAATTCCATCAACTTTGGGGTCTTATCCTCTTTGAACTCCCCAAGTTTCTTTACCACTAATTTAATCATTTCTTAGTACTCCACTGCTTAGTGTTTGCTTTCCTTTCCATTAGTGACCCCTAATTCTACCTTGGGAGAGTTGGGAGAACTTGGAGTCTTTGGTTGCCTTATTTTCCCGTGTGTGTGTGTGTGTGTGTGTGTGTGTATGTGTAGTTAGGTAAACTATGGAGAGATTGTAGTTAATATAAAGATCACTTTTGTTAGATTCTGCCAATAATATTTATATTATACATATAAATTATATGTATAAATAATTTGCATATATTGGAGTGATGTTATTGGCATTAATTAGTAAATAAAATATATATTCACACTTTAATATATATTCAGATATTTTGAATTTACATTCTTTGGCTAACCTTTGAAAAAATGCTTAAAGATATATTTTAAAGTATTTTCTAATCATATTACTTAAAAGTGTTTACAAGATATTTTTCTGAATTTTATTTTCAATTTGCCTTTCCTTTGCTCTTTATTCATTGATTCCTCTCTTTATCATTTTCAAATAATGTAAAATAATTTCACAGACCATATTTGTCAGAAGGTAATCAATTGCCACTGTTGGTGTTTACCCTCCATCCACTATTATGTTACCCATACTTAGATTGAATTGGTGCTACTATTAAATGTTAAGGGATTTGTTTTCATATCCCTATCACCAGATATAAGAATGAGATATCCCTGTCATACAGTCAAGCAGGTTGGTCAGACATATTTAGCTTAAAATAATATATATATATGTATAATATGATATGTATCATATTTTCTCCTGGTCTTCAAGATGGAATTATATTTTCTTCTTCTTTAGTGCCTATTCAAATGTTAATAAAAATTTAGAAATCTGAGGTTCTTCAACCAGTGAATTTAAATCACTTTGTTTCCTAGAATCTGTAATGTGATTTTTTTGTAGGGGAGGGTACCAGGAGTCGAACTCAGCAGCTTGCCCTCGCCAGGCAGGCACTTGTACCATTGAGCTATATTCTCAGCCCTGTAATGTGTTTTAAGTTTCTCTTCCATCGCTCATTTATTGAAATGTTATTATTGCTCTTTCTATCATTTGGAATATGACAAAGTATTTATTGAGGAATAGATGGCTGACAATAATTGGGCAATTTTAATTAAAAAAATTAGAATTACACCAAAATTAATTTATATATGTATTGTGTTCTTTCCACTCCATCAATGTTACCACCACAAAAAGAAATTTGGGATGTGGCGAAGTGTAGTTTTTTTTTTTAGTATAATATTCAGACAAGCACAAGTATTATTTTTTGATTTGCTAATGATTGAAATAATGGAGTAAATTATGAAATACAGAGGGATTTAAGAGCTAAGAGCTTAAAATGAAAAGAGCTCCTTTGAGAGAAAAAAGAATCTAACACTGCTATAATGTTTAATAACATTGCACGATCATTTTTAGCATTTCCACTTGAGGTTAAGAGACATTTGCATTGCTAATAATTTACAAATATGTTTCTTTAAGGGATAATATTCTTCAATCTCAAAACAGATACTAGGATAAGGATTCTCCCAGAAGCATTAATTGGACCCTTGAGTATTAAATACTCCATCTGCTTTTAAAGGACGCTTGTATGATAGCAGCAGAATATTTCTACCATAAAAATATATTTAATTCTAAGAAATATGTTGAAAGAATATAAAGTAAAATCCTAAATAACCATTCATAAATTGTCCAGAATGTTCCATGACCTGGTATTTGCAAAAGGCCTGCTTTATAAAGACCATCATGATTAAAGTGATAATCTTCCTAAGTTTAATGTACCGTAAAAATTTAAAAATATGTTAGAAAAATTTTAAATATTTACTCTTTATAGCTATAAATATTCAATTGAAAATATACTGAATATGTTTTATACCGCATATATCGGAAGTATTTCACTAGAGATCTAGATACATAACTATGTTGAATACTTGATATATAATTTTTTAAGCAGACTCTCTTTCTCTCTTACATGCATGTATAAACACAAGCATACATGTTTCATGATTAAAAATTAGTTACTGAATATCATTTCTGCTTTCATTGTAAAAGCCTCTGCCATATCCCTGTATATTCTGTATTGACTTTCTATGCTATAATGGTTAATAAAAATACATGAACTCCAAACAAATATATTGAATATACACACATATTTAACATGTTTTTATTACTTCCTGTATTATCAAAAAAAAATCCACACACAACAACATTCAACTTTCGTGTGTATTGAATATTTTAAAATAAATCCTCGTCCTAAATTTTCTTTGGAAACTTTGTCTGTTATCTTTGATTTCATAGTGATTTTGCATATTTCATAAATTCCACCCAAGTTAGAAGAATTTCAAGAAGTTTAATAAGTGAAGCATCAATTTCTGATTTACAAAAAGCTCTAATCAGCAGAATGATCAGATTTGTTTTCAAAATCTAAGTCCATTTCCATTTCTTTCTGCAAATGGATCAGGGCAAATGAGGTTTCCAAAGGAACTCCACTTTTGGGGCTCACTTGGTGGACATTTCCACCCCTGAATCTCACATTTCATAAGAATGCTGCAAAGAGTAAAGTACAGGAAAGGTAACAGTATCAGCGTAAAAATAAAGTGGAGGAGAGGGCTTCGGAAGCTTTAAAGCATGAGCCCTAGATCTTTGACATAGTTCATTCTTGTGGCGGTTTCCTCAAAATTTGCTCAGACCTGTGACTACTACCTCCATAGCATAAATGATGCTGTGACTCTAGACGTTCGACTGTAAAAAGTGATGCAGCTTTTGTTTTCTTCAG
The DNA here is from genome assembly GCA_028451465.1 of Erethizon dorsatum. Classification (NCBI taxonomy): domain Eukaryota; kingdom Metazoa; phylum Chordata; class Mammalia; order Rodentia; family Erethizontidae; genus Erethizon; species Erethizon dorsatum. Next base: position 21,547,616 of record CM051824.1, read on the forward strand.
TTATAACACCTGCGAGAAGCCCTGACCTAGTAAATAAGAGCAGGCTTAGGACAGAGGGAGCCACACCACGTGGAGAAGCCATGTGTAGCTCTAGTCAGTAGCCATACTGTTCAAGATATCCAATCCCAGGTGCCAGACATGGCTGTGTACAAGGTAAGGTTCTGGATATTATGGAGCAAATAAACGCCATCCCTGCTGTGACTTCTCCAAATTCCTGTCTCCAGAATCAGTGAATTCAATAAATTATGTGTTTTGAACTGCTAATTTTTTATGAGTTTTATAAGACAGTAGTAGCTCTAACGAATGCCATCAACCTAGATAATATTTAAAATTCTTCTGAACTATACTGCATAAAGTTTGACCAAAGGACAAATTATCCAAAGGATTCACTTTGAAGCCTGTTTTGAGCTAAACAAAAGGGATCCCAGAAACAGTCCTGACACTGACCTGCTTAGAGTAGAAGACAGAAGTTATACATGAAGGGGGCTGTAGGTAGTAGCATAAGATACTTGCACTGGAGTTTAGAAGAGCAAATTTAAATCTTACTAGCTATTCCTGAGTGTGTAATCAGTGTTACCCAATGGAAATTGGTGTTCCCAACTTAGCACATGTTGATGTGTACTCCTAGCAACACAGGGTAACCCTATTGGAAGCCTCTGGCAAGTGAAGGTATGCCATTTGGAGAAGCAGGCCAGTGTCCCAACTCACCACACACTTGAACACCTGAGAAATGAGACTACGTGAGCAGATTGCTGGGCTGCACACTGCATCTGCCAAGGGTACACTTTGTGCCGCTCTTTGGAGAAACAGCCTGCCTGAAAAGAGCCTTGAGCACAACAATGTCACTGTTTATATATACATATATTTGTAAAATATCATCCTGACTGTTCAGTGTAGGATGGATTAGAGAAAAGCACTAGTAGAACTGGGGAGGTTTCTTTCAGTGGTTCAGGTGAAGGATGACAGTGCCTCTGATGAGAGAGGTCACATGGAACAGGGTTTCACTTTATCTTGAATGTAAACTGTTGATGAATTCGGCCTGTGGTGGAGGTAGGAGAGGGTTGCTCTTTTCTGTTTTTTTCATTGATTTCATTACTTATCAAGGGGGACATTTTTTTGTATTGATTTTTTGAGTGTGTATTTGTGTATGTAGACTTTTATGTCTTCACTTTTCTTATCGCTGAATTTTCTTTCTTAATGATGCCTTTCACTTATTTTGACCCATGACTATCTTCTTCAGTTAGCTAACACTTTCACTTTAATGTATTTTGCACTTCCCCCTTGTTATTCCCTTCTATTATTAGATCACCATTATATACTTTAAAATTTTTATTTACAAGTATTTGGCTTTACAAAATGTACCACTCGAGAAGTGTTTTTATGTCCATAATATAAAGGTAAAGACGAAACACCAGTGTAGACTAAAATAATTGTGTTTTAAATTTTAATACATTTTAAACAAATAAACAGAAAAAATATGTTATAATAGATGTCACTCAAACCAAATCTGATTTCTGATATTTCAACAAATGTTTGTACCATCCCAAAATCAAATTGCTCAAAGCTTATATCTCATAAATTTTTGTTTTTGCTTTGTTTCCCCCAAAATATTCATTAAAATGATTGACATCTAATAAACTATTTCAAATTACTTTTTCAATTATTTCCTTTTCCGTATTGGAAAAAGGATAAAGAGAAATGCAAGGAATTTAAATGATCGTGTTTCGATTTCATCTGTGTTGATATAAATGGACCAAGCAAAGGTCATATCTTGGCAAAAATAATTATCAATTCCACAACCTGAAACAACAAAAACTTTCATCTATACAGATGGGCAAAATGATTTTCAATACTTGGTTGGTACATTTCCCATTCTAGACTGGTTTCTTCCTTTTTTTTTTTTTTTTTGATAGTCATGACCTCATGACTGCCAGGCAGGTGGTGTGCCGCTGAACTATATTCCATGCTAGACTGGTTTCTAACTCAGTGACAAGCCCTTGGTGTTGTGAACACGCATGTCCTGAGTAAATAAATGAATTCATGCAGGTACATTTTGAAATGACAGTTATAAAAATATTTGATTATTCAAAATTACACTACTTAACTATTAGTTAATGTGATTTGGTTGTTCAAAACATATAATTAATGAAGCAATCTTAGGGACTATAGATATTCACATCTATATCTGGGGGAATATGAAGAAACTGGATAGAGTATAATCATGTTTATGTTTATATGTGAAGCTAATACTCATATACACAAATATATATTTGTTTATGGAAAACAAAAGGAAAATGTATGATCTCAATAGTGAATACACTTTAAGGATAGGGAAAAAGAAACAACAAGAAAAGTTCAAAAAATTTGATTTCTGTATTCTAATTTCTTTTCATATGTGTGCTACTTTATTTTTGTAAAAAGAAGACAATTTCCATACAAAAAAGCATGTTTGAATTTATATGTGCTTGAGTTTATATATGATAAATAATGGCAGGATTTGACCACTTTTGTTGCAAGTTCCTTTTTGGTGCAACATTGTATAAAGCGGACTTTTAGAAGAGGTGACTGAGAAATCTCACCTCCACTATCTATGCTTGCTCCATCCACTGATCCTTGCCTTGTACTCCCAGCCAGCTGTGCTGCTGAGTGGGCATAGATTTGTTTTAGGGCAGTGAGCCATGACAGTGCCCTGGCCAGTCTCCTGGGACAGGAGAATCCTCTCAGTGTTTGCTTACATGTCACAAGTCCCTGTGTAGCAGAATCAAGATATTCTTCAATATCTTGGCTTTAAAAGCATGGAATATAGCCTTTTTAATAAAAGTTTATTAATGTAGGAAGAGAAAACAATAACGTAAAAATTTTAATTATGCCATCAAAATGTAAGAGAACTGTGGAACAAGATCCTAGGTTTTCATACTCCTTCTAGACACAGCACATGTGTGTCTGTGTGTTCGTGTGTGCTTATGTGTGTGTGTGTAATAGCAAAATATTTATGTGCAATAACAAACTGAAGCATGAGAAAATATCTATAATTTGCATCTGTCTTAAGTGACTATCTTTTCCTCACAGATCATAGATTTGTATAGCTAATTTTATAAAGCTATAACTATATAATGAATATACATATACATTTGGCTTTTTCTCTTTAAAACCTTAAGTTTTTCCTTTTATTGTTATGGAATGTCATGAAGTTCTACTTAAATGCTCTATAACATGCTACTGTGTTGAGTGATAGAATTACTTAATTGCCACAATGAACATCTTCTAGTTTTTGAGCTTTTTTTATGATTATTTTTCACAAGAAAAGCCAATAAATCAAAAGTTCTCTATGGTTATTAATAAATTTTATTAAATTAGTTTCTAAAACATTATGTTAATTTACGTGTCCCACCAGAAGATTTCTCCACACAAAATTCACTATTTTTAGTACTTATTAAATACACTACTAATTTACTTTTATTTCAACTTGCATTTGCTTTATTTCGAAAAGGTTAATTTTCCCATTCTCAGAATTATTAACTACATACAACCTGAGACCTGTTTCCTCATTTCCATTTCTGGCGTACTATTGAAATTTTGATATATTTTTATCAATATTTGGAATCTCTTTCATATGATATTTTTCAGTGGAATCTTAGAATAATTTTAAATTTTTGCTGAGCATGCTTTCCTTTATAATTTTTATGTGGTATGGAGAAATTATTTTTCATTTTATATAATGAATGTAGTCATAATTTTATCTTTTCCTTTCAACTTTATTCCTAATTATTTTTATATTTTTATTTGAAACCAACTTTCTTTACTTTGAATGCCTTTGTTTACTTTTATGTGCATCTGTGATTAAATATTATTTATGATGACATAAAATATGCATATATATAATATACAAGTACTTTTAGGAATTTGTCTATTCAATGAAAACCTGTGCGTAATCCCATCCATGAAATTGACAGAGCTAAGGGAAATAGTATGTAATCCCTATTAAAAAAATAACTTGGAACAATTTATGCTGACCCTTTTCGTCTCAGATGTGATCACATTTTATAGCTGTCCCTGAAGTAGGGATTCATGTGCAGGATCCCCAAGAAGCTGAACAGGGGCTTTGGACCAAGAGAGAGGCCAAGAGTTTCAATGGAATTAGGCCTTTTTCTTTCTGAAAGTAAACAATTATGACAGAATAAGCACACTCGGGGATATTGCAAGTCCAGTCCCAGGCCATAAAAAAGTGAATACAGAGATAAATGAATCACATAGTTGTTGGATTTCCCAGTGCATATAAAAGTTATGTTTATTTTATACTGTAGTCTCTTAATTGTGCCATAACATTATGTCTAACAACAACATAATACCTTAATGAAATAAAAACATCTATTGCTAAAAATGCTAACAGACACTGAATGCCTTCAGCGCATCATAATTATGTTGTTGGTGGATGTTGCTGCCTTGATACTAATGTCGGATGACTGATCAGGGAGGTTGGCTTGCTGTGATGATCTTAAAAGTGGGTAAAAATGATGTTGGCTTCATCATAAAATAAGTTTAGATTATTTTATTGAAGACATTAGTAAGGGGTATCTGCAGGGAAGAGCATAGTATTATACAAAGTATGTATTTTTAAATTTTCAAGTTGCATCCATTAAGTCTATATTACTTAAGAAAAGTTAAATGTCATAAGAAGAAATATTATTAAAGAACACGAAGTGGATCACTAATAAATGAGAGAAAAGGAGTCTGACTTAATTGTGATGCTAACAGAACACGGTGAGTTTTTCATGGGGTACCAAGAGGTACTGACACCTCCTCATCAAGAGCGTAGTTACCACAAAGAGGAGTTATCCATTTAAGAGACAATTGGTGTTTATCTGACTTTTACTTTTACATAAACACCTAGAAAAAAGGTTAAAGGACTTAAAAGCCATTAATTTCTTTTATTTTTAGCTATCTATATTTTTCTACAGAAATTTTGTCTATAGAATGTATTATTTCCCCACCTTGCAAGCACAACTTGACTATGTCTAAAGGCAACTGTACTATTAACATATTATATTGAATAAATGGTGCATTAAAATGTTTGTCAATGCCCTACAGACAGAAAACCCACTGGTAGTATGTGGGTACTCTGTCTGAGAAACCCTGAAAACCCTTTATGTGGTTGTAGTATTCTGCTTTTCAAAGCAGTTCTACAATTAAAAATCTAAGGCATCTCCAGGGGAGAATAGCTTGAAGCATACACGATGATCTGTAATACATTATACACATGTTTAGTAAATCTTTTCTTTTTTTACAAGACACATTATTGCTTCTAGGAATGCCAGAAGTTTCATTTCCTACTCCAAAGCATAAATAAGCACATGTTAATGAAGTAATTCAATATTACATATTTTGTATATTTTCCTCTTAATAATTTTAGGAATAAGACAAGTGACTCCTTAGCTTATTGAATTGTTCTAAAGCTGACACAAATTATAGTTTAAATTTATTATAAATTCCCAAGTTTCAATTATTTTTGTGGCATTCTAGACACAATTAAATAACTTTAGACTAATCTTGAATATAAATGATATTTTCTATTTTGTAAGTACAGAATGGACTACATGCTAGTAAATGCATGTTTTATTTAGTATAATTTTTATTTAAAGATAATGTTTAACAAAACTGTAGTAATAAGATTATTGTTTCTATTTTTTATCATCAGTGATGTGTTTTCTGGGTTTCAAGAAACGATTAGGTTTACTAATCTCACAACTTATTTTTGCTCATCTTTTAAATACTATCCATGAATAGCCAAGTAAAACTCTTGTTTAAGACAAATTTTACCTTAATTAGCATTCAGTTTTAAGTGATTGGTAGTGGAGAATGATGCCATTATGATGTGAAAAACAACTCATTCTGAAAATACCAATCATTTTCACAAACAAAATGATACTCTTCTCCATTTGAAAATTTTGAAAGATAGACTTTCTGGAACTGATATTTTAAGACCAAATAAATTTCCAAGAGTACTAGACCTTTCAAATATTATGTTTTCTTAATTTGGAAACAGAGTTTGTTTTAATTTTTGTATAAGAAAATTATTTTTTAATTGAACTTGATTGACTTTCAATCATACATTATTAATCATTTATTATTAATAGCTTTAAGATAATAAAATGCATTGACTACAAATATTTTAATACTATACTAAATATTGTTGACTGTTCCTCAAGAACTTTCTAGAAAAACTCTTTTTTTTTTTTTGTGGGTACCGGGGGGTCGACCTCAGGACCTCGCACGCCAGCAGGCGCCCGTGCCGCTGAGCGATATCACCGGCCCCTTTTTCGTATGTGGGTTCCGGGAGTTGAACTCGGGCCCTCGTGCTTGCCGGGCAGGCACTTAAGCCGCTGAGCCATCTCACCGGCCCTAGAAAAACTCTTATACTAAGACTCTATCTTTGATTTGTGATCTTTGAGTCCCCTTACCTAACTTTGAGCACTTACAGAGGAGTCCAGGGTACTTTGATCTAAGGGAAAATTTGCACACATTTTGAGTTGTCAAACCTATCTTAGGGGAGCTGTTACTAGTAAATAGGTACTAAAGATTATGTATGTTGTTAAAAATGCTACTACACTGGTCACTTTTCTGTCACTGGGACAAATCTTAGAAGACACATTATGAGAGTTTTGTGGTCATTTCTGTTGATAGACAAATGGCTGCCAGCCTTACAGATTTGTTTTCTGTCAAATTTTGCGTGAGCCACAGGAGGAATTCACTATATTCATATTCTACACTTTCAATTCTTAGTCTATCACACTCCTCTATTTTTCATTTTAGGTTTTTAGCTATGATATTAATCTATATTTTTAAACATATATTACCTACCTGGCATGGTGGCACATGCCTGTAATCCCAGAACTCAGGAGGCTGAGGTAAGAGGATCGCAGTGAGTTCGTGGCTAGCCTGGGCTACTAGAGAGTTCAAGTCAGCCTGAATTACGGAGTGAAACCCTGCCTCAGAAAGGAAAAAAAAAAAGTATATAGATATATATCCTTTAGAAAGAGAAATCCTTCAAATTTGAATGTGTCATATTTGTTTTCCTATGTCTAATGTCATACTAAGCAAATAATAGACATTTAGTAAATATTTGTTTTTGGAGTAACATATGCTTGCCTTTCCTAGTCCACCTTGTATTCAACAAATTACATTTTTAAAGGTATATGACTGGAGTGAGAATTATAGAACTTGAGGGAAAGAGGGTAAGTTTCTCTTGAGTCTTCCTATTTTAACTTTAGATCAATTGCATCATTATATGATGCAAATTTTGGTAGTCTGTGGTCCACAAGTCTTCCACAGATTTCTCTTCTATCTTCCTGTTCAATTTTTGTGTGAAAGACACTACCCTTCCCAGTTCTTGGAAATAAAATCAGTCCTTTTTAGAAGCAGCACAACATTGTCCATTGTCCTCCTACAGGAGGCAAATGGCCCCAGTCCACACAAGTTCAGGCTACAAGGTGCAAAGTCCAGAAGGTAGAACTCACACCTTTCTTGGCTCGGAGTGAGCTAATTGCTAACCTAACACTGTAAGTTCGTTACTGTCTACTGTCCATAAAACTTTAGTTTAAATGTCAAATGCAGCCAGGACTCGGTCTACGTCTAGCATGAATGGGAACTTACATTCCTGCTTCTGCTCTCCACACTCTCAGGACCAGCTGGCCTGGGGCAGTCTGTGATCACGGGTCTGCCTAGGGTTGAAATGTGCGAGCTTTGCTATCCAATTTCCTGTCCAATTGCCTCCTCCACCCGGTAGTATCTGTGATCCCAAGAACTGTATTTTTAAAAATCATACCTTAATTTCACCTTGCTAAAAAGGAAAATAATCCTAGTACATATCACATGTCTTTGGGAAAAAAAATAGATTTTGAGTGGATTGCTTAGCGGAAGGAAAGGATTAAATAGATTTTAGTGTTTGCTTTTATTATGATAATTGCAATCAATTCTGATTTTGTAGCCTCTGACAAGGGGATGATGTGCTGCTCTTCCAAAACCTCTCTGAGTTTGTGTGGACTGGGGCCATTTGCCTCTGGTAGGAGGATAATGGACAATGCTGTGCTGCTTCTAAAAATGACTGATTTCAGTTCCAAGAACTGGGAAGGATAGTGTTTTTCACACAAAAACTGAACAGGAAGAGAGCAGAGAAATCTGTGCATACTACTGCTGATCCCTAATCTCAAATATCTGAACAAGACATTTTTGGAGTCCTGGAACCTCAGATAACAGAGAATATATTTTCCAATCCATTTCTCCCTTGAAGTAAGCTCTAAGGTCCGACTGCCAAAATATAAGGTACTCAGAGTGGTCAGACTGCCTCCCTCCCTAATGTGAAACATAACCTTCACAGATAAATCTTCTCTAAATTTGCAAAACAAGTCTTGATCCCTGAAATACTTTTTGGTTCATTTATAGAAGTCTTAGGTCCATATGCTTTAATCTTCTACTAATACTTATTCATTTTTGCCATAATCTTTATTAAATGTTGTATTTCAGAGCCGGACATGGTGGTGCATGCCTGTAATCTCAGCACTTGGGAGGCTGAGGTAGGATGACTGACGTGAGTTTGAGACCAGCCTGAGTTATGTAAGTAACTTCAAGGCCAGCCTACACTACAAAATGAGACCTTGCCTATTTTATAAGGCATAGTGTCACCCGGATTTTCCTAGTTCTTGGTGACCCGAGGAGAAGAATGCACCTAGATCCCTCTCGAATGGCTAGAGACCATGCACAAGGTTAGGAAATGGTTTCAACGTGAAAGAGTTTATTACAGAGCTGGAAAAGTCTATGGACAAGCCAGGTGTCACTAGAGTGTGAAAAAAATGTGTCCCTTTGTTCTGGTTTCTTGTATTATACCATATTTTCTGTTTAAGGGTGTTCCATGCCCTATTCATGCATATTTGTTATTCACCCTGCCCTACTTTTAATTTTGAATTGCATAGGAGTTTTCCCATCATCCCTCGGTAATTAAGGAGATGCATGAGATTCAGTGCATATAGATGAAGCCTTAAGAATATGATAATGAGGGTAGGTAAACCTAAGGACACCTAGTGCAGTCAGGGCACATGCCCCACTGGCTGGAAAGTGTCTAATTCTCCTTTGTGGTTAGCTTGTGGTTACCTCTACACTTAGGGTCTTTTTTCAATGGATTGACACCATCTCAGACTTTAGCCCCATGCCCAACTTTCCTTTAACAGAATGTACACCATATCCTGACTCAATCTTCCTAGATCATACCCCACTACCCAGGTCTGACTACCTGCCCATACACAATAGGTTATATGTAGACGTCAAAACTGTGCCCCTGAGCTGTGAAAGAAGCGAAAATTAGTCTCTAGACAGCACTAAAACCCCCAAATCATACCACACCATGGTAGGCTCTTTCAATTTACTCTCTTAGTTACTACTGAGCTCAAGCTTTATTCAAATGTCTTTCATTACATCAATGGCTAATTATAGATAAGTTAGATCTGAACAATGTTGGATAAAATTAATTTAAATACTGCTATGTTTTCATGGGACATAATTTATGGTAAATAAAAAACTACATGAGCTAGCTAAGTACATTTTATGTGTGTGTGGGTTTGTGTGTGTGTGTGTGTGTGTATGTATACCTGTGCACATGCATATGCACAGAAGTCAGTATTTCTAGTATGGACTTGTTTTCTGATGGGACTTGTGTTTCAGGATAATACCTAGAGAGTTCTTCTTTCCGTTTTAATAATGTATTATTCCTTAAAACCAGAACAGATAAGCATTACAGTGATAAGCATGTTGCCCTGTAATTTATCCTCCTGCGGAATAGAATAAACTCTACTCTGCCAGTGAAACACGTTGATTTTGCTCATTTACTGTTGTCACTATAAACTTCATGCTGTCTGCCTTAGATTGCGGAGCCTCAGGATCATTTGGGGCCTTGTGACATCAATCAATCTATGTATCTCACTTCCCTGAATAAACGAAATAAAAACTCTGAAGTTGCTGCAAAGTATAAATGTAAAATCAATTTTAAGTTGATATTGTATTCTATTTCATTTCCATATTTAACCTTATTTATTTACTTAATTATTTTTCACTGAAAGCTTTTTTTGTACCAAAGGGAAAATTTGTGGAGCCATGAATGGACTTGTACTTTAATTCAAAAAACTGAAAGTTTAATGTATTTTAATTTACTAAAAAGTGATTTTTCTAACATTTTCTTTACTGTTTTGTATCGTGCATAAAATAGAGGGAATTTTAGTAGCTTGAAATAGCCCATGATATGTCCAATTTTGTCAAGGTTCATAAGAACATGGAAAAAATAAACAAAATGATCAATTAGTCCCTTGATTTTTCCTGGTATACACATAATATATTATTTGTATATTAGAATTAACTCAGTATATAATTTGAGCTATTAACATCTGATGCAATATGATCCTCTCATTTAGCGATGAGGAGAAAAAAATTAAAGTGGGAAATCACTGTGGCCACTTTGGTAGTTGAGCTTCTATCATAAACATAGCCATTGCACTAATGCAAATAAAACAAGACACACTTGACTAAAAGACTTGAGGAGGTATGGTGATAATACCGGTAATGATATACAATAGAAAAGAAATGAAAACTGATTTTTCCAAGTAAAAAATGCTAAAATATATATAGTCTCCACCGAGTATTATTAAATCTACCAAATAAAAAACTGAACATGTATTAAATGAATATATATAGTGATATCCTGATCAATATAGACGTTGATTGAAGATGTATGCACGTAGTTGTCAAGCTACTATAAAAATTATATATTATTTTAGTTCCTCCACTTTACGTTTAAATAAACTGAGTTATGAATAGTTAACTTTTTTATGTCAGTCAACACAAGAACAGAAATCATTGTTTTATCAGTAATGCCAATGCATGCCCAACACATGGTGTAACATGGAGAAACAGCTACTAATGACACATTAGGATGCAAACCTATTTCCTTTTTATTTCGATGTTCATTTTTATAACATACTGTTTTGCTTTCATTTGAAAACAATGTACTAGTATGGTAGGAAGAAAAAAACTGATTTCATGATATTACAATTTCATGTGTTTTCGGATGAATACATGATTGGACTATTTCAATCAAAACTCTTCTGAATTGTACTTCATAGAGGACAAGACAGAAGCAGGCAATACCATATTATAGTAATGAATATAAATATCTAATTAATAAGTGTAAGTCTTTGTTTATAGAAGATATATTATAAATCATACTTTATGGAAGACAAAAAGCAATCAACACTAGCAGTATGATTACAATTACCAAAATACAATTTCTGGATATATCAGGACACTATACAGAAAATAAACACTTGTGCCCCTATATTTTTTACTGTGTAAATATAAATCTTACTGACAATAGTATATTAAACACTTGTGCTTCTATATATTTTACTGTGTAAACATAAATCTTACCAACAGTAGTATATTAACACTAGGCATTTTTCTAAGTCTTTATATATATGTCTATTATTTAATTAATCCTCAAGCTATATAAATTTGTGTCACCATCTCCTTACTTACAGAGGATAAGATAAAACTATAAGGTACTTTATAAGGATATTTATCAGCCTGGTTCAGATAGATAAGAAATATGAGAGAGTAAAATACCTGCTCTATCTCCCTCCTCCAATAGATGTGTAAGTGAATGTGTAAATCAGGAAAGGCATTTAATTTAATATCATTTACAAAATACTCTAGACATCCCTAGATAAATTCAGAAACTTGGACTTGCAATGATATATTAAAAAATTTTTTATAAGTCAGGGTAAAAACATTCTTCTGGACACAGTTTCATCCTTCAGATTCACTGGCGTTATGTAAAGAAAATGATACATAGAGAAATTATTAAAATACTTATAAACTAATCAAACGAATGTTTTTATGTTATGGTTACTCTTTGTAAATCTTTACATGATTGCACTCATTAAAATGAATATCATTTTTCTATACAGTTTTGTTATCGTTGTAAAAATTGTTTTCATATTTTAGTGGATACAGATATTTTATTGACATAAAACATAAAATATTATGTTTTGAATACATTTCTGACTTTTGTCTTCTAGTGATAACACTACATATAATTGAATATTGCATTTTTTATTTTAAAACATCCTATAATATGAACACTAGGTTAAAAGGCTAAGAAACTTTCTATGAATCATGATGCATGTTGCTATATATATGAATAAATAATTATTTTAATTTATATTTGATGATCTACCACTGTATGAAAACAGTTTATATTTGAGACAAATAAATAATTATTCATACATGAGCCAAGAGTTCCTTCTTGGTAAAGATATTTCCAATGGATATTTTAAGTATTGGTGAAAATGTGCAAAATTTCCTGTTATATAAATAGTTTAATATTACTGCACAGTAATTGAATTTTATGTACAACTCTAATACTATCTATTTGTGAGATTTTGAAAAAGCTATTACAGTTAACTTTATTTTCTGTATCTGTGTATTTATATCAGTATTCCTTACTACATATATTAAATTAACTATATATGGAGTTATCAGCATATAATTGCATAAAGTTAAAATATAAAACATTAGAGTAAGTATTGATTAATGAAAAATACTTCCTGCCCAGTAAAATATATTTATTTCTGGGGGTAATGATGAAAGCCACTGAGCAAAATTTGATATCCTATTGTTTTGTGCAGTTCACCTAGTAATTGTTTTCCATGTCTCTCCAATTTCTATTTAAATCTATCTCTAGTTTTACTGATTTTAATTACTGTGTTTGTAAGTTGAGAATTTTTATTTGATTCTTGCTTAAAGATTCCACTTCTCTGCTGAAATTCTGCTCATTGTAATCTATGATTTTTGATAGAATAATAAGAATTAATTTTAAATGTCTGATGACTACAATAGAGAATCATCTGTAAGTCTATTTCTATAGTTTGCTTTTCTTCTTGTATTTCTTTGAAAAAGTCAAGCAGTCATGTCTATTGGAAATATATTCTAATTATTTTCCTTGCTATATACTTCCTCTATCAACTTCACTTTTTCTTGTTTTTTCTTAGTCATCTTGTAGATCACAAAACCTCGATAATTACTTCATTCTACAAATATAGAAGAGCAATTTATATGTGAAGCCCTCAGTATATGCTTTTCAAAGACCACTTAACTAACTTTCTGATATAAATTGCTCTCTGTTATTGTTTTGTGGTATCCTGTATGTTTCTTTACTAAATTTGTTCTAATCACTAAATTATATTATTTTATTGTTATTTTTATTTATTTTTGTTGGTTTAATTTCCAATACTTATTCATAATAATCTCCATTAAAACTAGAATATCACAATTCATTATCTTTATCAATTCATTAATAAACTTGCATACACGATTATTTTATTTTATTTTATTTTATTTTATTTTATTTTTTTATTTTTTTATGCGGGTACCTGGAGTTGACCTCAGGACCTCACACTTGCGAGCAAGAGCTTGTGCCTCTGAGCGATATCACTGGCCCTTTTTTTTTTCCTTTATGTGGATTCCGGGAGTCGAACTCAGAACCTCACGCTTGCCAGGCAGGCGCTTATGCCACTGAGCTATCTCACCGGCCCAATTATTTTATTTTATAACAAATTCTTCACTGGGTAAGAAAATTATAGAGTCCAATTTTACATGTCTGTATTTCAATACAGTTTTTGCTGTAATAACATAAATAATACAAACATTGACTTAATTAATGTACATATTAAAATGAAAAGTTTGGAATGTAAATATCAAGATTCCTAAACACAACTGAATACATAATAAAATATAATTTTTCTTTAAATTTTTAACATCCTAAGTAACTAATCACAACTATCAGAAATGAAATATTGATAAATTATGTTGAGTAAATATAAAAGGGAGAAAAGCACACACATTTGAAAAGAATTTAAGGTTGCTCAAGTTGAAATTGAATTATGTACATAATTAAAACATGATTTGATGAGCAAATTATTTTTGAGCATATGCATATATGGTGTGGGTTGTAGAGTGTCTGTGTGTGTGTTTGAGTGTACATGAGAAGGAGAAGGAACAAACGATTAAAATTATGTTTTTCTCCCATGTAAAGAGTAAAGTTTAGGAGATTAATGAAAATCTAGTAAAGCAACATAGGAAGATATTTAAATGCTCAGAGTAAAGAAAGTAGAGGTAACTTTGCAAACCTGATTCCATGGTAAAACAAAAGCAAAAGAAGGGTACAGGGATGTTGTTGGGTTCTGTTTGTTTTACTTGTTTGTGCTGTTTGGTTATTTTTATTTGTATGTTTGCTTGGCTTGTGATTTACTAGCATGTTATATATATATATATATATATATATATATATATATATATATATATATATGTATTTTTTTCCTTTCCAGTATCCATCAGTATCCCTTATCTCATTTATACTGCTCAATAACAATCCCTTGAAATCTAGTAGTTTAATGGGGCTTTAAACCAATGGATTTTAGCAAGAGGAAAAAGAAATCATCTTTCTTAAGGACCTTGGGTTGACTGTGATACACATCAATTCTATTCACAGTCTTCTGGTGAGGATTAGTTACATGGTCCACACATTGATGCCAGTCGTCCCTTGGGAGGGCAACCACTTTTAATAATGACTTTTTACTTTGGAAGGATGTATACATTTTTTCTCCCAATTTCAGGCCACTAGCTTTGTTGTTGTAGTTGTTGTTCCCCACACCAAAACGGTGAGTAAACTACCCAGGGAATCTCATTTCTTTGGACATGGAAAATAATTCAGGCAAGAAACAAAAGTGGGGAGTTGGGGTAGAGGAGGCCCTGCATGTAATTAAATGTTTATTGGTTTTTTAAATCTAAATATAACTGAGACTAAGGTTACTGGAGCTATGTTGGAGCCAAAATCAGATTGGAAATAACACATTGAAAATTAGTATTAAGATATGGATCAAATGAAACTGTGATATATTTAGTCAGTAGATCAAGTTAAATCTTACTATGAAATTTTCATTTACATGAGATAAAATAATTTTTCATTTTCCTTTTAATCAATACAAGTTGAGATTTCTTTCACTGGTAACTTTAAATTTGCTTACTGAAACAGACTTTTAATCTATTAATAGGGAAAAACCAATAATATTTTTTAAAAAGAGGGCAGGGACTGAAGACAGCATTGATTGTGACAAGTGCAACTGATTAATTGATTTAATGATTGATGGTTGCAAGATTACTTGATTAATGGTTTACTTAAACCATCAATTTTTAATGTGAGTGAGTATCTACGGTTTGTCCATATCATGTTAGTTATAAAATATTGTTGTACGAAACAGAAAAACTCATATAGCGCTACCAAAGTGGTATTATAAACATCCAATGTTTTGGATATTGCAGGATTAGATCATGCAAAAGAAAATGTAAGCATAGAAGTGGCAGAACTGAAAAGGTACAGTACGTTCTTACACCCAATAGGTATTTCAGTTGTCTTATTTTTCCTTAATATTCTATTGAATCTGAGGTAGAATAAAGACGGATTCCTCAAACCAGGCCATTATTAGGATTTATTTGTCAAATATAGTTTACTATTAAAGCAATACATATGTACAATAGAAGTGTGTATCAGCTGGCTTGCCAAATATAATTTCAACGTGAATATTGTCTTTCACTAATGAGAAGACAAAAGTGAAATGACAAAGACACATGTTGAAGCTTCATTTATTTATGAATGACAGGAATGACTTATTTCCTCAACTATAATTTTCAAATTTTAGTAGAATATTTCCCAATTTTTGTAGTATATACAATTAAATAACTACAGACACAGTGTGCTTTACATTGTTCAATATTTTTTTCTCCAACACATTATCATGTCTAAATATACAACAAAGTGATAAATCACATCTTAATTTATAGCCTTTGTTGATTTCTGTGTCGTAAACACACCCACTGCAATCAATTTCAAATTACCAAGGAGAGGTCCCTGAATTTTCTTTGAAGTGGCAAGAATTTCTTGCATTGCTTAGTTCATGAAGTGTTAATTCAGTAAATAAAAGTATTAGGTCCACTGTACTGGGCAATATCTCATAGTTTCTATAAAGATAAGCTATTTCCTTCTACATATCATGTAGGACCAATTGCATGGGAGCATCTAATACCTAGAAAAAAAGAGGAAGTTGAGACTTAATCTTGCTTCACTCCTGCGCAGTTACTAACTGCTACTTCTGACCTTCCCACAAAACTTCTGAGTTGATTGGAACTGTAGTAAAAAGGATTTGTGATCTCTGAGAATAAGGGCTGTTCAAAGATATTCTGTTTTCTTTTTACGGGTGCTTTGAAAGACTCCCATTAACAATAATTGACAAATATGACAGATTTTTTTTCTGCATTTTTTCTGATGCCTGTCTGCACTTAATCAGTTTGTTTTTCTTTTGATTTGGGTGCTTGTTTTAGTAGTGCATTCAGAGTCTCTTTCTGTTGAGATTCTCATAAGGATTTAAAAGCTGACTTCCCATATAGCCAGGTTCCCTTCCAGGGGCGTATTTCTATCTAGACAGATTTTGAAAGTGAAAGCCAATTTTATAACAACACTCACTTTTCCCTTTGTTCTGGAAAACCTATTTATTTTCTTTTGGATTTCAACAGGAATCAGACACCATCCCAGCCTGGAGAGCTCCCTGTCGAGGCACTTTGAGGAGCCTACAGCAGCCCTTCTTGGTGAAACTGACTTGACTTATTCTCTGCTCTTCCTGGGGGAAGGGTGTGTGCTCGTGTGTATGTGTACATAAGTGTGTGCAAAGTTACAGGACTGTTTCTCAAAACAAACTTCCACACAAACTCTTTTGCCACTCGCACCACTTTTGACCCCACTCTACTCTCAGTGTGTGTTCAAGAAATCTGTAGTTGAGTTTTGGATACATCCTTCAGAAAATCATGGATAAATTGAACACCTACTTTGGAATGCAGTACCTTCACATCTTGATACTTAAAACAAAACATGCATTTAGTCAATCACTACACTAAAATGTGGATGCCATCCTGAAAGTATACTGATCTACTATCAAAAGCTGTTCTCTTATCTTGCAAACAAAAGAAAATTTATACACATATGTGGATAAATATCATGCCTACTACATAGTCATTATATTTAGAAATTAGAAAACACAGACAAAAAACCCCACAAGAGATGAAATAAAATAGATCCTAATTCCATCTTCCAGGCAAATTTGCTCTGAATATTTTATTTTGCTCCTGTGCAAATGAAAATCTGTACAGAAACTGACTGCCTTTCATCTTCCTCTGGCGCTTGAGTTGTCTACCTCTAATCTCCTAACTTTATAAATGATAGTCATAATTTCCTGTAAGTTCATACTAAACTTTTTTGTCAAGTGTAAGGGCAGCATGTGTACCTTTCCATGAATTTATTATTTTCTCTTAATTAATTCTCTATCTAGGTGGGGTGTTTGTTTCTATGCAAACTGCACTGCTTTGAACAAATTGTGTGCGTATCATTTACATTGATTTATTTCCTTTCAGTAAACAAAATAGTATTGCCTCTTGTGGTATGTATTTGCATTTTAATGGATATTAAGCTGTAAGCCAAAGGCACACTTTTCTAAACTAAAAATTCAGGTATCAGTTAATGGGAAAAGGATATATTTGAGGGAAATACTATCCCTTTTGTTCTTAGAGAAATCTTAGTAATTAGACAATTAACTGTGACTTCCTGCTCATAAATCTGAGTCAAATTATGGGTGTTATTCATATGATAAACCTCTTTTAATTATTAATATTTTGGCAAATAACATAAAACCAAATTATTTTTAGAAATATACTTTTTCAAGGATCCACAGTAATTCTAGATGCTTGTGTAAAATCCACTTAAAGTTCTCATAGCTGCTATGTTATCACTCTTACCTAGGAGTCTTTATCTGAATTTTATTAGTTTATTCTCCTGGATTATCCCAAGAGCTGTTAATCTCCCTGAGAATTAAGAAATAAATAAATAAACATGTAGAACAAAATAGAAGTGATGAATTATATTTTTTAAGCATTCAGTACAAGTTTAAGAAAAGTATAGAGATTTTTACAAATTCTGTACCTCACATATTTTACAAGTTCATTAGTCCATATTCTAAGGATATGGTGAAAATTCTAGAGAAATACTATAAAAACGCAGAACTGGACTGCTTTTGTTTCTCTAATATTAGACATTACAATATGTGATAGGCATTAGAAAAAAACTCGCGTTATAAATGTGTATGAGTTTAAGAAAAGTGACTGTATTAAAAACATCAAGCAGGACTTGTATCTTCCTTCCTTTTTATTAGTTACCCTCACAGTTTGTAAAATAGTAGAGATGATAAATAGTTTAAGACCAAAAATATAAATTTTTATAAAGTCATGTTGTAGACTGTTCAACAAAATGGGCTGTTCAACAAATCCCCTAAAGTGTGCTACTCTCAAAGGCTGAGAATTTAAAGATTAGCCTTAATTTTTTAAAAAGGTAGCTAGAATTAATACTGGCCAAATTGCATTTTCCCCCTGAGTAAGGTTGCTTCCCTCTACGATTAGCTTGAAAAATGTAAATGAATACAAACCAATAGTAAAAATAAATAAAGCTCAAATTATTGCTATCACCGAAATCATGATAAATCACCTGTGACGTGCTAAAAAAAAATCAGGTCAAGGCAAGTTTTAAAATCTATTAATTGCATAACACATAACATTTAGAGAAGGAGTATTTTACTTAATATACACTGTCACTAGAAGGAACCCTTTTGGCATAAACCTTTCAAAATTTATGTTATTGGAGAGGGAAAAATGTGATCCTGCGCCTTTAATTTCCCTTTCTGAGCAAGGGAAGGCTGCACACCACTGACAAGCTCACTTGTTCCCGTCTTTAATGTGCAATCTGTTTTCTCCAGCGGAGGGCACTCAGTGTATCACAAACTCAAGCATTAGCACCAACAAGCTCTGAGCCTCATCAGTCTCTGGGAAGCCTTCTGAATTAGACAAGGGCTGCCTCTCAGCACAGCTACAAAACACTTTAAACCTGACCAGCTAAATGGATAAACCTAGCCTGCATAGCTTCTAAACTGGGGTCTCACACAGCGCAGGAGGCCTACTTGCTTCAAGAACTGAAAAGCCAGAGGATGAACTGCTTTATCTGGGAATGTCAAAAGCCAGCAAAATAAGGAATGCCAGGTATTCTGAAGATTTTCTTTTTCTTTTCTTTTTTCCTTTTTTTTTTTTTTTCCTGTCTTTTTACAGAGAAGTTGGTTACCTCCGAGATGGGCTATAGCTCTTTGCACAGATTGCCAGTTACTGCTGATGAGGCTCTGGTGAATTATACAATGGTCTTCAGAGCCTAGAGACCCCCGCCCCCCAGACAGCTTCCTCTATCCCTGCCCCTCCATCCCACCCCGTGCGGATTTTTTAAAATATATATGTACATATATTTTTGCGTGTCCTCTCCGGGGAAGTTTGTACGGGGCTACTAGCTCACATGCGGATCAGAATGGTGTGATTGACAGCCGCACTGTGTCATGAAGGTGGTGGTGGTTTCAGCACGAGAGACCAAATAGGAAGAAAGCTGAGAGAGGGGGGAGACGTTTTTGGATGACAAAGGATGGGTAAGTGAACTTTTGTTGTTTCCTTCTTAGCAAAGCTGATCCTCTTCCCTTCCTATCCTCTGCTGTGGCATTAGCTGATAAAAGACAAGGAAACAGGCAAAAAGCAGCCTTGGAGTTTGCCAGTTGACTCACTATAGTTGCTATTATATTTTTAGATCATTCTCCCTTTTGCAGTTTTTTTTTAATCCATAAATGCATAACACGGACTTAAACAGACTCTAGAGAAATATCTTTAAGACCGCCTCTGCCGTCTGCGTATCCACAGATTGGGAACTGAGCATGAGATAAATACTGTGTTTGTTTCTGCTTCTTGATAATATTAACCACACTTGTATTTCTGGTTGCCATCAGGAAGGTTGTTAACACTTTACCAGGTGTGCATAGGGGTGGGGTCCTTACTTTTTAGAGATTGTACAGGATTTGTTTTATTGTTGAAGCTAGATCCTGAACACAGGATTTCCAGCAGTAATTTGCCAGTCTTATTTTTTCAAGTGTGACTGGCTTTTTTTTTTTTTTCCTCTTCTCTTGTCTGGGAGAGCTGGAATGTATTTCAATGAGTCTGTAACTGGCAAAAGAACAGAGAGCAAGATTGAGTTTTAAATTAAAAAAAAAGAGAGAAAGAAAGAGAGAAAAGGAAGAGAGAGAAAAAACTTGACTTGAGAAGGAGGGTTTTTAGATTAGGGGTTTGGCTGATTGCCTCTTGGTTAAAAATATGAATATTAAAGAAAAAAGGGAACTGCAGTATACGGTAGTGTTAAGAAATAATAAATCTGTTGTTCTCAGAGGAAAAGAAGTCCCTTAACATGCAATGACTTGGAAATGCAGTGCAAGTACAAATAGATTGCAACTTTGCAGGCTTTCTGAAGTTAATGGAGGCAGGGAAGAAAAAAAAGTCAGTGAGAAATTTGAACAGGTAGGGGTTAGTAGTGTGCTGTTTCTTTCCCTATTTATCCCTTAAATTTGTAAGAGCATCTATATGAAAAGTAACAGCAAACTGATACACGAGACTGTTTTGGATTTTATGGAGTATTTAATAAGAATTGGGCAATCTTAACTTTGGAATGTGCTCTGATAAGGGTGGGTATGCCTTTCAGGTCATGTATCACTGGGCATAGAAGCACAGTACACAGTAACACTGTATATGATGATTAAGAAACCAAGAGAAACTCACATGGTTATTAGTCTTCATACAGTGCTACATGGGCTGCCTATATGAGTCCTAATGCCATTTTTCAGAGCTCATATCTTACCATCCCATTATGCAATAAGCATACAATTCCAAGCAGGGCAAACTTGGATTACTTTGGCAGCTTCCTGAGGCTCCTTTGCTATATCGCGTCCTGTTTGCCCAACTAGCAGAAACGTATGAGTACCAGGTTTACTAAGTCACAATGGTGTGCTTACCAGAAGAGGTAGTATACTTTCTTTCAGTACTGTTTTACAGCACAGTGACTAGCCAAATATTATTGTTATTAAAATGCCAGCAGCATTCAGTGAAAGGAAAGGTTCTGTGCTTTTCACTGTTGAGACACACAGAAACTCCTGAAACTCGGAAAGGATTTTCTTAGTTCTACAGCACTGTGGTGATTGGAAGATCAAGCAAGAAAGAATGAAGCCTAAACAGCAAACATGCATCACTGAAGAAAATAATGCTTAAGTGCTGAAAGTGTCCCTAAATCAACTGTCTCATTACTGCATTAGACAAAACGCCCCTGATAAGGGAAAGCTGGTGGTGGTGTATCTTAATGGCTTCACAATGTGCATCTGTCTTCTTTTTAATATCGTAGGTTTCCATTTAATTACGCAGCTGAGAGGCATGAGTGTGGTTCTGGTGCTACTTCCTACACTGCTGCTTGTTATGCTCACGGGGGCTCAGAGAGCTTGCCCGAAGAACTGCAGATGTGATGGCAAAATTGTGTACTGTGAGTCTCACGCTTTTGCAGATATTCCTGAGAACATTTCTGGTGGGTCACAAGGCTTATCCTTGAGGTTCAACAGCATTCAGAAGCTCAAATCCAATCAGTTTGCCGGCCTTAACCAGCTTATATGGCTTTATCTTGACCATAATTACATTAGCTCAGTGGATGAAGATGCATTTCAAGGGATCCGTCGACTGAAAGAATTAATTCTAAGCTCCAACAAAATTACCTATCTGCACAATAAAACATTTCATCCAGTTCCCAATCTCCGCAATCTGGACCTCTCCTACAATAAACTTCAGACATTGCAATCTGAACAATTTAAAGGACTTCGGAAACTCATAATTTTGCACTTGAGGTCTAACTCACTGAAGACTGTTCCCATAAGAGTTTTTCAAGACTGTCGGAATCTTGATTTTTTGGATTTGGGCTACAATCGTCTCCGGAGCTTATCCCGAAATGCTTTTGCTGGCCTCTTGAAATTAAAGGAGCTCCACTTGGAGCACAACCAGTTTTCCAAGATCAACTTTGCTCATTTTCCACGTCTCTTCAACCTCCGCTCAATTTACTTACAATGGAACAGGATTCGCTCCATTAGCCAAGGCTTGACGTGGACTTGGAGTTCCTTACACAACTTGGATTTATCAGGGAATGACATCCAAGGAATTGAGCCGGGCACATTTAAATGCCTCCCCAATTTGCAAAAACTGAATTTGGATTCCAACAAACTCACTAACATTTCACAGGAAACTGTCAATGCGTGGATATCACTGATATCCATTACCCTGTCTGGAAATATGTGGGAATGCAGCCGGAGCATTTGTCCTCTGTTTCACTGGCTGAAGAATTTCAAAGGAAATAAGGAGAGCACCATGATATGTGCGGGACCGAAGCACATCCAGGGTGAAAAGGTTAGTGATGCAGTGGACACATATAACATCTGTTCTGAAGTCCAGGTGGTCAATACGGAAAGATCGCACCTGGTGCCCCAAACTCCTCAGAAGCCTTTGATTATTCCTAAACCTACCATCTTCAAACCTGATGCCTCTCAGTCCAACCTTGAGACGCCAAGCCCTTCCCCAGGGTTTCAGATTCCTGGCACAGACCAAGACTACGAGCACGTTTCGTTTCATAAAATCATTGCTGGGAGCGTGGCTCTCTTCCTCTCAGTGGCCATGATCCTCTTGGTAATCTATGTGTCTTGGAAACGCTATCCAGCCAGCATGAAGCAACTCCAGCAGCACTCTCTTATGAAGAAGCGGCGGAAAAAGGCCAGGGAGTCGGAAAGACAAATGAATTCCCCTTTGCAGGAGTACTATGTGGACTACAAGCCTACAAACTCTGAGACCATGGATATATCGGTTAATGGATCTGGGCCCTGCACGTATACCATCTCTGGCTCCAGGGAATGTGAGGTATGAACCATGATCCTCCTAAAAGCATTTCTACTTCGGGGAAGGAGAGGTAAATGTTTGAAGCTCTAGAGGTGTCTCTAATCACTAGCCAGATTAATGACCCTTTCGTTTTTGGGGTTTTCTTGGTGTGAAAGGTTACTTAATTAAATGACAACTACCAGGAAATTGACTGTTTTTTTTTTTTTTTTAATGGTTGAAACTTGAAGGAAGTTCATTCAAGGATGAGATTAAGTTGTAATAAAACACTATGTTGAAACACCTGTTTTTTTATTTTTATTTTTTTTAACTGTTTGTATACAGGGGTTGGACTTAAAAACATGCATACACACAAACAAAACTCTTTTCATTCTGAAATTCTTGACTGGTTCTTGGTGTTGACTTTTGTAATGGAATAAAGGAGGGGCCAGCTTAATTTAAAAACAAAGTGAGTTTACCAAAATTCCAGGAGATAACAAAGAATTAAACCAAAGAGCCATTTACCCAAGCGTTGATTTTGTTGTAAAATTTTAGTTTTGATTAAAGCATGCAACAGGGATCTCACAGCCATGTCATTTGCCATTTAGCTATTTACCAGAGTAGAGAATGTCAGAGGCCTACTGTGTGATTGTATCAAGCTTTTAAGGACTGATTTCTTTCCTTCCTTCTTCTCTCCCTATCCCTCTTTCTTCCCCTCCCCCTCCCTCCTCTCTCCTTTCCTTCCTTCCTCCCTTTCTTTTTTCCTTCCTTCCTTCTTTCTTTTCATCTTTCTTTAAATTACTGGGACATGAATCACTTTTCTATGGTTTTTTTCAGTGGTGACTATTTGTGTGTAATCTGAATGAAACTTAAATCTTATGTTTTGGCTTTGTCACTGGTAACTAATATCAGGTCACAATGTTGTGGATGATTTAGCAATAACATAATGACAGGCATAACAGGGACTGTTTGCCATTTTTGCTGTCATCCCCAAAAGAAATGACATGTATTCTTATGAACCTTATCCAAAATTAAGCAATGCAAGTATTTATAAATAGAAGGAGTAAGGTTTGTCCTGGGTATTCTCCCTTTCTGTAATAGTCTCAAATGAAGGTGTGCATTTCTTGTTACACTGTTCTTGTTTACATGAAAACTAGTTTGGTCCCATTTTCTGATTATTTAATTTTAAAGGTCACTTATAGAAACATGTTACTGAGTAGAAAGATAGTTACAAACTTGCAACTTGTCAATAAGTAATACTGGATGTAAATTGTTCCTTGATTGGTAAAGTTGATCATAATGTGCAAAGACTGTGACTTCCAAGGCCTTGTTGCTGAAATAAACCAGTGAAGAGAGGTTGAGTTCTGGCAATATGCTCTTTTAGCATCTGATTTAGTTGATTACTTTTTCAAAAGAGTTTCAATGAGGATTTAAAGACATTGCCCTTTCTAATGTTAGTTATAACAGCTGGAAAATATAATTTGATCTTTGATAATATATATCCCGATATTTTCATAATCCTGAATGCACATGTTAATGAAAATGTTTTCAGACAAAGCACTGAATTTGAAATAATCTCCAACTCGGTACAATTTGGACTAATGAATTGTTCTTCAGAGTTTATTCTCTCTCTCTCTCTCTCTCTCTCTCTCTCTTTCTCTGGATGTATCACTGAAAGTAAGAGACAAAATACCAGATAATAAATCCCTGAAAGAAACTTGTATAAGCAATTGCCCTTAAAAATAAATAAAATAAAATATTTCTATAAAAAGTCTAACAAGGCTTGATGTTTTTCTTGCAGGCCTATATTTATATATTTTATGTAAATATAAGTAACAGATATTTATCCAATTTTATTATGAGTTTTGAAAGTTTATGTTCCTCCTAAAGATGAGTAATATATAAAAAAAATAACCCGGGTATATTCATTTTTTTTTTAGACTGTTGGAATAGAATGCTGATTTTTTATTTATAAGAATCACCAAGAAGATTGTTAAAGAGCTAGAACTTGAGAGCAGGCATTCTAAAACTTTTCTAGAGATCTTAAATTACACAGATTACTCCTTCAAGAACCCTAGGTACCACCATGATAGGAAAAAAACAAACAATTTGCAAATGTATTCCTCAATAACTTGTGTGTCTAAAAGCACATTTTGATGCTATATGTATTATATAAATGGAGTGTAAGGTCATAAAAGTCTCAAGCATTGTTGAGAATAACAGTCTTGTGAAGGCATTAAACAATGAATAATTTCATTAAATATTGTAATGGTGCTGTTGAGACAAAATGGCAGATACTGGAACAGATCAAACTCTCCATGACCTGCAAAGTGGAGGATGGGAAGCTGTCCATTTAACACCATTGCCTGCATTTGGGGAGGTAATAAAGTACAATAAAATTACATTTAAATGAATAGTCACTTGTTTTGAAAAACAAATTTACCTTACAGTACAGGTACCACCCCTTTTTTGACAGGATGCTAAGTATATTATTGTTATATGTGGATACAAAAATAAGCAAACACAAACTAAGAAATAAGGGAAATTTCCAGTTGTCCTCTCCTTTTTTAACCTGTGACCGTAGAATAAACTTTCTCCTAATGACAAACATTCCCTTAGAGAAGACATCTCTACAAAATGGATCCAGGAAAGGAAATTATTTTCCAAGTTTACTAATATTTAAGAACAATAAGAGTAAATGTAGTTGAATTTGAGTCAGGTCTTTTTTTGCAAATCTCAAATATCGGCAATTCGTAAGCTACAGAGCCATTAACACATTTATAGTACAATTTTGTGAGGTAAGCTTGATTTTAATTTAAAATACCAAACTCTATGTCTATAAAGAAAGCCATAAATATTTTACTTAGAAAACATAGCAACAAACATTAATTTCTAAGACAGTGCCTTGAATAAAATTGTGCTTTGAATTAAATATAACGTTTTCCACCTAATTGTATATTCAGTTATCATGACCTAAATATAGTTAAAATATACATTTTGTCTGTTTCTCTTAAGAGTAAAATAAAAATGTTAAGATTCCTCATTAGAAGAACATCTGTGAAAAAACCCATATATACCATGCAATTTTCAAATTAAATGATTTTAGCTCAAGTTACGATCTTGAGTTATGATTTTGAGAAGTCCATGTTCATATATCATATTAGTACATTGAGAGACTATTATAATAACTTAGTAAAATTTCTCATCTATAAAAGAGGACTAGAGTAGATAGCCATGAAAATCTGATATGATTAATGGAACAAATATAAGAGATACATATACATCTCAATCTTCATACTCTGAGTGGATCAGTACGCTAGATTGAACTGAATCATTTAATTTGTCCTCAATAACAACTTAGAAAAGAGAATTTAAAACAAACAGGATACAGGTTTGTCTAAAACATAGTAAGATATTAGTAAAACTAGAGAAAATTGGGAGTATTTATTTTTGAAAGCAGCTTGTGAAGCCTTACATAATTTTCTCTCATTAAAAATATTACAGAGATACAAAGTTACATCACTGTGCACATCAAATGCTTCTTTCAATTTTGTAAAGTTTTGTAAAAGCTTTTAATGTCATGCTTCTACCATTTATCAACTGAGGGTAACAAGAACATTTATAAAAGTAATATTAACACAGGACAAAAGAAAACATTTCTAGTTTGTGTTTTGTATTTAATAAAACTGGTGAAATATTAAAATGAAAGTAATCAATAAAGAAATTTTATATCCAAAGCATTATAGAATTTAAGTAATTGATATCTAAAATTTAATGATCTCATATTGTTGCCATTAAGAAAATGGGAATTAAGGTGGTAATATTAGGGAAATGTTTTCTAAATATTTTATATTTTGTTTATACTCTTCAAAAAAGTTAAAAAAATGTTGTAAGTTTAGCTTTTTAGTATTTGTTTTACTGCTATGAGTTGGGTATTATAAACTATTTCTAAAAATGTATATTTATATTTATTGAAAGTGTAAGATCACATTCAAACTACTGATTTAAAGTGTAATATTTTTCTTTTGTCACTTTGAAATTTGACAATTTTGCATATATCGAATAGATTTCCAAGGACTGTAGAGTATACATTGAAACAGGATTCTCAGTTATGCAAGCCCAGTATCATTAAGTTTAATATTTTACTAATATAGACCTACAGAAAATAAACTTTATTAGGTGGCTGATTACTGTGTCACAGTAAAATGTTATAATTGAGGCTCTACTTTGCATATTCACAGTATATTTGTATGTATGTATGAAGGTGTGTGCTTTTGTAGTGAGTTGGTACATATATGCATTTGGATATATATGCATATATATGCATATGTACACATAAAGCAGAGAGAATGGGGAAACAAAATATACAAATAATTTTCATCAGAATTATGTCCACGTTGATCATTTGACATATTAAATGAAAAAAATCTTTGTTTAGAATTACCGGGATTTGATAGTCTGAAATGTAGTTCTTAAGGTAAAAGTTTAATTATATCTAAATTATATCTAAAATTTATTATCTTATATCTACATCATCTAATATTTTTAAAGAGCATTTGAGGTATTAAAATCTGTATCTATACTGAAAATTGCCATTTGTGGTGTGACTTTGGACTAGTAATTTCACTTCTCTTTGACCCATTTCTCAAATGAGTGTAGTAGTATACTACTACTATTAATATATACTACTAGTATATTACTTCGCAGCTCAAAAAAATCCTCATTTCTAAATTTTGTAAAATGCTTATATGAAATTTTCAGAACTAAGAAAAGCAAAATGAGATAGGGAGGAGAAGCTGAGCAATTTATATTCATTATCAATGAGAAAAGGAAGAACTTCTTGAGTTATTAAAAATCAGGGTACTTAGATGAACAGTTATACAACTTCTTCATGCTTTAGGGGAAAATACATAACATTACACAGAAATGTTCATGAGTACAAGCATGGGCATTGAGGAACACACAGTACGTGTCTTTTAAATTCTGCTAATAACTACCGGGTTTTGAAAGCTTTTAAAAAAAGTGATTTCCTGTATTTGATTCAAGTCAAATCTCTTTGTGAAGAGCGTTTACATTAGAATTTGCAAATGGTAGTGAAGAGTGGCAGCTGCCAAGAAGGTCTGATACGACTAATTTAGGAAAGATTTTTAAATTGACTAAAATGGTTCAATTCTTTTTCTAGAAGTAGCTGGTATTAGCATTTCATGGAAGAAGCTTGACTAACTGGTTGCTATCTAAGACACCAACTTGAGGAATCTGAATGTGGTCTTAAGAAAGGATATCTTTTGACATACCTCAGTAATCTGTACATGATTTCAGAATGTTTCTTTTTGATAGTTTTCTACATTCAATAAAATTTAATCATCTCTGGTTTGTCTCAAGAATTGAATTTATAGGTAGCTTTAGCTTTAGAATTTGTTCAGTAATATTATCACAAGGGACTTGGTGATTCATCTGAATTTTCAGGTTTCTAGAGTTTCATGATTCACTATCCCAGAGTGAAACAGTAGCAACCCATATGTCACTAGACATTGAGAGTTTTGAAAAATTAGTGTGTCTTTTGATGAGCGAAAGCATAAAGTGACGTTAAATATACTTCAAAAATTAAAATTGCTTTTCGTAGTACCAGAAGAACCATCATTCACTGAATAAAATTTCAATATTCTTAAAAGGAAAGAAAAATTATTGGGCTATTTTTCTCGTGCCTTCCAAAAGCAATCAATTTTTGAACTGTAAGTTGAGAAAGGTTGGGTAGAAGCACACTATTTCCTACGGTAGGAGAACCTTTTGGTTTATATGAATAGGTGCTTAAAACTGCTTGATAGATATGAAGATTAAGCATTTAAAATAATGTTTTCACTGTCCAGAGAAATAAAGGTCTAAATAAATATGAGAAAGGGGTCCTTTTGAAAAAGTAAGATATTTGACTTCAGCAAATACTTTGTAATATTTACAAATAAGTTTTTGGAAGAAAATGACAGCAAAAGTGATGCACATAAGAAAATGTAAAGAAAATGGTGAAAATATTTTAAAAATTCCAATATATTGTTCAAAATTTATGAGGAATCATGATTAAAAAAAGAAAACGTTGAGTACAAGTTGATGCTTGGATATCAAATCAATTAATAAATGTATGATAACGGAAGTTATGGAATTTAGTGTTATTGTTTGAAAATGGAAATATCCTAATATTTTAATGTTACATAAATGTTTTTTCCAATACGAATATCAAAATAGTTTTGAAATATTGCATTTCAAGATATATATATAATTTGACATCCATATAGCTTTCATAAGTATTTCTAGATTACTGAAACATGTATACACACAGTTCTGTAATAACTTGTCCAGTTTACATGATTTGTCTGAAAACAAATACTTTTTCTTTTTTTTTTTGTGGGTACCGGGGGTCGAACTCAGGACCTCGCGTGCCAGCAGGCACCCATGCTGCTGAGTGATATCACCGGCCCCAAATACTTTCAAAGATACCAAAAAAAAAAAAAATTTAAAGTCATCAAAATAACTTTTTTTTCCTCTTTCAATGTCTCAATTTGGGTGACTGTTGTCTCAGTTTGGGGATGACCTTAACACCATATCTTAGATGGGTGTATTTGCTGTTTTACCATAATTTTTTATCATTTACTGAAAACTTTTGCCTCAGAGATAGGGGTAAAGATATACTCAATAAATCTAACAAGAAATGTCATTTTATACCTCTTAAATATTTTTAAACACAAATTCTTCTAATAGAAGAAAGTAAATTAAATATTTTAATCAGAGGCTTTAAAAGAAATTTGTAAGGTGAACAGTGACTTTAATTTGAAAACTTCTGATGTGAATTTATAATTTTCATTTTTACTATATATTTCAATAACTGGGATCTTCAAGTCTCATTTAATAGAAAACGAAAGGGTACTGTAATTTTAATAGTATATTTGAATATTTCAAAGTAAGTTGAATGTAGGTGGGTTAAGAAAATTCATTCTTATGATCTAAGTGAAGAAATATATAGTTTCAAAAAGAAATATTATTATGGCTTGATTCAACTGAAGAGGGAAATTTTAAGGTTAAAGGAAAACTCTATAGATACTAATTCTGGAGTAGCATATGATACAAAGAGAAAAACATGCCAGAGAATGTTTTATTTAGGAAAGACAAAGCTACTTACTTTAGTTTCACTGTATATTTTCACTTTAAATATTAACACTCATTTTCATCTATCTTTTTGTAATCAAGTATTATGGGATAAGCCAGTTAAATTTTACTTATTATAACAAATAAACAGAAATAGTCCTTAAGTATAAATTCTACGCTTGCTTTCTCAATTCCTCCTTAGTCTCTCCAGTAACATTTATCGAATCATTGGTTCTTTTGTTTGGTGTTGGAGACCTACATGTTTGAGATGTTGAGAATAATTAAAAGTTGATTTAATAATTTAATAAAGTTATTAAATATACTTAAATTCCAAGGAAGCCCAATAAATATTACCTGTTTATTACATCCTAAATTTGATAATGATGCATTTCATTATTAAATACTTTAATGTTTACAATTTAAATTGATATCAGCAATTGTCTAGTATTTCTATGTGATTTAAAATGAAAATATAAATTAACTATGTCCGTGTCTTTTCTGTCTGGTCACCCTAGATGAAAAACTGATACTCTTGTGTTTATAGATCTGTAAAAGTAATAGCATAGAGGTCACCCTTGAAGTACTTTAGGTTGATGGTCAAACCACAGCGTGGACCAATGTTGCTTTTTTCCAGTGGTCAGACGAAAGGGTGAAAGCAGGTCTTAGATTTGAACTGACTCACTCTACTTCTCTAATATTGGACAAGTAAATATGTATCTGACCTTTCTGTGATACAATTTTTCTATCTATTGAACTGAGATAATAACTTCCCAAGTAACTTACTGAAATGATGAATGAGGTATTATTTGAAAACTACTCATTTCTTTCATAAAAAGCTTCGGTGTAAATATAAGTGATGATATAAACCTTCTCTGCACTGAAAAATGCAAAATACAATGTGGTTGTATTCATTGTTATTATTAGTTATAATGATTCTTACAATGCTGCCTGATGTAGAAGCAAGTACTGTGGTTACGTTTTTACTGAAGTGAATAATAAATCTGACCTTTCAGTCCCTTGTCTGAGCTGTAATTTAGTTTGGGTATCAGACATAGTAATATTTAGTAATATCCTCAGATTTGTAAAATATCTCCTTGGCTGAACATTTTATTCATCTAAGAAAGCAGCATTTATAATTTTTCTATTGATATGCTAGAGAAGACATGTGGTATAGAAACTACTTGTAAGTTCCCAATTTCATAAGTTGTTGGCCTTCGATTCATTTTTCTTAAGTGAAAATAGTCTTTTTTTTTTTTTTTAATGTGGGTACCAGGAGTCAAACTCAGGACCTTGCTCTTGCAGGCAGGCACTTACACCACTGAGCCATCTCACCAGCCGGTGAAAATAGTCTTAATT
Organism: Erethizon dorsatum; assembly: GCA_028451465.1. Classification (NCBI taxonomy): domain Eukaryota; kingdom Metazoa; phylum Chordata; class Mammalia; order Rodentia; family Erethizontidae; genus Erethizon; species Erethizon dorsatum. The sequence continues at coordinate 21,579,050 of CM051824.1, forward strand.
CTCCACATATTTACCCATTTAAAAATAGAAGTTTTCAATAAACTATATAATATTCTGTATAGAATGAATAGATAACAAATAATTTTAAGAACTGATAATTCTGTAGCATATATGCATGTGTTTGCATATATATACACATTATATATGCATGCACATATGCTTTATATATATATAAAATGTAGTGTGTACACTTTACTGTGTGTGTACTGTATATGTATATTCTTTGCTAAGACAGGAATACAACCTGAGAAATGCTTCCTGGGGGAGTTTGTCATTTTGTGAGCATTATAGCACATAATAACACAAACTAAAATAATTACAGTGTCACTAAGGGATATAATTGTGTGGGACCACAATGTTGTATGTGGTACCCTGGTGACTGAAACATTTATACAAGTATGTGGTATATGATTGTGTGTATGTGTATATATATATATACACACATGCATATTGGCATCTACAGAAATTTATCAATACATATATAAGTACATATGTATATAAATATTAATGTTTTGATGTCTATAATAATTACTTATATTTATTGAATATGAAATGACTTATTTTAGAGAAGCTTACGGCATGATTCTTATTTTTGTCCCCATAACTATCATATATTACAAACCGAAATACATTTCTAAGTTTCCACAGACTATTTCTTATGATAAAATGATGTAATATTAAATAGGGATGAATGACAATATTGGTATACGTCCTTAACAAATACAAACCCCATGTTTCTTTTTTTTTTTTTTTTTTTGTGGGTACCGGGGGGTCGACCTCAGGACCTCGCGCGCCAACAGGCGCCCGTGCCGCTGAGCGATATCACCGGCCCCTTTTTCGTATGTGGGATCCAGGAGTCGAACTCGGGCCCTCGCGCTTGCCGGGCAGGTGCTTAAGCCGCTGAGCCATCTCACCGGCCCCAAACCCCATGTTTCTAAAGAAAACAAGTGATTTTCTTTGTGATTGGAGAAGCAGAATTACTCCAATATGGAAAACCTTCCTCTTGCTGAGTATATCTTATCAAACGTGGTATTCTGGAATTGAGGAAATTACCACAGTATTGGTTCAGGGATTCACTGGACCCCCTGTAAGAGACCAGAGATAATACTCTCATTGCCATACCTCCACGAGTCCTTATTCTGACTGTAGGATCACGGTCACGTTTTGAATATCCAGGAATTAGTGTCACTTCAGAATTATGTGTAATAATCAGAAGTCTGATTACTTCCCATTCCTCTACACACAGTCACTATGGTAAATTGCTGTAGACCCCTTTAGGGATGCCTCGGATAAAGATCTACAGTATGAACTATTTGGTAGGGTACCAGGCTAGGGGTTCTGGCTTCCCTTTCATTCATGTGTTCTGGGTCTGTGAACTGGCTTAGTTTGGAAACTATAGGTTTGTGACTCTCTCTTTTGGTGATAATTCAGCCTAGAGACCTTCTGCCCATGCAGGCCAAGTAAGAATTTAGTAAATGACTCATGTACTTCCTTTCTAGGGGCATTGTAGTCTACTACCTGACATGTCTCTTGTGAGTCAGGCTACTGAGATTACTGCTTTGAGTTTGCTGTTGGGATGGTAGCCATCGCCATCTCATCTCTGGTGATAAACTGCTGGCACCAGGACTCTGCCACCTCTGGTTCTCACTTTCCCATTACATTTAGGAATTGCATTTTGATAATAGCTATTCTGCAACTTCTGAATCAGAGAGAAGAGTAACCACAGAACTACTACTCTTGACCTTACTTTTCGCAACAACTTTTCCTGTCCTTCTTGAGACATAGCATTTGATACTCTAACTGAAATTTATTTATTTTTTTTTTAACTTTGAAAAACATGGCTTAGTTTCCAATCTTGAAGCTTGAAAGAGAAGGGAATATAAACTTTTCACCTTATACAAAATATTACCCTTTTATTTCTCTGTCTACTCATTGTATGCCTTTTTCTCAAACATCTGGATGGTAATAAATAAATTTAAATCAATATTACAACATGTTTCCCCTCAATTTTAGCATAATATTTTCCTTGGGAGTGTGTAGATGATTCTGCAACAAACATGAAGATTGACAAGGATCATTGGAATAAAAAGAAAATATCATTCATTCTCTTTTTCACTGAAGTTTTCTTTTCTAAAAATTTACTAAATCATCATAATTATATAAGAAAATATACCAGTTTATTATACAGTATTGTCAGATTATTTTTATGCTCCTTAGACTAAACAAATGAAAAGATACAGTTTATTTTGAAATATAAATGAGTATAATTTTGGGATTAATTTGATATATTTTGTTTATTTTCCGTTATTTACTAATTGTAAAATAAACAATTTTTTTTGGTACCATGAATCGAACTCATGACCTCATGGTTGCTGGGCAGGCGCTGTGCTGCTGAGCTATATCCCTGGCCCACGATCTTTTTCTTTAATGCTGAAATGTTGAAATTATGAAACTATTTATAAGTTAAATAAAACAGTTAACGAAAAACATTCATATACAATAATAATACCTTAGAAATCCAGGCACATTTATTTCTATTATATGCACAGATATGTGGGTGTGGGTATTATACAAAATTAACATGGTATTGGAGACCATATGTGTACATTTGTATATTGCTCCTTTGAAGTTCACATTTTATGATAGTCATTTAAGTTTGTTTGATTTGTTTATATTTCTGTTTTTGTTTGTTTTGTTATTTTTTTTGGTGCTGGGTATTGAATCCAGGGCCCTCATACTGAGCTATATCCATAGCCTTTTGTGTGTGTGTATATATATATATTCTTTTTTTTTTTTTTTTTTTAATTTTGAGACAGAGTCTTGGTAAGTCACTAAATTACTCAGGCTACCTCAAGTTCCCAGACAGACCACTATCCCTGGATAGAAACACCAATAATAATATTAATATATTTAATTGCATTGCTAAGAAATTTTATATTTTACTTAAGCCTTTCTTTGTTGAACATTTATGATACTCTGTTTCACTGTAATAAATATTCCTTAATTTTTTTTTTTTTTGTGGGTATGAGGGGGTCGACCTCAGGACCTCGCACACCAGCAGGCGCCCGTGCCGCTGAGCGATATCACCGGCCCCTTTTTCGTATGTGGGTTCCGGCAATCGAACTCGGGCCCTCGCGCTTGCTGGGCAGGCACTTACGCCGCTGAGCCATCTCACCGGCCCAATATTCCTTAATTGACATCCTAATGTAGATACATTCTTAGAAGAATTCTTAGAAAAACTTAGTCATAAAAATTAATCTTTCAACTCTATTACAAAATTATTTTTTAAAATACATACCTTTTATATTGCTAAATATGTACAAGAGTTCACATTTTTTTCTTCATATATACAAACATTAGTTAAAATCTGGCTTATTCAACAAGTTGAGTTTAATTTTTACACTTTTGATTTAATGCAGTAGAATCTTTGTTTTATTTTTATTTTCATGTTATTGGATTTCTTATTTTGAAATAAAGGTATATGAACAGTCCTTGAGATCAATAATAAAAACAGTTTTCATTTTAATTTCTTACATTGCTTTTATATTTTGAAGACCTTTTCCATCATGGATGTAGCAAACATGCATTATTTTTTGGTCACTTCCTTTGTAAGCTTATTTTTACATTTAATTATTTAATCTATATAAAATTTACTTACATATACTATCCAAAGTGGAGAACAGACTTACTTTCCCACAAAAGTTGTAATTTTTCAACATATTTACACAATAATATAAAACATTCATATATCCAAATGATTTTTATGCTTTCTACATCTGCCGATAAATTCATTCCTTTATGTCAGAACCATATTGTCAGACACCATAATAGTTTTACAATATAATTTAGTTTTTATGAGTACATGTCCTTCTTATAATTGGTAAATTACACACAAATGTTAAAAAAATCTGTCTTAATTTTTCTCTAGCACTTTTATTTGAAAAAAAATTTTGTATTTCTTTTTTTTTCTCTTCAACATAGATATACATTATTTTCACTGGGATGTTGAGTCTATAGTTAATTTTTTTTTTTTTGTGGGTACCGGGGGGACGACCTCAGGACCTCACGCGCCAGCAGGCGCCCGTGCCACTGAGCGATATCACCGGCCCCTTTTTCGTATGTGGGTTCCGGGAGTCGAACTCGGGCCTTCGCGCTTGCAAGGCAGGCGCTTAAGCCGCTGAGCCGTCTCACCGGCCCTATAGTTAATTTTTTGAGTAAGGGGAATCTTTTAAATTATTGAAATGAATTGTGATGAATAGCATAAAAATGTACAGTAATCCATTTACATCACATCTTTCTTATGACTCACATAAAGATGAGTTGATTTGCCTTATTTTAATATTCTCATAAAATATTATGATGTATGTATATTTGCAGCTATCAATATTTTCATTTTCACAATTTGTGTAGGTGTAATTAATTCTTATGAAATTTTTATTAAAAGTAATTTTTTAAAATATAAAATGTGGAAACCTCATAATTATATTTCTTATTTTCATATGCAGTTGACTAGTCTTCTGGAAGAAGATGAAATAAATATGATGTGGAGCAACCATTTTTGTTCTTAATGTTAATTACTCTACCTATTATATTCTTCTCTTTTTAGCTTTCTATTCAACAAAAATATATTTTTAGTTATAGGTACTAAAATTGGACTTAATGCTATATTTTTAGTATTTTATAAAAACATTGTTATAGCCAAATCTTTCTTACCAGAGTTATCATAAATACAGTCACATTATAAAATAGAAATTTATCAGGATAGACACTGAATTCTACAGAAGGGATTTTTACCATTTCCTTTTCTTTTTTATTTTTTTGGTGAGTTGCATCTTTTGTCACAGTTTAGTTTTTTATATTGTAAATTATACATTTTTATTTTCTAACATCAAATGTTCTTTGCATTTCTAGAATAATATGCTTATTCTTTCATGGTATTCTTTTCCAGATAGACCTTTATTGAATTTACTTTTATTTTATTTATAACTTTTATTTCTTTTTTTTTTTTTTTTGGTGGGTACCGGGGGGTCGACCTCAGGACCTCGCGCGCCAACAGGCACCCGTGCCGCTGAGCGATATCACCAGCCCCTTTTTTGTATGTGGGTTCCGGGAGTCGAACTCTGGCCCTCGTGCTTGCAAGGCAGGCACTTACGCCGCTGAGCCAACTTTTATTTCTTTCTTAGTAAGAACCCTCAATGTTATGTTCTCTATCATTGAGTTTTATTTACTCATTTGTCATTTTCAAGCTATGAAATGCTTATGTGAATTATTTTTCTTTGAACTATGTAGAATGGCCATTAAATGTTGCCTTTGAAGAACCCCTTTGGATATGGTGAGAAAAAGTTATAAATATTAGTCAGATTTGTTTTTACCTTTTTTCTATCCTTGAGTCAGAATATTTAATTATAGTTTCCTGGAAAAATCCCCATTTTCTTGAAAATGTTCATTGTATGATAATTTATGCACCAATTATTCATTTTTAAACATCTTGTCTGCTCATATTTGTTCACACAATCTCTGTGGACCTCTGTACTTTGAAACTGTAATGAGATTTGTTAGCTCCTTTGTGCTGTACCCTTATAATCCAGAATAAAATTGTTGCATCCTTAGATGGCATGTTTTTCCTTATGGTGATAAATTCCATATATATATATATATATATATATATATATATATATATATATATGTATTTATCTATACCTCCTTTAGTCTGTCTTTTTATATATCAGTCTTGCTCATTTATTCATATTTATAATTGCTAATGATATTCATGAATTAAAAAAAAATGAGGGAAATCGCCTTCACATTAACAGGAATATATATCTATGTTCTATTTCCCAGAGTATAATAGTATTAATGTCTGAATAAATCCTTCAGCCAATACTCTCTGACATCCATAGTAAACATTAGTGTTCACTTGCTTTTATACTAAAATTATTTTTTGACCTGGGTCAGGGGTCAGCAAATTATTCCTGAGAAAAGGAATATTTTAGACACTTTGCACTACATGGTCTCTGTCACTACTACTTGGCTGCTGTAGCATGGAAAAAAAACATGGAAATATGGGAAAGATGAATACATCTGTGTCAGAAAAATCTCGTTCACAAAAACTGCAGGCTGGGTTATGTTCCTGTGCGATAGCTTGCTGACCCTAACCTCTGTCACTATCATGAGCTTTTAAATATACTTGACTCTTAACCTCTTAAAAACAATACAGAATCTTCTGCTAACCTGAAATCCTCCTCTATCCTTATCCACCATATTCTTCTCTTACCTAGCCAAATGTTCCAAAATACTCTACCCTATTCTAATTTTCCCCATTAATCAATCAATTTTTAACCCACTACAATCTGTCATCGAGGCTTACCTGTCCATCCAAACAGCTTTTGCTAAGCTTGCTACTGACTTGTAATTAAAATCGGTCTCTGCCCAATGTGGTGGCGCACGCCTATAATCCCAGCACTTGGGAGGCTGAGGCAGGAGTATTGCTGCAAGTTTGAGGCCAGCCTGGGCTACAAGTGAGTTCAAAGCCAGCCTGAACTTCATAGTAAGACCCTGTCTCAAAAAGATCAAAAAAAAGAAAAAAAAAGAAAAAGAAAAAAAAATTGGTCCTTTTTTTTCCTTTGCTTTGATATTTTGGTAACATTCAACACTTGGTCTGTTCTTTCTTCAAATGTTCTCTGCTTTGAGACTCTAAACTCTCTAAACTTAAGACAATTCCTCATATCTTTTGTAATCTCAGTTTCCTCTACCTGAATAGTATGATTCATTTCTTATGCCACTGTTTCTCTTTGTCTCTGTCTCTCTGTCTCTCTCTCTCTCTTAAACTTATATAACACAATACAATTTTCTTAAATTTATATAACACAATACAATTTTCTTAAATTTATATAACACAATACAATTTTCTTAAATTTATATAACACAATACAATTTTCTTAAATTTATATAACACAATACAATTTTCTTAAATTTATATAACACAATACAATTTTCTTAAATTTATATAACACAATACAATTTTCTTAAATTTATATAACACAATACAATTTTCTTAAATTTATATAACACAATACAATTTTCTTAAATTTATATAACACAATACAATTTTCTTAAATTTATATAACACAATACAATTTTTTTAACACAGTGCAATTTTTTCACGAAAGATGAACATGGTATTTTTCTATTGTTTGATCTACTTCTCTATGTTCCCCATTTATGTACCGATTTCTTATTTGAAATGTGATTTCAAATAATTAAGTGGATCCATTTTCAAAAGTGAACTATGATCTTTTCTAAACATATTTTCTTCCCATATTTCTTGTCCTTTAAATGAACCTTTTTATTTTGGGAGGTCAGAATTGTGGGAATCTTCTAATTTTTACTTTCAAATATCTCTCAAATATATCCATTTCTTCTCAATTGCTAGTGATACCAAACTCAGGTCTTGTTTCATTGGGTTTGTCTGTGGTCTATAATGCAGACAAGGTACATTTTTTCAAAACAAATGTTCTCTTCTTCCTCTCTTCTTATTTAAAAACTTTCAGTGGAGTCCTTATTTTTCATGGAATGAGAACCAGACCCTTGAACCATAACCTAGGAAACCCCGAATAACTGACTCTACCATCCCAGATCATCATGTCACACTCTCCTTGCTTGCAGATCTCCGCCTAAGGAGGCTTCCACAATGCACTGGCCTATTTTCATGTCTCTCCTATTATTATGCTGCCTCCTTTGAATTATTTTTATACACCCAGCACAAGAATGTTACTGTCCTCCTTATTAATTCCCAGTTATCACCTCCTGAAAAGGCTATTGTTTAAATACTGGTGTGGTCAAACTGCCCTGTTTTTCCCTGGCAGACCACCACTTAATATTTTATAACACATAACCAGGGTATTATCTTTCTTTTTTGGGAATTATTTATTTTATTATCTGCCATTCTTACTTGAATCTATTCTACTCAAGGGAGGATAAAATACAACTATTTATCTTTGAACTTTAGTATTTCACTCGATGTCTTACAAATAATAGCTGAATAGATAATAACTGAGAAAGTAATTATTTTATTTCTAAATTTTACTTCTTTATATTTTCTGGATCTTAAAATAATTAGAGCTATTCTTTGAAAAATTTCATTATAGAATTTTGTCTGGAAAGATTGGTAAGACTATTTCACTTTTAGAATGCAAATCTATAGGTTAAGGTATAGATTTTTGTTGTGGCCCATATTTAAATGTATATATTTATTTTACACATCTTAAATTTGTATACCTTTTTAAAAGTTCATGTTCAAATCATTTTGATAATGCATAAAAACAAAAATGAGAAAATACCTTACATACTTGAGAAAATACCTTACATAATTTTATTATCATCTACACAGCGTATATGTATATGTATTTTATTACTCAAAAATTAACGTAAGCAAATTGTTTGTAATCTTGATTTTATTAACTATATTTTGAGTATTTTTATGCAGCAGTAAGCATTCATTGGCACAAAATCTCAGTTGTGGAGAATATTACTTTTCTCTACATGGGTTCCAGTTTTGTTTTGGTAATTGCGTCAACTTTTTGAAATAAATTTAAGAGGATAACCTTTGAACTTATGTCTTTGACAGTGTACTTAATAATTTATAATTTATAGTGACATTTAAATCTATTTTCTCATTTCAAACTTTTTAGTTTTACATTTTGAGAGTGACCTTTTTCAATTAAGAATCAATGTATTTTTGTTGTTTTTACATTTGCTTCTTTGATTAATAATGACACATGTAATTTCTTATACTTGTTTGAGTGTGTATATTCAAACACCTGCAGTTCGTTTTCTCTCTTTTTTGTATTGATTTAAAATTAGCTTTAAAATAGTTTGCTAATATGTTAGCTTCCATAAACACCACAAATGGTTTTTCCTGGAGTACGTCACTTGACTTAAAATTACTTTTGGGGGGAATATTTGCTTGTATAATTAGAAAACTGTTTTCATATACTTGATAATTCTAATTTTATTTTTCTCTTTCTGTTGTGTGCTACCAAAGTTCTCTCTAGAAAATATTTTAAAAACAGTTTTACTTTGATTTAGCCAGTACCATAGTGGTTGCATTTTGTTTTTTATTTTGTTTTTATTTTTTTTTTATTTATTTATTTTTTTTTTTGTGGGTACCAGGGGGTCGACCTCAGGACCTCGCGCGCCAGCAGGCGCCCGTGCCGCTGAGTGATATCACCAGCCCCTTTTCTGTCTGTGGGTTCCGGAAGTCGAACTCGGGCCCTCGCGCTTGCCGGGCAGGCGCTTAAGCCGCTGAGCCATCTCACCGGCCCGCATTTTGTTTTTTAATGCAAATCATTAATTCACCATTTTATTGCCAAAATTTTCTCCCATTTCCCAAAGTGATTTGTATTTAATCAAGCTATGACATTGTATATTTATTAACTTGTAGAGCGTTAAGTAATTATATATACATGTACTAACATTTTATATATGCGTATTTGTGTGGCATGTGTAAGGATCATGCATTCATTTATATATTCCAAAATATGCATATATGTGTAAAAACAAATGCTCTTCTTTTAAAATTTTTATTGTGCTGGTGCTTTTTTCATAGTGGTTAATTAATATACTAACTGAAATTATGGTTTTTATTCTTATTTAAGTTTTTTGGTTATTGGCTTCATGTAACTTCTGCATTTGATATATATTTCCCACTATGTTGTTATCTGTTGGCTTTTGTTCTTTCCAGAAACATAATCTAGAAATAAATCTTCTAGCTATAAATCATTGTTAATACTCTGTTCTATATTTTGGATATTTTCTGTGCGTATGTGAATAAAAGCATTTTTCTGCTATACGGTAATACCTATATTGATCTAAATCTTATTTGTCTCTATGCTTTTGGATTTGTTTCATGTATTATGCTTGGATTTTTCTACAACAGTAAATAAAAAGTCTCTATTTTCATTTTAGAAAATGAATCTTTAGTGGTAGACAAGTGAGATATTTGAGTACCGAATTTCAAGATGAATTTTAGAATTATGGTACTGGTAATACAATAAAATATCTGTTAACACTTATTGGAATTGTCCTTTTTAAGAATAATTTAGAGTGAACTAATATTTTTCATATTCTAAATTGTTTTTTATAGGATATGATTAATCTATACTTATTTATATGGATTTTTATCTGTAAGTAAAATACTGCACTGTTACGCACTTTGGAAGAAATATAATTTTAAATATATTGAAAACCTTTTTTTATTAATATAATATAATAAATTTTCCCTTTTCCATATTTTCTGTATTTTGCTGTTCTGTAGGTACAGACATTTTGTATGTGTTCATATGGTTGTATTTTCTAATTACAAACAGAAAGAACAATACAACAAATATTAATACCAATTGTGCTTTGTTTCTTCGGTCTAACAAACAGCAGATTCTTTATTTGTCCATCATCTCCTGACTCATCCTCATTGCAAAAATACATATTCTTTTATTTTCTTAATCAAACTGAAGAATTTATTTTAATCATAACTTGACACTGAGAGACACCAAGGCACTGAGAGGCACTGATACTGCTCAGCAGCTTTGACCTCTAGCTTCCACAACACTTCCGAGGAGGATAACCCTTGCTGTGTAGGACTTCAGCAGAGAACATGGAGCATTCAAAGTGATGGAGGAGTGTTTGCAACTAGCAACAAAACTCTTCTATGGGACTAGAAGGCAACAAAGTGGTCTGCATTTGTTCCCATTCTGGAGAAGTAAAATGAGACATGCTGCTCTCAACTACAGGGAGAAATATCTTTCTCTTCTTTAGGCTTTCTGTAGTTCTCATTAAAATCTCTTGAATGAGAAGGACAAGAAAGCCAAAATAAGCATGTGAATTCAGAACAAATTGTTAGGAAGGTGCTCCGTTTAAATCTGACAATAGACTGATTAAGGCAAGCCAAGGCAAATGAAATGCATTCAAGTTCAAAAGGTAAGTCACATATGTGAAGCAGCATATGTAAATAAATAAGGATTATTAATTTGTGGGGACTGTAGAAACTTACAAATTGCATAGAGTTTCTATGAAGGCATTAAAAATTTAACACTACGCTGGACAAAAAATAAGTTCGATTGAAAGTTCTTTTGTGATCCTCTAGTTTAGAGTGACCTTAATCTTGGCCTTAAAGTGTTGAAAGCAATTTTGGTGATTCACTTGTTGTCCACTCCACTTTACCAAAAACAGGGTTAGAAACAAAATTAATGGGAAAGCTAGGCCAATATTGAAACTCATTTTGAATATTGTTTTTCCATCTCACATCTATCTCTTTGTATCCCAGAGACAAAATTAACATCTGTTGTAGCTAGGCAGGCTCAGGTAAGTGTGTAGAGAAGTATGACCAGAAAACTTTCCCTCAAGGACTTACAAATTGTAAATCAGCTCTTCTTCTGTGCACATTCCTATAACAAAACAAAACAAAACAAAACCCTCGAGTAATAAAGGAGCTAGTAAAGGTTTTCTTAATTTCAGCACTATTTAGGTTTTAGTATAGATAATTGGTGAGAAAGGGAGAGTGTGAACTTTCTAGGAAACGTAGCTGACCTATATCCACAGATACTAGCATCAAACCTACCTATAAATAGTGACAACCAACAGTGCAAAATAATCTCTTGGAGCAGCAAAAGCAAAATCATCATGGTTGGTAACTATTGATAAAGTACATAGAATCTGGTCTTCGAGGGACTAAGTAGCCAAGGAAGGCTCAGTAGCAATTCTAAAACCTTGAGTCAAATGTCTTCTAAAACCTTGAGTCAATAATGCATTCAGCAAATTGGTATTTTTCTCTAAAGTAAACTCAAGCTCAATTCAAAACTGAGAGAATTTCTGTGTGCTAGCATTTACCAAACTGGTGCGGTATCAGAGTTTTCTTGATGACATGGATAGTATGTTTCACTTATCAATGTTAGAAACCTGACAAGGTTCTGCAAGTAAGAAAAAAAAAAAGTAATACTAATACTAATATTCTTGTTCAAGGAAAAAATAAAACTAAACATTTTTTGCCACCATAGAGGTATTGTAGGGCTATAGAATTTTAAATGAGAGGCAGTGTTTGGCAAAACCAGAAAATACATGGCAAAGAAAACACAATTTCTTGCCCAATCCCTGAATAATTATGTGTGTGAAACATAAATATCACCAACCAGCTTAAAGAATACTTAATGTTTGTTTAGGCACCAGTGAATGTGTATCTATGCTTTACTTATTTGCCTGTTAATATGTGGACAGGGGAGAGAACTTGAACTGTTTTCACTGTTAGAGGCTCTGCAAAGGAAGAGTCGGGAAAACTAAAAAGTAAGCAAGTAGCTGTGAACACAGCAAATGAAATGTGCAGAAGGAAATTAGCCTTCGGAAAAAATTTGGAATTTGGTAGAAACACTTCTGTAATTTTCCACACTCTCTAAGAAGATAGTTTTTCAGATGACATGCTCTATTGGAGGAAGCTATTTTCACGGATGGTAGAATTGTCTTCTATTATATAGAAGAGATATGGTTAAATTCTTGATGAAAGCTTTCTTCCAATTGAGTTTGAAGCACACCGGTAATAAAACCTGAACAAATTGGAACAAATGCCATAGGTGACACGGAGAGTCTAAGATTAAAAAAGAAAATAATATATTTTTTCCTTCTCACTTTAGAAATACTGTAAAGTCTAAAAGATCTGGGCACATATATTAGCCTCCCCACACTAAGCTTTGGGATCATGGCCAAACCGTGTAGCCTATATCAACTTGTTTTCTTATCTATAAAAAAATGATTCTTTTTGTACCTTATTGGGGATATGGAGATGTCAGGTACTCAAGAATATTAAATTATCTCTGGCACATAGTGAGCATTCGTATTCTACTTGTAATGCCCTAGACTTCACTACTTTTTGGAGGTGTCTTTTACTGTTTATAGCAATTCAAACATAAAATAAGATATGTGGTATGTTTTTAGAATATGTTTTCATATAAGATAAATAACCTGATATATATATATATATATATATATATATATAATTACAAATCCATGTAATCTCATGCAACATATATACACACATGCATATGTGTATGTACATATGTATGTGTACATATGAGTGTATGTATGCCTGCATACATACACACTTATGTATATAGTATAGTGTGTGAAAATAGATGCAGATTTAGATTGTTTCAAATCAATGACTTTAAGTTCCACTAGTATAAATTAGAAAAAAGAAGAGAAAATTGAACCCATATATTCAGAACATAATAAGAACAAAGTTGAAATTTATCAAATGAAAGAAGAAAAATGATGAAATTAAAAGCCAATTATTTGAGAAAGCAATACATCTGATAAAACTCTAGTCACACTAATTGGCAAAAAATCAAATGAGTGCAGAAATTATCACTTGGAACAAGGTAAGATCATTGTAGATGGTAAGTTCATTGAAAGCATAATACGGAAATACCGTAAACTTCTTTTGCCAATAAATTTGTGAATTTAGATGGAATTTTAAATTTCCTTTAAATGCATGAAATAAGAAATCTTACCAAAGTAGATAATATGAATATTCTTATATCTATTAAAGATATTTAGTACAATTTTGCAGACCTTCCCATAAATAAATATACAGGTGTAGGTGACATCACTGTTACATTCCACCAAAAAGCAAGAAATAACACAAATTCCACACAAAATGAAAGAAATTAAAGAAAAATTTGAAGGTGAGGAAACACATTCCAACCCATTTAGGACATTCATATACTGACATCAAATAAAGGTTGATCAATTATAGAAGAAGAAGTAACACTTTTCTATTTCAAGACTTACTAACACTTAGCATCCAATGTGCTATGAAATTGATATCAAGATAAATCAGGGTAACCCAACAGAAGGTCCAAAAATACACCCACACATAGACAACTGATCATTGGCAATAATGCAAAGCCAGTTCAAGGAAGAAAGCAAACATTTATTTTTGAACAAGTGATGATTCATATCTACACATCAAAGAAGCAACAGAAACACTCCATCTCGTACCAGTTTGCTTCTGTGGTTCAGTGACCTACATGTGAAACTTAAACTATGAATCTTTTATAACAAAATGTAAGAGAAAATCTGCATAAGCTTGTATTAGGCACAGGTTTCTTAGATATGACAGGAAAAGCCTGATACATGAAAGAGCAAAATAATAACCCAGAGAGAACCGAAATTGAAACTACTGATCTTTGAAAGGTATTATTATTAAGGGAATGAAAATAGAAGCCACTGACTGAGAGAAATAGTTAAACTGGAAAAGATAAATCATGCTAGATACTGGCAAAAACCTGGAAGGTCTACACCTTTCATACATTGGCGGTGAAGATGTAAAATGGTAAAATCATTTTGGAAAGGTATTTGGAATTTCCTTAAAAAGTGAAACATGAACCTAATCATGTCACCTAGTCATTCTACTCCTAGATATTTAATCAAGAGACAAGAAAGGCTGTGCCCTCACAAAAACATTATACCCAAATAGAACAGTGGCTTTCCCTGTACTATCCAGCAACTGGAAAACAGAGTGGCCATAATCAGTTTAATGGACATATATTATTGTGTCTCCATATAATGGGACATTATTTCGTAATAAAAAGGAACACACTCTTGATTCAGAATATAGATTAATATCAACATATTTTTGATGAGTGGAAGAAGTCAAGTAAAGAATATTCTATATGACTCTATTTTTTTAATAAATTCTAGGAAATGGAAACTAATCTATAGTGAAATATCAGTTATTTCCTGTTGAAGGGGGAAATGCTGATAGAAAGAAGAGGCTCATGGAAAATTCTGAGGATGGTGAAGACTTGATTATTTTGATGGTTTCATTAATGTATAGAATTCAACAAACATATCAAATTGAATATATTAAATATGTGCAGGTATGTATGTTATTTATGACACCAAAAATTTAATGCAGCCATTGATGAAAGACAACTTCTGGCTGGATGTGGCAGAGTAAAAAGAAAAGAGTAACGGCAGTGAAGTGAGCTGTGAATTCCCTGTGGAAGACTTTTGAGTAGTAGGGGCATTATCTACTCCTAATCTTTATCCTGAGAGTCTCACTGGCCACAGGTCTCAGCACATGGAATGGCTAGGAGAGGTCTCTAAATGGTGAGGAACTTTGAGGGTCACTAGAACATTTTATTTATGTGACAACAATAAAGCAGAACAAGGTCGATTTAGTAACAGTGAACTAGGCAGTGGAGGGCCTGAGGAATGAAAAACATAAACAATTAAAAAAAAAAAGGCTTTTTAGAGACACCTCTGTTTCTTTATTTTAAAATTTAACTTAATTTTTCCTCTCTAAAGTTAATAGCTTCTTTTGTGTAACTTTGGTACATCTTCTGGAATCCATTATTGTATACAACAATATCAGTTTATTTAGCTGTACAGTCATTATTGTATTAAGTACATACACTATTTCCGTCAGTTTATGAAGACTATATAAGAAATACATGTTAAATTTTATCACACTATTATATCCTATCTATAGAGATTATTTCTATTAACCAATTAATAAAGTAGACTTAGCTTAAGATGTCTCCCAATTGTCAACCACCATTGCCCTGCTTCTAAATACTAGTTCCTGGAAATTCAAATTCTATTATTATTTCCTGGACTATAATAGTAATGTATGACAGCAGTAAATTGGCTATAAAATATTAATTTATTTTACCAATGTTTATTAAGAAAGCCAATTAGCACTTTTTTCTTTGCTATATTTATTACTGGAATTAAAGTGTTGTTTAAGTAAGTATGGAGCTTCCTGTTATTTCTGTGTCCTGCTATAAAGTATATAAAAATGGACACTGATTAAATCGATGTTGTCTTCATAATTTTTCTGATCTTGAAACTTATGTGGGAAGATATATTTCTTAACTCCTTTCTATATAACATCTATGTCATGGATTTATTGAAATAATCCTCTTCTTGAAATATAATGGAAAATTTTATTTTAGAAATTAATTCTTTTTAAGAGATCCTCAGCTGTGATATACATAGAAATCTTTTTTTTTTTTTTTTTTTTTGTACCGGGAATTGAACTCATGACCTCATGCTTGCCAGGCAGGCGCTGTGCCACTGAAATGTATCCCTGGCTAGAAATCTTAATGTATAATAAAATTGTCATCTTTCTATTTACAGTCTTAGAAATAATTTCCCTTCTTCTTTCTTGATTTTGCTTTACAAAACTGTGGATCCATTTATCCTTGTTTCAAAAATGATTTCAAAAAATATTTTTAAATATATCCCTCAGCCTATTTCTTATTAATTTTTCCTATTTAATCTTTATTATGTTGTATCTATTAAATAAATATTAATTATGCCACAAAATTAAAAATTTTCTTTCTTCTTTTATAATTAAAGTATATGTTTGTAACACTATTTAATAATTTGGTTTTATCTATATTTTATGAATTCTGGTGGATGCATTTCTAATCTTTCATAATTTTCAAATAGATTTTATTTGTTGTTTTGTTTTCTATTTTGGCCTTAGATTTTTCTATTACTGAGAATACAATGGTTTGCTTGCTTGTATGTGTTGATTTGAAATGTGTGTTTTCTTTCTTTCAATTTAAGCAATGTTCCTTTAAAAATAATTATTATTACTGTTATATATTTTGATTGTATTTTATTTTAGAACCACCAGACATTATATTTATATATAATTGATACATTTTTATGTTTTATAGATGATTGGTTTCTAACTTTAGGCTTTTTCTTTCCTTTGTTGTATATTTTTGCACATCATCTGTATAATCTTTGTCTCATTATTATTATTTCAGAAGATATATGCTTTATTATGTATTATGTATGCCTTATGTATTCTTCAAAAAAGTGCTTTTGTGCTTAATAAATTTGTTTAATTTTTTCTTACTTTTGTAATTTTATGAGTAAGATACAAGGAAATATAATTAGTTTTATTCCCACTACCTAAGACAAGGATTTTAACATTCATTTTCTTTTTTTTGTTTGTTTGTTTTTCAAAAATATATTCTTATAGTTAGTACTAAATCTAAAGTTATTTTATTGTAATTTTCATATTCACTTAAATAATATTTTCCTTTAAGATATTTTAGATGAATTAAAAGATTTTGTTTTTGTTGTTGCTTTTTGTATTAAATTTCACTCTATGTTGCGAATGTTATAGGTATATTTTAGCACTGAAAGCTGCTTATTCTGCTGTATGGTGTGGAATTTTGTTTTATCAGTATTCTTTATTTCAGCCAGAATATGCCAAACTATAGAAAAGACAGTACTTAGAATGTGATGAGTCATTTCCATCTAGTGTTTTTCATCTTAGGAACATTTTTGTTTAAAATCAGACTATTTTTCTGTTTTATTTTCTTTATTCCTTTTAATTTCATATTTTCCCTTTTCTGGACTCTTCACTTAATTTTTATCTAACTGGTGATCTTTCAATATTTCCTCCTGGGAATTATTTTCAAATTTTTCTCATGCTGCACTTTAATTTTCAGTCCACCATTTCTCTTAAATGCCTCCCATGAATCATTTTCTCTCTTCGATTTGGTTTTTAAAAAATATTTTTTTTCAAAAATGATTTTAAAAATGTGTTTGACCATATAACATGATATTTTGATATATGTATACACTGAGGAATAGCTATATCAAGATATTTAGCATTTGCATTATCTCATATGCTTATATTTTGGTGTGTTTGGTGAAAAAAGCACTTTCGTAAATATTTCCTTTTTAATTGAGATACGATAATTGTAACATTTATAGGGTACATCATTGTATTTCTATCCATGTATACAATCTCTTTCTGAATTCTTTTATCTTCTTTGTCTGTTTCTATCTCTGTTTCTGATCCTTCATTCTATTTTCTATTTTTTTTTTTTTTGTGGGTACCGGGGGTTGAACTCAGGACCTCGCACGCCAGCAGGTGCCTGTGCCCCCGAGCGATATCATGGGCCCTTTTTTCGTATGTGCATACCGGGAGTCGAACTCAGGACCTCACACTTGCCAGGCAGGCGCTTATGCCGCTGAGCTATCTCACTGGCCCCATTCTATTTTCTTACTCTATTTCTCTTATATACAAACTTGCTTTCTAGTTTTGCTATTATGTCCCCTTTGATAAATATCAAATTGAGTTCTAATTTATCATAAGAAATAAAATGAATCATTTTCTGAATTGTTACACTTGCCCTTTTCAAAGATTGTAAAAGGTTTGATTTCTAGCTTTTCATTTATTATGTAGTAGTTCTTCGTTGGACCCACATGTCATTATTCCTAAACCTGAGTAAATTAGGTTCAGATACGGTATTTGCAAAGTTACAAGGGAACAGGGATGACTATAGTGTCTTCTCTTTAGGTTGTTGAATTACTTTGTACGATCTTCAGCAACTCTAGAATTTGAATTGAGAGGGTTACGTGCTTTGTTCAAATTTCTACCGCTCCCTTCCCAGACTGGTTCTTTGGTGTAATAAGGTATCATCTTCCTCTGACTAGACTGCCTGATTTTCTTACACACAAGCTAAGATAGAAAAAGATCAATTTTTATTATGGACTACCGCTACCCACATTCTGTAATGACAAAAATGTCATCTTCTAAGGATTTTTCTCTGTGGAGTTTACCCTCCAAAATGTAACGTTTTCTTCCCACTACAACATATGCCCTTTTATTAGAGGAACTTCAATCTCTATAGAGATATTGTATTTCTTTCCACATTAATTTTGCTTTGGTTTTGGACTCATTACAGATTTATGAATAAAGTCTTTGTTTGAATATTTAACATTGTCATTTCTCTTTTGTTACATTATTTTTTTAATTTCCTATCTCTTTATTTTGCTTCAAGTTTTATCAGATATACTCTCAAGTTATTGTTTATTTTACTTATGTGGTTATGACCTTCTGTTCCCTTCGTACTCATAAGTTAGCAAGGCTGAGCGCAAAGTTCTTTCTGGACACATGCTGTTCCATTTTTGGTATTTGGAGTTACAGACATGTAATGTGTGTGAATGCTGTAAGTGAAAATATTTGCTAGCCAGTTCTCTTCATGGTGCAGTTCCTGCATCTCTGAGAAAAGGAAGGAGATTACAGGAAGGATTAAGTATTTGCCTGGATATTTTTAGAGACCACTACTTCATGACACGTGGGTTGAGCGCTTGGTAGAAATATCTGAGTCGGGCTCCACTGTCTCATCTTTCCAAAAAGACATCCAGTATCTGCAAAAAAATTATTTCTTTGTCCAGGCAAATCTTATGCTAAATTTTTATCACTTCTATCTTTGTATGTTTGATAAGTTGAATGAATATATATATATATATATATATATATATATATCAAAATTGACTAGCTATTGGCTGTTTTATGTTTACTGGAAAAGCCCATGCATATAAATTTTATATCTACAAGTACCTCAATCAACTACTATTTATTTCCATCCTCTGACCTATCATTTTTAAAGTAGAATGATTAAGCAGATATACTATAATAGATATAACATTTTTATAATATAATGTGTTTACATAGCAATTGAACAATTTCAATCAAATTTTGCAATATCTGAATATCTATAAAATTCAAGATAGCATATTCTCTAGCAAGAGGCTGTTTTTCCACACTGTACAAAATTGTATCTGTAATTAGACATTAATTCTTTAAATATCAAACAAAGAATACTAAGGAATATGAAAGAGGAGAGGGGTACATGAAAGTAGTTAAAATCTAAGCATATGTGTTATTTTGTTGGTTCATCTATCTATAATTTATGCATGGTGTTTTTTTCTGAAATACTAAACTATGTAGGCATGCTCCAATGCTAACAATGGTAATTATTTCTCAAGCACTGTGGTTCATGTTTTTGAAATAAAAATTCTGTAGATGCCAGTTATTTTAAAGCTTCACTATGTTTCTATTAGCATGATTATTAAAAAAGAAGTAAATTATTTTTGCGAACAAGCAATTTTTGGTTATGTTTACAATTGATTTATATAACCAAAAGTGAAACTGTATATTAGAAATGATTGTTTAAATATTTTGAATATCAGGGGCTAATTCTACAAATAGCAATGAAAATAGATTTCTTAGGAAGACAAATAAATAGTAAATTATAATCCAGCGTTAATGTAAACTTAAAGACTTACCTTTGCAAACAAAGCATGATCATGTACTATGTGCTACCAAAGAGTAGTCATTTCACAAGTTTAGACAGATCACAGTCTTCTAGAGAAGAGGTCATTTGAAGATGTCAGAAGTATGTATCCTAGAGTAGTACTGAAATATCAAGATATATTGAGAGACCATTAGATCATAATTTTATGTATTACTTATTCATATATCTGTTAGACAGAGCCTGAATAATGTTTTATTGTACTTTAAAGGGTCACAAGTTGATGTGTTATCAGAGTCCCTACCTCTCACCAAATAGTTTACTACCTCATGTAAGAGCCTTCTTAGAACCAGGTTCAAATATAGCAAAGATTTTAAGCGAGTAAATAAAGAGAAGATGTAATTTAGTTCTATTACTTCTGCACTGCATAGAGCATAGTATTAGAAATTAATTCATATCTGTACGTTGTACTAAGGCAAACTTGCTATATTGCTTTATAGATGTGCAACTATGTCACTGTAAAATTCCACTAAAATTTCAGCACATTGCACTTTCCATTTGATGTTTAATTTTCTGTTAGTTAACTGGTATAGAAATGAAATTAAAGCATGATCATTTCATATGCTTTAAATTATTTGTACACATAGAAATATTTACCTATGTAATTTTTCATTCATTCTGCGTGGTATGTTAACTCTGACACAATTCTTTCAAATGAGATAATTTTTAGTACAGGTATAAGATTTTTAGATCTCTATCACAAGAGCTAGAATTGGCCAATACTATCCTTATAAAATAACAAATGACATGTCAGAATGCATTAATTAATTTACCAATTTCAATGCAATTATTTGAAAGTATATAAAGGGCAGTAATTTATCACAACTTATATCTAAATTAAAGTAGCTTGCAATAATAGTTCTTATACTCCCAATTATTTACTAAATTTTTCAAAAGTTATAAAGACATTCTATGTTTAATTGTAACTGACACGTCTTTTGAGAAAATTTATAAATTAATTTAATGTTAATGGATGTATTAAAACATACAAATTGTGTATATAATTTTGGTATCATGTGGTATTTAAAACATACATACATTGTATATTGCTTATATCAGGTTATGCTGTCTGTCATCAAACATTTAATATTTCTTTATGGAGAAAATACTCAAAATCGTTTCTTTTTTAGGAGAATTGGCATTTGGTAGAGATCGTATTGAGTCTATAGGATGCTTTGGATAGTATGGATATTTTTAAAATATTGATTTTGCCAGTCCAAGAACATAGGTTGTCTTTCTGTTTTTGTATATCCTTTTTAATTTCTTTCATAAATATATTATAGTTTTCATTATAGGTACTGTTCACTTGATTTTTAAATTCAGTCCTAAGTATCTTATTTTTGTAGTGATTTTAAATCTGATTGATCTCTAGATTTCTATTAAAATTGTTAGTTTAAGTTATAAAGCAATGATACTAATTTTTTTATATTAATTTTATATCCTCCAACCTTGCTGAATTCACTCTTTGGAGACATGATTATATATATAAATATTATCATATATGATTTTATATATATAATTGCTACTATTTGCAGACATCCTTATATAATAATATATAACAAAATAAATTAATAAATAACATAATACATTAGTTATATAATACATTAATTTATTTATTTATCTTATCTGATTTTTCTAGCTAGTACTTATAGCACTAGTTGGGTGAAAGGGGTAAAATTTCAATTTTTATTGTTGCAGATCTTAGAGAGAAATCTTTAAGATTTCAGTAAAATATTAGCTGTTGTCCTATGATAAATGTCTTAACTATGATGAGGTACATTCTTCTTAATTTTTGCAGTGTTTTCAATCATGAAGTGACATTAAATTTAATCAAATGCCTTTTCTATATCTATCGAGGTAAAGATAAGAAATTTTGTACTTCATTCTCTTGATGTAACGTATCACATTTCCTGTTTTTTTGTATTTTCCACCATCTCCGTGCCCCTAGGGTGAATTCCACTTGATCATGGTGAATAATCTTTTAAATGTGCTCTTAGATTTGGATTGCAATCCTTATAGTGAGGACTTTTTGCATTGTATTCACCAAGAATAATGGTTGGTAGTTTTCTTTGTTGTGTGTTCTTAGTGGTCTTGATATCAGGGTAATGCTGGCCTCGTAAAATCCATTAGGAAGAATTCCCCCTTCTTCTGTTTCTTGGAATAATCTCAAGATAATTGAGAGTATTTCTTTAAATGTCTGTTAGAACTCAGCAGCAAAGCTGTTTGGTCTGGTCCTGGACTTGACTTGGTTGGAAGACTCTCTATCACTGAATAATTCTCAATAATTTCTTATTGATCTGTACGGATTTTCCATTTCTTCATGATTAAATCTTGTTAAAGTACATGTGTCCCGAAATCTGTCCATTTTTCCTAGATTACCAAATTGTTTGCCATATTGTTCATATTAATCTATAATTTCTTTGTCTGATCTTGAGTCTGTTTTTTTTTTGTTGTTGTTGTTAGTTTAGCTATAATTTTTTCTTTGGTTTAGAAGAAAAACTTCATTTTAAAAAATCTTTTGTGCTATTAGTCTCTATTTCTTTTATTTCTGCATTGATATTTTTAATTTAATTTTCCTAAATTCGGGTTCATTGTTTCTTTTGTTTCTAGTTCCTGGAGATGCAGCAATAGTTTGTGTATTTGAGTTCTTTTGGCCATTTTGATGTAGATATTTATTGTTTTTTAATTTCCCTTTAGCATAGCTTTTTCTTTATCCTACATGTTTTGGAGTGTTGCATTTTTGTTTTGACTTGTTTCAAGAATCTTTTAATTTCCTTCTTGTTTTTTTTTTTGTTTGTTTGTTTCTTTACCTACCAGTTGTTCAAAAGTATTTTCATCAATTTACCTGTAGTTTTATAGCTTCCAAACATTTTTGTCAGTGATTTCTAGTTATATTGCATGTCGTCAATAACATTTCAACTTTTTAAAAGTTGTAGACATCTTTTTTCATGGCTTATCAAATGATTTATCCCAGAGAATTAATTTATCCTACTAAAAATTCAAATTCTACAGTTTTCACATGGAATATCCTGTCGAATTCTGTAGATGGTTTTTGTTTTAGGGTGCGATTTAACTCATTCTGTTTTGTTTTGTTTTGTTTTGTTTTGTTTTGTTTTGTTTTGTTTCTTTTCCTGCCTGGATGGTCTGTCCATTGCTCAAAGGGAGATGTGAATGTCCCTCCTTAATGAATATATTAGAATCTATCTCTCTATTTAGTTCTATCAATACTTGGGTGCCACAAAATAGGAGGAAATTTCTTATTGCTAATTGGCCCTTTATTACCTTGTCTATTTTTACCGCTTTTGTCTATTTCGTCGGATAGAAGTTTGGCTACTCCTGCTTTGTTTTGGATTCCATGTACATGGAGTATCTTATTTGATCCACTCACTTTCAGTCTACATATGTCCTTAGAAGTAAAATAAATTTCTTGTAAGCAACATAAATTTGGGTCTTTCCATTTTGTCCTTTCAGTCACTCTATGACTTGACTGGATGATTTAATCCACTTGCATTTAATTTAGTTATTGATTGTTAAGTTCTTAGTTTAGTCACTTTGTCATTTGTTTTCTAGTTTTAATATAGTTCTGTTCTTTATGTTTCATTTCCTTCCACCCTTCTTCGTGGTTAAGTGATTTAATGTGGTAGCACTTTTTGAATTTTTAATATTTTTTGTCTTTCATTGACTTGGCTTTTTAGTTAATATGAAGCTAAACAAATATTTTGATTATAATAAAGACTTTTGAAATAATAGCAAGCAAATATGATTATAAAAGTAAGAACAGAAGCAAACAAAACAGCAAGAAAAAATAAGCTAATATGAACACTTTACACTTGTACTCCATTTGTACTATTTTGAAATTTTTATATCTCATGTTACATTTTCCTATACTGCTTAACTCTTAACATAATAATGAAGTTATTATTATTTTTAATTGTTTTAAATCATAATCTTCATACTAAAGGTATTAATATTCTATGCACTATGTTTACAATAATAGAATATTTTGAATCTGTATAGTAACTTTTATAAGCTTGTTTTTTAAAGATTCTGATATTTTCTTTTTTTTTTTTTTTTTGTGGGTACCGGGGGGTCGACCTCAGGACCTTGCGCGCCAACAGGCACCCGTGCCGCTGAGCGATATCACCGGCCCCTTTTCCGTATGTGGGATCCGGGAGTCGAACTGGGCCCTCGCGCTTGCAAGGCAGGCGCTTTACGCCACTGAGCCATCTCACCAGCCCTGATATTTTCTTTTTTACTCACTAATATCTCTTTCTTTTAATTTGAAAAGCTCCTTTAGCATTTCTTACAAGTCAGATCTAGTGATGATATATTTTCTCAGCTTTTGTCCAAGATTGTTTTGATTTCCATTTCTAAAAGA
The DNA here is from genome assembly GCA_028451465.1 of Erethizon dorsatum. NCBI lineage: Eukaryota > Metazoa > Chordata > Mammalia > Rodentia > Erethizontidae > Erethizon > Erethizon dorsatum. The sequence continues at coordinate 21,603,608 of CM051824.1, forward strand.
TAATTTTTCTCTGGATTGTATTCTATATTGGCGGACTATTTCTTCAGTACTATAAAAAACACATGCCATTCACCTGTCCTATAAGTTTTCTGCTGAGAAATTTGCCAGGTGAACTGAACACCCTTACATGTTGTCTTTTTTGTCTTTCTGCCTTGAAAATCTATCTTTTACATTTGTGACTTTTATATGTCTTAGGGCAAAACTGATAGAGCTAAATTTAACTGGTGGCTTTTGACCTCCCTTTACCTGAATTTTTAGATCACTCTCAATGTTTGGGAAGAATTCTGGTATATCTTTAAAGGAGGTTTTTATTCTTTGGCATTTACAAATCCTTTAAGAACTCCAATAACCCAAATAATTTTTCTTAATATTGCCCCAAGTTTTGCAAAATATTTATTTCATTCCTCTTTACTACTTTTTCTTGTTCCCTTTTAACAGTTTATTTTCAAGTAACTGTTTTGGAGATTAATAATTCAGTTTTTTTGTTCATTCAATCTTGCCATTGATGCTTTCTATCACATTTTCAATATCACTTAATATGTTTGTCACCTCAAGAATTATCATTTGGGGCCCGTGATATGGCTCAGCGGCATAAGCGCCTGCCTGGCAAGCGCAAGGTCCTGAGTTCGACTCCCAGTACCCACATAAAAGAAAAAAAAAGAATTATCATTTAATTTTTTTAAATTACTTTTATGTCTTTGTTAAACTTCTTTGTTAGGATATTAAATTGTTTCTATGTTTATAATTTTTTTCTCATATTTCATTAAAACTGTGGTTTAATTTCTCCATCTAAGCCCTTTCCAACAATGATCGCTATCTGGTCAGTTTCTGGTACATTGCTTTGAGTACAAGGTGAGATCCCAGTTATGTAAAAGCTCTTGATACTTGTTGCTCGTATTGTTGGCTGGGTATTGAAGGATTAGGTGTTGTGTCTTTCTAATCTGGTTTTCTTTATAACTTCCTTTCCAGAAATTCTTAACAGGCTGCTCATTTTCTCTGGGCCTGTAGTTACTTTTCCTGTTTCAACACAGGATGGCGGCCAAATTCTGGTTTGGCATAGCCAACTGTTGGTGTGTTGTCACAGTGTTCTCACTAGAAGGTAATACAATCTCGGCTTTATCCCACATCAATTGTTGTATTGTTCAAAATAAGCAAGGGAAGTAACTGGAAATGATACTTCATTCCTTTAAGCCTCTCCCTGGGGCTAGGATAGGCACAGATTCCGAATGCACCGTTACTGCCCTGTTGTTTGGTATAGTGAGACGCTTTGCCTTGGATAGCCCATGTCCCAGGTTCCTATGCTTTACCTACAACCATGATGCCATCAAGCCATATCACACCTTGAGCCCACACCCTGCTGAGAACAATACTGGAATAGGAGTAAGCCCCACAATGCTGTGGTCCCCCTACTACTGAAATGGTCTTGGTGCAAAGACCACTGTAATCAACCACAGGTAGTGCTGGCCAGAATAGATGTTAAATGGACTGGGAATGTGTATCGCCTGGGATCAGGGCTTTTCCAGAGGCTCCATCCAGAGTTGTACCTGGGGATTAGGATGGTTAGGGTCTTCCCAGTGTTAGTTTTCACTGATCTGACACTATGTTTCTGGGAGAAATTCTGTGCTTACTACCCTGTTCAATCCCTAGTAAATGGAGTCTTTTCCATTCTATGATGTCTAAGGTTGTGCTAGTGTGTGAGAAGGCAGTCTCTTGTTCCCCAAAACTAATGGTAAACTGGATTGCGCCTACATCTTACAGCTTCAAGGAGTTGTACTGTCTCAGGAGAACACTGTGGCCCATACCATAGGTGGCATTGATGTAGCCTGAAATGTGAATCCGTCCCACTAGGGTGTGGGTCTGGCACCAGGGCAGGTCTAGATCTTAGTCTTTGAGCACATGCATGGCTATCACTGTGGTGCCCAAGGTTGGAGAACAGGTGGTAGGCAGAGTCTTTTGGTGACCAAGGCTGTTGCAAAGGTATGTTACACCCGAGTCTCACAGCCTAAGACTGTCAGCATGGTCTTAGGGACTATGCGCCTCTGATCCACTTTATTGGTGACAGTGGTATAGGTTAAAACATAAAACTGTCTGATAGATATTCAGGCTTTTGTCTGATTCTGGAGCAAAAATAGTGAATCCATCTATCCGTTGTAGACTGTGTGGAGCCTTTTGTTTCTACCTGGTGCTGGATCTCACCATGAGGGCACGATACTGAACTCCAGCATAAAGTCTTATGCTACCTTTTGTGTCTTGAGGTTGAGGGAGGGTTGGCGAAGGCAGTCTCTTCTGTACGGCTACCACAGTTCCAGGGGTTCAGTCTGCTGTTATTTGCCCAGTGATAGGGGTTGCGGGGCTTTGCCCAGTTTTACAGTTCACTGTGATAGGCCTACGACTTGGTCTTAAGTCTCAGGTCTGGGGTTAACTCCCTTTCCTGCCCAAGCAAGAGAATTCTTTCTCCAGGCTGTGGGGCTTGCAGTTGTGGACAGGGTGATATATCAACTTTTTCCTTTTTGCCTTCTTTAGTGCATCTTTTCATTTTTTTAATGCAAAAAGCAGGCACTGCAATCTCTCACCCTTTTTACATAGCTCTTATGAAGGTAGTTTGGTGTGTGAATAACTGCTCAGCATTGTATGTGGGGAGACAATGGCTAGAGGATCTTAGCCTTCTTGTTTAACTTCCTAAAACTGATTTTAGGTTATTTATAGAGTCTTTTTTTTCTTACAAGAAATGCCTGCTTAGCCTGGATTCATCCTAATAATCCAAAGTTCATAATTATGCTATCTTTTTCTTAATGTCATTACAAAATAATTACATAATGGTTCTTACATAAAATTCCACTTGCAAGAATCTGAGAAACCTATTTTGTTATTTTTTTCTAAGATAGATAATATGCCACCCTAGAAAGTCATATTCTTTCTTTCTCTCTAAAATTTATTTCCAACATCCTTTAAATAACATTGTTACCTTTCATTGGGCAAATTATCATCCCCATTTATTTCTGATGAAACTTCTTTATCGTGTTGAAAGAAAATAGATATTCCAAAAATGTAAGGCAATGATCAGTGGGTCTTTATAGCTCATCGTAGAAGATGTGCAGATGCAGAATAATCACTGAATATTTACTAGGTGTATATTGTAAAGCATGATACAGGTTTAAAAATTATTTTTTAAAAAATAAAGTCCCTCATGAAATATATACATGAAGGAAACTGACAATATGCATTTTTGTTTGTGTTTCACTTGGACTTGAAAATCTTGGCTGCCTTGCTTTTGCTGATAGTATCCTAAATCCTATCTTCTCTATAATATGATTTCCAGCCTATTCTCTTAGTTAAACTCCTAGTAATCCTCATTAAGCATTGTATTTGCTTTGTAGCAGGAGCTCAGCAGGCCACAACTATACAAGAATATCATGTTTACTTCATCATAATTTCTCCTCTCTGTAGATCGCACTGTGTCCTATTTTATCTCCTTGGAAAATCATTGCCATTAAAGACAGAGTTCAAATTTTATAGTCAATTTTCTAAGTCATAGTGGTGTGCTCTTATGTTTTCCCAAAGCTTGCTTGCTTTGTTTGTCTTCTTAATCACATTATATGACTTGCATTAAATAAAAATATTGTTTACATTCTATTCTCTGTATTTGAATTTGGGCTTCTTAATTAAGTTTATACTGACTTTGCTTTTATATCTACGAGAATAATAAATTATCTGATGCATGAATGTTTGTCAAAAATAAATTTTAAAAGCAAGCATGATGAGATATATATTGTAAATAACCCATGGAACAGAAACCAATATTGGAATTTTTAATTCTACTTAATATCTTGATTCACTGAGCACATCTTTCATCCTGAATTTTCATAGTCTTCCTGGAAAGATTCGACATCCAGATATTCTTCAATGCTATTTACTGACGACCATGCTATTAACTTGTATTTGTGCTTGGGTAAACTCAAGTTATAGTAATTAAATTCAGTGATTGCAAGATTATACTTTATTAACTGTTAAAAGCAACAAAGAGGATGTGACTTTATAAGTACAAAAGGAAAACTGAAAATTTTTACTATGTAAGCATTATATTTAATCAAATGAAAATAATTTTAAAACTAGTTATACTTGATAGTGTAAAATTATTTGTAGATGTCAAAAATATATATTTCACTTTCATATATTAACAATTATAAATAAAACAAATTTTATCACAATTAATAATGGCTTACTTCTGGGTAGTATTTTCTGACCTTACCAAAAATATCCTTTATAATAAATTATAAAATTTAAAAGGAAGGACAGTTTTCATAGCATACACTGATCCTGAATCCATAGGGACCTCTTTGGAGTTTCACATCTCACTCAAAAATATAGTCAGTCATTCAATATAGATAATTAACCTTGTGAAAATAAGTAAATAATTCCATAATTTTGTATAATATGATCCACCATAAAAAGGAAGAAGATGTGCACCAGTGAAATAAAATAACATCGAATGTATCAGAAACATTAGCATTGAGCTATAAAAAGAACTCAGGTTAAATACAAAAGAATTCACCTATTTCTAGTTTAAGTGATTGGTTACTCAGAAGCCCAAAGCCCCATGTTTGTGTCTCATTCACACTGCCTCCCTGACATGGCAACACGTTGCACCATCTGTGTGTGTGTGGATACCCTTTAGTTAGACTCAAATCTAGTCAAAAAATGCAGGCTTAGTGCACTTTATTATGCTATTGCTTAATGGTAATACAACTGATATATATATATATATATATATATTTTTTTTTTTGTGGGTACCGGGGGGTCGACCTCAGGACCTTGTGCACCAGCAGGTGCCCATGCCACTGAGCGATATCACTGGTCCCTTTTTCGTATGTGGGTTTCGGGAGTTGAACTCGGGCCCTCGCGCTTGCCGGGCAGGAGCTTAAGACGCTGAGCCATCTCACCGGCCCACAACTGATATTATTTGTGATCTTAGATGAACCTTTTAAAATTGAGTTGTTATTTATTGAAAATTAAAACACGCACTTCAAAATGTTGAGATATATTTCTGTATAGGATGTTAGAATTTATGATTATATAATATTATCAATAAGTCCAAGCTACTGTAATTAAAGATCATTACCAATTCAGCTATACCTAGATGATTAACTTATTATGCTAACCAAAATTAATGTAAGTACAATTTATTGGGTAGCAGTTTTTATTTTGCTTACAAATTAAGCCCTCAAAATTTTCTTAATCCACATTTTTTTTCAGATTGGACTTCACACTAGAGTCATTTTTATTCGTTAGTCACCTAGAGCTCCCCCTTAAAAGAGAAATTCACTGAAATTTCTCATCCCAGACTTAATCATTTTATGTTCTCTACTCACCTATCTTCCAGATAAACTAAACAGAAAATACCATGCGGTCTTCTAGATTTTCATCTAAGGGAAGAAAGCACTTATTATAAATAAATGGTTGGGGTGTGTAAAAATGCATTGTAACTTAGACCCTCATGGCCCTTAACATAAAAGCATGGCGTTATGGGCTAGATAGGAAAATATTTAGGATGGACAAAGAAGTTCTATGATTTTTCTGTTAATACCAGTTAATGTGCCTAGCAAATTAAATATATCCTAAATAAAGAATGAATCAATAAATTTTTAAAACACACTTTTGGTAATAATTGCCAAATATTTCTATTAGAATGACAGGAGAAACTACATTTTGCCATACCAACTTAAGTTTAAAAATGTGTAGATCTTTATATTATGCAATAGCTTTAAATTTCTTTAAAAATTATTATTTATTATTTCCTCTATGAATAAACACCTATCTATAATTTGTGTCAAATTTTATTTTCTGATACATTTATGTAGAACAGAAAATTAATCATAGGTAGTAAGTTGTGTGTATATTTGTATATATGTGTGCAAATATTTCTAAGGATATTTTTGCTTTTCAAATGTATTGTGTTACGGTAATATATGCTTCAATTTTTTCTTTCTCTGCCTTTTTAGTTATTTCTTGAAGTCTCAAAAATCTCAAGTAGGGGCTGGTGAGATAGCTCAGTGGCATAAGTGCCTGCCTGGCAATCTCGAGGTTCTGAGTTTGACTCCCGGAACACACATACGAAAAAAGGGTCAGTGATATTGCTCAGCGGCACGGGTGCCTGCTGGTACGCGAGGTCCTGAGGTCGACCCCCAGTAAGCACAAAAAAAAAAAAAAAAAAAAAAAAACTCATGTAGATTTATACACCAATGTCTTATAGGAAATCAAATGGGAAATAAATGTTCCTCTTATAATCTCACAGTTGGAGTAAAGATCCTTTCAAATCATATTTAAAAAAGCACCAGCAACTTCAAATTAGTGAGAATCATCAGTGGTCGCTTATAACACACTTCCTACATCCAATGTTCTCTTTAAAAAGAAAAAAACAATAATTCAATAGCAGGAATAGTTTCACTATCTACTGACCTGAAAGATGTAATATTCGATTTGAAATTTTGGAGCATTTTTATTTTCTTTGTGGAGGTAGTTAGAAAATTCTAGTTGATAAAATTCATTAAAAACTACTTTAAAATAATCCCTGCTTACAAAGAGAAAGGTACATATTATGCTTACTGTCAGTTCCTCAAATAACTAGAAGATAAAAAACAAACAACCCTCACCACATTCTTACGTTAGTCCCGTGTGGTAAATTTACTTTCCTGTTTTGGATAATTGTACTATTTTTGGAATTCATACTTTCCATGTTATGCATTCATAGAAAAAAACTGACAAGGGATGCCTGAGACAAACACAAGTCCAATCTCATGATCTCATATCCAGAAGAAAAGAACTTGGAAGTATGATCAGAGTGGCTCCTATAAACGGAAGCTACTCCAGAACTCCAAGTTACGGCCCCTAAAGCACCAGATGGTGCCTGTCTGCCACTGATGTGTTTTCCTTCGCTTCGTCTGTATCCTATAGCATTATCAAGCCCCCAAAGCTAAAGAGTCAATATGTTTGCACTATTTTAATTTTATAAAGCCCGATATTTGAGTTCCTGACAAAGGCAGATTCTACCCATCTCAGTTTATTTCTGTAATGTACAAAAGAGAAAGGGAAAAGGCGACATTGGCTTAACAAGACAATCCATTATTTTCCTCCTGCTTTATTACTGTTCATATTTTAAAAAGCAGGTTCTGGATACTGCTGATTTAAAGTACAGCATTGCCGTATCTTGGATCCATGATTTCATACAGGTTACTTTACAACTCAGCGCCTCAAATTCCTCCGCTGTAAAGTGGCAATAATAATAGACTTTTGCTTCACAGAAGGGTAGCGAGAGTTCATTGCACTAATACATGTAACAGTTTAGAACACAGCATGGGAAATACGTTCAGTAAGGTTAGTACTCCTGACAGGTGCCATCAAGGAGACAATGAATGAAAATACCTAGTGGATGGATTATAATCTTTACATGGAGAGTGGACAAAGAGGGGACAGATACTATATTTCCGTGTAGGTCACATCTGACAAATCTTTTGTCAATTCAAGGCTCTATTACTTGTGGAAATTTAGTATGTGTTGCATGACTCAGTTTCTTTCTGTTGCATTTGGATGTAGGTTCCAGTTGTAAAGAGAAAGAAATAACAGACACCCACACCCACACCCACACCCACAAACACACATGCGCGGGAGCTATGCCAGTCTCTCTTTCTGCTCCTTCTCCTCCCCTGACCTCCACCTCTCCTCTCCTCTCTTTCTCACTCCTAAAAGTACTACATGTAGCAAGTTTTCTTTTGTATATCAAGTGATGCTTAATGACTCATATGAATTATTCTTTTTGTAAATTGTGAGCTTTTATGTTTGAACTTTCTTTTTACCCCCCGCTGCTGGCAGTGCTTAATTTGCCTGTTTTCTTAATAGTGGCAATACGGAGTAGGGAGAAAGGAATATATCTAGGAATTGAAATGATGCATTAGTCAATTTGCTGAGTCCCTTCGCCCTCACAGTGGTGAGCTGAACAATTTTTTAATGAACAGCTGGACATTTACTCTGGGAGGACATTGGCAACTTTCTATGTGCTGTGCTCATGTTTTGCATTATTAACATTAAAGCAGAAGGAAAAAAAAACATTACGTTGGGAAAATAGGACAAAAAGTAGCACAAAGCATCTCTAAGAAAGAATGAACGCTTTCAGTCAGCTGCAAGCAATCTGTTGGAGGCAACAATGCTGGAAATGTTTTGCAAGGGCTCTGCCTATTTTATTCTGTGGATCCTTGAGCCTGCTCGTCTTTAATAGTAGAAATCTACACAGATCAACTGATTAGGCAGGATTCGCTGAGGTTGATAATGGGAAACAATGTCATTTAATAGAAAGGCATGGGCTGAGTCAGACCCCATCTCTCCTTCACCACAACTATGTTCACAAATCACTCTAGCTCTCTGAGTTTGCTTTGTTCATCCGGATGGGGCAGTGGTATCGCCACCGTATGCCAGAACAGGTTTGCAATAAAGATGAACTAAGATCTTGGATGGGAAAACTTAGTGTCATAAGTAAAGTTTTACTTGATATGTACTTATTTTTCCCCCAAAAGTTTAGTCCTTTCATATTTCTATACCTCTCCAATACTAGGTGGTTGGTAGCCCTCTGTGAGAAGATGAAGTGTGCAGCTGATCTGAAGGGGTCTGGGGAGCTGTGGGCATGAGAGGGAGAGAGGGCAGGCAATGGCATGAAGCACTGGCAGGAATCTTTCCTAACCCCGAGACCTACTGTGACTCAGGAGAACTTCGAAGGCAGTGATGCGCTGTGTACCTCCTGCAGGCCACATTGCTTTTCCAGTCAAAGCTGCCTCTCTGTTAGTTATCTTTGTTTAGAAGTCTGGGGAGATTAGCATCCTGCTAAGGTGCACACTGTCCGGTAAACCCCGAGGACTTGCTTTTTGAAACCTCCAGAGCTTTTGCAAAGTGAACTGCCTATTTGATCTTTTTTTGGTCACTTGTACATTGTTAGCAGAAAAATATTCATTTCTAGACTATCCGAGTTCCTATACAATTTGATGATGACTGGTACAGATCCTACAAAGAGACATTCACATTTACTTTATATAAAAAAACAGACATTGACATTAATGAAAAGGTCAACAAGGAACTGAAATTACTTAAGAGACAGAAAAGTCCTTATATAAAGAATGAATACTGAATAACATGATATTTCACTGTACAGGATGGATCAAGACTAAATCTTTTTTTCATTTTTAAAAAGATAAAAATTGTAAAATTCTCTGTGGCAATTATAGCAGGCACTGTCTTCACATCAGAGGCCAATTGCAGTTCTGCATAGGTAATTGCCTCTGAAATGATAGGAACAAATAAAACTTCACTGCATCAGACTAAAAATGCAGATTGTGTTCCAGTACATGCATCACTGTGTTTATGTCACTATGGGTGTCAAGAACACCTCTCGTTTTTGGACACTGTGCAAGTTGGCCAGCAATACCTTTTTTTTGTGGAAACAGTTTCTCTCTTTAAGGAATCCAAAGAAAAAATTAAATATTTACAAAACTAGATTACTATTAATTTATGAAAACATGTTCAAATATATAGAGATTCGTGAACAATTTGTGAGAACTCTAGCAATTAAAAAAAGAGACTGTGGAATAAGGAGTGGATATTGGTTTTGACACTCTATCCTGAAATGTGAAACCTGAGATTTGTCTTGAATAATAAATAATATAATGAAAATAATTTTGTGTATATATGTATACACAATTCCAATTTGAAATTAATACTTTTATATTAAATCACATTTTTTTTTTGAGGAAGAGTCTCACTGTGTAGTCCAAGCTGGCCTTGAACTCATTATGTAGCTGAGGCTGGCCTCAAACTCTCAGTGATCCTCCTGCCTCAGCCTCCTGACTGCTGGGATTACAGGCATATGCCACTATGCCCAGTTTAAATCACATTTTTTGTTTTAAAAAATGATATTCCATAAATAAAGTTTGAAATACTGCTTCTAGTACCTCCATGCAGGTCCTAATCAATTTTTTAATGTGCGTGATAGGAAAAAACATAGAGGGGAAGAAAATTATTTAAGAGGCAGCCAGGAATAGCAAAAAGAGGACTGGCTGTTGAGGCTGCAAACATTAGACTTTAACTAACCTTGCAAGTTAGAATCTGTGTAACCTTGAAGAAGAAATGAGCCAAAGGTTTGACAAACCTAATTTTAGGATTTTCTGTAGTTGAGTCTTTCTTATTTTAAAATTCATTATTTTTTGCCATGGAAGTGTGCATACATTATCATATCACTTGAAATTTTTCAGCTGTACCTTCTTATGTTCTTTTATTTTGTATACTGGCTCTTGATTTTCTCAAAATTGTTTCCCTGAATCCTCCGTAGGTCTTCTTAAAATGCATATGTTTCCAATAGTAACGTTATGTGGTTTACAATCTATCTTTTTCTTTAACACTTTTCAGCTCTTGTGCTCATCTATAGCCCCTTTTCCTGTGTCTCTGGAGAACATTGGAAAGCCTAATAACCCATTCCCACTGAGGCTGGCATTATATCATAGTGCACCCATCCCTGTAAAAATATACTATTACATACCCCTTTAAAAATGTATTATTCCACATACTTTTGGATTTATTTTTACCTCTTTTAAGGTAGCACTTTAGAAGAGAAATTAATAAAGTGCATCTGAGGAGAAAAATGAGTGAATCATCTATAATTTTATCACTAAAAAAATCTTTAATTTATTTTTCTGTTAAAATAGACTGTAGTAGCTTGTTTAATTATATTATTAATTTGCAAAAATTAGACAATTACTATAAATAATGTCTGCAACTGGCTTTAGCATGGCAACCAGTTTGTGTCATGAAATATTCTATTGCAACTTTATTTAGACAATGTATAATATTGTAAAGTTTTGCCAAAATAAATTTGTTTCCATTATAGCTTTAACTAATATTCATAATTTCCACTCTTTTTATGATAATCTTAGTATTGTCTAGAAGTTTCTTTTCGGTTTTCTTTTTATAAGACTTATTAAAAATAATGCTTATTTTTTAAATTTCTAATTTTTTTTACTACTAGAAGTAATTTGTGGCTTTTGTTGCACTGGGGTCAGATAACTTGACTAACATATTTACTCTTGATTTCTCTGTATTAACTCCCTTCGCCAACCTTGGGTACTGAGGATTGAACACCAGAAACACTAAACTACATCCCTAACTCCCTCACTCTCCCACACATTTTTTTTTTTTTTTTTTGAACCAGAACCTCACTAAGTTGCTCAGGTTTCCCTGGAACTTTCAGTCCTCTTGCCCTCAGTCTCTCAAGTAGTGGGAATTACAAATGTGCCCACCATGCCAGCTCATGTATATACTTTTAATTAATCAGTTTTACAAATATTCTAAGACCACATAAGGAAAATGTGGAAGATATTTGAATACATAGCTCTAAAATGAAGTTTATAAGTTATAGTATTCAATTTCTTGATAATCTCACATGTTTGAAAAATCCCCCCTTGCAGAGTGGAAAAGTTAAAAACTTGGATGAAAGACAATTAATTTATGAGTATAGTATTATACTTATGCATCAACATTCTCATTTCAGCGACAAGTGGACTACTAGCAAAACAGAACTGGTTAACTATTTTATAAAAAGCGGGATAATTATTCATGTCATATAAAAATAATAATAGCCTTTTACATAAATGAATACATGGAAATGTGTAGGATTCTTAAATACCAAGAAAATATACATGTAGGCGTTAGTGAGGCTGAGACAGGAATATTAGAAGTTGAGCACTGAAAGAATGAAGATAAAAAAAGAGGACCCTTTCTTTGAATTTAGAGTCCGTTAATGGGCTCACGTGGTTCATGCATCTTTTTATCTGTAGAAAAAATTTGGGGGGAATATTTCCCCTGAGAAAAGACTTCATTCATTTCATTAAGATTTCCAATATGCTTGTATTAGGAAAAAGGTCAGTATTGATTAGTGGGGGAATACAAAAGTTTAATTTTTTTCACAATAGAACCTTAAGGAAAGCTATAATAAGAAATACAACATGCAGGATAGTAAGATAGAAAAATAGTTTTTATTATGTAAAAAAAGTGAGCTTATACACAAAACAATTGATAATAAAATATTGTATATTATGTTTAAAAGACGCAAAGAAAAACAATAAGGCAACAGGAAAAACAGAGGTATAAATTGGCAGTATTTTAGAAAATGCCTAAGTCAAATGTAAATAAGAGATATAGAAAACATATTAATGATCTTCTTTTCCTTGTGAGTAAATATTTTTAAACACCAGTGTTGATTGAAACATGAAATAATAGGAATTTTCATAACATGTCTGGATGACAATTTTGAAATACAAAACCTTTTAAAATAGGCATATTGTGGGCCAGTGATATAGCTCAGCGACATAAGCGCCTGCCTGGCAAGCGCGAGGTCCTGAGTTCGACTCCCAGTACCCGCATATTAAAAAAAATGCATATTATTAAAGTAAATGTGTAAAACTGAGACATTAATCTTTTCATTATCTGTAAAAATATCTGTAGAGAAAATGTCTATAAGAGTACTATATATTCTTCGTATAAAATATTATGTGTCCATTTAAAATATATGATGTCCTTGTACAAAGTAGTTTAGCTATTGCTCGTTAAATTAGTAACTTAGGATAGCTAGTGGTGTATAATGAACAAAAACAATTTTACACATTATTTTTATAAGATTGAAAATTTATTTATTTTTTCTTTTCATTAGGAAAAATATGCCCCCCAATGAATCTAACTTGATCAGTCACAACTGAACTGAGTTGTACAACCAATTCCACTTGTGTTCATCTATATGCATAAATTTGAGGAGCTTTGTAAGTAAAATGGGCCATCTCTATTAAAGAAAGAACTATGTTTCCATCTTTTATGCATTTTGGAGGAAAACTAATTATACATGCTTTTTTTTGTGTGTTTATATTTCTGATTTCCAAGAAACTGCTTACTTCTTATATAGTGATTCCCTCTCTCCCTCACTTTCAACTTACTTTTAAAAGTAGAATTTGTATTTTTAATATCGTCTTAATGAGCACAATTGTATGGAATCATCCTGTGATGCTGACTAGGTTGTGAAAACATTGAATGTGTTCATATTATAAAGGTATATATTATTTGAACATTTCATTATATTACGTCTTTATTATTTTATAAAGATTACAGTAGGAAAAATTGCTTATCTCATAAACATAATTGACTCAAAAGTGCTCTTTGCTGCATATACTGAATGTATTTTGATCTTTACTTATGAACTTACTGGATTTAAAGGGGTTTAATATATAAGTCAAAAGGAAGGAAAGTAAAGGACAATGAGGTGTTCTTAATTTTAGCAGTTTGGTACTAGATTTCTTATAAGATTTATTTGAATTTTAATCAATCTATTATCATCATTTAACTTTGACACTTCGTGGTCTAAACCAAATATAACAATTATATTTATTCTTTTCCAACTGTAGTCTTGACATTACTGTAGCAGCCCTCTTTTTTTTTTTTTTTTTGGTGGGTACCGGGGGTCAACCTCAGGACCTCGCGCTTACAAGGCAGGCGCTTACGCCACTGAGCCATCTCACCGGCCCCTGTAGCAGCCCTCTTGAGAAGGGTTCACTGAAATGGACTTATGAGCCTACTTTGTATTCAACAAATCATCTAAGATTGGAAGTTTGACTCAACCAGAAAGCCATATATATATAGTTCAACAATCCAAGAAATAGGACTGATAATTTATTTTTTAAAAATAACATACCATACAAATACCTTTAGTCCCAGATCAATACCTCAGAATCTATAAAATGTCTTTTAGGTTTCTACATTTCTCAGGTGTTGCCTTCTCTTTTTTTTGTACTCTCTCTTTCCCCATTTTCCATCCTTCTCTCTCTCCATCTCTCCTTTCGTTTGTGTTATACTATCCCTCCAAATGTTAATATTTGAAGTTATTTGGTTTTGATTTTTTCATTGAAAATAAAAAAAAACAACAAAAACACCTTGAATGCCATTGTTGATGTTTTTGTATCATTAGCCAAGAAAGAACAAGAAAATCATGGTTCTGTTTCAGAATTTTTAAAAATCAGAAAAAGCCAAAAAATAATATTTCTGTTTCAACCCATATTGCATGCTAATAAAACAGGAATAATTCTCATATCTACATGCATCACATTCTAAGCAAGAAAAATAACAAGGAACATTTTCTAAGTTGCTGGGACTAATTGAGTAAAGGATGATTTGTAAGAATGATGCACAAGCAGCCTTGGCAAGACTGTTGCAGAGCTTAGAATTCCACCTGCCAAAGAAAGTGGCAAAAAGTCTCAGTAGAAGGAAATCTCTTTTTCATTTCTTTATTAGTGTCACATACAATGATGCCAATAAAGCTGTCAGGAAGATGATTTGGCTTAAATACCCCTGGCAGTAACTTTATTGAAAATCAACACAAATCATGGTCAACTCTCAGTTCATACTCCCCAAAGAAACAATTAAGTCACAGTGACAGCTCGGAAGGCCCCATGAGTTGAAAATCACAGCTCAGTGTCTGGGAGTAGAAGGTGTTTCTAAGATAGGCAAAACTGTCACGTTGCAATCAGGTCAGTGGTCCGTCCTTTATTTGATTTTACTTGTGCACCAGTACCACTTATTTCTTGAAAGAAAATGAAAAAGGCTAACAGAGCTATAAGGTGAGCACTGTGCATAAAATCAATCCCATTAGCCAGAAGCAAAGCAAAACTCTTATGTCTGAGTGATATTAATTTCTGTGTTGGTGTCTTTGAATTTACATGGTTTCTTATTACAACAATAAGTTTATGTATCCTAAAACCACCTCCTTATGAATTCCTTAATAAACAATTGTTTCAAATACTAGACTGATTAATATTGTGTGTGGATTGTTCATTATTTTAATAATATATCATCACATTTAGTCATTTTCAAATTGTCTGTATTTCATTGTATTCCTTGATTTCTAACAATTTCTGAATGTGGCCAGGGCAGATAAGCGTACAACGATGTTCCCTGAAGTGAAGAAAAATGTACCCTGTAACAGTAGTAATTTCCACATTCTCCAATTCTGTATCCTCACCTGAAGTTTACTTTAGGCACCTTTGGGTCTAAATTAATCTCTGTGTGTATCTACTTAGCATTTTAATTTAGGAATATTAATAAATCTCTGTTACAACATTTTTAACAGCAGCATTTTGGGCTTGTCTGTGACCAGAAGAGAATAAATTCAGGTTAGGATTAGAAGTACCCAAAATAGGGCCGGTGAGATGGCTCAGCGGCTTAAGCGCCTGCCCGGCAAGCGCGAGGGCCCGAGTTCGACTCCCGGAACCCACATACGAAAAAGGGGCCAGTGATATCGCTCAGCGGCACGGGCGCCTGCTGGCGCGCGAGGTCCTGAGGTCGACCCCCCCGGTACCCACAAAAAAAAAGAAGTACCCAAAATAAAATAGTTATTTCATTTATTCATTTATCTCTTCCTTCATTTCATCTGCCATCCATACAGTTATTCACCAACTCCATTGGCAGCAGCACTCTCAATGGCTAGGAAAGCAAAAACCTGGCTTCACATTTTAGCAGGGGTGATCATAATTGTGTGACCTTCAGCAAATGTTGACCTCCTTTTTATAAGTTCTGTTATGTAAAATCCTTGCAATAATACTCCCATGCCGTTGAATAACTGAGAAAATTAAATGATGTAATAATATATTATTGCTACTGAACACGCACTACCTTTCAGACCAGCTTTAAGCATTGGAGATATGTTAGTGAGGAATTTAAACCAGGTCTTATTTTTATAGATCTCTTGTATTATGAGGAAACCTATAACAACAACAACAACAACAAAAACTAGTATTGTTGAATCTCATCATTCACCATAGTTTTGTCCTAGAAAGTCACCACGAGCACTGAATTAGCAAATACTAAACCCAGTGGTCCTCAGGAAAATACAGGGTAGAATTTTGTGAGCTTCTGTTGACAATATTTTTTGCCAGTAGATAAGTATATAATCTTGTTTTATGTATGCTTCTGGTTAAGACACCTTACTTAATGTGTGTTGCCGATTCTCTAACATCGAATTCTAAGCCGATAATACTATAACTTATGCCTGAACAAAGCTCATGTAATGCACATATATTCTCTGTAAGACACATCACAGTTTTCTTGCACTTCAGAACACTAGACAACATTTTAACATTACACTTGGGGAGCATTTTGAACAGCAAAATCTCCAGCAAAAAAACACATAAAAATACAAAAAAGAAAAAAAGAAAAAAGAAAAAAATATATAAAGTATGCCATGAGAAGGACATTTGTTTACCATATGAAGGTTGAAAGATGAAAACAGAGACAGGGCTTACTGTACTTTCAACTAGGAACATGTTCTCCCAGTAATGCAAATATTTCAAAGATCTTTGCCCATGAATGACCGTGAAAGAACTATGAGTAGTAGACTTGGGGTTTTGAATACATTTTAGTAGGTAGGTAAATTTCTGAATATATATATATATATATATATATATATATATATATATATATTTTTTTTTTTTTTTTTTTTTTTGTGGGTACCGGGGGTCGAACTCAGGACCTCACACACCAGCAGGTGCCCGCGCCACTGAGCGATATCACCGGCCCTTTCTTTTATCGTATGTGGGTACCGGGAGTCAAACTCAGGACCTCGTGCTTGCCAGACAGGCGCTTATGCCGCTGAGCTATCTCACCAACCCTGAATATATAATTTACAAAGAATTATGATAGATTGCATGTGTGTGTATCTAAAGTATGTTAGGTGGTAAAAAACATTATAGAGGAAATAAATCAGGGCTATCAGACTAGAGATTGTGATGCTAATGATGGTGTGTGTTCAGTTTCTAAGGTAGTTAGCAAAGTCTCTGTGATAAAATGTCATTTGGAACAAATCTCAAGAAAGTTAGGAAGGATATCATATGGGTATTTCTCAGAAATTATACCCATGCAAAGAACAAAGGCAAATGACCCGAGACGAGTATTATGATGGGCTTGAGGATGAGGAAGGCTAGCAGGATGAAGTGCAATATGGTGGGGGATATGAAGGAGATGGGGCTGGACAGGTTGGAAAAGGATAAGGCATAAGAGATGGCAAGAATTAATCAAGCAGTAAGGTCCAGAGAAGATGAGTGATGTAATCAGCCATACTTAAGGTGGGTCCCCTGATTTTTGGAGGGAATAGAGTAAATGGAAGGGAGCTAAAGATCTAAGGGGGCTATTAAAAATTTCAGAGCTTAATGCAATAACTTGAGAGGTGATGATATTTTGAATCAGGATGTCTTGGAAACAAAGTTGATAGGATCCACTTATAGTGAACAATTTATAGGAATAGAAGAGTATGATAACTTCCTGATAACTCTGAAAAGATGGAACAATGGAATTTCATTCAGTGAGAGAGAAAACTATATGAAAGGTGATTGAGGGGAAGGCAAAATAATATCTATTTTATGTCAAGTTTGAGGTGTACATTTGAAACACAAGTGGAGACACCAAGTTCATAACAGGCATATGCTTGGAATATGGGGGAAATCTGAAAAAAAACATATTATTATTTACATTATTTATTATATATTATTACTTATATTATATATCATGAGTCAGCAGTATATACGGTATGGTTAAATCCAAGGGACTAGCAGGGAGTCACTAAGCATAAGCATTATAAAAGAAGAGGTCCTCAGAGAAAACTCTATACATTAAATCACCGGATTATTTGTGGTTTTAATAAATGCTTTTATCTGTTTTATCATTAATTGAGTTCCACGAAATTTCCTATGATTTATGTGTCAATTGCCATGGTTCTGTTGTCTCCTAATCTTTATAATCTAAATGGAGAGGCAAAGATTTTCTCCTGGAAAATAAAATCAGGGTTCTGTTTGAAAGACTGCAGAGTATAATTTTGTGATCTGTATCTGCAAATGCAAAATCTTGACAAACATCACTTGAAAATCAGATGATTCAGAATCCACCCTTTGTTGCTGGAGTACATTTTTATAGGCTATCAACAACCAAAATTGTGATTGTGCCCGTAACGTTCTTAGTACCTGATGCAGTTGCCCTCAGTTCTACCTAATCATTATTCATCTGACTCATCTTTCTACTCAGTGTAACTTTATTTTTTTTTTTATTTATTTATTTTTTTTGTGGGTACCGGGGGGTCGACCTCAGGACCTCGCGCGCCAACAGGCGCCCGTGCCGCTGAGCGATATCACCGGCCCCTTTTTCGTATGTGGGATCCGGGAGTCGAACTCGGGCCCTCGCGCTTGCCGGGCAGGCGCTTAAGCCGCTGAGCCATCTCACCGGCCCTCAGTGTAACTTTATTGGGGAGAAACCCAAGTGCTTTTTTGTCGAATAGTATTTTACTTGTTCTAAAATATATGTTCTTATGTCTTCCTTTTCTAAAGTATTTTGTGCTTTCAAACGCTTGCTTTGTGTTCGTTGGTCTCTATTTTATGTAATTTTTAACATATTTGGCATCAACTTGGTAAGCATTCCAAAATTCTTAGGTCCATTCATATGCTTGTCCATATACCAACAACCAGGATATATATCTTTTAATCCTGTTAAAGGAAAATTTGGACTGCCTGAATGAAATACTCTATTAATGTTCTATGATGTGTGGTCATGAATGGCACGCACAACTTACTTGCCTAATATTCTGCATTTTAAAATGTTTTTGCCTATAACCTAAATATGCATCCTTGCTTTTCTGTAGTAGTTTTGTGTCAGTTCTAAGAAACAATGCCTTATAATAATAGCAGAAATTGTACTCTCTCATTTGACCCAACTATGCCATTTGAGGTATTTTATAATCTTACATTTACAAGAATAAAATTTTTTTCTGATTAACTGAACTTTTATAAATAAGAAATCTATATTTTAATTAATTATGATATTAAACTAATCAGTACTTTAGTATGCAGATAATTAGATCTACCTTAACTAACCTCAAGAGTTGTGGGAAAGCGTCATAAAGAGTATAAAGTGCTTTAGAAAAAGAAGATTGTGCTCAAAAATTATAAATTATATATAGAATACTTATAATAATATATGCATTCCAAATACATATACTGTATACATGTATAAAAATTTAATCATCTTCCTTTTTCAGAGGGAGATTGATATCTTAAGTTTGCTGCAATTCATCATCTCTCTTTCTTAAAATCTTTTTATATATTCATGAAAATTAGGGCCTTTATTCTGAAATCAGATGGAAATGAAATAAAGTCTTTGGCTTTCTCATTTGCATAATTGCAAAATTTTGATTTATGTGTTAACCTGGCACTAATTCCCATCTACTTCTTGGCAGTGTCTTTACTGTTAGCAGCAAGCTTATTTTTTCAGTACATTAGCTCTCTATTACTAAATTTCAGTTTGAATTCTTTGTAGGATTTTTTTCCTGCCCCTGACACATTCTGTCTTTCTTCATTAAATAGGCTTCTGTTTTAGGAGTTTATTAGTTGCCTTCTCTGAAATAAAGACGCTTTTGTGTGGGCTGTGGTTTGCTGGCTGCCCCTGCTTTCAGAGGCAAACCCTTGCTGCTTCCCTTGCCTGGGCATATTCTACAGATTTTATAGATTACCACTGCAGTCTAAGTACTTTCACCAAATGTAAATGCTTAGGTAGAAATAAGCTCTTCCCCTCTGTATTCCCCTCTTCGGTCTCTTCCTTCTCTCCTTGGAAGAAAGCCACAAATTGGATACCATAGTGCATTTTCAGTCCCCTGTACCCCAGGCACCACATGCACTAAAGGGGTGTGTTTCAGCCACTCCTAAGAGGAGAGCTGTATGTATCTGTCTTCTGTTTCAGCACAAATGTGACTACACTAGGCAGCATACTAGCCACCAAGGCATTATAATCTCAGGCCAGGCCCAATCAGCCGATGCAACAGCATGGCTTTTTTTTTTTTTTTGTGGGTACCGGGGGGTCGACCTCAGGACCTCACGCGCCAACAGGCACCCGTGCCGCTGAGCAATATCACTGGCCCCTTTTTCGTATGTGGGTTCCGGGAGTCAAACTCGGGCCCTCGTGCTTGCAAGGCAGGCGCTTACGCCGCTGAGCCATCTCACCGGCCCAAAAGCATGGCTTTTGTTCTTTGTGATTCTACTCACTAGTGAAATCACAGCTAGAACTGTCCATGGAAGTCATAGTGTTTTGCTGTCACACATCAGCACCAGCTTGGTCCTTCCCATATTTGAGTAAAGACATAATCAATGTGCTTATCACTATCAGGATACTACTGTGACTGCATTGTCACATTTTGTGCTGCTTAGATGAGAGAAAAGAAAAAGAATCCATCAGGAACTTCAGGGTATAGCCTGTATGAAAGTAGGCATCACACCAAAGGCAAGATACTGGAACAGGGAGGGAAGCAGAAAAGTCGGGGTAGTATGTGAAAATTCCCTGAGTCGTCCAGTCAGAATGAATGTCTTAGGGCTGGAATAAGAGCACTTATGCTGGCTCGTGAACACTCTGCACCAAGCAACTAACTCTTGATGTCTCTGTCTTCTCCATTAGACTCTAAGCATATTGAAGGCTTGGTTCTCACATAGTTCAGTACTTAAAGATTTTCAGTATTTTAGGAATTAACAAAGATGACCTCACAAAGCACTTCAAGCTTACCTGGATATTATAGGACATTGCCATGCAGTGGTCAATTTGTCCAACTGTGGCCTTTTTATGGACAAAATGTGTGCCTAATGTATCATTGTCTTCATAATAATTCTTACCTTCTATGCTTCCCAAGAGCATAACAAAGCATGATGCTCATAGTAAAAATTAAATATTTGTCACATGACACAAAGGGAGGAATGAAACAATAATTACCAGTGATAGGTAAGCATATTGACAATTTAACTGCTATTCTATGATCCTTTGGTCTTTGTTCTTTGTTTAAAAAAGCAAGACAGTGTTATAAAACAGATACCTGGGCCAGTGAGATGGCTCAGCGGCATAAGCGCCTGCCTGGCAAGCGTGAGGGCCCAAGTTCGACTCCCGGAACCCACATACGCAAAAAGGGCCGTTGATATCACTCAGCGGCACGGGCGTCTGCTGGCGTGCGAGGTCCTGAGGTCGACCCCCGGCACCCACAAAAAATAAAATAAAATAAAATAAAATAAAAAGAAAAATAAAAAAATCAGTAGGGCTGGTGAGATAGCTCAGTGGCATAAGCGCCTGCCTGGCAAGTGCAAGGTCCTGAGGTTGACTCCCAGTACCCACATTAAAAAAAAAAATTCAATAAATAACCTGTGACATTTCATCAAAATATTTTTTAATGTTGACATACATTGATTTTATAGCACCAAATATGGGTTATTTTTTCAAAATTTTCTCTACTATTCCTATTCATTATTACTTCCCCCTTTTTTCTTAAAAAAAAGATGACTTTCAAAATAAAACATAACTTTAAGTTGTGTCTAAAGTACTTACTGTGCTGTAATACTTACATACTCAGTCTCAGCCTAACGAATAATAAAATTTCTGTGCGTGGGCCTAATTTCCTTTAGATGTATCATTTTAGTATGTTTAAAAGATTCCTTTCACCAACTTGATGGCTACAAATGTAAGTATACAAGGTTGCACTTACATAGATGCACTTATGGATGGGTGAGGTAATATTTGCACATTCTTGGTCCATCTGTAGCAGCATTTCACCCAAGCATCCAGATTCTTTACACAGACATGAAAATGACAAGGTGGCTTGATCATCCCTGACAGTCCCTGGTAGGTAAGATTCTAGGGCAGCAACAACACATCTTTTTTCCTTTCTGATTCTACTCAATAGAGAAATCATGCCCAGAACTTTCCATGGATGGGAAGATTTATGGCTGTCACCCATCAGCATGGTTGTTCCAATCTAAGAATCCCTGAGTAAAGACAGAATCAATGTGCTGATCACTACCAGGCTCAGTGAAAAGCCCAGCATTCAGAACTGTCAATGACACACATCTTTCAAGTACACACATTAGAGGTCTCTCTACCCGAAAACTCAGACCGACAACCAAAAAACAGCCCTATTTAGTAT
The DNA here is from genome assembly GCA_028451465.1 of Erethizon dorsatum. Classification (NCBI taxonomy): domain Eukaryota; kingdom Metazoa; phylum Chordata; class Mammalia; order Rodentia; family Erethizontidae; genus Erethizon; species Erethizon dorsatum. The sequence goes on from CM051824.1 coordinate 21,625,668, forward strand.
TAAAAAGCTAGAAATTACAATTTATCTTTTATTTAATTAACAATAATTAATTAGCAAGCAGAAAGCAAATGTTGCTTTAATTTGGAAGTATTCTTTATCATAGTGTCAAATATTTTATTGGAGACAGATTCTTCCAGAAACAAAGGATGAAAAAAGAACTTTTATACTTTTGGTATCTTACATACCCAAATTTGCTGTCAAAAAAGAAAGTCAGTGATTAAAAAGCATGATGCTATCACTTAATGTTAATAATAATAGAAAGTGAAGGGATGTTTTCAAAGTGAACCAGTAGATGGATGAGATCGTTTATTACGTGACTCCAATGAATCGCATCAGCAACCTTTACTCCTTGCATTCAGGCATCTCTCCCAGACCATTAACCTCACCTCTGAGGTTATAAAATTCAAAATACTTACACTTAGCTGCCAGATATTCTCATTATTTTATTTTTCTTGCTCAGTGCTAACCAAGATGAATTTAATTCAGACTCTCCTGAAGTAATTAATTTAGGGTCTTTAAAAATCAGAATTCTGCAGAAACAGGGTTCTTTCACTTCCATTCAATTAAATTCACAAGCCTTTACTGTCCCCATATGCCTCTTTCTGATAAGCTTTGTTCAGAATTGAAACTCTGTGGAGAGCTGATCTGAATTTAATTCCATTGTTTCTAAGAAATGTATCCTATAGTCAAAGTCTCGTTGTTTTTCTCTAAAACAAAGATCTTCCTACATAAAAGGAGTCATGGTTGCTTAGGGCCAGAGTTAGACAACTTCTGTGTTCTGTGAGTAGATTATAATCACTATTCAAAATAGAAGTGCAAAGGAAAAATAGTCCATAGTACATTTGAGAAGCCTGCTGTTTTATCATTACCCTCAGTGTCAACTGCCTGTCTGTATTGCTTCTGTAACACCAGTCTAATCAGTGCAGAGAAAAGAAACACAATATACATAAAAACTGGATAAGTTTTGCTTAACAAAGTAAATCCCAACAAAAACCATAACTTTGTAACTGTTGTACTTTGAAAGAAAATGCTTTTCATGACTGCTAACAGGTAAAATCTTTGGAGAAAGCAAATGCCTTATTGAATTGAAACAGTTTTAATAGGGTGTAGGAATTGTAGGCAGGTACCTTGAAAAATTAAGAATTGGAGGTTTTAAGACTATGACAATGATGTATTCCATATGTTTTACTCCAGTGTACTTCCTCTCAAGGGAAAAGGAAATAAAAATTGATTTGGCTATAAAATATCAATGGTTTTATGTTGTATCTCTCCTTATACCAACTGTTTGTTGGGAAAATAAAAAGAGCTATGTTTTCAATTACAAATTCACATAAGAAACACCTGATTACTTTGCTAATCAGTGCTGTTTTTGTTTGTTTGTTTGTTCGTTCGTTTCCCAATTCAGTTTCTAATTTAGGCATGCTTGGTAGAATATTACTTGAATAAGTTATGATTCTGATGCACTTGATCTATTGGCCACATTTTCAGAAGTATTTATACCACGTAATGGATAATTGTATTGGTTGTCTGTCTTGATATGACTCTCCAGAAGTAAGGGTTCTGGGGAAGAATGATGGCCAAGATCAGTTCACATCTAAAAGCTACTCATTCAATTTATGTGATTCTGGAGGTTTTATGTATGTAGCTCAAATTGAGATGGGTTGAAGGTGCAAACTACATGCTGGATTCTGAAAACTAAGAAAGAATGTAACATAGCACACTGATTGTCTTAGTTACTTTCCTCCTTGCTAAGACAAAATATCTGGCCCCCATAAGTTAAAGGAGGAAAAGTTTATTTCTGCTCACAGTTTGTAGAAGTTTCAGTCCATAGTCTGCTGGCTCCAAGGCAGATTGGCATGCAGAGGGACACCTCAGAGGAGAAACAGTCTGTGGCAGAGCAAGCAGGAGGCAGTGAGCACCAGAAGAAGCAGAAGTAACAGAAGCAGCAGCAGCAGTGAAGCAAGCCACCCTTTCCCTTTTATCTCATCAAGGCTACAAGCCTTTTGAGTGGTGCCAGCCATACACAGGGTGGGCCTTCCCATTATCTACATTCTGAACAATGCTAAGCCAATCAGTTGACTCATTTAATACCACCCACCCTTAGTCCCAGTATCACACAACCTAGATGCAGCCAGCTCCAAAAAGACCTACATATGAGCACATGAAGCTTTGGCGGGGGGGCGGGGGGGACAGCTAGATACAAGCTATAACATTGAGACCTTTTAGTATCGATTATATGCTGTAGTGAAAATATGTTGAACATTTTGAATTATTTGTATCCTTCCCTTGTACTTTTTATATTTTAACATGGTTGCTAAGAATTTAAAATTCTATGTTTCACTCATGTTGTCTTTCTACTGGACTATGCTACCTTAAACCAAATGTGAATATTAATTAAAAACATCTTTGGAAAGACATTTCACTGTTAATCATAAGCTTGCTTCCCAAGGTCATGTTACTGTGATAGGGGTCTTTCAGATACTTCACTGGTATAACCCCCATGTCCTATCTACACCAAAGTCATGTATTCTCCTCCCGTGCTATGTTCTCTATCAGACTGCCTCCTGGTCATTTGCCTTGTCTGTCCTTCCAAATACGAACTCATCTCAAATACTTGACAATCCTATTATTTCATCAATCCCAACTTCTCCAGGAAACATTCTTCATTTGGATGTAGTTATTGTAACACTACGTATTCATTAATTCATTGATTTACTCAAAAACTATTAATCAGCCACTATGTACTAGAAACTGTGGAAGTAGCTGCTATATAGTGGTATAAAAATATTTCTTATTATGTGCAGCCATGTAGTATACAGAGAAGGTGTGGTAATCACCATTTACACTAACATAAAAGATATCATTATGGATGGTGCTGCTGTGGAATTCCAATAAAATACACACATTCAAGTTATTACTCATTAGTCCATGTATTACAAAGATATTGCACTAGTATGTATGTGACAAGGTCTGTGAACTAAAAAAAAAAACAAAATCTGAGAATTACTTTCAGATCTGTAAAATATAGAATTACCTATTAATTATACAAAATATACTTGCAATTCTCAGGTGGCTTTCTTGCAGAACAATTCCAACAACACAATTGTATTTAGTACCCCTAAACATCTTGTTGTGTTATAATATTGGTATATGTATACTACTGTGAATTTAGTAATTATGAACATGCATGGTATTTTGATATATTGCTTAAAGAGAATATTTGTACTCATTCTTAGTATTTAACATTTACAATGCACGGGTTATTCATGAAAATATTTAGACTTAGAAATAAGGTTTTGTTATTTGTTTACTATGATGGCATAATCAAAAACAATTGGCCCAGCAATTATGATCAAAATAATTCTCTCTGAGTCCTTAATCATTTCTTCTTTGAGCCTTTCATAAGCTTTGCCTAGATTTTCCTCTTTTAATTCAGGTTGCTCTCGTGCTTCAACTTCTGTACACACACACATGCACACATGCTCACACATGCGTGCACATGCAGAGTGAACCCTTCTAGCATGGTTTCTTAAGAAAGGTTGTTCTACTTTCAAAATCTTATGAATTATGTGTACATTGATTTTTGCACAGGTAGGCAAATTTTGACTTTATTCTTCCTTATACTGATTGCTAATTAGGACAGATGCAGGACCTATTTTGTTTCCATTTAAAAGCCTTTGCTTGGGAATATTTCATCAACTGTGAATCCAGCAATGGCATGAATATCAAAGAAAGAGCTGTCGCTAGATTTTCCTGCCACCTGTTTTTATTTTTTTATTTTTTTCCTGGTGAGCCAGTTGTGAATTTCCATATGCTAGAATATTTCCTTACAAGCTTGTCTTATTTAAGGAAGGCAGTTAATTAACTGACTGGTGGTGGCCAGCAGTGAGAACAGGACTGGATCATGAAGCATGAGTAGGACCCTGGGCTCCAGATAATCCTTTTTACTGTTTTCCAGGGACTAGGTTGAAATTTCTACCAGGGTAGTATGCTAAGCCCCAATAATTCTTCGGTGATGGAAAACTTTCCTAATGTTTGGACTCATTACCTTTCTTTGGCAGCAAAAAATTTTTTGGATGAGTTCATTTAGATAATGTCTTCACTCTGTCAGATATCATAATATAGACTGGGCGTACAGTGGACTAACTTCAGAGCTCATACCGCCACACCATGGCTTTCACAATACTGTGAGGAACACAGCAATGAAACTGATTCTTTTGATAGAGCACAGTAAATAGTTTTGGGGAGTTTTGCCTGTGATATTATGAGAACAGTATGAGGTATTTAAATCTGACTTTTCAAAAAAGTGAAAATGAAAAGTGATTAAATGAATAGATACCTAGGGAGACCATCTCTCAAGATACTCTCAATTGCTTTCAGTTTATTCTCAAGGAGGAATGAAATCTAGGTACCATTTTATTTAAATGCTCGAGTTACTGACTAATTTTACTGAATGTGTATACAGACACAAAAACAAACAATAAATGTTTGCCCCAAACAAGCAGATTAATGAAATAAACAATTTGAAAAAGTAATAGCTTTCAATCAGGCATTTGAGGCAGTTGATTGACAATTGATTGGAAAATGGTTCCGCTGGTTGCTCAGTTTAGTTCAGTACTCCCAGGTGAGAGGCCAAAATCTATGAGCACGGGGAAAGTTCAGCGTAAACTCCGTAATGTTCCCAAATTTTCAAAAGGAATTGGATCGTCTGTGAAGAAGTTGCTGAAGTCTACAGCAAAAAAGCCATATATATACACAATTCATTTTAGAACAAAAGCTATTTCAAAACATTAATAAAAATAATTCTCATTGGAAAAGGTATTCTTTATGATCATTTTACAATCATTTACTATAGTTTCATTGTGTAGTGGTAATTACAGGTAAGGGATGGACTATTTTGTTATTTCGGTCCATATAACCTCTGAAGTTCTTAATCTCTGACACAGAAGGAAGGTATGTACATCCCAGGTGCAAATCTGAGAAAATATTTAACCAGTGCTCAAATGAGCAGAGCCAGGGCAACCCAAATCCGGGGATGCTGGCAAGTGTTGAGCCTAAATACATTTTTCATATATTTTAAATCAGAGAGAAAGAATGATTTTAAAATGATCATATATATCTCTCTTTTGTCTATGTATTTGAGATAAACACATGCAACAATATACACATAAATAGGTGTATATGGCAATATATTGATGTTTTTAAAACATTGAAATATATCAGACAGTTAGTTAGAAATGATTGCTTTTAAGTTGGAGAATATTTTGCTCTGAGTTACTTCTCTGTAATTTTCAGATTGCTAGTCTATATTCTATTTTAAATGATGCTAATTTATACTGTATTTTAAATGATGAGGAAAATTACTTCTGAAATGTTAAACTTGGAGTCAGGGGCATTAGTTGGAATTCCCAGTGTCTTATAAAATGAATTTACAAATGCAAACACTAAAAAAAAAATGCATACACTTTATTGACTGTTATTACCCCAACTAGGATATCAAAGGAGCTAGACTTATAGGGCTTTTATAGCATTCCTTACCCTTTTGTTTCATATTTAGGTACAGAGAGTTATTTGCTGTAAGAAACAGAAAATGCATTCTCTAACTGCTAGGTCAAATATTTAAAACATTTTTATCTTTCCAACCAGCATATCTCTAAGACAGTGCCTGCCTGATTTCAAAAGTAGAATTTCAGGGGCTGGTGAGATGGCTCAGCGGCGTAAGCGCCTGCCAGGCAAGCGCGAGGGCCCGAGTTCGACTCCCGGATCCCACATACGAAAAAGGGGCCGGTGATGTAGCTCAGCGGCGCAGGCGCCTGCTGGCACACGAGGTCCTGAGGTCAACCCCCCGGTACCCACAAAAAAAAAAAAAGTAGAATTTCAGTACAAGTTAAATTATACCATGTGAATAATTATTTTAACTAATCATGAAAAATTAATATTTAAAATCATTTCATGTTATTGGAACATACTAAAATGAATTCAAAATATAAACCACCTAGAAAAATGTTTTTCTTTGTATCCCCTTTTTTTTTTTTTTGCCTGGGCCAAATCTAAATGTGAAAAAAAGTTTTATGATTATTACCTTCAGAGTAGTAGCTGTCAAAACTCTTTCACTGGTAACAGAAAGCTAAAAGTACATAAGTCACGAATTATTTACCTAACAAAGTTGCAAATTTAGCTTTGTCTTGGTCCAACAATATGATTGCTTCCATTACACATTATCAAATATGATTAATAATAATTTTTGAAAAAATATTAAATTGACCTTTGGTTATGGGGAGCAGTGTAGCCTAACTTGAATATGTGGGAGGTTTTCAGATTATCAATATATTAAATGTATGCAAAACAATTCAGAAGCTGTTATTCAGGTATTTATGTGTTCAGCCAATTCTCCAAACATATATCATTTTGTGTTGTTGGTTTTTTTTTAAATTTGGGTATTAGTAGCAAATGCAGCCATGGAATTATTTTAATTAGTTCACTCAAGTGGAAAGAGAACTGCAGTAATTTAAAGATTATATTTTTATCATGACTCTTAAAATTGATTGAGGCTGGATAAATTGGTCATTGTTATAAAAATTTATGGGGCCAGGGGTAAAGCTCACTGGCATGGTGCCTGCCTGACAAGTGCGAGGTCCTGAGTTTGATTCCCAGTTCCCAAAGAAAAATAAATAAATAAATAAATAAATAAAATGAGATAAAAATTATGTATCTAAACATAATACAAGTCAGATGGGCATTGCCAAAAAGATGATTAGCTCATGACCATTCACGATTACATCAGCATAATAGATTATTCAAAAACATAAAGTTTGGAGATAAGATTTTTATTGTTTTCATTTTTAAAAGTCAAAAACAATTTCTACACTAAAAGTATAAAGCTTTTAAAATAAGCCTTCGTGGCCAGGGATATAACTTAGTGGCATAGCGCCTGCCTGACAAGCACAAGGTTCTGAGTTTGATTCCTGGTACCAAAAAAAAACCCAAAAAGCTATACATAAAATGAGCCTTGGAAAAGGAATTTATTTCTTGGTCCTACTATTGCAACATACTTTATGAGAGTTTCACCTGGCCATGACATTAAATATGTATAATATGAGTTATTTTTATATGTGTCATAGATCTTATTACATAATTATATTCCAAAAGACCAATATTTTATGAGACCACTCTACAGTGGGAACTTACAGAAAGATAATCATAGGCCAACCTCTAATTTAAAAAACAGAAAGGAGGGGCCGGTGAGATGGCTCAGCGGCGTAAGCGCCTGCCTTGCAAGCGCAAGGGCCCGAGTTCGACTCCCGGATCCCACATACGAAAAAAGGGACGGTGATGTCGCTCAGCGGCACGGGCGCCTGTTGGTGCGTGAGGTCCTGAGGTTGACCCCCGGTACCCACAAAAAAAAAAAAAAATAAATAAAATAAAATAAAAAACAGAAAGGAAATCATTTGCATATTATCAAGAAGGGCTTTTGAATAAGTTTCATGGGAAGACTTACAGGATTGATTGTTGTATCTGCAATCATTTAATACAAACATAGAATGTTAGCCTATCTTTATTTGTTTATTTATTTTATTTATTTGTTTGTTTGTTGTTGTTGTTGTTTTTTGAGACAGGGTCTCCCTATGTAGTGCAGGCTGGCCTTGAGCTCACTATGTATCCCAGTCTGGCCTCGAACTCACAGTGATCCTCCTGCCTCAGCCTTCTGAGTGCTGGTATTACAGGTGTGTGCCACCACGCCCAGCTTATTCTAAATTTAATATGCTTAGTTTTAGGTACACTGAAATAATCACCTTAGTTTTGTGATTCAAAATAATGAAAATATTGTTCATGTTTATTGCTACTTTAAGTAAGTGATCTACAACTGTAGAGAGGAGTAAGAATGGCTGGATAGAAATCATGCACACTTCTCCCAGGAATAAGGTAAAGGGAAAGATGAATTTTTTTAAAGAGACGAATAATAGTTCATTCATGTAATTTATGGTGTAGCATTCATTATTGGATTGTTATTTATTGTTACTTTAGATAAGAAATGAATATCTGGATATTTTGAACAAATATAAACATGTGATATGTTCAAGATTTTCTAAAGTAAGAATTTCCATATAGTATTATAAACTTTAAAAAAATCCACATAGAAAACAATACATTATCATAGGCAGGGATGTAATCAGCAGATACGGTGTCACAAATGGTACTTAGATTTTTGACCATGAGTTCAATGTGTGTTTAAGATGGCAGAGTTTACATAGTTAAGCTTTCTGACTCTTTTCTGAATTTCCTCCAAAAAGGGCAAAATAATGTGAAAAAAGGAAAATCCTAATACTATTGCAGTCTAAGATGCCACACAAATATAAAAAAAGAAAATCAAAGAATTTCTCAGACTAAATTGTAGCACAGCACATTACTGGCCAATCAAAGTTTATTCAGTGAAGGAGAAACCTGCTGAGATATAAGGGCAGGAGGGGCACTAGGGAACCTCGCTGACATTCCTTCATTTGCACTGGGACGAGCTTGAGCTGAGGGCAGCCCTTGGGCAGATTGCAGGAAGTGCCAGTGGATCTCATCATTCCCCCCGGATTGATATCAAACACTGGAACAGCTTTGCCATGGTGCTGCCTCCCAGGTTACACTGGCATCTACAGTATTTCAATAAAGCAGGGCACTGCTACAGCTGGCTCTAAACGAAGGAAGTGGTGCCAGCTCTAAAGAGTGCCACTGACCCAGCTAATGTCTGCTGCTCTGATAAAAAAAAAAAAAAAAAAAAAAAAAAAAAAAAAAAAAAAAAAAAAAACACTTGGCAGAAAGGTGAAGCACTATGTCTCTGCTCTTTCTGGCTATAGCTCCCTTGCTACTCCATCTTGGCAAGTGAAAATAGAGCAACTCTAAACCTTCTCCTTTATCCTTTTCTCTGGTCCTAAAATATTTGTACAGAGATCACTATAATCTCCGATAGATCCCATCCCAGATCCCAAAACTGGACAAGAGTTATTGCCTCTTTGTTCTCGGTAGGGGTGAACTACATTGGACACGCGTAAGGACTAGGCTTTAGAAAGCGAGTTAATCTAAGGACTCAAACCAATGTTACCTATGAGGCAGATTTGGCATTACCCTACCTGGGTAATTTTAACTGTCATCTAATAGGGCTCCCTGCTTCCAGCCTGACATAATTTGTCTAAAGCCACTGTCAGCATTAAAGCCAGAGGGAAATTTGTAAAATAGAATTCTTACAGGAGAACAGGATGACCCAGGAAGTATCCCATAGAAAACTCTCACTAGGGGTCTGATAGGGACAAGGTGCCATGTGATGGTATTACAGTGTCTAGTCTAGAAAGAGGAGTCAAAAAGGACAAAGCATTTCTATTAATTAGACATGATGGAAAGGCAACAGCAGATAACATGGATTCAGCGCCCTGACAGAAGAGGAGAAATGTATGAAATGAGTTCAAGAAATTAGGAAGTGGACACTAGGAAGATTACATTATGTCATATAGTATATGATACAACATTAGGAATTTTTTATAGGCAAAAGGATGCTGTTCAAGTGTTTATCAGTAGAATATATATGTATATATTAGAATATATATACTTACTATATATGATGTGATTTATGAACAGATATATCATATATTTGTAATATGATTTATTGTTTAAAAACTCATTATGGCTTCTGTAAGGGTAAGGATTGAAGGGAGGAAGTTATTTCTCTAGTCCAGCTGAGAAGTGAAAATAATTGGGTTGGAACTGAAGCTAGAAAATTGAAGTATGTGTTTGCTATGTGAAAGAAGTTGAAATGTTTTGGATGCATGTTAAGAGGTTTAGGTGGTGAGCGAAAGAAGAAAATCAAGATAACTTTTAGCATGGTCAACTCCCATTCGCTGTGACATGGAAATCTGAGGAAGAAACATATTTTGTGATGATGGGGAAACTAAGTTTACCGATATGACTTCATTAGCATTAAAATGTCATAAAACTCTGAGGACTGATAAGATTAAAATTAATCAGTATGTAGGTAGTATTTTAAAAACCATTTATCAGAAATAAATCAATAAAGGAAAAGAACCAAAGAATACTTACCAAAGAATTGCAAGGAAGAAAATACAGTTTTGCAGATGATAAAGAGTTGGAATAGTAGAGTTGGAGAAATGAAAAATAATGGTAGGCAGTGTTAACAGAAAGTTGGGGGAGAAAGGATGTCAGGAGAAGGCTGTAAATAACTACAATAATTTTTAGGAGTGGCAGAATAAGAGATGGACAGGATGCATAGCTCAGGTCTTGCAAATCGGCATCACTGGAAAACAGATGGGCATCTTCACAACAGGGAAGTCTTATTGGAATACAACTTATTGTATACAAGTCTTATTGGAATACAACTGAGAAGGGGGATGTTGCAGAAGTAGTGTCAAGGGATATTTTTGAGATACAGTACATTAAAACACATTTGTAGATGGATGGGAGTGACACAATAAAAAGACAGATTGAAGATGTTGAAAAGAAAAGAGACAAATTCAGGAGTAAACACTGGGTTAATAAGAAGAAATAACAGCAGATTTCAAATGGACAGGCTGATTTTAACTGAGTATGGACAGCTAGCAAACTTTAGTTGAAAAATGCAGAGCATTTGTTGAAAGAAATACGTAGGAGTAGCTAATGAAAGAAAAAGAAAATATTTTTTTTCCTTTTAGCTATTTCATTATGAAATATCAGGCAGTACTAGAAATAGAGTATAATTTGGTAGGGGTATTTATACTGCAGATTATAGAGAAGTTTCAAGGTAATATGGCAAATCATAAATAGCAGAGGACTGTATGATCTTGTGGATTGATAAGGTGCCTACTTTAGATTTATAATCACAGTGTAAAGTTGACTCAGTCTTTAGGGATTTGTGATTTTCTATAGCAGTGCTCATCTGGCTGGATGTAACTACCATAGTTCTGAGATTGTGACAAGAATTCAGGGTGGGAGAAGTGAAGGAATCTAAACATTTTGACAAGGAATGCCTGCTAGTTTTGGGGAGTATATTAAAACAGGCAGTGAGCTTGGTGAAATCATGGAGGAAGTGATGTTGGAAAAAATCAGTGGATTATAGGCAAGGAGATATTAAGTAAGTTTCATGGAGTGATGGAGAGTGTTGTGGCTTGTGTCTAGATGTCCCCCTCAAAGCCTCACGCAGTCATAGTAGGGATTTTTCAGAAATGGTTGGATCTAGAGTATCTGATAGTGGAACTGATTCATGGTGCAATTCTAGGCTCAAGGGCACTATGATTAAGGGTGTGAGTGCTATCTGCTCTCAGTAGCCTGGATAAGATAAAAGGGGCAGAAAGAGCTGTGGTCCTCCCTCACTTATTTTGCTATCTTCTGCCCACTATGAACTGTTCTCTTCTGCGAAGCCATGCTGCCTTGGAGCCAGTTGATTATGGACTGAAACATCTACAAATGTGAACTAAATAAACTTTTCTCCCTTTAACTTTGGGTGTCAGGTATCTTGTCTCAGAAAGGAGAAAAGCAATACCGAGAGTGACATTGAAAAGAAGGCTGTTCCAAACAGAGGTTTCACTGGAAGCCAAACTTCCTATTTAAAAAAAGAAGAGGACATAATTTTACAAGTGGAAAGTCAATATGAAGCAGTAGAAAAGACAATTGAGGAGTAAGAGATTAAGGAAACAAGGGAAGTTCAAGCAGGAGAACATCATATGACATGGGTAGTAAATTACTGAACGCATAAGTGACCGGGAACATATTTATCCTACCTTAAGCTCCAAGTGTGCGGGACCTGAGATGCAAGTCTCTTTTATAGAAGCCTGGAATGAAAATAGCGTCATTCTGGAGCAATCAGATTTCAGGTAAATTCACTGAAGAAAAGAGGTTGAATATATTAAAAAAGAACTGATAGCTGACCTTGAGTTCTATCCCTTTATATTTTGATTTTGAAATAGATATTGAAATATCAATAAAATTAGTATATAAATCCCAGACACTCTCACCTAGAATGTACAATACAATTGTTGCCATTGTGTTTGATGCTCAGTATTGCATAAGGTTTCATGACATTTGTGAAAGAAAATGCATATAGCTCTTTTTGATCAAAAAGAAAGAAAACTGATCATTCATTCAACAGATAGTTTTGGAAGCAAATGCATGTATTTAATACTAATCTACATGCTGGTGATGTATTATTAAGGCAAGTAGGCAAGCATCCAGACTCTACTGTATAAATAATCTAGCTTTCCTAAACATTCTCAATTTAAATGCTTCTCAAAATATTAAAATAACAAACAAACAAACAAAAACTCTTCTCCTTGTGACATTTACTGGATGATCAGAGAACTCCGAATAATAAAAGTCAGTAGCTTTTCAAAGATACCAAGAATATCGGAAGCAGCCAAAGGAATTTTATGCTTAAACAGTTGACTGAGTTTATTTCAAAATTTATATCTATGTTGTATCTTTTCTAATAATAACATTTAATTAAATATTAGATAAACCTTGAGAGTTGTTTATTTTCTGAAAACTAATTTGAATGATTTAAGAAATATGGTTAGGAAAAATTACTGAAAACGATTGCTATGTAGATCTAGTTGTGAACATTGTAACCATAAATGATGAGTAAGAGTAATAGTAAACAAATTTTGTTCTAGATCCCATGGCATATGTGTATAAATTAATATTCTTCTGTTAAGAAAAACATGTATCCAAAGATAAGTTAAGTGTATTTATAGATTTTGAGTTAAAACTTTTAAAAAGGTTTGTTTATATCATTTTATGAATCCTTGATTTAACGCACATTATAGAATATTGACCAACTAAGAGTTTCAGTTGCTAAGTATAATAAAGCTACTATGTAATTACAAATTATAGTAGGTTTAAAATGTGCAGTATTACGAGAGGAGAAAAGTGAGGGGAGAATTTATTTTGTGAAGTATTATAAGAAATTTTGGGTTTAAAGCCAGAGACATTTAGATCCTAACTAGGTACACCAGAAAGAAAATTGCTCTGAAGAGTAGAAATATTGAGAAAATTCAACAAGTATCAAGGAGAATGGGGTAAGAAAATAAGAATAAAACAAAGTGGGAAGAAGGTAAGTAAAATCAGGAAAATATAAATAAAGGACTATAAAAATACATGTAAATATATGAAACAATGTATTGGAAAATAATGTATTGGCATTTTGTAAAAGACACACCCAAAAAAGTGCCACAAAACCATTCAAAACAAAAAAATAAAGAAGTAGTGACAAGCTAAAGACATACAGAATATAATATGATTTTAGATAGGAATATGACAGAAAAATAGAATTCAAGGCTTAACAGCCATTATCAAATAGCATTGATTAATACTGTACAAGAATAAAATGTTATTTGCAGTTAAAACAGACCACAAATAAACCTTTAAAAGCCAATCCTATAAAATAAACATTTCCAAAGAAAATTAAACGTCAAGAATAAATTGATAGATTTAAAATTATAGCAGAATATGTTAATATCTCTCTTTAGCATATCATAAAAATCACAAAAATGGATGTATAAGATGTAAGTGTTATTAGTAACAAGGAATTAGTATTTCTTTTTTTTTTTGTGGGTACCGGGGGGTCGACCTCAGGACCTCATGCGCCAGTAGGCGCCCATGCCGCTGAGCGATATCACCGGCCTTTTTTCGTATGTGGGTTCCGGGAGTCGAACTCGGGCCCTCGCGCTTGCCAGGCAGGCGCTTAAGCCGCTGAGCCATCTCACCGGCCCAGGAATTAGTATTTCTATATCAAATATTTTATACTGTTATCAGAAAATTATTTCCAAACATGCATTAAATTTTTGTATAAAAGATCATATACTGTACTGTACATGGTTACCAAGAAATTATCAGCCAAACTGGATGAATTCAGAAGATTGGGGAAAAAAAGCATTGAATAAAGAATGGAAATGTGTAAATGTAAGTATTCTCAATCATTTATTTGTTTATTTACTGACATATTTAATTTATTGTGGTATGGGGATTTGAATCCAGGGCTTTTTCTCTGAGCTACATCACAGCCCTTTATCTCCTCTTCTTGCTCCTCCTCCACCTGCTCCTTTTTCTTCTTTTTTTGAGACAGGTCTTGCTGAGTTTCTAAATTCTCCAGGCTGGTCTACCCTTCTGTCTCAGCCTTTCAGAGTTCTGGGATTACTTACAGGTATTCACCATCACATCTGTAAATTCACCACCACAGCTGTAAATGTAAGTCATTATTCTTCAGTGACCTCCAGTATTCTCCATCTAAGTTTAAAAATCTTGGTTGAAAAGGAGTTTGACTCTGCAGCAGGAACAAATAGGTAATTTGCAGGTCTCTATCTAAAGTGAAAATGGAAGACTTCTTGTTAAAAACATTGTTAATAATTGGTGTGGTGGTACACACCTGTATCCCAGCACTCTGAGAGACTGTAGCAAGAGAATATCAAGTTTATGTCTACCAACTTAGCAAGACCCAGGATCAAAATAAAAAAAATTTCTAGAAAAGCTGGAGATGTAGCTCATTCAATAGGCCCAGGTTCAATCTCCAGTACTGCAACAAGAAAAAAAAATAACAATGATATTAAAAATTGCAAAACAGTGACAACAGAACATTAAATGGAGTGCTTGGTCCTTCTGAGCTTGAGACCAGTGTCATTGAGCAGATTTGTCTCCTTTGTAGCACCTTTCTCTGTCTCCTAAGATGATCAATTAAAATTGTTTTACTCTATTTTATGCTGCTGTTTGGGCGTATCTGTCTTGTACTCCCCCTTATGTACACAGAATCTATTCATAAGCTAGAAACGTCATTAAAGTGAGCTCATGACACACCCATCCTGAAATTTTTCAATTTTTTTATTTGTTGAGAATAAAATCCCAAATTCTTACTAAGTTAGCAGACCTCAACTTTGATTACAGTATTTTCCTTTACTTAGCACACTGTCTTGGTTACTCTTTCTTGTTGCTGAGACAAAATACCCAACACTCAAAGTTAAAGGAGGAAATGCTCATTTTGGATAGCAGTTTGTAGAAGTTTCAGTTCATAGTTGGCTGGCTCCAAGTCAGAGTGGCATGGCAGAGGACAAAGAGTTCATGGCAGGCAGAAGGCAGCAAAGCAGCAAGTGACCACAGCAGCCCTGTTTCTGTCCCTTATGTTCTCCCAGGCTACTTTCCCCTAGGGTGGTACTCACACCCAGAGTGGGGTACCTTTAATCCTAGCATCACACCATGACTCAATCCCAGCATCGCATCCTTAATCCCAGCATCACCAACTTTAGATCCAACCACCTCTAACAAGCCCCACCTCTGACCACATGAGGCTTTGGGGGGACATCTAGACACAAGCCGTAACACACATACAACCCATTAGCAAGTCCTACTAATACCCTAATGTATCTGAATTTGTCAACTTCTTCACAACTGCACTGCTGAGATCCTATTCCATGGTACAAGGAACATTAACAATAAGAGGTATCCCCAGATCTAATTGGTCTGACTTCATCCTTAGTAAGCTATTCTCCACATAATTATGATAGAAACTTTAAAAAACATAATTTTGATATATGACTCCTTTGATTAAAGTCTTTGGTGAATTTCCATTGCATGTAATGTGAAATATGAACTCCTCCCACGGTTCCAAGAAACACTCAAATGTCCCTCCCTTTCCTCTACTCCAGCTCCTCAATCCTTCCTATTCCCTCTAGTAGTGTGTAAATGAAAAGTTTACCAGAAGCATCAAAAATTTCACCTATAAACACCGAAAATTCACTAATGACTCAGGGACCTCTGAGCTTCTACAAAACCCTGTGCCTGGAGGGACAGTCACAGCTGATAGGTAGTCTTTTCTTATTCTCTCTGACTCAGTTCAGCTTTTATGTCGACAGACTTTCATCTTGAAATGTCCTTTCCCCAATTATGTTCTGTCCACTAGCACAAGGGATTATATTTGAAGCAATTACTGCTACCTGCAATCCCCTTACTCAGTTAATTACTGCATTTAGTTATTTAATTATGCTGTTTCTACCTAATTCAAAGTAAGATCTATGAAAAGAGTATCTTGTTCATTGTTGTATTAGTGCTAAGAACAACACCTTGAATTTAGGAAAATTATCAGAAAAAGTGCAAGCTTCATTCTCTAGCTCCTATTAGAATTACAAGGTAAAGAATAAGCAAGTACACACAAGTGTTTCCCCCACATGAAAAATAAGATAAAAGTACATGCCTGATTCTGTATTCTGAGACTTGTCTCTTAATCAAGTTTGCTGAACTTCCATGTTTCATTTTTCCAACTCATCAGGAAGAATAGCATTGATGCTTGGATTGCCTCTAAGAATAAATCAACATATTTATTGATTGCCTCTTTTTGGAATTGAGCAGGATTAGGTGATGTGGGAAATTAAAAAGTTTAATATGCCATGTTTGCAAAATCTATTAGAGGTATCTGGGTGCTTTCTAACAATGTCACACCTGGGACACAGTCAAAACACTAAAATCCGGGTGTGGTATTGCAAATTTGTATTCCCAGCACTTGGGAGGCTGAGGCAAGAGGAGCACTGCAAATTTGAGGCCAGCCTGAATTATATAGCAAGAACTTGTCTCAAAAAACAAAAGCAACAACAAAAAAACAATCCACTAAAGAAACTGATGAAAGAGATTGGGATTCGAGTGACAAAGGATGACTCCAAGAAGAACTAGACTTTAGACAAGGCTTTCAAATATATACTGAGCTGGACTTGGTTTGAACAAATCTTTCAAATATGGATAGGATTTTCTGCAAAGGAATGTTATGAGAAAGTATGTGAATTGTTTTGGTTATTGTAAAAGTTTATATATAAAATCCATGGAAAATAATTTAGAATTATGTTTAGTGATATTGTGAAGATGCTGGAATGCTAAATCTAATTAAAGTCAAAATTGGAGCATCATAAATCATTTTTAATGGAGGAATAAAATTAAGAAAATTGATAAATTAAGATTTAATCTACAGAAATTCATGAAATAGTTGGAGCTAGAGGAACTTATAGATGGTAAGAAAAGTTGAAATACTATAATTGTCTACATATAAAGTGTGAAGTGCTTCAGCTAGTATGTTTACATTGAAAATTCACCTGGGGAAATAAAATAGCAAGCTGTATTATCTGACTAGATAAAGTTTCTTTTGGAAGAACAAGAGTCAAATTCTTGGGTTTGTTTCAACTCTGTGCAATCTGAAAATAAAGAGAGGCAAGATTAATAAATGGAGGCTCCTGCTTTATTTCTTCTTTCCTATATGAATATTTCATTTTTTTCTCCAGTTTTTAATAAGTCCAACCCAGAGATAATATTAATTTAGGTAGTTTGGTAAAAAAATAAAGACAACTGTTTATTTTTTATTTCAGTTTTATTACCAAGTTAGTTAAAAACAGAATTAAAGACTGAATAAAGCAACAGTAGTACCTCGGTTCATGAACTTAAATTGTTGCATAATTTTGCAAAAGATGGCCATGTTTGCGTCTGTTTGGGAAAGATAGCCGTGGTCTTGTTTGTCATCCACTATAGAGTTTGCAAATAAAAGCAAAATTTTGTCGAGGTGCCACTGTATTTTCTCCCCATGTTATTAACATATATTGAAATTTTCATTGAAGTTCAAAATGATAAATGACTATTGGGAAATACAATTCTTAGATAATGATAGTAGTGCATGATAATTTTATTATATGGCCTATAATTTCTACCTACAAATGAGTGTGTGTATATGTGTGCTTATGAATTCATGTCTGTATATGTGTGCAGTTTAAAATAACTCAATTTATTATCATCTTTCCAAAGCAAATATGAAGTCAAAGAGTAGTATCAACCATCATCAACATGTATCCAAAAACTTTAATAATGTTTTCAGTACATCAATGATTCATTTTTATGACTAAGTTTTATCTGACAAGTATTTCTGAAATATTTTTAGCAAACATTCACCCAGTAAACATTCATTTAGTGCCTATTATATGCTAGTCTGGCTTAAGTTCTGGGACTATAACACTAAAGTAGTTAGCCACAATCCTTCATTCCTTGGAATTATATACATTATCACTATAACTTCAGCGTACTGTATCATTCAAGGTTTATTGCCAAAAGCAAGAGTAAATGACTTTAAATGACTTACATAGGAGTGGAATTCATTCACAGTTGAGCTGGAGAGACAGGATTTGAAGTGACATAATCTGTAGCAGTTTCCAAATTCGTGTCAGAAGAAATGATCCAGTGAAGCAACACTGTGAACACACCAGGCACCCGAAGCTGAAGTTGGCAAAGCTGACCCCAGAAGCCCAGCACACTGAGCCATGGAACTGCTGTGTTGGGAAACTAGATGAAGTTGCTGTCGCTGGCTTCCTCTTTCCATGTGGATTCTCTATACTCTCTGCTGTTTTATATCATTAGCCCCTGGTTCCAGGTCTATGGTAGAGTGCTGGTAAATTGATTGTACCCTAGTAATAAGGGAGACTGAGAAATGTGCCTGGCACTGTCAGCAGCTACTATGTCGAGGATGCTTTGCCTCCTGAGGTGGGAAATTCCTTCAAGAGAGGAAGCTGGTTCACAATTTGAAAATGGCAAATAAAAGAAGAAACAAAAATGAAAAACATCTACTGTACTCGCTGTAAATTATTTAGCTAAAAATTGCCACAACATTGATGTTAAAATTATTTAAAATACTATTGAACCCAAATATTCTAATTATAAGTGGAAAGCCAAGTTTAAACTAAGCCATGTCACAGTAAAGTCTATGCCACTGACCATGTGCTACTGAACTTTTCTGGACATATGTGGTTTGTAGATTCTTTTTCCTTTTTTTCTCTTGTGCTGTGTAATCTGTTCTGTTGTAGAGAAGTTTGTTAAGTCTTGCTTTCATCATTTCTACAAATGGGAGAAAAAAGAACATTTGTTTATTTTTGTCTACTAGATTTTAAAAAATTTCTTATTGTAAAATATTAGAAATTATCTTAAATGTATATTTATATTGTTTGAAATTGTAAAAATTCACAGATCCTATACTTTTTATTAAAGTAAAATTTATAGTCAATGGCAGGAAAGGAATATACACATTTAGGAAATAATTTGTTTTTGCATTCAATTCACTGGTGTTCCTTATACAGTATTAGTACTAATGATGCATGTCACATAGACACAGAAGAACTGTAAAATTACTTCTAATTTATGTTACAGTTTGTCAAATGTTAAAAAGCTAAGATATGTTGCAAGCAGTTTGGCTTAAACCTGCCATAAGTATAATTGTCATGTGAGGATCATTGTCTATTGATAGTGTCAAATATGAATGAACACTTTACTAAAAACTGAAAGATGCTGTACATTCTTATCTTCATTAGGCACATTCAGAAATGATACACTATTTTAAAAGTAATATATTATAGGAGTATTATTGTATAATCTGGCATTTCTATTCCTAGAATTATATTTCTATGAGACTCTTGCTCCTATATGCTCAAATATTTACAGTACTACTGCTTGTTCTTAATAGTCCAAACTGGAAATGGCATGAAAACTTATTAATAGGAGAGTCAAAAACAGATTTTTGCTTTACACAGTATAAAACTACCTATCAGTGAATATAGATAAATAGATAAATTATAGTTTTGTATAGCAACATGAAAGAATCTCAAGATCAAAAAATTAGGTAAGAGGAGCCAATCTATGTATAACATAATTCAATTTATATACACTATAGAACAAAGAAAATAAGGCAAACTAACATCATGTTATTTTATGATATATCCATAATGGTTACATTAAAACAAATGAAATATCTATATAAACATTTATAACGTTGCCATGGGAGAGTCTGTAAGGTATGGCACTGGAAGGTATGGGGAATGTTTAATTATCCTAATCTGTGTAGCATTTTTTTTTTGTTATTATATTTACACAGCAAGTAGAGTTTTTATTCATTATTGATAATATAATATAGTCACATTTTTTAGAAACACAAAGTAGTTTATGTATGAAATATCTTGTTCCAAAATCTACATTCTTAACGCTTTAATATAAAGTGATTGCATTGAAGAAACATGAATGCAAACAGGGCTAATTCTAGGTGGAATATTTGGGAAGAAATCTGAACTTTGAATATTTCTCTCCTTCCCTGATGCATACTTTCTACCATCTTTTCCTGACACTACTGGAAACATAATATCCTTTATTATTTTAGTTTACTTCCCGCCCACCAAGGTATCCAATTTTTTCATGTCCTGAACCAGAATCAATTAACAGTCGCCAGTGTTACTTATTCCTAACCTTTCTTTTTATATCTCCCATAAGATATTTTATTAATGTATTGCTAACATTTTGATCATAAATACGATAGGTTAGTTCAAGTAGAATACATATTTGTACATTTATTAGCTCTATATTATTATTTTAATTCAATTATAATCATTACAGTACTAATCAGATAGAATTTATAGGTCATTCTTCTTTTATAGGGAGGAACTTTGCATTTTTTTAAGGAAAAAATTGTTCTTGGGAAAAAAATTCTTCATAATATTTTGATAACATGTGCTGAAATGATTTAAATTTGTCTCTAAGAATGTTTCTTTAGCATGTCCAAAATTATAAGTCCTGAAAGTATTTTTCATACATCATATGGTTCTACTTAGATTTGATTCACTATTATATTCAGTAAAGACTTAAGAGTGGTCATTACAATGAGCTTAATATTGACCTGTAGATTATCTCTCTCTCTCTCTCTCTCTCTCTCTCTGTGTGTGTGTGTGTGTGTGTGTGTGTGTGTGTATTTATATTCCTTTTTATGGGTGCTTGGTATTGAACCCAGGGCCCTTGCACTGAGCTACATCTCCAGTCTGATTTTGTTTTGAGAAAAGTCTCATTAAGTTGCTAAGTTGCACAAGCTAGACAGAAATTAGTGATTTTTTGCTTCAGTATCCAAGAGTGCTGGTATTACAATCACTTGCTACCATGCCCACCTAAAATCTAAAGACAGGATAAATAATTCCACCTTTACATTATTATGCTAACCAGGATTTCATAAGCACTATAGTGACTACATATTAGTGGCCATAAATAATTTATCATGCATTTAGACCTGTCTCTGTCTCTCTCTCACCTCATTCCAACAAAATGTGATAAGGTTCCTTTAACAATTTTTTTTTGTGCGTGTGGGTACCAGGGGTCAACCTCAGGACCTCGCGCACCAGCAGGCCCCCCATGCCGCTGAGCAATATCACCGGCCCTTTTTGCATATGTGGGTACTGGGAGTCGAACTTGCGCCCTCGCGCTTGCCAGGCAGGCTCGTACGCTGCTGAGCCATCTCACCGGCCCTAATAACAATTTTTAAATAGTTCTTCATTGAATCTAAAACAAATCTTAAAGTTACCATGTCACATTGTCACAAAAGGACAGTCATTCACGATGGGCAATACCTGATTCCAGAACTTCTGCCACTCAACAATATATTCCTTCTAATAGGTACATTTGAAAGAGGTATACGACTATAGTGCAGGCCAGGAATAATAATAACAACACTAGCTTTCCCCTGCTTGGTTCCTGTGTCTCTAAAACAAAGCTTTCCCTGAGCTCCACTGCTGAGATAAGTTCTCCTTCTCTGGTCCTTGAGTATTGTGTGCCTTCCTCTTCTATCACGTGTTATTGTCGTATGGTCTTATCATTCTAAATACTTCAACGTCTTTGTTCTATTTGCAAAATATGTTCCAAAACCTGTCATTATTCTTGTCATCTCCTCAATACCTTTAGTAAATTTAGAAAAACATGACAGTTGAAATTCATTATTTTTGTCAGATGTATGAATGAACTACATGCATTAAGATCACTGGACATTTGGTCCCAGTGTCAAATGTACTTAACAAAAATTTCTGAAAGTGCATCTCTGAATTCTTCAGATTTCAAGTAATTATCTCAGGAAAATTATATACACATCAAAATTGATGAACCACAGTCCTAAATATTTTCTGGGCCATTATGTTTATTCCAGCCTTTTAGGCAGACATTTTAACATTCGCAGTTCTGTGTTGATCAAGTCTCTATGATAATTTTTTCTTCTGCTCAATCCCAAATCAATTTTCTTATACATATAATTTTATCAGTTTTTACATTAGACTTAGCCATCAAAACTTTCAGAAATCAATAAAGTATAGGAGACTCCTCCCAGAGAGGAAACCACAAGTGGAAAGCCTAAGTTGACAGCTGCTTAAAAACGGATTTCTTGCCAAGATGCAAAAAGTAAATCTCATCAGTTAGACAGTGTCTTTGACTAAGTTTTCCAGAATTGGTTTTAAGTACTATGGAAATATTACATGTTTGACTAGTTTTGTTTAGCCTCATTAATGCAGTTTGAATTATTGCTAGCACTTTAGCTTTACAGACATGTGACCCGTGTCAAGCCCAAAAACCGTTAATCTCAGGATATATCGTGATGGCTAATAACTGAAAAGTTTGACATAATTAGGATTAAAATTTTTCTAATCATTAAAGATGTGATTTTCATCCTGTTAAAGTAGATTGTGAACAATCTTTCTTCATATCTTCTGCCTTTGGGTCTCAAAAAGTCACACATATAACAAGGAATAAAATGGGAATCAGAGAAGCCCTTGACAAATCTCCATTAATCCGAAAAGCACTGGAAAACTTCAAGTCAGTACAGGCTACATAGAATTGAGGCTTATGTAGATAACCTGCATTATTCACTTCCAGATTTTAGGATATCTGCGCTCAGTTATATCTGTGGGGATTCAAAGATGTCTATGAGCGGCTGTTAGGGTAGAGTGCCAACTTGAATGCCCTGGGGATTAGTGGAGCGCAACTGTGGGGGGATCTTGGTGGGTCATGGAGATGAGGCCTTGAGACATAGGTCTCATCCTTTGGGATTTTCATCTCTGGCACTTTTCCCCTCCCCTGCATCCTGGATGTCACAGACTCAGTTGCTTTGCTCTGTCAGTTCTGACACTTACCATAGACCAAATCTATTTACAATGTGAGCCAAATTAAACCTCTCCACCTTCAAATTGCAAGAGACAGGTATTATTTGCTCAGTGATAAGAGAGCTTACTAATATATACAATGTCTTCAGTTCCCTTTTCAGTCATGTGAAACAGGAAAGAGAGGAAAGTGACTATTTCTTGAAGAAGTAAGTTGGCATTGTTGGTAAGGCTGAGATGTCATCAGTATCTTGCCAGTTATGTAGATCCAGAGAGATGATAAGAAAGAGAATCTTGTGTTGGGAGAAGGGAGCAGAAGGAGGGAGGAGGAAGGGAAATGGGATGTCTATAGCTTCTCATTTTTTAAGACACCTAATATTAATCAATCATGACCCAATCAGTGTCTAATATATTTAATTATATGATTACCATCTTTCCCCGTCTTGAAGAGGAATAGAGAAAGAAGCAGTTGGAAGCATGAATGCAATAGGAGAAGGCACACATAACATTCTCTGATCTCGTATCTTCTGCCTCCTCTTCTTCCTATTCCTCTTGGCTTTTGGCGACCCATTCTTCTTGAATTTAGTGACCAAGGCTACAGGCAAAAGAACTTAGGTTCTACCCTCAACATTACTAAAAAAGATACAAGATACTACATAGGAGTTCTGGTTTCTTTGCATCTGGGACTAATAGTAGACAAATATTTAGCACAGTTTATTTATAGGCAGCTGAAACCTCTGACAAACCAGGTCTGCGTCTGCAATTCTACACTTCAAATATTCAGTCTGATTTTATTTCCCAGCTCAAATTATTCAGTCATAACTATACAATCTGACTCTGCAAAGATTATACAGAGTACCTTGTATGAGAATGTGATTCAAATAATGCAGCATGCCTTGCAGTTGAGGAATATGGGATTATAAAACTTTCAGTTACCTGAAAGAGATATTAAAACCCAAATAACAACGTTCCTTTTCTTATGATTATATAGTATTCCAAAGAAATCAAAGTCCCCAGTCGTGATAGTAAGAACTTTGACATTACTCCACATTTATGTAACTCAGAATGGCAGCATCCCAAGTGGTGAGGAGTGAGGTCTCTTTGCTAAGTCCCTTAGTCTCTCAGAGCTTCTGTTCTCCCACCTGAAAAACAGAGATCATACTGAAGGGAAGATGTAGTAACTCCATGCGTGAGGGCTGCTTAAGTGTTTACTAGTATTGCTTCTAACTCTAAATAATGAAATTTTCAAATATTACATTTCTTCTGCTCTCTGTCACAGAATAAGAATGGAAGGCTGAGTACTGCAAGAACATGGAAACTATTCACTCTAACTCATAACTTCCTGTCGTTACTATAAAGGAAGTGAATTCGTAATAACATATCTAGTTGTCACATTCATTTTGTGCCATATATACATACATATGTGTACATTCATATATACATATATGTGCATGTACATATAACATTTTCATACATATATCTTTCATTTTATGGGAAAAGGGAGCTAAAAAATGTATAAAGACATGCAATGAGTGTAAGAACACTTATATAGCTTTGTCAGTTCTTTTCCCATTAGGGCATACAAGGAAATGATAATTTTAAAATTCATGCCAAAAAGTTGAATGAAGACACTCAAAAATATTTTTATTTTCTTTTACTTGATAATATAATTAGAATGATATGATACAAGTTGGTAAATTATTGTCTGCTAGAATTTAGTTATTGATATAGGCAAAAGAATAATTTAAATGCTTTTGTATTACAAGTAACAATGTTATCACTCTTGTACAGGGCTGACCTTCGTCAGACGCCAGGTATACTCGGGCCTTGCCAGTCATCCCACGGTGTCTGCAGTTGCCCTGAGGTGTGGTACCAGGGGTCAGAACTGACTGAGCAGTTCACATCTGAGCAGCTGATTCACATGCAAAATCTTACTTACAGTGACAAAGGAGCGCATGCCACCTTCTGTATAGTATGGCACATGTCTCATTTTCTAGACCCTTGAGACTGAATAAGAAATTAATTACACAAGGTCAAGGAAAAGGAAATTTTTTATAATTTGTTTTCTCTCTTTCGTAACTTTTCTGGTTTTGCCCTAAGGGTCCTGCATCTAATAGCTTTTTAAATAAACAACGCTTCTCTGCTTCTTTTGTAAAAAAATAAAAAAATACAAAAGGAAGTGTTGAAGGAACAAGTTGTACTAATACAGTACTAAAATACCCACAACTCAACATTCATTACTAAAATTTTATGTGGTAACAATGAGCTAAATTCATCAACATTAGACATTTTTACCCACCTTGTTAAAATACAGTTGGGGTCTGGGTAACATGACATATGTGTTCTTAAAAACCGCTGACCTACGCATAAATTTTGCAATAAAATCCTTAGGGATTGTGAGAAAATGAAGTTAAGGCCATAGTTCTCAAAAATTCTGTTAATGACAATTAAAAATAAACATAGGAACCTAATAAAAACTGTAGCATGATTTTATGAATGTTGCATAGTTAGGAAGTAGAGACATGCTACCATGATTTTGGCTCATAAGCTATTATTGAAATGGGACACAAGATGCGGAGAGGTGGGGCTAACTGTTAGCCATTTGAATTCTAAGTATTTCCCACCAGACTACATTCAGTGAGGTGCAGCTTTCTGCATTGTTTCTGCAGTCACAATTGCACATAAGCAAATATATTTGTATCTATAGAGATAAAAATGTCCTTTCAGACATACTTGTTTATTAATTGCCTTGAACAAATATGCTTTTTTTCAAACAAATGTTACAGTATAACTGAATATTTGTAAGTAATGATGTATTGCAGAATCTGATAATAGATACAAATATCCTCCCATAATTAACCTCATAAACATCTATGCATTCATGCATATTCTATTTACAATAAAATAAACTTTACTTTTTATTTTTGTCTCTGGTGTCATATTCGATAAATTCCTTCACGTTGCTAGATTCTGTTCTCCCTTTACCTTTACTTTGTGCCAGTCTTGATTTAGTTTGGTAGTTTGGAAAGCATCATATGACAGACACTCCTTTGACAGGTCAAGGATGATTCAAGTTCATTCTGAAACGTGTTTCCGTAGTTATGGATACCCTTGTGAATCTTCAAAGCCTGAGTCAGCATTTACATTACTTTTCCATATTGTTAGAGAGAAGTGAAGCGCTTCACCAAATATGGGTTAAAGAGATTTCCAGAACTTTCATTAGGGAAAAAAGAAATATTTGCATAAAGAGGTATGCATAAGTGTATCATGATTTTACAGAATCCTTTTTGAAGTGCTGTCCTACTGTGGTCAAAGTCCAAACTCTGACTGTTGTTTACATCGATAAAATGAAAGGAAAAACAGTAGCTTATGTTAAATCTTAATGAAACATAAAAGGTGTGAGTTAACTTTGGAAAGAAAATTATGCCTCACAAAGGGCTAATTATGGCAGATCTCTAAGGGTACTAAGTTAAATGCACAGATAACCTAAATTTTCTTTCCATTTAATATTCAGTGTCATTATGTCTTCTTGTTGAAGAGGATCAACTCATATTGTCATTACTAATGATTAATATCAAGCAGTGGTTCTTGCCAAGGTAATTTTTGTCCCCAAATGATTTGCCAATTTATGGAGACATTGTCGCACCTGGGGTCGGGGCTTTCAACTGGTATCTGGCTGGAAGAAACTAGAAGTGATACAAAAGACAACTCCACACAATAAAAATGTATTATATGGCCTGAAATGTCATGAGTGTTAAGGTGTAAGAGGAAACAAAATTTTATTTATTTAAATGAAGAAATAGTCCGTGTCGAGTGATATATATAGTAAAGCATTGGCCTATGCTGCCCGTAAATATTAGATGATGATGATGATGATGATGATGATGATGATGATGATGTTTTGAAAATGCTTACATTATAGAAATGTCAGTCTCTAATCTTGTCTTAAATACATTCACAGCCATCCCCATGACTTTTTTCATGATTACATCTCAATCAGAAAAATAAAATCATTAACAACACTACTAAATAAGTGTAAATGCTTACCATGTGAATATTTTTGCAGGTATTATTTTATTGAATTCTCATAGCCCATGAGATAGGTGCAATTTTTCTTACTGGTTTGCAGGTGAGAAAACTGAAATTAAAAATCACACAGCTGGGCCGGCGATATAGCTCAGCAGCATAAGCGCCTGCCTGGCAAGCACGAGGTCCTGAGTTTGACTCCCAGTACCGGCATATAAAAAAAAAAAAAAAAATCACACTGCTTTGCCATCATAGAATAGGAAATGGGGAATGAGGATGATTTACCTATGAAACCATTTTTATAAATCTTAAAATTAAGAACTTCACATTTATTGTAACTTTGCCAAATAGTATTTGTTTGGGGCTATAAAATTATACATTGTTAACCTGAGTACATTAAGGTTACTTCCAAATATACTTTATTGGTGCTTAGGAAAAGAGTAAAATGTACTGGTACACTTTCACCTCTGTCTCACATAG
This sequence comes from Erethizon dorsatum, assembly GCA_028451465.1. Taxonomy (NCBI): domain Eukaryota; kingdom Metazoa; phylum Chordata; class Mammalia; order Rodentia; family Erethizontidae; genus Erethizon; species Erethizon dorsatum. The sequence goes on from CM051824.1 coordinate 21,653,096, forward strand.
AGATTCATAAATCATTGAAAGATTCAGCAGAAAACATGAATAAAAAGATGAAGAATAAAAGAGATAGAAAGAATAAAAGAAAAGAACTAAACATGCTGATTCGCTTGTGATAGAAGATTGAGAAGGAAAGAGTTTCCCAGGGTGTTATGGTTTGTGTCTGGATGCTCCACTCAAAGCCTCATGTAGTCCTGCTAAACCTCTACAAACTGTGAGCTAAATAATTCTTTCCTCCTTTAACATTGGGTGTCAGGTTTTTGTCTCAGCAACAAGAAAATTAACCAAGACACAGGGGCTAAGCAAATAAAACTTGATACCTGACATTCTTCTAAGTATGCTGAATGTTTTGATTTACATAATTCTCCCAATACCTTTCTGTGATAATATGCCTACTTCTTCTATTTTAAACATGACATAATTCAGGTAAAAATATTGAATAGCTTGTTCAGGCCATTTAGGTAGAAAATAACTAAAACAACGTTTGAACTTGAGCACTAACATGTGAGCACCATGTTCTTTTTTTTTTTTTTTTTTTTTTTTGGTACCAAGGATCGAACTCACAACCTCACACTTGCCAGGCAGGCACTGTGACACTGAGCTATATCCCTGGCCCAAGCATCATGTTCTTAACCATAATCAATTTTACCATATGGAATAAACTTAATACCCTCAATAGCAGAAATGAGGGTTTAAGATGTCTGGACAATTCTGAGTTTAAATCACTTAGGAATTGATTCATTCTGAGAGAAGGTTATTGCCATGTGTGTGTGTGTGTGTGTGTGTGTGAGCATGTGTGAAACAGATAGGAAAACACGTAGGTGCACAGGCACTGTGTATATTAACATGCATAAATCTCCTTCAATGGGGTTATGGGGGAAGGCATGAGGATGTTTGGGACTGATGAGTTTTCTGATATTTTTCAGCAGATAGGAAACTGGAGGTTAAAGTAACTTATGGAGGTAGTTGTCAATAATCCGAATTTAACAAACTTGTTTTGAGTCTAGTAACTTTCAAGTTTGGCTGAAATCAATATTACAATATTCTTATATTTTAAAATTTTGCTTTTCTTAACTTCAGCTTTTCCAAATTACAACAATAAACAATATACGTTTACTGCATGAAGTATGACGTGACACACATGTAAAGGGAGCCACCTCACATCCTTCTGCCATTATATCTTCATATCTGTTCCTGTCCCAGATGTAACCGATATATATGGAGTGGAGTGTGTCCTGCCACACAATAACTTCCTAAAAATGACACAAAGAGGGAACATAAATCAGTTTTAGGAATAACTGATTATGCTACTATAATAAAAGGTTTATCTTCAAAAAGTATGAATTTTTACTGAAAATATTAAGATTGCTTTTATTAAGGAAAATTTTTCCTGAAAATGTTAGTGCACTGTGACTTGCTTGATGTGTACCCAGCTGGTCACATTGCTTTTAAGTGGGCAATCTGTTAAATATTTTGGTAAGCAACTAGCTGGGATATAAATGTTGGAGCTATTAGGCATTATATTAATAAGTCATTTTTTAACACGATTCCCATCTTCTAAAGAGTTTCTGAATTTTGCTACACCAACTGTTTTAATCACTTTCTTATCATTGGAACACCCCCAAACAGAAGGAGGTTTTAGTCTTTATTTGGCTGGCTCCAAGGCAGGAATAAATGGTGCAAGGAGCATGGTAGAGGAAAGCTGCTCATCCCATGGCAGCCTGGAAGCAGAGAGAGAAGAGAAGAGCCGGGGAGAGAGCTGGGTCCCAGTGACTGGAATCTTCTGACCAGACCCTGACTCCTAATAGCAAGTCAGCTATACCCCATAATCCAATTGCCTTTCAAAAGCACCACCTCGGAGGCCATGAGCTTTGGGGAGACATCTAGATATAAATTATAGCACCAACCTTCTTAAAGAAGTATACAACTAGCTCTCATTTACCTGTTCAAATGGACTTCACTGCATCTCCCTTCTGAACTAAGTCCTTTAGACAAAACTGTTTTTGTATGACAAAGATGAGATCAATCCGTCCTGTCCCTGCATTTTTCTTCAAGTTTCCTTCTTTGTGCCTACTTATTCTTTTTTATTCTTAGAATTCAACCAAAGAGTCTTGCTGCTGTTGGTCTGCAGTTGTATGATAGTGCTACATTGATAAATCCATTGGGTGAAAGCATTTAATTTACAAATGAAGCAATCAGCAATTTCAGATCAAATGTCTTTATCAGGAAAGCTAACTTCTATGAAGTACTGATGTGATTCAGAAAAATGTTTACTTTACATGATTTTTGTCCATTCACCTTAGAATGTTTCTCATGCTACATATTTTATCATTCCAATAGCTCATTTAGCTAGCAATAATAGTGAATACATTAGTAATAACTGCCTGTATGCATTCAGTGTTAGAAGAAAGAGCAATTGGAGTTGTGTGAAATAAAATTTCTTCTTCCACCCAAACACACTGGGAATCCTACCATTATTTGGAAATCTGAAATGATATCAATTGGTAAGGCTCTCTTTATTTTGCATACTTCTTAGAAAGAACAGATGCCACCAGTGCAAATGTGGCATAACACTTTCTCTTCAGAGACTTGCGTGTTTCAAAAATGATTTAAAAATCTGTCTATATTCACTTAGATATTTAAATAGACATTTATAAAAAGAAAATGTCTGTGAAATAAACTGGTCAATGAATTTATAAAATCTTTTTTCATTTAACACCACCATTCTCTTTTACATTTAATTTCAAATCAGAGACACAAATGACCATGTTCTTCCATATTATATTGTTCCCCAGGCTACTTAGAGCCCTGCTGGTACAGATTAACTGAAGAGAATGTTCTCCTGCTGCCTCTGTGTTTCATTTCTTGATTTTGCTTTCCTCTTACTGATGACTATTATTCTAAATCTTTTCTTTCTGATACTTGTGATTAACAGAATTTGAAAAGACTTTTAGAAAATAGTCATCACCTCTATCTCTACGGCAAATAGCCCTTAAATGATTTATTGGTTAAAAAGTGAGATCAAATTGTGTATCTAATCTACCAGAAACAACAAACTTACAAATATTTAAGAAAAATCTGCCCTGGCCCATTGGATTGGGTATAATTATAAGATTGAAAAAATGTGTTTTTAATTGGAGATAATATTCTAGTTAGTGATTCTACATATCAACTATGTGTCTAGCACTGATAAATGTCTTCAAACATTTATTTTTAGTCATTATTTCTCTATGCAGATAAGCTTAGTGTGTCCATCTTACAGATGACATGAGGCAGAGAGACAGAGAGAAAGAGAGATTGATTCATAAAATATCTAGTAAAATAGTTATCATATAAGCCCTTTTCTATAAATGTAGAACAAGTATGAGTTCGATGGTTATAAATTATTAAATGAGATAATCCCCTTAAAACTATAACAAAACAGTTAGAAAATAGTAAATAGCCAGCAAATATTAACCATTGTACATCTTTCACTTATTCAGCAAGTATTTGAATGCAGATACATGGTACTAGTTACCGTTCTGTCCATTAGGCATACATGATTAAAAAATGTTTATAAAGGAAAAACAAAAACAAAAATGTCCTTGTTTTCCTGAGCATTCATTTATTCTAGTGGATCATTAATAAGTATGTGCTTTTTGTTCTAGGGATTTAGTTTAATTTTACCAGATCATCTTTAAGTCATGGTGAGATAAGAACTAGAAATGCTTAGATATTAGATTTACCACAAATATATTGAAGTATATAAATTTATTAACACCGATTTTTAGGCAGACTATTTCAACAGATTTAGGTCATCGTGAGAAAGATATTTGCATGAGTAAGCAATATAAATAACTGTAACACATGTAATTACAAAAATGATAAAATTTCTTCCATAAATGTGGGAGAGCATTTCTTCATGTCTGAAATGACCAATCAAGATTGTCTCACTAGGGCTGGTGAGATGGCTCAGCGGCGTAAGCGCCTGCCTGGCAAACGCGAGGTCCCGAGTTCGACTCCCAGAACCCACACACGAGAAAAGGGCTGGTGATATCACTCAGTGGCACGGGCGCCTGCTGGCGCACGAGGTCCTGAGGTCGACCCCTGGTACCCACACACACAAAAAAAAGATTGTCTCACTACAATACTGCACACACTCATACAAAATCAAATCTATATGACTGAATATCTAAAATATATCTAGATTAACTTAGGGTATGTACAATTTTTCTCTAGGGCATACTAAATTTTCTAAAGAAAATTTCTTTATGAGCATCATTTAGTGTTTTGAAAACAATATATAAGACATTGCAGCCATTAAAAATAAATTATATTTACACTGCCTTTGTAGGACTTACTTCAAAATCAGTCAACTAATTCATAACCAATGAATTGGTACTGATTAACACACTTAAAGACACTGTGGAGTTTTCCTTTATTTGACATTAATATTCTGAGAGATCAATGCCCAAAATATAATTATTTTCACTACAAACATTTAATTTCATATTAAACTCTGGAAGAGATATATATTTCAGTTTTTTTCACAAGAAAACTGCTATCGCATGCAGTGTTATCATTCACACAAGATTTTTAATATGATACTTAGATCGGTAGTAAAATGTTTGTTTTCATCTAACTTTTCTTTACCATTGCTACATTCTCTTAAAGTACTATACTGCTGAATGACTTTTATTGTTTGATAAAGCAAATATCACTTTTGATATTTAGATATACAGTGTAATCTCTATGGGTGCAATCTCGGGGGTCCGCCACGTTGGTTCCTTTTTTTACTAGATATGACATCTAAAACAGTACTAGAATTTTCCCTGTCTCAAACATTTTAACCGCAAAATGGCAACAATATGCTATCTTTTATATGTTCTGAGAATTAAATGAGATATACATGTAAAATTAAACAACAAACTTTTATAAAATGTATAGTAAGTAGTAGTGTCATCTACAATTATTACTTTTTGCTCATTAGGAAAACTCATTATCTTTGACATATCAACATTGTTAACTTCTAAATATTACCCTGTTTAGATTCTAGTTGCTACTGTGCTATATTTAGCAAATAATTTGGAAAAAATAGGAATCTTTACCACACCTTTTCATTCAATAAATTTCTTTTTAAAATTCTTCCTCAAAATAATTATTTTCTCTTAAACTTCTGAATTGACTTGAGTAAAATATTTCAGTAATTCTTTTAGAAAACAGAAAATGATAAAATCATGGATATATACATATTTGACTCTATTTGGTCATATTTGGTTTATTTAATAATATGAATAATATATGATAGAAAGACTGGGAGAAATTGCAAGAAAAAAAGAAAAGGGTTTAGATTTAAACATCAATTGATATATATTTTCTTAAATCAGTTGTTATATCACTTATGAAACTTTAAATCTCCACAAAATCTAATGTCTTAGTTATTTTTTCATTGCTGGGAAAAAATACCTGACACCTACAAATTAAAGAAGGAGGGCCGGTGAGATAGCTCAGCTATCAGATAGCTCAGATAAGTACCTGCCTGGCAAGCTCGAGGTAGTGAGTTCGACTCCTGGAACTCACATACGAAATAAAAGGGCCGGTGTTATCGCTCAGCGGCACGGGAGCCTGCTGGCCCGCGAGGTCCTGAGGTCGACCCCCGGTACCCACAAAAAAAAAAAAAAAAAAAAAAGGAAAAAAGAATAAAAGTTAAAGAAAGAAAGATGCAGCTCACAGTTTGTGAAGGTTTCAGTCCACAGTCAACTGGTTCTAAGGTAGGGTGGCATGACAGAGGGGCACTGCAGACAAGAAACATTCCATGATAAGGCAAGCAGGAAACGGCAGCTGTCTTTCTGCTTTCCCTTTTTATTCCATACAGGCTACAAGCCTACCGGTTGCTGCCACCTGCACCCAGGAAGGGGCTTCCATTTTCAGTAAATTCACTCAGTCATACCCAGTACTATGGTAAGCACATCAGTTGAGTAATCCAGAACCACACACCCATGATCCATTCATTCCCAAAAGTGCCATCTATGAGTGCATGAGGCTTTGAGGGGACATCTAGATATAAGACGTAACAATTGATAATAATCATCCTATAAGAATAAATATGATTACAATTATTAGTCATCCCTGACTATTTCCTCTCCCCTCTCATGTGAATAGACTCAAGAGGTAAATGGTACATTGCTAATACTAGGTAAATATATGCTTGTTTATTTTATTACTTATTCAGGGAAGAAAAATATTTTAAAAGACACTGGTATAATATTAAATTGTCCAAGAAACAAAAAAAAAACCCCAAATATTTATTTGTTATATAATCCGGCTCTATATTTTGTATTACACATAATTCAATTAATTTTGAGAATATAAATTTTATGTCCACTTTAATCACTTTGATAACTTTTACAAGAACAATGTTAATGTTTTACATGTGTCTAGTATCTAGTAAATGTCCCTCCTAGAAATATAGTCTTTCCTATTCAATGAGTTTCCATTCTTTTATGCGAAGAGGTTAGGCCTCACTTTCCTCAAGCAACTTGGTTACTTTTGAGAATACTTCATATTAAATATAGAATTTAATAGCTCAAACTCCATGGCTTAAAAAGTCAGTAGGGTTGAGATAATGCAATTACCTTGTTTTCTTACATGAGTCAACAAATAGAGTTCATTAGATAGCTGAATCTCTGTACAATATAAAGCTCTTGTGAAATGTGAGGCATTTTTATAATTTCTCATGCTTGGCTGCTCAGAATGGCATATAATCTCAACTTCTTATATTTAAAATATCATTGATATTTTTATCATATATTAAACATTGTACTGGATCAAAAATTCATAGAAATTTTATACTTAGCCAACTGGAAATGAAACAGACGAGTATTATTGAAAGATCATCTTAATTAAAAGAGATACTCTAAGTGAATTTATTATATCTTGGATTCTTTCTAATCACATCACTGTCAAAGCAAATAATCATAATTTTCTTCCTCATCTTTCAAAACAGATACATAGGACTTATTATAGATGAATTATGTATATTAATACTTACATTGACATACGTTGTGTGGATTTTCATTTGACAAACTATTTCTTTGTTGTAAATATCTATAGAATAGACTGGAAGTTATGTTAAGTTTATTGCCTTAAACTTTATTTGTTTGTTTTGTTAAGTATTTAGAAAAAGAAAGAGCTCTTTGTACAAACAAAACAGAGATTTTGATAGAGAAAATAGTGGAAAATTACTTATCATTATAGGATTAACAGATGGTAAAATCTTGGTAAGATAGAAGAGTATCATCTTTACTTCCTTTTCTCTTTCTATTACATTTCATCATCTGAAGAATGCATATTGTGACTTATCACCCATTAATACCACTAAAATTCTCTAGAATCTTTTTTGTTTGTTTATATGCATGTCATTTCTAGAAGTAATTGATTATACAATAAATTAATCTGTCTTCCTCTCCTAAAATCAAGCTGTGACTTCTAACTTCATCGTTCATGAAATAAAATCAATTATATCAAGAATATAATACCAAAAGTAATGTTATATAGATCTATAATTATTGTAATTGAACTTGTATAATTATCTAGCAACTTTAACATTGATATTGAAAGTCAGATGTTTTCGTATTTTTAGAATTTTATCCACAATTAGCTCAGCATTACCAGACGACCAGGTTATATTTTGTAGTCGGTATTTAATTTTCAGCACATTGCAACATACATGGCTTTATCTAAGGTTTATAGCCTATTAATGATTTCAGTTCTTTTTCTGAATATTCTTTCTTGCAATGGTTCATAAAATATGCAGTATGTTTTCATAGGAGAACGATTCACTAATCATAGTCCTGTTTTAGTGTATTTTCTTACAGTAGTACTCTATCTTGTTTGAAATTATCAATGTTTGTCCTAATCTTAAATATTTCAAAATAAGTGGAGAGGTAAAACTATCTAGGGATGAGTGCTCATGCAGAGGAAAAAGAAAATAAAGAATTAAAATGAATGAAGGAGTTGATCAAACATTTTTCTGAATATAGCATTGATCTTTGACTTGTCTCCCTTGTGACTATGATCTAGGTAAATACAGCCTTGCTCTCCTGGCTGTGCGGTTAAACAAGTTTTGTGTTTATTGTTTACTTTCATCATCACAATCATATAAAGCAGTTATAATGATCTTTATTTAAGAAATGATATACTATACACAGACAAGCTAATTGACCTAAGAATTTTCAGCTGATCAGTAAAACAATTCAATTAAGTAATAACTGTGTAAAAATGTTAAAACTCATAAACAGTATGTGAAGACACATAGAAGGCATCATCTTTGACATAGATAAATAGCCCTCAACAGACACCAAATCTTCAGGCACATTTATTTTCGAGTATGCAGGCCTCTAGAACTGTGAGCAATGCATTAGTATTGTTTATAAGTAACGCAGAGTATAGTCAAAGTTCTTTAAAAATGAAACATATATACATATACATATGTATATACATATATATACATACACATACATACATATATACATACACATACATACATATATACATATATGTATAAATTCTTAAGTACACACATGCACATATATAAACCAATTCCTTTAATAAATCATCTCTCATCTATGAAAGGTAATTTATTAAATGAATTGGTTCAAAGAATTATGGAAGTGGAGAAGTCCCACAAGTGGTTGTCTGCCTGCTGGAGAATCAGGAAGGAAAGTGATTTAACACTCATTCAGAACAAGAACACTAGGAAAAAGCTTAGAGTCTAGAAACTTGAGGACCTGGTGTTCTCATGTCCAAAATTAGTAGAAGAAAGGTGGACCAAATCCAGAGACAGTGTATCAGCTTGTATTTTATCTGCCTTATTGTTCTATTGGGGATCCCATCCAATTAAAGGGTACCCACCCGTACAGAGGTTGAATGTTTCCTACTTAATCCATGAGTTCTTGCACCATTCTCCTTGTCTGGAAACACCCAGGAATAAGGCTTTCCTAGCTATAGAGTTATTTATCAGTTCATTCAAGGTGGTAGCTAAAATTAACCATAGCATAGGCTCTAAAGTATTTTCTTGAAGCTAAGCAAGTGGTCCTGGATAGATGCCAACATAAAAATTACGAAAGGTTACCTAGTTTTTTAATTGACACGCAGAATGTAAGAGCAAAAAAATTTAATTGACAGATAAAGTTTGTCTCTAATTATATACAACATTGTGTATTGATACACACACACATATATATATATCTTTCTCAATGTGTATATATCTCATATATATTATGTATCTCATATATATGCTATATGCTATATTATATATTATATATTATAAACTATATATTACATATTATATATCTGGTGGAATGACTAAGTCTAAAAAATTAAATGTGTGTGGCTTACATAGTTGTCATTTCTGTGTTTGGAATACTTACCATACACTCTTTTACATTTTTCACGAATACAGTGCTGTACATGTTCTGAGAAGTGCATTGTTGCATTAAGCAATTTCATCATCGTTTAAACATCATAGAATGTACTTACACAGACTAAGATTGCTGCAATGTCACTAAGTGACATAATTTCATGGGATGACTGTCATATATGCAATCTGCTATTAACTGAAATACTGTTACGCAGCACATGACTATATATTATTAACTATAGTCAACAAGTTATATCATAGTTCTCTTGAGCTTATTCTTCCTATTGAATGGAAAATTTGTATTATTTCATTACTGTCTCCCTGAAACCCTCCTTCCAAGCCCAGCCTCTGGTAACCACCATTTTACTTGACTTCCATGAGTTCAACTGTTTTAGCTTACACTTGTGAGATCATGTGGTATTCTTAGTCCATGTCTGATGTCTTTCTTTTAACATATGTTCCTCAAGCTCATTCATATTCTCACAGTGACAAATTATTTTTTCCTTTTTTACAAGCTGAATATTATTACTGTACATGTGCTACACTTTCCTTATTCTTTGATGGATATTTGATGCCATGTCTTATCTATTGTGAATAATGCTACAGCAAATATGAATGGGCTGATACCATTTTGAAATACTCATTTCATTTTATTTGGAGATAAATATGTGTATGGATGAATATATATGTGTATACATATATACTGCATATTTGCATATAATACATATATACTGCATATATGCATAAAAGTATGCATGCATATACATATATATTAAATGTTTTATATATCAGATATATTATATATGTATTTAAAAGCACACATACACACACACACACACACACACACATATATATGTATATATACGTATTCACACATCTCCAATATGGGATTGGTTTTTGAGTGAAAGAGCATATTGTAATTCTTAGATCATTTTCCTGGATCATAAATGATGCTAAATAATCTACTATCCCCCATGCAGAACAGTCCTTTAAGTGCTTTAACACCTGCCCACACTGACGCTTAACTGCCATTTGCCTCACCCCACACAGCTCCATGAGTTCTTCCTGCGTGTTGCTCCCACTGACTCAGCATTCCTGTGCTTAGAAGAGCTTGGAGAGTTCACTGTGTACTCCCACTTTTAGTTATTTATAAAAATCTTTAAATAAAATGACTGTCAAACCTGGGGAGTGACATTGCTAAGCTTTCCCACCCAGTATAGAATTAATTTAGCTCTGTTCTCCTTCTCCTAATTGTGTCTACTCCCTATCCATGGCAATCAATCTGCATTTGTGAAGCAGCACACTGTGTGCTTAGAGACACACCAGAGACTCAGGGCATGCTGATGAATTTCAAGACTGTAAAGTAATTCTACTTAATCACAAGGCAATTAAACTTTATTTGCTTTTTTTTAACAGTCTCAATAACGAAACTTTGCTTAAGAGCATGCATTAGTTATGTTCACCATTTACCATTCTGATCCTCTCAGTAATGAATAGCCTTACCTGTGTTTCCTATTGACAAACCATGGGCAGATTTAACATTTATTCTCCTTTTTTAAGCACTTAGTCAATTGGTACTGAAATTATTTGGAACCTATATCTGAAAAATGTAGGTCATTACTTAGAAATACTACTAAGAGTGTGAAAAGGCCATATTTTACTGTGGGCTACAAGTCCTTGTTATGCACTGTTACAGATTTTCCTTCCAAGGTCTCTTCGTTTGGAAAGTGATTGGATCAAGGGAGCACTATGCTCATTGGTGCACTGGTCCCAGATGGGCTCATAGCTGGACCTGCAGTTAGGAGGTGGGGCTGGTCCAAGGATACAGGTCAATGGGGGCATGACTTGGAAGGGTATATCTCCTTCTTCAACTCCTCCCTTTTCTCTGAGCTTCCTGACCTTTCCAATGTGAGCAGCTTTTCTCCATCCAAGCCCATCCACCCTGCCGCTGACAACACAAAAAGTGAAACTTCTGAAACTGTGAGCTGAAATGAACCTCTTCTTTTAGTTTTAGTGTTGGTTATCTTGTCACAGGGAGAGGAAAGTAACTAAGACAATGGGTGATTCCCAGATCTCAAAATATGGACCAGGGTCAATCTCCTGAGGGCAAAATGATAAAAAGGCACACATACAAAATAGTTAAACAGAAAGTTACATTCCTTTGATGAAGAAACCTATCCTTACATCCTTCTAGATTTTGTTTTCTGGTTTATTTGTTGTGTGTTTATTAATATATCTCCTTTTTACATTTAACACTGTTACTGAATGAAGAACATAGCTTTTTTGATGTCTATAGTGGGTGAATGACAAAGTTAGCAAAGTTATACCAGTCTTCACCATTTCTTTAAGTGTTTATGTTATGTAAGTTTCTAAATATCAGTCACATAGATTTGTGTACCAATAAGTAAAGAATTTCATTTACTAAGCTGAGTCTTGGTTTAAAGACCTAAGTAAAAATTCCATACCAAAAATACAATATTCTTCCCCATATTCTCTCTCTGTGGAAGTCTGACAGCCAAATCACATAACTCAAGGTAAGCATGTGTAGTATATCAGTGAGTAACATAAAGCTCCTTCACATGGAAGATTCATCTTCAAAAGCGAGCTTATTTATCTTGTATTGCTCTAAAAATTTTAGCTTCAATCTGCTAATAAAAGAGAATTTTCATTCTGTTGTATATTTATTGGTCATTGTTTTATGTGTTTATAAATGAATGCAAATTTGTACATATTTTCACTTTAGCAAGTACATTCTAGGAGAAAATAGTTTATTTAACTTGATAAATGCATTAATTCATATACATAAAATTCATACACATAAAAACACATTCATGATGATGACATTAATATAGGCATACTTGACTTGAAAATATTTATTATTTTTAACGTATTTCTTTCAGATGCTAACAAAGTTCTAAGCATCTTGCTGGATTCTGGGGATAAATAAAACACTTATGCTCCTTGACCTAATAAAAAGGGATTCAAAGTAGTTAAAGCTACTGAGTCTGTAGGGCAAAGGTTTAACCTAAGGTTCTATTTTTAGGCAGAAATGAAAGCACGTGGGAGTGAATTGATTATGCAGGAAGAAAAAAGAAGGCATCAGTGTTTGACTTAAGGGATATCCTTAACAGATAAATATGATAGAACATATCTGTTGCTCTAGATGGATGTCTATAATGGGCTGAAGTGGTTGCATGTAGATGAATACGGGTAAATGACCTAAGTCTCTATCATAGGTATTTAGACAGGAGTAAGTGCAGCAGTTTAAAAATGGTGTAAGAGAAATGAGGTTAACTAGTGTTTAAAAAGTGTGTTCAAGAGAAATTTTTATTAATTGGGTAGAGAAAAGAAGAATCAAAGATATCGGGGTGAGCTCTCAGTTATTGACTTGAGAAACTACATGCAGAGTTTGAGACTCCAAAAAAGAAGTCCTGAAGGAGGTAGAGGATGTAAATATCTTTAGTCGAGTGAGATTTGCCATAAAGATAAAAATGTGCTGTGTATTCACTTAAAGGTATAAATTGGTATGTATGTCAGTACCTAACAAAATTGTACGAAATGAAAAGAAGACAGACTGCTAGACTGAACAAACCTTAAGGAATTCCAATCATTGGAAATGTGAGGCTGCAAAAGAAGCAGAGAATGCATTGCTTAAGAAACATAAGAGATAAATGACAAGGAATTCAAGAAAAATACAGGTCTAGGTTAACAAAAATGAATATTGATTGGAGGTGAAATGATAGGAATGTTGGAAAATATCCAACTGATTTAGACATATGTTGATTGGTAACCATCATAAAATACATGACAGTAAAGCGATGAATTAGAGGAATGGCTTAGACTAAGAAATGTACAATAAGTCAGAAAATGAAGAAAGAATATAGACAAAAAGTTTGTCAATAAAACTGAGAGATCTCTTAGGCCCTATGTTTTAGATGCTGCATTATTTTGAACAAATAAAAACAAACTGAAGAAACATAAGTGAAAAACACTGAAGATTATCAAATACTGAATTTCTCACTATATGGGTGCATTTTTATTTAGCATGTGTTTGTAATTGAAAGAGGTTTTTAATAGATGCTATGCTTAATCATCCTCAAGAATCCAGCATTGTGATTCAAAGATGTTTCATATTCCAGTTAAAATACCAAGCATCCAAAATAAAAAGGATATATTAGCCCATCTCCTACAGCTTTGAAATATTTTAATAAGAGCAATTAACACTAACAATGGACTCATTAACACTTGCTTCTGCTGTCCACAGGCATTCCTGTGTTGATAGCCAAATACAGTAAGACTTCCATCGGAAGGTGTGTGAGAGTAAGGCTACAGTTTCCTCATGTTCAAAACAACTTTGGAATGTACTTATCTGTTCTGATACATCTTTTGTTTTACAATCTCAAAAAATTCTTATCAATAAGCGTCACAACAGCATGATCACTAAGTTGTTACTTGTTGAGTTCTAGAAATTGTTCTTTGCTAAAATAATTCGCCTGTGAGGAAGTTGGCAAAAGAGATATTTCACTGTGGAATATGTGTTCCATTGTGATAAAGAATTGGCTTCGTTAAGATTAAAATATTCCAGAAGAGAATGATAAATTATTTCCAGTTTACAATTTGGATTTGAGCACTAAATAGTTCATCTGATTTTTTCCAAAGTGCTAATGTTGCAGAAATCTGATATCAAACTGAATGGAAGACTCTTCAAACCTGAGGAGTTGGAAGGCAACTTGTTTGTTAATACCAGCGGGCTGAGGGGAACCAGGTCCAAATCATCACCCCTGGGTCTAAGTGAGGCAGGGCTTATATAGAATTTGGCAAGCAAGAAGTACGAAAGCTGATAGCAAGTTATTTTATAATTGGTTACATAGGCTAAGGTATATGTTGTCAGGCAGAAATGTTTTAGGCAGGTTTTGCTAGGGAGGGGGCTGTCTGAGTGGGCAGGTGAAGTCAGGTAATCATGTCCTTGTCTGAGTCACTCTGTTCTAGGTGGAAAGTTCCTGGAATAGGCAAGCAAAACAGAATATGTTTATAAGCTAGAAAGTATGGGCAATGCAGCTGGATGCAGTCAGATAAGGCTGAGTCAAACTGTCTCTGAGTTATAGCTGGCATGGTGGTCAAGGCTAGCCCAGTCTAACGATCCAACTATGTGGTGGGCCAGGTTAGCATGTCTTGTCCTAACATGATATCAGACTGCTACATTGGAAATTTCTGTCACACTAACAGCAACCTGATTTCACCTCATTGCATAATGAAACATAAAAACAACTTTTGAAGATCAAGAAGTAGACAATAATGTCCAGGGCAATGTCCAGAGTCTAAACACTCCTCATGGAGAATGGGTAAAAAAAAATGTCATTTCAAAGACCCTTTTTCTAAAATCAGGTCTTCCAGTGACTGCTTATTTCATCAGTAACAGCAATAATAAACTACAATGTACAGAATTCTTGTTTTATGGTCAGAAGTATCCCAAGTTCTTATGATTGCCAAAAGCTCAAGCATTACACGAGATCAGTAGTTTACCTTCAGAAGATGAGCTTCATGCTAACATCTAACACCCAAAAATGCTGATGTAAATGGCTTAAAAATACATTAAGACCTATTGAAGTAGTGACAAATACATGAGTCAATAATTTAGAAAAGTTATAAAAAATTAAGCATGCTGGTGCATGCCCATAATTTCACCACTTAGGAGGCTGACACAGGAAAGTAACAAATTCAAGCCCAATCCTGGGCAATTTAGTGAATTATAAATATCACAGCAGAAATTAATACAATTGAGATTAAGAAAACAATACAAAGAATTAATGAATTGAAGAGTTGGTTCTTTGAAAGAATAAATAAAATGGATTTACTCCTAGCCAACTTTATCAAAAGAGGAAAGAAAAGACTCAAATTCATGCAATAAGTAATGAAAAGGGTGAAATCACTACAGATCCTGTAGAAATTCAGAAAATGATCAATATCTACTTTGAAAAACTTTACTCACATAGGGTGGAAAACACAGAAGAAACAGACAGATTCCTAGATACATAAGAATTACCAAAGCTGAATCAAGAAGACATAAAAATTCTGAATAACTCAATATCAGCTAATGAAATTGAAATTGTAATTAAAAGCTTACCAACAAAGAAAAGTTTAGGTCCTGATGGATTCACAGATGAATTCTACAACAAATTTAGAGAAGACTTAAGGCCAATACTCCTCACACTCTTTAATGAAATTGAAAGGCAAGCAATCCTCCCTACCTCATTCCTGGAATCAAATATTACACTGATAACAAAACCAGAGAAAGACCCAACCAAAAAAGAGAACTACAGGTCAATCTCCCTAATGAATGTAGATGCAAAAATCCTCAATAAAATACTAGCAAATAGAATGCAACAAATCATCAAGAAGATTATACATCATGATCAAGGAGGATTCATCCCAAGAATGCAGGGATGGTTCAACATATGCAAATCAATAAATGTAATAAACCGTGTCAACAGAGCCAAAGACAAAAATTACATGGTCATCTCAATAGATGCAGAAAAAGCTTTTGATAAAGTCCAAAACTCAGTCATGATAAAAATCCTACAGAAAATTAGAATAGATCGTCTTTACATCAATCTGATAAAAGCCATCTATGACAAACCAATAGCCAACATCATACTAAGTGAACAAAAACTGAAAGCTTTCACTGTAAAATCAGGAACAAGACAAGGATGTCCACTGTCACCACTCCTATTCAATATAGTTCTGGAAACATTAGCCAGAGCAGTTAGATAAGAGAGAGAAATAAAAGGAATAAGAATAGGAAAGGAGGACTGGTGATATAGCTCAGTGGCATAAGTGCTTGCCTGGCAAGTGTGAGGTCCTGAGTTCAGTTCCCGGTACCCACATAAAGAAAAAAAAAAAAAAGAATAGGAAAGGAAGAAGTTAAATTATAATTATTCACAGATGACATGATACTCTACATAGAAGACCCCAAAAACTCCACCAAAAGACTTCCAGATTTAATAACCAGATTCAGTAACATAGCTGGATACAATGTCATCCCTCAAAATCAATAACATTTCTGCACACAAACAACAAACTCACTGAGAGAGAAATTAGGGAAACCACATCCTTCACAATAGTATCCCCCCCCAAAAATGAAACACATAGGACTCAATCTAACAAAGGAAGTAAAATATCTGTACATTGAAAAATATAGTACCCTGAAAAAGGAGAGTGAAGAGGATAGCAGAAAATGGAAAATATTCCTTGCTCATGGATAGGAAGTATCAACATTGTGAAAATGTCCATACTCCCAAACCGTTACACAGATTTAAAGCAATCCCAATCAAAATACCACTAGCATACTTCACAGATCTAGAGAAAACATTCCTAAAATTCATTTGGAACCAGAAAAGACCTGAAATAGCAAAGGAAGTCCTGGGCAACAAAGGCAAAGCAGGAGGCATCACAATCCCTGACTTGAAATTATACTACAGACCTACTATGATAAAATCAGCATGGTACTGGCCATAAAACACACCTGAGGACCAGTGGAGCAGATTATAAGATGGAGACACAACTCCAAACACAGCCACCTTATCTTCGACAAAGTGGCCAAACATGTTCACTGGAAGAAGGACAGCCTCTTTAAAAATGGTGCTAGAAAAACTGGCTAACTAATTGCTGAAGACTAAAATTAGACCCATGTCCATCACCATGCACTAAACTAAAGTCAAAATGGATCAAAGATCTAAATATAAAACAGCAAAACTGAATCTACTGGACGAGAAAGTAGATACAAACTTTGAAGACATAGCTATAGGCAGAAATTTCATGAACAAAACCCAAACTGCATGGGAAGTACTTCGAAAAATAAAGAACTGGGATCTCATCTTATTAAAAAGATTTTGCACAGCAAAAGAAATCACAAGCAGAATGAAAAGAAAACCCACAGAGTGGGAAAAAATTTTAGCCAACAGTCCCTCAGACAAAGGACTTCTATCTAGAAAATATAAAGAATTGAAAAAGATCAGACCCCCCCCAAACTGAAAGAATCAATCCAAAAATGGTCATCTGAGATTATGTATACACTTCTCAGATGAAGAAATACAGATAGCAAATAAATATATGGAAAAATGTTCAACATCATTGGTCATTTGAGAGATACAGATTAAAACAACACTGAGATTCCATCTCACCCCAGAAAGAATGGCTATCATCAAGAAATCAAACAATAACAAATGCTGGAGAGGCTTTGGGGAAAAAGGAACGATTCTCCACTGTTGGTGGGAGTGTACACTTGTTCGACCACTGTGGAAATCAGTGTGGAGAGTCCTAATAAAACTAGGATTAGAGGTCCCATTCAACCCAGCTATTCTCCTTCTGGGTATCTTCCCAGAAGAATGAAAAACATCATACCACAGCGATATATGTGCACCCATGTTTATAGCAGCACAATTTGTAATAGCTAAACATTGGAAGCAACCCAAATGTCCATCAACTGTGGAATGGATAAAAAAGATGTGGTATTTTTATATAATGGAGTACTACGTAGCTATAAAGAAGGATAAACTTGAGGTTTTATAGGTAAATGGATGCAACTTGAGACCATACTCACAGTGCAATAAATCAGACTCACGTGTGTAAACATTGTATTGTCTCCCTAGTGTAAGAAACTGAAAGAGTAAATAAGATTCAAAATGTACAATAGATGTTGTGTAAGGGGAAGAAACTGCTCAAAATGAAAGAACAACTGGGATTGGGAAAAAGGAGAAAAGAAGGGAAAAGAAAAAAAAATATATATATTTATATGTATATGTATATACACAAGATAGCTAAGATAATTACACTACTAATTTCTATTAGTTTATTGAAAAGAATGGCTTGTGCTTACATTGTTTGATCAATTTTTCATGCCTATATCTTATAATCTGAGCAACTACTTTGAAGATAAAAATATGCAATATGTTAACCATTGTTAATCCCCTATTTGCTTGTTTTGAATTTCTGTATCATTGTTTTTTCTCTTATAATAGAATAAAAGACTATTCCAAATATACAACAAAAACTCTTAAAGCTCAACCATGAGAAAATAGAGAACCCTATTAAAAATAAGCGAAAACACATAACCAAGGAGATACTCAAATGACAAATTCTCACATGAAAACATGTTCTTTATCGTAGTCCATTGGTGACATGCAAATTAAGCAAAAATGAGATATTATCACATACCTGTGAGACAGCCAAAATCCAAAACTCTGCCAATGCTGAAGGCTGAGAAGTACGTGTAGCTACAGGAGCTCTCGTTCCTGGATGGGCGAAATGGACAATTACGCAACCATTTTGGAAGACATTTTGGTATTTTCTTACAAAATAAAGTGTACTATTACCATCATGCTCCTTGGTATTTAACTACATGAACTGAAAACTTACATCTACATAAAAACCCGTACTGGGATGTTTATAGCAGCTTTATTTATAATTAGTAAAACTTAGTAGTAATTGAGATGCCCTTCAGTAAGTGACTAGATGAATATGCTATAGTGCACTCTAAGAGTAGAATATTACCCATCGCTGAAAGGAAACCAACTATCAAGCCATGAAATGAAATAGAGGGACCTAAAATGTGTAATGCGAAATGAAAGAAGCCAATCCATAATGTTTGCATACTGTATGACTTCTGATGATAATAGCGATATGATAACATTACTTTCCTCGATTTTAACATTGCTACCTAGAGCAAGATGTGCATAATGGGGACCATGTTGGGGAGAAGAGATTATGGAAACGTTCTGTAATTTCTGCTCATTTTTGTTGTGAACCTGAAACTGCTACTTAGTCTCTTTTTTAAAAATGCTAAAAAAATAATAATATCATAGTAAAGGACTGAGAAACAACTCTTTGCAAAGACCCTGCATTCAGTTCCTAGTACCACACACACACTGAAAAACGTTATAATAAATAAATTAATTAATTAATTAAATCAAATTTATCCTCATTGACAGCTCAAAAGTTCAACTTGATAACAAATAATTGTTCCAAAGATCAGTTGCCTTTTAGTATTTGGGAATTATTGAGCTATGTATGACTCAGTACTGTGATCTGGTTCACTCAGCATCCATTTTCAACTACTTATCTCATTAAGGGAAGCTAGAAAAGGCAACATATTTTCCTGCACAACTTCTGGTTAGGCATGACCTTGTAACATAGTTGTGACTGAAGATTAGAAGTCTTCTAGGAATTACTTGCGTATGTGCTTACTAAATTCTGCCTTCGAAAAAAATTTTCTCCTTCCACACTATTCCAGTCTGGTCTCTAGATACAATGTTTTGACCACAACAATAGTTGTGACCAGAAGGAAGCCACTGAAGAGGGCAGAATTTCAGAAGGACAGACAGGGCTTGTTACCGATGACACTACAGTGCCACTAGAATCTAACATTTTATTATCTGAGAAAAACAAAATAATTCTTGTTTAGGTAATTATTATATGATATTCTATTCTTTGGAGCCAAATGCTTTCTTAATTTCTGCAGAGAGTAATTTGTCTTTACATCTCAATAATCATTAGAATGATGAGAATTTATATTCTGTTATTTAAAATCTAGGAATTATTCCAAAGAGAAGAATTTATATAAGGCCTATACACCCTAAAATAAATGAGCTTGAATAAGAAATTATATGCAAAATGTGTGTGTTTTGGCACTATTTATAACGCTGAAAAGTAAAGAAAATTAAATAGTAAGTAGTGGATGAAAAGCAAATTAAACAAATGATGTTTATTTAATGGTCTATTATCTAGCAATAAAATGACTCTTGAAAATGAAAAATCCAAAAAGAAAACTTATTTTAATATAAATACAAAGTAAAAAATTATTTAATACTATATGTAGTGTGGTTAAAGTACATGGGAAAAACTATAATGCTGTTTGTGTCAAGTTCATATGCATTATATAAAGTTGCTAATTCTTCATCAGCTTTTTATCTTAATATGACTGCAGTAATGACTATGAAAAACTTTAAAATTTTCAAACTTTTGTCACACAAAATTTCAAAAACATACAAGTCTAGAGAGAATGCTAAAATGTCTTCATATCTCTAACTAGTTTCATGTTTTACTTCGCATTCTTTCCATTCTACATTATTTTTAAGCACTTACCAATATCATATTTTTTGTAACAAATACACTTCACACATTTTTAAAGTAGGAATGCTCTTTTAAAAAAGACAACCATATCATTGTCACATCTAGAAGAATCTAAATGAGTCCTTAGTATCAAACATTTGAATTATATTCCAGTTTCCCTGATGGCTTTATAAATTTTTCCTGCCTCTTTGTAGCAATTAGAAACCAAATCCATCTCATCTATTGAAATTGTTTTAATACATTGGCATTACTTCCTTTCAACTTATTCACTGAAAAAACGGTGACATCTGTTCAGTAGAATTTCCCAAAGCATGGATTTATAAATTACATCTTGCTGATGGCATTTCTTGCATCTCTCCATCAGACACAGAGGTACTGTATTCTTTCAAGTCAATACTGTACTAGCTGCCTTTGGTGATCAGTGCTGAAAATCAAGTAATATTAGAAATGGCAAACAGGTAGTGTTTTATTTGAAATAGTCTTACTTTTTAAAAACTGGAGTGCTTCTATAAAGGAAAACTTCATTTCTTCCACTACTTGGCTATTCCGAGTTTCCTCAACCTGATATTATTGACAATTTTGGGTTGGATAATTATTTACCTGTTCCAAGGGATTGTAGTGTGCACTGTCGGTGTTTAGTGGCTTGCTTGGTCTCTTCCTGCTGGCAACTAAAATTCTCTCCAGACTTGACTTATGGCCCCTGGGGCAAAAACGTCCCTGAGAATCACTGGGGTTACCTCAAGATTCATACATGAAACACAGGATATGTGGTTGAATAGTTTCTTTGGTCAGTTTTCAAAATAATGAGTTAATTCCCAATCTTTCCTTGAAGAAGACAGATTAGAATTTTTAAAATATCATTTAGAACTCCTAATTTTAAGTATAAGTTATGTCTTTGTATTTATTGTAGCCACAATTTCTATGTTCATGTTTTCTTATTTTTGGTATGTGGGAGCATTTTCAAATTGGTTTCTAAATTCATTATCTACATCCAGAGGCCTTACTTTCCACTACAAGTTCTTCCAAGCCACTTTTGTACATTTCCTTTCCAGTCCTGGGATTCACTATTTATTTATTTCTACAAACACACACACACACACACACACACACACACACACACATTCTTATTTCTAGTTCAGTTACAGGATCATAGGATTTTTATCTAATCTTTAACTGTACACTTATATTTTCTTTCCCCACTCGTGCAAATGTTAATATCTAATTCCACCATAGTCACACATTTGCTTTATACCTGTGGCAGACAGAATTTAAAGTTGCCCTTATATCCTCACCCCAGGTAGCCAAGCCCTAGCTTAATCCCATTCTCCTGAAGGTGAGCTAGACCTCCTGACTGACTTTTAGTAAATAGAATTTGGCAAAACTTACAGAACAGAACTTCCTTGGTTAGGCTTTTTTAAAATAAAATGTGGCTTCTGTCTTGCTGGCTTTACCTAGTTCTCTCACTGGTTTGCTCAGAGATAATCCTTGGACTCTGTTATGAGTTGCCCCATGGTGAGATCTGCATGGCAGGAAACTGAGGAAAATCTCCACCTAATAGCCACAGGCCCTCACATTAGCAGCTGTAAAGAATTGATTCCTGCCAAGAAGCATGTGAGTGAATGAGGGAGGAAACCCTTTCACACCTGATCTTTGATTTGATCTGAAAGACTACCACCCTTGGGTAACCTCAAAAAAAGACACCAAGGGCCGGGGATATAGCTCAGCGGCATAAGCACCTGGCTGGCAAGTGCAAGGTCCTGAGTTCAATTCCTGGTACAAAAAAAAAAAAAAGATACTAAAAAGCTGCACTCAGATCCCTCATCTTCATAATTTTTTTTTCTTTTTCAGATATTTTAAAATAATAAATATTTATTATTTTAAGTTGCTAAATTTTGGGTGCAGACATAGAAAACTAATACAATATTCTAACACATGGAGCCTAGTCTCACAAGAAATTGTATGTTATCCTTGTTGCCAACAATATGAATATTTATATTTGTTTAAATTAGTTAATATTTTGGGGTCACTAATTTTGTATATAAATTAGTAGGAATGGGTAGTTAAATTATTATGATTTATCTGTGCAATTATGCTGCTGCTCAGTACCAAATTAGCTTTAAAGTTTCATTTTTCTTTATACATTTGGCTTTAATGTGTAATCATGATACTATTAACATAGTTATAATGTGAAACACATAAGCAAAGAATATTTTAAGCACTACAGTTTTCAGGCCGGGCGTGTTGGTGCATGCCTATAATCCCAGCACTTGGGAGGCTGAGGCAGGTGGATTGCCACAAGTTCAAGGCCAGCCTGGGCTGCAAAGTGAGTTCAAGGCCAGCCTGAACTGTATAGTGAAACAAAAACAAAAACAAAAACAAAAAAAATATGTAGTTTTCAACCCTGTTTTCTCCATTTATTGTTTATTTAATGCTCCCATGGGTAGATTTCTTTTCAAAGAAATATAATTAAGTAGTACTATATATTAATATGCTTTCTTAGGGAAAAAGATAAATCATAGCATAGTATATACATGGTTCTTCCCCTTGATGTCTTTATTTGCCAGTGTGTTCTACATCAAGATTCCTTCATTTCAACACTTCTGATGTTATGAGTCAGATATTTCTATGCTGTGAGGGGTTACTGCTCCTTATTGTAGAATGATTAGCGGCATTACTGATTTCTACTCTGTAGATGGCCAAAAGGACCCCTGCCCCAAGTTGAAATAAACAAACATGACTCGAAACATTGCCAAAAGTCCTCTGGGGGAATAAAGTGAATCACTTTTGAAACACCATTGTAAATAGAAAGTACAAATCATTCCTTTTTTGTAGAAGTATAATATTCATTTGTGTGTGTGTATAACATAGCTTATGTGTATTTACCTATTCCCCTTTTAGTAGAGAACATAGTCTTTTTCAGATTTTTATATTACTTATAGAACTGATTCAGGTAGTCCTGACTTTTATCCTTACTTATTTTCGACAATGTATCATTGGAATAGATTCTTAATAGTAAGATTGCCGATTGAAAATACAATAGCACCTGTACACTTGTAAGTAAAATTTTACTTACCCAATAAGGGATTAGCCATTATATTTTCCTCCCAGCAATATATATATATATATACATATATATATATATATATATATATATATATATATAGCCAATTTGACGGGGGAGAATGGGCTACTCAGAGTCATTTCATTTGCATTTCTTATGAAAAAGACTCAATGACTTTTCCTATAATTGATACTCACTTTTACTTTTTTCTGTGAACTATCTGAACATGGCTACTGCCCATTTACCAACAGGTTTTTAAAAATTTTTCTGCTAGGAGATCTTTATATATTAGTTATACTGTGTGTTTGTTGTGTCAGTGGAACATTTTTTCCTGTATATCCATTTGCTTTCTTTTTCAATGAAATTTGTTTATATTTTTCATTTTGAGAATGTGTCAAAATATTCCATTGTTTTTACCTGATATTTTATACTCAGTAAAATCTAATATCCAGAGAGGAATTCATGTGTGTTTTTTCTAGTAATTGAATACTATGTCAATCACTCTATTTATTCTATCATGTAGTTCTCTTTTATGATTTCCAATGTAACTATTCAGTAATTCCAAACCCACTAATTTTAAAAGTTTATCTTTTCAAACGGATAGGAGTTGGTACTTTTACCATATACTACACTCCCAAATGTATTATGTGGCTGGATTTCCAATATTTTTTATTGTTTTCACAGTTTTGTTGAGGTAGAATTTACATAGGGTGGGATTTGATTTTTTTAATGGTACAACTAAACAAAACTGTTAGTAAATTTTTGGAATAGGCAATCATTATAAAAATTCAAGTTTAGATCATTTCTATCACTCCAGAAAGAGACTTTACTTTCATTTGTCATCATTGCAAACTCCCATAGCTAGCCTAAGGAAACCTCTGGATTGCTATTTGTGTTTATGGATTTGCCAGTATCGAAAATGTTATGTAAATATGGTCATCCAGTATTTGATATTTTATCTTTTCTTCTTTCACCTAAGCAAAATGAATATTTAAGTTCAGGGATTGTGTAGTACATATAAATACTAAAGTTTTTGTTACCAAGTAATATTCCATATAAATATATTACATTTGCTATTCATTTATTGGCTTATGCATATTTGGTCTGTACCCACATATTGGCAACTGTGAAGAAGGCTTCTGGGAATATTCACACACAGATCCTGTACATGCATTTATCCTGAATATGTTCCTAGGAATAGAATTGCTGAATCAAATGGTCAATTTGTGCTTCGCCTTTTTTTTTTTTTTTTAATGTGGGTACCGGTGGTTGAACTCAGGACCTTTCTCTTGCCAGGCAGGCACTTATTCCACTGAGCTATCTCACTGGCCCCAATGTTTCACTTTTTAAGAAATTCCAAACTGATTTTTAAAATTTTCTATTCTTTAACTTTGGTTTAATTTTATGTTTAAACTACATTAATTTCATTATGGAAAATTTTCAATTTTTCAATTCCACTTTTGAAAAATGGTAATTTATTTAATGTTGTATTAACTTTGTGATGTACACAGGTACACATTGTTATGATACTCTGTGTTATATTTTCAAGAATGGTTTACACCTTTCCATTGACTCAATTCTATTCTTGTATTTTTAAAAGCATAGGTTTTAGGGTTTTCTTATAGTCTTTGCCTAGGTTTCTTTGGTTTTGTGAACTATGTTTACAGTACTGTAGCTTTCTTTTCCATTACATCTTATAAGAGGATTTTGTTTTTATTATAAAGGCTATTGATTTTTTGTGTTGATTTTATAATTTTGTACTTTCCTCAATTATTGGTTTGTTTATAGTACATTTCCCATTGACTCTCGAGTTTTCCAGATCCATAATAGTATCATCTGAAAATAAAAAAAAAGTTTTATATCTTTCTTTCCAATTCTTAAGCCTTTTATTGCTTTCTCTTTTCTAATTGGAACTGGATAATACCTCCAATAAAATCTAAGTAATTGAAAATAGTGAGTACCCTTCCTTTATTTCCAGCATTATAATGAAAGGCTCTATAATTCCTCATTGAGAAAGTTGTAGTTTAGGAGTTAATATTCATCAATTTTTATTTTATGGGGAAAATTCTTCCATGGAAACAGCTACCTGTTTGTTTGGTTTGATGCTCCATTAACAATGTTATTTCTGCTAAAGTAACTGATACTTTTAGACTTCGGTCTCTACTGGGGACAATGATGGATTTTTCTAGTGTTTTGGATTCTTCTAATGTGGATTTTTCTAATTTGGATTTTTCTAGTGTTTTTCTTCTAGAAGTTATGCTTCAGATCTACATTTTTAACTATTTCTATAGTTATTTCATGCTTGCCATTTTTTCCCTTTTTTCTATCTAAGCTTTATCTATTAAACCACAGCTTCTCTTCTTTTCCTTGGATTACAATAGCAAATGATTTGTCTGCTTTTATATTTTCAAGATATTGTTTTTTATCTATTAGTTTTGCTATCTTACCAAAATATCTTTTGCTGTTAAATATACTGTAGATACAGATAAAAATCACTGGAAATTCAAAATAAACAAAAGTATTACATTATAAGAGAAGCAACCAAAAACATAATTTGATTTGAGATTACAATTAATGGAACTTCAAATTTTGCCTTTTTTCAGAACAATTTTTTGCAAGAAAATTTAATGAGGCACTGAGATGTTTTTGCTTTTAACAAAAAATTAATCAACCATATTTCCATTTAAATATGAACATCAGAGCATACTTCTAATAATGAAAATTTAAAAAGTCAGATATACCAGGTTAGTTGTAGCTAAATTTATACACATATAATGTATGTATATGTGTATGTGTGTGTATTTTAACAACAAAAACAGCATAAAAGGAAACACAAGGAGTCTATATTATTTTCTGTGTATCACTTGTACATTGATGGAAAAGGAACTAATACAAGTTTTGTAATAACTTCTGTAGTAGTTATAATCTCTATATACTGAGCTATGTTTTTCGACAATCTTTAGCACTACTTTCAAGCTATGGTGAAAATCCTAGCTCTTGGCTATAGATATTGACAGAGAGTAGAAAGGAATTTGTCGTAACTTTATTCAAGAGCTCATACTATGAAAAGGATCAGCCTTATCTTTAGTCAAGAAAAAGGAAGTGCTGGGTGGAGTAATCTTTTACTCCCTTTTCTTTTCTTTTCATCTTTTTTTCTTTTTTCTTTTTTTTGGGTATCAAGGACTGAACATACTAAGTATCACCTCAGATACTGAGCAACACTCCCTAAAATTACCATTTTTGAACTAAAACTCAACTGACAGAAAAAAAATCTGTACACCAGACATCTTAATGTACATAATCATAATTTAAAATAATTGTTTAAAGATTAGGTGAAATTATTTTAAAGATTATGCAAAGGTACTGCTGGCCAATACTTTTGTGAACCAAGAGAAATGGAGAGGGAAATGCCAGAAACCAGAAATATGAGCAGAAGAAACCCAGGTAGGGCACGTTGGGAACACATAAGCCTCCAAATGACACATATTGTCACTGTCTCATTAGTTTGAAGATGCTTTTATTAATGTTTACCTTGACCTAAAAGTTACTGATCTGGCATAAACTGTAAAATTTCTGTGTTCTGTAGTCCTATATCTATGTTGCAATAAGTAAGTCCACCAGAAAGGTGTCCAAGAAGAATTTATTCATGTATTCATCAATGCGACAAATGTGTATTGTTTCTGATATACACAGACTCCTCAACTTACGAAAGACCTATGTCCTAATAAACCCATCATGAACTAAAGATACTACAAATTGAAAATATATTTCATGCACTCAATATACAGAAATTACAGTTTAGTAATACACTATACTCTGAGGAATTAGTTACTTACCCACCTAGAATCTTGAGTGAATGGGAGCTATGGCTTGGTGCCTAGTATTATAAGAAGGTATCCATTGCTTATCACTAACCCCAGAAAAGATCAATATTCAAAAATCACAGTATCATTTCTACTTTCTTTCACAGCATCATAAAGTCAAACAATCATAAATGAGACATCATTAAGTCTGGGATCATATACTATTCTTACTACATAGCATACATCAGTAGACCAAAAAATAAAAACTAAAAAAATCATCCTCTCGTGGTTCTTGTAAACTGACTGAAACTCAATGGGCTTCAGAACAGAGTTCCTCACAGAGACATAGAGATACATTCTTAGCTCTGTCTTTGACATGAGAAGGAGAAGTAGATCTTTTGCAACTGCATGATAGAGAAATACCACCCCCAAAGGGCAGCTATGGTAGCAAAACTAGCAATATTCTTTCTCAGATGTGAGTTAAGACGCAGGCAGAAGCAATTCACCCCCCAATGTCAGACGGGCATCCTGGGCCAATAGTATACAGTACATTCCATTAGTTCATCCATGCAAAGATGCCTAAGAATCAAAGAGTTACCTGTGTACATCTCTGCAGACAGAAGTGCCCTTCTTTTCCTCCTCCTTCATTGTTTCTACCAGTGTTCGAAAATTATACATTATTGTGAATTTCATATGGCTGACATAATATAGTAAAAACAGAGTCATCCTTTCCATTTAGCCCTGCAGGAACCAGAGTCCCCAGCATCTTTTTGATTTTATCTTTTTCTCTCTCATTCTCTTTCAAAGGTCTTAGTCAATCCCAACTATTAAAGCTCATATAACTTGTGCTCTTTTCGTTAAAACAAGAAAGTATAGATAATAATATGCTTGGGTGTTTTGTAATACTGAAATAGTTATAAATGAATAAATAGTGGAATAGAGAAATATTTCTTGATCTCCATGAGTTTATTATATGTTTAGAAGTTCAGGCATGATTGGACAAAAAAGTAATCCTGAAACAATCACTTTGCTGACTTTGATATAAAGTCCTGGAAACACGAAGTACTGGTGGTCAGAATTAATTTAGAGTTCACCAGGAGATTTATTGAGGATGCCTTAATGTAGTTTTAAAGGAAATCATAAATATTAGTGGGTAGAAATTTTACATAGTCAAAGCAAGAGTAAATCTAAAAATGGATAAATATATAAGGATAATTACAAAACTCTCAAGTGAACCAATTTCAGAGATAGCTTAGTTGGCATGCTTTGCTTGAGTTTGCATACATATACACATATACATATATATATGTCTATATATGTTTAATTTAGTAAACATAATTTGGATTTGGCTCAACATTTCAAATTTACTTCATAAGTGCTAAACAATCTAGTTTCAATGATAATTATCACATATCTGCAGTGTGATCAGTTTGTTATGGGAAAATAGAATATGTCAATGTGTCTTATTTTCTGATTTAATCAGTTGACAGTATGAAAAAGTTACAAAACTTGGAATAGGAAATTTACACATATGCCTCTCACTCAAACTCAGAAAACAATTAATGGAATGAATCCTGAGAAGAGAGGATTTATCTAATAATACAGCATCACATCTTTATAAGAAATACTGTAAAACATAGAAGTGGTGCAAAAGGCACCAGCTGAAAGAGAATCAGCCAAGAGTTTCAGGGAATGTCTAATGCAAGTTAGATTTTTCTAGTATATGCAAGTTGTTTCCTGTGCCCGGGAAAAGCCAACTAGAGAAGAACCAATTGAAAAGAAACCAATGGAAAAGAAGGAATACTTCTCATGATCCTCCTTGCTGCTGACTTAGAAACTATTGTGAGGTCTTAGTATTTCCAGTCTAAATAAAATGAAGAAATCACATTAAAATAGGAAAAGCAGAGATATGATTTGCAGGACAGGTTTGGAGACTGGTGTTTCTGGAGCATGGACATTTGCCTGATGACCCCACCTGGCTTTATTTATTTATTTATTTATTTTTATTTATTTATTTTTTGGTACCAGGAATCGAACTGAGGACCTTGTTCTGGGCAGGCAGGTGCTGTGCCACTGAGCTCTATCCCTAGCCCCTCCCCACCTGGCTTTAAAAAGATAAAAGACAACATGTAGGCAAATGGCTTATAAAGGAAATCTAATATGAATATTTAATCTTTCAATGATGTGGCTTAAAAGAGTCAGATTTTGAGTTTCACCATAAAATGTTAGTTTTAAAAGTTTAGTTTAACATGATATTGTATCTATTTATTGTTTGTGACATGGTGTTTTAAAGTATATATGCATTGTAGAATGGCTAAATCTGTAAGTGGATAATTAACGTCAAATAATTATTTTTTGTGGTGATTCAACAATACACTCAATCTCTTAATATTTATAAATAACCCAATAAATTGTCATTAGCTACATACAAAGAAAAAATTGTGTTCCCATGTTTGCTATAGCACTATTTATAAAAGTCAATAACTAGAATCAACCTAAGTGTCCCATTAAAAAAGCAAATGGGTAAAGAAAATGTGAATTTACAGAATATGTAATATATGTATATTCTCTGGAATTATAAATTAGAAAATGCTTTTACAGTGCTTATTTTACATTTAAACTAACAAACAGGAGGCTAATAGTTCATGTACTCATATATTGAAAGTTAGGAAAGCAATTAAATTGACAGTCTTCTTAGATCAAGTTTCTGGTACATAGTACTTTTAGTGGCTTTTTATGTATTAATCTTCTATGCATAGTAATTTAATGCATAGTTCTTGGCGAATTGAAGTTAATTTATAGATTATTTATAAATTAAAGTAATATACATACTTTTCTCAGCATAAAAATTTTTAATATTTTGTCAACTACTAAAATCTCAAAAATTTATTTTGCATTAATTTTAGAACAGATTTTTGAAATTGTTTTTTCAATAATGTAAACTACTTAGGTTTCTTTTGGGTAAAAACTAATTTTATACAGTCAGTATAGTTCGTTAGAACATAAAAATATATCTGATTTTGCTTCCCTGCTCCCTAACAAGTTCTGTGTCCTATGGTAAAGACAATACACATGATAATTTAGCATTCTGCCCCAGTTGAGTTCACAAATTATTTTCATAAGCAATATTGCATTGTATTTATATTTTATTAGGTATTGTGAAGTAAGTAATATGAGTTTCTCAATTTTAAAGGTATGTTATGGCAAAAAATAGAGCATAATCTATGCACAAAAATTCTATTTGATGAATTAAGTGCTTAAAGGAATAAGTAGATATGGAGTGTTGTAATTTTGTTATTTTTGTTCATTGATATGCCTCTGGTACTTGTAAACATGTTTATTTCTCAAAACGTATTTTGTTGAATGAATAAATGAATGAATGGTTGATTAAATAGTGACCATAAGTATGTGGGTTTGTTATTTAATTATAAAGGAAGAAGGAAGGATAGCTGATGAACTCATATTTTACAAGGCTTTTGAAGAACATTTTTATAACCAGGTATCAAGAAAAACATGAAATATTATAATAGTTTGTGTTTTCTCTTTATTTTAGAAATTTTGTTCGGTTACCAGACTAAACTCTTTATCTCATATTTTCTTTGACTCTATTCCTTCTGTTTTTCTACTAGGAAGAAATTCTTTGTACTCTATAAGGGGTGCACAATTCTAAGCTAGAAGTTTTCCTTCATGTGGTATGCTTGTACCAAGACTTCATTAATTAATATCCATAGAAATAGACAACTTTTGACAATAGTAATTTCATTTGCTTAAGTTTAGGATAGGTCAGAAAAGCCCACTTTCTCTTTTTTGAGAATGAATTTGTATCCATTTTGACGGTGGGCAATTATAAAACTTTCTAAGAGGTAGAATATATTTATGGCAAACTCAAGCATTACATAAAAGCCCTTACAAAAAGATGTTTTAGTGCATAGTATTCATATATAGACATATATAGATATATCTATCGATATTTCTAAAACAAAATTTATGTTCTAAATAACGTCTGTGACCACAGAGTGCTATTCCTAGAGGCCAAAACGTGTGCTAGCATAAGGCTTGCTCATTTGTAAGCCCCTCATGAGCCTGCAAAATCACCTCACAGAGGTGAATATTTTTTTAGTTGCTAACTGTTGTCATTAATTTTTCAGTCATGATTTGAAAGTCTGCAAGATTTAGAGGACATAATGAAGGAAATATTATTCTGCACCACAATAAAGTAGGTTGGAAGAATGAAGCCACGAAACAAAAGGAAAACTGCAAATCATTTTATTTTAAAGAAAAGAAATATGTGATACAGACTAGAAAAGAAATGTATATTATCACACCACACATTAATTTTACAGTATAAACTAAAGAAAATATTAGCCAATTTTATATATATATATATATATATATATATATATATATATATATATGTTTCCTAGAAACAGTTTCAGTCCTAATATCATAATCAAAAATCAGTTGTGGTTGTATTTACTTAGTCATCTAGCATATAATCAATGACATTCACTTTTTATGTATATATGTCACAAATATCTTGGCAGTAATTATGTATGAGACACTGCACTAAAGTCTGTGACACAAAAACTCTTTGCTCATATGAAATTAAGTAGTAAACACAAAATGAATAAGAAACCACAATACAAAATATTGAAAGAACAGCAAATTTCTATAGACAAATTTTAAGAGGTAGTCTGTAAAAGGAATGTGAGGGGAGACTCCTGGAAAAAGCTATATTAGTGATCAATTTACATGCTTAAAGGGATTCAGAAACAAACATGGCAATGAAATGACCCTTGCAAGCAGAACAGCATGTGGAAAATTTCCTATAAGCAATCAAAGAAACGTGTATTTTAGAAGAACAAAAATAATAATAATAATAATAATAACAATAATAATAAATCTTGATGCCTGCTAACTGAAAAAAAAATTGTGGAATTAATATGCTTTTTCAACTTGAAGAATGGAAAATAATTCTCAACTGGCAGCTATGGAATCCAGTATATATGAATGAAATGAATGAATGAAGCATAAAGATGTATATCTCCTTGTTACCTATAACTAGGACATAGTCATTTTTCCAGTACTAGAATTGTGTATATCAGTATGATTTTCTTAAAAACATTCACTTAGAAAGAAAATGTTATTAAGTATTAGATTGAAGAGGGTAAACTTATGTCTTCTTTAGCGATTTTTCAGTGAATCTGATTTGCAATGCAACGGAGTACAAACACAGTATTACAATTTAAAATCATAATCAATATTCACTCCTTCCTAAATTGCCACCATCAAATCTTTCTAAAGCCTGTTTTAGAATAATTAGATTTCAATAGGACATTAGAGACTATCTTGTGTAACTTTTTCATGTTATGTGTAAAAATACAAAAGGAGAAGGCAGCCAATGAAAAATCTCAGTCTATGTTTTATTTTAGATTTGTTGCTTGATTTTTCAGTCAGGTAGCTCAAGTATTGGAAATTGATTATTGCTTTTGGGAATATGTGGGGAGAAATGGCATAGAAGGTATGTGGCGAAGGCACTTGCTCAGAGATCATAGACTAATATGCATTAAGCTTCTTGCATGCGTGCTAGACTACTGAATGCATTCAGTGTTTCTCAGTAGTCTTTCTTTTGCTGAGAATGTATGCTTGGGTTAGAATAATCCTTTATCACTATAAGAAACTTCAGAAAAAGGTACATCCTCTACTGATGGAAAATTATACATACAACCCTGTCCTATGGAACACTATGGAATTTATAGTGTTTAATTGGTTGTTTTTCTGGTAATGACTCTGGTTGGCAAAGATATGCAGAAAGAATTAAAATAGTCCCAGATAAACAGAAGCACGAACGGGGCTCTTTGGATGTACAGGAGGTCACTCAGATGCCTCACAGTTGGGGAAGTGCAGGAGAAGTCTTTGGGCATCAGAAGGTAGCAGACAAGCTGTTCATATACACTCATTATTTCTTTCTTGTAGCGTTTATTGGACTAAATTAGAACAATCTATTTTGCCTTAAAGGTAAAGATCTGGATATTTCATATCCAAACTCCGACTGTAGTGCCTACCACTTAGGAAGCCTTCAAAATCTGCTAAATAAAAAGAAGGTAGGAAGTGGGCAGTGGGATGGCAGGAGGGAGGAAAAGAGGGAGAAAAAGAGATGGGGGAGGGAGAGAGAGAGAAAGAGAGAGGGAGGGAATTTTAATTTCAGGAAGCAGTATATTATTCAGCCAAATCTCAAGTGATTTTTCAGTAAATATTGAAGATATTCCCTCATTTTCTTGGTGTAAAGAAACAGATGTGTTATAAACTCTGCTCATGGAAAAATCTTATTGACTTTTGGGGAGCAAGTTGCTTACCAAGTTAGGGTCTAGGACCCCAGGTATCCACACAGTTCAGACTGAGGGGCTTACTGTACCTCTTCATGAAAGTAGACAAAATGGTACTGATATTTACCCAGTGTCTTCCACTTATACCCGTATCTATGCACATGAGGTGATCATGTGCATTTTTTTCAGGGAGCCCTATAGTGTCCATTTGTGTTTTGCTTCTCAATATCAGTTCTCCCTCCTACTGGAAACTGTTTTCCATGTCTCCTATGACAAATCCCTCCTCTAATTCTTATGCATGAGTAGAAAATTCTCCCTCATCTACGGTGTTGTCTTAACCCCACTGGAACATCCATTCCCCAAGTAACAATGACTGATTCAGAATAGGACAAGTAGTACACTGAGATCAAAGGAGATCAAAGAAACACTTACTTGGGCTTTTGAAAAGAAAAGCCTCTGAAACGCATCTTTTGAGTTAGGAACCTGGAGTTACTACAGCCATTTAGATACATAAAGGGCAGCAGCTTGATGAGGAAATCCACGCCCATAGGAAAGGGCCCTAAAACCTGGATCTCAGTGGCCTGGTTTGAACCCTCACTGCAACTAAACCCAGACATACTTATGTTCTTTTCAGGCCTGTAAACCAATATTCAAGCCAGTTCACATCAATATTTCTGCCGAAAAAGATATTTTAACTTTCTACCAAAATCTGTCAACTACCCTATGCTGCTTATTTCATTTCCATACATTTCAAAATAACAGCCTTAATTATTAATGTGAAATAATTGTCAAAATTGTATCCCATTGCCAATGGTTATTTCTGATTTTTACCCATTACTCCTCTTACTACTCTTGTGGCCATGGTTTTACTTATGGGTTACATTGCACAGATGTGACCTTGTATCTCAATATTGTCCTATTTTCAATTACAGACATGCAAGATTCGAAGAAGTCAATTTTCCTTTTTACAACAGATAATTCACATTTAAGCTATTCACAATACTCTGGGAGTTTTCAC
The DNA here is from genome assembly GCA_028451465.1 of Erethizon dorsatum. Lineage (NCBI taxonomy): Eukaryota > Metazoa > Chordata > Mammalia > Rodentia > Erethizontidae > Erethizon > Erethizon dorsatum. The sequence goes on from CM051824.1 coordinate 21,687,825, forward strand.
ACCAAGAAGACATTATCTCAAGATTAAATATTGGTAGCTGCTTACAAAATGCTTGCAAACAGAATATTTACTAGGTAGCTGAGCAGATGCAATTGTATCATGCCGTAGAGATTTAGGGAACCCTTAGGAGTAGAACGTATTAAGAGAGAATACTTTTCTTTTACTGCCTGCTAGGCTTTGTTCAGAAATAAATTTATTTCAACCAAATAACTTCATTCTAGACTCTTGGCTCTGTTGCAAACTAAAATGCTGCCCCTGATCTCTACCACACCTGATATCCTCATCCATTTCATTCATGTAGCCCTCATTCCTGGCACTGAGGGGATATTTACGCTGGAGGAGCTTGGAAGTGTTTGTGAATAATACCCAGCTGAGGCAGAACTCAGCTCATGGGATTCAGGGACAGGCAGTCAAGTCGGTCTTTAGAAAACTCATGGAAAGACTACAGTGTAGTTAACGGAGTACAAGGAATGAAGTAAAACCTTTTTCATTAAATAGCAATAAAGGCAGAAGCCAGAGAACAGGGCAGCCTCAGAAAGCAGAAAGAAGATTCCCTTATTAGTAGTTCATGTGTTCCTCAAGGATAGGGCCAAGGTTGTAGTCATTCTTGCATTTCAGAGCCAAGCAAACTGCTTTAGGTGCTAGCAAGCCTTCTATGGATTGGCTAAGTAAACACATTGGTACAACGGTAGGGTGAAAGCTGTAATAGGAACCATAGCGGTAGGATGAAATACCTGGCTATCTTGTCGTGGGCCCAGATATAAGAATAAGTGACTTCAGCCAGGCATTGTGGCCCACTTTTGAATCCCAGCACGGTGGGAGGCTAAAGCAGGAGGATCCGCAATTTTGCCCAGCCTGGGCAACATAGAGACTTAGTGAGACAATGCCTAAGCAAAACAAAAACAAAGCAAAACAACAAAAATACTTTTAGAAAGAACTGGGGATGTCGTTCAGTGCAAAGACCCTAGGTTCAATCCCTAGTACTACTAAATAAATATAAATAAATAAAACTTCAATCTACCCCTGCCCTCTAATATTTTGCTGATACCTGTGTATTACCTTAACCCTAATAGTAGACTGCAAATGGACTCCTATGTGAAGGAGCAGGGGAAAGCAGTGAAATGAAGGAGGGGCTGGAACACAGGCCCTCTTCTAGAATTTCCATCACAGGAAGGAGCCCTTTCCTGGATGTTCCCTCCAAGGGTAACATACTCTTTTACATTTTATTTGTGACATTTTATACTGCTTTGTAGATTATGCCTTGTTTATCTAATCCTCATGATTTATTGTTCCCGGTAGTTATAATCCTCTTGAAAATAAGATTCATTTCTAGTCCATCTGCTATTTTTGTGTTACTTTAACATTTGTTACTCTCTAGAGTAGATTTCCAATGAATGTTTGTTGAATGAAATTGAGCCCAAGGTGGTTAACTTGCTCGCTTTTTATGGCAATGATGTATATAACAGAATGGCCTGGAGAGAGTTTGAGAATGTTGCAGGCTGGTCTACTCACCAGATATTGTGATGTGTCCAGGCAATTTTAGAGTTGAGGACGTGGTTGTAACACCTCTCCCCTTATGCTTCTGATCTACAGCCCTGATTAAGTATCAATAAATTAATAATTGAAAAAGAAAGTAGGACCAACTTCCGATACATGAATCCCTAGGATAAATTTCAATTTGACGACATTTTCTTAGCATCCTGCTTTCTCAGTCAGGGTTCCTCTCTTCCTTATATGAACCCCATCCTCAGTGGATTTTCCCATAGGACCTATCTCACTTAATTAGCCGTCTGCCAGATCAGAAAGCAATCCCTGATCAGGTGTTAGCTGGGGCTTCCTATTGTGTTACATCCTGTAAAGCAACTTCAATTGAATAGGGAAATGTGAGGACTAAAATCTTTAGGGTTTAAGATATCTAATAGAGGTTTCAAGCACCAATGTGGGAGCTATTTCAGGGAAGGGAGGTCTTTAAAATAGAACTTGAAAATCACAGTAGAACTGGCTCCCTACTCATGCAGCTGGCCGCATTTCCCGAAGTATCAGTCCCCAGCTATCCTTGTCATGAAAAAGTTTCTAGTGATTGCCCTCCTATTGAACTATAGAGTCCTGCTGTTAGAAAAATACTTATTTGTACATTGTCCTTTAGTGTACATTATTTTAAAACCTGGGAGGTATGTTTACTTTTTCTTCTGAAAAAGATACATGGATAAATGCATATATTTATAAATATAAATATAGATATAGCTTTTGAAAAACTCTTCTAGAATTTCCAAGAAATTGGGGCTTCTCAAATAAGTTCAGTGGGTACAGACCAATTACCTATTCAAGGTCTCTCTATTTAGGAGTAAAGTCAAGGTCTTCTTATTGGGAAAAGATGTTCTACTTCCACACCATAAGGTTAAGTGAGACAAGAGAGAGAGAATGACTATTAGAGGAGATGAGCTGGACTAGGAAGTTGGAAACGTAGTTTTCCTGTGTCATTTTTCCTCCAGCACTCTCCATGGGCAGTGAAATACATACTTTTTGCAAACTGGAATTGTGTTTGCATGTAACATATACACATTTTTTTCCCTTACACCTTTAAGTTACTTATAATAATATACTGTAAATGCTATGTTAATAATTGCTGTACTGTATTGTTTAAACTATGATGACAAAAATGTCTGTTCATGTTTACTACAGATACAATATTTAAAATGTTTATGAACTACAGTTGGCTCAATCATTCTGTCCTTGTTTTGTCCCAGAGGTATGATTAGCATTGCTCTTTAAACTCTTTCCAGTCAATTGCAATACCTACTCGGCACAAATAAGATAAAACTAAACATAAGGCTCTTCCACCAAAAAAAAACCAAAAAAACAAAAACAAAAACAACAACAACAAAAAACACTATTTCGTACATTTTCTACAAAATTAAAAGCTGACGAACTATTTCTTATTAAAGAGATTTTGTTAGTAATTTTTACATTTAAAAATAATCTGGGGGCCGGTGAGACAGTTCAGCGGCATAAGTGGCTGCCTGGCAAGCGTGAGGTCCTGAATTCGACTCCCGGTACCCCCCCCAAAATAAAATCTGAAGAAGACATACACACACACACACACACACACACACACACACACAGTATCCAAACTCTACAGCTAAAATATGGGTATAGTTTGAAATAGCCCCCTCCCTAATTCTAGTGCTGGCAGTGTGACAGTGTTAAAAGGAGGGCTGATAACGAGGGGTCCTCTCTTCTGAATGGGGGTAAGGCTGTTATTAAATGCTTCATTCAGTATTTGGACAGCTTGCTCCTCCACTTTCCTACCTTGTGAGGAGACATTTATTCGCCTAGTCTGACATATTCTGCTACAGCAGCACAAAGAAAGACAAAGGCAAATGAATGAAAAGCATTCTTATTGAATCAATGATATTTTGTATCAGACACTTTTATGTATATTACTATTTTTTGTACTTGCATTAATCGTGTGAGGAGAAACTAGCATTGTCTTGACTATTTCTGTCATTAATTATCTTGATGAAAATCTCATGTAGCAAGATTCAGTGTCCATTACGACATATACACTTCCAGTGGAAAAATGTTACTCGCATGATGAAATTTATCAGGAGTTGGCTCATTTATAATACTTCCTCATGAGTGCAAACTATCAGGGCTTATAGGCAATTGAGCATGCACATGCAACTCATTACATATTTTAGTTTATTGTTTAATTGATATTCATTTCATTAAAACATTCATTAAACAGATACCCTAAAACCTGTACTAGGTACCAGGGATTTGATATGGAAAAAATTTCTTTTGAAGAGATGCAGTCTAATGGGAGATGCAGAGAAGGAAAAAGCAATTGTAATGCAGAACAATGATGACCACAATGGGGAACCAGTGTTTGAAGAGGAGGAGCACCTACTCCTGGCAGGAGGGTTGAGAGAGTTTTGGAAACATGCACAGTTCACAGGCAATTTGGATGAAAATGGAAATCAGTGGTCCAGTTGCAGTGATTATTTATTTTTATAAAAAAGCACAATGAGAGTTTTTTGTGAACAGAATTCCAGCAAATTAAGAATTGATTTTGTGTTAGATTTCTTAGGGATTTAAATACTGACTTCAACAGATAGACAAAAGTCTTAATTAGTGGCAGCATTTTTAATAACTTATTTCGAATTGGGACTTATGACCTAATTAAAAATCTGGTTTTGTCTTTAAAATATTATCCCTGGATAAATATTTGAGACCATGATACTGGGTAATTATGATAGTGAATAATTTCACTATAAAGAAGTGTTAGATGTTTGAGGTGATAGATATATTTATACAATTTTAAATATTACACAATGTAGACATGTATCAAAACATTATATCGTGTCTCATAAACGTATACATTTTTTATGTTTTTATATGTAACTTAAATAATAAACTTTAAAATATAAGTTTTTAAGAAAAAAATCATTTAAAATGAAGTAAATTCAGTCACATACGTGAGAGCAGTAATTCCAAGATTGTTGAAATAAAAAGTAATAAGGAAGATTAGAACATGGTAAAGACCATACTCTTAAAAAATAGTAAACAGAAAGAAATATCATTCCCAGTAGGAAGCAGGACTAAAAGACAAGATTTGATATTTTTGATTTTGTTTTGTTTCGTTTTGTTTTATTTGCTGTACCGGGGATTGGATCCAGGCCCTTCATACTAAGCTACATCCTCAGCCTGACTTCTTAAACATCTTTTATTGTATATCTTTGCAGTATATAATGATTGCATTCATTGTGGGCAGTTGGTACATAATACATTTTAATTCTTTTTACTTCCCCTTCCCTTCCACTGCCTCCCAGCACTCGCCATCTCTTGGTCCCCCTTCCCACTAACAAAAGATCTACAGTATCTGAAAGAATCCATGATAAGAACTGATTTTAAAAATGGAATATGTTGGTGATAAAATATCTTTCCCAAAGGGTATATTTTCTGAATGTTTTGTCACAATAGAGAGTCCTATACAAGGGTGCCTACAGAATTTGTTTTCATTTTTAAATAAATTTTATTGTGTATATTTGAGGTTTACAATATGATGTGATGTGATACATAGAAACAGTAAAAGGATTCGTATAGTTAAGTAGAGTAATACATCTATCATCTCACATACTTTTTTGTGAGAATAGCAACTAAAATATGCTTACGTATCAAAAAACTCTAATACAATACAGTTTCACTAACCACTACCCATGTGTTACAAACTAGATCTCTAAACTTGTTCATTATAAATGTATATAGTTTCTATCCTTTGACTTACAACACTCCATTTTCTCCCTATTTTTCACCCATGGTAAGAACAGTTTTATTTTTCTATCTCTATACACTTGACATATTTTTCTTGTTTTAGATTAAACATTTAAGTCATATACTGCACTATTATTTTCTTTCTGTTTCTGGCTTATTTCACTTAGTATAATGTCTTCCAGATCCGTGTTTGGTGAATGGTAAAATGTACTTATATTTTAAGTCTGAATGTTACTCCATTTTCTGTGTATTAGATTTTTCTCTATCTGTTTATCCCTAGACATGTCGACATTTAGATTTTTTTCCTGCCTAGTGTGCCTCAGGCTGATTTGCAGATTTTCTTCTGAAGCTTACCAATGATCACAATAGACACTACCAGTTTGGACTAAGGGAGAAGTAGTTATCAACTTGTGATTATTTTCCCTGCTTCCATGTTATATGACAATTCACTATTTCTTCATCTTAGACGCAAATGAAAAGGAAATCATTCAAACAAGGTGGAAAAGGGAGGGCCTGCACAAGTTTGTTCAAAGACAGTTTTAGGGGCATTGAAATACCTCCCTGAAACACAGTGGAGCTACGTGAAGCTTTTCATCATATATATATCATATATATATGATACCATATGGTGTATATATATCATACCATATCATATGATATATGTACCATATATACCATATGATACCATATTATGCCATATGATACCATATGATATATATATATATATATGATACCATATATATATGATAAAAATAGATCCATATATATGATAAATATCATAAAAATCTCATATATATGTTTTTTATCATGACTGCCAAAATTTATCAATGGCTCTTAACCATTAAAACAAACAAAAATTTAGACTAGAAACAAACTCAAACTTAAAACTTACACTCAAAAATAGTGTGCTTTTGTCTAAAACTAAAGATTCATTCGAGTATGGCCAAAATTAGCACAAAAAGTCAGCTTTGAAGACTTTCATGCAGTAATTGCTCCTCATTATTTAACATTCTTCAGAGAATATTCTTCACCTAATGTAAAGCCAAATTTACTTTATTTATATATATTTTTTCCCAAGCCAAATATCATTTTTCTTGTCTCTGCCTCAAATTGTTCTTAAATGAGAACATGGCAGAGTAGCACCCATATAAAACCTGCTCTGATGAAAACCACAGAGTAGAAGCCGGTTTAGCAATTTTTGTGAAGTTTTCTTGGTAAGATTTACTTTTAATTACAAGTGAGCTCAATAATCTAAGCCCAAGGAATAAATTATTTCTCTGCAACTAGAAATTATCTATGTAAAAAATTGGCTTTATTGACCAACTTCATAGTAGTTAACTTTGCAGGATATGCATCAGCAGCCTACTGAAGGAGAATTTATTTCTCCCTGGGTGTTGGGCAGTATATTTCCCCAGTTATTTCCCATTAGAATGGAAAGATGTATTTTTGGTAGTCATAATTTTTTAAGACATGAGCTCACTATATTCCAGCCTTTTCTTGTTACTTGTGGATTTGAGCAGAAAAAAAAATTTGCTCCTGTGCATTTCTTTACATGAAAAGGAAACAATCATTCATCACACTGATGGGGTGTACATGGGCTCACCACATGGCACTGCCCAAGGTGGTCTGACAACCATCAGCAATCATTACATTATTGTTCTAAAACAAAATATTTATTTCTGTTAATTTAAACTAATATTCACAAAGGGGATAATGTCTGTAAAAATCCTTATTACAGAAAATGTTACATACACTTGGTTGTTTATTTCGGTCAATTGATAAATTGCTTCACTGTGGCATCTTGGTCTGAACTCTTGTCAGGAGATTTTACATAGGTCCTTGTTTTTCTCATTTCCCTGGTTTATTTATGCTACACCTACTTGTTTTCACCAATGAAGAAACACAGGCTACTATGGCAAATATCTAGTCTATTAAAAAATTAGTGATGACATCAGTTTCCTATAGTTTGCTCATTGATTTGTTATGCCATTTCCGTGTTCAATATCTACTCAGAACATACAGAGTTAGACTTTAACGTAAGTACAAAGAAAAAGAAAAGTCTTGCTTTTATGAAGCTCCCTGTGCTGTAGGAGGGTTAGACATGTAAACATGCAAACACACTAAAGAGAAGTAAGAAAACAGTAGAGGAACATGTTACTGCATTGACGAGAGAATGAGCCAACTGCCTTCTTCATTTGTGTGATAAAGCAGAGGTGATCCAGGGCATAGAATGCACGAAGACTCTACTTATATGTGAGGTGGCTATATATGAAGCATAGATTCTGGGCTCTCAAATTCCACTGCAAGGTCACTTACCAATAATAGCTGCCATGGGCCGGTGATATAGCTCAGCGGTATAAGCGCCTGCCTGACAAGCGCAAGGTCCTGAGTTTGACTCCTGGTACCTGCATAAAAAAAAAAAAATAAATAACAGTTGCCAATGCCTCCTTATTTTCAAGAGTAGAACTGTTAACAAATTTGTTGCAGATGATTAGAAGAGAATTCCAGAAAGGCTGTGTCTTTGGATAAAATATGGAATGTAAATAAGTATTAGCTGGGTCAAGTGTGAAAGATAGAATGGAGAGGAAGCAACGCTTGGGAGAGATGGTGTGAAAAAAGAAAGGAACATCTCCCTGTTTTACGCTGAAATGAAGCTATGTTAGATCCTGAGAAATATATTACATTCAGGGATGTCCGTATTGTTAGGTAGAATAGAAGACAGGTTTGAAAGCGTTGGGGTGGGACAGGTGATATTGCTCAGCGGCATAAGCGCCTGCCTGGCAAGCTTGAGGTCCTGAGGTCGACTCCCGGTACCCACATAAAAAAAAGGAAAAAGAAAACGTTAGGTTGACAGGAGGTGGGCCACTTCATGCATATCACTTGTCCGTACCATACTCAGGAGCTTCCTCCACGCCAGGATACAATTTGGATGGGTGAAAAAGTTAATAGTACTGCTGGGGTTTGTATAATTTCCAGAAGGGGCTCTAGTCAAAATTAGCATTTATCCCATAAATCAAGGTAAATAGTATTAATTTGATTGCAATTAGAGTGAAACTGATAAGTAGAAGCTTTCAATTCAAACATCTGTGGAAGTTGAGTTTGCTTTTTTTTTTATATTAGACTTTTAAAATTATGTTACAAGAATAATTTAATCATGGCTTACGCTTGTTCTTTAGTAAAGCTAATTGTAGAGTGTTTAATAAGTGTTTAATAAGTTTATAAATTTACTTTAAAATGCAACATTATCACATTTACCAATAATGCAAAAATTCAATGATTTTAAAAGGAGGAGGGGAAGGTGTTCTTGAAAAAATTAGAAACATTAAATGCCAGATGTCTAAATAACTCCTGTTGCTTAACTAAATGCTATTTTTTTTTTAACTTTTATTCCATGCAGCTACCTGTTTAGAAGTTCCCTGCAGCCACTTTATGTAGCTTTGCCACCACTCTTGTGAGATAGGCGGAAAGCACAATGTCTTGCGTTAACTTAGCTTGGCTGTAGCTTAACATTTTTTTCACAGAAATTTGAAAATCATGATGGGGTTAAAAGAAAACTTCATATCTCTTGAGTCCATTTGATGTTGCAGTAAGCAGAAGTAAACAGAGGCCAAAATATAATGTGAAGTAATGTTACGCATTTTATTCAGCCAATAGATCTCTTTGTCACTTTGCTTAAATGTATTTCTTATTCTTGAGAGACTTAAATGTGTCATTTTCTGAAGTATAGCGTCTGGTGAAAAAAAGTCTAATTTTTTTTTAATTTAGAGATTTCAATATTAGCATAAGAAAACACTGAGATATCAAATTAAATAACATTTTGCCTGTATTAAGTAGCTGTGAGCTGACAAGAAAAAAATAAAGATGGGAAAACTAGAGATAGTGACGACTGAAGAGTGTGCTTTTCCCCAAGACACAATTACAACAGTTTCGAATTTGCTTTTCAGACCATAAATTAGTTTTGTGACCATATTGTAAAGTAGAGTGACTTGCTAAATCAGAAACCAGAATATCATCATGCAGCATTACCATAATAAGAACTGATCTGAAGGCTATTGTCACGTATAAAACAATGAACTAGAATAGAAATGGTATTATATTTATCCAGGCAAGAAAACTCATGATTCCAATGGACTCATGTTGAATGCAGAGATGAATCCTTTAAAACTGTAAGGATAAATTACCTTGTGTTGTATTTAACTACATGGCATTTTTTAAACTGATAAAACAGTTAAACGTCTGCCTTCTTCTGAGTGACTAGAAAAATCTTTAAACCAAGTTTTATTTCTTAAAATATTTATCTGTTTCTCATTTAAATGAAGGAGACAAACATAATGGAGTATTTTAAAAGACCATCAAACCAACCATTAGTCATATTTTGCATCAGCTGGTATAGGGCAGAGTTGGGGTTAACTTTGTGTTAGGTTTCATGATGGTAGCAAAATGTGACCCATAAGTCTGAGAGCAGATAGAGAATAAGGCTGGAAAACAGGAATTACCTAAGTCCACCCCAATTATCTAAGATCTCACAAGTCACAGTCCTATTTACTGCTGAAGTTAGAAATTATTTATTAAATATTTGTTCACTAAAGGAAAAGGTAAAGGATAAAAAGGCAATACATTCAGTTCTGAACTAATTTAACATATTTACACATATATGTATATAAACATATAACATATATACATGTATATATACATATATGTATATACTCAAATTCCGTTATTTCTACTTCATTCATGTATTCATCTCTTATCAATACAATTATTGAACACCTGCTCTACTCCAAGCAGTTTACTATGGTAGGTCCCATAAATACAACTAGAACAATACTTAGCTCCTTGCTGCAATCATATGGAAATCATAGAGGAAAAACAGGGATAACCACGGTGACTAAGGCTTATCTATAGTATCATAGATAATACTCGAAGAGCTGAAATTAGTTCTGTAGGATTGGAACCCTGAAACCAAAATGGCAGGGAAAGGTGTTTTGTGTTATTTTGTTATGTTAGAGATGGGAAGGAAGAAGGAGAAGGTATGAAGAAGTCAGGATAGAAAAGTAATCTGATTATTCAGAGGTTTTCCTGGTCAGGCGAGGGACTTCAACCTTTACCTGATATTAACATGGAGTCATTTTTAAAAATCTTTCTGCACAATAAATGGCATGATCAGATTTGTACTTGAGAAACAATTTTATGGAATAGTCACAGTGAAATTGCATTTTCATACTAGGGAGACAATACGATGTTTACAAATGTGCATCCGGTTTATTTCGCTTGTGAGTATTTTCTCGAGTTGCATCCATTTACCTATAAAAGTTTCCAGTTTATCTTTCTTTATGGCTGAGTAGTAGTCTTCTATTTTTACCTAGCTTTTACATGGCTTAATCTTATACTGAGTAATATTTTTCTCCAAAAGGTATTTGTACATTCTCTAATGCTTGAGTTTGTTAATACATGAGAATGTTTACTTGTTGTCTTTAAAAAAATAAATAAATAAAGTTAAAAAAAAAAGAAACAATTTTATGTCTCAGTATAGAGAATGGCTTAAAGGTGCTAAAGCATAAAAATACTCATAAAGGACAATAAAAAATTTCTTTTCATAATTAAAGTAGTGACCAGTAGAAAGTAGAAACATTTGTGCATTTTATGAAACGTCTGAAGTTTTGTTATTTATTACCATAATACAAAGCCCTGTAGAAGGTAAATATTGAATAAAATAAATAGATATCCATGAATGGAACCCAAGAAATAATTTTTGAAAATCCTAGTTTGGGAATCCGATTTGAAAACAAAATGCTAATCAGTGGTGAGCAAAATCACACACTAGTTGAGAGGTTGAGGATGGGTATCTGAATCAAGCAGAATCGTATGCTATGAAATAAGATAAGACCATTGCACAGATGTAAGTATATATTAAAATAGAGGAGAAGGTAAAAGCAAAAATAGTAAAAGGCTCAAATTGAACATATTGTGAGTCAAGAATACATGTGATACATCTGTCCTGCTGAATATCAAAGTCTTGGGGACACAGTACACTGCGGAGCATCTGTTGTTTACCCGCCTGATGGTCTCACTTATTCACTGTTCAGCACCACATATCACATACCACTTGTCACTTGCCTAGGAAAACATCAAAATTACAAGTACAATTTGTCCTGCTCATTTGATTGCTAATCACTGGCACACTATTGCAAAGTTAAAGATTTGTAACTCAAGCTACTTTACTCAGGGATAGTCTGTAGCTGGAAAGAGAATTTAGCATCAAATACTGACCAACAGAGGGTTTTGGTGAAATGCATAATGATTTCATTTAGAATTATCTGAGATTAAAATAATTATTCATTTATATGGATATATGTGCAATATATTCCTATGTACAAAATGAACATTTTGGCAGTCTCTTAATAAACAATTAGCATTCTAAAAATTAATATCCATTTTGAACACATAAGAAAAATAACAGGACAGGTTCCACCAAAGGTTATCAAACTGAGAGCATTTTGTTCATTACCTAGCATGATGGCCCTATTCCTGAATTTTCACTCTAATGATAGATGATACAAGTTATGGAGTTGTATAAGTATTTAAAGATAGACCTTAGCCACTTCTGGGTACTAAAATATATAACTTCTTCACCAAGTCAGAAACTGGAAAAATGATATTTATCTTTTTCCTGTGGCAGAATAGTGGAATACATACTGTCATACTCTCGGGAATAAAAGTAGCTGTTGAAGGAAACATCAACTTAAAAATATTTAGTTATTCATCCATTAATTTATTAAAAAATATTTTGTACCTCCTGTATGTCATGAATTGAACAGTGAACGTGACACAGATAAAGTCTGTGGCTTATATTATACTGGTTGTAGAAGGAAAATAAAACAAGAAACTTATATTCAACATGATGCTACAAAAGGATATATGACATGAAATGAAACAAATTGGATGAAAAAGATAACAGAGATGTAATTTAAAATAGCATGATCAAGAAAGAGCTCACCAAGGAACTGGAATACCTGAATGATAAGAAAATTGGGTATTCAAATATTCAAGAAAAGTTATCAAATACTAGCATGCACCAGATTCCCCCGAGATCTTGATAAAATGTAGATTGCTAGTCCTTTCACCATAGTACTGATTTAGCAAGTGTTACATAGAATCCAAAAATTTGCATTTTTAAAGAGTTTTCAGGTAGAGCTTATGTCAAGGACTATATTTTGAGAATTATTCTAGAAAGAACATAGAGTAAACAAATGTTTTCTAAGACAGTCGAGAGAGGACTATTTAGATTATGCGAGCTATATGATATCTGTTGAAACTACTCATCTGTACTGTTGTATGCAAGAGTAGTCTTGGAAAATATATAAACATGAGCAAATAAAGCTTTGCTTACTGACAACGAAATTAGAATTTGTATGATTTCCATATTATATAGTATTAGCCACCTTTTATTTTTTTCAATGATTTAAACATTTTAAACCGTTTTTATCTCATGGGCCTTGCAAAATCAGATATGATTCAGGAAGCTAGAACACCTTTTCCAAGAAGTACCTAAGCAGAAGAAAATCATTGGGACAGAAGCATGTTTCCTGTTTTCTTGGAGCAGGGAGAGAGACAGTACAGTATGTCAAGAGGAGGAAGCAAAGAGATGGAAAGGCTGCTGAACTGAACAGTAATCTATGGCAAGAGGTCATATAGGGCCCTCATGGACTGTTTCGTAATAAAGAAATAATTTACTAGATTTTTAGCAGAGAGATGACACCATCTGTTACATTTTCAATCCCTCTCTAGTTGTTCTGTGTTATCATGAGGTTAAACAGTGGAGAAACAGAGCCAGAGAAGAAACACAGAGACTTGCTTAGTTATCCAGGTAAACATTTTATGATTGATCTCAGGCAACTGGATGGCAAACTGGTGATGGAACAGAAAGTTGTTTGAGCTATGAACCACACACACATACTCATAGATGCACCGTGGGTTGGAAGAAAAATGAAGTCAAAGACAGGTTTGAGTATTTTAAGTCTTGGAAGCTGAGTGAATTGTAGGGCCAATTACTCAACAGTAGTCATTACAGGAAATTGTAGGCGCAATTACTCAGCTGTAGGCAATAGAGAACAAAATGAGAATTTTATAAAGGAGGAATAGTTGGGGAAAAACAAACAAACAAAACAATATGGTGTCTTTTCACCCAGTAAAGAACACATTTCAATGATGGGAACCTGAAGGACAGGTACTGGGAGCTGAAGTCACAATAAAAATGGAGAAACCACCGCATCTGCAACATGGGAAGTTTCGGTGGAAATGCCATAGTAAATTGTGAACTTGTGAATGAGGTTCAAAAGGTAAGGAGAGAAAAAATACTAGAGTCAGTTTACAGATTGTTCTAGGATGGTATTGTTAGTACAAAGAACGGGAATAGGGAAGTAGGTAAAAGGTATAGGGACAATCCCTTTCACACACATCTTTTGGTAAAGATTGAAACTATTACATGTGGCATGCCTGTATGCTGATGTGAATTATACAAGCAAGAGGAAAATCTTGATGAAAGGGAATGGAGTGAGAAAAATGGCTGATTCTTGAGTTGATTTGAAGGACTGGCTTTCTGTTCATGGCTGGAGGACTATTACCATAGAGATGGGTAACTCATAGTTAAACAGAAGAGAAGTGGGGATAATTGGTGAAGATGCAGATATAACAAATGTGGGGTACATTCTGTACAGTAACAGAATGAGTAGATGATATATAATTATAAGTGGGTACTTATTATTTTGGGTTACATGAACAGAGGCTGAATAGTCCTATATTAGCTGCCTGCAGACAGGAGATCTAGAGAAAGTAGTAGCTGCTATATCTCAAAAGTTGGAAGTTACAGGAAAAGAAGGGACAAACTGTGCAGACTCAGTATTAAGATGAAGGCCTGAGAGCCCTCTGGAGAGTCACTAGCTCAAATTTTTATTCAAAGATTAATGAATCTACAGTCTGAGGTCCATGCATGATGGCAGCAACAAAAATAAAAACCCAAAGCAAAAGATGCACCTGCTCAAGAAGATAGAGCATGTATGCGTGCAAGCTTTCCTCTACTACTTTTGCATTCCATCTAAGCTCCTGGCATACTAGATTATGCCACCCATGTTCAACTGGGTGAACAGGTTGTTTCTTCAAATTGCTGACCCCCAGGCCACTGCTCTCTGGAAGCACTCTCACAGACACGCATAAGTGTGCTCACTCATACTCTAGGCATCTCTTAATCCAGTCAAGTGGACAGCTAAGATTAACAGTCACATGGATAGAGTTGTGTCTGCTCTTTTTGGATTACTTCTGAATTTTCATGGTATAGAAGTGACAAGGACAAACCCTGCAGAGCTCTATGTCACATACCAATTAAAATGAGAGAAAATAAACAACAGGAGTATAGCTGCTTTTTTAACTTTTTCTGGGAAATCCATATATACAAAGGCTGCCTGATTTCCATAAGATACTCAGAGAAGATTATCTTGAAATTGAGGGAATATTTTGAGATCCAATAGATCTGGGTTAGAGGCTCACATTAGGCTGTGTGCAGTACACAGATACATGTTCAACTACAAAGCATTGCATTTTCTTGACACTGGTTGGTGTTATAGGTAGTGATGTGGGGATGTCAGGGGAGAGTGGTGATCTGACCCCAAGGAAAAAGACTTGTGTGTCTACATCCAATCTGTGATATGATTCATAAGGCCTGGGTAAGTGAGGAAGAACAAACTGAGCGTTGATGGTTTCCTCTTAACTGAGAAGGGCAGTGCTCAGGTATCTGAGGGTCACCTGTGCATGTACCCTATGCTGGGCCACATGTTATTATCTCATTTTGTAATCTTAACAAAGTAAGTCAAAATACAATTGAAAGAAGATGACGTGAATTGGTAGAAATACTTTCACGGAAGCATTTATGCAGAGATAGAAGATTTAGAGCTTCAAAGTAGGGAACAAGAAAATGGAAGCTACTTCTGGAACAGGCCAGCTAGTGGAAGCTTAGATGGGTCACATAACATACAGGAATTTGATACATTCTACAGGCTGGTAGTTTTGAAATCTCTGAAAATATATGTGCCACCTAAAATTTGACTCACTTAAATGAATTTCATGAGACTGGGGTGTAAACTATGCCAACTTTGTAATTTCCAGTGGGAGCCATCACTGCCCATGGAATCAGACATTCTTGGTGAAGAGAGACCTTACAGGCTAGGGGTGTAGAAAGGCAAATTAAACTCAAAATATCAGTTTAAAAACTTACTGCTAAGGGGCTAGCATATTCAGTGTGGCACATGGGGAGATGGTGACGTGCATAACTCTTTGTTTGGCATAACATAAAGATAAATGAATCGGATTACTGGTTCTGATCTTCAAAGTTGAGTGGATAAGAGAGGCCAAGCTGGGAATAGTTTGAAACAGTGAATCATACGAGAGGTAGAGGAGTCAAATCACATTCTCTAGCTCTTCACAGCTCTAGAAGAAGTCTGGCAGAGCTTCTATGCACATCTCCTTTGTATTCTTTGCCCTGCATACTGTCATACACCTGTAATCTAAGGAGTTATATTGATGCATTATTTTTTTAGCCTTGATAAATAAGTTCATCAAGTTATAATCACATCCTGCTGGCCTGGGAGCCATCAAGTCTCTAAAACATCTTTTCTTATGTTTTCTCTGATTCATTGTCTGTTGCTGTCTGTGTTTAGTTAGCAAACATCAGTCTTAGACATTCTCCCTCTACCTACTCTCCAAATTACTGAAATACAGTGCATTGTAATAAGGAAGGACTAAAACTATAAATGATAGCCATGTAATATGCATGAGAGGATCTGAATTCATCTTGATTTTGCAATATATTCTAAGATAGAAGTTACCACTACACAGGTTAAATATTAACTATGCAAATAGAAATATTTAAATTATGGCCTTGCATACTTGTCATGATAATCAAATACACAATGCATGTAAAAATATACATGGGAAATAATTTTTAATTGCATATATCATTTTTAGCTCCCAGCATAAATTGTGGACTCTGTACACTCAATAAACATTTGTTGGATGAATACACAAATCAATAAGCCAAACTATTTATCAATCATTGTGTTTTGCTGTGTGTAAAACGACAGTTCAGAGGTTCTCGTTATGTATAATCTACCCGTGGGTAACATGAGAAATCACAATAACAAAAAACAATAGCAATATAATGTATACAGTGTATAAATAGACTTCTCTTGGGAAACATATATTCAGACTTTGATTTGAACTGACCTTGTTCTTCAACATTCTAGCAGCAACAGCACCATTTAATCACTTTACTGTTCTATGTGTTGTTTAGGAAAATAGCTGTCATGTAGGTTTCCTGGTCTCACAAATATGAACAGACTCCCCTCTGTCAGTTGTGTCATTGAAACATAAACCTCTGACACTGTTTTTTCTTAAAATCTTATAATCTTCTATAAATTGTTTTTGTCATGTGAAAAAAAACACTTTAATCTATATTGGCCTTTAGGGAGTTTTCGGGTTGGTCTTTATCATGTGGGAATGGCCAAATCATATTGATGTCCCCCATGTGATTTATTCACTGTAGACCCTAGAAATAGCAATCCACTTAAGTTTTATTTTTTTCTCTCTCAGTTTCTCTTCTGTCTCTGCTTCTCTCTCTGTGTCTCTCTGTCTCTGTCTCTCTCTCTTCTTCCCTTTTAAAAATTTCTAGCTCTTTCTCTCCCTACCCTTTCTTCCACTAGACTTCCCTCCACCCATCTTGCTTTCTTTTTCCTCCTACGTTCATTTATCTTTATCTTGTTTTTTATATATTTGTTAAGGTCTGAAAAAATAGATTCAGGAATTCCGACAGGATGTTATAGGAAAATAATCTTGGCATTGCTTCCTCTTTTGGCACCTCATCCATTCTGAAGTGAAAATGAGGCTGGATGGCAACAACTATGGTGACCTGGATTTTACAAATAATCTTCCAGCCTTTGGAGACTGACACAAAGAACCAGGGGTGGCTGCAGCCTCAGTGTGCCTCATACCTAGAATATTTCAAAAGATTATTGAATATACTTACTAAAAATCTGATCTAGTCTAAGCTAGCCTATCTGAGTGAGTATTGAATAAGTGATGGCCTTTCAAATACAGTCACGCAATAACTGGGATGTCATTTAGGAATGCATTACTGGGTACTTTTGTCCTAGTTCAAAATTATGAGCACAAGCACAAAAACTAAGGTGGCTATGTCATCATTCGGAGGTGTAATCTTATGATAGTGATGTCTTATATGCAGTTTGATGGTGACTGAGCTGTTGTAATGTGTTATATGAGTCCAGTAGATTTTCATTATACAATCAGTTGAAATGAACACTGAGGAAATATAGTTCAAGGAGAGAGGAAATTGATATTTGAAATCCTAAATATAAAACTATAATTTAAAAAAGAAATGATACATGTAAATGACTCACCATATAATAGATTCTCAATAAATACTATTTCTATCTCATTTATATGGACTTACAAAACATTTCATTGTATCATCTTTATAGTAACATAAAGTTTATTTGCCAATGTATTCATATTCAAAAAAGAATGACCTGAGTATTTTACTTTTTTGTTCACAGGTAGATACACTAAAGGAATGTTTACAGCACAAGATAATAATAGTCAAAACCAACAATAATTAATATTAGCATTATTTTATTTAATATTCCAAATAAATATGTGTAATACAGATAAACTCAGTTCATGGAAAATAAAGTTGACTTTCAGTTGAAGAAACTTGTTCGAGACCTCAGGGTCAGTCAGTGACTCAGGATTCAAACTCTGGTCAGTTCAGCTGAAGTCCAGAAGAAAGACAAAGCTGTCAACTACCCTAGACACTTACACACAATTCCAAACAGTTATCTTGCTTTTCAAATATGTACTACAAGAAATCTGTCATTACTAAGGGCAAAACTTTAAACACACTTTTAATCAGTAGTAATCAGTTTTATCTGCAAGCTCCAACACTACACTCTTGCTTCATAAAAAAATAAGATGTTGTTTTTTATGTAGATTTGAATTCAGGTTATTATATTTATATTTATTAAATGGAATTTAGCTATTTTAAGAGACTACCTGCCCAGGGCAACTTTGACTACAGCAAGTCCGCTAGGTGGAGGAGAGTTCAAACCATGCTTTCCATTTTCCAGTTGTATCTACGTGCTAAAACTGAGCTTGGAATACCTAGATTTTTTAAATGATTGTGGGTTGAAGGCAAACATACATTTTGGCAATCATCTGCTATTTATATCATTTACAAAATTAATAGATGTAAGAAGTATTTAATTTAACCAAATGACTAATTCAATTGCCGTTGTAAGTTTCTCCCAAATAGTGACTTTATTATGTAGATAATCCAATGGAAAAATTTTCATATCCATTAATAAATTGGTAATATTCAAAGGATATCTGAAAATAGGGCTTTAACATTCTCACTGGCCACAAAGGGGATTTTTTCTGTTTCATATTTTGCTTTACAGAACAACATTTTTAAGTTCCGTCCAAGGACATTTCTGCCCAGGATACCAACATGGTTTTCTCCCTTGCAGGGCTAACACACTGTGCTTTAACTATCACAAGCACCCAGGAACTAAAAATCCATTTTGGTCAAGGTTGTTTCTGACCTTCTAGTCCTTTGATCATAATTTCTAAGTCTTTCAACAGTAATTGTACTGCATTCTATCTGATAAAAAGAAAGAATCAGCACGTGATTTCAACATTGGAAGACGATCCTGACACAATAATTTAACCTAAATTGTTAGTAAAAGATAAGCATATCAATTAAAAAATCTGTGCTTTTTTTCCCCTCCTACCTTCAGTGCAAAATATGTTTTTTACTTTTGTGTGTCACAGTATATTTTGCAAAACTGTTCTTTCTTCCTAAATATGCAAAGTATACTTTTCGATAGTCAATGAAAGTTCAGGCTGTTGAAAATAACTGTATGTCTGTACTATGTTTTTATAATGTACACTATTCTTTTACTTTATGTTATTTTCGTTTTCTTCTTTGTTGAAAGAAATGCATAGATTTGCTTTTATTTATTACTGAAGGAAGTAAACGGTCTTTATGGTTTTATTTTCAGCTTCAAATATTGTAAGTAAATACATACTTTAGATATTGTCACTGTCAGTAAATCGATTGCTAGAATGTTTCTTTGGAGGTCTTGATATGGAAAGGTGACTGATGCAAGTTTATTTTGCTATGCCAGCAACCTAGAAACCTGAGTAAGGGTTACCATGGAGGATCCTGGTAGGAGTACATTGAAGCTTGACTGTTTCTTCTCCATGTTGTATGAATCTTTCTTTCTGGAGTCCTGCCACAAGCGGTTGCTTGGCCCTGCCTCCTTCTCTGTGTCCCTGAGAACAGCATCAAGAAATGTTCTAGCAACCAGAGATGGTCAGACCAGACACTGAATTGATGTCAGCTGAATGTGACCCCACTGATCCAACTAGTTCATTGGATTTGAAACATATTGTCATTATTATTTTTAAACTGAAGATGACAAAATGGGTTTCTATCAGCGAAGAGCCATTTTCCCCCTACAGTTCTCAGGCATGTTAATTTAGGGATTTGGCTCCTTCTCTATTAACTAGCAGCACATTTCTTTTTCAGAAAGGTTATGGCTGGCCATCACTTAGGTTCCATATCACTTGAACGGAAATGAGAACAATGTAACTTTTCAAAATGTGGTTATCTTCTTCCTTCCCTATTTGAAGAACTGGTACAAAAATGTCTGCTTCTGCATTCCTTTGTTCATTTAGACCAACTCTCAATATGGAGAAGAGGGAAGATTTAATTGCTTATTCTGAGGTCATTACCATATAATGAGCTTTTGATCTTTGCTGTTCTTACAGTATTCGGCTAAATTGCTATATCAGGAACTTATACAGATATGCTTCATTGGGCAATATATGACTATGTAATCAAAAGGCAGGAAAATAAATTCCAAGTATTTTATATTTTCATCTTAAATTCCTTTTCAACCTCACCCCTGCGGTAACAAATGGTTGTTCATTGATTAAAAAACAATTTAAATTTTAGGAAATTGAATAGATCAGCAAAAATTAAATGTAGAGATTGAGGGAAAGACTTGTAAAAGACTGGATTTACTACATTTTGATTTTTTAAATTTCTAAACTGATGGGTGGAATAAGCAAAATTTACCTTTTCTGTCATTCATTTAACAACACATAACAAGTGCTCACAGTATGCAAACTGTGTGTAGGCACTGTGGGAGGTTTGAAGATGATTAAGCACAGTTCCTACCTGGAAAAAGCTTAGGGAAGACAAAAATATGCATAAATAGCTACAATACAACCTGGAAAATGAAAGGGAGCATAAACAAAATCTATCGAGTTCAGCAGCTTACAGAGATTACTTTCTCGCTGAAATAGAAACTAAGAATGCACATGAATACCGTAGCTGTATGCATGTGTGTGAACACACAGATACACATACAAATTTGGGAAGTTCTGTTATATATTAATTAGTCTTTAAAGTGTTAATCAGTCTTTAAAATATATAAATCATTTGGTGCTTTTATTAAAGAAAGCAACAAAATCAAGTCCTTGTGATTCAAAACATGATCCTGGTTTTAATGTTCAAAGAAATGTTTCAGTACAAAATCAGTTACAAGACGTGAAACATGAAATTATTACTAATGAGCAAAATTAACTCCTTGTCAATGACATAGAATCATATCCATTTATATCTGATTATTGAAAAGACAGTAAAAATTATGAGAAAAACTTGACAATTTATGGAAATAAAAACATATAAATAGAACAGCTGATGCAATACTAAAATGAATATTTGTGAATGCTAAAGAATCAAAATATTTTGTGTGTGTTTTGAATAATTTGGAATAAGGCCTTTGTCCAGTGGACTTAAGGCATTGATGTTTTGAAGATCACAGGCAGTTTCATTTGTCTCTGAACATAGCCAGATAGCAAATATAGTTTAACTGCATCAAGATAAACTTGGTCTAGATTTTATATATTTTCAAAGAGAACAAACCCACTACAAAGAAAGCATCAGAACAATTTACTAGCTGGGCCTGTTATGCATTCCTGTAATCCCAGCACTCTGAGCAGGATTGCAGGTTCAAACCTAGTCTAGGCAATTTAAACAATTTAGCAAGATCAACCTCAATAAATAAATAAATAAATACATAAATAAATAAATAAAATTAATTAATTAGTAAATAAAGGCTGGGGATGTAGCTCAATGAGAAGAACTGAGGTTCAACCCCTAGTACTGAAAAAATAAAACAAAAACAACTTACTAAGAATTGTGAACTTATAAAATTCTACAGATTGACCAAAGAGGCTGGACAGAAGTGATAGATGAGGGAGTCTTTAATGCAATTGGTATTGTAGCATGGCCAAACCAAATTCAAACATCGGGGACTTAGAGCTCTAGCTCTGTGATAGTAGATGAAGTCTTTAATCGTTCTCAGCCACCTTCAGAGAGGAGATATCTTAAAACTTGAAAGACCTGAATACAGTACCTACCTCATTCATTGTTTTAAAAATTAAATGAGTTTATATATGTAAATTTAAGAATAACATCATTTCAAAAATCAACTCTCCACGCAGTATGCTTCCTAAAAAAATGAATAAAGCAAAAAACAAAAAATGGATAGCAAGCAAGGGAGAAATTAAAAACTGACATGGAAAATTGAAATTCAGTAACAAAACTCTATGATGGTTCTTTACATTTCCTGCCCAAAATTCTAAAATGGAAACCAAAGTTTTAGAAAATAATAAATGTAAGTATATGGAAGTATTTTACTCAAATTTATTTCAGTTTTGCACAATTTACTTTTCTCCAATCACTTCTGGCCCTAAATTTGCTTTTTTGGTATATTCATCTTTTCTCATTGACATGACAAAATATTAAAATTGTTCATATTACTGGAGTACTGTGTAATGTAAATGAAGTTTAGCATATTTATCTCCTTGCAGAATTATAATTTCTTTATAATGAAACCTTTCAAAATCATTTTTTTTTAGTTTTTTGAAATATATAGTACATTATTGTAATCTATACTCATCCTACTTTGCAACAGCATACCTGAACTTGCTGTTATCTAACTGCAATTAGTCCCCATTAATCAACACCCCGACACACACACCCATCTGCACACACGCTCCCTGGGCTCCATTCCACATTCTAGTCTCAATTTCAATAAGATCTGATAATCTCGATTTAAAATTATGTGTTGGATTAAACAAAATATAAACCTATATCTGTAAAATTCAGGTACAGTATCCAGGACTTCACTGCAGTATGTTTGCCAGATTAAATACCGGTCACCTAGTTAAATCTGAATTGCAAATAAACAAGGAAGATTATATAGATGAATTTATTCTGAACTTTACATGGCACATGTTTATACTAACAAATTATTCACTGTGAATCTGAGTTCAAATTTAATGGGACATCCTTTATTTTCGTTTAGTACAGCAACCTTGGACTATAGGAGCTTCACCTTCCTGTCACCTCCTTTCTTTAGGTCATAATTATTCTGATACGAGCAATTTCAACAGCCTCCTAACTGCCTCTGCTTTATTTTCTCCTTCTCTCAATCCGTTCTACAGCCTGTAGTAAAGTGATTATTCTGAAACACAAACTTGATCAGTGATTTGCTTACTAAAAACTTGTCACTGTTTCCCCAAAGCCCCTTAGATAAAATGTAAACTCCTTAGTAAATAATGTAAAGCCCTGGGTGGTCTGAGTCTGTCCTCCTCACAAGTTTATCTGTTGTAAATTAAACTCCTGCCACAATAAGCCTGAATCCAGATTCTTCTGCCTGGGGAGATCTCACCGTTTCTGAACGTTCTCCAAGGGAGAACGGAGGCTCACCAATCTGCCCTACATGCCTTTCCTCTTAGGTTACCTCTTACTGTTCCAATTTTAGCACATTATAGCAATTATCAAATAGTACTGCAATTTATTTTTCATTCCTTAGTCTCCACAGTGGACTTTATGCCCTATGAGATAAGTGATGGTCTTTTTTAACTTTAATATACAGTGTGTCATACATTTTTTAAAAAGTGCATTGAGGGCCAGTGAGATGGCTCCGCGGCGTAAGCGCCTGCCTGGCAAGCACGAGGGCCTGAGTTCGACTCCCGGGACCTACATACGAAAAAAGGGCCGGTGATATCGCTCAGGGGCACTGGCATGGGCGCCTGCCACCGCACGAGGTCCTGAGGTCGACCCCCGGTACCCACAAAAAAAAAAATGCATTGAACAAAGGAAGAGATTTTTGCATATATCAGCGTAGCAGGTAAAATGAGATGAAAGAATTCTTCAAACTCTAAAGCAGCAAAACTAATGCAAAATTTTTAGGCACCTCTTATGTTTCGTCTGCTTTTGATTATTCATTAGTTATTTTTAATTAATAAGAAAATTATATATATATGCTATATAACATGATGTTTGAGTATACAAATATACTAAAAATGGTCAAATCAAACTATTTATCATATGCTTTTTTTATATACATATCCTTTGTGACGAGAACACACTCAAAATCTATTGGTAGCCAATTGCAAATGTACAATATATTGTTATTAGCTGTACACACTGTGATGCACAATTGTTCTTTTGAAATTATTCCCACCATCAAACTGAAGTTTCATGTTCTTTAACCAACAGCTTCCCAGTTCCCCTGTTCTCTATTTGTGGTAACTACTATTTTACTCTGTAATTCTGACTTCAACATTTTATGATCCACAAATTATGCTAACAACTGTTATTTGTCTTTTTGTGCTTAGCTTCTTTAATGTAATATCCAGGTTCATCTATGTTGTCACAAATGACAGAATTTTTTTTTTTTTTTTTTTTTTTTGGTGGTTACCAGGGGTTGACCTCAGGACCTCTCGCGCCAGCAGGCACCCATGCCGCTGAGCGATATCACCGGCCCTTTTTTTGCACTGATGGGCACTGAACTCAATTCCACATCTTGGCTATGGTGAGCATTGTTACAAAGTACTGGGCTGAACACTGTACACAGTTCCTAACATGCTAGGACGATGACTTCCAATTATTTAATTAAATACTGTATAGCATTATAAGGTAAAAGTCTCACTTTTATAAGCTTTCAAGATATATGTGTCATGACTAATATGATCTGATAATTACCTTATTTCTAACTTTTTAAATTTGATATAAAATAATGTTTGTAATAGGTAATACATACATGATGTCCAAAAATCACAGAAAGTACTCTACCTACCCACCTAGCCACTTAACTTCCTAATCCAGAGGTAACCATCTTCAGAGTTCCCATGTGACCTTCGAAAAGCTATTTATGCAAATAGGGGCAAATATCTGGAAATAGAATCACACATACACTTCCCATGTTTCTGTGGGTAATTAGATCTTTAACTATTAAAGAATAAAAAGCTATAAAGCTTTCATCTGACCTACTCAAACAGTAGATTTCATAAGAATATTTTTTACTTGGTTTCACTGTTTCGATCAGTAATTAAATATTCATTAATAAAGAATTTGTAATGTCCTGATTGTAGATTTTAAGTGGGTCATGCTCCACAAAATATATGCTTCTATTCATTGTCTCAAGTTTTTAAAATTTAAAGAAACAACCTCTCTGATGATAATGGATTTGCTTCTTTCTTGTTTTTTTCATCTTTGTGTTGCATTTCGGAACTTTTTTTCCCTCAACAATCTTTTTAGGCACCCCTGATGCTCACCGGAATAAAAAATTGAAATGTAATTTTTTATAAAATAAACAAATACAATGGAAGTAAAAATACATACTTCTGAAAACATTATTTTTCTAAAATATCCAACATTATATTTTAAATTTTGTTTTAGCATCTTAATTATGCTTTTGAAAATAAAATATTAAAACATGTTTATGAAAATATAATTTTATTTCCATTTCCAAAAGTATTGCTATATAATATATTTATATAGTAATAAAATTATTTGTAATTTTAGCTTTCTAGACTGTAAAGAACCTTCTAGCTAGTAATGTTAAGAACAGTGATCATACTTCACGTGTATTTTGCCCAAACCTTCACCTATACATATTTACTAGGAACTAGAAGAATTTCATAGTCAGAAATGCTTCTTGGCTTCTCTGTGAAACCATACGAAAATTTTAAGGTTGCTCAGGTACCTCCAGAGGCAGAAAATGGAATAAGAAAATAAAATAGATGTCCCCAAATCTAGGAAATTATTTCTCACTCCGTAAGAATCTACTGCTTTCATGGTAACTTTGCAAGAAAACTCATGTACGTTCCCCTTTCTAGCCCATCTACTGTTCTGTATTTCCATGGTATCAGGACATTATTAGTCTCCCCATGTAGTACAGCACACACAATTTCCAAGACTGATGTACAATTGCCTTTTTTAAAAGGAATAGGGCAAAATTGTTGAGAACTATTCCTTGAGTTATGAACAGTATTAATACGAAGGTTGGTGTTTTATGATTAAGTGTTAGGCTGAACCTAAATGCTAGATTCTGGTGACGGGTGGTAGTGTAATCTTTAGTGTGTTCTGTGTATGTGTTTGTGATATGCAGAGACTTCTATAAGCTCCTGAAATCAAAATCGAGGCCCCTCTTGCCAATTTAATAGTAGGATGGATGTAATCATCAGATAGTCCACTTTCTTTGTCTGCTAATTGTGTCTACGAATGCTCTCACTGGATTTACAAAACTGAGCACAGTATCTGCAAGTATTAGCAGCTCAAGGAAAGAAGGAAAGAACAAAGGCAGGAATGAAGGAAGACAGGAAGCCAGGCAGGCAAGCTGGCAGACAGGAAGCAAGGGAGGGAAGAAGGACGGACAAAGCAGATAGATGGATAGCCAGATAGATGAGAGATGCATGCATACATACCTACCTAGCTTCATACATACAGACATAGATAGATAAGATATAAGAATAGCACACTTCACTGAATGACAATTAATGACATAAAATACATTCACCAGCATGGCTGCCTTAAGAAATATTGAAAAAAGATTTATATTAAAACATCAAAGTTGAAAATTTCAAATTCATTTGACTCTAAGTTGATTCACTACCTTTTCATAAGTAGGGCTCTTCCATTTTGCTAAGATTTGTTACACAACTAAATATAATAGAAATAGAAACTTCTGATATTATCCAAAGTGGGAAAAATATTTATAAATCTTATTGCTCATGTTACATGTAAATGTAATACAATTGCATGGGAGAAAACTAATTTAATGGCCACATCAAAGCAAAAGAAAGAAACAATGAATGAAAACAGGAAGCTCTCTCAGGTTTATTTTCCCTCAAATCAATGAAACTGTGACTGCAAACTCCTTTGGCATTGCTGTCACAGTTTTGAATGTCTGATGGAGAGAAATAATATGCTGGCCTTGTAGTTATGAGATCTGCGTGCCACCAACCTCACAGTGTGACCTTGGAGAATAACCAAATCTCTCTACATTTGGTCTGGATGATATTTATGGTCCAATCCAGCTTTAACATTCTATATCTCATCTAATCCGTTCTGTGAAGATTCATTTTGTTCACTTCTCTATACACAGAACTTAAATAACTGTTCACATTTTTTTTTAAGATTGAAGTTACTAATCTTACTTTTCCTTTCCTGAAGATGTCATATCCCTCAGTCTTCTGTTACACTGTCAGGCAAATCAATTTACCATGTAGGCAACAAAGATCTTCATCAAGTCAGTATCGTAAAGTCTGCATCAAAACAGTGATTTAAGCAGCAAAAGGACGAGGATCTGATCTTATCTCTGGTCCTGTGAAAATATCAAGTTGTGAACAAATTTAAATATGATGTACAATATTCTTTTCTTCATCAGTGAAGTGAGATATAATGAAAGTTTTAGGACATTTTAATTGTATGATGTCTGTTCAGAACACATTACATGGTGAAGTAATTTCATTAACTCCTTAGCCTTATGATTTACAACTCATTACCATTGTCCTACTTTTTACACAATTTCCCTCATCAGGTGGAATGACTTCACTTCATTTATGCTTGTTCTTGACAAGGAATGGGGAGGAAGTCAGGTGTGGTGTGGTGCACTCCTGTAATCACAGCACTCCAGGAGCCTAAGGCAGGAGGGTCACAAGTTCGAGTTTCCCCTGGGGATTTTAGGGAAATCCTGTCATTTAAAAAAAAAATTAAAAAGGTTGAGGATGTACCTCACTGCAAAGCCCTCGGGTTCAATCCACAGGGTGGAAAAAAAATTGGGGAAGTCTTAGAGTGTTATCTTAGTCTTTATGGAAGTCTGCAGGTGAGCCTGCATTTATAGCTGCTGGCAGAGGACACCTGAAGACTCCAGAAACACAAGTAGTCTACACTGTGTGTCCCACTGAGCTTTCCTTGCACACCCCCATTCCCAGAGCTGATGCACAGTTGTCCCGTTTGGTGCTGCACATGCAATGTATCTGTGTGGCAACTGAAAACCCTCCAGTTTAAGGAACCCCAATATTTAAAAAATGCTGGTAGCAAACCTGCCCAAACTTTGTCCCAGATGATATCCTAGAAATCAAACAAATCTGCCCTTTGCTCTGAAAACCTGCAGGAACCAGTAAACTTTGCAGACCAGTCTCCCAACATCTTCAAAGCCAAATCAAAATCAGAAACAAAAACTTAGAAAATTCACCTTGATATTAAATCAATCAGTCTGTCCACTTCTTGAGGAAGAAGCATAGTGTTAGTGGTGTCACGTTTATCACATCCAGTCATACCTTTCATGTACAAATACCGTTATATCCTAGACATTTTCATACATACTTTTACTCTAACATATAAAGCAACTCTGCAAGGAATAATATACTATTCTCGATGGCCTAGGTAAAGAAACTAATGTTCATGCAAGGAATATCGCTCACCTTTTCATCACAGAACCATTGCATGGCAGAACTGGGATTTAAATTCACTGTAGCATGTTGAGAAACAGTTTTCTGTTGGGAAGCCATAAAATTGAGTGAAAATAATAGGTGGAAGTACTTATCTTTGTTTTCCTCACTTAATAGATACACTGGATTTATATAATCAAGTCATTAAGAGGTAGGTAGCAATGTTCATTCTATAAATACGCTAATGCAGTATAAGATCATATAAATGGATTTAGAAATTTGTAAAATCACTATATGGTATTACAAAGTTTATTCATCTAATTTCTAAAATTCCACCTATTTTTACTTTTTCTTTTCTCCTTTTAGTTTTTGTTGCTTTAGTCTGCAATTGCATTTATTCTGGGACTATTTAACTGAAGAATTACAATGAATAGCATAGCTTAAAATAGTTTTTCTTTTTAAAATTTTTTATTTTTCTAAGTACTTTTTTGTAGTGCATAATGATTACATTCATTGTGGGGAATTAGTACATGTATATAAAACATCTCAATTCTCTTTCTTTTCCACTTCCTCTCAAATTCACCTTTTTTTTTTGTAATCATCAGATTCATTTATTTATCTTATACATCCTTATAAAGCTAAATATCATACATACAGATTAACAGCCAGACTAACAGGCAAAAAAACCCCATAAAACAAATAAGAAAATTAAGTCAAGGTACACTTTAAGAAATAGTTTTTCTTACAAGTAATATTTCCTCTGTACCACAACTTTTAAAATTTTGCCATGTAACAAGTACATTTTAGGTTTTAATTTTTCCAAAAAGAAGAAAAATGATCTTTAGTGTTTTTAAAAAAAATAAATGGAAAAAAGGTGAAGACAATAACAATGAAGTAGTCTTATTCACTTATCACCACCAGTTATTATTGATGATATTATTAATGGAATGAAAATTTGAAATTAATACATTTCCAAAGAATGTTTTAATCTTTTTGATTATTATTATTTTTTTTTTGTGGGTACTGGGGGTCGACCTCAGGACCTCGCATGCCAGCAGGCACCCGTGCTGCTGAGCAATATCACCGGCCCTTTTTGTATGTGGGTTCCGGGAGTCGAACTCGGGCCCTCACGCTTGCCAGGCAGGTGCTTACACCACTGAGCCATCTCACAGCCCCATCTTTTTGATTATTTTGAGAGTGTCAGACATCATAGTTTTTTGATCTGAAGTTTCTTTTCATTAGAAAATGACTATTTTAAATCCCATCAGTGTCATAACACAACTGGCCATGTAGCCAGTGAGTGGGTTAAGAAGCAAAGAATTACACTACATAAACATTATCAAAGCCAACAATAGCTAAAAGGATTTGTTCTTATCAGAGAGTCTGCTTGGGAAAGCTTTTCGGAACCACAGTAAATACAATACTATTCTCTTGCTTATTGTTAATGTAGTTGTTAGTTGAATTAATTTTGAATAAGCCCAAAGGATAAAAAGTTGAAAATGTACAGAAAGAATTATTAGTGGAATTTCTAAAATCAAATGAGTCATTAGAGTGCAATCTACTGCTGATCCCTTTTGAAAAATATTATTTTCCATTATCTTTGATCTGTTTCTCTGATTCAAGGTTTAGCCTATCAAGATCCTGCTGTATTAATCTTTTGAAATGCATTACCCAACAATGTTATGCTTTATCTTTCTAACAGTATTTTCATTCTTTCCTTCATTTTCCCTCCATGCATTTTTGTCATAGTATTTGAAGTATTGAAAGAAATCCAGTATTACTGGGAAATTACTGGTTCTTTTAAATGCCTATTATTCAAATATTTTTTTTATTTTCACATTTTACTATAGCATGTTTATTTATTTATTTATTTTTTTTTTGTGTGGGTACCGGGGGGTCGACCTCAGGACCTCGTGCGCCAGCAGGCGCCCATGCCGCTGAGCGATATCACCGGCCCCTTTTTTGTATGTGGGATCCGGGAGTCGAACTCGGGCCCTCGCGCTTGCCAGGCAGGCGATTAAGCCGCTGAGCCATCTCACCAGCCCTATAGCATGTTTAAAGAACACATGAAATTCGTCTTTATTGCACCTGAACTTTAATTTATAGCAAGATAAAGTACACATAATCGAACTTTAAAATGAACTTGCTTGCTCTTTATCCACTTCCCTTCATAAAACTGTTGTCCAATCAACATTAGTTAATTCACTTTTCCAGAAGTACTCTTTCAAATTCTTTTTGCCAATATCTTTTCCTTTTTACCCGAAGGAGATACAGGCACATATTTCCAAATGCTGGTACTATCCTTTCTTTAAACTTTTTCTTAAACATTCCAATCTGTAATTATCTTCGTTTCTTAAATTCAATACTTTTTTCTTTTTAATTAGATTTTACTATAAATGTCTACTGCTAATGGTAATATTAATGTTAACGTTAGCAATCATAGGAAAGAAAATCGTGATAATTAACACTTATTGGGAGCTTAGTATATGTTAGATACTGTACAGTTGTACATGCATACCCTTGTCTATAGCAGCACAATTCATAATAGCTAAACCTTGGAACGGCCTATATGTCTATCAACAGATGAAAGGATAATCAAAATGTGGTATTTACATACAAGGGAGTATTTCTCTGCCATAAAGAAAGATAAACCTGTAGGAAAATGGATGCATCTTGAGACCATACTGTTAAGAGAAATAAATCAGACACATAAGCTTAAATATCACATGATTCTCTTATGTGAGAAACCCAAATTATAAATAAAGAGCAAAATAAAAGATAGATATTAGCAAATAGGGAGATAGATCTTTCTGAAATAGGAGGAGGATCAAGAAATGGAGGGAGGGAAAGGCAGGGCAGGGTTGTGGGAGAAAAGAGGAATTGGATGTGCTATGTACATGTACCAACTTCACACAGGGAATGTAAACTTTAAGTACCACAAACATGTACTAACAAAAAAAGATTATACAAAATACTTCCTTTCTTATTTAATTTTCTACAGAACCTGGTAAGTTAAACTCTTTAAAGAAGGTGAAAGTAGTAAGTATACAAACAGTCAAATAACTTGATAACATCCTATAGCTAATCAATGTTGGAACTTAGTTTTCCAATTCAAGACCTTACGTTCTAAACTATATGTTGTACTTTTACAGGTTCCTTTTTTTAAAAATTTCCTTCTTTTTGAGGGAGAGGACAATGTCTTACTCATTTTTTCCTGCGACCCCCAAGAGCCTAAATTTTTGAACACCGAAAGTTCTTAATTAATAGGAACACATGAACACCGATAGAGTGAATTGTGAAAGTGATTGTTTATAAAATTATGATATTTATGAACAATAATGACATAACTACTTGTCCTTATTTATTGATGTATATATCAGCCATTCATTTATATAGAACTCTATACTGAATTAAACACTGAAGTGCTACAGGTCAGTGCAGTGGTTCTCACATTTAAGCTTACACATGGTTCTCTGGCGGTCTTATCAAAACACGAATTTCTGGGCTGCAACTCCCAAGTTTCTTATTGAATGGATCAGGCATCTTTGAAAAATACTGCTTGACACTATAGAACCATACAGAAATAGGTAGACTCTGAACTCTAACACTTACACACTAGTGAACTTGAACAAGAGATTAAAATCTCCAAGTCAGATTCTTTTTCCAGAGAAAGTGAGGATAATTTTTGTGTGGATTAAATGAAAGAGCAATTGTGAATTGCTTGGAGCAGTGTTTGGTGTTTTGCTCAATAACCGCTAACTGCATTTATTTAGTATTAGCAGTAGTTATTAAAATGTAAACTTCTATGTCACCAGTTCCTTAATACACTTCCTGTATTGTACAGCAAAAAACAAAACATTGAGGTAGAAACACTGAGCTTTGATTTTCTCAATTGCAGAAGACTAAAGTATCAAGTATCAGAAATATGAAAAAGGCCTTAGTAGAAGGTCCTTGGGATATTCAGACCTGAAATAATTGTACAAAAACATTAGGGAGTTCCATAGTACAAATAGTATCTCTAATAAGAGGGAGAATCTAGGCTGGTTTATAAAGTGATAGAGCAGAATTCAAGAAATTTGCAATAAATGAGGGAACTAGTCAGGCTACAAAAAACAAGGTGACCATAACATTGTCACTACTTTATGGATATCCATATCATGCTTTTTTTTGCAACCATCTTCCACTAGTTTATCAAGCATGGTAATTTTTAAAAACTGTGGTGCAAAATACATCAACTATCCTTCCTGTTCTCTGTGAATATGCTAGCAATAAAATTAAAAATGGAGGAATTCTACAATGCACTACTTACAAAGAACTCAAGCGACTCCTTGAAATTATGTATTTTCTTGGCCAAAGAATGTAGTATTCCTACGCTTTATTCAAGTTCAGATTTTTAAGCAGCAAAAGTAACTATCCAATAATAGAATACCCAAAGATATGAAGGATGTAGTTTTTGGTATGACTAATACTCTACCAATTGGTCTTTTTTGAGATTAGACCACTTCTATCTTTAGATTTAATGTAAGTAAAATGATATAACATTATGCTTTTTTGTTTTTAATGAGATCAATTTAGTCTTAGGAAATAAATCAGTGTCATGATTTCCAACTAAGCAATTTCAGGTTAAAGGTCATTTTTTTGGCCACTCTTGTGAGAATAGTTTCACATTTTCTTTTCTGTAGCTTGTGTAACAGACAAAATGAAGTAAAACCAGATTATCATTGCCAAATTTTATGTAAAGAATTATAGCTTTTTGTTTTTCTTCTGCTGTAGTATATAGAAACAATGGAAGGCTTTCATGAAAACTGTAAGTTTCTGGGCATCTGACCACTGTCTGCAAGTATCTGAGGGTAGACTTATTAGTCAATTGATTTTTTAGTTAATTTTATTGGTACATTTTTGATATACATAATGATCACATTCATCATAGGGAATTTTTATCCGTACATAATATCTTGATTCTTCTTTTTTTCCCATTTCTCCTCCCCTCCATTCAAAACTTCTTCCCCTCCTTATTTACAAAAATTTTGCTTCCATTTTTTCCTTCTATTCTCTCTTTTTTTCCTTTTCCCTTCCTTCCCTTCCCTTTCCTCCCTCCCTTGTTTCCCTTCCCATTTGAACATTTTCTTCCTACTTCCCAATGAGAAAATGGCCAAGTCCGTTTTCTACAGAACTGGTAGCTATCTGATGTTTACAAATGCAGGTTTTCTGGGAGAGATTAAATGGCTAAGAAGCAAACTGCATTTTCTTTTTTTTTTTTTTTTTGTGGGTACCGGGGGGTCGACCTCAGGACCTCGCGCGCCAACAGGTACCCGTGCCGCTGAGTGATATCACCGGCCCCTTTTTTGTATGTGGGATCCGGGAGTCGAACTCGGGCCCTCGCGCTTGCCAGGCAGGCGCTTATGCCTCTGAGCCATCTCACCAGCCCTGCATTTTCTTGCTATTGTTTGAAAATGCCTTGAATTTGGTTTGTTGCTCCGATTTTCACATGCTGGAGGCTTGGACCCACTGTTAAACTGAGTTAGTCATTTTGAAAAGTTAAGGCCCGGTGAGAGAGGATTAGGTTTTTAAGAGAAATTATTTTCTCAAATGAGTCCATCCTCACAATAAGTACTGAGTGAACAGCCTGTTATAAAGACAGTAAAATGGTCCACCTCAGTCTTTTGCTTCCTGTCCCACCATGAGATTTTTCCATACTTGCTCCCACCATTGTGCTGACATCATCCACCACGAGGCAGAGCAGTTGTTGGTGTCATGGTTTTGAAATTCCAGGTTGTGAGCTAAATAAACCTGATTTCTTTATAAGGCATTCAGAGTCAGGTGCTTTGTTATAGCAGTACCAAATGGATTAATACGTCTCATTATATTAAAGGGGTGTGCAAAAATATAAGCATGCCAGTCACTATGAATATAAATCAAGGTCAGGACTCAAACATCCAGATTATTAAACACTCTTGAAAATTTTTCTGTGTTTAATCTATGGCAAGCACAAACTGTGGCAGCACTTTCAAATTAAATATAAAATTAAATAGCATTTATTTTGTTCTTTATTCTCTTAACATATTCGTACTGATCAATTTTTATTAGATTTATTGTTTATTATAAGGATCATTCATGTTAAAAGTTTAGAAAATTCAGAAAATTTAAGAAAACTGTAAAAATTTTTCATAATGTAAATAATCAAATACCGAAACTGTAATTAGTTGATATATAGTACTCATTATATTCATTAGGATTTATTTATTAATCTTTTTTTTTTGTGGGTACCAGGGGGTCGACCTCAGGACCTCGCGTGCCAGCAGGCGCCCGTGCCGCTGAGCGATAACACCTGCCCCTTTTTCGTATGTGGGTTCCGGGAGTCGAACTTGGGCCCTCGCGCTTGCCGGTCAGGCACTTAAGCTGCTGAGCCATCTCACCGGCCCTATTTATTAATCTTTTAATCAATATTTTTACTATATTTTATCTTAGTATATTGTTTTATATATAAAAGTTTTAAGTGGCATACCTCATTTTAGTCCAAGTTCCTTAGAAATATTACTTTAATGTAGGGACTTAAAAATATAGTCATAGTATAAGTTGTGACACACCATTTCAAATTTAACTTTTTGCTATTTTCCTGTAATTGCATTGAATATAATTTCCATATTCTTCTGAATAAAACTATTATTTTGAAAAATTCTTAGAAGTTGAATTCCCAGGACAGATTATATGAATAACATTTTAGCTTTTTCTGT
Source organism: Erethizon dorsatum (assembly GCA_028451465.1). Taxonomy (NCBI): domain Eukaryota; kingdom Metazoa; phylum Chordata; class Mammalia; order Rodentia; family Erethizontidae; genus Erethizon; species Erethizon dorsatum. Next base: position 21,722,714 of record CM051824.1, read on the forward strand.
TTGTTGCCAAATTGCCCTCAAGAGAGGTTTTATTTATGGCCACTGCCTCATGAGCTGTGCCTGAGATCTTCTATATGAATGAAGCCTTGCCAACATTAAATATTGCTTTAAAAGTAAATAAGAATAAGAATAAAAATGTTTGAAAATTTAATATGTAAAGAATGTTTTTCAAGTGTAGTTATATATTTGTATGCAATAGTTGCCTTTGTGTAGTAAGCATATTATCCAATCAGTTATAAGGTAAATGACCTATAGTATTTGAGATTATTACTAAGAATTATAGCTTCACAGCCTACTGGTTTAAAAAGTATTACTTAATGAAATGTGAACCACGCATTTCCTTTTTGCATGATTACTGGAAATAAATGTATCATTATGAAGCTGTAGATCACCAAACACTAAATGAAAATTTTGAAAGTAGCCATATATAAAAGATAAATCAAAAGGGCCGGTGAGATGGCTCAGCGGCTTAAGCGCCTGCCCGGCAAGCGCGAGGGCCCGAGTTCGACTCCCGGAACCCACATACGAAAAAGGGGCCGGTGATATCGCTCAGCAGCATGGGGGCCTCTTGGTGCGCGAGGTCCTGAGGTCGACCCCCCGGTACCCACAAAAAAAAAAAGCAATTTAGCATAATGGATTGGAAGATAATAAAACAATTTTTAACTTGAGAAAAATAATTTCCAGCTTTCTGTTCAATGGTCAAATGAGCTACCACTGAAGAAAGATGGAAAAATGAACGATAAGATAAAATAGAAAGTACTCACAAGCTTTTCTATAAAATAAAATCCCAAAGATAAAATTCAAGAAAGGAAAAAACTAGTAGAAAGTACAGTTAAATAACAATATGAGCATAAAATCAATAGTCATGTTGAGATATCTGTACATAATTAAACTATAAATATCAACTAACGTCAGCAACTAGTGAAGGAGATTAAACGCAAAGTATAGGTAAAATCAAGAAAAGTAGTAACATGCCATTGTGAGAAGAACCGCCAGAGTTAATCAAAGGTTGACATTATTGGAAAGAAGAATGGAATTGTATATTTTCATTATATAATGTCATATCAAGTCTTCATGTTAAAAATATACACATAAATATTAAAATCACATAATTATAATATATCACTTCCCAGATGGTGGAAAGATAGAGAAGATGAAAAATTTAATACAGAGAATTCTATGACTAAATAGATGGCCAAAAATTGGAAAAGGTGGAAGGATAATCTCCAATAGCGAAAGCTCAAAATACAATAAAAATAAATGCAAAACAGATTAGTTAACAAAATAGTGCAAAAATATCTTCAAAGAAATACGTATTGGATTTATGTTTAATGTATATTTGAAAAAAACACTTCTGAAACTTAAGACTATATGAAAATTAAAAGGAAAATAATGAAAAAATATACTAAGCAGCTATTTACTAATGAGAACAATATTGGACAAAATGAACACAATTGATATAATTATCCACAATGACAAGAGGAAAGTTAACCAAAAAGATATGGCATTTATGAGCTTTTGCAATGTATACAGTGCTTTCATACTTGTGCAGAAAAAAAACATAGACAGACAGCTACTGGTCCAAGATCACAGAGCTAATAAACAGCGGGACATATATTCCAGCTCCAGGCATTCTTTTAATGTTTGTATTCTCACAAGCATTGATTAGCACAATTACACCAACTTTAGGATAGCAGTTATACCTTGGGTCAGGGAAAGGGAGAGGGCTTGAGAGCTAAAGATTTGGCTCTAATATTAGTCTGTGATTCTTCCCCTTGCTTGTTTTCTCTTAATTTATTCATAGTTATGTTCTTTCTTTTGAAAAAGGTGCCAGGCAATTGCAGCAAAGTCTTAACAATTTCTGTTTTCTAATTACAACTCTATCCACAAAAGAATAAAGGCTCCATGATTCACTCATATGGCCTCTAAAATAATCAAACATGGAGAAGCAGAGAGTGGAATGCTGGGTAGGGGAATAAGGAGAGGAGGAACTAGAGAATAGCTTTTCAATGGTTATAAAGTTTCAGTTTTGGAAGATGATTACTTTATAGAGATGAGGTCAACAACATTGTGCCAGTAGTTAACAAAGCTGTTTGTATCTTAAACAATTGTTCAAGAGTTTATATCTTATGTGAAGTGTTCTTATCACAAAGTAAAGCAATAGGGGCACAGGAAACTTTTGGTGTGAGAATGTCCATTACTTTTATTATGACGATGGTTTCAGGGTTATCACAATGATGGCTTCAGGGGAATATACACATACCCAAGCTCATCAGCTGTATAAAATATATATATGCACTTTCATATATCAAAAGTTCTTTAATAAAGTTGTTAATTAAAAGGAAAGAGGTGTCTCATGTTAAGTGTACTTACCACAATTTTTTAAAATAACTTTTTTACATTAAATTAAAACATTTTCCTGATTTTGACAACTGGTAATCTGAAACTTATAGTATTTTAACTCTCACTGAGGAAGGAGAATCATACAGAGAAAAAAACATAGAATGGAAAGAAGAAAAAAGTGAATAGACATATGGCTCCCACAGTGCATTTTTTTTTCTGTGGGTACCGGGGGGTCGACCTCAGGACCTCACGCGCCAGCAGGCGCCCATGCCGCTGAGCGATATCACCGGCCCCTTTTTCGTATGTGGGTTCCGGGAGTCGAACTCGGGCCCTTGCGCTTGCCAGGCAGGCGCTTAAGCCACTGAGCCATCTCACCAGCCCCCACAGTGCATTTTTTAAAAGTTTGCACTGAGATTCAGAAAAAAACTAAAGAAAAGAGCACCTAGGAGGTTTAGAAGATTAGAAGAAATTTATTGAAAAGTCTTTGAGAGATTAGTAAGATCATCTGAAAGTCGATAAAGGAGGTTCTTCTAGTAAATGGCAGTTCATATTACAAAGAAAGTTAATGCTTTCCTTTCTTTTCACATAAAGAGAATAGGGAATTTGTTAGCCCGAAGTGTCTTTTAGGGTTTAAATTTATAGCAAGAAGATGAAGTAGTGAGACAACCAGAGAATGTGTGTTACTGCATCTGTAAACTAGGTATAGATAAATCTTTGAGACCAGATGGTCTCTAGTCAAGAGTTTTGAAGGCAATTAAGGCTGGTATCAATAAATTTAAACAGCTATTGTGAGTAATTACTCTGCTTGGACCCTCCAAGCCTATGAAATCGGTTGATGACTCCCATAAAGAAATGAGGTCTCACTGTAAACCGTAGTAGTACCAATCCAGTGAACTTTACTTCCATCTTAGAAAAGATTAAAATCTTTTAAAAGGTAATAGTGTCACCCATATTTAAACAAATACTTTTTTTGGCGTGTGGGTACTGGGGGTCGAACTCAGGACCTCACACGCCAGCAGGCGCCTGTGCCGCTGAGCGATATCACTGGCCCTTTTTTCATATGTGGGTACCGGGAGTTGAACTCAGGACCTCGTGCTTGCCAGGCAGGCACTTATGCTGCAGAGCTATCTCACCAGCCCCTAAACAAATTCTTTTGAGAAAATAAATAGTATGTGTTTGTTATTGAAATGATAGCTGTCTAAAATGGAAATCATTGGGAAATGGGGACTAAGTGTTGAAATATTTATATATCTTTGTTTAATTTCTTGGTAAATTTTTTTTGGGCATGGGTACCAGGGATCGACCTTAGGACCTCGCGTGCCAGCAGGCGCCCATGCCACTGAGAGATATCACTTGCCCTTTTTTCATATGTGGGTTCTGGGAGTCGAATTCAGGACCTCACGCTTGCCAGGCAGGCGTTTATGCCGCTGAGCCATCTCACCAGCCCATCTTGGTAAATTATTGAGGAGAAAAGTCCACTACCTGATTTTATTGCACTGTCTACAAGTCAGGTCCATTTTCTACCTTTAATATAATTTACTTCCATTTGCTCTGAAATTCTTTCTTATATCCTCACTCTTTCATTTCACTGCAACTGGTTCACTTTTAATTTTAGTCTTTTTCATCCTGCAGCTATTTCCTCTGCCATCATAATATATTCTGTACTCTTTTGATTGTGCCAATCTTCCTGAAAATACATAGTTTTCAATTTTATTGTACTTAGCAGTTGAAACTGTGGAAAAATAAGATGTAGTCATAAGCTTGCCCTCTAGCTTCAGATTGTAACCGATGGGAAAGTGGAGGCCAAAATTTCCCCATTCAATTGCTTGTTTTTAGGAAGTCTTCCTTTTGTTTTACTTTGTAATTGAGCAGGTCTATATCCATTTTCCACTCCATAGTTTTCTGGTATTGTCAACTAAAGGGCTCAAGAAAATAAATGTACGCTTTTTATTCTGGAGTAGTCTGGGCAGTTTCTACTCTTTTGACTTCTGTGGCTTTATGTTTATAGGAATGTACTGCGAAATGCACCCGACCTCATTCCCTGCCTAGTATTTTCTGTGTGATTTAAACCTGAACACAGAATTTAAAACGAATGAGGGGCATCATACTAATGATGAAGTCAAATGAGATGTGTAGTCTAGTTCATTGTATGTAGACCTGATGTCAAATATTGGTTTTGTTATTCTGTGTTCATGTATTTTCATTGGAGGTTACTGAGTGCATGATTCCTGGGAGTTTTCTTACTATTTTTACAATCTTCCATGAATCTGATTTTTTTTCAAATAGAAAATAAAAATAAATGACAGGAGAGGAAACATGAAGCAGTGTTCCATTGTACCTCAAAATGCAGTTCCAGTTTTGTAGGACAGCTGGCCCATTTTATGATTTGCATCAGCCTTGGGTTCGTGAGGGTGGAGGCAGATAGCATTTTACGAAAGAAGTCTTTCTAGTATTTTTCAAGAGAGTTTTATTAGAGAAACCGGTTAGAAATTTTCTTTAATGCAACAAAAATATATTATTTGCTTTTCTCATAATCCCATCGCTTTGTTACTCTTTCATTTAATGAAAAATCTCAAAAGATGCTATTTATAAGTAATCCATCAATCTAAATTTTAAATGTCTTAATTGATTCTTCCTTGTTTTATATTTCCTCTTTCTAATTTTTTCTTCTATTTATGTATGTATGTATCTATTTCTTTATTTATTGATGTTGTTTGCTTGTTTTCAGGACTGGGAAAGATTGCATTAGGGTCTATAAGCAGGTGCCCTTTCAAGCCAAAAGTGTCTTAAATGTGGCTGATATTCTTTGCGACCCTTTTTAGTAATCTTTACTCCCCCAGAAATCATTGTTTATTTCTGTGAGCCAGTAAATTATGTTTGACCAGCTGTTCTATTGCACTCATTTCCAGAGAAATTGAATTTACTTTTGAACTCTGAACTCACAATAGCTAAACTTGGCAAAATGATTTTCTTATCCCTATCCCAAAAGACAAGCATACACAGTTATTTATATAATATGATTTGGATTCTTGTTTTTAAACAAAATGAAGGGTTATAGCAAATACAGCAGTATATTTTCCATGATGCACGATTAATGTATCTGACAGAGTGAAGAAAACACTGCTAATGCTAAAATATTATTTGCAATTTATTCTTCTTCATTGGATCAATACTAATATATGTGGAGATTCTTTTACCAGATCTCAATGCCTGGTAACATTTCAGCGGTTTATAATGAAGTGACTATGCATGATTTATGATTTATAGTTAAGGGCTTTTTAAAAATCACTATTATTTTTCAAACATTTTGTGAGATTCATTCTGTCTACTAAGAATTTAATAGGATTCTTTGAGTCTACTCTCTACCTTGTATAATGCCTCATAACATAGAGAATAATCAGCAGACTTTCTTTTAAAAGTAATTTAAGAACATAAATAAATGAGATGTGACCCATTATGAAGAAATTCTCTACAAGATGTTTACATAGGTTGGGCAGCTTTCGCTCTGGTTACCTTCACAATGATGCTTGTGTAAAGAAATCCCTCAGAACATACAGATGGAATCTTCCTCAAAGATAGAAGGCAAGTTTGTTCCTGACCAGAATAACAAAGACTATGCCCTTCTGCAAAAAGCTGAACAAGCTTGCCATGAGCCTGTTTTAATGCTGGAGTTTTCCTAAGCTTGTTGGTTCCTTGATCATTGTGCAGACCCACTGTGTGCACCACATTCCCTAGGACACTTGCATCCATACTGTGGGACCTGAGGCTCAAGGATCACCAATATAAATGTAAAGCTTATGCTTCTTGTTCCATAACTAATAAAATCTTCTGTTTCTCACCCATGAATTCAGTGTGTCTCTCCCATATGTACAAAATGGGGCATACTATATTTTTAATCTTCAATCGAGAACAATCTCATTTTCTTCAAGGTTCCTCAGAGAATTTAGTGTGGAGCAGACCTGACTTTGTAAGAAGATAGAGAGAACATGAGGTAAAAGGAAGAGCATTATGACTTAAGGGATAAAGCTGAGATGTGTGAGCCAGTAAGAAAAGAGAGATTGAAGATTGTTAACAGAAACAAGGGTGATACAGTTGGATCTTGGAGCTCAATTCAGAGGAGAACTTCAAAGGCAAAAGAACAAAGGGGAGCTTCCAGCAAGAGGAAGGCCACTTCATCCAGTGTGACTGGAGGAAATTGAGAAAGATTGGAATAGCAGTAGAATGTTGAAAATACAGATAAATGGAAATTTGAGGGACATCAAGCCAAGGGGGAGCATTTTTAGGTAGTCACGTTATTGGAGGAGAGGGAATGGGTAAGAATTGGGTATAGGGAACATTTTAAGAAAAGAGATAGTTCTGATGTTGTCAAGAAGAGAGAGAAAGGTAGCTGAGTAAAGGTAGATAAAGGAAAGTGTAGGTGGTGCGAGGTCCCAGCTGAGTTTGGACGATAACATCTGTAGATTTTTTAATACCCATGGTTACATTATGGTTCCTGGGAGAAATAAATACTTGAAGTAGGAGAGAAAGTTAATTTTAAAAGTTTATTTTGTCAGGGCCGGTGAGATGGCTCAGCAGCGTAAGCGCCTGCCTGGCAAGTGCGAGGGCCCGAGTTCGACTCCTGGAACCCATATACGAAAAAGGGGCCGGTGATATCGCTCAGCGGCACAGGTGCCTGCTGGCGTGCGAGGTCCTGAGGTCGACCCCCCCGGTACCCACAAAAAAAAAATAGTTTACTTTGTCAGTAAGGAGGCAGATGCGTATTCATCACTGAATATCTTGGAATAATCCTTAAAGTTGACTGCCTATCCAACTTTCTAACATTAGCTAACATTTCTATCATTAGCTAATGCATGTAGCTGAGCACTGAGATGATGGATGAATAATTCACCCTTTGGTTCTCAAATAAAAGTTAAGACTGACGTAAGTGTTCTAACACTATTCTACTGTGGTCCTCCCTCATCCAACTAACCATTTTATAGATTAAATTCATCCTCTTTTGAAATCATATATTAATGAGAGTCCTTGGGCATGTAGCTAGTGCTAATTTGCATGACGGTCCAGTTCCTTTTCTTTTTTTTTTTTATGTGGGTACCAGGAGTCAACCTCAGGACCTCGCGCTTGCCAGCAAGAGCTTGTGCCACTGAATGATATCATCAGCCCTTTTTTCCTTTATGTGGGTTCCGGGAGTCGAACTCAGGACCTCACGCTTGCCAGGCAGGCGCTTATGCCGCCGAACTATAGCCAGACCATGTCATCCAGGAGCTGTGAGTGATGGGAAACTTCACTGAAGCACTTGGCAAGTGCATGTCAGAGAAATTCTTAATAATAATAAATTATGTGACAAAACAAGACCACTTAAGTCTCACGGTGACAGTTTAGTTTACAGAAATAAAGCCAATGTTCTCTGCTCCATTTTCAGGATCTGAATGGTTTTAATCATGCTGTTTGTCAGAATAGCTACATCAATCTATCTTGTCACACTGCAATCCTACCATCTTTGGCTAGTCTTCCATAGACATATTTCTAAAACTCAAAACAAATCAAACCTCTTTTTTCGTTTTTGTTCGTCAGCCATTTAGTTTTTTCCACTTATAGCTTGAAAATGACAGAAAATACTGAGAAATTAAAAAATGCTTTATGTCCCCCAAATTAGGAGTATAAAATTTATTGTCAAGTCAAGCCTGTTTTGCAAAGGTGTATGTTTTTAAAAAGTAATATTGTTAGAGGAAATATTATTGTGCTTAAACGCTGTAACTTGAAAGGCTTTAGATCTCTCTTAAACCAGAATTTGTCCCCATTTTCTGTCCTTGCCCTGACTTTTTCAAGTCAAGCTTAACCTCAACCTCTGCTCCTCTCCAGGCTTGATTATCCTCAGGGAGTAGATTTCTTTGGAGAAGACATTTTATAAATAATTGGGCCTAGCATCTGACCCACAGTCTCTGTGATGTTCTGAAGGATAGTCTATTTACATATATATATATATATTTACTAAGTAGACTTACAATCGCCATCTGCAGAATCAGAGGTGGAAGAATGCAAAATAACCATCTGCACTATGGAGAGCTGAGGGATCCAGTGGAAACTTAAAGGCCTGGAGCTCCCTGCAGCATCCAGTGCAAGTCCATGCTGGGAAGCTGAAGGCTGTGGGAGTCTGTGCTATAAGCCTGAAGGAACTAGAGGCAAATGTCCAAAAGCAGTGGCAAAGAATGGAGTTCCTCCAAAGACGAAAATTGGCAACTTCTTTCTTTCACTTTTTATTCTGTCCTGGCAACAAAATTATTGGCGCCACCCATATCAGATGTGGGTCTTCCACCCTAAGATTGAGGCTTACATGTAATTGTCCACAGATACACCCAGAACTTTGTGCCCCTAATCTACCGGGCATTTCTTAATCCATTCGAGTTGTCATATCACTATTAATGATCATAAAGAATAGCTTATACTATCCCAAGGAGGAGGATAGAGAAGTTAGTTAGAAAAAAACTGGATGTGAATACTATGATTTTCATTTCTTTTATTACGGGTTTATAACATGTGTTTTTCTTTTATCTCTTGAATCCTGTTTCTGTGTGTCCCCAAAACACATTATTTAGATTCTAGCTGAGTTACCTGGAAAGAAAATGATCTTACTTCTATCAGTCCACATTCCAAATACGTTTGGAAACACGGGTTTCCTAGGTTGAGCACCTGCCCACACTTGCTCCTGGGTGAGGGAGAAAGAGAATCCTGCAGAGTGAAACAAGAGAAAGCTGGTTCTTGTAAGCCACCGCTGACGGCATATGGATCAGGGGATAAATCTAGATTTGAGGCAGAAGAAAACAATACTTGAACACTACAGAGGTTAGGTACTAAAGCAGATTATAAAAGAATGCTGTTCGATGGAGTTTTATACGATGATGGAAAAGGAACACTGAAATACAACTATTCAAAGCTATATCAAAGCTGATATTTGATTTTTACTAATTTAAATTTCAATAGCCATTTGAGACAAGAGACTATTGTGTTGGAGAGTGCAGCTATAAGTATAAGATAACTTATTATTGGTTAGTGAGTGTGTAAAAGACTGATAAATGGACAAACCTTCTCCAGTACAGGCCTTAAATGCCACAGAGCAGATTCACCTATCATCTCTAATCACTTAAAAATGAAACAAGTTACTCATCTAATTTTTATATTATCTATAGTTCCAGCTCTTCATTGGATCGTTGGAAAGTAGGATATCCTGGGAGTAGTGCATTAGCACGGCTCAGAAAGAGTAGATCGAGCTCAAGACTGCACTGAAAGATCCTAAGTCTTTGAGGATGCCAAGATTGCTAGAAGTTGGAGTGTGGAGAAAGAGGGAAAAAAAGAGATGAGAGCAAATGCATTAACAGTCTTTGCCTGTGCTACAATGTAACCTGAGATGTGCTCTGTTGAGAAGTCCTTCAGACAAATTATTCAATACCAATCACATTACTACTTCAAGTAGAAAATGAAATATTTATTCACAATTAATTATTCCTCATGTACATGTTCTTGTGCTAGAGCTGGAGTTGCAATCATGAACAAAAGAAGCTTCTTTTTTTCTTGTAGTTTACTGTCTAGTTGGTGATGCAAAAAATCAAATAATGACACCACTAAGTCTAAGTGTTATGGAAATCTATTAAGGGACAACAGAGTAAGATCTGGTTTGGTAGGAGAAGGCTTCTTAATGGATGTACCTCTTTAGTGGAGAACAGCAAATACAGCATGACATAGTCAGGTGAGGAAGGTGAAAATGTCTACCCTAAGCAGAAAAATCAATATAGTCAAGGTCCAATAGTGAGAGAGTGTACAGGAAATATGAGAGGTTAACAAATATCCTGAGTGCATGGAATAGAGTGTACAAAGGTGTTAGCAATAATGGAAGAAAGAATGGATTGGAAGTACAATGTTAATAGTTTATGTATTTGAAAGATCAATGGGAGTCCATTAATGAAGAAAAGGAAGAAGTAAGACAATTGGTGATATAAATAGATTTATGATTTCCATGTCAATTTGTATTTGAAAAGACAGAATCTGATGTAGAGATGATTATAATTTGACATGAGACATTAATTGAAAAATTATGTATATGCATGTATTTGTTAAGTACAACTCGAGATTGGAGAGGTTCTGGATACTGTAGATAAATGTGAAATAACTAACACTGATGACTTTTTTAATCCTCACTTATACAATTGCATGGATTTTGATACTTTTTATTAAGAGAAGGGGTACTAGAAGTGGATAAGGTTTGAAGACAGTAAAAAGGCTTAGAGATTTATTTTACTGTATGTAATCTTTGCAGTCTCCAAGTGAAAGGTCAGACAGAAAGTTACTATAATTCCTTGAAAGTTCTAGAAATTGTCAAGACTGAAGACATAAATTCGTGAGTCATCTGTTCATGAAGACATTGAAAGCTTGGGACAGAATTGAAATGATCCAGAGAGACAGAATATAAAGAAAAAGATAACACCTAAGAGTACGCTTTGAAGCATGTGAGTAGTGAGTGACTGGATAGAAGGGAATATAGCTGCCAAGACAAAGAAGAAATTACTAGCGAGAGAAAAGAAAAGGATATAACATAGAAAACAAGGAGAGAAGGATTGCAAGGAGGAGGAAATGGTTAACTGAGGTGAATTCAACTAGGAAATCAACAGCAGAAGGACCATTACATTTAGGAACTTTGGTGAAAGCTGTCATGGGGATGTACTGCAGAGATCAGACTGCGTTGGGTTCATGTGTTGGGGGGAAAGGAAACTAGAAAGTGCAATCTATAAATTATTCTTTTAAATAAATGTTGGCTGTGAAGATAAGATTCATATTTATTTTTGTTGATAAGCTGGACTTAATTTTCAATGAAGTACATCAGTATAATTTTCTTTCTTTTTTAGATACCATGAGTCCATAACTTTTTGTTTTATCAATAAGTAAAGATTTATTACTCAGATATTTTAGAAATAAATTATGGAAAGAAAATATAGGTAAAAATCCACAATCCCAATACTCACATATTATTTGTATTTTTGTTTCTACTTCCAGTCACAAGTACAGTTTTGCATCAAATTTATAGACAAGGTACTCAAAAGATATAATTGTATTTTAGGCTTTTATTCATGTGTCATATCGAACATTTTGCCTTTCTCTAAAAAGGCAAATATTTGAATGGCAGCATAATATTCTGTCAAGTTGATTAGGTAATAACTTTTGAAAATGGCATGCAACTATTGCTGCATATAGAAAACACAAACATGGATTTTACTTATAATGATTAAGAGGTAGTATATGTATTAACAGTTATTAATAAACTAAAATAAATGAATTCTTATCGATATAGGGATGTAGTTATGAAAATATCTTACAAAGTACTTTAGAAAGATGCAAAGTCTCAAATTATTTACCTGCATAAACAAAAAAAATCCTATTCCGAGAGAAAGAAAAAAAAATATGAGCACTTTCCAGATTGCTTTACCACTAAAAATTTCTTCGATTTATTAATAATTTGAATGTAACTTATAAAAATGTTTTAAAGAGCTTAAATAAAGTATTAGAGGTATGTAATTGAGCATTATATTCTTGACATGCAGTTGATTTTTGTGGTATTTGGAAGATCAGTAGGTGATAAGAGTTTCTTCATAGAGTATAGTATTTCTTTGAGAACATCAGAATTCAGTAAACAAGCTCTTGGTAAATTTTATTCTACTTCTAGCTATTTTCTTGCATAAGACTCAAAGTATAGATCTGGATTCTACCTGTGAAAAGAGATGTTATTCTATTCTTTCTTTTCTTTTCTCTTAAAGAGTATTAGTTTTTAAATCTCATGAATGTTTAACTTCTACTCTGAAAATAGAAAGTTCAATAAATAGAAATTTGGGCCTGAAAAGTGTTGATGGAATCCATGAAAGTGGAATACTTCTTGCTAGAAGGATCAATGTTGGTTTTAAAAGTTTGATTAAAATAAATGTTGTTTGTTTATCTGCTAAGAGGTAGGATTATATGATTACTGGGGATTTGTTCTACTCTGCTAAATCTAAAAGCAGTATTTTTCCCACAAGGAAATTACTATAGCTATGATAAGAGGAAGTTCTGGTTTTGATGGTGAGCCTATGATCTCCAGCCTCATTTGATTTGCCTGCTTACCGTTAAGCTCTATTTATTGGGATGGATTTAGTGAGTCTGCTGTCTTCTTTCTGGGGTTAGAGCTGTGCTAGAGGGTGGGGCAAATTTTCAGGCAATGGGGGATGCAGTGAGAGGAGGAGTGAAAGCTCACTATAGGAATTTCAGAGGACATATTTAGAATTCTGCCAACTCTATAAACCAGGAAGGGATATATCTGATTTTCATGACTGAGAGGCTGATAGAGTTATCCTTTAAAATATGTACACATAGAGGTTATACCTCTAAGTGAGCAGTTGGTCTTCTACTGGTAACATATCTTTTCTTGTTTGGACTTGAATCCACAGTTTCCTATAATACTCTAATCCCTTTAAAATTGAATGTTTGGTAGCTTTCTCCAAATCCAGGCCTTACATGTAGAAGTTAGTTTGAAGACTCCATTTTAGAGGAATTTTAAACAGATGTGCGCTGAGGAAAGGAAAGTGAACATGCTTGTGCTCAGAGCCACCCATCCTGCTCTCGCGTGGCAGGGGTGCTAAAGTTGAATGCAAATGTTGATGCACACACAGAGGAGTAAGCAAGAAGGTTTTTGGATTTTTTTTGGTTTTCTTTTTTTTGTTGTTGTTGCTTTTTTGCTACTCATCCATAACAGTCTCTGCTTTTAAATACACAGTGAAGAAGAGAGCCTTTACCCGCTAAATTTTCCTTTTGGGATTCAAATTTAGGCATGTTAAGAGGGAACACGCGTAGCTCATTTATCTATAGTAATTTAGTAACTGTGATAATGTGTCATTCATACATGGAGTTATAGATTACTTGTAATTGAAGCTTTCCATTAAACCAAAAACTACTTTACTTAGATTATTTTAAAGGGGTTCAGCAGAACATAAGGTGATTACTTAAAATTCCAAAGCATTGTTTTTTGAAAAGAAGATAAATAATTTATGTGTAACCTGTGTTCGGTAAGAACTATGGTCTATACATAGAGGATGAAATTATTTATGGTAAATCCCCCCCCCTTTTCCTGAGGACCTGATGTTAATGAGACAGCCTTTGAAGAGCTCATTCATTGGGCATTTACTATTTATGTCACAACTCCGAGTCAGAGCGAGATTTCAGGATGGATGTAAAGCTCAGTAAACCATATCAAGATAAGAAGACAGGGAATGCATGGGACTATATGGCCCTGATTCCTTAAAGGATGTAAGAGAAATACCGCCACCACTTCTGTTCAGTGAGATGACATTAATCACGCTTGGCTTTGTTAGATTCCACCCCACTGCTGTCATTGTGAACAATGCTGGAGTCTGTCATTTCAAGGGAATGTGTTATATTCTTGGAAACATTTTTTTTTCTTTTTCTTTGCTCTCCTAACCTTATAGTTTCATTACTTTCTCTTTGCTTTCTACCTTTTTATTTTTAATGTTCAAAGATTGAAAATGTTTGTAGAACCAATCACAGCCACATCATAAAAATGTGGTAGCATATGATAAATTTTTATTGTAAGACATGATAAAATTTACTATAGATTTTAACTATGGAAGCAGCATAAATTTTAAAGGGGCAAAATAGCATTGTTATGAGCATAGATTCTAAAGATAAAGTACCTGTCTTCAGATTCCCATCTTTGTTACTTACTTATTGAATTTAGACAAGTTACTTACCTTAGTGCCCAAATTTTCTTTCCATAAAATGATAAGCAACAATGGCACCCATATGGATTTTTTGACAATTAATGGTTAAGCATATAAAATTATACTTTATAAAGTAAATGAAATAAACAATGTCTTACTTTTTGAATGAAGAAATGGGCTATTGACTCTAGGTGAGTTTGAGTTGCTAACAGACTGGCTCCTCTAGTTTTCTACTTCTATTGGCCTTGTCTGTCTCCCCTAGAAATCTGTAAATCAGACACATGGAAAAGTAGGAGTCATGTATCTGGTTGTTAAGGAGAAACAATAAAAGAAAGAAATGAGCAACCATAATTTTCCATTACATAAGCCTGATGGTAGAACGCAGCCAGTCTTGCTGTCCTACTCACCATCACTCAGATTTTATTCCTCATCAGGTGAAATTTTCTGGGACTAAAGATGAATTGTGCTAGTCCCCACACTGCTGTTCATGGTACAGAAGGAAGAATAAGATTGGTTTTAGGGTGACATCTGAGCAAATTACAGTGATGTGGGAACATGGACCTTGAAGAAAAGTTCCAGCTTTTCTAATGTTCTGCTCTTAGGTGACTTGGTTTGGTTTGGTTTGTTGTTTTTTGTGGTACTGGAGACTGAACCCAGGGACACTCTACCACTGAACTATGCCCTCAACACGTTTTATTTTATATTCTGAAACAAAGTTTTGCTGTGTTGACTAGGCTGGGCTTGAACTTGTAATCCTCCTGCCTCAGCCTCCCACATACCTTGGATCACAGGCATTAAGCTACCACACTGGCTTAGCTGTTACCTTTTAAAACAGTGAGTTTCATCCCCAAGTTTGTAACATTAGAAAAATGGTTGTTCTGTGATTGGTTTATTTTCTCCCAGTAAGAGTCATGTGAACCTAAATTCTCTTTAGGTTTATCTTACTTAGGAAAACCACTCTAATATGCTAAAGCCTTTTCTGGCTAGGAAGTACTGAGAATACGTGAAAGGCAGAAACTTGTGAGGGAAAAAGACAATAGAGTCTGACACCAGTCTGCCTGGAATTAGATCTGGGAAATGTTCCTTTCAGCAAGGTATCTTTATGAACTCCAGTTCTCATATCTGTTAAATGTCAGTGACTGTACTAAGTCTAGCCAGCAAAAATTAGGTGGATTTGAGAAACAGTGAAGTAAATCACTAGATGTTTGTGTGGCCTTATCATAAGTTGGCATTCAGACTTGAAATTATGTCACCCATCTTCAGTTTTATGTGTTTGTATTGTCTTTCATAGATTAATGTACTGTTTAAAGGAATATCAGGCTGAGTTGGTCCACTAAAAAGATAAATGGAGTTTTCAATGTAATTCTTTCAAGTAAATTGAAATAACCTCTGAGAAGAGGAAGTTATATGAGTCCAGTTATCAAACAAAGTAGGTTTGAGGGAACATTTTCTTTGAGGATGAGGTAAAATTGATTATAATTTGTCTAAAGAAATATTCCAAAGGAAGAAAAGGAAATATAACTTGGGTGAAGAGGAGGAAGTTATCTGAAATAGTAAATTGTCTTAGCAGGCAACAGAAAAGGAAAATTAGAGAATGAGATAGATGTTAGCTTGGAAAGGGATGTTCATCAAAAATGGAAGAATGCCCAAAGTTTGATTCATTGTATTCATCATCCATGATGAAATGTCCTTACCCAAATATCTATATTTTTTATTTTTTTCTGTGATAGAGGAGAGATCATTTACAAAAGGAATTCAGGAAAAGAAGTACATGAAAATTGAAGAAAAAATTATTTAGAAGAGTTCCTAAAGAAATTGAAGCAATTAACCAGGGACATATTAAAGAGGACTCAGTAAAGTTTAGAATCCAAATAAAACTGGATTCTAAAACTGGATGAGGTCAAAGCGAGGTGGTAAGATTTTTCTGACATATTCAGAAAAGGATATACTATATGGTTGAGTACATCTCAGCCTGGGACCAAAGTTGAGCAAGTAATCAAGAACATTAAATGTCAATGATAAAATAATGATGACAGTGACAATGTGATTAATTCAGAGTAAAATATTGAGGAGAAATAATTAGTGGACTGAGATGAAAATTAGCTTATGAAAACTGTAATACAATTTTAAAAATAAAGTAATTAAATAAGACTTTCTTGGAAAGGTTAATGGCTACTGACTCTTGAATTTTAATCTTTTCAATTTATTTATTGAATTTCTTTCAGTTCTATTCAATTATATCACAACACCTGAGAATGTTGGAAAGAGTCGAGAGCTCCAAGGCCCAGTCCTGGTCTCCTGCTTCCTAGTAAAAGGACCTTAGGGAAGTCATGTGAATTTTCTGCTTTAGTTAATTTATCCACAAACTACAAACACTACATATTATTGGTAGACAGCTCATATTTGGTGAATAAATAAATAGAATAATTGGATTTTAAGGATAAAGTTTATGTGAGTTATAATACATTTATACACGTACATTTTCATTGTCCAAATATATGAACATATATTGTTCTTATTTTTTAAAGAATACAGAGAATAGTTCATATCCTGTTTTACTAAGGTAGAGTTTATAAAAAATTTCCATATCAACAATGTCTCTTTTAACTAACTTAAATTAACAATAAAATCTTTCAAGTTAATTTACCTACTGAATAGAAGCATAAAGGAATATATAAAATAAATCCAAAGCTTGAGGCACTTTTGCATATTTTATCTGTCAAATTACAAAACAATCATTGGAGGGAGATGTGATCGCCACATTTTGGAAACAAAAAGGGTAATTATTTATAGTGGCAAACTCAGGATGCAAACTCTGGCCAATAAAAGGTATGTGCCTCAAATTTTCTTACTTTTCAGAAAGATTTAAAAAGTCTACTTAATGATATTACATTTCCCAATACTCAAGCATATTTTTTAGTAAATATTTGCACATTTTTCTAATTTAAAAGGCTCAGAATAATGAAGTGATTGAGGAGGTGGCTTGGAGGAATACGAGATGGCATTGTTTTAAACTACAATAGATATCATGATGTGGTATCAGTGAAAAAGAATGAGAAATTCAAAATGCAATTCTAACTTGTAAAACATTTCACATGTGCCATTTACATGACAGAGATGATTAATTCTAATTAAATCTCATTTAAATAACTAATTTAGTTTAAGGAGGGAATCTAAAGATGTGTGCCTCAAAACATACAACAAATGGTTCTCTTAAGATTAAAAAATTGATGAAGAAAGCATATGAAATTTTTAGAAAACAAAAGTGAACTGTTGTTTGACCTTAGACTATGAAATGTCTATTAGTCCAGATTAAAAATGATAAAGTTTCATGTATTTATTTTACAAGATTTTAAAAACTTGGCAACCCAAAACATTAAAAATAAAGCATTGTAATTAAATGAATAATAAAGGATTGATTAAAATATGAGATTCTTTCATCAATCTCTAAACATAGATCAGTTGAGCCATGGAACAGGGAAATGGACAAAATATCCAGATAGATAATTCAGGGAAATGATTATGCATTAGCCAAAATATATATTAAATATTTGTTCCTTGTTAGTAATAAAAGAATTTTTAATTAAACTAGACAAATTACAAAGTTATTAAACATTTGTTACCCAAACCATTAGGTAATTGGCAATCTACTTCCCTGTTTTTGCAGACATATTAGAAACATCTCTTAGGAATAAAATTGGTTAACTTATATCAAAACTTAATATTTTAACCAGTAATTCAACATTTAGTTATTATCTCATTAAATATTCAAATATTTGGGAAAATTATGCATAAAGATGAATGAAATCATGGCTAAGAATGAGCTTAGTGGTAGAGCATTTCCCTGGCATCCCTGAGGCTCTAGGTTCAATTTCCAACCAAGAAAAAGAAGTAAAAACATAATAGACCTTTTTCTTGACATAATTCAACATGTTTTAAGGAAAAGTCTAAGGAATTTATTTAAGTATATATTAAATTGGGGAAAGTGTATGTGTAAACAGGTACATAAAGAAAGATGCTACTTTTGTATCAAGTAATATATATATATACTCATAAAATTATTCATAAACAGAAAAATGAACTGGGAAATATTTTAAAATAGCAACGATCCCTAGGAGTGGAAAATGAATTTTTTTATCTTTGTTTCTTAAGCCCCTATCGTGACCATTCACTGCTTTTAAATATTGTGTGTATGAATTCTTTTTTTTTTTTTTTTTGGTGGGTACCAGGGGTCGACCTCAGGACCTTGCACGCCAGCAGGCGTCCGTGCCGCTGAGCGATATCACCGGCCCCTCTTTTCGTATGTGGGTTCCGGGAGTCGAACTCGGGCCCTCGCGCTTGCCAGGCAGGCGCTGACGCCGCTGAGCCATCTCACCGGCCCTAAATTCTATATGCATTAAAAATCACGTTATTCTCAATGATGTAAAATTGTTCAACAAAGTAAATCATATGTAAGCTCTCCCTTAAACTTATATAACTTTTAGCTAATTTCCAATTTTGCTGTAATAACACCCTGCCTTTTAAATGCCTTTGTCTTCCAACCTAACACAGATCCAGGCACAGTGAAAAATCAAATTGGGTTTGGAAATGAATGAAGTTCTTATTATAAGCCTAACTCTCTGGAAAATTGAGGCAGATATTTAGCCTAACTAGATATTTTCCATTTAATTAGTATTCTGGAAGACCAGGAATAGTGGGGAAGGGTTTTTCCTGAGCAATCATTAAAAAACCAAAGTAGAACTGCATATATGGTCATAATCCTCCCATTTTCTCTAGAATATTCCAGCTGTGGTAATTTCTATTTTGTTGTGGGAAATAAGGAAAGGTCAAGATCATCTCTACTCAGTTTGCAACACTAAAATGACACTTCTTATAAAATGTTATTCTTATTTTTGTTTTCATTTTATTTCTTCTTCTTCTTCAAAGACTTAAAATTAGCCTTCATTTCCATTATCTAAACAAAAATTTAAATGTTTCAAAGTTACAAAAAAGAAATGTGAATGTCATGCTTACACATAATAAAATATCTCAGACAAGACAATTTAATATGATTCTAGTTGATAAGCGTGAAATACAAGAGATTGTAAAGTACAACATCTAAATATTTGCAGTCACTGTCAACTTAATATGTCACTGTAAACTTCAGCTGAGAGAAGGAAGCCAAACTAAATTACAAAGCTTCAGCACTTCATAATTATGATAGGCAAATGACACATTATACCCTTTCAAAAAATTCAAATGTGTTAATTAATTTGACCTTCACAGTGATTATAATGCCTAGTATACAACACACACCCTAATTTTGCAGGTAGAAAAACTGATGCAGTGAAAGTTTAAATAATAAATCTAAAATCACAATCACCCCTGATGTTTGCACTGGATTTCAGCCATAGCTAATTCAAGTGGACATCTTGCACTAGCCTCGTCTATTAACCCTGATGGCTTTTATATGTACTGGAATCAAAGCATAGGCACAATAAACTTATGGACAAGCTATCTTACTAATTTCTTTTAATAAGTGTTTCTCAAAATAAATTGATCATTATTCTCAATTCTAACTAACATAAAGACTCCTTTTACTTTTTTTTTTTTTGTGGGTACTGGGGGTGGACCTCAGGACCTCGCGCACCAGCAGGGGCCCGTGGCGCTGAGCGATATCACCGGCCCCTTTTTTGTATGTGAGTACTGGGAGTTGAACTCAGACCCTTGTGCTTGCCGGGCAGGCGCTTACGCCGCTGAGCCATCTCACTGGCCCCTCCTTTTGCTTTTAATGTGATTTTGGATACTCTGATAGCTTATAGAAATGCATTTCCTTCAGATCTGAGGTTTCGAATAACAGATCTTAAGAGTTGTTTTCTCTTACTTTCTTCCATCTTTGTATGTATTCATTTATGATTTTTCTCTTAGTTGTCCATGCTTCTTATGGAAATTATTACTACATATCATACAGTCATACTAGTAGACACTTGCATCCTTAAGTCTAGAATACTTCTGCTATTACCAAAATGGTCTAAATTCCTTTAAAATATTTTTCAGATCACAGATGAAATAATAGTATTAAATAATAATATTTAATAAATATTCTTAAAATGTTGCTATGGCCTGGGGTGCTGGCACACACCTATAGTCCCAGCACTCAGGAAGCCAAGGCAGGAGGAACTCGCTGTGAGTTCGAGGCCAGCCTGGGCTACAAAGTGAGTTCAAGGCCAGACTGAATTGCATAGTGAAACCCTGTCTTAAAAAGATTAAAAAAAAAATGTTGCTATGATCATGCTTCTCCTGTGAATAAAATCTTTAATGTTTCAATTAATATACAATCTGATTTTGAAAACCACACTGTACCATGCTATCCCAGGCCTGTCTTTATTTCCAACATAAACTCCAAGGAGAACTGGCACAAAGTCCATTGCACTACCCCAGAACCAATACCAAATTGCTCTTCCTCAGCAGCACCTCACGTGTGGACTCTTTCTCCTTGATCTTTCAGACTATTTTCCCCATTTATAGGGTTGTGATATATTATTTTTAAACTTCATCCTTTTTGGTTAAACATTTTGATACTGAGAAAACCAAGTAGAGTCCCTATTTTCATTGTCCTTTTTCTAACTATGTGTGTTGTTCTCCAATGACAATATTATTTTAGCCATGTGTGGTCCTGTGAATAATCAGGAAAACTGGAGATTACTAAGAATGTGTCATTTTGACATAAGAAAGAACTTTTTCAACAGAGATATTTTATGTGGCAAGAAAACTTCAAAGAACTCCTCTCAAGACTTCTGGATGCAGAAAGAAAAACATTTGACAGTTTCTGTTGTTCGATACATGTCATGAATGAGTCAGGGTTTTATGTCTTACTATTTGTTATTATTTTTTTTTAAAACACAGTTTCAGTTATTGATATTTTATATGGACTGTGGAAACTTCCAAAAGATGGTATATCACATCATTTACCTACAACTACATGTGGTAGAATCAATAAGCGCTTTTCTTTTATCAAAGACTGTGACATAGTAAATATTGGAAGCACATTATTAGGAATCCAGTGTTTCTAATATAAAATCCACGTACATGATGATCATATTCTTTCTTACATTGAATAGTGCATGTCTATGAAATAAGGGACATACAGAGCAATAAAACATTATGTACTTGTCTAAATTTGTTATGCTTTTTTAAAAGTTCCTTAAATATCCATAACTAATGCAAGCCAATTGAGGAACCCTTAGCCGATGACAGACAGAGAAAAGTGGGCATTGTCTGGTCACCCACACCTTGCTGAGAAACTGTGACTCTGTCCTGCGCCTACCATTACCTGTCCATGAAGAGAGGGGGAGGAGCTGGGAGTCTGTCCCGCCCACCTGCAGGGGCGCTTAGCCAAACGTTGGCTAGGAGGAAGTAAGCAGGCAGTACAATCAGATTCTTTATCTCGTTCCTCCTACATACTTGTACTTTTACATACTTTGGCCAACATTTCTCCAAGTCTTGTGCTTTGAGTGTCGAGGAAAGATCCATTTATAATGGTCTGGCCCCTAGAGAGGCAGTACTGGGAAGCGTTGAACTTTAAGAGGTTGGACTTAGTAAGAGGTACTTAAGGTCCTTGGAGATATGTTACAAAAGTGACTGTGGGGCTCTGATCTCTCTCTCTCTGTCTCTCTCTGTATCTGTCTCCCTCCCTCCCTGTCTCTGTCTCTCTCTACTTCCTGTCTTGGGGTGTGGCAACTCACTCCAACACAAGTTCCCACCATTTCTATATGACACGGTCACCAAAATAGTGAGGCTCCTTAATCTTGGAATAAAACTCCAGAATTGTAAGCTACATTCTGCCTTTCATATTATTAAATTAGTTGCCTCAGCAAACTTTGTCATAGCATTGCAAAGCTGATTAACACAACACAATTATATATGATTATATATCGTTTCTCATGTCCCATCATCTAGCTAAGAAGATAAAGCTTTCATAAATTATATTAGGATATGTAGGTAACAATTTCATTTAGAAACTTAAGCTGCATTCTTAAAGCAAAAAAAAAGTACAAAAGTAAAAAGATATGACAAAATTATAAAATAATTTAAAGAAAATATAGACATACATAATTTCAGTTTGGTAACATTATCTCTTTAAACATAATTAAAATATATGCATTTATGAGGATGTTTATTACAGTTTTATGTGAAAGAAGGAAAATTTGAAACCATCTTGAATGTCTAGTAATAAATTATGGGCTTTTACATTTAAGGGTTAGCAATAAACAAAAACAATTTAGTTCAAGCATGTTTATAAACATTAAAAAATGTGGAAAATGTGAAACAAGCAACAAAAAATATTTATTTTTTATGTTGTTTTCTCCAAGAGAAAAGAAATTATTGGAAAATATACATCGCATATAACATTCTATTAACCTGAAGAGATGAAGGTATAGTAATTAAAATTTCATCTCTAAATCCTTCAATTTTTCAGTTTCTAACATATCTAGTGTATATAAAGACATGCATATACACATTTTTAAAAGAAAAAAAAAATTTTTATGCGGGTACTGGGAGTCAAACTCAGGACCTCACGCTTGCCAGGCAGGCGCCCATGCCACTGAGCTATATCACTGGCCCAGAAAAACATTTTTTTTTTTTTTGTGGGTACCGGGGGTTGACCTCAGGACCTCGCGCACCAGCAGGCACCCATGCCGCTGAGCGATATCACCGGCCCTTTTTTCGTATGCGGGTTCCGGGAGTCGAACTCGGGCCCTCGCGCTTGCCAGGCAGGCGCTTATGCCGCTGAGCCATCTCACCGGCCCAGAAAAACATTTAAATACCACTTTTTGTTCATTAAATTTCTGTTACTCAAAAATTGAAAAGTCAGCATTTTATGATGTTGAATTTAAAAACTGCATAATACAAATTTATCGAATAAAGTTAGGTGTAAATTTTAATTATATGCAGTTGTTCATAAAGACTCGTATTCTTTACATTCTTTGTTTCTTTGGGAAACTTCTACAAAATAGAGTCATTATATAATAGCTTGTACTAAAAGACAACAAAAAAGTACTGCTTATTCTTATTCTCCTTCAGAACTTCCAGTTGCCAAAAGACAAAGATAAAAATAATGTTCTCTTGGTTGAAAAATGGAACTGTGGGACTTCAGGGGTTCCTGCATTGCCATACTTAGACCAACAGCGCACATTAAAATATATCTTTCTAAACAGGCATAAACTCAGTCTCCCTTCAAATGTAAATGCCTGAAACATTGAAAACTGATTACAACTAAATTCCCAGCAGTCCCCTGGGATAGTGACTATTTTAAATAAGACAGGCCATGCATAAAATTAATTGCAACTCCTGAAGTTCACAGAATGATCCAAGGGTGATGCAGATCACTTAATAATTGCCAGGATAATCTGTCTTCCGTGTGTTAGGTCACTGAGGGAGAGCTTAAATTTATTCTTCATTGCAATCAAATGTAGGAAGCTAATAAGTTTTTCTCTGGCCATCTGGTGGGTTGTACATCAAATCAGTAATATGACTTCACTCCTAAAATCTAATTATTATTCCAACATTAGTAAAGAGAACTAAACAAATAGCTTTAAACTGTTCTTCCATAAAATGGAAGATCAGGCTCAGCATCAAGAAGAGAGAGAACAGCATCTCATGAATCCTAAACAGAAGAAAGAAAAGTTGTTCTGTAATAATAGAATCTTTCCTCATGGCTCACTAATGTCTGTGATTGACTAGGATTATGACATGCTTATGCACCTTGAGCCTTCATCTCTCACTGCAATTTAAACTGTCTGATATTTCAAAATATAGTGAAGGTGATTTCATTAATAAATTGTACAAAACAAAGAAAGGAGGATGCTCAAATAAATGTAGACCAGAAATATCATCAATCATTGCATTTTATAATAATTACTATTTGGGCTTCCATAGTTCTACAAACACAAATTTTATATATACATACACGCACAAAATTTATATCTATGATATTTATCATTTTTCCTTCAAAGGTTATGTGGTTGTTCTTTATTTTACTTGGTTCTTGCCTCCTTGTACACATGAACCTCTCACATTAATGGCTAGTATGAATCCTTCTGTATTTTTTGCTATATTCATACCATAATATACAGGATAAATGTGTATAAATTCTCTTACACAAACATATATTGATAAGGTTTTGTCATTTTTTTTCACAAAAGTAAATTATTCTACATCTTGCTTTTAGCCTTTAAAAACACCTAATGGAAATGTTTCCCAATCATTTCCTTCATTTTGCTTATTCTTTAATATTCCATGGATCAGATGTACCATAAGGTTATTAGCCATTATACTAGTGGAGGGAATTCAATTCATTTCATGTATTTAAAATTATATTATAGTAAATAGTGCAATAAACATCATTTCACTTACATCTTCAAATGTAGTTGTTATTTTTATGAAATGAGACAATTGAATGGGGAATAGCTTGTCAAGGAAGATATGCACTTCTGATTTTTTCCCACTTCATTTCACAATGAGCTGTAGCAATTTATATTTCACCAGGACAGATTTTGTTTGAATGTTTAGTTTTTTCATGACTAGGTTTAAAGTAATATTTCACTACTGTGAAATACTTTTATGCACAACCTATTCTTGAGCACTGATGAGTCTGACAACTGCTCATGTGGTTTCTGGATATTTATATCTGTTCTCCTGTGATTGTCAATTTATATCCTTTATTCTTTTAAGTTTGGATTGTTTATCCTGTTTTTTGTCAGGTTATAAAAGTTGTATTTTAAAGATATTGATTTTCTGCTTGTGAATGGTAATGTTTTTCCAAATCTATCATTTGTCCCCTTAACTTGTCTATAGCACTTGTAAAAATGGTCTTAAATTATTTTTGTATTCAAGTATATCTACATTTTTATTTAGCTTTTAAGTTTGAATTCTTGATCGCAAAGATATTCAATGAATTGTATAGAATTTTTTGGTAAGAAAAATTTATGAGGGTGAAAGTTGAAGTTTCTGGAATTAAGTTCCCTATCATTAATGTTTCTGATTTTATTTTCAGGGGACTGGTTGGAATTTAGAACTGTATGTGGTATAAGCTAGAGGGAAATTTTTTATATTCTCACATTAGCTAGCCTTATAGATAACATTAAATAAGTAATTTATAATTTATTATTTAGATAATGAATTGGAAGAAAACACTTTTTGCAACTTATATTCTCATATACACTAAGGATTTATTTTTGTGTTCTTCTTACTCTAGTTCGTTCATTTATTATTATTATTATATTTCCTATGCAGATTTGATTATAGTATGATTACACATACCCCTTTTTCTAACCATTCTTTGAAGAAAAGAAGTCTCTCTTTAAAACAAAAACAAAAACAAAAAAACTTCTTATAAACCAAAGGACATCTTAGCACCACACCCAAGCAATAAAAGTAATCAACAAAATAAAATTCCTGTAAGTGACTGCCTTCATAATTATATTAAATTTGTAGAAAATTCTGGTAGGTAAAATTTCTCGTCATGAGCACAGCATCTCTTCACCTTTGGAAAATCTTATTTACCTCAATCCAAAAAATTTAAAAGATTTCATCATCATTTCTTCCGGACTAGTTTTAAAAATTAATTCATAAACACTTTCTAGTATTTAATGGTTGTGAATAAAATATTTTTAATTTTTAGCTACATTTCTGGAAAGTATTTTTTGTTATAGAGAAGACTTACAGTTTTTCTTTGTAATGTGTTTACCTTGTATGGGCCAATGTACAAAGTCAATCATTAATTTTAATAGCTTTTTAACAATCTCTAATATTAAAACTAAAAATAGAATATAATCTCTACTTTTCTGATGTTAGTTCAATTTCTCATGCATTCTCTACATCTTTCAATACAGTGTTGATTTAAAAAATGAAGCTAGCCAGCATCCTTGTCCACCTCCTGATGTTACTGGAAGTGCTTTCAGAGGCTTGACATTTATAATCGTGTTTGCAGTCAGTTTTAATGGTCATCTATTTTTTGTTTTCTTTAGAGTTTTTATTATAAGTGACTCCTGTACTTTATCAAATGCCTTCTCATTTAATTTTCTCATTAATTCATGGATGTAAGAGAAGGTTGGTAGACATTTTTTTTAAATATAACCACTTCTGGATTCATGTAATGAATCTTCTAGGATCTATTTTGGGCTAATGTCTTCTATTTGATTTTTTTTTGTATATGTTAATAACTATATTCATGATGAAAATGTGGTTATAATACTATCTAAGTTTCTTTATTTTTTCACTTAGATATGTATTTATTGAAGATATTTTACATTTATTTCTAAGCAAAACAAGTACACAAAATTGACATCTCAGAAATGCACAGTTATGGTGACTCAGAATATCTTCAGATATTGCCAAATGTCTTCAGGTAGGGTGGGGGTGAGAGTGGAATCAGCCCAGTCAGAAAACACTGCACCTCTCTATTGATTCCCAATATTTGTTCTATTGGCATCAATACTTTCTGATACTCAGACACGAAAGTGAAGGAGTATTCTATCAGCAAACATTAAAAAGTCTCCAAATACACTCTAACTTCATGGTACAATGCATTGATGTAGTACTGATGTATTGCAAATGTATAGCAAAAGGCTCTGAAAAAATTGTGCAATAATAAAATTTATTTAAGGGGGTTGTCTAGACTACACAGTGGAAAATTTTAAGAATTAAGAGTCTAGAAACCTGAGCAATTACCTACATGGTCTGGTCTTCACCACCTCTTTTACACTTCAAGAATGTTACTTTCCTCATCTTGAATTGAGGACACTAATACATGTTTTACCAATAGACAAGGTTTAGTTAGGTTTTTTTTTTTTTTTAACATATTTATGCAAATCAAACAACAGAAAAGAAATCTTTCCTTTGGCCATTCTGTCCTTACACAATTACAGGGGGAAGATGTATAAATAAATAAGCAAATAATTATAAAGCATAATATCAAAGTATAATCCCTTTTCATAAAATGAAACAGAAAAAAAGAGTGGAGCATGACAGGGAGTCCTGAGAGGGTACTCTGGATAGAGCGGTCGGGGAAGACTTTACTGAGAAGTTAGGATTTGAATGAGTGAGTCATAAGTGAAGTGGTAGAGGAAGTCATGGCTTTCTGAACTGAATTTCATGGGTCTCAGAGAAGGAAAAGAGGCCAATTTCTTGGAATTATGAGATAGGTAAGTCAGAGAACAATGGACAATGCCTTCAGAAAGCTCCAGCGCATCGAGGTAGGTGCTCAGGGTTCTCCTATGTCTCAAACAGTTCTGGGTTTATATAATGATTGCTTAGGTATGTGAAGGAGCAGCTCTTACATGTTGGAAGTATCATGAAATTTTGGCTGTCAAAGTATTTTACAAAGCCATTGTAGTGCTTTACTACTTAAATATTTCTTAAGTGGCTACACCAAAAATTATTATGAAATGGATGTGTGAAACACCATTTCAATCACAGAAACATTGTATACTTTCATTAAATGATGTATGGCTTCAAAACTTAGACAAGGTTCCAATAACAGTGACTTTAATTTAACCACATAGAAGATAAGAGACATTTTTCTTTGACTTGGATGTGAAACTAAAGCAGTAAGAGATAACTTATTTATCCTAGTGAAATAAGTTTAAGATTTAAAGTGAGGAGAGTAAAATGTGCTAGACTTGGCTACAGTTGCAACCAGAGATTGATCATAAGAGAAACTTGCTTGTACTAGGACTGTACAGGAATCAGCAACCTTCAATGACCTCTAATATGCTGATTCCAGAAAGACAGAAAGGAATAATGTCTCCTAAATTTGTTAAATGTCAGAAAAGCTAATTGCATAAAATTGAAAGATTTCTCCCAAAGTTATTTGAAAAAATTACTGAAAATACAGAAACATACCTTTAGGAATTATAGGAAAAAGGATAATTGCAAGGAAAATGGATAATCCTTTATCAAAAGAATAGTTTTTATAAAACATTTATTTATGACACCTCTCCTGCTCCCTGTCTTTCTCTCTCTCTCCCAATATCATTTCACGAAAGCACTAGTAAAACTACTAGGTCAGTTGTCAGCAAGCTCCAAACTGCAGACCAGATCTTCCCAATTGCCTGTTTTTGTTCACAGATCTTGATTAGAACGTGGGCATTCCCGTCCGTGAATATGTTGTCTGCAGTACTAACGTGCCACGACGGCAGACCTGAGTGTTTGTGACCCAGGGTGTAAAGTCCATAAAACCTACAATATTTGCTATCAACCACTGTACAGAAAAACAAAACAAAACAAAATGAAGAAACAAAAACAAAACACAAGTTTGCTGGCTCCTGCATTCAGCTCTAACTTGTCAAGTTCACAACAGATTAACAAAAAGACCATTTGCAAATAGGTCCAAAATAACTTCTTTCTGAAAAATACTGACTGAATTAAAGTTACAAATTTAATTTTGGGGGGTGTGCCAAGGGGAAAATATGGAGCTCTTCCATCGTTTAACAAAGCTGGATGAGAAATGCCTCTTTGTGTCAATAAAATGTCCAGAGCATTGCCACACAGCATCACAGTGAGGATTTTATAGCAGAACCTCACAAAATCACATGAGGAAAGTACTGCTTTATTCCTATTTAAAGATTCAAAAACTGAAGCATAGAGCATTTGAGACCAAATAACTAGTAAATGTCAGAACATGTGTAAATACCCAGTCTTGCCAGAACTCAAAAGTCCATGCTTTTATTAGTATTAGTTCTAAATAATACCGTCTCCAATGAAATATATTTTACACATTATTTTGAAAAAATACATAGTTAAATACACAAATAGTCTCAAATATAAATAAATTCAACTTCCTATTTATATTTATGTCAAAGTTTTTTTTATTTTATCTCCACTTCCTATTTTTATCATTAATTATGTTTATTGGTACAGTTTAGATATACATAATGATCATATTCATCATGTGAAACTTCTACCCATACATGATATACCCCTCAAAATTTGAATTGTCCATGTTCTATTGGAGGAAAAAATGTGCAAAGAAACCTAAAAAGAGTTTTTTTCTTTTTTATCAGATTGCACTTTGATGATGTTTACCTTGCATTTTGAAAACACCGAAATTCAAACGATCTATGAACTGGAGTTTTCTAGAAAGCTAGAAATGAAAGTTCTTCCTGAAAAATATACTAGATTTACATTATTCTGACAATATTTGCCACTTTGCCATGATATTGAAATTGATCATAGTTAATCAAAATACATGTCTCTTCTTATATATTACAATACCTATCTTGTGTTCAAAGAATGGTCCCAAAAATAATTTAGTGATGTATATCCACTTGTTTCTGTAAGGAAATAGTTTACTTCTATTTAATATGCTTATGGCAAGCTTAACACAAAGGACTAGATTTTAAATTATACTTACAATGTCAGAGATTTTACCCAGCATCCACTGCTGCTAAACTTTCTGAGAAGACAAGTAACCATAAAATTTAATTGAAGGATAAAAATGTCTAAGACTATGAACACCAGTCCCCAAATTCTTTCTTACCACTTAGAATTCACTCCAGATCCAGATTTGCATAGGAGGAGGTTCTGAAACACTGTGTGCAATTGCATACCTACCCACGAGAATCCTATTTGATCATAAAACTTTCCATTTTCACTTATATATGCTCATAACCTGTTTTTTGTCTCTCCCAGGGGCAGCCCCAACAAAAGTACAAAATTGACTGGAGGCTGCTACTTAGATATTGACCACATAGTTTTTAATTACAGAGTGTTTTCCAGTGCAAATCTTCAGTTCTAAACCTTCACCATTCCATACCCTATTATTATAAAAATAGTGAGAAATCGTATCTGGTACATGAAGGTTATGCAGGTTATGCAAACCAAACAGGGTCATTACTGGCACTGATAAATGATCCTAGGATATTCATTTTGTCTTGGTTTGTGTGTGTGTGTTTGTTTGCTTGTTTGTTTACTTGTTTTCTCCTTCTAGGATTGGTAACCTTTATCAGGAAGGGAATGTCTAAAAAAAAAAAGAGAATAATTCACACATGAAGGATAAAGCAAGCTGCAGGACCACACACATATACAAAAAATAAAAACAACAGGAAGCAATGCTGTTTGACTTCTGAGTTACATCCCTAAAATTTTGTTTCTTTATATCTCTAGATCCATCCACTAATTTTGTACATTTTTTCATTAAATTACATAAACCACTCTTGAAACAGATTATTGCCACTTGAAAACAAAGAGCCTTAATGAATCACATGTTCAAAGAAATCTTAAATTGAGTCACACTGCTTTATTTCTACCATAGATAGACTGCCATTTTTATATTCTGACAATAATTTTCTTTTCCTATAGCCTAAAGAGCTTTATGAAATGCTGGTCTCTGAAATTCATTATACTATTAAGAATGAAATACAGTTTTTTATATATTTTTTTCAAATATATAGTTCCACTGATAGAATATCAAGAGTAAATTTTTTTGTGGGGGTGTGAGATAGCTCAGCGGTGTAAGTGCCTGCCTGGCAAGCGTGAGGTCCTGAGTTTGACTCCCAGAACCCACATACGGAAAAAGGGGCAGGTAATATTGCTCAGCGGCATGGACACCTGCTGGTGTGCGAGGTCCTGAGGTCAATTCCCGGTACCCACAAAAAAAAAAAAAAAAGAATAAATTTTTTGACAACCTGGACAAGTGTAAAAGCAAAAGAGAAACAGCCCATTATCCAGTTACCTGTGGACATTTTCTTCATATGTGTGGAGTACATTTATATACACAAACGCATGTACCTAAAATAGTAATCATATGATAAATGCAATTTTATTTTACTTCACATGCAGTAGAAATTTTCTTACATCATTATAGTTCTTTACATAGTTTCAGATTGCAACTTATTAGTTTATTTTTCATTAGCATAGGATAAAATACTTCTTGAAGCATCTCAACAAGTACTCTCTCCCCACTCAACAAAATATAAACAATTACTAATAGTTAAATATCACTATTTTGATTTCAATCAGCAGTATTGAAATCAGCACAATTAACTGGGTACATGTCATCTTCTGTGGGTAGTCATCAAGTCATTTGAACCCTGTGGGCACATGAGCAAGTGATTCTCCACCTACAGTCCTTTCCCTGCACATCAAACCTCTCACAGTGATGTTAATTTAGTAAGTGATATTTCTAAAATACAAATATGAGCCATTCATTCCATCACCCAAGGTCCAATCAAATCAAGTTTGCTCTTTGAAGGGGAAGAGGAATTGCTGTGATGTGAGCCCACCTTTTTTCCCCTCTTGGAATTCAGCCAAGCCCATATCTGTGCCTTTATTTACTTTCCTGACCTTGCCTAAATAAATTCACAGCTTCCAGCAGAAGAGGCTTGTGCGCTTATTATAATAACAATAGGATTATTATCCAAGCCTAGAATGCCTTCAAACTGGCCAGCTGTGCCATTTGGAAAATTCTTTTACATTCCTTAAGAACCAAAACAAGCGCTGTCCTTCCTGAAGTTTTTTTCACTTTCTTCTCCACCTGTCAGGTATTCAGGTCAGAGGTAAATATCGGCTCCACTGTTTCCCACATGCCCCCATGCATCTTACTGTCAAGGCGTTTACAGCCTGTGTGCCACCTTTGTTGACATGCCTGATACTTCCCCTAACCTGAGCACCGGCAGGCCAGGGCCTAGGCTGTGTATGTTTTTACAGCCACAGTGCAACAGGAAGCCCTGTCTAGCTTTATTTTTTTTTCTTTAACACTTAGCAATTTTAAACCTATTCTAGATTGTACCACTCTAGTTTCTTGGGTTTTATTTTGTTTTCTTTTTTAATTTCTGAACACCCCCTCCAGAATGTACACATGCCAAAGAAAAGATATTTTTTCCAGTGTGGTCATACCAGTGTTCTTCATTCAAAGATTTCACAGCCCAACACACATTAGACATTCACTAAATATCTACTGAATGAAAATCGGTATTTGATTAGAAAGTCAGAAGGCACAGATAACTGTGTGGTTTTCCTCAGACAATTACTTTGGCCAATTTAGCTGAATCGTAAGTACATATAACTAGTCACTGGGCACCAATACACACCTGTGATGAGTAGGTGGCTGTCCTATGGTTAGTTTTATCTTGGGACAAGGCATTTTAAATGTGCTAACCTCGGGAGAAGTCACTGTTGATTTTAATGTTCAGTAGCCATCTCACCTGGGATTCTTGAAATCCTGGCTACTCCTGACATGTTGCAGGTGAGAAAACAGCACAAAAATGTAGAGGCAAGAGGACATTCCCCCTCTACCCTCTGAATTTCCAGTGGAATAATCTGCCTAACAGATTAAGTAGGAGAAAAGGCAAACATTTATTTGTGCATAAAAGAGGGAAAATCACAGCAAGGGGGGAAAATGATGGGAATGATTTATAGGCATAAAAGGGAATTTTGCAGAAAGCCTTTCCTTGTGCTTAGGGGCGGACCTTAATTCTGAGGTAGAATCTTAATTCTTCTCAGCATGTGGAAGCACCAGACTTTGGGGCATAATTTCCTGAGCCCCAGTAGAAACACCACATGTCCTAGACCGAGGTTCCTAAGTAGCTATGGCACTCCTCCTCTTATCACTGTCGCACCTAGCTCCCAGAGCTACTGCTGCAAGGCACTCTATATCCAGAGACACACAGCACACACAGTACCTTTCGGGGATATCAGGGCTGAAGTACAGAAACCATTCGTCAACTTGTTTCAATTTATGTGCCTATAGTGCAGCCCCAAATCCCTAAATAGGAATAAATCACCTGCCGAGTTCCGTGAAGAGTCCTGTGTAACTTCTCCGAACGACAGCACTTGTAAGCCATAGATCACAGCTCACTGCACTCTCCCCCAGGACTTCACATTTTGCTCATGAATGCATAATATATTTGGGAAGTTATGGTTTTAGTAAGTGTCAGTGTAAACCTCTAATCCTTATATCCTCAAACTGTGGCCAGAAAACGTTTCTAATGCAATCATGGTCAATGAGAGAAAAGAAAAGAAAAGAAAAAAAAAAAAAAGGTGAGAAAGTAAATGAAAAGGAAAAAGGAAGGAAGTGAGGAGAGAAAGGAAGATGGCATTTGCTCCTCTATTACTGAAATTTTCCCTTTTCAACTACACAGTTGTAAAAATGTCAACTCAAACAGCTAACTTCAAGATTCTCATGGAAAAATCAGTGAACTCTCTGTCAGCCATCGCAGCTGAAGCTGGCAAGGTTGCTATGCCTGCCAGAGCAGGGGTTTTATGTGGCTGGGATTTTGCAGAGCTATTATTCAGTTAGACTTAATAGCAACAACCTTCACCTACACCTTTGAGCTCACTTGGACTTTAAATTTAACTTAATCTCAGGTTATATCAAGTGGGCAATGGAGTTAATGGATAAAACCTATTTGCTGAAATTATAACTTTTATTACCAAAAATAAGAGGTCACCTGGGATTTAGCACAGTATGTAGTAAGAAATTCAGTGCCATGTCTCTCAATATGTGCATTTTGATAAAGGCAGATTCCAGCTATAAATTCATGGAAGGACAAATCCGCCAAGCTGCCTTTCTTCCCCTGTATCGTTCACTCTCTTGTGGTTTGTTCAGTTCATCCTCTGTCTTTCCTGTGTCTTCTCTGATATCCCTTTTACCTCTCTTCACTTTCTCCTTTTACTCATTACATCCTTTCTTAGCTTCTTATTTTTCCTATGATTCATTGCTTTGCCTTTCTACTAATGTACACGTACATTTCACTGTACATTTTTCCTTCTGCATGCCAGGTATTGAAATTGGGTTTGAGGCAGATAACTGTGAATATCACTGGGTCCCTTGCTCCAAAAAAAAAAAAAATGCTGCCTATGGAAGGTAGACTTGCTTATAATTAAACAGAGGAAAAGTAGAAGGCAAATAATGAATATCATCCGTCCTAATTGCTGTAATTATGGAGAAGTAAGGAACCTCGCATCTCCCTCTCTTCTGCTTGCTTTTTGTTTTGTTTTGTTTTTGTTTTTGTTTTTGGTGATACTGGGAATTGACCTCAGGGCCCTGTGCATGCTAAGCAAGCAAGCACTCTACCACTGAGCTATATCCCCAGCCCTCCCTTCTGCTTTCTATTGGCCTTATTTAGAAACTTTTGTTCATCCTTTTTTCCCCTATTACCTATAGAGAATTTAAATTCTTCAAATAAAAAAATGTACTGTGAGTAAGGAGCAATTTTACATAATATTCTTTTTTATATGTAGCCAAATAACTCTTCATTGTTATTGATATGTTACTAATTATACTGGAAAAAAAGAATTCTATACCCACTTAAGTGGTATGTAAAATTGTCAAGCTGTAGGAACTGAGACTCCTGAAATTATACATAAATGCAACAATATCAAATTATTGAGTTACTCCATCTTTTATTTAAAAAATCTTTTATAGCTCTTTAATTTTGCACAGTGTGATTAGGCCAACAAATTATTTGAATTCATATGTCATCCTTTATATCCCTAGTATATATAAATAGTTTAGTATGAAAAATTAGCTTGATGGTAAACCTTATGTCCAATGATAAGCTGCCAGTCACACTTTATTCAAGAAGAAATGCTGTTCTTTGTTCCTTTAGCACATTCATTTTAGAAGAAAAAAAATTCAGATTAAAAAACAAACTAAACTTCTTTTTACATATCATGTCAGGCAATAGTACCTGTTCAGGCCTAGGTTTAGAAAACCTCTTGGATTCTGAAATTAAAACAAGGATGAGAGGGAAATGGAAGCCAATAAACTGAATCGGGGAATAGTTTCCATTAAATGATTGTTTCCAACATTTATGACATAGTGTGACATTTGTAATAAGTTGAACAGAAAAAAAGGACAGCAATCTGGTATAATTTAACATATTGACTTTCTATCCACTCACTAGAAATAAGGTTAGATTCTACATACTTTATTCAAATGAGAGATGAGGAGGTGTTATTTATCTTAAAAATACAGAGTTGAGAATATGAAAGATTACTTTTCCTCACCATTGCTACGTGCATGGCTCTGTGCCCTATAAACAAAGGGTAGATTAACAAACAAAATTGGTTTAAGTTTTAGAACATACAGTATACTTCATAGGGAAACAGAGATCCAAATAAATAGGTAATCTGTATTTTTAGGCTTAGATTTCATGAACAATGCTCAGCTGGGGAGAAATCTGACTGAAGAGCACAAGCGTACCATAATTTAGCGAAGCTTGTTTGTTAGTATTTTCCGGGGTGTGTCTGTGTCCTTGGCTTCTTTCTTCCAGGTATGGAAAGGCACCCGTCAAGTGAAGATCTTATAACCAGATCCAGGGGAAAAGGGTGAGAGAAGATTAGTGTGGCCATCTTGCTTCTGGTGTTTTCTCAAGAGCCAAGTTTCCATATTTCAGGCCAGCATATTCCGAGCCACTTTAGAGACTTACAATGATTCTACCACCACAGTCAATACCAGACAAAGTTGATATGATGCCTAAGAAAAACAAACAGCAAAAAAGCTTTCACACAATTTTTACCATACATAGTGTAATGCTCCAGAATTGTTTCATGCCATTTCAGAAAGTTTCCTCACTCAAAGACGTTAAAAGGGTAAATTTCTTAAACCTTAACATGAAAGGACCCTA
This sequence comes from Erethizon dorsatum, assembly GCA_028451465.1. Classification (NCBI taxonomy): domain Eukaryota; kingdom Metazoa; phylum Chordata; class Mammalia; order Rodentia; family Erethizontidae; genus Erethizon; species Erethizon dorsatum. The sequence goes on from CM051824.1 coordinate 21,758,418, forward strand.
GACAGGATTCTGTTAGCAAATGGCTCATTGACAATTCCTAATCTTTGAGAGGATCCTTGATCCTTTTCTCATGTTATTTTCTCTTATTTTTATGCTGTATTTACTTTTTATGATACTTTTACAATCTAATTTTATTGCCATTCCTTTCTGAAATTCAAAACCTATAAAGTTCTGTTTAGCTCGTGTAGGTATTAAAGCAATCATATTCTAAACTGAACTCACATCTATGATGAGCTGTATTTCCAGGGCATGCAAAACTTATTTTGGAAAAACAAAACAAAACAAAACAAAAAAAAAAAAAAAGAAAATTGAGAATAATCTTGAAACTCTTTAGTGTTTTACCAACTGTCTTATTTATCATTTTGAGTTCTGTGGACACAGAGACTGAGATGGGGAAGTAGGGACACAAGACATTCTGTTAAAGGAGAGATAGTCCTTGAGAGGTAGTCAGGCATTGGCCAAATGCTATGAGTCTGAGGAATGAAGAATGGTGCACTACTGAGATTTGTCTCATGTTTCTTTAAAGAAAGGATAAGTTGTGAGACTAAAAGCCAATAACACCAGTTAGTAGTTCAGTATGAAGGTGTGTGAACACCATAGCATCTATTCCATAAACTATATGTAGTGTGCCATCTGGATTTATCAATTTAAATTCTTACATAATTATTGATCTAGTTATTTTTATTATTCTGTCATCACTCTTGTTCAAGGCAATATTTTTGCTCAGGACAAATAAAATATCATCTTTATTGGTTTTTGCAAGTGTACTTGAATGCTTGTCCAATTTATTCTCCAAAAGATAGTCACTGACTTCTTTAAAAAAAAAAAAAGTGAGCCCATGCCACTGCCCTAATTAAGATTCTTGGAATGAATCCTCAGTTCTACAAAATGGCCTGTAAAATACAGTTTTATTTGGCTTACGTCATGCTCGCCAACCACTTTGCTGTTTCCCATATTTCATTTTATTCTAGCTACAAGAGTATGCTGCTCCTGCTTCAGAATATGAAGTTGCTTCTTGCCTCACTGTTGTTGTGCTTCTAAACACTTCTCTCCTGATCAAGCTTCTTGATAAAAACTTCATCTTCCCCTAACTTCCTAGACTAACTTTGAGCCTCCAATTTTTCTGTATACAACACTTTACTTTTGTAACACTTTCATCAGAAATATGTCTCTGTGGGTGTTTATGAGTCTACCTTTTAAATAGTCTATCCCCTATGGCTCACAAGACTTTTAAGCATCTTGAAAGTGAAATTTTTCTTTGATTAATGTTTGCCATTCTGTCTCAATTCCCCAAAACTCCTTAACACACATTAAGCTTTCAATAAATATTTGTCAAGGAAATACACCAGTAAAGACAAATGCATGTGGATTAAGGAGGGAAAACCAGAAATACTTTAGTGGTTCTAATCTGAGCTCTTAAAATCTCCATATAACCATGTTTATTTAGATCCATGGCAGACATTGGTGATGCACCTGGAGAATCTGTCTTCTGTTAGTTAGAAAACCTAAGCTAAAGACTAATAAATGCAATGCCATTATTATTCTAAGGGAAACTTACTAAATAAATTTTATGTATTATCTCCTTTGGCCCTCATATAAATTAAACCCTATTATTTTCTCAAATTTGTGGTTTAAGAAATTGAAACTCAGCAAATTTAATTAACTTGCCCAAGATCACGCAACTAATAATGGTGAAGCCAGTGTTCAAAATCATGTTCTCATTTGGGTTATACACTGTGTAAGTCCTAAGAATGTGGTTTTTATAAGCAGAAAGATGCTGTTTGAATAACAGCTCTGACATATTTTAGACATATGATGGTGAGGAAGTCATTTAACCTCACCAGATATGTTCCCTTTATGGAGATAATAAATGCATCTGCTTCCCAGGGCAGCATTTAACGTAAGATCAATCAGTCAAGGAGCACTCAAATGATACCCACTGTCATTGCCACTGGGACTAAGAATTCACTATCAAGCAGCAGAAAATCGAAAGACAACTGTTTAAGAAATACAGGTTGTAACCTGATCTTCAGAGCCTTCCGAACCCACTGCCAAGCCTTGTGTCTATGAGCTGGTGGAGAAAAAGGTCATACCACCAAAGGAATTTTGGATACTATTGAGAAATAATGGATATTGGGTAGACAACAAATAAATTTATTATTATTACAATTTTTATTACTAAATTTAATATCTATGTAACGGATATCCAATAATGACATTTCTGTAATGCACAGCAAAGTACATGTAACAAACCATGAGAAAGAGAGGAGACACACAGAGAGAGAGAGAGGGAGAGAGACAGACAGAGAGAGACAAAAACAGAGACAGAGGGAGAGGAGAGAGGCAGAAACAGAGAGAGAGAAAGAGGGGGAAAGAGAGAAACTCATGTAGTCTCAATATTTTAACCTTCAGTCTTGAAGTCACTATGGTATATGTATGTCAAAATTAGATGCATTTTTAAAATTGTGTATGAACTCGAGATATTTCACTCTTTAAAGTAACATTGCACCTGTTTGAGGAAGAGTGCTTATGATACCGGAATCTGTGAAGCTAAGTATTCCTGACAAAAGCGGTTTCCATAAGAAGGTATGTCAAACCCTTATCACTGCCTGTAGACTTTCTATGAATGCATTTTTTCCACGTTGGATTTAGATATATTCTAACACTTGGGAAAGTATCTTTCAATTATTAACTTTGTCCAGTAATTTCCTGAAAGTAAAATCCCTTTTAGTTTAACTGTGATATCATATCACATTTGAAGTTCATCCTGAAAGTGGTTTTAAGAGCCAGATGCAGAGTATATATTAATAATGTCAATTATTTTACTTAAAGCGGTATATTTGGATCATAAAAAATGAGTGGTAAAGTAGTATTATAATGCGGCTTAGAGGAAACAAACTCTATAGAGGGAAACTTGTAGTCATTCTCCCTTTCCTGCCCCCAACTATCAGAAATATATACAGCTGAAATTTACAAAATTTTTGTAAGTGAAAAACAATGCCTTTAGAAATAAAGGACCTGAATTCAAATGTCAGCTTTACCATTTCTACCTGTGTGATTTGACTTTGAAAACATTTGAAGCCCAATTTTTCCATACGTAACAGGGAGATAAACAAATAAAATACTTACCCTCCTACAGCTCAGAATTTCATATCTTGAATTTTATTTATTATTTTTTATTTTTATTTTTTTTGTGGGTGCCAGGGGGTCGACCTCAGGACCTCGCGCTCCAACAGGCACCCGTGCCGTTGAGCGATATCACCGGCCCCTTTTTCGTATGTGGGATCCGGGAGTCGAACTCGGGCCCTCGCGCTTGCAAGGCAGGCGCTTACACCACTGAGCCATCTCACCGGCCCTATATCTTGAATTTTAACTAGAGACAATCTTCTTCAATCCCCCAAAGACTCTTTAGGTTCCATTGCGTTTTACAATAAAGCTATGAATTAATAGTATTTCCTTTCTGTTTTTTGGTAATTCTTTAGGTCATATCTAAGTGATCGTACTAAATATATATATATATTAATATATTAAATATATATATATTATATATTATATACTATACTATATATATTATATACTATATATATTATATACTATATATATACTATACTATATATTATATATTATACTATATATTATTATATAATATATATTATTAGTATATAATATATATTAGTTATTAGTATATTATATATCAGTAATATATATTAGCATATAATATATATTATTAGTATATAATATATTATTAGTATATCATATATATATTATACCATATATATTATTTTTATATTATATGCTATACAATATTTTATATTATATACTATACTATATATTATATTATATACTATATATATTATATACTATACTATATATATTTAGCATATATATATATACTATATATGTATAGTAATATATATTTAAATATATATATATATATATATTTTTTTTTTTTTTTTTTTTTTTTTTTTTTTTAATGTGGATACCAGGAGTTGACCTCAGGACCTCGCTCTTGCCGGGCAGGTGCTTATGCCCCTGAGCTATCTCACCGGCCTCTAAAAATCTTTTAAACCTTCTGGAATTAATACCTTGCTACAGTTTTTAAATTTTAAGAAAATTCCAAATTTATTCTGTCTCTGAAGATCTTTCTTTAAAAATAAAAATCACCATTTCTCCCTTTCTAATATTAAATTCACACATCAAATTTGGCACGATTAAAAGTATCTATCTAATGAATATAAGATATGAGGATATTTCCTCTCAGTTTGGTCTTGGTTCACATAAAGTCATAGCAACTTTTTTTTTCTTTCCTCATTTAGCTAACACGTATTTAAAACCTACTGTGTGCTAGAATCTGGGCACAACATGGGGTAGATAAAACAGGTCACTATAAATTTTTAATTTTCCCTGTGAGGGAGGCCCCTACGCTTCCTGAATTAACAATGGCTTTTCAGTTTATGTAAGATGGATTTAGATCAGAAAACAGTCTCATTTATATACCTAACATTTACAATAAAAGGCAAACTGAAAAATTGAATTCCACTGCGCACACATACAGACTAAAACATTTTGCCAATAAAATCTACCTCCTTTTTCTCAAGACTTGTAACTTCAATATGCAAAGGGAATCTGTGGAGGCATGCAAGAAAGAAATATTTTTCTATTTTTTTTTATCAAAGAATCTCAAGGGAGACATTGAAAATGCATCCACCAGCAGATGGTGCTTTTAATAATAAAGTTATTAGTTGACTTGAATATCCCTTGTGTAAAGTTTTTGTTTTGTTAATAAAACTAACCAGAAATGAGACAAGGTGGTATTTTGCCATGACATGAAGCAAAAATCTTTTATTTTTGACTGTTATTGACATGCTTTCTTAAAAGGCCCAGCACAGCTTTTTCCAATATCACTATCAGAGAGCTGTCAAACATTGAGAGAGATGAAATATAAAAGAAAAGTCGAAGTTCATATAGTGTATCCCAGTAATTTATTTAAATGTTTTAAGGTTGTATATTCATGCACAGAGAGTAATTTAACTGTGAGAATAACACCTATTACAGACAAATTCACATCTATTGTTTTAGTTCATGATGATTTGATAACACGTTCTCTTTGTGTATATTTTTAAATATGGGAAATTAAATAGTTAAAATAATTTATATAGTTAAAATTACAATTATGGTATGATTCCTAATACCTTACAACAACGATATCAGCATTTTCTCTTCACATATTTTATTTGGTCTCTTTTCCTGATCCTGGCCCAATTTTGTATCAACTTCCTTGAACCATGCTCTTCTGAGTGACTACTTTAAATCTTTTTTAAAAAAGAATTGATTTTTTTTTTTTAATGTGGGTACCGAGAGTTGACCTCAGGACCTCGCACTTGCCAGCAAGCTCTTATGCTGCTGAGCGATATCACTGGCCCCTTTTTTCCTTTATGTGGGTTCCGGGAGTCAAAATCAGGACCTTGCGATTGTCGAGCAGGTGCTTATGCCACTGAGCTATCTCACCGGCCCAAGAATTGATTTGCTATAAGTAGGTAATTAACACTAGGCAGTAATTTGATAATTATCATTTTAAACATGCTGTTCAGAGGGATCAGAGATGAAAATCATGTTAATTTGATTTTTGTTCTAGAAGTGTGCAGATCACAATTGAGGTCGTCAAATAATGGAAAGTCATAATATCCAAGAAAAGTTCCTTTTTCCTTCCAAGACCAGTGTCTATGAGGTTAATTTTCCCTGCAGGAAATTAAAGGTGTTGGTACAATTAACCTATAGCATGCCATTCTTTACTATCTCAAACATGGGAAACCACAATTAACTTTATTAGTATTGTTTGTACCTTTCAGTCCCTTGTAAGAAATGCCATTAATCTTGTGCAGTGATTAGCTTGTCCTTCATTTTGTACTTGGCCATGAAGAAATCTGACAGATCTGAGACTAATACAAAAAGGGGGGTGGCAGTAGGGTACATAATGCTTGGAAGAGCTCAGAAAATAAAGTTGGAACAGCAGAGGGTGGATAGGATGCTTGATGCACTATAATGCAGGGAGAGGATTATTTTGTTACTTTGTCCTTTATATACTTTATTAAAAGTTAATGAAAAAGAACTTGCCTTCTAAGCAGGCAATGCTCACAAAAATCTTCCAAATATACAAGCTTTGGTTTTGAATCTTGAAATACATATATGATTTTCCATCTTTGGTAGCAAAAACTATATCTTCAGTGGATAACATTGATTTCAGTGTCACTGATATCTGTATTTTACTGTTAGTTCAAAACATATTCACCTTAAGTTTTAAGACTATTTTAAAATGTTTTGAAATTGCTGCAGTTGTATTGCTTATACTCATATTTATGGACATTTATAAATCTACCCACCAGAAAATCTGATATATTTACACTCCAAAAATTGCAAATTGCCTTCCTCCCTGTGATACAAGACACGGAGATGAAGAACAAGTTGAACACAGTCAGAGACTCTCACAGTCTCTGAACCACTCATCGCCTTAGTCTGCTTACCAAGAACCACTTCGATTTAAAGGGGCAGTTAAATGGAATTAATAAGCAGGTACGTTTTCACTAAGTTTAAGTTTTAAGGACTTAGGGTTGCCCCCATAGCAATACAGGCGAGTTCCAAAATCCACCCAGTATAATTAACTCTAGCCCCTGAGTCACTCTGTTGAAACTATTTTCTCTACCTACAAACCATAAACTGTGTCCAGTAATTCCTGGCTACCTCATCTGACAGAAAAAAAATTGAACCCTGTGTTCACCAAAGGAATCAGCTCTTTAGGTTTGTCGGGAAAGACTTCCAAAAGAAAGAGTGGTAGTACAATTTTAAATATTAACCACATTTTGAATTACCTACATCATTATTTTTTGTATGTCTTTTGAGGTTTGGAGAAATATTTTTGAAATAGGTCTTTATTTCCCCTACCCACTAAGCCATATCAGCTCTCTCATATATAATATTAGATATTCATTTTAATACATATATATATATACATATGTTTGGGTATATATATAGTTTCCAGATTTCCCATATGCTAATAAAAAGCATCAATCATGTTAACTTACCAATATCTTTAAATGCGCATGTTTTCTGATGAATTGAACCATATATGTCCCAGTGGTTTTTCTCTTCTTCCAAAGACCCAGTATCAAAACAGCTGTTCTCTTCTAAAGTTGGACCATTCTGATTATTTTATTTTGCTTACTTTTGTGTTAGCCTCATTTTTATTAAATAGAAAGGCTTTAAATCTTTATACCTATAGGTTGGTATTTGAAATAGAGTTAACTTCTAAAAATATGCCTGGTTTTCCTTAATGATGATTTTTGATCAGGCATCATAGGCACACATATTAATTTTTCACTATAAACACTTCGGTATAGTTATTCACTTGCTTAACAATCTAAGAACATAACCTACACTAAAAGGCATGTATGTTTGGAATAACATCTTGTAAACTCATGGTATGTACTGGGAATGGCTCAATATCACTTCTGTGTTATTCTTACCAAAAATCTATTACTTCAGTCTAGTCAGGACAAATATCAAATAAAGACAAATTAATGGATTGTGCAAAATAACCGACTATTATTCATAAAAACTTTCAAGTCATGACAGAAAAAAATATTTGGTGAATTTCCAAAACAGGAGAAACCTAAGGAGTTGTAATAGCCGAATCCAGTATAGGATGCTGGAGAGGATTCTGGGACTGAAAAATCCATCAGTGTCCAGACTGGAAAAAATCAAATAATAACTGTAAATTAGTTAAAACTACTTTGTGAATGCAATTCTCTGGTTTCTGTCATTGTTCTATGTATTTTGCAAACTGTTAACATTAGCCTTAGGTGGATAAAAGTAAAGGAATTCTAATATTTTTACAACTTTTCTATGTCTAACATTATTTCAAAATAAGATGTTCAAAAATAGTAGATAAACATATATAATATCCACAACATTCAGAATTCTAAAGGAGTCCACTAGATATCCCTGAGCTTTCATGTGTGCATTTTTCCAAATTTTTATCTTAGTCTAGAATTGAATGATTGTATTTTGTGAAAATAAGTACAGGTATTGTCATCTTTTAAGAAATTACCCTTAACAAAATTATAATTATCACTTTTATACAAAAAACAAAATAAATGCTATACAAGTGACTCAATACTGCCTCTTCCTTTACCCAAATTAGATAAACTATCCTATTTCAAGCCACAATGTTATTAAGTAAGGAGATTATTAGATTTGGATTCTGTCTCTTCAAAATGTTAGTTCTATTTTCCAGGTGTCATTTTCATTTCCAGCCAGAAGATAATGTGACCAGCAGCAAGTTTTAAAGAAGTTTTGGAACTCAATTTACTCTCTCACCATGACTTTAAATCCATAAATATTTAGTTTGAGCTTCCTGAGTTTCTCCATGGAGTCAGATCTAACAACTTAAAATTACATCAATTATGCCAACTGATTTACCATCTATATATGTTTGAAATAAAAATAAAGGAGAGTCAGTAATTCAAAAGAAATATTGGTTTACAGACAAAAACAATACTAGAATAGTTTTATACTTTCCGAACGAACAAAATACTCTTAGGAGTCTTTGTTAACATTAGCAGCAACCTTGTTGAATCAATGCTATTTTGATCGTATTTAGCCTTTTGGTCCTCTGTGTTAATCTATAGGCAATAAACTGTAATAGCATTTTTTTTTCCTTTCAGGGGAGAAATGATACAATAAATTACAAGGTTTATTATGAGTCAAACAGATTGTATTTCAGTCTTCCTCCAGCCCATACTTTAGCACTGTGCTGACCAAATTGAATATACTTTAGCTATTTCTTGGGTACACCATCAATTAGCATCATATAACTTTAGTAACACCACTTGACACCTATGTGAAGAAAACGCACAAGAAAACAGGCTGTAGTATTGTTTTAAACCATAAAACAAATACCTATTAGAAAAGTAATGACCCAAAAGAAAATCTTGCTTTTTTTTTTACTATAGAATAATGATCAAAAATGGTTACCTGATCATTTTCATATTTGTGAAATAGCAGAACACTGCAAAGATTATATTAAATTTAATGTTTTCTAGTGCATTTTAGGATTTTTATTTAGCTTCCTTGATGTAGAATATACAGATGACAATATATGAAAAATCTTACTTTTTTTCATTTCACATATTATCATAACTTTCTTTTTTTTTTTTTTTTTCTAATGTGGGCACCGGAAGTCGACCTCAGGACCTCGCGCTTGCCAGCAAGCACTTGTGCTGCTGAGCTATCTCACCGGCCCTATCATAACTTTCTTAAACTATAAAAGACTTAAAATGTGATTCTAAGTGCTTATATAGTACAAGCCCTTATATAGTTGTACAATGATGTATTTAAGATATTTCTAATTTCTTAGGTCAATTCCAATACTTCGTTATTAAATATAAAGTGTGAAGAACCTCAGACATTAATGTTAACCAAGCTTGAACCTGTTCTTAGCCTTGATTGTAGAATTTCTAGGAAGGCACGATTTAAAGATTCTTTTTATATTTTTGGACAGATTACCCTTTCTAAATAAAATAACAATTTATATTCCTTTTCCTGGTAGGAGAGTATTTGCATTTGCGAACACTTGCCAACTCTGTAGATGTATTTTTAAACATCTGTGACATTGTGATGGTTGTAAACTAATACTTCACTGTTGTTGCAATTTACCTTTTTTAAAAAATTGCAATAAGTATGGAACATTTACTTTGTGTCTTTATTGGTAGATTTTTTGTAATTGTTTAGTCAATCCTTTAGATTGTTTTTATATCTAAAGTTTAAGCAATTCCTATGCATTATTCTGTAAGGTGTTTTACCTACATTATTTCTTTTGATCTGCACAGCCACTCTACTGAGTAGGTAAGTGCTATAAATTCTCATTTATAAATTGGAAATTGAGCCTTACACATGTAATTTGCCTAAATTATTTAGTGGACAGTAAAAATCCAGAATCCCTGTACCTTAGTTAAAGAAGACAGTCACACTAGAAAAGATAAGTATACAGAAGTTGATTCATTCCTATAAAATAACCAGCAAGGAAAGTGTGGAGAGATTTTAAGCACTGAGGTTGGGGGTTATAGGTCATTTCTGTTTGCTAATTAACCTTGCTCAAGGAAATGTAAATGACAGGGCAGGAGATAGTTTTACAGCTTGGAGGAACACTCCAGCCAAAGTTAAGCGCCTATCCTTCCACAGAAACAGGAGAAAAAGCCCCGGCTCCCCTAAGGTTAAATTTCAAAGGGACAATTTGTAGACCCTTGGGAAAGACAGCCCTGGGTTGTAAACCTAGCAAGAGGCTTTTAAAATTATTTACATCTCAAAGGGCAGAGAAAGGATTTACAATTACATTGCTCTCATAAAAAGACTTGTTTAAAGTAAAGGCAGGTTAGAGACCTCCAGTCAAGGATAAGCCTGTCTAAATCTCAGCCACGCTGAGGGAAGATTAAGGCTTTCCTGGCCATTCACAGTGATCTCTGATATTCACAGAAAGTAACTGCTAGTTATAATTACTGAAAATAATTTTAACAGACATATTTTACTTTCTAATTTACTAAGTTTTATACTACCAGTAATCTAGTGTGTAATTATTGAAATTATGAGGAAACATTGGGTGGAAAACACCTTCTTTTATGATGTTTATATTTGTTATACAAATGTGTTACTTTTGCAATGAACAGTGCATTTTAAATGCTATACCTTAAGCCACGACACTTCTACAATATCAATCTAAATTTCTATTTCACATATATAATTTTTGGGGGAGTACCGGGTATTGAACTTCGTAGGTGATTTATCTCTGAGCTACAAACCCAGATTCCTGAATTTTAGATTTTAAATTGAGGTTCATAATACACAATTAAAGCTGTGCTTACTGATCTAAAATTATCTGATAATATCAACAAAATAAAATTCATTTACATAATTGTGTTGATGCCTTGTTTATATTCACAATAAAATTCAACAGCAGTATTTTTTCAGTGATTAAAACAATCAAAGTCCAAAACAGGTTGAAATATAACATGAATAAACAGGTCTGTTATACATCATTAGGAAGATTTAAATGACACCTAATTAACACTGGGGAATTATATATTTGTATAGAGCTAATATACTATTGGGAAATAGATGGGAGGAACCGATGTTAATGACAGGGATATGTGGGCAGTGAACTGACTGAAGACAAATAACTTTTTAAAAAAGCACCACATGATGTAGTAGTTTGATTCCAAAGGTGGAGCATGAAGTGCCTGTAGAGGTTATGGGAACTCATTGTCATTCCAACACGGTACTGAGGAACGACGAAAAGGAAAGCTAACTCTCTGCTATTCATTTGAGCAATGATACAGAGAAAACCCTCCATGTATTGCCTCATATCCATCTAGAATGTCCAGGGAAATGGTATAACAATATTTCTGTCTACTCAATATTCTGTTATTCTCTCTTCTAATTTCTAATACAATTTCTTTTCCCAACAAATTCGGAATTCTCAATGCTCTTGTGTTTTAGATTTTTTGTTTTTAATCTGTATCTGACCTATGTCTTGTGTTTAAAGCCAATTTGTCTTCCCTTCCTAAGTACTTCTGCATTATTGTTTCTTTTCTCCTGTGGCTTTACAATGAAGACCCATTATGGCATTTCCAATCATCACTACTTCTGTCACCATTTATTTAGCAATACAGAGAGGCTTTGAAATATAGCACCTACTGGCCTAAATACTTCCCACCATTAACCCATTTAAGTATAAAATACAGTAAGACCTTGGTTTGGTAGCATAATTCATTCTGGAAACATGCTTGTAATCTAAAGCGCTTATATATGAAAGGGAATTTTTCCATAAGAAATAGTAGAAACTCAGATGATTTGTTCTACATCCCAACTCTATTCATATAGAATTATTACAGTATAATGTAGCACAAAATAATAAAGAAAATACAAAATATAAAGTAAAATAAACAAATGAACTTGCACTTATCTTTGAAAAACGTTCCTGGCTGCACTTAAATTTGAAAGCCTTCCTATGAGAGAGACAAGAGAGAGGAGGGTTATTATGTAGGACAACTTACACTATCGCTAATGCAATCATTGCTACCTATTGGCTCAATGGAACTTTAACAAAGAATCTATCCTGTGACACTTGCTTTTGCCTCCTTTTGAGAATTTTGTGGAAATGTGACGTTGCATTGTCATTAAATAGATTCATCCCTTGCACTGCTACAACCTTACTTGGGTGGTGCTTTCCGACAGAATATAGCACTGTTTCCCACATTTTACACATCTCCCTAATCTCATTTGAAGTGAGAGACTTCTCCACCATTTTTCTCCTTCTCCTCTTCTAAAGAAATCTCCTCCAGAACCTCTTGCTATAGGGACCAACGCACCCACATTTCCACAGGGAGAGGGAGAAGGGAACCATTGGCTCTGTGATCATGTGAAGTTTGGCATCAAGTCCTATTCATATTGCAAGACAGCACTCATTTTATTAAATTAAAATTTATTAGAAATCTTTGCTCATCTTGCAGAATACTTGCAGAACAAATTATTCTGTAATGTTTTCTTGAGGGAGACAAGCAGCAGTGTAACGCCGCTCTGTAATAAGGTACAGATTGAGACTTGAAACTTTCCAGATTCCCAAAAGTAATAAGCAGGTTATCATTTTACATGTTTTCTAACTCTAGAGTTGATGCCCTTCTGTATCAACATTCACCCATTAGGTACTCTAAATTAAAGAATTTTCTGAGCTCTAGATTTCACTCATATACCACTTTGAAACTACCAGAAATAGAAGTCTTAATAAACACAAAAATGTTCTATGAAAAAGAAATGGTATAAAAGTCCCATAGTTTAAAAATTCATCACATTTCTACTTTGCACTCTAATTTATTAATCTGTGGAAATGTTTTAAATGCAGCCAGAAGTGTTGGCACATACCTGTAATCCCCAAGCACTCTGGGAGGTTGAGGCAGGAGGATCAAAGTTTCAAACTCAGCCTAGACAATTTAGCAACTTAGAAAATACTGTTGATATAGGAGAAATGGAACTCTCACCCTCCTAGATGTCAGATATGATGAATTCTTCTACCCTGAAATCAAAGAATGAATTCCAAGAACAACCGAGGTTAAGAGTAGGAAAGATTTATTGAGAGGTAGCTCCTCAGAGGCAGGAGGCATCCTGAAAGTGGGTTGCCACTGAGGCCCTTTGTCAGGGGTAATTTACAAAGTCACAGGGTGACTTTGTATGTTGATAGCTCAAACTATAATCCACCTATAAGATTACAAGCATAGCTGCTTAGCTAGTATTGATCCAATAGGGAAGCAAGTCACGTAGCAAGGGCACATGGAAAGAACAGAAGCATTTTTGGAAAGGGATGGGCCCAGTGGGTGGCTCTGGTCACCCACTTGGGTGACTGATGTCTATCTGGACTTTACTGGGCCAGGTGATACCAATCACAATAGTCTCAAGTTATTGGTTATCCCTCAGGGAGGCATGTAGTCCTGGTCACTGCATCTTTATCTTGAGGCTTGGCTTTCAATGGATGTGCCTCCAGCCACAATGTTGGTGTGTTCTCATCTTTTGCACTGACTCTGTCAAGGGCCCATCCCTGTCTGACTGCCTATTAATTTCTATCTAATTTAGCTGCCTATAATACTGTCTCAAAATGAAAGAAAATAAAAATACAAAAGAGCTGGGGATGCAGCTTAGTGTAAAGACCTGGCTTTAATCTCCAGTACAATTTTTTTTTTTTAAATTGAACACTGCATTTGAACTCAGTAAGTCCAAGTGATTTTTTTTAAAACTTTGTACCCTCAAATAATGTGATGATATTCTGCAGTCACATTTGCAAACCTCTACTTGTGTCTGAAGTCTAAAGCTGCTGTCTAAAGTTCAAATTCATACTGAAAATAAAAACACATTCCTAGTTTAGCAGTCTACATGAGGTAAAATCATAGGCTAAACTTAAACCAAATGATTTTATATATGTATGTATATATACATGCATACAATATCATATATATGCATGTAATATCATATATATATATATATATTTTTGACAGTATTGCCATGATTGTGATTCTTAATTCTACAGTGCTCACTATTATTAAAAACAATTACTCATGGTGATCTGGTAAGGTATTGATGTACTGGTTGCAGCTAATTTTCTTTCCTGTAGTAGCTCTTGAACTCTGAAATCCAGAGAAGCTTTTGCTGCCACATCAATATGAGTTTTGTGACAGATGTTCTGTGTTCAATTGAAGAAGCACAGATGAAAATAACAGTCTCTCCATGCTTGTAAGACCACAGTTGAAAATGAACAGTTGTCCCCCTTCCAGACAACTGCTATCAAACTCATGGAACCTTGAAATAATTTGCAGCCTGCCCTGTGCAAAAAAGAGGCTCATGTAGTCCTTGAGGCTGGCAAGCCCCACTCTACTGAAACACAAGTAATATCCATTTTCCTTTTCTGAAAATGCAGCTGTTACAACCAAAGGTTGTACAGCCAATGATAAAAACTGCTCCAGTGATTTTGATAATTTTCTATTTTAAAGTATTTTGGTAATATGAGTTAAATATTTTCTTTATAAGCAAATTTATAAAACAGAAAATGTTAACATGAAATTATTAATAATCCTAATATTCGAGGTAGCCAGTGTTAATGTGAAGTCTTTTTCCTTCCATACAGCCACTCTCTCTCTCTCTCACACACACACAAACACACACACACACACATTTTAAATTACAAACATGAGCTTAGCACGTATAGTTTTGTAGCTTTCCTTTTCACTTATTACTAGGTAGTGAAAATATGTTTCAAATATACCTCTTTCTTATCCAGGTAAGAAGACTTTTTTAAAAAGTGCAGCACAATAGCAAATTTGAAATATGTCTCAAGTCTGCAACTTGACCACTGTATCAATAAAAGTAGCCATGGACAATAGTTAAATAAATGTGTGTGGCTATGTTCCAATAAAACTTTATTTACAAAAGCAAGAAGTGTGCCAGAATTGCCTGTTGATCATAACTCAGCCTAAACTACACTGTCATTTTAATAGCTGTGTAAACTTTGATGCGATGGATACATCATGGTTTCTTTAAGGCTTTGCTCCCATGAGCTATTGTTTGTGCTTCCTGTCTGTTGTTATTTTTAAAATTCTTGCCTGCCAAGACTTCCACTACATACATTGTGTTCTGTGCAGTGACCAGAATCTCTGGAGGCCAGCTATCCTTCCCACTAATAGCTCTCTCTTCCTCATTGAACTTTCAGGTCTTTCTCTGCTAGGCTGAAGCCCTCAGTGGGTTTGGGATTACCTCCATCATTTGTCTCAAGTACATACCATTTTGTCAGAGAGATTAACTATAAGGCATCCTTTGATCACAGTGCTGTTTCACTATAGCTATATCTCTACCTCATTTTGCATTCTGCAACATTTTCAACAGTTGGGTTACTCTTACATCTCTTAGAAGGTAGACAAAGCTTGTTCCTCTCACTTTCACATTTCCTAAATTTTTCATATAGGAAGGAGAGTGAGCCATTTGTCCCTCTGCTTTCCAGATAGACCTGTTCATTTGATTTCTTTAGTCCTTTAGTCCATGTTGCAATTCTGTTATTTAAACATAGAATATTAGAACTATGTTCCATTTTGCATTGCATATGTTGAGCATATAATTATCATAAAATTTGTAATTGCTTTCTCATTTCCAAGTTACATTATTCTCTTTTTTAAATGACTTAATGATTAGAAGTTTTTGGGTTCAATTGGCTTTCTTTACTTTTACATTTATTTGTTTTGTTAATTGTATTATTCTTGTCAGGAGTTTGTGGATATGAAAATTAAATTTTCATTTTTAATTTAGGCATAATGTTTTTGTTTGTTAGTAAGTTCCCACCCTCCTTTGGTCTTGGTTTGTACGTTGAACAGAGATCTAGGATTTGCTTAACTGATCCTCACTAACTTCATGACCAAAAAAAACAAATATGATGAGACTGCTGTGAAAAAAGTTTGGCCTAAAGAGAATAGATTTGTCTTTTATTAAACCTTGTCAGTGTCAACGTCTGGTGAGAGACATCAGGGCATGGAAATAATGGAAGAAAGTGGAGAAAAGTGATGGCCTTTTTTCCCTTCGCTTACATGCACAGATTAAGAAAAATTATCTTGAGACGACAGAGCAACAGAGGCTTAAGTTAATTAGGATGATAAAGATAAAGAGAAATATCTATCTCTAAAACTCCAAAGATGAATGGAAACATGAACTTAATTCTTCAAATTAAGATATGAGCACAATTCTCTTTTAGATATTATTCAAGGCTTAAAATCACAAAGTTGAAGTTTTAGTCTACTATTTATAATTATAGCAATAACAAATATTGTAATAAAAATAGAGATAGTAATTCTCAGAGGACTGCAAATTAAAAATTAAAAAGAAAGATACAACTGTGTTTACACTTTCATTTTGTACTACTCTTTACCATTTGGATCTCTATCTTGGATTCAAATTGCATTTTGTTAATAATAAATGAATCATTCCATTTCACATCAAATATTTCATTAATATTGTTCATTATTTACAACCCATTCTTTTGTTGAAACAAATACAATGCCAAGTATACATACATGTGTATGTGTAATATAAGTGATATGCATAGGTGTGTATTAAAACATTGAATTATTAAATTTTAGAAACAAGTACAAATCATAAATATATCATATATGGAATAAAATCTATTTGTTGTTTGCTAATGAATGCATGAACTCCTGAAATTTGGACTCACTGATGAATAAATACAATAGGAGGAAGCAAAGCTGAGAAGCAAAACAGTAACAAGTAATTCATATTTCAGAGAAAATTACAGATCAGTATCTGATCCATTTAGATTTTAGTCAATCAGAATTTAGTACACAAAGCAGACTATAATAATGAAGAAAAGCAGAACATAACTAGAGTATTAGTCAGCTTTAACATTGCTGGGACACAGCACTCACCACCTACAATTTAAAAAGAGGTGAGCATACTTTGGCTTATGTTTTCAATCCATATTTAGCTGGCACGAAAGCAGAAACATCATGGTAGAAGGGCAGGTAGAGGAAAGCTGCATGGTTAAGAAGCAGAACAGGAGAGCAGTGCCGGAGAGGAAGGGGCCAGGGTTCATAGATAATATCCAAAGTCAAACTTCCATGACCCACTCGAACACATAGGGGATCCTAAACTAATCAAGTTGACACAGTGAAGTTTAACCACCACAGTTACATTTTTATAAAATTATATGAAATGTCAGATATTATTTAATTTTACTTTTTAATTGATTAAGAACGTTAGGGACTTCATCAATCAGAATTCATTAATTTCATTTAACTATTTTATTTTTGTACTTTATCACTTTATAACCTGAAAAAAATAAGAGAAAAATGAAATTTATTTTTTGAAAATAGGATAACTACTGAATACTGTACCCTGCTCCAAATATATTTTTTTTCTCATATTCTGACTTAGAAAAGTACCCACAGAAAATTGCACTGACTTTATCACTAATTGGTTTCAGGTTAACTGCTTTGGGGAAGGAGAGGAGGAGAGGAATATTAAGGATTTATCAACTGCAAAAGCTGAATAGCTATATGAATGCTAGTCATGTACATTTGCATAACATTTTGGGATATGTTAGAACTCATTGCCTCAGGTGTTACTTAATGGAAACTATCAAATTTAAGGTTTTTGCCATGCAGGGCCAATCAGCAATATCCAAAAGCCATGGTAAATAGCAGTCAAACTATTGCAAGGAGGTTAGTTTCTTCCTGATGTTAGCCATTGTCCCTGCAGCCTGTCTGATTACATTGTGCATATGGTTGCAGAATCTGTCAGATGCCGCAAGATGCAAAACAGCTCAAATTTCGTTTCTGTTGTTCATGTATCTCAAAAGCAACATGTATTAAAATTTTTATAAAAATAGCACCTTTTACTTGAAATTCCATCTATAATAGTTCTTCTCTTAGAGATTTACGTAAGTTATTGACAATATTTAAAAATTGAACTTAATCATAGGTACCCAATACATTACAGTGCATGCATATAATGAGTAGTGTACTTCATTAAAAATACAGGTGTGGACACTTGATCATAATGCATGGTTAGATTCAAGTACAATAAGGATGTCAAACAATGTGATCCAAATTCTTTTAAAAATATGTGCATATATTATTTTGGCTTATATATGTATTTAAAAATCTATATAATAGGGCCGGTGAGACGGCTCAGCGGCTTAAGCGCCTGCCTTGCAAGCGCGAAGGCCCGAGTTCGACTCCCGGAACCCACATACGAAAAAGGGGCCGGTGATATCGCTCAGTGGCACGGGGGCCTGCTGGCGCGCGAGGTCCTGAGGTCGTCCCCCCGGTACCCAGAAAAAAAAAAAAATCTATATAATACAGTTATGATGATTTCTATTAAAGTATTTTAGACTTTTATGATGTGTAGGATTTTATTATTATGAAAGCACAAAATACATGATTCTGGTAATACTATTTAAGTACATCACTTTGCAGACTTTTCAGAAAACTCAACATCCAAGATTTTTTTACTTTAATTTTAAAGTATCATATCAAAAAGTCATCATGCCAACTTTTAGCAGCGTAACAAAGCAATGATTTTAAGAGCTCGGCAGTAACACGTGGATATGCAATGAAAATTTTAAAACATGCATTGACTTTCGGACTATGTTTGTTGGATACTAAACACTTGACATTGCTGGTGCCTTAAGCACTTCATTCAGCATAATGTATACAAACTTGAAACTATTTTAAGACACCAATTTTAATAAATGTAGAGCAAGGTTAAGAACAAAGTTTACTATGAAATATTTTGTCATATAATTGACTATATTAGCTACTACCTGTACTGAAACTTTGTCTCCCTAATATGGGAAATTAGAAAAACGGTTGAGATTAGCATCTAAATATTTTGAAATTTTTAATTAAACTCAAGCATTCCTTTTAACACATCCTTAAGAATCTCAAAACTGTTTGCAATTCATTTTTTTTTTTTTTTTTTTTTGTGGGTACCGGGGGGACGACCTCAGGACCTCACGCGCCAACAGGCACCTGTGCCGCTGAGCGATATCACCGGCCCCTTTTTCGTATGTGGGTTCCGGGAGTCGAACTCGGGCCTTCGCGCTTGCAAGGCAGGCGCTTAAGCTGCTGAGCCGTCTCACCGGCCCTGCAATTCATTTTTATAAAGTATACAGGATTTGTATTTACACCAGAGAAAAGAAGGAATTTGATAATACATGTATAAGTCAACAAAGAAAATTAGATAATCGATGTTACATTGTTGTTGAATTAACCAGTTTTGGGTTTAAAAAACAACTAAATAATAATTTCATATTATCAAGTTTTATATCTACCTTTTCAACTATAGTTGCATAGTCCAACATCTTTAATAATTGATGTGTATTCAAAATATTTTCACCCTTTCATACACATATATGGCATGACATTCTGTGAAGAATAAATCCAACATGCATGAGGGAAGGTATTGGCTCACTGATGCTGCATAATTGATAATATAATATAAAGGGACCTTGATGGCGTACCTTTAAAAAAATACATCATGATATTTTAAGAAGCTTTGGAGTAAGAAAAAGCATTTGTTTTAAACTTAGCTTCACAGTGAACTAACTGATCTTGGAAAAGGCTGCAAATCACTCCAAACCTAAGTTTATTTAAATGTGAAAGAGACATAGTAATACCAATTCCTCATGGCTATTTTAAGGAAATAATAAGAGAGTGTGAAAAAAAAAAAAAAAAAGCGTGATGCTTGATTACATACTAATTGTTCAGTTCATGGTAGCTATTGTATTAATTCAATTGTTATTCATTGTGGCATTAGTATACGAAGTCTGATAGCCATTGTAAAGAAATGGCTTAAAGAAAAGGAACATAAGTCTTTTTCCCTTTAAATTTTCTGTCTGACATTTACTTACTAGAGCTTTCAAGTATTTTTTTTTTTTTGCAGGTACGTTGTTTGATTATTTTTTCCTATCTATTTTCAATCATTGCATGAATAAAAGTAGTTTCATAAAACAGCTTGTCTGAGAGACCACTTTCACCACCTCTTCTTCTGGGTTCAGGAAACTGGCATTTACTTCTCTTGAGAGCTCCATTCTCTCCTTCAACAAACCTTTATGGAGTGCATACCACAAGATGTACACCACTGTTAACAAGAGTTAATGATAGCACCACTTTAAGACTCTAAGCTGTGTTTCATGAAGTTTGCGCCCACTCCCTGACAGAGATCATCACTCATGCTGATCACTGTTGTTCTAATTCATTACTTTTCCTACTCCTCTATCAAAGGAAGTGTACAAAAGCCTTTGTCATGTTGCAAATGTAAATTACAACCATCTTCTATGTTAAAATCTGCTGCCTTTGTCAAATCTATTTCCCACTAGATACCAATCTACCTGAAACAATTACTTTTTATGCTAGAGAAGATAAATAGATACAGAGATTTTAAGCAAGGGTCTAAATCACCCAGCCTTTTATTTTAGAAAAATTTCTCTAGGACACCGTACATGCTTCCTTTTCTTCCCTTGGCTTTGGGCATTGAACCCAGGTACTTGTGCTTGCTATGAAAACACTCTACCACCAAAATACACCCCCTACCCCTTGTTATCTCCAATTACGCTCCCTGCCCATGCAGTGCAGAGTGGCTTTCAACCAAAAGTTATATTATGTTAAAACAGACTGTATTATCCTGACATTATGCTAACACGATATAGCCCTGTCCCCTCCCTGCCTGATACTGCTCTGATAGCAATTTCCTGGAACTCTTTCCACCTCTCAGAAAGTGGGTGATGTATGTGTGTGGATATTTCACTCAAAACCACTGTAGAATTCACATCAGTAGATTGAGTAGCTGCACCTACTATTGTCTACAGAAACCCCCGCTGGTGTTGACAGACCTTTCATGGGATATTATAAATCAGAGCAAGTATGAACAAATACTTGAAGATACTTTCATCTCCCATAAATGGAGATTGCATTGTTCATTTGCTGCATTTAATTTACACAATTACAGTGATAGGTATTTGTGACTTTTTTATTTTACTATCTACTGCTTCAGAAGAACTTGTGTCTCACAATTAATTATTTTTCAGGTTGATTTGCAAGAAAACATTATCTGAACTTTAAGATTCAATGATTAAAAATAAATGTAATATATGTAATATAAAAAAACTGCTTACATTTTAAATGAAAATTAGATTCGCCTACTATTTCTTAAAATAAATTTTTAAAAAAGAGTTAAAAATGATGGCATGTTGAACCAAGGTTGAATAGTTTTGGGTCTCAATTTCTTATTTTTGTATTAGGTGTATATTTTATTACCTTAAATTTGGAAATCATTTTGGAATATCTTTGATGGAAATTTTACTGCTTGTATATAAGTTTTCAGTGCTGACTGGAAAAGTACGTCTTTATTTCTTTCTATTCCTCTATTGCTTCTCTGATGCATGGAAAATGATCTCATTTCTGCTTAGCTCTCTCTTTCTACTTAGATGACATAGAAACTAAGAAACTATGTCTAAAATAGTTTTTAAATGATTTTGCTTTTTCTCATTTCTGGTGAATCTTCCATGACTTTCATATTTTGCGGTGTTGCTAGGCAATATCTTAACTTTTCTCTCAATCCCTTAACTTTTCCACATACTGGGAAATTGAGAGAAGAGCTCACATACACATAGTATGGGATATATATGCTGTGATAAAGTATCTCTATGTCCCAACAATAACCAAGTTTAATATGAAGAGAACAGGATATTACTCATTTAAAGACCTATTAGCAAAAATTCTACCTAATAATTCAGACATGGTGAGAAATATAATTATGTGAGTGGATTGCCAGCTGCCTCCTGCATTCATCTTATGTCTCATGGGGCAGAATAAAAGTGACTGCAATTATAGTTTAAATCTCAGAGGGATATTAACGTGATAGTTTTAGCAATAGCTTTCTTATTTTTTATCAAGTCGTGTTAATAAAAAGAATGGCTCTGGTAATTTGTGCAATATTACATTTTGTTAGTAGTAATTACTACTTACTATAGTCTCTGTGATATAGTGACATAAAAAATATCTTCCTAGAGCATTCTCCATTCCAGGGTAAAACATCATACAATGCCATTCTTATTTATAAAGTATTTTCTGATAATGTTTCATGTCAATAGTGCCTACTTAAATTAACATTAGCAATTTCATTCATTATGATGTTACATTTCTCCAATTTAGTTACTTTATTATATAAACTAAAAATCTGAAATTCATAACATTTCATGCTTATGAAATATGGAAGCATAAAAATTATCCATTTTATTACAAACCTGCTTAAATACATACTTTCGAACGAAAAAGCAATCTTAAATATTTCATGAAGCATCTATTTTGAAGTATATTGAAAACACATAAAGGATATTTCTCTACAATAGGTTTATATTTGTGTTGCTGACCCAAGAAAAGCTGAAAAGTTCACGTAGTTTTAAAAGAAACATGTTATGGTTTTGTTATTCTGTTTTAAAAGGAAAACAAAACAAAACAAAACAAAACAAAAAAACGGAAAATGCCTATCCATTTGGAGGAAAATTGTTTTTTCTTTTATTGCAACTGTAATTTTACTATGATTTTCATCTTCCTTTAACTTAGTATATATGCTGTCATCTTTAACTGTGAAGGAATAGAAAGCACGGAGTACTACATAATACAAATTGCCATCCTAATCAAACGCATTAAAATAATGGATAAGCAGCAAATTAGCATATCTATGCATATTAAATATATCCCTCAGATACTTTTCTAAAAAGAAGTACTTAATCAATTTGTGATGACATGGGTGCATATATATCTGATTTACAGCAGCTGTAGCCATCACTTATTGAGGGCTTCCTATGTGTTAAGCATTCTTTTAAAAGGTGTGCATACTCATTATAATCTATTCTTTACAACCCTATGAGATACTTATTATGAATTACATTTTAACTTAAGAATTCACTCACCCATTAAGTAATTAGTCCAAAATTACGCATATAGTATGAAGAACTCGGTCACAATGGTAATTTGTAATGCTAACATTTCTTCACTCTTTAATTATTTTATTTTCATCTTTCAGGAGTCTGATCAAAGTTTAAGATATTTCTGTTTTCAACTTGAATAGTGGCACCCAAATATTAGTTAAAAACTTCTAGCTATGGTAACAGTTCTGATTACAGAAAATGACCTGTGAACAATCATTTTTGCAAATTAAATATGACATAATACCATATTTTCCAGAAAGCATCATTTTCATGTACTCTATTTGAATATATGCTCTTCAAATAAACTTCTAAAAATTGTTATCTCACATCTTGTCCTTAGCCTCATTGACAAGGTATTGTTGTGTTTCTGTGTATCCATCAACATATTTTATTAAAAAGTTAAAAAATATTTCTTTCAGTAAGTTACATTGTATAAACTCCTTTGGATTTCTTGCCTGCATTTTATAGTCTCATTGTGTGTTACAATGGATAATGCAATGGTTTTACATACACAAGCTTTAATTTTTTTCTCCCACTCTATTTCAGACATAGAGAGCTAAAAGGAATATTCTTCCACCCCACAGAAGGAATCAACCTTTCAGTTCTTAGAGTAGAGGGTCAATTGTGAATAGTCAATTATATTTCAGAAATCTATAAATTGTTTTCAAGTTGAATTAATTATCCTTCACCATTCATAATTTAGTAATGAAAAAATGTAACACTAATTATGGAATATCAGTTGGCTTAAATATGTGAACTGTACATTTTAATTAGATGAATTACATAAAATGAGAATTACGTCTTGATAAAGGTGTTTTTAAAATGACTGTTTGTGATATCTACACATCTAGCTCATGACAAGGAGGGAGAACCATCATGTATTTCTTTACCTTCTTAGCACTCAGTTTGCATTGTTGCAAATGATTATGTCCAGTGTCATTAAAACTCTAATTCTTAATACTTTTATTTTAATGTGTTGACAATATTAGAGTCTCCCCACTCTTTTATAAAAAGCAGAAAAGTTTTATGCAATTTTTGACTATTTTTATATGATATTATGTGTAATGTTTTATAAGAACAGTTATGTGTATCATCTCCTGTACATCTTAGAAATTATATTTAGTGTTTCTAATAAACCCTAATCAGAGTAAATATTTATTATTAATACAATAGCTTTACAATGAGTGGCAAAGCACAATACTGATTTAAGGTGCCAAAAAATTCAATTTTGTTTCAGGAAATAAAACCAAAATGACACTATTTTATTCTAGTTATTTCCCCTGTTTGATGAAAAAGGGGAATTTTGATGGTGGTAATATTAGTCCATTGAAAATTTCATGTGATTAAGCTGAAGAGAATTGGTGAACTACATTGTTAGGTTGTGATGTTGGTTGATCAACTATCGTACTGTTTTTGAACTCCTGTGGGACATAAAAATTGTTTCTAAAGCTTTCAGCCAACATCTGTTCTTGCATTCGAACACTCAAGAGAGAGTAGTGATTGAATAAATCTGGGGTGAAGTCTGGGCATTGATTTCAGAAGTCCCTTTAGTGGTTATCATAAGAAACAAATTAGATGCACCTGCTTATTTTAAATAGTCTTCATTTAACAATAAATCTTCACAGAACAGTAAGTGATAGTGGTCCCTATAACTGATAATTTCACTTATCTTTTGATGCATTAGTGAAAGACAGAATTTAGCCTCTTTTTTTTTTTTTTTTTTTTTTTGTGGGTACCGGGGGTCGACCTCAGGACCTCGTGAGCCATCAGGCGCCCGTGCCGCTGAGCGATATCACCGGCCCCTTTTTCGTATGTGGGATCCGGGAGTCGAACTCGGGCCCTTGCGCTTGCCAGGCAGGCGCTTAAGCCGCTGAGCCATCTCACCGGCCCAAGCCTCTTTTTTGAGAGTTTCTTACAGATCATATGCTCTTCCATTATACTTAATTCTCCAGTGTATCATGTATAATTGTAAATTTAAGCAATACCAAAAGATTTTGGAAAAGAGGCAAGAGTTTTCAAAAATCTGTTTTAGGTGGGCATAACTTTTACAATGTGATCTGGTAATCAGCCCTAAAGTAGCACAACAAAGAACTAATAGTGTGGATCCTTTGGAACCAGAATTAAAAATGATGTATAAATAGGAGTACTCTCAAAGAGGGAAACTTCTCTCATCACATTATTGTTAATTAATTTTGAAGTTTTGGTCTCTTCACTTTGGTAAAAGTAAAAATCTAAAAATCCTTTCAAATACAGGATGCATTTGCTTCTTTGAAGTATAGAGCCAAGCTTGGTAGGAGAAGAATCTCATGGTACAAAATAGACCACCCTCAAAAATACCCTGATTTAGTTAATCCTTTTGCTTCATGGCATAGAAAAGAACTAAATGACAAATAGTTTGTATATGAGAAACATTTCTAATGGTCATTCTTCTAAAATCCCTTTGTAGTTTTTTCTTCCCCCTAACTCTCACATTTCAGATAATACCTATATATAAGTTCAGGAGCATCAGTGGGTGTGCAGTTAAAGGTGGTGACTATAGAATAAATAAGATGGTCCTGTAAATCAAATAAATAATGTCACATTAAATTTTAACCTTTTGTAAACCTACCTTGGTCAAGTAATGTGTTCTTTGTATTATGATATATAACTCATGTAAAGGGGAAAAATTTAAATAATATCAGAGAGAAAGGGCTTCTACAGTCCCCTTCTGGCATGGAAAATGCATGAAGAAAACTTTCTTGTAGATGGAAGACAGTGTCCCCCCCAAAATAAAAGAGAATCAAACAAGCAAAAAGAAAAAAAGGTTTCTTAATGCTCAAATACTAGACACATCTCCGTTGATTACTTCATGGAGTTATGGTGAAATTTATGCACAAGGAATTCTCTCTCTTGTCCTTAGCCCAGGCCTCTTAGAAACAGAATGAAGGCACATGTGCTTAGCCTTTGTCATTATATATCCTGACTCAGAGCTGGAGAAGAGGAAATCACCTGTTTATCAAACTCATGTTCCATACTGAGTCAGAGAAATTGTTTCCAACACCACCTTGGGCACCTTTCTATATCCATATGAGAAAAGCAATACCCACAACACAGCTAATTAAGAAAAAATGTGCATGAGTGTTGCCCAGCTCATGGCAAAGAAAGTACTTAAGCCAGGGAACTTATAAAAGATGCTGATACTGTGATAAGGAACAAAATCCAATCTTAAATACTCTACTTGTCTAAAATAAATGTTTTTTTTATGTAAATTATCCATGACAAAAAATGAAGAAAATATTGTGGGGGAAAATGTCTTATTTTAAAATTTTATTACATAAATTTGAAAATTAAAATGCATATCACAAAGAAAATTGCTGACATAAGTCAGGTGTGGTGACTATTTGAGAGACTGCATATCACAAAGAAAATTGCTGACATAGTCGGTCGTGGTGGCTATTTGAGAGACTGAGACAGGAAGATCAGAAATTTGAGACCAGCCTATGCAATTTACCAAGAACCTATCTCAAAATAAAAATAAAAAAGAATTAGGGATGTGGCTCAGCGATAGAATGCTTGCCTATCATATGTGAGGTTCAATGTCCAGCACCACAAACACACATAAATATGTTATCACATATTTCATCACTAAAAATCCAATAATATTTTAATCAAATTAATAGGGAAAAATGAGCATACTACCCCCAACACCAGAAG
Organism: Erethizon dorsatum; assembly: GCA_028451465.1. Lineage (NCBI taxonomy): Eukaryota > Metazoa > Chordata > Mammalia > Rodentia > Erethizontidae > Erethizon > Erethizon dorsatum. The sequence goes on from CM051824.1 coordinate 21,785,197, forward strand.
TTAGTTATATAAACATCATTTAATATCAATGATTTTAGAAATATAAATTGAAAAAATGATGCATGATTTTATTTTCTTAACAAAAGAGAAAATATTGTTTTGGTGGTGCCGTATATCAAATTTAAGGTTTGTACCTACTAGAGAAGTGCTGTACCACTGGGGTGCATCCCCAGTCCATCTGTCAATATTATTCTTGAAGGAAGAATCTGCCTGCCCCTGCCAATGTGGGCCAAAAGGAGCTGACTCCCAAATATCTCTTTAACTAATGAAGAATTTTATTTATTTTTTTTTTTTTGTGGGTACCGGGGGGTCGACCTCAGGATCTCGCGCGCCAGCAGGTGCCCGTGCCACTGAGCGATATCACCAGCCCCTTTTTCGTATGTGGGTTCCGGGAGTCGAACTCGGGCCCTCGCGCTTGCCGGGCAGGTGCTTAAGCCGCTGAGCCATCTCACTGGCCCAAGAATTTTAATTTTTAAAATATCTTAGAAAGAAAAATTATATGTAGATGAAATTTTTTCTGATGAAAATGACTCTTAATATGAAGTGAAACAATTGCTAAAAAAAGATACTTCTGTATCTAAAGTAAAATGAAAATACTGGAAATATAGTTTTACTGCGATATGCAAAAGAAAAGAAATGCTTGTTTTAAATTAAATACATAAAAATTGATGATGGCCATATTTTCATTTCCAGGAAGTTTATTAAATTTGTAATAAGCAACACTAATACAAGCAGTATGGCTAAAATGCCAGCATTTTCAAATACATAAATTTGGCTATGTCCTACCATAACCATTAATCCTGCCATTTCAACTTCATTGGATTAAGAAATGCCTGAGAGACTAGTAAAGTATACTCATAGGTGTGTCTGAGTGGGTCATGGATGCATGGCCTGCAGTACTATTTATGGATTCTTGCCCTTCCTTGTATGGTTCTGCTTTGCTTCCAGGCCATCCTTAATTGAGCAGTTTAGCTCCACCCCACAGTTCCACCCTGATGTTTCTGCTTTGGAGCCAGCCAAACCTGGAGTGAATCCTCTGTGACAATGAGCCACATTAAACTCTTCTTTCAAGTTGTGTGTGTCCAGTATTGTGTACCAATGATAGGAAACTAAAATAGAAATTTGGTACCAGAGAATAGGGGTTGTTGTTGTTGTCACTGTACCTGTCATAATGGTTTAGGAATCTTTGGAAAAGCTTTGCAGGAGGAGTTTGGAAAGGTTTGGAAATGCATGTTAGAGAAGATCTAGAATGCTGTAATCAGAGCTTCATGAGACAATCCAGTTGGAGGTCAGAAACCCACCATGCTGACAGGAATGCAAACAGTAAGGCCAGGCTCAGGATGTTTCCATTATGAGCAAGGATTCCACTGGCAGATGGACTAGAGGCCATGGGTGTTGCACTCTGGCACAAAAATTTGTCTATATTTTGCCCAAGTCCTGAAATTTTGAAGGAGACTGAGATTAAGTGCATTTGACAAATTAACCAGACAAAAGAGATTTCAAGATAACCTAACATTTGGGCCGTGGCAGGAGTACTGGTGGCTGCTTCTAGCCAGATTTATAGTAAGATAATGGGGAAAAAGTAAAGCAGAAAAATTTGTGATTGTTGAATTTCTCTTTGTATGTAGGATAGGGGCATTATGTTAGGAGGAAGTATGAACTTGCTATTTTCTTTATTTGGAAGTGAAATATGGTTCAAGGGGATGTATTTAGCTGTGAAATGGACAGGGGTGGATTGTATCCGATATGTCAACCTCACTGGATTAAAAACTCTTAGAAAATTAGTAAAGGATGTTGCTGGCTGTCTTTGCATGGGTCATGGAGGTGTGGCTTTGGGTATGATCCCTCACCTATTCCTCACAGACACTGTTCCCCTACTCTGCTTCCCAGCAGCCATGGTCTGAGTAGTTTGGCTGCACCACGTCCTTCCGTCATAATGTTTCTTCCTTGGATCCAGCTAACCATGGAGTGAATCCTATGTGATTGTGAGCTAAATTTAACCTCTTTTCTTTCAAAATGTTAGTTGTTAGTGTGTCACACCAAAAGGAAAGTAATACACCTAGAAAATAAGGTTTGAATTCAGTTGGAGTCATTTTACCTTTATAAATTTTCATGGTGATTGTGTAAATATACTATGTAATAAAATATTTAAATCTTAATTAAATACAACATATGGGTTAAATAAGGAAAATCATCATGTATGTACTATTTATTGCATTTTTTTCAGTTGTAAAATGTATTTGTTGAGAGAATCTAAATCCTATGTATGTTACCCATTGCAACTGACTGAATTCTTTTTCAGTGTCATTTCAAGTTCCCTGTTGCCATAGTTGCTGCTAAGGAAATGCATTTTTCTAAAAGATTTATAAATAATGATTGCAATGTTTTTAGCTCTTTGTAGTGAAATACAATATCCAATGCCTCTGAGAAGAATATAAATCCAAACACCAGGGAGCCATTCAGGTCACACTTGAGTCTTGTTACAAGTAGGGCAAGAAAAGTGTCTCAGTGGTATCCATTAATGTGCACTCTCCTGCCCCACTCAGAAGATAAATTCCATGTAGTTAGGATCTGAAGACATATATAAGACTGTCTTTAAGCTTTATATCCGCTTGTGTTACTGCAAAATCTTGTCAAACACCAAGAAGTTGCTATTTATTAACCTTTCCTTTTCTGGTATTGTTTATTTCCAAAATTTTTGTACATATCAAGTTAAAATATTTAATATATATGAACACGTTTTACCAAATGCATGTATTCTCTCTCTGAAATTATGTAGATTCCAATTTTTATTTAAAAATGAAAAAGATATTTATAGTTGAAAAGATGATTTTTTTTAAAAGATGATTTTAAGTATGGCTTTCAATATGTGCAGTAGCAATACTAAGAGCCATTTCACTCCATATATTTTTCAAAACTAGCCATTTTATACTGACTAAATTTTTGATTGTTTTTCCACATCTATGTATGTATACCATCTAAATTAGAAAATGGACCATCTAAAAACACAAACCACAAAAGCAAAGAAAAATATTAAAATAACACATGATATACAATCTAGAGCTTAAAAATGTTTCTGGCATTTATAGGTGCATATATAAATTCATACATACATAATTGCTATATATATTTGCAACACATACATATACCACATGACTAGAATAAGACATGATGGAGTAAGAAAACAACTTAAAAGAAAAGGTTTATTTTTCATATTTAGATTCAACACCATTTCATTCTGTTTGATGTTTTATCTTTTTAGTCACTAAGGTATCCTGCGCTGATATAAGTGCCAATGTATTATGACATCAAAATCTCATCGTGAGCTTTCAGGGTTTACTGTGACATTGAAGGACATGTCTAGCACTGTAGGGTCCCACCTACATCATCAATTAAATGCTTTGATCATAACCCATTATCCAGATTTAGTCACATTGCCTTGTTTCATTGTAAGTAACAGAGTAAAGGTTCCTCTCATGTGTCTGCAAAGTGGAAAAAGGGTAGAAATAAGCACTAGAAGGAAAAACCCACAATGTTCTTCCACAAAATATTCTCTTCTATCTCTCTTATGCTGTTATGGCAAAATTAGCGAGAAACACTCACGGAGACCGAGAACGGACACAAGGGAGCTTTCTTAGATGGCAGAAGTTGTCCTAGCCTCTGCCAAGACATCGATCCTAGGTCTTTTTTCTCAAGGGCTTCTTGTGTGTGTGTGTGTGGGTACCGGGGGTTGACCTCAGGACCTCACGTGCCAGCAGGCGCCCGTGCCACTGAGCAATATCACCATCTCAAGGGCTTTTATACATTTGCAAGTTCCTTAGTTTCCATAGCAACCCCATTGCACCACATCACCTTCCTGAAATTTCACAGGAACACTAGATTTATCACAAGACCCTCCTTAAATATCTGGTCAGTTTATCTCACAGGATGTGGTTAAATGTCATCATGGCCCATGTTTTCTATAACTATTTGTTCTCCCCTTGTGGGTTTTATGCTTAACTAGAAGGAGGGGTCTAAGGGAGTGAGTTCAACTATAGGTTAAGTGAACTTAAGACAACATCTTACAAAAAATGGAGTCACTTTAGCCATGGCATTCCCCCCTCAAGGACATATTTTCCTTCTACAACATACATAGTCCTTCATATGGTGGTGGCTCATATTCAGTGGTCTCAGTCATTTCAGTTAACACCATCATCTGTACCTGGCTCACAGTACTTTGGACTCTGGTTTTACCCAGTGAATTAAGCAGGGCCCAAAAGTAAGTATTACCATAAGAATTTTTATTGGCCCTGTTAGCCCAGAGACTAGGGATGTTAGCCAGAGATTTCAGTGGAACAACTGTTCATACCATCCTTGATTATTCTGACAAGCTTTAGCTCACTCATCTAATCTCTGTTTTAATGTCTAGAGCATTTATTATAATACCAAAGTTGTTTGTATAGAAACAGCATTTTTTTTCCCCAGGGCTGTACATAACCCTTCTTGTCCTGGGAGAAGGATACACAGGAAGAGGTCCATGACCAGAGTCATGTTGGTGTTCCATCACAGTACCTTTCTGTTGAAGTCTCTTGGACCATCAAGGTCTGAAGGTCTCTGGGGCAGATGGTCACCCTTCTGTGAGCTCCGGTGTCCACTCCTTGACTTGGGAGTGATGGCTCCATGGAGGACAACCTGTAAATTTAAGAGCAGTGGGTGTGGTTAGAATTACCTTATGAGGCCCCTCCCATTTGGGTTGGAGGGGCTCTTTTCTCCAGGCCTTGTCCAGGACTTGGTCACCCAGTTCAAAGGAGTAGACCAGCATGGGAACTGGGATACCATGTTGCTGCAACACAGTCTTTTGGAGCCCTTGTAGTTTGGTGTAATGCCTTCACATGTTGGTGCAAGTTCAAAGTTCCCATCTCCTATAATCCATCCAAAATAGGTATCATTGGGGAGATCTCCCAAAGACTATCTCAAGTGGAGGTAGTCCATCTCAGTACAGAGTGCACCGTGATCACAGAAGTGTCACTGGGAGTGTAGTAACCCAATTAGCCCCATCTCTTGGCATAGCTTAGCCAAGGTTTTTCTTTTTTTTTTTTTTAAGGTACAATTTTGTCTCTCCAGTTGACCAGAGCTCTGTGGCCGGTAGGCATAGTGTAGCTTCCATTTGAGGACCAGCATTGCTGCAAGGCTTTTGACCACTCTACTCACAAAAATGGGTCCATTATCTGAACCTACCATTATGGGGAGTCCACACTGTGGAATAAGCAGCTCCATCAAAGTTTTTACCACCTCCCTGATTGTTTCAGTCTTAGTGGGGAGGGACTCCACCCATCCTGAGTAGTTGCAAATCAAAACTAACAAGTATATTTTATTTCCACCAGTGGGTTTAATTTTAGGAAAGTCACTTCAATGTCCTCAAATGACACAGTTCCTTGTCAGTTGTTGTTACAGTTTGGAGACAGGGTTGTTGTGGGCACAAGTTGTGCACCCCTCAGTCACTGAAGCACATAAGGTCCATAGCCTAGAAATAAAGCTGTAAGGGCCAAGCAACATTGCCATAGCAATCTTTCCCAAGTGGGTGTGACTATGTAAGCCCTGTATTACAAAATGTTCCAGGGCCTCCGGAAGGAATATCTCCTTCCAGCAAAACCTGCCAGCCATCCTTCTCAGTGGTCCCTTCTGCTTTTGCCCACTCCAACCCTGCTTCTGAATATTTGGGTGGCTTGAGAAATGGGGCCACTAGGACCTAAGCTGTGAGTCATAGCTCCCCCGTGGCGGCCTGTTTAGCTGCCAAGTCTGCTGCCCAGTTTCCTCTAGCTTCCATAGAATTGTCCTTCTGGTGCCCAGGGCAGTGAATTACGGCCACTTTGGTGGGTAGCCAAACAGCCTGTGGTAGGTTTAATATCTCTTGAGAGTTTTTAATGTCCTTTCCTATTTCAGAGCCCAGGTGAGGGCAATCAGCTCAGCTGTCTGCGTGGATGTCCAGGAGGCAAACCCTCCAACTGGACAGTTTGTTCCAGGGTGACAACTGCCACTCCTGCACTCCAAACCCCATCGGTTACCATACTGCTGCTGTCTGAAAACAGGGTCAGGTCAGGGTTTTGGAAGGGTGTGTCCTGAAGATCCAGCTGAGCTGAGTAGATTGCTTCAGTCACCTCAGTGCAGTCATGTTTGGGCAGCTCCAAGGATGTAGGCAGAAGGGAGGCTTGGTTGAAAGCCTGAATGATTTTAATAGTTAGTCTGGGGTCTTCCAAAAGAACACTTTTATATTGAGCCAATCTAGTTCCCAACAGCCATTGGCTGCCAGGTCCTCTCAGCAGTCTCTATAGCATGAAGAATGAACACATTTAATTTTTGCCCCAGAGTTAGCCTATCAGCTTTTTTCATCAGGATGGTGGTGGCTGTGGTGTCTCATAGGCAAAGAGGCAATTCTGCCACTGCAGGATCTATTTTTTTTTTTTTTTTTTTTTTTTTACAAATATGCCACTGGGCACTTCCAAGTTTGAGTCAGAACACCCTGGGCAGTGTCTTTTTTTTTTTTTTTTTAAGTTAAACCCTAAATATCTGGCTTTTTGTTTACAAATTTGATCTAGATATCAAGCACTTTGAACTATAAAGTATAGTAGAGGAGTGTTACATATATATTTTTTTATCAATTATGGTTGTCTTAGTAGTTGAATCCTTATAGAATGTTAACAGATAACAGTTATGTAGTTTTACAAAGAGAACTTGAGATCAAAAGCCATACATAGTACTTTAGCATAACATTTCTGATATTTTTGTAGCACACTTAAATTTCCATCTTCATATAGAGTAGCGTTTTTAGTCACTCATCTCTATCTAGTACATAAAAAGATTTTATCTAACTTGTTGTCCTTTAATGGGATGTCATTGAGGAAATTTATGACATTGCCTGTACTATTTACTATCTAGGCATCTCTAAGTACTGTGGCACATATATAGCATATACATCACATAGGTTTCTGTTAAAAATTATCATTTGGCTGGTGACCTAACTATCTGGAGCACAAGAGAAAGGCAGATATCTGAATCTGAAAGAAAATGTTTATCTCCATAAACAATCCCAGTTTTACATTATAGAAGACCTATACATCTGGAAGACATTTATATATCTAATACACTATGAGATTAGCAATAATGAATTATCATAGTTATATGACAATGTTTCTTAATTTAGTTTCGTACCAGAGCATCTTTAAATCAGAAAACCCTATTGTCCTATTTTTAGAAAATTTAACCTTTTAACAATGACAAATGTAAACACATCACAATAATATATTTTGAACATTTATTGGCATGTCTCCCATAAAGCTATGGAGATCACTGGGGCCTCCCATTAATGAACAAAAACTGGATACTTATTATTTCAGGCAACTGCTTTCCTGTTCATCAATTGGAGTCCTAATAACCTCTCCCTACCCTGAGGGATTTTTGTTTAATTATCTTAGCAATTTTGATCACTTATGAAAAACAGATTATATCACTTAACACATTATTTTTGAACAATAAGAAACTCTCAAATTATAATAAAACAATAAACAAAAACAAGCATTACATTTATAAAATCAATTTTAACATCATTTTAGCCAGCTGGCAACTTTGGTGGAAGCATATCAGACAAAATGCAAAATGCAAAAAGAAGAAAATTTTGTTGAGCTTGACTAAAACAGCTGTTTACAGATTGGACACATAGACAAACAAACAAAATACATAGGATAAACATGTTTATAAAATCAGAGTGCACTTATATATAATTTTGGCCAAATTGAATTACAATAACTCTTTTGCAATTTTAGAAGTTTGTAATTATAAGTAGACTAGTCAGAATTATTTATAGGTCAATGGCAGAGATCTCTTATATGAAGAATTTGGAAGAAACAAAAAATAAATTCCCACACAAGAATACTGACAACTTTTGTGTTCTTCTTTCATGTAGCTTCCAGTTCAGTCATCTCCACACCCTCTGTCACATACTCAGAACTTCCTTTTATTTTATGGGAGTTTTAGAAGGAACAACCTGAGCTCCATTAAATTAACAAGTAACTATATATATATATTATATATATATAAAATATAATATATATAGATATATTACTTTCACAACCTTTCCTTGACATATGTAAGCTTTCTAGCCTTGTCATTATCTCTTCTTATCTCTTCAGTAGGACTTTTATCATAAAGAATCCTCTCATATCAAAAGTATAGCTCTTACATTTATAGCCTTCTTAATATTTTTCTTCTCCCACTTACTATAACCTTTTACAACAAACTTGATTGTAGCTTCTAGGATTTTAAAGTGTCCCCTTTTTTCTTTTCTTCACTCTGATAGTAAATTTGACTAATTGCCAACAGATCTCTGGGTAACCTTGAATCAGTGTTTTGATTTTAAAACAACAGAGCAGAGAGCAAGTTAATCTTATAATTGTCATTTAGGAGTTTGTAGTGCACAAGAAATGCTTTATGCACATCAATTCAAACTGAAAACCAAAAGGATAATTACCAAGTAGTTAAAATTTGCAGGGCTGGTGAGATAGCTCAGTGGCATAAGCACCTGCCTGGCAAGCACGAGGTCCTGAGTTTGACTCCTGCTACCCACATGAAGGAAAAAAATAGGCCAGTGATACCACTCAGTGTCACAAGCACTTGCTGGCAAGTGTGAGGTTCTGAGGTTGACTCCCAGTACCCACATAAAAAAAAAATTGTAATTTTATTTCTCCTGTAAAACTTCCCTAGATGCTTGCAGGCAGTGCCAGGATGATGTCAGGGCTGGCCACTGGGGTAATGCTCGCACTGCACACAACCAGGTGTTTATATATCGGAACTGCTCCAGGTGTCCAGGCTTCCTGGTGACAATATTTCATACATCACTGGTTGTCTGAGGATTGAGCATCCCATCTGCTGACCAGCCTATGCCAAAAGAGGACCATTTTAATTTACATAGAGTGTGGAGCCTCTTTGGCTTCATCTTTATCCCATAGTCTCCCTTAAACTTATCAAAATTCTTAATTATGCATTCCAAAACAGTTGGTTTGCTGCTGGTTGAACCCATTTTAGCCTGATGTGAAAAAACAAAAACAGCCTACCTCAGTAAATCATTCTTTTCCCCAACTCTCCCAAAAGTCTGAGCAAAAGTCCAGGGTGTATGAAATTTGAGAAGACAGCCATTACCACGATGGCAAAGGGTAAACAATCCAGGTCCCCCAGAGTTTCCAAGTAGAGGAGTGCAAGGGGCAGAAAAGGCAAAAACAGAGTGGCCACTAATACTCCAAATCAAATGACAGATTCAGTTGTGACCTAAAATCACTGGCATATTTGGGACAACACAAATACACAGAGGATAAACTACCTGGGAAAAAATTTTTGCTTTCTGACCTGACAATTTAACAATTTGGAACAAATTCAGAGACAGGCTCTGACCAAATTCTCAGTTACACTGGGACAGACAAATTCAGAGACAGGCTGTGGCCAAATTCCCAGCTATACAGAGACTAACTGACCACTGTGACTGGGGTCTGGGCCCTTCACAAATGTTACACAAATTTAGCAAGATGCACGTTCAAAGAAGACAAGTCCCCAGAAGAGCCCAAAGTGAAACCAAAACAAAATTCTTACCTCAACTGGGGAGCAGGCTCAGTTGTATTATCTCACAGTCATGGCATCCCACCTCATGGTTGTCTCAGGTGGCCAGCTAAAAATCATCTGGGGAACCTTGCCACTCAGAGAGTGACCTGAAAGGCAAGGAGGCATGGGGCTCCTTCAAAAAAAGGACCTTCCCTGTGAGGATCTTGTGAGGGACCTCCAAATGTTATGGCAAAATTAGCAAGAAACACTCATGGAGACCAAGATCAGACACAAGGGAGCTATATTAGCCAGCAGAAGATGTCCTAGCTTCTGCCAAAATGTTGACCCTAGGTCTTTGTTCTCAAGGGCTTTATACATTAACAAGTTCCTTAGTTTCCATAGCAATTCCATTGCACCACATCACCTTACTGGAATTTCACAGGAACATCACTAGATTTATCACAAGACCCTCCTTAAACAACTGGTCAGTTTATCTCAGAGGATGCTGTCAAAGGTCAGCATAGCCCATGTTTGCTACAATTTATTCCTCCCTTGTGCGTTTTATGTCTAAATAGGAGGGGGTCTAAGGGAGTGAGTTCAACTATAGGTTAAGTGAAGTTAAGATGATGTCTTAAAAAAAATGGAGTCATTTCAGCCATGTCAATGCATTCATGTTTTTCTACTTTTCTGTTTCTCAAAACTCTCAAATCATGTATAAATGCGTATAATATGAATTTTGCCCTATCAATAGTATCCATAATAACATTGATATTTTCATGTTAAGAAATAGATATGCACATCCTTCCCTGATTTCCTATTACATAGATTTTGGAAAAATTGTCCACTTACCCCCTTACCTGGGTTTAGTGTGTCGAACCATGTATTAATGTCAATCTTTGACAGACTGTGTATAAAAGTTACATAATTTAAAAATCTCTTTCTTGTGATATATATTGATTCGGAACACACTGATTTGTCAAAAAATTGTCATTCTGCAGCTGGGTACAGTGGCATGCACATGTAGCCTAACTATGCAGAAGGATCACTTGACCCTAAGAGTTCAAAGCCAGCCTGGGTAACATCTTGATATCTCATCTCAAAAAAAGAAAAATTGATGTTTTTTTTTTATTGTTGTTTTTATAGTCATTTTCTCTATATTTTGTCTCATTTATATGGTTCCTTGAGAATATTTCTCAATTTCATATTTAATGATAGATTTTTCATATTGGAAATTGCATTTTGATTTTACTCTTTAATGTCATATTTTACTATGGTTTCCATGGAAATTTGGCAGGAAAAACAATCAAGCATATGAATTCAATATACTGTCTTTATAGAAAACTAAAATAAATTCCTCTGGACAGTACAGTATATTTAAAAAGCCTGCTGGACTTGAGATCAGGTTACAGTTTCCAATCTTACTATTAACTAATCTTACGTTTGAGTGAAGTAATCTAACAGTGCCTCTCAAAATAGAGAGACAATGCAGGTTTGGTTAAGACTTATTATTTTTTTTTTTTTTGTGGGTACCGGGGGGACGACCTCAGGACCTCACGCGCCAACAGGCACCCGTGCCGCTGAGCGATATCACCGGCCCCTTTTTTGTATGTGGGTTCCAGGAGTCGAACTCGGGCCTTCGCGCTTGCAAGGCAGGTGCTTAAGCCGCTGAGCCGTCTCACCGGCCCTTGGTTAAGACTTATTAAATGGAAGAATATAGACTATGGTCATACAATATAATTATCTCTATAAAGGTTGGCTTATTTTTCTCTTCACAGTGTATTCTCTTATTAAGATTTCTAGGGCTGGTGAGATGGCTCAGCGGCATAAGCGCCTGCCTGGCAAGCGCAAGGGCCTGAGTTCGACTCCCAGAACCCACATACGAAAAAAGGGCCGGTGATATCAATCAGCGGCACTGGTGCCTGCTGGAGTGTGAGGTCCTGAGATTGACCCTCGGTACCCACAAAAAAAAAAAAGATTTCTAAATTACTTTTTTCTTATCTGAAAACCTGAAGCATATAGAAATTATGTTAAATATTTGCATATGAATTTTGATGTTATTTTTAAGTTTTGATTTTCATTGGCAATGTTTATATTGACATCATTAGAAGTAAGACACATTTATACAAATATAAAAAAATTTGTGGCCTCTTATAATTTGAACTGTTTTTGAATTAAAAAGATATATGGTACAGAATTTGAGGAACACATTTTAAATCAATACTAAAATCTTTGTTGGTTTTTGATTTTTCAATTATTTAAGTAATCTTTATCTGGGAATGTATTCCTCTATTTTTTCTCACAAGACTGCACTTTTTAATGTCAAATCAGTTTGAATTCTGTCAAAAAGTTCGTTAACCTGAATATACATCCTAGAGGTATAACAAAATGTTTTCTTTCTTTCTTTCTTTCTTTCTTTCTTTCTTTCTTTCTTTCTTTCTTTCTTTGTCTTTCTTTCTTTCTTCTTTCAGTACTGGGTATTAAACCCAAGGCCTTTGCACTAAGCAGCATCTCCCATCCATTTTCTATTTTTTTTTCTTTTGAGACAGGGTCTCACTAACTCACTAAAGTACACAGGCTGGTGTTTAACTTATGATCCTCTTACCTCACCCTCCCAGAGTGCTGAGATTATTGGTGTATACCTCAACAGATAGGTGAAACCTATATTTTAATAGTGCTGTAGCTTACCCCCATCTTTCCCCTATTTAATAAATATTCCAATTTTTCAGGCATTATGAAAATATATGGCAGGTAGTAAATATCACCCATTCACTGGAAACACAAAGTTGAATAGCGTACTGTCCTTAACTTATTCATTTGGATAGAACATAGAAAAGAGACAGGTAGCTGAAGTAATATCTAGCTTTATGAAGTTTGTCTACAATAAAGTTGAAATATGCCTAAACTAGAAGATCACAGGAACTCAAAAGACATAAATATGTCATGGAACACATGCAGCCAGGAAGAACACACATTTCAAGAACTCTAAATAATTTATAGTGGCTGGAGCATTAGATAATCACGAAACTGTAGGGAAGGAAAGAAAGAAAACAAGGTAGAATGAACATTGATTCTAATCCTGGAGCTTGAACTTTGAAGGCATTGAGAACACTAAATTCAATAACTCAAAGAAAGTTATCAGGATAAACAGGATATAGTGATCAAGAAAGCTGTAACATAATAGTTGCAGCTACTTGATATTAGGGTCCACATTAGTGGAGACTTGGCTTTTTGTATCTAACATGTCAATTGAATCACACAATTTACTATTTTCTGCCCATTCTTTTATATGTTTTATTCATTTTCATACTGGTTTAGTCCATAAATATTTGATTGTTTGTAAAATTTATATTTTTGTGTGATTTTCCTCTAAGAAATTAGACCTAAGATAATTGGAGAGAGGGGCCAAGAAAAAGGACAAAGGTATATTATATTGAGAGGTAAGGAAATGAAAACAAGACAAATAATGTGATATTTTGTATTAAACAGATTCTACCTCAGAGGTTTTAAACATTTAAGTGTTTTATATTCAAAATAACTGAATTGACAAAATCTTATTGCATAATCCTTGAATACAAGATTCAGTCATCCTGCCTACTTTGGAAGCAGAAATATATTATTTTCCCTTTCTTCCTTTCTCCTTTCACTCATCCCAGTTTCTCCTTCCTTTTGAACAGTTTCTTCCCATTTTACAAAAACTATTGTACATTTTGGATATTATTTACTCTTTCAGCTTCTTACATTAGGGAGACAATATGAAGTTTACACAGGTCCATCTGGTTTATTTCACTTATGAATATGGTCTCAAATTGCATCGATTTACCTATAAATGTCTCACGTTTATCCTTCTTTATAGCTGAGTAGTACTCCATTGTATAAATATACCTCATCTTTTTTACCCATTCCTCGGGTGATGGGCATTTAGGTTATTTCCAAGATTTAGCTATTACAAATTGTGCTGCTATAAACATGGGTACATGTATTTCACTGTGATATGATGTTTTTAATTCTTCTGGGAAAATACCCAGAAGGGGAATAGCTTGGTCTAATGGCATCTCTAACCCTAGTTTTATGAGGAATCTCCACACTGATTTCCACAGTGTTTGCACCAGTCTTGTAGACTAATAGTGGAGAATAGTTCATTTTTCCCCATAGCCTATCCAGCATTTGTTATTGGTTGATTTCATGATGATAGCCATCCTTTCTCAGTGTTGTTTTATTTTGCATCTCTCAAATGACCAATGATGTTGAACTTTTTTTTATATATTTATACTATTTGTATTTCTTCATCTGAGAAGTGTGTGTTCATCTCAGATGCCCATTTTTGGATTGGGTCTTTCAAGTGAGGGGGGTCTGATTTTTTTCAATTCTTTATATCTTAAAGATATGTCCTGTGTCTCAGGGAAAATTGGCTAAAACATTTTCCCACTCTGTGAGTTATCTTTTCACTCTATTGGTGATTTCTTTTGATGTGCAAATGCTTTTTAATAAGATAAGATCCCAGTCATTGATTCTTTGAAGTGTTTCTCATGCAGTTTGGGTTTTGTTCTTGAAGTCTCTGCCTACACCTGTCTTCAAGATTTCTACCTATTTTCTCTTCCAGTAGATTTAGTGTTTCTGTTTTAATATTTAGATCTTTGACCCATTTTGAATTTAGTTTAGTGCATAGTGATAGACATGTATCTAGTTTTAGTCTTCAGCATGTAGACAGCCAGTTTTTCTAGCACCATTTATTAAAGAGGCTATCTTTCTTCCAAGGAACATGTTTGACTCATTTGTCAAAGATAAGGTGGCTGAGTGTGTTTGGAGTTGTTTCTGCATCTTCGAATCTGTTCCACTGGTCCTCAGGTCTGTTTTTTTTATTTGTTTGTTTGTTTTGTTTGCCAGTACCATGCTTATTTTATCATTGTACTATTGTATTATAATTTCAAGTCAAGGATTGTGATGCCTCCTGCCTTGCCTTTGTTGCCCAGGATTGCCTTTGATATTCTAGGTTTCTTCTGTTCCCAGATGAATTATAGGAATATTTTCTCTAGTTCTGTGAGGTATATTAATGGTATTTTGATCAGAATTGGATTAAATCTGTATAATAATTTTGAGAGTATGGCCATTTTCACTATGTTGGCTCTTTCTATCCATGAGCAAGCGATATCTTTCCATTTTCTGGTATCATCTTTGATCTCCTTTTTCAGAGTACTGTAATTTTCAATAATACATCCTTTACTTCCTTTGTTAGATTGATTCTTAGGTATTGCATTTTTTGGCTGCTATTGTGAAGGGTGTGGTTTTTGTCCATTTAGTATGAGTTTGGCTGTTGGTTTGTCATAGATGGTTTTTATCAGATTGAAGTACAGATCATCTATTCTGATTTTCTGTATAATTTTTTTGTCATGAATGAATGCTGGAATTTATCAAAAGCTTTTGTTGTGTCTATTGAGATGATCATGTGATTTTTGTCTTTGGCTCTGTCAATATGACGTATTACATTTATTGATTTGCATATGTTGACCATCCCTGCATTGTGTATAATCTTCTTGATGATTTGCTGTATCTGTTTGCTGGTATCTTATTGATGATTTTTCATCTATGTTCATTAGGGAGATTGGCCCTGTAGTTCTGTTTTTTGTTTGGGTCTTTCTTTGGTTTTGGTATCAAGGTAACACCTGCCTCCAGGAATGATTTAAGGAGTATTGCTTCCCTTTCAATTTAATTAAAAATTTTGAGGAGTATCAGCCTTAAATCTTCTTTAAATTTCTTGTAGAATTCAGCCTTGAATCCATCAGGACCTGGGCTTTTCTTGGTTGGTAAATATTTAATTATATTTTCAACCTCATTAACTGATACTGGGTTATTTAGAATTTTTATATCTTCTGGATTCAGCTTTGATAATTCATACATATCTAGGAATCTGTGCATTTCTTCTGTATTTTCCATCCTATGTGAGTAAAAGATTTTCAAAGTAGATATTGACCTTCTGAATTTCTGCAGGATCTGTAGTGATTTTACCCTTTTCATTCCTCAGTGCATGAATTTGAGTCTTTTTTTTTCTTTTTTTGATAAGGTTGGCTAAGTGTTTATCAATTTTATTTATTATTTCAAAGAACCAACTCTTCAATTCATTAATACTTTTTATTGTTTTCTTGGTCTTCATTGTGTTAATTTCTGCTCTGATCTTTATAATTTCCTCGCTTGTATGGGCTTTGGGTTTTTCTTGCTCTTCTTTTTCTAGAAGCTCGAGGTGTAACATTAGGTTGTTTATTTGTGCTTTTTCTATTTTCCTGATGTGAGAATTCACTGATATAAATTTCCCTCTTAAGACAGCTTTCATTGCACCCCATAAGTTCCAGTATGTTGCATGTGCATTCTCATTTAATTGTAGATATTGTTTAATTTCTTCCTTTATTTCTTCTGTGACCAACTGGCTGTTAAGGATGGTGTTATTTATTTTCTATGTGTTTACGCAGTTTTTGAAGTTTCTTTTGCACTTAATTTCCAATTTCATTGCACTATGGTCAGATAGTATGCATTGGTAATTTCAATACCTTTGCATTTACTTAAGCATGATCTGTGGGCTAGTAGATGGTCTATTTTAGAGAACATCCCATATGAAGTTGAGAAGAATGTGTATTCTGATGATGTTGAGTGGAACATCTACTAAGTCCATTGTTCACAGGTTTTGTTCAGTTCTGTTATTTCTTTTCCAATTTTTTGTCTAGTTGATCTATCTCTTTGTGACAATGGGGTTTTAAGGTCTCCCATTACAATTAAGTTATTGCTTATTTGATTTTTCATGTCTATGAATTATTGTCTTATATAGTTGGGTGCTCCCTTATTTGGTATATATATATATATATATATATATATATATATATATATATGAATCTTATCTCTTCCTCTTGAAGTTGTCCCCTAACAAATATGTAGTGACTTTCTTTATGACTTTTGATAATTCTTGGTTTGAAGTTCACATTGTCTGCGAACAGAATATCTACCCCTGTTTTTTTCTGGTATCTTGTTGCATGGAAGATTCTTTTCCACCCTTTGACTTTCAGACTAAGAATTTATTTTTGAGTTAAATGTGTTTCTTGTATAGAACACACTGTTGGATCTTCTTTCTTGATCCATTTGGCTAGTATGTTTCTTTTGATTGGTGAATTGAGGCCATTTACATTGGTGGTTATAACTGATATGTGTTGGCTTATCTTTCTCATGGTATTTTCCTGCTGTTGGTTCCCTGCATTTCTCCTCTGTTTAATTGCTTGCCTGGCCTGGTGGTTTCTTTCTGTAGTTGTTCTTGGAATTATGGTCATATTTATCTCTGTCTAGAATATCTTTCAGTACTCTTTGTACAGTTGGTTTGGTGGTGATGAATTTCTTCGGCTGTTCTTTGTCATGGTGGTATCTTATTCCTCCATTAATTTTGAAAGATAGTTTTGCAGGGTACATCTGTCTGGGCTTGAAGTTGTTTTCTTTCAGGACTTAAAATACTTCACTCCAAGCTCTTCTTGACTTGAGGGTTTGTGGCAAAAAGTCTGCCATGATTCTGGTGTGCTTTCCTTTATAGGTGATCTGTTTCTTTTCTCTAACAGCTTTTAATATTCTGTTCTTGTGCTGAATTTCTGGAATCTTGATTATTATATATCTTGGTGTAGTTTTATTTTGGTGATGGCCATTTGGAGTTCTATATGCTTCATTTATTTGTATGTCACATTTTTAATCCATGCTTGGGAAGTTTTCTGCCATCATTTCTGTGAAGAGTTTTTTCTTTTTTATTTTTTTATGGCATTTGTGCTGTCTCCAGCTTCTCATTGACCCCAATCAATCTTATGTTATCCTTTTTTTTTTGTGGGTACTGGGGGTCAACCTCAGGACCTCACATGCCAACAGGTGCTCATGCCACTGAGCAATATCACTGGCCCTTTTTCCATATGTGGGTACCAGTAGTCAGACTCAGGACCTCACGCTTGCGAGGCAGGCACTTATGCCACTGAGCTATCTCACTGGCCCTCTTGTGTTATTCTTCTTTGCTTCATATTGTAGCTGTTGGCTTGATTTTTCATGGTCCCTTGCTATTTCTATCTTTCTTTTCATGATCACTAGCTGCAATTCTGTCTTCAATATTTGAAATTCTATCCTCTCCTTCACTCAATTTGTTGCGTATACTTTTAATGGAGGCTTTACTGTCTTGGATTTCTGTTTGGATCTATTTCATGCATTCCATTCCTTTCCTATGTTGAGAATTTTTTGTTTCTATCATTTTTCTAAGCTCATCTATTCTGTGGCTTCTCTAATATCTTTGATTTTAAGCATCATTTCCTTTTTTACCTGAGAGATTATTTTCCTATAGACTTTTCCACTTGTTTTTTCACTTTTTTTGCTATCATTTCAGAAAGCTCCAGTGTTTGACTTCCAATTTCATCTTTATCATTGAGTTCTGGGCTTGTCCTGGGTGGGCTGGGGTTCTGGGCTTGCATTTTGCTGCTGCATCTTGTCATTTTTCTATTTTCTCTTTTTTATTTTGTTTTGTTTTCTATGTTGATGCTTGCCAAATTCTTATGATATATAGCTTTATCCCTAGTATTGAGGCTTCCCCAGGAGATTTCTATTCTTCAGGGATATCCTTAGATGTAGGTGGTTCTTTATAGCTATCTCAAGAATCTACTTTCCCTATTTGCAAAGGACACAAACTGTTTGGTTCAGCTCCCAATCCTTTATTACTGGGCTGTGGTGATGATTATGATCCCATACAATCACAGTGTTATCATACAGGGGAGAAAAACTGTTTACAACATGTATGACATCCTGGCTAAATAGTACAGTTAATAATAACAATTGTTTCAAGAAAAGCTTAACTACTGGCAATCTATGGTAACCATTAACCTGCTATCAAAGGAGCAAACTCTAAAGTTATATAAAAAAATCAAGTATATACCTTGCACTTGTATGCAGTGATTTTCTCCTTATTGGAATAATTTTACCCTTCTGTGGGGGGGTGGGGATAAGATGGGTGGGGGACAGGATACAGTGATGGATGAGGTCAAATACAGTAGAGTCACGGCTGGAAGTCAGAGGATGATCACATGAGTTTTGGGAAACTGGAGGACACAAGAGGGAAAGAATGAAATAACCTGTGAAGGAGAAACCAGAAAGGGCAGAGACAATGTTTACTCACTTGAAAGTTTAAATTCAAGAAGTAGTTGAGGAAAGAGAGAAAGAGGATCAAGAGAAGAAAATGAAAAAGACAGGTAAGAAACCTAAACAGTTAAAAATAAGGAAGAAAGAGAAAGAGAATGAAAAATAAAAGAAAGGAAGAAAAAGGAAACCAGAGAAAGATAAGAGAGGACAAAAACACAAATAAAAAATAACCACAGAATGCAAAATAAAACAAGATGACATCCATCAGATAGGAAAGGAATAGCCAATCAGACACACAAGGGGAATAAAGTAGTAGAATACATCTGGTGTTTACAGTTCTGTAACAGTGTCAAGGTTTAACCCCAGAAATGTGCTGGTTATGGAGCTAATCTTGGCTTCTGGATGTGGGGGCTGGGGCTGGTCTTCTATTGGTGGAGTTCTCCAGAGTCCAACTGCTGGCTCCTCACTGCTACTTCAGACATTTCCACATTGCTGGCCTCACTAATTACTCCACCCTCCAAAGGTGTGTATGTGCTTATGCACCTGGGATTGCTTGTTGTCCTGGGTCTCAGGGCTTTGGTTGTTCCACCCACCAAAAGAGTGTGTCCTTACACTCCTCTCACAGGCCCTGCCAGCCTGGGACAATGAAGGAAGCACACACATATGAAAATATTAGTTTACAGTTAAATCTCTCTTCTTACCTTCTGTCCTTTTTCTTAAAAAATCATTTATTTCTTAAAAGTCAATGTCCAATGTGACATTTTTTGTTGTTAGAGCCTTTGTTTCTTCTATATATGTAATTTTGATTGTGCTTTATGCTGAAGAAAAACTGCCAACTAAGAAAAAAATAATTTATACTATACAATGCTAAAATATCAGCTGGTTAAAGGCCAAAAGCCAGTTAACGTACAGAATATTTCAACCAACTAGGTTAGTTTTCTGATATGGTTAACATTTTAAATATATTAATTATATTATAAAAATATTAATAACTGAAGATTTCAAATAGGGTGCATTTTTAAAATCAAGATCAAAACATTGTCAATGTAAGTTTTGACTGCCTTGTATTTTACATTTTTATTTTTATTTATTTATTTATTTATTTATTTAATGTGGGTATCAGGAGTTGAACTCAGGACCTCGTGCTTGCCAGGGAGGTGCTTACGCCACTGAGCCATCTCACCGGCCCTATTTTATATTTTTAAAAGCATATTCTAATTTTACTGAATTATTCTCTGAAGTAAGAGCAAAGAGTAAGTTCTTTTTTTTTTGTGGGTACCGGGGGTCGACCTCAGGACCTCGTGCACCAGCAGGTGCCTGTGCTGCTGAGTGATATCACCAGCCCTTTTTTCGCATGTGGGTTCCAGGAGTTGAACTCAGGACTTTCTGCTTGCCAGGCAGGCACTTATGCCACTGAGCTATCTCACTGGCCCAAGAGTAAGTCTTAACCTGTCCAAAAACCTAAATTTTAACCTACATGCCCTAGCAAAATTCACAATATTGAAGCAATATTTGAGATTCTTCCTCACCATTGTTTCAACCCTGTAAATTATAGGAAACATAAAAGTTTGCCATATAATCCTAAATTTATCAAAGTATAGTATCCCCATCAACCATGTCAAATGCGGTTCATAATGCTATGAAATAAAAATGTCCATACTTATGTATAAGGAAGTAATTTATGTTTAATTAATATATTTAGCCTTATTATTTTGATTGTATAAACATTTTATGTTACTTTTTTAGGTAATTCATTTTTAAAATCTTACCAAACAGTATGGATTATCTTATTATATATTATAAAGACAGAAAGAAACTTCATTGGTAAAATTTAAAACGATACCTTGGTTTTTCTATTTTATTTTATATTATAAGCATCTACATTTAATGTTTCTTTTTCTCATGAGAGATCTTTAATATTAGCTTGCAATTAATTGTGTATGCTACTAAATTTTTATTATTTTATTGACTAGAAATTTTCTATGTTGTGTTGTAACGGGATTAAATTTGTATAGATTTAATCATACTCAGCAACTACTAAAATTTAATAGTAAAACATTTCTCTTTTCTGAAATTTTAAAATGCCCCCATTGCTTAATTAATTTATTTTTTTTTGGTGGGTACCAGGGGTCGATGTCAGGACCTCGCGCGGCAGCAGGCGCCCATGCCGCTGAGCGATATCACTGGCCCTTTTTCCATATGTGGGTTCCGGGAGTCGAACTCGGGTCCTCACGTTTGCCAGGCAGGCGCTTACGCCGCTGAGCCATCTCACCAGCCCCCCCATTTCTTTTTAAAGAAAATTTGTACCATAATACTCTCAGATTGATGTTGGATTTGTTTCTTCTGCAAGAAAATAAAAAGGAAAAGGAAAACCACAAAATGTTATTGAAATAAAAGTTTGCAACCCAGTTTTGTAGATAGCAGAGATTTATGTCATTTGACCTTTAGTTAAATACTCTAAGCCTCTAGGAATAAAGGCTCTACAGTAGCATTAAGTATTATTGCTCTTATCTTCATCATTTAAATGCAATCTTTTAACTACTTAAGATTCACCTCTCACTGTTGGACACTTTCTTTAATACCTCTATAATTGTAAAGAGGGCTTTGATGAGTGTATTAAGGTTTCCCCCGCTTATGAGTGAATTGCCTGTGTAGTAGTAGATAAGCAGACTTCAAGAAAAGTTGAGGTTAGCAACATCCAACTTCCTTTGATTTCTTCATTTTCTAATTTCTTTAAAGTACAACTTTCCTCACCCTGAGAAATTATGCATGAAAGTATCATGTTAAGGTAGGAGGAATACAGACCAGATTAGGAGATATAAATTGTATTTTCAACTCTGTAGTTAACTTCCAGCAAAATCTTGAGAAAATTACTGAAATCACCTGCACAAGAGAGGAATAGCATAGAAACCATTTGCTGTAGAAATATTAGGACTATACAAGAGTATCTTTAATATTCTTAATCATTGGGCCAGTGAGATGGCTCAGTGGCATAAACGCCTGCCCGGCAAGTGCAAGGGCCCGAGTTCGACTCCCGGAACCCACATACAAAAAAAGGGCTGGTGATATTGCTTAGCAGCACAGGCGCCTGCTGGTGCACAAGGTCCTGAGGTTGACCCCCGGTACCCACCAAAAAAAAAAAAAAAAGTATTCTTAATCATCTCAGTGATTCATTGACCTTTAGTGAGAATAAATATGTTGTCTGTCCAATGGAATTATAAACCCAGTTTTTTAAAAAATTATGATAATTATATAAATAATATTTTTTATTTTACAGAGAAAAAATAAAAATAACAATGAAACAGAGTTTCAAAACAGGTTATTAAGAGAGTAACAATAATTAATACATTGTGTGTTGTCTTTGCAGTAGTTATTCAGAGTGCAAGATATAGCATGATATCTTGTCCAAACAATATTAGCACAAACCTTTTTCAATGAAACAAGAGAAACTAGCTGTGTAACTCCCTTAACTGTCTTGTGTATACATACATTTTTTTTTTCTTTTTCCCTTTTTTCCTTTCCCGTTTCTCCCATCACAGTTTCTCTTTCCTTTTGAAAAGTTTCTTCCCAATTCACAATATCTATTGTACATTTTGGATCTTATTTACTTATTCAGTTTCTCACAGTAGTAAGGCAATATGATGTTTACACATATGAATCTGACTTATTTCACTTATGAGTATGGTCTTGAGTTGCATCCATTTACCTATAAAAGCCTTGAGTTTATCCTTCCTTATGGCTGAGTAGTACTCCATTACATAAAAATAAACACATATTTTTTATCCGTTCCTCAGTTGATGGGCATTTGGGTTGTTTCCAAGGTTTAACTTTTACAAGTTGTGCTGCTATAATCATGGGTGCACATATTTCACTATGGTACGATGTTTTTAATTCCTCTGGGAAGATACCCAGAAGGGGAATAGCTGGGTCAAATGGGCCCTCTAATCCTAGGTTTTTAAGGAATCTCCACACTGGTTTTCACTGTGTTTGCAGCAGTCTACACTCCCACAAACAGTGAAGAGGGCACCTATTTCCCCACAGCCTCTCCAGCATTTGTTATCAGTCAATGTTTTGACGATGGCCATTCTTTCTTGGGTGAGATGGACTCTCAGTGTTGTTTTAACTTGCATCTCTCCAAATGACCAATTACGTTGAACATTTTTTCATGTATTTATTTGCAATTTGTATTTCTTCATCTGAGAAGTGTATGTTCATCTCGGATGCCCATTTTTGGATTGTGTCTTTCAATTTAGAGGGTCTCATTTTTTCAATTCTTTGTATGTTCTAGGTAGAAGTCCTTTGAGGGACAAATGGATATAATTTTTTCCCATTCTGTGGGTCATCTTTTCACTCTGTTGGTGATTTCTTTTGTTGCACAAAAAAATTTTAATAAAGTAAGATCCTATTTGTTGATTCTTTGTAATATTTCCCTTGCAGTCTGGGTTTTGTTCATGACATCTCTGCCTACACCCATATGTCTTTGAGATTTCTACCTATTTTCTCTTCTAGTAAATTCAGTGTTTCTGTTTTAATATTTAGATCTTTGATCCATCTTTGCCTTTAGTGCATGGTGATAGACATGCGTCTAGTTTTAGTCTTCAGCATGTGGAAAGCCAGTTTTTCCAGCACCAGATATTAAAGAGACTATCTATTTTCCAGTGAACACATTTCACTCATTTGTTAAAAATAAGGTGGCTGAGTTTGTTTGGGGTTGCATCTGCATCTTCTATTCTCTTCCACTGTTCCTCAGGTCTGTTTATTTTGCCTATACCATGCTGATTTTATCACAGTAGCTTTGTAGTATAATTTCAGGTCTGGGATTGTTATGCCTCCTGACTTGCCTTTGTTATCCAGAATTGCTTTTTCTATTCTAGATCTTTTCTGGTTCCAAATGAATTTTAGGAATGTTTTCTCTAGATCTGTGAGGATGCTAATGGTATTTTGATTGGCATTGCATTAAATCTGTATAGCAGTTTTGGGAGTATGGCCATTTTCACTATGTTGGCTCTTCCTATCCAAGAGCAACAAGACAAGATTTGGATGTAAAACTAGATTTAAAATAATCTCTTGCTGTATTTAAGGAAATATATTAGTTTTTTAAAAGAAAGACATTATGCACTTGAAATAAAATGTAATTTTCTTGAGATTTATATAAATTTGGACTTATGGTATGTGTTGCCATCTAATTATGAATCACATAAAAAGAGTATTATTAGGGGGCAGTACATGTACTATGAGAAATATTACCATAAGACCATTATGCATACTCACAATCACAGGTGTTTATCCTTCCTATGAGAAATACATACTGAGGAAACATTCAGACTCTAAGCTCCTGCTACATATTAACTCCCAATGGGGCATGGACTTCACTGGTTTGACAAAGAAGTGAAAACAACAAGCCGGGTGTCGTGGTGCACACCTATAGTTCAAGCACTTGGGATGGGAGGCTGAGGCAGGTGGATCCCCATGAATTCGAGGCCAGCCTGGGCTACATATTGAGATCCTGACTCAAAAAAAAAGAAAAGAAAAGAAAAGAAAAGAAAACAACAACACAATTTTGAAATCCATGTAAGGGATCTAAAACAATTATGTTTCAATGTGCAGATTACAACACTGAACAATGTACTCTCTAAAATACACATAGTTTAAACTAAGTATCTTGATAATTTGCAGTGTGAATGATATTCATAAAGTGTATCTTATTTTTGATTAATTTATATAGCATGTCAAATACCTGAGAACTGACATAGTTTAATAATTCAAGCTTTCCTTACACATATGATTTCTGTGCTTTATTTTTTTCATTTTGGTGAGTTTATTTTCATGGTTTTTTTTTCCCACATTTACCCAAGTCAGGGTTGTATCTCACTCATTTGCATGAAACTTTCAACTCTTAAGACACTCAAGGTACTGGATGTAAGGTAAATGGCATTTGCTCTGTTTTTTATTTTATTTTTTCACTCTGAGAAATTAGCAGTTGATAATAGGTGAAAATTCTCAGTCTTATTATCTGAAGCACAAATAAGATCAGTCCTTTCTTTTTGCATAAAGGTCGACCCAAGTAAAAAGTTGACATGTAAAATTTCCTATGCAAATCCTACTAATTTTAAACCTACTTTTATTATTTTTGTAAGAAATATATTGCTATTTAAGATATAGTTGTTCATTTTTCTTTAGTACAATAGGTATTTGGAGACAGCAAACAAGAGTGGAGAGTGATTAGCTCTGTACATGTACTGATTCTGCATCTATTAATTCAACCAATCATGGATCAAAAACATTTGAAAGTAATCTGAATCAGTATTAAACACATATAGAATTTTTTTCTAACCATTATTGACAAAAAATAAAGTTTACCAAGTATTCATATATTATGTACCTTGATTTAAATATTATGAGTATTCTAAATATGATTTAAAGTACATGGGAAGATGTGCATATGTTATAGGCAAAGGCTACACCATTTTATATAAAGGACTTGAGTATCTGCAGATTTTGTGTATATGTGATGTCTTGGAATTATATCCTCACAAATACCAAGGGACAATGGCATTGCTCCAACTGAAGCTCCAGGAGTGTACTAAGCCTAGAAAGTATAAATTCTGGAAACACTAATTGTGTCTGGAAATCATGAATAGTAGGATGCACTGGAAACAAGAATGAAATTTGCTAGGCTGTCAGCTTCTTGTAAACATTTGCAATGCTTTGTTTTACAAGAAGGCACTAGGCCTGGTTTCTGGAATGTAACAACATAGAGAATAGAGGAACATTGGTCAAACATTAGCCAAATGAGATTAGTATTGATTTCAGATGAAATTCTTGAACCAATTATAAACAAACTTATTAGTAAGTACCTGAGTGAACGAACTGATACTCCTCATCTTCAATAAAAGTTCACAAAGACTAAGACATGTCAGACTAATTCAATTTTTCTTTAAAATGGTCAGTAGCTTAATAGATCAAGAGGTATTAGAGATGCTGCAGACAGATCTGAGTTTCAGCCAGACATTTTACAAGTTTTCTGATGCTTTATTTGTGGAGAAGATAATTAAAATGACCTGGGTTTAGGAGTAATTTCTGCTTAGGGACAAATTTATGGTAATGTGTAAATAATTTTAAAATATTAAAATAATTATTTATAACTATGAATAAGCCACTACTATGTATGTTACTTGTTTATGCTACCATTCTTAATTCTCATAATCTATAATATATTTTGCACTTTTCTGAAGTTAGAAAAATAAGGCAAAAATTATTCAAATATCTTATACTAGGTCATGTGGGCACTAATTGATAGAAGCACAATTTGAACTCACTAACTTTAACTTCAAAATCATACCTCGAATCATTGTGTGTTACATCATTTTGACTTATTCTTTACCTTTAGGTATTTTAATTAAGCATAACAAAGAAGACAGAAAAGGCACATTTATCACTTTGGGCATAATATGAAGTAATAGAAAGTACTCTAAATGATATAACTTACATCAGAGTTAGCCCTTATAGTTTTTCATAACTCTAACAAAGTAAGAGATATGCTAGCTTAAAGCAATAAAAATTTATTACCTTACAGTTCTGTAGGCTTCAAGTCTAACACAAATCTTCCTGGACTAAAATCAAAGTGTAAACAAGTCTGTATTTCCTCTGGAGACTTCAGAGTTGAGCCTGTTTTATCAGCTTTTTTAGCTTGTATCATTTGCCCACAGTTCTTTCTCCATGGCTTCATTCCATCTCCAAACAAGCTATGTGTATATTTCTGTGTCTTTCTTCCATATTCACATCTTCCTCTAACTTATTCTTACCTTCCAGATATGTAATTATTATTATATTGGCTACACCCAAATAATCCAGGATTATATTCCTATTAAAGGTCAGGTGATTAACACTATTAATTCCATCTACAAAATTAATTTTCTTTTGCCATGTAACCCAGCATAATCACAGGTGCTGGGATTGGGCATATTAACATCTTTAAGTGGAGAGGTAACCTGTCTTCCAAACTCCTTGTAATTTGGTTTTTATTTTATAGCAAGAGTACATTTCCCACTCGTGTACCATTTTTTCCCTAACATAGCCATGTGCTTAAACTCATTAGTGCAAATCCTTGCTTAATAAATCCCAATTTGGGCCGGTGAGATGGCTTAGCGGCTTAAGCGCCTGCCCGGCAAGCGCGAGGGCCCAAGTTCGACTCCTGGAACCCACATACGAAAAAGGGGCCGGTGATATCGCTCAGTGGCACGGGCGCCTGCTGGCGCACGAGGTCCTGAGGTCGACCCCCCGGTACCCACAAAAATAAATAAATAAATAAATAAATAAATAAATAAATAAATCCCAATTAAAATCTTGTGTTCTCTATTGTTACCATACAGATAATAATATACAACCAACTTCATATCTTTTAAAATGCATAGTGGTCCATAAATTAAAAACTGTTTAAGGGCCGGTGAGATGGCTCAGCAGCATAAGCACCTGCCTGGCAATCACAAGGTCCTGAGTTTGACTTCTGGTACCCACATAAAAAAAAAAACTCTTTGAATTGAATGATCAATATGTGAGAGTTTGCCTATATCCATCTACTTTGGTACATATTAAAATTTTCCATAATGTAAATATAAAAATAGACTCAAAAGTTTAATTAAACTCTATAATCATCATCCATAGTAAGAGAACAATCTGATAGGTAAAAAAAATGTGCAAAGTTAAAAAATTATAATATATGGCATAAGAGAGCAAGTTGTTCCATAGTATTATAATGATCAAACATCATTTCAATTATGACAGTTTGAGGAACACTATGGAAAGAAATGTATATGAGCTGAAAATTTTTCATAGAGTAATAGCTAAAATGATGCATGAAGAATAATATACATAAATTTGATTGAAGAAATAATGTTTAGCTTGTGCAAAAACAACAAAAAGTCCAGACTATTTTTAAATATTTACAGAATCAACATGGTAAAAATGATTTTTCCTGCCCTCTGATAAGTCCAGTATGTAGTAGGTCTAGAAAAGAGTCTTTGTCACCTATAGTAGTAAGATTTGTTCCAAGATGAAAGGAACTTTCTTGATTGATGCACAGTGAGTTTAAAGACCCATAAATAGGATGAATACAGGAGTTTGCTCAACTTTAAATGTTTACAGATTCTTGGAACCTGAGGTTCTTAAAATTTGATAATAGATAAAGCCTAGGCTTTTTTAGCTAGTAATAATCTGTAAAACTGTACATTATCCTCTTCTTGGTTTCAGTTTCCAGAGTCAACATTGCATAATATTACTACAGTGAATTATTTATGCAAATGAAATCTTTTTGCTTTGAACCAAACTACAGTGGGAATACTATGTGTATTTTTCCCCCAAGTCCTCTAAGATGTACTTATAGGTACTGAAACATCAAGCTTATAAAAATGGTCAGAATAGGAAAAACCAATACTTACAAAATGCTGATAAGCCAGAAATTGATGAAGTCCATAGGACATGTATTATATTCTAATCTACCCTCTGAAAATTGGTAAAGTAAGATGTTATGGATGAGCTACCTATATCTCCCACACATATCTGTGTCTTTCCCTTTTATGAAATGCCCTATTTGACTCTCTCTAGGAATGCCCTGAAATTCAGAATATTCTCATTATTATTATCATTATTATTATTATTATGCCAATTCTTCTCAAATGCCTTTTGGGGAATATCAGTTAATTTTTTTTTCCAAGTGACATTTGTTCTCTATCACCATTACTTTCAGGAAACCTTAGTTTCTTCTCTATAACTCCCTGTGTGCTAGATGTCAGATATGTCAGATGTGTCCTTGAACATCTAAGAATGAATTCCAAAGAACAAAGGAGGTTAAGAGCAGGAAATTTTTATTCAGAGAAACTCCTGAGAGATGGGAGGGGTCCTGCAAAGGGTGGCCATTAAGGCTACTCATCAGGGGTAATTTATACAGCAAAACCACAACATAGGTCCAATATGGGTCAGACTACAATCAAGCTATAAGGTCATGAGTATAACAGCTTAGCTAATATTGATCCAATAGGGAAATGAGTCAAGTATCAAGGATATATGGAAAGATCAAAGGAATTCTTTGATTATGGGTCCAGATGTTCCAGTCACCCACATTGATGCATCTGATGCCTATCTGGGCTCATTGGACCAGGTGGTGCTAATTACAGTATAATCTCAAATTGCTCTTGTCTCTAGGAAGGGATGCAGGTCTTCCTATTGTTTCTCCATCCTGAGGCCTGGCTATCCTCTGATGGCTCTCCAGCCACAATTCTGATATCTTTATTTTTTGTGCTGACTTCCTTGAGGGCCCCATCCCTCTCTGACTTAATTTCTATCTAGCTTAGCTGTGTATAATAATGAGATGCTTAGTGAATGAAAAACACAGTTTTGGGGTGTCAAGCATGCACAGATATATGCATGTTGAATTTTTAAGCTCTTTTCAGCTATTATAGATAATGTTACATGCAAAGATATAATTTTTAAATTATAATTGGTTTAAACATAATTTATATATAAATTTAACTTAGATAAATTTATAGATCTGATAAATTTAATCTCTTGGTCTTTATATGAAATGTTGAGGAAAAAAGGAAAGGAATCTTGGAGAAATTGAAACCCATCTTTGCTTTGCCCAAAGTGACACTGCTGATTAAAGATAAGCAAGGATGAAGAGGTGCTAGACAGGAGGAGAACCTGGCTTTGAACCTGGGACTTCTAATTATAAGATTGGTGCTCTTTTCACTATGCCATGTGACCCTTTGAAGTAAAATGCCACATCTTTCCAACATGGTAATTAGCTTTCAGTGTGACTTTGAGGCAGTGATTCTTCTGAGAGTGAGGAGGGAAAGGAAGAGGTAGGTTGTGAGACAGAGACAGAGAGAGATAGAGACAGAGAAAGAGAGAGAGAGAAAGAGAGAGAGAGAGGGAATACTCCAGTTAACCCTAGCAAATGAATTTGATTTATTTTTCTTATGGAACTAATCTGGGTTGGAGTTAATCTGAAATGAATAGCTTCTGTTTTCTCATCTTTGGTGTGCTATATAGAGCTACTTTAAAAGTACTCAGTGACATTTTAGAGTAAATATGACAAGCAAATGTAAATGTAATTACACAAGTCATATATGGTGTGAGTCATTTGTAAAGTTCACCGCGAATGAGCTATACTGCACAGAATCCATTTATCACTTAAGAAAATGAGATCATCTGCTTTTACATATGAGGGGAGAAATTTAACAGGCACTAAGCTCCACTGAAGCCAGAAAATATCCAAATTACCATTCTCCAGTGACTTGAGTTAAAATAATCTAACTATTAGAATATTCCCCATTCACTCCTATCTTGATAATTGCTGATAGAGCAAATGACTGGAAAATGTGAAGAACATATGCATAACATTAATATTTTGGTTGTTTCAAAGGTATTTCGATACAAGAAAGATAGATATCCATGGTGTTTAAATATTTAGTATTTTATCTCTATAGTATACATTTTGGTAATATATAAGTTGTTATTTTCTTTTAGATAATATGCAATTAGTAATTCTTTTTGATGTGACATAATTGACAAGTGGAAAGAGAAACATTAAATTTAGACAGAAGTGAAGTATTCTCCACTGCTAGGTAGAGGTACTAAGCATTGTATATAGTATATTTGTATTCTTAGAAAGTACACTCTCTCTTCTACTGTCAATAACTATCTGAAATTGTTTTGGAAGATAACTTTTCAAAAAGTGAAAGTACAAAACAATAAGATATGTGACATATTACAGAAAATTATTTCAAAATGCACACATAGTGTTGTTCCTTCTGCTCAACATGTGCTTTGTAGTTGTAAGTCAGTGACCTTGCCTGGTACACTTTAAAGATTGAACATGTGAGAGCACAGAATAGTGATGAAAAATATAGGGCCAGTGTCTCAAGAACTAAGTAAAAAAAAGGGTAGACAAAGGAGTACCCACACCTTGCCCTCTTTAGCTAGACTCAAATTTGGCTTCTTCCCCAGATCATTTTTGTTTGGAGTTGTTAAGAACCTTCTTACCTTTTATCAGGGAAAATTATCCTATCTCCTGAACGCTAGAAGACAAAGGGTGCCTCAAGTTCCAAGTTCCTTGTTGCTGAGAATTTTTCTCCATAAATAGCTCTGGTACCTAGGTTTAGAAATAAGATGTGTGTCTGTGATATATATATATATAGATAGATAGATAGATAGATAGATAGATAGATAGATAGATATAGATATAGTTGTATGATATATATGATATATATATATGATATATATATAATATATGTATATATATATATGTATATTCATGGAGTATGTCTGGAGGTATCACCTACTATCACAAGTTTCTTTCCTTCCTTCCTTCCTTTCTTCCACCTATCATCCATTCAACCTTCTTTCTTTCTTCCTTGCATACTTGCTTGCCTGCTTTTTGGATACTGTATATTTATACAGTACAATGTTTCACTGAGCCTCTGAAATAGTCAAGTTAGGGGTTCTTTGTTGTTGTTTTGTTTGTTGGCAGATCTAAAAACAGTTTTCTTTTTGGTGGTTAAAATCATTTAATGATAAGTCTAGAGAATATAGAACTTGAACTCAGTAAATTTATCCAAGAGGATAATAGTTGAAGGTAGATTTAATATAATTTGCTTGTTTCAGCCTGTCTCCATTATATTCAGGTCAGTTACAGTTTTCTTACCTGATGAATTGTGATTTTCCTACTTAAGATCTAAATTTTATAAATCGGTTGTTTCCTGAAGCTTTAACAGTAGGGGACTTACTATCTAAACTTTGGAGAGTTCAATTTAAAGCTCATTGCAAAAGTACATATAAACAATATTTCCACACCAAAAAATATCTCTAAAATCTAATTGATGTGTTTCTCCAGCTCCTTATCTATTTATCCATCTCATTTATTGGGTATTACAACCTCAAGGGACCAGGAGATCTTTAACACTTCCATTTAACAGCTGTGTACAAGGTAGGCTAGTACTGGTACTCAGCACAGGGAAGGTTACCATAGGGAGGAACACAGTAGATGCTTAAAGACCTGTGGTCTACTACAGACCTGTGGGAAGCCAGCCAAGAGATACAGTAGTTTTAAAATACATCACTTCTCTATATAAAATCTTGTGCTTGGAATTGATTTGTGTGCCCCTAATTTCACCTGTGGGGCATTTTTGCACAAGCATGTATACTAGGGAAAAATTTTGTGTATCTGTTATATTTGTAATTCTAATTAAGAATATTTGCTGAGCTTCTATTGTTTGTATTAGTCTATAATTTATTCTAGAAAAAGAAATACAGAAATATGTATTTAGCACCAATTTTGCAAATGGTTGATCACAGTCTTGGAAGGAGGAGAAAGTGAAACATTAAAAGTACCAACATTGTTTTATAGCATTTCATTATATAGGTTTAAAAGTTATTTTTTAAAATCCCATAAAGAACAAATAACAATGTAAATCAGTGCAATGAATACTAAATATGTGGCATAGAGAAGTGCTGTGAGAGTTTAAAACACAGAGATCATTCATAGTCAGTCAGAGTCATTTGTCCATAAATTAGGACATAAATTAGGATGACTTTGAGTGGTCATGGCAAATATTTTCTTTTTTTTTCCTCAGATGAGTAATCTCTTTTTCTCTTTTTTCCTTTTTAAGAATTAAACTTTGACATTTAGATATCAAGTTTTTTCCTTCACAGGATTTTAGTGTTTTGCACACAAATGTCCATCTCTGTGTCATTAATGAGACACACCATATCTCATACTTTACATAATATCCCTGGTTAAGTGAAGGGGACCCTGGTCCATTGTGTACAACTAAATCCTTTATTTATTCTTCTACACATTCTGTCAAGCTAAATGTTCTAAAATCTTACTGAAACTTAGATCTAAAACCAGGTCTGAGTTTACTCTTCTGTGGTTTCTTGTATACTTATTTTAAAATTAGACACAGATACTTACAAGAAAGTTATGAATGAATCATGAAATAGAATCCAAAAGCTATTGATTTTATATTAATGTATTAGAAATCATTAAAACCATGCTTTTATGATGTTGCTGCCATTGTTGCCTTGCTGGAGATTGAACCCATGACCTCATGCATACTGAGTGAGTGCTTTACCACTGGGCTGTGTCCTTAGCCCAAAAACCACACATTCAATGCAATAGAAATAATATTTTCAAGACTTTTTTGTTACCTTCCTACTTTTTAATTAATTTTTTATTAATTATTACTGACTGGATAGCTGTATTGTAATCTTTAAATACTCCAGGGAAAATAAGCCAAAGAGTTACAAAATATTCCTCACTCCTAATTGGAAGCAATTTTGTTAATCTTTAAACAAAATAATTCTCCCCAATGCAAAATATGTCTAGCAAGATGAGCAGATTTATCATTCAAACATATGACCTTTATTACACCTGTTTTCCCCATGTTCCTCTGCAGTTTGAGATATTTTTCCTCAAGTACACTTAAATTAGAAAGCTGTGGCTGCATTTAAAATCATGAAACCAAAGCTGAAAACCTTGGATTCTATCTCACCTTGATGGCCATTAAACTTTTTGTGATAAATTGTTTTATATCTTAATATGTCTAATCAACAACAGAACAGTCTCTTGCTTGGTTGCCAGAAGGCTTCATATTGTGTCCATGTGCATGTTTGCCTGTGTGTGCATGTGTTCACATATGAGAGAGAGAGAGAGAGAGAGAGAGAGAGAGAAAGAGAGAGAGAGAAATGAACAGAGTGTGAGGGCTTAAGAAGTATAATATTTCCATTATTTGCCTAGAGTGACCATAGTTTGTAGATCAATCAATTTAATTTTTCTCTGGCAATATTACACTATACTTTTAGGACTTGAAAAATATTTTATGGAGGTTATTTATAAAAATTCTTTATTATTGAAATAAGTAAGAAATACCTATGCTAAATAAGATCCAAAATGTACAATAGACATGGTGAATCAAAAAGAAACTGGTCAAAAGGAAAGAGAGACTGGAATAGGGAAAAGAAAGAAGGGAAAGGGAAAAAAAATTGTATATATATATATATATAAGATGGTTAAGATAGATACACTACCATTTTTACTTAGTTCATTGAAGAGTAAGGTTTGTGCCAATAATGTTTGGACAATTGAATGCTAATGTCTGGTGTCCTGAATAACTAACTTAAAGATAGTAATACGTAATGTATTAACCATTGTTACCCTCCTATTATGTTTGTTTGAAAATTTGTTCTTCTTTTGATTTGTTTTGTTTTTTCTTCTCTTTAAAAAAAAATAAAAAAAAATAAATTTATTAGTAAGAGGAAAATGCTGGTAACAATGCAGACTACATAGTTTCTATAATCAATTGTACATGATAAATGTATAATCAGCAATTTAAGAAATCTCACAAGTTTTATCTGTTTCTAAATGCCTTTACATGTTAAAAGAAAAACAGAACATATTGTTCTTCTATTTTATTCCCAAAGAGCTGTTCAGTGCAGCCCTCAATGTTCCTGAGGAGAAGTATGGTGAGAGGATGGAGAACAAAGATAAGAGATAGAAAGCTGAGGTGAGGTGGAGCCCTCTCTCCCAATGGGAGGAAAGGAACTGCTCAACCACCACAATGCATTTAATGATACATTTATTATGTGACACCCCTTTGCTTAACTAGCTCGCCTCTTATGCCCCATATTCTTGGGGCCAGAATACCTGTTCACCTGGCATGTTCTGTGCCCTCAGGGTGTTCCTTAGGTGCTCCGTGCCCTTGGGATGTTCCTTAGGCACTCCATTCTCTGAACATATGAACCATCACTAGCTCAACTGCTCCTAACATCTCCCACATTTTTGTTTTTGTAGTTACAATCAATGGGTATTTAGTTGAAGTTGGAGGAGCTGTGTTTGGAAGACTGCAGACAATTTTCTTTATTGTGGTTATGCTTTTCTGCTGGATGTTTAAGACCAAGTTAAAGTGAGACCTATATTAATTAAAATTAATTTCTTGCTATCTATCAAGGTCAATTAGGTCTCCTCAGGAATTACCTTTGAACCAAGTACAGCACCTCTTAGTACTTCTGTCAGTGTCATCTGTCTGGATGAGTCAGGGCCATTGCTTGACCAAGATGCTTTCTGTGAAAGCTTGGGAGATTTTTCTCTCCTGGTGACTCTCCTTAAGCACACTATACACTGCTCATCACTTGCTTCTGTGGTTCCACAATCTCCTTGGTCCGAAGACAGGGGACTCACTGAGTTATAGGATATCACAGCAGAAGTTCTCTTATATCCCGGGTCCTCACTGACTGCAAAGGGCTGGGGCCAAAATATTGGATATCTTCTTAGCCAATCTATCTTTCTAGTGTTTTCATCTCCAACCCTCAGTCATTGAAAATCCAGAAAAGGTTAATGACATTACATTTTAATGGGAATGGTGAGCTTAATAGAACTGTTATTTTCTACCAACCATGGATGTCCTAGTATTTAAATCCCTACAGAATATTAACAGATAATAGTTACATATTTTACATAGAATATTAGAAATCAAAAGCCATACATAATATTGTAGCATGACAGTCATGATGACATTTTGTAACACACTTAAATTTTCATTTTGACATAATGTAACCTTTTAAAACAATCATCTAATACATAAAAAGCTTTTTACCTAACTTACTATCCTTTAATTAGTTATGCATCACATAAGTTTTGTTAACAGCAGATGTCTGAATCTGAAAGAAAAGTCTATCACTATAAACAGTCATTATTCCATACTTCAGAAGACCCACACATTTGCAGGCTTGAATACATTCAATATACTACAAAAATGATAACAATCAATTGTCATAGCCATATTAAAACTTTTGTATCAGAGCATTTTTATATCAAAAACCTTATTGTCTAGAAAACTTTATCTTTTTACAAATGAGCAATGTAAACTTATAACAATAACATATTTTAATAACATCTATTGGGGTGTTTCCTATAAGGCTATGGAGATCATTGGGGCTTCCTGTTAATGAACAAGGACTGGATAGTTATTCAGGCAGCTGCTTCCATATTCATCAATTGAAGTCCTGTTCAATAGTCTCTCCATACCCCAAGGGATTTTTTTTAAAAATCTTAATAATGTTTTGATGACTTATGAAAATCCAATCATATTTAACACATTATTTTGAACAATGAGAGACTCTCAAGTCATAATTCATGAACAATAATTACATTACATTTACACAACTAATTTTAGCATCATTTTGACCAGTTGGCAACCTGGGTGGAATTGTATGAAAAGTTTCAAAAATTCAAAACTGCAAAAAGAAGAAAAATTTGTTGAGCTCAAATAAAATAGCTGTTTATAGATTGGACACACAAACAAACAAATATACATAAGAATCAGAGTTCCCTCAAATATATTTTTGATCAAATTGAATAATAGTGGCTCTTTTACAATTTTAGTAATGTATAACTATAAATAGACTAGCCAGATTTTGTTGTAGGTCAATTAGCAGAGATCTCTCACAAGGAGAATTTTGAAGGGACAAAATCTTTTATCTATAATTAATATATTTTTTTATTTTTTCATTTTTATTTTTTTATTATGCGGGTACCAGGAGTCAAACTCAGGACCTTACACTTGCCAGGCAGGTGCTTATGCCACTGAGCTATATCACTGGCCCTAATATTTATTTTTATATTTTATTTTGTCTCAAGAATACTAATAACTTTCATGTACCTCTCATGTAGATTTCATCTCAGTTATCTCTATATACTCTGTCACTTACTCAGATTTTTGATTCCTATTTTTTCTTAACATCTCCTATGGATCCTGGGTCAATTCCTTTGATTGGCCCCAGGTCATGTCTAGCCCCATTCTTGTCTATCAGCTGTGGCATGGTCTCTGAAGTGTCACTGTCATAGGACTGAGAATCAGCTTCTTGAGAGGTGGAATCAACTCCTCCTCTGGGTCTGTGTCCATGATACATCTGGACAGCATGTTCTGGAACCCAGATAGGTTGTTCAGTGTTCTCTGGAGAAACACAAGCCTACCCTCAACCCCAAGTGAGCAGTGTTGGCTGGGTCCCTTCCATTGTCCAGTATGAAGATCTTTCCAAAGGACCCTTCCAAATGTTTTTCTTTTACCTAATTGAATTGTCTTTCTGCTACTATAGTTCCATCCTTAGTAGGATTTGAAAAGTTAATAGTGTATACTGCCAAGTGAAGTCTATTATGAGGTGTAAACTTTGTAGGGAAGGATTCCCCCTTTTGTTTTTGTAATTGAATTTTGAGCACATAATGAGCACATTCAACCATTCCTTAACCTTGATGGTTACAAGGAATTCCTGTGGTGAGGGAAATATCAAAAATTTTACAAAATGTTTGGAAAGCAGCACTCATATAGGCTGGGCCATTGGCAGTCTTAAGTGCCCATGGGCAGCCAAGGGTACTAAAGGCATTTAAGTAATGAACAATGGCATGATTAGCAGCTTCACCACTGCAGGTAGAAGCAAAAATAAATCCTGAGGAAGTGTCCTCTGAAACATGGACCCAGTGTAGAGAGCCAAACTCAGGAATATGAGTGAAATTCTTCTTCCAGAGATGATTGGGGTATAATACTCAGGGATTGACCCCCATAGAAGGTGAAGGAAAATGTATTACACATGGGGAATATTGTTCAAAAATTTGCCAAGCCTGTTCCCAGGTTAAATGGAACGGTTTGTGTAAGGCAGAAGCATTTTGATGAAAGGTGGCATGGGAAACACAAGCCTGTTGAATGGCATCTGAGAGAGTAACCCTGACAATAGCTAGCAATCTGTCTATTGCAGCATTTCCCTCAGTGAGAGGCCCTAGCAACTGGGAATGAGAATGCAAATGATCAATGAAACAGTGGACATGATGTGGCTGAATGGAAAATTGGAAAGTGTGGAACAAAAAAGAGCTCCCTGGTTAGTGTGAATGGTGGCAGTTTCAATATGGTGCATCACACCACAAACATAAAGGCTGTCTGAAAAAAAGATTAATTGGAGTGGATGAATGATCTTGTAAGGCCCATATAACAGCCTGCAATTCCATCTTTTGTGCAGAAGAAAAGCCCATATCCTGTATTTGGGAAGAGGAAGCCTGTAATATAACTTCCCCTGCCTGAAGAGAAGTCATCTGTGAAAATGGAGACACCTCCAGCTATGGGAACCAAGCTTATTTTTGAAGGGAAGACAAAGGGTGTGAGGGAAGCAAATTGAATTAATTTGTCTGGAGGATAATGACAATCAGTAACACCAGGGAAGTTAGCTAATGCTGTTTGTCAAGGGCAAGAGAATTGCCATAACCAGTTTTTGAACCAAAGAAAAGGGAACAATAATATCTTGCACCTCACATCCAAAAAGTTGAATAGCACACATCTGCTCCTGTGCAATCAGTCCTGCCACAGCATCATAAATGGGTGTAATGTTTTCATGTGGAATATGTGGCACAGGTAGCCATTTTAAAGGGTCCTGAGACTGCCAAAGGACCCCAGTGGGCATATATTCAGTTGGAAAAATAATTAAAAAAAATTCACAAAGACAGGTCAACTCTAGAGAGTTGAACATTAGAGAGAGCGAGATTAATTTTAATCCAAGGCAATTTTAGCCTCTGACATAAGTACTCTTGGAAATGCAGGGACTGGGTCACCCTTGAGAATGTCAAAGAGAAGAGCTAAATCATGAGTTGTTAGCCTAAGAGCTGGGTGGAACCAATTAATGTTACCAAGTAGAGTCTGAAAATCAGTTAAGATTGCAAGACGATCAACCTGGATCTGAACAGTTTGGGGCACAATATGCCTTTGTTGGACAAGGAGACCCAAATATGAAAAAGGTGCCATGGTTTGCACTTTTTTGGGGGCCAACACTAGGCCTGCATTATGAAAAGCATTATCTAATTGAGTAAATACATGGTGCAAGGTGGATAAGTATTCATTTGCTAGAAGAATATCATTCATGTACTAGATAACGTAAGCAGATGGATAAGCCCAACAGACTGACAAAATGGCTGCAGCCACAAATTCTTGACATAGGGTAGGACTATTTGTCACTCTTCATGGCAGACAACACCATTGGAAGTGGCACATAGGGGCCTGATGATTAATTGAGGGTAAACTAATAGCAAAACACTTTTTATCTTGCAGATGGAGAGGGGTAGTAAAAAAACAGTCTTTTAAATCAATCACCAAGAGGGAAAAATGTAAAGGGATAGCTACAGGACTAAGCAATCTGGGTTGATATGCTCTCATAGGTTCCATAGTGCAATTAACTACCTGTGAATCCTGTAGCAATCTCCACCTTCCTGATTTCTTTTTTATTACAAAAATTGGGGTATTCCAGGGCTATTGGAGGATTCTAAATATCCCATCATCCTCTGTTCATTAACTAGTGTATGAGCTGCTGTAAGCTTCTCCTGAGTGAGCAACCATTGAGCAACACAAACAGGATCATCAGACATCCAAGTTACCATGGACACTGTCCATGGGGTCAGAGAAGAGATCAAGGGCCCTCCTGAAAATGTGAGGATGAGTATTCTATACCAAAATGGTCCTTTCTAGGATCTATTGGAAGGGGTTTTCTCTTTCTCTGATTATATTTATCAAGCCTTTGAGTGGGGAGAAAGGTTTGTTGTAACATTTGATGAGTCATCAAGGAGTTTGGACTAACCAAAAATGCCCCCCATCCTGTAATACATCATAACCTCATAGAATGATTGGTATATGGGGGAGGACATAAGATGAGAAATATCCAGAATTGCTTTCTGCATCCCTCCAGGTTAGCCACTTAGCACTTCTACCAGGGTGAGAAACACTGCCCACCCCCTATAGATCTGTAGTTGCCACATCCAGAGGCCATGCCATAGGCCAATGGTGTTGGGCAATAACTGAAACATCTGCACCTGTGTCTAAAAGCCCTTTAAATGTTTTTCCTTCAATAATCAATTCCACCCCTAATGATCTTGTTTAATTTGTTGAAACCAATACATACCAGAGGACCTAAAACCTCTGGATCCCCTTATTTATAGATTTTCCAATTTTTGTCAAAGGAAGAATGACCAATTGAGTTATAGGAGAGTCTGGCATGACTTGAACAGTTTTTTGAATAGATTGAATCATAACATTGATTTCCACTGTATAGTCAGCATCGATGAAAGCAGGCAATACCTAGAGACCTTTTAAAGTGAGACTGCTGTGGCCTAGCAGGAGTCCCACTGTTACTTGAGGCAAAGGTCTATAGGCTCCAGTAGGAATAACTTGGGGTCCCATTTCAGGAGTTAGTATGACTCAAGGAGGGACTGAGGTCCAAGACTCTGCTGTCTTTTGTCACTCGCCAGAGGTCAGAAATGTGCTTGTTGCTGGAGGGTAGGGCTGGGGAGGAACTAGGGAAATGACCCCACTATTTGTCAGGGCTGGGTCAGGCTCCACTGGAAGTTTCCCAAAATGGTTCAGTCTTGCACATTAGTTTTAGATCTGAACTCATTTGCTCAATAATACCCTCACCTACACCTTGTACAGACAACAGGTTTTGTTAGAGGAATGGATAATGGTTCTGCTGCCCTCACAGGTGCAGTAGAGCAATTTTGGGCAAAATGTCCCTTGCCTCTACAGCTGAAACAAGTAACCCTGTTCCCTCCCCCTTCTCTAGGTTGTGAATGAACAACCTAAGTATTAGCTGCTGCCAAGGCAGCCCCCTGCACATATGAGGGGCCAATGTCTGCACAAATTTGAATCATCTCAGCCAGTGTAGCCCAATTTTATGAGCTCTTAAAGCATGTTTACACCACTTATTTGCATTTTCAAAGGCCAACTGTTGAACAATCAACTTGGTAGACTCTATGCCATTTATAATCCTCAGACTAGCCTGCAATAAGCATGCTGCAAAGTCTTGAAAATGTTCATCAGGACCTGATGAATGGAAGTCAAATCAAGGAATGTATCACCCTTTGAAGGAAGTTCCTTCGAAGTCCTTGTGGCAGCTATTTGAATCTGTGCATATACTTGCAATTCAAAAGTAGATTGGTTATTTGTGGCAGCAAAGGAATCTTCTCTGATTAACATCTTTTGTAATGGTTATGTTGTGAGCAGCATTGCGCATGTCCTGATACATGCACAATTCAAAAAAAATTTCCTTTCCACAACAAATAATCCCCCAGACTTAAACACACCTTAGCTATTCCTTTCCAATCATTTGGGGCCATGACCTCTTGCCCTAGGAGCTCTATTAAACCTAGGGTAAAGGGACTGTGGAACCATAGGTAGTGGCAGCTTGTTTTAATGCCTTTAGAGTTTTAAAAGGTACAGCTTCATGAAGATGTATAATTTGTTCTGGGTTATAGGGGGCTCAAAGTTCAGTAACAGGTTAGATATGTTGAAAACCCTTCATGGACTCCCCCACCCATTTGGCCTCCTTTAATGCCAATTTCAAAGGAGAGAGAGAAAACAGCTCCACTCCCTGAGAGGAGGAAGTTTCACCCTGTGGTGCAGCAAAGCTTCTCGGAGCTGAAAGGCAGAAATCTCTGCTTGTGGTGCTGTAAAATAGAATTCACCATGAAACACTCCCCCAGTGAGAAAGGATTTTTTGCCCCCCACCACTCCTTCCCTATTTACTTGAACAAAGTCAGAGGGTTTAAGCTCTATTGGGGGGCTACTGTTCTGCCATCTCTTTCTGCTTAGTACTGGTTTTAAAATAGTGCTCCAAACCAAATCCTCTGTGGTCATCTCAACAAGCATATGACCATTAAAACACTCCCTAATGCAAATCCACAAAAGGAAAGTAAATACAGGACTCAAGAATGCAACAAACATTTCCATGTACATCTGTGTTCTTGAGAATCTGTTTGCCCTATGTTTTACACCTGATGATATCAATATCAATACACCTCTGTGATTAATACTGATGCTATCAATGCACTTCTCCCCCTTTTGTGCACACAATGAGAAGTGTCCCTTCACCTACTATTTCTCCCAGTCCAGTGTTCAGGTGCCAGTGTGCCATGTCCAGCACAGATCTCAAAGTTCCCAGGGAAAAGGACAGAAAGAGGATGGAGGAAAAAGATGAGAGACAGAAAGCTGAGGTCAGGTGGAGCCCTCCCTCCTGATGGGAGGAAAGGAACTTCTCAACCACTGCAATATATTTATTTATACATTTGTCATGTGACACCCCTTTGCTTAACTAGCTCTCCTCTTATACTCCATGCTCTCAGGCTGGAATACTTTTCACCTGGGACACTCCGTGCCATCAGGGCATTCCTTAGGCACTCCATGCTTTCAGCTCTGCACATGTGAATGATCACTAGCTGAGCCACTCCCAACAGAAATTATTAAATTTGAAGACAGCATTAGGTGTTTATCACATTAAAACATTTTAAAAGTCTGCAATTGATTCCCACAAACTTTTGAATTTTCTACTTGTCTTACTTTTAGTTTCCTAAATAATAACTTTCATTTATAGCATACATAAATCCCTGGCTTATATTTTGAAAGCGTTGTCAACATAGGTTTGTACATTAGCTTATACATTTCTGAGTGTTAGATCCATACAAAATAAAACTAGGATGTTATAATTAAAATTTTTGTGATACTGATTATAAAATTAAGGTAATATATAAGATCCTTTTGTTCACTGCATGAGAGAACCTAAACTGTTGAAATCAAAGAGATACTCTGAAAAGTATTAGACTTGTATTTAATTTATGCAATTTTCCCATTAATAATAGAATTATCTATTGAACACTTCCATTACATATCCTCAGTGTTAATTTAGACAGGAAAAATGTAGCAACTTCAAAAGGAAATCTTCCATTAAATTAAGGATACTGACTTTAATGGATGTCTCAAATAGACATGGAAATTAACAGGATGAAAAAACAAGTTGATTAAAAGTGGTCCCATTATCATTTGTTATGCTACATAGAATGAAAATACAGGGATGGAATTTACAAAAAAAATACTGTTATTGGAATCTCTCTGTATTTCAAAACATACAACTTTAAAACAAATCTTAGAATCATGTGTAAAATATAGTTCTTCACAATTCTGTATAAATATATATCTTGCCCCCAATCTTAATAATAACTTTGTTGTGATAGTCAAGGAATTAGAAATGGTTGATAAGAACATTTAATGACCTCATTGCATAGAACCTCTTTCCTTCCTAGGCACAGTGAATTTCTGCTGCTTCTATCCCCCCTTTTCCCTCTTCTCATATCCCACTCCTTCACGAATAGGCATTATTATGTCATTATTTTGCTTGAAATTCCTTTTTAATGATTCATTCTTTGAACTTTAAAATCTTTATATTTTCCAAGACATCTCTATTAAAGTGCCAATATGCCTGAATCATCAACTAACAACTCAATAAAAGACATAGGTTGCACGGAGTACCCAACAAAATCCACAAAAGTACTCCCAAATCTATATAATATGCCATGTGTTGTTAAGGGAATGGAGGAAATAAAAAGGTTACCAAGAAAAGGTAACTATGGTTATTTACAAGAGGAAAGGGATGTATAGAGAGAGCACCAAAAAGAGGTGGAACATGAACCATCTTAAAGGAGGACAAAGAATCAACCAGGCAGAAACCATAGGAGAATTGGAGCAGATATTTTGAACAAATGAATACAGCAA
Source organism: Erethizon dorsatum (assembly GCA_028451465.1). Lineage (NCBI taxonomy): Eukaryota > Metazoa > Chordata > Mammalia > Rodentia > Erethizontidae > Erethizon > Erethizon dorsatum. The sequence continues at coordinate 21,828,519 of CM051824.1, forward strand.
GTACAATGGCTACAAGATTTTAAACACGATACAATCAAAGAAATTTAAATAAATTCTTATGTATAAATTTCCTGTGTCTTTGGAGTAAGTATTCGTGGCTCCTGGTGCATGGAGGCATGTTTGGGTGAGATGCAAAAATGAATGAATAATCATTACTGGATGATAAAATACTTTAAATCCTGTTTTAAAGGATTTGACCATTAACCAAAAATATGTGGTAGTTAAAAATGAAAGGATAAACAAATGGATAGTCAAACTGAGGTTATAGCTAATTCAGCCTGAGGGCAACCTGGCAAATAAATTAGAGGAGGTGGAGAAGAAGTCAGCAGGACCTTTCAGAATGATACTTTAGATCAATGATCAATGATACGTATAGAAATTCCATTCTCCCAGTTATGCCTCTTCTAGCTACCTTCCCCAGAGAGCTAAAGACATATTATAGTAATACATGCATACCCGTGGTTATAGCAGCACAACTCAATAGCTAAATTTTGGAAAGAGCCTGTATGTCCATCAACAGATGAATATTACTCTGCCTCACAGGAAGATAAATTTCAGTCATTTTTAGGAAAATTGATGCACACCGAGACCATAATGCTAAGACAAATATATCAGACACAGAATGTTAAATATCACATGGTTTCCCTCATATGAGAAACTCAAAGCATAAATAATTTAAAGAACAAAATAAAAGAGATAGGAAACAGGGATTTACACCTTTTGGAAGTGGAAAGGATATGTAGGGAGGAAGGGAGAGGGGAAGGAGGCAAGAGGAATAGTAAATGTGACATGTATATGTGGATTAAAATGTGACATGAATGTGTGTCAACTTCCCAGGATGAATATATTTATTATGTGCTGCAAACAAGTACTTAATAAAAATAAATAGAAGAAAGAAGGAAGGAAGGAAGGAAGGAAGGAAAAGAAAGAAAGACAGACAAAGAAAAAAAGAAAGAAAGAAAGAAAGAAAGAAAGAAAGAAAGAAAGAAAGAAAGAAAGAAAGAAAGAAAGAAAGGAGCTTATTGCATAGACTAGGTAATTGCTGGGCTGTGAACTGAAAAGGAAGGGTACAGAGGGTGTCAGAAATGTAAGTGGGCAAATAATGAAGAAGAATTGTAATAAGGGTTTTGAAATGAAGATCTTTGAGTTGCAGACCTATGAAAGAGAGCAGACATGTTCTTCATGAAAATGTCTTGGCAGATATTAAATCTATAGGGTAATTTATGGTGTGTTTCTTACAACACCAAATAAAAATTATCTTCACAAAAAACGCATTTGGAGGTGAACTATAAAAGATAATATTTTCACAGTGGTCAACAGGGACACACATGTGTTGACACATACGCATGTCACATTTTAATCTTTTTCATTTCCCATTACTTTATGTTTAACACACAGGGGAGAGATCTCAGGTCTAAATAATCCCCTTTTAGTGAGCATAGAGAAAGGAGAAAAGGATGCAATTTCACAATCTTCTTCAGCAAAGTGAGAGCAAGACCTATTACCTTTTCAATTTTTTCCTTGCAATTAAGTCCTAAGTTTTCAAAATTCTAGGTCACTTTCTAAGCTGTCTCTTTCTTAAAACCAGTGACCTAAATACATTACTTATTAAGATAAAGGTTTTTACTTTTGTCCAGGCCTCTGCAAAGGGATGCAGATGTATGAGTGCTGCCTTACCAGTCAATCCTGACATGTTACCACATTTCCGATCTTAAGTAACCATGTTTCTACTTTAGCACATTCCTGTGCCCAGATGACCTCTATTTCTGTGTCTGCCTGTAATCACAGTTAGGACAGACAGAGCTAGGTCAATATTGGAAGCATAGTCTTCCATGAAGCACCTATGTTGCTTAGTTACAAGCAACAAAACTCAGGATGTATAGAACCAGGGGTCCTGGAGAATAGTTAAAGTTCTTTCTGATAAATCACTGTTCCTAAGAATAGAGCATTTAGCTATTCTGTTTCCTTTATTATTCAATTTTTGTAGAACATCTTAAATTTTTATAGAAGAAATATGCAGGACACACATAGAACAAAGCTCTTTGTGCATGAAGCAAAAAAAATTAAAAACACAACCGAAGTCCTTGTTCTAAACTGTCTATAATGGTAAATACCTTGCTTTTCTATATTAGTTACTTGTGAGCCTAAACAACTGACGTGTTTGAGTTTCAATTGTATTTGTCAATAATACTGGCTTAGAATGTCTGATAGATATATGATTTAACAAGTTTCATATAAGGGTATATTGTTTTAAATCAGTGAATGCTTGTCATTAGCAACTCAGTTTGCTAATTGCTTTCTTTCATCATTCAATTTTATCCCCATTTTATCTTTATGTTTAACACACAGGAACCTAAAAATATTTACTGAGGATCTTTTATGTTTCATTATTCTGAGTGAATTCTGAGTTAATCTAACCAGGTCTAGGCTTTCCTCATTTTTAGTAACCAGTTAAAGATACTGACCTTTAATAAAATGATCAGCAAGTATCTAATCACCCATTGTAATGGTAACTTCGAAGAAAAGTGGACAAAACTATGGCAGTTTATAACAAGAAAATATAAACTAGACATAGAAAATGTTGTAAAGTCAAGAAAAATTTCCCGGAAAAAATAGACTGTGAGCTGAGACCTGAAAAACAATTCAAAACTAACTATGCTGTGGGGGGATTGGGGGGTAAGTGAAACCAGTGTGTGCAGTAGTTCTGTGATTCTCAAGCTTTAAAGTACATCAAAATCACCTGGAAGTATGTGAAAACATATTTCTGGGTCTTACTGAAGGTTTATGTTTCAGCAGGCTCAGGGTGGGGCCTAAGTACTTGCAGAAATTCCATTTCCAACACATTCCCATGTGATCTTGATCTTGGTCCAGGGAGCATACTGAGAACCATTGGATTAAAGAACTTGAAGAAGGGCCGGTGAGATGGCTCAGCGGCATAAGCGCCTGCCTTGCAAGCGCGAGGGCCCGAGTTCGACTCCCGGATCCCACATACGAAAAAGGGGCCGGTGATATCGCTCAGCGGCACGGGTGCCTGTTGGCGCGCGAGGTCCTGAGGTCGACCCCCCGGTACCCACAAAAAAAAAAAAAAAAAAAAAAAAAAAAGAACTTGAAGAAATATAATTAGGGCTCATCTTACATTGGCTGGTACAACCATGCAAATGAGTGATTGAGGTGACAAAGGTGTAAAGAGAGACAGTTAACTTCACACCTTATAGGATTTTCTTAATTTTATGTTTTAAGAGATCTTAGTGGATTAATGTGATCACATCTAATTTTGTAAAAGATCATTTGGCATCCACTGTATAAAAAAGGGAAGCAAGAATGCATAATGTAAAAGCATTTAGGAGATTCTTCTAGAAATTCAGATGAAAGCAAGGCCAGGTGGTCGGAGTGCTGATACAAAGGTTTAGAAAGATGCAAGGATATTCACAAGGGAAAAATCAGTAATATTTGATGATAGATTAGATATAAGCCTAATGGATAGTAAAGGGCAGAAATGACTGAAACAGTTCTGCTCTTTACCATTCAGGGGTCCCATTCAGGCAGGATTCCTGGAAGAAAGCCAGATTGTAGATGCAGGTGAGGAAAGAAGAGGGAATTATGATATGGATTTAGGACACTGAAGTATTATTTTTTTCTAATGGAAATGTCAAGTGGGTGGGCAGATGTATTGGACATGAGCTCAGTTGAGAAGTATGTACTGAAAATACAAATTTGAGTCATTGCCCTCTTGATGGAATTTGAAGTTATAGGAATGGATTGAATCATCTAAGAATACAGAATGAGAATCCATGAAGTGGCATAAGACTAAGTTTATGGAAGAATACTTAGACAACGAATAATGTACACTATTAAAGGAAGCTGCGAGGTAATAGCCAGACATGTAAGAAAAAAATTGCTGTTAAGAGGCCTAATCATTTTCATGTGGACATTTATTTATGTGTGTTTTCCTTTTATGGAATTGTTTAGTATCCCCTATTTAACTTCATTGCTTTGATATTTCACCAGTATATGCCATCTTGGATGAAGAGATTGAGCCCTTGCTAGGTGCCAAATTGACTAGGACCTTAACCTTGGAATTCTCAGAGGCAGTAGTCACCTTCCCAACACTGTGACAAGATACTTGAGATATACAATTTAAAAAGAGGAAAGGTGAATTTTGGTTTGGCTCACAGTTTTGGAGGTGTTAATCCATGCTCACTTGGTCCTATTGCTTAGAGCCTATGACAGAACTTCACATCATGGTGAGAAAATGTGGCAGAGAAATCTTGTTCATATGGAGGCCAGAAAGCAAAGAGATAGATATAAAGTAGCTGGGGTCTCAGTACATATTCTCTTTAAGGGCATGCTTCCGATAACCTAAATGCCTTCCACCTGGCCCTGTGTTCCAACCACCATATCCCAATACCACCAAAGGCTGGAGACCAAATTTTTAACACATGGGCTTTAGGGGGACATTCAAAATTCAAGCTGTAGCACCAGCATATCACCAGAACTGTGAAAATTAACTTTCTACTATTTATAAATTACTCAGTTTATGTTTTATTTTAAGTAATACAAACTGGACTAAAACAAATATCTTCACTAAAATTAGTCATATACGTTGTGCCTTTCAGTTTAGTGTTTTAAGTATTCTATTGTATCTTTCTTTATTTTCAACTGTTTTATTTATTTTCTTCTTTCTAGGGGATTATTTAAAATAATAATTGAGATACTAAACAGATTAGTGAAAGATTTGCATAGAGACCTTTATTTCCTTGTGCATTTACTACACATTTACTACACAGAAAACAAGAGGAAATTCTTGTGTTTGTTTTTCCTTTTTTTTTTTTTTGGTGGAAAATTATACCTCTTACCAGGTGTTAGTGCTTCAAAGCTTTTGCTTATATATTTGTTTCCTCTGAAGTGTACAGTTCATTTGGCAAACTTCTAGTCTATGACTTATTTTCAAGTATCAGCTTGAGAGAAGAGGAAGTTATCTCCAACAATATTACAAGGTTGTCATTCATTCGCACCATGTTTCAGCCTGAAACCTCACCCTTGCATGCAACTATGGCTGAATTCCTCCACATCTGCAGCCTCAGCATATCTGTTGATCTACTCAGTTGTACTCTAGATTTTCTGCAGTCAGAAAATCTTGGCCTTTCAGACACATGGTGAGCACCCACGATGAACTGTCATAATTTTGTCAGAAGACTAATGGGACTAACAGATCTTTTTCTTACCAGAAGTTTTTTCTGGTATGTGTTTTCCTTAATGCTACTAAATTATTTATAAACCTTTTATCAGTTTTATTTTCCAAAATTTGGGTAAAATGTTTTGCTCATGCTATCTCTTCTTCCTCCTTCTCTTTTTCCTCTTCCTATTCTTCATAATGTATTGTGACTTTTATTCTATTTTTGTTTTTGGTGTTTTGGAAAGAAGACATTTAGCTCATCTGTTTTTTCCCTTTACAGCATTGTATCATTTGATCTTTGCCTTCCTTTCACATACGTGGCTGAGTTTTTCATGCAGAAGTTTTACATATGTCCCCAGCACAGACATCTCAATATTCCATTATAGCATCTACTTTTACTGTCATGTTTTAAAAGGTCTTCCTTTTCCTGTAGAACAGAAATTAGCAAACTCATTATGTTCATAAAAAGTAATTCTTTTAGTTTTTATGGGCCATATGACCTCTGTCACAATTATTAAACTCTTATTATTGTACCACAAAAACCACAGATGATGTATGTTAATGGGGACATCTCTCTTCCAATAATACTTTTAAAAGACAACTCATAGGCTGGATTCGGCCTAAGAATTATAGCCTTCCAGCCCTAATCTAGACCTATGTTTTCAACAAGTAATGTTATGCTTACTTTTTATTTAAATTATAGTTCACCTAAAATTTATTCTTGAATATAACAGGTAATAATCTTACTGCATTTTTCTTCTAAGATATTTCATCATCTATCTTATTACAAAGTATTTTATCATACATTCTTTTCATACCAATTAGTAATTCTAACTTTATTATTACATACTAAAGACTTTTATATACCTTGGGTTTTAAAAGCCTTTTGTCTGGGTTTCACATGTATTAAATCAAATGAAATTACATACAAAACTATATGGCATAATTCTTGGGAAGTGTTACTAATATAACATATTATTGTACTATTTTCAACTATGATAATTAAAGTGGTTAAAATACAGTTTTAGATTATGATAAACAATTAGAAAGTATAAGAAAAATCATCTTTTATATACTTTTTTCCTGTTATTCATTTACTAGTCTTCTTTTTTCCATTCCTTGGCATATTACAATGACACAACTTCTCTTTAGCTTTTAAAGCATTCTCAATGTATAAAAGCCATTTATTTCAACTTCTTTTTCTGAATGGCTCATTATAATTTCCAAAACCCCATTGTTTTACTATCTTTGAAAACAAATAAAAATGACACTTCTGAACAATCCACTAAAACAAACTAGATTTATTCTGAAGAGTTCAGTGAATAGCATTTTGAATGAGCTCCATAATGGGCTTTTTAATTAAATGAATATAGTCATTTCATAGAGGCAGTTCTCATTAGTGGAGCAGTATTGAGATGACCGTTTCATTATAATTGAGTTGTGTGTTTATAAAAAGGGCCTCATTTTAGGGTTGGTTTGAATAGATTTATAGCTAATCACTCCACAACACCTAATGCAAATTTGAAAGGTAAATATGATAACTATCCCAAAGACAAATAATCTCAATAAAAACAAACATTTTCTAGTAATTTGTTGTACTTTCATTTCCACAAGGAGACCTATTTCACATATTACCTTCTATCAATTATTTGGATTTACTTAGATTTCTTTACCTTCTGTAATGGGGTAAATGTTTATTTCTCCCCAAAACTAGTTTGTTGAAGCCCAAACATTTCATGTAGCTGTATTTGGGAATGGAAAAGCTAAAGAAGTATTTAATGTTAAATGAGGTTATAAGGTCTGGGTGTTGATCTAATAGGATTAGTTTTCTTATAAGAAGAGATATCAGGCCATTCTCTCCCTTTCTTTCACACTTTTTCTCTCTCCACATGAGAATATAGGGAGAAGGCCACAACCTACCAGTCAGGGAGAGACTTTTCACCAGAAATTGATTCTGATTTTGAACTTCCAGCCTCCAGAAGAGAGAGAAATTTGAATATGTATTATTTAAGTCACTTACTATGTGGTATTTTATTATAGTAGCTCAAGCTGAATAATCCACTTTCCGACGTGTAATTCTGAAATGCAATATTGAGTTGAGTTGCTGTGAAAGATATACAAGTCCTGAAAGAAATTCCATAAGGGAAAGTTGAAGACAACTGAGCTTAACTTTCAGTGGCAAATTATAACCTTTCATGGTTGAAGTCTTCCTTTGTGTAGACAACATTAGGAAAGACAGCACTGTTTTGGAACACCTAAAAGTGAAGAACAAGACTCTTCTTAGATTGGTTGGGCCAGGTGAAGTCTAGGTATAAAAACATGTATGTAGGTGACTTTCTTCTATAATGTACACTGTAGAAAGCTTGGAAAAGAACACTTTATAGTGGGGGCAACTTCATAACACAAGCTGACCCAAGTGATATAGGCTAAGCATCATCGGTGTCAAGTCATTTAAATCATAGGTACCTGTATAGTAGGGAAAACAAAAGCTGTTTTTCCTCTACTATATCTTCAGTGCTCACTTAATATTTCACTTCTGGCTACAGATGTATGAGTTTTTTTTTTTTTTTTTCCTCCATGATGACAAATTCTTTGACACAAGCTGAGTGTCTTACAATTCAGTTCAGTTCAGTTCAGTTCAGTTCAGTTCAGTTCAGTTCAATTCAATTCTGACACTATCTCCTTGAGAGAGTGCCACGTTCCACAGTTTCAGAAGAGTAGGTTCCCAGGTTATTCACACCCTTTATCAAATGTGGCTTCTAATTGAAAATTCCCATGCCTCCTTTTCGGTTTCATCATTGGTTAGAATGCCTCACAGAATTCAGGAAACTAGTTTCCTTATTAGATTCGTGATTTATTATAAAGCTATAATTGAAGAACTGGCACACAGAATATGCACAGGACTACATATGGGGAAGGGAATATGGAACTTCCATGCTTTCTCCAGGAGCCTTTCTTCCACTTGTTTCGTTACCCAGAGGTTCTCCATCTGGGTCTCCCCCTATGTCCTTTCAACTGAGTTATTGTCCACTAGTGATTAACTCAACCTTCATCTCTCTTTTACCTCATTTTCTGGTGATGGTATTAAATGTTCAATGCTCTGATAACTTTTAGTCATTTGGTCCATTCCTCTGGAAACCAATCCAATTCTCTCCCTCTCTTTTTTAGTTTTTTGTTTTTGTTTGTTTGTTTATGTGTTTTCTTTAGATGAGGTCTTCCTTTCTCCCTTCATTGACCAGGCTGGTCTTGAACTCCTGAGCTCATGTTTTCCTCTTGCCTCAGCCTCCCAATTATAAGTTCTCTGCCACTAACCTTGTTCCAACCACTTATCTAGTGATTTTCAAGTGTTACCTCATTAACATAAGCCCAGATATTGTTGAAAGAGATTTATGAATAATGAAAAAACAGTCCTTTCACTTTTATCACTCTTATCATTTAGAAAATTCCCAGGGCTTTAGGAGATCTATACCAGAATTGAAGACCAAATACTAGATTCCTTAAAAATCACAATATGTCAGTATCCTTAATATGAGATGTTCTTACTGCTCCAAACCCATAATCTCAAACTAACCATAAAAATAAAATTTCTTGGCAGGCATTGTGGCACATGCCTGTAATCCTAACACTTGAGAGGCTGAGGCAGGAAGATGACTGCAAGTTCAAGACCAGCCTGGGCTACATAGTGAACTCAAGGCCAGCCTGACCTACACAGACAGAACCTGTCTCAAAACACAAACAAACAAACAAAACAAAGCAAAAACATAATTTTTATGTTTAAAAACACCTGACCCATACTCTAAGAAAAGATGAGTGTTATCAAAACAAGGAAAAGTATGAAAAACTTCAGAGTCTAGCAGAAAACATGAAAATAAAGTGATATAGTATTCTGTGTGGGATAATGGAACAGGAAAAAGAACATTAAGTAGAAACTATAGAAATAAAAATAAAGTATATGCTTTGTTAATAATATTGTATCAATAATGATTCATTGCTTATGACGAATGCAGTGTACTCACATAAGTTGTTAGCAATGGTGACAGAAACTGGGTGAGGTTTATGTGAGAAATCTACTACAGTTTTTCAGTAAATCTGAAGTACTCAAAAATTTAAAAAGATTTATTTTTAAAATGTATATATAATGAGGTGATATTTTGTTGTCATTTTTTTATGTAAATTCAATAAGACCTATAGACCAGGATAGAGAAACTCTCTCTCTAAGATCAGTAGTGCTAACAGAGTTACTCACTTCTGTTTGATCCTAGGACCCTTTTCCCAGGCCCCACATGTATTACTGAGAAAAGGTTGGGCTTAGTGACTGGAAAGAGGGACCAAAAAAAAAAAAAAAAAGGGAAAAGAAAAGATTAGCTTAAAGCAAACCAACTTTATTTCTTTATCATATTTCATTCCCAGTTTGGTACACCAAGGGGTCTTTAACAGGGATCAAAACTGATGGGAGTCTTACAAAAACTACTATCTCAAATAAAGTTCATATTTTATCAGATTATGAAAGTATATCCCAGATAATTACATTTAGATTTTTCATTATTTGTTCAAGAAAGATACACACTGCTTTACCCTACACCCAATTGACTAGGATATTTCATTTTGCCCTGGCTTGCTGCAAAAGAAGTGAGAAATGTAGGATCACCAAATATACACTATTTGGTTAGCAGAAAATTCACCATACACTCTTCTGTTCTCATTCTTTATCACCCCTTCATTTACATTTATTCTTTTTCTATTATTATTATTAATATAGTATTAATAGTAGTAGTAGTAGTATTGCCAAAATACTTTAGAATTCTGCTAAATAGTCTGTATTCATATTTTCCACTCCTTGTCTAGAGGATCTATGAATATGATTATATATCTCAATTTCCTACCAAAATAATAAACCCAATACACATACTTCCTCTAATTTATGCCTGTCAAAGACTCTCAATGGAAAAAAAATAAGAAAAATGGATTGAGTATATGCGCAAATATAGTAAGTAGACTACTATTTTTAAGTTATTGTTTTTGTGATGGAGAAAAGCACAAGTTACACTGTGATTTAACTGCTGAAATCATTGTGCTAAGAATGTCTCCAATTTCAGTGTCATAAATTCATATAAGGTTCCAAATTGAATTTTGATCAGCCTTGGTAAGGCTTCATTTTCATAAGGAAATTGTCCTCTTGACTTCTAAATTGGATAATTACAATACTGCAAGTGTAAATACCCATTTCTCTATGAAGATGCTATGTTTTGACATGCATTTATTACATGTGTGTCTGTAAGTATAGAAGAATTAGCTTTTGCATCCTATTGCAAGCTTGGTACTTATTTACCTTTCTTAATTACATTAAGAACTAAACTGTGGCAAATTAAAATCTTTTTCATAGTGTTATGGTGGTTTATGGCTATTAGAAAAGCATGTTGATAAGTTATATGAAAAGGTAGTTTGGTATGTAAATAATGGCGTCAATTTATGCAGTGCTGTTTACAAATCTCAACTGATAATTGACAGCATCCATTCCACTAGCTACACAGAAAAACATAGGTGTGCACACACACGCACACACACACACACACACACACACACACACACACACACACACACACACAATTTCTTGGAACTTCCAGTCTCTTTAAGGATTGGTGAAGCAATAAAAAAAAAATCTAGTGAGGAATGCCTGAAGAGGACTTCCTCATGCACCTTTGCTGTTTGCGTTTACTATTGCATCTATCTCTTCTAAGAAATGTTAGATGAGTTCATTATTCATCCATATTACCTGTGCCCTGAACCACATCTTCATAAAGCTGCATATTGTGTAAATTCAAGAAATATTACCTGTCTTTAAAAATGTAACAGAGACTTTCTACATTCTTCTCAGATAAAATTTTTTTCCTGGTAGTTACAAAAGGAATCTTGTGTCCTAACAGTCTTCTTTTAATTCACATTTTACACCCTCTGATACTAGGCTTTTTCTGGCTCTACAACTCTCCAAATAGAACGCCTCCTTTCTTTTCTATGTTGTTCTTACCATTCACAATAATCAATTGAAAGGTCATGAATTTATTTTGACCGACAATTCTCTTGATGTAATCTGTTCTATTGGACCACTTTCTTCACCAAACATGTAGGTGTTGTACCTGGAAAGAACCAAAAATAAACTGATCATATCAGCATCATAAAATTTATTTCCTCTTAGCCCCAAATATCATGTAGCTTCTGTATTGAGTCCTGCTTCTTACAATCATAACCCACTTCTCTCCATCCCTGGATCTCTAATAAGGTTACAATTACTCACCATTCCTATGTAAACCTAGGGATTATTTCCTTCAGAAACTATCTTCTCATTTTGTAATTCTACATCTGCTTTTTTTTTTTTAGCTTTTGACCTCCATTCTTCTGCTAACACCAATGGAGAACTATTTCACTGCTTCATAGCTGTGTTTTTCTATATCCTTCTTAGACTGTCAATGAAAATAAATACTTTTATTATTATTGCTTCTTCAGTGTGGTAGTGCTTAGTACTTGAAACTTAGGTAGCTCTCAATAATTGTTCTTGAATAAATTCAAAATTAAGTAATCATGATTGATAGGGATAATATGTATTGAGAATGTGGTATATCAGGCCTTCAGCATTTTGTGCACATTATCTGAGTTAATATTCATATCTCTTTTTAAAGGCAGTACTATCATTCCCACTTCACAAGTCTTTGGGAGATGTTTTTGAGAGGTTACAAAATTTTCTCAATGTCACATAGCTGGTTAACGAAAGAGTAAGGCTGCATTTGTAAAGTTATTTGATCTCTAAGCATATATTTTTGATTCTTAGCTTATTTGTCATTAATTTTAGTACTTTAGAAGACTTTTAATTATCTCTTGTTATTTTAGACTTTCTGTTTAATGCCAAAAACCTATGTTAGTTTTTGATCAATAATGCACAAATTTAGATTTTGTAATTTTATTGTATATTTGAGGACAGGTTTCTTTCTGAAATTCCTACTGTTACACATCTTTACAGACTTTTTTGCTGTTTGGTCTACATTTTTATTTTAATTTCAGTCTGGTATCTTCTCGAAACTATTGCCCACGTTTTTCTTCTATGTGAAACTTACTAGACTTTAATCTTATTCCAATAGAATTATCACTGAGATTTTTATTAGAGTTGAGAAATTGGGGGCCAGAAACCATGCATTTGTCTTGTTTTTAAGTTTATAATAATTTTCTTTCTCATAATACAAATACTGATTCAACAATAATGTGAAAGGTTTAGTAGTTTACTGTCTCAGTGATCTACCTTTGTGTTATTATGCATATCTCTTTATTGTTGCTAACTTTTTACTTTAAAATAATCACACATTTACAGAAAGTTGTCAGAAAGCAGAGATTGTTCTTCAGGTTACATTTGCTGTTTCCCCTGTAGGTTATATCATTTTTTGTCCAAAAAGGATTTTTTATAATGTCACGTAGGGACATGTTTTGCTATATAATTTGAATTTTTATTTTTTGTTGACAAATAGCATTTGTATGTATTTATGAAATACAATGCAATGTTTCAATTCATATTTACAATGGGTAATGACCAATTCAGGGTAATGAACATATCTATCACCTTCAACTTTTATCATTTTTTATGGTGAGTAAATTCTTCTTTTGGGGAATATATATATATATTATATAATGCATTTTGAGAAGTTATTTTCACCCTGCTGTGCTATGTTTTTATACAGTACAATAAGAAAACAGAAAAACTAATACTACTATAAAATGAGTCTTCTGTCATTTCATTGCATGTTTATTACTTGTGAAACCACTCCTACAATATACAATCATGTTAAAGAGATATTTCATTACCACAAACATTCTCACTATATAGTCTATCAGTTGTGTAGCAATTCATACTAAACTTTTAAAGAAATTGTTATGCTATTTTTCCTAGCGATTCTTGCATATTATGTTCCCATTAGCAAAGATAAGAGATTGAGTTTGTTCACATCCTCATTTGCATTTGGTTTTGTCACTATTTTTAATTTTAGTTATTCTAATAGGTATGTAGTGATAGCTCATCATGACTATTTCCATTTCCCTAGTAGGTACTGATATTTAACATCTTCTTCAATGCTTAGTTCTTGTTTTGCTGTATTCTCTACCTGCACTTCCCTTTTTGTTGAGTTTTATGAATTTGTTCTAAATTACTAAGTTCTTTATCAGATTTTTGATTTGAAAATATTTTCTCCCACTCTGTAACTTATGTTTTCACTCTTTTTATAGGAACTTTGATAAAGCAAACACTTTTAATTTTAATTTTTACTTTTACTTTATTTTTACTTTTAATTTTAGTGAAGTTGAATTTTTTAATCTTTTACTTTATGGTTTGTCATTTTAGTATCATATCTGAAAATTGTTCACCAAGGCCAAGTTCTCAAATATACTCACCTATATTTCCTAAAACTTCTGTAATTTGCATCTGATATGTACATTTGTGGTCCACTTTGACAGGTGGTTTGTATATATCATGAACCTTAAATTGAGATTAAGTTTATTAACCAATCATACAGTAGAAATTACTGAGTCATATTGCTCCAGAATGACTTGTTGAGATTAATCTTCTACTGATATATATATATATATATATATATATATATATATATATATATTATATAAAAATATATATATATATATATATATTTTTTGTATCTTGGTCAAAAATCATTTGACTATGCTTCTGTGTGTCTATTTCTGGATTTTGTTTTCTATTCTGCAGAACAAATATTCCTTTGCAAATATTCCTTTGCAAATAACACACAATTCCTATTCCTTTGCATATAACACACAATCTTAATTGCTGTAGCTTTCTTATAAGATTTAAAATCACGTAGAATGATAATTCCATCTACATTATTGCACATATTTTTACAGGTTTTCCCACTCTAGTATTTTTCATCTTCATGTATGCTTATTTTATAAAAATATTCTAGATTTATTTTAGACTACATATTCTAGAATATTGTTTACTTGTACATATTTTAATGAGGTTTTGATCAAAATTATGTTAAATTTCATAAAAATCGAGGGAAAACTGACTTATTTACTATGGAGAGACTTCCAATTTCATGAACATTTTCTGTCTTTCCATTTATTTGAATTTTGTTTCATTTAATCAACTTTGTAGAATTTTGTTTTTTATTGGAAACAGGGTCTCACCAGGTAGTGCAGCCTGACCATGAATTTACAAAACTCTTGTCTCAGCCTCCTGAGTGCTAGGATTACAGATGTGATCCACCATGCCTAGATTCAGTTACACTTTTTGGCATACCTGTTCTGCATTTTCTGTTAGATATACAGTTGAGTATTTGTTTTATTAGTAGTTGTTACTGGTACTGTATTGCATTTAATATTTTGTTTCCATATGTTTACTGCTAGCATATAAAAAAAATAATGATAGTTTGAAGTTTATCTTACCATCATGACTTTTAACCCCATTTAGTAATTCTAGAATTTTGTTTTGATTTGGGGGAATCTTCTCCATGAACAATCAGGTCATCTGTGAAGATTTATTCATCCTTTCTGATATTGCCTTTATTTTATACTCTAGCCACTTTGTCTTGTCTAGAACATCCAATTCTGTGTTGAATAGCAGTGGTGAGTGTGGATAGTCTAGGAAAACTTCAGTCTTAGTAAAAAGACTTCAGTCTTTTATTATTAAGTATAATGCTAGCTCTAAAATTTTTGTAGTTTTCAAAAATAATTGCTTTCTCTTCTAATTCTAGCTTTCTGAACATTTTCATCATAAATGACTGTTGAGATGCACAAAAGGCTTTTTCATCATCAATTGATGTTATTATGCATCACTGGTTCATTGCATTTCTTGATTTTGGAATGTCAATCTAGCCTTGCACCCTTGGAATAAGGCCAAGTGAATCACGTTTTATGTGTCTTTTTCTATATTCTTGAATTCTATTTCCCAATTTTAAAAAGTTTGTTGTGCTTGTTATCCCTGAGATTGTTTTATATTTAACTCCTTCCTTTCTTTTCTTCTTCCTCATCCTTCCTCAATATATAGAGCTTTCAATGTATAATTCATACTATCAATTTTGTTCAGTTAATTTTTTGTAGTGTTGCTTGCATATGTTGTTATTGTTCTTTGATGTCTGCTATAATTACAGAGATATCCAGTTTCATTCAAAACGTAATATATTTTCTTTTGTTTTAATTTGTTTTTAAACTAGAGGTTTGTCAGTTTCATTGATCTTATCACCCCCCCACCAAAAAAAAAAACCCACAAATTTTGTGTCTTAGTTACTTTTCTCTTTGCTGAGACAAAATACTCAAAACCCACAAGTTAAGGGAGGGAAGGTTTATTTAGCTCAGTTTGTGGATGTTTCAGTTCATAGTTTGCTGGCTCCAAGGCAGGATGTCATGGTATAGAGGTATCACAGAAGATAAACAGTTCATGGCAAGGCAGGGCAGGCAAAAGGCAGCAAGCAGCAAGCAAGTGACCCCATTAGGCCTCATTCTGTCCCTTATATTTTATCAAGGCTACCCGTGCTTGGGTGGGTAGCACTCACACCCAGAGTGGGGCACCCTTAATCCTACCCAGAACTGTGCCAGACCAATCAGTGGACTAATTTAGAAATCATACACCCTTAATCCCACCCTTAATATATGCTCTGGACCCAGCCACCTCTGAAAAAGCCCCACCTATAACATGTGAGTCTTTGGGGGGATATCTAGACACAAACCATGATATTTTGTTGTGTTTTTCTCTATTATCTCTGTATTTTTATTTTGTTCATAGCTGCTTGTTTTTTTTATTTCTTCCTTCTTTATGATTTATGTTTATTTTACCCTTCTACATTTTAGTTCCTTAATGTGAAAGTTTAGATTATTAATTTTAGGCTTTTCTTTTTTGTTAGTATATGGCTTCAGTACTACAAATATTACTTCTATTGTTGCCTCAAGTACAATAAAATATTAAAATAAAAATAAAAATTAATAAAATACATTAATTTAACACATTATCTTTCTATATCCTTTAGAAGGTTCACTTTGAAACATGCTAAAATGTAGTGTGATGTTTCCAAGTATATGGAGAGCTTCCTATTATTATTCTAGAATTTATAGCTACTTTAATGCCATTGTTGGCAAAGAATATACTATATAATGTTATTAGTTTTTTTTCCCAAATTTTAAGTTTGCTTCATGGTCTATGATATAGTCTAATTTATATGTTCTATGGATGCATGAAAATAATGTGTAATCTGTTGTTTGGAAGCCAAGTGTTCTATGAATGTCAGTTTGTTACTGTTGTTTAATAATAGTAACATTGAGTTGTTTTATAAAATTTGCACATTCTTTCCAGTTGCCTATCACCACTTGAGAGATGAGTGAAGAAGAGTAGCCTATAATTGTGGAATGAATTATTTCTCCTTTCACTCAGTTTTGCTTCCCAAATCTTGCTATTCTGTTTGATGCATAGACACATACAATTACCATTTTCTCGTTGGAATGACCCCTCTATCTTAATCTATTGACTTGTATTTCTTGTAATTTTCTTTGTCTTAAAGACTACTTTGTCTGATAGGTGAATAAAGCCTCTCCTCTCTTCTTTTCATTATTTGCATGTTATTTACATAATTTTATTTTTAACTTACATAAATCATCATATATTAAGTGATTTTTTTTTACAGACAGAATATAGTTACATCACAATTTTAAAATTCACTCTTTTAATCTTTTGTTTTTAATTGTTATATTGAGGTCATATGCATTTAAAGTAATTATTAATATTATTTTCCTCCTATTTTATTTCTTCTCTTGCAGATTACTTGAACATTGCTAATAATTCAATTTTTATATAACTACATTTGTTTTAAATGTATCTCTGTATAAATTTTTAAATTATTTGTTCTAGGCTTTATATATACCCAAGTCATATATGTGTGTGTATGTATGTATATATATATATATATATATATATATCCAAATCATATATACAAATCATGTATACATGTAAGTTATTGTCCAACTTCCACAATAGACATTTGATGCCATGGGTGTCAGTGAAGCCAAAGATTTTTTCTGTGATGCAGTCTGACAGCAATATGTGTATCTCCAAATCTCATCCTAACATTTTGCCAAATGAAATGAAATTTAGAATTTCACTTGTCTCTTCAGTGTGCCTCAGTTATAACATAGCTGCCTTGAATATTTTCTCTTTATTTATTTATTGTGGTCCACATTAGACAATATTATAATTCTTGGTTCACAAAAAGATACACAAATTTTTAAGAAAAGAAGAAAAGCCTGCTTTTTAATCATGTTTTTGTTTTCTGTTGTTCCTTCTTTCTCCTAGTGTTCCAAGATTCAGTCTTTTTTCATTTCTTTCTGTTTAGAGAACTTCCCAAAGCCATTATTTTAGGGTAAGTTGTCTGGCAGTGATTCTCTTCTGTTTTTCTTTCTCCTTTATCTTCCCTCATCTGAGTATGGCCATATTTTCTTTATTACTCAAAGGTATTTTTCCTGTATATGGATTCTGAGATGACAGTTCTTTTACTGTAGCGTTTAAAAAATGTTATGTCACTTCCTTTTGCCTTGACAGCTTCTGACGAGAAAACTGCTGTCACTAGAATTTTTTACCTCTGTAGGTGTTACTTCTCTCTATACCCTCTCAATATATATATTTTTAAATTTTTCCTTAGTTTTCAACAGTTTATTATTGTTTTGAGATGAATGTATATGTCCATGTCTTTCCAATTTAGGGAAGTTTTCTTTTTTTTTTCCTGATACTGGGAATCGAACTCAGGACCTTTTGCTTTACAGCAAAAGTGCCACGGAGCTATATCCCCAGCCTGGGAAGTTTTCAAGATTCATTTCTTTGAAGAATTTTCAACCCTTTCCTTGTCCCTCCTCCCACAACTTTGATAATATGAATGTTGGATCTTGTGTAATAGTCTCAGAGGTCCCTAAGGTTCTATTCTTTCTTCTCTCTAGAATATTTTCTTTCTGAAATTCAGACTGCATCATTTTGATTGTTCTATCTATAAACTTCATTTCACCATGAGCTTCTCTGTTTTTTTATTGGTATCAAATGTATTTATAATTGATTACAGAAATGATTCTATGATGGACAATTTAAAATTTTTATCAGATATATCTGACATTGGTATTATCTCAATACTGGTGTCTGCTGATGGATTTTTCTAATCTGAGATGAGATTTTCCTGTTATGTGTCAAGAGTTATTATTGTTATTATTATTATTGTTGCTACTATTATTAAATCTTAGCTAATTGGGGAGCTTTTTGTGAGACTAGACTTCATTTAAATATTGCTTTACTTGGTCTTTTTTGACACTGCTCTGACAGGAGATAGAGAAGTTCTGCTCACTATTGCCAGGTAAGATTTAAGTCCAGATTCCCCTGTTGACCTTTTTGACAGCTGGTTTCCAGCAGGGCCTTTTTGATAAAGGGTAATGATACAGTGCTGACCCTATCAAGTTCCTTCTGACACCACCCAGGTGTCACCCAGGTGACAGTAGGGAGGAGAGTGTCATTATCCTCAAGTGGGAATAGAAATACAGGATCCAGCATGGTCTCCACTAACACTGAAGCAAAAGGAAGAGCCTGATTACTACATGATAAGATGAAAGTTCTGGTTGACTACTGAGTGTCCTTTGATTCCTTCCACAGGGAAGGAGGGACTGGGCAACCCTTTGTGGCCAGCAGAGGGTAGAAGTCCAAATTCCACAATAGGCATTTGTTGACGTGGGTGTCAATGAGGTTGAAGGTTTTCTCTGTGATGCTGGACAGAGAAAAATGGTTATTTTCTACAAGTTTCCTATTTTAACTTGCTGCTTCTTTTCTGGTCTAGAATGCTTTAGTCAAGGCTTATTTTTTATTTTATTTTTTGTCTGTTCTCATAAATATTTCCAGATTGTGGCATTTCCAACAGTGAGTCCAAAATATAGGAAGCAAAAAAAAAAAAAAAGAAAGCCCAGAAAACTCACCACTATATCACTGTGGCATTTTTGGATGCTGGTATTTCTGGCCAATTGGTCTCCTCTCTAGGGTTTTTAACTGTTGTTAGCAAGAAGAAAAGAGAAAATTACCTCTAGTACATCTTTCCATTCTCATTCTATTTATTCCCAAGGCTTATTGGATTAATTTCTTACTCATTTAGAGTAAAATATTGACAGAATTTTTTGTTGCTCCTGTTTGTTCATTTGACATCCTTGTATTTCTGACAGTGTTATTTTGCTACTGTTATTCATGTATTACAGATTGAAACAAAAGATGTATCTATTGTAGATAGAACAAAAGAATGATGTATAGATGTACATTTGTTTATATATCTCCCTTTGCCCTAAATTCTATTGATAAGAATTCTCTATATCTCTGTCATTAGCAATGTGGAAGAAAAATCTACCACCAGTGTAAACTGTTATGCATTATACATATATTATGTATTTGTTTCTCTATAAACTCCTGTAAACTTTTTGTTCATTTACTTTGTTCATGAAAATTAAGATTTCCTATAGGTATAAATGCAAAATTGAATTTCTGTATTTATTTGGCCTGGGAGTTTTAAATTTTGATCTCCAGATTCAAGTGTCCCTTCAGCACTGAAAATTTTGTTTTATTTCTTCTTGATTCTCAATTGTCAAGGAATTAAAAAAATGAATTCTTGTTACTTATTCTAATCAAGAGCAGTAATTGTATTTCAGATTACTCTTAGTGCTTTTCTTGCTCTTAAAATTTATGTTCTCATTATCTTTCTTTAGGTATTTCTGAGAGATTTCTTAAATTTGACATCTAATTTACTCATCTGGCTTTCTACAACATCTAATATTCTGTACATTCCCTTCTTCACAGTTTTTACATCAGCTATCACATTTTTCATCTGAGGTGAAAAACTTCTTTCTCTGAACAGCTGGTGTAAAAGTTCTTTGAAAAAATATTTTGCTTATGGTTGGGAGGCTCAGGAAACATGGCCTGATGCTGAATTGTAATTTGTGAGAGAAGGAGATATGGAGTAAATTAGAGAAGTGACAGAAAGCTCTGGACATTTTTTGTGACTCCACTTGTGGGCTCCAACACATAATCAGCATATGGATATTTGGTTAATCAATTTTAGTAATTGTCTTTTTGTGTGTTTGAAAACAGGAGAGCTATGCATCACAATATATGAGAGAACCAGTATATTAATTAGGTTTAGCAAATAATGTAAAAGACAGAGAAGCTAAGGAGAATGTAATTACCATGGCCCAGATATTCAATCCTTGGACTTCCAGGAGGTATGAAGACAGAACAGAGTACAAGAGGGGACCCAAAGAATTCAAGCCCATTTCACTTAGATTTAAAAGTTAGGAATGGAGCAACTCAGAGAACAACCATGTGAAGGCACAGGGAGAAGACTGATATTTATAAGTCAAGGAGAAAAGCCTTACAAAAACAACCATGCTAACACCTTGACTTAGACTTCTAGGTTCTACATTGATGAAAAGATAACTTCCATTCATTTCAACTCCATACAATTCCACCCGAAAATGACAGGAGCATTTGTGTTAATGTGCAACTCCCCCACCCCTTTGGTCACAATGCTTTCTCCTGCCCATAATTTCCTATACATTACCATCTCAGGTCACTTCTCCAATGACCTTTCCCAAGGCTATGGTTGAACCAAAATTTACACCTCCCAGAAACATCTCTATTTCTGGACCCAAAAGGAAAAGATCTCCTGGAATATGCTCCACACATTTATGAGGCCAATTCCTGTCTTCAATTGGATGAAAGATGGGTTTGTTGGCCTTTCATGAGATCTAGTTCTCTCTGTATCATATCTTGCCTAAAGCCCTCACACTTTTGCAAGTGTGTGGGAATACTGATATTTTAAAAATATTACTAGGGGGCCGGTGAGATGGCTCAGGGGCATAAGCAACTGCCTGGCAAGCACAAGGTCCTGAGTTCAACTCCCGGCACCCACATATGAGAAAAGGGCCAATGATATCGCTCAGCATCTGTTGGTGCACGAAGTCCTGAGTTCAATCCCCAGTACCCACAAAAAAAAAAATATATATATATATATATTATTAGAAATTAACATGGTTATGTCTCTGAGCCTCTAATTCAGTAGGTTACAGGAAAATTAATCTCAGAACTTTTCAACTTTAAACAACTATTACCCACCCAAATATAATCATCTTTAGTCAGACAAACCTTTGTTATTTCATTTAATGATGTCACAATAAAGAATTTTTCAGTAAGATATCATGGATGTGAAGCCCAGAATCTCATCCCAGCCTTTGCAGTGAAAGAGTGCAGCAGTAGAGTATAAGAACCAAAGACTCATGCAGTTCTGCATCAGTTAATACTTCTGTTATCGGGTTTGTGGCCTTCGCAATGGTATAACCTTATTTCCTTCAGGTTTTTTACCTGTAAGATGTAAATTCTAGTCCTTGATATCAAAAAGTTTTAGTGTGGATTAGTGAATAAACACAGGTAGAGTTTGTATAGCAATGCCTTGCACACTGGAAGCTCTAGGCCTGGGTCATTATTATGCTGTCCACCATCTTGCCTTCATTTTCTTTTTTTTTTTTTGTGGGTACCAGGGGTCGACCTCAGGACCTTGCATGCCAGCAGGCGCCCGTGCTGCTGAGCGATATCACCAGCACTTTTTTCGTATGTGGGATCTGGGAGTCAAACTTGGGCCCTCGCACTTGCCAGGCAGGCGCTTACGCCGCTGAGCCATCTCACTGGCCCCTTGCCTTCATTTTTTAATCTACCTTTTTGTCACCTGAAGTATTATCAAATTTATGGTTTCTTCAGAATGACATGGAATTGTTTTTACTTGGTACACATGAAAATAATATTAATAAATTATAATACTGCAGAATTCAAAGCAGGGCATAGTCACTTTTGGCTGCCACCAACCCTGATAGAAAAGCACATGATTCTGATGAAAAAAAAACAGCAAATATCAAGCTTTTCACCTTGGATTTATTAAGTCACTATAAATACATGTATGATTTAATATTATCTTATTTCCCAGTAATAATATTTATGAAGTTTTATCTCCTAACTTACTTCAGTGTTTTTTGCTCAGCTCAAATTATATTTATCACTGATTTTCTATGAAATATGCCTTTCATGACATAGAAATTAGTCACATGCTATTTAGATAGGGCTTATAATAATTATTTGGTTTATTGTTTTATGTTTGTACTTTGTGTGTAATATATTAATATATACTGATTTTGTGTCCATATTTTAATTTGGAGATGAATATATAGCTTATATATAATTATCTCATGTCACGTTATATTTGAAGAGTGAATGCATATATGTCCATTTATAAATAAAAACTTAACCAAATCAGTTTATATACAAATTAACACACATTTATGTAACATATAATGTATAAACATATTTCAGTGAGATTTATATGATTGCTTTAATATACTGTATTTATAAGAGTTTAGGTTCACAGTAAAATTGAGTAGAAGGTACAAAGGTTTGCTATACACTCCTTGCCCTCATTCACATATAGCCTCCTCCATTACAGGGATTTCTTTTCTGTTTCACTGACCTCTGTGTTTATTCTTTCAGTACCACACCATTTCTTACCTCTATAGCTTTATAGTAAGTCTTCAGATTGGATATTGTCTGTCCTCCAAATTTTTTTTCCTTCAACTTAATGTTGGATCTTCTGGTTCTTTTAGCTTTTCATGTTTTTTTAATAGGTACTGATATCCAAAATATGTTTCTCAAATTTTAATTAGGATTGCATTGAGTCAATAAAGAGGAACGGATATCTTGGTAACAGCCAGTCTTCCTGTCCATGTTCCTGGTAGATCTCTCAATTTCTTCAGTTTGTTGATTTATCTCATCAGAGTTTTGTAGTTTTTCTCATATTTTTTAGACATATATCTAAGAATTTAATTGTTTTAGAATAAGCTGTTTTATCCATATTATAATTTTTAAATGAGTATATCTGTTCATATATACAAACGTATATATACTTTTTGTCTTTATTTTATTTTGCAAATTAATGTATGCATGTCTAAACATATATACTTCTGAAAATATATACATATATATTATATATGTACATTGTTTCTGGTACTTTAGAATAAACTGTCAAAGAATAACAATTTTCAAGTTAAAGTGATATATTAATATTAATATATTTAATATTATTTAACATATTTGACTAATAGTAATATAAATAATTTGATATTGCAATCATTAATCATTTAATTATAAAAATGTAATATTGT
Organism: Erethizon dorsatum; assembly: GCA_028451465.1. Lineage (NCBI taxonomy): Eukaryota > Metazoa > Chordata > Mammalia > Rodentia > Erethizontidae > Erethizon > Erethizon dorsatum. The sequence continues at coordinate 21,851,962 of CM051824.1, forward strand.
TATAATCACTATTAGTTTTTACTAATTACTACATACACTATTGGAAAACTACAATTTCAAAATACTAATATCAAGTTTTGTTGGTAACATTTTTATCAGATTTAAATCTAAAACTTTTTAATATTACCCATGTATGTATTATTTGAAGAACATTAATTCTATCATTTTGTGTTGCTCAAAATTTTCTTTCCTATCCATTAATCACAAATGGTTAGCAGAATAACTGAAGTAAAAGGACATGTGGTGAGTAGCAAGGTTATGAAAAATAATAGTCCACTTAGAATTTTTGGGTGGTTTGTCACTTTCAAGCTCAGGGTCTTTGAAACAGGAATGGGATTTGGAAAATAGTTCTGTTGTGATAGCTATGTGTGAAGAACAAATTAGCCTATTAATCCTTAAACTCAGCGATACCATTGCTGAAAACTAAAAAACCAGAGATTTTCCTGTTATCTAAACAAGAAAGAAATGTTTCAATAATTTACATATCAGTGTGGTTTTGTGATCATCCTATCTACTTTCACTGTTTTAAGAGAATAGAAATTGCATGTACACAGGTTTTTACACCGAATATTTTAATTCTTTGTGAAGTTACATATTTTACTTTTATCTCACAATAAATATTTAAACTTCATTAATTTAAAATGATGTGTTGACAGGTGATTTTTATTATGTTATTAAAGCAACACTTCTACCCATTGGTTAATCACAATGTAATATGACACTAATCAATATAATTAACAAACAAAACACTCCACCCCATTAAAAGAAGGGTGTTTACTTAGAAGTTGAGGTGAGGGCCGGTGAGATGACTCAGTGGCACGGGCGCCTGCTGGCGCGCAAGGTCCTGAGGTCGACCCCCAGTACCCACACAAAAAAAAAAAAGGTGAGGTGAAAAATGCAGAACAATTTAGGAATATAAGCATAAAACATCATATATAGCACATGTTTTTATATAAACTGTCATATTCTCCTCTGTGAATAGTCCTGTAAGTTCATTCAGCCTTATTATATTTTGCTTGACAAAAAATAAAGCAATAGAAATAATAAAAAAAAATTTACAACAGAATTATAAAGAACTTTTACAAGTATTATCTACTGATTATACTATCTATATTGTGAGGAAGGTGTGGAATTTTAGCTATATTTTCAAGGTAGAAAAAATTAAAGTTGTGTAATATAAAAGGAGGTTTTACACAATTGAACTGTCTGTCATGGTAAAAATGCTTGATCTCTACTGCTCGTTTCAGTAGCCACTGGACCATGTGGTTTTGTGTATTTAATACTTGTTTAATGTGATTGAAGAATTAAATACTTAAAGTTATGTGATTGTAATCTAAATGTTGATATTCACGTATGCCATTTATGAACAACACAAGTGTACAACATTGTTCATTTATACGATGATTCACTTAGTTACCTTTAGAGTATGTGTATGTATATTGGAGAAATGTGGCCAGCACCATATCCACAACTTCTGGGACCTTCCATCATGGAGCAGTATGGAGCAGTAAGGTACCTTTCCTTACTCACTCTTTATGGTGAAGCCTCGGAGATTAGAAAGCTTATTCAGATACAGATGAGTTCTGATTGCTAAATAAATTAGGTTATAGAAGATAAACTGTTGATCATCTCTGAATCTAGTGAAAGAAATTATTTTATAACTTGAAAATGTTTCTTTGTAGAATCGTATCCATTTCAAACAAAAGGAACCTTTGCTTACTCATCAGTAAAGTTTGTTAGTCAAACCAGGATTAGAGAAACTGAAAGAAGATAAATAATTCAGCAAAAGATTTACAGATACATTTAAGATTAATGGAACTGGTTGATCATTTTACGTGGTTGACCAGTGTAGATTCTTGGTAATTAACAAGGACTGAATTTTCTCTTGCATGATTCCAGGACTGTAAATCACAGAGTACAAATGCTGCTTTATAGTCCTAGGGCCAGTCTGGGTCCTCTGAATTTCAGAGTCTCTCATTGGATATCAATCAGGCTGTTTCCCAGTGTATCCTATCAGGGTACCACTGAGAAAGACTCCACCTCCAAAGTTACTCATGTGGACATTGGAAGGATTTGTTTTTTCATTGGTTTGGACTGAGGGCCTTAATTCTTGGTTGCTTGCTGGCCAGAAGCTTCACTCTGTTTTACTTCTGAGCTTCATCATAGGGTAATTAGAAATACTGAATATTACTTCATCAGAGTGAGCAGGAAAGGTAGGGTTGGTATGGGGTAGGGATTATGAGAGAGACTATGAAAGATAGAATGAGAGGAAAGTCACATTGGTACTTGAAAATGGCACCTTATCAGTTTTTCAGGTCATACTTTCTTTGCTATCTCTAGGTCCAAGCCACGTTGAAAGGGCAGGGATAACATGAAGACATAACAGGATGGGCCATGGAGATACACACTTGGGACCCATTTCTGAAGCTGCCTGTCATACCTGTGGTTCGAAGTGTCTTCCAATCTCCTCAAATATTTTCTTTTCCATTTGATGCTGCAAATTTCTTTTAAAACATTTAGACATTAGTGATGATTGTTGATAATGCCCTCAGATAATGACCTTGGAACACCATTAATCAAAACCAAAAAGCAGTGTAAACACTTTGTTTCAAGGATATGATTTAAATTGTCACTTTTAAAAATAAAATTTTAACTTGCTAAAATATACATAACAAAACTTATCATTTAACCATTTTAAGTGTACAATGAAGCATACCCAACTCATATATTAAAGTTTCAAAGTTGATTCTTATTTTCTAAGGGTTCTCTATATTTTCCCTTTTTTATTTTATTTTATTTTATTTTATTTTATTTTATTTTATTTTTGAGACAGGTTTTTGTTATGTTGTTCAGGCTGGCCTTGAACGCATTATGTAGCCCAGGCTGGCCTCAAACTCATGGTGATCCTCCTGCCTCAGTCTCCAGAGTGCTGAGATTGCAGGGGTGCCCCACCATGCCCAACTTGCCTCTTCCCTTTAAGCTTCTGCAATAAGTTGTTCAGTGTTTACAAGCCATCTCCCTTGGGAGGGGATAGGGAGATTTTTAGATTTCAGGCTATCTGTTTACCTTTTTAAAGTTATAACATTAACCTGTATGATTTTTCCTGTTGTTTGATTGGGAGTTTAGTAATTTTACATGTTTCTGCATCTTTTACAGAAGCAGAATTCCAGTGTCTATATTATATACCACCTCTAGCAACACCAAAAGCTTTTCAGGTGTATCTAATGTACAATTAAATTTGCCTACAAACTTGAGTAGCAGTGATGTTCTGAAATGCTGCAATATTCAAATATAGGTGCTAATAAGATTCACTATGGGACACCGAAGAAAAGCAATGAGTTCCAAGTCCCAGCCTCTAGAGATTCATAAATCGGCCTGAGAAGAGCCCCAGGCATGAGTATTTTACAAAATTCTACCCAGGTGATTCTAATGTGCATCCAAGGTTAAGAACCACTGCTTGAGTCATTCTAAATGGACTGATAAATCTGAGCAATGTGAAAAATAATGAATTTCAACATGTGAGCCATAGTATTTTTAAATATATAAAAATCATAAATTCGCTTGAAGATATTTTTTAATCCTTTCTCCTAAAATGAAACCAACCAAGACCACATTTTTACAGCTGTAGACACGCAGTCTACCAGAGGCCACATCTGAACTGTAGTCACAGATTATTTGAAATCATTATGGTGATTTGGTTTTGTGAGCTGAGGAGAGAAAGTACCTTTTCTAAAATATTAAATCAACCCCTTCAGGCTCTTCTATTTTCATGGTTGAGTAGGCTATCAATTGATGTCCCTTTGATGGACTGCACAGAACTTTAGAAATAAGGAAGGCAGACAACACAACAAAAGAATATGTTCCCTTTATAGGATTCCGGTTTTTCATACCCAGTTCAATTAAAGTAACTATAATATTGACAGGCACATGATGATTATATAGCGGGCACATACACTCAGAAATGGTCTTTAAGAGATGAGCAATTTACTCAAATTCTTACCAACTAATTTCCATGAATAAGAAGAATCCCTTAAGGTTTTGATTTACAAAAATATACGTTTTTTTTTTTTTTGTGGGTACCGGGGGGTCGACCTCAGGACCTCGCGCGCCAACAGGCACCCGTGCCGCTGAGCGATATCACCGGCCCCTTTTTCATGTGTGGGATCCGGGAGTCAAACTCGGGCCCTCGCGCTTGCAAGGCAGGTGCTTATGCCGCTGAGCCATCTCACCGGCCCCACAAAAATATACTTTTAATATAACATCTTGTCAAATATTTGATTACATATGCATTTATTGCTGAGAACATTGAAATTTTGCGACCAAATTATAAAGAAAACAAGGTACTGAAAAGATGATATATAGAATTTCAAATGTAGAAAATTAAAGAACAAAAATATAGCAATATAAGTGGAAATCAAAATTACTTTGAAAACTGAAAAAGAGGGCCTGTGAGATGGCTCAGCAGCATAAGCACCTGCCTGGGAAGCGCAAGGGCTGGAGTTCGACTCCCGGAACCCACATACGAAAAAAGAGCCGGTGATATCGCTCAGTGGCATGGGCGCCTGCTGGCGCACGAGGTCCTGAGGTCGACCCCCGGTACCCACAAAAAAAAAAAAAAAGAAAGAAAATGAAAACTGAACAAGAGAATAATCTGGAGAGAAGCAAAAGCATATGAAAAGTAAAAATTTGATGAAGTATTTAACAAGTCAGCTTAGTAAACATTGAAGAAGGACTCAGAAAATAGAGTTATATTTAGAGCAGGTCTAAATTATTAGTTTGCCGTAAGAGAAGTCCAAATACCTATATTATTATTATTATCAGGCAATACTGAGAATTTAACCCAGCACCTTCACACTGAGCTATATTCCAAGCTCTTTTCATTTTCATTTTTTTTTTTTTTTATTTTGGGATCAATTCTCCCCAAGTTGCCCAGGCTAGGCTCAAATTTGATGATCAACTTGGCTCATTTTCCAAATGTGCTGGGATTACAAAGATATAAAAATACATAATGTTACAGTTATTCGTTTGCATAATCCTTTATACTATCATACAATTTAAGTGTTTATAGGTTTAGTTCAATATTAGTTAACTTTGAATATTTCTTTCTCACTATAAATTCCATATGCTGTGACCTCCAACCATACCTAAAGGGGATTCTGGCCATGGGCCAGATTTAATGCATAGTACATTGCTTTCTTATCACTGTCACATGTAGTAAATGGATGCTAATTTTCTCTCTAAGATACTTTCCAGTTTTCTTTGAGATCTCCTTTAATGACACATTGGAACTAGTTTTTATCAGCTCAATAGCTCAGACTTGCAAACATTGCACATCAGGCCTTTGTATGGATGTACACTCATGTACCTGTGCATGTGTCTGGTGAGCCTATTTGATAGATTTTGCTACTGAAAAAATAAGAGACTATATTTAGAGTTACCAGATAAAATTCAGATAGCCAAGTTACAAGTAAATTTCCATCAATAACCAAAATTCTTTTTATGTATATGCATGCCCTGTTCAATATTTGGAGTATGCAAATGCTGAAAGTTGTTACTGTTTGCCTGATTCAAATTTAATTTGGAATATTGTATTTTTATTGCTAGCTATGATAATTCTGCATTAATGAGAAATCTTGGAAAGATATTGGTAAAATGATCATTTAAAATAGAAACTATCTCTTTATATTTTTTGTAATAACTTCTATTTGGTTTATTTATTCTTAAAGAAGTAAAATTTTCCTTTAAAATTAAACTATATTAATGATAAATGTTATCATTATGTGGCTACATCATTTATATTATTCATATTCTCTGAATATTGTTATTATCATTATGATAATGGAGGGCCTATTACCCAAGTAGTAGCAGGCCATGTGTATATCTACATTTCCAAGTATATATCTATGTGTATATATATATACATACATATATAGATCCATTCATTATACAGATGAGCAAAATAAAAATCAGAATTAGAAACAAATGTTTTAGGGAAAATATTTTCAAATATCTTATAATGAGGAAGTAATGTACAGTAATTGCTATTCCTTCTCTATCTATTTGGGTTCATAAATATTAAGACCCTGTCCAACTGCCAATAATGAAACAGAGTTTTACATTACTGTCTGTTGCTGGAAATCATTTCTTCCTTTATGAACACTCCTAGGTCATTTTCTCTGAAGGTGCTTACTAATTTATATAGTGTTTTTGAGGAGAAGAGTGTTAACTTATTTTTGTATGATCTATGCCCAACAGCATTTAGCACTTTCTTATGTGGACTTCAAAGCATATTTTGTGAATAATTTATTTGCATTGGTTAATTAAAAATTAACGATGTGATTGTTTAATGTATGCTTTCAATGAATGCAAAGTTTGTGACTCTTAAAATTAAAATCTGGTCGAAACTAAAATTAACAGTAAGTTAGTGAAAATGCCAAAAATGTGCCTTTTGTGCACCAATGAACAGGTGTGTAGGAATGGCAAAATCAAAAATGACAAGAGTAACATAGATTATTCTCTGTGGTATATTTCTTTTTTCTGTGAAAGACAATGAATAAGACAGAAAACAAACAATGAAAGAGATAGTATGGGATGGTAAACAGTGAAAAAATGTTGCTGTGGGGATTACAGTATTTTATACAAGAAAATTTTAAAATAACAATCTTATGAAGTTACATGAGAGCAGTGATTGAAGAATATAAGGGAAATCCATTCAAGTTTTTATAAAACCAGCATTCCATACAGAATAGTATCAAACCCTTAGTATCAAAACCTGACCACCGTGTGTACCTGCATTATAAAAATGAGAGCCACTTAGAGCTAAGAAATAAATGCTGGGTTCTACCTATGTTTCAGAATTTACTGATAGTTTGAATGTGGAGGTATTAGAGAAAGATATGGGTGAAGAAATGACAAATAATTGTCATTATCCAGAAAACTGTGGTTGCCATTTAATGATGTTAGGAAAAATGAGAAAAAAAGCAAGTTTAGAAGTGAACAAATTTGAACTTCTTAAATTTGCAGTACTAACTACTAGTAACCTAAGGAAATATTTACTTATAGATCAAGGAAGTTTAGAACTCATTTGCTTAAGAACCTCTTACGAAGCTGAGAAATTGGTTGAAGAAGAGTATGTGATTTAGAAAAGAATTTGGAGATGGAAACATAAAGTTGCTATTCATGGGTTACAGGTGATGTTTTAAGCCATGAAACAAGGTAACTTTATGTGGGGACCTAGTATAGAGGAAGGAGTATAGAGGATTAGATGGTAGGATACTTTAACTTTACAATTTATGAATTTAATGACCAGAAAAGGAGAAACAGCAAGAGTCACTAATGAGATAAGAAAAGAGCCAATTGTTTGGTATTCCGGAAGCACTTTACCAAAGCTCCTGAAAGAAGGAAGACAGCATGATATATACTGTCAAACTCCGCTACTAGGCTAGATGAGGGACATAAGGACAGAAGAACAACCATTTGATTTGAAAACATCGAAGTGGCCCAGAAGTTTGCGGGATAAAGGAAAGGATTCAGATGGTGAAAGTCCACCTCCATCAGTCCTTCTTGTTCACCATGAGACAGTATTAACAGCTGGGCAGGCCACTTGATGCACTCGTATTCTAAGGTAACCCTCAGAAATTCAGTAAGGATGGACATCAGATAGCAATTGAGAGTCTGATCCTTGGCTTTGGTAATTTGATGCTGTTTTAAGGAAGCACTCTTGTCCTGATATGAATAAGGACAAGACACAAAAGGAATACGTTACGCAGAAACTTGGCTGCAGAACTGTCTTGCTAACTCAGCTTTAGTGGTTGGGAGTTGAACCAGCCCTTTCCCTGTGGGAATCAGTGGGCTACAGTCCAAGCCTTGGTTGTAATATAGAAAGCCAGCAGCAAGATTCCTTGCATGCACAAAGATACATGATTGGAATAGCATAAGACCCTCCGTGGACATAATTATAGGGCTGAACCTCAGCTTCAGACATGTTTAGAATTGAATGACATATTCACCTGGCTTTCTCCAGTTTTCTTGGAGCTTTGGAGACCCATTCTTTTTCTGAGTCACAGATCTACAGGCAATCAATCAAGAACAGGAAGTTAGTGCTTAAAGTGGCACAAAACCAGATTGAAATGAATTTAGGAGGCCAGGGAAGGAAAAGAAGTGCAATTAGAATATAGACCACACTTAGCAACATAACATAAAGTTATTACATGGAAAAAATAAAGTTTGTTGGGAATAACATGGATCCGGACAGCACTCATTGTGATTGAAATCTTAGATCTGTTATGGAACATGACAAAAATTCAATCCCTTTAATTCTCAGTTTCTTCAGACTTTCTCTGCCCAAGCTTGCATTGTGCTACAAGAATTCGTAATTGTGTACTATTTCAAAACCAAAGTAATATTAGCTTTAATACTATGTTTTACCACCTATATTTTATATTTATAGAAATGTCTAGATAATATACTTTTGATAAACATATTACCATTTAATAACAATAAGAAGAGACAGAATAATCTTGTGATAAATGGTTTTGTAAGAAAAAATAATAATGTAGGTATATGTATAGGACAAAAACTGGGAAATGTTATCATATTTTAAAGACTAGAAAATATGTGTCTTATTACAAAGTGATATCTATTTTTAAAAGATGAGTTATAGAGCAAAATAACTCATAAATCTAACGCTGAAAATTTGATCCTAGACTGAACTGTATATGAACCCTTAAAATATTCTGAAACAGTGGGAAAGCAGAAACCAAACAGAGCGAATAGGTGTAAACCCTACTATGTGCCAGATCTTGTGATATTAATTCAATCAAATAACTCTTTCCAGGCACATTTATAATTAAGTTAACCTAGCTTTGTCATTGTGCAGCTTTGTGTTTGTGATACTGAAAAGAAACAAGGACTTTTTGATTAATTGCTAATGTAAAAAATTGTAATTGCTTTCACCTATTTATCTTTGAGCCTTTGTTTCCTCACGGTTTCCTTCCTGCTCAATGACTCTTCGGCCTCTTAGAGTCATTTTCATAGAGATTACATTGAATCATTTATTAAATTGTGTTTTTAAACTTTCAAAATATGCTCATTAGCGCTGAATTTATTTCACTCGGCAAAACCCATTGGCAGCAATATTAAAATAAAATAAATATTGAGTGTAAGCTATGGCAATTTGGAAATTCGTAATGATACAATTTTCTTTTCTGTTGTTTCTTGGAGGCTTTATGTTAAATTCTTAAAGCACATTACAGCTAACATTCATAAAATTGGGGTTACGGGCAGCAATATTGGTGAAAGTGGTGTTATCTCAATCTCACTTTGTCTCTGGCTATGGCTTAGAATAACTGTTGATAGAGAACACGTTTGACCAGCTTTTCATTTAGTAGCATATCAGATAACACATTGGAACACAAGGAGAGAGGAGTTGGGTGTTAAATGGGAGGGCTTAGTGCTGATCTTTGAGTCATTGTGTGTGCATTCTTTTTTTTTTTTTTTTCATTTTGTGGGTACCGTGGGTCGAACTCGGGACCTCGTGCGTCAGCAGGCGCCCGTGCCACTGAGCGATATCACCGGCCCTTTCTTTGTATGTGGGTTCCGGGAGTTGAACTCAGGACCTCGCACTTGCCAGGCAGGTGCTTATGCCACTGAGCTATCTCACCGGCCCTGTGTGTGCATTCTGATGAAAGACCATCATCTTCTCAAAGTTACTCAACTTGTACATTTTCCCTTGTGACTGTGCAAACAATTCTCTTTGTAGAATAATAGTACCCAACTGTGTTCTGTTTTTAGTGATTTAAAGAATGGCAAAAAAAGGTTTTGAGAACACATGTTTACCCTGAGAAGAAAAATCTACAGCTGAAAGTGTTCCCCTTACTAACCTCATCAAAGGTTAGTAAATTTTGAGACATTACATCATTTGAGAAGCTTTTCTTAAGGAACTAAGTGCAAGCACTTTTTCTGACACCAACAAAATATGCATAATTTTCCTTAACAGCATATTATTAGGAGTTTTTCTTCCTTTTAGTTGAGGATATGGATCATAGACAACCTTTAAATATTTTTCTGCTCTAGAAACAAACACAATGAGCTTTGTTTGTAATTATTAAAAAGGAGTAGTAGAAGATACAGCTAACAATTCCTAATTTTTATTTGTGCTTTGTGATCTCTAATTCATTTTATCTAGGGCAAGAGATCAAATGGAAAGAATGAAATCTCTAGCAGATATAATTAAAGGCATCACTGAAAGCATTTAAAATGAAATGCTGGATAGTAAACACCACAGTTGTTTTTTATTTTTATTTTATTTATTTACTTTTTTGTGAGTACCAGGGGTCGACCTCAGGGCCTCACGTGCCAGCAGGCGCCAGTGCCGCTGAGCAATATCACCGGCCCTTTTCTCGTATGTGAGTTCCAGGAGTTGAACTTGGGCCCTCGCACTTGCCAGGCAGGCGCTTACGCTGCTGAGCCATCTCACCGGCCCCCCACAGTTGGTTTTTAAATTCCTTGTTTATAGTTTTAAAAGTTTTCTAAATTATCTACAATAAACAAACATACTCATCAGAAAATAAACACAAGTATTTAAAATGAATAATAGTAATTAGAAAATTTATAACTTTATACATTTTATAGAATAAAAACTGAAAATATTTAATGAAACATACATATTTCTTACACTCCCTATTTTTACTCTTACACAGTAGAAATGAATTACTTATCAGATATAATTGCTACTTACTATTCATTTCTAAACATAGCTGTTTGATGTCTCTATAGATAAATAAGAATATCCATTCCATATTCTATTTAAAATATATTTGATTTTTGATAATTTATATCAAAGCAAAGTTAAAATAGCTAGGCAATTTAAATCAGTTTTTGTGTACATTTTAATTTTCCTCTCCAGATAAATTTAATCTGTTTAAGGACATGGCTATATTATGTATTTCATCTATATTTGCGTATATGTGTGTGTGTCTGTGTGTCTGTGTGTCTGTGTATGTGTGAAAATGTTAATTACTTTTTTCCATCAGCATAGAAGCAAAATATATACATATATTATTAATTAGTTCAATAAACATTAATGGAGAATTAAAGATGAGAGTAGCACCACACCATAGACTGTCTGTTCCTACTACTTACTTGATAATTTGGAAGTATTTGTTGAAGAACAGAAAGAAGGATAATTAGTTAACATGTGTACACACTTGAAGTGCTGGACACATTATATATATTTTAGAAATAACAGCTTTTTTATTGTCATTTCACTGAAAATTATGTAGCAGCTCAAATCCACAAGTCCTTTTCTCCAAAACTCCACTTTCCATTATACCCTCACTCCAAGAGGAGCACATTTCAGGGAAGTATTTACACTGTTCAAGATGTTCCAGTACTCGTACTATTCTTATTGTAGACGTAAGAAATAGTATTCTCTTCTCAGAAGTTCTCGGTGTTGTGAAGAAAAGAAACGGATATTATTTATCATATGTACTTACGTATTAAATCATGTTATTTTTTCCCATGACCTTCCTGATGGAGAAAATATACCATAGGAATTCTAATTTACAGAAGGGGCTTGAGAACTTCTTTTATTTTGGTAAGTAATCCAAGAGATGAGCAGTTTAAATCCTTTATATAGGCAAAGATGATACAAAAAGAAGATGGCAGTGCAAACCCTGGTTCTCCATGGTTCTCCAACTGCTCTCATCAATTGGTTAAGTTTTCCAAATCCAAACATGGAAGAAAATATAGCTCAAGCATTTTTGCATACAAAGAATTCAATGAAATGTCAGATTAAAATTTGTAGGATTGCTCGTGCTTAACTTTTAGTAGAAAAGGATCAATTTAACCATGACTCATTATTAATCACGAAGGAATTCATTCATAACAGATCTGACTTTAACATTACTCACAATAATTTCAATACTCTGCCATTTTGTGGTACTCTACTATTGCCTGGCATGAATAATGAAATATATTTTATTTGTTTTCATTTTTATCTTTCCCATTTTACTTTGGGACATTCGAAAGTTATAGCACAGCCTCTTCTTCAATTTTTTAATCACAATATCAGCAATGTTTTGCCTGATATCTGGCGTGATATATTTTGCACAAACTCTGCTACAGATCCACCCTAGCCAAGCTTATTACAATATTGTTCATGTATTTAATGCATATGGGGTGATAGCTAGGAGAAATGTCTGATAATGCCATCAAAGAAGGATCACAAGTGTGTGATTGCAAATATTTGGAGAACGTTCTTTTTCAACTTGAAAACTGTTTGCCCTTCTTTCAACAGACCTTAAAACCACTCCCAATATCAGTGGTCAATAGCTGGCAATCCTTGAATCAATCAAAGACAAAATGAACATATATGATATCAAAAAGATGCAGTTTCTTGATTAAGATATAGCCAACTCTTCACTCTTTAAGTTCCTTTCTTGCAGAAAGATCATATTGAAGATAAGAAATCTCAAATAAAAGTATGATAAAACACCTAACTCTATTCTGAGCAGTGATTTTTAGGAGTAGAGTTCAGTTTTGTTTAGTGAAGATTATTGAAATTTTCTGTATGCCAGATACTGTACAATCAATATAGAAATCGGAAAAAAAATGACACATAGTATTTTCAAATCAAATGTATGATACGGGTATGTCCCATGCCTTCAGTTGCAAGCAATTGAGAGTAAAGGGATTACTACATAAAGACGAAACTGATGAATACCATTTTAACTAAAGACGTTTTTAGTTATTGCAGACACAGAGACATTGCATTTATCTGCAATTGGAAGCACTGAGCAAAGAACAAACCCATGTTGGAACACAAATGATGGGACTTGGAACACATTACAGAGAAGCAAAAGAAAAACTCGGCCCTCAAATCAGTTATGTTTTCCTTGACACTTTTAGCTCTAGCATAAGAGAGGACTCATCTGAGCTCAATTATAGAAATATAACTTATTAATGAACACACGATTTACACACAACAAGGTACTATTCTGTTATAAAGAAGGATAAACTTGACTCATTTGTAGGAAAATTGAAGCCCATTGAGGTCATAATGTTAACTGAAATAAATCAAACACACAAGTTTAAATATCACATGATTTATTGCACATGAGAATTTGAAAGTATTAGTAAATAAAAGAGAGATAATAAGAAATTGAGTGATATATATTTTGCAAATGAATAGGAAACCAAGACGTGGGGCAGGCAGAAGTGGGTGGTAGGAGGGAAAAGGGACATAAAAAGAAGTAAAATGTGTTATATACATGTACTGTCTCACTACAATGAATATAATCATTATGTTTTGCAAACATGTACTAATAAAAGCAAAATTTTAAAATAAAATATAATTTATTTGCATGTTATCTTCAAATTAAAAGCTAAGTAAATATAGGCACTTCATTCTGTGCCATAGCCCAACTTCAAATTAATATTGTTAAAATAATGACTAGACATAAGCCAGTCAGGGATTATTATATATTTACATCCCTGAAAGTTTGGCTTAGGAATTCTAGTGCCTAGAATAAAAAGTTCAAGGAAATAAGACCCTCATCAGAGGGTAAAGATGTTGACAACATTATTAATGCATCAGAGTCATCTGAGGGATTTTTAAGGAAAGAGAGAAATCGATGAATGAATACCTGTTATGCATGACCCGTGAAATCTTGATTCACTGCCCTAAGATGAGCCTTTTCAATTTTCCGAAATGCTCTCCAAGTAATCAGGATGCATATCTAAATTTATTTTTTATTTTTTTTTATTTTTATTTTTATGTGGGTACCAGGAGTCGAACTCAAGACCTCGCGCTTGCCAGGCAGGTGCTTATGTCGCTGAGCTATCTCACCAGCCCGCATATCTAAATTTATAAACCTCTGAAATATAACCTTTTTAACAAGGTTTTTTTAAAAATGCATATGTTACATTCTACCTTTTCAAATGGAAAACATAAAGTTATGGGATTCGATTTTACCTGAAAGATAAACAAGTTATCTTCAAGGGAGAAAGTTTTAGTAGGTATTTCTATTTAAAAGTATACCACATATTGTTAAAGTAAAATGGTTAAAGTGTTTTTTTGTTTTTTTTTTTTTTTTTGTTTGTTTGTTTTTGTAGGTACCAGGGATCGAACTCAGGACCTTGTGCTTGCCAGGCAGGCACTTATGCCACTGAGCCATCTCACCGGCCCTTTTCTTTTAAGAAATACTTCATCGGGCCTGACTTCAAGTACAGACATACCTCAGTGTTCAAATTTGATTCTTTCCAGGATTCTGGTCACAAACTGAGTTGGGTAAGAACTGGATCAAATTCAATGGTTAGGTTCATTTTTGACCTTAAGGGGAAATTTAATTCAATACTTGTCCAGTTTGGTTTGTGACCAGAATTGTGGAGAAAATTGAGTTCATGAACCGAGGTACCACTGTAACTCTATGCAAAAATTATAAGCATTCATTCATTCATTTTAAAAATTTCTGATATGTTTTGCCACCAGGTTTATGTAGTTTTCCATTTTGGCAGGAGCATCAAGAAGATTTCGCCTTGCTGTTTGCCTTGGAAGATTTCTATTACCCTTTTGATACTGCAGCAATGATTTAAAAGTTACATTTTCTAATTCATCCAAGTTCTGGTTGCATTGCTGTGGTGGAAAGGCTTTTCAAAGCATCATAGTCCCCAGCTTTTCTTCATGAAATAGAAGCTTCTGTGATTTTTACACCAACTCTAAGAGTACACATTTAGTGCAACAGGAAATAGGAACAGTGGTCAAATTACGTGTGGGACAGCAAGTTTTAATGATTGACATAGAATTTGTCAGTTGTACCATTAACATATATTATGGATGTGTCTAGATGTGCCCCCAAGGCCTCATGGTGTTATAGGTGGGGCTTTTTCAGAGGTGATTTGATCTAGAGTGTGTAATTGATTCATGGTGCAATGCTAGGATTAAGGGTGCTAAGATTAAGGGTGGGTGATTACTAAATGAGTGCACTGATTGCTTTTGCACACCCTAATCCCAGCAACCTAGATACAATATAAAAGAGGCAGAAAAAGCTGCTAAGTAAGGTCCCTTGCTTGCTTTGCTAACTTCTGCCTGCCATGAACCATTTCCCCTCTGCAATGCCTATCTGCCATGCCACCCTGCCTTGGAGTAACCTGATTTTGGACTGAAACCTCTATAAACTGTGAGCTAAATAAACCTTTCCTCCTTTATCTTTTGTCATTGGGTATCTTGTCTAAGCAATGAGAAAGTAACTGGTACAATACTAATTATAAAAATAATATAGTAACTATATCCCCATTATTTTAAACTTCTTGCTAATTCAGAATGTATGAGGAATTAAACTTTCTGAGGTTTTACGATAAGGGCCATTGGTAACAGCCACAATTAAACTCAGTCAAGCCAAAGAAACTAGACAGACCAAAGTTCAATTGAACTTTTTAAAAAGAAGACAAATTTAGATATTTAGTCAGTTGTGAACCAGCTCTTTATTATGATGAATAAACAGTGCCTCATAGTCCTTTCAAATGAAATTGATTGGAACTAAGTGTCACGGTTTCACCACAAAAATAAATTTTCAGTTTCATTTTGCCCTGAGTATGATAGAATTAGCCAATTTGTGTCTAACGAGCAGATACCAAGAATAGTTAAAGAAAAAAAAATAGGTCAAAATTCTACCCCTTTTAAGATACATTGTGAGACTGCCTCCTAATTAGTCCATGACACTTTCTTAAAGGAAAGAAATACATGTGAACTTGGACCTGTCCAACCGTACCATGCAACTTTGAAATGTATTTTTGGACAAGCTACTCTTCTCATTAACGAAGCATCTAAAACACCTTTCTACTCATAAAGGCCGTAGGTTTTAAGGGTGGCTTGTTTTCTCCCTGGCCTCATTCCCTTCAAAATCTTCTGCAATCACTTTTTCTTTTTTTCCTCTTTCCCAGCACTTTCTCCCTTTCAATGTATCTTTTGATCATTACATTACTAATTGAAGTTGAAATTTAAAGGAAGCTTATTGTTAAAACATAATGTTTGCTTATGTTAAATGATAATCAAAGACTACACATCCTAAATTGGATGCATTAAGCCTCATCTGGAATATATGGGTTGTCCTTATTCGCTTACTAAAAACAGACAATCGGAAACTTACTAGATATAACACAAGCAAATTAAATTATATAGGTACTTTGATCTTATTTTATTCAAGGAAAGTAGACTCTAGATTATTTTAAAAATTATTATAGTATCTCCCGGAAAACTATGTCACTCTGGTGCAAAGATAAGAGACTTCCTCTTTATGATGCTAAACACCAAAATATCTGTTTAATTCAGGGAAGGACTGTATGCTGATAGAGTTATAAATGAAAGCTTTTATTTTAGAGAGATGAGTTAACAGATGGTTGGAACTGATTGTCCACCTTAGCAAGTTAGCAATGATAAAAAGGAGTTACATAAAAATTAGCAATTTTGCCACTTACTTCCTTCTCATGTTTGTAACTTAAGAGAAAGTTTAATAACAATCATTGCAAGTGACCTGAATAAATGTGAATGCAGTATATTAGATCTTCTTATAGATGATTCTTACTTTGAAAACATCAAATAATTTAGCATACCGGAACTGATTTAAGGAAGTTTCAGTTAGGTTCCTGCTATTATATGGAATAATTTTCATTGCACTGAAAACATAAAATACTGAAGTAAAAATAGTCGCATTTACTGTGATCCTGCTGTGTGCTTGGCACAGAACCAGGCATTATGTATAGTGTACAATTTAATAACACTAACAAGTCTACAGAAATATTATCATCCCTCTTATGAAAATAAAGAAAATTAAAATGATAACTAAAAACGATGTTTGGCAGAGTTAGGATATGAATACTGGTTTCTCATTCTCATGCTAAACTTTGTCTCATGCATCTTTTTTATAGGTCCTTATTTTTGCTACCTTATTTGCATGTTAGAATTATGTTATGATACTCTCTCTACATAAGACAATTAACTCCCAAGACTTAATGAATTCTTTATTGTTTGAACAGAGTCAGATTTTTGCTTAGATTCAATGTATAAGCTTAATAGGAAACCATGACCATCCCACAGGAGATTTCTGAATCCTTATATTTCAGTTTCCTCTAAGGCTCAAGATACAGACTTTTATTGGAGAAGTTAAATGGCTAATTGACATTATTTCAAATGCCTTCCTTTTCCGTCCTGCTACTGAGATAAAGTAAAACACTCATTTTCCTAGTAGAGTTCCATCAGACAAAAGATAAATTAAATCTTCCTAAGAATCCCAACTTGTTCTTGCATCTCTGAACTGAAGGGAAATAGAATAGAAGAGAATTTCACTCAATCTCTCCCAATAGTTTCACTGGGTTTTTGAGACTCCTGAGGTTAGATGTCATCAGCACCTACTGAGCGAGGACAGCTCATGGGAAGTAGAGGTGATTTTTTACCTTTGGCTGTAGAATACTGTTGGGGATGTTTTAAATTATTATACAGTATTATGATAGCAGCAAACATTTGTGAAAGCACCATGTGCCAGACACTCTTGTATGTGATATGTAAATATAGAAGAATTAATCTGTTCTTAATAATAACTTAAGAGGGGCTCTTATTCCTGTGCCCATTTTATAAATGAGGTACCTAAGGCTAATGGAGGTTAATTGACACAAGTAGGTGACAAATTCAGAAGCTGGGAGGGACTCAAATCTAGTTCATCTAGCTGTAGAGTTTCTGTTTTGACCACTAGTCTACACTGCCCTGATCTTTGCTGTCAAATCGGCAAAATTCTCCAGAGGTCTCACAAGACAGCAGCAAATCCAGTTTACAAACTGAAGTTCATGCTGACTGTATTAAAAAAAAATAAAAAAAAACCTGAAGATTACATTTAAAAGTGACATTTTTGACCAATGATCTTGTTTCTTGGTTACATTTGCAAGTTACCTGGGGCCTATGTAAATTGCTATGCCACTAATTCAGAACAATTACAGTAACCTTGATCAAAAGATCAATTTGCAAACTTGAAGCACAATTTTGATGGATACAATTATTCAAAGGGTTTATATTTGGTACTTTTAATGAAGTACAATAAAGTTCATTGTGTGATTAGTGGGTACAAAGAAGTAAGATTTCATGAACAGAAATGACATCTCATTCCTAAAATGTCTCATTTAGTTAACAAAAACTGTAAGCAGAATAAAAGCAATAACTTGTCTTTAATAGATTAAAAACCCTATAAAATTATTGTAAATTATGCATTATATAATATGTACTCTAACTACTCCAGAGTTTTTCTATCAGAAACAAAATTTTATAAAGTGAGAAGCAGATACTTTTAATTAAATGAACAGATTAAGATTCTTAAGTGAGTACCAGAATTTGCTATTTGATGTAAATAAGTCTGCTTAAGTTTCCTTAGCTCTATTTTTTGATCTATAAAAAAGGAATACACATACTCATCACATGAGTTAATTATGATTATATAAAAATGATATAAACCAATTTATTAATAGTTTCAAAATTCCATATGAGTTTACATTACGAAGAAACACTTTTACTTAAATGTATTATTATATCACTATAATAATTATTAGCATTTTATTAAATAAACATCTTAAAATAATGTTTTCTATTTAAATATTCTAAACTTAGTATTTCTGGCCATTAGAGAGATGCAAATTAAAACAACACTGAGATTCCATCTTACTCCAGAAAGAATGTTGATCATCAAGAAATCAAAAGATAACAAATGCTATCATGGGTCTGGTAAAAAGAACCCTCCTACATTGTTGGTTGGAATGTAAGTTAGTTCAATAATTATGGAAATCAGTTGGAGATTTCTCATAGAATTAAAACTGAAAATTCCTTATGACTCAGCCATCCCTCTTCTAGGAATCTTCCCCAAAGAGCTTAAGACATCATACTAGAGTCATAATAATAACATATTAATGTTATAATAACAAACATATAATAATAAACATATTAATGTTTATAATAGCACATTCGTAACAGTTGAATGCTGGCAACAGCCCATATACCCTCAAGAGATGATTGGCTAAAGAAAATGGGATATCTATATATAATGGATTACTATTCAGCTATAAAGAAGAATGAAATCGAGACATTGGTAGGAAAATGGGTGCACATGGAAAATATGATGTTAAGTGAAATAAATCAGACTCAAAAATTTGAGTGCCATACAGTATCTCTCACCAGAGTAAGGGAAAGTACAAACTAAGAGAAAAATACAGGAATGCTAGATTGAGGCAAATGGATCTTATGAAGATGGGAAGGAATCCAGGGAACTAAGGGCAAGGGGTGAGGAGCAGGGGGTGGGGAAATAGGTAGAATGAGGATATGCCATGTACAACTTCCTAATAACTGCAATAAAGGTGGACATTATATACCCAAAACATGAACTAAGATTAATAATATTATAAAGAGTGAAAAAGTGGAAAGGGGAATTAGAGAGGAGGGAGGGAGGGGGAGAGAAGGAGATTAAAAAAAGAAACAAGCTATATTATGTACATGCACCAATTCCCCAAGAGGATTGTGAAATGCATCTACTTCAAACATATACTAATAATATTCAAACATTTTAAAAATCAAGTCACACTGCTAAAACACACACAGAAAAAATGACATTTTGTTTTTTCTGTAATGATTTATATTTCTTTTACTATACACACAGGTCATCTCTCCTATGCACCTTTAATGTATATGCATGATAAGGAAAAAGAAGGTATAGTCCCTAACTCTGAAATCCATTACTACATACCACTGAACCAACAAATAAATTTCTTATTCTTTGTATCCACAATGAGTTTATTAGTAATTTTGAAAGAAAATATTCATGAAGAATTAATGAACAGGATATTACACAATTTGAAAAATGCATTGCATGGTAAAGGACATAGAACTGCACTTGATATAAAAATTAAATTTTATTCCTATAATATTTGATCAAATATAAAGATGGGTAAAAGATTCACATGATCTAGAGAATATCTAACAACTATTTAATATAGAAGGTTTTTTTAGTAGGCTTTAAAGTGTTAGGAGACATGAATCTTTCTGATGGCTTTATTGACATTTAATTGACCATGGTTGATCAAATGAATTCATTTACCCAGCCTTACTTCACTTGAAAAAGGTCGTGGTGGTGTTAGAAATACATACTTTCATATATTATTAAATAAGGATAATAAATATTTGATTTTCTTTAAAATACTTCATTTTCAGAATCGAGTCAAACGGATTGGAGTTCGGGCCAGTCATGAGACTATTTGTTCTCAAATACTTTTCCCTTATTATTTTCTTGCCCAATGGCTCCCTATTAGTTTCACTAAGGTAGGAGACTGAAAATAGGTGCATGAGAAAAGCTAGGTACTTTTCACTCTCTCTTCCTGTTCTGGTGCTACATCAGGAAGCCTTGCTTCTCTTTCATGATTCTATACACATGGCTATCCCGCTTTGTGTTTCTAGCTCTCTTGTGGTGTCCTCAGCCCTAGTTTCTCATAGCAATGTACTTTCTTGTCCTTCCAACCATAGAGCTGAGGTAATTGCTACAGTTATTTATTTTTGTAATGGCTTTGTACTTAGTTCCTCACATTTAATAATTTTGTGGAGTTCCTTGAATTCTATTTACTTGTGTAGATCCAGAGCACTGAAGGGATTCAGAAGGACTTTCTCTGATGAAGTTATTAGTGAGGGTTACTACATTTTCATATACATTACACATTCTGGGCGATGAGTGGGTTACCACCACTGTCCTTCAAATCGAGCAGAACTTTCTCTACTTACTGCAGACAGGACAGACAGTGCACTGTGTCCCTCTTTGTGTTCCACATCTGTCCCTTTCTGTGGCTACAGATTTGGTAAATAGGGTTGACTTGCCTGATAGAAAAATATTCTTCATTTATTTCATAATATAATTAGCTAAACATTCTCAGGTAGAGCCTCTAAACTAGATCTCAACTTCTGTTGTTACTTCAAAATCATCATGAGACACTGAAACTGCCAGAGGGGAAAACAGGATGTAAGCTTAGGAGACAAAGTGAACTTGATTAGAGTTTTACTTTCTCCATAAAGCAGCTATGTGACCCAGGCTTTTAGGGATAGAGAAAGGTGAAGACTGAAGTAAAAGAAGGAGACTCAGAAGAGTAAGTATAAAAAAAAATTAATCATGAATGTGACAAAAAAAATTAGTTTTAAAAAAAGTGATGATGCATGCTTTACCAGACTGATGAATTTATAAAAATAATCTTCCTTTTCATTTCCTGTTTTTGATGTTACTTTGTAAGTTTTCCTGTGAGTTTTGCCTTAAAGGATTCTATTCTTTCTAGATGTTAGCTAGCTATAGAAAGCTTAATGAGGGGAGAGGGTAGGAAATAAAGGAAAAGGTAGAACTTCTAGAAGCAGCTTCCAAAAAAGAAGGAAGGGGTTTGTGTTATTATGAGATAAGCAGCAGAGATGCTATTTGCAAGGAGGTAAGAAAAAGGCAACATGAGGTCCAGAAGTGATAAGAGACAAGCTAAAGCTTTTTTGCTCTTGGTTTCTCCTTCAAATACTTAAACAATCTGTTGGCAAGTTTGAAATTGTCAACAACACTATAAATTCCTTCTGAAAATAAAACAGATCTTGGTATATTTTATGGAATTTATATAGCATTTAATACATCCTAGAGAAAAGTGCTATGTGCAGAAAACTGGAAGGATAGCTCAGTGATTGTATTCTGATTTGAGAATAGAAAATTTTGAACCCAGGAGTCAAAGAGTTACTACTTGAAAAAGTCAGAATTGTGGATTGTGGAGTAGATTTAATAGGATTGTATTTTTGTTTTCCTGCTGAGTTACTATTATCCAAAACACACAAAAGCTTTTTTCACCTTTTTCACAGTTTCTCTTAATGGCTTTTTCCAGATAAAAGTTTTTCCAATGTGTGATTATTGAGGTCAGAGCATTGTTGCACTGCAATTGTTTTTTGTTGCCTTTTAGAAAATCCCATAAGAAAATTACAGTTCACTGGAACTTTTGCTCTTTTCTTTTTTTTCTCTAAGGAAATTATATGCAGGTAAATGGCCAGATCGACAACATATCTGAGTGCTCCAACAAGTGAACTTTATTTAAATTGCATCATTGTTGATAATATCTAGCACTAAATTATTTTCTATGATTTAAAGGACATTGACTCTACCATTGTAAGGAGGACAGTTGGAGGTTTTTTTCAGTTTGACTGGTATTAAATTTGTTAGTATTTTTCTCTTCCACACAAAAGTTGCTCAAACACACTTGTTTTCTTACTGCCAACTGAATACTAACACTGTGGTTTGTATGGTTGTGCCTTAAAATTATCAGTGGCCAGTCCTCACTATCTGGGTGTTCTGAGTTTGTGTTTAGGTGTACAAACTAAACATTGATATCTTTTAACATGCACCTAATGTGAAATTCTGCTCTACAGCAACACCCCCTGAAAATGAAAAGCAGGACTTCTCTCTAAAAATTAGTATATAATCTTGATAATTAAACAACAAAAGTTAAGTATTTAAGTTCTCTAAGAAATTAGTATGAAGGCAACCATGTTTGAAGAAAGACCTGGTAATGAGTATGTTGGGCATTGTACACTACAGGAGGGGTAGGAAAGGCTGCATGGAGATCAGATATAAGATGAAAGTTCACTGGAAATTTTGAATTATTTTTATTTAGTTCTGAATCACTCAATCATCAACATCTCTAAAACATGCTGGTATTATTTTTTACAGTTAGGTTTGTTTACCTATTTACCTTTGTGGTACAGAGAGCCAAATGGGTTAATTACCTCCAAATATAGTTACTTTGCTATGTAACGTAACTACTTCTCCAACTTCCATCAAAATTTCTAGGCCCTAAACCTCAGCATTTTCTCACAAACTATTAACTTTCTTACAGCTTCCTATTCTAGTTTGAACCTCTGATACCCCTCTTCCTACACTGGCAATCCCAAACTGTCATATTTCCCAAATCCCCTAACAAAACTCCTTCTCAGGAAACCTAACCTCATGAATTCTGAAATAATAACGTCCATCCCAACTTTCTGGAACAGCTGAGCAACGTCTTCATCTATAACACTTCCTTTTTCCTTTCTGATGAAGAGGGTAGGAGTAGCTTTCTTTCCTACACTGTTACATTCACTCTGGGACCCCATTCTGCCCAGCTCCATTTGTACAAAAATAATTCCTCCTTCACATAATAATATTGTTTATCTTTCAAAGACTTGTTCTTTTTTACTTAACATGAAAGACTTCTCATGATTTCCATTTTACCACTTTTTATGTGGCAGAAAGAGAGGAGGAGGAGGCTAAATCTCTGTAGTATCCAGCTCACATTTATAATGAGTGATTTAATTGTTTGTCTTCTCCTCTATTTTCTATATCCCCCAAAAGTAGCTACCTTGCCACCTAATACAACTTTTACTCTCACCAGTACCTACCAGTATCATGGAACTGAGTATACAAAAAACAGTTTTATGTGAACAGTGAAAACAGAGCACTATTTATTTTGAAATAAGTGATGGAACATATATATACAGCTTATTTACAAGTTGAAAATATTAAGAATCTAGAGAACAGCTAAAAGCTATAAACCACACAGAATTGTCAGTGATTGTTACAGGCATTTAGAGATAATGACATAATGAGACATTAAGGATACCTACTTGGGAAGCTTTGTATGAATTCATAAAAAATAGCCAATTGGTGTTAGCATAACTCTGCAGTTAACAATAAGTCATAGCCAGGTTGAGAGTCATTAGCAGTTTTAACATTACTCACATGACATGCTACAAGAACTAAAGATAACACCTAGGTATGTTCCAAAAATCTTCTGATCATAAAACAAAATGAAATCAGGAAAAATATAACATTTTAGTTTTTCCCAATCCGAATTTCAAACAAAGCAAAAAATAATAAGTCACATTTTGCATGGAACATTTCAGGTTCTGAAGAGATATCCTGGGAAATTATTCATGAATAACCTCACTGTCTTTGCTAGATAATTTGAGTGGAAGGGCTACATAAGCTGGAGTTATAATAAGAGACTTTTCTATAGTTTTGTAATCTAGGCACCCAGTTTAAATTAGCAGTCTTTGATTTGAAAAATGACACACACTGGCTTAATTAAGGCTGTTTTTCCAACCTATCAACAAAATCATTTGGGGGATATTGGAGAATAGAGAACAATTAGACTGAAATGTTCAGCCAGAATGATTTTGAAATCATTATGTAGCATTGAAATAGAAGCAAAATCTCTGGCAACATCAATATTAACGATGTCTGAAGTTTATGTCAAATGTCGTCATTCAGCATTCATAACAGAATGGGAGTACTCTCCTCATAATAGTCATTATAGTTTTTTATAACTTAAATCTGCTGACAAAATGCCATGACTCGCCATTGGAATCAGAATAACATCCAGATTGTCACTGTGTTCAAAACCTAGAGTCTGAACCTTCCTCCTTCTCTGACCTCAACTCACCCCACTCTCCTCCCCTCTTCTGTTTCATCCCCTTTCATTCTTTTAGTCCATTAAACAGGCCATATAGCTCCCTTCTGAGGCCATTTACTCACATGACTTCATTCAACTCTAGGCTGGAATTGAGTCCTCTAGGATCTTTGCAGTTCTAGCCACTTCTCATTGCTTATGTCTGAAATAAAAAGCCATTTCCTTAGAGATGTCTCTGTCTTGTCTAATCTACAAAAGTCCAAATCACTATTTTCAGTCCTTTGTGTCCCATTACCCAATGTCATTTTTTTTCATGACAATGTCACATTTTCATATTTGATATTATCCTATTTGTTTAGTTTCGTGTTTCTTCGCTTCTCTTTTTTCTTCCCTAGAAACATTATGACAACAAAAAATTATGTGTTTTGCTATGTGTTCTATGGCATATCCTAAATCTAGGATAAAAGTACTCACACAGCTGCTCTTTAAATGAACAATTGAATATTCTAGCCTTCTTTATGTATATCTTCCCTTACTTGGGGACTAGAATATATTTATACTTTCAGAATATATTTATACTTGCTCAATGAATAAGTAATTATTCCTTTGATTTCTAAGTATGGAGTTATAAATCATTCAAATTTCATTCTGAAATCACATTATATCATCAATCTTGTACTTTCATTTTATAAAAATTTCACATAAGACTATACATATAAAACATCATCCCAGTTCTGGATGGTGCTGCTTTTATATCTTAAGAGTTAATATATGATATTCTTATCTCAAATCGGTGAGTGGTCAGGTATATATGAATATTGACTGAATTTTTCTCCACAAATATTTATTGATCATAGAGTTCTCCATGGTGTAAGGCACAAATTGAAGTGACTTAACTTTCATGGACGTTGCTGTTTATTGAGGAATCAGGTAAGCACTCAAATAGTTTCTCATGATGAGTCACCGAGTGCTATGACAAGGAAATGACAGGAAGTGTTGGGCACAAAAAATTTAGAGAATCTAACTTAATTTACCATATAAAGGAAGATTTTTGGAGGAAATGAGATCAACTTGAGTTAGAAGGACAGACAGGAATTAGTCAGGAGAAGCCATTTTTCCACCTGGCCTGATTCCCCAACAATAATAACTTCTAGAGTCCAACCCATGGCATGCTTCATTCTATGCCATGCAATGTTTAAAAGCTGGCTTGCTTCCAACTGCCATCATTATCATCACCATCATCATTAATTACTCAGTTAAGTGATACTTCTGAACATTTTACATAGTTTAGTCAAGTGATTATTAACAATCCTAGCAGTTGGTACTAATAATACATTTACTTTACATACAGTGAAGTAAGGCTCACAGTATTTTACCCCAGTTCACCTAGTTAGTGAGTATTAAATGTGTTTCTGCTATATGCTCCTCCCTTTGATGTCTGTGTTAAATTTGTATTGTTAAAGAGATACCCTCTTTGATTTATAACACGGGTCACATGTCAGTGTAGACAAAGGTCATCCTATGCTGCGTGGTTTAATGCCCAGATCTGCAGGCCTGACACTGATCTTATAAAATTCCAGGTCATTTTAGCTAATGGTACCAGACACTAACAATGTAGCTTCAGTTCAAAGCTAGGGTTGCTATAGTGACTTACTCTGTGACCTAGAAAGAGAGGAAATGTACTCTACCTTTGTCAGTGAGACTAAATATCACCCTTGGTTAAATTTTAAGTCTCATGGTTATCTTGGAGAATCAGTATTTTTTTTTTTTATACAGACTATGTAGTCCAGGCTGGACTTGAACTCACTATGTAGCCCAGGCTGGGCTCAAACTGGTGGTTATCTCTTGCCTCAGCCTTATGAATGCTGGGATTACAGGTGTGCACCACCACGCCTGGTTTAGTATGTTTCTTTAACATAACTTTATAGTAGAACCTTTTGAGCATAAGGTGTCTGGACAAAGAAGAACTGCCATGCACTGGCTATGGCAAAGCTGTGCATCTCCGTAGAATATCCACTCTGAAACAAGCTTCCTTCACTTGCTTCTCTTTTGTATGCCTTTTCCCCAGCAATCCTAACCTTTTGCATTAGGATAAAGCCGTCAGTTACGTAGCTGAGCCCACACTCTGGAGCATCATTCTCAAAGCACCTTAATATAATGGCAGCCTAGCTTAGCTCATACCTTCTCCCTGCAGCAGCAGTGTATTCTGAAGCCCTCTCTCTGAAACAGGCCCCACTGCCACATTCCAGCACCAATTTGACAAAGGCCAGTGTCTACTAGCACTCAAGTTTCAAATTACACGTGCTTCTCTTCCAACAATGACAGTATGACCCACTGTTTGCCATATCCTGTCTATTTGCAGGAGCCGCAGGTTATATAACAGCATTTGCCTGGGCCCTGGTCATTGCTGTTGCAACCTCCACGATCCTCTCCTGATCTTAGAGGTCTGCTTATGTCTTGTCAGTCTCTGTCCTGGCTCATAAGAAATTGGGTTTAAAATGTGCTGAATAGGGGCCGGTGAGATGGCTCAGCAGCTTAAGCGCCTGCCTTGCAAGCGCAAAGGCCCGAGTTCGACTCCCGGAACCCACATACGAAAAAGGGGCCGGTGATATCGCTCAGCGGCACGGGTGCCTGTTGGCGCGTGAGGTCCTGAGGTCGTCCCCCCGGTACCCACAAAAAAAAAATAAATAAAATAAAATAAAATGTGCTAAATATCTTCAGTCTCTCTTACCAGAACTCTCAGATTCTAGGTAGCTTTCTAAATATTTACTTATTTTCAAACAGTATTATCTATCGCTTTTTCCTCCTAATCTGTAACATTGTATTGCTATTAGAATTCCTTCACGCAAAATTTTTAAACTCAGATACTTAAAGTGGCCCTATTGGGCATAGGTAATGTAAGTGTATGACGCCAGCCAGGTGGGGAATACAGCGATCTGAGGACATTTCCAGTGGGCCACAGCCTTTCATTTAGAGTTCAATTTGACCATATTTGAATGTAATTCCAATGTTCTCATATCTTCTACCTTCCCTTAGAAGATGAAAATTTGCTTTTTATGTGAAGCCTCTAATTTTGAAAAATTGAGAACTAATCCAGAAGTTTTAGAAACAAATACAATGAAGACAAAATATAATATGAAACAAACAAGTACAACAAAATGACAACTTGAAGAGCTTTCTGGAACTGCCCTTGACTTTCAACTCATACTAAAGGCTGACCTTACTACATTAATATTCACCTAGAATACCACAGTCAAATAAAGATTTTGGATCACTTCTTTCCCTTAATATCCTCTGGGGTGTGGATCTAAAGAAGGCACATCTTTATTTTTTGGGTCCTGTTGAGCTAGAGAAAGTAGTTCTTAAAATTCTGATATAAAATGTTAATTATTTTGGTTGACTTCTTACAGAAAAACAATTGAAAGCTGTAGAAAATTTTGAAGATGTGCATTACAGTACATCTCATTAATCATGTAGTGGATTTGTACTATTGCTACTAATAGTAGTCATTGGTAGTAATACCATCTATCAGGAATTTTCAGACTTGGAAATGTCAGGGACCCAATCTCCAGATTGATGTGTTTGCGGTTTTCCTATTTCAGTTAATCTGATTAAGTCATTCACTTCTCATGTAAATAAAAAGTGTCATCAGCAGCAGAAGTGGCGATTTTAAAGAATACCTTGGCAGGGGTGGAGGATGTAATATCCAGGATTCCCAGAGCGAGTTGAAAAGTTTACATAAGTCAATCTCTCCAATATCTGGAGCCATTTCTATTTCTAGTGTTCTTTTATGCTTACCGACAACATTCCCTGAACTGAAAAATTTACACTTTCACCTGACAGCAGCTGTCATTAGAAAAATTGCCAAGGAAATTCAGAGAGCTTCTGCACAATAGGGGCATTTAAACTTTTAACAACCTTCAAGGAAGCCTGTATTCATCAGCACCTTTTGTCAGCTTATACATGAGCTCATCTTTTACTTGGAAAAAGTTGGCAGATTAGATTATATGTGATAGATCTGAAATAGTATCTATGACACCCTTCCCAGCAGCATCTCTGATAAGAAACGTAATGAAAAATCATATTTAGAAATGTGATAAGTACATTGCAAATTGAAGGAATTTGGGTTCATGGCTAACTATTTGTAATTTTTTTCTTTGTCTGTAGGAAAAGTTCTAGAAAACTGTGATTTTTTTAATAATGCAAGGATATTTATGAGAAATGCTATGGAATGTTGCTCCTTCTTGGAACATATTAAATTTTTGCAAGATCCCTCATTTCATTTATTTCACTAGGGAGTCTGGAAGGAGATGAACTTTTCTTTTGAGTATAGCCATTTCTACTTGCAAAACTATCCCTTATTTCCCTGAATTCTGTTTCTGAAATTTGGTTATAATACCATATATATATATATATATATATATATATATATATATATATAGTAGTATTATAATAATGCATCTGTTTGTCATATCTGCTGAAAAAAATTGCCAACAAAAATATTAGTTTTAAGGGATAATTATTTCTTTTTCTAAAATTTCAGTTAGTTAAATACACATACAATGTCCCGTTTCCAGGGACCACCGTCACATAACCAAAGCTAGCAGATGGGCTTAAACTCACCCTATGAAAAAGCAAAGAAATGGAACAGTTGGTTTCCCTTGGGCATTCCTATTATAGATTATTCTCATGTTGATTTCTGAAACTCTAAAACATATTATACCTCTCTTAAGACGGGTGTAGTTAATCTCCACACTAAAGTCCTACCTGAAGAGTTTAAGATTTGCTCTTGCTTTCCTTTACTATTTTTTTCTTTATGCTTTCAGTGCTTCCTTTTTTTCTTCTTGTCTTTTGTAAGTGACTCTAATCCACGACAATATAAAAGAAAATCCTCCTCAAGAGATTGTTTTGAGGGAGACAAAAGTGTTGCAGATTTTTTCTGTGGCATACTTATTTACACTTGCCTTGGACAAATACACAGGATTTTGCCTCCCGTTTTCAATTACAAGCAGCAGGATGGTTTTAGCTTGAGGGTAGGAGTGGAAAGGTGGTCATGGTGACTAGAGGTTGAAATCCAAAACTCATATTTTATAAGTGGTAAGCTGTACATAACTTTGAGTTTTATCTAGATATTCTTTACTAGTTTAATGAGGTAAAGGACAGCAGTCATCATATTAAATTATGTTAGTGTTTTTGGGAACAGGTGACAGAACAATTCATTTCAAATTCCTTCCTGCATACTAAGAAACCACTGAGGACTATAACTGCTGACCTTTGTAGCAGTGAGCTGTAGTTTAAGGAAAGAAAAGAGTGAAGATTATATTTTACTGAATATGTTTATCCTGTCTAAACTAATTCTTCCCAATAAACAATACTTATAAAATATTCTAAAAATATGCAAACTTTCATTAAACAGAGTTTTCAATATTCATATTTTTCACAACATTTTAGAAAGTTAATTACATTGTCCAGATTTCAGTGGAGGATGGCTTTATATTTAAAATATATATGCAGATATTTTCAGCATGCATATATATACATGTACACACACATACATTCAAATTGGTTTGATCTGCTAATATCTATAACAATAAACAGATTAAATTGTTCATCAAAATTTTCATTATTAAGTGAGCTATACAAGGTGTGGTGGCAGATTTTTGCAATCCCAGCTACTTGGAAGGCTGAGGTAGGAAAATTTCAAGTTCCAGACTAATTCAAGCAATTTAGTAAGACCCTATCTCAATTTAAAAAAAGCTAGGGTATAGCACAGTGGTCCCAGTGTTCAATCCTCACTACCACACACACACGCACAAACACACACAAACACACATACACACACAACTCAGATTTCATATTTCTTTCAATTTCCTGGATTATTTATAATCACTTCACTATATTTTTAACTTTTACTTATGTGGTCTTAGCTTCAAATCATCATTTCCTGTTTCATCGTGGATGTTTCAGGGACCTTAGTAACACAAGATGCTTCATGAAAAAAATAGGGATTCCATGGATAAGTAAGTTTGGAAAAGTTGCTGTTCCTTCCAATAGAAGTATGTGATTCCTTCATCTTCTAAGAAATTTCCTAAACTTTATTTAATCTAGCATTCCCCTAACTGTGTGACTTATAAAATTAGTATTCTATTTCTAACTGTATTTTTAGCACTTCAATATTTCAACTTTTCTGAGAGATTTATGATACATTTATGAGTGTTTCTTTCATATGCTTTTGATTTTGCCTCTATCTTAATTATATAATTCTTAAAATTAATATTTACTAGTACTAAGTTACAATGAGTAAACTTTCTTTATTAAATATCATACTATAATTGTTCCATGTCTTTGAAATACAGTAACATGACAGCATAAGCTGTTATATGTGAAATTTATGTCACTTCTTTCAGCTATATTTGTGAAGAGGTTATGATTCTAATATCTAAAAGTTTATGATTTAAAAACATTTCCTTAGACTGACTCATAGACTCATGAAATGGAAAAGTGGGCACGGAGGCTTATTTGGTCTAAATACTTTTTCTTTTTACACAAGGAAAACAAGACAAAACAGACCAAATAACTAATCCAAAATTAGAAACCTCAGTGAAAGTAGAATTTACCAATAATAAGATATCATAGCATTAGTGGTTAAAAACAAAAGCTCTGGGTAAGAATGTTGATAGTGGACATCCTTGTCTTGTTCCTGATTTTAGAGAGAAAAGTTTATGTAATGTTGCTATAGGAAATATTTAGTAATATTTAATGAAGTAGCATTCTATAAGCACTATCAGAAGAACAAAAGAAGGTTTGTGATCCACGCTCCACAATGTCCCAGCAGAGCTACAGACAGGAAAGAACAGAGAGGAATGCAAAAGTTAGCATGTCAATTACTATGGATGGTTACAGACAACTTGTTCCAGGTCCAGGAGAAGGCAACATAGACTATATAAGTAGGAGACTGCAGAGGAGATGGATTTGTGCTGATTTTAAAGTTGGAAACTATGTATTTGCTTGTGAAATGCTACTTATTAGAAACAAATGATTAAATTAATTGATTTTTATAGATATGTGTCTTTTTCAGCACTGGTTTATAAATTCTGTATTGGATGCAGAATTTGGAGGATTTTAGATTTAAGTTTTTACCTACTTGGCTCCAAAATGACATATTTTCTACTTAATTTGGGTGAATCACAATTGATCTTAATTGTGACAGTCTTTATGATGATAAGTAAACAGCTAGAATCACCCAACTAGCTTGACATGTTATACCTGAGTCTAGCAGAGCAAGCATATTTATGATTTCAGGGTTAAAACCTGTATAAGCCAGCCACAGTAGCACACACCTGTAATCCCAGCACTTGGGAGGCTGAGGCAGGAGGATTGCTGTGATTTCAAGGCAAGCCTGGGCTATATTGTGAGTTCAAGGCCAGTCTGGACTACATAGCAAGACACTACCTCAAAAAAAAAATGCATGCCATAGATTTAAAACCTGTATAGCTGCTACAGGAAATTCAGGTCTTCTGTCTCTGACCACAGTGAACAAGGATAAACTTTCCCTCCCCCACTATGGTGAGGCAGGGCTGTATTGCAGTTAAGGAGTGATAGTGACATATGTCAAAGAATGACATGTGTCATGCCCAGGCCAGAGACTCAGATGGTCTTTGCAGGCTCCAGACCTTCTGACTGAAGCAGTGAACAGCAGTTGGTAATGATAAACCAGCAGGTGCCAAAGGACTATGCAAATATGTAGTAGGCAAAGCAACCTTCAGTGTACTAGGTGTACAACGAAGAAATAAACACCTTGGTTCATGCTATAAGATCCTCAGTTTTGCCGTTCTGCAGCACTGAACTTGCCAGCATAACTCGTACATGTACTGTGTCTAGCAACAGAAAGTTATGTGTGTCTTTTTCTCTTAAAGTAGAATTCAAAGCAAGATTCCCCTGGTTCATATAATGCATGCACAGAGAGAGAACTGATAACTTCTCTATGCCCTTGCAATGTATCAAATTTTCAGTAAGAGACAGAAAAATAATTAATCTCATGTCATTTCATCATTACCTAGTATAATGATATATTAAGGTAAATGGACAAGAAGAGTGGGAAATGACATAAGACGTCCTCACTGTACAGATAGATTTGAAGTTCAGTTTAAATGGATTAGTTTCCAAAGTTCCCATAGAGAGGTGCAAAACCATTAAAGTATTCTTCGTCGAGCCCTCTTTCCAGCGTGCTGCCTGTCAACTCATTCATACTTTTGATATGTGATTTGTTGTATAAAAATTTGTGCTTCAATATTTTAGGATTATAAAAGATTGTGATTATTTCAAATAACATGTTATATTAATGTGTTTGAATAGAAAGCTGTAAGATAGACTTTTATCTTTAATTCTAACAATCTCTAAAATCAACAACTTGAAACCATAGTAATGATTGTTTTTTCTCATTTCAAATAGTACAGACACATGGAAAAAGTAATGACCATTTTATTGTAGTTTATTGTGTGTTATTTATAGATTATATAGTTTACTATAATATAAAGTAAGTTTACTAACAATTTATTAGTACCATGTCGAGTTCACTTTCCTATTTTCCTGCATGTCGTTGATATTTTCAAAAGTAATTTCCCAGGAGCACACTTGTTTTAGGAAATCTTAATTTAATTTCATTACTTAATGAAAAAACAATACAAGGATTTCCATTAAGATTAGGAAAAAGACAAGAAGGTCTACTATTTCTACTTCTTTAAAATACTGTGATGCAGATAGCAATTTAGGATGTTTTAATTTAAAATAGATAAGCCTACTGAAACCAATTGAGAAAAAAATGTGAAATTTGTTAGCAGATTTAGTAACTAGAACTCTTGAAGCCATCAGGAGGAGACCAAGAAAGTTCTAAGCTTACAAAAAATTATAGCAAGCAGTTACAACTAGACTAAAATGACTCACAGTGCTAGAACTATTTCATAAATCATCCTAACATGTTAACTGATTTTTTAAAAAGTGGTTTCTTTCTATATTTTGTTTAAAAAAAACTTATATACATATACATCCTTTGAGATTGAATTTTGTAGATCTGAGGTTCAATTCAAAGTAATTAAATAGCAATATATCTTTCATTTACTTCTGTCCTACTTTGATATCCTCCAGATTTAAGTGTTCTTGTAATACCTTTTACCTTTCTAATGTTTCCATTTAATTCTGAACAAGTTTAATTTCTTTAAAAATATATATGAGATGTGGTGGATATGCTCCTAACCAAACACTCTGGTGGACTGAGGTAAGAGGTCTGCAAGATTGAGCCCGGCCTGGGCAACTTTAGCAAATTACAAGGACTCTGTCTCGATTTTTTTTAATGTGAAAGCCAGTACCACAATAAATAAATAAATAGTTGCTTCACTACCCTTAAGTTCTTAACATGCAGCAATAGCTAAGTCAACATTCTATTATTTTTACTATATTAATAAATGCTAAATATTCTCATCCCCTGGAGTAATACATCTAAGTTTTAATAGGGAGAAGTAGAGGGCCAAAGTAACAAGAATTTGTTTTTTTCTTGTACTGAGGATGCTCAACAAGTATGATTTTTTATTATGTAGATTCACCCTTAAAAGTCCATTTTATTCAGCACATCCTCTATAAAGCAATTTCCTACCCTATGGTGAGCCTACATTCTCGTGCGAACCTCAGGACTCACTACAATTAATATCACCTGCTATTCTCGGTTGACAGAATTGCCATGGCCTATTTGAATGATAAATGTTATGGACATACACCTTCCTAGAAGTAAGAAAATTAGAATTATAATTAGTATTTTGTATTATCACATTACATTAATAATCCTTGTGCTTCAGAATTTATTTAGTGTAGTCTTTTTCTTATTTTGCTTTCCATGATTTCAGTTATGCTCACTCAAACATATTTCACAACTGTGAACTAGAAAATTTCAGAAATACACAATTTATAAGTTTTAAATGGCATGCTGTTGGGAAATGTGAAAGTGTCATAAAATCTTACCTTGGGAATGTGAATCATCCCTTTGTCTTCCACACTGTACACACAGGTCCCCATTACTCAGAAGCCTCTGTGGTTACTACATCAACTGTCTCCACATCTCAGTGCCAGTGTGGAAGTAGCACTATTTAGTAGTCTAGAGCAAAGTCACGTGCCTATGTCATTCTTGTCATTTCAGGTTATCATGAAGGCATCGAATCCTTCCATGTCATCGTAAAGGGAGCACAGTACAGAGATACTGTGGGAGAGAGAGAAATCCCATATACACAATTTTTATTACAGTATATTGCTCTACATAATTATTTAACTTATTACTAGTTTTTATTGCTAATCTTTTTCTATGTCTAATGATTTTATAAATTAAATTTTTATTTAACTTTTTATGTATATTAAAAAATATTTTATGCAGAGAACTTGGTACAAACCACAGTCTCAGGCATCCAGTGAGGGTCTTACAACTTATCTAACATGGAAAAAGTGGGCTGGCTGTCATTTAAAGTTTGACAGGTCACAATTATTTTCATCATAGTAGCTGAAAGACAGATACTTAACTATATAATTTATAACTTTACTGGCATATGGATATAGGGCCGTGACTATGTGTAAAGATATTTGATAAATTTTGAATAAATGCAAAATCTTAATTTTAGGTATATTCTTTGTAATCAGTGATAAACTTTCTAACTTGCTAAAATTTATGAAATATATGCATAATGGTCTTGCTTATTCAAGTTATAAATGCTTAGCTTTTAAAATTCTTTATAAATCATGTCTCCAGAAATAACCTGTTTTATATTTCTGTGAAAGAGTGCCAAGGAAAATATCTATGAATATTAATAATGTTAATAATTTGTTAAGTATTTTCAAGTCATAAATCAATCCTAACATATTTCCAGTGGCATAGCATTTAACACAAACAAATAGTAAAAAAGATATTCCTCCCACCTCAAAACTTCTTAAATTATATAGCCTGTATTTATTTTAAAAAATAAAGATTAACACATAATTAATATGTGAATAAGCATAATTGAATTACTCTTCTAAAATCTTAAGTTTAGTGATACATAAGGGAACTGTTGCATCAAAAACTCTAAAGTTTATCTCTCATATAAAGAAGCTGCTATGACTATCTCAATATTTTTTGATTTTATATGTACCTATATTAGAATTGGCATTCTTAAAAATAAATTTTCTTTCTTTTTTTATTTAATATGAATGGATCTAATGCTTTGCTCTGGGTACTTTGGGCTGTAAATGAAAGAAAACTCAAATGTGTTGGTTGTTTGTAGTCAACTTGGTGCCATAACATCCCTCAATACTCTCTTTGTGGATGCAGCACTGTACCCCATATATTACCCAGGGTCCACTTCCACAGAGGTTAAAGGTCAGAATTTGCTAATGAGAGGCCATTTTTCAAGATTTATAAGGCTGGAGAGAAAGATGTCTTTTTCCTATAGAAGCTGTTGTACCAATATAAACAGGTAGACAGGATATTTATTCTAACGTACCAGCAACTCTTAAGGGTATCCTAATTGTCAAATGATGTTTGAGAATGTGGCTGAAATTTCTAGATATTGTTGAGAATTATGGAAGCCTCCATGTGAACACACAACACCTCTCACTGCAGGTTGAGATGTTCTGATATTCATTACTCATATGTTCAAATGTTTTTGTAATTCCTACATTAAATTCTTCTTTTCTGAAGAACAGAGCACTTTGTGTTTAGTTTATCAAATCCTAACTGATCCACCAACTAAAAGTGGCCTAAATCAAATGGAATAATATTTTCTCACAAAAGATTTCTGGAGGTAAGTGTTTTCCAGGAGTAGAGATGACACAATTAATATCCCAGTTTTCTCTCTTTTATTTTCTCCCATCCTCAAGTACAGCCTTTCTTCCAAAACCCCTATTTCTGCATCCTTGGGTTCAACAAATTATGAATAAAAAATATTTCAGAAAAATATATTGTGCCTGTACTAAATAAATGCATACAGAACGATTTTTCTTGTTATTACTCCCTAAACAATATTGTGTGTAACAAATATTTACATAGCATTTATATTGTACTGGGTATTGTAACTAATCTAGAGAAGATTTAAAGTATATGGGGTGATATTTACAGCTGGTATGCAAATGCTATGTAACCTTATAAAAGGGACATGAATATCTGTGGATTGTGGTACACATAGGGGCTCCTGGAACCAATCCCCTGTGCATAATGAAGGATAAGTATCCTGGAATATTGTCTTAGACTGGTTCATCACATCGGTGCCACTCTAAGACCTGGGCTAGAGGGACCCTATGACAAACATTGCTTAGATCCATGGAAATATTCCTCCCCATATTTCATCCTAACTACAAAAATGAAAGATGACTATAGCTAAATACTTGAAAGACATATGAATGGTGCTGCTGAATGGTGCACCATTTCAAAACACTGAAGATAAAAGAGACAAAAGAGATAAAAGAGAATAAGATAAAAAAGATAAAAGAGAAACAAGAGAAATGAAGTAAACTGCTTAATCCTTTTTCTTAAGGAAAAGAGTCTGGCATAATCACTTCCTACAAGGGATTTGTATCCCTTTTTCTTGCTTCTCTGTGTATTCCTGGCATACACACGAGTTAGTGTGTCTATTATCGATTAGATCAAGGATGTTCCCTAATGGTCTCAGGCATTCATAGGTAGGGTTTCGTGAGGGTGACTGAATTATTATGGTGATGTAGGTGATTTGATGTTAGGAGGTGGGTCTGGTCAGAAGAGGCAGGTCACTGAGGTGTGACCTGGCAGGTTTTATCTCCCTTTCTGACTCTTCATTTTTGGACTTCCTGACCACAATAATGGTAGCAGATTTCCTCTACTCAAGCCTCCCACCATGCTGTTTCTACTTGGAGCCAGACAACCATGTAAGGATTAAGACTTTTGAAACTGTGAGCCTATCTGGTTACATTTCTCTCATTTCTGATACAAAATACCAGACACCCAAAATTAAGGAAGGAAAGGTTTATTTAGCTCACAGTTTGTGGAGGTTTCAGTCCATAATCGGCTGGCTCCAGTACAAGGTGGCGTGGCATAGGGGCAACACTTCAAGGAGGCAGAAGACAGCAAAAGCAATAAGAGCAAAAAATGAGGAGAGCAAGCCTCTCTTCCACCCTTATATTGTATGCAGGCTACCCACCCTAGGGTGGATGTATCACTCACATCATCTCTGTGCCCTCCTCCTGCACAGGCTCAGGACATTTACAAAGTGAGGACCCTGGCCCCCTGCTGAGTCACTTAGTTAAACTTCTAAACTTCTTAAGTTGAGGCAATGAACAACATCCTAGAGCAGTAAGGGCATGTCCTCTACACCCCAGGATGTAGAAATGCTGAGTTACTTAGTTAAGCGTTTAGACTTCTCAAGTTGGCACAATGTATCAACCATTAAGAGCCAAAATATATTCTTCTTTAAGTTTTGGTGTTTGAGCATTGTGTTTCAGGAACAAAAATGACTGAGATAGTTTCCTATTAGTGACTGAAAAAAAAATCTATGATGTTTAAAAAACATATTTCTCTTTAGAAATAACAAAAGTATGATACTAATTGTTATAATGTGAATAGATAGATAATTAAACACAAAAATTACAAATTATTTTATTTTTTGAAAATATTTAACAACATTTAATTTACCTCTAAAAACTAAAATTTTTGAAGAATTTGAATATTTTAAATCATGGAAAATGCACAAGCCAGAATTTTCACTAAAATTTATAGGGCCAGTGATATAGCTCAGCAGCATAAGTGTCTGCCTGGCAAGTGCGAGGTCCTGAGTTTGACTCCTGCTGCCCGCATATTAAAAAAAAAATTATAAATTCTCTCTTTCCCTGGGCCGGTGAGATGGCTCAGTGGCGTACGTGCCTGCCTGGCAAGTGCGAGGGCCCGAGTTCGACTCCCGGAACCCACATATGCAAAAAGGGCCAGTGATATCGCTCAGCAGCACAGGCGCCTGCTGGCGTGCGAGATCCTGAGGTCGACACACGGTACCCCCCCAAAAAAAAGAAAGAAAATTTTCTCTTTCCCATATATAGCCTAAAGTTTATTGAAGTTTTAATGTTATGATAACAATGAGATATTCTTTGGGAAAATTTTAACATTATACATGATACTTTCTGAGACTATCTAAAGATGAAGCATCTTATAGTGCACCCTTAAATCTGATTGCAAAATAACACTGGGATGCACAATGATAATACCATCTAAATTCTATAAAAAGTATGTGATTTAATATAGATAAGATACAAGTTGTACTAGAAGTAATTTATTATTCTTCCCCCAAAATCAAATTAATTTGAACTTGTGCTATCTATGGTTTTGGAAGTGATTTCTAAAAAACAGATTTTATTTGACTGTTATACTATGGAAAAGGTTAAAATTTGTTTTAAATACTTAGAAATATATTTTATCTAAATTTATATAAAGATAGTCAGCTAAATATTTTGCTTCCTCTTCTTTTCCTTCTTCTTTCTTTTGGATAATATGCCACAGTGAAAAATAAAAAAAAAAATGGTAGTTAAAAAGTATCACTATTTTATTTCATAAGAAAGTAAAAGTTATCATTAATATAATGGTAGTTTAAGATGAAATTGAAAAACAATCAAGGATTGCTATTAACTCAGAAACATTTTCTAATTTCATTATCAATAAAATACATTTATATTAGAATCGTTATTCAAACAACTTAATGATTTTCCATGTAAGAGTCATAAATTTGGGATATAAAATACATGATTTTTAAAAAACCTTTATTGTTTTATTTTTATGTTTATTATTCTCACTGTCATCTAAAACAAACTTCATTTTACCCAGAAAATTTCCCATTTAATATACTCTTTCAAGTCTACTATGTACTATGTATACTATGACATATGTACTATGACATATGTAAATACATAATGCAAATACATAGTGTTTCTTACAATTTTAATTTGATAGTTTAATTTTAAATTTATGATTTTATCCTAGTAAAAGTTGGGAAAAATGGTATATTTTAATAGCCTACTGAGTATATTTATTTTTAATTATATTTGTTATTTTCTGTTTTTTAAATTCAGCTATCTTTATATTGTCTTCTACATTACTTAGACTATTTTTAATAATGTTAAATAATAAACTTATTTTCATATAAATATTCATTCAGTTATAACTTTGATTTTTTTTGTAAATTTTCATAGGCTGCATTTTTACTGTTCTTAATTTACTTATAGCCTTATTTTAGATAGCATTTCTTTATTGATTGAGAAGTTATCTAGTATTGTTTATTCAAAGAAAAAGTGATTGTTTGATTTTTTTAATTGTGGTGTTAAACTGGTATAACTCATTTCTATTTTATTTGATGGTGTTAAAACCAGATGTTTTATATGTACATTTGAAAATTTACTGAAACTTTCTTTGTGCCTTTCTTAAATATTCGTGTAATGTATAGAGAAATTTTACTTTTGGGAGCAACATCAATTTGATCTGAATTTGACTCTGCCATCTTCCACATTGTAGGTGCTTGAAGTGTGCTTCTATGTTCATGAAATGAAGTAGTAGGTTAACTATAAACCAGATGAAATAGGGTGGGTAG
This sequence comes from Erethizon dorsatum, assembly GCA_028451465.1. Lineage (NCBI taxonomy): Eukaryota > Metazoa > Chordata > Mammalia > Rodentia > Erethizontidae > Erethizon > Erethizon dorsatum. Next base: position 21,892,047 of record CM051824.1, read on the forward strand.
CTGGGGACGTAAAACAGTAGAATTTAAGACATATTTTGGAAATAAAATGATAGAACTTTCTTATGGATGTGAATGGGAGGCAGAAGACAAGGATTATGCAGGTTTTTGGCTCATGGCCCCCTCACAAACACGGGAATCTGAGGACAGGTTGGCATCTCAGGATGCCGTGGATGAGTGGAACATCTTCTCCAAAGATTACTGAATAGATAATTCATTTCTCTTCTTATTGGAGAGAATGAGTGGTTGTGGCAAACTGGCCATGTAAAATCCAAAAATGTTTGTTTAGGTCCACAACTACCATCGTTAGAGCTATTGCACAATATGTATGTAGAACCTACAAGGAAATTTTTGTAGTCAGTCTGTTCTGTGGCTCAGGCACAAGCAAATATTCCCTATGAGAAATAAAGAATATAAAGAATAAAGTATGATCACAAAATATGGTGAATGTTCAATTCAAAATTTCAAGTATATATGCTAGTAAAGACACATTGTCATTAATTATCTTCAAAATGCTCCCCTCACTTTGAACACACTTATCCTTCTGGCTCTTTCTGGAGCAGCTCTGGAATTCCTGCCTCATGAGTATGTTTAGCTGTGCTCTCATGGCTCCCGTGGTGTGTCAAATCACTTCCAAATGTTCACTTTTCATGGTCATTTTGACTTTGGGGGGGACTCAGAAGCCACACAGCGGCAGATCCAGTGAATAAGGTGGATGATGAACTGCCATAACATTTGTATTTGACAGAAAGTGCTGAAAATATTCTGAATTGATTCAGGGCATCAAGGCTGCCACAACAGCACAATTGGAGACACTCACATGAGAGGATTTCCAGAATTTTTTGAATGTGGCAAGAGGAAAACCGTGTTTGAAGCTAGGGAGAGTAGCTTTGAAGGAGAATAATGGCGATATGTCTTCTACTCTGATACATTTTTTTAGACATTCACCAGATTTTCTGATTACATTTTGAATTCCCAAAAGTTAATATTGTCTTATTTTCCCAATATTTTGACCTGGAAGATGTAGGAACACAAAATATCTTTGTAGTTTTCAATTTCATTTACACGGAGGGAAATATTAGAATAGCTCTGATAAAAATAATTTTCACTTTTATATAAGGAAACAAATTTAATATTTATGTGTAAATCTGTACCTCCCAGTTGTGCTTATTTTATTTATGACTGAGATTACAGAGGAATATAGTGGCCTTAAATGATGACCTTGAATCCTCATCACAGGGCAGAATTTTAAATGGAATTCCTTTGGAAAATTTTATATATAATCTTAATTATCTGAATATTATTTTTGGTGCTCTAGGTACACTAGTGATATTAAGAGAGTAGAGCAGGAACAATAATTTCAGTTCTTTTGTGGTGTTTAATCAAATGTTCATGGTAGTCTCACTAGAATATAATTTTTATAAAAAATCAAGTTTTAGTTTTATGCCTCTGGATATTTTGTGAGGGGTAAGGAATGGGCATAAATCTCAACCTGCCAGTTCTTTCTCTTTGAGAAGAGTAGGTCAGGTTGGTCCTCTCTGTATTTCTTCATTTTAAAAAGACAAAATAATATTTTTGGAAGATAATGTGAATGTTAAATGAAATAAAGTATGTGAAGCTTCTTAGGAGTGTGTGTGTTTGTGTGTGTGTGTGTGTGTGTATGTGTGTGTCCGGAGAGAAAGAATGAGAGAGAAAGACAGAGAGTACAATTAAAATGAATTGAAACTATGTAAATATCTAAAGAACACACTCACATTGAACAATTCTGGACTGTAAATTTCTAGCTCCAATGAAGGTCAGAGTCCTTTATTCATATGAGTTCAGTAGAATGAAGTACAATATACTAATCACACTTGTAAACATCCAAGGAGAATTTTGAAACCTTTAGGCATTAATATGAGTACCGAAGCTATGCAAGTGACTTTAATTTTTTCTTTCAAAATGTAATTTATTTTAATATATTTACAGAATAACTTTCATTAAAAATTTTAATAAAATATTTTTGTGGTGTAACTAAATGAAGAAGGAAATAAACAGATTAAAAAAGGAAAGTAACATTAATCTTACTAAATTTATGTAGCCACAAATATGTTCCTGGTAATCAAAACAATTTTCAGAATAATTCAAATGTTTTTGTAATTGTTTCTTTAGTAGTTTCAACATAAGTGAAGATTTGTATGTAAATTTCTATCCTTTTCTATTATTTAAAAAAAAACTCTTTTGGGCCAGTGTTATAGCTCAGTGGCATAAGCGCCTGCCTGGCAAGCACGAGATCCTGAGTTTGATTCTTGGTACCTGCATATAAAAAATAAATAAATAAATAAAAACCTCTTCTATTAGATTACCTCGGTTTGTCCTTTCCACTGTAGAGAAGTCAGATCCCTTTCTCTTCTCTGGATTTTAATAAGAAAAACTCCATTATGTAGAATGTTAGCTGTTGTTTGTGATAATCAATGTTTATTATGTAATTAACTCACCCTTCTTTTTCTATTTACTAGAAATATTATAAGATTTAAAAAACATCCATTCGACTTCATCAAATATGGGGGGGGTGTTATTCTTCCAGATTATATGTTCTTTCACTTTAAAACTCATAATGTGATGAATTATTTTTTCCTTTTCCTAATACTGGACAATTGTCAGTATTGTAGTGTCGAACACATATTTTTGTTTTCTTAGGTGTTTGCTCTCTGCTAATTTGGAATATACACATCATGAGGCTACTTGTATAATTGTTATGTTTTGGTGAAAATGTATGTCAAGCCTAATTATTTCTACTGATATCATAGATAAAACTGAATTATTAGCTCTTCCAATGCAAATGAAAATTTTTGGCATAAATTTGCATTCTTCTTCTTTGCTCATTATGACTCTCCCCACATTTAAATATCATGTAGGCACAGTAGTTAGAAATTATGCATTGAACTGTAGAGAATAATGGCTTTCAAACATAGTAGGCCTTTTTCTCCACCATTCTCATTGATTATGGTTTATAACTTGTCATCAGTAATTATATACATATTAAATATGAATACAACTGGTTTTTGTTCATAATCCTTGTATACTGTGTTATTATAATTTGTGTTATAATACATTTCATCTCCTGAATTGATAATTGAAAACTTTTTCTAGTGTCTAGTGATAAGTATTGTTGTCAATTTATGTTGTTATTTTATTTACAATGCTTTTATGTTTTAGATTTGACATTGTTCTTCGCAGTAAGCTTCCTCTATAATGTTATTTTTCTGAACTTTTCTAAATATCCTTTCATTATTTTTCTATGTTCACTTTGAAATAATTTTGTTAAACTGTGCTCCTTAAATCATTTGCTTTATTTGCCTCATGATAAATTTATTAATTAAATTCAGGAGAATTAACACCTACCTATTTAACTGCAGTAGCTGGCTACCAATCTGTTCTTATTCTATGCTATTTGTATTGAAATTAGCATTCTTTTTTTTCTGAACTATGTGTGCTTAACTAATTTATACTTTTTGTTGTTGTTTGCTGTTATCATAGGAAATATTAGTATTATCCCTAAAGGCTTTTATTTCCTTCTTACTGTGCTGTAAGAATGAAAGTTGAATCTTTCCTGAACAGAACCACTGTCCTTCCCTTTAATCCATGTGAAAACATTGTCATTATTTGCTCTGGTAATTCTTCAAATGAAAAGCTTTTGTACTGATCTGGAGAGGCTCTGTGCAGTCTCAGATAACTGAGTCTTATGATAGAGAGATTTTCTCAACCCTCCTTCATTCTTCTTTCCACATGTGCTTTGCTATCTGATATCAAATTAAAAATCTAAGGTACCATTGTCTGTGAGTATCGTGAATACACTCTCTATTAGATGTATTTGAGCTTTTCCTTCAAGCAGCAAGTCCTAGACACTGCCTTCAACCCAGTGTAACCTGCAGTGTAGCCAAAGACTTTTCTCAAAGCATCTGTCTGGTTTATATCATTCTGTGCTACATCAATTTCTACTCAGTATTATATTTCTTTGGTACAGACGTTTGGGATTGATCTATGTGCTCAATTTAGTCTCCATTTCACCCTTATGTCTATGTATTCTAAATTTTTAAAGGAAAAAGTTTATATAGTGCTTTATTACAGTGAAATATAAACCTAAAGAGGTTAGAATAAATATAGTAAATGTAAGTGGACTGAGATGTTGCATAATTCAATGTTTATTATTCATGCCTGTTTCTGACAGTATGTACACAATGTCTAAAGAAATTAGAACAGAGTGTTCCATAAACTTCTGTATTCACCATATTTTAGCAAATGGTTTTTTGTGATATTCATTTGACATAGCTTTTATGACAAATAGGTATCATCAATTCATAATATAATGACATAAATGAGACAATCAGAATTTTCTTCCAAGTACAAGGGGAAGTGAAATTGACATATATTCAACATCATGATATTAAAAAGTAATTCTGATGATTTTCCACAAACTTTCTGGAGAAAGAAAATGATAATGAATGGTATGGTTTATTGGAGACGATGTTTTGCATAAATTTCTTAAGTCTATGAAATAGAAAAAAATAAATATCCATTTTATTGTTAGGGTAGTTGAGGCAAAGAAAGAACAAATTTATTGTCGAGGTCATATGAATAACAATTGGGGGAGCCAGGATTAATACCTAGGTCTTCAGGCTTCATAGCTATATTGCTGTATTCTTTAAAGTGTTAATGGGCCAGTGAGATGGCTCAGCGGCTTAAGCACCTGCCTGGCAAGCATGAGGATCAGAGTTGGACTCCCAGAACCCACATACGAAAAAAGGGCCAGTGATATCGCTCAGCAGCATGGGCGCCTGCTGGCAAGCGAGGGCCTGAGGTCGACCCCCGGTACCCACAAAAAAAAATAAAGTAGTAATAATAGGATCTGTGCATAGCAAACATAGATACATAGATGAGACTCCCCCACCCCCCCAGAGAGAGAGAGAGATTAGATAAGACTTTAGGGATGCCATATGGTTCTTCCTGCGATGTTTTATTGGCCAGTTTTGAAAGGTGGGTGATCTTACCAGCAGATTCTGCTGGGGCTTTCAGAATCTCTGGTGCTGCCAAGGTTTTAATTCTTGATGCTTTAAGAACTATAATAGTCCAGTAAGTTCCTACACACATATTTTGTCTCTAACTTCTTATAAGTAGATGGCCAATACCAGAGGTAATCTTTAGGCAATTTCAATAAATCATCTTGGTTTTTTGCTATTTTCTAATAATTTTTATTCAGTCCTTAAATATGTCTTTATTAAAACCTTATGTCATAACTTTATACACTATTTTAAGATAATTTTGAATAATTTTACTTGTTGGTGAGTTTTTAGTTTTCCTTAACACTTGAGACACATAATTTTTCAAGAAATTGTTTTCGAAGTTTATAGCTAAGATGCTTTTCAATTTTGACTGCATTGAGACAGGCAGCGTGGATGTAAGGTGATTACACTGATAAAAATTTGATCTCAGTAATATAACTATTTGGCTCTTTTTCTTATATTTTTCTTCTTTAGCCAAAGCCCAAATCATCCTTATTAGGACAGTTTTATGGACTAATTTTTAATAGAGTAAACCTGACATAAATCTATGGAAAAACAAACATTAAACTCCTCAACCTTAAGTGACATACTTTCACCTTAACTACAGAGTCTTCTTGAAATTCTGATGAATGACAGAAAATTACTTACTCAATGTAATGCTTGTCAATCAATGGAACAAACACTTATGAAATGGCAAGAAACACACAAGGAGAAATGTTAAATATTTCAAAGACCCCAGACTCAGGATATCTGTACCTATATTTAATTTGACTTTGTTCATTTACTTATTTGACCTATTTTAGGTACAATGTCAAATTAGATCCTTTTAAGTAGAATGATCATAGCTGTTACTACTATATCTCAAGAACTATGCTTACTGACATGCTAATTCTGCCTGCTAAAAATGTAGTATTCTTGGCTTAGCACTCAAAGAGCTAAGTTTTGCTCCTTTACCACTCGCTAACCAGATATCAATAGGTTTCTCTTGGGACTATTGTGTTTAATGATGTGTATCTTACCTTCATCACTGAGATTTAAAAGTATTTTGAATTATGTAAAAATGATCCTTAATTTTTTTAAAAAATAAAGTTTAGAAAAAGCAAACTGCAATTATTTGATAAAGATTAAATCAATAGAATTGAATCTATCTATATATGAATATGTACATCTACTTACATTTATAAACATTTGAGAGGATGTGGAAAGATTTTCCATAAATGGAATGATTGTGAATCAGCTACATCCTCTTTTTTTTTTTTTAATGTGGGTAACGGGAGTCAAATTCAGGACCTCGCACCTGCCAGGAGGTGCTGGTGCCGCTGAGCTATCTCACTGGCCCCAGCTACATCTTCTTAATGAGGAATTTTAAAATATAAATCACAAGTTCTTAAAAATTTACCCTTTAAAAAAATAAAATATTCCTACAGAATTTTTTCTTAAGGATATAATTAACACTTCAATGAAAAGTTTACACAAAAGAATTTCAATGGCAAAATGTGTAAAACCAGGAAAAATTAATGGTCATTATTACACGATGTTTTAATAATAACATTTGATAGCTACATGAGCAAAATGCAGCCATTAAATGAAAACATGTAATAATAAACTAGTAAAAGAAGCTTTAAAATGTATGTATAGTTTGAAAAATACATGGCATTCAATAAAGAATTGAAAATGATCATCTCTCAGCAGAATAAACCCAGATTATTTCCATCTTTTATTATGTGACTGAACCATTTATGCATTAATATCCTTTTATTCATTCACTACACTATAGTATTAAGATATAGTAGTTAATACTAGCTGAAACCTTTTTTGTATTTGCTATGACTGGGTACTTTTCCAAGTGTTTTATAAAAAAAAAACAACATTTTTGTTGACATAGTTATATCTGGTCTTTCTCCTTTAAGCATTTCATGGCAGCACAGCTCCCAAAAGGAATCTGTAGGTTATAATTGACAGTAAATCTTCTCATGAGTCTTAGAGAAATCTTTACAGAAAGGAACACACAAAAAAAGTGCTAAATCAAGGACTAGAACCATCAGTGTTGTTAATTGACATCACATATGGAGAGGGGTTGAATTCACATAAGGTACAACAAAAAGTTTTGTTAAAATGAGTCAAGTCCTTAGGAAATCATTCACTTCAAATGTCACCTGCAGGCTGCAGTGTTATTTGAAAATCTGAATTCTGATTATGAGAATTCTTTGACAGTGGTGATAATAAGAAAGGATTCTGACTTGGTGATTTATTTTTGAGAATCTTACTTCATGGGGATCAGCAGACAGCTGTTGTTATAAAAAAAAAAAAAGGTGGATTTTCACGCCTTAAGAAATTTTAAGGAAACTGGAGAAAAATTTGAACTACTTTGAAGGTAGAAGACACTTAGAAAAGTGTAATGGCTGTTTGTGAAACTTATCTACAGATTCCTTTCTTATATTTTAGATGAAAATGATTTTAATTTTTTTTTGTGGGTACCGGGGGTCAACCTCAGGACCTCGCACGCCAGCAGGCGCCTGTGCCATTGAGCGATATCACCAGCCATTTTTTCAGACGTGGGTTCCAGGAGTCAAACTCAGGGCCTCACGCTTGCCGGGCAGGCACTTATGCCGCTGAGCTATCTCACCAGGCCTTTAATTTCTAAATATGAGACAATTCTAAGAATCATTAATTAAATAACTTTGTACTGTCTGTGCATCGTGTATCTTAGAGGACGCTGGCTTGAAGATGGCTGAAATATCATAAAAACAATAAACATAATAAGCTCTCTGCATTTGCTCAAGAATATTTCTTTTGTGGTTCAAAAACAAGCACGATCATAACCCTGCTTTTCTACAAGAATACTGTGATAACTTCTCAAATCCTTATATGCTGCACAAAGAAAAAAAGGATGGAGTACAATACCAGTGATTGAACAATGTTCTAGCCATTCTGGCATTGGATAGCTCCATACTTCTTTCTGGCACTAGAAAACAACTTCCAAACACTCTTTTACTGTTGACTATCTGTATTTTTTTTCTTTCTTTTTAGCTTAAGTGTTTACTATCTATTTGAATATTCAAGTATTTCAAGTATTGAAATTTTGTAGTTTTCTTACCAAAGTATTTTATAAAATGGTTCATTTATTAAATTACTGTTCTCTGGTAAACTTTTGTAAGAAGATAATTTGAAACTGAATAAATGATCAATTGGATTTATGTTTTGAGTATTTGAGAAGTAGAAAATATCTTAAGACATCATTTTATTTCCACAGTAGCTTGATGAAATAGCTGGAGTTGCAATGCTTCTAGTTCTACTTAGTAACAATGGAGAGAAATGAAAATAAAAGATTCATAATGAATGAGGAGATGGGTAGAAAAACTAAATAATGTTGTAACATTTAGCAACAAAAATTACATGTACTTATATATATATAATCTTGATTTTTTTATAACCTTGATTTAAATGAGAAAACAAATAATAGTTGAAAAGAAATACTTCATGATTCCAAAAAATCACAAAATATGTGACATGTAAGCATCAAATGTATTTTTGTTTTGCCTCATTCATTATTACTACCACTTGCAAAATTAAATTTTTTTCAAAGATTACTGTACTAAACATTGCTGTTATCATCAATGTGTTGTTTCCCCTTATAGTTGAAAATACAAAAATTTCAAACTCCGGACACTTTAGAGTTAGGCTTTGTCATGAGACTTGAAATGGACAATGAAATAGTAAAACATTTATGAGCCAGTGCTTGAAGCTCTATTTTCCTCTCTCTTTTGCTGTCTTGACTGTCAGTATTCTAGAAGAGGATGTTTCAGTTAGATGAGACCCTAAAGTAAGAAAAACACTAGAAAACTTCATTGATTCACTTAGATATGGGATATGACTTAGAAATAAACCTTTATTTGTTAAGCCACAATGATCTGGGGTTTATTTTTTACTAAGCCTCTTTTTCACTGATTCATCACAATGAGAACATGACTGAGCCAGAATAGAAATAATACATTACATAGTGATTTATCAATGGAGGTCCTTTCTGTGAACTTCTAGCTAGACATTACTGGGGAGAAAGTGAGCATATTTTAATTGTGTGATAGTTACATCTAGTTTGGTAAAAGAATAATATTATGTATCTGTTGCAGTTTAAATATTTAATTGAAGGTAGAAGGATATATATGGATTCTGAATAAACAAAAAATATGATGTTCTGAATTACATCTTGCCAATTCTTCAGTATCCCAGTTTGCAAATTTTCTTGAAATCTGGAACAAAGTTTTCCATAATCACATTGTATTTATTGGTCCACTTTAGAATTTATCAGTGAATGATATCCTTGTAAAATTTGAAACATATAAGAGAAGAAAATTCCGTAGTAACCTAGAAAGACAAGAGTTTTAAAATAAATAGCTAAGCGTGACAGCTGTGGTACCATGTGAGAAGCCCAAGGTTCATTTGGATGCCATGTATGAGTCACTCGTAGCTTCAAACTCTTTATTGCAAGGTTGAAGTTTCCATTAAATACCCTTTTAATTTCCACATACCTGTCTCAACTTGAATTCACAGTTAAATTCATTTGTTGGCACTGATACTGTCCGTGTGTTTTGATATTATATATGCTATTGTTTTGCATGTTTTAAATTTATATTATTGGCATTATTCTGTACATCCTTCTATATCATTCTTTAAAAAAATTCAGTGTTTCTTTTAATATGTAAACTCAGATTCCATTTTCACATCCATTAAAATTTTCTCATCTGGTCTATTTTTTTCTCTTTTGTATAGAGCCCCTTCCTTTCTTTATGTTTGCTATTCTTGCCAATATTTTTAAAATTATTTTATATTCTTACAGCTTTTATTTTATTGTTTTGTAATTGTTTTCCTCTTTGCTAAGCCTGGTTTCTCATGGTACTTTAGGAGTTTTTTTTTTTTAAGATCTTTATAAATGGTAATTATTTTTAACCGAGTGCTCATATTTAACACAGCTTTCCTCATTTTTCCACACAAAGACACCTTTGGGAGCCTTGCATGCACTAGCGTGAGAGCCTGGCATTTCTATTTCTTTAGAAGTGAAGCTTTCTGTAGCTAAAGGGAACAGTATTTTTCTAGTCATTGCTTCAGAAATGGATAAGCTTTTCAAAACTTTGTGCTTCACACAAGGGCCTCGATTCCAGCTCCACCTTCTGACAAAGACAGAAACACTGCTTGCTGTGAGAGTCCTCAACCAGATTAAGGAAACCCGGGTGCAGGCCAGACATCTTGGAGTCAGGTGCCAGTTTTGTTCTTCCCTTTGAGTTCTTTCTTCATTCATGGATGACCCTGAGAATAAGAATAAAGAGATTCTTATTTTCTGTGAGTCTGTTAATATTTTTCTCCAAATGGGTTATATTAATGCATATACCTATATAATATTATTCAAAAATTCTATGTGTTTATAACAGAATTTTGAGTAACTTTGATTTGTAACAATCATGGCATTGTCCATATTCTTTTAAAATATTTTAATATTTGTTTGACTATTTCCCTGGTCATTTCTTCCATTATATAAATACAATCAAATTAGGAAACTGACACTTTAGTCATTTAACTTTAATTAAGTACTATTAAAATTATATTTTTAAAACCCAGTGAATGGCAATGTTTTACTTGACTTTTTGCTTCTATACAACTTAGCAAAAACTAAAACACTTTTCTTTCTATAAAATTCAACAATTATGAATGAATATTATAGGAAAGATTAAAAAATAAAATTAAAGATGTATATAGTTTTTCACTTTCTTTCACTATTTATATTTAAAACAAATTTCACTTTATATAAGAGTTTTTTGTCATGTAGTTGTTCCAATTTTTAGAATTAACAACTTAAGAATGACCTCCAAGTCAGTCGACATAATTTTACATGCTCATTATTGTTCAATGTCTAGGGGAGGCCCTTATGTGTATTTATACTAAAATTAATAGCATAAACCCAGTGCAAATTATATCTCTTTTAGTTGCCACAATATTTATCTAGTGAAGATATCATTATTAGCATTTTTAAAGCTTTAATATTATCATTGAATTTGCACAAGAAAATAAAACAATGAAATTTTAAAATAATAAAATGAAATAAACTCTTTGACCCAAAATCCACAAATGCTTTAGCAGTTATGACACCATGTAGAGCACTAACAACATCTATGTAATATCTTATTCGTTAATATTTGCATTTTCCTGTTTTCTATTTCATTTTGGCTATTATAAATAAGTATATGTTGAATATTCTTAAGTATAATGTAAATCACTGTAAAAGATTTGTCATCTCATCTCAGTATACATTTTTAGAAGTCAATGTGTTGGACCAATAGCTTTTCTTTTTTTACTTTTCATTAATTTTGACAAATTACCATCCATAAAGAGTTTACTAATATATAGTTAACTTCAGCAGTTCAAGAACATGCCCATTTTCTAATCTTTGTGCTGACACTGGTTATAATCAACCTTTTTCTTGTTTGACAGTTGGAACTTACATTGTCAAAACTCAAAAATCACTACACATTTTTAAATTATGTAATTATTGTTGAAGTTGATAATGTGTTCAATTATTTAATTTCATTTGATGTAATTATTATTAATCAAGTACACAGAAAATTGACTGGGGAAAGGAAGAAAAATCATAACTAGCTTGGCTATAATATGGACTATGAAGTATATTAAGCTGAAATCCATGTTTGTTAGGTATAAAAACTAGAAAGAAGAGAAATTAAATGGTTTTGCCAATGTGTGCAACCAATATTCACACAGGAGTGAAAAGTCAGCAACCCAAATTTTCACCAACCCAAATCAAGACATTTTGCATTATCCCACAACTTTTCGGTAAGAGGTTTTGATAGGTATTAATTAGTAATTAAAAATGTTGTCATTGAAAATTATTGGGGAAAATAGTAACTTATTGCAACTTCTTGTGAAACAGTTCTCAAAATTTAAGATGTCTGAAGCATAATGTCTTACAACATATTTTGTGTGATTAAATAAATTAGATGTCAACTGTAGACCACTATAAGCTTTTAGTAATTAAATGTTTCCTTTGTCACTAGGGATAAAATGCACTCTTTAAATTAAGAGGATAATTATTTTTCCTGACAAGATTCCACAGTGCTTGACTGAGATTTTTGGATGCACATATATAAGTGGACTATTTGCATTTGCTGTGTTTTCCCCTAGGTAACATCTAAAAGTATTAATATGGTTTAGCATTAATGAGAACCAAACACATTAACCACCAAAATGCCTATTTTGCTCAAAGGCGCACTCTACCTAGAAAGAGATATAAAAATATTCCTTATCATGAAATGAAACCCCAATTTTTAAATAAAGCCCAGGGCCCTTTAAGTGGAGACATAACAAAGAAAGTACTTCTATTCTCCTTTTCATGGTAATAACTGTATTTATCTAACTTTTAAAGAGAAAGAACATGATTCATTTTATTCTTTGCATTAACTTGACATGTGTTAGTATTTCCTGTGTTTTTAAACTTGAGAGCTGTGCAAAATATTCCAAAAGCTGACTTCACTAAATATGTAAATGGGAAGCAAGGAAGCTTTGCCTGTACATATATGAAAACTGTCACAGGAAGTGTAGACGGAGGCAATTTCTGCACACCCACAAACACCCCAGTTGCAGCATTAGTGACCCTGAAGAGCACAGCACTAATCTAACACACCCCAGCCCTTCTCTAGAGAGATCAGTGATGGTTCTGATGGATAGGGGCTCTTATGGTTCGTGTCTGGATGTCCACTCAAAGCTTCATACAGTTATGGTAGGGACAGGTTTTTCACAGATGGTCGAATCTAGAGTTTGTGATTGATTCATGGTCTAATGGTGGGATTAAGGGTGTGAGTGCTACACCTACCCCAGGATGGGTAGTCTGTAGACAATATAAGAGACAGAAAGAGGCTTGTCCTCCATCTCTCTCTCTCTCTCTCTCTCTATCTCTATCTCATTGCTCTTTCTTTCCTTGCTTTTTCTGTCTTCTGGCACCATGAATTGTCCCTCTGCCATGTGCCACACTGCATCGGAGCCAGCTGAATATGGAGTGAAACCTGTACAAACTGTGAGCTAAATAAACTTTGCCCCCTTAACTTTGGGTGTAGGGTATTTTGTCTCACCAACAAGAAAAGTAACTGAGACAGGATCATTGGTGATCATTAACAATACTAATGAGTTGGTGCAAATTGGAACACAGAGGAACTCTCATTGTATATATCAATAAAGAAGGGTGAAATTAGAACAGAAGAAAAATAATAAATTGCCTTTATGATTGGTTACTCATTTTACATGTGCTTTCTGGGTTTTAACTTACTTAGTTCACACAGAAAACTCTGGAAGTATAATTACTCTGAATTACTCTGAATTGTTAATGAACAAACTAAAACACATAAAACTGAAGAAATGGATCCAAGATTCCATAAGTGTGTGGTGCATCTTGACAGTGTAGTTCCAGAGTAATGCCATGCTCCCACCCTGCTCTCTGATGGGATGAAATGCCAGGCCCCATTTGATGTCCATGTGGAGGGCTTTTAGGTTCTTTGGAGGCCAGAATTAGGTGACTTCTGTGAATTCCTTTGGCATTTTCTAGGACTATGTGAATAAGGTGACCTGAACCCAGGCCATTAATTAATGTATTTAAGTAGAAAAAGCTGAGCTACATCTAATTTCTAATTTGTGGTTTTGGATTTTCCTAAGGATGGTTAAATATTCCCTCTATCTTCCATGGCTACATGTGCATCTTCTTGAGGTAACCCCTTGGTTAACATTCTATAAAAGCAAGTGCATTAGTGATATACATTTCTTCATATTTCAGAGATTAAGATGCATATGATTAATGAATATGAATGTAAGAAAGTAGTGAGATTGATTTTTTTAAATTTATGGTATCTGTATTATACTGAACAAATAAAATGAGGCTTTCTATTCCCTAAATTTATTTACAATGCTTGAGTGCCCTCCAACCTGCATTTCTTAAATGATATTTTTTAAATTACATGAAAAGAGTATTTGTCCTACAGTAACTAAATTCACTCAGTGTAATCTCTTTGGTTTATCTATATTCTCAGAAATGGCAAGACTCCTGCTTTTTGTTTAAAGCCCAGTAATATTCCATTGTATGTTTGTAGCATGTGTTTTTTATATATTCACCTATCCGTGTAAAGTTGGGTTGTTTCCGTGTCTTGTCCATTGTGAATGATGCTGCAGGAACAGGAAAGCACAGGCAGCTCTTCGAGACTCCTTATTTCAACTCTATTGGGTACAATCTCTAACTATATGTGGGAACACAACATAATATTGGATAATAAATGGGATTGCTGGAAAATACTTCAATGATTCCATTTATATGAGGGAGCTATCATAGTTAAACCTGTAGAGATATAGAATACAATATGGGTGGCTTGGGGATATGGTGTGAGAAAAATGGGGAGTTATTGTTCAGTGGGCATAAAGTTTAATAAATTCTAGGTCAATATATCTTAGGGAACTTTTATATGACATAGTACTTATAGTTAACAACACAGTCTTGTGCACTCCAAAATTTAAGATGATAGACTTACACACACACACACACACACACACAAAGGGACACAAAGAAATTTTGGGCTGCATTGGGTATGTCTATCACCTTGATTGTGGTTATGGTATATGGGTGTTCACATATATTCAAAGTCATCAAATTGTATTCATTAATTATGAGCATTTCTTTGTATATCAGTTGTACCTCAATGAAGCTATTTTTAGAAGTACACGGATGTGTTTAGCTTCATTAATAAAGTGAGGCGGGGGGAAAATAACTTTAAGGAAATGGAGAAAAAACCCAGGAAATAAAGATTATGGCAAGGGAAGAGAATTAACAATTGAGAGGTGGTGGTAGTGGTGGGAAAGCAGGACATGGTGATTTGTCATTAAAATTATTATTTTGTTTTTAGTAAAATAAATACATGATACATGGTAAGAAAAGTGGCAATAATACCGAATGACCTCTCCCTGAGCCATCCAGGCTATTTTTTAAACAAACATTAATGTCAGTTTTTTAAGAAAATAGGAAAATTTATGTGTAATTTTAAATATGTGATATGTATGATACATGCTCTGTCATATATAGTGGTTACCTAAATGCAAAATGAAGTGCCACTTGATAGCAAGCATAATTCATAAGATTTTAAAATAAGTGGAGGCTTCTAGATCATTTTTATAATCAACTAGTCAATCTATCTCTCCCTAAAATAGCTTCCACCACAGAACAGACTAGCAGGATTACAGACCCAGCATTTCATTAAGAAGATTTTTAAATCTTCCTTTGTTTTAAACAATTCTCCTTATTTAAAAAGGAAAAAGAAATAAAAAAGGGAGAAATGAGAGAAAGACCAATGTTTGTGATGTCACTGTTGTAGCCTTCAATTTTGTGCCCTGTTTTGAGGGATAAAGAAAAATGCAGAAATAAAAGGGCATTCTGTTCTTTTTAACAGTCATCTAATTCTAGTCTTATTATCCCTGTTTCTAGTCTAATGGACTTCTCTCTGAATTTTCCTTCCCATTTTGTATAGGCTTGAATAGAAACTGACCTCTCTTCTATTATATAAGGTTCAGATTCTATTAAAGTATTTACTCTTTTAATCTCTGGTAGATACATGACATCCAAGAGGCAGCTGGAAAACTATTAATGTTAAACATCATGAGGAATAAACACTAAGTTTCAGCTTTGCTTAGAGAAAAAATATTCCCCAAGCATCTCTCTGATTGTCTATCTCAAGTCAGTACTGTATGTAAGTGAGGCAGTGTGGACCCTGGGCAAAAGGAAGGAGGAAGCTCCCTCAACACAGGACAAGGAGGGAGGCAGGAAGTGACTACATTGGCCACCTGGGAGCCCTGGCCAGTGAGGTGTGAGATGCAGGCAGGCACTCAGTGCTCTCCAATGAGGCTTGCAGTCCCTACTGAGTGTGTGTCCCTTCCAAGTCACATTCAGAAATTCTCACACACATCTTCCTTCTCACAGAGATTTTCCATGAGCAGTGTAAATTCTCTCAGAAAAGCTGATAGGTCAGAAAACAGTCTCCTTAAGAAAAACTCACGTAAGTTTTTAAAGCCTCCTGGCAAAGTGGTTTCTACATCGTTCACAGATCACATACATTTAGCAAGTACTTTTTCCAGCATCCTCACTAGGACATATGTCCAGAATTCATTCTTGAAATAAAGAGATCTTGTGATTCTGTTGTTCTTCTTCAACAGACCAGGGAAACTATGAGACTAATGAAAGCTTTAGATGAATTCTAGCTAACAGAAGTGCATTGGGAGACAAATTTGAGCCACATATGCAATTATAAATTTTCTGGTTGCCCCAATGAGCAAATAAAACAAAAGATACAATAATATTTATATATATATATATATATATATATATATATATGCTGAAAATTTGTATTCATTCCTCATTAATTTTAAAATTAATACTTTTCTATGTAGTATATAAAATATTAAATGTTACATTTCAATGCATAACTAATAAAAAGGTTATGAATGAGGTATTTTATAATTTTATATTATTTTAAAAATACAATATATTTTCTCTTATTTATAGCAGATATGTCATAATTCAGTTGCTCACCAGTCATGTGTGCCTTTAAGGCTATATATTTACTCATAAAAATAATGATTCTTGGGCTGGAGATATAGCTCAGAGGCACAGCGCCTGCCTGGCAAGTACGAGGTCCTGAGTCCAATTCCCAGGACCAAAAAAAAAAAAAAAAAATCATGATTCTTGACTCAGAAAAACATGGAATGACTAAATACAAACACAATTTTGCATAAAATTTTAAGGGATGCTTAGACTCCAAATTAAGATTTCCTAATTACACAATTAAGTGTTCCTCTTCGAGACACTATGAGTATAGGCAAAATTCTTGTCAAAAAAATACAACCATAGGGCTGTATAAAACAAAGCCAAATACTACTATCAATTCTTGCTATAAACCTGCTCTCCTTCATTTCCTAATTTTAATTTCCTAAAATTTATGAATCTAGACAGTTGTCTACAGGAGTTTTCCAACAGCTGGAAAAAAATTCTGTAACTACCGAAGTTAAACTGCTTCCTGATCTAATCAATGTAGGAGCTTCCTACAGCTTTTATTTTTTCCTAATACTGGATGGCTCTTTCTACTCATCTCTTCTGACATGGTTATACCTTTCTGTGTTTGTCTAAGTCCTGTGTCAAAACAGGTACATGTTCAGGTTTAAATTCATTTACATTGTTCAAATGCAACAGAGGTACAATTTATGAAAATAAATCACCTAATATGGGGGGGTTGTGTTTTGGGCAGTGCCAACTCTTTGTGTACCTAGTTCTTAGAGAAAAGGGAAAGAATGATAGAACCTGAAAAGGTAAGTTTCTCTCATTCTTAGTATAGAAGTTTAAATAAAAGTCCCCAACTCAACTGAGTTGTCAAAGTAGTTCTCACATGTATCTCTCTATTCATTTCTCACTGGCATTTTAGTTGTGTCAAATGATTTTTATATGAAAAACATCCAAGGAGCATTTGCCAGGCTGAAATCAATACCAACTCAAAGATAGCCAATTATATGTGTACACAGGTACAATTTAGAAAGGAAGGAAAACATTGTAAAATATGTAATTGCAGGTCAAGGGATTTGGTGTAGGTTTGGATGCCAAGGCATGTTAGCCATATTATAAAAGTTGCTCATAAAATCACTAATAGTGGCTGCAGAGGGTGCTTAGATTATATAAATATTTATATATTTCTAAATCTCTGATCATCATAAACTTTGTAAGTTTTGTATGATTATTTATTATAAATTGAATTATTTTCACATATCCAAGGCTCGTATGAAATAAGCTTCATTTAAGTAAATATTGAGAATGTCTCAGTGTTTAAAAATATAAAAAATTAAAAAGTTCAGTAACTGACTCTATCCATGCAGTAGTTAACCTTTCCATTTTATTTACATAGTAGATATCATTTGTACTCTGCATCTACTTATAAATGACTGCAAATCATATAAATTATAACATTAATTTCTCAGGATGGTGAGATAGCTCAGCAGCATAAGCACCTGCCTGGCAAGCGCAAGGTCCTGAGTTCGACTCCTGGAACCCACATAAGCAAAAAGGGCTGGTGATAACGCTCAGCAGCACAGGCGCCTGCTGGCACGCGAGGTCCTGAGTTCGACCCCTAGTACCCACAAAAAAAAAGAAAAATTAATTTCTCTACTTGTAGTTTTCTGTATTTTCAATTTATCCCCAGAAGGTGCTCTAAATAAAGCTGTCAAAACTTTCAAATATATATATATATATATATGTATATATATATATGTATACATGTATATATATATATATTTTGAAATTTAGGAATGTTTGATTCAGTACAATAGAGTAACTAGACAGAACTTGGAAAAAAAGAAGAGTTTCAAAGGTAGATGATGCAGTATAGAAGCCAGAAGAGAAAACCTTGTGTGTATGAGAATGCATGCCTTGGTTATGAGTACCTTGGTAACAGGACAGAAAGATGATGGCATAAAGTTCCTGACAGATCTAATCACATGAAAATGTACCTCTTGATGTCCACAGAGAAATGCTGTACCATTAATTCTGGTCCACTCTCATACACACTAAGTTTCCATCATAATTAAATGTGCTCCTGGAACATGTTTTATTTATTGTCTTTGCTGTGTCATTAGATTTGATATACTCATGACTCCTGTCACCTGGGGATGGGAAAACCCTCTTGGAAGCTTATATATGCATCAGAATCTTTCTCAAGCAAATGCTACTTAAGTATCATATTGTACTAGCAATAAAGGGCAGGTCTAAATTAAAGAACTGAAAGCATTGAACCCATTCTCTTGTGCATTGCATATTTCTACACATAGTGTAAGAAAGTATAAGTATAGAAAAAAATTTAGCTTAAGCCCACCTATGTTGGCATTTATTTCTATTTTTCACTAGGAGTTTATTTTATTTTACTTTTTTTTCTTTTGTGGGTACCAGGGGTTAACTTCAGGACCTCACACGCCAGCAGGTGCCCATGCCACTGAACGATATCACCAGCCCTTTTTTCGTATGTGGGTTCCGGGAGTCGAACTCAAGACCTTGCGCTTGCCAGGCAGGCACTTATGCCACTGAGCAATCTCACCGGCCCCTGGGAAGTTATTTTAAAATCAAAAATTTTATTGATTTTTATTAAATCATATACTGTTGGTCAATGATGACTGCTTTATTTTTAAATTAATTTGAATTGGTTTGTTAGCTAAACTAGATCCCTCTAAATTTATTTTCTATATCAAATAAGGTATCACTTACATAGTTTTTCATTAAAAAAAAGCAGAAGGAGAGAAAGAAGATAGATTATTAATTCTTTCAACTAGCTAAATAAATTGCTTAATTTGAAGTAATTTAATATTAATTTAATGACTTATAGAATTGTATTTTCCCAAAATTTTAAATATGATATGTCCTTAAGGGTAAAATAGCAAAATATGGGTGTAATACAGGTTTCTTTTTCTTGTATTCTTTGAATTCTATGTCATAGAAGCCTTTGACTTTTTAATTTTAATTTAATTTTTTTTTTCTTTTTTGAGACAGAGTCTCCCTATGTAGTTCAGGCTGGCCTAAAACTTACAGCAATATTCCTGCCTTAGCCTTCCAAGTGCTGCAATTATAGGCATGTGTCACCATACCTGGCTAGTCTTTGACTTTTAAAGGAAATAAGAAGGAATGTGTCCACAACTGTCTTAGTTACTTTTCCCTCATTGCTGAGACAAAATACCCAATGTTCACAAGTTGAAGGGGGAAAGGTTTATTTAGATCACAGTTTTCAGTCCATAATCAGCTGTGTCTAAGGCAGGGTGGCACATGGCAGAGGAGCAACAGTTCATGAAGAAAGCAAAAACAAGCAAGAGCCAAATAGGGGAAGATAACCCTCCTTCCGACCCTTTTATCTTATACAGACAGCTAGGATTAGTATGGTGACAATCCAATTAGTGGACTGATCCAGTGATCACCCATCCTTAATCCCAGCACCCTTAATCCTAGCATTGAACCACAAATCAATCACAAACTCTAGATTCACCTCTCTCTGACAAAGTCCCATCTAAGGCTGAGGCTTTGGGGGGACATTTAGATACAAACTATAACATTCTGTCCCTGGCCCCCCAAAAACTCATGTACATTCCTTTATGCAAAAGGCATTTAATGCATCTCTAAGAGTTGCCAAAGTCCTAACAGTTTCAGCTTTGTTGAAAGGTCCAAATCCCAAGTTTCCTCTGAGATTTAAGGCAAACTCTTAACTGTGAGCCCCTGTACAAATGAAAAGAAAATTAAACACTTCCTACATTCAATGGCATGAGAGACATTTCCATTCAAAAAGTTACAAATAGGGGGATACAAAGGAATGGGACCAAAGCAAGTCCAAAATCCACCAAGGCAAACATTAAGTCCTGTAGTTCCATGTGTAGCATCAAAGGTGATCTGTGGCAAGTTGTGAATGCCAAAGAGCTTGGGTAGCTCTGCCCCATGGTAGTTCTGGTGGTAGTAACTCCTCCCAGCTTCTCTCTGGGGCTGGCTGTGCTCACTCTTTGCAGTTATCCTCAGATGATCTATGTTCCTGGCTTTTCCAAACTCTAGGGGTCTTCACTGCATTTTTGGCTTCACACACTGCCTTCTCAGGTGCACACTACCTGTCCTACCAGGCCTTCTGAAATCTGTGTGGAAGCCTTCCTGACCCCACAACTCTTCTTTTGTTCATGCACCTATAACCAGCACCATGCAGATGATGCCAAGGTTTGCTGCCAACTCGAGCAGCAGCCAGACTTCCCTCTCTCTTGGTTGTAGGGGTCCAGGGCCTGGCTCACTGGGCACTCTGAATCCAACTCTGAGGAATAAATTCTCTATACTGCTGCCTTCCTGGAACATGGTGCTCTGCCACTTTCTTCTCAAAGCAAAGTTTTTCACTTTTGCAAATTTGAGGCTGCAGAAGGTAGAGTCCTGATGCTCCTTGTGATGCCCTCAGGACATCTTTTCTGTTCTGTTCATTCTCAGCAATCACAATCTCCTCTGCTCTATCTTTACAGTCCAGAACTTTATTGAAGCTTCCTTTCTGGCCAAACTCACAATGTTTTAAATCATTCTGCTGGGCTTATTGCTCTTGATTCTCAATATAAATCTGACTAAAAGCCCCCAACAGTAGCCATATCATCACCTCAACATTAGGCTGACTTGAAATTTCTTCTACAAGATTAGTCTGCAATCCTTAATCTCAGTCTCAGGCCAAGTGTCTGGACAGGATCAAAATGCAGAAAAACTTTCCACCAAGCTATAACCCTCATTTTCTGGATTCCAACAGCCAATGCAGTCCTTCCCAGAAGAAACCTCCTAACCCTGGTCTTTACTGGCAGGATTTCTATCAGCCTTCTTGTCTTTCGAGCTCAGCAGAATCTCCCATACAGAACACCCTAAGGCATTTCAACTCTACTTTTCAGCTGACATCTCCCATTCCTTCCCAAACTCTCCCCACAAGCCATTCCCAAAGGTTCCCAAACACAAGGTCAGGTATAGTCACAGCAATAGTACCACTTCTCTAGTACCAAATTCTGTCTTAGTTACTTTTCTCTCATTAATGAGACAAAATACCCAACATCCACACATTAAAGGGGGAAAGGTTTATTCAGCTCACATTGTGTAGAGGTTTCAGGGCAGGGTGGCATATGGCAGAGGGGCAGCAGTTCATGTTGGAAGACAGCGAAACAAGCAAGAGCAAAAAAGGGAAAGATGAGGCTCTTTCTGCCTCTTTTACCTTATACAGACTGCTGGGATTAGGGCAGTGCCAATTCAATCAGTGGACTGATCCAGCAATTACCCACCCTTAATCTCAGCACCCTTAATATTAGCATTGAACCATGAATCAATCACAAACTCTAGATTGAGCTCCCTCTAAAAAAGCCCCATCTAAAAATGCATGACGGTGAGATGGCTCAGCGGCGTAAGCACCTGCCTTGCAAGCGTGAGGGCCCGAGTTCGACTCACGGATCCCACATACGAAAAAGGTGCCGGTGATATCGCTCAGCGGCATGGGTGCCTGTTGGTGCATGAGGTCCTGAGGTCGACCCCCCGGTACCCACAAAAAATAAAATTAAAAATAAAAAAATAAAAATGCATGAGTCTTTGAGGGGACATCTAGACACAAACCATAATGGCAATGGAAAATATTGATTCTAGAGGCATAATATTTCAGGGTATTTCATTATTTGCTAATTTTGAAGATTCTCAGTTGAAACAGTCCTTTCTTTCATACATTCATGTATAATGTAATATCAAAGCTTAATTTAACATTTCTGCTCTAAAAATTATAGCAAGATGAACCCAGAATGAAGTAACTTTCCTTTTAGTAATATTTGCAATGACAAGACAGAGCAACTAGACAGAATTTGCAAAAAACATAAATAGAATTTCAATAGCAGATGAGAATGTAGAGAGGGAAGAGAGAAAATCCATTATATTAATGGGAATATAAATCAAAGTTAGAAATGCCTTGGTACGAGGAAAGTAATGTGCCACATATTTATTATAGGTGTTATATTCCTTACATAACCTAAGGTAGAATGAGTACCTGAGCTTGAAGAAATTTGAAAGCCTGGGTTGAAATTAAGTTTGTGGAAAACATGACATTTAAAAAGGGTTTTGTAAATTCTCTTTGAAATTATACTTGAAACCCTTCACTATGATAATTCTGCTCTTAATCCTTGGATTGTCAATTGATGTAGAATAATATGGAAAGAGGACTTTACATCACAGGCAAAAATACTCAATGATGCAGGGTTGGATCATTAATTCTGAAAGTAGTGTTTGAGAGAAACAGAAGAATAAATATACTCTAAAACAAGAGGTTAAATATATGTCAACACAGAGTGTCTGAATATAGATTTTTAAAGGCCACACTTTAATAATGTTTACACAATTTCAAGCAGATGGAGGACTAAGATTAAAGGTGACACATTGAATGAGCTATTGCAGCAATGGGATTTGAAAGGTTTGATCTTAAATTTTCTTGACTGAAGAATAATCTTTGAAACAATGCAAGGAATATATAAAAATGCTCAAGCTATTATTGCCTTCTCTTACCCAGGCATACAGGTGAATCTTTTAAGAAAAACTCTGATGTTATATAAGATTTTAATTCCTGCAAAAATTCTATACAGCATTTACTTATTTCTAATGAAATTTACATGTTATTATGTACACATACAGTATCAAAGTATAAATGTAGACAGGGAAAACTAAACCAAAACAAGTATTTCTTGTTTCCAAGGTTTTTTAAATTATTTCTTTTATCAATGTTTCTTGACCAGCCAGTCTCGTATTTACTTGTGAAGTTTCAAATCTGTGAAGGCTCTATGTCCAAGCTTTGTAATTCATATGTTATTGCTATCTCTTTTTAGTCATATTATGCTCCTTTAATGCTAAATTTAATATATTTAAGCTTGGTTTTCAATTTCATAAATTCGTTTTCCACTTCTTTATTTGCTATTACATGCATTATTCCATTCATAAATTTTTCTGTGTGTTTTCATATCTAACCATGCATATCTATTTCTACTCTTTCCCAGTTCATAAATCCAATATGCTCTCAATTCTCCTTGAGTAAGAACTTCCTAGTTGTCTTTTCAGCAACTTTGTTGCATTGTAATACATTTGCTCTTGTTCTTCAGCTGTATTCTCTTCTTGAAAGCCACTGCATCTCTTCATATGATCAATGCTATTTTTTCCTCTTTAATCATCAATTCATAGTGTAATCTGGAAGCTGTCAAACAGTTGTGGAGGTTTGAAAAATTTTTATCATGTTTATAACTCTTCTAATATTTCCCATTCACATGAAAAAGTAGGGAAAAGCTTAGCTCTTCTGAAGTTTTAAGCTTTATAGAACTGGAGTCCTATGGCCCCTATCAGTAGAGTGGAGCAGAGCTACAGACACCAGATGTAGGGGGAGGTAACATCATCTGTGGACCAGTGTGTCTTTCTTCCATTTCAGTCATACCTAGTTCTATGTTCCCTTCTGTAAGGAGTATTTTCAGCAAATAATGGTTTCATTTTTGTTCCTAATTAAATCTTACCGTCTTCTCAGTCACTGGGAGCACTTTGAAGAATTTCCCAGACTTCCCTTTATGGAATGATTTGCTACTCCCTTTGGGGGAGGGTTGTCAGCAGTACTTTTCAGGTATCCTCTCCTTCAGAGATCACTTTAACTACACAGACTGTCTACCTAGAACCACAACCCAGGAAGAGTCACACTCCATGATTGACTGATATGGAGTGGAAAGCTCTGGCTATTCTAGCTTACACTGGGATTACTCAGAAGAAACATTATTAGCTTCAGATCTGCCTATTGGGTGGCCAAATCTGCAATTGGGACTTTTGAATGGCTCAACTTCTCCCACTGCATATTTGCTGTCCTTCCTATTCCTCGTACTGTTGGTGTTCCAGGTGGGCATATCCTAAGAAATATCCTACACTTTAACCTTTGTTTCTAAATCTGCTTTCAAGGGAACTGACCTTGCAACAGTAAGTTATGGAATGCCACAGGCATTTTATATGTGTGTGAACTCATTAAGTTAGTGAATTTACAAATTCCATACCTCAGTATGCCGCACCTCGACCTGGCACCAAATGATTGACCCAAGTCTCCATTTCAACACCACCTCTCACCTCTCAGCTAGCAGTTGGCATTGACAATCTCCTAGAGATTTGCCCATTTATTTAACTTCTGGATTTTACTGTATGTATAGTGAGTAATGAAATGATTAGCCTTTCCCTCAATCTAACCACTTCTTTAGCATATTTTGTAGAAATTCTGACATGTTTCTGTCATCAGGATGATACTGTTTGCACAATCTCTTAAACATTTATCTTTGCATAAAATTCATTATCTCCACTGAAATTTTGGAGGGACAAGGAAACATGTAAGCACAAGGAGAGATCACAATGTTGAAGCACATAACCCTGATATTCTTGATATGAAAATAATATGCCTTTCTCTACTACAAAGACAGAAACAAAAATGGAGCAATGGAATATATTAAAATGAATTTTAGCAAATATCTCATTCCTATAATGATATTTGAAGGTCAAATTAAAATACAATTGTTATCTTAAAATCACTTCGATTATAGAGAGCCACTGATTCAAATAAGGGAAGAGTTGTCTCAAATTTTCTAGTTGAGGTTGCTTAACTCAGAATAGTTCAATTTGGAAGAGTTTAAATTTAAAAATCAGCCCAACTGGATTTGAATTCCATTTTTTTTTTGCCTAATTTCCTTGGAATTTCCATCTGTAATATAGAGATTAGCATAATCTCATGGGATTATTGTAAGGGTTATAGGTAAAATGTATATGGAACTTTTATTGTGGCCTGTCTCACACAAAAGCACACACAAAATAAATAGCAAGTATTGATTGTACATTATTGTTAGATATTAAACATTGAGTACATAATACTCACGTAGAGAGCAAATGTAATCCTTTGATGCAAATGTAGATTCATACATAGTTTGTGACAAAATTCATGCCCTTGAGAAATGTTTTAAATATCTTTGCTACTAGGTTTTTTATCTATAGGTGAAAATTAGATATCAAGTGATGTACTATGATATTTGGAGGCTATGAATTATGGGAATCAGATTATAGGATATAGACAAAACTATCTTGAAGTATTTTAGTATGGTAAACACACAAGCTACCATTGCTTTCATTCTTCACTATCTTCTCAAACTTCATAGGAATTTCTCATCATGAGGCTTGAGGATCAAAGATGGCATTGCTATACTATTTGCTTGGCTCATTTATTGGCAATAAGCTTAAGAAATGTGATAGCAACTAACATGTGGATTGTATAATTATTAATCTACTTGGGATATTAAATTTTAAATATTACTTTAAGTACATCTAAGCAATAGAACTGTCAGTTCTTTAAAGCAAATTTGAGAGCAAAAGCATGAGACAGAAATGCTCTGTGTGTGTGTGTGTGTATGTGTGTGTGTGTGTGTGTGTATAGTACCAAGATAAAACAAAAAGAATGGCTCATTAAGTTTCTGATATAGTCTAATACTCAGACTGAACATCCCAGCAAATCATGGAAACGAGAACAAGAATACAGTTACAACAAATAATATAGAGGATTTATAGCCTGCTAAAAATATTCCAAAATTTTTTGTGGTGAATAAAGTCCAAAAAATTTGATGTTGTAAATGTTCTCTTTTCTATTTTATTTTAAAGAGAAAAAACAATAAAACAATGATACAGAGTTTCAAAACAATATAATAGGGGATTAACAATGGTTAATATATTGCATATTGTTAGCTTCAAATTGGTTGCTCAGATTACAGGATATAGGCATGTAAAATTGATCAAACAATATAAGCACAAACCACTCTTTTAAATGAACAAATTCAAATTAGTAGTATAGTTCTCTTAACTGTCTTGTATATATATATATTTTTTTCTTTTCTTTTTTCCCCTACCCCAGTTTCTCTTCTCATTTGAACAGTTTCTTTCCATTTCACAGTATCTATTGCACATTTTGGGTCTTATTTACTCTTTCAGCTTTTTACACTTGGGACACAATATGATGTTTGCACATGCAAGTCTGATTTATTCCACTTATGAGTATGGTCTCAAGTTGTATCCATTTACCTATAAAAGCCTTGAGTTTATCCTTCTTTATAGCTGAGTAATACTCCATTGTATAAAAATACCACATCTTTTTTATCCATTCCTTGGTTGATGGGCATTTGGGTTGTTTCCAGGATTAAGCTATTATAAAATGTACTTCTATAAACATGGGTGCACATTTACTGCTGTGGTATGATGTTTTCAATTCTCCTGGTAAAATATCAAGGAGAGGTATAGCTGGGTTGAATGGGACCTCTAATCCTAGTTTTTAAAGGAATTTCCACACTGATTTACACAGTGGTTGCCCCAGTCTACACTCCCACCAACAGACATGGAGGGTTCCATTTTTCCCCACAGACCAGCCAGCATTTGTTATTGTTTGATTTCTCGATGATAGCCATTCTTTCTGGGGTGAGATGGAATCTGTGTTGTTTTAAATTGCATTTCTTGAATGACCAATGATGTCAAACATTTTTTCATATATTTATTTGCCATTTGTATTTGTTCATCTGAGAAGTACGTATTCATAAGATGCCCATTTTTGGATTGAGTCTTTGAATTGGGGGTGCTAATTTTTTTCAATTCTTTATATGTTCTAGATAGAAGTCATTTGTCTGAGGGAGAGTCAGCTAAAATTCTTTCACACTCTGTGGGTTTGCTTTTCACTCTGCTGGTGACTTCTTTGTATGTGCAAAAACTTTTTAAAAAGATGAAATCTCAGTTGTTGTTTATTTGAAGTACTTCCCATGCAGTTTGTGTTTTGTTCATGAAGTCGCTGCCTAACCCTATGTCTTCAAGTTTTCTACCTATTTGCTTTCCAGTAAATTTAGTTTTTCTGTTTTAATATTTAGATCTTTGATCCATTTTGACTTTAGCATAGTGCATGGTGATAGACATGGGTCTAGTTTTAGTCTTCAGCATGTGGAAAGCTATTTTTTCTAGCACTGTTTATTAAAGAGGCTATCTTTCTTCCAGTCAACATGTTTGGCTCCTTTGTCAAAGATAAGGTTGGGCTGGTGAGATAGCTCAGCAGCAGAAGCACCTGCCCAGCAAGGGTGAGGTCCTGAGTTCGACTCCCAAAACCCACATAAAGGAAAAAAAGGGCTGGTGATATCACTCAGCAGCACAAGCACTTGCTGGCAAGCACGAGGTCCTGAGGTCGACTCCTGGTACCCATACTAAAAAAAAAAAAGATAAGGTGCCTGAGTGTGTTTGAAGTTGTGTATGCAGTATCTAATCTGTTCCACTGAGCTTCAGGTCTTTTTTTTTTTTTTGCTAGTACCTTGCCAATTTTTTTTCACATTAGCTTTGCAGTATAATTTCAAGTCAGGGATTGTGATGCCTCCTGCCTTGCCTTTGTTGCCCAGTATTGCCTTCACTATTCTAGGTCTCTTCTGTTTCTAAGAGAATTTTAGGAATGTTTTCTCTAGATCTGTGAGGTATGCCAGTGGTATTTGATCAGGATAGCATTAAATCTGCATAATGGTTTGGGGAGTATGGCCATTTTCAGAATGTTCATTCTTCCTATCTATGAACAAGGGATATCTTTCCATTTTCTGATATCCTCTTTGATCTCTTTTCAGGGTAGTGTAATTTTCAATGTATAGATATTTTACTTCCTTTGTTAGATTGAGTGCTAAGTATTTCATTTTTTTGGATGCTATTTTGAAAGGTGTGGTTTCCTTAAGTTTTCTGTCAGTAAGTTTGATGTTTTTGTACAGGAATGCTATTGATTTTTAAGTGTTGACTTTGTATCCAGCTACATTACAGAATGTGTTTATTAAATATAGGAGTCTTTTGGTGTTTGGGATCTTCTATGTAAAGTGTCATGTCACCTGCAAATAATGGTATTTTAACTTCTTCCTTTCCTACCCCTATTCCTTTTATTTCTCTCTCTTGTCTAATTGCTCTGGCTAATATTTCCAGAACTATATTGAATAGGATTGGTGATACTGAACATCCTTGTCTTGTTCCTGATTTTAGAGTGAAAGCTTTCAGTTTTTGTCCATTTAGTATGATGTTGGCTGTTGGTTTTTCATAGATGGCTTTTATCAGATTGAAGTACAGACCATCTTTTCTGATTTTCTGTAGGGTTTTTATCATGACTGAGTGTTGGACTTTATAAAAGCTTTTTCTATATCTATTGAGATGATCATGTGATTTTCATCTTTGGCTCTGTTGACACGGTGTATTACATTTATTGATTTGTGTATGTTGAACCATCCCTGAATTCCTGGGATGAATCCTACTTCATCATGGTTGTATAATCTTCTTGATGATTTGCTATGTTCTGTTTGATAGCATCTTACTGAGGATGTTTGCAATCATGTTCATTAGGGAGATGGGCCTGTAGTTCTCTTTCTTGTTGGGTCTTTCTCTGGTTTTGGTATCAAGGTAATACTTGCTTCCAAGAATGTGTTAGGGTGGATTGCTTCCCTTGCAATTTCATTAAGATGATTCAGGAGTATTGGCATTAAATCGTCTCTAAATTTCTTGTAGAATTCAGCATGAATCCATTAGGACCTGGGCTTTTCTTTGTTGGTGAGTTGTTAATTACATTTTAAATTTCATTAACTGATATTGGATTATTCAGAATTTTTATATCTTATTGATTCAGCTTTGGTAACTAATAAGTTTCTACGAATCTGTCTATTTCTTCTGTGTTTTCCAAACTATGTGAGTAAAGATTTTCAAAATAGATGTTGATAATCTTCTGAATTTTCACAGGATCTATAATGATTTCACACTTTTCATTCCTTATTGCATGAATTTGAGTTTTTCTTTCCTTTTTTTGATAAGGTTGGCTGTGGTTTATCAATTTTATTTATTCTTTCAAAGAAACAACTTTTTAATTCATTAATTCTTTGTATTGTTTTCTTAGTCTCCATTGCATTAATTTTTGCTGTGATCTTTATAATTTCCTCCCTTGTATGGGCTTTGGTCTTGACTTGCTCTTCTTTTTGTAGAAGTTTGAGGTGCAGCATTAGGCTGTTTATTTGTGCTCATTCTGTTTTCCTGATGTGAGAATTCACTGCTATAAAATTCCCTCTTAGGACTGCTTTTCTTGCATTCTGCAAGTTCCAGTATGTTGTATTTGCTTCTTTGTTTGATTGTAGATATTGTTTAATTTCTTCCTTAGTTTCTTTTATGACCCATTGGTGGTTCAGGAGGGTATTGTTTAATATCCACGTGTTTGTGGAGGTTTTGCAGTTTCTTTTGTCATTAATTTCCAATTTCATTGCACTGTGGTCAGATAATATGCATGGCACAATTTCAATTCCTTTACACTTACTTAAGCATGTTCTATGGGCTAGTATGTGGTCTATTTTAGAGAACGTCCTGTGTGCAACTGAGAAGAATATGTATTCTGATGTTTTTGGTTGGAGCACTCTGTAAACATTTACTAAGTCAATTTGTTCACAGGTTTGGTTCAGTTCTGATATTTCTTTTCTGAGTTTTTGTGTGGTTGATCTATCTCTTTGTGACAATGGTGTATTGAGATCCCCCATTACAATTATGTTATTGCTTATTTGATTTTTCATGTCTATTAATATTTGTCTTATATAGATGCTCCCTTATGTGGTGCATATATATTTATGATTGCTATCTCTTCCTCTTGAATTTTTCCCCTAACAAGTATGTAGCAACCTTCTTTGTCTCTTTTGTTTATTCTTGGTTTATGGTTCACATTGTCTGCAAACAGAATAGCTACCCCTGCTTTTTTCTAGGTTCCTGTTGCATGGAGTGTTGTTTTCCATCCTTTGACTTTAAGTCTATGAGTTTCTTTTTGAGTTAAATGTTTCTTGTATACAGCACATTGTTGGATCTTGTTTCTTGATTCATTCTAACAATCCATGTCTTTAGATTTATGAATTGAGGCTAGTTACATCGATGGTTATAACCGATATGTATTGGCTTATCTTTGTTGTGGTATTTTCCTGCTGTTGCTTCCCTGCTTTTCTGCTCTGTTTAACTGCTTGCCCTGCTTGGTGGTTTCTTTCTGATGTTGTTGTTGGAATTGTGGTCATTTTTATTTCTGTCTAGAATACCTTTTGGTCCTCTTCATAGGGTTGGTTTGTTGGTCATGAATTTCTTCTGTTGTTCTTTGTCATGAAAGTATCTTATTTCTCCATTGTTTTTGAAAGATAATTTTGCAGGGTACATCAATCTGGGTTGGAGCATTTTTTGCTCTCATGACTTGAAATACTTCACTCCGAGCTCTTCTTGACTTGAGGGTTTGTGCTGAGAAGTCTGCCATGATTCTGATGGGCTTTTCTTTATAGGTGATCTGTTTCTTTTCTCTAACAGCTTTTAATATTCTGCCTCTGTCTTCTGTCTTCTATCTTACTGGATCTTGATTATTATATGTCTAGATGTAGATTTATTTTGATTATAGGTATTTGGAGTTCTATATGCCTCATTTATCTGTATGTCAGATCCTTTTCCCATGCTTAGGAAATTTTCTGCACTTCTGCAAATAGTTTTTTTTTTATGTCATTTGTGTTGGCTCCTGCTTTTTCATTGACACCAATTATTCTTGTATTATTTTTCTTTGCAGTCTTGCAGCTGTTGAATTGTTATTTCCTGATTTTTGTTATTTTCATGAGATCTTTCCTTTCATGATCACTAGGCGAGATCCTGTCTTCAAGGTTTGAAAGTCTGTCTTCAGTTTCAGTCAAGTGGTTTTGCCCAATTTCAGTGCAATTTTTAATATCCTGGATATCTGTTTGAATTCATTTCATGCATTCTACTTTTTCCTATATTGATCATTCACGGTTTCCATCCTTTTTCTATCATCTTTTTTTATCTATTTCTACTCTATATTTGCTGAGCAATTCCTTTATAAATGTTGACATTTCTTTTTTTACCTGAGAGATTATTTCTGATCCTTTTTCCTCTATAGGCTCATGGATTTGTTTCTTTAGTTCAGTTGCTATCATTTCAGAAATGTCAAATGTTTGTCTTCTATTTTCCTCTATCTTGTTGTCTCCTGGACTTGTTCTGGGTGGGCTGGAGGTGTGAAGTTGCATTTTACTTCAGCATCTTGTCATTTTCTATTTCAAAAGTTTTTATTTTGTTTTCTGTGTTGATCCTTGTAAGTTTTTTTTTTTTTAGTAGGTAGCTTTATAACTAGTATCAAGTCCTCTCTAGGCAAGGTTTGTTCTTCAGGTTGTCTTCTGTGTGTAGGAGGTTCTTGGTTTTAGTCTGTCCCAAGATCCTACATTTCCATTTAAAAAAGGGATGTTGGTATCTGTTTGGCTCACCCTGTCCTTTGGTGCTGGGGTGTGGTGAGGTTATTACTCCAGAACTTCCCAGTATTGTTACAGAAGTGAAAACAACTGATTAAAACAGATAAGACATCCTAGCTAAAGTAGTATAATTAGCACTGATAATAGCATCAAGCACGGGTTAGAAACTGAAAAACTGTGGTAACTATTAATTTTGTGCCTTTAACCATAGAAGAAAAATCTACAGTTATATAACAGAGCCAAACATAAATTGGGAGTTTGTATGCAATGTGTTTCCCCTTGGTAGAGTGGTTTTACACTGTGGTAGGGAAATTTAAGAAGGATAGTAGATAGAACAGAGATACTGCAAAGATATAAATTAGAAGCCAAGCTGGAGGATGGAGGATGATCATGCAAGCTTTGGGAAACTAGGGAAGAGGGCAGAAGAGAAAGAATGAAGGAGTAAGCAAGGGATTATTGAAGTTCACCAGAAAAATGTGAGACTATTCTCTTAAATGGGAATATGAGTAAGTCTAGAGAGATAAATTGAGGAAAGGGGGAAAGAAAGTGAATAGATGAGAACAAAGATGTAGGTAAAAGACAAAAAAAGAAAAAGGAAAATGAATGGGAAACAAATCACAAATCAGAAAAAAAAATCCCTCTGGTGTCCACTGAGAGCCCAAAACTACTGGATAACACTTCCAAGCCTTCAGTAGAGTTTGTGATGGGTTTGAGGTTGATCTTGCCCTCCAGATTTGGGGGCCTGGGGCCAGAGTCTTCAGCGGGTACTTTCTGTATAACCTTTAGCAGCCTCCCTCTCCTTACCCTGTTTCCCTTGGTGGTGGCATCTCTCTCCCAGTTGCTGTGCTATTTTCAAACAGACAGTGGGCTGTTCCCTTTCCCATGAACCTTTGGCTCCTCTTGGTCCTTGCTCAGCCTTCTGTATTCCTCTTCCACTGGCAAGTCTCTGCCTTTCAAGTCATTTATTGAAGGGCGGGATGAAATGCTATGATAGGGACTGGTCTTCTGCTCTGCTGTTGCAGTCCAAGGCTGCTCAGTCCCAATTCTTACTCCATTCTGAGGTAGGCTGCTAACTTCCTACTCATTGCTTTACAAGTTCTACTGCCACCATCACCCACCTCTGCTGTAGTTTGTAACTTCCTCAGGTGAGATGGGGGTGCTGTGGGGTGCCTTTCTGTTCCCATCCCAGCAGCATGGGGATAGCCCAGGGCTGCACAGTCCCAAGGTGCAGCGCTGTTTAATTCCCATACCTTTCTACCCATGGGTCATGGGGAAGGGATTAGCTGTTCCATTTACTATGCACCCCTGTAATCTTTAATCTCATTTCTGATGGTTCCAATTAGCGCTTTGCTGCTCAAAAGGAATGGGAAGAAAAGAAAAATGAAGAGGAAAAGAAAAGAGAAAAATGAAAAGGAAAGAAAAAAATGAAACAAAGGAAAACTCGCCAATCATCAGGGAGGGAGCAGTTCATTTAGGGAGAGTTTACTGCTGGACTGTAGCGTCTTCTGTTTGGAGGAAAGCAGAAGAGGCAGGGGACCTTGTATCCCAAGTCTATCCTGTATGGCTTGATTTAGTCACTCTATTTTAGTATATCTTATTTTTCTCTCTCTTCTTTTAAGATTCCAAATATGGTGTGCAGTCGTCCCAATCTGGTGACACACTGGCAGTCAGGTGGGCTGGCTGGCTATTTTATTAAGTCCTTTATCTATGTTTGGTTTGATCTACTAGTCTCATATGTCCGATTGATTTTTAGTTTCAGGGTGTATGTCCCTCCCCTTTCTTCCAATTACCTGTGTTGTAGTTGAATTTCTCTGAGTAGACCTGAACAAGTCTCCTCCTCTATTCAGCCATGTTAAATTCCTCAATGTTGCAAATCTTATAATAAATTTTCAAGAGTATTTATTCCAGATGTTGGGATCCCTGCGGAAGATTTCTAGAAATCATTTTCCAGAAATGGCAAGCCTGTGGCTAACTACAAAACCTACAATCTTTGCTGTAAGATACACTTATAACTTGTGTTCCATCTATATTTCAATCTGTTGGTAACTGAAGATTTTTCAGTCTATTTCAGCACTGGCTCTATCACAGCTTGTAAACATGAATTTTGGAGATGAATGTAATATTACAAAAAGAACAGAACTATGATTAAGATAAGAGGCTTTGGATTGAAGCCCTGGGCTTCTATTCTCTCCTTATTACTTACTTGCAGGGTAATTTCTGTGAGTTTCAATTTCCTAAACTGTCGGTTGATGAAGCTTTTATCCTTAGGGCTATTGAGCCATTATATGAACAATTTGGTGAGATATATAGTGGTCAAAAATAAAAGTTTATAACAATAATAATATTGGGAGTCAGTAACGAATGTCAGATTAGCTTGGCAACTTATGTTAGAAAATAAAAATTTCAGAACATTTTTTCTAAACTGAATTTATAACTCATATGTTAAAAAAGGTACAGTTAATACTGTAAAAATAATTTCTAAATTCTGTATTTGTGTATTATTTTTAATAATAATTTGATACCAATTTATAAAATGATGTTCTGAATAATATGAATTATATACATGAATATAAGAGAAAATAAAAATGCATTTACTCATTTCATTATTTTATTTTTTCCTAACTTTTTTGCTATTTATTTCCTTGTAGTTTTCAGATTTGTAGTGGTTACTTTCTCAATCTTAATTTCCAAATAAATTTTTTAAAAGTCTTCAACAGTAATACTCGTGAAAGAAATCTAATAATATTCACAATAGTAGACTTTCCCACAATTTGTTTATTGAGTATTTTCAACATCTATCAATATTTTTTTTGTTTTATGGTAGATTAATGAGAAGTTTATAAAATGAAATGGTATGGAGTAATTAGAATGAGTCATATAGCATTTATATACACATAACATTTACTTTCTACTTTTAAGTTCTTCCATAACATTTCTCTCTTTCTCTCTCTCTCTCTCTTGCTATATGTGTGTGTGTGGGGGTGTGTGTGTGTGTAATGTCGTGTGTGTGTGTGTGTGTGAGAGAGAGAGAGGCTGTGTGACTGTTACTGATCACATGAATGTGTGAATGTTTAATCCTTGGGGATCCTAAATAATGCAGTAAAAACTTTGTTCTCATTAGAGTGGTGATTACTGTGGGCCCAGGCTAGAAAGAGGACAAAATGAGTGTGCCTTCAAGGATGAATGTCTCTTCTCTGGGAAAGGAAACAAGATACCTCATGCAAGAAGGCTCTGATGTCAAGTCACTTAAAACCATGAAACTACATTTAGTTACTTAAGCCCTCGTCTTTGTTCTGTGCCTGGAAGGAGCATGATTCTATTAGAGATGAGGGAGTGCTAATCTGATCCAAAGTTTTCAAAATTTGGCCTGGATGTCCTTACCATTCTATTTGGAATGAAATAAGAAATGCATCAATTGCATTATGTCGGACAAAGTGTTCTCAATATTTACCTCAGTTAATGTTGAGCTGGCTTGTCCTTCTTTCATATATTAAAGCTGCCAACACTAACTTTGTTCCATTTCTAAACAAATAAAACACAGGAAGACATGATTTAAACCCACAATGATGCTTCCTATGGCCACTGGCTGTGCTCAATAACGTGGAGTAGATTTTCTGTGGAGCTGTTACATTCACTGCAGACCTGGTTGAGTTCTAATAGATGCTTTCAGAGAATAGATTACCATGGGAAGATAAATGTTAGCATTAGTGGCTTAATGGCTATTCTAGTCTGAATTTTGCCCCACTTCCTCCTTCGCCCTTTCTTTCTCAACTATTTCCATCTTATTCCCCTTTGCAAACTTTTTTTTTTCTTTTTCTTAAAATTTCTGCTTCTGAGTCTTCTATGCTTTGAGTGGGTCTCCAAATTCAAGTGTTGAAGCTTAGCCATCAATGAAATAGTATAAAGAGGTGGAGTTTGCAGGAGGTGATTAAATCTTGAAGCCAAAACCTTCATGAATTGAATTAAAGTCCTTACAAAGAAGCTTCTCACAGCATTCAGCTCTTTTTGCTCTTGGAAGATTAATGGTCGACACCTCACACGATGTGAAGACACAGAACCAAGGCTCCCCCTTGGAAGCATGACCAGCTCTTCACCAGACACTGGACTTGGCAAGGTCTTGATCTTGGCCTTCTCAGCCTCCAGAATGATGGGAAATAAATTTCAGTTATTTATAAATTTCTCACTCTCTGATATTTTGTGATAGCAGTACAGATGGTCTAAGACAGTGTCCTTTAGTGATGTCCTCTCCTATGTATTAGCCAGCCAGGTGTATTTACAGAAAGTTGCTAAAAATGTTAAACTTTTAGATCTTACTTTTGAAAAAATTATTTCCAGTTCTTCCCTAGTGTTGTGAACTGTCAGTGTTTCCTCTATCATATAAATCCAGATATATTTGATCTTTCAATTAGCAATAATCATGCCTCAGAAAAACCTCATTGGCTATGATACTGGCACTGAACAAAGCTATTGATCTTTGACAATGTGAATCAATAAAGAAATATGTGTTTGGCCTTTTCTTCCCTATGCAATATATCACCACTTTACTAAATGATGTGCTGATAATGCATAATATGTTATGAACTAAAATCTTGACTGGAGATCACAAAATATGTATTTATATCACTGATAAAAGACATACTAACTTCATTGATTCTTTTTTATGCATTTAACACACCAAAATATTACAGCTGATTACTCAGTGATGGAAAAACGTGTTTAAAAAATCTGAAAATTCAGAAAAGCTAATTTTCTTTCTATCATTTATACTTAGGCGTGAAATGACTTTATTTAGTCTAACCTCTCTGAATATCAGTTTATTTATCAGTACATTGGGACTAGTACTAATACCTACCACTTGGGTTGCTGTATTTACAAATAACTTCCTTGAGGCTTTGTTTAGCATATATCCAGATATCAGACTTTTCCCTTGGTGTGATTCATTTGGAAATCATATAATTAAAAAATAAAGTGAATGACAAATAATTATACATTATTTGACAACACAAATCACCAATATTTTTACTCAGGAAATTTTTTTCAATGCTTTCCACATGACATAGTACAAATGATGATCAAAAATGAATAAATAAAATATTCAGGGCCGGTGAGATGGCTCAGCGGTTTAAGCGCCTGCCTTGCAAGCGCGAGGGCCCGAGTTCGACTCCCGGAACCCACCTACAAAAAGGGGGCCGGTGATATCGCTCAGCGGCACGGGCACCTGCTGGCGTGCGAGGTCCTGAGGTCGACCCCCCGGTACCCACAAAAAAAAAAAAATTCAATCTGTCACAAACTTAAATAATTAATAATCTTTCACCATCTTTGAAGATATGGCATTTGCTTCTAAAAAAAAATACTGAACAGCTAAATTTTGCCAACTTGTAAATGAAGTTAGATTTACACACAG
This sequence comes from Erethizon dorsatum, assembly GCA_028451465.1. NCBI lineage: Eukaryota > Metazoa > Chordata > Mammalia > Rodentia > Erethizontidae > Erethizon > Erethizon dorsatum. The sequence continues at coordinate 21,929,427 of CM051824.1, forward strand.
TGAATAATATAGCCAGTTACACTTAAAAAAAATTCAATGTATTTCCTTCTAAATAATTTCCCTAGTAATAAATTTATTACAAAGCACTGATGCATATAAAAACTTTATAACAAAGAACTCATATTCTTGGACCCAAGCCACAATACAAACATCTTCATTCTTCTGCATAGTCTTTAGATAGTAAACATGGATTAAATCTAGGATGTCACAAAACTGAGTGCCTCACTGAATGATATTTTCAGGCATAGTATAAAAGCTACTCAAGAGGAATAAAAACCTAGAAGCTTATTTTTATTGTTATTTTTAATCATATCACCCACCCACCCACACACACACACATACACACATGCTCCTGAATATGTAGAAGGAAAAGTCCTTATTTTTACCTTTCCTAACAATTCATTTATTGCATATACTCATAAATTTCTACCTTTCTGGCACAGGGTTACATTAATGATAATGAAGTAGCTATGCATGGGGAACCAGATATGGTTTTCAGGTGAATTTATTTGTGAACACAGGTCTGAGCTTGATACAGGGTTAATGGAAAAGCTTCTAGATATTTTCCTGGAGCAAACATGACTGAAGACATCTGGATAAAATATGTAATTTTCCTTTTTAAACTAGTGACAAAAATATTAATCGACCTAGAAAGTAGTGTGTATTTACTCATATAAATAGCTCTTGACATTTATAACCACTTGTGAAAATAAAATGGGGCACATTTATTGAAATCTTTGTAATTTTCTTTTCTAAAAGCAAGACCATTAATACTGTCAAAGAATTTGTAGAAAGATTACAAAGAAAGACATATTCTAATAAGTAAGAACCTCTAAAGGCTGTACTATTAGATTTGTTTTGGAGGAAGACTACTGACAGGCATATCTGTCATACATGTGACTACACAGCTTTTTGCCTTTTGAATTTCAACTGTAACATTTCAGGAAGTTTTAAAGACATTGATGACAACTTTTGGTCACTAAAATTTGCTTTCCTTAGGCAATGCCCCACCCCCAAGAGAGAAACCAATGGGACTCAGTAGTAGAAAGTGACAACTCTATGGGAAACATACAGGAAAACAGCACACGACGTAGACACTTACTTGACATATATATAGATCCATGGTACTGCCAATGATGTTCATATAGAAATTTCCCTGGAAGCTTTGTGTAAGTAGAATTATGCTTTCTGTGGAGAGTAGTTTATCCTTCTTCACTTTACTTAAGACCGTATTTAGCAAAATTTCATTCTCACCACCATTGAACAACCATAGGGCTTCACTGAGGCCAAGTTATTAAGATAGAAATCTTGTTTAGGCCAGACAAGTTTTGGATAAGGCATGCTTTATCAAACACATTTAAGTTAGAGACAAGCAGCTTGAGATAGGAAAAAAATGTTAGGAAAAACAACATTCAGAGTTTCCTTGTGCTGCAAATAGTTCTATGTTTTCACTGCCCCAGACCTAATTGATCTGTTCCTTCAGCCTTGGGAAGGGCTATTTAGTTCTTCTGGCCATTCACCTCTATGTTAGGACTTGTTTCTACAGAGGTTGTACAAGTATTGCTGTTCCCTTGCTTCTCCCTTAAGATTGCTTGGCAAGAGAGCTCAGTGGAATATCTCATTTGTGTACCGTGAGACCTCGAGGTCAGTCTGTCTTCTAGTCTGTGGAAGGGAATGGATTGCTCCTTTTCCACTAAAGACTTTATCCTCTAGATAAACAATCTCAGGTCATAGCTAGTAGTAGTTTTCTTTTATTGGGAACATGGGGTTTGTAAGGACACAGTACAAAATCAAATGGCAGGAATAAAAATACAAAAAAAACACTTTAGTATAATTCCACAATATAAAAATGTCAGCATGATTCCCCTGATTATAATGTACAATGAAATCTTGCTTGCTTTTGACTACAAGAGGGAATCACAGGGTTGAAAAGGTTTTTAATGGTCTTACCAGATGGGATTTCTTTGAGCCATTACTTAGAAAGTTTGCTCATATTTTATGAGCTTAACACAAATATACTACCAGAAAAGAATTAAACTTAAATTTGAAGGCACATGTGTCTGTAACTTGCAGAATTTCAAAATCATTCTTTTACACAGTTATCTTATACCTGTGAATCCAGTATAAAACTTCAGGTCAAGAAAATATCTATACCTTGGGCCGGTGAGACGGCTCAGCGGCATACGCGCCTGCCTTGCAAGCGCGAGGGCCCGAGTTCGACTCCCGGAACCCACATACGAAAAAGGGGCTGGTGATATCGCTCAGTGGCATGGGTGCCTGTTGGCGTGCGAGGTCCTGAGGTCGACGCCCTGGTACCCACAAAAAAAAAAGAAAATATCCATACCTTAACATTTGCTTAGAAACGGCATGTATTATTTGTATGAACTTCTTTATTTCTTTTTTCCCAAAAATATATATTTGTACTATTCCAAAATTTAGCAGTTTATAAACAAATATCTTTGTCACTTATTTTCTGTGGCTTTGGATCTGGGTGCTGTTTAGCTAAGTGATTCTAGCTCTAAGTCTCTCCCAAGATTGTATAGTAGTTAAACTCTTGATAAGGGCAACTATTGCCACTTAAAACAATACTGGGATTGGAGGATTGGCTCCAGCATTTCTGGACTTGCCAAGTGTCCCAGTTATCAGGCTGTTCATAATACTTCTTTCTCTATAGTAGTAAATGATAAGAAAGAATGAGAGAATAAAGATGGAAACTGCAGTTATTTATAACCTAATCTTAAACATGACATAGCACCATTTCTACAATATCTCATTGCTTAGACCGATACTAGCACAACATGGAAGGGAAGGGAACTACACATTCTGAGACTATCAGGAGCCAAAGGTCATCAGAAGGTATCTTGGAAATTAGCTACCATGTAATTTATTAGCTTAGTGATTTATATGATTTATATGACATTCATATTTAGTGATTTTATTAATTTATTCATTGAATATCTGCTAAGTACATAACACAAGCCTTATGAAAATAACAAGATAGCCATGCAACAGCATCAATACAAGTAATTGAGAAAAGGTGCAGGTGGGTTGAGCTCAAGATTCTGTAAGAGCACTAGAGCGCCAGTGACCATAAAAAGACAAATATCCTCAGAAGCGACATCTAAACTGAGGAAGGGAAGAATAAAATAAGCATGTTGGGGGTAAGAAATCATGGTGAATTTTGTGTGTGTTCAATATATTTAGAGAATAATGAAAGATTAAGAGTGAAAAGGGGGCAGAAGCATTTATAGATAAAGAAACCTTCTAGAAACAAATAGCAGAATCAAAACTAAATTCCAGGACTGTTCACAAACATTTATCTTTTCAAAACATAATTCTCAGGTGTCTTTGAGAAGTAGAAAACAAATGATGGGTAAATATCCTTGAACCCAAAGGAACACAGCCTTCTATAAAAACGAGGATGCAAACATCTTGCAGTGATTAAATGGTGTATTCTTTTGTCATCCTGAAAACTTCACCTCTTTTGTTCTTCATCCAGCCCTACGTGTCACTAAATCAGTTCCCTTAGGACAGCATTGATAGCTCCAAACCCTCCCAGGAATGATCTTACAGGACTCCTATGTCATCTCACATTTTTGTTGACATCTCACATTTCACTTGTGGGATGAGAGAAATCCATAGAAAGTGAGTTTAGAAAACTAATTCTCCTTTAATGGAATCCATCTTTCTTACTTACATAGCCTCTCTTGTAATGGAATCACCAGTTTGCTTAACTGGGATTTTGGATGTAGTGCTTTATTCATTTCATTGTACAAGGAGAAATATAGCACAATGAAAGCAAGGAAAAGATAAAATAAATGATACAGAAATCTAGAACAACAAACATTTTTTTCTACTACTCTTTATTTTATAGCCCATAATCCCAACATGAAATCCCCATATTTATTCCCACATTAACTCATCATTGTTAATGATGTTTAAATATACGTGTCTCTTTTTCCAATTTTTCCTTTATCTCTTAAAATATTATTTAGTAATGCATTTCTTTACAAGATTATGTTACCAAATTTGAAATGAGCAATAATCAAGGCAAGTTAACTTTACAACATAAAAGCATGGATTTCTTTGAAGAAAACAAATGGAGATAAACAGTTAAGGGTTATATAAATCAATTTACTTGAGACCATAACAGCCATTTTATTCCTTACTGCAAACAATTCATTCATTTCTTTCTTTTAGCTAGTATACACTCAATGTATATACACATATAAATCAGAATATAATGTATGAAGTTATATATATGATCTGGTGTATGTGTATATATATATATATACACACATGTATACATATACACATGTATACATACAGCATAAACACACACACATTATCTATGTTTAGACATACGCACACGCAGGCACAAATGTGCGTGTAATATCTCATCCTTCATGATTTAAGTCACTGGATTTAAGGCTCCATTCCTAATTTCAAGTGAAACTGCTATTATGCACAACAGTTTTCAAGTTATACAAACCAGTATAAGATGATCTAAATTTTCCCGTGTGTAGGTTAAATTTTTCCATATCTTTATATATTTTTTGAATCATACACACCCACTCCTATGGACACACACCTGTGCATTAGGGGCACACAAAAATGTATGTATATCAATTTTGTTTGTTATGTAGACAAAATAATAATATTAGGTATTGAAGAAAGAACATTCTCAGAAACTTTTTTTAAAATGGTAAATTCACTACTACAGCCTAGGATGGTTCAGTATCACTTTTGCTGTCTCAATACTCCTAATGACAAAGGAGGTTTGGCATGAGTTGAGCCCTTAGAATGAGAAAGTATAGAAAACTGAAAGCCAAAGCTGAGAGAGGAAAGGCCTGGCATCCTTAGTCCTTACTTTCTCCAAAGATATAGGAGAGAAAGCAGTTCTGGCCCGGACCATACTTGCTTACTTCTCTCTCTCTGGTGAAAAACTTTCTAGAATATCTTTTTTCATCAGATGTCATATAAAAATACAGAAAGAAGATTTACAGAATCTTCAAACATCTTAAAACCCAGGGCTACTGATTCACTTACAACATTGAGAAAATAGTTTTCTTTTATTAAAATAAAGTCTTCTTGTCTTACACTAAGATGGCAAGAACTCCAACAGATTTATGTAGACAAAAATTGTTGAAAAATATTACTAAGGTCTATCCATGATGGTACTGGTAATCATCTGGTTGATTTTCAATCAGTTTTGTATCTAATAAGATTCACAATTTCTTTGTATTAGTTTTATGAACTCTGATTAGGAAAACAGAAAGAAGTAACTTACGTATTTTGCTGCTTATCCAAAACGTATCGTGTCCAGTGTCAGAAGGCACTGAAAATTTTCCATTTCTTTTTGTTGATTCCTATTCCCTGAAATCACATCTGTGAGACATGTAGGACAAGAGACATGGTTTCGAAAAGTCAGCACAATGCTATGCACTGGCCTGAAGGAGATGGATATCATGAGCTACATCATAGCCCCAAACACTAGTCAGCAAAATATCTTGCTGCCATGTTCTATTATCTGGAAAACATGCTACGTAAACCTGGCTTGATAGCTAGAAGAGTAGAAAAGTGAATCAAACTTAGAAACATTCCTTGCAGGGAATAAAAGCATGGAGAATGCCTCCAACATTGCCAATTTAATAAAAAATGGACACGGAGTTACAGAGTTAGCATATCATCTGGTTAAGTTTTGTGATTGGATATAAAAGAAACACCTAACCTATCTTGTTGGTGCCTTTTATCTACCACAAACATTTTGTCTTTAACTTTTTTTAGTCTTCTGAAGTCATGCTCCTTTTGGCCAAAATTTATGACCAATGTTTTCCATGAATAAGGGAGTTTCAAAATACTGCTCCTTATCTTCAATGTCTTGACCTATAGAATCATGCCATTCTCATTCTACTTTGATATTGTCTTGAATGTATTAAACTTCATTCTAGTTCTTGTTGTTCTATACAAACTCTATGCCACGTCCATATCCCATTCCTCTTACCACTCCTTTTGCATCATTGCTTTTGCATTTTGATTATGTGTTTTTCTCCAGTTGCTCCAGATACAAGACTCTGGTTTGAATTTGTCCATTCTTCCTATGGTTACAATTCTGCTCCTGAGTTCTAACTCTTGTGGTTTTATTTTCACTGGCGTCAGACATTGCCAAGGTTCTGTCCAGATGATAGCTTAAATTTATTATTCCTTTATGCACTAATGGCACTCTACAGTCTGATCCTTAGTCTCTAACACTCTCTACTTTAGCCCACACTGCTGTTTCAGCAACTTCTAGATGTACCTTATTTCTTGAAATGCTACACGAAGTGTGATATTTTCTTATTTCCTATAAACAATCTAGGAAGATGTACCCAGATTACTGCTACAGGCTGTGAAGGAAGAGGATAAATGGGGCAATCTTGGGTTAATGCAGTTATGCCTCTGAGTTTAATTGAAATCCTGGTGTGTATGCCATGGAAATCACCTGTAGTGCCACTCAACGTGCATTAGTTATAACAAGTACTAACTTCAAATGCAAAAACAAGATATGAAAAATATGTTTTGTAGTAAGAAGAAAATAGTTTCTACTATCATTCCTTTCTCAGACAATTAAATAAAATGAGTTGAATTTTAGAAACTTCTAAAATACAAAAAAAAAATTCTCTTTCCCATCCAAATGTCAATCCAAAAGTGTTTTTATCTGTGCATTGAAAATAATATTTAAGGTTAATGAGTAAATATTAGATTCATGAGTCTATACTATTAAAGCTATATATTATCCCAGTGTATTTCTTAATATCACTGCAATTTGCAAAGCTATAGTTCCTCAAAAAGTAAATTAATTAATGAACAAGGGGGAAATATTATAAAAATCACATTTAGTTTTTTTCATAGTTCAGTTGGAGTTTCATCTCATTTACTTGAGGCTGTAAGCCAGAAAACTGATAATAAAATTATTAACTGGAGTTCAGGAAAGTTAATTTATTTTAGTATTAAGATAGGAAAAGCATGCCAAAGCAACAACATCAAAGTTTTAGGTATGAGTACACTCACAACCACCCCACCCCACATGTGAGTTTTGGAGTTGTAACATTAGAAAATTTTTTGTTTGTGTTTTTACTTAATTTCTTTTTTCTCCATTTCTTGCTTGCAAAATTGGTTTCCACTATAAAAAATAATTTAAACATTTATTATCAGAGGAAAAAAGAAAACATCTTTCACATGAATGAATTGATTCTAATCCATTTTTCTTTGTTCTTAACCCATGAGGAAGGCCAGTAATTTTTAATAAGGTGCATCATCATTTCTTGACTGTTAGAGCAGATGTATATAAAACTTGATATATCCTAAGTAAATAAAAGCCTTGAGAAAGTCTGAGAGACTGCTGAATCACTTGGAATGATAAATGAGACTAATCATATATTCAAAATTAATTTTTTCTCACTCATTATAGTTTGCTATATTTGCTGAGTTTTGCTTGTCCTTTATCTTACTCTTACTTTTCACAAAATCTTCTCATTTGAATGATTGTCTATCATTTATTTGGTTACCTTGGAGAACATGTAATCCATGGGAAAAGCATTAGAATATTAACATCCAATTGCCCAATATCAGATTTTCTACATCACACATTCAGCTTGTAAGAAAATATCTCTGTCCAAAGTATATCATTATCCATCCATCTGTCTATCTACTTATGATCTGTATTCCCATCCTCCCTGAAAACACCTTAAACATTATTACACTGACCTTTAGCAAACAGGAGAAAGGTGGGTGGGTTTATGTCATCTGCTGAGGAAATTGACCTAAAACTAACCTTCAAATTCAGAGGGAAATCCAGAGAGACACCTTGAATCTGTGTTTGTTTGTGCAACACTTTTGCTGTTTTTGTGGAAATTTACTTGCACCAAAATCTATCATCTGCTTAAGCATTTGAATTTTATTTATTTTATGGTATATAACTATCTATAGTCATAAACAATTCTTGTCTATCTTGTAAATTTAAACTTTGCAACTTTTCAAAGCAGGCATTTTAGTTTTATTATTTTGATATGATTTTTCAACATGACACATTCAAATAAATATGCCTTTTGTTAACACTGTTATTTTTGCTTTAAATTGAGGAAATTTAACACCTTTTATCCTCTGGGAAGATTCATTTATTCTGCTATGTTCTTGTCTAAGTGCAATTCAGAGTCATTTGAAAAGAGATTGATATTGATGTCATTTTTATAATGATAAGGAACTGATGATTAAAATCCTTTCATATTGTTTGATTTTGAAATTCAGGTATTTCATGTAAAACAAAACTTAGAGTGATACAGCTTGTGGAAACTTTAGATGAAATGACAAGCTCCCAATCTGCCTTTCACATTTTTTTACTCTTGTATTTCCCCAAAACTATTAGTTTTTTTTTTTTCATTAAATCTCTTTTGTCTTATTTTCTTTCAAGTCATTATCTTCTAAACAGTGCACCAGGACTGACAGACACCTGCACACAGACACAGGCATCTCCTGTGTTTCTTTGTCTTTCTGTTTTTGAGATTTTCTTCAAAATTATTCCATACACTTGAGGTTCTGCTCTGAAGAACTGTAGACTGCTGTTAGAAAAAGCCAAATTATATTACATGTTCTCAGATTGTCAGAGAACAAGAAATGTTGTTAGGAAAAGTTTTCCTCCAGTGACACAAATATCATGCACCATTGAAGTGAATGCTGTATTTGGCTCTATCAGAGATGACAAAGTTGTTCTTCCAATGTGCAGATTTTGTTTTTCTACCGAGATAAATATTGTCCTTCATACAAAAAAAAAAATACTTTAGGCACAGTCAAAGCATTTCTTAGTGGACTCGAGTCTAAAAAAATTGAGCATAAAAATGAAAGATGCTTCAATCTGGTTTTGAAAATGAAGTATCGGAGGCATGAAATTACATTATTGACCTAGAAAATTAGTGAAGTATTTGAAATCCTTATGTACTTCATATCTGAATCTCTTAAAGTGGCCTGTTTTAATATTTCCTTTATATTATTGAATTAATGTAAAAGAGAAAAGCTCTTCATTGGGAAGTTTCAGTAACTTTGCTTCAGAGATCAAATTTCTTGACTTTTTGAGAAAGCACATTATTTGATAATTTTGCTCTCAATTTCTGCTCAACTCCCAGGATGAAATTAAAGAATACTAAGTCTCCTTTAGCCAGTATCCCCTGTGATAATTTCCAAAATTTCTTACAAAGCCATTGAGAAGTTTGTTGAATCATGTGGATGAAACTTTCCACTAGTTGTAGTCTATGTTTTCTCCTGTATCCCAGCCATCCTGAAATTGTCAGGCACCAGTGGCCTATAAAAGCAGAAGGCATATGAAGTCATGTGCACTGAAATATTAAAAACCCATTTTGCAATCTTCTAGTTCTCTGCTCCATTTTGGTGATAACTGAGGAGGGCACTGTAGTGACAATAGATGAATAAGATAGAAATATCCTACATAACTGAGTCACCATATGGAAGTAGTTATAGAGATCTACCCACTAGTAACAAAATGATTGTAGCCAAAAAATAGGCACTTATTTGTTTTGTCATTGCGATTTGTTATGTATGTGGGAAGGGTGGATATGTGTTATATTAGGATCAGTGCAGTTTATCCTTGCTAATAGAAATGGGTCTTCCCTCTTCAGATACGATAGATCTCAGACCAAGTAATCCAGAATATCTTCTTAGTTCTGTTCCAGTCATGACCCACAGGGTAGGAAAGAAGCATGAGATGGAAGGCAGAAATAAGTTACCCAGAGCAGTGTAATTAAAATTCTATAAATTTTAGCCAAATTCATGTAGAAATTCTGCACCAAAACTAAATGTTTTTCCTTAAGTAGCTAATTTTTAAATATTCTTTAAACAACTCTTTCGTCATTTGAATATATCTTTTAGAAGTAACCTATGTTCTATGTGCAGGGTCTACTCCAACATCTGGACAAGAGTAGGCACATAGGTTAATGTTATAGATAAGTTTTTGAATGGCATCCTTAGATTGAATTTTGATCTTAGTTGACTTAGATACGTGGTCTCAGTCAATATATTTGATACAGAAAGAAAAGATTTCTGCTCTCGCAATTCAGTATGAAGAATCTTACTTGACTAGAAGAAACGATACCTTAAAATGTTCTTGGAGAAATGTGAATCATCTAAATGTCATAAAATCACAACTCCATCAAGCCATGCCTATGAATATCAAAATTAAAAGAAGCAGACAGGAAAAGTAGGAAAGCAGACTGAAGAAGAGGCTGAAAAATGGGGAGATAGGGGAGGAGTGCAGAGAGTGGAGATGGAGTGGTAATCATACCATTAAAGAAAGAAAGTGTATATTGTACAGGAAACCAACTGGATTAGTTAAATAACTGAAATAGTGTTCTTCATGACATTTTAAAGGGTGTGTGATCTTCAAAGACATTGGATACATACAATTTTCAAAATAAAGTTTGAGTATCCCTTATCTAAATGCTTGACATCAGAATTTTTGGGGGGGTTTTAAACTTTTCTTTTGATTTCAGACATTTTAGAAAATTTGCACAACATGTTATAATCTATCTTGATGATGTGACCCCAGTTTAAAAATGATATTAATTTGTATTTCATATACAACATATACACACAGCCTGAAGATAGTTCAATACAATTTTAGTTATTTTGAATATAAAATAAAGTTTCATGGTATGAAGTTTTCCACTTTGTGCTATGTCCCTGCTCAAAAGTTTCAGATGTTGGGTCATTTCTGATTACAGATTTTTCTGATTAAGGATCCTCATCTTGTAACACTTACACTGATTAATACTTACTAGGTTGCTGGTAATAGGCTTAGTCAGTTTTGAGTAGTGAAAGTTTTTCCAGCTTGATAAGGATATCTAGGTATTTTTTTATGTTATCCTAGTGTACATGTTTTTAATACCATCTTCCCTTTCTCATAGTGTCTTATTTAGTATCCAAACATATATAGTCCATCTGGCCATAAGATATTTTCTCCTTTCTTCTTCAAAGAGTTCCTATGCCACTATAATTTTTTAAAGTGAGAAAACTGTAGTCTAAACATTTCAGTAACCTATCTCTAGCTCTCAAATGATAAATAAATAACAAATCAGGTAGTATACATGATTTTAAACAGTAACTCTTACTGCTTTCTTTTTTCCAGGAATATTTCGATTGTATTCAAGGATGAATATGCACTTTGATTCAATTACTAAGTTTTAAAATTGTATATTATGAAAAGTTGTAAAGTCTCAGCAATAACCTTGTGTCATTGTAACTCAGAAATATTTCACATTTTATCCACTATTAGAAGAGCTGGAGCATTAATAATGGGCAGGCTTGAGTGAAGAACACTAGGCATCTGCTTCAACTCCTAATTTGGAGCAAATAATAAGTAGGGAGTTAGTGTCTTATCAGCTAAAACAATTTGGTTAATTAGTATACAACTTTCTTGAGGAAGAAAGTACACAGTACTTTTTGAGTTTGGGGTTGTAGCTTTTTTCCAAATATTACATCAATTTCAGCACACAATTCTCCTAAAACAAAATTATAAGTTAATAATATATGAAAGTTTTTGTTTTTCTAACAAGTTGGCACAAAATGGACTTTTCTCCTAATGGCAGTGTCTTTACAAAGTCTACCAACTTCTAGAAGTGACAACATTTGACAAAACTCTGACCTTACATCAGTTCAGTTTGATCAGGAAAGAGATTTTCTCAAGACATCAAATATACTCTTCATTACAATATGAATTTCTAAATTTAATAAAGAGGAAATGATGATTTACTTGTGAAATAAACTATAGATTTTGGCCATCAGCGATTTGCTCTGTATTTAGACTGTAAAGCTTGATTTTATAAATAGAGGCTAGGTACTTCTAATGTGCTAGAATTTCATCTCTTTAAACAGCACACAGATAAATGCAGCCAATTAACTCTTGAAATCTTAAAGTAGAAATAAGCATCAGCACCTAGAGCATTCCAACCTCCATGAATGTTTAAATAAATTAAGGCTATTATGAGACATTAAGTAATTAATATTTATGTGGATTTGTGTGTTACAAATATAATATTACTACACAATTAGAACTTTAAAAAACTGTATCTGCTGAGCTTATTTTGGCAACAATTTATACATTTGTATAAATCTGTGTTGGTTTGGCAATGTTTCTTAGTTCTTTCGTCTTTGCTAGTATACAGAAAAATTGTATTTCAAAGAATCACCATGCCTACGTGGACCAGAAGGTATATAATAAAAATGAAAGAAAAAGTGCATGGGAAATTATAATTATTATTTATAGTATATAATCTATTTCTTTAATTCTCTTGGAAAACGGATGCATATATCATTACAATATGTAAGAATTGATATTTGAATACCTTTCCAAATTTTTAATGAAAAGAATATGACATGGTCTATCTCTTTTGATTTATTCTAAAATTTTACATTTCCAAGGGTTTTTGAAGTTTTACATTTTATTAATTAAACTTACAGTGTGTTAGTCAGCTTTCCATCTCTTGGATAAAGAATCTGCGATAAACAGCTTCAAGGAGGAAACAATCTGGTTCACAGCTTGAGGGTTTTCGGTCCATTGTCCATGGGTCTCATCACACTGGTCTGTGGAGAAACAGAACATCATGGTGGGCAACATTGGAAGAGCAAAGCGTCTCCCCTCCTGGCAGCCAGGAAGCAAAAAGAAAGCAAGGAAGGGCCCACCGTTCCAATATAGCCTTCAAGAGCACTGAGGCCCCACCTTCTAAAAGCTGCAATGGTGTAGCAGCCCAGAATAGTTTGTTCAGCAGGGGACCATGATTTCTTCACATGAGCTTTGGAAGAATATTTAAAATCCAAACCACAGCAAACATATTTAAAACCAATGTATCGTAATAAAACTAAATGGAAAAAAATAAAACTAAATGAACACTCAATGTTCATTGATTGGAGAGTGATAGGTATATAAACCATACAGTGAAATACTACTCAGCAATTAAAAGGAACAAACTAGTAATACATTATGACACAGATGAATTTCAAAAACATTCTTGCTAAAAGAAGCCAGAAATAAGAGACCACATATGGTTGATACCATTTTTATGATTGGCAGAAAAGGGAAATACATGAAGACACAAAATTTTCTAATGCTTCTGTGTGTGTGAACATGTCTGTATGTGTGGGCAGTGTGTGTTTGTGTGTTCACTTTATTGTGAAGAAACTCATAGGAGTGATGAAAATATGCTAAAATCTGTAATGATTGTTGCACAACTTGGTAAATTTACTAAAATTTAGTTTTATACTTATTGCTTAATATGGGTGAAAATGTTCATTGCATTCGAAAGACAGGTTGTTTACATACAAGGGCAGACAATCTTTACATTTTGGATAAATGTAAAGAGGAAAAAAAGTGTTAAGTTTTCAAGAACTGTTTTCAACAAGTTAAAATCTCCCAATAATCTGAACAAAAGTTAGCTTGTGCTATCATACACATTGGTTGAAAAATGAAACATAGTTGACTATATTTTCATGATTAGAAAATGAAGAGATAGTAATATTGAATTTAAAATACTCATTTACTATAAATAAACTTCAAGTTTCTAGTAGGTCCCCCTGAATTTCAATAATTATATGCATGTAATAATTACATATTCAATAAAGCCTAGGTTTTCTTTTCTTTTTCTTCACATAGTATGTTTTAATGTTAAATATGATATTCATATTTATATTTTTGAGGTTGCTACAGAATAAGCCCAGTGTTCTAGTTTGACTCTATTACACGGTTATTGAGGTTTTTGAAATACATATATATATATATATATATATATATATATATATCCTATTTCTGTTAGAAATACTGTGTTTAAATCTTTTATAAGAGCTTCTGAAGTATTTCACTTAAAAATCAATAATATGCTTTGTATAACACTGAACATCAATTACAGATTTATTATCTGCAAATGCCATATAAAAGGGAAAATACTCATAACTTCAAGAATGATTTTTCAATGTGATGTTCATGCATAGAATTGTACTAATATTGAGAGTGATTATAAATGCATGTGGTAATACCATGCAACAGTTTTGCCACTTGCATTCTCAGTATTTTTAAGGTATTTTTGAGGTCAGTATTTTTAAGGTCTTTCATGGTCATTCATGAAAAGAAATAGCCACCTCCAAGTTTTCCTGCAAAAGAAAGCAAACAAAAGTAAACAGTAGTAACTGTCAAAACTATTGGCTAAAAGACAATTGTTATATGACTTAATTGCAGACCTCTGAAAATATGTCCATATGCTGAGATTAGTCAGGATGCATCTGCTTGACTTAGAAACGGCCTTATTTTTCTAACGTCCTTTTCTTCTTTTTTCCATTCTCCTGTCTCACACATTTCCTTAATTACACATGTAAGACAAGCAGTAGTGTAGAACTCTCTTCAGTAATTCCTTTAGCTCCTGCTAATCAGGACAGTTGTTTTATGCTACTACATTCCTTGTCTGTATTTTATATCTTCAGATTTTCAAAATCTAAAACCACACTTGGGCACCAAGAGTTTTATTTTTTTTTAATATTTTTTAATAAAAAAGCAAAATCTGAGGGTAGGAAGTCTAAAAATATTTTCATGTAAAAAAGCCATTTAAAAAATGTTCACAGGGCCGGTGAGATGGCTCAGTGGCATAAGCACCTGCCTGGCAAGCACAAGGTCCTGTCAAAACTCCCGGTACCCACATACGAAGAAAGGGCCAGTGATATCGCTCAGCGGCAGGGGCACCTGCTGGCTCGCGAGGTCCTGAGTTCGACCCCCGGTACACACACACACACACACACACACACACACACACAAATGTTCACAATTTCATTTCCAGAGACAACTGATCCTAATATTTTGGAGGTACGTCTTTAGTAATATTTAAATAAAATCTACTCAAAATGAAATCTGTAGCTTTTGCAAAATATGTATTAAGTACTTATTCTTTTACACATGTGACTTTCTATAATAATGTTATTAATGTTGCCATAGTACTTTAATATTTCAGGTCATATTCCAAAATCCATTCTTAAGAATTCAAAATATTTCTGATTTAAATGCTATAAAAAATACTGACTCAGGGAGAATATGTTTGTACGTATGCAAAAATTTATTAGGATAAAATTTATAAATATGGAATTCCTATTGCAAAAACCATGCACATTTTAAAATTTTAACATGTAGTAGTACCCAATGTATTTTTCTATCCAACTTTCATCAACCATTCTTACCAGTGGAGAGTTGTTACTCTTCATGAATAACATTGTTATGGCTTGTGTCTAGATAGACCCCCAAAGCCTCATGCAATCAAAGGTGGGGCTTTTGCAGAGGTGGCTGGATCTAGAGTGTGTGATGATGTAAATGATTCATGGTGCAGTGCTAGGATCAAGGGCACTAGGATTAAGGGTGTACTATTCACCCTAAGTAGCCTGGATAAAATATGAAATAGAACGAGCTGTGATTGTCCCTCACTTGCTTTGCCACCCTCTGCCTGCCATGAACTCTTTCTCCTCTGCAACTCCTGTCTGCCATGCCACTCTTCCATGGAGCCAGCCAAGTATAAACTGAAACCTCTGTAAACTCTGAGCCAAAATAAACCTTTCCTCTTTTAACTTTGGGTGCCAGGTATTCTGTTTCAGCAATGAGAAAAGTAAATAAGACAGATATCTTCTAGGAGCAAGATTGATTGGAGATTTTGGATTTTATAAGTCTGAAATGTTTTAAAAAAATTTTTAGTTGCTTCATGAGTTTTTACACAACAGTTTAGTTGGTATATATTCTAAGTTGCTAGCTGTTCTCTCTCATTCCACGAGTCAGTCCAATTATCTTTTCTTTATAAGCACATTTTTTTTTTTTAGTGCTTTATGTTTCTTACTGATTAATGCCACTCATAGTTTTGGTATTCTGGTTATTTCTCTCAGATGGGATTGAGTGTGTGGTTCACTCTTATCCTGCAAAGATTCATGATTTTCAATTATTGCATAAAATATGAAGCCATAATTTTGCATTTTTCTTTCACCCATGCCCTCTATCATTTTTTCACTAGGAAACGCAATTGATTATATTTAATTTTCTCTTTCTTTTACATGTCTTTGTCTTCAGCTACTTGTTCTGTACGCTGGACAATTTTTTTACATTTATCTTTCTGCTCATCAATTTTTTGTCCGGTTTTTAAAATATAGTTTTAAATTTTAGTTATAGTAGTTTCATTTCCAAATGGCATGTTTTATTTTTCAAATCATTTACATCCTTTTGTGCTTTCATATTTTGAGTCTTTTTTTCATATCTGTAAATATTTTATTTATAATTAGTTTATATTCTTCATGTGGTAATCTGTGCATGAGAAATTTTTCTTGTTGGAATCCTATTCCATTGTTCGTTGGTAACTCTTTCTTATATACACATTGGTCATTTTCCCTGGGTGTTTTGACATTTTTTATTGCAATTTGATGCTTCATTTTATATTGTTTGTTAGGATATAGGTCTCTTTTGATCTTGTGAGGTACCCCAAATGCACTCAAGGCAGAACTGTTTTTTGATGTGGGGGTTGGGATTTATTAAATCATGTAACAACTCTCCACTGGTAAGAATGGTTGATGAAAGTTGGATAGAAAAATATATTGGGTACTACATGTTAAAATTTAAAAATGTGCGTGGCTTTTGCAATAGGAATTCCATATTTATAAGTTATATCCTAATAAATTTTTGCATATGTACAAATATATTCTCCCTGAATCAGGAGAAATACTTTTTATCTCCACTCAAAATCTAGGAAGAGACAATTGTTTTTCCATTTAAATATTTTTGTAGTCATTCAGGTTATTTTCTAATCCAAACATTTGGGAGCAGACTTTTTCATGTTCTACCTTTTAAATATTTTGTATAGTTGAAAATCTTACCTTTGAATCTAGTAGTTATTAGAGATCCAACAGTGTTTAAATCCTTTGGTTATTATGATGCCAGAAAAGCAAAAACCATAAAATCAAAATGCACATAGCCAATAAAATACGTGCAGTTAAAGTATGTTTTTGGCTTCTGTTACCTTCTGGAATTCCTTCTTTTTTAAATTTTAATCTTCAACATTGCTTTAAATGAACTATCTTAGTTTAATGAATATATTTTGCAATAATTATTTTTAACATTATATTAAGTGTAATTATAATATAAATTATTTTTACATAGTCATCTGTCATACTTTGATAAATTAAAAGTTTAACAGGTTTAATTTGGGCATTTTACAGAATTATGAAATTGCTTGAGAGGATTTTGTCTTTTTTCTTTATCTGTTAGTATATGGAATGTTTATACTCTTAAAAATTTAAATCTATTTCTTAAAATAATCTATAACTGAACTGCTATAGTTAACTAAATTTTTGAGAAATTAAAAACCCATAAATTCTATAATTATTACAATTTTCATTTATGAGATTGTTCAAATGTGATTTTTCAAATATTTACAAGGCACTGTCTATGACATTAATATTTAATTATATTTTGGTTGTAAAAACATATCTGATAAAATGGTGTACCCTTTACAAAGGTAATAGTCCTCTCTTTCTTTCTCTCTTTCATCTTCTGTTTTCCTCCTCATCTCCTCCCCATCTCCCATTTCTCCTTTGTATTCTTTTCCTCCTCCATCTCTTTATATTTCTTCTTTTCCTGCCCCATACCCATGCCTGAGGAGTGAACCCAGGTCCTTGTACATTCTGGACAAGCCCTCTTTCACTGCCCTGGAGCCCCAATTTTTTAAAGTTTTATTTTGAGGTAGTCTCACTATGTTGCCCAGGTGGGCCTTGAACTTGCAACCCTCTTGCCTTAGCCTCTTGAGTAGCTGGGATTACAGTTGTGTATCACCACATCTGGCTCTTCTTTCCTAATATGAACACGTGTGAGTTATGTTTTGCCTCCACAGGCTGCTGGTGCTGGCATATTTTACTCTTCTTTGCAATGAACTATGTCTTCTATTTCATGTTGTTTTCTGTCAGTCATTCCTGGTCTTCTCTCCTTTCCTTTGATTGAGTCTTTTTTCTTCTGATTATTTCTTCCATCTATTTCCTCTGGATGTACTTGCCAGTAGCTTTTTCATGGAGTGCAAAATGCAATAAATTTAATTTCCTTCATTAATTTTGCAGTGTTAATATCTCCATAGCCATGTTGAGTTTTCTGAGGAAAATGTCATTGTACCTATCATTTACTATGTAGTTTTACACTGTTAGTACCCAAAAATTTTTTTTTTCAATTTGTATTTTGCGTTAGTACATGTTTGTAGAACATAATGACCACATTACTGATGGGGAAGTGGTACATGTACCTAACACATCTTTTCTTCATCTCCTTTCCCTTTTTCCCTCCATCTCTTAGTTCCTTTCCCTTTTGTATAGTATCTCGTTGTTTCCATTGTCTTTTATGTGCACTTTATATTTTTGTTTACTCATGTGAGATAAACCATGCAATATTGAAGCTTGTGTGTCTGATTTATTTCACATAACGTTGCACTCTCAAGATATATTCATTTTCATATAAATCACTCAAGTTTTTCCTTTTTATGGAAGAGTAATACTCCTTGTGTAGAAAGACCACATTTTCTTTATCAGTTCATCTGTTGATGGATTTACAGGCTTCTTCCAAGATTTAGCTACTGTGAGTTGTGGTGCTATAAACATGAGTATGCATGTATTACTGCAATATGATGTCTTTAACTCTTTCACAAAGACACCTAGAGAGGAATTTCTGGGTCAAATGGACTTTCTAGTTTTATTTATTTATTTATTTATTTTTTGTGTGTGTGTGTGGGTACTGGGAGTCAAACTCAGGACCTTGCACTTGCTAGGCAGTCTCTTATGCCACTGAGCTATCTCACTGGTCCTATTTATTTTTGAGAATTCTCCATACTGATATGCATAATGTTTGTACTAGTTTACATTCTAATCTAACAATGTAGTAAGGTTCCTTTTTTCATGCAGTCTTGCCAGCATTTGTTATTACTCAATTCAGCAATTTCTTGAGGATGGCCATTTTTTCTAGAGTAAGATGGAATCTCAGTACTGTTTTAAGTGGAATTTCTCTAATGACCAGAGATGTTGAGAATCTTTGCATGTATTTATTAGCAATTTATGCTTCTCCTTTTGAGAAGAGTCTATTCCTTTCAGTTGCTCATTTTCAATTGGCTGTTTTATTTGGAGGGGTCTATGTTTTAGTTCTTTATACATTCTAGATATTAGTCTTCTCTCTGAGGAATAGCTAGCAAAAATTTTTCCCATTTTTTTAGATTGTCTCAAGTACAATCCTTTTTCAACAAAGACCTATTTGGAATGGTTTTAAGTTCCCAGTTCCATTTAATTCTCTTGCTGTTTATCTTCAGCATTGTAGAGAATGGGGCATTACTTTTCTATTTTTTTTTTTTTTTTTTTTTTGTGGGTACCGGGGGGACGACCTCAGGACCTCACGCGGCAACAGGCACCCGTGCCGCTGAGCGATATCACCGGCCCCTTTTTCGTATGTGGGTTCCGGGAGTCGAACTCGGGCCTTTGCGCTTGCAAGGCAGGCGCTTAAGCCGCTGAGCCATCTCACCGGCCTACTTTTCTATTTTTTAAAGCATATTGAAGTTTTATATTTACTAAGTATACAATAAAAGTTTGTACATATATTTCAAAAAATATATCCTCATTTTTCCATGTAAAGAGCTCTCACAAATTCACTTTATAACATCATAATTTAATCAAGCAAAATTTTTGTGATATATAAAAGCATTGAGGTTGTATTTTTCTTTCTTATTGTCCCAAACCTGACAGTGATTCGATGTGATTTATATAGAAAGTTTCTATACATCCCTCATTTTTTTCCTTTATTTGTATGCATTTTTAATATTTATTTCTACCTAACATACAAAAAAATGTAATTGCACATATCAGTGTGGTACCATTGATGCTTTTATATATATATATTTTTTTAATTAGGTTAAATATATCTATGTCCTTGTACATTTCTCATTTCCATAACACTATGCATAATCCTTTCTCCTGGAATTTTGAAATATATAGTACATTGTTTTTATCTGTTGTCACCTAACTGTGCAATACTGCAAGAGAACTCAGTCCTTTCATTGAATTGTAACTTGGATACCATTGATCGAAATTTCCTGGTCCCACCTCCACTCTCTTCCCCCTCTGACAACCGCAACTCTAATCTTTTTTTTTTTTTTTTTTTTTTTTGTGGGTACCGGGGGTCGACCTCAGGACCTCGCGCGCCAACAGGCGCCCGTGCCGCTGAGCGATATCACCGGCTCCTTTTTCGTATGTGGGATCCGGGAGTCGAACTCGGGACCTCGCGCTTGCCAGGCAGGCGCTTACGCTGCTGAGCCATCTCACCGGCCCCGCAACTCTAATCTTAACTTTTCTGAGGTCAACTTTTCTACATTCCATACATGAAGAGGACAATTTGGTGGTTGTTTCCTGTGCTGTGGAATAATTTTAATTAATTTAAAACTATTTTAATTAGTAGGAAATTTCGCTATGATTTCTACATTGTCTTCTACAAATATGACCATTTTATTTTTCTGTTAATGCTTGATATATTTTGACTATTCTCTCTCTTATTTTTAAGTTCTGTGTATTATTTTGTTCAATAAAATCTCCTATATTTAGGTATCTTTGATGTATCTAGTACAGCTTAGTAGTAGAATGCTTACCTAGCATTCTCTAGGTCTTGCGATCAATCAGAGCAGTCCATTAAAAAAGGTACTTAAATGATAATATATAATTTGAGTTTATATGGTTACCATTAATTTTATCATTTTATCTTATATATCCTTGTTCTTATTTACTTTTTACTCTTCAAGGTATTAAATTTTTACTTTGGTTAATTATGTTTATTTTATATATATAATATTTTGCACTATTTAGTACAGTAAGTCTCAGACTTACATACATTTGAGTTCCTAACATCCACAGATATGAACTGACCTCACATTACGAACATTGGTAGATGCGAATGAATTGTGGAAGTAGCTCCCGTGTCTACTTTTCACCATTTTAAGGTAACTGTAAAAGTAAAAATAGCTTAAGTATTTTTGTGTGTGTGTTTGGTTTTTTTATGCTTTACATTGTACATTTGTGTCAAAGGTGTAAGTAAAACTCACTTTGTTAGACTTAAAAATGAAACCGACTTACAAACATTCCACTGGAACAGAACTCATTCAGAAGTCGAGAACGTACTGTAGTATGATTATTTCACTTCTAATCAAGTTGATAATCTTTGTCACCACATTAATGTTCTTTAGAAGTTAGAAACTTAGTATCCAGAGACTCTCTTACTTAGTTTGCTTAACTTTTAGTTTCCCTTGAAAATGTATAACCATTTAAATCCAAGTCATTATGTTTTCCATTTTTCTCTTAAGACTTGATGCACTATATTGCAAAGATTATTTACAAAAGTCTACATCGCATTACTTGTCTTAAAAATATTAATTTTCATACATATATCTATTTTGTTCTCAGAGAGATACATATGCATTTATATATTTCTGAGTTTCTAAATATTTATGAATCTTCTCTTTCCTTGGCTAATTTTATTGAAATTAAAATTCTAGAGCAAAAAATATAAATCTTTCAAATTCTTCAGATATTGTCCACTAACTTTTTACTGTTGTTTTTGTTATTTTAGTGATTTGATGACACCTGATTTTGCTCCCTTGAAGGTAGCTTATTTTGTTCTATATTTAGTTTTGCTAAATCTAGCAAATCAAATGATTGCACCTCTAACATGTCACAAATCCTCCTGTGTTTCTTAACCTTAAACATATTTTTCTTCTTGTTAAGTTGGGCCTTTTCTATATTTACTTAGCCGTAGTATTTCTATTGTTCAATGCTATATCAGGTAGCTCATAACAGGAAGAAAGGTGAGAAAGCAATTTTTGTAGCAGCGAATGTAGACTAGTATTAATTTTGATGTGAATGTAAAGATGATTTCATGTTAATTAGAGGCAGTCAACTAGGACTAGGCAAAATGCGATTCCACAGTCTAGGGATGCCAGGTAAATAGAACACACAAATTGCTACTGGACTGGAGGTTATATTTTACTATGAGGAGAAAGACTAGAAATCAATACACACACTTCAAAAGGATAGTTCTGTAAACCCTGCTATTCTTTCTTTGTGTGTGTGTGTGTGTGTGTGTGTGTGTGTGTGTGTGTGTGTGTCAGGAATCAAACTCAGAGCCTTGTGCTTGTGAGGCAGGCGCTGTGCCGCTGAGCTATATCCCTGGCCCCAATTCTGTGGAATAGTGATAGTGGCATGAAAATAATTTGGATTATAATGAGAATGTGTGCAAATATAATTTAAATTAGGTGGTCAGAGAAGGCATTTTTGAGGATTTTTAGCCTTAGATATTAATAATAAAAAGAAGCTTGGCAACTGAGACTGGGAAAAGTTCACCGAGTGAAACAGAGTTAGCGAAAAGTGCTTGTGAAGGAATCAGGATAAGAAAGTGTGGTTGGAGATAGTGGACTAAATGGAGAGTGACCAAAAGTTGTTTGAAAATATGACAAAAAATTAAGTGAAAAAAATACAAATTGATAATTGTTTTAGAATTTTTAGAAAGATAATTTACTTTGCAAGATTTCAAATGTACCAAAGACTAGTACAATGAATCCTCATGTTCCATGATTTACTTTCAGAACTATCCAAACATGGCTCATATTATTTTATCTATATTCCCATCCAGTCCTTCTTATTTTTTGAAATAAATTACAGACATTCTGTTATTATTTCTGTCAATATTTCATTATGTTTTTCTAGTCAGAATAGATTCTTTTTTATAGTCAAAACATTATCAACCATAAAATCAAACACTACTTAATATATAGTAGTATTTAGGCACTGCTATCTCCCACTATTTCATAATTTATTTTAGATTTGTTTTTGCTGTTTGTTGGTAAAGTCAGCAAACAAGTAAATTCTACATGTTCTGACTTGTTGGTTTATTTTTTTATTTTTATTTTTTGGTACCAGAAATCGAACTCAGGGCCTTGCATTTGCCAGGCAGGAGCTTGTGCCACTGAGCTATATCCCTGGCATGTTGGTTTATTTCTGAACTTTTTCTTAACCTAAGAATTTCTTTCTTCATCCCTTTTTCACCTAACCATTCAGTAGTTTACCCTTTTGCTTTTAGTTCACTTAAAATTCTCCAAAATTTTATTTGGACAGGATGAGTCAGGGTAGCTCTTCTTCAACTGTGTTGTCATTTTTTTGGAATGTTTGGAAATCTTCCATGTTGAGATGTCAGGTTCCTTCCCCACTGTTACCTACCTTTCTTTCCCGGGTCCTCTTGCACATACTTGGATACTGGGTTCCACAGTATCTCTGCAGGTTGCAGCTTTGCCTCACAAGGGCACAGTGGCTGGTTGAGACCTTCACTTTGATGCACTGTCTCTCATTTCTGAATTGGGTACACTAAATAAACTTTCCCGTTTGTACCTGGTGTCTGAAAATTGGCCTTATCAAGCTTTTTAGTAAGCATTCCTCGACTATTTGAGTTTTCTCTTTTTTGTTCTCCTGACCCTGGGCTTCCTTTTGCAGGAGCACCTGTTTATCTTTCTCTGTAGCTTGCAGTGATTATGCACAACCTTGTCATGTTTTGAGGTTTTTGGGAATACATTGCAGATGTCACATGTGGCTTTTGAGATTTGGTCTCCTCGTTTGCTTGACTGTTCTTGATGGAATATTTGTGAAAATTAAAAACAATGTCGCCAGTCCTTTCACATTCCTCATTGTATTCTTATTAAAAAGCCATTTGAGAATTCTGGTAAGAAAATGGCATAACCTAATTTACATTTTTAAAATATCGCTGAGGAAAATGGATGGTGGACAACGGTGAATGCAAGGAGACTTGCAACAGGGTTTTCTATCAGATCAGGTGAGAGATAATGTTGACTTGGACCAGTGAGGCACCTGTGGAGAAAAGATGACAATGATTTAGTGTTAAATAAAAAGAAGATGGGTTAAAGAATTCCTTACAGGATTGAAGGGAGGAGAATAAGATTTTGACCCTGATTCATAGAAGAAAGGGAGAGTACAAGAAAAGACAGTTTCAAGAATAGAAATAAAGTATTCTGTTTTTTATCTTGTTACCTTTGTATGTGTACTAAACATTCAAGTGGCATTGTCAAGCACAGTATTATACTTGGATAATGTTTGTGTCCTGAGTTCAAGGTTTTGAGAAGGACTGAGATCCATCTGAATTATCCTTTCTTTTTTTCTCCTAGTTAAATCCTTTTAATCTATATTCTAGAAATATTCCTTGAATTAATTAATGGAGTTTCCAGCAGTTTGTGACCTGCTTTTACTGCTTCTATTGTATTTCTAAATAGGGCAACCTTCTCATCATAATAAATTTTTCATTTTCATAAAGTATTGCCACTCATAATTGCCTAGTCTCTTATACTTTATATGTATCTATGTGTGTATGCATATATATATATGTATTTGAATTACATTGAGAATGTCAAGTATGAACACCATATTATTTAATTTTTCAAGTTGCAAATTTTCACTAAGAGGATATTAGCATATAATGTTTAAGGATTGGTCCCCTTTCTTCAACTGCGAAATCTATTCACACACCCAGTGAACAGTGCTTACTTATTCTAGCAGTCAGATGGCTATTTCTTACCAGCAAGTACATGGTGCTTTGGCTTCTAGAAGAAAGTGAAATCTGACTGCATGTGGACTTGAAGGGGGTCCACAGCCTATTAGGTTGGGGCCTGCAGTGTGGCTGACAATCTAACTGCCAAGAAGATATGGCAAATTTAGAGTTTGAATGCAAAAAGGAGCTGCAGGGAAGAGCCACTTGTCATATGCCACTGGTGCAGTAAAGATAGTAACTGCACCGTAGAAAGAAAGTCTCTTTATGGGTGCTACAATCTCCACTTAGCTTCTGCCATTAGCATACAGGAGCAGAGCACTACCTAAAGGAATATGGGAAGTGCAGTTTAAGACATTAGGTAAATAATCAGCGCAAAATGGATTTAGTTATCTTTGCCTGAAAGTTTTAACAGATTAATTATTGTATTTACTTGGGGTGTGCAGGCACAGGAAACATGTCATATTCAGAAATACCACCTATCAGAAATATGCAGATATCTAACATTACTATAAGCTAACAACATTACACATCTTTGGTGGTACCTACATAACACATGAAATCATCCTCCTCATTTCGTGAATATCACATTTTAGGAAAAAACCTAATTATTATATAAAGAGAACTTCAGGAATTCAGAATGTCATTAATCCCTACATTTTAAGGACAGATATCTATCTATATATCTATCTAAATATAGATATAATATTATATATATATATATTTATATGCATATGTACACCCTGAAATATAAATATATTATGCCAGATAATCTTGTCTATGTGACTGGATTAAGAGATTGCTGGAGAGATGATTAGATCGTGAAGATGCATTATTCGTTAGTGGATTAATCCACTGATGTTCGTAGCTGCATGTGCTTTTGGGGGTTAGGACTCAGTTGGAAGAGGCTCACCAGTGCTTGCTTTTTCGTATGTCTTTCTTGCTTGCAAGTTTCCTCTGTGCTCTTCTTCTGGCCATTTTGAGATTAGCAGCTTTCTTTCACCAACTATTTCCATCATGATATTTCTGCTTTGGAGCCCAATAACCATGGATTGAAACTTTAAAAATTGTGAGGCAAATTAAAGCTCTCTTCTTCTTTTAAATTGTGTGTCTTGGGTGTTTTGTTCACAGCAACTATATGCTGACTAATACTTACATACATGTACATATACTAAACATACATAATTACATATATATTAATCTATAAACAGGTATTTACATATCTATATCTGTATCTATATCTCTTCTATGCAAAGGCATTATGCTAGGTCCTGAGAGGATCTCAAATAATAGTTTTATACTTTTGCTGAAATAATTAAGTTTATTAGCATTGTTTAAAAGAATTAGAGCTAATTGAGTAGAAACGTAAAGCAATCCCCAGGCTTGAATATAATCTATTATAATCTCTTAGTGATAATTTTTTCAAAAATAGCATGGCTTTATTTCACTTAGCAGAATAAACAAAAATATCTTCATGATATCTAACACCCAGTAAATATTTTCCTCTTCCTGGTTTTGTCCACAGCTGAGTATTCTCAGTGGTAGAGTGTTTTACTAGCATGGACAAGGCCTTGGCTTCCTTTCCCAACAGTGCAAAAAAAAAAAAAAAAAAAAAAGGAAAGAAAAGAAATTTCACTTTTTATTTTCTGTGATAACTATTCTTGAAGAAGCCAGATTATATGTCCCATAGAACGTCCAACATTCTGAATTTGTCTGATTGCTTCTATGTGGCAAAATATTGCTTGACCTAATACGCCTATTACTTCTATTAGAGCTAAAGGTATCACTTATGGTGCTTTTGCAGTAAGGACATTTTGAGAGTGCTATGCATTTCCTATTATATTAAACTTTTACACTACTTGTTGGGAATTAGAAAAATATGGTACAAGTCTACTTTTGGCGAAGAATGTCAAGATATTATGAGTGCTATCTGATGAAGTGCTTAACGGTTTAAAATAAATGTTTCAGCCTAAGTTGCCTTAAATTCTTGAAAAAATGATGGATATTCCCCTTTCTATCACAGTCTACATTTCTAATGCAAATGTGTCAAAATAGTGGGCTGATGCTGACAAGAAGTTTAATGTGTAAATGATGCAGACGTGATAGGAAATTCACAGCTTGTTTGTCAAAGAACCAAAAGGACACCAAAATAGGAGAAAGGTAAATGAAGAGCCTTGAGAAAGAAAATAATAATTTGTAGAAATGATAATTTAGCTATTATAAAATAATTACTTATACAATATTTTAATTTGGACTTCAAAAGTTATGACTGAGTTTTGCACTGTACATTTGTGAAAATCATATGAATGACAATGAATAATATATACTTATTTAATTTTCATAAACATGTTATTTTATATAATTTTCAAATGTATGAATATTATTAAGTTTAAATGTGTTTTATTATACTCAAGTACTTTGCCAAATTAGTATCCAGATTGCATAGCATTCAGCTGATGATAATACTTAACTCCAACATCTTCTGTCTAACTTCTTGACATAGCTTTTTACACTTTTGATCTATTTGTTCTCCTGTACATCTTAAAAATCATTATAAATTATTTGTAATAAACAAAAAGAATGAGTAACACCATCCATGTACCCATTATATACCTAGCAATATAAATCACTGAAAACTATATTGGATTTCTTTGGATACCTTCCTCAACTCTATTCCATTCTCATTCCTCATAGGGTAATATTTTCTGGAATGAATGTTTATATTTACATTTACTTAAAACAAGCACATCTATATAGAACTTTTAACAAGCATGAAAATGAAATTAGAATACATGAATTCTACTGTAACTTTGTGTAGTTCATCCATTTTGACATGTATATGTCTAATTCATTCATTTCCTGTGCAATATGACTGTTCATCATGATAATATATTAATAGTTTAGCTTTCAATTCTCCTACACAAGGAAACATTTTTATGTGGGAACTAATACGATCATGACTTTATTTTGCTTAAGAACTAATTCTGTTATGAACATTTTTGTGTCTTCTTGAGCAAACGTTTCTCTATATTAAATCTAGGAGTTCACATAATACCAGATAATTCACTACACTGTTCTTAATCAATTTAATCAATTTGTGTAAGTTTTCATTGTTATACCTATTTGCTATCTTTTTACATCATTGAACTATTATGTTATTATCAACCTAATAGGTGTGAAATGTTGTCTCATCATGGTTAAGTTTCTTATTTTTTAGTAGAATTTAATAATTTTATTTTAGGGCTCTTCAAGTTTCCTCCTTATGAACTATCCTCTGTGATTTTTATCATTTCCCATTTATTTTTGTTTTATGATTTAGAAGTAGTCTAGATATACCTTGGAAACTAATATTTTGTGAATATTATGTTATATGGAGACTTTTTAGTCAATGATTTGTATTTTCATTTATTAACAGATATTTAAATCATTGTAAATTTGTAATTTACATAAGATCAATTCTATCAATATTTAAAGTATAGTTTGTATTCTCTACGTCTTGCTGAAGAAACAATTCCTAACTGTCTTCTAAATATACTACTGGGTTTATCATTATTCATTTTTATAATTATGTCTTTAAAAGAATAACCATAAAAATTTGTCTCCTGTGTGATGAAAATAACTAGCTTTTTTCCCCCCATAATAATAACCTTTTCTCAGGCATCAGGCTTGAATGCCCACCTGTCCTAGATGAAATTCAATCCAGTCCATGTTACATATTAAATTCCTCTACTTACACATTACTCTTTTTTCTGAACTCTCAGTTATCTATTTTTGGTCTATTGTCTACCTCTACATCATAACCACATCTGTGATGGCAAAACTACCATAACGAAGTATGATACATTTGTTCTAAGTTGTGATTTAAATTTAACTTGAATAATTATGGCCCTTTATTTCATATAAAATTGAGAATGAATTTCTAGATCTAGAATCAAGTTTTAAACCTATTTGACATTTTTACTAAGTTTGAGTAAAAAAAAGTTTTATTTTTATGTGAAAGCACTGATCTTGTCTGAGTCATCAAATATATTGTCACAATGTAGTTCATAATATTACCTAATTAAGTTTACTTCTGTATTTAGTCAGTAATTTTGTCACCTTTATATCCTTATCACATTTATTTGTTATTTCTTTTTAAACATGGAAAATATCTTCAGATTTGTAGATACTAATGAACTTCTCAAACAATAACTTCTGTCTTTAATGATCCTCTACTGTCCATTGCATTCAGTTTCATTAATTAATGCTTTCATCTTTATTATTGTCACTTGTAATTTTATATCATACAATTATTTTTAATCTCTTAACACAAATGCTTAGATAGTTTTCACACTTCGTTTGTTTTTTCCAGAAAAAATGAATATCTGAAATTGAATATTTCAGCCCAGAACCACATTTGCTTAACCTGTAAATTTTCCTATATATTTTAGAATTTATTTCTGATTTTCAAAATGATTTGTCATATAATCTGTAAGAAATTTAAAAAAAGAAATTAAAAACATATTTTGGACCGTTGTAATATTTTTTACTTTTTGTGGGGTTTTTTTGTACTTATGACAGGGTAGCCAAAAAATTCTATCTGCATCACATGAAAACTAGAAGTTTTTTGAAAACTATGTTATGGCTTTGCACAAGTTTAATTCAATACTTTTAGAAGAAAATTGTATAGGTTTGAATTAATAGATGCACAGCTCTATAAATATCTTTAAACAAGTTGTAATATTGTCTTCATATTTTCCTATGCCTTCAATTATTTAAAATTCCTTTTCTATTAAAAATGTATTGGGCCGGTGAGATGGGTCAGCAGCGTAAGCGCCTGCCTGGCAAGCGTGAGGGCCCGAGTTTGACTCCCAGAACACACATACGAAAAAGGGGCCGGTGATATCGCTCAGTGGCACGGGCGCCTGCTGGCGTGCGAGGTCCTGAGGTCAACCCCCTGGTACCCACAAAAAAAAAAAAAAAAATGTATTTACTTTTAACTGATACATGAAAACATAGAAATTACATATTTATGGGGTCTCATTGTTTCAATACATTGTGTGTTTTTAAATCAGATTAATTATATTTCAAATATATACTCTAATATATACATGAAATATAAATATACACATATATATAGCTTCAAACATTTATTATTTATTTATGGTAAAATCATTCCAAATCTTTCCTTCTAGGTTTCTGAAATATATAAGACTTTGTCATCATATGTATTACCCTACTGTGCAGTACCATATTTAATTTCTTACCTTTATCTCTCCGTAACTTGTTATCCACTGATCAACCTTTTTATATCCCTCCCCCACTTCTTATCTTCCTCTCCCTCTGGGAACCACTAACATTTTTAGATTTCACATAAGAGTGGGATCATTTGGTATTTACCTTTCTGTTATTTCATTTAACATAATGATCTTCAGTTCCATGCATGCCATTATACCAGTCAGAATTTCATTATTTTTAAGGCTGAATAGTACTACATTGTGTACATGTATCGTATGTTCTTTATCTATCCATCGGTTGTTCGACATGTCTTTTCCATTTCTTTCTTTCTGTCAATGGTATTGCAATAAACCTGGGAGTGCAGATACATGTTTGAGTGGATAATTTTATTTCCTTTGGATATATACCAAGTAGATGGGTTGCTGATTATACAGCAGTTCCATTTTTAATTTTTTTTTGTGTGTGTGTGTGGTTAGCAGGGGGTCGACCTCAGGACCTCGCGCACCAGCAGGCGCCCGTGCCGCTGAGCGATATCACCAGACCCTTTTTCGTATGTGAGTTCCGGGAGTCGAACTCGGGCCCTCGCGCTTGCTGGGGAGGCGCTTAAGCTGCTGAGCCATCTCACAGGCCCCCATTTTTAATTTTTTGAAGAATATGCACAATTTTTCATAATGGCTGTACTATTTTAAATTCCTAACAGCAGGGTACAAGTGTTTTCTTTTATCCACATCATCGCTAAAATTTCGTTATTATTTATCTTTTTGATAATCAACATTTCAGAACGTATGAAATGATAATTTTAATTTGCATTTCCCTGATGATTAGAAAAGTTGAGCATTTCTTTATCTATTGACTATTTTCATGTATTTTCTTTTGAGACATATTTGTTTAGATCTTTTGCCTATTTTTTTTTTTTTGTGGGTACCGGGGGGTCGACCTCAGGACCTCGCGCGCCAGCAGGCGCCCGTGCCGCTGAGCGATATCACCGGCCCCTTTTTCGTATGTGGGATCTGGGAGTCGAACTCGGGCCCTCGCGCTTGCAAGGCAGGCGCTTACGCCGCTGAGCCATCTCACCGGCCCATTTTTGCCTATTTTTAATAGGTAGTTGTTGAGTGGTCTGAGTTCCTTAAATATTTTGGATATTTCACATGTATGATTTGTAATATTTCTTCCTAATTCATGGCTTGGTTCTTCACTTCATCAATTTTTTTGCTGTGTGGAATCTGTTTAGTTCGATGCAATCCCATTAGTCTATATAACTTCACAGTTTCATTTCATAGATTTACAGCTACAGATCATACATATAAGTCTCTTACTTACCTTGAGTTAATTTTTGTGTAATGTGGGATATGGGTAGAGCTTCAGTCTTTAGTGTGTGGATATCTAGTTTTCCCTTTGTGGAAAATTAATTGAACCAAACTACTTGGGTTTATGTCTGTGCTCCTTTTATTGTTCCATCGGTCA
Organism: Erethizon dorsatum; assembly: GCA_028451465.1. Taxonomy (NCBI): domain Eukaryota; kingdom Metazoa; phylum Chordata; class Mammalia; order Rodentia; family Erethizontidae; genus Erethizon; species Erethizon dorsatum. The sequence goes on from CM051824.1 coordinate 21,960,772, forward strand.
GTGTGTCTGTCTTTAGGACAGTAGCATGCTGTTTTGATTATAATAATCTTGTTATATAATGAAACCAGAGAGTGGAAAACTCCAACTTTGCTGTTTTTCTTCAAAATTGCTTTGAGTTCTTAGAGTCTTTCTGGTTCCATACAAATTTTAGGGAATTTCTATTTCTATAAAAAATGACATTAGAATTTTGATAGGCATTACATTGAATCCATAGGTCATTTGGGGCACTCTACTCATTTAACAATATTAATTCTTCTGATCAATGTATATGGGATATCTTTCCATTTATTTTCATCTGCTTCAATTTCTTTAATTAATGCTTTAAATTTTCAGTGTACAGATCTTATACTGTCTTGCTCACATTTATTCCTAAGTATTTTATTCTGTTTGGTGTCATTGAAAATGGAATTGTTCTCTTAATTTATTTTTAGATAATTCATTGTAAGTATGTAGAAGTGCTGCTAAATTTTGCCTGTCATTTTTGTAACACAATATTATGAAACTTATCTATTAATTCTAGCAGGATTTTGGTTGAATTACGGATCTATATATAAGAATTATCATCAGCAAAGAAACACAATTTCAGTACTTTCCTATATGGATTCAAAACAGACCCTACAGTGTCTCGTGCTCGGGAAGTAACTGGAAAAACCTGGTGTGACAAGAGATGTATGTTGCAGGCATTAAATTACTATGAAGTTAATACATGGATTGAATGATTTAGTGGTAGTGGCCTCAGCAGACCCATTATTCTATAGTAATGCTGGTTAGAGTGGTAGAAGATTCTATCAACAATTTCATCACCTTGGCACCTATCTGATCTGTTTCATATCCACTCTTGTCCCACCTGAAATTGTATGCAGTTATCTAAAAGAGGAGAAGAAATCCGGTAATCAAGATCACTTCTCTCCTTTTCATTTGTTCATGTCATTCATTTTGACATGAAGTTGCATAGCTGCTCAGCAGCACCTTCAACATGTTCTCCTTAGACTGCTGCTCTCTACTTCCCTGTTTCCCTTCCCATTCCCAGTCACTCACGCTTCCCTGGGATCGCGTTTCCCACTACAGTGTTAGAGAAAGGGAAACTTGACAATGATGTTTTCATATTTGCACTACTTTATTCTCTGCATATATTTCTGTCAAGTCATTAATTCTCTCCTTGGTTATTTACCACATAAATTGAGGTTATTTTCTTAATCAAATTATTTATATTTGTATATGCTTTATTTTTCTTATCATACCAGCATCTTGAAAATACTAAATACTTTTCTATCATTTTTAGTTCTATTTTAAAATATTAACTTTGAGTACCAAGTTGAATACTAAGTTTTAATCTCCTAATTGAATTTGTTAGACCAAAATGACGATTAGTGAAATGTCAGTATCTTATGAGTATATTTAGGCGTAGTTCAGGAGTCTACGTTGCTGTCAATACGGAAAAAACTTTAAGTGACCTTTTAGATGCATGTTTTCCTGGCCACAAGGAAGTTGTAAAATCAAATCCTACTTGCTGTGCTTTTTAATTTGCAGGAGAGATTCTTTCCTGCTAGGCTAAAATAGACAAATTTGGTTTAGTATTTTACCTTTGTCAGCTGGAAGAATTTTTTCTAGGTCCTCAATTTGCTTAAGGTGCAGGTCTTTCAGAGTGCAATCTGAGTGTGCGTGTGTACAAGTGTGTGCATGCCTGGACTGTTTATCCACCTTCTTGAGGCTATGTGCTTGTCTCCGGTCTACAGAACCATTGTTGAAAGCCGAGCTACCTAAGAAGCAACTCTCTTGCTTCTTAAGATCAACGACTATACACTGGTTGTTTTCCCTTAAGTATAAACATTCTGATTTCTATTTCTGTCTTCTTTTGTACCTCTGGTAATTCTAACTGTAGATTGAGAGTGCAAATACAGTGTTTTAAAGGTTACATTTTTAAATATAATCCAGAATGTCCATGTGTGCTTTGTCAGTTGTTTCTTTGGGTTATTTAGATAACATTACTGCCAAGATGAGAAAGTCTGTTCTCTGACATTGAATTGTGTTAATTCGTGTTCTGGGCCTTAACAGCTGTATAGCTACTGGGTATATTGAATTATTATATATGGTCTTTAAAATTACTTAAAAATAAATATGAAAAAATGATTTAAAATTTAGGAGGACAATATTTAAGATAAAATAAAATATACTGGTGAAAAACATATTTTGGAGGCAGGAGAGCTACATAAGCTTGTTTTCTGGTTTCATCACTTCGTAAGATTAGACCATGGGCCACTTGCCTGTTTCCTTGTCTCAGTTTGATCACCCACAGAACAGATATGTAAGTAACACTGTCTATACCATCAGATGGGTGCCATGATTAAATTGATTAGTGAACAGAAGGCAGAACAGTGTATGACACACTAAAGCACTCCATGAATATGTTCAATTATTAATACATTTTAGAGTCCATCTTCAGTGCAGTCCTGAATTACTTAATCAATAGGATTCAGAAATTCTTTCACAGGGTATTTTTCTAACCTGAAATTAACTCTGTTGCTTTCTCTCTGACTCAAAATTGACTTATATTGCAATAACAATAATATAAAAGAGTTTGTTCCTTTGGGCTCCTCATTATCCTCATAAGTTTTGTGGAGATAGAAATATTCATGCAAACAGGAAATCTTTAAAAGATTTAGGAACTGAGAACACTCAAAAACCATTTTAGCTCCATATATTTTACATTGGCTAATCACTTTCTGATAAGAAGCCATATTTAAAATAGCAGGAAATCATTACATGATGTACAAAATGCTGAAAGTAGACAAAAAGTATAGAATATCACTTCTGAAACAAAAAATGATTTGAATGTTCTGTTAACGTGAACGTATTATTTTTGCAAAATTTAAAGGAATTGTGTCAGGCAGGATATTGTGTTGCATATATAGTTGCGGAAAATTAACAAATGGCATATTGACAATTATTTTTCTCTAGAATATAGGTTGACTGCTCTTCTTTATTAATATATAACTTGGTGTCTCAAAAGGAATTGAAAATTATATAAATTTTCCATCATTTCAATTTAATCCATCTTTTATGTAGAGATACAGTATGAGACTAAAAAACTTCAAATAAATATGAAGAGTATCTTTAAAACAAGGGAAAATAAACAGGAGAGATGCTTTTCAAATCTTTCAAATACTTTCAATACTTTCAAATCTTAAAGGAACGTCTTTTAAGTTATAGTTAGCACATTAGACTTGTAGGTAATATCCACAAAGAAAGGGCTATGAAAGTATTTTCATGCATAACTAAAAAGCTCATCCATCATATTCTCTTCTATGAGTATCATAACTAGGACTAAGCGAAGATGGGGGAAATACATAGTCAATTTTCCTTCAAGTAATATTTATTTATTTGATCATTTAAAAATAAAACCAAAAATCTAACTAACCGCATTTTTGCAAATTCTCAAATGGATTTTGTGACTGTCATTATTGGAGCATTGCTTTCAGGGAAGCATACACTCGATTCGTTTAGGAGAATATTTAGTTGACTCAGCAATTGCCTATGGCAAGAAGGTTGAACAGTTTTTCAAAGTGCAGCATTATCAGAAAATTAGGTCTAGTACAGTTTTTAAAACCTATCCAGAATGTGTTTTCCAAGCTGACAAACTGCTACTGAAATGTAAGAGTTGAGAAAAATATATAGGATCTCAAATTTGAAAATATGTCTGCCATTTATTAGGAATAAAATTATTTTTCTATAGTAAAACTTTTTTTGAAAGTGATAAAAACTTGAATTCTTCTGGGAATGACAGGGCTTTTTTTTTTCTTTGCCTATATGGACACATGCATATATGTTAATTTTTCACAATTATTTAAATAAGAATACAGTCTGCTTCTATTTTAGCTACTAGAAATGCAGCACAGAACAAACTAAAGATTAATCCCTTCATGGGACTTATCTTCTATGGGAGGGATATATAATTTTAAAAAGTAAATTATGCTCTATGACAGAAAATATCAAATGCAATGAACGTTAAGGAAAAGTAGAGTAAGAAGGATCAGTTCTTAAGCCAGAGTTGGCATCGTTAAGAAGTTTCAATTAAAACAAGGAAAGAATTGAGGAAGCCATCAAGCAAGCAAAGAATTGAGGAAGTAAGCAAGCATATATCAGAGGATGTGGGCATTAACTGAGCAGTGAGTATGTGGGCAGGGACATGAACAAGCAGGAAAGTGTGGGGTGGAATATTTCTTGTCATTGCATAACTTGGAACAGGAAGGGTGATGGAGAAGAGAGGAGTGAAACTGGAGTACGGTGATAGTAGGAGAGAATTTATGGGGAGTGGAAGGATTGCAGGCATTGTAGGTGCATTAAGGACAAAGGATGATGATGGGTCTGACCAGGGCATTAGCTGTGTTGGTTTTCAAATTTGTGAGACTTAAGTTCTAGACAAAAATGGAAGGTGGAACTACTATGAGTTGTTAAAATGAAGTTTGAGTTAAAAAGGTGTCAGGAATGACTTCAACGGTATTTTTCCTGAATCACTGGTTTGCAGTAACTGAGATGGGCTGGACTTCGAAAGAGTCAAACTGGAGTAGAGTAGTAGTCAGGTCAGTTTTGGGCAGGCGAAATATGAGACATCTGTGAGACTCCCAAGTGAATATGTTTAGAAGGCAGTAAATACAGGACTGCTGTTCCAGAATGAGCAAGGATGTACTGTTTCAAGTCTTTCCCTTATCGAAGAGTTTTAAGCCAGAGGTAAGATGTAAACAAGAGAGTGAATGTAGACTGGGAAAAGTGATAAAGGGCGGAGTCCCAGGGCGACTCACAATTAATGAAAGAGAGGAGGAAAAGGCAGCAAGAGAGATTCAAACAAGAAACCAGTCATAGAGGAGGGAAAGCCAATGTGGGTGGAATTCTAGTGAACAGGTGTACTTGGAAAGAATTTCAAGATGGAAGTGATCAACCCTTTGAAATGTTGCTAACAGGTCAAATAAAACAAGTGAGAAACGAATAATGAATTAACAACATAGGCAACTGAAGAACCTGATGAGAGCAATTCTAAAATTCTTCTGGGGGCGATATCCTAATTTTCGTGTGTTTAGAAAGAATGGGAATTAAAGAATTTGAGACAGTGATTATAAACCCTTGAGGAATTTCATTTGAAAAAAAAAGAGCTAAGACACATAATTTTTGAAGTACTTTTAAAATATATATTCCTGGGCCAGTGAGATAGCTCAGCGGCATAAGCACCTGCCTGGCAAGCACGAGGTCCTGAGTCGGTTCCCGGTACCCACATAAAGAAAATAAATAAATTAATAAATACATAAAATATATATTCCTACTGTAAAATACATACTTACAATTAAATTAAATTTTTTCACTATAGTAATTATATGTGAATATTTCCAAAACCTTACAGCATACCAAAAATTAGAAAGAAAAAGAGAAAGAGAAATTAAAACCATCATTAATCTAAAATTCAATAAATAGTACTTGCCTAACTTCTACATGATAATTATTAAAATTCATGCAACTGCAAGACCAGGAATCAGAATACCCTTTAATGATGAGGAGCCGCAGCAAATGCGTTAGGATTGTAAATCACGTGATTGCTGTCTTAATTACTCATCTTCACAATTGTACAATGAACGCAGTACTAAGCATTTTGTAAATCAATAAGCAAAGCTGATTTACAATAAAACACTATATACAAAAACAGGCATTGGTCCTTATTTTGGCTATAGACAATAGTTTGTTAATATCTATGGAAAACTATCATGGCATTTAAAATTCTTAATTCCACAGAAAAGTTGAAATGTTTGGTATTCATAAAACTCAAATCCACTACAAAGCAAAAAGACAATTCTTTATGTCAATGGCTTTACTTTTATCATTATTTGTAATATATTTGTTATGATAAAATACAAATAAAGTATAGACAAAAACTTTGTACCCGTAAAGTTTATATTTTGAAATCCTAACCCCTAAAATGTTGCTATTAGGAAGTGGTACCTTTAGGGAAATGATCAGGTCAGGAGGCCTTAATGCTTGGTGTTAGTGCCCTTATAAAATATACCCAATGGGGCATTTTTGCTCTATCCATCACATGAAGACACAGAAAGATATCACCATCTGTGAGGTAGGAAAAGGACCCTCAAGAAACACAAAAGCTGCCAGTGCTTTCATCTTGGACTTCTCATAGCCAAAACTCAGAAACTTACATTTTTGTTGTAAATTTTTCACTCAATGGACTATGATGGTATTTAAAATTTTTCTCAAATGTGAAAGCAACTTTTTTTCCAGAGGTCTGTATGTTTGCCATAGTCTTTTGCTTGTTGTACAAGGTGTCTCATTCTACTCTCTGTGTGGCCTACAGTCAGATTAAGCATCTTCCTTACAGATAAAGCACTCCTGAAGACAAGCATCTTCCCACCATAACGGCAATTATTCTACTATAAATCATGCCAGCTCAGTCATACAAAAGGCTAAGTTAATAAAACATTGATTAGAAACATATATAGTTTATAATCAATGAAAAATAAGGTCAACACTATTGTATTGCTATGTTTTTTACTTTTGCAGCTAGTTTATTTCATTCATAGGATGCCAAAATGGGGCACCAGAATGTGTGTGTGTGTGTGTGTGTGTGTGTGTTCATGTGTGGGTGTGCATGTGTGTATTACAATAAGAATGGTCTTTACACGTGTTATTGTTTTGGAAAACACTGGCTATGAAAATAAAATGATGACAAGAGAAACTGACACTTAAAACCTACTCAACAATGCCAGTCCTCATTGTGACAGATACGGAGAATTCTTACAAAGAAATGACAGAATTCTTAACAGAAATTTCAGGTGGTTTAAGGAGTTATATAAAAATGTTAATGGCAATGTAGCTTAATGCCGCAAAACAACAAGTGAAAGTACAAAAAGCACAAAGAAAATTCTGCTTGAATAGTTGAAAGAAAATTTTAAGAACTTCAGAAAGAAAAGGAGTCTATCTGGAGCTCACGGAAACTGCAAGTACTGGGAAACCAGAATTAAAAACTCCCAATGAAAATGAAAGGAAGCACATTATTTTACCTCTTTGTGTCTTTTTTCACTTAAAATGCAATGCTCCCTTTGTTACAGGGGACTATGAAGATTAATTGTTTGACATGAACTAAGTATGGTAGATGTGTTCCAGGTAAATTTCTCATTAATCAAAATGTAAACTCCTTCAATCTTGGTCAATGCATTGTTTTTAGAGCTTGCTACTAAGTACTTCCCACACATGTAAAAATAGATCAAGAAACTTTTTTAGCTTATTCCCCCAAAGCATTCTCTGGATTTTAGAACAAGTTACTCCCAGTCCCTATAAGTCCTTCACAAGAGCCCTACTTATTCTAAAAGAAATCTTTAGGGATCTTGTGCACTGGCATAGTTGTAGCAGGGTCCCAGATCACTGCGCTGTAACTGAGGAAGTCTATTGAGAAGACTGCGTGACAACCCCACTCAATTGAGTTTTCCACTGGTTCACCGGAAGTTCTGGAGAGTTAAAGAAACTATGAACATCTGAAAGAGATACATTCACACCAGAAACACCAAATAGTCCCTGGAAGACCTGGAAAATATTTCTGCTCTCTTAAGATGTAGTAAAACTTATTATGTTGCTAGGATGGAAATAAGCTAGTAACGGTTCTGCTCTAAGATCAGTTTTCCTCATCTTGTATCTTATGATTGATTACGGTTACTCAAGAAATACACAGGAATAGCTGGGCGTGGTGGTGCACACCTGTAATCCTAGGACTTGGGAGGCTGAGGCAGGAGGATCGCCACAAGTCCGAGGCCAGCCCAGGCTACAAAGTGAGTTCAAGGCCAGCCTGAACTGCATAGTGAAACCCTGTCTCAAAATGACAAAAAAGGGGTCGGAGGGGAGGCTGGGGATATAGCTTAGCAGCATAGTGCCTGCCTGACAAGCGTGAGGTTCTGAGTTTAATTCCTGGTACCCCTCACCCCCCAAAAAAGAAATACACAGGAAAGACCCATAGTGAAATTAATGGCAGAATCCATTGATACATCTGTACCAAGTGATAATGTCACATGATGTGAAAAAAGTCTTTATATGTATAATGGTCATAAATCAATATAGGGGCTGGTGAGATTGCTCAGTGGTGTAAGCGCCTGCCTGGCAAGCACAAGGGCCCAAGTTCGACTCCTGGAACCCACATACATAAAAAGGGCCAGTGATATCGCTCAGTGGCATGGGCACCTGCTGGCACGTGAGGTCCTGAGGTTGACCCCCAGTACCCACAAAAAAAATCAATATAGAGTTATCATCTCTTCTATTTCTATTTAATTTTTCGTATGGTTAGACACTGTATGTACATACTTATGCTCAGGAAGGAAAATGCATTATACTTTTCAGATCATCTATGTAGTACTCAATAAAAAGATCTACTGAAGAAGACATGGGCTCCAATACTTACAATTCCTATCTTAGCATTGCTTCATTTTTCTTTGTTTTTGTCTTTTTGTTTAACCTCATAATTGTTAGAGTAAACAAAAGGGAAAAGAAAAAAAAACTTCTCTATGAAGGAATAAATTGGTACAAACATTAGTACTTATAAATCCAGCATATTTCTAGTACTAAGGAAGATTTTGCAGCTTTTGTGTTCTCAAAGTCTACTGTTCCAAATAAACTGTTCCAAATTCATGGCTGATTTGAGGAATAAAATGTTGATTGCAATATCTCACAACTTAAAACTAAAGATACTAGAGACATAAACATCACATCACTTGCATGCCTTTTCATCCCATCATTTCTACTAATACAACATTTTTTAGTAATTTAGACACACATTCAATGACATTACCAATGCTTGATTTCAATGTGACAAAAAGAATTAATCCTATTCCCCAAAGAAACACAAGGAGATAGTCATGGTCATTTGTTATAAATAAGCCAAAATAGTGCAGTGTCTCCTCATTATCATGGCAGTTGTGACTTTGATGTCTGTTTTTTTATGCACTGCTAATTTTATTCTCCAGCTATATACTTCAAGCTTTAGGAGAGTGACAGGGGCTGAAACTGTTACTCCATTTTTCACCCTGTGAACTAAATTACATTCCATGAGGGATTCATTTAGTGAAATATTTTTTAAAGAATTTAAAATATTCAAATACATTGCAGCCTTGTATAATATGTATAGCTACAAATTAGTGTAGTTAACTTTTCAAGTTAAACCCAACTACTGAAGGAATTTTTCTATCTTCCAAGGACAGTGTAAGTTCTGCTAAATATTGTAACTCAGTGACAAGCCATTTATGTTAGATGTGCTTCTAATTAATGTTTTCCCTAGCTGCAGCATCTTTCTCTTCGAAGAATGACTCCAAGAGAATGAAGATGCCTTTTTGCTTTATGTAAATGTCAAAAGCCTCAACCATCAACATGGAGCTAGAAAAAAGGACTAAAATAAATGGAAATAGTTATTGAAAAGGAGTCCGCAAGATTCTAAAATTGCCTTATAAGAAACCCACTTAATTCCTCATTGCATTTCATTTAAAACAAATTTGAAAAATAGTTTGAAGGTTTTTTCTTTTTTCTGATTAGCACATGTAGATACCAATTGTGAATAGCTGAACTTATTTTTTATGACAAGTTTATAAAAGCCCTTGCTATATTTCTTTAATTACTGGGAAGCATGTCACAAACTTTTGTGAGATATAAACCTAAATGTAAACCTAAGGCTCCATTTAGTCTGAAGCAATTCAAAACATTTAAATGATCATTTCCTTTCCAAGACAAATAAATAAACAGACACAGAAGCCCAGCTAATTTGCAGTTAAGCCTAAGTTTTACAAGTTGAAGAAATAATAATCAAATAACTAGTCCTTTTTAAAAACATAACTATTTCTTTAAAAATCAATTTCTAGATATGTTTTGGAAATATGCAACATGTGTGCTCTATGTGAATAGTTTCAAGTTCAAATTTACCAATGTTAGCATCTCACATACTAGCTACTGAATATAAGAACATTACTGGTGGCAATAAAATACAATAAAATAAATATGTAATTTTGATCCAATAATATTGACCTAGTTTCCATGAATCTCATATCATTACTGGTTTAAACTGGCAACTAGTTATGTGTCTGAACATTATGTCCACTACATTTCCATTGAAACACTTACTAAAACAGAGAAAAGATCAAAATCTCATTAAGCTCTGGGAGAAAAAATAAGTGAAATCTAAGATAAATTTCTGCTACTGTATCTGGTTTTCCTTTAAACCATAACTTAATGAAACTTATTTGATTACCACAAATTGAGGCCCACCTTTGCAGTGCCAACTGTGAATTACAGGAAAATCTTTTCTCAACTTTGTCTACCTCTTATTTTAAAAAGTCCAGAACTGCAAAAATTGATCTGCTGTCACTCTAATGTTTAGACCTAATTCGTAAATCATCTCTCTTTCCTTCTGTTCCAAGTTAGTCTTTCTCCTTCTACTTCCAGTAGGTAATGGTAATTCACAGTAATACATCCAGCAAGGTGTATAGATACATGCATAAATCTGGTTAGGACGGATTGAAGGTTGTGAAAATTTAGTCCCTAGAAAGAGATTACCAAAGGTTTAATAACAGAAACAAGTTGGGGAAGCTGAATATTTAGGCTTGAGCTTATGTGGTTCCAAGTAGTAGGGAAACAGGATGGCATGTTATGCTATTACCGCTAACTCCAAAGTTATAAAATGGATGTCAACAATGGGAAGCATTCAAGAGACTGTAGACAAAAATACACTTTCTCCCTGCAAATATAAAGATGTTGATCAGCCAGGCCCAAGGAGACAGGTTGAATAAACAAATGCAACCACACACTTGCACTGTTAGGCTAAGCTGACTAAGATCAGACCACCTATGAATGAAGACAAGTGTAAGACTTCAGATAAGACAACAGAATAAAATTACAGAAGAAACAGACAAAGATGAACTAAGGCAGTTAAAATGTCCATTAAATTATTTTAAGTATCATAAAATAGCACTGTGTCATATGGAATCACTGGATAAAAAGACAACAGTTAAAGGATTTCAGAACACAGAAGAAAAGTAAGGATGTGCATATTAAGATAGTCGTTGGAAAAACAATTTAAGCTAATTAAGAATGTATTTCTGATAAATATGAATGGATATTCTCCAGCTGAAGTAAGATGAGTGCACAAATTGAAAGACATTACCACAATCCTAGAAAAATCTTTGCAGGACACATATTTTATCATGGTGAATTTATAATTTTATATATATATATATATATATATATATATATATATATCCACACACATACACAAATATTCAGATAGTAAAATATATACCTATAAAGGAAAAAAGTCATAGCTTACCTTTGTACCATACAACAAGGATTCATATTATATTCCTCACACTAATACACATTCACCCCTCATATTCATGTTTTACAATGTATTTAAAGATCAATGAGAAAAATTATAAGAATTTTAAAATCAATAATGGAAGGGTTGGATATTTAGCTCAGTGGTAGATTACTGAGGCTCTGTGATTGGTCCTCAACCCCAAATTTATTTTAAATTCAACAATGGCTAATTTTAAGTGTAAATGCCTGATCCACACAAACTACAGTTCATTCAAGAAGGTAAAGTGTTGGGGCCGGTGAGATGGCTCAGCGGCTTAAGCGCCTGCCCGGCAAGCGGTAGGGCCCGAGTTCGACTCCTGGAACCCACATACGAAAAAGGGGGGCCGGTGATATCGCTCAGCGGCACGGGCGCCTGCTGGCGCGCGAGGTCCTGAGGTCGACCTCCCGGTACCCACAAAAAAAAAAAAAAAGAAGATAAAGTGTTAATGATTTGTAGAACATTACAGTAGAACATAATTTGTAAAATATCCATAGTCGATACTGTATTATAACAGATATGCAATGTAAAATGGCAAAGAAAATGACATTAACATAAAAAGTCACATAGGATTTTATATATAATATTTTAAGATGTACTAAATATATCATAGCATTTTAATAAATGCATTTATATGACTGAAAATGAATTCTAAAATTTTATACTTTAAGAAAAGTTTTGGGTAGTTTTCTTAAAATTGTTTTAAAAAAACTATATCATATGCAGTAGTAGAACTAAAATTTTACTTACAAATGTAATAAGAAAATTGTATATTGTTATAGAATTGTGTGGATATTAAATATGAATATGTAAATTATAATATTCTATAGGGAAAAATTAGTGAAATACCAAAAGCTTGACAACGGTCACTCCATATCAGTGTTTTACACACCATAGCATGGATTTCCATGAACTACATGAGGATCTTTGCCCAATACTAATACTGACTCTGATTTGTAAGTCTGGGATGCAGAGTGATATTTTGCATGCATAACAATTCCTCAGGTGATACCAGTGCCACTACTGATCTTAGAGTCATACTTTAAAGTCAAGTATCTATATGAAGTGATGAAGAATAATATTTCTGCTTCATTATGCTTTTCTGTACTATCAAAATTTCCAGGAATAAAATATTTATATGAATTTTACCTTATATGGTAAATTCATAGTAACTGGAAATTTATTATAGTATAAACTGATTTATTTTTGTCTTTTTGAGACAGGGTTTCATTGTGCAGTTCAGGCTGGGGTTGAACTCACTTTGTAGCCCAGGTTTGCCTCAAACTCGCAGTAATCCTCCTTGCCTCTGTCTCCCAACTGCTTACAAACATTCTTTGGGTGAACTGAGTGCATACACCGCCATGACCAGCCTAAACTGATTTTTAAATATATTTTAAAATAATGCTATCATTTTTTTCATTTTTGTAATCTTTAGAGCAAACCAGTAATACTCTTCTTGCTCTAACAAACCATCCGAAGCTTTCTATAGTGGACAATAGTAGTGGGACAATAAGTGAAGTAATAAAACTTGGAGATTGTGGGAGGGATTGATAAGACAATTTGGGTGACCCAAGGTAGTATGTTAAAATCTTAATTAGTCATATGTATTAAATCTTTGGATTCGTCTCTTTTGAAACTAACAATATTTATGTGTTTAGACTATCAGTGTTTCATTAACAGAAATAATGTCTCAATTCTAATGAAAAAGTCAATATAGTTTATAAGTATGGCAATATGAGTTGGCTAAATATGCATCTAAAGAACATTTATTTAGATAAGTTTGATCCATAATTTTAAATATAGTTACTACTGTTAGTAGTTGACCAATATTTTCACTAGTATCCTGCTAATGTGAACCATTATTTCTCAAGGTGCTCTTTTTAAAGTGACAGTATGGAATGTGAAAGTTTGAATATTTAATAATGTTTTTATAACACCAAGTTTTCCAGAAAGTTTTTGGTTTTCGTGTATATATAAATATGTTGTTAATAATGTATATTTCTCTATTAGGGAAAATGAGTAAGAGGTTTTGGAACATGGAGAAGAGAAAAATAATTGCATAGTTCAGTGATGTAGACAAAAATAAGAGCATTGTATCAGGAAAAAAATACTCAACTCTCATATTATGTACTACCAGTGAGCCTGATGCTGCCTAGACAAAGCCTACACACACTAGTGCCTTTTACTTTCTTTCACAAATGTTGGATTTTGAATTCTGCTTGAAATGTTCTTTAGCAAGAACAGATACTGCACAATACTAGAAATTTCTTGTTTGAGAAAACTGGTATACTTCCTGATGCATAAAGAGAGATTGTTCAATTGTTCATATATAGTGTTTACCTACATATATAAATAAAAGGAGAATAAACTTTTAAGTATGTGCTGAAGGTTATGCTGGGCATTTTATTTAGGATGAAAACTTCAATGTTATAAAAGAATACAACCATTAAATTTAAAAACTATCATTTTCAAAAAGCCAGACACAAAAGTTCACATTTTATGTGATTTCAGTTATATGAAATATTTACAACAGGTAAATTCAGGAAAACAGAGAGTAGATTAGTGTTTGGGAATGGGAGACAGCAAGAATGGAAAATGAGTGGTAATAGATTTGAGGTTCCCTTTATGGGGCAGTGAAAGTGTTCTGAAATTAGATAGAAACTTTGCAAATACACTAAAATATGGAATTATATTTTTTAAAAGAATGACTATTATGCAAATTAAATTTAACTTTTAAAATCAGCTTGTTTTTGGCTAGCAGAGTGTTTACGCTCTTAATTTTAGACATAAATTTTAGGAAACAAGAAGTCATATTTCAAAAACCTTGAAATTCTTGGTTTTATTTTTATGATTATACTTAATGAACCTGCACTCATATTTCTGGAAAAAAAATCTATATATTTCTAATTCCAATTGTATATAAAGTACCTATATATTTTATTAATGAATATATGTTAACTTATAAAAACTATGTAATGATGTTGTTATGAAGTATAATTAGGAGCATATGGTAGCATTTATCCCCTCATTGAATAAACATGTATTTAGCATCCTCTATGGGAATATTGAGATGTTGAAAACAAGAGATCAACAAAGATCGACAAAGAGATGAATGTGAAACAATTTTAAATATATTTTTCATAATTTTTTTTATTTTGGGTACCAGGAATCAAACTCAGGACCTCACGCTTGCCAGGCAGGTGCTTGCCACTGAGCTAAATCCCCGGCCCATATTTTTCATAATTAATATTTGTTATTATAATAGGATTTATCTGAAGGCAGTGACATGGTTTTTATTCCTGTAAATTCTGGGCTATTGATGAGAATTACTATAAGGATGGGAAGATGTGCATGGCTTAAATCTGGCAAATCTGGTTGGAAAATCAGTTCTGTCACCTAGTTAGTAATAGGCATATTAATTTCTTTGTTTAATAGAAGAAGTAATACTTGACAGGATTTTGATGAGAATTAAATGAAATTATGCTTATCAATTGTCCATTGTAATATCTGACATATGACAGTTGTTCAATAAAACATTAATATTATTAATTATTATTACAGTAATGGATCAGTATGTACTGAATGAACTACAGTAGAGTGCAATAGGCACTACAATCAACATTAATTTTAAAATTTCATGAGATCATAAAATATCTAGGAACTAGTCGTGCTACTCTGGACAGGATCCAGAATGTCAGTGATGTCTTAGGGTCCCTGAGAATAGGTAAAGTCTCCCAATCAGGAAAGGGCAAATGAAGGGGAGCAACAAAAAAAATCTCAGTCCAGATAGACTATCCCTGTGTTACTACAACAATGACAAAAGTTTTCTCCAGGTGCTGGATAACTTTATGGGCATAAGTTCTCCACAGACTATCAAGAAACAATGTCACGTCAATCTGGGATACAAATCATGTTGTAGAAGAAGTGCATTTGATACAGTTCTGTACTGAATTACCCAATAACCTTACCTGAATATAAGCTAGGAACCTCTAAGATAAGCATTTACCTTGTTGGCCAGAGAATGTAGCTGAGAGCTGTAATGAGAAACTATTTTTGCCAGGTGTCTGTCAAAGCATTTGTATCTGTGTCTTCTATGGCAATTTACTTGAAATTCTCAATGAGGAAATGTCAACTTTTAAAATCTACTTTTAAATTGAATTATCGAGACACCATTTCTTAGCTTCTTCCTTAGCCTTCAATGCCTAGTTTCCATTACATATTTTATAGTAGATGAGGTAATTATCACG
This sequence comes from Erethizon dorsatum, assembly GCA_028451465.1. NCBI lineage: Eukaryota > Metazoa > Chordata > Mammalia > Rodentia > Erethizontidae > Erethizon > Erethizon dorsatum. The sequence continues at coordinate 21,976,393 of CM051824.1, forward strand.
CTGCTCACTGAACTCTACTTTAAATGATAACTACACTATCGCAACACAACGTTTACACTCATTACGTTCTCATTCTTATACAATATTGTCTTGAGTAGGTACTGACAGATAAAATTAGTATCCCTTCTTTTTAAATGAGAAAAGAAAGAGTTTTGAGACCAAAAGTGTTAACTTTTCCCCCAGCATATTTATTTTAAATTGTTTTTACTTTGTGTGGCAATATTAAGAAAAATAAGTAACACTTTAGGGAAAGCCTCTTACCCCTTAAAATTCATGTACATATGCACAGCACATGCACACACACAACTCAACATATCCTTCCACTTATAATTCTATTTTGAAATAATTTTTAAAAACAGCATTAGTCTTTTGCCAAAGTAAACAGCAAATATATGTCCATCTTATTTAATCTTAAAGTTATTGTCTAATGTAAGGGGGAATTACAAATTTGGGAGCATGTCCAATAATGTACATAAACATACAACGAGTTATGCAAGAAAAGAAAAATTTGGTCTTTCTCAAGGGTTAATTCAATTCAAATTTGAAAAATGAAGCAGATGTGTTGGTCATCCTTCTAACCTCTTCATGTCCCTCTCACATCTGTTACAGGCATATCCTGGATCACCTGCTATTTTCATAGCACTATGCTTTATAAGATCAATTGTTCTTTACACATTCTCAAGGAGACTGCATAAAACATTTTGTTTAATTGGCTCATTAAAAGCTATCAACTATCGTACTGAGTCGATGACTTTGAAAGTCAACTTGAGTTCAATTTATTCATCAGAAATCAATGATAACACAGTAACTGAGGAATACATATATATATATATATATATATATATATGTATATATATGTACAGAAAGGAGAAACAGTTCAATTAACTCATGATTTTTCACAATAGTGAATCTTAATTGCATGGAATTTAATGTAAAGGAGTTGCGTGGTAGCTCATTCAATATGGTAGATACAATGGAAGAGTATGAACCTATATTTGGCTAGTTTTTACATATTAAACATATATATATATATATATGTATATGTGTGTGTGTGTGTGTATGCGTGCACAACATGATGTGTACAAATAATCTGAAAGTTAGCAACACTGAACAAAACAGTGTTAATCACGTTTATCTGACCCCATTCTAAACTCTCTTCAAGACAAGATCTGAATATTTGGAATAAAGTAGGCTGATAAAAAATCTAGTTTAAAACAGAACTTACCTCATTTTAAAAGCTTCTGAGTAAAAGGGAGAAGTAATTAGTGTGTGGGCTTTCTGTGTCTCAGCAGCTTTATCACAGTACTTGGGTTTTTGAGTATAGCTTTTTCGGATTCTGGTGGAATAGAGTAAATTAAGGGATTGATGAAGGCAGGCTTGAAAATTGAAAGTTGAACTACAGGCATTAGCAACATGACTTTACTTTTAAGATTAGCCAGATATAATCATGATAATTAATATTGGTACACAATTTATAATCTAAAGCATATTACATTATCTAATTTGCTGCTCCATGACATTGTAAAATAAGAAGGTATTCTTTTTATAAATTTTTTAAAAAGCATGGTTAATAAACACAAGGTTATAAATCAAGGATATGGCAAAGTTAGAACTTAAATCAATATTTGCTTTTACTTCAAATGACATGTTCTTTATAATATTGCACTAAGCCTTTGTTTTTCCTCTCTTTTAACTGATACAACATTGTAATTTCCTATTATTTTTAGTTCAAACTTATATACAAATGAAAATAAACATATGTAGGTAGAGAAATTTATATAAATTGTGATTATGTAACAACTACTGCGTTTCAAGTATTGTGCTAAAATCTTTCCATGAATTATCCTATGTGGCCCTCAAAATGCTGCAATCAAGAAAACATGTTTTCCTCTACTTTGAAAACAAAATTAACTTGTTTCTTAGATAAATTTTACATATACAAACTAAGAGCTGTATGGAATAAATTAAAAGTTGTCATTTTCTACCAACCAGTGAACTATTATTAACATCTAGGCATACGCTTTCATAGGCTTTTAAAATATGTATTGTGAGGAATTTAGGCATAGAAGTTTGCACAATTGGCTCAAGGTGACATGATCAAATAAAAATAAAATCCAGAACCATTGAATACAATTGTTCCCTACCACCAAGGGGGCTGTAGATGTGTAACCGTAGAAAACACCCTTATTGTATGGGTGGCACACAAACAGACAGAGGATTGTATTGGGCCCCGGGTCAAATTTTCCAACCTGCTGTTGACTATTACTAGACACTACCTCTGAAAACAAAACAAAAGTAAAGAACTTTGGCTTGATCATGCTGTTTTGGAAGGATAGATGCTTATTGACAACAAATTGGACTAATAAGTCTGGGAGGAAATGAGAGTATAGCTTCAGGTATAGTCGACTACATGAGGCAAATAAAGCTCACTTATAGAAAAATGACTTTAGATATGGATAAAATATCTTAAATATCTTTGGCTTTTTTTTTTTTTACTCTTTCCCAAAGCAGTCAGGTAAAGATCACTGAACAAACATTTAGTTTGTTTCTTGATTGCCTACTGCACTGCCACTGCACATGGGTTAATTACTTGCTATAGAACATGTCAGTCTAGAAGACTTTTGTTCAGGTTTAAAAAATCTGATGCAACTCATTTGAAAATGAAAAGTCTCTTGTCAATTACTTATTTCTAAAGAAATTATGTCAGTCAGACATATGGAATGTGCTCCACAGGATGATTGAGAAGAAACCAGGATCTCACTGAAGGCAGTTATGTTGATTCTAGGCCAATACATAAGTCATTATGCTTAGTTGCTTAGTTTTCTGCTATTTCATTTTAATATCTAAGCATTAGTGCTATACAAGTGAATGAAAAGAAAGGAAAAATGACTTTGGGATATTTAGACAACTCTCCTGAAGAATCATCCACTCTGACAAGATAACAGTTTAGTGCTGAAAGACAAATAGCCTTCCAAACCCAAAGACATTTGTCAAGAAATTTTAAAAAAAGGAAACATAATATATTATTTGAAGTACATTCTTTTAAGAAGATAGTGTAGTTTTCTTGATTCAAGTCTGCTAAATAACCATGTATAAAAGAATAAATGTAGCTGCAAATTGTGAAAACTATTGCCAAGTTTAGCAGATAAAATAAAAAGAGACTGACAAAGTTTAGTGAAAGAAGGAAAAAAAAAACTGTATTTTCAAGATGACATCTTTTTGACTGGACAAAGTAATAAAGACATTTATAAAATTTGCTTTAAAATTACCATTTTAATTTTCAATAAATCATAACATTTTCATTTCTAAATATATTTATAGTCATCCAATGAAGAAAGATCAACTAATGAAAACCAGGACTAACAGACTTAAAAATCAACAGAACTAATTAATTATTCAACTTTACCTATATTAAACTTATAGAAGAAAGCTTATTTGAAATAATTATCAAATTAAATAAGTTTGTTAGGGTCATATGACAATTGTAGAGAGAAAGAAAACAAAAATTTAGCTTTGATTGATACTTTACAATATTTGTTTGCATATTGTATTTAAACTATATAAATTTTTATTTTACAATATGATCTTGTTTTAGTCAAACGAACAAAGTATTCTAAATCATTGAAATATATTAGAAATACAAGAATACCTACTGTATTTCAAAACAATCAAAACAATATACGGAAGAAGATAAAAGTAGGGAAGAGAAAATAGTAAGGAAGGAAGGAAGCAAGTAAGAAGAAAAGACAAATGAGAGAAAGAAAAAAGAGAGGACAAGGATTTCAGGTACATTGGGATACTGAGGATTCCTACCACAAGGACTTTATGAAGTGTCTGCCTCTCCTCTTCCACTGAGGAACCCTGACCCACCCTGGCTTGGCCTTCCTGAGAAGTAGCCGTTCCTGACATTAATTGGCTTCAGTGTAGCTCAACACTATTTGTTTTTCCTCTTTCAGCCACAGCACATTTACAGGAATAAAGATAGTCAATTTTTAAAATGCCTGCTAATCTGTGACTAAAAATGCCATCAAATAAAACAGACTCACATTGTTTTTCATTGGGATTTGTTGGTTAGCTTGTTTCAATTAGAAAACAGAAGCAATTGGGGATGGAACAATTAAAAAAAGTTACCATAAGATTCTGCCACAAGGTGGAATGGGTGCCAGAGGTCCTTGAAAAATCCAAACGATTGACCAAAAATAATTTATGGAAGAACAGAGAAAACTCACAGAAAACCAGCTGGCTGCAGGCTATGGGAAAATAGATACAGGAAATGGGGTTGTGTCACATTTATGTGTATGTATGGTTTTGTGATATCTTTCTTCAGCATTAGTTTCCTTGAATTTTGTATTGCTAAGAAATTCACCTCTTCATTTTGCATCCATCCTTAATATAGGTCTCATCTATGTGTATATGAATATGTATATGCATGTGTGAATATATATGCATATGTGTATGCACATATGTATGTGCATTTGTATGTTTGTATTTCAATTACACAGTTTTCTGACCCTTTTACCCATTAGAAGAATACAGGGAATTATTTAACAAGAGGTCAATGTTTAATTGGTCTAGGAGGTAGGAAGGGCATGGTATGTTGTTTGAAAGCTCCCATGAAGACTCTAATGTTCAAAGGACTTAGAACCATTGGGGCACTTGGTTGATTCTCAGTTCCTTGATATCAAAAGAGCCAGGCTGAAATTCATGTTTTGAATAGTATGAAAAGTTAAAATTACCCAGGATAACACCATGATTTAACAACTAAATTGTATGTTACTGCACTGTGAAGAAGTTTTCCCTTTAGTTAATGGTCTTCTTGTGGCTAATGATAATCCAATTAATTTGTTTAGCTTACTCCAGGTTTCAAAGCATTTTCATAATTGCTTTCACCCATAACTACTATTGTACTGCTAGCCTATTCTTTTCTACCAATTTTTACACATACCTATGTCTCATAATAACTATTACAATTATATAAGCTTTACCTAATTTTTCATAGGATATCTCCTTTAAATTATATTATTAGAGGAGGCATGAATTTATTTATCTTTCTGAATAATAATGTATCTTTTTATCAAAAACATCAAATTTTGTACCAGGGGTTAGCAAAATTTTTCTATAAAAAGCCAAATGATTTTAAAAGCTATGGAGACCGTGCAGTCTCTGTTGTAATCACACTGCCGTGGTAGTACAGCCATTCATATACAACATGAAAATGTGAACATCGCTATGGCACAAGGAAGATATTCACCAAAATATGTGGTGCCCTACCATGTCCTATAAAAACTATAATACGATACCATGTATTATATGAACCATAGTTTGGATTTGTAAACAAATATCGTGCTACAGTAATTAACTTTCAAACTGTACAAATGTTGGATATTATCCTTAGATATTGAAAATATGAAGAGAAATTAGATAAACAGAGTTTTTGCCCAAAATAGGCAATATTTTCAGGGAGGAGGAGAATATACTTCTTTAATTTACCCCTTATATCATTAGGATTAAGTCTTAGCCAAAATATACTCAGGTTTGGATAGTTTTATTTGTGGTGTAAAGTAACACGAAATTATCTATTTCTTCAGTGAATTACTTTATCTCACATTATATGCTATGCTTATAACAGTCTTTTATATTTTTAAATAATTTATTCCAATCTCTTTCATCTCTTAGACTTTTCCATTGATACTGACCCTTGATTTGTCATCTTTTCTGATCTTGGTTATAGCCAATCTGCTCCCTATTCCTGAGTTCGTATTTTAGATTTGTGTCTGTCTTATTCTTGCTTTTGTACTTGATCTCAGATTGTGATCATATAATTTTAACCAACTTTTGATTCATAGAGCCGCTATCTGTTTTTTAATCTGGTAGTATATATAAGTCTAAGACTTTACAAAAATTATTTTATTTTTTTGTAGTGTCAGGGACTGGTCTTGATTCTTGCACATGCTAAGCAAGAAACTCTACCACTGAGCTACGCCCCCAGCCCTCTAATTCTCTGAAGCAATTTTATTTCTTTGGAGAGTATGTTCTCATTGTTTTGGTGGTTTTTCTTCCCTTTAAACAATCTTATCTTTTCATAAACCACATGGTTATTCTCAGACTGCTTAGTATACTTATAGTACATGAAAGTGTACCCAGTTTTTAAAAAAGGGCAAGGCTAATTTCTTTAATTGGTTGGGCATTTTCTTTGAGTGTCAAAGCATCAGTCACAGACAATAGGAGACATTTTAATGCATGGTCTTTTCCTTTTGCGTCTTCACATATTCAGCAGTCTGGGGAAGGTGGAAGGAGAAAGCAGAGCGCGAGGCTGAGTCAGCCCCGTCCTACTGGACAGCTCCTTTTCTGTGGTGAAAACTCTTAAGCTGAGAGCAGTACCTCATCCTCTCCTACCACAGTGCGTGGGTCCTTTGCCAGCCTTGCCATTGCAAGAAAACTAAATGCAGCTGTTGAATCCCTGTGCTGCAGAAGACAGGTGATCTGGTTACAAATAAATTGTTTGAGGAAAAATGTTGCAAATGAGTAAGTCAAAAACAAACTTGTTGAAATGATAAATTGGTCAAAAATGAATTTTTCCAGTCACTGATTTTGCAATTTTTCCAGTCACTGATGCCTGCTTTATTTTTAAAAACAGCAATTACTCAAACTAAAGAAACAGTAGTCTGATTGTTTCTAATTTTAAAAAGTGGTCAGCCAGTGGTAATCTCTCGACTCTTACAAGCCACGATTCTTCAAATTAAGCATGTAGGTGTTTTAATTATGAGACAGTACAATTGAGAAAAAGTTTATAACGCCTATACTTACTAGAGCTGATGAATTAATGAGAAATAATGTAGTTTGGGAAGTTTTCTGTCAGAATAGTACATACTTTTATATAGTTAGCTTTTTCACTTTATTAATTTTACCTTATATAGTGTTTAGTTTTCTAAGTAGTTTTGATAAAAACTTCATCATAATATGCCAGTTAAAGAAAATAAATGCCCTCTATTTCTGTGGTTTGAAATATTTGTCTATCATCCAATTTTGATCAAATTATGAGTTGGTCTCTATCACCCAGTTTGACTAGTTATTTACAAAGCAGGAATGAATGTCTCCGTAAAATTTTTTTAGAAATGGTAATTGTACACCTTAACATACTATCCTTTTGTTGTTAAAACAAGATACATTTTTCTTTTCAAGCACTGTGTTTTGAAGAGTTCACTGGGATCCATTCCTCATGGCTTCTAACCGCCTGCGCATTTGGATAAGAGCTCGCAGTCGCCTGTACATATTTCCGCAAAGTCTGCAGGTTCTATAGCCTGCTTCTCTGCATGCTCAGAACAATTCCCACTCACTGACATTGATAATGCCCTATTTTCATGTTTCAGATGAGGAAACCGAGGAAATGTCTGACAGCTAGAAATCAGACAAATTTTTTTAAATGCCACAGAGAACATTTCTAAATCATAGTACTTTGTTTGAATTTTCTATCATTCATATCAACACAGGTTGCTTGAAGACTCTCTAGTCAAGTTATCAGATTTTTTTTTGTCATTTTAGCAATGTGTGTATATGTAACAAAAATTTAAGTAGAAAATCTTCTATAAATATATTTTACTTCAAATTTTTAACTTAGTTTTCTTTTTTTTTTTCCATTTCATATTGTGATCTAATTTTGGACCCAATGTTCCTGTTATGTTTGCCAAAGACACTCATTAATTCTATTACCTCTAGCAGGATAAAAGGGGAATTTTGAAATGACTAGCAGCTACAGATCAATACTCTAACTCAATAGAGATAATTATTGGAATCACTAGGAGACTAGCAAGCTGTCAGCTGTAAGCAATCATTTTAGGACTGAGATAAATCTGCAGAAAATATGAAGCAAATTTTAAGCATATTATTTTAAAATTGAAAGTCTTATACTCATGGATGTTTTTCCTTTTTTATTTTCACTGATCTGTTATCATTAGTTCCTGGTGATATATATTGATTTTTAAATACTTTGGCCAACTAGCTTTCATGCTGAGGGATAATTATTCTATCTTTTTTTCATCTACTATCACTGCTTTTTTATTAAAATGAAATATTTTGCTTCTTGTTATTTTAACATATGAGTATCTTATTTGGACTTAAATATTAAGAGTAATGTGTTATGGAAATATAAGAGAAAGGATGGTCATATATCTACAAATGAAAGTACAATTTCCTGTAAACATAGCAGCTCTTCCATATCTACATTCAGCTTTACTGGTAAATTAGCATTTTGTGTGCTGATGTGTTTTCTTTGAACCATTGAGTTTGAAGTTATCACCAAGAACTTGACTCTTTATCTCTCTCAGATTCCATGTAGCTTTCTGTTCTTAAACTATGTTAGTGAAATATTCTTTTTTCTTCATTTGACAGGTTTCTTTTTAACTTCTATGCTGGGATTCTTAACTCCTTTTCAAAAATTATTGAATGAGGCCTAGAACCCTATTATATTTGTGAACTCAAATAGGAAGCTATTCTATTGTATATGCCCTGAAGAAAATCAATGAGGCAAAGCATTACATCAAGAACTTTTTTCACTTTTGTTTGAATTTCTGTGTCAGTATTCTTGGCATTGTAAGAAAATAATTAAAAGAAAATTAATAGACATTTTTACAAAGATATTCACACAAACACACACTTCCGCATTACAGAGGAGTAAAAGCCATGCTAATATAAATGTTAGAATAAAACTTGTGTGTTAATTCTAAGATAGTATCATTGTAAAACATGGTCAGTAAAACATATATGAAATAAAAGATAAGAGAAACTTTGTGTCTATTAGATACATACTATGGCCATAACTGATCAATATTAAGTGTTTCATTCTGTCTTGTATGAAAAAGGAAGTGTGACCTTGTCCTTATTTCATCTTGAATTCAAATTCCCAAGTTGTAAGTAGTATTTTTTTTAATTATGCTTATCCTCTTTTAGTCGAAGATCAAAAATGTCTCCCAACACAGCCTACTTCAAACTTGAAAATCAAATACATGTACAAAATTACATATAAGCTACTTCAGGACCTTGAGAAAAAACACAAATGGAAGCATTTAAGAACCAAGAAACAATACATTTTTTTAAAACAGTAATATACTGGAGGGAAATAGAGGTTTGACTTCCGTAGATGGTTTGACCGTCAAGATAACCATCCACTGTTTTCAGTTTCTTATTTGACAAGGCGAGAAAAGAGTGGAAAAAGGAGAAGAAAAAAAGCAGGAAAGGAAAAATTTTATGCAGGTGCTAAGATTGGAAAGCTGATAATCATTTTTTTATGTAAATAGAGCTAACAAATGAGAGCCTTACACAAAAACTGGTTTTATAAGCACCTAGGGACCTTTAAAAGTTTGGTGCATAATCTATCTTACAAGAAAGTATGGAAAGTAGTTTCAAGCCATGGCATTACATGTATTAATTTTAGAAGTAGACTTGCACACATGGCTAGTGATCCACTATGAGAATTCATTTATTTTGGTTTCAATTGCTTAGTCCTAGGCAGTAGGATGATGGATTTATTCTGAACCTAGAATCTTTCTTTTCAAAGTCAAACATATGTAGTCCAGAGAAAAGCACTTAATTCATTTGATAATCAGAGCTTCTTCTTTAGGAACTATAAAGTGAAATAAAAATAGTTCCTTCATTCCTATTCCACCATTTTTTGTCATAGCCTCCTTTTCCAATTATCTTTTTCCCACACTCATAACTATAACACATTAGTTTACTGTATTAATATATCCAATTATTTGAATTAGATTATTCTTTGTGCTTTGGGAATTTTCCTGATTACTGTAGGATGCTTAGCAGTATGCCTGGCTTTTACCATCCAGTGACAATAGCGTCCACCCCTTGTGTTGACAATCAAAAACATCAACAGGTGTCACCAAATGCCCCATGGGGACAAAACTACCCAGGGTTAAAAACCATTACTCTAATGTTTATACTATTGTCTGTAACTTGTTTTTCAGGATCTTGTTGAACTAGACACATGAAAGTAAAAATATTCATGTGTTTAAGTCATTTGAGAATATGACATTGACATAACTATTTAGAGAATGGAGGATGCAATTATCAAAATATTTCATAATAATGAAATAACATGTAATGATTGCTAAATCTTGCAAACATAATACAAAGTAGATAAAATATATTTACTTTTCTAATACTTATTTAAGCCTATGAAATAAACATAATTACATTTCCATTTTATAGGAGTGAAAAGTGTGGTTTGGAAAGTTGAATGATATCAAGATTAAATAGCTAGTGAAAGAAGTAGTTAAGTTGTGTATTTTGCAATATTCAAGACACAAGTTTAGGTCAGAAAACTAGTGTGGTTTTAAAAATACTTAGCAGATAGTGACATAACTTTTGTCAAAGGTATATATGCGTAGAAGGTTAAGGATACAGATCTCTCCGTAACTATCTCCATAATTTATCTTTATTGCTCTAATTCTTCACAGAACACCTGAGTGTTCAAACTGAGTCCTGTCTTTGTTACTTTTCTCATTGCTGAGACAAAATACCCACCACCCAAAGTTAAAGGAGGAAAATTTTATTTTGGCTCAAAGTTTGTATAAGTTTCAGATCATAGTTGGCTGGTTCCAAGGCAGGGTGCCACGGCAGAAGGTCATTGCAGAGGAGAAACAGTCCATGGTGGGCAGAGGGCAGCAAAGCAGAAGGCAGCAAGCAGCAAAGTAGCAGAGAAGCAAGCAACTATAGCAGCCCTCTTTCTGTCCTTCATATTCTATCCAAGATACACATCCTTAGGGAGGGTAGCACTCAAACCCAAGGTGGGCTTTCCCATTATCCACACCCAGAACTATGCAAAACCAATCAGTGGACTAATTTAGTAATCACACACCCTTGATGCCAGAATCACACACTTAATCCCAGAATCACACACTCTATATCCAGCCACTTCTGAAAAGCCCTGCCTATGACTGAATGAGGGTTTGGAGGTAAATCTAGACACAATCCATAACAGTCTTCATAGATTTCATTTTTTAAGTCAAGCTGAAGGGATTGGTGTAAATTAAAACAGAGAAACAAGTAAAAACCCCACAAACATGAATAGTTTCTGATATTATGCTTCCTTAGAGATAATTAACAGTAGCAAGGCCAGCAGCGAACTGCAAGAGACCTGCCCAGACAAATTGGTGGCAATCTTTGAGGTCTGGCTCATGTTTGCCATGTAGAAATCTGTTGATTTCTCAAGAAAGGAAGGCGTGTCATACTTTTAAATAACATTTTTTACTGCTTTTTATAAATTCAAATCAAAGAAAAATCAAAATGGTCCAACAAAACACACATGGAGATGAGTACAATTTGTTGGCCTTTTTGTGGCCTCTTCTCTAAACGATGTGTCTTTAAGTAATGGATGGCATTGTATGGATTTCACTCTTTATTATAAAAACAAAAAGGAATTCTATTCTTACCCCTCTTCAATTACTAAGCTTGTCGTCATCTAACTGACATTTTGACCATCTTTAGAAGCATCATAGGTTTACCAAGTATTTCTTTTTTAAACTATTATAATATTAATTTTTCAAGAATAATTTTACCAATTGAGAGGCTATCATGCCTATTTTGTAGAAAAGAAACCTAAAGACTTAAAAAAATTGCTCAACTCATAAATTTGATATATTCTTGGTCAGAGCATGGCTTAAATAATGAACACTAAGAAGACTATTGGCAAAACAGTGTCTATATGTCTTTTTTATTTATATGTTTTCAACATAAACAAGAAACATTATGCTTATGCATCAAAATTCACTAAAATATGCCCTAAAATATGGTATGAAAACCAAATATCTAAAAATAAATATATTTTTCCTTTCAGATAAATGGTATTTGTTTAGATACATTACTCAAAGCATTCTTTATTTGGATTTTTAATTTTTAGAGTTATATTAAGGAGATCTAAAATAAATCAACTTTACTGCCTGTTTCTAAAATTGATCTATGATGGTTTCTGAGTGATGTTATATAAAACAATGTATGCTAAAACAGAGTTACAATACCTAAATTCATGTATGGTTCCACTTTTCTTGATTCATTTGGCATCAAAGCAAATTTTCATGCCAATACTTCAGCACAGACATTTAAATTACCCTTGCACATACACACATACACACACACACACAAACCTGTATAAAATCATGATCATATTGTATATATGTAATTGTCTATGTTTTTCATCTTTTCTCCTGCTAGTATCTGATTGTGTTTTTAATTTACATTTGTGACATCAAAAATATTCTGACATATACAGTATGAGCTGCTGAGTGATGTGTTATATATCAAAATATCTTTTGGTCAATATATAAGATAATCACCTTATTAAAAAAAACACAATTGTACCTCTTGGAATAGAGTTAACTCTTATTTCACTACTATTGCTGAGGGGAATTAAAAAGTATTCATCTTTATTTTCAGTTCTGTTGGATATACAGAAGTAATGTGAAAGAGGAATAATCATTCAATAATTCTTCATTGGTGTGATTTTGACCTTTAACCCAACTAACCCCCAAGGAAGCATTTGGCAGAGTACAGAGATATTTTTGATTATTCTGACTGGAAGTGAGGATACTACTAACATCTAGTGGATAGAAGCAAGGAATGCTACTAAATATTTTATAATACACAGTACAACTCACCTCCCAACTCTAATAAAGAATCACCAGGTCCAAAATGTCTGGTCTGTTGCATGCTTGGGTTGGAATGTGTTCCTTAAAAAATCATATATTGAAATCCTAATTCTCCATATCTCATAATGTGAATTTAAATAGAAATAAGGTGACTGTAGATGTAATTAAACATACAGTGAGGTGATATTGGAGAAGGGTTGATTCCCTAATAAAATGTGACTGGTGCCTTTATTAAAAGGGAGATTTAGGGCTGGTGAGATGGCTCAGCAGCTTAAGCTCCTGCCCAGCAAGTGCGAGAGCCCGAGTTCAACTCCCGGAACCCACATACGAAAAAGGAGCCGGTGATATAGCTCAGCGGCACGGGCGCCTGCTGGAGCATGAGGTCCTGAGGTCGACCCCCCGGTACCCACAAAAAAAAAAAAAAGAAAGAAAAGGGAGATTTAGCACAACATGTACAGGGAGAATACCATGTGAAGATGATAGCAGAGTTCAGACGATGCTTCTACAATGCAAGGAATCCTAAAGCTCACTATCAAATCACAAGACGTGACAGGAGAGTCTTGGAACACATTCTTCCTCCCAGCTTTCAGAAGGAACAAACCCTGCTGATGGCTTGAACTCAGGCTGCTAACTTCTCCAGTTTTATGACAATAAAAATCTGTTATTGAAGCAATTCAGTTTGTAATACTTTGCTATAGTTCCCTAGCAAACTAATGCACAGTGCTTAAAATTCTCTACGACTCAGCTTAGTTCCAGTTTTTGCTCAGAAACAGCTGAAGAAACAAACAAACAGTTAAAACCAAAAAACATAAAGCAAAACAAAAAAATGAGCCATGTCTGAAATGACTAAGGCTTGATTCATTTAGCAACACACTCACCTAGTTTAAATCAATTTTAAGTTTGAAATCAAAATACAAACAACATGGAGTACTACTCAATGACAAAGAAGGATAAACTCCAGGCTTTTATAGGTAAACGGATGTAACTTGAGACCATACTCATAAGTGAAATAAATCAAACTCGCATGTGTAAACACTGCATTGTCTCCCTAGTGTAAGAAACTGAAAGAGTAAATAAGATCCAAATTCTATAATAGATATTGTAAAAGGGAAAGTATTTGCTCAAAAGGAAAGAACTGGGGTGGAGGAAAGGAGAAAAGGAGGGGGAAAGAATATATACATATATATGTATATGTATATATATAAGAATATATACATATATATGTATACATACACAAGACAGCCAAGATAATTATACTACTAATTTCTTTTAGCTCACTGAAAACAATTGTTTGTGCTTATATTGTTTGATCAATTTTGCATGCCTGTATCTTGTAATCTGAGCAACTACTTTTAAGATAACAATATGCAATATATCAACAATTGTTAATTTCCTATTACCTTGCTTTGAAATTCTGTATCATTGTTTTTATTGTTTTTTTCTCTTTAAAATAAAAAAAAATACAAACAACAAAAACTTTGCTAATGTTTTCCCAACATGCAGTAAGGATGCCAAAAACAAGGATTACTTCTTGTAAATGTGGTTCCCTGGCTACAGTGGATCATATTTTTGAGCTAGATGTACCATATCAACTCTCAAATATGCGTCTTCATTTTTGGAATTTGCTCCAAGATAGGCGCAGGATATCTTCGTGCAGAACAAATTAGCAACTGAACAGCTGTATTTGTAAATATCAGGTGTCTAAGCTTCTGATTCTCTTTAATTCATGCAGTGAAAGTCACCTCCTTTGGTTTTTTTTATAACTGCATTGCAAATACTTTGATCTCTTTAAAGTCACCTTGTTTTTTTCTAGATGACAAAAATGTGTGTGCGTGTGTGTGCGTGTGTGTGAAAGGGGAAAGAGAAAGAGAGAGACACGGAGATCATATTTGTAAATGAGACTATACAGTAGGATACACCATCTTCTGCACTTTTCCTCGTGCATTTTTTTAATCTTTTGCCTTTTGTCATTTCTCTCAGTGTGAACGAGGTAACCGCTTCCTGGTAAGAAAACTGATCATTCTGCACTGCGTGTGTCGGAACATCAGTGTCTCCCTGTTGAGCAGTGTGTACTATGGTCCTTCTGCCAGTGGCTCCACCAGAGACTTTCTCACCGAAGCTATCTGTCAGGGATCAGTGGCACTCGAATATCACATTATTTTCAAGAGGACTATTTGGTGGGCAAATAGTACTTGTGTGGAATCAAGCCTCCATTTACTAAAGATTTGTAACTATTTTCTTAGGAAAAAATATTGCCCATTGTAATTCTTGCCATTCGTTTGCCTTAGTGTGTTAAAAATTTTCCCCAGATATACAGTTTACCACCTATTTTTAAAGAAAGGTAATCTATCTTGAAGGAAAGAGCATGTATTTTAGAATTATGTATGCTTTCTTCTAGGCTTCTAGGGTTACTTTTATTGTAATGTATAAAACATAGGGCCACCTATTAAATATTTTTTTTTAAACAATTGAACTACAATCAAAACAAAATGCTAGACTTAATTTCCATGCAGGTAATATGATAGACTAGAGAAACATTCTTTGTTGGCAATAGAGAAAGCAAACTTCTACACTGAGCATTTCAGACACTGAAGAGGACAACTAGTTTCTCTAACAGGTTAATAGCCCTGAAAGAAAAAAGAAGGAAGGCAACTGTTTTATATGAAATGGAAAGAGGAGACACAACCAAATGCATGTATGGATTAGATATTGATTCCAGCCCAAGCTTCAAAAAATATTTCTGAAGCCATTAGGAAAATATGATGACAGGCTGAATATTATATGATAAAAATATTGCCATTTTTTAGTTTTAAAACATATCCATGCATATTTAAAAGGCTGAATACAGTTGTAACTTTTGGGTGGGATGACATCGGGCTTGAAAGTAGTGTTATACTACTTTACCAAGAAAAATTAAAAAGAAGTGTTAGATGGAAAGGCAAACATCTTGATAAATGTTGAAAGTGAATGGTAAGCATTTATGAATTCATTGTGAAAATTTATTTTTCTTTTTGTGAAGTTTGAAATATTTTGTGGCACATTTAAAAATGAAGAACATAAACTTTAGATTCCCGCATTTCTAGCCCTAAATATTTTCTATCCATCTTAATCTAATTTACTAACATTTTGCTGGGTTAATATTTCTGATGTCAACCTCATATTGTGGACTAAGAAAAAAAGACAACACACACACATTAACTTTTTAGGTAAAGAAAATTTATTTTTAACTTATTTAGAAGGAAGATGAGCAACATAATTACTTGCTAACTAATAATTATTGCAGTCACTGTTTTACTATCCAGATACATTCCTTATTCATGCCAATCTATGCATAAATATACACATATATATGTAAATACACTCAATGTATATACATAATATGTGTATATAGATACACATATGTATGTGATATGTATATTGTTTCCTATACATTTGTATTTATACATGTAACCATTTGTGTATGTGTGTATATAGATAGTAATCAGGAGCAAGACATTAATTAAACTACCTTTCATTCCTGATAAATCCCTGCTTTTCAGAAACATATACAAACTTAAATAATATCTCACATTTAATTAGAAAAATACATTGCCATAAGTAGCATTTGGATGTTAATGTTAAGAGCTATATGGAGTTCCTCTTACAAATAGTTTCCTTTTCCAAGAGAATAAGATCAAGGTTAGCATATTCGAGCTTTTGTTAGAAAGTTATGTTTAGTTTGAATAATCCTAAACACCACATTTTTACACATAATCTTTAGTTGAAGTATTTCTGCAGTTGATGTTTAGTTCCAATCAAATAATACTCCCTTTACAAACTTTGTGTACTTTATATTCAAAAGGGTTCAAGGTACTCAAATATAAAGGACAGTATGTGCCTTAAAATGTATTCCTGTACCATAAGGGCTAAGCAAAGATAGTCTAATGCATACAATGGTCATGCAGAGCCTTATCTAAAAGATGTGATACATTAACAATGTCTGTCTTCATTTTCTTATCTGGGAAAGCGATGAAGTAAAAGCACAGGGAAACAAAGAAGAAAATGAGAAAATCTTCCCTATGGAAGCATTGTGCCTCCTGGAATCAAGGTGTGGGTGTTCTCTTATTTGGCTGAACAATGCTATTCTGCCCAAGTTGTGGGCTAAAACCTTCTCGCCTGTTTGTAGGCTGCAGAACTGACCATTTCAAATTTTAATTGCAAATAAATGATAAATATTTTTCCTGACAGATAGAGCTCAACATCCATTAGTTATTATTCCAGTAGAAATCCTTCATCACTTTAAGATGAAGGATGTTTGCAAGAGGAATTGTGCCAGATTATAGGATCATTAGACTGGTCTTGATTCATCATCTTTCATAAAGTTGGCTGTAATCTGCACATTTATATGATAATATTGCAGTTATGATGAAATGTTCCCATATTATATTTTTCCAATAAGACAATACTCGCTTAACTCTTTCTCTTTCTTGTCTCATGTAATGCCATTGCCAATTATCCCTTGAATTTGATTTCAGTAGACTGCATAAACAGTGACATTCATTTAGGCAACTTAAAGACTGTTGTGTGAGCATTACATGGACACCCTTCAGGGAATTAGAATTTTTTCAGAAGTATTTGTCTTGCAATTTTCCATGTTGTGTTACAAAAGGGCAATACATGTTGAGAAGCCAATGTGTGAATCCCCCTTTTCTATCCTATCAACAGTAGTTGCATCAGGTGTTGGAGAAAATATAAGCACACAGAAAAAGGTTAGGTATCAGGTGAAGCATTAACACTAAACTTAAATGACTAAACTAGAGGCAGGCTCTGACATACAATCAATATAGGAAAAGTTTTCTCTTGTTCTTCCAGGATCACACCCTGGTAACATACAAATAACAATGAAAAGAGAATACAAAAGACAAAGCAGTAAGGAGTTGGAAAGCAAAGCTCTCTTCTAAAGCCCAAGGACAGAGATGGCCTTCCAATGCCACACAAAAGCTTTCCTAGGCAAGAATTACTCTCAGAAGACCCAGAGCATCTGAGAAAAAAGACAGACCAACACCAGAATTACTTTTAATACCTTAATCCCTTTGCTTGGGACAGAAAAGCGCTACCCAGGACCAATATTGAGAGTTCCAAAAACTTTGTTTGGGAACAGTGGGAGTGGTAAATCAGGGGCAGAAGTGGAGAGGAATCACTGAGGCGACAGGTGCTATTATCATATCTTCGAGTTTCATCTTTAGCATGCTCTGAACATAAATTAATAAGCATTACATTAGTAGCACCTATCATTTGTATACCATTATATGATTGCAAAAATTAGATTTTAGTTTTAAAATATTTCCTATAAAGTCAAAAGACCTTGGAATTTTTTAATGTACAATAAAAAATTTCCATATTTTATTTTCCACTCCTGGATTATACACATAAATTCTAGACTCTATTATACACATGAATTTGTCTCACTATATTTTTTATTTGTTTTTCAGCCCTAGTTATACATATTAAGTAATTGCCATGTCTCATACATCAAATGAAATTTTGTAATAAGGACAGGCATTCTCATTTTAACTTTTAAAAATAATTTTACTTTTTTTCATGTAATTTGAGGTATACAAAAAGTAATGAATATAGAATAGGTCCTTATCCTTACTCTGAAAAGCTAACATCTTCTCACATGACTTTATTGTTTTCCCTTGTTCTGTTTTTTTCTATCCTATTTTCAAGCAATTGCATACATAATGTCCATTTAATGTCTAATTACAGTAGATCAGTGTGTAATTCCTAGAAAGTGAGGGCACTTTTTATATATCCATAATGGGACTATGAACATCAAGAAATTAGAAGTGATGAAATACTGTTTTCTAAAATACAGAACTCTCATAGAAGTTTCCAGTAGTTTGAATTACAGTCCTCTAGCAAAAAAAAATACTAATTTACTAAAACCTGTAAATCCCATATTACATATTACACTGATATTTCTCTGATATAATTTAAAAATAATTATAACATTTATTCTGCATGAATATACATGAACTCGCACACCTTATCTTCTCTAAGAAGTTAGTGGATTGATTTCCAAATCTTCCCTGGGTTTTGTAAATTCATTCCCAGTCCAGTGTACCATGTCACCTGTTTGCTATGAATATTAGAAAATAAGTATGGTTTTTATTGAGTACTTAACTTCTGCAACTGCGTGTCTAAAGTTTCCATAATATTTTGCTCTACTGAGAAACCCACCATTTCCAACACTTCTAAATAGGACTATCAAATCAGAGCCTTGATGATTTTTTTCCTCTTTACTAAATTTACTGCAACTTAGTTGAAATTTATCAGCTTGACAATCTGTTACAGTTTCGTGGGATCCAACGTTATTCAAGCTTCATTTAGAATTTCAGTAGATTAAGCAAGACCTTTATTTTTTGGTTATTACATGTACAGGACTTGTCAAAATCTTTGCAATAAAATGGCTATAATTTGGATACATCCTATAGGAGATGCAGATCATAAGGGAAATTCAAGAACACATCTTAAAGGAAGTACCGTTATGTTTTAATTAATACTTATTAATTTAAAAAATCATGGAAAATCTCCGTAGCTTTATTGTGGTCTCAGAAATTTAGACCATAATAAATCTATAGTGGCATCAATCAGACCATAGTTTTTGATTTCTTCTGCCTATCCATCAGTTTTGCAGTGCTAAAACATACATCAGAATGACTTGATTTAGCCAACAAAAGATGATAAAAATCTATATATTTTTATCGAAAGTTTGTTGTAATTTCAAGTACTTAACATCTAAGAAAATAATTATTTAAAAATATTTCATAGATGTTATCTAATAGAGAAACAATGAAGTTTTGTCCCTATACAATATTATTCTGTTAAAATAAATAAAGATAATGTTCCCTTGTGAGCCTAATGTTGTTCTAATGTTTATAATAGTTTTTAGTTTCATATAAAGCTTAAGGTAAAAATAAACAAATAAAAAATGTTGGTTAGACATACCTAATGTGAAAAGGGAAATATTTTAATATGAGTATAATTTGTACATATAGATAAACACAAGATAGTATTCAATTATTAATGCTTGGTGTGATATGAAAAATACCGTATTTCAAAAATTATTTTTATTGGGCTGGTGAGATGGCTCAGTGGCATAAGCACCTGCCTGGCAAGCATGAGGTCCTGAGTTGCACCCCGGTACCCACAAAAAAAAAAAAAAAATATATATATATATATTTTTTTTTTTAATTATTTTAAAATACTATATTTTTTTCTAACAAATAGAACATAAATTGATACCTCGGTTGTCAAATGTGTCCAAGCTCAAACTTTTCATTACTCCAAGAGCAAAGTTTCAAAAATATCCATCCCACGTTCGGTGTTGTAACTGCTGGATAGCCAACCAAAAATCTGACTTGAAAAAACCTGTGATGGGTGAGAGTGAGTCACGCATAGTGTCCCTGCGCACATAAAGGGGTGACTCTTCAAAGTGCTGCTCTTGCCAAAACAACATAGAGTGCTTGAGTTAGTGCGTTAAAACATTTGTCATTGTGCATTTTTTTTCTTTTGCACTTTATTTGCGTAAGGTATCATAACCATGGCTCTAAAGAAAGTAATACCAGCGGTAAAGCTAAGAGGAAAACGCTGAGAACCACAGTAGAGTTAAAGAAAGAAATCACTGAGAATGTGTTAAAGTCCTGAAAAAATGAATTTATAAGTGTAATTTTTGGATCTCAGATCAAATTACTTGGTTTTCAATTAGTTATGGAAAAAAAGGTTCCGTTTTTGAACTTTTTGGTGTTCGAACACGAGCTTTGAAGGAATTGAATATGACAACGGCGGTATCTCTGTGTATTTGACACTAAAGGAACTCTATTTTAAAAATATACTTCTTGGGTGATATAGCTCAGCGGCATAAGCGCCTGCCTGGCAAGCACGAGGTCCTGAGTTCAACTCCCAGTACCCGCATATAAAAAAATAAATAAATAAAAATATACTTCTTAAATGAAACAAATAAATGAGAATATCCATTCATACTTCCTTTTAGCTTTCCTTAACTAAAATAAATTATAAAAATAAATTTAAAACAAGTGTATTCATCTCATTGTACATTCTGTGATTCAAACTTATAGTTGGTATTAAAGAGAAAACTTAGCTACCCCTATTTTTCTCCACTTCGGAAGCCATCCTGTGTAGTTTCTCTTATCAGTTGATTTCCTGACTTGAGCCCGAAACCTCTTAATTAACTGTATGTTGAGAATAATTTTGTCGAAGTCTTGCTTTATGAAGGCAGAAGGAAAGTAAAACTGGAGGTAGGAAACTGTTATGCTAACAGCTCAGTACTCTCAGTAGCATAAATCTTAGAAATATGCACGTGCTGGTGGGGATAATGGAAGAAATTAAATTGAAGAGAACCCAGAATGTGCATCCCTTCAGCATTTGGCAGGTGAGATTTATAATGCTGAATTATGACTTCATGGAGTCTGAGTTTTACATTTTTTATAAAGTAAGGGTTTAGACATTAACATACAAACAGGATCTGATAAAAAACAAACCACTCCAAACCAAACCAAAACAAAAGCAGATGCTATTATAAGTTGGCAGTTAGCTTAACTTGCCTAAGGTCAAGTGAATCCTAATTGCAAAGCTGTGCCTGATTCTGCATGTCAAATCATAATCTATTAGGCAAATTTCAAATGCTGAATATTTAATGCAATATGATGATTAAACCATGGTCTTCATTTGCCTCTTTTTTAAAGTACTTGTAAAGAATAATTGAAAATCATAGTAACAATATTGAATTAGTTCTTGCAATTTTTCTACTAAAAAGCCCATAGGAATTTTCCATGGAAATATAGATTTTCATTAATAAATGCTTAGGGAAAAGATATAAGTGTTCTAAAAATAAATAGGTATTTTACTGGGGAGAAAATCTACCTACTATAATTACATGGATATTCTGTGGACCACTAAGCTCTGTTAGACTTCAGTGAAGTAGTATGTGATGATTCCGAGGGTTTTGCTGTCCAGTGGCTTCCTCAGGCACCCTTAACCCCTAGAGTCTTCAAGAGAATGTGTATTTGCAGCTGGATGTGTTCTTTCTTCACATTAATGCATTAACAGAAAACCAATTTAAATTATAAAATTAGCATTGCAACCTATAATTGCTTAATTGTGTACAAAAAATAAACTCTAGTTGTTATTGGAACTGAAAACAAATAATTACACAAAGAAACAAAATTTGTACATTGGAATTTGTAGGGATATACTCAAATTGTATGTTTACAAACATTTAAAATATTCCTTTCTGTTGATTTGAGCCTATTTTTTTCTCTAACACTATCAGGATAATTTAAATATATCTTTTAGTATTAAACAGAGAATTGTGTTTCTTCTTTGCATGAGATACAAAATGGTAAATAAATGTTAAGATATCTTTGATTAAACTATTAATAAAGAAAACAATAAAAAGAGAAATACATGGATATTGATATTTGCAAATTTTTAGATATAAAAGTAATGCTTGAGAGGCAACCAGAACTTTTAGTAGCAATATAATGCTAGAAACTCTTTGAAATGAAAAATTTAACAATCATAAGGGAAAATACTATGACCCACAGAGATTCTGTTGACTGAATTCCATGTGAGTCCAAGACACACAAACAGACTCACATACCCATAAAGACCGGAGGAGGCCATGTTGCTTGATCACAAACATGAACCTCATCTTCATCATGGTTTGTATAAATTTCTTTATCACACTGAATTAGATGAAGACTTTTGTTAGGAAACCAAGATCTGTGAAGCCCATATTCTCTCTATATATCTAGTGAAGATAATACTAATCATTCATACCTTTGGCTACCCAGAAGATTACACATCCTAGCAGGGAAATACCACCCCATGGAGTCAAGGATATGAATTGGGTGAGAAAAATGATGAATTTTTTTCCCTCAGCTCCCTCTGATTGAGGAGCCATCTAAAGTAATACCAAGCAAATAATAAGGGTTCTCTGGAGCATTAATCATATGAGCAAACTCTAAATTCTACAGAATTAAATTGGGCTCAATCACTTCTTGAAACTTTTGAAGTATTCCCACACAACATTTACTAATGTTGGGAAAGAATTTCTATTTTTTGCTTGATGGACAGAAAATTTATTTTAAAAAGTCCTACGCTGGCAAGGGCAGGGTGTGGATAAACATTTCCTACAACCTTCTTGCTTAACATCTAATCTTCCAGGCATGGTGACACACACCTGTAATCCCCAGAACTTGGGAAGCTGAGGCAGGAGTATCACAGTGAGCTTGAGTTCAGCCTGGGCTACACAGTGAGTTCAAGCCTGGCCTCAACTACAGAGCAACACCCTGTCTTAAAAAACAAAAACAAACAAACAAACAAACAAACAAAAACTAACATTTGAAAGTCTCTGTAGTGGGTTCCTAGGGGAGTCATAAAGAAGTAAGATCAATGTTTCATCAAATATATATTTAAAAATAAGATGTATTATGAAACAAAAAGTCAACATTAAGAAAATGCTAAGAAGTAAGGAAATGGTGAAGACAGCAGAAACGTGAGGTAGAAATCCACGCCAGCTGGGCTGTTGAGGAATGGGTCTGAAAACCAGATATCTGATCAGAATACTTAAATTAGATTTTCTAAGAGAATTTTGTTTCCAAAAAAAAGTAATTTTCCAGGAATCGAAAACCAGCCTGATAAATAAAACCTATTCCAGGATAAAGGTGTAGATGCAGCCAAATTTGCCCTTTCCAATGAAATGAAATTTATTTTGCAATTATTAGACTTCACTATCTTTTCCCATACTCACAATTGCTTCTAAGATTTGTTTCCCAGGCTGTCAACATAAATAGCTTTCTCTGATGTTTCTGTTCTCTGATCTACATTTTTTCTTTAAGCAGGTGATCCACTACTACTCATGCATAGGAATTATCAATGAATTCATATTCCTAAGCTTTTATGTGGTAATATCCATATCATAGCCATACTGCCTGTTCATTAATTAAAGTTCCAAACAAATTCTTGAAAAGTAAGATACTCTAACATCCTAGAGAGACTGTTGAAGTTTGGAATCTGAAAACCATTAAGTTGCTCCTCAGAGTTTAATCAAATCTAATTCTAACAGTAAAGAGATTTTTAAAAGCCCTAGATAATAATTAAATTCCATTATTGATGAAATTTAATTGCCAATAGCAGTCAAATTTTTGTAATATTAAATGCTTCCATAATTCTATATTAATGAACATTTCAGCATCTTGTTATATACCTTGTTTTGAAAAAACATGAGGTCATAACTGAAGAAAGCTAGAACTTACTCTATTTTCTACTACACTCTATCATAGTGGCCCTGTTACGAAAGAAACCTGGATAATTTATATTCAAAATATTTCTTCAGACTTTTACATTTTGTTATTTTTATTTTTTTTTCATATTTCCACCTTTCAATCACTTCAGTTCATTCCAGATTTATTCTCTGAAGGCCGTCATCTCTGAAGACTTACCTGTCCCATACAATTAATATAATAGATTGAAAAAATAATGATTTGCTCTCAGAGAACTTGGTCTTTCAAAGTTATTAAGAGTCTGCATATGACTAAATCCGAGAGAAATGCCTTTGACCTCATAATACCCTTTTTAGCCTTCAACAAAACTGTTGAAGGAGGAAACCTTCCAGTTCCTCCTTCTTGGAACACTCTTCTTTCTTTGTCCCATGACATCACAGTTTTCTGGATTTTCTCTTGTGACCTGGAAATCCATTCTCAGTTTCTTTTGCTGACACTTCTAGTTTTAGGAAACCTTCAGTTTTTCAGGAAAAGATGAATTTTCAGTATATATTTGATTTTTCTCATCTATTATTTCTGCATCAATCTAATTTTGGACTATAAGGTAATTTATTAAGATTTTAGCAATGCTTCATAATAACGCTTCATCTTTAAATGCTTAGAAACCTCTTACAGTTTCCTCTAAATAAATAAATATCTGAAATTATAATCTGTACCAGCATAGAATTGGATTATATAAAAGAAATGGCCGATGAAGCAGATGAGATGTTGCTATAAATATCACATCTAAGATGGAAACATTCAAATAGGTCTTTTGGGGGAGGTTATGAGTCCCCACTGACTGATGGTGTACAGATATGAAGCTGAATAAAGTTTGTCATCCAAAGAAAACCAAGCAAGAGATTAACTAAGCACAGTGTTCTATCCCAAGTTTCCATAAATATACTGTATAATCCCACATTTTCATCAACTGAAATTTGTAAATTATTCATTTTATTTTAAAAGAATGTGATTTTTCATAATAATTATTTTAAAAGTAGTAGAATACTAACATTTACGATTTTTAAAAATTGTAATAAAATACATAATGTTCATGTTTTAACAAAATGTGAAAATTCACCGTTTGTGTACATTCGTATGAAGTACATAATATGTTAAAACATATTTAATACATATTTACACATATATACACGTAATACAAGAAGGTACAAAAAGGAATCAAACATTTATAAAATTTCCCTAAATGTTTATATGTATGCAAACCATTTCTTTTATATGTTCCACAGTTAGTTTTTGCTCTTAAATATTTGCTTCATACTAAATGTACTGCTAAATTATCTTCTTTTAGTAACTAAACATTGAATTAAAATCATTTCTTCAGGTCAGCAGATGGTTTTACAAAAATTATTTTTAGTTCATAGTTTATATTTCATCTTGAGAATATGCAATTTACATAATATCTGTTACATATATCTGCTATATCTGTTTTGGTTGGCTCTAATTTTCATTTTCAAAAATAATTTATGAAATATAATTTGTTGTTAGTTTGGTTAGTATACATTTGTTAACTTTTAAATTATAAATGGAACATGTTTTTCTCATTAGTAATTTAGTGAAAGTCTGTAAGTATGCATTCCCTCTGTAATATTATACATTATTTTTAAATTCTACTTTTTGAGAAAACAGATTAAATATTCTTACATTTATGGTGCATCTAATAATTTTATATTCATTTGGACATCTCAATATGTTTCTAGGGCTCAAAGAGAGGACAGGAAATGGGATGAGAATTAATTTTATGCATGTACAGTCAACTAGCTATATATGTGGGGGATTGCTTCCAGGAAACGCATTGGATATCAAAATCTGCCTTACATTAAATGGCATACTATTTGCACATAACCTGAAACTACACTACTGCGTATTTTTTCATTTTTCTTTTTCTTTTTTTTTTTTTTTTGTTTGTTTGTTTGTTTGTTAGTTTTTGGTGCTGGAGAATGAACCCATGGCTTGGCACCTTTAAGTATCTATTCTACCACTGAGCTTCACACCTAGCCTTGCCTCCTATATACTTTAAAACAATGCTAGGTTATTTATAATATTGGATACAATATAAATACTATGTAAATAAATAGTTGTTATACTGTGTTTTTTGTGGAATGATAGCAAGAAAAACAGTCTTTCCATATTTTGTGCAGTATTTTCTTTAATAGTTGTGATCTTTATGGGTAGGGGGCTATGGATACAGTTATTATTTTATGTAGCATATATTCACATTCATATATATGTAGAAATCTTTGTCAAAATCTTTATAAAAATTTATTCTTTACTTCTTAACTAACACCATATTCCTTAAGAAAAGTAAATGATTATTAAGATGGACATAATTTAGAGTTTCTTTTATCAAATCAAAGCACTTGGGTACTCTCAAAGTCTCAAAAATAATTATGCCAGAAACATAGAATAATTTTTAAAACTTTATACAGCCACTGGAATACTAACCAAACAATTAAAAGTAAAAGTGATTGTTACCTGAAACATAAAATGTCTTATCATGCTTCAGAATAATTTATAAAATATGATGGAAAACTTGAGATGATCAGTCATTTTCCTAACCACTATGTAGAATATGATCCCTTTAAAAACATAATAGGTTTCTGAGCATGGTGGTGCATGCCTGTAATCCCAATCTGGGAAGGTGAGGCAGGGAGATTGCAAGTTCAAGCTAAACCTGGGCAGTATAGGAATTTAATAAGACCTTATATTAAATTTTGAAGGGGCTGGGGCTGTAGCTCAGTGTAAAAGTGCTGGGTTTAGGCCACACACACACCCATACACCAACACAAACCCATACACCAACACAAACTCATACACACAGAAAGCCTCCCCTTCTTTGACATATGTTTCCACCTCTCAGGTGGGTCTTCTTTCAGAAAAACACAACGAGATGTATATAATTCCTAGACTCATCTCATTTTTTGGTTGTTTGTGAAAAAGCAAGCTAAAGAAGAAAGAGGACACAATTAGTGCGCTAGGAATTGCAAACACCATGGAGGGGGTAAAAGGAATGGCCACATTATCCCATTGCTGCAATAGTTAAGTGAGAATACTCTTCCATCTTCCTACAGCTGTAACAAGGCATCCTCTGCTCCCATCCTGTTCCTGTCAGAGAAAGCAGAGCAAAGACCCGGGGCTTCACTCTTAGCCGATAACAAGGTACTCTAGAGAAGATCAATTTATAATCCTGATTTTCACCACAACACAGTGGTAATGAGATATCCTACCATGATATCAGTAAAGACCTCATGTGGTCCTGGAACTTTTACCACCACTGAACAGTAATGAAAAGCCATATTCCCTTAAATGTCAATAAAGATAAATAAGGTAATCAATATATTTTTAGCCTCAGCCAAAGTAAAGTAGCGGACCCTTCTTTCTTTGCTGTAATGGTGTCAAAACAAGTTAGTTAAAGCAGAAAATTCAAGTGTTTCAGGGTTCAATAACATATTATAAAAT
Source organism: Erethizon dorsatum (assembly GCA_028451465.1). Classification (NCBI taxonomy): domain Eukaryota; kingdom Metazoa; phylum Chordata; class Mammalia; order Rodentia; family Erethizontidae; genus Erethizon; species Erethizon dorsatum. The sequence goes on from CM051824.1 coordinate 22,003,850, forward strand.
ATCCATGTTTCAATTAAAAATAACTTACTAAGAACACAATACATAAAAAATATGAAAGTGAAAAAGACAATCAATAGACATCAATAATGAAATGAATAATCTATTATGATTATCTTATGAAGATTTTAGAATATTCGTGGTAAAAATGAAACAATAAGCTATCATATATGGGCTTGAAGTAAATGAAAAAATAAGTTCCACAAATAATTAGGATATATATAACTGTTAGTGTAATACTTATGATATATATATATATATATATATATATATATATATATATATGTATATATATCTCAAAGGGAAATTTTAGAATGAAGAAGTAAAATAAAAAACTAAACAGATGAGTTTAATTGCCACAGATAAGGAATGGAGAAAACAATTAGTCAATTGGAAGGTAGACAATAAAAAGAATCCAGTTTGAATATTATAGGTAAAATATACTAGAAAACAAAATTACTAATGACTCAAGGATCTCTATAAGTGCAATAAATCTCCTAAAACTCATGTCATTGGATTTCAGTAAAAAAGGGAGGCAGAAGATGGTGTTGAATAAGCTCACAGAGAAATAATGACTGAAATTTTCCACATTTGGTCTCACATATAAACATACATATTTGCAAACATGAGCAAATACCAAACATGAATGAAATCATTGCAAAAAATATATTTCAACCTTAGAATTCCGATGACAAAGTTCTGAAAGCAATCAGAGAAATACAACATCTTATCTATCAGGAAGAATCTACTTTAATGATAGTGAATTTTTACCAGAAGATGTAGCATGGTATCTCTTAAATGTTGAAAGAACTGTTAATTCTTAAGTCTACGTCCAGTGAAAAATCTATTCATAAATCAAGAGGAAATCAAAATAGTCTCAGATAAAAAGACTAGGAATTTTTAACCAACAGAACTACAATAAATGAATGACTTTAATAATTGAAACAGAAAGTAAACAAACACAAAAACTTGAAACATCAGAGAAAAAAGAGCTTGGTATGAAAAATATGTGTCAACATCATAAGTTTTCCTTTTTCTTCTTGAATTTTCTAAATTAGAGTAGGTGGTTGAAACTAAAATTATAATTTGGTGTAATGAGATTCTAAATATATACAGAAAAATGCTTTAAGTGATTATGCTATTATAAATGAAGGAAAGGTAAACGGACAAAAAGAATGAAAATGTTTCTTCTGTATTTCAAATTGGTAAAATAATGACACCAATGAACTATGTATGTATGTGTATACATACATGCATATAATTTTATTTATCTATGTAAATAAAATGTAATGCCTGTAGCAATCATTAAAAGAGAAACACACAGGAAGTTGATAAAATAAAATGGAATCCAAAACTTAATTCACAGGAAGTCAGGAAAAAGAAAGTAGAAGAACAAAATCAGAACAATCAAAGCAAAAGTAAAATGTAAGAATTAATCCCTAACATACTTTTAATTACATAAATTTAAATGGTCTAAATACACCAATTAAAAAATAAATAAATATATCGATTATAGATCTAAAAGTAAAAGGATAGAAAAAAGATGTATTATGTAAATATTTGTAAAAGTAAAGCAGACAGGGGCTGGTGAGATGGCTCAGTGGCGTAAGCGCCTGCCTTGCAAGTGCGAGGGCCCGAGTTCGACTCCCGGATCCCACATACGAAAAAGGGGCCGGTGATATCGCTCAGCAGCACGGGTGCCTGTTGGCGCGCGAGGTCCTGAGGTCGCCCCCCCGGTACCGACAAAAAAAAAAAAAAAAAGTAAAGCAGACATACCATATTTATATCAAAAAGTAGCCTCCAACTACAAAAGAGACACAAATGGAGATTATGATAAAAATCATTCCATCAAAATGGCATAGCAATCCTAAATGAGTATGCAGTAAAAAATAAAATATATGATGTAAAGGCACTATAGACCTAAAAATGAAATACAAAAACCTATAATTATAATTGGACTTTCAATGCTGCCCCTCAATTACTGATCAAATAATTAAACAGAAAATCACTGCAGATATAAAAGAACTCCACAAGATTAACCAATGGAAACTAATTGATATTTATATAACATTTTATCCATAATATACAATACAATTAAGTGCCCACTGAACATCTAAGAAGACAGACTATTAAACAAATCTCAACAGCATTAAAATAATTAAAATCATTAACTGTGTGCTTTCCCACACAAAGCAATCAAATTAAAAATCAATAACAAACAGATAATAGGAAAATTCCACAAAACTGGTGAATGAAAATGGCACACTTTAAAAAAAACTTCTTATATGAAAGAGGAAGTTGCAAGGGATATCATAAAGACTATTGACCTGAATGGAAATGAAAGTACTTATTTATGAGCATTTTATGGGACTCAGTGAAAGTGGTGCAAAGAAGGAAATTTATAGCATTAAATGCATACATAAGAAAAGAAGAAATGTTCCAAATTAATATTCTAAGCTGCCACCTCAAGAACCTAGAAAAAACTAAGGTAAACTCAAACTAAAAAACAAAACAAAAGTGAGCAGAAGAAATCAAATTATAAAGATAGAAACAGAAATCAATAAAATCCAAGAAAAAAGCAATGCATAAACTCAATAAACCTAAGAAGTGGCCATTTGAAAAGAACTCCAGGTGTAGATGGCTTTTCAGATATTTGGCTGAGATTAAGTGCAGAAGTGTAAATAGGTTTTCCACTTGACACAAAAAACATTATCCATAAAAGGATAAAAATGATAAAGTAGATTTTATTAAAATTAAAATAAATTTGCCCTATGAAATGCTATTAAGGTAACGAGAGGAAAAAATTATAGACAAGGAGAAAACATTCACAAATCAAATACCAGACAAAAGACTAGTAACTAGAGCAGTGGTGATGAACCTCTGGCATGTGTCTTATTGTGTTTTAAGACAAAAGATGTCACTGTAGAGTTGTTTTTTCTAAACTAAAGCCTCAGTATTTAGGTTTAATTGCAGTGTTGGCACTTTGAGATAAGTAAGTGGGTTTTGGGTTGCAGTTTGGCTCTCTGTTTCTAAAAGGTTCACCGTCACTAATCTATAGTATATGAAGAATTCTCAAATGCAATAGTAAAAGCGAACAATTCAATTTGTGATAATCTAATCAGTAGACAAAACATAAACTGATATTTCATTACAGATGATGTATAGATTACAAAATGCCCATGAAACGATGTCCAATGTCATTACTTATTAGAGAAACTCAAAGTAAAACCTCAGTGAATGAAATGTCACTTCACACCTATAAAAACGGTTAAAATATTTTAATGATAAAACTAAATGATGGAGAGACTATGAAGACATTACTAGTTGGAACGTGAAATGGCACAATCACATTGGAAAAGCAGTTTCATGATTCCTCAAAAATCTACAAATAAGGGGCCGGTGAGATAGCTCAGCAGCATAAGAGCCTGCCTGGCAAGCGCGAGGTCCCGAGGTCGACTCCCAGTACCCACACACACAAAAAAAATCTACACATAAAACTGAGACACAACACACCATTTCAAACTCTGAGATTTATATTTAAGAAATTAATATATGTATGTGTAAGATTTATCCATATTTTTTAATGTCTTTTTTCATGTGGTTTGGACAACCTGGGCAGATCATTTGCTGGTTCTCTGTTATTAAAAATGCATGTAGGGCCGGTGAGATGGCTCTGCGGCATAAGCGCCTGCCTTGCAAGCGCGAGGGCCCGAGTTCGACTCCCGGATCCCACATATGAAAAAGGGGCCGGTGATATCGCTCAGCGGCACGGGTGCCTGTTGGCGCGCGAGGTCCTGAGGTCGACCCCCCGGTACCCACAAAAAAAAAAAAAGCATGTAAATCTATAATTATTTCAAGATAAAAATTCACAACATCATAATATATTACTCTTTTTTAACATAAGCCTATGACTTTCAATATCTAATACTGATTAAAATTCTGAAATGTGATAAAAATTAATAAAACATGCACTTTGATGCTGCAAAGCTAAGACAAATTTAATAGGCAAGAAACATTTTTTTTAAAATAACAGCTTAATTTGTAATCACCAAAAACAGGAATCAATTCAGATGTCTTTCAGCAATGAATTGTTAATCTACAGAACATTATAACATGAAATACTACTTAGAAATAAATATAACATGATATACTATTTAGAAATAAAAATGACACTGTTGCATAAGGCAACCTGGGTGTCCAGAGAATTATGCTGAATGAAAAATGTCAACTTCAAAAGATCTTCTAGAAGAAATTCTTGAAATAATACATTTATAGAAATCCCAAATAGATTAGTGTTATCTGACATCGTGAAGAGCCTGGGAGGATGATAGAAATAGCTGTGGCTCTAAAAGGGAAACTGGAGGTACCTTTGTTCTCGTGGAAATATTTTGTATCAGACTCAGTAGCCAGATTATAACATTATCTGTAATTCAGCAAGATATTACCATTGGTGGAAACTGGTAAAGGATATATGGGGTTTGAACCCATTTTTCTTTATAATCATATGTGCATTTACAATGAGCTTAACATAAAAAGATTATTTAAAAACCTAGTTTTGTCACCTTTGCAGAATGACAGAGAAATATTTATTTTCTTCTAAAGTAATAATTGAAAAAATATCCATTTATGCCCTTTCGTACATGAACTCTAGCACTAAGTAAATTAATAATAAGCAAGTGAAAGTTTCCCCTTTATAGAAATAGTCCTATTAATAAATAAAAAACAATGCTAGAATTAGAATATCAGTATTTTACAATCCTCAAAAAAGTAATAAGTGCTGAATTTCCGTGGGGCCCAAAATTACTGAAAGATAAAGAGATATGATGTGTGCCCTGAAAAAAGGAATACAGACTTACATAGTGAGGAAAGTTTCTAGATTCAGTTAGTTGCCTATTTCCAGGACAATTGAAAGACAATGAATTGTGTACCATGGCACCATAATTATGAAATCAACACAATCCAGGCTGTAAGAAACCCAATTTCCCAAGGATGTTCTACCCGCAAATATTAAGAACAATCAAAGATGGAGAGAGAATCTCCAGATTGAACAGACTTAAGAGCCATCACATTTTTAAGTACTGACCAAGATTAAAGGAGGGATCTATACTTTGATATTAAAAGTAGAGCAACTCACAAGAAAGCTATCCCTATGAAGGTCAGGGGAGCAATTTAATTTTTCAGGGTAGTAAGGAGTTGTGATTGAACTGATACACTTAGACAAGACATCCAGGTAGCAGGCAAAGTTCTGTTTCTTGTTTGGGTGTTTACCTTATAAGACATGATTAATCTTTGCATGTTTTTTTTAATGATTTAGGCAATGATTTTACAACAAAAATTTCCCAAATTCTATTTTTTTTTTTTTTTTGTGGGTACCAGCAGGCGCCCGTGCCGCTGAGCGATATCACCGGCCCTTTTTTCGTATGTGGGTTCCGGGAGTCGAACTTGGGCCCTCGCGCTTGCCAGGCAGGCGCTTATGCTGCTGAGCCATCTCTCTGGCCCCCCAAATTCTAAAACTGCTTTTAAAATACTTATTTTACATGTTTTATTTGCACAGATGATTCCCATTTTAGGCTGATTCTACTCAATGATTTTTCAATTTTCTGACGTAACAAGGCCATATTCATTTAGTATGGACCAAGTTTCTAATTTTGAGTTTTGATGATTTTCTGGGCTAGTGATATATGTTTCTGTTCTTTGGTGTGATATTAGGCAGTGGCAGCAAAACCTCAGTTCCTGGTTAACCAGGAGATCCTGAGAGTATACAGTATATGCTGTTGTTAAACTCTGATGTTTGGTCCTTCAGGTGCATTAATGCATGAACAATTTACAATATTTCCAACAACTTAGGGTGAGTTTATGGGGATGTAACCCCATCCTAAATTGAGGAGCATCCCTACCATTAGGATATACAATATTTGTCATAATAAGACATTTGTGCTTCATCTAGTTTTCAATTACAAATGATAAAAGAATAGTAAGCACTTTTTGTTAGGAAAAGGAAGTACTGATTGTCTTACAGTTTCAGCCATTGGCATCCTGTTTTTGTTTTGTCTTGTTTTGTTGTTGTTGTAGTTTCCTTACTGCCCCAAAGTAAAGGAAATATAAGACTTCGAAGAACTGAACAATTTCAGCCTGTCTTTATTTAATATTAAAGTACAGTATTCATCTCCTCCTTTATAGTTTAGTTATTTTCTGATACTCTTTTTTTTTTTTTTTTGTGGGTACCGGGTGTCGACCTCAGGACCTCGCATGCCAGCAGGCGCCCGTGCCGCTGAGTGATATCACCGGCCCTTTTTTCATATGTGGGTTCCGGAAGTTGAACTCAGGCCCTTGAGCTTGCCAGGCAGGTGCTTACATTGCTGAGCCATCTCACTGGCCCCCTGATACTCATTTTTTAAGAAGATATTTACATTTTAAGAAAAAAGAAGGCAGAATTGTAATACAAAAGTTAATTCTATTAATTTTAAAATTGAACTGAAGTGCAAATGAAAAAGATATGTCTTAACTCTAATGATAACTTTGCAAAGCTTAGATTGTTATTATCCCCCTTCCCTAATATAAGCAATTATAATCTAACCTTAATTTCCTAAGAAGAGGACTTTGTGGATTTGTGGTAGAAATCTTAAAATATTCTGTCCTAGAAATATCTCTTCCTTCAATGAAATTGATATTCAGTACACTGGAAAATAGTGATTTAATTTGTCAATGTTGTTTATAACTCCATGGCCAATATTGTATACAATATTAACATTATAAGAATAAAAAAACTAATTATGCATTTATTGCTTACTTAATTATGAACTAATTATACTACTAATAGAAAATGTCTTTTATTGCTGTCAGACTTCAATAAAGATTTTTTTATAATCTTTACTTGGCATTTATTGTGCTATAAATGTCTTCATAAATGTAAATTCAATGCTTTCTTGAGAGAGCCTATTTAAAATAATAAATGCATGTGACAATGATCTTGTTTAGAATATATGAGTTTTAAATACTGAGCAGATTGTAATCTATGTTGGTTTCTAGGGATTATTGTTCTTTTTTTGAGGCCGAATTTTCAAGCCAGTCTTCCCAAGCGGCAAGATTTCTGCTGCAGTTTTTCAGTTACTTTTCAACTTAAAAACATCTGGCAATCATCGATCGTGTTGCCTCAAAAAATCGTTCTTTTTCAACAGTGGTCTGTTCTACTTGGAGTTTGACAAAATTTTTGAAGAGTAAAATATGCCATGGGTAGATGACTCTTTGTACAATTAGTAGAAACATGTTCTATGGTATAACAGGAAATTAGGACTTAGTGAGAAAGGATTCTTGCACATTACAAATTTCATAAAATCTACATGACACTACTAGTGGAAAAATAATTGAGTAATTCCAAATATATTGTTATTGAAACATAATTACTATAAATAAATGCTGTTTATAAATTAGATAAACTTTAAATAGAATGAAACAGGTAACCCTTAAGAAATTTCTAGGGGCCAATGAGATAGCTCAGCGCATAAGCACCTGCCTGGCAAGCGCAAGGTCCTGAGTTTGACTCCCGGTACCCACATATGAAAAAAGGGCCAGGTGATATTGCTCAGCGGCATGGGTGCCCACTGGCACGTGAAGTCCTGAGGTCCTGAGGTCCTTGTACCCCCCCCCAAAAAAGGAAAGAAATTTCTAATGCAAAACTTTAGGATATATTAAGTAATGACATTCAGATACATGACAGTGAAATGTATATAAATGATCAATTTGCCCTTAAATTGAACACCTCTTACAAGTGAATTCAAATAAAATCAAACAGATCTTAATGTATCAAGCTTTCTTTTATTTATTTAATTATTCATTTATTCATTTAACAAATATATTGAGCTTCTACTTTGCATCAAATTTTGCTCTAGTGTACTGAAGGCAATGTTAACAAAGCTAAACCTGTGTAGTCATGAAATTGAAAAGATGCTGCAGAAAGAAACAATGTACAACGAAACAGGTATATGATATTCCAAAGGTAAATGCTGTAAAGGAAAGGAAAGAAAACTAGCTGAGAAATGGGACAGGGTTTGAGGGGTGCTATTTTATATGAGGTTATTAGACCAATGTGATATGGTGAAAGTTGAGCAGGGAATTGAAGTGAACGAAGAGCTGTGTAACAGCTTGAGGGAATTGCTGGAGAAAGAAGAAATGGTAGATATGAAGACCCTGCAGAATGAGGGATATGGGAGTGCCACATGAAACCAGAGTAATGGCTGATGTGGCTAGAGAAGAGCAGGTCACATAGTAGAGCACAGTGGGATGCGTGATGGGAGTTGGCTTCCACTCCTTAAGATGAGGAACCATGAGAAATTTTTGAAGAGATGGCACAATATCCATGTGACGTACATTTTAAAATTTCACTCTGGCTTCTGCATGGAAAAATAAAAACTACAGAGTGGAGGAGAAAATTTAAAGCTAAAAGCAGAGAGGCTGATTAAGAGCCAAATGCAATATCTCAGGCTAAGGCTGTAATGGTTTGCATGACAGTTGCTGTAGAGGAGGTAAAAAGAGAGCATATCCTTGCTATCTTTTAAAAGTATTTTAATTTTCTAAGTTAAGAGATGTGTGGCATAAACTTCTTTAACAGATTTTCTACGAAATATAATAATTCATACTCACTTATCACACACACATGCAAACTGACACAAACACCTCTACAGACAGTGGTAAAAACATTTTTAAGTGTGCCCTTAATAGAAAAAAGTGGCGAATTAATGCACAGTTGACATAGCTGCTTACATGTGTAAAAAAGTAACTTGTATTCGGCATGTTGATGAACAACATGACATTTAAAATAAATGACGAATTTAGAATTATGTACTTTGCAATATAAATAGCAGAGAAATGGTAATACTGTTTATTTCATATGTATGTTCTGCATAATATACTACAAATTGCAGTTAGAAGTCCAGACAAAAATATTTCAGTAGAAATACAGAGAAATAACACTAATAGGTCATTCACAGTATGGGAAACACAAAACACAGCCCAGTATATCTTTTAAAATATGTACATCATTGGGAGGATCTGAATAACAGACCCAAACTAAAATAGGCAACTTAAATGAATACATACTTCTCAGAAGAAGTACAAATGACCAATAAATACATGAAAAATGCTCAACGTTGTTGGTCATTCAAGAAACGCAAATTAAAATAACACCGAGGTAATATCTTACTCCAGAATAAATGGCTATCATCAAGAAATCAAACAATAATGAATACTGGTGAGGCTGCAGGGGTTGGAAAGGAAATCTTTTTACACAGTTGGGTTGGAATTAGTACAACCACTATGGGAATTAGTATGGAGATTCTCTAAAAAACTAAAAATAGAAGTGCCATTTGACCAGTTATTACCCTCTAGGTGTCTTCCTGAAAGAGTTAAAGTCATCATATCATTGTAATTTGTCATACCCACGTTTATGGCAGCACAATACAGAATGGCTAAGTTTTGGAAATGGCCTATATCAACAGATGAATGGATGAAAAATGTTGTATTTATACACGATGAAGTACTATTCTGCCATAAACAAAGATTAGCCTGAGACATTCATAGGTAAATGAGCTCATTATATTAAGCGAAATAAATCAGACACAGAAGTGTAAATATCATATAGTTTCTGTTATATGAGAAACCCAAAAAATCCGAAGAGCAAAATAAAGGGTGGTTAATCAGAAATAGGGAAATCTTCAAATAAGAGGAGGAATAACAGATGGAAAGGGGAGGAAGAGGCAGGAAAGTGGATAGAAAAAAAATACTTCAAGAAAAAAAATTGGAGATGGAGCTTCTGTAAGGGGGAACAGGAACAAGAGTTGGAAGAACAGAGATGATGGGAGGGGTAGGGGACCAAAAAATTCAGGTTTGTTATGTACATGTACCACCTTTCTGCGTAAATGTAATCATTATGTACTGTAAACATGTACTAATAAAAATAAATAAATGAAATGTTCCTCAGTAATTATGAAAACACTCCAAGGATGAGAAACATTCTTCTAAAAAAGTAAGTTGTTAGAATGTGGATAGTTTTTGAGCCTTGATAGGGCAGAAAGAATGGTTTCTCCAAAATATTAACAAGAATGCACTTAGGTACAAATTTTCTGGCAGATGATTTGATATCAGTATAGAAACTTTAAAGTCTGCCCTTAATCTTAGGATCAGAAATTATCACTGTGAACATTACTATAAGCAATAAATGAGTCTTACTCTTAGAAAAGTGACATTTGACTCATCTAACTTTATTTTTAGCATAATAAATTTTTCATTATCAAGGAGTTACACTTTTGAAAATATGTTATTTAGATATTTATATTCACTGACTTTAAGATTTCCAAAACTTAGATTTAAATTCTTGACAATGTAACTATGAGATTTCTTAATTTCAACACATATTTACAATTTTGTTGCTGTTTTGCTATTACATCTGGGATATTTGTCACTGTATGTGTGTTTATTTTTTCAAGGTACATTTTAATGAATAAAAAGTTTAAAATAAAAATGAAATTTAAATATAGATTATGAATACACTTACTAGTTCCTGATACTAAATTCTACGTACTAATGATTTCAATGCTCAGTTACATGTTTTATACTATAGCATTAGATTATAATGTTACAGATATTGACTTGCCCATTTTAATCTTCTCTCTTTTGCTTTATGTGTTTTTCTCCTGAGTCTTCAGGATACAGAACTTGGTCACGTGAGGCACCTGCATTGCCCTTGGTTTTCTTTTCCAATATTTCAAGGTATATGATGACTCCTTTTATTCAGAAACAAAAAATTCTTCCGCTCAAGAATGCTTATTATTTACATCTTTGCTTATTGCTTATTAACAATTCATTTGCTCTGTTCTTCAGGAACTCTAATCATTATATATTACATTTCTAACATCTATCCTTCTTATCAAATATTCTCTTCAAGTTTTCATCTCTGAGAGAGATCTCTAAAATTCATGCACTATGTAATAGATTATCCCATGGCTGACTTTGATTTTATGATTTATACATATTTTGATTTTCTGTGGTTTTTCCTCACCTTTAAACCTTTCTGATAACATCAACCCCTTTCTACTTTGTTGCTCAGTCTACTGTCTTTTAATCTACATCAGTCATTTTGTTCCTTCATTGATAATTTCCTTTGTTTTCAAAATGTGTATTTCCCCTTTGCTGAAATTACAGAGAATGTAAATTGGCAGTATTGTTCCTTTAATTTTCTTTCAATTTAGCCTCAGTTATCAAAAAGAAATGTTTGAGGATTTGGTTGTAAGGTAATCCCTTTTCATATTTTTGTATACCCTTGGGCTTTTCCAGAGTGTTTTAATGGAGTAGGGGAAGGTTAGAAAGTTGATCTCAACTCAGTATTTTTCCTGGAAATCTTCTGTTTAATGTTTTTAAGTGGTTTCTGACACTCGATTTCCATTCATAGCTTTGGCTGCTACTTTTCTCTTTCTATATCACTGAACAATTGCCAACTTTCTTAATCTACCTATGTACCTTTCATTTTCTCAGTGAGCCATATGCTGCTTTGTGATACCTCTTCCTGCTTCCAACATTGCTTTGGAATTTAAATTTCAGTACATTTGATTTTCTTTTGCTTAATTGTATTCTAAGCTCATTAATCTAAGATTCCTCTTATACATCTATAGCCTAATAATGATAATACCATGAATAATTGTTTATTTTTAATATGAGTTAAACCTTATCAAAACTGATCTGAATATGGGGTCAAGATGAGTTACTTTTTATATTTTTACATTATTGGAAGTTTGTGTTTCTGTTGAAAAATTTGGAAACAGTTACTAAAAAAGAGCAAATATATAATAAGTAGTTAAAGCTATTTCAGCATTAATTTTATTGAAACTTATTATTTTGCTTTCTAGCATTATTAATGATTTTCAGGATAGTAGTGAAAATATCCTTTCAACTGTAGAAAAGAATATATTATAATCAATATGATATAAATGTACAAATATGCAAAAATTAATGCAATGAATATTATAATCCAAAAGACCTGCCTTTCCCTTACTTGTTATTTTAAAAAAGGGTTAATGAAAAGATTAGGCTAAATGAAATGCCTCTGTAGACAATTCACCACTAACTATATTAGAAACCTTTTAGTGATTCAGAAGGCATGCTGTGATTCAAAGCTGACATGCCACTGGTAGGACTTTTAGTCTTATGCCATTTCCTAAAATATTAAAATACTTTTGTACTAGCTGGTAAGTAGTTTTAACCATGAGAACCCTGAGTGAGGATCCATTCATTCTGTTCTGACCACCTGGCTACTGAGATTAAGGGCATTTCTGCACTCCTAAAACCTTTAAATCACTGATGCATGCAGCCACTGAAAATTAATTTTGGCACACTGCTAATATTCAGTCGACTATGTAGGCTATTTTTATTTTAAGAAGTATTTATTATTTAATTTTTATATTAAATCCATTTCCACAGCTTTAAAACATTAAAAAAAAAAAACCTCAGATAAAGCATGTATTTCCCCATTATAAATTGCACCTTGCTGTCACAGAACATTTTATTTGGTATGAGGAAGCATGGGAATAAAAAGAGATGAACTTACATTGTGTCAGAAAAGGAACTTTACATCTAACAGTGAGGACATTCCATAAATAATTTAGAGAAGTCAAGGAAGGAGCGCCACGGGATGGGACAAGATAAGAGTATAATGAGGGGCCGGTGAGATGGCTCAGCGGCGTAAGCGCCTGCCTTGCAAGCGCAAGGGCCCGAGTTCGACTCCCGGATCCCACATACGAAAAAGGGGCCGGTGATATCGCTCAGCGGAACGGGTGCCTGTTGGTGCGCGAGGTCCTGAGGTCGACCCCCCGGTACCCACAAAAAAAAAAAAAAGAGTATAATAAGGATAACTTACTATCAATGAGGACTTGGAGTTTGGCATGTATTTGCTCAAAGTGTTTGGTAGAACAACACAAATTTTGTTCTAGAACCGTAGCTAAGGAGAGAGAGTTTTTGTTGTTGTTACTGCTTATTTTTATACAATGCTATATATTTTCATTCAAAATAACACTTTCTAGAATATTCTACTAAATATCTGTAAGTATTTTTAATGCTTATTTGTATTGTAATTATAAATATTAGAAACTTTTTTAATATTAGAAATTTTTAAAAGCTCCTGCAATTCGTACAGTTTTATATCATGTATTCCTTGAAAAATACAATCTTATTTCAGACCAAAAATAATAATTTGAAACAATATTTAATACCTGTACAATGTGCAAACAAAATATAAACTATATTTCTTTCTTATTTTTAAAATTTTATATCATTATAATATATTTTCAGGTTTTGTGGAAAGTTTATGTGAATGGGGTATAGTAAAAATAGAATCTGATATTAAAATTTTTAAAAGTATATAGGTCATTACTTTAGTATTATTTTGATTTTTTATTATAAAATATAATTTAAAGGTAATAAAATGCACTATAATTTACTGTGATACTTTAGACTTGGTGTTGATGCATTCATGAGACAACTACGTCCATCATCATTGTATAGGTTTTTTTTTTTGTGGGTACCGGGGGTTGACCTCAGGACCTCGCGTGCCAGCAGGCGCCCATGCCACTGAGCGATATCACTGGCCCTTTTCTCCTATGTGGGTTCTGGGAGTCGAACTCGGGCCCTTGAGCTTGCCAGGCAGGCACTTACGCCGCTGAGCCATCTCACCAGCCCCCGTTATATAGGTTAAAAACCAATTATTTAGGATCTAACAGAAACATAGTTGAATCTTAGCTCTAGCTTGTAAGTTGCAAAAGGTTTTTACTATTTTTGAGCCTCATTTTCCTTACCTGTGAAGTCAGGGAAATATATTATCCACCTCTTAGAGTTTTAGGGAGGATTGATTGAAATGATTCATGTAAAGGCCTTCAAGAAACTCTTAGAAACTAAATGCTGCCTAATATTATCCTTGTTATAATAAATCAAAAGGCTATTTTACTAATGTTGCTAATTACTGGAGACTATTATGAAAAGTACATTACAGTGTCACTGATTCCATAGTAAAACTATTTACTAAAAAAAAGAAATAAAACTTTGGTTCCTCTATATATATTGCATGACCTTATTATGCAGCTATAAATTCATTTTTCCCCCATCAAATAGGAGGGATATGTAGTCCTGACCCTGGGCTTGTTTATTTAGCAAGATAATAGTCTTGACAATTGATCACAGTGTTTTTGGAATGCTGTCATAATCAACATCTCCTACTGAACATAAATGGGTATAGTTGCTGATAAAATGACTTCTAAAGTAAAAATAAAGAAAGAAGAATCATAAACCATGTATATGCAGCGGGGTCTAGTGGAAGTGGTTACAGCTTCATAATTCTTTGTTTCTCCCTTGGCCAAGCCACAATTCTTCAAATTTTCCATATTTATTCTAAGTATATTTAAACATCGTCCCCTCCACCCTTTTCCTTTATTCACATACCAAGCTGTTGTATAAAAGAAATGAGTGAACAGACAGACCCTAGGCTTCTTAGCACTTTAGGAGTATCATGTTATGAAAGATAATCTGTTGAAATAGTGATGTAATTTATTTGAATTCTGATTGGTGAAGGGAAAAGAAAACATTCAGAATATTAATACGAAGAAAAAGAAAGAGGAGGAGGCTGAGGGGAGGAGGAGTGAAAATCTTTCCTTTTCTATGATCCACTTTGTAGGAAGCAGATCAGTGTTCACCAACAGGAAGTGGGGATAAGCAAAGTTACTCTTCATCTAAGCATATGAAAGATTTCTAATATTTTTCCAATACTTATTAAGCATAGAAAGACCTGATGGTATTCAAGTAAGAAAGATTAGCTATTGTGATAAACAGTCTGGTAAGTGCATTGAATCTTGTACGCATAATTCAGACTACTTCAAGTGATTTTTGAAAAGATTACTGATAACACATGTTTGCAAGAATATGCAGTATTTTTTGAAAAAAATTGTGATCTATTTGGAAGTCATCATGGGTTTATTTTTTTATTTTATTTTATTTTTTTTTTTGTGGGTACCGGGGGGGTCGACCTCAGGACCTCGCGCGCCAACAGGCGCCCGTGCCGCTGAGCGATATCACCGGCCCCTTTTTCATATGTGGGCTCTGGGAGTCGAACTCAGGCCATCATGCTTGCCGGGCAGGCGCTTAAGCCACTGAGCCATCTCACCGGCCCTCATCATGGGTTTAAATGAGGAAACAAAACATTATATACCTCATGGTTTGTTATGAGTTTTAACTTTGATGATGCAAATTTCTACTAATTAAGGAAAGATTGATTTTCTTATCACAATTCAAGCTAAAAATATAAATGCTTTGAGTTACGCAAATCTTATAAGTTCAAAAAATAGAGATCATCCGTAGTTCTCACTGTGTGTGAAACAGAAGTGATTTCTCAAGTTGATAAATGTTGGCTAAGATTCAAAAAATATAATCCTGTTTATGTTAATCAAAAACTCATTAGATTTCAAGCAAGCTATAAATCTAACTGGCTTTCTAAATATCTATGAAGAAACTGTGTGAAACTAAGTGCTTGTAATGTGTTTGAAATAATGGAATCACTGCCACTTTTATAAGTAATTTAAATTTGAGTATTTTATATTTTTTCAGAGTGGTTCAACATATATAATCTCATTCAATTCTCAAGTGGCAACAATATTAAGTGAGTGAAAAAGGTTTCATTTTCTTTGAAAATGTATTATAAAAACTAAAAATGGGGCCGGTGAGATGGCTCAGCGGCGTAAGCGCCTGCCTTGCAAGCGCGAGGGCCTGAGTTCGACTCCCGGATCCCACATACGAAAAAGGGGCCGGTGATATTGCTCAGCGGCACGGGTGCCTGCTGGCGTGCGAGGTCCTGAGGTCGACCCCCTGGTACCCACAAAAAAAAAAAAAACTAAAAATGAAGATGCTATGTGGCTTCCTTCCTGTCATCTAACCAATTAGTAAGAAAGAAATTTGTTTTCCCCCTCTGCATTCCATGGTTTTTCTCTTCCTTCATTCTTTCTTTCTTCCTTCCTATCTTTCTTTGTTGTAGAATTTTGATTTTCTTGCTTTTTCATTCTTTTTGCAGGTAATGACATGAATTTGTGAGGTTGGATTCAGGAATATTAATCAGTAATAAAAAAGGTAGGGAATTTTGTCTTTTTTGACAACATGGATGTCTTTGTTTTTTTTTTTTTTTTTTGGTACAGGGGTTGAACTCAGGACCTCGTGCTTTCCAGGCAGGCACTTATGCCACTGAACTATCTCACCAGCCCTATAACATGGATGTCTTGAAGGGCATTATGTTAAATGAAATAAGCCAGGCACAAAAGGACATAATTTATATGGGGACCCTAAAACATTCAAACTCAGAGAAACAATAGAATAGTGGTTTCCAGGATACTGGGGGTGTAGAAAACTGGAGATGTTGATGAAAGAGGGCAAACTTTAAAGATCAAGTAGCTCTGGGGCTCTAAGTTCCAGCATGGGTCATGATAGATATGTGAATCAATTTTATTTTGACCATCTTTACACAATGCATATATATATTAAATTATCACATGATACACCTTTGCAAATATGTTTAAAATGTCACAGGTGTAGTAATTACATTATCTATTGCTGAGTAATCATCCCCAAAATTTAGAGGCCTTAAAAGAAAACAAAAAAAAATTATTTGTTTTTGATAAGTTGTATTGGACAAATTTTTTGGTAGTCTCACCTGGCCGAGCAGATGAAATCATGAAGGTATATTTAGCTAGTGATTTGTTCAAAGGGTGTGCTTAATTGGGATGGTTGGGATAATTGAGGAATCTCCCTTCAATCGATCTTTCACTCATAGTGCAAAAGTGTGAACTCTTCTTCATACAATGACAGTTTGCAAGTCCAAAAATGCAATCAGTCCTTATATCTTTGCTTGGGCCATATGTATGAATGTTCCTTTGGCCAGGATATCATATGAATCAATGTGAAAAGGAACTTCCTCAGCGCATAAATGTCGTAGGCAGTGACTAACTGGAGGCCACTAATGTACCAATTTATCCTGATCTACTTTTATGTTCCAATAATTAGTATACTTTCTATGAAATCTATTCACAACTTCTCAACATCTTCAACATCTTCGTCTCACCATTATATGAATCTTGATATCCATTATCTTGTAAACTATATCAGTAGTTATATATAAATAAATAAAAATGCAGTTCTTATGCATGAATAATTTTTTGGTTATAGTTCCATTAGCAAGCTTTTATTGTTTTAGGGGCTCACAAACTAAAAATATGAATTAGGTACTCTCAAATTCTCAAAGTATAAATGGGAGGAAACACACGGTAACTACGATAAAAACTTCCTTTCAAAAAGTCAAGAAATAGGAGTCAGTCGCTTACCTCAGCGTCTGTTAAGGTCACCTTACTCCAATGGAAGGCATGGCCTTTGAGCCTCAGAGCCTTTGTGTTGACTCACGGTTCTACCCTAGGAGGGGTTGTTTCTTTTTTATGCCAATGACCAGTGTTTGAAGCTGGGTGTCTTCTCAGTCTTCTCATGCTATTTCCTAGAGAAAATGTTGTGCATAAAAGTATCCTTCCACTGTGAACTGCCTTTGGTCCTGTGCTACTTAATCTTGATTGTCTGCTCTGCTCTATTGAAAGCATCCTAGAGAGGTCAATAAATTGGGAGGGGCTCTTCCTCTACGGCCAGTCCTCTGCTCTTTGCTTCTCGGATGTTATGCTATGGGCAGCTTCCCTCTGCCATGAATTTTTGCCATAAAACTTTTGGCTTGGAGCTAGGTGGCCATGGACTGAAGTCACTGAACCCATGAGATGGATTAAACTTTTTCTCCTTTAATCTACGAATATCAGTTATTATGGTCAAAGTGAAGAAAAAGTAACCAATTAAGTCCTTTTAAATTCAATCTGTTATTACGCATTTAAGAAACACTGGGTTTCACATGTACATAATTGGTGTATATACTATATCCCCAAGCTAAATCTACAATTATTTCTGAATAGATGTCTATTTGGGGTATAGAGTTAGGAAGATAATAACTTTAAGATGCTTGGAAAACATTTTGTTGGCTGGGCGAGGTGGCACACACCTGTAATATCAGCACTCAGGAGGCTGAGGCAGGAGGATTGCAGTGATTTTGAGGTCAGCCTGGGCTACAAAGTGAGTTCATGCTAGCCTGAACTTCATAGCAAAAAGACCCTGTCTCAAAAAGACAAAAAAAAAAAAAAAAGAAAAAGAAAAAGAAAACATTTTGTGGAGCCTCAAGGTCTACAGTATTAAATGCCTTCATAAATCTTTGTAAAGTATTAAAAGAAGATCTTACACTCAAACTAGATATCACATTATAATGTGTGTCTGTTTCTTACTTTGAGAATGTTGTTAAAGACTAAAGAAAATGCTTTTCTTTTCACCCCAAATACACTCACCATCCTCTATATTTTCTATTTGTATTGTTTGTAAATTGAAATTTTCTGTTAGCAAATCTTTTTGTTCCTGTATCATGTCGAATACATATGGAAAGAAAAAGAGAAAATTTACAATATCCAGCCTAAAAATCCCCTTAGATTCTTAAGTTAACTAAGTACACTATATGTTTTCTAAGTAACCCAGAAGATGGATTCGCCAGTTGTACTACACAAAAAACACAAATCGTGCTTTTATTCAATCTACAGTAATACATTTTTTACTTCCTTTACCCCTCATTCACATGTTGTCCTCCATTCTACACCTTTCTCCAACAGTCTCCTTGCCACTTTTCTAGCCTTTGCCCACTGCTTAGTACCAAAGCCAGTGCTACTTATTTCTAAGGTTTTTATTACATTTGAGTCTGACTTCTAATAACATTTCCTGGCTCAGTTATCTATTGCTGCATAATGAGTACCATTAATGTAACTGATTATAGTTAGCAAGTTTGTCCATCCTAAAATTGATAGCAATTTATGAGAAGCAAAAAATTGGCTTTAGTGCCAATTGAAGTAATTTTCACCACTTAGTTAGCAATGTTAATATACGCTACTCCTTACAAGTGATTACTATGTGCCAGGCATTGTGTTAGAATTTTTAAATTTTTGCTCATTTCATCTTCACATCATTTCTTTCAATGAGATTTACAGTGTTATTTCATTGGATGGTAACCAAAATTTAGGAAAGGTTTGTAAATTTCATAAGGCCACATAGAAAATAACGAATTTGGGATTCAAACTCTATTATTCTGCCTGGAGGGACAGTGCTCTTAAATACTTCCCAACATTATCTGTAGTGCCATGTTCCTGGCATTAAGACATTACAGTGACAAAGGATAACAATAAATAGAGTAGTAGGCTCTCCTTCATCTGTAGAACAGGGAGACGCTTAGTAGCTGATAGTATGGTTCTTGAAACAATCCCATCTTTTAAAACTTAACACTATTTTTTAGGGAAGTTATATTCTGCTTCTCTACACCAAGTCTAAAATTTGAGTTTCCATTTTCCATTCATTAAGTTTTTCACATAGCACTGTGAAACGAACAGCAGATTGGATTCTTCCAAGGTGTGAGATTTGAGGTTGGAACTGTAAACTCATTATATTTCTGTTAGAAGGTATTTTTCCTTTTTTTTTTTTCTTTTGAGACTGAGAACATGGACCAAATGAAAATGATCAGAATTTATAATATTTAAGGAAATTTTGTTATAATCCCTTCGAATACAAAACAGTTTTAAAACTAAAAGTATTGGTATAAAAGCCCCCAAGAACTTGCTTTGATGAAAGAAAACTAATTATAATATATATTTGCTTATACAAGATATGCATTTTGAACTTCATCAGAGAACATAAATCTTTTAAAAGCTTTAAACATTGCTCTAACAAGTGTATTTTTCTATTTAATTAGAAAGCTTTCTGAATTAAGGTCAACTTGTAGCCTAATGTCTTCTGAGCTATTAGCAATTCAGAATTTCAATCAAGGATAGAAAAAAAATACATGAATTTCCCACCAATGTCCAATGAGTCTTTAAGTTGGTCTGGAAGCTGTTGTTACAATATGGAATGAAAAAGGTTAGTCCCTGCTTTCTGTTCAGAAAAGTTCTGTAAGAAGTCTGAATCTGTAGCCATCATGGGGTAACCCATGTACATGGTCAACCAGGAAAGGTTAGCCAGACACTGAAATGATACGGCAGCCACGTGGCTTGTTCTCTGAAAGGATGTAAATGAGAACATTCCAGCCACCAACAAATGAAAGAGCCCTTAGGGGTCCTTCTGGTATCAAAGAGGGTTTTATATTCCTCCTGCCCTTTTGTCACCTGCTCCCAGTCAGAAAAAGAGCAAAGACAAAAAAAAAAAAAAAAAAACAAAAAAAAAAAACAAGCAATTGAGAGCTTGGAACTCTATGGCTAAGTGAAATGCACTTTTGAATGAAGAAAAGAAAGATATTTTTCTCTAGGGAACTTATTTTTCATCTTAAAACAGAAATTAAATGTTTGAAATGGAAATGACTTTTCGAAAATATCAAAATGCAAAATAGTTCTTTCAAATGCGGGCTACAGTAAACAATTGATGTAGCATATCTGTAAATAAGAAATCAAGTACATATTGATCTAAACATATGTAGAGATGGACCAAATATTTGTATTCAAAATCCATTTATATATCAACATGTCATTATGGTTATTTGTTCACATCTTAACTCTTCCGAGCCAATACTTTTTTTTTTTGTGGGTCCCAGGGGTTGACCTCAGGACCTTGCGCGCCAGCAGGCGCCCGTGCCACTGAGCAATATCACCGGCCCTTTCTTTGTATGTGGGTACCGGGAGTCGGGTAGCGGGAGTCGAACTCAGGACCTCGCACTTGCCAGGCAGGCACTTATGCCACTGAGCTATCTCACCGGCCCTACTTTTTGTTTTAAATGAAGAGATATTCCCTAATATATATTGGTTAGATGACGAGGCAAGTTTGATGGGATACTTATATTCTTTAAATTTGTAAAAAGTTCAGTGAACTAAATAATGAGATTATTCATAATCATCCTAAAAATTATCTTTAATATCCAGGTCTACTTAGTTTTCTTTTTAGATATTTTATTTTATTTTATTTTATTTTTGTGGGTACCGGGGGGTCGACCTCAGGACCTCGCGCGCCAGCAGGCGCCCGTGCCGCTGAGCGATATCACCGGCCCCTTTTTTGTATGTGGGATCCGGGAGTCGAACTCGGGCCCTTGCGCTTGCCGGGCAGGCGCTTAAGCCACTGAGCCATCTCACCGGCCCCTCTTTTTAGATATTTTAACAACTATTCTTTTTGCTTTTTTTTTTTTAATGCGGGTACCGGAAGTCGAACTCAGGACCTCAGGCTGGCTAGGCAGGCGCTTATGCCACTGAGCTCTATTACCAGCCCTTAACAACTATTCTGAGCGGTGAGGTTAGGACCAGGAGGAGAAAAGTTATATAGATAATATATTGGGTTTAAGTATTTCATGATCTTATATACACATAATGAGACTTGCTTTATTGGCAGGAATTTTTTTTTCTCTGTAGAAAACACACAATAACTTCACAGATATGGGTATTACTTCCATTTAGCTTTAACAAAGGGCCTTGTAGCATTCATTTACCAGTTCTTGAGAGGTAGAGTTAATGGAGAGAATATGGTAGGAAGAAAAATTCTTTTTTATTTTCCTTGCAATTAAAAAGAAAAGGTAAATAAAAAACTCGATGGGAAAACCCAGCAAAGATGGAATTTGCTCAATAAAAGGAGCTGCTAGTATAAACTCTTTATAGTAGATCATTCATGTATGCATTCCTAAGTAAAATTGTACCATATTTAAACTAAATGCGACTTTTAAAGGACACCTGTGTTACTCAAAGGGGCAGAATGTCTGGGGGAAAGAGAGCAAGTCTTAGATAAAATTTCATTCCTACCTTGGATAAGACATTTCATTTCTGTGGCCTCTCTGCCCTCATGTATGAAATCTCTCTTGAGATTTCTTTCAGATGATACTCATGAGATATCAAACAAAAAGCAAAGTGCCTACAACCTAGTGTTTCTTCTCTTCCTTGAGGTCATTAAAATTAGTAACATCCAGTATATTGCAGCTGAGTGTAATTGAAAAGTATTTTGGTTTGTTACTATGAAATAAAGAAAACAAGATATGCCGCTAACTATAGTCATATAGTGCCACCGCACATTTCTCTGCTGGCTATGTCTTCTTTATTAAAAAATAAAAGTCAGTAAAGTATCATTTCAAATCTCCAATTGGCCTTGCTTGCTAATCAGTTTCTGCAGCCGGAGGCAGCAAATGTTGAACAAAGTAATAGGTGAGAACATGAAGTTCCCAGAAATAGAAAGTGTAATTCTAATATGTAATTCACAAGAGGAAATATCTCAAGGTCTCCGTTTATCATTTTTGAGCAGGGGTCCTCTGTGGGGGGAATTTTATTTGCATTTTCAGGGGCAAAATGTTCCGCCTTTCTTTAGAAATAGCATGAGAGAAGACAGGTGATCCATGTGGGCTAGTAATAGGTTACGAAACCCTTTCCTCCCGACGTAACACATCAGTGTTTTTACAGTACAGGCTTTACAGTGCCAGGAGGAAAAATTTCAATTCTTAGTTAGGCTGACCCTCTATATTTGAAAAATTTGCTTCTATTCATCCATCAGAGAATCTTCCTTTTATCCTTTTTCCTCATTCTTTCCTCCTTGTCCACAGAGCAAGACTGGTACAGCATGAGTAGCAATCACATCGCTATTTCTGTCTCTCTGAATTTTAGATCTTGTATTTATGGATATTTTCTGCATGATTTCAAATTTCCAAGATTTTGTTTGTTTGTTTTTCTTGTACACTCCATGCATTCTTTAGGTGGATGGCTTTCTCATGGTGATACAGTTTTTATCTGTTGCAATTTCGTTTCTAACAAGTTAAACTCCACTGTATCAATCAGGGAAGCAGATATATGTATTAAGGGATTTATTGTGATGACTTGATTTGCACCATCGTGGGGATGAGAAAAGAAAATTTAAAACACTAAATGTATGTTGTCAGCAAAGTCTGATTGGAAAGGGGAGCACAGGCATGACCCAGGAACGTATCAGCTAAACCTCTGCTCTTATTTTAAGGTCTTTCACTTTTCATCCAATTAGAACCAACCTGATTATCCAGGATACTTGCCTGCCAGCTGATTAATTAGCTGATTAACCACAACAAGAAAATATTTTCACAACAATATCTAGATCAGTGTTTATTGAATAACTAGAAGTGGTAGGGTAAGTTGACAGATCAAAAACCATCATACTCTTCAAATTAAAAAAAATCTCTTTGAAAGAAAGGAAAAAGTCATTTATGGTACAAATGTCTGACCAGCTGTCGAAATAAGGGCAAGAAATTATTAATATTATAAGATGAAATTGGTTCATTTGTGTTCTATGCATTTGAAATGGTTCAGTGGGCAGCTATTAAAATAAATACTATTTAATTTAAATGTAGAACATGGACTTATCAACATGCTTCAGTCATATATGTATTCATATTTAGTTTCTGCTTTTACTGTCTGCCTTTGCCTAATTTTCTTCATGTCTTCTAAATCTAGCCAGTTCAGCATCATTTGCCTTCACTTAACCTCTCATGATCTACTCCCCTCATCCACCTGGCTAATCCATATTCCACAGGAGAAAACCCAAAATCTGTTCATATTCATACTCATCATGAAAATTTATTTGAATTAGTCATACTCTGTCATCATACTCAAAGCAGAGAATGAAACAACAAACCCTCCCAATTTAGCACAGCCTCTTTGTGGTTAATATGCTGTTATTGAGATGATTAGAGGGATTTCAAATTTCAATATTTTAACTTTAATTGTTTCTTTCTTTTTATTGGTTGTTCTTCCAGTTCTTTGGTCCAAGAGAGTACATATATATAAATTCATTGGAAAGATTATTGTCCCTACTCGCTGCAGGAGTGAACACTTACCTCAGTCCATTTTGTCACAGCTGACATCAAGCCAAATGCTGTAACTCGTATTCTGTTCTTTCAGCCCATGCCATCAAAAGATCCATTTTAGAAGATCTAACCCATGTCCCAATAGATACCTATTTCTTACTGTCTTCTACTTTCATTGTTCTTATAGAACTCTCAGGTCTGGTTGGAACTTTCGTGCAAGTCCCAGCTTGCCCTGAAATGCTCATTACAAGGCAACTATTCTCTTGTAGCACATCTCACAGGTAAACTGGCTTGTCATGGATATCCTTCCACATTGCCTACAAAGTGAAGGGAAACAACAAGCACTTCCTGTGGCTCTGCCTTTGCCAAAAAATGACAAAAATGTTCACCTGCTCTATGTAGCCAATTCATAGGAGCAAGAGAAATAAGCTCAGATCAGGGCTCACACTTTCTGGTCTTTGCTTCTACCTAAGTACTTTGAAGAGCTCTCCTTTTAATTTGAAATTCAACCCAAGGATAAGTGAGTGGAGCCTTTTGAGTAGGGTGGTCTCTTTCAATGAGAAAGTTTAGGAAAAAAAGAAGGAAAATGAAGATAATAAAAAGCAGGAAGTATGTAACTCATTCACTCACATTATCATTCATTCACCCAAGTCATTTATATCAGAACTATATGCTAATGTTTCTGTTACAATTAAAATTGTAGCTCTTAAGCATTTATCTTTTCTTTGGTGGAATATGCCAGAAGTCCACCAGTTATTTAATGTCTTGTGCCCATTATATAGGCATGCTATCTATAGTAGCATAGGAATAATTATAAATAGATGTATATAATTATAAATAGATGTAAATAATTATAAATAAATTATCTTTTGTTATCTTTGTGGTAGTAATGTTATCTATTCTTGCTATTTTGTTTCTTATGCTAAATCTCTGAAAAAATGGAGTCCCAGATTTGCTGAATTACTGCAAACCACATGATTTGTGGGTCATTCAATTCATGTCAGTACCTCCTCTGGAGATTCAACCTGATAATTTGAAAAGCTATTTCTAGTTCTAAAAGCCTATGATACTTATACTTTAGAATTGCATTAGAACTTTGACTTCAAGTGCAATTATCAGCCATCAATCCTGCCTGGACTTTGCAGGTGGATTCTTTATATTCTTTAATATATCTTCAGTTAAGTGATTTTGTGTTGGTACCTGTACTGTATTTGGCTGAAGAAAAGAAAGATGAAGCAGAGGATAGAAAAAAATTTAGCGATATAAACTCTATAGACATTAGTTTCTCAGCATAAAGGCTGGTTATGCACTGCATAAGTTGTCATTAGAACATCTGTTTCAATCTCCTATATTGTAAGTGAGATATTTCTAAAGGATAGTTCCAGTTTTGATAGGGTTTGAAAATACCTGAGTAATCTCCTCCACTTATGGTTTATTTATACTGTATGAATGTAGTTAAGCTGAAGCTGCATTTCCCATAATTCATTCTTTGTGTGATTTGGGGTCTGTATCGGCCACAATTTACACTTTTCAGGAGATGTGGAACGCAGAAGTAAAGCAACAGCCCTACTTTACAGTTCGATGAAGGATTTCAATCTCTGTGGCAGGTGGCTCATGTCCCTGCGATGTTACCTCACTTTGTATATGTGGAGTAGCATCTGCACTTGTATATTCCTCATGTCCCTTTGGTAACTCCCAGCTTTGGTCCACATGAGGGGTAAGGATAATGACAAAGAGCAGCAGCACCTGCTGAGAGTCATTATATATATACGGGGATGATGAGAGAATAAGTTTGTTGCAGATTATCCTTAATATTCTACTTTATCTTGTCAAAAAAAAAAAAAAAGCAACAACAACAAAAACCCTTTTTCTCCACATCTGAAAGTCTGGTTGACCTATATAACTATCAGGTTCAACACCACACACAGAGCTTAAACCTTGCTTGGCCCCTTCCATCAGTTCCCATAATTATGTAACATCTAACTCCAAAAGTAAGTCCTTTACTCTAACTCTGTCATGTCCATTGTGATAGCCACAGGCATTCATATGGGGAATTACTTATGTGTCACTATTTTAAAGTGAGATGTGTTATAAGTATAAAATTCAGCCTAGGTTTCTAAAGTCAAATGTGATGACAAGAATGTAATTAAATTGTATCATTGATAATGTTATGAGTGATTGTGTGCTGACATTATACATTTTAAAATATTGCATTAGGTAAAATATGATAAATTGTTTTCACCTATTTTATACCTTTTAGAATATAGCTACTAGAAAAAAATGTGTGTTGTATGCACATCTCAGATTTGAAGCTTTCTTTATATTCCTACTAAAGCATGCTGTTCTTTATTACTCATGGTACTCCTGTCTGATCAAAAACTGACAAATTCAGTGTTTTAATGTCTCCTGTTCCTATATGTATGAGAAACAGTAGAGAAAGTCCTAAAGATATTTGATGTCCAACTCATTAATTCTCTTTTAATATTACTTCTCACATATTCATGCTGTAAGATGGCAAGTTATTTTCTTCCATGTCCTCAGAAAACAATTAATCTCAATTTACTACATTGCCAGTAGATAAGACTTTAGTTGACAAATCTCTTTCTGAATGAGATTCATCCATTTACTCATGTATTTAACAAGTATTCTTCAAGTTCCAACTTAAACATCAGTTACTTTTCTTGGTTCTGCTTGTGGGAAGGAAATGTAGATATAAATTTGAGCATGGAACAAAGGGTCCTGCTCTATGTGAAAGTAGGAAGTCAAAGAGACATCTGTACTTTTCATGCAGAATTACACACAAAAACCAAGATATTAAATATATCTGAATTCACCTATGAATAATTGGATAAATCTATGTGGTATACATACACATGAATATATATTTAGCTTTTAAATATATGTCATTTTTGACTATCTGGGTTAATTTGTAAGACATTATGTTAAGTGAAATAAACTAGACTCAGAAAGATAAATATCACTTTAATCTAATGTATATGTGGACTGTGAAAATGTTGAACTACTAAAAAAACATAAAATATTGATCATCAGAGGGTAGAGTGTGGAGGAAATATGGAGGTGTTAGTCAAAGGATACAAATCTTCATATATAAAGAATAAAAGATCCATTGCTTATGGTACTGATTATAGTTAATAACACACTGTATATTTGAGAATCCCTAAAAGAATAGATATTAAGTATTCTCACCACAAGCAAATGATAAATATGTGAGGTAGTGCATAGTTTAAACATCTTACCTTAGTCATTCCACTATGTACAAATTTATCAAAACATCATTCAGTGCACTGAAATTTTACATAATTTTTACTTGTGGATTAAAAAAATAAAATAAATGAATATTTTAACAGTGGTACTATCCTGTGGAGTTTTAGTCTGATGAAAAGAGATGCATGATAAATTATTCTAAACAAAATAAGAGAAAGAACTATGAGAGTGGCTGGTAAATGTCTTATCTGGATAGTGTGGAAAATGATCATTCCTTTCCCAAATTATTAGGAGATGGACATTTACATTGTGATAAAAAGCATGTAATTATTGACAGAAAAAGTTTATTTAGTATAAAAATTAACTGCAATACTATTGCCTTGAAGCAACAAAGCAGGAAATATAGGAAACTATGAATATAGCAGTAGAGTTGATAGTTTTTTTTAATGAAGATGTGGCCACTAGGGCATTAGACCAGGTGTGCCTGTATTTGGTGCTTAAAATGCAATGCTTACCAAAATTCTAGCTTATTTTTCATTGCAGACACAAAGGAAAAGATCAATTACAGTTGTATCAGCAAGCATGAAAGAATCATACCACTCGGTGCTTTTAAATGTGTTTATTAATATTTAATGTGTCTGTAGGATGTTTTGAAGGATGTAGTTTATACAATTAGAACATTTCTGAGAGGGGTGAGTCATAGAGTATGTGAATCATGATGATAATCTCTTTTGAAAGTCAAAATCACTAGCAGCCTTCCAAAATGCACGCTCAAGTTTTAAAGTCATTTAACCTATGGAAAATGTGAGAGGACAGATCTCTAGTGGTAAAGAAAAAAAAGACACAGAATACACATCAGAGATAATTAGGTTTTCTCATAGATTTCAGTGTTGAAATCATATAGTAATTGCAAGGAAGAAATTCACAGGATCTGACATTTTTCCTTTGGGTTGGGCCAGGAGTTTTCTGTGAATGGTGTCAGCTTTCCTATCATGCCTAAAACACTCAATGGTTCAGTGCCAAACCTGTTTTGACAAACTTTTTCAGGAGTGCCAATTCTCATGATGCTGCGCTCTCAGACTTTGCCTTTGAATTTCAAATGGCAGCAAAACTCCAGGGGTTCACACTCTGTGAACGAAACAAGACAAGGAGATGGCAGTAAAACTGTTTGGTTGCTTTTCATCAGTTTTTCCTCCTCTTGGCTTCAACATGGCAAGAGACCTGGCAGAGTAGATAGCACAGTAAAGTGTTAGAAAGTGCTAACCTAATCAGAAACTGTGAATCTACAAGGAGAAAGTAGTAAGCTCCTAGAAACACATTGCTGACTCCTATTCATGCTTTCAGGCCTAGAAAACAATTATAAAAATGGGACACTTGAATTCACTGTGTCCCAGGCTAAAGCAGTAAGTTTACTAAGTTAATGTACATGATTTGATTACTGATATAAGCATAAACTTTATGGCAACTATAACTCAAGAAGACAAGAGTTTCCTCTGCTACCCAGATGTTCAAATAAACAACTGTTAGGCATTGGATTCTGATTACTTACTGAATTCAATCCTAGCCCCTAAACTTTTTGTTCATGCATGACAGCAATAAGTTTATTCAAAAAAATTTAACCAATATCACATCAATGGCAAAAGCAAACTAACCACAGTTCTAGTTTTTTAGTAAAGCTGCATTATTTTGCTCATGTTGAGGAATCCAATACATATATATTTTGATACATGTATAATTCTGCTTTTAGGAATGAATGAGTTTTGAATAATGCAACTAAGGGTATGTTGCCCCATTATAAGGGAAAACAAAGTTAGAGGTTTTACATATCAGCTTTAATTTAGGATGCTGAGACAAACATAAGTTTGAGTGTGACCAATACAAGTAGCTTTTCCTTCAACCTACAGATTTAAATGTAAAGAGTGCCATTGAGGATGACATTAATTTACAGTAGCGCCACACTACTGTTTTTTTATTTTCATTGTCTCCCTCATCAGTGCATCTGGCCAAACACGATAAGTGGTTGGGTAAACAACAGGATTCCCAATTGTTCATATTGATACGGTTTACATTTTACTCCCATATCTCAATTTGGTGCAGTGGAGATTAACACTTTAGATAATGTATCTATACACAGTAAAAGTATGTAATAACAGTGAATGACTCAATCCATTTCAGGAACAATGAAGCCATATGAAAGCTATCCTGAATGGAAGGCAAAATCACTTAACCTCTGTCCTATCTTTTGTAGGCTGGTGTAGGTTATGGAGTTGTATTCAGCAACTAATTTCCAGGATAGTAATTAGGAAAGGAGCCAATTTTCTATTCACAGAACTCTCTTGGAAGCAGAATAAAAGAAGTACAGCTTTTCTTTTACGCTGACCCATTACAAGAGTGCTGAAAATACCTTAGTATATTCTGTTCCCTTAAGACAGATTCGAATGTAGAGTTTTTAGCTACAATAGTATCTACTAATGTGCCAGTCAAATACACAATCTATAAATATGTCTATGTTGACAATTTGGTAGACAGAAAAAGGACAACAGCACACCAACACTTTCTCAGACCTCTGAATCAGTTTTTCCTTGGCCTTCCTAGAGTTGGAAATGCCTATTTCCACTTATAGACTTTCACTGCTTTCTAAAGATTTTCTTTCAAATGGGAATGGAATTTTATCATATAGCCAATATATTTTAACAGATTTTACATGCATGACTGCTACCTTCAAATTGATCTTTTTTTTTAAATTGCTATAGTATTTTCACAATGTCTATAGGTATTCAGTGTTTTTTTTTAATATAATACACAAAAGAGCAAAGGTATTCATCTCTTTTCACTCACAACCTTATTTCTTAATCTTACTTCTCTTGGATAACAGAACAGCAAAGTTGTATACATGCTATCTTCTATTTATTTCTTGCAAGAAAAGTACTAGTTCTCTTAACCTTGTACCCTTTCCAGCTTTCCCCATTCAAAATTGGATCTTTCTGTTTAATTTTGCATACACCATTGTCAAGCTGTCTATTCCGACTCTAGACCTTTCTAATCTACCAGTTCTCTTCGTGTTTTCCGTAATCCTAAAGAGTCCATGAGAACTCAAATTATTTTCTGTATCATTTTGGTACTGCCAGGCTCTGAGGGACTGCTCTGCACCTCAACAACTCAGCCATCTTCCTTAGCTTTTACCCCTTTCTAGCTCCAAATGCCGTACAGAACAAAAAAACTCTAATAAGGGAAATCATCATTTGTCCTAATTTTCTGTTTTTTTTTTTCTCCTACAACCTCATTCTCCAAATTAAAATGAAATTTTCTGGAAGCTTTACTTCTGGAAGTACAATATTTTCAGGTAATATTTTTAAACATTTTGTTTCCATTGCCCAGTGACTGCCTCTGTAGAGCTATATCTAGGGGGAAAAAAATGAGCTTTGGAATTTAGAAAAATCTTTTCCTGAGCAAGACCTGGGCTTAAAATTATTGTAACTCCTTGGATTCACAAAATATAAGTTTCAAGATTTAGAAATGATCAATAATCCTTTTATTTTAGGCCTTATTATCTCCCTTTGGAGAAATGAAGGGCTTCTGCTTAGGACCTAGAAATTTTTGCATTGGCAAAATTAAAAGAATTGGACCTATATTAAAAAATTCTAAATATATGTTGTCTTTGAGCTTTGGTCTATTTATTCATTTAAGTGCTTGGATTCTGAATTCTAGGCTACATTCATCTGTGCTTAACCCTGGCTTTTATATTTGCTTCTTATATGACCACAAGCCTTATATATGCTCTTCATGCTTCAGTTTCTCTGTAGGTAAAGTGAGGGTAATAACACTGTCTAGGAAATCATGCACAAGCATATTAATAATGAGCTGATAGATCAAGTGCTTAGAACACTTCAAGCCATACTATAAGCTTTATGTAATGAGTGAAAAATAATGATAAATCCCAATGAAAATAACAAAAATAATTGTAAACTAGGCTATGTTTACAGCAAAATAACAAGTTTAGTGTTTTTTAAACACATATAAACTAAATTCCATCAGCAAGAAGAAAATAACATAAATAAAAACATAAGAAGCTGAAGTTGTAGCTGAAGGGACTCTCAGAAGAATCATTTGCTATGTTCTTGTTTTGTTTTTTTTTGTTTCTTTTGTGGGTACCGGGGGGCGACCTCAGGACCTCGCGCGCCAGCAGGTGTCCGTGCCGCTGAGCGATATCACTGGCCCTTTTTTCGTATTTGGTAGGGAGTTGAACTCAGGACCTTGCGCTTGCCAGGCAGGCGCTTATGCTGCTGAGCTATCTCCACCGGCCCATTTTGCTACGTTCTTATTTCAAAGTTTCAACAGAAAAAAGTACAAAAATAAATAAAAATTAAAGTTTGTGGCCACTATGTGTCAAATCTGTCCTAGGTGACTGGGTTATCACTACACTTAAGAAAAGTGATATTCTTGCTCTGTGGGGCAGATTTTCTTGAGGTGAGCAGAAAGGCTATCAAACAAAAGTGAACAGAATAAACTAAAATGTTCACAAGTAATCAAAATGAAATTGAACAAATTGGATAGATTAATGTGACAGTGCACAATGGGGAGAGAAATAGAGCTCAGAGTTGGTGTTCCGGGGCACATTGGAAAAGGGTCCATGTTGGCACAGACGCAAGCAATTGGAAGAAGCTAGTTCTGGGAGGATGTAAGAAACAAGACAGCAAGGGATCATCAAGTGAAGAAAAAGAAGAGGTTCTTTGTTTCCCTCAAACATAAAGGGCACTGTTAAGTAAAGCTTTGGGAGTCTAGCAGAGAAGGGACCCATTCTGTTTTTTGTTTTAAAAGAATACTCTGGCTGCCATGAAAAGCAATGATTGCCTGGTACCACTGTGGAAGAACCATTGCCACTTACGACTAAATTGTCATAGTTCAAATAAGTGATGATTTCAGTTTGGACAAAGTCATTCCTGTCAACTACGGAGAAACAGACTTATATAAGTTAATTTTGAAATGTGGATTTTGGTATTTGCCCAGGATCTGCAGGTAGAGAAAAATGAGTATCTCCAGCCAAGAGTTAATCATTTACCACACTTTTTTCATTAACATATCATTTATACAAGTTCTAGTTTAAACATGAACCAAACCCCAACTTTCACTTTTTCTGGAGTTGCTTTTGGGTCCTTCGATTATGGAGAATCTCATATTAACCATCAAGTAGACTCCACAGAGCCATTAAAAAGGGAAGCTAACATACACATTTGAAAAGCGGCGAAGTGTACATTTGAAAAGAAGGAAATCACGATATTACTTGAGAGGAACAGAGTGTGACATTGAAGACCTGCAAAAACTTCATGATGTTGATTTTAATGGAATAAAATGTTAGCATATATTTTATATGCTCTGTGGAAGAAAATCATCAAGTAACATTAACATAAGTCTTTATTGAAAATGCCAGGCATGAAAAGTCTTCAAAGGAACATTCTAACTTGCAGTAGGAGGGCAGAATGCTTGAAGAAGTTTTATCAGGAAAGTGCTGAATGAAGTTCAGTTAATTTCAGGACTAGTTGATCAAAAATGGCTCTTGAAAAGGAAAGAATTGTTTATGCGCATAACCATCTGTTGTTCAGGCCACATGGATTTTGTCCAGAAGAGTTTGGAACAGCACTCTCAGGAGATGAGTTTGTGCAAGAGGTGGTGGGAGAAGTGGTTGCCAGGGTAAAGGCATGGGAAACATTGTGGAAAATTTCTTTGTCAGCCAGTGTCTCTCATAACTCAGTTTTAATTTTTAAGATACCATGGCCTCTATTAAATATAGAGGGATGATTTTGTAAACAGCATAGATGTAAAGGAAAGAAAAGTCTGAAAGATGATCGCTTGATTTTGGTCTATGCATTGACTACATTCTTGGCTAAATAATTTAAGTTATTATACTACTCTTCAATACTGCAAGCTTCCAGGACAACCCAAAATATGTCTCTCCCTCTTTTTCCTTATACACAAACTACAATATAATGAGACAGAGAAGTGATGCTTCCCACCTTGTCACATTTAGAGCATCCCCTTCTATAAAAATACAGTGCTGCACCTTTGCGGTGTGCTGAGGACTCTTAACAGAGTTAGAAGTTCTGGGCTGTTTGGTCAACCCTCCTCTCCTTACATGTCAGAGACACAGCCACCAAGACTGAGAGCATAACCATGCTCAGCTTTTCTAGTTGCAGATTTGCATACTAAACCTGTCTCTCCCAATCTATCCTTTAGTATAACCCTTAGAATTTGAAATGTCAGGCTTTGTGTTATGGAAAAGATCGTGCAATTATTATCACTTTATTTCTTCTAGAAATCCTTTCAGGCTGAGTAGGAGATAGACTGTATGTTCAGTCCTGAAGAGGAAATTGCTCCCTAATGAGGGCAAAGCTTGCTCCTGTGTTTCAGCTGCCCCTGAAGCTCATCCGCAGTTCTGATTCAGGGTCATGCTTGTCCGCCTATGGATACACTTTCCTACCCTTTCTCTTCAGCCATTGTCTGAAGCTTTTGTCAATTCATCAAGCTAAATGAGGCTAAGAAGCTAAAAAACTTGTGTAGGTTATATTTTTTCGGTCTACCTTCAGTAAAGTGTAAAGAGGAATGATCTATTATATAGTTTCCCAGCTGAAAGAAGCTATTATCATTGTCTATTTAGTTCTTTCCATAGTATATAGGGCTGTCACACTGCCCTTGTACACTTTCAAACTGTAACAACTTAGTTTTAAGGTACAATAGAAACCATCTAAAAATGGAATGTTCAAGCAGTTTCATAAAAGTTAGGAATCTATATTATATAATTCTACAAAATGATTCCCTACTTGAGAGCCTGAGACAAATGGAAAATAGGTACAGGTATGGAAATTCTAAATGGTGTGCTGTGAAAGACAAAAAGGAATTTAGTATTAGCTGAATGAAGAAAATTTGATGTGCCAGGTATATGTAGATTGTTTCTGCTGTATTCATTCTTTAAGTGATTCAAATTTTACATTCTGAAAGATAGAAAAGTTAGAGAAATGTCAAATGTACTTCTCTCATTCTCATGACTTAAAATAGTATAGCTTTATTTACCCTGCCCAGGCTAAATATACGATGATCTTATAAAAATGAGAGAAAATTGTTTATGTACATGCATTATTATTTGCAGACTCATCACCAGCCATTTTTGGTTCATTTGTTTTCTTTCTTTAAGTATTTTTATCTATTCTTTTTTTTTTTTTTTTTTTTTGTGGGTACCGGGGGGTCGACCTCAGGACCTCGTGCGCCAGCAGGCGCCCGTGCCGCTGAGCGATATCACCGGCCCCTTTTTCGTATGTGGGATCCGGGAGTTGAACTCGGGCCCTCGCGCTTGCAAGGCAGGCACTTAAGCCGCTGAGCCATCTCACCGGCCCTTTAAGTATTTTTATGCCCTATGACTGGTTGCCAGAGAGCCATAAGTCATAGCCATCATTACTGTGTACCAGTTGCTCAAGTACATCTTGAGATTCTATCAAGATATTTTCTGAAACTGTTCACTTGAGAATTGTATCTACTCTGAGGATAGGAAATGAAAAAAAAAAAACATATGTTAGGGTAAGTACACTTACACCATTGAGTAAAATTATTTAAGATAGTCATTTAATTACATTGATTTATTGATTTTGCTGCAGTTCAGCATGAAAGTGTTTGGGATGAGTCATAACCACAGAGGGATGGTAAGTCAGGACTGAATAAAATTGTAACTTTCACTTGACAGTAAGAAAAAGGAAATGGAGAAAACCTACAGAAAGTGTAACAAGGGATTGTGCCCATGACTCTTTTTTTCCATACTGGATTTTCTTCCACAAGTGTACACAGGGATTTTACAGAAGTGGATGTCAGACTTTAATGCTCATAGCAGTCACCAGGATTTCTTGTTAATTAAACAGATCTAAGTGGGTGAGATGGCTCAGCGGTACAAGCACCTGCTTGGCAAGTGCAAGGTCCTGAGTTCCACTCCTGGTACCCACATAAAGGAAAAAAAGGCCGGTGAGATGGCTCAGCGGCACAAGCGCTTGCTGGCAAGTACGAGGTCCTGAGGTTGACTCCCGGTACCCATATTAAAAAAAAAAATTTTTTTAAACAGACCTAAAGTTTCTAACTTTACACTTGGTGGTTATTATTACTGCTGTTGTTATTGTGTGTATGTGGTTCATGGATTTTTATGTTTAATCAGCACTCAAGTTGATTCTGGCAACATACTTTAATATTAACCCCATCCGTAGGTGGCTAGGAAGATACTATAGATCAGTTGTGCAAATTATTCATATCTTTCTAATCTTTTGTTGAACTGATGATGTAACCTTCCAAATCTAAGTTGCACAGAAGAAAAATTAAATACCCATTGGCATAAGGCTCCAAGCATAGTGTTTTGCATGGAGTAGTTACTCCGTAAAACCATAGTTCACAAACTACATTTTCTTTTTTTTTTTTTTTTGTGGGTACCGGGGGTCAACCTCAGGATCTCATGCGCCAGCAGGCACCCGTGCCACTGAGCAATATCACCGGCCCTTTTTTCATATGTGGGATCTGGGAGTCGAACTCGGGCCCTTGCGCTTGCCAGGCAGGTGCTTATGCCACTGAGCTATCTCACCGGCCCTACATTTTCTTAAATATTATTTCATGGGTTTTTCCTTTGTTAAACAAGGAATGTATAGATTAGAGTAATTCAGCAAGTGGTAATAGTGTGCTCTCAAGAAACACTGATTTGAGCTCTGCCGGATCTCATAAGATAGCACTTCAATCTGGTCTCATCATTTTAGAATGCCAGATACACATTTAATCAGCATCCATGAATGATAAGCCATGAATAGGAGAACTGAGTTATACTAAAAGATCATATGTACAAAAAAACTAAGATTATCAAGACATCGTTAAATCATAAAACTTACAGTAACAAACAAAATATTTACATTGGCAGTTACAGCAATATATTTACAATCAACAAATGCTGTCTCTATGTAAGCTGCATGGGAAAAAAATAAAATCAGGAATAAAGTAACAACTCATTTAATAAAATTATTGTCAAAGACATCATGAATAGTTGATGCCCCTTTGATTAAACTTGACAAACTGATACCTGCTTTGGGAGGAAAGAATCAGAATGAGGGAAATTAGGTTAATTGAAACTTTACCAGTTTTAGAATAAGACATTCTGAGAAAGTCATCTAAAAATAGTACAGTGCTGCATAAATACTCACAATAACTTGACAGAATCCTGTCCGTTAGATCTAGCTCCAGCTCCTTTTCTGGTGACCAGGACCAACATTTTCCTGCTTGAAATGTTCTCTTGATTGTTTTCTGCACAGATATAAACATTGTCAAGTTCCTGAAAATCATCTGTGGGAGTGAATTTCTAAGAAATTGATGAGCATAGCTATGAAACTTTAGGCCACTAGCTCAGTTATGCAAAACATGTAATTTTGTTTCCTAAAACTATACTTAATTTTATTTTTATACTTCATCCCAGCAGATCATCAGGAAACTTTTCATCAGTCATTAGCATCACCAGAAGTATCTCCCTTTTAACTTCCTACCATAGTCATGAGTACCTAGGACATTTTTCAAATTTTCCAAATATGATACATTTGTAATAAGATTGCACTTAAAATTATAATCACCCTTGTATCTTCTTAATTATAATGGCATAAATTATTATGCAAATTTTTACTGTATCATATACAATCAGTCTTCTTTCCATAATTCTTCAAAGACTTAGTTCCACATCATTTGTTTTAACTCTGAAAGAATTCTGTTTTAGGTTGTCGTAAAAAGGATATTCTTCATGAAACGAAGCAAAATTGTTCAGGTTGACACAATTTTTATTTTTAAGGCACTGAGGAGCTTTCATGATCAATGATATTTTATAACCAAATATTTGATGAAGTTTGGTGCAGATCCATGAACTTCCTAAACAATGTTCATCTAAAGCCACAAAATTGATTTAATTTACCATTTTTTGTGTGATGGTATAAGGAATATTATAGAAATATTATATTGAGAAAAGCTCACCTTATTGATCTTCATTCTGAAGAAAGCATCATAGAAGGACTGCAATAGGCCAGAAGGCATGGAACCAACTTTTATTAAATGCTTACATAGAACCTCTTTCATGAAACGTCTTTACCTAATCATAAAATTTCCACATTTAGATACATAGCCTTTCTCCCACCTCACACTCGCCCAAGTTCATGATGAGCTAAATATAGTCTGAATTTGACAACATGTTAGATATATAGTCTCATTAGTTGATTCAATGTGACATCAGAATAATTAAAAATGTACATTTATGCAACACCACCTGTATCATTTTTTTCATAAATGGGGGTCTTAGAAATGAAACTAAAGCAATCATGAAATCACCCCTGAACATCATGATTACATCTCAGAAGATTTAGAGTAAGATTTTTTTATTTGTTTGTTTGTTTTTTCTTTTTTAGCTTCCTTCAAGTCCCATAGCCTTTGCTCTCAGATAGAGCTAATGAACCACTGGGATCTGCCAATAACCTTCTTCTTCCTAGTATGCTATGCCATTGTTCCTTCAATACATTTTTGTTTGGGCCATTCTAAAAATCTCCATAGAAATTTCTATATTAGAATTAGTTACCAGTGTCTATGGTCAAATACAGTCTAACCTCAGAATCACCTCTCACACAGACCCTTTTTGTTCACGGTATTCAGGACTGGCTCACATGAACCTCCTGGGCCCCACTGTGTCAACACTGGGCTGGTACAGCTCCATGAGCATTGGCAAGGGAAGAGAGGTCAGTCCCTTTCTTCATCAAAGCTCTCCAAATCTCCGCAAATTGCTTTTCAGGAGCCCTTCTCACTTGGCCTCGTGAAGATATGGAATAATATTTCCCACGATCCCAACATTTTCCCTAATTTTGATATTGAGTGTCAGGTCAGGGCTGAGCCCAGGAGATAAAATTCAGCCTGAAGCTTTTCTAGGTGGTGGTGTCTATCAGACACTCATAAGTTGCTTAATAACTTTTACCTCAGCTCAAGGTATTGGCTAAAGTGCCTCTGTACTGACCACCATATTTGTCACTTATGTATTAAATCTATAAATAAATCCCACTGGATTTATTTATTTATTTATTTATTTATTTATTTATTTATTTATTTTGGTACCAGGAATCAAACTCATGACCTTGTGCTTGCCAGGCAGGTGCTGTGCTACTGAGCTATATCCCCAGCCCTCAATATCTTTTCATACATGTGTAATTTCATATTCTATCAATGTGTAAGTCTATTTATGATCTCTATCCTTCTCCTGAACAAGACAATGGTTTTTTCATGCATCGATCTCTAAAATCCCATCCACATTCTATGTTATTGTTCTTTGGAATTTTGGAAACATCATCTACAAAATACAAATTTTTGAAAATTTATTTTAATTCTCCTGACTCCTAACATCTCGGTCCTCCCTGTGGAGTCACATTTCTTCTGAACAAACTATTGTATTTAATTTGTGAACATTTGTTCCTGCCAAATATGCTTAGTATTTGAAACAAGAAGTTTAAAGTACACTTGCACATAGTAGTTTATGTGCATGTACAATTTAAGGTTGGCTGTGGTTTTCTCTTAGACTTTTAAAAATAATATTTGATGGTCTTCTGGCAGTTCTGGTTGTTGTTGAAAGGATTGTATCACTCATTGTGATCACTATCAAATAGTTTATTTTCTCCCTAATAGCATTTAAGAATTATTTTTATATTTGCTGTTTGACAGTTTCACAATGTTTTAAAGTATGTGAGTCTTATTA
Source organism: Erethizon dorsatum (assembly GCA_028451465.1). Taxonomy (NCBI): domain Eukaryota; kingdom Metazoa; phylum Chordata; class Mammalia; order Rodentia; family Erethizontidae; genus Erethizon; species Erethizon dorsatum. The sequence continues at coordinate 22,042,771 of CM051824.1, forward strand.
ATTGTCTTCATTAATATTTATATCTAATGATTCATATCTTTTCACTGATTCACAAAATATCTTACTTATTTTTCCTTTAAACATTGCCTCTCCACCATTTTCTCACTTTTTTCTCAGAATATCTTTATTTGTAAGTCATAGAATTTGAAGCTATCTTCCATTTCTCTTTTTTCTATACTCCATTTTATCTGTTCCTTATTACTAATTTACAGTTCAATAACAGTCTTTATTCTTGGAATCCATCTGAATTTTCTCTTAATTATTACCTGTTTTGATAAAGATTTTATTTCCAGGATTTCAAACCAGTACTTTCATATCTCAACTTAGTCCTCATTTATATCTGTGTTTTATTCCATAATTTCCTGTTAGTGATTCATGAATGTTATTTTTTGCTTTATGTTTCTGAATATTTATTTTATTATTACTTTCTGACCTTAAGATCAAATGTAGTAATTTATACAGTTCTTTTAGAAAATTGTCATATAATCTAGATACACTCCTATGTTAATTCTTTTTTGCTGAAGATATTTTTCTTTTGCTATTTTCAGTTACTAGTTTTTCTTTATGCTTTAGACCTTGATATTTATATTAATTTATCATGAACAGCCTTTAGTTGTACAATGGGCACCTATTTACTTTCTACTGCCTGTGCATACCTAATGATGTCTATGCTGAAAACTAGAATCCTATGTTTATTTTGGTGTCTTAAGTCTTTCATCTTAAGGGATGTTGAATTATAGTTTCAATCGAAATGGTTTACTCTGGTCCCAACTGGATAGACATCTATCTCTATTCTTGAGTAGCAAGCCTGGGCAGTGATTGTAGCTTCTTCACATCTACTCTTTTGGGCGATTTAAGAATTCAGAATGGGGGCCAGTGAGATGGCTCTGTGGCGTAAGCGCCTGCCTGGCAAGCGCGAGGGCCCGAGTTCGACTCCTGAAACCCACATACGAAAAAAGGGCCGGTGGTATCGCTCAGCGGCACGGGCGCCTGCTGGCGCGCGAGGTCCTGAGGTTGACCCCTGGTATGCAGAAAAAAAAAAAAAGAATTCAGAATGGTTTTTGCTTGCTGCTAACTACAAGGAAGTTTTATACCTATACTTTAGTATAGTCAATCCACCAACTGGTTCTACTAGCCTTTGATCTGGAAGCTTTCTAGAACTTTCATCACTCTTTATTGATTATGGTGGGTTTCCTTTCTATTATTGCTTCATTTAGATACCAATATGGTACAAAACTATTTTAAATATCATACTAAATGTTTGAAACCAAAGTGAAGAGGATCCTATTTAAAGTCACACTTACATGTGTAAACACTCTGCATTTACATTTTTTTAACACAAATTCAAAGGCAGAAGGAAAAAGGAAATAAGACGAATTCCACTTGAGTATGCTAATTTCATGTAAGTGTACATTTAATTCACAAGAGGCGTTAAAACAAAGAATTATCTAGGTAGCCCTTTCAATTGAAAATTATTCCTTAGCTTTCTTTCTGGCTAGTTTATCCATTTTTCTGAAGTGAACTTCCATATAGCAAACTCTTAAAAATATAAAAGTTTAGTTTCTTAGGTCATATTTCTCCTTACAACCATAAGTCTTATACTAAGACAGACTTGTCAGTTATCACGTTCGAATCTGAGCTTATACTTTGAACTTTCCTCTTAATGTAGATCAAAATGTCAGGAGGGGGGCTGAGCATAGATTTTGTTTTCCTATTGGGATAAGGTAATCATTTAACTTGAATGAAATGCCAGGAAATAGAGTCTCCTAGCTTTTCTGAATAGAACATTTTGTACATTACTGCTGATAGTAGGAGGAAATTAACTTCACATGTTTATCAACATAGTAGATAATACACTTTTATACAATGCTTTGTTGGTTTTCCTTCACTGTAAGTGCCATGCTTATAAAATAGTGAATTAAATCTTCAGTGTGTCAATTATAAATATTTTAAAATTCCTTAATTTTTATGCTTCTTGAGAGATTAATGTTTTATAATATTTTTCTTGGAATTAAACTATATCAAGAACTGTGCATTACCTAGCCAGGAACAGTGGTGTACTTCTGTAATCCTAGCTACTCCGGAATCTGAGGCAGGAAAATTCCAAGTTCAAGTCTAGTCTTGTACAACTTAGCCAGACTCTACCTTAGAGTAATCTTTTTAAAAGACTGGGGCTATAGTTCAGCGGTAGAGCACTTGTCTTATATGTGCAAGGTCCTGGTTTCAATCCCCAATATTCACCCCCCACAAAAAAATCTATGCACCTTCTGAAATTTTACCCTACTTACAAGCTAGATGGTAGGTCATCACAATTTTAAAAATATTGACGGAAGTCATGACACTCCTAGGTTAAAGACAAATGATTGTATTACTCATGGCAGTCACAGTAGCCAGAACTTCATGTTGGTTTGCATGATTCTCTATGACTCCCATTCCCCACCCAAATCCTAAAAGGCACATTCAAAGAGCCCATCAGGAATGGTTAAACATGATACTGGTTGTGTTATACGATAGGAACACTGCTTTGTGGATTCCTCACCTTTTCCAATCAGCAGAAATAAGCCTGTAGTTTGTCTGAATGGAGAAACAGATCAGAAGGAAGAAGGGAGGTTACTTACCTATTGCAGTCACCATGCAAATATAACACAAATAATTGGTCATGGTAATGAGTGATCAGGACTTTGCCATCTAAATTTACCTAATGCAAAGTTGCAGGAATGTTCAAAGTTCAAGGGAAATTATATTTCCTCAAAAGAAGTCAAGAAGGACTATTGTATTTCATGTACCAGATATTTAAAGATTAATATTATTAACAAGAAGAACGGCCAACAGTTATTAGTTACTGTATCAAGTACTTTATGTACTTTCTCAAAATATATTTTTATCATTTCTCTCTTTGTAATTTTAATCACTCCTTTTTCAAAATAAGGAAACCAGATCTTACGTACTGTAAGTTACTTGGGCAAGATCATACAGACAAAAAAAAAAAAAAAAAAAAAAAAAAAAGGAAAGTTAGAGGTATCCTCAGGATGATTTTTCACTAAATAAATATAATGGCAACTGTGATCAAAAATAATTACAATTGTTATAGCAAGCCTTATAGAACAACCTCAAATTTAACTCTAATAATAATTCACTGAGGTCAATTAATCTCATCTTTCTAACTCAAGACATTGGGACAAAGAAGGTAAAATACTACAGAAGAAATTTGAAAGTTGTCAGATTCAAAATGGAGTCATAGAGCCAGCTTAAAAAAATTAGATAAAGCTGAGAGATGATAAAGAAAAGGTTCTTAAACATCATTGCCTTAGTAACTATCACTAAAGACCACCAGTACCATTAGTTTATAAAAAGTAGATCAAAAGATTTTATAAAAAATAGTTCTATAAGGACATGTGTCTAACAACTGTCTGAGCAACCACTGACTAGTGCCATTCTTGTAATGAATCATTGTGGTCACTGTTGCCAAATTCCTTATGCAACCCTCCTCCTTTTTGTTTTTCAAGTTTTCCTCTTGGGTCAACCCTTGTGGATACAGCAAAGGTTACTATGGCACAGGTATTCCCATTGCAATGTTCTCCAATTCTCAAACACAAATAGTATTTGGAGAAGCCGTCTCCTCTCTCTCTCTCTCTCTCTCTCTCTGATTGTCTTTATCTAGGTGGACAGTAACTTGCCTTTGCTAAATAATGATTGCAAAGACAAGGAAAGAGAGCTCTAGAGCATTCATTCTTAAGTCAGTTTTCATAATGTCAACAAATTAGTAATGGCTTTATATTAACTAACGTATCATTTTTTCTACTATATCCAACATATACATTTTATGTTAATGCTATTTGTATGCAGCCACAGGTTCAAAATTTTCATTAATTTCTCTATAACAGAGAACAAATAAATGCACTACTCTCCTCAAAATATGAGAGAATTAATAAGAAAATATTTGTTCTCGGGTTCATCACAGATGAACCAATGCTTGTTTTTATGTGAAATTGAACAGATCATTGTGGGAACTATATTAAAACAATTAATATAACTTGAATTTTGTCCTCTACCCGCTGCTCAATCACTATTTTCAGGACATAAAAGTCTATGTACAAGATTGAGAATAACTAAAGCATTTCAGATATAAAGAAAGACAACAGTGTGAAAACTTAATTATATATATATATATATATATATATATATATATATATATATATATATATATAACATCCCCTAGGATACCTATCAATGAGTCATTGAAATAATTGAGAAAAAATTATTTGGTAAGATGGTTAAAGTGAGTGCTAAGAAAAGAAACGTTTTGCTTTCATATTAATTGATGACGCCTAAACTACTTGCAGAGTAGCTGTTCCTCAGGGGTCATTTATTTTGCTAAACACAACAGGATTTATTTTATCTGTTTATAGCTTGTAGCTGAACTGTAACCTACTCCCAAGACTGTGATTAAAAGTTATCTATTGATAATTTTGGTAGGAAAGTGACAGCAATGATTGGCCATGCTGGATTATTTATCTTCTCCTATGAAACACAAGCACAAAAAAGTTGATTACTTTGCAGAAAGGGAAATCATCCAAAAGGAGAAGACACAAGTAGGCTAGAAATGAAAGACTGTGCCATATTCAGAGAGCTTCTGATCTAGTGTTTTATACCCTACATGTACATCATGTCTCCAAAAGGAATGTATCCTCTATTTTTCTGATCATAGTCTATGAAATAGAATTTTCTGCAATGGTAAATCTCCAGCAGCAAAATTTGTGTTTTAATTGGTAGCAGAACAGAAGACTATCATACCAAGCTTTAAAGACAAAGAAGAAAATTATAAATGCATGCTCTTTAGCAGTTCAGGACAAAATGTGAAAATTAATGTAGATATATAGAAAGTATATCTCATCAATAGTAGCACTGCTAACATGCAAAAGATCAGAGTTCAATGAAAATCTATGTTAGTATCATTTAAAATAGAAATAAATTCATCAGTTATCTCTCTAGAAATGATAAAATTCTAAACTGTGAAGCAAATGGAAGACGAAGAATCCCATCTCTTGCTAGAACCAGGCAAGTCAAAGATTGTGAATTAAGAACTCAGAGTTTCAGAGGCTGCATTGTTTGCTTTCAGCTGTGTAGAAGCTGTAGTCAAGTGCGTGAGTGGGCTGAAGTAGGACAGATTCATTCTTTCCTGTGCATTTATTAATGATTCTTATTGTCTTTCAGTATTCCTCATTATTATAAATGATGAGCATGTAGTATGTTAATAGAGCTACCAAAATATACTATGACTATTCCATAGTTAAAGAAACTACCTTTTGATTAAAAATAATGAGGCATTAATTCTCACCTATTTTTGGTTCCTCTTGCATGTTACTCAGAAGCCTCTAACTTCCTTAATAAAATCTTCAAATCATGGGGCAAGGCTTTTGACATACCAGAATTTTCACTCACATCTCTTCAGCAGTTGGCAACTTTTGTCTCAGGAGGGAATTTTTCACCTTGCTTTGTGCTATTAAAGCTAATTAAAGTGATGACCCTCGTTTGCCACTCAGTCACTCAGGGTCTCTGGAAGGTGCAACCTATTCCTTCTCATTCTTCCTGCCCTTTTCTGTGGTGTGGGCAGAAGAAGGAAAGGAAGTGCTCCCTCCCTGGGGATCGAAACTGAATCTTTTTTCCACAGAGAAGGGAATTTCTCAATTTGCCCTGAAAGAAACATTATTCCCCCAATTAATTCACAGCTGGGGACTTGTTTAAATATGTAGAACTTTTACATGTTTTCAATACAAACTCTCTGAATGAATTTTCTACTTGAGAATGCAGCTTTTAACAAAATAAACAGAATTTTAAAGGGTTTCCTAGAGAGTATCAACATTAGAGGAAAGATACTTTCTTTTAGAGCAAAAGTATAGTGGGGACTTCTCATATTTATGGGATTTTCGAAAGGCCCAAACAATTACTTTGAATGTCTAGACTGTTCTAGTAGTGAAAGTTTTATCTTCTGACTTTCTCCAAATTTCAGACAATAATTCTCATATTGCTTTGAAATTAATAATTCTTACTTTGTTTAGTCTCACTTCTGCAAATGTGAATAGGCTGTGTCCATTTTACTTTTATAATCACCTTAACTTGAGAGTGAGCAATATCGTTAGGATTGTTTGCGCCGAGGCTAATACGATTTACATGCGCTGAAACAAGTAAGACTTTATCCTCCTGTAGAGAAGAATCCTGATATTAACAGTTTAATGCAGACTCAGTGGCTGCACCAACTCACCATATCTCAGCGTAGGCTTCTACTGCTTGTCTGGTCTAACAACCTTAATATGTCAGTCCTTGGCCACTAATTTTCGTCAGCCTTTCCCAACTTCGGCCTCATACTGCAGGTCACAACAGGAAGAAGGAGGCAATGAAAAGGGCAAGCTAGCTAGGTGTCACTCTAAGTCTCATAGGCTATATTTGTCACATGGCCACCTGTATATATCAGTAAGTGCAAAGAAGGCACATTGTGGATGTAGAATGTTTTAGTTACTTTTCTCATTGGTGGGACACAATACTTAGCATCCTCAAGTTAAAGGAGGAAAGGTTTATTTCGGCTCACAGTTTATAGAGGTCTCAGTCCATAGTTGGCTGGCTCTCAGGCAGGGTGGCATGGCAGAGGAGCATCACAGAGGAGAAACAGTCCATGGCAGGGCAGATAGAAAGCAGCAATAGCAGCAAGCTTCCCTTTCCCTTTTTTGCATTCCAGGCCACAAGCCTTTTGGGTGATGCCACCCACACCCAGGGTAGGCCTCTCCATTATGCACACCCAGAACTATACTAAAACCAATCAGTGGACTAATTTAGTACCACACACCCTTAATCCCAGTATCAACACCCAACTAGATCCACCCAACTCCATAAAGCCCCGCCTATGAGTGCATGAGGATTTGGGGGTCATCTAGATACAAGCCATTGCATAGAACAACTAAATCATGTAAGATAATGGCACCACACCATGGTGAGCGGTCATTGCAGAGCAAAACTGTTTAACTCATGGGCTAGAATATGAGAAGGGGAAGAACCCAAAAAAAAGTGCAAGGGACCACATACATATCCCAAGGTTATTCCTTCAAGACACAACCAGATACACCTAGAAGTGTGCTTTATTAATCCCCTGAGCAATTTCCAAGCTAATCAAGTTGAGAAGCCAATTTAACTATCACAATATCTTCTATGAAACACAGCATATTAACTCAATGGCAGATGATGCCTTTGTGTTCTGTGTATTTTCGTACAATGAGTTTATTAACACTTTAACATGTAGGATCTATTAAAAGTGTAAATAGGGCTGGGGATATAGCTCAGCGGCACAGCCCCTGCCTGGCAAGTGCAAGGTCGTGAGTTCAAATCCCAGTACAAAAAAAAAAAAGAAAGAAAGAAAATTCTAAATAATAAATAATTGTTTTGGTAACTACACAGTGAATCTTAATTCACAGCCAGCCATTCTTAATGATCACAAACAGCAGGTGCCCAGATAATCACAGGGGAAATGGCTCCATTTGCTTGCAGGTGGGTAATCTGTTCAATTTTTTATACTCCCAATCTTAAAAACTATACCAAGAAATAGGCACATGTTCTCTGACAGTACAACTTTCTTAAAGCCTGATATCACTGATTTAATTGGATTTTGTCCATAAACTTAGTTATTATTAAGGCAAATGAAATTTAAAATATATGTTATGACCATATCTTTTTCATCTCACTGAAATGATTTGCAGACTTGGATGAGAAGATGATTGGAAATGGTCCCCAGATCATTTCCTTTCCAATCTCATGTATGATTGTGAAGAAAAGGATCAAATTAAGAAACATTACCATTCAATAATGTGTAACTCAGAGCCCAAACAGGATTTGGAACTTAAGTCCAATTGAACCCTCTACCTTAGTGTAACTATATCATTATCCTCCATATTTAGGTTTATTAAAATATCATTGAATTGTAGAGTAAATTTCTACTGGCACAAATGAATGGCTTTATCATTGGAGCAGTGTACTGGAATTAAATAAACTGAAGTGTATGAGTATAAATAAAACAATATCATAGCCAGAAGACTTAAATGTGTGCTTTTATTTAATTTGATATGTGATGTTGAGTTAATCATGTAACTACCGAAGCTTCAACTTACTTCTGTAATTTGGGAATAAGAAAAATTGTTTTAAAATGCTTTTCTTCTTGTGAATTAAAATCATAGGTTTAGAAATAAAATTATAAATAAAAATTATAACTTTCCATTTCTTTTAATATGCAAGTATGTCCTATTTTTTGCAAGTCTATTTAAGGACTTGCTTGTATTATTTACCTTGATATTTAGTTTATGCCTGATATCCTTTAATTCCTTCCAATTTGTGTTCTCCTTATAGGACTTTGGATTTGATCCAGGACCCTCTCGTCTGGGTTTTGGTCCCCACATGCTGCAGTATGTGGGATGGTCCCATCCTACCATGGAGACCAGTTGTTCTACTCTGGGCACAAGTCCCATCATCCCAGTGTCCACCTGATCTTACTGTATGGAGCCATGATGCTTGTAAAATTATAAAGAATTAAGTAAATTCATCTTTTGATTATTATCCTTAATATGATGTTGATATAGTCCAAATACTTCTCTTCTTTACACTTTATACCCCAATAAAGAAACTGAATTCTTGAAAGTTAAATCTTTTTTTTTTTTTTTTTGTGGGTACGGGGAGTCGAACTCAGGACCTTGCGCTTGCCAGGCAGGCACTTATGCTGCTGAGCTATCTCACTGGCCCCAAAAGTTAAATCTTTTAGAAGTTAAAAATACTTTTCATTTAACATCACTGGGATTGTTAGAGTGAAATTATGTAATTGTATCAGTATGTTTTTCTCATTCTGTAGGTTGTTTCTCATTCTGTAGGTTGTCTTTTCTATTAGTTGTTTCCTTTCCCATGCAGAAGCTTTTTAAATTTTATATGATCTCATTTGTTGATTTTCAGTATTATTTCTTGTGCCATTGGGATTTTATTCAAAAAGTCCTTGCCTATGCCTATGTCTTCAAGAGTTGTATCTATTTATCTTCCAGCTTATTAAGGGTTTCTATTCTAACAGTTAAATCTTTCATCTATTTTGGTTTTAGTTTTAGAACATGATGAGGTACATGGCAATCAGTGTGGAGATTCCTCAGAACCCTAAAAATAGAAATTCCATTTGACCCAGCTGTCCTCCTTCTAGGTATCTTCCCAAGAGTTAAAATTAGCATATTACAGGGATACATGCATACTCATGTGTCATAGTTACTTCTCTCTCATTGATGAGACAAAATACCTAACACTCACAAGTTAAGGGAGGAAAGGTTTATTTAGCTCCCAGTTTGCAGAGGTTTCATTCCATAATAGGCTGGCTCCAAGGTATGGTGGCATGGCAGATAGATAGGCATTGCAGAGGAGAAACAGTTCATTGCAAGCAGAAGGTAGCAAAGCATCAAGAGATGGCCACACTTCTTTATATCCCTTATATTTCGTCTAAGCTACTTAGGGTGGGTAACACTCACATCCTAAATCCTAGTGCCCTTGATCCTTGCATTGCACCATGAATTAATCCCAGTGCCACACATTTTAGCTTCAGCCACCTCTGAAAAAGCTCCACCTATGACTGCAGGAGGCTTTGGGGGGACATCTAGACACAAACCATAACACCAAGTCCTAGCAGCACAATTTATAATAGCTATATTTCAGAAACAGCAAACATGTCCATCAGTAGATGAGTGGATAAAGAAAATGTGGAATTTATACACAACCGAGTGCTACTTTGCCATCAGGATAAACTTGATGTATTTGGATGCAGCTTGTGAACATAATGTTAAGTAAAATAAGTCAGACAAACAAGCTTAAATATTGCATTGTTTCTTTTATATGATTATATATATATATATATATATATATATATATGGAGCAAAATGAAGGATAAATAAATAGGAAGATTGGAACTGGGGCGAGATTCAGATGGTCTGTTGTATCAAAAATAATTTAATATATACACAAATTTATTTCTTTTATACTACTAGTTTCTCTTAGTTCATTGCAAAGAATGTTTTATGCTAATGTCAGTGCATTTCTTCTTTGCAATTTTTGTTGATGTCTTGTACTCTGAGTAGCTACTTGAAGATAACAATCCTAGTCTTATATATCTTGTTATGAAATTTTGCATTTTTTCATAAAATTGAAGGGAAAAAGTAACTAATTAGAAGAAATACGATAAATAGTAGATGATAACAATATTCATGGCTATGTAGTGGAGTAAGACCTAGAATTGATGACATCATGAAAGAAAAGAGAAACTGAGTATAACCATTTTATTAGCAAACATGTTTCTACACTTTTATGAGTAGAGCCTTTCACTCAAAGGTCAGTAAGTCTATTCAAAAAGTTGATTAATTAAAAGAAACTTGAGAATCTTCAAACTACCTAATTTTTATACTTATATTTTGTTCAATTTTATGACCTAATTCACGATTTATGTTCAACTAATCTACATAGAAGACTAAACCCTTAGTAATTTTTTGTTTATATTTCTTTTATTATTATTATTATTACTGTCCTTTTGAAACAGAGTTTCACTATGCAGTTCAGGCTGGCCTTGAACTCACTTTGTAGCCCAGGCTGGCCTTGAACTTGCAACGATCCTCCTGCCTCAGTTGTTTATATTTCTAAACAGAGCTAATAGTAACTTTCTATAACTAAAAGAATTTCGCATTTGGAAAGCCGAGCTGGCTATGCCACAGCAGAATGTGCAGTTAGGAAAGATTCCTTGAAGTGCATGGAGAGTTCTGTAGACGATGTCTAGTTGCTGGTTCAAATTATTTCTGAGTGAGCAATAATCAAGGAACAAATTCCTTTCTATGTTTTACTACCTTTTGAATTTGCCTTTTAGTGCAGAGATGCTTCACTGCACAGACACCTCTCCATATATTCCACATAGAATAGCATACGCTGCCTAAAACAAGGTCAGTAAGTGGAGAATAGGGAATCAATGAACACTATCACTTTTCATTGTCAACCAAAAAATAATGATTATATTTACTTATTGAACATGAATATTTTAATGTACTACATGGCATATACTACATGGCAAATACTTGTAACTGAGCTAAACAGCATCTAATATCTATATTAACCATATCATTACAATTATGCCTAAAGGAAATTGAAAGCCAGCATTAAAAAAAAACAAGACAACTGTGTTAACTAGATAGATGAGAACATTTAAGTATCAGTGTGCAAGTGCAGGAGACTTAATTCTCCAATTTCCATTAACGTTTTAAAAATTTATAACACAAAATGTAACAAAGACATATAAATCAAAAGTACCTACACAATTCTTAAGCTCTTAGTGATTTTTTTTTCTATCTAACCATTATCTCTAGCATTTGTTGAGGTTTAAGTTGCAAATATTGGAGTTCTTCCTCATGGTCAACAAATGTCGGTGGTCACTTCAAGAAGCATTACTTTGGAACCCCAGCCAGTTACTGACTAAAACTGTCAACTGGATTTCATTAGTGTGCCACAAAAGAAGAAAATAAAAATAAAAATAAAAATAAAAATAGCGGTGATGGCAAACATCTCAGAGCTTTCAACAATAACAAACAGCCCGCTGAGGGACACATGCCATACGTTCACCCCCACTGAGCTATAATTTATCTGTTGTATTTGTGCTCATGCCAATAGCATGGATTTTAGGAGAGTGGCCTTTTCCCATTCAGTATCTATCCTCCATTTTCTTGATCCTTTCTCCAAATAGTACATAGATTAGTAACAATGGTCCATCTGCTTTTCTCTGCCACTTATAAATTTCCCTTAAAAGACATAAACATTAAAAAAATTAGATTTATGATTCAGGACCATTGTCGTTCTTTTTGCAAATATGATACTACTCAAATGAGCTTGGACAAAATTATGACTTGTTAAGCGGTACAGGGACGCTCTTGAAAATCCAGGAAGCATTGTTTGAGCTTCATCCATGGGTTCACCCGGGGCTCCCCGTCATAAAGATACTTTCTGTATTTCTCTGTGCTCCTACGCTCTATGAATGTATGACATTCTTTTTCATTGCTGAAGACTGGCTCTCGATAATCCTTAACCTGCACAGCAACCCATGGTTACCTGTAATATCTAGATTGCATACTATACTTTCTGTCTCCTAAAGAGAGCCTAATCTCACTCTTATCATACAAAATGGAGAGAGGAGATGACCGGTTGAACTCAGATTAGGAAACTACCCTTCCCCCATGGATTGAATGATGGCAACCACCTGGATAGTGTGGAGTAATCGGAGTCAGAGGGATTATTCCCAGGGTGAACAGGGAACAAAATTTCCATATGAAGTGGAACAACTGACAGGCAGTAGACAAGAATCTGGGTTCTGCTCCATTAGCTCACTATTTTCACATATTGCTATGTCAGTGTAAGCTGAAATAGCTTCAGAGAGTCACATCTTCAAGAACTTCCCATCTCTCATGTCTTGCTTATGTCCTAATTGAAACACGAGCTTCAAACAAGCCAAGTTCTCTCAAGTCCACGAATGGACCATAGAATATCTTGCTATTCCCCTTGTTGTAGTGCTTTTTGTGCTTTCTCTATTTTTTTTTCTCTGTATTCTTTCAAAATGAAGTCTTTCCCATATGGATTTGGTAGCCATCTTCTGTTTTCCCACATAACTCTACTCTGAAGTATCATAGCATCTCACATTAGATTTTACTTACTTATTTATACAGCATGTGTATTACCTTGGCCCCATGTAATACAGGTATCTCCTTTATATGCTCAGTATCTAAAATCTAAATTATACCTTTAAATGAGACCTGTTTTTATCTAGGCATCTTCATCACGTTCTCCTTGCTGGCACAAGTATGGGAAAATTAGAACTTAAAGAGAGGTTCATTTTGGGTAAAGTTGTTAATCCCTAGTTAGTCGGCTTAAGGCAGGAGAGCATGGTGGAAGTAAGTTCCTGGCAGAGGAAACCTGCTCACACCATGGCAGCCAGAAAACAGAGAGATAGAGAGAGAGAGAGAGGGAGAGAGAGAGAGACACAGAGAGAGAGAGAGAGAGAGAGAGAGAGAGGAAGAGGAACCAGGGAAGGAGATGGACTCTATCAGGACCTGCCCCACAGTGACCTGACTCTTTCAACCAGGCCAAACCTCCTAACATCCCAATTAGTTATACAGCCCTATGATTCAATCACACTTCAGAAGGCCCATCAAGGAAAGCATGAGGGACATACAGAAATAAGCTATAATACCAGGCTTCTACAATCTACTAGGAAAAGCTGGGAGAAATCAATAGTAATAGAAATTTTAGTTACTCTTACCTGCAACTATTCATGTAGAATCTTAATGACCTGAAAGTGCCCACCAAGCTCTTCTGGGAGTTCCCAAGGGATGGCTGATATGTGGTTCTGTGCAAGTCTGAAATACTGGAATTAGGTACTGCTCACTTAAGCAACTGCTGAGCACTAAATGCAGGCCACGTATTCTCACTAGCTACAGAGCCTCCTGGTCTATATGGCTCTTTTTGGTGAAGAGAGAACAAAGCCCCTTTTCTTCACTCTGTGTCAATTCTTATCATCTAGAGATAGCAGGATTTCGGGTTGTCTCTGGACATCACTTATCAGGCTGCACGAAAACAGGTACTGCGGTTTCCCTTCATGTTTGTCACCTCAGACCTTAGTTACAATGCATTCTGCATTATAAGGGTGTTGGTTTCTATATGATGACAGGTCCCAAAAATGAGGTGCTGTGGATGAAAAGAAAAATGAGACAAAGTAATCGGATAGGGGGCTACAGCCTCTAGGAATGAAGCCTCAATCACAATTTATACTGGCCTTTCATTAGAGTCTTAATAAAAAGCAGAAACAGGATATGGGCAGGGTGTAATACAGATAAGTGGAAACATACTTGCTGCTATGTCCAGCCTTCATGTTTATAGTTCTTTCAGACATATCTTAGCAAAGCATCTTGTGCTGTCCCAGCAGCATTCCATCAGGACTAAGGTCCTGTTTTCATTTCTTATACACTATGCCTTTGCAAGACTTCCTCCAGAACAAGCAATCACGAGGCCTTGCAAAACACAAAGCCCCTGAGGAAAGTAAAAGTTAAACAGTTTAGGTTAATTTATGACTTTTCCTTCCCCAGATAAGGGAACAGTGTATTTTCCTGCACCACCTCCATCCAGGTCTCAGTCTTCTGAGGCCAGCAGCCACCAACTCCACCTTTTATCTTCTGCCAAAATAAGCAAGTGTTCATGTAAGACATCTGCTTGAGGATCTGTGGACCAGTTCTCCAGGCATATCAGGGCAACACTGAATCTCAATTTCTGTGGTAATAGTAAATCTTACAGAAAGAATCTCTGTAAATATGTGTGGAGTGACTAAATGACAACATGAATGAAGGAATGATTGAGAGTATTGTGATATCTTCCTCACTTTTATTTTTATTCTGCATCTCTGTATCTCATCCATTGCTTAGAATGCAAGAGACTTCACCTAGAGCCTATATAGTTAGTGAGAATTTGGATTGCAGAAAATAAACGTGAAAGCGGAACATTGAAAAAATATACTTTTATGTTATTTAAGAAAATGACGACAGCCATTACAATTCATCATCACTAACAAAACTAAGCTGTAAAATCTTCTGACTCAAGACAAGCATGTACCTTCTTTTTTCCCATATCTAAATATCAAGCAACTAAAGGATTGTGAAGGAAATGTCTTGGCTAGGAATTACTTTTTCTGAAATAGAAGGGAAAGAAACTTGCCTTTTGAGTTCATCATGCTGAACTGGCTGGTGGAAGAGGGAATCTTTTTGTAGGCCAAGGGGGAGAATAGTTTGGGAAGGCTCATAAAAGAAAGAAAACTATGAGAAAGATAATGGTTGCCATCAGAATATAATTTGTGTGAGAGGAGCCAGATAACGTATTAACCTTCTCCATAGACTCATAAGCCATAGGTTTGACCATATGGAAGCTCACATTCACACTGAGTGAATGTAAATAAATATTTTCAACTCCAGTGCTATCAAAGCCATTTATGTTTCTGGCTCAGCAAGCCTTCCAATTTTTTCCTAGACATTGTTAGCATAAAAGGGCGTCCCACTGTTTCCACTACATTTAGATGAACAAAAAAAGTTTATGCCTTAATCCTTATTTGTTATCTTCTAATAGGTTTTGGAAAGAGAAAACATATTTCCTATGCCTTAGATTGCTCTTTCATGACTGAAATATAATAAAGAATCACCAATTGACAACCACTATACCAAGGAGAATGAAATGTCACACTTTGCTAGTCTAAGCATTATCAATATTGTGAAATAAACCTTTAGTGTGAACTATGACTGTGAGGACCTGGGAATCCGATAACAGTTTCTGACCATTATTACATTAATGCCTCAGGCATTGTGAAGCAGCCTTAGACATTTTGGAAATCAACAGGCTGCTCACCCCAGTGTGAATGACTGCAGTGGGTTAATGCTCCCCTAGGCTTCTGAAATTCTAGCTTCATGTAGAGAGCAAGCTGACACTAGCAATCTTTCAGTATTAGTTTGCAGTGAAATGTCTCTATGCTGTGCATACTCCATGCAAGAATTATGATTTCTTCTAGGCGGGAAAGTTTATGTGTGTTTGTACTTGAATTGGTCAAAATTAAGAATTACATATTATTCCTAAAACAGGAACTTAGTACAATATTTCAACTCCGAAAAATCAAAATTGGGAGGTGAGGGAAAATCAGCATAACATCTAGGAATTTTGTTTCAAAAACAAAAAGCCTGCTAGCAGATGTGAAATCAAGACTTTCATTACAGATTTATTAAATCTGATGTGAGGCTAAATTAAAACCAAAGGAAGAGATAAAGTTGGAAGCTCAAAGGAAAAGATTCCATTTAAAGTGAGGAAAAATTATATACACATGAACATGCATTGAAAAATACACATGATATGTCAGTATACAGATGCCTTCTCATACCATACAAATAGATGAGATCAAGCAATATTTGCTTGAGTGTGGGTACCACCAGCATTTAGAAGATCGACTTACACACCAGAAGATTTAGTTGCTTGAAGCTTTATTACCCAAATTCCTAAATTGGCTTCTGTCCATCTATGAATAAAAAAATCAAGACTTCAGTTATGTTGACATTTCTATTATAAACACTATTTGTTGATTATTTATTTAAAATGATGATTGTTTTCATATGTGCTGCTGCTAATGTCCCTCAATAGATGTTCTTTAATTTCTTTCATGGCAATTACAAAAACAAACAAACAAACAAAAAAGACCAGTAGAGCAGAAGAAACTGTAAGGAAGGCTAAAAAAGGAGAATAGGGAACCGAGAAAGTAAGTCACTACTCATAAAAAATTTAATTGTCTTATAATTATTAGTTCAGTCAACCTTACTACTTATGTGTTTTGGAGTTTTTTCTTAGTTAAATATTTCTATTAAACTAAACAGTCCTATTTAGGTATGGGTTTCTTGACACCAAAATGTTCTGCTTGCACAGATTCTGGATGTACATAGGACACATTTTGATTTTATTTATTTGCTTGGTATTACCGTCTCATGTGTTTTAACACAAGTAAGTTGTGCTATCATTGTAGGATTCTTTGAATAGTTAGTGGTGGGATTAGAAAGCAACTGGAAAATAATAACTTCATTTATGCACATAAAGCCAAATAACTGTAGAATATCCCTGCAAATTGACTAGAGCTCTATAAAATTCTAAAAGTGTTCTACATAAAATACACATGAACCAATTTTTGATAGAAGGAATATATTTTTATAAAGAAAGCTAGGAAAAAAAAAAAGAAGTGTAGTTCCTAATTTCAAAGAATTGGAAATAATACCTGGGTGTGGTAGCACACACATAATCCCAGCACCCTGGGAGAAGAAGGCAAGGCTATTCCAAGTCTAAGCCCAGCCTGGGCAATTTAGCTACATAGCAAGACCTAGTTACAAAATAATACAAAATAAGCAAAGGACAACGAAGGATTTAACTCAGTGTAAAGGGCCTGGGCACGATCTCTAGTACAATAAAAAAAAAAAAAAAAAAAAAAAAAAAAAAAAAAAGAGGCAGCATACCTACATGACCAGAGAATGTAATGAACAATGAACTTATTGCATTAGGGAAAAAAGAGAAACAGGAAGTCAGTTCCTCAAAGTGACCTGCTATAACTCACTAGTTTGTCTCTAATTACTAAGGATTCTAAATTACTTAATACTTACTTTATTAGCTCATAATAAGCAAATAATTAAATGAAAGACTATGATTCCAATTTTCAAAAATAGCTCAGTGATAAATCTTTATGTATGCTTGATGTTCTCTAGCTAACCGAGTTCTTCCACAGTTAACCCTTACCTTTTTCCTCATAAGCACCTTTCGGTTGTCAGTAGAAGAGTGATCCTTGTATTTCTAACACATGAGAACCAAGATGCAGTGATGTTAAATAAGATGTCCAGAACCATAAGAACTGCTGTGAGGTAGGATGGAAGAAATAAAGATAGACTCAAGGAAATGATTCAAGGAAATGGTAATTTAAAAAATATGCTTTAAAACAAACTGTAACTTCAAGACATAAAGTTACCCAGCTTCAATGTCTTTTTCATCACTAGCCCTGTATATATATATTTTTTTAGTTCCAGGTCTTTTTTTTTTTTCCCTAGTCTTAAAGGTAAAATAAGTTGTAAATTGGAGCTGTGTTGTTTCATCTCTATACTATAAATTTTCAAATCCCACAGATTTCAATCCTCAAGAAACCACACTATTTATTGATTGGGCACCATATTTCAAGCGCATGTAAAGGGTTTGCATTTGAACCCAGCCCACTAGTGAGCAACCGACAGATTCTAGGAATACTCACCCTCAATCATCCGTGTGGAGGATGACGCCCCACGGGACCACATAAACACCAACTCCAGACCATCACACGCCTGCCCTCGGGCGCCTGTGCTCCTTTACAGTGGCCACGTCTTTGCTTCTGCCCAACAGATCTGCCTGCGCCTCACGCTGCAGCTCTTGAAATACTTCTCCATGACGAGGGTCCGTGAAGCTACTCAGCCAGGGAGGAGGGCGCAGTGAGTCTTATTTCGGAAATCGTCAAGAGGAAGAGAAACTTGATCAGCGAGAGCGAGTTTTGAGCTCCTGTCCTGGGATGCGCTACTTTCTCCTAAATATGCCAAGAGATGAACTTCTCCGTTTGAATTCCGATCATTTATTGTTGTTAAACATTAATTAGCATTTCATTCTGCGTGGCTCCTGGTCTATATATAAATAGCTAGCCACTCCCCAAAATGTCACATAGATTTTCAATTTTGAACATAAGAAAATGAGGGAAATATGTAAATATTAAATAAGAGAGAAAAATAAATTTTGCAAAACACCTGACGATTATGCTCTGCATACTGCTTTTTATATGCCTTGTGATGCCCTTGGATTAAAAGAAAAAGACTAATGTCATGAAAAGGTAAAAATTATGTAAAAACATTCTTTGAAACTTTTGAAACTTATTTTTGACTAGTCTTCAGAAATATTTTTAAAAAGTAAAATTTATAATACTACCATATGAGAATATTCATTTGATATTATTCTCCCAAATATAGCCAATATTTTCACAAATCCTAGCAGAATTTACTGAGAATATGCTCTTAGTACCGATTTGATTCTATTTTTATTAATAACTAAACTGGATTTTGTACTTGGATAATCTTTCGTCTGTTTCTTCATTCCATTTTATGTACTGTTTGTGTATCACCATAGTAATACTATGTTATTTTCTTTATTACAAGTTTATAGCCATAGTGAGGCTATAAACTATAACATGTATTGTAATAATAATAATTTTCAAACATTCTAATATTCTCAAGATAAATGTTACTGCTCAAAACCAGTTTTTTTTCAAATTTCAGGGTTAATAAACCCCAAATATATTTTAAAATATGTTATCATTGCTAATCATCTGACACGTCAAGAGAATCCATATGCTTAAATATATGCCATTCTTCCTATATATTAGATGAAATGTATTTTCAAATCATATACCTTAGTACTAGAAAATGTATTTATCTGAATAGTAATGAAACCTTTCTCTAAGGCACTGGGAATTATTTTCTTTAAATACCATGTTCCTAACAGGATTCTTTTTTTCCAAAAAGAGATGTAGTGTACATTTTCCTCCATCTTGAAAATGTGAAAATGACAAGCAATATCAATTGCATTTTTTCTGAATGTGTTTTATTGATCCTTTATTTAAGAAGAGTGAAAAGTAACTTTCCATTACATTTATCCTATGACACCTAATTTCAACTTTGAGAATTAGTAACAGAATAAATGACAAACGATGGAGACAGACTGACAGGTGCTAATAATTGCATGTGCTACTGAGGTTATTCTGTTCTGTCCAGACTTCT
The DNA here is from genome assembly GCA_028451465.1 of Erethizon dorsatum. Taxonomy (NCBI): domain Eukaryota; kingdom Metazoa; phylum Chordata; class Mammalia; order Rodentia; family Erethizontidae; genus Erethizon; species Erethizon dorsatum. The sequence goes on from CM051824.1 coordinate 22,062,207, forward strand.
ATATTTCATTTTGTCATCCTTTATACATTAGGCTTACTCATCCATCTCCTAGAAAGATGGAAAATTGCATAAATGGGTTATTCGGTTGTATTAACACTGATAGAACAGAAATGAGCATTACCACCCAAAGTATATATTAGAGCTTATCAAAAGTGATGTAGATTGCGATACCTCTGGTCTCAGAGGAAAGAGTATTTTCTTGGGCAGAGTGTCCCAAATACTGTGGAAGAGTGGTTTCCATCTGAAAACTTTAGACAATGGAAAAAGTAAAGATGTTTACCTTCGCAATACACATGTCAAATGTAAAACATATTTTCTATATAGTATTAAACTATTACTCATATGTAAATGTTAAACTAAAAACTCAGCAATTTAACACCATTATAAATTTGTACTCTATTTTATAAACATAATTTGAAATGATGGAAATTTATCTATGGTGTGGCATAGAACACTGTGTAATTACTAATTTAAAGACTCTTAGAGGTCACAGAGGTCACATTCTGATTTAATGCCACTGATATTCCATCTCTTTTTTGTCAGAATCTCTTTGCAACTGCCATCAGATATAACACTGTTATGCAATTAAACTAGTTAAAACCTCACCAGCTTATGTTTCCCATTCACTTCAAGGAGTCAAAGCCTAATTTTATTGTTTGCATATCATAGAAAGCATCCCCACTTTGATCTGGTCAAAAATTGTATAATCTTTTGAACATAAAAATATCTTTACACAATACTCTAGCTGCCTTTTATAAAGAATGCAGGAATAAGAAACACACACTTAACTCTAACAAACCTGTTTCATTACATTTATTTCATGATTTAATTTGGCAAATATTCTTCATGGAAGATGATATAAATGACACTTTGCCTGCCATCTAGGATGCAGATAAGGTTGGGGATAGCAGTAGTCTTATTTATCAATGTGCCTGGGCCACTGTATAATGCAGAGAAGAAAGTAAAAGTTTTTAGTGAGTGAATTACCCGTGATATATGAGAGACAGAGGAGACAGGTTACCTGAAATACTGTTGATTAACGCCTTGCATATACTAGGAAGAGGGAGAGATTTTGTTCCTCGCTGAGAAGCTCATCATGACTGTCCCCATAATGAAGTGCCTAATTACTTACTCTCATCTCCTCATCCTCCTCAGCCCTCACTCATCTAATTGGATTTCTCAGAGACAGAATATTGGATTTTTCCTTTCACTAAGACCAAATCTTCTGTGGAGGCATCATTTGAGAATGGATGAGAGCTTACAAGAATGACTGACCTTCTGGGAATGTGCTAGAATAACAGCTAAGTTCCACTGTTGCATTTTAACTGGAGGCCAGAAAGGGAGGATGAAGATAGCCCAGTAATAAAGGCTTCTGCTACCCTGCAAGTCAATGAATCGGCAGGATCTGTGGGGTAAAATATAAGAGTATCACTAGGCTCATCTGTCTTCATTTTATAAAGAAGTAAAGGACCATTAAAAAGTTTCCATTATAATTTAAATCCCATAGATTTTTTCTTCTTTGTCTTGTCTATATATCTTGGGAGAGGGTATAAGGGAGCTGTTATTTTCTACTACTTTTTGGCTTTGATTATGTATCATTGGAACTGGGGGGAAAAACACCAGTGAAGATTGAATATATTTGTAAATACAGTTAGTACAGTTAAACTCTATGTTTCCAATGTCAAGATATTCTCTTATTTCCTTTTACTGTACACACTTGTTCTAACATTGCCTCAACAAAGGGCCACACTCATATCTATTTCCTTCTTGAGATTGGAGCTCTGCCCAAACGTGAGGCCAGAGCCTTGCCACCCTCTGTCTTACAGACAACTCTGATCCCGATTACTGGTCTGTGTCTCTGCTAGTGATTGGCCTTCCCAGTGGAACTGATATCCCTTATGGGATATAGCACCTGTGAATCATCTGCTTGCCTCTCACCAACTGCCTGCCACCAAACTTTAGAGATCGATGGTTATCACACAAAGCGTGCATTAGGCACCTGCCTGGGGAGCCTGTGAGAGGTACCTCATTCTATAATGCCAACTCAGTACATTCTGATTTGGGCATGTTTGGCTGAGGAATTGGCATTTTTAACACACACACTGTGTATAAAACATGTGATTCTAGGAACAAACTGGAAAAGCCTCTCAATCACCTGCTTTGTCTGGGAAGACTTTGCTCACCACATGCACCCATGTCTGGCTTTAGCATCACCTCCACACCTCCACCTCTGTTAACACCACTTAAGGCTACACCTCAGGAATCTTAGAATGTTTGGATCATTAAATTAACTACTCACTTCACAAATGACTTTGTACTCTTATTTTGATTTCTGTCTTGTAAGTTTTGAAGATACTTTAAGTACAAAAGTAGAATCTAAAGAGTAAATAAATCCATGATCCCGTGACTTTTGGGTCTCGTTTACATCCCAATGGCTACTCCACACTGTTCATATCTCAAAGTCATTCCCTGAAACTGTGTAATTAATTATAATTCAACATCAACCTCTAAGCATGACATTTTGGCATAATAAGCAAAATACATCACGAAATACCTCCAAATGATCTCAGCATATTCAATTGTAAAACGGAAATCTAATTACATTGCTATAGCTCTAGGCTATGAGGCTCAGCTTTATATAACTTTTGGCAGAACATATGTGAAGATGGTGTGAAATTGCTTCAGGGCATTTTCCTTTTGTGAGAAGTTATGAGTTTCATAAGGCAAGCCAATCATTTTTCAGGGGTTATCAAGCTAAAGGTAATAGTTATTCTATAGCATTTATGACATCCATATGATATGTCACAAATATTGCTGAATTTCTGTAAATTCTCACGAATCATTAGTACCCTTTTAAAGTAAGGATTTAAACAAATATGCTTATCAATTAGTAGAAAAGAAATCAACAAGGGCCAGTCTGATTATTTGCAATAGAGTAAAAACAATTTTCTCTCTGTTCACAATAATAATGTTGTGAGTGCTGGGAGAAAAAAGACTGTTTCAGAAGTGAATAATGTAAGATACATTCTTTTATCAATTAATAAAATAGGCAACCTAATGTACTGTACTGAATATGTATATTGGACACTCAGAAATTCTAAATATTCTATCCGTTTCGCTTCATAAACTTATTCACAATTGTCAAACTATGAGCACTAGTTTTTTGTAATTATTTTAGATGTCATAAAATACAGTGAGTTTTGCATCTGAGGGCTAAATTTTTATGCCTGCTTTGAAACTTACCTGTTGATTGACCATGGACACATCACTTAATTCTGTGAGTTTCAATTTCCTTCCCCTAAAATGGATGATGGGAACTGACCATGTGATCTCTAAAATCCCTTTTGACTTTAAGTTACACAGAAGTTGTCAGTAGTCTGATGATTTGAGATTTTGGTCAACCACTGATGGTTTCCAATCTTCAATTTTGTATTTCTTATATTTTTGTTCCTGCACAAAAAAGACATACAGTTCTAAATATTGTGGATTTCATGAGGCTAAATGAAGGTGACATAGCTAAAACAAGAGACAAACAACCCATAAGACATTTTAAGAATTCACTGAAAGCTCAAGCTCATTGCAAAATCATAATTGTTATCCTCCTCATCATTATCGTTGGTATTATTTTTTATTGTTTTGCTGTTACAGCATTTTGTTATTGTTAGAAAGTCATTGTGGAAAATACAAAACTTAGTGCAGTGTATAGTCAGTTTTTATCTATCTTGATATTTACCTGAATGTCCTAAAATTCCTCTATAGTTAGGATGGTGTCAAACTTTTCTAGATTTGTGTTCCTTGGAGTAATTCATAAATTCGGGCTTCTGGAGGAAAACCAAAACCAGAGTTTTTGCAACCCCCTTTTTTTTTTTTTTTTTTTTTTTTTTTTTTTTTTGTGGGTACCGGGGGGACGACCTCAGGACCTCGCGCACCAACAGGCACCCGTGCCGCTGAGCGATATCACCGGCCCCTTTTTCGTATGTGGGTTCTGGGAGTCGAACTCGGGCCTTCGCGCTTGCAAGGCAGGCGCTTAAGCCGCTGAGCCGTCTCACCGGCCCCAGCAACCCCTTTTTGAAAGGTCAAAAAAATGAAAACTAAGATAAAGTGTTGCTAAACTTCTTCAGGTTAAGACTTAATTTACTCAATGACTAGATAAAGGCAACGCCTATGTTCCTGTTCCCTTGACACCTGACTCAGCCTCCCAAATGACAGACCAACTGAGTGGGGTACTACTAACATGAAAAATAATGGTATTTTTAAGGAGGACCAAAAGATGAATCTTAAAGATATTTCTGAATTCTAAAAAAAAATTCTTTCAACTTTATAAAATAAAATAGTAATATCACTGAATGTACCATATAGATAAGGGGAAAACTCTTTGGGAGGGCAAAAAAGGTTGTGTTCTCTTTATTTTACAATTAACAAAGGCTAAATGGCTGCAGGACAGTTGACATCTCCCTTGGCACTGACGGAAGAAGCAAGAGTTTTACTTAATACATTGACGACAAAGCTCTGGGACTGCGAATTCTTTAAAAAGAAGACACAAATCAGTGAGAAGGAGGATCTATTTTCAATGTTTTGCTGAGCAGAAGCCTTTGAGCTCTGGCAGACTGGCCAGGATTTTGGCCTGAGAGAATGGTAATTTCCCCAAGAGCGGATTTTAACCAGGTAATGTGGATTTGCCAGCCATCCTGTGCACATCATTTATCTTCTACTCTCCACATGTTTCTATTTTTCTTGCAACATACATATTTATCCCTCCCTTGCTCTGGCCAACTCAAAATAGAAGAGTTAACAAAAGGAAAAATTATCTAAGTACTAAAGGAAAAACTCTCAGGGAAAACTAGAATTATTGTGGGTTAATTATTACTTCTGTAAGTTTAATTTGGAGATCTACATATCTCATATTTATGAAGACCATAAATCAGACAGATAGATAGATAGATAGATATAGAAGGAAGACAGAGAGGGAGAGAAAGAATACAAAATTATAAGATTGATAAATTTGGTTTGTATACTTTATAGATTTTTATTTCTACATTTATCAGCCCTATGCATCATGACAGTCCAGATTCGTTGCAAGATCTGTATTTATTTTCAAAATAGACTTCTCAATGCTGTTTTTATTTACAATAATTTGATTATCATTACTGAATTAAACAGTTTTTACATATGTCTTGTGAGCAACGTTTTCCTTGTGTATGCTTTGTATAAATGAATGTCTGAATATACACCGAAATGTTAACAAGAGACAGAACTGAGCAGTGCAATTGAAGTTTGCATGTCTTCATCTCTGCTTACTCACATCTTTAAAAGTTTAATCAACCATTTTTACCTTTTTAATCAAAGAAATAGATAAAGAATGACATGTGAGGATTGAGTCCATATTCCTTTTTCTTCACATTTGTTAAACAACTATAATGCAACAGACACTGAGCTACTTGCTGGAACGAGAGACACAATAAGACATTGTATTTGTACACTCAAAGCCCATTAGCCAAGTGGAGAGTGTAAGGAGTGCTATAATATCAGTCTTCAAAAGGTATTATTAAAGAGGAAAGCAATGGAATTGTGTGCCTTGTAGAGTAAGTATGGTTTTGACAAAACAATAGGTACAGCTGAGGAAATAGATATTCCAAGAAGAATTATAATGTTCCAAGACACAAGTTTTTATAAATATGGCCAGGTTAATGAATTTAAATTATTTTCTGTAGTGGAACAGAAAATAATTAATAGAAAGCTTATTTGAGTAGACTTTTTAACAGAGGTATGCAGCAGGTTTAAAAAGCTTCATGTCCACATTTCAACAATACTAAAGGATTATGTTTGGTTCTATACTCATTGGAAGTCTCTAAAATGGTGATACATTGGAAGTGACATGATCAACCTGCAACATGGAATGATTGCGGGAACTGAATTATGCAAGGAACAATGGTGGGTGGCATTAAATATGGTGTTATTAGAATCTGAATTGAAAATGACTTCACAACCAGAAAGGAATAGATCACAGGATCCCAGAGTATTTAAGAGACATAATCTGGAACATTTTCTGATAAACTGAATTTGGAGCATCACAAGGAGAAAATTGTCTGGCATAAATCCCTTGTTCCAGATTTAGCTGAATGGATCGATGGCTGCTGTTCTGCTGAGAATAACAAAGCAATGCAAGGGGAGCCAAAGGGGACATGTTAAGGCATAACAAGTGACAATATGTAAAAGAGTACAAATGTGGCTAGGAGATTCACAGACAATGTCTAATGGAAATACTGATTTAGGAGCCAGTTAACTAATTTATAAATTTACTTAATTGATAGATAATTAGGTGACTTTTTGGTTATAACAGCTAAAACACAATGATATTATTACACAAGAACCAAGTCAGAGCAAAAATTGAGAGAATTGAATGGGCATCAGGGGGAAATATTTTAGACCCCTGAAGAACAAAAAGAGGACAATACGCAAGACCTGAAAATTTTCAGAAAGGTAAAAAGACAGCAGGGAATGTTATTAAACACTACCCCCATAGATAATTAATCAAAAGTATTAAACACTAAAAAAAATTGTACTAAAGACTGCCTCCATAGATAATTAATCAAAAGTATTAAACACTAAAAAATATTGTACAAGAGTTGAAAGAATTGATAATGGGATTGCCATTAAATGCACATGACTTTGCTATTTTCTGTAGAGCAAGTTTGAAGGAATAAAACTACAATAAAAAGTGAATGGCATAGAAGAAAGTGAGATTTCCAAAAAAAAAAAATAGTTTAAAAGGAAGGATAGAAAAATATACATTTTAAGGAGAAAATGTTCTTGTTGCCTTTTATTTTCCTCAAGTGTTTATGTTTTAGAGGTAGAAGAAAGATTCTGATCAGGATTCAGTGATTTGTTTTCACCATCTGTTACCTTGCAAACTATAAATAGGGGGCATAATCTGCAGTAAAAAAATACCTCAGCAAGTACAAAGATACCTGAGAGTACACTCAACCCAATCCCTTCTCTCCATCTCCCTTCTCCTCTTTCTCCTCCACATTTTCCTCCACCTCTTCCTCTATCTCATCCTTCTTTACTGCTTTCTTCTATTTCATCTGCTGCTACTATTCCTCCTTTCTCTTCCAAGATGTTTCTTTTCCTCCTCTTCCTCTTAACTCTTTTTTGTATTCAATTTTATGTCTCACATGTCAAAATATTTATTGTCATAGGCTATAAACCTTAAGAACTTGATTTTGAAATTATCACTTATGATTTAAAATCTTTATGTCTACCTTTGTATAAATTTCAACTTTCATAAATCTGTTTATACATGCATGCCAAATAATTGGATTGAACCCTTAGTAGTGCAGTAGCTCCTGGGAAATCTCTTTGCAGTTTGTTTTGAGGCTGGGCAATTAGTACTTCCCTTGCACCCCTAAAACTTAGAATGATGAATGTGTACACAGGCAAATATAGGTATTCTAGGTTTACTTTACTGATGTCATTAAGACATGATAATTTCTAGTTTTATTATCAAAATTTATTATTATCCTAATTAAGCAAGAATAATTTATGTAATGATGACAACATTTAATGAAATATTTTATATACTCATTTATTTTCAAGTACTATATATTTTATAGTTATGTTAGAGTATTTATTTAAAATGCTTTATAAAAGTCTAAGTAGTACGGCCAACTCTGGATTCAACCACAATTTAGACAACTTAGTTCTCTATGATTTTTGATTTGTGAACTGTGATAATTCCCTGAGTTAAATATACAAATACCCACTTAATTTAGATCTTAAAACAAAATATTTTTCCCTACAAAAGTGCAAGGTAAATGTTACAAATGAAAGACATTTTTATTCCTATTTTAGCTCAATTGATATGATGTTTTCTTGTTTTTTTGTTTTTTTGTTTTTTTTTTGTGGGTACCGGGAGGTCGACCTCAGGACCTCGTGTGCCAGGAGGCGCCCGTGCTGCTGAGTGATAGCACCGGCCCCTTTTTCGTATGTGGGTTCCGGTAGTCGAACTCGGGCCCTTGCACTTGCTGGGTAGGCGCTTAAGCCACTGAGCCATCTCACCAGCCCGATATGATATTTTCTTTTTTGTCCTGTTGATGTGGTAGATTACATGAATTGATATTCAAAAGTGGAATTAGACTTACGCATCTCAAATAAATCCCATTTGGCCATGGAATATAATCTGTCCGTATATATTATTGAATTTGATATGCTAATATATTATTGAGGGTTCTTACATGTGTTCTCATGAGAGAGATTGGGCTGCAGTTTTCTCTTGCTCTTTTTTAATATCTTTATTTGATTTTGATGCTGGAATATTGCTGGCCTTTTAGAATGAGTTAGAAATGTTCTCTTTGCATCTATTTTCTGAAATAGACTGTGGACAATGTTTCAGAGAATTTACCAATGAAACTCTGGGCCTAGTGTTTCATTATTTAAAAAGTAGTAACTACTGATTGTATTTATTTAATTTATATAAGCCAATTTGAGTTTATCTATTTTTTGTTTACATTTTGGTAGTTTGTATAGTTCAAATAATTTTTGCCTCGTCTCTATTATCAAATTTATAGTTCCAGAGTTGTTTGTGCTGCCCCTTTGTAATTATTTCAATGCCTATAGGATAATATTGAGAAATATTTTTTTTCATTTTTCAAATTAAACATTTCTATTTTCTATCCTTTTTTTTTTTCTTGGCATGGCTATAGATTTCTTAATTTTATGGTTCTTTTCTAATACCCAGCTTTTGGGGTAATTGATTTTGGCCTACTGTTTTTCTGTTTTAACTTTTGTTAATTTATGTTCCAATTTTTACTTCCTATCTTTTATTTGATTTAAGTTTAAATTTATATTCTTTCTTTAGTTTCCTATGATAGAAGGTTACTCTACTAATTTTAGATCTTTCAAAAGTTTCAAAATATGTATTACACAAACCATTCTAAAAGCATAATTTTAGTTTTCAATATATCAATTTAAACCTAGGGTAAGTGGCACAGATATACCTGGAACTATTTTAACTTCACTGAAGCACAGGAAACATGTTACATTTCAACATGCTTGGAGGATGATCCGAAAGGATCAGAACAACATTTCAAAGGCTTTGAAGATTTGTTAGTTGCTGTCTTTCAAATTACTAGCATGGAACTAAATATTTGTAGTGATTTCAAATCGCAGTCATGCTTTTGGCTTAAAATATGTTCTTTCTTCCACAAATAATGTATCATGCCAATCCTCAGGTTCATTATTTTTAAGCAAAATTACAGCAGAGATGCCAAAGACTATCATAGGACTTGGATTAACACATGTGCATGAATGTAGCATGCCATGGTTATTTCCAGTGTGTATGAGTTGTACAGAGAAAAAACATCTCAGAAAAGTAGATATACTATACCCATTAAGTAAAGGAGAATTATAAATGCAAAGATGACCCAGCTTAAATAGGAGTTATTAGTATCTTATTTTTCAACCTTAAGATTTGCTAGGGGCCGGGGATTTAGCTCAGGGGCACAAGTGCCTGCCTGGCAAGCGTGAGGTCCTCAGTTCGATTCCCGGTACCGAGAAAAAAAAGAAAAAAAAAAAAAAGATTTGCTAAAGGATATGAAGACTCATAAAGCAAAATTAAAACTATATTATTGAATGAAAATGTGCTAAAAATCAGATATATGTGCATTTCATATATTACACAAATCTGAGAGTTATAATGATATTTGTCATCATTTATTGTAACACTTTATTTTATATATGAAAAAACATGGGCTCAAGAGTGTAAGCTGACTCTATTAATGTAAAAGTTTTAAATGGATTGTAGTCCTAGCGTGTAACATAATTCATAGGAAGTATTCTTTCAATATCCATCCCACTTTTTGTTCTTTCTTTTCAGTGCTTAGGTTAACCAGAATTCTTCTTACTCCAACTATTTTGGCTAAAGTTACAACTAAAATGGTATGTACTGAGATTTAGAAAGAACATTTAATGTAATCACCCCATGTTAAATATTCTTTACATTGGCAGAGACAAAGGTTTGGAATGACACAGTTGTTTTCTTGATATATAAAAATGTTGGCAAGCAAACAAACTTGTGAAATTCCACTTGTAGTAATTCCACTATGCCATATTGTGGCAGCTGGAAATCTTTTGTGTTTGGGTAGCATCTCCTCTCAGTGCCCAAAGGTTTTCAGTTATATCAAATAAATATTTATTCACCCATCCCACCTGATAAATAAATGCCACTGCCTCCAATGTTAATAATCGGGTAAGGTAGTATTTATACTATCTAACAAAGGAAAATGTTTTATCCTGCTGATGTAATAAACAAAAATGAAAATAGGTAGTGAGTTAATGTATTTGTACCCTGGATGCTGGTTGGCAAACTGAAAACATGATTTTCAATTTTCTCCATTCTTTCACAAATATTGATCACAAAATCACACTGGAAAAACAAATCATCTCGTAGTATTATTTTTATTTTGGTTATAATCAGCACAATATATTATATGTGGTCATTATTCAATAAAAGTAGTAAGCATTTATTATATGATTGCAACGTATTAAACATACCACTAAACACTAATGTATTTCTTGTTTTAAATGTGTAAAAATGCTTATAGTTTTTATTTAGGAAATAAAAAATGTGCATACTATCACAGAAGCTATGTCATAATCAAAATGCATGACATGTGATTTTAAAGCCTCTATAAAATTTAATCTTTAGGAAATTATATTGAATGACTAATACTGACAATAATATATGGTATATATGAATGTGTGTGGACACATGTGGCATGCTAAAATAAGCATTTGTGATAAAAATGCCACATGAAGCTGGCTGAGATCTTTCAGTGTCTTTTCTTTTTAAATGATATAATTTTTGGAACAGAAATCATCATTGAAAAATGGTATAAGTCCACATTGCTATAGTGTTTCTGTATATAGAACACTCCTTTTAAATTTGGACTTTCTTATGTTTTTAATAATAATAATGCATATTTATAAGGTTTAAAGATATAACTCATTAAATAGAAAAGTAAAAATCACATGTATATTGATCTATTCATGTTTCATGTTTTCTCTGAAAATATGTATAATCTCCCTATTGTTGTACTTAGTCAATATATTTGAACATTTATCCATAATATAACCATTCGTCTATGTAAAATATTTTCATACGGAGTGATTGTCTATAAACATAATTCGATTAATTCCATACTCTTCAGTAATTAAGATTATAGTGAAGATACAGTGTGAGCAATTCTAGTGGAAGAGCTTGAGTTGTGTGCTCTTTCCTCTCCCGGTTTTTTGAAGCTAGTATGGTATCAGACCAAGTCCGTTAGCTAGTTTTATTTGGCCAGGTTTCCATTTGTAACATGCAGTGCATCAGTGGATATGAAGACAGGGAATGTGGATGTTGCGTATACCAAGTGCACATAATTACAATATGCCTTGTCTGTAGAGACTTTAAAATAGTAATAAAAATAAGAGTTGGTCCTTTTTACTCTCACCATGTACTGGCATTTTAAACAATGTCAATACTACAATAATCTCTCCTGCTGGTTTGTAAACTATCCATCCCCACCTTAATCCTCACTATTACAATCATACCCCAAAGCTTACCAAGATAAACAAAGAGCTTCATCACACACATCTTCAAATTCTGTGTAGCAAAATTAAATACTCAAGATACTTTATTTTGCACACTATTTACACACATTGCTTAAGATTTTTCTAATAGAAATGTGCTTTACCTTTTCCAGATGCTGCCCTCCCCTGTGTCCTTTTTCCAATCAAATTAACAGATATATGTTTATTTTTTCTAGCTGTAGCTTATATACTTCTAATGGGACAAAACTTACTTTTTAAACATGGATAATTTCTCTTATATCTTTGACTTATATTGTTTTCTATTTTTCCAAACACATTTTCCTATCTCTGATATTAGATAATAAATGGAACTTTATCCCCAATTCAAATACCGGTATAGGATTTTCCCCCAATATTTATGATACATTCTTCATTTCAGTATTTTTGTAGGAAGGGCTTCCTAGAGTTCCTAGAGTCCTTCATTCAAACTGCAGCCCTCTTCCCTATAACAATGTTTTAAAAATTTATACCATGACCAACACATGATATCCTTTTAAATATAGATAACTTACTATAATAATGAAGATTATAATAGAATACTTGGGGTGAAGAGTGAGAAAAGACTTGAACTTTCAAATTTCAGTATTATGTAACAGAAAGCATACATAGCCAAAGGGACATTCTAGGTATAGAGACCTTGTTAAGTTCATAGTGCTAAATTTGGGGTCAACAAGCAATTGAACTTTCTGGAAAGGAGGTACATGTTGGGGAAACACTAACCATTTGGCCGCTACCTGTGAGTTCCCCTTTCAGCACCAATGACAGTTTCCTTTTGACTCTTCACCCTTTACCAAACATTTACTAAGCAACAAAACAACATGGGCAATGAGCAGGTGGTGAAGATGTTTGAAGATTAAAAATCTGAGAAACACTGAATACTTTCTCGTCTGTCTTATTTTTCTTGTTGCTGAGACAAAATATCTAACACTGTAAGTTAAAGGAGGAAAGGTTTACTGTGGCTCACAGTTTGTTGAGGTTTCAGTTCATAGCTGGCTGGCTCCAAGGCAAGGTGGTACGGCAGAGGGCCATCTCAGGGAAAAACAGCTCATGGCAGGCAGAAGGCAGAAAGCAGAAAGGCAGCAAGGTAGTGAAGTAGCAATCAGCAACAGCAGCCCTCTTTCTGCCCCTTATATTCTATCCAGGCTACACGCCCTTACGGCAGGTACCACTCACACCCAGGCTGGTCCTTCTCACTAGCCACACCCAGAATTAGGCCAAACCAAAAAATGGAATATTTAGTAATCACGCACCCTTTAGCCCAGAATCGCACACTTAATCCCCCTGCATCATATACTATAGATCAAACCACCTCTGAAAAGCCCCACCTATGACCCCATAAGGCTTTCAGGGGACATCGAGACACAAGCCATAAGATCATCTAAATGTGAAAATTTTCTCCCTCTTTTTTTTTTTTTTGAAATTGTTAATATTCTATTGGACTGCTGTTTTGCAAAACATCATTTCAGAAAGAGAGTTTAGTAATCACAAGGTACAAGTTGTATTAAGTCTGAGTTGTATTTAAGTCTGAATTAAACTCCAGTTAGATTCGCCAGAAACCAGCGCACTGGTCTTCCTATAGGATTCAGAAACAGGGAGGAAAAGGAAGAGACTGTATCAAGTTGCATTAAAGAGCTTCCCCATTGCTGGATGTAATACCTGACACCTGCAACTTAAAGGAGGAGTTTAATTTAGTGCACCATTTCAGAGGTTTCAGTGCATGGTCAGTTGGCTTCTAGGTAGCAAAATAATGCCAGAAAAAGTGTGATGGGGCAAACATGCTTAGCACATGGCAGCCAGAAAACAGAGCAGAGGAACAGCAGGAGGAAGAAACTGAGCCAGAGCCCAGTGTATAGTCCCCAAATCCATGCCTCCATCGCCCACCCAGAAACATCCAGAAGTGTGCTCTGCCAAAGCCCCCAGCACATCTCAAAGCCAATCAAACTGACACTGCACCCTAACTTCCACACAGGTATAACCTTCCAATCATTTTCTAGCTTTTATTTTTTAGGCTCTCCATGGAAGTCTATGGACTTCTTTAGCAAGGTTTGCCTGGCCTTTGGTTAGTACGTACAGATAGATAAACTCGAGATCTGTGTGCATGAGCTAAATACTGGATTGGGGCAATCATCCTGATTGAGTGCCACAGGGAGTCTCAGAACTACTTGTTTGCACTGATAATTCTGTGAGGTAGTATTAGAAGCATGTGTATTTCCTCACTAACTTGTGACTTTCCTCTACATGTGACTTTCATGACGGGATAATTTTTATGATCGTAGGATCTTCACATCATCTCAAACACCGTTGTAAGACTTCTGTCAGAGTTTGTATATGTTTAATCAGTTCCGGTGACTACAATTCTCAAAATGTGATCTATGGATCATTCATAGCTTAATTTTCTAGGTGGCCGGGTAAAAATGCAGGTACCTTCACAAAACAAACTGAAGAATCAGGGAAGTTGGGCCGGTGAGATGGCTCAGCGGCATAAGCGCCTGCCTTGCAAGCGCGAGGGCCCGAGTTCGACTCCCGGATCCCACATACAAAAAAGGGGCCAGTGATATCGCTCAGCGGCACGGGCGCCTGTTGGCGCGCGAGGTCCTGAGGTCGACCCCCCGGTACCCACAAAAAAAAAAAAAATGAATCAGGGAAGTGGGAGTGTGGTGACTAAAACTTTAGTGGCATTCTAGGTAATTCTTATACTTGCCATGGTTTCAGAACTACTGATATAAATTATTAAAATGTACTGAGGTTTTAATTTTCTGGTTTATTATTGTTGCTTCCTACCTGATTCCTGAGGTGCTCATGACAAAAACTTTTTGCACTATACATTGTTGCTAAATCAATGTGGGAGAAAAATTCTAGAGCTTCTTATTGTGCCATCTTGCTAATGTCATTGTTCGGTTACCTTTAAATTTTTAAGACCCATACCCCTCCTGTGGAAAAAAAATTACTCAAAAATATTATTTGTAACAAAGAGAAGATGTGATTCAGTGACCTCCTTTTTAATTACCAGAAGAAATATATCCTTTTGTGGAAAATAAAATTGAAATTACTCGTTACCAGAAATTGTCCTTTAAGAGAACAAGTTCTACTTGTGAATATGCTGGGAGAACCGAAAAAGTGAGTGAAAGTGAGGCCACTCTTACGAGTAACAGACCACACTTTCCTAATCATTATATTACTTACTCTTTCACCATTAACTTGGGTGCATGTTGATCAGCAGAATCACAACCGCATAATCATTTCACTTTTACTATTACTTCTTGCTTGTAAGACTACTTTTAACGTGTAAAACAAGTAGGAAGTATTTCTTTATGTGCATTTTCATTTACTATATTTTCTAAATATTACTAAAAGAATAATCTATCATTGACTTTTTATAAAAACTTTATGTCTAAATTCATCTTTTAAATTGCATATAATACAATTGTTATATTTCTTTCTTAATGTAGAAAAATACTGGTAGTAAATCTACTTTAAATCACACTGGTGTATTCCTCCTTCAAAGTGTAGAAATGAAATAGAACAGGCTACACAGGAATGCATCTGTCTGTTGTATTTGGAGACACTTTGTCAGTAAAACAATGAGGATTTCCTGACATCTGGGAAAATCAAGTTTATTTTAACTTCATTAATGATGCACATTTAGATATTGGACAAAATAGCTTCTGAATAACTTAATTATACTATGTTTTAATGACCATGATAGGGTTCTTTCCAGGAAGGCTAGAAAATATGTTACTATCACCCCAGTTAAAGTTGAGTTTGAGTAGTTTTCTTTCAAATAGACTAATAGCACTATACTAATTCCTAATGAATAAACCAATAGTAGTGCAGAAGATATTATTATTAAATTACCTAAAATATATTTTATGAGACTTTCGTTTCTTGTCCTTTTGATAAACTTTATAATTATTTAGAAATAAGAAAGCAAAATTATAACCAGAAAGTATCCATAAAGGTATAAATGTATGACTTATGTAGTTAGGAAACACTTATGTTTTCCATTCAAGCATAAACATAAATTCCAGAAGCAATAAAGTAATGCTCTATGGGCTTTTGGTGGTGTGCAATCATCGTATTATATTATCATCAAAAGCTTGTTTTACAAAAGTTTGCAATGCCACTTAGAATAGTCTGTTTGCCTTATATTTGCTTCCATACAGGGAACATTGATTCTTAGTCACAAATTATCATCAAATTCAGAAATAGAAGAGAAAGAGCTTTTTCAGCATTTTAAAGAGATGAATAATGTCCAGAAATTAATTTCTTTGAAAGAGTTATGTACTCCCACTGAAGATTAATTTTTCATGTCTGATTATTCTCAGAATGTAGTGTCTACATTTCTATTTATTTACCCAACACACATTTATTGGCCATGAACAAATGAGAAGTGAAATAATGTTCCAAGTTTCATATAATTTGGAATCTGGTCTTAATATGGCTGAAATTTCTCTTGAAAGAGCATTCAACTACAACTGCTCTTAGGAATGTTTTATTTTTATAAGAATTGGATCAAAGTTCAGTATTTAGTATTTCTTAACCCTAAAATTATTTTATAGGAGGACTAATTTACCCATACAAAGAATGAAGAAACCGGACGTGGTGGCACAGGCCTGTAATCCCAGCACTTGGGAGGCTGAGGCAGGAGGATCCCTGTGAGTTCAAGGCCAGCCTGCCCTACATAGTGAGACTCTGTCTCAAAAAAGCAAACAAACAAAAACCAAAAAAATGAAGAAATGCTTTCATGAATGTTTGCAAACTATATTATCTGGGGGTTTGAACAACATTCTGCTTTGGTGAAACAGATACTACATTAAGCAGATGAGTCAGTGTTGCTTTTCTCTGCCCATGGACTCATTTTTTCCCTAACCTTTTTTTTTTTTTTTTTTTTTTTGTGGGTACCGGGGGGACGACCTCAGGACCTCGCGCACCAACAGGCACCCGTGCCGCTGAGCGATATCACCGGCCCCTTTTTCGTATGTGGGTTCCGGGAGTCGAACTCGGGCCTTCGCGCTTGCAAGGCAGGCGCTTAAGCCGCTGAGCCGTCTCACCAGCCCTCCCTAACCTTTTTGATTCAAATAAAATATTCATTTTTTAAAAATCTTTTAAAGGTTAATAGAATTTTCTTAAATAGCTCCCTTTACTTGGCATTAGACAGAATTTGAAAGCTATCAGCAGGAATAATTTTCTACCATATGCTTGGCTGAGTTTTGTAAGTGTGAGATTGTACTGTATTTGTGACCAACTTTCACCCTTATACCTCAAGTGCCCTCGTAGATATGCCGCCAAGATACATGAGATGAAATGCTGTGATACCTTAGAGATCTTTGAGCTAAACTTTTACAATATACCTCTAGACTGTTATTCTGAACTAGGGGCTCATCTTATTCTTTCTTGGCAAAGCTGCTTAAGGACCACTAAGTTCCCATGCCTGTGCTCTGAACTCTGGGAAGGCTTGGTTCTCTCTTCTTCCTATCCATCATCATTGCTACTACCTTTTTCATCATTTATAAATCCACTTCTCTTTGTTCACATCATGGTTCCTACTCTTACTTATTTATATCTCTTAAAGATTACCTTTTACTTTTCACTCATTTTACCTTTTTTTTTTCTCTGATCCTATCTTTCATTTTTCTCACATGTTATTTTTCTCTAGCCTGTGTAAATTTTGGCTATAATGGGACTTAGTCTATGATTCTAAAAAATCAATGATCGTGTTGCTTACCTCTTTTTTGATGAAACAATAATTGTATTTCCATATTTTCCTAATATTATCTTCCAAAGTACTTGTATATCCAGAACAATAATAACGTGTTTACAGTATCACAAAGTTTCTAATAATCTGGATGCATCAGATAAGGAAGATCTTGTTAGATGTGAGTAAATTATCACAATTACTGGGAACAAACACATTTTATAGACATGTCAATTGAAACAGAGAAACTGTGCATCAGAGAAAGACTGGAAGTCTTTTGCACCTTCTGGTCATTGAGCATCACTTTTCTCTGATAATATTTTTAGCACATTTTCCATGCCACCATCAACATCTGAAATTTCTCTCACAATTCCATGCCACCCTAAACAGCTAAAATTTCTCTCATCCATCAAGCCTCACTGAAAATGTTATCTCTTCTAAGAAACATTTGTAACCTGTTCAAGCAGAAGGAACTGTTGTGTTTTCGTGGCACTCTATTTCATTCCTTAGTAAAATAGGTTTTGGATTCCACTGTAATGGAGGTGTATATGTATCTGCATCTACTTTATTGGGAATTGCATGAGAGTTAGCAATCTGGCTTTTTCATACTTGTAACCCCAGCATTTAATAAAGAGCCCCCAAAATGAAATAACTCTTCACTTACTTAAACACTTATTTGGTAAATTTCACTGAGATTCAATATTAGGGGTAACTCCAATAACTGAAGATGCCTAAGCAACACAGAATTGAATTTAATGTATTTTTATTAGCTAAAGCACTGCTTATTTCCCCCAGCATGTTCTATATCTCTTAATGCGTGAAGTGGTTAAATTTGCATATGAATATGAAGTGTTCACTAGGGGGAATTAAATCTATCAATCACTTAAAATAAAACGGCTTACATAAAGGCATTATGTAGGCTGCAAATCACACATGTATAGCTTAATCAAAATCAGTAAGATATTTCAAATCAAACCCACCAAATATCATAAATTTCTCACGCTACAATGTAAAAAAATCTAGTCATAATTAATAGTATTATTATAAGTTCCAAGTCTCATTATCTAGTACTGTTGAATTTACTTGCAGTTTAATGTTTAAATGTAGTAAGATTAAAATTATTCAATGAGTCCTTATAACTTGTGGCAAATCATTATTACTTCCTCCAATTGCTATGGTAATATTATTAATCATAATGAAATCTTTTGAAATCCAGTGGAGCAGCAATATATTATTCCATATGCATTTCAACTCTAAATTAGCTCCAGTGACTTAACTGTCTAAGAACTATTATTAAGTTACCATATAACACCTGCAGAATCATAATCAGACCAAGGAATTGATGGCGAATGAGGTTACTCTGACCAATTCTACCAGAAATGAAAATCAGATAAATGAAAAAAGACGAGACCTCCTTAAATGAAGTATTTCTAAACAGTGTAAGATTATTAAATTTCCTTTACAAATGGTTCCAGTAGACTTCAATGAGAAAAGATTAACATGCAAGGACATTTTTCTTCACTCAACAAAACTTAACTGAATTCAGTTATATGGCTTATGCACATCTTCAGACTAATTAAATAATGAACAAGATTTATGGGGACAACAAGACCATGGCCCCAATGTGCATTTGTCATCACCTGAACATGTAGTTTTCTGCCTATAGTAATTACAGCGATGAGAACAAGAAGAAATAAAGAATAATCTTGCTCCTCTTATCAGGAATGAAGTTTCCACTTTGTGTTGTGGGATACATTTTTTTTTTTTTTTTTTTTTTTTGCCATGCATCTCTAAGCTCTTATAGAATTTGGGAATCTCTGTTGAACAAGACTCCCTTCTCTATTCTGCTGTGAATAACATAAATCTAGGATCTTCAATAAAAGAAAGCTTCAAAAGCCCAAGTCATAGCAATGCAATTAAAAAAGATGTTACAGTCCATTGAATAATGAAGATTTTGGAGATCTGATAAGCTTATGATTTCTTTCAATTTAAAGATTTTTGCAATTCCTTTCTCGTTTGATTTCTGTTAAGAATTTTGTGTAGGGGCTGGTGAGATGGCTCAGTGGCACGGGCGCCTGCTGGTGCGCGAGGTCCTGAGGTCGACCCCCAGTACCCACAAACAACAGCAACAACAACAACAACAACAAAGAATTTGGTGTAAATGTGCTTATTCCCTCCAACACAAGAATAAGAAAATTATTTTCTCAGTCACTGTAAATGATATTTTTTTAATGGTGTATTGTATTCCTAAGAAGCAGCTGTGCTCTAGTTTATCAAAAATACAATGCTGTATGTATATATGTATGTATATGCATGGTCCCTATATGAATGCCTGGATATATAAAAATATCTAACTTTCTATATGTCCATCTGTGAAGAAAGTACTGTTATTTTATATATAAAATGATTTCTTGAACATACAAAAATAAGTCATATAACGGGAACTATAAAAGCCTTAAATATTGTAGTATTTTATATTTTGTGTGATCTTAGTGAACTATAGCCTCAAAAAAAAAGCAAATTATTATTGTATTTAGTTAATTGTGACTTCAAATCCAGGCATGCTCACTTTACTGGATTTATATTTGTAGGCAAGTTACATAGCCTAACTAATCTAGTTCTTAACATTCTCATCTCTATAACAGAGAATTAGTAACAGGCTACTATGGGACTTATATGCGAAGAGGTATAAAACACTCAGTGTAGCCAGAGGATTATTGAGAACATTCAAATAAATATTAATTCCATTTCTGTAGCTAACTATTATTATCAACTTGTCATTCCCCTATTCCTGCTGTTGATTTGCAGTTGACAAGGTCACTTAACATTTTAATAATTTCATTTTTCCTGTCTCAAACTTTAATATCTTGAAATTTCAAGAGCAGACATTGAGACTTTGTAATGTAATCTCTCACTCTGCATCCAAACTTGATGATTTCATTACACCCACGAATAAAGTTTTATCATTCAAGAATTGTTCTCTTTTTCACAGTTTCCTAGTTATACTGAAATCTTTTCAAAGAAAGAGACTTGATCATTTGTTTTCTTTGCCACATGCATATAACAGGTGTGTCTCATTAGGCACACATATTTTGAATAATGGCTCCTAAATAAATTTTTATATTGAATTATGATTCAAGTGGAATTTCAAAAGCTCGATAAAACTTTACAGGAACAAATAGTTCTTCTTTTTATGTTGTGTAATTTAGAAAGTTATAGTCCGCATTCATCATCTAATTATGAGTAAGGAAAACATTCATCGTCAGTTACATATGTACAAAGCTGTTGAATCTATCCAGGCTTTGTGGTTGGTTTTACTTATCCCTTTCATGAATCTAACAATGTATACATTATTATACTAATATAAAAGAGGACAAACTCAGGGTTCAGGAACTATATCTTGCTAAGTTCATTCAGTATTACATAACAGACAAGAGTTTCCCAGTATGGATCAATCTTTTGGCATTTGTCTTTGCCATTTTCCTGCTAAATTTTCTTCAGACTTCAAAGATCTTGGTTTTGATTTTATAGCCAGTATAGCCTTATTTCTAGGCACAACTAGAAGCTTTGGACATGTTTTGTTTTGTTTTGCTTTGTTTTGTTTTGTTTTGGTTTGTAGCAAGAAAGAATACTTCATAAGTGTCCCATGTATTTGTTCTTGCTAGAATTTGCCTTTATAGATATAAAGAACGTTCAAAACGGATGTTAGTATTGGGGTGGAGAGCAGGCTCCAGATTTGTCCTTTTCCCATGTAGGCACTGAACAAACATTTCACATACAGGTTGACCTATTCCCTCTAAAGATCATATGAATGTTTTCAAAAATATGCTGATTTACAGACACACATTTTTCCTATGTCTATGTAGAATGATTAGCAATCTACTTTCTTGGGAATATTTACTCTCCAGAAGGCCTACTACCATTTTTACGAAAGCATTTATCTGGGGAAAATATTTACTTCTAAGGCATTAATCATCTGTGAATATAAAATACAATGTTCCTGAATTGATGTACCTTGATAAAACTCTATACTTCAATAATGCTGTAATGAAATTTGAAGTAAAAGTTATCATCACTATTTTAAGAGAAACCTATATATTTTAACTATTGTGTGGAGAGCAAAAGAAAAGATAGATGGATTTCTTACTATGATTTTTAAATTTTAGATATTATTGTGTACACCAATGAATTCATGATCATTAACCAATTTTGCTGTCGTGATTATAAAACTCCTCTTTCTCGGGCCCCTGCGCTTGCCAGGCAGGCGCTTAAGCCGCTGAGCCATCTCACCGGCCCCCTCATAATACATTTTTTAAAACAGTTTCACATATATGCATGTATATTTTTCATCACTCATTCAAACTATAATTGCTTGACATATTTCACTTGTCATATCAAATTGTTTTCATTTACACTAGTCAACATTTTATCGTTTTGTTTTTGAGTTTTATGAAAAAAATTTAGAAAGGCTTGTATTGCAGATATACATGTCTTTTTCTGTCTCATATATGTTTAGATTTAAAAACCTTTGTAATGAAAATGCTTCTTTTTATTCTATGCTAAGCTATTTAATATTCTGTAACATGCTGTTAATCTTCTTTCTGCCACCAACTACATTACACATTTGCTATAGTAGTTTACTCATCATTTTCATCAGTATTGCCCTATGTCTCATAGAGCCATTTCCAATCTGCTAAAATAAAACATGATACATTTTATGGCAGTGGCATATTCATAACAAATGTTTCTACACTGAAAGAGTTGTTACTATGAGACCAATAAATATACATTAAAGAGAATCTTATTCTTCTCAGGAAAATATAAAATGTGGCATTTAGGTATATTAGTTGCTTTATTTTATATACAATTTTCCTGGAGTTGGAGTTACTTGAATATTCTATCTTCTTTTTGCAAATATAGAACTACTGGGGGCCGGTGGGATACCTCAGTGGTGTAGGCGCCTGCCTGGCAAGCGTGAGGGCCCAAATTCGGCTCCCAGAACCCACATACGAAAAAAGGGCCAGTGATATCGCTCAGCGGCACGGGCGCCTGCTGGTGTGCGAGGTCCTGAGTTCGACCCCTGGTACCCACAAAAAATAAATAAATAAATAAATAAATAAATAAATAAATAAAATAAAACTATTAAATGGATTACATTTGGAAGATTCTCAGTAGGCACTTATATTTTGTTTGGAATAATAAATATTCTACAGTATTCTGACTTTTACTATATTCATGACCTTGACCAGACAGACCTGTCCTAATCTTGAATTAAGGTTTTCAAATCCTGATTTCTTGGTCACAACTCCCTAGGTTACGTCTGCATTCTACAAAATGGGTATCCTCTTATATCGGCCCAGGAATCCTACAACTTCACAAGGAAACTACTCATAGGAACCTTGTAATTTGTCATCATCATTCTTATATCTGACCTGAAGGAAACTTGTATGCATTTCTTACTCATAATTTACAAATAGATTATTTTGTTTTTTTCCTAATTCACGATGAGGATCTTCTTATCTTTGGTACAAGTCTTGACCATTCTTTTTTTTTTTTTTTTTTTGTGGGTACCGGGGGTCGACCTCAGGACCTCATGCGCCAGCAGGCGCCCGTGCCGCTGAGCAATATCACCAGCCCTTTTTTTGTATGTGGGTTCCGGAAGTCGAACTCGGGCCCTCGCACTTGCCAGGCAGGTGGTTATGCCGCTGAGCCATCTCATCGGCCCAAGTCTTGACCATTCTTATGAAATAAACTTTGAGAGCATCTGGATGGTCCTTTTTCAGTTTCCCAATACCCTGTATTCAAATTTTTAGGAAATGAATATAAGCAAACTTTTTAAATATTGCAAACAATTGCAATACACCACATTATATTCTGACTCTTGCTTCTAACTTCTAATACCTATCTGTAGATTAACTTAACTATACCTACTTCAAGACCAGTTGTCTTCTTTCTTGCTCATAAACAATGCATTCACTTTAGCTCATTCATTCACCAAATACTTGTGGGACGGCTACTATTTCTCAGGCATTGGGAGAACCACTGGAAACACATCAGAGAATAAAGCCAATATGTCTCATCAGAGAGATTTCAGTACTTTTGGGAAAATAAACAAGTAGAAAGACAACTAAATGTTATGTATGTGGTGTGATAGAAGAATCATAGCACCATAAGAACCCCTAAAAAGACAGTTCATCCAGATCTGAGTGTCATGGGAAAATACCTGAAGGAGACTGCATGAGAACATAGACCATGAAGACAAAGGAGAGGAATTAAGAAATTTGTGATTCAAAGAATGTTGCCAACAAGAACATCCATGAATGAATGGATTTCAATGGAAAGAAAATTAATGTCATTAGAATGTAAAGAATAAGGTGGGAATGAAAAAAGACTTGAAAGATGTGCAGGGACTAATTGTGAAGGACATCAGAGGACACAGTAACATCTTAGACCAGAGAATGATGTGATCATGTGTTCTTTTGTTGGCTCCATATAGATAATGTACTGTTACTGAGAGAGACTGAAATCAGGGACCAGTGAGGAAGTTGTAGAAATAGTTCAGACAAAAAACAATGATGGCTCTAAGGTAGCAGCACTGAGTAGAAAGAGATATGGACAGACACAGGGGGTATATAAGAGAACTAGAGGAGACTTTTTGGTGTGAAGGACTGGGTCTGAAGGAAGAAGACAAGCAAGATTTTAAAGTTGATGCTCATTCTTTTGGCTTAAACAAATAATGAGGTTACAGTACCAAGTTGAAATGCACAAAGAGAAGTAGATTGCAAATATAAAACTGTATTTTGTGGTGCTGTAAGGGATAGAGGCATGAAGTGTGTATAACTGAAGTCATACAGAAGGCAGTAGCATATAAGAGCCCGTATCTCATTAAAGTGTCAGAGTAGACTCAAATAATCACTCATAGTAAATAAACTAATGAGAAACTACAGAACATAAATGTAGACATCTGTTTATGGCACATTTATTTTTCCCCATTAATCTCTGGATTAAGTGATTTTCAAACCTGTCTACATATTAATTATCAAGGGAGCTTCTTAAAAATATTAATGCTTTAGCACCATGACAGAAAGATTAAATCAGAATTTGAGGATTTGGGGATTTTAGGCTCCAGGGATTGATGTTTTATAACAAAAATCATATTTTCTTATTTGCCTCCCATTCTTGGGAATTTTAGGTTGAAAGCAGCATTGAAAACTATAAGACAGTGTTGACCTCCACGTTATCATTTTATGGCATCTCACAATGTGGTGGTATTTATGATTGTTTCTTTTTTTGTGCGTGTGTTACTAGGAATTGAACTCAGGATCTTGTGCTTGCCAGGCAGGCGCTTACGCTGCTGAGCCATCTCACCGGCCCTGTTCATGATTCATCTTTTTTTAATGAAAGGGTAAGGGAGAGGAAACATAGTTTATGACCTAATAATATATGTTTTAAAATTTTTACAGAATGCAAATCTTAGTCATTGGCAATATGAATTAACTACCTTTAAGAAAGATCATGTTATTTCATGGATACATTCATCTTGGAATTAGCAGTCCTAAGATAATAGAAATAATATACATTTAATAATTGCTATCTTTAGACTTTAATTAAATGTAATATAATATATTTAAAAAATTGCATCATATACAAAAAATTTAAAGTGTGTACAAACTCTATATAGGAGGAAAAACTAGAACAAATTCTGAGACCTACATGTGTGCTGTTTGCTCAAACTGTAGTTGGAAATATAATACCAAACCTTTGTTCATGAAAGTTGGTGATGAAGCTTTTGGACATATCATTTTTATAATAAAAATTTATGCATTCCCTTTTTTAACTGGCTGATATTCTCTATTTGAGAATGTTTTTATTGCAAATAGAAGTTAGCCCAGAGGTTTAAGCATAAGAAAGCCATTCTTTTATCTGTTCTCCTCAGGGGGGAAAACACCAATTATCTCTAAATCTTTGTACTTCATATCTGACTTTTACTTGAATGCATTTAGTACATGTTCAATGTAACCAAACATTTTTTTACTTGGGAATTAATCAAATATGACTAAATATATGAATGATAATCTAATTTGTGTGCATCCTGGTAGTGAATGCTGATAACATAGCTTTATCTTACTTGCTGTGCTTATCTTTTTTTGTTCTTATTTCTAAAATCATATTTTCACATATTTTATTTAGCTTCTGTATTGTGTCTCATGTTCTTTTTCATTTCTTTCTTATCTTTTTTCAGTAGACAATCCAAATTCCAGGCAAAATTACAAAAATAAAACAGTCATTTAGGATCGTTTATTGGAAAATTAATCTCAATCCTGAAGAACATAAATTTTTTGTAAAAATAGTTTTAAATCAGTAATTACTGAGATTCTGTATAAACTTTGACTTGCTATTCTTGCAAGAAAATAGAGAAAGTAAAGAGACAGAGTAATTTTTGCAGGAACTCAAGCATTATTTTTAAATTCTGGCCAGAAAAAGGTAGTTCAGGTAAACACTGTGTTGAGAGTAAGGAGAGCCTCGCCTGCTTACTCACCTCTCTCTGTGTCTCTCTCTCTCTGTCTCTCTGCCTCTCTCTGTCTCTCTCTGCCTCTTTGTACTCTCTCTCTCTCTGCCTCTCTCTCTCTGTCTCTCTCCCCCTCCCTCCCTCTCTCCTGCTCTCCCTCTCCCTCCCTCTCTTCCTCTCTCCCTACCTCTCTCCTAGATAGCAATTAGTATCCAGGATCTGCATACCTTAAAAACAACAACAACAACAACAACAACAAAACCATCCTGTTTTTTGGCTTGAAAGGATGCATAGTTGTAAGTAACTTACTCATTTGAATACAAGTTGTATCAATCAAGAATATTCTGTGAGGGTGGGTGAGATAGCTCAGCAGCATAAGCGCCTGCCTGGCAAGTGTGAGGTCCTGAGTTCAACTTCTGGTACCTGCATATTAAAAAAAAAAAAAAAAAAAGAATATTCTGTGAAAATTCTCTCCAAAATAATTTCTTTTCTAATTTCTCTAAGGAAAAAAAAAATCTGAGTAAAAAAGACAGTTAATACTGACTGACTGATAAGATATTACTGAAAAATTAGACCAAATACTGATTGAAATACTGTAATAATTTTAGTTAACATTTGTTCTCCTAATTTAGGGTCAAAATTTTATCACAGTCAAAGAGAAGCCCTTGCATTTATTGTAATGATGAAGTATTTGTTCAATTCTTTCAATATCAAGTATGGGCAAATAAATAGCTACCAAAAATGTGTTTTACTTTCATAATGTGCATGTATCACTGGGAGGGAGTTGTCCAATCAGGAGCTGTACTTCCAGCACCCCTTGATTCTGGCAAAACCTTGAGATACTTCTTCAGTGATAGTGAGATGAGAAGGATGCATGCCATTTTCCAGTTTTTGAGGAGCAAGTATGCCTTCACTACTCTTTGCCCATTTGATATTAAATATAGTGGATTCCAAGGCTGTAGGGAATAGTGGAGCTACAAGATGAAAGAAATCTGAGTTCATGAATCTTCATGTGAGCAAAGACTCCTAGAAAACCTGTATCGAAATGTCATCAGAATGAGAAAGAAATTCTACCCTTAGCCACAAAAACTTTAAGGCTTACTAGTAATAGCTGTAAACATTACTAGAAAAGTACCGCTAAGTTTTATTTATTATTAATTATTATTATTTATTATTAAGTTTTATTTAGCATAGCATTTGCAGTTTAAATATTTAGTAGGAATGGAGGGAGTTTTCTGCATTCCCCCAGTCTGTTCATGATCTGTTACCACAAAGCTCAGAAATAGTCCTGCATGATTCCCTGACTTCTGTCTATGTAACTTTCATCTTTTACCATGCCTGATACTTGGTTTTTGTTGTTTGTAATATACACTCTTCCTCTTCCTCTCCTCCTCCTCTTCTGTCCTTCTCTTCTTCCTCTTCCTTTCACCTCCTCCTCCTTCCTCCTTCTCCATTTTTCTCCTATTCCTTCTCCTATTATTAGACCTCCTCCTTTTTCTTCTGCATCTTCATCTTTAACTTCTTTTTATGATTATCTACCAAATGCCTTCTTTTTATGATTATCACTAAGGGACTGAAATATGTTAAAGAATGTAAATTGTTCGTAAATTTCTATAATCTTGTAATCTACAGTTTTCATGGTAAATTCATGAGACAACACAAGCCCACAATCCCTTGAATCTATCTTAACTGTTTCAGGATATTTCCTTGCACTTGGCTTTCTCCTTTCACCCCACTATCCAACTTGTTCTGTTTTATACTCTTAAACTGTGAATATCAAATTCTGGCTCAACCCCAAGACTCCTGCAAACCGTAAGCCCCATTTTATCCTAACTCTACAGTGTTTAGCCTCAATGGTCTATTTCACTTCCATATTAAATTTATTTTTAGATACTATATATTTTACTTGCTATCTTTCAAAAATAAATTTTTATGATAGTATTTTGCTTGCATAAAATTATGATGAAACAATTACAGAATAGCATCCTAACATCTCTTCTTGAAAAAAATGATTCATTTTTAAAATATAAACATTCCAAAAGAATTTGTTAAAATGTGAAGGAAAATAGGTCACTCAAAGTGGAGCATCTCATTTTTTAAGTGAAGCTTATTATTATCCATCTCATTAATCCACATTTGCAAGCCTACGAAGTATCAATTTACATCTCCCAAATGCGCCTAGCAACAATAAGAAGCAGCTACAAAGAAACCCTATTAATGAAATTATGTTATACATAATCTGTAATATTGTTCTAAAAATCATTATAATTTGAGACAGATATTTTTTAATATTCATTTTTTTTGTTTTGAAGTTAAGATATGTATAATAATTTTATCACGGCTTTTAAAATACAGTCAGGGGCCGGTGAGATGGCTCAGCGGCTTAAGTGCCTGCCTTGCAAGCGCGAGGGCCCGAGTTCGACTCCCGGATCCCACATACAAAAAAGGGGCCGGTGATATCGCTCAGCGGCACGCGCGCCTACTGGCGCGTGAGGTCCTGAGGTCGTCCCCCCGGTACCCACAAAAAAAAAAAAATAAATAAATAAAATACAGTCAGTATGCTACTCTTTACCAGATACTAACTTTACCAGACAAAGCCAAATGAATTGTTTCTTATTAGTGCAAGACATCAAGTTTAATCTTCACAATCTCTCTTTCTGCTTGTCCTTCCAAAAGATTTTGAACTGAGAAACATAAGGAAAAGTATAAAAGCTCTTGAAATGAAGTGATGAGAGGTAGCTACTAGTCATTAGAAAAACTTTTCTTTAGAAATTATTTTATAAAGTAATCCAAACAGGAAGAATAAGCTCATTATTGAATACTTTTTAAAATACTGAGGAGAAAAATAAATAGAAGAATGTTAGCAATGTAAAGCCAAAAATTTAAAAGCCCTCCCATTTTAAACGAAATCAAACTCTCCCTTAGTTACTTCATTGCTCATATAATATGTTTGAGAAATGCAGCATGCCCATGTTAATAGGGTGATATATTTTATAATATATGTACAGATTTTATAAAGATCTATGTAAGAGCTACCTGTCATCTTGCATAATATCTAAATTAAAACGGAATTATTTGTTGCATAAGTGAAATCAAGTTTAAAAACATGAGAAACTTTCATCTAAATATCAAAAGTTGTTCCTATACTGATTCTGGTACCATGTTTCCAATCACATTAGGATTGGGATGAGAATTGTCAGAGTGTTATGCTTCCTTCCCATAGAACTTTCTAGAACCCTGATTTTCCTCTTGCATTACTATGATAAACACTAAGATTTTAGTTTACATCAGATGTTTATCTCCTTGAATATTTTTGCACTGTTCATCATAATTATAGCTAAGAGCTACAGGATTAAATTTTGGTCCATAAAAAATTAGCACCATTCACATTGTAGTTATGAGATGTTCACGCCAAACACTATCGTTTTCATACCTGTGTTCAACACTTACTCTTGGACTATGCTCATTAAGACCTTCCTATGGATTCCTTTGTCATTAACATCATGGATCTATTGATAAAGTACCAAATTTTCATAGACACTGAATTTCATCTTTGAATTGGAAATCTGCTAGTAAAAGTGAGTAAAAGAAAAGAGAGACTGCTGCGTTCTTTCACACTTAAGATGTAATGTGACTCAAAAAAATAGTTTCCCAATACTTATGTTTAAGTCGTTAGCTACGTAATGCCATTTTTAATCTTTCTTATTTCCTGCTCTTGAATTTAAATGACTGTGCACTGATGCCATTACATTGATTATGTTATTTTTACTTTCATATTCTTTTCTATTTTGGGTGAAATGTTATTGAATTCAGAATGTTTGACTATCAGCATATTTTAGTAAAATTGTATTTCTCTTTTCTTTTTATTTTCCTCCAAAGAACACAGAATAGAGAAGGGAAAGATCTCTATTTTCTAGAATTTAATTTATTCATAAATTAGCTTTACAGAATTGTTAGATTTAGTAATTAAACATTCTTTATTTTTCTTACTTGGATAAATTTCCATAGGATTTTTTCATAACTACATTCATTCCTTAAAGATTGATTGAGCATTTGCTTTATGTAAGACCGAATACCCAGTATTGTCACCTGTGTTTTCCAATGGGAGCAACAGTGTGCTGAATCCTACTCATGCCAGTTTATGAAAACTGATTCTGCACATTGCTTCTCAATTCCACATTCAGTGACATCACCCTGATACCTTGAAATTGGCTATGGTGGGAATATTTACTTACTGCAAATTGGTGACTGAGAACAGGACAGGATATTGGCTGAAGAGATAATTATTACACATTTATGAGAATATCACTAACTGAGAGTCTGCTATAAATTTGTGAGAAGGGCAATATGAATTTACAGATTATTAGTGACCTGAAAATATAGAGTATGAATTTTCCAAATAAGACTTTTAAGATTCCTAAATTATGCTCAACAGGTACCTAGTCACAGGACTATCATATATACAATTGGATATAAATACAGGTTTTAGACTTTAATTCAATTATTTTCTCATCCTTCAACACAGTTGCACCAAGTCACTAAAAATTTGCCTCCCATTATCATTTGCCTTACGTATTTTACATGCATTTTTCCTATGTATTTTTGCATTTTGTATATATAATCAATTTCATTATTATACTTAATATTATAATTAATTTGTAGTGACATTTCTGAAGAATCCTGTGAGTTACAAAGACAGAGGCTCAGGTTTATTTAAATTCTAATGATATTTTCATCCAGAGGAGAGTTCTCCATTTCCATTTAATGTAGACTCTTGCTTTAAGAACTAGAGTCTTAATGCTCAGTGAGCACTGCGACATCACTGTGAATGTTATCGACATCTTAGTAACTCACTTGAATATGTTATTCCTCAGCATCAGAGTATCAGTGTATACCAGATCTTTCTTAATGTATTTTAAATCTCTGCCTTTAATATTCAAGTAAAGTAGAAAATAGAAGGATTTAAATTTGGGGTGAGGGGTTAAATTTTTCATCAACTTTCCCAGAAATGTCATGGATCCTCTAAAACTACTATTTCTGAGTGTTAATAAATGCCCAGCAGGGATAATTCATTGATTCTGACACTAATGCTGTGCTCAGAAATTTCTGCCTCTTTATTTATTTAAATCATCAGTCTCTGATCCAGTCAAATCTCTTGTAACTGAAAAGATTTATCTGGCTGCTTTCAATCAATATAATGGATACTGCTACTATGCTGATGAATCAAAATCCTGCATATTATTATTTCAAAATACGGTATACCAGAAGGAATGCACTTATTAATACCGAGGCTCATTTCAGTAATAATCTCTAAAAAATAAATAAGCATTCCTCTCTTTTCACATACCTCAGATCTATTTAATTTCCTCTAATTAGTCTACACAGCAAAATATGCAAAATTCGATTCTTACAGCAATGTTAAAAAAATAGTCAAAACATGTGAGCCAGTAGTTATTTGTATGACAGTGTAAAGATAGAAAAAGTTCTTTTTTTTCGACACAGGAATAAAAACCTTTTAATATGCAGTAATTGGCAGATCACACAGAAAAGTACAGTGGGATTACATATAGCTAGATTGAGATAGCTTATTTCATAAGCTATACATAGAGCTTATTTCTCTCACTGATTTTCCTTGGGGTCCTTTGATATGAAATTATGATGAAGGGAATTGATCACACTTCATATAATTTTTTCTTTAATTAGTACATTTTTGCAGTAAAGAATGATTACATTCACTATAGGGGATTGGTACATGTACATAACATATTTCAATTCCCTTTTTTTACCCCTTCTCTCCACCCACATTTTATTTTTCCAGAATCAGATTCATTTATTTATCTTATAAAACCTTATAAGGTTAATTAATATGTGCATGGATTTTAAAATGTGTTATTTATATATATTAATTGTAATTACAAGTTGACTTGTTGGTTTCAGTGTAATTCATCTTAATGGCTAAGGCTTGTGCACAAGAAATACGTTTTGAAAGCTTAAGGAATATACAGATATTTCCATTTATTTTTTTCCATGTGGATTTCAACTGAATATGTAAAGTTTTGTCATTGTAAATTAATGTATTTATGGTAAGATTTGCCTCTATTTTATATAAGTATGTACACACATATATGTGTATATGTAGTGTGCACATGTGTATGAATATCTATATCTATATAGGGATATATAAATATATCCCCCCAAAGGGCAATCATGCCAAGGATTTGACACAGTGAGTCACTGACATGTTACTATGAATTAGTTTGTTCTTCAACTCAGAAATAACTTCCAGTGACATTTCACAAAAAGATAAAGCTAGAAAAAGAAAGTAATTGGACTAAACACAAGTTTTATCTACTTTAAAAATTTGCTACTGGCACATTCCGGTTATACCTGTTTGATGTAGGTTTAGGTGGTTATGAGAAAGTGATAGGCTTTCCCAAACGCACAAAGAACTTTGATAATCACCTATAAAATGTCTTGCTATTTACCAGGAGAGAACTGAGTTCCAGAGTGTAAAAGAGTCCAAATTCTATATTGCATACACGGCCCCTCCTTGCTTTAACGATGTGCCTTGAACCCATTCCTTCCACTCACTTGCCATTACCGGAGTTTAGTCCAGTGTCCAAATACAGCCTGTAATGAAGACAGGGAATATTTTTTATCATGGATGGCTAAGTGCCCCTTCCCAAAAATGAAAGATTCTACAGCTAAAGGAAAGAAAAATTTAAGGGTTAGTGTTGGGGGACCATACACTGCTTTCTCAAGAGTACACACTTTGAGCATCCAAATAATGGTATCAATCTTTCTGCTCACACATAATCATATTTATATCCTTCCTAAGAAGGAAAATCAAGGTTTCAGTCAATCCAGGCTCTTGGGTCAATGTCCAGCCACCTGGGATGTGGTCACTTCTGGATGAGATGTCTCAGTGTTCAAGATGCTGATTCTGCCTCAGCCAATAGACATCATGAAGTAGGGGGAGGAGGATAAACACAGCAATATTCACCTCTCAATGTGTTTGTAGAAATGGGACCAACACAGTAATCTCTGTGATCGTAGTGATCATGTCCGGTGCTAAAGGACCTGGAGTCAAATATTTTGTTGAGTTACTTTTTCCTTCTCCCTTTTTTTTTTTTTTTTGTGGGTACCTGGGGGTCGACCTCAGGACCTCACGCGCCAACAGGCACCCGTGCTGCTGAGCGATATCACCGGCCCCTTTTTCGTATGTGGGATCCGGGAGTCGAACTCGGGCCCTCGTGCTTGCAAGGCAGGCGCTTATGCTGCTGAGCCATCTCACCGGCCCTCCTTCTCCCTTTTGAGACTTATGACATTAGTTTTTATTAAGTGATTTCTTGATCTGTACATCCTACCTTCTCTCAAGTTAATGGAAATGACCTTGGTGTTGAAGTTATAGTTGGAATTTTCAGGGTGGTAGCTGATGGGAACTCCCCTCCTTATAGGTTTTAAATAATTTGAAAAATAAACCAAGAGTAAGATAAGTATCAAAATGTCTGGCTTTTGTCTGGTAGACCTGAACACAAGAAAGTGCACTGGACTTGAGGATCAATTGGTGTTTTATTAGGGAGAGAGAGAGGGAGGGAAAGGGAGAGAGAGAAAGAGAGACAGAAAGAGAAAGATCAGCAGGTCAGACACAGTAGAGAATCATTTCCTCCACTCAGAGATAGAGGGAGGGGAGAAGGAGGGGAAAGGAAAGGGAAGTAAGGAGAACTAAAATGTGTTACGTACATGTACCAACTTTCACACACCATGCTGCGTGTGTGAATCTGGGTACATTCGCATGCATACACACACACACACAAATGCACACACATGCCTGAGTGTCCACTGAGGCTTCACTAATGCTCACTGACTGCCATAAATCATTATGCATTTTGAACATGTACTTATAAAAATAAAAATTAAAAAAAGAGTCAATGACATTGAGAGAAAGATTGAGGATAGCAATGCAACAAAAAGCCAAGCCAAGGAATTATATGGAGAAAAAGAAAATTGTTTTCCTTCCCAATTTTTCTTCATGTTATTATACAGTGTGAGTTTACATGTTGATATTCAGGGGTATTTTTGCCAGTGTTTAAATATATGCTTGAGTTTTATTACCAAAGGCTCTTTTCTTTCTCATTTTTCTCTGTCTTTCTCTCTCTCTGTCACTCTCCTTTTATTCTATAATCCTAAATCCTAGTCTTTTACATAGGTAAGATACTACTTTAAAACAAATTTCAAACAACAGCCTAAAACCTCAAAAATCACATGGTCTGTGAGCCTTAAACAGGGTTAGTAAAAGTGGTGCAAAAATCACTAGGGATAGGGAAAGAAGTTTCCTTTTGGGTGTTAGAAAATGATTTGTGTGCCCTTAAGAAAAGTGTAAGCAAAATATAATCGCTATGATTTACTTTTACATAGCACATTATTAACTGAATAAAAATACTCATTTATCAAAGTACCTCATAGACCTCTTTAATAATAGTTGATCATTATTTTTTAGACTAGGAGAGTGAGGATAGGAAGGATACATGACTTTGTGTAGTGAGGAAGCCTATCCAGACTTCTAAATCTGGCTCTCTGATTTCATATCCCGTGCTCTTTCCACTACAGCATGCTGAAGTCACTAGTGAAAAAGCACTCCATATGTCACACAACATGCCATAAGACCGTCCAACTATGTTGAAGAAAATCTCCCAAAGAAATCAATGACCAAGAGAGAATTGCAGAAAGCAGATGGTGTCATCATCACACTTCGGCTGTGGCATCTGCGTTTACTTCTGTGCCTCTAGATTGGATTGTACTTACATCAGAAGAGGAAATACGTGCAAAGGAAAGTAATGATGAAATAAGAACTGATCCCACAGCCCAGACACATTTACAAACCACAAAACTTCTGATAGATATTAACCATGCTTCGTGTGTGAATCTGGGTACAGACACAAGCATGTGCGTGCACGCACACAGACATGCACGCACACCTGAGCATCCACTGAGGCTTCCCTAATGCTCACTGACTGCCATAAAGCTTGAAGGCCCAGAGGCCAAAGGAGCCCCAAGAGACTCACCTAGAAATCACGATAATGGAGTAGCAGTGGAAACCCCCTACCTAATTACAGATGGTGCTCAAGGCAAAATCCCATTAAGACAAGTTTTATGGGTTTTTTTTCCGATTGGCTGTTAGAAATTATACCATTAGTACAGAAAGCCTGAAGTCAAAACAGTACTGATCCAATCTTTCTGCACAGAGATTAAAAAAATGAAAAAAAAAGGAAGAAAAAACACAAAAAGCACCATAGACAGTTTTCTAACTCAAACTGGATTCAATTCTAAGAATGTTTCCTATAAGACAAATTGCACACCCGTGCGCTATTTGCCGTCATCTCCTTAAAGTTTTACAGACAAAGCACATTTACCTATTTTTTTCTATTTTAATATGAAAACATGCCTAAAGGTAGGATATATGAGAAATCACTTTGTTTTTGTCTTTTAAGCGGTGTTACTTGTCTGCCGGATCGGGGATGCCTGGGCGTGTGTTAAAGACCTTGAACCCTCCACCTAAATCCCTCACAGCAAAATGGTATGGGGTGTGGGCCCTTGTATATTACCATTCTACCAAGATACCAAACCAAAGCAACATGTTCCCTCCTTCTAATGATCACTCTGATCCTAAACTACGTGAACTAACTTGCTTTTATTTCCTTAAAACTGTCCAGTACTCCTCCTAGGAGCCTGAGTATGTGGACTTTAGCCAGAGGTTAAACCATGTTGTCACTAGGGCTGAGGGAGTAGGTCAGTGATTAGCACTTGTGAGACTCTAAATTCAATCCTTTCCACCAAACACAAGTGAATAAACAATACACAGTCACCAGTATTTTAGGGAAGTGTTTACCAATAAGAAGACAACCTTATGTTTAGGTCATCTGTTCAACTTTGTGCTGCAAGTACACACAAAAGTCACGGTCTTACTCTCAAAGTATGACCATACTATTGTACAAAAAACTTTGAATGTTCACATAAAATTCATATGATAACATAGAACCAATCATAAGAAATGTATTTGATATTAATATTTCATATGATTTTATATTAGCAATGACTATAGCACATTCTTTGTAGTCCTTATTTAATTTCTACATGGCATAAATCAACAAATCAATGAAAGAACATTATCACAAATAATGTAGTAACTGACTATTTATTATTATTATTATTTTTGTAATTCCTTGAATAGATTGATGATCTCTCAGTTAACTTGAAATTAGAAACTTCGGTGATTTGGGCCATAGTGGTTTTATTTATTTATTTATTTTGTCCTACTACTGTAGAGAGAAGTTTAACTTCTTTACGATCTTGAGCTAGATAGGAATCTCATCTCACCAGCGCCAACAGCTTCATCCTTTGCCCTGAAATTATTTAAGGCAAGACTGCCTTTAAAATGCATGAACCCATATTTGCCCTCAATGTTTCAGCCTTTGATCTTTCACCACTAATTGTTCCACATCATCAAAAATCCTCAAATCTCCTCTGTGCATAGTGGGTAGGCCCATAGACACACTTCAGAATTTGATCTTGAATCCACAAAACTGAAAGTCTTTACATCTCATCCTCTAGTCCTGCACTTGTTTAAACATATTCATAACACTTCAGAATGATTTTTGCTGTTATTCAGTCAATTATACACGATACCACTTTTAATGTTTTAAATGAGAGAACTGACAGTCAAAATAGAGAATTCCAATTAACACTGAATTTTTATTTTATCAATATTTTAAAAGATTTTAAGCATCAGATATGAAGTGTGATTCTAAAGTGTGACTTTTGTCACAATCCCAAATTTCCACAGCCACATGGCTTCTGTCCTTTCTAAATCAACAAACATTTATTGTGGAACTATTATATGTCTGATGGAAAGCCATACAAAAATGGGGAAGGCCCATCCTGTGCCTTACAGAGGCATGAAATTTAAAAAGGCATTTAGGACATGTATTCTATGAAAAATTAGTTGGGTTATTTGAATAATTTCAGTGTTATTTCTTTTTAAAGACAAGAACTGTGAAGTAATAAGTCAGATGAGGAAATAATTCATGTTGTTTTCTGGTTAGAGGTGAATTTCTCCTTTGACCTGGCATCATTTTTCCCTCCTTTAACCTGCTTAGCTCCACAATCTCCTATCCCAACTGTTAAGAACCATGAAGGAGATATCATGCATTTAAAAAAAAAATAAAAATGATCACTCAGTAAGAGTCCAAAACTTCACTAAAATTTTAAATTAAGGAAGCATAAGGCACAAAGTAGGAATATAAATGAAGCTACTTCATTTGTTTGCTACTTGTCCTACAGCTTATTAGTTAGGTATCCATTGGTGGCAAGTGACAGAAACCCAAGTAAATTAGTGGGTGGAACAGAAAAAATTATTGGCTTTTGAAATATGTGACAACTGGAAAACCAAACCATAGGAAAGATACAAATAACTCCAAGAACTATGCCCTGCCTTAAAATAACCCCCCATCTTCTGTATTTATTTGTGTCTAGTATCTGCTTCATTATTTCTCATACTTGACTTATAAGAAACATGATTATCAAGGAACAGAAGGATTTGCACCTTGATGTTTTTATATAGGCAAAGCATTTTTACCCTTCTGTGTCTTCTTAAATTCTAAAATACCAGAGAAGAAATTAAATTGACTCATTTTGAGGCAAGTTCCTTTTACAAAGCATATGAACTATGTGTATAAATATAGTGGCTCCTAAGGTACTCTGTAGGAGGGCATGTAGGAATACGACAACTGCTAACATAGTTCTATGTACATAGGGCTCTGGTCTTAGTTAAATTTTCTTGTTGCAGAGACAAAATACTCAACAACCAGAGTTAAAGGAGGAAAAGTTTATTTCAGCTCACAGTTTGTAGAGGTTTCAGGCCATAGTTTGCTGGCTCCAAGGCAGTTAGCATAGCTGTGGGACATCACAGAAGAGAAAGAGTCCATGGAAGAGCAGGCAGGAGGCAGCAGAAGGCAAGCAGGCAGCAGCAGGAGCAATCCTGCCTCCCTTTCCTCTCAGGCACACTAGAAGCCTACTGACTGGTGCCACCCACACCCAAGGTGGGGCATCATTATCCACACCCAGAACAAGGTTAAACCCATTTAGTTAAAACACACCCTTAACCCACATGCTCATACCCTAAACTAGCCACCTTCAAACTCCCCACCAATGACCACATGAGGCTTTAGCGGGACATCTGGATACAAGTCATAATAGCTCCCCCCAAAAAAACATTAGACAACCACCTCTATAGAGATCTAGTGCAGAAGCATGAATCGCTATTTCAAATGGCTAATAATCATAAATGTGGATTCATAAGTAAAATCACCACAAATATTTGCCTATTTGTACTTTGAATGCAGAAATAAATTGATCAGATGTAATACATTCTGTCCCAATTCATCATCTTGACACCTTTGTTTTATGACTATGCTTTGGTTCTACTATAGTAAAACCAGTGGGATGTTTTGTGTTTATGTGATTTTTTCCAAAGTATGTAGGTTTAAGGGAAATAAAGAATAAGTAATAGTAACTGGATGCAAGTAGTATGTTTCTATAACACAACTGGGAAATTTCTATGAACTAGGAGATCTCTGATGAACAGAAGTTTGTTTACAGTTTGTAGAATGATCATCCCAGCATCTCACGTGGACTGTCTTGCTGTGTTATCTTCAGCGGAAAGGGAAAGAGAAGGTGGAAGAAAGTCAGAGGGGGTTGATGACAACTTTTAATAAGGAACCCACTCCTGACATCGTGGGCCCATTGTGGATATGATGGTATCATCTATTAAAGGGTGCAGAGAGCCCTTTTGGCCTTATCACCTTCCTTTAGGCTCTACTTTCCAATGTTGCTGCCTTGGGACTTAATCTTCCAACACTTGCTTTTTTGTGGACACAATCAAACCACAGCATTCCAACTTTGGCAGCTAAAATTCATATCTTTA
Organism: Erethizon dorsatum; assembly: GCA_028451465.1. Taxonomy (NCBI): domain Eukaryota; kingdom Metazoa; phylum Chordata; class Mammalia; order Rodentia; family Erethizontidae; genus Erethizon; species Erethizon dorsatum. The sequence goes on from CM051824.1 coordinate 22,101,024, forward strand.
CCACATGCAAAATGCATTTATTTCATTCCAGTAGCCCCAAAGTTTTCTTTCACTCTAGTAGTACCTCTGAAGGCTAAAGTCCTGATTCTCACCTAAATCAGGTATGAGTAAAGCTCCAGGCAGTATTCACCCTGTAGCAAATTCCCATCCAGATATAAGACTGAAATCAGAATAATTTATCTACTTTCTGAAGTGCAGTGATGGGATATGCATAGGATAGACATAGGTAAAAGATAATTTCTTTTTTCTCAATGAAAGCACCATTATCAAAGTAATTGCAGCAATCCACATCAACAGTAACTCAGTTCTATTTTACTTCACGTTGTCATTCTACTTTTTTAATAATAGAAATAATGGTCTTCCATTAGAAAGAATGTGTTGTATATAAATTTTATTAGATCTAATATAAACTGACTTGGTACTATTGTTGATTGGCAATGGCATAGCTTTCTTTAAATTTTTCTTTATAAGATTATTATAATTTTCTTTTTTTGTATTTTACAGATAAATGTTTTGAATATTTTGTTAATTCTTTATAAAAGTCCTCTTATATAGCTTTTACATTTCACTAATTCATGTACTAAATGGAAAACCTTATAACCAAAAAGGAAGCAATTTGATTCTTCAACTGATGAAAACTAGAAATTAGAACAAAATCATTTTGAGCTAATAATTCCTAAAAGAAGAGTTAGAATGTTCTTATGTGGCTAGTGTGGTTAGAAGTTGGAAAGAAAAGATTTCACACAACATGGTTTTACCTCAAGAGGTTGTACAAGATATTTATTGCCCTAAAAATACAAATGTGATGGCAAATATGACCATTGTATTGAATACTATACAAAAAAATTTTGCTATTTGTACAGTGATACCTTGGTTGTCGAACTGCTCCAAGCTCCAACTTTCCATTTCTTGAACAGCAAAGTCTGAAAAACAATTTCTCGGTGTTCTTAACTCAATAGTCAAACCAAAAATCTGACTAGTAAAATCCTGTACAGGGTGAGCATGAGTCACAAGTCATGTCTTCCTGTGGACATAAAGGAGTGAAGCTTCAATCTAAGCACTGCTCTCACCAAGACAATATATGTAGAGTGCTTGTTTTTAGTGTGTTAAAACATGCATTGTTGTGCTTTTTTGTGCTTTTTTTGGCTAAAATATGGTAACCATGGCTCCAAATAAAGTTATTGATACCAACAGTAAAGGTGAGAGGAAAACCGTGAAAACAATGATAGAGTTAAAGAAAGGAATCATTGCAAAAGTTGTTAACATCCTGGAAAAATGAATTTATAAGTGTAACTTTTGGACCTCACAACAAGTTATTTTGCCTTTCCACTATTTCTTATGGGAAAAATATGGTCTGTTCTTGAACTTTTCAGTGTTCAAACATGAATTTGGAGCAAATTGAGTTCAAGAATCAAAGTATCACTGTAGTTTACTTACATGTGAAATTTTGTGTAATGTTTTCACCACAAATGTATTGTAGATCCAGTTATTTTTAACATAACATGACATATATATTCATAAAAATCACTTTTCTGAGGAGAACTGCACAGCAAAAAATATAGGTCCTCTGGGAAAATGAGTTTGGGTCATCATAACAATAAAGAAAAATTTATTAAAAAGACAGTTAAGAGCTGGGATGTAACTCAGTAGTGGAACACTTAACTGGGCTTTGGTTTCAATCACTAATACTGCAAAAAACAGAGAGGGGTGGGGAGAGAGAGAAAGAGAGAGAGAGAGACTGACTAAAATATACAAACCTCTAAAAAAGCCACACACGTAGTGAATAGTTAACAAAAACATGGATACTACCAACAACGACACTTTACGTTGAAAATCACCTGAAGTTTGCTTGCAGATATAGTTATCAAGAGGTCTGTTGGTTTTAAATAGCTGATTAACAACTCATTACAAACTTGGTGGCCTAAAACAACATTCATTTTTCTTTTAAAATTCTGTCCTAAGCCCAGGTGGAACTTAAGTGGACCCTTAGCTCATGATGTTGCAACAGCAAGCAGTAACACTGAAATGACACAGAGGATTTGGAGGTAGATTTATTTACATTGACAGGCACTGATCAGGATCATTCCCATAATATCAGGCCCTAATCTCTGGTGGTCTAGGGCTATGGAATAGACAAGCAGAAAGTACAGAGGCAGAATGGCTTGTCAATTGGGGATTGGTTTATACAATGTGCTTCATAGTGACAATCTATGCATCGTAGTGACCAGCCATTTCTAAGAGACAGAAGCAATAAGAACTGGAACAGGAACTATTACCTGGGCAACAAGAAACTGAGGTATACTGGCTAGTGGGGAGGGGGCATTTTCTATTACATTTCTCCCCTCTTTTAGGTCCCTCAGCAAATCTTTGCTGGGCATATTACATGTGATCATCTGAGACAAGGCCCAACTAGAAGCATCAACATTAGGGTTGTCAGTGATCCTAAGATGGGCCCTAGCCAAGCTTTCCAAAATTGTCTTATTACAGACTTTTTCCTTAAATTGATTTTAGGAAGAGACATAATGTAGGCTTATCTGTTCTTATCTCTAGCAAGATATTGAGGGAGTTAATCTGATCTAGGAGAGTGTCCAATGTGCCTTGGATGCTCGTCATATCTTGGTCAAGTGGTTGATTGATTGTTCTATTCTTTTGGGCAACCATCTATAGAGTTTAAGGCAAAAATTACAGGTAGCAGGGGGGCAGGGAAGCAAGAACTGGGGTAAACAGCCTGAAAAGACACAAAAATCAAGGGGAATAGGTAACTGTGTCCTCAGGCTTCAGCCGTGCATGGACTGGTCAGTGTCCAGAGTGACCAGAGCAGGGCTTTGAGTGCTTTGTCTCTTCAGAGTGAGCTGTCTGGTCCAGGTAAATTTTTCAGTGGATCTAAGGCTGGATTTCTGAAACTTGTAGAGGTAGTTAATATGCACTTGGGTTATATGTGTGTGAGTTACAAGCTCTTTTTGTCTATATATCTTTAAATGGGGAGAGTCCACTACAATGTATGAGGTCAGGGGCAGTGACACAGATGCTGAAGCCTGAATTGGCTGCATGTGTATGAGTGCCAGCCTTGTGGCTTGAGCTTGTAGAACAAATGGTGCGGGCAGGTCTATACCAAGTAAAGTTTTTCTGATTCAGTCAATTGGATCCCTGGAGGGGCTTAGGCCTCTGGACCAGATTATTTTGTGTCATTGGTGGCAGGTTTCCAAACAGCAGCAGGAAGCATTTTGCTGTGCAGATCATCTATGCAGGGAGTTTTGGCAAAATAATTTTGTCCAAGGAAACCACAGTATATCTAGCCTGTTGGACTTTATTCTTAACAGAGCTACTTCCATCCGTAAACAGGGTGTACTCAGAATCAGTCAGGGAGGGTCCATTTTTTAGAACAGTTCATCCCAGTAGAGCATGTAGCACCTGGACATTTAGGTTTCGGTCTAAGGTGAGCTTGTCAGATTTTTGATCAGGACAGTGGATGTTGGAGCATGGAGGCAAAGGGGGGAGGCAGCCCTTAGTGACCAAATCACAGGTAAGCCACTGCGCACTCCCAGGGGCTGACAGTCTGAGAAAGCATCATTGTTTCTATGAACTCAAGAATCCAGATTTTGTAGAAGCCAGCAGCTCCAAGAAATTTGTGTAGTGTTTTTTCTTGTAACTAGTTTCTGCCAGATATTGTAGCAGAGTTTTTGTGTCTTTCCAGCAGGCATCTTGTGTGTCATTAATCAGAAGTGCTGTGAAGAGGAAACAAGTTTTGAACCTTTGGAAGGTTGAGTTCAGGTCAGTTAACTTTTGAGTCCAGAACTGGGGTCTTTGTGAAGAGGGCCTGGCTGACAGGAGCCGACCAAAAGCAGAAGAAGGCATTTTTTAGGTCCAGGCAGATGTACCAGTGGGCTGCGAGTGGCAGAAGACTGAGGCAATGTATATGGAGGGCAATTGTGGCAGCATTGGCAGCTCAGAGATCTTGAACTGGCTTTATAGGCAGGAGAGGTGTATTTCAGAAGTTTGACGGTCTGAACATTTTACAGTTTTGAAGCTTCATTTTTTTATTTCTTGGGGGACCATGATGGCTAAGGCCTCCCTGAAAATAGTGGGAGAGCTCTTAACCCTTTAAGGTAATTGAATCCAAGTGAACTGGCATTTTGTCTCAGAATTTTCCCAGTTGAAGGGGCTTATGGGAGCAACTTGCAAGCAGAGGAAGGCATCTTTTAAATCTAGAGCAGTCCAAAAATGGTGTATGGTTTGGGAACATCTAAGTGCAAGGTAATTGCTACATTATTGATGGCACAGAGATCTTACCCAAGACAATTAACAGTCTATCAGGCTAATGTGTGACTGGATGCCTGTTTGTGCTTCCCATGACATCTGACAGCAGTGGAGGTTGCAGTGAGGTGGCATGATTGATGGCCAGGCCCAGAAGCAAGTCTTTAGTTTATACCTCTGGGAGGAGAGTTTTCAGAACTTCAGGATTGTGGTTATCTGTCTCAGGTTGATGCAGGTGTCATCTTCCTCTCAGGGACAGTCAGAGATGAAAGTGCAGGGTTAAGCGAGAGGGAGGCTGACTGACTTGGTGCAAAGGAGATGGTCACTTCTAACTTGAAGAGGATGTCTTTTTCCAGAAGCAGTATGGGGACTGACTTATACAGGAATTCGTGTTTGGTGAGTTGTCCTCTCAGGATGCAAGCTTGTGGCTGGCAGAAGGGGCAAGAGGCAAGATTCCCAGTTGCCCCAATGATGGTACTATAGGCTCCTGGTGGCCCCACTGAAGAAGGGAGCCTGGTCTGGCTTAGTGTGAGCCTTGTCGGACTTATGACAGTGTTGTCATCTGATCCAGATTGAAGATTTGAGAGTTCTAATTTTTTTATTTTTATTTTTTAGTGTCCATAGTCCTTATCACTCATAGCCAGAGGGTATGGTCTTCTATCAGACTGGATTTTCTTACAGACATCAGGTGTCTTTTTATCAGGTTTCTGGGTAACAGTAGTTAATGGACTTCTTGACTCCCTTTTTGATGTATTTGAGAAGCACTCAACTGAGTTGTTTCCAGGCAAGGCAACCTTTGAAAAGGCCATGGCAACTCATTCATCAGGGCTGACAGTCCAATTTTCCTCAGTCAAAATGTGGAACTCAGGAGGAATTGCTGAGAGTCATCTTGGGTGAGCGTTAGATGATGCCATCTCACTGGGATAGGCATGTAAGCAAAAGGCTCTGGAAGGAGGGCCCCTGTGGCCAAATGAAGGCAGTGTCTAACTGGAACCAGTTCAATTGGCTACACGTAGATGAGTCAGGAGCAGTGAGTGAAGCTATATGTGTTAACAGAAACTGTGGTAACCAACAAGGGTGACAAGGCAGAATTCTCAGGAAAAATGGGCCTCTTTTATTTCTTTTTTCTTCTTTGAGACACAGGGAGCAGTTTGGTTTCATTTTTATAAGTCCTTTTTCCCGCATGCAGGGACTGTGGGTTTTGGCTCATTAGTTCCCATCTCTGACTTCCTAATGTGTGTTGTGTACCCTTGAGCAAAGGCACAACAGACAAAGGGTGGGTGCCCCTCAGAGAGAGACCATTTGGATGCCTGACTGACTGCACCCCTTACTAGGACTTAGGCACGACTTGGCTAATGAGGGTGCAAGACCTCCGTTAAACCATATGTCAATTGCCATGGAACCACAAGTTAGGGCCTGATCAGCCACTGTGGCCAGTGCTTCCCAGCCTTGGTGCACAGATGGAGCAGCCTATTGCTTATGCTGTCCATTCCACTCACACATTCATTCAGCAGGCACTCAGAGGTTAAACATTCCAACCTCCTTCCCTTGAGGGTGTTCCTGACTAATGAGAGTTGATCAGACTCCCTGTCTGCTCTAGCTGAGTGGGACTCACTGACTAACTGTGGTGCCTCTGGGAGTCTTACCAGAATCAGGCAGGCAGGCAGACAGACAGACAGACAGTGTCTTCCTCACTCTGGGGTCCAACATGAGCCACTCGAGTGGGGAGCCAGGAATCCTCCTCTAGACCTCTGAGGAGACTCAAGAAACCTTGAGGGCATGCCTTCCCATCAGGACTTGGAGAGGTTCTTGCTCTGTCCTCAAGGGTCATGATCAGTGACCAAAGAGGTCAACACGGTAGATCTTCTGGGTTGACATACCAGATGCAATGGCAAACAGAAACACCAAAATGACACCCAGAATTTGGAGGAAGATTTATTTATGTTGATGTGCACTGATCAGTATCATTCTCTGAGTATCAGACCCTGATCTCTAGTAGTCTAGAGCTTATATGGGATAAGCAAGCAGGAAGTACAGAGACAGAATGGCTTGTCAACTGGGGATCGGTTTATACAGTGTGCATCATAGTGACCAGCTATGCATCACAGTGACCAGCCATTTCTAAGAGACAGAAAAAATCAGAACTGGAACAGGAACTATTACCTGGACAACTGAGAAACTGAAGCCCACTAGCTGGGGGGCCATTTTCTGTTACAATGTCAGTTTGAAATTGAAGTGTCCTCTGAGGCTACAATCTTTAATAAGCCTCAGTCCTGTCCACAGCTAACTCAGTCACTGGAAAAATAGACTTGGAGATTTAAAGATTGAGAACCTCAGTGGACACTTTCTTGAGCAGTTCACAGTATAACTTTGTTTCTTCACAGGTAGCAGAAAAGCATATCTAACTTCCTCCGTCTATCACTTCTACATTTTCCATCCAAGGGCTTGGCTGATAAGGTGAAGCACATTTTGAATAACCTATCTTTCCACTTAAACTTAACAGATTGGAAAAGTTAATTATATTTTAAATTTCTTTACCTTTACCAAACCATGCATGATAAACATGAGAGAGGTAGCCCATGACCTCTGCCATGTTTTATTGTTCAGACAAAGTTTCAAAGCTCAAGAACAGGAGGCAAGAAAAGAATTCAGCTTAAGAAAAGAGCATTACAGGCTGGTGAGACGGCTCACCAGTGTAAGCGCCTGCCTGGCAAGCACAAGGGCCTGAGTTCGACACCTGGAACCCACATACATAAAAAGGGCCGGTGATATCATTCAGCGGCACAGGCACCTGCTGGCATGCGAGGTCCTGAGGTCGACCCCTGGTACCCACAAAAAAAAAAAAAAAAAGAAGAAAAGAGTATTGCAGCTTTCCAATTATTGTAAAGAAATAGAAGGTGAGAATTTTTAAAACAACACCTGGGTCATGAAGTCCATAACACATACCATGAACTGAGGCAGGTAGTTAAGTGTATGTACATGTGTATTTTACATATTCCTATGTCATAGCTCAGTTAACTTGGGTGCAGTTTTCTCATTCATTTGGTGTTTCTCACAGATGAAATCATGCATAAGCCAATGTTAATTTCATATATTGCTCAGATTTTCCCCTAGTATATCAATAATATTAAAACTGAATACATTTTTAAACAATCATTATAGCAGAGCAAACTATATGTATTTATCTTTCTACTACCTTCAGTATTTAAAGGAATGTTGGCGTGTAGTGGAAGTTCAGTAATGTCTTTTAAATTGAATAGAATTGAAATCAATTTTGGAATTTGGGGTAGATATGCAAATGAGCTTTAATTAAATCCATCAAATATTTTCTGAATTGTGTTCATAGAACCAATGAACTGAGATAAAGAGAAAAGGGATAAATACATCATTTATGTATGTAACTACATAGAGCTTATAGGAACAAAAGGAGAGTAAGGAAAATATATTGTAAAAATAGTATGATGCAGTCTGGATGGCTGAGTTCTAATTTAAACATTATCCTCATCATCTCTAAAATATGTATTTTGCTTTAGTTTTAAAGTACATACTTTAGACAAGTGACTTTTCAAAAGTAGATAAATTTTTATAATAAAACATTTCAGAAAGAGAGAAATAGGTTTGTCTTTATACCTTGAGCTATTTATAAAATCTGCCCAGGTAATTGAAGCACCATTTTATTTAGGAAATTCTAGTACATGCCACAATAGAACTTCCTCTAAGGGTGTTTGTATGTAAATTTCAGGAAAGTGGAAAGGTGGCAAGATAATATCTTTGAAGCTAATGACTTGTAGCCATATACTTTATGCTACCACCTCAATTACTACATTTTTTTTTTTTTTTGGTGGGTACCGGGAGTCAACCTCAGGACCTCACGCGCCAGCAGGCACCCATGCCGCTGAGCGATATCACCAGCCCCTTTTTTCATATGTGGATTCGGGGAGTCAAAGTCGGGCCCTTGTGCTTGCCAGGCAGGCGCTGACGCCACTGAGCCATCTCACCGGCCCTCAATTACTACTTAACTGAAGAGCATTTAGCCCTTATGAAATGAAGTAAGAAAATAACATCAAACAAAAATAAAATTTAGGATTTTTGTCCAAGATACTAAGGCCATTTGATTTGACTAAAAGAAGTGCCAAACTATAATCCCATAAATGTACAAGGAAAGTTTCTAAGTATGCATGGTGCTGAGTGGAAAAAAAAATTTGTATCAAATAGGAAAAAATGTGAAAAAAGAAATAAACAGAGTTGCAAAAATAAGAGTAAACATGACAATAAAACCATATAGATCAGCTATAGTACTATAAATATTCAAGTAGGTTAAAAATCAAATAGTAATTCAGTTACGTTTGCAGAATATATATGTATCTTAAAGCAAATGCATTAAGAGTAGGAGGTTAATAATGGACAGATGGATTAATTCCCAGTAGGTAAGCATAAACATGAAAAATGCCATTGAAAATATTAGGTAATGTTAGACAAATTGCAATTCTTGTACAAAACATGTATAATTAACTTGACAATATTTTCACAGTGTCTACTAGATATAGGAAATTGTTGAATGTTGCATCTACCACAGTCAGACAAACACTTTATAGTTTTAACAGTTCCTCAGCCAGGTCTCACCCTAGGGTACTGTGACAGGCTCTAACATTTGTGTCCTAGGCACTTGATGTTTCTGTCATCTTGGACAAGACGGTATATCATAAACTCCCTATAAACAGAAACTATAATAAGACGTGGATGTGATAATTTAGAAATTACAAATTTGTCAATTAGTGGAGAAGTGAACACTGCACCAGAGAGTAAAGCAAATGGTTGACAGTATACTGCTCGGCAGGTTCATGCTCAAGGCTACTGTGAAATTCCCAGATTTTTTAAAGGGAGTTACAGGAAAACAACAAACCAACTTTAAAAACAGGACTCAGTTAATGTTCATATAAAACAATTGATGATGTTTTAATGCTACATGAGGTTTTGGTGATAGTATATATTTTTTAAAATTTGATAATGGTATTACCATTAGATAATGGTTATGTTAAAAAAAAGGGTTTTATCTTTTGAGATGCTACAGACACAATGATAATGGGACATGGGAACCTGTGGTAGAAAGAGGTAGAAGAGTAGATGAAATAAAATTTTCCTGAATTAATAACTGAAAATAAATGGAAGTAATCAAATGATGCAGTATTGCTTTCTACTTTGGCATACATTCAAATTTTCTGTGATAGAATAAAAAAGGTCTCAGTAGTAATGAACACATTCAACACCCAGAACTTAGTTCTTTTCCCTTTTATATTAATTTTTTAAATATAATTTACTTAATTATAAATTTATGTGATTTTTTTTACAATGTCTCTATTTTATATCCAGCTTGCAAACTTCCAAAAAATTTAACAGTTGGCTCTTTCAAGCTAATAAAAGGTAGCTCCAAAACATCACAGGATTCAACAAATTCATGAAGATTTTAGATAAAAGTTTAACTTAAAAGAAAATGAAACAACAGGCAAATATTTGGAAATAGAAATAAGCTTAAAACGAATTTCCTGGGCCAGTGAGATGGCTCAGCGGCATAAGCACCTGCCTGGCAAGCACGAGGTCCTGAGTTTGACTCCCAGTACCCACATACGAAAAAAGGACCAGTGATTTCACTCAGTGGCACAGGCACCTGCTGGCATGTGAGGTCCTGAGGTCGATCCCCAGTACCCACACACACACACACAAAAAAAACGGTTTTCTTTTAGCTCCATTAGCAGTAAAATTCACAAAAGTATTGAAGGAAATTGAAGTAATTAATAACCCAATATGTTCATTTCCCTAGACATGAAATCATTGTTCATATTCTTGTGTTTAGCTTCAATAAGAAATAATACTTGATGCATAATTGTGTTTGCCCCAAGTGAAGTCATGTATAGGTAAACTAATAGAAGAAAAATCATTGCATTATTGTTTTTCAAATATTATTCTTTTAGTTCATGTGACGCTTCAAAATTTTCAGAATTTTTTTTCTACCTTGGAGATGAAGATCATTCTAGCCTCATCTCAGTCTTGTTTTACTGCTGGCTTCCAGTAGAGTTTCATAATGGTTGTAGCATATGTTGTCAATCCTACACTCCACAAGAGAATGTTTCTGAAGAAGATTGCTGTGATTTCTTATGAATGGAGAGATTTAAACCACATGCTTAACTCTGAAGTTAAGAGTAAGGTTCTTCTTTTTCCCACCTTCAATTAACAAATAAAAACTGCATATAGTGTCCAATAAGACACTTTGATAAACAAATGCAATTATTATCACAGTCATTGACATCACTCCTCAGAACTGCCAAGTCATCAAAAACAATCAAATCTGAGGAATTGTTACAGCTAAGAAAAGTCTAAAGAACCTTAATGCCTAAATTTAATGTTATTTATTGGATAGGATCCTGGGACAGAAAAAAGGACAATAGGTGAAAACTTGTGAAATCTGAATAAATTATGTGATTTGGTTCATAACAATGTACCAAGACTTGTTTGTTAGTTTTGACAAAATGAGCCAAACTATTGTAATATGTTAGAAACAAGGCTAGGAGCATATAGGAACTGTGTACAGTTGCTGCAACTTTTCTGTAATGTAAAACTATTCTAAAACTATAAAAAGCTTGCTTGAAAAAAACAAACTAGGAAATATGTTTTAAACAAACTACTTAAATAACATATAATGAAGTGGTAGAATAATAGTGCTTTAGTGAATGAAGTAGGGAGAAAAGACCACTTGTTGGGAATCTAGCACGGACTATGGGTGGCACTATGTCCTTTGCTTTACACACACCACAATTTATTTATTGTTGTTGCTTTGTTCTATGCTTAGACATACAAGAAAACACCTTAAACCAACAAACCATCTCTAAATATCTACCAGTTAGGTATCTCAAATTAAAAATAAATCAAATTGACAACTTTTGAGTGTCATTAAAGCCTACCTGTCACCTGGTGTGACAAGTATGAAAAGGAAATCTTCACCAGATTCTAAAATGAATTACTAAAACCTCAATGTCATTGTTTCACACCAGGGCAAAAACTTAGAAGACTATAAGAAATTGTACCTTTATTTCAAACCGAACATTTAAGGCTGGAGATTATAAGAGAGGTATCTATAAAAGACTAAAAATAATGCAGAAATAGTTTCTGGAATACTAGGATTTAAAGTAGCTTATCTGAAATTTCTAGAAGTTTACATTAAAATTTATCATTTTGGGGAAATATTTTTATTTCTGTAGCAGAATATTGAGATTGAAAAATGTAAAATGACTATAATCTAACCATTTTTAACATTACAAATATCATTAATAACTTCTTCAAAGTGATTTTATCACCTGTATGTGCCAGATAAGGATCTTACATTGCTTTGTGAAAGAATTATAATGTAAAATCTCTCTGGAAAATGATCTAACTAAAATTTTTATTGAACATACAATATATTTACTAAAAGTTCATTATGTATGACTTCTTTCCAGGTTAGTGGACATAAAAAGTACTTCCAGAATACATAAGCAAGGAAAAGAATAAAAGAATACCTTTGGATTGTTAGAGATAGAAAGGAGAATATTTAACAACACTTAGAGGCTATGGTGTGTATTAGATGCTATAGCAGTTAAGATTCTTCAAACAAGAGAATAGCCAAATGAAACAGATTTTTAAAGTACATTTTATTCATATACTTCACATATGGCATTCACGAAAGTTAGGTGGTTCAGAAGTGAAACATGAGAAGTTTTAAAATGTCAATATTCTTATCACATTCTCCAATCTCCCAGTTTTCCTGTTACAGTCCCAAGATGGAGACCACAGCTCCTCTCACAGCCATGTTCAAAATGTTGGATAGAAACTTCACCCAGAAGGTTTGGGTTGCTCGAGCTCTGTACACCCCTAATGAAGGTCTTTATTTAGGAATGGCCCTTGACTGGCTTCTGGGACATGAACTTTGAGCCCTTGCAATATTCTGCCCAGTTTTGTTCACTATGTCTTGTATTTATGTAGTGTTGAGCCATGAGGTAGCAATGTAGCCAGATAAAGACAGCAATGGGATCTATGGTGAATGTCTATTTTTGCTACGAAGAGTTAAAATCTGAATAATTGAGCTCAGTCACAGAAATACTGAATGATCACATGACTTATAGCCCCCTACACCTCCCTGCACACTGAAACACTGAACATTAAGTGATGAGCTGCCCTGCTTGGCCACAACTTGCATGTATGATATTCATTGCACCTGGGAGCAATGCCATGTACCTTTCTTAGTGCTGATTGTAACCCATATCCCTTACTGTAATAAACCATAACCATGTCTTTATCAGCTTTTCTGAGCTTGTAAGTTTTTCTAGTGAGTGAGTCTGAGGGTGATGGGACACTGGCAAAGCTGTTGTCAGAAGTAGGTGACAATGAGGATGTCATTCTTATTTGTTCTTTTATCATAAAAAGAAACCTTTGCTAGAACTGCCATTGAAGACTTCTTAATTTTTATTGGCCATAGTCAGATCACAGGGCTACAAGTAGTTTCAAATAAGGCTAAATTGAGAATGTAGCAGTTTTTGCTCTCCTGTGTGAAATAGGCTCTTATTAGGGAAAATAAGACAAGGAAATGATTGTTAGCTAAGCCACAAGGAGTGATGACAGATGATTTCTTCCTTCTCTATATTTTTACAGTCTTCCTCTTGCCATTTTTTAGTGTCTCACTCTTTCTAAGAATTTTTTTTTTATGTCTTTGCATGAAATTAAGTCTTATATCCCACATTTATTTTGCTTATATGGTAAGTCAAGGATATTCCTTGATAAAAGTTAAAACTGATTGGCAAATGGAACATAGTATAACATATTGAATCATTTTGAGGAATATAATTTAAGTTGGTACACAGCTTTACATCAGAGATTTCATTTAAATTTGAATTGATAGACAATTAATATTATTTGATTGTACTTCAAATAAAAAGCCTTACATGTTAAATTAAATTTCAAAATTTAGTATGCATTTGCTGTAAATTATTTTCAGCACTGTGATTTTAACTTATTTAGCAACTGTTGGAGCTTCCATAAGTGAATAAGAAGGGTAGGTGTTTTCCATAAAAGGATAGTTCTTGTGTTGTCTTGTTACGATTTTTGGTAGTCATTGGTTGTCAACATAGCATTGTTATTGCTTTGTAAAAAGATTATATATGAAGTATTAACAATGGAATACAAGCTGGTACCTGGAAATACCAGTCAGTATATTCACTCCTCTTCCTTAACCCAATAAGAAAATATACCACATAGTTGACTATTTGGATGTGATGCAGACTGCAGGAAAAGTACCAGACTGTAGAGATTTGAAACATGTTTTACTTCCTAGCACACCATTATCACTACCAAATTGAGGGGTGGAGTGGGGAACTCTTGTTAAAATAATTGGAGGGGAGAAGAATAAAAATAGAGCAAGAAGACAGAGTAAGAAACAATGTGTCACTTACTGATTTCCTGCTCAAAAGTACACAATCGTTTCTCCAGTCAGGAACACAAAAGTGGGGAGGACAGGAAGGGGTATAGTTAAGCACACTGTCAATTAGAAGGGAGAGTAAATTTGTGGCTTGTTTTTATATTTTGATTGGCAGTACTCAATAGCCTTGTAGGGATGGGCATATAGTGTTGTATGCACAGTAAAGAGCACGAGATTTCTAATTAGGAGAATGGTTTGCCTGACTGAATGAAACGCACATCTTAGCAGGAGTTAACTCATCTAGTGAAGATGAAAATACATGCACCTCTGGTCACAGCACAGGGGCCTGTTCTCAAGAATGGCAATGCTACAAAGACTAATGTAAAGACAAAAGGTAAATTAAAAAGATTTTTCAAAAATGTTCCAGGAGGGCCGGTAAGATGGCTCAGTGGCGTAAGCGCCTGCCTGGCAAGTGCGAGGGCCCGAGTTCAACTCCCGGCACTCACATAAAGTAAAAAAAAAGGCTAGTGATATCACTCAGTGGCACGGGTGCTTGCTGGTGCGTGAGGTCCTGGGGTTGACCCCCGGTACCCACACACACAAAAAAAAATGTTCCAGGAACTTTGTGTACTGTGATTCCATGAACTACAATTCTTGGTCCAAATAAACCCTATTCCCTATTTTTTGTAAATCAAGATTTAATATAATATATACACATTTATTTATTTGTATATAGTCCCTGGCTACTTTAATACTATTGTGACAGAGTTGTATTGTTGCAACAATGACTACATGCCCTGCACAGTGAAAAATATTTACTATCTGGACCTTTACAGAAAAAAAAAAAAAAAAAAAAACCTTTACAGAAAATAAAAAACCTGCCTAAACCTTAATCTACACCAAAAAGAGTTATGTTCCATATATTACACACTCCAATGAAAAGCTACAAGCAGAATCCCTGAGAGGCTATAAAAGCCTCAGTGTGATGTTGGACTCAATGCAAAGAGCAAAGGAACTCAAATATGGGCTTTTATTAGAAATGTATTGGATTTACAAATAACTTAGCTGGAATTACCTGAACTTAAATTAACTAGAAATAATCAGATTAATTTCCCCCTTAAGAAGCAGTTTGAGGTTCTAAGTGAGATATTAGAGATTCTTCTAGAAATACAGCTATATATATATATATATATTTTAATGGATTCAGAATTTTAGGTCACAATATTTTAACTTCCAAACATCATTGTTATGAAGTTAGACCATAGTTTTCATATTTAAATTGTCCATTTGTTTGTTTTTCCTCAACACTAGTGTCTTCCAAATACCTTTGTATTCTAACTAAAGAAATACATATATTAAGCATACCATATATATATATATATAAACTGGATAGGTTTAGATGCTAATAACTGTTCATTAATTTTTCCTGACAATAAGTCATTTTTTCAACTATCAACACTATCATCCTACCAAAGCTATGGTCATATTTTCCTAAGGCCCCTCTATTTTATTCACTCTTCTAGAATTTACATTTCACATGTAATTTAACTTATACACCTGATTTATTTGTAACATTTTCCTTATCTTATCACATCCACTTTTACTTTTTAACCTTTGGTTGCTGGGAAAATGTATTCCTTTGTCTTCAAATGCAAGTATAAGGTTTTTCTGCTAATTAATCTAAGTCTCATTACCAGTTATTTAAAAATGCAAAGATTACCATTTTTCCCCAATAAAAACTTCCTCAGTTAAGTTTATTACTCATTATTCAACAAGTATTCCACTTTTATAGGGAAAGTTTGTTGTTTAATCTTGTCATGGATATTAAAGAAATATTTTATAGGTTTCTTCTTTTTTCTTAGGAGATTAACAATGGTGAATCTATTGCATATTGTTATCTTCAAAGTAGTTGCTCAGATTACAAGATACAGGTATGAAAAACTGATCAAACAATGTAGGCACAAGCCGTTCTTTTCAATGAAGTAATAGAAATTAGTAGTATAATTATCTTAACTATCTTGTGTATATGTATTTTTTTTCCTTTACCTTTCCTTCTTTTTTCCTTTCCCCCATCCCAGTTGTTCCTTCCTTTTGATCAGTTTCTTTCCCTTTCACAATATCTATTGTACATTTTGGATCTTATTTACTCTTTCAGTTTCTTACACAAGGGAGACAATATAATGTTTACACATGCGAGTCTGATTTATTTCACTTATGAGTATGGTCTCAAGTTGCATCCATTTACCTATAAAAGGCTCAAATTCATCCTTCTTTATAGCTGAGTAGTACTCCATTGTATAAAAGTACCACATGTTTTTTATCCATTCCTCAGTTGATGGGCATTTAGGTTGTTTCCAAAATTTAGCTATTATAAATTATGCTGCTATGAACATGGGTGCACATGTATCACTGTGGTTTGAAGTTTTTAATTCTTCTGGGAAAATACCCAGAAGGGGAATAGCTGGGTTGAATGGGACCTCTAATCCTAGGAATCTCCACACTGAGGATCTCCACACTGATTTCTACAGTGGTTGTACCAGTCTACACTCCCAACAGCGGAGGAGTGTTCCTGTTTTCCACACAGGCCCACCAGCATTTGTTACTGGTTGATTTCTTGATGAGAGCCATTCTTTCTGGAGTGAGTTGGAATCTCAGTGTTGCTTTAATTTGCATTTCTTGAAAGACCAATGATGTTAAACATTTTTTCATGTATTTATTTGCCATTTGTATTTCTTCATCTGAGAAGTGTGTATTCATTTCTGATGCCCATTTTTGGATTGGGTGTTTCAATTTGGGGGACCTGAATTTTTCAATTCTTTATATGTTCTAGATAGAAGTCCCTTGTCTGATGGACAGTTGGCTAAAATTTATTCCTACTCTGTGGGTTTTCTTTTCACTTTGTTGATGATTTCTTTAGATGTGCAAAAAATTTTTATAAGATGAGATCCCACTTGTTGATTCTTTGAAGTATTTATACTGCAGTTTGGGTTTCATTAATGAAGTCTCTGCCTACACATATGTCTTCAAGATTTCTACCTACTTTGCCTTTTAGTAGATTTAATGTTTCCATTTTAATATTTAGATCTTTGATCCATTTTGACTTTAGTTGAGTGCATGGTGATAGACATGGGTATAGTTTTATTCTTCAGCATGTGGAAAGCCAGTTTTTCCAGCACATTTATTAAAGAGGCTATGTTTCTTCCAGTGAACATGTTTGACCACTTTGTCAAAGATAAAGCAGCTGAGTGTGTTTGTAGTTGTGTCTGCATCTTATGATCTGTTCCACTGAGCCTCAGGTCTGTTTTTCTGCCAGTACAATGTTGATTTTATTACATTAGTATTGTAGTATAATTTCAAGTCAGGGATTGTGGTGCCACTGACTTGTCTTTACTGCTCAGAATTGCTTTTGCTATTCTAGGTCTCTTCTGTTTCCAAATGAATTTCTGGAATGTTTTCTCTTGATCTGTGAGGTATGCTAGTGATATTATGATTGGGATTGCATTAAATCTGCATAACAGTTATGGCCATTTTCACAATGTTGGTTCTTCCTACCCACGAGGAAGTGATATCTTTCCATTTTCTGATATCCTCTTCAATCTCCTTTTTCAGAGTATTGTAATTTTCAAGGTATAGATCTTTTACTTCCTTTGTTGGATTGATTCCTAAGTATTTCAGTTTTTTGGATGCTATTGTGAAAGGTGTGGTTTCCCTAATTTCACTCTCAGTGAGTTTGTTGTTTGTGTACAGGAAAGCTATTGATTTTTGAGTTTTGATTTTATATCTAGCTACATTACTGAATTTGCTGATTAAATCTAGAAGTCTTTTGCTGGAGTTTTGGGGATCTGCTAGGTAGAATATCATGTCATCTGTGAATAATGATAATTTAACTTCTTCCTTTCCTATGCTTATTCCCTTTATTTCTCAATTGTCTAATTACTCTGGCTAATGTTTCCAGAACTATATTGAATAAGAGTGGTAACAGTGGACATCTTTATCTTGTTCTTGATTTTACAGTGAAAGCTTTCAGTTTTTGGCCTTTTAGTATGATGTTCATTGTTGGTTTGTCACAGATTTTTTTTTTTATCAGATTGATGTACTGACCATATTTTCTGATTTTCTGTAGGGTTTTTTTTATCATGAATTAGTGTTGGACTTTATCAAAAGCTTTTTCTGCATCTATTGAGATGATCATGTGATTTTTGTCTTTTGCTCTGTTCATATGGTGTATTACTTTCATTTATTTGTGTATGTTGACCCATCCCTGCATTCCTGGAATGAATCCTACTTGGTCATGGTATATAATCTTCTTGATGATTTCTGCATTCTTTTTGCTAGTATTTTATTGAGGATTTTTGCATCTATGTTCATTAGGGAAATTGACCTGTAGTTCTCTTTTTGGTTGGTCTTTCTCTGGTTTTGGTATCAGGGTAATAGTTACTTCCAGGAATGAGATAGGGAGGATTTCTTCCCTTTCAATTTCATTAAGTAGTTGAGGAGCATTGGCACTAAATCTTCTCTAAATTTCTTGTAGAATTCAGCCATGAGTCCATCAGGACCTGGGCTTTTCTTTGTTGGGAAATTTTAAATTATGTTTTGTATTTCATTAATTGATATTGGGTTATTCAGAATTTTTATATCTTCTTGATTCAGCTTTGGTAATTCACACCTATCTAGGGATCTGTCCATTTCTTCTGTGTTTTCCATCCTATGCAGGTAAAGATTTTTGAAGTAGGTATTGATGATCTTCTGAATTTCCACAGGATCTATAGAGATTTCACTCATCCCTCATCACATGAATTTGAGATTTTTCTTTCCTTTTTTTGATAAGGTTAAGGGTTTATCAATTTTATTTATTCTTTCACAGAAACAAATCATCATTTCTTTAATTCATTGTATTGTTTTCTTAGTCTCCACATGTGTTAATTTCTCCTGTGATCTTTATAATTTCTTCTTTTATGGGCTACGTGCTTGACTTGCTCTTCTTTTTCTAGAGGCTTGAGGTGTAGCGTTAGATTGTTTATTTGTGCTCATTCTGTTTTCCTGATATGTGAATTCACCACTATAAATTTCTGTCTTAGGACTGCTTTCATTTTTGTCCCACAGGTTCTGATATGTTGTATTTGCATTTTTGTTTGATTGTAGATGTTGCTTAATTTCTTCTTTAATTTCTTCTGTGACCCATTGGTTGTTCAGGAGAGTGTTGTTTAATTTCCATGTGATTATGGAGTTTTTGTGGTTTCTTTTGCCATTAATTTCCAATTTCATTGCACTATGCTTAGATAATATGCACGGGATAATTTCAATTCCTTTGCATTTACTTAAGCATGTTCTATGGGCTAGTATATGGTCTCTTTTAGAAAACATCCTGTGTGCAGCTGAGAAGAATGTGTATTCTGATTTTGTTTGGTGGAACACTGTGTAAACAACTACTAAATCCATTTGTTCGCAGGTTTGGTTCAGCTCTAACATTTCTTTGTTGATTTTTTGTCTAGTTATCACTTTGTGACAATGAGGTGTTAAGATAGCCCATTAGAATTGTTATTGCTTATTTGATTTTTCCTATCTATTATTATTTGTCTTATATAGTTGGGTGCTCATGTATTTGCTGCATATATATTTATGATTGTTATCTCTTCCTCTTTAATTTTTTCCTTAACAAGTATGTAGGACCTTCCTTTTCACTTTTGATCATTTTAGGTGTGAAGTTCACATCGTCTGCAAACAGAATAGCTACCTCTTCTTTTTATGTGTTCCTATTACATGGAGTAGTGTTTTCCATCCTTTGACTTTCAGTCTATGAGTTTCCTTTTGTATTAAATATGTTTGTTGTATACAGTATATTGTCGGATCTTGTTTCTTGTTCCATTCTGCCAATTCTGTTTCTTTTGATTAGTGAATTGAGGCCATTTTCATTGATGGTTATAACTGATATATATTTACTTATCTTTGTCATGATATTTTCCTGCTGTTGATTCCTTGCTTTTTCCCTGTTTAATTGCTTGCCCTGCCTGGTGGTTTCTTTCTTTTGTGTTCTTGGAATTGTGATCATTTTTATCTTTGTCTAGAGTATCTTTAAGTACTCTTTGTAGTGTTGGTTTGGTGGTCATGAATTTCTTCATTTGTTCTTTGTCATGGAAATATCTCATTTCTCCATTAATTTTGAAAGATAGTTTTGCAGGGTACATCAATCTGGGTTGGAAGTTGTTTTTTTTTTTTTTTTTTTTTTTTTTTTTCAGGACTTCACTCCAAGTTCTTAACTTGAGGGTTTGTGTTGAGAAATCTGCCATGATTCTGATGGGCTTTATTTTATAGGTGATCTGTTTTTTTTTTTTTTTCCAGTAACAGCTTTTAATATTCTGTTCTTGTCCTGCATTTCTGGGATCTTGATTATTATATGTCTGGGTATAGATTTATTTTAGTCATGGCTAATTGAGTTCAATATGCTTCACTTATGTCAGATTTTGTTCTCATGTCTGGGAAATTTTCTGCTATTATTTCTGCAAAAATCTTTTTATGCCATTTTTGTTGACTCCTGCTTTTTCATTGACACCTATCAGTTTTATATTGTTTTTCTTTGCATCATCTAGAAACTGTTGAATAGTTATTTCTTGATCCCTTGTTAATTTTAAGAGATCTTTCCTTTCCTGATCACTAGCCACAGTCCTCTCTTCAAGTTCTGAAAGTCTATTTTTGGTTTCATTCAAGTGGTTTTGCCAGTTTTGATGGAATTTCTAATTTCCTGGATATCTGTTTGAATCCATTACATGCATTCTATTTCTTTTTATTCTATTTCTGTATTGACCATTCACAGTTTCCATCCTTTTCCTATCATCATCTATTTTTTAATCTATCTCTTTTCTAGATTTGCTGAGCAATTCCTTTATGAATGTTGGTATTTCTTTTTCTACCTGAGAGTTTATTTCTGATCTAATTTCCTCTATAGCCTCATGGATTTGTTTCTTTACTTTGGTTGCTATCATTTCAGAAATTTCAGGTGTGTGTCTTCCATTTTCTCTATCTTGTTTTTTCCTAGACATGTTCAGGGTGTGCTGGAGGTCTGAGATTTCATCTCGCTTCCACATTTTATCATTTTTATTTCTAAAATTTTTATTTTGTTTTCTGTGTTGATCCTTGTAAATTTCTGTGGGAGGTAGCTATATCAATGGTATCAAGGCCTCTCTAGAAAAAGTCTGTTTTTCAGGGATGTTTTCTGTGCATAAGAGGTTCTTGGCTTGTGTCTGTTCCAAGATCCTACCTTCCCAGTTAATTAAGAGTGAGATATTGGTATCTGTTTGGCTCAGTCCTCAGTTTTTTGGTGCTGGGCTGTGGTGTGGTTATAACTCCGGAGCTTCCCAGTATTGTTACAGAAGTAAGAACAATTGATTACAACAGATATTACATCCTAGCTAAAGTAGTATAATTAGTAATAACAATAGCATCAAGCACATATTATAAACTGACATACTGTGGTAGCTATTAATTTTGTACCTTAAATCATAAGAGCAAAATCTACAATTATATAACAGAACTTATTGTAAATTGGAAGCTTCTATGCAAAGTGTTTCCCCTTGGTGGAGTGGTTTTACCCTGTGGAGGGGAGATTTAAGAAGGATATTGGATAAAACAAAGATAACTGAAAAGAATGTAGAAGCAAGGCTGGAGGACAAAGGATGATCACGCAAACTTTGGGGAACTAGAGGAGAGGGCAGAAAAGAAAGAGTGAGGGAGTAAGCAAGGGATTATCTGAACTTGGTCTCTGAGTTTGGGGGAAGGGATTAGCTTTCTGTGGCTGGAGTTCTCCGCATCAGTTTAGAAAAGAGAGAAAAAAGAAAAGAGAAAATATAAAGAAAAAGGAAGAGAAAAGAAAAAAAGAAAGAAAAAAGAAAAAGAAAAGAAAAAAGAAAGAAAAACAAAACAAAACAACAACCACAAAAAATAGAGAACAGTGTTGGTCCCACCTGCCTGCTTCTATTCCGTGTGTCTTTGCCCCCATGCACAACACTGGTTCACCAAACTTACTACCTGTTGACTCCTAATGTTATTGTTGCTTCAGGCTTTTCACACCATTAGTCCTGCCTGTCCATCCTGTGTGCCCTAGTCAGGATCCTACTGTGTCCCTGGTGTTCCCTTTGTTCTCTGGGCCTTCCTGAGTGGTTCACTTCAGTAGGGGCAGCAACGAAGGGAGGGGCCATTCTCTGGGCCTTCCAGAGCTGTTCACCTGAGTCACAATGGCCACAATGGCAATGGGAGGGGCTCATGCTGTTCATCTGGGTTGTGGTCTTGGAGATGGCAATGGGAGGTGCCCATGCTGCTCACGTCTTCCTTGTTTTAACAGTGACAAAGTGAAATACCCAGAATGAATCATTTACCCAAATTATTTTTCATATTTTAATATTTCTTCAAAAGAGGACACTAACATACTATATCCTACATAAGAGGAGGCAATTGAGATGATTTCCAGAGCATATGGCGTAAGGTACCTAGGTGATTATTAAGTTACCTGGTAACAAAAGCATGAAAAACAAAACATTCAGATTTGTTTGAGTGACAGAGGTATACTTACCCACATACTTACATTTTAACCATAAACTTTAGTTCAGAAGTCTTAGTTTTGGAGTCAAAGAATGGCACTGCACCCTGAAATGGAAGAAAACAATCTTTCCCTCCTTTTAGAAATAAAAATAACACATTTATCTGTGGTATAACACTCAAACTACTCCTAACTTTATTTTCTACTGCAATTCCTAGAACTAGTACTTGTTTCAATATCATTTACACTTAAGTGAAAAACTTTCCTAAAGGACTCTTAGGATAGCTACTAGATGTCTCCCATATATTCCAGCCATTAACCCATCTTTTCCTCCCTCTTGCTAGTTGAGCCCAAAAAAGATGAATTATTCCAGTTTATTCCCAAGGTCTACCTCTTATTCCCAAAGCAAGTATTTTCCTTCCATGTTGCAGAGCATCTATTGTTTGTTCTTCCTCTTTTCTTTTTTTCTTACTTTAAATGTGTTGAGAATTTTCTTTACATTTTTTTTGATAATTATATGATACTTTCTTCAGATTCAGCTTGTATTTCCTCATTATTTTATTGGGTATTTGGAAGGTGTGTTTCTCTTGCTTCCATGTTAAAGTGAAGTAGCTTTCAAACTCAAAAAAAGGAGGTATTCTTTAATTTTTATTCCATGTGCACAGGATAACTGAAATTTCCTTACTGCTTTTGGTATGTTCAGTTTACGCTGCAGTGTATGGTCTTTGCTATTTATTAATAGTGTAACTGTAGTGAGAAAATGGTGATGAAATAATTATGATGGTAAGACATTGATTTAGTTAAACTTGGAAATAAGTCTAAGTTTTGTGACTAAATGAATGTGAATTTAGGTTAAATAAGTTCAAGAAATAGAAACTAGATAATTGTAAGCATACTAATTAAAGCACCCTATTTTACATTATTTTAAAAACAAAAAATAGAAATACTGATTATCAGTGTAGAGAGTGAAACATGTTGAAACATGCAATTATCTACTTTCTAATACATTGCTCAGTCTTAATTTGGTATATCCATGATATAAGATCTTTACTAACTGTTTGGGAAGTTATTGTTCCTTATAAAAAGAAAACATTCACTTGCTCAAATACTCACTGCAGGTTTCTAGAATGACTTATGCTCCACACTATGAAGTAAAACTGAAGATAAC
The DNA here is from genome assembly GCA_028451465.1 of Erethizon dorsatum. NCBI lineage: Eukaryota > Metazoa > Chordata > Mammalia > Rodentia > Erethizontidae > Erethizon > Erethizon dorsatum. Next base: position 22,124,418 of record CM051824.1, read on the forward strand.
ACAAAATGCGAAGTGGAAGGAGTACAGTATGCACTCATTATTCTCAAAGCAAATCAAAAACAATAATGGAAGACTTAATGAACCAAAATAAATCAAGATTTTTATAAATAAAGCAAATTAAAAAGCAACATAGGTATGTTTACAAAGGAAATCATATAATCAGATACATATGTAATTCTGTGCTAACATTAAATTATTGATGTAATAGTTGGTCTATTATGGGAATGACAAATTTAACTACAAGTAAACAGAATATAAACTGGACAAAAGATTTAAAGTTGTCTAAGGGTAATCAACATAAGACAGTTTTATGAACAAATGCTATAAAAATTTATCTGACATACATTGGTTTTATCTTACACTTTTTAATATACTTTTAAAATTTACTTTGATATTTACTTCTAATATTAAAGAAACATGTTTTCCTAAACCATATACAGTGCTTTCTAAATCATACTTAATAGCTGGGTTAGCTTTCTCTTCCTTTGACCAAATAGTCAATGTAAACAATTTGTAAGAAATAACAATTTATGTCAGCTCACTCTTACAGATATATCAGTCCAATTTCATTTGGTTTATTGCTTTAGGCCTGGTGAGACAGTACAGCATTGCTAGGGTGTGTAGTAGAGAACAGCTCACCATATAGTGGGCAGGAAGTAAAACAAATGGCAAGAAGGCAATGTCAGTTTCCAAATCTTGTTCAAAGGCACACTCCCAATGATCTAACTTCCTTCCCTTAAGCTCCACTTCCTAAAGATTTCACCACCTCTAGATTTTCACTGCTGGGTGAAAAAACTTTTGAGGACATATAAGACAAACCTTGACAGTGGAAAAAAATCTAAAATATGTTCTACAATAACAACAACAATAAAAAACAACTTCCTGGGCCGGTGAGGTGGCTCAGCGGCTTAAGCGCCTGCCCGGCAAGCGCGAGGGCCCGAGTTCGATTCCCGAAACCCACATACGAAAAAGGGGCCGGTGATATCGCTCAGCGGCATGGGCGCCTGCTGGCACGTGAGGTCCTGAGGTCGACCCCCCAGTACCCACAAAAAAAAACTTCCTAGCTCTGCTATTATTTTTATACATGTCCTATACATCTAATCAATATAGAGAAAATAATTGAAACAGGACCAACAAATATTGGGAAGTGGTTAAAATGTATTTTTATTTGCAGATGTTAAAATTGCCTACTTGAAAAAAATCAATATTTAATTTAAAGGTTCTAATTAGTGAGGGGACTCAGTAAAATATTTAGTTAAATAAATTCCAAATGTTAGTTATTCCGTATCAGTCATGTAAGACAGAATTGTAAGAAAAATATACTATTGAAATGAGAAAAAATACATTTATTAAACAAACCCAATAATATGCTTTAGATGAAAATATTAACAAAGAAAAACATTGTTAATTTTCATCTTTCCAACATATCTCAACCTATAACAAATCAATAAATATAGCACATAATCCAAATTTCATAAATGTGTTGAGTAAATAAGCAAATAAGTAAATAAGCAAGGCTGAAGACACATAGATATAAAAATGTTATATATGGACATCAAAATTGCTAAGCAAAAAATTATAACATTTTTAATTTACAAAATTTAAACCTTATTTTGATAAAGTTAAGAAAATGTAGCACTATGGTATCAAGATTTTTGGTAAATATAAATTAGCATGAGCTTTCTGAATGACATTTTATCTGTTTCACTAACCTTGGAATTTTTCATTACCAATTGCCTGTAATTTTCCTCCTAGGAATCCTAAGAAAATAATTAAGAGTGGGTGAGATTTTACACCCATAAAAGATTCAACATATCATTGTTTGTAATAGCAAAATGATACAATGAAATCCAATTGAGAAAAGGTACTGGATTAAGACATGCAGTAAAATTAAATATTTTATCATTTTTGCATAAGTATATTTTTGAAATGGAAGAAGATATATACTAAAGTAAATGAAAGTGGTTCACAAAACTTTGCTTATAAGGTGATCTGTTTACTATGTGCACACTCCTGATTAAAAGAGCACCTATGATAACTCATATTTTTTAGTAAATGGTGGTAGAGGTGAGGAGAGTGTCAAGCTACATGAACCTACACACACACACACACACACCCTAACACACAAAATCATCATCAGATTGTCATTTTATTTTTTCTGTTTGCTGAATATGTGCATTATATGCCATTGGAAAAATTATAAACTCATTCCATTTTTGCTGCATTTTCTCTCCTTCTTAGTCTTTCTTTTCCCATTTTTCTCACTAACTCTACTTTCTTTGGTTGTCTTTTCTTTCTCATATATTTAGTTTCTACTTTTTGAGTGAGTATATCACAGTTTCATAATAAGCCATTCAGCCATTGATCCACATCCCAGTCAGTAATTTGTCCCATAAGAAAGTTGTAAGTCTACAGTACAGATTTTAAATTTTTGAAATTCTTTGAAGGATTACAAAAATGGAGAGATTAACATAGATTTTATGCAATTGCTTCTTGCAAATAATTATGTACTATCAAGATACTTGTTCTTTGCTCTCAGTGAAATATATTTAGCTTTATTTGTCAAGTGTTTACTGAAAGCAAATTGTGAAAATTATGATAATAATTTCATTAGCAAATGATGTCATGAAATAGTCACTTTTTTGCTTTGGTATCTTCAATTTTTATTTTTTATTAGTACATATTTATAGTACATAATGACGATATTCTTCATGGGGAGTCGGTAAATGTACATAACACATCTCAGTTCTGTTCTCATCCCCTTCCCCTTCCCTCTTTTACCTCTTTTTCCAACTCTTGGTCCCTTCCCATTTGCAAAAGTTCTCCCTGTTGCCTATCTATCTATAGATCAACTGATTTATATATCTATAAAAATTGCCACCAAAGATATCCTTTGCAAATTTACTGTCTGATTGATCTTTATTTTATGATTTCAGGAAGAATAATCATTCCCAAATAATTCATTGTTAACCAAGGGCACTTAAGATATTGCTATCTTATTTTATTCCCTAAAATCCATAAACATTAAGGAATCCTTGTATTTAGCAAATTTTTGTTATTTTAGATAGCTGCATACCATTATTATTGTTCAGAAGTCCACATTTTCTTTTGACTAATAGCATTTTATGTCAATGAACTTATTTTTCAGTGTCATCAAGCTCATTAGTATCCTCTTTATTGATATGTAGTCTTTATATAAAATGCACAAGAATGGACAGGAAATTGGAAAAATCGAAATATACATTTGTGGAAGGAGAAAACTGCAATAAACTGGAAAGACAAAATAATGAAAGACAACTTCACATTTTACACTATATTTGTTACACACACAATTAATAATTAACATTTTATGCCACAGCTGTCATATGACAGAACATTTGTGTGAGTTGAGTGCCCTTCGCGTCTTTTCAGTTAGTTAATTATAAAGACCTTTCTGGAGTCACAGTTATAATTCAGGGTGGTAAATAAAGAATTTAACACTAGCTCTACCCTTGGGTGAACATGCATACACTTTAAAAGGGTAATTACAACAATCCATGCCATAATGAGAAATTGAAAAATATTTATCCCTATTAACAGGGCTATAAAAATGAACCCTCTAAGAAGTACCTTGAACAAGTGTGTGGCTCATGTGATTTTTATCATAATGGTTGTTGGTGGGGAGATTTATATATTTTAGTTATTTATTTTTTCATATATGTGATATTTGATGCTGCCTGAGGTCACAAAACTTGCTAATAGTGCACGGAAATTGAGAATAAGTTTTCTAATTTCAAAGTCAATCGTCTTTTCCACTGTGCCAACAACCCTCTAAGACAGTGATCCAGATTCTTTGCTGCTCGGCTCTATGACACTTGGTCCTTCAAATTTCCTGAGATTTCCTACAGTCCCAAGAAAATTTTCACTGACACTTCTGGGAGATCTATAATGTTTCATCTGTCACATTTCTTTTGCATGCATAAAAAGAGCACAGGCAATATTCTGTTCTGAAAATCTTATTGTAACAATGCACACAATTGCAAATCTTAGAGTCAACATTTAGTGCCAACACCTACTCTATTTAATTGGGAGGATTCCCTGACTATTCTATCTGCAACTTGTTTCCTTCTCAATCAATGCATTCTGAGCCAAATGTCACCTTGAAAGTGTGGTGGTTTCTACCTAAAAATAGTTATTCAAATGATTAAGTTAAATTCTTCTTATAAAATGACTATGGAATAAAACCTCATGGATTGTTCTTACATCATAGTCTGCAAAAAGAAGTAAATATATAGAAAATATTTGACAACCAAAGCATTGATCTTTACAACTTTTGAGTAAATATTTATCCACACACACATATGCACATATACACACACAAACAGTGTGAGAAGAAACTTGGAATCATGCACTCAGTTATTTCTTTGCCTACTTGAATTCTGTGTACAATGTCCCAAACAAGTGACTACCCAGCCCAACTAGTAAGAATTCCAGCTATGGTTAGGGCATTGACAACATTCTATTGTTTATAGTATTTATATTTTGAGATTCTTACCTTATATTGAGCTGACCAAAGAAATACACTCATAAATTGAACCTACTGTCTTAGTTTCCTTCATGCAATTGACTTATCTCCAAAAGCACTTTTTGAGTATATTTTAAATCTTTAACTTTATTGTATTATATTATTTTTATCATTTGAGTCATATATACTAAGTTTAACTACTCTTGATCTTTTTCTTTCTTGATGTGAAGTCAGTTAAATAATTTCTTAGGTACATATTTTAACTATATTCATAAAGATGTTTAATAAAATAAATTTTTGTACATAATTCCATCCCCAAATATTTCCAGTAGCCACGTCATCATTTTGTATTAATGTCCTGAGCCTTTCATGTGTTTTTATTTGTAATTCCACAATTTCTAACACATATTTATTTAATATTCTCAGTACGGACACAATATAATCAACATAATTTTGGGAAAAGAATGCTAATTTATTTTATTTTCACTTGATCCATATTAAGATATTGTTTCACAGAATAATAAATTGGGGACAGTTCATAGTTTATAATCTTAGAGGCAGATACCTGTGTTCCTCTAATTTTATTTGCTCCTATCTAATAAATTTGGGCTAACATTTTAAAGCATTTAACTTATGATATTTTCATATATAATACATGGATTATGGAAACAAACTAGTAGTGTAAACATGAAGACATAAAATATATGAAAAGGCTTGACATTTGTGGTTATAAAATAATAGCTATTTTTTCTTTTTTTATCCTGCTTTCTTTTTATGAAAATAGCATGCCAGATTTTCCTTAGTAGATTCAAGCTTTGCCATTTTTCTCTTTGCTTTCTTCTTGTTTCTCCTTTTTGAAAAAAATAACAATTTATTTCCTCTCAACTATACACAAATACTTCTCTCTTATTGTCTCTCCTTAGATAGTATCTCCAAGAAAATTCCTTTTATTCACAATAAATGGTCAAAATTCCGTTTGGGAATTAGTTAACACAGCTGAGCTAGAAGATAAGTGCATTAAACATACTTCAATCACTCAAAAAGAGACATCCCATAATGTTAAGTCAAACGCAGCTCTGCTCTGAGGTCATTTTAGCAGAGCATACTGAGTACTGAATATGGATTGTTACACCTAAATCCTAACTTTACCACTTGCATAAACATAGGAAAGTAACTCTACTCCTCCTCATTCCAGTTCTTGGAATTAGGTGGCAACAGACCTATTACAGATATTGCTACAAAGATCAAATTAGATTGGATGTAGAACATCTGTTATTCAACATATTCGCTAAATTGGATTCCTGTAACAATAGTCACTACTTTGATGCTGACATATTTGAAGATATTTTGTATCTCAAAACATGAGTTATTCATGAATGAATATAAACTACTCACTATAAGTTTTTTTTATAATGAAAAAATTAGACAATTGATAAAAACATAAAATATGTCCTTGACACAATCTTTCCATAATCAGGTTATTAGTAAATGAGTCCATAAATATTTTGAACACAGGAAAAATAGCATTTGTATCATTTATGTGTAGTGAAATATTTTATAAATATTTCTCCTCATGATTTATCCTACGGATAAGAATATTATCTTATCACTTGGGGCTCAAATTCCTAATTTCTCAAAACGTCATAAGAAAATATCATTTAGATAAAATAAACTTTTGGTATTTTAAAGAAAATGGGTTGAAAGATAAGTCAAACAATTGTTAGTGAGCGAGCTGAGAAGCTGTGGAATGTGACTGACAATTTAAAATTATTTTAACCTTGACCCAACCAATATATTAGTTTATTATAGAAGAAGTCATAGTATCTCTGGAAATAGAACTAATTAAGAGACATTTAAAAATTGGTAAGAATACAAATGAGTATGTTAATATATTCAAAAAAGTCTTTTCAAATGCAGCAGGAAAATCTACGTATTTGGGGATACCTATTGTACAATTTAAAATACTATGGCAGTTTGATTCTAATGATTCTATTTTCTCTGAATAATAAAATAGTGATAAATACCAGAATTTAATACAGAGAACAAGTCCAGGTAAACTTTTAAATAGGCAAACAGTGTACTAACTGACCCAAACTCATGGAGAAAAACGGCCCTCGTGCTATCCTTAGAAATCCCATTTTAGCCTTTGGTCTTATGAGGCACCCTTTCACAACTATCATCTTCCAGCTGTACCTTAAAATTTCAAACTTTCCTGTTTGTTTGTTTATTTATTTATTTGTTTATGTTTGTCATCAAGATCTGCATGCCTCACATTCTTTTCTTCAAGAAACTTGCGTTAATGAGAAGTGAATTAATGTACAATTCTTGTTAAAACATGAATGTGGGTGTGGATTCTTGGTAAAAATGTATTTGAGTGTCACAGATAGGAGTGAATGTGGGGTAGTTCATTAATAACAAAATGTGTTATTTAACTTTAGGCAAGATTGATTAAACAAGGAGAAAGATAAATTATGTTTGGCCTATTATAATATAAAAGATTAGAACAGGAGTGTTGGGTTAAACCAAAGTAACCCAGATACTGTAGAATTAGACAGTATTTTTAAAATGATTTGGAGATTGATCTTTAATTTTGTGAGTTGAGGTATTTTCTCTTAGATAAATTTTACATTCTTTCAACTTTTCTATGCATTCTGGCCAGAAGGATTTAAAAATGTAAAAATCCCTTACTTTATGGGAAGATTTTCTTTAAAAGTGCTTGCTCTTTCTTGTAGGGAGGATAATGATCCCACAAAGAGGTACATATCTTAATCCTGGAGCCCGCAATCTTTTAGGTAACCACACTAAATAATTAAGATTGCAGGTGGAATTCAGGTTGCTAATTCCCAGACCACAAAATGGGGGGATAATTCTAGATTCTTTGTGTGAGCCCAATTTCAAGTCACACGAATCCTTATATAAGATGGAAGAAGAAGAAAAACAGAGACATGTGACTACAGAGAAATTGTTAGAAAGGCACAATTTTGGCTTTGAAAAAGAAGGGGCCAAGAGCCAAAAGTTCAAGAAATGTAGGCAGCCTTCAGAAAGCTGGAGGAAGCAAGGAAATATATTCTACCCTAGAGCTTTCAGAAAAGAACACAGTGTTGGTGGCATCTTTATTTTGGACCAGTAAGAAGACTCGTATCTAACTTTTGAACGGTAAGATAAAATGTGCTGTTTTAAGAGGCCAATTCCTTGTGGTACTTTGTTACAGCAGCAGTCATAAGGATACACTTTGCATTCACAGAGCACACATTTTCTCCTATGTCTATGAGGTCTCTTCCCATCTCCTGAGTTACCGCTGGAAGCAGTACAGTACATATGGACAAATAAGTGTATTTTGAGACATCAGAAAGTTCACACAATACATAAAAGAGATGGTAAGAAAAGTACTAAAATAAGATCAAAGGGGTTGTTTTCCAAGATTAGACTTTCTTTTCCCTCTCAAAAGCACATATCCACAGCCAGTGACTTGACATTCAAGGCCTTGATATTTTCTTCTACATCTCATTTTAACAAGAAAAATTTTAAAGTTTATTGTGTTTTTAGTTCTGAGCTCTACTAAAAGTCCTAAAGTGTTTTCTATGAGCCTTCCATGGACAGCAAAACTGGCATAAGGAGATGAGGGTACCGGAATTAGTATACCAGGTCTTTCTACCTCTTTCATTTTTTATTCTCCAATTCACAGTAACTCCATTTAAAATATGTCTATAACCATTGTGCTTTGACTTAAATAAGTTCTTGAGTAAGAGAAAAATGATTCACCAAAAGAAGAGAAAGAAAACAAAAGTGGAGAATATTTAGATTGGTGCAATTTAGATCTCTCATATTTCAAACATTCAATATTTTTAATCAATGTGATTCAATTTGACAATTGTTAATTGAATGCCAGAGGATGTAGCATTGTATTGTTTTTATTCAACGTGGTATGAAAGCATTTTCTCATAATTCTAAATGTTCCACATAAAGGAAATTAATTCCTGTGATATTCCATCACGTAGATTTGCCAGAATTTTTAACTAACACCTTCATTTTGTAAATGTAAATTGTTCCATTTTTCCACTTTTCAGTGATACTGAAATGTACATCCTTGTACATAAATTTTTAATGGAATTACTTATTTCAACTGAACTATTGGGTTGAAAGGAATTATTTATTCATTTATTTAAGAAATATTTATAGAAAGCTATGAAGTACCAGGAAGTATTTTATGATTTGGCATACAGGAAAGAATTAAACACTATTGCATTAACAGATGTAAGTTAAAAAATGTAATTTAATATTAGTTATGACTGTGAAATAAAATTCAGGAACTCATAACTCAACTAGTGGCAGAACAATAGGCTTTGCCTAAAGCACATTACCTCCTAGTTGTATTATTTGGAGATGCAGGTTGTTATATGTAAGCCAGACACTTTAATGACTATCTTCATAAAAGTTGTAAGGATTTGAGACTTCATTGTATTTCTATTCTTTTTCTTTTTTCATTCATCATATCTAATGTTATGTCTGTTCACTAGAGGCTAATAATAGACAAATTGTCATAATGTTATATTTCTATAGCGTATACAATAATGGAAACAATCTGTGAGAAAATTTAAAACATTAAAATTGATTCACTTTTGTTCCATTCCTGCTTAATATATTTGGTAATAAAAATAACTATTGATTACTTTCAAGCTTTTATTTTTATTTTAGATATGAGGCACAATTTAAAATGCCACAGGTATTATCTGATCACATTTGTTTCTTCACTCCCTTCATGATTTCAGAGAGCCTCATTTTATCTAAATGCAGCATGGAAGGTGGCTGCAATTAGCTAGTATGTTCTCTGCAATGGGTAAACAAGTAAAACTGAGCTCAGGTTCTGTGGGTGTGTGGGCTGCTTCAGATTCATGCTAGTGATGACAGTTGAGTTGTTAAGCAATCACCTCCATTCTGAAATTAAAATAACCTTAGAATGAGCATCTCAGCTAAATATACTGGGCATCCTCATCAAAATTAATTTTTCCTAAATTCAGAAAAATTAAAACTACAGATTTTGGCTTCTAATTTTCCCATTTCAAAATGTAAAACACACTTTTTGTATGGTTTGTATTAATTTTGTAGAAATTGTTTCACATGGTTATTTAACTCAGATGCATATCTAGTGTTGCCAAATAATATGTTTCAGGTAAGAGGAATACATCCTGAAAATCTGCACACATGTCACAGTCCTGAAACAGTGTTATCAAAATGTCTCCACAAACATTTGTTAACTCGAAACAAATAGATTTAAAAATTAGATAAACTCTTAAAAGTTTTATTAGGGCCGGTGAGATGGCTCAGCGGCGTAAGCGCCTGCCTTGCAAGCGCGAAGGCCCGAGTTCGACTCCCGGAACCCACATACGAAAAAGGGGCCGGTGATATCGCTCAGTGGCACGGGTGCCTGTTGGCGCGCGAGGTCCTGAGGTCGTCCTCCCGGTACCCACAAAAAAAAAAAAAAAAAAAAAAAAAAAAAGTTTTATTAGATGACAGTTTTATTTACTCAGTAAACATGGAAAAAGATCACAGCTTTGATGAAAGTGCTTCCCTTTTGCGAAGACACTAAATAACGGACATGTGGCCTGAACAATTTTAACCATATATAGTTTTGCCAATTTTAATATTTTTAATTTTTTTAACATTTCCCACTTGGAAAAGTTGACTCTGAGATAAGTCACATGGATTGTTCAAACTTCAGGATTTTCTTCCACAGGATAGGACATAATTTATAGTATTCTGAATGAAGACAAACATGAAAATATATACATATATGAGGAAGTGTCATTTTAGTATGTAAGCCAATGTAATTTTTCACCTTATTTTATTTTTAAAACAATGACTGCATAGGTATTGATGTTTATTATGCAAATTATTTTTCAAGTGCTCATTTAGACATATTATATGAAAAATACTAAAGTACATGTGTGAGTATGTGTGCAACTGAAAGACATTTTAACCAGCATAAATATTTGAGGGCAAAAATGTACATTTATTTTAAATTTTTGCATAAAGGATATTTTGTGTTGTTCACATCTTTGAAACAGACAGTGATGTTTAACATCCATGGGACATGGAAGATAGTTTTCCAAGGACATAGACTTTACTTGGCAGTAATTTGCACCTGTGTGCACACACAAGGTAACACACAAGCCTGCCGAGTGCTTGTATTCACCCCATAAACTTGACAGATGTGATCCCAGTGAGGTTCCACCATCTTCCACAGCTGAGTGGAGCCCATATGGTACTGAGAAGAAAAAAAGAAAAGAAGAAGATTAATTCAGTTGTCAACGTAAGTAATTGGGGTTGTGTTGCCACCCTCCACAGTCTGCATGGAAGTTAGCCATTTCCTTAATTATTTATAAAAACAGAGCATTGGGCTCAACATCACCAATATATTTTCACAATGTGTTTACCCCTGTGGCTCTTTGCATTCCATTCAGATGGAGTGGGGAAGGCACAGATTGTTGTCTTAATTGTTCAACCTGAAGAGTTTGCTGAATTTATGGTCAGATAGTGGATGGACATAGAGTTCAAAATAAACATAAAGGAATGTTCAAATCTCTAACAATCTATTTGCTTCTTTTTGCCAGAAGCCATGACTGGGACGGATGAGCTATACTGAAGGTTGTATTTTCAATTCTATGTCTATTGGCTTAGAGGATGACAATTTTAGCTTAATGTGTCATCCAAGTCTGACTTTGTTCTATGAATGCTTATCAAATTTATATAATACTTGTGAGCTCAACTAATAAATTGCATAGGCTACACAAATTTTTATATGACATTCTCATGACTATTCTTTCTCTCTGATGGGTAAACGGTACAGCAAATTAAGAGTAAACTTACTAGTAAAGCATTTAAAGGTAATGTATCTTATGAAGTTTATTTGAATACAAGGTATTTTTATCCATAGAAAATCAGTCTACAGTCTTCCACAGTTTTATATAAATAGAGTTGAAAATGAACACTAATGCTATAAAAAGTAGATAAGATACAAATAGAAATGCAAATGATGTGCTAAAATTTTATAATGGAAAATATCTAAGATTGTTCTGTTACATCTGGCTCTTACTTTTAACTAATTGCATTATTTGCCCAAGTATTTTCCTTTGTTTTATTTTAAAGTGAGATGTCATTTCTCAATATCTGGTAAATAAATTTCTTACAGAATTGAAAGGTGCAAGGCTATGATTTATTGTTAAAATATATTATGATGCATAAATCAAATTGTCATTGAATTATACAATTTTAATGAGTGTAGTTACATGCACATGCAATATGTGCACCTAAAGGGTGAATAAACATGTAGAAGTGTACATATAAGTATATAAATACACACACATATACATAACATTTATTCACACAAATAATTTCATAGAGATATCTGGTGAGTAAATTTAGAATTGAGTCATTAAAATGTTGTACTGATTTGAATAACCAGTTTATTTTAAAAAGTCACTCAAGCTACTTTCAAATGATTCATTGTGATGCTCTTATTTAGAATAACTTGACCCAAAACAATTTAGAGCTTTATAATATAATTAGTGTTTTATCCATACTAAAAATAGAACCATTAATATAAATTTCTGAGGAATGTCATGTGATTAAATAATCATGTGGAAAAATAGGTTGATCTATTGTTCCTAGCTCTGGTACCAACCTAAAAGCCTAAAAATTCAAACAGATAACAAATAAGATAATTCATAAAATAGAATGAAGGTATATTCTTCAAAACTGGTCAGTTTAGAAACCATAAGTAGACAAAGCCTCCATTTATACAGAATGGATGATGTGGAAGTATTTTTATTAAAAAAAAATCAAAATATCCTGAAATTCCAAGTTCGATGAGTGTTACTATTCTAATACTTTCCAATTATTCATTAGTGTTTGAATTCTTGTTAACATATTATCAGCATAAGGCTTTTTGTCATGCGGGTAGGTACCTTCAAAATAGATAACTTAGTGACTTCTGAGGAAACCTACTTTATTGTAAAATAAATTTAACCTTAAAGAATAAAAATTTTGAATAACCAAAGTATATCTTTTGTGACTATCATCTGCTGTTCATCTTTCTATACCTTCAACTGCAGAAGGTATTGATAAAGGCAACGAACATGTACAATTACTTAACAAATTTTTTTCAGCAGAATATACACCTTTGAACTTATCTAACTCTGAAAATTCCTTATAGTTGATGGGACCAACTATTCTGTAAACTTATTTGAGTAAGGCTATTGAACATTTGTAAAATCTTGTAGGACACTCACAGAGCAGAAGAAAAAATAGTATGCTTTACCAAATAATGAATGATAACTGGCTTTGTTTTCTTCTAATACCTAGAGAAACATAGAGAAATCGAAGATACCTAGAAACAAGTGAAATATTGATACATTTAGATTATGTTTAGTGCTTCTGTATTGGACTCGGAGATGAGTATATGATACTCATTGAACAAAATAGAAATATGGGGTGAATTGAGTACATTCGCATCTTCCTTACTTCTGGCCCTGAGTTGCAATTATTGTCTCAAGCCTATTAGACAATATGTCTATAATTTTAGTATGAATAATCTTTTAGCAAGTTCCTAAGTGTTTCATTTGAATGTACTTCTTCAGAATTCATGCCTTAAGTGTAGCATGACACTCAGTTTAGACTTATGCAATGTTGTAGATACCCACAGATCAAAATAGTATGAAGCTGGGTCAAGATCCCTGTAGAATTACAATGTAAATAAACTGCATTTTTCTACATGCATGTATTAATCAGCACCATTTTGATGACAACCACAATATATGACTAATCTGTGTCATAAATTACCCCAGACTTTACCTGTTCTTGCATTTGTTTGTATGTGGTTAACTTGTAAAAAACATTTGGGTTTGTTTACCTCTTCTTTGTTGTCTCGAAATTGGCTAAACAATTTAAAAATTATTTGATGTTTGAAGACTTGAAATAACACTAAGAATTATTTCTTTAAAAAAAGTTAATTAATATATTTTAAAATATTTTAACTAATGTTATAGGAAATTATTAGTTTACCAGAGATTTTTCTGTATCACTAAAATAATGGCTTTATAAATCTTCCTTGCTTTCTTCAAAAATTAACATTTTTACTTGGATATTAATTTTGAGAACTATAATTCAATTTATATCTTGTGGATAAATATTCTTGAATTTATTTAGAAGAATGAATGTGAAAATATTTTTCATTTAATACTAAATGTAATAAATTGATGCCTTTTAAATAAATAATAGACTCATTTATAGTTTAACCTGTGAATTCAAACTTCACAATCAGTTTTTCTTAACATTTGGTTACTGATTTTTGAGGGTTTGTTCTTATAATAATAATGGTTATCCCTGTTTCTCTAAGGTTCAAATTAAGTAACAATCTTCTAATTATGATTTCCAAAAAATTTTTACATTATGGGGTCTTTGAATAATTTAGTAGGAAAGACTTAAATCCCAAAAGTTTTTGGTGAAGTGCTATTTCAGTGTTTCCTATCACATTTAAGTCAATATTTCCCAGAGAAATTTCTTTTTTTTTTTTTTTTTTTTTGTGGGTACCGGGGGGTCGACCTCAGGACCTCACGCGCCCGCAGGCGCCCGTGCTGCTGAGCGATATCACCGGCCCCTTTTTCGAATGTGGGATCCGGGAGTCGAACTCGGGCCCTCGCGCTTGCCAGGCAGGCACTTAAGCCGCTGAGCCATCTCACCGGCCCTCCCAGAGAAATTTCTGAGGCACATTAGGGCTTACAATGCTGCTTGAAAATAAGTTTGGAAAACGCTACATACTTCGTTTCCTTCTTGGAGGGCGATGATAATACTAACAATTCGGTGGCTTTCTGAATTTAAAATACAAATCAATCACCCAGCTTTTTAGAACACATTTTACTTTTAATATTCTTTCCCACTATTAATGAATTTCTCTTTTTTTCAAAGTAAATCTATTGCATTCTGCAGCTTGTAACATGTCTTGGGAAATTCCTGATACACATCATATCTTTAGGCTTGCCAAAAGAATTTCAATTTACACTAAAATAAATTTGCAGAAACACTAAAAATGAGAGAAACTGCCTTACAGGTCTGTAAGCTCTTCCCAAAGTCTGCACTAGAAGCAATAAAAGTGGGATGAACACTATGGTACTTAGGTCACAGAACTGATAGGAACTTTAGTAGCCAAATAGAACATCTAGGGCAGTGGCATGGAATGTCATCCATAACCAGAAAACTAGGAATTGTTGCTTAAGATGTAAAAGTGGAAGATAATCTTACTGAACAAAATATTTCCAAACAAAATAGAAAACTAGTTTATAATTTTGTACCAGAAAGAACAGGATAAGCCTGAGAAATAAAAGATACAACTTCCCAGGACAGAGAGGTTAGCTGGACAGTGGAGAATGCGGTGTGTTCAGTGGTTAGAGAAATGAGTTGTTTATTGCTAAGTTTGTTGTCTCATGAGCTCCACAGCCTCTATTCCCTTTCTCTATTGAGGAAGTCGATGATCCTTCAGAGGCTACAGATGTGCTTGTGGAAGCCTAATTTTCTGTAGCTCAATGCTTCAAAATTGAAGTGAAGTCCTCTAGACTGGAAAGTTTAGAGATGGACAATGCATATGTTTTTTTGGGGGAAGAAGTTGATCTTGGCTAGAAATGAACCAAAAATACACAGCAATAAGATAACAGAATATTCATGTATAAGTGGTGCTTGTCATACATATAATACTTGGCTATGCCTTCAATTCTTATGTTCACAATGCATTTCTTTGTGACCTTTTCCATAAGCCAAGTGCCAAAGAGGGAGATTGGCAATTTTTTTTCATGGTTTTCAAGGAACAGTCAATATTTAGAAATAAAATGCCTTCAAGGATATAAGAAGATTGTGAGGAAGATCTGGGGGACTATTTTAAAGTCTATGGTGATGGCTATATAATATATATTTTTAATATCAGGTTGTCTAGACAAACATCTGAATACCACTTGACCTGGCATTGTTGAGTTATTCAAACTATATTCTAAGGTAAGATATAATAAATATGGAGTAGTTAAAGAGGATAAAGTTTTTTTTAATCTAGAATAAGAAAAAATTAGATAGAGAACATACATGTTTCTAAATTATTTAAAATTTGCCAGAGGAAGGGGTATTGTATCATGTTTGAATAGCTTCCCTGGATAGAAGTCAGATGCATGAGTGGATGCTTCTCAGACACAGGTGGCAGGAGAGTAAAATAATAGGCTTTGCAAAATTTCTGTGAAATGATGGATCAGTCACTAGAGTCCTGCCATATATACTGAAACTGGAGATGTTTCCAGTAATTCTAGAGTTCATCTAGGCATGACACAGTCAAGTCAACCCATCATTTCTCTGAACTGTGTGTTCTGATCATCAAAATATTTTATGTCCCTATTTATTTCATATATATATATATATATATATATATATATATATATATATATATATAAATGTCAGTACATATTGGTACACCAGTTCACAAACTTAACTTATTCCGTGATTTTGGGGGAGATAGCAGCGGTCCTGTTCATCACCAGATGTGGAGATCACAAAAACAAGGAAAATTTTGCCATACCCTTCTATTTGCAAACTGAATTATTCTTGGACAGAAGTGTTCCTGAACTGAGATATTACTGTATATATATAGTGTTTCTCACATAAGAGAAACTATGTGATATTTGAGCTAGTATGTCTAACTTATTTTGCTTAACATTATGTTTTCAAGTTACATCGATTTACTTAGGAATGCCTCAAGTCTATCTTTCTTTTTGGCAACATAGTACTCCATTGTGCATAAATAATACCATGTTATCCTGTTCATTCATCTGTCGATGGACATATATACTATTTTCAAGATCTAGCTATTATTAATTGTGCTGTGATAATCATGGGTATACATGTATCCTATAATATGATGAATTTTACTCTTTTGGGAATATACCTAGAGGGAAGATAGTTGGGTCTAATGGAATTTATATTTTCAATATTTTGAGGAAATATGGAGAAGTTCAACTACTTCACCAAAATACAAATTCCATTTTAAAGCATATTTCAATATATATGCCCACTGGTTTCACTTATATTACTAGTATATCTTAGTTTGTTGAAAAGAAGTTTTTTGTTATTATCTGCTTCTTTTGTATAAGAATTATTTTTGTTTATATCTTATACTTTGAGTGACTAGTTTGATGATAATGATACACACTGTAATAACTGTTGTTATTCTCTTATTATTTTATTATGAAATTTTGTTTCACTTTATGAAAAATAATAACACTTTGTGTTCCAAATTCTCAATTGATTTCTTATGTTAGTACATGGGAAGCAATAATGATAAGTAATAGGAGCTGAGATGCCAGGAGTGAATTCTGAGGCTCCACACCCAGCAGTGCTGAGTTGAAGTTATTCAACTTCTTTATTCAGTTTCCTCATGAGGAAGAAGGTGGTTATAACATCATTACCTTAGATTAAATAATAATGGAAACTAAATAAAAGAATACCAGATACATGTCAGGCTTTCTAAAACAATAGAAAGTTTTTTTGTTGTTTATATTTTTGTCATTTTATAAGAGTTTAAAGATATGGAGGTTTTGCATCACTATATGTGAAAGTGACTGATAATCATATATGTGTGTTTGTGTTATTTATATTTGTTTAGACATTAATAATCAAATAGCCAATTTACCTTGCAATAACTTCCCTAATGGGCTTACTTCTTACTGTTGAAAATTGATCAGTGAGACCTATCAGTTGCAATTTTACTGTCTTAGAATAGAGTTAAACCATTTGCCCTGTGAGAGATTATTACATAATTTTTTCCTAAAATAACTGAGACTACATTTATATTTCTTTCGGTTTTTCTATTGTATAAAATAATTTGCAGGTATAGATTCAGTCATCAACTTTGAAATAGTCTTCAAAGTTACTTACTGTCTACAAATTATACAAAATAGAAGCTATTCTGCAATTTATTTTTATTGTTATATTCCTATACCATAATTTAGTTCTTCATATATTAGATTAGTTTTTCATATGTGACATATGCTGCAAATATTATTGCATTATTATCTTTTGTCTCTTGCATTTATTATGGGATTTTTGGTAAAATCTTTTGTTAAATTAGTCCTTTTTTTCCTTTTTACCATATGCAGGTTGAGATATAATTAGAATGAATACCTTATTATCAGCTTATAAATTAATTTATCTATGTTTTCTTCTAGTACAGTAGTACCTAGATAGCCACAGAAGATTTTTTACAGGGACCCAGTGTTTACTAAATTCTGCCAATGCTCAAGTCTCATATAAAATAGTATATTATTTGAATATAATGTACACACATCCTCCCATGCACTTTAGGTTACCCCTAGATTACTTGTAATACTTAATACAACGTAATTGCTATGTAAGTTGTTGTTATGCTGTATTGTTGAGGGAATAATGACAAGAAAAAGCCTGTACATAATTAATAGTAATGCAACAGTATTTTTCAAATATTTTGAATCTGCCTTTGTTTGAACACACAGATGTAGAATTCAGGATACAGAGATTTGATTGTACTTACATAGTTTCATTTGTTATATTTAAATATATTATTCATTTGGAGCTTATTTTGACATAAGATATGAAACCAATCGCCTCATTTCCCAAATGTTTCCAATTGTTAAATATATTTCAAGAAAAAATTATATTTTCCTGAGTGATTTAAGTGCCACTTTTTATCATACAATAAATTTCCATTTTTGTTTGGATTATTTTCCTCAGGACAGTTTGAAACCTCTTTTATTTCCTCTTTTAATGCTCCTTTAAATTGGGTATAGGGCTGGGGATATAGCTCAGTGGCACAGAGCCTGCCTGGCAAGCATGAGATCCTGAGTTCGATTCCTGGTACCAAAAAAAAAAAATTGAGTGTACTCTTAATATTCTAAGAAGGTCATATTCATATATAAAGACTATTGATGTTTTTCTATTTGTTTTATATTATTTCACCTTAATTAAATGTCACTGTTTCTGTTAATTTTATCATAGATTATCTAAGGCTGGGATTGTCAAGTTTTTCTGAAAGATTTGGGTAGTGAGTATTTTAGGCCTGTTGGACAATGTGGTCTCTGTCACAATGGACAAGTTTATTGTATATTACAAAAGCAGACATAGATATTTCATAAATGAATGAACAAGAATATGCTTCAACAAAAACATATTTACAAAAACAGGTGGCAGACAGAGAAATCATAGTTTATTGACCATTGTTCTGGGTTACTTAGAAATAAAATTGTACCATCTGGAAAAATATGTGTTTTGTTGTTGGTGGTGACCGTAACTATAGTCTTTGTTTCATTGTGTTGTGTTTTGTTTTCATCTGAGTATGTTGGTTAACATTTTCACTGTGATTTTAAATATCACAATGAAAGATATTTATTGCAGTGGGAGATATTGGGCAAACTTGCTTTTTGTATTTGCTTAGTGGGAATGCAGCCCCAAGGCTGGCTTTTGGGGGATTGATATATGTATGAGTGAGTGTTATACTAGAGAAACAGATGTAACATGAGACACATGATGTACAAGAAATTAGAAGATTGGCTTACAATGGTCACCCACAGTTGGATGAGGAAGAGTGCAGAGGGTGCCTGCACACTGGAGACCAAAGGATTCAGTCTAAGGGCTGGAGTTCACCGCAGTGTCCCGTGTGAGTCCAAGTCAGGAGGCCAATGGGTCTGCAATGGAGGGCTGAAGAGTCTATGCAAGAAGGCTGAAGAATACACAGCAGAAGCTGAAGAGTTTGCTAGAATCCAGGAGATGACATCCATGCTGAAGGTGAAGACCGGAGCTCCTCCAAAAAAACAGAAGCAGATCCATTCTTTCTCATTTCCCTTTTATACCGTGCAGGTGACGAGTCACCGTAGGGTGTAGAATTGCTGAGCTGATTTAGTTAAGCTTCTAAACTTCTCAAATTGACACAATTGTTCAAACTTTTCAACATATGAACCTTTTACCATGCAAAGAATCCAAAATTTCCTCTTCATGAAGGGTTTTTTTGTTAATCAGGTATAAGTGTTAGATCTTATAAAAGTCCTTCTTAGCATCTACAAAAATAATCATGAGTTTTCTATTTATATCTACAAATTTAAATTATACCAATGAATTGAATGTTAAATTATTCTTACATTCTTAGAATAAACTCCACTTGTTCATAATGCTTTATTTTGATGCATTTAAGAAAATTTGTTACATTTTTATTCAAGAATTTTGTATCAATATGTATGAGATTGAAAATTACGTGCATGTACAAATACTGTATATATGTATATATGTAGTTATTTGTGACAACTACTTGTCATCTAAACAGTCTGGATATGTTCCTACTTTTTTAATTTTGATAAAATAATTTTATGATTATAGATTCTGAATATTTGACAGAG
The DNA here is from genome assembly GCA_028451465.1 of Erethizon dorsatum. Lineage (NCBI taxonomy): Eukaryota > Metazoa > Chordata > Mammalia > Rodentia > Erethizontidae > Erethizon > Erethizon dorsatum. The sequence goes on from CM051824.1 coordinate 22,144,371, forward strand.
TTTCCTTGTAAAAAATTCTAGGACTAGAAATTTTCTTCATTCCTATATCCAATAGCTGAAAGACATCAATTTTTTTTTCTTTCAAGTTAAGTTTTTAAGTATATTTCCTACTCCTTTATTTACTTTGAAGTTTCTGTTACTTTTTTTATCCAGCAATAACAGGTGACTATTTTTTAAGCAAGAGTGAGTTACAGGCTGGTTTGCTATATTTATTTTACAGCTTGTTCTCTTTATCTAAAGAAGTTTTTGTTTTTGTTTTCTTTTATGCAACAAATTTCTTGCAGTGGGAGTTGGGAAAGTATTGGCATGTATCCTGACTTGTGATCCTCTTTGTTTAGGAAGAATCATTCATTTATCTCTTCATCTTCCTAACCTGCCTTCAAATGATGCCTCTTCATTTCATCTCAGTCTCCTGTCCCAGAGATGGGACAGCGAGACTGCCATTTCCATTCCCTTGAATTTTCCTGGCCTCTCGCCCTGTCAATAATCATTCCTCTGATTTGACACAACCGAGTTCTCCTCTGATTTTCCCTTATCTGGTTATCCCTTCTGGTGGTGATTTTCCCTGAGTTCTGCCACCGTTAGTCCTGGTACTCCCCTTCAGTTACCACACCAACTCTGCTCATTCCTTCTCTCTTGAAGGGCAAGGCAGTGTTGTTCTGCTAGCTTAAAATATTTATTCCCCTATTTCTGTATGAATTTAACTTTGCAGCACTTTCTACCCATTATGTTTTCAACAGTTTGTGTCAATTATACTAGCTATTCTTCTTGATACTTATGATTTTTGGAAAGTTGGTTGCTATTATCCTAAGGAAACATAGATTCTCCTTCATTGTTTATAGAACTTCTTATAATAACGTTACAAGTTATAAGAAGTTACTCTATGAATTCTTTATATAGTTAAGGTTTAAGTTTTAATGTGTGATAACATTAAAAATTGTCAACTAATTCTGTAGAAATAAGAACATGAAATAATCTAAAAATGTGTAATAAAAATTGTCAAGCTCCTTTATGCTCCTTTAGCCTCTGGAGCAATTTTTGACAATTACATAAATCATGTTTAACCATGATGATAGAACTTCTAGAGTAGAATATTAAGATGAACTTGACATAGTAGAATTTGTACTCAGGTTGGGCTCATCCTCCTTTGGAATTTTTATCCGTGGGTGTAATAATTTCTAGTCTAAAAATACTCTTGGATCTGGAGCGAAGAGACCTGCATGCTAATTTTGCATTCAGGAAAAGGCGCCTGGTTGGGCGGCCTGTTACAACCTCAAATCTTGGCCTTCTCACCATAAAATTATTAGATTATTGTACTAGAATGATGAAATCCAACTCAGGAATTTGATTCTATTTTGATAGCATCTGTGCTACAGTTATTTCTTCTCATTGATCCTAGATAGAACATTCACCAGCAAATGACCTCAGATCTTTTCTCTCTTGACAGAATAACAGAGCTCCTTGACTATCCCTGCAGTCATGTATCTAAGACTAGGTCACAGTTCACAATGCCTTGAAATGAACAATGGTTCGATACTTGCACCTTGCAAGTTCGTGATTGCTTGCTTTTGCGATCATTATCTCAATCTCACTCTCCTTTCTCCTCTCTTTCTCTCTCATCTTTTATTGGTTTCCTTTCATTGCCAGTATGAACTACAACCAAAAAGAAGACAGGAGCAGGTATTTATTTCTGCTAGGTTATTTCAGCATCACATAGAAGGTGGCGGGGACCGTATCTCAGGCTGAAGCAAATCCTTTGCGTGCCTGTCTCATTGCTAATTACATCATCAGTTAATTTGATTTCCTATTTGCTTCAATAAGTATCCTTGGATCTTTGGAGTCAAACTATTATTATATATGTCTCTCCAAGTTTCATTCTATTACCATCACCTTCATTTCTTAAATTCACATAAATATGATACTAAAGAGTAACAGCCTTGGGCTGGGGATATATTTCAGTGGCAAAAGCTCCTGCCTGGCAAGCACAAGGTCCTGAGTTCAATTCCTGGCACACACACACAAAAGTAATGATCTTTAAGAATCATGAAAATATTAAGGGTGTGTCAGTTGATTTTATGTACTTTAATCTCATTGAAAGGAAGGGACATATTTGAAACAAGATATACTTTGATTTATTTTCTCTAAGGCAATATTTTGAAATCTATTTGAAAGTATTCATTACAATCAATACCTGGTTTCTTAATCTAAATAGCCTACAGGTAAGAGGATTGCTCTGAACCATTTTCAGAACTAAAGTCAAAGTATTAATTTATAAATAGATGAGTAAACTATTTATTGAGATGGCATTAATTTTACATTAATTTTACACCAGGTTAAGTTAATATAATTACAACAGAGGTCACATTTCTTATCTCTCTTTCATGAAAAAACTAATTAATAAATAAACAAAATATAGTTCAGAGTAAATGGAAATATTCCAAAGGCATATCTAAATATTCTTATTTCCTTAGGTTGAAAAATTGTTGAAATATGTCTATTTTATATAGAAATATCTTAGGTCTCAGGTTTTAGTTGAAGAATTTAGTATTACATTCATTCTCTTAAAAAAGAAGTGTGTGTCAAGTAAGGTAACTAAGCACCAAAAATTTTATAAAACTAATTTGACATAATCAATAATTTATAAAAAAGAAAAAATTCTTTTTGGACATGGCAACCAGATGTTAGATGCAAATAACCGAACACTGTGTCTCCATAGTAGCAAAAGAAAAGTACTGAAAAATGAATATAAGAAAATATAAAAGGCAAAGAATTCAATAGTCCAAATTAAAACCTAGGAAAAACTACCAGATAACTACAATGAGTCTTGAACAGAATTTGAAGTCAAAGTAGTAATTCTGATTGAAAAGCATGCAGCAATGAATTAATGATCTTAATTAAAATCCTTATTTGAAATAACCTGAGCTAATTTTCATCTTTTAACATATTTTAATACTGAAAAATTTACAGGCATTCTGTATTTTTGAAAACAGAAGATAATTTTTAAACTCTGTAATATGACTTTTCAGATACATGTGTATTTATAAAAAAACAAGATATATGTTAACTTTATACATAATGTATTTGTATTCTATAATTATGCATATATGTATATAGATAAATTATTCCATATATATAAATATATTCTATAATACTTTAAATTACCTTTCAGTATTTCAATATTGAAATTATTATTTATGTAGTCACTGATTTTGAACCTTATGGCAATTTCATACATTTTATATTTAGTCCAATAATATAATAACATCTAGCATATTTCTTCTTTAAAATTATACATATATATGCATAAACAAAAAATAAAGTACAATTTACATACATGTATACACATATATGTATGAATTTTATATGCATGCATGTGTATATGTATACATATATATGTGGTTGTGTATATAAATTTTCTATATGTGATTATAAAGTAATACTTTCACTGTATTTATGATATATTTGTGTATATTTATGTATACATGTATATTTATGTATTATAGACACATATACAAGATGCACAGGCCTTAGGTATACATAGACATATATCCATGTGTGTATGTATGTATACATGTATGCATATATAGGTTTACATACATGTATACATATGTGTATGTATGTTCTATTCTTTATGTTATACAACATATATATGTTAAAGTACATATACTTTTAAAGACTCTTAAAAACCAGTGGCAAATTCAGATCCAAAAAAATTATTCTATTATATCTGTTCACAAGAATATTAATATCCGGTTGATTATCTTTTCTTCACTGATCTTGACATTTTGACAGTCGAGAAGTAGGAAGTCATGATTTAAGTTCATAATCCACTGGCGAGTAGATAATTTAATCATTTTACTTTTTCATGTTTTTCTCAGTCATTTGTATTTTGAAAATCTTAATAGTATGCTTATATTTTAGTCTTCTTTTCCATTGCATTGCATTTTGATATACACACACATACATGATCATATAAAATATGCCTACTAATATATGTACATGAAGTACTACTATATATATTAATATAAATTAATATAAATTAAGAGCATTAATATTGCATTTTTTGGGACTGATTTTGATTGTTGGTGCTATTTGCCATGTATTTCTTCTTTTTATTTTTTTATTGGCATTGTTGTGAGGTTTAGGGGAAAAATCACTGTTTACTTATTGGAAATGTCAAATTATATTAAAAATACAAATTATGATTACTTTTTAAATTTATTTTCACATTATCTCTTTTTACCCCCTTGAATTTATTTTGTCACATGATACAGTAAATTATTTTCCTTGCTGTTTAATGAGTTAAACAGTTAATTCAAAGACATTTTTTAAAAATATGTAATTTATGGTATCATATTTGTTTGTCTGTATCCTTTCTTTTGTTTTATACTTCATTTTCCTGATACTTCTATTTGCTCTGTAATTACCATCACAGTTTCAAAAATGAATAGGTGTGATGCAGTAATAATAGAGATGCTAGTTCTTTTTCATTCTCATTCTTCAACACTCAAGTCTACACATTTAGATTTATAGATGAATGTGAAAATCAATGTATTACATATAAAAATTTCATTGAAACTACAGATTAAAGTTGATGGAATCAGTGCCTTTCCTGGGTCTGATGAAGGAGGGCTTGGAGATTGGGAAAGTGCTCAAGAAGAAGGGTTTAACCCAAATCCCCAATAAATGTATGAAAATGAGCAGATTGAAACTGGCATAGGAGCCTGGGCAGTCAGCCTGTGTAGAAGAACCAGGAGAGTTAGGACTCCCACATGCCAGCTCTGGGTGAATATTCCTCCCTGGATGAATGAAAAGTCACTTCTCCCCTAGAGTGTTTGGACAAACTTTCCCCCAAACATACACACACACACACACACACACTCACAGACACACAAACACACACACACTCTTTCAGCACCAGGTATAGTACTTTCTTGTTCAGGAGATGAGTTTCCAGAAGCTCCTTTTCTGCTTCTTCCAACAACTCTTACTGGTGTCAAGAGCAAGTCAAGATGGTGGTCTCCAAAGCTCTGTAGGTGGTGTGTCTCTTTAAATCAACATCATTAATTTATAGTTGCCTGGATAATAATTTCATCCCTGTAGAATTTAATTGTCATACAGTATTATAATACACTGTTTATCACTTTTTATTTCCTTTTGTATATCTGAATAGGAATACAGACAAAAAATGTACCATTATTTTCCCCACACAGTAATAAAATATATTTATTAATAAATTAATTAATTTTTTCATTAGTAATTAAGGGAAAATGGTGTATGAACCCAGACCACTGCCTTATATCCAAACCTTTACAGAAAAATCCAAAGCCATAAACATAATCAATACAATACAAAAAGTATTAATTTCTTAGATCTAAAAACTTGATTTGGTTCAGAATGTTCTGTTTCAGATTCTGAGGCTGAGCCTTGAATGCTAAGTGTTGGGGAGGAAGAATTTTCTATTAAGCATCCACTTTTAAACCAAGTATTTGTTTATAGGTAATGTCTATCGGAAGATAGAAATGAATGAATATGGATGAAATGGAATTGGAACTCCATTTTTACTGACCAGAGGAATATTAAAGGTGTTCCCAAGATGTTTCAAGCGTAACAATACATTTGGTAAAAGTTGCAACCACTTTCAATTGGGAGTATATATGAGTATTAGTGTTCCATTATAGTAAACCATGTAATTCAAATATACTTTAAGTGAGGATATTAAAAAAAACCATTTAACTCTTCATGTTGGAATAAAAAGGAAAGAATAAGTAGACAAAATGTATTATATGAAAGGAAAGATTTTTTTTTCAACTTAGATAACAAAGACGAAAAAGTTATTTCATTGGTGACTATGGTTATTAAGGAAAAAATATATTTAGTTTTATTAAGGGCAGAACCAGGAAAATTTGAAACATCTTTAAGATTAATGAAACAATAAAATTAACATAAGTTTAGCATCTGTAGGGAAAAAAAAAAGGAAACGTGAAGCAAAGAAGAAAGCAAAACCACAATTAAGAGACAATAACAAAGCAAGTTTATCTCATTTCAGGAAAGTCATATTCTTGGAGAGTAGCTGTGCAGTATTCCAAACATGGATAATCATTAAAAATGTAAAACAAAAATAATCATTAAAAAAAAAGAACTTGGTAGTTCATATGTAACTAGTAAATTATCTGGATTATTGAATTTCTGAAAAGGTTTCATTTTGCCCTTACTCTTGATTGTTAATTCGGCTCTACGGAAACCTGGGTACAAACTGTTTTGTCTTGAGGATGATAAGATTTTCTTCCTGGCGTCAAGGTCATTACTGCAAAATCAAATACCAATTGAATTCTCTCACTAGTTAGTAGGCTATTTATCTTATTGTTTTCATCGTGGCTCTACCTGTTGTTTCCCTCTTTCAAAATTTAATTCACTTATACTCTTGTCACGAGTTTGGTGTCACTCAGAAGGATGCAGGACCCAGATATTTGATCAACTTAAAGCACTTGAATTTATGTGGGCCTCAAATAGTATCTTTTCAACACTCTTCGGGTTACTGGCTTTCCTTCTGCTTCATTTATGTATCTATTTTTTTCTGTCTTTCTGTAATACTTGTTAGACAGATGTTAGATTTGACTCACTGTCTTTTAAATGTTTTCCCTTGACTTTTATATCCATGTAACATTTTACTCTGTTTTGTGAAAAGGTACGTTGACATCAACTCTCACAACTCATCTATTTTATTTTTTATAATTTTGGTGTTATATTGCATTCAAATATAAGCAGTCTTGATAAAGTTTCTGTGATAAAGAAAATGAAATTTATAAAAGCAACAAATGAATAAGGGATTTTTGGCTTTATAGTCCTAAAATAAACACAGAAAAAGTAAATTCTAACTTAATATTAGAATGCAGCACACAGATGCTAGGCACATTAAATTCGACACTTTTAGTTTGATTTAAAATTCCAATAATCATAAGCATTGTTTTCCACTTCACCCTAAATACAGTAATTATCATGCAATTATAAAGTGTTGATCTTAGTTGATTAACCATTGTTCTTCAAAACAAAATAGCTAAAAATCTCAGAAAAAAATCTCAGAATTATCAGTAGCAAATAACTTAAAAGTTAACTAATTATTTTTTAAATTATAAATTTTATTTTTTAAATCATCCTCAGAAAAACTTTATGGATATACTAATAAATGATAATTTTTGCAAACAAATGTTTATTTATATAGCGCACCATAAATAAAATATTAATGAAATAGGGAAAATTGCTGCTGAAACTAAGCAGAAAGAAATTGTTCAAAATAAAATAAAATTGGGGCTGAGGATGTAGCTCAGTAGCACAGCAATTGCCTAGCATACACACAGCCCTGGGTTTCAACCCCAATGCTACAAAAATAAGATTAAGTAAATGAATTTAATTTTTTTTAAAAGAAATTTGCTTGAAACTCTTACAAAATAATTTAAAATGCTAAAAGTTTCAAGACACTTCTATATTTCACTAAAATTTCTGATTTTTAAAATATTTTTAAAATATTTAGATCTTTAATCCATTTCCATTTTACTTTAGTGCATGGTTAAAGATATGGGTCTAGTTTTAACATATGGAAAGCCAGTTTTTCTAGCACCATTTATTAAAGAGGCTATCTTTCTTCCAGTGAAGATGCTTGTCTCCTTTGTCAAAGATAATGTGGCAGAGTATGTTTGGAGTTGTTTCTGCATTTTCTGATCTGTTCCATTGATCCTCAGGTCTGTTTTTTTTTTCCCCTCCCATTACCATCCTGTTTTATCACAGTAGCTTTGTAGTGTAATTTCAAGTCAGGGATTGTGATGCCTCCTGCCTTGCCTTTGTTGCTCAGAATTGCTTTTGCTATTCTAGGTCTCTTCTGGGTCCAAATGAATTTTAAGATTGTTTTCTCTAATTCTGTGAGATATGCTGTTGGTATTTTAATCAAGATTGCATTAAATCTGTAGAGCCATTTTGGAAGCATGGCCATTTTCACTAAATTGGTTCTTCCTACCCAAGAATGGAGATATCTTTCTATTTTCTGATATCTTCTTCAATCTCCTTTCTCAGAGTTCTGTAGTTTTCAATGTAAAGATCTTTTACTTCCTTTGTTAGATTAATTCCTAGGTATTTCACTTTTTTGGATGCTATTGTGAAAGGTGTTGTTTCCTAATTTCTCTCTCAGTGAGTTTGTTATTTGTGTACAGGAATGTTATTGATTTTTGAGTGTTGACTTTGTACACAGCTAAGCTACTGAATTTGGTTATAAATCTAGAAATTTTTGGTGGAAATTTTGGGGTCTTTTATGTAGAGTATCATATCATCCACAAATAATGATAATTAAACTTCTTCCTTTCCTATATTTATTCCTTTTATTTCTTTTTCTTGTCTAATTGTTGTAGCTTATGTTTCCAGAACTACATTGAATAAAAGTGGTGATAGTGGGCATCCTTATCTTGCTCCTGATTTTAGAGGGAAAGCTTTCAATTTTTGTCCATTTAGTATTTAAAACAGAAACACTGTGCTGGAAGATAGAATGGGTAGAACTCTTTAAGATATTCGTATAGGCAAAGACTTTATGAACAAAACCCCAGTCACAGAAGAAATATCAAAAAGTATCAACAACTGGGACCTCATCTTATTAAAAAGCTTTTGCACAGCTAAAGAAATCACCAACAGGGCCAGTAACATAGCTCAGCACCATAAGTGGCTGCCTGGCAAGCGCAAGGTCCTGAGTTAGACTCCTGGTACCTGCACATTGGAAAAAAAAAAAGAGAGAGAGAGAAATCACCAGCAGAGTGAAGGGACAACCCACAGTATGGAAAAAAAAAAAAAAATTTCCAGCTCTTTCTCAAAGGACTAATGTCTTTTGTTTGAATATATGAAGAACTCAAAAACATCATATCCCCCAAATTAAAGGCCCAATCCAAAAATGGGCATCTGAAATAAATTAGACATTTCTCAGATGAAGAAGTAGAAATGGCAAATAAATATATGAAAAAAAGTTCAACATTATTGGTCATCCAAGAGGTGAAATTAAAACAACACTGAGATTCCATCTCATTCCAGAAGTAATGGCTATTATCAAGAAATCAACCAATAACAGATGCTGGTGGGGCTGTGGGGAAAAAGGAACCCTTCTCCATGGTTGTTGGGAGTGTTGACTAGTGCAACCACTATGGAAATTAGTGTGGCAATTCCTCAAAAAACAAAACTAGAGGTTCCATTTGACCCAGCTATCCCCTTTCTTCATATCTTCCTGAAAGAATCAAAATCATCATACCACAGAGGTATATGCACACTTGTGTTTATAGCAGCACAGTTTGTAATAGCTAAATAAATCTTGGAAACAACCCAAATGCTCATCAACTGATGAAAGGATAAAGATGTGATATATATATATATATATATATATATATATATATATGATATAAAGATGTGATATACATATATAATGGAGTACTACTCTGCCATAAAAAAGTATATGCTTGAGGCATTTCTAGCTAAACTGATGCACCTTGAGACCATATATTTAAGTGAAATAAAGCAGGTATTGTTTCTCTGGTGTGAGAAACAGAAAGCATAAATAAGGACTGAAATGTATAATACATATTGGGAAATAGGAAGAAAAAGTTCAAATGAGAAGGGGGAACAAGGGAGAGGGGAGAGAGAAAGGAAAGAAAGAACAAGGAAAAAAGAGAATAGAAGGGAAAAAGTGGTAACAAAGCTTTTGTAAATAAGGAAGAGAAATGGAGTTGTAGGTTGGGGAAGGAAATGGGAAAAAAAGAAGCAAGATATATCATGTACAGGTACAAATTCCCTATGATGAATGTTATTGTGTATATCTAAAATGTACCAATAAAATGCATTTCATAAAAATTTTCTAAGCTTAAGGTCTATTTTACCATGTTAAAATTATGAAACTTTAATATTTCAATATTTGGACAAGATAGAAATTGGAAATCTTCATTTCAAATAGTTTAACACTTAGAACTGTTAATAGTTTAACACTTGATATTCCACGGCACATCAGTTTATATTTCTTAATGTTTAGCAAATTCCAGAAAGTTTCTCCATTTCCAAACAACAAAAATAAAGGTGGATAACATATATATATATATATATATATATATATATATATATATATATTTTTTTTTTTTTTTTTAGAAACATGTATAAGTTTTTATATAAAAACTAAACTTCATGATGTAGTGCTTGGTACCTATGAAAAATAAATATTAATGTCCTCCTATCCTAATAGGAGAAGAATGAAAACAATATAACATAAAGAATGATGTTCCAGTTTGTGAATAAAAATGTGCTAATGATTCCTGAGGAAATTATCAAATCATAGGCATCATATATAAATTCTGCCCAGCAGAATGTAAGTATTCATTATATTGTCATTTGAATTTTCTATTTTTATGCAAGGAGAATGAAAATTAAATAGGTCTTATATAATGCCTCAACAGAAATACTTCAGTAAAATCAATATTCATTCCATGACATTTGTTAGACCTTTAAATTAATGAATATTGTGGAACAATTTTCTAATCTTAAGACAACAGTACAAGGCATTAGGTGTTCTTATGCTCCTGAAACCCAACATTATATCTGATTCTTTGATAGTATTTTTTGGTGCATTTTTGAGTTAATTGATATCATAAAAGAATTTTATGTTTACATAAATTTTAAATATACAAGAAAGTAAAATAAATTAATGCAAAATTTACTGATTTGTCTAAAAAAGCATCTCCCTTTTCCTCTAAGATCTTTCAGCATACTAAGATCTTTACTGTGTGCATAATTCTTACCTCATGGGAAAACATCAATTAGACTCGATTAGAGAGTAGATTCCCTGGGGACAACTGAAGAAAAGCTCATTAAATTCAATTATTGTAAAGATGGCAACAAGTAACATGATGATTTCTTCTCTATTATTCTACATTGGTAAATACTCTCACCCAGGATGTGATCCCACGTTATTGCTCTTGTAAAGAAAAACTTATTGTTAATTACACTCCACAGCAAAAAGAGCGGAAGTAAGAGTCTGTCTCTGGTAATTGCCCACAGTACCAAATATTACACTGTCCAGAATTTCACTGAATCCTTTGGAAAAATAGTTTTAATTGAGGATATGAACTGACAAGCAAGATTTGGCAAGTTATGTGGGAAAGTCAATTTAATATATATGAACATTAATTTTTTATATTATGAATCATTACTCAATGATGTGGATAATTATGAATAGCTCCACAAAATATAAAGAAGCAAACAGAAGATTCTTTTTTCCTTAAGTTTTTCTAGTCATTGGTATTCAAATTTTCTATTTCCTCTTATCCCCATTCTCTGCAATGGCAACATGGGTGGTCATGCATCTTAAATATTCTACTGACTTGCTCATTCACAATACTCATTTTCCAAGGGATTCATCAACACGATATGTGTATACCAGATATTTGAAAGATATGAGACTACAAAGGTGACTTACAAATTTAGAAGATTAAAAATACCAGTGTAAAATCTAAAAGTAGAATGATGAGTGAATATGAAGAGTATATGTGAATCACGGAGAAATACGAAGAAAGGAGATGTCATTGAGAAGCATTAAAGAGAGGGGTCCTAAATTCAGAATTTTGTGGCTATTAGATCATATCAACGATAGACCCATCTTTTTATGTCTCAAGTTTTGAAACAGGAAAATGTTTACTTTATCCAAGGCAAATATATCCTCTTCACGTATGCATCATTAGAAACAAAAATGCCATCCTTTAGTGAGCTTGTGGCTATTTTTACATATGTATTACTGCCTTCTGCAGAAGATTCTAGTTTCTGTTATTGTAGAGGAAAATATGTGAGCATAAAAATGATAGCAAAATCTAAATGGGATTCCAATACTAAAATTGACCAGAATTATTGGCAAATAAACAGGGAAATGAGAAAGGAAAATGGTTAATGACAAAAGATGAGATGTAAATTGTAATATCTGAAAATTATGTAAATGGGATACTGTACCTTCATCATATAACTATAACATGGGATCTGAGTTGGTCACCTAGAAATAAGTAAAGTTTGAAAAATAAAAATCCCTACTGCTAGGGATTGCTTTTTCAAAGAAGTAATCTGGCAGTAATATAATAGCCTTAAAAGTATTTTATTTCCAGAAATTTATTCTGAGGAAATCATGACAAGTAGATAATAGGTAATTACAAAGTTGGCTACTGAGTTATCTAAAATTGCAAAGCATTAGAAATAATATCAATGATTGATAATAATACTTTCTAAATACAGATTGTTTCATTTATGTGATGGGATAGTACACGGCTACTCAAAATTAAATTTTCAGTCTTTAGTCAGCTTAAATATACTCATAATTTAATTTATGTGTATCAAATCAGCCCTTTCATTCACCCCAGTCATTTACCAAACCTTTACTGCTCATTTGCTATACAGATAGCTGTATGTCTGTTCTAGTAGTCCAGTGTAGATTTACCCATACAACTAACAAAGATTTAGGTAATTTGAGTGTGACATCCTCTGTGTGTGGGGTGTGTGTGTGTGTGTGTGTGTGTGTGTGTGTGCATGTGTGTTCAGCATAAAAAGACTGGAAAATCTGACCAAGCAAAGCTTGTTGAGTCATAGTCACGAGTTTTTACGTGTTTAAGATGAGACATGAGCAGAATTTAGACAGACAAAGCATGCTACGAAAGCTGTTTCATCTAGAAAGAAATGTCCAGAGAAAAAAACAAAGACTTCAACTATTCAGTGTGAGCAAATTTTCTGTAAAATACTCAAACATACTAAAATGATCCTCCATGGGAGAAAGGTTGTTCTTTCTTTTTAATTCCTAACAATAACATTGTACTATGTTCTAAAAATTTTATTTCATCTTATTTACAATAAAGATGATTTGCTATTAAGTTAGGAAACATTGATCTTATGAATTTCCAAGAGATTCAAATGTTCAGAGGAGACTGACCCTCCAAAGAAGTAATCAATACTTAAATTTATTCTCTACACTACTCATGAGTTCTCTTGTGTTTAAGTACCTTAGCATCAGGTTTGGGTTATCAATCCATCACATGCTTTACCTATTAAATTTTCTGACTTGCAGCAGGAGAACATGATGATTAACCATGAGGTCATGTGGTAAAATGTTACCCAGAATTGTGTATTTATCTCTCACATGCCAGGGTGTGTGAGAGATAAATAGGTAATCACAGAATTTAAAGATGGGGCAAATTATTCGAAGGATCCAGGATTTTTTTCACCTAAACTGGATTTATAACCAGGCTCTGTATATATAGGTGACAAGTCATGTGATAGAAAACAAAGCTGTGCAAAGAATATAATGACCCTGAAAAAATTACTCAAACTATCCAGGTTTTTATCACTATATTGCAAATAGATTGCCTCAAAAACTTTTGAGGGCCGGTGAGATGGCTCAGTGGCTTAAGTGCCTGCCCGGCAAGCGCGAGGGCCCGAGTTCGACTCCCGGATCCCACATACGAAAAAGGGGCCGGTGATATCGCTCAGCAGCACGGGCGCCTACTGGCACGTGAGGTCCTGAGGTCGACCCCCCAGTACCCACAAAAAAAAAAAAAAACTTTTGATATCTGATATTCTTCACAAAGAGAAGGGACATAAATGATTTCTATGGTCAACATCAGCATCATCCTCCACAATGTCATCCTCAGATTTTTGTGTACTTTCCCTGGTATAAGTTATTGTATATTATGTTATTGTTGGAGGTAAAATGTATTATACATTCTCTGAGGAAGTTTGAAGCTATATTAAGGAGACAAGACATGAATGTGTACTTCGCAGCAATACCAATAATACATCTTAAGTGCCATGTAAGTTCCTAGGGAGTACAGAGGAAGGTAAAACCATGCATCGTAGCTGAAATTCAGAGGTTTCTTGGAGGCATTACCTGAGCACTTCGAAAAGGGAGTGATATAAGCATACAAGGAATGACATTCACAGTACCACTTCATTGTAAGCAAGGATATTTTGCAATATGGCTATAATTTTCTTCTCTTATTAATGCCATTTTCATTGTTGCTTTTACTAGTTCCCTGTTTCAGTACTGTCTTGTTATGATTTCAACAGAGATTCCATGATTCTAATGCTAATTTGTCTTTAAGATTAGGGAAACGGGGCCAGGGATATAGCTCGGCGGTACAGCGCCTGCCTGGCAAGCGTGAAGTCATGAGTTCAATTTCTGGTACCAAAAAAAAAAAAAAAAAAGACTAGGGAAACTTTCCCATGATTTATTTCTTTTGAACATTATACATTAGTATTTTATTCGGAATTGAATTGTACTAGTTATTGTATTATTCAGCTTTCAGACACTGGGACACAATCTCTGACACTCACAATTTAAAGGAGAAATTTAAACTGGTTCCCAGATTTGAGGATTCAGCTGGCTTTACATGGTCTGCTGGTTCCAAGGCAGAAATGCCATGGTGGAAAGCGTATAGTAGAGCAAAGCTGCTCAGTTCATGGTGGCCAGGAAGCAGAGCAGGAGCAGCATCAGAGGGGAAGGGGTGAGGGACCAGACATAGACCCTAAGGCCACACCTCCAGGGCCAACACAGATATTCCCAGAACTGTGCTCCATCAAATGCCCAGGGTGGATCCCAAAGCCAAACAATCTGTCTCTCCACCCTAACCACCACAGTTATCAGCTGATGCACGACAAACTACCACAAAATTAGCAGTTTAAAACAACACATATTCAATATCTCCCACTTTCTGTGTGTCAGGAGCCCTGGCCTGGCTTGGCTATGTTGTCTGCTTCAGAGTCTACGTACTGCTGCAGTCAGGGTCCTCACTTAGGCAGCCAAACATCTGACAGCGGAGGAATCCTCGTTCTAGCTCACTTAAGCAGATCCTGATAGGATTCAGTTCTTTGTAGCATGAGTGAATTGGGATACACATTTCTTACTGGTTGTCAGAGGTAGCCCACTCGCCATGTGGATGCCTCTATAAGGCAGTTCTTCACATGGCTGCCAGCTTCATCATAGCTAGCCAGGGAGATACCTGTCAGTAAACAAAGTTATAATTGTCTGTAATTTTACCACAGAAGGGAATCTGATCAATTTGGCTATATTTGATTAGTTAGAAGTGAATGACAGGTTGTATTCAATGAGACAGGATTAAGCAAAAGTATGAGTATCCGGAAGTAGAGACCACTGGGGACCATCTCAGAGTCTGTCAATCACACAAATTTGCTCGAAATATGTAATTTATGACAAAAACAAGGTTTTTAATTCAGTATATATTATTACTTAAGATACATTTGACAGGAAACTGTAGCAAGCCTGTTTGGGTTGCTGAACTTGTTCCTGGTTAAATGTGGGCTAATCTGTGCTCTCAATTGTCCGGTAATTTGTTAGTCAGATTCTCGACCTCACTGAAACTTCCATTAACCACAGCATCAGAAGATAGCAGTACAAATCTTCAAGTGCCAATATTTTATTTCTATATGTTAGACACAATACTTTGAACCTTGAAGTCTGGTAAAAAAATTTTATATTTCTTCTAAATGGAAGCTTACTTTTTTTGTTTTTTTTAACTTGAGCGTCTCTGTATGTATGGAAATTGGGACAAAGTTTGTACTCTATAGAACAGAATATGCCATTTTAAAATATGAGTGACCATGCTGGTGCTGTATTGATTTTTTTTCAAAGATTTTATAATCAAGATGTTACTGTGTTTCAGCCTCATTGTGTAGTCTGTAAGATGTAGAACTCTGTAAACATGGTCAGGAGAAGTGTCCTTGGATTTGCTCTGAGAGCAAATCAGCAACAAGAAAGGCTGACTAAAATGTGGATTAGGGATTTCCCTAGTCAAGCAGTCCTATGTGTGGTATCCTAAGACCTTCCCACTTAGCAACTGGTATTCATGTGAACCTGTACATGATTATAGTTAACATATAATAAACATAGATTTGCCCCACAAGTACATAATTTCTACAGCACTAAAAATAATCCTGATTCACCTTGTTCTCAATTTTCACTATTTGTCCTAACAAAGAAAATCATTCGGAGAGTGGAAATATTAGCTTTCCCCAAATTTGGCACTTTCAGGGTTAGAGGAAATCAAAAGCTCTAGAGATGTTAGGAAAGGAATAGCTGGCTGCTCTGATTAACAGCTGACTAAAAGACATAGTGGAGCCTTAAGAACACATTTACCCACTTTATACCCACAGTTGCCAATCAACTTCATCTCCCTACAACCTGTATTTATGTTTGCTTTTGCCTTTCTTTCTCTTTGCTTTTTTGTTTTTTGTTTTGTTTTGTTTTTAGTTTTGTTTTGTTTTGTTTTTTGGCTTTTTGCATTTTTTCCCTCATGGGAAGGTGTTTTTTTCCAAAAGATTTCAGTTCATACCTTTGGGAAACCCTCCAGGTGGGAGTCATTCTTCAGCAATACAAGATGGGAGAAATATGTCAAAGAGAGTTGTGTATCTCTTACTGCACACAGCACACAACTCTTTTGAACAGGACCTTGTGAAACTATGCAACCGGTGACTTTACAGATCCAAAGGCAAACTCTACATGCTTCCAAGAGAAGGCAGGAAAAGGTACTGGTATGCAAAAATGCTGAGCAAACAGGAAATGCTGCAGGACTGCAGGGGAATAAAAAAATCATGCCTTTTGCTGGGAAACAAAAGAAGAATCCTAATTACTAGAGAGCAGTAGAGTGCTTGGGTAGTCCTCATAAGTTGAAACTATTAATCTACGTGTTTTGACAACATTCCAATTTGGGTAATTGTTCTCTGCCTCTCTGTATCTCTCCTTTACATTTAACTTGAAAATGTCTAAATTTCTGCTCCTAAATTACATTATCATTCAATTAGAAGGGCATATTATGGGAAAGCAAGTGTAAATTTATTGTATAAAAGGTAAAAGACTGCATTAGTATATAATACTATTATCATCGTTACTGCCATTTTTAATTTATATGTAGTTATTTTCTATAATGATTTGTTGTCCTTAAATATTGTTTTCTTCTTGTGCCTTTCACTAAAGTTCTCTTACTACCTCACCTTACAAAATCTCAATCCTATTTCCTAGGTTAAATAAATTCATTTTGCCTCTGGTTATATTGTATTTCTATTTTAATAGCACATAATAACAGCTGTATTTTAAGTATATATCTGGAGTTGGCACACATTTTTTAAAGTTTCCCCTAAAGCTCTGCCCATTTTTAAAAACAATCAATCATCTACTCTTTCCCAAAATGCTTTCATTTTTCAAATCAGCCTCAGCACAAGCTGAACAGTATCCCACGAGATTTCTTAGTTTTGCCAGTCTGCATTTGTAAGCTTAAGGTAAGCCTGATGAAAGAAATATGAGAAAATTGGTGACTACCCCTGTTAAATGACCCAAAAGGCGAAGAGAAAGCTCAATTTCAACATTCCACCTGCACTTGTTTGCCTCACCTTAAAATTTTATTAGGTTTTAAAACATAAAATCCCAGAGCACTAAAATGAAGTTGCTAATGATTGGATATGCTATATGGTTAAGTAAATTTCCTATCTGGTCCTGAAAAACAATTTTAGTAGGACAACAAGGAAGGTATAATGAGCATACTGGTACTTGAGAAAAGGAAAGGACAAAGGCTAATTTAATAGGATGTAAAAATTTTGAAAAGACCGTCTAGAAAAGTCTTCAGAACAATCATAGACCCTCTTCATCTTCTTTCATCTGAGTCTAACTGTGTTTAAGCTTTTTATATACTTCTTTTTATTTAAGTGACCAGGCTCCTATCTACATGTTGCCTATTGTAAATCCACTGGTTATTTTTTATTATGTCCTTAGCAATATTTCCACGTAAAACTAGACAATATAAAAATAGCTTGAACTTCCTTAAGTTGAAGGAAGGTTCCACAAGGCTTTTGTCCTACTAAATCTTTTCTCTAATATAATCTTAAAATAGCCCCATGAAATTGCAGGAAGATTCGTGGGAGTTTAACATATGCATTGAAAGGAAAAATTAACCACATACAGTGTACAAAGAACAGTCTGATCGAAAGGTGCTACAAAACAAGATTTTTTTTTTCTTTTTCTCTTCACACTCAAAAATTTGTTGAAAACTGACCGTAATAAATGACTATAGATAGAAGATATTGCAATATTTTTAAAATGTGATTCAGACTGTGTAGGAGTATAGACTGAGCCTTAAATCTGACACTTCATGAGCTATTAAATTTACCAACCAATAACTATTATTATTTTTAAAACTCTGCCTCTATTTTAAGATTTCTGGATAAAAATCTCCCTCTATAACCTTATTCTGAACTCAGATCAGATAAAAAAATATGCTTAATTCTCTCCAATGACTTTATATTATTTTCTTGACTCAGCCTATGATACTTGCATTAGCCAGGACCCTGCTATCCTGTGCAGGACGGAACATCTGAGTGAACAGGAAATGTCTCCACAGCCAAACTGATTCAGCAGGGCTTCCTTGGTTAAGGTGGCCAAAAGAATCAATAAGAAGTCTCACAAAGTTGATTTCTCTAGACAATTCCAGAGAATATTTAAGACAATAATACATCAGACATATGCATTATGGAACTTGGGTGAGCTTCTTATTCCTGATTAGAATAAGAAAGAAGATACATAGATGATGTATTAATGGGAAATGTTTGCCTAAAAGTACTAAAAGCTGTAAATCTGCAGGAGTGACCTATTTCACAAGGTTAGGCCAGTGATTGCACATTAAAAACATCATCAAATGGGAAAAATCTACGCACAGTGATAGAAATGCATTGTCTGCAGCGTTTGGATCACTGTAGCATCAGTTACACGCTAAGCTTAAGGCAAGTATCTCTTTAACTGAAAAGTCCATGAAGGATTTGTTATAGCAGCTAACTTCTAATGTTCATAAAAAGGAACAAAGAAAAAATTAAAATGAGTGCACTTAATAGCCATATCAAATATACCCAAAGAAAATAACAGCAAAGTATTTCCAGGGTTTTAGCCACATCCCAGGTATTTTATCTTTAAATCTTTTACACTTGGATGTAACTTGTGTCCAATTTGCTTTGCAAGCACTGTCTGAAGGCATTCATATTTGTATTCAGGGGCAGAATTTTTTGTAAAGCCTCGAAGAATCCCATCCCATAAGCATTGCCTTACATCACGTTCTGTTCAGTAAATCATTCTTACTTGCTTGTTGACTGGTGCAATGCTAGGAGACAAGCGTTACCTACACTGACGTGACAGAACATGACACATCAATCAAGGATTGCTTGAGAAAAGGACACAGTTCCCAGTTTTAGAAGTTTTGCCTTTTGGAAGGAAAAGATTTTAAATTTGTCTTAGGAGAGAGAAAAAAAAAAAAAAAGACAAAGAGCCAATCCAAAACTGAAAGAGGAAGAAATACAGTATTGATCCAAATACTGCTTGCTGAGTCACAAGAAAATTGAAATGGCTCTAAGGAAAGAAAGGTAACAAGCAGAGCTGATGGAAACCCTGAGGAAAATGTTCAAAATGAGATCACTGCATCATAATCATTTCATGTTGGCAAGTTCTTCAATGCTTCAGAGAGAAGGATGGTGAGAACCCAGGGTGCTACTCAATGAAAGTACACACAGATCAGTTTAAATTAACTTCCGAAGTGCATAGTGGGCCTCACCTCTTTAACTTAGGATGGAGCTGGCAGAGAGGTAGATAACAGAACTCTTCTAGGGCAAGAGTACCATCCTACCCAGAAGGAGCAGGGTCAAGTTACTTTGCTTTGCTTCCATTCAGGAATGAGATGTGACTGGCAGTGGTGGCAAACCATGGCATGCATGTTATTGTGTTTTTCTTTTAAGACAAGAGATGTTAATGTATGTGTTGCTTTTATCTAAACTAAAACCTCAATATTCAGGTTTAATTGCAGTGTTGGTACTTTGCAATAAATAAGTGGGTTTGGGATTGTAGTTTGGGCACTCATCTCTAAAAAGTTCACCATTACTGGTATGGAATAGTCCCAAGCCCCAGTCCAACCTGCTCTTTTCACTCAAGCTAGTAAAAGAATTCAATCCTTATGTAGAGTTTTGACAGATCACACAGATGGTAATATGTGTTATCTTCAAAATAATTTAAATTAGGTCAACATGGGAATTATGATATTAAAAACAAATGTCGTAACAGAGTGATATTATGGACTGACTTCTTAATCTTTAGAGGTATAAGGAAAACTTACTTTTGCTTTTCATTTTTGTTTTTACTTACTTGTTTTTACATATGCAACATGAAAGTCCTAATACAACTTTCGTTTGTATATTAAATAGGGCCATCAGATGAAAACAGTCTTCTCCCTTGTGCTTAAATGTATAAACTTCAAGTTTTCTTTAGTCAGTATTCATGTTCCAAGCAAGTGTATTTTTGTCTGATTTATTCATTTTAAGTAGGAAACGACATTACAGATTTCTTTGATTGTAACATATTTAAATCATAACTTTTAGTAATTAAGGGAGAGCACCTAAAATCATATTATTCCACATGTTCAATGAGAAGTGCAGTTAAAATGCAGAAAAACAAAAGTCTTAAATTAAGAATAAGAGTTTCATGAAAGAACAATACCTTCTCTGATTAAGTGATGAAAATAGTTCAACAGTAGGCAAGAAATGTAAAATAGAACATTGAAAGAATCTTCTGGAACTATACACTTGAAAATGATCTTTGAATTCCATATGTTATATAGGCCTAATGGTATTGGGCACATCAATGGTACATTAGCTTTTCTGTTTCTGACCACACCCAAAAATGACTCAAAAAGGTGATCCTGGTCTATTATTATTTTGCCAATAAGTATTTCTTTTGTACCTCTTCCAGAGAGATCAGTGGACAATGTGTGCCAAGGTGGGTATAGTACCTATCATGGCGCCCACAGAGAGCAAAAGGGGGAAAAAAGTTGACATGCAATGCTATGTAACTTCTTAAATCAACATATCTGCAAAGTAATTCTCATTGTACTATGGGAAAATATGGTAGAACAACGTACCCTAATCAGGAATGACTGTGGGGAATGTTTTTGGACCACCAATAACAATTTTCTCTCACAACTATGTGAAAAATATAGTGCAGCGAAAATCAAGATTTGAGTGAGACCATAAGCACAATTGATGCCTTAATCACTTCTTCAAAAGTCTTAACCAATGGTTTTCATATTTCTATATAAACAATTTCAGAGATGAGGAAATTTCAACCTTCGTTTCATCTTTATATAACTTGGGTTTACATTGAAATAAAACTATTCGACTCCACAGTCTACCTTTTGATCTGAATCCTACTCCTTTAAAAACAAATACAAGTAGTTCAATTAGTATACTATATGAACATAATAAAATACTGGAAGAAGGCTCTTATAGTGTGGAACTAAAATATCCCCCCAAAGTTTCATGTGTTTGGAAAGTGGTCGGATCTCGGGGGTTCTATATGTTTCAGTGGGTTCATCCACTGATAAGTTCATAGCTGAATGTGCTGTTGGGAAGGGAGTCTGGTGAGAAGCAAACCAGTTGGGGCTTGACTTGGAAGGGGTAATTTTGTCCATAGCTACTCCATTTTATCTCTACTTCCTGGCATCCATGCATTGAGCAACTTCCCTCACCATGTCCCTCTGCCAAGCCACTTCTGCCTTGCAGCCAGCTAACCACGGACTGAACCCTCAAGAACATGAAGCAAAATAAACCTTTCCTACTCTGAGTTGCACATGTCAGATATTTTGTCCCAAGGACAATAAAAGGCTATATCTTTACAAAGATTTTTCTTCTCTTAGCAAAATTGTCATGTTGCTTTGATGGAATATTCCTAATTCCATTAGGAACTTCTATTACATCCTCTAAGTGAGGTACATTTTGTTTGGCTTCCCAAAAAAATATGGTAAACTACTTAACATCTAAATCTCTGTTAAATTTGAGGGCTTTGTAAAACCAGAATGCAGGATTAGTGTTTATTCTTATTTAATTTATCTTCTCAGGTACAACTTAATATGCTAACTAGATTCTCTTTGTTTCTCCTACACTCATCAGTGTATTTCCAGGTCTCTGAGCATTGATACGTAGTAATACATTACTTTTCCATTCATCAAGATAAGAATTGTTAAAACTTAATCTGGTATTAAATTAAGAAAAGATTACTTATTTTCCTCTCCAGTTTTATTAATACCACAGAGAGTTATATTTTTTTTATAACTAGCATCTAGTGAGCATTACTATTTGAAAAACTCTGTAATTGCAGGCAAGAAAAGAGGGAATTTAGAGATAAATAAATATAGAACTTTCCTACGTGAAAAGTATAGTGAGAACAATGTCAAATTCAGTATCAAACAATTCATGGTTCATATCATTTATCTAATACAAATAGCCATGTAAATTTGTGGATGCTAATAAACTTTGAATTTAGATTCTCTAACATGGAAACAGACAAGCATATAAATATATATGCTTAACTATCTCTTACTGGGCTATCATTTTGAAGACTGAGTTATTATATGCATGTAGTTTGATCCTAGTAGTTAGAATTTTCTCTCTTCCCAGAATTCTATAATACCCTGGGGGTAAAGGATATAGCCAGAAACAATAGAAAAGTTTGAATGAGAACAGTGGGGCTGTAGGAGGTAGAAATATCCAGTGCTAGATGTACATAAGTCACCAGCTAAATGCTTCCAATTTTGAATACTGATGTGGTGGGCAGTGATTTTAAAATCTGTCCTGGCAAAAGTAGATAGTTGAAGGGCTGAAAATTAATCTGGAAAGAGGATCTGCTTTGGGTTATAAAAGGGAATGTACAGATGGTGCTACCCTTAACAAAGAGATTTTCTGCAATCATAATAATGTATGGTGCCAAGTAGTTATCTCCAATTATTAAAGTTATATTTCTGTCATTTAACTCAAATTCTCCTTCAAAGTCAACAAATATATGTGAGTAACATCCTCATTTTCTGTTCTAGATTGTTCAAACATGATTCAACAGAAATCAGTTTAACAGAGAAATTGCTTCTATAGAGCAGCCACTGAGATTATCATTGTTTTAGTTTGTGTAATTCTATATATTTATATATGTATAATATTTCCCCTCCCTAACCTCAGAGTACAACCTCTTTTCATTTTCTTTCAAGTAGGAAGGTCATGCTGCTACTATTTCTTGTTACTGCATCTAGTCCAGGGCAACCTTCAGGATGATCTTTTCAAGACAATAGCACTTCTCAGCTTTTGTGTCTCTCTTGAGAAATGCCAGCTGACTTTATCACAATTTCCATGCACCTCTCTGAGTAAAGAATGAAGTTCATGGCAATTTTAGGTAAAATCAGAAAATGACAAGTATTTGCTAGGTCATAAGATTGCATTTTCTAAGTGATGCTATGAATTGTCATTTAATCCAAGTCTTGCTCACCTTCTCAAAACAAGCTCTGACCTTAGAGGGACTAAGGAGTACAGACACCCAATACCTCTTGGCCTTTCCAGCTACAGTAGCCACGGCATTAAATGGTGTCAAATTTTGCTAATATTTGGAAATGGCTGTCCCACATTTATTTATTGTAATGCACTTGAAATAATAGGGCAAGTAAGTGTCATATTTATAGCAATGAAAAAATTAAAAGGCTGCTTTGTTTTTTTGTTTTTGTTTTGTTTTTTGTTTTTTTATATGTGGGTACCAGGAGTTGAACTCAGGACCTCGTGCTTGCCAGGCAGGCGCTTATGCCGCTGAGCTATATCACTGGCCCTGCTTTGTTTTTAAATGTCTAAATTACCCACTGCCTAAATTATCAAAAGCCTACTTTGTTTTTAAAAGTCTAAATTATCAAGTACTTACCTGTGGCTGAGTGTCAGTATGCTTTCACTGAACGTAGGAACACATTGGAAATTCTCATAAAGAATATTCCAGCAATGAATACCTTATTTGACATAACAGTGCTTTCACTTTTTAGGACTATAGAAAGACCCACACAGAAAAACCACACAGTTCATTGATAGATTTCTTATTTCATACATGTATGTATCAATTCTTATAAATATCATATATTTAAGGATGAAACACATTTTTTATGCCATGGGAAATTCAAAGGCAGCATCATAATTCTTGACTCAAATCTTCCTCTCCTCCTCTAGTTTAGAATTACAAATTTTAAAATCCTTTATAAAAATTGCTTGATCAGGATGATGTATTATATTAAGATTCCTAAAATGAGGACAGTGAGGAAATGCTGTTTTCAAATAAGTAAGTGATTGTTCTATCAGCCTGGCAGATTTCAATGCTTATGTCAAGATTAAGGAGCAGGCAAGACTAATGTAAATTCCCCAGGAAAAGAGATTGTGTTTGTTGAAAGACTGTGTTGACACTTGAGCTGAGAAAGCCAAGTACAAACCCAATAGACCATCAGCAAGAAATTGAAACTGTGAATGAACCAGGCTACTGTGATGAAGAAGGGGAACAGAGCTGGTGAGATGGCTCAGCAGCATAAGTGCCTGCCTGGCAAGTGTGAGGGCCCAAGTTTGACTCCCAGAACCCACATAGGAAAAAAGGGCCAGTGATATTGCTCAGCGGCACGGGCGCCTGCTGGCACACGAGGTCCTGAGGTCGACCCCCAGTACCCACAAAAAAAAAAAAAAAAAGAAGGGGAACAATGCTGCACCACTTGGAGATAACTGACACACAGTTAGATATGGGAAGAAAAACCAAATCGATTGGCAATGGATAGAAATATTCTTGGTGTCTCTTGAGGGAAAAGTGCAATCTTAAGCTATTGCTTCACATGCTTTATAAAGTTCTGCATTGTAGGAATTTGCGGACATGAACATGAATGCACAGAGCATAAATTAATCCAATCATTGTGTGGTTAAAGCCAGTAGTATTGAAATAACTGTACTCTGAAAAAAAAAATTGAATTTAAACCTAAGAAAATAAAAACCAAAAGAGGCAAATGAATTTATCAAAAATATCTATCATTTAAACAATAAATAGATATTCCTATTTTGATCCCTAAAAGGAAACAATATTAAACCTTTATTTCTGGAAAAAGTAGAACAATCACTTTCTCAGCCTATTGTGTTCCGATTTGTTTCCCTTGCACCGATTCTCAGTGTTACTATAGTTAGTTTTATTCTAAACAGACTACTCCTGTTATAGCATTCTTTCTTTTCTTACTCTTATTGTATGTTATACAAATCCTATGGTTGATCTATATTCATTACCAACTTGATCTATTTCTTTTCTAGTACCTAATTATTTTTTTATCACACTATTCTAATCTGGGACAATGTATTTATAACAGGAGTTTATGGAAAGAGATATTATATTTAGGTCATTAAAATCTCCCTTTTTATCAACACAATCTAGTTTCTGTTTTACAAATATTGAAAAAGAAAAGTAAAATGGGCTTGAAATTCAGAAAACTAGAGCTATGTTCTTTCTATTAGGGGTTTACTACACTAGGCTATAGTGATACAAACACAAGCACACACACACACACACACACATTCTTTAAGTGAATGGTGAATTTTGTTGTGCCACTCCATGGCACAAGGAGTGAAATATTATAGTATCCATAACTGGCCCAGAGGGATATTTTATAAGATGCACTGAACTAAGTCTCATAGTCTCATCTTTGCTTTCAAGTATTTGGATCTCTTTGACTGTGAACACATAAATATCGCATCATTGATGACTCTTTGGTATCATCTGATACCAAATTAATAAGCTGGATTATTCTGACTGCTCTTTGTTTTCTAACCAAAATCAAAATATCTTCCAAGAAGTATGTCTTCATAACCTTTTCTGACATCACTAGAATATGTTATAAGTTTGGCAAATATTTTTCAACTCTTGGACACACTCCCATTAGTGTTTAAATGAATCCTCAGGCCTTTCTGTGGTGAATGGGAAAGACAACCATGGATGATAAGTAATATTCCATAATGAAAAAAAATGGTGCTTTTTATCTCACATATTTGCATTCTGTGGGTTATGACATGGTGACTGGCATGAAACTCAACTTTACCTACTTATTCTGATCAATTTATAAGTGAGGAAGATAAATATTAATTTAGACTTAGAGATGGACTCCACTCAACTCTGAAGTATTTGTGTTCCCTGAGACCAAAGTCCTCCATAGGAAAACCAGCAGGTAATTCGAAAAGCAAGTTTTGTTTTTTTTTCCATAATAAAAGGAAGGGGTCCCACTAAAACTGTGGAGGAAGGTCTTCAATACTCTGACTTTTCTATACAGAACAGAATATTTGTATCTAGTGAGAAGTTTGGAAACTTCATATAAAAGTTTAGAATTATCATTGGTTTTACAGATAGACAATTGGGCGTATCATGAATTTTTATGTGACATTTTGTTGTATATACATTTGGAATCAACCACACTTGTATGTTTGGGAATTGTCGTCTTCTAATTAGGGATACTGACACAAGAATTGAAAGAGTGATTTCTTTTTTTTTTTTTTTTTGTGGGTACCAGGGGTCGACCTCAGGACCTCACACGCCAGCAGGTGCCCGTGCCGCTGAGCGATATCACCGGCCCTTTTTTCGTATGTGGGTTCCGGGAGTCGAACTCGGGCCCTTGCGCTTGCCAGGCAGGCGCTTATGCTGCTGAGCCATCTCACCGGCCCTCTGAAAGAGTGATTTCTATGGTCAACAATACTACCAACTAGCAGTTGCTTTTGGCACACCATTTTAACATCTGTGTGTCCCATTTTTCCATTTAAAATACAAATACTATAATAACACTTAAAGTTTATTGTTTAAATCAGTCTTCTTCATGTTGTAAGGAAAAATATCTGTCATGGACAACTTAAAGGATATGTTGCTTTTGCTCATTGTTTCAGAGATTTCAGTCCATGAACGGCTGGCTCCAAGGAAGAAATATCACTACAGATGGGTAGGGCAAGATAAAGTTGCTTAATTCCTGGCAGCCAAGAAAGGAATGAGACACAGGAAGGAATCAAGGACCAGATATCGTCCTTCATGGTCATACTCTCATGACCCACTCACTTCAACCAGGTCTGCCATCCCGAGTCTCCACCACTTCCCAATACCATGAAATTATGGACTCATCCATGCATTATATACTGATAACATCAGATCCCTAATTATCCAATCATTTCTAGATACAGCCACAAATATACCCCGAAGACTGCTCTACTAATTCCCTAGGAATTTCTCTCCAATCAAATTGACAGTCAAGATTGACCATCACATTATCCAATATGTGCTTGGAAGTATGCAATGTGTTTACCAAGTACATATTTCTCAAAACTATGCTACAAGTAGGTGGTATTATTGTTTATATTTTATAAATGCAGAAGCAAGGGTAGAGAGAAAAAATAACCAGAGGGAAAAGCCAGCAAATGATAGACCAGGTTCAAACTCATCTCTCTGACTCCAATGCCACTGTTCTCACTCTTTGTCTTCTAGTCCCTCACGAAGTTAAAGATACTTGTTTGATCTGTATGATTTTTTGAGGAGTAAAAATAGGATGAAAATATGAAAAATTGTTTTGGAAAATATAACTAACAGTATTTTAAGTGTGAATTCAAGAGCAGTTATTCTTCTGCATGCTTGTTTGAAGGAGTTCCACAAAGGCATGCCCTTTTGTCTAGGAAGAGATTACTGACTACTAAGACATCTAGATGACAACATTTTCTTGGTGGATATATCTAAATTTTGAAGTTCTGGAGATCTGAACTATTCAGTATTTGCCAGGGATGTGGGAACATAAGAAATTGATTTGTATAAATTAAATTAGGAAGAAATTAAGCTCTGATACACTTAAGAACTTTTTAGAAAATTGCAATGATAAATACAATATTTAAGATGCTAGAGATTTATATCTTCTGCCCAGTACAATCTTTTGGTAATTTTAAATTGCAAAGGAAGACCAGTTTGCAGTCAGAGTATTTTATAGAGCAAAATGTCTTTTATATTACTTGATATATTTATTGTCACTAAAGGATTAATCTTGTTACAGGAGCTATATTGTCTTATGTATTGGAGAATAGAGAAGCCATCAGAATTTGATGGGTATTATTTTACTCAATGTTCTCCAAACATCCAAAAGCAACAATGTAAATAAAATAAGAAATGGTATTGCACAATTAGGGAGCCTGACAAATCCCAGGATCTCCAGGTTGGGCAGAAAAATGTGGGGGAAGAATCCCAGCACAGCTGATAATACTTTCCTGTCTGAGTTCAACAGCTTGAAAAGCAGGAGAACCAATAGTGAGGTTTTCAGTTAGAAGGATGAAAGCGAAAGACCCTGCAAAAAGCAGTGTTTTGAACTGAAGGTTGGAAAAGGCTGAGTCCTGGTTTGAAAGCAGTGGAGCAGGAAGAAATCTCCTTTCCTTCAGGTTGTCTCAGGCTTTTGTTTTACTCAGGCTTTCCCTTGATTGAATGAGGACCATTTACATGAGGAAAGACAATGTGCTTTACACAGCCCACCAATATAAACATTAATCTCTCTCAAAAACGCCTCATAGAAACACTCAGAATTGATCATCTAGGCACCCTGTGTAGGTTTGAGACATACAATCAGCCATCATATATACCAACTGATCATTTTCTTTTTTATGCAAATATGTCATTATTACCTTTTTGAATGATTTTATAAAATTCACTTGATAACAACATAGAGAATGGTAATCGTCCCAAGAATTACCTGAGACTACAATTTAGTACCTTAGTAGAGACAGCGCCCCAGTTGTTCATTTATATCCTTGTTTTCTCACAACATCATTCTCAAAAGTCTCTTATTTCTTTATTATTATGGCATTTTACTAGTCTGTTCTTGTGTTGCTTAAGTGTATGTTTATTTTCTTATTAGAGGTGATCAAACAATTCAAGATATTAACTGAAATGGAAGTATTAAGCCAAGGCATGCTTTCAGTCTTGAAAACCAAAATTCCATTGATAATTCTAAATAAATGTATCCCAAATAAAATGAATAATGAAAATATTTATACCCTAAAACATTAACAAAGAAATTTGGTTTTGTTAACAAGTTGAAGACCTTTCACTGTACACTGTACTTTTGTTTTCACTATGTTTTATGTCAGAAGAAATTTATGTTTATTTCTGAAATCACGGGGGAGAGGAAATGAAAATCAAGAAAACAAGGAAAAAATTACCCAGGATATTGCCAAAAGTTAAACCAACTTGAATCTTCATTGTATGATTGTATATCCTCTATTTCAAGCACACATACTAGAAATATATATATATATATATATATATATATATATATATATACAAAAATACTTCAGAGTTTACAACACTTATTTAGCTTAATGAAATATAAGGAAAGAGAAACATTTCCATGTTATTTGCTATATATTTTATAATAACAATGAAACATTTCATTGGTAAATAAGTACTATTTTAAGTGTTAATATCAACTAAATATATAGATTATTTAGTAGAAAAATGCCTTCTTAACATGTACTTCAACCAAACTGAATAATTTATCTAACATGGTATGAATTGAAATATATAAATTGATAAAGATAACATCTCATTTTTTTAATGTGTATTTCTTCAGTTATCAGAAAGATCGCTGATGCAACATACCACTTGTAATTCTTGTATGAATTGCTTATTTCTCCATGTTAAACCCCTCCAAAGTGGGCTTTATCTATCTGAATTGTACCATCAGTTCTCACCCTTCAAGTACTAGTGGCATTATTTGAAAGTCTTGGCACCACCCCCCCAACCCCTGGCCAGCTGAGCGCTGTTACGAAGACCTTGTTAGTTCCACACCGCAGTACAGAACCATACCAACAGGAGCGCAATTTCTCTTCCTCCAGGTTAGGACCATCAGACCCACTTTCTTTTTTTTTTTTTTTTTTTGTGGGTACCGGGGGGTCG
The DNA here is from genome assembly GCA_028451465.1 of Erethizon dorsatum. Classification (NCBI taxonomy): domain Eukaryota; kingdom Metazoa; phylum Chordata; class Mammalia; order Rodentia; family Erethizontidae; genus Erethizon; species Erethizon dorsatum. The sequence continues at coordinate 22,174,234 of CM051824.1, forward strand.
ACCTCAGGATCTCACGCGCCAACAGGCACCCGTGCCGCTGAGCGATATCACCGGCCCCTTTTTCGTATGTGGGTTCCGGGAGTCGAACTCGGGCCCTCGCACTTGCAAGGCAGGCGCTTAGGCCGCTGAGCCATCTCACCGGCCCAGACCCACTTTCTTGAACCATCTGCATCATATGCTTTCAAGAATATTTTTTTTTTACATTTTTAGCATGTTAATGGTATTACTCCCTAGTTTTTCAAAAAAATTTTATTAAGAATCATCTCACTTTTGCATGTTTTTAGTGGTTTTATTAAATAGCAAGAAGATGGAAGGCAAAGAAGCAGGCTCACGTAAGTGAGGAAGATTTTCTCCAGCACTAATTTATTACCAGAATGTGTTTTTCTTGTTATTGTTATTGTTGTTGTTGATGTTGTTTTGCAATTCACTTTGGTTTTAAGGAAAACCTGATAAACTATTTGATATGATTCTATTACTTGTCAAATAAAAGAAGCATTTAGAGCATACATTTTCTTCTTTAATGAGGTGAAAATATAGAAAGTTTTGATAGCTTCGACTCTGTCACTTAAGGGGGGGGCACGTTTGTTTTCTGGTAGGATACTTTAAGTCCTAAGGGAAAATTGAGCTCATAGAACAGGAGTTAGTGTTAAAGCGTTGTCGAAGGGAATGAGTCAAGGTATTAATAATTGTTGATCTTTGCCCTAGATAATGAATCAGTAACTTCCTTCAGTTATTTTAACAATAATGTCCACTATCTTAACAACTGACCAACTACAGGGGCTCCCCAGGCTTGTGCCTGTCCCCTCTTTCCTCCTCCCCCTTTCTCGTTTCACTCCTGACAGCTCCTTGAGGCCACTGAAACTCTAACCACCAGCATTTGCTCTAGCAATACTCTCTGCCGGCAGGGCTCTTCTCCTACCTAGCTATGTGGCTAAATATTACTCTCTTTCACATGTTTCACCAAAAGTCCCTGACAATGCATCCTGTCTGGACCCTCTTATTTATTATTTTAATTTTCCTCCTGAGGCCAATAGACTGTCTTTCTCTTCTTTATCCTGATCCAGGTTTTCTTTCTTTTTTAGAACATTTATGACTTCTGAAATATTATATAACAATTCTATACACTATTTTATTGTCGATCATTTTTTCTCTTCTGAATTTCAGTTCTGTGTGAAAGCAGAAATATTCTTTTTCTGTTCTGCATACTGATGTTCTCAAATGCTTCGAATAGCTACTGGAATGTAACTTGTGTTTAATAAGTAATTTATAAACTAAACAAATAGAGAATATCTTAAGATAGTGTAAAGCAAGTACTGTAACTCGTTTTTGTCAACAGGTGCACAGAGAATGATGTACTGCCTTTCCAGTACTTGGTAGATTTAACTGGCTTATAATTAGAATATTTATGCCATTACAATTATCAAATCCTAATAAATCAAGACTTTTTTTCTCAGTGATTGATCTGCATATCCTTGGACCCAAATAGCTCATTCTTTTGCTCAACGATACTTACTGGCTTGCTTTTTGTTCATTGTGCTTGTTATGTTAGATGAAAGTATGATGATCATTTCAGTGGGTATCATCCCTATATTTAAAGATTTATGTCTTCATTGAGGGAAAATGTAGCAGACTCTCAGCATATTAGCCGTTTTAACACAGCCAAAAATCCCAGCAGCCTCCTTAAATATTAATGCTAATCTATCATTGGGCCTTATGTGACACATGACCATCTGTTAGTTGCACAGACAAATGTAAAAGTAAATTTTGAATAATAGGAAATATTCTTTCACTGTTGCCATTGAGTAATCATAGCTCTTCTGATGGGAATGTTATTGCATCCCTGAATGAAATAAAAATTAGTAACCAGGACAGAAGGTGGGGGGGTACAAAGGCTATGTGCTTGCCAACTCAAAGTGACTGGTACTAAAGACAGAGATTTCTTTGAAAGATTTGAACAAGAATTAAAACTTTTCAAAGAATAGAAGCATTGAGGGCCGGTGAGATAGCTCAGCAGCATAAGCGCTGGCAAGCACGAGGTCCTGAGTTCGACTCCCGGTACCCACATACGAATAAAGGGCCAGTGATATCGCTTAGCAGCATGGGTGCCTGCTGGCGCGCACGCAAGGTCCCAAGTTCGATCCCCGGTACCTACAAAAAAAAAAAAAGCATTGAAATTTTGAGGAGAGTTAGAGGCATATGTATTTTAAATAATATCTACAACTGGAAGGAAAAGGGAACTTAATTTTTTAACGTTGAGCAAGCAAAATTCCTTGAATGCCACATAAAGTAGGTTCGCATCATGTAGAAAAAGATGTAGTATTGAAATTGCATTGGACCTTATAGAAAACCACTGTTGTGAATTTTTATTTCATGTTTTGAAAGACAGTTTAAAATACTAGTTTTGGGCCGGTGAGATGGCTCAGCGGCTTAAGCGCCTGCCCAGCAAGCGCGAGGGCCCGAGTTCGACTCCCGGAACCCACATATGAAAAAGGGGCCGGTGATATCGCTCAGCGGCACGGGTGCCTGCTGGCGCACGAGGTCCTGAGGTCGACCCCCTGGTACCCACAAAAAAAAAATAATAATAATAAATAAAATAAAATAAAATACTAGTTTCAAGATTTTCTTTTTCTTTAGGACTAAGCATCTTTTTCTGTGCACAGGTATTTGCCACTTAGCTGATTTTAAGTAGTAACCTAGAGAGGTAAATTATAAATCCATGTCCAGCATAGTAGTTCCTAGAAAAATCATCCCAACTCAGTAGTGTTCCAATTTAAAGAAAATTTTAATATCTAAAGGGGAAAGAACCAAAGTTTTATTTGACCTAGAGGGGAAAAAAGTAAGAAAGTAATTGAATTCTATTTAAATGGTGACAGATGTTCTCAACATTTTGGATGTTGAAATACAGGCAAACAAGTATTAAATATAGAAAGGAAAAAATCTAGAGGGACCAAGAGTTTACCTCAATTCCATTCAGTTTTGTTAATTATATTTTTGACCACCTCTTGAATCATTTTTTTACCTTTCTTGTCCACAACTATATTAGTGATGATAGCCTCCTCCTTAATTCATAGGCCACACTGTACTAGCTTTATCTCTCCAACACCAAATCTGATTACTACAAATCTTTGCTAAGCTAGAAACAACTGAAAAATCTGTAGTGTCCCTCAATATGAAACCCAGATTTTTTAGCACTGGGTAAAATTTGCATACAGTAACAAGTTATAAATCCAGTCTCTCACTATTCAACCAACTCTATTACACAAAACCATATCTTTTCCCCCACAGTATGCCATACTTGGGGCTACTTTGTATATGGCATTTTTTAAACATCCACGTTTTACCCTGGCTGAAAAAAAAGCCTCATTTTTTTCATTAGCTGCTAGCCTTCTCATTGACACGTACTCTAACCTACCATGCTCTCCCAATACTGTGTCTATTTCTGTTCCTATAACACTACTTAAGGCAAGTTTAGTTATGAATGAGATTATATAGTATTTTAATTTATTGGTGCTGGGTATTTGTACACCTTCTGCTATACCGTGAGTCCCAAGATGTTTAGAGCACTTTATCATATTTGCAGATCAAATCTGAAAATTTTATTGAATCAATAGATCAGGTAGTAATTATTATGAAGTATAGCATGACTAGAAAAGAAGAGCTGTTTTTAAAAAAGAGCTTGTAGTCCATCACTAATTTAATAAATAATAACATAAGTGAACAATAATATTCCTTTTAGTCATACACACAAAATGCACTGGGAATATTCAGAAAAAATGAGGAAATAAAATCTAATAATTTTAATTTAGATTCACTTACTGAGGTTGGGAGCTCATTTGGATCTTGACATAGCCCTAAAGTTTGCACAGAGTAGAGTAGAAGAATACCTAAGAAGGAGGAAAGCAATGTTACAAAGCAAGGATGTTTTTGAGAATAAATGAAGTAGTGTAACAGAGGAGTCCAGGTTCAGTGGCATCCCCCATATGTGCTGGGTGGTGATTAGGAAGCATATTCAGTAGAAAGGGTTTTATGAAATCATTTGGAATTAGAACATCGGAGTTGGGAATCTAGATCCTGCTTTCTCATTGTGTGACCTTCACTTAGGTTGTTGTAATGGTAATATTGGGTAATGCAGGTGAAATTCCCTAGCACATCGGTTCCAGTTAGTAAGTGTTCGAAATTATTTGTTATATCTGAATAGGATTAGAAAAATGTATTTTCCTTGAGTTTTTAATTAACATGCAACATGATTCATCTTATTTTAAAAGGAGCCAAATTAAAACTTCTGAATCATAAAAGTATTGCTTTTTCAAATTCATTTTGCCTGGAGTCGCAAGGTTTATTTCTTACATGACTAGCAAATAGGGTCAAAATTTTAGCATAGCTCAGGATATTAAAAAAAAAAAACTGTTTACCATGTCTCAAAAAATCTAAGCATGCCAGATGCCAGAGAACATTTCTGATCTTTAAAGGAACATGAAGATTACCTACCCTGCAATTCTGTCAAATTATTATTAAGAAAAGAGAGACTAAGGAGAAGTTAAGTAAACATCTAAAGCCATAGCTAGGTTAGCCTGTCAGATGACCTCTAGGGGAATAGTCTCTATTTCTAAACTAGCACTTTCTTAGGTCTAGGTGGGCTCCCGTTAGCAACAATAAGGTCAGGCCAGTGTCTTTATCTTTAGATCTTTTAGGTAACTTGCTTTTGCTCAATGCAAACCAATTTTAAGGCATGAAGATGTGCTGAGACAAAAACCCAAATTACATTGCAGCAAAACCCCTGCTATTTCAGTACATTAGCTACAGATTCAATAAAGGTAAAGTGGTTGTTAAGCTTTTCAGCTTGAATGGCATCCTTTTTTTATTGCACTTGGAAAAAAAAATATGGTGGCATCCACCCAAAATCATAAAACCAGAGCATCTAACAAAAGATGCTGTGAGCCTTGAGCTCCATTATAATTTCAGATTTGGTGTGCTTCCCACTCTGTAAATCACCTGAAATTTACAGCTGCACCTGCAAACCCAACCACGAGGCTGAACTCTTAGATAAATAGAATTGCTCAGAGTGTTCCTTGAACGTGTGCTGTTAGCAAAACTGGGCCTGAGCCCAAGTGGGGCTCCAGATTTACCCAAACTGGCTGATTTTATTTAACCCAAATCAACTGAAGCTTTGGGGATTAAATATACTTAGAAATGGTGTCAATTTTTTGGATATCCTGAAAGAGTTTATAGTAGGATATATAGGAAAATAACTTGATACGTCATAATTATTAATTATGGTATAACTTTCTCAGTTATTTCCACTTTCCCTATAATTATTAAGGATTAGCAAATTGTATTTTAAGAACCAATCAAACATTAACAAATATTTATAGAGAAAATACTGCATATAATACTGAACTAGAGACTATGAAAAATGTGTAGGAATACTAGTAGAAGACAAATGTGGGATGCAGTCCCTCAGACAAGCAGAGGCAGGGAGAGAAAAGTGACACTTGTTCAGTGCCTACCATGTTCAGAGTGCTTTAAAAGATAAGGAGAGGGCCAGTGAGATGGCTCAGTGGCATAAACGCCTGCCTGGCAAGCGCAAGGTCCTGAGTTCGACCCCCGGTACCCACAAAAAAAAAAAAAAGAGAGAGAGAGAAAATGCATAATAACTTTCATTTTCAAGTTTCTGTTTTATGTTTTCTGTAAGTGTAAAATTTAATGCCTGCAGTAATTATGGATACAACTTGTCTTCATCTTTAATTATCAAATGGCAAAATAAAGGATCAGAATTATTCATTAGTTTGCTCAACATCACTAAATTATTACTGTAACCAAGATTTGATATGATTTTCTTAGCTCTAATCTACAATCTTCCTGTGCCTTTATGTTTTATTATTTTTTGCTAAATAAAGGCCAGATTCTGCAATGGGTTTGTTGAATATAACTATCTTTATGGGGAATACTTACCTCTCGCTAGGACCTGGAAAATGGAAAAGATGTGAATAACTGAAAATATGGAAAAAGACAAGGTATGAAAGTGCACACAGATAGAAAACCTATGTCCAGCATGAAAAACCAAGAATGGAGACAATGGTGTCTTTAATTCTTGTGAGATAAAAAATTGGAAAACTGAAGTTTGATTAAGGACATTTTAAAAGGGTGGAAAATTTGGAATTCAGAAAGAAACTATCATCAATGAGAAAAAAATGACTGGCGCTATGGGCAGGCATAGGTCTCTCCACTATTTTTACCCAAACTCCAAGAGTTCAAGGCCTTTCACCACTGTCCATCAGTTAATTACCAATCTCTGCCTTTCACATGAACAAAATGGGAAAACATCATTAAAAATTAATTTATTGTATGAAAAGGATGTATCATTAGCCTTTCATTATTTTTCAATGCTCTTACAGAACTCAATTTTTTTTTTTTTTGTGGGTACCGGGTGTGGAACTCAGGACCTCATGCGCCAGCAGGCACCCGTGCTGCTGAGTGATATCACCAGCTCTTTTTTTGTATGTGGGTACTGGGAGTCTAACTCAGGACCTCGCACTTACCAGGCAGGCGCTTATGCCGCTGAGCTATCTCACCGGCCCCAGAACTCAAATTTTAATACAAACTCAAATACCAAAAGATTACTTTCTAATTGTTAAGGCATGTGAATTTGGTACAAAAAATTAGCAAAGTTTATGATTGATTGATTGATTAACTGATTTGCTAGGAAGAATTTGACAAAAATAATATTCATGAACCATTATCTTTTAACTAACCAGATTTTAAAGTCACCTTCTGTAGAAGAATAATTAGCAATACATTAATTTTATAAATATTTTTCCACATAATTCTTAGAAATATATAGAATTTATTTTGGAAAATTTATTCAGGAGTATATACTTAATGTGATATTTTTCCTCCTATGATACACCTGGAAAATCTTCTAGATCTATATTTTCAGCTTTCATTCATTTGTACAAAGTTATCATAGCAGATAAATTTCTCATTTCCAGAAAATGAGTACACGTCTCGAGGAAAAGGAGAATATTACATTGATAATGTTGAATTTCTTGAGCACAAAAGCTGGAAGCACAGTAGAAGATAAATAGTCCTCCAGATGCTTGTCTTCCCTGGTTCAACCTACTGTCTTCTTTCTGCAGTATCATCCCTATGTCACCTGCAAAACACAGCAATTTAACAGCCCTTATTAAAACTCTGTGCTGTCATCCAACACAGAGAGTCTGAATTTCCATGTTATTTCTGGGGACACAATATCAGAAAAGTACTTGTAGGGAGGAGAGATGTGGTAAAGCAGGGAATGTATATTTAACTTTTATGACCTGTTGCCAGTGAATGTTTTGTTACTTCGGCTGCACAAAGCATTTGGAATCTACAGCACACACTCATCAGTGAGAGTTCTCTCAGTAAATATGTGTCAAGATTCCAGAATCCTGCATGCTGTCACACATTAAAAACAATTATTAAAGGGTAATTTCTCTACCATTTTAAATATTCTACAAGAAATACATTTTGTGACTGGGTTAAGCATGTTTATGAGATACTTTTTGAGCTGATGAAGTTTTTGTTCCTTAGCACTCAGACATTAGAACACAGTTCAGAAGTATCCATCACAAATTACACATAAAAAGTAATGCCTTTATTTCAATTACAATAGTGGTGATGGAAATATGTTTTAAATTATTGAAGAACTAGAGATTTTGCTAAGAATGTTACCTAAAGTTGACAAAGAATGAAATTCAAAATTTTAACAGAAAATGAACAAATACCCAAAAAATACTCAAATACACAAACAAATACCCAAAAGAAATTGATTTAGAAAGTTTGCGGATGAATGACCTAAAAACCGAGAGAGAGAAAGAGAGAGAGAGAGAGAGAGAGAGAGAGAAAGAAAGAGAGAGAGAGAGAAAGTATATATATACATTTTCAGTGTATTTAGTTAATGCAGCAGAAGATGGAGGAGGAGGAGTGAGAAGAGCTGCCAATTTATGTATAGTAGATAATGCTGTCATCTTCTGTTGTTATCTTTAAAACTCAGGAAAATCAACTGGGCAAAATGATTACAATTAATAACAAAATTAAGTATGGTGAAAATTCCAATATAAAAATTCATGAATAAACATTGTTTTTACATAACATCAATGCACAATAATAAGGAATCATATAATAGAGGAAAAATTGTCCCTTATCACAAAAGAAAAAGAATCTAAAGAAAAAAAAATACATTCAGGAAAAAAGAAAAAGAACCATATATGAGCTCTCCAAAAACAATGGTAACACTGAAATTCTTCTAAGAGTCATTAAGATTAAATCCTGCCATGATTTGTGCTACCCCTTTTTTGCTGGCCAATAGATGTTCTATTTTGTATCCAAGTACTCCATGGGGAACAGTAAAAGGAAAATAAATTGTATGTACACATACATACACACAACGGGTAGGAGGGTGCGTGACTAGTTGAGAAAGTATTTTAAAGGCTTTAGTGAGAATCTTGTATGAAGATTTAAAATGTCAGGTTTTACATCTATTATCTCAAAATGTTTATAAAATTCCACTAAGTGTCCAAAAGTAATCTGCTTTAAAACTTCATAGACAGTTAATATATGTAATAAAATATATTATTAACTGGTAAATGTAAATGAAATAGTTAAAAGTAGAATATTTATAAAAATGTAACAGAATTTAATACACATGAAAGTGTTCATTTTCATAATCAAGCAACTGACATTTTTCTTTCTTCTTTTGAAAATAGAACTTATTCTGATTATCTAAATAATTCAAACACTAAGAAAAATTAAAATAAGTGTTCAAATAAGCCCAGAATATCCTGATGATCACACGCCTTTCATAAGCACAGAAATTTACTTTCATAAACCAACAGGAGAAATCTACATAAAAAAGAATGCAGAGAAAGAAGAGATGATGACAGATAAGGAAGTCACTAGCTCATGCAAAAATTGTGAAATGCAAAGAGGATTTCTTTGGACTTTTAAAGATCGTCTTCAAAATCTAATATTATATTCATGATAATCGTGGCATAAAACATCTTCATTAGATGGTATCTTCCAAATAAAACATGTTATATTCAACAGAATTTTCAACACAACTTGTGTGTGTCAGGAAGGGGTGTACATGTATAGGGAATAGAAAGGATGGTGGGATGGAAGAACAAAATATATTATTTCAGAAAATCGACAGTTGTTTCCTGACCCTGCTGTGGTGAAATAATCAATACTGTACACCTTTTGACTTTTCTTGAAATGGGCTGTTCCTTGTTGATTTTTTTTTTTACATCTAATCTATCTGGAAATCTCTGGCCTAGTAAATAGTTACCTGTTTATCTTCAAAATCTAGCTCAAATATAATTTTCTTCACAAAATCTTCCCTGAGTCACTCAACTGGAAGATTTTTTTCATTCAGTTCTAATAACTATTTATTTCCATTTATCCTATGAACTTTTTGTTTCTAATATTATTTATGGTGTAGTTGATAATGTATATCTTAGCTTTCTCCTCCCAGCTGGTGGGCTAGATTCAGGAAAGTATTTATGTAGATCAATCTTGTGCTTCCTAAATACAAACATGTTCTTAGTATATAGTTGAGGAAAGAAATCTGAGTATTTATGGTTTGATATAATGGTACAAAATAGGGAAACCAATTAAGTATTCTATCTAGATATGTTTGTGATTAAAAGAATGTTTCTCTTTTTTCATGATGTAATTAATGGTGTAATATTATTGATAGCATTTCTGATAGATAACAGAAAAATAAATTGGTAGATAAATAGATGTACACAAAGAGTAGAGTAGGTAGGTAAGTAGATAGATGGATCCATAGATAGGGAGACAGAAGATAGATAAATGGTACATGAATACCTGAGCTATATTTATATAATATAATTTACATATATACACACATATATATATATATGTATGTATGAAGTTATATCAACCTGTAGCTGGATCTATTTTAGTATTATGTTTGCAATTATTCAGAACATACAGTATTATTCTTGGTGAGGTTTGCTAACAGCACTCAGATAGGACAACATGAGGAAAGTAAGGGCCTGGGTAACTAATTGTTAGGAAGTTCATAGCAGGTGAAAGTACATGGCCGCCCCTCAAAATGACTGAGTGACTCTACATTTTGTTCCGTGAGTGTGGCTCACATAACTCTGGTTTCTATCATGCCCCTTTTTGAAATTATTTCTCTGCTTTATCAGCTATTTGCTGACTTCTAGAACCTCCCATCACTCCTCACTTCTAAGATGTCCCAACTCTCTAGAGCGTTGAACCAGAGCCATGTTTTGGAGACTCTCTCTCCTACTTTCTTCTCAAAGTGCTAGGCCTTTCTGCAACATTCGTATGAAGTACACTGTCATGCTGTAGACACACTTATAAATAGCTATCTCATTTCTGAAGTGGAAAAGACTGAGGAGTATTTCATGTCAGCTCCCCTGGTGGTACTGCATTTTATAGACAAATGCCTTAGTGCAAAGGAAGGTAATTTTAGTGTCCTCAATGTTCCCCTCCACCTGGGTGCTTCTGTCCCATCACAGGCTCCAAGGTCAGTCTGCAGTGCTGCTCCTGGAAAGACGATTCCCTGCAAGTTCCAACAGGGGCTGGCATCGCCGTTTTCACTCTGTGCCTCACTCTGCTTCCAGTCCTTCCATTAACCTGCAGTCTTTTACTATTATTTGGAAATTGTTTTATATGCATTTAGTATGCTGTCTTTTAGTTTCTTAACAGTCACTTTCTGTGTTTAAACTTCTTAAGAAATTACAACATATTCATTCTCTGGCATCACAGCAAGATAAAATACGGTGAAGGAATGAATGAATTCACTAAAATGGATTCACATTTGCAACTCTGCCACACCTATACCTGGAAAAGTCTCTAAGAGAGTACTTTTCAAATTTCCTCATTCATGCCTTCTAATTGGTAACTAAAGAATCCTATTTTTGTTTCTTCAAATGGAGAGGATATATTCATTCTGCTTTTGGAAAAAAGAAAAGACTAATCAACCTCTAAATCAAGCCACACAATATGTAAGGATTTGATAACATTATGTCACGTTTCCTCATTAAAAACCTCTATGCAACACTGATCTATTACTAGGATGTGTAAGGACTTCAGAAGTGGAGATTAAGAGACATAATTGTCAATAGGAGCTATAGTAACATACTTTATCTTGAGACTCGGTCATTTAAAATATATTATTGGAAATGATGCATTATTTGTTAGCTTCTTTGCCAAATTTTAGTTAAAAAACTAAGCTATGTAGTAACAGACAGCTTCATTTAACATTTGCTGACATAAATATGAGAATTCAGCTCCCCAGAAAACAGAATTGGTGACTCTTTTTCAAAGAATTAATTATAAAGAAATTGTTGAGCTTTCAGACATGAGCTTTGGAGACAGGCCTACTACTGATACTGCTCTAAGTTTTCAAAATGAGAAATTTTGAACATTCATATACAGTAGTATATAATCAACCTGGCTATCACCTACACTCAGCTACCATCAACTCTGTCCAATTCTACCGTTCTCAATACTTGTGCTACCCAAAATGATATTATTTTGAAATTTTATTTCATTTTTTGTATTTCTATATATTATTCACAAAATGGGAACTAATATTATTAACATAGGTACACTATTATCAACTACAAAATTTTTCAAAATCATTTCTTATTATTATCAAATATTCAGTCAGCACTGAAATTTACTCTTGTTCATGAGTAAGAACTGAGATTTAACACATACCTTTTAACTTACTACTGTGTGATAATTCCCTCATTTTAAAATAAACTTAAACAACCCACTTGAAAATGTTTTGTGAGAATTAAATTATATGTGTGTGCATATATATGTGTATATATATAATACTTATATACACCAAATACAAAAGCATTATCCCTTGACAAGCTGCAAACCATATTCTAACCATCTTCAGATCTTTCCTTTATTTCCCTCTTCTCCCTTCTCTGCTCTCTGTAGATTGTTTTTCTAGTACTAGAACTGTGGCTTCATCCACACCCATTGCCTCACTATTCCTTACTTAAATTTACCAATTTGTAGTGCAAAGGTGGACATGACCAAATTGTCTTTTGGAGACTACGTTATAATGTAGTAGTAGACAGTTTCACTCATATGAACTTATCGACAAGAAAAAGAGTCACGATGTGCAAATCTCATTTACTTCAGATCACAACTTTGGTATTGTGGGGCAATGTTTAAGGAAAAAGAAAATTTTCTGTGCCTTTAAAATTATATGGGTGACAGCTCACACTAACTACAGATCTATGTAAAGTAGATATTCTTCCTAATACAGGTAAAGCTCATAAAGATGTATCCTAATCACTCTGTGCTTACAGGAGGACATTTTCTACTCTTATTTGACACTAATATAGAAATTATTTTATTTTATGTCAGTTCAAATAGAATGAAATGATAAATATATTGACATATTCCTAAATTAAAGTGATAAATATATTGACATATTCCTAAATCAAAGTCAAAGTCCAAATAATTATTTTCAGTACTGACAATGGAACCCATTTCTTACAAATACTAAGCAAGCACTCCACTTTTAAGCTATTCTTCCAGCCTGAAAATAATTTTTTAAAGTTAATGCTCATTTGGTCAACAGAAGCAATTGATACTGTGTGCATCCATGTATAGGAACAATATATATCAGATTTATTATAAGAAATTGGCTTGTTAAATTATGAAGACAAAGTTCCACTACCAGCCATTTGTACACTGGAAAACAGGGCTGAAACCAGAGAGCAGAAGGCATTGATTGCCGCTCAAGAGGCTGATGTTCTAAGAACAAGGAGTGCTGTCAGCAGGACAAGATGGGTGTCCTCCAAGCTCAGATAACCAGGAAGAGTTAATCCAATCTTCTGCTACTTTTGTTCTATTTAAAATCTCAAGTGATTTGAAGATGCCCATCCATGCTAGGGAGGATTTGTTGCATTTCTCAGTGGACTAAATTTGAATGCTGATCTCTTCTAGAAACAGCCCCACAGACATACCCTTAAATGTTAATTACCCAGCACTCGAAGCATTCTTCAGGCCAGTCAAGTAGCTGCGTAAAATTAATCACAGTAAGAAATCTTTGAATTTTGCCCCCATTGCCCATTGCCTCACAGCCTTGAATACATCTTTCCTTTTATTTTTTTCCATTCCATATGTGAAACTAACACATTTCTTTCTTTAAAACAAAAGCTGTACTCTTTTGTTTCTAGTACTGTTGGTTATTTGATATTTTATTGACCATTTACCTTTCATTTTCATTTTTCCTAAACTTTTCTTATTTTCCCTTTGGAGTATTTGTCTCTCTCATGTTGAGTGCTTTTTTTCATATTCTCATAGTACAGTTTTCATCCTCTTTTTACCAGGTTACAAAACTGACTCTGAACCTCCTATATTTTTGACAGATATTGTGTGTCTTGAATGCTAACAACCATTAAAATTTTATGACTTTGAAAAGTTAAGGACTTCAAAGTATTTCATCATCATGAATTCCTATCCCACCCCAATGTTACAAAATGCTCTTCTAAGGCAGTAAACTGAAGGTGACATTTTCCAGGATGTATGGTCAGAGATATAGTAAATTTATTATTAGAAAGGAGAACCAGGATATAAACATTAACTTAGTTTTCTCTTTCTCCTTTTCTTTGTTTTTGCTTTTGTTTTGTTTTGTTTTAGTTCATTTTTGTCTCTATTTTCATGTAAACATGAAAACTATGTCTAATAAGAAGCTTCTCTGAAAATGTATTCCACTGTTGAAGTTTTGCTTTATTTTTATATTTTTGTTTTGTTAGTTTTATACTCTTGTCTTCTGTATGTTAGGATCAGGATGTGGATCTTAGATACTCACTTATATGGTTCATGACCGTATCAGATGATACCTAGTATTCCATCAGAGATACTTAAGCATTTGGTAGCTGCCCAGATGTGTTATTTGGTGACACAAAAGAATAGAAAAACAGCCCCTCAAAAGGCTGGGTTTGTAAAAGATAACTGCCACGAGGATGCCTTTGCCCAATTTGGGGGTGGGGAATGTTACCTTCAGAACTTGTGTGGATTGTATTGGTTTTATTTAAAGCATTTTTTTGGAAGTGAAGAATAGGAATGCTAATTTGATTCTGTATGAAAACTTTCTTGCCTTTACCTTATACTGATTTATAGAGAAATTCATTTTCAAAGTAGAAACAATGATTTATCAATATTAATGGTATTAAAAACAATACTATGGTTAGAGTCAAAAAGAAAAGCTAAAAAAGAGTCCTTCTATAGTAAAAAAAAAATATTTGGACACCAATGATTTCTGTCTCATTTATAATTGTGTTTCCAGGGGTAGGTTCAGTGGCTGATGTATACTAGACTCTCAATAATTATTAAGCAAATAAAAGAAAATTTCCAGAATCATTTGATAAAGCAAACATTTCTTGAGCTTGAATTTTTTCCTCATAACTAAGACACAAAGACTTCTTTTATGCATTTTTACAAGATTCATTCTTTTAAAACTATAGAATTATATTTAGAATTTTCCAAAAATTTTCCAAAATTCTTCACAATGTTTGTAATCATAAATAAAATATTGCTTGAGGAAGAAATATTTTATAACATATGTAACTATATGATCATCTATTTCATTATGTCAGAAGTCATGTTGAAATAATCATATTTTAATAATATAATGATATTTTCATGTTAGATTTCCAGAATGACCATCTCCAGCAAACAAGCATGATCATATGGAAATGACAGGATTGAAATGATATAGCAGGCTGATTTCATAGTCAAATAAGGCTTGATAGATCAGAAAATATAATTAATTACTTAATTATAAAGAAAGTAGATATTCTTGGTAAAGTTATTATACAGCATTGTCAAGTTACATAGTAAAAGTCCTCAGCCCAACAATTTCTTATTACTTTCAAATCGCCATTTGAGAATTCAGGGGCAATAAAATATTTTTAGCTATAAAAAATTTTAAGTGAGCATTTTTTCTTCTCCTGTATGGCGTGTCTCCCATGACACCTCCCTGGAACTGTGAATGCAGTCTGGTGTTCCTGCTTTGAGAGATGTTCTTTCAGAAACCGTTGTCATTTGAGGATAAAATGTCTGTATTTCTCTACCTCATTGACTTCCCATCTGTTGTCAACAATTACTGGAAAGGATTTATTTTACTCACGTTAACCTTTAATTTCTTTTTCTCTTTTTAACAGTTTCATAATTAACACTATATTGTGGTAAATATCCTTGGGAAAATGCTACAAAAATATTTCAGTGCAGAATACTTACATTACAGAGTACTTGAGTTAATCTGGCTCCCATCATGCTACCCAAATTCGTTCTTTTTATTGAGAAATATGGCATTTCATAACAAAAATGTGTCATTAAGTGCAAAGTAATTATACAAGCTAAAACACATTTATTTTCTGAACATAAGTATCTTTAAATAACTGATTATTAATATTTTGGGGGGGTGGTACTGGGAATCGAACTCAGGACCTTGTGCTTGCCAGGCAGGCACTGCACCACTGAGCTATATTCCTGGGCCCTGCTTATTAATTTAGGATCAACTTCTGAAACTTTCCCAGGTCAGTTCCAAAGCAGATATCTAGTTTACCTACCTTATTAAGTCTGCTCTGACTCCTTAGTAACAACACCCATGCTCACTGTCAAGATTAAGAATATAATTTAATTCAAATAACACCAACACTTTGAAAATGCATTTTTCATGTACTTCTGGATGTTATTTCAGGTGTGACTCAGAAAAGAAAGTGACTGTAACATTTCAGAACTCAGGAAGGGTTAACAGTTGCTTCAAGTAGAGTGGCATTTGGCTTCTCAGGCGACAGAACAGAGGTGAGGTGGGGAAATGGGAAATTGATTCCAAGATTTGCAAAGACATTTGAGGTAAGAAAATCAGAGTGAGTTTTACAAGTTGAAATTCTTTTACACTGTCATTTAGAATAGAAGGATAGGGCTTGCAATTTTTATGTTATTTGTCCCTACTCAATAATATGTCCTTGGTTTAAAAGTATTAATTCAACATAGTACAGAAAGTCTTATTTTATTTAAGAAGTAGGTAAATAACTACTACGAATACTGTACAGAGTAAAGCAGCTGAAAATATGGTTTTGGGTCACTGAACAAAAACCATTTCTTACAGTGACATGAATTGAATGGTAAAGGTGATTAGGTACTTCTTGTACATTAACTAGCTGATTACTGACATTTTTGAAACTATAACTATGAATAGTACTAAAATAGCTTAAATATCGTCAGTTTTTCATTCTGCTCTTACTCTTAAAAGTCTGTAACTTCTAAGTTCAATGATGAAAGAATGATCCCAATTTAACTTTAATCTTGCTTTCATACAACTTTGGGAAAACCCTTTGATTTTATGACATTGTAAGTTATTTTGATTAACTACAGAAATTGTAATATAATGATCGTGAAGAAGAAGGCCAAAACAAAATAATTTCTTTAGTCCAATTTTAACAACTGATGGCCAATTTAAACCTTAGCTGCCAGTTAAACCTAAACTGTCTCCTAGGCTTTGGGACGCATTCCATACTGCATGGGTCAGATCTTGAGTTCCAAAGGTGCGGATTTGAATCTCAGTGGTGCTACTTACTTAACAAGGTTGTGCAACCTTGGGGACACAAAACATCTCTGAATCTTATTCCCTCACAGTTCTTACCATATGGAATTGTTATCAGAATTAAATGTCATATATAGAAAGCATTTAGCACACTCTGTAACACACATTGACTCTTCATTAATTCCTAATTATTATCAATATTAGCATCTCCATGTTCTTTACCACAGTAAGTGCATTGGAATGATGAAGAATATATTGAAAAAAATGTGTGGAAAAAAATAAAGATCAAGATATAGGACAGGAAGGTACATAGAATACATTGGAGGAGGCATGTGCAAGTGTTGGTATGCACATAATCAAAACAAAAGAGCAAAGAAGATAGATACAGTAAGTCCCCGATTTCCAAACATTCAAGTTTCAGACTTTCACGGATATGAACAGAATTTTCATTATGAACATTCATAGATGTGAATAGACTGTGGAAATAGCTCAAGAGTCTGCTGGTAAAAATAGTTTAGTTATAGTATTTTTGTGAGTTTTTTTTTTTTGTTTTTTTGTTTTTTTGATTGTTTGTTTTTATGCCTTGCATTGTATATTTGTGTCAAAGGTATAGTCAGATTTAGGAAAGAATCTGATTTACCAACTTTCTCCCAGAACAGAACTCATTTTTAAGTCGGAGACTTACTTATTGAAAATTATAATGACCAAGAGCCCTTGAAATAACACATTTGGAGCTCACAAAATCTGATCGGATATTGTCGTTTCTTTCTCTGTATGATGAAACTGGGCCTCTGAAAAGTTATGACAACCACCCAAATTTGTTTTTCCTAAGTGCATTCTGGAAGGAGTATATTTTCAGCTTTATTGACATATAAATGAAGGACACATACTTAACATGTAGGAATTTATCAGTTATTTTCATTAGACTTTCAATAATACAATAATTATAGAAATTTACCTAAATCACCCAATACATATAAAGTTCTGAATTTAAAGACATATTATCTTAAGCAAAGGATAAATCAGGAACTGAAGAATGATTCTTTTAAGGTTAAGTTAGCACATTATTGGCCTCTTACATATGGCTTTAAATGTTACCATAGGAATGATTTCTCTTCCATATAGAAAGTGTCCTTGATACCAGATTAAATCCGTAAGGATCCTGATATTACCATCATCCCAGTATCATCTAATTTGCTCAACACTGAAACAGCTTAGTAATTTAACCCATAATCTTCTTCATATGATTAACATTTTAACAGACAAAGGGAGATCAGACCTTTATGGTTTTTCAAACAGCAATTCTTGGCCAGGATCAGCTAGCATAGGTAGGCTCAGCCTTCTCCGAAATCACATTCTTGGCATTTATTATTTATGTTACATTACCTTGTAATATAATATATACTGTTTTTATTCTACACTTATTTAATGAATTTTATACATGAAACATCTTTCCAAAGAGAGCTATATATTTTATATATGTATCATATTTATAGGAAGAGTATAAGCTAACGAACAAACTCAAAATTAAAGCACAAACTTTCAATAGAGTTTGAACCAATGAAAAATGTATTCCTGTTCCAAATGACACATTACCTACTAAAGTGACAACTCTGATTGTGACTAGAATATGAAATTATACTTCTGAAAAAACAAGCAAAATAAGATGATAATGTAGCAGAAAAAGTCTTAATTTTACCTTGATTTTAATCCTACTTAATACTAGATATTAAAGAAATCTGTTCTTTAAGGCCATATTAAAAAAAGGTAATCATAACAATTTTAAAAGCATTTCTATAACCTGGAATTGCAATGATGTGGACCTAAAGTCTTAAGTATATTCAAAGTCTTGATTTTAATAATCAATTTCTAGGAACATGTGCAAAGAGGAAATTAAACAAATTTTATACACAGAGATTCTCACTGAAGAATAATTAAGAATATCTGATATTTGGAAATAAGCTCTACATCCACAAGTAATGGCTCATTTAATTAAATAATGATTATCTATCTATATGATTCTATATCCTTAAAAATTAATTACATGGGGGATATTTAATGACACTGGAGAAAAGAATAAAAGATAAGACAGAAAATGCATTAACTGTTTATGATTAAACAAAACAGTATATTTTTAAAGAAATGCATGTGAAAATATTATTTTTCTAAGAAGGAAATATTTTTAATTGTTAAAATTTTAGATTATTTCTATTTTTAAATATTTTATAATGAACATGTAAATATTTTTAATCATAAGATTTACTTTATTTCATTAAAAGGAAGTTAAACAGCTTTAAAGCCAAAAATGTAAAACTATTAATAACATATTTTGCTATATTTTTCATATTTCTCAATATACAAAAATATTACATTTCCAAATATTAATTTATAAGTGGATATTCTGATGTTTAGTTAAACTGGGACAATTAACCATCAGCTGCCTTCTTATAGTTTAAATAATGAACAACCCAATGCAGTATTGTATATAAGGAGCTTATATATTTGAAGTTTTTTTATATCTACTCTCTTCAGAGCTGAGAGATAAAATATGTTGGGCAGAGATAAATTTATGGATGAAACTACTCTGACCCACTTAGAAGCTCCATACAAAGTTGGAGAACAAATGGCATATTTACAATCAGAGTTTGCTGCTCGGATGTGGATGGATAAGTCACAGAGGATTCTTTTAAAGGAAAATAGGCGCTTTAAAATAAAACTCCTCACCCTTTATGATCACTCCCTTGCAGAGTTCATTTACTTTTATGGTTTCAACCATTACTTTCTATGTTAAACAACTCCCAATTCTGTATTTTCAACCACAATCATTCACTCAAGTTCTAAATTCATATTTCAAACACATTTCCACATAAGTAGCTGTCATTGCAAACTCCAAACAATTAACTTCCACTCCTGACCAATAAGCATGTTCAAGGTTTCTGATTTTTTAATGAAATACTGCCTCTAGTGTACTATACCTGCCCTCATCTCTCCACTATTTGTAATATCTTAATGCTTCTGGGACATTTAGCTTCAGATTCTATCACACAAGCATGTTCTATTGATTTGTTTCCCCCTGATCCTTTATAAATTTTCATTGTAATCCCTGGACCCTAATCTAGATTTCAACATAGAAACCTGTAGATGTCTTTGCCATGGATATCTTCAGAAAAACTAGTGATGTCATAGCTGGCTTTTATCACCACTACCTCAACCACAGGTTAACTTAAAATCTCAAGGCTCTAGAATTAGAATTTTATTATTTAAATCTAGTCTGTATGTATTGAGTGAACTAATTGTAACAAACCTTTGTATAATAACCTGGATATGTGTTGAAAAATTTATTCTTTACACTTCAACAAATATTTATGCTGGACCAAAGAGTGTATTAGTCTACCATATTAAGCAGTGTGGGAAGAAGAACTCTTTCAAAAATGCCCTGAAACAGTTAGAAAACGCACTGCAGTAAATCATAATGTGTGCGATCCAGTTGTTGGTCAAAGAAGTGTCTGTGTGTGTATACGTGTGTGTGCTGCTTCAATCAACCTGAATATATGTGTAAAACGCCTGCTTCACATACTACTTTAGGATGCAAAGAAGTCTAAATGTTCAAATCATTTATAATTGAATTGGCAGTAGAAAATTCAACATGCTAAACATGTAATAAACACAATATTGACATCTCTAAATATCAAAATCTAATTTAACCCCGTCAATGTATTATAGAGCATATTTTCAGATAATGGGAACTTACATTATTTTAAATAAGAAAAATATCATATGTTCCCAGATGTAATAGTTTATATTTAAAATGTTTCCCATAAGTCTCATGTATTCATAGTTGGGGGTTTTGGAAGGTGATTGGATCACAGTAGTGCTATACTCATCAGGGAATTAAGCCACTAATCAGATCCCTGGTGAATGTACTGCTAGGAAGCACAATCTTCATGCAAGCTGCAGCTAACTGGGGCATGACCAGAAAGGGTACATTCATGTCCACATTTCTCTCTCTCTGCTCTTTGGCTGCCAATGCGTAAGCATCTTTCCTCGGTTAGGCCCTTCCACTGTGTGATTTCTGCACTGAAGTCTGTTGAGCATGGACTGAACCCACCAAATGAGTGAGCCAAAATAAAACTCTCCTGCTTTAAGTTTCAGCTGTCAGGTATTTTGTTCCAAAGATAGAAAAGTGACTAATACACCAGGGTAAGAAATCTCCTGATATATTCCTGAAGATCATCCAAATATTTTTAGCCATCAAAATAGCAAGTCATTGAGGGTGTCCCAGAATGTAATGATTTTAAGATGCAAATTATAGGGCCGGTGAGATGGTTCAGTGGCATAAGCGCCTGCCTGGCAAGCGCAAGGGCCCGAGTTCGACTCCCGGAACCCACATACGAAAAAAGGGCCAGTGATATCGCTCAGCAGCATGGACGCCTGCTGGCATGCGAGGTCCTGAGGTCGACCCCCAGTACCCACAAAAAAAAAAAAAAAAGAGCTCAAATGGATGTCTTCATGTGCAGAACGTGATGATGCTATAGCATGTCAAATGTAAATTACATTTCCTAGGTGCACTGCCACAAACAATCATTAACTAGCATTCATCCTTTTTTTAAAAAGAAGAAATGCAGCCAGGTGTGGTGGTACACACCTGTAATCCCAGCACTCGGGAGGCTGAGGCAGGAGTATTATTGCAAGTTCAAAGCCAGTCTGGGCTACATAGTGAGTTCAAGGCCAGTCTGAACTACATAGTGAAACCCTGTCTCCATAAAACAAACAAAAAGAAGAAATGCAGTGAAAATACTTAAGATAGTATACAAATTGGAGTTATTTTGATAGCGCTCAGATGTGCTTGGTACACAGAACACGGGCCCTGGGTGGGATAAATTCTCAAATATGATGGAAAAGATTAATGACAACAACAGAATCCCATGAGAGGGGTTGAACTGAGATGTTAACATTCTTATATCCTTTCTCCCAAATGTCGAGTCATTGGTGTGTGAACATATCACTAGTGTAGGGTTTCAATTTAGATTGTAGGTTTAGAGTAAACTATTTCACAAGTCATTACTGTAAATGTTTAAATTGAGTGATCAGATATCAAGAGATACATCTTATTAGCTACAGAATTGTGTGTTTTGGATTATATATGCTCTAGTATTAAACTGATGAGATTCAAAGGCAAAGCTAGAATAAACAGGAAACACAGCAGGAAAAGGCTATTTAAGTGGGTACAAAACCATAGCTGAAGTATCCTAGGTATGTGTGAAACAGGGAGACTGGGATGTTGTGATTATGGAGGTAAGTTATTTAAAAGGACAAATGTGTGTTAATACACACCATAAAGACATACATGCCAATAAAAATCAAGAGGCAAAAATATCAAATCTACAAATGTTATCCAGTAGTTTTGAACTGCCAAAAAGTGTTAATATATGTTTATTATATTCACTAAATATGTATGTTTGTTTATTTTATCTGTACACCTATTTTTATATTATGTATATATTTACATATAGACTGACTTATATAGTTCAGTATATTGTTAATAATGACTGATTTGCATAAATAAAAACATTTTAAGACTAGATCTTTAGGTGAGATGGAGGTAATATGTCTTTAAGTTTGTAAAAGCAAATAAAAATGTTCCTAAAAGTATGTGCTTAGAAATTAAAACTCATTTCTGTTAAATTGCAACCTCATAAAACATTTCTATTTTTGAAAGTTGATTATGATTAGAACGATGGCATTATTCATATTTTTATTTATTAGGTCAGAAATAACTACTAGCAGATATCTTTGAGATTTAAAAAGCAAACTAGAAATATCATTGTGTACATTTCACAAACTTATTTTTCATGCTCTACTTTAAATATAAAATTTAATATAACAATTTACCTACTTTTAAATAAGGAAAATATTCCATTTTTTTTGCATTGTCACATGGTAACATTTAAAATACATTGTGATATGTAAATATTAATTTTATTTTTTTTTATTTATTTTTTTTGGGGGGGTACCGGGGGGTCGACCTCAGGACCTCGCGCACCAGCAGGCACCCGTGCCACTGAGCGATATCACCAGCCCCTTTTTTCGTATGTGGGTTCCGGGAGTTGAATTTGGGCCCTCGCGCTTGACAGGCAGGCGCTTACGCCGCTGAGCCATCTCACCGGCCCTTAATTTTATATTTTGAGACAATCTAGTACTAACATGGACACAAAATTTTAAATATACAATTTCAGAATTTAAAAGAAAACGGTATTTACTTGCACTTCTTTTTTATGTTCCTTAGGGCACTAGCACACATGTATATAAACATACCATGTGCACACACAGACATGCACACTGAAAAGCACACTTTTCCACACACAGACAACTTATTTTAGAAGATGGAAAACAAAGATGCAAGCAGGGCTAAAATGTCTTTCAGGTCTTACTTGTTTCTACTACCTAAAAATTAAGAAGTTTTGACATAACAAAGAAACTCAAAAAGTATAAATATTTAAAGGAAGTGCATGTGGCTAAAAGGATAAAACTGGAGTAGAAATGGATTAAAAGTAAGGTTTCGTCATTTTACAGAATGTGAATACTTTGAAGATAGAAGAAAACATAACGTATAATACACCCAGTCACAAAGAATTCAGTCCCAAAGATTTCTCCATGACAGTTATAACCTTAGGTTATTGTTACTTATGACACAGAAAATGATCAATTTTTTTCTATTCTAGGACATTTTTATTATAAGTCAGTCATGTTAAAGCCGCTCAGAGCCCTGTAATACACACTGTTGGAAGTCTAAGGTTAATTGGATGGACAATTAGTCTTTGATCATCTGTCAAGTGTAGCGTGGATTCCTTCCAAAAAAAAAAAAACACGGTAGATTTGACGAAATAACCGTTCATATTTCCCTATGCCCCATAATTCTATTATTTAAAAAAAATTTTGGTCAAATGTATGAGTAAAAGATATGAATTCTTCAGTTCTGATCAAATAAAATGTAAGACAGAGATCCAGTTCTCTGGGAGGCAAGAGCAAGAAGGCATTAAAACATCAGAATTCATTGCTTTTATTTTTTGAAGTCACATTATTAATACGAAAAACCCATAGAAAAATGAAAGACACAAGCAGATTAATTGAAATATAAGCCTTGTATACAACTACATTTATTTAACTAAAAAGTACAGAGTAATTAATCTATACACAGCAATGTACTAATCAGTTAAAAAAGAAAAAAAGATTCAGGTTGCATGTTATTGCTGTGGGTGGGGGAGGCCCTAACCAATCAAAGAGCAACGACATGATAGCACATGATCAGGGGTCAGATTATGATGCAGATTCTAAAAGCTCTTTGGTCCAAAAATGAGCAACTTCCTTTTGAAATGAAATGATCAATAAAATTAGCTAATGGTAAGATTAAACTGAATTCTTTAGGCAAAAGAGCCCTTAATAGTTGTAAGTTTGCAGCAAACAAATGGATACACCTAGCCTGTGCCCTGCTCCCCTCTTTCCTATTTCTGTATCTTCTTGCTTTCAACCAGCCATGGTACATATATATGGATGCCCTGGTCCTAAAACTCAAACATAACCCTTAATCTAGACAACAGTGCTTCTTGTTTATACCTTAGGCCTAAGTGCCTAATCTCCAGTAGAAGTAGACTTTGGGTTCATTGGAGTAGAGAATGTAAGATCTCAGAAAGTGGACTTGAAGATAGCTCAGCTTTTGTGTAACGGTATTCCCTTCTCTGCACAGACCCCTAGGCACAAAGGGTCACAGTTGGAGAAAAGACAAGCTAGGTTCGAACCTAGCTTGGTCTTTTCTCCAACTGTGGGTCTAGGGGAGAATTTGATCGTTGTGTTTTGTATTAGGATATTACAGAAGAAAGATCTACTGATTAGTTATTAATGACTAATGATTAAACAAAAAATCTACAGGCAGGATTGAAGGTAGGAATAGCAAAGGAAGACTGCAAAGGTGAAATGAGGGCAATGATGAGCACTATTATATTAAATGTATTCTTTCTCCTACAGCTACAGATGAGAAAAAGCTGAGAGCAGAAAGACAAATTTCCTTTCAGCTACTGTGAAGAGGCAGTAGGCATTGCACTCATAGGAGCTCAAATTAGAGTGTCTTTTGCAAATAAAGAAGCAAAGGACTGTTTTGAAAACACAAAGAAAATTTCAGTTGTACCTAGCATTTGTGTCACCTACAACTTGAACCCTGGAATAAGAAATTGTTAACTCCCTAATGGATCTCTGCACTTCTCTCTTATCCTCCCTCCAAGGGCAGAATTATGCTAACATTTGAGAAGAAATGTTTCAGCTTCTTCATAAGTGTTATTATTTCATTCTCTGAACACTTCAAAGCATATAAAGTTAAGAGAACTAGCACTGAGTCTCTTTGAATGTGCATTACAACACTACTGCTTCCACTTCATATCACTGCTCCATTTTTAGGCACTACACATGTAGGATTTGAGTCTAAATAAGATGCAGTTATAGAAGACTTCATGTGGAGGAGATCTTGCTTTTGAACTTTAAAGAGCTTTTCTATTATACTGCAATTGTGAAAGGGGTGGCAACTTTTTGGAGAACTCAGTAGTGCCCTAAATTACAAGTTCAGGTGATCAGAGGGTCATTTACTATCATGACATCTAATATGAAGGAGAAACACCCAGAAGAACATTCTAATCCAAATTTCAATTATAAAAAGAACAAAGAAATGATTCTTCTTTTCAGAAATCTAAATTCTAGATGTAAACATTCATGCCTAAGGCAGACATTTCTAATGGTAGCAAATTTTTGATTCTTTCACCATTTCCTAGGAAAAAAATGAAGGTGACATTTGCTAGTATATTCTGAAAATAACATTTAGTCTATCATTGTCCCCAAACTAGGAAGTTATTTTTAGAGTCAACAATTGTGCAAAAATGAAAATTCTATCCCCAAGGAGTAGTAATGATAAAAGTAATATGATAACTATCAAGTTCCCATGAGAGGTGGCTTTGAAGTCAGACATGACAAGAGAGAAGATAGCAATCATAGGTACCTTTTATCTTGATAGATATTGGTATTGCCTCAAACTAAATCAACATGCTTATAATCTTATCAATACTCAATATATTGACAGTAAACACAAAATTAAAAGTAAAATATGTTGGTTGATTTCACAATCAGCATACACATTTTTCTATACTAATCTGAAAATTGCTTAATTTAACTTGCTCATTTTAAGAATCAAATGAGATCTTTCTTGAGGCAATGAAATACATGCCAAATTAGTCCTCAGGGTTTCTTGTTTCCATTGTCCTTGTGGTCTTTAGGTTGAATATGAGGATGATTCTGAAAAAAATAATTTAGCATTTTGTGGTTTTGTTTTGATAAAGACTGACACTCCGTAACCATTAAGGAACAGCAACTGAATGCCAAATTGAATAACAGCCTTTTTGGCAATTTGTCTACTTTTATCCCATTGAATTCTTTCAGTAATTTTACAATTGTTTTTAAGTCAATTGGAATACCAACTAAGAAAGCAGTATAACAAGTAAATTATTTGCAAAGACATCTGGAATTTGACCCTTCTCTTTTAACACCCCAAACCATTCTTTTCAAGTGCTCAAGTATAGGGCTGGGGATATAACTCAGTGTCACAGCACCTGCCTGGCAAGCTCAAGGTCCTGAGTTTGATTCCCAGTACCAAAAAAAAAAAAAAAAAAAAAAAAAGAATAATTAGGTCCTGAGAGACTAACGTTTGTTAAATAAAGCACTCACAGAGTTCCACTACACACGAAGTTTCTGGTTTATTATTTCACAATAGAAAATAATGCCATAAGATTGGAAATACTTAATACTTGATGTCAACGTGAGCAGCACATTATCTCCTCTGCAAGCCAGCTATGGGTAGCCAAATCAAAAATCAGAAACTACTTTATGGATTTACTATGAGTAGAATGTTCGCAGGAGAGAGAAATACTTAAAAATCCATTAAATCAGTGCATTTTCTTCCTGATTTGGACGTCCGCAAGAATCTGAAGGTGGCTTGGTGAGTAGAGAAACAAAACAAGGGAACTGGCTAAATCGAAGCTTAATGCAACTGTTGGAAATGGACTTTCCCTAGTAGACGGATATTGTGATGCTACGATTAATGTATAGCCTCTGCTGCATGGCACTTGGGTCAAGTGTGATGAACATCTCCCCTGGCGACTTCCCTGTTATCTCTGCTTTTCTGCCTGATCAAACTCTTCTTCTGAATAGCACGAGGTAGTGTAAGTGGCTTAATGCAGTTTGTTTAAGTGCTACTAAATCCTTCTGGCTTTGTAGTTTTCCTATTTCTTACATGTGAATTTCAAAATCCATTATATATACCCTATCTATCTATCCATCATCTATCTACCCAGATGCACACATATATATTCCATAATCTTAGGAAGTACATCAGCGTAGTACTTAGTATGGTCAAGTGTGTTTTCTTAGTGTATGATTAGATAATATTTACAGCATTTATGTGCATTGACGCCTCGGTCCAAACTCATCTATTTATCATTCCTGGTTATAAATTCCTTGTTGCTTTTTTAAACTGCTAGTTGATATTCCTTTAATCTTTAAGTTTTACGAATTCTTTGTATCATTGACAGTTTTATTTGATAATGACCTGGCATCTTCAATATTAACAAAAAGAAGTGTCTGCATGGGTGACATGACACTTCTCTGGTCCTCTTCAAAGTAAGCATTAGAGATGCACAGGTTCGAGAAAACCTCATCTTCCTTACTTCTCATTGTCTCCTTAGCTATTCCAAGTGGGCTTCCTTCCATTCAATTCCAATGAAACTACCTTTTTTGAAATTACCAGTCACACAATTTTAGCAAATTCGATATTCACATTTCCACTTTTCTTTGAATATATGCCGAAAATTGAATTTTTGTAAAATAGTTTCCATTTTTGGAGACTATAACTTCCTAATCTCTCATTTTTCCTCTGATCTTACTGCTATCTCACTTTCCTGCTATCTTACTGCCTACTCCTCCTAATCCTTTTCTGGAGTATTTCCTTTTTTTAAATATTTTAATATTTTAATGTTTTAAGATCTGTTTCAGATGGCTCAATTTCTACACTTTGTCCCTATCTGGACTCACTTAGTATCACATAAGCTTACATTTGTATTTCTAGATCTGCCTCTCCCTATCACTCCCAACAGTGGTGGCCCAGCACTCTGGGAGGCTGAGGCAGGATAAATGAAGTAAAGCCCAGCCTGGACAATAGTAACTTAGTGAGACATTGACTCAAAATAAAAAGTTAAAAAGGGAGCTGGGGATGTAGCGCCATGTCAAAGCCCTAGGTTCAATCCCACTTATTTCTTCTTCACAATTTTATTTAGAAGTCTATCATCTTATATTTAAAACATGCAAAATGGACTTTTTAACACTACTTTCAAATATCCCCACTCCTGTCCCTTTTTAGTCACTTCCATTCCAGAAAAAGGAATCACCATGCACAAAATGATCAAGGAAATTAGTTAGAAGTCATAGATAATACCTTTCTCTCTCTGCTACACTAAATCCATCTGCATATCAATTCACTCTATATTTAAAATGCAGTCTGAATCAGGCCATTCCCTTGTATTTTCATAGGTTACTACATACTTCTCTACATCCTTACTACTGTCAGAGTGGTCCAGTCAACCACTGTCTCGAGCTTAGACTGTTGTTACAGCACCTTAACTACCCCCCACCCTTGTCTTAACACATTCCCCCTGGAGTCCAGTTCTCCACCCAGCAACTTGGGTGCCTTTTCAAAATGTAAAGTAAGTCACCTTTTAAGCCTTTCCATTTTTTTATACTGTCCTATTTCATTTAGCATTAAATACAATTATTTTATCATTTATCCTTCATACTAAAACTGTGAGAACTGACATCTGCCTCTTGAGTTCATGTCATTGTATCTTAGGGCCCAGAAAATGTGCCTAGTATATCACTAATGCTTAGAAAATATATCTAAATAAGACAAACGATGAATAAACAATATCTCAGTTGAAAGACGTAGGTACACGGAAAGTGTAACTTCTTGACTACTAAATGTATTCTATGAAATCTTTCCTGATTACTTTCACTATTATTGTTTTATATTGGGAAGCACTTTATCACCCTCTCCATCAAATAAAATTCAACCATTCTTTCAGGTCCGTCAAATGCACTTCCAATTCCTGCCCTGACATTTTAACTTCCTGTCATCAGTCTCCTTTATTTACCTCTGAAATACCCTGAAACAATGTTAAAAATCATTTGGCACCCTTGAAGCAGTATTAACAAGTCGATCATGCAATAATTATTCATGGATTGCCAAATATCTGCAGATAATAATGTATAAGTAAGCCCCCCACGAGATTCTAACGTCTCTTAGAGAAAGTAACAAGTCTTATCTACTTTTGCCATAGTGTTACACATATAAGAAACACCCAAAATAAAGCCCCCTGCTGATTAACTTAATGAATTTTGTGTATAGGTATTGCTTAGAATAGGAAAATATTATCATTTGTTGGTTAAACAGGAGAACACCCCAAGAAGAACCTGGAAACATATTTACATATAATATGTGACAATCGTGCAGATATAAAATAAACACATACTAAAAATTATATTCAACTTATTAGTGTATCAGAGAACTAAGCAAGTAGTATAATTGCTGAAAGGATGATGCAAATAATGCATACATAATAGACCAGCAATAGTGAACACAGGTAAATGAAATGGGCTTTCCATTGAGAACAGTTAGTTGGGAAAAATCAAACGAATCTCCACCAGACAAGATAAAATCTTCATGTCTATACATATGAACTATTTTGACATTATTATAAGTTATTTATAACTATCAGAATTGTAAAGTATTTCCAATACAATGAAAGTTGAAAATCAGATTTCCAGTGATGTGGCCTCCACACAGTAGTATTTGAATCCATTTTGTGTTACTATAGATATACCTGAGACGAGGTAACTTTATTAAGAAAAGCAATGCATTTAGCTGAAGACTCGGGATATTAAAAGCCCAGACAGCATGGCACAGGTTCTGGTGTTCTCCCCTCCCACACACACACATGCACACACACACACACACACCTGGGTTTTGTGCATCACTGCATGTTAGATGGCAATTTCAGGAGTATGTATAAGAGGAAGAGATCACATCTTGAAACAGAAAGCCAGAGAGAGCCTTGTGTTCTTCAGTCCCTTCTGAAGACACACACATCCATTTTACCCAAGGACTTTCCAACCTTCTCCATGTTTTCTTCCTTTTTATAGGAGGAGCTCTTAGGGGTTGAGCACAAGGCAAGGCCCCATCTCTTAAAGATTTCATCTCCCACCATCATCGTCATAATCGGGACCAATTTTCTAACACAGGAACCTTTGGGGAACACACTTAAACCATATCCAAACCTTAGCACGTAGTTTTCCACTGGAGCACAAATTTGTCTCTGATCACTGAACTCAGACCTTTCATTATAGGTTAAGTGAGCTGAAGAGGAGTAGTTTATAGAATACTAATGAAAACATCAAGGAATGCATCACGGAGTAAATATTTAAGAAGTAAAGCATGCATTTTGTATGTTTTTGTTTATTTTTCATAATATTATTTTATATAAATTTTATTTTACACAAGTTTTATTTATATTTTGAACATATATATTGCACACACATTCTCCGACCATCTCACTGGTCTTTAACTGTATTTATGTGTTTGATTCTGAGAAGTTTGAATTATATATATTTAAATCAGTTAATCTTCTTCCTTATATTTTATTTTTCTTATTATAATGGTTTGAAGTAGTTAGCTCTCATTCCCAATGAACAGAGGAACACATACAAGTACATCTCTAGTTTGTTAAATATTTTCTTCCATGATTCCCTTGGAACTTATTTTGATTTAAGAAACATTGTAGAGAACTAATTGCAGGTGTTCCTGACAGTTAACCATATGCTTTCTAACAAATTACTTATTTCTTCCTTACCACATTGATAAAAAAACAATATTGCTTACATAATTGTAAAAATAGCTATTTTAGTGTATTTGTGAGTGTGTGTGTTTTGTATTCTAGGTATGAGTAGTGTACAAAAAATATGACTTGTTTTGTATTTCATGATTTCAATATGATTTTTTATTCATAGTTTTAACTTTCTGGTAAGATTTCTTTTAATGATTATTCAAATAAATAAGATTGAAGGAAAATATTTACTAAAAATAATATATTCATTTTAGAATTTACGATAAGAAATTAAGCTTTCATTTTTTTGCAAAATACTAGTTGAATTTCACTACATACTCTATAGATATTAATAAAATTCTATATTTAATCTTTACATACTTATGTTGAATTTTCTCTATCCCTTTGTATAAAGATTAATTATTGGAAATAGTTTGAAACATATGCATGTATGTTTTACTGTATCAGTTATATATTGTTGCATAACAAATTATCCTAAGATTTAGCACCATAAAATAAAGAACATTTATTATTCTGCAGTTTCTCTGAGTTAGGAGTTTGTAGCAGTGAGCTGGGTAGTTCTTGCTGAAGATTTCTTAAATGGTTTCAGGGAGCGGATCATCAGTGTGGCAGTCACTTATTCTCCACCGAGGTTGAAAGACCTACATCCAAGATTTTCCCAATGTTAACATGAAACTTAAGCTCATTGTTAGATGGGCTTGTTCACCGGCTGTTTGAGCACACTATGACAGGGAGCTTAACTTCCCTGAATGAAGAAATCCAAGAAATTACAGCATATAAGGAAGATGGAATGGCTTGATCACCTGTCGTTGAAGTCATTGTCACTTCTGCCTTACTCTATCAGTTAGAGGTCCATTATTAAATCCACCCAGTGCATAAAAGAGGTTGGATGAAAATTTGCTTCTTCGCAGGAGTATTAGTGAATTTACATTCATCTTTTCAAACCTCCACATATATTGGCTTTGAGAATATTATTTTAATAAAATATTTTAGGCAATTTAATTACTACAATTTAGTTGCTATGGATGCTTATACATGTTTATTTGCTGTTATTTGTTCAGCTTAATTTTGATTTATCTCTTTTTCTGATTTGTTTATATGTATACTATCCCTGTCTTTTCAGTGAAGGACAGAATGTACCTCCTTGATGTTCTGTAGGTATTGGTATGGTATATCCAAACTCTAACTAACTTTACCTTGTTAGCTTACTCTTTTTAACCTCACTCATAGTCTAGCCATAGAATCAAGACTGATATATAGTCACTTAATTTCATCCAATGTAAAATAATGAAATTTAACATTTTAATTTTTTACCATTTCTTATTCTCACTTTTGAGTTCTTAGGTTTGCCTAGTTTCTTGATATAATTTATTATTTTTCTGTTGTGTTTTATCTTTCAAAGCTTTAAAAAAGTTTATGTGTAGTTTTTTATTGCTTTAGAGATAAATCAAGGAATTTTATTATTTTTTTATATGTGTGAAATATTGTCTGGTGAAAGAGTTTAGTGGTGCTAATTCAAATCCCCTTTGGCCAATAGGCAGGTGCATATTGGTAAAACTTCACCTCTGACATTATCAAACATCCTCCACGCCTTTGCCATTTAATATCTATTAGTTTCTCACTACAGCATAACTTGTTATTGTTCATATATTCTGTACATATTGATCATTGTCTAATTTATTCTTGATTTTAATATTTAACTTGATTTTAATATTTAATCCAGTTATAGTTAGTCTATTTCATCTTTGTATTCCTTTGGATGACAGCTGTTTCTTTACATGTTGGTTTAATTCACATAGAATATAATGAGCTCTTTGGTTCAAAATTTTCTCATAATAAAATTAAGTAGTTTATCTCTTCTGTTTCCTATTACTTATCTAATTATGATTCACTATGATGTTAGTACTTTTTTTCCTTAGCAAACAATTTTCTCAATTTTTAATTCTTTTGAGTAATTAATAATTTCTGAGTTGTATTCACTATTAATTAGAAAAAATCTCAACTGAAATCATTTCATTAATTTCTGCTTCACTACCCTAGTGCCATTTTAACTCAACTATAACATTTTATTTCTCTATATTCCTACATTATAATATTTGTTTTTCTTTATATTTCTGCCTTTTTCCTAGTCAAGTAGTGTTCCACATCATTTCAAATCTAGTATCTCACATTTTCACCTCTAATATCATAAAGTGCATATTTTATTCCAGTTATTGTTGGAAATAAAAAGCACATGCTACATAATAAAGGAATGCATTCTCCACAATAAATATTTATCAAAGATACCATCTTTACTCTGGAATATCATTTTTTTATTATCTAATGTTTACTATATTAATGGGCAAAATATAGTTTATTTTTGCTCATTTACCAAGAATTTATTTAATTCTAGTGTTTTTGCAAAAAGCAAAACATTCAACTTTCTTGGGGTCCCTTCCACACAGTCATTAGACTCTGTGCCTGAATTCCCTGGCACTATGCTATGCCCTGCTGGCATCCCAGGAGTCACTGAGGTGCAAGAAGGTAAGGCAAACTCTAAAGAGTCTCTTTTTGCCCTCCTGTTCACTAAACCATATTTTCTTTATGATTGTTTTTATTAGGTAGGAATACTAACATTTCCTAGAGCAACCCCACCTCTCTTTCTGCCTGCTGGGGTGGCCATTAGCTGAATGGTTCAGTGCCCTATGTCTTAATGTACACTTTCAAAGCAATTAACACTAAAGATCCAGAGTAATCAAAGGAAGTGCTCTATGCCATACATAGCAAATTGGTGTCAATATTTGTGATTTATTTTTAGTGTCCTCTTTCTGATTTCCATTAAAACATACGTGGTGTCTGGGGTCTTTGTTCAATCTAGTTCTATAAATTTTGCACCTGGAAGAATGCTTTAAAATTTTTCGTGATGCTTCAGATATGATGAAGGCTTTTCTCTTTTGAAATACAGTAATCATGCTAGAATTAGGGAGAAAGGGAGCTAAATGTCTACCCTCAATTTCACATAATACCATGGGATACACTATATCTTCCACTGTAAATGCGAGGTGATCAAATAATACAATGAATGTTTAAATCTGAAAAAATACAGAAAAAGGCACATTGCCATTAATCCCCCTCAAAATATTCAAAATGCTCTCATTTGTTTTGAACAAACTTCTCCCATCATTTTCAGCAATATGTCGTTAACTGCCATGGGTTGTATTCAATTTAGACATTCACTGCATTTTTCATTCTTGCATATTTATATTCTATTTACTTTTTATGATTTTCTCAAGTTGTTGATTGTAAACTTGTGGGCACATTTAAACAAATGACTATCATCCTTTCTCAAACATGTGCTTCCATAAAAGCTTTGGCTTTGAGTTTCTGCGGAATTGTATGCCACATTTTATCATAGGAGCAAATCATTTTTTTTCTTAGCCTGGTCACAAACTATGTAAAAGTGTCTAGATTTTTTGTGTTCATCAATACCTACCATTTATTATTATCATCATTATTATTATGTTTAACATTTATACTGTCAGTGGAACATACACCACTTTTCAAGGTGCTGACCTAACTCAGGGTTTTATATCAGTATGTATACCTTACCATCTTATCTAAAATGGATGACAAATGTGTTAGGTGACATTTTACACTTTTTCCTAATTCTTAAAGCCTCCCCAGAAAATTGACTAGATGAAATAAGGAACTCTGGAGATAAAGCTGCTTCCAGGTCCTCAATGATTTTCCATTTTAGCAGTGTCATAGAAGCAGTCGGTTTTACATAGTCTTAAATTATAAATGCAAAATTTCAGTATCACCAGCATGATGTTTTATTTATTTTTCTATTATTTTCATGAGAAAAAGTGTTTCAGTCTTTTCATTAATATTATGATAATTGATGATGTGTTATAAGTAATTCCCTATATGCAAAAATTTATAAATACAATTTTATATGGTTGGGTAGGGATATCTGTTTAATTCCTTCAAGATAAACATGTCTACAATTAAACATATTTTTTTAACCACAAACCTCTTCTAGTGATACAATTTCTCAGGGATTAAGACTAAAATGAAAATAGATTTATGCTAGGTTGTTGCTTTCTTTTCCTCCTACTTCCATGATACCCTACAGCAATTTAAACATTCCGTTAATCTCCAAACCAAGCAGCTTTACTTTAGCGCTGAGTATAATGTAGCCTTGAGTCTTCTTATCTAATTTGATGCAGTGGGAAGGTAGAGAATCTAGAAAGAGAACATAAAATGAGAAAAAAGTAAGTCTTGAGACAGGCCACTGAGGAATGCAAATATTAAAAAGCCAGGCAGAGCAGGTATTATTCACCAAAGATCGGGAGAGACCAGGCAAAGTGAAAAGTCATAAAGCCTCAATTAAGTTTAATAACAATTAACAGTTTAATTTTAGAAGCATGGTGAAAAATCTTGATTAAGCAAAGTGGAAACTGAGGAGATAGAGTATGTTTAAGTTTCCTTTAAAAAAGTCATAATTTGACTAAAGCAGTACAGTGGCATGGGAATCTAGCGGGATGTACTATCATTGCCACTGTTGCTAATACGGCAGGATTAGAATACAGCAGGATTAGAATACGGCAGCATTAGAATAGGGCAGCATGCTTGGAAGACACGGGAGTTGAAGATTTAGAGTCAGAGAACAGAGAAGTTAGAATTCATGAGAAGTCATAAAGTAGATTAGATACTACATTGGACTGAACTATCATGGGAGGGCTATTAAAATTAGAAGGAAGGAAGGATGAGTACATAAAATAATTTTAATACGATACTGGAATTTGGGTAAGTTTCATCTGAAATTATATATTTTCTCAATTGCAGTTCTAATTACAGTGGTAGGAGGAAGGTAACAATCTAGAAGATGACTGGTAACATTGAGAAGAGTTGAGAAACTGAGAATATCACTGATGCATATGACAGTCTTTGATTTCCATTTTATACAACATTCTTTGAAATAGGCATTTTACAAAACATGAAGTGATGAAGCATCGCTATTTTATTTGTGAAAAATTACAAAAGAGAAGACTGTTTACTGTTTCCTTTCAATCATTACTATTTTCTTATCTTCACATTAGTTTAAGGAATTTGAGGCACTATTTTTATTCAGATATTATGTTTAGTAATGTGATTCGTTGATATGCTGTAGATGTGAGGAAAAATGCTTTTCCTGTATTTTTTTTCTACTTTCAGTTCTAAAAAGTGAGCATTCCATGTTATGATATTACTTCATTAGACTATTTTCTATTAAGTAAATTCCACCATGTTATTGACCCACTAAACGAACATAACAAATCAGTACAACACCATGTTTTCCAAAATAAGTTGAAAGAAAACATTGATGTTAAGCAATATTCACTCCATTATTTCTAAAAAGAACAAGTGAGAGAACTATTTCAAAAGCTTAAATGTGTGTTTCAAAGAACAATGCACTCTAGATTTTTTTTTCTTTCTTTCTTCACTAAAAACTGCAAACCACAATTTCCATGCTTCCATGTTTCTGTTCCCATCTGCATTCTTATTAGTTTTTTAAACTCGCTGTGGATTTTTATCCACTCATAGTTTAAGAGAGCGTGGAACTCCTTGGTGTTATGTCCAACATGATTATGTTTTACGAATAATGATATGCTCTGTGCTAAAAACCATAACTCTTCTTCCCTTAGAGAAGAAAACCAGTCTTTTCACATGAAAGATATAAACCTGGCATATTTGAAGCAAGACGATGTTACTCTGAAGCCAGGCTCATTCACACATATTTAATAGGTTCATTAAAATAATCTCTTATTCAAAGAGCATTTAAGCACATTTTAAAGCATTTTCTTGCTTTAAAATGATATTAAAATAAGTTTTCCAAGACAGTGGCAGGGGACTCGTGTAATCATATTATGGGGATAGCCTCATCGTCTGACTGCAATTACTATTGTTCCCAGTGTCGAGAATGGAATTCTGGAATGCGATCTCACCAACTTACTAGCTGTGTGACCTTAGATAAATTTCCTAACCTTTCTGAGGCCATTACTTGTCATTAACTAGTAGAAGTACTATGAGAGTTAAATAAAGTAATTCTCACTTTGTTCTAGCCCTCAAACTCAAAAATGTTAGTTCATGTCTCCATGTCCTATATTCCAAACCCCATTTCACTTTGCATTGCTTCAATCCCTTTTTTCTTTTATTTGTGTAAAAATCATGTCGGTTAATACACAAATTAAATCTCTGGCTCAGCAAAAACTGAATCAAATTTCTAATCTGATCTCACATCACTGTGACACATCATTTCTCATTGTATGTTAGAATGAATTACTGAACTTTTGAAAATACTTAATTCATGGAGGGTAGAAACTTCCATGCCCACTCCTGGCACACACCACTGCTTTTGAATTGTTCTTTCCATCTGGAATTCCATTTTCCCCTCCTCTCTGTTAAAATTAATTCATTCTTTAGACAACAAGGCCCATTTCCTTCTTAAACTTTCTTTTGACCCTTACAAATGCACTTATCATAAATACTATACTTTTAAGATTTCTTAGAATGATCTAGTTTAACCTGAACATGCAGGGCATATTTACATGACTGTGTGTTTGCTTCTGTGGGCTACAATTGGCCTTCAAACTTGTGAAGTCATTTCTGTTTTTACTTTTATATGAAAGAACATGAATATCCTTAAACACTAGAAAACTTACCACCTCTCAGTAAACCAGAAAATCTGAAGGAAATCTGAAGGAAATCACATGAAAGGAGAAGGAACAAAATACGACAAGATGTTGGGGCACTTTCTGACCTGTGCCACCAATTGTAGCATGTATGACTCTAAGGAGCTTCAGTCAGCTTATAAAATGTGGAGCTAGCTGGGAAATGATTATTAACAAAGTATACATCAGTGCTTACCATTGGGGTTATATTAGAGTCTTTTTAAATGCATATTTTGGATTCTACTCCTACAGATTATGATTCATCTTAATAGTTCAATGTGAATAGTGTTTTCTTTGACAATGCTTGGATATGACTGATCTGTAGCTAGCTTGAGGACATTGTGTTTGGATTGTGGTAATTATGCAGCGGAGACCTTCATAGAGTCCATTGCAAAAGTAACCACTACAATACTAAATGACCATGGTTCTGAACTGTCTAATACCATCAAGATCATCTTCTGGACACCAACAAAGGAAGGCATGGAGGATATAGTGCTGAAATGTATCCTTAACCCTCAATGTTGTGTCCGTTATTCTGGCAGGATTAAATAAAGACATGGGTCTAAGGAATTCTAACAACCACCTCAACACTTGAAAACAATTAATAATAATAATTAATAATAGTAATAATGATAATAACTGTAAAGAAACAAAATAACATTGAAATGTAGATTTTTCAAAGAAAGAAGGCAGGAAAGAAATAATATGATCGACTTCAGAAGTTTTCAGAAGAGTCACAACAGTTATTGGCAGAAGATAAAATATCCAAAATATAAGTACTCATTCCTCTGTGAATATTCTATTTTGTCCTATCCCACATCATTTTGTTTTATTCCATTCATCCCTGATACATGGTTACCTTATATATACCTGGAAAATCAGTTTATCCTGAAACCTATAATGCTTCCATTCAGCAAGCAGTTTATGATTTTTGCTCAATCCCAACTATTTTTGTCATCCTCAAACTTTTGGTTGTCTTCAAATAATGCATTCAAATAAATCCCTTAATAATAACAGCCATTATTGTTATTTCCACAGTAAGTATTCTTTCTGTTTCTAATACTAACTGCACACCAGACCATGCTTTCAGCCATTACAGTTATTAAGTGATACAAATTGAGATAGTAATTAATTCCATCATTGTTTCAGCTAGCATCAGCCATATTTCAAGCCTTGTGGACTTGCAAAAAGCAGCATTGCAAATTGCTGAGGGACAAGTACAGAAAATTCTCATTAAATTTGAGTTCCTTGCTTCTGGCAGATCCAGGGTCAGACCTTCCCCTATGACATGGGAAACACCGTCATCTTTTACCTAAATTCTTTGAATTATTCCTCAGTCACTTATAAGCAAAAGACATGTATTGATTTCATAGAATTGGTCTAAATTTAAGTTTCAGGTGGACACATCATCTAGAGTCTTTCTTGAAAAGTCATTTAAAAAGAACTTTTTAAGTAGTTCATTAATTGTTTCATTTATTTAAAGTAAATATTGCAGTGTGTTTCAAAAAGCAGAAAGTTAAGAAAACTTAGGCTCGATGGGCCTATTATCCACTGATCAATTTTGATCAATTTTGGACATTTTCAATATTGCTATTGTTAAGTTATCCCAGAGTAGATATCCATGTGAATGGCATATAAAGAATCACCTGAAGGAACTCCTAATAGTCAAAGTTGGAACAATTTATGCCACAAAATAATATAAATATCAAAATAAATATCACAGTTTTGGGTTGGAAGGTAAATATCAAATAAATACTAATGATACTAATACTGATAAATAATTGAGTAATTAAGAGTAAGTTAAGTTGAGTAAATTAGAAAATGAAGAGGACAGAAAAGTCTTTCCAGTTAAAAATTTCCAAGTATGTAAATACTTGTCCTTCAAGGAGCTGGCACACAGCTCCCTGATTTTTAAGTTGTCGTCTATGCATAAGAGACATCCCCCAAAGGAAAAGGAGTGAAAAAGAGATAAAAAGAAAACAAATAAATAGTAGATAAAACTAACTACTGCCACCTCAAGCAGGTGATCAGTTTTTTTTTTTTTTTTTTTTTTTGTGGGTACCGGGGGGTCGACCTCAGGACCTCGCGCGCCAACAGGCGCCCGTGCCGCTGAGCGATATCACCGGCCCCTTTTTCGTATGTGGGTTCCGGGAGTCGAACTCGGGCCCTCGCGCTTGCAAGGCAGGCGCTTATGCCGCTGAGCCATCTCACCGGCAGGTGATCAGTTTTAACATCAGCTATATATCATATTGATCATATGTACCTTGATATATTTGATGAAAATAATACTTTACCAAAACCCATAATTTTCAGCAGAATCATGAAAATCAGACAAATCTTAACATAACGTAGGTTCAACATACTTGCCCAGGATTTTGCAAAAATTTCAAGGTCATAATGCTTTGGAGTATCCCCCAAAAGTGTGTGTGTTAAAGGTTTGGTCCCCAGGAGGCACTACTGGGAGGAGGGGCATACTGGAATGTATTCAGGACAAAGGAGAAAATGGGAATCTAGCCTCTTAGTCTTCCATGCAAAACTCAAAAAGAAAGAAATATACCAAAGTTAACTTTAACTACCTCATCATTTTATTTTCCTGCCTGGGATAATATTGTTTTACTGTTTAATGAAAATTAATTTGCATCTAAAAGGTATGACTTATATTTTTAAATAAAATTTAAGAGAAAATAGGATATGAGACAGGAGGAACAGAGTAGCAATAGATATTTTTGTCCTCTGTATCCTGGGAACTTCCTGTCATGAAACTGTCTACAGACTTAGGCTTTCACATTTCTCTGACAAAGACAAAGTCAAGCAAGACCAGCATTGATAAAAGACGTCCAATGAGACAACTGATGAGAGATGCCTCTTGTCTGACAGAAGCAAGATTATACTGCTCATGATGATTTAAGTAAAGAAAAATTGTTCCTATAAACAATTCCCCAGTGGGATGATTTCCTGTGTACACCTTTCCAGATAAAATATGTAGACATATTCTTCCTCTAGTGGATCAGAGGAAGGTTTTTAGCAGAAAAAAATATGCAATTTTTTTTCTAAATCTGACCTTGGAAAACCGAATTTTAATGTAAAAATTCAGTGTAGGTTCCAATTGAGATAAAATATTTATCCCATCTTCAGTCTAGGCACAAAAAGGACACTTCATTGCAAAACAGCTTTGTTGCAATAATCTTCTCAAGAAATTGTTGGGTCTGGAGGTGCCCCATCTATAACCTAAAGCCAATAATTAGACCGAATTAAATGTCTCTTGGTAGTACAGGCTCTTATCAAGCTCATGCTGAGCCTATTAAATCTTATTTCAATCCTAACAAGCATTCTCAGTCAATTTTATCCACAGTTTAGCAAGCTGTCACTCTCAGACCTTCCTAACAGTCCCTTAAGAATGGAGAATTTACTGCCAGGGTTCTTACACCTATCAGCATTTGTTAACCAGTATCTCTTCTCAGAGAGCATTTCATTGGTTAGCAGCCAGAAAAACACTCAATGAACTCTTCATTTTGTCGGTTCATCTATAGTACCAAGCATATGCATAATATAATTAAATGTCAGAAAAGTTTATGTGGCATTTAAGTGACTAGAATGGATCCTAGATCTGAAATTGGATTAGATATATGATGTGGGAGGAAGCATACATTGTTTCATTCTCTTCCAGAATTCAAAGTCTTCCACTAGTTGTGTGTATTATTCAGTTACAGTATAAACTTTTTCTTAGTGCTTTATGAGGTTCAAGTAAATCTATTTATCAAAAGAAGCGTAAATTATTTTAATGTTTTATTGTCGTAAGAAAATAAGCTTAGTATTTGAAATACAAGTCTTATGAAATCTATTTAGTAATGGGAGTAAGGAAAATGGAAGAGTAACATAAGATATATACAGTAAATGTACTGTAAACAAAAACAGTGAATGAAACCAAGGAATAAGGAAATGCAGTATCATGTGTCTTCCCATCCTACATTCCTGCCACTTCCTACCCTCCAAATCACATGAACATTTGCTTTCAACCCTTGAGATTGTGGGTTCTAACTGGCTGCCAGTTCAGGACAAGTAAAATGAGAATATGGGGACTTCTTCAACAATTAGTTAATACAGCAAGCATAAGTCCCTCCTTGGGATAAGTTCACAGGTCATACAAATGACTGCTACAGTTCTGCCACTGTTCACAGCTGTCTCGTGGTGACCCATTTATTCTTCATAAACACACCCACCTCCTAGACAAATACATGGCAGAAGCAAAGGTAGACACCTGTACTAAATAAGAGCCAAGGAGTGGGATATTTTTTCAGAGGGATGGCCTTAGACAAGCCAACAATGGGGAAGACAGGGTAGGACAGAGTCCTGGCTGCTCCCTTTGAATACTTGGGTGATCTTGCTTTCCTCCCTGTATATAGGCACTGTCCATTTTCTGCTTTCTGGATTTGCAAGGCTCCCTATCCATGTTGTTTGGTTCACCTGCCTTTCTGTCTTCCAAATGTTTAGTCTTTTGACTTAAACCTTTCAGCCTCCAATGCTTACTTTCATTTTTCCCTGTTAACACTGATTGATGCACGTTCCAGTAATATTTATTGGATGTCAACAAGATGTTAAGAATAGTGTGTTTGCATACGAAAAAGGGGCCGGTGATATCGCTCAGCGGCTCGGGTGCCTGTTGGCGCATGAGGTCCTGAGGTCAACCCCCCGGTACCCACACAAAAAAAAAAAGAATAGTGTGTTTGGGCCGGTGAGACGGCTCAATGGCCTATGCGCCTGCCTGGCAAGCGCGAGGGCCCGAGTTCGACTCCTGGAACCCACATACGAAAAAAGGGCCGGTGATATCGCTCAGCGGCATGGGCGCCTACTGGAGCGTGAGGTCCTGAGGTCGACCCCCGGTACCCACAAAAAAAAAAAAAGAATAGTATGTTTAAGTATGATAGTAATCAGCTTTTGGAGCAAAGGTTTAACCGAAAGAAATGACTCTAGAAATTTAGGGTACATCAAAATAGGACAGGAGGATAGAGTAGGGAGGCTTCCTCTGAATTAAAAGTGCCTTCTATTTTCATAGTTACTTCAAATTAATCTTTTCCACATATTTTCTGATTCATTTTCAATGGACCTCATTACTAATATTATTGGATGGTTACTATAATGTATACTATTAAATAGAGTAAGAATGAAGTTTCTTAAATAAAAGTACATGTAAATCATAAGAAGGGGTATGTAATGTTGAGAAATACCTATAACTTAAGCTTCTTGATTTTAGCTTCTTCTGAAAGCACATTCAGACCTCATCAGCATGCTTTTGTGGTTTATGCATTGATTATTTTTATTAAGAGACTAATAATCTTACTGAAGCAAGAATTTAATATTTTGGTGGAAAAAAAGAAGCTAGGAAAGGAAGTTAATTTATAATATATTGTAAACCAAAGTTATTTTTTAAAATTTGAGATACAATTTCTGTATATTTTAAGACTTCTTGCCAAAACAACATATTCAGGATTTCACTCTAAATTACTAATCTGAATTAATAATGCACTATGTAGCAAGCTTTTTACATAAAGAATCTCTAATCAATTTTATCAGCAATAACTAAAATGTGCAGATATTCTCATAATCAAATAGAAAATATCAAACAAAAATGATAAAACTCACTGTTAATAGGATTATAGGAAAATAGCTGTTCTTAGAAGCATTAGGTGGAAGCATGGATTAAGGAAACTTGTTATTGGGGATAGCACTGTAGCCTGCTCAGTTCACTTAAATAATATAATTTACTTCTTAGAATTTACCTTAAGACATAATCAAGGAAGACATATATCCCTTACTAGAAAAAAAAAAAAAAAAAAAAAAAAACACACCACGTGAGGGAGAAAGGCTAAATCTATTAATTAGGGACTATTTTATGTCACACAATTTCAAGGTGTGGGAATGTAGTTATGAATAAAAACTAACAACGTGTCTGTCTTCATTCAGTTTGCTTTGTAGGGGAACAAGAGAACAAACTTCCTTCCACTACTCTACCCCCATCCACACCCTTGGTCAAATACTAATTAGCCCAGATACTTTTCTGCTTAGAACCCAACAACTCTTTACGTCACACTGAAAATAAAAATCAAAGCACTTGCTTAGCTTATGAGAACCTGAAAGATTGGCCTTTGCTACCCTTTGACCTGCTTTCTCTCCTCTTGTCTCCCACTTGTCTTACATTGTGGTTGTGATAGAAAATAAAAGAGTGTATCAATATGTAAGATAATATGTGCTGGTGATAAATCTATGAGGAAATATTAAGCAGAAAGAAGAATTCACAGGTGATTTTTCTAATAGTTTGTCAAGGAAGGAGTCTCTATGGTGGTGATATTTGGATAGTAAGTGTATGAAGTGGGGAAAGTGTATGAAGTGAGCCACAGGGGTGACAGGGAAAATGTCTTACAGCAGAGCAAACAGAAAGCACAAAGTCCCTTAGAAGCAAACTTGGCATGTATAAGGGTCTTGAAGTACATGGGGCTGGAGCCAAGTAAAGAGAAGAGGACAGAGAACAGCTCAAAGGCAGCAGAAGCCAATCTTCCAGGTGCTCAGGAGCTAACCATATGCTTTTTATCTTCAAAGAGATAGAAAGGTGGGATGGGTTCTAAGCAGAGGAGTATGGGGCCTGATTAGTATTTGACTAGTGAGTGGAGGAGGCAAGAGTGGAAATTTACTCTTGTAGACAGAAAAAGAAAAGCAATAATGATTGCTTGGCTAGGGAATTCTCAGTGCAAGATTGAGAAATGTGTGTAGGTTATGGGATTTTAAAATGCTATTTGTGTCCTTATTTTTTAAAGTTATTGAGATTTTCTGATGATTGGACATGAATTAGAAAAAGAAAAATGCATGGGTGAGTCTGTAATTTGAGGTCTGAGCTGTGGAGGAAAGGAGCCAATAAGGGGCATTTGCAAGGAGCAAGCAGGGTAAGCTCATGAAAATGGACTGTGACACCAATGTCCTTACTAAGGGAATAGTAAACACAGCTGGAATAATGAAGCATATTATAAGGTGCAGAGGCTACAAAAGAGCATGTACAACAGGATTTTATTGGTGTGAGTGTGTATATGAGACTGACCTGTAGTAAAAAAGATATTATTAACATTATTTATCACTGGTCTGTACAATGATAGCTGACTCTTGATTGTCATTTCATTTTCTATTTTACAATTTTTTTTTACTACAAACATATGTATT
The DNA here is from genome assembly GCA_028451465.1 of Erethizon dorsatum. NCBI lineage: Eukaryota > Metazoa > Chordata > Mammalia > Rodentia > Erethizontidae > Erethizon > Erethizon dorsatum. The sequence goes on from CM051824.1 coordinate 22,218,735, forward strand.
GAATTGAGGGGGAAATCATTTGAAATAGCTTTGAAGATCATGGAGAAAGATAATTGGATGAAAAATATGGTTGAAAAACCCAGCTGTTTGAAAATCACTTGAAACATCTGACAAAAACACAAAACACAGCTGGTGTAGAGGACAGAGATATTATATAATTTGAATTCTTTACTGTCTCTGCTAAAGTAGAAAAGAAATGGAGAAAAATATCTCCTTAAAATAAGATTGCAATCTGTATTCTGAGTTGAACTAAATAAAACGTTCCACCAGAAAATTCTCAGTGGTTTGTATTGTGTGTGAATTTCCTCACAGTGTGGTCCAGGACAGAGCCCTGGCTATGTGGCTGTCTACATCAAGGCGGGTAACTGCACCTTCCAGATCCCCAGCACAAATTCTAGGAATTTGAAAATAGCTTTCAAAATACTTGTATTTACTTTTCAGGAAAATAAAATTGTGTGCCAGAATAATATCAATAGCACTTTTTACATTTTTAAAAATAGCATCACAGGGCGCCTGCTGGCGTGAGAGGTCCTGAGGTCGACCCCCTGGTACCCACAAAAAAAAAAAAAAAATAGCATCACATGAGAGAGAGAGAGAGGAAGTGGGAGAGAGAGAGAGAGAAATCCCCTAAATGGTGCTGATGCAGCTTTGGATGATTCACGGCTCTTTATTTATTAGTTTTTGCATTCCTTGTTTTATATATATATATGTATATATATAAAATGAGAAAAAAATGTTGTTGTTAAGAAAAAATAAGGAATGTTGCAGATAATTTATAATAAAGATAACATAATATATGAGAGTAAGTTAACCATGAAAAATTTAAAAATATGATAAACATAAAAATCTACATCAAATCCTTACCCAAGTGGTACCAATGGTTTTCTTTTACTCAATTCCTTGAAGTAAAATTTCCAAATGTCTAAGTTGAGTCTTTAATTGCATATTGCAAGTAGACTTGTTTCAGCTTATACCCTTGATGAGTGTAGAGATTCGCCTACATTTATTCTACAGTGCATTTTATGAATAGTGCATTTTATGGATATGTCTTTCAACTTTCTCCTCTGATGCTTTTTTGAAGTTTCATTATATTTAAAATTACATTTCTGTTTATCAGTGCATTTTTATATTGTCATAAGTACATAAATAATTGTCTATCCTATTTATAAAACGCATTCTCTTGTTTGCCCATTTTTGTGAGATATATCTTTCCTAAATATTATATTGTACAAATTGGTGACAATTTGTAATAATGAAATTATATTAGCAAGCTGGTAATTTGTTCTTTTATTTTGAATTGTTATCGTATTTTATCATTATCTAGTTTAAATTTTAAAATTTATTCATGCTTAATATTCTTTCTAACTTCTGTCTTTAAAGTCACTTTAAAACATCATTTGTTATTACAAATTTATACAAATATTCAGTTGTTTTGTCCTTTAGTAACTTTTTATTTTTCACATACGCATCTAGTTAAAAATGCTGAAGATGCTATCTGTTTCTTTCATAGTGTTCGGTAGGTTCTACTTTTTTCCTCTAAGTATCTAAATCATTTGTCAAATGAAGTCCTTTCCCACACATTTGAATTATCAGTATCATATAATGCTCAGTTCTTTGATGTAGATTTGTTTCCAGATTTTGTATTTTGTTTCCAATTGTCTGTTTATTTCTGTATTAGCATCATAGTTTTGTTTATTTAATTGGTAGTAGGCTAAATAACAGCCCCCAACCATATAATGTCCTGTGTTATGTTTTATACCTAGATGTACCTCTGTCTTAGTTACTTTTCTCATTGTTAGCACAAGATACCTGATATCCACAAGTTAAAGGAGGAAAGGTTTATTTCAGCTCATAGTTTGTAGAGGTTTCAGTCCGTAGTCAACCGGCTCCAAGGCAGGGTGGCAGGGCAAAGACATGGCAAAGGAGAACCAGTCCACAGCAAGGCAGGCAGGAAGCAGCAAGCATCAAGCAAAGCAGCAATGAGCCTGCCTTCCATCTCCTTTTTATCCCATCCAAGCTATAAGCATATTGGTTGGTGGCACCCACACCCAGGGAAGAGCTTCCATTATCCACTCCCAGAACTATGCTAATTCCAGTCAGGGGACTAATTTAGTACCACACACCCTTATTCCCAGTATCACACACCCTAGATTTTTAGAGTTCTGAAAAGCCCCACCTATGAGTCCATGAGGCTTTGGGGGGACATCTAGCTACAAGCCACAACACCCCCCAAAGCTTCACGCCCTGATACGTGAGGTTTTAGGAGGAGACTGGATCATGGGTGTGTGATTCTGGATCATGGGGTGATACTAGATTAACAAGTCACTGATGTATTTAAACATGGCATGGAACAAGTTGATGAGAAAACCAGCTACAAGTTTCTAAGAACCCTCCCCCAAAAGACTGACACGGACAGCACTTGCCTAACTTCTCCATGGGTTGTGACACCACATGTAAAATGTCATCTATGAGAAAAACTCATTAAGGACTGAAATATTCACACTTTTTATTGGGATCCAGTTTGGTAGACATCCTCTGCCAAACACATCAGAAAATTCCAGGATCCCAGAAATAAAGCAGCTTTTCATCAGAGAGTATGTTTCTGTAAACATTTTAGGCAAGGCAAATCACTCTTATCAGTTATGTTTGAGGAAACACTCTTGACATCCAACTTCCCAGATTTCAGCCAAGTGTCAAAATTGTAAGCAGGTATTTCTCATCTTAACTTTTTCTGCATATAGTCTTAGAAAACTTTTCACAGATTTCATTTCCTTTGTATATACCCAGTAGTGATATTTCTGTACTTTACAGTAACTGTATTTTAATTTTTGAGGAAATTCCAAAGTATCTTCCATAAAGGCTACACTAATTGATATTCCCACATGCAGTGGACAAGTTTTCTCTTTCTTCCACATCCTTCCTAAAACTTTTCTTTCCTCTTCTTGAACATATCTGTCTAACAGACATGATGCTACACCTTGTTACAGTTTTAATTCATATTTCTCAGAAGATTAATGATTTTGAGTGTTTATGTATCTGTTGCCCATTTGTATGTTATGTCATCTTTTGAGAAATATCTATTCAGAGGTACATTTCTTTTATGCCTATTTTTAAATTTAAATATTCACCACTTTTTCTATCACACTTAGTATTCTCTTCCATGACTTTCAGTGAAATGAAATTCACCCTTAGAGTATTAAGGTGTCCTTCTATCAACCTCTACAAACTATATTTAAGTTTAATATTTAAACTTTAGTTCTTCTAGAATTATGGTATTGATCTACAGACAATTTTGCCATTCTAAGGGGACATTTGGCAATACCTGGGAGTATTTTGGGTTTCGTAGCTGGGGTATGAATGCTGCTGTCATCTAGTTGGCAGAGGCCATGAAGCTGCTAAACATCCAGCAAAACACATATTAGCAGCCCATAATAAAGAATTGGTCGGTCAAAATATTGGTAATGGCAATTTGAGATAACATCTTCTAGAATAAGGAAAGAAACAGAAGGCAGAGAAACAAAGAAAGAAGGAAGGATGGAAGGAAGGAAGGAAGGAAGGAAGGAAATAAAGAAAGAAGGAAGGAAGGAAAGAAGGAGGGAGGGAAGGAACAAGGGAGGAAAGGAGGAAAAAATGAAAGAAGGAAGGAAAAAAGGAATGGAGGGAAACAGCTTCAACTTCAATACTCTAAAAGAGATAAAAATTATCCCTCCTTAAACATAGTATGGGTGCCTGGTTAACAAAATGAATAGAAATTTTCTAGAATTAACAAAGCAATTTAAGTCTGCTAGATAAAAGAGACATAAGGGGAAATACTTTCCAATACCACAGTAATAAGTGCTTCAGAAATAAAAAAAAACTTCCAAATTGTAATAGAATAAATAAAGTACCTGGTAAAGCCAACCACTTGCATTTTGGCAACACTTCTATGTTGTGTTGGTACAGCCCATGTTCGCTTTTTCCTGTTGCTCACATTCCTCCCCCTGAGACTTGCTTTCCTATCACACTAATGCAGGTATTACTCACCTATGATATAAGGAGACAGCTCCTCTCATCTGAGTATAAGAAATAACCAGGAAATTCAGTAAATCTGACTCAGTAAGGCACAAGCTTTCATAGTGGTCTCTGGTTACTTTGAAATGAGTGCGCCTCTGGTGTCATCAATCATTCCAGAAGACCAGATCTCCCTCACTCCATATGGGATGCTGCTCAGGAGACAGGCAGACGCTTTTCCAATTTTTAGTCCCTCATGGACCTTCCCGAGACCTCAATATAAATCCCAATTTTGGCTCAGAGAGATTACTATTAGAGAACCAGAACTAGCATTTCGAGGACTCAGATTTCTTTCTCTCTCTCTTCTTTTTTTTTTCTTGGCATGGTCACTACAAAGGATATTGCCCAACTGATATTTTCATGGGTCATGCATTTTTGTTAGTGATATTTTTTTACAGGCTTGTAGTAATGTGGGTGCTTTTTAGAGGTCTAAGCTACAAAGAATTCAGAATCAACTCTACATCTGCCAGATCTTCATTTGCTGATAATAAATTTATATGGATTGTCAAAATGTGCCATAGTACAATAAAATGGAAGATACTTTCCAAAGGCTCCCTATGCCTGAATCGATGACACTTCATCTACTATGGCCTCTTTTCCTTCCTCTGTTGTCTCCCTTAATAATCATCCAAAAAGTTACAAAGTGTGTAGGGAATATAAAAACCATCTAAGTTAATTACCAGAATGTGCTCATACCAAAATACAGTGCAGGTTCTTGACCTTTAGCACCAGCAACATTATTACTCATAAAATAGTTTCTTGTGCCTGAAATGCTTTTCTCTCAGTATTTACCAGAAGACTTAGCATAAAATAATTTGTGTGATAGGACTGGGTACACACACACACGAACATGCGCGTGTGTGTATATCTTTGCTTATTATGTTTGGATAATCCATGATTCCTAGCAGACAGTTCTGTATGGAATATTTGTCAAATAAATTCTTCCTGGAATTGAATATTAATAGTCTACAATTAATTTGCTCCATTTCCATATATTGTTGGGCACTTGGAATTAGCATTTAACTTAATGTTTAAAGGGTGATTCTATGACTTGCTTTTATTATATTGAGAGGTTTTATTGATATGTTTATTTGGATTGTTTTTAAGTTGACTTAATCTATATTTTTAACACTGGGAAATACTTCTACTATAGGTGGAGAAATATATCAGAAACTATTCATATGATCTTTAGATCTCCTTTGTTAATAATTGGAAAAACTCCATTTTTCTAAATATGAGCATTTATATTTTAAGTATTCCGCCTGCTTCCCGGTTTTATGCTTAGATAAACAGGAGCTGACTTTCTTTCTGAAATAGAACAATATAATGGAGAAAACTGAGAAGTAATAAAATTTATGACCCAGATATGATACAGAAACATGAGTAGGTAATAGGCTAAACTAGTTAAGAATTTTTGTTTGGTGTTTGTTTTATGCTTTTCCTCAAGAATTCTCTGGGGTTTGCAAGTCTATTTCACATTGGAAACTAGCTTATTACAATGTTATGACTTGATTTCTTATGACAAACATTGTTGGCAAAATAAAAAAATATAACTCTGAAACTTGCAGTGCCTACCTGATGTGTATCTGTGGAATGTGCAGCTCTATAGACTTCATTCTGTCACCAATTTGCATTGACATTTTCCCATATGAAAACATATTAGGCACTGAAATTGTATCTTTAGCTGGTCCTTACAGCTCAATAAAGTCTTGTATGCAATTCAGCAGCATTCACTGTTTCTTTCTTATCGTATTATGCTCTCCTATATATTTTGCAGGAAAGGATTTATTAGTCTATGATCACTTATGCTGAGCTACAGGCCTCCCATTTCTTCCTTAAATACCTAAGTCCTTACTTTTTCTTATTTCTCAGTATCCACATGATGCTCTCAATTACCATTTTTCTAATTTCTCCAATAACTCTTCTAATAATTATGTATGTGATTTATATTCCACATTTTCAGTGAATCATACTTCCACTGAGTTTCATGTCTACAAATGAACATGGATAAACTAGAGCAAGGGACTTTGTTTCTTCAAATAGACGATGCCTCCCAGCACTGTCAAAATAATCACAGAAAAGTGTGGGAAGGTGCTCTGCCTCACTGAAGAGACTAGAACTCTTAGGATCTTTTTGTCTTTGTTCAAAACCAAAAAGTAAACTTCAGAATTACAAACAATCCAGGAAAGCCCTGCAAGTAGAAACCTAAGCATCACACTACGAAAGGTGAGGCAGAGCCAGTGACTGCCTTGTTATGATTTTTGTTTTTTAACTCCCAGTCCCACAGTAGAAGTCTAATGAACTAAATTCGACCTTTACTACTTCTTTAAGTCTAGAAAACCAGTTTTGGTATTTCTAATAGTAAGGCAAATTATCAGATGCAAGGAAAGATCACCTGCAGTAGAGAAGATGAAGAGTCAAGGAAGATGAGTAAGTAAGGGGGAGCATTTGCCCCCAGCAGAGCTGTCCCAGAGCTGCTCGTGCAGGGAGGAGGGCCTTGATCTTGGAGGGTACAAAGGAAAACCAACCAAGCCATCTACAGTGACAGAGATGGAGACCAAGAGATAAAGAGAAGAGAGTTTAGCATTATCCTAGAGTAAGAGACTTTGTTCTCTCTCCATCAAGAAACATGGAAAAAAGAGTAAGACTGGAAAAAATCATACCTTGTTCCCCATGACTTTTACCCCTTGAGAACTTTTATGCATAGACGGCAAGAACCTAGAACGTGGTCTTCAAGATGAAAACGCTTCCCTCGGTGGGGATAGACTGACTGAATCATACTCAAGGATGAATGAGAAATGGCAGGAAAGAAGGAAATGCCGTTAACTCCTCCCAAAACTTTGTAGTCTCCCTGAAGTAAAACCAACAAACTCCAACCATTTCATAAAAGAATATGTCACAGAAACACAGTTTCATTAGTTTTTGAAATTTCTCACTGATCTTTTAGCAAAGCAGAAGCCTCCCAAAGACAACCTATTATGTCACTTGTAGTTCTTGAGTTACCCTTTGTGGATGATTTGTCTTAGAAGAGGGAGCTGATTGTTCTATAGCAGAGGTGTGTGTTGAAAACACGAGACTACTGAGGAATCAAAATGGCCCAGAAAATGAAAATGGAGTTCCTAAAGGTAACTCTCAACTGCTTGATGACTTTTTCCTGGTATCCCCTGTTGTTTATATCCCCTTTCATCATTGCTTATGCATATTGTGCCTTGGGGTGAATAAAAAAGCTTGTCATCCCTGGATGGTTGCAACCCAACTCCAGCGTGCTGTAATTGAGATGCAAAGTTTGAGTGACAGGCTGGAGTGAAGCCCCTCATTTTTATGGTTGGGCACCTGTGATGGGCATAACCTGACATAATCTATGTCATTCCGAGTCTTTGGTAAATTCATCAGTAGTGTGGTTATGCAGCCTATAACAACAATGACCCAAACTAAATTCAAGAACAGATTGGAAGTCTGGGTCCTATGCAAAAAGATAATCAAGAACCATGTTTATAATGTATTGTTCTTTGCTGAGCATTAGCACTTCCGAAACTAATAAAATCAGGGTGCTCCTCCTTTATCTGCAGTTTCACTTTCTGTGTTTTCAGTTATCTATGGTCAACTATGGTCCAAAACTATTATGTGAAGAATTCTAGTAGTAAACAATTCTTTAGTTTTAAATTGCATGCCATTTTTTGTAGCAGGAGGAAATTTCATACCATCCTACTTCTTCCTACCCAGAATGTATATCATCCTTTTTTGTCCAGCATATACACACTCTGTGTTCTACTTGCCCTCAGATATTTAGGATCTATCTTGGTTATCAGACTGACTGTTAAGGTTTCTTAGTGCTTGCATATAATAAGGTTCAGTATAATCCAAGGTTTGAGGTATCCCTTGTGGATCCTGGCATATACCCACCATAGATAAGAGGGGGCTACACTGCGTGGTGATTTGTATGGCTCTCCTGGATCATTACAATTTTTTTTAAATTAGATTAACATCTTGTGCCTTTTGTTAAAATTTGCAGTGCATTTCTTTCAAATGGCAAAAACTAAACTGAATGTAACAACACTGGGATAAACTATTATAATTTACATGATTCATTTTTATAATTCCCACCTAGTGTAGTATAAGGTTGGCAGAGACAGGATAGCTAGGTTTACTTTCTTCATTGGACTTATTGGCTCTTTGGCCATCAGCCTTTCTGTAATTCTCCTGGTATCTAAAGAAAATGAAGATTAGCATCAAAGCCCTTGCACCTAATTCTAACCTCAAACCTACTCGTAACTCTAGTGGGCTCACAACCCTGAACTTCCTGATCCTTCACATGTCCTAAGAAAAACACAGTGCTACTTTTGTTTTACTGAGAAGGAACTTGTGATAGAAAAAAACACAGCATGTAGAACCAGAAAGGCAGGGTGTCAAGTACTGGCTATGTAACTCTGCACAAAAAAAAAGAAAAAAGCTTTTTTTATTTCATTTCTCATGCTCACTTCAGCAGCACATATATTTCATTTCTCTAAGACTCAACTTTCTCATCTGTAAAATGTAAACAATGAAACCTCCCTTTCAATAGTGACTAGGGAAACAAAGGAAGCCCTGTGCATAGAAATTATTTTGGAGACGATTAATCCCATAGACATGAAAACATTTAAAATTGTTAACATACATTTTATTATCCACTTTGTTTTTGAGTCTTTAACTATAAAACTGTTAATGTTCCCTTCCCCAAATAAATTCTCAAGATCTCCTTTCTGACTTTACATTGGTAAAATAGATGTGAAAAGACTTTGAAAGGAGGCACGTAATGCCACAAGATTGTATTACTACTTTTCTCTTATGTGATTACCTTTAAAAAGTCAGCATTAAATTTTGACCTAACTTAACCTTGCTTTATAAACTTCCTTTCATTTATTTTGAAACTCTCTCATTTTTCATTGGCTATTATTAATATCAGCCACTGCTAATCCACACAGGTTAGGTGGAGAATATTATACTTTGTGTCTTTGCTCATTTCCTAGCAGTAGTAAATGTGACCTTGTGTTCAAGCTCAATTTTGTTCTGATTGAGTAAAAAAGAGCTTATTCACTTGTCTTTGTCTTGTTTTAAAAGTTACAATATCTGATTATAGTTATTCATCAGGGATAGCTAGGGCAAATAATGTGATTGGATAATTCCTTTTCTAACCTAACTCTCCAGTGTTGCTCCCCCACACGTTATTCTCTTGACCCTGAGGCAGAGTCAATTGCTCTTCTAACCACGTTTCTATAGGACCTAGTACTTACCTCAATTACATTTCTTAACACATTGCACTGGAACTATTTATTTACTTGATTCTCCAATTGCACTCTGACCTTCCACAGTTTTAATCATGATTGTATCCAAGCACTTAGAATCAAGAATGCTTTCCCATAACAATAGCAACAACTGCAACATTGTTTCCTCTCTCTGTATGCCAGGCAAGGTTCTCATTCCTTTTATACATATTAACCCTGTTAAAGAACAATATTTTTAAATGACAAAACCAGTAATTTCATAGAGATATGAATGACCATGTGTTGAAGATTTTATTTAATTCATAATGAGGGTAGCAAGTAGATGTTACAGTTGGTTCAAAGAGGAAGCCAAAGAAGCACATATTTACATAGCTTAAAAGACTAGTGTAGAAAATTACAAATGAACAAAAACTGGGTTGTTCCAATAAAAGGAAAGGGAGACAGCTAATGTTCCATCTGGCAAAATGTTTGTTATTTACAGATAAGAATTACTTCTCATAGTTGTACAATGACACTTTTGGGATGAGAATCAGACTTCCTAGAAGGGTATATTGTGGACAGCATAAAACTTTTCACAGAGCTACAATATTTTCCCTACAACCTTCTTAGTCTTCATGAAATCAGCAATATGTATTCAGTTCAATCAAAATACTAAAGTTTCCCATTAAATCCACTGAAGTTTTCTCATCTTCCCTGTCTTTCTTTCTAAATCTTACTATGATTTTTCACATGCATGCCTAGTTGTTAAAACATTTTAAGTGACCTCAGTAAACTATGGGCTTCTTATTGTATAATCTTGAATTCTGGAAATACACAAAGTAATACAATGTGTGAGAATATGCAGAACATATTACATTTTATCACAGAAGGAGACGAAAGAGACAAAAATAATTATGGACTGGAAGTTGCCAGGATGTGTCTCTGCACAAATTCAAATCTCCCTAGGCCAATTATGCACTTGTGTTAGTCAGACTTCTGTTACTATACCAAATAAGTGAGGATTAAAAAAAAAAAAAAAAAAAAACTTATAAAGAGAAAAGATTTCTTTTGGTTCATGGTTTCAAATGTTCTAGTCCGCCATCTATTGGTCGCGTAGCTTTGAAACATGTGGCTAGGCAATATATTATGTTGCGGTGGGAATGGTAGAGCATAATCACTTACCTTATGGCCAGGAAGTGAAAAAGAAGGAAAAGAAGTAAGAGGGAAGGAAGGAAGGAAGAAAGCAAGGAAAGAAAGAAAGAAAGAAAGAAAGAAAGAGAGAGAGAGAGAGAGAGAGAGAGAGAGAGAGAGAAAGAAAGAAAGAAAGAAAGAAAGAAAGAAAGAAAGAAAGAAAGAAAGAAAGAAAGAAAGAAAGAGAGAAGGAGGGAGGGAAAGAAGGAGAGAGAGAAGGCAAGAAAGCAAAGGGCTAAAGTCCCATTATCCTTTCCAGAGGCAAGCCATCAATTACCTGACGACCTGTCACTAGCCCACCCATTTTAAAACTTCTGCCATTTCCCAATAGGACCACCCTGGGGAGCATGTCTTTATCACGTGGATCCTGGGAGAACACTTTAGATGCAAACCACAAAGACATCCTAAGTTTTCTCTGGAATAAATTATCTCTATCTAACCATCATATTTCTCACATCATTTTTTTTTATTTTCCATGTCCTTCCTCTTTTTAAAATTTTTCTATTAGACATCTTTTTTCTGACAGGTAACTGTTTCTGTAACAGTATGGATACTGTTATTTCATTTCTTTTGCCACATACTGTCCTTTATCAGCTTTATGTTCCAAGGTAGGAATTTTCTAGATAACATTCCTGTACATATCCCTTAGATATGCCTTGGGTTCCCCAAGTCACTAAGCCTTGGCTGAAAATTGAAAAATATAAAAGGCAATTAGATTTGCTTACCAGCAATTTTCATTGTGTTCAGCCAATCATGGTGTCAGGAACTCGCTGTGTTGGCTTTGCCTTTGATGCTATCAGCATGAAGAAAAGTGAAGCAATATGAAAATTCAGTTCTCTCTGCATTCTTTACATGAACTATTTTTGGTTTGTCAGCCAAGAAAATGATGTATTCCTTCACAACAATCTTATAACCTGTTGACACAAGATAAAGAAATTGAAAGGGAGTCACTTAAAGAGCTGGAATCAAAGCAGTGGGGAAATTGTCTGAATTCATCTCCACCTCCCCCAGATATTTTTAAAATGAAATTACCACTCAGCTCTCAGTTACCTTGCTATTTTGCTCCTCTGCAGACTAAAATGGAGAAAAATTAATGGAAAATTGAATCAGACAACTTCCTCAAGAATTAAAAGAGATGCATATATAAATTATAATTTTCATTAAATTCAATGAAAATTACTTTTATTTTTAGAGTGTTATAACAATGGAAGCCATGAGAGTTACAAGCATTGCAAAAACATACAAGTATTGCTAAATATGGGCTAGAAATCTTTGAGGATCAGACAGTAGTTTATCTGTTCATTATTTATTCTTTTTCGACTCTCTTCTACCTGTTAGAAATGTTCTTAACTAATGCAAACTCTACCTTAAAATTTAAAGAAAATTGCATTACATTAACTTACTTTAATGTCTTAAACATACCATCTAACCACTTACCCTTCTTATGGCCTTTTATGGAGAAGGCTATTGCAAATATATATCCAAATAAAATTATTGGTAAATTATATAAACACTAGAAGCACATTCTAAATTAAGTAGATAAACATTCTTCCTATATTACCACAAGAAAGGTAATTAGTTGCTGAGATACTGAAAAAAATATCAAGGGTTTCTCCCTCTCACTTCCCAGTGAAAATTCATTCTCACAAAATACAGTGTTATTAGAAGTTCTCTAATGTATGCATATATATATATGCATTTGCGATTATAAATCACATCATTATAAATTGATGCTCTATTTTGCTTAATTCTTCTAATTATTAATTCTATAAGATAACTTTTTTCCACATGTTAATTTGAGGAAAAAAATTGTAGCCCCAGATCTGAAAAAATCTTTCATTACACCTACTACAAATCAATCCTGAACGAAGTTATCATCCATAAATATTGTGTAGACTATTAAAAAAGCAGATGTGAATGTAAACCTAATATCAGATTTTCAACTAGTCGTTCATATTTCCTTCCTTGAGAACACATGCAGTTAGATATCGTTGGAGGACTGACATCACAATAGTTCATTTCCTAACTACTTGTAAATTGAACATGGACACAGTCATATTATGAGTGACAACCGGAGAACGCAGTCTGTAGGGAATTTGGATAGGATGCAATGAAATCGAAGTCCCAAATTGCAGCAGCGCATCCTAGAGTGCAATCTGCCATTCAGTTTATTGTGCGCTTCTATTTGAATTAAATTACTTTTGTGCAAAATAATTGATTCTACAATCAAGGAGTTCACTGTGTGCTGTGACTGAGACATTGTTTCTTCAAGGCGTATTTACACACCTATCTTTATAGCGTTTCATTTTTGTGAAACTAATAAAAAAATCACACAGAAATTCAGCCTTGACAAAATTATTGTCCAGCACTATTATAGTATTTTTTAAATATTCAGATGTAGAATAATGATATTAATAAAATTGTAGAAAGCTATTCATGCATGAAATAAAGAGAACATTACTTTCACTGTCACAAATAAGTAGTATTCAATAACAAATACAACGTACACGAATGAAATCACATAGAATACATTATTTTGAAAGCATGACAATTATTGTTTTTTGTAGTTATATAAAAGAAGAACCTAAATATCACCTTAATCTCATTGTCCAATGAAAAACATAATATTCATATATCTATGCATATATCTATGTGTTTTATTTATTTTAATGTGAGCATAGTAATCTCTGGCTTACTTTTTTTTTTTTTGAGACAAGGTCTTGCTATGTAGTTTGGGTTGGCCTTGAGCTAACTATGTAGCCCAGGCTGGCCTCAAACTCGTGGCAATCCTCCTGCTTCAGCCTCCCAAGTGCTGTGATTATAACTGTGTGTCCCACCACACCTGGCTCCTGACTTACATTTTTAATTTGATTATATGTGGGATATTTTTACAACATTGCATGTGCTGTTCCATAAAGATTTTCAAAATCCACCTAGAATTACAAAGCATGAATTAATGTACTGCAAGTTATTTACCTGAATAACTTATTGAGCTAACGAACTGAGTTCCTTTATAAGAGCACTAGTCAAGAGGTATGTGTGATGCTCTTTGTGATATATCTATAGCCACAACTTACTGCTAAATTACATAATTATTAATATATCATGAATTTGGGGGTTGTTTTTAGCTCAAAATAGAAGATTTCATTTAGAAATTAATTTCCAATAATAATCATTTATGTGACTGTCAAAGTAAAAAAGAGAAAAGACATTGAAATAGCAACTCTGCTAAATTTAGACAGCTTGATAACACTCCATTTGTTCATTTTTCCTAATGAGCAATGTAGATACTACCAAGTACTTTTGATATGTCTTTTACACCATTAACCTATACATGTCTTCCTGTCTCAGTGGAGTTGTTTTAATTCGAGTTAAAATACATACTATGTTTGAATTTGTTTTCCACTTATTTGCTGCCAGATGAGCAAAATGTTTGCAAAAAAAATTGAAGTGGAGTAAATGGTTGGTATGGGAAATAGTGTTCCCAAATGGCATTGTGCAACACGTAAGTATATTAACTTCATTTTTAATTGTGGATTTGCTGCTAACCAGCACTTGATTGAGCCTTAGTTCAACCTATGACAGTAAAGAAAATACCGAGGGAATCATTACAAGACTGAAAATTGACTGGTGTAAGCGCCAATACCGAGAGCACAGTTGTCACGCAATGTAAGGTAACTAATGTTATCGTAACTTAAGTTTCTGGTTTAGCTTCCCGAGAGACTGCATATTAGCATTTTGTTTAATCTTTATAGTAAATAGGCAGTTTCCAGGGGCTGAGAGAAAAGAAAGGCAAATTATTTTTTTGATGGGTATAGAGCTTCGGTTTGGGAAGATGAAAAAGCCCTGGGGATGAATGACCATGATGTAGGACAACGTGAACATAATGTATTGTAAGATTCTAAAGTGGTTAAATTAGTAAGTTGTATATTATGTATATTATACCACAATTCCTAAAAATTAAAAATATTGTACCAAATTAAATAAAATAACTCATTTAACAATTATTCACCTTAAATTTAAGTGTGATTGAAAATAATACTCTTTTCTTTGTAGAAAGCCACCTTCCCAATTATAATCCGCAAGACCCAGCATTTAGATAATGCTGAGCAGATTTCTTGCCATGAGTTAGAGAAAAAAGGAGCAGTAGAATCTTGTTGAAATTTTACAATTTTGTTTAATAAACACTTTCAATATAGAGTCTCTCTCAGGTTTGTAATTTACTACATAATAGTTTGAAATGTGTAGAAAGAGCAAGGCAAGCAGTTGAAGGCCAAGAGTTTGAAGAATCTTAGGACATAAACTGCCTGTTGATGCTTCCTTTTGACAAGATGGACAACCAAGCTATTTGACTGAGCCAGAGTCTCCTGGAGTAGGAAAGTTATGCTAAAGATGATGAAGGAATAATAAAAACATAGTGCTATAGAGACAAAGTGGTGTGTGATGGAAGAGACGGGTGGACACTGATATGTACCTCAGTCCTCAGTTTCCAAGCTTTGTAAGAGTTGATGGTTGTGGTTCTCAACCACCATTTTCATAATGTCGGCATTTGCAAGATAGAAGAAATGCTAATTGAAACTGCAGTTTATTCACCTAAGCCTCAAAATCTCATTATTCACCCCCCTCCCCACACACACACATACAGGCACTGTCAACTTGGATTCTCCTGAGTTCTTCAAAAATGCATTTTGGGTGGGCTTAGTGGTAACACCTGTAGTCCCAGTACTCAGGAGGCTGAGGCAGGAGGATCGATACAAGTTTGAGGGCAGCCTGGACTACATAACGAGATACTGTCTCCCTGTCTCCAAAAACAAACAAGACAACAAAACAGCAAACAAACAAAGAAAGCATTATATTCCCTTACCTTACCTTTGCCTAAAATGTCCTCTTCCTCATCCTGACCACAATAATTCATAAGTGACATCACAGCTCTAGATTAAGAGGAATCTCTCTGCCTTTTCATTATACATCTGTAACTGTACTGCATGTCTCTTTTCTCCAAAAGAACATAAGCTATCTAAGACAGGGACTTCATCTCTTTTGTTTACTGTGTCTCTCCCTGGCACAGGTGCAACTAACTATTGTTAAAGGGAATATGTGGTCACTGCAGGAAGTATCAGACTATACAGATAAACAGAAGAGAAATATATTTGCCATATTTTATACCTATTTTTAGAGAACTAGTCAAGTGATTTATTTGATACGATGGCCATTTTTTCCTCTTATTTGATCCAACAACCTGTTAAATTTTTTTCTTAAGAAATCATTCTCCGGCCGGTGAGATGGCTCAGTGGCGTAAGCGCCTGCCTGGCAAGCGCGAGGGACCGAGTTCAACTCCCGGAACCCACATACGAAAAAGGGCCGGTGATATCGCTCAGCGGCACAGGCGCCTGCTGGCATGCGAGGTCCTGAGGTCGACCCCCGGTACCGACAAAAAAAAAAAAAAAGAAAAAGAAATCATTCTCTTTCATAAATGTACTAATTTTTAGTTTTAGTCTTGAAACCAATGTTTAGTTCACTTATTTTCACTTTTACTCTTACTTTTTAAAACTAAAGAAATTAATTGAAGTTTCAAGTTTTCCCACAAATGACAAACATGCAATTTTTTAATTTATTCTATGTTGGTGTAATATGGATTGTTCCCAATAGTATTTAATACTAACCACTATGCAAATAATGTTTTGCTGAGTACTTTTTGACCTTAAAACTTCCTGCTCCTAATGATGCATATATTTAACATAATGTATATATATTTTGAAAGGATAAAAAGAATAAAGGCTAAATAGGTTTTTAAAGACATTTATAAACTCTAAATAAAGAGGTAAAGAATTTTGCTATGTCATCTGTATTTCTAAGATATACTCTCTGCACAACTTAAATTACTTCACCAGTAATAATTTAAGATTTCAGAAACTAGTGGTTTAAAACCAAATATTGTACCTATATTTATAATTTTTTCCAACTAGTGATAATTATTTTAAGTTGAAGATATATTTACTATTGATGCAATTTAGGAATTCTGAAAATACTTTATATCTAGTAAATAAAATAGATTGACTTCAAAATTAAACCTCCTATATTCTTATTCACATTTATTGAATATCTGTACTTCCAGTTGTTCATTTTTTCTAATATATTTTTGGATTTATATATTTCATTATTTGTGTGTGTGTAAAGATCTTACCCTTCTTTGAGAATTTGAGTTTAACTTAAAATTTTAGTCTTTTATTTATTTTTAAAAGTTCCTTTGTGTTGAGTCTAGTTTGTCTGAAATTAACTATTTTTTTTCAACTTGACTGCTAGACGAATCACATTCTGATGTGAAATGATGATGGAAAATGTATGATTTTACTTGTTCACAGATAAACTGCATGAACTGATGTCAGTTTTGTCAAAGAAAAATTGCACTGGACAAAGTTAAGGAGGCAAAAAAAAAAAAAAGAGTTTAATGAAGACAACTGCAGTTGGGGCCACTGACTACTGTAATAGGGAGAAAGATTAAACACCATTTGTGTTTGATAATTGGCACTTATGGAAGAGAGCTCTGATCATTTCAGGAAGACTGAGAGGGAGAGGCGCCATCACTCTTGATAATTACATTTCAAAGGGATTGCTCCCAGGTCCTTGAGAAAGACACTCCTGGTTATCAAATTGGCAAGAGAATGGGAAAAGCCTTCTATATCCTAGGGGCAGAGATAGAATTTACAGTTGTATGTTTTCTCAACCAAGTCCTCTTAAAAGAAGAGAGGTTAGGGACTCAAAGTCAGGAAGAAATCTGTCTAAAGTTTAATGTAGCTGAGGGGAACAATAAAATGTCTTAGTTTTACAGCTAGTGTTTTTTTTATTTGTCTTCTACTCTGCCAGCATTTTTGAATGCTTAAATAGGTAAGTTTCCTTGCCCATCATTAGTTCTTTCCTATTTGTCTTAGGTTAGGTTGCTATAACAAGAAATTTCATGAACTGAGTGGATGTAAATTGATTTCTTGTGGTTCTGGTGGCTGGGAAGCCAAAGATCAAGACAGGCTTGGTGTCTGGTGATGACCTTCTTCTTGGTCCATGGATTACCATCTTTTCACTTTGTCCTCCCATGGCAGAAAGGAGCGTGTCAATGGGTTCTCTGGGGTCTGTATTACAAGGGCACTAATCCTATTATAACTGCTCCACCTTGACCTAACTATCCCCCAAGGCCACCTCCTAACATCATCACACTGGGAGTTATGATCTCGGCATATGAATTGGGGGTAGAGGCACACATTCAGTCCGTAACTCCATCCTTATGTAGCAAAACTCTTACCTTACACATAGCACCCATGTTTCAAAGTTGATATTTTTGTTTGTTTGCTTTGTTTTCTCTTTCTTCAATGAGATTGATATAGGACCTTCAGATCATATAAGATAAATAAACGTAATTCCCAACCTGCTAGATATCTGATATGCCGAGTTCATGTTCCCCAAAATAGAAGAATGAATTCTAAGGATCAACGGAGGTTAAGAGTAGCAAATTTGATTGAGGGAGAGACAGATCCTACCTGAGAGAGACAGGGGAAGGCCTGAGTGGGTTGCCATGGACCTCACTTTCCAGGGAAAGTTTTATAGAGCAAAATCCCGAGATGGGTACAAGGTGGGACAGAACTATAATCAACTAATTATAGTATAGCCAGTTAGGTAATATTGATCCAATGGGGAAGCAAGTCATGTAGCAAGTGCACATGGAGAGACAAATAACTTTTCAGGAAGGGATGGGTTTATGGGTCTTGTTCACCCACCCAGATGACTGATGACTCTCTAGACTTTATTGGACCAGGTGTTACCACTTATCTTATCCCTTGGGGAGGCACATAGGCCTGGTCATTATGTCTTTATTTTAAAGCTTCTCCTCCAACAGATGTGCCTCATGCCACAATATGTTTTTATCTTTTGTACTGACTCTCTCAAGGGCCTAGCCCTGTCTGACTGCCTATAATATTTCTACCTAACTTAGCTGTCTATAATAAGATGAGAGAAATCCTGGACTGTAACGTTCTTCAAAATCATCTTGGATGGGTTTTCTTCAAATGCTGCAGTATTCACATGGAGAGATTACTTTCAGACATGAAGGTGAAGGGACTGTTGATGAAAACAGACTCTCAGTTTAGGTTGCCACAGCAGGAGAGGCACAGGAAGGCATCAGTCCCCATTGTGTGTCAAGAAAACGATGTTCCGTATGAGGCTGGGATTCAGTACTGGGCATGGTAGCCCTGAGGTGCATAGGAGGCCAGCCTTGAATGAACTGATCTTCAGTACAACTGAAAAAGATTCAAGGGACAGAGCCCACCTTCAAAGCACTGGTCTAGTCTAGCCAAAGCTGAACAGGGTGACAGGCTAAGCCTCAGGTCACCAGGAAGCTATTTAAGAATTCTGTGAAAGCACAGTGGTGAAAGGGATTTCATGTGGAGCTCCTTCTGCTGTCCTACTTCCCCTCATCCCTCACTGTTACAGATGAGGTTAGTTGATGGGATTTTGCCTCATCTCATCCAAGTCAGATGGAATATTTCTGAGATAGCTGTTGTTTGCTTTCTTCTGTCTCATTCCTGCTCATTAAATCTCACAAAAATCCTCGAAGCTCATAGCAATGTGTGTGTCCAAATGGCTGATACAGTGGTTACGATTCTGTATCCCTCCTCCTATCTTTCCTTTTTTTTTAAACTATTTCTTTAATTTGAAAATGAAAAGAGATGAAGTTTAGAAATTAGTAATACTAGGGGCCAGTGAGATGGCTCAGTGGGGTAAGCGCCTGCCTTGCAAGCGCAAGGGCCCGAGTTTGAGTCCCGGAACCCACATACGGAAAAGGGGCCAGTGATATCGCTCAGCGGCACGGGTGCCTGTTGGCGTGCGAGGTCCTGAGGTCGACCCCCCGGTACCCACAAAAAAAAAAAAGAAATTAGTAATACTATCCCTGTAGTTTTTACAATTTGCCATTTTAAAAAATATTTTTTAGGATTAAACCTACATTAGAAGGTATTGTAGAAGAAATAAAGTAAATAATACGGAACTAGGAATAATATATTTTATTTTTATTTTTATTTTTTTGTGGGTACTGGGGGTCGACCTCAGGACTTCGCGCGCCAGCAGGCGCCCGTGCCGCTGAGCGATATCACTGGCCCTTTTTTCGTATGTGGGTTCCGGGAGTTGAACTCAGGCCCTCGCACTTGCCAGGCAGGCGCATACGCTGCTGAGCCATCTCACCAGCCCAAGGAATAATATTTTTAAAAGAGATTCATTTTATTTTTTGTTTTAATGTAATAAAGTACATATTGATAAAGAAAATATTAAAAGCACTCTTCTTGCTCATATGAAAAAATAAAATGAAATTTCATAACGAGATAGAGAATAACAATAGTTATTACATTTTTAACAAGGAATCTAATACCTGCATTTGACATTCAAATTTGACACATGGTTCATATGGTACATTTCTTTTAAGACCTTGCTGTTTATAAGTGAAGAGTATGTATTAGCACTCTGTATTTTGAATATTATAGAATCGAGCCTAACTTGAACTCTTGGAACATGTAGCACAGTGTGAGTACTTAGCTGACCTAGAAAAACTCTCCATGGGACCAAGAAATAATTAGAACTTTGAATGCATGAAAGTGGAGACATATTTTATATTATTTAAAATGTTTCAATTGTACTACTGGAGAGTAAAAGACCTTCTATGACTTTGTTGGTAGATTTTTTTTTTTTAGTGCTTAATTTAAAAAAGGAGTTATGCTGAATATTGCTTATTTGCAATCAGAAGATCTCAATGTATTTAAGAGAAAGTTTTTCACCTTAATAAAATAGAAATACCTCCAAACTAGGGAGATAAGGGTCTTTTATACACAAACAAAAACATTAACAAAAAGAGACACATATTAAGTACTGATGGTGTCGCAGATATAATCCTAGCTACCTGGGCTACATAGAAGACACAAGTCCTACTTTCCAAAATGTTACATATAAAGAAATTCCTCTCTGGTCCCTTGTGACAATTATTGCAAAGTAAAATCCATGACATAGTTGATATAGGTAATGGGGATGGGCAATCAGAACAGTAAAAAAAATAACTTATTAGGGAAGAAGTTTTTATGAGCTTTGAAGGGCAAGGATTTATGACATAGGAAAAAATTACAGCAACTCTAGTCAAGTCTATTATAGATAAGATACTAGTACTTCAACATATAGCTCTGTTGATGATGGGGAAGTCTACTTTTCCCTTCCACCTCTTTTTGGAACACATGCTTTCTGGTTGGTAGGTAACTCCAGTGGGTTCTGACTGCTTCCAGGTATCAGTGTGTGGCTGTGCAGGCATCTGTGGGGTCTGTCAGTATGCAGATGCCAGAGGTTTGACTCAATAGGTCGGGATGGAGTGAGATCATCTGTATATATATATTTATTTATTTTAATGCATTCTTGATTTTGGCATGGTGGAAACACAGGACTGCAATTCAGTGTAAGTACCATCGCCATTCTAATAGATGATTACTGTGAAACTACTGATTGGTAAAGTGCTGCTTCACAAATTCCATAAAAATATGCATCATTTGGGGGCCTTGGCAAGTGCTGATTCCAATTCAGTAAGCTTGGGTTGAGAACTGAGATTCCATTTTTCTATCAAGCTCCTACAGGGTGTGGTTACACAGACAGCAGCGAGGCCCCAGAGGCAACAGCCAGGTTAGTGGTTTTTGTTTTTATTTCTCATTTGCAAATAAGCTTCTTTTGGGGGCATCTCAAATCACAAGTTCTTTCATTTAACTACACCAATTCAGTTATATTAGCACAGTCATCTACACCCAATAGAAAAGACCATTTTGTACTAACAGAAAACACAAAATGAAGCAAAAATGGACTTTAAGCGTCTTCCAAATCAATTCATTCATTTCACTTATGAGAATATTATTCTAGTCTTAACATCTGATTGGTAATAAGAGCATGTTATAATCAATGGATACTTCTTTTTTATATTTTTCAGAGTAGATTTAGTAGATTTTCAGGGTAAAGAAGAGTAGCAGTTACAGTTTGAAAAACCTATTAATGTTATGATTCTTCTAGTCCCATGGAGTTTTTAGTGACCTTCACCTGCCTCTTTTTATGGCCATTAAATGAAATACATATTTTATAGCCCCACTGTTCCTGAAACTATCAAGTAATTATGAGGAGGTCCACAAAAATCATGAATCATTTCTTAAGAGATGCCACAAGATGCTTATTCAATGTCTTTGTTCAAATTTCTCCATAATCCTGATTAGATTGAAGTACTTATCAAAACATTTCTGTGTGTCACTTACATGTAAATTTCAAGACTGTGTCCTCAGGACTTTCTATATCCTGGAAAAAATGAACAAAGCAATTAAATTACTCTCCCAGTTGTTAAAACCTGAATAATGTTAGGAAGGAGGCATCGCATCTTGATTTCAGTAAACTCTGAAATGACAAGTGAGATTATCTTTGTTCTTATCCTGCAAAGGAGATATTCACAGAGAAAACTATCATTAATAATTTTATTTTCTTAATTTTTGAGGATAAAATAGTAAAGCTCCTTTAATTTGCAAGCATAAACTTCAAGTCCTAAGTGTTAATATTACAAGTTAGGAAACTACTCATAGAAATTGGAAATATTTGTCCCTGGGCAAAGTTTAACTTTTATATCATCAGAAAGAGTATTTAAACCTTTTTAAAGGAAACATCAATTCTAATTTTTTTTGCATACTATACATTCTAAGTTGTCCTAGTGAGAAGCCACAATATATTCCAAAACAAAAATCTTTTTTCATTCATCCAACAATTCATTCACTTATCATAGTGTCAGCTGGACTCAGCTTTTGATATTAAGTACTGTAATACTATTCGTTGTGAAAAACGGATGAAAGGAGCTGCCATCCTTGGAACTGTTGCACGTAAAGCAACAACTATACCTTTTACTTCCTGTCACAAATCCTTACGAGAAACTATTACTTCAAAACATCAACATTTTATATTTTCAAACCAAAGCTATTACATAAATTATATCACTTGGTATTTTTTAAAAGCTTCATATTGCTCTATAATATGCACATAAATTAAAACATTCTTTTTTTATTAATCTTTAAGGATCAATTGATTATATGTCATGAATTGCTTATGAAACTGCTTTTATTGTCATATCAAATAATAGGCACTTGGAAAACTGACATTCAAATCATTTTATAAGTTACTTTTCATTAGCACCCAGAAATAGGCTTAATTAATATTTCATGTGTTCTTTCTGTTCCAAAGATTTGACTAAAATCTGAATCTGGGCTGTTTTAACATTGATGTTCTAGAGGCAGACATAACATTTGGAAAAAAAGAGCAAAGTAAAGAAAGGATAGAATGGAAGTAAAGAAGCAAGAAAGAATAATAGGAAAAGGTAAAGAGAAGGAAAAGAGGCAGGAAAAATTTAAAGATGGAGAAACAAAGGAAAGAGAGGGAAAGAGTGTGGAATGCTACAGACTGGCAGATACCACACTGCAATTATGCTGGTGTTTCCTACTTAAATGATTATGTGGTTGGTCAGCTATGTTGGTGATGGCATACAGTGACTTATTCCTGAGAGCAGAGTGCCTGTGGTCAAGGAAGAAGGCCAAGAAGCCATTTTCAGTGTGTGACCTTGGGCAAGTCATTTCACTCCTGTGCCTCAAATTTACTGTATTTTAAAATGGGAATCATATTAGCACTGAAATCCCAGAACTCTTTTGAATACCGGAGTTAATTTATAGCACTCAATAAATGTTAGCTATTAGAACTAGTGGAAGAGTTTGCCATTCCACCTCTTATTTAAACAACTTGTACATGGTGTTAAATTTCTACATCAGTTGTCAGTTGTTGTGTGTGAGCTTATACTCCAAGTCAGCCAGAACCCCAGAAGGAAACTTTACACCCTCAAAAGTTTTAACAGAGGAGCATTGAATGAAGGGAATTTTATAGAAATGAGAGCTGTTGAGGGAGAATTCACAGGGGTGGGTGAAGAACTCAACTAGAGACAAGATGCTGTTACCCCCTCCTCCTCACCTTGCTTGAAGGGGCAAAGTGATTAGATGTGAAAGAGGACTCACCTAAAAGAATCTATCTATCTATATCTATCTATCTATCTATCATCTATCCATCATCTGTCTCTCTGACATAGTGTACTTTTGACATTTGAGACTAGTAATTCTTTGCTGTTGGGTGGGAGTACCCTGCATCTTGTAGCATGTTTAGTGGCACCCCTGGTGTCTACCCACTAGGTACCAGAATGATCTCTCTCCACAACCCAAAATTCCTCCAGGCACTATCCAGTGTTTCTTGTGAGACAAAATTATCCTAGCTTGGCAACCACTGCTATAGTGGAAACCAGCCTCTCCCTAGCAAGGCCAGCATGAGTTGAAAGGAATAGATACCCCATTTCTCTCCCATTACTGCTGAGCACCTTTTACTTATGACACTAATCAAACCAGATAGCAAGGTGAATATGTCCAGGCATGAAATGAGGTTCCTTAGGCAAAAGACAAGGCAGAGAAGGGTGGGCAAATGTTCTGAGAGGCAAAAGGACAATAGCCAATATGCAGCACAAAGATATGTATTAAATTAGCACTAACTGGGCCCCTCTGCCATAGTCATGATTGTTAGGAGTAACATAAAAAGACAAGGAGCACTGCAGCTTGTAGGTTCTTAAGAAAATGTATTAATCCCATGCTCCCCAGATGGACACCATGGGGGATAGAGCCTATGTGGATTTACATATCTTCCCAGCTTAAATTCTGTGTGTTCATTTAAAACAAATGGCACAAGGAAAAAAATAAAAAGATCCAGTTCACATATAACTGTTTCCACCTCCCAGTTCCAACTTCATTTATATTTTATGTAAAACAGCATTGTATAATATAGAATTAGAGGAGATGTTTAAGAAAGAAAGATATGAGTTAGCTGGGCATGGAGGGGCACACCTGTAATCTTAGGTACTCAGGAAGTTGAGGCAGGAGGATTGCAAGTTTGAGGCCTGCCTGGCCAATATAATGAGGCCCTGTCATACTTTAAAAAAAGGAAGGAGGGGGGATGGTGAGATGGCTCAGCAGCATAAGTACCTGCCTGGCAAGTGCGAGGTCCTGAGTTTGACTCCTGGAACCCATGTATGAAAAAAGGGCCAGTGATATCGCTCAGCGGCACGGGTGCCTGCTGATGCATGAGGTCCTGAGATCAACCCCTGGTAGCCACAAAAAAAAAAAAGGAAAGAGGGAAGGAAAGAAGGAAGGAGGAAAGGAAGGAAAGAGAGGAGGAAGGAAGGAAGGAAGGTGAATATGAATCATAATTCTCCTAAACTCAGAGGTGTTTTCCCTATAGAAAGTTTCAGCATCTTGTGACAGCCAGTATACTTACACTTGGAGCCTTCCCTTTGGTCCAGAATGGAACACCACTTAACAATCTATACTGTATTAAATTATAAAATTTCACTCACCTCTCTTTTATGAAATTGTATCTTGCCATCTGCAGAAGAACAACACTTTCTCACAAAATGTTGCATTGCTGCAGTCACATCTTTTCCACTACTGTGACAGCAGTCACCTGCATTCGTGAAACTCCTCACCACACCATTATGTTGGTGCCTGTATAAGTCTGTTTGTGCTACTGTAAAAAAAGAAAAGCTGAAACTGTGTGGCTTGAACAATAGAAACTGATTTCTCACAAGATTTCTGGAGTCCAAAATCACAAGATCAAGACGCCAGTATGATAAGATTCATTCTACAGCTCTTTCACTTGGATTATGGGCTGTAGCTATCTTGCTGTATGCTTGTATGAACTCTTCTTCCTGTGAATAGGAAAAGAAAGAAAGAGAGAGCCAGAGAGATGGGTGGGGGGATTTCTCTGGTTTCCCACTTATGAAGAGAATTCCATCATATCCGTGCTCAACTTCATGACTTAATTTACCCTTAATTACAACCTTAGAGCCCATATCTCCAAGTATAGCCATACTGGGACTTTAGGGTTTCAACATATGAATTTGGGAAGGACACAACATTCTGTCCATAATATTCTGCTCCTGGTCACACAAAATTTATGTCCTGATTGAATAAAAATGCATTCATTCTACCCCAATAGTCTTCAACAACTTAACTTAGTTTTACATCATGGAGAGTGGCTGGCTGAGCTCAGAACTCAGAGCGGCTGTGGGCTCCAACTAATGGCTCCCAGCTGGGGTCAGACCTACAGAAGGTGTGCTGATCACTGCAGGCTGAAAGAGTCTGGTCTCAGCCAAAAGGCGCAGGCTTGCTGAGATTATCCACTACCCCACCCAAAAGCTATTCCTGGCTTGCTGGGATGGATCGGCACAGATTGGACTCTGTCTACCAGTGACAGCAGAGTCAAACCTGGAAATGGACTTCTTTTTTCTCTCTCTCTTGTTTATTTTTGTTGTGGTTTTGTTTTTGTTTTTGTTTTTTCTCCTTCATTGTTTGATCTTGTTTGTATATGAGTGCGAACATGGTTTCTAGTCTATTTGTGGTGGTGGTTCTGGTTCTGCACTCTTCTTTATATCTCTTCCTTCTCTCTTTCCTTCCAGTCTTCTGCACCAGTTTTCCAAAGTTAGCATGATTCCCTCTATCCTCCAGCCTTACTTCTAACCTCTTTCTCTTCTTCCACTTCTCTATTTTCTCTCTAACCCCTTTTAAATTTTAACCCCTGAGGGCAAAATTGACATATGAAGGAGTTGTATATGGCATAATTTTCTGGTTTGTTTTAGATTTTGTTATATAACCACAAATCTAGTTCATATGGTTGAAGGGGGCAAATTAATGGCCAGCTCAGTTTGTCATTTTCTAGGCTGTGTTTGATGTTTTTGTCATTGCTGATGGTACTACTATAGTCAAAAGTGATATAATTGTTCTAAAGAGCTGTTCTTCCTGGTATTCCAAGACTGAGATAGACAAAGGGTCACAGAAAATACTGTGGCACAGTGCTAAAGAACCATGGGCTGCACTAAACAGACAGAAACTTCTCATCCCCAACAAATTGAAGAATTAGGATCTTGCAACAGACTCAAAACCCAGAAATCAGCTATACCTGGAGACTACATCAGAGAAGTAGTCATTTCCTAAGTGTTCTAAACATTAGCAATAAAACAACCAACCATAGGCAATTTACAGGCATTACCCCAGGAATTAAACTAAAAAAAGAAAAGAAAATGAGAAGACACTTAAATAAGATGCAACCCCAGACATCCTGTTCACCAAAGGTAAACCCAGGGGGCAGTGAAGTGGGACTATCTGAAAGCCACCCACCTGGCCCCTCTGAAGTGGTAACAACAAAGCAATTGAATGAGGCTTTAGAAAAAATCAAATCAGAAATAATTTCTCAGATAAATGCAGAGATGGTTTCCACAATGAAAACCATGCTTAGGGACTCTAGAGCAGATACAGACAAAAAATAAATAAATGAGCTTAAGAAAATATGGAAGCCATGAATGCTCAGCATAGGAAGGAAATGGAATCCTTAAGGCAGATTCAAACAGATATCCAGGAGGACAAAAATTCCACTGAAAGTATGTGCAGCAGATTAAGCCAATGTGAGGACAGGATCTCAGATATCTATATCTGAGACTGGCTTGCAGTTAGCAATCACAAAAAGAATGATTTCTTAAAAATAGCAAGGGACCATGAGAAATCAATCCAACAGCTGCTAGATGAGGCAAAGAAAAATCAATTTCATTGATTAGAATCAATGAAAAAGCAGGAGATAGCACAAATGATATTAAAAAAAAAAAAAAACTATGCAGACGTCATGGCAGAAAACTTCCCTGGTAGAGAAAAAGAATTTGACATACATATAAGTGAGGCATATAGAACACCAATTAGCCATGATCAAAAAAAAAAAAAAATCTACAGCCATGCATATCATAGTCACGATTCCAGAAATTCAATACAAGAACAGAATATTAAAAGCTGTAGGGAAAAGAAATAAATCACCTATAAAGAAAAGCCCATCAGAATCACAGATGACTTCTCAGGACAAACCCTCAAATCAAGGAGAGCTTGGAGTGGAGTATTTCAAACTCTGAAAGGAAACAACTTCCAGCCCAGATTGATGTGCCCTGCAAAACTATCTTTCAAAACTGATGGAGAAATAAGAAACTTCCATGACAAAGAACATCTGAGGAAATTTATGACCACCAAACCAGCCCTCCAAAATATTTTGAAGAACATTCTAGAAAGAGATAAACATGACTGCAATTCCATGAACCCCAACAGAAGAAATCCTCAAGGCAAGGCAAGCAATCAAACAGAGGGAGGGGAAAAAATGGGGTAGCCAACAACAGGAAAATAACATGACAAGGATAAGTCAACACATACAAGTTATAACCATCAATGTTAATGGGCTCAATTCACCAATCGAAAGACACAGACTGGCAGAATGGATCAAGAAGCAAGATCCAACATTTTGCTGCATACAAGAAACACATTTAATTCAAAAGGAAATTCATAGACTGAAAGTCAAAGGATGGAAAACAATACTCCATGTGACAGGAACCCAGAAAAAAGCAGGAATAGCTATTCTATTTTCAGACAAAGTGAAATTAAAGCCAACAGTGATTAAGAGAGATAAAGAAGGTCACTATATCCCTGTAAAGGGAACAATCCAAGAGGAAGAGATAACAATCATAAATATATATGCAGCAAATATCAGTGCACCCAACTATGAAAAACCAATATTAATGGGCATGAAAAATTAAAAAGTATTAATACAGTTGTGTTGGGGGATTTATACCCCACTGTCACAAAAAGACAAATCAACTAGACAAAAAAACCAACAATGAAATATTAAAACTCAACCAAATTTTTGAACAGAAGGACTTAGTAGATGTCTACAGAGTGTTCTACCGCACAACATCAGAAAACATATTCTTCTCAGTTGCACATGGGACATTCTCCAACATAGATCAAATATTAGCTCATAGAACATGCTTAAGTAACTGCAAAGGAATTGAAATTATCCCATGCATATTATCAGACAATAGTGCAATGAAATTGGAAATCAATGGCAAAAGAAACCACAAGAACTTCATGAACACATGGAAATTAAATAACACCCTCCTGAACAACCAATGGGTCACAAATGAAATTAAAGAAGAAATTAGACAGTTTCTATAATTAAATGATAACAACAATAAAACATACCAGAACTTATGGGACACAACCAAAGCAGTCCTAAGAGGGAAATTTACAGCAGTAAATACCAATATCAGGAAAATAGAGCAAGCACAAATAAACAAAATAATGGTGAACCTCAAACTTCTAGAAAAGGAAGAGCAGGCTAAGGCAAAAGCTCATATGAGGGAGGAAATTATAAAGATCAGGGCAGAAATTAACACATTGGAGACTAAAAAACAATACAAAGAATCAATGAAGTGAAGAGTTGGTTCTTTGAAAGATTAAATAAAACTGACAAACCATTATCCAACCTTATCACAAAAAGGAAAGAAAAGACTTAAATCCATGTAATTAGGAATGAAAAAGGTGAAATCACAATGGATCCTGAAGAAATCCAGGAGATCATCTATACCTACTTTGAAAACTTGTATTCTAATAAGATGGAAAATGCAGAAGAAATGAACAGATTCCTAGACACAGATGAATTACCAGAGCCAAATCAAGAAGATATAAAAATCCTAAATAAACCAATATCAATCAATGAAATCGAAGATGTAATTAAAAACCTACCAACAAAGAAAAGCCCAGGCCTTGACGGATTCACTGCTGAATTCTATAAGAAATTTAGAGAATACCTAACACTACTACTTCTCAAACTCTTTAATGAAATAGAAAGGGAAGCAATACTCCCAAATTCATTCCTGGAAGCAAGCATTACCCTGATAACAAAACTGCAGAAGAACTCAACTAAGAAAGAGTATTACAGGCCAATCTCCCTAATGAATGTAGATGGAAAAATCCTCAGTAAGATACTGGCAAACAGAATGCAGCAAATTATCAAGATTATACCCCATGAACAAGTGGGACTCATCCCAGTGATGCAGGGACGGTTCAACATATGTAAATCAATAAACATAATACACCATATTAACAGAGCCAAGGACAAAAATCATATGATTGTTTCAATAGATGCAGAAAAACTTTTAACAAAGTCAAGCAGCAATTCATGATAAAAACCCTACAGAGAACTGGAATAGATGGTCTTTATCTCAATCTGATAAAAGCCATCTATGACAAACCACCACCCAACATCATACTAAAGGACAAAAACTGAAAGTTTTCTCTCTAAAATCAGGAAAAAGACAAGAATGTCCACTGTCTCCACTCTCACTCAACATAGTCCTGGAAACTTTAGCCAGAACAATTAGACAAGGGAAAGAAATAAAAGGAATAACAATAGGAAAGGAAGAAGTTAAATTATCATTATTTGCAGATGACATGATACACTACATAGAAGACCCCAAAAACTCCACTAAAAAACTGCTAGATTTAATAAGCAAATTCAGTACCATAGCTGGATACAAAGTCAACACTCAAAACTCTAAAGCCAGGGCCGGTGAGATGGCTCAGCGGCGTAAGTGCCTGCCTGGCAAGCGCGAGGGCCCGAGTTCGACTCCCGGAACCCACATACAAAAAAAGGGCCGGTGATATCGCTCTGCGGCACGGGCGCCTGCTGGTGCACGAGGTCCTGAGGTTGACCCCTGGTACCCACAAAAAAAAAAAAAAAAAAAAAACTCCAAAGCCTTCTTGTACACAAATAACAAACTCACTGAGAGAGAAATTAGCAAAACCACATTCTTCACAATAGCATCCAAAAAAATAAAATACCTAGGAATCAACCTAAAGAAGGATGTAAAAGACCTCTACATTAAAAACTACAGTACTCTGAAAAGGGAGATTGAAGAAGATATCTGAAAATGGAAAGATATCCCTTGCTCTTGGGTAGGAAGAACCAATATAGTGAAAATGGCCATACTTCCAAAACTGTTATACAGATTTAATGCAATTCCTATCAAAATTCCTATAGCATATCTCACAAAATCAGAGAAAACAATCCTACAATTCGTTTGGAACCAGAAGTGACCTAGTAGCAAAGGCAATTCTGAGCAACAAAGGCAAGGTAGGGGACATCACAATCCCTGACTTGAAATTATACTATAAAGCTACTTTGATAAAAACAGTGTGGTACTGGCAAAAAACAGACCTGTAGATCAATGGAACAGATTAAAAGATGCAGAAACAACTCCAGACATACTAAGCCACCTTATCTTTGACAAAGGTGCCAAACACATTTACTGGAAGAAAGATAGCCTCTTTAATAAATGATGCTGGAAAAACTGGCTCTGCACATGCCAAAGATTAAAATTGGACCCATGTCTGTCACCATGCACTAAGAAAAATTCAAAATGGATCAAAGATCTAAATATTAAAACAGAAACATTAAATCTGCTGGAAGATAGAATAAGTAAAACTCTTGAAGACAATGGTGTAGGTAAAGACACCAATAAAACCCTGATTACAAAGGAACTATCACAAAGAATGAGCAACTAGGATCTCATCTTATTAAAAAGCTTTTGCACAGCAAGAGAAACCACCAACAGAGTGAAGAGACAACCCACGATATGGGAAAAAATCTTTGCCAGATGTTCCTCAGATAAAGGAGTACTATCGTGCCGGTGAGATGGCTCAGCGGCTTAAGCGCCTGCCCTGCAAGCGCAAGGGCCCGAGTTCGACTCCCGGAACCCACATACGAAAAAGGGGCCGGTGATATCGCTCAGCGGCACGGGCGCCTGCTGGCGCGCGAGGTCCTGAGGTCGACCCCCCGGTACCCACAAAAAAAAAAAAAAAAAAAAAAAAAAGGAGTACTATCGAGAACACATAAAGAACTCAGAAAAATCAGACCCCCTAAACTTAAAGACCCAATCCAAAAATGGGCATCTGAGATGAATACATGCTTCTCAGATGAAGAAATACAAACAGAAAATAAATATATGAAAAAATGTTCAACATCAGTGGTCACTTGAGAGATGCAAATTAAAACAACACTGAGATTCTATCTCACCCCAGTAAGAATGGCTATTATCAAGGATTCAATGAATAACAAATGCTGGAGGGGCTGTGGGGAAAAAGGAACCCTTCTCCACTATTTGTGTGAGTGTAGACTGGTGCAACCACTATGGAAATCAGGGTGGAGTTTCCTTAAAAACCTAGGATTGGAGGTCCGATTTGACCCAGATATTCCTCTTCTGGGTATCTTTCCAGAAGAATTAAAAACATCATACCACAGCAATATATGTGCACCCATGTTTATAGCAGCATAATTTATAATAGCTAGATCTTGGAAACAACCCAAATGCCCATGAACCGAGGACTGGATAAAAAAGATGTGGTCTTTTTATACAATGGAGTACTACTCAGCCATAAAGAAGGATAAACTGAAGTCTTTTATAGGTAAATGGATGCAACTGGAGACCATTTTCATAAGTGAAATAAACCAGACATACATGTGTAAACATCATATTGTCTACCTAGTGTGAGAAGGGAAAAGAAAAAATTATATATATGTATATATACAAAAGACAGTTAAGATAGTTATACTACTAATTTCTCTTAGTTCATTGAAAAAAAGTTTGTGCTAGTATTGTTTGGACAATTAAATGCTGCTATCTCGTATTCTGAGTAACTAGTTTGGAGACAGCAATACACAATGTATTAACCATTGTTACCCTCCTGTTGTCTTGTTATGAAATTTTTTAATTTTTTTCTCTTTAAAATAAGAAAAACTAAATCTACCCAATAATGCAAGTCTTTTCTCTATCATCATCCAAATGCTACACTCAGTTTAACCATCTAGATCTTTCCTAAATTCATGAGAAGTAATAAACTCATGTGTATAATAATAAATTTGTTTAAATAAATTAAATTTATGCATTCCTAATTTTTGGATGAATATTTATTTGCATAATAAACTAGTGAATCTCAATTCAGGTAGCAGTATAAAAATTAGTCATTCCTTTGAGCATTTTTAGCAATATTAAGCCTTCTTACTGAAAGACTATGGTGTATCCATGTTAGACTGTAACTTAGAAATAGGAATTTCCAAATCAATAAAAGCTGTGTGATAAAAGCTGTGGGAAATTAGGAATCTAAGCCAAGTACTCTGACTAGGGTTAAATAGCCACAGATCAGATTCTAGGAGAAAAATGCAGAACTAGGACAGGATAGAAGATAATAGGCATCCTACGTATATGGTCAGAAGTACAGTGTAGCTGATTCATAATAAACAGTTGAAAAGGCTGAACATCTTTTATTTATATGGTTTGGCATAAATGGTAGCTAGTAACAGAACTGAAATTTGAGGTCAGGGAGAAATTTTTGGTGGACAAAATATAAATATAGAAAGGAAATGAAATAAAGTATTACAGGAATGACGTAGATGGATTATAGACACCCAGAAAAGGTGATATTTTGGGTGTTGGCCAAGAAAGCAATGTCCTGCAGTAAGGTAGATATATCCAACTCTTGTAGAGTTTGGCAAGAAATCTAACATTCAATTTATCTCTATTCCGATATAAGGGCTGATGAAGTCTGCAAAAATAGTGCTCTGCAGTGGTGTGGAATCTAGACCTGTGGACATGGTGGCACATGCAGGAATGCAGTGGTAACGAGCAAGTAAATAATCTCTTTGTGGGGTGATAGAGGATGGGCAAACAGCTCTTTCAAGGTGATTTCCGTGGTTTCACACATACAGATCATTTCTTCCTATGATTTAACAACATAGATCAATTCATCAATTATTTATTGACATTTACTACTTCCAGTGTCAGAAGACATGCTTTTATAACCCTCAATGTGTATGAGCATCA
Source organism: Erethizon dorsatum (assembly GCA_028451465.1). Lineage (NCBI taxonomy): Eukaryota > Metazoa > Chordata > Mammalia > Rodentia > Erethizontidae > Erethizon > Erethizon dorsatum. The sequence goes on from CM051824.1 coordinate 22,252,080, forward strand.
GGTTGCTTTAAAGCAAAAATGAATTTAATGATCCTTCCCTCAATTTCTCCTTGTCATTACTGGTTACTTGCTAGCACTTTGGGGATATTAATTCTTTTTCTTTGCTTTTAAATCTATCGCTTGATGGAAATAATTGGGAAGTTTGAATATTTTTCAACAGCGGGAGTCTTTTTTAGCTTTTAAGTAGATAAAAATATCCTTTCTTCCACATAGTGCAAAGTCAAATGGGCTATTATTACCATTCCAGTAAATTAAATTACTTTTAAAAAATAAGCGGAGTAGATTGCGAAAATGTTTAGCCAAAGGATTTCTCCAGCTGACTGAACATTTACGGGCATTTTGCCACAAAGGCAAGGTAAATTCACCTACAAGTAGCTATTTAGAAGCATGCGTATAATGATAGTTGTTAAATTTACCCAACTGAATTAGGCCTAACTTCAGATCAAAAAGTAGGATATATGCATAACCAACTGATGATAACTGAAAGGATGGCTGGATAGTCACCGACAAGAATATGAATGGGACCAAGGGACAAAGTTAAAATTGGTGCAACAGAATATAATCCATAATCATGAATTGAATTTAAGAAAAGGAAACTTTAATTTGAGAGTCAAAAACGCACATATGTTCACCATGCTTGGTGTTTTCTGATTGGAAAGTAGTCTGCTTTGTTTTAAGTCGAGCAGTCTCCAAGTAGGAGTAGGGAATTAGGTAAATCATACTGTGCACTGTCTGCTGGGCTTATATCTTTAAGCAACAACCACCTAAATTTAACATTAAGCACTGCTGTCAACCTTTTGTGCACATTTGATTCACCTGGGATGCTTTTTAAAAATAGTGCGGCCTGGGCTGTACCCCAGAAATTCTGATTTAATTGATGTGGGATAGAGACCAATGAGAAGTACTTTTAGTGGGTACTAAAATCATTGGGATGTGTCAAAGTTGCAGCCAGAGCTGAGAACTACTGTTTTAAGGGCAGTTTGCATGACCAAAGAAATCCCAAGTGGCAAATGAAAGGGCAGTGAGCCATTTCACTGCTTTTGGCTTTGGAATTAGAGGTGGCAGGAGTTGATAGCTTTGTTTTCCAGCAGCAACTGAGGAAGCAGCTGTAGCACTGTTCTGCCCTTCCACATGCTGGGGTAGTGGCCAGTCTGCACTACTCATAATTTAAGGGTGATTCCTTTGCCAAAGGCTGAGGCAGTTTGGGCTTAAAGGTGAGGATAATGTTTAAAAAGATAAAGGGCATAAAATGCAAGTTGTTGGTAAGTTGGATAGAGCATTAAGATTTGGCAGAGTGGCTTCTTGGTACATACAACCTGGGATATAGGCTCCTTCGGACACATATGCAGCCACGTGCCACAGAAGCGGCAGTCTGTATTTAGAAGCTTCATGTGACACGAGGCTTTTTCTTAGTGGCTTCATTAACACCCATTCTTTGGGCTGGAAACAACCTGGTAATCATCTCCCTCTCCTCTTTCCTCCCTTGTCACTTTACATACACCCCCAGTATGGCATTTTAGTATAAACGATTTTATAATGTAAAAAGTCTGCTCACAGTTGTCTTCTATATCAGGCTATAGGTTCTTTAAGGTCATACACAGCTTTAATCATTCTAATATCTTTAGCTTTCTCCACAATGCCATGCATTTAAGTATTGGTTGATTGAGTATGTTTGAGTGTGACCTTAGAACTCCTGTTTAAATTAAAATCTGACAATGGGCTAAGGACAGTAGAGAATGGAAAAGGAAAGAGAGAAGTTCACAGATTTTGAGGGAAACATCTAAATAAGTCCCAATTCTATATCAAATGACTCTAATTTATATATCATTTTATCACATATTTACTGAAGTGTTGTAGACAGCAGCAAAGCAGTCAGAAAAGCATTCTGACCTCACAGAGCTTACACTGGGGAGAACAGAAAAGGAGCAAAGTATGCATCATCAAGGATATTTAACATTTTGATAAACGCTGTGTAGAAAATAAACAGGGGCTTGAAATGGGGAATGGCTTATAAATGTAAATCAGGGCTGGATGGCATTTTAGATGGCATTTTAGGTGGTTACAGAAGGTCTCTTTAGATAGGTGGCATTGAAACTGAGACTCAAAAGATTAGCATAAGCCCACTGCCAAAAAAACCAGGATATCCCAGGTAAAGAGAAAGGGGAGTACAAAAACCCAGGTACAAGCTGGAAAAGTCTTAGCGAGACTGAGAAATAGAAAAAAGGCTTATTTTTAACTTCTCCACAGAAAAGGGGGTGGAGAATTCACCAGTTTATGACAGGATGACCCTTGCATCTAACCTCTTTTATAAAATCACCAAAGTCTCTTGGGTCTTGTGTTAGAAGCCACCATGTACACAGGGGCAGGTTCACTGGCTTAAGAGTGTCCTGTAAGATCTTGGTTAAAAGGTCAGTGGGCTTTTATCCTCTTGGAGCATGTTTGATCTAAATGACCTGAATGGTGACTTCAGCACTCCCACCTGGAGGTTCAAGTCTGACTTCCAAGAACCAAGGTTGTGTGAGTCCAGCAACTCTTTGTGTGGGAGGCACTGGGAGCTTTATTCTAGAGAAGACCTCGATCTTCCTGTGGGAATCTGCAGTGCCCACTGGCTGGGAGAGCTTTTCTCTCTCTGCTTTACTGACTTGGAATACAAAGTCTTAAAGCACAGGGAAGCAGAATCAGGTTCATCTCACTCTGCCAGTTCTCAGTAAGCTCTTTAAATAAATCATCGTAATTTTATTCTTTTTCGTATTCCCCAAACCTACTGAAATATCTAGGACACAGGAAAATAAGCTATAATGGTTTTACTTTTTAAAAATGTTTAGAAAACTCTTCAAAGGAAAATTAATATTGTAAAATATGAACTTTAGATAAAATTTATAATTTAGAGTCCATGGAGTTTTATTGAAACAAAGCCATGCTTATTCATTCACATTTTACCTAAGCCTATTTTTGTACTATAAAAGCAGAAAGCATAATTGTATAGTTGTTACAGAGTTCATTAAAATAGACATCATATGGCTTGCAAACCTAAAATATTTACTACTGTTTTTTTATACAAATATTTGCCAACCTTTGTGATGAATATTTGCCATGTAAATGAATGAATGAACACATAAATAAATGAACTGTGATGGAAAATTTACTTTTATATAATTATTCCTTAATAGTCTATACATCATGGCAAACATCCAGGCATTAAGCTATACCTTTACACATTTCATTTAAAGTATGAAACCAGTATTATTTATGTATCGCTCTGCTATGCTAGTCTGATATATTCAATCAGAACAAAACTTTGAATTGCATTTTCCTAGGGGCCTCTTCTATTTGTATAACTAAACATATATCTCAATGTAACTTTTCATTAGAAACAGCTGCCTCCCAAGAAGGTCCATTTAAACTGTCTTAGAAGTGGAGTAGTCATTCCATTCTACCAAGTATATTTTAATTTTTCTGGGATTTTCCTCTTTGTGTGTGTGTCAGTTGGTTCTAAATTCTACTCTGGAATATATAATTCTGCTTTAGAATTTCATTTCAATTTTAAAATTGTTAAATAATTTTTAGCTTTAACTGACTATTTCAGTCAGTGTTCAGAGGAATGGATAAAGATTATATGTATATAAGCAGGTAGGCTTACAATGACTGCCGGCAGAGTCAAGTGTGGAAGCATGCAAAAGGGCCTTCTGAACACAAGATTGGAAGAATCCAGTTGAAAGACAAAGGAGGTCTGGAGCTTGCAGCAGAGTCCTGCGAGGGTTCCTATCAGGAAGGGGAAGACTCCGGGCTGAAGGCTGAAGAGTCTGTGCTGGAGACAGATGACCAAAGGCAACAGCCAAGGCTTGAGATTTTCTGTAGAAACAGAAGCTAGACTTCCTTCCTTTTTCCCTTTTATTCCATCCAGTCTGCAAGCCTATTGGTTGGTGCCACCCACACCCAGGGTGGTATTCTCTCTTCAGTAAATCCATCCTTCAGACATACCCAGAACTATGCTAAGCCAATCCACTGGGAGTTTCTTACTCAGTTAACTGTCACCCTGGCTATCCACTGCACTTTCCAATTGAATGCATTGGGAGACTCACAGTGTGAGTGTATTCTCAAAAGGCAAATAGATCAATTTTATTTTGCTTAGTCAAGAATCATTTTCTTGGGCCGGTGAGATAGTTCAGCGGCACAGGCACCTGCTGGTGCGTGAGGTCCTGAGTTCGACCCCCAGTACCCACAAAAAAAAAAAAAAAGAATCATTTTCTTGCATAAAACAAGTTTATGGCTGTGTAAACTGTTCAACATACACTCAAGTAAAGTAGTATAGAAACTCATGGAAACAATAGGCTACTCTATGCATTGGAGAAACTGAGAGGGAACTCATAGAAAACATTTCTTCTGTTTTAATTGCATCTCCCTAGTGCAGGCATTCTTGCTAGCACCTCCTTTTGTAAATAGCTAGAAGGTATTCAAATAAACTTATCTGAAAATAAATAAATTATAAGTGCTGATAAATTTTGTTTCTGCTTGTTTACTTTTGTATTGTTTTTAATTTTCCAGGAGAGGATTTAGGACTACATAATGATCACCTTTTTATCTTTTAGGAGAAACTTGTCTTCTCTGTATCATTGTGTGTTTTTAAAACTTCCGCATTTTTTTCATAGAAGAGAAAGGTGTGTGATTTGAAATTTTATCATCCCTTTTTTATTTAAATACTTTGGAAGCAAATTCATGTAGATACATTTACATAGGATGTTTGCTAACAGTGCACTACTGGGACAACCTTATTCTTCCTAATCCAGAAGACTAAACTATAGAAGGAAAGCCTTTAGAAATTAATACCAGCTAATTAATCCAGCTCATTTGCCCAGAATCTTACTGAAGGCTGAGAATGCTGCTAATGTAATAAGCTTCCCAGTTAATGGAGTCAAAGCTAACTTCAAAGAACAGCTAGTACCTCATTCATTAACTTAATCAACTCTCTGGACACCTCATAGACAACACATCCTGGTAGGAGAGCAATAAAGATGCAAGTGCATGTTCTATTCTGCTATCCCACGACTGACTTGAAAGTAAAAATTTGGACAACTGTGAATGCACAAATAGTACACATGTCCACACTTGAATAAAAACAGAACAAGAAAAACAAATTTACAAAGCAACTTTTGTCAGATCTTAAATTTAAAATAATCCAAAGGGTCCAGTCAATATAAAAATCAGCATTTATTTTAATGAGTATTCTGCATTTCAAACACTAGTGCACAATTTAGCCCATGAGTAAAATGAAAGTAGAATAACTGCCATCTTGCACCATTTTTGTTCTCCTTTGAAAATTTTGTAAAACAAAAGTCAATGAATGTAATGAGCTCTTAAATAATATTTAATATTTCTTATTTAACCTTCAGAACAAAACAGGAAAAGCATAAAATTGTTATTGTTCTTTCATTTAATGAATAAATGAATACGTATTATATATGCAAGCAATGTTTTAAATGTTTAATTTAAAGGGAATGCATTTTTTTCTATTTTCATTCACTCTCAGTAAATACTACCATCTGCTATAATTCATGGAATTTATCTTCTCTTGAATTCTTGAATCTTTCTTATTTCTGGAGATTATTCTCTATAATAGCTACTTCTTAGGGAAGGATGTCTTTGCCTGTAGTAAGTATTAAGAAATCAGAAAGGGTATTGATGTCTTTTTACAGATATCTTTCATTTGATTAGTTATTCAATCAACCATGGGGTTGGTGGAGAGAAAAGGAATAACTATTGACAGATGATCAACAAAGAATAAAATAGCGATCAGAAAGATTTTGTTTCTGGAAATTATTTGAACAGCTTCTCTAAATGAAAGGCTCACTGCTGGATGGGGCATTTCTCTTCCTTAGTACAATATTTGTTCTACGACATGAATCTTGGGAGTGAGATCCAGGCTCTTTCTCTTCCTGCACCTCCAACACTTTCTCTGATTTTACTACTATCAAAGGAACAATCCAGACCATTCTTCTTCCTCACCAGTTCCCAATGCATTACTTGGGTCAGGGATTTATACTTTTGTAAAGAATCTTTCTCTAGACCACACCTACTTTGTCTAAACGTTCATTGAATTATATGCTAGTAAGTTCTTTTTTTTTTTTTTTTTTGTGGGTACCGGAGGTCGACCTCAGGACCTCCCGTGCCAGCAGGCGCCAGTGCCGCTGAGTGATATCACCAGCCCTTTTTTCGTATGTGGGTACCACGAGTCGAACTCGGGCCCTCATGCTTGCCAGGCAGGCGCTTACGCCACTGAGCCATCTCACCATCCAGTAAGTTCTTTTTGTTAATACATTTTCCTCTCTACTTTCTGAGAAGTTTCTCAGAGTTTCGATTTAGTGATGATAGAAACCAAACACTAAAAACATCCTTTGTATATAATAATCTTTGTTCATTCTAATGGTTACCACCAAAGCCAGCAAAGATCAAGACTCAAATTTCCATCTTGATACAGAAGAGCACTTTTTAACCTTTGACTTCAAGATACTTTCTCAAAATATTGCCATAAAATAATCTTTCTAACAAATATTTTATACATAATGCTGTGGTACTTGAAAGTTTTACATTTTAATGAACAGAAATTAAGGCTTAAATGGCTAAATGCTAATTAAGAAGTAAACTTACATAAAAAAGAATAAGAATGTTTCATTGTAGAATGGGATTAATCCCATTAATGAAAATAATATGCTGGGATTATCAGGTATGTCTGATTGAGCAAATTCTGGTGACATCTGTGTTTCTACATAGTTTCAGTCCTTCCTGAGAGTCAGTGGTGTCTTTATTCACGTTTCAGATTAGCCATGAAATCTTTTCTTCTATTACATGAGTCAGTTAAATTCCACTTTTATCTAATGAACTTAAATGAATTGAAGTTCTGTTAGTTTTAATCAAAATTTCTGGGAAAATAAAAACAAAATCCTGCTTGCACCAAGAACCCAGAATTGTCCACATGTAATTACTTTTTCTTCATTCTTGTCACACATTATTATAGAGAGTGAAATAAAGTCTAAGTTATATATTCATTTAGCTATTACCCTTCTTTTTAAAATCAATTCTATTTTCAATAAGCCAAGTGTCTATCTTCATTAAGCAATTCACCTGTATTGAATTCCTCACTGGATTTATATGATGGTATTTTTAAAATGATGTAAATATTTAGTCGCTTGCCTTTAATTCTGGAAATTGAAGATTCAATGGCATTTAGGAAATTAAAAGTCACCTGTTTGTGACTTTAGTTGAAAGAACTCATACTGAAATGTGAACAATGTTCATGCAAAGTTAGTAAATAAGACTAATGATAGTCAATGGTAATTTAGGAATGATCAGACTGTAACTACTTACAACTAATACCTATGAGAAAAGAATTAAAACTATTGGAATTTCATGCTTATACCAAACCTGAACTTTAAAAGCCTTTGATCAAGAATACAAAGTATTCACTTTACAGTACTCTCACGCATCCTATCCTGACACATTCATTTCTCATTTTAAAAATAATTATTAATTTTTATTGGCACACTTTAGATATACATAATGATAACATTCATCATGGGAAATTTGTACCTGTACATGATATATTTTGCTTCTTCTTTTTTCCCATTCCCCTCCCCTCCCTTCAAATCCTTTCCCCTCCTATTTACAAAAGCTTTGTTTCCATTTTTTCCTTCTATTCTCTTTTTGTTCTTGTCCCTTCCTTCCTTTTCCCCTCCTCCCCTTTCTTATTCCCCTTCTCATTTGAACACTATTACAGATCCAAAATTATAGGGATAGAATCAATTTTCAGGATTTGAAGTTCTGTATAACCTTCTATACTTTTGCCCTTCCTCCCAAGATTTAAAACTACTACCTTTTCCTGACTTCTTTCTTTGATTCACTAACACTATAAGCCCCTGTAATTGATATGAATGTATCATATTTTTACTCCTTCCAGTGTATTGGAAGAAAAACATATCTTGAATAACAGAAACAATGTTTTAGAAGACCCAACATGTACACTAAAGTTTCGAAGCTTCTTAGTGAACAAAATATGATTGAAAACCTTTACTAATGAGCCACTCTGTGACCCCACTGTCTTTGCACCTCTTGGAATGGAAACTGTAAGACAAAAGTTAGGGCACATTTCTAGGAAAAACTCTGTAAATATTGAGGAAAAAAGAGTGGGAATATATTTTTTAGTGTATTCCTTTTTTCTTAAAAGCCAAGGAGGACTTCTAGGGTTATCTGAAATTTATATGGGTGAATGAGTATTACTACTTTCCCCATTTTTAGAAAATTCACATGAAATGCAAGAGTATTAAACTGACATTTAATTAGTCATAATATTCCTTCTGCCACTCTGTAAGTTACCTCAGGTTTGATTATAAAATATGTCTCCATAGAATTTTAAGTGTGTTTTTTACTGCGTTATATTTCACAGAAACAAATGAAAATTTTGGTATATTGTAATATATTCCCCCAGGTGACTCCTTTATTCTCTATACCACACCTATTGTCTGTCAATAAAGTGTAGCTTCTAATGCAGCTAATGAGTAGCCAAGCATGCTAATGAGGACATCTTTAAATAATGTTGTTCTGCTGAGCTGCAGTTCTGTGTCTGTCAGAGAGCTGGTGGAACACTGGGACCCTTTGCAAAAGCTCTGAGAACACATTTACAAAAATACCAAAACCACATTAGGGAGAACTTTAGGATACTTCATTTTGACTACTGGAAGGGAAACAATGATACACACAGGGACCCAGGTGCTTAATGTACTGTACATTATTATTATAAAGTATAAGACCTTAGTCTCTTAGCTGATCAGAGACCACAAATTCTGTTGATTACATAGCACCCTACAGAATAAACTTGAAGAATAAATGAGCAAACAGAGCATCTATGCTCTCAAAGCTTGCCAGTTCACATCTTTTTACATTTTTTCCAATTGGCCGGTTTTACGGGATAGAAATGATTTGCATCATTTACAATGGTTTCGATCCTGGAAGAGGTTACAAGCCTGTCTCAGATGAAATAAGAATAGCATGGGTGTGTGTGCATGTGTGTGTGTGTGTTGCAGTAAAAAATTAAACTAGTCCAACTGTGATAGTACAACAATTTTCTGAGTTCACAAATGATAATACATAAACCTAAATCTCCGTATGAATGCAGCTCTCTTGACATTTGAGACAATTTAACTTGAAGACAAATATCATGATTTCTTAGTTATGCAAATGCTCTCTCATTTGAATAAGGGCCTTAAGTAAACATTGAAATTTCAAAGGTGTTCAAGACGTGGTACTGGGTTTCATATTTAGATTGGCCTGATTGTACAGAAGGATTTGTAAGGCTTTGACTTCCTCTTATATTCAGTACTTACACATATTTGTAGATTCAAATATCTACTTGTTGCAAAGACTGGAGAAAAATCATTCACAGTGCTATCAAAGTTTGACAGAGCCACCACCCATGCTTGATGTTGATTTTAATGCCTTTTAATAAGTTGGCTATTTTGGAGAAAATGAGTCATTCCTTCAAATGAAAGTTAGGAAAAATATCTGATCCCAGTAAATGCTTGTATCATATGGAAATAATTTGGTGAATTATTTATGCTGTTTACAAGCTATGTTCCATCTATTAACAACAAAAAATTAAGAATGGATTGTGTTATTGTAGGTAGGTCTTCTTCCTTCTAGAAAACCAGAATAAAATGTATGCTTCCATTTCTCTGCTTTCTCAGAGTTGTGGTGACCCACGACACTAATCACACATATTTTCACCTGTTTAGCACACTTGAAAATCCTGTGAGATTTGCCAAAATAGAATTGTTAACAAAGAGTTCATGTCTGGACCTCGATTTATAGGAAGATCAAAATAAATATGAAATAATAAAAACAAATCTGCAGATTTGCAGTGAGGAAGTTAGACCTAACTTTATACTTACTACCTAGTAATTTGGCCCTAGTGCCTTATAACCAGTTCCTTGATCTCATCTTCAGCACAAACACTAATGTTTAATAACTGTTGATCTAGATGTATTCATTTTTCCAAACCTCTCTTTTTGAGAAAAAACTTCTACATCCAAGACTGTATCAACAACTTCCTTGATAAGAAATTCTATTACAATTACTAACTCATTACAGTTTTTAAAAACATTTGCTAAAATAGCTTTTATTTTCTATCAAAGTTGATGTGCCTCATCACTAAAAGCTAAATATTAATTTAATTTTCCAACTCATCATGGAAAACAATAAAATGTATGAGTTAAGACTAAAAAGAATAATAAAAGCAGGATGAGAATTTATTCAAGCTATTGACAATCACTAAAGCTATAATCTGAATACTGTAATCAATTATTCTTCAAAAATATCTTTAACTGTACTTTCCAGTTTTTTAGAAAAACTCACAATAAGACCAGTATACACACTAAAATGTGAAATTTGAAATACAACTTAGGAACCTAACTACCCTTACTCTATCCTCTGGTACTTTAGATTCTTCTTAATTTGTAAAATCCATACCTGGATTCACTAAATTAGTTTTTTAACATATTAATGAGTTGTGATCCTTCATAAAAAATTGCTTTAATCTAGATCTTTAAAAATGTGAGGCACTTTTTATTTTAATAAACAGAGGTGTTAGAAGAATAATTTACAGGTAAAAACTAAATTTATGTCAAAATGGTCCTCATTGCATTAATGAGGATACCAGCAAAGAAACACTGGGGCTAATTTGAGAGACATATGTAGTAAGTGAAGGAATGACTTCTGAGAATAAGGCTGCCAAATTAGATTTAATGCTAGTTAACTTCCAAGAGAAAAATTAAGTGACAAAATCTCTTGTGTTCAACTCCTATACAATATCATAAACTAAAACAATTTAATTTCACTACAGAAAAAATCAGACATAGTCCATTCAAGAGACTGGCAATGCATCATTTATTCTAATAAGTGAGTTTTATGAATAATTGCTAGTTATTAATTAATACAAAGTCTAAGATGAGTCCATAGTATCACAGAGACAGCTTTAGCAAGTAGCTAGCACTCCTTCATGTAGGCCTCAGAAAACAAAAGGAATTTTCTGGAATCACTAAAATGTTTGGAAGTATAATCTCATAGTTCTGTGTTGTTCGTGCTGGTGTCTGGTGGGAAAAAGACAGGTACGATGATACCAAATGTTCCATTTGCTACGAATGTTGGAAAGACTATATCACTTGTTGCTATGGGAATGAATTGATAAGCTGAAATGAAGAATTGTTGGGGTGAAATCTTGCAGCAGGAAGATACAGAGAGGAAGCCCATCATGGGAGTAATTCCCTCTCCCTCCTCTAAGCTTTGCTATTTTCCTCCATTGACAAATCTAACAAGGCAGTGCAGTTATAACAGAAATGCTGTTCTCAGAGCTCCTGCCCCAGTATTACAAAGCCAACAACAAAAAGTGGTATTGGAGCTGAGAGACAATAGTTTAAAAACTGCCACAAATTCTAACTTTACAGAGCAGTGAAACCTTTGCAATTTTATCATCTGTGGATTCTTAACCTTCTATAAGGTTATGAAAAATATTCTAACATGAAGTCAAGGATTAAGCAAAATAAGCCAGACAAAAGGAGTTAAATATCACATGGTTTCTCTTATAAGAGAAACCTAAAATACAAATAAATGGATGAATGAAAATAAAGGAAATGTGATAGGAAACAAGAAGGTAGACTTGGAGATGGGAAAGGAGATCAGAGTTACAAGACAAGCAAGAGAGAGGAGGATAAATGGATTGAAAATAATCAAGATATGTTATTAACATGTAACAATTGCCCAAAATGATCACCACTATTCTGTACTGCTCTGTACTGCAAACATGCACAAAAAAAAAAAAAAAAAGAAAAAGAAAAAGAAAGAAAAGAAAAAACATCCAGAAAAGCACCTTTGCTCTAAGATTGACACATACTGCATGGTCAATGCATAATGTCTCTAACCAACCCCCACTCCCGCCTCTCCCTGGACAGAGTCCCTCCCTGTGTCTTCCCAGCCACATATACTACTTGATAGCCTATCACCCCAACTCTTCCTCCAGCATAGAGCTGGTTTTGCTTTCATTGAATATCAGAGGTTTGTTAAATCTCATGAAGGCCATTCCAGACTTAGAAAAATGTGAGTCTGAGAACAATAGCTAATTTTAACATGAATTATTCCAGAATTGGAGTGAAAAAGTAAGGGCTAGAAAAAGGAAAACCCAAAGCTTCTTTATGGATCTAGGCATGAGCTCATGCTATGCATTGACATTTTGTGTTTTAAGGCAAGTGGACAGATCATGAAAATTGCTGTAAAACAGAAAACAAATAAAAAAAGCAATTAAGCATTACCATGTTACTTTTTCTAACTTCAGGATACATTTTCTTTATCAAGAATTTGTGGTTTAATAAAAAATAGCAGAAAAATCAAAAGCACTATAATATTTTCACCTTTTCCTATTAAAAAAAAATTCTGTAGATCATCATTTGGGTCAATTATACAAACAGCAGACACACATTTAGTTTGTTAGAATGAAAATAAATAACATTATGAATACAAAGATGTGACTTCCCCCATGATTATGAAGTTTTTTTTATATTTGTAAGTGATGAATCATTAGAAATAATCTATGGGATTATTCTTTAATTTTAAATAAATCTGTATAAAGATTGGAATGCGTGAAAAGTACAAACGCGAAGCAAAACATATATATAACATATATATACATGAAATATACTTTATTTCATACTTTTACAAAATGCATCATGCTGTGCATTCTTTTGCACCTAATCTTTTACCACTTAATATATCTTGCCTCATTAGAACAGATTCCATCTTTGTAATGTCTGCGTTCAAATGTATGGATGTACATAATATGTTTCCAATTCCTTGTTTATGGGCATTTAGGTTGTTGCTAACTTTCTGCCATAGTGATGTGGTGATGCTTAGCACGATAGACATTAGAGCACTGAAATGATCTTGTATATGATTTTATGTAGAAAGTATTCATAATTATGTTGAACAAAAACAAATAACAATCGGTATTTTGTCAATGTTTATTAGTATTTGGTACAGCGTGGAGGACAAAACTATAACTTGACAAGTGCTGCCTTAGTTTTCCAAAGCATTTTTTATAATCAACCCATCACTCTTTGTGTTTCTCCCATCCAGATGCCACACCACGTGAAGCCCTTGCCCTATTACAGCTACGACCAGCCCGTGATCGGGTACTGCCAGGCTCACCAGCCCCTGCACGTCAAGGGCTACGACACAGTGTCCCCAGAGCAGGACGAGAGCCCCGGCCTGGAGCTGGGCAGGGACCACAGCTTCATCGCCACCATCGCCAGGTCGGCAGCGCCTGCCATCTACCTGGAGAGAATAACAAACTAAGGCGGAAGCCAGCTCCTCAGGGGTCCTCGCCGGGGAGGGGAGGGAAGGCTCTCATCCTAAAGGAGAATGGGTGTCCAACAATGGCGTAATCCAGCCAACTCATCGTTCCTGTTAAACAAGTTATGGCATAGAGAAAAGAAAAACCAAAACTGCTTAAAGAGAGCAGCGGATGCTCCTGCAGCATAACCGGGAGAATTACCAAACTTTCTGGGCTTTAAACTATGAAACAAAGAAAAATGCTCCCAATGTAAATAGTCAAGAGTGTCACGTTCTTATAAAAATAGATTTCACCCTAGCTATGTATAAGTTTGTTTGTATATTTGATTTTTCTACACTGCATGGTTCCTGGGCTGGAGAACCGCAGGGGAAGTATACAGGGGTGGGCGGAAAGGTGGGGAAACAGCGCAGTTTTCGTCCACAGGTGTTTGTAACACTCACAGACTTGATTTCCATTGGTTTCATTTTCTTTTCCCCTTAAAATTGTTGTTTGTTCTTGTTTGGTTTATTTTATTTTATTTTTATTTCCTGGTCTAGTGATTCTGTTCTCAATTCTAAACATAGGCATTGAAGCTTCCGTTGCACCAAAAGAAAATTTGCTTTACTACAGACCACAAATAAGGAAAGATGGCCAGAGTTTGATAAAACTACTGGAATAAAAGTTCAATAAGTCTAGGTGAATGCTGCTTGAAGACACATGTTGTACATGATATTAGGAATTTTGTTTTGTTTTGTTTTTTCCCCTCCATGAACAGCCCTCCTCAAGGAAGTCGGAAGAGAGACTGAAGATCTTGGATGGAGAAGATAAGCAGAATTATTCTCACCTGGACTAAGGATATACAAGAAAACTGGCCATGCAATCAGTGAAAGAAACTGCTGACACATTTCTAATAGGAGATAATGTGTAACATTGCTTTTTAAATTAATTATCCATTAGCTTTTGTGTAGTTTTTATCAATAAAAGAAAAAATGTTGAAAAATAAATATATTATTTTGTGGTTGGTACACCACAGCCCACCTAATATTGAGTGCTTTATATTTGTGTAATGTCTTTGTATCAGGGCAAATCAATACTAATCAAGTGTCTTCTGAGGCTTCTATAGTTAGGTAGGGAGGCCTTAAAAGGTTTGAAAAGAAAGATGAGATGTGGCTTATTCACTAATGTTTTTCTTTTTTTTTTGTAGGTACCGGGGGTCGACCTCGGGACCTCGCGCGCCAGCAGGCGCCCATGCCACTGAGCGATATCACCGGCCCTTTTTTCATATGTGGGTTCTGGGAGTCAAACTCAGGACCTCGCTCTTGCCAGGCAGGCGCTTATGCCGCTGAGCCATCTCACCGGCCCCTCACTAATGTTTTTCAAATTCTTTTTTTTTTTTATAGAAATATGACCTAGCAATATCATGCAACACAAGAAAACCATAATATTCGTGGAAGGATTATAGTTTGTATGGTCTTACAGGGCAGAAAGAACTGTATAGAAATTTATTACTTTCTAGAAAAAAGCACAATTTCTCACTCATTTTTCCTGATCAAAGGAGATAATAATGGACATCTCAGTTCAGCTTTTATCGCTTGACTTCCTTCATGCTGTAATGCTACATCTCAGCAATTCTCTAATTCAGAATGGACAGTTCCCTGATATAGCCACTGGTCTGATTTGCCTAGTTTTATTTTTAACACAAAATTAAAGTATGAAATGTATGTCATCATCTATTAGAGCAAGTTTTACATTCTAAAGGGTGCCTATGGGGTACTACTGAATGTTCTTAAGAACTAAGATGACAATTAACATTCATTTAATTCCAATTTCTGTGAAAATAATAAAAGAGAATTGCAAATACCGTCATATGAAAGTAAATTAGCAAAAGTTACTGAGCATATGTTTTGTTCTCAAAGTATTCTGCTTTACTACTATTTTAAATTAGAATTGAAGTTCTATCTCTATCTTGAAGTTTTTTTAAAAAAAACCTAATTTTGTATTAAAGGAAAATTAAATCAAGAGATTTTTCCTTACATTGGAAATGGTCACTGCTTTCAAGTCCTGATAACCTTCCTTTTCATATTGGTGATCTAGGTTTCGTATGTTATAGTCATGCCAGTGGAATGGATTGACCATGATAAAAGTTTAAAATGATTTTTAGTGTTGTGATTTTTCTTTTTGTGATTTGTTCAATAATTTTGAAGTGTGTTTTCCCAAATTAGAGAAGATTTTTGAGGGTGTCTTTCCTAATTGTAATTATGCTCCTAACTCTTTCTACCCCCTTCATCTATCCCCCATTGCCCACACATCTCATCCCTACTAGAGGTGATTTAACAGGAGTCACATCCAAAATATCTTGATCCAAGTTGGCTTGACTCAGCTCCAGTTAATTTTTGCTTCTTCCAACCAAAAATGTTCTAAATAGATAAACATTCCTACAGTTATTTAAAACCCCCATGTTTGGTTAATTTTTGCCCAAATGTGAAATAGTAAAGTGAACTGCTAGCCAAACAGATAATGTGTGAATATGAAAATATTTGAAGAGCTTTAAAAATTACTTCCATATACCAGAACAAGTTTCGATTTCTTTGGAAATCTATTGATGATTTAATAATTAAAAAAAAAAGAAAACTCCAAAAACAACTTTACTTGAATAAGTTTGGAAAAGTTCTTATTTGAAAATATCAGTGTTGATATTATATCACGCATCAAGTAAGTTTTCAGGGAAAACACCATCTTAAAGAGAAAGTGATATTTAAACAAAGGACTAGAGAACCTATTATTGGATTATTGATCTTTTAAGCCCCAAAGTCAATCATTTTTACACAGAAACCCTGATATAAGCAAGCAGGATGCAAGGATTCTTTTGGTTAATATTCAGATTAAATTATTGTCTGGGTCTTTGAATAGTAGGCCTCATACTTGTCTATGCAGGTCACTTTTATTCCATTTCTGGTCCATTCATGTGGTGTCTAACTGTACAAACTAATTTCTCCAGGGACTCACAAATTTGTAATTCTGTATTGCGATTCTAGTAAATATAAAGATTTTTCACTGTCTTGTAAAAGTCAGGAATTATATGGTTTCTAATTATTGTTCATGTTGAAATGTTAAAGAGCCCTCTCAAAGAAAGTTATGTTTCATTTCAAGACTCTCTTAATTAGAAATTTGATTTTATACTATAATGTTTATTGAACCTCTGAAGGCTATGCAGGTTCTAATTTCAAAGTCAAGGAGTCTCATGGAGTATTTATAGAGCAAGGCCATTAAAAGAGTGCCTAAAAGCAATTATGAATGTGTCACAATACAGATTGGAACAGTCAATTATCCAAACATTTTGATTAACTTTTTTCATAAATATTCTTAGCAATGCTGAATGTGCTTTTACTTATTGCAAGAAGCAATAAGTAAATACCTTAGGTCAGAGGATTGATTGACGTGAATATAAAAGTAACTGTGGTTTAAATTTTCACCCTGTTGTGTAGAGTCTACTCATAGTATTTTATGTACGACCTTCTGTGACTGAGAATATAAATAATGAGAACCATCTCTTTCAGCGTGCCAAACCCCAAGTACTTTGTAAAGTAAACTGTAGTCGAAGTTATAATATTTCAAAATAGTTTTACTCAATAACGAAATAGTGTGAGTGGAAGGAGGGCTGTAGGAAGATGCCCCCTCTCCTTGGCCTTAAGCCATACTCCATCCTTAACTGAGTGCAGATATGGCAGACCTACAGGGCAAGTGGCTGATAGTATGAAACCAGAAAAGGGAAGAAAATGTAGTATCCCAAGCTGAAACCTCTGCATTTTGTGAGCCATCAATACATTGTCATTGAACTTGGAGATTCTGATTGACAGGTAGCTTAGTAATACTCAATAGCGTAATAAGGCCACTTGAGAAACAAGCATAGAAGTATACCAAATAAAGAATGTTGTTGTTCAAATCAAAGCTTAGTTAGTCAAATCACAATTAGAATTTAGTGTTGACATCATACTTCCAAGAAGGCATTTGTAAGCATAATAACCAAAAGACAGAAAGATATACAATTTGTTGTATGTGTGCCTGCTTAATAAAGAACTGAAAGCAAGGTCATTCTCAGGGTGAAGCCATCAGAGAAATACATGTAATGAAGCAGTGGAGAGGAACAACCAGCAGTAAACTCACTCTTCTCTGTAAGCCCACCATATCCAAGCAGGGCTAGTAATTTGTTGTTTAACTGAGGAATTCAAGACTTGTGGCATTCGCTTGTCTCTGCCACTGTCTAGCTCCCTATCTCTGCATCGATTTAATTTCAGTAGCCACAAGCTTTCCTATGAAAGCACATTGCTCATATTCCACATTACATAACCTTTCATTGCCTTTAGTTCAGGAAAGTGCAACTTCAGAGTCGTGGAGTATCCATCCCTGCAACTGTCCCAGTGCTCATCTGCAGTGATATTATCCTGGCATCGCTCCTGTAACAAAATTCTCTTTTATTTTGTTCCCTGGAATTTTGAGTTTTCCCTACATTGATATGTTTCTATTATCCTCGTTCTTCTAAGGCTGCATACTGTTTTTCTCTTGCCCACATTACCTAGCAATTGATTTCTGCTTTAAACTTCAGTCATTTGTTTGCAAATCTGCTCCGAGGTCTCTCGTGGGTTTCTGTTCCTCAAGCACGCAGTGTGCTTTACTCGGCCAGGTTTTGCTTCCTTTTGGGACAGCGCTCTATTCTCTTGATATGTTGCCCTGCTAGCTAGCTAATCTTCAGTACACTTTCATTGAACTTGACTACTTCAGAGGTAAAAATCTGGTTTTAAAAAATTAAGATCTGGGGTGGGTGAGATGGCTCAGCGGCGTAAGCGCCTGCCTGGCAAGCATGAGGGCCCGAGTTCAACTTCTGGAACCCACATATGAAAAATGGGCCAGTGATATCGCTCAGCGGCACAGGTGCCTGCTGGCGCGCGAGGTCCTGAGGTCCACCCCCGGTACCCACAAAAAAAAAAAAATTTGAGATCTGAGTTTTCATTCTCATCTTAATATATAAAATTAATGCTTATCAAATGTAACATGCATTGCAATTACTTGAAAGGCTTTTTTAAAGGCAGATTGGGATGTCCCATCCTGACACAACTGATTCATTGGGTCTAGATGAGATCTGAGAAGGTCTTTTTCTAATAAGTACCCACCTGAGGTTGCCAGTACATATACCCAATTTAAAGAATGAATGGCATAAGGCATAGACACTTACATCCCTTTAGATTGATGACACTGTTTGAAGATTCAGTATTTGCATGTGATATTAATTTACTGTTTAGCACTAAATGAATCTCTAAAATAAAAATTAATTAGCAATAATAACATTATATAATTATGTAATATAAAACATCCATACCTTTCTTTAAAGAGCATTTCTAAAATATACTGTATAACACTAAAAGTCACATTCACTATGAAATAAGAGAAGCAAAATATAAACAGCAAATTTAACATTTAAAGAATATTACACAAATTTCAGTAAAAATAATTAAATTTATTCGCTCATGAATTTTTTGTATTCTACCACTGATGAGTTAATTTCCTGTAGAACTTCTTAGGAAATATTAGTGTAAGGAATACTCTTCCTTTGACCATTAAGAAAGGCAGGTGTTTTTGCGGATAACTACTTTCACGTTTACAAATGGTGTGATGTACTCTTATTTCTGAGAAGCATGAAGGTTTTTATTTAAATCAGGGACTTGGTATATTTTAATCTCTCTCATAATAAAATAAGTGTCAAATTCATTTAGACTAAATGAGAATGAATAATTGAAGAGAACCTGATGTCATGAATGGGAAAGAGATCTCTTCATGTAGGACATTTCTCTTTCTTTCGGGGAGGAAGAGATTAGGGTTATTGTTTCTACAGTGTAGGTCATTTCAAAATCATAGTAAATGTAGGGAAAAATGAAAGCTTTTATTATCTCACATGATAAGCTTCTAATCAGTATTTAGACACACTCTGATGATGTCACTCATTCCTATTTTCTGTGCCAACATTTCTTGAAATAGGAATGCTGATGGTAAGGGGAGATGAGCCGACCAAAATGCACCTCAACACATCCTATATAAGTTATTTCCTGACAAGATTCATGGAATTAATTATAGTATAAGAATACTCATTTTTATTTTTCTTTCAATATGACATCAAAATAAAAATGAGGGATGTATGAGTTTAGACTTTGTGTAGGTTAAAAGGAAAAGCTATCCTACTAGAAATAATGGTAGAAGTACATGAGGTATAATTCTTGGGATAAAATATATTCCCAATATCCAATTTATTGGATTTTGCTGTACTCCACTAGGGGATACTCACTTGATTTTAGATGGTGAATGGAATCTTCCTAAATTCATGAGGATTAATCAGGTAAGAGTATTAATCTACTCTGGCTGTATTAACAAAATACCGTAACAAACACTATAACAAAATGTCAGACTTTAAACAATTTGTATATATTGTCTACAGGCTGGAAAGTCCTAGATCAGAGCTCCAGCAGTTTTTCCCGAGATGAGGGCTCGCTTCCTGTTTGTCTTGCAGACCACTGCCTTCTTTCTGTGTTCTTACCTGGCAGAGAGAGGGAGTGAAATCTCTGATGTCTCCTTCTGAAGAACTGTGTCTAATTCCACTGAATCACATCACCTACCTTGAGATCTTATTTTCCCTTAATTTTCTACTTATACACCTTGTCTACAAATAGAGCACCACTGGAGTTTAGGGCTTCAATGTATACATTTTAGGTCCACAATTCAGTTTGCAACCTTCAGGAAACCAAAAATAAATAAACAAAGAGCTGTATGATATTTATTAGAGCAATTCAATTGATTTCAGAAAGAAGAAATACATAACGAAAAGAGTTGGTTTATTATAGCAGAAGAAAGACAGATTAGTTGCAATTCTTAGGGGGTCTAAACTCTAAATATATTTATAAGGAAGATTATATGGTTTTCTTCCTGTTTCAGTCACATGGACTATTAAAATATTTCTTTATAAGGTCTTTAAGGAAGTTAATTAAGTTTTATATAGTGTCTTAATTTTTAAAGGAGATCTATTGCTTAGAACAAAAAATTTCCCAAACCATTTTGTACTAGGATGTACTTTACGCAAAAGGTTTCCAAGGTCAAGTAATCCTAAGGGAAAGTTTCATATTTTATCCACCCACTCAGACATTCTCAGAGTGCATTAATATATTAAATCTTTAAGAATTCCTATATTAAAGAAGCTGTTTAATTTAGCATTTCCCAATTTTATTATATTCTGGAATATTCTTCATTAAAATAAGAGCTATTGAGAACCTGTCGAGTTAATTTTCCACAGACTATATTTAGGAACATATTTTATATCTGTTAAAGGTTTCATCTAGGGAAGAGAAATATAAATGTTTAGTGTGGCTGTAGAGTTCTAAAACCTAGAATGTATCTTTCTGGAAAACATTCCACTCTAAAAAAAATTTAAATTTTCTTTTAAAATAAGTACTTAAGGCTTGTGATCACAGTACATTATGTAAGCAATGCATGAAGCACCAATTCTTACATAAGCAGAGCATCTGAATCTCAGGATTTTATCATGGTTTGATTAAATACTGGAGACTGCGTTTCCTTGCACTTTGAAATTCACCTTGAGTATAGTGAGTAGACTATGGAGATGTTGGAAATCATTACAGAATTGCTGAGTGAATTAGAGAAATCTAGACTCAATAAGAGATTCAAGAAAGGAAAAAGTTCCTGTCATTAAAGACTTAGATGATTATAACATCAAAAGAAAGAATGTGTTTGTTTATTTTTCCAGATGCAAAAAAAAAAAAAACAAACAAACCTAGAACAGATAGTACAAAGTGGTAGACCTGAATAAATGTGCTGATCTACTAAATAAAAATCTATGGGCTGGTGATATGGCTCAGTGGCATAAGCGCCTGCCTGGCAAGTGCGAGGTCCTGAGTTCGACTCACAGTACCCACATTAAAGAAAATAAATAAATAAATAAATAAAAATCTAGAAAGCATTAATATGTACCAGCCACTTATGTTTGTTCTATTAGAGATCACAGTAACTCAGGGGTACTTTATGGACAAGAAAATTAGCAATTGTATGCCACATGATGGGCTCTACAATATAGAAAAGCTGAGCAGAATTGAAACATCTCCTAGAGTGGCGCAATTTGTAAGAATGGAAGTGTTACACAATAGATTGGGAAGTTGGAAGACTATTCCAAGTAGGCTCTCTTTCGGCTCAGAGATTGAAAAGATTGTGAATGACCAAGAAAACTATATGGTAAGCAAGGGAAGTGATGGTACAAAGGAAAGTTGAAGAGGTAACCAGAAGATAGAACTCACAAGGTGGAGGGACAAACAGCGAGGAGTTTAGACATGAACAGAAGGATGATAGAATTTATACCACCAGCAACAAGCAGGTCATAGACAGATGTTAATAATGATTTGATGTGAAGAATACATGGAAGGGGCTGGTGAGATGGCTCAGCGGCATAAGCGCCTGCCTGTCAAGCACGAGGTCCTGAGTTTGACTCCCGGAACCCACATACGAAAAAAGGGCCAATGATATCACTCAGTGGCATGGGTGCCTGCTGGCCTGAGGTGTCCTGAGGTCGACCCCCAGTATCCACAAAAAAATAAAAAGAAAAAAAGAATAAATGGAAGGAGATAGACCAGAACTTTGAATACCGATTAATTAATACTGTTAGATAATACAGCACTTGAGAAGTGTTGCAGGACAAATCTGGGAAAATTCCAATGGGAGTTGAAAACAAAACACAAACACTGAAAGAATGTATAAAATTAATAAAGTGTTTTATATTTAGTAACCCACAACAGTCTTTAAAGTGTTTCAATTATTCTTAGCCTTACTTTGTAAAAGAGGGTGTACTCAACGGAGAAGTTAAGGTAGTGAGTGACCAAACCATGATTCAAAGCGAGAATATCTCCTTACAGAGAGGAACTCTTAACACCTATGCAGTACAACTTCTTAAGACATCAGATGAGAGCTATCTAGGAAGTAGAAGCCACAGGACTATGCAATTTGAAGCAGGAAAAGTCTGAAGAAACAGGAAGGAGTTGCTAAGTGTTTACCCCATATTTCAGACTTGAACAACCAAAAAAAATTTATGTTCTTCTCTGAGATAGCAGCCACAGAAGGGATACAGTACCGGGTTTGTAGCACAAAATGGAAAATTTTCTTTCAGGCATGTCGCATTTAAAAGGCTTAAGGACTTTCAAATGATGTAATTCAGGAGCTAGTGAGATATGTAGACCTAAAGTTCCAAAAGAGTGATGGTGCTGCGTATATTAGATATTTAAGCTAAATACATGGAAATCAAAGAAATGAACTATGGGCAGTGTGTAGATTGAGAAGAGAAGGGGGACATATTATAACCCTAGAAAACACTAAAAGTGCCGTCAGTAGAGAATAAAAATTATCCAGAAAATATCTTAACAAGAATGACGGATTTCAATGAAGCTAAGAGAATTTTCCCACTTAGGCAAATAATAGAAGAATCTATCTTTGAATGTAGTAAAAATCCATTGCCAGAAGTAATAACCTGAATGTCTGATGAACAACTTCAAGGATAATACACAAAGAGGTTTGCATTAGTTAGAAACTTAAAGCTGATGCCAGTTCGACTCCTTCTAATGCTAAGATCTTACGAATTTGAATACCTTTCCATTATATGAGATGATATATATCCCCAAAACTCTAAAACAACTCAGCAAATCCCACAATTTTCCAACATTTTAAAATTTTAAGTGTGTATAAAGGATGAAAAGAAAGAGTGAAAAAAGTTATTGTAATCCAGAATGCACAATGTATCTCAAAGTCTACCTTGAGTTAGTATAAATGTTTTTAGTATTTTATATGTTGTTTGGCCTGTTAATCTCATTATTAATCTGTATGTATGATAATTAATTTTATTTTTAATTAATTTTATTGGTACATTTTAGATATACATAATGACAACATTCATCGTATAGAATTCATGCCTGTACATGATATATCTTGATTCTTCTTTTTTTCCCCTTTACCGCCCCTCTTAATATGATAAATAGATGAATCTGATGCTGGCAAAAAAAGAAGGGGAAAAAAGAACTGAGGTGTGTTACGTACATGTATTAATTCACCACAATGAATGCAATAGTTCTGTACTGCAAACACATACTAATAAAAATTTTAAAAATACAAATAAAAAAGGAATATGAATATTAATAAGATATGGAACAATTTAAATTTCCTGATCTGAGAAGATTTCTCAAACAAGCTTTGAAACTTGTTACACACATAGATATTTAATGTTGAAAAGTAGTGATTATGAAAATATTCAAATAATTATTCTGTTCTTGTCGGGAACAGAACTTGGTCATTCTTAGAGTATGCACTCCCGAAGAATAAAACTTGAATACATTCTAGAGCTAGAAAATTTAAAGTCTATGTTGAAAATCAGTATCCTCACAATAATTTCAAGCAGGAAAATTATTTTATATATGTCTTCTTTTTAAATTTTTCTTGTGAGAAGACAGGTTGTTTTTTTTTTTAAATACATAGATACCATGTATCTATAGATGCCATGCAGAACAGCAAATCTCTAGAATTTATTCATCTGAAACTTTGTGCACATTAACAATTCTCCTTGTCTCCTTCTTCTAGATCCTGACAATTTTATTCTTTTTATTGAACACCTACTGTATGCCGGGCTCCAGAATCTTGGCAAGTTTGAAAAATTATGATCAGATCATAAGCGATTTGAAATAAGCCAAGTAAAATCTCCCCATTCAATATTTAAACAGACTGGATCAGTTCTAGAAAAGCGGACACAGAGCCAAACTCCATTTTGATGTTCGACTGGTAACAGTGTCCAAGCCCCATTCCTGCACTTTCACCTTCTGCCTCACATCTGCTAAGGTGTCAAGAAACCTGAGTGTCCCTTCCCTTGGAGCTAGTGGAAAGTTCAAACCATATAAGTCCCATCTGTGTACAGAAACCCACACTTCAGCCCCAGCATATAACAGAGAAATCATAAATACCAAGCCAGCCTCCTCTTCCTGGATTGACAGGACCAGTTTTGAACTAGCTTAGGAGCCTGCCCTATTCCCTCCAGACAGCCACATTATATGAGTAATAAAAATTTTGGTACTCTCTTGGTGTATGTCATGTGTCATCAATTTCAGTATTTAAATCTCTCCCAAAAAGCAGAGTGAGCTTGTATCTCAGCTACTAAGAATTTTGGTCCTCTCCTCGGGCCATAAATTATCTAGTATTTATACTGCTTTCTATGATACTACAAATTCATAATGGCCACATTTTAATAGTATGTCAATAATCAAATTTTTCCTCTGAGAAGAATGATTTTCAGGTATTACCTTCCTTTAGTTTTCATTGGTAAACTAATATGACTCATCTTGAAATTCAGCTCTTGTGTTAAGTAAAAAAAGTGGATTAAAATGTACATTAGAAAATCCTGGGCTGGTGAGATGGCTCAGCGGCATAAGCGCCTGCCTGGCAAGTGCGAGGTCCTGAGGTTGACCCCTGGTACCCATGAAAAAAAAAAAAAAAAAAGAAAATCCTGACTTTACAAATTAGCAATGTTGTAACAACTAGATTTTTAAAAAGTATGTACATCACATCACATATTACATACGACTGTATCCTAGTCCCTTTAAAAATTTTGGGTAATGAGAACTAGTTGCTATATAGATGAGGTAAGTTTCCTTTTCAAATGTTTTTGTGTAAAAGCTTCTGTTAGTTCAACTGTTTTTAAGTTACCCAAAAGTAGAAACTGTGCTTGTTTACCAGATCATTTTCCTGTCTGCTAGGGATCACTGTAAGACTACCATTCCCAGTCTCCTTGAGGGTCGCACTTCACCCACAATCGGGTATTCACCAGTATCAAAGCAAATAGGAGTGACCCATTAGTTGTGGCTCGAAACAGGTAAGAACTGGATGGCATTCTCCATTCTTTGTCTCCTGTCCATCTTACTGAGGAAAGAGCCTGGGGCCTTCTGTTACTATTAAGAAAAACTTTAAAGATACATCCGCCTCAACATACCTAATAATGCTGGTGATTGGAATGTTGTGCTAAGCCACTGCTGTCTAGAGGATTTTGTTATTCTTGTAAAGCATGGTTTACTACAACTAATAACCAACAATAAAATATTTATAAAGAAAAACTATTTTATGAATTAAAAATAAGAATATCTCTATAACTTTGAAAGTCTAGTCAATAACTCTACTCTCAGTGAAACAAAGTGCAAATATTTACATTGTTAAAAAATTATTCAAAGATATTTGTTAAAGCACGGTAAGGAACACTTTAGATAGGACCATTGTGTTGAGTGTAGAGATCATTGCAATAGAGATTTGCAGTAAGAGACAGATTTGGCTCAACTGTGAATGTCATGCCACATCAGTAAGTGCAAATTTATAACCAAAGAGAAGAGCAAGGATCAGCGGAAGGAAAATTACCAATAGGAGAAATCATGGATAAAAAGGATTCTGACTAAGCAAGCTTCCAAGAGTCTTGTTGAAGACCAGTGAGGTTGATCACTCATCACCTGGGAAGTTGTGAAGAAAGAGGAATCTGATCAGACATCAAAGTGATCAGATATCAGGGTGAGGGTTTTTGATAAACTGCAGGTCCTTTCCTAAAATTGGATATTTATAAGGGCACAGATAGCTCTATAAGTAGGTTCAATACCTGAGTAAATTTTTTGTAAACATTCACTGATGTAGTATTTTTAATGCTCTTTAACACAGCAATTCTTTTTTATTTTTTTCTACCCTCAAAATTTCATGATTGCTCTCATCCATTCCAAGGTCGTGATTATTTTTCTCAATTTTTATTGTCCAGTACTTTTTAAAGTCCTTTTTTGTTTTTATGTATCTTCAATGTTATCTTTTCAAAGAACACGTTAGCCTTTAGGAATCTACTTTCTAAAAATGAGTATATCAAAAGGGTAGTACACAGGTACCCTCTCCACGGCACTGAGAATTTTTCCCAGTGCAACTGCTGAAGTATTTTAATAACTTATCATCCAAAGTACAATAAAACATTGCCTGAAGTATGTCTTCAATTTGAACATGTCTGTTCTCAAGGCCCTATTTCTGATTTCGGAGACAGAATTAAATTACCTACAGGTACACTAATAACTAGCTATTTAAATCATTATTTCTTTATATTCAGTGCTGTTGGATCCCCAGGGATCATGCTGCCTGAAAGTAGCTTTGTCCTACCCTCTGTAGAAATTTGGGAAATATTGTCTAGCTGCTATATGGATGAAGTAATTTTCCTTTTCATGTGTATTTTCTTTGTAAAAATATATTGTCTTTTTTATAACCCTTCAATTTTAATCTCTTTTTAACAGTGAACAGCACAAACACTTCAAAATTTTGAAACATCAGCCCAAATATTGATGTGATTTCTTGAAGGTGTGGGCAAGCAAATAATGAAATATAATGCTCTGTTAAGTTATATGTGGCAGATACTGAAATCAGCTTAAATTTGGTTGTAAAAAAGTTACTTTTGTAGGTAGCATTATGGATAGTTTGCAAGAAATTGTGGTGTTTGTTGAAGAAGCACATATATTTGACTCTTGCAAATCTGTAAATAATTCCTAAAGATACACTCTCTGCAATGTTTGCAATTGAGTCACAAATCAATAGTAGTCTTTTCTGCTACTTTATTTAAATTGAAATTCTGAGTACAAAAATAGATTCACATTTAATAGTCTTTTCTTCTTCTGAAATCCTATTGTTTATACTATGTATTTAGAATGCAATTAGAAACCAACATATAAATTTCTTTTATTAATGTCTTATATTTTTATTTAGTGCATATCATTATTGCTTGCAAATCTTGATTATCTAAATAGCAAAGAGTTAGAGACTTTATAATACCGTATCAAACCTGCTGTATTATAAAATGTCCCTAAAAATTGCCTCCTAAAATATAGGTAAGGAACACTTCTCCAGTTTTAAATGGTTCTATAAACCAATAGGAGACACTCAAAATGTGTATAGTTCCCCCTTACCCGGTGTTAGCTATCAGTCAGAGAATAATAAAAGGAAAATTCCAGAAATAAACAACTCAAAAGTTTTAAATTGCACACTGTGCTTTGTGAAACAATGATATTCTAGAGACTTCTTTCATCGTGCTGAGACATAAATCCTTTTTTTGTCCAGTGTTTCCATGGTGAATACAATACCCACCATTGGTCACTTAGTAGTCATCTTGTTTATCACATTGACTGTAGTAATATTACAGTACTTCTGTTCAAATAATCTTTAAATTACTAAATAATGGCCCCAAAATACAAGACTATTGATGTTGGCAATTTAGATATGCCAAAGAGAAGCTATAATGTTTTTCTTTTAAATGAAAAACATGTGCTGAGGTGGCTAGGATAAACATAGGGTTCGGTACTATCTATGGGTGGTAGCAGAATGTAGCTTCCTTGGAAAAGGGGGACAACTCTATAACCACATGACCTTGTCTGTATTGAAAGCTATTAAGCTGTGATGCCAAGAATAGTTTCTAAAACCGTAGAATATTTTGGATCAACACAGACAGTGATGGCAGCATTTAAAATCACACCTTCTTACAGTTGTGCAGAGTACCTAAGTTTTTAAGCATTAATTCAGGAATAGATTTTGATAACTTTTCCAGAAGAAGAAGACAGACCAAAATTACTAAGTAATAGGAATTATTGCAGGAGGGCCTGACCATAGTAGAGAACAGGCAATCTCCATCAGACCTTTCTGGTTTACAGAGTTTAAAAAAGGGGATTTATTAACTTTACTAACTCAATATTCTATCAGTGGCCCATTGGCTTGCAAAACAGCAAATGTCTTCATGAGAAAAAAAAATTTTTTTCATGGTGCCCATACCAAAGCTGTTCTTATTGTTCTTCAGAATTCTTGATTGACTGGTGAATTAGCATTTAGGAGAAACAGCTTTACTTGTTTTATATTTGCAATTGAAATAAATTATATACCTTGACTTCCAAGAAAGAGAAGATTTTTTTAAATACTGTGTTTTGCTTACTAAGATCTTTTTTTGTTTTCTGTAGAAATGACTGAAAAGTTGTCTTTCTTTTAAGGTACCCTCAACAGATTTTTATCTGTGCCTATAGCTGTAGGGGGGAAGGAAATGTTTGAAGCATATATGCAAATGATTTTTAATGGGACAGACTTTTTTTAATAACTGTAAATCATTTATGGTATTGAACCAAGATTAAAAGAGTAGATAGCATAAGAGGAAACAAGCTTTCAGTTCTGCTATGGTTTAGATCTTTAACATACTGTGTACTGCAAAGGCCCATCTATTAAAGGCTTGGTCACAAGCCTGTGGTGTTATTGGGAGGTGATGGAATCTTTAGGAAGCTGAACCTCATCAAAGGAAGTAAGGTCATTGGGAATACATCCTTGAAGGAGATATTGGTGCCCTGACACCCTTCACCTCCTGGATACTGTGAGGTGAAAAGAATTCTTCTTCTTCAGGCTCCTGCTGTAGCGTACTATGCCACTATGGGTCCAAAGCAATAAGACCAACCAACAATGAACTGATACCTCTGGAACTGTGAGCCAAAATGAATTTTTGTCCTTTTAAGTTGATTTAACTTAGGTATTTGTCACAGTGATGGAAAGCTGACTAACACAAGCTTTTAGCAGTTTCCTAAGTTAAAATCATGTCAGTTAAAACCATAAAAGCAAAACATTTACATATATTATTACATCTGTCATAAACCTTGTAGTTAATTTTACTAATTATATCTTCAGTAGTACCAGAGAACCAGCCTACTTGACTCATTCTTACCAACATTAATATTCTTTTGAAAGATAGTTGTCTAGGTCAATGGCTTTCAACATAGGGTTCCTATCTCTGTAGCAGCAGCGTTGGCTCAGAATTTTAGACATATAATATACTGGCCCTAATTCTAATCTTACTGAACTCATAAATATGGGGGTGATGGTCAATCTTTGTTTTGACAGACTCTCTAGGTGATTTTGCTACATACATTTTGCTACAAGAACCACCAGTATAAGCTATTCACAAGAACCACTAGTACAAGCTATTCTCTACTTATTTTTGGCTGTTTTCTTGCTTATTTATTCACCCTCATGTTAAACATAATGCCATTTTGTGTCAGCATAGAAGCAGCTGTACTTGAGGCAGAAACAACTAACTCTGGAATCTGAGGGTATTAAAATGGCACAAGTTTACTCCTTATTCATGTTACATGCTCACTGTGGGCTGGCAGAGTTAATCATTAGGTACAAAGGGACTTGAAATGATGAGCAGTCACCATCTCAGGCACTGTTGTTTTTCTTGTCAGAGTTACAACTCTAAACCTTCAGTAACTCCCAAAAATGGAAGGACAGCAAGGGAATCACACATATGAAGCAGTAGCTCTGTATATGAGTGGAGCTCTCAGAGCAAATAATGTGTGCGCTTTTCCACATATAGTGCAGCTTAAAACTACCTTCTGTTCAGCATAGATGAGTGTCTAGAGAAACTCAATATAGTATTATGCTTTCAAGTCTTGTTTATCACAGATTCATCAGTGTGGCATCATGAATCTGAAAAAAGATGTGTTACAACAGATTTACTGCTTTTGGCCTTGAAAATCACATTTAACCATATTTTCAATTTGCTGCATGCACATTTATAGACATGCTACTACAGAAGAATTAGTTACTACTGGGCTTCAGATCATCCATGCCAATATAGGTAAAATAGCTAAGACCAGGCCACCCACTGAATCTTAGGCAGGCCCAGATCTATTTGAAATTATTTCTGATATGATGTACAGTTCACTGACCCATAAAAAGGATGCATGTACATTATATATAACATTTTAAAACATACTTACTAATCCCTCCCAGTGATTCATCCAAATATATGCAAAAACAGGCATATGCATACTTACATATACTTCAAATACTCCAGTTTATTATCTGGTTCAAGTTCATCATGCCATTTATGTAAAAATCATGGGATCTTTATCTAAACCACTTAGAGAAATATCTGGTACATAATAACTGAATATTACTCATATAATTATTTTCCATACTAGAATCACAGAGTTAATATTAATGCCTAATCCTGGCAATTGGAGTGGAGCTATTGTGAAAGAGGAGTAACAGATGTATACCTGAAGTGCTTCATGGAAACAATTTCCACTGGATTTGCCCTCTTGCTGGGCAAAAAGACTAGTTCAGATAGCACGAATCATCAACTTGAGTAGATTAAGAGTCTCCTGGGGGGCGGTTGGATCATGAGGACACTACGCTGATCAGTGGATTAATCCAGGGACAGTCGTAGCTGAGTGTGTTGTGAGGAGGTGGGGCCCAATTGGAGGTGGGTCACTGCATGTGTGCCTTCAGAGGATTTCACTTGTTGGTGTTCTTCCCCTATTTTCTACTTCCTGCCCACCATGATGTGAACAGCTTTGCTCTGCCATGTCCTTACACCCTGATATTCCTGCCTTGGAGCCAACTGACAGTGGACTAAAATCTTAGAAACTGTGAGCCAAATTAAACCTCTTCAGGCATTTTGTTCTACAGTGGGTAAACTGACCAATACATTGATGATCTAATATTTCTTTTTATTATGAAACTAGATTTAGGACCGAGGTTGTACCACAACATGAACTATGTGGCAATAAATAAGGATGACTGAAGGATAAAATAGTGCTGTTCAGCTTCCATTGCCCTGTTACTCTCAAGGTTGTGAGGAAAGGACTCTTAATAAAGACTCATTCGAAAGATGGAATGACACTTGCCTCAATCTCTGCTAACTACTGATTTCTGATGGATGGGTGAGGCTATCGTGGAACACTAAGGTTGTGAAGATGGGCACACCAGAAGGTGTAGTGAAATAGGAAACCTGGAACTGCTTTCTAAGTCAAATGAGTCTATGCCATGTTGCAGTGAAAGGATCATCTCAGTGTGTGCTAATATCCCGACGCCTTATCTAGTTTAACATAGATTCAGACAACGGTGGCCAAATATGCATGGATATATGCCCTCTTCGACAATGAAATCAACAAATGGCCAAATACAATTATACTGAATTTCCATCAAAAATTGTTCCCTGAGCAAAGTGCAGTGGGGAATGCCTGTAATTCCCACTGCTTGAGAGGGTGAGGCAAGAGGATCACGAGTGACATGCCGGCCTGTGTAATTTATGGGACCTATTCTCAAAATAAAAACATAAAATATTTTAAAGGAGTTGGAGGTATAGCTCAGTGACAGGGCATTTGCCTAGCATGCATGAGGCCATGGGTTCAATCCCCAATAGGAATGAATGAATGAATGAATGAATGAATGAATGATAAATAAATAGCTTCCCGGATAACTTGCTTAAAGATATCATAGGGTGCAAGAGGACAGCTGTGGCTACTCTCAAGGTAACTCCTAAAACCTCCTTCAGGTGCGCACAAAAGGAAATCAGAGAAAGGAAAACTTCCAGGATCAGAGTCAGTTCTGATGAGAACTTCCTCCTACAAAACCTCTTCAATTGCTAAGGAAGTAAGCTAACCTGCTGCTTATGATATTTCTTAGTTTAATCATATTTTTT
Source organism: Erethizon dorsatum (assembly GCA_028451465.1). NCBI lineage: Eukaryota > Metazoa > Chordata > Mammalia > Rodentia > Erethizontidae > Erethizon > Erethizon dorsatum. The sequence continues at coordinate 22,284,044 of CM051824.1, forward strand.
GCCATCCCTAAATTCTGAGCATTGCAGCATCCCAGGAGTACACATTGTAAGGAAATTCCTTCAGAACTCAATGGGAATGGAAGCATTGGTATCGTCCTTTTTATCTCTTTTACCTATTGTACTTTGCAACTAGTGTTAGTGTTAAAAAAAGTATTAAACTTCAAGGTTAAAATTAGCACATTTCCATGAAATCTATGAGTAAATAAAAGGAGAGAAGAGGTATTACAGGTAATCAGAAAGGGGTGGTTGGCACAGAGTGATGAAAATAGAGTTAATGTTGGTAAAGTCAACACAAGTGAGCAATTCTAATAGGGAAGGAGAGAAAGGGCAGGGAGGTGGGAGCATCATGGGGTGAGAGTATCATGGGGTGAGAGTGAGAGAAGGAATGGAAAGAACAGGTTTTAAGATCATGTGAATCACAGCTTTGATTTATTTTAATCGTGTATCTGTACTTAAAATGAAACTCTACCTTTGTTTTGAGATCTACTTGATTGCAATTCTGCTCTCAAAAATAAGGAACTTGATTAGATCTCTGTTTTCTTCTATTTCTATTAAAAATTGCCCTATTTAATAGGGTTTTCCAGCTTTAGAGTGTTAGAGTATAAGAAAAGAACAAAATAAGTATTGAGTCTTTGTCTAGAGAGCACTTCATTTACACTGATGAAATAAGTGTAAAACAATCAGTATTTGTGGCTTGACCCCAATCATGTTTATACGCCTCTACAAGAAAATCTATGATTTTTATTTTAAAATTCTTTTTTGGCGACTATCTCATTTTTAGAACCAAATAAGGAATATTTGATTGTTGTCTTTTTTTCCACAGCTAAAATTGAAATTCCATGAAGGTAATAATCATCTCATTTTTGTTATGTCACATGTTGTCAAATGGATGGATGCATATACTTTAGCATATTTTGTATATTGTACTTAAAAACAAAATTTAAATTCTATTTGGCAAGAATTTCTTTTTATGCAAACATAGTATTTGTACGTCTTTGTGGAGTACATTATAATAATTCAATTTTATACAATGTGTAATGATCAAATCATGGTAACAAACATCTCTATTTCTTGAAACATTAATCATTGTCATGTGTTGGGAATTTTATACTCTTCTAGTTATTTAAAAATATATCCTAGATCATTGGAACCCACTAGTTACAGTACTGTGCTGCAGAAAACTAAAGGTAATTTCCTGCTTATATGTTTTGATACCCCTTATTGAAGTTTTTTCTGTCCCTCTTCCCCTCTGCCCTCCCCAGTAAACTATTCTCTTCTATGAGATCAGCTTTTCAGTTTCCACAAAATGAAGGAGACATGGTGTTTATCTTTCTGTACTTTGATTATTTCAACTAGCATAATGACCTCCAGTCACATCTACATTGCTGAAAATGACAGAATTTCATTCTTTTTCATGGACTAAATAATATTCCATTATATATGTACATTCTACTTTTGAATAATATTGTTCTACTTTACAAAAGCATGGATCTGAGTACATCAGAGGGGATAATAAGAGGTTATATATTTGGAACTGAGGGGAATAACATATAAAAGGGTTTTTCATTTTGTTTTTAAATAAATTCCACAGGTTTATGGGCTACATCCAGAAAAAAATCAATTTATAAAGAACACAAATTGAAAAGATGTTTTGAATTGATTTTGAAACAGGAAAATTTCTTTTCAGTTGTATTAGTCAAGGTTCACTGGAGAAATAGATTTAATATAAAATATAAATGATTGTATAAAAGATTAGGTAGGTAGGCTTACAATGCCCACCTGCAGAATCCGGGTTGGAAGGATGCAAAATGGCTATCTCCGGGCTGGAAGGCAACAGGGTCCAGGTGAAGACTGAAGGCTTTGAGCTCACTGTAGACTCCAGTGATAGTCTGAGTTAGAAAGCTGCAGTGTCTGTGCTGGAAGGCTAAAGGGTCTGCACTGGAAGCCTGAAAGAACTGTAAATGAGTGTCCAGAAGTAACATTGAAGACTGAAGATCCTCCCAGGAAGACAAGGGCAGACTTCCTTTTTCTTTCCCTTTTTCTTCATCCGGGATACAAGCCTATAAGTTGGTATCACCCACTTCCAGTCTATATTTCAATCATCCACCAACAAACCCAGAGCTTTAATAATCTGCGAGCTAGCTCTTAAGTCAAATTGACATATCACAGTTAAAAACCACAGCAATATATATCAATCTCCAAAATTTTTCTTTTGAAAATTGATGTGCAGGGCCGGTGAGATGGCTCAGCGGCGTAAGTGCCTGCCTTGCAAGCGCGAGGGCCCGAGTTCGACTCCCGGATCCCACATACGAAAAAGGGGCCGGTGATATCGCTCAGCGGCACGGGCGCCTGTTGGTGCGCGAGGCCCTGAGGTCGACCCCCCGGTACCCACAAAAAAAAAAAAAAAGAAAAGAAAATTGATGTGCATTTACATTTGTAAATTATTCAGTTTACGAATCTGAATCTCACAATTTGTAATTGAAATTTAGAAATCTTTCCTTTTGTAATCACATCATCTAAATAACTATAAAGGTGTAAATATATAGGAATTTGCTAGAATGAAAATAAACAACACCCTTCAAAGCTTTGTTGCTGTTCTTCCCAGTCACAGCAAACTGTGATAGATGACTTCAGAGCTCAGTAGCTTTAAATGAATTTCCAGGAATGCAAATATTTATGGTAAACAGCAGATCATAAGCATGTGGTAATATATAAATCACAAATTATTTATGGACTATTATATGAGATAAATTGTTTGCAAATATTTATAAAGTATTCACAAAGCACACTAGCCTTTTGAAATGATTTATCATGTAATGGAATACATAAAATTATGACAGGTAACAAATAAATCCCTTGTAAAGTATTTACAATGTATCAGTTGTACTAATATTAATTAGTGTACTCATTATTTCAAATAATTAGTAGGTAATTTACAAATTAGTTCTCAGCGAAGCAGCCGAAGCTTCATGGCTTAATACAAGTATATCATTAGAGAGTATTAAAGGATCCATTTTTTAGATATTCTTTCTTAGTTTTCCTGTTGAAGACTGAGTGCAACTATTATAAAATTGAGCAGTGTAAGAATCATAAATAAATGGAAATCCGTCAGCAGGTAACAATTTGTAAACTGTTCAAAATTAAGTAGCCTTAAAAATTCCAGTAAAAGTAGTGAGTGACCCACATCACAGCATGCTAATTTCTAACTTCTTTTGGGAAGCTCTGCTGGGCCTCTGCTTCTCTGAAGAGACAAATCTCCATCATTCTCTCACATTTATGCATATGCTGTGAGCAGAGTCATTGATTGATTTCACACTGAACTCTCTTTTCAGAAATGTTTGTATAGTGAACAGCCTTGGAAAATAGAGCATCTCCCTCTAAAGAAAAGGGCAGGCATGTACTATCTAATATAATAACAAAAATTTCTCCTTCCTGGGAAAGTGTCACGAAGATTTGCCTCAATCCATTATAAAAGATTTGAGTGCTATAACTTAGGTTTCCCACACAAACCCTCCTCAACCTTGTTGTTATCATGGGACTTGGGTGGGGGGGGCAAGGTGAATCCCCGAAAAACAAGACTCTGAGGCTGCTCATCTATGCTATGAATAATATTTTCTTTTTTCTGACTCTCAGATCTCACGACTTCTTCCACAGAAAAGTATGAACCTAAACTGTTAGCTTGCAAGTAGAGTAAATTTTAGATCCTTCACAATTTCTTAGAGTTCCATGTTGTTTTACTCTAGGTAGCTGGTAGCCAGACTGATGGAATAACCTTTCTCTGAAACATTATCAGAGAATTTGACTAATGGAATCACTCTCAAATTTTCTCCCTGGAAGATGTTTCTTTTCCCATTCTGTCAAATAAAACAAGATTTCTCAACCTTGCCACTACTGACTTTTGGCATTTTATTATTATTTGTTAAAAGGGACTTTTTCGTGCACCACAGACTGTTTTAACAGCACCCTTGGTCTCTATTCACTAAGGGTGGGTAACAATCCTTCCCTATTGTCATGAAAACCAAGAAACTGTGTCCAGATATTGATGAATGACCACTGCTGGCAAAATCATCCCTGGTTGAGAATCATGAATCACTGCACTATAGCAAGGGTTACAGCCAGACCTGATATCTATAGGATGAGGATATGTGATCTTCCCCTTGGAAAGGGTATTGCATGAAGAGGCACTAACTATGAATGCACAAGAATTCATTTTACCACAAGAGGCCTCTTATATCGTTAGTTGTATGTTTAGAAGAGGATGTCTGCAAGTGGCTAGTTTTAACTAACTCATTCCGTTTGTAAAAGCTTTTACTCAGTGGAAAATGTACACTGTTTTCACAGATAACCTCTATCAGAATCATTATATACACTGCTAATTTGCCACTGAAGTAAAATGGAAAGATTCGGCAGTTTTCTATGTCTCTTGTTCTCACTAAAGGGTACAAAATTAACTTACATAGTTTTTGGTTCACCTAGACTTCCAGTCGAGAACAGGTATAAAGATTCCTTAGTGAGGATGATCAAACACAAAATGCCACAACTTTCCATGAAATTAAACAATTTATGGAACTAGAGCTATTAATCCACTGGTAAAGATGGGAATACATAGTTAAAAGGTACAGTTTAGGAGAAAAGTTTCTGCAAATTGAATAGACATATAATGCGTAAGTTTACCATTAACTAAATGCAGGTAAATTTACCAAGAACCTAACTGGACTGTAAGCTTCAAGGTTCTACATTTTAACGGACCTCCTCTAGGGATGCTTCTCGCTATGTGACCACATGATCACTGATTTCAGTAAAATTTGCAGAAGTAATTGCTTAAGGTTGCCATATTTGTCCATTACTTTTCCTTTCCCGGTGGCATTAGAGTGATCATTGACAATTTGAAACCATAGCATCTTAATACATGAGCCAATGGCTGAATATTGAAGGGTATGTGTGAATTTGTGGAAAAAGTACATATCTATGGGCAATAACTTATTATTTTATTTACTTAATAATGGAGACAGTAACCCACAGATAATTAGCAATACCTGTGATTATTTTTCACTAATGGTCATAACATATGTCTTATATTATCACAGAGTTGTAACAGTCATCATAATATCAATTGTTTGTCACTCCTATGAAATAATAGGAATTAGATTTTGTAACTTAATGTAATAAAAAGACACATGTCACTATAACTTTATTATTTTATATTAATATTTCCACGTTATATTATTGTGTACATTTATTGCCCTGAGAAGGCCATAGATTTCACCGTGCCAAAGAGATCCACAGAAATAAAAAGTTAAGAATACTTAGGCAAAGAGGCAATATTTTAGGAAATACACTTATTTTCAGTTTAGAGGGATATGCTTATGTGTTTCACAGTCACTGCTGTGTATGATTAAGTTACAGCTCTCTGCCCCAGAGTAAAAATGACTTCCAGGAATAATCCTATCACCCACACTGCTGACTCACTCACAGATGAACATGGAGGGGGATCGGTCAAAACACTCAGTGAACTAGTGTGATAGCACCTGGCTTTAGAAATGTGGGTATTAGAAAAAGAGAAAGAAAGAAAGAGAAAATGAGAGAGAGAGAGAGAGAGAGAAAGAGAAATAGAAAGTTTTGAAACATATGGAACCAGTTGCTAATCTATGGAAATTTTTTCTAATCATCAGATTTGTAGATTTGTTTGTAGAGGATTCAGATCTCAAATTAAAACAAAATCTTGCTTCTGTCAGGATATACTTGAATATGTCATCTATACACAGACAAACTTTTTTTTTTTTTTGTGGGCCAGGGGTCGACCTCAGGACCTCACGCTCCAGCAGGCGCCCGTGCCGCTGAGCGATATCACCGGCCCTTTTTTCGTATGTGGGTACCGGAAGTCGAACTCGGGCCCTTGCGCTTGCCAGGCAGGCGCTTATGCCGCTGAGCCATCTCACCAGCGCCAGACAAACTCTTTCTACATGAGAATTAACCAACATACTGTACAACTCTTCATGAATAGGATATCTATAAAGCACACTTGTGTAGTAATGGAGATAGAGAGTTGGTCTGAGATGCATGTGCTTGTACCCGAGTGGTTTCACATTGCAGCTCTTATGCATTTTGATGTGGCCAGTCCTGGTGTTCCGCCTGTGTGCAGCCAAAGAGCTTGAAGAAATATGCGTTTGTGTAATAAATCTATGTACATTCATCAGTAAGTCAATATGGTCAATGTACGTACTGTAAAAGTAATTTGATTATGCAAATGTGTGGCTCAGTACACTAGAGTGCCAATTTTAAAATCCATTTTGATTGTTCTTGAGCATATGTTAGTTTTAGTATAAATTAATTATCATCTTTAGATTATTAATCACACCAAAATTTACATACAATATAAAAGAATCTTAGTGTAAGGTGAAACAAAGAAGGCTGACGGAAGTTATGATAGCAAAACAATGGCACATTTTGTAAGCACTGAAATGAATAATGTAGCTGTATATATACAAATGGAGGTTATTTATAGTCACACAACTAAGTAAAATATTTAAAGAAAATGAACCATCATGGCATACTACAAATTTTCCTGACGTAAACATAAATGTGCATGAATATATGTAAGTACAGTATATGTAGCATCTCACATATGATGCAGTTATTAGGTAATAGTGTCCCTTTTTAGAATAACACATAGATACCTGAGAAACAGGATAGGATGAGAGATCTACACATGCCATTATATATCTTTAGAGTTTTGCAAAATTACAAAAGAATTTTTAAAATAATTACATGTAAAAATAAAATTTCATTGAAGTATAATTTTCAAGGAAAGAGTCAAACCAATAATCATCTTTGTGGTAATCATAAGACAATCTGTCTAAAAATAATCAGAAAGGGATTAGTAGGACCATGAAAGGAAAACAATATTATACAGCTAATGTTAATGGACAAGTTAGTAATACAGGTGAGAAATTAGATAAAGAGGATCATATTTCTTTCTCTAAAATTTCACTCCACTCCAAAGTAAAGTTTTGTCATAAATATTTATGCAATTAGCTATATTACATTCAATTGCAGAAAGGAATTGTCCAAATCTCAATTTCAGTGGAAAGCATTAACTTAGCTCTGCTAATGTTAACAAATTAAACAGCAAAAAATTAATTATGAAAAACCAGGAATAGAATATTATGATTGATATAATGATACTTTAATAATTTCATACAAAATGTTGTATACTATAGAAAATGCAAAATATTGTTAGAATTCTATGTATATTCTTTAAAAGTTAGGTAACAAAAGTATCTTTTGAAGATCACATTACCTTACCTCCAAAAAATGATTCCAAAAATCAGTAATAAATAAACCAAAATAATCAAATTACTTGGAACCTAAAAGCACTACCCTTAATAATCTTTGGAGAAATCAAAACTCCAATTACAGACTTTATAGAACAGAACTAAGATGACAAGACTCTATATCAAGCAGATGAGATGCAACTAAAGGTAAAATTGGTTGAAAAATAGTAGCAATAAGTATTTTCATTATGAAAAAAGGAAAAATATAGCAAGTGAGGTCAGCATTCAATTAAATAAGTAAGAAGAATAAACAAGGTCTGTATCCTTGATGGCTATAACTAAGAATACAGGGGGAAAACATTTGAAGTAAAAGGAAGAATACAAGGAAAATGAATGAATTGGGAAAATATAAACTTTTAAGCGTGAAAAGATAACCTCAGCACTGTTTATTTGAAAAGATCAGTATAATGAATAGACTTCTGACAATGCTACTCAGAAAACACCAATTCAAAGGACCAACAATTAGAGATGTTATATAACCGTAGAGAAGAGCAACTGGTGATGACATGTGAAAATTGCATATTTTTTGAAGATGGGAGAAATTTAAGCATTTTTAAATTTGAGAGTGAGAGGCCAGTTGATAGAAATTTATTGAAGAAAAACACAAGAGGGGAAATCAATAGGGCAAGGTCTCCCAAGCAAATGGGAGCACATACTGAGAAATAAGTTATAAAACAGAGGGACAACTTATTTATTATAGCAGGGCGAGAAAAGGGGATCGGTTTAGACTCAGGTAAATTGGTAGGTGATGTCATGGGAAGTTAAGAGTGTTAAGAGTATAATAGAGTTTCTCTTGTCTTTAGGAAATAGTTGATAGGTCATCTGCTGAAATAAGAGGGGAAGTGGTAGAATGGAAGGTTAGAAAATAGAGGCAGAAGATATCAATAGCTACTGTGAAGAGTTTGGAAGGAAAGCTTTGTAGGGAAACACCACCAAGTTGCTAGGCAGCGACAAAAGAAGCAGAAAGCAGCACCTCTGCTATTTAAACCATACTCCCTACTGCACAATGGTTTTTGCCAAGTTACTACTGCTAGAGCTTTCCTGAGGGGAAGGAGCTCTGCAGATCTAGAGCAGCAGTCAGTCTCTGAGTTTCTCCAGTGCCTGGTCCCTGGCAAGGCTGTCCAGGGCCTAATGGGATGACTCCCCCAGTGAGATTTGATTTAGTGCAGTTAATAAGGGGGACTTAGAATGGTACCACCCATCAAGAGACTACTAGGATAAGGTGAAAGCCCGCAACTTACAAAATATGGGAATTTACCTAACAAAAAATGTGCAAGCCTTGTACAAAAACTCGCCAGTGTATATCTTGTAGGTGAAGAGAACAGAATAAAAGTAGCTGCAATGAAGTTTATAAAGTGAGAAGTATTAATACTGTGTTGATTCTCTCCAATTTGACTAGCAAATTTAACTTTATTGAATTTATAATCCATAGGACTTGTATATTTTTGAAAATCATATAAAGATTCAACAGTACAAGATAATAGGAATAAGATATTGAAAAACAAGCGTAACAGGGAAAATTACATCTTCAGAAGTTAAAAATATATTTAAGCTACAATAGTTAAAAGAAGCCCACACTGTGCCACAGGAAAATTAATTCCCATAAAGTATCAACCCCCCATAAACAGACCCAACAACATATTTTAAGTTTGTATAAATGTATATGCATATATTTGCTTGTGCATATATAATTTAATATTTTCTAAAGTTGGCTTTTACAATTCAGAGAAATAAAGATAATATTTAACTACTTATATTGAAAAGATTGCTTCAAAAATGACAAAATACAGTTAGAGTTTCTATTGCAACTTGTATCTAAAAAAAGCTAAAGTGGAAACATTTAAATGTGAATTGTAAATAATTTAACAAGAATGAAAATGTACACATTAAGTGCACAAGAAAAATATAGAGTAGATCGATGAAACTAGGAACATGCTGAAGGCAAAATACTGAAAAAAGTTTTTAATAAATAATATAAAAACGGCCTCAAAAAAATCAGACCTTTCAAATTTAAAGACCCAATCCAAAAATGGGCATCTGAGATGAATATACACTTCTCAGAATAAGAAATACAAATGGCAAATAAATATATGAAAAAATGTGCAACATCACCAGTCATTCGAGAGATTCAAATTAAAACAACACTGAGATTCCACCTCACCCAAGAAAGAATGGCTATTATCAAGAAATCAACTAATAACAAATGCTGGAGGGGCTGTGGGGAAAAAGGAACCCTTCTCCAGTGTTGGTGGGAGTGTCGACTGGTACAGTCACTGTGGAAATCAGTGTGGAGTTTCCTCAAAAAACTAGGATTAGAGGTAGCATTTGACCCAGCTATTCCTTTTCTGGGTATATTCCCAGAAGAATTAAAAACATCAAACCACAGCGATATATGTGCACCCATGTTTACAGCAGCACAATTTGTAATAGCCAAATCTTGGAAACAACCCAAATGCCCATCAACCGAGGAATGGATAAAAAAGATGTGTTTTTTTAATACAATGGAGTACTATTCAGCCACAAAGAAAGGATAAACTGGAGACTTTTATAGGTAAATGGATGCAACTCAAGAAAATACTCGTAAGTGAAATAAACTGGACACACATGTGTAAACATCGTATTGTCTCCTTAGTGTGAGAAACTGAAAGAGTATATAAGATCCAAAATGTACAATAGATATGGTAAATCAGGAAGAAACTGGTCAAAAGGAAAGAGAAACTGGGATGGGGGAATGGGAAAAAGAAAGAAGGGAAAAGAAAAAATTTATATATATATATATATATAAATTGCTTAGTTCATTGAAGAGAAAGGTTTATGCTAATAATGTTTGGACAATTGAATGCTGATGTCTTTTTTTTTTTTTTTTTTTTTTTTTTTTGTGGGTACCGGGGGGTCGACCTCAGGACCTCGCGCGCCAACAGGCACCCGTGCCACTGAGCGATATCACCAGTCCCTTTTTGGTATGTGGGATCCGGGAGTCGAACTCGGGCCCTCACGCTTGCAAGGCAGGCGCTTATGCCGCTGAGCCATCTCACCGGCCCTGAATGCTGATGTCTTGTACCCTGAGTAACTAATTTAAAGATAACAATACATAGTGTACTAACCATTGTTACCCTCCTATTATGTTGTTTTGAAATTTTGTTCTATTTTTTTTTTCTCTTCAAAAAAAAAAAATACTGCCTAAGGAGAGGCCGGGGATATAGCTCAGCAGCACAGTGCCTGCCTGGCAAGCACAAGGTCCTGAGTTTAATTCCTGGTTCCCCACCTACCAAAAAATAACTACATAAGGAAAGTCTCAAAACTGAAAGTCAATTGGTTCTTCAAAACAATTTGCAACATAAAGAGACAACTATAACTGTATAATATATTTAAATGCAAGGAGGTTTGAAAAGTTAATTTAGTAATCAATTTCAATTTCCTAGTTGTGATACTGTTATAACTATATAAGATGCAAATATTCAGAAAATTAAGTTATATAGGAACTCTGTACTATTTTGGCAACTTACTATGAATCTATAATTATCTTAAAAATGTTTAAAATGTAAATTGCACAGAAAAATACCAAGAAAATCATTAAAATAACCGTTTTATGCACATTCACATGTAAATACACACACAAAATTAAAAATGCATAGCAATCATATTTTATCTATCAATAATTAATTCATCTCTGTGAAAACAGTAAAGATAATCTTTATTTTTCTTAGTTTATTAAATTGGCAAAGAAAAAATGTCCATTGGTATGAGAATGTGGAAATTATTACATGTTACTGCTGCAAGTTTAAATTATGAGAAATGTTAAATAAAATATTAAAAATCTAAAACTGAGTATCTGCATCTCAGCAATTCCTTTTTGTTATTTATCATGAAGAAATAATAAAGGAAAACTCCATAATGTAATTTCAGGCAATATGTTAAAATATAACTTATAAAAGCTAAAAATTACAAAATCACATATATGCAACAATAGACAATTGGTAAAATGCATATTAAACATCCAATAAAATGATAATTTCCGAGTGACAAATGTCCATATACCTCGTTAAAAGCAAGCATCTGAAAAAATACTGAAAAATCATTTTGTAATAGAATTATTAGTCATTTAGATATTTTCATCATATCAACTCTCATCTTGTTTACAGACTTAAAATAACATATTAGAAAAATAAGTACTTTATTCTAGTTTAATATGAATTTAAAATTTAAAGAAGAAACTGTATCTATATCATGTAGTTTTAATAAATTCATGGCTTTCTGTCTTACCAGCCAAAATGACTTACTTCATGTATATCACATGTTATTGACAACTTTATACTGACTAATAATGCATGAATGTGACATTGGACATTGTAATTTATTTTAACCTTCAGTATCTGCTTCAAAGATGTGCCGGCTCTTTACTCATATAATTCAGCTGCACTGTTGTATTTCTACAATTAAAGTGTAACCTTTCAGTCTACTGTTCTTGTCTGAAACAACATCATCAATCTAGTTAACAGTGAATAAGAATATTAGAGACATGTGTGACAATTGATGTGGAAAAATTAGGTTCCTGCTGGCAATTACCCATCAAGAGCATATCGACTGACCGCCCAAGTTAAAACACATGCAAACTGTCAGCCATCATAAAAGGGCAAATATCCCAGAACCGTGGTGCAGTGTCAGGAAGAGAAGCAGTTTTCACTGCTGAGAACCTGCCCTGGAAGCCACATATTCATAATCATCTCTCATCAAGCCAGGTCTACACATTGGGAGACGTCCATCATTCCACAGTCAAATATATGTCCTGTCAAATACATTCAATGGCTCTCATGATAAGTTGGACAAGAAGTGACACGCTACACATGATTGAATAGTAGGGGCATATCATATACAATTCCTGCTGTCATACTTTGTCATTCTATTTCTATATCTAGGTGAGAGACTTAACCTTGACATTTCCTAAGAGTAGGTATTAAGGCCAATTAATAGAAAAGGCAAATGTAAAAAGATGTCATATATAAATCATGACTAGACGATAAAATAGGTATCTAAAATAATAAAATTAATTTATCTTTATTTGTGATACATAAATGAGTTTTGTTGATTTTGGGTGCTGAAACAAGTATATCAAGAATTAATGACAAGAAGCATCCAAACAGGAAACCAATGACATTTGTCTTCAAGTTTTATTTCAATTTCTGAAGGCTCCCTAATGACTACACTATGCTGATGTGTTTGTAGGTATTATCTCCTTTACTGGGAAGTGCTCTCTTGTTACACAAATGAAATATGTATAAATCAACAACGTATTCAGAAAACATTCATTGAAATTTGATTTTGAGCCAAATCCTGAGCTATAGAAAACTAATTGATCGGGCCGGTGAGATGGCTCAGCGGCGTAAGCTCCTGCCTGGCAAGGGCCCAAGTTCAACTCCCGGAACCCACAAAAAAAAAAGAAAAAAGAAAACTAATTGATCTATCTGTGACAGATAATGTGTTTGAAAATTAACAAGGTATTAGCCATGAGGAATAGACTTCTGGCCCTTAGAGTTTTCATAAGTTTCTTTCAATGGACTGAGCTATATAGCTTTATCAAATTCTCCACTTGAAACTTTTTATTCCCCTTTGGTTCAAGGATTGAGAAAGAAGACAACACAGTCCTGGTGGACCTTGAACTTATTCTGCAGTTGGAGGGGGAGGAGGAGAGGAAGGGGAAGTGTAGGAGGGGGAGAAAAGAAGGAAATTAGATGGGGAGGGGAGAAGGAGCAGGGCAGAGCTTCTCCACTTTTAGCACTGCCATGATTTGGATGTGACTCTTCCAAAATCCAGGTGTTCAAATTTAATGGCCATTAAGGTAATATTAAGAGGTGAAACCTTTAAAGATTTATCAGGCCACAAGTCCTCCTTCCCTTGTGAATGGGGTTAAAGGGCTTGTAAAAGTTTCACAGGACTTTCTCGGCCAACTTTCCTTTCCACCTTCTGCCTCCTGAGGATGCGACTTTCAACAGATCAGATGTGCTGGCCCTTGAACTTGATATTTCACCCTTGAAAGTATGACAAAATACATTTCTTTTCTTTATAAATTACTCAGTCTCAGGTTTCTGCTATAGCAGCACAAAAGATATTTGTTTCCTGCAAAATTCCACATTTGAGATCATATCCATAACGTAAACCAGCATTTTTGTGGCCCTTTGTTTGGTTTAGTGTTGCTGAATTGTAGGAGTTATTTATAGACTGTAGACAATAGTTAAAAGATAAATGATATGCAAATGTTTTCTCCCATTCTGTGGGATGCCTTCTCATCCCATTAATTTTGATGTAGTCCCATTTATATATTTTTGGTGTTGTTGCCTGTGATCTTTGTGTTTTATCCAGGAAAGCCTCACTAAATGCAATGTCATGAAACTTTACCCCAGTGTTTTCTTCTAAGATTTATAATTTTTGGTCCTATATTTAGGTTTTGATCCATTTGAGCTTACATTTTTTTTGTAGGGGTAGGTAAAGATTCAAATTGATTTCGTCTATATGCTTATATAATTTGGAGCACTCTCTATCACTTTCTCAAATGTCTTTCTATTCCAGTACCAATTTTATATTGTTTTAGTTAATATGATGAACCACACTTACTTGTACATGGTACTTAAACATATATGTGTGTTTATATATTATATGAATATGCAATATTTCTTTATACCTAATGTATTATATAATCTCAATTACACTGACTATGTACCAGAATAAACTGAAAATGTATCAGAATCTCCTGGAGGGCTTGAATACACTGAATGCTAATCTTCAGTCCCAGAGTTTTTGATTCAGCATGTTATGGAGCCTAAGAACTTTTTTTCCTAACGAGATCCAAATGATCATAACAGTGCTGGTCAGAGGACGACACTTTAATACCCACTAACGTAAGACATTTATTCTTCAAAAGAAACTTTATAATTATTAATGCTATGTTTCAAGAAAGCTTACATTTGTTTAATAGAGTTACATTAATTGTTTTTAGACTCTTTTGAAGAATTGCTGTCCTGATCACCTACAAGATGAGTATATATATTTTTTATCACTGATTAGATTTATAAGCAAGAATGTTGGGTTGACATGCACAGTTCTATATTCAAATCCTAGTTTCTAATATATTTACAGCTGCCTATAGGTTCTCACTGTACACAGGTCAAATGGTCCAACTGCACATTTCCTAATTACTTGATATACTAAACAAAATTAGTATACTAGCAATATTATTATACTGACATGGATGCAAAATTGTGGGAGACCAGAAACGAAGGTTAAGACCTAATTGCCTTCCTCTGTGAGCACAAAGGAGAAAGGCATTATGCACAGATGATGGCAGGTTGCAGGTTCTAGGGAAAGCTAACACAGCTGAGATTAAGTTGTTTACCTGAGCATGTATTAATAGATAGTATGAGGCAGATGAATCTTGTGTTACTTTAAATGCTTGTACCCATATCTAGGTGAATAAAAGGGGGCCCAGCCAGAGGCACAGAGCTCCTCTGTCTACTGGAGGCCCCCTGGCTGCCTGTATGTTAATCTAACTCTGTCTCTTTGTCTTTCATCTTCATTCACCCTTGGGTCACAGGAACAAACTAGTAGCAGGACTAGGTCCCTGCAAGTGGTGCCTTGGGTATGGAAAGCTTGGAGGAGTGGGATGGTTCCTTGTAGCTCACAGGTGGGCAGGGACCTGGGACCAGGGGTGCAGGGTGATCTGCTACACGAAAGCATATATTTTCATTTAAATATATTCCCATAGTACTGTTATCTTATAGATAAAGCATTGGTTTTATTTATATCACCATTATCTGCCCCCAGCCCTTTTCACAACTCCATCCCAGTCATGTTCTACCCCTTTTCTTGTGGAATTTGATGTTCATACTGACTTAAATGTAGATTAAAGAAAGTAGGATTAAAGATTAGGTATACAAGAATAATACTGTTACCTTTATATTACAAAACATGTGGGCAAAAGAATAAAAACAAACCAAACAGACCTCTTCTTTCTTACTGGGTGACACACACCCTGCATGTCTGACACTGACAGCAGATGGTAGGGAAGACGGCAAATGCCCACTACCTTGTTTGATGAAGTTTCAGCACATGTCATTCTGGTACATTCACTCCCACTACAAATTCATCAGTTGTATAATCACTGCCAGAAGTTGACACTGGCATGCCTGCTTGTCTTAGATCATGACGTTATTGTAGCCCCTTCTCCGTTCTCATGCCAATTTAATGATAAGTTAAAGAGAGCACAGTAATAGTTCAAAACCAGGAAGCTCCTTCTAAGCTCTACCATTTAATAGCAAAATCCAAGTTAATCCTATTAGAAACTACCCAAAACTGGATGAATAAACTAATGTTCTTTAAACAAAGTCTAATTAACTAATTAATACAAATATATAAATTACTTATAGACATGGAAATAGTGTGTTCTTGTTTTAATAGATCTCATTAACCTTTATTAATATTCTAATTAATCACTTTCAAAAAGTTCTCAATAAAAAGGAAGCCATGAAGGGTCTTCTCACTACAAACAGAAACTTAACATGAAATTAAGAAATAGATTATGTCTGTTTCACCCACATAATGTACTTTAGGACGTTAGTTTTCAAAACAACCTAGTTAAAAAATAGGCCCTATGTCTTAGTGGTAATCATAAAATGTTTAATGATGTTTTTAAAGTAAATATACTTTAATTGATAAAATGTTTATTTTAAACTTTGAACTTCTTCATCTTCACCAAAAGATGCAAAATGGAATAACTTTTTTTATAGTGTAAGCATTTTTTACACATAACAAATTGAATATTTTTAGGCCTTTCTCATTAATGAATCATAATCACCTGAATGGTGACAGGAATAAAATCACTGAAAATTTATTTATGAAATACATGCATTTGGTTTTCTTATTTTAAGCACAAAATATTTCAATAATGTTTACTTCTTTATCGTGATTCACTTATTCCAACAGAAATTCACATCAAATTTTCTAAAAATTATCTCACAGTAGCAGGCCACAAGGAACACTAAGAAATCACAATCATTATATAGTTAAATTATTTTTCTTTTGATTTCAGTGTAAGCGTAAAATCACAGAAAAGGTGGCCCAGGATTTTGCCAGTCTCTATGGAATATGACGGTAGCTTTAGTGTCATCTTCTGTTTAAAACTGACGCTTTCTAAAGTCATTATTTTAAAACTTTATATGGTTTTATTTTTAAGGTCACCTCATACAAACAACAAGTTTTGTTTTTGTTTTTTACTCAACTTGAGTATCTGTTTGACATAGGAATCAAGGTCTCTTGACTAAAGTAAATGTTATTATTCTTCTAAGATTAAGAACAAAAGAGTGTCCTTTCTTATCATTCTTATACAGCAAAAACTGAATCTCCACAAGGAAGAGAGAGAAAGAAACATGGAATTGAATCAGATCAATCACTGGATCATTAACACAAAGGTGTAATATAACTAAATGTCAAATACAAAATTTAAGCTTCCAGAATATATAGAAGAAAATCTAGGTAAACTTGGGTTTGGTATTGAATTTCAGGTAAAATATCAGTTGTGATCCTTAAAAGATAATTAGCTGAATTTTTAAAAAAATTAAAATTAGTGAGCAAGGGAGATTGTTAAAAGAATAAAGACAAACCATACATTGGTAAAAAATGCAGACAATTTTGTATTGATCGGTACATTACAACTTAATTTTCTTTTTGCTTTTACTTTTTTGTAGGTTATTTAGGGAAGCAAGGGCATTTTTTATTTAAAGTGGGTTTATTATGACATAATCCCATTGAAATTTGAGGAGCATCTGTGTTTACACAACTTTATCAGATAAACCATCTGCATTCAAATATCCAAAGAACTCCTAAAAATTAAATCAGAAAACCAACTCAAGAACATATTCATATGTCAATAAGGGTACAAAAATATGTTTAACATAATATGCATTAAGGAATTGAGAATTAAAGAAAAAATATGATGCCACTTTGCACTCTAAAAAACAAATACCTGAAAATTGCGGTTGTTAGTGAGTACACAAATAAGTGGTCATTTATCGCTGAAGGTAGTGCAGAGGGGAAAGTTGCTTTGGAAATCAGTTTGTCAGTTTGTTACAAAGCTAAACACAGTCTTATCATATAATCCAGCAAATATGCTAGTAGGTCCTTACCCAGTGATAAAAAAAATTCTATCTCCTCATAAAAATACGCACATAAATACTTGTAGCAACATTATTCATAATCACCAAAAAAGAAATTAACTAAAATTTCCTTTAATAAGAGATTGGCTAAATAAATTGTAGCATACACTCACAGTGGAATAGTATTCTGAGACAAAAAGAAATGATTAATCGGATCCAGCTATAAAAACATGTGATGATCTAAAAAAACAAAAACGAACTATGATAAGAAACATATAATAAACTTTAAATGCGTATTGTGAAGTACACGAATCCATTTTGTAAAGACTTCATTCTGTATGTTGAGCATGCATACATATTATATAAATTCAGGAGAAGACAAGACCATAGAGATAGTAAAAAGATTTGTGATTACTGGGATTTGCAGGTGGGGTTTGGAATTGCTGAATGTATAACGCACAGGACATATTTTTAGGAGAGTGAAATTCTTGTGTCCTTGTATATGAAACTGTAATGGTGGATAAATGACACTGTCAATTTGCGAAAACCCATAGAGTTTTGCGGCACAAAGAATGAATCTTTATGCAAAGTTTTAAAAAATCAATTTAGGTGGCCAATAAGTCTATGAGGTAAATGCTTTTATTTTCTCCATTTTCAGATAATACTGACTCGCAGAGAGGATTAGCATTTTCCACAAATTTTCAGAGTTATCAAATAGCCAGCAGAACTGAGAGTGAAGATGAGGATTCCAAGACAGGTTTAAAAATCTTCATTGGGTGCAAACAGACTTAGGGGCTAGTGGATGACATTTTTCTTAAGGAGATTTAATGCTTCATGGTCCAGAACCTTAGAAAGTAAGTATTTCACAGATTCCTTACAGAAAATGCAGAGTAAACCAATGCAATTGTGGGAGGACAGACAGCACAGAAGAGGTAAATAAGGTTATATTGTTTAAACTACCAGTGGTAGAATATTCTCTCTCACATGGGGTGAATGAGCAAAGAAAATACTCTACAATAAATTTCTAAAAGCCATTTTCTTCAACTATAGTTTTATTCTTACAAATACTATTTAGTTGGCCAAACTTTTAATTAATTCAGACCGATCACTGAGTTAACACTTTCTATTAACCTCTGGGAAAGAGGAAAGGAGGAAAAAATAAAGGTTTTAAAGTTACTGTTTTTATATGCTTGTCACTGGATTTTCTAGTGTTTGCATGTATATCTTTCAAAACTTACTGTCAAAAAATAAAAGGCAAAACTATGTCATAACTTAACTCATGCAGAAGTACTGAAATGAGTGATAGTTTGGTAAATTCAGAAAACAAAGTTAAAAATTTTAAAAAGAAGAATATGGAACAGTGAAGAAATTGACCATATGCAAAGATTAAAGAGAAACTACACTGCATGTATTAGTTTTCCCTTCACTGGGACCATATATCTGATATCCATACTCAAAGGAGGAAATGGTTTATTTGGCTCATGGTATCAGTGGATTCAGTCCATGGTGAAAGGACACAGTGTATCAAGGCTGTTTAGTTCAAGGCTGCTGAGAAGCAAAGCAGGGAAACAGCACCAAAGAGGAAGTAGTAAAGGATCAGATATAGACTCCAAAATCACACCTCTAGGATACACCAAACACTCCCAAAAGTGTTCTTGCCTAATTTTCTAGGTGGTTACCAAGCCAATCAAGTTGACAGTAAACTTTAACTATCCATAAAGTGAAGGACTTAGAATGATTGTTTGAAAACTATATGGACAGGAGAATCCCACAGACAATTGTGGCCAATACTATTTCATCAGATCCTGCATATAAGGTGATAAGAACATGTTTTCGACACTGCTTGTAATATTCACAATACAATTAGTTGCAGAAGAGTATTGGACCACTTTAATGAGTCTGCTTATCATACAGTGTGTGGCTGTAATAAATAACTGAGAGGTAAGAATAAATAAAAGTGTTAAGGGGATATTTTAAAATTTCCATCATTTATGGAATAACTATTAGTATTCAAAGATAACATGTAGAGATTATCCCAAATGATCCTTAAAATTTCAATTTTCAATTTTAAGAATTTTTATTTTCATGACTATTCTATAGCAGTTTTAATTTTTTAAAATATTAACTCGATAGTGTCAAACAAGCATGTAATCTGACTTTGCTAAAGCAGTCATTCTAAAAGTGGCCAAAAAAAAAAAAAAGCCAGCATTTTGAAGCCATGCTGCCTAACTGCTGTATTAAAATAATGCTGAAAACAGTATTATTTTAATTAAAAGGTAAGTACTGCATGATAATATACTCTGCTCTCTACTATACTGATGTTAGCAAATAATGTTTAACTGTCGTTGTCTCAGCCCATTAGCTTCTCCATCTGGTTATCTTATTATAGTGGCTCAGTAAATTAGTCGATGTTCTTATAACCTCCAGGAAACCCAGAACAGGTCATGTCTTTTGCTAGATTGACTGGAAATTGCTATCATTATGTGAGGGTGTCTGTATTCTCTCCAAGAGTTAATGGGCACCAGTGTAAAATGCGTCTGGGCCTGCAGCCTGGTTGTTTTTCTGTCTCTCTGTGTAGACCCTGGAGCAAAGCACAGATAGATGGCCAAGGCTTTTGCAGGTTTATTCCTGAAAAGGCTCCATTAGCCTGAACAGTTCTAGCTTTATCTTAATACTGAATTGCACTTGTAAATTAATAAAAACCCTAGAGTCCCTTGGTTCTGGGATGCTGTATCAATGCTTAGCAGAGACCTCAAATTCTTTGTCACTAGTGACTGCCATGTGGCTGTGGGTGACATCATAGGGAACAAGATTACTAATAATTTTGGAATTATTCCTTTACACTTTTCTTCATTTCTGAAGGAGCATACATTAGATTATAAAATTTCCAGTAACTGCAACTTACTGAAACTTTTAATAAGGATTTTACTTTTACTTTTCATATCCTGGTGCTATGTGTAACCCCACGAAAGTGTAAAACTAAAATCACCAAGGTATTAATAAATTAAAAAGTGTAAGAAAGAGGCACTATAGAACCAAATTTGGACAAATCTGAGTCAAAAATAAAGATTATAATGGCTACTTTATAAGACTTCATAGTATGACGTATATAAAATTTTTATCTCAACAGTTAAAATATTTGGAGAAATTGGGGCCGGTGAGATGGCTCAGCGGCTTAAGCACCTGCCCGGCAAGCGTGAGGGCCCGAGTTCGACTCCTGGAACCCACATACGAAAAAGGGGCCGGTGATATCGCTCAGCGGCAAGGGCGCCTGCTGGCGCGCGGGGTCCTGAGGTCGACCCCCGGTACCCACAAAAAAAAAAAAAAAAAAAAAAATTTGGAGAAATGATAAAATAGACTGCAAAGGAGGGCTAGGGAATGGGGTAAACATGGCTGCATGTAGCTAAGAAGTTTGGAACTATTACTTCAATTTGGGAGATAATAAAATCAAATTCATGTCTTGGAAAGAATAAATAGGAAATGTATACATTAAAAAAATCTATTTTTTTGTCTTTTTTGGAATTCAGACTACATAAAACAGGGGAAGAGGTTACAAAAAACCTAAAACTAGTGTTATTCTCTTATTATTTGGTTATGAAAATAGGTTTTATTTTTTCATAAAATAAAAATTTAAGAAAAGCTTAAGATGTAATTCTCCTCACAAAAAAATTACAAAAGTCTGAATGATGATGCCTTTACACAGGTACCAATCATATTTAAAATTATAGCGTGGCTTTTATTCCCAAAATTAGGGTTTATTTACATAATAAGGTACACTTGGATTGTAAGGAGAAAGTATACCTAAACTCTTCTCAAATGTACTATTTTCTTCCATAATATTTCTGTCTTTGCCTGAGGTGTTGAAAAGCTTACCATTTAACAAAACAGCAAATCTCAGTGTGGACACATCTATTTGGAGAGCAAAAAATTTTCTTTTCCATGTGTTTGAAATATTAAGCAGCCACCCATTAATCCTGCTTCTTTGCAAGAGAACTTGCATCTCTTTAAACTGTATTCCGTAAAGGGTAGCAGGGATGCTTTACTCTGTTTAAATAAATATAAATGTATATGTTTTTGATATTAATTTATTTGTGTAAATATTTATGACTGATATGTACATCTACATTTTCCAAAATAAACAGAAAGAAAATGCAATATGGAATGGATCATCTTGTGTTAAAACCTGCCTGGTTTCATGTCCTGAAACATTAAGAAAGAGAATAGTTTGCTTTGTTTTATCAAATTTGTCAAGTAGTTTTACATCTCAAAGGCTGCTGCCTCTGGTGCATAGGAGACAGTAGCAGCAGGTTAAATCATCAAACCAGCATGGAATAAGCACAGGGTCAGCCAAACCTGGTAATAATGCCAGTAGGGAAAAAAGATCACCTCAGTTCAAGGAGAATGCATTTATCTGTAGCTCTAGCTGTGTTTAGGCTATGATTTCTGAATCTGCTGCATTGGGACATTTCCTTTGAGTTTTATTTTTATTTGTGTATTCTGTTACTGATCAGATCTATTTGTTTTATCCACATCATCTCATGCATTTTTCATGCCAGTGGCACAGCAGAACACGTCAGGAATGCCTGGCAGTGCAGAGGAACTGCGTATCAGGTAGCTCAAGTCAATCAGGCCCGAAGATGGCTACAGAATAGAGGCAAGCAGTGAAGATAAACTGAGGTTTTTGGCATGTGATAGAGTTCTCCTGTATTCTTTCTGTGTGTTTATCAGATCTGCTGCACATATTCCTTGTGTTTTTCCATCTTTTTCCCTGAAAATTTATTCAGTCCAACAATATCCAATGAGCAATGGAATGATGATAATGACTGACACCACTCTTCATCTAAGAGAGAATGTGCTTCCACTTTTCTAGGAAAGACTGTCTTTCCTCATTTGTGATTTAAAAGCCATGTATGTGTAGGCATCATGGTTTTTCATGCTGGTTAGTTATTTTGTTTCACATAAAAAACATAATAATAGTCACTAACAATAGTGATTGTCTCATATGTGATAAATGAATGTTATACTTAATCTTTCTCACTTAATCTGCCAAGCAATGATATCTATTTTATTGAAAATGTTTAAAAATATTTAATACATTTAGTTGTATATATTTATATTAGAGATATAGAATGTAAATACATATGTGGAGAGAGGCTGAACATCTCTAATCCAAAAATCCAAAATTTAAAATATTCCACTATTGAAAACCTTTTAGCACCAATATGATGATACAACTGGAAAATTCCATACCTAAACTCATGTGATGTGTCACAGTCAAAATGCTGGTACACTAAAAATATTGTGTAAAATAAACTCGAAGCTGTGTTTATAAGGTATATGAAACTGTATCATCCATGAGAAAAACATTTAGCACCATGTCCCTGAAATGCTCCTTTTGTCTTCTTAAGACTCCTGACAAGGGACATTGTAAGCATGCCAGAACTGGACTGTCCAGATAAGTATTATCTAAGGAAAACCAAGAACTGCACAAATTCATCTTATCTATAGAAACTGCTTTCTGCAATATGCTACATCTGGTGTTCCTTAAAGAGGTATTCACACAATAAAACAAAGTAAATTAATGATGTTACTGCTATGTAGTTTCATTGACAAAACATGCTCCTTGCAATAGTTAGGTGGTGAACAGAGCACTGTGGGGTGCTGCAGTTCAGCTGGTCACTACTGGACACTTCGACTATTTCTGGCAAATGTTTCTCAAGCCCATCACACTGGGCCTCTGAAAGGTACGGTTGTTGCATATACACCTATCATTGGATTTTGCCAATTGACGCTATTGAAGAATACATACTCCTAGTGGATCTTCTAAGTACTGTTGTTGGACTCTTCCATGTCTTTTCTGGACCGTTCCCTGTTTGTATCAGTTAACCCTATCCTTTTCTGCTAATGCTGTAATAAACCTTATCTCTCACTAGCAGTGTCTGAGTATTTTATTTTGCCTTTTGGCAACTTACTCCAGTGCTTCAGCATAGCTGGGCTACGGATGAGTTAGAAACATGAATGATTTTTATATTTATACATGGATCCCTTTCCTAAAGCGTATCACTATATGCATGCAAACTTTCCAAAATTAAAAAAAAAATCAAATTCCTAAGCACTCTGGTCACAAGCAATTAAAATAAAGGACAATATACTAGTCAGCCTTCTTGAAAGCTGGAGCAAAAACACCTGCCAACCTGTACTTAAGAGAGTAGAGATTTAATTTTGGTTTGTGATTTCAGAAGCTTCAGTCCATGGTCAGGTGGCTACCAGGCAAAAGCATCGTGGTATAAGAGCATGGTGGAATAAAGCTGTTCACTTTGTAGTGTGCAGGAAACAGCACAGCTTATGAGAACCAGGGAAAGATACGCTCTCCAAAGGCACGTGCCCAGTTACCCACCCCCAGCTGGGCCCCACCTGCTAACAGCATATTTAACTATGCACATCAGTAAATTAATCCACTGCAGAGCATAGCAACCCCGTGACCCAAACACCTCTCCAGGAGTGTCTTCGTCTAGCAAGGTGATATTGAAGATGAACTGGGACAGATATTTAACCTATAAAATGAATCAACTTTTAAATTTTCTTCTCTGTTTTATACTCTCTTCCAATTTTTAATTTTCTTCTTGCCTTTTTGGGACATTACATTTTGTGTTAGAAATTATCTTTATATGCTTTTTGATCTGTGGTTATTCTGCTTTCATTTAGGATGTTTGTTACGGTTTTAAGATACAGGTTGAGATGTGAGTTTCCTTGAAAGGTCATCTCTGGCTGTTTTGCTGCAAC
Source organism: Erethizon dorsatum (assembly GCA_028451465.1). Lineage (NCBI taxonomy): Eukaryota > Metazoa > Chordata > Mammalia > Rodentia > Erethizontidae > Erethizon > Erethizon dorsatum. The sequence continues at coordinate 22,308,303 of CM051824.1, forward strand.
CTTTGAGATATTAGATTCCTTGGGTCTTTCTTCTATGGCTAGCCACATTCCTAAACAAGGAACTTTGTAATTACCTGCCAGGAAGATATAGACCTGCTTGAGAAACTAGACATGGGAGTTGGTCTCATCGTTTTGTATATATATATATATATTCATTAATTCATTTTTTGGTGAAAGTATACTAGCTATCAACTGTGCATTCTATTCATTCTCAAATTTATTATGCCTAGAAGTAGACAATACCCAACTGCACAGAGGTGGAGTGGAATTATTATAGTTAAAATATCCCATATTTATGATAGCCACTTTCCGTTACCTGCCCTAATACCTCATTCTAGTTTTGCTTTAAGGGCTGAGGATGTAGCTTAGCGGAACTGCTACTTTTATATTTTTAGACCATCTTTACTATGACTTACCAAGGTCCTATAGCTTGCAATTTCTAAGGCTTTTTGTTAACTTTTCAGCTTTTTGTGTTTTGGCTCCTTATGTGATATTAGTGACAACTCATCCACTTGCTTTTAGCTTCTAAAATGTGGTTGCTTATTTCTTTTGCTTTTTTATTATGAAATTTTGCCTTAAAATCCCTTTATTGATATTATAGAAGGTTCAGGAGGAGCTCAAAGGTAATCAGATTGTTTCATCTGTAAATTGTACCAGTAAGTATAAAAATTCTTCATGATTTCACAACAATTTTTCAAAATGCCCAAAGTCCATAAGGGAATTCTAAGGTGCTAAAATATAATAAGCCATAATAGCAAAATTAATTATATTTTCAGCTTTAATTATAAAAAAAATAGCCCCTAGCAAACTATTACCTTGCTCAATGAATCAAGAGATCAAGAATGTAAGAAATAAGAGCTGGGGGCATAAGTCAGTGCTGTAGCACAAGCAACTTAGTCATACACAAGAAAAGAAAAGAAAAAAAAGAAAGAGAGAGAGAAATGAAATAAAATATAAGCAATTGACTAAGAACTTAAGGAAGTAAGCCCATGTGAACAAATGGTAATAACTGATAACATCTCTACCTACAGACGGGACTTTTCTCTTGGAAAATATCTTACATGTTACTGAAAGAATCTAGGTTGATGATGATAAAATATTTGCTCTGAGATCAAAATGTTTCTTTTAGAAATCAAGCTGCTATTGCAAATAATCGCATTTCTTGCTGACACAATCTGATACAAAATGGAAGAAATTAGAAGACAAAATCTGGTCTGGACAAAAAATGGGTTTAATTTTAGGATTTAGGCTAATCTTATATATGGTCTCAATTTGCAAGGCAGCTAAACCCATGCAGACAGAGTCCTATATAGAGAGAAAATCTTCATGGAGCTAGGGTTTGATTTCCAATTACATGCAGAATTTTAGTACAAGGATGATGAGATCATTGAGGTAGATCCCCCAGAATGCTCTTAGTATCCCTTGAAAAGAGATCCCAGAAAACTCCCTTGTCCCTCCCAGCCTACTAAAGTAGACTGAGAAGGTGGCATAAGAAGGTGGCATGAGAAGGTCAACCTTCAATGGACACCATAACTGTCAGCACCTTCCTCATGTCTTAGTTATTTTTCTTGTTGATGATAAAAAATAACTGACATCCACAAGTTAAAGGAGGAAAGGTTTATTTCAGCTCGCAATTTGTAGATGTTTCAGTCCATAGTTGGGTGGCTCCAAAACAGAGTGGTATCACAGGGAGAAGCAGTTCATGACCTGGCAGGCAGAATGCAGCAAGCAGCAGCAGCAGCAGGACTGCATTTCTCTTTTTCCCATCCAGGCTACCAGCCTTTTGGGTGGTGCCACCCAGAACCATGTTAATTCTAATAAATGGACTAATTTAGTACTACATACCCTTAATCCCAGTATCACATGACCTAGATCCAGGAAACTCTGAAAAGCCCCAGCTATGAGTGCATGAGACTTTGGGGGGATATCTAGATATAAGCTGTAGTATTCTACCCCTAGCCCCCAAAAGACTCATGCATACCACTTTATGCAAAATATATTTAGTCCATCTCTTAAGAGTTGCCAAAGTTCTAACACTTTCAGCATTACTAAAAAGTCTAAGACCATAGTCTCCTCTGAGGGTTAAGCAAACTCTTAGCTGCAAGCCCCTGTACAAATGAAAAGGAAGTTAAACACTTCCAACATACAATGGCACAAGATAACCATTACCATTGCAAAAGGTACAAATAGTGGGATACAATGGAATGGGATCAAAGCAAGTCCCAAATCCAGCAGGGAAAATATTAAGTCCTGTACTTCCATGGCTAGTATGCAGGGCAATCTGTGGCGAGATGTGAACTAAAAAGGGCTTAGGTGGCTCTGCCCCTATGGCACTGCCAGTGGTCATAGCTCCCATGGGTTCTCTCTTGGGCCAGCTCTGCTCCCTCCTTACAGCTTTCCTCAGATGACCCAAGTGTTGGCTTCTCCAAACTCCTGGAGTCTCCACTGCACCTTTGTCTTCTCACTCAGAGCTTCACGCACTCTGTCCTCTCAGGGGCACACTGCCAGGCCTCCCAGGCCTTCTTCTGTAGTCTGGGCAGAAGCCTTCCTCACTCCACAATTCTTGCATTCTGCATGGACCTAAAACCAGCACCATGTGGATGACACCACAGTCTGCTGCTAACTGAAGCAGTAGCCAGGCCTCCTCTCTTGGCTGTAGGGGTGGAGTGCCTGGATTGCTGAGCACTGTGAACCAAATCCTGAGGAAAAATTTCCCTAGGCTGCTGCCATTCTGAAACATGGTGCTCAGGGGCTCTCTTCTCAGAGCAAGGTCTTTTACCTTTGCAATTCTGAGGCTGCCAAGCTTGGAGTCCTGCTGGTTCTTGTGATATCCTCAGGCCATTGTTTCTATTGTCCTCTTCTGAAATATCTGGCTTTTACTTTCTCAACTTTTCAGGAGCCAAATTCTCTGTTCCACCCTTGCAGGCTGGAGCATTCTTTCTGGCTAAACTCAAAACTTTTAAATCACTCTATTGGGCCCTTTAGTCTTGATTCTCAACATAGTTCTGTCTAAAATTCCCCAACATTAGCCATGCTACTGCCTCAACTTACACTGCTTTGCAATTTCTTACACAAGATTAATTAATCCACTACCTTAACCTTAGTTTCAGGCAAAGTCTCTAACTATGAGCAAAATGCAGACAAATTTTCTGCCTAAGCATAACACACATGGTTTGGAGTACAATGACTGCCGTCCTTGATGCTAAGTGAAACCTCCTGACCTGGTCTTTACTGGCTGTATTTCTATCAGCATTCTGGTCTTCTGCAAACTGAACAGAATGTTCCATCTAGTTCATTTTCTCTTAAATCACATGACCAGGTAATGCCACAGCAAACACCCCACTTTTTTTGAAACAAAATCTTAGTTACATTTTTCATTGCTGAGACAAAATGCCCAACACTCACAGATTATTTCAGCTCAGAATTTGTAAAGGTTTCAGTCCATAGTCTGCTGGCTTCAAGGCAGAGTGGCATGGTAGAGGGACATCACAGAGGAGAAACAATTCATGGAATGGCAAGAAGAATGCAGCAATCAGCAGCACCAGCAGCAGCAGAAATAGTAGTGGAATATGAAAGCATTGGAGATTTTCCTGAACAAAAGTATTGGGGTGAAGATGTCATTTATTCAAATTATAGGAACACTAACAAAAAATGAATTAAGAATGTATCCTTTAAAGAGAGTGCACACTCAATCCAACACTGAAATGCCAGAAAGAAAGACCAAAGGAGAAATAAATCCCTTTAAGCAAGAGAATTAGACAGAATAATAAATGCTATATCTTCAAGATTGCAGTTAGGAAACTATCTAGAATTTGATCAGATTTTATTTAATTTATTTATTTATTTTTTGTGGGTATCAGCGGTCGACCTCAGGACCTTGCGCGCCAGCAGGCACCCGTGCCGCTGACAGACATCACCAGCCCTTTTTTTGTATGCGGGTTCCGGGAGTAGAACTTGGGCCCTCGCGCTTGCCAGGCAGGCGCTTACGCCGCTGAGCCATCTCACCGGCCCCTTGATCAGAGTTTAGAATTACAATGATCACAAGTTGATGCCTTGATATTTGTTTATGGTACATACTTCATTGATTCATTGGACCTTCAGACAGGTAGGAGACAGGAGATTTGGTATTGGACTCGTCACTTATTACTGAAGCCCAACAAGACCCAGCATGGGTCTTTTGCAACAGATCTGGTAATTTCAGAAAGAATGAAGGTAGAGAGTTAATTTGCACATATATTATAACTTTAATTTGTGTGTGAGAAACAAAATATTTTCTTCATAGAGTGAAGGCAAATTGGGGCCAAGTTTGGAACATTTCTTGTACAGTCATTATAAATATTTGGAATATCTTGTCATTTGTTTCATATTGGGTACTGAACATAGACAATTTAGACAAGCATTTTAAGATATGAGGAAAGAGGCATGATTCCTTGTTTTTAAATATAATTTTTACATCATAATTACTAAATAAAATTACATAGTGGCTGCAAGTACATATACAAATCAGTAAAATCTGGGCTTAAATCCTAGTTCTAGGGAATTCACATTATTTAAAATATCTGTGATTCAGTGTTCTCATATGTAAAAATTTTATCACATAGAGGTTTCCTTAGTGTTTAATGGGGATAATAGTCTTCAAAATATTAACTCATTTATTTCCACATTAGCCTCTTTTCTGAGGTTTAGGTTCACCAGATACTTCAGGAACTTTCTTTTCAATGCTTGCAGGTAAATTAAATAGTTTTCATGAGGTATCTTTAAACCACATTGATCCAGGTTCTTGTTTTACACCACTGGACATGATTTGAAAGGGAGTTTGTGACTATTTTTGTCTTAGTTACTTTCTCGTTGCTGAGACAAAATACTCAACACCCAAAGTTGAGGAAGGAAAGGTTTATTTCAGCTCACAATTTGTAGATGTTTCAGTCCATAGCTAACAGTCTCCAAGGCAGGGTGGCAGGAAGGAGGGGCATCACAGAGGAGAAGCAGTTCATGGCATGGCAGGCAGAACGATGCAAGCAGAAAGCAGCAAGCAGCAGGAGTGAGCTGCCTTTCCCTTTTATTCCATCCAGGCTATAAGCCTCCTGATTGGTGCCACCCACACTCAGGGTGGGGTTTCCATTATACACACCCAGAATTATGCTAAATCCATTTAATTGTCACACACCCTTGATCCCAGTGTCACATACCCTAGATCCAGCCACCTCTGAAAAACCCCACATATGAGCACATGAGCTTTGGGGAATCATCTAGCTACAAACCATAACAAACTTCTATAATGATAAGTCGCAAATAGCCTCAGGGGAACCCCCTCACCCAGACTTCCTAAATTTAACACAAAACACGGCAAAAGTGTTGTGTTTTAACAACAGAACAAGAAGAATGCCCAATTAAATTTGAATTTCAGATAAACAGCAAATAATCATACAACCATAGATGTTTGAAACTACTAAAATATTTTTATTTTTATCTGGGCAGATGGGTACATCTGAGGAAGGAGGTACGAAGTGTCAAGTTAAATATATGTATTATCTCTAAGCTTAAAGCAAAAGTAGCTGCTGTTTTTCTCTATAATACCTTATGAGTGGGTCTGGGACCCCACATGACTATGGCAACACAGCCACCAGCATAGAGGTTTCTGTAAACCACCTCCACAAAGGCCAGTTTGGATTGCCAAGAGAACTGCTATCTGAGTGAAGGCATTGGTTGGTTGGTTGGTTTCCTCTATCTTATCTACATATTTCTACCTAATTTTATTGTGAGTCATACTTGGCATGAATATTACATCTTCAAGGTTGAGTCTTCATTTCAGTACTTCACCTACTGTTTGTAAGGAAAGTTTGTTTTCTGAATTTTCAGATTGTTTAGGAGGCTGCTGCAATCATTCTTTCTTTGTGCTAAAGAAGTTGGCCTCCCTATCTCAGCATTTTAACGTCATGCCTGCTATGAGAACAATGATGAAAACAAAACTTTGGTAGCTCAAATGCCAGACCTGCTCTATCACTGGTACAATAAGAAGGATTTTACAGCCTTGGCCACTTTTGATCTTCCAAAAATTTATAAATGAGAAAATGGAGGCTGAGAAATGGTAAAAAGAATATCCCTCATGGGCATGGATCCATTTCGTGTGAGAATTTGAATGTCATCTTAGGTTTACCTTAATCTGGAAGTCATAATATTCATTGCCAAAGTATGATGATGACTTTTCATGACAAAATTACATTATATTAGATAGCTGATGCTTTGGTCTCCTGAGGACATCCCATAAATAATCAATTAATTCATGTTTTCAAATGCCAGGCAGGGTGAACACAAGATGAATAAGAACAAATACATTTCTTTTGTGATTACCACAGAGCTGGCAAATATTAGGTGCTCATGAAATATTAGTAGAATGAACATGTAAATGTATTTTAGTAACAGCATTTAAAGAACTTTATATTACTAAAATTTGATATTACTAAAATAGTGTGTTAAGCTTATATAATACATTCATATGATATTTTAAATCACAATTATTATTGACATTAATAGAATTTACAGAGATGCTCCCATAAAGAATGGAATGTTTCTATTATGATAGTATCTGATCATGTAAACCATTATAAAATACTAAATTATAAAATTTCAGGACTCAAAATATTACTGGTATGAAAAGGACAGGTATCACGAAACTGACTTGTTAACCACACAGCTAGGTTAGAAGAGGCAGAGAAGTTTGAAACTGAAAAAAACAACAACAAAAAAATACAGTATTCAGGCCTCAGAGAAAAGCACCTGGAAGGAGAGAATAAAACCAAAGAAAAAAATCTGATGGGACACACTCTCCTAAAAATTTACATCTGTGCCGGGGCTGGGGGCAATTTCCACTGATGTGGAAAAGGAGCTATGAATAGTTTATCTTTCAAAATCTGAAGGGCAATAGCACATATACAGTGACTGCTTTGTAGCAGAATTGTAAAGCGATGAAGGAAAAAACACTTATGGGAACATCTGCTGCACAAACCACTTCAAGAAAAATAAGCAGGCAGCAGAGTGAGCACATCTGCCCAATGTGCAACATGTGCAGCAAAGACATAGCATAATAAAGAAAGGCTTTGAAGGCACGTGTGTCCTTCAGATTTCCCCAGAGCTTTGGAGAGAGGAATTGAAGAAGGGTTAATCATCCAGAGGATGCTGTAAGGTAGGGAGACACTCCTCTCAGTCTGGCCACCAAAAGGAAAGCTGTCTGCAGAAAATGGAGTCATAACAGCCAAAACCTGAGAGCAGACTTCAGAGCCATTTGACCCATAACAAGCAGGGGAGCTGGGGAAGCTCCCTCTACTTCAGAGAGTAAATTTGTCCAAAGAACCATGTCGTGTTCAACCCAATCAGGGACCATAAAACATGACTGAGGGCTCCTCTGACATGGTAAACCAAACATTGAAATGGAATTCTCAATAATCGTGCTTTTCAAACTGAGTATTCTAACACGTTAGGTATCAACAAATCTTAGAGACCCTGTCAAGAAGAAAGATTAAAGTGTCCTTAGAATATCACCATGGGTTCCTGGACAATGTGCAATCTGTGACCTAAGCCCCTCACTTACTCCTGGCTGAGTAAATTGTAACATTCCATAATTTCTTATTAAAATTGTCTCCAGAATTTATGTGGAATTCATTAATACTGAATTCTAAATGAAAGATTGGCCAAGAGACTTCTGAGTTTTTTAACAGTTATTTTGTTGTGGTGGTGGTAGTTATTAACTTTTAACTTTTTTTGGCTTCCTCGAATTTTTTTTAATGTAATCTTTTAAGTTTATGTTTGCAGTCCCAAATGATTTCATTTACCATGGAGAATTTGCACATGTGCATAACATTTTAATTCATTTTTTGTCCCCTCTGCCTTTTGTCCCTTCCTGCTTTCTCTAACTCTTGATCCCCTTTCCCCTTGGAAAGCTTTATTTTCATTTCTTGTTTTGATTCTCTCATTTTCTAAACTCCATTTTTTCTTCTTTCTCTCCCCATCTCTTGTTCCCCTTGCCATTTAAAAAAAAAGATCTCCCTATTTCCTATCCTTTATTTTACTCTTGATATTTATTTTTGCTTTCTCATATAAGAGAAATCATGTGATATTTGAACATTTGTTTGATTTATATCCCTTAACATTATGGTCTCAAGATGTATCCCTTTACCTACAAATGCCTCAAGTTTATGCTTGTAAGATGTGGAATAATAGCAACTCTCTTTCATTGTTAGTGGTAATGCAAAACGGTATAGCCACTACAGGAGACAGTTTGGCTGTTTCTTACAAAAATTCAACATACTCGTATGTCCTAAAAATCACAATTCCTGGTATTTACAAAAAAAGTAGTTGAATAATTATGTTTACGCAAACCTATGCACAAAAATTTTATAGCAGCTTTATTGATAATCATTAAAGTTGGAAGTAAATGAGGTGTCTCTTAGGATATAAATGGATAATTTGTAAGATATTCAGTGTATAATCAAGCTGCGAAAAGACATGTAAGATACTTAAATGCATAGTACAAAATGAAAGCAGCAGATATGAAAAGACTACATAGTATGTGATTCTCACTCTATGACATTCTAGAAAAGTCAAAATTATGGAGAGAGTAAAAACACTAGCAGTTGTCATGGGCTATGGTGGAGGAAGGAATGGATAAGAGGAGGAAAGGATTTTAGGACAGTGAAACTACCATGTATGATACTATAAGAGTGGATATATGTCACTAAAAATTTGCCCAAACTCAGAAGTTACAATGCAAAGAATCAACTGTAATGTTAACTATGAGCCTTAAATGGTAATGATGTAAAAATATAGACTCATCAGTTGTAAACAATATATCTTTCTGGTTGGCCATATTGATGCAATGAATATTGTTATGCGTATGTGGAAGCAGGGGTTGTAAGAGAAATCTCTATCTGCTGCTCTGTTTTCCTGTGAACTTAAACTGCTTTAAAAATTACTTAGCTGATTAGTGAAATCTCATATATTTTCCTCTAACTTCTGAGATTGCAGAAGCATTTTTACAATAGACATGGGGAGCACAAGTTCTTAATTCTTAGAAATGTGGAAAATTTGAGTTCTATGAATTCCAAAATAAATGTTTAAAAAAAAAAAAAGTAGAGTCCTGCATTGGTTTTGTAAGTAGTTTTACCACAATGCCAAATACTGCAAATTACTGTCCTTTGTAGTATAGATTGCAAAGAGAACACAAGATGAAAATAAAATTCATGGGCCCAAGTGCATAATGACCTTTATAGAATTTAATAGACTATACAGAGATTGATTTTTCCAAGGTGCTAGTTTAGAAAATCAAAGGCTGGAGCCAACAATGGCAACCTATGGTGAGTGTCACCCCAAGTAGACATTCTTCCTCTTAGAGGACATTTGCCCTCTAGGCATGAGAAATTGGAGGAGGTTGGAGTCTCACAGTCATTAGGCCTACAGTTAAAGATCAGAGAAGAGAAAGAGGGCAGAGTGACTTTCCCTCGAAAAGTAGACCTGCAACACCAGAAAAGATGGCGGCCACAATGAATACAGTAATTCCCTTCACTGAGTTCCTAGAGAGAAGACTGCTCCTCAGAGATGGCTTTAGGAATTACCTACCAAGTGCTAGGATTACAGGCGTGGACCCCCACACCTGGCACATTTACATATTCTAACTCCGATGGAAAGAAAGAGTATGCTTTTCTTTAAATATGTATCTTAGATGGAAGCACTTTGAAATATTTTACCTGACTTTACTGATAATCTGTTTTGAATTTCCAGATGTGATTCTTCACTCTTATTTTTTGACTTCCAAATTCCTTCCTACTCTACTTCTGTGCAAAATAAGAATTGCAATCCCTATATACTTTGTTTCCAATTCATTTCCTAAAGTATATGTATGATTATTAGTTGAACTGATATTTAATGTTAGTTTAGCTACATAACTGTCCACAATGAACCCAATTAGTGTAATATAATTACACCGTCATAACTTTGCTTTAAACCTAGAGCTAATAATTGCCTTTTTTGTTGTTGTTTTTTTTTTTTTTTTGGATTTTATATACAATTGTGAAAATTTCCAAAAAATGGTTAGATAGCAGAACATATATCTTCTTCACTTCTGTTTTCTACCAGGGTAAGGCACTTCATATTCCAACAAAGAAAATTCCAGGGAGAGGGAGGTAGGTGTATGTCAACCTCACAGCAGCTGGAGCCCAGTCACTGACTGGCAAGGGGAACATGGCATGTCACCAGTATCGTGCTCTATGCGATGTAATTGGACGTCTCTCTGTTCTCGCAGGTCTTCAGCAATATATAAGCATAAAATGACCTGTATTTTATATATGTATTCCTATTACTTGAAAATTTTATTTTTTGTTATGCAATACTAAATCCTACTAAGAAAATAATGAGCAAAGATTTATGAAAAAGAAATAGAATTTTCCAATACAATAACTAATACTATATAGTCTCACTAATTACCAAATGCTGCAAATTAAAGGAAAGCCATGTTCCCTATAAGATTATGAAAAATTAAAAAAAGTTCTGGTTTGCTTACTTGAGCTTTCTCATCAGTGCTGGTGTTTGGAACCTTAAATTGGTACCACTTTCCTGGAAGAAAATTTATATTGGTAAATATAAATCAAATTCTTAAAAAAATATGCACCTCCATCCTCTTTGGCCTAGCAATTCTACTCTAAAAATTCTAAAAAAAATTTTTTTAATTATTCCAAACATTTATTCTAAAAGATATACACACACAGAAAGACATAGACAGAGAGAATGTAGTAGGAATTAAGAAATTACCTACCTTCCTGTATTTTTTAAGTTATGAGTATGTGTATATATATATATATATGTATGTATATATATATGAACTATAGCATGTATATTATAGTATATGTACATACAAAAGCAATATCCATTAAAATCATAGAATTATAGTAACAAAGTTGTCATGACATGTACATGGAAAATTACCTTACAAAATTGTAAGTAAAAATTACCTTATAATCACAAATATAGATATGTGCATTTAGAAAATACCAGGAAGAACCACTATGAAAATATTTATAGTCTTGACCTCTAGGTAGAAGAATTACAATCAATTTTTATTTTATTTATCTCTGTTTCCATTTCTTCTATAATTAGTCTGTATTTCCTGAGATTTATAAATGCATTATGCTCAAAAGTTGGGGACCATGTGCTTATTAGACTAATCCTGCTAGTTTCAGGACTCAGGTAACTATGTTGTAAATCCAAACAGAATTTGATAGATTTCCTGTTTTGTTTTGTTTTTCTATTCCTTAGTTTTCTGAATCTAAATCCGACACAAAAGGCATAAGGAACAAATGACTTGTCAATATTCTTTTTTATGCTTCTTCAGATAGGCTATTCACACCTACAGCTGTGGTGTTCACTTACCCAATGGACCCAAAAGAAACACTGTCAGGAAAATATGGTGTTGTGAAAGAGTGCAATGATTCAGGGAACAGATATCTTTAGTGTCTATCAATACACCGGCAGTGCAGAGAACCAGGTAGCTTTAGGCTGTGACATGACTATGAACTGAGAGTTTCATCCCTGTGTTCTGTTTTACTTGCTCTTTTTGAATGAATGGAACAAAAGTTGAGAATTAGTCACCTCACTCCCCTCAGCCCCCTCACTCGCTTCACATTGTAATTTTACCCTTATTCACTGCATCAGCTATTCCTGTGGAGCAAACTGTACATTCGTACTACATAAATTCATCGTCTCTAAACTTATGTAGCTATTTTGGAGCATTCTGCAGGGTTGTCTTTTGTTATGACCTGCTGTAAAACCTGATGGCGTGTGTACTGTAAACACAGAAAGGTCTAGCTAACAAATGGTCTCTAGTCATTTTTAAAAATCTTTTCCTTCCTTAAGATATTTTACTTGTGTGTTGGAGCATGCACTTTATTTAGATGTTCCTTTATTATTATTTTTAGGGTTTTAAAATTATTTTCTTCTCAAATGCCATAGAATGTCTTACCATCCATCTGCTCAAGAGTCATAATTATGAAACTGACAGTCTTTTATGACACCTCCTTGAAGTGGGAGGAATGAACACATTTTCATTCAGTTTAGGAACTCAAATTTTTGGCGTTCTTCTTTATAGGATTAAGTTTTTCAAGCTGGGTCTGCATTACGTAAGTATTTGCAAGATGTGTCAGAAAACAAGAATCCTGCAGGACAATTGGTTTGTTGACATGCTTAACCCTTCAAGTCACTAGTCTAACGGGTAAATTGTCATTTCAGTCAACAACTGACTAATGCAAATCAAATATTTAGGCAACTTTTACACATCGGAGTTGCTTACCCTTGTGCCTCTTCAGAGTAATGTAGATGTAACATTCACTTTAAAAGTCATTAAGCTGTAACAGCAAATACTAATATTTATGAGTAATCCTAAAAGACATATCCTAAAAATTATGGGAACCAATATGTGTTTAAAATATTGAACTGTCTTTGGTTTCTATCTTTCAAGAGCAGTACAAAACTTTGTGTATTAAAAGAATGGCTCACTTATGAATCTTCGTCTCCTTTTAAAGGCTCCTCATTAGGACGCTTGAGATGTGTCAGCCTTCTGAATGATCATTTTGGGACAGCCTAAAATACATTCATGATAGGCTGATTCCATTCAGTATGGCCTTTGGTCAGCTCTGATGAGGTAATATTTCTAAAAGTTACATTTCAGCATCAGTAAATCAGAATTTTGTGACTAAGCACCATTGCAGAAATAGCTATTTTTGTAATACTGGACAGATTTCAATTCTGGTTGCACAAGCTCTGAGTAACAAGTTATCTATTTAAAGAGTACACACACACACACACACAAATAGAATCAATAAAAAAGACAGAGAAACAGAGATAAAGGCATGAGGAATTATTTTGCAACTTAAAAATATTATAGTTATTCCAGAAAGTGTCTCATTCTAAAACTTTAGATGTCAGGTTAGATTGATCAAAACTTACACGGTGATATGTGGCATATCAAGGAGTATAAGCTTTGGCACCCTGGCCTAAGCCACAGCTCCAGCTTTTAATGTAATTAGGGAAACAAGAGTATATGAAAAATATGGGAATTTCATAAGAATTTAGGGTTATAAGTGTTTGAAAGAGGACATGGTTATCAATAGTTTGTTTCATTAATGAAGGCTGAAATCACCTTTGCACATCATCAGAAGAACATATTTGGAGAGAACCTTACAATCAGTACATTCCTCTGAGACACCTGCTGTCCCGTGTAGACACCTGGTTCTCTCTCTGTCTCTGTTCTTCCCATCGGGTCATTAGAGATATTACCATGTCATTGCTTCATACACTAGTATGAAGTAACAAGAGCTGGAAAGAGAATGATGACAACAGATAGGAAAGAACAATTTCTGATCATCTTTTAGACATATAAACGTTCTTATGAACCAGTCAACATTATAGAATTGATGTTAATGTACCCATTATTCACATGAAGAAATTAAAGGCAGTGAGAGGATGTCACAGAGTTAGTTTGTAACAGGGCAAGATCTATTCAACATAACTGTATCATGCTTCCATTGAGGAAATGTGGTTGTTACAGTAGAATAAATGAGATGTAGAGACCATAAGAGAAGATAAAAAGTAAAAGTAATATATAATCACAAAGGGGAAAATGGTAATACTAGCTCCTGTGTCAGTTTTGGTTTTTAGGAAGTCATTGGATTTAGACAGTGAAGAGGAGGCTGGTTTACAGTCAAGCATGAAAATAGATATGTACATTGAGCAGTTCAAATTTGTGCCTCTGTTTGTGTTTGTGTGTGTGTAACAATGTGCATTATATGCCTTTACAATAATTTTTATGCCAGTACAATCTTAAATATAGTTTCAAATTGATGTATCTTTATGTCAAAGATTTTTAGAATGAGCCACTTTCTTGATTTACTGTGATGTTTTTAATTCCTGAAACAATGCTGTATGCTCTCACCTCTGTGTGTGCAAGAAGATAAAAGAGAACATAAGGCATAACTTAAATTATTTCATAAATATAGTTTAATATCAATAATGTATAATCCCACTGTAGTATAATATGGCTGTATGAGTCGGAATGCAGTTGCAGATGAAAACTTCTTTTTATAAACATGAACATATTTAGTCCTAGAGATGAGGGTCTTACAGAAATCACTGGAATGAATGGCAAAAATACATAGTAGGACCCCGCACAGAAACTCTATAGAATCCGCCCACCAAAAGAAGTGACAATCTTGCCTTAATCAGGAATCCTTAAAATGGGGTAACTGCTGACCCAGTGCTTGAACCCAGACGTGGCAATAGAAAGCTACTGTCAGAATTGTTAGCCCCAGAGCCCTGGTAGAGCTGCTTGCTATGTAACTGCAAAGTGGATGTTTCAAGGACTATTGCCTGTCTCCCCACTTAGCTTAATTACAGATTCAACGCTTAGGCAAGTGTATCTAAATGGTGGCTCTTAAATTACATCTGGAACTCCAGGTGCAAGAGAATCTGGGAAATGTAATAATTCATTGTCCAGTCTCTGCAGTAAAAGAAGGTACCCTAAAATGATTTTAGAACAGGTGGTGAACAAGACAATATAGCACATTTACTACAACAGACAAGCATAGTACACTAGAGAATTCCTCTAGTTATGATATTGAAGTAGAAGGGAGAAACTGGTGAATGATCAGTAGTCCTTTTCAGGTATAAAATCAATGAACAAAACAATTATTTTGGAGCTCTGAGAAGACTTGGAAACTATTAGCATAATGAGAAAGTTAGAATTGGAGAATTTTATGAAACCTGCAATATAAATTTGAAGGTTTCATCTTATCCTTTCCAAGATTCTTTTAGTGAGTTGACATAAAGCCAGTAATAAGACCATCTCAGATCCAGGCCGGGACTTTTCTGGACCATACTCTTTCCTCTACTGCATAAATAAAAAAGGTCCAGAACTCCATGAAAGAGACTGAGTGGATTGATCCTAGAATCACAATGATGAAGTTTATTTCGACTGATTTTTCCAAATCCAATTGCACTGTATGTTCTTGATGTACTTGGAAAATGATCATTCCATATGATAAATTCATACTGCAAATCTTTGTAATGTGCCAAATGAGCTTTTATGTGACACAGTAACTTTTAAAGCTTGCCAAAACTTTGAAATGCTGGAAAAGGTGTTGTTAGCTTTCAACATGTGCTAATTGGGTCTGCCTACCCAGATGGCATAGAAGGAGGAAAAAAAAGATAAAATATATAAAGGTTACTCTTTTAAACTATTTTATTCAAAGAAAAGAATAGGAATAAACCATAAAATAACAAATAATTTAATCTCCTTGTTTACATTGGTGGATATAATAGGGGTATTTTGATTTATTTATCATATTTTGAGGAATTTGTGAGTAGAGTTACTATTTGGGGAAAAAATAGAACCACGATACCATAAAATAAATAACTGAGCTCCTATCAGAATCTGAGCTCATGTCTCAGAATCTCTAACTTAAAGTGAACCATCCAAATTTTATAATTACATAAATGGATGTGGAATAGTTGCTTAAACAAAGTTGTGTCTATGTGAGAAAATTGTAGGATTTCTTGTTTCTCTGTAAGATTTCTATACTGAGTTTTATACCAATAATCACATTTTTCTTTTTAGGCTGGATTTCATACCATGGTTGGAATCCGCCAAAACTGAGATGTAATTAATCTGCTATGTATAGTGACTATAAATCAGCTCTCTGAAGAGAAATTCTCATTTTCTGTTTTAAAGTCTATCCTTCTGATGTTCTTACTGACCGAAGACCATACATTTCCCTATATTTTGAGAAGAGTTTACATATTGTACTTTTAAATAATTTATAACATTCAGATTTTCTGGATAATTTTCTGCCAATCAACTACCACACCAATGAAGCTACTTCTCCTTTCACTGGTCTTTCTTTCTGATATTACCTGATATTTGAATCTGTCACAAGCTTTAGCTATCTGATCAAGAAATTACAACTAGGAGATGTGACATTCTTAGAAATTAGTGATTGATTGATTTGGAAACAAATTAGACAGTTTATGAATGCCAATGACATCTATGATAAAAGATTAAATTTGAAAATTTTATGAAATTGTTATGATGAGAAATCAGAAGCACATTAGGAAGTCTGTAACTATATTTACATGTGCGTAGAATATTGAAATATTTTTAATATGATTTACAATAACTACCCCTGTGAAAGAAATATAACATTGCAGGAATCTAGCAGAATAGATTATGACAAAGGCACCTTAATGCTCAGTCATTTGCAAAGTTAAAAATTAGAGCTTGTGCTGTGGCCTGGTACAGAAAACCATCCTGGTATTAGATATGGGAGCACTTATGTGTATGTAGTAGCATAGGAAAAATGCTGAACATTGAGAAGACAGTCATTATGATAAAACTCTTCTCTGATATTGTAACCAGAAGAACCAAATGCATTTAATTTAAAAATATTTTCCAGGATAGATGTAGGAAAGATATGCAAAATATTTCTTAAAATGGAAAGAAAATAAAGCATAAGATCATTACAATGTAATATAAGCTATCATTTATTTTAATTCATGATGGCAGCATTTTTAATTTAATCGCACAAAAAGAAGCATAGCACCCAAAATAAAATAACAGATGTATGTGTATAGATAAACAAATAAATATGAACATGCCTAAGAAGGGCTATATTGGTATCTGCTGGTTAAAATAATCCCCAAATACAAATTAAAAAGGAAGTACAATTGGAAGAAATACGAATTAGCATACTTAAAATAAAATGAACATGGAAAAATCAATAAGATACTCTTAATTATCTCTATAATATTAAAAAGTTATTTAAAATTGCTGACCTTTTATTTTCTTATTTTGAAAAGAGGGTGATAAATTGACTTTACATTTTCTGTAGGCTAAGTATGTAGAACTTACATCAATATCGCCCGAAATATAGTGACTATTCTGTGATAGTTATGTTTAAAGATTACTTCAAACCCTGAATCATAATCTCTTTACCCTGGTCTAAAATATTCTGTATGATCCAGACCTACTTATTTCATAACATTCCACCTTCTGGTAACTCTGCAATGGCTGTTGTCATTGATTAAAGGACTGTGGCTGCCTCCGCTCCATCATTCAGATTCTAGCTCAGTGGAAATCTTCCCAAGGAGGACTTTCTTGGTCAATATATGAAAATCCCAAATAGGACTCTCAACCCATCCCTTATCAGGCTGTCATGGAAACTCAGACTCGAAGTCTTCTTTGTTTTTGCTTCTAGTGTTACAGTACAGTGAATTGAATTGTGCCTCTTTCTTCCAGAAAAAAAAATATATGTCTAAATTCTAAATCCCTTCATCTGTGAACCTAACCATATTTAGAAATAGGGCCTTTGCATGTGTAATCAAATTAAAATAAGGTAATCCTGTTTTCAGGTGGGTACCAAATCAAAGACTTTTTGTTTTGTTTTGTTTTAAAGACAAAGTAGAGAGATATCTAAATATGGAGACATAGAAGGTCCACGTGGAGAGAAGAAAAGAAACAAGAGGTTAGAGTGATGAAACAATAAGCCAGGCAGTGTCTGGGACCGCTGGAAGCTGGAAGAGGTGGAGAAGGATTCTCCTCAAGAGGCTTCAGAAAGGGCATGTACCTAATTACATGTTCACTTCAGATGTGAAGCCCTCAGAAGTGTAACAGAAGAGATTTCTCTGATTGTGTGTGACCTGATTGTGGTAATTTGTTACAGCAGCCCTAGGAAACTAGGACACATGGTTTGAAACTGACTTGTTTACTTTTGATGTTCTGATTATATCTGTCTTCCTTTAGAAGCAGGTTTATCAGAAAGAAGTTCATTTTCACCACTATATTTCTAGCGACTGGATTGGTGTTGCTTGGATCACAGCAGGTGTGCATTCAATGAACGGATGAATGAATGCATGGATGAATAAATCAGTACAAAAACTAAAAGATACTTCACTATAGATAATCAATGACTTTACTGCAAATGTTTCCACTTAATGAAGAACCTGAGTTAAAAAAAAGTGATATAAAATCTTTACTCAACTTGTGTTTAAAATCCTTTATAATAGCCAGTCTTAGCAATGATAAAATCATAAACAATTTCACCTTATGGATAATAGATATGAATTGTTATAATGTTTTAGGAAAAATAATTCAAGAATATATATTCTTTGATTTTTCCTTTTAATTTATTCTTATTTAAACATCATAGACATTGATACCATTCTTTTTCCTATAAGTATATTTTAGGACCATTTGTAATAATTTAAAAACTTGCAATAAATAAAATACTGATATAGTATTGAGTAAATTTTGGTAAATTAGGGATTTCATATTCATAAAATTAGCTCTATAGAAAATATTTTAATAACATAGGAATCTACTCCTGATTTATTGAGAAAGTCAGACTATTAACAAGAAGGATACTATTGTCCTAATTTAGTAAACATGTAACTGTATTTAATATATATATTTAAAAGCTCTGTATGGTAGAGTCTGTGAGTTGTTGTGTTCAACCAGTACTTATTTTCTTCTTTTGGGTTTCCTATATCTTCCTCCATTTTCTACAGTGAATAATCGTTACATTTATAATCAGAAAATAATAAATGAGAAGAATTGAAAAACTCATTCTTTCATAACTCAGCTATAGCATGTCCTCGAGTAATGCTAATGTGCCTTTTATAAATGGGAGCCTTGCATTTTTCTGTCAATAATATATTTTCGTCTAAAGACTTTCTATAGCTAATGATGTAGCATAAAAATAATTAGCCAATTTACAAGTTGGAGTCCAGTTATATTTCTCCTGAGAAACCTAATAATGTGTTATCTTCCCCTGTACCTTGACTATGCTACAATTTGATAAAACGTTTAGGAGGGAAGATTCCAGGTGTAAACAGCTGTGGGAATCTCAAACATGTTTTCTACTCCACAGAAGAGTAATGGCTTTCATGAGGGCTGAAGAGTTAATCTAAAATCGTTTTCCTTGAGGACAAGGAAGTATGTCTTTACTAATTAATTATTTTGTTAATATTTTTCTTCTGTTTTCATTTTTTTGAAACTATATGAAAAGGCAAAGAAAGGTCATTGTGCTTAATACCTCAGGATTTTGTGTTGAAATCTGATGTTACCTTGCCTCATATAAATGTATGGTTAGTGCTTGTTCAGACTGAAATTAGAGAATAAAGGTAGCAAAGCCTCTGTCCTGAAATAACTCAAAAGACGATGCCCTTCACTTACACTCCACACGTGCTGTAATAAAAAGGAAACAAAGCCTGGGCATAGTGGTGCACAACTGTAATCCCAGCAATCTGGGAGGCCAAGGCAGAAGGATCACAGGATCTATCCCAGCCTGAGAAATTTTGTAGCTTAGCAAGACCCTGTGTCATATTAAACAAACAAACAAAAAAGTGAAACAGACTGGTGATGCAGGTCAGTAGTAGGTCCTGGGTTCAACCCCTAGTAGCACAAACAATAGGGAGGGAGGGAAAAAAGGAAGGAGAGACAGACAGAGAGAGAGAGAGAGAGAGAGAGAGAGAGAGAGAGAGAGAGAGAAAAGAGAGAAGCGAGACAAGAGAAGAAAGAGAGGAGAGAGGAGAGACAGAGAGACAGAGAGACAGAGTGAAAGAGAGAAAGAGAAAGAACCACACCTAGGAAGAGCCCCAGCCAGCGGCAACATCCTATAGAGCAGCATATCCCGTGTGCCAGCCCTGCCCCTGCCAGTGCTATTTCTGAATTCTCGGGCTATTTGTTTAACATCAAAGGATCCTTTTCTCATTTTAAAAAGAACATGAAAATATACATAGTTTCAGAAAATTTTGTTTGGTTCCAAATAAGGACTTTGAAATTTCTAGTGATTATATTTACCTGGGAAAAAACAGTACATTTCTATTTGATGCCCCACAAGTTCTTTCCTTATTCTTGCTCAGAACCAGGGCCATTACTTTTGGAGGGACTTTCCTGTTGCCCTGTCAATGCTGGCAGAAAGCGTGACTTCTCATTTGATACCATACCTTAGTCTTCAGAAGGGGGAACCTGCATCTCGTTGACTTACTTCTGTTGTAATTGCCATCCAAGAAATGTCTCCCAAATTACAACTCCCAGAGTCAGAGAAAGGCCACAGAACCCAATAATTCCTATAATCTGAGAAGTAGTGTTGTTGTCAGTCCTTCTACCAAGCTTTTTGATCCAATTATTGATTCTACCAGTTACTGATCCCCCATGTTATTGCTGTCTCATGGGCTTAAAGCATTGGTTCTGGCCCAGCCAGCTCAGTGATTCTCAAACTCTTTGAATTGAACCATTGGCACTTAGTGAGGTAATATGAGATAGTCCTATATAACAGAAAAATGGAAAAGTATGACCTTGATTATTCACAGTTACAATATTGTTTTAATTCTAAATGCTTCATTCCTATAATATTAGTACTAAACTATGTATATTTCTAGGCGATATCTCCATTTATGGCATTTTCCTTTCCTGCACTTGCATTTTTTTTTAACAAACTGGAGGGTTATCCATTTTTTCCAATAGCTTAGATGATTGTTAGCAATTTTTAGCAATAAAATATTATAATTACTACAGTGTTTTTAGCCATAATGCTATTATACAATTAATAGACTACAGTACTATATAAACATAACTTTCATATCCATCCGGAAGCCAAAATTCATGTGAATTAACTTTATTGTGATATTGTCTTTATTGCCCAGAAATCTGAAACTGAACCTCTAATATTGCTAAAGTTTACCTGGGTATTTAGCAGAATTTTACAACAATCTGCTTTTCCAGCAAAACCTTTGTTTCACATGGTTCACTGATAAAGTTTGGAAAATTTTGAGACCTTTCAACATTCTTGGTCTATCAGTCTTATTTTTCCATTATTCTCCTTTAACTCATTTATTTTGGCAAGGTAAACATTAATTGTTACTTATTTCCCTCATTATGGTTCAAGGATTAGGTTTAAGGTTTGAACCAGGTAAGAACACTGAACACCCGAGAACTGTACTGTGTTCTTTGCAGGCATTTGTCACTCAGCTGTTATTTACTGATTGAGCCAATAAATGAGTGAAATGTTGTTGGTCCCTGGTAATAATGTCTTAAGCTTTGTATCAGACATAATGAATGCAAACTTATTAGAATATTTATAGAGGTACAATACAATCTGAGTTTCATCTAGTGCAAGACATCTTTGCACATGTTTAAAGAAAAAAGAAAGAAATGTCATCTCTGCTCTTTTTCAAGTTTTGGAGAAAGAACTCCAGTGAAAATAACAGCGGAGTTAGAATTACATCTCTAGTACATTTGTCAATATCACACTCCATTGCAGAAGGCACTCAGAAAATATTCTTATTGATTGTCTTACCTTCATATTTCTATCTCTTAGTCACACCATAATTTTGAACAAGAAAACAAGTATTAGATATATAATCTCAATTTGACAGTAAATTTTATTAGTTGTGCGTTTCACCAAGATATTTTCCCCATGAATCCTTTTACACATTAGAATTAATCTGTATACATCTCAAAATTATGCATTTGAACACCCTTCCATTTGAGGACAATATTATTATAAGGATGATAATAAACACATTAAAAATGCTGCACTGAATTAATTGTTATCATAAGACCCTGAAGGCACCTGAACAAAAAGTAGCTTAGAGTCATTTTTTGTTTGCTTTTCTTGCACCGAAACCATTTTTAGAATTTTGCTTAGGGTGAGCAGAAAGATGCTTGCTTAGCTCTAGTGCACTTGTTTATAATTTATATAAATCAAATAAAATATAGTGATTCTGTGATGTTTATTTATTTATTTATTTATTTTTGGCACTGGGAATTGAACTCATGACCTCGCGCTTGCTAGGCAGGCACTGTGCTGTTGAGATATATCCCCAGCCCCTGATTCCATGATCTTTAATTTGATAAATTTCTCATCTGAATCAGTACTAAATTAACCCCAACCAGGGTGACTTCCATTCTGGTGGAAATACCAGGAAAAGGAGATTTAACATTGTCAATTTCTGTGGCATAAAAGTTAATATTGGTAGTATTTTAATAATATACATGATGTAAGGTAATGTTTTAGAAAGATGCAGTAATACCCTACCCCCAGTGAAGGATATTTTGCTACATACTGCCCTATCTCTTGAACTTTAATCACCTTTTAAAGGGCAAGACTTTCTCTCTTCAGATATTTGCAGTCATTTAAGGCTCTCAATTAGTCTGTGATGAGAGTAGAAGGACAAAAGAATTCAATTGCCTTTTGAGCTGTGAGAAGTTATTGTTCCTTCCAGCCTCATTCTTAACAGGAATACATTTTGGCTCTTTTACAAATTAGAGTGAAATTTTTAAATAACTGCAATCCATTGCATTGTACGGACAAGAGAGACTACTGCTACAAAGGGTCTGTATGCACACTCACGAAACACATTGCATTACTACGTTACTCCTTCATTTAGAAAATATTTCACTTATCCTATATATACAGAGAAAGACGAGAATATGGCAAAGTGTGAATATGAAGGCTATTAAAAGATCAGCTCGATATCTTCTTGCTGAAAACTCACTGCTGCGTTGGCCTTGACATGACCTATAGAATTTTGTGTTGGCAGGGAACCAACTTTGAAATTTGTTCTATAGCAAATCATCATGACAATATACTTCCAGGAATTAAATCCTTTACATTGCGTGGCAGTGTTGCCAGAGAACAGGTAGGGTCTCTTCTGACAGGAACCACGAAGGAGTCTTTGGCCAGAAATTCAAAGCCATATGTTAGTTCTGTCAAAAATGATATGGATCTGCTTACAAAAACCTTGCTCAGTAGCTCTGCCAGGAACCCTGTGGCTGTGTCCTGCCGGAAAGCCATTGCTTGTGTTATCACGGCCAGAAATTGATGCTGCCCTGGGATAATCTAACGGCACTAAAACCTCAACCTCTGGGTTTCTTCTGCCAGACTTTAACTATTAACAGCGGCTGTAAGTGTACTGCAGGGAAGTAAGCCTATTTGCCCTCTCTAGGGTGAAGGTGGGCACTCCCATTGGCTCTCAGTACTTGGCTCTAATTAGCTCTTTGGAAAGGATTCTGTTTGAACTTTAAGGTATTAGTTATTTATTAGTGTACATGAATTCTAGATAACATTTTCCCAAGAATAAACTTGAATAATTGTTTTATTTATAGAGGGGAAAATGGATAGATAAAAGCAAAAGTCAAGATACTTTGTGTATAGAGAGTAGTAGTGTATTATAAAATGTACAAAGTATCAATTTAGAGTTTGCTATACAAAACTAATGCAACCAAAAAGCCCCTGGCTTTGATTTGTGACACAAAACCAAATGATGATAAATAACTCCTATATTTTCCAGTACAGTCATGATTACGCAAATGGTATATTTTGGTTAAGTAGATACATAGATACTATAGTGTAAAATAATCCAAGTAAACCATGTATGTAGTTAGCATGCTTGAGTTTTTAATTTTTAAAAATACTTTTCACTTTTGAATTGATGAACTTGCTTGTCAAAGTTGTATAAAACTGTGCTATGCAAACAATTGCCTGCAGGTTGGTGCCAGTTTCTGAATTACTTATAATTGGTCCACACACAGATAAGTATAGAAAATCAGGGGAAACATAAAGAAAATTTATAGCAATTTGTATGATTGAAAACTCTTTCTTGCATTTTTATAAAAGATCAATCTGTAGTACACTGAAAACTACAAAAAAATCTACAGCATATGTAATGCAATGTGTTTGCTGTACATGGCAAACTTGTGACCATTTTCTAATATTTTATTCGATCAGACGTTACTAATCAAGGACAGTTTCATTTTACCTTTCCTTTATCATTGTTCATCCCTTCCTTTGCATTTTTCTATCATGATTAACCCTCTTATAAAATATTTGTACATTAGTATTTGGGTGCCTCTAAAATTCTGTAGAGAAATGTCGATATGTTATTCCATGATTCCAGTGTTAGCCATTTTCATTCTGGGAAACAACAACAACAAAAAAAATTAGCAAATATGTAGTTTTCTTGTCTATAAATTTCCTTATCTGTGGAATTGACTCTTAATGAAAGAACCAATATGTACTATTTCTCTATTAGTTACATATATAAATTAATAAAACTTACTTTGAACTTTATTTCATCAAGACTGTAATTATGTCAGTTTCCAAGATCATATGGTTTAATGATAATTAGTTCCTATAATTTTCTTTGTCATTCTCTCTAATGCTGGGGATCAATTCCAAGACTTGTATGCTAGACATGTGCTCTATCACTGAACTACATCCCTACCCTACCAATAATGTTCTTAACAAATCTGATTTTCAAGTTCTGCTACTTGCTCCCACAGACTGTATATATTCTCCATTTTGTGTCAAACATTAGATATCCTAAAGTATCTAGTTCACCTCTTTGTTTTACTAAGCAAGCATTTTAAAGACCCCCATCTTTATCTGGACTCTGAGATTACGGCAGAAACATATGGGTACCATCCCTGTTGTCAGGGCACTCGTTACTTAAGAAATGAGAAAAATGTTAACTAATCATTGCACATAAATGCTAATACAGGAACAGGGACTGATCAAGTGAATTTTTGTTTAACACATCCAATAATAGCCAATCATTTAACATGTTGACATAAATCGGTATTTTTTTCAGGTGAAAATGTTTCCAGAGTGAATTGTTTAGAGAAAAGAAGGTATAAGAAGAGATTATATAAAGAGTAAAAATATTTTCTTGTAATTTGATGTGTATTAATGCTGAGAATAAAATTTTTGGAAGAAAATTCATAAAAATACTAATGTAATAATCTGTATGGGTTGGTTCGAGAGTGATTTTTCTTTTATTCATTTTACTTTTCTGTATTGTTTTAATATTACATAATAAGACATTTAGAGTTCCACAGAAAAGAATAAAGGTCTATTTTGAATGAAATATATTTTCTTCTAATTCTTTGTCTTTTTTTGTGTTTTAGATGATAGAATACATCTATCTATTAATATGTGAATATTTTCATTTGTTATTTCTACCAGTGGTGTCATGTGTAGAAACCACACTTCTGATTAAATACTACATTGATATTTATGTTCTAGTTATATTTTTGTTTTACGCTTTAGTGTAATTCTTTAATCATTTTGGAATTTATTTTGGATGCATCAACCGAGAAAAGCATGTCCTCTCTCACATCACCAAATAGTTTATCAATTATATTGACATCACTTATAGAATAACATACCTACTGCTAATTTAAAAAATGCCATTACAGTATAATCATATACTAAGTGTCTGATTTACTTCTCATTTCTCTGTTCAGTTTATTTATCTATTTGTCAAATGACTGCCTCAAATCATATTTCAAATATGACTATATAAGAAATTTTATATCTTTATTTTTAACCTTCATACATTCTTCCATTTTTCTTCCATTTATGCAAATATGAATATTTTGTAGAAAATATTATAGTTGGAGAGAAAATATACTGTATATTTTCACATATTGAATTTAGAGGAATTTTAGAATAATTTTTAAAAATTTATCAAAAATTACAGAACCAGGACTTTTGTTTAAATTATATTAAATACCAACTGATTTAAGAATATGGAACATTTGTATTACTCAGTCTTTCTATTCCACAGGGTAATTAAACAGTATATTTCCATTTAATGAAATCTTTAAAGTATTGGTATTCTTTTTTCTAATCTCACACATATTTTATTACGATTTGTCTACATATTTTACTTTTCTTATATTACTTACAATATAATTTCTATCTGTTATCTATTATTTAAACATTTTAAAATTATCTGTCAGGATAGGTTGTGAAAGTTGTGTTAGCTAAATATTAAAATGGCTGGACTTTCCACATTGTCCCACACTCTAAAGAAGTTTACATAGCAAAATCTTTTCTCCTCTTTGTCTTTCTTTCCTCTCTCTCCAGTGTGAATGTCTCTTCCCTTAAAAGTTGGTACCTGGCTGTCTCCTTTTCTGTTCTTTTCCTTTAGCTTTAGATATGTGGTTTCACATTTGATCTATTGTTCTTTCATCCCTAGAGCCATTTTATCTCTCTACAAGGAACCAAAAACAAAATTCTTGTTTTCTCTTTTGAGCACTGACTTTAAAAATTAGATAAACCATTATTAACAAAACCTCACAGCATTGGTCTAGATTTGGCGGTACCATAGTTAGTGGACGAGTACAGATTAGTTCAAAGCCATAGGGACATGTATCCAAATGTTGAAATTTTTAAAAAACATAATTGAGACTTAAGTATAACAAAAGGTCCACTATTTCTGCGATGTAATAGTGTAGCCAAGAATTCACACAGAATAGGCTTACTAATGAGCCCAAACGAAGCTTTCGCTTCTTTTCAGTGCTAGGGATCAAGTCCATGGCCTCATACAGGATAGGTGAGTGCTCTGCCCCTGAGCTTATCTTGCACCCTAGAGGTAGCTTTTTGTTTGTTTCCTTAAGTACATGATATGTATGAATGGCTGCGAAGTTTTCTAAAATGCAGTGCACAATTCTAGCAATTCTAATTCAAAAACCTACATAGTTGGCCATCAAGTGAAACAGATGTGTCAAGAACTGTTTGTACTGCTAAGGGTGGAGTAGTGACCAAGTATGTATAAATATATAAACACATGAATATTCCTGTATAATGAGGAGTGTCTCCAAAATTATAAAACAGGGCAATGACTCTTAGAGAGAGATGGGGAGAAGGCGTCGTTTCCATTTAAACTTTGATTGTTCTATGATGTTTCTCTGAGAAAGTGATCTTCGAAATAAATGTTGAGAACAAGACATCCTTGCAAGTAGCGCTTCCAACAGTAGACAGAACAAATGCAAATAACTTAAAACAAATATACACCTGGCCTCCTCTGGACCCTTAAAAGAGACTTCTCTTTCCAGAATACAGTGAATGGAGAGGACCTGATGGGTGATGCTCTCAGTGTAGAATAAGACTGAGCTTGAAAGTTGGCCTCCCTCACAAACAGTACAACCTACCAGTGTTTGTACCCTGTGTCTACCTCAGCCCTTGATAGGTGCTCAATAAATGGGACTTGGCATAAATATGGACTCTCAAAAGCAGAGGCATTTAATTATAGCTATTATCTTAAAATTTAAACACACGAAAAATAAACTGAAATTTGATTGTAAGTATTTTCTTCTCCATAGTAAAACATATGGCCTAGAAGCTGCCTTTTGTTTCCTCTTTTCTTTTCTCACAAATTCTAGAAAATGAAATATAATTAACTCTTGATAAGAGTTTGTCAGAAAACACTGACAAACAAATTAAATTTCCCTTGAAAACTAATTGTTTCATAAAGGAAAACCCAAACATTATGGAGTGTTCTTATTTCCAAAAACAATGAGTCACTTTTTTTATTCTGTTCAAAAGTATTAAACAACTATAGTGTTTTGAAATTTCGAGGACATCATTTGTATTCAATTTAGGGTTTTTCTTTTTTAATGCTACTGCCATTATGGATGCAATATTTGTTTTCTAACTTCTTTTAATAAAATTACTTTAATCCTTTGGATGATTTACCTCTTATCCTTATCCATGCTAAGGGGTTACTGTATATTATCACAAACACCATCAACACCCTCACCATTCCCATCACTACTACTTGTTTGCATCATGAGCTGATAATCAGCTATTACACGTTAGCCGCACAAGCTATTACACCACCGACAAACTCCCAAGTGGTCTAGTAAAATGTAACTTCCCTGGTGCTCCCCATATAGACCCAGATCTTATGCACCACCTCCAGACATCCTCAGTTTTCATTTCAAAGGGCAATGTTAGAACACCCGAGGATAAAGGCCTGAATCTGTTCTGTTGATCAGTTGGCAATGATGTTCTGGTTTCAAAATATTTAGAACATTACTTCTTCCATAAGTTATGCACTCAGGCAATGTGAAAAGCACTTTAACTAGAATATCTTATTACAAGAAAAAAAAATGACATTCCTCAGTAACTGGTGTAAATTCCATTTTAACAGGTGAGACAACTGAAGCTCAGAAGGTATTACAAGATTTGCAAGACCACACTACTAATAACTACCTGAGTTCAAAATAATCTATGACTGTCCGACTTGAACAACATAATGTTTACCAGTGTGTCCTTTTATTTTATGTTTTGTTTTATTTTGATGACAATATGAGATACTCATTGTGTGAAAGGCAAGAGCATCGCTGTAGTGTAAGGAACATGGATACCATGTTGAATAAACAATTTTTTAGATTACAGGTAATTTTTACTGTGCTTTATTTCTGGATCTTTCTATTTTGGGAGACTTTGTTTGTGTTTAAGTCTTCAAAGTAACCAGAATCTTCTGCTTACTACAAAAACTGAAAAACCAGACTCCCTTACAACAAAAGGGCAGGCAAAGCATAAAAGGCCTTAACCTTTAAACACACACTATTGTCTTGAAATGGGAAATAGTGATACACAGAAGCAGAAATATTGTGGACTCAGTTTGAATGACAGTAGTGGTGACAGTAAAATCTATTTTCTAGATGCAACACCACACATGCTAGCATCTTGTGTCCTGCGTATCAGTATCAACAGAGCAAACTAGAGCATTCAATATTCATTGACAGCACCATTAGGTACATTTAATACTTTAGAACTCTTCTTGATTTTAACTGTTTTCTAAGTCTGATTTCAAGAACACCTGATGATTCTATCAACAAGTTCATGTCCTTTCAATAAATTCAAGGAGTTTCTATTCTTTTTTTTTTTTTTTTTTTTTTTTTTGTGGGTACCAGGGGTCGACCTCAGGACCTCGCGCACCAGCAGGTGCCCGTGCCTCTGAGCGATATCACCGGCCCTTTTTCGTATGTGGGTTCCGCGAGTTGAACTCAGGCCCTCGCGCTTGCCAGGCAGGCGCTTATGCTGCTGAGCCATCTCACCGGCCCGGAGTTTCTATTCTTTACAATGAAATACTATTGGTGATTAAAAGTTGGGACTTCCTTTTGTATTTGTTTGGTCATTTCAGTGCTTATGTGAAAAGATTATTTTGTATTAAACACATAGATGCTTATTTTCATCCTGGGTGGGGATCTGCCTTTGTTACTTTTAACTTCTAATTGGAACTCTAAATGCACCATGAATGAATGCTCAATAGAAATGTGACGACCTCTAGGTAAAGTTGAAAAGTCAATTCAGATAATATGAAACTAGTATAGACCGTTGTTTTGTTCTGTTTTTCCCAGTGTCTGTGAATGACTAAGGATCTTTCCCTTTTAATTTAAACTCCCTACTTTAGATTCAAATAAAAACATGAAAAAAAAAACAATTTTTTGCTCTTATATTCTTGAGGCCTCCAGTTATAATGAAGCAGGTTTTTTAGTTTGTGCAGTGGAATTTTCCAATTAATGAAATTAAAGGATCTGCACTTTCACCTCTTTCTC
The DNA here is from genome assembly GCA_028451465.1 of Erethizon dorsatum. NCBI lineage: Eukaryota > Metazoa > Chordata > Mammalia > Rodentia > Erethizontidae > Erethizon > Erethizon dorsatum. Next base: position 22,337,752 of record CM051824.1, read on the forward strand.
TTAACTATATTTCAAAGTGATTCTTAAAGGTTAACTCATCACTACTTCAGAGATCCATGCCTCTGGTCTATTGTGGCCTCATTATTGAAGCAGATTTCAGTGTATCCTGACTCATTATAAGTTCCAAAATGCTATGCTGTTTTCAATTCTTACCCTAATATTGAAGGTACTATACATGTTCATTAAATCATCTCTTTTGAAAGGATTGTAGCTTATGAAGTAGACCCATTCATCTCATGGTTTTAGTTCTGAAAATTCTGTAGTATTTTTATTGAAAATAACTTCTATTGAAGTTGCCACTCAGTTTTAACATGTAAGAAGGTGAAAAACCTTAAACATCTACTAATCTTCTTAGGCTAATTATAAATGTCAAGTCACAGGGCAAAAGCACTGTTCACAAAATTTGAGAAGCAGACAGGTAGGTACAGAGATCGAGAACTCACCAGAGCAGAAACCAAAGAGTGAAAATCTTTGTGAGAACAAGTACCAGGATAGAAAAACTTCAATGGATAGATTACTAGAGATTTAATATACTGACTAAAAAACCCAGGAGAGTTTTTGTGGGGTGGAAGTCCCCACAATTGTGTGATATTTTTGCTTCATGGAGTCTGACCATGTTCTCATAGTGAATACTGGATGTGAACTCCCTTGTGTTTTCAGAAGAAAGTGGGGAAAGGAATAATTTTGAAATGCAATATACCATAGTGTATATTGTATTAACAATATATTTATTGTATTAACAATAAATCTTAACAAGGATTTCCCACAAAGGAAAGTGTTTAACCAGAGAATAAGCTGCTAGAATTTTCACAGAAGAAATACCGAAATCCAGCCAGTTCTTGCCATTCTGCTTCACCTAAAGACGGTAAGGGGACTGAGACTCACTTGGAAGTTTGCACCCCAGAGACAAAGGCTCATTGAAAGACTGAGATATAATATAGAGAAGTAGGATGCATTCCCCTTACCCGTAATTTACCAACAATTTACCAACATACCAACAATTTACCACAAATTACCAACATAACGACCTGTTTAGAGGAAGTCCTTTTACTTATTGCATAATCTTTGGTTATTAAAAAATTAAAGGCAAAAAATGCAGTTAAAAAGAAAACAAAAAGAAAAACAGAATAAGGATTCAAACAAGAGTTGAATATGTTGGAGGTGCAGGAATGATCAGACCAGAAATTTAAAACACCTGCAATTAATATTCAGAAGTCTTGCTATGATTTAAATGTGCCTCCCAAAGTTCATATATTGGAAACATAATTCCTAATGCAACACTGAAATACTTAAGCAATGAAGGGTCAAATGTGAAAAGTCATGATCAAAAGTCATGAAGGACCAAATATCAAGAAAAGATTAATTTTATTACTGTGAGACTGGGTTATTTGACATGAAATTGTGTTTGTCATAAAAGGGAGTTTAGCCCTCTCTTGATGTTCTTCCTGTGCTCTATCCATGTGATGCCTTCCACTGTATTAAAATACCACAAGAAGTCTGTCTTAGTTACTTTCTTTGTCTCTGGGACAAAATACCCAACACACACAAGTTAAAGGAAGAAAGGTTTATTTTAGCTCACAGTTTGTAGAGATTTCAGTTCATAGCTGGCTCCAAGGTAGGGCTGCAGGGCAGAGGGGCATCACAGAGGAGAAATAGCTCATGGTTTGTCAGATACAAAGCAGCCAGTGCTAAAAGCAGCAAAAGATAGAATATAGAATATAGAATAATTTAGAATATAGAATATATATATATAAAACAATTTCAGGCCACAGCCTATAAAATTATCCTTCAAGAGTGAAGGAGAAATAAGACTTTCTCACACAAGCAAGAATTGAGGGAATTTGTTTCCAACAAATTTCCTAAAAAGAAATTCTTTAGAAAGAAACAAATTTTTAGGGACATCCCACGAGTCCTCACCTACCAAAATCACACCCAGCTATAAACTAGTCAGTGGGCTAATCCAGTATCGAACACCTGCGACCCAGTGTCACATGCCATGACCCAGTCACCTCTTAAAATCCCCACCTATGAGCACATAAGGCTTTGGGGGGACCTCTAGATATAAACCAAAACAAAGAGATATTACCCCTTAATGTTGAACTTCCACACTCCAGAAATATGAACAAAAATAATTCCTTTTCTTTATGAATTACATAGCCTGTGCTGTTCTAGCAACACAAAAATTTCTAATGGGTAAGTGGCAAGCAAGAATAGATGGAAAATATAAGTGGGAAATATAAACTCTAAGAAATAATAAAAGAAACTGCTAGAGCTCAAAAACACAGACATGAAAAATACCTTTGATGATTTAATTTGTAGATTGGAAACAATTGAGGAAAAAAACTCAACATGGAGATATCTCAAAGGAAATTTTCAAAATTGAAAAGGAGAGATAAAAGACTAAAAATAAAAGCAAATGTAAAGCACATCCAACTACAGAAAGTATGTGCATAGTACATTTATAATATACTCATAATATACTTACACTAACAACACCAGAGGGAGAGTAAGAGAGAAAAGAAAATACATTTGAAGAAATAATGACAAAAGTTTTTCCAACTTAATGTTACACACCAGACTATAAATCTGGGAAGCTCAGATTACATTAAGTATGGTGAATGCAAAAAATAAAAACTACACTTGCCCATATTCAAATATTCAAGTTTCATTAAATCAAAGATAAAGAAAAAAAAATCATTTAAGAAAACAGGAAAAACATCTTACTTACACAGAAGCAAAAATTAGAACTAAATCTAACTCTCCCTATGAAACCTCTAAAGTAGAAAGAAAACAGGGAAATGTTTAAAACGTTAAAGAAAGAAAAATATCATGAACCTAGAATTCTGTAGCTTGCAAAATTAGTCTTTGAAAGTGAGGGAGAAATAAGACTTTCCTACACAAGCAGAAATTGAAGGAATTTGTTTCTAGATAGCCTAAAAAGAAATGTCAAAAGACATTCTTTAGAAGGAAACAAATTGTTGTGTGCCAGTAACCCAGTTATATAAAAGTGATGGGAGAGATTAGAGAAGGAATAAGTGAGGGAGACTAAAATAAAAATATATATTTTTCTATTCATAATATAATTGCTAGTAGATAGTTTAAAATGATAATAGCAAAACGTGTATTTTATTTTATACGTAACACAGAAGGTATGATCTTGAAATACAATGAATGTTTAATTTTTAAAATTCATTACAGTAGAAGACACACTGCCATTATTCATATTCAAACTATTCTCCCTATTCTTCCCACTTTCTGAAGCAGTTCCAGAAGTCCTCTTTAGTTGAGCTATTGCGTCTCCCTTGATATCCTTCATCAATTTAAAATGTTTACCTTTCATGGTCATTTTGACTTTAGCCATAAGCCAGAATTTGCACAGTGCCAGACATAGTGAATAAGATGGATGAGAGACAGACCATATGGGTAAATAGCAAAGTGATTCTTCTTTGTTTTCATTGATAGCATTATGGATGATTTGCATTTTCTATTTGCTTATTTGTAGTTTTCCATGTTTTAAAAACTTTTAAAAATTTGTAATGAAAGTTGCTTAATGACAATAACAATTTTTTTTTAAAGGAGAGGAAAGGTTTTTAAATTGGGTATTCACAGAAGTGGCCACCTCATGATTCAAGGTTTTTTTTTGTTTTGTTTTGTTTTGGTTTTTTTTTGTAAATAACCTATTTCAGGGAACCATTTTATCAGAGCTCAATATACATCAGGCACTAATTCATTGGGAAAATATTGACGATGATTTTGTTAGAGATTTACAAAATATCTTAGTGCTCTAAATATGAATCATCCATTCACTTTTTAATAGAATTTATGCTTTAGTATTTAGTTCACAGCCAAATAGAGAAGGAGGTAAAGAAATTTCCCATACACGTTCTGTTTTCACACATGAATAACCTCCTTACCAACATTTCTCACTAGAGTGGTACATTAGTTACACCTGATGAAATAATATCTGCACATCATTATCAGTCAAAATCTACAGTTTAGGGTAATCCTTACTATTGTATATTCCATGAGTTTGCACAAATGTGTAGTGACATGCATCCACCATTATAGAATGGTTAGCAAATCCTCTGTGTCACAACTATTCATTCTTGTGGCCCCCCAAAAACTAACCCTTACAAATCTATGATTAGGTGGAGAATAGAAAGACAATATGGGCAAACAGCAAAGTGTTATTTTTGCTATCATTCAAAATAATGATGAACCATATATATATTTTCTTTCTGTTTATATGTACTTTTGAGTGTTCTTATGTGCTTGTTGATCATTTGCTTATATTATTTGGAGAAATTAAGGCTATTTCTCACTTTTAAAATCAAAATGGCTTTAATGTTGTTGAGTTATAAAAATTCTCTATATTTTCTGGTTATTACATCCCTACCTATACTTCATTTGCAAATACTTCCACATCTTCTGTAGCTCATCTTTTCATTTTTGTAATATCATTTTTCACACAACAGTTTATTTTATTTTGATGAAGTCTAAATTGTCTAACTTTTCTATTGTTGCGCATGCTTCTCGTATCTTATTTCAGGATTTATAGCCAAATTGAAAGACATGAAGGTTTATTTTTTTATTTCTTCTAAAAGTTTATACCTCTTTTACTTAGATATTTGATATCCTTTGAGTTTTTTTTTTAATATATAGTATAAAGGTAGAGATCCATCTTCATCCTTTTTCATCTTAGAAAATCTTAACACCCCTTTCATTTTTGGAGATGAATATAGAATATAGCTAAGTTTTTTTTTTTTTTTCAGCAGCTAAAAAATCTTATCATTCAATCGTGGCCTCCATATTTTATGTAGAGAAGTTAGTTACTAATATTATTAATAACTTCTTATACATGTAAGTCAATTTTTTCTTTTTGCTTCCAAGATTATCTTTGGCTTTTGGCAATTAAATGATAATGTGTTTCAGTCTGAGTCTTTTTTAATGCATCTTTCATAGAATATGTTGAATTTCTTGGATATGTAGATTAATTAATTTTACCTGATTTTCAAGGTGTTCAGCCATTGTTTCAACAAACAAAGTTTTTGTTCCTTTTTTTTCCACTTTTTGAAACTCCTATTATGTGTTGTTGGTAAAATTAAGTGTAAAGCTTAGATATCTTAATGTCCGATAATTTTTCTTCATTCTTATATCTTTTCTACAGCTCAGTCTAGAGTTTCAATTGACCTATCTTAAAATTCACTAGTTCCTTCCGCCTACCCAAATCTACGTTTGAAAACTTTCACTGAGTTTTTCATTTGAGTTAGTTTTTTCAGCTCCAGAAGTTGTGTTTGCTTCCTTTTTATAATTTTTATATCCTTATTGATATTTTTTGTTCATCCATTTTTCTACTAGTATTTTTACTTCTTTGTCAATAGTCTTCTTTAGTTCCTTCAGCATATTTCAGATAGTTGATTAAAGTCTGCCTAAAAGTACAATTTTTGTGCTTTCTCAGAGCTAATTCTGCAAATTTTTCTGTACATTAGCCACATTTTCATATTGGATACTTGCATGATTTCATGTGATAACTTTGGAAAAAAGATTTTCTTTCATCATTAGTGTTTGTTTTGGTTGTTCACTGTGGATTGTAGCTGTTTAGTGATTTTTCTACATATTTTTGTAAAATCTATGTTCAAATTTTCTCACGTCATATCTATAATGTGTGAAGGTGTAGAATTTCTTATGCATTCTCTCAGCATATCCCAGCTCTTGGCATGCAAGTAGATTTTTTTTAAATTCTGCAGGATTCATGAGCACATTTAGACTTCCAAAAGTAACTCTTCTCCTCCAGCTCTCTCTGCTCAGATTTAGTTACCTTGTTGTTTACCATAATTGGAATCTTTAATCCCAGTTCATTTGGTTTATAGCATGAAAGTTTTCCACTCTAAGTAAGTTCCATGCCAGACAAAACAAAACCAAGTATCTTGTGTCAATTTTCTGGGAGCACTGAGACATATAAAAAGGCACCAGCACAATTCTCTGACAATCGAGTCCACTCTGCTCCCTCTGGAAACAGGATGCCAGCTTCCACTCTGAGAAGCAGGCTGCACCTTCAAGACTGCCACCAAGCCAGCGAGGGGATAGAGCAATGATAGCAAAACCAATGCAAAGCTCTTCTACTGCTTCAACACTGTATTTTTTTTCGATTCAATATTTTCTTAATTGCTGAAAATATTTGACAGATTATGATTATATCAGATTATGATAAATTTGACTTTATTTTATTTTATTTTTTTGTGGGTACCGGGGGTCGACCTCAGGACCTTGCATGCCAGCAGGTGCCCGTGCTGCTGAGCGATATCAGCGGCCCCTTTTTCGTATGTGGGTTCCGGGAGTAGAACTCGGGCCCTCGCGCTTGCCAGGCAGGCGCTTATGCTGCTGAGCCATCTCACCGGCCCATTGACTTTAAACTGTTCTTGCTAGAATGTTCAATGTTCCTGCATAAGAATGGATCTTTGGAGTTACCTACTCTGCCACTTTGGCTCGTGTCTTCTTCTAAAATACTATTTTTAATAACTGGATATATTCATTTGAATGACTTTTAAAATGTGGGTAACAGATGACAAATCTTCCTCTACTTAGGTAATTTCTCATTTTCTGAGGCCAGCATAGGGAAACTATTCTAACATACCTAAATTGAAAAGATTATTCCCACACTCCTGCTTACAGGGTAAGTTCTATTAACATCTGTACATCATAAGTTTTAATTTTAAAATTTTATTTTAATTTTATTTGAACATTTGTAGTACATGATTGCATTCATTGTGGGGAGGTGGTACATGTACATAGCACATTTTAATTCTTTTTACTACCCATTCTCCTCCACTCTCCACTTTCCCTCCATCTATTGGTCCCCTTCTCAGTTGCAAAAGATCTGTCTCCCTTTTTCATACTATTTTTTATGTTGCTTTTTATTTATACTTTGGGTTTCTCATATAAGAGAAACCATGAAATATTTAATCTTGTGTGTATCTGTTTTATTTCAATTAAAGTTATGGTTCCCAGGTGAATACATTTTCTTTCAAAAGACTCTGAAATATTCTTTTTAGGGTGCTTTAGTATACCACTGTATGTAAATACAACATTTTCTTGATCCATTCATATTTTGATGGACATATAGGCTGCTTGCAAGATTTAGGTATTTTGAGTTGTGCTGCCATGAACATGGGTAACCATGTTATCACAGTAATATGATATCTTTAACTCTTTCAGGAAGATACTAAGAAAGGGAATAGCTGGGTTGAATGGCATTTATAATTTCATTTTTTAAAAAAACTCCATACTGCTTTTCACAGTGGTTGTGCTAATTTACATTCCAACCAATAATATAGAAGGGTTCCTTTTTCCCTGTAGCCTCACCAGCATTTGGTATTATTTGATTTCATGATGATAGTAATTCATTCTTTCTGGTGTAAAATGGATCTCAGTATTATTTTAATTTGTATTTTTCTACTAGCCAGAGGTGTTGAATATTTTGTAATGTATTTATTAGCCATCTGAACATTTTTCTGAGAATTGTCTATTCATTTCAGTTTCCCATTTTGAGGGAGTCTTTTATTTTGGGGGTTCTGATTTTTGGAAGGTGTTCTTTCTATGTTCTAGATATTAGCTCTCTAACTGAGGAGTAGCTGGCAAATCTTGTTCCTACTCTCTGGGTCATCTCTTTATTGGTTATATCCTTTGCTGTGCAAAAGTGTTTTCATTTGATATAATGCCATTTGTTGATTCTTGATGTTATTTCTTATGCAATTGGAGTTCTGTTTAGAAAGTCCTTACGTGTGCCTGTGTCTTCAATTGTTTACCAATTTTATCTTACAGAAGATTAAGTATTTATGTTTTAATTTATAGGTCTTTGATCCATTTTGATTTTGTTTTGGTAGACAGTGATAGATATGCATCTAGATTTAACCTGCTGCATATATAGAACCTGTTTTCCCAGCACCATTTCTTAAAGAAGCCATCTTTCCTCCAGTGTATGTTTTCGGCCCCCTTGTCAAAGATCAGATGACTGAAGGTGGCTAGGATTGTTTCTGAGTCTTCTGCTCCTTTGCTCCTCTTGTCTTTTTCGGCCTGTACCTTGTTGTGATTATCACTATAGCTTTGTAATATAACTTGAAATCTGGGATTTTGATGTCTCCTCCTTTGTTCTTGTGGCCCTAGATTGCTTTTGCTATTCTGGGTTTCTTCTGGTTAAATATGAATTTTAAGACTTTTTTTTTCTAGTTCAGTGAGAAGGCTGTTGTATTTGATTGGATTTACATTAAATCTATACATCAATTTTGGTAGCATGCCTATTTTGACAATATAGGATCTGCCTATCCCAGAATGGGAGACATACTTCCATTTTCTGATGTTCTTTAAATTCTCCTTTTGCAGAGTACTATAGTTTTCATTATAGAGGTTTTTCATTTCCTTGGTTAGATTAATTCCTAAGTATTTAAATTTTATTGAAGCTATTGTGAATAGTACTATTTTCCTAATTTCTTTTTCAGTGGGTTCTTTACTTGTATTCAGGAATGCTACTGGTTTTTGTATGCTGATTTTGTATTGCGCTACCTTGATATATTGATTTGTTAGCTCTCAGGGTGCTTTGGTGGAATTTTTGGTTTGCTATATAAAGGATCATGTCATTTAAAATAAGGATGGTTTGTCATCTTCCTTTTCTATTCATATCCTTTTTATTTCTGTCTTGCTGATTACTCTTGCTAATATTTTGAGTACTATATTAAGGGTGGTGATAGTGGACATCCTGCCTTGTTCCTGATTTTAGAGCAAAAGTTTTCATTTTTCTCTCATTTAATATTATGTTGGCAGTAGATTTTACATAATTGACTTTCATCAGAGTTACATAAGGTCCTTCTGTACCCATTTTCTTCAAGGTTTTCTCTAGCATGAATTTCTAGAAATCACTTGATTTCAAATCAAGCATAAAATTTGCTTGATTTTTATGAAAGGCTTTTTTTTGCATCTATTGAGAAAATCATGTGATTATTTTTGTCCTTATTTCTGTGTATGTGATGTATTACATTTATTGATTTGCATATGTTGAACTATCCTTGCATCCCTGGAATGAAGCCTATTTGGTCATCATGTATAATCTTTTGGATGATTTGTTGTATTGTTTTTGACAGTACTTTGTAGAGGATTTTTGCATCTATGTTCATTAAAGAGATTGTTCTGCAATTTCCTTTCTTTTTTGTTTAGTCCTTGCTTCATTTTAGTGTTAGGGTAACACTAGCTTCCAGAAATGAGTTTAGCAGTACTCCTTTTCAATTTCTTTAAGGAGTTTTAAGAGTATTGCTGTTAAATGTTCCCTGAAGTTCTCGTAGAATTCAGGGGTGAATGCATCGGGTCCCGGGTTTTTCTTAGATAGTAGGTTTTCTATTATTGTCTCACTTTCATTGCCTGTTCTTGTATTGTTCAGGATTTTTATGTCTTTCTGGTTCAGAGATTTGTAATGTATCATCTAGTAATCTATTTCTTCTGAATTCTCTCATTTATTTGAGTACAGGTTTTCAAAGTTGTTACTAATAATCTTCTGGATTTTGGCCAAATTCATTTGATTTTGCCTTTTTCATTTTAAATTGAATTAATATGAATCTTTTCTTTCCTTCTTTTGGTAATTTTGATTAAGGGTTTGTCCATTTTGTTTATTCTTTGGAAGAACTAGTCCTTCAATTCATTAATTCTTTATATTTCTGTTTTAGTCTCAGTTTCACTAATTTAGTCTCACTCTAATTTTTATAATTTTATCATTGTACTAGTTTTGGGTTTGGATTGTTCTAGGACTTTAAAGTCCATGATTAAGTTACCTATTTTGCCTCACTCGGTTTTTCTGCTGAATTTCTTAAGGTGCTTTTTGACATGAAATGACCTAATTACTTCATTAATTTTGAAAGGGAGTTTTGAAGTTTATATTTGGCTTAGTTAGAAATTATTTTCTTTTAGGGATTGAAAAACTTCACCTCAAGTTTTCCTCATCTTTAAAGTTTGTATTGAGAAATCTGCTGTAATTCTAATGAGTCTACCTTTTTAAATGATTTATTACTTTCTGTAATAGCTTTTAAAATTCTGTCCTTGAGTTGGACTTCTGGAGTTCTGAACATGATGTGATCTGCTCATGGCTATTCTGAATTTCATATACCTCACTTATCTGTATGTTAAATTCTTTCCCCATACTTAGAAAGTTTTCTGCTAAGATTTCTGTAAAAAAGATTTTTTTTGCCAATTGTGCTATATTCTGATTTTTCTCTAATTTTAAGTATTAGGTTAGTCTTCTTTGTATCATTTAGGAGGAGTTGGATCCAATTTGTATAGCCTCTTTTCATTTTTAAAGCATCTCTAAGTGTCACCCACATCAGCCCTTTCTTCTAGTTCTGATATTTTCTCCTTTCGTTGGTAACTTCCACTGCCCATATTGTCCGTAGAATTTTTTATCTCCTGGATTTCTGTTTGATACATTTTCATGGGTCTAATTCTTTGTTAAACTGCTCATTTTTGTACTATTTCATTTTATTTAGCACAGCTAGTTTTTTATTTGTGTCTTCTTTAAAGTAATTGAAAATTATCTGTTTAGCTATATCACCTTTGAGATTGTTGAGATCATATTCATCTACCTTTTGTTTGTTCTTTAATTACTTTACATAATTCTTATATTACTTCACATAATTCATAAAGTTTGGTTTTAGTTTTATCTTCAATTGATCCATCATGGAGAATAGTGTTTGGAGGAATTTTGTTGTCTTGTTTTCTCATGTTTTTATGTATGTTTATGTGTATGTGTTTGATGAAGGATTGAGGGTGATTGAGAATGGAAAGTCTTGGTTACTATGGGTATCTCTTTAGTTAGTATGTGCTTTCTGGTCATGAGGTCTTGGTTTTGCTTATATTTTGGTACTTATATACCTACCTACTCAGCTTAATAGGTTTGGAACTGGACACTATGTTCAAAGTAGAGAATTTCTATGAGTTATATCAGAACCAGTATATCCAATTTTACAATGGTCACATACATTTAAAATTGCTTAACAATTTCACCCTTTTACTAATCCCACATAGAGACAACTATACAGCTACTACTAGAGAGACTGGAACATGGAGGGAGGAGGGGAAAAAGATAAAACAGAAAAGAATAAGTCACTAAGATATGTGAAGTATCAATTGTTGAAACAAACAGGAGCTCTGTCTCTGTTGGAAATATTTTTATAGCTAGAGTAAAGGTCTAAGTTTGAGAGGGTGTGACAGATTGTTTTTGGAATGAAAGAAGGAAGGGATGTAGAAGGATATAAATGTAATTAACTACTGGAGTAAGACGTGAGAATGTCAGAATCTGTTAATATGGTGATAGTTAGCTTATGTTTGGATCCTCTATGCACTATTTGATGAAGGTTACCCAGACTTGCCCAAGAAAGGAAGTACAGTGGTACCTCCAGAATGGAACAAATTCTGTGACCAGAATCATGGAAAGAATTAAGTTTGTGAACTGAGGTACAACCGTATTTATTTTGAAGAACTGATTAACTTTTATTGTCCTTTGTGCATAGACAGACACTTCTTTATATATACAATATAATTGAAGGAGCAGAAAAGAAAGATAAATGGATAAGAAAGAAGAAGCAAAAAAAGAAGAACAGGAAGAGGAGGAAGAAGAAGGAAAAGAAGAAGAGGAGCAAGAGGAGGAGGAGGAAGAAGAAAGAAAGAAAGAAAAAGAAAGAAAGAAAGAAAGAAAGAAAGAAAGAAAGAAAGAAAGAAAGAAAGAGAAAGAAAGAAAGAAAGAAAGAAAGAAAGACAGAAAGAAAGAGAAAGAAAGAAAGAAAGAAGAAAGAAAGAAAGAAAGAAAGAAAGAAAGAAAGAAAGAAAAAGAAAAAAGTGTGTGTGTGTGCATGTGTAAGATAAAGGGAGAGAGAAACAATAACCAGAATAAAATAAATCCATGCACTTTCAAGAACAGAAAAACAAAACAACCTCACAGTCCCATGTTAACTGCAGTCTGAGTTTAATTACAGGTCTCCCATGTGGTATCTCCTTCATGATCTGCTCAATTGTCTGTGAGCAAGGAGGGCTGTTGATTTAGATGGGCCTCTAGGCCTACCTCCTGGCTGCACACAATGCTTTCGTTATGCTAACTATATGTCTTTACCTCTGTCACAAGACCCAACCATTGTAATTGGCCCAGTACTCCGTTCTTAGGAAATGAACAGCAATAATGGTAACACAAAGGCAAACCAGATATTGGCATGCAGTAAAAACTGATTAATATCAAGAACTATGCCACCATTAGCAATAGCTGAGATATCAGCAAAAATAATACTCAGTAACAAAGTAGATATGAACATACCATAATATCCAATAAAAACTACCACTGTATCACTCTTAAAAATACAAGATATCTGCAATGGTAATATGCTTACAAAGACAGTTCAAATATTGACCTTCAATATATGTCCACTAAATGCAAAAACTGTACCACCATTAACAACAGCAAAGACTGCAAGAATAATCACATACAGTCAACTAAATCCAAAAATACCTCGATTCATGAACACTTCTGTTCATGCACAATTCAGTTTGCAAGCAGAAGCATATGACAAAATTTTGCTTCTGTTCATGAACTCCATACCAGGTGATGAATGTGACTGTAGCCATCTTCCCTGCACCAACATGAATGCAACCATCTTCCTCAGAATTGTGGAATGAAATAAGTCCATGAACCAAGGTGCCACTGTATTTATTAGCATAAATACTAATAAAGCTTAATAGTAGTACTAATATAAATGGAAGAGATGGGAAGGGGAAAAATGAAAGAAGTACAGTAAAATGTAAGAAATAAAAGGAAGATGAGGAGGTGAGAAAAGTGAGATAAAGTATCCAGTTACAGAGTAAAAACATTAATAGAATTAGATGAGTGTAACAGAAAAGAACAGCTTATAAAAAGAAGAAAAAAGAATGAAAGGAGAGCAAAAGAAATGAAAATAAGAAAAAAGAAGAAAAACATAGCCCAAACCCCCCCAAAACAAAGAAAAATAGAAATGACTTCAAAAAAATTCTTCCATGTGTTTAATCACTTATCTGTCCAATTATTTAATTACAAGATGACCAAAAATTATATATTTTCATTATTTTTATAAGATAACAAGAAATATAAAAATGACAATTTATAACATTTATTCAATACAAGAATCAATTTGTTGAAATAACACTTGCCCATGTGGCACTCGAGATAGTCCATAAATAAAAAACGTGCTGCCCAAGTGAGGCTCAGGGTAAACTGTTAAGTGATTAAATACAGTGGTACCTCAGTTTAAGAATGCTTTTGATTCTAAACAATTTGACTCACAAACAGAAACATCTGGAAAAATTTTGGTTTTTTTTTTGCAAATTCTGCATTGGGTGGCAAACATGACTGCAGCTGTCTTTCCTACACAAACACAAACATGGCCATCTTTTCCAAAATCATAGAACAAATTAAGTTAGTGAACCAAGGAACCATTGTAAGTGGTTTCTTTCCAGGACTTGCAGTATTGGAATCCACTAGATATTTGGGAGGGATGGTGAGTCACTACTAAGTCCTGTTTTCTTTCCACACTCACATTTTGTGTGTGAATGCCAAGTCCTGACATCACTTTCCTACTAGGCAAGGCCAATCAATGCCGCATTCACTCCAGCAACTACAACTGTCCATGTCCCTCTGTATTCCCCAAGTCACCACTTTCTCCACCAAGACATAAAGTTGTGGTTTTTTGAGGCCCCCCTTTGCTCCAGAGTTCCTTCTGTCCATACACCCCAGGCTGTGGCAACCACCCACAACAAGCCATATCCCTGGTCACTTCAGCAGATGGGGAAAGCACACAGAACATGGAGGTCTGTTCTGGATATAGACAATGGGACTGGAGGTCAAGCACTCTACTGGACTTAATGTCAGAGCTTTCAGACCCAGCTTCCTCTGCAAACCACATGTCACTGGCCTGACATTTTACCACAAAGGGCAGGACTATAGTGTCCTTCCTGGCCTGAACTAACTACTGCTTAAATTTCTCAGGGAGTCTATGCCTAGCCTGAGTAACACTCTGCGACTGTCTTCTGTGACCATCTCCAAACCAGCCAGTCCAGTAGAGTGACCCCTCCCCCCAAACCCTGAAATGCAGTTGTTCTGTGGCTTCTGATTCCCTGAGTATCTCAGTCTTAAACAAGTAATCCAGTTTCAAAATGGCTCCAAATATGGTGGGTGCTACAATGGATTTCTGCTCCAACTCTAGCCTTTCAGGTGGAAAAAGTCATTTTCAGAGTAAAACCCTACACTGTATTTGCAATTTACAAAAATGGTGGGCTTTTGGGGGGTGGGGCTAACACTGCCAGTTAGGTCTGTTGTTTCTTCAGGGGTTGCTGACCCTCTCTGGGCTTATCTTGTGTTTGTGAAGACAGGTTCCCCTTCCTGGGAGCCAGGTTAGCACTCCAACTGTTTCTTCTTTTCCTTCCATTTCTCCAGTTTCTGTGTGGTTTCTAGTTTTCCTGTCATCTTTTTCTTAATTCCTAGACTTTTTCTTCCTTTCCTTTCATTAAGTTGTTCTCCAAGTATCATGAGTTCAGATTCTAGAGAGATTATTCTATGTTGCTGGATTTTTACACCACCATCTTTCACCCTAGATCACATTTTTGTTTTCACTGCAGAAAGGGATGATCATTAAAACCAAATACTGTTGTGAAGATTTCATTAAAAATGTGTGCAGTGTTTACTATTGTGCTGTGTACATTGTATGTGCTTGATATGTGAGTGCTTTAAAAGTGATATGAAAATTACCACTTCAAATATTTTTATATGTAGCTAAACACACTTCTTTAGCATGAGCTTCTAGAAAAACAGTTGTCAAAATAAGTAATATGTCTGCTATCTAGCATATCAACAAATTTTCCTGTGAGAAGTGTTAAACTACTTTAACTCATCTTTTATAAAAAGATCTCACTTAAGCATTTTCACCACCCAGTAACTAACTGTAGGTTGTATTTGCACTTAAAACAAGACAGAAAATAATAACAATTTCCCCATATTTTCCCTTTATTAAGTCAGACTTACTATATCATTTTATCTCAGTTCTCAACTTCTCCCTTGTTTAATAGTAACTTCAGTTTTTGTTTAGTTGTTTCTATCCAAGTGCTGAAAGAAATTAGAGTGTAGGTATATGTGGGAAAGAGCCCTTCTAGATTCTCACAACCATCAACAAATATTAAGCCCGTGACTCACTATTTTTTTCTTGCTGTTTTAAGGCCTATATTTATGAGACAAAAACATGCAAAATAGAAACTCTGTGTCTTTAAAGTACTCATGTATTTTATCAACAATTGGGGACATTTTTGACAACATTTTGCTTTATAAAACTTATTAAACATACGACTCTAAGACACTTTTGAAGATAAAAGGAATTGTCTTTGGCAAACTAGGACAAATGTTCATCCAGTATACCAATACTTACAGCTGGATGTTGGTTTTCTCAATCCAGCACCATAAATCAAATATCTAGCAATCACTTGGCAGGCAGCTTTAATTTCTTTCATAGAGAAGATATACTTTCATAGTTATTTTTGTTGTGAGGTGATAGGAGGCTACATAATATTTTCTGATTGTCTAATTGAAATGTAAGTTGAATTTTGTGGTTGAATTTATTTTTTGCTGCTTACTGGGCATCTTTTTTTTTGTTGGTTTTTCCTTTGAAATTGAATCTCTTGGTTCTTGGTCTCAAGTGTGAAAATAGGACTTGCTTTGTCCAAATAACAGTGTTATTCACAAGCCTGAACTTAAAATGCTGACTCTTATCTCATAAATTCTTCATGCTTTATTTCTGATTTACTTTTTCTATATGAGACTGGTAATCTCCTAGATAAGGGCTCTTTTGTAAGCCTAAGTACTGCAGTAAATAATGCAAAAAAAATCAGAAACTCTTTATTTATTATTTTCACAATACTGGGGATTGAACCCAAGGTCTCCACCCTGAGCTACATCCTCAGCCCATCTATCTATCTATCTATCATCTACCATCTATCTATCTATCTATCTATCTATCTATCTATCTATCTATCTATCTATCGAGGATCTCACTAAGTCACTAAGTTGCCCAGGCTCGGTTTCAACTTGTATTACTCTCACCTCAGCCACCCAAAATGCTGGGATGATAGGCATGTATCACCATACCCCATCAGTTTACTCGTGATAGTTTTATAATTTAAGTGAGAGGAACATATATTTGTGGTGGTGGACCACTGAAATTTGGTGTTATTTGCTATAACACCCTAAGGTAGCCTAAATTGACAGAGAGTCAACTTAGCAATTTGTTTACACAGTGCATGGAAAATAAAACTAGATTTGAGTATTTATTCCTTATTTGACAATTTCTTAATTTATTTGACCTTATCCTTTTCTTAATACCTTATTACTCTGAATTAGATCTATTTTAATTATCCATCTCTCACTAATACATGCACTACTAGGGATAAAATATCTTGCCCATTAATGATTCATATCTGCAACTCTAAATTGGATATAATTACTAAAGATGTGCTCCCTGTCTCCACTGTGGGATCTATACATGGGAAATGTTTGAAAATGCTTTCTAGACTCCCCTGGAGAAGATAATAATTATCTCTAGTTATCTCCTTTATATATGGGATTTTAGTTTAATCTAGGTAGCTAGGATAAAAGTTTGGAAAGAAACTTTCATTCTAGTTTTCCTGAATTTGAGACATTAAACAGAGAATTCTGAGTTAGTAAAATAGAAGTGACTATCTCATGGGATAAAATTGTGTAAATAAATGCCCTGGATAGGTTCTTGAAATAGGTTCATGAAGACAGAAAATCTTTTAAAATAGAATCCTCAAATTGCTTAACTTTACTTGAAATACTGTCCTGAGGTAAGACTGATTTGACTTTGTCTTAAGAGGTATGTAACTTGACCTTTGACATCTCTACCTCCTCTCATATAGGCATTCTGGTACAAAGTGAAATAAATCCGTATAACAAAACCCTGTATCAGTTGAGTTGAATATTTTGAGAGCCAAATAGAGGAGGAGTTCTATAAATAGAAAAGAAGTCAATAGAACCTGATTTCAGTGACTTTTGAATATATTTCTTAAATCTTAATTACCTTCTACAGCTAACAGATGATGCCTTGAAATACTCCATGGGAAATTGTAATTTTTGATGTAGTTTCATAGAAAGAATATATTGGAAATTAGATAATCTAAGTCCTAGTGCTGGTCTATCACACTTAATCTTCTATTTTATTCTTTACAAAATGAAGCTATCTAGTACATTTTTCACATGTTAGTTTATCTAGTAAATTCCTTATAGTACTCTGTATATATCAAACTCTTTCTTCCTGAATGCACCAATGTTCACTTTAATTTGTAAATTAGTATTACTTTGGAGGGAAAAAGACTCAAGGGGTCATCTAATTTTATATCACAATTCGAGAGATGAGGTCAGGCCTTGGCCCAAAGGATTGTAAATTTGATAACAGAGATAGTCTCATAGCTCAATCCTGGACTAGAGAATGCCCACCATTCTCTGCTAAAACTCTGTTTTTATTAGTTTATTTCTAATATAGCTGGAACACTGACATTTTCTCCATTTACGTTTTTGTGCCTGGGTGCCAGACCAGAGTTCTTTCATGAAATACAGCTCCTTCCTAGAAAATGGAGGGAAATGAAGGCTTCTGAAGCAGCCACAGACACTGGCAGCAGCAGTTCTGCTGGCAGGTGAAAGGAAAGAGGGGACTGGGACACTTGTCAATGTTTGCAGCTCTAGGGAATGGCACTTAGCATATGCAAGCCTTGCATCCTTCCTCATCCCTTAGAGGAGAGCTGGGCAATCCTAGCAAACTCAAGCTGTCTCTTTAAGGTAGAGAGGGAAGATATTTATATAACAAAGAAAAGTGTTGGGCGCAGTTGTCAAGGTTTGTAGTATGAAGTAGGGACCATTCCAAGTGTGTCACTTGTGGCTAAACGTCTACAAAGCTGGAGTGTATTTTGTAAAGGGAAGCTTACAGATGCTCTGAGATTCTGGAGATTTTAGTTTGTATAGCTCTCAATAAAACAATGTGAGATGGTAAAAATTATTAAACAAAGAGGGGAAGTAAAGAGAAAGAGATAGGTAGAGTACAATTAAACACATGATGTTCTTAAATTTGATTTGATGCTTTAAAATCTAAGCGACCTGTTTTAAGAGACAGTCCTATTACTGACAAGAAGTTTTGTCTAGCCAAGCACATCTGTTAGTAATAATTTGTCAAGAAAGTTGCTCATAAATCTTTTAGAATAGAGCATTGTCTTCTCATTGGAGTTACTTTATTGGAAATCTTAAGATTCATTTACCTTGGAGGCCATCAGATGTAGTATTTTCCTGAAAAATACATAACAGTTCAAGCCTTAACAGAAGAAACATTGCTAGGATGATCTAAGAAAGATAGAAGATTATGCGTGATTCCTAACTGTATGGATTTGTTGTGATATATTTATATTAATAATTTTATGAATAGGTAAGTAATTTTACAGAGGAAAATTTAAATGCATCATTAAATTCAATAAACATTTGCTGAGCACCATATTTAAGCAAAGCCTCATATCAGGTTCATCTTTCTACACAAGTATGCCAGGACTAGCGTAGAGCAAAACAGGTGGTAAAAACCATAGCCGGCAGAACTGAATATTTACTATGAACCTGGCATCTTTCTGACTGAATATTTACTATGAACCTGGCATCTTTCTGCTGATTTGTTTATTTTATATGTGTTACTTTATTTGTTCTTTGCATCAATTTAATGAAACAAATATTATTATGAGCCTTCATTCTACTCATAAGAAAATTTAGATATAAGTAATTTAATTTTGTTTTTCAGGATCAGTCAATAAATAAATGTGAAGGCTAAGACACTCATCAAGATTCGTGTTAACAACTAGGTTGTGAAAATATCACTTAGAATACATTCTGTGATTCCTATAGACAATTATATCCTATTTTCCCAGCATTTTAGAACATATTTGGCCATTCTGCCCACTGGCAGTGAGGCCTGACTGAGACTCAGTGGGCCGGGTGTACGTGCTGACATCTAAGGCTCCTTCCGTTCCACCTGCCCTTGGAGTCTATCCAGCTATGACTGGCTGTGCTCACCCAAGTGTTTTTCCATCTCTCTCTACCTGGTTTCTTTCTCATCTGGATCAATAGTTTCCTTTACTTCTCAGTCAAGCAAACTTATTACAACTTTATTCTTTCTACCTGTCTGTTTTGTGGAACAGATATAATGCTCAGAATTTAGGTTAAATGCGATGCTTTTTATCCTTGAAAGCACACCTAGATATATTAAATTTTATTAAAAATATCAATGTCAGGGGCCGGTGAGATGGCTCAGTGGCATAAGCACCTGCCTGGCAAGCATGAGGTCCTGAGCTTGACCCCTGATACCCACAAAAAAAAAAAAATCAATGTCATTATATATAAAGTTTATATCAATGTTACTATAAAAGAGAGAAAACAGGATTTCTGAAGACAAATTTTGTCACTTAGAACCCAGTATGGAAGAAATCCAATGTAATTTTAAAATAGTTTTTCAATGGAAAAAACTTTAAAAGCACAAAAACTTACAAAAATGTAAACAAAGAGTATAATCAACACATGTCTTTTAATACATGTCATTCAAAATAATTAAAAACCCTAGGAAGAATTATAATGAGGTACTTCACAGGAGGAATTCTGGAACTAAGTCTCATTTTAAATTCAGGTTTCATTTTTACTTTCTGTGTAACTGTGGAAATGCTACTTTCTACTTGAGTTCATTTTCTTCATAAAAGAAAACGAGGCCAGGTTAATATGTTTCTCAGATCTGTGTTGTAACAATTACATAAGGTATTGCAGGTAATTGTTCACTGTAGTTTGTGGTAGAGAATAATAGATAAACAAATGAACAAACAAAACCCCAAGAGAACAACAACAACAAAAAAATGATGGATGAATTCACTAGAATGAATGGTCATGGACATATTGTAGCAATGGGTGGTGAAATGGTAGGAGATATTTTTAGCACTCACTTGCCAGTTGTTTGTGGGTGTTTTCTACTCTAATTGGCTCTTAGCCCTGTGCTTCCCTTTAAAAAATCCTCATAAGCCAAAATCTTGACAACTTCTGATTCCCCACAGTTTTCACAGGGCATGTTATCAAAACCCTGGTGCAGGGGACAGGCTTTAAATTTTAGTATCCTCATGGTCTACCTGATGTGAACAGCTGACTCTTTCAAATTATATTTACATAACACTTTATAGTGTCAAGATGCTTTCATCATTTGATATAATAACTCACTTGCTCTTTGCCCCTGAAGTACTGTCAGTACCCACCTACCCATCATTACCCACTTGAGATGGTGCGTTAAGGAGCTCAGTTCAACTCGAACCCACATCATACCATTCTAATTTCTTAGCTTTTTATGCTCTGACAGGAGATAAATAAACAGTTACAAGCAACGCTTCGGGATGATTAATGACAAAGTCCATACTGATATAATCTACCTTGCTGATTTTATGTGTGGATGTCATTACCATAAACAAGAATCTCTGTCTGATCCAAGACACCAAGGGTTGCCTTGCTGTTTTCACCACATCATACCCAAGGAGGCCAAGTACAGGTTTTGAATACTGAAGAATATCTTTTTGGACACAAAAGAAACCCCTTACCTTGAGGAGACCCACAATACTCAGACCATTTTCTACCCTGATGTCTTCATCAAAGTGAATGACACCACCCAGATTGATTTTGAGACTGGCAAGATTGCCAGTTTCATCAAGCTTGACACTAGTAACTTCTCTGGCACGACTCAAGGTTCTGACTTGGGAAGAATGCTTGTTATTAACAACACAGAAAGATATGCTATCTCTTTTGATGTGCTTGTTGGGTGAAAAATACCAATGGTGACAGCTTTGCCACCTGGTTCCCCAGTGTTTCCATAATTGGCAAAGACAACAAGAAATGACTTTCTTTTCCTCAAGGAAAAGGAACCCACCTCCCTATTGCTGAAGAGAATGATAAGAGCCTGGCAGCCACGCAGAGTAGTGAATGAAATGGTCTCTAGATGACATGTTGGAAAGGAAAGCCCTCTGTACCTGACCAGAGATAATACAACATGAAGACTAAAACACTCAGTGTGCTGAGGGACCATGTTTTGTACCTATCCCACAATCATTTCGGAGCTTCAAATATATTCAACATAAACCTGTTAGGATTGCGTAATGGGTAAACCTGACTCACTTATTTAGTTGCCCCCTCCCAGCTCCTTCATAAGTAGCCTGTTGAGGGTAATTTGAGTGTAGTAGTGATTTCATCCTGCCAACAGAGTGGAGAAATACTCTCCAGAGTGGAGAGATCAAGAACCATCAATCTTGCAAATATAGCATATGTCCATATGCCCAGGGACTGGGAAAAATCACACCACACCTTGAGTATGCCACATATTCTTGCTAAATATTTATTCTTGATTGATGAATTGCTTAGAATATGACCAGGTCAATGGGAAATCAGGCACAGAGCCAGTCAAAATTGAAATGAGCTTGGCATTCTGCCCACTTCTATCATAATCCGTGCCCTTCTTTTCCCATTAACATTTAAGGTTGTAAAGCACAACCTGTCATCTCATTCTCCATTTGGTATTCTTATTTTAAAACTGAATTTGTAAATAAACTCAGTTATATTGGCTCTCGCAAGTGGTTTTTAAACTATAGTACACATAAAAGTCACCTTGGGGAGCTTGTTAAAAATGCAAATTTCCTGCCTGGTTTCTCCTCAGAGATCTGGAGTGATCAACAAGAGTAGTACAGAGCAAAACACAAAAGAGTGCATTTTTATTTTTTAATTTTATTTTTATTTTTTATTTTCAAGAGAAAAAATAGAACAAAATTTCAAAACAAGGTAGTAGGAGGGTAACAATGGTTAATACATTGTATATCGTTATCTTTAAATTAGTTAAGAGTGCATTTTTAATTTTATTTATAAGTGAATGCTTGTGATACATAACAATGACATTCACCTTAGGAAATATATATATACACACACACAAATTTCTTATTTTAGTCATTTCTACTTACTCTTCTCCTTCTGGCCATCCCTTAAAAAGTGTATTTTTAGTAATCATTCCTTGTATCTATTGCCAGTAACATGTTAAACAAAAAGATATTATAGAGAATATTTATGTTTAATTTTAGAAAGAGACAGAGGGTATTCACTCATTATAATTTGTAGTAAATTGCAATATCTTATATGTGTGTGCTTCTTATACATAAAATAACATTAGAAGAAATCTTACTCTTAATTTTACTAGTTCTTTGGTAGTCAGCATCATCAGGTAATTGTCTTCATCAATAATGAAATTACCTTTTGGATAAACTGACTTACAAAGTAGTCAAAGTAATTGTGGCATTCAATGATTGGAATGATCTTGTAATTAACATGGAATGAAACTGCTCTGCTAATTAGAAGAAAATTTTAAAAATTTAATAATTAATACTGCCCAAATATAATTCATCATTATTTTTAATAAATCCTAATGTCTCTTTTCCCTGAATCACAGATAAAGGAAAAGGAAGTGTAGGGTATGGGAGAAATAAGAAAGAAATCAGTGTACCAGAAGTTGATTATAAATAAAATATTAGAGTTTAATGATCTGGCAATAATATTGAGATTTATTATGTGGCTATGAAACTTGAATACATTAGCCACTAATGAATCTGAATATGGTCCTCTGATAAAATTCTATTTGGCTATCAAATTGTGTATAATAATGATGTCTTACATCAGGATACTCTTGTGACATGTCAGTGTTAATGATGATTTATTGAATTGTTTTCTTACCAATTTTTTTCTATTTTGATAAATCAAGGGTTAATATACATGTTTATAATTGGCAATACTTTCTTAATAGATATTTCTCTCCACCCTGCACAACTTAGTTGTGTTCAAGTTTCTTATATTTTAGATATATATTAAGGCTGCCTACAGAGAGCTCTTATCTATGTATTGTGGCTACTTAAGAGGTGACTGATATAAATCATGTCTTGGGAATCACTCACCACCCTTGAAGGACTGAAGAACCAAATTACTGCTTCACAAGTACATCTCTGACTTTCTATAGTTTATTCTACAAAAGCAGCCAGAGTAACCCTCTAAAAATATAAAATCTTATGGCATCTTTGCTCTAACTCCTGTGACACACCCCCAGTTCATTCATGTTAAATGTCTAAGTCATGTCAGTTATCTATAAAACTCTCTTTACAACCTGCCAATCAATATCTAATGAATATCCCCTGTATCTAGCAGGTTAAAATTGGCCTCAAAAGACTTTGATTTTCACTGACTCTTATTATTTATAGTGATTTTCAGTGAGTCTTCAAACACATCTAAATCTGAGTTTAGTCATCTGTACACAGGGCATATATCTGGTCTGATAATTTCATGGAATCCTTTGGAGTATCAAAATTGGAAATGCACACAGTAGTGTTACATATATTTAAAGTATTAGCATCAGAAAGTCACACAGATTTTGAACTTTAGTTTTGAAATACTAGGAAAATAACTATAGCATCTACGCAATGCAGCTTTTGCCATAGAGAAAGGAGTTTGGTTTAATTTTCTTTTCTTTTTATTGAATTACTAAATTGTCTTAAAAATTTGAAATATAAGTGAATTTGAATCTGAAAAGTGGTTATTGTATAAGTTAGGATGAAACTAGATGAATACATGTAGAATATGAGGTGTACAACCTGAGTACTAATTTGTTAATTTAAGATAAAAAATACTGAATAATAATAAATATCAGGATCTAAAGATTAGTGTATTCTTATTTCAAGATAGGTTGACAGGAAAGGTGAGAAAGTCAAAAACAATATGCTTTTAAAGAGAGACATGAGGGCTGGGGAGATGGCTCAGCAGCATAAGTGCCTGCCTGGCAAGCGCGAGGGCCCAAATTCGACTCCCAGATCCCACATACGAATAAAAAAGGGCCGGTGATGTTGCTCAGCAGCACAGGCGCCTGCTGGAGCACGAGGTCCTGAGGTCGACCCCTGGTACCCACACCCCCAAAAAAGAGAGAGACATGAGATAGTTTATTAGAGATGGAGATATAAGTCACATCCAAAGAAAGGAGTGCTGGTGCTCAGAGATATGGAACTCAAAGGTAATTTTTTCTATTTAGAAAAAGTATATAATAAGTAAATGTACAAATTCAAATACATTTTATAAGTTTTTCTCAGACATATAAATTTGGAAACCAATAAACTAAAATTCTATCTCCACTTCTGAGTTTTGATTCAAAAGAACTGTACAATGATGTTCAATAGATGGGGATACCGATATTATAGAGTGAGAATGAAAAGATTGTTTGACATAGTTGTACTTACAATAGTTGTCATAGTTCTAATAGTACAATAGTTGTCATATTTTTATTTGCCTAGCAAGTCCTTTAGAAAAGCAACCCAAAACAATACTAGCAAATTATTTTATCAGATGAATTAAACACAAATATAAAATACTTTAATTGACTTTAGGGTTTTATAAAAATTACATTTGCCATATCGTATCTTTCCATTTTGAAATAAGGTGACATAGTTGCCACTTGATACCTCCACCCCAGTGGCTCCCCAGCACAAGGGATCAAGAGTCTGTCATGTGTCTTTATAAATTGTTATCAATAGATATTAATCCTTTCTTTTTAGTAACACAGAAGTAGATAATTCTCCTTTGCTATTGGTTCAATGTAAGTAATTAGCATTTTATGAAATGGACTTAGGAAAAGAGATTTTGTCTTCAGGAGAGAAGTTAAAAAATAGTCCTGGGATGCAGCTATGCTGTTGCTTGCTGGACTTGGTGAACTCACATTGCTTCTACTCTGCATCCTTTGAAGGAACAGGACAAATCAGAGATGTCACAGTTGGTTACTAAACACAACGAAACAAGGACCTGTAGGGGAACAGGTCTCCTTGGCCCTAAGGGAGTCCCAGGTGACTAGGGAGAGCCTTCAGTTTGGACACTGGATAGGGCCGCCTCAGCTGCATTTGACATTCCTATTCTCAATCCACAGGACCCTCACTTTCTTTCTTCTAATTAGAGAGATTAACTTTCATAGCTTTGCTATGTATATGTTTTCCAAAAACTCCTGTGTGGAAACCTGATTCCCAGATTGATAGACTTAGGATGTCTGGCCATTAGGAGATGAGGAGACCTTGATGGCGGAGCCCACATGAGTGGGTTTAGTTCCCTTATAAAAGGCTCCAGAGGGATCTGTCAAGATTTCCACCATGTGTGGGTTACAGGGAAAAGACAGCCTTCTAGAATGTGGGTCTTCACCACACACTGCATCCCCTGGTGACTTGGATTTCCTTCCAGCCTTCAGAACTTCAGTTAAGTGTCTCCTGTTTATAATACATCCAGCCTATATTTGGTTTTACTCATTGGAATGGACTATTTGAGTCTTCCTTTTCCATGGAAACATGTATCATTGATCGGAACTTGTTGAATGGAATGAGCACTCATGGAGGACACACACAAGAGTCTTGAGAAGTTGACTTATGGAAAAGGATCAGCCACAGGATTCGGGGAGTATCAAGTTTTATCTTGGAAATGATAGGTAATGACTGAAAGTTTTAAAATGTATTTCATACACACATCTATGTAATACCCCAATGAGTGTGTCAGATGAAGTTGTATGAAAGAGGGAGGAAGCAGAAGGCGGATACCCAGTCTGAAGGCTGAGGTACCAATTCACGCTAGAGATAAGGCAAGGTAGGTAAGTGAGAAGTATTTAACTAGATTTCACAGTGTAAAAAGCTGGAAAGAAATAAATTATTTTGTATTAAATAATAGAATTTAAGAAATTTTCTGTTCTTGGGCTAAAATGGAAAATCTATTTAATGTTCTCCCTGTGGCATTTTAAAAGTAATTTATAAAATGTTTTTTTAAAATAACACTTCCTCTTTCCCTCCTCATAAGTACTATCCTTAATACAGTGGTCTCAGTGTAGGGAAATTGATAGAGACTTACAAGCTACATCCAGGAAAGTCAAGCTTGCTTAACCTGCCAACTGAACTAGAACTTGTCCTATCTTTTAGGGCTTTGTAGCATTGTCAGAAGGGTGTGCAACTGTCACTGACTTCTCTTATCTTACTTAAATTGATGATCTTGAATAATTTCCTCGGCTATACCAGACTCAAAACAAAACAAAACAAACAAACAAACAAAACCTCCTAATTTCCATGCTCTGAAGTGTACTCCAATTTTAGTTCTTTAGTTCTTCAGGTCAAACCCCTTCTTTAATACTTATATATGAAAATGCCTTAGACATCCATATTCCTTCCATTTTGATTGACATTTTTGTCACTATCTTTGCCTCAAGTAATTGCTTTAGGTTCTTCTTAGGCTTAGTTTTTATTCTATTGTGTATTGCATGGCTTTGGAAATCTTACAAGTTCTAATGTCCTGTTAAGGATCAATAATATCTGTTTAGGACTTCACAACTTATAGAAGGAATTCTCAATGTTAGTTTTACATCAGAACTATTTTTAAAATTAAAAAAAAATAAAAGAACATGAGAATAAAAATTAAAAATAATGTATACATGGATGAATGAATTTTTGAGTAGATATTTTGTTCCATTTTGTCTAGATGGGATATTACTATCTTACCTTGCTTCCAAAGCTTACCAAATGTTTTTAATGAGCTGACAAGTTTGAGCCCTTTAAGAAACAGGTTATGTTCTCCAACTTCTTACTTTCAAAGAGGTGCATGAGACCCGACAAAGGAGAGTCTCATAGTAAGAGGCAGAAGTAGTGCATAAAACTTCTTTCTCAGACTAATATGTCTTCTGTCTCTAAATTCTTTGTCTTAAAACTGGACCCAAATAATTCAGTAAGAATTAATATGTATTTCTTTGTAAAATATAACCCATAAGTTCTTTCATTCTGGTGGGTCAATGAGATGTTGGAGCCATATGCTACCACCTATTGCTCAGCCAGACCTGATTACTATCACATTTAATAAAGTCTTATAAACAGTCAAAGCCAGTTATTGTCAGCATAGCAGCAGCTATTTATATAATCAACCAAATGTGCACAGTTCAAGCTTTCTGGAACAGCCCAATAAATATCACAACAAGGACTCAAGTGTGCAACTGCCAGTCTTGCCCATAACTCCCCTTTTATTCAGTGATTAGGAGATTGGGCGGCTAACAAATATCTGTTAAGCATTATTCCAACTTGTTTGAAAAGATGTTATACCATTCACGACTATGGAACTATCTTCACACCAGATGATGAGAGTGTGTCTGCAACCTGTTAAGTTAGTTTTGAGCCTCTCAAGAGATTATGATAATCACGTTGATTGCATATTACCTCCAGAATCTGGGCAATTCTTCCTTTATTCTTGTTCTGGAGCTTGATGGTTCCTGTCACATCCCAGACTTTTCTTCTTTGCATGAAATGTTACTATTTACAGCTGCTTGGCTCCGTGCAGTACTTCCTCTTCCTGGTGAGAAAGCACAACTTGCCTGACAAAACTCTTTGCACACCAGTATTTAGCAAAACAACTTATATTATATATGTATGCCATATTATGCTGTGGACAAACACCCTTAGATGACCTCGTGAATAAATCTAATATCTTGGCAGAGATGACATGACTTAAAATATGCTTCATCCTGAGATTATCTATACCTGAGTTATGACCCAACTGGACCAGTCTGTCCTGTAGTAAACATTATGAAATTGAGAGTCCCTGTTCTGTGTGATTACTTTTTTCAGAATATTCTAGTATCTTCCAGTTTCTAACTTTGTGGAAAAAAGACTTGAGGACATCTAGAGGATATGCTTGCTTGAGCACAGCCATTTACTCTTTCCTCATGTTCAACTTTTCATTACTTAATGAAAATGATAGAAATATGCATGTGCATGTATGTATGTTTATGAATATATTATATAACCCACCCATATGAATGTGTGTGCATTTATGAGTGTGTGTGTGTCTGTGCACATGTCGTCTACATTGGCATAATGATCTTTCTTAACAATAAAAACTCAGAAAGAGTACAAATTGAGTGGCATGATATTGAATAGTCCTGATTTAGTGTAAAGATACTGAGGAAAAATGAAAGTTGACTTACAAATCCCTAACCAGGAAAGCTGTGCAGAGTTATAGAAAATAATTACAGGAAATCCTGACAGAATACCACTCATTCACTACAATTTGGAGTGTTGCCTAAGGGAATGCAAAAGGAGCATCCAATTTATCATTAACTTGGCTGAAATTAAGCATTATTGAAGGAGCTGACATGGAGTACTCAGATATTTAAAATAATATCACAAAAAAAAGAAATGATTTTGATGATTGGTTATAACTGATATGGTTTTTAATACAGTAGGATGAATCTACTTGCAGCATACCATAAAATCTTGAAGGACAGCGTCACTAAAGGTATGAGGATTTGGCCAATTTCTTGAGAGCTTCTTACCCAATTACTCTATCTGATTACCAAGAGAAGATTAATTTACATAAATCACCTCTGACTTTCCATTTCTGGTACGGCATGTAAGCGGCATGGTAGTCATCAGTGCCATGCACATAAAAACAAACAAGCAAAAAAAAAAAAATCAGCAAACTGGAAATTAACAACTGTTCTTTGTTTCATCAGAGAACTAAGTTCATAGAGGAAATCACTGCCCCAAAACTGGCGAGAAAGACAGGCAGGTGCAGAGAATGACAATTTACCAGAGAAGAAACTCTCAAGAAGAAATCTACATAAGAGCCAGTATAATGGTAGGAAAACTTAACTTTGAAATTGGTGACTTGCCAGAGGCAGCATATGGACAAGTTTGAGAATTTAAATCTCCTTGGAGACCCTGCCTTACAGGCACACCTACATTTTTTATGAATTTCATCCCCAGAAGCAATACTAGAATTTCACAGAGAAAATTTGAGAATATTTCTTTACTTTTTTTTCTGGTGGAAAAAGTGGAAAAGTAGCTATTTAAAAATAAGCTGGCGGACTGGGGATTTAGCTCAATGGTAGAGCACTTGTTTATCATGCACAAGGCCCTGCTTTTGATCCCCACTACCAAAAAAATTTAAAAATAAAAATGAAGGCATTCTGTTTTTTTTTTTTTTTTTTACAAGATATATCCTCAAGAGAAATTACTTCTCCAGAATCTATCTGATCTGGTGAATGTCTTTTCCATCTCTAGGCACCTCTCTTCTACCTGCATCAACTAAAGGGGTAGTGAAGAAACTGAGAAGCACTGGTGAAAATCATAGCCCATGGGCACAGAATCACTAAAGACTGTGACCTCATCATAGACTATAGAATACTTCTCTTTGCTCTGTATTTTGCCATATCAATAAAGTTTTTTTTTTTTGTACTGGGAATTGAACTCAGGACCTTGAGCTCATATCCCTGGCCAATAGAGCTCTTATATGACCACAGGGAAATACAACTGAAAGAAGTGCATATTTCAAACTCGATAAAAGAGTCCTCTGGGAATGTCAAATACAACAGCTGAGACAAAAACAAAGACAACAAAGTAAATTGTAGTTTCTGACAAATACTATTTTATCCTTAAGATCTAAACCGAAAACCTCACAAAAAGACCTCTGCTCCTTTTATCAGTATATCATCTCTAGTTTTCTAGGAAAAACATTATGAAGTCAGGAGAAGAAAAAGAAAGAGGAAAAAAGAAAAGAAAAGAAAAAGACAAGTGATAAATGAAGCATCAGTGCACAACTTGGATATGTCAAAGAAGTTGGAATTATCAGAATGGTAGTTTTAACAACTGTGATTAATATGCCAAAGAAGCTCATGGAAAAAATGTATAACCAGCAAGACCATATTATATAAGCAGAGAGATGGAAACCAAGAATGAATCAAAGGGAAAAGTTAGAAATCAAGAACACTGTAAAAGAAATTTAAAATGCCTTTGATGGGTTTATCAATAGACCAGGCACAGCCAGGCAAATAATCAGGGAACTTGAAGAAATGTCAGTAGGAACATCTTAACTGAAACACAAAGAGAAGAAAATAATAAAACTAACAGGACAGAATGTCTAAGTACTATGATGCACCTGGTAAAGATTTAACATATACATAATGGGAATACTAGAAAGAAAATTAAAAGATGATGAAAAATATTTGAAGCAATAGTACTAAGAATTTACCAAAACTAGTATTAGATAATAAATCATAGACCAAAAAAGCTTGCACAACACTGGCCAGGATAAATAACAAAGCATCTACACCTAAGTATATCGTATTTAAACTGGAAAGACTAAGACAAAGACAAAATTTTAAAAGAACTAAAAGGAGAAAAATACCTACAAACAACAAAAGTAATAATTGTATTGATATTTTTCAGAACTCATGCTATCAAGAAGAGAATGGGCTGAAATATTTAAAAGACTTAAACAGTAAAACAATATACCAATAATTTGGAATCCAGAGAAATCATCCTTCAAAAATAAAGAAGATATAGAGACTTTTTTCAGGACAAGAAAAATTTAAGGAATTGGTGACCAGCAAATTTGTCTTTCAGAAAATACTGAAAGAAATTTTTCAGGAAGAAAACTATAAAATTAAAAATGGAGATCTACATAAATAAAGATGTTAGAACAGTAATAAGTTAATGTAAAATCAAGTCTTATTTTTGTAGTTTTTATTGATCTATCGTCTAACTCTCCCATTTAAATTTCTGTCAGCATCTGATACAATGAAGGATAATACACTGAACTCCTCTGTGGCACAAAACAAGCCATAGTAGATTTCTACTCAAACAAAAAATCAGTACAGATTTGGAATGTGCAAACAAAATCCCAAGCCTACAAAATATTTTCCCTCCCAAAAGAAGGAGATAAATTATAACACATGAGAGGATTGAAACAGCATATTTTTATTACAAATAAATTTTAATAAAACCTGCAACCAATGAAACCATAAATAAAAGTTTGAGATGAAACATGGCAAGCCTATGTTGAGAAGAAGATAGTAAAAGAAAGAAGAGATCTTAAAAGAAATAAGTGGAGTGAAGGAAAGTTATCTTAAGCTATATTAACAGGATGGAATATTTAATGACAGATACTCTACCAGAAGACCGAGGAAAAGGGAAAAGTAAGGAGCATAAAATACAATAGACAAAGAAGACAAACAATGGATATGAAATACATTAATTATGGAGATTATTAACCAGAGACTACTGCAACTATTACAAAAGCAAATGACTATACGCTCAAGTAAGGACTACTATCGACCAATAGAGTAATAAAAAGAGATTATGCATTGATCTCACTTATATGAGGATTATAAAAATGTTGATCTCTTAAGGAAGTTGAGAGCAGAAAAATGTTCTCCAGAGTGTGGGGAGAGTGAGGAGAATAGGAATAGAGGCACGGGGAGAGGTGGATTGGTGGATTAGGAATGTACAGTAGACAGGAGAAGCAAGAAGTTCTGGTGTGCCATTGCACAGTAGAGTCACCACAGATAATGATAATGTACTTTATATCTCAAAAAGCTAGAAGAGGGCCGGTGATATAGCTCAGAGACACAAGCGCCTGCCTGGCAAGCACAAGGTCCTGAGTTCTGTTCCCGGTACGCGCATAAAAAAAAAAAAAAAAGCTAGAAGAAAGGATCTTAAATGTTTCACTCTGAAGAAATGGTGTTTGAAGAGATAGATATTTTAACCTGATTTAAATATTATACAGTGTATGCCTATGTCAAAAAAATCACATGACATTTATAGGATGGCATGGAATGACTTAAATTATTACTGAAAATGCAATGACTTAAAAACACAAAATAAATCTTTAACTATAATATAGTGCAAATAAAATTCAAATAACAATATAAAATGCCATGTAATTCTTGAATGACAGAATTTTTCATGTAAATAATTATAAATAAATTAGGACAACAATCACAGATTATTATGATTACAGAGCCTCCCGGTTGGAGATTGAGGTAGAGTATGGGTTGTAAAAAAGTTTGTTTACTTTTTTTCTCATTGAAGCAATTTACTAAATCTCATTTTATGTTTAATCCTAAAATTAAATACATACAATCATCTATATTTCTAAAATCTTGAAAAATGTTTCTGCTAAAATTTTACAAAGTATTTACCAGGAATATAACTCTTTCAGAGGACAAAGAGGTCCTGTAAAGTAACAAGTGCTACTGTTACATAATAGGACCTGGTATGGAGTTCCTGAAAGGAAAGAGAATATTTTATCTAGAGGACGTCAGTCTAATTTATGAAAACTTCAGTGTGAGATGAAAGCACACTTGTCACCGTATTATTCCTGGGCCAACCCTAAAGTACACTTACCAGTTTGATACAGTAGCATGGGAACAATATGTGATGAATGGAAAATAAATGTTTGTATGTGTAGGCAATAGAAAGACATACAATAAATATGACAGTTTTGATATACATTTTTAAAAAATCTATCAAAAGACAAGTTTATATAGGAAATCATAATATGAGTTCAAGACTATCAGCTGATTATCTAGGTCTGTACATTTTACCAGGACATGATAGTAACACAGCAAATTCTTGGGAGGCACATAGATGTTGTATGATGTTTTGATTTTGGACATGGAAATCATCCACTATTCTGCATTGGTTGAGTTTTCTTCTTTGGTCTTCATGGCACTCCTTAATTCCTTTCTTTTTCTAAGTTGATTAAATTTATTGGCACATTTTAGGTATACATAATGATCACACTCATCATAGGGAATTTGTACCTGTACCTGATATGACTTGATTCTTTTTTTTCCCATTCCCCTACCCTCACTTCAGTCCCTCTTCCCCTCCTTATTTACAAAGGCATTGTTTTCACTTTTTCCTTCTTTTCTAAGGGAAAAGGAGAAAAAAAAAAGACATTCCATAAACTATTCCTAGTCAAAAAAATTTCCTGCTATGTATTACCTCTCTGTTATCTGCATTTCTAAAATTTTTGCCTGTCTTACTTTCTTCCTAATAATTTATTTAGTCTCTAGCACCTACTACTTATTAGTTGCTCCAGCATTGGTTTTCTCACATTGCTAAGGGTTGGCCTCACTGAGGACAGGGGCCATGACTTATACCCTCTGATGGTCATCCACAGTTCTGAGCAGTGATTTTAAATGAGCCCAAATAAGAAGCTGATTCATGGACTGCCATGCATAAATGTGACAGTGTTTTCACTTTGGATGGAAAGGGAAAAACAAGCAAATGAGAACACCCTTTCCTTCATTCTCTACTCTCACTTCGAAAGGGACAGATCAAGCTGTCATGGTGTCTTGGACTCAAAGTGGGAACTTTTAATATGATTATACGTCTGTGTTCCATAAGATGCCTGTTACATGAAAATCCAAAATAGATTTGGTTTGATGACAAAAAACAGAATTTGAAATTAATTTTGCAGATTTTTAACTAAATCTAAAATACATGCCTACTAGACAAGTAACCTTGGAAACTGCATTGAAGATCCTGTATTAGTATAACCAAATTAACCTATGTGTGCCTTATCAGATGTTTCAGACGACATCCAGTAGCTATTTTTAATTTAATGTAAATATTAGACATTTGAATGTGCCAATGGACTCCTACAAACAGGCAAGTTTGTCCTGTACCTTACCAAGCACAGCTTGATAAAAAGAGAAAGACAGGAAAGTTGGCTAATAAAATCCCATACTTTAAAATAAGTAGCTGACAAGGGAGCTAAACAGCAACGGCAATAACTATTTGAAATATGTTTTCTGGCTCTGCCATAGATGCTGTAGTTCACTATTAAAATAAAAATCTCTTTCTGTAGGCTATTTCAAGGAAAAAATAAAGAAACTTGTGCTAAAGGGAGTATTTAGCATTAGAACAAATGGTTTTTCTTATGCTGACAATGAATATCTGTAGGCCCTCTAAAAGAAAGAATAGTTCAAACCATGTAGTTTAAAGGCTAGGATTGTGTGTTCATTGGTATTTCAAGCTCTCTAGAGGTCACTGGGAATATTTATGTTCTAAAAGTCAACTTGAGAAGTTAGAAGTGATTTGGAGAAAGTCATGGGAGATCAAGTTTAAGAGATTCTTCTGTATGTAGAGTTGAATCTCCATATATATTTTGGATCTGTTGCTAATTTTCATAAGCTATAAATGTGAAACATACTATATATGCTAATATTAATATAGGGTAATATATGAGATGCTGGAAAGCAATAGAGAGGTAATTTCTTTAAACTGCATTTAGATTTACAAGGTTCTTAATTATATGTCTCCAAGAGAATCTTAAATGAATTAAATATATACTTTTATTTATGAATCAAATATACTAAAACTAAACTAAAATTTAATTTTGTAAAGTAAACTAAACTGAAACTAAATTTTTATAATGTAAATCTATTTTTCCCTATGACTTTTATGAGATCTAGACAATTTGAAAAAACAAAATTGAGGACTTTGGGCTCTAACGAGTTAAGATTGGAACTAAATGTCTACAATATGCTATTTTTTGTACAATAGAAAATTAATCCTGCCACTAATAAAATAGTGTATTTAAGGGGTTCCTTAAATACCCCCTACTTTTCTATCTACAATTTTATTGTGATTTTTAACAGAAGGTTGGTAGTGAAAATTTAAAGAAGGCTGGTAATGATCAGAATCAAGCAACAAAAACAGATGATGGGCTTAGTTTGGGATGTGTGAAATAGACTTCTTAATGCTCCTAAGTTTGATTATCTAGATGTTAAAGGGAGATGCCAAAGTTTGAGGATAAAAGAAAGCTGAGAATAGGAAACAGAGTATCAGCAAGTGGAGAATCAGCCAAACCGACTGGAGAATCAAGCCACAGATGAGAGAAATGAAGCTGATATTGATTTGGCTGGAGAGCAGTACTCCCTCCAAACAAATTGGCGTATCCATCACTTATCTTTTAACAAACACTCACCTGTGCTTGTTCTTACTTCACAGTAGCTTCAGAAAGTGAGGCCTGCAACTTGTGGACCCGGTTGGTGTATAGTGATATTCGTTTAATGAGCATGGATGTGTCGAAGCTTTTCCTAGGTGTACACTATCTACATTTAACTAGAAAGAAAGAGGACTCTCAGGAGCAGTGAATAAGCCTGACATTTATGCTAGGAAACCTAAATACCCATCTGGTGAAAGAGCTTATATTTAAGCCCTGCTGCATGTGTTTTTGCGCTGGCCACTTGAGTAAAGATTTACTTAAAACTCAGAAGTGATACTAAGGTGGAGGGGAAAGCGTCAGGGGATCCAGATGTGCAAAGGTAGAAGAAGTAGCTGACAATAAATTTGCCCTTGCTGTCAACTTCTATAAATCACAAAGTCAGAGGAATTTGTTATGTTAAAGTAGATTCATTATGATAAAGCAGATTTTTAGCTGATTGGTTTTATTAATCAAGGCAGACATGCTACTAACTGAGGACAACTAGAAACAATAATGGGGGAGGAATAGGATGGAGTTTTGGGAATAAATGATAGGGAAAAAAATACAAGGTGTATTTGCTATTGTGAGCCCATTTAAAATATTGAGCTGCTGAGGGGAAAGTAAGCAGGGCTTATGCAAATACAGTCAAGGGTTCTCTACAGAGCACCAGACGTATAGAATGAGAATGCCTGAATTTACCTGGATAGGTAGAGGAGTTTGACTACAGAAGAAAATACTGATGGTGACACTGAAATGATTGATAAATGGAAAGAGACTTCCAAATAGAGAAATAGGAAAGTGAGAAGGAAGATATGTGGGGACAAAAGAGAGAATGGCCAATATGAAATTGGGAAATTTATGATAGGTTAGAGTCTGGAAGTGAAGAAGAGATATTCCTGAAAGGAAAACGTAGTGGAAAATGTTGGAAATTAAATAGATGATGGAGGACTTTGCTTGTGCAGCTAAATCACATAGGACTAATTTCATTAAAAAGGGCTATGTATAAGACTGAGTAGAAAAATCTTATGGTTATCTTTGCAGTAGTAGCAAAGGTGAAGCTAAACCTGGAGATGAATTAAAGAGTGATTAAAAAAGTTTAGGTTGAAAATGAGGACTTGAACTAAGGTACTGATAGTTAGGACTAATCTTAGTATAATGCATACACTTAAAATAACTGTTGAGAAAATAAGGAATATAAAAATCTTCAGAAAGAAATATGAAGGGTTAAACAACGTGACCCATTCATTTATACTATATACCATCTTATTCAGGATATCTTAAATAAAATGAAAAGACAATATTTGTTATCTTTTTCAGCTTCTAAGTGTAAAGTGCAATATATATGTATATAAATACTTCTGATATATAAAATTAATGCTAAGTAGAGTTTAATTTTTGAGTGGTAAAGAATCAGGTCATACAAGACATGGGTTTATTAATATGGTTTGTATTTGCTTGCAAATAAGAAGACTTTTTTTTTATCTTTTGAAAGCCTTGATATTACTAGAAATAATGGCAATTGTGAAACCTCTGAGGGAGAGAGGAAATTCTGAAAATCGAATATATTGCATTCAGTTTGCATTATTCACATACGTGGGATCCCTGTAACCCTGGTGCAGAGAAGTATGGAAGCTCTTGCAACAGCCTTCAGGAACCTACCCGACAGGCACCCTTTAACCTCTATTCACAGCCAACTGTGTGCTATGCTTTAAATCTCTTATCATCTCCTCAGGAAAGCATTTCCCAAACTCCTCTGCAGCATTTTCTATAGCCTCCTTATTGGCAAGTAATCTGCTGATTTTAAATCTAGCCCCTGTTCTCTGGATCAGAACTCTTCTTTTTTGGGGAAAATAATCTCAATGCTTTCAGCATTTTTACCTTCTAACAGAGTGCATAGCAAATATTTTAGAATCTTCTTAAAATTGTGTTCAATTACTGAATGGACAGCAAAACCCACAACAAATGAATAGCCAGAATCCCACTTGGTGTAAGGAGAGCACGCTGCCCGAGTAATGACTCTGGTGTGGAATGATGTGCTACACTCTCCTAAACCCATTTTCTCAACTGTCAAAGGAGAAATAGCGTATTTTTTTTTCTGATGGTTAATTGCTACCTGCATGTAGCATATAGCAAAAATGCAGTAAAATGTAATTATATTTTGTTTTCCTATTCTTGTCTCTTCCAGATGCTCAAATTCAATTCTATATGTGAATTCCTGGACTTCAAATTGTGTGTGTAGTGCAGTGATAGCACAGTACTCGAAAATTGTCTTTTACATTTTAGTACTTTTGTTACTGGATTTTGGGAGCAGGTGGGTTCCTACTGGACTTCTTTCCACATTCTTCGTGTCATGAACAAATAATTGGTCAAGACACACAGAAGAAGCAATGAAGGTGTACATTTATTGAAGGCCAAAAAGATACTCTTTACAGGCCAGAAGTAGGTCTGGTGATGAAGGGAGAGGACTTCTTAGTTCTAAAATTTCCGTGTTGATTTTCCCCTCATAGAAATAAAGCATTGGGACATTTATCCTATCAAAAACTCACTTGGCCTCAAGCCAGGTATAAACAGTTCTATGGAAAGATTTACTTGGCTTCTCATCTGATGTAAATGAGGGATTGA
Source organism: Erethizon dorsatum (assembly GCA_028451465.1). Taxonomy (NCBI): domain Eukaryota; kingdom Metazoa; phylum Chordata; class Mammalia; order Rodentia; family Erethizontidae; genus Erethizon; species Erethizon dorsatum. Next base: position 22,375,343 of record CM051824.1, read on the forward strand.
ATGTGCTTTGGTTTACCCACATATAAATGAAGGATCTAAAATAGTGCTTTTCTGGTTGGTCCTGTGAACAGTGCCAATCAAATGAAGGACTGTGAATATTGCTTTCTGATTGGTTGCGTACTCAATGCTAGGTGCTGTGGGGTCATTTTGAGTCCTGTGTTCTGTCCATGTCCTCTCATTTTAGGGAACATCTCACTCGACCTGCTAACCATGTGTTTTTTTGACCCTTGACATATTCCATCCAGTTTGTTGTCCAGATTGCCCCAGCCTTTTTGTCTTTGTTGATTTATGCATAGTCTCTAGCAAGAATAAAAATAATAAAAAATGAGTTGTAATGATCTCCATGGTGGCCCTTGCAAAAATGTTTCTGAAATTATAAATAAGTGGGTATCATGGGGAATAAAAATGATCAGAGCAACTGCATTTAATGCAGTATTGATGTGTTCACTATAGAGTGCCCTAAATAATGTTCCAAGGTCTTACATAAGAAAAAGCAAACTTATTATGCCATTACATGAATCCTTATTTAATGCTTACCAGAAATTTGTTGCCGCTTTGATCACTATTTTTTGTTTGTTTGTTTGTTTGTCTGGATTTCTTAAATGATAAATAGTCAATCTCATTGATCATAGGAGTAACAGGACAATGCAGACTTATTGCCAGATAGCTTCTGAAGGTAAATCACTTTGTTCTTATCTAAGCCTTTTATTTCCCAAGTATGAAAATGGGCACTTAAGCAAACTTCAGTTTTCCCACCCATTAAATGGATAAAACCATTCTCCCTAGGGTTTTTGTGACAAGTAAATTAGGATATATAAAGAGTATCTGCCACATACTGTAGGTAGTGCTTGATAAATAATACTCTTTTATCATACCAAGATTATGTTGAACCCTGCATATACTTCATTACCTTGCTTTCTCATACATTGATATATTATGACTATTTCATGTTAATATCTTCTACAGTATAAATCTGAATTCTGCATGCTATTAGTACTACACACTATAATTTTCCTAACCAATACTCTATTATTTAGAATTTAATTTTTTTCTACTTTATCAATCATATCACACACATATATATAACCCTTTTATGAGCATCATTTTATGATGATCTTTGCACATATCCCTCATAATTTTCTTAGAATAAATTCTGGAGTATAAATTAGTAGAGAAGAAAGTGTAAATACCGTCAGAATATTTAATAACTATTGGCAAATTGCTTACACAGAAGTGCCAAATTTGCTCTTCCATTAGAGATTTCTTTTTCCTTTTCATCAGGTATCCTTGAGAATAAGTTTTCTACTGTTTCAAGTGAGGTTTTATCATACTGACTTTTAGCTGATTACTGCAAATGAACATCTTTGAATTTATGTTGTATCTAGACCATGGATCTCTATTATTATTGTTGTTGTTGTTGTTATTGTTATTGTTATAAAATGCAATCATCAGTTGGTTCTTTCTGAAAGTGTGACAAGTGCAACCTGAATATTTTTTATATAAAAACACGTAGAAATGTAGCATATTTCAAAAAAATAAAAAAAAGTTAAGGCATGAAAGAACTCGCAAAGACCAAAGACAAATTTTCAGGTATCAGAAATAAGGAACTGAAAACTACTGTAATTTTGAATTAGAAAGGGGTTTGAGGGAGTTACTGATTCTGACAATTTAAGATCCAAGTTTTAGTAACCATGTGAATAAAGGAAATGATGCTTTCTAATTAAATAAATGTAGAGTTGGAATGAAGACTCCTAAATTTGACTGCAGATATCAAAATCCTGAATGTATCCTACTTGGAAGGTGATAATGAAAAAATTTACTCACCCATATTGGGACACTGTAAGACTGCAGGAAAAACATTTTGATGTTTCTGCATATTTGGGTTTTCTGAAAAGGAAAACTAAAACTTCCATTAAAGGATGGTGCTTGGAATTTACAAGATGATTTAGATGGCTCTGGAGAACACATTTCCCTCCTGGAGGTATGTGTTTGTATTTCAAAAGGGAATTATGCCAAAAACTACCATTTAAATTGCAAAAGATTTATTTGCACTGGAAAGGGCTGGACTCTTTCCTTCCCATGGAAGGCAGGAAGGTCTGCTCTTGAAGCTATTTTACATAAAGTCCCAAATTATTCTCTCAGTGTTCTGTAATAATGACAATATGCCTTGATCCATGAAGTTTACTTCCTTTCAGATATAAATATAGGTACTAAGAAATTATCAGAGCTGACGAAAATGTGATGCATCTTTGCTTGAGCTCTGGATGTAGAAATATCTGCCACAAGTATTTAAAATCATAAGCATATAATTTACCTAAATTTGTTGTTTAATTTATGTTGAGAAATTCTGGAATATTTAACCAGAGAAATTAATACAGTAAGTGATATTAAATCAAATATACATAAACATATATAAACATATGTATATATAAACAATATAAGTATATATATATATATATATATATATATATATATATATGAAACAACTTTATGTTGTTCCTGGCAAAAAGCAATTAAAATGGCTGTGAAAGACACTGACAACTTAAGGCACAATAATTTGGAAAAAAAGAGAAAGAAAAGCTTAAGTAAATATAAACTCACTCTTAGAAATTATAAAATACCATAGAAAAGGTTACAGTATTAGACTAAGTTCACAAACATAAGTTATTGAAAGTGTGAATATCAAATAATAGCAAAATAATCTGAAGGAGAATATGGCCTATCTTTTTACAATGATTAGAGACAAAATATAATATTTTTAAGTATTTTAAGTATTTTTAAGTATAATATTTTTAGAAAAGAAACATTTATATTTGAAAAAAGCTTAAGAGAATGTCAATATATTTTAAATATTAATGCATCTATAATCCCCCTAGATATGTTTTATAGTGTATTAGAAATGTATAGGGATATAAATCAATCATTTTAAGTTAGATATAAAAACATTATGAATTATGAAGCAGTCAAATGCTATAATATATGAGACTAAAGGATAAAGGAAAGAGCTATATATGAATAAGAAGTTTTAGAGAAATTGAGGGAAAGGAAGCAATAGAATTTGTAGTGGCTAAAAATTTTCTAACATTGTTGAAAATTTCAAGAAAAATACCAATTCCCAAAACAAATTGAAAAAAATCCAAATGCAGATACATAATAGTGGTCTTACAGACCCAAGCATGATCCTAAAATCAACCAAAGAATAAAAGAAAACACAAACAGTGTGTTGATATTAATCTAATCTATATCTATAGAAATACTGGAGTGGGATGGTGGAGAACCTATGGCATACATACTATTTGTTTTTCTTTTAAGATAAAAGATGTTAATATATTAGTTGCTTTTTCTAAACTAAAACCTCTGTATTCAGGTTTAATTGCAGTGTGGGAACTTTGCGATAAATAAGTGTGTTTGGGCTGCAGTTTGGGCACTTGCCTCTAAAAGTTTCACCGTCACTGACTTAAAGGGACACAGGAAACTGCGGGGTGGTTGTAATTCCTATATCTTGATTACCAAAATTTGTACATAGTACATTCTTAATGGGCTCATTTTCTTGTATACAAATTATAAAAGGAAAATACAAATGCAGTATCATGAAATAACAGTCTATATTCATTAGTATATGAAGCCAAGAATTGATAGGGATAAGATCACTCTAACATTCCCACAGTACCTAGTTATGTTGGAATTACACAAATTATAAAACTTTTACATATAATCTTCTAAATGGCAATTCTATAGCAACTTATGTGTATGGGTCAAAAGGAGACCTGAGAAATGATGTTAATTATTCATTTCACTTTAAAGAAGAAAAATATTCACATGATAAAATATAGAACTTAAATCAATTGACTCCCTAGAGCAATATGAAAATATCTTTACTATATAATGCTACATAGTTTTTTATAAGAAAATATATATTAAAGTAAATTAGAAAGACCCATGTGTTCTTTTTTATTTTGGTTTTAGGAATAATACTCCCTATTGTATATTAATCAGTGGGATTGGCTAATATTAATTTTTTAGTAATGAATATTGAATTCCATCAGTTGCTATTCTGGTATGCTAACCCTATAGATAACAAAGTACAGTTTCCAGGTGATCAGAACCAAACAGCCTTCACCAAGCTTGAGGCAGCTCTACAACATAACTATAATTTATTTGTGCTACGCTTCTGTTTGCTTATATAATGTTTGCACCCACTTCACAAATAAATTTGGTAATGAATTAGGTGAAGTAATGTTAAACCCCTAGAACAGTGCCTGGTAAATAGTAAATAATGAAGAAAGTGCTAGTCATTGTTACTTTAGATTTATTTTTTCTCTTTCACTTATTGATGATGAAGAGACATGTTGATAATATTTATTGAGAAACTAATGTGAAATAAATGTTCCCATAGTCCCTGAGGATAAAGTAATAGAAAAAAAAATAACAAGAGAAAAATAACAGAGAAGATCTCTCTTCTATATAATCTAACTTATAAAATAAATTCTGCATATCATTCTAAAATAATTTGAGACCCTTAAAATCTTTAAAATCCTTGAGTAGTTAGAAGAATACAAATGGAGTTTAGGCTATGATTCTGGCTTAGTGGTAGACTACTTGCCTATCTGGGTTTGATAGGTAACACTATGAGGCTCTGGGTTTGATTCCCAACACTAAATTAAGAATAAATACAAGGGACCTGGCCAAGATCCCTATCTGCCTATATGAGGGTTATGGAAAAGGATGAAGAAAAAAACAAAAACAAATTTGGTAATTTATAAAAGGGGGGCCAGGAGGTCCATGCCTCACAATGGATAGAAACAATGACACTCTGGGCTAGCCACTTTTTATTGGGTGTACACAATAATAGGAGTGATTATCGGATGACTCAGAGGGCAGCAGTGATCTTATGCTGAGAAGGATCATATGTTGATGAGGATCAGTTCCGATGACTCAGAGGATGGTCTTAAATTGATGAGGATCTTATGCTGATGTAATCTTGCCCTGGAGCATTACAGTATCACAGGACTATTAAGGCCTCCAGACCCTAGCCTCAGTTTATAATTTGTGGTTCCAACCTTTCCCCCATTTTGTTTTTGTAATTGCAGCAGTTGAAACAGCATATAGGCTATGATGGCCATTATAGCAACAAACATACTTTCAGGAGTTTGTGCAAGGCCCTGTCATGTCATCAGCATGTGAGCCTCCTATGTTGTCTTCTTTAGTTGTCCGTATGTCATGGGTTTTGTAACCTGCTTGGATGTCAGTACTTGCGGTGTTGGGCTCTCCTCTAGGGTCATTCTCAAGAATGCTTGCACTGGAAGGCTGGACAGGAACAGGCTCCACCACGGGGCTGGGATGTTCCTCTCTCTGTGGTTGTACATTCTGGGAGGGCAGCCATAACAGAATTCCATTATCTGTTAACACATAAGCATATCCTTTACCCCATATTATTAACTGTGCTGGGCCATCACACTTTCCTGTTTGGATTTCCTTCTATAGGACTTGAGCCATAGGTGTACATGTCAGATTTGTCCTTTTTTCAGTTCTGATGTTCAGTTCTGATGGAGTTTATTTACTTTCTGCAACCAGGTTTAAAAAATTTAAGATAAAGATAGCAACATCTAATTGTCCATGTGGAGGTAACCATACTTCCCCCTTTTGTTTTTGTAATATGCTTTAAAACAAAGTTTTGGAGAAATTAGAGCATATATAATCAAAGGATGAGCACTAGAACAGAAATGCAGGTTGGAAAAAGAGCCAAGTCTAAAAAATGTTTCTAAGGGACTAGAATAATGATTATAACCCACTGACTCTTAGACCTTTGTATTGACAGGGTCTGATATTTTGTCATAGTCTTTCTAGTTTTAGCTGATTTTAGTTAAAGAATTTAAAATTTTTCATTGAGCTCTTATAGATTTTATTTTTTATTTATTTACTTTTTTCCCATAACAGTAGTAAGCTACCAGTATAGCTGGAAACTGCCAGAAAGGGTCAGTGATTGGACCCCTTTTTCATATCTAGCTTATAATTATGGCACTGTATTATACATCTTTTGGTTATACTTTTCTACTTGGTGTTCAAGACCAAGTTAAAGTGAGACCTGTGCTAATCAAAATTAACCTCTCTTTGTCTATTAAGGTCAGTTAAATCCTCTCAGGCATTTCTTTAGAATCATATATAGAGCCTTTCAGCTACTCTGTCAGTGTCAGCCATCAGGATGAGTCATGGCTTTGCTTGACCATGCTGCTTTCTGTGAAAGCATGGGAGACATTTTCCTCTTGGTGACCTTCCTTTGGCACACTGTACACTTGTTGATTCCTGGCCTCTCGGGTCTAGCAATCTCCCTGTTCAGGAGATTGGGTGACTCGCCAAAGTTGTAGGATCTTATAAAAAGGTTCCTTCATGTCTTAGGTCCTCATTGACCTTGCAAGTTCAGGGCCAAAATATTGGTTGTCCTCTTGGCCCAGTTATCTTTCTAGTTCTGGTCACTAAACTTTAGTTGATGAACACCTAGAAGAGAAGATCAGTGACATCAGCACTGTAGTGGAAACAGTGAATTTAACTGTTATAATTTTATCTGAATATCAAGCACTTTGAAATATAAAGTATAGCCAGAGATCATTATTTTTTATCAATTGTGGTTGTTTTACTAGATGAATCTCTGTAGAATATTAAAGGACAACAGTTATGCAAGTTTTACAGACAAAACTTGCAATCAAGTGCCACATATAGTCTGACAGCCTAACAAACATGATAACATTATTTTTGTAGTACACTTAAATGTCTATCTTAGTATAGAACATAGTGACACATATAACATGTACACCACATAAGATTTTTTTTTAAACTGTCATTTGACTGGTGACCTCATGTTGGCTTGACATGTAGCTCCTATCACAATAGATGGAGCAAAAGAGAAAGGCAGATATCTGAATCTAAAAGGAAGAAGTTATCACCATAAATAATCCCAGTTTTACATCTTAACAGACATGTACACTTGGAAGGCAAAAATACATTTAATACAACATGAGATTAGTAATAATGAATGTCTTAGCTATATGGAAATCTTTGTGTCTTAATTTTGTTTTGTACCAAGAGCATCCTTTAATGAAACCTTATTGTTTTACCCACAGAAAGCTTAACCATTTGATGATGATCAATATAAACACATTACAATAATATGTTCAGCAATATTTATTGGGGCATGTCTCCCATAAGGCTATTGAAATTATTGGGGCCCCATTAGTGAACAAAGTCTGGAATAAGATATTTCCAGGCAGCTGCTCCTTTAGTCACCAAGGGGAGTCCTGTCCAACAGTTTTGCTAAGCCTAAGGGGTCCCCATTTAATAATCTTAACAAATTTTTGATGACCTATGAGAACCAGATCATAGCAATTAACAAATGATTTTTAACAAATGAAAGATCCTTGAGTTACTGTACACAGACAGTAGTATCTATTATATTTATGAAACCAAACTTGACATTATTTTGATCACCTGACAACCTGAGTGGAAGCATGTCCTTAGTTCTAATGACATTTATACATCAGCTTAAATTATAGACAAATGCTTTAAAAATCCAAAAAAGTAAAAAGAAGAAAAAATTGTTGAGCTCAAACAAAATAGCTGTAAGTATGGTAACTAGTTACAGATTGGACAGACAGACAGACACATTTAAGACAAGAGTGCACTCAGATGTATTTGGTCAAGTTGAATTATAATAATTTTTTATATGACTTTTATATTTGTAACTATAGACTACTCCATTTTTCATTTAGTCTCCAGCTCATTCACCTTTATACCTTCTGTCACCTACTCATATCTTCTTTTCATTCTAACAGCATTTGTGGGATCCCACTCTGTAAGACTTAGTATAGCTTGGGTTAACATTGAACTTTTATATGATATTTTTTCTACATTTTGACAAGTTTTTAGATTATTTTTAAGATGTTTTGTGGTCTTAACCACTTTAAGGGCCTGTTTGTAATCTTTATTTGTATTTTTAAAGGCCGATTAAGGCACAATAATTTTGACCATTTGTGAATGAGGGATCCATCTGTGGATTGCCTCCTGCGTAGCGGGGACTACAGGTGTGTGCCACCATGACAGATGTGGCCAAGAAAAGTAGAAAGGGGGAAACTGCCTTTCTGCTATATGGTTCTGCTGCTGGCTCACCAGCATGGCCACCATTAGACAACAGAATGATCGCTAGTTGTGCAGAGAGGGCAGGGGCTGGGGTGCCGAGTATAAACAGGGGCACAAGAAAGGCAGAGCCACCTGGCACACCAAGCAACCCAAGCTGGGGCATGGAGTGGGAATGCAGCCCATGCCTCCTACAACCAACATAATGTTTTCACAAAGCAGACATCCAGGCTCCTCGCACCTCATCCAGCAGATTAAACTCACAACCTTGGCATCACTAGCATACATACCAGCCTCTAAAATTTCTGGAGGTGCAGGCCGTGGAGTTTCTCTATCAATCTCATCTGACTTTGGGTGTCCCCCAGGGGCCAGCAGTGCAGTGGGTGGTTTTTTTCTTTTCTTTACACTTTTCTCACTTGTCCTGCTCTGAAACAGGAACTTCGGGTGTACTGGTACTTACAGGACCTAAAACAGATTTTACTAGGTAGCAAGTTGAAAAGGTCTCTGGAAAAACTGTTTCTCCTCTGCATGAGCTCTCGTTATATTTTCTCCTACCTTATCCCAATTTTGAATACACAAGGTATCCACCTGGGGAAACTGCAAATTATATTTAACAATTTCATGTAACATTTTCGTCAACTTGCTGGTGCTGACTTGAGCTCTGGCCTGCTTCAACAACATACACAACAATTGTACATGTCTTTGTCCTTTTACTGACAAATCTGCCCCATTATCCCAGCTAACTGAAAACTTTCTGTGGTGCCAAGTACCTTTTCACTTTTGCTTGGACCTCTCGGAGTTCGTCCTGCAGAGTCCTCTTGCCATCTGGTGTCTTCTGTCTCTCCCACTCAGGTGGATCTTCCCACTTAGGCCTAATCAGGATGTTCCTGTTTGGGAGCCAAATATCGGGGACCTGGCCAAGATCCCCAACTGCCTGAGTGAGAGGTATGGCAAAGGATGAAGAAAAAAACGGAAACAAATTTAGTAATTCATGACAGGGGCTAGGAGGTTAATGCCTCAGGATGGGTGGAGACAATGACACCCCAGTCTAGCCACTATTTGTTGGGTGTACACAGTAATTGGAGGGATTATGAGATGGCTCAGAAAGCAGCAGTGATCTTAAATTGATGAGGATCTTATGTTGATATCATCTTGCCCTGGAGCATCACAGCGTTACAGGACCGTTAAGGTCTCCATTAAGGCCTCCAGACCCTAGCCTCAATTTATAATTTGTGATCCCCAACAAAAAGAATTTAAAAAAAGAAGAAAAGACAAAGAAAAAAGATTAGCAATTAATTTCCACAATACGTAATATGAAAATCTTGCATTAAAGCTATTTACATAAGACACATTTTTTCCCTTAATTCTTTGATAACTCTATGTTTCTTTCATTATTACCCTGTTATTATGACTGGTTAATATTGTTCCACTTGTTCTTAAGCAACATCTTAAAATTATAAGTTCTTTCAAAATAGTCTAGTTCATTCTGGTTTTCAAATTAGTCCTTTAAAATTATACTTTTACAATAACTTCTATATCAGTGTTAATATACCCATTTCTTCACACTGAATTTTGAAGTTTTTGTTTTCCTGTGTGGTGAGTGATCTTATCTGAATTTATTTTACAGATGTTTAGGTTTTCATTTTATCAATGTTTCTTTTTCTGTAAGTGAATAAATTACATTCTGGTTACAACTTTGTCATCAGTTTTAATTACTTCCTCCTACATTTATTTCACGTAGCCTATTTTCATTTTTCTCATTTAAATAAAAAAAGCTGGGGGCTGGTGAGATAGCTCAGCAGCATAAGCGCTTGCCTGGCAAGTGCAAGGTCCTGAGTTCAGCTCACGGTACCCATATACAAAAAAAGGGCTGGTGATATCACTCAGCATCACGGGTGCCTGCTGGAGCACGAGGTTCTGAGTTCAACCCCTGGTACCCACAAAAAAATAAAAATAAAAATAAATAAATAAATAAGCCTATTAGCTGTCCATATTATCTAATCAACATCTTCTAATTTTAATAAACAGTGACTTATTGATAATAATGTATGATTACTTTGAAATTGCAATGTGCAATTCTGCTTATTTGATCCAAAGGCTCTTACAGACTGTATTATTAAATTAAAAGTACAGTATTTAGATTCTCTTACTTGGTTATTATTTACTCAAAACTTACCAGTTTCTGAGTAAGTGCACTACCTGGGAGGTAATACTTATTCAGTGAATTATTGCTACAGTTATGTAGACCTCTAAGGGAAAAGAAAAATAACAGAAGGAAGAAAATGGAAAAAATGCTTATGTAAATAAGGAGGGGAAGGGGGGTTTAAGGGAGGAGGAGGTCTGGGGAAAAAAGAAGAATCAAGAAATATGTACAAGTACAAACTTCCTCTAATGAATGTGATCATTATGTATTCTGAAATGTACCAATAAAATAAAAAAAAAAGTTTTAAAGTAAATGAGATTGAAAATATGGTCAACAGAATTTCCAATTTTAAAATGTTCTATGATATTTTGGCAACTAACGCATTATCAAGTTTTACTTTTGTTCCAAGGATATATGCAAAGCAAAAAATATTAATTATTTATAGTAACAATATTTGATGTAAATAAGTCTATATATGAATATATTCAGGTATTTCATGTGAAAATCATTCAATCTTTTAATTATACAAGGCAAAATTTTCCACGAATTATCTATCTGACATGCATCAATCTGTGTGTGTGTTTGTATGTTTGCACATGTGTGTGGGTACTTGCATGTTTGCCTACTTGGGTGGTCAAGGTTTTAAAACATATACTGACGAAGCCCATTGATGTTATGATTGAACAAATAGTCTTTCTTACTGCAACACTTTATGTATTATTTTAATGAGATTTACAAGTATTCATATATATTTAGAAGTTTTATAACTTTGTTATGAATTTTATATTTTTATGAGTATAAACTACATATATTCTTAGCATATGCATATATGTTAAAATATAGTAATATAAAAACCTTTGTTTTCATTACAGATTTTATCTCTTAAAATAGATTTTATCTAATATTTGTTCCCCATTTTACATATTAAATTGCTTACGTATATAACACCATGTTATTTTCTTAAATTCTAAATATGATCCTCTCTGTATTTCATGGAATTTTTTCAGATTTTTGTTATTTTGAAAATATTTCTTTCTTTTCTATTTTCATGAGATTTTCTTATTTTTTGTCTATTGAGTTGTATGTCAATATGCTTCTCCATTACTATGAGAGAAATAAAGTTTCTATATAATTCTTTTGAGTAAGATAAAAAAATTAAGAACAACACTAAACTCCAAATCTATTGAAATAATCATGATGTCAGATCCAATTTATTAATTATTGTTTCTATATAACACATTCCTTATCCATATCCAAATATTTCTTTGTATGTTGCTCTAATATTTTTCAACATTTAATATTTTGCAAACTAAATCTGAATTATATACATATTTTCTATATTTGTAAGTGAACTGTATCTTACCTATTTAAATAAATTTAATTATCTCTGTCTTGGGAAATTTAAAAAACAATTATATTTCATTTATTCAGTGTGTCTGCAGGTTTTATGTAGTAACTTTAACTGCTATAATTTGATTATAATTTGATTAAATAAAACATACCATATTATATTATTATTATTATTATTTTTTTTTTTTTGTGGGTACCAGGGGTCGACCTCAGGACCTCGCGCGCCAGCAGGCGCCCGTGCCGCTGAGTGATATCACCGGCCCCTTTTTTCGTATGTGGGTTCCGGGAGTCGAACTCCGGCCCTCGCGCTTGCCAGGCAGGCGCTTACACCACTGAGCCATCTCACCGGCCCTATATTATTAATTATGTATAGAAATTACAATTTCAGAGAAAATGTGTGAATGGGGATTTTTTTACACATTTTCTCTGAAATTAAATTTCACAGTATATTCTTTGGAGTAAGCCTGCTAATTTGTATCCTGATTTCCTCCTTCTAATTGAAGAACCTAAGTGAGTTACTTTATCTCTCTGTACAGTATCATGATTTTCTCACCTGAAAAATTAGAATAATTGTATGTATTATACCAAGCTATATGAAAGCCTCAGAATGATGATGACATAAAGTAAATGTGTACTATCTTTATTATTATTATTATCATGATCATTTTGTTTGTTATTTATAATCATGGACATGCGCTTTGGGATTTTCTTCCAGATATTACATATACTTAATATAAAACTGAACAAATTAAACTCATATGCCTCTGTTTTATCATAAAAAATGAAATAAATGTATCTGATGCATATAATTTGATGAAAAGTTTAATCATATATAATTATATTTTAATTATACAATTTTAATTATATATAATTCCACTGAGAACATCTGGCATAAACTAATCCATAAAAATAGTATCCTTCTGAGAACACCTAACACAGAGTGTCTGGAACATTATCAGTTAATGAAATATCTATTGAATTAAAAAGTAAGTAATTTCCCTATTACTGGACACTTATACTACTTTTACTTTAACAATAATTCAAAAATTCCCAGTTTATCTTTCTAGATAGTTAAATATATATCAATATTAATAACTTATTGTTAATTCTAGAAATGAAATTGTGGCCCTGACAGGTTATTCAGTTGATATTCTCCTCTGTATCCCATGACAAATTTCACTTAACTGAAAATGATCACTTTTGAAACTCTGCTATTATGAAAGTTGAGAAAAATTTTACCTTTTAAAAATCATTTTTCAGCGCTGGTGAAATGGCTCAGTGGCGTTAGCGCCTGCCTGGCAAGCGCGAAGGCCCGAGTTCGACTCCGAGAACCCACATACGAAAAAAGGGCCGGTGATATCGCTCAGTGGCACAAGCGCCTGCTGGCGCTTGAGGTCCTGAGGTCGACTTCCGGTACCCACAAAAAAAAAAAAAAAAATCATTTTTCTGTTACGGTTAATTTTTTCAAACACTCTGCTTGTCATCTATATTTCTTTTAATTTAAGAATCCTTCTTACATAGCAAGAATATTCTTCACTGTTTTTCATAAATATTATAAATCACATTCCCTAGTTTATTTTTTGCTCTATCTTCCTTATTCAAAACCTTGTATTATTCGGATAAAACATAATTATAAATTTTTATATTTGAGAACAGTGACTCTACAAAACAAGTATATTTTTATTTCCCTTTATAACAGAAACGGTTCCCACTGTTTCCAGAAATGGTTCTCTTGCTTAATACTATATTTATAACAGTGTTAATGTCCTGTAGGTCGCTCCCACGCTGAGATCTGGACCATGATCACAGTTGAAATCACTTATGCTTTCACGCTGTCTGGAACTTATACAAGTTCAGTTCAGATGTGAAGCTTTATCTACCCACCCAGTGCCGCAGGAGCCATTATTCTTGCTTACTGAGAGCATCAGGTATATGTTAAAGTGTTCTAAACTTAGCTCAGCTAATTTAAGGTCTATTGAGATGTGGCCTGCTTGTGAAGTCTGTTTCTCTATAACTGTAGTCATCAATGCTAGATTATTAGTGAATAAGGGCATAGACTTTTTCTCTGGTCACAGATGGTGGGGATGGAGAAAGCTCTGTGATGCACTGAACTTTTTGAATCTATGGTCAAAAGGGCCATCTCTCAAGGGATCCTTGCTCTGGCAGGCAGGGTAACTGTTGAAAGCTTCAAGGTGGGCAACATCTCTCTTTGACTTCCTACCTGAATTAATGCCCGGAATTGAGCAGGTCACTTACTTGTACGTGTGAGCACTTAAGGCTTAAGCTGTGACTCACATAAAAAGTGCCGTGGGCCAGAGACATTCATTAAGAGGTGAGAGTTTTTGTTTCTCCATGCTTGGTGAAGACGTAACATTCTACCGTGTAAAACAGGAAATTGTGGCACTGAGGAACATTCCAGAAAAGATTTAATACTTTCACAAAAGGAATTTAATTAAAGGTCAAAGAATGGAGTCATCATTGGAACTGTTGGCCTGGTTCTGGGTGCACAAAAATGAAAAGCTTTGAAAGAGTTGAATCCTTTTTCACTGTTTTGCCTTGTATTTTGAAGACAGAAGAGTAGTTTCTTCTCTATGTTAATCTAAGAGTAACTCTCTATGTCCATTCTCTAATAAACATTACAAATGAGTATTGTACTGTACATTGCATAATATTTTAAAATATGTTATCTCCAAATTTACTTAGCAGCAAGGATAAATTGCCTACTATGTGCAAATCTTTGCATACTAGGTAAAATTGATGTGTAAAATATATATGAGTAATGGAAAGCGAATGTCTGATTCATGTGGTTGAGATTGGCTTTCATTTGAATCCTAAATGACCCCGGTATAGAGGCCTATGTCAAGTCAGAGCCCCAGAACTAAAAAGCCCCAGAACAGTAGGCAATAATGTATCTCCCAATAATAATGGAGATAAATCTCCACTACTTTGCAGCGACTTCACTATGTATATGTCCTGAAGTGAGCTGCCACACTGCTGGATGCCACAGCCGTGATTAGGGAAAACAACAAAAGTGTTTGCTCAATGGAATTTTGGTACCTTGATGATAAAACATCCTTCTCAATTATGATGAACTGTAACAGTTTTGACTAATATTATCATTATCTTTAGTGGTGAAACAATGTAGGCATTCTAATTATTTCAAGAAACTAGACAAGATTGGTTGGTATCATCTCTTGTATGTAAAAGTAGATTAGATTAGTAGTAGATTAGAAATCTACTCTTAGGAGAGGAATACGAAAAGAAAAAGAAATTTAAAATATTATAGTTAAGGCAATCTGAACATTATTTTTAGATATGAGCTTATATCTGGAGAACTCTGCTTACTAATGCCATTTTCCAACATTAAGATATCTAAGAGTCCACTCTCTAACTTTTTATTTAATATATTTCAGTCTTTCTCTCAGTTTCTGTTACTTACCTTAAATCTAATATATATTTGCTGATACCAGTAATACTGTGCTTAGCTGGACTTCTAGGTCTAGCTTTACACCATGTGTACACTATGAGTTGATGCGATTGATAAATTCACAGATGCATCTCATGTCCTTAGGAAGGAAATCTAAGTATTGCTTGTTCTTTTTTTTTCTGTTTTTGTCATGATTGAATGACCTTTGTATGATACATTTACTTCAAAAGGATGTTCTGCATTTCTAAGATGTTAGGCAGTATTTATTTGTGTTAATTTCTCTTTGTGATAGTGCCAGGTGCACAAATCCTTTTATTTTTTTCATGAACTTTTATACACAAAATGTCTTTCTGAAAACATATATGAAAAAGAAAAAAAAAGAAAACATATATGGCAGCAAATATAAACATACTTCATTAAATATATTACTTATCACAAACCACTACTATTGTCCTTCTCTCAACTTACATTGATTCCCACAGCTAGAATATACCCTGTTATGAATGTCAAAGTGAAATTTATTTCTAGCCTGATTATGAGGAAATCAACACATACCTCAGTGTGATCAAGAAGTTTATAGATTTTGTTTCCAAAGCTCTCTGTGATTATACCTAAAAAAAAAAAAATGACTAAAGCCTTCAATGTTCCATATTCGGATTTCTAAAAGCAAGGCTATCAGGGAGTAGTACATACTTAGAGCACATTAATTCATGCCAACTTCTTCCACATTTTCAAGGAAATACACAATGAATCAAAACTTTTAAAAATCTTATTTTTCTTAGAAACAGGAAATGAGTACCATATATTCCTAATATGTTTGAGCTTCTATGTATTAATGTACAGGAGACAGGATTTAGGCAAGGATGAAAAACCCCCACAACATAACATAATATATTACAAACTAGTTTCATGAATAAAAATATCCTTCTATTAGTAGAAATTATTAATCTTTCTTCATTAGTAGAAGAATCTGGTAATTTAGGCTTGTTAAAAAAGAATTCCTTTCAGAACATAGGTCACGCTTTTATTGCTAGAAATGGAGCATATACATAAAGAGAAACATTTGACGTGGTATGCTCTTACTACGACCCAAAGTTATATCAATAAGGGGAACAACTGAATGTCCCCAATTAAGTGTCCAATATTATAGATAATTAATAAGCATATAAGAACTGAGAGATGTAACGTGTTTTCTTGAGATGTGTATCAAAGGCAGTCAGTTGTTTGCTGAAATGTATGCTCCCTACTTAATTTATAGTTATTGCTGACAACTGGCTGCTCAGCCAAGAATATTTCTGAATGTATCCTATTTTGGTGGAATCATAGAAAAGGTATTCTCCAGTGAAATATGAAAAAATATAGAATGTATTTCAATTTAAAGGATGTTCCTTCTTCATTCTTCTTTTAAACTAAAAAATGGAATTAAAAGATACATATAAATTATGTATATATTAGGAGCATGCAACATGTTTTAACTACGTATACATTGTAAAATGACTAAATTGATCAAATTAATATGCATAGTACCTAGTATATTTACCATATCTTACATACTTACCTTATCATATGTACCATACCTGTGATAATGACTCATAGAATCTATTCTTAGCAATTTTCAAGAATACAATACATTGTTATTAGCTATAATCATCATATTTACAATAGACTTCTTGAATTTGTTCTTCTTAGCAAACTAAAATTTTGTGTCTTTTAATCAATATCTTCCTTAATTCCTTCTTACCTAGCCTGTAGTAATCACCATCCTATTCTTTACTTCTACAAGTTCAATTTTTTTATACCACATATATGGAAAACTGTGTAACATTTGTCTTTCTTACATATTTAATTTAGCCTAATTTACTCTAGGTCGATGCATGATTTCGCAAATGACCGAATTCTCTTATTTTGCTACTAATAATACTTCACCGTGTATATCTACTACACTTTATTTATCCATTTAATTATTCATAGAAACTAAGTTTGATTGTATAACTTTGTTATTGTATATAATGCTATAACAAACTTTGGAGTACAGATAACTCTTTGAGATTCTGATTTCATATGTGATAGATATATACCTAGTTAGGGATTTGCTGGATTACACAGTAGTTAGATTTTTAAGTTTTTGAAGTGCAAGCGTACTGTTTCCCATAATGATGATAATAATTTACATTCTTATCATTAGTATGCAAGTTCCCCTTTTCTCTATGTCCTCTTCATCACTCGCTATCTTTATTTTTTTTATAACAACCATCCAACAGATGTACAGTTATATCTCATTATGGTTTTAATTTCCATTTCTTTGGTTAGTAGAGATATTTAAATCTTTTTCTATACCGTTAGCCATTTATATGTTTTCTGTTGAAAAATGTCTTCTCAGATAATTTGCCCATTTTTAAACAAATTATTTACTTTCTTACTGTGGAACTTAAGTTCCTGATATGTTTTAGATACTCATCACTTATCAAGGCATGGTTTACAAATATTTTCTCCCACTCTATTACAGGTTTTCTCTTCACCGTGTTGATTTTTTGACTCTGCAGAAGCTTTTTTAGTTGAGGTAATGTCATTTGTCTATGTTTTTTGTTGCTGGTGCTTATTTATATCCACAAATCATGCTCAGATGAATGGCAAGCAGTTTTCCCATGTGTTTTTCTTTTTGGTAGTTTATAGTTTCATGTTATACGTGCAAGTCTTTAAACCATTTTGAGTTGAAATTTTTATATAGTGTCAGTTAAAAGGCTAATTTCATTCCTCTGCATGTGGATATTCAGTTTTCCCAGCACCATTTATGTGTACTTTTTAGCACCTCTGCTGAAAATTTGTTGAGAGTAAATGTGAAAATTTATTTCTGGTCTATCTCTTCTGTTCTGTTGGTGTATGTACTTGTTTTTATACCAGTTTCATGCTCTTTTTATTACTATAGCTTTTAATATATTTGTAAGTTACACAGTGAAATCCCTCCAAGTTTTTTTTTGCTCAAAATTTATGTGGCTATTTGGAATATTTCTTCTTTACGTCTTCATCAGTGCCCCCTAGAAAGCTTCATAATTAATCAAAGAGGGTGAATGGAAGACTACTCAAAACCTCAGTCAAATCTTCCTCTAAAAGGCATTCTTTGGCAAAGACATAAGAGTAGCTGCACTCTTCTGTTTACTACAAACAAGCTCTCAAATTTCATTTTACTAGTTTGACCTCCAACTGCTAATGAGATGCCGAAGATTGGGATAGCAGAACTAAATATAAGTGGATTCTGAGTCTCTATATTATAGTGGAAGGAAAGAAATTTAATGACCAGTAATGCTTGTGTTAGTTCTAAATAAAACTCCACTTATTTAGTGTTTTAGTAAATATTGTTAGATATGCCAGCTGTTGCTTCATAACTTTTACTTGAAGGCTGGGAAACTCTTGACACAGCTAAGTAAAACCACACTGACCCTAAAAATGAAGGATAATGTTACAGAGACTCCTTAGTCGTTTGAGCCATACATCATGGCAAATCACTGTTTGCACAATGTCAAACAACCGAACAGATATCAGAAATGTAACACTAAAGTAAGCTGGAGAGTATACATTTTTTGGCTGAAAGTTCTTAGGGATATAAAAGGAAAATTATATTTTACTTTAGGTCAGAGAACTTCTAAAAATTGCTTATGACTGCCAATCCTAATATCTACTTGTTGCGTGACAATGACCTTGCTCTCTCTTACTAACTTTTCTCTCTTTTGCTACACTGGTCTTTGCCTTTCCTTAACCACGAATTCCTTATTTCTATAAACCTATCAACCAGGGTTTCTGATGCTTGAAACTATTGACATTTTAGACATAACTCATACCGGGTTATTAGACTGGATAATTATTTGTCATGGAGAATAATCTGTGCATTGTAAGAGGTTTATCAGCATCATTGCCCTCTACCCAATAGAAGCCAGTAGCTTCTGCCAGTGCCCACTTTGTCAGCATTGATCTGGCGCACAAAATACCCTCTGCTAGTACAACACAGAGCTTTTTAAGTCTCTTTGCCTCTCTCCCCCCTCATATCATTCTTCAATTCATGTTCTTAGTCACCGACAATGGTTCTTAATTTTCCAGACCATGTTGTTATCTGGACAAGAGATAATCATAGATTCACACAATCTTAGAGGGAAGTGAACTCCACATTCAAAATTGTAAAATGATATATGATTATATGTATAATATATATCACAGTATATGAAAGATATGTAATAAAAATGAAGTATAGAAAAACTGCTGGACATGAAAATATGTATCAAATTAGAGAAGATTAGTTGATGGAATTAAGTAGAAATATTCTCTTTCAAATTAAACTTACTCAAAAAATCAAGTGAAATACAGAAAGGGTAATTTATGAAGTGTGAACAAACAAAAAGGTTAATATTTAAATTACAAAAATCATTATGTAAAAGACATATTGCTATTAATCCTCTTCAAAATACTACACCTTGTTTCAAACACTCTTACCCCATCATTCTTGCCACTTTCTGAAGCAGTTCTGGAAGTCTTCTTGCATGAGTGTTTTTCTTTACACTGCTATGGTTGACACAATGTCCTGATTCAATTCAATATGTTTGCTTCCATGGACATTTTGACTTTGGGGAAGAGAAGAAGTTGCACAGTACCAGATCTAGTGAATAACTGCAATGTTTTTATTTGACAGAATTTGCTGTACCAAAAGTGATGTGTGACAGGGGAGCATTGTCATGATGGATGATGAAATTTTTCTCCATTTCTCATGCCATTTTTTACATATATCATTTTTAAACAATACACCACTAAGATATTCAGAGTTCACCATAGTATTCCTGGATACAAACTCAGTCCATATATTTCCATCAAGGTAAAAACAAACAAAAAAAACATTTATTAAAAAAAAAAACACAATCAATATCATCTTGATGTCAGACCTTCATTGTTTTTCACACAAGTACTGGGTGATATCCACTGAAAAAGCTGAACATTGGTCTCAGCATCATAACCACATAAAACCTAGTTTTACCTCTGGTGATGACATATTTTATAAAAGCTGGAATCTGAGGTGTCATGATTGTACAATTCCATCGAAATGCATTTGCTGTTGCTGATCCAGGATTTACAGGAAACCTTAAAATACACCTTCTCTCAACTATAGCTCACAATCCTTGCACTAAACAAGCTGAAACTTGTCACACTCTGTTAACAAGGTTGAAAGCACTGCTTTTCATATTGAATATCCCTGCTTTTCCACTGGATGGTGCTCAGTGGCCTTTCCATTGGATGGCACTCAGTATCATCATTCACTGTATATGTTGACCATGCCACAAGTACTATAAAAAAGTTTGATTGATAACCTAAACCAGAAATCATCATGTGAGGTCAGTTATCTTAGTGTATCATTGAATGACCATTTTGATCCAGACGCTGGGATAGGGAGAGACAGAAGAGAGTGATGAGAAGCAAGATAAAAGCAAATAGGAAACGCATGTCTGTTTATGTCATCACATAAAATGATGTAAGTGAATCTATACATAGAAACTGCAGGGATAGAGAAATGAAGAGGAAGAAAAGAAATATAAAGAAAAATATATTCAAGGAAAAACCGAAACAAACAGAAGTAAGAGTGTTATGGAGAGAATGATAAGACCATTACTTTAATGTATTTTTGTATGTAGTAACCCAAAAAAGTTTTCCTCTCTGGAAAGTTATGAAGACAGCATTTGAGTTTCAGTTCAATCCTTTTCCCATGAGTACGACAATCTCAAATTAAGCATGTATTCTTTTTCTTAAAAATTTCTAGTTCTCATTCTTAAATTTAACAGGCATAGCTAAGGCTAAATTCTGGCAGCACTATCATCATAGTTCTTTCAGCTCAAAAGAACATACCTCTCCCCTGCTAGCTTCGTGAGGAGCTAGGGATTTGCATTTGACCCATCATACTGGCTTGGCTTACTGCTGGCAGCGTATTCAGTGTCTATGATTGTTTATTCTTGCACTTAGCGCCTCCTATGTCCTGTGTTTTTCTTGTCATCACCGCCTGGTTTTCATTCCTGGCTAAGTGATTTTGAAAAAGTCAAGGAGACTTCTTTAGCTCTGGTTTCCTCATCCATAAAATGAGAATTATAATAAAGCTTGTTTAACAGTTTTGTTTTGCAGGCACTTAAGATAATTCTTTGTAAAATACTAAACAACTATTAGTTATTTTTAGTACATTGGGATATCTTTGTATGTTCTGCTCTGCTACCAGGCACAATCACTGGGCTATTATCAATAAATTACCAACAACAATTCAATATAGCTCTGAAGTTTCACCTGAATAGTTTTCAAATTATAAAACATTCAGAATGTAACAGGGGAAAAAAACAAAATAGTGAAATCGTACCACAGAACCACTCAACTTTAGATACAAATATGGACCTCATATGAAAGCATATCTGTTGCCGTTTAAATTCTAGAGTCTGCATTTACATGTATCCAGGGTGCTAGGGAGTAAATATAGCATATTACCAAATAAAAACTCCGTATACCCTAGACACAATTTCTGCACTTTCAAATAAGATGGGAAAGAAGATCATGGTATTATTTAAACCACTGACAAAGCTAACCATATACATATCATTGATCCTTGGGTTATATGTGGGTGGGTGATACTTGGTGAGAACTACACCATGGAAGGGCAATGGCCTAGCAGAAGTTGGAATCAAAGCCACAATTCTGTGGAAAGAAAGCAGAGAAAAGAGAAAAATCATTTGAGTTTCCCCCTCTCCTTTTTCTTTTGTTATCTTTCAATGACTTCAATATGCCCAGCTTGACTTAAGGCCAGTGCGTAAAGAAGACTAACAATTTATCTAATGGGAGGTCAGTTCCATGTGATAAAAGTAAACCAGGAGGGGAGTGGGGGAAATATAAGGCCAGCTGGATCTTAAAGCCAACAAATAAATGATTGACAAGGGGCCTTTAAAGCAGAAGAGGGCAGAGGAGAAGGGAATGGAGACATAAATAATACATAATGAAAAAGTGGATAAACCTTACACAGAGCAAAGCTACCAGTGCACCATGAACTCAGTGACTTCAGGTATCTGAGACAAAGTATAACAAAACAACATGTAAATATTATAAAGATAACAGTGAAACAAAAGAATTGTAAGATATGAATTTACCAACATGCTATGACACATGATTAATTATTTAAAATATCATCTATGGGAGATCAGAGAAGCAGTTACTTGTGTTTTGACAAATCCACTGTATATCTATAATATCACATTATTTCTTTTGCACATAGATTAAACCCAAGTTAAACATAAACTATCCATAATTTAGATAATAAAATTTGCTTGTCATTTTGAAATTACTTGTCATTTCTCTGAGCAAAGAAATTATCAGAACTTAGGTTATTCAATCACCTAATGATAGAAAGAGATTGATAAAGATAAATATATAGTCTATATCAAGCCCCATGTTGCATGTGTGTACTCATTTAATCCTCTAAATAACCTTTTCAAGGATATATTTTTGGTGGCTCGTTTATAGATGTTGAAACTAAGGAACGAGATGGTTTGAAGCTTAGAGATAAGAGATGAGTTATAAGTGGTATAACCAGAGTTGGAATGCATTGTCCCACTAAGAAAAATGAGTTTAAAAAGATAGGAAAATTAATAATTAGTTACTGACTCTTTCCCCCTAAATTTGCCTTCATTTTTTTCCTCCAAATAAATTGGCTGGATGACCTACCAGCAGGCCTAAGAAATGTTCTCTCTAGGCTTAAATTGGAACTGAGGAAGATGGGGCAAACTTAAGTCTTTAATTGTCTCCACCCTGTGTCCTGTGTGACTTTCCAAAAGAAGGGAAGCCTTGGCAAAGTAGAGGTTGCTCTGAGTATGTCCTAACACTGCCTACAAGGGACAATAAGGTTCAAGATAAAGATAGAAACTGAAGAACCCAGCTTGTTTATCTCACCTCAGTATATAAATCCTATATTCCTTTTACAAAAACCCTTACACTCCACCTACACCTATCTTCGTAGTTTGGATTCTATTGTTAGAATAGAATCCTTTAAATCTGAAGCATAGCTTCCTCCTTTAACGTACCTTGAAGGTGAGCACCAATTTGTCCTATTGCCTGAGTGAAATGAGATGTGGAAACGAAGTCATTAAAATATTAAAGTGTCCATTATTATGTATCTATCTTAATGAGAAAACAATGGACTAGTAAGGTTAAAGATACTTTTAAAGGAAAGAAATGTAAATGGTTAACCTTCCAGTCTATTTCAGTGATTATATGGTCATCGATATTCATGACACATGGAATTTTTAAAAAATTCATATTAATTCAGCTATACGTGTGCTTTCTTGGTTAACTTGGTCAGTGATTATAGGATGAGCTTTCCAATGAATCTGAAATTTACTTGTTTCTGTTTTGGATTATTCTAAACAGAAAGCAAACACTTTAGTAGAGAAAGAATCATTTTGGAAAGAAGCACAAGAATGAATGACTTCTGCTATACCAGTTTTCTAGGAGAAATCTAAATGGCCCTTTGTTATTTCAGGACCTGCTTCTCTTGCTTTACTAAACACATGCTTTAAATTTCTTGAAGAAAATAGGTTTGAAGAATAATATGAAGACCAGTGGTTAAGAAGAGGTGAGGACAAGGTGGAGAGTACTTAATTCTATAAAGCAAATCCATAAAATCAAAAAGGAACAGAATTCCTCCTTGGAGAAGTTTTAAATTGTCAACATGACATAAAGTTTAAAAAGTGAAGTGTGTTCTATAATTCCTTTGCTTATCAGTGGCATGTATCATAACTGAAATTGTACAGATGATATGTGCAAAGAGAGTGTCAGTTTGAACAAATGATTTAAGTGTGACCCCAGAGAAACAGAAGGCTACTCGGTGGGCACCCATACTGCTATGGTCTAAATATTTGCTCCTCCAAAAAAAAAATGACATTGAAATTTTAATTCTCAATGTGAGGATAGTAGAAAAATAAGGTCTTTGGGAGGTGATTAGGTCAAGATGGTGGAGCCCCTATGAACGGGATTAGTGCCTTCAGAAATAAGAGGTTAAAAAACAAAGTCCTTCCCTCCCTCCCTCCCTCCTCTTTCCTTCCTTCCTTCCCTCCCTTCTTCTTTCCTTCCTGCCATGTTAAGACACTAAGTAAAAGCTTCATCACTGAACTAGGAAATGAGACCCTGCCAGATACTGAATCTACCAGCCTCTAGAGCTGTGTGAAATAAATTTCTGTTGTTTATAACTACAGAGTTTAGAGTATTTTGTTATAGCAGCTTGAAGGAGTGAAGAATAAGGGTAGATTTTGCCAGAGAGGAAACGAGGAGGGCCTGAAGTGGTTCAGCACTCAAAAAATATTTTCTCTTCTCAGGTCCCTACAAATACCACTGCTGTGTGATATTAATTAGTTAACATTGGTTTACTAAATTATTACTTTTACATATAATATTATTATTTTTATATAAAATATAAAATGTAAAGCTGAATCAAGTATACAGATTGGCAGGTTCAAATGAATTTCCCTTTCCACCTCCAGGATTTCTTTTGATTTGTCCCATCAGTCTCGGCTGAGAGTAGTAACGAGTCCCCTTGAGCAAGTTCTGACAGACTCTTTTCCTTTGTTCTGACACCATATCTTTAAAGTTATTTCAGTCACTTATATAATAATATAAATACTAATTATTAAAATGCTTATGATTGAGAATTTGTCAAATATCAAACAGTTGCAAAATTTTTATAACCCATTTGCTTGCTTGTTTTCTTAAGGTTACAAACACAGGCACGCCTAGACACACACACACACAAACACACATGCACACACAGGTCTATTTCTGGATTAACACTTTAGCCTGGATAAGACGTTTTCCTTTACATTGTTGACTTCATGTTAAGTTGTCAATACTCTCTTGTCATAAATATTAAAAATTTCTTGAAAACAGTACTCACTGCTTTTATTTAACACATCATTATATAGATATATTACAGTCTAGTCATCTATTGCTCCAATAGTGAATGCGTTCATTTCTTCCTGAAAGTGTTTATGTCTAATTTGTAATTTAGAATTTTAAGTTTTTTTTTAATATATAATTTTCTTTCTAACATGAGTTAATTGTTTTCCAATTTTACATTCACAAGAGTAACAGACTAATTCATTTATAAGCAAAAGTCTAGTGTGCAAGTTTCACCCTAGGCAGGTATAAGGCTTTGTGTGGCAACCTGGTGGAAGAAACCTGCCCTGCCCTCCAACTCCAGTGCACAGCCAGGGAGCTGAATTCTCCACAGTGAGTTACAGTGGAGCACTCAGGGCTTTACTAGGGAGCACGGCTCATGTGCAGATCTACATTCCTAGCCCAGACCCCACCCAGACCTCCTTACTGGGGGCCTTGCTTGGGGCCAGCCTAAGGCAGTGCCATTCCACTCCCAGGTTTCCCTGCTCCTGCTCTCCACCTAGGACCCGGAGTTCATAAAGAAAGGAGCCTTTTGCTTAGCATTCTTGAGATAATCTTCTCATTAACTCACTTTCACTGGTGTTATTCCATGAAGAAATGGAATGCTGGTGCTTCTTTTTGCCTCCTTAGCACACTATCACTGTACGTAACTGAAGGCTGGATTGTTACCTTCAGTTTGATTCGTTGTCCTAAATGACTACCTGGACACCTGGCAGATCCATAATGATAGATATTTTCTTTTTTCCATCTTTCAGACTTGCAAGTTCAAGATATAGCTCTGTTTCAATGTTTGTTTGTTTGTTTGTTTGTTATTAAATTTCAGTCTCCTGAGCTATGAGGAGAGAAATAAGTATATTAAAAAGTAGAAAAGGATGGAAGGAAATTAATATTTGTGGGGCAATTTCTCTGTTAGAAGAAACAATCCAAGCATTTTTCATCTGCATATCACATTCAATTTACATGCATTTTCTCTCATAACTTCCAGAAACATCTTGTAAGGGAGGTATTATTTATCCATTTCCCAGATAGGAAAATTCACATGCTAAATAAAAATAACAACCCTTTGAAAATATTCAATTTTCTCTCTGCAGGACTAAAAGTGAAAAAGTTTCCTGCTGGTGGACAGAAAATTTTATGCCTTTAGAATAGGTAAAGTATATATTTCCCATTATATTTAAAGATAATATGTGTAAACAAATACTGAAAATCACATCATCTACTTTCAGTTCATCATGCCAACTAAAACATCATGTGCCTTGACGTTTTCTCAGAAATGTTTTTGCCCTTGGAGAGACAAGATTTCTAGGGGAAGCAAAGTAAAATCTTGGCTTTCATTCTTACACTCTGTTCCCTCCTATGGAAGTGACTGTCAGGAGAACATGATTCCTCACAGGAAATAAAGTGTATTTAATTCCCGTCAAGTTGAACTCAAAAGCCTGAGCCTATGAAAAGAGCACGGCAGAGCAATGTAATAAATGCACCTGCTTCCTGGTCTCACATGCTTTGCCATTTTCATTTATTTACCCAGTGGAAAGTAAAATGCCAACAATAAGATGTAACTTTATTTTGCAAGAGAAAAAAGTGCAAAATAAGATATAATTTTTCCAAACCTTTTTAGAAGACACTCATAAATAGAAAATAAGAATTTGAGGCCTGGGTTTTGGAGAGGCCAGTGAGATAACATATAAAATGGATGCATTAATTATAAGCAGACATATTTACTAGTCTGCAGTTTTAACAAATATTCATCTGTGCACTGCATCTTTATGCTTGTTCTTCTATTTTAGAGATTTATATTTGATGGAGTCTCAGAAAAATGACACAAATGAGTTTTATAACTCTTGTTGAAGAAAAATCACTGGAGATAAATAAGTGAGGCTTGTATCCATAGTTTATTAATTAATTAAATAAGTCTCTATGTCAGTGGTATTTTGAATGTGCCTTATTTAAGTATGAAAGACATTTCTGTTGCTTTCTGGACCACTGAATCAATTTATTGATTCTTCAAAAAAAATTTTTGTGAAGTAGTATTAGCTGTGTATTAAGCTAACTTCTGGAATTCATTTACTAATTAATAAGGGGGAAAAGAAACATATCTTTGGATAACTGGGCCAATAATATAAAATCAGGTGTTAGACCAAATGACTAGAATATAAGAACTACAAATCATAGTGTTTTGAAACTTTCCAAAGTAGTCTGCTATGGGTTAAAATATGGCAGAATCAACAATATTTAAATAAGAAAGGAAAAGTTATATGAAATAAGAAAAGCCACCTTCAATAAACTCTCAACATGTAGACATTTAGAAGATGTTCATCATAAAATCTATCTTTGATGCTAAAAGAAAAAGTAACAATTTATATTTGCAACACATAACATCAAACTTCTTATAACCGTAATATCAAGTTTACTTGTGTTGATCCTTAAAATACATTGATTAATAGAAATGTATATGAATTCTCATGAGTGCATTTGCAGTTCACACATTTTATATTACATAGGCAGAAGGACCTATGTTTAGTCAAGATAATATGTATTGATATTTGTAATTGATAACTCTTGAATGTGAACATGATTACAAAAGTTTCAGTATGAGCTAAATTTATAAACTCTAGCACATAGGAGAGACCTCAAGATGGCGGATGAGTAAGAAGCAGGCAGCAAAACTCTCTCTAAAAGTTACCATTGGAACACGGGAATATAGCGACCCAGAAAGCGCAGGAGGGGGGGAGATGCCTCCCCGAAACCCAGAAAAGTTCTGAAGCGCAATCTGGGACCCCCGGCACCAGTGACGGGTGACTTCCAACAAAGAAGAAGGAAAGAAGGAGCAGACCGCGCGCGTGCACCTTCTAATATCCCGGGAGTTGGAGCGCCGGCGGAGGCTCAATTCTACGGACACACGGTGGCAGCTGGCGCCCAGGGAGCCCCCACGGAGGATCCTGAGACAGCGGCGGGGCAGGGGAGCGGCGGAGAACGGCGCTGACCGGCGGTGAGTGTCTCTCAGCCACAGCTGCCCCGCGCCAGAGAGCGACCGGCCGGGCGCCATTGTGGGGGGTGTGGCGAAACTCAGAGCGGCTCGGAAACTGCTCTGGGAACTTGTGCTCCGGACAGGGCAGCACAGGGCCTCTCAATTGAGCCCACGAAAGTGTGCTGAGGTCAGCAGGCGAACGAGACTAGACTCTCAGCCACACCTGTCCCGCGCCAGAGAGCGACTGGCCCGGCGCCATTGTGGGGGGCGTGGCGAAAAACCAGAGCGGCGGGAACCAGTGCAGGGAACCCGCGCTCCGGACAGCACGCTGAGCCTCTCAGGCCCAGGGATCGTGAAAGGGCGGCGAGAGCGGAGGCGAGCTAGACTGGTCTCTGCCTGAAAGTACGCGCCTCTGCTCACCACCCGCCAGAGGGCGCTCCTGGCTTACTGGGACGGACCTGCACAGAACAGGACTTTGTCACAAGGTACCTGCCTACAACAGAGTCAACACCTGGAACTGATTCTTTTTATATTTTTTATTTTTATTTTTATTTTTTATTTTTATTTTTATTTTTTTTCTCACTGATTTGTTTTTTTGTTCTGGCGAAGGGTTTTTTTTTGTTTTTGTTTTGTTTTGTTTTGTTTTTTGGTGGGGTTTTATTTTTGATCTGTCTGTTTTATTGTTTTTATCTTTGTTTTTGTTTCTGTATGTGTATTTGCTCTTTCCTTCATTATTCTCTCTGGTTTTTTATATGAGTGTAAACAGCGCCTCTAACTTCTTTGTGATCGTGGTTGTGATCTGTTCTTCCTTTTATCCCTTCCTTCTCTTTTTACCACCTGTCCTCTGCACTAGTGTCCCAATTTTAGTGGGATCCCTCTTGGTCCTCTAACCTTACATCTAATTCCTTCCTCTTCTCCCAATACTCTATTTCCTCCTTAACTCATCTTAAATTTAAACTCCTCAAGGAAAAATTGACATACATAGGACTTGTATACTGCATATAATTTTTCTGGTGTGTTTTAGATTTTGTTATATAACCGCAACTCTATACAGCTAAAAGTGGTAAATAACTGGTTAGCTCAGTCTGTCATTTTTTAGGCTGTGTTTGATGCTTTAGTTAACATTATAGCCAAATGTGAAATAATTGTTCTAAACATCTTTCCTTCCTGATATTTCATGATTGAGATTGACTAAGGGACACAGAAAATACAGTGGCACAGTACCAAAGAATCAAGGACTGGGCCAAACAGGTAGCAACTTCGCATACCCAACGAATTGAAGAGGTAGGATCTGGCAGAAAGCTCAAAACCTAAAAGCAAGCTCCACTTGGAAGATACTGCAGAGAAGTAGTCATCTTCTAAAGATCTTAAACACTAGCAATAAAGTAACCTACTATAGGTAATTTGCAAACATCACCCCAGGAATTAAAGAAAGAAAAAATGAGACGACACTTAAACAAGATGCAACCCCACACATCCAATTCACCAAAGGCAAACCTAGGGAGCAACGAGGTGGGACAATCCGAAAGCCACCCACCTGGCCTATCTGAAGTGGTAACAACAAAGCAACTGAATGAGGTTCTGGAAAAAATTAAAACAGAAATAATCTCACAGATAACTGCAGAGATAATGTCTACAATGAAGACCATGCTTAAGGACACTATAGCTGATACAGACAAAAAAATAGATGAACTTAAGAAAACTATAGAAACCATGAATGCTCAGCATAGGAAAGAAATGGAATCTATAAGGCAGATTCAAGCAGATATCCAAGAGATAAAAAATTCCATTGAAAGTATTTGTAGCAGAATAAGCCAATGCGAGGACAGGATCTCAGATATAGAAGACAGGCTTGCAATTAGTGATCATGAAATGGAAAAATTCTTAAAAATAGCAAGGGACCATGAAAAATCAATTCAGCAGCTGCTAGATGACTCAAAGATAAACAACTTAAGAATAATTGGAATAAATGAAAAAGCAGGAGATAGCATCAACGACATTAAAACCTTGTTCAAAGACATAATCAGGGAGAACTTTCCTGGAAGAGAAAAGGAATTTGACACCCCTATAAGTGAAGCTTTTAGAACACCAACTAGACATGATCAAAAAAAAACTTCAGCCAGACATATTATAGTCAAGATCCCAGAATTTCAACAGAAGGGCAGAATCTTAAAAGCTGTTAGGGAGAAGAGACAAATCACCTATGAAGGAAAACCCATCAGAATCACAGCTGACTTTTCAGCACAAACCCTCAATTCAAGAAGAGCTTGGAATGATGTATTGCAAGCTCTAAAGGAAAATAATTTTCAGCCCAGATTGATGTACCCTGCAAAATTATCTTTCAAAATTGATGGAGAAATAAAATACTTTCATGACAAAGAACATCTGAGAAAATTTATGACCACCAAACCAGCACTCCAAAACGTTCTGAAGGACATTCTAGAAAGAGATAGGAACCCCAACAGAAGGAATCCACCAGGCAGGGCAAATAATTAAATAGCCGGAAAGCGGAAAAAACAAAGAGTGGGAACCAACAACAGGAAAATATCATGACAAGTCAATACATATCAGTTTTAACCATCAATGTTAACGGTCTCAATTCACCAATCAAAAGGCACAGACTGGCGAAATGGATCAAGAAGCAAGATCCAACAATATGCTGTATACAAGAAACACATTTAATTCAGAAAGAAATTCATAGACTGAAAGTCAAAGGATGGAAAACAATACTCCATGCCACAGGAACCCAGAAAAAAGCAGGGGTAGCTATTCTTTTTGCAGACAAAGTGAACTTCAAGCCAAGAAGGATTCAGAGAGATAAAGATGGTCATTACATCCTTGTAAAGGGAACAATCCAAGAGGAAGAGATAACGATCATAAATATATATGCATCAAATACCAATGCACCCAGCTATATAAAACAAGTACTAAAGGACATGAAAAATCAAATAAGCACTAATACAATTATATTGGGAGATCTCAATACTCCACTGTCACAAAAAGATAGATCAACTGGACAGAAAATCAATAATGAAATAGTAGAACTGAACCAAACTTTTGAACAAATGGACTTAGTAGATGTCTACAGAGTGTTCCATCCCACAACATCAGAATACACATTTTTCTCAGCTGCACATGGGACGTTCTCCAAAATAGACCACATACTAGCTCATAAAACCTGCTTAAGTAAATGCAAAGGAATTGAAATTATCCCATGCATATTATCAGACCATAGTGCAATGAAATTGGAAATCAATGGCAAAAGATCCCACAAAAACTCCCTAAACACATGGAAATTAAACAGCATCCTCCTGAACAACCAATGGGTCACAGATGAAATTAAAGAAGAAATTAGTCACTTTCTACAACTGAATGATAATGACAGTACAACATACCGGAACTTATGGGATACAATGAAAGCAGTCCTAAGAGGGAAATTTATAGCATTAAACACTTATATCAGGAAAATAGAGCAAGCGCAAATAAACAACTTAAGGGTGAACCTCGAGCTTCTAGAAAAAGAAGAGCAGGTTAAGCCAAAAGCCCGTACAAGGGAGGAAATTATAAAGATCAGAGCAGAAATTAACGTATTGGAGAATAAAAAAACAATACAAAGAATCAATGAAGCAAAAAGTTGGTTCTTTGAAAGAATAAATAAGATTGACAAACCCTTATCCAACCTTATTAAAAAAAGAAAAGAAAAGACTCAAATCCATGCAATTGAAAATGAAAAGGGTGATATCACGACAGACCCTGCAGAAATCCAGAAGATCATCTATACCTATTTTGAAAATTTATATTCTACTAAGATGGAAAATGCAGAAGAAATGGACAGATTCCTAGATTCGTATGAATTACCAAAGCTGAATCAAGAAGATTTAAAAATCCTAAATAAACCAATATCAGCCAATGAAATTGAAGATGTAATTAAAAACCTCCCAACAAAGAAAAGCCCAGGCCCTGATGGATTCACTGCCGAATTCTACAAGAAATTTAGAGAAGACCTAACGCCCCTACTTCTCAAACTTTTCAATGAAATTGAAAGAGAAGCAATACTCCCAAATTCATTCCTGGAAGCAAGCATTACCCTGATACCAAAACCAGAGAAGGACCCAACTAAGAAAGAGAACTACAGGCCAATCTCCCTAATGAACATAGATGCAAAAATCCTTAATAAGATACTGGCAAACAGAATCCAACAAATCATCAAGAAGATTATACACCATGACCAAGTTGGATTCATCCCAGGGATGCAGGGATGGTTCAACATACGTAAATCAATAAATGTAATACAGCATATTAACAGAACCAAAGACAAAAATCACATGATCATCTCAATAGATGCAGAAAAAGCTTTTGACAAAGTCCAGCACCTTTTCATGATAAAAACCCTACAGAAAATTGGAATAGAGGGTCTTTATCTCAATCTGGTAAAAGCTATCTATGACAAACCAACAGCCAATATTATACTAAATGGCCAAAAACTGAAAGCCTTCCCTCTAAAATCAGGAACAAGACAAGGATGTCCACTGTCCCCACTCTTATTCAACATAGTTCTGGAAACTTTAGCCAGAGCAATTAGACAAGAGAAAGAAATAAAAGGAATAATGATTGGAAAGGAAGAAGTTAAATTATCATTATTTGCAGATGACATGATACTCTACACAGAAGACCCCAAAAACTCCACTAAAAAACTGCTAGATTTAATAAGCAAATTCAGTAGTGTAGCTGGATACAAAGTCAATACTCAAAAGTCAATAGCCTTCCTGTACACAAATAACAAACTTACTGAAAGAGAAATTAGGGAAACAATACCTTTCACAATAACATCCAAAAAAATGAAATACCTAGGAATCAACCTCACGAAGGATGTAAAAGACCTCTATACTGAAAACTACAGTACTCTGAAAAAGGAGATTGAAGAGGATATCAGAAAATGGAAAGATATCCCTTGCTCCTGGATAGGAAGAACCAATATAGTGAAAATGGCCATACTTCCAAAATTGTTATACAGTTTTAATGCAATTCCAATCAAAATTCCAACAGCATATCTCACAGAATTAGAGAAAACAATCCTAAAATTCATTTGGAATCAGAAGAGACCTAGAATAGCAAAGGCAATTCTGGGCAACAAAGGCAAGGCAGGGGGCATCACTATCCCCGACTTGAAATTATACTATAAAGCTACTGTGATAAAAACAGTGTGGTACTGGCAAAAAAACAGACCTGAAGATCAATGGAACAGATTAGAAGATGCTGAAACAACCCCAGACATACTAAGCCACCTTATCTTTGACAAAGGTGCAAAACACATTTGCTGGAAGAAAGATAGCCTCTTTAATAAATGGTGCTGGAAAAACTGGCTCTACACATGCCGAAGATTAAAACTAGATCCATATCTTTCACCATGCACTAAACTAAATTCAAAATGGATCAGAGATCTAAATATTAAAACAGAAACATTAAATCTGCTGGAAGGTAGGATAGGTAAAACCCTTGGAGACATTGG
This sequence comes from Erethizon dorsatum, assembly GCA_028451465.1. Taxonomy (NCBI): domain Eukaryota; kingdom Metazoa; phylum Chordata; class Mammalia; order Rodentia; family Erethizontidae; genus Erethizon; species Erethizon dorsatum. The sequence goes on from CM051824.1 coordinate 22,408,818, forward strand.
TGTAGGCAAAGACTTTATGAATAAAAACTCAACCGCACGGGAACTATCCCAAAGAATCAATAACTGGGATCTCATCTTATTAAAAAGCTTTTGCACAGCAAGAGAAACCACCAACAGAGTGAAGAGACAACCCACAATGTGGGAAAAAATGTTTGCCAGCTGTTCCTCAGACAAAGGATTACTATCGAGAACATATAAAGAACTCAAAAAAATCAGACCTCCCAAATTTAAAGACCCACTCCAAAAATGGGCATCTGAGATGAATACACATTTCTCAGATGAAGAAATACTAATGGCAAATAAATATACAAAAAAATGTGCAACATCACTAGTCATTCGAGAGATGCAAATTAAAACAACACTGAGATACCATCTCACCCCAGAAAGAATGGCTACTATTAAGAAATCAACTAATAACAAATGCTGGAGGGGCTGTGGGGAAAAAGGAACCCTTCTTCACTGTTGGTGGGAGTGTCGACTGGTACAGCCACTGTGGAAGTCAGTGTGGAGATTCCTCAGAAAACTAGGGTTGGAGGTCCCATTTGACCCAGCTATTCCCCTTCTGGGCATCTTCCCAGAAGAATTAAAAACATCGTACCACAGCGATATATGTGCACCCATGTTTATAGCAGCACAATTTGTAATAGCCAGATCTTGGAAACAACCCAAATGCCCATCAACTGAGGAATGGATAAGAAAGATGTGGTATTTTTATACAATGGAGTACTATTCAGCCATAAAGAAGGATAAACTGGAGACTTTTATAGGTAAATGGATGCAACTCGAGAAAATACTCATAAGTGAAATAAACCAGAAGCACATGTGTAAGCATCGTATTATCTCTCTAGTATGAGAAACTGAAAGAGTAAATAAGATCCAAAATGTACAATAGACATGGTGAATCAAAAAGAAACTGGTCAAAAGGAAAGAGAGACTGGAATAGGGAAAAGAAAGAAGGGAAAGGGAAAAAAATTGTATATATATATATATATATAAGATGGTTAAGATAGATACACTACCAATTTTACTTAGTTCATTGAAGAGTAAGGTTTGTGCCAATAATGTTTGGACAATTGAATGCTAATGTCTGGTGTCCTGAATAACTAACTTAAAGATAGTAATACGTAATGTATTAACCATTGTTACCCTCCTATTATGTTTGTTTGAAAATTTGTTCTTCTTTTGATTTGTTTTGTTTTTTCTTCTCTTTAAAATAAAAAAAAAAATGCAAAAAAAAAAAAAAAAAAAAAACTCTAGCACATAGCTTAATCTTTGTTTTTCTCCCTTTTAAAGGAAGGAATAGGCCTTTTAAAGGAAATGTGAGGGAAAATGATAAGATAGGTAGATGATGGAGAGATAGATAGATAGATAGATAGATAGATAGATAGATAGATATCATTTTAGCATTTCTTTTAATGCCCACACAGATTCCCAAGGTAAAAGATTCTCATAAATTGGATGCTCTTTCTCAGTCACAAGCACTGGGCTGATCATCCACTGCTTGTTACCTGGATTTTTTAATGCAAAAATTGTCCAGGATTCCTAGTGACTCTTGAGCCATCTTTGACAAAGGCAGAACGGCTCTGCAACATCAGCAGCCCTCACAGACTGTATATTATCGTAGGACTCCTGGAATTCAGTTTGGCGAGTTCATCACATGACTTCGACTCAGAGTTATCACATTAGAAATGGGATTTTTAAATAATTTATTTCTGGGCCGGTGAGATGGCTCAGTGGCATAAGCGCCTGCCTTGCAAGCGCGAGGGCCCGAGTTCGACTCCCGGATCCCACATACGGAAAAGGGGCCGGTGATATCGCTCAGCGGCACGGGCGCCTGTTGGCGCGCGAGGTCCTGAGGTCGACCCCCCGGTACCCACACAAAAAAAAAAATAATAATAATAATAATTTATTTCTTCATGATATGCATTTTAAACAGAGAGGGGTTTGACCCAAAGAATTAAATATAAGGATAGATGCTTTCTTAATACTACAGATTCAAATATTTTAATGTTTAAATTATGCAAACTTATAAAAAGTCATTTTACTCCAGTATATTTTATACTAGTGTAATATGTAATGCATTACATTGATTTATTCTATTTTTAAAAGGCAGAAAATTCATATTCGTAGGGAAAAGATCCAAAACATGGGCTTTTATATTTGGTTCCTCCCTCAGAAAAAGAAAACAGAGAAGAAGAAGGAAAGATTCCATCTTCTAGACAGTATGCTTGTAATGTCAGCAACTCCAGAGACTGAGGGGAAAATAAATCACTAGTTAAACAGCAGAGCCTGGAGCTGGATTCTAAAAGCTGATCACACACACACACACACACACACACACACACACACACACGAATATTATAATTCCTATTATTCATTTACTTTGGCTGGGTGTTGCAAATATGAATAATATTACAGTATCATATTTGGTAAAATAATTATTAAAATTCTGCATGCTCCTGAAAGATAAAAGCAATGAAAACATGTTTCTAGTCTTTCTTTTTATTGATGTTGCTAAAATTAGAATTGAGAGGCAAAATAATTATTCAAAGAAGTGCTACTTCTGTGTGGATGAAATTCTTCTTTTAAAAGTATTGCTGTAGGATAAAATTATTCTAAACTATGCAGAAATACATCATCTAGAATCTTGTATATTTCATTATTTTATTACTTTTATTCATTTCTAAAATGAAGATCACCTATGTGTTTCATTTTTATGATGTTTTAGTTTATCAAGCATAATATAAATTTCAAATGTTTACTAATAATATTAATAGGGACCTTTAAAAGATATAAATAGTTTAGATCATCTATTCCTGTAAGGCCATCAGTCAGTTTTATGCTTCAGTGAAATAATCTTCCTGGTATGTAGCCTGTGAAGTAAACTACCTTTTAAATCATCTCAATTTAGATGTTCTCCCCCCTCCTTCCCTTTGGAATGCATTTTATATCAGCAACAAATAAACAGTAATGATTTGTGCCTTTGTTGTGCATGCAAATCTTGTATGTGACACAGAGAAGAAAGGATTCTAATGATTCATCACAACATATTCGGAGAGATACAAATGCTCACAACAGTCTTTCTAATCTATAGTATTGACGCACAGAGAAATCACTGGAAGAGTAAAGGTTAGCTTAAAAAATAAGAAAATAAAGCTGAGCTGTAATACAGGAAATCACTTTGTGCTACTGGTGGGAAAGAGAATGGACAAAAGTTCTTATTGAACTTTTATTGTGATAGATGCATGCCCATCAATATTAAGAAGTATACAATGGAGGAAAGAAGAAATGTTGAAAGAAAAAATACTTAAATGACAAAATAAAGACCTATTTATGTATAATGTAATTATCATTATAGAATCTAAAAAGTCTGAAGAGTAGTAAATATACAAAATAAAAGGTTTGGATATAGGAAAGAAAAAAATTATCAGTATAACAATTTTCTGTTCTTTCAGAAGCAGTTAATGGGACAAAGTTAATACTGGAAATGCTGTAAATGTTAAAAATATTTGGTGAAAATTTGAACTACAATTATCCAATTTCAAGACCCTGCACTTTAGAACAATGTTCAAAGAACTAATATGAACTAAAGAATATTTTACCTTAAGTTAGGGTTCATTTTATCCTTTTAAATGCACTTAGGTGAAAATATCATACAATACAATATGTTTTATTTATCTCACTATCAGTCTACTACTTTTTCCTTGGTCCACTGATAGAAATACATGAAATGTTGTTAAGTAAATGTTAACAGTTTTTATCTGTCATTTGTATTTCCCAATCTTAACATTCTTAACTAATGTTATTTCTATCAATAGTAAATCATTATTTTGCTACATTTTAATCTTATTGAATACTATAGTAAAAATCACCCAAAATTTAAAATATTTAACCTTAATACTATGTTAATTAGATACAATTAAGTTGGTAAACGGCATTTCAAAGCAAGTTCAATTTCTGTTATATCGGTAAGAAATTCAGGTATATAATGCATAAATTGGTTAAATTTTAATAATTTCAAAAAAATGAAAACAGAAATTAATATACTGATGAAAATTATGTAATAAGCAAGAAGTTTAAATGCAAGTATTATAGTTGTAAGAGTCAAAAAATTTAATAGAATATAACTGCTACTCTCACTTTTTTCTCAAAAGAGATACATGCCAATAGCAATTTCTAAAGTGTCCTTTAATCTTGTTGTCAGAAGAGAAACTAATGATTCTAAGCTATTTTCATAGGAAAAGTCAGATGATATTCAAGAAACATGTGTATTTTTTATTTATCTCACATTTTTTCCAAGATTTTATTGCTCCCGAAGAATGTAATCATGTTTTCTCCTGTGGTTAATATTATTGGGCACGAAATGTAACCTATAAAAATACAACTGCTCTTGGTGTGTTTTCCATGCATGTAGCTCCTTTTTCTGGGTATAATGAGACTAACTGCACAAACTTCAGCAGCTACTTCCAATATCCTAGTAGAAGAAAAGATCTCTATGAGTAGTCATTTAAATGCACAGAACAGATTTAAATTTTGGGAGGAGGATTTCTATTTATTAAGTTCATTTCTCTGTGGCTTTAACCTGATGTTTTCTGTGCACTATTCAGACTATTAGAAAATTTCAGTAGCTGTGATAGAAAGTGAATTGTAGAGGCCTTAAAGCAGACCAGATGCCCATGATTCATGGAAATGAAAGATAGAAATCAAAGGATCATAGGACAAACATTTAAAAACTATTGTTGTTGGATACAAAATCATGGTAGAATTTATAACCAAGTGGAAGAGGAGGGAACTATACCACCAAAAAGAAACAGAAAGACTTTTCCTTAAAAAGATGAAAAAATGGGAAAATTTTATTAGGATACAATCATAAAAGTTAAAGAATGAGGAGCTACGAATATAGGAAATAATATTTAATGTCCAACTAATATTGTAACAAACACTCTCAAGTTACATTATTTCACTTAATTTAATACTTTCTTAGGTGTTGCCAAGTTGGGAGAAGTTCAACTAAGAGTACTGACTGACAGAATGAAGCATGTACAGTACATTTAAGAGGGATTATTGAGAAGCAACTTATAAATTAGATTCAGTGTGCAAGGATGGAAGAACCTCAGGTACCTCTCCATTCACCCTCACTACTGGGCCTCCACAACCTTACTCTCTTTTCGTTCTAGGGAAACAATTACATTTCTTTGTTCTGAATTTTTTTTTGATTGACTAAATATCGTTTACTATTAACTGACATTACTCTGTCCTTCTTCCCAGAAGTGCTCAGTCTATGTCATTTTGACATCTGGAAGGGCTGCTCAGAAGCTTACTCTCGTGCAGTGGAAAAAATATCCAGAAAGGAATTACATGGAAAGGGTGGAGCAGACTCATGACTAAGTAGCCACATAACTGATCTTGGAAAAAATTGTAGGGGTAGTGAGTGACTGGAAGGGAAATAAATGTAAAGGGCCTACTGTCAGGAGCAATATTCTTTGATTTATTCAGGTTTTCTAATGAACAAAATTTAGAGTGATTTCAAGAATTCAATATGTGCTCTCCCAATCCTTAGAAAAAGGTTGGTATTCTTATTCTTCTCTGTCAAATAAGGAAACAGGAGTGTGAACTCTCAGGGGGAAATTTCTCAAGGTAATAAAATTTTTCAGTGTTAAAGCTAAGATTTTATTGTATTATACACACACACACATATATATATATAAATATATATATATATATGTATAATGCTGTTTCATTATATATTAATTTATCCTTCAGTACTTAATCTGAGTAATAATATGATAAGGGGGGCCAGTGAGATAGCTCAGTGGCACAAGCGCCTGCTGGCAAGTGCGAGGTCCTGAGGTTGACTCCCAGAACCCACATAAAAATAATAATAATAATAATAATAATATGATAAGGTAGTGATAGCCAAACATAATTCCCATGCACGTCATTTTTATCACAATGCCTAAAGGCAAAGCACAAGCAGTGGACTCTCATAGATAATTCTTAAATGCTTGTTTCTTGCATTAGCAAAACTAAAAGATATACCCATAGCAAAAATAGTCAAAAGGCAAAACTTTAAAGAAGTTATTTTTATCTTCAGTTTTATTCTAAAAGCCCCACTGTATCAATCTGAAAGACAAAGAAAAGCAATACGACATGAGATCCAGACTGTATGTCAAGATAAATGAGTTAAAAATTGAGTTGGAATTTTATGTATTCATGTCTCATGATTGTAGTGATTGATAGCTTCTGATAAAGAAGAACTTAATTAACTCAGGATCTATGTTATCTTTAAAAATTTTAAACTTAAGAGTATCAAGAAATTAAATTAGAAAAATTCTTAATAAAGTAGGTTAGCAGCATTATGTATATTTATATTCTTTTCCCAAACCAGTATATGGATCACAAAGGAATGTCATATTTAACTAAATTTCTATACAAGAGAGAAATAAAAAGTTCATCATCAAAAATCAATTGGCAACAGCTAGATGAACACCAGCTACATCGTACTGGGGAGTAATAAGCAAGGCTGTATAAAGAATGAATCATGTCAGATTAATCTAATTTCCTTATATGTCAGAGTGACTTAGGAGATCAAGGAGAAGCAATAGATTAAATATATCTTGATGTTAACAAGATTTTCAGTGCTGTATCACTTAACACCATCAATCATTAACAAACAAGGAAAAATGTGGCCGAGTCCATACTTAAAGGATGGATTGGCATATACTTGGAATGCATTTGGTGTAATGTCACTGGTAGCAGGGATGCGACATGGGGTCACGCCAATCCCTAATGTATCCCATGATGTCTAACATGAATGAACATAATTTTCTGTAAATCAGTTCTCTTTTCAACAGGTCATATTTTCCTTTGACAGAAAATACAAGAACATTTTTACTTCAATATGACCTCACAAATTTACAGAAAGTGGGAGAATTTTGCCATAATCTTCACAATTATACAATTAGGATAATAATAGGACCTACTCACAGTGTTAGTATAGTTAAAGGAATTTATATAGAATAGTCATGGCATTGCTTGACTTGGTATCACTGCAATACATGGTACTTTTTACAATTGATATTAGTTCCACCAATGTATAAACTGGAGATTTTTAAACACGTAAATTACTTTGTAGGTACTGTGTGGCATATATTTTACATTTAGTTCATGGGCCACTTAATGCGAGATGGTTTACTTTCATATGGTTTGGCAAACCCAGTGGGTGGAAAAACCTCAATATGATTATATTATGAATATTAAATCAGACAAAATTTATAAATTTAAAATAAGTTATTTCTGCACACTTAAGCAAACTTCAAAATTACTGAGAAATAAATGGGAATCATAATTTGCATATAATGCATAATTTGCATTTGTTTAATTTTCTTTAAGTAATCTATTTTAATTAAAATCTCCACAATGTCAAGTAAATATATATTGATATTTTGTTTGAAATTAACCCACACTCAAGGAATTTTTCTACTCCCTTAAGCCTGAATTCAATTCTTTCTTTGTATATCTGCATAATAAAATGCAATTACTCCATGCAAGTAAAATTATTTAAAGTGAATTCATTTTGTACGTGGAAATTTTAGATTTTGTTTTGTTTTTCTATGCACACTTAACCCAAAATACCTGTTAGCTTAAACATATCCATAAATACAAAAAACTAAGAATATACAAAATACTAAATTTTTTGCTGTACATTTGTGCCTTTGTCCATTTAGGCTGCTATAACAAAACATCATAGACTAAGTGGCTCATAAGCAATAGAACATTATTTCTCACAGTTCTAGATGTAAAAGTCCAATATCTAGATATCAGCAGATTTAAGTGTCCACTGAAGGCTTGTGTCTTCAAGCTAATAATCATCTGACTCTACCCTCACATGGTTAGAGGGGAGAAAGAGTTATTTAGGATTTCTTTTATAAGGACACTAACCCACTGCGAGGATTTCACCTCCAAACCCAGTCACCTTTCAAAACATGAATGCCCACTCCCACCCCAGCAACAACACACAGTACGATTACTTTGGAAGCCAAGATTTCGACTCGAGAATTTGGAAGAGGAAACAAGCACTCACATGGTAGCATCTTCCAGGCTTAATCCTTACACTGAAGTAATGCTTCTTTGTTCCTAGAAATCAAGTTCTTGCTCCACCAAGCCTTTCTTCTAATGCAGGAATCTGTCTAAATAGTTTCAGTGGCTTTACAACTTGAGACCCTATGTAAGTCTATCCTAAATTCTAAAATAAAATACTATTCTTTCCCAGACAATATTCTATCTTATTTCTTCCATTTCTTGTATTAACAAGAAATACAATTAGTTGCAATATGAGTGTGAATTCAAAGAAAAACTTTCCCATCCTCAATGCAAGTACCTTACCCTCATCAAAGCAAGGCTCTTTTAGGCACACAGGGTATTTCTCAGGAGAAATATCATGTTAGCGGAGACGTTACTGATATGTTATTGCAATCTGTTCAGGTAGGCCTTACCTCCGCAGCCCTCCATCAACTGCTTATATTTGTGATCTGTTGAGCCGTGCAAGACATAGAAGACATTTGGTTGGGGAAACAATCTTATAACAGAAGCATGAAAATGCAATTAATTATATTAATATGATGTTACATTTTAATACCATTAATGTTCTATTATGGAATTGAACATTATGGAAACATTAATGTAGAAATATGAAGAATTTTTCATAGTTGGTAAAAATGATCATAGCTACTACTGTCCCACCGATAAAATCAAGTCATATATCCAAACTCAAAGTCAAAGAGTGTGAAATTTTACATGAGGGTATGGCAGAGATACGGATACACAATTGTCAAACAGGAGAGCAAATAATTTTCAGCAATATTTCAATTTCCCACATAAGGTCTGGTGACATCAAGGTCAATTAGAGGTGAAATGAAAAGTAGTTTTTGTGTTACTGTAATGAAATATGTAAGGCAGGCTACTTTATAAAGTAAAGAGATTTCTTTGGGTCACAGTTCCAGAGGTTCAGTGTTGAAGAGGCACAATTGGTGATGATTTTCTCGCTGGCAGAGTTCCAAAGTGGAGAGTATATCATGGTGAAGGAGTGTGTGTGGACGTGTGTGTGTGTGTGTGTGTGTGTGTGTGTGTGCGCATGTGCATGTTCTGGTCTCTCTCCCTCATTTTATAAAGCCACCAGCATTTACTCATGGTGGATTTATCTTGATGATGTTATTTAATCCTAATCACCTTCCAAAAGCCTCATCTCTAAACACCATAGTGGAATTACTTTTCATTCTTTTAGTTAAATTTGGGTTAACTTTAAACACATGAAACTTTGAGGGACACACTCAAACCATATCCAAATCGTATCCTGTGCATGAGAGCATTCAAAATTATTATAAGACCTGGTTAAAAAAATGGTGTGTTTAAATTAAAACATTTATTAAAATTCAAAAACACCATGAATCACCCTCAAAATACTCCCCTGTGTTTTGAACACATTTGTCTCATTGTTCTTGCAACTTTCTGCAGCAGTTCTGGAAATGTTTTGTGGATGTCTTTACAAGGTATAATCAAAAATTAGGTGAATGCTGTTGGCAAATTCTGTCCAACAGGCAGTCTAGTAAAACATTATGGTGTATCCTTATCCAGTGAACTTGGTACCACAGAACTTCTGGTTCTTCACCAAAGTCAAACTGACCATGAAAAGTGAAGGTTTTGAACTGATCCAGGACAGAGAAGCAGCCGTAACGGTGCAACTAAAGCCACAAAAGAGAACCTTTAAGAAGTGCTTCAGAAAGTAATCAGAACAATAGGATAAGTATATTCAAAGTAAGGGGGAGTATTTTTAAAGAGATAAGTGGCAATGTGTCTTTTAACTCTAATTTTTTAAAAAATTTAAACATTAATTGTATTTTGTGATCATGCCTCATATTTTATCTCCCTGTGTTATTTTCTTCTCTTTGCATTAATCATTGGATTCTAGAGTCACTTCCTCGCAAGCAACTGCTATCCTTGCTTATTACCCACACCTACTTTCCTTTAATGAGACTCTAGCTGTAAATCTTAATTTATTGCCCACCACACTGTAACTTGCTTATGTCTTATTCATCTCCAGTTATGTTAGTAAACATATAAATTCTTATATGAGTTTTAATCACCAACTGAAACTTCTAAACTTTGTTTAAGAATATTTGCATTTTATATACATACTCAATTGCATGTGCTAAATAATGTCAGCTGGAAACAACTTTGGATTATTTCTGTAGTTTTGTAATGTACAGTAGTTGGTGTAAGAGTAGTTCTCCAGTTAAGAGAATAGTTTGATAAAACTTCTCTAGCATGTAAAATAAGTCATGTACTTGCACACAATTCCTTGTCAACTACCTATCTTAAGCTTTTCTTTCCTTTGATGTGAATTTATTAGAGTAAATCAGTGATGGTCAATACCAAGGATTTTATCTGCTCTCACATAATCATGTTGTCTAAAACATAGCAGTCACTGAAACATAATTTTAAGATTTAGATTCACCTCTTTATCTAGGAGATACTGTAATGAGGGGGAAAGGGATCTATTTCTATGAAGCATGTAAACTCACTAGCTCTTAATGCCATAAAGGACTTTAGGAATCAGTAATTCAGAATCTCCTATTTTCAGATGAATAAAAATAGGTTAAGTTACTTGTGTAAATCTCTTGATTAATGGAAGAGGTAGGCTTGACTCCAGATCATGTTCTCTTTCCATTATGCCATGCTTATTACTCATGGTCATGGCAGATAGTAAAATGTGATCCATTTATGAACAATTGTATCTTTAAATTCTTGCAATTATTACAAAAAAGAAGTTGCCCTAAATAGCTCTGGAAACTCAGTCATTTAAAGGAACAAAGTGTGCAACAGGCATTAGGTGTTTTCCTAGCTAGTGAGCTGGGTCAATAAATTGATGTGGAACTAGAAACTGCATATCTTTTTCCCAGACTATGTCCTGCCATGAATATTCACCCTTTGGGGGGCAGGTATTTTCTATATCTAACTCCCCAAATGTCACACCTAGAAGATAGAAACATATTTCACAATCCTTCTAGAGCTGTTGTCAGGAATAGTTAATGATTGTAAAAAACTTAAGAAAAAAATATGCCATGTAAATACTTGATAGCCAATATTGTATTCCCAGGAGATCTGTAATGTTTAGACCTAATAACTACCATCCTTTAACCAGTCATTCTATGGCTGCATTATAAAGCTTTTGTGCTGGGAGTCAGCAGGTTTTCCAGTCTATAAATAATGACAAGTGTTGACTGCATATTTACATTATATTCATTTGTTACTTGTCAAAATTCTAAAAGAAGTTGATCTTTAGGTTGAATAGTTGCTATTTTAGCTTGAAAAATGAATAATCTCTATTGCATTTTGAAAACAGGCAGAATGAGCATTCATAAAAATAGATATTTATTTGACTGTCCAGGGAGCTATTCAGAGCAATGGGAAACACAATGCAAAATTTGATACTCAGATATATATTCCATCTGCAGAGTTTTATTAAATAAAATCTTTTCTCCAAATCAGAATCTGGTAGGAGAAATGAACTATAAATGATTGGTGTCATCTGCAAACCACTATCCATAGTAGACTTACTCTGTTATTTTGTAAGGCCAAAAGAAGCAGCTTAGAATTATATATATTTTTGTTCACCTTTAACCCCTTTTAGTAGGAGCTGTGCCATGTCTGCTTGCTGAAACATTACCCAAATGAACCTGCTGGCATTTTGTCTATTTCTTCTCATTACACTAATATGGAAAATTAACTAGGAAGCATGTCTTGTCTCCCGTTAGACCACTGGCACATTTATAAGGACATCATCGAGATTGTTCCTTTCATTCCATCTCTGGATTCTCTCTGGGTAGTTGCAGCTCTCTAAACCACTTGCAATTTATCTTCATTATCCTGCAGTATGAGGCTACGGAGAGTCTTTTGTTGCAAGTGGCTCTAGACATGGCTATCATTTTGTCCATTATTAGGTCAGTGGTGTGAGTTTTGAGAACAACAGCAATGGACATAGAAGTTAATGTTAGATATTAAAGTCACTAAATTACCACAAAGGATTCAGAGAGGAAAGAGATCATTGCCCCTGTTTTCACAGATCATGAACAGGTACCGAATGACTTTTGCAAGGTCAAGAAAACCAGCGATATGTGGAGAGAAGATTAAAACAACTTAAACCCTTACAGAAGAGTATTTTGTAAGAGTAACAGGTGCAAGCCCTCATTCTTTTTTATTTTTCCTTTTCAGATCCCCCCAGGTAGACTGCAGGCTGGTTTTTCCCCCTGTAATATGAAGTTAAATTTTTAATATTGACTGCCTTATGTCCTCTTTATATGCAGACACTACTTTATCTGTTTTCACTAGCAACACTCCTTGAAAGAGAGGGCTGTGGAGAAAGTATCCTATCGTTTAAAAACATGTTTCAAAAAAAGCTACCTAGATTTAAATAATGTTTTTTTTTCCCATTTCCTTTATTGTGGAATAAACACATCCAATCTTTGATTATAAGTGGATCTTGCATTTCCCATGAACTTGGACCACATTCAAGATGTGGATGGTAGGAAAAATGGAAAACATTTTAGGACTCTGCACATTGTCCTTGCTCATATCTTTCCTGATGTTTCCATGGCTGAAATATTCAGCCCAGCATAGTGATGACAGGAATGAACCCTAGAATGGGCAGATTTGACCTTTAGAGGTTGGATGACAAACATACTCCTTAGGGCCTTGCATTAGCTGCCTGGATTCCTCTTTCTCTAGATTCTTTCTTCCTTCATCCTTTCTCCTTCTTCAAGCCTTTTCTCAGTTTGAACCTGCTAAATGAGGCCTTCTCTGACCTCTTTATTTAATACTGCTACCTAGCCCTGTCCTTCCTGTACTGGGCCTGACTACTTCCTTACTATGTCATCATGTCCTTGATATATTGGAAGTTCTTACATGGTACATTTTTGTTTGGTTATCAATATTTTTATTTTATTCTCATTTTGCTGAGCTTGAATTTAATACCATGAGGGTAATATTCTTTGATTTACTAGTACATCCAAATGCTTGATCACATCCTGACATACAGATAGTGTTCAGTTGATGTATTAGATACTTTTCCATATCTGGGTCAAAATATTGGATACTGAACACTCTCCACTTAAAGGAAGAGATATATTTTGGTTCACAGTTTCAAAGGATTCCGTCCATAGTTGATGGCTCCAACAGAGAAATGGTATGGTGAAAGGGTCTTGTAGAGGACACCTGTTCAATCCATGAGGCTGGGAAGTGGGGGGAGGGGAGACAAGACAGGGAAGGGGAAGAGAGGGAAGGGGAGGGGAGGGAAGAGGGGAGGAGGAGTCAAAGGTCATGAATAGAGCCTTCAGTGTCACAACCCCAATGACCCACCTCTTCCAACCAGGGCTCACCTCCTAACACATTCAACTATAAACTCATCAGTGGATTAATCCCCCCATGCTCTAAGCACCCTCCCAATTCCCCATCTCTAAATGCGTGAGACTTTTGATGGACATTTTAGATCTAAACATAACAGTGAATATTTTCTAAAATAAAGAATGAATTTGTGTCTCTCTCTACTACTGTTGTGTGAATTTAGTAAGTGCTTATTAAACTCGCTGATTCTAAATCTACTGGGATATAAAGTGGAACTACTTGTTCCCTAAGATTGGCAATAGGGGTAAATAAGATTATCTGTAAACTAAGTGCTGAAAGGTTGTATTCTTACTTTTGATCATTCATAAGTGAATATATGATATAATTCTATGGCTGTACAAACAGTTATGCAAGGAAAATTCTTCCTTCCACTCTCATTATTTTGCATCTTGTTCCTCTCTAGAGACTTAGGGGTGAATTTTGATTATTACTTCTGTGTTTAATCTATTTTAATATATGAAGAAATATGCCCATGTATTATGTTCACACATGTTGTAAAAATGGTAGCATTATGTACACCCAGATTGGAAAATTTTATTGTTTTTATTTTTTATTTTTGTGTTTATCAATGTTTTACAGTGACAATTTTTTAAAACATTTAGAGAACATCTTCATTTATTATAAAGTGTCTGATGCATAAACATTAAAATAACATAAAGTACATGTAGTGCAAAAATTAATAAAGCATACACCTAAAAGGCTATCACACAATGCAAGAAATTGAATATTGCTGCTAAAACTAAATTCTCTGGGTGATTCTCTTGGAGGTCAAATTCCATCATGAATTCCTCTTCCAAAGACTTTTCTGAATTTTATGCTTCTATTACTCTCAGTATGTATTATCCTTAAAACTACATCAATGATTTAAGCTTTATGTAAATAAGATTATGAGATATATATACTCATCTGTGACATTTTTATGTAACATTTCATTATTGAGGTTCATTAAAGTTCATGTAGTGTTATTTCAAGCACTGGCTTACTACAATGGAATCCCATTGCAAAATACAATTTGCTTATTCTCTGGGATGATATTTGCATTTGCATTTTTCTCTCTCTTTTTCTCTCTCTCTCTTTGTTTCTCAAGAATGAAAACAAACACCTAGATATAAACACAAGAAACTAAAAAATGTTAGATGATAACATAAGGACTTCCTGAATAGGAGTCAAGTAGCATAGGAAATAATACCAAGAATCAAGAAATGCTATTACATCAAATTTTTTTTTTGTGGGTACCGGAGGGTCGACCTCAGGACCTCGCGCGCCAACAGGCACCCGTGCCGCTGAGCGATATCACCGGCCCTTTTTTCTAATGTGGGTTCCGGGAGTCGAACTTGGGCCCTCGCGCTTGCAAGGCAGGCGCTTACACCGCTGAGCCATCTCACCGGCCCCTATTACATCAAATTTTAAAAATTCTTCACAGCAAGGAAAATAATTAGGATATTGATGGGACAACCACGAGAATGTGAGAAAATCTTTGTTAGCTACTTTCTGAAGAAGAATTAATATCTAGAATGTATAAGGAATATAAAAAGAATTCAAAATAATCCCTTCAAACAAATAAATAAACAAAAATGGGTAAATAAACTGAATAAATAATTGTCAAAAAGAAGTGCAAATGGCCAATAAGAATATGAAACCAACTTCAACATCTTAGCCATTAGAAAAATGGAAATCAAAGCTACCTTGAGATTTCATCTCACACCAGTCAGAATGCTATCATCAAGAATACAAAAACAATGAATACTGGTGATGATGTGTGGAAAAAGGAACCCTTCTATATTGATGGGAGGAATGTAAAATTGTACAACCACTATGGAAATTAGTATGAAGCTTTCTCAGAAAACTGAAAAAAAAATAGCACTTGACACTATAACATTCCTTGGGTATACTCTTAAAAGAATTAAAAGACAGCGTAATTACAGAGATCCATGCATACCTATTTTATAGCTGTGTAGTTCACAATAGCTAAGGCTATGGAAACTTCTTAGATGTCCCTTAACAAAAAAGGATAAAGAAAATGTGGGGTATAAACTATGAAATATTAGTAGATTTAGCGACCATCAAGTTAAGTGAAACAAACTTGTGAAACGGGTAACAGCGACAGTGGTAACAGCATTCTTACCTTGTTTCTTATTTTAAGGGGAATGCTTCTGTCATCTTAATTAAATATATATTTGTATGGATTATGGCAAATATATTTTATCAGGCAAATAAATTCTGTTCTATTCTTATGTTTTTCTCAAATATTGATGTTTAGTCTTAATAAAAATCATTTTCATACAGTTCATCTGGCTTTTCTTTTTTGACATAAGTACTGTATTTCTAATGTTACTTGCTTCCTTTGTATTCACTCAATCTGGTTACAAATGTCATACCTTTAATGAATTTATATATTTGGTTTTATAAATATTGTAGCTAAAGTTTAGTGATTTGCATAAATAAATATCATCAATCCATTTTTTAAAAGATAGTATTTTTCCAGAACAATATTACAATTTTGAAAAATAAAACAACTTCTTAATTTTTGTTAATTTGTGTAGCATATATACATACACATGTATTTGTTAAAAAAAAGATCATTATTTAGTTGTATTAACTTGGAAAGAAATTGTTGAGAGTTATGTATCAGAAAGCAGCATGGTTTTTAAAGGTAACATCAAATTTGTATTCAGGATTATTTATAACTGGGTTTCCACAAATTTTTGGTGAAATTTTTTTTTTTTTTTGTGGGTACCAGAGGATGACCTCAGGACCTCGCGTGCCAGCAGGTGCCCGTGCCGCTGAGCGATATCACCGGCCCATCTTTCGTATGTGGGTTCCGGGAGTCGAACTCTGGCCCTCGCGCTTGCCAGGCAGGCGCTTATGCCGCTGAGCCATCTCACCGGCCCGGTGAATATTTTTAAGAATTTACTCAACCTTTTGATATAAAATTTCTTCTTTTGTTAAGTAGAATTAGTGTTGCCTTTATGATATGTGCTTTTGAGAAATCAATGATATTTGTGTTTAATAATAATAATACCCTTTTTTCTTTCTTAATTTCATCTTAAGTTCTTTTCTTTCTTAATTTCATCTGCCTAAGCAATAACTAAGTTCCATAATTTTAAAATCTTTATCACCGGCCCCCTTTTTCGTATGTGGGATCCGGGAGTCGAACTCGGGCCCTCGCACTTGCAAGGCAGGCACTTAACGCCGCTGAGCCATCTCACTGGCCCATAATTTTAAAATCTTGGCAGCAATTGTGGAACTGTATATGTGAGTATTCAATTAGTACAGTACAGCTCTAGAGACATGTCTCAATTTAAAGTGGTTTGACTTAAATTAGTCTGAAATTGAAGAGCTTCTAAATTAGAAAATTTAAAGAAAAAAACACTTCATTCATCTTTTAATTCAGAATTGATTTTTTTTGAAAGTTCACCAAAGTCAAGTTCAATCAGTTGCCATCTAGGAAATGTGTATTGTAAAAAAAAGCAACCTTGTGATTTTAGTCTCCATCGAGTTATACCTCTAGAGTTGACATCCCTGGTTGTGACTTCCTCCTGTGTCCCCATGGCACATTGTACATAACAGTAATAATGACATTAAGGGTGTGTGGTAATTGTCATTCCTTTTCTCATCCATAATCCTTTGGATATGACTATGTTATGTTTTGGTTGGCTTGCCAGGTCTTTCATACAGTTTTCATACCTTGTTGAATGATAATAATAGCTACTGATGATAAAGCACTATTCTTGAATCAGTCATTCTTTTGGAACTTCATATTATGAATTCATTGGAAAACTTTAGCAATCCTATGACATATTATTAGTATCCTATTTTTACAAATGCTTGTGTGGATGATCATTGTTTTTATTATTCCTTTAATTTTCCATAAGTATTAATGTGGAGCTCCTCACTTTCTTAGAAGACGGAGTAACATCTGTGTGGCTCTCTGCCTACATGTTTAAAACTATCTATTGAAAATAACTATTGAAAACTTTTTGTTTTCAACATATGACATTTGTGTCTAATTAGGATTAATATGTTTTTGTCAACAAAGGAAGTGCCTCCATGTATTGCACTTTGTGTTTTTGGCACCTTTAAATATCCTCTTCGCTTATTTGCAAGGCTGTATATGGATTCCTAAAGAGTTCATGGGGGTCCTAGTCAGTTTCTCAAAATCATCTTCCCATTTACAGTTTATTTGGTTTGTTGTAGCTCACTAATCCTTTAACTCTCCAAAGTTCACTATCATACCCCATTAGACTAACACCTTATTTTTATTCTAATCATCTTGCCTTTAATTTTGACAACCTCCAACTACATAAACTTTGGCTTCTTGGAGATTCTGTTTTCTCCTTGCAGAATAGACTATATCCAAGGCTCATCTCCGTGTAGAGAGGGCTAAGATAACACTCCTGAGAGCAGCCATAAGTCGGGGGCTCCAACTATCACTGCCCTAGTGTGAGAAATTTGGTGGCATCAGGTGACATAGAAGCTCCATTAAAGCCCTGACTTCTAAACGTATTTTTTCCATTAAAGCAGATTAGGACTTCTGGTTTAAAGCTTTTGTATAATTAACTTTTGCCTTTTTCTTCTTTACACATGCAATATAACTATTGTTAACCCTAGGAAATTTTTCTACACAGGACTGAAAACTGGCCTATTTTCTGCCTAAAATTTGTCTATGAGAGATTGAATATAGGAAGGAACAAATGAGATAGCTCAGCGGCATAAGCGCCTGCCTGGCAAGCGCGAGGTCCTGAGTTTGACTCCTGGAACCCACATAAAGGAAAAAAAGGGCCAGTGATATCACTCAGTGGCACAAACGCTTGCTGGCAACCGCAAGGCACTAAGGTCAACTACCGGTACCCACAAAAAAAAAAAAAAAGAAAAAAGAAAAAAAAATTATATATGATAATAGAACTCTGACTTTTGGCCTTTGTAACAATTAGCCCAGAATAGTCGGGACTTTCTTTTTTTCCTTTTTCAAGTATGTTTGTACTAGTACATAATTGCCATACATAATGATCACATTCATCATAGGGAATTTGTACCTGCATAAAATATATCTTAATTCTATTTTTTCCCATATCCCTCTACTCCCTTCAACCCTTCTTCCTCTCCCCATTTAAAGAAAGCTTTGTTTCCTTTTTTCCACTCTTTTTTTCCCTTCCTTCCCTTATCCCTTCTCCTTCCCCGTGTGCCCCCTCCCATTTCAACATGTTCTTCCTGCTTCCCAATATCTATCCTCCAACTTGGTCAGTAATTATTAGCACCCCTATTATGTTTTTACCCTTTTACTACCTCAGAACTAATGATAGAAATATTGGTGTGTCCTCCAAAAAAATCATACAAATCTAATTAGCCTACCTCCACTTTTCCCTTGTCAACTTTTTCCAATGAGAACACAATGGATGCCTTCCCTTGTCTTATTTAAAAACCTTTCCCATTTTTTTGCCTGTCTTTGAGTTTCAGCCAAATACAAGTGCTAGTTTCTTACTTCCTTGCTAGAGCACCCCCTGCATAAATAGCCTTTGTTTGTTGTCTTTAAGTTGACTTCACTTATTTCCATATCTTCATAAGTAACCACTAAGCTCCACAACTATTGATACTTTGAGGAATTATCTTTTTTCTAGTCTAGACGAAGACATGGAAAGTTGGATGTCTCATTACATCAAAGACTCCATATTTTTCCTTATGACTGAGACATATAATTCTTAAGCCTGCTTCCCCAACATACCCATAGCATTATTCATAGACTTTTGAAATGGACATATTTGAAATCCCATTTTTCCACTTAATTTTGTCTTTTTGTTCAAAGGCAAGAATTAAATGAACTGCTTCCATCTTCCTCTAATTGATACTCTTGAGAAGGAGAAGTAGATAAATCCAATTCTTCTAGAAGATAGAAATATTGTAATGTTTTAACCCTATCTTTGTACTCTGACCAATTCTTCTGTCCTGGCCTATTCCAGCTTCAGTGTCTCCCGTCCCTGACTATATAGCATTAGGGTGTATTTATGATGATGAGAGAAACAAGTATTAGGTGAGATGCAGTGGTTAAAAGCACAGACTTGGAATTATGCCACCCATATAAAATCCATTTTTGTAGTTACCAGTTATTTGGTATTTGGCAAACACTTGGGCAAGCAACTCATACTTACCATGCATCCTTATCTTCAAAAATGGAAGTAATAATATATAAAAATAGGATTCTGGTGAGAATTACTTGAGTGAATTGATGTGAATATTTGAAAACTCTGCCATAAACCCTCAATATGTATTAATGGCAATGGTGATGAAGTGTTGTGTCCAGAGTCTATTATACCAAATGGAACAAAAATCACCAAGTACTGGAAGAAATACGCAGGTATTATTTTGAAATAGCTGACACCTCAGCATTATCTGACTGCTGTAATCTACAAATTTTGTCAGTTGACATCAATATTTATTGTATGTGACATCAAGTGCTTCTGTCATATAAATCTTATTAATCTATAAAAATATGTAGGAAAAACACAAGCACTCTGTTTCATACATGGAAGTAACTGTCTCTGGCTCAAATAAAATTCTCATATGCTGAGAGCATTGTCCTGCTGTGTAGAACCTTTTTTTAAATAAGAATCAATTTCTAATAGTGAATGCCACCTTTCTGATTTTGATGTAATTGAATTCGATACTGGCTAACAGATCCAAATGCCTCTTTTTCCATGCTAGTTCAAAGACCAATAAGTTTGTGTGATCACTAAAAAAGAAAATACTTGTATTTCTGTTTGTTTTACCAAATAGATCTGTATTTAACTGGCCTAATCATATTCTAAAACAATGGGAGATAATGAGTAAAGGAAGGACAGTCTTATATGGTACCACACAGAAGAGCAATTTCACTTGCTTACCTACCTGCATAATTTCTTCTAGAGTCATGTTTTCATGTCTGTTTTGCAGGGGATTAGTTATGCCAAATTCACTTCAATATACATGGAAATTACATTTTGAAAATTTCTGCAACATAATGATTTTTTAAACTATAATATTTAAAGGAAATATTGATAGCTTACTCTTCCAATTTAAGCATGATTTTTGTTTACACCATTATTTTTCCTTTGGTATGATTCACTCATACCACAATTGCAAAATTGCTCCTTCCTTTAGACGTTAACAAAATTTTTTCTTTTGTTCATATTCTTCTGCCTCCATTTCTTTTTATTCTGTTTAGTTTCCTTCTCAAATTCAAAATTCAGTCACTTTCATGGTTTAAAAACTCACCTATGGGCCGGTGAGATGGCTCAGCGGCTTAAGCGCCTGCCTGGCAAGCGCGAGGGCCCGAGTTCGACTCCCAGAACCCACATACGAAAAAAGGGGCCGGTGATATCGCTCAGCGGCACGGGTGCCTGCTGGCGCGCGAGGTCCTGAGGTCGACCCCCCGGTACCCAAAAAAAAAAAAAAAAAAAAAAAAAACTCACCTATGTAAAATTGCTTGAAAAGTATATCTTCAATCCTAACCTTTAAATCTGAATATACAACTACCCTTTGGATGCATCTAAAGAAACAAGTCATTTAAGTAGATATTAAACTAAACATGTCCAAGTGGAGTGCATCCTGTCTGCCTTGTCTATAACTGAGCCTGTCGTATTAATCTGTCCTGATGTGCTCCCATCCACAGAGCACCCAAACCAAGAACTCAGGACCTATCTTAAACACCTGTTCATTGTGCATAGATATAATCTGGCACGATTCCTAACAATATTTCTAAATTCTTTATACAGTGCTATCTCCTCTATTCTACCACTTATACTATTTGATCTGAACAGTTTATTTGTCAGACATGACACACTGCATCTGATCCTCACCATGCCAGCAAATCACTTGATGTTTTTGCTCTTGAGAGCACACCTGTCATTTCTCTTTCTGTATCTATTTTTTTTGCTGGTACTTAGGATTGAACTCGGGGCCTTTGCACTGAGCTACATCCCCAGTACTTTTCAATTTTTATTTTGAGAAAATCTCTTGTTATCTGTGTCTATTTGTTCAACCTCCTAAACATAACTGAAGTATTCTCTAGTCAAAGATTTTTCTTTCCCCCAAAATACAGTGTCTTTCAATGGAGCATTCACAACCTTCTGGAAAAAATAGTGATACTGTGATAGTAGTTTTATAATAAAAACAAAATAAGAATAACAGCAATTTCATATTATCTGTTATAATTATTATATTATTAATAATAGTAATTTTAAAAATTAAACTACCTGACAATGACAATCATCATGATGGAAGCACCGCTTATGGAATAGGTAACACATTTTACATCTTTTGCAACCATTTTTAGTTTAATATTTTACAGAATACAAGATATCAGCGTCCAATTCTGAGTAACTAATTTAAAGATAACAATATGCAGTGTATTAACCATTGTTGCCCTCTTATTATTTTGTTTTGAAATTTTGTTCTACTGTTTTTTTCTTTAGAATAAAAAAAATTTATAGAGGTTAATAACAGAGGTATGATTTCTACTTTAAAGATGAGGAAACTGAGGCGAACTAAGGGTCAGTAACTTGCTTCACACAAGGGATTGGAGAACTACAATCTACTAATATATCACAGAGCCTGCTTTTGTGCAGGATGTAGTTTATGCATGTTAAAACGCTATAAAGATACATAGAAGGACTATATGACAGAGCCTACC
Organism: Erethizon dorsatum; assembly: GCA_028451465.1. NCBI lineage: Eukaryota > Metazoa > Chordata > Mammalia > Rodentia > Erethizontidae > Erethizon > Erethizon dorsatum. The sequence continues at coordinate 22,430,941 of CM051824.1, forward strand.
TCTAGTTCACAGAGCTTCAAATATTTACTACCTAGTTCTTTATAGTCAATCTTCGTGGATCCTACTTTACAGCACAGAGCTTGCTTTTGCAGGTCATTTTGGCTACATTGACTGCATGGCCACCGTGCAACACTTATCTTTCTATTATAACAAAGACATTATGTGCATATCCTATATTTCGTACTGTTTATACAGTAAGTTACTACCTACTGGCAACAAAAGTGTATTAAATTATAATCTGACCAAATATTCAGTGACTTCAATCATGTTATCTTTCTTGCTAGTCTTATGACTTTAAGTTATGATTATTCCCTCTGAATAGAGTACCATGTTGTGATACATATCTGTATATGGTCCTTTGCAAAGCTTGCTGAAATTATAAACCTTTTGCATTTCACACACTGCGTATTACTATGACAGAGAATGATCTTCTTTATATTGTGAAATGTCTGTACCACTTCTCTAGTTTACTGATATATAAGGTTGCTCTTGTGTTCTAAATCTCTGTTGGGAGATTGCTTTACTTGATTGTTTAATGTAAATGTAATTAGGGTTCTTGAATTTGTCCTACCACACTTTGATATCCATTTTTCTCACAGCCTTGATTACCTATTAGCTTGGGATATAAATACCTTCCAAGTGAAATAGGCTGCCATTTGTAATGAGTTACAGATCACTTAGATAGCACGCTTACTGTTACTTACATGAATTCCATTCTGGAACATTAATGTCCATTTGTATTGAGAACCGCTCCTTTCATCTTACTTTTTATAAGCATTTAAAGTAATTAAATTCTGTGGAGTTATTATTCTAAGCTAATGACTTACATCTAGCATTCCTGATGGGCTTGGCAAGAAACAAAATGCACCAGCATCCTGTAACATCACTCACTGGGGAATGATGTACATTGTGAGCCAGAAGAACTTACCTGCAAAACCCACAGCACTGATATCTACTTGCTATTGTTAGTTTACTCCTTCTGATAGTTAAGCTTAATTGTCAACTTGGTTGGCTTGGGATTTGTGACCCACATTTCTGAGTATGTCTGAGAAGATCATCGAAACCTGGCCTTGGGTACTATATCAGTTCCCTGGGCCCTTTTTCTCCAGAGCTGTTTGCTGGGTTTGGTTCCTGGCAGCCATGAACTAAACAACTTTGCTATGCCATACCCTTCTACCCTGATGTTCCAGCCTTGTAGCCAGCTGGCTATGGAGTGAATCCTCTGAAACTCTAAGCCAAATATATCTCTACTCCTTTAAATTGTAGGTGTTGAGTATTTGATTCCAACAATGGGAAAGGTGACTAACACACTTCTGATCTTAAAGAGTGTGCCTTCTCACTGAGCTTGCTACCAGATTTGTTATCTCAGCCTCTTCTCTGCTTCTACTTTCCATTAGAAAATAATTGTTGTCCAAACAATATTAGCACAAATCTTTCTTTTCAATGAACTAAGAGAAACTAGCTGTACAACTATCTTAACTATCTTGTGTATACCTGTATTGTTTGGAGAAGATATCATGTCTTTATCTTGTACTCTGAATAACTACTATGAAGACAACAATATGCAATGTAGTAATTATTGTAACTGCTCCTACTAACCTGTCTTGAAAATCTGTTTCATTGTTACTTTTATTTTTTTTCTCTTTAAAATAAAAAAAATTCAGATTTTGCTATGGTATACTCATATAGCTTTCATGTTATCTCTACTTTTTTTTTCTTTGCTGATTCTATAAAATATGTAAAAAAAGTCTCTTTTATAAAATATGTAAAAATTTGTCTCAGGTGGTAATTGTCAATTAGTACAATGACAAAATGAAATTTTACTTATGAATATGTTCATTATAAGCTGTTAGAAATAATGTACAAAATAAGAATCTTCATTCCTGACATCAAGATTAAAAACTAACATGCATCTTAGTTCAAATTTTAAGTATTCACTTAGTTTCCCTACAATAGTCTGTTTTAACTCAATAACAGTAGGCAGAAGGAATATCTATGTTAATGCTGTTGTTTATAATAAGTATTCATTGTAGTTTACAAATACAAAACTAAAATGTTTCTTGAGCTTTATAGAAAGCACACAGACAGGGTTTAGTCAACAATCCTAAACCCCTTTTCTCAGCTCTGCATCAGTGCGATAAACTACCAAAGTTACTTATTACTTAGTGTATATATGTACTTATATCCTGGATCATAGGGGACTATGTGGTAGGGAAAGTCAACTTTAAATGAACTGATGTTTATAGACTAGGTAGTCTTCTTCAGTAATTGCGATTTATGTTGTTTTCTAGAGCAATACAGCATTCTGTCTTTCTGGTTAGATGGTGGTACTTATTTTATTGAGTAGTTCTTTTGTTATGCTTATATATTTAGGCAAATTTTAAAGACTTTCAAAATATATAATCTGGTTTTTTGCTTATTGTGTCTTACAAATGAAGATATTCTGAAATCATGAAAAAAAAGAAAATAATTGTAGTACAGTAATAATTTTAAAGCAAACAAAAAAAGCCAAAAAATAGAAATAGTACCTTCTGGGAAAGAACAATTATCATGAGTGTGACAGAAATAAAATACAGTAAATAAAAAAATACATGATAATTTAAAAAGAGTAATTACAACTCTCTTTTCTCATATTCCTTGTCTCATTTTCTCTCTCCCTTTCTCCATCATAAACATCTAAGACCTTCTGTTCTACTCATGAGATTATTTGCTCTGACCATGAATTTTGTAAAGTTTACTTGGTACAATGTTAGTCATTTCTCGCTGTATAACTTTAAAATATTAAGCCAATTATTAGCTAGGATTGCATAAAATTTTAGTTTGTCTGCATTCTGTATTCATGAACCTTCAAGCAGCCATTTATTGCTATAACAAATTCAAGGAAACACATACAAAGGAGTCATTTCATTTTGTTTGTCCTATAGAGCAATGTTTGTCATTTTTTTTGCTATCACTCAAGATGTCGTTTTTTCAATGGCACCTCCATGAAATTTATTACCACAGATTCACTATATATCTGTTTGTACAGCAAATGCATAAACTGCCCTGACATATGAAACACATAGAAGATTTTTTCTTTTTTCCAATTGAAAGAACAAATTTTTGTCCACTTGGGGGGTAATGTCACCCCATTGACTAGGTTTACTCTGCTAACAGGTATCACATCTCACCATAGCGTCAGGGATTAGTGTACAGATAAGGGTTATGTGACCCATTTATTAGGAGAAGAAGAAAACAGCTTTTATTAATACTACACAATCATGTTTGGGGGCCTACTCAGATATTGGATGCTCCCTCATTTTATGAACAACGCAGTTTACACTTCCTTCTTGTGCTTCTCTGTCTTATCATGTCATTGTTCTAGATGACATCCAAGAAAGAATGGCATTGAGAGCCACAGCTGTGGTACAAAAACCACAGGGAAAGGTAGAATTTGTTTTAGAGCTGGATTAAATGTACATAGTCACATGTTAGGTTAGCAGAGGGAGAAAGAAATCAGATTAACTCAACTTTCCTCGGTTATTTATTACCAGGTGGGGATTTCTGAAACTATGCTGCCTATGTCTTCCAGATTAAGAATTCCTAGAATTTCAGTTTTAATTCCAAATGTCTCACCTGACTCCAAAAGTCTTTGTTAGCAAACCACTTAGTATTCTGTGTTTTTTGTAATGGAAACATCACAGACTTTTGGCGTGAATATATGTAAATCTAAAACTCAGCTCTAATGATCCTGAATTATGTAACTTGCTGAGATTTAGGGTTTAAACTCTTAGATTCTTATTTTACGGGGTTATAAATAGCAACAGCCTATCAATTATATTCCCTTATCCAGATGGCTGTAAAATCAAATCCTAGAATACATGCAGAAATTGATTGTAAACTGTGTCATGAAAATAATACTGGCCTAAAGGGCATTTTAATGGGTTACTTCAAGTGATCACATGGGCATATGTTGTCATGTATAAGTTTTATCTATATTATGTAGTGGTGTTTTAATTTAAGTTTCAATAATAATATTTAGTTAATGTCAGCTATTATTTGACAAGCAAAGCTCAATAAAATGGAGATCCAGGAAGATAGTTGCCTCAACACTTTTTTCCTTAAGACATGTTGAAATGTGTTCAAGGAGACACAATATCATCAGAAATGGGATCTGTAGGTAAGCACAAAACCAAACAGACACACTTTTTTGTTTTTTGAATGTGCTTGGAAGTAACAGTTAGTGACAGGTTAGGATAGCAGAGATTTAAATTGTCCATTCATGCTTTCAGGAATAATGCGTTGCTAAAGTTGTCTGAGCATATCCAGGGCCTGCTGTCAAGCTCATCAGGCACTGTCGTCAGCACTGTAGTTCATCTTGCTTCTGGTATAATCAGGATACTACAAGTCTGGTGTGGTGTTCCCTGCGCAGGGCGTGGAGTTGGCTGCTGTCACAGGAGACACATAGTTCAGAGGACAGTACCTGGGGCCTAAGGAACCCACAAGAGTTCCCAGGGAATCACAGTGCTTCCTCTGCTGCTGGGCTGCTGTGGTGACAGAACTGGGAACAATATTCATTTTTTAGAAATATAATTTTACTTTCTATATCTCAATAATTTTTATCTTTCTAATTTAAATAATCCAGTTATTATACCTTGTTTTTCTTATAATAAAAAATTTTGGCAATGACTAAGATAGTCTATTATTCTGAAAAATAAAACAGAAGGTAAATATTAATTTCTGCCTACCAAACATATGAAATCAGTCTTTGGTAATGAGTTATTCCGTGATCATCAAGACTAGAAAATTAATTCCCCTTATATACAGTGACTAAGATTTCTTTGCAATTATAATGAAAAGTATTTCACTGTACTAACACAATTTCATGACTGATAATATGAGGAAGTAGGAAAGGATGTAATTTTGCCTTAGAAAGGTAATTTGAAGACATGCAATGTAAAACCAGCTAAGGTAGGAAATGAGATATAAATGAGTAAGATAATTGCCAACATCCTAATTAAAAACTAACTTTGTTTGCAATTTTAATATATTTCTTTATCTTCAAATATGAAATAAGTCCCAAAAAAGGAAGAACAGCTGAAAGAAAGCACCCACTTAAATTTCAGTAAATTCCTTATTTTGAACATTAGAGCAAATGCAAAAGGGATTTCAGAGATAATGAGAATTGTTTAAATGCCATTTAATTTAAATAGAAAAGAGGCAGCTCTGTACAGATATTTTCTTTAATTTTTCTTTGCTCATCTTTTATCACTAGGAAGATTTGCATGAAAATAGAATCATTGCTGCTTGAGGCTTTTGTTTTATTATAATGACCTGATAAAAATAAAAGTTATAATAGGTACAACATTATCTGATTGAGCATATAAAACAATACTATTTAAAAATAGGACAGGAGGAGATGAAATTACCTTTCTTACTTGAAGTAAGGTATTTTATTTTACCATGGATAGAAACCTAATCTGATAAATCCCTACTGTGTAAAATACATGTTTGTTCTGGATAGCACTGCATCTGTTTCTTTAGCAGTAGGATACCTACAGCTCATTATTTCAATTAAATTATTGACATAGATTTTGCAGGGAGAGAAAAAAAATTAATGATAAATAAATGTAAAGTCTATATTTGTTTAAAATGAAAAAATTAATATAAAAATAAGATAAATCATATTTGTCTTACACTTTGTTATCATTTGATAGAGCACAGATTTGAAATACATGCCTTACATGTTTATGTTCTCACTACATTACTAATTTTATTTTATTTTTTTCTATGTGCTGGGTGTTGGCATGGATCTAGACAGTGTGTGACCTGAAGCTTTTTCAGTATTTTACTTTGTGAAGGGATTATATCTTTTAAGAAAAATAAAGTGTATATGCATATAAAAATTATTTCTTTGTAAGGAGGAAAAAGGAAAATTAATACCTTTATAAAATTCTGGCAAATACCATGAAATTCACCAAATCCAGAAAATAAATAATTTACCTATATTTTTTTCCTACAATTTGACTGCTTATTCTATGATCACCTGTCCATATGACAATAACTATATACATATGTACATATATGTTACAAAGAGTAAAGAAAGATAAATTCATCTTTTGTTCAATATGGTTTATTGATATGAAAATGGTTTATGATATTATCTGATAGGAAAAAATGTTTAGTGCAGCTTCATACATTTTATGATGATGTTTTGTAAACTTTTAGGATTACTGTCAATTAGGAAAACTGCCATTGTGGAAGCTGTAAGATTTCAAGCAACTTCAAGAATTCTTGGGCAATGCCCAAATATAGACACATATGAATTGACTGCACTCATTAGCAATTTGTTTTTGCTGCTTTCATGTCATTAGCTGGGAGAGAGTTGTTCCTCAGGATGGTAGAAGTATTCTTGGAAGACATTCTTATACAAGACCATATGCATATGTTCCAATTATACCCACCATAATGTCCCCATTAGCCAAGTAGTCTCAAGTCATCTTCCTGCTAGCTGGATCCCAAAGTTTTCCATAGTTTTCTCAAAACTATAAGACAAAAGTTGGCATGTTATGCATGGAAAGTCAGAGTAAAAATATATAAACTACAGTCAAAATATCTTTTTTTTTTTTTTTGTGGGTACCGGGGGTCAACCTCAGGACCTCGCCAGGCGCCCATGCCACTGAGTGATATCACCGGCCCTTTTTTCCTATGTGGGTTCCGGGAGTTGACCTTGGGCCCTCGCATTTGCCAGGCAGGCGCGTGCGCCGCTGAGCCATCTCACCGGCCCAAAATGTCTTATTTTGAAATGAGCATTGGAACAGATTTTCGGTTCCCCAGGAAGGACCCAGAAAGAAATCAAAGCAGGTGAATGCTTTTGAGGCTTAAACTTCATTAGACCCAAGCAAAATCATTTTTCCTGCCTCTGTTTGAGAGGCTTGTGGAGTATATATATTGTAAAGGAAAAGCAATATTTGGGTTCAGACTTAGGTCTCTTAAGTCACATTATATGCAGCTTTATCCATAAACAGGCATTCACACAAAGAAAATTAAAAACCAAGATTGCTAGACTGATACAAAACCTTTAAAAATTGGAGCGCTGGACAGTAGTCCCTGCTGGAACTTTCACTGTAAATGTATAAACTGAGCAAAATAATTTCCCTCCTCCTCCTAATTTGTTTGTGTGTGTGGATGTGTTTGCACTCACACTCCTGTGTGCATACACATACCTGTGTAAATGCTCTTGACTGAGGCCATGCTGATTTTAGCCAGATGGTGTACCAGGAGATTAAAATATAGTGAAGTTTCCAGATAAAGAAATAAAATCTTAATAGGAGGATATGCTGAATAGTATAATTTATATTCTATGTTCCTTCATTGTTCCAAACAAAAGATAAAAGTGTAAGAAAATAGGTCATTCACTTGAAATTGAGGTGGAAGTTATGCACACTGACCTCCCATCAGTTGGAGATAGGAACAGCAGGTCATTCCAAGGAACAGATAGGAAAAAAATGAAATTGAAATTGATCCAGTGGTTAGCCAATTTTCATGTCAATAGGACCTCCACCTGTTCTAGAATTAGTGAAAATGATGAAAGCCACATAAGGCTCATGAATAAAAGGTTTCAGAGTAAGAGAAACTGAAAAGAAGTGTGAAGAATCAGAAGAAAAAGTGCATCGCTGAAAATAATCTTAAGTAGAATCCAGAGAAAATGTCAAGAAATCGTATTCACTCCTCAATATAGTGTGAAAAGACATGGCTTCAATGAAAAGAGAACAGAACTTCAAATAGTATAACAGATTGGGCTATAAAACAAACTAAATTTTAAATGCCTGATATAAAAAGGAAAACCATGTTCATAAGAAAGAACAAAAATAAATTTTAAAATGCAATGATAATCTAGATGAAATTCAACTATACAACATATGATATGACATCTAGGGTTGTAGTTCCACAGTACAGCACTTGCCTGCCATTCTCGAGACCCTGGGTTTGATCTCCAGCACCAGAAAGAAGAAGAGGAATACACAATATAAATAATTATACATGGATTATTCCATATGTCAAAAATCTCTCAAAGGTTAAAATAAAAGCAGAGGAAATACTGGAATAAGGAAGAAAATGAGAATATACAGCATAAAAATGTAGACTTGAAATAGAAATTATTAGTGTTGCTAAAGGAGAACAACACATAAAAAATGAAACAAAACAATACAAAACAAAACAGTAGTGTGCACAATAGAAGAAATCTTTTTGAGCTGACCCTACACACCCAGACAGGAAAAGAATCACTAACTTCAGGGCAAAAAATGAATACCTATGTATAAGTTTGCAAAAACTCTACTTCGAGTGAAAAAAGTAAATAAAACCACACTAGTACCTTAGTATCCACGGGCAATTGAGTATAAGACTTCCCACAAATACCAAAATCCATGGGTGATCTAAAAAAGCAAATGTTGCCATATAATGTATATACATCCTACCACACACTTTAAGTCAACTCTAGACTATTCATAAAACAATATAATATAAATGCTAAGTAGTTGTTATACTACCTTGTTTATGGAAACACAAACAAAAAAGAAGTCTATTCAAAACAGAAGCAACTTTTTTTTTTTAATATTTCAGTTCTCAGTTGGCAGAATCTGAGGATGCAACACCAACAAATACAGAGAACTAAAAATACTCTATAAATATTTAAAAGTGAATTATAATAATGAGTAAAATGTATACAGGCCATTGACTTTTCTTCTTTACCCTAAATCTCAAACATAATTAGAGAAACATAACACTCTATAATATTATCATTTTAATATTATAACACTGTACTCAATGTCCTTCATATGTAGAAATATGTTTTTGTATGAAAGAGTACATAGAGTATAGACCTATACAACATTTCTGAGGAATAATCATTTATATATGAAAGTCAGTTTATTTATTGACAATTTTAAATGCTAACTACAGATGTTAATAAAGTACTAATATAATTGATATAATTCATTTTAAGCACACTTAAAAATCTTGTTTTTAATATATTAAATCCAGTGATGTAACTCTTGAGAAAGAAATATGTAATTCTTCCTGATTTAAGTACAGGTTTCATAAGGTATAATGAAATACATTAAAAACAGCTTAATATTACACATTAGGAAATTTCTGACCGGATGTTAAAATAGTAAAATTCATGAATAGGCAACAATGATTCATTTAAATAATAATTACCTTATTTTTTTTAGCACAAACAATAATAAAGAGAAATGGATATCACGTAATCAGAGATTTCAGGATACTTTTAAGATTTTAAGTTGGGGCCGGTGAGATGGCTCAGTGGCGTAAGCACCTGCCTTGCAAGCGCGAGGGCCCGAGTTCGACTCCCGGAACCCACATACGAAAAAGGGGCCGGTGATATCGCTCAGCGGCACAGGGTGCCTGTTGGTGCACAAGGTCCTGAGGTCCACCCCCCGGTACCCACAAAAAAAAAAAAAGATTTTAAGTTGGACTAATCACATAAAAACTCCAGAAAGCCAAATTTATTTATTTATTTATTTATTTAATTTATTTATTTATTTATTTTGTGGGTACAGGGAGTTGAACTCAGTACCTCGCACTTGTGAGCAGGCGCTTATGCTGCTGAGCTATCTCACTGTCCCAAGAATGCCAAATTTTAAAAAAGGAAAAAATTAATAAGAAATTTGGTTTTTAACTCTTTTAAGGAAAAAAAAAAGTGCTCAATTAGTTGTTAACAAGGATCTGGATCCATAGGATGCAGATTGGTTGAGGGGCTCCAGCAAGCTACCCCTTGGCTCTCTGCCTGTTCTGGATGAGGACCTCCGAGCATACAGGAAGTTTTGAAGGTTCTCTTGGGGTCAGTGAGAAGGGAGGGTACAATTCTGTTTCATTTTGTTTTCATTTTTATCATTACTTCTTTTTACTTCCCCTCCCTTCCCTTCACCTTCCTCATCATGCTCAGATTCTGCATAAATGCCAGACTATTTAAAATTGAGCCAAACTGGCAAAAGGGCAGCTTTTCTCAGCTAATAGAGCCATCAGCTCCTCCCTGGAGCTTGTTTTGCTCCTCTTTAGAGGCCTTATAAAATTCTACTCTGGGGTTTAGAAGTGGGGACCAAGAACCCCGGGTCAGTCAATGAGCTGAGTTAGGAAAGGATTCCTTGTTAGCACTTAGATTCCTATGACCCAAGCAATGTCTTTCAGTCAAAGGCCCACAAAGAGAATGAACTCAGCCTGGTGGAAGAAATCTGTTTAAAGGAAGAGAACTCTGAGGAGTCCATTTGTATGCTGCTGACTTGAGCTGCAAAGATCTTCCTGTCCCTTTTCTTCCTTGAATCTTTGAGTCCAGAGAATCTTGTCCAACAGCTGGGTAGCTTCTAGGCTCTTTCTTCCCACCTTTATTCTTGGACTACAGAACCTTTGTGGCAACCCAGACACAGTAGAGTTGGGTTCCAAATTGAGACAGCTTGAAGCCAAGTTTCAAGTCCTGCTTCATAAGTGAGCAGCTGTTTGAGTAAGTTATCTAGGTACTGAGTCTCTATTTCCTCATTTGAAAAATGCAAATTGTAGTATATTTTCGTGGCAGTTAACACATTAGTTCATGAACAGGTTTCTGATGTCTTAATACTCAAGGGAATGGCCAATCTTTATAGGCATAATTATATGTCCTTTAAAATGGAAGCAGAGTCCTATCTTGCTGTTACAATTGTATCACTGCTACCAATGGAACAGGCTGGAAAAGGACTCATGATATTGGGTATGATGATGGATGGTACTTATAAAGAGGAAATGAGGCTTCTAGACGTGGATGGCTGCATCAGCATGGCTGAAAAATTTCATTGAAGTCCACAACAGGCTCGAGATCCCACCATGTTAAATGGAGATTAAATGGATCCATCACCAAATCAATCATAAAATATTCTATTATAAATAATAGATGTCTCAATGAGAGAAATTCTTGGAAAAATAACAGGAGTTCGCACATTTAAGGAAAGGCTGAAAGATGAAAGTGTGAAAGTAGACATTAACTACTGAAGCTTTTCAAGGTGAAGAAAGAACTATAATAACCATCTGTTAGATTCCATCGATATGCGGGCTGACAATGTCCTTCCCAGCAGAGCTTCTCATTGGCCACTGACCGGAAGGGTGACGGTCTTCACTGTTGAGGCAAACCTCTGCATCCCATGCAAACCATATGCAATTGGGAATTATCCAGACTTAGAAAACATGAGACAGATGGGAGGACCCTGCACAATGGCAAATGTCTTCCACAGTCACTTAGGGGATAAGGAGCAGTGGTCAGCTGAAGTGCTGGATGAGCAATGAGAATCCAGTGTGAAGGTGGGGAACTGTCAGTCCTCAGAGGCTGCATAAGGACTTAGAGAATTCAACATCTTTATATCAGCAGATTTTAATTTTTCAAAATAATTTTTTCTTTTGTATAGTAAAGATTTAAAATTTATTTCCTTATTAAAAAAAGGTTGTTTATGATTTTACTATTTTGATAAAATTTATTGACTTTGATTTGTTACTGAGTGCAAGTATTGCTGACTTGCTCCTTGATTTTCATGTATGCTGCTGACCTAGAGTCAAGCAGTGTGATTTCTACAACGCCCCCCTTTCACAAACAGCAAGTTCAACCACAGCACTGTAGTTGTCAGTCCACGTTCTTCCTCGCACCTGCCTCAGAGTTACACAGAAATGGTAACTTTTACATCATATAGGTTAGAGCAGTAAGCTGTTGGATCAGATTGCCTGGGTCCAAATCCCCACTGGACCCTTATTTTTCACAGGACTTTGGACAACCTTTCTCTGACTTGGTTATATCATTTTGGAAATTAAGATCAAGATGGAACCTATCTAAAGAGCTGGTGTGAGGTTTGAGTTGGTCTGATGTACGTGCATCAGGCCTATTATAAAGCTTTATTTGCAGCTTATATGACCTCAGTTTTATATTTATTTATTTTGTTTTGTTATGATTTAGTTATAATTAGTTGAGACCATCAGAGTTTCTCTTCCTTGAGAAATACAATTCAGCTATAGGCTAACAATCTCTGTTAGAAAGACTTACTTATTTTTTACAAAACACCATTGGTCTTTCTGAATACTTTGCCATTGTGCTGATCATTTCCTCCTGCTTTTCTTTCAGTTCTTTTATTTTTGATATCTATTTGATTTAACCAAATTTCTCTTTAACCTTTCTCTGTACTTACAGCCACAAAAAATATGTGTATTTACAAGTCATAGCCATAACATAAAATTAAGAGAATTACACAACCTTTAAATATTGATGGAGAAATGTATATCCAAACTTCTTGATTATATTCAATAGATGAAAGAGAATATTATACACACCTATGTATGTTTGTTGTACTCCTGGTTATTGACATCAATACACAAATGTGATTTGTACTATAATTTGTTGAGACGTAGAGTTACTCTACTGGGCCAGTTTGACCAGACCATGTTAAAAAAGCTTAGTTATGAGAGCGCTTAGCCACAAAAATGTGCTAGTTAAGAGATTTGACCCTTAAAACAGATGCCAAGCCAACCTGAATAGAACGAGTCCTGATTCATATACATTGCCTTTGAGAAGTACACTTCCAGTGTTTTTGATAGAAGGGTAAATTTACTTATCCCAAGTCTGCTAAGTGATATCCACCAACATTCTTATCTTGTGTAAAACTTTGTATATCTGAGTTAGGAAATGTAGTGATAGGCCATTAATAAAGTAAACTCTGAAATAATCTCACTTTTCTAAGTGTAATAGTATAAACAAGTAATAAATGTCTGGAGACATTACGCATGAGCCAAACTAGTATAAATGGATTTTCTCAAGTCCTTTTAAAATACTTCAACTTTTCAATTTGTTGATTAAACCCTTAAACTTATGAATATTCCAGAGAAGGTAATGTAATACATGCTATTTGTGTCATTGAGGAAAGGAAGATTCTGTCTCATTTGCCTTCATTTCTGTTGAAAGGTGTAATTAATGACAACTAAAAGAAAATATTTTCCTAAAATTAGTGTGTAAAAGGTAGCATCAGGTCTTTCATTTCAGATTTGAAAGGATCGTCTGGATACAAAAATGTGAAATCTAATGTTTTTGTGATACAGAAATATGCTATCCTCTGGGTACTTCATGAAACTTATCTTTAAAACTACTTAATACCTATGACCTTGATGTCCATCTTTGACTTCAAGAGGCTTTCTATTTCATGCAGGGAGGAGTCCTCTTCCCAACAGTGCTGCTAAAATCATATACTTATTCGTGAATCATTTGTTTAGTAAAGAGAATTGAAATTCCAATACACACACACACACACACACACACTCTAAATTCATGTTCACTCTGCTTCTCATTATCTACTTCACCAGGCTAAAACTATTTGGTAATTATACTCCTCCTACAACTCCTTTAATAGTCCTAACTGACAAATAGGAGTGGCTGCTACAATAGGACTCCTTTATGAAGTGTTCAATAAAGAAAATGATACTGATAGAATAAAAAAAGAGGAAAGCTGCTTTTGAAGCACATCAAACCACTCCCTCTTTGAAGGTGATTTAAAAATACATGGACTGTAAAATGTGGTGGGCTTTCTTCCTCCTTTGTAGCTGATAATGGGATTAATGGAACAGTTCAATGAGAGTAAAACATTTCAAAAAGAGTAGTCCAACCGTACTGAAAGTGATGACAACTAGGGCTGCTTCAAAATAGCGTCTAATTAGGAACACTTAATGAGATGAGTAATTAAAACAGTTTGCAAACTCAAATATGCAGGGTTTTTGTTTTGTTTTGTTTTGCTTGCTTATTTATCTAAAAATTAACCTGATCTCAAACATCCATTATCAATGGATACAAAGGTTTTTATTTTAGTTTTTTCTTCTCCTCTTTCCCCACTAATGTATCAAATTATCGAGTGGCCTTATGTAATACCCACAAATAGAAAGCATAGACTAAGGCCAAGGTTAGGGTTGTGTCTGACTGAGAGGACCTCTCATTTTTATTATGGACCAGTGTCCATTTTGGCACTGGTCAATGTGACCAATGTCTCATGTTATTTTTTGTTTGGATCCACAGAAGTCAATCTTCAAATACAGTGGCTATAAATTCTGAGCCACTGTTAATCACATATTACCCTGTTATTCCTATGCCATGCAGTGTTGAAGGAAAATTGTGAATCTTTCTAAATCCCTCTTTTCTATAAATACTTGTGTAACTGTGTATTTTTTGAGAGCTTTTCTCTTTAGCAATTGACCTGAGAGAGAAACCAGATTACTTGTGAATTCCATTCTTGTAAAGTTATATCTGACCAATAAAGCAGGGTTTAGTGATCACTTTGAAGACCTCAATTTTCTTCACATCTCTGATGTTGCCTCTGTCTAAAGTCTTGGAAGAAATTTTCCATTTTTGAGTGTATTCAAAGATGAGTAGTAATGACACCTTTGTACCCTCTTACCACAAATGTGGTCTTTCCATGATTTCTTTACACTCCTGTTTTTGCCTTTAAAAAATCAGAACTTAGGTACATATTCCTTTCTCTTCTATGCTCTTCTACAATTGTATTCCTTTCCTAATATATTGTCCATTTCCTTCGTTATGGGATCAGACATAGCTTAAAAGAAATAGATGAAGCGATGACTGCAGCTATAGTATTGGTAAAGGTGAAGATACGGAAAGATGTTTAAATATGTGCAATATTTCATTTAAATATTTATAAATCTGTACATCTCTATAATTAGATATTTTATTGATAAGAAAACTACAGTTGATTGAAATGGGGTACACTCCTATAAAATTGGAGTACAACACAAGTTAAATTGTTAGTCATCAAAAGCCACATCTATTTGATTCCAAATTCCAAATTCCATAAACATTTTGACATAAGGTTTTTTGTTTTTTTTTTTTTTTTTTTTTTTGTGTGTGTGTGTGTGTGTGTGTATCTGGTGGAATAACTTCTATAAACCTGTATATTAGAATAGTATCTATATTAATTTCTCCATGCAGCAAATTAAGATATGAAGTATTACATCTATATGCTGTTTGCTTGATCTGTCACCGAAAGAACTGTAATGAAATTCTAAACAATTCTATCAGTTAACTGGAAGAAAAGTTTATCAGCCATTTTCAATCAAGACCTAATGATTCCTCCTGAGTCTCATGGATTATGTTGTTAAATATATGAAAAGAGTAAATGTAAAATTGTTCATAGGTTTCTAGGACTGTCCCCTAAAAATCACTTCTTAGGGTTGTTTTGCCTTTGTCATTTCAAGTAACAAAGTCTTTTTTCTTCTTTTAAGTGACAAAACTATAAAATGTTACCAACTATCTGTGAATACTGCTTCTATCTTCTTGTGGCGGATATAGCTACATAGTCTGAATACCAGTGCTCCAGCAATAGGCATTTTGAGATGGACATAAACACATTTTTTTCTACTTACTTATTACAAAATATTTACAACTCCTTTGCAAAATAATTGAGCAATTTTTAACAAAAGAAACTATCTAGAGGGTGTCTTTTCTTCCTGTAAAGTTTACCATTATTTTATTAACTTAATGAATTAACTGGTGTTTGTTGAAAACATGAAATCCTAAAAGTATGTTTGGATAAATTCACTAATAAACTTTAATTTTATCAAAGCAACCTGAATTTTAGCCTGAAGTTCCGTGTTCCTGCTCTAAATTTCTCTCTATAATTTTCCTTCGTGCATCCTCAGGAGAATTTAAGTTTATGGGCCAGTTTGATGTAGTGTCTAGTTTGGGGATCTATGAGTAAGTAATATGACTCTAGTTTAGGAATATAACATGAGAGAAAATAAATAGAAATGTGATGTTTCATGTATGACTAAAATAAAACTCCCAGAATCTGTGTTTATTTGTTAAAAATCTTCTTTACATGCAGGATACGTAATATTGGCAGCACAATGCCAGAAAGTTAGAAAAATTGTTGCATTTACCTTCCACAGCCCAGTCTTTAGCAAAGTAGAGTAGTTATCCAGCATAGAAAAAGAACCATAGAGAAAAGGCAATTTCAAAACTGAATTGTTTGTGACTTACCGCATTTTTACTCATCAATTTGCTGTATAATTCTGGGTCACTGAGCCTGCATCAAATGCACAGCTTAAGATCTGATGGCTTTGAATGAATGAAAGAGAAAAGTACAGAATCACCTAAAAATGTCATATCTAAATTTTGGAGACAAATAAAGAGAGAACACAAGTGATTCAAAAGTAAGTAAAATGCACATAGAGAAGATTTATGAAATAAAGACAAATAAATGCAACTCTCAGGAGGCATGGTGTAAGAATATAATTTTGAAAAGAAACTACTGAAGGAAGCTAATATATTTTAAATTCCATCTGCTTTAATTCCATACTGAAATTAAGCCTAAAATGATTTAAAACATTTTTTAAAAATCAATGCACATATTAAATATTTAAAATAGTGATTACATAAGATTTTCAAAATCATCTCAAAACTTATAAAATTACCATGTATTAAGAAATACCTTAAATCCCATACAGTTAAAAATGGATATAAAGCATTTAAATTGAACTCATTTTTGTATCTTAAATATAAACAATTTAATATGTACTGTTTATATGCCTATTAATTTCAGAAATATAAATTAACTGTTTACAGTAGAATTTTCTAATCACAATTAGACTGAAAATAATAACAGAAAAATCTGTTTTCAGGTATGGAAATAAAAGAAAATGTAAGAAATATGAGATTAGACAACAATAAAATGACATAGAATCTCTGTGTCTGATATTCACCTAATACTAATGTTATAATTAATCTAATGGATCAGTTCCAAAGGTGATGCTGTATGTCTTAATATGAGTTCTTAAACATTTCAAATATCATATCATCTACAATTCTGAGATGAATTAGAATTCCCCAAACCATAAAGATGAACAATTCTTTTAAAAGTTTAAAAGAAAGCAAGAGTTGAGCTTTTCCAATGAAATACAAGGAAGAAAAAGCAAGATGGAAAAATATTCTAGAACCCAATGACTTTCCCAGACAAAATTACAAAAGGGCAGAAAAATAACAACAGGAGAAAGAAAACATGAGATCGTTAGATGACAATGATTAATAAATAACTGAATAATAGTTGTTCTAAATAGAGAGAACAGAGAAGGGGAAGATAAATTATCAAAAAAAAAAAATACTACAAGACATGTTACCAGAAAGTAAAAAATATGAGTTCTTCTAGATTCAAAGGCTCACCTACAACATTGTAAATGAAACTATGCAGCAAGCAATTGTGAAAAGAGTTAACTGAAGATTTATAAAGAGAAGAAAATAATATCATGCGATCGATTTTGCAAGATGTCAATGGAGCGATCCCTTCAGAATTTTGAGAGAAAACGATTGGTTATTTTAATAACTGTCCATGTGCTTAAATTAAATCTTCAGTCCCGTCATGACCCCAGAGGTCAGACTGTATGATGTAACTCATGTTCCGATATTCATAGGATTGTTGTAAAACAAACAAACAAAAAAAAAAACAAGTGCTTAAAAATAACAGAAATTTATCTTCTAAAGTTCTGAAACTAGAAATCTGAAATCAAGGCATGGGCAAGAATGGTTGCTTTAGATCTTTCTGGTTGCTTCCTCAAAGTTACCAGCAATGCCTGCCATTCCTTGGCTTGTGGTAGGCAAACTCCAAAATGTAACTCAGTTTTATATGGCATTCTCTTCTCTGTCTCTATCCTCTGCAGTCTTCATTGGCAGTTTTCCTGATATTATGATTTATTAGATCACTAAGTAACACATTCAGCAAGTTTTTCCAGCTACATCCTTGTGCTTGTCGCAAGAGCATACTATCCGGGTAAACAGAATTTTTCACATCAAGTACTGGTTCTTTTTGCTTAGCGTATCATTCTCAAATTTATCTTTTTCACATTTTAAGATAAGCAGTAAGAAGAAACCAAGAAGATTCCATATTTTGCTTAGAATCACCTCAGATAAAAATATATAAGATTAGTGATTTATAAATTCTACTTCCAACTCGCAGAAGAACATAATTCCGCCAAGTCTTCCAAAGCTTTGTAACAAGGATCAGTTTCCCTCCAGCGTGTATAACACTTTTCTCATTTCCATCTGAGACTTCCTCTAATAAACTCCTTATTTTAAAATACACACACACGCAGGCACCACTATATTCTGGTCACCTGTCATCCAACCGATTGGTGACAGAGGACTCTCACACTCTAAACAGGTCAGGATAGCCCAACATGCAACATCCCCAGTATGCGGTATAGGTAAGATTTTCAGCTGTGTTAGTGACATACAATCATGGCATAGGAAGAGAGACACTGCGTGCCACACAAAACATGGCGGTCACAGGGGAAATCAGGTGAAATTTAGGTGACTAGGGATTAGGTTGCCTCTTTTTCTCTCAAGGGAATGAAAGCAGTGTCTTTGAGTGTAATTTCCTGGTCAGGACTCGAGCAAGGCAAAATGCCTTTCTTACAAAGAAGGAGGCATGTCTGGGAAGGGCAGGGTATCTCATGGTTAGGTCTTTGGGTCGCTTTGACTCCCTAAGATCTCAAAACGGCATGTTAGGTTTTAGTTACACAGCAATAAGGGCTTCAGCATTTTTTTGGATGACACATTTCAGTCTATAATATAAACCTCAAAACAAATTTCAGTAAGTTATTTTCAAATTACATTTCCCAAGCTAAATTGGAGAGCTAAAAGTTAATACATTTGTGGAAAATCTATAAACTAGTGCTGTTTTTTAAAGTAACTGAATATTCAAGAGAGTGTGGTATGGGTAAAAGAACAGATAAACTTTTCAAAGTAGAAAAGAATAGAGAACATAGAAATAGATCTAAAATATAGTCAACATATATTTGACAAGGGACAAAGGCAATCCCATGAAGGAACAATTGTCTTTTCAAAACAAAGGGGTGCTGGAAGAACTGGGTGTTCTTATACCAAGAAAGGAGAAGGAAAAGAAAAGGAAAGGAAAGGAAGGAAAAGAAGAGAAAACAAAACAAAGCAAAACAAAACAAAACAAAACACCAACAAATTGAGGCAGTGACCTTACTCATTCCACAAAAACTGGATCAAAACGGACGACAGGTATACTGAATGTACAATGTAAAACCATAAAGTTCTTGAAGATAACAGGAGAAAATCTAGATAATTTTGGACTAATGAGTTTTTAGGTACAAGAATAGAAGTATAGTCCATGAAAGACAAATTTGAGTTGTACTTTAATAACATTTAAAAAATCTGACTTCCTGTACTGTGAAAAACACAATTAAGAGAAAGAAAAAGACACACCACAGATTGGAAGCAAATATTTGAGGAACACGTATTTAATAAAAGCCTTGTGTTTAAAACATACAATACATAATTCAACAAAATAAACAATGTGATTAAAAATGGAAAAAGATCTAAACAGACATTTCACCAAAAAGATACACAGGTGACACTGTCATTTAGTGCGTTCCCCCCACCCCCGGGGGTGAATATATTGGAAGCTTGGCACCAGTGTGGTGATCTGAGAGGGGGCAAAAACATCATAGGTTGGCGTTTGGTAGATGGTGATTAGGTCATTGGGGTTGCTGACTTCAGAAGACATTAATGCAGAAGAGAGACAGTTACTCCCACAAGAGTGAGTTGTTATAAAAAAACTGTCTCTTCCCAATCTCTGGCTTCCTGTCTTGCTAGGTGGTTGGTCTCATATGCATTCCTGCTATGATGTCATCTACCATGTCGCGACACAGCCCAAGAAGACCTCATCAGAGGCAACAAAGGCTGGTGTCATGCTTTTCAGTCTCCACGACAGTGAGCTAAATGAAACTCCTCCCTTTATTAAGTACCCAGACTCAAATATGTTGTTATAGCAATGAAAAAACAGACTAACACAGGTGACAGATCAGCAAATGCGAAGATTAGATGTCACAAAGAAATTACTAATTAAAACAACACTGTGATATTCTTTTAGGCCAATCAGAACAGCTGAAATATAAACCAATGACAATACAAATACTGGCAAAAATGTGCAGCAAAGGGAATTTTTTGTTCACTGCTGATGAGATTGTAAAAAAGCACAGCCATTTTGTGAAATACTTGAGTAGTTTCTTGCAAAGCTGAACATGGCCTTACTATAAAATTCATCAATTAATGCTTTTAAGTATATAGCTAAATGAATAGAAACCTTAAGTGCACAAAAAAGCCTGCACATGAGTAGTTTTATAGTAGCTATATTCATAATTGTTCAAAACTGGAAGCTACTAAAATATCCTTTAATAGGTGAAAGGACAAACAAATCATAGTGTATCTGTACAACGGATTGTTATTCCATGATGAAAAGAAATGAGCTATGAAACCACAAAAAGACACTCAGAAACTGCAGTGCATGATACCAAGTGAAAGTAACCAACTGAAAAGATTGTATAGTAGATAATATGCTGGAAAAGATGAAACTATAGAGACAATAAAAAAGATCAGCATTTGTTGGGGGAGGAAAGGAGAAGGAAGGATGAATAGAGAAAGCACAGGGGATTTTAAGAACAATAAAACTATTCTGTATGATATTATAATAGTGAATATATAGCACTGCATTTGCCAAAATCTGCAACAGAAAGACTGAATCCTAACATAAACTATGGGCTTTATTAATAATGTATCAATATTGCATTATTGATCATAACAAGTATATCATACTATTGCAAGATGTTAATAATTTGAGGAGAATGGAATAAAGGAATATTTTGTACTATTTGCTTCATTTTTCTGTAAACCTAAAACTGCTACAAAAATAAATATTTATTTTTTATAAAAGATGTATCAGGATAACAAAATACCTGGAAAGTCAGGAAAAGGAAAAACTATAATTATTATTTTTTTCTAATCTATTTTACTACATGAATAGGTAAATTTGTAGACTTAGTTTTTCAAAAGATAAATGATTGTTTAGAATTCAATTTAAATTACTGAATGAAAACAAAAGAAAAACAAGTAGGATAATATAGTAATATGTGTAAATTATGTCAATATAGACAAAAACAAAAACTGGTAGACTAAAAATGAAAAATAATCATAATAAATCCAAGTAGTTTATCTTTGAAAAATTGGGTGAAATGGAAGAGCACTAAAATATTTCTACTAAAATATAAATTATAAGAATGATAAATGCATAGTAGGAATGATAATGCTATTAAACTATAAATACAGATATTGGAAAATTGTGAATTATGTGCAACAAAATGTTAAACTTAAAATCAGTTATTTTTGATACTTGCCAAAATAACAAATCAAAATCTTTGAAGCGAAGATTAATCTGTTAGGCTGAGGATAGAGCTCAGCAGCACGAGTGCCCGCATAGCAAGCACAAGGTCCTGAGTTCAATTCCTGGTACAAAAAAATTAATCTGTTGTTCCTTTAGGAAAAAACAAACAAATAAAGAACTTCAGGACATGAAAACACACAATGTATGTCAAAGCCCTTTTTGCTATCCTTATGCCTTTTGTTTCTAATTGGAAAATACAGTTTTTCTACTTTTATGGTGAACAGCGATGTTTTGTCAAATGCGTGACTTGTAGAATGACTAAGTCAAGCTACGTAAAACCCATTAATTCACATACTTCTATTTCTAAAATGAAAACATTCAAAATCCACACTCTCAGCAATTATCAAATATACAACACATTATTATTAAGAGAGTCATTGTTTTACAACAGATCTTCTAAATTTGCTCCCCCTAATTGTAATTTTGTGTCCTTTCCTCAACATCTCTCCATCCCTTAACACTCTCCAGCTCCTGGAAATTCACCATTCCAATGTTTGCTTCCCTGGAGTCACCATTTTTAGAGAGCCCAAGTAGTATTTGTTTTAGCTGTGCCTGGTATATTTCACTGAATAAAATGTTCTCAAGTTACTGTGTGTTGTCACAAATGACAGGTATTTTTTCTTTATAAAGGTTGAAAACTATTTCAATGTGCATCTGTACCATATTTTCCCTTTCCATCCATTAGTTGATGGACACTTAAGTTGTTTTAATCAAAGTGCAGGTATCTATTTGACATACTAATTTCATTTCCCTTGGATACATACATGGTCATGGGTTTGCTGCATCATACAGTAGTTCCTTTTTTTTTTTTTTTTTTTTTTGTGGGTACCAGGGGTTTGACCTCAGGATCTCGCGTGCCAGCAGGCGCCCGTGCCGCTGAGTGATATCACCGGACCCCTTTTTCGTATGTGGGATCCGGGAGTCGAACTTGGGCCCTCGTGCTTGCAAGGCAGGCGCTTACGCCACTGAGCCATCTCACCGGCCCCAGTAGTTCCATTTTTAACATTTGAGGAACATCTACACCATTTTCTATAATGCCTATAGGGATTTACGTTCATCCCAACACTGTATAAATATTCCCTTTATTTCACATCCTTAGAAATATTTGGTATTTCTTGTATTTTAATAATGTCATCCTCAGTGTGAAAGGATATTTCACTGTAGTCTTAATTTGCATTTCCCTGATATTTAGTGATGTGGAGTATTTTTCATATTCTATTGAAAATTTTCATGTATTATTTTGAGAAGTCTTTTTAGGTCCTTCAGCTATTTTTAAAAACTAGGTTATTTTTGTTGGCATTAAGTTGTATTCATTTCTTACATATTTTGGATATTAATCTCTTACCAGATTCTTGATTTGCAAATCTTTTCTCCCATTTTGTAGATTGTCTAAGTCTGTTTGTTGTTTTCTTTGCAGTATATGACCATATTAGTTTGCTGCAAACCCATTTGTTTATTTTTGCTTTTGTTATTATGTTTTTGAGGTTATACCCTTCCCCCAAAAAAATCTTTACCCACACATAGTATCAGTTTTTCCATTACTGGAACAAAATACCTGATACTGCAATTTAAAGGAGGAGACAATTATTTTGACTCACAGTTTCAGAGAGTTCAGTCTATAGCTGACTGGTTCCAAGGCAGACATGGCATGGCAAAAAGGCCTACTGGAAAAGTTCTAGCTGCTCACTCCATTGCAGCCAAACAGCAGAAAGAGAGGGAGGAGCTGGTGATATATCAGGAAAGTCCTGCCCCCATGTCTAATCACCTTCTGGAGGCCCTGCATATGTACAAGTGAGACTTCTGGGTAACATGTTAGATTTAAGTCATACACTGGACCAATGTTAAGAAGTTCTTCGTCTGTGTTTTCTTATAATAGTTTTTTTTTTTTTTTCTTTTTAACGTGGGTACCAGGAGTTGACCTCAGGACCTCGCGCTCGCCAGGCAGGCACTTATGCCGCTAAGCTATCTCACCAGCCCACTTCCATTAGTTTTATAGTTTCAGGCTTTACATTTAAGTCTTTAATTAATTTCCATTATATTCTTTATCAAAAATAGTTATTCCAGTTATTATTGGTGTATAATTACACTAAAATGTAGTCACTTGATTTTATTTTAATCACAACTTTGGAGTCATATTAAGAATTTAAAACTTGACAGGACAGTTTTCACTTGTAATACATTATGTAGTTGCTGTCAGATGTCCACTAGAGTTACCTTTATTTCAAAGTTTCGTGGTATGAGGGTCCAATATGGCTCCCTGACATCATGGGCAGATACCATTGGCTGGGAGGTTCACTGAGGTTTCCACCAGAGTCCCTGTCATCTGGGTTCTCAGTAATGATGTCTTCTATGACAGCCAAGTTACCTCACAGGTTGCATGCCCAGAAACTACACAGTAGCTTCTTGTTTGTTCTGATCAAATCTCAGAGAGAGAGGTCTTACTGAGATTTATTTGGAGAATGTTAGCTAACAACCAATATTGTTATAGCTATCTTTTGTTCAAGAAAAATAAAAAGAGAAATTATTTTAAAGGAGTTTGGAGCACATAAGCCCAAAAATTTGATCAAAGACCAAATGATATACTCAAACATGTTATTAGGAAAAATAAATTACTAGTGTTGACTGAGATGAAGTTAACATACTACATGTAAATAAAAATAGGGAAAAATCAAAGGAGGTATTGGAAAAGCATTTTGGGAGAGATAAATAACTTTTTATATGTTATTTTCTTTAACTTTTCAGAAATAAATACCAGCATATTACACTCCAGAGAATATTTTTTAAAAATGAAAGTCTTAAGTTGAGCTATAACTTGACCCTGACATAAGAAGTTCAAAAATGAAAACAAAGGTAGTAACAAAAATAATTCAAAATGCTTATAAAGCCATATAAAGGGAAGGTAGAATCTAAGGCATACTCTGTTTATTTCTCAGCTCCAAGATGTTCTGTGTGGACATGGGTAAATCACTTAGCATCTCTATTTCCAAGTTCACCCATGTATAAGATTAGAATATTAACAATACATTTCACCTATACTAGTGGATTGATGTAAGTATCGATCTTGTGGTATTTTTCTACTTATTTATATATGCATGTATTATAAATAACTATTCATGCCAGTTAATATTTCATAAGTGGTTAAATACCTATAGAGGGGCCGGTGAGACGGCTCAGCGGCTTAAGCTCCTGCCTTGCAAGCGCGAAGGCCCGAGTTCGACTCCCGGAACCCACATACGAAAAAGGGGCCGGTGATATCGCTCAGTGGCACGGGCGCCTGCTGGCGCGCGAGGTCCTGAGGTCGTCCCCCCGGTACCCACAAAAAAAAAAAAAATAAATAAATAAATAAATAAATACCTATAGAATATTTTATTATTTGGATGTATCCTGATTCACTTTTCAGTTTGTTAACACTGGATATTTAATTATCTTCAATGTTATTCTTTCAAACTTTTGAAAAATTTGGCTTTACCTTACTCATTGGTGATTAGTAATCTCACACATAAACTTATTTGGTGAAACACAATGTAATTTTCTCAGTTTTTTATAGATATTCCTCAATTTTGATTTATAAGTTCTGAATTAATATATCTCTGATTCCTGTTCAACATTTGATGTTTTCTCTCTCTTTTCTATTGTAAATATCTCCTGATTTGATAAAAACATATATATTTGTTGCACTAATTTTTATTTGTTAAAATAAAATTGAATAATTTTGTTGGTCATAAATATTTAATCTTGGGACAGGGATATAGCTCAGCGGCACAGTGCCTGCCTGGCAAGCATGAGGTCCTGAGTTCAATTCCCAGTACCATAAAAAAATTAATCTTTGACATTTAATCATGTCTGTGCTACTTTATTTTAGATTAACATATGTGAAATAAAAAGGGTTTTTTAGTGTTAGAGCAAATCAAACATAAATAAAAGAAAGTATTCAACTCATTGTCAAGTGCATTGCAAATAGTTTCCTAAATTTTAAAACACATTTTAGGGGCTGGTGAGATAGCTCAGCGTCATAAGCGCCTGCCTGGCAAGCACGAGGTCTGGAGTTCGACTCCCGGAACCCACATATGAAAAAAAGAGCTGGTGATATCGCTCAGCGGCACGGGCACCTGCTGGCGCGTGAGGTCCTGAGGTCGACCCCCGGTACCCACAAAAAAAAAAAAAAAAAAAAACACATTTTAGTTTCTAATACTGATTTTTATTAGAGATCTTTTGAATTCATACTATTTTTATATCTACCAATTTTGACTTTAAGCTTATGTTACAGAAGATTTTGCATTTTGAAAATGATATTAACCAGGATCTGTATTTTCCAAAAGCATTTAATTTTGTTTGCTCTTATATCAGTATATTTAATTTACATAACACATGTTGGTATATAGTATGACAAAACATTTATCTTTTAAATTTTCCCCAAAATTAGTGATACAGTTTTCTCACTAACTTGAGATTTTATCTTTACTAAATTTTTATTTATCCTATTTGGATGTTTTTAAATTTATTACTGTGGTCCACTTATGCTTGCTCTATATCTGGAACACAAAAGCATTTGTTACATTTTGCTACCTAATAGCAAACTTCATCATTTCTATTCTTATGAGACGTTCTTCACTGATTATTTCTATTTTTTCCTAGTAATTTTTAACACTATTTTTAAGGTTGCACTTTTTAAAAATGTACTATAAAATGCTATAATTGTAAATTTGTAAAGTAATAATAGAATTTATATTAGTTTTTCTATCCATATTGTATCTCTGCATTTATTCTAGTCCTTGTTTATATCTCTTGAAAAGGGCTTAACTTTTTTAATGTAGGTGTTCACTCATTTCTTATTTCACTTATTCCTAGGTGTTTTGTGGTTTTGTTCATATTTTGAGTGGAATCGTTGTCTCATCCTTTATATTTTTCTTGCCTCATAGTGAATGAAAGTCCTCTTCGCTATGTTTCACTTCAGACCTAATCACTTTTAAGTCCAAAAGAATTTCTTGAGTCTCATAAACTTCCTAGTTGAACAGCTTGCCATCAGGGTCCAATCGGAAACATGAAGAAATTTATTAATCTGATCTTAAGCCTTAACAATCATGGGAAATGGCAAAGTGGACTCCACCAGACCATGTCCTCTGGTCTGAGGACAATGCTTGAGACCCAGAGAGCAGACAGCAGGAAAGAAAACAGATGGGGAAAATGTGAATGCAAAAATAACCTGAGCCCCCAAATGAGAGGTGTCTGGTAATACAGAATGATATCCTCGGAAGTTCTTGTGTCTGATTTGATCACATAGTGTCCCGCAGCATCCAAGATTCTTCATCATGACTCCCGGCTCAGACATAAAGGAAGCTGTTCATGGGATAGTAGAGTATCTGCAGGCCAAATGAGAGTCAGAGATGAGAAGCAACACGTGTGAGTTATAAGAGACCGGATACTTTATTCTTACCTTTATGCAATAAATGTAAAATAGGGTAAATAGATTTGGGATCATTTTTCAAGTAAGTATTTATTAAATCTAGGATCAAAAATGAGTCAGCATATGATTTACTTATAATTTTGTTTAAACCTCATTCATAATCTTTGACATAAAATTCTCTTTGGTTACTTTTTCTGACACTTAAAAATTATTTTAGCAAATATGTGCCCCTTTTGTATTCTCAAGATTTTCCCAAAGTATGGAATAGTAGAATAGTCACATATTTATATATATATATATATATTACAACTAGAAGGACCTATAAAACATTACAAAGGTCATAATAATATTTCCAGAGGAAAAATGTAAAATTGTTCTACATTTTGCACATGAACTCACGAACAATAAAGGATGAAAGGTTTTGCCAAAGGTTATACAAGAAGTAGTAATTACTAGAAAATTAAAATCCCTCTATCTTGTTTCCCTGGGCAATGCTTATTCCACTAAATGATGGTGAGGCTGCTAATTTGGAGGGTTGGCAGGCAATTCATCACTGTGGTCAGGAGGATGGACACTGGGGTAAGACTGCTTGATTCAGAACACCTTCTGGCTCTCTGTACTCCACTTTCCTCATTTGTCAAATAATTCACACTTTGGGAACTGTGAGAATTAAATGAACTATTTACGTAAATTGTCTTTAAAGCAGCACCTTTTATACCAGAAGCAATGAACAAATCTTAGCAATTACAAATAGGTAGAAGAGAAAAAACCTTGGATTTACTCCTCATTCCTTTTCAATTTTATTCTAAAGAAAGCAATGGAGATTCTTTCTGAAATGCAACTTTTCTAGTTTATTCTTCTCTAGTTTACAGTGGAATTTAGAGGTCATAAGATCATTGATTGTTTCAAATATTAAGACCTTATTGCCAATCTAAAGCTCACTAGCTCACAAATGACACCAGACTTAGGAAAATGGGTAGCAAAATAGCCTTTAAGCAATTGTTCATAAATTAATCCCCCCGAAAGATCTTAGAGAAATTATAAAATGACTATTAAAGTAGATAATGGTCCATATAGTTTCCACATTACATAGAAAAGAATTCCAATGAATTTTAATTGTAGATATTTGCCAAAAGATTAAACTATTCTACACACATTGGAAAGAGACATGACTTTCATTTTTGATTATGCATATGATTTTCTAAATACCTGTGTTCTTAAAAGCACTGCAATTTTTATTCCTTTTAAAAATTAGTAATTGCTTATTTTAGGAAATTTGGAAAATCAGGAAAGTATATGAAAAACAAAATGACCTACAGCTCCAAATCTAGTGATAAACATTTTAAAAGTGTTTTCCTGTGTATGTGTAGATGTCCAGATGTGCATGTTTACACATGCTTACATATACATGCTTATAGATACATATATACATATATACACAAATCTGCAAAATTTAGAAAAAATAAAAATGTAATACTGTTTTATTTGACGTGATTTTTTTGGGTCAGGCTTTTCACTAGACACTGAAGACAGAAAATTAAAAAGAAAAACAACACACAAATAAGAGACGTGCTGCAATAAAGCTTTCATTTTAATACACAGAAAAATATAACCACATAATTTTAACAAATTCGCATCATACTTTTAGGGTTTGCTCTCTACACCCATGTCTGAATCAGTAACTCAGTTTTTATAGTGATATTTTTAACTACCAACTAATTTTATTTTTGGCTTCTTACAAATGTATATCTTTTGAGTAATCCATGCATAAACATAATTAGCATTTTATGGCTACAACTATTTAACTAAAAATATGTTTCTGTCCAGTAGATCTAAGAATGTGATTGTTTTACCAAAGTAGCAAAAAAATAAATAATATCTTACATTATTCTATTGAAAACATGATGGATCATTTATACTTGAAGTATATTAAAATATTTTCAGTTATTCTATAATTAACTACATTTATAAATGATTTAATTATGAACTTATCTGCAAATATGTTCACAGTTTTATAGTTTTCTGTCTTGCTAATGGGGTTCTGCAGAGCCACAAAGTTATTTAAATTGCTATAAAGTCCAGATGACTAATTATTTTATTCCCAAATCAATGCATTGTGAGTTTTCTGTCCCCTAAACTACACTTCACCTGAATCCAATATCAGAGGGGAAAGAACACTTTAATGTGTATTACCTGCCAATATCTCTTTGGAAGAACCACGTACAGTAACACATTTGGGAATCTGTGTCTGGAAATTACACACTGCAAAGTAGGAAGCAAGGAGTTGATAGTGTACCTTCTGGCTTCCCATCAAAATTCTAGAACACTCGTCTCCACTCTGTTTTATATGAGAAAAATTTAAAGACAGAGCTGCTCATTTTCCTGTTACGTCCTCTGCCTCTTACCGCTTAAGTCCAAGTGATTCTTCTATACTATTTTCTCCTCTGTCTACCTCTTTATACTGCATATGGCCACGACACACACCATCGGCTCAATTCGAAAGCTTCTTAGGTGAGTACCAGCTCTCTCCTTTTCAACTTAGCTTTACTAAATGTCCCAAATGAAAGTTTTCCTCATGTATTAAAAACAACAAATAAAACTCAGTGTTTCATTTGGAAGTAATTTAAACTCCTCTTGGATGCATATAATATTATTGACTTAAATGTGAAATATTCTATCTAAAGAAAAAATCTAAAAGTTTTTTTATGTTGTAATTCATTTTTTTACATTTATGAATGAGGGAGGATAATTAATACAAATTCTTAATTGGCTTCAGAAAGAAAATTAACAGTATTGTTGAGGATATGAGACATCAAGTTTCTGGATGAGTAAGAATCAAAGCAAAGAACTACATCAGAGGTAAGACCTCCTACCAGAGGATCCTGATCTTTCCTGAGATTCCTCATGATCTACAAAACTGAACGCCGGAAAGATGAAGTAGAGATACTTGGGGAGGAAGTGGGAAAAGGTTAAAGTGGTCATAGGTTAAGTTCGTCCAGATTCCAGAGAATTGTTAGCAAATCCCACAGTAGTCTTGCCTGACAGGCTCAAGATGGACGGGGTAAAGGTGGAACTGCTTTGCTCCTTTCTCAAGAAGGCCAGCAGGAAATGTCTTCAGACACTTTTCCCTGAAAGACCCAGCCCTTCCATAGCTACACCAGGGGCCATAGCATCAAGCAAATACATCGCCTTAACTTTTCTTATAAGCACATCACATGTATTTAATAACTTCAAATCTAATTTTAAAATTTTTACAAGTTAAAATGTAGAATCAAAGGATATGCAACATTCTCTGAGGTCTGAATTAGAAGACACCTTTTTTGATATAACAGCCGCAGAGACAGTGTTAAGACACAAATTATTGTCTTCAATTTTGCAAAGAAAAAAAATCCTCCTAAGCTTTTTTTTTTTTTTAATGTGGGTTCTGGGAGTCGAACTCAGGACCTCACCCTTGCCAGGCAGGTGCTTATGCCACTGAGCCATCTCACCAGCCCTGGAGCTTATTTTTTAATCAAGCAGTTTAAAGAACCTTTAATTTTAAGAAAAAGGAATAGAATTATGAGTCAGAAGTGACAGATAAAGGAGGACAGAAACGCTAAAATGCACAATTATAGAAACAGCATGAAAACATGAACAACTGTAATACAGGAAAAGTTATGCTTTACATCAAGAGGCTTTCTTTAAGCTGACCCCCGAAGCGTACAGCAATATTATTTTCATTATTCTTTAGTGACTGACATGCAACAGATATCCAACAACAACAAATATCACAACACCAGCAACAAGAGAAGAATAAATAATTGAACTATGACAGTTAAATTAATCTCCTCGACACTTCCCTCCACACTTGCAGCAAACTCTACTTTGGGCCTTTACTCTGGTCAAATCTCCTCTATATTTAAAAGACTTCTATAACATTCTGCCCACTTTATCAGTCTTCCTTGACTACTCCATATCTCAGTTTATCTATCCATTCTCTGTGCTTTGTAGGACTTATCTATTTTATTGTAACTCGATTTACTACTAACTTAACACCTCCTAGCCCCTGGTCCTCCTGGCAATGAAAGTACTTTTATTCTCCAAATATGAACCTGCATCTATTTGTTTAACCTTGACCTGTCTAATAATAATATGGACTTCCTTAATAATGTATAGAATTACAGGTAAAGTGATTGGAACAGGGAAAAGTACATAGTAAATATTAAGTCAGTTTTAGTTATAAGATCACACACACACACACACACACACACACTCCAAAACATGAAGCATCCTTTTGTTTTGTTTTTTCCACCTGTTCTGGCCAGCACTGTGAGATAGGATGAAGAACACATATCACATAAATGCACACTATTGGAAAAGTGGCATCCATTTCAAGGATGCAGTCAGGAGATGTAAGAGACAGTGTCCAGCGGATGGGCTGTGGTGCTGAAGCTGTATTTTGTGCAGTGTGGAGAATTACCTGCACCCCGTGCAGTTTCGCCTGTGTCACTTCAGCCCTGAAGCTTCTCTGACTGTGCTCAGAGCTCAAAGAAGAGTCTAGGGGGTCATTACTCCATTATCTGCTTCTTTTTCTTTAGATACCTTTCCTTACCTTCGGTAACATTTACTGCTCCCATCTAAATTATAAAACTAAACTTATGTATGTTTATGAAATGCTGGAAGATAAAATTCATGTGGATATATGTATGGGTTGGGAGACATTGTATTCACAATCATCATCTCAGTTTCATCTCAATAGCAATAGTACAGTGTTATCTCTTCTTTTAAATTCTATTGTAATATTTCTAATTTCTAATTTTTTCACTGCAACTACTGTTGTGTAAACTGGCTTTTACATTGAAATCATATGTCCCCGAGTTCACAGAACACAAATTTTCATATAAAAGGAACTGTTGGGCTATAATTTTTCTTCAGTCTCTCATATTTTTGCATGCTTTATATCTCATTTTGTTCCAGAATGTCTATCCAAGGATGTTTCTGCAGCAAATAACCTTGGAAATTAGAGATAGAGTCTCCCTCTAGTTAGAAAGCAGATTTATTTCCTTTCCAAGATATAAAAGATAATGTCTCCATTTGGGGAAATACTTAGTCAATTTTCTTACAATCCACTGAAAGTATTAGGATTTCCTGGGAAACATATGATTCCCACACTGATGCAATTCCAACCAGACCACTCTGCCTTGCCAGAGGATCAGGGAAGGAGTCAAGGAAATGATACAAATATGAAGCACCTGCTGTTTCGTGCACTATCAGCAATAAGTTCTTTGTCTCCGATCTAGGAATCTTGTGGCTTCTATCAGGATGTATGATTTCTAACAGAATCCATGAAGCAAGTTAACTTGCAACTGGGGGAAAATCTCATCTTTCAAAGTTCTTGACAGAGAAACAAACATCCTTGTGTCTTACATCCTTGTAGATTAGCTTATTTTTCTGATCCACAGGCTAAAAAGAATTATTTTAAAAAGCATTGAATAATTAAATTTGATTTATACCTATTTCATATTACTTTTCATATATGAATGTGAATATTTCCTTGTCTCATAAACCAATTGATTAGGGTACTGTGTCCAGTTATAGTACTTGAATTCACTCCAGAAAGTTAAAGAATTCTACGCTTTGAAAACTCAGAAAAATAAAAGAATATTCAATTACCTTTCTAGCATGTTCTTCCCTTTCCCACTGCTAAGTAAATAGAGTAGCTATTAAATAACTGCTACAAAAATTAATTATGTCATGAGGAACAATTGGCTTAGTTGTTAGAAATTTGTATGCTAGTAAAAGTTGAATCTTACAAGAGGTGATCAAAATATATGACGAATGTTTAAATTAAAAAAAGAAAAACTGGGCCAGTGAGATAGCTCAGCAGCATAAGCTCCTGCCCGGCAAGCACAATGTCCTGAGTTCAACTCCCAGAACCCACATAAAGGAAAAAAAAGGGCCGGTGATATCGCTCAGCAACACAAGTGCTTGCTGGCAAGCGTGAGGTCCTGAGGTCGACTCCCGGTACCCACGTAAAAAAAAAAAAAAAAAAAAGAAAAAGAAAAACTTACTACAGTGAAAGACACATTACCACTAATCCCCATCAAAACAAAGCCCATCATCTTGAATGCCATTTTTCTATCCTTCACGCATCTTTCTGAAGCAGATGTAGAAGTCCCTTTTCATGAACGTCTTTATGAGATGTATGTACCGCTGCTGAGTGCCAGCCAGCAGAAAGGCGGGTTTGTAAAAATGTTAGAATGTGTCCTTGTCCACCTTATTCATTGGATCTGATACCGTGTGACTTCTGCTTCTTCCTCAAGTCAAAAAGGACCATGAATGGCAAACATTTTAAAACAATTGAGGACATTGAGGCGGTCACAGTAGCACAACTAAAGGCATTCATAATAGAGGACTTTTAGAACTGTTTCATTAAGTGGCAAAACAATGGAATAAATATGTTCAAAGGAAGGGGTATATTTTGAGGAAGATTATTGGCAATATGTCTTCTACTGTAATAATACTTAAAATTTAATACTATATTTTTATCACACCTCATATTTGAGGAAGTTGCTTGAACAGGTGAAAACTGGTGTCCTATGAATTATGACCTAAGAAAGGAAAATCTTTCAGGAGTGTATAGTATTGGGCTGCTTAACGGCATTTCTATCAGCAGTGCAGTGTACATAGGTCAGTTGTCTCTTAAAGTTCTCTTACGTAGTGATGTCAGAGGCATCTTAGTTTATGTACTGTTTATGTGATATTTGGACAATAATGAAGTGACCTAAGGGCGTTTCTCAGAAAATACCCCTGTTGTTAAACAATACACAACCGAATCTCCAAAGTATCGGGTTTCTCTATTGTTTGATATGTGAGTGATGATATGCCAAGAGATATATGCGTGGAGAACATAAGATTTTTAAGCTTCAGCACAAGAAGCCAATGCTGCTAACTGAATCATTCACTACAAGAGAGGTGTGCACACTCTTAAAACATTACTCTTTGTGGTAATGATTGGGTTCCTTTTCTTCAAGGGAGTTTTCGGAAAGTAGGTTAAAAGTCGCTCAAAATATTTCTCAGAAGGAATATAATCCATATTGGTGATTGATGTATGTAATTTTGACTCTAGTTTGTCTAATGTTGCTTTTATTATCAGATAACATTTTATGGATGAAACAGATCATTTCCACATAAATCAACTATGGATGGAAATGAACTTGTGAAATATTGGAATTGTCAACAGCGCTTATCATATTTGATTATGTTTTGCATAATTCTTTCACAAAAATTGTAAATCTACTTATCAGTGGTGTGTATTCTAAGCATGACCAAATGAGAGGTACAGGGGCTTCTATTTGCTTATCTTTCATACCTATACTTGGGTTTTTATTCCTTGTGACCATTGTTCTTTATGATATACCTGTCCTGAGATATCTTAATGTCATTAGTGTGATACTCTATTAGGCTGAGTTTAAAGTAAATTCTACTTTGAAAAAAGAATGAGATCAGAACTCACTGTTTCCTTCATCTTTGTGGGATGTATTTTGGCTATATAGGAAGAAAATAATCACCCTAGCATAAGCCAAAGAGGAGAGGACACAGGTGTTCTAGAGAGGTTTTTTGGTTAGTTCCACATGTGTGCCTTATGTTCAGGGCCTCTGCAGTGAGCCTGCCCTCTGCATGGACACCTGCTACCCTACCTGGGGCAAAGGTACAGTCATACGTGCACTCTCACTATCTTTTCAGCCAAATGCATGCTGGGCCACCAGCTGAGAATCAACTAGATACTTGCTCACAGGTACCTGCTACTAAAATGCTAATTGGATGTTTTGTGGCCTTCGTGACCAAAAGTAAAATGTTAGATTTAAGTATAAACTAAAATTGGAAGCAATATCTTATCAGGAAAGCACTACATTTGAAATTCAGTGATGGAGATGCAAGATGATTATGAAAGTAGATTCATCAGAAAATTTCAAAATCTTGATATGGCAGGGGAAACTAGTGATTCATTTGTCTGCTTTCTTATCTTAGGTCACAGAAGACACAGTGGACTTTGTACACAAAACCTGGCTACTGTGTAACTCTTTGAGCCCTGTGGCTGTCAGGGGCTTTGGAGTACCTAGATTATAAGTCAGTGCAGATACTTTAAACAGGGATAAATGAGTTATGTACATGAATTTAGTCCCCACAATAAATATAATCACTATGTATTGCAGACATGTACTAATAAAAAATAAAAATAAAAAAATTCTGTTAACAAAATGGGGTGAAATTATTTTAACAAAATAAGATTAAGATTATGCATTTAAGATTATGAGTGAAAAAAAGATTATGAGTGGATTAGTAAAACACACACATATTTGTGATTAAGTAAATGATTTAAGTAATGTTCAATATGACAAAGTCTTAAAATACTAAATATTTTCCCATACCAAGAATATTATGCTGGGCCAGTGAGATGGCTCAGCAGCGTAGGCGCCTGCCTGGCAAGCGCAAGGGCCCGAGTTCTACTCCCGGAACCCACATACAAAAAAAGGGCCAGTGATATCGCTCAGCGGCACGGGCACCTGCTGGTGCATGAGGTCCTGAGGTTGACCCCCAGTACCCACAAAAAGAAAAAAGAAAAAAAAAGAATATTATGCCACATATGTGGAGTGTTAACATATATGTCATGTAATATTAAGTGCTCTTATGTATTTTTAAGATACCAATCCACTGAATAACTTTGATTTAGAGTGGTCGTAGAGTAAAAATTTTCCCAAAATCCTTCGACTTAAATATCATTTTATGTATTTGGGATTGAGTAATTCATAGGACTGCAGCAGTAAATTGCTACTTTCAGTAGAGAACTGGTTTCATTGGAATTGCCCATTCCCTTTTATATTACCTTTCATATGGAAGATTCCACTGTGCTTAGTAATCAAGCTCTATTTGCCCAGCTCTGAGGGCTTACAGCTGGCCTTCCGCTGAGCTGTGCTTCTCATCTGGGATCCAGTTAGTTTCCCATTGGACAGCTGATAAAGGGAACCATATCACTTTCTCACTCCCCAACAAAAGATGTTTGGCTATTTTACAAAGCATTTGCTCAGGAATAGCTACAGAGACCATAGTAGTATATTGTCCATGTTAAGAATAGACCTTAAGGGAAATTAGGAGTGAAAGAATAATTAAATAATATGTCTCACTTATAGTTCAAAAGTCCATTTAAACACACACTAGAAGACTATTCAAATGAAAATGTGTTGAATAAAATGTTGTTTGAATTAGGTGTGACTAGGTTCATTATATATGACACATTACATGTGTCAGTTTTAAAGTAATCTGATTTCCAGTGCTTTATTATATAAATCATAGATTTTGTAATTGTGAGCTATTATGGAAAAGGGAAAAATATCCTGTTTTTGAAGGGTATAAGTAAGACTAAAGCATATTTTATATAGATATGTACCTTACAGAGTCTATAAAAATGTTTTGCTTTCTCTTTTTATAGTTCCTCAATGACTGTTACAACTGAGAAAAATTCTATAAAGTCACCTATAATGGGAAAGATGCAGGAAATTCATAAGGGAATGGAAATTACATGCCCAATATTCATATTTTCATTATTTTCCAGCATAGACAGTTTATTCTTTTTATTTCCTTACTCCTCAGTAATGTTAGAAATGACAAAAAAATGAGTCTTGTATGGTGTTACCCTTGGCAGATTTTGTAATATTAGAGATGACCAATAGCAACCAGACTGCTTACATGTTTTCTTCCCTTTTAAGGTTGGATTTCACAAATGTGCTTTTATTCATTTATGAGCTTGTATATTATTTGTCTGTTTCTAGTGTGAATGTTTTCAAACAGGATTATGGTGCATTCTCTTCTTTCCCTAATACATGGACAATGAGTGGCAAATAACTAATTGGTGTTCAATACACACAGAGCCAACGGAAAAGTGTGTATTTGTTTCTTATAGAAAGTAGCAGAGCCCACTGTGTTAACTCTAGCTACAATGTTTCATTGGCTGGGAGGCTTTCTACAAAAAGGTATATTGGATTTTCCCTTCAATCCAACAGGTATAGCAATTAGTAAGTGTTAAAAATGAACCTAATCTTAACAGTTATTTGATGATGACCATTTTTTTGTTCTCATGTAGACTATTAGCTCATGTTTTATTGCTGCAACTTACAGTTGCAGCTTTATGACATGGAGGGTTTAATTTGGAGTTCAAAATTGTTTTATGAATTTTATAAGAAATGTGCCACAAAGAATATGAAGCATGTACATATATAGTTTGCAAAAAGAGAAAACATTTTCAATTAAAAATAACTGGAACAATAAAATAACACCGAAAGCTTCAACAAATGGCAGGGAGTTTCAGTTGGGTGACAAACGATTTTAAGTGTACAAAAGTCAGTGGAAATGATAAAGACTTCTGGGGATTTTAAGTGTGTGTGTGAAGAAATGTATCACACCTATTTTTCTGAATCTGGAGAAGATAATCATCATCTGTAGTAAAGGGAAAATAGATTAAATAGGAGGGGGTGGCATAACACACAAAGACACAATGAGATATAATCCAGATATTTTCTCAAAAGAGCTCATTTCTGCCTCTGATTCTTGCTAACCACGGGACATATGGGCTTTGGGAAGAATCGGATTCTACTTTGCTACTTGACGCAGTATTTTCACAGATACCCTGTAAGTTGGATATAACTGGAATCCATGTGCTTGCCATTGTTTCTACCACATTAAATATTTAAGGCTCCTTTTGAATTTTGAAAAGACAACAAGATGTATAATTTTTTCTAAGGCTGTTTTTTGAATTTCTGTTTTCTTCGGATAGGAAGAAGATTCAGTATTTTTCAGGAGTGACCTAGAAAGTTCTCAGAGGTATCTAAGAATATGTCTAAAATGATGCAAGACTGAAAAATTTTCAGCGTGGAGTCCTTGTGTCTATACCTCATTAAGCTGTTCTTCATGATGGAGAACTCTTAAAATCATATTTTGTCTTTCAATTTTTTCAAAATACCTTCCTAGAAATTCAGAAACCCAGAATTACGTCTTATTTCATCTCTGATTTTCTAAATATCTTATGTCTATTTTCTTTCATTTTCATCATGATTCTATTGTAGTATATACATTGTGTATGTGGGTGTGCACACTAGTGAATTATCTCTGTAAGGTAAAGATGATTCATTTTCCTCTAAAATCATTATACTTTTGCAACAAATTCTTTCAGACAATGACACACATTTGTTCTCAGAACTAAACAGCAAATAAAATATTTTCCATTCTCTGCTACAGCAACACAAGAAATAGAAGTTGAAAGGACCTGAAATAGCCGGGAAATACATCCCAGAACTAAAATTTTTCCAAATTTTTAAATTTGCAAGAATTTTAATTGTTGGAAATGTTATAGAGAAAAGAGAAAGTTCAGTAACAACCAGTATAGTATACATGAGATAGCCATAACTCTGGACATCTCGGAACATTTATCCATATCTTTATTAGTTTTGGGAACAAAAATAATGATAAATATTAATTTATAAATGTTTCATATTCCAAAACATGGATTTTCAATCATAAAAATAGAATGAGTGGATTTGATTTCAATTATTGTTTTAAGAAAGTGCAAAGTCTGCTTTGAGATAGTGACACATAAACCAAGATGGAATAAGGAAGTGGTTGCAGCACTCAGATGCATTTAAATCTCTAATCTACAAGCAAGGACAGAGCTAGCTTTTTTTACCCTTTCTTGCCTAAATAATAATTAAGTTCATAAATTAATATTTAACATCTGAGCTACACAATAATTAAACCCATGTGGTTATCAGTCAGTTGTAAACCTTTTCCTAGAGTTGTTTTCATAAATTATATATAGTTGATTATATGGTATTACTTTACTTTCAAGTCATCATTTTCTGATCTTTATACAGTTTTCAGAAAATTGAACCTTCCCAAATATTGTAAAACAGAGGTACCGAATCAGAAATACTACAGCATATTGGGAGTCAAAGTGCCGATCCTGAGTGGTAAACAATCCTCTTGCAACAGATACCACTAACTGACCTTCAAGTACTACTCCCCCTGCTTTCTTTTGGTAAAAGAGCCTCCAATTTTGGCTAAGCCCATGACTTTCTAGATATAGACATTGTTTATCAGCCTCCCTTGTTGTTAGGTGTGATATTGTGATAGAATTGGGCCAAGGACTGAAATGAAGTGAGACTTACAGGCCACAACCTGCGCTTTGTTTTTACCAATTTTCTCTTCAGGGGCTAGAATGCTGATGGGATGCTCACATTCTACATTTATCCAGGAGAGCAAGCAGAATACTTCAGAAATGTTATAGTGATAAGAGGAAATTAATCTCTGAGAGTAGATGTCTTAATTGAGAAGAATTAGCCTAAACAATAATTGGACTTGTCCTTTTACCTATAAATATGTAACCCCCCCAAAAAGTTTTCATTTTAAAACTGTGCTATTTGATCTCTATGACAGGCAAATTGATGTAATGTTCCAAATTTTAACACTCACCTGAACAATGCAAATTGTTGTAGAAGCTAGGAAGGGTGGTTTTCATGAAGCAACACTTTTAGTTCCATGAACGGACACTTTATGGGGCCTTTGCATGCTCTGCTTGTGCACACTTTGTCATGGGAGAGATACAAAAAAATTCATGCTAAAACTCCTGGTTTGAATTAGAGGTTGGAAGTCTCTCTTCTTAGGATATACATAAAATGGCTATGAAGATATGCCTAATTCAAAAGAAAACTTAGAGTAATAAAATAGTTTAATTTCATATGCTACGCAATATCCTACACAGAGGGATGTGCTTGACAAAAAAGAAGTATAAAGGAGAGAATAGCTGGTACAACTAATGTAATCAGAGAGCCATAATGTGACAAAGGAAATATACTTAGAATAGTAAAAGATTTTTCACTGAAAGACAGCCCAAATGTAGTCAGGGAGCAAATAGTTTATCGCAAATAAAAAGTGTACCTTGGAGGATATTTTGCCTTCTTGGGGCAAGGTTTTGCTTGGACACGAAGTCAGAGCTTATAGATTTGTTGTCATTCATGAATTTTCCAAGTTTCTATATAGGCTGCCTTTGACATATATTTCTGATGCAACACCAACAAATTTTCTATTGGTTAAAAATCCAAAGAAGCAACATTCTCTATCTTACTTAGATAAAATGTATTAATGCTCTCACTGACAATATTAGTTTATAGTCAATCAATGCACAGAAATTAAGGAACATATTTTTGTCTCATTTTGCCACATAATTAAGAATTTTAGGGGGCCAGTGAGATGGCTCAGCGGCTTAAGCGCCTGCCTGGCAAGCGCGAGGGCCCAAGTTCGACTCCCGGAACCCACATACGAAAAAGGGGCCGGTGATATCGCTCAGCGGCACGGGCGCCTGCTGGCGCACAAGGTCCTGAGGTCGACCCCCCGGTACCCACAAAAAAAAAAAAGAATTTTACTTCAGCATACATAAAACTGAAGACTATTAGATTGTACACCAAGGATTTTAAGTTGATAGATTATTTGATGTGTCCTAGTAAAATTGAAATGCTCTGTTATATTGAATGGGATTTAATACAAAGTTAGAGTATTTTTGGATCCAAATGATACAGTTATTAAAATACAAAAGAGCACTTTATAAGTAATTTTGCCTATAAACTCATTCTGGAATTTGTCTGTTGACAGTATAGGACCTCTATGTTCATTACAAATGAGAAGAGAAAATAAAATATGCTCTACTTGTAATTCATCTAATAAATTCTCCAAGTGCTTTCCTAGTTAGTAAATCATCGATTCTCACAAGTGTCTAAGCCCAGAAAGTCATAAAAAATACATCACGACCATTGTCAGATGAAACTTTTTAGCACTGGAAATGTCATGTGACTTTCTGAAGATCACAGAGCAAATGATTGCCAAATGTTAGATCAAAAGCTAGATCTCTTGGACTTTGGATCTCTTGAACAGAGTCAGTTATGTTCCCATTTAATTTAAACTGTAGCCCAAACTGATTCCTCATCTGTTAAAATTTGAGATTATTTTAAAATATATCTAGACTCTCATAGCTGGTTTTTACATCTAACTTCATCTTCCTTATTGCTAATATGACTCAGATTTTATTTAAGATACCAATAAAATAAAGTTAAAATTTCAATTTCCATAAGTCTCTTTTAAAGAACAGTGGCCATATGCCATACTGAAATAGTTGAGGCTAATGAGATGCAAATGAAAATGTACCAAATTGGACTTTAAGGAGTACAGGTATCTTCTGTAGAATTAGGAAAGAATCATGCTACGTGTCCTCTTCACCTTGGATCTTCTCATTCTGTCTGCCTGGAATACAAACATAATATGTTGGGATGCGACAGCTATCTTTGCACCATTAAGAACAAAGAACTCACACTAGGAATGGCAGAGCAGTAAGCTAGAAAGAGCCTTGCTGCTTTTTCCCAGCATCTGCATCAATCTGTGTCATGTGCCTCTGGATGTGGTGATACAGTAGAAAATAAACCCTCACTGGTTTTCGCTTCTAGAATCAGGTTTATATTGCATAAAGTTGTGTACTTTTAATATCAGAAATTATGTTCAATTTATTCTTTTCATTATTTCCTCTTTCTTCTATAGATGTTCACAGGAAAACCCAAGCATCTGTTATATGTCAGGCATTGTCTGATAATGAGAATGCAACTGTGAAAAAGACAACTTTCCTACTTTCATTGAACTTGCTTTCTAACTGAAGGGTCATATCATAAATATGTGAAAAATAATAATGCAATTTCAAGTCCTATTAAGATTTTGATGATAATACACAAGGGCAAAAAGGCCAAGAGTAATGACGGGGTGATTGTACATAAGGCCTCATTTAGGTAAAAGAATATGTCCTAGGAAAATCATTAGCACAAAGTCCTGACCCATGAAGATCACTACACCTGAAACGGGAACTAAGGCATGAAGCAAAGGAAGTAGAGAGGCCCTGAGGTCTGGATAATCTTAACATCTGTTGAAAATAACAAAAGGTCCCATGATTAGACAATACTGAATAAGAAATATCATGTAGCACATCGAGATTTAAGAATGTACTAGTCCCCTCTTATGCCCTGCCTTATACAGTACCTGTTTGATAGGCAGAAAATGAAACAGGAAAAAAGGGTGACTTCCAAAGGGAGTAAGTTTTAAACACATAGTTAGAAAAGACTTCATGAAGATTACATAAATTTTAGCAGGGATCCTATTGAGGTAAGAGGGCAGAACACTTAGGTATCTGGGAGAAGTTTCTAAGAAGATACAGCAAAGGCAAAACCCCTGAAGAAGAAGTTGTTTTAACAAATCAAAAAAAAAAAAAAAAAAAATGAAAGACCAGTGCAGATAGAGTGAAGCAAGAGTTGAGAAAAATAGGAGGAGAAGAGGTCAGGTAAGCTTTAAGGATCCAAAGACTGTTGGAAGCACTTCATCTTGCACACTGAAAGAGATGATGGAGTCAGTGAGATAGCTCAGCGGCATAAGCGCCTGCCTGGCATGCGTGAGGTCTTGAGTTCGGTTCCTGATACCCACATAAAGGAAAAAAAAAAAAAAAAGAAAAAGAGATGATGAGCCTCTGGAGAACTGTGAACACAAAAGTGAAGGGAACATCAGCTTTAAATGAAGCATTCTGCATGCTGGATTGAGAATAGTTTATCAGGTGTCCAAGCAGTAAAAGGAAATCATTTAGAAGACTGGTTCAATAAAGCAGCCTTCCTGTAGTAATAGTAATTACATATTTTTAAGTCTATCATCTTTACATTTATAATCTTAATTTATTTATCTTCACTCTGACCTATAGGATGTCTGTATTTTGATTCCAAGTTGATCAGTTGAACATGCTTTTAAATACCTAACCTGTCACCTATTGTTTCTAGTAAAAAAAATAAAAACTTTTTGTTCTATAAAAAATTCTTAAATTCTTCATTCTTTA
The DNA here is from genome assembly GCA_028451465.1 of Erethizon dorsatum. NCBI lineage: Eukaryota > Metazoa > Chordata > Mammalia > Rodentia > Erethizontidae > Erethizon > Erethizon dorsatum. Next base: position 22,473,590 of record CM051824.1, read on the forward strand.
CTTTTTGCTACCCACTGTTCTTGTAGAATACTGTCTCATTTAGCTAGAAATAATTTAGCTAAAAGTAATTTGATAGAAAACAAGAGAGTTAATGGTATCATCTATTATAGTGCTTTTGTGGTTGATAATATTGGTGAGCCATGGAATAATTTCACCTACTTTTTAAGTGCTGTAACGAGTTTTTATTTGCTTTGTAAAATAGTCAGGATTTCAGTATTTTTTAAAGGTTTTTAAAAGTAGTATCCAATTTGGATAATCTTTCCCAAATAACTAGAGTTGAAAGAAATATTGTTATGGAAAAAAAAAAGAAATCTTCTTAGAAAACAAATTTGAAGGCAAGTACTTTTACTTTTAATCATTTTTTGGGGAATAAAACAAATATTTGACATTTTTCTTGCTTATATGAAATTCACAGATCATTTTCTTTAAGTGACAGTTTAATTCATATTCTATTATTACAACGCTTTTGCAATACAGAAAGATATATTTCTGTTTGGTTTTGGTTTTTAAGAGTATAAATATAAGCTAGTTGTATGTTGATCTAGGCATTGTGGTATCACATCACTGAGCTGCGGGTAGCTAAATCCAAGATGTACAATCTCAACTTTTTTCATTCTTTTTCAGACTCAACAGCAGATGTCATATGGCTTAAAAAAAAAAAGAACCGCAGGGGGAATCAAAAGATAATACACAGCCAGGAAGGTGAGGCTGAGTTTGTTCTCTTGCGATGCTGTGGCCACAGCAACCCTCTACTGCTCCTAACCAAGTGGAAGAAACTCAACTTAATGCTGAACCACAGAGCTGCTCTTTTCCCCCTCAGCAGACCCCTTTCTTTAGGATACATAAAAAATAGTCTTTGTAGTCTCAAGATGGCCTAACCTATTTTGTAAATAAGAGATGGGGAAGTCAATAAATTTGAGAAAAAAATATTATATTAACCTTTTTGAAACAGTCCAATATAAAATAGTTTTATCTACATTTTTAAATGATGATGAATACAAAACAAATGCACCTCACCTTCTAATACTACAAATGAAGTTTTAATTGATGTGCATTTTGATGGAAAAGAGGTAAAGAAGAATAACTTCCAATTTTCTATAATTACACCAAATGTGACAATCTTTAACACTCACCACTTCGTATGTTTTCCAGAAAAAAATAAATACCACTGGGGCTGTAATATACCTAACTTTAAACCACCAGAGTGCTACAAAGAATAGCACCAGTTCAGTGCTGTGTGTACTCTGGATAAGGAAGATATGTTTGCATGTTGAATGACAACCAGAGTATTTGAGGGACACAAGAAACAAATAAACAGATTTTAATAATAAAAAATATTAAAATGTCCTGCTATGAATAATTGACAAGTAATTAGATATTTACATGAGCATTGACATTTATATTTAAAGTGTAATTGAACATTTTATCAGATAAATCACCAAATGTGCAATTTGCCAATATCCTTGAATTGTTTTATCACTGTGAGTCAAACTCATTTAAATAAAATATCTCACGTTGAAACTAACCCAAAACTGCCATGAGCAAGGCAACTTTGAAGTACACTTTGAAGTACACTTGGGGTTTCACTAGGCAAATGAGAATATATCCAGAGTCAATGGGGTGAAATGTAGCGAAATTGGTCAAGATAGTAATGCTAACACAAGATGCAACGAAGACCGATAAGCCTAGATTTATCCATATTAATGAGCAGTGGCAAAATGAAAGGATCGGGTTTGATATGAGGGAATACAAAATTAGAAATAAAACAGGTGAAGATTCTAAAAATATGTAATCATAAAACAGAGATTGATAAAGCAGAAATGAGGTTGACGAACATTAGACTAAGCTGTCAATCCCCCAATCTATCTGGGTTTCAAATACATTCTATTGGAGGAAGAACAGACTGAAGGGTGAGTTAAGTCTAATGGTCCCTTACAACAGAGGGAATTCTGTTGCCCATCCACTCTCAGGCATTGCCCCAGGCCTGAAAGATCATAATAACCCTGAGACACATTGACCATGACAAGTGAAAGTAGGCAGCTAGGTATCTCCATGTTGTATTCTCATTGGCCTATCAAAGGTATAATCTGAAGAAGTTTGTCACCCTAGGTAACGTGGACAGGCATAGGTTGACAATCAGGGTGTTAATTGTTTTCCTGTATTTTCAATTAGTCAAACACATATGAAGATTTTAATATTCATTACTTAATTTTTTCATCCCAGCATTTGTTCAACAAAAATATGATATATATTCATTTGAGAAACCAAGATTATGCTATTTGTACTATTGCATTAACGGAATGCTTCCGCACACTAAATTCTGATGCATGGTAGAATGGCTACCCATATTTTAGCAAACAGTTGGAGTTATGTATACAATGCCAATGTGGGAATTAAATCTATGACAGACATAAGCCCAAGGCTGGCCTGAGGCGAAGCAATCACAACAAAAACGAGGAGGAAAAAAAAGCAGTGGGGGAGACTGAAGAAAGTTGTTTTATAAATCTAAAAAAAGTTTTGTGGCTGATGCATGGGAATATATACTTGAACAACAAATAGGTGAAAATGGTGTCTGAAATGAACGATTTTGACATAGAATGAAGTGATAGATAAAACAATAAATACCATTTTTCTCAACAAGCAGACAAAAGGAAACAATAAACAAACAGAAAACAAACTTGATTGAGTGTCTATCTTGGACAAAATACTACGTTAGATGGTGCATATATAATGCCATCTTTAGTTTTAACATTCATTGTACAAGATAGGGAATCAGTTTCAGCATAACCAATATACCACTTGAAAAACAGCCATTTACAGAAGATCTATGCAAGTTACAAAAATGCTTAGTATCTCTGTATGTTCAGGTACACTTTGAAGGCAGTATCCACACTCCAGAGATTTGTTCAGCTAGCGTTTTCAGATTGATAACTTTGTATTAGCTTCTCACTCTGCACCACTACACCGTCAGCTCTTCAGGTAAGCTCATAGCAAATGATAACAAATCCAATCAATAGAAACAAACAGAAACATTATTTTTATTTGAGAATAGATTTGGAAAAAAATCACCTATACACAGAAGAATTAAGCCAAAAAAGTAGAACTTAAGTATTTTCTTATGTGTTGTAGTGTATTTTATGCTGGGAAGAACGTAGTAATCTATTGGCATTTTGACTTTCAAGAAAGCTACGTGATTGTCACAGTGAAACTACATTACTGATTCCATTTTTTTTCCAGTCGAGTAAAAAGAATCTTAGTAAAAGTAGGGAGTGTGTTAGCCACAATGCCAACAAAAAGAGGTGAGAAACCTGCTTGCCTCCATAGTCTGTGTGCTTTTTGCACTGCTAATATGAACTTCAATTTTGTTGAACATGGGATCAAAACAACCTTTATTCCCTGGGGTCTCTTCCATAATGTCATTATTTTTCATTTTTAACCAGTGTAAAGATTTACTTTACTTTATGACAAAATTGTCAAATAGGAGCAGAAAGACAATTCCAATGTGAAAATGGATTAATGAAAACCTAGGGGAAATTTTAGAATGAGAAGAAATACCATAGACCCTTTAAAAATAGAGGCACTTCCCTGTCTTGGGGACATTAAAGTTCTCATCTATAAAAGCCACCTACAATAAACTGAACTACGCTCAGGTCATTCACGTTGGGAGAATGAGTTAAGCAAAGTGTGAACTTCAAGCTGTCACTTTTGAAAACTGTGAGACCAATCTAAGACTTTACCTCTAGCAATCAAAATTGAGAAGTTAAAAAATTAAATGAAATAGCTGGATGTTGCTTTTAGTGGAATTGATGCCTTTAGTTTAAATCACTGCTGGTAGAAGAATATAAAAAAAGCACTATTTTTTATTGACTTGAACTAGATCTCAAATACAGTTTTGACAAGCTACAACTTATCCATGAAAATAAATGTAAACACTATTAAGGAATCTGTACTGTATCCTGTAGGTTAAAGTTGGGGTGAGAGCATCATTTACAATTTATAGTGGGCAATTCTCCCAAGGATAGATCCTATTCCACTCCTGTATTTCTATGTCATCCTATACTAGTTCTTATACTATTCACTTTTTTAACCATGGAAACTATGGGTTATTTTTTTGTTTTGTTTTGTTTTTTAGTGCATGTTTGTGATACATAATGAATACATTCATGGTTTGGATCTGGTGCATATACATATCACATCTTAATCTTTTTCACATTATTAACTGATAAATTGTAATAATGCTCCCTTCTAAATAGGCACAAGACTATCAGGTTTTTTTAGGATTGGGACTGGGACTTGTTCACTTTTATACCAGCACATCCTGCCCTGATGAAGTCTACATTGTCTCAATAAATACTACAATGGATTATGGGATTTTTTATTTTAAAAATTCTCCTGAGGGTTGTAACCTGGATCAGAGTGAGGGAAATTGGAAGCAAGACAATTTGAGATTATGGCTTTTGAATAAGGAAAAGATAATGCAGGCCTGATCTAATCCTGGGGAAGAGAAGTTGGAAAGATGGTCGTGTTTTTAAGTATTTCAGCAAACAGAATTAAGTAAGATAAAAATATAGATATAAAAATAAGATGAGAGATATAAATTTACATTTATACCTGCATATAAAAATAAGAAAGGGAGAGCAATACATTGAGGTCTGTCTAGATGACTATGTGAGTAGGAATATAATTAATCAGCATTGATGATGCAAAGAAATAAGCAAGCAAGGGATAAAGACTTTTAACACTTCATGGTTTTATGTCTTATTTCTAGGTGTCAACAATTATTCATGGCCCGGGTAAATTTCTGTAACACCAAACACTGCAGCATATCACCATCAGGATTTCAGCCATTTTTGTATTACTTCTTAGCCTTATATCTGTTCAAAGTCATTCTTTCATAATTAAGTAGCACGTTATTCTTTTAGGATGAGTTATTTTCCTTGTCAAATATATTTTCCTTAAGCAAGTCCTTCAGAGTTATTTATATCAAGTGTGTTTAGCTTTGTTGTCATGACTGAAAATAACTTGTGTTCTCAGCCTTCTTAGCAGTTTTCAAGAGAAAATGTTCAGCCAACTTCCAGAGAGCACATAAGTCAATTACATTTGTTGAGTCTTGATTTATTGACTGAGATTTTGTGCTTAGTCATCATTGTCATCTTCTTGTGCTATGGTACAAAGAAAAAGGCAGAGATGGGGAGGAATCATTAAAAGTCCTTGAGGCTCAGTTTCTCTGTCTGTAATAATCCCTTTCTCATCAAGTTGCTGCAAAAAGAAATTAAATATTGTAAGAGAGAGTTTCAGCTACAAATTTCCACCACTTGCCTATCTATTGGTTCAATTCATGCTTATGCTAGTACTCAAAGATTTTTTCTTACATAAGTAAGATAGAGAATTAATGAATAAGTGTGAACAGCAGAGAACTATCAAAGTAAGAGGTGGAAAACTTTGTATTATTTTAATGTGTAGATAACACTAAAACTTGTCAGATATATTTTATAAAAGTGTCAGAATTTGAAAATAGTTCAACAGGCTGAAATAGTGAATTGTAACTAACAAGGTATTGAATGGTGTAAAAGTAAAGTTGACAGGAGTTATAAAAGGCCTGAGGACTTCCAGTTGATGCCTCATCTAATTAACCTACAATAGGGTTTCCTAAAAAGGAAACTCTATCCTAACCTGCATTGATAAAGGCAAAGGGTCCAGAAAAAAAGAAGATAACAGCCTGCCAGCTAGGTTATAGACCAGCTGGGCAAGAAAAGAGCCACTTCCAAGAAAGCTTCTTTACTAACAGATGTGGTGCCAGGCTGGGTGGCAGAAATAGAGCCCCGGGTGCACTGTCAGTGACGGCAGCTGTGTGTCCTCTCTCACACGGTGGTATCGGGGTAACCAGACCTCCAAAACTATGCTCCAAAACTGAGTGCTTCAGTGAAGAAAGCAAGAGCTTTGTGGCCTTTCATGACAAGCCTTGGAAGTCAGGTATCACTTCTGCATATTTTATTGTGTGAAACTTTTGGGGAGGACATGCAGACTCAAAGGATGGAAACAGTTCTCAGCACATTTTAAAATTATCTCATATCATTTCAAACTCTGAAATACTATAATTATCTATCTCATATCTGAATAAAAGAGGCAGATTTTGACTCAAAGTGAAACAAGAGCTTATGTTCTAAACTGAAAATGGAGGTGATATGAGCTGCGGAAAAAATGTTCAGGTTATTGAAGAGGTGTGGGGTTCAGGAATGTGTGAAGATCTCTTATTCTATGATCTCAGGACAGTGAATAAAAAATTCTTGGTATTCAAATGTAACTTCTTGAAGGCAGTGTTCTAAATAATAAAATTTAAATGAAGGTGTATTTAAAATAATTTTCAAAGAATAGACATAGAAGAAATGAGAATGTATTGTTTTTAGCAATAGGTCATCATCAAGAGAATAGTGGAAAGTCATTAACAAGGCAACACACTGTTCCAAATAAAGTATATTCTGGACTATTGCCATATCCAATGGGAGATTCATGAGAAGGAACTGAATGTAATTCTATATGAAAATTTCTGGATAATCATCCTTTCTGATTTAGAATGATGATTATTTCATACAAAGCAAAGAATAAATTAGGAAAATATCAGTTTGTTTCCTATTGAAGGAAGGCAAGGCAATTTATAAATGGATCATTTTTAAATTGCAACTGTGAATTCGTGGAGCCAGTCTTTTAGAATAGGCTCAGCTAAGAGAAAAAATGGAGAATGCTAAAGATTATGTGTGAAAAGCAGAATCAGGTCCCAATGAGGTATGAATTGTCGATTCAGTGAAGGCTTGAGCTATGTTCCAGAGCTGACATGTAAGATTAGGGGTTTGGAAGTTCTGGAAAAAATTTAAGCAAAAAATGCTAGGTGAAAACTGAATAAATTGGGTAAACACATACTTAAGATAGACTTTTAGATATTCCAGGTGTATAATCAGGACTAATCTATAAGCTGAGGCAGCAGACAGACACCATGGAAAAGGAACAGGATAGGAATGTGTATCACGACAGTAAAACATGGTTTATCCATTCGGCAGGGATAACTGAACATACTGGCCACATACTAAAGAAATTTAGCTAGGCAGAAGAGAACAGTACTGGCAAATCCAGATTGTGTTATATGTCCTTGTAGTTAATTATCAGACATAGGCAATTTTGCACAAAATGATTTGCAGACCAAATCTTTCTGAGAAGTTTAGCTGCTAATATTTCAAGCTGGCTTTGTGTGAGGATACAAGACAAAGCAGTTAAAGGAAGTGAGTTTCTTCGTGGGTTTAAAGCACAGTGGTGGTGAAGCACTAGGGAAAGGACAGGGCATTTAAAAGAAAGAAACACAGTCCTCGCCCACCTCATATGCATCAGAGAATTTGCCTGGGAAATTTACCTACTATCACATGGCAGTTGTTAAAAGAAATGTACAAGTTTGCATTTTCAAAAATAGAACAGCATACATGGTAGGGAGCCCAAGTAAATAATGATTGAATAATATATCTTTCCATTGTTGTCCCTCTTCGTTTCTAAGCATCTTCATCTTTTTCAGCCGTGTGTCCTTCATTACATGGGTTACTTGCTTCTGGATTTTATGTTCTGGTTTCTATATTTAGATGTTTTAATTGACTCCTCTCACTAAGCAAGGTGTGCGACTCAATCATTACTCCTGATTAGCACATTGTTCATTGTAATTTGCTCTTCAAGGTTTAGTGACTTCACTTGGTTGGTTAAATTTGCCTAACACAGACATGAGCTATGCAAGAGAAAAAGAAAATTAATATGGTATGCTTGTAAGAGTTTGGAGATTAATGGACAAGAAAAATGTAAGTGCAATTTAAAGTAACATAAGTGACTTTTGGGTTTAAGTTCAATAAAATTGACATTATTTTAACTATGTCTGTACAAAATATATTTTTTCTCTTCTCTGTTTCATTTTTCTTTCCTGGTTTTGATTTTTGAATTACTCATGAAAATACCTGAATATAAGAAGAGTTTTAATTTTTAAAAGGATGTTAATCAGTCTAAACTAGTCAGTCTAATTTAAATTGGTTTTTATTTTATCTTTTGTTAGAACTAGATTTTTTTCAAAGATCAGTGAATCTATGGATGCTGATGTTTCCAAATGTTTTTCTTAATTACAACAGACACAGGCTAGTAAATTCAAAGTACTGTTTTATTCTTATTATTTTTTTCAGTTTACGTCAATACTGTCTTACTTTTCTCATTGCTGAGACAAAACACACAGTGCCTGAAAGTTAAGGGAAGAAAGGTTTATTTAGCTCACAAATTGTAGAGGTTTCAGTTGATAATCAGCTGGCTCCAAGGTAGGGTGGCATGAAAGAGGGGCAACAGTTCACAGTGTTGGAAGATAGCAAAAGCAACAAGGGAGAGGGAGACAGAACAAGCCTCTTTCTTTCCCTTATATGGTATGCAGGCTACCACCCTAGGGCGGGCGTAGCACTCACACCTTAAATCCCAGCATTGGATCATGAAGAAATCACAAACTCTAGATTCAGCTACCTCCTAAAAGTCCAAACCCCATGACAGCATGATGCTTTGGGGGGATATCATGAAGCAATCACAAACTCTAGATTCAGCTACCTCCTAAAAGTCCAAACCCCATGACAGCATGATGCTTTGGGGGGATATCCAGACACAAATCATAACACAAACCAATAGAAAATATCTTAGGAAATTAAGATATATATATACAGGAAAAAATAAAAGTCACCTGTAATTTTTATACAGTATGAATTTTATTTACTTTCCTTCAGATGATATAATTATATGTTCATGTATGTGCACATGTATACACATATACATATAAATATACTACATAAATATAACTCTATATTATTTTGGAATATGATTGCAACTTAATTTAATGTCATTTACATATATATTATTTAAAAATAACTATTACAATTGAAATTTTACAATTATTTTTTCCATGTGTATGAGGTATCTCCCTGGTACTCTGGATACAAAGCTAAAAGTAAATATGCTTTTCAGTGCTTCACTCCTATAGTTTTCTATTGAAATGATAAAAGAATGATTATAATGGAGAAAAACCCATCTTATCACCTAAAATTTGGGATAGGTACAACCTATGTGCCAGCAAAGAGAAGAACATCCTTTATTATATAGAACAAAAGCATTAAAAAAAATTAACAAAAGTCTCTAAGTGTGGAATACAGACACATATTTACCCAGAGACATAAAGCCCAAATGGGAAGGTGAAAACATTTCCACTCAAGCTCTGTAGTAAGAACTTAGTTACATGGCTATGCCAAATTACAAGTAAGGCTGGGAAATGTATTTTCTAGCTGTTCTGAGTGGTCCTGTGTTCAGCTGCCATTCCCCTGCTATGGAAGAACAGAGAAGATTTTAGCATTCATTCAACACTGCTGTCACACTGTCTAATTATTATTCACTGCAGAAAAACTTCTAATGACTATGTTTTTCTGTATTTTAATTCTTTCCTTTCTCTATATCAAAGCAATGTATGTACAAGGCAAGTCTTTAGGAAACCAAGTGCCCATCAAAGGGAAACATTTGGAGACTCTAGAGCTGTTGTACAATAAAAATATAGAATAAATGGATTGTGGGTTGGATTGGACAATATTGACCACATTGGAGCTATAGAGACAGAATGATAAGTTTGGCTTTAAAATCTAAGCTTGAGATGCAAAGAGAGAACCAAATATTCTTACTGGAGCTATAAAAGAATTTCTTGTTAGCCTTAAGGCTGAGCTTGTGAAAACAAACTCCACAGCACAATTTCTGTCATTTTCCATTCACATTTGGAGACAATTAGTACATAAATTTCCCAAGATCATTCTTTTTTCTCAATTGTTCATTTTTAGTTCACTATGATATTGCTGGATTGGTGAATCATCTCCTGATTTTTTTTAATACTGGCTATAAGTTTTTAAAGTCTTCTTCTGGTCTATGAATTTTCATGCACACTTAATAACCTTTATTTTATTATTCCTTCATCTTTTTAGTCACAAAGAAAGCTTTTTTCGAATGTCTAATTTTTCCTGCTCTTTTTATTGTTTTTCTACTTTAATCTAAGTATGAGAAGACAGAAAAGTGATCATAATAGCACCTTATTGAGACTCGATGCCTGCCAGTCTTCACTTTGGGGAAAATGGTGGTGACCTGAGGACCATGCATGGCATTTCCACACACCAGTGGTTGTAGCAATTTTCTCCGGGTTGCTAAAACAAATCCTTAATCATTTACTCAATTTTTACAGCAGAAGTTTCTAACTTTTAGTTAGGAGAAAATGCTTGGTCATGGGCCAATGACTGAGTGGAGATGGGGGAAAATTCAGAGATGGTTTAAACCTTATATAGACATTTCGTTACCTTCATTGTGAGATTGATTTCTTTTCCAAAATCTCTTCTCCCTGCCTCTCCTGATTTGAGGCCTCGTAGTAAACTACTCAGTCTTCCTGGGACAGCCCAGGTCAAGCACACGACTTGTTTCATGTTTCTGTATTGTGCATCACCGGAGTCCTCTTCTACCTACTCTCCTTCCATTAATGTAATTAAAGTTTTTGGTCAGTGTTTCAGTTCTCTTAATTATTTATTACAATTTGAAGATACTTCAAGAGGTTGAGGTGATTAATTCATGAGCTAAACCTGCCATCTTGAATCATTTCTATAGAGTATTATTGCACATACTGTTTTGAAATGTTCCTTTTCATTAGGTAGCTATAACAATGTTTCCATCCAGTAAGTACTCTCCTATAACAATATTTTCATAATTGTATGAAATATTTTATAACAGTACACAAATTAATATACTTATTTGAGGTAAATTATTTTCTCCATTTTAAATTAAAATCAGGTAATTTTTTGTAGTAATTATATTTTTGTCCTTTACAAATATACTTTTAAAATAAATGGCCAGAAGTTAAAATTACTGAGTAGAAATATATAGATTCAAAAATTAAGGTGCTGCCAAATTGTCTTAAGAAAAGCTGTGACAATTTCTGTTTCCACCATATGAGGAAAAGAATAATAAAGCGTATTTCTGGGTATAAATTTATTAAAGTAGAACAATATGTGATAGGTAGATACATCCTCCCATTGTTTAAAATGCCTTTCTCTGATAACTCGACAGATAAAAAACACTTTTATATGCTTATTATCCATCAGTCTGTTGATGAACTTGAAGTATCTATCTCTAGTGGCATATTATTATTTTTCTAAATGACTGCAAATACGATTCGCTGTCTTGGAGATATTACTCTTTAGTTGGTGAATTGAGACCATTATTATAGATGGTTATAACTGATATGTATTGACTTATCCTTGTCATGTTATTTTCCTGTTTTTTGTCCCTTTTATTCCGCCTCTGTTTGGTTACTTGCCTTGCCTACTGGATTCCTTATGTTGGGGTTCGTTGAGTTGAACTCCTCATCATCTGTTTCTAGAATGGCCTTCAGAACATTTTGGAGTCCTGGTTTGGTAGTAATGAATTCCTTCAGGTGTTCTTTGTCACAGAAGTGTCTTATATCTCCATCAATTTTGGAAGATAGTTTTGTGGGGTACTACAATCTGGATTGGAGTTTGTTTTCTTTTAGGACTTAAAATACTTGAATCTATCCTTGACTTGATGGTTTGTGTTGAAAAGTCTGTTGTGATTCTGATGGGCTTTACTTTTTTCTAACAGCTTTTAATATTCTATTCTTGTGTTCACTATTGTATATCTTGGTGTAGTTTTTTTTTGTTTGTTTGGTTGTTTGTTTGTTTTATCATGGCTAATGAGTTCTCTATGCCTCACTTATCTGTATGTCAAATTCTTTTTCCATGCTTGGAAAGTTTTCTGCCATTACTTCTATGAACAGGTTTTTTATATCATTTGTGCTATCTCCTGCTTTTTCATTGACTCTGATCGATCTTATGTTATTCTTCTTTGCATCTAGCAGCTGCTGGATTGATTTCTCATGGTCCCTTGCTATTTTTAAGAAATCTTTCTTTTCATGATTGCTAACAACAATCCTGTCTTCTGTATCTGGCATTCTGTTCTCACATTGGCTCATCCTGCTGCATATACTTTCAATGGAATTTTTAATCTTCTGGATATCTTGAATCTATTTCATGGATTCCATTTCTTTCCCTGTGTTGGTCATTCATGGCTCCTATCATTTTTCTAAGCTCTTCTACTGTTTTATCTGTATCTGCTCTAGAGTCACTAATCATGTTTTCATTATGGTTACCATCTCTGTAATTATCTAAGAAATTATTTCTGATTTGATTCTTGCTAGAGCCTCATTCATCTGCTTTGTTACTTCCACTGTTACCACTTCTGAGAGTCCAGGTGGGCAGCTTTCAAATTTTTCCACCTCATTGCCCCCTGGATTTGTCTTTGGTGAGCTGTAAGTCTGGGGTTCCATCTTATTTAAGTTTCTTCTCATTGTCTATTTTTTTTTTTGTAGTTTAATTCCTGGGTTGATGATTGTAAATTGCTTATGGCAGGTAGCTATTTTGCTAGTGTTGAGAACCCTTAGCAATTGACTACTTCTCAGAGATGTCTTCCAGGTGTAGCTGGCTTTTGGGTTTTTAGACTGTTACAAAATACTGTCTCTTCAATTTATTGGTAATGAAAAGTTGCAGCCTACTTGGTCCAACCCCCACCTCCAGTTTTTATGAGCCTTAGGCAATCTCAGTCTTGGTATACCAGGAAAAACAACTGATTAGAACAATTATGTCACCTTGGCTAAAGTGGTACAATCAGCAATGACAATATCAAACACAGAAAATGACAAACTGTGGTAGCTATTAATTTGCCACCTTTAGCCATATGAACTAGATTTGTTTTTACATCCAGGAAATTGTATACAGTAAATAAGCCCCCAATATGGTGATTTTGCCCTCAGTGGAGAAACTTTAAAAGGGGTTAGGGTGAAAAAATGGAGAAATAGAAGAAGAGATTAGAAGCAAGGCTGGAGGACAAACATAACCCAAACTTTAGGAAACTGGTGAAGAAGACAGCAGGGGAAGAGAGAAGGAAGCAATAAAAACTGGAACAGAACAGAACAACAACAATAAAAAAAACTAGAACCATGTTCATACTCATATAAAACCAAGAATAAACACTCAAGAAAAAAGAAAATGAAAACAAGAAAAGAAAGAAAACAAGAAAAAATAATAGTCCACTTCAAGGCATGTCTTACTGTCACTGGTAAACAAAGTGTACAGAGTCCAGATCCAAGTTGATTAATCCCAGCAAGTTAGCTGTATCTTTACAGCTGGATAGTGGATGATCCCAGCAAGGCTGAACTTTTAGTCCCACTGAAGTTCAGGCTGATTTCTAGCTGTTTGACTGGAATCCGATTTGGTCAGCCTGCGACACTCTGTGGGCCTCCTGTCAGTTGGAACTCGGCTCCCTGATCTGCCGACTTAAACACAGCAGCCTCACCCTGACATTGGAGCCTCTAGATGGAGTCAGCCCACAGCTGTTCTCTGTTCTGAGCTCAGTTGGCCCTTCTACAAGATGACTACCAGCCAATCACCCTCTCCCAGGGGATGTCTGAACCCAAATAACTCACGAGCCACTGCAGTGTGCTGTGTCCACCACTCCATTCCACCGCATTTCTCCATGGAGGCCTCTGAGGTAGCCAGTAGTCACTGTGTGTCTACAGGTTCATGCCACCCCTCCCACATTGTGAGTCCAAGCTTATGGAGAAAGTGCCACTGCCAACTCCTTCTTCTCTGTTGAAGTCTTTTCCCTCTCCCCATGGGATTCAACTCTAACATCAGATCCTTCCTGGGTCCCACTTCCCTCCTTCTCTTCCTCACATTGCTATATTCCAGCATTTGGATACCAAATCTTGGAGAGGCTCTTTTTCTGCTGCTCACCACCTGCCATCTTGTGGGAAGTCCTGAGATATCAATCTTTATTTTTAAAATTTTCTTAACTTTTTAAATTTGTTCTCTGCCTTCAATATCTTTGTTGATGTTGATTTATTGGTTTAGAAGTCGTGTTTTAGAGAAAAAAATAATTTTTTCCTATAAATTATCTCTATTAGTATTATGCATTAAGGTTAATCTAGCCTCCAAATTAAGTAAGTCTACTTTATTTTTAACAATATTTTTATTTGATAATATTCAAATATCTCATTAATCTATAATCTATCTTGGTATCACATATGAACCATTATCTACCTTAATTTTTTGCCAAATATTTGGTCAAATGGTTCCCAAATTATTTATGAAATAACACCGATTTTGTGTACTGATTTGACCTTCTAAATATATTATAAAGATAAATATGTGCTTGGGGAGGTAGCAAGTGTGCTCTTCTATTCTATTTCAACTCTATATGGGATGTGCATGTAATTACATCTTAGAGTGAAGCAACATGTGGATATGTTAAGTTGTTGCTTGGTGTTGAGTTTTTTAATAGAGGAGTCTTTGGTATAGATCATTGTCCACCTCATGTATTGACTGGATATTCTTCTCAGATATATAATAGGTGGATAATGTGTATAACACCTTTCTGATTCCAGGATCTAAAAGTCTTCATTTCACATCTTTTATACCAACTTCCTGGTTTTCTGGTATTTTGAAAATATGGATTTTAGGAGAGCTCAAACATCTAGAATGTATTATTTTCAAGATTATCTGGGACAACCAAGGACAAAGAATGCTTTGCTTCCTTCAGAGAATAGTGCCAAGTGTCTGTCCAGTTGTAACTGGTGGTTTTTAAGTTGCTCTCCTGTGTGCCCGTGAGTCAGGCAAAGAAGGGAAGAAAATTATAAAGGAAACTGTTACACTTTTTCTCAGTTCCATATTTCCTGAAGTTATATTGGGCTACACTGCAACTGGAACACAGATTATTTCATTTAGTAATTCTTAGTCTGGTTCCATCTTATTCATGTAATTTCCTCACAGATATTGTATCATTACTGAGTAATCAGACTTACTTCATTAGACTCAGTATCAGCTTTTTTCACTTTCTTTTCCCCTATATCCATAACATTTTTATGCGTTAGTAATAAGAATATGAGTGAAATTCCAAAAGTCTATTCTTTGTGATTAGAACCAATATTCTAGAGTGTCTCAATTCAGTTTTTGAAAACTGATTAATAATAAATACACACTGGAGTGGTGTATGGCATGTTATAAATGTTTGATGTTAGATACTTTCAATGTTTAAAAACTATGTCTTTAGGAAAGACAAAACAATCTGCATTGAAAACCTAATGTAGAACACAGAACAATAATCATTACCAGTAGAAATTGGTCAAATGACCAATTTTAAGCTTTTAGATTTGGACAAAACTGGGTTCAAATATTGTCATGGGCCTTTATTATTGATATGACTTTGAGAAAAGTTTTTAATGCTTCTGGATTTTAGTTTCCTTGCCTGTGAGGTTTTTATGAAATCCATTCTAGAGACTAAAGTCTCAACAAGTAGGAACATTTATTTGTATTATTCTCTTATCTTTCTTTCAAATACCTCTTTATTTTCTGCAGTGCTATTCAAAGAGTAGGTTATAGAACAGCAACAACATCAACCAAAAATTGATAGGAGTGTAAACTTGCTGACCCCACCCTGAACCACTAAATCAAAAATTGTGGAGGTGAAAGCCTGCAGTACATAACTTACTAAACCCTCCAAATAATTGTGATGCCTGCTCAAGTTTGACATCCACTGGTTTACATCATACCACTGTTTGTATGCAATTTTCAATAAATGTTTCTAGTGTATCAAAATTAAAATACACTAAAATCATTATGGCAACCATATATTCATTCTTAATTTATAATGTGATAGTAATACTTGCCAGAGTATGCTAATGATTGACAAGCATTATTCAAGCATTGGAATACTAATTATCATACTAAAATTGTAGATCCAATATACAATCAGTCTTTTCTGCAATATTTTTTCTAACTATTTCCAGTATAGGCCAGTAGTTTGTAATTTTTCCACACCACTATTCCTTCACTCTTTTTCTCTCCAAAGAGACACACTTTTCTTTAAATTGTTTTGACCATAAGTCAGAAAATATTTCCTGGCCTACACCTGCAAGTGGTTATCAACATGTGGGGACAGTTGAACTGGCTCTGACCTCTATCACTCTGCTTTGGAAACTGCTTTGCTAGATATTTAATGTATGAATTCCATGGCTTCAATTTCCCTGCATTATGGGTATCAGCTCAAGCTGACAACTGCCATCTCTGAGGTCAGCAGACAGTATTAATAGACACATGGTTAGTTTTGCAGCTGTGTTAACGTGAAATTTGAATCTACCGATTTGAAAAAAAAAAAAGGCAAAATGTATGTGAGACATTCTATAACTCCTTACAGCGTGAACTTTTGTCAGGGTTTTAAAACTGACTTCCTCGGGCTGGTGAGATGGCTCAGCGGCGTAAGCGCCTGCCTTGCAAGCGCGAGGGCCCGAGTTCGACTCCCGGATCCCACATACGAAAAAGGGGCCGGTGATATCGCTCAGCGGCACGGGTGCCTGTTGGCGCGCGAGGTCCTGAGGTCGACCACCCGGTACCCACAAAAAAAAAAAAAAAAAAAGAAAAAACTGACTTCCTCTTCTACCCTATTCCCATTCCCACTGTTTTTTGTTTTTTTTTGTTTTTTTTTTTAAATTTGAGCTTAAAAACTATAGAACTCTGTCGTTAAATCTTTATAAAATTTCCTTTTACTTTTTAAAGACATTTAAGTAGTGTTGCCTTTTGAAATCACATCAGGTACAGAGTTCCCTTCAGGGCACCATAAAGGAAAAAAAACTACTTTCTTTTCCCTAAGGTAATACAATGATTTATCATTTTCTTTCTAAATTTCTTAATTTGGTTCCCCAAAAGTAACCACTTTATGCATATTGTCACATATCTGACAAGAACCTACTTATTTTAAAGCTGTTAGACTAGGTCTCAATATTCCTAGAGGATTTAAGTTTTAAAGGTTTCTTTTAATGACTGTTCCAAAACTTTGTTTCTCTTTGGGATGCAAAGATAGCAGCTGTCAATGCAATGCTCTTGAGTTTCTCTGGTTACAGATTAGATTGAAACCCCCAAACCATCTTTATGTAGCTTTTAAATAAAACTTGACATTGTAAAAGGAAAAATAATCAGGTAAATGAAGGATATATTTCAATACAAGGAAGGAATATTAGCCTTCTTATATTGTAAAGCCAACAGAGAAGAAACAACAAAAATTGGGCTTTGAAGCTATTAGAGATGATTGCTTTATCACTTGCTAGCTGCGTTTCCTTGAACAAGCCACCGGACTTCTGGGAGTCTTAGCTTTTTACTAGACTTTATAGATATAGCAGCTGTATAATATGGTCGCTTTAAAATGAAAGTTAAGATAATATATGCAAAGTATCTAATGGCATGGCTGGTACATATGGTGACCTCAATAATATATTTGAATTCCCTTTCCCCTGACACAAAGTTCTGAAACATGGATGCACATTACAATACCCCAGTGAACTTTTGTAAATGTGAATTGTCTCAGCCCTACTGCCCAAGATTCTGATCAAATTGCTTTGGTCTAGATCCTGGATATCTGGGCTTTGTAAAGCTCCTCAGGTGATTGCGATGAGTGGTAAATGTTCAGCATCTACACAAAAGCATCCGTCCTTGAACTTTCATAAGCTTCAGAAATACCTGTGGAGATTTTTCAAATTTTATATGCCTGGCTTTTAGCATTGGAAGACTCTTGTTCAATAGGATTGTGCAAATTATGTTAGGTGTTTCAGGAAGATGTTTTGGTGTCACTAACTGCTTTAGAGTATCTAAAATCTTAGAGCTGCTCAGGTCATCTTAATTCTGCCTCTGCTTCCTAATAGCTTTTGAGTGACTCTCCTACATTTTCTCATTTGATGACAATTATGTGAAATGGATACAGTGAAAATTGTCACCTCCACTTTACAGATCAAAAGACTTAGATTTGGAAAAATGAAGCTGCTTTACTCAACACTCTGCATGTACCAAAGACACATTTGGAGTGTTAATGATAATAGTTATCAACAACTTACCAAGGACTTACAGTTGCTAGGCATTGTGCTAAGCAATTTACATTAATTTTGTCAATTCCATCTGACTTATGCAGCTATTATTTTACCTCCTCACCATTGTATAAGCAAGGAAACCAGAGACTAACAGTAGAGAGTCACTTTCTGGAGACCACCCAACTATTAAATGCCACACTTTTGAGTAGAGGAGAGTTCTCTCTGTTGCCAAATACCTGCACCAGACTAGTTATACTTCACTGTCTCCTCGTGAAGTCCCAGTGCCCTCTCCAGGCTTTTACCTGTTCTGGCAACCTCAGTGTCATCATTAGACACCATCTGCAGAGAGTTTTACAGAATTCCAATTCCTAAGAAAAGTGATATGAAGAAGAAAAAGAAAAAGAAAAAAAAAAACCTAATCACTATTAACATTTCTTGACCTATTTGATTCTAAATTGAACTCTGATACTTGAAGACTCAATATCCTTTCCCAACCTTAACCCGAACATTAGTTTTAGAAATTAGGCTTTTGTATTGTTTGGTTCAGGAAAGTTTGGAGAAGTTCAGAGTTAGTGCTAGTTTTAGATTTTGGTTAATTTCAGAAGAAATGAAATAATATCACCAGGACTCACTTTTGTCCATTTCATATCAGCTCATATTCTCTTCCTTATTATGTTGACTAAATTCTCAGAGAGACTGACCATTTTATGATTGCAAAATGGTTATGTTCTACATTCAAGAGAGAAAAACAGAAAGTCTGTTTCCCACAGTTCCAACAATTATCTATAACCACAATTTTTTTTTACTTATGATCAGTCAGGACACATCCCTGAATAATCATTACTACCACTATGACTCAGTCAGATGCCTTCTCAGGGCATTGAGTAAGTTCCACGGGAATCATAGGACGTAAGAGTAGAAGAGGCATTTCCAAAATCAAAATTGAACTGTTGATGGAACAAGGTGGGATTTCTCTACACAGCCTAAAGTACACTTTAGTTGTTTGTTCCATGTATCTCTACCATCTCTTATTATGTAAATCTTTGCATTTCACAAAAAAAATATGCATATAAGCACTAACTGTGCTATTAAATTTATTCCTAATAAAATTTACAACCCATGTGGTTCTTACTTTGGAGGACGTTTTGCCAATATATACTAATATTAATAATGTACTTATTAAACATTTGAAGGTTTGATTGACAAGCTTGTTTTATACCTACTGAAAGTGGTTGATTTATCTGACCAAACCCAGCACATGGTATTTTTTCTTGTCATGATAGAAAACTATTGTTTTCATAGAAATATGACTAAAATTGTGATAATATCTTAATTTTTAAGATAGCAAACATTTAAAAGGTGATATTTTGTATCTCGTTAATGGGCAACTTTTACCAAGGAAAAAGAGCAAATATTTGTAGAATCTCAAAATCTATTACTTTCACAATTATGTCTCTATATTTAAAGACTGATCATTTAAAACTTCAAATAATAAATATAACTATGAAGACTCTAGAGAAATGTGTTGAAAACACTATTACGATGTTCCATAAAACTATCAGCACATGAAAATGCTATTGTATAATTTTTAAGCTAAAGGGAAACAAGCTTTTCTTCAGCATAATTGTTTCATAACTATTCATAGTTAATGAAATCAGTTGGTTCCTTTTCATACTTTTATATTGCAATGATTTTTTTCTCCTTTTATCTTACGTAGAAGCTTCTTTAATGAGAGTCAGACTGAAAACTTTACCTAATTATGATCCTCAGATGTTTATCCTATGCTAGCTTAGTCACAGATTTCCTCTTCACTCTGGTCTTGCCTTGCTTTTTTCAAAGCCTCTATTTAGATATACAATAGTGTAAAATTAAAATTAGCCCTTACCTGAAGAGAGACAGGAGCTAAAAACTAGCTTTACAACATTTCTGTACATTATAAGTGTCAATGCAAAGTGATTCCAGAAATTTATACTAAACATTCCTTTGTGTCGAAGAAAAAGAGAATATTACTTCAAGTATTTCTCTTTTATAGATGCTATCTCTATGATACGCAATATTGGGAAATTTTCTGCCTAGCTGGACTTTTATAGATGCTTATCCCTTTTGTTGCCTTTGTTACATCATATTGTAAACAAATGCAGAATCTTTATAAACTTTCAATGTCATGGGTCAAATTTTTTCAAGATTTTCTATTTCACAATAAAACATTATATTGTTAATTGCCTTTTTTGTTGTTTCTGGTTATGAAATTATCACTACCTAACTGTGGATTATGTATTCCAAAAGAAAAAATGTGGAATTATTAATTTTCCATAATAAACAACATTAAGTAGCATTTATAGCAACCCCTTATTTCAAAATTGGATTAATCACAAATAAGAGTTGAAAGACTTGCTCAAATGTGGAAAGCTAGGTATGTCATGATTCAATATTGGTATAAGCTAAGGAAATTACTCTCTTTTGTGAATGATTCGTGATCCATCAATTACTAACTCTCAGTTTAGTTGTATATAAAACTTTGAACAATAAAAGTAAAAATGGTATAACAGGTACTCCGTTTTATTTATGTGAGATAATGTGTATAAGTATAAGTACCTTCAATATACTGTGTTTTCCTACAAAAGTATATTTTAAAATTAAGACAAAACAAGGAAAAGATAAGTTATAATTGATAGGTAAAGGAAGAATTTTCAGGGAAGATTTTCTTGAAAAAGAGTAAGCATAAGGTTCAAAGTTTAAATAAATATTTACTCAAGGTAAAGAACATACTTTACAGAAAGCTATGCCTCTTTAGAGAATTGAGTAGCAATTCTAATGAGAGTATAATTTGTACAAGAAAGAAAGAGCAACACGAGATGAGGAAGAAGAAAAATATATATGAGAGACCATAGGTGCTATATAAAGGGATTTGTTCATTAGCCTTTGACTTATATGCAATTTTGGGTACAAATTATTAGAAAAAAAAATTTACCATCGTGTTATTGTTTAGATTTACTGCATAATGTCCCCCAAAAGTCACATGTACATAGAGGTGAGACTCAGAAAATAATGGGATCACGGAGACCCTAACTTCATCAGTGGATTAATCCATTGATGAGATAATTCGATGGCATCATTGAGAGGTGATGGAAGCAAGAGTTGGTGCCTAAAGTGAGCGAGTCATAGAGGTATGACCTTGAGGACAATCACTTGTCCCTGGCCCCTTCTCCAGCATTTTACCTTTTACTCTGCTTTCTGGCTGCTCTGAATTGAGCAGCTTTCCTTCACTATGCACTTTTTCCCAGGGTTGTTTTGGCCTTGCAGCCAACTGACCATGGATTGGAACCTCATGGATTAGAACCTCTTAATTTATGAGTCAAAATAAAGCTTTCTCCCATGAACTTGTGTGTGTCAGGCTTATTACCATTAGAATGTATTCCTACTACTGATTAAAACAAATTAACTGTCAAACAGCCCCAGACTCCAGAAGAAATCATTATTACTATAGGAGATGACAGTTGCAGGATGTCATGGCCCCTGAAGATCTTCCAATTAAGCAGGAAATGGAGGTGGAAGACAATGTTATTGATTACCCCAGCTGTGTAGGTCTAAACCGATGTGTGTGTTCGCGTCTTACCACAAACCTGAAAAGCTTAAAGAATAAAAAAATTAAAATAGCAAAAGTCTATGGAAGAAAGATATAAAGATAGGAAATATTTTTGTACTCCTGCATAATGTGTGTTTTGGGCTAAGCATCATTTAAAAAAGAGCCAAAAAGTTAAAAACATATGTTACAATTAGTTAATGATAATTTATTATTAAAGGAAGAAATTTTTTGATAAATTTATTGTCACCTAAATGAACAGTATTTCAAAGTCTCTGGCAGTGAACAGCGATGTCCTAGGCCTGTGCACTTATAACTTTCTGACTCACCCAGAGCAACTTCTAGTCCTGCAAACTCCGTTCATGGTGAGTGCCCTGCATAGGTGTGCCTCCTTTTTAATCTTTTTTACCATATTTTATGGTACTTTTCTGTTTGGACACAAAAATTCTTACCATTGTGCTACAGTGCTACATGATGTACTGGTTTGTAGCCTAAGAGCTATTGGTTATACCATGTAGCCTAGGTTTGTCGTCAGCTGTTCCATCTAGGTTTGTGCGAGTACACTGTGATGTTCACACCCATGAAGTCACCTGACGATGCATTGCTCTCAACATGTCCCTTCATGAATCAACACACGACTGATTATATAAATATATTATCACAGACTAGAGGGCATCATTCCAATAATAGTTCTGTCAAAAATAAATATGTTTCCCATGATTTTGCTTTCATGCTTTCTGATTTTCTGTTATATCCTATGGATATATTTGAGAAGACAGAAATGGGCGCTGATCACTTGTCTATGTAGCAAAGCTGTCCTTTTGCAAAGTGGGAAAGAAGTCTATTTAGGTGATGCCCCAGACCAGCTTCTCCCTTTGAATCCAATCCAGAATCCCCCTTGTTGTCTTCTGATTGTGTAAGAAGGTATTTAGAAGTGAAGTGCATCCCAAAGAGGAAATAAGTATAAAGCACACGATGTGAAGGCAACTGATTCCTTCGTGACTCATGACATAGGAATATATTTGGTTGGAACTAATATACATAAATTAACATTGACATTATCCTACTATTTCCAGTACACTGGTACATAATGGATTTTGTATAATTTATGCAAATTGCTATATATTCAGCTGAACCACTAAATCACTTAATTTCAAAATATCTATTCAACTGAACTAATGAAGTTGTAGAACATTGTTACATAATAACAGGCTACAGAGACAGCTGTCAATATCTTTCCACTGTTACTCATTTCTCATTTGTAAGCATTCTCATTGATATTTAGGTATGCAAAATAATGGCAGGGTAATTTCACACAACTTCTGAATTCAGGAAATGTGTATAGAAAACCAAATGATAATTTTGAGTAAAATCTCCCTAGATATTTCCAACTCATAATTTTTCTCTTCCTCTTCTGTATCTCCTCTTGAAAAAAGACATTTTCTTTTCCTGACTCTATATTCTTTTACTAATCTACCACTTCCCCATCCCTTGCTTTCAAGGCTTGTATTATCACTGGTCATCTTTCTTCTTCACGTCCCATGCCACTTTTGTCAGGGTTTCTTCTTCAATCTCCCATAAACAACACTTTATTCTACTCCTAGTAGGCAACATAAGAATGAAAGCACTCATTTGTGGTTACACAGACTATTGTAATATAGCTAATGTGTCTCCAACCACCAATCTCTTGTACATTATTTTTTTAACTTTTTGAGTTTTTTAAGATTAATTTTGTCAGTACATTTTAGATATATATATAATGATCACATTCATCATAGGGAATTTGTACCTGTACATACTATATCTTTTTTTCATAATATATCTTGATTCTTCTTTTTTTCCCATTCTGCTTGCCTCCCTTCAATCCCTCTTCCCCTCCTTATTTAAAAAAGCTTTGTTTACTTTTTCCTTCTATTCTTTTTTTTCTTTTCCCTTCCTTCCTTTCCCTCTCCCCCACTCCCTTGTTCCCCTTTCAATTTGAACTCTTTTTCCTATTTCCAAAAATCTATTATACATTTTGCTCCTTATTTACCTTTTTGGTTTCCTACACCAGAGAAACAATGTGACATCTAAACATGTGTGTCCAATTTATTTCACTTAAGAGTATGGTCTCAAGGTATCCATTTACCGGGCCGGTGAGATGGCTCAGCGGCATAAGCACCTGCCCGGCAAGCGCAAGCTCCTGAGATCGACTCCCGGAACCCACACACGAAAAAAGGGGCCGGTGATATCACTCAGTGGCACGGGAGCCTGCTGGTGCGTGAGGTCATGAGTTCGACCCTCGGTACCTACAAAAAAAGAAAAAAAAGGTATCCATTTACCTAGAAATGTCTTAAGTTTATCCTTCTTAGGAATCAATCCAACGAATGAAGTAAAACACCTTTAAATTGAAAATTGCAGTACTCTGAAAAAGGAGATCAAACAGGATATCAGAAAATACAAATATATTCCCTGTTCTTGGGTAAGAAGAAGCAATATAGTGAAAATAACTATATTTCCAAAATTGTTATACAGACTTAGTACAACCCTGATCAACATACTAGTAGCATACCTCACAGAATTAGAGAAAACAAACCTAAAATTTATTTGGAACCAGACAAGACCTAGAATAGCAAAAGCAATTCTGAGCAACAAAGGCAAAGCAAGGGACATCACAATCCCTGACTTGAAATTATGTTACAATGCTACCATGATAAAAACAGTATGGTACTGGCCAAAAAGAAAAAAAGGTCTGAAGACCAATGGAACACATTAGAAGATGAAGAAATAACTTCAAACACACTCAGCCACCTTATCTTTGAGAAAGGGCCAAAGACATTCACTGGAAGAAGATAGCCTCTTTAATAAATGCTGCTGGAAGAACTGGCTTTCCACATGCCAAAGATTAAAACTAGACCCATACTCTCTCCTGCACTAAACTAAAATTGAAACATATTCAAGATCTAAATATTAAAACAGATACACTTAAACTGCTGGAAGATAGAATAGGTGGAACACTTGAAGACATAGATGAGGCAAAGATTTTATGAACAAAATCTTGATTGCACAGGAAATATTACAAAGAATCAACAAGTAGGATCTCATCTTATTAAAAAGCTTTTGCACAGCAAAAGAAACCACTAACAGGGTGAAGAGGCAACATATAGAGTGGGAAAAAATTTTGCCAATTGTTCCTCAGGCCAAGGATTATATCTAGAACATATAAAGAATTCAAAAAAAAAAAAAAAGAGTCCCCAAATTTAGAAACCAAATCCAAAAATTTGTATCTGAAACACTTCTCAGGTAAAGAAGTAGAAATAGGGCCAGGGAGATAGTTCAGTAGCACAGTGCCTGCCTGGCAAGCACAAGGTCCTGAGTTCCATTCCCGGTACCAAAACAAAAAAGTAATAGTAGAAACAGTAAATAAATATATGAAAAAATGTCCAATATCACTAGTCATTCAAGAGATACAAATGAAAATAACACTGCAATTCCATCTCACTCCAGAAAGAATGGTTATTATCAAGAAATCAACCAATAACACATACTGGCAGGTATGTGGGGAAAAAGGAACCTTTAACTACTATTGGTGGGAGTGTATACTGGTGGGCCACTGAAGAAATCTGTGTGGAGTTTGCTCATAAAACTAAAACTAGAGGTTCAATTTGACCCAATTATTTTATCTTCTTGGTATCTTCCCAAAAGAATTAAAATTGTCATACCACAGCAATATATGCACACACATGTTTCTAGTAGCACATGGTGTAACAGTTAAATCTTGTAAACAACCCAAATGCCCAGAGAAAGGATATGTGGTTTTATTTTTATATAATGGAGTACTATTTTGTCATAAAAAGGGATAAACTTGAGACATTTCTTGTACATTCTTTCTGGCACTTGGGACTCAAACATTGTTTGATCATGACATTCCTCTTCTAAAAATTCAACAATTCTTCAGTAACTTCATGATTATTTCACATTTAAGGAAAAGAAAAAAATCTATGAATCATGTTTAGGTTTAAATTTCTAACTTATCTAACCATTCCATAAACCTAGGTAAGTTGCTAAATTCACTTCTGAAGATATCATTAAGCTTCTGTTTTTGCCATACTTTCCATCAGGTATATTCTACCTGGGGTCAAGAGGTAAATCTCAGTGGGAGAGTGTTTGCCTAGCATGCAAGTCAAGATACCAGATATCTATGGAACCCTTAGCCTCTGCCTGTGGAAACCATACTTATAAGACTCCTTCCTTAAGAAATCCTTTAGTATTTCTTTAATAATGTTATTGCACTCTAGCTCTTAATTCTCTTATATTCTACAAATTATGCTGTGGCATTTCACTTTAACAAGTGTCAAGATTTGCTTTTTACCTAGCAATTTTACATTTATGGAGTAGGTCTTCATACATATATACAAATAATCATCTCATATATATTATGTAATACAATACTTTATATATATAATACATTACATAGACATATATATATACACAATGTGACAATATATATACCCACATACATGGATGCTCACATGTCTCTTCATACATTCGTACCCTCCCCCCACACACAAATGCACACTTTTAACCACTAATTGTCCTCACTATCCAGTCTAATAAAACCTTAGGCTGAGGGCAGAAATCCTGTAATGTTCATCTTGTTAGAATGTGATCCTTCATTAACTCAGAGTATTAAATGAAACACTTGAGTTAGTAACCAAATCGAGAAAGAACCAGTTGAATATATGTATGATTAGGGACTTTATCATATTGTTCTTAGATTAATTATATGGTTCATTATACCAGAATGTGTGCTTAATTTCAAAACTAGTTTTTTCCCCTTAGAACTTGGCTCTTGCTCTCTGGTTTTATGTGCCCTTTCTTTAAAAATAAGCACTATAGTTTATGTATCTGACAGAGCTCAAATAAATAAATGAACAGTGAGTTGATTTAAGAGAATGGAGAACTTTTCCTAATAAAGAGAAAAAAATTTAAAACAAAAATGACACACATAATAAATCAGTGGTTTAGCTAAATGAAAAGTTGCTGAGAGTATTTTTCAGCACCACCATGCACAGCTATTGGTTAACATATTCTATCCAAAGAATGCAGATTACAGCGAAGACAACAATGCATTTTTTCTATTATATACAGAGATATGCCATGAGAAGAGAATAACTATATGCAGTTAAAAAAAACCTCAAGAAAATTAGCCAATAATGAAAGAGCATGCTTATAAATTATCTTTGGTTACTTTGAATAGCCCCTTGACACAATATTATTTCTTTAAAATGGTGAATTAATTCCATTTGTTTAAAAGTATTTTTTTCTCAGATTTACAGTGACTGTATTAAGGAAATAGGGAAGGGAATGTAACAACATCAGAAACTAGGGAAGAATCTTCATTTACGAAATTGAAGATTTTCTGTAAGAAACTTTAATATATTAGTTTGAGGGAAATAATAACCATAAAAGGAAGTAAAAGATTTTTTAGGAGATAAATGAGTAGAATTTCCAGGAGATCCCCTTAAATTTCTAGGAAAGGTCAGGATATTAGGCAGCCAGTTGGTTGGGCACAGAAAAGACAAGGATCTCAATTGAATACACAAGTTGGACCAATACAAGCAACCAGACAAAGATAACTATTGTTCTTTTGCATGCCTGGTATCAGGGAACATTATTCTCCCTGTTGGAAATCCACCTCACAAAGTCTGTAACAAAGAAGATCCCCAATCTGGACTGAGTGTTCCCAGGACTACTGTGTGGCTATCATCATTCATTACCCTCCATGGTGGGTGACATGATTTTTTTTTTTACTTTAAAGAGAAAAAAAGATGAACATAACAATGAAACCGAGTTTCAAAACAGGTTAGTGGGACAGTTACAATAGTTGATACTTTCTGTATTGTCTTCATAGTAGTTATTCAGAGTACAAGATAAAGGCATGAGATCATGTCCAAAAAAATTAGCACAAAACATTTTTTCAAAGAACTAAGAGAAGCTAGCTGTATAACTATCTTAACTATCTTGTGTATACATATATTTTTTTCATTTTCCATTTCTGCCTTTCCTCTTTTCCCCAACACAGTCCATCTTTTCTTTTGAACAGTTTCTTCCCAATTCACAATATCTATTATACATTTTAGATCCTATTTACTTGTTCAGTTTCTCACACTAGTGAGGCAATATGATGTTTTCACATGTGGGTCTCATTTATTTCACTTATGAGCATGGTCTCAAGTTGCATCCATTTACTTATAAAACTCTCCAGTTTACCCTTCTTTATGGCTGAGTAGTACTCCATTGTATAAAAAAAAACACATCTTTTTCATCCATTCCTCAGTTGATGATCATCTGGGTTGTTTCCAAGATTTAGCTATTACAAATTATGCTGCTGTAAACATGGGTGCACATCTATCGCTGGGGTATGATGTTTTAATTATTCTGGGAAAATACCCAGAAGGGGAATAGCTCATTCAAGTAGGACCTCTAGTCCTAGATTTTTAAGGAATCTCCACACTGATTTCCACAGCGATTGCACCATTCTACATCCCCACCAGCAGTGGAAAAGTGTTCTATTTTCCCCACAGCCCCTCCAGCATTTGTTATCGGCTGATTTTTTGACAACACACATTCTTTCTGGGGAGGGATGGGATTTCAGTGTTGTTTTAATTTGCATTTCTTGAATGACCAGTGATGTTCAACATTTTTTCACGTATTTATTTGCCACTTGTATTTCTTCATCTAAGAAATGCACATTTATCTCAGATGTCCATTTTTGGATTGGGTCTTTAATTTGGGGGGTCTGATTTTTTTCAATTCTTTATATGTTCTAAATTTAAGTCCTTTGTCTGTGGGATGACTGGCTATAAATTTTTCCCTCTCTGTGGGTTGTCTTCTCACTCTGTTGTAGATTTCTTTTGTTGTGCAAAAGCTTTTTAATAAGGTGAGATTAAATGGTCAAAAACTGAAATCTTTCACTCTAAAATCAAGAACAAGACAAGGATGTCCATTATCACCACTCCTATTCAATATAGTCTGGAAACATAAGACAGAGCAATCAGATAAGAGAGAAAAAGAAAAGGAATGAAGATAAGAAATGAAAAAGTTAAATTATCATTATTTGCAGATGACATGTTACTCTACATACATGACCCCAAAAACTCCACGGAAAAAGCTTGTAGAGTTAATATCCAAATTCAGTAGTGCAGTGGGATACAAAGTCAACACTGCAAAGTCATTAGCATTCCTATACACAAGCAACAAACTCACAGAAAGAGAAATTAGGGAAAGCACACACTTCATGGTAACATCCAAAAAAATGAAATACTTATGAATAAATCTAACAAAGGATGTAAAAGAGCTGTACAGTGAAAATTGCAGTACCCTGAAAAAGGAGATTGAAGAAGATATCAGAAAATAGGAAGATATCCCTTGCTCTTGGATAGGAAGAACCAACATAGTGAAAATGGCCCTATTCCCCAAACTGCTATGTACATTTAATGCAGTCCCAATCAAAATACCATTAACATACCTCACAGATCTAGAGAAAACATTCTAAAATTCATCTGGAACTAGAAAAGACCTGGAATAGCAAAGAAATTCTGAGCAACAAAGGTAAGTCAGGAGACATCACAATCCCAGACCTGAAATTGTACTACAAAACTACTGTGATAAAATCAGTATGGTACTGGCAAAAAAACAGTCCAGAGGAGTGGAACAGATTAGAAGATGCAGACGCAACTCCAAACACAGTCAGCCACCTTATCTTTGACAAAGGTGCCAAACATGTTCACTGGAAGAAAGATAATCTCTTTAATAAATGGTGCTGGAAAAACTGGCTTTCCACATGCCGAAGACTAAAACTAGACCCATGTCTATCACCATGCACTAAACTAAAGTGCAAATGGATCAAAGATATAAATATCAAACACTAAATTTACTGGAACAGAAAATAGGCAGAAATCTCGAAGACATGGCTGTAGGTAGAGGCTTCATGATCAAAACACAGACTGCAAGGGAAATATTACAAAAAATCAACAAATGGTGATATGATTTTTGAGCCACATCTATCTTCCTTCTTACTTTTCTCCTATGTTTTATTAGCACATAAGCTTATGAAATGTCCTATTATATTTTTAGGAGGTATGTTTCCACTCACTTTACTTGCCTGAATGTCTTTACAACTGTGGATCAAGTATGCAGTCATATGTAGAAATCAGTTTTGCTTAAGACCTGAATTCTGGATTCCAATTCTACCTGTAAGCATTGCACTGTTAGTATGCAAATAATAATCTCTGTCTTATTCTAATTTCTTACAGGAAAGTGCTTTATTTTCTCCATAGTTCTTTCAAAACTTTTTTTCCTTTAGATTTTTTCTGTATCTCTAATGTTCACAAAGATGAGTCCAGCTGTTTACCTTTCTCATTCATTATGCTAACCACTTATTGTCCTCTTTGATCTTAAGACTGTGTTCTCAGCTCTAGGAAATTTCTTGTATTTTTGTTTTTAAAATTTCCCTTCTCTTTGTTATCACTATTCAGTTCCTTTGTAACTCAGTAGTAGAAAGTGAGACCTTTTAGATTGTTTTTTACATAATGTCTCTTTTCTTTCTGTCCTATTCACTGCCCTTTCTTTTGTATAATCACATAAATAATTTCTTCAAGTTTATCTTCTGAACATTCCGTTGAATATTTATTTTACAAGCATATTTTAATTTTCAAGAGTCTTCCATTGTTCTTTCATTGTTTAACATCCTTTTGACTTGAAAGATACTAATTAAAGAATGTTAATGTTTATGTTTCTTTTCAATTTCCTGACTTTCGTTTCTGTGTTCTCTTGTATTTACTTTTTGTCATTTTTAAAACTTACTTTTGGCACTCAAGCTTCCCTAAACTCTCAAATGATGCTTGAATATCCAATGATATTTAAAATTTAGTATATTTAAATAGTATTTAAAAGCTTTGATTACATAGATTAAATCTATCATCTAGAAATCTCTGTGTAGAATGATGTATCAGTAGGTTTCCATCATAAAAACAGGATCAAAAAGCAAGAGAGAAATGGAGAAATAGAGAAAGGGACATATATGCTGAGACAGACAGAGACAGAGAGACTGAAAGATCTTTACTGTAAGGAATTGATTTGTTCAATTGTTGAGGATGACGAGACATATCTGCAGTCTATAGGAGAGGTCCTTAGGAAGAGCAGATGACAAAGTAATGCAGGAGGTGAAGCTGTAGTCTGTATGTAGAATATTTTTCTATCTTAGAGAAAATAAAAGTTCTGGCTTTAAACTTTTTAAACTGATTGAACAACTCAGGTAATCAAGTGCAATTTCCTTTCCTCAAAATCAACTTGTTTTATATATTAAGCACCTCTATAAAATGCCTGCAAACAGTACTTAGACTTGTGGTTGAATAACTGGAATGTATCTTAGGAAAAGTGACATATAAATGTGACTATTACAGTCAAGCAGTATATCCATGTCTTTTGCTAATAGGAAGCAGAAAACATAAAAACAGAAATTTTTAATGGTTAAGAACATTGACACTAGAGGTAGACTTATGGCTTCAAACTGTAGTTCTTCTAATTGTTGGTTGTATTACATAGGTTCTATGTGTTTCTATTTCCTGAATTGTGGAATGGAAAGAACAGTAATACTTACTTCAGAAGTATGTGAGAATGTACGATTTCCCATATATAAAAAATTAGAAGTATGTGAGAATATACAATTTCCCATACATAAAAAAATTAGAACCTTACATTTTACATGGTGAATACATGATGACAGTTTGCTACTATTGCTGATATCACTGATATTGCTATTTTGATATTGGCTTGTCAGAATTCTGTGGATTGTACAGAGGGGTGGGCAGGGGAGTTGACACCTGACTCAGGCAGAGATTAACACAGGTGGTTACCTGAGAAACTACCCTTACTGTGTACTTCCTGCCCCCAAATTTCAGCAATCTGCCATGACCTCTCTTCCCCACTGAAGGCCAAGTCCTTATTCTTTTGTTTAGCTCTTTGTAATATTCACACATCCATCTCACAGTGTATGGGTGCAGCTACCTTTAAGCATGTCATAAAATTTGTATATTTTTTCCTTGTTAATCTCTGTAGTGTCAGTTCACCTCATAGACTATTACTATCAAAGCTTTAGAGTGAAAAAAGATAAATTTAACACATCTCTACCCTGGAAAAAATGTATATTGAATTATTTCTTCTAAATATGTGCAAAATTCAATAATGAAGCTATTTCTTTATGGAGTGCTTTTTCTCTGGGAAGTAGGAGTTCTAAACAAAAATTTAATTTGAAAATGTAGATACACACATGGCATGGAAAATATATAGGTTGCTAAATGAAAATATATTTCTTATTCCATTGTTTTTCTGAGTCATTTTTATTTTTATAATAAGAAAATATTTCTTTTCTGAAGCAAAAGTTATTATTAATTGTAATGCACCTAGGAAACCTAATTAAATTCAAGTGTTCATCTGGAACAACAAGAAATGAGAATGATAAAAGTCAATAAATTTTTGAAAAAAAATAATGAGAAAGACTTTTACCAGCTACACTACAATGATTATTAAAACGAGATAGTAGTTCTGCAGGAATCGATACATCAATTCAGTTAAAGAAAGATAAGGAATAGAGTGAGTATGAAAGAGAGAGAAAATGTAGTGAGTTAGAAGAGTTAGGTACATAGATGGTATTTATAAAAGTGGAGAAATTCTGGGATTTTCGGTTACAAATATAGACAAAAATTAATTTCTGACCTAAGACATTACAAAAAGAATTTCCAGGTGAAATGAATAATGAATTGAAGACATTGAGGCCCAAATTGCCATTACAATATATAGATAAATATGTATATGTTATAGGTCAAATTGTGTCTCCCCCAACAAATATACTATATTGAACCCCCAGCCCCCAATTCCACAACTAGGGCCTTTAAAGTCTTGGCTTTAATTAGGGTTAAATGAGATTTCTGAAGGAGTAGGCCTTAACCCAATTAGACTGGTGTCCTTGTAAGTCCAAGAGACACTAGCGGTCTTTCTATTTGAGCACAGAAGCAGGAGAATCAGGTGGGGACACAGAAAGGAAGCAGACACTGTGAGTCAGGAAGAGAGGTCTTACCACAAACCAACCCCACTTGCATTTTTATCTCAGACTACTACCCGATACAGGAGAGAAAAAACTAACTTCTGCTGATTGATTCACCCAGAATGTGGCATTTTGTCATGGCAGCCCAAGCAGGCTAATACAATGCACAAGCAAGGGATGCAAGACCCTAACATAACATATACCAGGGAGGGGAGGGAGTCACTCAGTAAACAGACATATTTGACTGAATGAAAATTTAAATATTGGATAGTTTTTTTAAAAAAACCTACCAACGGCATTTAAAGGAAAGCAATACAGAGCAAAATATTTTCAACACACCCTAAACTAGTTCAAATTTTTATAAAATATATTTTCTAGACAGATAAAACCAAGAGAAAAACTGAATAAATCCCTTAGTTTCAATTGCTCCTAATTATGTGCTTTCATCCCTGATTTTATAAATCCCTTAGCTCAATAATAAAAGTTAGATCCCTGATAGTTCTCCTGGACAGATACCATCTCTGATATACGGTCACTATGGTAATGGTGGTATAATTTCTTTTTCAGGAATTTGGAGGCACCCTTGTCTAGCTCAAATCAGTTGAAGTCTCCAGCTCCTTCACTTGGACTTGTGCAAGTGTTGACATTAGATGTCAGAAGATCAAAATTCCACCATAGACCATGATAATGCTGTCTTTTTCTGAACCTAGGTTCTATGAGGAACCTTGAAATCTGATTATACATGCAAAGATCACCATTTACTTCGCTCCTCTTTACTTCCGGTCACCTCTCCCTATGCCTTAAACCACCTTTCTTTATCACCCATACACCCCTGAGCTTTATCAATAGTGAGGTGAATTTGAGACTTGCTCTCCTGTCTCCACATGCTTGTCTGCCTCAGGAATAAACTTGCTCTTTCACCAAAATCATCATTTAAATGATCAGTTTAGTGTGTGGCAGGGAAATCCAGCCTAGTTAAGTAAATCAGAGGTTGAGGAGACAATTTATGAAAGACTGACAAATATCCAAAAAAACAGGTATACTAACAAAAGTCACTAATAAAAGAAGTTGGGTGATGAAATTCATATATTGAAAAATAAATGATGCTATAAGAAAAAGAAATGTAATGACCTGAATGATGTAAACAGTCTACTTCTAACTATATGGATATTATGATCACATCGGGAAGTATAGAAAGGATTATTTACTGAGCCCCTATTATATTATTGATGCTGTTCAAAAAGACAAGCTATAAAGTTACCAAAAGAAAATTATTTCTGTTACATAAAAACATGTTCAAATGTTTGTACAGCTGCTCCCTAACAAGAGGCATCCAATAATCACGTGACTTAGATTCATGCAAAGTCAGTGTTTTCATGGACTAGGGAAATGTCGATGATGTGTCCTGATGCACTCATCCCAGGAAACTACTTTTGTCTGTAACACAAACTTTCTCTCTCCCCACTCGGGCTGGAATCAGAGGTGTAATCCAATTAAAAGGGAAAGAAGTGTAAAAGGAAGAGGAAGAAGAGATCAAGGGGGAGAGGCGGAGTAGAAGAAGCAAAGGGGAACTGAGGATTCTTTACCATGTTGGATTTGGCTATTTCACAGAATGAACCAAAGGTGGCATCTGTTCTTACGCAGTTCACTTGCAAACAGGAGGAAAATGACAGTGAATAAAGCAAATAAATACGTAACGCCAGTTGAAATGGGTTGCGAAGAAAATTAGAGCAGGTTGAGGAAGACAGGGAGTGGCAGGGCCCATGGAATATACACTCTTAGGGTAGGGTTGTGTGGAAGGATATCGGGCAGTCTTGATGAAGTGAGGAGTGAGCCAAATGAGAATCTGAGGCAGTAGTAAAGCCCAGGGAACAGCAATGCAAAGCATTTTGCTTGACTTTTTCAAGAGCCATCAAGGAAGCCCCAACTACCATGACTAGATGAGAATATGAGAAGAGGTCTCAGTGCGGAGAGGTGGAAGGAAGAAGAAAGTAGCCAAGTGCATCCTTGTACATGACAGTAAATTCTGTCTTAAATGCAGAATGTTCTACAAAGCAATGGTATTTTAAAACTCAAAAGTAAAATTGTGCTATTAAATATGTCAACTATTTTTTGAAAATGATATAAAAAGTTTAGATTAAAGGAAAACAGACAAGAATAAAATAAAAATCAGCATTAACAACAGAAAAAAAGAAGGCAATGCCATTTTGTGTTACAGTTCTTAGCACATAGTATTTTTCTGTGACTTGCATGGGAAAATTTTGTGAAGAAATTGGTATGTGTGCATTTAAAGACATTTAATACATAATTACATAATAATACATTTTGTATCCTACACTGGAAAAATAATGTAGGTTGACATTTAAAATAACTGATTTTATTACAAAACAATTTTCCCTACCACCTCCTACTAAAAGTTCTTGTAAGTTAAATATTTTTATTAAAAATCATAGTGCTTTGCATAAGAAGGGTGCTTCTCGAAACTTCTAAATTATATTAGTTTAGATGAATGCAAATTTTCAGAAAACAGAAGATTTTGACAGAAAATAATTCACCTTTATGAATCTCAAAAAAGACTGTTACTCTTTTAACTGTTAAACCAAATTTTCTTTTTTATTGCATATGAGGGTTCAACTTCTTTTCTTTTGTTGGCTAGAGAGGTGCTGTCCCAAGAGAAGAAACTGAAATGCAACAAATGCAAAGTTTCTCTCTTGGTTTTGATCTACTGATATTAACACACACACACATACACACACACACACACACTCACTTGACTTTACTAACTTTTCTTATAAAATTATAAGCTAAAAGGGAGGCAGAATTACTGAGAAGAGAATGAATATATTTCAAATAGTCGTTTCACCAAAAATATTACCTTGAGCATAAGTGTTTTCTATTGTCAAAAGCAATTATTGCAAATGGTAATAGCCTTTTGAACCTAACTTTATTCATGCATATTTCTGCTTCTAACTTTTCTTTTCTCATTGCTGTGTCTTAATTTCATGTTTAATTACAAGAATAAAGTATATGTAAGTGCTAATTTATTTATATTATACATGTACCCTGTTATAAAATTATACTACCCATTCCAAATCAACTCCATTGACATGTTTTAGAGATATCACTATGGTTTATTTCTTTTTGATGTTTTGTGGTTTAATTTTATCTTTCCATTTACTCTTGTATACAGCTTGATTTCTTACAAACAAATGATCCCTATTGATACTATACTATGGACAATGGGAAATCTGCCCTTTACAGGACCTCCTTTTCTTTCCACTCTTCTCAAATTTTAGGTGTTAGATAGATGATGCATGATAGATAGATAGGTAGATAGATTTAACAAGTTACTCAAAATTCCATTTCTTGATCCAACAACTTTAGTCATTTTTCTACTATGTACAATAAAGTCATAACTTTCACTTTTCCTGTCCTCTCTTCTCTTTCTCTTAAAATCTAAGTTTGAATGTTAGGCAGCTAAAATTGCATTTCTTTTTCAGTCTGTGACTTTTTTATGATCTTCTTGATTCGAAAATTGAAAATCACTGAGTGACATCTGAAATCTTAGGAAAATGAAAACATTTCTACAAAGCCAGGAACTCTGAGTGAATCCACTGATAAAATGTTATTGTCTTAAATCACTAACCTTCTAGTGCAAAAAGGACAATATTCTAAGCATCTATATCAAACACTCCATCAACTACTCAGAATCAAACCACATTGTGTTTACTTGCTAACTAGACTGTAACTTTTCTGTCATTTATTTAAGTACCAAAGAAATATATTCACCTTTTCTTATTCACAAGTTCAATTCTGCTATTTCTCAAACAATTTTGGAAATAAGAGACTTCCAAAGCCATTTGCAAAACTGAGACTCTTGGATTTTCTTTATTTTATGTCTAGATTAGGTTTAAAGACCTCTTTCTTAGAAAATTGCTTTAAAAATTTTTTTCTCTGCATTTCAATATTGTGTAGTCTTTTTTTTTTTCTTTTTTCTTTTTTCCCGGAAGACTTCAGGGATGCCTGAAATGTTTAGATTTCGTTTTTGTAATGTAAGTCGGTATAGAATTTCAGGGGCAATAATTAGAAAAACTGCAAGGCTTTGTTCCATCAAATTCTAAGTTCTAAGCCTTTTGTCCAATGTCAGTATATCCCTGGTTCTGTGCAGATAATTGTATTTTATCCTTCAGAAATTTTTTAGCTTTATATTACTGTTATCTCCTAAAACTTTCTTATGATATATATAGATATGTGTTTTCAAACTCATCATTATTGGTCCTCAGATTTTCTTCTCAAATCTTAATAATTTTATTTTCTTTAACTATTTTTCTCAAAGCACATAATCTTTTTCTATAATTACTTTTTAAATGTTGATATAACTGAAATAATTCTCTGTGCTTAATTAAAAAAAATTTTTTTTTATTTTTTTGAGACACAGTCTCACTATGTAGTGTAGGCTGGCCTTGAACTCTCTTATATAGCCCACGATGGCCTCAAACTCACAGCAATCCTCCTGCCTCAGCCTTCCAAGTTCTTGGATTACAGTTATGCACCACCATGCCCCACTGTGTGTGCTTAATTTTTATGCCAAATGATATGTATCATATTTAAAAATTTTTAAATTGTGTAAAATATACATAATATAAATTCCCATTTTAGCCATATTTAAATGTAAAAATCTGTCATGTTAATACACTGACATTACATGCAACCATCACTAACATCCACTTCCAGAATATTTCATCTTTCCAAACTAAAACTCCACACCTATTGCTACGGTTTATATCTAGATGTCCCCTCCATAAGTCTCATGTGCTCATAGATGTGGCTTTAGGGAGGTGATTGGATCATGGGCATATGATACTTATCATTGGATTAGTCCACTGATGAATTTAGAGTTAAATGTCATGATTGGAGGTAAGGCCTGATCTGAGGAGGTGGGCAATTGGGGTCATATCCTTCCTTCCTCTCTCGATCTCTCTCTCTCCTTCCTGTCTGGCATGCCATGACCAATCTTCCTGTGCCATGCTCCTCTGCCATGTTGCCATGCCTTAGAGCCAGATGACTATGAAACTGTGAGCCAAAGTAAACCTTTACCAACTGTGAGCCAAAATAAACCTTTCCTCCATCAATTTGTGGATGTCAGGGGTTGTGTCTAAATAATGAGAAAGTGACAATGATACCCACTGAATAACTACTTCCAATTCTTTCCTTTCCCCTCTATCCCTTTGGCCCTGAATTCTATTATTCTGCTTTTGCTCATTTATGAATTTGACTATTTTGTATATCACATAAACATAATCATATGATATTTTCCCTTTTGTGTCTTATTTTCAAGAGTCATTTATGTTGTATTGTGTATCACAGTACCCTTATTAGTAAAACGTGAATTCCAATGGGCATGTGTGGCTGCTACCATATAGCCTTGCTGGTTGCATCTCATAAGTCCTCTTTCTTAGTCTGGCTCCACTCATAGACTTAAGCTTTTCTTGGGCTAATATTCCACATTCTTTGCATCTCCAACTTTCTAGTGTCTACACTACACATCCAGCTTCATTCTCACAGCTTCATGCACTGCCCTCTTCATACACTGCTCCTTGCCTGGCCTCCCAGGTCTTCTTTTGAAATCTAGGTGTAAACCTAGCTGACGCCACAATTCTTGCCTTCTCCATTCTTGTAAAACCAGCAAAATGTGAACAATGTCAAGTTCTGCTGACGATGCAAGCAGTGACCAATCTCCCTTGAACCATGGCTGCAGCCACATTCTTTGTGCCTGGATAGCTGAACACAATGAAATAAATGATGAATATGAAATAAATCATGGGAAAACAATTTCCTGGGAAGTTCATCTTGAGCAGGAGTCCAAGGGACTGTTTTCCCAAATGAAAGGTAACAAACACTTTTGCAACTTGAAGGTTGCAGTGGGCAGAGTCTTGCTGATTCTTATGACCTCAAGACAACTTCTTTTTCCTACACAAAGTATTTGGTTTCTTTTTCATGGAACTAATCTCTTTAACAGCCATATCTTCCTTAGCTCCAACTTTACACGTGGTCTCTTCTGGGCCAGAAATTAACTTTTAAAAAATTTTCTGCTCTACTTTTTGCCCCAATACTCTCTAAAAATCTTGATAAAAACACCCAGCAGTACCCATACCACAACCTAAATAGTAGGCTGCCTTGAAATTACCTCCACCAGAATGAGTGCACCACCCTTAATCTCCATCTCATGGAAAACCTCAGGACATGGCCATAAAAAATGTAAACAAATTATCTGGCTTCTAGTCCAACTGCTAGTGTAATTCTTGTTCCCAGTTAACTCCTCCAGAGCCTGACTTTTACTATCTGAATACCTACCAGCATTCTGGTCTTCCGAGCTCTGACAAGTATCAATCACGAAGGACTTAATCTACACAATATTATAGGGCTTTTCTAGGCTACATCTCCAATTTTTTCCAAAAGCCAGTGAAGTTGAAACTCTACCTTAACCATCACATCTACCCTAAAATTAAAAATGGTGGCTGTTGAAGCCACCATTAGTGGGAATAAAATGATATCCCACAACATGGAAGAAAACATTCATGTTATGTACAGCCCCAAATTGACTATATTTTAAAAATGCACAAAATTGTAAGAGAATTACAATCACAAAAGCATATGAACAAAATATTTAGATAACACTCTCATACAGAAGTATATGCCAATGGACAAAAGTCAAATAAACAGGTACTCAATCTTATTAATCACCTAGGAAATGCCAACTAAAAATATGTTGAGATACCCCATCTCGACTAAAATCTTAATAATTGACCATGCTAATGTTGACAAAAATGAAGATCATCTATACTAATGCTGACAAAGATTAACTAGAATTCTCAAATCCTCCTGATGGAGTAAAAAAGTATTTTAGAAATACTTAGAAAACTGGAGATGAAATTATTCAACCACATAACGGAGCAATCCTGATACAGTGACCTACAGATATGCATAAATTCATGCACAAAATGAGGTATACTAATATTAATTGTAGTACTCTTTGTGGTAGCTGATTTTTAAAACTATTGTAATCTATTACTGAAACCAGTTAAAATGCCTATCAAATTTAAGATGGATAAATACATCACTATATATTTAATCTAGAATGTTCTTGAGCAAGGGAAATGAATCAATTATTACTATACAAAGCACCATGTTTGGGAGAAAAAACATCTTGGTGTAAAAAATAAACATACATGTTGGATAACTTCTTTTAATTTTAAAATCAAGGAAGACTGGAAAGCAGAAGGTGGAATTAGTTACCGAATGATAGCACAATTAGTATTTCTAGGTTGCTGTTGAAATTCTGTTTTTTTTACATGGGTTGTGATTAATTCAATATATTTACTTTGTGATAATTCTTTGAATTCTACATATAAGATTAGTGCACTCTTCTGTGTTTGTTACATTTAAGATAATATTAGCTGGCAGATAAAACTAATCACTGCAAATCTCCTAATTCCTCCAAGCGTATGGAAATTTATAAAATTTAGTTAAGTTAACATAAAAAACTAAAAGCTTAACACATTCAGATATACATATTATCTATAATAATTTGTCTCATCACATTATCCCTCCATTAGCACTACTTTTATAAATGTGTTTTACTTCTTTCTTCTTTGCTCTCATTTTTAAAACATTATCATTGGGCCGGTGATATGGCTCAGCGGCTTAAGCGCCTGCCCGGCAAGCGCGAGGGCCCAAGTTCGACTCCCGGAACCCACATACGAAAAAGGGGCCGGTGATATCGCTCAGCGGCCCGGGCACCTGCTGGCGCGCGAGGTCCTGAGGTCGACCCCCCGGTACCCACAAAAAAAAAAAAAAAAAAAACAACAAAACAAAACATTATCATTAAGGAAAGAAGGAAAGCAGGTGTGTTCATTTAGGACACTTAGGACATCAATTCTCCATGTTATTTATACTGAGAATATATTAATTTTAGATAAAACTGTTTTTCCTGTTTTTTGATAAAAGTAGTTCTATTATCCAAACTACATCATAATAACAGCACCATAAATACACTTTTGTAATTCTGGAAATTTGCTGAGTTCCTTCTTGCTCACAAACTGTAAGTGTGAGCATTCATTGTCCCCTGTCTGCAACACTTGCATCTCTACATTTCAGCCTAGGTAGGGCTGAAATGTATCAGTTTGCAGGGCTTCAATTTATGAGTTGTCTTTCTATAATAGATTCTCTTTGTGTCCTCATTTCCATAATGATAATTTTCATATTAACTTGTACTAACCTAAATGCTCTTAAAATGAGGAATAATTTCTTTTCATAAGCATCACATACACAGAGTCAAGCAAATTACCTTGTATATAGTAGGTACTCAAATATTTATTGAATAAATGAACGTTAAGAAAGGTTATCAATTAGGACAATGTTTAGATATAACTAATAAAAGCTGACCAATTGTGGCTTCAACAAAAGGTGTTTACTATTATCACATAAAACTCTCTGAGGGTAGGCAGTGCTGTCAGTTGTCCGGTGGCTCTGCATGTATCTGCAGGAATCATGTTCTCATAATTGTTCCTTTCTGCCGTGTTTAGCCTCATGTATTTTATTCCTCGTGTGGTCTCTTCACAGAATTTTTCAATGTACTTACCCTTGACTTACACATCATTTTATTTGTAAAGATTGAACATGCCTCTAACTGGGGGAAAAAAGATTCCAAGAAACTCACAGAAAAATGTCATTGTCCAAATTAGCTCATATCATCACCCTGACTGGAAAAGGGAGCGGGAAAAACAGTATCTCACTTTTTCATACTGCATGGCTGGAGATGCACAAAGGAAATAAATAAGTACATGTTTTACATAAACCAGTAAGACCTATCTTCTACAAAGTTCCAAATATGTATAAATGTTGATGTAAAGTGTAGTGAATAATCATTGGTGGATTGGTAGATTTTCAGGTTTTCTGTTAATATATATTCAAAAATAGGATCGAGTTTACCAAATTTTCTTGAAGACAAGATTATCATAGTGCAATATTCAATCCCTTTTATATCCTGCCACATGAATATATTTGAAACAATAACCCATGCAGAGCAGATGTTAAGTTTCTATAAAAATAAAATAAAAGGCAAAAAAAAAAAATAAAGCAGAGTATACAAATTATCATGTGATTTCTGCCTGACTTTTATCAAACACAATCATTTCTTTTTGCTCTGGAACAAATATTCCTTTTTCATTCAGATCAAATTGAGCAGTTGGATATTAGATAACAACTATAGCTTAAAATCATAATTTCAGGGGGAAAGTTATGACAGAATGAATTTTATCTGTTTTTAACATAATAAATTAAAATTCACACTTTTGTCTATCACTGGACATATGTTACACTATAATTTTGGTAATGTTCAGATTCCAAAAATATAACATTACTGGAGTATGTCTCTCATTCTGGAATTCAAGGTTAGACAAATCATTAAATAATTTGCGAGATTTCTGCAGGAATCTAATGTGCTTTTCTTTTTTGACACTGGAAGACCTATTTCACTTAGAATCACTGTAACTAATGCATTAGTTTAATAATTTAAAATTACACTATTGAATGACTCACTAATTTTAGCCTTGTCGTCATCACTCTTCCATAAAAAAGAATTATCAGAGGCAAATAAATCAAGGTTTTTGTATAAAATGAATTCATTGCCCTGAGAGTTCTAGATTACTAATGAGTGGTGACTTTGCCTACTGAATACATAGCTATAACAACATTTTCAAAACAGAAAATATAAAATAAGAAAAAAATGGAGATAGTCTCTCCAACTTTTCTCATTTATTTTACAATGCTTACTGAGGAAAATATTATGTAGTTAATAAACAAACAAATCCATGATCCCGTAATAGGTTGACAATCATGTTGTGCTTTGTCATGATCCTAATGCAATGAG
This sequence comes from Erethizon dorsatum, assembly GCA_028451465.1. Classification (NCBI taxonomy): domain Eukaryota; kingdom Metazoa; phylum Chordata; class Mammalia; order Rodentia; family Erethizontidae; genus Erethizon; species Erethizon dorsatum. The sequence goes on from CM051824.1 coordinate 22,516,191, forward strand.
TTCTTCAAGAACTTTTTTCTGATTCTGGAATTCTGACATTGCATGTGTATGTGAAAGCCACGCTGCATCTGTATTTATAAATGACTTTCCTATCTATGTGAATACTATGGTTAAGGTGTTGCTTATCCTCCCAAAAGAGCCATGTGCTGGAAGCCTGGTCTGCAGGGTAGTGGTGTTGGGAGATGATATGAAGCTTACAGAGGTAGGTCTACTAGGTGGTCATTAGATTGACAGGGGGCTTGAATTTGCAAGGGATTTAGGCATTTCTGGATCCTACTTAGTTCTCATGAAAGGATTGTTATAAGGGCCTCCCTTTGGCTTCTCAACCTAAAATGTAATCTTGTCTTCACACGAGCCTCCCACCATTGCTACCCGACCTGATGTGACACACCCAGATGTAGGAGCTATTACCAGAGCTTATATCATGCAATTTGGTCTTTTATCCTCCCAATTTGAGAGTTACATATGTGTGTTTTCTTTTAAACTTAGGCTGCCTTAGGTAATACAAAATGGACTACTACAATGAATAAATACAATTATATATTTCAAACAGATATTTTAAATCACTATAATTACACAGTTGTTCTGTCATTAATTATATGTTTAATGTTTTCCTTGAGTGGTGGCCATTTCTGTACATTATGGTTTATTCCTTTTTATTATTTTTATTTTCTTTTGTTCAAATTTCATTTTTTAAAAGGTGAATAATTAATGCTATGATTTAGATGTGATGTAATTTAAATATGTTAAAGATTTTGGGGCCGGTGAGATAGCTCAGCAGCATAAGTGCCTGCCTGGCAAGCACGATCGTCCTGAGGTCGACTCCCGGTACCCACACACACACACACACACACACACACACAAAGAATTTGCGCTAATTAATATTGACTGCAAAATTGACTTAAGAGGAAGTGGTTGAATTGTGAGGACACTAACCTGTTCAGTAGGTTAACCCACTGATGAATTCATACCTGAATGGGCTATTAGGAGGTAGAACCTAACTGGAAGATCTGGGTCACTGGGACATGACTTTGGGGAATAGATCTGGTCCCTGGCCCCTTCTTCTTTTGCTTGCTTCCTGATATCTACTTCTGGTCACCAGGAGGTGAGCAACTTTCCTACGCAATAGCGCTTTAGCATGATATTTCATTATTTAATTTTTAATTTAATTTAAAGTTGGCATAAAATTTTCTAAAATTAGAAGGAACCATAGAATCACAAAAATAAAACACTTTTGAACATTTGTATCATTTTAGTCTAGAAAAGAACTGACCCATAATAGTAATAAAAGTACATTTTAATTTGTGTGGTTATATAAAAACAACAGCAACACAACATTCTAAATGTGAAAAAGGTTACAAAAGCAATCAGTAGGAAACAGAAATATATATTTTGAATAGCTGTAAGGATAAGTGTTAAGAGATTGGTTGTATTTGTATTTCCTGATTTTTTTTTTTGAAGAACAATCTCTTTCATAAGATAAAAGAGAAACTTCACAAAACAGGTATTGGTCAATGAATCATAATCCTTACAAATGAGGTAGTGAATGTAAACAAAATAGAGATGCAACAAGCCTACTCCAAACATTCTCTCTCATTGTCAATATCTAATAGAATTATGTCATTCAAAATAAGTATGACTGTGGAAAAATTAAATGAATACACATTCACTATAGTTGGGAGTGAAAAGCAGTCAGAGTACACATGCTGACAGTTTTAGATTCAAAGCATGGAAGGGGCAGTAGTTCCTATGTGGATTTCATTTAGTTGACTCCACAACAAGCCTACACAAACTTTGAAAGCTGCACCAGGTAAGAACAAATTAAAGGGAACATATGAATAATTTTCATGAGGGCAGATAAGAAACTGAATTTTTCCTGCAGATATACAGTAAATAGGAGATACTTTATAACTCTTTCTTTTTTAAACAAGCATCCAGCCCTTAGCAATTTGATCAGTAACACAGTTCATAAGGACAAACAAAAATGGATAAAATAGTATAATCAGCTTACAAAGGAAAGGAAATATTATCCTAGTTATGTACTGGTTTGCAAGGGCATTCGACTTACAGAGGACAGAGCACTATACCATCTGCTACTCATAGCGCTCTGAGACCTCCCTGTTACAGAACATAGAAAGTGGCCCAATTCTGACTGTTGTTCCCATGGATAACTGATCTTTTATCTACCCAAAGGTCTGTAGAAGTTTAGAAATTATACTAAGAGGCCAATTCTGCTCTAAACTCATAATCTTCTTCAGCTGCAGCAGTGGATTTAAACTTTGGCTACACATTAGAATCTCTGGGAAGTTGTAGAAAACTAGAATGTCTGAGACACTCTAGACATCATAATTGCATCATAATTTCTGGGACTTGTAGGGGGCAGACTCCTGACATTTTTTTTTTAATTAACCAGGGCATAATGAAGCAAGAAAATATAAAAGTATTGCCCAAATGCAAAGGGGTACAATAATGTTCTTCAAGATTATCTACCTATTTTATCTATCATCTATCTATCTATCCTCATCTATCTATCACCTATCTATATCTATCTATCATCTATCATCTATCTTATCAATTTTGGTTTATTGTCTCTAAACAAGACAAAATATGTTTATCAAAATTTTAACAAGAATGGGCCGGTGAGATGGCTCAGCGGCTTAAGCGCCTGCCTTGCAAGCGTGAGGGCCCGAGTTCGACTCCCAGAACCCACATACAAAAAAGGGGCCGGTGATATCGCTCAGCGGCACGGGCGCCTGCTGGCGCGCGAGGTCCTGAGGTTGACACCCCGGTACCCACAAAAACAAATTTAACAAGATTAAAAATATCTTTCATTTCTTGCAAATATCAATACTATTTCAGACAAATTTTTCTGTAATAGGAACTAATTCATGACATCTAGCCAAAGACCAAAGCTGATTTTATAGACTCACTGAAATAAGGAAGAAATATACCATGGTGAGCCATGGAGTGTCTCAGTAAAAAGTTATTTGAACGAACCTGTTACAGGATATTGTCTTGTACATGATTTTGAAGCTTGTTTAAGGAGGCATGGGGCCAGTGAGATAGCTCAGCGGCATAAGCACCTGCCTGGCAAGCACGAGGTCCTGAGTTCGACTCACGGTACCCACATACAAAAAAAAAAGGGGCCGGTGATATCGTTCAGTGGCACGGAAGCCTGCTGGTGCGCGAGGTCCTGAGTTCAACCCCCGGTATCCACCAAAAATAATAAAAAATAATAAAAAAAAAGGAAGCATTATTTTGTTCTAGTGTCCATGCTAACAGCAAGTCAAGACTAATCCTATAATGGATCTGAATGGATCATATCAAGGAGATAGGAGAAACAAAGCAGGGTTAAAAATATATTTAGGAGAGAAGCAGCAGTCACTCATATGAGAGCATCTCAGGAATTAACAAAACCTTACCTTTAACAGACTCAAGTGTGTAAATGTATGAACTAGTTTCAAAAATTTCCCCTGAGAAGGGAGCTCTGAGGCAGCCTGTTGCCATGCATTGGCCAGGAAATTCCCTCCCCATCATCACTTTATATCCAGCTGTCGAAGCACCCAGATGCCACAGCACCCTTGATTCCTGTGGGTATGGGTATGTCTCCTACAAGTGGCAAATCTTCTTACACAAAAATGATGGGAGTTTTCCAGGCATACAGATGCAAAAGTTTTGGGGTCATGGAGGTTTCCACGAAGATTTTAAAGGAAAGCTTGGAAGTCCACAGCAGAAGTGTGTGGAACATTCAAAGTCTCAGGAAGCAGCCCCTGAATGAGCAATGCGTGAATCTGTGAGAGTGAATCCAAAGCTGTGATAGAGACATAGGAAGTTAGAGATGACCGGAAAATGGAATGTCTTCTGAGTAAAGCTTCAGTAAGTAATGGGAGCCAACCCAAGAGTGTGGTCATGTGGGCTGCAGCTGGCAAGGTCAGGGGGATGGAGTTGTCCAAGCCCTTTAGAGCAACATCACGCCACCCTGTCTAAATGCCTGGTATGGAGATATAAGATTTAATGTTTGTCCTCATGGATTTTGTTCTTACCCTCTTCTAGCTTTCATTATTTTACTCTTCCTCCCTTTTGAAATGAGAATATTTGCAGGTGCCACTGTATCTTGGAAGTATGTCATATATGTTTTATTAAATTATTTTTGCAGGGATTAACAGCTGAGCTTCCTTGAGTCTCAGAGGAGACATTCGATGTGGACTTTTTAGAAATGCTGGAACTCTTAAGATTTCGGGGGCCGTGGATACAGCTCAGTGGCACAGCGTCTGCCTGGCAAGCGTGAGGTATTGAGTTTGATTCCCGGTACCAGAAAAAAAGACGTTGGGACCCTTGAGGATTGACTGAATGCATTTTGTATTATGATATGGGTATCAAACTTTAGGAACTAGGCTGCAGTATACGTGTTTCCAGTGACCCACATGTTGAAGGTATGGGAGCCAGCCTGTGTGCTACCGGGAGAGAGTAGAACCTGAAGAAATACCTAGTTTGAGGAAGTTAGGCCATAGAAGATGTGCCCTTGGAAGGGATATTGATAGGATCTTGGGTCCTTTTGCATTCTCTTGTTCTTTGTTTCCTGATTGCTGTAATGTGAACATTTCATTTGTCAAACATACCCTGCCATATTGTACTGCCTCACCACAAGCCCAAAGGCAAAGGAACCAAGAGACTTCTGAAACTGTGAGCCAAAGTAAATTTCCTCTTTATAAGTTTATTATCCCAGGTATTTTTTCCCAGTAATACAAATCTAACACATTTAGTAAAGCAGTTTTAATAAATACTAATAAAATTGTTGTATTTTTACCTTTACGAACTATGCTTTCAAAATATCACGCAACCTAGGTAAAAGTGACGTTTTTTTATACCATTGAAAGATGTTGACATGGATCTAGAACCATGGCGGACTGGTTACTTTGTGTACAGAAATACTTTTACACTGTGCTTGAGATTCAATCAAGGATGATTTTTCCACCATTTTAGAAACTCACACACTTTCCTGTTTGCACACTGGCATAGATCTTCTTACATCTGAGAGCCATTCTTCACTTGTTATTTCATCTTTTCTTTTATGGCTTGAAACAAGCCATGCTTGTACATAAAAGTATACATTATACAAAAGTTTTTCCTAGTACAAACATCTTTACAAGGCACAAATTATAAGTTCTGGATAAATGGGCATTTCTAGGTCACAACAAAAGCATTCACAGTGAGGAAATCAAACAAACAAAAAACGAAAAATTATTCTACTGAAGTAGTTATCTTTTTTCAAATAATTTTACTCCCAGACTCATGTTATGATATTTCTCTGTTTTCAGAAGCAAAAATACAGACTTGGTCTATTTACAAGCCTACTTGATGTCTTCTCAGTAAACAACAAATCCTGGACACAGAAAATCTGACCTGATTCAAGTCTGACATTTACTTTATTTGTCCCAAGATGATATCTATTTTTTGATCTCTACATGTTCAAATATGCCAACCAAACTTTTTGCTTGCCAAATATTTACTAGTCTTTATCATGCATTATTAAGTAGTTGATTCATTCAGTTTAGAGAGAATAGAAGCTAATTATCAGACATAATCTATGCCTTCAATGAGATATTTCAGTGTTGATAGTGTGGATTTGAAAGAAGAAATATCTATATAAATTATGGCTTTACTCATAGGCAAAATACAATTTAAGGGAAAATAGCTAAAAGCCAAGGCTCTAGTTCCAAATGCCAATATTGACTTCAGATCCCACCATGAATGAAGCCTCTTTTCTGCTCCATATCAGCAATGAAAATATTATGTACCTCATAGAGTTACAGCATAGGTTAAAAATCTCTACATATTTATATAAATTATATATATATGTATATATATAAAACATTTTGAATATTTATGCAATACATGTTACTCATATCACAAATTGTTTATCATTGTGGCAAGATGGTGTGTTGAACATTACATATTTTTATATATTCAATTCTGCAATCTTCCTCCATTTGACGAGATATGAGTATGACTGTGTTCCGTAGTGGATGGTCATCAGGTCATCAAGCAAATTCAGATTTCATAGCAAATTCAGCTTCACAATTCCAAAATCTCATGTCCAAATTCAGTAAGGAAAAAATTTGTTTCTTTCCTCCTTGTAATTTAATCATATTCACGAAAAATATGTGTGTGTAGTTTTCCTTTTGACATAGACTAGATATTTTGTGAAGAGAAATTGAGTTTAGACAGGAATGAACATCTCAACAAATGTAAACCCTAAAACCATATCAAACTCTTAATTAAATACCTCTGTAGGGGGAAGCACCATAAGCCAAGAGCTTGAAAGATCCTACAACTAAGGTGTTTCTTCTAGAATGTAGCTCAGGAAACACCCAACACGATGCCTCACATCCCAAGCATGGCTCCATGAGGTACCCAAGTAAAGTGAACAGTGGATTAAATAAAATCGGTGTACTTACACACTTCCTGGTTTTAAGACATCAAAAAATTACAATAATCAACAGAGCGTGGAAGCACTAAAGATCAGTGGCATGTATTAGAGTCCAAAAGTAGGTATACGCCAATTTATTTTAGACAAGGTCAAAGACAATTTAATACAGAAAGAATATGAAAAAAAGCATTTTGAAGTAGACCTAATACCTTGCACGGAATTTAATTAAAAATGAATCTTAAATTTAAATGTAAAATGTTAACTTATATAATTGTGTATAATTAACTTATATAACATATAATTAACATATAATGTGTAGAAAAAAACACATGAGAAAATGTGCATTATATGATCTTAGGCAAAAATGGCTTACATACAACATCAAAAGCACATCATGTAAAATTTTTTAAAAGGCAATTTGACATTGTCAAAATATAAGATTTAGCCCTGAAAAAGACAGAGTTAAAGGAATGAAAAAGAAGGTTAAAAATAAAACAGCAATTGGTAGGAAATATTTGCAAATAAAGGACTTGTATTTAAGGCATATAAAAATGCTAAAAACTATAGTAAAATAGGAACAACCCAATTTACTCCAAACTTGGAAAAAAGAATAAAACAGACACTTCAATAAAAATATATGGAAGGTACATATAGAATGATATTTAACAGAAGTAGTTATTAAAGATATGTAAATTCAAAAAGTATGAGACACACAATCACATACCTATAACAATATCCAAACTGCAACATTAAATGGTGGTGCAAATACAGAATGACTAGAGTTGTCATACATTGTTGGAGAAACTGCAATATGCCACAGTGACTCTGAAAAACAATTTGACAATTTCTTTCACCTATTATATCAGTGTAATAAACATCTTTTCACTGCTGTGTCAAAATACCTGAGCAAAATCAATATAAAGCTGGAAAGGTTTCTTTGGTCTCATAGTTTCAGAGATTTCCGTCCATGGTCACTCAGCCTGGTTGCTTTGGAGCTGGAAGTAAAACATGGCAGAAGCATGTTGTGTTGAAAAGCTATTAATCTCATGGTACTCAACAAGCGAACAGAGAGAGACTGAGAGAGAGGAAGGGAAAGGCAAGGTAATACCTGCTTTGGTCATACACACCAATGACCTTCCTCTAGGCCTTACCTCATAAAGGTTCTACCACCCCCTACAATGCCACAGGCTGGCAACCAACTCTTTTACACATGAACCTTTGAAGGATGTTTCAGATTCAAACTATACCACTGAGTAATCGATTGATGAGTACTTCCTTCTGATAAACAAAAATTATGTTTACACTGAAATTTATACATGAATGATTATGGCAATTCTATCCACAATTGTTTAAAACAGTAAATAACCCAAATGTCCTCAGTAGATAGATGGGTAAATAAACTGTGATACATCATATAATAAATTCAGCAACAAAAAAGAACAAACTAGGGCCGGTGAGATGGCATAAGTGCCTGCCTGGCAAGAACAAGGTCCTGAGTTCGACTCCTGATACTCACATAAAAAGGAAAAAAAGGGCCGGTGATATCGCTCAGTGGCACAAGAGCCTGCTAGCAAGCACAAGGTCCTGAGTTCAAGCCCTGGTACTCACAAAAAAAAAAAAAAGAACAAACTATTGATACATAGATCATGGATCTTCAGTGGATTAATCTGAGTGTAAGGATCCATTCTCAACATTATACACTATATGATTTCACTAATAAAACATTCTCAAAAATACAAAACTACAGTTATGGAATATAGAACATTAGTTCTTGGAGAAGGATATGAATATATAAAAATGCCTGGAGAGAGAGTTTTTTGGGAGTTACATATATGTTGTTCATTATGGTAGTGTTAACTTACACACACACAAAAAGGAAATCCTTACATTTAAAATCTTCATACACTTTTTGAAACAGTTCTCAAGACATTGTTGTCTTGTCAATTTCATGTCAGTATCTTGAGCATTGCCTCATTTTTCTGCCCCTTTAAACATATTTTCATTTTATCAGTCCACTTGTAGTATTACTAAATATTCATAATATGAAAAGTGCATTCTTGATTCTTGGTGATATCTGAAACAAAAGAAGTGATGTTTTTGGATTTCTTTTTACTATTGAAAATTTAGAAACTCATCTTCAATATTTTAGCATCTGACAATTCAAAACTCATAGATTTTTTTCCTTTGGCCTTTTATGGGATATGCACTCAGTTTACTAAAATATTGTCAACAAATAAATTTGCATGTGCCTTCTTTGCATAGACTCCATTTCTCCAGATACTTTTGTGACTCCATATAACTATATCCAACCCAACTAAACAGTTAATGGGAACAAGTTTTCAGAAACTACCTGGGTTTCAATTGTTTCCACAGCTGTATTGGGAAGTGGACAAGGGGCCATACATGTTATACTCTATATTTTGTTCATGTCCTAAGACGTTGAGGGAAATGCATTTAAGAGGGATGGACTAATTGATTCAGCAGAGAAAATTTTACCACAGTGTTTGATCTGTGGCTTGTGTACTGCTGGCTACTGTCAGCCAAATTTATGTTGAGAATTAGAAGAAAATAATCAAAGCAGAAATATTTGAAAAACTTCATTTTGGCTCAAAAAGTAGTATAAGTAAATTTGGAACCAAAGAATTTGTGGTTACTAAAGAGATTAGTATCATTAAGACAAAACCAAGTGCTTTGAATGGAGACAAGAAGAAACATACCTTGAGGCCATCTCAGAAATTGCAAGACTCTATCCATCATAGGCTCAAGAGTGCAAAAGTATAAACCTCTGGACTTCTGCTCTAGAAAAGCTGCTCATGGAATTTGTTTACAATGATTTCTCCATGCTCAGCCATCCAGGCACTCACAGACACTGCAGCCATCATCCAAAAGACACAGCTAGTGCTTGAGTTTGCGGCAGACCTTGGCATCATCAGTATGATACTGGTCATTCCAGCATGCAATAATACAAGAGATGTGGGATCATGAAGACTTCTACACAGATTTGAAGGAAAACATAGGAGGCCTAGAAATGTGCCTCTAAGAAGTGGGTACATGAAGTTTGGGAATGAAACTGAACATAGAGTGAAGACATTAGGATATCGGACAACACAGAGATATGGAACATCTTCCCAGGAGAGCTGGAGGCACTGAGAACCAGTTTGAGAGAGAGGTCTTGTGGGCTGCAAACAGCAAGACCATAGTGATGGAGTCACCCAAGACTTTTGAAACTCACATTTTACCACCATGTGTCCTGTATGTGGATGTGGGCTATTGGGCTTATGTTTGCTCTGTTCAGTCTTGCTTTGCTCTTATTTTTATCTATACCCCTATTTCTCCTTTTTTGGAATGGGAACCTTTATTCTGTGTTGTTGTGTTTTGGGGTTAAGTATTTGTTTTTGGATTTTATGCATGTTTAGAGCTCAGAGTTTGAGTCTCACAGAAGACTTTTGAGAAATGCTAGAAATGTTGAGACTTTGGAGAAGGGATTAGTGCAGGCAGAATTATCATCACTGGACACAATATCTGACATGATCATTTAAAGGAGGGCAAGTACAATTTGGCTCATAGTTTCAGTCTATGTTCAGCTGGCTCCAAGGCAAAAACATCATGGCAGAAAAGTGTAACAAAGAAAAATGCTTAATTCATGGCAGCTGGGAAGCAAAGCAGAAGAGTACTAGAGCAAAACAGATGAGGGAACAGACAGAGACCCCAAGGTCACACCTTCATGACCTCCTCACAAACACACAAACCTGGACCTGAACTCCACCAATTCCTGGGGCAGATCCTAAAGCCATTCAACTTGACATTCCACCTAACCACATAGATTAAGTATGGTTTAAGGAGATATGTTTGGGTATCAAAGTGACAAGGTATGGAATGTGATAGTTAAGCTTATTGTCAGCCTGATTGACTTGGGAGCCACCTAGGGGTAAGTAAAGCACACTTTAGGTGGGTCTAGGTAGGTTGTGGGGGCTTGATCTTGTAGATCTCTGGTCCCTAGCCCCTCCCTGTCAGACAATGTTACCCTGTTTTGTTTTCTGGTTATAATGATCCAAGAAGCTTTGCTCTGCCATGCCCTTCAGCCATGATGCCTCTACCTGCAAGGCAGCCAATCAGTGACTGAATCCTCTGAAAATATGAGCAAAATAAACCACTTTTCCTTTAAATTAAAGATTTCAGGAATTTTGTCTAGCACAAGGAAAGCTGACCAACATAGGAGACAAAAAAATAAGCAACAACAATATGAAAAAAATGTTCAATATCATAATCTTCAGGAAAACGCAAATCTAAATCAGAGTGTGTCTTAGTTACTTTTCTCATTGCTGAGACAAAATATCCAACACTCAAATTTAAGGATGGAAAGATTTGTTTAGCTCACAGTTTGTAGAGATTTCAGTCCCCATTTGGCTGGATCCAAGGCAGAGTGAACTGGCAGAGGGGCATTGTAGGGGAGAAAACAGTTTGTGGCAGGCAGAAGACAGCAAAAGCAAACAAACAAGGGGTAAGGCAAGCCTCTTTCTGTCCTTTATGTTGTATCCGGTCTACTGGGATTAGAGTGGTGCCAAACCAATCAGTGGACTTCTTTAGTAATCACCCATTCTTAATTCTAGCACCCTTAATCCTAGCATTGCACCATGAATCAATCACAAACTCTAGATTCAGCCACCTCTGAAAAAGCCCCACCTATGACTGCATGAGGCTTTGGGGGGACATCTAGACACAAACCATAACAGAGTGAGATATTATATTATCTCAGTTACTAAGTACAATCAAGAAAGATAAAAAGTGGCATGGTGTTGAGTTTGCAGATAAAAGGAAACTCATATACAGTCTTGGTGGGAATGTAAGTTAGTTCAGCTTACAGAAAAAAGTATGAAGATATTTCAAAAACCTAAGAATTTAACTACCACATGATCTAGCTATCATATTTCTGAGTATATATCCAGTGAAATTTAAATAATTCTATCAAAGAGGTATGTAAATCCCTATGATTATTGTATCTCAATCCATAATGAACAAGATGTGAAATCAACAATGATGGCCATCAATGCTTGAATGAATAAAGATGCGGAGGTATATATGTACTGAAATATTATTCAGCTATGAAAAGAGGTGAAAATTTATCATTTGCAGTAATGCAGATGAATCCAGTGATCATTATGTTAAGTGCAATAAGCCAGGCACAGAATGGCAAATAGTTCAAGTTCTCATTTCTATGTAGAAGCTAAAATGTTGATCTCACAGAAGAACAGTGGTTGCCAGATGCAAGGAAAGGGTGTAGGAGGAGGATGGAGAAAGAATGCTTAACACGTACAGAGGAGTGATTAGATAGAAGGAATAATTTCTAATAGTCTATAATGCATAAAATATTATGTTTGACAATAATTAATTGTATATTTCAAAACAGATAGCAGACAGGATTTTTAATTTTCTAACACAAACAAATGATAAATCTGTTGAAGTTATGGATATGTCAATCAGCCTGATATGATCATTACCCATTGAGTTCATGTTTTTAAATGTCATATTGTATGATATTTATACAGATGTACAATTATAGTCAACTAAAAATAGTATATTTTGAAAAATATATAATTCTTACAAATTAAGAAAAAACTCATTCAGAAAATGAACAAATATATGAATAGGCACTCTGTAAGTAAAAACTATTGACTATAGATATTTTAAAAGAGGCTTAATATTATTAAACATGAAAACATTCAAATTAAAACCATATTTAGCAGTATATCTTAATAGCATAACTTTTTTAAAAAACTCGCAAGACAGTAAATCCCCAACTTATGAACATTTGATTTGCAAACTTTCACAGATACGACTATTCATAGATGTGAACATATGGAAGTAGCTCGTGTATGCCGGACACTGTCACAGTTGTTCTACTGTGTGCTTATTGTAAAATGCAACAGTATACATTAGTACAATGCTTGTTCAGAGCCCAGGATGTCCAGAAGTGTGTCAAAAGTGTATAAAACTCACTTTGTTGGATTTATGAAAGAATCTGACTTATGAACTTTCTCGCAGGATGGAACTCATTTGTAAGTCAGAGACTTACTACTATTAATGCAACTAAATAAACATTAATTCTTTTTTACCCCTGAATTCTCAATGATAGTCACTCTGACTGGGGTGAGATGTAATCTCAATGTATTTTGAATTTGCATTTCCTTAATGGCTAAAGATCTTTATATGTATTTATTTGTCATTTGTATTTCTTTTGAGAAGCATCCATTCAGTTCTTTTTGCCCATTTATAGATTGGGCTACTTGATTTTGGTGTTAAGTTTTTAAAGAGCTTTTTATTTTCTAAATATTAATATTTATATTTTAAATAATTTATATTTTATATAAATTAATATTTATTTTTTCTAAATATTAATCCTCTGTCAGAAAAGCAGGTAACAAATGTACTCTCACATTCCACAGGCTGCCTTTTCATGCCATTAGTTGTTTCTCTTGCTGTACAGAATATTTTAATTGATGTAATCCCACTGTTGCTATTATTTCCTGAGCTATTAGAGCCCTACTCAGGAAGTCTTTGTTTGTGCTTATGGCTTCAAGTGTTTCCCCTTGTTTTCTTTTATCAATTTCAAATTTCAGGTCTTCTACCCAGGTCTTCAATCCATTTTGAATTGGTTTTTGTACAGGGCTAGAGGTAAAGATCTAGTTTCAAACTTCTACAATGGATATTAAGGCTTCCTAGCACCATTTATTAAAGAGGTTGTCTTCTCCTCAACATATAATTTTGGCTCCTTTGTCCAAAATCACATGGTTTTAGATACACGGGTTTGTTTCCGTGTCCTTTATTCTATTCCATTGTTATGTGTCTATTTTTTGTGCCAGTACAGGGCTGTTTTTGTTAATATAGCTTTGCAGTATATTTTGAAATTTTTATATTTAATTGGTACATAATAATTGTACGTAATTATGGGGTACACTGTGATAATTTGATACATGCATACAATGTGCAATGATTAAATCAATTAAATCAATTTCCTTAAACATTTATCTTTTTTGTGTGTGTTTGGAACCTGAGAATTGTTCTGTTCTATTCATTTATCTAATACATAACAAATTGTTGTAAACTATAATCACTGCACTGTGCTGTAGAGCAATAGGACTTTTTCCTCCTATACATATCTAACAGTAGTTTGGTATTTGTTCAATTTTCCTCTATCCATCCATCTCCCACCTTCCTGTCTTTCCTAGCCTCTTATAATCATTATTCTAATCTTTACCTTAATTTTTCTAGTACCAAAGCTAAGCTGGCAGGGAAAGAGTGATTTCCTCACCCACAGAATGTCAGAGGGAACTGACCTGTAGTTGAGATGCAGACCTTATCATTCTCAGAGAGATTGCTGGTCTCACATACTGTGGCTTAATCTCCCTAGGGTACGTCCTTTCAAGATAAAGCTAAACAACAGGGAAATTGCTACCAAAAACTCCTGGAAACTTTTGGGATAAGGTGGTATTCAATAGGATAGAAACAGAATAACTTTTAGCTGTGGGTGCAGTTGCGTTTTACAGATAAATAAACATTTACAGTCGCTTGGGTCCCTTTAGATCAACTATGGATCCCCGTACAAAATACTTTGCAATTCAACATTTTATAAATGACTTCCACAAGACAAGTCTTGAAACCTTGTTTGTAAACCTTGCACACTTGCAATAACACTCCATCCTTTACTACTCTTCCACTGAACTGCAGGCCTTAATATTATTATTGAATGTTTTGCCTGGTGTTTTAAATATAAATATATTGAATTCATGTAAAAATAAATAACACCAACCTAACGCTGCTTCTGTTGTTTCATTTTAAGTTTCATATTTCAAGCTAAAAGCTATAGATCTCTATATCTACATAAATTTTGTTGGCAAAATTCCTCTAAAATAAAAGTCTATGACATCCTTATTCATTTAAAAGAAGCTCTTTGTGTCTACTGGAAAACAAAAGGATGAGCCTCTGCCCTCATGGAGCTTATATCAGAGTGAGGGAAAACAGATTGTATGCTAGAAAATAAAGATCATTGCAGACTCACATAAGTAGACAAGCAGAGTGATGTCATAGAGAAAAGCCGTGTGAGCTTGTGTACGTGTGTGTGTACGTGAGTGTGTGCATGTGTGTATGAATGGGAAAGGACTGGTAACAACCTTAAAAAACATCCTTCTGGGAAGCCTTTGTAAAGGATGTTTTACTGAGACCAAAATATGAGAAAAAGTCAAACATGGGAAATATCTGAAGAGCACTCCCTAGGTCGAGAAAACAATATGTTTTCTGAGAACGTGAAAAGCTGAGTTGCTCAAGGGTCAGCAAGGAAGCCAGTGTGGAAAAAGCTTAGTGACAACCAGGGACAGGCACAAGAGGCCAGGTCATGGAAGCTGCTTAGGCAATAGTAGGAAACTTGTTTTTCATCTTTAGTGCCATGGGAACCTGGCAAAAGATTTTTTAACAGGGTTGAGGAGTCATATAATTAAGGTTCTATAAGGTCACTCTGACAGCTTTGTGGAGATTTTACAAAAGTGCCAATGTGGAAGCAACAACACTAGGTATGACGCTATTGAAGGAAAAATATAAGAGGGCCAGGGAAACCAGAGGAAATGAAGAGTGGATCCTAATGATATATTTTAGGTATGGACAGGATTGGCGATTCAATGGATGTGAGGAATCAAGAACTGGGAGGAACACAATATAACTTTTTGGTTTCTGATTACAATGAATGGAAATGTCATTACTAAATGATAATATAGACACAGAAAATTTTTAGGAATAGGGTATACAGGCTCACTAAGAGTTTGGAGATTTGCAACTGGAACAGTTCTGCATATACCTGTATTGCATTGATGTGAATCCAAGTATAAAGATGTGTACCTTGTGACCATAATATTAAATGAAATAAAGCAGACACCCAAGCTTAAATTCCTATGGTTTCTTTTACATTAGAAACAGAGCAGAAAAAAAAAAAGATAGATAATACAGAGTAGGACCTCAAATGGGAAGGGGATTGAGGGATGGAGGGAGGGGGGAAGAATAAAGGAGGGAAAGGAAATGGAAAAAGGAATTAAGATGTGTACATGTACCAACTCCACACAACAAATGTAAACTACTATCAACTTGTACTAGTAAAATATAGATAGATAGATGATAGATAGATAGATAGATAGATAGATAGATAGATATAGATGATAGATAGATAAATGATTGAGACCCCAGCTTTGAGGGCAGTTGAGAGGAAATGACATTTGTGAGCATAAGAATGCAAAATCAAGGCTTGTCTAAGAAACAAGTCCTCCAGTGAAGGGGGTGGGGAGAGGAGAAGAGAAATGTGAGTTCAACTTGGTGTGGCCAAGCCCAGCCCAGACCAAGGAGAGCAAACTGAGAGAGAAGAGCCTTGGACCTCATTATTCCCTACAAGCTGCACTCAATGGACCTCACCTTCCTCTTCAACCAGGTTACTCATCCCTTCCTTTGGTTCTTAAAAGCTGCAGTAAGTTCGCTAATCATATGGACCACAATGGTTTCAGAACAAATATCATTGCTCTACCTAGAGTTCTGTTTCCCTCTTCCCCAAGAATATTAACTCTACATATAATACATAGTTATGGGTAGAATATTAGCTATTATTGTGTGACATGTAATATATACAATAGAAATAACTTTACTACAGATGATTTAAGGTATCCTGAAGCTCTCTCCAAAACATGAGAACACTGAAACAAGTAAGACACTCATGTCTGGCTCACGGGACATCACTGCCCCGTAGTTTGCTCAGCCTTTTAGGTACTGTTCTAAGTCAGCCACATTCTCCCCACCCAATCCCATCTTCTGGTTAGGAATCTCCCTATTGGCCACCTCAGACCTTTCAACTGCCTGCTTTGTGACATCATCCAACTACCAAGTTTAAAACCACCTGGAGAGCCTTGGGGTTTCCATGGAGTTGTACAAAAGGAAGTCTGGATTGTTGCTGGTGAACAATGACCAATGCCTTTAGTAAAGCTCACTGGTGGCTCATATTCAGGGAAAAGATGAATAAACACAATAATGGGACTTCTTTACAATCTTGTTTTGCTTTCCATATTGTGTCAGTTATTCTTGCCTTCTTTTCATGTTTTTTTGTTGTTGTTGTTCATTTGTTTTTTTGTTTGTTTTTGAGATAGGGTCTTGCTAGGCTGACCATTCTGTCCTCTGACTTCTGGATTGAAGCAATCCTCCTACCTCAGCCTCCTGAGTGCTGGGATTATAGACAGGCACCTCCATGCCTATCTGCGTACCAGGTTTTACAGGAATCCATAAATTATGGCCACTTAGATGTGCACATTTATTGCCATTTGAGGCTTGCTTATACCCTTTTGACTGAAATAGTTTCTCTGCCAACATGTACTCAGGAGAACTTTGGTCAAAATCACCATCTAGTGTGAGCTGTTTTTGGTTTATTGTTTTCTATACAACTGAGGAAATCATGTTCACTTTCATAATGGTGCATCTATAACAGCATTTCCTGTCTTTCTAAATCCACTACTCTTTCATGCTTGTTAACTAGTAACTTGGTTATGCTTTGATGCTTATTCTTCATTTTTCATTAACATGGCTATGTTTCTTTCATTTCTGTGAGGTTATACATTCTTCATTTCCCTCTCCCTGCCTTACTAGAGCCTCTCCTACCTTCATCTATACAAAACATATGTAGTATGTCCCTTTCATTCATGGGTGAACTGTCACTGTGTTTATTTTGATGACCACTTTACAGTTGAGGAACTCCCAGGTCAGAGAGTTTAAAGAACATTTCTCTTTCCAAAGGTACTTCTTGAGAAACTACCCCACAGATAGTCATGTAGACTTAGGATCAGAAGCTAGACTGGAAGAGGGGAAAGAATGACCCTTTAAAGTTACTGACGGCCTTGAGTTACAAATGAGCCCTGGGAAACAGCAAAGGTTTTGCGCAAGAAAAATGAGACACTGAAGATGACAATGGCAAGAGCCGTACTGGTTTCTAGTGAGTAACAAAAATGCCTCATGAAATGTTACATTCCTCCTGGTCTCTGGCCTATGCTCAGTGCACAAAGCACTGGGAAGAGAGTAAGGTTCTGTAACCTGCTGCTGATACTTAAACCAAGGAAAAAACTTGGTTAAGTCAATGGGACTTCTCTGACCCTATTGCCTCACTCATAAACTGATAATGCTACAAGTTCTCTAAGTATTTCTTAGGTCTGAAACGCTTCAGTTCCATGACTCACAGTATTGAGTCAGAGTGTGCACAGGCTCAAGGGCAGTACAGGGTAGGGAGAAGGCTGCTTTTGTCCCAGGGAGCCCTTGGGTCTTTGGTGAGTAAGGCGAGAGAAAGGGCAGTTCATCAGGAGAATTCCAAACCACTCTAGCACTTAATGGCCATTTGAAACAGTTTCATTGCTGGAATCTCATGGAATATTGATATCAGAGGCTTCCTGATTGCAACAACCTTAGGAGAAATAATACTGGTGCTCAATTTGTCAGTTGCATCCATGTTTTCATGGCCCTCTATTCCTCCAGAAAATGTCCAAAGCCCACCATCCCTTGGAACTGCCAACTCTCTGCAGCTCTCACTTCCTGTGGTAAGCAAAGCTGCTTCCTTAATGGCAAGTGCCTGCAACTCCCGCAAAGTCTCAGCTCCAGCCCTCAGTTCAGCCTGGTTCCTGCCTCAGTCTCTGCCACCTCATCTCAGCCAGTCCCGGCTAGTGCCTATCTTTACCAACATTCTAGCACAACTAGGTTTTTGGGGGTTACTGGCCACAGCCAGATGTCCACTCCAGCTGTCTCCTATCCAGGTATTTGGCAGCAGGATATCACAAGAAGCTCTGAAAACAGGTCTCCCTCACTTGGGGCCTTCATGCTGTCACTGACCACGGCACAGCACATGCTTCTACATCCATAATGGTCCATGCCAATGCCATCATTCCAGTGTATCCATTACTGTCTGCTAGCCTGGTTCAGGGGACACCACCACATATTCTGAATCAGGGACACTGCCTGCACCTTGCCTACCAACAAGGAAGCCAGGTGTGCTACTCCAATCAGGGTGCATTTGCTTTACTCTTTTCAGAATTTTCTGGCCATTGGGCCTGTCATATTTGCTGTATCTCTAGAATCCTTTTGTCAACTTCTAGACCCATCCCCCAGAGAGATCCATCAAGGCATCCCTGAAAGCTGACCACCCAGCAAAAAGATTCAACCCGTAGATTTTCTGACCCGAAGTCAGGTCCACTCACTTTCCACTCATTAGGAACTCATCCTGACTCACCTTATCACAGTCACAACAGAAGGTAGTGAGAAGAGCACCAGCCGGAGGATCAAAGGCAAAGACGATCCCCATCAAGTGGGGCCGGCTGT
The DNA here is from genome assembly GCA_028451465.1 of Erethizon dorsatum. NCBI lineage: Eukaryota > Metazoa > Chordata > Mammalia > Rodentia > Erethizontidae > Erethizon > Erethizon dorsatum. Next base: position 22,534,999 of record CM051824.1, read on the forward strand.
AGACACCACTTGTTTGCTCTGGGGCAGAGAGTACAACTCACCACAGGGCTCCTTCCACATCCCCTTCTTGAATTTCCTCCAGACATTCAGCCGGTAAAGTTAGTTTCCAAAGCTTCAAAATGAATGACCATCAAAAGAAAAATGTAGAATCTGTCTTCCAAGGTTGGAGTCCTTCAAAACTCGACTGGGGGAGAAAAGAGGAGAAAAACACATTTCAGATTTTTTCTCCAGGGCATAAAATTCTTGGCATTTTCTGGACTATGTAGCTACCTAAAAATACTGAATTGTCTGTTGTGTGGATACAAAGTGAGGCCAAGTTTGTTGACTTCTTCCCCACAGAAAATCAGAAAACCCATGAGTATCTTTTGTCCAGCACCCTTATGTCCCCTATGCTCCACTAGTGGTCGTCTTCCTTTTCTAACCATACTCCTGTAATTTGGCCTGGCCTTATACCTACACACAGCAGACTGAGACTGTCAGAGGCCCTAGAATCTGCTAGCTGTCTGTGGCCTAGGGAGGAGGCCACAGTAACTGCCACACTGGATTCGCTCATCTAAGAAGACACAAAGCATCCTTGATGTCTGTCATGTGTGGAAAAGCCAGATGGCAGGACACTGGCATTGACCAAAAAGCCAGGTGAGGCAAATTATGGGTGAAAGAACTGCAACCAAAGTGCACAGGAGGGAACATTTGCAGTCAGCTCTCTCCCACCTCTCTGGCAATTGGTCCTCATGGGCAGAGTTCCATTGTCAAACCATCAACACACCAATGGGAAGGGGAGCAAGAGATGGGGGTGGAGAGGAGGGAAAGGGGGTCAAAAAAGAAATAAAGATGTGTTATGTACATGCACCAGCTCCCCACAAGGAATGCAAACATTATGTACCACAAATATTATCTACCAATAAAAATAATAAATACTTAATCTATTATGTATGAATACTTTTTAAAGACAGAGAAAAATCTTTTCTGTTCAAAGAAGAGTACAGCTACAGAAGAAAAAAATTATCCCGATCATAGAAGTAGTTCAGGGAGAAGATTCAGGAAAAACACAGAAGAGGTGGTACCAGAGAGGTTGGAGGGAACCCAGTAAAATGATATCATGGAGGACAAAATGACACTGGTTTGGCCCAGAGAATCACGTGTTGCTTCACTTGCACTGAATCAAAAATGTTCCCATTTCATACATAGTCCACGAAGAGTAAAATGGATCTGTTCTTCCTCACTTTCTTCTAAATCCCAATAATAGATTTTATTGACCTAAACATGCACCCCAAGTCCATTAATTTCCTCCCTATCACCATGTTGGTGGGGTAATTTTCCAGATCAAACTAGCCTCACCACATCATGTTACTTTCTGTGACTTTTACTTATGGTTTTTCTTCTGTTTGAAATTCTACTTATACTACCTTTTTAAATTTGTATACATATCAATAACCTTTCAATAAATATTTGTTGACAAAGTGGCTTGATTGACTTTAAAAGAAAACTTCTCCAAAACTGATTTTAAAAAAAAAAAATAAGCATGGGCCGGTGAGATGGCTCAGCAGCCTAAGCGCCTGCCTGGCAAGCGTGGGGGCCCAAGTTCGACTGCTGGAATCCACATACGAAAAAAGGGCCGGTGATATCGCTCAGTGGCACGGGTGCCTGCTGGCGCGCGAGGTCCTGAGGTCGACCCCCGGTACCCACATAAAGAAAAAATAAGTAAGCATGTCATGTGGGCTTGTATTGATTGTGCTCAGGCTCTGCACACTTCTGACAGTGTCTAAAGCACCAGCAACTACAGAGGCTCTGTAATAAGGAGTCATATGGACCAGCACCAAAATCTCAATCTCTCTCTCCAGTACACCCTGTTAACTACCTATTTCCCCTCCCCCCATTACTCTTCTCAAACTAAACCCCACCTAGGTCCCTCCTGCTTCTACCCATATCATTAGCATTGTGTATGACATCAGTGTCACATCCCACATCTTGTTCCTACCCACAACCTGAGAGTGTGTCCTTTAAGTCTCTCCAAGTTTCATCCTTTACTGTTCCTTTCTCTTTGAACAGAGGTTTTGGGCTCAAAGATTTCTAAGTTTCCTCTCAGCTCTGATATTCTTTGTGTAATTAGGACACTGCACTGCAATCCATCTAGAAATGCAGCAGGTGTTCAGAGAAGGTTAGAGTAATTGGACAAAGTTTCCTAGAAGATATATGGAGATTGGATAGGACCCTGAGTAATGGAAAGAACTTAAACTGGCACAAAGATTGTCCCAGGTTGGAGAAACTGCATGACTCAAAGCAGGGAGGTGAGAAGGCAAGATGTGTACTGTGTGACTGATGAGAGATAAACTTGCCTGGAATAGTATGTGCAGATGGCTGGATAGTGGAAAATAAGTGAGAATCAAAAGCAAATAATAATAAATAGGAAATAAATAAGCACCTAAAGGTGACTGAAATGAAATCTGAGCTTAGTAATGGCAACAATATCCTGCCATGGGCTTTAAAAAGGTATTTCAGGGCCAGTGAGATGGCTCAGCAATGTAAATGCCTTCCTGGCAAGTGTGAGGGCCCGAGTTCGACTCCCGGAACCCACATACGATAAAAGGGCTGGTGATATCACTCAGTGGCATGGGCGCCTGCTGGCGCACGAGGTCCTGAGGTTGACCCCCGGTACCCACACACACACAAAAAAAAGTATTTTGAAACCAAAGGTAAGTCCAAGTTGAGGAATTTAAAATGAATTTGTAACTCTACTATGAACTCATTTTATGGCAGTGAAGAATCACATCAGTAGGTTTCAATATGTAGCCCAGCTAAAATAATCCACATCAATTGCTTCTAGAGCTTGACCCATACCTAGAGGAGGATTTCTAGCTGGATAGGATCGCAAAAGTAGAAAAGTGTCATTCCTCCCCATCAGTGTTATTGGGCTAGAGAAATTTAGAAACAAGGAAACTTAGAGCATAGTGTAAATCTTTACCCAGACCAGTTGGAAGGAAGGAAGATGGAAGCAAGGAAGGAAGGAAGATGGAAGCAAGGAAGGAAGGAAGGGAAATAAATAAGAGAAAGTAAAAGAAAAAAGTCTTAGCCACACAATTTATATATACTACAATAATTAAACTTTCTTTTCTGCAAAACAGGCAAGAGGCACTATGGATAACAAGGGACTGATTATTACTTTTATTCAATTTGTAATCTATGGTTAAATATATTGAAGTATCTATTAAATATTCCAATAAATCTTAAGAATATTTAAGGTGCTTTTAAGACAGACTGAGGAAGGGAAGAAAGTGACATCTAATGTATGCTATATGGTCAGCACAGTTCTGGGTGCCTATCATTGTACTTTTAATCAGTACAATAAGGCTTTAAATAGCACAACTCTCAGGAATAAGGAAACTGATGTATAAAGAGTTTGAATAATTTCCCAATATGCTAAACTTGAAAATGTCAGAGGCTGGATTTGAAGTCTGTTAGTATAATACAATTAACCCTATACATCTGTGGCTTCTGCACCAGTAAATTCAACCAACCATGAATAGAAAATATGCAAAAAAATTACATTGCTGTTGACAAGTGCCGTGAAGTTAGGACTACAGTGGTTGTTTCCACTGAACGTGTATAGCCCTTGCCATTGTTAGCTCAACTACACGGCATAACAGCTCTTTACACAGCATTTGCATTGTATTTGGTTTCATCAATAACCTAGACATGATCTAATAAATACAAGAGAACTGTGTAGATTATATGTAAACACTGCCCCATTTTATATAAGTGATCTGAACACATAGAGATTCTGATATCCTTGAAGGAATCTCCCAAGCATCGCCCTTCGGCTGTCTGGAGAAGACTGAACTAGCCGGCCCTGTCACCACCACGTGCATATGCACGCTTTTTATTCCCAAGCAAACGCAAACTAACTTCTTTCAGTAAAACTGAGGTTTTAAGTTATAGTCAGAAAAACATTTGTAACCAAACCACTTGGGAGGTTTCTTAAAATACAAGATTCCAGACCCTACCTCAGACCAACCTTATTAATAACATGTTCCTGGGTGATTCTGGGGTGCACTAAACATTTCAAGCAATCCAAAACCCAAACTTCTTCCTATAAATCACATAATATAAATACCATAAGAACTTTTTAAATAAATCCTTCCAAACTACCTCCCTGGGACTTTAGCTTCTATTTTCATCAAAGTCTAATATCCCACAATTTAAACTGAAACCATTTGGCCACTATATTTAACTTTTGATATGAGGCTTTTAAGACAAGCCAGGATAATATCTCTGAGCTGAAATATGGAAGAGTGATCCGTGACTGGAGAACAAAATAAGTCAAAGTTTCAAAGATGAAAAAAGTTTTAATGTGACGGAAGATTAATAAGGCATGAATAATCCAGAAACAGAAAAGGGTGACAAAATTAGGACCGGTCAAAGAAAGATGTTAGGAACTCAAGTCATGTATATATTTCTTAAATCAAATTCTTATGTTTAATTTATATATAAATACGATGACTCTATAAGGTACATAACTATAGGGCTTTATGAGACTGTAAAATGTACATGATCATCTATTCCCAAATATGATCACTACCTAGAATACTTCCCTCACCCCACAAAATTGCCTTGCGCCCCTTTGCAGACAATCTTTCTCATTCCTAGTCCTAAGCAACCTTCTATTTGCTTAGTTATGTGTTTTCTAAAATACCCTAGAAATGGAGTCATACAATATGTGAAATCTTTTAGCTGTATATTTCAACAGTTTGTTTCCTTTAACTGATGAAGGTTTTGTATTTTTCAGGCAAGGATTAGTCAGGTGTGGCCAAAAGAGAGGCCCGGGAGAAATGATAACCCCACTTGCAGGTCCTAAAGTGGCAGTCACTGCATGAGAGGAGGCCACATGGGAGGGAGGGTCAAAGGAGTGACACCTGCAGAGTGTGGGGAGGAAAAGGATGATTGCCTATTTTAGAGGTCAAGACGGGGTACACAAGAAAAAGTGTGAGAACATTTTACTGCTTTGAATTTCACTTTCTCTCAGTCAGGGGAGGCCAAGAAGGGAAGCCTGTGGCAGGGGCTAGCCTTGTCACACTGGCATACCTCATTACCGAGGGGGGGTGCCCACTACTGTATGTGAAGATGTTGGGACAGAAGAAATATGAAGGTTGAAAATTTAAAATATAATTAGTGGTATTTTATTTTGAGATATACAATAATTTATCTTCAATTCATAGAGGTCAGGCATGAAAGTCCTCTACTACTGAGTTACATCCTCAACCCTTACTCGTGATAACAACATAGGTTGCTTCCACTCGGAATTATAAAAATAGCTCTAGGAACTTTATATAAATATTTATTGTGGGCAAATTAATTGAATTACTAGGTTTTATGATAGGTATTCTTTAACTTTATTAAAAAAAAAAACTGCTCTGGAGCTGCTTTCCAGAGTGATTGTAAAACTTAACAATCTTGCTGGCAATGTATGACAAATCCTTGTACAGTCTCACCAACAATTGCTATTGTTGATATTTAATTATTCTAATGAGTGTTTAGAGATGTCACAAGTATTTTAATTTATATTTCCTTGGTGACTAATGATGTTGAATATTTTATATGCTTTTTGACCACTCATGTACATCCTTTTTTGAAATATCTGTTCAAAAGTATTTTCATTTAAAAATTTTTACCTTTAAGTTGCAGAAGTAAGTTTTAAAAAAAAATCTGCATATACTGTCTTTGTCAAATGTAGTGTTGCAAATATTTTCTGTGGTCTGTGGCCTACCTTGTCATTTTCTTAGAGGTCTCTTTCAATGAGTTAGTATTTTAATTTTGATAAGTTCCAATTTATCCACTTTTCATTTCATGCTTTTTTATCCTACTGAGGTATGTTTTGCTTGTAATAATTGGTAAAGACTTTCTCTTAAGTATTTTTTTTTCCCAAAAGTCTCGTTGTTTTAGTGTTTGTGATTAGGTTGAGATATAGTTTATATATAGTATGAATTCAGAGTGATTTGTTTTCTTCATATGTGTAACCAATTGTTCAGCAAAATTTTAAAATTTCCTATTGATTTCTTTACACCATTTATATGAAAATAATTGGTTAACTAATTTATGTATAGGAATAATTCTGAACATTATTTCCTCCCAATGACCTCTATGTCCTTTCTATATGTCCTAATCACATTGTCTTCCTTAGTGTAGATTTATGGTGCAGCCTCAAATCAATTAAAATAAAGCTACTAGTTTGTCTGTGACTCTCAAACATGCTTTGGCTATTGTAATTTCTATTTCAGAAAATTTTAGCACATCCTTGACAAGTTCCATGGGAAAGTTCCACTGGAATTTTGATTTAAATTTCATAATGTTTCTGGATCAGCTTGGGAGAATTCATATTCCAACATCACTGAATCTTCTAGTACATAAATAGTATATGTCTCTCCATTTATTTTTGTCTTCTCAGCAAAGTTTTGTGAATTTCACTATAAATATCTTGTGAATATTTAAAGAAATCATTCCTAAGAACTTCAAATTTTAAATGCCATTATAAAGTTTCTTCTTTCTTTAAGTTGTATTTCCAATTGCCTACTACTAGTACATAAGAAAGCAATAAATTTCTGTTTGTTGCAGATACATTAAATTCAAAAATTCCAATAATGTTTCGGAAATACCTTAGTGTTTTCTATTTATATGGTCATATAATCTGCAAATAGAGGCAATTTTTTCTCCTTTCTCTAATTTGTGTAACTATATGTTTTTTCCTTGATTGATCGCACTAGGAAAGACCTCAGCACAATGTTCCATTAAGGTGGTTACAGTAGTTGACTTCTCCATTCTCTCAGTCTCAGGTGGGAAAACATTCAGCATTTCAGCTTGAAGTCTGATGTTTGTTTGCAGTCTGTTATAAATTCATTTTATCATGTTGATTCTATTACTATTTGCTAAAAGTGTTTATCACGAGTAGATATGGAGTTTAGTCCCACGTAGAGAAGTACACTGCTTGACTATTTAAGGATAAACCTGCTCACTGTTCCTGGGGGTCCATTCTGATTGTTCACGGTATATTATCATTACTCTGTATTATTGGATTTGATAATATCTTGTTAAGAATTATGTTGTCTTTTTTTCTGAAGGAAATTTGTGTGTAATTTTCTTTACTTCCAAAGTCTTTGTCATTTTATATCGTAAAATGAACTGTATGGTACCCATATTCTATTTTTTGCAAGTTTTTGCAGATGATTTTATTGTCTTCTTCAAAGTTTGATTGTGGGTTTAATTTGCATTTCTATGACAACTAATGATTTTAAGTATGTCTCTATATTTTTGCTATTGGTTTAAGTCTTTTGGATTATTTTTCCCTACATGCTGATTTCTGGAGTTCTATATATGATATTGGTTTGAGTTTCTTGTCACATACGCATTGCAAATATTTTTTGGTATGTGATTTGCTGATTCTTTTTTTTTTAATAAAGCGTTTTGATGAAATCTACTTTGTCCTTTTTTATCTTTAATTGTGATTTTTTTCTGAAATATTTGCTGATTCGTGAAGGACACAGTGCTTTACATCTTTAGCTACAAGATTTATGACTTATGCTCATACATTTATATCTATCATTCATCTCAATTTTTTGTAATGAGTAAGGAAAATACTAGAGTTTCTTTTTTCTAATTTTTCTTGTAATATTTAATAAAATATCTTAACTTGATCCCCCATGTTTACTTGATGCCTCAGACAAAAATAATCCCTATTTCTGCACTCTAATTTTGTCATTAAACTCTCTGAGCCTTGTACAAACACTGTACTATATGACTACTGTAGGAAATTTTGAAATGACATAGTATAAATTTCTAATTTTGTATACCTTTCTAAGAACATTTAGATTATTCTACATCTTTTAAATATACACATACATTTTAGAGTCAGTTTGTCACCTACTAAAAGTGATCTGCTGAAATATGATTGGACTTTTGTTGAATTTATAGATTAATTTGGGGACAGTAATTTTAGTTCAAGAAATAAATAGCATTGTATTTTAACCTAGCTTAAATTTTTTCTAACTACTTTATACAAATATGTTTGGATATTGATGTTGAGACTTGTGAAATTGCTATTTGTAAATTAGTTTTTATATGTGTATAGTGTTTTCTACACAAATAATCATGCTTTCTATGAGTAACAACAGTTTTACTTATTATTTTATAATATTCCTGCCTTATTTCAATAGCTAGGATATTGAATACAGACAACTGAGATTTTAAGGCAAAGACATTTAATAATCATCACTAATTAGGATATAGTTTTAGGCTTTTAAAGAAATATTTTATAGGGAATATTTCCTTATATTTGCAGTAGACAAGAATATACACTATAAGTTTCATGATGAAATTTGCTAAATGAATGTTTTCACTTTATTTGCTCTATTCTTTCTATTCTTTTGATTGCCTTTTCCTGCCTTCTTTTAGGTATTTTGAACTTTGTAAACTTTATTTTATCAATTTTGATATTGACTCTACTTCTTGTCCTTTTTTACCTTTAATTGTGATTTGTTTGCATGTTTACCTTCAACTTTACAATATAATCCTTAAATTTTAATAGCGTGCTTATTTGATTTTATTTTACCAATTCAAGTTTAATGTAGAAACCTTACTAGCAGATAGATGGTCCCTTTTCTTTCCTTCCTTCCTTATGTTGTTCTATGTATTATGTCTTTATGCACCAAAATTTTTTCAGTTCATTTTTAAAAATTTTGTTTGGACATTCACAGTTAAATCACTCAAAAATAAATCAATAGTCTATTTTATGTGTACAAGTATTTATTTTTATATTGCCCTTTTTATCATAATGTTTCAAATTTTTTCTAGTATCATTTTCCTTCTTTCAAAAAAAATTAACAAAATTTTTAGAGCAGGTCTGCTGGCCACACACATTCTCTGCATTTTCCTTAATTCAAGAAATCCTTATATTATACTCATTTTTGAAGAATATTTTCACTAATGTAGGCTTTTAGATTAAGCATAGTTTTTTTTCAGCCCCTGACATACGTTGAGTAACATCTTCTTGACGTCTGCTATTTCTTATCCACTATGGTTCTTTTCCTATATGTAATATATCATTTCTCTCTGTATTTTCAAGACTCTTTTCTCTTCTTTTGTTCTTTTTGTTGTGTTTTGTTTTTTTATTGATACTTGAGACTGAATATAGCAAATGCTAAAATACATACTCAGCCCTTTTTATTTATTTTTATTTTATTTTATTATCAGGTCACTCATTAAGTGACAAGTTTTCTGCTGTCCTCTAACTTGTGATCATCTTACTTCAGCCTCCCTGCAGTAGCTAGGGTTACAGGCATGTGCCACCAAGCCTGTGTAAAGATCATTTTATTTTTTGTTAATTTTCAGTACCTTGATTATGATATGACTGAGAATACATTTATTTGTCTTTATTCTGTTGGGGGTCCAACAAAATTACTGAATTTATTTATTTATTTATTTATTTTTTGTGGGTACTGGGGGTCGACCTCAGGACCTTGCATGCCAGCAGGCGCCCGTGCCGCTGAGCGATATCACCGGCCCTTTCTTCATATGTGGGTTCCGGGAGTCGAACTCAGCCCTTTGCGCTTGCCAGGCAGGTGCTTATGCCGCTGAGCCATCTCACCAGCCCAAAAATTACTGAATTTAATTACAATTTTAAGCAGTCTTGTGAAGTTTTCTACCTATTTATTTATATAAATTCCTATAACTTCAGCAACACAATGCTCATATTTTGATATACTCCAACCAATCCTTCAACACTACTTTTTAATCTTTTTCTGTGGTGTTAAACTTGGATTATTTCTACTGATCAATCTTTAAATATGCTAATTCTTTCAATGTCATCTTCTTTCTGAAATTAAACTTATTCAGATATTAAGCTCATCCCATGGATAACTTGTCTTGATTTTTTTGTCTTTATTGAGTTTTTTTACTAAATACACGCCAAAGATTTTATTCAGTTCATAACTTAATGAGACAACTAATAAGATGTTAAGACAAATTCAAAGAGATATTATGAGCTAGATTTTTACTGAGAATTTACAAAATTTCTGTTTAAGACAACATTCATGGGATTGATATAAAATGAATATTCTTCAGGTCAATAAATTATAAACCTTTTTATTCAGATAGAAATTTTTTGCACTTCTACCTAACAAACAAAAAAAGTTCAGTAATATAGTTTCACTGAGTCCAGGAATTGTGATGCATAGCAAACATGGAGTGGAAAAAAGTGCATTAATTTTGACAATGCTAGAGTTAGACTTTCCTACCTCATGATATTGAAAGGACTTGCTGCCCTCATACTTGCCACATTTCTAATTTTTAAAAGCATTTTCTTAATAGCAGAAGAAAACTGATGAGTTTACTACCTAGAAGAGAAAGATGTAAGAAACACTACATGATCACTCACAGAATATCAGGTCAACACAATTTTCAAACAAATAAAATGTGAGTAATATCTGGTTATCCTGAGTAGCCATGCTATGGGGTAACCCTTATACAGTATCAGACATGAACACAGGAACCATAAGATTTGAGAAGACTGTAATCAACTCTTTACCAACGTTGGAAAGCCCAGGATTTTCCATGTGATTTCTGAGAATTCTGAGAGGGCTGGTACTCTCATACTCTTCTCTGGCTCTGAGCTCCTGCTTTTTGCTGCATTTATTCAATTTCAGGATCATTTTCTTGCTATTGTTGTTGCCTACAGATAATGAGTGCTTTTCCTTCTTTTACCCAACACAGAAATAAAATAAAATCCCCTTATATAAGCATTCATAATTCTGTTTATTTTTTTATATCCTCTTAAATGAAATTTTTATCCTTCTTAAAAATTTCTGGTGTTAAGCGAAATATTTATTTATTTATATAGTAAAGCATTATATCAGCCCCTTGCTTTCATGCCAAGCATGTTTTTTCTGCATATGTTCTCACTTGCCAGTGATTTTATGTTTTTCATCATGCCCAGGAGTTTCTACTTTTCCTAACAAGTCTCTGCTTAGCAGATAACTTGTTCATAATGAGTTCAAGGTGAGGCAAAAAATGTAAGCTCTCAATCCACAAAATCCAAGAGGTCATTCCAAAAGTTATAAATCAAGGGAAATGACATTTCAATACACCATTTATGTGCAATATTTAATGCATGTTAAATGATGGAAACGGAGAGAGAGACAGAAAGAGAGAGAGAAAAGAGGAAAGAAAGGGAAAAGAGAAGGAAAGGAAAAGGAAGGAATAGAGGGAGGAAAGGGAAGGAAGTTAGAACTAAAATATAAAAATTTCTAATAAAGATAAAACAAATGCTGATATTTAGGGGGTGTACCTAGATTTTATATAGCTACACATAGAATTGTTCTGGATTTCTATTTTAAAATTTTATATTTTATTTACTATGGACCTCTTACAATTAATGTTGTTTTTTTGGTGTGTGTGTGGGTACCGGGGGTCGAACTCAAGACCTTGCACATCAGCAGGTGCCCGTGCAGCTGAGCGATATCACCAGCCCTTTTTGTTCGTATGTGGGTACCAGGAGTCGAACTCAGGACCTTGTGCTTGCCAGGCAGGTGCATATGTCGCTGAGCTGTCTCACTGGCCCCAGTTAATGTTGATTTTTCAAAATAAATGTATCTTCCAAATACTGTTTATCACAATTACTGAACTTCGTGACTTCTCTCTAAATTCTATGCCCAAGCAAATCAGTCCACCCACCTCTTCCCAACATTTCAATCAAGGCAAAAAATCAAGCAAGTTGGGAATCTTTCTAAGAAATAAATACAAAAATAAAAGAGATTCAGAGACAGTTAAAAATAGGTTTTAAAGTCAGGTCATCATTCTTGCATACTCAAAGAAGTGATAGCAAACAGTATTCACAGTCCAGGCGGCAGAGTTCTCACCACTGACAGGTCATAAGAAAGGTGGCCCAAGCATCAGAATTTCCAACTCTGCACCACAGCCCTCTGCTTGGAAAAGTACTTATTTGATATAAAAATAATTAAATTTCAAGAATTTTACAGCTTCTTTTTCTCCTTCAGAAAGTTATGCATTAGCTTTAAAGTTAAAACAGCAGATCTATCCCATAGAAATAGGCTTTTATTGTTATTATTTTATTGCTTTGTTCCAAGAATTTCCATTTGTAGCTTCTTCACATATTCTCTTTCATTTCTATCTTTGTATCGGTTTCAATTGTGACTGTGATTGCTTGTTGAAAATTCTATAACAGCTGTTTAATTTTTTTATTTTGTAATTCCAACATTGGCCTCATCTCAGCCTTGGTATCTGAGTTTCCTCCTGCAAGTCAAGATTTTCTTTATTATTTATGTGCTGTATAAACTTAGGAGGTATTCTGAACATTTTGAATGTTATGATAAGAGACTGTCTTGTTGAGATGGTGTTTAACATTGATATTTGCAATTCAGCATGTGATCAATAGAGTTGGTTTTTCAAAACAAATTAAAACTAGTTTTCTGTTTATTGTGGTTTTAAAATCAGTTCTTTTGTCATTGCCTTTAATACTCAACTCTATCCAATTCATGTAGCCAGCCACCAGTGTGGCTATTTTGTTCACTTTTCAAAAATTGGTATGATTTTAGACTTAAAATCCAGGTATATTTAGCTCAAAAGTGAGACCATAAGGTCATATGCAACTTTATAGATGCACTTTTCTAAGTTCCTACGCATTCCGATAAGCCTCTACTTTTTGGTTTCCTGGGGTGCCCCCTTCAGTCCAAAAGTTGAGGTCTTATTGACTTTACACTGCGACACACTTCCTGAGAGGATGCTCACCTCTGGGAATAGCAGAGTGAGGACAAAGAGAGAACAAAAACAATAACACTATACTCCAACTCCTTGGGATAATAGCTGCTTCCACAGAAAGGAAAGTTTGCTTCACTCTCAGTGGATGTATGTAATGGTCTAAATGGAGAATGTCTCCCACAGGCCTTATGTGCTCATAGGTGGGGATTTTGGGAGTTTTTGAATCATGGGGGTGTTACAGCTGACTTACTGGTAAGACTTGGGGCCTGTCTGTAGGTGGGTCCCTGGGGGCCTGACCTGGAAAGTTGTATTTCTCTCATCTCCTCCCCTTTTCTCTGTGTCCTGGCCCCCACGATGTGACAGCTTTTTTTCCACTACGCCCCTCTGCCATATTTTCTGCCTTGGAGACAGCTGACCATGAACAGTGAACCAAAATAAACCTTTTCTCCTTTAAGGTACAGGTGTTGGTTGTTATGTCTCAGGAAACTGACAGGAAAATGTTCCAGTAGCCTGCCGTGCTTTCACTATGACTGTCACTGCCATTGCTGCAGGTGGATTTGCCTAGGGGCTGGAATAAGAGAGAACAAAAAAAAGAGGACAAAACATCTGGACATTTTTCCCATTGTCTCTGAGTATTAGGGATCTTCTTTTTGTCTCTCAAGTCAAAATTAGAGATCATCTGGACTGCTCTCAGTCTGTACAAATATACACATTCGCAGTTGAGGCAACCTTCAGTTAGGCACTGAGTCAAGTTGGGTTCAGTCACCACCAGTGTAGTGATCGTTCAAATTCTGATCTTCCTTCCCAATCCACCTATTATTAGCTACTTTTCTGAGCCCTCAAGCAGCCTTTTCATTTGTTCTATTTAGGATTTACAGCTGAACTCAGTGGCAAAGAAAAATACCTATTTTACTATAACTAGAACTTATTACGGGATTTTAAATGCTTTCAAATAACTACTATTAAAATGTTTCAGCTTAATATATTTCAAATTGTTATTTTTGTCAAAATAAATTAGATTGGACTCTAGCATAGTTGCTTTTCTCTCCAGTATATGCCTGATTTTATGGATTTATCATATGGATTTATATGTTGTACATTATTGATTCCACCCTTTATTAATTATTCAAAAACTATATAATTGAATAGTATAGATATTATTTTCTGATTTCTGTATTTGCAAGCACTTAAAATATATTAACTCATTAGTCTAAAAATAAACCTGTAAAATAACTATCACTTGTATTTAAAGCCAAACTGAAACATAATAAAATTTGTAGTTTGGGAACACAGTGATTCATCACTTGGGCAGCTCTAAGTAGAACTCATACAGAAGTTTCACCTATTACAGCAAGTATTTACACAGTATTTACACAGAATTAAGGCAAATATTTGATTGACATAGTAGTCTGTTTTCCATTGCTATAACAAATATCTGAATGAAATCAACTTACAAAATGAAAGAATTCTTTTGACTTATGGTTTCAGAAGTTTCAGTCCATAATCACTTGGCACCATTTCCAGAGAGTCTGAAGTGAGGTAGCTCATCATAGCAGAAAACATTTGGTGGAGCAAAGCTGCTCATCTCCTAGCTGCTAGGAAGCTAGAAAAAAAAGAGGAAGGGGCTGGGATCCCATTTTCCCCGTCAAGGGCATGCTTCCAATGACTTAACTTCCTTTCATCAGACATCCTTTTCTAAAGTTTCCATCACCTCCCAATAACACCATATGATGAGGACCTGACCTTCAACATGTGGGGCTTTGGAGGACACTCAAGATTCAGCTATAGCAGTTGGTCATAATTGTACAGTTTCCTTGTTTGTCTATCCTGATGGAAAGTGCCTGGTCTTAAAGGTACAGTTGCCTAATTTGTCTATCCTGATAGTATAGAGAGCCCTTCCTGGTCCTCATCATGGTCCAGGAAGTTAGATTTGTAAACCCAAAAGGAAGTGATTGGAATTCTACCGAGTTAATTCCAATCTACCACATCCAACGCAACCCACGGCGAGAATAAAGACACTAAGGCATATCTATAGTTGTGGGGAGCCAAGGGGTCCTAAGTCCCGCCAAGATGGTGGCTACTGGGACAAAGGCCAAGACCCAGGGCCAAACCCAGGTTTTATTAATTCTGAAGGAGGGGAGTGGCTCGGGGATGAGTGACTGTGAGAGTGGCGGGAAGTACGTGAGTCTCCTGAGCTGGGCTAGGCCTGAAAATCACCTTTGCAAATGCAGAGGGAAGTATATGCAGAAGGAGTAATCTGCATAACACAATTCAAGATAGTATCTAATGTTTTGGGGTCAGTGCTTCAGCTCTGATGTATAATCTTTTATGCCCTGGGAAGTCATAGCCTCTCTCAAGGCTTGATCCCAGCTGACAGCGTGGAGCACGGCTCTCCATCCCACCAGGCTCAACCATGTATTGGGAGCAAAGGGCAGGGAAACACAGGCCTGTCGCTTTGCTTCAAAGACTACACATCAGGACCTCGGCTGGACCTATTTGCATTGCCTAAAGCCAATTAAAGAGATAAGGAAAAGTCCTAGCCAGCTCTGTACATATCAGTAGGTGAAATTAGGGCCAGGTTCAGCCAAGGTGGAGATAGTTGCTCTTCTCTCAAGGACAGCCATCCAGGTGGTCCCCCACAGATAGAAAGTACCTAGTTATGTAGGAGCTAGTTAATTGTAAGTTTCTGATAAGTCTTAAATTTCATTTAATGTAGACATTTACGAGAAATACCTCGTTTCATTTATGTTTACAAACCAAGGAAAGTTTAGATCATTTATGAGGCCTACCTAGCACTGTCTTCTTTGGGGTTTTCCAGGCCTGGACTTAGTTTTAATTTCCTACAACACAAAAAATGTATAGATGTGCACCTTTACAGATAGAAGGGTTTAAAAATGACTTTTAAAAAACAATCCAGCTAGGAGATAAACTGAGATCTACGATCCAAATGTTGGTGGATGCATTCCTTGGCTTTTTTCTCTTACTCTTTCTGAAACTAGTATGTAAATTTAGTTCCCATTAGGAGATATTAAGAGGTGGGCCTTTCAAAAGCTGATTATAGTTCTGCACTCCCAAATGGATTAATCATCCCATGTGATTAATAGATCAATGGATTATCCAGCACAATCCATCCCTCTTGCCACGTAACCCCCTATGTGACCTCGAGACTGCCATCAAGAAGTTCAAATGGGGCTGGTGAGATTGCTCAGCGGCGCAAGCGCTTGCTGGCAAGCTCAAGGCCCTCAAGTCAACTCCCAGTACCCACATAAAAAAAAAAAAAGGTCAAATGTGGTCCCTTAATCTGGGATCAAATAATGAACCCAAATAAACATTTTGGTTAAGTTACCTAGTTTATAATATTGTGCTACCAGCAACAAAAATGAGCTAAGACAGTTAATATTATATGGGATATTATAAGGTGAATTTTCTCTCCTCCCAGTTTTTATGTTAAAGTCTTAAAACCCCAGTACCTCACAATTTGACTATATTTGGAGACAGGACCCTTACACAGGTGATTAAAGTTAAAATCAGTTCATTAAGGAGGGCCCTAAACCAATATGAATGGTGTCCTTATAAGAAGAAGAAATCTGGACAGAGCGATAGACGGTATGAAGACAAAGGAAGAAGATGGACATATGCAAACCAAGCAAGAGGTCTGGAGTGGACCCTGTTCTTACAGCCTTCAGAAGAAGCAAACCCTCCTAACATCTCTAATGTCTAGCCTCCAGATCTGTAAGGAAATAAAATTCTGTGGTTGAAGCCCCACAGTCTTTGATGCCCTGTTAAAGAAATTCTAGTAAACTAATATAGAAACAGAAACTTTGTTCTCAAAACATCTTAGAAAAGCCTTTAAATACTCAAATAACTCAATAAATATATGGCGATATATTAAGATTTTATTTACTTAGTAAAGTTGAGAATATATATATATATATATATATATATATATATATATATATATCAGGAGGGCATTTACCAGTGAAATTTTCATATCTTAAACTTAGAGCCAGTTTTCCTAGAGTGAGACTAGGTAGCAGGAGAGCATTTGAAGAATGACAACAGATGAACAGACATGACCAGAATAAAAAAGAAACACTAGCTGAAGAGACCATAGACACAGATTCCCAACATTAAAATTTGGGATAGGACCATCATTTTTTCCTGGTATTTAAGCCATTTGTGCTGCAGATCCAAGTGTATGTTATAATATATTGACTTTTTTTTTTTTCAGTTTAACCATGCTGACATTTCTTTAGCACTTTTAAAATAGTTTAAGATCTACTTCATTTGTCATACAAAATTTATCTTCTACAGAACTAAATGGTTCTTCTAGTAACACTTCGGTATGGTTGCTTACTCTTAAGAGATATGGCTATGGAAAATGGGACATTAGATTGTGTATTTTAGAATCAATCTCTAAACATGGACTTGTTCCAAACATTAACTAAGGCTCAAGGGAAATGTTCACTACAAATTATGAAAATTAGATTGGTTCCTTGCTCTACTATTATGGCCAGAAACAAACTTTACAAACCATGTATTTTTTTCCTTTTATCTTTCTATGAAAATTAGCTGTTATACAAAGAGATGATGAAAATGAAATATAGTGAAGCTCTGTAAAAGATGGAATCTTGAGCATAAGCACCTCAAATCAGCATCATAGATATTGACCAAAATCAACCACGGAATGTCAGGAAAAATATAAAATGTAAAATATACAACAAACCTAGTGGCTGAGAAATGATGTCATTAACATACCAGAAATTGAAAGAGTTACTATTGGATATATCATACATATGAAGATGAGTTAGAAAAATATATCTCAAGCGAACACTTTTTGCCTGAAAGGAGAGAAATAAGCATCATGATGTCGCAAGAAGTGACCCGGACAATAAACTAGAAAGACTTCAAAATCTAGAGGTAAAAGAGATTTAAGAAAGAGGGTAGAGGGCCGGTGAGATGGCTCAGCGGTGTAAGCGCCTGCCTTGCAAGCGCGAAGGCCCGAGTTTGACTCCCGGATCCCACATACGAAAAAGGGGCCGGTGATATCGCTCAGCGGCACGGGCGCCTGCTGGCTTGCAAGGTCCTGAGGTCGACCCCCCGGTACCCACAAAAAAAAAAAAAAAAAAAAAAGAATTTATAGATTTTTTATTTTCTATATTAACATTCGAAAGTATTGACTTGGAGAAATAAGATTTGAGATAATAGATAAAATCATGCAGTACAATACATAATTTTGTTAAGTAAAAAAGTAAAAAATTAATAATTCAATAATGGTTAAAGATATTACAGTAGAAGCAGTAAAATAGTCAACAACAATTAATGATATGAAACTATCATCATGAACATTGTGAATACTGAATGGAGATTAAAAATATAAATGATTGATCTTGCTAAAGACATTCCCAGAATAGATGAAACAAATTATAAGAAATATCAGGAAGCCTAAGCTAAAAATGGTCTAAAACTGAAGATCAAGAAAATCGTACAAGGCTGGGGATATATCTCAGCTGCACAGTGCCTGCCTGGCAAGTGTGAGGTCCTAGTTTGATTCCCAGTACAAAAAAAAAAAAAAAAAAAGAAAAGAAAAGAAAATCATATAAACTAGGAAAAAAGGAAAACAAAATGATTTGACTGTCATGTAGTAATTTTGATGAAAAGTGGCACAAAATATCCATTACATGGGACTGTATGTGTGGGTCAGTGAAAAAGAACCTTGCCTAGCACGTATGATGCCTTGGGTTCCATCCCCCACATTACCAAAAATAAAAATCATTACAGATCCAAAAATAAGACCCTGAGACACACTTCTAATTATTTAAACTTGTCTGTCAATTAGCAAATAGTATTTTATCTTTTGGTTGTCATTAAATTAGATGGCCCATTAAATATGGAGAATA
Organism: Erethizon dorsatum; assembly: GCA_028451465.1. Taxonomy (NCBI): domain Eukaryota; kingdom Metazoa; phylum Chordata; class Mammalia; order Rodentia; family Erethizontidae; genus Erethizon; species Erethizon dorsatum. Next base: position 22,553,658 of record CM051824.1, read on the forward strand.
TTTTGAAGAGAATACCTGATATGGAAAACAGAGCTAGGTATAGAAGGGGACAATTTACTTTGGGCTGCTACAACAGAAAATAAAATAAACAAGAAGCTCCATCATGACCTAGCAATTAATTTCCCTGTGCTTCTGATTCTATTATTCCCTTTAAGTTTCTACTTGAGAATGCCAACTCTTACGTGTAGAAAGCATTACCAGCAGTACAGCCAAGGTGGAAAAAGCCTACATTGCTGGGGAACAGCTGATGATAAGTAAGTCAAAGAGCATAAGGAAGCACAAGAGATCCCTTAGACTATAGAAGTGCCCACTGGATTCACCCCAACTTTAAACTTAGAAAAAAGTAGCATAATGGTAGTGCTAACCTTGGAACTGGCAATCATTCATTTTTTCTTGAGGGGACCCCTTGCCCAGCCTCTGCTCCTGATGTTTGAACTCCAAAAGGAAATCTGTCTCCTAACACAGGCAAGACTGTTTGACTCTAAGGGGAGTGACTTCTCCTTATGTAGTGATTCATCTTTTCTCATACATAGAATTAGGGAGGAAAAGGCACTTTTCTTGAGGAAATAGTGATTATCTGGCTAATTTTTATACACTATAGACAATTAGTAATTTTTAAGGATTTTTAGAGCTGGTGAGATAGCTCAGTGGCATAAGCGCCTGCCTGGCAAGCGCGAGGGCCCGAGTTCGACTCCCGGAACCCACATACAAGAAAAGGGCTGGTGATATCGCTCAGCAGCACAGGCGCCTGCTGGCGCGTGAGGTCCTGAGGTCGACCCCCGGTACCCACAAAAAAAAAAAAAAGAACTTTTATCACTGGTAGTATTGGGAGCTGGAACAGTTGAAAGGCAGCAACTTCAGTAGAAGAAATACATAATTTCCAATGCTGATGACCAAGAGAAGTTCTAGATATCGGAATATTTTACTTTTGATATGATAAGCTCCTCCAGTGCCAGTGCATAAGTCATCCTTTAACTAAAACAGTTGAGCATTAGTTTCTGTAGCATCCAATCTAACCAATCTTGAACACTTTGAATAAAAGATGCTGGGACCAGGTGTATAAGGGCAGGTGCTTGCGTTAAGCACTAGTAAGTCTCCATTATCAACTGTTATCTCTCGTGACAGCAGAGAAAAAGAAGAAAGCTTTGCAGAACTATATTGGTGTTTTGAATGATGGGCTTATTTTCTTTAGTTTTTTATGATATTAGACAACAATTCTCTGCAATTGTCTCGAACAAGTAAAATTTTCTTCTTTCTTACTCTGATACTGTATTTCAAATTTCAGACCATTTGAAATTTGAATGTTGGTCAACAATTGAGAGACAATGAGAAATGGAAAATAGAACTTTTTATATTCCATACAGAAATGATAAACTGATAATGACATCTTAAAAACCTCCAGCTCAAGATAAAGAAAACTCTCAGGGAATTTATCTGACTCCATTGAATAGAACTTTTTGGTAGTGCAACTGTTAGGTTAAGACCATAGAAATTGAATTCTGCAGGATTTTTATGGGGATATAAGAGCATTATGAGAAAAGATTTGGATCCTTAAAAATAAATAAACTGGCAATAAAAGATGAGCCAGGAAATTCCAAGGATCACATCCTTCACAGGAGCAGCCTTAAAATATGGCCCCCAAATCCTTTGACATTTCTACCATCAAAAAGGGGGCCCACACCCCTTCTCATCAATATAACCTAGTAAATACTTTCCTTGGATGTGATAGAAGTTACACGATTCCAGCATTATGGCTGTGGCCTCAAGAAACTCTCAGACATACTGTCTTGGAATATTTGTTCTGGAGCCTAGCTATCACAGAACAAGGAAATCTAGACAAGCCAAAGTGAAGAGATCAACTGGAGTGGTCCTGTATAGGTGCTCTGTGTAAAATCTATCATCAACACCCATGTGAAGATGCACCCTACATCTTCTTAGGCTAAGGAGATACAATGCATGTTGTGCTTAGTGAGATTTTGCAGGTGATACAGACCATATTTGGATGCTCTTCCTCCATTTATCCGGATGAACAAAATTGTTTTCAGCTGTTAGTAGCTATCTTCTGTGGTAGACGCCTTCGAAGATAGCTTCAGTGATTCCCAGCTCCTAGTATCCAAGTGTTTTTAATACCATTCCCTGGAGTGTGGACCGGAACTACTGACTTAACCAGTAGAATATGTCAAAATGATCACATCTACGATCAATAGACCTGGCTTGTTCTACTCTCAGTTTCAGTCACAGAACTACGAGGCACCTCTGGCCAAAAACTTTCAAAAACTCAGACACTTGATCTAACAGCTTCAAGGAACTGAGTCCGCTGACATCCACATGAACCAGCTTGGAAATAAATTCTCTCCACCCTCCCCACAGATTTTTTTTTTTCAAGCCTTTAGATGGAGACTTTAGCTCTGGGTTTGATTCAGCCTTATGAGAGAAGTTGAAACAGAGGACCCAGGTAAGCTCTGCCCAGATTCCTGACCCCCCAAAATTGTAAAGTATATGTTGATCTAAATCACTATTTACTAAAGGGTAGCTTTTCTTTAGTGCAGAACCAAGTAATTAATAAAAACATCTAAGAGATGCTTCTGCCTCAAGTCTCTTGCCCTCAGGTAGATGCTCATATCACTGCAGCAAACCACCAATACATGTGACACTGATGCGTAAGCAGTGCATCAGAGGATGCTGAGGGGCTGGATCAATTTAGTAGAAAACTGTTGTTTTTAAGAAAGAGCTCCTGATCACAGAGGAATCCATATGACCATTGGACCTGAATGGCGCCCCCTGATGTTTTCTAATTTTTCTAGTTAAGCAAATCCAGTATCGTTCCATCAGAAAGAATTCCAAACAGAACCTGAAACCATAAACATTTACAAATACAACCTCTGTGCTTTCCTGATTTCTTACATCACAACTTCATGATATATTACCAGTTGGTGAAAATGAAAAACTAAAGTCTGATTTAGAGATGCCATCATACAATATGGTAGAACTAGCAAGATGTGTTTTGCAGCAGTGTTAAAATTCTTCTCATGGTTTATCGGGTAATGGAGAAAATAAATCTTTCCATTGGCAGGTCTTCAAAAGCTATTCCTTGTTTTTCACTTTGTCTCAAAGGGGGATACGGCTTCAAGACAAAATGTGTAGTGATCCAGTGAATAATAGTATGCTCAGATAACCAATAAAGTGAGAGCCACAAAAGGACTTTGTGGCAAGGAATCTTGCTGAAAGAGTTTGTGGCTAAAGATCTAAGAAAGGACTTAGACTGATGGGAGGAAATCACTGTTTTTTTGTTTTTTTTTTTTTTTTGACAGATTCAACATTAAGCAACAGATCTTTAATTAGGATATTTTTAAAGCACTTTATTAAATCCTGAAAATATTTGTATTCTATGTGAATGTGCACTATTACAGAATAGTTTGTCCATAATCAGAAGGACAAGATAAGCCTCTATGGATATCAACCAGCATCTTTTCCCTCACAAACCAGTTTTTATGCAATAAGCTTAATAAGCAAAGCAGCTGAAAGAAAAGATATTGGACTTATCCATGTGTTTAACCTTCAGAATTTCCCCTTATGAGACTGGACTTGGCTATTCCTCTTGCTGAGATCAACTCCAAATTCATGAGATGACACCATGCATTAGAGGACTAGCTAGCACTCTGGGAGTAGGCTGATTACATGTGACCCCTTCTATCATGAAGGGGCCAAAAATTTCTCCCTACCAAATAGACACCTAATCTAGACTTGAAGTTGCTTTCCCTGCTGCTGTCAATATCATTCATCCATGAAATTACTCAATGCTTTATACTCTGCATCCAACCAAGAAACCAATTCAAAATAAGAAAAATAAATGAGAGACTGTTGCTTGTGAGATTCACTGCTCTTATTTTCTATCCACCAGGTGCAAGAAACTGATTCCCTAAATAGTAAAAAAGCCAGTTGTAATGTGAGGTCAACAAATTTCAATGATAGGATGCTGTTACTCCCATAGAGATAAACTCAGTTTCATGAATAAAAGAGTCATGGAGAAGGAGGTAAAGGTATCTGTTAGTATTATAGCTCACAGCCCAAGTTAAAAATTTTAAGTTCTTTGGGTTGTCAACCTAGAGGCCTTATTATGCAAAATAATGAGCCCTAATTATGGTTTCACTGAACTAAAAACTAGAAGCATGACCTAGTTTTATGGAATTCCTAATATAAACAGGGAAATTATGAAAAAGAATATTTGGTAAGGTTATCGAATCTGATCATCCAGAACAAATATGATGGGTATCATATAATAATATCCAGAAAATGAATTGTTCCTGTTGGTTGCTTCCTGGTCTACCATATCAATGTTTAAGACATTACATCCTTAAGATTGAGAATTTTCCTTGCCCCTCCATGCAAATAAAGTTGCAAAGTGAATTCATGTGGAATATAGAAAGCATGGTGCAGGCAGAAAGTCATGATACATTCTATTTAAAATTCAAAGATATTGGTCTTAAATATAGATTATATAGTTCATTTTTAAATTTTTAATTAGTACTATACATGTTTGTAGTACATAATATTTGCATTCCTTGTATTGATTTGGTACATGTACATAGGATATTTTAATTCTTTTTTCATCTCCTTTCCTTCCCCTCTTTCCCTATCCCCTCTCTTGATCCCCTTCTCATTTAAGAAAGATCTCTCTACTTCCTATTATCTATCATTAACTTGCTCTTTATTTATAATTTGGGTTTCTCATATAAGAGAAACCATGTGATATTTAAGTTTATGTGTCTGATTTATTTCACTTAACATTATATTTTAATATGGATATTTCCTCCACTCCACCAAGATATAGCATAAATATAGTATTTGTAAAGAGAAAAATTACTATGATTCTTTTCAAAGATGTAGAAAACAGATAAGATCAAAACAGATATAGAGGAAAAATAAGCTACCAAGATACTTCTGATTTAGAAAATAAAGTATAAATAAGAATCTTTTGGGGTGCAAGTAATATCAAACTACATTTAAAATGACTATAATTAAGTTAAAAAGTGAAAGTTCAGAAGTACATCAGGTTTAACACCGTATGCTTCAAGTTACCTCTCTTATCTTCTGTATATCATTTCTCTTTTTTACATTAGATGGAATCCAGTAGCCTTAAGCAAAATGGACCTTTCATCTGAACACAAAACCATCATGAAAAAGAGATCATTAATTTCTTCCTATCTCTCTCAAAAGTCAGGATATTTTTCTGAGTAACTACTACAACTTTTTTCCTCAAAACTGAACAGCTACTAAAGGCCCAATTCTAAAGGATTATTGAAACCAAGGGAGATTCCATAAGATATAAACCAATAAGGCTGGGGATAGAGTCACCTCTAAATTTTATACATTAGTGTAAGAAGAGATAAAATATGTTAGTTGAAATTAGGGTGATGATTAAAAGGAAAAAAGTGATAGATACTAAGTAGTTGATGAATAATATGAACTATAACGGAGACTACGTAACACTAAATTTGAATGCAAGAACTGGGAGTGAATATGTCTTGTTTTTTGTTGAAAACAACTTAAGTATATTTATGATAGTATACAATGATGGATAGATACTACAGTCATGTTATTTAGGGCTTTTTTGTATGCAGAGAATAGTAGTTTTTTAGGGTTCAAACAAGGGTGGATTTTTATTAGATGTGTTTCTGTCACATGACCATGTACCTGTGGTCGTAGCTTAGTGACTTAAATCCAACTAGTAAGAATCCCGAAGCTGCCTTTATTCATCTTTCTTTTGTAGTTTAGACATACAACAATTCCATTAATGTTGCAATCAACTCTAACGTTCACCTAGTAGAATTTCATTTTTTGCTAAAGTTGTTTGATTTCTGTTACATACCGACTGATTTAACATTAATAATGAAGGTATGTATTACAGTAATCTGGTAAATGGATCCAACTTGTAGGCTCAGCCTCAGATTAGTTTGTATCCTGTTGACCTACTATTAATTTATTTCATTTATTTGAAATATCAGTCTCTGATCTTTATCAGGTCTCATTGAATTCTGTTTACTTTGAAGTATGTCAGACTTCCAGGAAATATAATAGGAATATTTATGTTTATTGTTTTTATAGATGATGGAATAGAAACAAAAATTGATGATCTTAATTTATAAAACCCTTTCTCACTAAGAACATATGCTTTTAAAAGTAAGCTAAAGTGTCTCAAAAATATCAACATATTGTGTATTTCACAGGTCAACTGTTGGCAAGTGAGGAAAAAAGTAATATAAAATTAAAAATAGTAAATATACCAAGAAGCAGTCAATATCATGAAGAAAATAGCTGACCTTTGAATACTTTATATGAAGTTATAAAGTACTATTTAACTTCACCTAATATATATGAGAGTGTCAGAGGGACTGATGTCCCTTGTGGTAAGTAACTGTCATCCAAATTTCCCACTGTCAATGCTGCATGCATCTGTGAGTGTGCGCCAGTCTGTCTTCAGTTAAAACTCTCCTGCTGTAAGAACAAAAACTCCTTGCCTCTCTTTGCCCTAGTGCTCACTTGTAAATAACAAAATATGCAGGCTAAAGTTATGCTAAGTCCTAATTTGAGCAGTTTCACTTATATCACTTTAATTATTGGTATTTCCTCAAATTAATAGTAAGAGTTGGATTGTAACTAGCTCGCAAAGAACTCTATACCAGCATGTTCACTTGGAAAGGCAAATTTCTGCCCTGACTCAGTACATATGGAATGCATCTTTAAATAGGTAGTTAACCGCATCATGGCTTCAAATCAAACAGTGATTGAGATGATGGAATTTTTTGACCCACAGAAATCCCAAAGATATGCCCAGAGGTCTTGACTCTTTTCTTTTTTCATGTGCTGTGTTTCTGAGAAGCACTGTGGTTTGTGAGAATGAAGGAGAAGTAAGCAAGCAGGACCTGGCACGTAATAAAAGAGTGGAAGCTTTTGTTGATTGGAATATCTACATAGTTTAATTCAGTTCACGTGCATACTAACTCACCAGTAGCGTGTGTCTTCATTTTCAGGCAAAATGGTCAATAGATTAGTTAAATCTCTGAAGAAGCATTAGCTCATTCTCAGGTTCTTAAATTATAGAAGCAATAATAGGCAAACACTTGTCTGTCTCCTGTGCTTCAGGAAAGGATTGACTGATTTCTGAGCAATGAGAACAAAGATTGGATAGAAAAAAAAAGTGTTTTCTTAATATGGCTAGACACTGAAGTACGACTGAGCCTCGTCAGCAATACAGATACATCTGCACAGAAGGTACTGGTCATGGAGAATAGCCAGGCTCTGTGCTTTCTGTCCTCTGAGTACATCCTCAGATAATTCTGAACAATTCACAGTAAATATCTTAGATTTATAGCACTGCTCATGTAATTAGGATCATATGTTCTTTTAAGCAAAATTTATTTAAAATTCTAGTTCTAGTTATTGAATATTCATCTTACTGTCCCTCTTGCCATTTTAATTCTCAGAATTATCTTTGTGAAAGGTTAGTACCTCACAAAACAAAACTGGATGAACTATAAAACAGAGGCAAAATTCTGCATATTACTTGTTTTGTAAATAACATTATATTAACAGTTATATCTATTTGTTTATGGGTTGATATGACTATTGATGTTTTCCAGTGACAGAATTAGATGGTTCTGGCAAAAACTACACTACCTGTAAAACTAAAAATATTAACTCTCTGGCTCATCACAGAAAAAGTTTCCTTGCCCTTGACCAAAATTGTGTTTAAGATCTTACTGGTGATCTAGTATCTAGCCTAAAGATTTTATTTTTATTCAATGGCATAATTTCTCCAATGTCTATCTGAATATTGTTTTTAATCTTAATTTCCTTTACATTTTTCTTCTATATGTAATTTTAATATATTTTTATTTTAAAATAATTTTAGTCTACAGAAATTTTGCAAGAATATTATAGCATTCCTATATACTTGTTTTCCAATATATATTTATTATAGTTAATGAAGAAATATTAACATACTATTACATAATGACCAGGCTTTATTCAAATTTCCTTACTTTTTGCCTAATACCATTTTCCTGTCTTAGGATTCTATCAAGTTATACTGCATTATATTTGGTCTTTATGTCTCAGCTTCCTTTAGACTTCTTTTCTCAGCTTCTTTGTTTTTCATTTTTCTTTCTTTTTGTTGGCCTTGAATATTTTGGGAAGTATGAGCCTTATATTTTATAGAATGTTCTTCAATTTGGGTTTGTTTGGATGTTCTTCTCCTGGTTAGACGGTGATTTACTCTTGAAGAGAAATCATCACTGCTAGGCTTTGGGTGAGTCATCTCCAAAATTCATGGGGTGTATCTTAGTAGCTAATGAGATAACTATTAGGATGTGGCACTTTTAAGAGGTGACTTGGTCATGAAGTCACCCCGCAGTTCTTCCAGCACTTTTGGCTCCTTCCATCCCTTCTCCCATGTGAGGACACATTATTCTTCCCCTCCAGAGTACACAGCAATAAGGTATCATCTTGAAGCAGAGAGCAGCCTTCATCAGGCACCTGAACATGCCAGGACTTTGATGTTAGACTTCCAAGCCTCCAAAACTGTTCCAAGCCTCCTATAAACTGTTCTTTATGGGAATTGTTTGGCCCATAGTATTTTTATTATAGCAGCATGGATGCCTAAGAAAATCACAGGTAAAGTTCTATTCCCATCACCACATGTCAAAATTACCTTCAATCAATAGGACTTACCGCTATTAACGTTGACCACCATCACCTGGATAAGGTAATATTTGTCAGATTTATCCACTGTAAAACTTCTTCCACATTTCTGCTGTACTGTTTAGAAAGAAGTCACTATACTTTCTCCTTTCCATTTTTACCAGCTTCTTTGTAGTCACAAACTATTTTTATGCCTTTTCCTTTCCAAGTCCATAGTTGGATTTGCTGATGCCTGCATGGTTTTGAGTTTATCTTCTGTCACCAGATACTCTGGATACTATGCCCTTCCATCTCACAGGCTTCTCGCAAGCCCCTAATTGTTTTGTGTCTGTGTGCATGCTTAATTTTGGTGGACATTTCTACTCTCCATATGCTGTTCTTTCTGTGCTTTAAATTGTAACCACACCAATAAAGACAAAGCGCAGTAAAATAGAAATGATGGCATGTTTTGAGGTAAGGAAAGTAAAAAATTTGGGGAAAATCTGTTATTATTATCACAAACATGTAATGACATGAAATCTGACAATAATTGCAAATATGTTGAATTGGTGGTAATAGAGAACATTAAAATGACTTTATTGGGCCGGTGAGATGGCTCAGCGGCATAAGCGCCTGCCTTGCAAGCGCGAGGGCCCGAGTTCGACTCCCGGAACCCACATACGAAAAAGGGGCCGGTGATATCGCTCAGCGGCATGGGTGCCTGTTGGTGCGCGAGGTCCTGAGGTTGACCCCCGGTACCCACAAAAAAATAAATAAATAAATAAATAAATAAAATGACTTTATTTAGCAAGCCCATGGAAGCATGTGAATGAAAGCTGTTGAGAGATATGTAGAATTTTTTAGAAAAGGTAAGCTTTCAAGTGAGATAATAGATATTAATACCATATAATTACCTACAAGATGTAGCACACTATGTAATTATGTACTGTCAGAAAAGGTAAAAATTTAACTAAACTTACAGCATCTTGGGATAGGAGATGCCATGAGAATTCATAGAGTACCTACAAATATCTCATAAAACACTTATCTATTCAAAATTACAAGTATATGCAAAAAATAATTAAGTAAAAATAGGAATAAAATGACCAATCTATCCAAACTACAAACCTACTTCTGGTCAGATTAGAATATAAGATAAGCTTTGCGAATGCTTTGTTGGAGTCAGTCGAATACTTTAAGAACTGAAGATACATTATAATGCAGGAAAACATTTAAGCTACTACTTAGCTGAAGGTTGGAATTAAAAGTGCATGTCCTTGTATCTATTCATAGAAGCTGTAATGCGTACGAGCATGTGAGAGACAGAATTAAGGTGTTACTATAATTATCTGTATCAGACACATAAGAAATAATTCAATTACGTATTAAATGGGTTTTGAAGGTTTTAATTTTTCTTAAATTTAATCTCTGGCTACTTTGAGATCCATTACAAATTCTTTTTTGGTAGCTCAAGTCCATTAACTCAAAATTCTAGCACTTAAATTTTAGTGGCTACAATTTTTTCTTTATTCTCCAAGGATGTTTGTTAGTTTTGTGTGAATTTCTATGGTCATTCTTGTAAACTGAATGCATTTTGGATTAATTTCAACCACCATTTCGTAAGACTCTTATGAAACCTACTAAAATGAAATAAAGATAGCAGTTGTAAAGGAAATTAATTAATCCATCATAATCTTTCCAAAACTTCAGGATATAAAGCACAGGGAATAAAAAGACACATACTATATCTCAGTATTAAAAGATTAGCTGTGCTTTAATTTGCACAGGTTTTATTCCACCCACCTGTCCTCTCCTACCACCAACTTTCCACTAATACATAAATGATACCATAATACATATATATATACAGTGAGAACACTGCTGTGATGAATGGACACAGAGATGTGCAGTCTAGATTCCTGTTTGAAAGAATTATTTGCTACTTCAATCATTGAGAGAGTTGTCAGCACCTTCACTGATTGCCAGACATGAAGAAAAGCTGCCTTGTCCAAAAATGACACTCAGCCAATGGCTGCATAAGATGAGATTATAAAAGCTTTGCACTTTTGGCCTGGTGTGCGACAATACCGGTGGGACCATTTTGCTCTAGTGCTTCCCAACTCCCTGTGGAGACAGCGGAGATGTCTGGACCGTAACACAGCTCTACTTCTCCCTCTGCACAACTTTCCCTTCCCTTTCCTCTCTCTTCCTGACAATGGACTCCACATTAGAGTTTGCATTCAAGAAACTACCATAAGTTATTTGTTGGTATCCAGTTTCATTTGCATTTCAATTTGGGTAATAAATTACCCTGACCAAACACGAAAGCCTGTACACATAGATGATATGTGGTATGCTAGATGTAGTGTTACTAGCACTAAATATGCACCTTAAAAAATCGGGCCAATTCTGGCATTCCTTAATATTTATGATACTTAAAGGTTAACAGAAACATTAAAAAGTATACCAATGTTGGGCGGCAGCAGAAGCAATAAGTACCTAGGCATAAAAATAAAACTAGAAAGATTTTGTTCCTTTGCTATGGTAAACATAATGTGGCAGGTGTTCTTGGTATAAACAAAAATGTTCCTAACCTAAATACAAAATAATACTGGGAGGGTAGATGTGGTCATTAAGAGCTTCTCAGTTCAGAAGATGATTTAAGGAGGATGAGTTAAAATAACTACCAATCAACAGAAATCACAACCACTTATTTCTTCACTATAGGAGAATTACACCCTAAAGATGATTATATAAAGACCTGGAAACAGGCCCTTTCATTTACTTTTAAAATCACTTAAATTTGAGAACAACACCCAAAATACTTATTAGATAAAAATATGCCCTAGGAATTCCTCCAGAATAAAGACAGAAGGAAGAATTTTTCCAATACACCTGGCTTGGACTCCCTTCTGATAAAAAGACTAAAGTGAGAATCACTATCAGGAATGGGCATATGACTGAAGTAATCAGTAATTCTAGATACAATCTTCTCTGAGGTTTGCTTGCCCCATACACACAAGGCAATCATCTGAGAGCTTGTAGAGGACTGCGTAGGTGCAGGAAGGTGGGTGGGTTTTCAAACCTTTACTAGAAAACAGTTTTAAAAAGGAAATGAGAAATATATGAGTGATTTTCCCATTTATTAATGGGAAAGCATTTTGCAGAGATATAAATTACAGAGATGTACAATTATAACAATAATAGATCATCTGTTTTGAACCTGATCATGAGAGACTTTATACAAAAGCACTTTATAAATTTAGAGAGACACAAAATGTCATTTAGCACTGAAATACATAGTCCAGAATAGTATGGAAATACAGAGTCCAGAATAGTAGGCAACGAATAAACATGCTAATTGCATGAAACTACTGGAAACATCACTTTTATTAGCAGCAGTATGAAGAGTTCTGACTTTGATATGATATAACCAGTTTTATATTTAATAATTAAAATGTGATTAGATATAGATAAATACACACTTGTGTATTCATTAATTTCTGAGTCAACATTCCATAGGTAATTTAGGCACGATTTTACTTCTGGTTAATCTCAGAAAAGGAATGTTGCTTTTTGGTCTTCATTATAAGAAATTTGTCATGAATAATGGTTTATTCTGTAATATTTTCTGTAAGGCTATTGATTTCCCTCTTGAATTTATAATTATGAAAGCATAAGAAATCTTCATTTATTTCGGAATTCAGAATATCAGAATACTCTGTCTCATAAGAGAAGATAATTTCAGTTGATCTGGTATCAAAATTCTGCCTAAAAACCAAAGAAGAGAGAGTAAACATAGAAATTGTAGTTTTCTATCTTCATTTTATGTTTAAATGAAGTTAAATCCACCAAGAGAAATATGCAATCATACTACTATTTGATTTTTCTTGCCTCATTACACTGAATTTTCATAGCATCAATATTTTTAAAATAGTATTTCTAAGTATCCCCTTCCCTTCCTTCCTTCTTTTCATTCCTTCCTTCTTTCTTTTCATTCTTTTATTTTTCATTTTTAAACGATGTGATTTTGAATCTGTTACTAGAATGTACCTGCTCTCCAGAAAAATGTGCATTGACAAAAAACATGTATATATGCATACTAACTATTCCATTTATTTTATCTAGTACATAAAATCTCTAGTATTCTTTGGGGACTTTGAAGGACCCAATGAGAGCAAAAAGAAGCCTTCTCTAGTAAGAAAACTCTCCAATTTTAGTATTTAAGCATCCTGCTAGACATTATTTTCATTCAGTTAATGGTTTATAGTAAGTCGTTTAGGAGTTTTTTACAGGATAGTGAATTTTATCAAAACATTTTCCAATTGAAATAATCTCATTTGATCTCTTACTATGTTGAATTAAATTAATATTTTTTTCGTACGAAAACATTTTCCCATCCTAACTGTACATGGTCTTTCTTCCTACTGGATTTGAGGGACATTCTAATACAAAACCTTTACACAAAAGGATGTTTCTCATAACTGCCACTATTGAACATTATTCTGAAAATATAGCAGTGTAACACATTCTTCAACCATAAAAAGACCAAGACAAACTGGAAGAACAAATCTTGCCAAGAAAGATAAATTCATTTTATTTTTGCAAAGATTTTGATAGCATTTCAAGAGAAAAGTGTAAAAACTTGATGGATAAGAAATTCCAGTGATGTGGACAGTTATAAACTAAGCATGCAAATCCAGCTATTTCTATGTGATAACAAAACTTGCCTGAAGATATAGTGATTTATACTACTCACTCACAAAAATAAACCTATTTATTAAGAATTTATATGGAAAAACAAGTTGTATTGATTGATATTTTACAAGATGCACAAATGAAAAGAATGTATTTTGGATGATAAACTCCAAATTACAATATGATGACTTCAGTGGCTAAAATAAGTGAGATTTTGTTGGATGTGATACAATGATCCTAATTTTATCATAGTAAATTTATGAAAGAGTAATAAAATAAAAATTTCTTATTTCTTGTTAAGATATTTTAGAAAATCAAGGTAGATTTTAGAACTATAAAATTTTATAATAAGTAAATTAATTAAACAGAAAACGTATAAAAAGTTACAAACATATGTAAATTTTATATTGTTAAAATAGCAATTTACTTTTTAAGGCTGTTATTGAAAATGATATTTTCTCTTTTTTAATTAATTTTTTATTAGTATATGTTTGTGATACATAATGATTACATACACCTTGGAGGCTGATAAATATACATATCAAATACACATGATCACATTTTACTCCCCAATCCCTATCCTATCTTCATATCACATATTATCCAAAAATTAACTACACATGAATAAAAATGTAAATACAAGAAATAAAAGGCAAAAACTGAAAACATATATTTGTGCTTTCCTTCTGATTATGTAAGATCTTTGTAATATATAAGGCACAAAGAAAAGTACTACTTAGTTTTATTATATAAAGATTCAAACATTTGTACATCAAAATCACCTTAAAAGAAACCAGGAAAACTGACAGTATTATTACAATCAGTTAATATTATTAATACCTAAAAAATTATTTAAAAGCAAATTGAAAGACAAAATGACACTAATAAGACATATAATAACGGTGTAAAATACAATTCACTAATAAAACTGAAACAGCTATTACAAATGTTGCAAATGTTTGCTCTAGTTAGCAATTAAAATAATATATATTTTAAAAAGAAAATGACATTTTTATCTTTATTATTAGCAAATGACAAAAAGAATGATAAAATCTGGCATCAGAGAGGGTGCTGGTTCATATGCACTCGAATACTGAAGGAATAATTAAAAAATATCAAGAGATATGTGTATCTGTATCTATGTATATCTACATTTATCCCAAACTATCTTTAATGAGCTAATATGATAATATTCCCTTATTAAGATCCCAGCAATGTGTAACCAAGTTTAACATCATGAATGTAATTGTATTTTTTCATTATGTAAGATGAGAGTAAGTTTAGAAGGTTTCCAATTACCACCAAAGTATCAAATTGAAACTGAGATTTAATATGTCCTGCACGTTAGAATTGATGGGCCACTCTCCCAGGCAATAACCAGAATCCTTGGAACTTGTTCCCAATCTTTGAAATTACAAACCTGTCAGTAATTTCCGTCATCTCATCATGATGTCTAGTTAGGTTATTGTTCAGAGCTGTACCATCCCAAATAAAGAAAGAACAATGAAAGATGATAAAAGACTTTATTTTCAAGGGAATCACCTGCAGCAGAGAAGCAGTCCCATTTCTACAAAATCTTTGGAATTAAACCAAGCACAGTGCTGCACATTGTAAATAAAAGAATGCTTTAGTTCTTTTAGCAATGAGAAGCAAATGAATCACTGTCTGACAAAAGACTTAACTAGCTGGACATGGCAAAATAGTTTCATGAACTATGAGGGAAAGTGTTATAATTAATGAACCAGCATAAAAATAATGCACATTTGTCCAGGATTTTTCAAGAAGAGATTGGGCCTCTTGTGGTTGGAACTGTTTATTCACATATACACTAAAAACAAAGAAATTTTCTACAGAGTAGATCATGGAAGACAATTGATAATATTTTGTGCTTATTTGTTCATTTATTTATATATTGTTTTATTTTCACTTGCTTTTGTTTGTTGGGGGTGGCTACCTGGGATTGAATCGTGGTCCTTCACACTGAGCTACATCCCAGTTCTTTGGGGTTTTTTTCCTTATCTTTTGAGACAGGATTTCACTGATGCAATAAATGTGATACTCTTCTTTCAGACTCCAAGAGTATTAGATTACAGGCATGCACCACTGTACCTAGTTTTGATGAATTTAATGAGCATAGATGAACTACATACGAAACACTGGACTAGTAACTATGAAAATGTTAGATGATAGATGATAGCTAGCTAGCTAGATGATAGATAACTATAGAGATATAAAGATATACTTACTCCTGGAAAACAAAAACATTAATCAATATTAATAAATCAAATTTCACTCAATGTTTCCCTTCTTTGAGAGACTCAGTTAAAACAAAGTGTTAAGGTAACCCATTCCAGATCCCTCCTGTCTCCCAAGAGTTATTCCTATTCCCCATTCCTATTCACCTTTCCAAATTCCCAATTAATTTCCCTACTCAACCTCCTTTGTTCCTTATAATTAATTTTTTGACTTTGGGGAACACAAACTTGGTGTATGTGACATATAGCAAGTTGGGAGTTACATTTTTTCCCCCTATATCATTTTGGAGGTTCCACCAAGATAATTGGAAGGAGTCATCATACCTCAGTGAAAGCCATCGCTGGGGAGGAGGGTTCTGTTCAAGACATTTCTCTTCTCTGTGGCTGCTGGATTCCAGAACCGAGTTTCCAGAATGCTACTTGTGGTAAGAGTTACATGTCAAGCCAGAATGAGACCACCAGTCAAATGATAGGGTTATTTTTGTGTGTGTTTTTTTAAGAGAAAATCTTATGTGATGTATGTGTTATATATGTGTTACTACATTTCGAAATGCTCAGGTACTGAGCAGTCCAATGTCACATGCTTCCTTGATGACATCTGATTAAAGGATAACAAATTAGGTAAAAGCTTCTTTCTGTACTAGATGGAGATGACTGACTAAAAAGGCTATTCTATACTAAGATAGAGATTTAAATGTGTTTCAAAGATAATATCATGATTATCATGCTAAAATACTATCTGTGGCTCTTGATCTCAAGTTTTCTCTGTAAAACTTTATAATTGTCTGTTAACATTCTGCAGGGATTCAACTTCTAAAACAACCAAGATTGTTAAAAAATAACAGTCATCTGGCTATACTTTACATTTCAAAGTACTTTTTTTTTTTTTTTTTTTTTTTTTTTGTGGGTACCGGGGGGACGACCTCAGGACCTCGCGCACCAACAGGCACCCGTGCCGCTGAGCGATATCACCGGCCCCTTTTTCGTATGTGGGTTCCGGGAGTCGAACTCGGGCCTTCGCGCTTGCAAGGCAGGCGCTTAAGCCGCTGAGCCGTCTCACCGGCCCAATTTCAAAGTACTTGATATCCAGATGAGATTATAATAGTTAAGCCCTCTGTTCCCACTACTATATGTATTTAACTGATCTTCTGGATGTTCAACAACTGAGGTTTAGAGATTAGAACTTGAAAGGTAATTGGATTAAGAGGACAGCCAATAATTTGGCCTTGGCCTTCAAAGTTCAATGAGGACCCAAGACATGAGGGAACATTTTCTACAGGATCCTACAACTTTGGTGAGTCTCCCAACCTCCTGATAAAGGAAATTGCTAGGCCCCAGAGGACAAAAATCAATGACTACACAGTGTGCACCCCCAAAAAAACAGATGGTAGCCAAAGAGAAAAAAGCCTACCATGCTTTCCCAAAAAGCAATAAGGCCAAGCAAGACCGTGACCCATCCTGGCAGCTGACAGTGACAGAAGAGCTAAGAGTTTCTATACATGGTTTCAAAAGTAATGCCTAAAGAGATTTCACTGACCTTGAGAGACAAAAACAGGTTAGTTTTTAATAACACAAATTTCACTTTAACTTGGTCTTAAACATCTAGCAAAAATGTATTACCAAAAGATGTATAAAAACAATTCCATAGTAATAAAAGCTGGATATAAAAAAGGGCTCCAATCACTGACACCTTCTGGCAGTTTCCAGCTACACTGGTAACTGACCATTATTAAGGTGCAGTGAAGCTAAAATCTACATTAAAAGCTATAAAAGCTCAACAAGAGTCTTTAAATTCCTTAGCTAAAATTGTCCTTCAAAACCAGCAAACTCTCCATCTTCTTAAAGCTAAAACTAAAGGGACTTATGACAAGAAATATCAGACTTATCAATAACCTCCATCAGTACAGGGGCCTAATAGCCAACTGGTTACAATTACCTATATTGTACTCACCCCTTGTTACTTTGCTCTATAAAACTTTCTCAGAGAAGTGGGATTGTTGGTAAACCATTTGTAACTCCCTTCTGTCTCTCAAAAGCTACCCCTATTCCCCTTTCCTATTCCCCATTCCCATTTCCCAATAAATTTTCCTACTCTTAAAAAAAGACGGGATTAAATTTATGTCTGTGCAGGTAAGCCTATTAAATTCAGTTAAGTCTATTAAATTCAGCCTCAGGCAAGAAAGGCAAGTTGTGGTTCATGACTACTGCCATGATTTGTGCCATGGATTTATTTGTCTCTGGCTCAGATTAGGGCTTAACATCCTCTCCCTTGGTCCCTCAAGCAAAAAATTCCACCTTTCTGAGCAATATTTGGAAATAGTTCTGAGGAGTTGTTGCTCTTTAGTTCAAAAACAACTCTCTGAAAAGAAACTGTGGTTTGAAAACATAATAAATCTAGGTTTTTAAGTCGTCAAGTTAACACAGTCAAAAAATTGAGTAGATCCAATCAATTATGTCACTTAGACTGACAAAAATCGCATAATCAACTGATTCTGTGATTCTTATATTAATAATATCAGAATGAACTGTCATTTCTTGTTTATGACTTTTCCACTGACAAGCCACTTAATTGTTATGTATTACAACTGAAAAATGTGTCACATTATGAAAAGAGTATTTTTTTAGAACTGAACCAACACCCAAAGTAAGTATAAAATTTGACCAAGCAATTCTGGAAAATCTTACATACCTATATAAGTAATTTTGTAATTTCTTGTTTTTAGCTATTTATTCTCTATATACATTTTCTTTTCAATGTCAGCAATTAAGATATTTTTCTTGTAATTTTCTCCAAAATTTACTAATAAAAAGTAAATAGATACATGTATGTGTGTATATTTTGGCAACTGAAGTTTTAATTTTTAAAATATATATATATTTTTTTTTTTTTTTTTGTGGGTACCGGGGGGACGACCTCAGGACCTCACGCGCCAACAGGCACCCGTGCCACTGAGCGATATCACCGGCCCCTTTTTCGTATGTGGGATCCGGGAGTCGAACTCGGGCCTTCGCGCTTGCAAGGCAGGCGCTTAAGCCGCTGAGCCGTCTCACCGGCCCAAATATATTTATTTTTAAATGACACATAGTAATTATAAATATTTGTGATAGTTCCATACATGTCTATAATATACCATGATTAGATCTGTGTAATTGACATAGCTATCACCTCAAGCATACATAATTTTTTGAGTTGGGAACATTTAAACTCTTCTGAGATTTTAATATAAAGACATACTATGATTTTTAATGTTTTTAAATTAAAAGTTTTAGACTAGGGCTAGGGATGTGGCCTAGTGTTAGAATATCTCCCTAGCATGCATGAGGGTTTGAGTTGAATCCTCAGCACAGCAGGGTGGGGAGAATGCACATATATATATGTATGATATAGATCTATATTTATATTTCCCAACTGAGTGAAGATAATCTGTTAAAATAACCAATAAGCAAATATAGATAATATATATATAGAAATATAGATAAAACTAAGGCTCATTTTTGACCTCTTTTTTGACCTCTTCAATCAGGATATGGCTTAATGTCCCTGTTCTGATACCCAAATTTCCCTTCATATGTGAGGGCCCCAGGTCAGACTGAGGTCACAAAAGAGCTAGAGAAGGGAATACACAAGCCCACTTGGTTGCACACCAAAGGCATCTCTGCCAACCTAGGTTGTATCAATAATAAAGCAAATACCAAATTTTCATTAGTCTTTTTGTCATTTGGTTTCAAACTTCCCCCAAAAATGGGCAGTATTTATTGACAGCTTGTATTTATTGATAGCTTATAATTTCAAGTGTTAATACATTATTTAATTATTGATGATTTCCTTATCAACTAGTATAACTGATATTCCCAAATATGTAGGGTCCGTCTCTCTATAAACTTAGAACAACGATAAAGATTTATCCAGGGGCCGGTGAGATGGCTCAGTGGTGTAAGCGCCTGCCTGGCAAGCGTGAGGGCCCGAGTTCAACTCCCGGAACCCACATACGAAAAAGGGGCCGGTGATATCGCTCAGTGGCACGGGTGCCTGCTGGCGCGCGAGGTCCTGAGGTCGACCCCCGGTACCCACAAAAAAAAAAAAAAAAAGATTTATCCAGATATACTGCAAATACTATCTATAAATAGACTGTTACTTCGCCACTTCTGGGATATAGAGGGACTAACTTGGTCATATACAATATTTTTCCAAGCTTCTCTTGTCTCAGTTACTATTGACCACTTTGATTAGTGCATTTCCCAACATTTTTAATTCCTAGCGTGTAATGCAATATTTTTATATTTTGCAAAGTTTTCCAAGAATAACAAAATGAGCCTTAGTTTTATCTATATTTCATTGGCATTTAAATTTTTTGAATGGGATAAGGTTCATGTATAGCTGCTTAAAATGCCCACATTTATTTCATCGTTTATTTTCTTTTCTTGAGTTAGAGCACCATCGCCTGATTTTGTCCATGATGCAAATATAGAAAATAAAGTATATGAAAGGACCCAGGATGTTTATTCAACACCAATATTTCTGGGTGACCCTGTATATGAAGAATTGACTTTAAAACTGTTGTGCACAGAAAAATATAAAGCATTTTGTAACAGCTGAAGCAAGGTTTTATTCTACAGTGATTGTTTCGCTATTTAGAACACATCCTAAGATGAACATTTTTCTCTGTCATTCTGCTTCTGTTTGCCACTTTTTATTTAAAGTTAGAACCAAGTCTTTTATGAATATGAAACTGGTTCAAGTATAGGACAATTCAGCTTAAAAAGCTCTGCCAATTATAATCTTTCATCTTCCTTCCCTGACAAAAAACAAAAACAAAAGCAATTTATATCTAAAAGAAATATTCATTTCTGCAGACAAATAAACCATGCCATTTGGATAAAAACAGAAAAAACATAGGATAAAAACAGGTATTTAGGCTTAAAGAATTAACAGTAACATTTTAATATGTTAAGCAAACGGGAAACATTTACAGGTTTCTGATAAAATAAATCTTTTGTAAAATTGCTTATTTTAAAAAACAAAAAGTTCAGCACAATTCATAAGCCATATTTGTTAAAATAGGTAATATGCTTGATATTATCTGTAATAGAGAGCTCATAACTCTGTCACAAAGTAGAAGGATAAATACAGACAGATTAGCAGAGATATATTATTATATCATTCTCTACATGCTATTTTAATAAAGACTATATATTATAATTTTAGTTGAATTTAACAGAAGACAAATTGCAGTCACTTAAGAAACTGAGTGACTTGCTGATTTAAATGTTTCTCATGTCATGATATTTCTTCAAAATTTAAGAAAAGATATATTTTAAAACACAAGATGGCACAGTCATTGTTTTCTGTGACAGTATGTTACATCACATTTAGACAGTAAATCATTTTCCCATAGGACTTCTCTGATTGCTTATAAAACGTGTCTCTCCTTTCCTCAGATTCCTGCTGTCTGTCCAATATGCCAACTTGATTGCTTTAAGACATGTAAAGTATTTATTTGCATTTCTAATGTACTTTCAGTTTGTCTTCCAACACTAGAGTATAAAACTCCAAAGAGAAGAACTCGTTTCTCCATGGCAAATATTAATTGATGAGTACCATTAAAGATGAGGTAATTGGTGTTGTCATATCTCCTGCCACCTCCATTCCTACCCTACTAAGTATTGTTCCAGATATTACCATTTTTACATATCAAAATATAATAAAATCATATTTTGTTCTATAAGCTGTATTTACACATGCTTAGTCTTGATTTTATGTGAATTAATTTAGCATTCATCACCATTTCTCCTTCCCATAGTTTTGCATTCTGATTCAATACTGAATTCACTGCATTTGCACACTAGGAAGGTTTTCCAAGAAGGATGACTAAGCGTTATTTCTCTGAGTTTTGAGATACTTGAGGATGTCTTCCCATGGTCTTCATACTTGACACTCATATCAGCTGGATACATTGTTATGGAGTCATGTTAACTTTTTACACAATTTACTGGAATTGCTTCCCTTGCTTCTGACATTTAGGTTGTAGTAGATAAGTCTGAGTCAGCCAGAACTTTTCACCCTTGAAAATAAATGCCTTTTTACCTGAATATGAGAGCATTTCTGATACAATTTTCAAGTCCTTGTTTTGATATTAATCATTCTGAGTTGACTTTTTTTTTTGAGAATGTCATGCTCTTTCTGCCTTCAGGTTAATATTTTCTTCATTTCAAAGAGACGTTTCTTTATGACAAATTTGAATTCACTTTTGCTCTCCAATTGGTTGGCTTCTCTATTTTAAGAAAACAAATTACAGATATGGCCACTAACCTTTATCTCTCTTCATATTAAATTTCTTTCATTTTATTGCCATCAATATCATACATGATTTCTCAAGGCTTTTCTTTGTATTTCAGGTGAGATTGTCATTAACATACAAGTGCACCTTATTAAATTATAAAGTTCACCTATCAAATTACAAATTTTATAAATAGTATAAAAGTAAAAAGTCAAATGTCTGGAAGAGTTACAGGGGTATTCAATTCATATCAGGTAGAGAAGAAAGATTTCTTGAAGTGATGCTTAAGCTATGACATAAAAGCAGAGTTAGAGTTGTTTGCCCTGTTAAGGGTGAGGTGTGAATCATTACAGTGAGAGAGAATATATGTGAAAATTCACTCTCTGAATTGAAAAGTACTTTACATGTTTGAAGAATTGAAAGGTAGTCAATATAGTTGAAGTTCTGTGAATGTCAAGAAACAGTTGAAAAACTTCCAATGATTTTTGAGAGATAAAAGAAAAGATTATGTAAAGAATGGTAAGGGGATCTTAGTCTAAATTAGATTCTAGTCTAAGCAGAGAGGAAAGTTGAAAAGAAAGATAATGTGTACTAATAAAATATCTTTTGGCAGTTGTATGGTATTTGAAGGATAGAACAACACAGGGAATAAATAAACAATATGGTCTCATATTCTGTATATGAGTTGGTAAAGGTATAGATGGTGGTGATAGCAATGGACATGGAGGAAAATGGATAAATTTAAGGAATCATTTGGAGTTAGAAATGGCAGAATTTTGTAAAGACTTGAATGTTGTGAATGTGATAAATAAAAAGAACATCTAGAAAATCTCTCCTTCACAAATTTGATTTATGTAAAGATGAATGAGGATATCATTTACCAAGTCAGGGATAATAATAAAAGTAGTGTTGTTTACTTCCTGGTGAGGTTTGGAAAATACAAATTCCTCTGTGTATATGTTACATTCGTAATGTTCACTGAAGAGCTAAGTGAGATCTTCCATACGCAGCAGTATATGCAATTTAGTGCTAAGTAGAGTGATCATAACTGAGAAACATAGATTAAGAATCATTATAAATATGTCTTAAACATAGTATTTAATTATAGGATATGTCTATATTATGTAATCATAGTATAATTATATGATATCTTCCAGGAAATGTATAAAGAAAACAGAAAAGTAGTAAAATATTTATGAAATACTTACAAGCCAGGCATTTTAAAGAACTTTATTTGTATTATAGTGAGGCATCTCAATACCCCATTCTCACAAATATTCAGATGCACTAGACAAAGAATCAACAAAGAAATATCACAGTTTAATGAAACCTTCAAACAAATGGACTTAATAAATATCTACAGAATGTTCCACCCAGCAACAGAATAAACATTTTTCTCAACCACACATGAAACTTTGTACAAAATAGACCACATAATGAACAATAAAGCATGATTAAGTAAATTCAAAAGAATTGAAATTATACCATGCATATTGTTAGATCATAGTACAGTGAAACTAGAAATTAATGGCAAAAGAAATCACAGAAATTATGGAAACTCATAAAAATGAAACAATAAAATCTTGAATAGTTAAAGGGTCACAGAAGAAATCAAGGAAAAAATTAGTTTCCAAGGTCAAAACAAAATACCAGAATAATGTACTGAACTTATGGGACATAATGAAAACAGTCCTAAGAAAGAACTTTATAGCTATGAATGCTCACATGGAAAAACACAGTGAGCTAATATAAGTAACCTAATTGTATAACTTAAGGTCCTTGAAATACAAAAACAATCTAAATCTAAAGCTAGTGAAAGGGGGCCGGTGAGATGGCTCAGCGGCATAAGCGCCTGCCTTGCAAGCGCGAGGGCCCGAGTTCGACTCCCGGATCCCACATACGAAAAAGGGGCTGGTGATATCGCTCAGCGGCACGGGTGCCTGTTGGCGCGCGAGGTCCTGAGGTCGACCCCCCGGTACCCACAAAAAAAATAAAAATAAATAAAGCTAGTGAAAGGAAAAAAGTTATGAAATTGGAGTGGAAATTAACGAAATTGAAACAAAAAATACATAGAATAGCAGAATTGAAAAGCTAGTTCTTTAAAAGAATAAGCAAATTAGATAAACCATTAGCTAGTCTTACCAAAAAAGGGAAAGAAAAGACCCGAATCAATGCAATTAGAAATTAATAAATTGAAATCACAATGGACCCCCCAAACTCCAGAAGATTATTAGCAATTACTTTGAAAAATTATACTGCAATAAATTGGAGAAATTAGAAGAAATAAGTAGATTGCTGATACATAAGAATTAACAAAAATGAACAAATAAGATGTAAAAACTCTGAATAAACCAATAACAGGCAATGAAATTGAAGCAGTGATTAAAAAAAATTGTCAACTAAGAAAAATCCAGGTCCTCATGAATTTCCTGGTGAATTCTACAAGAATTTTGGGGAAGATCTAATGCCAACACTCTGAAAAACCTTTAATGAAATTGAAAGGAAAGGAGTACTCCCAAAATTGTTCCTGGAAGCAAGTATACACTAACTACCAATCCAGACATGGGTGCAATAAAAAAAGAGAACTACGTGCTAATCTCTCAACAAAAATAGATGCAAACATCCTCATTATGATACTGGCAAGTACAATGCAATAAATCATGAAAAAGATCATATATAATGACCAAGAAGGCTTCACCCCAGGGCTGCAAGGATGGTTCAACATATGCAAATCAATAAATGTAGTAAGTCACACAAATAAAAGCAAGGATAAAAATCACATCATCATCTCAGTAGATGTAGAAAAAGCCTTTGACAAAATCCAACATCCATTCCTGATAAAAACCCTGAAGAAAATAGGTACATGAAAACCTTATCTCAACCTGATAAAAGCTATTTACAACAAACCTACTATGAACATTATATTAAATAGGGAAAAACTGAAAACTTTCCTTCCAAATCAGGGACAAGACAAGTATATACACTGACAACACTCCTGCTCGTCCTAGTAGTTAAAATATTACTTAGAGTAATCAGGTAAGAGAAATAAATAAAAGGGAGATAGATAGATAGATAGATAGATAGATAGATAGATAGATAGATTATCATTATTTGCAAACCATTCGATCCTCTACATAGAAGACCCTCAAAATTTCACCAAAACACGCCTAGCATTAATAACCAAATTCATTAATACTGCAAGATAAAATATCAACACAAAAATTAATAGTGTTTCTCTAGACCAATAATGAACTCATTGAGAAAGAAATAAGGGAGACAGTACCATTCACAATAGCATTAAAAAATTTAAATACATAGGAATTAACCTAACCAATGCAATGAAAGATGTCTACAACAGAAACTCCAGTATTCTGAAAAAGGAGATCAAAGAGGACATCAGAAAATGGAAAAAAATCTCCTATTTCTGGATAGGTAGAACCACTAGAGTCAAAGGGCCATACCTTCCAAAACTAATATATAGATTTAATACAATCCCAATCAAAATACAAACAATATTCTTCCACAGAACTAAAAAAAAAACAATTCTAATATTTGTACAGAAGCAGAAGGGGCCTACAATAGTGAGAGTTAACCTGGACAACAAAAACAAAGCAGGAGGCATCACAATCCTGGATGTCAATTTATATTACAAAGGCACAGTGATAAAAATAGAATGGTATTGCACAAAAACTGACATGTGTGTCTGAGGAAGGCAATAGAGAACACAGAAACAAACCCAGGGACATTTAGCTATCTGATATTTGACAAAGATTTCACAAACATGCACTAGAAAGAACATAGCTTCTTTAATAAATGGTCCTAAGAAAACTGGCTATCTACATGCAGAAAATTGAATCTATACCCATAAGTCTCATCATGTACTAAATTAAAATCAAAGTGGACCAAAAATCTAAAAGTTAAAACAGACAAACTTAATTTCCTAGAAGATAAAATATGTACAATTCTTGAAGACATATGCATAGGCAAAGGCTATCTGAACAGAACCTCAGCTGCACAAGAACTAATACCAAAAATCAACAAATGGAATTGTATCAAATTAAAAATCTCCACAGAAAAGGAAACCAATACAGTGAAGAGAGAATTTACTGAATGGAAAAAAATTTTGTCAGCTGTTTCTCAAAGAACTAATATCTAAAATATATAAAGAACTCAAAATTAGACTCTCCTAAGTAAAAGATCCAAAGAAAAACCGGGCAACTGAAATGAATAGACAGTTCTCAAAGAAAAAAGTACAAATGGCCAATAAATAAATGAAAAAGTGTTCAAAGGCCTTGGCAATTAGAGAAATCCAAATTAAAATAACACTGAGATTCCATCTTACTCCAAAAAGAATCACTATCACCAAGATATTCAATAGTAACAAATTCAGTTGAAGCTAAACCTTGGAAGCAGCCCATATGTACATTAACAGGTTAATAAAGAAAATGTGTACTTGGGAGGCTGAGGCAGAAGGATGACTGTGAGTTCGAGGCCAGCCTGGGATACATAGCTCCATAGTAAGTTCATAACAGCCTGCACTGCATACTGAGAGCCTGTCTAAAATTAAAAAAGGGTAAATTTGTTATTGAAATTATCATGCTCACAATAAAACCTTTGCTACATTTTAAAAAATCAAAGATTAGTTGGAAAATATGTGTAAGATTCAAAAGTTGTAAGTAAAGTGAATTCCAAATGCGTTAATTTTCTATCTCTCCATATCCTGTTACATATTTTTTATTTTTTTACTTTATTGTATATAGTGGTTGATTGTGTCAATTTGACAAGTTTAGAAGCTTAACTAAATTGGCTTAGCAATTCTACACCCTAGGGTGTACAGGACCCACCCTAGGTTGGCTCATCGCCTGGATAGTATAAAAGGGAAATGAGGAAGGACAGATGGGCATCCATTCTTTGGAGGAGCTCCAGTCTTTGCCTTCAGCTTGTATATCATCTCCTGGCTTCTAGTGCAGACTCTTCAGCTTCTGCCTTGTATCATTCAGCCTTCTGGTGTAGACTTGTCAGCCTTCCATTGCAGACCCATTGGCCTCTTGACACAGACTTGTATAAAACACTGCACTGAACTCCAGACCTTGGACTGAATCCTTTGGTCTCCAGTGTGCAGGCACCCTCTGTATGCTTCCTCATCCAACTCTGTGGGTGACCATCATATGCCAATCTTGTAATTTCTTATGCATTTGTATATATCATGTTATATCTGTTTCTCTAGTAAAATCCTGACTGATACGGAAATTGGTACTGGGAGTGAGACCATTGCTGTGATGTTGCCTGGCCATGTGGCTTAAGAGTCTTGGAATTAATTTGGAAAGGTTTTGAGAGACTGGCCTGGAGGCAGCCCCTATCTGATGTAAACTATATTAGAGACTCTGGTTAGAGCCTGGAAAATCAGAGTACTGATGGAAATGCTGCCAGTTAAGATGAAGCTCAGGAGACTTCTATTGAGAAGAAATGTTTTAGCAGCTGGATCCGAGGTAGTATACTGTGCTTTGGCAGAAAGTTGGTCTGCATTTTGCTTGTGTTTAGAGATATTGCCTGGGTGGCAGAAAAAATTTAATACAGTCTATTGTTGGGACAGTGGCATGATTACTGTTGAGAGCTTTCGGCCAGATCTATGTTTGAAATTAAGAGTGAAGAGCCAGCAAGGTGATTTGAAACATTTGGCTAGAGGGAAGGCTCCATAGAGCTTTGGATTGCAAGGATGAAATAGAGGAGAATGTGGTTGTTGAGAAGAACAGGACAATGGAAAAATGAACTGAAGCCTTTCACCTGAAGATAAGAGTGCATTTGAATTGCAGGAGATCCCTGTTTTTTAGTCTTGCCATGCCCTGCTTTTAAAACCTAATTGGAAACAAGGATTGTGATTGTAATAGCTCTTTTAATATGATTTTAATGTAGTTTTTAGATATATGTTTGTAATCAGGTTACTTAAAGTACTGTGGTTTTAACATTGAATTTTGATCACCCTTTGAATATGTTGCTTTTGGTACAGATGAGTGCAATATATGTAATTGTTATATTAATGCAAATCTGAATAGACCAAGACATGTTATCTTTTCACAAATCTGCCACTAGAGGCTATAATTTGAGGAAATTCATGTGGTTATCAAGTTAACCAGAGGTGGATTGTGGTGGGTTGACAACTGGTGGGCAACTTGTAACACCCAGCTGAACTGAATCAGTGTGGTGCTGGGTGTGGAGGACCCACCTGAGGATTGCTGCCAACAACATAAAAAGGAGAAATGGAGAGGAAGAGGTGGTGCTGTTGGTTCTCCTGGAGAAGCTTGTCATGCTGGCTTTCCTGATAGGATCTTGACTGTTCTCATCGTTGGAGGACCTCAGGACCTCTTTGTCACTGTGGTACTTTTCAGGGGAGCTCTGGTCTTTACTTTGAGCATCAGTTCCTGGCTCCAGTGCAGATCCCTCAGTCTGCTGGCACAGGTCCTTCATCCCACTGGTACAGACTTTCTAGCATCCACCACTGACCTCTGGGCCTTCCCAGCACAGATCTGTGAAACAGACTTGCATTAGACATTGTTGTGGGCTCTTGGCCACCAGTTTGACTCATAGGGGCCATTGCCACGGGCTCTACTTCTTCAGCTGGACTCATGCAGGACATTGCTGTGGAATCCAGGCCTTGGGTCTCTAGTGTGTGGACAGATTTCCTGCACTCTTTTTGCATTTGACTCTTTGGGTGACTACTATAAAATAATCCTATGAATTATGTGTCCTGTATTAAATTGTTTCCCTTGCAAAACCCTGACTACAACATTGTATATTGAGTTTCTCATGTAAAAGAAATCATGTGTTATTGCTTGTATCTAGATGTCTCCCCCAAAGCCTCATGCACTCATAGATGGGCTTTTCAGAGGTGGTTGGATCTAGGGTAGGTAATACTGGTATTAAGGGTGTATGACACTTGGATTAAGGGGGTGTGGTACTAAATTAGCTCACTGGTTTAGCATAGTTCTGGGTGTGGATAATGAGAAGCCCCACTCTGGATGTGGATAGCACAAACCAACAGGCTTATAGACTGAATGAAATACTGTATAAGGGAAAAGAAGGCAGGCAGGTCTTCTTGCTGCTGCTCCCTTCCTTTCCTGCAGTGGACTGTTTCTTCTCAGCTATGTCCCTCTGCCATGCCAACTTACCTTGGAACCAGGCAAAAATGGACTGAAATTTCTACAAACTTGAACCAAAATAAACCTTTCCTCTTTTAACTTCATGTGCCAGGTATTTTGTCTTAACAATGAGAAAAGCATCTAAGATACCCTGTAATATTTAAGCTTTCTCAAATGGAAAGGGTATCAAGAGATGGAGGGAGAGGGGAGGGAGAAGAGGGGAAGGGGATCAAAAAAGAATGAAGATGTGTTATGTACACATACCAATCTGCATGAGGAATGTAATCATGTACTGCAAATATGTACTAATAAAAATAAAAATTGAAAAATGTGTTAAATTTTAGAACTAAATATACTAAAATGTTTAATAACTAAAATGAAGAAATCAATAGAAAGGCTGTTCTGCAGATTACTTACAAGTTATCAAAGAATTTTAGAAATGTGCACTAGACTAAAACAGTTTTCATTGGAGGAAGGGTAAAAAAATATTAAATATGCAGAATGGAGATTAGAGAACATGGAAATTACAGGGAAAAATTTAGTGTGCCCTAATCAGAGCTGATCAGAGTAAAAGCTAGTAAGGTAAAAAGACAATATTTGAACATATAATGATCAGATATAATCCAAAACTACTAAGTCTATGAATTCAAGAATCTCAACAAATTCATAAGCAGAAACATTTAAATGAAATCCACATCTATACTCATCATAAAGAAACTATATAAAAATAAAAGAGGAAATGGTAAATGAAAATAATACCAGATTTCCTTTAAAGACACCACACATCAATTGATCCTTCACTTATGCAGAGCAAAAAAGGAAGAAAAACAGAATGAAATGGGTACTTGGTACTTAAAGAGAAGAACAATTATCAGAGACCCTTGCAGTGAGCCCCAATCTTCCGCTTCATGTTACAGTGCACAGCGGAAAGAAAGAAAGAGCAAGAGACAAAATGGTGGTGCCCTGGGAATCTGGGATGACCAGTTGTTCATGGGGAACAAAAGGCCATGGGGCAGCTAGAACCTCGGCATTTATTGATTGAGAAGGCAATTATTGGATGACTGAGATGGTGGTGGTGAATTTAAACTAATGCGCATCTTGCCCTGGAGCATCTTTAGTATTAGTAATCTCAGTCTTAGTGGTCGTAGTCTTAGTAGGTAGAAGAGGATGGCCCACCCCTAATTGGATAATGGGAAATCTCAAAATGGTGATAGCAAAAATCCCAAGCCTCCGTTCATCCCTTAGGGAAGTATGAAAACTAGACATTGAGTTTGTAGTCCCCAATGAACTATTAAATGTATATTTACAGCAAGTGAATTATCTTTCAAGAATGATAAGGCAATGAAGAGCTATTCAAAAAAATATGTGGATGCTGAAATTATCTCAATATTAATACAGTGGTACTTCAGTTCACAAACTTAATTTTTGCTACAATTTTGAAAAAGATGGCCATATTTATGTTTGTGTAGGAAAGATGGTAACAGTAGTGTTTGTCACCAATGCAGAGTTTGCAAATAAAAAAAAAAAATTCCAAACACTTCTGTTTGGGAACTAAACTGTTTACGGGCAAAAGCATTCATGAAACAAAGTCACACTGTATTACACACAGTAAATAGTAAAGCAAGGGATCCTTCAAGTCACATCTTAATGATTGGAGCTTCAGTTCACCGGTAAGATATCATGATTATGTGCACTTAAAATATATGAAACAATGATTGACAGACCTATAAAGGAATAGATAACATCACAACCACAGTGGTGGAAAAGACAAAAATTGTCATCAAGAAGACAGGGCACTTGGACAAAACTACTGGAAAATCAAGGGATATATGTAGACTTCTGCTTTCAATATCTACATAATGCATATTCTTTATAAATCTTGTACCTAACATGAAAAATTTGCCATGTATACTACATAGAAAACATACAAGCAGGGCCGGTGAGATGGCTCAGTAGCATAAGCACCTGCCTGGCAAGCACGAGGGCCTGAATTCGACTCCTGTAACCCACATACAAAAAATGGGCCGGTGATATCGCTCAGCGGCACGGGTGCCTGCTGGCGCGCGAGGTCCTGAGGTCAACCCCTGGTACCCACCAAAGAAAAAAAGAAAACAATAAGCAGAAATACATCGAGTGAAATATGTAGCTTAGCAAATTGTCAAGAGATCTTTAGAGACTTTGAGAAAGCAGAAGATGATCCTACGTAATTCTCTTAAAGTGCAGTACTGGAATATAGTAGGTTTTTGGAAAAAGTGCTTTGTAGTTTGAAGTCATGTATTTAAAACAGGACCAGCTGTGTCATTTTCTCTTTCAAATCTTAGTTTCTCTACTGTTAGGTCAAGAAAGTCAGTTCGAGTGAAACTTGATTAGGCTAAGTAAGTAGGACAGAAGTATAAAATAGCAATTGCCTTTAATACTAATGACAAGGACTTCAGGGAATGATGTATGATTATATTACGCTGGTGTTTATAATATACACACACACAACTAAACTTGAAGAGAAAAAGTGAATCGGGAGTAATGAGCAACCACCCCCAGTTGTTTTTATTTTATTTTGATACAAGGTCTTGCTAAATAGCCCAAACTAGGCTCTGATTTCAGATATTCCTGCCTCAGTCTCTTAACTTGTTGAGCTTATGAGCATAAGCCACCATGCTTAATTTATTTTCTAATGATACTTTCCCTATTTCATGTTCTTCTGATTCATCCTTATCATTCCCTAAACCATCTAAACCCCTCTATTGTGCCTTGGTAAATAAAAGGGCGGCTTGGAAAAAGACAAGAGCTATTTGGGTCAGCTAAAATTTCCAAAGGGATTTAGTCAAAGGGATTTACTTATGGAAGTGTAATTTCTTTGCTGTGTATAAATGAAGCATCGAGAATAAATATTTTAAGGCCTGGCAATATAGCTTAGCAGCACAGTGCCTGCCTGGGAAGCGCAAGTTCATGAGTTCAGATTCCTGGTACCAAAAAAAAAAAAAAAAAAAAAGAACAAATGATGTAGAGACGGTCCATTGTTCATTATTACATGGATACTATAGTCAATGAAGTCGGAAACAAACGGCCACATTTTATATAAAATAGAACTCAGTAAACTACACGATTTAAATTAATGTGATGAAAATAATTCTTTATATTAAATGCTCATAACTTCTTTTAAAAACATATAAATATTTCCATAGAATATTGCTTCTAAGAACTTAGATGCTTTCTATTTACTATGTGTACACAGAATTCCTATTCCATTTCAATTTTCTCTCCTTAGAGAATTTTCTTTCCTGAAGCTATTTCATAACCATCAACTTTGAATCAGTTATTTCTAAATTTACTATTTTTCCCCAAGTCTCTCTTTTCAGCCTTTAGTCAAATGGTTTTAATAAAAATCAAAGAATAGACACCATATATATGAGTCAAGCGTCTTGTATTCAGATTCCATAAAGGAATATTACCACTCAACACTAAGAAAACAAAAACCCTTCAAAAACAGTCAAAAGATTTAAAATTCACACCATAAAAGAAAAATATATAAATGACCAGAGAGCACTTGAAAAGATTCTGTACATCATTAACCAACAAGGAAATGCAAATTAAAACTGCAAGATAGATAATTACACACCCACTAGAAAGAATAAAAAAAGTGACCAAGTGTTAACAAGGATATAAAATAACTGAAATATTCATATATTCCTTGTAGGAATAAAAAATGGTATGGCTACTTTGGCTAATGGTTGGTTGCATTATGTAAGTTTCTCATACATCTTACATGCTACCCAGACATCATGCTTCTGGGTACTTGCCCAAGCAAAATGAAAAAACACATACACAGAAAGAGTCATACAAGAATGTTCATAGCAGGGCATCCAAACACTGGAAGACTCGAATGGAAAAAGTATTTTGTTATCCTTATACCTGAACTTATTTATTAAGACACTATTATTACATACAATATTCTATTTTACTTACTATGATATTAAGTTTATATTACTTACAATATTATACTTATTGACTAAGACACTATTGACATAAAAAATGACAAATATGAAAAGCAAGCTTAGTGAAAAAAGCAAGATGGAAATGAGTTCTTACTGAACGATGCCATTTACATGTAAATCTAGAAAAATGCAAACTAATTCATGTTGATGGCAAACAGACCAGTGCTTGTCTAGGAGTAGGGTATGGAGGAAGAGAATTACCAAACGGCACAAGGAAGCACTGGTGCGAATGTAAAATCATTATCTCAACTGTAATGATATAAAATATAACTTTAGATTGAAGACTTAAATGTGTGCAATATGCTGTATTTCAAGTATAACTCTATATGAAAACAAAATCAAGGAATGTCCTTGTCTATTTGTATTATGAGCACTAATGTCTATGAAGGCCTGTCTGTAATGTTCCAGACACTTTGTTCAAAAATCTCTTATGCTACTACACGGGATTATATTTGTATTTATCCATCATAAAAATCATGTAGCAGAAAATAGCTTTACAGCACTCTAAAATTCATGAATGAACATTGTCTAATTTACTACCTCTTCCTGAGTCAATATTTGTCATTACATTAAAATATTTTTTCCCTGGATCCATCTAGGTTGTGGGATCCTAGAGTAGAGCCATTCTTACTTTACTCTATAGCATACAGCACACTGATAGCCACACACTAGGTACATAAGCAGCATCATTAAATGTGTAGAAAATGCTTACGACATTTGCTCTGCTGCTTAGAGGTTTTCTGATAAGTTGCTAGGCTGTTTATTGTGCATATTGAGTTTCTTTTAATAATTGAGGTGTTGGCTTCAACAACTTTTATGATGTATAAAGTTTAAAATTCCCTGGGTTATATTTGAAAAAAATGATATAGGGGAATTATTTCATTCGTCACCTTCCATGTTTACATGATAGAGTTTATGTACAGTGATGCCCATCTTTCATGAATAAAAATAACATTTCATGTTGTTTTCTGTT
Source organism: Erethizon dorsatum (assembly GCA_028451465.1). Classification (NCBI taxonomy): domain Eukaryota; kingdom Metazoa; phylum Chordata; class Mammalia; order Rodentia; family Erethizontidae; genus Erethizon; species Erethizon dorsatum. Next base: position 22,587,669 of record CM051824.1, read on the forward strand.
TGCAAAAATCATCTTACTTCTGTTGTCCTCAGTTGCAGTTATTTCTGATTCTGCCTTCTGAACTGCAATATTTATACACATAATCTCCATTCAAAGGAATATAATGCACTTTTTAAGCCATTATCTACTACTTGGGGTGTGTTTATTATTGCTTTCTGTCGCTTTATTGTCTTCTCAACTAGAAATCTACAGCAAAAAAATCCTATGAAGCTTTTGTCAGAAATGTCATAAAGGAATATGTTACTAGAGAAGATGTGAAAATTCCATTTAGACTTATTTACCAATTGACAGGGATATTTAAAGTAAGAACAATATTATCAGCAAAGATTACACTGCAAATAGTAGGGATTTTTTTTATTAGCTCTTTCTTCAAGAAGAGAGAAATCTGGGCCGGTGAGATGGCTCAGCGGCTTAAGCGCCTGCCCGGCAAGCGCAAGGGCCCGAGTTCAACTCCCGGATCCCACATACGAAAAAGGGGCTGGTGATATCGCTCAGCGGCACGGGCGCCTGCTGGCGTGCGAGGTCCTGAGGTCGACCCCCCAGTACCCACAAAAAAAAAAAAAAAAAAAAAAGAAGAGAGAAATCTGATAGAAAACATTTTTGTAAGATAAGTGCATAAATAACCAGTTTTGTGCTGGGTTTTCTACTGCTATTACAATGTTGTCCATTAAGTATATTTATGGAGTATTCAGTGACAAGAAAATTGTTTGATGGACATATCCCACATAATGAGATTTTTCAGAAATTATAGTTTTATTTTAAGTAAAAGTCTACAGATGTCCAGAACAACATTTCCAGATGAAAGGAGTGGGTCTAAAGGAATTAATGGAGACTCATTTAACCTTTAACATCCCAGGAAGTAATAGCATTTTGGAAGAAAAAAGAAGAAAAAAATCAATCTCAAAATAATAATGTTTATGTAGAAAAATACATATGAAATTCTGACAAATAGAGCTTTCTGAAGGTTATTAAGCTACCCTGCTAAGGCATTTAAAATTTCTTCTTTTATACTAACTTTAAGTGAAGTCTTGAGCATAGATATCCTTCCTTTTCCTGCATCTTAACTGAAATGATGAAAAGATATATAAAATATGAGAAATCTGCATCACACCTTCAATCTGCATCTACCTCTCAAATGAAATGATCATGTCAAGGTTATAAAGGACTTCCATGACTTTAGATTAAAGAATAACTCCCTCCACCCAGCGCATCTATTGTGCAGCTTTAGACGTAGCTGACTCCTATTTTTCTTCTTGCTTGCTTATTCATCACATTCTCCTTTCCAGCCTTCTATGAAGCTGAAGCTGCTTCTCTTCTTTCAAGTTTCAACACTGGAGTGTCACCAAACATTTCCTAATTTATTCAATTCTCCATGGACACAATTTCTGAGGTAATTTTATCCAATCCCTTGTTTTTACATAAAATCTATTTGCCAATGAATTCCAAATCCACATATCTGAAGCTTATTTCTTCCTTAAGTTCCAAACGTGCATCTAAATAACATATCAACTTGTATATTATATCCATTGCCTTAGGCTGAGTCATGATATAGGGACAAACAACTTCTGAATCTCAGCACATCGCATTTTATGCCCTCATTAGACAGTAACTCTTCACCAGTTAAATAGCCAGATCCTTGTGTGCTTTTCACCCCTGAATCCAGACCGCAGGCCCAGCCCCTACCTGGATAAGTTGCTTCCATGACAGAGGGATGAGATTGTTGGTAAGGTCACATAATGACCCTAAAACCTTTGTCAGCTGTGGGATGTGATACTTCTATTCGTGTTTTATCTGCCGGTGTAAACCTATATAATCAAGCTTGCTGTCACTAGGCAAGAGAACATAATATTCCTACAGAAAGCTCTGGAAATTATTTGGGAGTAATAAATATCTGATGACAACATCAAAATTTGAATATTCATTTTCTCTCCTCAAAAAGCATGCATCTCTATAATCCTTCCCATCTCACCAAGTGATATTTACCAGTTTTCTGAACCAGCAAGAGATCTAGCAGGAAATAGTCATTCTTTTGTCTTTGGTCATCACACAATCCATCGTCAAATATTGCTGATTCTATAGATGTGTCAGAAATTCAAATCTCTCCCTCATAGAAGCTCTTATATTTGCCTAAACTATCATTCTTCTCTCTTAGAACACTGACTATTGATACCTAAACTTGTCCTCATACAACACATCCACAATGTGATAGCTAGAGTTATCGCTGTGAAATGCAAACTGGATAAACACATCAATATGGAAATCCTTCTATTTATAAAAATAACAAAATTCTACAATTGACTATAGGGCCCTGTAGACTCTACTCCTCTAAACTTACATGAATCCATTATCCTATTTTCTCATTATGATTCACTCATTATTTTTGCATCCTACAGCATACCAAATTATTTCCCACTTTTACTAATGTGCAACTGCCAGTAATCTACTCTTGCCATTTGGGCTACTCTCCTGCCTTTCAATTAAAAGAAATACCTGTATACAGACATTCTCTAACAATTTTATCCCAATTACTTACAGAAGCCAAATCTCTATCCTGTTATCAATCTATCCTCTGTTGTAGCAGTATACATGACTCTGTTATGGTTTGAATATGGACACCAACCTCTAAAGACCATTTTGTCAAAGGCTTACTCCCCAGGGTTGTGCTACTGGAAGTGATGTGTGCCTTCAGGAAGCGAGTCTTTAGGTCACTGACAGTGTGTCTTTGAAAGGAGTCATGGGGACTCTGGCCCATTCAATCCCTATTTCCTATACCACGAGGTAAGTGGTTTACTCTGCCACCTGCTCCCTCCATGATATACTGCTCTTACCCAAGGACTGAAATATTGGGAGCACCCGTTCTTGGATTAGAAACTCTAGAATTATGACCAAATGTAAACTTATTCTCTTTATAAATAAATTATATTTCATTGTTATAACATGAAGCTATTACACACATATTATTTGTCCATAATTTTCTGTTCATGATTGTGTTTACTAATTTATTTTTTGATTCTAATACTGTAGAATAAGGTCCCTAAGGGAAAGTCTATATTTTGTTGTTATTTTTCTTCCACATAAATCTTATAAAATGCTATAAATATTTGTTAAATAAATAACATAAATATCTAAAAATATTTGAAGGTTTTCAAAGATAAGCCAAAGTAAAGAAAGAAAACAAATACCATACTTAAAAACTCTCAGGAGAAAATATATTTTCATAAGAGGTGGAAAATTCTGGCAGAAAGCCATTAATAACATTAAGATATGCTTATTAATGGCAAGGCATAGACCTAGAAGGAAAAGGGGAAATTATCTATAAATGAACTCTTTTCATTCTATGTTATAATCATTAGGAGAAAAAATGCAAGCCAAAATTCCAGAGGACAAGGAAAGACAGAGTACAAGATATGTATTATAATTTTAATAATAAAAAATATAACAAATTATCAGCATCATTGATGAACTTCCTAAGTGTTTAACTATAATAGTTCTTTTAATTCTACAAATGCATATTTTTTCATTTGAAAATAAAAATCACTAGCACAGAAAGGTACAGTATTGTTTTCAAAGTCACATACATCTAGTAAGTAGCAGTACTAGTACATGAAGTCAAAACTTGAACCTGCATTTTACTGTTATTCTCTACTCTATCACATCATTTAATCTCAGGGTTGTCCTGTCTTGGGTATGACTGCAAGTTGAATCTGTTTAGTAACATAGAAGAATGAATGTGGAGTGAGAAGAAAGAGCTTCCTTTTTTGTATGACCAGCCTACTAAGTTGGTCTAGAAGATTTGTTAGCATTCTAAATCTCTGAGACTGGTTTTCCAACAAGACATGAAAATATGTCAACTTTATGAAAAGTCTGTAAGTAATGAATGTGCTGGTTGTTGCTATGAGATTTTCACTCAATGTCAGTGGGCACATGACTACTATTTTTTCTCATCCTTAGGGATAAAGGCCTCTCTTTCAGGTACAGACTGACTCTAATGTGGATAAATACTTGAGTACTGATTCAGACTACCATCACATGTCATACACATACATAAACACAGACACACAGAGAGAGTAACAAAGTAAACAGAAACAGAGAAAGAGGAGAGAAACAGAGACAGAGATAGAAAAGCCCGGACTTTTTTTCTTTAACTTTCCAATCAGTTTTGTATTGAGCATATATTAACTTTAAGATCTGGAGCATATTTACTCAAGAATGTGCTGGGGCCTACAACATGATATCCAAAAGTATGTCACATATCATGACATGCTGAGTACTTTGAACAGAAGGAAACTAGAAGGACCTAAGAAGCAACATTTTTCTTACTTTTTTCTCTCTTCCTATCTCCCGCTTTTTTTCTCCCCTGAATCATGGACACCAAAGTCCTCCATTTTAAGGCAGACCATGAAACCTAGAAACCTTCTTCCTTAAATCAAGCCACAAAACTTAGGAAGTTGCTGGGTGTGGTGTTGCATGCCTGTAATCCCATCACTCGGGAGGCTGAGGCAGGAGGATCACTAGGAGTTCAAGGCCAGCCTGGGCTACATAATGAGCTCAAGGCCAGCCTGAACTACAACATGAGACCCTGTCTCAAAAACCAAACAAACAAAAAAAAAAAAAAAATACTAGGAATTTCAGTCTCCCTTCTCAATTTTTTCTATCACATTTCTTCATGGCTATCAATTATCTCTTCAACCTACGCATGAAAATTGACAGTTTCCCTTGCATCTGTGGATTTTCATTTGTAAGGCTTCTGTGCCATGCAAAATTATGATCAAGCAAATTTATTGTTTTTCATTTGTTATGAACATTTTGATTAGTAAAGGTATCACGATTCTCCAACCCCTACAAGAGGAACTCAGGAAAAAATGGCTCTCTTTAAAGGATTCTTTTGTTTTCTATTTTTCTTTCAATGTTAAAAATATAAGATTTCATGTGAATAAACTAAATTTATTTTCTCAATAATATTAACATCTATTTCCATGTATTTATACAATGTTTTTCAGAATTTGGCGTCAAGATTTTGCTACTTATATAAAATGTGTTGGAAATTTATGTTTTGCAAAGCTCTGTAATAATATATAAAGCACAGGAATTTTGTGCTTCCCAAAAGACTAAAAGATGGAAGGAAGGCCCCAAGAGCTTCTCAACCGATTTTTCACACAGTACTTATATACAGCATTCATTATAAATGAACCATGGAATTGTGAAAAGATTATTATATAAATTAACAGTATCAATTGTATTATTTTGAATAACTAAATCCTTAATCTTTTTCTACTAGGTATCTTTAAGATTCAAAGATCAATACAAAATGGCAATTTTTTCCTGCATCTATCTTTTTTCTTTCCATTTTAAATACATTTTGCTCTGAAAAAATGGCAAACATCCATAAAATATAATATACATCAGTACTTCCGTTTCTGCTATCATCCTTAATTGTTATTCAATTTTGCCATCTTTGTTGTAAGTTATTTTTAAATAAGAAATATATCAGAAAATGGTAAAACTTTCTTTAGTCAGCTTGTTAGTCAGCTTTCTATGACTATAATGAGATACCTGATATAGGCACCTTATTTATGAAGTAAAGAGAAGTTGTATTTTTATTTTTTTATTTTTTGGCTCATGGTTTGGGAGGTTCAAATCCATGACTGGACACCCCCATTGTTTGAGCTTCAGGTAATGGAAACATATTATGACCAGAATCCATGGCACAGCAACTGCTCACATCATGAGCTAGAAACCAGAAATACAATGAACAAGCCAGAGTCACATACTCTCTTCCTATGACCTCCAACAACCTAAAGACCTCTCATTTGGCCCTATCTTCTAAAAGTCTACAGTGGGGGCCAGTGAGATGGCTCAGCGGTATACGCGCCTGCCTGGCAAGCGCAAGGGCCCAAGTTCGACTCCCAGATCCCACATATGAAAAAAGGGCCAGTGATATCGCTCAGTGGCACGGGTGCCTCCTGGCACGTGAGGTCCTGAGGTCGACCCCCGGTACCCACAAAAAAAAAAAAAAATCTGCAGTGGTTTCCAACACTGCCAACCCTGTGCATACTGTGCATATAGACCTTTGAGAGACCAATGAATAAATCATATCCAAACCATAGCAGGCATCCACCTCCACTTCTTTCATCATCAGCACAGTATCTTCTGCTGCTCTGCTCTTCTCAGACAAGTACTGTCAAGCCTTCAGTTCGTACTCTTGCGGTCCATTATTTTATGCTTTGCATACATATACATCTTTCTGTGAACTTGGATAACTATTTTAAATTTACATAAATACAGCGATACTGTATATATTAAGCTGCATTTTATTTTACTTATTTAATTCTATATTTTTATTATATTTTTCTTTTTTGTGTGTGTGTGGGTACTGGGAGTTGAACTCAGGACCTCACGCTTGCCAGGCAGGCGCTTATGCTGCTGAGCTATCTCACCGGCCCTATTTTTCTTTTAATATATGTGTGTCTAAATCATTTTAATTTTCTGTATTTTCCAACAATATTTTTCATCTGTCAAACTCAATTACTTCATGCTACTTCTTTGCAAACATCCAACACATTTTCTCTTCTCATTTACTGACAATCTAAATGGAAAGGACCATACCATAACTACCACCGCAGTAAGCCTTAGGCTCCACAGTCAGACTTCTTTTTGTGCAATGTGTGACCGCCAATGAACCTATCAAAGACCAGTTCCCTTATTTGCATAATAGATTGTATTCTTTTTTCCAACAAAAACAATTCTTCTTCTATTTTCCTCCTTTTTTCCTTTTTATTCTTTTTCAGTGGATCCGCTGCATGAATCTTCTTTTAACCTTATTTTACCCTGTTACTATTATCACATTCCTTTAATTCCCTTTCTGGCCGAATTCTTGAAAATTGGTACAGACATTTTCATCCACTCTTGCCTCTCTTGCAACACATCTTACATACTTTTTCTTGACAATTTCTGGCATACCAATAGCATACTTCTTCAGCTAATATTTAGGTTAAAGTTTCTCTTGTTTTTTCTTTATTTTATAAAAAAAAATAAAATAAAACTTCACAACAAATTAGAGAATATTCTTGTTTTTATATTCTTTTGGGTCATTTTCAGTGCCAAGTATATCATTAATAAGAAGTCAAATGCTTTTTTTAAAGAATGTAAGCTTTATAAATTATGTTTAAGGAAGTTAGTAACCTTGAAGAATTGAAATGGAAATCTTTTGTAGGGTGTGATGTTAATGTTTAGAATTCATGGGCAAAATCCAAAGTACCAGTATCAATTAATATAATGTGTTAGATGAAAAAGATGTTTGGTTAACAGAAATGCATATTATTTACCATAACTGCCTGCTTATTATAAGCAAGAAGGAAATAAATGTTCTACAGTGTGGTTTTATCTCAGCTAGTTGCTATAGCGTCCAAATCTCCAGAATAATTTGCCCAAGGCATAGTTTTCATTAAACACTGCTATTGTTAGAAAGATCTCTTTTAGGAGAGAAAAATTACTTATAAAGTTAAATTAGATTCACAGTACTTTAAATATAGTTGTTCCTCTTTATTCACAAGAGATTAGCTCCAAGTCTTCCCAGTGGATACTAACATCCAGATGCTCAAGTCTCTTATATAAAAGTAGTTACCATTTGCATACAAAATCTACTCACAGCCTCTATGTAGTTCATATCATGTCTAGATTACTTGTAACAACTAATATAATGTAAATGCTGCACAAATAGCTTATATACTATATTGTTTAGGAAGTAAGGATAAGCGAAAGCCTTACATGTTTAACATATATACAATTTTTGTTGATTAATAATTTTTATCTGTGGTTGGTTGGCTCTGTGGATGAGGAAGATATAAATATGGGAGGGTGGCTATATCATTAAAACTGTTATTTTCTTAGTCTTTTCTGCCTGACCTAGATAACCACCACCACAAGAATCTTAGAACTCAGAATAATTGTTTCCAAGGCCCCGCTCACAATGTTTAATTTATAAAAACAATTAAGTGAAACAAAAATAGGTGTAAATGGAAGAGGTCTGACTAGTAGTTAAATGAGAAACAGATTGTCATACATTCAAACCATGGGGATTTATTTGGAGCATAGAAAAGATGCTGTTTGGCAAGTATTTTACAAAATCATTCTCTAATTTGGTTAATAGTTTTCAATTTGCTTGTTAATTTTTGTACCATGTCTACATTTTATTATTTTATAAAAAAGAATATTTTACCAAAATTTTTCTTTGGAATATAACTTTTTAAAAACGTCACCGTAAAGTTGGAAATAAAGAGTACCTTTGCAATGATCAAGCCTGGTCTTAGTCCTTGTTGTCTCTTTCAATGAAAACTAATTAACCTACTACCACTTAATAGTGTTTACCAGGTACTTGTTCTGTAATGACCACTGGATTTAGAGTACACAGTAGATTCTTCTCTATGGATTTTATGCATGAATATGAAAAAAAAATCTAAAAAGGAATGAAGTTTGGGCAAGTTCATGTAAAATAAAACCATATGATAAGGACAGGAAGGAATAATTTCCTGGGAAATAACATTTAAGCTGAGTTTGGAGAATGAGTAGTAATTATGCAAGCAGGAAGAACTTGTAGGCATCTGGAAGGAAACCTGACAGGGACCAATATATTTAAGGAACTAAAGTAAATGAAATCAGCTTATATGCCTTGAGCAGAACAAGTAGGGGAATGAGTCTTTTCATGAATGTAAGAAGAAAAGCAAGACTATATTACAAATTGACTTTTCTGCTATGTGTAAAAAATAATATACTGCTTAATTAATACTAAAGTGTCTTCCAGATGGAAAAAGCTGTATTTGTTTAGAGATGATCCTTGATTAGCCACTTGGTTTGGAGTTGGAGTCACCAAAGGCAGAGATATTTACAAATCTCCTCTACCTAAGAGAGAGAAAAGACTGGATTATTTTTAGTTCCTTCTCCTTTACTTCTGGCAAAAAGGAGAAAGAGGAGAAGAAATGTGTGGACAAGTAAGAAGAGAAAAAGAAGCTATCTTATTTTATTTTATTTTATTTTATTTTATTTTATTTTATTTGCAGAAATGGGAAATGAACTAAGGTCTTCACATTGAGCTACATACCCAGCCTTATTTATTTATTTATTTATTCATTCATTCATTCATTTAGATATAACCTCTGGTTAACACGTGGGGTGGCCAGGATGCGACTGATCATCCTGCCTAAGCCCCTTATAGTGCTGGAATTACTGATGTGTACCACCATGCTTAACTAAGAAACTGTCTTAATTTTCACTTTCCAAAGACATACGACTTAGACCTGGGAATATAACTTAGGAGGTGATCTCAGGAAACAGAGTCAATGAAAGGGAAAGTAAATAGGGAAGGAAGAAAATGTGATAAAGAGAAAATTATTGACTGGAAATCTATTATGGAGTATTATGCTCCATCCTGCTGGAATGCTCTCAGAAACCGCGAATAATTTCACCAGATAGTTCCTGTTTAGTTTCCTGCACAGATGATAACACCTCACACTTTTACCTGCCTCAGCACACAGACTGAGCTCTCCCCCACTACTCTGGAGAAAGCCCTATAATAGAAAAGTTGAGATTTTTTGCAAGACACATAGAGTTGACCCCATATCTAAATGAAACCAGGCACCATGAGGATGTGAGGCAAAGACAGAAGTGTCTTCTACTGGATTCAACCAAGTGATAAAATTCTAGATAAGGAGGCCCGTGAGATAGCTCAGTGGCATAAGCGCCTGCCTGACAAGTGTGGGGTCCTGAGTTCAACTCCTGGTACCCACATTAAAAAAAAAATTCTAGATAAGAAAGGGGATTGAAGGTCCATTAGAACATCAATTGTGAAGTGGAGAAAACACCTTTGAAAATGTCCACGCCTATGTACTCATGAGAATTTCAATATCTCTCCTCCTTCTCTCTCTCCCTCTCTCTCTCTCTCTTGCTCTCTCTCACTCACCAAACAAAACAAAACAAAGTAAAACAAAACTAAAGCCCTCCAGACTCCAATAGTAGACACCCATTTTCCAACTAGGGGAATTTTCAAAAATCTTGGAATCTTTGCATTCCTAAATATTATAAAATGCTGACATGATGTTTAAATTTGAATGGGTATAAAATATCAGATTTTATCTATTTCACATACATTATAATTTCTGAACATTTTCTCTAAAGATTTTCAGTACAAAACTCATATGATTATATTTGCACTAAAATTTATTCTAGCTACAGGGTAGAGATTGTATTAGAATGAAGGTAAGAATAGACACAGAGAATACACTTGGCAAGTATGTTGTCACGGTCCCACAAGAGACAAAATCAATAAGATCTGGTTATTGGAAGGGAAGGGAACAAATGAATGAAAATAGTCACCATTTGAAGCTAAAAAAAAAAAATAGATAGCAAAACCTGGCGTACCAGCACACACCTGTAACTCCAAAACTCTGGGAGCCTGAGGCAGGAGGATCATGAATTCAAAAAGAGTCAGGGGAACTTGATGAGTTCAAGGCCAGCCTAGAACATAATGAGATGCTGTCTCAAAAAAAGTAGAAATAGACAACTACACATGCTATTTCTTCAAATAGGAAATATTGGTGAAAGAGTTTTATAGAGAAAGCAATAAATTCAATTTGGGACACACTTGAATATCCTGTAAGGGAAAAAGAATGAAAATGCACATAACCAGCAAGATTTGTGTTTTGGTACCTTAGAACATTGGACTAGATATAGTAGTATGAGTTGAGTTCATTAGCCATCTAAAACCACTGGACCAGATAAAATCTTCTAAGATTAGACCTAGCTAAAGAAGGAAGAAGACAGTAGGGAAGGAGAGAAACAGGAGGGAGGGAGAAAGGGAGGGAAGGAAAAAGAGGAGGATGAGGAGAAAAGAGAGAGAGACTGAAGGAGAAAAGAGGAAAAAAGACGAGGGAAAAGAGGAGAGGATAAGAGGACAAGAGAGGATAGGAGAGGACAGGAGAGAAGAGAACAAGAAAAGGAGAGAGGAGAAGTATAAGATGAGAAAAGAGAAGATAAAAAAAAATACCAAAAGGGAAAAACTCCAGAAACTATAAATATTTAAGGTCAAGAAGAGGAGGAGGAGTTGCTTTAAAAAAATAAGAAGGTGCATTTAGATATGCAAGAAAAATAAGAAAATGAGACCAGAAAAATTCAAGGTAAATGAGTGTCTGCTGAAGGAGATGCCAAATGTTGCAGAAAATTCACACAACAGAGATCAAAACATGGTATATCTATTCTAACAACATAAAGGTTAGTGTAATTGGAGAGAGGTATGTAGAAAGTTAAAAATGGTAAATATTAAAATACATTAACTTACTTTCAACCTGAAGGGCATGGTGACCTGAAAGGGGAGGATTTCCTTGTAGTAATGGAATGAGACCCTCTCGGTGATGAGATGTGAAGGAATGCAGACATGGAGGAGAGCAAGTGGTTTGAGGTCTTTGGCTGAAAGGCATTTAGTTAGTTAGTTAGTTAGTTAGTTAGTTAGTTAGTTAGTTTTATCTGCAAACCTTTGCAGTACATTCTGTTTACATTTCTTGTGTGGAATTGGTACATTTACGTAACACACAAAATTTTTTAATCCATTTTCCATACACTGTCTCCCCACCCTTCAACTCTTGATCTCCTTCCCATTTGAGAAAACCTGCCTACTTCCTATTTGCTGTCTTTTGTTTCACTTTTTATTTACATTTTGGGTTTCTCATATAAGAGAAACCATGTGATATTTAAGCATCTGATTTATTTCACTTGAAGTTAGATTCTCAAACTGCATCCATTTTCATACCAATGGCTCAAGTTTATCTTTCTTTATGGCAGAGTAGTATTCCATGGTGTGTAAATACCATTTTTTTATCTATTCATCTGTTGATAAACCTATAGGCTACTTCCAAACTTAGCTATTATGAATCGTGCTGCTATAAACATGAGTATTCACGTATCGCCATAACATGAAGTCTTTAAATCTTTTTGAAAGATACTTAAAAGAGAAATAGCTGAGTCAAATGGAATTTCTTGTTTTATATTTTTGAGAAATCTTCATACTGAGTTCCATAATGGTTATACAAGTTTCTATTCCCACCAACAATGTAGAAGGGAAAATTGATTATCTATAAGCAGAAGATTGACTCCTGGCCCATATCTCTCACCATGTACTAAACTAAAATCAAAATGGATTAAAGAACTAAATGTCAAAACAGAAACAATCTGCTGGAAGATAAAATGGGTGAAACTCTTTAAGAACTAGGCAAAGACTTTCTGAAAAGATTCCCGGTTGCACAGGAAATAGTACTATAAATGAACAAACAGGATCATATCAAATTGAAAAGCTTCTGGACAGCAAAAGTAAGAACAAGCAGAGTGAAAAGATAACTGAAAAAAAAACCTGAAAACTGAAAAAACTGAAAAAAACTGAAAAAAAAAATGGCCAAAGGACAATTACTCAGGGAAGTAAATCTAGAATATACAAACAACTCAAAAAATTAGGCCCCTCGGGGGGAACATAACTGAATAGAGGAGAAGCCATGTTGGATGTACTCAGAGAAAATTTACTAAAAATAGGTAATTGGAAGAAAGAGAGGGACACACAACATGATGTCAAAATTAATCAGAAATAAGACGCTTGCAGGATAAATAAAACATAGTTTGTAAAAATGCAGAGCAGTCCACAAGGCTGCCTGTGTGACTTCTGCCCGTGTCCAGTGCAGGAACTGCCACTGTAGGAAGCAAAAAGCAGATGGAACCCAAATACTATGGCAAAATCAAACTACACAGGATAGACTTGGGGTATATGCTCTCCTCGCATTTTCCAGCCCCCTTCAAACAGAGGACATGGCAGCACACCAGCGTATTTTGCCAGAACACAAGAAGGACGAGTGAACAGGAAGCTGCTTCTTCCCCGGTGGTCTGCCAGTTTGTTTTCAGACTATGAGAGGATAAAAAGCAACTCCTGACTGAGTTGGGAACTATCAGGGATGCACAGCGTGAGCAAGCCCAGAGTCCTCCAGGGAGTAACATACCAGCGGAGCAAAGCAGTTAAGGTGGTGTGCAGTAGCAGCTAATCAGAGCCTCTCCAGGCAGTGAGGAGAGGACTGCAGTGGCAGCAGCAGTGAAGGTAGTGAGTCCAACCACAGCACTCCCAGCCCCACCATGCTCCCAGCCACTCAGAGAGGAAGGACGTGCCAGCAGAGTGGAACAGAGGCTGTGCAGTGCTGGCAGGAGTCAGCTGAAGGCAGGTCTAGATCCAGCCTTGGGCTGTCCTTGTCTAAGAGCTGAAAGCCCACAGCAACTAGTTGAGCGACAGCTGTGGAGGCACACAGGTTAAGGAGACTACATGGGCGGGCTGCCATGGGGCATCCAGAGAGTTACTGGCTGAAGACTCAGGCCCCAGTCCCCACAGCCCAAGGCCAAGACCGTCCTGCAAGTTTGTGGAGCTGAAAGAGCAGAGTTGGTGCCCACAAACCCTACTACAGGCTGGATGTGAGTGCCCTGCAACCCATCACTACTCCTACTATGTACTGGGTGGGGTCACACAACACAGATTTGGGCTTAGATGTAGACACCTCACACACTACCACGGAACTGTGGACACCAGAAGATAGCTGCAGGCCTGTGGTCAGGAAATTTTGTCTTACATTTTTATCCATTTCTTTTTCTTTTTTCTTTCTTTCTTTCTTTTCTTTTCTTTATTTTTAATTGTATAGGTTTTTATCTCTGTTGTTTGTTTTTGATTTTGTTTGTTTTGTTTGTCTTTTTTTTTCCCTCTCTCCTCTCTTTTATCTAGTGTTTTTTGAATTTGGATTTTCTCACATGAGTGACCATTGCCCTTAGTTTTTCTGGTTTGCTTTGATCTTCTTTTGCCTTCTCCTTCATTCTTTCTATGCTGCCTTTTTCTCCAGTGTCCAAAGCTTGGTTGAATTTCTTTGTCCTTCAGCCTTCCTTGCAATATCTCTCTTCATTCGTTTCTTTATTTTTCCCTTTATCACCCTTAATTCCCCTACCCCTCAGGGTAAAATCACTTTGCTAAGGGGAATACAAATTCCTGGTTTACATTGGGTTTTGTTATATAACTATAGAACTTGATCCCACAGTTAATGGTAATAAAATTAATAATTACCACAGTTCATCAGTTTCTAGACTGCGCTTGATACTATTGTAATTGCTAATTGTACTGCTTTAGCCAAGGTGTCACACCTGTCGTGATCAGTCGAACTTCCTTGTACGACAACATTATGATTGACTGAGGTCATAAGCATTACCACACTCCGGTACCAAAGGACTGGATGCTGGGCCAGATAGCAACTTTTCTACCCTAACAAAGTGGGAAGATAGGATCTTGGGACAGTCTCAAAGGCAAAAGCCAGCTACACCTAGAAGACATCTCTGAAGAATAATAATTTCCTAGGGAGGCTTCGATACTAGTGATAAAGCAACCTACCAGAAGCACTTTATAAGCATCAACACAGAAAACAGATTTTAAAAAAATAGAAAATGACAAAACCTAGAAGCAAGGTGCAACCTCTGACCTCTAGCCCATCCAGTGCAAGTCCAGGGGACAATGAGGTAGAGGAAATCAGAAGGCACCCTCCTGAATTTTCAGAAATGATAGCAATGGAAGTAACAAAATACATAAATGAAGCTACAAAAAAAAAAAAAAAAGCAGATCAGAAATATTTTCTCAGGTTAAAAAGAGATTATGATCACAATGAAGTACTACTTGGTTAGGGAATCTAGAGTAGATATATGTATTTTTAAAAAAAGAGGAGGTTAGGAAAATGATGGAAGCCATGAATGCCCAAATTGGAAAGAATGGAATTCATGAAAGAGATTCAAACAGATATCCAGCATATTAAAAATTCCATTGAAAGTATAGGCAGCAAAATGAAAAATGTGAGGACAGAATTTCAAATCTAGAAGACGGGATTGTGGTTAGTGATTACAAAAAGAAAGATTTCTTCAAAATAGCAAGGGACCATGAAAATTAATGCAACAGCTGCAAGACTATGCAAAAAACAACATAAGATTGACCACAGTCAGGGAAAAAGCAAAAGACAGTGCAAACGACATAAACAACATGTTCATACAAGTAATGGCAGAAAACTTCCCACGCATGGGAAAAGAATTTAACTTACAGATAAGGGAGATACATAAAATTCCAATTAACCATGAGCAACAAAAAAAATTTATACCAAGGCATATAATATTCAAGATTCCAGAAATTCAGCATAAGAACAGAGTAATAAAAGCTGCTAGAGAAAAGAAACAAATCATCTATAAAGGAAAGCCCATCAGAATCACAGAAGATTTCTCAATACAAATTGTTAAGTCAAGGAACTTAAGTGAAACATTTCAACTCCTAAAAGAAAATAACCTCCAACCCATACTGATGTACTCCATGAAACTATCTTTTAAAATCAGTGGAGAAATAACATACTTCCATGACAAAGAACACCTGAAGAAAATCATGGCTTTCAAACCAGCTCTCCAAAATGTTCTGAAAGATATTCTAGAAAGAGATAAGGAAGACTACAGTTCCATTAACACCAATAGAAAGAATACACCAGGTAAGGCAAGCAATTAAACAGAGGAGGAAGAAAGAGAACCAATAACAGGAAAATAATATGACAAGGATAAGTCAATATATATCAGTTATAATTGACAGTGTATATGGTCTCAATCCACCAATCTAAAGAAACAGACTGGAAGAATGGATCAAGAAACAAGATCCAATGATATTCTGTATACAAGAAACACAGTTAACTCAAAAAGAAAGGAATAGACTGAAAGTCAAAGTATGGAAAACAATACTTCACGCAACAGAAACCCAGAAAAAGCTGGGGTAGCTATTCTACTTGCAGACAAAGTGGATTTCAAACCAATACTGATCAAGATAACCAAGAATATCACTATATACTTGTTAAGGGAACACTCTATGAGGAAGAGATGACAATCATATATATATACCAAATGCCAGTGCACCCAATTATAAAAAAAACCCAAATATTAATGTATATAAAAAATCAAATAAGCACTAACACAATTGCAATCTGGGACTTAAATATCCCATTATCACAAATAGACAGATCAACTAGGCAAAAAATCGGCAAAGAAATAACAGAACTGAATCAAACATGTGAACAAATGGACTTAGTAGACATTTACAGAGTGTTCCACCCAACAACATCAGAATACACAATTTTCTCAGGTGCACATGGGACAATCTCTAAAATAGATCATATATTGGCCCATAGAACATGCTTAAGTAAATGGAAAAGAATTGAAATTATCCCATACATATTATCAGACCATAGTGCAATGAAGTTGGGAATCAATGGCAAAAGAAACCACAAAAACTATATAAACACATGCAATTAACAACCTCCTGAACAACCAATGGGTCACAGATGAAATTAAAGGAGAAATTAGACATCTACAATTAAATGCCAATGCCAGTGCAACATACCAGAATTTATGGGATGCAATGAAAGCGGTCCTAAAAAGGAAATTTATAGCAGTGAAATCTCACATCAGGAAAACAGAGTGAATAACAAATAACCTGAAGTTGAACCTCAAACTTCTAGAAAAAGAAGAATAAGTCAAGCCCAAGGTTCTTCTGAAGGAGGAAATTATCAAGATAAAGGGAGAAATTAATGCAATTGAGGCTAAGAAAACAATACAAAGAATCAATGAATTGAAGGTTTGGTTCTTTGAAAGATTAAATAAAATTGATAAACCTGGGCTGGTGATATAGCTCAGTCGCATAAGCGCCTGCCTGGCAAGCGTGAGGTCCTGAGTTTGGTTCCCGGTACAAACATTAAAAAAAAAAAAAAAAAAAATTGACAAACCCTTAGCCAACCTTATCAAAAAACGGAAAGAAAAGACTCAAATTCATGCAATTAGGAATGTAAAGGATGAAATCAATGTATCCTGCAGAAATCCAGAAGATCATCACTACCTATTTCAAGAAAATTTATTCTAATAAGATGAAAAACACAGAAGAAATGTGTTAAATACGAATTAGCAAAGCTGAAAAGGAATAAAGATAAGAAAGGAAGAAGTTAAATTATTATTTGCGGATTACATGATACTGTACTAGAAGACCCAAAAAAATTCACCAAAACACTTCTAGATTTAATAACCAAATTCAGCAATGTAGCTGGGAACAAAGTCAGCCCTCAAAAATTAATAGTGTTCTTGTACACAAATAACAAACTCACTGAGAGAGATATCAAAGAAACCACACCCTTCCCGATAGCATTGAAAAAATTAAATACTTAGGAATCGATCTAATGAATACCTTTACATTAAAAACTGCATTACTGTGAAAACTACAGTACTCTGAAAAAAGAGATTGAAGAGGACATTAGAAAATGGAAAGATATCCCTTGTCCTTGGACAGGAAGAACCAATATAGTGAAAATGGCTGTACTTCCAAAATTACTATACAGATTTAAGGCAATCCCAGTTAAAATACTATTAACATACCTCACAGAATTAGAGAAAACAATTCTGAAATTCATTTGGAACCAGAAGAGACTTAGGATGGCAAAAGCAATTCTGGGCAACAAAGAAAGGCAAGGCAGGGGCATCACAATCCTTGACTTGAAATTATACTACAAATCTACTGTGATAAAAATAGCTTGGTGCTGGCAAACAACAACAACAAAAACAGACCTGAGGATCAATGGAACAGTTTAGAAATACAGAAACAACTCCAAACACACTCTGACACATAATCTTTGACAAAGGGACCAAACACCTTCACAGGAAGAAAGATGGCCTCTTTAATAAATGATGCTCGAAAAACTGGCTTTCTGCGTGTCAAAGACTAAAACGAAACCCGTATCTCTCACCATGCAGTAAATTAAAATCAAAATGGATCAAAGACCTAAATATTAAAAACAGAAATCCTAAATCTATTGGAAGACAGAATAGGTAGAACTCCTGAAGTTATAGGCATAGGCAAAGACTTTATGGGAAAAATAATACCCATCACGCAGGAAATAATAAAAAGAATAAACAAATGGTATCTCAGCATATTAAAGAGCTTTTGCACAGAAAAAGAAACCATCAGCAGAGTGACAACACAGCCCACAGTGAGGAAAAAAATGTTTGCCAACTTGTCCTCAGACAAAGGGCTAACATCTAGAATATATAAAGAACTCAAAAAAGTCAGACTTCCCAAAATTTAGAGATCCAATCCAAAATGGGCATCTGAAATGAAAAGACACTTCTCAGATGAAGAAGTAGAAATGGCAAATAAATATATGAAAAAATGTTCAACATCTCTGGTCTTTTTAGAGATCAAAATCCAAATAATATTGAGATTTCATGTCACCCCAGAAAGAATGCCTTATATCAAGAAATCAAGCAATAACGAATGCTAGAGGGGCTGTGGGGAAAAAGGAACCCTTCTCCACTGTTGGTGGGAGTGTAGACTGGTGCAACCACTGTGGAAATCAGTGTGGAGATCCCACAAAAAACTAAAATTAGTGGTTCTATTTGACCTAGCTATTTCCTTTGTGGTATCTTCCTTAAATAATTAAAATCATCATGCCACAGAGATATATGCACACTCATGTTTATAGCAGCATGATTTGTAATAGCTAAGTCTTGGAAACAGCTCAAATGTCCATCAATGAAGGAATAGATAAAGAAGACGTGGTATTTTTATACAATGGAGTACTACTTTTCCATAAAGAAGGATAAACTTGAGACATTTCTAGGTAAATGGATACACCTTGAGACTCTACTCTTAAGTGAAATAAATTGCACATGCATATTTAAATATCATATTGTTTCTCTATTGTGAGAAACCAAAAGTGTAAATAAGGACCAAAATGTGTAATTGATATTAAGAAAAGGGAAGACAATGTTCAAATGGGAAGGGGAACAGAAGGGAGAAGGGGAAAAGAAGGAAAGGAAAGGAAAAGACAAGACCAGAAAAGAGAATAAAATGAAAAAATGGAAACAAAGATTTTGTAAAAAAAAAAAAAAAAAAAAAGGAGGGCAAAAGGAGTTGAAAGGAGGGGAGGGGAATGTGAAAAAAGAAGACTCAAGATACATCATGTACAGATACAAATTCCCTATGACAAATGTTGTTATGTATATCTCAAATGTACCAATAAAATGAATTTTAAAAATTAGGCCCTTCAAAATAAAATATCCAATCAAAAATAGGCAAGTAAAATTCATAGACACTTCACAGAAGAAGTACAAATTGCCAACAAATATATAAAGAAATGTTTAACATCACCAGCCATGAGAGAAATGCAAATTAAAACAACACAGAAGTTCTCACCCCAAAGAGAATGGCTATCATAAAAACATGAAATAATAACAAATGTTGGCAACAGTGCAGAAAAATGGCTGAAAAGCTTTAGTTCTCATCACAAACAAACAAAAATCCAAAGGAAGTAGATACTATTGTTAACATCACGCAGGTGAAAAAACTAAAATTTATAAAGTTTAACTTGTCCAAGAGCACACAGTAAACACCATAGCAGGGATTAAAAGACCTGCCAATTTCCAAAATCCATGCTAAATTTCATTAAACCCAGTAACACCACATTCTTATGAATCGCCTCAGCTTTGAAAGTATACTTAAGAGAAGGCATTATATTATAGGAACCTGATTTCTCAACTTTTAAAAGTTAACATAAGCCACACAGAAATAAACAGGCAAAAATGTTGCATCCTTAGGATCAGACAAAAAGCTAACACAAACATTACATTTTACCTTGTAGCATATTACTTTGACATAGATTTTAAAAGACATGGATTGTTAAAACCCATTGTAGGAAACAGTATGAAGGTTGCTAAAGAAACTTAAAATAATACTATCTTGTGACTCAGCAATCCTTCTTTTGGGCATATATCCAAAGAAAATAAAATCGCTATCTTGTGAAGATATATGCCTTTGTGCCTTTGTTGTAGTATTATTCACAATAACCAAGACTGAAAACAATCTAAGTGCATGTGGACAAGTGTATGAAGATTGTGGTATATGTATACATACAAAGGAATATTATTCAGTTGCAAAAAAAGTAACTTTCTGCTACACATAGATGAATCTGGAGGACATTGTAATAAGTGACAGCACTGATGTAGAAAGAAAAATATGGCATGATCTCACATGTGGAATTTGAGAAAAGGAAGGCAAAAAGAAAAAGAAAAGCAAAAAGTACAAAAGAACGAAATACTGCTCACAAGATTGAGGAGAAGAATAAAGAAGAATAAATAAGGAGATGTAGGCAAAAGAATAAAATGTAACAGATATATAGGATGAACAAGTCTAGAGATCACGCCATAATGTTTTTAAGAGCCTGCCTTTCAGTGGGATGGCACTCAGTGTCAGCATTTGCTGTATTTGTGGTCTTACTTAGTAAAGACAGTCATGAAAGAGGACTTCTAGAACTGTTTCAGAAAGTGACAAAAGTGATAAGTGCATTCAAAGAGAAGGGGAGTATGTTGGGGATTACTAATGGCAATGTGCCTTTTACTCTAATACAGTTTTTACTTAAACATTCACTGTATACTTTAATTACCCTTGTACAACCTGAAAATGTAGGTAATAAAATTGTACTGTATTTAAGAATCTTGCTAAATGAGTAGATTTTATCTATTTTTCCTAAACACACACACACACACACACACACACACACAAATATGTAACTCTGTGAGATGAGAGACACACGTTAATTTACTGCACTATAAATAACCATTTTAGGACCTATATCCTTTGGATTATTTTTGTGAGAATGAAACCCTTTTTAAACTCATAGCATGATATAATTCAAATGTACACAATAAGCTTTAAAAAATGGTGTAGGGAGGGTGGTGTGCAATACATGACATCTAATGTTCTTCTGGGAAATAAATTGCTACTGTCTCAGGAGGCCGCCGTCCTTTAGGATGGTTTCCATATCTTAATCATCTATATATTTCCATTTCCTTTAATAGTTTCTGAAACATAATATGCTCTAATGAAACATATTTTACTGAATATTCATTGTATTTTATTGATTTATACTGAATCAAATAAAGTAGATAAGATAGATTCTAGTTCTGATATGATTAACTGTAAAGTTATTTAAACATTTGTACATATTACCTGATTGTATGTGATTTACTTCTGAATTACTTTATTTCCAAGAAGCACATGTCAATTACTGACAAATTTATGTGCAATCTATCTGTGGATGAGTTTATGAGTGTATGTGTGTTTTTGCTTAATAAGTTCAGCAAATTGAAAGCCAGTCAGTTTGTCTTACTCCTTTGTAAATAATGTTTGATTGTTAGTTCTCTTCAAGGAAAATTTTACCTATTTTCCCATTAAAGTTGGTTATAAACCAGCCAGAAGGTACACTACAGCATTAATTAGAGTACTTGCTAACAAGCTGTAACAAAAGGTCAAAAAATTAAGTGGTGTAAGCAACACAGAAATTATTTTCTTTCTCATGTAAGTGAGCAGTGTGCATAGGGGATGGATGTCTGCCCATGTGGTCAACAGGAGACTCTGGGACCTTTTCCCATGTTGTCTTATTATCTACTCAGGAAATAACTCTCAAACTTTGTGTACACTGGAATCTTCTGGAAAGCAAGTCAAGACAAATTGGTGACCTCACGTCTGGAGTTTTCAACTCAGAAAGTCTGGGGTAGTGCTACAAAATTTGCATCCCTAACAACTTGTCATATGTTAGGGTAATAGGCTGCTGCTACTAATATGGAAAAGGCATTTTACAGACCATGGTCCTAGATTGTTGGCTTACTTGGCCTGGGCCAAGCTGTTCATCAGCAAGACCCTTCGTTATCTTTTTTTTGTTGTTTTTTTGGTGGGTACCAGGGGTTGACCTCAGGACCTTGCGTGCCAGCAGGCGCCCATGCCGCTGAGCGATATCACCGGCCCTTTTTTTGTATGTGGGTTCCGGGAGTCGAACTCGGGCCGTCGCGCTTGCCAGGCAGGCGCTTATGCCACTGAACCATCTCACTGACCCCACTTTCATTTACTGAAAAGGACAGAAGAATGAGAAATACATTTGCCCAGCTGTTTTAATGGAAAGGCCTGGAAATTTTATCTATATGATGGGTAATGTCTCTTTTCCAAGAACTTAATCACATAGCAGAAAAAATGGTAGTCATACTTAATTTCAAAACAATCTTAAATCTAGTCTCTCTCTGGGCACAGACTACACTCATTAGGGTACCCAACTAAAACTCAGGAGATTCTATTACTGCAATTATTAATTATGACTGATGACTAGTTTAAGAAACACCTAGCAGATTAGGAAAACACGCTCTGGATGTGTCTGGGAGTGTATTTCCAGAAACGATTGGCACATAACCCACAAAACTGAGAAGGCTCACCCTGATTGTGGGAGCCATCATCCAATAGGTTTGCAGTCTGATGGAACAACAGGGGAAGAGAAGAAATTTGGCCTGCATTCGAAGACTTCCATCATGCTTGGCTGGGTGCATCATTTACTATTACCATCACCTATTGACATCAGACTCCAGTTTCTTCAGCCCTTCTAAGGAAACTCACACTGCCAACTCTCTAAGGAGCTTCCAGGCCTTCAGTCTACACCAGCACTGATCCCAATTGCTGTACAGCTTCCAGCTTCTTGGGCTGAGCAACTACAGGATCCTCTGGTTCTCCAGCACACAGATGGCTACTGTGGACTGCCCTCCTTTGATTCTGAAATATACATATTCTGTTCCTCTAGAGAACACTACCAACACAATTACCAAAGGAAAATATCAATACTGGGAGTATCTTAGGAGGCTTCACCACAGTGCCATAAATAAACAAGCCTAAGAATCCACTTTAACATGACTACAACCATCTTTGTCATAACTGTAATACTTTTATTCAACAAGTGATCTTGACAGCATCTTCAAACCTACAAGACAAAGTTGTTAAGACACAGATGAAGGTTTTATGCCAGCCTTCCGCCCCAAGTCTGTTTCTTAACAAATGCTAAATGTGTTAATAGTTTCTGAGAAAAGACGGGAACATGACAGTTGGCTAACACCCACTTTGTCTAGTTAGAGAATAAACCTTTCCTCATGCCCTGAGGTGTGGGGGCTTCACCTCTCTTGGTGGCACCCAATACATGCTCTGTCTGTAAATTCCAAAAAAGTTGCACCTTATGAAATTCTAGATCTGTCTACTTCTCTCTTTAGTCTCATAGCACGTCTGCCTTTCATAGCTAGTTCTCATTCACTAAGACAAGGTTTTTCCAAAACATTGTGTTTTGAAATTGTTGAGACCAAGATGAAAACCATATTTATCAGGAGATAATAATAACAGTAATAATAATAATAATAATAACCAAGATTTCAGTGCTTATTTTATTCAGGCTCTGTGAAAAACACTTAACATTTGGTGTACCTTTTATTTTCACAGGTGTTTTATGAGGTAGGTCATACAATGCTCTCCATACCTCCAATTTCTAGAAAGAACACTAATTTATTACTAGAGTTGTATTAGTTATTTAATTTTGAAATTAGTCTGACAATATCAAAATGTGCATAAGAAGAAATTCTAAACTTCTAAAAGACAATATTTAAAATTAATTCAGTTCTATTTCAAATCTTTTAGAGTCAATATGCTTGGCCAATGTACTATGCATATATATCATCTCCTTAAAATATATTAGTAACAGTAAGTATTTATTGAATATTTATTAGATGCCAGTAAGTATTTATTGGAATATTTATTGTTTTGTGTTTGTTTAGTATATCATTAACTCATTGAACCCTCACGACAATACTAGGAGATAGGCACTATTTTCTCCTTTTCCGGTGAGAAAAATTAGTCACAAACCTGCATAAGGTCACAGAACTCATAGAAACTGAGGTGAGATTTGAATTCCTGAAGCCAATACTCTTAATCACTATAAAACTGTTTCTTCCCAAGGTAAATTATTATTTTATTATAAGGAGTAATAAATATAAAAATATTATAACTGGATAATGCAGAAAGGTCACAGGACACTTTTTATCTTATAAAATATATTTTTCACTTTGATAAGATTTTCTTGAAATATATATTTTAAGACACATTACTAGGGAGTCATAATTGAGCTCAATGGAACTAAAATGGATCTCCAAATGAGTAGACAGTGCCCATCTGGTCTGTTTCCATTTCTAAAATGTCTGTGATTTTATTGCACATTAGCATAAACCCACTAAAATCATTCTCACTATAGTCATTGAAGTTTTAATGGAAGAACACATGGAACTCAGAAGTGCAGTCTGTACTCTTAGCTTCGAATTTTTGCCTTTCATACTCTTTTGACCTTAGTTCAGCCAGGCTTTCACCTCGCTGCATGGGAACTGCTCTTGTCAAGGTTACTCAACTGCCCAAGTCCCCGTGCTTTTCAAGGAAAGATCAGCTTTTGACTCCGTTAATCACTCGCTCCATTTTGAAGCAACTTCTTTACTTGGTTTCTGGTTTTCCACTCTCTCTGTTCTCCCCTGCCTCACTGTCCACTCCTTCTCAATATCCTTTGCTGTTTCCTCTCCCAATGCCCTGACACCATTCTATCAATTCAGCCCTCAGATGTCTGCTCTTCTTTTCTGTGTTCTACATCCGCTTTCTTTCATGATTTCAAATACAAGATTCCAAATCTGTACCCCTAATCCAGTGTTTTTCCTCTGTAGTGTCCAAACTCATTTTCCGACTGTACACCAGACGAGGCACCCAAACCTAACATTCCATCACGAACCTAACATTTCCAAAAACAAACTCTGATTTGCACCCAAGTTTATTTTTTATGCCATTTCACCCGTTTAATAAATATTCTATTCTTCCAGTGGCTCCATCCATCTTACTCCAAAGCAGATGCCCTTGTGCTAACACAGCACCTCACACGTGATAGGTGCACAATAAATAATTTTCAAATAAATAAGGAATGATAAGATAAAAAGGAAGTACATATGAGATGAAAAATAAACAGCGATTAATCACATATTGCACAAATACATTAAGCAATTTGCTATTACAAAATTGATATGCTGACAATATAAATAAATTTGTTTCTTAGTTATTAATTTGTTTACTAAAGTTATTAGTAAGTTAAATTAATTTCCAATTATTTATCTATTATACTGCTGGAAAAAATAAGAATAACAGCGCTAACACAAAATCTAACAAATGAATGAAATATAACCTTGTGATAATTCAAACTGTGTATTGTTGTTCATAACCAAGTATTGTATCTGCTACAATTCCACATTCTCACATATGAATTGGCCCATGTTCATGTAAACACAAACACTTGTCATAAACTAATGGGAATTTCTTTCACTTTACCAAAAATAAAAATTTTAAAAACCCTGAAAAAGAATCATTTAGGCTTATTTTATAGTTAAGAGTAATTGCGTTGTAAATTATTGTTTGGAACTCAAAGTTTCTTCCTTTAAAACATTTATGTCGTGTTATGTGTATGAACATAAATGAAAACAGTGCTTCCATAACTTTGAACCCCATGCCTGATACACTATCCTGTTAATTTTTTGGTCATTGCTAAAAATTTGCTACTTAATGACAATGATGAAGGAGGGAAGCACTGAAGTTTTCATGTTTTTTCATGACTTCCTTCCTGTCAGAAATCTATCTGAGCACTTTATATCATGCAAGACAGGATTAGAAGATGAATGAGGAGAAAATCTAAATGACTGCACAGCTGGAGTTCTTCAGGTTATTTTATTAATTGTATGTTTTATTTTCAAAATGTGCTTCTCTCAACCATTTCTTCTGCATCACTTTAATCGTGATTCATTTTAGGGTGCTTATGTAGAGGGACAGAATGAGGCAAGGAAGGGTATATCTAGATGAATGTGTTTTGAAACTTTCTGGGTATTCTGGGGCATGTGATCCATATCAGGCTTTCACACCCATGCTTGGTTTTCACTTCTCACTACCTGCTTCTCAAGAAAGCCCGCTTTAACCATCAGCTATAGTCTGAATATGCTCTCTCTAATTTATTGCTTTAAATTTTAATGTATATTTTCATTTTAATAATTCCTTGTTAGAATGCCAATGTACTTAGAAAAAGGGAAAGCTTAATTCTCATCTAAAAACTTGAGAGTTAGTTCATGCCTAGTTAAAAATAAAACTGTGGGGCCAGGATATAGCTCAGCAGGCACAAGTGCCTGCCTGGAAAGCGCAAGGTCCTGAGTTCGATTCCCAGTACCAAAAAACAAACAAAAAAATTAAAAAATAAAAAATAAAACTGTGTGGTGACTCAAAATATCACTTTATCTAAATGGCAAATTCTATTAAAAACATTTCACATTTTTTAAACTATGTTAACTATATGAGTCTCAATTGACCAAATAAAGTACATATTATTTGTTTTGTTGTTGCTGCTGTCATTCAGTCATAGTCCACCTCTACCAAGAAAAACAAAAACAAAACTTGAAAAGGCCAAGAAAAAATTTAATTTGAATGAAGAGCTGGGAAAAGTCCACTACTATTTCCTAGTCAAGAATTTTGCAAATTGTGGACAGTATTTATAAAAGTGTTATAGAGCATGGTAATTCCTTACCTTTTATTTGGACCATGCAGTATTCAACTGAACTTAGGTTTAGCTCTTTAAATGTCAGAGCATTTATTTAAGGCATTTGAGATAAAAATTTTCAAAAGGGCATAGTGCTACAAAACTGAATATATACAAGCACACTACACCACATAAGTGATGACTAAGAAATCATAAATTTGACAATTAATATTGGGTTTGCATTCAAGGAATACAGCCTCACTGAAGGCTTAAGGATGAAGTGCCAGTTGTTTGGTTATTTTGTCACATTTTTCACTGTCAGTGCCACACATTGGCAGAGTCAGTTTCAGGCTCTAAAATATTCCTCTGGCTTTTCTCACTTTGGGTAAATAAATTGATGAATTTACTTGAAGGTTTTACTGCTCAAAACCATGTTTGGTTTGGTTCTTTACAAAATTTTGTTGCTCCAAATGAGTAAGGCTGCATGTAGTAGACTGCAGACAAGGCCAGGGATAATGCCACCTGAACTCATCCATTGGTGGGAACATACGTTGAATGCTTGGGAGAATATTAAGAAAATAATGCTACATGTTGAATGTTTCAGGTGATTTACATGGACAGTACAATGCAGTTTCTTTGATGTCCATTAGTATAAAATAATGTGTATAAACCTGCATATATCTAGCTGTCTATTCATTTAAGATATGAAATCTTTGCATTTTTTTCAGTCATCAAACCAGGAAATCAAAGTGCTATCATCATATTTTTCGCTGTTGAAAGTTCTACAAATTAACCCTTCGGAGATCTCAAAGGGAGGAGAGAATAAAACAACTCTTTTGTGAATCACTATGTGTCAGCAAAAGTAACATTTTAAAAATGTTTTTACAAATTTTGAACTTTAAGTTCAATGATCTCTTGTATTTATAAAGGATTGTATCCAGGGAACTGAGCTAAAATGAAATGCACACATAGATGCTGAAACAATAACAGATAACCATTAAATGAAAAGATGATTTGCCCAATGCTTTCTCGGAGTTTTTCCAAAGCTTTCATAAAATATATTGTCCCTATTATACATAGTTCAAAACAGAGTCTCGATACTAACCCACAAACCAGTGAAATACATTGAATTCCAACCTTATTAAACTCTTCTCTTAACTTTTTTCTCCCTACATTAAGATATATTTTGGACACATGTATTTTCACTTTGCTGGCTTTGAAAGTTCTCACATAGTCTTGTGGCATTTTTTGATAATAAAAAATACTGTGATGTCAAAAATAAAAGCCAAAACTTAGGTATCTATACATAAGCTTTCAGAGAGTCGTGTGATTTGCTGAATACACATTGACACATCTTTGAGTTCATGCTACATTTTAAAAATTTTCTTAAATCTACAATTCTTACACAAATGACTGCATCTGATATTTACAGTGTTGTGGATAGAATCGAGCTTGATCTTTCGCATTTTATTCAGTCATCAAAGCAAGAAATCAAAATACCTGCTTCACGTCCCAATCCCAATTGTCTGGAGTATTGCAATTATTTGAAGGTGACTTTTTTCCTAAGTTAAAATTTGCTCTACATAAAATAAAGCACATTTGTACTTTTCTTTTTTTTATATGTACGTAACCATCATTCCATATATGCTTGCAGATATGTTATGGTAAATTAATATCAGAACTTAAATTTAAACTTACATTTGGTGTAATCGTGTATCTAGGATTGTGTTCTATGTCCTCCTATATCCTTTAGGTGACCATCCATTTGGATAAACTCTCATTTTTCTAGCACCTAAGAGATTGTAGATGATGATAAAATCAAGGAAGGAATTCTGAAGAATGCAGGGTAACTTAAAGTATTCCTCTGTGGCTTCCGTATTCTTGTCACAGGTGACTCCTTTCAGCCTCCCAGAACTCTGTGCCCATGACTACCCAGTGGTCTGCACCCTGGCCCGTGATTTCCAAGAACTGTCCAGATACATTTTTGTCTCTAACTTTTCAATGAATAATATTTGTCTTGTTTTCTCAAACACATATTTGTTGATCAATTTATTAATATCCAAGTACATTTATCATAATTTGAATTTAACAGCACACACATAAGTTGCAAGAACATCCAGTATTTTAGTAATGCTTTTTAACAAATACGGACAAGCTGTAGCATTAAAGACATATAAAGACACTATTAAACACTTCAGAATTTGACATTTTTATACTTTTGGAGAGTTTTCTTAAAAATACAAAAACAACACAGTTTAATGTATCAAGCACCCATGATTTTACCATCCGAAAAGAAAAAAGTTTAGGTTTTTGGCAAAATTACTAAAATCTGGTTTTTTTGCGTATAGTTAATTTTGTAGTACAGATACTTCTTGGCTTATAATGGGGTTACATCTTGAGAAAACCATTGTAAGTTAAAAACACTGTGAGTCAAAAATGCATTTACCATCTCTCACCTACTAAATGTCATAGCTTAGCAGCACAGAACATTGTAAGCTCTCCTTTTCCCCTTGTGACTTGGAGCTGTTTCCAGTTGCTGCCCAAGAGCTGTAACTCACTGCTGCTGCCCAGCGTCTTGAGAGTGTATCCTATGGTAGATCACTAGCCCGAGAGAAGATCAAAACTCAAAAGATGAAGCACAGTCTCTACTGAATGCTTACCATATATCCATATGTATTTTTGTATATACACATATATGTATATATTTTTTCTCATCCCCCGCATTCACTCTGACTGAAGATGTTTTAGCTACCAATTTTCAGCTGAGAAAGCAGAAGCACTTGAGCTTAAATGGCTCCATCAACTGCCTATCTAGTGAAGACATGATTTACCTTTAATCTGCCTGATGAATAAATCTGCTTCCAACTCAGCCCCACTGTTTATGCTGACATCAAATATGGGTCAAAAATTTTACACTCTCCTCACCATGCCACCAAGCAGATATTTCCACAAATTCTAAGTTGGGTAATAATCATTATAAAAATAGCATTTTATGGCACATTTTACTTTAAGAAGAAGCTTATATTTGATTTAGTCCACTTAATAACCTACAAAATCAATTTGAGCCAGTTGGTATATTTTAACATTTGCATCATAGTTTAAAATTTGACTAACAAACATGCTGAGATGGGATTTGGTTAATCAATGTGAAAAGGGAATTTTGCAAAATCAAAATGAATACTTTAGCCAGATACATTTTTGTAAATATTAAAACGAATATTTATTGGCTTGAGTAGCTTTTCTCATAGGACATGTCTAAGTTAAAATATTAACTTTGACAAGGGATTAGTTCATAAATGGTCTAATTGCCATTTGGCTTTTTAAGAAAATTTTAACTAATTAGGTGGATTATTTTATTTTGTTATTTTCTGGAAGATGATAAAGCTTGCAGCACCTGTATACTAACTATTGATTAAAAACAATTCAGGCTAATTTGACTCAACTAAGAGGTACAGGAGACAAATCTGTAGCCAATGTCACTGGTAAATTTCCCACTGACTTGAAATTCCCAAAGCCTAATCAGTTAGCATTTTTTTCTATAAAACTGCTTTATATATTATGAGAATTTTCCATGTTAATTATAGATGTAGAACCATGTAAATAACTAGCTACAAAGTATTATTTGTTTCTGATGCCCATTTTTTTATTGTGTCTTTATATTTGGGGGGTCTACTTTTTTTGAGTTCTTTATATATTGTAGATATTAGTCCATTGTCTGAAGAGCAGCTAGCAAAAATTTTTCCACTCTGTTGGTAGTTTCCATTGCTGTGCAGAAGCCTTTTAATCTGATATAATTCCATTTGTCAATTCTTGGTGTTATTTCTTGTGCAACTCAGATTCTGTTCAGGAAGTCTTTGCCTACATTTGTATCTTCAAGTTTTACCTATTTTGTCTCCCAGGAGACTAAGTGTTTTGGTTTTAATACGTAGATCTTTGATCTATTTTGATTTTAATCTAACCCATGGTGCGAGATATGGGTTTAGGTCCCATCTTTTGTATGTAGATAGCCAGTTTTCTTAGCACCATTTGTTAACAAGGCTATCTTTTCTCCAGCAAATGTATTTGGCCCCTTTGTCAAAGATAAGGTAGCTGAGTGTGTCTGGAGTTTTTCTAATCCTCTTTTTTTTGTTCCATTGATCCACAAGTCTGTTCTTTTTTGTGTTTGTTTGTTTTCCCAATACCATGTTGTTTTTATTAGTATAGCTTTGTAGTATAACTTGAAGTCTGGGATTGTGATGCCCTTTTCCTTGTCCTTGCTGCCCAGAATTGATTTTGCTATTCTAGGTCTCTTCTGGTTCTACATTAATTTTAGGATTGCTTTCTCTAGTTCTGTGAGGAATGCTATTAGAGTTTGATTCTATTTATTTGTCAAAGTAGTTAATGGTATAAATGACATTCTAAGAAGAATCCGTAGTCAAACTAACAGAATAACCTACCTCAAACATTTTTATCTATCTTCTTACACATAAACAACTAACTTAATTTAATAAACCTTATGGATTGCTTACTCATCTGCTTCAAGTGATAAAATTATCTTAATGTATGTAAAGAAATATACATTTGAAAGTAATTTTTTATACTGTCTCTCTAAATATCCATGAAATCAAAAATAGAGGTTCTTTTAAGTTTTTAATGTGATTACTTTGTTATTATTGTTTTGTTTTGGTCATTATAGTAAGTGACCTAGGTACATCAAATTTCTGGTTCATCTTACTTTAAAATCCAATTAAATAGCTAAAGAACACTCTATATATCATTGGGAATTTTTGGTCCCTTTCTCACGGTATCTCGGGATGGGTCCTAGGTAAGCAATATAAAGGCTTAGATTCTCCTGGTCATTTATGCTTCAAGATTTGAAAGTCATTTATGCCTTTTATCTTCCTCCTGATCCTCCACCACTTTGCCCTTTGCTGGACATCCTCCCTCAATATTTTCAGTGAAGTCTCAATAATGCAATGCAAAAATCCAATATTTGGTGAACATTCTAAAGATTTTGGGAACATACTAAAGGCCTATTTTGCTGCTCAGAAAAGAAAATCATTTTAAAATAGAATATTTCATTCCTAAGTTTTTCAGTTACTTGGATAGCCCACCACAGGGAAGTTTAACTGCTTATTTTTCTCCTTTCAAAAGAAGCTGAGGATGTAAGGGCGATCTGGCTGCCACATACGTCACCCCATGGGTTAATCTGGCTGTTCTAGCTGTACCCATCATCCCTCACCATTCCATGTGTGTCTCTCCCAAAGCTGTATGAGGAGAAAGAGGATGACTATCCCGTTTCCTTGATCAAGGGTATATGAGTAGCTGCACTCCCCTGCTAGAACTTTCAAACAAGCTCTTAAAAAAAGCTGAGCTTTATCATGAGAAACTTCTTCTCTCAAGCATGCATCTAGCTGCCCCCAACACTGTGTCTTCTTTGTCTCTCATATATGACAGATGTTGCTTTTTTAAACTTCTCTTGTATTTAGGAGAGATTCTTAAATACACTTTCATAACTAAAGGTTAATTCAAAAGTTTTTCTAAATTAAAAAAGTCATTCAGCATTGTTAAGTAATCTAAAACAATATAAAAATATAAAGTATCATTTTTATTTTCTCTTTACTCTAATTTAGACACTTAATATTACTTAGCTCTAACAATGACATTTTTGTAAACTATTTAAATTTTGTGAAGAATATTACATAAATTATACTAAATTATAGATGGGTAGATAAATATACACATACAATGATTTTTCTTCATTTATTTCTTATTGTCTGATACATTACATTATCAAACACTTGCCAAACATCTGGATTGAAGAGAAAAACACACTCAGTTTGCTTCACAATAATAACTCATGGCTATAAGTAGTATAACCTAAAGATTAACAAAATAGCTTTTCAATGTTCTAGAAATTACAATCTTTATTAAGCTATATAAATGCAAAGCCCCTTCCCTAGTAAACTTTCCTTTGGAATATTAGCAACATTTAGTTGCAAATTCTTTTTTGTGTGTGCCAGTAGCAGACTGTGTACTGAAGCTAGCACATGTAAAGCACAGATCTTGCTCTAGAACTTTCACTTTATAAATAGCTAAAAGAAAAATGCACTGCAATTACTAGGCCTTTGCTTCTAATTATTCTAATTATTGTATTTCTCCAAAAATTTATTCCTTAGCTTTGAATTTTGTTGCTCTCTTGGTTAGGGAGAGAAGCATTATCCCCCACCTTTTCCCCATAAATGTATGATTGTTTGAGGAGGAAGGAGGGACTTCTTCAGTACTGTATATTAAGCAATGCACTTCCCATAAAGATTACTTTTAAAGTCATCAAAGATGTGACATTTATGGAATCAAAATATGAAGAAAGGATTGTGCAGTAGGGTAATGGCAGTACTTGCTGCTTTCCATAAAGCACTTTCCGTGATGAATTGATTAAAAAGGCCAGGAGGAGAGTTAAACAGATTTCCATGGATCCTATCCAGATAGCATTTTACTGGCCTGTCTTAGGCAGTGCCAGGAAAACTGTAAATAAGTTACTGACCTTTCCTTAGAGCAGATACACCCAGAAAGTTAACTGTATTTTTGCTTATAAGATAAAATGTTTATGTTTCATCTCCATCAGTATCATCAGCACCATCCAATGATCTCCTGCAAAAATTCAAACGAAGTGTTTTGCTGAGCATTTTACAAATATTATCCAGAATACGCCAATCTTGAAGACAAATAGTAGCATCTTCATTCAACAGATGAGGACATTGAAATTCAGCACATTAAATCATGTTTGCAACTCTTAGAATCATGTCTGTTTGATTCTAAGACCAGAAATAATTTTTCTATACTGATCGTTTTCTGTAATCTAATATCACTATCGTAAGCTACATATGATGAAGTTCTGAAATTTAAAAATTACTAGATGACACTGAGATCATCAAGTTCACCTATTACAAACTTCAACATATTCATAACAGTATGAACCAGATGATGCAAAGTCAATTAAGCATCATATTTTTCTACATCATCACATCATTTTTATACATTCAAGCTCATTGTGCTTTCCATACTATCTTCCTTTTCACACATTCTTCTACTCATATTCATGTTCTTGACAGACCTTGAACAACACATAACCCAATACTATGATTCTAGAAAGTAAAAACACAAAATGAACCTTGAGATTGGTCCAACTTCCTACCAGGGACATTTTATTGCCACTAACCCAGGCAGAACCAAAATGTTTCCCAAAGCCAAAGAGGTAGAGAAAGGCATTTCAAGATGGTGAAGGGCTGGGATTTTTAAGACAAACCCTAGAGAAGAGGAACTGTGCAGGGTGGAGGTGGGGCAGAAATGTGCAGAGACACCCATGACAAGTACCAAACAGGGATTGAGTGTGGCATCTGTGAGGTAGCAACAGGGGTAATAAGTTGCTGGGAGCTGGTAGGTGACATCAAAGATGGTATGATCTTGAGGAAAGCTGGTGTACAGAAACAAATAAACAATCAGGAAATGCAAATGGCCAATTCAATAAATGGTAAAACCTCTCAACAAACTAGATATACAAAGAAACTTTTGGAACATTGTAAGAACTCTAATAAAAAAAAAATTACCACTAGCCTTATATTTTGTAGTGACTGGCTGCTTTATAGAAAAAGCACCAGCCACGTTCAATCACTAAATGTACACCAAACATGGCACTAAAAGTCCTAGTCTGGGCAATAGGTTGACTCCCCTACCCTGCAAAAATGAAAAGTGCATAAAGTTTGAAAAAGAAAGCATCATTATCTGCAAATAATATATTCATTTACATAGAAAATCTTAAACAACCCACAAAAAAGAAATACACGTATTTCATAAGAACACAAATAAAAAAAATATATATGAATTCAATTGTTTCTATGTACTAGAAAGAAACAATTGGAAATTTATTTTGAAAAATGACACTTGCCATAACATCACAACATCATACCCTAGAAACAAATTTAACAAAAAATGTACAAAATATGTACAATGAAAAATACAAAATTTGGATAAAATAAATTAAAGCTAAAACCATGTCATGAATGGGAAGATGCTGTATTCTCCTTAAATTGATATATAGATTCGATGCAATCATTCTCAAACTTCCAACAGGATTTCCAGGAGAGGGGGGAAGGGAAACACACTGATACTAAAATCTGTGTATAATTTCAAGAATACAGACTAGGCAATTATCTTTAAAATGATCAATGAAGTTGGAGGACTCCAATCATCCAAATTTAAGACTCACTATAAAGCTTCCATAATCAAAAGAGTGAGCTGTTCAATGTAAAAGAGAAACCTGTAACAAAGAAATATAATAGTCCAGAAATAGACCTATGCTTGACTTGTTTTTAGAAAGGGTACCAAGCAAATTCAATACAGAAATGAAAGTCTTTTAAATAAATGATGGTGTAACAACTAAATTAAATGTAACAACTGGGTCAACAGATGGGGGTGGAGATAAAACTCTTAACCCCTGCCTTTTACCAGGCACAGAAAATTACTTCAGATATATTTAACACATAAACTGCAAACCTAGACCAGAGTTTTTAGAAGAAAACAAAGTATAATATATTCCTCTCCTTGGTCTAGTCTTCTTAAATAGAATATGAAACAAATTAACTATAAAAAATAAATTATATTTCATATAAAATTAAAAGACTGTTAATCAAATGATATAAAGAAAATTAATATACAAACTATAGATTAAGTATTTTCACTACAAGTAAATATGCATCTGTTTCAGATATACCATACATCCAGAATATATGTGAAACTCTTAAGGAGACAGATAAACCAATTAAAAAATTAAGCAAAAGAATGCAACAGACATTTCCGAAAGGAAGGTATGTGAATGGCAAACAAGCACCTGGAAATATACTCAATATATTAATCATCAAAAACATATGAATTAAAATATGAATTAAAGCTACCACTTTAATATACCACTTCCCAATCACTAAAATCACTAAGACATTTTAAGACTGAGAATAACAAACAGTAGTTAGACACAAGGCAACTAGAACTCTTATACATTACTGCAAGGAGTGTAAAATGGTACAGCCACATTGGAAAACTCCTTGGCAATTTCTTACTGTCTCCTGTCTCGGCCCTTCCAATGCTAGGTATAGTTGCAAGAGATAAGACTCATGCCCACAAAAAGACATATGTAAGAAGATCTGTGGTAACCTTACTTTTACTAGCAAAATAGCTGGAAGCAGCCCAAATGACCACAAAGAGAGAATAGATGAACAAACTTGATATCTACTCAGCAGTAAACAGACAAACAACAGGATGCTGCTTTTGATTAATGGAGATTGACTAGAAAGGGGTGGGAGAGAACTTTTTGGAGTCATTGAAATGTTCAATATCTTGACTGGGATATTGGTTATATAGATACATATATGAAAATTTACTTCATTGCGTACTTATTTATAAGATCTGTAGATTTCCCTGTATATAAATTTTACCTCAACAAAAATCATGAGAAAAAAATTTGCATGAAAAAATGACATAGCTAGTGTTTAGCACTGAAGCAAGAAAAGGTACTGAAAATTGGAAAATGTGACAGTAAAAATGCTAATATATGCATCTGTTCTCCTAAGTAATCCAATACGGACAAAGAAATGTAGAAACAGCAGGGGTTCCTTCACTCTGTACCAAGATGGCACAGTACATTCAATCTTTGTACTTATGTACGTCTTCAAGTATTGACTCTTTATTTTATTGTTCTCTAAAATGATAACAGACATTATATATTAAATTAATTAGTTTGAAACCATTTGACATGTTAATCTTGGCAACAAATGCACTATTTTTCAGATAACTGTCTGGAGAAAAATTATTCCAAAATAGCAAAAGACCATGATGGCAGAGAAAATAGAAAATTTGAATAGAAGTTATGATGTGATCTTAATTATAGTGATGTGATTAAACTACCATGTAGAATGTTTTCAATAACCGTAACTCATTTGACCACCACTTCAATTAGTGAAAAGTCTCTGCTTTCATATTAGCATTTATAATATCTAACAAAACAACTTACAGTTGAAAACACTGATTTTTATATACAGAAACATATAAATGGGTATACTGATTTCTTTTCAAAAGATGTCATGATGATACTCTCATTGGAAGCCAAAAGCCTCAAATAGGCATAAATTAATTATTAGCAAATGAACAATTATTGAGTATCTATCATATTCTGGGGACTGTATGATATCAGAAAATCAAGGTAAAAGTAATAAAGTCATCGCCTAGGATAGAGATCCTTTCCCCCAGGGCCACAGACTGGCGCCCAGTTAGGAGCCAGGGCTCACAGCAAGTGAGGATCAGGCCCTGAAAGCTTCATGTATATTTACAATGGCTCGCTTCCCTGGCTTTACTTCCTGAGCTGCACCCCCTGTCAGATCAGCTGCAGCACTGTTTTCTCCTAAACCCTACTGTAAACTGCTTCTGCAAGCAATCTAGGTTGTGAGCATCTTATGAGAACCTAATATTACAATAATAGAAATAAAATGCACAATGTAATAATAGAAATAATTTATACAATGAAGGCAATGTTCTCGAATCTTCCCAAAACTAGTACCCTAACCCTGCCTGCTGGCCTAAGATGTGGCCTAGAATCGAGGTAAACATTACAAGTAATATAAGAACTTTGATAGATCTGTACACAAACAATTATGGAATTGCTTTGACTTATTTTTAATTCTTGGAAGGAAAACATCTAAAAGAAAATTAAAAAGGCCCAAAATATCTATGCATAAATATTTGTATTCTACAATCTACTGAGAAACAGAACAATCAAAGTGTCCAAAACTAATGACTGGTTAAATGAGTTTTGATACATGTATACCATGTAACATATGTAACAGTGAAATAATACACATCTAGCCAGTTACAAACATCCTTGACTTTGGGCAAGATATTCTATCTTTTTCCTTGTCTCAGTTTTTTCCATTCAAAAATAGCACAAAATATCTTCTTCACTTGTCATATAGGATTACTGGGATGACTAAAAACCAGAGAATAAATATAAGCTCTTAAAAAGATCAAAATATTAAAAATTTAAAAATCAACAATTGAATAAAATGGGAAATTACTGGTGAAAGCATTTCTTTTTTTTATCATAAAAATCCCTAGATTAAGCAACACAACTGTTACAGAAATACAACTTTTATAGAAAATCTTCTAGAAACAATATAAGAAAAGACCTATTGTTTTCCTGTTGATTTTTCCTATGCTGACTTTTCAAACTGAGGAGGTTTTCATAGCATTTTCTGCTCCCCTCTGTACAAATGCCTTAAGGAGGGAGAAATGTTATCCATTGCCCTGGTTTGCACATAATTATCCTCCATTTTCCCCCATGAGGACATTTCAGATTCCATTTCCAGTATCACACCCACTTCATAATTCTCTTTTGAGCTCATATTATGGAAAGAGCAGAATGTACATGTCTATTCAAATCTTATTTTGGTTTATAGAACAATGTACTA
The DNA here is from genome assembly GCA_028451465.1 of Erethizon dorsatum. NCBI lineage: Eukaryota > Metazoa > Chordata > Mammalia > Rodentia > Erethizontidae > Erethizon > Erethizon dorsatum. Next base: position 22,625,677 of record CM051824.1, read on the forward strand.
GAAAAGCATAAATACTTAATATGCAGTGTTTGCATAGTTTCTCTCCCCTACAACTCTAGTTACTTAATAAAATGGTAGAAGCGTGATATTTTTTTATCTCAAATTTTGCAGAAAATGCAAAGAATATTGTTAGGTAGAAGTGGGTTCCTTTGTGCATTCAGAATGACTATTTCATTAGACAAGTCTTCCTTTTCCTAGCCCTTCTGTTTTCATCCTGAGCCCATTATTTTTGGTACCATTTCATATTTTTGCATAGGACTGGAGCCTGACTTTTCCAAATGAATTAGCAGATTATTTTTATTAGTCTGTGAGTGCATCCTTCACAAATGCACAGACAAACCTAATCTACAATATACATCTATCAAGGTTAATTTCAATCTCCTAATAATATTGTGTAATAATCAAATGCTATCACACACAGTGGTGAGGTCCAGCCAGCCTTCTAAAAAATTGTACTCAGCCCCACCTCAGGTTAGACTATCTCCAGTGGAATTCCAGGAGTGATCAATGTAACTGTCATTTTCTTTTCATACAAAAGTGATAAATGGGGATGGGCATCCATTTTCCACTTCTCCCTTCATCTTTGGGGCATTAAAAGATGAGCTTCCATTGTTTTCTAATACAAGTACTATAAACTATCAAGGCAAGAAGCAAAAGAAAAGGTCACACAAGATCATTCTAAATACAACATTTAGACTAAAGTATATTTTTTTCCTCATTCCGTCCTTCATGGTAGCTAGAGAACTAATCTCCAAGGATTAGAGTGAGCTAAGATTTACTGTCAGTTAAGCAAGTCTGTACAATCCTCAAACCAAAGAAATTTTGCAACAGGGTAAATCAGAGAACCTAGAGGCAGGGGATATAGCTCAGCGGCACAGCGCCCGCCTGGCAAGCATGAAGTCCTGAGTTGGATTCACTTTTTCCAAACAAACAAAAATCAGAGGAACCTGTCCTAGTTCTGCTTCTGCAGGATGCCCTGAGTCAGCTGGCTCGTCAGGCTCACATGACCCACTGTGGTGACAGCCAGGCTGTCACAGAAAAGAGGGATTACAGATGCTTCAGAATAGTGCTCAAACGTACAAGATTGAATGTGAGCATTTTCAAAACTGCCATTTTGGGCCGGTGAGATGGCTCAGGGGCATAAGCTCCTGCCTGGCAAGCGCGAGGTCCTGAGTTTGACTCCCGGTACCCACATACGAAAAAAAGGCCGGTGATATCACTCAGCGGCACGGGTGCCTGCTGGCTCGCGAGGTCCTGAGTTCAACCCAGGTATCCACAAAAGAAAAAAAAAAAAAAAAGAAAGAAAGGAATTGGTCTAGAAATCATCAATATCTTCTTCCTCCTGAGTCCACAAATGCAATGATTCACCAGATTTTTTGCCTCTTGTATTATAAACGATGCATCCATTTTTAATCATTTCAGTCTTTGCAGGTGTCTCTCTCTTGCCCAGCCTCTGATCATGAACCTGGCTATGCACTGACCTCAAAATCAGAGTCTGCAATCCCTACAGTAACCCGTCCAACAATTATCATACTATAGACTTGAAGCCTACCACATCTCTCTATATTTCCCAGAATAAGGTCTCATCATTGTATAACCATGAAGCTACTCCCAGGCAATGCCAGGACTCTGGGGTCACAGACACTTATTCTAATCCCAGCTCTGTCACTGGGGGAAAACACTTTCCTTCACCAGAGGCTAACCAAAGATATTGGGAGAGGCAACTAAAAAAGATTGATTAAAAATGGTTGTACGTTTATAATGCAGGATGATTGATGTGGGAGCTTCACCAAACGCTGTATGCATGGTATTTTCTACAGTGGTCAGAAACAGAATTAAGATTTCCAGAAACAATATTTTTACTGTCATTATTATTAGCATTTCTTTGATTAAAAAAACATTGTTTGTTGTTTTTCCTACTGTTAGGTTTTTTTGTTTTTCTCTCCCTACTCAAAGAACCTGAATGCTTCTTCCCCGTCTGCAGGATGCCTCCCTCTGTTGTGGTCACAGCCCCACGCCTGTCTCCCAGTGGTAAATTATGCAGTGGGCAGGAAGGTAGTACTAACTGTGTGGTCTCTGACATAAACCCAAGCCCTCAGAAAAATGTCTGTGGTGTTGAATGAAGCTCCAAGAAACACAGAAGTGTCTCCTCCAGTCTAAAGAGAAATGGGCTCCTGGAGGGCAGGGCAGAAGAAAGAGTGGTGTGGGAACGTGGAGTAACACACAGGTTCAGTCTGCTTCCCAGAAAGCTGGCATTTCACAAGTGGGAAACCACTCCTTGCAGCCTTGAGGGAGACAAGCTCATTGTATGTGGTCAATAATACCGACTGAAATGTCACTAAAGTGAGTTATTTGCAGCTGACTGTGGATAAATAGATAAATAACTAGACCATGACCCTGGGACAGTCCATTTACCTTAATTCTTACTATTAATTAATCAAATGTTTCACTGCTTTTATCCGTATCTTTCTCCACACCTCACAGCTATCATAGATATTAGAGCACCAAGGTAAAATTTGCCACCCTGGAACAGGTGTTCCCATATTCCTAAATCACACTTACTTGGGACAAGATCAGCTTCCAAAATATGATTGCTATTTTAATGACGCTCATCACAGTCATGACTGGCTCAGGGCTTGCAAATCTCTTACCTCAACTGCAGCAAATTTAGAAAGGCTGCATTTTTTTAAAGCATTCTAAAGGATTCAACAGTTTTCTCTGTGTAATCAGAGACACTAATTATCAAGCCTATTTCAGATAAAGTAGTAGTTAATGCCAATTTATCAAGATGGGAAATGAATCTGATTTTATTTCTATTGCGACTGCCCAAAGGCAGGTGGCTTAAGGCAACTATATTTAGTTTAATGAGACTCTAGGGGATAAACAGTCTAAGTTGGAACACCCTCATTATGCATCAGCAAATACAGTGACCTGCCTGCTGCACGAATTCAATTTAGATCTACACAAAGCATGATTGTAAGTAGTCCATTGATATAAGCATATTAGACTATTCCTCCTCCAGATGGAAACTGTGCAGTTCTATTCCAATACTTGTATCTCACGCTTATTTTGCAAGTAATTTACCGTGTTCTAAATGTGCCTTCCTTTGCTTTTTTTTTAAACAAAGCTATTATTTTCTAATTTTCAAGTACAAGAAAGAGTCTAAAGCAACTCCTTTGTATTTTATTCATCAACATATTTTCATCATAAAATTGTCAATAATTTACTATCATGAAGTTTTACAGTTGCTCAATCCAGGGCCCCAAGTTTCCTAGGACAGAGGAATACAAAGGAAATGTTAACCCATAACTCTGGTGCCCAGAAATAAACCTCAGTAATACTTTTGTGAGTTGATCATCTGTAGTTCATTGAATTTACACAAACAGAGTTAACATAATAAAGGAGAAAAGACCAAAAATGATCTTCATATAGATAGAAAATATTTGGACACACTTTTGAGAGTTGTGTCTACACAGGGAGATTACAGGAACAGTCTACTGAAGCTGAATCTAGGGCCAAACCCCTAAAGGCTTCATCTCCCTTTCCTACACTCACCCTCATTTCCAAGATACCTCAATGGTTGAGCAGAACACAGATGAGAAAATGTTGTAATAAAAATACTCAATCAAACTATATCCATAATTTCATGGTACACAGATTAAAGGTAGAATCAGATAGAGAGAGAGAGAGAGACTTTAGAATCACAGTTCTATTCTTAGCATACACATTTATTACATTTATTGCTTGGGTGCAAGGGTGAAGACAAAGAAAGGTAAATCCCCAGCTGAACTGTGATGAGCAAGAAATAAACTTTTTCTAACTTCGATTACTGAGGCTATGTCTATTTTTGTGCTATAAATATGTAGTAAGAGTGGGGTACAATTGCAACTTACATTATGGCTCAGTGGTTGGAGGTGAGGAAACTGACACTAAAAACTGAAAAGTCTTGGTGCATGATGTGAATATTTGACAAATCATCTTCTGTAACTTCTTGTAAAACAGAGTTTATTCCTGATATTCTAAGCACTAGGTAGAAAGGATTGAAAACAAAATGGTAGTCATATACCCTGGTTAGGGCAGGTTTATTTGGAAAGTTAATATAAGAAAAATAAATGTTGAGAAGACAATGTTTTTAAGAAGAAAACTAAGGGAAACTTAGAATTTACAAAGTCAGAGATTTAGGGTGTGAAAAAATTTAAGTGTCTCTCAACTCAAAACTGGAACAAGGAGGAGTAGAGAATGTTTTGGAGGGAGAAATCCTATTAACCACTTACCAGTACAATTATTTAAATACAGGATGACCACAGATTGCATATTTTTCATTAATTTTTATAAGATAATATAACTGGAAATGACAATTTTATCAAGTTTATTCACTGCAAGAATCAACTGGTTGAAATGACACCTGCCCTAGCAACGCTTGGGATAGTCAATATATAAACAAATACTCTGCCTGAGTGATGCTTGGTGTAAACTGTTAAGTGGTGACACTCAGGATCAGGTCAAGAGTATGCCTACTAAACCTCATTGAAATCTCTCAGTGCATTAAGTTCACCACTGAACTAACAAAAGATGTGGCCCTGTTAAAATCTCTCAGCTACACAAAGGAGAGACGTGACTAAGTGGTGTTGTGTCTGAAGTACCATAAATTCAAAACACTCACAATTAAGCACAAAGGAGAGGAAGCTGGAAGGAGAGAGAGAGAGGATGCAAATGTGCACTGCAGATTTATGAGATGTGCGTCTATTAGAGAACTGCAGGTATATCGGCGCTGTCTCTGGATAAAAGAAAGCACCTCTAGACACAAGCAGCAGACCAGTCTGCATTAGCCAGAGGTCTTAAACTTTGTGCTAAGCAATGTGAAGGGACAGAATCTTTGAGTTCTGCCCTTTGGAAAGTGATTAAGATATAGCAAACCAGAGACCTCCACCAACCTGAGATAGACATGTAGTGACCACGTGTAATACAACGACCTTGTGATCCTGAAGTCCTGAGATATGCCGTTACATTTAAAGCCACAGAATACCCTCACTCATCCTAAATGACAGAAATACTCATCTTTTGCAGTACTGGTATTCCAATTCAGGGTCCAGTGCTTTACCACTGAGCACTATCCCAAGGCTTTTTGTAAATTTTTAAATTTTAAGACAGTCTCACTAAGTTGCCCAGGTGGAACTCAAACTTATGATCCACCTGCCTCAGCCTCCCAGAGTGATGGGATTATAGATATGCACCACTGCCCCTAGCTACATACAAACATTTCTTAAATTTGGAATATGAAAGATATACTTTTTACCTCACATGTAGTTCTGCTTCTAAAATTAACATATGCCACTGAGCTATCTCACCGGCATAAGCACCTGCCTGGCAAGCGCGAGGTTCTGAGTTCAACTCCCAGTACCCACATAAAGGAAAAAAAGGGCAGGTGATATCGCTCAGCGGCACAAGCGCTTGCTGGCAAGCGCAAGGTCCTGAGGTCGACTCCCGGTATCCACATAAAAAAATAAATAAATAAAATTTAAAAACAAAATTAACATATGTTACTTATGTAATAAAATAATACAAGGTTTAAAATGGTTACTTTTATAAAAGCATTAAACATAAAATAACTGAAAATTAGCATGCATATTAAAAATTAACAGAAATAAATTATTCAGTAAATAGTACCAGGATAATAGGCATTTGGAAGCAAAAAAAAAAAAGTAATAATTTGGATCTCACTCACACAAAATAAAACCTGAAGTCTTAACATTAACCAAAGTAGCACCACTGTTATTTCTGTTAATCCTTAGGATTTAGGTAATGCTAATAATAATTAGTGATACAGCTCTCTCTGTGAGCAAAGTATTGTTCACTGTGCCTGACACCTATTAATTCATTAATCCTTATAACCTTGTGGGGGAAGTTGTCTGTATTATCATTTCTGTTTCCCATGTAAGGAAACAGTGAGAAACAGAGTAGTTAAATAAATGACCAGAGGTTACACAGATAGAGAAAGATCCAAACTTGATCCAACATCTGTACTCTGAACTACCATGATGTTTATATTTTCTCTCAAGATCCTTTGAGTTGATTCATTAGGATAATACTCACTTCAAAAAAACATTCTATGTTTAAAATTGAAAATCATCTTTTGTAACATTTTGTTCTTATTTACTATAAGAGAACTAGAAAAATGAAATGACAAAAGCAAAGAAAAGAAGCATATGAATTTAATACACTTGAGAAAAATATGGAAATCATTAGGTGTAGCAAATTGTTAAATCCAAATCCTCAACTGCAAGCAAATTGGGCTGCTGAATTTAAGCCAACTGCCTGTGTGTTCAACTATGAAGGAAAACAACAGAATGAAATAACATCTTGGAAATGTGAGAAACATTTTATTGTTGATTGGATCTCAAAAGAGAGATGCTAAAACTCCTGGAAAGAAGGCAGAGGGCATAGGAATTTGCATAGTTCCTTCTCTGAAACACCCTGAAATTAACAAGAGGATTCTAAAGAGAGGAAAGAAGAATGAAATTACAGAATGGCTACAATGCACATTATAAACATGAAAGAATTTGTGTAGAAATGAACTTTATCTCTGTTCCATAAAGGTACTGATTATGTGATGGACTCTCTCCTTATTTTAACTTTGTCTGTATTGGAGTACCTATTCCTTTTCCCCTGTCCCGCATAGAGCTCCCTCATTCCCCGTTGCCTCCTAGGTGATACTGCTTGGAATAGGAAATATTTGCTAGCTTAGTAACTCTTCCAGTTCAGCCACAGCTGCTCCTGACTTATGTCTGGGTTTTCCAGGGCAGTGTCATTCAATTCTTCCTTCATCTATACCAGGTGTAGCTTTCTGCTCTGTTAGGAGAAATACCTGTCTTTTCCCTGTGCAGGGATCTTTCTAGAAACATTGCCTATCATCAAAGACAACATTCTTGCGTCACCCTTTTGTCTACTTGTCTACCATTTCACCCTGCAAACACTCATGTTTACATGAGTGTGCAATCTTATTTCACACTTCCTGGTGCCAAATCCCTTTCTTGAGAGATGAATTAATAATAACAACAACAGGGCCGGTGAGATGGCTCAGCGGCGTATGCGCCTGCCTGGCAAGCGCAAGGGCCCGAGTTCAACTCCCGGAACCCACATACGAAAAAAGGGCTGGTGATATCGCTCAGTGGCACGGGCGCCTGCTGGCGCGCGAGGTCCTGAGGTCAACCCCCGGTACCCACAAAAAAATAAATAAATAAAAAAATAACAACAACAAAAAAAAAACCCAGTTATAATAAAGATGATATTACCTTAGACTCCATGAATGGGGAATAGGGGGAAATTGATATCCAGAATTTTTGGATCATCTACCCACTACATCATTTCCTGCAGTGGTTAACAGGCCTCATTTGCACAGTGGCAGGGAGAAAATCCTGTTTGTGTGTGTGCGTGTGTGTGTGTGTGTGTGTGTGTGTGTGTTGCAACATCTTCAAATTCCAGAAGTGATGCAAGCTGTTCCTTATATTCAATGTTTTATTCATCAGAATTTGGGCAGGGAGAGGAGTGGAGAGTTGGGAAAACTCAACTGTTCAGCTGACATATTATTTACTGGAGGTATTCCTTGTGAAATGTTGATTTTGATGTCAAATATACACTTTTCATAGCTCTGTCTAGATACAAATAAATCAAGAACAGCATCTACTTTAAATCTACCATCATTCAAATGGTATCTGTTCTTCTCAGTCATTAGTCTTCTTCTTATAATGTATCTAAAATTTGTCATTTCTATAAAGGTAAAAAGCCAAATAAAGCAGAAAAAGGACTCTGCAGAGCTGTTTGCCTTTCAAGACTACATACATCAAATTTGGGTGTCAACGGGTTGTTGAAGGTGTTTATTAACTTTTCAACCTTATTGAATTAAAAATATTCCCTGAGTGTATTCATATTCATAAAAAAAGTGTTGAAAAATGTCATATTAAGGATCTGAAAAATATTCATCTTTACAATATGTGAGTTAAAGGAATGTTCTATGGTACATAAGGCTGCAGGCCTCTCTGATCCTAGTAACCATGGCAAGGTCGCAAAGATGGCTGCTGCTTCATGTTTCACTGTGGTCAAGTTATTTTTTCATTTTGTCTCTGCCCTTTAAAATGATCAACAAATTTTTATTTGTCCTGTTGAAATGACCACATTAAGAAAACAATGTCAACATTTTCCTTTAAGACTCACATATACGATGTATACTGTATTTTCTAGTTTATCCATACAAAGTCTGTATTTCTTCTAAAATTTATAACCAACTGACTTTACCCTTTCTGCCCATCACTACTGATTAGTTACTGTTTATATACAGCTGTTAAAACACAATTCCTCTAAACAGCGCATCTAAATGTGGTTCATTAGGGAGGAGGTTCAGCCATTCCTTTGGGATGCCTGCTCCGCTCAGCTGATGACCTGACCACTGGACACAGCAGGTGGGTCAGCTGTACTTGAAAAGCCAAGTAGAAAAGGGACTGCTTATCTCAGGAATTTCATTGGTAAAATCTGTTGTGGCAGGGCCGGTGAGATAGCTCAGTGGCATAAGTACCTGCCCGGCAAGTGCGAGGTCCTGAGTTCAACTCCCAGAACCTGCATAAAGGAAAAAAAAGGCGGTGATATCGCTCAGTGGCACAAGTGCTTGCTGGCAAGCATGAGGTCCTGAAGTCAACTCCTGGTACCCACATAAAAAAAAATAATAATAATCTGTTGTGGCAGCTAATGAGCAATTGATTCCCATTGTGACATTTACTGTTAGGAATATCTATTTCAAATTGTGTCATTAGCATATTAAAGATATATAAAATTATTAAGATGTAGAAGTTCTCAGTTCTGCTCACTTAACAGCCATTAATATCTGTGAGAACATTGGCATAGACCTTTTTTATTCTTCAGCCCTTTCAAATAATCTGATATTGAAAGCGCTTTGAAATTCTCAAGATGTAAGGCAACATATAAATTGAAGTTGTTTTTATCAAATACATTGTCATTTTAGACCAGTTTGTCAAGCACCACTTTTCTAATTTACATGCAGCCAAATGCTGCAGATCTATGCAGTGCCTTAGGCCTTGACGCCCTCTGTGGTTAGTTTTGGGATGAGAATTTCCATGGTTGAATTTACCACTGAAGTTGAAAGTCAAATATTACTGACTGAATAAGATAAGAATTTCACATGATGCATGGTAATAAAAATGAGTTAGGACTTCATTTAGTACTTTGATTGGTAGAAGTAAGGAATTTACTTGTGAAGAAAGAATTTTAAAAGATGAAAAAAGGAGGAATGAAGAAAGGAAAGAGGGAAGGAAGTAAAAAAGAAAAGAAGGAAGAAAGGAAGGGAGGAAGTGACAGCATATTCCAGATATTTTGTTCTTTCAAAGATTAGAATTTGCATATCTGACTTTGTTAAAAATGAAATGTCTGCAGTTAATTCCAAATGAAGTTTAAAGTATTATATATCAGAACTGAAATAGATTACCAAGTGCTTTTGATGCTTCCCTATAGGGTAACACAAATCAATTCTATTACTGAAATTAAAAGGATACATGTCTTACCAATGTCATTACCACCATGATAATGTTTGGGTAATTAATATACTTGCTTTTTTTCTATTCAAAAAGTGCTAGTCTCTTGAGTAAAGAAAATTTAAACAAGAAAATAAGTGGCATTTTTCTACAAAATGTAAATAGGGTGAGTTAATTACTACCTAAAAGTATTAAAATCAAATGGTAATTTATCAAAGGGTGAATTTCTTTTCCACTGAAATGCTCCACTAAAAATTATTTCCATGCTATAATAAATAAATGCAAATAATGACATTGCAAAAACAAATGAAATGTCAACATATGACATTTTTATAAATGAATTTTTTGTTATTAAAGCCACCCTAAATGATTATGTTCAAAAAGTATAATAATTATTTTCAATTGCTTCCAAAGAGGTCATCCTACTAATTTATTGAGGAGACTAGACTTAAGAATTTTTAAACATTTATAGATGGGACAAAGGTAAGATTAGGGAATAAAATTAAATGTTTGTATTTTTACCTACTTTTTAGGTTCCTCTGAACACCTTTACTTAAATATACTGCATGAAGTAAATATGCATAGGATAAAAATAGAAATAAATAACATATTTGACATGTACTAATATATATATCCAGTGAACTGAAAAACCACAGAGAGGCTATTTGAGAGGTGGACAAGTCATGAGGCAGAAAAACTTATCACTCTATATAGAGAATCCCCAACTCTGAATACCTGAAATTCACTGAAGAAATGGCCCCACATTGTAATCTATGCAGTTGCAGCCTGGAGTAGGAGTCACAGATGGTTACTTAGTGCAGAACATGGAGGAGGCTCTGGAATTTGATTAACCAACTTACATGTGGAAATATTATGTATCCTATTTTCAGTTAAAATTTAATATTTATCTTACCAAATATCTAGTCAATTTTCGATTGTATCCATTTTTTCTTTTTTTTTTTTTTTTTTTTTGTGGGTACCGGGGGGTCGACCTCAGGACCTCGCGCGCCAGCAGGCACCTGTGCCGCTGAGCGATATCACCGGCCCCTTTTTCGTATGTGGGTTCCGGGAGTCGAACTCGGGCCCTCGCGCTTGCCGGGCAGGCGCTTAAGCCACTGAGCCATCTCACCGGCCCTGTATCCATTTTTTCAAGAATGTATTGCTTATATTTGAACAATTTGATACAGAAGTCTAAATAGGGCTAATGTATCACATTCCTTTCTATGTCTATCAAGTCTGTTTTAATCAATAAGTGTCCTTTCTCTTTTGTCCCTTTCCAATTATTTGCCAAGAATACAATATTTGTATGTCCTATCAAAATTCCCAGATGCTGAATTTTATGGTATCCATGTTCATGTTATTTTGTAACATGCTCCTCTGCCTCTGCTTTTTTTTTTTTTTTTTTTTTTTTTTTGTGGGTACCGGGGGGACGACCTCAGGACCTCACGCGCCAACAGGCACCTGTGCCGCTGAGCGATATCACCGGCCCCTTTTTCGTATGTGGGTTCCAGGAGTCGAACTCGGGCCTTCGCGCTTGCAAGGCAGGCGCTTAAGCCGCTGAGCCGTCTCACCGGCCCCTCTGCCTCTGCTTTTTATCAGAATCTGATATGCTTGGACAGATTCAGGTTATATTTTTTTTTGGCAAGATCCCTTCCTAGGTTTGCATCAGAAGTATATTTTATCTGCGTCATCTGTGCAGAGCCATTTTATTTGTCCCTCTTTCTAAAGCTAGGCACTGAAGCATTTTTGCTCACTTACCTAACTTTGTGTTTGTATTGTTCCTTACCATAAAACTGAGACTTTCTCAGCTTGAAAGCGTCTGTCCAAATTTAAGCACCCCTCTTCCCAGAAATATCATCATCTCTTGCCTGTTCGGGAAAAATGATGAGTCTATATATTATCACTAATTTTGGTACACTCAGGAACAAAAAAGCTGTGCTTCCTCTAATATTAAGACCCCAGCATGCTTGTGGACTAGAAATTCTATTACATTCAGAACTATCCCTTGAAAGGAAGATAACATCAAAATCTGGTATTAGATTCTTCTCTACTACCACTTTTCTAGATGCTACAGATAGCACAGTGGGCATTGTGGAAACTGGATGGGTTTTTAGCCAACTGAACAAGCCAGGAATAATCTTGGATCCTTTACTTTCTTATTGTATATGTTGCCTGAGAAAAGTTCCTTAACTGCACTGAATTTTACTTTCCTTATCTGTAATATGAGAGTGGTATAACATCCTCAGAATTACTTCAATTGCATTATATGTTAATTAAAGCATAAAGAACAACTAAAATTGTAGTCCAGAATACAAGTACATGGTTATTACACAGTATCCCTGAAATATATATTTCTATGTATGTATATTATTACTAATATATATATATATATATATATATATATATTTATCAGAAACCCATAGTCGGTGATCAAAAATGGGATTCAGCCCACATGAAGCATCAGGGAAGATGAACAGACATTCTTTACTATGTGACAAGCACTTCATATGCAGAACACACAAAAAAAGATTATTTCATGCAATAATGTATTTAATATTTTGTAACAAGTCCCTTAATTAAAATGAGATTTGACTGTTATTAAATACTTATATGGGACCTGTCAATACACTTTGTCTTGTTTAAGGTTCAGAAAAATCCTATAAGATTATTATTGTCCCCGTTATGAACACAGAAATTCGGAGACATCGTAGAACTTGCCTGATGTCGGTGTGCACTTCTCTCTTACAAAAGACTTTGTTGGTTGAGATTTCTTTGACATAATTACAAGAGGATAATTAAGTGGCAGGCCAAGATTACAGGCATAATGATCAACATTGTTATTCTGATTACTAAAGAAAAAAAAATTTGAAAAGGTGGTCTTCCACCATTGCAAATTACCGTTAGTTGAAAAAAGAAATAGTGAAATTAATCCGAGGTGATGAAGTAGCACGGGAGCAGTGTTAGGTACTCAGCCACCCCACAGACAAAGTTAATAGAAAAGTAATTGCTATCTGTAAGCACGATGAGCAATTGTCCACATGCAGATCAAATCCACAAATAGTTATCAAACCTCTCTGACCTCCTGTAAGATTTGCTGACTAGTCACTTATTAGTTACTTACCTTATGCTGCACTGCATTGCAAATTAACTTCGAATATGTATCTGTCATCTCTCCAAAACGTGAAGCTCTCCAATATGTGCACTCTTTGTACTGTCCAGAGGATTTACTCCTCAGGAAAGACTTGGCCTGAGCATGCTCCTTTCCTAGGGCTACTGTTCAGCCATGAAGTCTTCCCTGGCCCTTTAAGATTCATCTTAGCTAAATAACAGAAGAGGGAGAAGGGGAATTATCCTAGACAGGAAGGTAACTATCAGATGTAGTCTACTTTCTAAAATCATAATAAAGCAAAACTTTGGGACTCAGTTGAGAGGACCCCAATAAAAGCCCCAAAATGCAAGTTTACAAGCTCTCTCTCTCTCTCTCCCCCTCCCTCCCTCCCTCTCTCCCTCCTTCCCTCACACTCTCTCCCTCCCAACTCCCAACTCTGGTAAGCACAAAGTCCTCCCTAGCAACCTTTTGGGGAATAGTGAGATCTGAATATAGCAGCTGTCTTATGAGGTTCTATCTCTTATGAGGCTGCCCATGTCATTTTAGCCACCTTTGCTACTCCATAAATTCTTACCACGCCTTCTGAGTACGAAGGCCTCTATGACATGTGCCACTAGAGTTTCCTTTCAACATTCCGGGACAGGGAGAAAACAACTTTGGTCTGCCCGTGTTTCATGCAGGTAGCAAGAATGTTCTGTCTTGTAAGAAGACCTGCTCATCCCAGTAGTTTATTCTTTTCCCCAGCCCCTGAGTCATAAGAATTCTTAGGAATAAGGACTGTCTACGTAACTCACAAAATAATCGTGAACAGGAAGTACATAGTGGCACCTCAAACACTGCCATCAGACAATGATAGTGATATTCATAAAAACAAATGGACATATAGACAAAAATCTTTAGACAGAAGTCAAAATAAAGTCTTTAAATTGCCACTAGTTAAGGCTTAAAAGTGGCAGCAGGAAGTAATAATTGAGTAAATTTTATAGTTAAATCTAACTATAAAACCACTTTAATAAGATAATGAAAGTAAATGAAAAGAAAAACATAAAAATATACATACTGAGCATGTGGAAAATTAGAAGATTTTGTACGGTCTAAGATGGCGATATTGTAAGTTGGCACAGCCATTATGCAAATGGTACGGGGATACCTCAAAAAGCTAAAAATAGAATTAACATATTACCCAGCAATCCCAATTCTGGATACTTATTCCCAGGGGAATTTGAACCAGTGTGTTAGAGAGGTGTCTGCACTCCATGTTCATTGCAACGTTGTTCTCAGTAGAATCAACCTAAGCATCCATTGACGGATGAGTGGATTTTTATGCATGTGGTACATGAGGTGTTATTAAATTACTTGGTGAGTAATTTTGAGTACTCTTACCCCATCATCCTTACAATTTTCTGAAAAAGTTCTGGAAGTCCTTTTGTGTGGCATTAGTAGCAGTGTCATGGGTCCCTCAGTATTATAAATTGATTCAAATACATAGCTTACCTTCTTCTCCTCCTCCTTCTTCTTTTTTTCCTGTGCTGGGGAAGGAAACCAGTGCCTTTGCAGTGAGTTTCTAAGTTGCCAAGCGAAGCTCATGCTTGCAATCTTTTGACCTCAGAATGTAACAATTCACTATATTTTTCAAGCATACCTGATATAGGTACAATGGAATACTATGGAGCCTTCAAAAATAAACAAGAACAAAACACCAGGAAATTCTGTAAATTGTGACAACATGTATGAACCTAGAGTATATTATATTAAGTAAGCCAGGCACAGAGAGACATAGCATATGATTTCACTTGCATATGGAGTCCAAAAGAAAGTGAACTCATACAAGTAGTGTGACATTTATCAGCAGTTGGGGTAGGGTGGAGGTGGACTGAGGAAAGGGAGAGTTAGATAACAGGTACAAATTTCCAGTTAGACAGAAAAAATAAATTCTAGAGTCCTGTTACACAGCATGATTACAGTTAATAATGCTGTACTGTTATATTTATAAATAGTAAATAGAATCTCCCACCACAAAATAAACAAACACTTGAGGTAATGGATATGCTAATGAGCATGGCTTGATCACTCCACAATATATGCATGTATCAAAACATCACATTGTACCATTTAAATGCACGATTATTATTTGCCAATTAAAGTAAAACTTTTAAATATGCAAAGTCAAAAAGTATGTTCCTATTGAAGTTTGGGCTTCTGATTTTAAGGTAAAATGAATGCATAGGAAGCTTGAGAAGGAATGCTGTTGGAACCAACATCTATGAGTAGGAAAGTTAAAAACAAAAACAAATTGTGTTACACAAAGAAGCAAAGAGAGCTCCAATACAGTCTCCTTGAATGTCCCAGTTGACCCTCAAGGATGCTCTGAAGCTAAGATGACCACCCAGATTTGTTGTTAGTTGGGATGAGGGGGCTGGGCCTTCAACCTCTCCACACCTTATTTGGCTATGGCGCACCCTAAGAGGAGGGTGTAGCCTTGGGTGGAATAGCTCTCTTCATCCAATCTAAGACGGCGGAGGGTAGAGGGCTGCTGCACTCCCCGCAGGTGCAGGCCTAAGTCCTTCTGTCTGAAAGAGGATCACAGCAGCGCGTTATGATGCCCACCAACATTTTTCAAAAACACCGCAAGTGGCTGGGGTTGTAGCTCAATGGTAGACTGCTTGCCTAGCATGCTCAAAGCCCTGAGTTGCATCCCCAGTACTACAAAAAAAAGTACAAATGAATGTTACCTTCTCAGTGCTAACTTTCTAAAAATGTAAAACATTTCAAAATGCATTTATGTTTAGAAAACCTAAAGGAAACTATATTGAGTATTTTTTTTCAATTTTTATGTTTTGTTATTACAGTTTGCAGTCCAAAATGATTATATTCCTTGTGGGGAGTTGGTACCTGTCTATAACATATCTTAAATCTTTTTTCACTCTCTTCCCCTCCTGTCCATCCCCCTTCCTCCATTTCTTGGTCCCCTTTCCATTTGCGAAAGATCTCTCTCTGTTTCCTATTATCTATCTTTTATTTTGCTCTTTATTTAAATTTTGGGTTTCTCATATAAGAGAAACCATGTGATATTTAAGCTTCTGTGTCTGATTTATTTCTCTTAACATTGTGACTTCAAGGTGCATGTGTTTTCCTACAAATGACTCATTTATCCTTCATTATGACAGAGTAGTACTCCACTATATATAAATGTCACATTTTCTTTATTCATTCATCTGTTTTTAAAAGCTGATAACTTTGCCCCTGCCCTTGCACTTAACTGAAAAGACTTTAGTTGCAAATTCGAGACAGCAAAAAATAAGCGATAAATTCATAAACCAATCTCACTTATGAATTCAGTAGCCAAAAGGAAAGAAACCATGAACGAGTATAACCCAGCCCTATGCTATAACATCATGGCTGACTAGGGTTTATTTTTAAAATGATAGATATAATGTAGTAAAAAGTATGATTATCTTTTTGTGTGTGTGTGTGGGTACCAGGGGGTCAACCTCAGGACCTCGCACGCCAGCAGGCGCCCGTGCTGCTGAGCGATATCACTGGCCCTTTTTTCGTATGTGGGTTCTGGGAGTCTAACTCGGGCCCTCACACTTGCCAGGCAGGCGCTTATGCCACTGAGCCTTCTCACCGGCCCTGATTATCTTGATAGATGTCTTTTTAAGACATTTAAATTTTATGTGATTCATGATTCCAAAAAATGTTTCTGTCTTGCTAAGAGCTAAATGACTTTTTAAGTATACTAAGGCTTATTTCAAAAAAAAAAAAAAAGAGCAGTTGACATTTTAAGAATGTGAAATACTTTAGGTTACTACTAATTGAAGTGTTAGTTAGCATTGTTCCCTAAGTGTTAAGGCAATTAACTCTTGTCTCCTCTGCTTCATTCAGGCTTCTAGAGTCATTCTTAATCTGGCCAAATCAACAGAAAATGGAGTTCTATTCACGATTCTCTGTGATACAACAGCAGCTAATATTCAGAGTGATAACACTACTCTACATTAAATCTTAGTTCCACAGAGTGACATTTTGTCTTTATTTCAAACTTGTGTGTAATTGTGAACTTGTCACACACACACATACACACACAGACACATACACACAAAGATCTCTGGCTTTATTATTGGCTCAAACTCTATCATTTCAAGATTTGAATTCAGCATTACCCCAGGAAGACTTCCACCTACTACACCAGAGGTTTTTGATAGGTTCCTAAACCCAGCCAAGTGGCTGTACCTCACTTCATGTTGTCTTCTTAACTGATGCCTACTGCTTACCAGTTTGCATTTCTAAACAGCCAGTGCTCTTGGTACTCCCATGTGCCTGCTAGGGTTGCCCCTGTATTTTCATTTTGGAGCCCCAGTTGCTCTGCATTCGCCTGTATCCTTACCAGCTGTCTGTTTCCTGAAGTTACTTTGTTTCTAGAACTGCTTAGCTCTAAAGCTGTTTGCCTCATCCTTGGGCAAGATAATTTGTCCAGGTGGCAGGAGCTGCCAGGTGGCAAGAGCTATGCTACTTAGCTTGGCCACATACAGTATTGTTGGAAAATTGAATATGAAATCAGCTAGAATGCTCAGCCTAGGAAACTTAAAGACTTACCTGGCTTTTTCACTGACACGGCTCCAGTGAATAACAAAATAGCAAGCAGAAGACACCGTACTTCATAAATATTTGCTGAAGGTATAGCAGTCAACTTTCAATTTAAAATCAGTACGTGGTTATGTTTTAAATTCACAGGATTCCAGAGACTGGGAAGTGTGTACGGGAGGGGGCTGGAGAAGGGGGACATAACTATTGCAGAGTTTCAATGGACAGGAGTAATAACTTCTAATCTTCTGCTGTGTAGTGGAAAAACTATGACTAACAACAATTAATTGAATATTTCAATAGCAAGTACAGAAAAATTTGAATGTTTCTGACTAAAAGAAATGATAAATGTTTGAAGTAATACACAGACCAAGTTCCCCGATCTGATCATTACACATTGCAAACATGTATCGAAACATCATAATATTAAGCACATCTCCAGCCTAAAGTCATACTGTACACCATAAATGTACAGTTATTATGTGTCAATCAAAATAAAAGTAACAATCGAAAAGATAATATCGGTCAGAGTACAGTCATCTTTAGAAATACTAAGTAAAATGATAAAGACAAAAGGAAACAGGAAGAATAACTTGGCAGATGCAATCAAGGAGAACTCTGTGAACTCATGTGCATTACAAAAGGATGGCATGAGGAAAACAAAGGCAGTATGAAAGACAGTGCCCATGAAGCAAAGAAACTCAATATAGGGGTGTATTAGTACTTTATATTAAAGAAAAAAACCTTTCTTTTTCACTAATAATTCCACAAAGCTTTTTGGAAATCTCTTGCTTTTTAAGTCATGAATTTAGATTAAAATTTTTAATAAAAAATTACACTAAATATCTAATATGGGATGGTATTCATTATTAAGCCTTCTTCTTGCTTGAGACATTTCTCACTTGTAAAAGTAAAGGTGGTGTTCTTGATGTGACTAGCTCTAGTGGCCCCATATTCTGTAGCCCCATTGATTTTTAAGAACAAAGGCAATGCTATGCTCCTCAGGCACAAGCAATACCCTGGGATGTCAATCCTGGTGACTGGAACATAGAGATAGATGGGGTGATTCTGGCCACTATTGATGAGACATATGCTGCTTCAATCTGGCCCTTGGCATCATTTGCCAGAGAGAGAAGTTATCGTAGATATTTCCTGGGCAAATAATGTTTGGAAATAGCTGAACTTAATCTGAAAATGCCTTAGGTATACCCAGAACATAAAAGTCAGATGGCATCTTAGCCACTTAGGTATTTATTTTTATTGACCAGATTAAATGGAGCCCAAGGCCTCTTGGAGAAAAAGACACAAATCCTACGCATGACTGGAGGTTCAGGTCTAATAGCTAAGGCCAGAGGGTGTGACGGAGGTGAGAATGCACAGAGGAACAATGCGGCCCTGGAGAGATTCTACAATAAATGTGGAAGAAATCTAGAACTGAAAGAAAACAGAGAGAGAAAACAAAACCAAATTAGAAAGTACGACCAAGAATTGCAGAAACACAGCACTTTTGAAGAAAGTATTTGTTTTGATCTTGGGAACATATTCCAACCTAGGGCCACAGACCTGTATGATTAACACCAGAAAGAAAAATAAATAAAAAACCATACCTGATTCACAAAAGATCTCTAAATTCTGAAGGTACAAATATCCACACTCCCTAGGGGCTTTCCCGTGCTTCTTCTTAAAGATATAAAAAGAAGAAATTTGTTACAATTTGGGTGTCTACCTATCAGGCTGCTTGGAGAGAGAGAGAGAGAGAGAGAGAGAGAGAGGGAGGGAGGGAGAGAGGGAGAGAAAGGGAGAGAACCCTGGTGATTGAATGTTAATTGGTACAAAGACTACATTTTGAGAAATAGTGCTCTGACACCTGGCCATGTTCAGTGTGGTCTACACACCAGCTGGAAGCTTATTAGAAAGACAAAATCTAAGGCCCCAGCCCAGACCTGCTATATAAAAATCTGCATTTAACGGAATCCCAAGATGATACGTGTGCAAATAAATTTGAGATTCATTCAAAAGCTTCAGTAGTTGTGGTTCATATTGAGAAGTACTTTCTCTGTGACAAACAATAGAACTAGTCTCCTGAAAACTAGTCACAAGCCTCTGGTAAAAGCGACAAATGTCTCTAGCAACTAGCATGTTTGGAGTCCCTGTGTAGTAAGGTAGGTACCCTGAGGTAGATAGTGTGCCTACCTTATACAGAGTGGGACAGTGGAACTGCATGGTTCGTTCACTTAAAAGAACTCCAGAGATTACAGAAAGAAAGAATTGTAGATAATTCTCCAAAGGACTGGATTTCGGCATCATAAATGTTGAAGCTTAGAACGATTGAGATGTAGGCTTAAATATTAAAGCAATTAAATTTGTATTCACATGCTATTGAAGACGGGAACATTTAAATTATAGTATGTGGATAGTAAAAATGGCATTGAAAGTTCAGGGGTTTCTGTGAATGATGTTTTCTTCATCTCTGTCCTTTGAATTTGAAAAGGAATAGATGATATATAAGATTTCTTTGAGCTTAAAAGTCAAAGGCATCAGCATTTTTTTCCCTAAATACTAAGGATAATTGTCCTCTGTATGCATGACTTCAGCTGGAAAGATCTGGCATGTTCACTGATGTGAGTATTTATTACCACCAAATCATGACCAGCTGTCCTCCATTTACTTATTTAAACACTGTCTCATATTTGTGACTGCTTAGGTTATTTACAGAATCTGTCACTTACTGTGACTTTTCATTATCTGCCTAATTCTTTTTTATAAAAAACAAAATATGCTGCCAGGAATTCAGGCATGCCAGCCACATCCATCTTCAGAGAAGCCAATATGCTGGGCCCCATTTCATCCATTCTTCCACCCATTCATCCAGCAAGCTTTCCCTTTTCTCTCTTAGTTATCTTGTTTTTCCTATGTTCTCTCTCCAGTCTATTTCACTCCATCTATATCCCTCTTTCCTCTTCCTCTATTATTTACTTATTTATTCATTACTTACATGTTTGAGGAAAGCACATTCATCAATTATAAGCCATTAAACGTTATCATCTTTTCTGCAAAATAACTAAAATGGCACCTAGCAAATAGTATTGTATAAATCTGTGGTGTATTAGTTGGGGATCTCTAGAGAAACATAATCAATAGAAAATGTGTGTGTAATTATGCAAAGGGATTTATTAGGTGGGCTTACGGGATCAGACTCAGGGAAGTCTACAAGGACCATCTGCAGAATCAGAGGCAGGAGAATCCATAATATCTACCTATTCGCTGGAGAGCCAAAGGATCCAGTCACTGTTCATCCAAGGAAATGGAAGTCACAGAGCAAGAGGAATCAAGGAGGCAGCACAAGTCCAAGGTCAAAGGCCTGAAAAATCACTGGAGTCACTGGTGCAAGTCTATGTCGGAAGGCTAAAGAAACTGTAGATGTGAAAACCAGCTTCCAAAGATAATGGCAGCAAAGGGTGCACCCGTTCCGGAAGACTAGAGTTTGTCACACCGGGCGTGCTAATTTCTTCTTTCCCTTTTTATTCCAGCCAGGCTACAAGCCTATTGGTTAATGCCACCCACAACTAAGTTGGGTCTTCTTCCCTCAGTTTGGTGTCCTACATGTCAGTCATCCACAGGTGCACCAAGAACTGTGCTTCACTAACCTGCTAGGGTGTTTCTTAATCCATTTAAGTTTACAAATTATTACCACAATCCATCCTCTTAAACATCACAACCAGACACGTCTACTTAAATCGTAATCTCCAAATATAATAGCCACTTCATAAATATACCTAACACAATACGACTAGCCTGCATACAAATGCAAATGCACCAATTTCCTTCCCAAAATGAAAAGCAAAGTTTTACTTTGGGTGATACTTACTCTCCTTCTGACAGTCCCTAATTTAAATATTATAATGTAGGTTTAACAATACTTAAGTAATATATTAAGTGACTCAATATTACAGTGCAAGGAACAAAAACCAAAGATACCTAATTAATATGTGTACATATGGACAAGCATACAAGCATATTAACAAAATAAGAAAGAAATACCCATGGCAATTACAATCCTCATTTTTGTAACTACTCATGGGATCATAGTTGTATTCTATATTCCTACTGTATATTCCTTCGGCCTTCAGCAAGTACCTCAGTGAGTCTTGGTTCTTTACCTGGTAGGGTAATCCATATCTTCATTCCTGAAGGCTCTGGTCCCTTTGTCATACTACCTGGATTGGGTTGATGTAGTTCCCCATTGAAATGATAGTATTAGCAGATGCCCCAAGCAATCTCTGCACTCCAAACATATTCTTCCTTATCACCATTATGGAGTAGTAGTCTAATTTCCTATTGGTAGTCTGGATCAATCATCTCCACCAACACCATAAATTCTTTATTAGCTTGTTGACTCAGAAGCGTGAGAAGTCCAAAATAACTGGGGGAAGTCTTAGCTTCCAGTTCAATGGAATTATTGTTCTGCCTTCCAGTAGAAGCTTTCCCCCCACTGAAACTAAGATTGCTAGACAACCAGAGCAAAAGATTTCAGGAACAAGAAACAAAAATTTTGCCAGTGGTTCACTAGGGGTAATGGTGAATGGACCATTTCCATTTCCATTTCCATTTCCATTTCCAGGATTCCATTTGGATCCATGAATCCTGGCTATGGATGATGATCAAGAGAATATACAGCCTTCTGGAGAACCTTGTTCTAGCCCTGCGAGGTATTGCAACCTAGCTGGTGCTGTAACTACATCCTCAAAAGGACATTTCATCTGCACTATCCTATCAATTCAGCTGTTTTTGGATGGCAAGGATGATAAGACCAGTGAATTCTGTGGGCATGATCCCATGCTATACTTCTTTGGCCATGAAGTGCATTCCTTGTTCAGAACCAATGCTGTGTGGAATACCACGGCAGTGCATGAGGCACTCTGTAAGTCCATGGATGGTAGTTTTGTCAGCATTAAGTGCAGAAAAGGCAAATTTATGCCCAGAATAAGTATTCCAGTAAGGGAAAAGCACTCTTCTTTCCATGATGGAAGTGGGCCAATATAATCAAGCTACCACAAGGTCATATGCTAGTAACTGCGGGGGATGGTGCCATATCATGGACCCAGTGTTAGTCTCTGTTACTGGCAGATCAGGCATTCAGCAGCTGTAGTTAGGACAGCTCTGGCAAATGGGGGTCCATATTGCTGAGCCCATGCCTGTTGCTATGGGCATTTTGTTCATAAGCCCACTGAGCAATGACAGTGGTGGCCAAGGAAAGTAATTGACAACTATCCCCAGAATTGACCACTTGGTCATTACAGCTTTCTTCTGCCAAGGTCACCTTTTGGAGGGCATTTACATGTGACACAAGTATTTTCACATCCTTTGCTCCTATGGCGAGGTCTACCCACATCCTTCTATCCTAAATGCTTTTGTAACCAAGTTTCCAGTCATGTTCCTTCCAAGTCCCTAAACATCCAGCCAGATCATTCACTATAGCCCATTCATCAACATATAATCATTCATACATTATATTTAGCTATTTTTTCTTCCAAGCACAATGTACAACAAGATGCCCAGCCCAAAGTTCTGCCCACTGTGAAGATTTCCCCTCACCACTGTCCTTTGGGGATGTCCTGGAAAGGGGCTACAACGCTAACACTCTCTTTCTTTAGGTGGTGCCTGCATAATACACAGAATGATCTGAAACCAGGGTGTTGTCTTCTCTTATTCTGTCAACTGATCATCAGCTACACCCAGTGAGTCCATACTTGGATGGTGAAAGACAGAAGGCGGTATGGCAAGAGTAGAAGCCATGGGCACTTGGGACCTGCTGAGACTCAGTTATAAACATAATTGATGTCCGTTTGATGTTCAGTAATAAATATACCACTTCCATTTGTTGATAGATTGTTGCTGTGCGTATCCAATCTTGCTATTCAGTGGGTCAGATAGCACCCAGTTTGTGATAGGAACCTCAGGTTGTGTGGTAACGTGGTGGCTCATAGTAAAGGGTTCAGTTTCCACTAAGGCCCACTAGTGGGCCAGGAGATGTATCTCAAAGGGAGATCAGTTTCTGTAGATGATGGCAGAGCCTTGCTCCAAAATCCTAAAGGCCTTCATTATAATTTCCCTATGGGGCCTGCCAGAGGCTCCAAACAACATTAGTAACTGCGCCTGACACATCAAGTATCATTAGAGCTGCTGAGTCCTATGGTCCAAGTGGCAGAGCAACCTACGCTGCAGCCTGGACCCATTGCAGAGTCCTTTTTTTCTCTACACCACACTCAAAACTAGCAGCTTTCTGAGTCATTCAGTAAAGTGGACAGAGTAACATACCCAAGTGAGGAATGTGTCATCTCCGAAATCTATTGTGCCTCTTGCCTCTTGGTGGTGTGAGGGGTCAGATGCCATGTCTTATCCTTTACCTTAGAAGGGATATCTCCGTATACTCCATACCACGATATTCCTAGAAGTTCCGCTGAGGGTTAGGGTCTTGAAATTTAGTTGGATTTATTTCCCATCTCTGACACACAAATGCTTTATCAATAAGTCAAGAGTAGTTGTTACCTATTGCTCGCTTGACCCAATCATCACAATGTCATCAATGTAACTGACCAGTGTGATACAAAAAGATAACCAAGTTCCATGAGAACAAAAACATGATGCAGAGCTAAAGAATTGATATACTCCCAAGGTAGGACAGTAACAGTGTATTGCTGGCCTTGTTAACTGAAAGTAATTTACTACTGGTAGGCCTTATGGATAGGTATAGAGAAAAAAGCATTTGCCAAATCAATTGTTGTACACCAGGTACCAGGAAATGTGTTTATCTGCTGAAGCCAGGGAACCACATCTGGTACAGAAGCTGCAGTTGGGGTCACCGCTTGTTGAAGTTAACAGTAATCCACCATCATTCTTCAAGATTCATCAATTTCTGCACAGGCCAAAGAGGAGCATTAAATGTGGATGCTGTGGGAACCATGACCCCTGCACCTTTCAAATCCTGGATGGTGGCACTAATCTCTGCAAAGTCAAAACAGCAAGTATTTTTAATGTTCTTATCACAAAGAAATCATAGATGTTTGAGAGGATGGGTAACCAAATATTCTAAATTGGTCATTAAACACAATATACAGATGTACTCTACCATCATATGGTACACAGTAAAGACATACAATTCCCACCTGTCAATTTTTAAAAAGTCTTTTATTCAGGTTACAAAAACAATCATGGGCCATTTTAACCCTCATCCCATCATTCCGATATTCAGAAGATGTATATCTTGGCCAAAGACATTTTAATAATGAATGATTAATAGTGCTTGAAATGTGCTGCAATTCCTTCGCATTGGGTGAATGAGTTCAAATATCTTCCTGTAGCCTGTGCTACAAGCCATGAGGAATCCTCTGATGACCCTTGCTTCTACGGACTTTTACAGCACCTATCCCCGGCATGGTTTCCCCAGTGCCGCATCTCTTTACACATTTTCTCTGTATTCACTAGATTCTGAGAACCTTCAGCATTGGTCTGCTGTCTGATTTTCATATGGCCTGGAAATTAAAAATGGCTTTTATTTTATTTTTAATGGTTGTTTAAAAAAACAAAACAAGAGGAGAATATTTTGTGACACGTGAAAATTACATGAAATTCAAATACCAGTGTTAGAACATGGCCATATTCATCCCATTATATATTTTCTATCATGGCTTTGGCACAGCAGAATTGCAAAGAGAGAACAGTGACCATTCAGCCCCTGAAAAATAAAGTATTTGTTATCTGGCCTTTTACAGAAAAAGTTTGCCAATCCCCTTTTAAGTTTGAGGCAAATATTTTCTTCTTTAACAATAAATTGCCAGAGTCTGGAACAGTACAATCTTGCATTATGTGTTCCCTTTGTTAAAGACAGTAGGAATAAGGAAGAAAAGAAGGGAAGAAGTGAGTTCCTTTTTCGTGTAAAACATTGTTCTGGAGGGCCCTCTGTCCTCCAGGGCTCTCTCTTGAGTTACCTCTTGTCTAGCTCATGCGTATTAACGTCAATTATTGACTTGACTAACACAGGAGATCATATCCCTTGTTCTAGATTGTACTATGTTCTTGTTAACCAAGGAAGTCTTAGTGTTGCAATATTAGCAGTCATATCACATTGCTGACTAAAGTCCTGAAGAAATTTCATATGACCTACTTATTATCATTCCATGCAGTAGATCTAACTAAGTGAACATAATAAAGCTTCTTGGTTTAGAATATAAAAGTTTACTTGGTACTACATGTTTTGGAGAGGTAGTGATATATCAGTTCATGAACTTAATTCTTTCCATGATTCTGGTCACAAACCAAATTGGACAAGAACAGAATCAAATTTCCCCATCAGGTCAACATTGAACCTAACCATTGAATTTGATTCAGTTCTCTTCCAACTCGGTTTGTGATCAGAACTGTGGAAAGAATTGAGTTTATGAACCGTGAACTGAGGTAACAGTATATATAATATATAATATGTCATATATAATATATATGTGTGTGTATGTGTTTGTATTTTTAAACAATGATTTATTCCTCATTCACCTACATGAATTTCTCTTACTTCCTTAACCTCAAGTATCCATGATATTTTCATTTATATGAAAAAGTAATTAAAATGTTCTCCACCTCTATTTTTACAGGGTCCTGTGGGAAAGAAAATTTCATTTTATGGTTTTTTTTGCAACCACAAACTTTGCCAAATTGCCTCTGATTTAAAAATAACACTAAATTTATAAAGATAAAATTTTAATTGTTTTACATAATGTTCTCTCCAAAATGTATGCAAAAATGAACTTTTTATTTTTTAAACTTAGTTACTTTATTATGTTCCTTCAATCAAGTCTCCTGGCCTAGGGGCTGGAGAGATGGCTCAGTGGCATAAGCGCCTGCCTGGCAATCATGAGGTCCTGAGTTCTACTCCTGGTACCCACATACAAAAAAAGGGCCGGTGATATTGCTCAGCAGTGCAAGGTCCTGAGTTTGACCCCTGGTACCCACAAAAAAAAAAAAAAAGTCTCCTGGCTTGTATGATATCATGTCTTTATTTCTTTAGAGAAAAAAATTACCATGAATTTTTTTCTTCACACTCTTCTACTTGAAAAATAGGCAGTGTTATATAATAATATAATATGTTTGGAGAAACACTGTGCCAAAATGTAATATTTTGGCTGAGTACAGTATCTCAATCAAGACTCTAAATGGTGGGCCGGTGAGATAGCTCAGCAGCATAAGCACCTGCCTGGCAAGTGCGAGATCCTGAGTTCGACTCCCGGTACCCACATATGAAAAAAGGGCTGGTGATATCACTCAGGGACACGGGCGCCTGCTGGCTCACGTGGTCCTGCGTTCGACCCCCAGGACCTACAAAAAAAAAAAAAAAAAGACTCTAAATGGCAAGCAGGAAAAGTACTTCTATCTAAATTAACCAGAAATGGAAATTAATGGAAAAACTAGAGAATCAGACATAGGAAGTATTACCTTGAATCACAGAATTCCACACAAGTGTGACAGAGAGGTTAATTGAGTGAGGATGACTATGCAAGAACCATAGATTCTAGTTGCCTGGAATAGGTGCTCTGAAATCGTGTCTGAGGGGTTTGGTTTTATAGGATAAAAAGCAGAATAAAAAAGAGGTTATAGCTAATTGGTTGTCATAGTGACCTTGGTCAACTACAATAGCATAAGTCATTGATTGTTTATTACTCACTTATGTTATACATTCCATGTAAGATATAGTGATAAGTAGGAACAAAGCATTCTCCAAGTTATCTCTTACTCTACTTGCATCCATATATCTACCAAGAGCTAAATTAAAATAGTTAAAGTTTAAAATTATCTAGACGGTAAAAATTTGGAACCTCAAAGTATGGGTACAAGATTATGATCCCATAACTCATGTCTCCTAGGCCTAATAGGAATTTTCAGAGCCTTTTACTTTACATTTTGAAAAATAAATAAAAACAGAGGCCGGTGATATAGTTCAGTGGCATAAGCGCCTGCCTGGCAAGCGCAACATCCTGAATTTGACTCCCGGTACCCACATATAAAAAAATAAATAAATAAAACAAAATAAATAAATAAAAACTAAAGGAGGCTGGGTAGTGAGAAGCAGTGATGACCGTGTCCATACGGTTAAGGAGAACACCATGTGAAGATGCTAACAGAGACTGGGTCTTCCTTCTACAACCGAAGTGTGCCCAAGATTGCAAGCAAACCACCAAAAGCTT
Source organism: Erethizon dorsatum (assembly GCA_028451465.1). Lineage (NCBI taxonomy): Eukaryota > Metazoa > Chordata > Mammalia > Rodentia > Erethizontidae > Erethizon > Erethizon dorsatum. The sequence goes on from CM051824.1 coordinate 22,653,138, forward strand.
GAAGAGAGGCAGAGAACAGATCTTTCTTTATAGCCCTCAAAAGGAACCAATTTTAGTGAAACCTTGATCTCAGACTTCTAGCTTCTGGGACTGTAAGGTAGTAAATGCCTATTGTTTAACTACTCAGTCTGACATTTTGTTATAACAGCCTCAGGAAACCAGTGTGATTGCTGACCACCCCCTGCTGTACCATCACACACGGTCTTGAATAGTCCCTGTATATTTGAATACAAGCACCTAATGGACAAACCTAAGTCACAAGCTCTGTTTTCAGCAAGCTGGAAAAGAAATATCTAACCCCTTTCTGGTCCTGGAAATGGAACAAAGACATATCCTCCTCTCCTCTACAGCTCATCAGGGACTGGAGTCTGCACATAGGAAAGGGCTGGGGTTCTGTGCTGCCAAAACTTAACTACTAGCTACTGTGTAGAGTCAGTATCATAAAATCCCCAAGTTGGCTGAGAAATCAAATCTCCAAGGTGGAGAGACTCTACTACATTCTCTAGTGGTTTGAAATAATTTTTGCTGACAATAATTCCTTTCTCATATTAAAAATAACTGTGTGAACTCCTATATGATTTAGATAGTCATGCATCTCAACAAAGGTGGTATTTTCAGAGAAATGTGTCATGAAGAAACATCGTGCTTTGAATATCAGAGAATATATTCTTAGAAAATCCTCCATTGTATAGGTCAGTCATTTAATGTGGCCTCTGTATAATCAGGAGGCACAGCAGACACAGAAGTTAAGAGGCAGCTGCCAAGGTAAAACAGAATCCCATTTCACAAATAATTCTGTTTATGAAAACCATTTTATTAAGTAGGAGTACACTCTAAAATAATGACCAAAAGTATACTATAGTAAATACATAAACTAATAATGTGTCATTTATTACCATCATCAAGCATTATGTACTGTACATAATGCATACACTACACTTTTATATGAAAGGTAGCACAGATTTGTCTACATCACCACAAGTATGTGAGTAATACATAGAGTGAGCTATGACATTGTGAGAGCTACGATGTCACTAGCAATGTGAATTTTTCAGCTGCATTATCATCTCATGGCACCACCATCGTATACATGGTCTGTCATTGACCAAAAGTTGCTGTTTTAAGAATATATGAATAATAAGAGTATTAAGAACTGGACACCATTTTCATAAGTAATGTTTTACATATTAACCAAATCTGAATAAATGTACATTGAGTGAGGATTTTACCTATCTGGGGAGACGTTATTTTTTACATCGAGACCCTGTTTATTTGATGCATTGCTTTGCAGACTTGTTGCAATAACTTGCAGTCACCTGGAGTCCGCCTTGTTTATCCCCAGGAGTCTACAACCCACAGACTTGGAACCATTGTTTTCTCATGTAACTGATTTATTAGAAAGGCTCAGTTCTGTGAGAATATAAACATGAAATGGTTTTCTTCTTTCTCTAGTCCTTATTTTCATTCAACCTTTTAAAACTATTTTTCTATCATTCTATAATTTTAGTCTCTTTCAGCTATTGCAAGTTCAGTTTAATTTCCAACTTTAATCACAAATTAATTTAAATCTCATCTTTCCCATTTCCCAGTAAATTTGATAGTCTTGCTCTGAGAAATCTTCTGCTCTTTTACAAAGGCTAGCTCCTCTAAGGCTTTGAAACAGGGAAGAGGAGGAGAAAAAGGAATAAATATCTCGATTCTTAGTTGTCTTCCTCCTATTTTTTGTACCCCTGAGTCTGGACAGCATTGACTGGACATCAGCGCTGGCTGTGTATAACCGTTCAGGTGCTGTCTCACTCATAGGATGTGTGTGTGTGTGTGTGTGTGTGTGTGCATGTGTGTGTGTTTAACTCTCTCAAAGGCCCTGTAGAACCCTCTGTATACACAGTGCCTTGCACACAATACTAGACTGCATCCTCCTCTCATCTTCCTAAATGGGTGATCAACCATGGTTCCCTGCTGCTAAGGGTCCACTGACTGATGGACAGCCCTCTTGAGTGAGGCTTAGCAAGGTTCCATGTATGTCACTTAGTGTCACCACCCTCATGTGACAAGTGGTGTGTTGTGTATTTCCACTCAGCTATCTTCTGCTGGTGGTCTCCTCATCAAGCCAATTCAGAAAATGTGTTGCCTAAGAATGTCTACGTGCCCAGGCAATGGGCTTGACTTGCACAGGGATATAGATTGATCAAAGAACACTGAACTATACTATTAAAGTCTGTGTATGTCACTATGTGTAAATTACAACTCAACCTAAAAGGAAGCATGACAACCTAAAAGGGAAATGAATGATTAAGAATGCCTAAGAATGAAACTAAATGCCTGCTTTAACTTCTTAAAAGCACCTTCAGGTTCTTGGGGCTTTTACTCTCTTGACCTAGCTTTGGCTGGATGTCTTCTCTACATCTAGGAGAGGGAAGAAAAATGTCACTTTACCACGAAAACGGTACTATCCATAAATCTAAAGAACTCTGACTTTTCTTTTTTATCTTGATTCACTTCTTGCCATTATTGATCAGAAATGAATGGGAGGATTTGGCATGGTTAAAAATGTTCTTAAGGGCTAGGTCTGTTGCCTCTTGGTAAACTCTTAGGGAAGTATTTGATCCAGTTATCATCAAAATTGGCTTGTTTAAAGTCTTTTGATTTTAGTTAGGTCTTGGCAATGAATTTTCAGGCAACTGGTAAGTATCATCAACAACTTCTCACCCCACCCCAAATTAGACATGTATAAAGAGGATAGTTTTAGGGGAAATTGTGTCATGGAAGTCAGAAACTTACAGCCTAGACTACTTACTCTTCATTCATTAATAAATGAATTATTAAGTTTACATCATGTGCCAAGATCCCTCTAGCCACTCAATGGGGGAGAAAAACGGGTACCAGGAGAATTAAGAGCCTGACCAAAACTAGGATGGAGGATGCCTAGGATCCTATAAGAACACATGGAAAGATGCTGAGGTTTGGCTCATTCTAGGGAAGACTGCCTGGAGGACGTATATCTCCACAAGACCCAAAGCTTGAATAGAGTTAGCAAAGTAAAAGGAAGAAATAATATTCTAAGAAGGAGAACAGAGAATCACTGAGTGAGTTTACTAGAGCTGACACAATTCACCACAAACCGAGTAGTTTCAAACAAAAGAAAATTATTCTCATTGTGAAGAAAGCCTGACATTTGCTATCAAGATATTGGCAAGGTTAATTGCTTCAGAAAACTGAGGATAACCTGTTCATGCTTCTGCCCCGGGATCTGGTGGAAGCCGACTATATTTGGCATTCTCCGGAATGTGGATGTGTCATAAAAGTCTGCCTCCGTCATCACACAATCTACCTTTATCTGCGTCTTTTCTTCTCCCTAAAAGGAGTCTTTGAATTCACTAGTCATCGAGTTTAATCCATGATGGCTATATTTTAAGATAACTAATTACACCTGCAAAGACCCTGTTTCCAAATAAGGGTCTTTGGATATAAGAGTGTTCCAGGTGGATATAAGTATTTTCAGTACTTTCTTCGACTCACCATAATCACTATATATCTGTGTGATATTTAACAGTGTATTGCCACCTTTCTCTCATAGTAAAATCTCTTACTTCCACAATTTAATTTTTCCTAATTTATTGTAATTAATGATGATTTGAGATCCATCATCCCTCATAACCATGTAAGTGCCTTGAAGTAGAAAATAAAACAAACCTCAGCATTTAATTCAAAATCTAGATAATCAATAAATGACCCTTGAAAACTGAGAAATTTTGAGATGTAGTTTACTCATGTAGAATTATGTGGTGGGCTCATCACACGCAACATGATCTTTCTGTTTTTAGCGAAGAGCTCAAAGTCAGAGTGTGTTTTGGTCTGGAATATGATATTCTTACAGGTCAAGTATAAGAGCAAGCATGTCTAAAATGCAGTTATGAGCTATGTTCCTCATACTACAACTCATTTCCACTTTTATTTTTATGATAACAGTGATTATGGTAATGCTGGGGCAACAGAGAAGGGGTAATGATAGTTTATGGACTTTGGAACCACTTGCTCTGCTTTCTTGCACAGTTATAAAAAATCTCTTAAAGTGATTTTTTTTTTGTGGGTACCGGGGGTTGACCTCAGGACCTCGCGCACCAGCAGGCGCCCGTGCCACTGAGCGATATCACTGGCCCTTTTTTCATATGTGGGTACCAGGAGTCGAAATCAGGCCCTCGCGCTTGCCAGGCAGGCGCATACACCGCTCAGCCATCTCACTGGCCCTCTTAAAGTGATTTGAGATATGTAGTAATATTTCCTTTGTAAACCTTGATAAGGTTGATACAAAATTATAAAGTCTTTTATTAATTTCTTCCTGGTAAGAGAAATTAAGTAAAGTCTTATAAACAGAAACATTGTAAGATATCACTGTCATCTAGCAACACTTCTTTCTATGAAATTTTGTAATTTCCAATGTGGTTTCACCTATGATCTCTTTCCCTCACAAATAGCTCATGAAGAATTTGAGGCCACATTCCTTTAAAGCAGAATACTAGATGGGTATCTTGTTCAAGTGACTTATTGGGGTAGGGCTCTGAGGACAATCACAGAGAAAGTGAATAAATCAAGATATCCTAGAAGAGCCCAAGCAAAGATATTGTTTCAACTCATCTCTTTCTCAGCCTAATTCTGCAGAAAGCTTTAGAGTATAAATAGCAACTTAGATTTACCCTGTTCTTAGACAAAGGAACCCGACTCTTGTGCCTCTGCATTAATAAATGATTGACTGAGTGCCTGTCACTGGAAGTAGAAGATTCAGTCTTCCAAGCATTATAAATGAAATGGTTCCCATTTGCAGGGGCACAATCTGTAGACCGCTAGCATCCAACCCTTACAGAAGCTGTTGATATGTCTATAGCTACATAAAATGTGCCTGTACCAACAATATATATCTCAGTTAGTAGCACACATGATCCTATTTTTTTACAGAAGTCACAACCATTTCATAGGGAGATGAAGTTCTTTTCGAAGGCTACTCAGCCAATAAATGGCAGCATCAGAACATGAACTCAGGTCTTACTTTGTAGAGTATTTTCTTCCTGCAGTCTCCGAACATTTCTCAGTAACTTATTTGATACATGCTCTCTGCATGTATCAAACAAGAATAGGAAAGCTGATGCGAGAAATTAGTGGGAAGCACCTTCTTCCTAGGAAAAGTAAGGTAGCGATGATTGCAGATCCTATGTGTGTAGATCAACCAAACAATGCTTTTATCAGTAGTACCTTAAGGGGTATTAATTTTTCTTATACATAATTTTTCTTTTATCATTTGTTTTCTCCTTGTAGAAGATCTTGCTTACTCTCTGTCGTCTTGAAACTATATTAAAAGTTAAATAAAAGTTGGTGCCAGATAAGCTCAAAGACAAGCAATAAAATACTATGCAAGATAGTACTAACAGTCAGAAAATCACCATTTGACCAAATCACCACAGGCTCAGTACATTCTACCATTTTATTCTTCATCTCAGGGAGAGGAAAATATATTTGAATATCTGGCCCATTTATTAGAGTATCTGGCAATCATCTTGAGCCATGAGACATCATTATACCAAAACTGAATAAAGCAAGTCTGAGAAGAAGCATTATTTCTTAGAAACACCATTTTTAAAAACCCATTTCATGCAATATTCTTTTCAAAAGTAGCACACAAGCTCATTCTGGCACTTTGGAAATGAATCACTTGCTCTGATTGTCTCATTCGGGAACTTGAGTAAGTCATCCTGCCTGTGAACTTACTAAAATACAAGGAAGAAAATTAACTTTCCAACATACTTATTCACGTGCCTATACCTGCTTTGGATTAGATTAGGGACTTCATTTCCTTAGTCAAACTTGGGGATTTTATTCCATTCTTGAAGATAACTAAACACAAATTTGTTACCAAACCATCTCAGGGTCTTGCACAGCATGTATAATTTTACCCATGAATTATACTCATTCCTTCATCAGGCTCAAGACACAATAGTTCTTATAGTTAAATTTTCCATCATCTTACAAAATGTGCCTATTTGAAGATGATTTATAACAGTGTTAGTTTGAATCCCAGTCTTTCTCTGACCTCCAAATTATAAAAGTGATGGAACATTTCGTGTGTACCTGACTTGGCCAAGGGCAAAGTCTTTAGCAGTAACGTAGCCTGTGCAGTCCACCAGGACACTGGAGAAATTGCCAAGAAGTTGCTATCTTAAAGTAATTTAAAGTAATCTGATTTAAATGACACATAAACTGTATCTGAGAGGGAGAAGATGTGATTTAACTAAGCAAATTTATGCAGAAAAGTTACACTTAAAAATCTACTCGAGATATAAGCAATTTGAAATTAATTTGCCACCTTAAAAGTGAACTGCACGAAAAGAACAATTTACTTTTATGTTAAAGAGATAACATTCCAATAAAGGAAGAAATTACAGATATATGCATATTTTAATTGACTACTGATGTCTATAGTTAAAAGTGTCAATAAAATCTGGGGATGGTTATTTTTCTCTGCAGGAGAACTGGGATGTAGTAATCCTTACCTATGCAGGCTTGGTTAATTAATGTTTGCAGAGTGCTTTGAGTTCGTGCATGTTAATCTCCACAGCAAGATGAAACGGTCTGTTAGGAACTCTGGAGTAAGCCACTGGTGAAAGCTATCATAAAAACCAGTGTTTCAACCACTTAGAACAAAATAATACATTAGTGCACGTTTTCAACAGAGGAGACTTTCGACTTATCACAGGCAAAGGAAGAAGAAATCTAAAAATGAAATAAAATGAAGAAATATTTGCTTTGGCACCATCTCCTGCTCTTCTAGATCCAGGAGCATGGAGACCCTTTTCCCATAGTTTATTTTTTAAACCATTACAGGGCATACTGACTCCAGAGAGATGTATAAATAATATTGTCTATTATCATTAGCTGGATCATATTTATGGGTGGTCTTTTCCTGAAAGTATCTGAGTTAATTAAGAGGGATATTTGACATGTATGTGAAACATTCTTCTGTGTTCTTTATTGAATAAAGGTACTGTCTTCTAATGTTATTATTCTAGTCAAATTAACAATCTATTATTGCCTGATTATTATGAGCGCTGAACACAATAGTTGCTGTTATAAACGACAGGTTATGAAGTGAGAGGGTTTGCTGATCCATGATTATCATCCAGAAAATACAAAGACCATTTCTAAGCCAAAGTTTCCTACTCTACATTATTACACTAATTCAAATGTCTTTCCTAACCCAAATTCTTTCTAAACAGAGAGGATATTTTGATAGGAGGAACCAGTAGCATACAGAATTTAATAACAGGCAACTGCCTAGGAGCGAAGCCCTTTCTGACTGTGTTTCAGATCTAGCCAAAGTTACCAATTACTGGACTCTCAGGAGACCAGACCTTACAATGAATTTTCTGACCCTGTGAGGATTTAGATAAGCTCTGGATAAGTTCTGTTCTGTGACATGAGCACTGAGTTGCTTAGCAGTAAAAATCTTTCCCCTCTTCTACACCTCAGCCAACAACATTTCCCCAGGATTTATGGGGACGCAACAGGGAGGAGGTGCTAAGAGTCCCAGAGTGAGAGCAATTTTTACCAATCTAACACTAGGTGTAAGATTCTAAGGCCATTTCCTAACCCTCCTGAGTCCTTTCCTAGGATCAAGGATGAAAAAGATGCTGCATATGTTTCTTCTGTGTGCTTCCCCAGATGCTATAGGCAGTAGCAGACTGGAGGAGCTCAGGAGAGACTAGAGTTCTCAGAGGTGTGTGTCAGCTGTAGCTCCATGATAGGGTGCAACATCTACGGAAAGGAAACATAACATCCTGGGGGACAGCCATGCACCAAGGCTTGAACAGACAGTATGGGTGTCAAAAACCATAGTCTATGAAGTGTGTCAGCCTAGATTTGGGTCCTGATCTGCCCTTCCTTGTAGCTCCTCTATGCCTTTGTTCCCTATCTGTATTAAGGGACTTTAAAAAAAAAGATATAGTATATTGCAATTGATAAATAGAGCAGTTAAGATGCTTAGGAGAAGGCTTGACACATTGTGAGCACTCCATGAGTCTTATTAAGTATACAAAAAAATAAAGAAAAAATAGGTACTCTTATTCCCATTTTACAGTTGAAAAAGCAGGAGCTCAGAAAATCTTAAGATTCTGCTAACTAGGATAAGACCGGTAGTTAAATAGAAGAGTCGAATCCTGGACTGGTCCTTTGCAGAGCCCTTTCCTCCATGCCCTAAGGACTGGGCCAGGTTAATATTGTCAGCAGACTTTGTTACCCACTGTGAGGTGGAAGCCATGGGGCTCCAAAAGGACATGGTGCCCAGAAAGCCACAAGTAAGATTCATGTTCTTGAAGAAATTTTTGTGTTTCCCCTCTGTCCTCATTGACAAAGCAATCTCTCCTGGGAAGCATATCACAATTAAGAGAAAAATGAGAAAATTAATACTAGATTAAGCATATGCTCCATGCTAGGTTCTAGGCTAGGAACTTTATATGCATAGCTCGTCTGTCTTGCACAACAACATTCAGTGTGGTGTTATTATATTCATTTTACAGAGGAGGAAAAGGAAGCTGAGAAAGATAAAGCAACTGTCCCAAAGGTTAAGAGCGATTAATGGATGAGACTGAGGCCCTTCCACAGCAAACCTAGTCTACTTTTCATGCCAAGCCTGCCTTCTGGGCAGTATACTACCTAAATGTGTTAGTCTTTTAATGGAATTTAGATCAAATTGCTCTATCAACAATCTCGCAGTACGATTCTAACCAGACCATGGGCTGCAAGCACCTGAAGTAGGGACAGGTATCAAGGGGCTTTGGAAATGTGGAGATGCGGGTGGAGAAGCTTTCAGGGCAGGGAGCTGCCAGCCCTCATCATTAGTCAGCAGGCAATCAGAATATTACAGGCCACTTGCCACGCTGGATGCTGAAGTGGATTTAGAGTAACAAGCCGTTAAAAATGGATTTTGCCATTATTGCATTTCTGATTAATGCCTTCCACTCTTTTCAGAAGTAGGGTAAGTTCATTTTCTTTTCAGAAGTCCCATACCTTGGAGATTCTGTAAATATAGCTCTTAATTTAAGTCCAGTGAAGGACTGGCACCATCTCTTTGAGTGAAATTACTACCTTTTAGAAGCACTATCTCTCCCTGGTTGCATCTGCTTCCCTGAACACTCATTAGCCTTCCTCTGGATGGGAAATAGTTTTGTGCAAGGCCCCTAAATGCTAAACGTCCTTAGGTTGAAGGGCATTTGTTTGCTGTGCCCGTCTGACTCAGCAGTGATGTATGTGCAAAGGAAATCTTTCTTTTTCTACCTTAGCTGTGCTCTCATTCCTCTTTCAATTTTGAAAGACTGTGATTTTTCTTCTCTGCTCAAGTTCTATTCAGAAGGCAAATGAAGTGCATAATTGTTTGGTTGTCCCTTGCATCCTTCTGCCACATATTTCTCAGGAAATCTCATTACTGAAATAAGAATATTATTCATAATCTATTAAAATAGATTTGCATTGATCAAAGAGAAAGGGGGGAGGATGGAATAAAAACTGCAGAGTGCAGCAAAGAGGTCCATTTTATTGAGCTACACCATATAACATGTTGTCAATTGAATGATGACCAGAGCAATAAATTCTAGGGATTCTTGGAAGAAAGTGTTCCTTATCGCTCTAGGTTTGAAAGGCTTTCATGGCGTTTCAGGGAATTTTTTTTTTCCTGGTTGCCTTGAACTGTTAAAGAAAAATGTCAAAGACTGTTGGATAGGAGGTGCCAGATCCATCTACAGAGGCATGAAGGCCTGATGGGCCCTGTCTCAGGGGCTGTCAGCTACTACACAGACAGGGGCCTTGGCATCATGCAGCTTCTCCTCCCCATACTTTGCAAAGGTAAATAAATTGAGAACTCCAGTGGCATCACACCCCGCACACAGGATGACCCTGAGAGATCGAACTGATGCAGGCTCAGAAGTCGCTGACCTTCTTTTCAGAGTGTGCACCAAAATAATTAAATCCATCATCAATCTCCATCTGCTTGGGCTCTGACCTAAAAGTGAGAGTCGAATAACAATCAATGCCAGTTCCTCAATTACCTAGTGTCACAGTATAAAAATAATTATAATTACAAAGATTTTGATTTTCCACAGCGAGGAAGAAAACCATCCAACAAGCCTAACAGCTAACACTGTGGAAGCCAGACACCGTCACTCACAAGCAAGACATATTTTTGTAACCAGATCCCACTGGGAGAGATTTTCCTGATTTAAAATAAAATAGAACCAAATAATCATATTACTTCCCCAACAGGGGAAAAGAAAAGAAAACCCATTGTTTGCTAGTTGTTGTGGTTGTGGGTACATTGTTCAATTTTGCCCTGCCTCAGTTTTCTAACTGGAGAGTAAGGATAAGGATAAGTCTATATCACAAAACAGTTATGAGAATTAAGTAAATACTTAAAACTATGCCTAGAATATAGTGGATATCAAGTGTCACCTGTGAAGCATCAATCTTTCATATCAGAGCATGTCAACTTGTTATTAAGAACACCTATAATCATGCCTAACCTGTTATGCTCCCTCGCCGTCATTCCTGGACTTCTCCCCACCTCTAAGTAAGCCTGGGCACACCTGCCTCTACAGATAAGGTTATGTCCCGATGACCTCCTTGACCATTGGTGCAAGACTCTGCTTCTCCCTTGGAGTGACCTACATGAGCTTGAGTTTCCTATATTAAAAACTCAATGTGACAAATACGCTCACCACAGATCTTCCTGAAAGCCTTAAAGTGGGAACCTGAAAGGGATAATGTTTTCATTGAGCAGTGGGTTGGTGAATTAAAAAAATGAAGTAAAAATCTTGATCATAAAAGATCAAGATTTATTCTTCCTTGCCATACTTATTCTGTTTCTGAGGATTTTTCTGTGCTGCAGGCTAAATAAATGTTAGCTTAGCCCCCATGTGCTACTACCTATCAAGGGATTTTCTGAATGAGTTAGTGCCTTGGGCGCAATGAAAAGGGATTTATGAGTTTTCTGGGGATCCGCTGTAGCCAAATAAGGCTATGTATCAGAGGGTCTTATTTAAAGCTGAGTTAACTAGCCAAAGAATACTGCTACAGGGAAAAGAGGAAGGTCAAAGCTCAACAGACAGGTAAAGGAAAAAACGCACACCCTAAAGATACACTACTTTGTGCTAAGTCACACAACTGGAGCTTCCCAGCAAGCATATTAATTAATTCCATAATACTTTTTCTTTTGTTTTTGTTCTAGCAGATAGTGTCTCTTTATGTTCCTGGCTGGCCTTGAGCTCACTGTTTAGCCCAGGGTGACGTTGAATTTGAGACCCTCCTACCTCAGCCTCCCCAGACTGCAGAGATTACAGGCCTGTGGTGTCCCCACGTCCAGTTCTAGAATACCTTTGGAATATGTAGGAACTTGTTCTCTTTTAGTTTAAAAGTTGGTAACAGTATGTCCGTGTCACATGCTATTAAAACTAAACAAATGCTGGGTTACTCAAATAGCTTTACTAATTGTTGTGTCCCTCATCTTTAATAACCATGAATCTTTAGGTACCCACTCAAGTTATAGGAGTTTATTTAAACTGTTATTTAACAGTTTGGTGCTGGCAAGCACTGAAATGAATGCAATTTGATGAAGCAATTGTTACATAGGTTTGTCCCTTCTTCTGCTATTTTCCCTTGTTTTTATTTAGTGAGAAGTGTCTTAACCTCGGCATCTAATGGCAATCATATTTGTGCAATGGGAAGTGAAGGTTGATTAAGCAAGTCCAGAATGAGGAAAAGCTGTGAGGTACATTGACTGCATTTATTTTTGCTGCCCTTTGTTTCTTTGTTCACCATTGTTATTTTAACCCCACTTTGCTGTTATAAATCTTCTTGTTAAATCATCAATTTCTCCTTATCCAAACTTACTCTCAAAAAAGAAATCTGATACCCATTTGGATAAGGAATGAGAAAACAAACAAACAAAACACAGATAAAAATTTACTACCAACTCCCTATGAGGAATCCAGTCATTGTGCATTGCAAACATGTAGTATTAGAAAAGTAAAAATAAGAAATAACTCCAAGACACACAAACACATGCACAAATTTACTTGTTAGCCATTCTTTAAAGAATCATCACTTTGACAGACATCAAAATTTTTATAGAGGAAAGAACAAAGACAAAGATAAATTTTGTAAACTTCATTATTTTAACAGCCAATATCTTCAACCTATGCAGATTCATTCTCAGTGTTAATGGAAAGAGAACACTGTGATGCTCATCCTAGCTGTTTTCATAGCCTAACATCAGAGACATAAATATACACATGTCACAACCGTAAGATGTGAAAAATGGTATAGGAGAATGAGAGAAATGCTATGAAGAGAAGGTAACTCATTCTCCCTAGGGAAGTTGGAGGTTGTCAGATGCTGGATTTTTAAAAGAAATGTAGGTACTTCATCAGAAGAGAGAAGGAAAAAGATAGATCCAGCAGACAGAAGAGAGTGTGAAAAGTTGTCAAGGCTGAAAAATCTGCCATGCTTCAGAATTGGCCAGGAGAACGTCCGAAAACCCAACAATGACACAGTACAGGTGACTCTGTGGGAGACCAGGCTTGTGGATATGTCCTTCACCACATTAAAAAAAAAAAAGAAAAAAAAAGAAAAGAAAAAAAAAATCCTGCTGTGCACCATCTTGCTCATCACCAGTTCACAGAACAGTGCACTGCTCTAGTTAGAATAGTTGAGCATGTTACTAAGAATGTCCAGAGAGAATCAACTATTTTCCTGTTCAGCACATTTCAACATCTAACAAACCTTACTCTGAAATGTTTCCTAGGCTTTACAAAGCAGACACCAATGCAAAAATTAAACCTGCTGTAGGCAACTTCCTATGACAGAAATATAAACCTGTCTCCCTAATCTGACTTCTAAACTAGATGGGATCTGCCATTAAATTTGTCTCATTCATTCTCCAATATTTATTCCTCACATTTTACTAATTTTAATAAAACACTGTGTGTTCACATATACTCTTTCAATTTTCTGATCAGAACTAAAATGTAGAGAAGACTAATAGTAGTTTCAATTAGCAGCCCTTATTCAAGAACTTGGGGAAGGGTCAAATGCCATGGGAAGTTGTATTTTTCTCTAAATTTTGAGTAAGATTCAGCTTCAGAGCTAGTAGTTGTCTTCCTCTTCCTCTTCTTTTCCCTCCTCTTCCTCCTCTTTTTTCTTCTAATAATGTCTAATTTAGTGTTGTCTCCTCTATAAAGAGATAAAAGTCACTTTAGAAGGAGATGTGCTGCTCTTTCATTTAATATGATTTTATGTTTGCTTTTAATATCCTAGTATAGCTATTTCTAAAAGCTAGTGATTTCCAGTGGCAAAAAGGTACAAAGAATCCAATGCTATCTGTGTTCTTTCCACATAAGACATGCCACTTATTTGTTTCTGATCATTTTAGTTACCATCATGTGTGCAGGTTGCAATATATTTGTGGTTAATCATTCCTAACCCTAAAAGCCTGTCCTTCTCTGCTTGCCTCAGTCTGCTCTTTAGTGGTCAGCACATTGTCACCATACTTGGTATATGGTTGTAATTTTTATTTGACAAGTCTCAAAGGCAAGGCTTGAACCAAAAGATGAACTTACCCAAAATGCACTCATCCAAGGAGTTTGGGGAGGCTGTTGCTGCCATGCAGGATGGTAGTTTCCTCAGCACTGCTGTCTGGACAAATAAAACACAGCAATACAAAATTCATGAATGTTTAGGAGTCCATGCAAAGAATTAAGGGAGTTCAAGTCAGGTGGCATTTTTTTTTGAGGAATGAAAAGGTGAATGAGGAAAGAAGTCCAAGCAGAATGGAGAACTGGAGTAGCCACTGTGAATACCAGAAAAGGTAAGCAACGGGGATACAGATTTGTGGTCAGCCAGAACTGAAAGAACAATTCAGAGTGGAACCATAATTTGTAAAGACCCATGCCATAATATGCAAATTAAGAAGGCAGACAGAACTCTTGTTTGCTGTTGCTGTTGTTGTTGTTGTTGTTTTGTTTTTAATTCATTAATTGAAGGTATGTATTAAGTATGTATTAATTGAAAGTATGAATATGGTTGAAGTGAAGGAGCAGATAACCTAAGGCAAAGGAGGAAGAAGATGAGTACTAAAATGTATTGATGGAGAAAAGCAAAAGTTCAGTTTTGGTGAAACATGGAAGCACTGACGGATAGCGAAGAATTGAACAGGTTGTTTAGTCAGGTTAATGTATGTATTAGTCACTTTCCCATTCCTAGGACAAAATATACAATGCTTATAAATTAAAAGGATAGGTCTATTTTGCTCAAGTTTTCTATGGGTTTAGTCCATTGTTGGCTTGTGCCAAGGCAAAAATGGCATGGCAGAAGGGCTTGGTGGTGAAAAGCTGTTAAACTCATCACACCCAGGAAGCAGGAAGCAGATAGCAGGAAGGGGAGGGAAGAGGAGAGAGACAGAGAGAGAGAAAGCTGTACCCTCCAAAGGCATTACCCCAGTGATTGTCTCCTCCACCAGAGCTCCATCTGCTAAGAGCATATTCACCTATGAACTTAACATTAGGTATATTAGTTATTTTACAAAAGAACAGATATAATTCAGACACAGAATTTTACAAGTGTAGCTTACAATATTTGCCCACAGAGTCAGATGTAGAGGAGTGCAAGTGATCTGTCCATACTAGAGATCCGAGAATCCAGCGAAGTCCCTGGATCCTGTGGCAATGTCCCATATGAGTCCACCCCAAGGCCTAAAGCCCTCAGCAATGTCCCTTGCAAGTGTGTATCAGGAAGTGGAGGAATCCACAATGGAAGACCAAAGGGTCCATGCTGGAAAGTCCAAGGGATGGCACCAGAGGCTACAGAGTCTGCACTGGCCAGGCTGAAAGGCCAATGCTGGAAGGCAAAGAATCTGTGCTGAGAACCAGGAGACCACACCCAAGGCAAACGCCAAGTCCAGAGCTCCCAGTGGAAGTGTTTGTGTAAAAGGCCAGAAGATAACTCTCAAGAAGGCAAAGACCAGAGTCCTCCCAAGAGAATAACAGCCATCACTGGCAAAGACAGAACTCAGCGAAGAGAACAGCTGAAGCTTCTCGGACAGAAATCAGCATAAAATCCTCCTCTCCTATTCTCTTTTTATACCTTCAACAACAATCCTCCTTACAGTCTTCCATAGCCAGAACCATGCTAATTCAATTCAGCTGGGCGTTCCCACTCAAGTTGACCATTAATTAATTAACCATCA
This sequence comes from Erethizon dorsatum, assembly GCA_028451465.1. Taxonomy (NCBI): domain Eukaryota; kingdom Metazoa; phylum Chordata; class Mammalia; order Rodentia; family Erethizontidae; genus Erethizon; species Erethizon dorsatum. Next base: position 22,668,415 of record CM051824.1, read on the forward strand.
CAGTGAGGCATGAGGATAGTGTCCCTGTGATCCAATCACCACCAATAAGCCCCACTGTTAAGCACATGAGAACGGGGGGGGGGGGTGGATTTTAGTTCTAATTCATAACAAATTGTGTACACCTGGTATACAAAGGTAAAGTTGCTCTGAATAATGAAAGTGCCTTGGGTATGGTCATAAAAGGATGTTACATAACTGACTTAATTAAGGACACATGCTCTGGAGTAAATTAGGTAAAGAAACATGTGTGTTGTTAGGTAGCCATTGAATTCACCAAAATAGTAATCTTAGGGCCGGTGAGATGGCTCAGCAGCTTAAGCGCTTGCCCGGCAAGCACTAGGGCCCGAGTTCGACTCCCGGAACCCACATACGAAAAAGGGGCCGGTGATATCGCTCAGCGGCACGGGCGCCTGCTGGCGTGCGAGGTCCTGAGGTCGACCCTGGTACCCACAAAAAAAAAAAAAAAAATTGTAATCTTAGTTGCTTTTTCTTGGTAAGAAAGACAGAGCCAGACAGCAATGGCCAAATGAGAGAATTATTTGGAAATTTGGAATTAAAAAAAAAATGAAAATATTACTCTAAAATGCCTCTTTTTACTGTATAAAAAATGACTAACATGTAGATAAATAAAACATCCCACTACACATCCAAGAGATAATAAATCACAGCAAGGTTTTAGCTCATACTGGACAATTCTCAGTGATAGTTCTTAAAAGATGATAGTGTGAAGTGGATTTAAGGAGAACAATTGTTATCTTGGACCCATCCCATACCTCCCACTAAACTTAATACCAAGACAGTTTTAAGACTGTACTCTTTATTAATCTAATATTTTAGTGCTTCGATAGACAAAATAATAAAGCTTATCCCTGCTTGAATCCTCACATTCACACTTCACAGATACTCAACATGGTTTAGTAATTGCAAGAAATCACTTAAGTTTTTGGAATTTAATTTGATTTTAAATATTATACTATGGGGAACTACTCAGACTGCTTCGAAGCTCAGGGGCATCTAAGGACACCTGAGGACCTGACCCTGCTGTCTGGCGCAAGCACACAGTGGTATATAGTTATGTAACTATGGCTTAACATTGAACAATTACACATGCACAAATGAGCCCTGAATGTAAGAATGTAAATATGAGACAACAACCTGTATAAGAATTATACAATAAAGACAAAGGCAGCTCTCGCGCTCTTGTGCTTTTGTGCTTTTGCCCTGCTCAGCTGCCTTCCACTGCTCTGTTGCTGATATCTACCTCTGTGTGTTTCTTTGGGGATTTCATGTATAAAAAAATCTCCTTCAGCCTTCTTGGCCCCAACATATACAAAATTTAATTTTCAACTGGCTCCGTTGGTTTTCAGAATACAGGTATATCAGTTACTTCTAGCTTACATTCTTTTCTTAGAGTGAACTGAATTGTAATTAGGCTAAACAATTAAAAAGCTCATATTCATTTCTAATATGAAGGTTGCACAAAAGCTAAAGATATGACATTGTGGTCCTAATCTTGGCAGCACAGGAGGCTGTCAATGTTTACGTACCCAGATGAAAGAGATAGCATATGAGTGACTTGTGTCTCAGGCTTGGGTGGAACTGGAGTGCAGGCACAAGGATGGCTGGTAACACAGTTGAGATGGTCAAGCTTTTTAACTAAATGGAGTCATAGAATATCTTCTTTTCAGAAATCTTTTCCCTCATTCACCAGAAGGTAGCAGAAGAAGTTCAAAATACGGTAATGCATGGGCCAGGGAGCAGTTGCACACAAGGAAGGACACTTTAGAAATGCTGGCATTAGCTATTGTTTGTTACATAATCAATCTTAACATGCCTGCCATTCACTTTTTGGCTAATTATTATTCAACCATGAATATTCACAGACATAAAAGTGATGCCAACAACTGAAAAGAGTGCGAGAGGAAAGAAGAAGGGATACCCAGAAAATTATTGTAATTTTGAATACATTTTTAACAGGCCAAAACAGGCTCCTAAATTTCCATTTGTTAAATATGTTATTTATTTAATTAATAAGATGTTTATGGGACCACAGTTAAGTGCACTTAGAGAGATTAATACTAATAATAACACTAATGTCTATATACCATTTTGAACTCCACAGCTATTTTGCATTTGTTAATTTCCTTAGTCTAATAGGCAATCTTGTGAAGCATGCAATGATCCTGATTAATAAGGAATAGGGTCAAGAAATATGACAAGGTAGTTCTCCAAGCCTCCTAAGTGATCTCATAGCCTGACAATAATATAGCATTAATAGCTTTTGGTTGGAGTTCATACTCTTCCTAACTTCAAAAGTTATGAAGTTAACTAATATATAATGCCAAAGTCTGAACAAGTTTTTCTTTTCTATTTACTATGGTGAGCAAATAAAATGACAATAGTATTTCAATTAGAAAGAGCAATGCAAACCCAGAATACCACATGCACGTGATAAAATGTGGTGAAAGAGTGTAATACCAGATTAGGAAAATTCATCAGTTATTTTATGCATTTGGCATCCCACATGCTCCATCAAAAAAATAATTATTCTGGAAACGCTCAGAGCCTGTAGCCACAGATAGCTCCTATGAAGAACCTCAGCATCACTCTGCCCATTAGCCAACATAGTTTGGAAACTTCCTACTTAGTGTTCATTTGTGAGTTCACTTTCAAAGAAAATACAGTATAAATCCTAAATTTGGTTTTAAGGACTCATAGACTAGTGGTAGAAAGATTAATTATGATAAAAAAGGGAAATAATAAAATAACATTTGATGAGAAGAGCCAGAAATAATGAAACCCTCTCCCCAGATTGGAATTGTCTATTGTAATTGTTTATGTTATAATAAGCCATTCTGAAAGTTAGTGGCAGAAAATGATTTGCACCAATTCTGTTAGGAGGTTAGGTATGGCACTGGGGAGATGGCTGGCCTGCGCTCCATAGTTCTAGGAGCCTTAGCGCTGAAAGTTGGGGATGATTATATCGCAGAAAGTGGAACAATGTGGAGGGCTCTTCTCTCGGTGTGTGACATGTTTGGTGGGGATGACTAGAAGGCAGAGTTCAACTGACCTGTTCACCAGGCACCTACACCCACACACTCACAGGGTGTGTTGAACACCACTGCAGACCATTACTGCTTCTAAACACAGTATCAATTCCACGTCACACTCTTCTTAGATGAAGCTCAAACTGTACTAGATTAGATTAATGTAAGGTAAGTTTTAAGTTCTTAAAGAAGAAAAACACGCTTTAAACAATAGAGAAGATAGAAGATAATTGTACCAGAAAAAAATTGGAAAGGATTTAATTTAAAAAATTGAGAGTCTTATGAAAGTTTTAGAAGGAATGAAGAAAAAACATCAAGGAGGCTACCACTGGCTTTCACAAAATCAAAAGTATAGGAATTCCAAGGACAGTGACCTCAGCTCCCCATATTGTTGGAGTGGGTAGTTCTCAGAAAGAAAACCACAATAAAACCCCATCTTTGCCCTCTGCCAACATCCATACACCTAACAACAATGGTTTCACTTTATCTACCACATAGCAGAGACTGTCTCTTGTTGGCAAGGTTCGACATAAAAACTGTTCTAGGGGGCAGATTCTAGACAATGCAATTCTCAGGCCTCTTCCCAAAATCAAAAAGGGAGTGTGGAACAGATGGAGATAATGCTGAGTGGGCAACAAACACTTCAGCACAGTGATATGTAATTGTATATTGCATTAAATTTAAGGAATTATCAGTTGCAAGGCAAACTCATTTATGAAGTGTTAATTACATGAACACAATGGCCAATGGTATCTGCAAGGTGCACCTGACTTCAGAGATATCAAAATGTGAAAAAAAATGTGTGTGGTAAAATTAAGGAAACAAAGTAAATTTAGAAATATGTGCAGAAAGAGAACATTGACACATGTTTAATCAAACTCTCTTCCTTTGTTAATGGGAAGCTCTGGATCTATTTGGGCACAATGTGTCCAGCCTTGTGGATAAAGCTATACTTGTCTAATTCTATATCGGTAGCTCTTTTCCTCCTTGCCAGCAATGAATCTGGAAGTAGGCTTTTGTTCTGTAATTTTTCATCTGGTCAGTCAGTTTGCAGTCACTAGGGAAGTCTAATCAGAGGCAAAAGAAAATAAAACTGATTATACTCACATGTCTTAGAAAGGTGGTTACTGCATGTCAATTTAGATGACAGGGGAAATGCCAAGTTTTGGTCAGTTTGGCAAAAGACAGGAAGAAGGTAAGAACTGAAGCTATCCTTTACTCGGTTGTCTGAGAGAAAGGCAAGTAAATACAAAGTAAAAATTAAAAAATAGGATTGTTTAGTTTGAATAATCTTCATTGACTCTAAACTACAGTAATGATCCAATAGCCTGGCACCTGTCCCAAGGATGATTAAGGCCTCCTTGGATGTATTTCTTGGGTATTCAGGCCCACTGGATTGAATATTTTGCATATAACAGCCATTTACCAGTTAAGACCTTTGCTAGCTACAGAAATTGACTAGTCCCAGGAGAACCAGTGTCCATAGCTAAAAAGGTTTTTAAGATGTCAAAACATCATAATGTATAAAAAATTTAAAAAAATACACACACACACACACACACTACAACATTTAATTTGGTTTCGCCCAGAGGGATCCAGAAGGACACAGTATGAATTATTTTTCTGTGCTAACACCCTGATCTCATACTTACAGAAGTGTAAGAAATAAATTTTTGTGGTTCACAAAATACCCAGTCTCTAGCCTCTTACTATAGCAGCCTGAATAGTATAAAACATTCTAGGTTTTCATTTTGCCAGTTCACCCATCCACAAAAAGACAGATTTATCATACTTCTTGGCCTTTTTCCATATTGAACCTAAATTCCTGTGGAAAGGCCCATGTTTGTTCAGGTCTATTTGTAACAGTGTAACTGGCAGGGTGTATCAGGGCAGAGGCAAATGTCTGAAAATGAGGACAGGAATGTGAGCAGCCAGCCAGTGAAAGCCTCCATATATGGAGCCACCAGGGATAAGCCAGAGGTGCTCTGGAAAGGAAGCACCATAAAATTCACCACAAATAATAAGAAACAAAGACAAGTGACACTGCCTCCGTATGCTGTGAAATCCTAGAATAAGATACATACAGTAGCAGCAAGTGTTCCAGTAGAAGAATGAGAAAAACAAGGGTCTCCCTGGAACACCGAGGAGAAAACAGAGGACTCTTCTACTTTTTAACAGAATTTAGCACCTTGGGCACATCCACTTGGTGCATGGAGATTTCAATTATGGTATTAAGATGTGATTTAGGATACCTGGATGTCTGCTGACAAATTGCCACACTGCCCTCTGGCAGATGTTCTATTTCTCCATGCTAAATCTTTATTCCCAGATGTACATCCACTTGAGAGAGCAAGTACTTTATACCAGTATAAAAAATGCATATAGCTGTATAACTAGTTTTTAAAATTTTTAAATTCTGAGTTTTACTTCTTGATTCAGCAGGTGAGAATGAGTTGAGACCCAGAAGTCTGGGTGATTCTGATGGAAGTGGCCAAGGTCTACATGATAAAAAGCATGGCTTTATATTCCTCGGTGTAAATGCAAGTTGCTGGGATAAGTATATTTAAGAAAGAAGTTCCTCCAGAGTTGCACAGCTCTGGAGAGTGAGATATGAAAGGGTGGGAGTGGTGGTGAGAACACAATATAAGAAGAGGTTGAGTTGCCAAGTGAAGTCCCTACAGCCAAATCCATGACACAGATATTCCAAGGGGAGTTACGAAGGGCAAGATATAACTTCCAGAGAAATTTTCTATTACAAATAGATTTGAAATTGGGAGTTAAATGCAGGCCTGTATTATTGTTTATCCAATATTTGACATTCTCAATCACCTCTGTTATGAATTAATAGGGTGGCAGAAGCTCCATTATAAATTTCTATGTGGTGCCCAGTCTAAGGAATGATTTCAGGTAAAAAATGAAGAACAAACACTCAAAGAGAAGACAGGGACCAGCTGGGATTTATTTCAGTGTATCAGCTTGACACAAACATGGGTGAAGGCCAGATATGGATTGGTGACTCACCCGCATTTAGATGCAGTCTGTGTAAAATGTTTTCATTTCCGCATCATGGAAGCAAATCTGAAAGCTTTCACTCAAACCATGGAATTTAATTTCTTGCAACAAAAACTGACCTACCTCCTAGAACAGCATTAAAAAGTCCCATTTTGACTGCTGCTTAGTTTTAGAATCTAGTCTAACTGCTTTTTATTTATTTCCAGCATAGAAAAAACCAAAATGATGATATTTTGCCTCTGGGTAATTCTCTGTCCTTGCACACATTGTTTTTAAATAAGAATGAATTAAAGTTTGGTTAATCTTTAGTACTACATAATCCTTTCAAAATAGACTCTAGATATTGCATATTCTTTGGAAAAGCACTTATATTACAGCCTGAATTGTCTGCCCATTAGGGGGTCAAGAGAAATCAGGAAAGAATTTTAACACATATCTGTTACCATCCACTTCCTGAATATTCATTTTCTACAGAAATCTTACCATTTTCTGCAAGCATTTAGAAGAAGCAATAACCAAAGTATTAAAGATTTTTACCTAAGCCCCAGATTTCTTTTGTCCAGCAATGGTTGTTAGTGTGCATATCCAAACCAGTAAATGGAGAAATTTTCCCTGAGCATGAAAGTAATATTGACCGTTTTGTGTGTTTTACCATATATACAAAAGAGATCTTCTGAAACCACTGAAAATAAGATCCAGGTATTCATCAAGATGACAGGAGATGTAAATTTTTGTGACAGATGGTTCCAAATTGTTCACTGAGCAATCGTTGTGTACCAGGCTTGTAATATATTAGTGAGACCAATATCTACCCTATGACTTTTGCTAATCCATATCCTCTTTTTAACCCTCAGCTTTCCTATTAAGAAACAATTCAGAGAATTGAGATAGATTTCATCTAAGGCACAGCCTAACTCTCAGATTCAGTGACTTAAAGGGCTTACTATCCTTTTGAACTGGTAACAAGGACACATTAGTGGATACTGATTCTAGGAAGAACATTTGTCTAATGAAGAACTTCAAAGGATGAAACCAATCCTTATATCAGGATTTTTAGCATTTTCATTATGCTGTGTAATTACAGATGATTTGACATCGTCTTTTTAATCTGGCTAATTAAAAAGGACACTCAGCCAACTCTAGTAGCAAATGATTTTTCATTTTGATGTGTTGTTTTCAGTCAAGAATAAATGAAGAAATTACTGTCATTAATATAAAATAAGTTTCTCTGGAAGACAGAGAAGTGATTATTTTGCAAGAGAACAGGGGAGCAGTAATATCCTCAAACAAAAGTAGTTACAGAGCATAGTCCCTGGGGAAAAAAAAAGAATTGATGTCATTTCTCAAAGAGATCAGTGTGGTGAAACATTAAGCCTGAATTCCAATCAATAATCTGAGTACAACACATACAAATTTAGGAAAACCATCGAGAGATGTTTTAAGACTTTGATGGAAAATTTCAAAGGCATGAAAATAATCCTATAATGTTTTCACCATTCTTTATTGTTAAAGGAAAAATACCTTCAAGAATTTCACTGATTGAATATAAGATATATATCTCTTCAACTACATTTTAAAATTTCTTTTCAAGATTTCTTCTTGTTTGTTTAAATATATCAGTATATTGGATAGACAGGTGGATGAATGAATAGATGGTAGATGGAGGATCTCATAATTTGAATATGGCTGGTACTCCTTAAAGGTTCATATGATCTAGTCTTTTTCCCCAAGATGATGCTATTGGGATGTGCTGCGGACCTTAAAGAGGTGGGACCTGCTGTGAGGTCCTTGATCCCACCTCGAAGGGGACTGTGGAACATTAGTCTATTCCTGCCCTCTACTGCTTCCTGATTTATGATATAAATGATTTGCTCCATCATTCATTCCGGTTATGATGGTCCACCCTTTATAGAAGCACAAAGCAAAGGGAACCTTAATCTTGGGAGGGAACGTCTAGAACCATGAGCCAAATTAAACTTTTTATGAGCTAGTTATTTTACAGTGAAGGATAGATGACTGGTATAGATGATAGATAGGTAGATGATAGATAGATTATAGATAGATGATAGATAGACAGACAATAAACAATAAGTTCAGGTTAAAAAACAAAAATAAATACGTATTTATAAAAGTAAAAAATAAAAAATAGCACTTTAGATTCCTGGACATAGTATAAAATTATAAATATTTCCTGAATATTCATTATATTTCCCTCTCAAGTTTAAAGCCAGTTTGCTTCTAGGAGTAGAATAAATTGAATAAAATGGGGGGAAGAATGAGGAGCAAATCAAACTCATATAGTATTTCCCTCTGGAGGGGCCTGAATTCTGGCATGTTTGGAAAGCAAATACCCAACATATGCAACTTAAAGAAGTAACAGTTTATTTCTGTTATTGGTTTTAGAGGTTTCAGTTTCTGATCATCTGTCTTCAAGCCAGGAACATCATGATGAAAGGGCATAGTGTAGCAAAGTTGCTCACTTCTTGGTGGCCAGGGAGGAAGGCACAGAAGAAGGGACCAGAGACCAGATATAATCCCCAAGGTCACACACTTGTACCCCACCTGTACAGCCCCAAAAGTGTGCTTTACTAATCTACTTGATGTCTCTTAATCCAGGTAAGTTGACAATCACAGTTGAAGGTCACAAAGAAGTAACCAGAGAGATTGTAGGATTCAAGAAAAACATTATTAATTTGGGAGATGTGGAACATATTTGATGTCTAATTAAGAGGATCCAAGAGATTGGCAGGAGACAGAACAAATAGTAAATGAGCAAGGTCTCTAAGAAGGTGGTAGAAACCCAAAGAAGCAGAAAGCCTTTTCTGGAAGGAGAGAAAATTCTCATGTACAAGGCATAGTAGAGGAGAGAAAGGGGCTGAGACACAATTAAGTGACACCCACAAATTAAAGGAGTAGAGTTTTATTTTGGCTTTGAAGCTACTCCTTTCTATGGCTTCTGTCCTTGCTGTGAAGAATTAGGCAAGGTAATCAGACATGGTAGGAGGCTAGAAGAGGGAGTAGAATTGGAGAACTGCGCAAAGTGGAGAAAAGCTGACTAATACAGAAATGGTGCCAGAGAAGTGGGGTTGCTTCTCTGACTATACCTGACTTTCTTGTTCAGAAGCTGTTATGGCTTGGATTGAGAATGTCCATCCAAAGCCTCATATGCTCATAGGTGGAGCTTTTGGAAAATAAATTATGGGGCAATATAATTGACTTGCTGTTCATAGGTCAGTTATGGTCAGACACAGAAAGTCACTGTGTATATGATGCAGAAGGGAAGGCTGTAAGTGTATTTTCTCTCTCTCTCTCTCTCTCTCTCTCTCTCTCTCTCTCTCTCTCTCTCTCTCTCTCTCTCTCTCTCTCCTTTCTGATTGCCATGATATAAATGCATTTCTTCCTCACAAGCCTTTCCACCATGCTGCTTCTTCCTTGGAGTAAGCCAACCATGTACCAAAACATAAGCCAAAATAAACTTTTACTCCTTTAAATTATGGGTGTCAGTCATTGTGTCTCAGCAACAAGAAAATGACTTAGACAGAAGATTTAGGCACTGGTATGTGGGATGAATTTGGAAAAGTTTAGAGATGCTGGCTAGAGAAGCTCTAGAATATTGAAAGCAGAGTTCAACAGATGATTATGACCGGAGCTCAGAAGACCACAATGATCATAGGAATACAGACACTAAAGGCTTCGTCCATGAGGTTTCAGTTTGGAATGAGGACTCTACTGAGAATTGGACTTGAGATTGTGCATGTTATATGCTCAAAAATATTTTATACATTTTTCCCATTTTGCGAGACTTTTCAAGAGACTGAAGTTAACAGTGGTGAACTAATTGATAAGACACCTCAATGTTAAGGTTTTGTGGTGGGTAGATCTGGCTGCTTTAGCCAGATTTGTTATGAGAATAGGGAGCTGAAAACAGAGGAGAAATATTTGTATAATTTCAATTTTGGCCAAAAAAAAAAAAAAGCAGCACATGTAAAGTTGGAGCCAAAGAAGGTGTAGTTGCTAAAGAGACAAGTACAGTTATAAAGATATGAGGTACTTTGAATTAGGGCAAGAAGCAAGATGCCTTGAGGGCATCTGAGGAATCATCAAGAACCCACCCATCACAGACCCAATGGTGTGAAATTATAAATGTTTTGCTTCAGAAGTGGACCCCTTGTCCCTCTGCTCAAGAAAGGGTACCTAGGGAATTAATTCCCAAGGATACATTCCACCATGTTTAGTCATCTGGACACTTGGAGGCCATTGCAGACATGGTCCAACAGGCCTAGCTACCTGCTGAAGTTGGGAGAAAACCTTGCCAACATCCACATCATGCTCATTGTTCAGGCCTGCAGAATGCAAAAATAGTGGGGTCACTAAGGCTTTTACTCAGATTTTAAAGGAAGGACTGAAAGGCTAACCAAGTGTCCCTGAGGGCTGTGGGAGATGTATTAGGCTATGAAAATGAAGGCAAATGTGCAATAGCGACCTGAGTAAGTTGGAGATGCCAGGAACATGAGATGTTTGCTAAAGAAAGCTGCCGGTAGCAAGCAGAGCCTTCCCAAAAGGGAAACCATGTAAGAGAGACAGCATGATCGTAGGGCTGAGGCTATCCAAGGCATTTTAGAACACAAACTTACCACCAGGTGCCTGAATACAGAACATAGAATTATAGGACTTAATATTTACCCTGCTAGGTATCAGTCTTGCTTTAGTATGATTATTTTCTATCCCCAGTTGCTCTCTTTTCAAATGGGAATGTTTACCCTGTGCCATTGTATCTTGGGACTATGTATCTTATTTTTAATTTTTCCAGGAGTTCCCAGCTCAAAGTTTGAATTGAGTCTCAGAGATGACTTGGACTTTTGAAAAATGTTGGAACTGTAGAAACTTTGGGGAAGGAATTATTGCATTTTCAGTTGTATACAAGTTAGCTGTACCATATTGGGTGGAATTATGATCCTCTTACCGTCTTCATTTGAGACTGGATATGATTCAAGGAGATATCTTTGAATATCAAGTGGATAAGAGGTGGATTGTGACAATTAATCTTGATTGTTAAATTGATTGGCTTAAAAGATGCCTAGGAGATTAGTAAAGACCACTCCTGGCTGTGTCTGGATGGGCCATGGGGACATAACCTTGGATACTATATATTGTATCTGGTCTCATCCTCTCTGGTGTTATTCCCCTGTGTTCCATGTCTCAGCCACCATGAAATGAGCAGATTTCTGCCATAATGTTTCTGCCTTGAAGCCAAGTTTAATGCATTGAAACATTTGAAACCATGAGCAAAAATACATTCTGCCCCCTTAAATTTGAGCATGTTGGGTTTTTGGTCCCAGAAATGAAAAACTTACTAATTCACTCCCCACTTTCTTTTTTTTTTTTTTTTTTTTTTTTTTTTTTGTGGGTACCAGGGGGACGACCTCAGGACCTCGCGCGCCAACAGGCACCCGTGCCACTGAGCGATATCACCGGCCCCTTTTTCATATGTGGGTTCCGGGAGTCGAACTCGGGCCCTCGCACTTGCAAGGCAGGCGCTTACGCCGCTGAGCCATCTCACCGGCCCACTCCCCACTTTCTTCACTCCATTTCAATGTAAAGCACCGCTCAATGAGTAGTTTAATGTGCTGTCTCTACTTTTTAAACATATACTCCTTCACCTAATTTAAGCTTGCCAAATATACTCTTAACTAGAGCCATAAATAATGTCCATGCTGTTAAAGAGAATGGGCCCTTTGTTAGTCTCCATCTTATGTTGTCTTATTTCTCAAAATTCTACTCAGTTAAATTCAGAACTCTTGAGAAATCTGTACTTATCATCACTCACTTATTTCCTCTTACCTCAGGTTATGACTGTGTCAGGTAAATATGCTCAAGTCTGGGTTAACCTTATTTCTACTACTTACCAAAAGAAATATATGCACCTCTGATGTTCAATTTCTATAATCTACACAAAGATACTTTATGTCTGCATATTTCCACTCTAATGTCTCTAAAGCTTCTCAAACTAATTATGTCCAAACCTGAAATCATTTATATTTACTCTTCAAATTCTCTCCCCACGTGAATGTTCCCCGCATTAGAAGCTGTTGGTGTTATCTGTTTGCTCATGCTAGAACCACATAGAGACTCTTGTTCGTCCATCCACCTCCCAAGTCCTATCATCTCTCACTCAGTGGATGCTTTGATTCCACCTCCAAAACACGTCTAAATCTTTTTTTCTATTTCTATCCCCACTACTTTATTACAACATATTACATCGTATTTTTTTTTTTTGGTATAATTGAGCACCTAACAAACAGTCCTTCTCCTCCCTATCTAATCCATTTTCCTCACAGCTATGACATTTATGTTTTTATGTTATAAGTGTCCCAACAAAATGCTTCTGCTTAAAGTTCTTCAGTGGCTTCTTTTTCTCAGCAAAGAACCTTGAGTTATCTGGCCCTTGTTTGTTTCTGCAGCCTTACCAAATTCCCACCTTTCTTCTTTTCATTTACTGCAGCCTCATGAAGCTGCTCTGTTGCTTCTTGCCCATGACTTCCTTATGCTGTATTTTCTCTGCCTAAAATGCACTCCTCACTGTTCACCAGTCCAACCCTGTTATAGTTTAAATATGAAGTGTCTCCCACAAGTTCTCGTATTGTGGGTTTGATCCCCAAAGCTGTAATGTTCAGAAGTAGGGCTTGGATGGAGGGATAAAATTATGCAGGCACTAACCTCCTCAATGAACTAAGCTATTGTGAGTTCACTGGCTGCATGAACTATTAGAAGGTGAAACCTACTTGGAGGAATTCGGTAACTGAAAACCTGTCTTTGAGAAATACAGCATTTTTCCAACCCTTTCCTTTCTTTCTGGCTCTTCCTTCCTCTCTCAGATTTCTGGATTTAATGATGCAAGCAGCTTTGCTCTACCACACCATTCTGCCACATTTCTGCCTTGAAAGCAGCTGACATGGATTGAAATCTCTGAAACTATAGGCCAAAATCAACCATTTCCTCCTTTAAATTACATATTTCAGGCATTTTGTAACACCAAGAAAAAGCTTATGAATACCATCTCCTACCGTCTATCAGGCTGCCTCAGCCTAAATGTAATTCTCTCATGGGAACCCCCCGACCTTCCTCAATTTTCATCCGCAGTTATGCGCTCTTAGAATACGTGTACTTGTCACCACTTTACAGCACCAGAATGTTACCAGCAACATAGAAAGTACTCCAAAATTATTTACATAATAAATGAGACGGAGGGAAGGAAATTTACAGTTTCCTAAACAAAAATTTAAAGATTATACACATTCAGTAAGAAGGGTTTGGACTCATTAACGTTTTGTCCATGTTCAAAAGTGGTTTCATTAATTGGAGCCCTCCATAAACAATTCTAAAAAAAAACCAAGTATCTCTGGTTTAAGCTAGAATATCCCAGAAACAATGTGGCTTAGTTGCATTATTCCTTAATCTGTATAAAAGGTTTGACAGTGAAACTCTTTTGAACCAACACTAGCAGCCCAGAAAGATTTCCCCCAACAGAGCTGAGCAGCTGACAGCTAAGGCTCTGACGGCAGGTTTTGCTTCTGATCTTGACCCCTAAATTTAACATGTGAGAGCCTGTGAAACCTTACTCTATCTCCTGAAGGATGTCATTGAACAAGCTGTTGATTACATTACACACTGTTTTCTTCAGGAGGTCCCAAATATGTGTTTATATGTTGAGGAAAGGGTAGTGATCTCCCATTTTAATATCTGCACAGCTCTTCAGTAACTTTTATTTATGAACGGTATAATGCTAGCTTCATAGTGCTTTCTAGAAAGTAAAATCTCACATTGTCCATCCATTTCCAGGATACACATATGAATTTTTAACTTGCACATTATTCTGAACTCACTCCTATCTTTCTACTATAATTTTTTATTTGACTTACTTCTCTTAAATGTATTTTGTATTATCTATGTATTTACATATTATATACATCTTCTTTAAATTCAAGACCTAAAGTTTTTTTTTAAATAAGTGTGACTGAAGCATAAGACTGTAGAAGATCAAGAATATAGATTTTAAATTGAATATAGGCAGTAAAAGAAAGCATGAATTAAAAGTGAAGTCTCAAAAGGTAACAGAGAATAATCAGTAGGATTTATCTTCAAAGAGCTACAAGAAATAAAGTGGTAATGCATGGGGAAAATACTACTGACTTCTAATTTTATTTATTTATTTATTTATTTATTTATTTATTTATTTATTTTTGTGGGTACCGGGGGGTCGACCTCAGGACCCCGCGTGCCAGCAGGCGCCCGTGCTGCTGAGTGATATCACCGGCCCTTTTTTCATATGTGGGTACCGGGGGTTGAACTCAGGACCTCACGCTTGCCGGGCAGGCGCTTATGCCACTGAGCCATCTCACCTGCCCCCTAATTTTAAAAATGTAAGCAAAATGAGTTGTCTTTTACCACTCAAATTGGGAATGGTGCTTGCAAATTCTGAGATCTAACACTTGAGATGCAAAGAAACAGGAAGTCTCATGTACTAGTCAGAGGAGAGTGAGGTAGGGCAGAGATCACAGAGAACAGTTTATAGGGCAAATCAATAGACTCATAAGAAATCCTGTACATTTTTACCCAGAAATTTCCTTTCTGGGAATTTATCCTAAAAATATTCATGAAGGTTTACAAAGATTTATCTTCAAGAATAGTCAATGAAAAACTTCATGATTTTAATATATATATAAATACCCTACGCACATAAGGAATTAACAAGTTGTTACATCTGAATGCTATGGAATCCTGAATGCTATGTAACTGTTAAAGTTGCTATTGTAAAATAATATTAATGTTGTATATTGGTAATGATTATATGTTAAGTGAAAATTAAGTAACAAAATAACAGGGACAAATATATTTATTTATAATAAACATCTGAATGATAACCAGAAGTATTTTTGGATTATAGCATAACAGGAGAGTTTTGTTTTCTGTTCTCTGTGGCAATATTAAATATTTTCAAGTGTAAAGCTATAGGAAAAGCATTCTGGACATAAAATATGTTCAACTCATCCAAGAACTATTTCATGGACTATTCAGGTATCCTTTTAGGCATTGAAAACAATCTCTATCTAGAAGCCTAAATTCTAGGGCTACCTCATTCCGTTTAAAATCAAATACAATCTGTATTCCATTTAATATTAGAATTTCCACTGAACAATATCAATCTCAGCTGAATTAATAACATATTAAACTGGGCATGAGGTGGGATGATAAAGATGGAAATAGTAGAGTGGTCTGGGCAGTAACAGAAGCCAGCCTGGCCAACACCTCCCACTGCCTCAACTGGGATATGTCCAGATCTGCATAGAAAGAAGTTAGGCTACACTTGACCCTTCGACTGGAGCTGAGCAGCATTTCCCAGCCTTGGCCTGAACCTGGCTTTCTTAACTGTGGCTCCTGTACCTATGGAGATTGCTCTGTGGCTTCTGTACTCTTAACAGCTGTCAATCCCACCTGTTTCCAAATTCTCTTCCAGGAATCCATCCTTCTTCGGAATGAGCCAGCAAGATGGCAAAGGTTTCAAAGCACCTCCCAGATCGTCACACCTAAAATCCACCAGTGGGACTCTGAAGTTTCCACATCAAGGCCCACCCCAGGCAACAGGAAGACCTTCAGCCAGTGTTAATCTGGAACGACAGGGCATCAAGCATTTGAATCTAAATGTGTGAGGAGGTGAGCATGTGTAACCTGACTTATATCAAAAGACCATATTCACAAACATGTGCCTTTTTTGTTTGTTTTATGAATCAGTACAAGACATAAATTTAAATACCAAGAGTATGAAGCTATCGGTACACTTACTGTGAACTCTTTTTCATAGCTAAGCCTGCGAGTATTATTCCACAGCCACTGGGAGTGGGTGGCCTGTCCTTCTCTTTCATCAAGAAGGATTTGCTCAGGGAAGGTGTCTCTATAAAATTGTTTCATCTTTTTCACCAAGGGAAAATACTCAAGGCAGAGACTACCATGTTCTGTGACTTATATTAACCCAAAACAGAGATTGTCCCAAATTGTCACTTCCTCGTGACTCAGTTTCCAGAGGGAACCTCAGAAGATTTAAAATACAACTTCAGGAGATGTATGACTGTAGCGAACACTCTGTTGACTTTCACCAATAATGAAGCTAAAGCCTATTAAACCAGCTGTAGGCATTTTACACACACTAGGGAAATGTTCACTATGCTCATGCATAGCTCTGCGCTGCCACAGAATAAGTGGACACACTTATAATTTGGGGAGAATCAGGTGGCACTGAAGAAAGAATACATGCTATTCTACCAGCAGATAGAGAAACTGCCATGCACCTGCCACGCATCACCATTAAGTCTGGATACTGTGAAACATTTGGAATGCAAATAAGCTTCATGCTTCAAAATTGGTGTCTGGGCCGGTGAGATGGCCCAGCGGCATAAGCACCTGCCTGGCAAGCGCAAGGTCCTGAGTTCAACTCCCGGGACCTACATAAAGGAAAAAATGGCCAGTGATATCGCTCAGCAGCACAAGCGCTTGCTGGCAAGCGTGAGGTCCTGAGGTAGACTCCCAGTACCCACATTAAAAAAAAAAAAAAAATTGGTGTCTGTTTGCACTGTTCTCACTAAGAATGAGAGGGGCTGCATATCTTAAGTGTACTCTTTCACCTGGATAACATTTTGTTTTTCAGCCTTGTTTATATCTTATTCTTATTAAAGATGAGGTACAGCAATATTTCCTTCTCTTTATAAATGTACATTTTTCTTGCATGCATTTTAAGTAGACAATATTAAAAATAAAAAAGAATTGGGTAAGACAGACTCTTTGCTCTTTTTTGCTACCTTTTTGTATCGCATTTACAAATGAAAAATATGTTATGCTTCTAAATGCAATAATATCATAGATAATCCAGTAGGAAAATGTCCAATTACTGATTTTTCTAGTTTATCAACATAGTCTGTTTGTAAAAGACTTAGTTTTGAGACTTCAGTGCATTGAATTATTCTACTTTTTAAATGATGGGTTAGAGCTCTTAACTTTATTATTCCCAAAACTCTATTACAGAGCAGTTTTTAAAATATTTGCATAGAAAAAATTACTTTCCTACAATGCTCTGGAACAGAAGAGTTCCTTTTCACTACCCATACGAACAACACTTTACTCATGTGGATAGTGTATTCCAAAGTTGTACCATTACGGGATATTCTCAAAAGCACAAAATATATGCTCACACATTCAGATACATGCACACTCACATACATACAGAGACACGTACTGTTCCACTCCTGCAAATCTCTGATTCTATAAAATGTGAACAGGAGGGCAGTACACAAAGAGGGTGGGAGCTGGATAAGAAGGCACGGCACCATAATTGCCGAATCCTGAGAGGAAGACAGGGGTGAATGAATGGCCAGGTTCTGACTGGCTGAGGCTCAAGATCTTTGAGATAAGGAATAGGTAGAAAGGGAAGCATGAAACCTCCATATAAATTTAAATATTTATATTATCAGTTCTGTCAAGCCTCCTACAACTTTTCAGGAAGTGCTTGTTTCTCGACTCAAAGTCAGAGTATATCATATGCTGAGCCTTTAAAGGTATTTCCTTATTACTGTTCCATCTTCCTTATAATTAGTGACAATTCCTCCCAGAATCTGGCATCAGGCTGTCGGTCTTTGTTCCTCTATTGCTATTATTTTTTGCCCTTTTCTGTTACTTCAGGCATATTTTAGTGAGGGTTTCAGAACAGTCTCACTGGTGGCTCCTATCAAATTCTATTTTGTATTATCAGTTTAATGGAAAGCAATCCCAATCTATAGAGCATTGATCCCTTTTTCAACACAGGTAAAATCATAATTATAAATAGCAAAATTAGAAAAGCAAAAGGGAAGCTAAAACAAATGCTACTAAAGGGATTTGATAAATACAGAGATAAC
The DNA here is from genome assembly GCA_028451465.1 of Erethizon dorsatum. Taxonomy (NCBI): domain Eukaryota; kingdom Metazoa; phylum Chordata; class Mammalia; order Rodentia; family Erethizontidae; genus Erethizon; species Erethizon dorsatum. The sequence continues at coordinate 22,686,416 of CM051824.1, forward strand.
TGTGCATCTTAATGAGAAAACTTTATATTGTTAAAATTACATTTTCCCGGTGATATAGCTCAGCGGCATAAGCGCCTACCTGGCAAGTGTGAGGTCCTGAGTTTGTTTCCCAGTACCCACATAAAGGAAAAAAAAAAAAAATTCAACTTTCCTCCAAATAATAGATAAATTGTTTTCTGTAAAAATTTCACAAGGATTATTTTTTAGAACTTGGCATGATGAGTTGAAAATCATTAGAACTTATGATTGAAAATGAAATATTAAAAATAGAGGGGCCAGTGAGATGGCTCAGCAGCACAAGTGCCTGCCCGGCAAGTGTGAGGTCCTGAGTTCGACTCCCGAAACCCACATAAAGGAAAAAAGGGCCAGTGATATCGCTCAGCGGCGCAAGTGCTTGCTGGCGAGTGCGAGGTCCTGAGGTCGACTTCCCGTACCCACATTAATTAAAAAAAAAAAAATAGACTATTGCTGGAATTTACACTAAGAATGTTAAGAGTTACATAGCTACAAAATTCTTAGTGGGTGACAAGGGTACGATATTAGGCAAAACAATATAGTAAAACATAGAGTTGAAAAAGAATTGATTATTTGGTAAATAAAAAATTTCAAGCCAATAGAGATAAAATTGGATTAATTTAAAAAATGTGTAGGACCGCTGTTTAGCCACAAGAAAATCACATAACACTATATCTTCACTAATTTATACAATAAGAAAAATTGAAAAATAATTGAAAGTTTAATGGCTTATAGAAACAATATGATAAACTAAAACATAAGTAAATATGTGGTTTTAAAGTGGAGAGGGCCTTTGTAAATATACAAGCAAAACCAAATGCTGTCAAAAAATTAATAATATAAAAATAACATTGTTGTGTGGCATGAAGTACCATGAATAAATAAAGAACTAAGGAAAAACGGGAGGAATTTTTATAAAATATATTTCAGAACAGTCTCTAGCTGGTCTTGGACTGGTCCATTTCTTCACCTTGTCACTTGTGGTTCTCAGGAACAAATGCAGAACGTTCTAGGGATGTAACAGTCTGAGATAAGGAAGTAACGGCTGGAAAAGACAGGCTGGATTCTGTCCCTGTCACTTCTGCAAGATGTTCCGCACCGCTTTAAGCCAGGAGGTCGTTTGCCACTGAGGTATAAAATGCAGGGCAAACAGCTTGCTGGGGCTACTCATTTGCAGTCTAAATGGGGCATGAACAAAAGATGTTCCATCTGTTCTGAGCGGCTTTCCTGATTCTTAAGGGACCGACTTGCCATGAAGCTAGGCTTTTACTGGTTCATATGATCTCTCTATAAGTACAGAAGTTGCTTCACTTGTGAGCACTCTGGAGTCATGAAAGGGCTAGATATTGCACCCCAAAATGCAATGTGCTGCTTTTAGACCCCTATTTTTGGTGGATGGCAGAGTGATTATCTTTGCTATCCTCAGAGCAGTGGGTGTGTTGCCCTGGGGTTTGTTACCAAAGAACAGTGAATCTGCTTTACACATATCATAAACAAATAGCTCATAATATTTGTTAAAAGATCACATAATAATTAAATATTAATACTACATTGCCAAAAAGGGTTAAAAGACAAGAAATATCACTATGTAATAAATTGTTTCCCAAACATTGATCCTATTTATTAGAAAATTATTGATAATTAAAAACTTAAAATGTCATGTTTTAAATAAAATATGAAAGTAAATAATACTAGCCAATTACAAGTGCTTAAGAAATGCACACTTCTTAAGTTTTGTTATAGGTTATAAACCAATAAAATAGATATATGTTTGTAAACATTCATTAAAGTCCTTTAAACTAGTTACATTCTTTGAACTAGCAATTTAACTTTTCATAATGTGTTCCAAAGAAATTACGGCAAAGGTATTTACAAATAGGATGTTCAGCATTATTATAGCATAAAAGATGATAAGTACAAAACTTGAAAGTCTAAGAATAAAAATATTTAAATAATTACGGTGCATCTAATGTGTGGTTCTGAAACTGTCTAAGGAAAAGGTGTTAAAATGCAGACTTTAACCACAGAGCATCTTCCTGCTGCAGTAAAGATTCAGATAGCAATTCACCTGCGCCTCTAATCATTTCTAGCCACAAAAAAAAGTAAAAATAGGTGATTCTCTGTAGCGTTCATTCTGCATTTTAAGAATTACTGATCTATTTCAGGAATAGTATTCAATCATTAAATTAGTGTTACACATGAATGCATATTGATCTGAAATAATGGTCATGAGACTGCAAGTTTCAGCAAAACAGTGGGCTGACCTGACATAAACTTGTCTCTACTTCTAACAGTAGTAGTTCAAATGCTCCATACCACCAGGGCCAGACAGAGGGTACCTGGCCTTGGTAACACTTAGAACGCGGCACTGGAAGTGAGATCGTAGTCAACACTGGACTCTAAAGCCATGTTTCTTTTACATAAAAAGGAACAGAAAATCTTCAACCATTGCCATAAAAATAGCGAGGAAACTGCCTCAGCTCAGAACTTGGGTGTGGAGTGATCATACAGTATCTCTCATGAGAAAGCATGAGCTCAGTCTCGGGACTGTTACCATACAAAAGACTTTAATCCTAAAACAGGATGTTAATATTTTAAAAACTGATTTAGAGGAGAGCAAAATGCCTTAACATAAACAAACATATGCAACACTGGTCTAGAGAGAGATTTCAAAAACCCTGGAGGGAAAGTATTATCAAAACAAATAAAAACAACTAAATTTACAATAAAAAGTACAGAACACAAAAATAAATGTTTCATTATGAAAGTTTATTGTAAATTAACCTAAAAGAGTTAACACAACTAGGAAAAATATACAAAAATTTGGAAACTCCTTCTTTGATATATTCTAGTAATTTGACATATTAAAAATAGAAAATATCATGAAGTAATGGGTCATTATGAAACAAGAACAGACAACTTGGAAAAGAGACAACCTTCCAGAAATGAAAAATCCTGTCATCAGAAGCATCACAATCCCTGACTTGAAATTATACTACAAAGCTACTGTGATAAAATCAGCATGGTACTTGCAAGAAAACAGACCTGAGGATCAGTGGAACAGATTAGAAGATGCAGACACAACTACAAACACACTCAGCCACTATGTCTTTGACAAAGGGCCAAACATGTTCACTGGAAGAAAGATAGCCTCTTTGATAGACAGTGCTGGAAAAAATTGGCTCTCCACATGCCAAAGACTAAAACTAGACCCATGTCTATCACCATGCACTAAGCTAAAGTCAAAATGGATCAAAGATTTAAATATTAAGACAGAAACACCAAATCCACTGGAAGAGAAAGTAGGTAAAAATATTGAAGACATAAGGGTAGGCAAAGACTTCTTGAACGAAACCCAAACTGCATGGAAAACACTTCAAAGAATAAACAACTGGGATCTCATCTTATTAAAAAGCTTTTACACATCAAAAGAAATCACCAACAGAGTGAAAAGACAACCCACAGAGTGAGAAAATATTTTAGCCAACTGTCCCTCAGACAAAGGACTTATATCTAGAATGTATAAAGAATTGAAAAAAATCAGACCACTCAAATTCAAAGACCCAGTCCAAAAATGGGCATCTGAGATGAATACACACTTCTCAGATGAAGAAATACAAATAGCAAATAAATGTATGAAAAAATGTTCAATATATTGGTCATTTGAGAGATGCAAATTAAAACAACACTGAGATTCTATCTCACCCCTTTAAGAATTGCTATCATCAAGAAATCAACCAATAACAAACACTGTAGGGGCTGTGGGGAAAAAAGGAACCCTTCTCCACTGTTGGTGGGAATGTAGACTGGTGCAACCGCTATGGAAATCAGTGTGGAGATTCCTCAAAAAACTAGGATTAGAGGTCCCATTCAACCCAGCTATTCCCCTTCTGGGTATCTTCCCAGAAGAATTAAAAACATCATACCACAGCAATATATGTGCACCCATGTTTACAGTGGCACAATTTGTAATAGCTAAATCTTGGAAACAACTCAAATGCCCATCAATTGAGGAATCGATGAAAAAGTTGTGGTATTTTTATACAATGGAGTACTACTCAGCTATAAAGAAGGATAAACTTGAGACACTTATAGGGAAATGGATGCCCTTGAGAACGTACTCATAAGTGAAATAAATCAGACTCACATGTGTAAACATCATATTGTCTCCCTAGTGTAAGAAGCTGAAAGAGTAAATAAGATCAAAAATGTACAATGATATTGTGAAATGGGAAGAAACTGTTCAAGAGGAAAGAGAAACTGGGATGGAGGAAAGGAGAAAAAAAGGAAGGGGAAAGGAAAAAAAATATATATATACAAGATAGTTAAGATAGTTATATTACTAATTGCTATTAGTTCACTGAAAAGAAAGGTTTGTGCCTATATTGTTTGATCGATTTTTCATGCCTATATCTTGTAATGTGAGCAACTACTTTGAAGATAAGTACACAATGTACTAACCATTGTTACTCTCCTACAATCTTGTTTTGAAATTCTGTACCATTGCTTTTGTTGTTTTTTTTTTTCTTTAAAAAAAAATCCTGTTATCAATCTTAAACATTCAATGAATATTTTAAACTATACAGTAGACATTATTAGTGTAATGCAATGTTCTTAACAATAAACCTGAAGAATTTTAGACTGAGAATTAGCCCATTGGTTCCTCTGGTTCTCAAGCCATCGGATTCAGAACGATTTATATTTGCTTGGCTCTCCAGCTTGCTGAAGGCAGATCATAGAGCTTCGCAGCCTCCGTTACCATATGAGCTAATTCCTCACGATAAACACATCTGTCTTTCCCTCACCCCTGTCCCCATGCATACATATAATAGGTAATATATTTAATTGAAATTACAAACTGTTTACCAAACTCAACTATCTTTCTTTCCACTATATATTCATACATAAACTGTTTAGACACTATCAAAGACAAAAATAAGATAAATAAAAATATTGATTTTATTCAGGTATTGCAGTAGACAAAACACTCCAGATCCAAAGATCAGAGAACATGGCAGGGTGATTTTGCTTTATATTTTTATAGGGAGGTGGAGAATTATAAGTGGAATGATTCATAGTTAGGATTTTTTTTTCATCTTGGACTTTCTTAGCCAGTTAACTGAACAGGAAATGTTTATATTTGTATCTAACTAGTTTTAGAAGAAAGCTGTTCTAATCTTAGCTGTTTGCTCATGGCTCATGAGACAAAGAACAGGAAGTTGGATAGGGATAAAATTGGAGTCAATGTCTGGCTCTGTCAGCATGTTTGGACAAAAGGGAGAAAAGCTGGACTCAACTTTGTCAATAGGAAAATATAAACAAGTATACATTTAATTTATACTGTAATGAGAAGTAATATAGCATCAGGATTAACTGTGCAAGACTAGGGACCAGAGAGCTTGGATGAAACTCCTAATTCTGCTAACTATCTGACTGTTAGCAAGTTACCTAACCCTTACTTCACCCACTCGTAAAAGCAGAATAATTAGCCAGGTGTAGTGGTACACACTTGCAATCCCAGCTTGCTGGAAGGATGGGGCAGGAGAATCTCGATATGAGCCCAGCTTGAGAAATTTAGCAGCTTAGTGAGTCCCTGTCTCAAAGTAAAAAGTTTTAAAAAGCTGGGGATGTAGCTCAGTGTGAAGGCCCTGAGTTCAATCCCAGTACCACACACACATACCCATAAAAAAGGGCAGAATAATCATTAAATTTTTATCATATTTTGAGAACTGTCTTAGTTACTTTCTTATTATTGTACCAAAATACCCAACACTGACAAGTTACAGATGGAAAGGCTTAGTTTGGCTCACAGTTTGTAAAAGTTTCAGTCCACAGTCGGTTTGTTGCAAGGCAAGGTGGCATGGCAGAAGGGCAAAGCAGAGGAGAAATAGTTCATGGCATGGCAGGTGGCAGGCAGCAGCTGCCCTTCTGCTTTCTTTAATCCATCCAGGCCACTAACATATTGTTGGTGCCACCCACACCCAGGGTGGGTCTTCCCTCTTCAGTAAATCCATCATCCACACTGAGAACTCCTCTAAACCAATCAGGGGATTAATCCAGTCTCATACACCCATGGTCCAGTCACTCCAAAACACCCCACCTGTGTCTGCATGAGGCTTTGAGAGGATATCCACATACAAGCCATAACAAGAACTAAATAAAGAAAAACATTGCACACAGTGAGAATTCAATGCATATTATAAATAACTTTAAATACAAAATTTGTGTCTTATGATTGAAGAATAATTGAATACCTACCCAAAGCATTTCATTATAAGTAAAGTTGTGTCATATATTTTGATTCCAGGTTTTCTTTGTCAATCAAAAAATGTACATCAAAATTTAAGAGTATCTATGTTCTACCTTTCATTTTTCCCAGCATGTAATTATAATGCATCTAATTTCTACCTTCCACTTTTTCCAACATGTTTGTTTATTTATTTATTTTGTGTGGTACTGGGGATTGAACTCAGGGCCTTGTGCATTCCAGGCAAGCACACTACTGCTAAGCTACATCCCCAGCTCTAAAATGTTATTATGAAGATTTTGTAACTTACTGTAAGGCAGAAATAATCATACAGTAAATATCACATATATGCTGATCCTACTTTTACAATTTAACATATGACTAAATATGATTTAATCCCATATTTGACTATCCATCAAAGTATGTTTCAGATAGCAACACATTTAACCCCTCAACACTTCCACATGTACCATTGACTAGGCTTTACTCTTGGTTTATTCTTTTTTCAGCTTCTATTTCAATATATTGCATTTTTTTAATTATTGGAAAAATCAGAAGCACCAGATCCCCATGAATTTGTGTTTGTTTTAAATTTCGCATATAGGATAATATTTAACCTTCCTGCTAGGATGAACACTCCATTATATTCTAAAGTTACAATTACTTACACATGTAAGTGGTTTCACTGCTGTCTACCTGACAGTTCTGTCAGAAAAAGAGAGAACATAATTTTCATCAAAAATGTCATTTAGAGAATTGAGTAACACACTCAAGCAAATAGATCCGTAAGTCCTAGACTAGCTCTATTCAAATTAGGTTTAGTTTAGATGGGGGATGCTTGAGAACTTTTTCCTGGGAACATCTTAAAAAATGTCAGATTCTAGAGATTTTCAGGAGATGAAGTATAAGATGACATGGATTTATTACAATTGGATTTTGCTCAAATAGGTTGAAGAATGTGTTCATTTTGACCAATTTGGTGTCACTGAAATTGCTAATTTTATCTTTTTGCTTTTAGCAATTTCTTTTTCTTATTCAAGTAATATATGGTCATTGTGAAAGAAATTGAAAATACACTTCAACACCCATAAGGAAACTGTCAAAACATATCTATAATACTAACATTCTGGTTTTCTTCTAGAGTTTATAATATAAACACAATGAAGTTTATTTTGTCTGTCTTTTATCACATCAAATAAAAGTGCTGTGTGAATTACAACAATCAGGAGGATGTTTGTGATGGTCAGACTTAATACACAGGCTGTGTACATGGCAGGTGTGAACTTCATTTGAAGGGCCCTAAGAACTACCTGAAAAGGTGAGAAGATGTTTTCAAAGCTTTCAAAACAGAAGCACACCAAGTGACCCCTGAGAGTCTAGCCCCTCAGACAATCACGCCAAGCATACTGAGATACTGTGGACAGAAAATCAACATTGGTTTCAGATTTGAGCCCGAAGTAGAATACTTGACGGTTAATTATTTGATTTGAAATTTAACTGTTTTTCACAAGAGCCATCCTTTATATCCTGTCCAGTCAGTAGCAACGGGAACTTACTTGCTATTAATATTCAATAATGCTTTGAACTGTTTACTATAAAGCCCAACGATGCACACACATGCTTATGGTTGTTTAAATTTACTTATTAGGAAAATGTTTTATAAAAACGCAGGATAAATGTAACATTTTAGGGCAAATTATCAGATTAGGATTAGTTGTAACTGCATACTACAGAAAAATCAAATTTACATTAGTAAGATTCACAATGTTTTATTTACTCATTTTTTTTTTTAGACAGGGTCTCTCTATATAGTTCTGTGTAGCCTTGAACTCACCATGATCCTCCTGCCTCACTGTTTTATTCTTTTTTTTTTTTATTTTAAAGAGAAGAAAAAAACAAAACAAATCAAAAAAGAACAAATTTTCAAACCAACATAATAGGAGGGTAACAATGGTTAATACATTACGTATTACTATCTTTAAGTTAGTTATTCAGGACACCAGACATTAGCATTCAATTGTCCAAACATTATTGGCACAAACCTTACTCTTCAATGAACTAAGTAAAAATGGTAGTGTATCTATCTTAACCATCTTATATATATATATATATATACAATTTTTTTTCCCTTTCCCTTCTTTCTTTTCCCTATTCCAGTCTCTCTTTCCTTTTGACCAGTTTCTTTTTGATTCACCATGTCTATTGTACATTTTGGATCTTATTTACTCTTTCAGTTTCTCATACTAGAGAGATAATACGATGCTTACACATGTGCTTCTGGTTTATTTCACTTATGAGTATTTTCTCGAGTTGCATCCATTTACCTATAAAAGTCTCCAGTTTATCCTTCTTTATGGCTGAATAGTACTCCATTGTATAAAAATACCACATCTTTCTTATCCATTCCTCAGTTGATGGGCATTTGGGTTGTTTCCAAGATCTGGCTATTACAAATTGTGCTGCTATAAACATGGGTGCACATATGTCGCTGTGGTACGATGTTTTTAATTCTTCTGGGAAGATGCCCAGAAGGGGAGTAGCTGGGTCAAATGGGACCTCCAACCCTAGTTTTCTGAGGAATCTCCACACTGACTTCCACAGTGGCTGTACCAGTCGACACTCCCACCAACAGTGAAGAAGGGTTCCTTTTTCCCCACAGCCCCTCCAGCATTTGTTATTAGTTGATTTCTTAATAGTAGCCATTCTTTCTGGGGTGAGATGGTATCTCAGTGTTGTTTTAGAAGATGCTAAAACAACCCCAGACATACTAAGCCACCTTATCTTTGACAAAGGTGCCAAACACATTCGCTGGAAGAAAGATAGCCTCTTTAATAAATGGTGCTGGAAAAACTGGCTCTACACATGCCGAAGATTAAAACTAGATCCATATCTTTCACCATGCACTAAACTAAATTCAAAATGGATCAGAGATCTAAATATTAAAACAGAAACATTAAATCTGCTGGAAGGTAGGATAGGTAAAACCCTTGGAGACATTGGTGTAGGCAAAGACTTTATGAATAAAAACTCAACCGCACGGGAACTATCCCAAAGAATCAATAACTGGGATCTCATCTTATTAAAAAGCTTTTGCACAGCAAGAGAAACCACCAACAGAGTGAAGAGACAACCCACAATGTGGGAAAAAATGTTTGCCAGCTGTTCCTCAGACAAAGGATTACTATCGAGAACATATAAAGAACTCAAAAAAATCAGACCTCCCAAATTTAAAGACCCACTCCAAAAATGGGCACTGAGATGAATACACATTTCTCAGATGAAGAAATACTAATGGCAAATAAATATACAAAAAAATGTGCAACATCACTAGTCATTCGAGAGATGCAAATTAAAACTGTTTTATTCTTGTAAGTAAATAATTTTAAGGTCCACAGTCAATGGCACAGTACACAGTGGCTGCAGGAGCTCCAACCAGCACATCAGTATTCAAACTCTTAGACAAAAGAAGGGAAAAAGAATACAGCCCCTTTACTTACAGATAATTCACCAAAAAATGTACCCTATTTCTTCTCATGCCTCATTGTCTGTAGTGTAGTCAGAATGTCTAAATCAAAAGTTAATTAGCTGAAAACAAATCTGAAAATATAGGATTTATTCCACTATTACTGAGGTAGAAGAGGAGACTGGCTATCGAGGAACAACTAAAAATCTGCCACAATCTATCAAGGTTCTCATATTTGTTTCCATGTTCAACATGCTGTCCTGTGTTGTTTCAGCTGAGATATATGAAAAGAATTAAGATTCATAGCCATGCATAACTGGAAGATAGAGAAGCATTTTCATAGTCTTTTCAGATACTGTTGGTATTCTTTGGTACTTAACAGGTGGTAGTTTCTCAAAGGGTAGTTGCAAAGTGGAGTCTGAAATCACGTTAATGTAATTTTTTACTGTGTACACTCGTAAGACAGTGAGAATGAAAACAGCAAATACTGTCTCTTACTACAAAAATAGTTCTTGTTTTGTAGATGCTGCAAAAAGGGCCTCAGAGATCCAAAGAATTTCCAAAAGCATTCATATAGATAATACTCTTGATTTTGTCTTTATTTCGAGGCTGAATTTTATGCAGTACAGTTTTATAGCTGCTCCTCTTCATATACAAATAAAAAATCACATAATAATCACATAATAGGCCTCTTATAGCTGAAAGCATTAGCAAACTTTGTGGGTTTGTTTTTTTTTTTTTTTTTTTTTTCTTTTGTTTTGTTTTTTTGAGACAGGGTTTCCCTAGGTACTTCAGGCTGGCCTTGAAATCAATATGTAGCCCAGGCTGGCCTCAAACTCATGGTGATCCTCCTGTCTCAGCTTCCTGCATGCTGAGATTACAGGAATGCACCACCACATCTGGCCAGCAAGTGTTTTGATGGTGAAGCATATATTACTAACTCTCCAGTCTCAATAAAATTGTCTTTAAACCAGCTTTCTAACCTCTAAACAAGAGCTGCATCTTTCAGGTCCTGTCTTCCTTCATATGGTAATCCTCCAATAATATCTGTTTCACTAAAAATAGGATAAGCAATGTTGCAGTAACAAAGAAAAACTGCCTAATTTGCTTAAATAAGCCAGAAGTCATTTACTACTGACATTTTGTGTGTAATTTAAATCATCAAGTACTCCCACGCAATACAGCCACTCAAACACTCCAGATCATAGGAGCTACACTTTTTAATGGTACCCTCTCTTCAAGAAGGTTTTGAGTGTTCTGCAGTAAGACAAGAAAGCACTAGATTTGATCACACTTGAAATAAAACCCTTGACCCTGGAACTGATACTATTGGGCAGAATTGATCACATGGCTGCCATCAATCAATAGAAGTCTCAGAATAACAGTCATACCTCTCATCTAGAATCAGGATCTGTGTATACAGGAAAGCACAGGGTCTTGTCTAATAATTTTTCCTATTTATAAAGTTAGTTTAAGCACTTTAAATTGTTTAAATCTGCATGTATAAATTTACTTTTTGATTAATTCAATTAGCTATTTGAAAAACAAACTTTAGTGAATACATAAGTTTTACAAACAAAATGAATTAAACTATTATTATTGTGACAATTTTTCAAAATCCCTTAGATATTCTAACTGTGTGTAATAAACTTTCATTTTAAGATCAGACATCTAAATCTATTTTCTAATAAAACATTCTATGATTAAAATTGCAAAATTAACATATTATTCTAATAGTTGTAGTTCTTTTTTAAAAAGCCAAAAGAATGGTTTCCTATTATAATTCAGAAAATACTAAGAAATAATTATAAATAATCAGAATTATAAATAAATCCAAATCTTCTTTGAGATGAAAGATGCTAATTATCTAAAGAAACAATTGTCTCATTTCAGAGTGTTTGGAACAATCTTTCAAATATTTTTACTACTGCCCTTTCATCTTGAAAAAGTGTTTTAATTACCTGAAATACCTGCTGAGTTACTAACCACATTGTCATCTGTGATGCTGATAAGTCATACTGAGGGCCAGTGATATGGCTCAGCGGCATAAGCGCCTGCCTGGCAAGCGCAAGGTCCTGAGTTCGACTCCTGGTACCCACATTAAAAAAAAAATCATACTGAGTTTTACTTATTATATATAACAGTGATCCAGAGCAAAACTTGGCAGTGATCATGTAGCCTAGATTTTAAGATAGGAGTTATAAGGATTTTCATATCGTATTATAATTCCTAACTTTCTTTATGTACTATATCCTGTTTTAGGCTGTTTTATAATCTTCCTCCATTCTTTCTAATTAGTGCAGAGAAAAGGTAAATGGTATTTTACTGGGTGACGTGAATCACAAATCTATATTGTCTTCATAGTCACTCTCCTAAGATTTGACAGTATGAGCCCACTAACAGCTTTAAAATAAAGAAAATTTAACAAAACTGAAAGGAAATTTTAACAAACCATTACTGTATTGAGAGATTTTTAACAAGGTTCTCATAATAATTGTGCATTGGGCCAAACATTAATAAAAATACAGTACATTTGGTATTCACAATTGCTATTTTACTGAATGACTATATTAGAAGAAAGGACAAGCATTTAGTAAATATATATACCTCTCAAGTATATGTGGAATGTAGAGAATATTAATATTAGAGGCATAAAAGAAGAATGAAAAATTTTAGAAGAATCAGTATCATGATAACAATCTGGTCTCCAAGTACAATATATCTGAGCTAAAAATTGAAAACAATAAGTTTAAAACAAAATATTCATGCGGATACAAATACAAACTCACAAAAAAGCATACATACACTTATCAGATACTTCACAATAACCAGTTGGTTAAAAATAAACCAAGAAGGAAATATGAATTGTTTGAAATTGAATAATACTTTCTTTATTGCAATTCAAGCAGTACTTGGAGAGGAATTTATAGTCTGAAATGCTCATATAGGAAAGGAATTTCCAAAAACTAATGAACTAATTATTGACTTAAGTTAGAAAAGAACAAATAAATCCATATAAAAGTAAACAAGTAGAGAAGAAGAAAATAAGAACAAATAGAAATAGGATTAACCATGTGCATTTTTGAAGAACAATACAATTTCTAAATATCTGGTTAAAACAAGCCAGAGGGGAAAAACATCAAGATGGCACAAATAAATTGTAAATATAAACTGATCAAACACAGTTTTAGAAGGTTAAATAGAATATAATGAAAAAGAAAATGTTATGCCAGATTTGGAAAAATTAAAGAAAACAAGCAGTTTCCTAGAAAAATATTTACCATATTTGCTTATGTATAAATAGGAGCATTAAATAGGTCCCAATCATTAAGAAATTTAACTGGTAAATAAAATTCAATCTCCATTCTACAAATAACAGGTCCCATAATTTTATAGATGAGTTGCACCAAATATTTTTTAAAATCCCAATATTTAAAAAAATTCTTTTTTATGAGACTAAAAAACCAAAATATGTATCTCTGGTTCCTAATTTGTGTTATGAGGCTAGAATGAACTTGATATTAAAAGCAGATAATACCAGAGTAGTAAATGGATAGACCAATTTTAATCACTAACATAGTGCAAAATTCCAAGTAAGATATTAAACCAGATATAACAATGTATAAAAGTGATAACAGTTCATGACTAATTTGGGTTCACCCAGAAGTCCAAGAGTGATTTACAACTATAAAATCTAACAATGTAAACTGAGAGGAGGGGAGCAGAACAAAGTGAGGGAAAGAAGAACTACAGCAAACATTACACAAAATGTTGAAATAGTAAGTGTTCTTTTGTAAATCAGGAACAATGTAAAAATGTTCACTGTCACACTTTTACTCAACTACACTGTACTAGATGTGGCATTCAGGGGCATATTAAAAAGCAATGTGAAGAAAGAAATCAAACTGTCCTTTGCAGGAAGTATTGTCATCTGTGTACAGCAACCCAAAAGCCACAAATTGTTGGAAGTAACAATGAAATTTAGCAAGACTGCAGATATAATATCAGATGTAAAAATTGATTGCATTTTTATACACAATCAAGACATGATACAGTTTTGAAAATATATCATTCGGCTGGGCGTGGTAGCACAAATTGATAATCCCAGCACTCAGAAGGCTGAGGCAGGAGGATTAGCATGAGTTCGAGGGCAGCCTGGGCTACAAAGTGAGTTCAAGGCCCCCCCTGAACTACATAGCAAAAGCCCTGTCTCAAAAAAAGAAATCATTCAAAGCAACTATAAAAATATTTAAAATAGATAAAATAGATGAATGATTTACATGAGGAAAGGTGCAGAATCTCACTGAAGACTATTTGTAAGGATCTAGAGAAATAGAAAGAGGTGCTTACTTCATGTTTAGGGACTATGTTAGTCAATTTTTCGTAAGTGTGACAAAATACCTAAGCATAACTGCTTTATAAAGGTAACATTCATTTCAGGTCAGTGTTTCCAGGGTTTTTGTCCACAATGGGCTGGTTCCAATCCTGTGGACCCGAAGTGAGGCAGAATTTTAGGGCAGAAGGGCAGGATGGAGGAAAGCTGTGTACCTGATGGCAACCAGGAAGCAGAGCAGGAAGGATCTCAAGAAGAAAGGACCAAGGGCCGTTACAGTCCTCATGCCATCATGATCCACTGCCTTCAACTAGGCCCCACCTGTTCCTGTCACCTCTGCTGCTACCACCTACATTGTAATGCTGTCAAATTATGATCTCAACAGGGGCTTAATCAACTCGACTAAGTTAAGCCTTCATGATCTAATCATTTTCCAAAACACTCTTTTGCCAAATAATGAGTTTTAAGGAACATATCAAATCCAAACCATAACAGTGACTCAAAATTGTAAAGAATAATCACAATTAATCCATGCAGTCAGTACATTCCCAAAGAAATCCCTATTAGAACTTTTGTTAGAGGCCAACCTGGGCTACTTGAACGTGAGTTCAAGGCTGATCTGAACTACATAGCAAAACCCTGTTTCAAAAACAACAAAATAGGGCCGGTGAGATGGCTCAGCGGCTTAAGCGCCTGCCCGGCAAGGGCGAGGGCCCGAGCTCGACTCCCGGAACCCACATACGAAAAAGGGGCCGGTGATATCGCTCAGTGGCCCGGGCGCCTGCTGGCGCATGAGGTCCTGAGGTCGACCCCCCGGTACCCACAAAAAAAATTAAATTAATTAATTAATTAATAAAAATTTAAGTTTAAATTTTTTTAAAAAGTGCATGCAAACAGGCATAAAAACTATTATAATTAGTACTTTCAGAAATAAGAGAAGACCTGATAATCATAAAAATATATTAGGATATTTTAAGAAAGGAATAGTCAGACAAGAGTAAAATCTTGAAAAGTCCATGCTATGACAGAAATTTAAATAGAAGTTAGAAGCAACTTACTAATAAGGAGAAAATTAAACAAAATGGTAAAGGAGGGTGAAGGTGAAGGAAGGCATGACAACTAGAAGACCAGTTCAAGAGGTCCAATATTCAAGTAAGACAAATTCTAAAACAGTCAATAGAAAACAGAGATGACTGGG
Organism: Erethizon dorsatum; assembly: GCA_028451465.1. Lineage (NCBI taxonomy): Eukaryota > Metazoa > Chordata > Mammalia > Rodentia > Erethizontidae > Erethizon > Erethizon dorsatum. Next base: position 22,701,672 of record CM051824.1, read on the forward strand.
AATAAATCTAGGAAATTTTCCTAGAAATGAAACACAATGTATTTGACCTGTAAAGAGCTCAGAGTGTGTGTAGCAGAGCAGGTAAAAACTGAACCTCATCATTGAACTTATTTGTGAACTTTTATAACATGGAAAAATAGAAAGGCCAGTTTTCAGAATGAAAAAAACAGAGAAGTGTGCAATTACAGGGGCCCAGTTCTCACGTTAGTTTCAGTTAACAGAAACCAGAGCAGCTTGAAGACCCCAGAAAGGCAGTCGTGAACATCTGAAGGGAGGTCATACGAGGCCTCCAGTTTTCTATACAGCCAAGTCCAACTAAGTGATTAATCAGGTGTCATTTTCATCTATTTGAGTGTTTAGAATTTTTTCCTTCCCATCGAGTTCCCTCACCAACATCCAAACTCCAGCTCAGGGAGCTAATTTTTTATTTGCTTCATTACATTATTTAGCAGCGTCTGTAGAACCACGGAGATAAATAACAAAAATAACAAGCTGGAGGAAATGAAAGTGCATTTTCCAAATTAATTTATATGTTAATGCAATTATAATTAAAATCTCAAAAGTTTTTGGAAGATCATAAGAAGAGAAGCTTGACAAAACATTTAAAGCTGTAAAATAATACTTGTAATCATAAAATTATTTTGAAATAAGAGTAATTGAATGTAATTTCACACCAGATAGTAAAACACATGTTCAATTTTCACTAATTTAGGCACTGTGGTGCTGTCACAAAACTTAAAAACAGTGAGGCTGAATAAAAGGATTAAAAGTAAATATAAGACCAGAACATCCTGTAATGTATGTTTTTCTTTTGTGTTAAAATGCAAGAACCATACAATAAATGCATCTGGGATAGTTAATTGGAAGGAAATGTAATCACAGTGTGTCACTTACACAATATAATACAAGATTAATTATAATACAAAACATAAAATACTTAAAATATAATTTAATATCTTCCTTCTAGTGGTAAAGACATTTCTAGGCATCATATAAAGATAAGAAACCAGGAAAGACTAATATTTTTTATTTTAAGAGAAAATAAAACAAAATTTCCTAATCAAATAATAAGAGAATAATAAGAATTATTACACTGTGTATCAATAATTTTGACAAAAAATAAAAGATTATGCTAAAAATGTATTAATATAAAAGTTTTTCTTTTGCAAATGAAATTTTCCAGTAGTCAGAAATTAATAGCATGTAGTTTATTTAAAGCATCTGTAGTATGAAAAGGGATGGTATTTAGGTTTGTCCATGTATCAGGAGGGCACTGCTTTATAAGGTTGGATAATTTTCCTTTGTACATACAGCATAAGCCACATTTTATTTTTACATTTGTCTGCTGATTGATATGTGGGCTGTTTCCTTCTAAGCACTAGATTTTGAAGCAGTTTCTTAATTACTCCTAATCACTTTTCTTCCGTGCTTAATTTCATTTCCCATGCTTTAAATTTTTAAATATTTTCCACCTTGCTGCCAAGTAAGCATAAAAGTACTGATTCTAACCTCTTGAGGTTATTAAATTTATATTTTTACTAAATTATACTTATAAAAGCAAAAAGACATCAATTAGATTTTTCTGACTGTGAATGTTATTTTTAGGAATTTCTTGTGTGAAGATGAACATTCCAAAGTCTGAATTAGCAAAAATCGCTTTCAGTATATTGTTAGATATTATTTAGAACGTTAGCTTTAAAATAATGGGTCAGAAAATATTATTAAAATGAAGTATTTTCCTTACGAATAGAAGTGCTTTGTGAGCATAGATACTGGTGATTAGCTAAATTATTTTCATGTGAAGGACAAAAAACTCCAAAAAAAAGATATTTTAAAAATGCCAAGCTTAAATTTTGTTTGCTCCATATCAGAAAGTATGTGTAGAAGAAAATTTATTTTCTCTTAAAAGTTGTTTGCAATGTCAGTACCAAATACTTTAAAAGACAAAAATGAAGTGTAAATATGCAACTTTCATTCAAGTTGATGATGTAATTTAACAAATATTTATTACATGCAAATTTTCTCTAAAAATTTGAGGTAGGAAGGGATATTAAAGAGAATTAAATTCTGATGCTTGAATTAAATTCCTTGTCAATATTTTTTCCTAAATTCTTTTGTAAAAATCACCTTTACATATTTTTATGTCTAGGTTTCTTTGTTTCTTTGGGGGTTTTTTTAGTACATATTTACTATACATAATGATCAGATTCATCATAGAGAATTTGTACCTGTATATAACATATCGTAATTCTTCTCTTTTTCTCATTCCCCTCCCTTCCCTTCAACACTTCTTCCTGTCCCCATTTACAAAATCTTTTCTACTTTTTTCTTTCCATTCTCTTTTTAAAAATCCCTTTTTCCTTCCTTCCCCTCACCTTCCTTTATTTCCCTTCCTATTTGAACATGTTCTTCTTACTTCCCATTATCTATCATCCATTTTGCTTCTTATTCATTTTGGGGGGATTTCACACAAAAGAAACAATGTTATATTTAAACTTGTGTGCCTGATTTACTTCACTCAAAATTATGGTCTTGAAGTGCATGCATTTACCTAAAACTGACCCAAATTTATCTCTCATTATGTCATAATTGTATATAAATACCACATTTTCACTGTCCATTCATCTGTTGATGGGCATATCGGCTGTTTTCAAGACTCAGCTATTACAAACTGTGCTGTTATAAACATGGGTATTCATACATCACTGTGGTATGATGTTTTTAACTCTTTTGGGAAGATTCCTAGAAGGAGAGTCTTAGTTTTATTAAAAATGAAAGTCATTAATATTTTCATTTTGGTAGTATTTGGTGTTTCTTTACACAAATAAATTAATGGAAATATTTAATTAATAATCATTTTAGCAGATAGTATACAATTAGTTTCTCTTTGATGTCATCAAAACTCTATTTCCTTAACTCTTCACATTTTTTCAGGTCTGTCAGGCCTATCCTATTTTATCATCCCTTCCTACTCAATTTTACAGATTGCTCTATTATTTCAGCCATTCTCATAACATTGTTCTAGACTGTTTTACTAGATTGAAATTGTCTCACACTTTCTTCACCTTGAAAATCTCAAGGTTTGGATAAGTGTGGTTTAGATAAATGTCCCCTAAAAGTCCACATGTTAAAGGCTTTCTTTCCTATCCTGTGGTGCTACAGGGAGGTATGGAACATTTAGGAGAGGTCAGGCAAGAAGTTTTAGGTTATTGGGGGCATAGCCCCAAAGATGATTGTGGGTCATGGGCATCTTCCTCTTTCTTCATTTCCTGGCTACCATGAGGTAAGCAATTTGTCCTGCCACCACCAAGTCCTGCCATGACGTACTGTAGTGCCATAGGCTCAAAGCAACACAGCAAATCATTATGAAATAAAATCTCCAGACCTTTAAGCTAAATTAAACCTTCCCTCTTTTTTAAATTGATTTATATCAGGTATTTCTTACAGTAGTAGCAAGATGACTAACACAATACCCATGTGAAAAGTCACTAAAAGATGCTGATAAATTCAAATTATGAAATAGAATAAAGTTGTATTTAAAAAGCACACTCTACATGTACTGATATCTTTTTCTGTTTCCTGCTTGGGTGATTTTGGAAATTTTTCTTTCCTCTTAGAATAAATTGTACTTGAATATAAAGAGCCTTATTGTGTCTCATTTCCTGCTACTCAGCAAACACTTTCAAATTGATGACACTCCGCTCTAGAAGTTTCCTCGCTAATGTATTTTATTTTTTTCTTTATGTGATGTCCTTTTTACTTTGAGTATTTGTCTTGTGATCTTAGATTTCAAAATTGTTTAATTTTTATATTGTTACAAATCTTGCTGCTTAAATCATTTTCCTTGCCTTATGTACTTCTGAGTTTGAGATAGTTTTTAAAATTTAATTTCTAATTCACCATTTAGTTCTTCATTCTATTTTCTGTTTACTAATCTACTTTTAAGTTTGTGATCATGCTTTTCATGTCAGGGAAATCTGCCTAAATCTCAAGGCTGTGTGTTTTCTTTTTTTTTTTTTTTACCCTTTGGTATGTATGCCTTCCACAGTTAACTTAGATGAGAATTTTATGCAGATTTTATTTTATTTTATTTATTTATTTATTTTTTCTTTTTGTGGGTATCGGGAGTCGACCTCAGGACCTCGTGCGCCAACAGGCGCCCATGCCGCTGAGCAATATCACCAGCCCCTTTTTTTGTATATGGGTTCCGGGAGTCGAACTCGGGTCCTCGCGCTTGCCAGGCAGGCGCTTATGCCGCTGAGCCATCTCACCGGCCCCATGTGTGGATTTTAAAAATAAGATATCAATTATTTTCAGGAGCATTTATTTTCATTTCTTGTATTAATTACTTCTTTTTAACATGCTTAACCTCAAGCAGTAATGATCTCCTGTTTTCTTTATCTTTACAAAAATTCACGTCTTTTCATATAATTTGGGACTGAACCGTGTTCTCTGAGAGATCTTTCTGTGTCCTTGTTTTAAGTATTCAGATCTACATGAATAAAGCAAAGGAAAAATAGCTCTACTTCTGTCTCATTCTTTGAGCCACAAGGAGGCTAACAGGAAGCAGTGAGTCATGGTTGGATGGTACCTGGATTCTCTTTCCACAAGAATAGGAAGTATCAGTACTTGTTTCTAAGTGATATCTTCACATCTTACTCTCACTATCCTCTCACACTATTTTAAAATTCACTGTATTTCCTCCTATAAATGTAAAAGACAAACATCTAGCTTTATTTACATAGGTAATCAGTGAATGTTGTCCCAGACGATGAAAACAGGCATTTGAACATTCATGGAAATCTCAACATCTCTTTACTAAGCTCCACTCATTTCTTCAGAGAAGCCACTGCCAACACTTAATTCTGGATTATTCTAGATTTTTCTCTATTTTCTCTATGCTCCTTTCCTAAGTAAGCTCATCAAAATGGATTTACATTCCATAAATGTCCAAATTTCCGGCGTATGAAATTGATGTCCAAATTTTATCCTCCTCACTCCTAAATCCTATACCTCTGCATGCAAATGTAAATAGCATCCTAGAAAAGTGCCTTATCCAGGATGAACACTCAATAGGTACACACACAATACAACATACAAGGTATATATGTGTATGCACTTATCACAGACACAGAACACAAAAATTCATATAATAGATTTGTTCTCTGAAGCCAGTTTATATAATATCACACTGCAAAGCATTTTTCCATTTTGTTTTACATTTATAATTTTGAAAATTTTTCTTTGTTAGTATATATTGATCTTATTAACTATGAATAGTATTCGGTTTCATAAATAGTTCATATTGCTAGACATTTGATAACTTTTTTTTTGTCATTATAATCAGGTTCCATGGTAGCTATCCTTGTACACATGGTGTTTTGCAATAAACCAGTTATTGGCAGCAGACGTATCCTTGTACACATATTTTTGCCAGGGAAGATTCAGAGAAGTAGAATCTCTGAAAGAGAAAACACTTTTATTTTCTATAGAAATTTTCATCTCATTATATATAAGCTTGTAATTTAAAATTTGTTGTGACGCACACCTGGAATTCTGAGGGCAAAAAATCTCTAGCCTAGTGCACCTGCAGCATGTATATTTATGAAGAAGTCTTGCAGAATATATTACAAAAATTTGCTTGAAATTGAGAAGGATGTTCTTTATAGCTAATAAAAATTTATAATGATGTGAAATAGAAGTGGGCCAAAGCCACCAGTAAGTTGATGTATCATGTATTTTTATTGAGTAATGTTATCAAAGTTGCACAAGCCGAAATGTCAACATGGATGCAGATAGAAAGAAGAATATTTAATAAGGAAAGAAAACAAAAACTGAATGGTTCATCTTCTGCTTCAAAATTTCCTGCAGTTATTACACTGGGGACCATAAAGTTTCTTATAATTTATGATATGAAGTGAAAAGACAGGAAATTAAGATAATGACACAGTTTTATTTAAAATTTCAAAGTTCTAGATATGCTACACATTTTTCATCCTGAGATGGACAGGTTAACAGCAGATAAGTATTTCTGAATAATTATTTTAAATTAATAATGCAACCAATTTTAGGTGTGTTACACCACTAGTAGTGAAAAATTATGTTATTGGTAAAGTTGACTTACTAAGATAAAAACACAAGCTATGTGTTTAAAAACCATTTTAGCATGAATGACTAAGACTATAATGTTTAATGAGCGAAGAGTCAGTTATCTCACCTCACTTTTCATTTCGGAATGTGGCTGTAAGCAAGGTCTGAAAGCAGAATAAACGCTATCCTGGAAGTGATGGGACTGGATATAACCTGGGTCAAACGTTAGGGGACGGTAGATACCAAAGAGGAGGAGTGCTTTGTCTAGTGCGAAGATCACATCAGAATGTCAGGGAACACAGACAAATCCTTAACTCAGCATCTGTCGATAGGAAAGAGAAATAAAATCATTAAATCTGCATTGTAGTATGATAGTGTATGTATTAGGAAAATTAACTTAAAGGTTCTTAAGCAATAGCACAATGGTAGTCTGTGTAAGCTCCGATTCACATCCAAGTGTCCTTGTAACCTTGTGCAAGTCACATTGCCTTCCCTCTTAACATCTCCGCTTGCTAAGGGAAGAGAAGACAATCTGGTCTCCAAGATCCTGTTCAGCTTCTCATTCATTTACTCTGCGCTTCTAAGAATCAAAAGGAGGCTGATGCTCAGCCAACTTTTTCTGCAGCCTGATGGCATTTTACATCCTTTTCCTTGCCAAAAACAAATGTCTAAATATGACTGGCTTGGGGGTCTATAAATTATGGTAAATTAGAGCAACTGCCAGAACTGGGAAGTGCAAAGAGTGTGGAGCAACCTCTTTCACAATCATTCCAGGTTATCAGAACATGTTGGTATACTCAGTCTTATTCAGTGCTTTAGCTGCTTTCCCTTCCCAAGTTTCATTAAAGACTTAATCTCAATGAAATAAGTGGGATAAACCTGAAGTGTGTAAAGCTGGTGGAATTTGCACTTGAGTCACAAGTATGCTTGTACCTTATTGCTGGCTAAATTTTATTCTTATCTCTATAATATATCTGGTTTTCAGCATGTCAGGAAAATGAACTTTTCTACTATTCTGGCAAACATTCATTATATCCATTGGATATATTTTCCTTACAAAATTGACAACTCCTTGAAAATATAGAGTCTATGTTTTTTTTCCTATCCCAAAAGAATTCAATGCACTTCTAACTTACATTCTCGCCATGACATTTTCTGTTGCTCTTGTTAAGAATTTTCATACCTGGGTCTATCAGGCACAGTGGTACAATTTACTTGTGAGTCAATTTTTGAAAAATGTGTATTTAAAATGTATTTGTCATAGTATCTTCACTGAACTTACTAGAGATTATTGATTTCTAAAAGAGGTTAGATTCAATAATTCGCTTTGAAGTATTGTTCATAATGGTGTCTGAAAAGAATGTCTGTGTGTATGTTTTATATATATAATATATATAATATATATAATATATATTATATATAATATATATATAAATGTATGTTATAAATTTGTGAGTAGATCTCCTTTTAAACCATACAAATCCTTTTGAAAACTAGATAGGCCAAACTATTTGTTCACTTAGGACCCAAGAATCCTTCTGGGAGATCAGGGATCCATCTCTTCGAAATGTAAATATTAAGGGGAGACTGTAGGATCTCTATCTCTGTTTCCCTAGAAAAGTAGGATGCTAACTTCAATGATCTCTTCGTTCCAAGTTTTTTTTTTTTTTTTTTTTTTTTTGTAGGTACCGGGGGGTCGACCTCAGGACCTCGCGCACCAGCAGGCGCCCGTGCCGCTGAGCGATATCACCGGCCCCTTTTTCGTATGTGGGATCCGGGAGTCGAACTCGGGCCCTTGCGCTTGCCGGGCAGGAGCTTAAGCCGCTGAGCCATCTCACCGGCCCCCGTTCCAAGTTTTAAAACCACCTCCTGTCATAAAGACACAAGTTTGGGTTTGAGGTTTGTTGTTATTTTTGTTTTGTTCTTCTTTGATTTTTGGTTCTGTTTCTGCTTGTTTCCTCATGATAAGGCCAATTCTCTAACATAAATGGTGAGCCCAAATACCGGATAAAGGTAGGATGAATTGTGTTGACGGTAGATGCACTCCAGACTTCTTCCTTAAGGACTCTACTGTTAATCTTGATGATGTGCATGTGATAGATTGTATCCTCTTGGCTATATGCAAGAGAAAGAGCCCTTTTGTCTGCAATTTCAACCTGTAATGTGTACATCATACTCTAGTTCCACACTTACTCAACAATAAAATTGTTTTCTTTCTCCACTATCTTTGTGGAGAGGTTTACAGAGTTAGAAAAATATTGGATATTTTTAATTGTATTTTCTCAGCATCTTTACTACTATGAAACAATTTCCTCTTGCCTTTCAAACAACCTGGCCTTCTTGTTTTGTATGCCCTTACCAGAAATCTATTTTTTCATACCTTGAAAAAGCAGTGCTGTACTTACATTCCTTCACATTATTTTCTTCCATACTGGCTACTGTGTGCTTTCACGTGCAACAGCCAGCACCTGCCACTCTCTGTAAAGTAGAATGGGTCAGGCTGTGAGAACTACTTGGCCTACAATCTTAAAAAGCTAAATCTTCAAATGTACATCACATAGGAGCAGCTATTATCCAATGATTGATGGTAGCAAAGAGTACACAATTCAGTTTTTTTCCCCCCATCAGCTATAATCCAAAGGATCAAGTTGAGAGGACTTGGCTCAATATGGCACCCTTGGTTGGCCTTTTACCCTTTGTATTTCCAGTACCACTTCCCTGGTAGCATTTTTGGAAAGATTCCTAATGATTAAGTACACAAACTTTTATCTCAGGCTCTGGGAAACTTAAGCTCTTTGCTTTCACTTTCAATGTCAACAACCAACCAAATTCTCTCTTGGCACACGCAGCCAGTCACTAACTTCTCCTCTTGTGGCAGGTGACTGCTCCATGGGGAAGCCAAAACAGAATCATCATCCCAGGGCTTAGTCCCTATTTCAGTTATCTGTTTGGAAAGATCATCATTCTAATTTGTTAAAGGAAGATAAATAAATGGTCCACAAACTTGAACTCTGACTGAAAGTTGACATTAGATGATCCTGTAACAGTAAAAGGACTTTAATGGAAGAAATTGTGAAATTCAGATAAACTCTGTATTTTGTTTGACAACCTGGTAGCACTATTAATTTACTTGTTCTGGTGGTTCTACTGTGGTTATGTAAGATGGTGACATCTGAGGATGTGGTGTGAGAGATGTAAGGAAACCTTTGTACTAACATTAGTTTAAAATTAAATGTTTTAAAATCATGTGCAACCTAGAGAGAAGCGGTCAGAAAAAAATGTTTTATTTCACAGCTTTTAAAGAAATGGAAACTTGAAAACAACTATGGAACATACAGCTTTCACAAAAATACTTTCTTGATAGGCCTCTCTGTTATGCAAATGTTAGGCAGAGATTACCATCAGAAAAGATGTTTGAATGATGTCTAAAAGTGCAGCTACTGAGAGCCATAATGTAAATGACTGTGGATGTTTTTAGTTGCAGTTTTGCAGGCTATTTTTCTTTTAGAGGAGTGGTTCTTTCTAAACTATGGTTTGAGGCTACACAACATTGGGAAACTGAGGTCTGTTTAGAGAGCAGTGTGTGTGTGTGTGTGTAGGAGTGCGTGCTCATGCATATATGCATACATATCTGCATATGCATATGTATTTACATATCCTAGTTAAACTAGTTCCTTGCAGAAAATGAAAGAGAAATTGAGAAGAATAAAGGAAAAATGTACACAATTGTCTGCTCTTTACTGGAGAAGGAGTTAAAACAAAACAAACAAACAAAAAAGGTATACTTGACAGAGGGCCATCAAACCAGGAGTGCCATATGTATGTGGCATAAAGAACAAAGATTTGAAAAAGGCATTGAAGTTAAACTATTTTGATCTGATATGTTTATTTTCTTGAGGCAGATTCAAAAGAAGAAAACATTACCAAAATCATAGTCTCTGATTTTTGTAAACTCTTCTGGATGACACAGAAGCAAGTTGACATTTGAGAGAAAAGCTCTATAAGAAGGAAAGAAAGCATATTACAGGAGCTCCAAAAATATTATCATGTACTTTGAGATGTGAAGATCTAATGTCAGATATATATTATTCCCTGTTTGTGTCATACCTATGTGGTATTTTGAATTCTGCATTAAAATTTCATCAAAGATTATAGTCTTATCTCAGCTTTCTTTTGGGAATTAGGGCTATTTGGATTGGAGAAAAAGGCTGGAGTAACCTTACTCCAAAGACAGAATACTGGTCATGGTAGTGACTGAAGAAAGAAAGGCTAAAATACACAGAATAGAGAGGGGTGACCAGTGGTGGAATGACCTTGGCAGGTGACGAAGAGCAGACAGAAACAAGATGGTAACAGGCAATTAGACTGGGTGATTCCTGATTTCCTCTAACACAGAATGCCCGAAAGACAGGGTTATTTGGAAGCCCAAATCCTGTTTAAGGATTCTCTAGACTTTACTTTTGCAAAAACTGAGAAATCCTAAAGAGAATGAATTATATATGAACATTATGATATTTTACTGAAGTTTTTTCTCATCTACCCTGTAACTAACATCATAGTTGGAAAATTTAATGTTCATATTGATGACAACCATTGCTAAAGAAAACATTATTCAGACCCTTCTTAATCTGGTAAGGGGGACTTCATTCAGAACTCTCACAGTAAGAGATCAGGCTCAACTCTAAATACAGCTGAGACAACTGGGGATTCATAGCGAACAAACACAATAAAGAGGTCTAGGAATTAAAAATGAAGTGACTAAGAGACATATCAAGAGTAAGAGGATTCTCACTAAACTGGCCTTACAGGCTTCTTGCTAAAGGCAGACCAGGGTGATTTGCTATAAAGGGCAGACGATACAATAACAAGCATGAGCAGATATCACCAAGGAGGTATTCTTGCCAGACTGACTTACCAGGATTCTTGCTGCCACTGGATTATGTAGACCTAGAAAAAAGAGGAGCCAAGGTAAAAGTCTAGTGGAAAATCTCAAAGGAGCCTGATTAAAGACTGGCCATGCATGGAGTTTTGGTCACTATATATCACAGCTATATAAACATTTCCTAGCCCACTTAAACTAGCCAGAGGTGAGTTATCTGATATAAACTGTAGTCAATATTGTCTTTTTTTCCAAAACATTCTTAATTTGTTAGATAATGTATATGTTAACTTAGTAAGTGCACAAATACTCTCACCTTTCAGTTTCCCTTTCAATGAAGTCCAAAAATGGATATATGTAGTATTATTACTAAGTGATCACTCTTTCCTTTATTTTAATATTTCTTTCTCTTCACTTTTAATTAGCAATCAACAGGTAACTTATTCAACAAGGATCTGTTGCATGTCTGCTGTGTCTAACACTAATTAAAAATGCTTATCAGTTTAGCATTCTAGATCCAGCTGTTTACACTGAGCATCAAATTTTCCAAGTTGGATTTTAGGTCCCAGAGAAAGGATATGATCCCAGAGATAGGATTTGTGAAAAAACATTAATCTATTTAGATGAAGCCCCCCCACCCCGCGGCAAGGTACACTAATTAAATAAAATGTTCTTAACCCTTTAGTGGATTGTCCTTTATCTACCTACACAACAAAAAAACTTGAGCAGATGCCACGTAGCAGGAAATGAGCCCTTGGAGAAACGAGAAACCATCGCAACAGACCTTGCCCGTAAACTCTCAGCTCCCGTTTTCATTTCTGCACGCTGGTTTCTGTGAGGTTTCACTCACTCCTGCATCAGTGATCATCAATTGTTTACAGCTCCTTTCACGAGGAGTTTTCCTCTCTTATTTGAATCTGCCCTGCACTCACATCTTCTTTCTGTCCAATAGAATGTGGCAAATGTGGTGCTAGACATCTTCCAAGTCTAGAGTCTTCCAGCTTCTTTTCCAGCTTCTTTTCCAGCTTCTTTTTTCACACTTTTGCGGCCCTGAGAGCCACACTAGGAAGCCGAGGCTACTACTAGAGAAGAGAACAGATCGAGCAAAGACATACTAATCTCAGCCCAACGGTCCTAAACCTAATAGGCGCCAGCAAACCCGACTAGTGTTTGCAATTACTTGAGTGACTTGAAGAGAAGAGAACTACCAGAATGAGTCCAGGTTACATTGCTGATCCACTGAACCATGAAAGAGAAAATGGATGTTTTGGAATAGTTTGTTGTGCAGTAGTAAACAATTAGTATAGTTGATGTTACTGACAAATACAATGAATGTTTAAAAATTTTATTACAGTAAAAATAAACAAAATATTGCATTAATCCCCTTCAATAATCCCCCTCTCCTTGAACACTGTTATCGCATTGTCCTTGCCACTTTCTGAGGCAGCTCTGGAAGTCCTCTCCCTAAAGATCTTCAGTTGTACTTTCCTACATGCCTTGATGTACCAAATCAGTTTAAAATATTTACCTTTCATGGTTATTTTGACTTTGGGAAAGAGCCAGAAGTATGGTGCCAGATCTGGTGAATAAGATAAATGAGAACACACCATAATGTTTTTATGAGTCTACCTTTCCAGTGGATGGTGCTTATCAGCAGCATTCATGCTCAGTGGTACCTTGGTCCATGAGCTTAATTCATTCCACGATTCTGGGAGAAATGGCCACAATTGTGTTCATGCAAAAAAGATGGTGTGGTCCTGTTCATCACCCAATGCAGAATTCGCAAACAAAAGCAAAATTATGCCAAAGTTTCTATTTGTGAACCAAATCGTTTGCAACAAAAGCATTCATGAACCAAAGTGCCATTTATATTTAATCATACTTCACAAAAGTTTTCATGAAAGAAAACATGCAGAACTGCTTATAAAATGGTAAGAACAATGGGATAAGTGTGTTGGAAACAAGGTGAAATATCTGAGGGGGATTAATGCTAAGATATTATGCTAAGATATTTTTAAAATTTAACCGTTAACTGTATATCTTGACCACATTTTGTAGACCTGTATCTTTTTGTCAGCAGGTTGCTGTATCCAGCTTTATCTGCAAAAATGGAAATTCAGAAGTACATCCCCCACTGCAGTCCTTTACCAGTAACTGGTAAGTGTGAAAAGGCTTAACCTACACGTTCTCCTGAGCTATACTGCAGGACAAACCAGAGGCATCTTCTATAGGAGTCTGCTGTATACTGCATCCTCACTTGCCCTCCATTCCCTCCCGGTCCATTTCTCATTCATCCCTTGAATTTGTCTGTCTGTTTGCTACATAGATATTTTGCAGAAAAATTTGTCTTGGGGTTTGACCAATTAAATGATCTGCTAAGAGACAGAATCTTATTTTGTTAGGTCACTCTCTAGTCAGACAGCAACAGGGATCCCATTTTGTTAGGAAGTGAAGAAACTTGCGGCATCATTTACAACTGTTAGGACTTGAACCTTTGGTAAATTGAGATGAGATACAGGTTGAAGGAGATGCAGTCCTGTATGCATTTGATATTTGAGAAATATTCAGGTATGCTAATCATAAAGATCATGGAGTGGGTTATCTGTTGCTCTGTGACATTCATGGTTGAAGAATGAAAATGGATAGCTCAGTTCAATCAATTTCAACTCAGACCATGGAGAGAAACTCAAAAGTCCTGTACAGCAGCATTGAAAGAGGCTCAACGCCCTTACTGGAAGGTGACCAGCTTAACGTTATACTCCAGACTTGATGGTTTCAGTGACAGACTTTCTAAGGAGACTAAATTCATGCCCTCAAAGCCCATTTAATTCTGAATCAGGGTCCTAAGGGAAAATATACACCCCTGAAAATAGGCTGGAGATGTTTGGATCTATGTACTTGAAAACACTAATAACTATTTAGGAAATTTTGAATATAAAATCCCTTTAATCAAGCTAGATTAGAAAAGAGGATGTAATAGCCTATTTTCATAGTGAGTTATCAAATATTGACATTATGTAATTGAGTTGTATGCATTATCATTGTTTTAGTTTTATAAAACACAATGTATAAAGCTTGATTTTAGTGTTTCACAAAATACATTTATAATAAACAGATATACGCACAATATCTTAATATAGCCAACAAATCCTATGACTTTAAGAAACTTTTCATTGTAATCTTCATGACTTTTTTAAAATTTTATTCTTATGTATTTCCTCCATCAGACTATTACCGAAGGTAATTTAATATTCCCCCATTTGGCAATACTATCAATTTTCTTTTACCAATCTTACAACAGAAATAGGCTAACGTGGGCAGCTTGTGTATAACTAAAATATATGTTTTATACATGCCTTCAAACTTCAAGAAATAGCTTGAAAATCAATGTACTACATTAAAAAATGCTATTTGGCAGCCTCAGTGCCTTAATGAGTTAATTAATCATTCCATAATGCTATCAAATAGATTAAATTAAGCTTTTATACCCATCTTAATATCCATTGACTTCTTGACATACTTTTTGGCTAATTTTAGATACATGTAAGGAACCCAATTATTTAAAATATGCTCCTAATTTTAAAACATTAAAATTATGATTCAATAGAAATGTATAAATACTCCAAATATTAATTTTAATAATAGTTATAATTTAAATCTCAAAATTATGTATTTCTGAATAAAAAGTTAAGTATCACCAAGAAAGTTCCTGAAAAGATTAGTAATGAAAGGAGTACAAGAACTTACTATCCCAAGTCTGAAACATGCATGTGGTATCCCAATAGATTTCTTTTTTAATTTCCAGAAAAAAGGTATCTGTGTGTGTTACAGAATCATTGCACTGATATTAACCAGTTTTATATATAGCTCTGCCATCTTTCTCCAGCATTCTTTTTGCAATGACTTTTTTTTCTAGTACATGTTTGCAGTACATAATTGTTACATTCATTGTGGGAAGGTGGTACATATATATAACTCTTAATAGAAATCATTTATGCTCCTTTAAACTAGCCTTACCATTCTACAGGTTTCCTTGATAATGATTAAGTAAATATTTGAAATGTGCTTCCAACATGTTTTTATGAGAATCTTGTTTTAAACCTTGAAAGTTCTGTGTTGACACTAGGTGTATTTGAATGCAGTGAGGAGAAGAGGCTAGAGGGAGGGAGTTAGGAGGAAGAAGTAGGAAATGAGGTTGGAAGTTATCAGAGGGGGAGCAGGGAGAAGACTTGAGGACTTTTCTGACCCTTGAAAGGATATATTCTTTTACTTCCAAGAATGTGAGAAGCATGGAAAAGTTTTGTGCAAAGAATGGCTAAAATATGGCTTGGTTTTAATGATATAGTCTTTACATGAAACAACCCAAAGGCATGAACCTTAAAGCAAGAAATATGCCATATTAACTACAGAAAAATTAAAATCTTCATCAAAGCCAAACTGCCATAAATGATGTTTAAAACTAATTAAAATAATCTTGGAGAAAATATTTGCATACATGTGACAAAGTATTAATAATACTTCAGTAAAAATTAAGAGCTAATTTTGTGTAAGTATTTGGCTAGGATCTCAAGACTTCAGACATTGTAATCTTACTCTGTTCTCGTTTCCTTTTTAATCTTCCAATAATATTGAATCAGGCATTAGCAAATTCAGTGAAATAGAAGATTTAAATGTGCTTTCATAGTTTGTCTTTCCTACTTTCTTTCCTGCGATTTTCACAAGAAAAGCACACCAGGGTCCTGGGTTTTAAGGTGATGAAGACGTTTGGAGCAGATATGTATCATGTATCTGACCAGATTTCTAGTGACCAGCAAACAGAGTAAAAGCCAATCTACAGATCTAAATGGAAGATAAATACTTGCTATATCAATATTCTTAAATTGCTTCTTATATAACTTTATTGCTTGAAGACTAACACGTGCTAAGGGTATGAAAGTATAAAATGAAAGTGATATAGACCTGTCTCTTTCAAAGTCCTCTGCTAATCCTTAGTACTCTATCCAACCATTGTAATAACAGTTAGATGAAGCGGAAGTAACAACCTCAAAAGATTGGAACTCCAAGAAAAAGAGCTTTATGTCTGTAATGGTGTTCCAATAAATATATTTCTATAATGATATTAGTTAGCATCCATTTAAGGCATAATATTTATGAGGGAGATATTCTTAGTTGTTTTCTTGGTATTTAAAAGATCACTAAACCCATTCTGTCTAAGGTCAAATTTCAGCTTTGTCACTTACTAGTCATAAGTGTTAGCCGGGTAAGTAACCTCCCCGTACTTATTCTCATGAGTAAATTCTGACTGATACATTGTACTTCCTAATTCATGGGATTGTTGTGAAGATACCATGTGTTTATGTACATATGTAAGGCATATAGAATAGAGTTGGACACATAGTATTTAATATTATTACCCCTATAACTTTGTTTAGTATTTGAAATAACCAATCAAGGTAGTTATTGTTATTTTCATTGTATAAGCCTGCTTGAACAGAAAGGTAGGATAGTAAAGGGGTTAAAAACAACTTTGCAGAAAGAAGATTCCGGGAGGAAAAAGATGGCGGATGAGTAAGAAGCAGGCAGCGAAACTCTTTCTAAAAGTTACCATTGGAACACGGGAATATAGCGACCAGGAAAGCGCAGGAGGGGGGGAGATGCCTCCCCGGAACCCAGAAAAGTTCTGAAGCGCAATCTGGGACCCCCGGCACAGTGAAGGGTGATTTCCAACAAAGAAGAAGGAGCAGACCGCGCGCGCGCACCTTCTACCATCCCAGGAATCGCAGCACGACAGAAGCTCAATTCTACGGACACACGGTGACAGCTGGCACCCAGGGAGCCCCCACGGAGGATCCTGAGACAGCGGTGAGGCAGGGGAGCGGCGGAGAACTGCGCTGGCCGGCGGTGAGTGTCTCTCAGCCACAGCTGCCCCGCGCCAGAGAGCGACTGGCTGGGCGCCATTGTGGGGGGTGTGGCGAAACTCAGAGCGGCACAAAAGAAAAACAGCGCTGGACACTCGTGCTCTGGACAGGGCAGCACGGGGCCTCTCAGGCCCACGAAAATGTGCTGAGGTCAGCAGGTGAACGAGACTGGTCTCTCAGCCACACCTGTCCCGCGCCAGAGAGCGACTGGCCCGGCGCCATTGTGGGGGGCGTGGTGAAAGTCAGAGCGGCGGGAAACCAGTGCAGGGAACCCGCGCTCCGGACAGCGCGCTGCGCCTCTCAGGCCCAGGGATAGTGAAAGGGCACTGAGAGCGGCAGGCGAGCTAGACTGGTCTCTGCCTGAAAGTACGGGCCTCTGCTCACCGCCCGCCAGAGGGCCGCTCCTGGCTTACTGGGACCGACCTGCACGGACCAGGACTCTGTCACCACACGGTGCCTGCCTACAGCAGAGTCAACACCTGGAACTGATTCTTTTTATTTTTTTTTTTTATTTTTATTTTTATTTTTTTCTCACTCATTTGTTTTTTGTTCTGGCGAAGGTTTTTTTTTTTTTTTGGTGGGGTTTTATTTTTGTTTTGTTTGTTTTATTGTTTTTATCTTCGTTTTTGTTTCTGTATGTGTATTTGCTCTTTCCTTCATTATTCTCTCTGGTTTTTTATATGAGTGTAAACAGCGCCTCTAACTTCTTTGTGATTTTGGTTGTGATCTGTTCTTCCTTTTATCCCTTCCTTCTCTTTTTACCACCAGTCCTCTGCACCAGTGTCCCAATTTTAGTGGGATCCCTCTTGGTCCTCTAACCTTACATCTAATTCCTTCCTATTCTCCCAACACTCTATTTCCTCCTTAACTCATTTTAAATTTAAACTCCTCAGGGAAAAATTGACATACATAGGACTTGTATACTGCATATAATTTTTCTGGTGTGTTTTAGATTTTGTTATATAACCGCAACTCTATACAGCTAAAAGTGGTAAATAACTGGTTAGCTCAGTCTGTCATTTTCTAGGCTGTGTTTGATGCTTTAGTTAACATTATAGCCAAATGTGAAATAATTGTTCTAAACATCTTTCCTTCCTGATATTTCGTGATTGAGATTGACTAAGGGACACAGAAAATACAGTGGCACAGTACCAAAGAATCAAGGACTGGGCCAAACAGGTAGCAACTTCACATACCCAACGAATTGAAGAGGTAGTATCTGGCAGAAAGCTCAAAACCCAAAAGCAAGCTCCACTTGGAAGATACTGCAGAGAAGTAGTCATCTTCTAAAGATCTTAAACACTAGCAATAAAGTAACCTACCATAGGTAATTTGCAAACATCACCCCAGGAATTAAAGAAAGGAAAAAATGAGACGACACTTAAACAAGATGCAACCCCACACATCCAATTCACCAAAGGCAAACCTAGGGGGCAACGAGGTGGGACAATCCGAAAGCCACCCACCTGGCCTATCTGAAGTGGTAACAACAAAGCAACTGAATGAGGCTCTGGAAAAAATTAAAACAGAAATAATCTCACAGATAACTGCAGAGATAATGTCCACATTGAAGACCATGCTTAAGGACACTATAGCTGATACAGACAAAAAAATAGATGAGCTTAAGAAAACTATAGAAACCATGAATGCTCAGCATAGGAAAGAAATGGAATCCATAAGGCAGATTCAAGCAGATATCCAAGAGAACAAAAATTCCATTGAAAGTATTTGTAGCAGATTAAGCCAATGCGAGGACAGGATCTCAGATATAGAAGACAGGCTTGCAATTAGTGATCATGAAAAGGAAGAATTCTTAAAAACAGCAAGGGACCATGAAAAATCAATTCAGCAGCTGCTAGATGACTCAAAGATAAACAACTTAAGAATAATTGGAATAAATGAAAAAGCAGGAGATAGCATCAATGACATTAAAACCTTGTTCAAAGACATAATCAGGGAGAACTTTCCTGGAAGAGAAAAGGAATTTGATGCCCCTATAAGTGAAGCTTTTAGAACACCAACTAGACATGATCAAAAAAAACTTCAGCCAGACATATTATAGTCAAGATCCCAGAAATTCAACAGAAGGGCAGAATCTTAAAAGCTGTTAGGGAGAAGAGACAAATCACCTATAAAGGAAAACCCATCAGAATCACAGCTGACTTTTCAGCACAAACCCTCAATTCAAGAAGAGCTTGGAATGATGTATTTCAAGCTCTAAAGGAAAATAATTTTCAACCCAGATTGATGTACCCTGCGAAACTATCTTTCAAAATTGATGGAGAAATAAAATACTTTCATGACAAAGAACATCTGAGAAAATTTATGACCACCAAACCAGCACTCCAAAATGTTCTGAAGGACATTCTAGAAAGAGATAGGAACCCCAACAGAAGGAATCCACCAGGCAGGGCAGATAATTAAATAGCAGGAAAGGGGAAAAACAAAGAGTGGGAACCAACAACAGGAAAATATCATGACAAGTATAAGTCAATACATATCAGTTTTAACCATCAATGTTAACGGTCTCAATTCACCAATCAAAAGGCACAGACTGGCGAAATGGATCAAGAAGCAAGATCCAACAATATGCTGTATACAAGAAACACATTTAATTCAGAAAGAAATTCATAGACTGAAAGTCAAAGGATGGAAGACAATACTCCATGCCACAGGAACCCAGAAAAAAGCAGGGTTAGCTATTCTTTTTGCAGACAAAGTGAACTTCAATCCAAGAATGATTCAGAGAGATAAAGACGGTCATTACATCCTTGTAAAGGGAACAATCCAAGATGAAGAGATAACAATCATAAATATATATGCATCAAATACCAATGCACCCAGCTATATAAAACAAGTACTAAAGGACATGAAAAATCAAATAAGCACTAATACAATTATATTGGGAGATCTCAATACTCCACTGTCACAAAAAGACAGATCAACTGGACAGAAAATCAATAATGAAATAGTAGAACTGAACCAAACTTTTGAACAAATGGACTTAGTAGATGTCTACAGAGTGTTCCATCCTACAACATCAGAATACACATTTTTCTCAGCTGCACATGGGACGTTCTCCAAAATAGACCACATACTAGCTCATAAAACCTGCTTAAGTAAATGCAAAGGAATTGAAATTATCCCATGCATATTGTCAGACCATAGTGCAATGAAATTGGAAATCAATGGCAAAAGATCTCACAAAAACTCCCTAAACACATGGAAATTAAACAGCACCCTCCTGAACAACCAATGGGTCACAGATGAAATTAAAGAAGAAATTAGACACTTTCTACAACTGAATGATAATGACAGTACAACATACCGGAACTTATGAGATACAATGAAAGCAGTCTTAAGAGGGAAATTTATAGCATTAAATACTTATATCAGGAAAATAGAGCAAGCGCAAATAAACAACTTAAGGGTGAACCTCGAGCTTCTAGAAAAAGAGGAGCAGGTTAAGCCAAAAGCCCATACAAGGGAGGAAATTATAAAGATCAGAGCAGAAATTAATGTATTGGAGACTAAAAAAACAATACAAAGAATCAATGAAGCAAAAAGTTGGTTCTTTGAAAGAATAAATAAGATTGACAAACCCTTATCCAACCTTATTAAAAAAAGAAAAGAAAAGACTCAAATCCATGCAATTGAAAATGAAAAGGGTGATATCACGACGGACCCTGCAGAAATCCAGAATATCATCTATACCTATTTTGAAAATTTATATTCTACTAAGATGGAAAATGCAGAAGAAATGGACAGATTCCTAGATTCGTATGAATTACCAAAGCTGAATCAAGAAGATTTAAAAATCCTAAATAAACCAATATCAACCAATGAAATTGAAGATGTAATTAAAAACCTCCCAACAAAGAAAAGCCCAGGCCCTGATGGATTCACTGCCGAATTCTACAAGAAATTTAGAGAAGACCTAACGCCCCTACTTCTCAAACTTTTTAATGAAATTGAAAGGGAAGCAATACTCCCAAATTCATTCCTGGAAGCAAGCATTACCCTGATACCAAAACCAGAGAAGGACCCAATTAAGAAAGAGAACTACAGGCCAATCTCCCTAATGAACATAGATGCAAAAATCCTTAATAAGATACTGGCAAACAGAATCCAACAAATCATCAAGAAGATTATACACCATGACCAAGTTGGATTCATCCCTGGGATGCAGGGATGGTTCAACATACGTAAATCAATAAATGTAATACACCATATTAACAGAACCAAAGACAAAAATCACATGATCGGGCCGGTGAGATGGCTCAGCGGCATAGGCGCCTGCCTTGCAAGCGCGAGGGCCCGAGTTCGACTCCCGGATCCCACATACGAAAAAGGGGGCCGGTGATATCGCTCAGCGGCACGGGTGCCTGTTGGCGCGCGAGGTCCTGAGGTCGTCCCCCCGGTACCCACAAAAAAAAAAAAAAAAAAAAAATCACATGATCATCTCAATAGATGCAGAAAAAGCTTTTGACAGAGTCCAGCACCTTTTCATGATAAAAACCCTACAGAAAATTGGAATAGAGGGTCTTTATCTCAATCTGGTAAAAGCTATCTATGACAAACCAACAGCCAATATTATACTAAATGGCCAAAAACTGAAAGCCTTCCCTCTAAAATCAGGAACAAGACAAGGATGTCCTCTGTCCCCATTCTTATTCAACATAGTTCTGGAAACTTTAGCCAGAGCAATTAGACAAGAGAAAGAAATAAAAGGAATAATGATTGGAAAGGAAGAATTTAAATTATCATTATTTGCAGATGACATGATACTCTACACAGAAGACCCCAAAAACTCCACTAAAAAACTGCTAGATTTAATAAGCAAATTCAGTAGTGTAGCTGGATACAAAGTCAGTACTCAAAAGTCAATAGCCTTCCTGTACACAAATAACAAACTTACTGAAAGAGAAATTAGGGAAACAATACCTTTCACAATAACATCCAAAAAAATGAAATACCTAGGAATCAACCTCACGAAGGATGTAAAAGACCTCTATACTGAAAACTACAGTACTCTGAAAAAGGAGATTGAAGAGGATATCAGAAAATGGAAAGATATCCCTTGCTCCTGGATAGGAAGAACCAATATAGTGAAAATGGCCATACTTCCAAAATTGTTATACAGATTTAATGCAATTCCAATCAAAATTCCAACAGCATATCTCACAGAATTAGAGAAAACAATCCTAAAATTCATTTGGAATCAGAAGAGACCTAGAATAGCAAAGGCAATTCTGGGCAACAAAGGCAAGGCAGGGGGCATCACAATCCCCGACTTGAAATTATACTATAAAGCTACTGTGATAAAAACAGTGTGGTACTGGCAAAAAAACAGACCTGAAGATCAATGGAACAGATTAGAAGATGCTGAAACAACCCCAGACATACTAAGCCACCTTATCTTTGACAAAGGTGCCAAACACATTCGCTGGAGGAAAGATAGCCTCTTTAATAAATGGTGCTGGAAAAACTGGCTCTACACATGCCGAAGATTAAAACTAGACCCATATCTTTCACCATGCACTAAACTAAATTCAAAATGGATCAGAGATCTAAATATTAAAACAGAAACATTAAATCTGCTGGAAGGTAGGATAGGTAAAACCCTTGGAGACATTGGTGTAGGCAAAGACTTTATGAATAAAAACTCAACTGCACGGGAACTATCCCAAAGAATCAATAACTGGGATCTCATCTTATTAAAAAGCTTTTGCACAGCAAGAGAAACCACCAACAGAGTGAAGAGACAACCCACAATGTGGGAAAAAATGTTTGCCAGCTGTTCCTCAGACAAAGGATTACTATCGAGAACATATAAAGAACTCAAAAAAATCAGACCTCCCAAATTTAAAGACCCACTCCAAAAATGGGCATCTGAGATGAATACACATTTCTCAGATGAAGAAATACTAATGGCAAATAAATATACAAAAAAATGTGCAACATCACTAGTCATTCGAGAGATGCAAATTAAAACAACACTGAGATACCATCTCACCCCAGAAAGAATGGCTACTATAAAGAAATCAACTAATAACAAATGCTGGAGGGGCTGTGGGGAAAAAGGAACCCTTCTTCACTGTTGGTGGGAGTGTCGACTGGTACAGCCACTGTGGAAGTCAGTGTGGAGATTCCTCAAAAAACTAGGGTTGGAGGTCCCATTTGACCCAGCTACTCCCCTTCTGGGCATCTTCCCAGAAGAATTAAAAACATTGTACCACAGCGATATATGTGCACCCATGTTTATAGCAGCACAATTTGTAATAGCCAGATCTTGGAAACAACCCAAATGCCCATCAACTGAGGAATGGATAAGAAAGATGTGGTATTTTTATACAATGGAGTACTATTCATCCATAAAGAAGGATAAACTGGAGACTTTTATAGGTAAATGGATACAACTCAAGAAAATACTCATAAGTGAAATAAACCAGAAGCACATGTGTAAGCATCGTATTGTCTCTCTAGTATGAGAAACTGAAAGAGTAAATAAAATCAAAAATGTACAATAGACATGATGAATCAAAAAGAAACTGGTCAAAAGGAAAGAGAGACTGGAATAGGGAAAAGAAAGAAGGGAAAGGGAAAAAAATTGTATATATATATAAGATGGTTAAGATAGATACACTACCAATTTTACTTAGTTCATTGAAGAGTAAGGTTTGTGCCAATAATGTTTGAACAATTGAATGCTAATATCTGGTATCCTGAATAACTAACTTAAAGATAGTAATACGTAATGTATTAACCATTGTTACCCTCCTATTATGTTGCTTTGAAAATTTGTTCTTCTTTTGATTTGTTTTGTTTTTTCTTCTCTTTAAAATAAAAAAAAAACTTCGCAAACTCTCTTTTTTTATTATGATCTTTTGCAAAATATTTAACCTCTTCGTGTCTAAGGTGGTTTAATTCACAAAGTTGATGTAGCAGTAATAATATCTTTCCTTAGGAATAAAACGTTTTTATATTGGAAGGCAACAGGAGTGTGTGTGTGTGTGTGTGTGTGTGTGTGTGTGTGTGTGTGTGTGTGTATAGGAAAGGTAATTCAGTTGTGAAATATATTGAAGGAGCCCTAGAAGCCCTAAATCTTTCACTCACGCACACACACACACACACACACACACACACACACACACAGAGTTGCAGATAATATTTTAAGTTATCAACATACAAATAGAAAAATAGACAAATAGTATGGACTGACTGTAATCAAATCATTTGGATAGAAAACCTTAAAGATTAAATTCAGTATTTTAAAATGCAATTTAAAATGAGATGCCATTTGCTAATTATTGAATTGGAATGGACTCGAAAAGCAATTTTGTCAGTGCAAGTGAGCTGTCATGGAAATACCTTCTCTTACATTGCTGACAGAGGAGGGAAGGGTGGTTTAGAGAGCATAAATTGAGACAATTCTTAGGCAAGGCAAGTTTTTAATATGTATCAATAGACTTAGATCATAATAGCCAAAAAAAATCAATGAGTGGATGGATATATTTTAGTAGAGTCAAAGAAATGACATTCAATATTACACAAGAGCAAATTTGTAATATACAAAAAAAAAATACATATATATATATATATATATATATATATATATATATATATATATATCAACTTGGGTGAAGCTCAGAAACATATTAGAAGCCAGAAAGAGTCATATATATTATATGATTCAATTTATACGAGATTTAGTAGTACCAAATAAAAGCTATAATGACAAAAATGAAAACAGCAGTTTCCTCTGGCAGGACTAAGAGAAAGTGGGCAAAAGGCAGCAGGAGGGAGAAAATTAGCTAGAAAGAAAACAGAGGGATATTCTAGGGCAGTGGTGGTAAACCTATGGCACACAAGTTTGTTTGTTTTTCTTTTAAGATGAAAGATGTTAATGTATGAGTTTTTTCTCAAAACTAAAACCTCAGTATTCAGGTTTAATTGAGGTGTTGGCATTTTGTGATAAATAAGTGGATTTTAGGTTGCAGTTTGGACACTTGTCTCTGAAAGGTTCTCCATCACTGTTCTAGGGTGATGAAACAGTCTATATTTTGACATAAGTACAATACTATGAATCTCCCATTTTGCAAATGAGGAAATTAGAGATAGCTGCATGGGTATATATATTTCTAAAATTTCCTTGAATTGTGCTCCTAGTATTTGGGCATTTTATTGCATGTAGATTTACCTTAATTTTAAAAGAAGATAGCAAGTGTTGTTAAAAGAGTCATACAATTTGCCTCAGCAATTTTAATACTGGGGAAGTAATCTAAGTGTTAAAAGATTTATATACCAGTAATATTAAGGTTGAAAAAGCTTATATTGCTGTCTTTTGTGGTTTTTTTTCCTGTGAAAAATACCTGACACTGTGTGATTTATATGCACCAGAAATTACTTTTCACAATTCTGGAAACTGAGAAGTTCAAGGTTAAAGATCTGGTAAATTTGCTGTATGGTGGGGGCCCATTTCTCATAGGTGGTGAGTTCCAGCCATGTCTGCCCATGGTAGAAGGGGCAAGGCAGCTGCCTGGAGCATTTTAGAAGAATGCTAATCCCATTCACTACAGTGAAGCTCCCATGACCTACCCCTGAAAGGCTTCATCTCCAAATAGCATCACACTGGGGATTAGCTTTCAACATAGGAATTGTGGGTAACACAAACATTCAGATTACAACAGGCAAGGTAAATTAGTCATTCCTGGAAACTTGAGAATGCCATTTCTAGGTGTACATTTCATAATATTTTAAAGGAGATTAGCTCAAATGATAAAATAATGGCCTAAAGAATTTTGGTTTTCTTTTCTAGCAATTGCTTAGAATATTTCAGACACTTCTCCAACACTTTTTTCCTTGTGTTTTAAAACACTTGAAATTTCTTTGATAGAACACAGACCTTCAGAATGAATAAAATTCAAGAGACCAGTATTCTCAAAAGTAAAATGAAACTACACTGTATTATGGATTACTTATTATAATATTGTCCAAACCCATAAAATGTACATCACCAACAGTGAACCCTATGTAAACTATTGAATTTACTAATGTAAATTATTGATGTGTCCATGTAGGTTCATCAGTTACAACAAATGTACCATTCTGCTGAGGAATGTTGATACTGGGAGAGTGAAGCAGGTAGTGGGAAATCTTTGACCTTCTGTTCAGTTTTTCCATGAACCTAAAACTATTCTAAACAATACATTACAATTTTAAATAAAAGTAAAATATCCATATTAATACCAGAGAGGGTAATACTTAGAAAAGTTTGCAATTTTAATACTTCAGTCTCCCCTTATCTGCAGTTTCATGTTTCATTTACCCATAGTTCAAAAAACTTTAAATGGAATCTTCCAGAAATAAATAATTTAAAATTTTAAATAAATTTTATTACAGCATATGGTAATATTTTTTTCTATTTTTCTATTATTTTTCCATCTGTTTTTAACTTTTATGTGTCCAGTGTATAAATTAAACTATCATATGTACACACATCTAGCAAAAATACAGTATACTTTACATGACTGAAATAGAGTTATATGTTTAAATGTTTAAGAATTATTATAATGAAGGACACATTGCCATTGATCCCCCTCACACTAGTCCCCATCACTTTGAACACACTTATTCCATTGTTCTTACCACTTTCTGAAGCAGTTTTAGAAGTTTTCTTTCCTGAGTGCCTTTACGAGGTATGAACAAAAACAGGGTGAATGCTGCTGCCAAGTGCCATATGACAGGAAGGCAGGTTCCTAAAACCATTTGGTGTGCCCTCATCTATCTTATTCACTGCATCTGGCACCATGCAACTTCTGGCTCTTCCTCAAAGTCAAAATGACCATGATAGGAAAAACATTTTGAATCGATTCAGGACACCAAGGCAGCCACAACAGCACACCTAAAAAACTGGGAGAATGAAGCACATGGGAGTATTTTTAGGGAGATGTGTGCTCAAATAAGTGGGAGTACTTTTAGGGCAGTTAATGACAACGCATCTTTTACTGTAACACAATTTTTAAATTTCAACATTCATTGTATTTTTTTATCACACGATGTATATGGTGTTCAGTACTATCCACAGTTTCAGGTATCTACTTGGGATCTTGGTATGTGTTTTCCATGGGTGGGGAGTACGGTAGTAAGGCTACTTGGAGATTGTTTCTGCAACAGGCAAGTCTCTGGATTGAAAAAAATAGCAAAATTTCTTTGTCTTAAAATGATAGGGAAAGATGTTTGCATGAATTCTATATGCTCCGTTGGGCAACTCTTGCTCTCCTGTGTTACTCTGTGTTATGGTTTTTTCTGGGTACACTTCTCACTGCTTGTCTAGCTCATCTTCTCTAGGAAGAAAGATACTGTGCAAACAAATAGGTATCACAATATTTATTTTATGATTGTTTATAATCAAAAATTTAAAATATTTATTTTATGATCATATTAAAATATTTATCACTGTTTATAATAAAAAAATGTAAGAAGTCTAAACATCCAAAAATAAGAATATACTTTTCTAAATGAACTGTAATCATGAAATTAAATATTATAGAAATGCATACTGGAGAAACAATTCCAGTTCATTTCCTGCCTGCAGTGTGATCTTGGAAAATTTACAAAGCCCTAGTTTTCTCCTGTGTAAACTGAGGACATTAATAGTTAAGAGTCATTGTAAGAATAGAATTGCTTATTATTATATTATCATAGAAATTTATTATTTAATAAAATGTATGCAAAACTAGAAAAAAGAAATATAGAAATATACATACTAAAATTTTGACATAGGTTTTGAGTGAAATGTTTAGCAATGATTTTTTAATTTCCTCTTTAACCTTATTACTACTTTAAAAGTTTTTATCATGAATATATATTTGTGGGATAGAAAGTAAAATAAAATGATTCTTTGCAAGATAGTTTGTTATGTTACCAGTACCATTCTATATGTCCTTTTCGAGAAAGAAAATAAATTCAAATGCTTAAATTAATGATAGACACTATGCTTTAGATATAGTTGAGTACACACCCCCAGAGTTCACGTGTTGGAAGCTTCTCCCTAAGAATGAGGATGTTGGGATGTGTAAGGGGTGGAGCCCAGCAGAGGCCATTAGTCACTGGGGATGTTATGATCTGATGGAATTGAGTTTGTTCTCATGAGGCTTTGGTTAGTTCCTGAGACACTAGATTATTATAAAAAAGAAAACTGGTCCCTTTTCACTCTCTGGCTTCTAGTTGTCATACGACGTTTCCATGTGGTTCATGCTGCCAGCATGATGCCATCTGCCATGAGATGATACAGCCAAGACAGCCCTCACCAAAGCTGGCACTTTGCTGTTTGCACTTTCTGCTCCCAAAACTGTGAGCTAAACAAACCTCTTTTCTTTATCAATTATCGAGTCTCATGAGTTTGATTACTGCAATGAAAAACAGGCTAAAATAATAGACAATGTTAATACTGAAATGACAGGTAAATTTTTAGAAATAAATTATGTCTTAGAACTCCAAGCATTCTGTTCCCAACTATATCAGTAGAACAATCTATAGGATTTATTTGAATTAGCTTTAAAAACATATTTTTGCTTTAAATAATGGTTATTATCTGATGAACTCCGATTCATAAATGTTCATTCAATAAAAACACGCTGAGTAACATTGTTTGAAAGACAACATAGGTGCTGTAAATATGAAACACAACTTGTGTTGACAACTTTTTATTTTCTTATAATTAAGTAATAAACAGGTTAAGAACTTTTTTCCTTTCTCATAATTAAGTAATCACATATCCACATAAGCTGTGTGACCTTGAACAGCTCACTTATGAAAATTACCAAATCAGTATCCGTAGTATCCAATGGAAAATAAACATTCACAGTTCTCTCATAATAATATATCTATGGCAAGATCAATC
Organism: Erethizon dorsatum; assembly: GCA_028451465.1. Lineage (NCBI taxonomy): Eukaryota > Metazoa > Chordata > Mammalia > Rodentia > Erethizontidae > Erethizon > Erethizon dorsatum. The sequence goes on from CM051824.1 coordinate 22,730,464, forward strand.
TTATAATTAGCAATTCTGTATAAAAACTACAGGGTCCCAGACACTGTGATATACACTGGGAATAGAACAGAATAGAACAGGCATAAGTGTAGCCCCATAGAGTTTATGGGCACAGGAGGAGTACCAGTAATAAATAACTTCAAGTTGTGATATATGTTACAAAGCAAAAGAATAATGCACAATAACAGGAAGAAAATAGGTGGGGTCGGGAGAGTAGAGATTGGAGTTAGTTGGGTGATGTTTAATAGGGAACATATTCCAAGAAGAAGGAACAGCATGAATGAAGTAAGAAAAAACATGATGTATTTGAAGAATTTAAGGAAGTAAACTATAGCTGACGCATAGTTAAACTGGAGATTGGATTAAATAGACTGGAATCTGTACATATGGGGCTTTCAACAAGACTTGATGGACTGAATCCAAGGGAGGACAAAATATTCAAGATAACAGTTAATGTCTTGAGTAGTTGAAAAGATGGAGATGTAATTAAGTGAAACTCATCAAACTGGACAAGGAGGAATTTTAGGAATGAGATTAAGAATTAAATAGAGACAGGGACATTAAATAGGCAATTAGTGAAACAAGATCATATAGTAAATCCTACTTAGTGGTAATGCACTTAATTTTATTATAGTCTACATTAAATTTCTTAAAACTTGATTTTTGGAGTCTTTAAGTACACATCCTTGGTTTCTCAGATTTTACTCCTGGAATTATACTAAATTCATAAAGTTAATTGGGAAGTCTTCCTCCATTCTCTATGTTCTAGAAAACTCTATGTAAGAGAAATAATCGACATATTGAAGTTTTCCTTGGATTTACCTAATAATTGTGGCTAAATTGCTTTTTAAGTGCTGTTCATTAGCTTTCAAATTTCTGCTCTAAACATCATTGAGCTGGGGTGGCCAACTTTTCTTCTGTGAATCTACATTTATTTCTTCTAAATTTCAAATTTAAAAAGCCACAAACATTAATATGTGTTTCCTTTTAATGTATAGATTTTTCTTACTTTTTTTCTTTTTCATTTTTCTTAATAACCCTCCCCAGAATTTATCAGTGTTGTGGATCTTTTTCAAAGAACTAGATATTGGAAGTATCAGGATACTAATGTTTTCTATGTTATTTCAATTTATGCTTATATCTTTATAACTACTGTACCTTCTGCTCTCCTAGGATTTATTTATTTTTTCCCTTTTAACTTCTTTAAATGAAACCTTACTGGTTTTCATATTTTTCTTATTCATGCTGAGTATTTGAAACTATGAGTTTCTTTTGAGGAAAGATTTGGTCACTTGAAGTTTATGTATTTTCATCATTCTGTAATTTATAACTAGAGTTTTGATATTTTTCAATAATTCAAATATTTTAAAGACTTTCTAATAATTTTTCACATATTTCTTTATCATTTTGTTTTTAAATTTTCATTTTACTGCATTTTTTAGGAACTTATTGATGATTCAGAAAAATTAGCAATATAAAAGTAGAGATGGAGTATGAACTACTACCCAAAAAAAATAATGTATAGGAGGGTAAATGCTGAATAATTTTATTTTTAATAAAAAGATGAATTTATCAAATGGAAGTATCATCATTAAAAACAACACAGGATTGCAAGAATTAGTTGTGGCATAAGTAGGAAAAATGTACCTAATATATTCCATCACTGAATGAAAATAAAATTAACACACAAATAATATTACAATACACTTGTACACTATGAGAAGAAGAAATGGTATACTCAAAGTCCATCAGTATGTGTGGACATATAAATGCAGGGAATCATGAAAAGACCTAGGATTGTCAGACTTCAAAAAATGCGTAAGAATTTGACAGCATAGGAAAATTCTAATTATATCATGATATGGCTGAATATAAGGCTAATATTTTTATTATACTAAATGAGTTATCACAGATCATATTTTTCTTTCATCATCTCTTAGATTAATCACATTGCCAAGATTGTCAGTTCCAAAGCAGTGAAGAGGTATTTGTCATTAGAGGATACACTAGTTAATTTTGTCAGATTTCCATTCAGTTTTATTAATATGTACATCTTCAGATAAATCTACTTCTCTGTCACAGTATACTGTAGCCATTTTAGCCATGATACAGGAGGAAAAAAAAGAGACTCTGACTGGCTGGTCAAAGTAACTGCCCATGTCAAAATTTTATAATTTCAGTACAAAATTTAACTTCTACTGAGCATTGGTGAGGTGCTACAAAACTAGAAAGATATCATTTATGGGTATTTCTCATTTTATTACATTAGTTTTACTAAATTTTAAACTAATCAGACACAGGTTTATAATTCCATGTAATGAAAATTTAAAACTTGTTCTAATATTTTTTCTGAATCATTTTTTAGAAGCATCCTCCCATCGATGTGCGATAATGTTGCACACCTCTAATAGGCATTAAATGCTTAGGGAAGATGAAAGAAACAGGTTGGATACTGGGGAGTCCTAAGCAAACAAGATAACTTGTGATTTGGCAAATGAGACTGAAAATAATAAAAAGAAAGAGTTCTTCAAGGAAGAATAGTAATGTAAATTCACAGTTTATTTACACGGACATCACCATAATGTGGGTACAAATATCAGTTAAAATGTGTCATCATTAAACAGTCAAATACTTTGGGCAAAGCACGATCATTTTCAAATGATTATGAAAGTTCTTTACCCTTTGGCAAGGGATTGCTTCATGCGTACAATAGTGGTCAACTTTCCATTGTAATGGCAAAATACCTAAGATAATGAATTTTAAAAAGAGGAAAGATTTATTCTGGCTCATGGTTTAAGAGGTTTCAGTCCATAGTCACTTAGCTGCATTGCTTCAGGTCTGTGGCAAGGCAAAACAACTTGTCAAGATACACCATGGCAAAGCAAAGCTCCTCACCTCATGGCAACCAGGAAAAAACAACAAGAAGGGGCTGGGGTCAGAATTACCCCTTCAAGCGTATGCCCACTACCTCCTAACAATGTTATCAGCTGGGAAAAGGACCAAGCCTTTCAACATAGGAGCCTCCAGGAACATTTAAAATTTAACCAGTAATATATAGGCACATGATAAAACTTGGACCAATGAGATGTGAGACTAGCTGCTAGAGGAAATCTGAGAGGACTTTTCTTAAAAGGAACAATAATGCAGGATCATTTTGCCTGTGAGATTGTTACCTGCTGCTAAAGCCTACAATTGCATGAATAGTGTTAGAACCCTGAAGAGAGTCATCCTAAGAACTAGTGTGCTGAGGATAGCAAGAAGAAAAGAGAAAAGAAAAAAGAAAAAAGTAAGCAAATTAATTGGACCTGGACCTGTACTCCTAAGTTAATCCAAAAGAGTATCTGTTATGTGAGATAATAAGTGTTCTTACATCAATTATATTTTTTCTTCCGACTTGGTAGGAGTAGTGGAAAACTGTGGGATTCTATTACTGTACACAAGTTTCAAGTCTTAAGACTGTGGGAGCTGTTTAGCTGGGTGGGTCTGCCTCATCTTCATGAGTTTATGTCAAGCTATCTGTTGGGGTGCAGCCTCAAGAGACTTATTTGGGGCTAAAGGTTCAGTATCCAAACTTACATCAGTCAGGCAGGAGACTTCAGATCTTCCCACTTGGACATCTCCATGGAACTGCTCATGTCAGATCAACCCCCAAGCAAAGGATCCCAGAGGAAGAGAGTTCACTCAAGATAAAAGATGCATTTCATTAGCGAACCATGCAAATGCCATCACTGCCCCTCTATTCTGTTTGTTAGAAACAACTTACAAAGCCCAGCACATTTCCAAAGGGAGGGGAAGTGGAGCCACTCTGAAAGGAGCAGTATAAAAAACATTTTGGGGACTTACTATCTAAAGACATGTAAGCTTTATTTTCAAAATTAAAAGAAAAAAACTAAAATATCCAGCTACTACTAGTTAATGTAGTGATATGTCTGTTATCGGCATCTATCTTCTTTAAGTGTCAGGGAGTAAAATCATTTGCTAAAAGTGTTTTTGAGAGGCGATAGGTTTAGAGGTATAAGTAAAATTGAATGGAGTGGCCATTTGGGGAAATAATAGAGTACTAACTATAGAGAAACAAATAAAATGTTTTGAAAGCTACAAAATAGTTCTATATTGTATACATAATTCTATGTATCTCTATGAACACTTTGATAAAATGGATGTGTTCTCCAAAAATAAGACTTACCATAGTTGTCTCCAGAGAAATTCGTAACTGAATTTTAATCTGAAGACACTAAGAGCAACAGAGAATGTTTTTAAGTTTTCAAGGAATAAATCACTCTCTCCCCTCTCTCTCTTTCTCTCTCTCTCTCTCTCTCTCTCTCTCTCTCTCTCTCTCTCTCTCTCCCTCTGTCGGTCCCTCTCTGCACTGCATACAAACAGCTTAACCAAAAAGTTCTTCCAAGTATTTATAAAATCATAAACTTTATTGATATACAAACTCAAAATTTACAAAGAGGAAAAATAATGATTTCCCACAATTCTACAGAGTTAATCATTTGAAAAATGAAAAGAGATATTTAAAACCTGTACTTCCCTGAGGCTTTCATATGGCAATGCGCTTTGGGTATCTTTACTAGAAAGGGCTTCCTTAGATGTTTGATGCAGGACTTTTAGTTTAAAGAACTTGAATTATTTTCTAGAATAGTATGACAAATATGGCTTTATCAGATAAGCCTTAGTAGTGTGTTAGAATATTTAGGTGTACTACTAAAAGAATATAGCTAACAGTATTTTCCAGAAAAGCAAAAAGGGCTTAGTATTAGATAATATACTGATATCTTTTAATACACAAATTAATCAATGATGGTAGTAAGTAAAAGTTGGTTGTCCTGATAGGTATCAGAAAGTAGTTTGACAAAATTCAAAACCATGTCTGTCAAGAATTCCCTTAGCATAACAGAAGTATTTATCACAAACTGACAGCCCAGTTTATAATTAAAGGTTTAAAAAAAATCAGAAGACACATGGAAGTCAGGAGAAAGAGAATCGTAAATGGAAGGAGAACCATCTTCCAATTACCTCCCCATTCCCTGAAGAGGATCCACTTCAGAATCTGATCTTCCCCAAATTAAACAAAAATCTGTCATTTCACAATTGGCCAGCACTTTGCATTGCTAATAGTAGAGAAACTGGAAGATGGCCCATGAGCAAAATTTACTTCTTAATGAATACACAAAGTTTTTTGTGCACACTAAAGTATCCAAGTATCTCAAATTTTTTACACTAAAATTACAACATGTATTTGAAATCTTCCTGTGGTTGGGGAAAGTGGTAAGATACATACGTTTTTCTGGGAGTACTCAAGCTAAAAGTAGAAAGGTTTAGGGAAGAGCTGTTGTCTTAGTTACTTTCCTCATTGCTCGCAACACTCACACGTTAAGGGAGGAAAGGTTTTCTTTAGCTCACAGTTTGTAGAGGTTTCAGTCCATCACCAGCTGTCTCAAAGGCAGTGTGGATGGCAAACAGGCATCACAGAGGAGAAACTTCAAGGCACCCAGAAAGTAGCAAACCAAGCAAGGGACTTTAGTGGCTACTCAGGGGGGGTAGCACTCACAACTTTAATCCTAGTGCCCTTGATCCTAGCATTGTACTATGAATCAGTTCCAGAGTCACACACTCTAGATCCAGCTACTTCTGAAAAAATCCCAACTATGACTACATGAGGCTTCGCGGGGACATCTAGACACAAGCCACAACATCTGTCTATATAATAAAAGAGAAATGACTCAGGAGATATTCTATGTGGAATATTACAGGTAATGACTCCTATTGGCGAATTTTAAGTCTTTTTTCAGACTTGCTTTTAATGTAAAGCTCCTCCTTCTGCTACCTGTATTTAAGACAAAATTATGACTGCTTTAGAATATGGAGGAGGGAGGACAAGGACTAAAACAGAAACCATGATGAAGTATTTCGACTATATCAGTCTAACTTAGACTGAGAAATGTAGAAATGAGATGAAACCACCATGGAAATGTAAGCCCCAGAATCCTTAGGAACAGCACAAGGGGAGGGAATTCTCACAGAACATGGGATGGGAGTCTGAGCTGTTTGGTTTAGAAATTGAGAGAGGTGAATAGATATGAGTTTGGGGTACACAGTAACCTGGAGACACAAGATTTCACAAAGATAGTCACTATTCTCAGTATTATTTAACTCAGCTTCTACGTTTTTATTCCCTGCAAGTCTATAAGGAAAAGAAATGAAACATAAGAATATCAGGACCGAAAGCTGAAATATTATTTTCCAAACAGGGTTGTGTATCTTGAAACCGCACAGAATTATTGAGAGTATTCAGTAAGGTCTTCATATATACAAAACTATCAGTGTTTCCTTTTTCTGGCAAGAACCATTTTGGAAGTGTGATGATGAAAAGATATCATTTACTATAGCAACCGGAACAGGGTTGCTATATTTAACAAGTTAAACTCTAGGATGTCCAGTTACTTTTGAATTTTAGATATAGAATGAATAATTTGTTTAGTGTAAGTATGCCTTATGTTATATTGGGACATAAATACACAACAAAATTAACTTTTTATCTTATTTTTATTATCTTTATTTTTATCTTAAATGTACATATTACTTAGCATTCTAAATTTTAGACCAGAAGTATAGAATATCACTTCAAAAATCGGAGTGAATGGGGCCGGTGAGATAGCTCAGCAGCATAAGCACCTGCCTGGCAAGTTCGAGGTCCTGAGTTTGACTCCCGGAACCCACATACAAAAAAAGGGCCAGTGATATCGCTCAGTGGCATGGGTGCCTGCTGGCACGCGAGGTCCTGAGGTCGACCCCCGGTACCCACAAAAAAAAAAAAAATCGGAGTGCAGATCACCAGCTCCACCATTCAACAATGATCTTCTTTATGGCATGTACTGTACACCTTTAAAATCCTTTACAGTTGCATCTCAGATGTGGAATATATCTTTTAATAATTAAAGTAAGACTTGATTCTTTGTGGAAAAAAATATTGCCCATATTTTTGGTCTTTCGGCATCTGGTTGGATTTCCCAGGCATCCCATTTCAAAGGTTCACACGTTACCAGCATGGAAAGAGAAAGGTTCTCTCCTCCCTTCCTCCACCCGCTCCCACCTGCTCCACTCACAGGGCCTACACGGTTGGGCTGGCTCCTCAGAGATGCTGGATGCAACTCACATGGGCAGCACGTTGAGTCCTCCCCGAAGGACTTGGAGAACCAAGCAGGGATGCTCAGGCCGCATTTTTGAGAAGTCTGCTATAGTGCCTTAAACACTGACCACAGAGCAGGACAAGAAACCAGCTGTTGAACTGTAACATCCCTGAGCTTCAATTTGCAAAGTTGAAGAGAGTGCAGTTGCTACTGTCTGATGAACCACGTTTCCCTGAAGGGTGCTGTGTTCTTGGGAGGCAGCCATTCCGGTATTTCAAAGATTAAGTTATAACTGAACAATGTATGAGGATGCATAAAAAGTAATTTTACCATTTTATAATTACTTTTAATTAACCATTTTATAATTACTTTCTCCGTGGTAATGCCTCTGGGCCTGATTGTGAAAACAACTATCGGCTGGAAATTTGCATATCAGTAATAGGCCTTAACGTAAATGCTATAAATGTAGCTATTTCTTGGTACTTATTTGGCATATCATTCAGTCCAACTATACCTTACTCACTCACAACCTTCTTCCAAATTTAAAGGAAAAATAAAAGGACAGTATGCCTTTTATAAAGAAAAACGTTTGAAATAATTACAGATTATTTTATTCTGTAATTGTTTATTAAAACAAAATGTCAAATGTTTTCTTCTTGGCTGTCAAGGTCTTGTCCAGTCCCACCTTTACCACATTACACCAAGTTCTCACCAATGTCAAGGAAATGTCATCATGCAGGAAAGTCTGTGTTTAAAGACGACATAATGCTCTTTTCTCTTTCTCTGCAACTGATGATTAATGATACAATATTATCAATTAGATCAATTATACTGCTTGAAATAAAAACAACAAATTTTTAAATGCCAGAATGCAGACTGATAGACTAACCCATGGATTTACAATAAAAATGCTTTTAACAGAGAAAAGGACAAGGAAGCAGAACGTCTTTTGTTGCTCTGAGACTGACTTCCTCCACATCACCTTCGGTGTGGACGGTGATCCAAGACACCTTCACCTTGTGTTAGGAAAATTAACTGCAGGGTGGATGACCCTGGTGTGCATGTGCTGGCCACAGCTAGCACATTATGGCTCATTGGAAGAAACTAATGAGAAAATTATTAATCACTAAGGGAAGTTTATTGTTCTCCATTAGCCAGATACTGACGTGGCAGTCCTGACCTACACTCAAAATAAATATAATAGGAGAACAGCTCAGGTGCTTCGGCCTTAAATTGTCCTCCATAGACTGGTCCTTAGTCCTTTACTCTGGGCTATTACCAAGTGGGAATAAAGGAGGAAACATCACATACAAAATGTCTGCAGTTTTAAATTGTCCTCAAGGCCATTACTTATACATCCTCATTATTTAGTATTTTTATTTCAAATGCCTCTAGGCTGAAGGAAGGGGGAAAATGTGACTCTCATTTAAAAACAAAATACTTATCATTTGTGATTTCCTTTTTTTGTTAGGTTCCAGTTTCTTTGTTTTTCAAACAGAACTATCTTAAGAGAGAAATTCTACCTCTCTCTTTTAACTTTGGGTTTTACTTTTAGTTGTATTAACAGATGTTGATGCAATATTGGAGCAGTTAGGAATCCCTTTTGGGATGGATGAGGTTGCTTAAATGCAAAGAAATGTCATTATTTCATGTGATGTTTCAGGTCTTTCCAACTTCACCCAAGCTTCAGTAAGCCATTGGGATAACCTGCTGTATGCTTGTCTGCCTTCTGATTTTGTTCATGGAAATCCCTTCACAAGAACACCAGTAAATCTCACCCTGCATTTATCCTTCTCTATTTTTGAAGCTCAAAACTTATCTCCTCTCAGCCATTGAGCCTTTACTGACTGTTTCAGCTCTGAATGATATCTGAACACTAAAGTTTTTGATATAGATGCTTATAGGCTGTTTGATAACTCTCTAAGTCAGTATTAAGTTTTGTATCTTTAGAAATGACAACTTTGATGACATCAATATTCAAGTTATTATGTAAAAATAGAAGCTTGAGACACTTTTGTTAAGTTTTAATGATTTAATATTAAAACTCTACTCAGATTAAAAGTTATTGGCAACAAATTATGGCTAGGTTAACCACACAAAAATAACTCAAATTAAAACTAGTTTTTTATTTATAATAAAATATTTTTGTACTAAGGTGTCCTCAAAGAACTGGTCGTTACTCCATTACACTGGACTATTATAACGAATTACTGATTCTACTTACCAGTTTTAACAGTGTACCTGACTCTCTCCTTGTATTTGTTTTTACTTCAAATCTGCTCTTCTCCCTATGTTTCTGCTAGAGAACAATATTACATTCAATTATTAATATGTTTTTATGAATCTCTCCTAAGGACCCACAGTGTGCTAGCTAATGTACAGAATATGAAGACGAGGTCCACAACTCTTCAGTTAATTTCTCTAATAAAGGTAAGAAAGTAATTATTGTCTCCTAAGCCATACTGAAATTAAAGAACAAAAGAGCTAAGCTCCAAGCAATTAAACTGTTATACCAAAAATTTGAAATCAAGAGATGTATGATTCTGACAACGATGGATATCATAAAGGAAAAAATATAAAAATACACATAGAAGCAATGTTTTTGTTTTCCAAAATTGCCTATCCTGAAACTACCATTACAATTGTTCTCTGATTTACCATTATTTGCATTTAGATTGTTCTTTTTTGTAAAAGTGACAAATGTTCATTGATTTAAGAAAAAAAAATCCAGATTGTTAAAAAGTAAAAAGCATGCATAATCCTATCTTTTAAAAAATAATTGTAATTTTTTTCCTAAATCCTGGGTGAAGTTTCAACAACGCAATTACAAACATTTAAACTTAACTGTATTGCATATGACCCTTCATTATTTTATAATTTCCAAAATGATAGACTATCATGGATACCTTTAAATACTCATGGGAGCAGGCAGAGTAACACTCCTTCTCCCCAAAATGTTCCCATCTTAATTCCTAAAACCTGTAAAAGTTTTAGGTAACCTGGCAAACGGGAATTAAGGTTACAAATGAAATTAAGGTTGCTAATCAGTTGATCTGGAGGTGAAGACATTAGGCTAGATTATCCAGATGAGCCAAGTATAATCACAAGTGTCCTTGCAGGTGGAATAAGGCAGATGAGAGAAAACCAGAAGGAGGCAGCAGGAGAAAGACTAGACCAGCAGTCACTCACTTTAAAAATGGAGGGAAGGGCCACAAACCAACAAATACAGATAGTCCCTAATGCTACAATGGTCAACAACACAGATCCTGCCCTAGAACTTCCAAAAGGAATGTAGCCCTATTGACGTTAGCCCAGTGAGACTTCTGTTGGACATAAGACATCTGGAACTACAAGATAAACTTGTGTTATTTTAAGCAACTACTTTTATGATTTTTTTCCCAGAAGCAAAAGGAAACTAATACACTCATGTATATGGATACCTGTTATTTTTGATACTACGTATTATTTTATTTTGGGATGAATCATAACTTACGTAAATAATTCAGCTGTTGACAAGGTTTTCCTTAAAGAGCCAAACACTTACTATCTTGGGTCTTCTTGTTCTGTTGTCCCTATTATAACTACTCAACTCTGTCATTATAATACAAAAAAATACTCAGACAGTATATAAACACATGGGCTTGACTATATTCCAGTAAAATTTACTTACAAAAACAGGCTGCAATTTATTGCCCCTTTAACTAATTTACTATTAAAGGGGATTTAATCATTTCTAAGCACACAATTAGATTTTGCAATTTTTTGATTAATATGTGGCAAACAAAAAAAATCAAAATCTGCTATTTCAAACTCTGACACAGTTTTTTGGTTATTCTCATCCTTTAAGTCGTTTTTCAGTTTCAGAACAAATTGAAAGTATTTATTAGCCATGATCTCAAATGCAAATATGAATGTGAAATGTTAAAAGCTAAATTTTTCTTTACTAAGTATTTCATTCTTGAAGGAAAAACAAATGAATCTTTAGTGTAATCAGAGCCACAAGCGCTAACGGTAAAAATTGCATTGATCATATAGCCAGTCCCATTTAAATTGTAATTTTAAGTTTTGTGATATACTTATTAAAAGACAGCCAAGACAAAGACTACGTAAAGGATATATATTACAAAGCAAATTTCCTAATTCCCTCATCCCACAGAATTTCCCAGGTTAGGTAACTGATAATACTTTTATAATAAGAATTAAGTAGTGGAGAATAATTTAAGATTGTAATCTTTCCAATGCATAAAATCATAGTTGTCTCTACTTTGGGGAGATTTTCAGGATTTATAAAATCTAAAAAAAAAAAAAAAAAAAAAAAAGAAACCCAGAAAAAAGAATGATAACCCTAAATTAACCATAGAGATTAGGTTAAAGTAAGATTTGCATGTGGTGGGGGATCCTGGAATATGCATAAATAAAACAATCCTCTGATTACATCCCATGCATGACCCAGAGGAAGCAAAGGACCACTGATGATTAAGTTTAGCCCATGTGGCTCATCCACCTCTCAGTGGAGTGTTAGCATTGCAGAGGGTTGGACACTGATTTCTTGCCTAAATTACTGACCCAAACTGATGGGAAGACGGAGGCGACAGAAAGAATAAAAGCATTTTATATTACTTGCATTTGTGATTTCCCAATGAAGAATGCAGTCGGATTGCCATGTGCTTCCAAAGCACTTATTTCATTTTAGCTACTACAAATTCATCATCTTACATTTTCATGGAAAAGTTCCTTGTTCTGTGTGCTAATTAAATCGGGGTGTATTATTTGCTTTTCACTAGTGCCTTCCTAGTTCATGTTTAGTCACTCAAATCTTATCTTTTCCTTCTGCACTCCTTTACACGTATTCTCAAAAACTTTGATAACTGAACTCTGAAAAATAAAAAAAAACTATGAGGTACACCAGAACTTTCAGGAGCTTTTGGATGTGAAAAGTAGAACACAGAGAAGAAAATGCAAGACAAATGACTGTACTCTAGGTGCACTTTATTTACTAAATTATTTTGATATATTTTAGTTAGCCTTAATAAAAATGGAAAAGCCAAAAAGAAAGAAAATTTTTGACCTCTGGGTAACTACTGACCATTCCCCATATCACAGTCTTTCAAATACACAGAAATTTTGCTTAAAATATGTACTTTTAAAACAATAAATAGAAACAAAGGAAGCAACTTACAAGTGCTGAGAATAACCTGAACTGCCAGGTCTTGGAGATTTTAATTGCCTCCCAGAGTAGCAATCAGTACCCAGCATGACTCTGACGAAGCACCCTCAGTAGGATCCAACTGGAAGCCAAGGAAAAGGAATGTTCTGCTTGCCTGAAAAATGCAACTTCTCTCTCCCCTGCCAATCCCTGCTTCTTCTTTTCTTCTTATATTTAAATGTTTGTTTATTTTTTTAGTTGACTCTTAAAAATTTGTATAAATTTATGGTATGCAACATGTTTAGATATATATGTGTATTGTACAATGAATGAAGTCTTTATCAATTGACAGAAGCCAGCTCCTTGCCACAGGCTACTAGTGGAAGCTGACTCACCACTAGAAAACCAGAAATCATAGCCAGGGCTACAGATGGATTCTTCCTGCTTATCTTGAGTAAAGCCCAAACCACAGCACTCCTATGCGAACAGGCTCAGAGTTGGAAACTGTATAGAAGATGGACTGGCGGAACCACAGATTGGCCTCTATATGAGGCTTATGCAGCGCAGAAAGTGTGTCAGATAAAAATCCCATGAGAGCTAAATCACATGTAAAATTAATATAGGGATGTAATACATTACAGAACACCTAAGGAAAATTCAATTCCAAGAAAGCTTATAGAACACTACAAAAATAGGAAAACTCACACCAAAGGAAATAAATCTACTGAAAAAATCTGAGATGGATTATAATGTATAAATCACTTAATATGGTCTAGAAATTATGGAAGTAAGAAATTCCATAAAATCAAGAAAATTACAGGAACATATAAACTTACATAAGTTTATTTTGTACACAGACCTCTTAGTATTCTGACATTTTTCATCTGTTGTCTACAATTGATGTTAAATATTTGTTTCCTTATTTATTTATATCTCATTATTTTTTGTCTTGTTACATCATCTAGAAACACTAGGACACAATTTGACTAATACATGTATTTATGAGGATCACTTTTCTTTTATCATTTTCGTAAGAAGTGTTCTAAGACTGTAACATTGGGTGTGATGTTGGACTCTACATTTAGAAATTTTAAAAATAATTTTCTTTGGGGCCGGTGAGATGGCTCAGTGGCTTAAGCGCCTGCCCGGCAAGCGCGAGGGCCCGAGTTCGACTCCCGGAACCCACATACGAAAAAAAAAGGGGCCGGTGATATCGCTCAGTGGCACGGGTGCCTGCTGGCGCTCGAGGTCCTGAGGTCGACCCCCCGGTACCCACAAAAAAAAAAAATTTTCTTTGAAAAAATTATACTTTATGTCTGAATGTAAGTATCTTTAATAGTATCAAATGCTCTTTTTTAACAATAAGAAAAGTCCTCATTTTGCTAACATCAATTAATTAAGGAACTCTGAATATTAAAGTGCACTTGTATTTCTGGTGTAATACCTAATAAGTGTGTGTGTGTGTGTGTGTGTGTGTGTGTGTGAGAGAGAGAGAGAGAGAGAGAGAGAGAGAGAGAGAGAGAGAAATACTTGGCCATGTCTGCAGCCCGGAAAGTTTTTTTTTTTAATATGTTACTAACAACTATTCTTGTTACATTTCTTATGATACCTTCTTTAAAATGTTAGTGTGTAGGACCAGGCATGGTGGCACACGCCTATAATTCCAGCACTCAGGAGACTGAAGCAGGATTGCCATGAGTTTGAGTTCATCCTGGGCTATATAGTGAGTTCAAGATCAGCCTGGACTACACAGCGAGACCCTGTCTCAAAAAAAAAAAATAAATAAATAAACAATGAGTAAATTTGTTTCCTCTCTGATACACAATCTCCTGGTATCCTATAATAATCATTATAATATCTGTTTCCCCTGCTATCTGAGAGATATTGTTAAATTTTCCCTAGTTATCTGATTTCATGTTAATAGTACCAAATTTTCTTTTTTAAATTTCAATATTTGAATTATGATTTTTTTTAATTTTTCTTAAAATACTTTCTTTTTCACTTTCTCCCATCTCATGTGTCTTCTCTCAAACAACTATCTTTTTATCTCATATGGTTCTGTTCCATATGTCTTCTAGTTATTATTTTAAAAGTGCTATTTTCTTTCATTTTGATAACCCTTCCAGCAATGTCTAGAAATTTTGTTCTGAAGCTGTAACTGGTATTTTCCAGAGAGATACTCTTCCTCTAGTCTTGCAACTATTACTCCTTTTTCATATATTTGTTTATTTTTAAAAGTTCACTGTTTTCTTTTCCCTATTGTTTATTTGTTTCTCATAACCATTAAGAAAGGATCATGATAAAAGAAAAGGAAAGAGTGGAAAGTTTGTACTCTATTTAACTTTGATGGTTGTTTTATTGTACTAAAATCAGTCTTCTCGGGTTTAGTACTGGACTGATTGATTCCTGCCTTATCTCTGATGTTATCACATTTCAACATATTTACATTTGCTGTAATATTTTAGCTTTCTCTCCTCTCCCCATTAATTAAAAGATTTTCTTAACTGGTAAATCCCTAAGTGATAATTATAATTTGATATCATGATTATGCTGCTTTCAAAATTCCTCATGCTGTCATTCCAACTCTAGAATTTTCCTTATGAGCACTTCATCTTTTAAGGAAAAAAAATACCGCATTTGATCATGATCAAAATATACAGTAAATGTTTAAATTGTTCTTAAAAATATTACAGTAGAAGAAGACACGTTGCAATTAATCCCCCTCAAAACAATTCTCTTCACTTAAGCCACACTTATTTCACTGTGATCAAAAATACGATTAATGCTGCTGACAAGTGCCATCCAATGGAAATGCAGGCTCATAAAAATATTAGAGTGCATCCTCATCTGCCTTATTCACCAGATCTGGCACCATTGATTTAGGACATTGAAGAAGCCAGCACAATTGAAGACACACAAGAGGACTTCCAGAACTTCTTCAGAGGCGGCAAGACTGATGGGACAAGGGTATTTGAAGGTAAGGGATGATTTTGAGGGGGCAATGTGTGTATATATATATTTTTTTTTTCCAAATGCACTTTGAAAATATCCAGAAGACAGGCTGTCATATAATCTTAGAGAAATGCAATTCACATTGCTTTTAAAGGAAAACAGTTGGCAGAATAGAATATTGACATGGAGATTAGGGTGTGGCAAAGCTGGTTGGGAAAGTAGGCATGACATGTTAATTGCAGAATCCCAGAACACAGGTGCAGAACAGTTCCCAAAACCCTGTACACGGACTTGATATAAGAACTCGAGCAAGTTTTCAATAGGATGCCCCAGACCTGATGTTAGCTTGAGTTGTGGGATCCTAGCACTACCCCTCAGGACCCATATGTAGAAGTTGGTATGGGTTTCTTCAAGATTTGAACAACATATAAAGATGCAGACGTCAAGAAGAGCTTGCTATTGTGGATTTCCTCATGATAGCCTGCCTGCTTCCTCCAGGGTGTACTTTTATCTTGCATTTTCCTCTTTTAATCAGCCCAAGCTCACTCTGCAGAGCCAGTTTCTCCCTCACTCTTCACTTTTACTTTTTCAAATAAATTTCACCGCTGCTTTTTGCTCATTTCATTCAATTCTTTGTTCAACATGAGACGAATCTGGAATCTGACTCCAGAAGGAGAGGCAATCAACCCAAAACCTAGTACTGTTTATTTGGCGAGTCACTTTCTTTAAGGAGCTAGCTGGCACCAATATGACATCTAAAACACTATTAAGGCCTTAAAATTTAAAAAGCTGAGGAAACAAAATATTTGACAAAAGCAAAAGTGCCAGGAGACACATGAAATCTCACATTCTCCTTAAGATCACACATGGAAAAAGATGAATTGTGATAGCATTCCATCATAAAACCATAGATTTCTTTAGATTTTGATAAATATGATAAACAGAACAGTAGAATGGGATTACAGAAAAAAGTGTACTTCTGTTAAAATGAGAGATGTACTATTCTTGAAGAGGGCCCAATTGATTTATTATTAATGGGACTAAGTATATTATTGATAAAAAGATATATCAAGGTTTTAAATAGATAATTAGGTAAAGAAAGAGAAAGGGATGAGAGAGACAGAAACAGAGAGAGACAGAGACAGAGAAAGGGAATTTGGAAAGAGAACTTATTTTTGAAAGTCACTGCCCAACTTTTAAGTATCTTCTAAACACATTTGGAAGCCAAATGTCTCTGTTTCCACCATATGTACATGTAATTTACCCCAATAAATAAGGGCATATATACAAGCGCATGTATGTGCACATAAGTATTTTCAAACACACTCACTGATTCACAGGCGTATTAAAATTAGCTATAGACTTAGATATCAGCTGAAATTAAAATATACATAAATTAAAAGAAAAAGGAGAGACCTGTGTACTACAGTTCTTGATTTTCATTGATATTTTAACATCATAATCAGTGCAGACTTCCATTTTAGCTGAATGATGTCAGAAGGCTAAATTCTGGATGTTGTCTGCTTTATACTTCATAATTTCATTCTATTGAACCACCTTGCTCTCCATCAACTTTTATAAGATAGCCCTCTTTCCCCCTTTTTCTTCCTGTGAAACGAATTTCTAAATATAGTACATCTAACTTTCTTACCATCTTTAAAAATAAAAAGCATTGCACACTTCAAAGCTTTGCTTCTGTTACTGAAGAAAGAAGAAAGGACATATTGACCAAAAATAAAATTTGACCTAAGGAACTCTGTTTGACTACCTTTAAAGAAAAAAATAAATAATATATTAAAAAGTCAGATCATGTCCTTTATTTCCTTACTTCTCTAGGTAAAGAGTACACACCCAATCACATCTTGAAGAATTATTCAGTAGAAGCCAAAGGCATGGGAGATATTATACATTAGGTGTTTGCAGTTTAACATTTCTGTCTGGACCATTAGTTTTGTTATTCCTACATAGTTTTGCTAGTATGAGATGACAAGAGATATGCAGAACTTTCCAAAACTGTAGAATTACCACAGGCTATAATTTCTACAAATGGAAAGGTTAAAAAATTCCAAATGTATTTAAAAACTTATCTGTAGAATATCTTAGGCACATGCATATATATATATATATATATTTATATATGTATACACACAATTTTTGTGAAAATATTATAGACATATTATGATTAATAGAAAAATAAATTATTTTAAAAGTGGATTTATAGTTACAATTTCCCATATTATAGTTTCACTTTCACTGAATATTAAAAGTTTAACAATTAATAAGTAACATGCTTATAATTTTTTAATTGATAGTAACTAACTTCCTTTTTTTAAAATCTAGAATATTATTAATGTAAATTTTGGACTTTGTTCAGTGAGAGACACAGTCAAGGAACTAGCAATGATGAACATAAAAATACAGCAATAAATAGCACGGAAAAAATGAAACAAGATTGCATAAATGTAAATCCAGATTTCTTCATTTATAAGATAGCTGACAATGGGAAATCTGTTCCTCAGTTTGCTCTTTTGTAAAATGGAGAAAGGTAATGTATATTTACCTCTTGCCTTTATTGTGAAAATAAAATGTGTGCTTCTGTGTAAAAACCGTAGAACAAGCCCTGACACTTAATGAGATAGATTATTACTTAGATAAGATTCTCCCTCTCCCTCAAACCATGCAGAGCATGTGTATCTGCAAGGTGCGTGCTGATCTTGGCGAATGGGACATGGTGGGAGGAAGAGCCATGTCTGTCTGAGTTAAAGCTTTATGGAGCACTGCCTATTCTTACTTACACTCTGTATTTCCCAATCTCCTGCATGAGAAAGACACATCATAGACTATAATTGGGACTCAGAACATATCCACCTAAAGACATAAACAAGAATAAATTCTTATTATTATATAACATGATGCTTTGCGGTAGCTCGTTACATAGTAATAACTAATACACCAAAATAAAAACTGTGAATATTAGAAATAACTAGCAAGTAAGTACTGTCTTTGCTTCCAAAATTAGTAACGATCATTAAGACACTCCACAAATATTTTGTTCCCTTTTCTGAAAGCATCATAGGTTTAAATTTTCTTGCCCAATCGAATTCACATATACGCCAGTAAGTTGCCTTTTGTCAAAATGAGCAAAGTCAGTGCCTGCCATTCCCAAGAAGAAGCTTTGAGAGCCTCACACACTTTCTTTCCTGTCCCACGGTGACCCACAGCGCATCTCTGAATCAGCCCAAGTCTCGATGTACGGTTAACAATAAAACAGAGCAGAATCTCAGAGGATACATGGTTGGCATACACTGTGCATTAGAGATGAATGCTGGTACAAACCATGTTGAATCTGGAGTTATTTATTATCACAGAATAACAGCCTGTAATGTCTGCTAAAAAATGATACAAATACTTGGTTTTTCCATAAACTTTTTAAATAATAGCATTATTGAAATCTATTTCTCAAAACTTAAGACCTATCCTTTTAAAGTGTACATTTCAGTGGTTTTAAGCATATTCATAGAATCATGCAACAATTGCCATTATCTAATTTTAGAATATTTTAACTACTCCCCAAAGAAATCTCATACCCATTAGCAGTAACACCCCATTAATGTCTCAACTCCTAGCAATGACTAATCTATTTTCTGTCTTTATAAACTTTTCCATTCTGGACACTTTACATAAATAGAATCACAAAACAAGTGGTCTTTTATGACTTAGCAAAACGTTTTCAAGGTACATCAAGGTAAAATTAGTATTTCACACCAAATGCTATTTTATTGGATATATTAATTTTGCTTATCCATTCATAATGTGATGTATATTTTCATTGTTTGCACTTTTGTTTATTATTAATAACATTGTTATGAACACTCATGTAGTTTTTTTTTGTGTGGACAGGTGTTTAAAATTCACCTGGATATATATGCAGAAGTGGAATTGCTAAGTCATATGGAAACTCTGTTTATATTATTTTAGGAATTGTGAAACTGTTTCCAAAGTGGCTATATCATTTTTTATTTTTAAGATAAGTGAACAAGCATTCCAATTTCTGTACATATTTGCCAACATTTTTAATAATATGTCGTTTATATTGTAGCTATCCTACTGAGTATAAAGGAGTATTTTATTCGGATTTCTAAATGTAATAAACATTTCTCTAAACACTGTTAATGACATTATCTTTTAATATGTTTATTAGACATTTGCATATATTCTTTCAGGAAGCTATTCAAATCCTTTACTCTTTTTAAAGTGTCTTATTTATCTTTTTATTGTTGAGTTTTAAGAGTTCCTTATATATTCTAAAGACAACTCCCTTATCTGATACACATATTGCAAATATTTTCTCTCATTCTGTGGGTTACTTTTCACTTTGTTGATGGTGTCCTTTGCGTCACAAATTTTTTTGAAAGTGTGATGAAATCCAGTTGATTTATTTTTTGGCACTTGTAAGATGGTGTCATATCTAAAAAATCACCGTCTAGCTCACTATC
This sequence comes from Erethizon dorsatum, assembly GCA_028451465.1. Taxonomy (NCBI): domain Eukaryota; kingdom Metazoa; phylum Chordata; class Mammalia; order Rodentia; family Erethizontidae; genus Erethizon; species Erethizon dorsatum. Next base: position 22,750,194 of record CM051824.1, read on the forward strand.
AATATGTACACTTGTATGGCTTAAAGATTTCAAAGTTTACTCTTACATATTTAGGTCTGTGATATATTTGACTTAATTTTTGTATAAGTTTTAGGTAGCAGTCCAATTTCATTTTCTTCACATTCGAATTTTGCAAATGGACTCCAGAACGTCCCAGAACCATTTGTTCAAACAACTATTCATTCTCACTGAAATGTCTTGGCACTCCACCATAACTTTTGTATTAAAATATATGGCACTGAATTAAGTGCTGGACCATGAGTGGTTAAAAAACTAATATTCGAATTGTGGATGGATGTCAATCTCTCTTACATAGCAGTCAAACTTAGGTAAAATGATTACCTTTATAAGTTACAAAGCAGTAATGTACTGAATAAAATTTTAGCTAGAGGTGAAGAAATGGAAAAAACTGATCCAGGTATAATCTGCTGATTACAGGTAACTGCTTGACAAGATACTGAAAGAAAAATAAAACCAAGAAAAAGGAGCAAAGAGTACTGAAATTTGAGGACTACTATGGGCTGAATTCTTTCCCCCTACAATTATACTATCCAACATCCTCTAACCTGGTCTTAAAGACACTGTCTTTTCAACTGTTAAAATGATAACTAGGCCACCAATCTTTATGAACAAGGAGAAGACTGAGAAATCTCTTCAGTATCCAAAAGATCACTTTCCCCAATTGTCTCTTTAAATGCAACAATGACAACAAAACAATTCAATGACATGGAGTTCCTAAAAGGAGAAACCAAAGGCTACTGATAACAAAGTTCTAGGCAGCTTCAGTAAGAAGAGAAATCTGAGCCTCATCAGGGATTCTTACCTCCACACACAAGTAAGGCCAGGGCTGGCCTCATGGTTGGGTGGCCTATTCACTTGTGCATGGACACAGGGTCAGAAAGACTCCAATCCCTGGACTCTTTAGTACTCTGTTATTTATTTATTTATTTATTTTTCTAAACAAGAAGCCCTGCATTTTCATTTGGTACTGGATCCTGCAATTACAAGGCCAGGGCTGAGCAAAGTTCTTTCACAATGGCTGTACCATGATATTTCAGAATTTGTTATAAGCTAATGAATGTTCTATCTCCAACTCTTAATGGTGGTGTTTATAGCTATTGTCCTGTTCCCATTCCTCCCTGAACATTGAGTTTGTGACAGGAAAGATAACTTGTCCTTTTAATTCACTGTCCTCCTAAACAAAAGGAATTACACTCAGTCCAGCTAAGAAGAATGCCAGCCATCACTCAGGGAACTTGGACTCGGAGCTTGCTTCTGTAGCTACTACCTCGGGAAAGGGATAATATGCTTAATGGAAGAGAGAGCGTACTTTCTGTGTATAAAGGAGAATGGAGTAAATATTTGATAACAAGAGGGATGAGCTGTGGTAGATGTTTGTGTATCCTCAATACCTGCTTCTCTCTAGCAGAATTACACTTCCTTACCATGTGGAACTAGACAGAGTCACGTGACTTGCTTTGGATAATGAAATCTGAGCAGGAGTTATGGAGTACAATTTCGACAAGAGCTTTGGTGTGCAGTTCCTTTTATTGCCTGAGGAATTCTGCCACTATTGTACATAGTACCTGGTCTGATAGCCAGGTCCCAGATGTGAACAATAGTGATACATACCAGAAAATCGAGCCAACTCTCCATGGACAAATGATGTTGGTGAGAAAAATCATTGAGGCTTAAAGGTATTGACATTAAGTTTACTTGCTACCATTGCATAGTTTGCATACATTACTAGAGTAGAAGAAAATATCTCCAAAACTGTAGTTACTCCAAGATAAAAGTTAATAATCTTTGTGGAGAATACACATCCAACATGACTCAGTACTGCCACACATGAGTATGTGTATAAAAGCATGCAGATATCTACATACACACATACATACACATGTTCATTTGGAATATAAATAAGCGTACTTTGATTTATATAATACCTTTTTTCAGTAAGATTTGTTATATATTAAAATGGTTAATTTGGTATTTTCTTATACCGTTTGGGCTTCTATTTTTCTTTTTTTTTTTTAATGTGGGTAGTGGGGGTCGAACTCAGGACCTCACGCTTGCCAGCAGGCGCTTGTGCCACTGAGCAATATCACCAGCCCTTTTTCCCTTTTTATGTAGGTACCAGGAGTCGAACTCAGGACCTCGAGTTTGCCAGGCAGGCACTTATGCTGCTGAGCCATCTCATTGGCCCACCGTTTGGGCTTCTATAACAAAATATTATAAATTGGGCAGTTTATAAACAATAGCAATTTATTTCTCACAGCTTTGGAGGCTAGGAAATCCAAGATCAAGGTGATATTAGACTCAGAGTATAATGCAGTTTTTTCTTCATAGATAGTGAGTTCTAGCTGTGTCTTCACACGGTAGGACCAGGCAGCTCTCTGGGACCTCTTGGTACTTACTTTTCATGAGGGAATCTACTTTCATGATTCAATCACCCACCAAAAAGCCCACCTCTTAATACTATCACTGCAGAGGTTAGAACTTAAACATATGATTTTGGGCGAAAACAAAAATATGTAAATCATAACAAGGAGGCTATAGATGCCCTTTGTCTGGGTGACTATAAAATGTGTCACATTCTCATTTGAATGAGACTGTGGTTGTGCTACAGTTCTGTCTGAAATTCTGGAATAATGCTTTGGAAAAAGAAGTGGTCGGATTTCTTTATACCTCTCTCCTCTGAACCTGTGACAAATGGGAAATGCGCACGCGCGAAGAGTTTGGCAAAAGACGATTTTAAAAATCAAGGTATGTCTAACATTAAAAATGCTGGCATGCCTATTGAGACCACTGCAACAAAAACACTGGCTATGTACACAAAAATGAGACAAATATTTATCTTTCAACGTTAGGCATCCTATTTACTATACATCTCTAAGATTTTCCAAACAGCAGCTATGGTTATCTCATCATATTTCAACAGCTGTCAGGATTGGACCATGATGGTGTGAAATATAAGCCATCTGCTCCCAGCTGGAAAACTTATTATTCAGGAAGCCTGGTGCTTTTAGATCACTTACAGGCCCACAGGGTGTTTAGCTGCATAGAATCATAAATAAATGGGGCATTCAATAAGGAAAGAGATGCCATCCAGAAAGGTTGGATAAAAGCATGAAATTGATCCAAATTTCACACTCCTGGACCATAAGGATGTGTCATTTTTTCCCTCCAGGAACTGATACATCAGTGGAAACATGCAGAATAAAATATCCTTTGAGAAAAGACTCAAGAGAAACACGAAAAATTAAGATATTCCTAATTGAAGTGACTGTGTACCAGAAGTGTGATAACTAAGTTTGAACGACCTTATTTTAAGGTCTTATTTTAAACTGAGTGTGGTGGCACAGGCCTGTAATTGCAGCACTCTGAAAGGCAGAGGCAGGAGGACCCCGAGTCTTGGCTCAGCACCCACAGTGTTATGGTTTAGAGTCAGAATGTTCCCCAAAGGCCTCATCTGCTCATAGTCGGGGCTTTGGGAAGGTGATTGAATCATGGTGGTGATATAGCTGACTTGCTGGTCAGAAAAGTGGGTCACTGGGAGCATGACCTGGAAGGGTATATCTCCTGCCTGAGCTCCTCCCTTCTCTCTGATTCCTGGACACCACAATATGAGCAGCTTTCCTCTCTGCCTGAGCCCTTCTGCAATGCCATTTCGTGTTTAATCCTGCTGAACATAGGCTGACACTTCTGACATCATGAGCCAAAATAACCTCTACTCCTTTAGCTCGTAGGTTTCAGAAATTGTGTATCTGTGATGGGAAAGTGACTAAGACAGACACTTTAGAAACTTAGGAAGACACTGTCTCAAAACAAGAAAATTTTTAAAAATGACTGGGGTGCAGCTAGGCGTGGTGGCACATGCCTGTAAACCCAGCACTCAGGAGGCTGAGGCAGGAGGATAACAGTGAGTTCAAGACCAGCCTGAACTGCATAGCAAGATGCCGTCTCAAAGAAAACAAACAAAAAAGGACTGGAGATATAGCTCAATTCAAAGGCCCTGGATTCAATCCCCAGGAGGGAAAAAAAAAAAAAAAAAAAAAAGAAAGAAAGAAGAAGAAAAGAAAAAGAAAAGAAGAAGAAAATAGAAGAGAAGAAAAAAATAAAAGAACAAAGGAATCTACCTTCAAGAAAGATTCCACATTTGGCTTAATACTCTATAAAGTATCACCCCACAGATATTTTTGGTAGGGTCTTAGATTTAATTTGCCTAATTTTCAATTTTCTCATAAACCTAACTAGATTATAACATCTTTACTACCAGATTACTGTGTTTTTATAAACTTCATAGGACATAATTGTGAGAGATCATTAATCCTAATATACATATGTTAACTTCACTGGATTTTGAAACACCTAACAGATAAGTAAACCATGTTCCTGGGTGTGCCTAGAACACCTAGAGGTGTAGCCTTGAATACTATATATGGTCCCTCACCCATTTCTTTCTGGCACTGTTCCCCTACTTTGATTACAGGCCGCAGTTTGCCAAGCAGCTTTGCTCCACCACACCCTGCTGCCTCGATCTTTCTTCCTGGGAACCAGCTGACCATGTACTGAATCTCCTGAATTTGTAAGCTACGTTTCCTCCTTTAATTTGTGAATATCAGGTATTGTGTCTCAACAAGAAGAAAACTGATTAATATAATAATATAAAGCATTTCCTAAAAGAGCAGAAAAATGTATTGCCATGCTGATACAAAGTCACTTCAATTAGGCATTTCTGGAGCAGTTAGTTATTATATAGCAGTTAGTCTGATCAACTGCTAAAACACCTCCATTTACCTGGATTGAATTGACTTGTAGCACCAAATACCCATAGATGAAACAACATACATCATGAAGATGAAGAATATGGCAGAGATAGTTCATTTCCTATACAATATCTAATTTCCCTTTTCTTTAGAATAAAAAGCTGAGAAAATGAACAGAAAGCAGTAGCTGAGAGACTGGAGGTAAACAGAGATTTTGAGAGCTTATCAACAAGAAGAAATAAAAAAAATTGAGTCTTAAACTGACAAAGAGTAGAAATTTTTGGTAAGCATCAGAAGATATAATTAAGGACTTCTGTACAGGTACACTTTAAGAGGAATAGTAAATAAAATCATTCCTCACAAATACTAAATCCTAGATTGTGATCAGCTCAATAACAAAATGGATAGAGGTGATCTGTCCTTACACTTAATGGTTACAAAAATCAAATTACTATCTAGATGAAGATAATGTAATTAAGAGCAAGATAACCACATTCTGAGTTTAAATTTACTCTTTAAAATGTTTATGAGTAATGCCCAGCTGTTCAGCTAAAATAACGACACATGCAGAAAAGACCACTGAAAATTAAGGAAAAAAATCATAAAAAATAAGATCACAGAAGCTGTAGGTATTGGAGTCACAGAACACTGACTGGAGGGAATCTATAATAAACATGTTCAAGAAGTTATAAGAAAGATGGTGAATTGTTACATAAATCAAAAACTATAAATAGATCTTCTAGAACAGAAAATATTACTGATACTAAACACTCAATAGAAAAATTAGTAAACAGTAAAAATAGATTTATTGAACTAAAGATGAATGAAAATATTTAGTCTGAAACAAAAAGAACAATATGACTTAAAATATAGAAATATATTTAAAATAAATCTCCTTACAGAAGAAAATAAGAGAAATGAGAGCGATTGTAGTAAAAGTATCACTTTAAGAGACAATAACTGATCTGATGATATGGCTCAGTGGTACTCACCTAACTTTCATAAGGACCTGGGTTCCACCCTCAGGAGACAGAGAGAGGAAAGAGAAAGAGAGAGACAGACAGACAGTCTGACAAACTGAGACAGAGGCAGGGCAGAGAGAGAGGTTGAGTATATAACCAAGAATTTTCCAAAACAAATAAAGAACCTGAAGACAAACTCAAGAAACACTACAAAGTCCAAGCAGAAAAAGAACAAAGAAAATAATCATAAGCATGTCATTATGAAACTGCTAAAAACCAAAACACAAGACAAGAAATCATAAAATCAGCCAGCAAAAAAAGATATATTTACTTCCAGAGAGCAATAGTAATACTTTACACTGAGTTCACAACGTAACTAGCAAAAGCTGAAAATGATAGAACGGTGCTGGGGAGAAAAAAGAAAATATAAACTTCTCAAAGTAGAATTCCACATTCGCCAAAAATATCTTTCAATAATGAAGGAAAAGGGCCGGTGAGATGGCTCAGCGGCTTAAACGCCTGCCCGGCAAGCGCGAGGGCCTGAGTTCGACTCCCGGAACCCACATACGAAAAAGGGGCGGGTGACATCGCTCAGCGGCACGGGCGCCTGCTGGCGCGCGAGGTGCTGAGGTCGACCCCCCGGTACCCACAAAAAAAAAAAGAATGAAGGAAAAATAAAAGCATTTCTGTGTAACAAAACCTAAAAGAGTTAATGATTAGCAGCTATTACTAAACAAAATGCTAAAGAGGTTGTATTTAGGTAAAACTGAAAATTAGACGGTAGCAAAAGACAGAAGGTTGGTAAATGAATTGAAGTGTCCTAAGAGGTTTTATGTTATATAGGAAGAGGTTTTATGTTATATAGGAAGAGGTAAATTGGTACAATTTATGTTAGACTCTAATACAGCAAGAATGAACATTGTAGCCTATTGTTCAACTACTATGAAAAAAGCAAAAGACTGTGTATTTAGAAAACTGAAAGAGAAGAAAATGGATTGAAACATTTTAAAAGTAGGCAAGAAAGAAGAGCATAGAACAGGTGAGAAGTTGAAAATAAGTTAGGAAAGGGGAACTATACTCAAAGTCTATCAAAATTACATTAAATACAAATTAAATAATCCAAGAAAAAGTAAGATTCCCCAACAAGAGTTAAATGTATATTTAAGAAGAGAGTTTCCCTTGTGTTAGTTTTCTATTGATGCATAACAAATTAGCATAAACATTTTGGCTTAAAATAAGACCCATTTAGTGACTCACAGCTCTGTGTGCAAGAATTCTGTGCAGATTAAGGATCCTCCCATTGAAGTTCTTGTATCAGCAAACCAAACATGCATGTTCATCTGGGGAACCTGTTTTATCAACCTTGTTGGCAGAACCCAATTTCCTGCCATTGAAAAACTGAGAAACACATTTCTTACAGTGAGTTACCTAAAGTTTGCTCTCTGGTTTTGGAGGGTGTTCTTGAATCTTTTTCTTGACCTTAACATTTTGTGCTTTTATTGTCTTGGATATTCCCTCTGCTTTTTCATTGTAAACTCTTTACTTGTAAAAGGATTCTACAATTAGATAATTGCCCTTTTGAGTAACTCATAGTCTGTTGGTAAGTAACTCTAATTACATCTGAAAAATTCTTGGTCATATAATGTTAAATAATGATGGGAATGATATCTCCCTATTCTCAAGTCCACTCTGCATCAAGAGAAGATTATACAAGGACAAAGATCAGGTTATCAGGAATTATTTTAGAAATCTAACTACCATATTGTACACCATAGGGAAACTGTAAATACATACACCTACTTCCCCAGCCAGCTTTGCTGCTCCCTAATCTCCTATGTCACTGTCATCTTTTCATAATCAAATGAAAGTTGAGCTCTTTGCAGTTTCCATGTCTCTTTTCAGGTCCCATTTGTGTCATGAAGATAAAAGTCCCTGGACAGGGCCTGAGGGGGTCTGAGCCTGAAAAAAGGAATTTAACACTCCTTTTTAAAATAAGTTTGCAGGTTTTCTGACTCTTGTTATTGCAAAAGAATTTTCAGGAGGCATCAGTAAAAGAGACATGCAAAGAATTTGTAAGAGGTAGATACAGGATGCACTCAAGAGTAGAGTGTGGGTGCCCAGAGAAATGAAGCAACAAAACACCTATTATTTTCATGTGCATTTGAAACACTGCCCCAAATTAACTACATATTGTGTGGTACAAGTCTCAATAAATTCCCAAAGACTGAAATAGCAACAATAACAAAAGAAGATTTCTAACCCTAGTGAAGTGAAGGTAGAAATTGAATATATTACTTCTACACATAAAAGTATAGCTCATTATTCCACAAAATTACAAGATACCTCAATAATGAAAAGCTAGAAAATAATCATGGACTAGAAGACTCAATAGAGTAATTATATTGATTTCTTCTTCAATATAGTAATTATATTGATTTCTCAAATAGATCTATAAACCAGTGTGATCCTAATTTTTAAAAGCATAGTGACTTTTTGGTAGAAATTGACAACCAGATTATAAAATGTATATGGAAATACAAAGTTCCAGGAATAATCAAGATAGCACTTGAAGAAGAATAAAGTTGGAAGACTTAAACCACAAGATATCAAAATATATTATACAATTATCTATTCTGATAACAAAGTCACCACATTTTGTCTGAATTTTTTCTTCTGTAAATTCTTCATATTTATTCATCTAATGTTTAATTGAGCTAATCTAGAAGAAATATAAAACATCTGACCAATCAACTATACACTGCTATAATATATATAAAGAGTCCACCAAAAAATGTATAAACACTTCAGGGAAAGAAAAATAGTATGATCATTTTTCAACAGATGTTGTTATCCTCAAATGGAAGACCCTAGAGATTTTCTTTTTTTTTTTAATATGTGGGTACTAGGAGTCGAACTCAGGACCTCATGCTTGCCAGGCAGGCGCTTATGCCACTGAGCTATATCACTGGGCCGAGAATGTTGTATACCACGGAAAACCCACTACACTGCTGGCCCTTTGAGAAGAACTTAAAAATGCATGTGCAGCAATTTCAATGACCAAGGTTACCCAAGCAGCAGTTCACCATACTAATAAATGTCTGGTAGCTAATGACCACCACTTTGAGCATCTCTTGTAACTGTTGAAGCCAAAGGTAATTTGTATTAATCTCATGATGTCTCAATAAGTTTAGTACTAGAATAGTTATACAAGTTTTTCTTTTCCTGAAGTATGTATACATTTTTGACTCTCTCTCTCTCTCTATATATATATATATTTACACACATCTGTATTGTTCAATATATTGAATGTTAGATGTTATGAAGTGAAATGACAGGGAAAGATAAATAAACCAAAACAAAACAAATACTGAATCATGAAGTATGTTTTTATATGTTAATACACAGTCATTTGATATATATAACAAATATGTCACTATAGAACAGTAAAAACAGGATGATGTTTTCATTAAGTTGTGTTGCATCTACTGAATTAAAAAAAAAAAAGCTTTGACTTCAATCTTAAACCAAGCAGACAACTCAATATTAGGCTGATTAAGATCCAAGTTCAAAAGTAAGAAAAAGGGGCCAGTGAGATGGCTCAGTGGCGTAGGCACCTGCCTGGCAAGTGCGAGGCCCCGAGTTCGACTCCCAGAACCCATATATGAAAAAAGGGCCGGTGACATCGCTCAGCACCACGGGCGCCTGCTGGCGCGCGAGGTCCTGAGGTCGACCCCCGGTACCCACAAAAAAAAAAAAAAAGTAAGAAAAGGTTATTTCTTGAAATAGAGAAATATACTTACAAACTTTGGATATGCAAAGATCTATTAACAGCATTAACCATTAAGGAAAAGATTAACATACTAGAATACATTACAAATTAAGAAAGTTAAAAGGCAAATGTCAGCATGGTGGCACATGTTTGTAATCCTAGCACTTGAGAGGCTTAGGCATGAGGGTTGTTAGTTTCAGGCCAGATTGAGAGTCAAGGTCATCAGGACTACACAGCAAGACCTCGCCTCAAAAAAAAACAAGGGACAAGGAAAGCAAACATCAAGTAGAAGAAGATACTCATGATGCACATAGTTGACAAAAGTCTCAAACGAGATTTTTTAAAGAAAAAGAAATCAACAAGAAAAATACAACCCAATAGAAAATAATGGAAAGAGACTTTACCACCTATTTCACTAAAGAAGAAATTCAAGAGACTGTTGAACTAGTTAAGATTCCTCAATCTTATTATCATGAAAATATAATATAAAAAATAATCAAGATATTACTATCCACTTAAAAGTTACAATTAAAAAAGAAGTAATACCAAAATTTAGCAAGATTTTAGAACAACTGGAACTCTTTTAAATGCTGATGGAAATGTTTAATGGTACAAGACCTGTGGAAAGCAAGTATTACCTACTAAAATTGAACATGAACATAATTTACAATCATGCAATTCTCTCCCTAAGTATATGCTTAAAGGGATGTATATTACACAAGTCAAAAGTTACTCACAATAATGGGCACACCAACACTATTACCGTAGCCAAAAAAGAAAAACAGAAAAAGTGCAATTATCTGTCAATAGTAGAAAAAATACATTTTGCTCCATTCATAAATTAAATAGAGCTGTGAGATTTAATTTGCTACATACAATAGCATCTGACAAGACACAACACAATTTGTCATATGAATTTCAAACAATACTGAATAACAGAAGCCAGATACATAGGAATATACATGATATGATTCCCATATAAAGTTCAAACATGGGCAAAAAGAATTGATAGAAAAAGTAGCAGGTTAAGGGTTATTTGTGGAGAGGAGTGTAAAGGTAGTAATTTAATGTTAGAGACTGGAGGGGATTTCTAAAGTGCTGATAATGTTCTATTTTTTAACCTGGGTGGTGGTTAAATAGGTGTGTCCACCTTGGAATAATTTATTCAGCTCTACACTTATCATTTGTTGTAGTGTTACTTATTTATATTTCATTAAAATGTTTATGACACACACACAGAAGGAATTGGAAATAATGCTTGAGGAATAATTCGTGACTAAAATATACAAGAAGTTGTGTCTTAAAGAAATGAAATTTAAGACTGCATCATTTCATGACTGTTGAGTTTACACACATAAAACTTCAAGCCCAAGCTCTAGGATTTGGTTCACTTGTACACACACCATTTTTGTGGCATCAGTAAAAACAGAATAGTCTTTTAAAAACTGAGAAGACCAATAGAACTATTAGAAACATGGAAGTGTTTTTATCCTGTTCCCAGAGCAGGCAGGGAATGGGTGAATGTTCCTACTTTTATTAAATCTGGCTCTTAAGGACTTTCAGAGTTTACATGCTTCTAATAACAAAGTCATCCCATGACTCTGTTTTATCTCCACCTTAAATGACTGACATTTTCACCTAATAACTAACTAAAATAATTCAGCAGAAACATTCCACTTCTTTCCAGACAGTTCTGCTTCACTGAAGCTGGTATGTTTTTACTACTTCATTCACCACCAAATGTTGGAGTGTCCACTGTGTGTGGGCACTGCGGTAAGCAATGCTTGTAGAAAAAAGATAGGCTCTGCCTTCAAAAATCATTCTGACTAGAAGAGAGAGAAAAATAAGCCTCCAGCATATAGCACTCAGACTGAGAGCTTCTGTGACAGCTTAAGTAGAATATCCAGTGCAGGATAAAGGAGGTCAGAGAAGTTTAGTAAGGAAAACATGCGTAACCAAAAGAAAATATGAGGGACCCACGCAAGGGCAGTGCAGGAACGTTTCCAGAGAGCAGTCCCTGGTAGTGAAAGAAGCATGGGTGTGAGAAGGTAGGAAGTGTTCACAAAATTAAACCTTGTTCGGTGAGATTTGAGTACTGAGTCTAGGAAGGGTATATATCAAGATGTAAGTCATGAGCAATTAACAGAGAATATATTAAAAGTGTTGTGGGCATGCATTTGAAGAACTTTAGACACCTCATTAGGTCAATGCAAAGCCCCTAAAGAATTCTAAGATCAGATGTTGGTTTAAAAAGATCACTTTGGGTATAAGGTAGAGTACAATCAATGTGAGATTGGATAGAGTGGGGGAGATGTGCTCCAAGGGCCTTGTAGGGATCCAGGCAAGAGATGAAAATGCCCTGAAATTAAGGTAGAATCCAGATGATGCTGGATGTACAGAATAAGGAGATGTCAAGAAGAAACAGGAAGTAGAATTTGGTTTTGTATGACAGAAAGACAGAAATTTCAAGGGTGACAACTGGCTTTCTTACTGGGTAAGTAGTAGCATCCTCCACTGGTATAGGAACTAAAGAAGGAGGGGCACTTTTAGAAAGAACATGTGAGGTTGAGTTGGGTGAACGTTCAGTTGAAGGCACCAGTGTGGCAGCCATGCAGTTTTGCTAATAGGCAATTGAATACATGGGTCTAGTACTCAAAAGAGAAATGTGCCTGGAAGCTGGAATATGAGTGGCATCAGAACAAAGACAGCTAAAACCTAGTAGTGAGGATAAGGTCACAGGAGAGGACGGTGACAGTTGAAAGTCCAAAGGACATAACTGGTAATGAGGAGTTTAGTAAGTAAGATACTCCCTCTCCTATCACTCCCCCCCCCTTTTTATTTTCTAATATGCTGACACCTGTGTCAGAACAGCTAAGAAGCAATCTAAAAACTTAGTTAAACTGGCATAGTGGTAGAGGCCTATAATCCCAGCACTCTGGGAAATTGAGTGACAAGTTTGAGCCCAGCCTTCACACCCTATCGACTTATCAAGGCCATGTCTCAAAATAATAATAATAATAATAATAATAATAATAATAATAATAATAAAGAGGGTTAGGGATGCAGCTCAGTGTGAAAGCCCTGTTAGAAGTTAGGCAGTAGTTTTGCAGTGGTTGGGTAGGAAGATCTGCATTCAAGTTTCAGCTGCATTCAGTCCATTTAATGTGTGTGGCCCAGGCTTCCCATTTATGAAATGAGGGTACCAGTGCCAATCTCACAGGATTGAAGGTATAAATAAAGAAGCAGGTGCCGAACATAATGCACTATGCACAGTAGAAGGCGTTGACTCCTACACCAGCATCACCAGGCCATCTTTTCAAAACATGCTAGTCTGGATCCAGCCCCAGATACTTTGACTCAGAGTTTCAGGGGATGGATTCTGTGTATCTTTGTCTTTAAAATACAGCTGAAAAACACTAGTTTAGGTGTCATGAACTTTACAATCACAGCAAGGCAAGGCTGCTGTAAGTGTGTGCTCAGGACTCAGAGGTCCCTGAGCAAAACTGCAGCTCTGCCCCTCATTGGCTGTGTGATCGGAGCAAACTGCTGCCTTCTGTGATCTTTAGTTGCCTCATTTTTAAAATGAAAGTGGTAGTGCATTGCACTAATTAAAGGCATATAAAACCTTCACTACAGCACCTTATACAAAAAAACTTCCAAAGTGTTAGTTGTTGTCGGACATGTTAACGCAAGTGGTCTTGTGAGCTCAGTGAATCACTGAAGCCCTTATAGTGTAGCTTTTGCTTTTAGCACCAGGGTCCTGGTACCCATCTCCCAGGAAGACAAGTTGTTTTCTTAGAGGGAAGCCTGGGAGCAGGAAGAAATTTGCCATCACTAACTCTGAAACTGCCCTTGTTTCTACAAACCTCTTTCTAGGCTTCCAGAAATGTGCAAAAACAGTTAAACTATAAAATTTAGAGAATTGCTGGAGACCAATTTGCTGAAAATCCTAAGCAACAACTTTGAAAAATGTGTACTGAAGTGTCCTTCAGAGAAGCGGCATAACTCTTGACTTTCATTAGCTCCCCTTTCTTCACTCCTTCAGAAATCAGTTTCCCGTCTGAGATGGAGCCACTGGGTAGGAGAGGTTCCTACATAATTTATTCTTGGGCTTTCCCGTGGATATCTGAACTGATTTTTCATTCACACTCCAAATGTGAGGGGGGTCAGCATCCTTTATAAAGGAGGAAGCTGAACCATGGAGAGTGAGTCACTGAACCAGGGCAGCATATTTTAAGAAAAGTGCTCATCTTAGTGGCACTGGCAGGATGACTAAATATTCTCTAGCTTTCCCTCTTTCATTTGGGACAATAAGCTCCACAGCCTAGTACCTCACTGCTCAGACTGCGCCCAGGAACCAGAACCACCTACTGTCATTTTAGAAACATAGAGTTTCCGGTCCTAACCTAGAGAATCTCAAAAAAGAAGCCACATGTTACTGAAACCTCCTGGCAAAGTTTGAGAATCCTGGTGTGGTCCTAAAACACTGCCTCAGTTCACAGCCCTGCTCTGTTCTTCTCCTGTTATATGACCAGGGTCAACTATTAATGTATCCATTCCTCAGTTTCCTCAAGATAGTCATGATAACAATACTTACTGCAGAGGTGCACATGTAAAATGCAAGGCCTATCACAGGCATTATGTGAGGGAACTGATTCTAGCATTACTATGTTGCCATAACACCACTGAAGAGGACAAGCCACTTTTTGCAGTCCTCTCACTTCAGAAGTTCTTAGTCTATGCTAGGGCACTGACTCCTCTGGCCAGCCAAGTTCTTACAGTAGTATTAATTTCCCAATACTTTTATTACTTCTTCTAGAATTACATTTGAGGAAAAGTTCCTGACAGACGCATCCATCTTTAAGTCTTCTCAAAGGAAAAGAGAATCCCACTTCAGCCCAGCAAAAGCTCTACCATTACTACATCGATTATATATACAATACTAGGTAACCAACCTGAGAAGTTTATTGCCCACTCACTGGAGTGTTTAGTGTTATTAGCTAATTAAAGAGAGGATCTGTCCTCTTTTATATATTGCTCTTAATGAATTAGATAATCCCACCATAGTTACCATGGTATACTATTTATAAAGACCTGCCATTTGGTTGTAATTTTTCAACCGATTAGAGCTTAATTCCTCTTGTAAATTGCCTACAAGTAACAAATATACCATAGCATGGTGTCCAGGTTTATGGCAAAGTGAAATTTATCTGGCTGGGCTTCCTTGCATGTGAAGGAAAACACAGCACTGGGGCTTGAAGCGCCTGTAGATCCAGACTTCTCTGAGCAAGAAAGACACAGATGAATTAACTGTAATAGAAGTGAAAATACACAGCTGTAATGAGAGGCAAACAGTGTTTTGTTTTTTTTTTCCTTTAAATATATTATGTTCCCTGGTTGCTTTATTTGTCCCTTTCTGGAATGACAAGAGATTTGCACAAAAATAAAGAGGAGACCTTCTACCTGAACATATTCAAAGGATTTATTTTTCACTCAAAGCCTTTAAATAAACCAAATCATATTATGTTCTTCTTCTGTCTCCCTCTGCCTCTACCACCCTCTATCTCGAATGTGTGTACCTCATTACAACAAACGTCACTCATTTTTAGACTCCAATTTGCCACCATCCCACACAGACCTGCTGTTCCATCTCTCCATGTTAATTCCCATAAATAACTGATATCAAAATGCAGAGTCGTGGAGATACACTTCAAAAAACTTCTTGTGTTGAGAAACGAGAAACTAGAAGGCTATTCAAGGCATTGGAAGTTGTGAAACATTTGTTGAATCCTTTCCTGAGGTTACAGCAGCACACTCATGGCAGAAGGTTAACACTGTCCATTGTAAAATTGCAGGAATACATAAAGAATAGCAGATGTAGCTTAAAAAATATTCCAGAGTAACTTCCAAGTAACCCATATATTCATAAACTGCTTACATCGATATAGGATAATTTATGTACCAAACACATATGTGATTCTTAAGACATATTTAGGAGTATTCAGGGTTTTAGAGATTTCAAATTGAGATCTTCATCCATTTGTATGTATGCCTTGATAATGAATGTCTGCACTGTGGACTACACTATAGCTTAAGTTTGCTGAAATGTTCTGAAAACTTGATACCTAAATTCTAAAGCTCATGAAATCTGAACTCAGGAGCAATCAAAGTATTCAGTTTATCTGTCATTTCCTTAGAATAGCCCTCTCAAAGAATTTTCAGATTTAGCTCAGGAAAAGACAGAAAAGGAAATGACCTATTCATGGTGAAGCCATCAGGATTAATAATCTGACTACCAAATCCTCATGGCATTGACAACTATTCCCAAAATGTGCTAGGTTGTTGCAATTATGTTTCCAATGCATCAGAAAAAGAATGGCAGCATGTTGTTATTGTGCAGATTTTTATGTATATCTCTAAAACTTCCTGTGGTACATCTCATCACACCATGCCTTGGTATTTCCTTCTAGTGAGATTCATTGGGTGCTCTAGTGAGTAAATGTCATTAATAATATCTGAAAGGAACAAAATTGAATCTGAATTATTTTTCCATAATACAATACTTTTCAAACTGTGTCTCAGAATCCTAGAGACTCTACAGAGGTGAATCACAGACTATGAAGAAGGGAAGAGGAAGAGCTGAGCCTGTGGGACTCCTGCCTTTTGTCCCTTCTACAGTGGAATCATCTTTATCTCCTGGGCTTTAGGTGATAGATTTCTATAACAGACTTCGTTTCAAGAAAGGGCTTGCTAGTAATGATGATAACTCTGACAGTGATTATCCCAATGTGTTAAAGTAATGAAAAGCAGGCAGAGAACTGGATAATTCTCAGAGAGAGAGAGAGAGATGACATAACATGTGGCTCTAGTGATCAAAAGTACCACTTTACCTAAAGCACCGATAGTACAGAGGAGAGATGTTTAACTGGATATTTAACTTGTCTGCAATCAAGTCAGCTTACACCAGTTGTCTGAACCGTCCCTTTCAAAAGAATCCCAGTTGGAATTATAAATTTTATACTTACTCCACATAAGACATATATAGCATTAGAATATTTTAAAATAAATTTCCTCTTTTAAAATTCACATTAACAACTTCAACATTTAGGGGAAAATATCAGTGATATGGGATACAGTGTTATTCTGTACAAAGTAATTCTGTGATTTCTCAGTACGAAGAGAGAGGCAAATTTCCTTCTAACAAAATTCAGTCTGAGAAAACATCATAGATGGTAATGTTGTCTTCCAAATAAACTTTAATTTGCCTATGAGGGAATAGTTCATTTAGCACTTTCAAATAATAGTTACCATGTAATAGAATTGATCACTTTGCTTTTTCTGTAAAGTTCCAGAGAGTAACCATTTTAGGGTGTGCAGGCCTTATAGTCTTTGGCACAACTAATCAACTCTGCTGTTAGAGAGGAAAAGGACCTACAGATAAATGGGTAAATGAATGATTGTGATGCTGTCCAGTAAAACTTTATTACACAAACAAGCTATGAGCCAGATTTGGCCTATTGGCTATAGTTTGTCAACTCTCAGGATAAATGGTAGAAAGAAATCCAGGTAAATATTCCTTTCGTACAAAATTAATGCTTCAGTAATATGTCAGTCGAAGATATAAAAAATAATGATTCCCTCTACATAAAGTGTGAAGTGTTGTCAGAGTCTTCTTCTGAATTGTAATCAAGATGACTCAATAATAGTATATTACGAAGGACCTATTGTCCTAGGTATTCCAAATTCATATTAGAGTCATCCAAATAAATTGCCTGCCTACATTTATTTTGACTTAAGTATGGAAAAGCTTGACATAATGCTCTGACCAGGAGTCTAATCAATTTAATTAAACAGTAACAGCATGGAAACATGTACACTCTTAGTTAAATTAATTTTTCTTTCATAAAGAGTCATGAATAGAATATGGGTTTGCATGAGCATCTGAGCCATGAGAAATACATTTATTCACTTCCTGAATGGAAGATAGCCACCAGTATCCTTCCACAAAATGAAGTACTTTCTATTTAATAACTAGACGCAATGCACACTCACCAACATGCATCCTGAGTGCTCCCCAGAGGCAGGCTTGAATGGGGTCACCCAAATGCGTAGAAAGCATTGTTATACCAATTGATAGTTTTGCTAAGGGGAAAATGTGTTTTCAGATCTCAGCATTCATGGTCATGCAATCTGGATGCATATCCTGACTAGCTTCATTCATGGCTCCGTTTTCAAAGAGGCATTTCATTTTCTGACTCTTTTTTTTTTTTTTTTTTTGGCAAAGAGAGAGTTTGAGTCAGATAGCATACTATGCCTCACCTTACACATGAGGCAACAAGACAAATAGAAGACCAGAGTTAAATCCTTTTTCTATTAGCTTGATAACCATCAATAAGCCTCTTGATTTCTAAACCTCATGAAAGGGACTTTATAATAAGAGCATCTATTATATAGGGATATTATAGGTATTAACAAGGTAATCCATAAAAAAGCTTCTTAGTTTTATATGTCTGGCACATAGTAAATATAAATTGCTTTTGATATTTAGTAGATAGAAGTTTCAATAAAGAAGCTGAAAGCAACCCTACAAAACCAAAAGATGGATGTATAAAACTACATCTCAGTATAACAGCTTCTTAAAAATTCGACAGAGATAGATGAATGACAGAGATATAGATAGATGATATAAGTGATAGACAAGCAGAGAGATGGTAGTTAAATACACGTAGATATGAAAATACAGTCCTCTCTCCTTGATAGATTTATAAATGAATTTGTCAAGTTACACTTAATTTTTAAAGAATCCTTTAGAGGGATCATAGAAAATTCAAAAAATAATCTATATACCGTAAACAGTGAAGAAAGACAAAATCTTATTGGATTAGCTTCTCATTTATCATAAAGGCAACTGGATTTTTATAAGAAGAAGTTTTGATAAACTAAACAAATTATGTAGAACAATTGGTAAATCAAGACAAGCATCTAAAGAGCAAAGTGCTTCTTAGGCATTAGTGTTCTAATGGGAGGGTCACAGCACCCAAGGGCAGGAGGGAATGGAACAAGGAGCTGAGTCAAGGCTAGAGAAACACAACCTCTGGATGGTTCGTCCTAATGAGTAGCCTGTGTGGACCACGGTCCACAAAACGGATGTCAGTCCAGAATAATGGCCAGAAGGAAAATACATTAGGCTTCATGCATCACGTGGCCTCTGTTGTAAATACTAAACTCAGATGTTTTTAGTGTGTAAGTACTTGTTGACAAACTGACAGGAGTTGCTGTTTTCTAATAAAGTTTTATTTACAAAACCAGAAACTGGATTTAGTCTACTGGCTGTGTCTTGTCAGCCTCTGCTCACATATCTGAGTTCTTTCTTCATTTCTTAGAGATAAAATAACTTTCATTAATATCTTTAGGAAAGATATTTGATTGATATTCTTGAGTCTTTGCCTATCTTAGAATATATTACTGTGATCTTCACACAGATATCACAGCTTGGCTAAGTGCAGAATTGGAAGTCAGTCGGATTCTGTCACATTGCATCACTCTCTCAATGGTAAACAGAATGACCACAGAGCTTTTCTGATTTTTCTTCCTTTGAATTGTCTCAAGACCGTAAGATTTCTTACATTACCCTCTAACTAGCTTACAGTTTATTAGCAAATGATTTTTTTTGTGTGTGTGGGTACCGGGGGGTCGACCTCAGGACCTCGCGCGCCAGCAGGCGCCCATGCCGCTGAGTGATATCACCGGCCCCTTTTTCGTATGTGGGTTCCGGGAGTCAAACTCGGGCCCTCGCGCTTGCCGGGCAGGCGCTTAAGCTGCTGAGCCATCTCACCGGCCCAGCAAATGATTTTTAAAGGTATTTCACTTACAGATTTTTAAAAAATAGGCATGACATCATGAGACAAGATATTTTGGAGCTGTACAACCCCAAAGAGGATGTAACATTGAGTAGATGGACAATCAGCATGTTTCTCCATTTTCTTTGCTTTCTTATGTAGTTTTTCATAGATATATGGAAAGAAAATTTTAAAAGACCAAGAAAGAGATACTAGGTCTTTTTTAGGTCTCTCATAGTTTTACATTAGATATATTATCTTCTGGAATCTGAGATTAAAAATTTCTCCAATACCTTGCAATGTTTGCTATAACTAGGTTGTCTCACTTGGGGACATTTTTAATATCAGCTACCTATTTGAACCATTGAGACCTTTTCCCATATCTGGACCTTTTCCTCTATTGCTCCACATGACGGAGAAGACTCTGATGGATTCCCACAGAGAACGGGCCCCTGACCACCAAAATGGAAAGGGGAAACTTTAATTTTCCATAGTTTGTCATAAGTGCCTAAAATTTCAACCAGTTACAAGGATATAAGAGGAAATTCCCTGAACTGCTAGAATTTTAAAACTAATTTTGTAGCAGCCGCAAAACAACTAGAATTTTACCTTTACTGACTGGAGAGTTCCCTTTCTTGTAAGTCTATTTTGACATAATGCCTAACAAGGAGCATAATCAAGGAGCAAGATTTGGA
The DNA here is from genome assembly GCA_028451465.1 of Erethizon dorsatum. NCBI lineage: Eukaryota > Metazoa > Chordata > Mammalia > Rodentia > Erethizontidae > Erethizon > Erethizon dorsatum. The sequence goes on from CM051824.1 coordinate 22,770,228, forward strand.
ACTTCAGTACCATGTTGTCTCACTCCGTTAAGATATACTTCAACTAGTGTTTGGGAGTGATGGAGAAAATGTTGGTGCTTTGGACCTAATTTTATATTTTATCCAGGAAACAGCATAAAGTCAACCCATTATTCAGTCCAGAGCATATATATTTCCTTTTCTTAGTGTTAATTAGGAATCTCCTTTAATTAATTGATTTTTTAACTCCATTTTATCAACACAAAAATTTATCTACAGTGGAAAATTGCGTCTTGTGTTGGTTTATCTGATTCCTTCTACCATGAAGGGATAATTACTTTGTCTTTGTTGTATATTGGTCTGCTCTTTTGTTGGTAATATTTCTGTCCATAGTGCCACCTATGGTCTCATACAAAGTCATTCTTAACCCCCGGAGACTTTTGTCAATTTGCCTCCAAACAAAGAACTCATTTCATGATGTAAGAAAAGCTGTAATGGGGTTACTACCACCGAATTCATTGGTCTTCCCACATATTGCTACTGAAAGCTACTTTCTATATCAATAATTCACTACTTCATAACAAAACACTCAAATACATTGGATTGAAGCAACAATGTATTATTCTCATAATTCTGTTGGTTCAAGAGGAAGTGCTATTGCTTTGGCTTGGGCCTACTGATGGGCTACAGTCAGCCAAATGTTACATTTTGCTTTACCTAGATGGTCCAATTTGATTCCTTACAAATATATGAGGTTTCACATGAAAGGATGAAATGGCTGAGAAGCCTGTTTCTCAACACAGCCTGTTTCATACAGCACTGAAAACATTCCCAGAGCCAAGGCTTGAATGACAAGCACATCTAACGACTCTTCTTGTATCATTGGTATTTACTAGCAAAGTAGCCACAAAGCTAAATCCATAGCCAGTGTAAGAATGGAAAGTGGAGAGAGGGAACAAAAAAGGGGATGAGAAGAGAAGTTAAGATGATTTATGTACATGTACCAACTCCACAATAAAAATGTAAACAGTAAGTATTGCAAACATGTGTTAAAAAAAAAAAAAAAAGAAAGGATTCAAAAGACAGACAGGTGAGGGAATGGAAAGGAAATGAAAATAAAAGGAATTAAGATGTATTATGGACATGTATCACTTCCGCACAAGGAATGTAATTTTGTTCTACAAAAATGTGTTAATAAAAATATTTTTAAAGAATGGGGTGTTAATATAATAATTTTCCACAATCTATCCTACTGAACTTTTCCAGGGAGCTTCTTCATACGAAATTTCATTAAATGTGCATATCAGGTAGCAATTCCTTTTAAGTGATTGAACAGGGATGCTCCTACAATAGGGTAGAGAAATGGGACACAAAATGTAGTACTGAATTTTGACTTTGCTTCCCAGTGAAAAACAACTTCTCAAACATGTGGTCTATAATAGATAAACTTATCTTTACAGTCTTTTGAAATTGAATTTCAGGTTTTATTGATAGACTTACTAGAGAGAGCTTACGATAAATCTGCAGTTAATAGTTTTTTGAAGTGCCTGAATTTTTAAAAAATAGGCTTTCAAAAAGGAATTTTTTGAATAATGAGGAGTTCTCTTTTTTATCTTTATTTACAGACATTTTAAGATGATTTTTAAAAGTTACTCATATTTATTACATGACAGTGACACAGAGTTACCTGAAAAGTTATGGAGAGATTTACAATGAATTTTCATAGTACTCTAAGAACAAGATGAAAATTATTGCTATATGTGCTTTTGATAAATGTAACAATTTCCCTTGATAATAATAATTATGTATATAATTCATCATTTATTACCTGTCAAGATTGAGCAAATAGCAAAGAAGAAATTAACCTTTGAACAGAATTAAATGAACGTGAAAGAGCTGAACTCTATAGGAGTAAAAATATTTATACAAATGCTAATTGAGTATTTGGCATTTAAATTGAATGGCATAAAATAATGTCTTTCAGGCAAGGATGGAAAAGTAACATTAAAACAATCTTTATAATTTTATGTAGGCTAAAATTAAAGAAGTTGAATTTGTAAGTGATTTTGTATTAAGGCTGGGATTATGATAAAGTTCCCGTCTCAGGACTAGAATTGCCTAAAATGATAATACTGACGTATTATAAAAACAAATCAAGGTTGTTTAGTATTCTTCTAACATATATCAAAAATAAGTATTTGATTATTTTGGTTACAAATTTTATTGAATTTCTTTGATAGCTAATGTAATGAAATTGGTTTATATCTATAGTCATTTTAGGTAATGAAAAATCAGTTAATAATCTTTTTTCTCCAACTATTTCCATTGGCATTCATTAGAAACACTTAAAATATTATTTACATGACTGATTGGCAAATATGAAAAATGTTAAATCCCACTTGTAAACTAATATTATTTGGCTTCTTGAACTATCTTTGGTGCAGGTAATTGGTTTATGTATAAACATATATGTCCCCTGAGGTTAAGTTTTTGGAAGGAAGGCTTGGAATGTGTAGCAATTAAGATTAGTCTCAGCCTCAACTAACAGAGATCCAAAAAATTTAAGCTTAAATAAAATAGGATTATTTCTCTCTCTCTCGTGATGCAGTTCAGATATGGTAATCCAGAGCAGATATATGCTGAAAACAATCCAACTCCAGCTTCTGTTCTCTCCCTCCACAGTATGGCCTTCATCTTCCTGGTCAAAAAAGGAAGTCTAGGGCCAGTGAGATAGCTCAGCGGCATAAGCGCCTGCCTGGCAAGCGTGAGGTCCTGAGTTCGACTCCCAGAACCCACATAAAGGAAAAAAATGGCCAGTGATATTGTTCAGTGGCACAAGTGCATGCTGGCAAGTGCGAGGTCCTGCGGTCAACTCCCAGTACCCACGTTAAAAAAAAAAAAAAAGGAAGTCTAGACATCACTGTACAATACAAATACTAATTGGAAATAGAAGGGAGGGATCAGGACAAAGAGCACCCTCCACCTGTCTTTTAAAGAAGTTTCTTGGAATCAGTCACCTCTCACTTCAGTGTATACCACATTGGTCAGAACACAGTCACATAACCACAGCTTCCTAGGATGGACGCTGGGAAATGTGAATTTGCTCAGTGCACAATTCTACATCTATGCAAGAAAAAAGAACAGATGTTTAGGGAAGCTCATTGTCTCAGCCACAAATTCTCCTCCTGCTCTTCATGTTCCCTACACACTTTCCAGTGCTAAAAAAATTGACTTTAAGTAAATTCTTGTTGAATAAACTAATAAATAAGTGGGTGAAGTAATGCAATGCTTAAAAGTTTTAATATCTAAATTCATTTTAAGAGCTTTTAAGAAAATGCATTTCAATTGACGTGTTAATGGAATAGAAGCTCCAAAAATAACATTATCCAATAACTTTATTCAAAATTTCTCAGCCTTTGGAAAATATGTTGAAATAGAAGTCAACTCTGAAATTTCAAAATGCTAAATATTGAAATAAAAATTAAGAGGACCTGTAACAACCATAGAAAGAGTGTAAGTAAATGCACCAATGAACAATAAATTAATTAGTTTTCATATCCTAGCTACCAAAAAAGTAATTAGAATAATAGATCCAATTTTTTTGTGGCCTGATGCACACCTGTAAATCTGTATAGTGCCCAACGAACATCATCTATTTGATCTTCAAAATTTTTCCAAACAATGGGCAATACCACCCACCCCAGAGATGAAGAACTTAACAAAAGAATTTAGGTACATTTCTCATGGTCACAGGAAGTATGAAGCAGAAGTCAGACCGAAGCTGGCTGCCTCCCAAACCTTTCTTCACTTAGAGAATGTCATACACAAAAATTAAGAAAAAAGATTGGATTGGCAAATGGAAACTAGATTATAGGAGGCCATGAACTCTGGCAAGACAATCCTGCTTTATTCTGACATGAATTGGAAATTGTTATAAATGCTAAAGAGTGTGATAAAGATGAGATTTTAAGGCTATTATCTGGAGAGCATTGCACAGGAATGACTGAAGGAGAAAGTGTGTTCAGCAATCACAATTCTTCAGGAGTAAGTTGATGTCTAGACTAGAATTGTAGCTCCAGAATTTAAAACATGATTACAGATACAGATATTCTTCAAAGGGGGAAAAGAAAAGAAATTTGGAGAACAGCGATGTGTGGGAGTCTTCGTGACTCCCAGGTCTCAAATGAAAGTTAAGAGGCCACGAAACCAATGGCGAACTCCTGTTGTCTCTCTAGTTTAACACAGTCCCACATACCTGTCAGCTCATCTTCACCCAGGCTGTCTGTTAATCAGCACAGCAAAGCCACAGAGGCACATACACCTTCAGACCAACATCCAGTGGGCTGAGCATTCCAGGTCTAAGATCCCCCATCTTTCCCCAGTGTCCAAATTTTCTTTAAAGTCAAACCTATGCTGACGTGCTTTGCTAGTAAGTACTGGACAGCCAAGATAATGGGAGCTCTTTCCACATCCATGTGCCTCATATATTAAGTCCTGGATCTCTACTTCAGTTTCTCTCAAGCTTTCTTCTGGTCGTGAGTTTTTCCCATGAACAAAACCCCCATCCTAGAAATTTTACCATGTTACTGGTGCTCTGCCCCATGCAAACCACATGCCTTGTCACTTTCTGAATAGCAGCCACCTGGTCTTCCTGCTCCTTGGCCTCACTTATGTTTGGGGGACCCCCTTTGAGAACCTCATCTCTAGGATATGAACCTGTTTTGACTCTTGGGCTTTGAAGTTCACAACCAAATTGCTTAATCAACCAAATGAGAGGGAAGCTGTTCTTCATTGAAATTGGAAGGACGCAGGTCAGTTCTGGGATATTCTTTTTTCTGCCCTTAGATATTTCATGTTCCTAGATTAGTGTGGTGATATAATCATGACTTATGAATCAGTATTGAAAATATTATATTTTAGGTATAGGTGGATTACAAATGTCAAGCCATTCTTTTAGAATCTTGAGATAAGGAAATGGAGTTTTTGCAGGAAGTAAAGCTTTTATATTCAGAATTGCGAGTCCTACTCACTGAAGTTACAGCACAGAAGTAGTTGGCCAAAATAAAGCACTAGAGAGAGAAACAGAAGGGAAAAATTAAACTCATATGAAAATCTCAACAGCAGGAAAATTATCTAATTTTAAAAACACATAAATACTAGTAGAATATATAGAATTAAGCTAAAATTAATCTCCTATGGAAATTGTGGCAGAGGCAAGTTTTATAAAGAATAAAACTTTCAAAGTCAATAGAAACTGAAGAAATCGAAGAGTTGGTAAAATTCTAAGAGTGGAGTTTTTATAGAATAGTGAAAGATTACCTTATAAAGTATGAAGGGAACAAGTGAAGAAAAAAAAATTGAAGCAAAAGATGTAAAACATTCATAAGTAGAAAATTAGAAAGAACTGGGTAAAGCTTTGGTTTGCCAGCTAAGAACATCTGTATTAGTCTTGTCAAAAGACTAAAGCCCAGAGCATATCTCCTTTGAATTTTTTAGCTACTTCATTCAGTCATGTGCAAACATTTAATAAATAGCAATAACATACAATTAAGAGTGAGCACATGGTTCTCTGGCTCCAGATTCATTAAGTCTTTATACAAGAACGCAGGAGTTTCTCTGAAAAATCATTTTTGTATTTCGTTTTGTTCTGTTTTGTTTTGTTTTGCTTTGCTTTGTTTTGCTTTGTTTTACCCTGTATGGGCTTCAGATAATTATAGTTTTCTTTTTTCTTCTAGTGTGATATAGCTTACACAGGAACTAAAATATTTCTTTTACTCTTCTTTTAAACAGCTTTATTGATATATAATTCACATATCATATAGTTTACCCATTACCATTTTATGTCCCTTTGTATATCTATAATTATAAAAGCATCACTACAACCAATTTAAAACATTTTCATTACACCTAAATAACCTTCATACCCCTTAGACATGACATCCTAAATGACCATCTATCACTACCTACACCTCTAGGTAACCACCAATATACCATCTATCCTCTTAGATTTGCTTACTCCAAACTCTATACATGGTTACTATAGATGGAATAATATAATATATGGTCTTTGTGACTGGTTTCTCCCAGTTAACACAGTATTTTCAAGGTCAATCCATGTTGTAATAAGTATTAGTACTTCCTTTCTTTTTATTGCCAAATAATAGTATATTGTACATGTTAAGACTTATACCCAGATGTTCCCAAAAGCCTCATGTGTTCATAGATGGGGCTTCTGGGAGGTGACTAGATATGGGTGTATGATACTGGAATAGCCCAATAACAGATTTATACCTGGGTGTGATGTTGGGCAGTGAAGCCCGGAGGGCATGGCCAGGAAGAGTGTATATCCATCTTCTCTACACCCTTCTCTGTTTCATGACTGCTATGCCATGGTCTAGCCTCTCGGCCATCCTCCTCTGCTGTGCCGCCCTGCCTTGGAGCCGGCCAATTATGGACTAAGACTTCTACAAACTGTGAGGTAAAATAAACCTTTCCTTCTTTACATTGTGAGTTTTGGGTATTGTGTCCTATTGATGAAAAAGTGATTAAGACAGCATGGATATGCGATGTTGGACTTAGAGTTTCATCAGTTGATATTTGAAAGGTTTCCACTTTTTAGCTACTATGAATAATTCTGCTATAAACATTCACATATAAATTTTTGCATGGATATGTTTTCATTATTCTTTTTTTTTTGTGGGTACCAGGGGGTCGACCTCAGGACCTCGTGTGCCAGCAGGCGCCTGTGCCGCTGAGCGATATCACCGGCCCTTTTTTCATATGTGGGTTCCGGGAGTCGAACTCGGGCCCTCACGCTTGCTGGGCAGGCGCTTAAGCCGCTGAGCCATCTCACTGGCCCCTTTCATTATTCTTAGGTAGGTATTTGAAGTGGAATTGCTAGAGTATATGGTCATTCTATATGTAACCATTCAAAGAAGTTTCAGACTGCTTTCCAAGCTCACTGTATCGTCAATATCAGTGGTTTGAAATTTCTCCATATATTATCAATTATATTCATTTTTTTTATTCCAGCTATCATAGAAGTTATAAAGTAATGTCTTATTTTGGTTTGGTTTGGATTTTCCTGATGAGTAGTGGTGTTCAGTATTTTTTTCATATGCTCATTGACCAATTGTATATCTTCCTTTAAAAACTGTGTATTCATGGGCCAGTGAGATGACTCAGTGGCATAAGCACCTGCCTGGCAAGCACGAAGGCCCAAGTTCGACTCCCGGAACCCACATACAAAAAAAAGGCCAGTGATATAGCTCAGCGGCGTAGGCGCCTGCTGGTGTACAAGGTCCTGAGGTCGACCCCCGGTACCCACAAAAAAAAAAAAAAAAAACTGTGTATTCAGATCTTTTTTCCATTTTTAATTAGATTATTTTTTACTACTGATTATAGAGTTCATATATTCTACATACAAATCCCTTACCACATACATAATTTGTAAATATTTTCTCCCATATTGTGGGGTATCTTTTTACCTTCTTTATAACATCATTTGAAACAAGGAAATTTTAATTTTTTTTTTTTTTTTTTTTTTTTTTTTTGTGGGTACCGGGGGGACGACCTCAGGACCTCGCGCACCAACAGGCACCCGTGCCGCTGAGCGATATCACCGGCCCCTTTTTCGTATGTGGGTTCCGGGAGTCGAACTCGGGCCTTCGCGCTTGCAAGGCAGGCGCTTAAGCCGTTGAGCCGTCTCACCGGCCCGGAAATTTTAATTTTTAAGAGGTCCATTTTGTCTATTGTTTCTTTTGTTGCTTGTGCTTTTGTTGTCATATTTAGGTTTAGGTTTGGTGTCACAGTTAGGTTTAGGCCTAACTGAATGCCCTGAAGATATACCACTTTGATTTTTCTAAAAGTTTATAGTTCTCACCACTATATTTAAATGTTTGGACCATTTTGAGTTTATATAGTATGTGGTAGAGGGCTAACTTGATTCTTTTGTATGTGGATATCTAGCTGTCCAAGCACCATGTGTTGAAAAATGAGTCAGTACCTGTGGAGGACTGGTCCCAGTCACTCTCATAGACACTAAACTTCTGGATGCTCAGTTCCTTTATATAAAATTTGTATTGAACCTATGCACATCCGATTTATATAGCATATGTGTATAACCTATGCATTTCCTCCTGTATACTTTAGATTATTCACTATACCTCATATAATGTAAATGACATGTAAGTAGTTGTTTTACTATATTATTTAGAGAGTAATGATTTTAAAATCTATATATGTTTAGAAAAATGTATTTTTTCAAATATTTTTGGTCTGTAGTTGATTGAATCTATTGAGGTAGAACCCATGAATATAGATGGCCAACTGTACTATTTTTATCACTGAATTGTTTTGTCACTTTTGTCAAATATTGACAGGTCATTACTGTGAGACTTTTATTTCTAAGCTTTCAATTTATTTCCATTGATCTGTTTTTCTGTCATTATGCTAGAGCCACACTTTCTCGTTTACTGTAGCTTTGTAGTAAGATGAGAAATATTCATCTTCAAGATTATTCTGGTTATTCTGGCTCCCTTGAATTTTTGGATCAGCTTGACAGTTTCTCCAAAGAATTCACCTTTATTAGGGGGGGTCTAGTTACTTTTCTCTTTGCTGAGACAAAATACCAGACACCCAAACTTAAAAGATGAAAGGTTTGTTTTGGCTCACAGTTAGTGGAGTTCACAGTTGGCTTGGTCCAAAGAAGGGTGGCATGGCAGAGGGGCGTTGAGGAAGAAAAACAGTTTGTGGTGAGCAGAAGGCAGAAGACAGAAAAGCACTGAAGTAGCAAGAAAAGCTGCAGCAGCAGCCTGACTCTCCCTCTTATCCTATCTAGTCTACCTCTCTCCTTTTGGTGGTGCCACCCACACCCAGGGTGAGCCTTTCCATTATCCACACCCAGAACTATGCCAAATCAATCAGTGGACTAATTTAGTAATCACACACCGTTGATCCCAGCCTAACACACTGAATCCCAGCCTCACACACTCTGATCCAGCCACCTCTGAAAAGCCCCACCTGACTACATGAGGCTTTGGGGGGACATCTAGACACAAACCATAACAAGGGCCCACTCTTGTTCAAATTCAGCTCAGTTTGAGACCATTCTTAATTTGCCTGGGAGCCACTCTTTTAAAAGAACTAAAGTAGGCTATTTTGAAACATTGGATATACTTATCCAACATGTTAGTTACCGGAAACTTTTCTTCAGTAAGTGGGGTATGTGGGCGAGTCCACTGTAGCACCTGAGTAAATTAAGTCAGTTGCTTGTTTATGATCACTATCTCTTCTGCTAGATTGGAAATCTTGCTGTTTATATTATGTCATTACCCAACAAAGTCTCCAAAGACCTATGATTGAAACATATCCCTAATCTTGTCAGAAGGTGAAAATGCATCACAGCTGAAATGCAATTTCATACATCATACTGGGTGAAAGTAGCTCCTATTTTTAGTGCTTACTTGCTAATTACACTCATCACTATCATTTTTTGACCCCAGCTTCCCAAAGTATCTATTTCCATCCTTAACGGATAGCCTTACTTCATGGATTATTGATTAAATTAGAAGACTGCAGTCCTCACCTTCTTACACCTGCTTCTAAATCTGTCTTCTCCTTCACCTCTGTTGTAGTGGAGAAAGTGTTACTTCTAACACAGGAAAAAATCCTATGTTGTTCTCTTCTCTTTTCCACTATCTTTTATTAGTAAATGTTTGAAATACATAATGACTATATTTACCATAGGGCATTAATACATGTACATAACACATTTTAATTCTTTTTTTTTTTCATCCCCTACTCCTCCCACTCCCTCCTTTCTCTGTCTAGTGCTTGGTTCCCCTTCAATTTGCGAAAGCTCTATTTTTATCATTTTCCCCCTTCAGTTCATTTTTGTCATCCCCTTTCCCTCCTCCCTCCCTCCATCTTATTTCCTTTCCTTCCTTCCCCTTCCTTTTCCCTCCTTCTTATTCCCTCATCAATTTGAAAAAAGATCTCCCAATTTTCTATTTATCTATCTTCTTGGTGGGAATGTAAACCAGTACAACTACTACTACTAGGGAAATCAGTATGGTGATTCCTCAAAAAACTAAAAACACAAATATCTTTTGACCCAGGTATTCCCCTTCTAGGTATCTTTTCCAAGGACTTAATGTCATCATATTATAGGAATACATGCATAACCATGTTTATAGCAGCACAATTTATAACAGCTAAATCTTGAAAATAGCCTATATGCCCATCAACAGATGAATGGATAAAGAAAATGTGGTATTTATACACAACGGAGTACTACTCTGCAACACAGAAGATAAAATTGAAGCATTTGGAGGTAAACAGATGTAACTTGAGAACACATAATATTAAATGAAGTCACACAAGCTTAAATACTGCATGGTTTCTCTTATACAAGAAATTCTCTTGCCCTCTAAAAATTTAAATTCTCAGTCACCTTTTTTTTCTCTCATCTGTCTTTATTTGCCCCTCTTGTTCCATATGGTCATTTCTAAGATCATACAAACATACTTCCATACTTTCTTACCATATTCAAAAATATACCCTTCTTTGAAAACACTTCCTCCTCCACTTGCTCTTCCAAGTCCTTGCTCTTTCTTGACCAAATACATAGGCAAAGTTGCTGCTCACACTCTCCCTTTCTTTAATTCCACCTCAATCTGTATGATTTCTCTCTCCATTACTCTCATAATTGATCCAAGCACCAGAAATGGCCTCCTTTGAGAAATTCAATTTCCTGGCTTCTTTCTCTTTTTATTTGATATACCAGAAATATTCGAAACATTTTTCTGCTTGAAATATTCTTTTCTTTTAACTTCTAGAAGAATCACACTCCAGTGTTTCTTTTACCTCCTTTGCTACTCTTTTGAAGTCTCTTCTGTTCTTACTTCTCCTCTATTGTACTTTTAAATTTTGGCATTCTTCAGGGCTCATTCCATGTCTCTCTTTTCTTATTACCTTCCCTTCTTAAAGGATCCTGTTTATCCCAATAGATTTACATTGTACAGTGCTGCTAACATTTCTCATATATATATATGTTTTGCTTTCTACCACACCCTCATTAGAGAAGCAGTATAAAGTGTTGAATAGCAATGCCATCACTTTCTAGATGGGAGGACTGGTTTATATTTATTAAGATCTCAGTGCCTCACTTTTCCCACTTGTAAAATGGTAATGGGATGTGTAATAGAATTATCTATCCCATAAGAATTCTTCGCAAATTAAATGAGCTGTTAAGTGTGGCAGTATTAGAACCATGACTGATACACAGGAAGCTAACAAAAGAGGCTAACTACTGCTATAGATTTATTATTATTATTTCCACATAATAGATGTAAGGAGACTTACTCAGTTCAAACACATTTTATCAGAGGAAATATTACATTCCAAGATAGAGAGAATGCTCAAGACAAAAACTGAAGCAGTAAAAGACTGAGAATGAGAAATTGACATGACCTAAAACACAGGCTACTGTTGCTGGGCTACTGAGCAAGATGATGAAGATGACCCTAGCCCTGCCTGCTGTGTAGCTGGAGAGGATCTTCAGGACTCCTTTAACTTTACATCTTTACAATAATGTTTATCATCTTAGATAACTTATGTATGTCTCTCCTTTGCAATTTAAAAGGGCTTAATATTGTCTATAGCTTTTCCATCTGCTAAATTACTGAGTTAGGATACATTCCCAGAAGTGTAATGACTGTTTATTCAATAAGAATAAACATTTTTATGATTCTTAACAGAATATTTATGTATATTTTCTATAAGTACTGAGCCAACTCACTTTGCTGTCAGCAAAGTGTGCACATCTGCAACTTTACCTGCATTGGTTATTAGCAAAAAAGAAAATACACATTTATTTTGTGTTTATTGTACCTATTATGAGGCTACAAACTACAGTTGCTCTCATAGTGACAGAGCAAATGCAGTGCTCTGTCTTGGCCCAAGGGTTGTCCTGCTACAATGTTTTGTAGAAGCTGGATAGCCTTTTATAAAAAGGATTTAGAAAATCATCTTATGTCAAAGATCCTGAGTTATGACACTGTGGGGAAAAATTCATGATTAAATGATTATGTGTCTTAACACTTAGTGGAATACATGTTTTTCAAATGGGACAACCTTTCTACAAATTTATCAACTTACCCTGAAATGATAGTTTTATTTTAAATATGGTTTTATGGTCTTCATTAACAGAAATGAGTCATCAGTGTTTTAATAGAAAGAACGTGTTCTTGACTTCCGAAGGATATCAGGTGAAGATTCATCATTTTCCAGGATTTTGACTTTGAGCAGTTTTCTGATCTTAAATTAGATTAATAATGCCTACTCATACAGTGTAATGTGGTAATTAAGTAAAATAATGTATATGCAGATAAGCATTTGACACATTCTTTCTCGCTGATGGTTTTGGAGATTTTCTGTTAGTGCACACTCTTCTCAAAATCACTATTAGTCCCTGGCATATAGGCACATCCTGGCTTTGTCTCTGGGTAGATGGAAAAATAAGGATCATAAACTTTTCCTATTTCAAATTAGCAAACCAAAACAACCCGTCCTTATATTTGCATATAGAAGGTTGTCAGCTATGCAATTTGTCAGCAAACTTCCTGTGATCCAGTAGCTTAGGTTAAATGTATTTATTCAACTGAAACAGATTTATAGACCATGAAAAATCCATCAATGATGAAGGTTTTTTTTCAGACAGAGGAAAATGCAAACGTAAGTATCTTGGATTTAAAACGAGCTTAGATAAAAGTAAGAAAAGAAACTAGAAAACAATTATGTCTTCCTCCCTCACTTTATTCAATAAAATCCAATCCATCTCAGATCATATTGACTTCAAAAAGTTTTTCGTGCTCTTTCAGTAGTCGATGAACTCTTTCCTTTGACTATTTTATGGTTATATGTACCATTCATAAAGTTTTGATCACAAGTTAGTCTATGCTAATTTTCTAAATCTCTGTTTCTCATCTCCAAACAGTGTTGTCTGGAAGTTAAGGGTAACTTGTCACCATTTTTGGATCTCCTGAAGTACTTACCATAATGATCTAGGCCAGTGGAAGTGAACCTATGGCATGCGTGCCACAGTCGGCTATTCGTTATCATCAAATGCTCTAAAAGGTTTGCCATCACTGACCCCGACTGTCAGTGTTTCAACTTCTACTGATGATGATTATTACTATTACTCAAATTTAAAATTTCATAAGTATTTATGATGAATAGACAATTCTATTTTTACAATTATTTTTAATAATTAACATTTTGAATCCAATCAAAAAGACCAATAACAAAGAACTAGCTAAATGATGATTATCCATATACAGAATGTAATGCTTGTATTAAAAATATTAAACAAAATTGTAATGACACAAGAAAGGATTGTGACATAATATTGAAAATAGGCAATATATAAACATGGTATTTAACATACTCCACAGTAAATTTCAGGAAAATTCCATAAAAACAAGTTGTGGACTTCAAACTCTGGTTATGACAAACTAAATTACAAACAGACCTCACCACTGAAAACAAAGAAAGATCTGGCTGCAAAAACTAAGCTATGTGAAATCACTGGAAATCTACCAAGCTACCCAACATTCAATGATGATACAAAATTCTACAGAGAGAAAAAATGTATTGATGTGAACCTGACCTTCTGTGCTGATTTCCTTCCCCCTCTAAGTCTTTGCCTATTTTTAAGAATAATAGGGCCACCTATCCAAAAAGCTGAGCAAACAGGGAAAGCTATGAAACAAAGAAAGAAATCAGAACTCCGAGCAGTTTTTCAGAGCTGAAATGACCAAAAATGGAGCTCAAAGTTATCAAACCAGCCTAGACTTAGAATGTCAACATCCTAGAAAGAACTGAAAAGCAGAAATAGAACATATAACATGCTACAGTTCAAACCGTTGGTTGATTTGTAAGCTGCACAATTCACAAAAATTAAGTCACCAGAAAGAGGTGGCTAGTAAGTTAAAAATCAGAGAAATTTTGTGAAGACTCAGTGCTGTTCGATACAAAAATTTGAGATCAAGGTCTGCTAATGTGGAGAAAGCTTTGTTAAACTCCACAATCTCAGCTGAACGTATGAGCACATAAACTCAATTTGAAAGCAGTTCAGTCCCAGAATGGATGCAAGTAATCTATGCTGGCTATCTAAACAGCTTGCCAGACGCAAAAGTAAGCCAGCTGTTTGGGATTTATCTGCTAGAGTCTCAAAAATTATTTCATAATGAAAAATCAGGCTTGAATTCAACACCACACACCAACACACACCAAGGAACACACATACACACACAGAGCTATGCCAAGATTAAGGAAAAAAAAGATAAACAGACCAACAGAATAACTAGATATTTAAGTAATTAAATGCAGGTTTTGAAAATCCATATTATAAATGCAAAACAAAATAAAAGATAGATAATAGGAAGTAGGGAGATATATCTTTCTCAAATGGGAAAGGGATCACAAATGGAGGGAAGCGGGGTTAGAAGGGACAGAAAGAGGATGAAAACAATGGATGTGTTACGTAAGATATGTTATGTGCATTGCCGACTCTACACAAGGAATGTAAACATTACGTACTGCAAACATGTACTAGTAAAAAAATTTTCATGGTTGATAACATAAAAATATTTTTTTATTTTCATGTTCAGAGCACGATTTGAAAATATAGAAGATAATCTGTTTGAAAATATAGAAGATAAAATGGAAAATTCCTATAAATGGAATCTATAAAATTTAGATGAAAAATTACAAAAATGAAACCCTCAGTTTCAGAACTAAATACATATATTAAACCACAAGTAAGAGAAAAAGAAAAGAAACTAGAAATGCGGGTCAAAAGAAATTGTGTAGGCTGAAGAATGAATATAAAACATGATAGGTAATATTTTTTAAATAAGAGCTATATGAGAGAGAGGAAAATTTCTAATGTATGTGTAGAATTCAAGAAGAAAAGAACAAAGGAGACAGCAATATTCTTACTTTCAAAATGTTGAAGATAATATTCAAATGGACACTTCCACCAACAAGATTGCAGAGTTTTGACTGCTCCACATTGTTCCCAATACTTGTTATTTGTTAGTGCTTTTTCGTTGTAGCCAGTAGTGTGAATTTACAGTGGTGTCTTATTCTGGTTTTAATTTGCATGTCTAATACCATCTAGCATAATTTAATGTCATTTAACACCACTACCGTTGAGAATTTTCTTAACAAAACAAACATACCTTCAAGTAACAACCCAAAGTAATGGTTAAAAATTAATTAGGGGATACATGAATGTCAACCCCTGAGAAGTGATATTTACAGGTTCAAAAGAGAAGAAACTAGAGCAAAAAAAAAAAAAAAGAAAAGAAAAAAGACAAAAAATAACATGTCAGGTAGAAGAAAACATGTGGGGGAGGAAGTATTCTAAAATTTAAGAGAAAAAGAATTTCAAGAAGCAAAAAATAGCCAACTTTTAAATATTTCTGAAAAATCAAATGAGGTGGAGACAAAACTCTGTCTATGGGATTTCTCAAAAGGTCCTATATTACTGGGGAGAAGCAGTGAGTGGAACTGAGAAAGAATATTTGAATGAATGGGAAATAATCAGATGAAGATTATCTGTGCAGGTTCTACCTAAAAATCTCCACATGCAAGGAGGGCACTTAGAATGGTAGCTAAATGGAGTGCTATAAAAGAAAGGTCTTAGGAAAAATTAAGGAGACAAAAATCATCTGTATTGACTTTGAAAAAGAAAAACAAAATTAAAGGATATATTTATTATTTATCAAGACTTACTAAGCTATGATAATATAGAGTTGTCAGAAAATAAGAAAGTTGTCCAAAGTAATCGAAACTTAACATGACCACTATATAATCAAACACACAAAATTAATTTCCATGTACATTTAAGACCTAAAGAATAGGGCCAGTGAGATGGCTCAGCGGCTTAAGCGCCTGCCCGGCAAGCGCGAGGGCCCGAGTTCGACTCCCGGAACCCACATACGAAAAAGGGGCCGGTGATATCGCTCAGTGGCACGGGCGCCTGCTGGCGCGCGAGGTCCTGAGGTCGACCCCCCGGTACCCACAAAAAAAAAAAAAAAGACCTAAAGAATAATAAAATAAAATAAAGTTTCTAGAAGATATCTTAGAAGAATATTCTTTTATCCTAAGGTACATAAATTTTGTTGAAATTAAGAACTTTTATTTATTAATATGTGCCATTTAGAGCTTAAAAGACCAAGCCACACAATTGAATGCTAATGTCTGGTGTCCTGAATAACTAACTTAAAGATAGTAATACGTAATGTATTAACCATTGTTACCCTCCTATTATGTTGGTTTGAAAATTTGTTCTTCTTTTGATTTGTTTTGTTTTTTCTTCTCTTTAAAAAAAAAAAAAAAAAAAAAAAAGACCAAGCCACAATATAGCAGAAAATATTTGCCATGCATATAATCAAAGAAGGATTTTTACACAGAATATACAAAAAATTCAGACAAGCCAGTGACATAAATCATAGTAGAAAAGTGAGCAAAATCCTGAACATCACTTTACAAAAAGAAGATATCCAAAAAACAAGATATCAAAAAGAGCTCAGCAGTAGTAGACATGCAAATCAAAGCCACTATGACAAATAACACTATGTATCCACCAGAATGACTAAAATGTAAAACACTGACACATATCATATGCTACCAAGGATGCAGAGCAACTGCAACTCTACACCCCTGGTAGCAGAAGTATAAATTAGCCCATCACTTTAGAAAGCTGGCTGGAGTTGGACATATCTACTGAAGATGAACGTATGTGTGCTCTCTGGCCCAGAAATTCCATTCCTCCATCTACATTAACAGAAACACACACACACACACATACACACACATTGAAAGAAATGTGCAAGATGATTCATAATAATACTCTTCATAACAGCTAAACAACAAAATTTTAAAAGCTCACTGATAATAGAAGGATAAATTATTATATATTCCTACATAGAATATCAGATAGTTATTAAGATATTTCTCTGGAAAGCAAACCTTACTGTTGAGTAAAAGATGTTAGATACCCAAGAGTACAATTAAATAAAGATTTAATTGAAATAACAATCAAAATAAGCAAACTGGTATAAATTATTATAAGTCAAATTAATGGTTATTGTGGCAAGCAGAACAATAACCTGGATGATTCTGCATTCTAATCCTTAAGCTGTGAATATTTTATCTTACATGGCAAAAGGAACTGTACATGAGTTTATAAGTTTAGGGCCTTGAGATGAGGAAGTATCCAGGATTCTCTGAGTGGGCCCAATACAATCACAAGGGTGCTTTTAAGAGGGAAACAGGAAAAGTTGGACTTAGGAAAAGATACAGAAAACCACTTCATTAGGAAGCCCTTCTTGAGCAGGAGTCCCACTCTTCTCAAAAGAAACCCTGATGCTTTGCACCATTAACTCTGCAATGGTGGAGTCTTTCTGATTTCTGGGATGCCATCATCTTTCTTCTCATCCTTGTACATAGACAGTACTTGGCTTCTTTTTAATGATGTTAGTCACTTTAGCAGACATACCTCCTCTCTCCCCAGCTTTACACGTTTCCTTCTGGATACTAACTTAAATTTCTCTGCTCTGCCTTTTGTTTTCAGCGTGCACTATAAATCTGGCTAAAAGCAGCTAGCAGTACCCGTGCCATAACCTGAATGTTAAACTCTTGAAATTTCCACAGCCATATTAATTAATCCACCACCCTTGATCTCAGTTTCCTTCAGTCTTAGGATCTGGGCAAGTATAGACAAATGTTCTGCTAGAGTGTAGCATTCATGGCCTCTAGTCCAACAGCTAATTGGGTAATTGTTCCCAGTGAAAAGCTCCTGAGCCTGGACTTTACTGTTCACATTACTACTGGCATTCTGGTCTTCTGAACTTTGAGTAAAATCAGCCATCACACTCTACTTATAGCATTTTAGGGCTTCTCTAGCCAATATCTCCAAACCTTCCAGACACTTCCCACAAACCAGTTCCAAAGACTTCTAAACCACATGGTACAATATGTTTCCAGCAATGACCCCACCAGTTTTCTGTATTAGCTTTTTTATTTCTGAGATACAATATGTAACACCCATAACTTAAAGAAGTTCAGCTTGCTTACTCTCTGCTTCAGTCCATGACTGGCTGGTCCCAAGTCAGAGAAATCATGGCAGAAGGGCATTGGGAGAGCAAAGCTGCTGAGTTCATGGTGGCCAGGAATGAAAGGAGGAGAAAAGTGCCAGAGCAAAGGAAGAAGACATGGACCTGAAGACACATGCAGACACACCTAGAAAGTTTTTCCACCAATCCCTGGAAAGAATCTCAAAGCCAATCAAGTTGAAGCTGTATCCTATCCACCAAATGAGTCCTGGCAAATTTTTGTACTTTAAACTGCCAACCTCTAAAAGCATAAGAGGAAATAACTGAACTGTTTTATGCCTACAAAGTTTGTTGCAGTTTGTTACAGTAGCAGTGGGAAAGTAATGCATGAAAAAAAGGGGGAAAGGAAACAAAGGTATGAGCTCAATAGGACAGGTTTATTTCAGAACAAACCCGAGAGGGCTCACTCTGGCACTGAGACCAGACTGGAACTCTCATGCAGGGTATGAGGTCTTTTATAGGGTCATAAAGGGGAGAGTTCAGTGAACGGGAGCTGTGGCTACCTGCCAAGGACAAGGCTTGAGAAAGTGCAGGGGGTCCCCATGACAAGGCTTGGGATTGCACAGTGAGTCATGGTTGCTATCAGTGGCAGGACTGAATAATGATATGAGTCAATGGGTACAGCCTAAGATGGTGGTGGTCAGATTCCTTCAATGCAACTGGGAGAAAAAATAGGAAACCTCTTGGTTGCTGGCAATGCTCAACCTCTTGATCTCTGTGATGGCTGCATGAGGCTGATCTTTGTGGCAATTTATCAAGCTGTGAAATTTTGATTGGTTTCAATAACAACTTTCACAATTTTTAATTAAAGTGATAATAGTAGAATAAAACTTCAGTTGATAGTCTCTAGGTTTGTAGTTTCTCATTCCTTCAAAACTGTAAGGATCTTGCTTTTTTTTTTTTTTTTTGTGATGAGCTAGTAAAAAGTAAAAAGAAAAAAAGCAAAGTACTTGAAAATAAGTCAACTCCAGTATGATGTATTTGATTAAGGGTTGTTACGGGTCAGGTAGGAAACTCATAGAGATGAAAAACACATACTTCGAGTTCTCAAAACTATACACTATACCAAAAGAATAAATGGAGATATAGGCAAATTTGAATTTTAGATTAAATGGAGGTGATACAGATTGATAAAGAACCAAGGAAAGGTAAAGTTTAAGTAGAAATATCACGAAAGAAATTATTTCTTGCCGGTGCTGTTGATGAAGATGAAAAATGTGTGCTTCAAGCCAGAATGGTGTTTTACATAAGTTTGTAATTTAGCCTGCATAAAATCCTATGAAATAAGTGCTATCAGTTCAAATTTGCAAATGAGTAAATGGGCCCTTAGAAGTTTAAGCACATGGCCCAGCTGGCACCCAAAGTCATGGAGATGAAGCTGTGTATAACTGTATAACTGACCCCAGAATCTGAGCTCAGTGATCCTCTGTGCTTGTTAATTCATGACAGAAGCAATGTGAGTTTAATGTGAAAGTCACAGAAGTTTTCAAGAAGGAGAAAGCACTATAAATACCAATATAGAAGTCAGGCGTGGTGGTGCGCTTCTGTAATCCCAGCACTCCAGAGGCTGAGGCAGGAGGATCGCTGTGAGTTCCAAGCCAGCCTGGGCTACATAGTGAGTTCAAGACCAGCCTGAACTGCATAGCAAGACCCTGTGTCAAAAAAATAAATAAAATAAATAAATACCAATATACATATTAATATTTTGAAATATCTTTTCTTAATTTTGCTTTGGTTTCCTATCTGTGATCCTTCTGCTAGTTGAAGAGAGAAACCCATTTGTGCTTCCTTGAAGAATTAAGACTGCAAGTAAAGCAAAAAAAAAAAAAAAAAAGTAAATACCGAATGTTGCCATTTGTGTTTGGATGGATTGGAATACAAAATGGTGTTTTAATTTCTCAAAGACAATTTTTGAGATTTTTTAAGACAGTGAAAGGAAAATTTTACAATTTAAAAAATATAAAGTCTTGAATATAAATTGTTTATTGCCATAATTACATACATCTAGGGACTAGAAGGCTATGCAGTCATCTACCCGCTTTGGACTAAGGATAGTGATTGCCGAATGACCTTAGGAAAGGATACAAAGAAAACCTGCCCTACAAGTGATCAGAGTGAGTGCTCCTAGAGAAAACCAAGCATTCTGGTCAGCATGTCTTTCTTCCGGCTGAATAGCCAGTGAGCAATCTTCATGCGGTGGGGGAGGGTCATCCATCCACAGCTGCCTACAAACCACTCTTGTGCCTATTTGACAAGCCCTGATATAGATACCCATTAGAACCGCCATGCACAGGAATGCCTGCCACTTTTTCAAAAGTCTTGAGACACCCTGACAGTAAGGGGAACCTTTGATTTACAATAGCGTTGTGATGGTAAGTAAAAGAGAGCTTCAACTCCGGCATGAGGGTACACCTCCGCAGTTAACATTAAAAACAAGCATCAGTTTAGAAGTATCGTTCAGCACAGTTGTAAAAACTGCTAAAAGTAGAGGAATTAATAGAATTAATTCACAAATAAAGAGACTGTTTTAAAGGCCACCAAATAAACAAACTTCTAGCAAGGCTAATCATAACTAAAAAGAAAATACCCGAAAGCATAGTAAGAGTAAATTAAGAAGGAAACAGAATGCCAGATACTAATAATACTTTTCAAATTAGAATTTATGATATAAACACCAGTCCATAAACTACTAAACTATCAAGAGAATGGACAGGTTTTTAAAAAGTTTTCAAAACTGAAGTTTTAGAAAAAATGATAAAATATTAGAAAGTTGCCAAAAATAGTAACCAAGCCCTAAAAAATGAACTGGCAAAGATCCATTCAAAGAGAATTATTGACAACTTCACAAATACAGATAATTACTAGATTATTTAACTTGTCTCAAGGACTAGACAAAGTCTCAAAATTCGTAATTGTGAATTATGTGTTAAAAGCAGACGGGCACAGAAAATGCTAAAATAGACATTCCCTCTATAGTCGCACTCAGAGTAACAGATGTCAACATTTAGCCACATCCTTAGCAACACTTGGTACTCTCAGATGTCTACAATTTTTCAGTCTGTTTAGTGTAAAATAGTATTTCACTGTTCTTTTTTTTTTTTTTTTTTTGTGGGTACCGGGGAGTCGACCTCAGGACCTCGCGCGCCAGTAGGCGCCCGTGCCGCTGAGCGATATCACCGGCCCCTTTTTTCGGATGTGGGATCCGGGAGTCGAACTCGTGCCCTCGCGCTTGCCAGGCAGGCGCTTACGCCGCTGAGCCATCTCACCGGCCCTATTTCACTGTTCTTTGAAGTGGCATCACTGATTTCTACTGAATTTGAACAACTTCTTACTGGGTTCAGGTCTTCTTCTTTGTCTTTTGCCTATATATATTATTTGTTCACTGTTGTATTTATTTTTTTCTATGAGTCCATAAAATACAAATTCCGGATACTATCCTTTAGCAGAGATTTGGGTAAGATTATCATACTTTTCATCTGTTCTTAAACTTTACTTATTGTATTGTTTGTTAAAGAAAACTTTCTAATATTTCATAATCAAACATTTTGATATTTTTCTGTATAAATTGTACTCATTTTTGAGAAAATAATTTCTAATCTAGAATTATATAGTCATTTTATTTCTTCTCATATACTAAAGGTTTTGCTGCTTTATATTTAATTTTTAAATTATCTGAAATTTATTCCTGTAGATCAATTGAGGCAGAAATTTTATTTTATATCTTATCTATGAATAATAAATTGTCACAGAAATATTGATTAAAAGTTTAAACTTTCCCCCACTGATTTATGAGATTAATTTTTTGCTGTATCAACTCTAATCATATGCCCAGAGCCTTTTCTGATACTTTTCCTAATTACACTGTTCTAATAATTATAATTTTATAATAAGTTTTAGTGAATGTAGAAAAAATTTTGCCCCTATTTTTTATCCTCTAGTCTCATACACTTACATTCTGTAGAATTCCTTCCTTCATTTTAGGTTCTTCTTTTTCTGTAATTCTTTTTACTTCTATGTTTAAAATTCTAAGTTGATTTTCTAATTATTTATGAATTTTCTTAAATTTTATTTGCTAAAGCATTCCCTCTTTTTTATTTTACAAACCTCCCATTCCACTTTTTTTCACTTCTACTATTATACATTTTAATATTTGGTAGTGTTTACTTGTTTCTGGGAATTATCGTGTTGTAGCATCATGGTTCTCTTGAAGATACCAGGGCCATTCCTTATGCTTGATAAAATTATTATATTTTTCTTTGATGATTTAATGTGTTTCCAGCTATTCTATTCCTCTGGGTTTTTTTCTTTCTTTTTTTTTTTAATTTTTGTCTTTTTTTTCTTTTGTTTTTCTGCTTCCTTTGATCTGGTCTATGTTAGAGCCAATAAGTGCTCTCAACACATAGAAGTTTTGACTAGTAGGTGACAGTTCTTGGTTGATATTCAGGGAAGTGGCTGGTGAATGAGAAACTACAATAACACCATTCTGGTGTTTTTGTTTTGCTGAAATCTAATTCAGTATTAAGCTTTCATTTTAAGGCTATTCCTCCAATCTTTGCCACTGCAATGTGTGTACACACATTTGCTATTATTCTGAAAGTGGTATGCTTTGGGGGGCTATATTTAATATTTTCTTTTTGTCTCTTATATTAACATTTCTACCTCTAGATACAATAGTCTAGATTTGCCTTTATTTATTTTATGTAGTACTCAGAGGGTATTTTCAATAAGAGATGTCATGCCTCTTCTACATGTTTCAGAATTCACATTCCTAGAAGAAAAACAAAACTAAACAAAAATTAATAGGTGCCCAGAGTACCTATCTGTCAAGTAAGTTGACTTCCTGGTGTGGTGTGTCCGCGTGTTCACCTCCATCCAGTCAGCTGGAACAGAGGAAAGGGGATTAAGCGTATTTATCTAGTCTTAACTCTTTTGGAAATGGCCATTAGTTGGAAGTGTTCTAGAAACAGAAGTAATGAGGTTCAGAAATCACAGAAAGGATCTACTATATATACAAAAAGTAAAACATAATATATGGAGTCAGGGATTCCCTCTTCTGAACTCCATGGAACCCCCTAGGCTTAAGAGAGGATCCACAAGCCCCTGAAATTAGATACAAAATTTTCTGTGCTTGGATATATATCTATTTCAAAAGCAGTCCATGACTTTCTGCAATGTAAAGAACTGTGTTTTGGATTTATAATCATCTATATAGAAAATTAGTTATTGAACAACAGCCTCATGCATGCTAATCAAACACTCTTCCAATAAACTTGTATATTAGTTCTGCGCCAAAGGAGATGAAAAAAAGGTAACGTGACATTGAATAACAGTAATAATCCTTTGCCCTCGCAAGATAATGAAGGCAGGTCTTTGTGGTTAAAATCCAACCATACACTGTCTTTGAAAACTAACTTTGTAAACCAGACTAATAAACAAACTCATCGAGAGGTATTATAGCAAATGGAGTAATACATTCAGTATACTTTCATTTTCCTTTGGCTCCAAAATAACTAATGTACAGCTATCATATATTTCCTGAGGAGTTAGGTGATATCATCCAGATTTTAAAAGGTCCTTGCTAGGCTGGTTGAGCATTGTTAAGCTAAAGCTGCCTCCAAGGGCTCATTTCCATGAGCATAAAAGGGGCATCAGGTGTGAGAATCTCTATTCCCTGTGGTTCTGCACTTTGCAAACCACAAACAAACTGCCTCTGTAATGAAATTTATAAGTACTTAACTGTGTGCATGTCTAAATAAGCAAGAAAGAAGGAAGAATTACTATTATAAAACTATTTTTATTTCTTTCATGGGCTGACCCAGCGACTTACTGAGTGGAACATAACATTCTCCCAGATGTACTTCGCTTTCTTTCCGATTGATTTCTTATTATTACTAACATCTTTTTGTATGATTAGGATGTGAAAAATGGGCTGTTCTGAAGAACTCTTAATAGCACAAATTACCCTTGCCTTTGTTAATTTATTGGATGAAACTTCTCTTCATTAAGGTATTCTTACACCTGAGCTTTGAAATTTATCGCACTGCAAGGGTGTACTCAATTCACTAGCACTCACCTCTTTCCCACCCACTCCCACCCTATCCCAGTCTCTACCTGAAACACTTTCAATCTTCAAGATGTGGGACAAAATAACACCCTCTTTGTGTAATTATCTTTACCCTTTCAAAATATTAGTGACTCCCCAAAATATTTCCCATATTTTAGTTTGCATTATATCTGTATTGTTTATATGTTCAATTTTGGTATATATTACCTTATATTTTCTTTTAATGTGTATTATATTACATTGTATTTATTGTTTCTAACTCCTGTGAGTTCTTTGCAAGCATTGCAATATCCCTCCTGCCTTCAGAATGCTCAATGGAAGTTTAATACTGAAAGGACAGAACAGGAAAATGACATGCAATGCCAGAGTGAGCTAATCCTCAAAACTCTAACCTGTATCTTGGTTCTCTTCACTTTTTAGGGTAGATTTATCTGTTCCAATATGTAAATAGTAGGCATGCTCTAGGAGGCTTTGTCCTGAAGCAATAAGAACCACCTCACCTTATAAGGTCATATTCCTCACTGGTGGCAAGATGAAGGGTATGGCATCTATAGAGTCCTGGAAGGCCACTTCATTTTCTACCTTTTATCCCAGGCCCATGAAAGGAAACAACTTTTCCTGTCCCAATCCAGTATTAAATTTATCTTTAATTTCATTTTACTCTTCTATTTAAACTTCCTTGGATTTTCTCTCTGCTCTTTTTTTCTTTTTCTGTCTTCTATAAAGCAACTTTTGGAGCAAATAGAAAAGAAATGTTTTGTACTGTGAGAAGAGACAGGACCTAAAGTGTGTAATTTACATTTCTTTTCCTCATTACAAGCTTTATTTCAAAATTGTTATAAATTTTCATGCTCAAAAGTGTCATTCAGAAACATTAAAAATGAGCATGGCAATAATACCCCCAACTATCTACAGGGGGTTGGTTTAAGGACCCCTGTAGATACCAACATCCAAGGATGCTCAAATCTGCACACACTGGTGTAGCATATGCACAGAACCCACCCACTTCCTACCACACTCTTTAAATTATCTCTAAATTACTTATCATACCTAACACAATGCAAATCTATGTAAATTAGTTGTTATACTGTATTGTTCAGAGAATAATGACAAGAAAAGTTTTGTACATGTTCAAAACGATGTATTTTTTTCCAGATATTTTTAATCTACTGCAGATGCAGAGGGACAGCTGATGTAGTTTAGCTTCAAATTTGTCTGTTGCAAAAAAAGAGTAGCTGCTTCATGCTTCCTATTAGAAGAAAAGGAGGTATGCCAGTTCAATATTATCATTTTTAAGATTTTCTTTTTCCAGTGATGAATTATCAAATACATTTCTACTCTGGGCGTTACAAGGGGAGCACTGTGCTATAATACCCAAGCCCTATCCTCTTGTTACCCTGAGAACTGTGGAATGTTGAGGCTCTGTGCTAGAAAGAATCCTGAGATAGCCCCTCTGTGTGTGCACCATACAAAATTCACCCCCTCTTTGAATGTGGGTAATTGCCCCTGACCAAGATATAACCTCTGACCAAAGGATAAGTAGCTCTTCTGTGAGTAGGTTACATTATGAAATACTCTTAGTCAACTAGAGAGAGATCCCCTTGTTGGCTTTGAAGAAATAAAGCTACAATATCATGAGAGGACCCTGTGGCTGGAATCGGTGAATGTCTTCTAGTTCTGAGAGTAAACCCTGGCTGACCAGCAAGAAAATAGGGGCCTCAGTCCTACAACCACAAATAACCGAATTTCGCTAACCATTTGGATGAGGTTGGAAGACTTCAAGCCTCAGATGAAATTATAGACCTAGGCAACACCTGATGTTAACCTGCTACTTCTCTGAGCAGATGATCTAAGCTAGCCTGATAACCCACAACGATTATGAGATAATACATATGGGTTATTTGAAGCCAGCAGACTGCAGTATTTTGTAACACAGTAATAAAAAACAAATGCAAACCCACTACAGTATAGTCTTCCGTCTTGTGTTAATGCTTCTCTTGAGGTGACGGGCTGAGTCAGCTTCTAGTGTCCTAAAGTCTGGTCCCAATTGTGGTCTGTGCAGAACCCTTTTGCGAAACTCCGCCTTGTGAGGAATGCACTTTCCTAGTTTCCAGCTATAGTGCGAGTCTTTCTGCTTCTTCTTTTTAATTTTCCATTTCATTTTATACTAATGAATTCTTAAATGAGGATGTGGGAAAGGAAGGCATATGATTGAACTTGAACTGTCATTGTAGTTGAAGTTCTGAATTCGTTTTCTGAAAGAAATCACTTCAGTTTGAAATTAGACAATTACCTGCCTTTCTAGAGGAGTAAGTTGCTGGTTTACAGAGTACAAAACTTCACCATTTTTGCAAGTATCATACTGAGGTAACAATATTATAAATAAATAATTTATGATTCAAACCACGAATCTTCATATTAGAAGAGAGAAGTGTAAATTGGGACTGTCCTAGATAGATCAGAATGCATGTTTGTCCCTGCTATTACCTAATGACATTTTAAAAGCTGAAATCATGATGTTCAAAATAGTCTGGAAGGGGCCGGTGAGATGGCTCAGTGGCGTAAGCGCCTGCCTTGCAAGCGCGAGGGCCCGAGTTCGACTCCCGGATCCCACATACGGAAAAGGGGCCGGTGATATCGCTCAGCGGCACGGGTGCCTGTTGGCGCGCGAGGTCATGAGGTCGAGCCCCTGGTACCCACAAAAAAAAAAAAAAAAAAAAATAGTCTGGAAAAGTAGATGATTTCACTTTTAATATTTCCTCTATCAATTTTTAACTGGACAAATATTACCAAGACAGAAATGAAAAATATTAATATTAGACACAAGAGTAGGGAAGTATTTCCAAAAGTATATTCTTGGGAGTCCTGGTTATGCAGTTGGTTAAAGAACATTTACACACACAACACAGAGCACAACATTCTATAGCAAGAAAGTTTGAGAGATGTTGGTCTATAGAAATTTAAAAACTCTTGGGACTTCTCACAGGTATGTTATACATAGAGAAATATTTGCATTAAGAAATGTCTAGGAAACTACACAGCATTTCTCAAACTTACACATCCACAAAACATGAGCTTGAGATCAAGCAAAAAGTTTCCAAGAAAGGTAGGAATGAATATTTTTATAGTTTTCTCTTTTCAGTAAATTTTTATTTTACGGGCACATGTTTGTTCATAATGGTTACACAGCGTGGAGTGTGGCATATGTACGTAACCACCTTAATTGTTTATTTAACCCCTACTCCTCTTTTTTCTCCCCTTTCCTCCATCTCTTGGTCACCTTCCATTTTGTGAAAGATCTACCTCCCTATTTCCTATTATCTAACTTTTATTTTGTTTCTTTATTTGTATTTTGGATTTCTCATATAAGCAAAAGCATATAATATTTGAACTTTTGTGTCTGATTTATTTCACTTAACATTTTGTCTCGAGGTACACCTATTTTCCCATAAATGACTCAAGTTTGTCCTTCTTTATATCAGAGAACCACTCCATCGTGTGTAAATACCACACTTTTCTCATCCACTTATCTTTTGATGGACATATAAACCATTTCCAAATTTAACTATTAAGAGTGAGCTGTGATAAACATGGGTATGTGTGTATCACTTTAATATGATGTCTTTTGGGAAGATACCTAGAAGAGAAATAGTCACGCTTCAACTAATGCCTACAAGGGGTCACACTTAATACCATTTTTAGTAAAATGGGTGCTTAAAATTTTCTTTTCTATTCCTTTCCAAAATTAATAAATTATTCAAAATCATTTTGATAATATGGAAAATTTTCAGATGCCTTCTCCCCAATGGATTTATATGGTAGCTATGTCATCATAGCAGTTTTTTGTAGTTGGTTTTTTCTGTGTGTAACTTTTAACTTCATCCAAGCAACATTTAACCTAAAGTATACTTGAATTTTTAAATTGAATCAGACATCACACCCTTCAGTCTTAAAGGATATAATAAATGATTCAAAATTGTAATATGCACCATTTTAATGAAATTGTCTTCTGGTTTCTTTTGGAAGTCATAGAGGTTATTTTTGACCATTATTGAAATTAGTTTCTGTGCCTCGACTTTGTTTAAAATTATTTTCTTAGCCTTTACTTGTTTGTCTTGATGGGTAATTTTATTTATTTGTGATTTTATATCTGTTTTTTCCACTCAGCTTTAAGCTTCTTGAGGCCAAATAAAAGGTTTGTTTTGTGTATGGCAGTATTCCCATGGCCTAATACTTCCTGGCAAAACAAACAAACAAACAAACACTAAAGTTAACGTATGTCTCTTAGAGATTTATATTAATTAAATAATTTAAGGAATAACTTTCAGAATTAGTTGTTAATTTCATCCTAATCTAATCAGTTGTCACCAATGGGGTGACAACTAAACCAGAAACTCTATATTAAAAGTACTTAAAAGCAAATTCATATATACACATGGGCACACACAGGTGTGCATACACAAGCAAATACTACAGCTCACAGCCTAGCTTGAACCAAATAAAGGTATATCTCTAGGCTTCCAAAATGAATTGAAGTGCTAAGGAAAAATTGTCAGTGTGACAGCCTATGAGGATTGGGTCCCTGATTTAGACTGTGAATTAGGGTCTGGTTCTCCACTCTCCCCATGGACTGGAGGTTTGATTAAAGCCTCTATGAAGCTAAAGAACCAACACCTCTTCATGGAATGGTATGTCAAAATTTCTAATTTGGCATTCTATTCATCTATTTTAAACAGAAATACGTATTCATTACCTAGATATGGGTCCAAATTTCTGAAACAGGCATGGTGCAGAAATGGCAAGCTAGGAACCTGACCTGAAAACAATACAGAATTACTGAGCTGGTAGAACCCCAATAAATTCAAATAGAGGGGTGCTCCATAGGGTCTTTTTCACAACACTGAAATCAGGTGAGGAATGCCAGATGGACAACTGGGTAAACCTTTATAAAACCTGTTGGTATTTTGTTGAGAATATGCCCTGGAAGATCCTGGTAGAAGCGAGAGATAGGAAGATGCTGAAATAACCAAAGAGAGATTCAGTACATTGCTAATTTCAGCCAGGGGGTAATAATGGAAGTAATGAGAATTGGTAGAATCAATGCAAATTATAAACTTTGATCAGAAGCGTATGCTGACGGATAGGATGTAGAATTTGAGAGATGACTATGCCATGTCAGGGATCAAAGAACAAGTTACCAGGAAGAAATAACAATCGTGACACTGACTGGACTCAATAAAAAACCTCCATCTACATGTAACAAAAATTGAGAAATTGACAAGCCTATAATAGTAGTGGATAACTAATACAGCCCTCTTCGGTATTTGCAGGAACATTAAGGCTAAGAAAATATGAAATTATAATAAATAAGTGTGATGTAGAAATATATGATATCACACATCAAACTAATACATACAAAGTGTTTTTTCCAAGCAATAACAGAACAAAACTTGACATACTACAAAGGAAGTTCCAGTAAGTGAGATTTTCTGACCACAGTAAATTTTGAAATGTCAAAAAAAATACTTAAAATGATGGTGTACTCATATATTTGCTTTTTTGTCTGATCTCTAGGATACTAAAAAATTCTAATTCAATTGCTGAGATCTCATGTTTCACTATAGATTCTAGGCAACAGTTTTTGATGGCACATTTATTTCTAGTCCTCCCAGATAGCTCAAATTAAAGACCGGTAGCAGTGCCAATTCTATAGAGAAAAAACATTCAAAAAACACAACTGTGAAGTAAATTCATAATATATTTTAAAATTCTGGTGTACGTTCTTGGTGTTCTTCCTTTTTGATGCTTAAATTCTGTTCTAATTATAAAGTTGCAAATTTATACTTCTCCATCACATCTCTCTTGCCTCAGAAGCCTTCACATAGTTCCTAACACAATAATAGCACCAAACCATTGGCTGATCTGTGAAAACTCAAGACACAGTGGATTGTTTATATCTAGGACTTAGGAGAGGAAAGACCTTTTTGACACTTATTTTTAAAAATGTGATATTGCCATTTTAGATTTTTGTTTTGATAGTAGGGACTTCATTCTTCAAAGTTCCACAAGGTAACCTTTAGGACACGAGAATCGTAAGTGCAGAGGTGATAGCATCTCACAGTGGAAACGGTTGACCCTATGCCTGTTGAGTCTCTGACTTCTGATGCCCCGACAGCAACACAGCTGACCTCTGCTATTCTCATTACCAGCCATATCTAAAGAATTTTCCCCTTTTTACTTGACTCAATTTTTTTGTGAGAATCCACAAGAGACTAGTTAAGAATAACCTTTTTAAAACAGTAAATAGGCATGCTTCCTGGAATAGAAAAAAAAAATCTCATAAGCACAAACTTCTTATGCAAAAATAATAATAATAATAGATAAGAGCGGGAAGACTTTAAAACTTACCTTTCAAGAGACTTTAAAAAATGACCTTGAAGTTTTAAAACATTGCTAATAATAATTAATTAGGAGGTCCAGAGAATATGGGGGAAAGTATGTTTAGTTTTTAACAATATTGTAATTATCTGTGCTGAGTAATTTTGAAATTTTTCAAGTTGTTTAAGATACATCCTGGAAAATGGTCCATTAATACTCACAAAATATCTGAGAACCTTCTATATCAGAAACTCTTTATATGAAGTCACAACTCCAGTTCAAATTTTCACTGTCATAGAAATGGAGTGGATTTGGTACTAAAGGTTTCCAGGTTAACACCTTTTTGCCATTGTTTTACCTCACTTGTGAAACTACTAAGATGGTATTTTCAAAGTGGCTGGATAGATGCTGTGATTTGAAACAGTGTTCTTGCTGATCTGAATCTGTACAGTTGTCTTAATTATGGAGGAAATAACAGACCTAGGAGACATAAAATTCTAAAATAATTGAGAGCAGTTAAAATGCACCAATTTTATTAATGGATGCAATTTGAGAGACCATAAGTGTCACAGTTCATGACCATGGCACAGTGCAAAGGATGAAAGATCACTTGGAACCAATGTCCAATTCATACTCCAAGAGGGCCCAGAAGGGCTGCCCTTAACCAAGACCCCTCAGCATGAGAATGTCTCATAAAGACAGCCCAGAACTGAAGCCTCTGTGGCCTTTTATTGATAGAGCCAGGAAGCAATGAGATATATATATATATATATATATATATATATATATATATATATATGGCGTCTGAGCAGGAACTCATGTATGGGACAGGAGAAGGACAGGGACAATCAGGGTGGTCTGTTAAATGACTGACCTTGGCATCAATTTAAATGATAAATTGGAGTCTGGGAGGACAAAACATTTACTCCTTAAAGCAATGCATTTTGATCCTACTGGTACTCGTGGCCCTGTAGGCTATCTTTTAAACTCTAATCAAGCATTCCAGGAGGTTTTGGGAGTGTGGCTCCAAAAGACCCTTACCTCTGCATATCCATCTCATACATACCTCTGACCTCATACATAATGTTAACTGAAATATACATTGTAAGATTTCTCTTATTAAGAAACTCAAAATATAAATAAATTAAAGAGAAAAATAAAATATAGATAATGTAAAACAATGAGGTAGATCTTTGGCAAAAGAGAAAGGTACCGAGAAATGAAGGGTGGGGAGAGGGATTGGGGAGGGAGTGCAGGGGAAAGGGATTAAAAAAGGAATTAAGATGTATTATATACATGTACCAACTCCCCACAATGAATGTAATCATTATTACTGCAAACATATACTAATAACAATAAAATGTTTTTAAAAATTATTTTGTGTTTAGAGTCATATCTTTATCTCTATCAGTTAAGATCTAGGAGGAAAAGGAAATGGCACACTTTAAAGTGCTTAGTGAAAGATAATGAAAGCCTTATTTCTAGGAGTTTATATAAGTCCTTATCAGGAGTTTAACCAGAGATAATGAGGCAGTACCCTCATCATCTAGTAACAGAGGAGTTCTGTTACTGACTCTAGGCCTAAAAGGAAGGAAAGAGTGTTATCACAAACAGAAGGAACCGTAGTCATGAGAGAGTTGCTGTACTAAGAATACTGGACATCACACAGATATCCAGATCCACATCACCATCACCTGAGGACTTGTTAGACATGCAAATCCTTCAGCTCCATTCCACAACTACTGAATCATAAATTCTGAAGTTGGAACCCAGAAATCTGTTTTTTAACACTCCTATGTACATTCAAGTTTTAAGAGTTACTATCTAAAACAGACAACAGAACCATACCCAAAACCATGATAAAGCAGGGAAAGAAGAGAATAAAAAACCACCTGAAATGTTTCTCCCCCAAAAAACTTCCGGGGCCGATGAGATGGCTCAGTGGTGTAAAGGCCTGCCTGGCAAGTGTGAGGGCCCAAGTTCGACTCCCGGAACCCACATGCAAAAAAAGGGCCAGTGATCTCGCTCAGCAGCACGGGTGCCTGCTGGCACGTGAGGTCCTGAGGTTGACCCCCGGTACCCACAAAAAAAAAAAAAAAAACTTTCATCTGCTAGTCCCTGTCATTAGCCAAACTAACTGAAAGCTGTAGACAAAGATCCCTCAGTGACGTAATTGAGATGTCAGCTTTCCAGTGTACACAGAAGAACAGAGAATAGAGGGGGTAGGGAGATGTGACTGAGAATAATCAGTAGGCTCATCATTCAATAGAGATTTGCCTTTAAAATTACATGTTTCCATGGTCCAAGACTAATGTTTTCATTAGCAGTCTAAATTTGTGAGATTCTGAGTGGGTGAGCAAGAAGATCTAAACATATTTTTAATATTCCTTTAACACTTGACAGTTGTTGAGAACCTGAAATGTGTTCTAGACCTAAAGTCTTATTTCTCATTACTATTTTTAGGTTAATAATTCCAAAAGTATTTTCCGAGTCCCCATTTTAGAGATGAAGTAACTAAGACTCAGAGTGATTAAATAAATTGCGTGAAGCTCCTTAGCTAATAAGTGGCAGAGTTGAGATTCAAATCCAGACCATTTTATGCTACAAAGCCCATGCTCTATCCATGACAGAATGCTGCTATGTATACAAAAATAATCAAACTGTCCTGTACATAACCAGTCGAGGCTTTTTGCTGAATGGTTAAATTGGCTTTGCTCCATTCAGAGGATGACACTTGATTTTCCTATTAGAGTCTCAAATTTATTCATGGTGTCCTGGAATAATAAATAAAAAAGTGTAGATTTTGATAGGAAACTGTATGTTCACTCTCTCAATATGGTAGATAGATATTACTCTTCTTAAAAATGCAACCCTGAATGTTACAGGAAAAAAACAAAAAACAGCAACAGCTGGGTCTCTAGATGGGGCGGTGCTCCTCACTGCCTCTGTCAATTGCAGTAGAAAACACAAATTAGACTCCGATCTCCAAAGGCATTGATTACCTGAAAAGTGTTTTAGAGAGAAGAATTCCCCATATTCCAGACCTATGGCCACATCTTGATAAGGTTGTAGAAATATGAGGCAGCGTTTGCCAAAAAAAATTTTTTTAATTGAAAATAAACCTTCTTGTCATCATTACTTAGAATAGAACATTTATTACCATCCCATGGTGCAGACAATCCATGTGGAGAGCACACAGCATATAGCATTGAAAGTCTCTGTGCTCAAAGGTGCTGTGTGATTAATGCCTCAGGTAGGCATTTTGATTCCTGTACTAATAGAACTTGACTGGCTCTGAAACGCTGGTGTTGTTCAGGTACCTCAGGAGTAATAAAAGGTTCCTCTTGGCTTATTGCACAATTCCTTGAGTCATTAATTATAGCTGCCCAAAGTGGAAAGTTTATAATTAAACATATAATTTACTCTTCTACTTTTGGATGAAGTAAATTAAGGCAATTAGATTTCTTTTGATTAAGCATATGGAGCCATTTACAAAGTGCACAGGTGTGTACAAGCAGAAGGTGGGCTACAAAAACATCTATGTTTCAAGTGTGTTTTGTCATTTTGTTGTCACTCTCTGGCTGAAGTAATTATGTTGATCCATTTGAAGTGGATTTCTTTAGTTTTTCTGGTTTGCTGCTGCTTTGTTTATTGCTTTGCATCCTTAGGTGCTTAAGTAGCAGCAAGAAATGATCAGATGTAAGTGCCAGCTAATCACAAAGATAATTCTGGGTAGGAACACCCGCACAATATCATTTTGGTCAATACCTTCTGTGCCATTCAGACCACATAAGTCCTATGATGCATGTGATATCTGACAAACTACAATTGGAGAATAATTAAGCAATTTTATCAGTTTTATTGCATCAAATTCTTTTTCAGTGTTTGCAGTCTTCAAAGAAAATTACATCAATATCCACACTGTGTTATGTTATGTAAACTATATAGTTCAAACTCAAAGTACTTACTTTTCTCAGCATTAATTTTTATGAAAAGGAATTTCTCTATGTTCCATTAAGAAAATATCAACAGAATTATGATAAAAATTCTCTACAAATCTGTAATTGTTCCAGTCATAGCTTACAGAATGAGTAACTATGCCCCTTACATGAGTGTGTTATTTTCAAAGTATATGTACATTCTGTTATAAATAATAAAATAAGCATAACTTTTTAAAACACTACAGAGTTTATAGAATTTTCTTGTTATGTATTTTCTAAATCAATAACCAAGAATTGTGTAATTACTATCCTGTGTAAGAACTGTACAATTACTATCTTTACTTTTATGTCATCTACATTTTAAAAAAATTTCAACTGCCCAACTGAATGAAAGATATCTCACTTCTGTGTGAGACTCACCTGAGAAATCTTCCTCTCGTCATGGGCCTCAGCCAGATACAGAGAGTGACTGTGAGAATTGCATGAAAGGATAACTATTTTTGGTGAACGGACTCTGAGATGGCCCTTTTACTATCTTTTGGTAATTGTAGGCTTATAGGATCCTTATTACTTGAATGTGGGCAAGACAGTCGACTCTGACTTTTAGCCAAAAGAATATGCCAAATGTCATAAAATGTCACATCCATGGTTTCATTACAGAGGCAGTGACCTCTGTCCTTCGAGAAAATTAAACCTCTTACTGTCTTTTAAGAAACAAGGGACCATGTTGGCATGCCCATATATGCAAGAACTAGGGGCAGCCTTCAACTGATAGCCAGCAAGACTCTAAAACCCTCGCTCATACAACAGCAAAGTGAATGATGCTAGAACCACGTGAATCTGAAAATTGATCCTTCCCCATTCGACCTCAAGATGAAACCCAAGCACTAGCCAGCATCCTGACTGCAGACCTGTGAGACTCTCAACCCAAGTTATGCCTAAATTTCTGATCCTCAAAACTGATACAGTAAATGTGTGCTTTTTCAGGTCACTAATTTTGTGATAATATTGTTATAAAGCCATAGATAATTAATACACTAGAAAAAAGTGAATCAACAAAAAGAAAGTGATCATTGGGAAAAATGATGATCCAAAGTGGCCTGTGTTGATGAAATCATCCTGAGCAGCTAGAATTACTTTTTCATTAGGCTATTATTACTCTGGGACATCAGAAAGATCCTGTTTCAAAGGGGATAGTAAAGAACAGGAACAGCCTATTGAGTCTCACCTTTGTCTAGAGCTAGAATTAGGGTAAGCTTGACAGTGCCATTCTGCGCAGGTATGCTATCAGGATAGAAATAGGTGCTCCAGAACATCGTTTCCCATGGCTGCTGTGATGCAAGACTCAAACAAATTCTTGGCCTGGCACCTCCTTATGAGATATGCTAATAAAGGAAGTGATGAATCACAGGGGTGTGAATGTATAGCCAAGGATGTGCCCTAGACCCCATAGTATGGACCACATTTACCAAAGCAAGACCAGAATAACTAAAATATCACTACCAGTATATATTTTGCTACCATCAGAACATAATTTGGTGGCTTAGAATTTCAGCTGTGCCAGCTGAGTAGCTTAGAAATCATCATTTCCATCCCTTCAACAAGAAAAACAAAAAAACACCATTAGAAATCAATAATTTTATCATGTCTATCAGGGAACTAAAGTTGTAGGATAAAGTACCACCCTGAACTTTGTAGAAGCATATTAATACAAAGCCACAGTAAATGTCTGCTGACATGAAAGCATATACAACAGGGGCCATTAACTGTTAGCAACACTTAAATGATAATTTTGACAACTTGCTAGAGATTGAGTATGGGCCAGTATGACAGTGAAAAATACTGAGGATCAGAATTACTTGGGTTTTACCCCCAGGAAATTCATTAGGCTTTCACCATGAAGTGCATGAAAGATTGTTTCCAGTCTCAGACAGGAATAGGGGAAAAGTAACCACTGAGAAATACCATGCCTAGTGGATTCTACACAGCAAATCTATACTCCAGGGGAAAAGACTTTACCATATCCTTAACCCACTTAAGGAAAGTTATTCAACAACTATCTTAGTTACTTTTCTCATTGCTGGGACAAAGTACTCCACTCCCACAAGTTAAAGGAGGAAAGGTTTATTTCAGCTCACAGTTTGTAGAGGTTTCAGTCCATAGTTGGCTGGCTGCAAGACAGGGTGGTATGACAGAGGGGCATCACAGAGGAGAAACAGTTCATGGTGTGACAGGAAGAAGGCACCAAGCAGTGAAGGAGTGAAGCAGTAAAGCAGCAAAGCAGTGAAGACTTCTTTCTGTCCCTTTATATTCCATCCAGGCTGCAAGCCTATTCATTTTTGCCATCCATACCCAGGTCGGGGCTTCCATTATCCACAACCTTAATCCACAGTCATGCACCCTAATCCAGCCAACCTAAAAAATCCCCACCCATGACCACATTAAAGTTTGAGGGCACATCTAGATACAAACCGTAACACCAACTCTAAATCCTTCTAGCTGTTGTGCCTTACTAAAAAGAAAGACAAAGCTTAGAGAACACTTATGAAGCTCACAATCCAGGGACCGAAACTCACTAAAAGACTGAGATTAATCGCAACATTACAAAACGCTTCCTCCGCCTCGTACCTTACCACCTAACCTTATAACCACATCAGCAGGCTACAGGGTAATAGCTGTGGTGTGTGCCAAATACAACACATAAAAACTAGAATGCTAGAAGAATTTGAAGCCTCTGGCACCCATGTTTACAAACATTAAACACACTGGACATCCTAGACAGATTGGCATAAACAGTGCCGTAAATAGCCTTTTCACCTCAGTTCTTATTATTTAATGCATCAGTTTTGTGCAGTCTTCAAAATAAAATCAAAAGGAAAGATAAAAAAACAAAGAAAACCACAATTTAAAGAGACAAAGCAAGCATTGAAGCCAAACTCAAATATGCCATGTTTTGGAAATATCAGGCAGGGAATTTAAAATAACTATATGAGTATGTTAATGGCTCTAGTTGAAAAGAAAGTGTAGACCATAAGCCAGAACAGAGGACTAATGTAATCAAAGAGACAGAAACTCTAAGAAAAAAGTAAAAACCAAACTAGCACTCAAAACCTTAATGACAGATGCCTGACGACAAATGCCTTTGATGGGGCTCACCACAGGTCACTGGCTGTACCCAAGGAAAGAATCACTGAACTTGAGGATGTGTCAATGGAAACTTGCCAAACTGAAAGGCAGAGAAGCAAAACTGTGAATAAAACATAGCAGAGATTTCTAATTACAATTTCAGAAGTATAATGTCAGTATAGTTGGAATATTAGAAGAAGAAAGAAGAGAGAATAGAGCAAATAAAACATTTGAAAATGTAACGGCTGAGTTTGGTGGTTAAGCATGATTGTGTCAACTTGATCGGCTTGGAAGCCACTGAGGGGATTAATAAAACACGTTTCTGGGTATGTCTGGGTGGTTCATGGAGACATGATCTTGGGACCTATGTGTAGTCCCTTGCCCCCTTCCTCTCTGGCACTGTTCCCCTGCTCTGTTTCCCAGCTACCTAGAACTAAGTATCCTTCTTCTATCATGTCCTTCCACCCTACTGTTTCTGCCTTGGAACCAAGTAGCTAAGGACTGAAACCCCTGAACCATAAGCCAAAATAAACCTGTCCTCCTTCAAACTATGTGTGTCAGGTATTTTGTCCCAACAACGGGAAAGTAACTAATGTAGAAAATGGGTTCTTTTGCCTTTGTCAAAATCCACAGATATTTACAGCACAAAAAGTGGACCTTAATGTGCATAAATTAAACAAAAAGACATGCAGATGGTCAGGAATATTCCAAGATGGAATAAGGAATATGACAAAATAATTGAGTTACAAATGTAAAACATAATCTCACTTAAAGGATTGGGAAAAAAGATGCTGTAGTAAGTTACTGAAAATAAGTGGAGTTTGCAAAATTAAATGCAAAATATAATCTACATAATAACTGCGCTTTAGCTAATACAGTTATCCTTATGGGGACACAGGTTAACGGTCCTGACATTGCTATGCATATATAACAGAGTTGAAAATTAAGTAAACAGAAGGTAGTGGAAACTAGGCTTCTTAATGTTGTAGGAGGTCTTTGCAGATAAGTAAGCAGAGGCAGCTACAATGACTGGTGTGATCTTGGATTAGAATTCAAACTTCAATTTGAAATAATGTTCAGGTTTGTGTAGATACAGGTAGTTACATGTGGAACTAATTATTGATAGGTGTTTTTACATGTATTAGTGTGTATCCTTGCTCTGATAGCTAAGAGTGATTATATCCCAGTGGCAATAAACACACACATACCTTGGTTTCTAATATCATTATGCAATAGAAAGAAACCAGGGCTCCCTGGAGAAATATCTGATTCTAGGACACAGAAAATATACAAGATGAGCTTGCAGCAAAGAAAATAAAACACTTAAAGGGAAAACAAATCAAATAATTCTCAATAGAGAGACATTTAAAAAATACCTTATTAGTACTCTTCAAAAATGTCAGTCATCACCTACAAGTAAATTCTAAGACACTCTCACAACCTATTAATGGTTCATTAATTTTAACAAATAACACACACTAATAAAATATGTTAATATGAAGAACCAGATGATGGCATATGGGTATAGGGACTATCTTTGTGTGTGTGTGTGCGTGTGTGGGTACCGAGAGTCGACCTCAGGACCTCGCGTGCCAGCAGGAGCCCGTGCCACTGAGTGATATCACCGGCCCTTTTTTCATATGAGGGTACCGGTAGTCAAACTCAGGACCTCGCGTTTGCCAGGCAGGTGCTTATGCTGCTGAGCTATCTCACTGGCCCTAGGTACTATCTTTATAAATTAATTTTTACATAAATTTAAAGCTGTTCTAAGAATTAAAATTTATCATTAAAAATTAAAAACAATTATTCTGTTCTAACAGAAGTAGCAACTTCATTTAACTCGATTTTTTGACAGTGCATGAAAGTGGAAATATATTACAATAGATGTTTCCTTTCAATAAAATAATGGTTTAAATTGTATGGAATATTCCATATTTGAGACTGGAACAGATATTTTATCTACATCTTTGTTATTCCAGTTTTAACACCTGATTTTTCTAATGAGGGAAGGTGGATGGAATTAGAATAATTGTCACATTGTCTGAATAAGGGACATTTTAAGATTATTTCTCTCTTCAACTTTTATTTTTTCCCTCCATCTCAGAACCTTTTATACTGCATTTTAACATGGATTCTACAAGAGAAAAAATTCTAACTCTGAACTCACAATGTGCCAGGCTCTTTACTTTTGAACCTGGCCTGTGAGTATCACAACCAGACCTGATCAGCATCTGAACAAAACAGTGCCATCTTGAAAGAGTGTTGAAAGCATGAAATAGGCGGCTTTGAAAGTTACTGCCACTC
This sequence comes from Erethizon dorsatum, assembly GCA_028451465.1. Lineage (NCBI taxonomy): Eukaryota > Metazoa > Chordata > Mammalia > Rodentia > Erethizontidae > Erethizon > Erethizon dorsatum. The sequence continues at coordinate 22,810,184 of CM051824.1, forward strand.
CATATAAATTCCTTCCATTTTCCTTTCCATAGACTCATTTTATTAGGGTGGCCGTGCACCTAATCCAAAACAATTTCTCAACCTCCCTTGGCAGCCAGTGGCTGTCTCATGATACAGTCACAGTTCTATCCAATGAGATGTGAAAAGTAGAAAAGTATTTCAAAAGGAGTCAGACTGAGCTGCCCTAAACCACATCCCCAACGCTAGTTTCCCTTCTCCTGTCCGGAGCAGGCTTGCGAAGTCCACCAGAGGGGAGGAGAAAAACAAAAATAGAAGACAGGGTAGTTTCTATGACTATGAGACAGTACATATGAAGTATGATCACAAAATCTAGTGACTATTTCATTTTAAAAATTTATTAGAGTAAAAGGTACATTGCCATTAATCCCTCCTAAAATCCTCCCGCTCACTTCAGACACTCTTATCCAATCATTCTTGCCACTTCCTGAAGCAGTTCTGGAAATCCTCTTTCCTAAATGCCTCTAGTTACACTGTTGTGGCTGCCTCAATGTCCTGCATTGATTCAAAATGTTTACTTTTTCTGGCCATTTTGACTTTGGGGAAGAGTCAGAAGCCTCACTGTGCCAGACCCAAAGAATAATGTGGATGAAGACATACCGTAATGTTTTCACAATCATGAGCCACTTTTCCCTTTGATTGCACTTGACGGCCACATTCACCACATTAATTTTTACAACACCTCATAAGGACCCTCTTAAAAGAGAACTTCCAGAACTGCTTCAGAAAGTAGCAAGAAATATGGGCTAAGTGTGTTCAAGGGGAAGTATTTTGACAGAGATTCATGGCACTGTGTCCTTTAGTGTAATTTTTTAAACAATGTAAATGTACACCGTATGTTTTGATCAGCCCTCATACATGCTGCGGTTGCTGAATAGAGATCTTTGTCCTTAATGACACTGTGGAGGCTGACACCAGGCCAAGACATCTAACTCAAGCTCCTTGCTATGTAGGAAGACAAAATTCTAATTCATTTAAGCCATTATTTTAGGTTATATTTATTAATAGCTCAATACATTTACATAGAGAAAGACCAATATCTTTTTTTTACCTCACGGCTGGTGGGAGGGTTTCAAAGTTTATGAGCTCTGGAGAAGACCGATGTCTTCTTTGATGTCTTCCTCTACATATGGTCAAAGCACCTTGACTCCTGACTTTTGGCAAAACAACATGAGCATGGTCACAGCATGTAGCTATATGTGGGGATGTTGGTGTTTTATTTTCTGTTAATCCGTTTCTTTTCTGAATGGCTGGAAGGATCAGAGTAAATATCGATTACCTAAGACATTGCTAATGGCATTGTCTCTCCTTGGAATCAACCTTGGCAGATAAATAATAAAGCTTCTTTTCTTAATGATCCTTCTAAGCTGCATCAATTTTTCCCATCTCCATAACTTTTATCTCTTTTTATTTTTACAACGTGACAAAGAAAATGCCAGTGACCAAATGCTTATTGGAAGAGCATGATAAGTGCATGTACATTGACCTTCAAGGTTACACAAGTTAATTATGACAACCAACCATAGATAATAAAAGGACTTTTGTTTGCTTATGCCCCATTCCTCATATAATAGCTGATATAATTTTTCTTTACTTTTTGTTCTTTTTTAAAAAAAATTTTAGTAAGTCTTAGGTAGCATAATTAATGACAAAGTAAATGAAAGCCTTGAACATAGGTCTTTCAATTTGGCTCTAACTTCCACACTCTCTGCTAACTGAATATCAAATCAGTGCTATTTTAGAGGAAGCAAGTTACTGGCCAAAGTGGGGAAGTGTAAGTGTGTTTATTGTTTTTATCATGGTCCAAAAAAGAACGTGAGAGATGCTAGGAGAAAATAAATGCTAATTCAGTGCACTATGATTTTACCTGTTCTGAGCTAAAGAGAATGTCATAGTCCCTTTCTATACTCCCTAAAATATTAGGATAGTCTCTGTTCATTTATCATATGTTAAAACTGACATCTTAACAGTATAACTAAAGTCTGACAAACTGTAACAACCTGTCAGCCCTTCTGATATTCTCTGTACTCCTTTTTCCCCAAGGAAATGTACAATCTCATTCTTAATGCTGGGATCAAGTTGTATGTTAGAATCATATATTGTACAGCTCAATACACTCACAAAAGGAATAATTTGGCCCATACTATTATAAGATCTAAGGAATACAGGATCTCCCAGATAATAATGATAGTCCCTAGAATTTGCATGTAGTGACTTTTTTTTCAGAGTGACAAAAGTGTTTCAAATACATTATTCTGTTTTTGCAGAACAGTTCATAAGTGTTGACGATTTTATTTTTACTTTTAATTGACAGAGAATCAAAGGACAACAAGACAAACTACATGGTAAGCTGGACACTGCCACGGTAGGAACAGGAACTTAGTTTTCCTAATGCTGCGTTCAATGATGCATCGTGTGAACTGCTTTTCTTCTTCTTTGACTACAAAGTATATTGACTGCTCATCTGTCAGTTAAAATGACTCTGGCAACATCTTCTGCTGATGACTTCTCAAAATAAATCTTCCACCATCTTCTTACATCAAAGGTACAAGCCAGTAGTTCCAGCATCTCATTAGCCACTTTTTGGGAGTTAATTTGTCACTTCAAAATCAATATGTAAAAGATTAAACTCCCCTAAACTGGCTTTTCTCTCCATCACCCATGTCTACCAATGACACCACAATTTTCTGAGTCACCCAGGCTTGAAAACCTCAAGTTGCCTTTCAAATAGATAAACTGTAAGTGTCCTACTTCCTTCAAAACCAATATCCTATAAATTGCAAATTAGGTTTTGCTTTTGGGAAGTTTCCTTTCAACTATTTCCTCATAATTACTTTCATATGGGTCAGTTTCCACTGCAACCCCACTGACACCACCTTATGTTAAAGCAGAGCTCAGCAAACTTTTCTTGTAAGGCACCAGAAAGTTTTTTTTTTTTTTTTTTTTTTTTTTTTTTCCATTGCAGGCTATAGTATTTTGTCTCCATTGCAATTATCAGCAATGCACTATAGCACAAAAACAACCTCAAACAATATGTAAATGAGTGGACACAGTGGTTTCCAATAAAACTTTATTTACAAAACACATGGTTGGCAGGATTAAGCTCACATGCCAACTCCCGCACTATCCTTGCCACTATACAATCAGATTACCAGAGCTCTTCTCACTTTCCTGCTTTAAAAATGCTCTCCTTGAACACATTTTTCTATAAGTAGCCATTTGTAGATCAGTATTCTCTAAGAATTGTTTGCTTCCATTATACCATTTCCTTACTAAATATTTTCAAGAGGCAATCAAACAGCGATTGGCATAAACTTTGAGTAGAGAGGACAAAGTTGGACAAAATAATGTGATCAGTAAAACATAGAGCATATTCCTAGAGTGATATCTTTATTCAAGGATTTGAAAGAAATTAATATTTTTACTCCAATACTAACAAGGGTAAATTATAAGGTAGAATGCAAGTATGACATACAACTATAATGTGAGAGACTTCATGGATGTGGAGGTCACCATTATCCTTCTAGAGTTTGTCCTGGGACTGCAGAAGATGCCTGACTCCCTTGGTTCTTAGGAGGTCATTATAAAACAGTCAAGAATCACTGGCAGGCCTGTCAAATATAAAATTATGGTTTATCAAGTCTTTTGTTTCTTGTGACTAGTCCCACTTCACTAGCCCTATTATTAATTCCTCTTAAATCTAGGAAAAACTAATGTTTTATTGTCCTGAGAAGAAATCATCCTTTTCATTTGCCATTCTTCACCTCTTTTGGAATGATTTCAGTTTCACCCAATTTGTTGCCTAATTCAATACCCATTTCCTCTAAGAAATTTTTCTCTATTTATTCTGTGATTCAGAAACCCTGTCCAATTGTTAATATTATGCTGTTTGATTGAAAATAAAACAAAACAAAACAATACAGTTCTTGCCCTAAAACCCAATCAGCGACTCACTCAAGTAGAAACACCAACTTTTGACAAGTTCAGGTTAAGTTAGACTTGAAATCTTTCTGTATTTTCTCATTTCAATGCTCTGTTTATTATAATACGTTGACTAATCTACCCCTCCTCCTCTGAGTCCTCTACCTTTATGTTCTGTATTACAGAGTATCACACGAATAGCCACTTAATATGTGTATAAATGTTGACTTTTCCTGTATATCCATAAGCATATATATGATTGCTTTGTGAGTCTGCTATCACTTCACGTATGTTAGTTGCCTCCCTAAGTATGCTCTGTATTATTCCTAAAGTGGAAGAAACCAAGCCAGATTTTTTCCTCTGAAAAATAAACCCATCTGATTCCACAATGTTTAACGATCAGGACTAAGAACTAAGGCCACCTCTGTCAACATGCCTTCTCTATTTGTTCCAAGACTTTCTAGCCTTAAAAAAATTTACTGTTTGTTTTAGCAAATTCCCAGAGACCAATGTGTCCAGTAACAGTTCGTGTATCTAGGCAAATAGCCTTCTTCTTAAGACTATAGCTTGTTCACCTGGGCAAACACCTGGCTTGCCAAGGACAGTTTATCAAGTTCCGTTTTCAGATCCTTGCGTCTGTGCTACCTTGATACTAAACTATTACACTGTCATCTTTGCCCAGTCCCCATCAATCCCTGCCATGAAAGAGCCACATTAAACTGCATGAGTCCAGGCTTCAATACGTGACACAGTTCCTTCCTGATATCCCCCTGTAATGTAGTTTTCAGTATTTTTAATGTTGTTTTCTCTTTAATTGCTGTGTTGACCTAGTTTCTTATGTTTAGTTAGAGTCTGAACAGTTCCCCTTCATGAGCAGCTTGTTAAATCCATACCCCAATTATTCCTTTTGTATGCTATCACATTCATGGCCACTGTCCACCTGCCTGAATCAAACCATGGCCAGGAACTACACAGTGAGGTCAGTCCCTACCTCCCAAAGCTCAGAAAAATAATTATTTAAATTAAGCCATAGAAAGACCCCCAAAATCAAAGCGATCCCATGCCTCTTACTATATCTATGCTCTACCTTACAGCTCCAGCTTGCTAATGTCCTGCCTGGCAGACCTTTCTCAATTCCAATTAACAAAAAGTTCTGTTTGTTTTTTCTTTTCTTCTTTGTGTCCCATTTATTTAAATCTGAGTGCCATTGTGATATATCTTCTGTTAAAAGAAACTGTAAAACACAATCAAAGGTACTGGTAAGACAGTGTCAAGAAGGTACCCTCCTTTGCTACAATAATTTACATAAACTTAGCTTTGCTGATTAACAGGCAAGATAGATATTATTATCTCCATTGACAGTGGAAGAAATAACTTTCCAGGCGGATAAAGGGGGTCTTAAGAGCAACCTAATGGATTCTAAAGCCTCTCCTTGATATGTACCTCTTGTCTTACTCAGAATAGCAGTTAAAAATATCTTCTTTCAATCTCCTGCTACCTGAATGGAAAAAGCAAAGCACCTCGTATCATGTGACCACAGCCAGTCCAAGGTCTCAAGACCTTATGCTTTCCCCTCAGCCATTTTCCACATTTAACTCAAGAGTTCCTTTTGTTTTATTTTCAACCATTTGTTTTTCCTTTCCTCAAAGAAAAAAGTCTGTTTTCATCCCCAGAAATTTAACTTCAAACCTTGGTACTACATGTGCTTCATTTATCCCATGTATCAAAAGGGAAGTAATAATGATGTATTAACTTAAAGAAATGACCAGGGTGAGTGAAGGATCCTACATTTTCAAAGCTTAGCGTCTTTTGGAATAACACATCTGCTTACTAGGAGTAGCAACAATTAAGGATGAAAAAGATACAAACAGAAAGCAAGTTTCATCAGTTGTATGGATGCCTTCAGTCACTGACCAGCTAAAACTCACCTCCGTCTTTGATCGCAATATACGAATAACATTGAATTGGCAGCACCATCAGTAATTGAAATTCACCCATGTGTGATGATAATGCTTTCAAAAGATTCGGGAGTTCTTGTACAAGTATTGAATATGTCCCCATTAAAATGTGACTAATACTTACAGAGGAATGAGGTCATTTTTCAATACTGAGCAAGAAACGCTGTTCCATCAAAGGGGCACATTTCCACACTTAGGTAACAATAAATACTAAAACATAAATCAGTAAAACACATTGACAACTTCACATTAAAGAAAGGATGACATTTTCAGAAACTGTCACATAAAACAGCATCTTCTCATTTTAAACAAAGCATTGGTAATAATTGACCTCTATCCCTTTTAACACCACCATATAATGCAAATTTTAAATGTCTGTTCAATTTGATTCATAAGGGTGAACCTGGGGATCATTTAATATATTTTAATTGAACTTTACAGGACAGTTCAGACTATAATAAGCAGTCTCTGCTTTAAAGTATCAGTTTTACTTCCTGCATAATTTATTTGCCCATCCACTCTTCACTGGGACATTTAATGCATCATTTTCTTTACTTTTTTTTTCAAAGTGTTCATTCTTCCTTTATCTACCTATATTGTCTTTGGTATCCTTGAAGTTAACTTTAATGTACAAGGAAAAAAAGATTTTTTACTTGTTATACAATTTTAAAGGCAATTTTTCTTTAATGTTTAAAAAAGTACAGCTTAAAAATCTTGCCGTTTATAGGCCAGGTATGGTGATGCATGCTTGTAATCCCAGTACTTGGGAGGCTGAGGCAGGAGGATTTGAGGTCAGTCTGTGCTACATAATAAATTCAAGGCCAGTCTGGACTACATAGTGAGACCCTGTCTCAAAAAAAAGAAAAAAAAAATCTTAAGGCTTATAAACATATAAATTTTGAAAGTGACTTTTATGATAGTTTTAAAAGTTAATTTTCTGGGCCAGTGAGATGACTCAGCGGCATAAGCGCCTGCCTGGCAAGCGTGAGGGCCTGAGTTCGACTCCTGGAACCCACATACGAATAAAGGGCCGGCGATATCGCTCAGCGGCACGGACTCCTGCTGGCACATGAGGTCCTGAGGTCGACCCCCAGTACCCACACAAAAAAAGTTAATTTTCTGAAAAACATTTTAAATTGAATTTATAAGTATAATCAACCTTTTTAGGTACTTCTAGTATTTACTTAATAAACAAAATATTCCTTCAATACTTAAATGATTCTTATAAATCTCACCAGTTGTACTTGAAAGTACAATGACTTCATCCCTTGTAACATTTCAACATTATTTACATTAGTAAAAGTGCCTCATAGTTTCAATTTAAAATGGCTGGTCTAAATCAGCCACTCAAGTACATATTCTAGGCTGATGTAAAACAGTCTAGTAGATAGTTTAATATATCAAAATTCTCTTAATCATTGTATTTTAAGCACTTGAATATATACCTACTATACCTAAAGTTAAAAGAAAATATTAATACTAATGGATTTTATTACCTTCACTATTTACATTCTTAATTATAATAATTTTAAAGATAAAAAGCATTTACCCACAAATGCATTTTACCCAGTAATCTGAGGTAAGCTTATCCATACTCAGGAGCCACAGACACAAAGGCAAGATTTTCCAAAGCCTCAGAGAGGATGTCTCAGCCCTCACGCAGTTACTTTGACCACAAAGTCCCCATGCAGTCTCATATGTTTGGCTAAGTTCTTATTTGATCACAGATGTTTGAAATCTCTACTAAAATTATAGCTCACTTATTTCAGTACTTTAATTTCACTGGTGTCTTGTTTACTTAATATACTTTAAGAATCCTTTCTTCTTGTTCTAAGCTCATTGTAATAGAATTCCATAGAATGCTTTGCATCATTACATAATTGCTTTACAACATCTTTGAACTCGACAGAATTCTACACTATTTCCATACATTATTTCCATACTTTTCTTGTCTGCTAATGACAGTTATTGCAATCACCAAAAGAAAATTCAGTTGGCTTCTGTTTATCTCCCAAGTCCTCGTCACTCTTTGGAGTCTAGCTAATGGCAACTCTGAGATGAGATGCTCCCTGCAGGCCTAGCTCACCAGTTTTCTTCACTTCTTCAAATGCTTTGAGATACTGAGTCCTGGGTAGTATTTTGTTGATTAGACTGACGATGCTCATAGGATAAGGTGTTGGAATGCGCCTGGCTTAAATACTCCCATTCTTCCATAGGAAATGATAAAACTATAATGGATCAAAACCAAACTGGATGGAATGATAGATGCACGGTTCCTTATGCTCATTTAGGAGTTTTTTTGGTTCTATGTCAACTACAGGGACAAATATTCCTTGTGCTGGGTACAAGTGCTTGCAGGCAGGTGGAAGCAGCAACCCTTCTTCTCCCTTCAGTGTTGACTTTGAAGACTTCTATAAATTAAATTTTTTTATTTATAGATGTTTAAACTATTAATTTAGATAGAGATTAATTTAATGAACCTTAGGTGATAGCATCTTTTCAATGCTTTCAGCAATAATTTTTTCAAAATTTTATTTTCTAATTTATTATAGCCAAATGAGCCTTCTTTGCTTGTTTAATCATGTATCTATGATTACATAATATATACAACTATGTTTTAACTTGGAAGTTGAAGATTTCCCTTGAATTTGAAAGAAAATTGGCAAAAATAAATATTCTAAACCAATAATTTAGTTGTTTATGATTTCTAAGTACTTTGGTTGCCTTAATAATTCATTACATGCATATTAAAGTAATTTTGTCCACCAAATTATTTTCCTTATGAAAATAAATCTATTTTATTTTAAGTGATAGTCATTTTACCTCTACAAAGACAGAAATATGAGTACCAAAATCAATGCAAGGCATCTTCCCCTCCATATTCTTTAAGTCTTCCTGGTGCCAGGTAGAAATTTTTTCAATAATCTACCTACTTGGTGGAAATTTTCTTTTAAGGCTATCTTCTACCTAGAATATTAAAATTCATGTAATCTTCAAAAATCTAAACATTTCTATTCAAATTTCTGGTGTCCCACAATTCCAAAGATTCTTAGAGGTCAGCAGAACACATAACGATATGACACCTTTTCCACATCCACAATATCTAGAAAAATATGAAAATTTCCCACTGTTAAACTTGCATGGCTTCAGAAATTTATAGTCCTCCCTAGCACTGGAAATGAATTTCAGTCCTTGGCCTCTATGAATTCTGACTTGCTTCACAAGAGATGGTTTCAAATAAACCTATTTGTAACTTAAGGTTCTGGGTAAACTTGTCCTGATTCTTATAGAAAAATGTAATCCCTACTGTTATGTTCTGAATTTGAAATGTCCCCCCAAAGTTCATTGTGCTGAAAGAGCATTTGCCAGCTGATGGGCTTTTTGGGAAGTGATTGGATCATGAGGACTCTAACTTCATTGAGAATATTAATCTATTTATGAGATCAGAGTTTGATAGCATTATTGGAAAGTGATGGAAACAGGGGGTAGTGCCTACTTGAAGGGAGTGGATCATAGAGTCACAACCGTGGAGACTATATCTGGTCCCAGCCCCCTCTTCTATGTCTCTCATTCCCTCTATGCTTCCTGGCTGCCATGAGCTGAACAGCTTTCTTCTGACATGTCCTTATAGCAGGATGGTTCTGCCTTGCAGCTCTCTGACCATGGAATGAAACCTCTGAAACCAAAAGCCAAAATAAAGCCTTCTTCTATTAAGCTGATTTTGTCAGGTATTGTGTCACAGCAATAGAAAGCTAATACACACATACCAATATGAGATTTCATCTCTCATAGCCATAACTGTAGTTTGGGAGCCTTGCCATTCTGCAAGATTTCGTGACACATAAGCCAGATGCTCCCATCAATGAAATTGCTGAGTGGGCTGGTTCTGACTATAGAAAGGAAATTTATACTTCTTAATAGTAGATCCTGCTGACTCTAAATCAGACTTAGTTAAGCAGTCCTCAGTTGCACTTGCAACTGAAATGTAACCACTAAACTCTTGTCCCATTACCCAAGACCTCATCTCCCCATTCCTTTCCATTCCCTATGTATATCTATCCAAATCTTGGTGAGCCAAATATTGTGAAAGTTAACTCCTTTTCTAGAGTGGTGTGTGTGTGTGTGTGTGTGTGTGTGTGTGTGTGTGTGTGTGTGTTTACACTGACAAACAGCTGGAAAGAAAAATCTCCAAAATCAAACCCTGTTCCACTACATTCACCTTCCACAAGGTTCTCGTGTTCATCATAGGAGCTTATGTGCAAGAGGATAGGACTGGACCAATAAATTCTCCATTATTGCTCCCAAATGCTAATGTAATATCCTAGATAGAGTAATCATACATTCCATTATTCCTGGAGTTGGCCCTATCCCAGTGAATCAATAAATGTGTCCTTCTTGATGATGTATTACATACTTCCCCTAGTATTTCTAGGTTACAATGGTCTACTAGAAATAATGCCAAATTTGCCAAAGCACAGAAGCCTACCTGTCATAGTCCAATGCCTCAAGCTTCCTCTTTGGCCACTTTCTCTCTAAACCATGCCCAAGGCATTCTACAGGTGAGCAATGGTGAGCCAAGAAAAAGTACTTTCACTTTGCTAGTTATGAGTGAGAAATAGAGATGAGACTGGGGTCTTTCTATAATAAAAGAGCAGTGATTTCCAGCAATATGCAGCCATCTTAGTTAACAGCACAGCATCCAGTTGATCCACCACATTTGTGAAGGCAATTATCAAAATGTGGGAGAATGAGCAAAACATGTTATACATTTTCTTTGAAACTTTTATTCATTCTGCGATAGCTATCATCTTTCCACTAAATTGACCATAATATTACGATTCATAGAATAAATATATATGGACTAGAAATAAAAGAAGGCTGTTTCTGCAGTGTTAATATCCTATAACAAATCTTCTTTGTGGACATTCTGTACAGTATTTTCCTATTTTACTATAACTAATGCCGCAGCTTGCTTACTCAGCGATGGTGCTTTGCCATTGTACTTTTCTGGTACATGAACTGCATGCTTAATGGGTAGGTGGATGGCCCTGAACTGAGAACATGGTAGCCATTCTTCTTTTGACACCAAGTGGAATGGCATCCAAAGTTCTGTAAGTGGAAATGCTTATAAATCAGAATTAAATTCCGACTAATTCATCAGTAATACCATATCACAGGTGCCAACATTCAATTAGGTAAAAAAAAAAAAACTGCCAATTCCCCCAACATTTAGTAAATCATTTGTATTTTTGCTGCAAAAAGTCCTCAATGTGATTATTATATTTTACCTTGAGTTAAGATGACAACATTTGCATTCCCTAAACATTAATTACAGCAGGATTTTCCCTTTCTCTGTGATAACAAATAGGTAATTAGATGATCAATTCCAGCATCCTGCCACTTATCTCATTGGAGGCATTTAAAACAATTAGCTCATCTATTTGTTCCCTTTAAAGAATACCAAGCATGGCTCCCTGTGTCTGTTTGGAGGAATTATCACTAAAAGTGCCAAATGTGGAAAATAAAGTGCAGTGTAGCACATAATGGGGTACAATTCACAGCCAACAGAATGTTAGATCTGAGGGAATCCCCAAATGGCTCCAACGCTTCTGTCCAAAATCGCCCTCACAGGTGCAGGATTCTTGGAGAACAAAAGGACGCGGAATGATGAAAATAATTTTTTCTTTAATAATTTGCCATTGATACCCTTGTTTAACATTTAAGGCTAAAAGTTTGTTCTATAGAAACTTGGCAAGGTAATGAAACCTGAAAATGTATACCGAAAAAAATAAGAACTTTTATAATTGAAACAAAACATGAAAACTACCTTTTAAAATTATGTAACCTGGGCCGATGAGTTGACTCAGTGGCATAAGCGCCTGCCTGGCAAGTGCAAGGGCCCAAGTTCGACTCCCGGAACCCACATAAGAAAAAAGCACCGGTGATATCACTCAGCAGCACGGGTGCCTGCTGGCGCACGAGGTCCTGAGGTCGACACCTGATACCCACAAAAAAAAAAAAAAAAAAAAATTATGTAACCTGCTTCAATCCCATCTGTATTTATCACAAACAAAGGATTTCAGATAATCCAGCTATCCAGACTTTAAAAAGCACGGATAATATGGATAAATATCTTTCATGTAAATTTAAGTAATTTTGAAGTTTTTTTTATTGCTGTGTCATAATAGAAACTGGGCTGTTTGCAAGAATTTTTAAGGCATGGAGTTTCGTAGGCTACAGATGGAAAGCAAGTAGCTTCCATTTTAAAATTGACATTTTTTCTTTACCATCCTTTAATTGCTAAGGGACCTATATAGAAATTGTCTTGCTTGAAAAACTTTGTGTTTTTCTGGTTTCATTGATGTAGAAGTTAAAAGCTTCTACCTCTTCTCCCGGATCAGTACATCAACTGAAAATACCTTTAAAGAGGACATAGGCACTCAGCAATTCATTTGTGAAAGTTGTAGAGCGACTGTGCTCCGGAGAAAAGCACACACTCACAAAGTCTGATAGGGTTTTCAAGGCTGGAAAAAGATGCCTTGTGAACAGTCTAAGAACTGAGTCAATGTTGGGTTTACCTGACAGGTGGTCTCCATGGTATGGTTGGAGGAGGTCGGGAGAGACCGCTCTACCCCAAATTACTTCTTCCCCAGAAGCCGGGACCTATACCTTTTAGTTCTGAATGATTTTAAGACTTCGGAAATATTGTAAAGCATGTTGAGGTATTAGCCACAAAATATCCAAACTGCTCCTTGTACTGTAGCTCAACTGTCACTGGAAAGACCAAGTCCTTTGGGGAACAGCATCAAAACACTAGAAGGAAGAAATAAAACCCTAAGAAGAAAATGATGGGCCTCAGATGAATTTGGGCCACTTCATCATCTTGCTTTAGGCTTCCTTGAGGACACCACTGTTAAAACTCAGAAGTAGAAATTTGGTTTCTTTCAGATTTTCTCTATGTATTAGACTTCCTACTGGACCATAATTAGGAGATGGGGAGTTTCTTATTATTTTCCATCAATCCTTTATTCTGTTTTGAGTGTATTTTTATGTCTGTCTGTGTGACTCAGGAAAATCATTTAACTCTTCCAATGTTTAATTAATTTGTGAATGACTGAGATTTGATAACCATATGCAAAGTATTTAGCATAAACAAAGTAATCAAGAAATAGTAATTAATATTCAGGAAGAAAAGAGTTGCTTGGCTAGAGATGATTTTAAAAATGTACCTCTCCTTGGAATATTTGAGACTAGAACAGTGTATCTATTACTCCTACAGGTCAAAGTTAGTGGTCTCAGTCTGAAGCTTAGAGTTAAGTTGAAGCAAATAATAGCTGAACAAATATTTTGAACTAGACATTTATCTAGAGATTCATGTTTCCCAACTTTTACCTTAAAACTATCAGTTGAACAGGGTGAGGGTGTGGCATGCAATAATCATAAAATAAATAGGATAACTACAGATTTAGGTGGATTCTTCTACTAAACTTAGGATGGTCCTCATTAGCATGTTCTTTAGGCTGTCTGTTGTGTTAATGTCAATTGGGAGAATCTATTAGTCTATTCTAGAAGCAAGTGTTAATTCATATTTCAATGTTTTATCATTTCTCCATTCTTCTATATTTTCATGGTGATCTTGCTTTTATTTTCACTGTTTTACAAATGCAGAATTTGGGGAAATTCCATGCAGTTTTTCTCTGTTATCCACACCTGGTGTATTCCTTTCTGGAAAGGAGATTAGTCACTTTTCTGTCAGAAATACTTTTCAGAAAGGACATTGTTCTCATGTGAACTGCAAATTTCATTTTTATCTCTCACTAACATGTCCAAAATCTTCTGGAGGGTAGCTTTTCATTTTATGACCATCCCTCATACATTTAATTTAAAAATGGGTGATGTTACTTATCACATATAAGAATGTAGTAAGAATGATTTTTTAAAATGTAGCAAAAATTGCTTCAGGTAAACATACATGAATTATATTTTGTTATAAATTGCTGATAATTAAATAAGATGACAATGAGAACACTACATATTTTGTTGCTTTTATCATCTTGTGCATTTACTTTAGGCATTTGATTGATCATTTTAGTTTTCCAGTAAGCAAATAAAATTCTTACAGCCATACAGTAGTAGTATTGAAATTCTTTGGAATCATGGTACAAGTTTGAAAGGCTACCAAAAAGTTCCCCAAAATGTTCTGGTAACTATAGATTTGCAACTCAATTCCTCTAAGAAATCCCCAAATGAATTTTTCATATTATTTTATCCTAATGTGACTAAGGGTTTGTCTTTGATACTGAATTAAATAAAGAATTAAGTTACTCTTCAAATTAATTACAGATAATCACCACTGATATTTTACCAACAGCAATATCAAATTAGTCATTTGGAAATAGTCAGGTTTAGGGCAGGGAAAAAGCAGAAGTCAGCTGGATAGAGCTGAGTCATTAATCAGAGTTTGGAACTTGAGGTCTACTTGGGGCTTTCAACCATGAATAAACATAAAATTTGATTGAAAGAAGGGTGATTTCCTTAATTACATTTGAGATGAAAGACTCTCCAACATAATCTCTTCCAACTTACTCCATGTGATCTGACTGAATAATAAATGAGAAACAGGGTTCAGAATATTGTATCGTTATAGCTTCATCTTCAATGGGACATGCTCCTTCTAGATAACTTCATTTTAAAATACCTACTTTGGGCCAGTGAGATAGCTCAGCGGCATAAGCACCTGCCTGGCAAGTGCGAAGTCCTGAGTTCAAATCCCGGTACCCACATAAAGGAAAAATAGGGCTGGTAATATCGCTCAGCGGCACAAGCACTTGCTGGCAAGCACAAGGTCTTGAGGTCGACTCTCGGTACCCACATAAAAAATAAAATAAAATAAAATACCTAATTCTAAAATGTGTGTTCATCAGAATCATCAGTTTGGGCTGGTGAGATGGCTCAGGGGCGTAAGCACCTGCCTGGCAAGCGTGAAGGCCCAAGTTCGACGCCCGGAACCCACATACGAAAAAAGGGCCGGTGATATCGCTCAGTGGCACGGGCGCTTGCTGACACATGAGGTCCTGAGGTCGACCCCCGGTTCCCACCAAAAAAAAAAAAAGAATCATCTGTTTATGAAGGGCCTCAGATTTCATCAATTTAGCTTCATTTTTTTCGTAAGAGGCCACCAAATCCTATAAAGCATAAGTGATTTTTAACGCCAGAAAGCTAGTTTATGACAAATTTGTAACAAGAAACCAAGCTTTTTGGCAACACTCTTTCTACACCCAGTCACCAATAATAAAAATGGAATTATGTATCTTAAATTTGTTGCTTTTACATTCCTAAAGAAACACTTTAGATCTCTATTGAGTATCTACAAAGTTTGAAGTATCTCCAAAGTTATAAATTTTTATTCTTATTCACACTTTTAGTTTGAATTTTTACAATATATTATTAAATTCTTTTTTTTTCCTATGCATTATTCAGATGGATGTCTCAGAACTAGGTTCTGACTTCTCAACAGCTAACAGAAATGTTTTATCTATAGTACTGTGTGTTTATTTTTGCCAGTGATTTTCAGCTAGTGATTGGAACACACAGATCAGGAAATGGTCTTATTCTTTTCATTTATCAATTACAATTCCACTCTCCCTTTGCTTGCCATCATCATACACATAATGAGACACCACTTACACTAGTTTCAATGTAATATACTGACGCCAGTCAAGCTGCTGGGAAACATGCTGAGATGCTATTCCCTCGAATCACATTACAGTTCATCTTTCCAGAATTCCTCGGAAGCTCAAGTATTTTCATAGTTATAAAAAAAATGGTCTCAATAAGAGTGCAACAGTTCAACAAGTTTCTGTTCACCAAGTCCCAACTCATAGATTAATATCTTGCATTTTACGAACTTATTTTTAGAATGGCATTTTTTCAGTGTGTTTTTGGCCACAAGTCTGAGAGCAGCAGGGTTAATGTAGCGCATGGTGGAGCTAGCCCATCTGTTCAGGTTTCCATCCAACCATGTCATTTTATGAGCTCTCTCTAGGAGATTTTTGGTTATCCAATTTGTTGTACTCTCTAATATAAACAGCCTGGTATCACTTGAGAAGCTCAGTGAGCCAGACCAAATGATGTAAAATTTCTAGCAGCAAGTGCAATTAAATTAGAAATGCTTTAAATATATGTATTATATATAATTTTCTTTTCCTTTTACATTTGGATCACAGGTAATACATGTTTATTACAGAAAAACAAAAATAAAAACAAATGGAAGAAAGATATAAAAATCACCCAAAAATCTACCTCCTAAGAAAGGCATTGTTAATGTGTTGGTATATACTCTCCCAAATTTTAGCAATTTCTATGTATGAATATATAAAAGTGCATTTACAAAAATGTTCTTCAAAAATTTTTAAATAAATTCATTTTTACCTCACAATACCCACTAGAATATTTTCTCATACATATATATATATATATATGTATATGTATATGTATATGTATATGTATATGTGTATATATATATATATATATATATATATATATATATTTCTTCCTAAATGTTGAATACATACATATTATGTTGAAATTACTGGGTAATTTTATTAACAGTATACAGGTTAATACTATCCATTTTATTTTATTTTATTTTTATTATTTTTTTTGTGTGTGGGTACCGGGGGTCAACCTCAGGACCTCATGCGCCAGCAGGCACCCGTGCCGCTGAGCGATATCAACAGCCCTTTTTTCTTATGTGGGTTCCAGGAGTCAAACTCAGGTCCTTGCGCTTTCCAGGCAGGCCCTTATGCTGCTGAGCCATCTCACCGGCCCATACTATCCATTTTAGATGAAATTCTTCCTAAGGAAATTTAAAAGTAAATAGCTTTTGAAAACTTGATTGTAAATAGTTCCTAGTCTAGCCTAGAGGACTAAACAGTTTTTATTTTGTGGTTCCATACAATTCTAAAGATGAATGAGTTGATTGGCAGATGGATTTCCTAATATTACTGATTGGACTGTCATAGTATACCTTTCTCAACTTTGAATATCGATTTTTACACACTAAGAAGATTGCAAGCACATCTACCATAAGACTAATAGGCTTCGAGTGTGGGGAATTTAAAAGAAACCCACTTTGTATATAACAGATTGTGTGGAGGAAGTGAAAACAGACAAGTCATGTTGAATTATAAACCCATAAGGCAGGTTCTTTCCTTTAAAATAAGGTTTATTAAAGGTTTCTTATAGTCACAAGAGCCTGACGAAAAGTGCAACCAGACCCTAAAAAACGTATTTCCCATTTCATCTCCAGCAAACCTCTTATGCCCAGGACACACAGTCATAAAATTAGTTCTAAAAATGTATTAAAGACTTTTTCTTCTGACAAGAAACATTTAATTAGAGCAGCACAGATATAATGCCTCCAGAAATCATATCTCTAATCTCCACAGTGGTCCATTTTTGATGGAAAAAATTGTGCTGATTTCATGGTGACTTCCTGGAAAAAGTTGATGTATTTCATGGTCATTTCATGGATTGCAAAAAATGCACACAACAGTGATTTAATTATTATTTCATAATAAAATCTCGGTTTCCAAAAAGCTATCTCTGTGTGTCAAGATTGAGGTGGTCTCATATGTTACATCATAGTAATTTCCATTTCTAGTAAACAGTTTCCAATACGAATGCTTAGGACTGCTATCATTCACCCCACAGAGACAGCATACCCAATTCTACAAAAAACTAGAGAGACATGATCAGGAACAATTGTTGCAGAAAAAGTGTTTACTGCCTTCTACCACCTAGCTAACTCCCACTCCCTGTCATCCCCAATAACGGGTAGATGATAAAGATGGAAAGATTGGGGTTAGAAATTCCTGAGATCTAAAACTAGAGCCAGAACTCACCCTAAACATTTTAAGAAATAATGCCATATAGAGTGCAAATGGGATGGAATTGGAAGAAGTCATTATATGATGTATCATACTCTGCTTGTTTTGGAGAAAGGAGTGTGATTTTCAAAAATATTTAATGGAAGTAGTTTTTACCCCAAACAATACTTCATAATAAGGCTGACTCCAAGGAAAACAGTGGGTGAAACAGCACTCACTTACCTAGCGTAGTTTCCCCTGTGTCATTATTATTTGTGACAACACTTCCAAGGCTGGGAATCCAAGATCAGGAACACCCAAAACAAAGTCTGTAAGTAGCATGAATATGCCCCAACCTGGTTTTCTTCTAGCTTACTGTCCTAAAACACAAGGTTCAAATATATTATGCTGAAATGAAGGTATAATCCTCTAATGGGAGAGGATACTTTCCCTACCCAGTAAACAATAACATCAAGGAAGTATTTTGGATTGTTCATCAAATACTATAGTGAAATCTAGGCCTAACAAGAACAAGGCATGACAAATTTTTTATCTGGTATATAAATTTGACCAATAACCAAGACAAATTTGTGAAGAGAGGCTGATTCCCTTGTTAAAACTTGAAATTCTTTAGTTTCCTTCTGAAACTCAATTTGCTGAATTTGTTCTTTTTCTAGTTTCTTAAGATATGATATGGATTATTAGTTCTTTTTTTGATATAGGCCTTTATAACTATAAATTTTCCTTTTAAGTCTGCTTTTGCTGTATCCTATAAAACTTCTATGTTATATTTGTTTTCTTTTTGTCCCACGATAGTTCGTTTCTGCTTTTTATTTCTCCTGTGACTCATTTGTTGTTTAAATATTTTTGTTTAGTATTTGTGTATTTGCACATATTTCATTTGCTTTGATTTCTAGTTTCATGCCATTGTAATCCAAAAGAATATTTGGTATTATTTAGGTAAATTTATTATGTTTTAGAGGGTGAGCATGATGGTGCATGTCTGTAATCCCAGCTCTTGAGAGTCTATGGCAGGAGGATTGCAAGTTTGAGGCCAGCCTGGGCTGTGTACTGAGTTTAAGGCCAACCTGGGCTACATAGTGAAACCCTCTCAAAAAAATTTGTTTTACAAGGTAACGTAAGATGTATTCTGGAGAATATCTCATATGCACTTCAGAGAAATGTGTATGCTACAGTCATTGGATGGAATGTTCTATCTATGTTTGTTAGGTCCATTTGGTCCAAAGTTTCTCTATTGATTTTCTGTCCAGATGACTTTTCTGTTGTTGAAAATGTGGAACTGAGTTGCCCAACTATTATAACATTGCAGTCTACTCTCCCATTAAATTTTTTTTATTTTTTATTTTTTTAAGACACGGTCTTGCTATGTAGCCCAGGCTGGCCTTGAACTCATGGTGATCCTCTTGCCTCAGCCTCCCAAGTGCTAGGATTGCAGGCATGTACCACCATGCCTGGCACATTATTTACTAATTGCTTTATGTTTTAAGTTTATCTGATCTTGGATGCATATATATTTACAATTGTTATATATTTTTGGTGACTATCCTTTATCATTATGTAGTGATCATCTATGTCTTTTCTATAGCTTGTCACTTGAAGTATTTTGTCCAATGTAAGTATAGCTATCCTCTCTTTCAGTTTCTATGTGGAAAGTATTTTACCATCCTTTCATTTTCAGTCTATATGTTTCCTTACTAGTAAAGTGAGTTCCTGTGCCAACAAATGAAGAATTAGAAAAAGAAGACAAAGTAAGCCCAAAGTTAGTGTAAAGAAGGGAATCGTAAGAATCATAGCAAAAATAAATGAAAGAGAGACTATAAAAACAAGAGAAAAAAATCAATCAAATAAGACTTGGTTTTTGAAAAGATAAACAAAATCAAAAGAAAATCAGCAACTTATGACTGGGGATGTAATTCAGTGATAAAAGGCCTAGCCTGCTATGTATGAAGTCCTGGGTTTAAACCAACCCCTGGAACTAGGGGGAAAAAAGTTAAATTAGAACTCATAAGCTAGATTATTAGGGGAAAAAAGAAAACTGCTCAAATAAATATCACAAGTGAAAGAGGAAACATTACTCCTGGTAACAATGAAATATACAGTGTCATAAGAGAAGTCTATGAACAATTAAAAGCCAGTAAATTGAATAACCTAGAAACTCCTAAATATATACAATCTACCAAGAGAGAATCATGAAGAAGTGGAAAGTTTGAAAAGGCAGTCATAGTCACACCTGTTGAATCAGTAATAAAGAGCCTCCCATCACAAAGAAATGATAAATGTGTAAGGCAATGGATATAGTAATTAGCCTAATTGATCATTACACGAGTTGTACGTGTACCAAGACATTATGGTGTATCTCATAAATATGTACAATTATTATGTATAGATTATTATTATGCATAAATTAAAAATAAAGTAAATCTCAAAATCATAAATTGGGCCATGAATTGTCAAAGGGCTATCAATGGAAATAAATTATAAAACAGCAAAGAAACAAAAAAGTAAAGTTTTGAATCAAAGGAAATTCCAGAACCAGACAGAATCACTGTTAAATTCTACCACACATTTAAGGAAAAAATAACAACTCTTCTCAAACTCTTCTGAAAAGTTGAAGTAGAGTGAATACTTCCAAATTAATTAATGAGGCCAGAAATACACTGATACCAAAACCAGATAAGAGCAATACAACAAAATAAAAGTATAGATCAACATCCCCAGTTAACAAATCTTTAACACAACATTAACAAACAGTTCAAGAACACATGAAAAGAATCATCTACCATCATAAAGTGTGATTATTCCCTGGGTGGTTCAACATATGAAAATCAATGAACATGTTATACCACATTAATAAAATGAAGGATAAAAATCATATGACTACCTCAATAGATGTGAAAAAAGCATGTGACAAAATTTATCACTCTCTTGCAGAGTGAAACTTAATGAAATGTAAGTAAAAACTTTTAGATTAAGTAAAGAGGAAATACACCTAAGTACAAAAAAGACCATATATGACAAATGCATAGTTAACATCATTTTCAGTGGTGATAAGCTGAAAGTGTTTTCCCTGAAGTCAAGGACAAGGTAAGGATGCCCATTAGTTCTTTTCAAAGTAGTACTAGAATTCCTACCTAAAACAATTAAGCAAGAGAAAAGAATAAAATAGGAAGCAAAAAAGTGAATTGTCTCTGTTAGCCAAAAACATGATTTTATATACAGAAAACCCTAAAGATACCACCAAAAAAATCTGTTAGAACTAAGAAATGAATTCAATTAAGTTGCAAGATACAAAATAAACACACAAAAATAAGTAGCATTTCTATATATTAATAATGAATTATCCAAAAAAGGAAATTAAAATAATTGACAAATTTCCAATGTCATTTTTCATACAAATAGGAAAGAAATCTTCAAAATCTTATGGAACCACAAAAAACCTTGAAAGCCAAAACAGTCTTGAGCAAAAAGAACAAAGCTGGAATTGTCATGTTCCCTAATTTCAAAATAACATTTTATAAAGCAATTGTAATCAAAACAGCATGGCACTGAAATAAAAACAGAAACACTTATGAATAAAAGAGGTTTGAAAATGTAAAAATAAATCCACACATTTATAATCAGTTGATTTTGACAAAAGTCCCAAGAACACAAAATGAGGAAAGATCAGCCTCTTCATTAAATGGTGTTGAAAAAATGGAAATTCACACACAGAAGAATGAAACTAGAATATTGTCTTGGATCATATATCAAAAATAACTCAAAATGGACTAAAGATTTAATTATGAGACCTGAAATTATAAGACTAATAGAAGAAAACATAAAAGAAAACCTTTATAACATTGGTCTGGTAGACAACCTGAATTGACAAACCAAAATATTGTGCCATGTACCAAAAAAATCATATGAATTTGTTGCTATTCAACACTCTCTAACCCATAATTTCATTTAAATTAACCTCAAAAATGGTGAAACCTAGATCTGCCAAAGAAGTTTACGAAATTTAAGTTAAAAATTCTTCTCTCTACTAATTTTAAAACTCACTTACAAAGGAAGAAATGAGCACCCTCAGAATTCTCCTTGTAGTATTAATTACCTAGTAGAAAACAAATAGCAGAATATCAAAAGTAGCCACGCAGAGTGATGCATATCTGTAAGGCTGAGGCCAGAGGATCAAAAATTTAAAGCCCATTTGTGTAACTTTTTGAACTCCTGTCTCAAAAACAGAAGAGCTAAGGATGCATGTCAGTGATAGAACACTTGCCTAGCATATACAAAGCCCTGGGTTTAATCCACAGCACCAAAGAAAAATGTCAAGAAAGAATGGTCGGAAAAAAATTGTACCTTTAGAATTTTTATACTAAAAAATTGATATTCAAGTATATAATAATAGTTATACATTCATGAATACTTATTTAAAATGTAGTCATCAAAGATCCTTCTGATACTTAAAGATATTGACCAGGAAACTGTAAAAAGTATCAAGTGAAAACATTAATGGATAAAAAGAATATAACACAGTCAATTCATAGAAACTTTAAATTTACAAGTAAATCTAAATTATTATTGTATATAGGGTTACAAAAAGGATGAGAGTGTCAGAAAAATATTTTAATACAAGGATGTATAAAATGCATGATAATGAACTATAACAATAATCTCAAACTACTGTATATTAGCAAGACAGGAAATGAATGGAGGGAAAGAAATGAGAGTACACAATATACAGTACCTTTATTGGAAAATCTTCAGGAATTCCAGTTTCTTTTTTGTTTTGGATTGTTAGAGAAAAAAAAAATATATATATATATACTCTCTACATCTCTATATATAGGCATTTGTTTAAAAGTTTGCTTTAAATAAATCAGCACTGAAATTTAAAACAGACTACATACTGTTCAAATTGAAGTTTTCTTTTTAAAGTAAATCCATACAGAAGGAGACATAAAGCATATAACAAAATCATAAGGCAAGCAAAGAAGCTGTGACCATGTCTGGCCAAAAATGTAAATAGTATGCAGTCATTCCTCCCTATTACTAAAAACAGTTACACAAAAGAACATTGATATGTGACTATGTGAAAGAAATCCTTTTATATAGTGAAAAATATCCCAACATAAAAGAAAACCTGAGCATAATGGTAAGATCAAAATATAGACAATCCAACATAAAATGCATTCCACAAGAAAAGCAACTTTTCATCTTGATGTCATACCAGATGACATTGCATCAAAATATCTAAAGAAAAACCTCTTAAGAATGTAATAAGAAATTCATAAGAAGACAAGTAATGCAATATTTTAAAAGACTGTGGTGGCATCACATGGCAAAAGAACAAAGTTTCTTCCACGTGGGTGCAAGATGCAGGCCACAACTTGCACAAGATTAATGTGCCCCAGAGTAGATAATGTAACAGTAAACCTCAGCAAGCCATTCCATTTCCAGGTCTTTTGCCCAGAGCAAGTTTTCTTGTGTGCCCCAAAGGATGTTTATTGCAACACTGTTTCTAATGACAGGATTTGTGAACAGTAAGTGGCCAGCATTAAAGTAATGGACATATAAAATTTTGAATAGTCATCAGAGAAACCATTTACATCATATACAATAGATGAATTCTTGCTATATAGATCAAACTGGGTAAATTTCGAAAGAGTAATGAGTGAATAAGAAAAAGGCAGAACTGTATATAATGTGTAATACTGATAAAACTTTAAAATTTAAAATGATACATGTTGTTTGTAGACATTCATGTGAATATTAAAATATAAAAATTAAAGAACAAGAAAATTACACACCAAAATCATGATCATTTTCATCTTGAGTAAAGGAAAACAGACTACCAATCTGATTAAAGTGGACTTTTAAGTGTAGTTCTATTTCTTAAAAAACAAAGGGAATTGTATAAGGGTAAAAGTTAGTGCTCTGTTACTTACTGTAATGGTGATTCACAGTAAAATCTGTACGCAGAAACATGTCAGTCTTAACTGCTTTTATTATAAATAAGGAAACGTGTTTACAAAGTTATGGATTCAGCTTGGAGTAAAGAACCATCTTCTAACCAGTTTTATTCTGCAGCAGTGGAATGATGCTAAAAATGAAACAAAATTAACAGACACACA
This sequence comes from Erethizon dorsatum, assembly GCA_028451465.1. Lineage (NCBI taxonomy): Eukaryota > Metazoa > Chordata > Mammalia > Rodentia > Erethizontidae > Erethizon > Erethizon dorsatum. The sequence goes on from CM051824.1 coordinate 22,834,088, forward strand.
CACACACACACACTCCTGGTATGTCTCCAGTTGAATTGTGACACCTATCATACCAAAGCCAAATTTTCTGGAAGAAATTCTTCAATCTGGATACAGCCTCCATTAAATGACTCTTATCATCCTTCTAACACCAATATCCTGGATTTGAACAGAAGAAACCACAGATTGGGCAGCTTTAAACCAGATTACAACCCACATTTGATCCTACACCAGTAAAGACCTAAAAGAGGCCCATATAAAGAACAGGAGAGCGATAAGAAGAGGGGATGGAAGGAGAGGGTGGGAAGAAAAGAAAGCAAAGAGAAACAGACATAATAAAGATGACAAATGGATGAGATGGAGGCTATTTTAGAAGTGATATTTACTTTATTTTTCTTTGCTTAACGATCTATTCCATATATATATGGCATGCAACATTTTTCCATTTTCTTATTTTTCATTTCCTTTCTTAATTTCTAAAAAAATCCTGTTTTACGAATTAGAATATTTTACTGTCTAAACAACCCTCTCTCTCCAAAAAAATATTTCTAAGACTTCCTCAGTCTTACCAAGCAATGGGATGTGTTTCATATGCTGAGGCTAGGTTTTAAAGGCAAAAACTATGTCTAGTTCAGAGAAATCTCAAGAAATATCCTGGGAAGAGTCCTAGTATTATTTCAGGAAATCCCACTGTAGGTATATTGTAATTTATTATAATGATAAGAAAGATGATTCTTATTTCTTTAGTTGAGTAAGAGTCTTAGGACGTGTTGTATGGCATGTTTTGGGGATGTGCAAAATAACCTATACTATCTAAATTTATTCTCCCTTATTTTTCTGGTCTTCATTTTTCTGAAACAATAATAACTGAATCTATGTAAATCTGATCAGTTCTATTCTACTTTGCTTTAACACGTTATAGGGGTATTTATATATTTGATTTAAAATCAAATAAGATTGAATTTTGCTTAAATATAGAATATTGAAGATTAGTGTTTATCTATTTATGAAGAAAATCTGTTCAATTTCAGTGATATACTGAGGATAAATAAAATATAAATTTATAAGTACAAAGACAATGGGAGGCAATTGACAGCAGAGAGAGTCTACAATATTGGAAAGCAGATGTAATGGTGGGTAATTGATTCAATAAGTGAAAAGCAGAAACCCAACTTTGTAAAAGACCAAGGGTGGTGATCCAGCTAGGAGCCTGATAGAAAACAGCAAATGTATTCATGCTTTAGAAGGATTTGGTAAAAGACTAAAAATAGGACAATCATCAAAAGCTTATATAAAAAGCATGTATAATTTTAACCTTCTGTCCCTTGCAACCCAAGGACTATGTCTTCCCATCTATCTGTCACAGAAAGGGAGGAAGCAGGGGTAGATTATTTTCCCTAGCATTTTACTATACGAGAAGCCTCACATACTGATCTAAGGAGAGCATACCACTCAACAAGCCCATATGACAGGGGCTTCATATTGCCCCAGTCATCTCTGTGACTGGCCAGCCTCTTCTGTGTCATTTTAGGAAAACTTCTACCCCGAAAGAGACAAAAACAACATAGAAAAGGAACTCACAGAAAACAGGAGACAATTCTGGAATAAGAAGAAAACCAACACTTAGCAGTCATGTTTATGTTATTACAGCACTCATATTTAAGGTATGATAAACATTAAAGAAAATCAAAATTTTACTTTGACAAAGAAAAATATGATAGAAAAACGATAAATATTAATGAAGGCATTGAAAGATGAGGAAGAAATCTCATAAAAAGAAAACTAGAGATGGGAAAAGGAAAATTAAAATTTAATCTGCCCAGGAAAACCAACAGCAAAATAAAATTTACAGGAAACTGAGAAGAAAAATTCTAAGCTAAGATTTAAAAGGGTCCATAGAATTTCCAGAAAAATTTTAATTTTTAAGATAGATCCATAACTTTGAGACTTGAAGACTGCTGGTATAAATAATTACACTAAAAGGAATGCAAATCTTAATATCATAAGACTTTTTGAGAATAAAAATAGGGTGCTATAAAACAGCAGAGAATGATTTAAAAACTCTGAGTAAAAATTTCATTTATCTTAAAATTCTATGTCTAGTCAAATTTTAGTTTATTTGTGATGATTTAATTGTCATTTTCAGGTAAATATGTTCCCTGAAACCTACTTATATATCAAATCTAGATAAATATGTTCCCCAAAACCTACTTATATATCAAATCTACTGGAAGATGTTTTCCAAAAAACTCAAAAGAGTAAACCAAGAATGAGATTCAGGAAGGGGGTCAACACAAATGGAATGTTGCAAAATAAGTAAAGAATGAAGATAAGTGGAAATCCTGCAGGGAGCTCTGGACCTATGCACAAGAGGAATACGGTAGAACCAATGTCAGGTACCTCAAAAGGAGTTTGTTTCTCCAAGAGAAAATCTGTTAATCTTCTGATGGTTTACCATACAAAGACATTTTTATGAAGATTTAAAGTAAATCAAATAACTAATAAAATGAGATTACTATTAAATGAAAGAAAAACTGATTATACTAGGAAGTATGATTTTTCATAAATACTATTTGGCCTAGTTGCAAACAATATTTACCTGCCAATTATAAATTACACATTAAATATGGATTTAAATAAAAAATGTAACAATCATATGGGGAGAACAGGATAATGAAATTGGAAGGGTGGTGAGGGTAGGTGCGTTAGTCAGCTTTTCCAATCCTGGGACAAAATACCCAACACTCACAATTTATTTTGCCTCATGGCTTTGAGAGGATTCGATCTCTGGTTGGTTGACTCCAAGGCAGAACAGCAGGGCAAAGAAGCAAGGCAAAAGAATGCTGCTCACACTGTAGCAGCCAGAAATCAGAGAGAGAAAGGAGGAGTGGTACACAAGAGTGTACCCTTCTAGATTTCACCCCCAGAGACCCACCTCTTCAGACCAGGTCCCCCTCCTCACAGCACATTCAGTGCCCCCATTTTCCAATCACCTTTCAAAAGCCCCACCTCAGAACATGAGACTTTTGGGGAACATTTTAGATCTAAGTCCTGACACTAGGGGATACTATGCAAAAAAATTCTTATTTTTCAGAATAAAAGGAAAAAATATAATGTGCAAAATAGAAGCATTAATAAATAGGAATATAAATTTTAAATAGAAATATGTAATTAAATAGAAGTAGAAAGAGCTGACAAATTGAAAACAGGTCTGAAGTGACAAATTACAGGGTGAGGTGGTGCTATGCAGGCAAATGCTGCATTATTTCCATAAGATGCACCATTTTTAATTTTTTTAATGTGTATGTATTGCCATAGTAAAAGTTAAAAATGAAAGGTAACACAGTTACAAATTTTTAAGTATAACCATAAGTTCTTCCCTTTACCCAGTGGAGTTTTCATATAGGTAGGAAGATTCCTGAGACAATGAAAACTAAGCTACCAGAGAAACCAGTGCACTTAAATGAACTCACTCCAATCCCTTCTTTAAGTCTGATTCTGAGGGGGCAAATATAGACTTGTGGAGTCAACTAGTAAATATACCAAAACAAATAGGCAAAAGTAAATCCTGCTTTCCCCTTCTCTCTCTACCAGTCTTCTTTTTCTCTTGTATTTTATCTTCCTGTGCTGCTGTGGACAAACCCAGAGTCCTCATTCCATTCTCACCCTTTTCTGTTGGATACATCATTCTCTTGTGTCTGCCTGCATTTTTACCATAATCCTTATTTCTGACTCACTTTCAGTGCTAATTCCTGGTATCACCTCTATATTTTCCCTTCATCTCCTTGTCCTATACTACTCAATGCAAAAGATGATGATTTCCCTCTATTTTCTGTGTCAGTAGGACACCTCATTATTAAAACTTTTGTCTTTCCACATTCCTTTTCTCTAGCTGCCCATATCTATCTACTTGATAATAGTCACAGTCTTCACTGGTACTTTGCCTCCTAAGACACATCAACACTGAGATCTGGCTAGAATTCACTAATTTGAGTGAAGATCCTTTCTGCAGAACTATATATGTAGTATCTGCTTCAACAAATGGAAGCCCTGCTTAAAGAGAAGGTGAGTTTGCACCATTAACTAAGTCATGGTGAGGTAGCCGTCAGCATGCAAATGAGAAATAACATATCAAGATGATTGTCACTATGTAATTAAACATTCAGATATGTGCATAGATATTAACAAAAAATTTATTTTTTATTTTGTACATAAATGCCTTAAAGTTTTTTTCTCCATCTAAAAATCTATGAAATAATGAATAGTATATAATCCGAAATGATGCTCAGCTAATAACGGCCATCTTGCTTTGTTTTGATTTTTTCTGAAAAAAAATCCATTCTGCTTAGTCACTGCCAGTGAAATACTTGTAAAATAATCTAAATAACATTCCTTCATTTTTCTATAAATGTTGTAGTATTGAGAATGAAAAAGATTAGGTTAGGATAAATGAAGGCTTTAGTACCTAAGATCACCTAAATAAAGTCCTCTCTAATTGTCGTGAGTAAACTCCCTATATTTCAAAGACAATTTACTCTGGAGCACGGAGCTTCAGTTTGGGCTAACCAGTATATTAGAGGATGTTGAAGCACTAGATACCAGCAACATTTCCCAGGTGTTGCCACCAAAAATGTATCCAAGCATTGCCAGATGTTCTCTGAGGTGCGAAATTAATCCTGGCTGGGAACCACTCACCTATGGGCAGTTGGTCTCGAAACTTTCAATCAAATCATATCATTTTGCTTTTGTCTTCTTTAAAAAGCAGGCATACTAAATTTTGCATTTGATCATTTCACATATACTTAATAATCTGTGCCCATGAGATATGATAACTAAGAGAAATGTAAAAAGCCAAATAGTAACACAAACTCTATTAGATCCTATAAGAAAAAAAATCAAATATAACCTGAAACAACCTGGGGACCAAAGAAAATTTAAATGACATTTGGGATGATAGCTTAAAGATAAGAGGTATAAACTACGAGACACAGAGGAAAGGAAAGAATGTGGTAGCAGGTAAAGGAAGCTGCAGGTGCAAATATTCTGAGATAGAAGTATGGCAGAGATTTTGGAAATCAGAGCTCTGTGTAACTGAAATGCAGAAATCAAAGATGAACAGAAAGCAAGATGAAGCCACAGAGATAAGTCAGCACCATAATCCTTTGCAGCCTTAAAGGCAATTGTAAAGATTATTTACTTTAAGAGCAATGAGATTTTGCTGAAGGATTTTAAACAGGTGGTTGACCCGTTCTAGTTTACATTTTAAAAGTATCGCTCTAGCTACAGGATTGAAAACAGATTTGAGAGGTGAAAGTACGTTCGGAATGAGTTGTGAGATCCTCTGCAGTGGTACGGGTGAGAGAAGGTAGTAGCCTAAACACATGCTAAGGGGAGGATAAAGAGAGAGACTCAAAAAATGTTTAGGCAGTAAAACTGACAAAATCGTTAATGATGACACCCATGCTCTGTGTTGCTGAGCTATGCACATTCAGCTCCAGTGCGAGGCGCTCAGTGAAGCGAGCCCAGAACTCTTTTATCCAGGCACAATATCCCTGGAGAGACCCTGCATTGGCTCAAGTTCCAGTTGAGAGAGCCACTGAAACTTTTTTGCAATTTTAAAGGAATTTAAAACAATGAAAATTATAATAAAAATTAAATTGTGCCAATTGGTTGTTATGGCTTGTCATCATTTCAGAATGATTACTGGCCACATGTTCATAAACTGTGTGCTCTAGCAAGGGGAAATCCACAGCGCCCATCAAAACGTTACCAGGAGCATGCTGGTGAGTGAGGAAGTTGGTACACACTTGCTGGCGGGTAATTAGACTCTGTGTATCCAAAATTAAAGTTTTCATTCCTTTGACTTATTAAACTACTCTCTAGGTAATTCAAGAAGTAGGCATGTATGCAAAGAAATGACAGCAAACACATTCTTCTGAAGGTAAGAAATAACAGCAAAAATTATGACAGTAGTCACTGTGAGTAAGTGGTAGCTCTAGGCTATAGCAGTGATCCTTGGGCCCTGGAGAGCTGAGGGCTTTCTGCCTTGATCCAGAAGTAAATTGCTGTACACTCTGTGGAATATTAGTAAATCCTCCTAATTCTATTCTTAATCTAAATGATTTTTAAGATGCAGCTGGGGAGTGATTTAACCAAATCTATCCAAAATTTTATACCACAAATGTATGGCAAAGTTAGATTTAGGAGTTCTCTATAAAGTCTCAAACATCAATGTGTGTGTGTGTGTGTGTGTGTCTGTGTGTCTGTGTGTATTTTTGTGAAGGAAACCCCAACTGATTTTTCCAATTTCTCACTCCATTGGCAATCTTTCCAATCTTGTGCAAAATTTCACAGCCTTTCAAATTTGTACACAGTGGCTGCCAGAAGCATATAACCATTTTTGTTTAAAAAGATAGGTTAGAGGGCCGGTGAGATGGCTCAGCGGCTTAAGCGCCTGCCCGGCAAGCGCGAGGGCCCCAGTTCGACTCCCGGGACCCACATACGAAAAAGGGGCCGGTGATATCGCTCAGCGGCACGGGCGCCTGCTGGCACGCGAGGTCCTGAGGTCGACCCCCCGGTACCCACAAAAAAAAAAAAAAAAAAAGATAGGTTAGAGAGGGTTTGTCTTTGATTTATAACATCTTCATTTCTTAACTCTTTCTTTCTCAGTAGGTGTCAATGTTTCATGATCTCTCTTTCCACCATATCGCTGGAAATCAGCAAGACATTGGAAACATTTTTACCTACACCCCAGTATATCTAATTCTTCCAAGGAGCATGTATATTTTAACAAGGATCAAATTCATAAGTTTAAGTGCTTAAAATAAAATTTTGACTATCAGTGGACTTATGGTTGGGAAAAGTACCTACCTATTAAATAGAGTAGCCAATTTTTTTCTAATGAATATTTCAAAAAGCCTTATGAATCAATTCCTTTTCTCATTGGCCTTCTTCTGTTCTTCTGAGATGACATTTAAGGTTAGTTTTGGGAGAGATTAACATTTTATAGGGTCTCTTGCAATATTCAAAACTGGAGCTGAACCAAGTAAGAGTGAAACAGTCGACGAAAGCATTGTTCTATTCATTTGCTCATAGAACTTTTCGGTTGCCTACATGTATGTAAAACATTCTTAAATTTAGTTATTATTTATCTTGTTTCCACATAAATTAACTTCACAAATGTTGGGATATATGGGATAAGTTTAGACCTATTAGGATATTGTGTGTGTGTGTGTGTGTGTATATATATAGATATATATATATATCTATATATATGTGCATATTATGTGTACAATACATATATAATGTATATAAGTATTTCAGCCCTTCCTTGGGAATGATTAACAAGGCAATGTGCAAAAGTAATGAGAAACTAGATCCCTATCTAGACATTAGAATTGATGATTCATAAATTATCCAAATATGCTTGACTACTGTTCAGTGTTTATATAGATAGCTAATATTTGAAATGCAAAAGAGGATATGAATGTATCAAATTAGAAGATAGAAAAAATATATATATAGTGGCAACATACCACTTACTAAATCATTTCCTAAAATTATAGATAAAATCAATAACTTTTTAAACAACTAGAATATATCATAAATTTCATTCATTTTATTCTGCATTTCTGCTAGTAATCTTTTGATGTGTGGCAGAAAACCAAATTCAAAGCTGATTTAATGTGTAGGTGGCCCTGGGTCCCATCCTCAATTCTGAAAAAGCAACTTGATTTAATAATAATGAAGGCAATGAGTAAATCCACACAACTACGGCAGATTTTAGCACTGGCTCCGTGTCCCTGAATTTTCTCATGCTCTGCCATACTTTCTCTTAGTTAATTGAGGCTCCATGTTGAGAGCCTCCACCATAACACTTGAGAAAAGACCTTCTTTTCTTTTGGTTTTCTCTTAAGGGGGCATAAATTTTGTTCTCTAATTCCCAGCAGTCCTCCCTTTGCATATGACCACCCTCAAATGTATCAGAATTAAGAGTAACAAAAGAAGGTGAATTTTTTATTAGCCAATGTATTTTAGGTAATGAATAGAGTACTTTCTTCCAAAGAAGCTATGAGGGGCTTACATAAAAGGAAATGATTAATTTCTATAACAAAACTACATTTATGAAGTCAATATTAAATTCTATACTACGTGTTCTCCCTTATAGAACACAATGATCGGAATAAAGCTTTAGAAACGTTTGCCAAAATTCACTAAAAAAATCTTGAAACTGGAAATATCCAAGGAAAGATTTGAATATTTAAAAAATATATGTGTAGGGAATATATGAAACACTTCGACTTCTAAGCATGACAGATAAGTAACATAATATAGAATTAAATTGATAGAAAATTTACCTACATCCTCTAAAATCAATTGCAGTGGACAAACTCAAATTACTGTTAGCTATAATCTTGTCAGCAAAAGGTACAATTAAGAAAATTCATAAGCAAGATTAAGAAAAAAACTATTTTATTTAAGAAATGACAGAGTAGAGAGCTAAGAAAAGTGCAAGTCAAAAATTGTGTCTCTTTGTTTGAAAATGAAAACCAGCACATTGAAAAATCAAGCAAATTTTGAGAGTAGCAGAGTCTGCTGGAGGCTGAGAACACAATAATATGTTCCTTTTGTTTCATCTTTGCTTTCTTTAATGTTTTATTTCTCCAAAACTGGCAAAAATGACAGATAAACAGAGAGAACTAACCCTGACCAAATTAGATATTTGTGGAAAAGTAACTAAAATGAAGAAGAGGGAAGATAGCAAGGTGCAGGATAGTGAACTATATCCTACTGGTTTCTTTTTTTTTTTTTTTTTTTTTTTATTTTAAAGAGAAGAAAAAACAAAACAAATCAAAAGAAGAACAAATTTTCAAACAAACATAATAGGAGGGTAACAATGGTTAATACATTACGTATTACTATCTTTAAGTTAGTTATTCAGGACACCAGACATTAGCATTCAATTGTCCAAACATTTTTGGCACAAACCTTACTCTTCAATGAACTAAGTAAAAATGGTAGTGTATCTATCTTAACCATCTTATATATATATATATATATATACCATTTTTTTTCCCTTTCCCTTCTTTCTTTTCCCTATTCCAGTCTCTCTTTCCTTTTGACCAGTTTCTTTTTGATTCACCATGTCTACTGTACATTTTGGATCTTATTTACTCTTTCAGTTTCTCATACTAGAGAGATAATACGATGCTTACACATGTGCTTCTGGTTTATTTCACTTATGAGTATTTTCTCGAGTTGCATCCATTTACCTATAAAAGTCTCCAGTTTATCCTTCTTTATGGCTGAATAGTACTCCATTGTATAAAAATACCACATCTTTCTTATCCATTCCTCAGTTGATGGGCATTTGGGTTGTTTCCAAGATCTGGCTATTACAAATTGTGCTGCTATAAACATGGGTGCACATATATCGCTATGGTACGATGTTTTTAATTCTTCTGGGAAGATGCCCAGAAGGGGAATAGCTGGGTCAAATGGGACCTCCAACCCTAGTTTTCTGAGGAATCTCCACACTGACTTCCACAGTGGCTGTACCAGTCGACACTCCCACCAACAGTGAAGAAGGGTTCCTTTTTCCCCACAGCCCCTCCAGCATTTGTTATTAGTTGATTTCTTAATAGTAGCCATTCTTTCTGGGGTGAGATGGTATCTCAGTGTTGTTTTAATTTGCATCTCTCGAATGACTAGTGATGTTGCACATTTTTTTGTATATTTATTTGCCATTAGTATTTCTTCATCTGAGAAATGTGTATTCATCTCAGATGCCCATTTTTGGAGTGGGTCTTTAAATTTGGGAGGTCTGATTTTTTTGAGTTCTTTATATGTTCTCGATAGTAATCCTTTGTCTGAGGAACAGCTGGCAAACATTTTTTCCCACATTGTGGGTTGTCTCTTCACTCTGTTGGTGGTTTCTCTTGCTGTGCAAAAGCTTTTTAATAAGATGAGATCCCAGTTATTGATTCTTTGGGATAGTTCCCGTGCGGTTGAGTTTTTATTCATAAAGTCTTTGCCTACACCAATGTCTCCAAGGGTTTTACCTATCCTACCTTCCAGCAGATTTAATGTTTTTTGTTTTAATATTTAGATCTCTGATCCATTTTGAATTTAGTTTAGTGCATGGTGAAAGATATGGATCTAGTTTTAATCTTCGGCATGTGTAGAGCCAGTTTTTCCAGCACCATTTATTAAAGAGGCTATCTTTCTTCCAGCGAATGTGTTTGGCACCTTTGTCAAAGATAAGGTGGCTTAGTATGTCTGGGGTTGTTTCAGCATCTTCTAATCTGTTCCATTGATCTTCAGGTCTGTTTTTTTGCCAGTACCACACTGTTTTTATCACAGTAGCTTTATAGTATAATTTCAAGTCGGGGATAGTGATGCCCCCTGCCTTGCCTTTGTTGCCCAGAATTGCCTTTGCTATTCTAGGTCTCTTCTGATTCCAAATGAATTTTAGGATTGTTTTCTCTAATTCTGTGAGATATGCTGTTGGAATTTTGATTGGAATTGCATTAAATCTGTATAACAATTTTGGAAGTATGGCCATTTTCACTATATTGGTTCTTCCTATCCAGGAGCAAGGGATATCTTTCCATTTTCTGATATCCTCTTCAATCTCCTTTTTCAGAGTACTGTAGTTTTCAGTATAGAGGTCTTTTACATCCTTCGTGAGGTTGATTCCTAGGTATTTCATTTTTTTAGATGTTATTGTGAAAGGTATTGTTTCCCTAATTTCTCTTTCAGTAAGTTTGTTATTTGTGTACAGGAAGGCTATTGACTTTTGAGTATTGACTTTGTATCCAGCTACACTACTGAATTTGCTTATCAAATCTAGCAGTTTTTTAGTGGAGTTTTTGGGGTCTTCTGTGTAGAGTATCATGTCATCTGCAAATAATGATAATTTAACTTCTTCCTTTCCGATCATTATTCCTTTTATTTCTTTCTCTTGTCTAATCGCTCTGGCTAAAGTTTCCAGAACTATGTTGAATAAGAGTGGGGACAGTGGACATCCTTGTCTTGTTCCTGATTTTAGAGGGAAGGCTTTCAGTTTTTGGCCATTTAGTATGATATTGGCTGTTGGTTTGTCATAGATAGCTTTTACCAGATTGAGATAAAGACCCTCTATTCCAATTTTCTGTAGGGTTTTTATCATGAAAAGGTGCTGGACTTTGTCGAAAGCTTTTTCTGCATCTATTGAGATGATCATGTGATTTTTGTCTTTGGTTCTGTTAATATGGTGTATTACATTTATTGATTTACGTATGTTGAACCATCCCTGCATCCCTGGGATGAATCCAACTTGGTCATGGTGTATAATCTTCTTGATGATTTGTTGGATTCTGTTTGCCAGTATCTTATTAAGGATTTTTGCATCTATGTTCATTAGGGAGATTGGCCTGTAGTTCTCTTTCTTAGTTGGGTCCTTCTCTGGTTTTGGTATCAGGGTAATGCTTGCTTCCAGGAATGAATTTGGGAGTATTGCTTCCCTTTCAATTTCATTGAAAAGTTTGAGAAGTAGGGGCGTTAGGTCTTCTCTAAATTTCTTGTAGAATTCGGCAGTGAATCCATCAGGGCCTGGGCTTTTCTTTGTTGGGAGGTTTTTAATTACATCTTCAATTTCATTGGCTGATATTGGTTTATTTAGGATTTTTAAATCTTCTTGATTCAGCTTTGGTAATTCATACGAATCTAGGAATCTGTCCATTTCTTCTGCATTTTCCATCTTAGTAGAATATAAATTTTCAAAATAGGTATAGATGATCTTCTGGATTTCTGCAGGGTCCATCGTGATATCACCCTTTTCATTTTCAATTGCATGGATTTGAGTCTTTTCTTTTCTTTTTTTAATAAGGTTGGATAAGGGTTTGTCAATCTTATTTATTCTTTCAAAGAACCAACTTTTTGCTTCATTGATTCTTTGTATTGTTTTTTTATTCTCCAATACGTTAATTTCTGCTCTGATCTTTATAATTTCCTCCCTTGTACGGGCTTTTGGCTTAACCTGCTCTTCTTTTTCTAGAAGCTCGAGGTTCACCCTTAAGTTGTTTATTTGCGCTTGCTCTATTTTCCTGATATAAGTGTTTAATGCTATAAATTTCCCTCTTAGGACTGCTTTCATTGTATCCCATAAGTTCCGGTATGTTGTACTGTCATTATCATTCAGTTGTAGAAAGTGACTAATTTCTTCTTTAATTTCATCTGTGACCCATTGGTTGTTCAGGAGGATGCTGTTTAATTTCCATGTGTTTAGGGAGTTTTTGTGGGATCTTTTGCCATTGATTTCCAATTTCATTGCACTATGGTCTGATAATATGCATGGGATAATTTCAATTCCTTTGCATTTACTTAAGCAGGTTTTATGAGCTAGTATGTGGTCTATTTTGGAGAACGTCCCATGTGCAGCTGAGAAAAATGTGTATTCTGATGTTGTGGGATGGAACACTCTGTAGACATCTACTAAGTCCATTTGTTCAAAAGTTTGGTTCAGTTCTACTATTTCATTATTGATTTTCTGTCCAGTTGATCTATCTTTTTGTGACAGTGGAGTATTGAGATCTCCCAATATAATTGTATTAGTGCTTATTTGATTTTTCATGTCCTTTAGTACTTGTTTTATATAGCTGGGTGCATTGGTATTTGATGCATATATATTTATGATCGTTATCTCTTCCTCTTGGATTGTTCCCTTTACAAGGATGTAATGACCGTCTTTATCTCTCTGAATCCTTCTTGGCTTGAAGTTCACTTTGTCTGCAAAAAGAATAGCTACCCCTGCTTTTTTCTGGGTTCCTGTGGCATGGAGTATTGTTTTCCATCCTTTGACTTTCAGTCTATGAATTTCTTTCTGAATTAAATGTGTTTCTTGTATACAGCATATTGTTGGATCTTGCTTCTTGATCCATTTCGCCAGTCTGTGCCTTTTGATTGGTGAATTGAGACCGTTAACATTGATGGTTAAAACTGATATGTATTGACTTGTCATGATATTTTCCTGTTGTTGGTTCCCACTCTTTGTTTTTCCGCTTTCCAGCTATTTAATTATTTGCCCTGCCTGGTGGATTCCTTCTGTTGGGGTTCCTATCTCTTTCTAGAATGTCCTTCAGAACGTTTTGGAGTGCTGGTTTGGTGGTCATAAATTTTCTCAGATGTTCTTTGTCATGAAAGTATTTTATTTCTCCATCAATTTTGAAAGATAGTTTTGCAGGGTACATCAATCTGGGCTGAAAATTATTTTCCTTTAGAGCTTGCAATACATCATTCCAAGCTCTTCTTGAATTGAGGGTTTGTGCTGAAAAGTCAGCTGTGATTCTGATGGGTTTTCCTTCATAGGTGATTTGTCTCTTCTCCCTAACAGCTTTTAAGATTCTGCCCTTCTGTTGAATTTCTGGGATCTTGACTATAATATGTCTGGCTGAAGTTTTTTTTTGATCATGTCTAGTTGGTGTTCTAAAAGCTTCACTTATAGGGGTGTCAAATTCCTTTTCTCTTCCAGGAAAGTTCTCCCTGATTATGTCTTTGAACAAGGTTTTAATGTCGTTGATGCTATCTCCTGCTTTTTCATTTATTCCAATTATTCTTAAGTTGTTTATCTTTGAGTCATCTAGCAGCTGCTGAATTGATTTTTCATGGTCCCTTGCTATTTTTAAGAATTTTTCCATTTCATGATCACTAATTGCAAGCCTGTCTTCTATATCTGAGATCCTGTCCTCGCATTGGCTTATTCTGCTACAAATACTTTCAATGGAATTTTTTATCTCTTGGATATCTGCTTGAATCTGCCTTATAGATTCCATTTCTTTCCTATGCTGAGCATTCATGGTTTCTATAGTTTTCTTAAGTTCATCTATTTTTTTGTCTGTATCAGCTATAGTGTCTTTAAGCATGGTCTTCATTGTAGACATTATCTCTGCAGTTACCTGTGAGATTATTTCTGTTTTAATTTTTTCCAGAACCTCATTCAGTTGCTTTGTTGTTACCACTTCAGATAGGCCAGGTGGGTGGCTTTCGGATTGTCCCACCTCGTTGCTCCCTAGGTTTGCCTTTGGTGAATTGGATGTGTGTGGTTGCATCTTGTTTAAGTGTCGTCTCATTTTTTCTTTCTTTAATTCCTGGGGTGATGTTTGCAAATTACCTATAGTAGGTTACTTTATTGCTAGTGTTTAAGATCTTTAGAAGATGACTACTTCTCTGCAGTATCTTCCAAGTGGAGCTTGCTTTTAGGTTTTGAGCTTTCTGCCAGATCCTACCTCTTCAATTCGTTGGGTATGCGAAGTTGCTACCTGTTTGGCCCAGTCCTTGATTCTTTGGTACTGTGCCACTGTATTTTCTGTGTCCCTTAGTCAATCTCAATCATGAAATATCAGGAAGGAAAGATGTTTAGAACAATTATTTCACATTTGGCTATAGTGTTAACTAAAGCATCAAACACAGCCTAAAAAATGACAGACTGAGCTAACCAGTTATTTACCACTTTTAGCTGTATAGAGTTGCGGTTATATAACAAAATCTATAACACACCAGAAAATTATATGCAGTATACAAGTCCTATGTATGTCAATTTTTCCTTGAGGAGTTTAAATTTAAGATGAGTTAAGGAGGAAATAGAGTATTGGGAGAAGAGGAAGGAATTAGATGTAAGGTTAGAGGACCAAGAGGGATCCCACTAAAATTGGGACACTAGTGCAGAGGACAGGTGGTAAAAAGAGAAGAAAGGGATAAAAGGAAGAACAGATCACAACCACAATCACAAAGAAGTTAGAGGCACTGTTTACACTCATATAAAAAACCAGAGAGAATAATGAAGGAAAGAGCAAATACACATACAGAAACAAAAACAAAGATAAAAACAATAAAACAGACAGATCAAAAATAAAACCCCACCAAAAAACAAAACAAAACAAAAACAAAAAAACCCTTCGCCAGAACAAAAAAACAAATCAGTGAGAAAAAAAATAAAAATAAAAATAAAAAATAAAAATAAAAATAAAAAATATAAAAAGAATCAGTTCCAGGTGTTGACTCTGTTGTAGGCAGGTACCTTGTGACAAAGTCCTGTTCTGTGCAGGTCCGTCCCAGTAAGCCAGGAGCGCCCTCTGGTGGGCGGTGAGCAGAGGCGCGTACTTTCAGGTAGAGACCAGTCTAGCTCGCCTCCGCTCTCAGCGCCCTTTCACGATCCCTGGGCCTGAGAGGCGCAGCGCGCTGTCTGAGCGCGGGTTCCCTGCACTGGTTCCCGCCGCTCTGGTTTTCCGCCACGCCCCCCACAATGGCGCCGGGCCAGTCGCTCTCTGGCGCGGGACAGGTGTGGCTGAGAGTCCAGTCTCATTCGCCTGCTGACCTCAGCACACTTTCGTGGGCTCAATTGAGAGGCCCTGTGCTGCCCTGTCCGGAGCACAAGTTCCCAGAGCAGTTTCCGAGCCGCTCTGAGTTTCGCCACACCCCCACAATGGCGCCCGGCAGGTCGCTCTCTGGCGCGGGGCAGCTGTGGCTGAGAGACACTCACCGCCGGTCAGCGCCGTTCTCCGCCGCTCCCCTGCCCCGCCGCTGTCTCAGGATCCTCCGTGGGGGCTCCCTGGGCGCCAGCTGCCACCATGTGTCCGTAGAATTGAGCCTCCGTCGGCGCTCCAACTCCCGGGATATTAGAAGGTGCACGCGCGCGGTCTGCTCCTTCTTTCCTTCTTCTTTGTTGGAAGTCACCCGTCACTGGTGCCGGGGGTCCCAGATTGCGCTTCAGAACTTTTCTGGGTTTCGGGGAGGCATCTGCCCCCCTCCTGCGCTTTCTGGGTCGCTATATTCCCGTGTTCCAATGGTAACTTTTAGAGAGAGTTTTGCTGCCTGCTTCTTACTCATCCGCCATCTTGAGGTCTAAAAATCTGGTTTCTTTTTTAAAGGTAAAATCACATGCTGCCATCTAAGGAGACCTAAATGTGTGCCTGGATCTGTGCTAAATGATTTAAAATGTATTATCCTCTTCTAACCTTCAGCTAGGCAGCAGCTATTCCCATTGTATAAATGCTGAATCTAAAGCACATAGAAGTTAAATAATTTGATCGTCTTTGTAAAACCAGCAATTAGTGAAAAGCCAGGATTGCAGCCAAGGTCTACCTTATTCCAAGGCATGCTCTCCTGTATCTCCTATCTCCAAAAGCTAAAGTAAATGTTACTAAAAAAGGTGGATGAGGATAATTTCAAATATTATCATTAGAAGTCCCCTGAAAAGCTCAGTCTTAAAAAAAAAATCGAGTTATGGCAGCAGAGAAGTGCCATGGAAGGGAAAAGTCCTGCAAAATATCTAATCTTTGGGATAAATTCATCCCTAGAAAAAGAATCCAAAGGAGAGAAACCAAAAGAATAAAAACAAAACAAGACAAAAAGCAACCTTATTGTGTAAGTCTCTCAGTCTCCGTGGAGAAGTCACTAGAGATTATCTTCTTCCTGCCTCTGTCATGAGGACAGTCTAGTTATAGCCTCCCCAATGAAGAGGTATCATCAAATTATGGTGAATGTTTAAATTTTAAAAATTTATTATATCTTTCATGTCTTTAGTTGTGCAGTCATGGCTGCCTTGATGTCATGAATCAATGCAAACTGCTTACTTTCTGTGGTCATTGTGACTTTGGGGAAGAGCTAGGAGTTGCACAGTGTGAAATCTGGTGAAAAGGGTGAATGAGGATACAATATAATGTTTTTACAAGCCTGTCTTCCCATTGGATGGCAATTGGGAACAGCAGTCACTGCATTTATCATATCTTCTGAAGACAGTCACAAAAGCTTTCCAGAAATGCTTCAAAAAGTGGCAAGACTGATTGGATAAATATGTTAGAAGCAATGGGGACTTATTCTGGTGGGGATTTAATAGCAAAATGTCTTTTATTGTAATATTATTTTTAAGAATTTAAATATTTACCATATATTTTGATCACACTTTGTGTAAAGATTATTCATGGAAGTTTTAGTGGAGTCCATTATTGTCCTATCTTAATTGGGTCAGCTTGCTATAACCAAATAACGTGACGGTGTAGCTTAAACAACAGAAATTTATTTTTCACAGTTGTGCAGTCTAGGAAATCCCAGATCAAGGACCTGACAGGCTAGATTTTTCATTTGAAGGACTCTGCCTGGAAAGTCTGAGAAGCTTTTTGTAGTACTGGAGATTAAACCCAGTCTCTATATCCCCAGACCTTATTTATTTGTTTGTTTGTTTGTTTGTTTGTTTGTTTGTTTGTTTATTATTTTTACTTTTGAGACAGGATCTCACTAAGTTACCCTGGCTAGCCTTGAACTCACAATCCTCTCACCTCCCAGAGTCCTGGGGTCACCTGGTAGAAGCTTCTTGTTACATGTCCATATGATCTTTTCTTTATGTGTGAGTACATAGAGTAAGACTTCTATTCTTCTTATAAAACCACCAAGCCTATCAGATAGGGCCCCACCCTTAGGAACTCATTTAAATGTAATTACCTTCTAAAGTTTCCATCTCCAATAGTGCCATTAGGCATTAGAGTTTTAACACACGAATTTTGAGAGGACACAATTTAAGCTATAGCAGTCCCAAAATTAATGCACACAGGCACACTACTTTGCCTTCATATGATCTTCTGAGCATCAGAACTGCCATGCAGAAAAGACCTCCTAGAAGAATCTTCTGTACAAAACTGATATTGTTAATTAACAGTTTATATTCTGTAATAAAAAGGACTTCTAAGTCAAATGGTTACTTAAGCAAAGATGTCTTAAGTCCCCATTTGCTTAATACAATTGGTAGAATCTGAATGAAGAAGAAATAAAAAATAACAAGGACCATTTTCTTCCTAAAACATAGAGGAATTCTAGCATAGTATAAGAGGGGACAAAATGAAAAATAACATATGGGGAGAATTCTTCATTCTACATGAAAAAATATGTCCAGGAAAAAACATAGAGAGAATATTGGCAAAAGTCATTATTTCTTTCTACAATAGGGAAAGTTGCAAACATAAAGTAATGTGAAGTAAAGGCTATACCAAAGTAGAGAGGAAATCCAGATAGCTCATGGCCTGTATTAGTTTCCTATTATAGCTGTAACAAATTTCTTCAGTCTAAGAGCCTTAAAACAAAACAAATCCACTGTCTTAGTTCTGTCAGTTAAATGTCTGACACAGGTCTCACTGGGCTAAAACCAGATGCTGTTGGCAAAGTTACTACATTCCCTCATAAAGGCTTTATAAGAAATCTTGTTCTTCACCTGCCCTGCTTTGAGAGGCCAACGATATTCCTTAAGTCTGGTCTACTCCATCTTCTGAGCCAGTAATGGCCATAGAGATCTGACACAGCATTACTTTAACTTCTTCCTTTGCTTTCTTCTTCCTTTTTTAAGATGCTTGTGATTGGACTGAATCTACCTACATAATCCAAGATAATCTGCCTAATTTTTAGGTCAGTTGATAGGCCAAGCTCAATTTTACAAGCCACCTTAATTCCCCTTTTCCTGGTAACTTAACATATTCATTTGTTCAAGGAACTAGGACGTGAATATCTTTGGGAAGAAAGGCATTATTCTGCCTAATTAAATGTTAAATTCAAATAAAGAAACTTTAAAAACTCAAATTGTTTTATTATGTCTGCCCTGTCAAACAGCTACACCTATTTCCCTGACTGGAAAGTTAAATGTAATACAACCCTACTTACAACTGAAGAAAAAATCTAGTTGCATCCTTATAAAAGTGAAGTGATTTAAGAAAATTATATTGAACAAAAATCAGACCTAAACAGATGATAAATGCATAAATATTAACCTAAAGTGTCTGGAAATATTCAGGAAAAGTAGTAATTAAGAAAAGTCAAAGATTTGTTAATATAGAACTCAGTAGTACAGGGAAGAGCTGAAGGAAGAGGAAGATTTACTACAGAAAACAGAAATATATTTCAAATAAGATCTAATTTTGCTTTTAAAATTTTTAAAATATTAGAATAAAATTTTAAAATAAAAATAAAATAAAATTTTAAATAAAATTTTAAAATATTAGAAAAGAGATGACAGATGAAACAAGATAGCAATCCAAGATAAAAGGGAATTTGATATAATGTAGTTATGAATAAAAAAATATGGCTGAAATGTAAAAATTTCAGGTAAATTAAAAATGCCATTACAGTTTCATAAAAGATACCAGCAAAAGTACTGAAAATTGTTTCTGCTCTTCACAAGAAAAGTCAGAAGTTTTCCCACTATGCAGATGAATAGGATAAAGTACACATCTTGTAATTTAATGTAAACTCTAGACCTCTTCCCAGGAATGACACCTGCACTTAGAGTTTTGCCTAAAATTTCAAAGTTCATGGATTCCCCCACCCGAAAAAAATTAATTTCTAGACCCCGCTAGTGAAAGAAAATAAACTATAGTTCAGGTCTGAAATTAAACAAGATCTTCTCGCACTGTAAATAACTAATTTAAATAATTTAGGAAACCTAGAAATATCTGCACAAAACTCTTGAACCTTTCTGTGAAAGAGGAGATATTGTAAGCATTCAGAAAGCATAGTGCAGGTGTGATTTCCAGTAGAAGAAAGTGCAGCTTGCCTGCTGATATTCTTTCTACAATGTTGGAACCAGTGGAAAAACAGGGGAAGTCTATTGCGCCCCAGCAACTGTGCTGTATTTCAGCCCTTCCTTTGAATGGTCATATTGTCCAGTGGGTGTAGTTTGTTCAGCTTTCTCCAAGTTTGGGCAGAGTCAGACATAGAGGCTGTCTCATGAAGAAGAAAGCCCAGATATTTGGTGCTGCTGGGACTATCTGACCCAACAAAGCATGAACAGGAAGAATTTCATCTCCTTTTTGCTTTTCCAGAGTTCATTTTATTATTTACTAACACTGAAGAAGCAGGTTTACATACTTGACTCCTTCCTCTTCTTGACTGGTTAGAACATCGTTTACATAAAATCGTGTCTTCTAATGTTTTAGAAGCTATTAGGAGATGAACTGTTCCCCTCCAAATTAATATACTGAAGTCCTAATCCCTAGTAATTTACAATGTGACCTTATTTGTAAATAAGGGCTTTACAGAGGTAATCGAGTTTGAATGAGGTCACTGGGTAAGTGAATCCAGGCTACTTTGGGCTGAATGATTAACTTGGGGGGGGGTAAGTGATTGGCAAAAGGGCTGGCATAAGGAGAATGATTTCAGGAGGGAATTATTCAAGAACTATTGGCTGGGATTTTCCAGAAGCATCTTGAAGAAGAAGGTGCTTATAAGAGGGGTAAACCTGAGAACAGGCCAAATGAGATGGGAAAATAGAGCAAAGCCACCAGGGAACTTTTCTCATGACGGGTATTAGTCCTTGGGAGAGCTTCTTCTGGGACTTGGGGATTTGCACATTTATTGATGACTTTAATTTAACGCAACTTTTCCTTTCTGTTTTTCTGTTGGGATCTTTTTTTTAACATTTTATTAATATGGCACATAGTAATTGAACATATTTATAGGGTATAGTGTGACACTTGAGGATAGACATATAATGTATAATAATCAGATCGGGGTACTTGGCATATCTATCACCTCAGATATATATTATTTCTTTGTATTGGAAATCTTCAAAATCCTTTTTAATAGCTATTTTGTAATATTCAATTAATTATTGTCTCATCCTATTTTATAAGATGTTTTTTGTACGGTACTGAGGAATGAACCCAGAACCTTCATGTTCATCCCATTTCTTAATGGAAAGGCTGTGTGTGTGTGTGTGTGTGTGTGTGTGTCCACAGGTGCATATGTTAAAGTACTCAGAGAGAGAGAACACAAAAGCAGAGTATCAGAATGAAAGGGAGAGCACAATAGCAGAGTATAATGAGAACGCATAATGAGAAAGAACACAAAAGCAGATTGTCATCCTGATTACATTCTCACTAGTCCCACGCGTGAGGAAGCATCATTATTTTAAGTAGATTTCATCCAGAGAAGCAGGCTTTGACCATTTACACTGCTCTAAGGATAACAGGAAGAAAACTGATGACCCTGAGGAGTGATTCCAAGCATATGAAACAAAATATTAAGACAGAATCATATAACAATGCCACATTCAGCTAGGGATAATGGACAATTACTTTTTCGTATTTGCTTAATGCCTAGGAAGCTGTAAGTATTCCTAACAAAGTAAGAAATTATGTCCATCTCATTCTGTGCTGTGTACCCAGCATCCAACACAAAATGAAGATGGTAGTGGGCACTAAGCATTGCAAATGACTGGAGGTGTACTGATTGCCTGGAGGTATCCCTGGACATATGCTTACACAGAGTAATATTTCTTCCCCTTCTGGTAACTAAATTAGGACTTGGTTTAGTCTGTGTAATGAAGGATTTGCCAGCCTCACACAATAGTCTGGGAGGTCTGAGCAGAAGTCTAAAGTGTGAAATCAGAACTAGCTAATGGAGATACTACGCATGAAAATCCTGTGAAATTTGGAAGCACTAGAGACCTGACTCCTGTTCTCTAGCCTTCCTTGAAATGAATGACAGATCCAGTGGGAATTTACTGCAGCCAGGTAGTGATCTAGAAGCAATTGGCTGAACTGCTCCTCCTTGCAGCTCCCAGAAGTAAAGTTCCAATATCCGCAAGTCCTTGGGACCGAGGATAGGACCACCCCAATTTGACAGCTGGACAGAGTAATGGAGCCTCTCCTCGAATGGTGTTTGCATTAAAAACAATACTAAATTCAAACAACTCACAAGGGAAAGAGAGTAGCAACTGGAGGCTGTCTCTTAGGGCCTTCGAAGCACCCATCCAGGCCTGGGTCCTCATTGGACTCTACCTCCCGGTTTCCTTGGAACAGTCCTAGATTAAGACTATGTTTACATGCAATTATTAATGGCATCCCCTTTCATTCTCAAAAATGTCTCAATTTAGATGATAAGTTACAGTTATCTGTTATAAATCAAATAGTTTCACCTTCCTCCCAAAATACAATGGAATCCTAACACACAGTGCCTCAGAATGTGGCCTTATTGGGAGATAGGTCTTTTTCAGAGATAATCAACTTAAAACGAGGCTGTTAAGGTGGATCTTAATCTAATATGACTGGTGTTTTTCCAAAAGGGAGGGATTTGGACACCTATAAAAGGACAGCAGGGTAAGGAGCCAGGGATAAGATGGCCATCTGTAACCCAAAGGGGGGATCATGAGTAGATCCTTCCCTAACTGCCCTCGAATGGAGCCAGTCCTGCTGACACTGGGATACTTATCTCCTGCCTCTAGAACTCTAAGGCAATGCATTTGAGTTGTTTAAACAAAGAATTTGTGGTACTTTATTATGGCAGTTCTAGCAAGTTCATGCACCATGCTACCTTTAAAAAAATATTAAGATGTGCTATGTACATGTACCAACTCTACACAAGGATTATAAACATTATGTGTTGCAAACATGTACCCCCAAAAAGGGTGAGGGATCAAAAGAGGGGTGGTGGTGGGAGGCAAGGAAGGGAAAGGGGATAAAAAGGAATTAAGTTGTATTATGTACATGTACCAATTCCTCATAAAGAATGTAATCATCATGTATGACAAATATGCACTAATAAAAACATAAAAATTAAAAAGAAAACCAAAAGCGCCAAAACTACAGAGCTGCAGAATTAATCTGAAATTCAGTTTAGAGAATACAATGACATGCCTGTATATTTGCTTGGAAGGTTTTGTTTAGCATATAATCTCTTTTGCTGATATTATTTTTAATTAACAGATCATAATTAAATATGGTTTAACTGACAAATCATAATAATATATTTTCATGGAGAACAATCTGACGTTTTGATGTGTACGTAATGTGGAATGACAAGCTAATTAATACATCCACCACATTTGCTTATTATTGTTATGCTTAGACGTTTAAATTTTCTCTTATTTTGAAGGAAAGATTATTATAGGCTGTAGATCTAAAAATTTACTCATTTTGTCCATCTGAAATTTTGTACCTTTTGACCAACTTTCTATTCCATCTCTCTCCTCATGTCTTCCACACCAGCCCAGCTCCTCTACCCTTTATTATTCTACACTTCATTTCTATGAGTTCAATATTAGATTCCACATATAAGTGAAACCATGTAGTATTTATTCTTCTGTATCATTTATTTCACATAGCACAATGTCTTCCAGGATGAATGGCAGAATTTCCTCTTTTTCACTTGGAGTACCACATTTTCTTTGTTTTTCATCCATTTATGGACACTTAGTTTCATTCTACATGGTAGCTGTTGTTGATAATGCTGCAATGAACATGAGAATGAAGGTATTATTTTAATTGTACCCAAGTTTAAATTTGGGATAAACAAAAGATTTCTTCCTGAATTTAGGGAATGTTAGTGGCTGTCTTACTTAAGAACTACTCTGCTATTACTTCTCGGTTAACCATTTTTCTCTCACTCAGGTTCCCTTCTCTATGTGTTCTGTAAATTACAATCTTGAATGTCTGAAGCCAAAATGAAATTGCCTTTATTTTCTTGTTCCTCATACTTTAGAATTATTTTCTGGTAGATTCTAGCTTTGGTAAAAATGGGAAAATAACAAAGAAGGGGAGTGAAATACACCTCAGTAATCAACAGCTTTGTAACTAAGCAGGTAAAGCAATAGGTAAAGGTTAATGTAGTAGATAACTGTTAATATTGCTCACCCAGCGATTCTATTTTCTTTTGGAGACATGTTTCCCTCCTCCTATTATATCATTCCTAGTGTAATTGTGAGTCATATTGTCTTTTTCCCTAGCCTCAGAAATGGATGTGGAGTATATTATTCATCCATCCAAAAGGAATGATATATTGATACATGTTGCATCATGGGTAAATCTTAAAAACATTACGCCAAGTGGAAAGAGTCATACACAAAAGATCTCATAGTATGTAATACAATTTTATGAAACATACAGAAGAGGTAAATCCATATAATCACACAGATGACTGGTAGTTATTAGGGGTACAGAAAGAAGAGTTTGGGAAGAAACTGCTTAATGGATGCAAGGTTTTACTTAGGGATAGTCAAAATGTTTTGAAAGTAGATGGAGTTGATAGTAACACCATTGTGAATGAAGCAAATGTCACTGAATTTTTGATTTTAAAGTGACAAATTTCATGTTATCTAAATTTAATTTAGTTAAGTTTATTTTTTTAAATCTTAATATGCAGTGACTTGTTTGAGAACAAAATTAGCTACTAAGAGATCCAGGGATAGAACCTAGATGCCCTGGTTTAAATTCTATAACAGTCTTGATTACTAGGCTTGGCTACTAGACTTGATCTGGTAAAAAATATGATGTCAATCGACATTTCCTAAGGAAATGAGAAACATTATATGACCTTGCTTTCCTGCTTACATTTTGTTAACCTCTTGGAGACTCAGGGTCTTTATACATAAATAAGAAATAGCCTGTATTCCTCAGCTTTGGATAGAAGAAAACAAACAATTCATATATATCCAAGGACAATGTCTGACAATCAGCAAGTTTCTTCTATAAAACACAGCATTCAAAACACAAAACTGTATGCTATTTTCTAATTATTTCATGCAGATAAAACTTACTTTCCCAATAAGGTACTGTACAGTAATTCTCCTTAATCTGTGGATTCACTTCCTTTAGTTTCAGTTACCCATGGTCAACTGTGATAAAAATATATTAAGTGGAAAATTCCAGAAATAGAAAATTTATTCAACATAAAAGATCAATTTAAGTTTTAAATTGTGTCTTGTTTTGAATAGAGTGCTAGAACCCTACGCATCCCACTCAATCCTGTCCACAGTGTGAACTTTCCCCAGGGTTCCATGGTGAACCCTGCCCTAACTTCCCAGCCACTTCCCAGCCCTCACTTTAGCAGCATTCTCAGTTATCAAACTGACAAAGTTTTACAGTGCTTGTGCACAAGTTACCCTTCTTTTACTTAATAGTAGCCCCAAAGAACAAGAGTAGTGATGGTGCCAATTTAGATATGCCAAAAAAGAAGCTGTAAAGTGCTTCCTTTAACAGAAGAGGAAAAAGTTCTTGACTTAATAGGGAATAAACAACACTATATGCTGAGGTGGCTAAGATTTACAATACCATGAAATATTTTGAGAGAAAGTACATTCACATAAGTGTTATCACCGTATATTATCATAACTTTATATTTTTGTTGTTAGACACTCTGTTTAATTTATCAACTAAACCTTATCCTAAGTATCTATGTACAGGAAATTTTTATATTAAACCTTATCTAGGGGCCGGTGAGATGGCTCAGCAGCTTAAGCGCCTGCCCGGCAAGCGCGAGGGCCGGAGTTCGACTCCTGGAACCCACATACAAAAAAGGGGCCGGTGATATCGCTCAGCGGCACGGGCGCCTCCTGGCACGCGAGGTCCTGAGGTCGACCCACCGGTACCCACGAAAAAAAAACAAAACAAACAAAAAAAAAACACCTTATCTAGAATATATAAAGTTTGGTACCATCTGAAGCTGCAGGCATCCACTGGGCATTTTGTAACAAACTCATTGTGGATAAGTAGAGAATACTGTAGTAATATTACTAAGAACAGAGAGCATAGTTTATATTTTTTTAATCTTTTGAAACCTTAGAATTAGTTGTAAATACTAAATAAGTAGTTACTGTGTATTACCTAATTTCTGTCAGTGTTTTCAATAGTGAATTTTATTCTAATTTATGTTGTTCTTATCATATAAAGCAATTTACTCTGTTTTTCAGCTTATTTTGTGGGTTTTCTCTGCCTTCATTAGTTCACAAAGGAAAGGGGAGGCAAATTACAACATTTTATGAGCAATCATGCAAAAAAAAAACTCGCATTCTTATGACATCTCAACACCATTTCCTTCTACTTCTTTTTTCTCTCTCACAGCTTCATTAATCACACGTTACCAACACTGTTTCCCTTTTCTTTGCTTTCTCTCAGCTGCTGACTGGATAATTTTAGGTGAGGTTACGGCATACACACATCTTGATTCCTTCCACGGTGCCCTTTCTTTCAACCTTCCTTCTCTTCAGATCTAAGCAGCGATTGCGCAAGTTCTAAGAGTCAAATCCCTGTGCTTTGATTTATTAAAAGTTACAAGTTCTATCCTCAAAGGAATGTCTTCTTTTACTATTTTATCGCAGCTTTTTTAAAAACACTCAACCAGCCTTCATTGCTACCCCCAACCAGTTCAATTCAACAAACATATATTATAGGCTTAAATATAAACCTAAATTCTTAGAGTCTCTTTACTCAAATATCAAACTGTCTAAGAGAAGCTACCATGAAATAGATAATTCTAACACACTCTTATAAGGATGAAAATAGAGGTCTGTATGAGTTCACCCAAAGAAGGGAACAATCCACTCTGCTCAAGGCAGGGTGTATCAAGGGTTTTTTTAAAAAACCAATATAAAAAATTAAAATTGTACATATTAACAGTGTACCATGTGGTTTTTCAATACACATATACTTTGTATAATGTTTAAATTAGATTAAACATACATATCTCTTCAAACATTTATTATTTCTTTGTGGGGATGTATTCAAATCTCTTTTAATTTTTTTAAAGTGTACAGTACACAATTGTTATCTACAATCACTCTATTTTCAATAGCACAGTGGAACATCTCCTAGCCATGAATTAGTTTCCAGTGGTCAAGCACTATTTATCCTGCCCTCAGCCCCCAAACCCTTTTGCTACTTTCCACTTCTATGAGATCACTTTCTTTAGTTTCTACATGTGAGATCATGTGGCACTTGTCTTTCCATTTCTGGTTAATTTCATTTAGCATAATGATCTCCAGGTCTATCCATCTTGTTAAAAATGACAGAATTTCATTCCTTTTATGGCTGAATAATGTTCCACTGTGCATATATGCCAATTTTCTTTATTGCTAGCACTTGTCCCCTATTTTCTTTTTCATCATAGCCATTCCTACTGGAGTGAGTTGATGTCTCATTATAGTTTTTATTTGCATTTCTCTGATAATTTGTGATATTCAGTATTTGTTTCTTATATGTATTGGCTAATTTTAGAAATATCTATTTATGTTTATTGAAGATTTTTAAATCAGGTTGTTTTTTTGCTATTGAGATGCTTTTACTTCCTTACATATTCTGTATGTTAATTCCTTGCAAATGCACATGAGGCAAATATTTTCTTCCATGACATAGGTTGTCTTTCCATTCTGTTAATTGTTTCCTGTGCTGTGCAGATTTTTAATTTGAAGTAATAATATTTGGCTATTTGGGGTTTTTTTCCCTATATTTTCATAGTCTTATCCAAAAAAAAATCTTTGCCTGTGCCGAATTTCTGAAACATTTCTCCTATATTGTCTTCTAGTAGTTTCATAGTTTCAGGTCTTACATTTCAATCTTTAATCCATTTTGAGTTGATTTTTGCAACTGGTAAGATATAGGGGTCTGCTTTCATTTTTCTGCATGTAGACATACAATTTGTTGAAAAGATTATCATTTTCCAATGCATGTTATTAGCGTCTTTGTCAAAAATCTGTTGGCTATAGATGCCTAGGTATAAATCTAGGCTCCCCATTCTGTTCCATTGATCTCTGTGCCTTTATCACAATACCAGTGATATTTTTTGTTTAATATAAATTTGTAGTATATTTTGAAGTCCAGTAGTGTTTTTTTGTTGTTGTTGTTCCTTTTGTTCAAAATGACTGTGGCTATTATGGGGTATTTTGTGGTTCTGTACAAATTTTAGGATTCATCTGTTTAGGATATCATTGGAATTTGGATAGAGATTGCATTAATCTGTAGATCACTTTGGATAATATGGATATTTTAATAATATAGGTTCTTTGTATGTATGAACACAGGATGCTTTTCTATTGTGTATGTCCTCTTCTAATTCTTTTCTTTGTTTGTAGTTTTCACTTTAGAAATCATTCATATCTTTTATTAAATTCATTCTTGGATAGTTTTTGTACCTATTGTAAGTGAAATTGCCTTCTTGATTTCTATTTTAATTTGATATTTTCACATAACAGTGCAACTTATTTCTGTGTGTTAATTTTGTATCTCAAAACTTTGCTGACTTCATGTATTAGTTCTGTTTGTTTTGTTTTGTTTTTGGTGGAGTGTTGGGCTTTCTATATATAAGATCATGTCATCTGCAAATAGTTCCAACTTGACTTTCCCCTTCCCAATCTGGAGCACTTTATTGCTTCTTCGTGTATGATTGCTATGACTAGGACACTCAGTACTATATTAAATAAAAATAGTCAAAATGGACATCCTTGGGTTGATCCAAATCTTAGAAATCTGTCCAGATTTTCCTACTCAGCATAATATTACCCATTAATTTACTATAATGGGATTTATTGCGTTGAGGTATGGTCCATGTGTACCTAATTTATTTTATGATTTTTGTAATAAGGAAGATACTGTTGAATGTTATCAAATTGCCTTTCCTGTATGTATCAAGAAGTTTTTTGTCCTACATACTGTTAATGTAGTTCATTGTGTTTATTGATTTGCATACGTTGAACCATATTTCTTTCTCTGGGATAAATCCCACTTAGTCATGATGAAAATCTTTTAAACGTGTTCTTTGATTCAGTTTGCTAACGTTGTGTTTATGATCTTTCATCAATGTTCAATACGCATATTGACCTGTCATCTCCTTTTTTGTCCTGTCCATTTTTTTTTTTTTTACTTTTGGTTGTAGAGTGATACTAGACTCATAGAATGAGTTTAGAATTTTCTTTTGCCTAATTTTTTTGGAATAATTTAAGAAGAATAAGTATTAGATTTTTTTTTTTTTTTTATGTGGCAGAACCCAGCAGTGAAGCTGTTTGGTCCTGGACTTTTCTTTGTAGGAAACTCGTCAATAGTGACTCAGTCTCACTGACCACTACTCGTCTGTCCGGGTATTTTCTGATGGAGGCATGAATTTCTTCATCTCTTTTAGGTACACATAGTTTTAGTAATAATCTATAATGATCCTTTATATTTTTGTGTTGCTGGATATAGTGTCTCATTTTTTTGCTTTTTTTTTTTTTTATATATGAGGGTACCGGTAGTCAAACTCAGGATCTCGCACTTGCCAGGCAGGCGCTTATGCCGCTGAGCCATCTCACCGGCCCAGTGTCTCCTTTTCAATCTTGGATTTTGTTTTATTTTTCTCTCTTTTCTTTGTCTAGTGAAGCATTTGTTCATTTTATTTTTTCAAAGAACCAGCTCCTCATTTTGTTATCTTTTATATTATTTTTAGTCTCTGGTTCATTTATTTATGTTTTTGTGTTGTAATCTTTATTATTTCTGTTCTACCAATTTTGAATTTCAGTCGTTACTTCTTTTTTTTTTTTTTTTTTTTTTGGCTTACTTTTAACCATTGAAAGTTTACTTATTTTAGTTCTTTCTGCTTTTCTATATGTGCATGTGTGTGCATATGTGTGTGGTACTGGGGACTGAACGTAGGGCCTGAACACAGAATGATATTCCCAATCCATTTTTTATTTTTTATTTTTGAGACAGAGTGTTTCCAAGACCCTAAATTACCCATGCTGGGCTTGAATTGTGATCCTGCTTCAGTCTCCCTGAGTGCTGGGATTATATGTACCAACGCACCCAGCTAATTTTGTCTGCTTTTCTGATTTAATCACTGATCTTGCCTCTTTGTACTGCTTTTCTAACCCCATAGATTTTGATATTTTGTGATCCATTTGCATTTGTTTTGAGAATTTTTATTTTTAACTCCCTTCCTGACTTCTTCCTTGATCTATTGTTTGCTCAAGAATAAATTGGGTTGGGAATGCGGTGCAGTGGTAGTGTGCTAACACACATAAGGCCCTGGGTTCAAAGCATAGTATCACAAAAGCAAAGTACATTAATTCGTATGTGTTTTTATACTTTGCAGAAATTTTCTATCAATTTCTAGTTTTATTGTACTCAGAAAATATGCCTGATATGATTTCAATTTTTTAAAACGTGCTGAGACTTATTTTGTGGCTTCCCATGTAGACTACCCTGGAGGTGGTTCCGTGTGGACTCACGAGAAAGCATCCTCTGCCAATTTTGGATAGAACGTGTCAGGTCCATTTGGTCTAGAGTACCATTTAAATCCCCTGTTTTCTGGTTATTTTTCTGTCTGATCTATCTGTCCATTTCTAAAATGGGATTTTAAAGTCCCTGCTATTATTGCCTTGGGGCTTGTCTCTCCTTTTAGGTTTACTAATATTTTCTTCATATACATGTATTCTCCAATATTGGGTGTATATATTCTGTATTTGGAATTTTTATTTCCTCTGGTTGGATTTATCCCTTTATCATCACATAATGACCTTCTCTGTTTCTTTTTACTGCTTTTGCTTAAAAGTCTATTTTGTCTGGTATAGGTATGGTAATTACTTCCTTATTTTGGATTCTATTTGCATAGAATATTTTATTCCACCTCTTCACTCTCAGTCTATATGTCCTTAAAGGTGAAGTGAATTTATTCTAACAACAAATAGTTAAATCTTCTCTTAAGATCACTCAGTCGGTGTCTTTTATCAGGAGGATTCAATCCATTCAAAGAAATTATTGATAGGTAAAATCATACTACACCCATTTTGTAATTTGCTTTCAAGTTATAGTGCAGTTCCCTTCCACTAGTTTTTTTTTTTTTTTTAATTTTCTTCATCTCTTATAGTCTTCCTTTGTGGTTAAGTGATTTACCCTGGTAGTATGTTTTGATTCCTTGGGTATTAATTTTAGCCTCTTTATTACAGATTTTTGCTTTGTGATTCATAGAAGGCTTGCAGAACAAATCTTTGGATTATAACAAGCTATTTTGACAGATAACAACTTGACAAGACCTTAAAGGTAAAAGAAACAAAAAAAGAGGAAGAGAGAAAATATATTTATTAAAAATTCTACACTTGCACTCCATTTCTCCCAACATTATGAATTCTGATGTACTATTTTATATTTTTCTATACTGACAATTTCTTAGTAACATAGCTGTTATTCATTTGTTTTTTTAATCTTCACACTAGTGATATGAATAGTTTATGTACTATGCTTACAATATTAAAACATTCTATATTTGCGTAGTTACTTTTGCCAATAAGTTTTATACTTTCTGATTTTTCTTCTTACTTATTAATGTCACTTTCTTTCAGCTTGAAGAACTCTTTTCAGCATTTCTCATAAGAACAGGTCTGGTGGAGATATCTTTTCTCAACTTTTTATAGTCTGGAAATATCATCTTTTCTCCTTCATTTCTAAAGCACAACTTTGATGGAAAACAGTATTCATTGTTGGCAGTTTTTTCTTCAAAACTTTAAAAAATCTCATGCTATTCTCTGCTGACCTGTAAGGATTCATCTGAGAAGTCAGCCATGAGACAAATTGGGACACCCACTTACATGGTTTATTATGTTTTTTTCTCTTTTTTCTAGCTGCCTTGAAAACGTTCTCTTTATATTTCACCTTTGACAATTTGATTACAAGATATCATGGGAGTAATCTTGGCCAAGTTAATTCTGACTGGTGACCATTGACCTCCCTCTACTTAGATGTTTGTATTCTTCTCCCAGTTTGGAAATTTTTTTTTGTTTTCATCTCTTTGAATAAGCTTTCTACCCATCTGGCATCCTCAAGTTCCCCTGGAGCCCCTTTAACCCAAATGTCTGTAATTTTAGTGCTCTCCTAAATTTCCTCATCTTTCTTCACTCTTTTTCATTCTTTATTCTCCCTCATCTCTGTACATTTTCAAATAGCCATTCTCTGATTAGATTAATTCTTTTTTGTGTTTGAGCACTCTTTCTGTTGGCACCTTCTGTTACATTTTTAATTTGTTTCATGTATTATTTTGTAGCACAAGGTTTTCTATTTCACTTTTTTTTTTTTTTTTTTGGTGGGTCCCAGGGGTTGACCTCAGGACCTCATGTGCCAGCAGGCACTCATGCCGCTGAGTGATATCACTGGCCCTCTATTTCACTTTTTAAAGTTGTGTCCATCTGTCTGCTAAGTTTCTTTATTATAGTATAGAATCATTTCTCTATTTCCTTGAAGTTCAATGAGTTTTCTTAAACAGCTGTTTTAAATTCTTTATTCCAGAATTTGTCCATACTTGTCACTAACTGCTTGGTTTGGGGAACTTTAGTTTTACTTTTAAGTGTGGTGATGATTTCCTGAAAGGTCTTGTGTGTGTTAACATTTAACATCATCTGGACATTGAAGGATTAGGTGTTTATTCTGATCTTCCAAATCTGGCCTTTTTGTGCCTATCTTTCCAGAAATTCTAAACAGGCTGCTTATTTCTCTGGACCTATAGTCAATTCTGTCATTTCAGCAAATATTTGTGTACTGAGTCCAGGTTTGCTGCAAGTCCACTGTTGGTTCACTGTCACCATTTCAACACTACAGGGTGTTCCAATCCCAGGTTTGTCCCAAATCCACAGTTGGCATGTTGTACAGTACTGGGGACAAATCTAGAAATAGTTGTCCACCGAAACAAGGCTTTCCTGGAGCTGAGGTTAACCTCAGATCCCTCATCCATGTTCACCAGGTTATGATCAGGCATTGCAGGATTATGCCCAAACTAGGAAGAATCCCCATAGTGGGAAGCACCCCATGGTCTATGCCATGTCTTTAGCCACCAATGCTGCCAAACCATGTTACACCCTGTCCTCATAATCTGCCCAGACCTGCAGAGCACTACAGAAAGACCAAGACCCACACTGCTAAGGACTGCCTACTACTGATGTAGACTCCTGGTTCAAAACCACTACAACCAGCCATAAGTGATATTGCTCAGAAGTCCAATAGAATGGGTCTGCATGTGTCAACCTGGGACCAGAGCTATTCCAGAGATTCAGTCACAAGACAGAACTAAGGATGTGGACTATTAGGATTTCCCAGTTGTAGGTTTCATCAGTCTGGCACTGAGTCCCAAGACAAAGTTATATGCTATGTACCACAGAGTACACAGAGAATGGAGTCTTACTTCACCCTATGCTGTCTGAGGTTGGAGTAGTATTGGTGAAGCCAGTCTACTGGTTACCAAAGCTAATGTTGTCTCAGGGGTGATCCCAGGCCCATGATAGTGATGCAGAGCAAAATATGAGTCACCCTAACAGAAGGCAGATCTCTAATCATTTCAGGAGTAGGCCTAGAAGCTCTGTGACCTCTGGCTTGGAGATGATTGTGTTCCCTGAGGATGGAGAACAAGTGGTGGAGATGGTTTCTTGCCACCATGGGCTGCACTTGAGTCTCCCAGCCACTAAGACCTATGCAGCTGATGGAGCGGGGAGTGCCCCAGGCTCACTCCTAGGATAGCAATGATGCAGGCCAAATTTAAATGCACCTCATCAATGTGCAGGTCTTTGCCTGAAGCTGAGGCAGAACTACAGGCTGTGTCTGTGAGCTCTGCCATGGGTATAGGGCCTTTTGGTTTTTGCCCAACAGTGGTCTCATCACAGTGAGTCCAAAACTGAGTTGATTTTTTTTGTGGGTACCGGGGGTCGACCTCAAAACTTCGCACGCCAGCAGGCGCCCGTGCCGCTGAGCGATATCAGTGGCCCTTTCTTCATACGTGGGTTCCAGGAGTTGAACTCGGGCCCTCACACTTGCCAGGCAGGCGCTTACGCCGCTGAGCCATCTCACCGGCCCCAAAACTGAGTTCTAAGACAAAGTTCTGTGGTAGACTTTGTGGCTTGCTCCCCAGTGGGAGGATCCTTGTATCCTACTCTGCTGCCCAAGATTAAAGGACAGGAGGTGGAAGCAGTCAGCCACCTCACTTTTGCAGTTCCAGGGTCCTAAGGCTGAGGCATTGACTGGGACTGGGTCTTGGGAGATGTTCCTGTAACTAACCAGACTTTAGTAATCATTTTTCCATAATATATACATCTACCCAATGATCGCATTATAGACCTTATACAATTTTATTCATAAATTACACCTCGATAAAGCTGGAAAAAAATAAATAAAAATTAAACCAATGTCATACGCTCCTGAAATCCTAGGAGCTGTGGTGGTATAGTTTTTTCTCAGGTGGCAGAGGCAGAGAAGAGAGTCAAGGATGGAAGGAAAAGGAAGCTGAAGACACAGCCAATAGCATCGAAGGCCTATACTGATTCCTATGTCACACTTAATATTTTTCCAAAATAAGTATGTACTATTTTTCTTTCTTTTTCAGTTTAAGGAAATTTTGGTTTCATATGTTTGTCTATCAGAATAATATTTAAATTACTTTAATTGACATATATCAGGAATTCCTTAAAAGACTTATAAAGAAAAAAATTCAGGGCCATAAGACTGAAATTTAAATAGTGCTCATAGGATTATAAAATGTCATTTGTAAAGGCATTTCTTATAAAAGAATCTTTTTATAAGATTAAATTCACCAGATCCCATAAGTGTATTTGTAATCCTTCAAGCCAAATACTTTAATAATGAAATAGGGGGGAAGAAATAGCGCAGGAGTGATAAAGATAAGTAAAAGAGGATTTAACAATGCTACTAAGAGATTTGAATCTGTCTAGCTGATATATTTATCTATCATTTGTTTACGATATAACACAGTGCATAGGATTTAAGTCATTATTTTCTTGATCGTTGTATTATTTTGCTTTACTTCCTCGATTTGCTCAAAATTAAGTATTTATTACTTTAATTTATATGGAATACTGTATCTTCCTGAATGATTTCTGATTCATGTATTTCCTTTCACCTGTATTCACAAACAGTGATATACCAGAAATTTCCACCTGTCAAAGGAGACAAGTCTCTCCCTTGCCCTGATTCTTAGCCAAAAATTAATTTCAAAGAATGGGAAAGGAGTAATATTTCTCTCTGGATTTGATTTCATCTTAATAGAATTTCATATCACAATCATATCTTAGTATGATGAAATTTTCTGTAAAGCCTTAAAGTCCACATTTTTAAAATGCTTCTTTGGGAATGTTTTATGGGTATTGAACTATATCTAAAAATTTAATAGTTCTGTGGGTATATGTGTGTGTGTGCACATGCGTGTGTGTGTGTGAAAGCTAAATGTTTACACTTTCCAAACAAGTCTCATTATATCGCTGTATGAACTCTTAGAAATTGCAAGAAATTTATTTTAGTCATTATGAAAACAATATCTTCCTTCCCTACAGTGGTGATTGAGTGTGTTCCGTAGAGCACTAACAATTCCCCAGCTTATCTGTAGCCTTGTTTATATTAAAGTTAATGTACATGACCATGCAGCTGTCCTTTCTGTAGGATTTAATAATTTACTCATAATGGTTAATCAAAATAAACACTACTTCAGTGGGATTTCATTACAAACTGTGCTCATCTTCCCATTAATTTAGATAGTGATTTTTAGTGGCAGGAGGAAAGAGATACAGTAGACAAAATTTGAGAAACATCATCCTAAATCATGAAACTTGGGCCAAAATTACAAGTCAAGAAATGATAAACACACACAGATCAGAAGCTCAATTTTTGGCAGTATCTATCTAAAAGTCTCAAAATAATGCATGCCCTTTCATCTAGCAATTCCACTAGAAACTTATTTTAAAGTTATAATCCCAGATATATAGAAATACAACTATGGGGATGGTCATCACAGCTTTCTTCACAGGCTTGAAGAACTTAAAACAAATAATGTCCAGTGCAAGGGAATTGATGAAATGATAGTGTTCATAAGACTGGACAATATATAGCCAAAAATGTGTTTGTAGAATATATTCAATGGAAAAAAGAAACGTCACAAAGATTTCTTATTATCTGTAACCAAGATCCCTTGTTCCCTGGAATGCCATCTTGATTTTATTTGGGATGGCAAAAAGACCAGCTAAAAATTATAAGACTGGCCCTTTAACGATATGTAAGCAAATATTTTTTGATGAGCTTCCAGGAAAGCTTTTCAAAAGATGGGTCTAGCTTTCATTTGAATCGTTTTTGTCCACCTTGCTCTTCCAGCCTGAAAGTAGACTTTGTTGCTGGAATGGCTGCAACTCTCTTTTGACCTAGGGAAATTTCACCCATATGTAAAATATGGTAAAGAAAAGTGTTAGAGGGATCCTGGGCTTCTGAGAATCTGTGGAGCCATTTTTTTCAGGCATGAAATATCCATCTATGGAAGTCTTTTTTTTTTTTTTTGTGGGTACCGGGGGTCGACCTCAGGACCTCATGCGCCAACAGGCACCTGTGCCGCTGAGCGATATCACCGGCCCCTTTTGCGTATGTGGGATCCGGGAGTCGAACTCGGGCCCTCGCGCTTGCAAGTCAGGCGCTTACGCCGCTGAGCCATCTCACTGGCCCTGGAAGTCTTTATGTTAAAGAAAACAACTCATCTTTTTTTATACAACTATCATTATATCTCTGCTAATACTAATTAAATGAAATTTTAAACTAATACAACAAACTCCCCCAAAAGTAAAAATATAATTTAATTTAAATTAAGAAATGATGTACATACACATATTCATTAAAATGTGCATATGTGTACATATAAATATACAATAAAAATAATAAGCATTGTATAGATAGTTGTTAAAAAGACTAGGGCAGGGCCGGTGAGATGGCTCAGCGGCTTAAGCGCCTGCCCGGCAAGCGCGAGGGCCCGAGTTCGACTCCCGGATCCCACATACGAAAAAGGGGCTGGTGATATCGCTCAGCGGCACGGGCGCCTGTTGGCACGCGAGGTCCTGAGGTCGACCCCCCGGTACCCACAAAAAAAAAAAAAAAAAGACTAGGGCAATTTTTACGTTCTAATATTTGATTATTTAGAAAATATTCTATAATGCAAAATTATCAGATATATGGAATATATAAGATCATAACTTTAAAATAATGGTTTTTAAAAAGTCTTTATTGAGATTATTCAAAAACTTATTATTTGTAAATGAAAAATCTGATTAGGAGGAAACGCTCACCTCTCTGCGTTATTCAGGAAAAGAAAGAGAAGACTGGAACACATGTTTAAAGTTAAAACTTAGGGCCGGTGAGATGGCTCAGCGGCATGAGCGCCTGCCTGGCAAGCGCGAGGGCCTGAGTTTGACTCCCGGAATCCACATACGAAAAAAGGGCCGGTGATATCGCATGAGGTCCTGAGGTCGATCCCCAGTACCCACCACAAAATAAATAAATAAATAAAATAAAATAAAAAATAAAGTTTAAACTTGGAGAAGTACCTGAGGGGCTGTTGTCCTGCCTGAACTAACAGGACCAGGTGCCAGAGGGGGCTGTGAAGAACGAAGGCGACTGTGAGAAGTAATACATACTCCCTCACCACGGCCATCCCTCCACAAGCTGATAGCAGGGCTGGCAGTGAAAAAAAAACAATTTCTACCTTGTCCCTTTGTAAACGTCATCATTGAACCCATATGGTCCTAGGCTTTCTTTATTACTGACTCAATTCCTCACTAGTCTATACTATGTCTTTATGACTCCATCTTGGTGGAAGGTGTGTTTTTAGGAGTTTACTCATTTTTCTGCTAAAACTGAGAACAAGGAAAAAAGTACCAACTCTTGAAATTTGAGATAACATAGTACTAGAAGCCTTAGAGCAATTAGGCACGGGGAAAAAAAGCATCAAAATTGGAAAGGAAGAACTAAAATCAACATACAAAAAAATCAATCATGTTTCTATATACTAGCAAAAAACAATCCAAAAAGGAAATGTAAAATAGTGTGAAAAAGAATAAAATATTTAGGAATAAATTTAGCCTATTTGGAGTTGTGACTCTAAAGAACTAAAATAATTTTGGAGGAAAAAAGCTGGAAACATCACAACTCTTAATTTCAAATCAGATTACAAAGGTATGGTAATTAAAATGGTATGGTACTAGCACAAAGATAGACATATAGATCAGAGGACTAGAATAAAGAGCCCAGAAATAGACTGGAGCACAGACAGTCAAATGATCTTTGACAAGGATATCAAGACTACACAATGGAGAAAACAAATTTTTCCTTCAAAAAAGAAAATTGGAAAAACTGTGTATGCACATATCCTCCCAAAATGAGACTGTACCAATACCTTGCACCATCCACAAAAATCTACGCAAAATGGATCAAAGACTTAATGCAACACCTAGAACTATAAACTCCTAGAAGAAATGCTAGAGAAAGGGAACGTGTTTCATAACATTGGTCTTGGCAAAAAATTCTTGCATGTGACACCCAAGGTAAAGGAAACAAAAAGCAAAAATAGACAAAGGAACACCATCAAGTTAGAAAGCTTTTGCACAGCAACAGAAACAAATTATATGAGACAAAATATATTCAATCTATATATCTGACATATATCCAAAATAAATAAGGAATGGCTAGATCTTGATAACAAAAATACAAACAATCTAATTTGAAGATGGGCAAAGAATTCACACATTTCTCCAAAGAAGACAGACAAATGGCTGAGCTTTGAAAAGATGTTCAGCATTGCAGTAGTAATTTTCGGGGAAATGACATGAGATATGATCTCACATATGTTGGATTGGACATTATCTATTCTTAAAAAATCAGAACATAATAAATTTTGGTGGGAATGTGAAGAAACTGACATATTTGTGCACTATAGGAATGCAAACTGATATAGTCACTGTGGAAAATGTATAGAGGTTTCTCAAAAAATTAAAAATAGAACTACCATATGACTCAACAGCACCCTTTATTGGCATTTATCCAAAATAATTGAAAACATGTTCTCAAAAAGATATATGTATATATCCTCATGGTCATTGAAGCATTGTTCACAATAGCCAAAACTGAGAAAAACCACAAATGTCCATAGATATATAAATGGGTAGAGAAAACATGGTATATACATGCAATGAATATTCTCCAGTCTTTACAATGAAAAAAATCATGTCATATGCTACAACATGAGGGGAACCATGAATGAAGCTTGGGAACATTTCGTTAAGTGAAATGAGTCAGTCCTGGGCAGACAATACCACTTATATGAAATATCTAAAATAGTCATTTGTGGAAGCAAGTGACTTGTGGACGGGAAAACGAGGATTTGCGTGCAATAATAGGTACAGGGTTTCAGTCATGTAATGTGAAAAAATTTAGAGATCTGCTATCCAACAGTGTATATAGCTAACTATACACTACTGTGCACTTACAATGTGTTAATAGGGTAGATTTCATGTAATATGTTCTTTACCACAACTTTTTAAAAATTTAAATTTTATTTGAAAATTGGTAAAAATTATGAACAGATAAGTACAATAAATTAGCTGAAAATAAATGATATAAAATGGCTCTGTCTCCTTATTAATCAAAGAAATCCAAGTTAAATTGACAGACATATATCTCATGTTTCAAATGATGAAAATTAAGAAGACTAAAGTTAAGGAGGACATGAAGTACAAGATACTTTCCAACACTAGAAATGAGAGTTTAAATTAATACAGACTTCATAGAGGACAATTTACTGTGTCAAAAACCATAATAGCATATAAATTCTTTTAGCCAGTAACTAACTTCAATTTTACTTCTTAAAATATCCTAAGGAAATAGTTACATATCACTTCAGGGATTTTGCTAAGGATTAAAATGCTTAAATTTAAATTTTAAATTGTTTTGATTATCTCAAAACTTTGAAGCCACCTAAAATAAAAGAGCAACTATAGAACATGAACACATGGAGTGCCATGTAAAGATTTCAAATGATAGATTATCAGGTGCATGAGTATGATCAAAAAGTACATTACAAATATTGAAATCCCTCCAAAAATATGCAAAACTAATGGGGATGGTGGGACAAGTGGATTGGTGGGGAATGATTAAAATATGTATGTACATGTATAAATCTGCCAAAATGAAACTTTCTAATCTGTATATGAACTAATAAAATATGGAAGAATAAAATAAAATAGAAAAATGTGTTAAAAGGAATATCATCCAAAATTTTCTTACTTTTGAGTGATTTACCAATATGAACAAATCAGATAACTAATGATGATTATTCTGGATGAAGAAACTACAAAGGATTTTAATTTTCTTTTAGTTCATCTAGGCTTCAATACTGTATTTTATCATTACAATGCATTACCTTGACATTTTTAAATAAAATAATATGGTAAGGAAAAAAATCTTAAATGGAAAGCAAAGCTTGTATCTCATTTTTTTACTTTTAACATTTAATCTAGTTTATGAGCGTTCATAGCCTAATTTCCCAAGTTGGCACTAATGAATTTGCACTAAAAGTTATTGTGATTATTTTCCTTCAATTTTGATGGATATCATCTTTTATCCTCAGTAATAAAAACAACAAGCAATCAAAAGTTATGTTTCCAAGCTGCTTGTATAATATCCAGAAATATATGTAACCATTTTGCTTTGAAAAATTTTCCTTGCTTCCTTTAGTCCTCAAGTATAAATCAGTGCCTTTCTCAAGTGGAACACAAAGGAAAAGAGAGCACCTTGATCGATGTTATTTTACCCAGCTACATATTTGATTTCAGTCTTTGCTTCATTACATTGCAAACTTCATGCATACCTTTTTATCGTGTGTTATTACACAGACATATAAGTTACTTTCACCGTCCATAATTTTGCTAACATTTTAATTACCCATTGCCATCTGCTTACAAATTCAGAACTGGCTTAAGACTAAAATGTAATTAAAAAAAAAAAAAAAAAACAGGAGCTAAATATAACACATTTCTCCCCAATATCTTTCTTCTCACTTTTGACAAATCTATGGTGTTCTATAGATATTGCAGTTTGCTTACTTTTGATTGATTCACACACATGAACCATACATTTTGTTAATCATTCTCTACAGAAATCATATTTGAAAGGAAAGTTAGGCTGCAAACTTCCTGTTAAAATTATGGAAAGCTGAGTAATCCAGGCTGCATTTCAATGACTCTAAGATAATGAATTCACATTTTATTCATCAATTCAAATTATATGATATAGCAGGGTGCAGTTTTTCTAAAACTGTCAAACTACGTTCATCAAATGATATGTAAAAACATATTGCAGACAGCTGCACACAATTACAGCGTTTTGGGGTAGGGTCAGGTATTGATATAGAAGAAAGAAAGTATCTGCGAAGTGAAACACCATTTTCCAAGTACACTTTATATCTGTTGTCTTTGGGTCTCATTTATTTATCTTCCTTATCACCATTACCCTAATAATGCATGTTAAGATACTCTAACACAAAAGTCTGTTAATAATTTGCCTATGGAAATGTTGAACTTTCTTTTTAATTTTCTTAAATTTTTATTTTTATTGCAAGTGCTTGCAGTCCATAATGATTACATTTATCATGGGGAGTTGGTACATGTACATAACACATCTTAATTCTTTTTACTTCCCCTGTCCTCCCTTCTATCCCAGCTGCATCTGCCCAATCCTTTTTTTTTTTTTTTTCTTTTCTTTTTCCTTCCTCCCTCCCCTTTTAATGTTTCTTGGATGCTGCCAAATTAGAGCTTTTTTATCAAGATTATTGGCTCTCATCATAAACTCTGAAGGGAAGGAATTGTAGAATGAATTTTTTTCTCTGATCTAAGCCAGGGGTGGCATTTACAGGACAATATTCTATGTGTTTTCTTGGGCCACATTCTGGTTTATTTAATATTTTAAAAATTCCTGAAATGTAAAAATTATAGGAAGCTCATAGACATTGAAATTTTTTGGGGGGGGTACTGGGGGTTGACCTCAGGACCTCGCACGCCAGCAGGCGCCCGTGCCGCTGAGCGATATCACCGGCCCTTTTTCCGTATGTGGGTTCCGGGAGCCGAACTCGGGCCCTTGCGCTTGCCAGGCAGGCACTTACGCCGCTGAGCCATCTCACCGGCCCCGACATTGAAATTTTTGACTATTCTTAAAATATTTATGACCCACACACCAGGGGCATAGGAACGGTGTTCAAGATTTGATTAGTAGCTGTCATCTTTGGTAGAAACAGTTCACCAGAGTCTCCACTGGGGTCCTGTCATCATCTCTGTTAACTCTTTGGCCATGGCATATATTGTATTTTTGAGCCCCTGCTGTAAGATTTCAGGTAGTGTCATATAATGGTTTTCTGAATATATTTATAATAATGTAATTAGACCTGCTATCTGAGAAAGTGTTATTTTGTCAGTTCAAAAAAATGTAGTGCTGGTTGGAAACATGAAAATAATAGAAAAGGTATAGGCATACAGATTTCCCAAAAACAATCCAAAAAATATCTTTATAACTGAAACCTCAATAGAACTATCATAAAGTTATTGATGTGATTGTGATATAAAAGTATAAAGTTTTGTAAAAACCACACATCTTTCACCAGTATAAATAATAAAAGTCTCAAAAAGCCTTGCATGCTTGATTAGAATCCAATTGATGGTGATGTCTTCTTCATGCTGTTTCTCACTAGCTGGTTTTCTTCTTGTC
Organism: Erethizon dorsatum; assembly: GCA_028451465.1. NCBI lineage: Eukaryota > Metazoa > Chordata > Mammalia > Rodentia > Erethizontidae > Erethizon > Erethizon dorsatum. Next base: position 22,876,378 of record CM051824.1, read on the forward strand.
TACTGTAAAAAAAATATATATATAAAATAAAAAAAAATAATTCTGGCTCACTAGTACACTTGAATAGCTTTGCATATTTATTTTACACATTTATTTTCTGGTTTCTTTCTCAATAACTAAAATTACTTGAAAGTCAAAATAGAGATAAGTTTCCTGAATTCTGTAGTTGATTTCATGATCTCCCTCTTTTTCCTTTCCATCTTTTGCTCTTCTATCTCTCTTTTCTTATTTCAGTATTCCTGAGACTAAAGAAATGTCCAAATCGCTAGGGAATTAGACTTCAACAAGGGGGGACAGAAACACATAAAAAAATAAATAAATAAATAAAACATATTCCTAGGCTCTACCCCAAGCCTTTTGAATCAGGATCCCTGGGTGCAGGATCAAGTATTTGCCTGCAGTGATTGACGCTCATGAGATTTTTACCCAAAGCCTGGAGTGCAGTGATGGTTCAGCATCATGGTCAGAGGTGCTACTCTTCTTCTAAATACATAGGTTACCAATGGCAGGGTATGTTTTAGGCAACTGTGCATTACGAAGGTCGGAACACATGGCAACTACATGTGACAAAAGTCAGAGCACAGGAAGAACATTCAGACAAAAATCCTTGATCCCACTTCTCAACTCATGTACTTACCCTCTTCTCCAATACTTTCTGCACAGAAGTCGATAACCACTCAGTACAGAAAAGTACGACTTCTGTGAAATTTTCAAACTGGCTTCTGGCAGACTAATGGTAACGATGTCTACTTACTCTTCTGGTTGATATAAAATGTAATTTTGGGCTGGTGATATAGCTCAGTGGCATAAGTGCCTGCCTGGCAAGCGCGAGGTCCTGAATTCAACTCCCAGTACCCGCATTAAAAAAAAAAAAAAAAAAAAAAGTAACTTTTTCTGATTTAAAAGTCAACCTAATAGAAAATATGGAAAAGGTCAAAAAAGGAGGAAATAAAATGACATCCTAAATTATGATGCTTAAAAATGTATTTCCCCTCAGTCCTTTTTGTAATAGGAAAAGATACTTTTATGTTTGCTCAGTAGTTGTTACTATTTTTGCTATTTATCGGTCAGCAGAATGGGATAATGATATAGGCGATTTCATGAATGGCTTTCTCATTAATTCATCTGTCAGTGACTGGAAAAATATTAAATGAACACATCAGTGCTCCCAAGTACATTGAAGTGACTGCTCTTGTTTCATACTTGTGCTTTTCTAAATTTCCTTACTATAAATATTGCTACAATTGACATACTTAGAAATATATTTTAGAAATGTATTTCCTGAGGATAAAATTCAAAATATGGAGTTACAGCGTTATGCTTTTTAATTGTGTTATGTTATCAAATTACCTTTTATAAACTTTATCACTTGAAGAAGTACACTTCCCCATACAAATTCCATTATTTAAAACTATTTCAATATATATGCTAATTAGTTTCATTTGTACTACTATTTTATCTTAGTTCATTGAAAAGAAAGATTTGTGCTATTATCTGTTTATTTCTTTTTTGTAAGAATCTTTTTGGTTTATGTCTCATACTCTGAGTAACTTCTTTGAAGATAATACGAAGTATAATAACTATTGCTATCTCTTATTATTCAATTATGTAATTTTGTTTGCTTTTTTTCATAAAATAAAAAGATTTTAAAACTTTATTACCTTCATTTTCAAACAGTGTATTTCCATTTCCCATCTTTACCTACACTGAGTATATTATTTTAATCATTACCTATATTTAAAAGACAGATCATTGTTTAAATCTGCATCACTGCAATTCCACTGACGCTGAACATTTCTCCTATGTTAACTACATTTTTAATTTTTCATTTTTAGTTGGATGCTCATGTTCTTTGCCTTTCCCTCTTCCATTGTGGCATATTTTTCTTACTAATTTGTAAAATTCTATAGCTTTTATTTGCATGTCCACTGTATATTTGACCCAATTTACTGTGAGTATATTTGAGGTACAGAGTTTAGGTGTGTAATAGTCAAATAAACCAATATTGTTCTTTATGGCTTCTGTTTTGGAATCAGGATGGTTATCAATTCTTTTATTTTTTTTTTAACATGAGAATTTTGGGAAGTCATTTGGTTACATTTTCTCTAAGAAATAATGTATTTAATACAATATTAAAATTTTAGAGAAATGTAAATATCTCTTTAGACACAGGAACTAACTGACATATAAAGTAGGTTCCCTTTGTCAGCAGAGAATACATTCTATGACCCTTGGTGAATGCCTGAAACTGTGGATAGTACCAAATGTTATACACACTGTTTTTTTTCTATACATTCATAGATATGATAAAATTTAATTTATAAATTAGGTGCATTAAGAAATGATCAACAATAATAAAATAATTATAATAATATAATATAAATGTTTTGTAAGTATGGTCTTCTCCTCTACCTCTCAAAATATTTTATTATAGTATACTCATTTTTCTTATTCTTGTGACTCTGTGAGATAACACAATGCCTATATAATGAGATGAAGAAAGGTGAACAACACAACCATTGTGAAGTAGCATTAGGATATTACTTGAACACAAGCACCACAGTACTGCAAAATTTGGTCTGATGACCCAGATGGTAACTGAGCAACTAGTGGGCAGGTAGTATGTATACAAGTGGACACACAGAATGAATAAATGATTCACACCAGGATAGGATGGTGTGAGATTTCATCAGGCATAGCAGGCATTTCACAGAATAGCATGAGATTTAACATTTATGACCTGTAATATATTAGACTATGGACCACGGATAATTGAATCATGCAAAGTGAAACTAAGAATAAGGGGGAATAGATATCATATCATACTATGGGCTACATTTTAGGTAAAAATTTGATGGATATGTCTGCACTTTGAGGACACAGCGACCTAGCATCTAATAATTCATCAGACTGAAAATTAATTTTCAAATATTCTGAATAGGAAAATCCATGGCAACTGCAAGTTGATTACTAACAGCTTAGTCACTTTCTCATCCTCGGACTAAATATCCAATACCCACAACTCAAAAGAGGAAAGGTTTATTTTGGCTCACAATTTTTAGAGGGTTCAGTCCATAGTTGGCTTGCTGCAAGACAGGAAAGGCATGGTAGAAGGGTCTGGTGGAGGAAAGCTGCCCATTTCATGGTGACCAGGGCATGGAGAAAGAAAGAAGCCGAGGAGGAAGATGTACCCTTCCGGGTCAGCCCCAGTGACCCACGTCTTCCAAGGAGGTATCACTCCTAACAGTACATTGCACTATGAACACATCAGTGGGTTGAACCACAATGAGTATAGTGTCTTCACAATCTTATCAGCTTCCCAAAGCCCCACCTCTGAACACGTGAGGCTTTGAGAGGACATTCTGGATCTAGACTGTAACAGCTTAGGAGGCCAGAAGGATAACGCTAACAAGCACCACATTTCACCTTGAGTAATAAAAATATTCTAAAACCAGAGAGTGATAATGGTTGTACAATCAAATATGCTAAAAACTAGTAATTGAACAGTTTTTTTCAGGGTGAATTTTGTATCATATGTATCTCTCAATAAATACGTTATTTCAAAAATGTTTTCTTTCAGATCCAGGAGTAGAGGAAAGACCTCAGGGCCTCCCATTGTATGGTAGAACATTCACTGCCTTGAGTAAAGACAAATCAGAAAGTGCCAAAGTGCCTACCTGCAAGCAGGCAGAAGAAAGCACTGAAAATCCTTGGGAAGTGGTAAACACAGCATGCTCAGTTCTTCTTCCTAAACTTCCAGTTGAAACAAATGGTTTGTTTTCAGAAGGAATCAGTGAAGAAATAAGAGACAGTGGAATGTAATTCTCCCTGCATCCTGAAATTTCCATTCTATAGCTGCATGAAAGTGTTTTACTAAAATTTCAGATCCTAAATTTATATAACTAATCCCTGATTATAATGCTTTTCAACTGTTCTGGGGGCTCAAATCCTTTGAGATGCTTTTAAAAAGCACTCATGGCCAGTCTGGCCTCAATGATTCTGATTCAACCTGATAGTAAAGGATATACTGAGTACCAGTATTTTTGATTCTTATGGGCAGTCAAGGTGCAGAACCACTGAAATTATGTCTGTTTCCTCTATTTCTGTGATTATTTACCTATTGAGATTTTGTTTACTTCTTTTTTTGCTTCTCCTTTATTTATACTACCTAGCAGTTTCTCTCTCTCAGTACATCTCTAAGTGTATCTTCTGTGCCAAATTACCAACTTCACCCGGGAAAATGTTAGATACGCAATGTTTGGAACCCACCTCAAAGCTGCTAAATCAGAAGCTCTGGGGATAGGTTCCAGTCATCTGTGTATTTACAAGATCTGCAAGGAATTCTCATGCATGCTGCAGTTTTAATACTTCTGTTCTACTTTTTTGGGGGGGTGGGGCTTGAGTAGCTGTTTGTTCCTCCCATTTCCCCAAAAGGACAGCAAAAACACATCTTGAGATTCTGAATTTCCTCATCTCAATCTTAAGAACTGAGGTTTTTCCTGTTCTCTATGTCATTATTTTGTTTTTATTTTTATTGACTCCTTTCTTCTACTTTGTTGAGTCTTTAACTTTTTGAGTGTTTATTGATATTTATTCTGTAGCAACATAAACATTACAATTATGATTTTTTTCTCTAAACTGATTTACTGCTTCCTACATGTATTAATACAACTTGTCCCTATTTTATGGATGAAAATACAGATTTGTTTAATATAGGGATAATAGATATTAAAATGGTTGATACTCTAATTCTATGGTGATTTTATTGACATGTTCAGAATATATAGTCAGGTTTTTTTATATTTTTCTAAGTTGTTTAAACTTTCTTTGTAGCTCTGTATAGAATATATGTTAACTTTTGCAAATGTCTCCTAAGTATTTTTAAAAAGCTATGATCTCTGTTTTAAGAATATATGCATATATATGAGTGCATATATATATGTTATAAATTATAAATTTGCATGCAATATACTTTGGTTCATAAAGATTCATGATACAGCTTCGTTATGAACTCTAAGCTTAGCTATTATATAAAACTTTTTCATAAAAAATTATTATACCTTGAATTCAGTTACCTGCTTTTAATATTTGATTCCTACTTCTTTTTCTTTTCACCATCAGGTATGTCTTTGCCCATCTTGTCTCCTGCACTATGTTCAGAGTACTTTGTTTTACATGCATTTGTGGAATATACCATCTAGTAGTGTCTTCTGTAATAATTCTATGTATCTTTATCCATCAGACCTATTCCATGAACTACTTCAGATCCTTTCACTCTAGTCCCAAGTGCAATGACCAGCTTATTTATAATATTTGGGACACGAGCTTATATCATTTTCCTACAACAGCAACATGATAATAACTTTAATTTTGTCTCTCACTTTCTACCCTAAGGTTTCTCTGATGTCACAGACAACCTTAGGAACCAATCAGTGTTCACAATTGTATGACCCAGAAGTGAAGAAAAGATAAAACAGTATGAGACATCCCTTGACATATAAATTTGGGAGCTGATATAAAAAGTTGCTTTTTTCTTGCTGAAAAAGACAGTTTGGAGGTGTATTTCATAATCAAGTGGCCCTAGCAGTGACCAGTTTCATGCGACAATCTTACATTAACTCCCCTTCCTTTCTTGTCGCACTCTTCATCCCTCACCCCTGATTCCTAGTCGCATTCCTAAATGAGCTGCTCACTCATGAGGAGTGTCAGGCTTTGCTTTTGTTAGAATGCAGGCTAAGGCACTCTAAGTGGATCTGTTATCACCCAAAACTCCTTCCACTCCAGCATTCTCACCCTCCAACTCATCGCACTCACTTTAGCCTCTTCGCACTCACTTTCTCTACTTCACACATCTTTACTCAATCCTTGCAATATTGTCATTGTTCAGGTGTGAGCTCCAACACCATTTCTCCAAACAGCCTCTCTAAGCATGGTGACCAAGCAGCCACCTGTCCATCCCCAGATTCCCTCTAGCCACTTTTCCCTTTCAATTTCATGAGATTACATATTGCTTCTTTCTCCCAATTAGAGTACAAACCCAGTAAAGTGGGAGGCTCTGTCGATAAGAGTGCTTTATCTAAAGCAGTTGGAAAAGTTTGTATTGTAGTATTTGCTGAATAAATAAACAAGAAATTTTCTCTTTTAATAAAAGAGCTGGTCATTTTCATAGGTTTTGATGTTGCGTATATAGAGTCTTAGTTCATTATGTTATGCGTTGTTTTAAAGTTCTTTTTGTTTTCTATGTTGTTTTTATTCTGTGTGGAGTTCAAATGTTTCTTCTGATAACTTGAGGGGCCTTTTCCTATGCTGTCTTCTGATGATTACTGTGATAATCATCCAAGCCCCCATTTCTTGGTTTCCTATATTATACAATACCTATTGGCTTCCTGAGAAAAAATATCGCAAAATTGAGACACATACTTCACTTCTTCCAGACTTTCCTGACTTTAGCTTGCTGTATTGTGATTTTTCCTTTATTCTGATATTAATTGTATGTCCAAAAAAAGGTCTTTTTGCTATTTGTGATTTGTGGTTCATTTTTCCTAAAGGAAAATGGATTTGTACAAATGTTCCATGCGGTGTGGAAAACAGGTGTCATTTCTTTAATGTACAAAGTGTGAAATGCATTGAATTAATGAGACTTTAGTATTTTCCATGTGTTCATTTTTTCCTATCTGGTTTTTTTTTTGTGTGTGTGGGTACCGGGGGGTCGACCTCAGGACCTCACGTGCCAACAGGCACCCGTGCTGCTGAGCGATATCACCGGCCCCTTTTTCGTATGTGGGTTCCGGGAGTCGAACTCGGGCCCTCGCGCTTGCAAGGCAGGCGCTTACGCCGCTGAGCCATCTCACCAGCCCTCCTATCTGGTTTTTCAAATTGAAATTGAAAGATGTTCTTTTAAATGACCCTATTGTTATTGTTTTCTATATATTTTTCCTGACTTAACCTGCGATACTATGTACATTAGAATTTTTTTAAATATATGTGTTGTAAATTTAAATGACTCTTCATGATTTTTAGTGCTTTTTATGCCTTGATTTAATTTTGTTTATTAAGAATTTGATGCTTTCTTCTTTTTATTAGGGTCATTTGCTTGGCATTTTTCCTTAATATTTCAACTTCTTTGGCTACCTACTTTTAGATTTTATTAAATTATTGCACTAGGATTTTAATTCTTATTGGAGTGCTGAATGTGTTAATCTTTACATTTTAATAGTTGTGCATTTTTCCTCATTTTATCTACTCTTCTATTGGTTTCCTATATTGCCTCTCTCTCCTCCCACCTCACCAAAGCAGAAAAGAAATTCTACTATGATTTGGCAAAGTCCAGTTGAACAAAGGCTTTCATAAGGATAATTCCTTTTAGGGACTCCACCATCCTTTATTTATACCCCATGCAGATTCTGTATTAGAATAAGCCTAGGACTGTTTCCCAAGTGTAAGAGACTTCTTATAAGTCGATCATGCAGAAAAATTAGAATGACACGTTTTAACAAATTCTGTGCTGTACGGTTGAGGATAGTTTCTTTCTCTTCAAATAGTTCATACATATATTATATTTCATTGAATTTAAAAAGTTTAACTGAAAGAAACAAAGTAATAAACTGGGAAAATATCCATTGTGGATGAGTGGGATGAGGGAAGGGATGTGGCTTGTTTCTGGTTTGGGTCTCAAACTCATCCGTCACTTTGTCAAAGTCTCTTTCACCACATGATTCAACTAAGCTAAGTAGAAGCACAAATCTCCCTTGATGAATGATTTTTTTCCCTTTGTAAGATTCTTGTGCATGGTGCTATGTGACTGAATGCATTTTGTCATTTCTTATTGTACCCTTAGGAACTTCATAATCAGAAGAGGTGCTTGAACATGATTGAGGGTTTCCTGAGTTCTCTAGCAATTGCTAGAAAAATCGAGCAACAGTTTACTCTACCATTTTTAATATTATACCATGCTACAGAAATATTATTTTAATGTCTGCCCCTTAAACTCACAATGGCATTTTGCGTTTTGAAATGCTAGGCCAGGAAGTTTCGGAGAGACCTCAAGATGGCGGATGAGTAAGAAGCAGGCAGCAAAACTCTCTCTAAAAGTTACCATTGGAACACAGGAATATAGCGACCCAGAAAGCGCAGGAGGGGGGGAGATGCCTCCCCGAAACCCAGAAAAGTTCTGAAGCGCAATCTGGGACCCCCGGCACCAGTGACGGGTGACTTCCAACAAAGAAGAAGGAAAGAAGGAGCAGACCGCGCGCATGCACCTTCTAATATCCCGGGAGTTGGAGCGCCGGCGGAGGCTCAATTCTACGGACACACGGTGGCAGCTGGCGCCCAGGGAGCCCCCACGGAGGATCCTGAGACAGCGGCGGGGCAGGGGAGCGGCGGAGAACGGCGCTGACCGGCGGTGAGTGTCTCACAGCCACAGCTGCCCCGCGCCAGAGAGCAACCGGCCGGGCGCCATTGTGGGGGGTGTGGCGAAACTCAGAGCGGCTCGGAAACTGCTCTGGGAACTTGTGCTCCAGACAGGGCAGCACAGGGCCTCTCAATTGAGCCCACGAAAGTGTGCTGAGGTCAGCAGGCGAACGAGACTGGACTCTCAGCCACACCTGTCCCGCGCCAGAGAGCGACTGGCCCGGCGCCATTGTGGGGGGCGTGGCGAAAAACCAGAGCGGCGGGAACCAGTGAAGGGAACCCGCGCTCCGGACAGCGCACTGAGCCTCTCAGGCCCAGGGATCGTGAAAGGGCGCCGAGAGCGGAGGCGAGCTAGACTGGTCTCTGCCTGAAAGTACGCGCCTCTGCTCACCACCCACCAGAGGGCGCTCCTGGCTTACTGGGACGGACCTGCACAGAACAGGACTTTGTCACAAGGTACCTGCCTACAACAGAGTCAACACCTGGAACTGATTCTTTTTATATTTTTTATTTTTATTTTTATTTTTTATTTTTATTTTTATTTTTTTTCTCACTGATTTATTTTTTTGTTCTGGCGAAGGGTTTTTTTGTTTTTGTTTTGTTTTGTTTTTTGGTGGGGTTTTATTTTTGATCTGTCTGTTTTATTGTTTTTATCTTTGTTTTTGTTTCTGTATGTGTATTTGCTCTTTCCTTCATTATTCTCTCTGGTTTTTTATATGAGTGTAAACAGCGCCTCTAACTTCTTTGTGATTGTGGTTGTGATCTGTTCTTCCTTTTATCCCTTCCTTCTCTTTTTACCACCTGTCCTCTGCACTAGTGTCCCAATTTTAGTGGGATCCCTCTTGGTCCTCTAACCTTACATCTAATTCCTTCCTCTTCTCCCAATACTCTATTTCCTCCTTAACTCATCTTAAATTTAAACTCCTCAAGGAAAAATTGACATACATAGGACTTGTATACTGCATATAATTTTTCTGGTGTGTTTTAGATTTTGTTATATAACCGCAACTCTATACAGCTAAAAGTGGTAAATAACTGGTTAGCTCAGTCTGTCATTTTTTAGGCTGTGTTTGATGCTTTAGTTAACATTATAGCCAAATGTGAAATAATTGTTCTAAACATCTTTCCTTCCTGATATTTCATGATTGAGATTGACTAAGGGACACAGAAAATACAGTGGCACAGTACCAAAGAATCAAGGACTGGGCCAAACAGGTAGCAACTTCGCATACCCAACGAATTGAAGAGGTAGGATCTGGCAGAAAGCTCAAAACCTAAAAGCAAGCTCCACTTGGAAGATACTGCAGAGAAGTAGTCATCTTCTAAAGATCTTAAACACTAGCAATAAAGTAACCTACTATAGGTAATTTGCAAACATCACCCCAGGAATTAAAGAAAGAAAAAATGAGACGACACTTAAACAAGATGCAACCACACACATCCAATTCACCAAAGGCAAACCTAGGGAGCAACGAGGTGGGACAATCCGAAAGCCACCCACATGGCCTATCTGAAGTGGTAACAACAAAGCAACTGAATGAGGTTCTGGAAAAAATTAAAACAGAAATAATCTCACAGATAACTGCAGAGATAATGTCTACAATGAAGACCATGCTTAAAGACACTATAGCTGATACAGACAAAAAAATAGATGAACTTAAGAAAACTATAGAAACCATGAATGCTCAGCATAGGAAAGAAATGGAATCTATAAGGCAGATTCAAGCAGATATCCAAGAGATAAAAAATTCCATTGAAAGTATTTGTAGCAGAATAAGCCAATGCGAGGACAGGATCTCAGATATAGAAGACAGGCTTGCAATTAGTGATCATGAAATGGAAAAATTCTTAAAAATAGCAAGGGACCATGAAAAATCAATTCAGCAGCTGCTAGATGACTCAAAGATAAACAACTTAAGAATAATTGGAATAAATGAAAAAGCAGGAGATAGCATCAACGACATTAAAACCTTGTTCAAAGACATAATCAGGGAGAACTTTCCTGGAAGAGAAAAGGAATTTGACACCCCTATAAGTGAAGCTTTTAGAACACCAACTAGACATGATCAAAAAAAAACTTCAGCCAGACATATTATAGTCAAGATCCCAGAAATTCAACAGAAGGGCAGAATCTTAAAAGCTGTTAGGGAGAAGAGACAAATCACCTATGAAGGAAAACCCATCAGAATCACAGCTGACTTTTCAGCACAAACCCTCAATTCAAGAAGAGCTTGGAATGATGTATTGCAAGCTCTAAAGGAAAATAATTTTCAGCCCAGATTGATGTACCCTGCAAAACTATCTTTCAAAATTGATGGAGAAATAAAATACTTTCATGACAAAGAACATCTGAGAAAATTTATGACCACCAAACCAGCACTCCAAAACGTTCTGAAGGATATTCTAGAAAGAGATAGGAACCCCAACAGAAGGAATCCACCAGGCAGGGCAAATAATTAAATAGCCGGAAAGCGGAAAAACAAAGAGTGGGAACCAACAACAGGAAAATATCATGACAAGTCAATACATATCAGTTTTAACCATCAATGTTAACGGTCTCAATTCACCAATCAAAAGGCACAGACTGGCGAAATGGATCAAGAAGCAAGATCCAACAATATGCTGTATACAAGAAACACATTTAATTCAGAAAGAAATTCATAGACTGAAAGTCAAAGGATGGAAAACAATACTCCATGCCTCAGGAACCCAGAAAAAAGCAGGGGTAGCTATTCTTTTTGCAGACAAAGTGAACTTCAAGCCAAGAAGGATTCAGAGAGATAAAGACGGTCATTACATCCTTGTAAAGGGAACAATCCAAGAGGAAGAGATAACGATCATAAATATATATGCATCAAATACCAATGCACCCAGCTATATAAAACAAGTACTAAAGGACATGAAAAATCAAATAAGCACTAATACAATTATATTGGGAGATCTCAATACTCCACTGTCACAAAAAGATAGATCAACTGGACAGAAAATCAATAATGAAATAGTAGAACTGAACCAAACTTTTGAACAAATGGACTTAGTAGATGTCTACAGAGTGTTCCATCCCACAACATCAGAATACACATTTTTCTCAGCTGCACATGGGACGTTCTCCAAAATAGACCACATACTAGCTCATAAAACCTGCTTAAGTAAATGCAAAGGAATTGAAATTATCCCATGCATATTATCAGACCATAGTGCAATGAAATTGGAAATCAATGGCAAAAGATCCCACAAAAACTCCCTAAACACATGGAAATTAAACAGCATCCTCCTGAACAACCAATGGGTCACAGATGAAATTAAAGAAGAAATTAGTCACTTTCTACAACTGAATGATAATGACAGTACAACATACCGGAACTTATGGGATACAATGAAAGCAGTCCTAAGAGGGAAATTTATAGCATTAAACACTTATATCAGGAAAATAGAGCAAGCGCAAATAAACAACTTAAGGGTGAACCTCGAGCTTCTAGAAAAAGAAGAGCAGGTTAAGCCAAAAGCCCGTACAAGGGAGGAAATTATAAAGATCAGAGCAGAAATTAACGTATTGGAGAATAAAAAAACAATACAAAGAATCAATGAAGCAAAAAGTTGGTTCTTTGAAAGAATAAATAAGATTGACAAACCCTTATCCAACCTTATTAAAAAAAGAAAAGAAAAGACTCAAATCCATGCAATTGAAAATGAAAAGGGTGATATCACGACGGACCCTGCAGAAATCCAGAAGATCATCTATACCTATTTTGAAAATTTATATTCTACTAAGATGGAAAATGCAGAAGAAATGGACAGATTCCTAGATTCGTATGAATTACCAAAGCTGAATCAAGAAGATTTAAAAATCCTAAATAAACCAATATCAGCCAATGAAATTGAAGATGTAATTAAAAACCTCCCAACAAAGAAAAGCCCAGGCCCTGATGGATTCACTGCCGAATTCTACAAGAAATTTAGAGAAGACCTAACGCCCCTACTTCTCAAACTTTTCAATGAAATTGAAAGGGAAGCAATACTCCCAAATTCATTCCTGGAAGCAAGCATTACCCTGATACCAAAACCAGAGAAGGACCCAACTAAGAAAGAGAACTACAGGCCAATCTCCCTAATGAACATAGATGCAAAAATCCTTAATAAGATACTGGCAAACAGAATCCAACAAATCATCAAGAAGATTATACACCATGACCAAGTTGGATTCATCCCAGGGATGCAGGGATGGTTCAACATACGTAAATCAATAAATGTAATACAGCATATTAACAGAACCAAAGACAAAAATCACATGATCATCTCAATAGATGCAGAAAAAGCTTTTGACAAAGTCCAGCACCTTTTCATGATAAAAACCCTACAGAAAATTGGAATAGAGGGTCTTTATCTCAATCTGGTAAAAGCTATCTATGACAAACCAACAGCCAATATTATACTAAATGGCCAAAAACTGAAAGCCTTCCCTCTAAAATCAGGAACAAGACAAGGATGTCCACTGTCCCCACTCTTATTCAACATAGTTCTGGAAACTTTAGCCAGAGCGATTAGACAAGAGAAAGAAATAAAAGGAATAATGATTGGAAAGGAAGAAGTTAAATTATCATTATTTGCAGATGACATGATACTCTACACAGAAGACCCCAAAAACTCCACTAAAAAACTGCTAGATTTAATAAGCAAATTCAGTAGTGTAGCTGGATACAAAGTCAATACTCAAAAGTCAATAGCCTTCCTGTACACAAATAACAAACTTACTGAAAGAGAAATTAAGGAAACAATACCTTTCACAATAACATCCAAAAAAATGAAATACCTAGGAATCAACCTCACGAAGGATGTAAAAGACCTCTATACTGAAAACTACAGTACTCTGAAAAAGGAGATTGAAGAGGATATCAGAAAATGGAAAGATATCCCTTGCTCCTGGATAGGAAGAACCAATATAGTGAAAATGGCCATACTTCCAAAATTGTTATACAGATTTAATGCAATTCCAATCAAAATTCCAACAGCATATCTCACAGAATTAGAGAAAACAATCCTAAAATTCATTTGGAATCAGAAGAGACCTAGAATAGCAAAGGCAATTCTGGGCAACAAAGGCAAGGCAGGGGGCATCACTATCCCCGACTTGAAATTATACTATAAAGCTACTGTGATAAAAACAGTGTGGTACTGGCAAAAAAACAGACCTGAAGATCAATGGAACAGATTAGAAGATGCTGAAACAACCCCAGACATACTAAGCCACCTTATCTTTGACAAAGGTGCCAAACACATTCGCTGGAAGAAAGATAGCCTCTTTAATAAATGGTGCTGGAAAAACTGGCTCTACACATGCCGAAGATTAAAACTAGATCCATATCTTTCACCATGCACTAAACTAAATTCAAAATGGATCAGAGATCTAAATATTAAAACAGAAACATTAAATCTGCTGGAAGGTAGGATAGGTAAAACCCTTGGAGACATTGGTGTAGGCAAAGACTTTATGAATAAAAACTCAACCGCACGGAAACTATCCCAAAGAATCAATAACTGGGATCTCATCTTATTAAAAAGCTTTTGCACAGCAAGAGAAACCACCAACAGAGTGAAGAGACAACCCACAATGTGGGAAAAAATGTTTGCCAGCTGTTCCTCAGACAAAGGATTACTATCGAGAACATATAAAGAACTCAAAAAAATCAGACCTCCCAAATTTAAAGACCCACTCCACAAATGGGCATCTGAGATGAATACACATTTCTCAGATGAAGAAATACTAATGGCAAATAAATATACAAAAAAATGTGCAACATCACTAGTCATTCGAGAGATGCAAATTAAAACAACACTGAGATACCATCTCACCCCAGAAAGAATGGCTACTATTAAGAAATCAACTAATAACAAATGCTGGAGGGGCTGTGGGGAAAAAGGAACCCTTCTTCACTGTTGGTGGGAGTGTCGACTGGTACAGCCACTGTGGAAGTCAGTGTGGAGATTCCTCAGAAAACTAGGGTTGGAGGTCCCATTTGACCCAGCTATTCCCCTTCTGGGCATCTTCCCAGAAGAATTAAAAACATCGTACCACAGCGATATATGTGCACCCATGTTTATAGCAGCACAATTTGTAATAGCCAGATCTTGGAAACAACCCAAATGCCCATCAACTGAGGAATGGATAAGAAAGATGTGGTATTTTTATACAATGGAGTACTATTCAGCCATAAAGAAGGATAAACTGGAGACTTTTATAGGTAAATGGATGCAACTCGAGAAAATACTCATAAGTGAAATAAACCAGAAGCACATGTGTAAGCATCGTATTGTCTCTCTAGTATGAGAAACTGAAAGAGTAAATAAGATCCAAAATGTACAATAGACATGGTGAATCAAAAAGAAACTGGTCAAAAGGAAAGAGAGACTGGAATAGGGAAAAGAAAGAAGGGAAAGGGAAAAAAATTGTATATATATATATATATAAGATGGTTAAGATAGATACACTACCATTTTTACTTAGTTCATTGAAGAGTAAGGTTTGTGCCAATAATGTTTGGACAATTGAATGCTAATGTCTGGTGTCCTGAATAACTAACTTAAAGATAGTAATATGTAATGTATTAACCATTGTTACCCTCCTATTATGTTTGTTTGAAAATTTGTTCTTCTTTTGATTTGTTTTGTTTTTTCTTCTCTTTAAAAAAAAAAAAAAAAAAAAAGAAATGCTAGGCCAGACTCTCTTTTTTTTGCATCACAGAAATCAGAATAACATTCTGAACTTTTTGTTTCTAGGTTTCAGTTGCAAGTCAAAGGTCAAACTTTATCCTTATAAAGACAATATTCAAATGAAATTATATTTTAATTCATCCATCACATAATAAAACAAATTCAATTTTCATCAGAAGCATTTTAAAGTTAGTGTATAATCTTATCTCATTTCTCCCTCATCTGGTTTTAAAAAGATGGCTATGAAATAGTATCTCCACAACGCTGTTCTCCTCACCTTCATTCTTTCTTAATTTTCTTTATTCTTTTTTTTTAATTAGCATTGAAACAATACAGTACCAATATCAATTACAAGTGAGATATCCAGATCTGGATCTCGAGGAAAGGATAAACCTG
The DNA here is from genome assembly GCA_028451465.1 of Erethizon dorsatum. Taxonomy (NCBI): domain Eukaryota; kingdom Metazoa; phylum Chordata; class Mammalia; order Rodentia; family Erethizontidae; genus Erethizon; species Erethizon dorsatum. The sequence goes on from CM051824.1 coordinate 22,891,891, forward strand.
GTCCAAGACTTTGTTGCACCTAAGAGCTAAATCTGGTCAAAGAATAATATACTGCTAAACCTCAAGCTAGAATAGAGTCAGATTACTTTGGATTTAGTAACATGAAAGTCATTAGTGACCAGTAAAAGCCATTTCCTAACAGAGATACTATACCTGTTAGATTGGAGAGAGCTGAGAAGAAAATTTGAGAAGAAAAGCTAACTATGAGAATAGAAACAAGTCTATCAAGAATTTTGGATGTAAAGGTGATGAAAGAAGGAATCAAGGTATTTTTCTCATTAGTTCTAAGATAAATATAGACATTGCATAATAAATTAAATATTTTATATATATTTGAACCATACAAAGATGTATTTCTACACTTTTTGATACTTGATGTTTCACAAATAGAATGGAGAGAAGCATCAAACTTTTAACCAATTACTTTTAAATATACAAGCCTAATATTAATTGAGAAATATTGTAGAGGAAAGAGAAATAAAACTGCATAATTTCAAAGAAAATAAAAACAGTAGGTCTTGATATTACAGAGACTCCAAATAACCACACAAAATCTGTGCGATTCTTAATGCCGGGGTAGTAGCTCTCTACATTAATGTTATTTATTTAGGTGACGCCAAAAACTCCAGTGCCCTGATATTATTATTCAAGTAAAACTTTATCTAATTTAACATTTGATACATTACATTAACTTACATTATTTATAAACAGAAGCTGCCTTGCTTATCCCTAGCCAATATGCATAATATACATACTGAAGTTAACAGCCCATTGCACAAGAAACACGAGCTGTCCGAACACCCAGGCGAGGCCTCTGCAGGCTGACAATAAGAGAATTTTCATGAGATTTATTCCCCCTCAAAAGGTGGCCGAGCTGAACCCACACAGCCACTTATCTTTGTTCCATACTACCGTTTCAATCCACATTTTTAGATTTCTCTTTGTTCTGTAACCTTTCTCTTAGCTTTTTTCTATAGTTCACGCATGCAGGGCATGTGTGTGTGCGTGCGTGTGTGTGTGTGTGTGTGTGTGTGTGTGCACTGACATGTGAGGCCTTAGTATATATGCTCTTGTATGTCTAGTAATAAAATATGTTTACAACCGTGCTAATTGAGTACTAAAACGCTTTTGTTTAGAGTAAGGCAAGGAGCTTAGTACTTACAGCAACCCTTAACAGATTCTGATGGAAAAAGTAAATTCACTGTGCAGAGAAGGTTGTGCATTTTTAAGGAAGAAAAAGCAAAGCAAAGAATGTGCTTTTACTGTTGTATTTGACAGGAATGATTCCAAAGAAATGTGATTATTGATTTTAGCACCTGGTGAATACTGTTAATAACTGTACTAGGTTAATGTTACTAACTATACTAACTTATGCTGATGTTAATAACTATCCTAGGTTTTTTCTCCAGGATAAAGTTGGGGTGCAAGAATAAACCTCTATCTTTCTGAAATATGTTTCAAGTGAGTGAAGTGAGATCTATCAGAATAATCAATTAATCTAGAATGGTAAGATTTTCTGGACCATAAGGGCCACCATATATCATATAAGCACCTAAGAAATATTCCACAAGGTATTTTAAGAGTACGTTAAAATTTTATTTAATAGTTTTGGCCTCCACTATGTAAAATGCTATTGACTGCCAAGATGACTGCTTATCATTTGATTGTTAATTATACTTTTTATATGACATACTGTGTAAATGTAGTTTTTCCAAGAATATGATTTATTTTTCTTGAATTATGAGGAATGGATTTAGATTTCCTCTATTGATAAGAAATTTTCTTTAAATTTTTAAATCTACTTCAACTTCTTTTCTCAAAGTTATAGAAGTTATATGTTGGGCCAGTGAGATAGCTCAGCGGCATAAGCGCCTTCCTGGCAAGCGCGAGGTTCCTGAGTTTGACCCCCGAACCCACATACGAAGAAAGGGCCAGTGATATCGCTCAGTGGCACAGGTGCCTGCTGGCGTGCAAGGTCCTGAGTTCGACCCCCGGAACCCACACACACACAAAAAAGAAGATATATGTTATATAAAATACTGAAAATAGAAATCAAACAAAGAAATCAAATCATTATTTTATTGTTTTTTGGTATACTTGGGATTGAAGCCAGGGCTCACCTATCCTAGACAAGCACTCTACCATTGGGCTAAATCTCCACCCCCATTTTATTTTTTATTTTGAGAAAAGGTCTCACCAACTGGCCCAACCTGGCTTCACACTTGTGACACTCCTGCCTCAGCCTCTTGAGTAGCTGGCATTACAGATGTGTATCATCCAGCCTACCTTTCATGAAACAAAAATATACGTAACCTCAAAAGCAAAAATGCTCCCTTTATCTTACTTTTTTGGATTTTGCTTCTGTTCTGTAGAATTAACTAATGCTAATAGATTATTTTAATCACTTCTTGGCCTTTTGGCTAAGATCAAGTGTAGTATCTATTCTTATCAGTTTAATAGATTATTTTAAAAATTCTGTCATGTATCTATTCGCTTACATGTTTATATGTGTTGCTTAAATGAATGAGATGAGTTAAAAGGGAGTAATATATTTTAGAAAATTTGGGGATATTTTTGATTGATGTCTAGTATACTATAATAAGGATTAACTCGTATTTAATCATTCTATCCTTGATACTTTGTTACTTTTAGTTTCACTGTTAAAAATGATGTCACAATTAACATATGTTTACATACATTTTTCTTGTTATGTGTGTGTTTTCATAGTAAAGAAATGGAGATGGGGAATATTAAGATCAACAGATACAAATTATGCATTGTATGAGGTCTTTGTTTAAAAGTTCCATCCAATAAATTCTAGAATTTATCTGGGCTCTAATACCTACCCAACATTGAAGGTTCCATGAGTGTTTGAAAATCCTCTTGCCTTTATTGATAACAGAAAGGATTTATGTATCCACTATTGAGTTTATTATCTTAGTATTTGAATACTCCATAATTTCAGTTGGTATAACTATATATAGATTTCTTAGCCAGGTGTGTTAATCTCTTTCTATGGACTATAACTATAGACTCAAATTCCTACCAATTGCCCCTATAGTTTATCCAATGCATTATTCATTTATGAAATCATTTAATTGGATTTTAACTATTTTAATAGAAAAATTTAATTCATTCACTCATTATGATTAATGATTTGAATAGACTCATTGTTTGATCTCTTTATATTTTATGATAGTGCCAATCATAATCCTGAAAGACACAATCCTAAATGCCATAATCCCAAATGTTGATATTCCAAAAGACCAAAATTCTCAAAGTCTAATATTTCAAAAATCACAATCCTAAAAGATTAAAACTCAAAATTCAGAATTCAAAGGCCCAAATCCCCAAAATGGAAATGACTATCTTTAAAACAAGCACAACAACAAAAACTATAAAAGAGGAGTAGAAAGCTAAATTCTGGAGAGGGAATTAAAGTGTGTGGGGTTTTACATAAGATATTTGCACCATGTTAGGTAGAATGAATACTTAGACAACCAAGAAAGTGTCACTTAGGTTTGTCTGTGGGGATGTTTCCAGAGAAGATTAGTGCATAAATCTCGGTAAAATACTACTGTCAAAATGAAAGTGAATGTGAAAATATTCTCTGAGAGCCACACATTAAAAGAAGAAAACAGCTATTCATTGTGATGCAAAACTTCGAAACATAGTTAAGGAAAGCTAGCCAGATCTTAGGGACTAACTCTGTGCAATTGCCCATCACCTACCCTTTTAAAATATTTATTTGTAAATTTTTCTTTTTTTAGGATTTTTTGTTCTTTCTTTTTCTTTTCCTTTTTTTCCCCGTTTTAAATTTTCAACATTAGTTTTTATAATTTGCATTATTGCTTCTGGGAGTGTAAGGAAGAAAACTGATTCAATTCTTATGTTCATGCAGTTTACATTCTAGTAAGAGAGAGGAAAACAATGAGAAAGACAATAGACATCCATGCAAACCATGTAGTATACTAGATGGGACTAAGCACTATGAAATAGCACTAGTCAAGAGGGCGGTATGCAGAAAATGAGAAAGAGAGCAAGTTTAAACAGCATTCTCAAAGAAGGCTCCACACATTTATCTGGAAGAGAGCTTCTCAAGAAGAGAATTTAAGTGCAAAATCTCTTAACTGGAGCAGCCCTAGCACATTCAAGTAGGAGCAATGAGCCCATTGGCCAGGGAAAGGAGAGAGGACACAGTGACAGGGAATGAGGTAAAGTAAGAAAAAAGATGTCAGAATGGTTTAGGACATTCTCTTTCAGTGAATTTAAATTTGAATTTAAGAACTGAATTAGTGTGAAGTATTAATTCATATCTGTTTTTTAGAATTACATTTTACTTTGACCACTACACTGTGTAAATTGTTGTATTTTAGTGAGCACATCAAGCACGTACATTGACCTACACCCTACAATATTCATGCAAAGGCACTGCCAGTCTCATCACTGTCCACAAATTGATCAAATTCTCATAATTTGTCTACTCATTAATTTAAATATTTATTTGACTATTTTAGGAAGACAGTATAAGTTAGAGTAATAACTATGTAAAATGTAACTGACCATTACACTGAAATATTATTATCAAAATTGTGAGAAATTATGTTTCCAGTTTAAAATAAGTAAGGGAAAATTAAATTTTACATCAAAATATTTTAGCATAATAGTGGCATAGACTCAAATGGAGAAGAAAAAGATAGTACTGCAACCAAAATGGTACAGAAAAGAAAGAGTAGAAAAAAGTACATCACAAATTTCACAGTGAATGCCAACTGCAATTTGCTGCAGCACAGCAAAATAAAAATGCTGTTAGAGAACACTGAAGTATGTTTGGAATAACTATGGTATGTGAGTCTTTTTTTCAACTATGGATTTTATGGAATATAAATGCAGATCAACTCATTCCAATGAAAATTTAGTGTTCAAATTGAAATGTGTTTTACGTGTGAAATACATTGTTTTCAAAGACTTGGTACAAATAAAACTACAAAATTATGTTATAATTTTATATTGATTCCATGCAAAAAGTGATAATATTTTTGATGTATTTGATTATATGAAAGTTTACAATTAATTTTTCATTTCTTTTTTACTTTTTTGTGTGGTTAGAAAAATTAAAATTCCATGCATAGCTTGCATTGAATTTCCTTTGGAGGCTGCTGGTCTAGATCACTGGGAAAAGGTCACACTGCTTTATTTAGGGCTGTCCTACATAAAGCAAGACAGTTAGCATTCCTGGCACCTGGTTATTAAATGCCAATAGAAATCCCCTGTCCTTGCAACAGCCAATAATCTCTCCACTTCTAGTTTAGAACCATTGTTTATACTGAAATGTATCACAATTGTCACAGCTAGAAACCACCAGCAGAATACTCAGTTTAGAATTGTTTTAGGACTTTTAATCCAGAGGGAGATGCATCAAGAGTGTTTTAGGAAAGGACTGGCTTCAGTTGATGTCATTCCTTAACCAATTACATGTATAATTTTCTCATGCCTCTTTGCTTGTGAATAGTGACCAAAAACTTGAAGAGTTTTAGGATGTGCTAAGATTTGCTCTTAATTCTATATTTAGTTTAGGTTGGAAGCAACTATCTCTGTTTACTTTTTTCTTCATCAATCTAATTCTATTCATCTTTTTTGTCATCAAAAAGTGTTTTTGGGCTTGGAGTATAGCTCAGTGGTCCCATACATAAAAATAAATAAATTAATTAAAATAAAATAAAATAAAACTGTTGCCAAATATTTTCTCAAAATGCCTCTGTTAGGTTTTATCACCATGTACACCATATACCATCAGAACGTTGCTCTTTTAGTAGCTTTTTTGTAAAAGAAAATGTTGTTGAATGTGCTAAATGTACAATCTTGGTTGCCATAGTTTTTAACTACTAATTAGGAGTATCATTATGGTTTGTGTCTAGATGTACCCCCCCCCAAACCCTCATGCAGTCGCAGGGCTTTTTCAAAGGTGGCTGAATCTAGCGTGTGTGATGCTGGGATTAAGGGTGCGTGATTAGTACATCAGTCCACGGATTGGTTTGGCACAGTTCTGGCTAGGACTAAGGGTGTGAGTACTACAGCTGCCCTAGGATGGGTAGCCTGTATATAACATAAGGGACAGAAAGAGTCTTGTTTTCTCTCCCTTTTTGCTTTTGCTGTCCTCCACTGTCATGAAGTGTTGCCCCTTTGCCATGTGCCATCCTGCCTTGGAGCCAGCCTATTATGGACTGAAACCTCCACAAACTGTGAGCTAAATAAACCTTTCCCTCTATAACTTTGGGTGTTGGGCATTTTGTCTCAGCAATGAGAGAAAAGTCACTAAGACAGGTATGTAATACAGTTGTAAAATTTTTATATTATCTAGCAGCAGTCACAATACTAACTTATGCTGCTTGTCAGGTAGATTAAGGAATTTGAGGATATAATCATGCCAAATGCAAATAAAAATGTTTTCCTATTTTGAACAGAGTGTGTCTTCTCCATATATTATTGTATTGGATAGAACTTCCCAAGAAGTAGTTGGTGATAAGGAAGAAAAAGTAACCTTGGCTGATTCCTAGTTAAGTAGAGGTTGCTTAAGGTCAACCTGCTGAAGGTCAAATTCTCACAAATACGCCTTATTAAGCCTGCCTAAATTTTCCAATTTTAAAATGATTGACATGGGTTTACGCTCTTTCATTCATCACAGCACTCACCTTTCCCTTTTACTTTACACCTGATCGATCCTTCTTTATGTATTTTATCAGTCTCCAAATGAAGACACTGCAGTTTTTCCTTAATTATTTTATTTACATTTGAATTAACTGTGGCAAATGATGTTGGCATGAGAACTATCTTGGTTTCAAAGTATTTTTGTTGATACTATTAGTACAAATATACACAAATAAAGCTAAAAGAATTTTTTTAAAAATAACCCAAATCAAGAAAAGTAAAACTGAAAACTCAGACCTCATATACATACTTTTAAATGTGGTCTAAAATCAGTCTCTCTCTCTCTCTCTCTCTCTTTTCTCTTTTTCTCTCTCTCTCTCTCCTTCTGTCTTTCTCATCCCTGCACCCTTATTATCTCCTCTCACCTGTAAAGAAGTGTGTGTGTGTGATAGTTAACAGGTTGTGTCAACCTGAGTAAGACATGCCCAATTTTATTGGAGCAACACAGTTTTGAGTGTGGTTGAGAGGATTTACTAAAAACAGAAGACCCACCCTAGAGTGGCTTGTCGCTTGACTGGTAAAAAGGGAAATGAAGAAGGGAGAAGGCTCATTTCTGTTTCTTCAGAGGAGCTCCAGTCTTTGCCTTCACCTTGGATGCCATCTCCTGCTTTCTAGTGCACACTCTTCAACCTCCAGCCCAGAGCCTTCAGCCTTCCATCTCAGACCCTTCAGCCTCCTGATGCAGACACATACAGGACACTATCCTAAGCTTCAGGCCTTGCACTGGATCCTTTGTATCTCCAGCATGCAGATGTTTTTCACTCTTCCACAACTGACTTATTGTGTAAGCACAAAGGAAAGGAATATGATGAAGTACTGAAAACCCAGGAATTGCTACCTTTAATACATAATATCTAAGATGAAAGCTTAGAGAATATGAAAAGCAAAGAAATGGCAGCATCAAAAAATATATACAATTTTAATACATTTGTGTATATTGCCCAAATGCCTTCCTAAAAGATTACACCATTTAAATCTCTACAGAGAATGTGTAAGACATTTCACCTACAGCATCAATAATATTGAGTAACACTTGTGACAAACTGGAGATGAAAAAGATATCTATCCTGCTTTAATTTGAATTTCTTTGACCACTGAGATTGAATTTATTCTAAATTCTTCATTAATTGTGTATGTTGATCTCTCAAAGTCTTTAGAGACTTAATCTAGTCTGTAACTACTCCTTTCCATTATCCAGGCTCTTCTTTGAAGGTCTGACCTTATTGGCAGCCCCTCAAATGCACATTTCTCACTCTACCAACCTTACATCCCTTGGGTTTTGAAGCTGGCATGTGTTTTCCCTTTTTTTTTTTTTTGTGGGTACTGGGGCTTGAACTCAGGACCTCGCATGCCAGCAGGTGCCCGTGCCTCTGAACGATATCACAGGCCCCTTTTCTTTTTGTATATGGGTACCTGGAGTCAAACTCAGGACCTCATGCTTGCCAGGCAGGTGCTTATGCCACTGAGCCATCTCACTGGCCCCTTCTCCTTGCTTTTTAAGTCTGCTCTCAGGCTTTTATTCCTACACACTTATAAATTCCTCTGTTACTTGAAGCTTGTTTCATTTAGAATCAGTTCTTCACTACTCTAATTCAACAACCATGTCAGTATTTTCATCACTTTGGGTTCCAGCTCACATTCTTCCTTTTCTCACCAAGCCCTTCTACTATATTTGGTAACTTGAATGCTCTTTAGACAATCCCAGTGGTATACTAACTTCTCCATATTGAACCCCAATGTCTTCCCCTCTGTTCCTCATGTTTATCTCTATGTTCAATCCCGAGATCGCATCATTTCCTATGGATGGTTTTCAAAAGCAAGTGGCTCAGCATCAATGTATTGTTCTCATATCAAAACATCATTTTAATTCAGTATTCCCAAGTCAAGCACTGAGTTCTCCAGTTCACAATACAATATTGTTTCAGTAATATCAATCACTGAATCTCCATTTTCTCCTAATCCCTCCACCTCCAACTTTACACTCTTGATTGCCACATTCTGTCCTGTAGCTTATAAGGCATGATCCATCACTTATTGATATATGTGTTTCCAAAGGTAAGATTATTTAAAATATATAAAATGTAAAAGATAAACATGTTGAATTATTATGTTAAAAGTGGGTTTCCTATCCATCAAAATGTTCTAATTACTGCATTGACATCCTGTTTTAATTCTTAAAAATAGAAAACTGAATACGTCTTATTTTACTTTTCAGAAGAAATATGTTTTTGTCTTAAATTTGCATAAGGAATCTTTTTAAATCTTTAAAATCTAAAAGTTTTTGTCAGGAAATATCTATGCCTGATTTTGTTTTCATTGAATCTGCCTGGAATATATTGAATTTTTCCCTATCTGCATTTACAAGTGTTTGAAAGTATTATTGAAATTTTTCTTTTATTTAAATTCATTGCCTTACTTGTTCTACTCTCAGGCATACCTGTTTTCTATGGGTTAATCCATCCATGTCTACATTTTTCTCTTTTCACTTTATATCTGTCCTTTTAAATTATTTATTCTCTTCTCAAATAGGTCCCCACATCCAGTATTTTCTTTTTATTTCCAAAACTATGAGTTTTATTTCTATCATTGTGTTAGTTTCTTTGAAGCTAAATTTTTGTTCTATCATCACACTGTCTTCTAATGTTCTTCCTTTTTTGTCTCTTCTTTCCTAGTGAATCCCTCCTTCTCTTTTAAAGAATCCATGTTTTTTAAGAACCAATCTTGTCCTCTGAAAATGCTATAAGCTTGTCTAAAATAACTTCTACCCCCCTCAGTACATTGTGTACAAAAATAAATTCTTTCTCTGAAGCTTCCAGATGTTATTCCCCTTCCCCTGGTCTGTGATATCTTCCTCACAATGCGGGTAGGTTTCTATGTGCTCATTTGAATGAAGCAAAGTTCTATGGTTAAGTTGCTTGCCCTCCCCAAAGTGTAAATATACTTGAATTATCAGCAAAATCTTTCTCAGGTCACAGATGACTGGAAGCTTGATTTGTTTCATGCTCGACTCACCTCACAACAGGAAAGGCCCTACCTCTATGGCTTTGGAAAAGCCCTACCTCTAGCAGGCTTTGGACTGCAAAACTCTAGGAATTTTCATTGCCTAAATCTCTGTCAATGGGAATTCATAGAATTTCTTTCCATGGAAAGCATAATCTTAGCAAAAAACTATGATCGCATCTTCTCCATCTCTTTCTCTCTGCCATAAACAGAACACTTTGTATTTGGGGGCTGGGAGAAAAGGAGGCTATATCTCTGAAGATGCACATCTCCATAATCTCCACTGTTTATCTAATCTGTAGTTTAATTGCAGTTGCTATCTCTGAGTAGACATTGGAAACAGTAAATTAAAGATTTCCATAAAATAAGATTGAGGGATAATGTAAGGACTATAGAATTTATGTCAAAATATGAATGTTCCTGTAGAGAATACTAAAAATCTCATCCCTTCTCTAATTTTTCTCTTTATTTATAATAAATGAAAAGAGTAAAGACAAGACCCAACATATGTGAACTCAAATCCACATTTCATAGCTGTGGTTCATTGAATAAGTTGTATGAGCCTCCAGTGCAGACTCCTCCCCCATGGTAACAGGAAAAGCCCTACCTCTATGGTATTATGGTTGCTGCTACGGTTTGGATGTGGTCTTTCCCTTCATGGTTCATGTATTGGCCGGCTTCTCAGTGTGGTGGCATAAAGGTGGTGGGAGTTTGTTAGGTCACTAGGGACATTACCCTCAGAAACAATTAATATACATTTCATGGGACCATTGTTAGTTCTTATGAGAGAGTTGTATAAGAGCCTGATCACTGAATTACTCTCCAACTTCCTGTTTCACTGCACGATTGCTTCCACATGCACTCCCACTGTGGTCCATTTACCATGATATCCTCACCAGGGCTGAACTGATGCTGGCACTATGCCCTTGAATCTCTAAAAAAGTGGAGATTCTTTATTTAAAAATCTCTTTTCTTTATAAAATATCCAGCCTCAGGTATTTCATTATAGTAACAGAAATGGACTAATATAATTGCTGTGCATGTAAGATTAAAACAGAAATTGTATGTAAAGCTCCTCCACCTATGTCTATAACCTGAGCATTTAACAAATGTTAGCTCTTTACTCACACACAGAGAAGAATTAGCATCTATGAAGTGAGCATATATGATGCCCCTAGTAAGTCTTTCAATTGAATGTGCTCCTTCCCTTTTAATCAAATACAGATTTTTTGTTGCCTCTCATCTTATGGTGTATACACTCAACAAATACTTTTGAATCCTTACTATGTCTCAGGATGGTCCTAGGCATGTGGTATATTCAGTGAACAAAACAGACACAAAAAAGAACAGAAAAGGAAAGGGAAGGGAAGAGAAGGGTAGGGAAGGGAAAAAAGAAAGAAAAGAAAACCTGATTTCATGAAGGTCATATTCTAGAGGGAGAGAAAAAATTAATAATAAACATAATAAGTACATTTGTTACTGACAAATACTATGCAAACAAACAAAAACCAGCATGGGTAGGTAATAGAGTTCTTGGAAGAGGAGTCTTTATTTTAAGGGCAGAGATGAAGACAGGCCTAATTTGAAGGCAGTAAGGGAAGGAGCCATGGAGAAATCTGGGGGGAAATGCTCCAGGCAGAAGGCCCGTGCAGTGCAAATACCCCATGTGGAGTGTGAGAACAAAACAGAGCCAGTGGGGCTGGACCAGTTTAGGCAGAAGACAGAGCAATAGTGGATGAAGATAAGGGGAAACAGATGGTGAAGCAAGTGGTCAGATTATATGATATTTTTACTCTTTCCTATGGTTGTGGCATTTGAGACACTGAAGGAAGGATAAATTGACATATAATGGTGCAGTAGAAAGAGAATATGTGCTTTTTATTGGGTTCACTCATCTACTTATGTCAATTAAAGCCAAATCACGATTCTGTATCTTGGTTCATGTAAAAATGCTACGTAATGGACCAAAAAGTCTAAATCAGCCCAATCTTGGAACATCACGGGAAAGTGAAGTCTCTAAAGAAGTGAATGTGAAAATGCGTGAATATTCCGAAGTAGGTGGCTGAGAACACTATGCCAAAATTCTCTCAAATGTCTATCTTTTTTCTCTTTATCAATCTTGTTTTGTCACCCAAAAGTGTGAATAAGAAATGCCAGGACTTTATTGATTTCAATTTAAAGGGCATGTCTTTTTTGGAAAAGGCAATGCAATTGACACTTTTGGTGTTTTCTTTATATTTATCACAGCTGAAATGCTATTGGAAAGTTAGAAGGGTAGTGAGGAAAAGAAACATTTATTCAATCACAATCTTTAGAATCATGTAGGCATTAAAATGAAGAAAGATAAAAGAAAATAATCCACTTTGTTTTCTTGATCTCATTTTAAAAGTGCTAGATTGTCCAAGCAAGTGGGGTAAGATGTTATTATGTGTGTTGCCTTTGAAAATCCAACTTTAAAACACCATGTGGCCTTGGCCCTCAAGCAGTACCAATCACATAACTCAAGAGGTATAGAAATAGTTAATGTTCAAGGTTTACCTCCGACTAAAAGTAAAAAGACAAATTATTTAGGTTTTCTCTTTTGCTATTTCATATTTTATCATTTCAGAGAAAAGACTTGTTTTAATTTTGTATCAACCAAAATGGGCTAGGCTATGCTCTAGCATCAAGTGACCCCAAACCTTGATGTTTGAACATATTTAACAAATTCTTTTCATAGTTTCCATACCCTTGGCTTATGATAACAAAAGTTTTCTTTTCATTCATGCTAATCCAGATCAGCAAGGAGTTCATTTCATGCAGGTCACTGAGCAATTTTTGAATACCCCAAAAGGTATCAAGGTGGAAAAAGTGAGTGTATTGGGTCATACTCCAACTCTTAAAGCTTTTCTTGGAAAAAAGCAGCACCACTTCTAATCACACTTCATGGGCCAAAGCAAGTCCCACGGCCACACCTTACTTTCCACACTAAAAAAACAGTGAAGGACAGTCTTCCGGTATGTTAAAAGTCCAGAAAGAGCAGCCACTAATTGGTTTTCTGAACTGCTTGTCCTTGGCATCCATTCTGACATCTGTGATTATTTAGGAGTCAGTGAGTGAAGCCGTATAAACCCTAAACTGGGATTGAATGAGACTAAATGAAACAAAGTACCAGAGAGCCCCATGGCCTCTCAGAAGCCAGAAATCTCTCAACAGAAAGTTAGGACCAAAATTAACTCAGCAGCTTGAAATTCTACAGTAGCACAAAAAGTATCTAAGTTTTCTGTACAACTCCCATCACTTCTATTCACCATGGATGTTCCCTGTTACCCCAAAGTAAGCTGCATTCTATGTTTTCAGATTGTTCTGACAACTCTATTGCTAAAGGTCATTTATCCATAAAACTCAACTGTCTAGGATAATGACACGTGAATAAAAGTTTCAGAGTAGACCCCCCAAAATCAACATAAAATTTAATCATAGGCAAAACAGTTATATCTTTACTTGGTGTCTATATGTTATTTCCTTCTTTTCAGTTCTATTAAATGTTGCTTGTGAATTCTCAGATAGTGTGTCCATTTATTGGCTGTCTCCTCACCATTCATGACTTAATTCTTTAACGGAAGCACTTAAGTTTTCTTTTAGAAAGCCCCAGTTATGATTCTCAGTATTGTAATTTCGATGAGATTCACCCCAGTTCCTGCCCCAGAGAGGACCCTAATTAAATTAAGCCATTATGCCTTTTCCCTGACCATAGTGACTGTTTTAGGAGGGCATGAGTCACAATTTCCATCAATAACTCAGTAGGAAACTCTTGATTGATAATTCAGGATAAAAGCTTCCCCTGGTTCCTGAGGGAGCCATCTTGAGAGATTAGAACCTCAGACTGAAGGAGAGTGAGGAAGTTCTAGGGATGCTTTCACTGTGCTGCCTCCATGAGTCATCCTGAGGGCAACCCCGAGGAGAGGAGGAGGCCAGAGTCTAATGACTCATGGAGAACTCACTTGGAGCTCCTGCTACCTGCAAATCCCAAAGTCAAATCTACTATCACACTTTTCCACTGTAAAAATCAAGACATTTTCTTTTTTGTTATGTCCAATTTTGTTTGAGTTTCTGTCACCTGGAACTAGACTTTTCTGAACAGTGGCATTATCAAAATGGAAGGAAAAGCAAATAAGAAAAGATTAATCTTGCTACTCCAGGAAGAGGCACATAAAATATATCTGAGAACTTAACTGGCACAGTAAAGGAGACCCAGAGCCAGTCTAGAGTCCAAGAGACCTTAGTGTGAGTCACAGATTGGTGTGGCTTCCTTATATATGTGAGTTTAGTTTTATAGGAACTTCAATCTATAAAGGAAAGGAATTGAATTAGATAATTTCTTAGGCCTTGTACAAGTTTTTAATCACATGATGGCACTAATAATGGAAGCAAGCATGGTAACTCAAAAGGACATTTAGGGCAAGAATAAGTAAAACACTAAGCACCTGTTTATCCATTTGTGTATTGTGCATGCTCTCAGGTCACCAAGTAAAGTTCCAAGAATCAGTAGCATCTGTTTATAATTGCAATATATTTTAGAAATTCCCACACATATATTATTAAAATAAAAAATTAAACTAGCACTGTATCAATTAGGATTCACTAGAGAAACAGATTTAATATAAAATACATATGTATGATATATATAAAGAATTTACAATATAAACATACAATGCTGTGGAAGCTGTAAAAGGGCCCCCTGTGCCCTGGTCAGCCAGACATTCCAGTCAAATCCCAAGGCCTGGGGCTCACCGCAGAGTCTCATGTGAGTCTCTTCCCAGGAAGCTGAAGGGTCAGCACTGAAAGGCTGAAAAGACTCCATTGGAATCCTGGGGACAAATGTCCAAAGGTGATGCCAAAGAATGGAGGTTCTCCAAAGAAGCAGAAACAAGACATCCTTCTTTTTCTTTTTATTCCATCCTCACCATAACCCCTGTTGCTGTCAGATGTCATGGGAAGCATAAATAGGCATCCAGCCACACATCAGCCTGACAGACTGTTAATCACCTTGGGCAAGATCTCTGTGCCATCAGCAACGTAGCCATCACCTTGCACTCTGTGATTCCCGACCCATACATCCTTTTTGGAGTGTCCTAGACTTAAAAGATCCTTCCTTTGCTTGTGAGTTGCTCCCATAAGCCTCTGCAACTCGGAGGATCCTGAGATAAAAGGTCAGCTCACTTGGACTCAATTGCCACAAGGGGTTAAAAACTGTCCCACTATTTTCTGGTAGGCTCTAATAACAGATTTGGCCAAGCCACCAGCACCTTTTCTCCAAGGTTTCTCTGTCCCTTCCAGCTCTGCCATGGCCTCCTGAGCAAGCAGTATAGACTTTCAAACTGCTAAAATATATGACTCCTCCCTGTAAAGCCAGTTCAAATCTTCAAGGCACCAATGCTGCCACGATTACCATCCATATATGTTGCCTCAGTCTTCTGCCACCCACAGCCTGCTGGTACACCTGCCTGGACCTAAAGAATGCTATCTTCTGCCTTCAATTGGCTCCTGTCAGCCAGCCCCTCTTCACAAAAGCCAACTGACCTGCACTCTTTAAAAAAGCACTTCTGATTAGTGACACTTTCAAGCTGCCTGCTGGAAAGGCTCAAAAGCTCTGCTGCAATATCCGGCAGAAACTTACTACAAGAAAAAAACTCTGCAAATTTTCTTGAAGCTTCTATAGAATCTGGATCCTTGAGTTATGTTTACTTAGACTATGAGTCCCTGGGAGCACCCAGTGGCATACCTGTGCCAGTCACTAAGGTCTACCTCCCCTTTTCCCTCAGCATTCTAATAGCCACTGTCCTTCTGATCAACAAGGCTGACGAGCTCATGTTAGGCCAAGATCTAACTGTCCAGGTGCCACATGCTATGCTAGACCTCACCCAGTACCAAGGACTCTTATGCAAAAATCACTGCCTGACTCTTGCAGTGATAAAACCACTCAATCCTGCTATGTACCTGCCCACAGAGCTGGGCCCAATAGACCATGACTGCCTGGCACTGTCTGATAAACTGTTCTCAAGCCAATCAGACTTAAAAAACTAACCCCCCCAACAGATGCTGAGTGCACCCTGTTTATGGATGGAAGTAGCTCTGTCAGGAATGAAGTCCAACAGGCTAGATATACTGTGGTCACCTTGGACAAAACTACTTTGGATCTCCACAGCAAACTGCTTCCTGCTGCTGTTTGGAAACCTGCCACCAATGACAAAAAATAATCTGGTCCAGGAGCCTAAGCCCCCTCTGGGGATCCAATTGCACCAGCCCCAACCTCCCATTCCCTACCATACTGAGAAGACAATAAAAGATTTTAGGGTCCAGCTGTAAAAAATCATCCCTAGATATGGCCTACCCTTGATCATTGGCAGCAACAATGGGCCTGCATTTGTAGCAAAGGTAACTCAAAAACTAGATTAAATAAAAACTACATACAGCTTGCAACCAGTTAAAAGACTAGCTATATCTGTAGACATTCCTGCACACACATATAACCCAGATACATATTTTTTTTTTTTTTTTGTGGGTACCGGGGGGTCGACCTCAGGACCTCGTGCGCCAACAGGCGCCCGTGCCGCTGAGCGATATCACCGGCCCCTTTTTCGTATGTGGGATCCGGGAGTCGAACTCGGGCCCTCGCGCTTGCCGGGCAGGCACTTAAGCCGCTGAGCCATCTCACCGGCCCCCAGATACATATTAACTACCTCTTCATGTTACATTCATGGTGTTCCAAGTGTGATTGCTTGTCCCAGCTCTCTCCCATATGTACTAGCTATTGTGTTATCAGCTTGGTTCTTGCTCCCTATCCTCTCACTCACTGTAACATTTCCCTTGGCCTTGTAGAGGGATATCCCAGAGGGATGCCCCGGAGGGATGAAAGACAACCAGTAAAGCTCTTTTCCTTACTCTTTGTATGGTTTTGCTGGTCGGGCTTGTTATTTTAAACTATCTTCCTCATCTAAAAAGCCTACGGCTATCAGTAATAGTTAGAAAGTGTTTGTTGTTACTAATATGCTGACATTTAATGTTGGGGTCTGGATTCTGACTCTGCTTAATTTAACCATGGGAAATCAAATTGCCACAACCCAAGCTCCTGTTGAGTTTCGCCTGGTAAAAACTGACACCTTGGAGGTAATTCAGTCCAAAGTCTTGAATGGACAAGGCCCAGTAATTCTTGGATTTGATCTTTGCCAAATTATTACTATTCCAGACAAGTGGATGCCCTCTTGTCAAAAAGGGCCAAGAGGACCCCAAGGGGAATCTGCTCTGATGGCCTCTGATTTCTGTCTGTGCCCTGGAGACAAATATGAACACCCAGGCTGCAGATCCAGAATGGAATATAACTGCCCTTCCTGGGAACGTGTGACCATAGCCTCCTACCAAGGGGAGGGGCCTGATGATGATAAAAACAGACCACCTTAAGGTCACCTCTCAATTAGCTGAACAAGAACAGCAAAGAGGAGTTTGTAATGCCCTAGGAGAAAACTGCTGTTTCTACGCTAATAAGTCTGGAATAGTTCGAAATGTCTGCAACAATTACAAGAGATGTTAAATAACTGGGCTCAAGAACAAAACCAGAAACAGGGATGGTTCCAAGGTCTATCTGACTTGAGACCATAGCTGAAACCCCTTTTGGGACCCCTGACACCCCTTATGATAATTCTCCTGATAGGGCCCTGCCTGATTAATTGGATTACTCGCTTTGTTGCAAAACAGATCAACAGCATATGTTTTCAAGTGGCCCTAAGAGCTGCTCCTTTTTATTCAGCTTTAGATAAAAAGAACAGCCCCAGCACTGAAAAAGATTTTTCTGAGTAACAACAAGAGGGGGAAATGAAAGGGAAAAACTGTACAAGAGAAATTGTTCTTTTTAAAACTTTGTTCTTTTGAAATTGCCTAGCTCTGTAACTGCTTCATGGCTTTGTACTTTCTTGACCCCTGTAACCATGACAGTGTAACAAAACATGCAGGTTGCCTGATTGTAAACATTGTACCAAACTTAATGAACTGATGATCATTAATCTACCCTTGTAACCAGTGATCTCACCATGCTAGCTAATCAGAAGAACTGCCAGGTTTTTCTGTCTCACCTTTGTACCTCCTTTGTACCTCCTACTTGTGCATCATATAAAAGCCCTAGACCACCAGGGATTGGGGCCTGATATTTTGGGAGTGATCCCTGATATTTGGGAGTGATCACTGCTTGCCATAGATTAGACAGCCTGAGATTAGACAGCTACCAAGAAGACTAATATGTAACACTGCTTTGTGTAAGCTGTGGCAAAGTGATTTGTAGGCCCCCACATACTTGCTCACCTTTTCTTTCTGTGACTTTCCCAGAGCTCCTTGGAAAGGCATTGGTCCTTGAATTATTTCAGTTAACAAGGAAATGAATATAAGTAGATGGGTCATCATAGCCATTCTGTACAGCATGGATATCCAACCTTTTGCTTGCCTGAGCTTAATTTTCTCATTAAGTAAAGAGGAAATATTTATATTTTGAGTCACATATAAGATACATAATATACTTAATGTATGTAAGTGACAAAACCATCTTTGAAAAATATTTTATTATAACATTAAAAACAACAAGCCTGAGTTTAATAATTAAATAAGAAAACTTGCATGTCTGCTTACTAAAAGTAAACATCTGATTTCCCAAGTACACACGTGTGTTGGTGTAATGGCAAACTTATAGAAATTTCATAGCAGAAATTAGAAATCAATTAGTAGCCTCAGCCTAAGCTCATGCTGCCTGTCGCATAGTTAAGATTCAGCTACCTTGACCACCACACCAGCTATAACTCAGAGACAGTTTGATTCAGCCTTATCTGACTGAATCCAGCTGCACTGCCCATACTTTGTAGCCTATAAACATATTCTGTTTTGCTTGCCTATTCCAGGAGCTTTCCACCTAGGACAGAATAACCCAGTCAAGGACAGGCTCGCCTGATTTCACCCACCCACTCGGACAGCCCCCTCCCTCCCAGAACAAATCTACCTGACAACAAATTCCTTAGCTTATGTAACCAATCATATAATAACCTGCAATCAGCTTTGTATTTCTGGCTTGCAAAAATGTATTTAAGATAAACTCTAAGCTGACTCTACACTGATAATTTGAGACCTGATTCTCATCAGCCCGTTAGCGTAATAAAGGTTGCCTTCCAACTCTTCAGGTATAAAGAGTCTTCCTGAACTACATACCAAGACCCTATGTCAAAAAATAAAAAGACAAAAAAAAAAAAAAAGAAAAGAAAAGAAAAAAAAAAAGATGTCCATGTTCAATATACCAAATAAAGCACAAACAAAAAGAAAAATAAATTCCTGTAAATGAATATCACCATCTACCTCTGCGATACTGGTACAAAAAGAGAAGGCTGGGCCCCACACTAATGTGATTAAATCAGAACCCAAGGAAAAGAACCTAGAATTTGCATTGTCTCAAACTTTCTAAGTAAAGTGGATGCTCTGTAAGGTCCAGTCCACCAGCAGACTTTTCTCTCAGGAATTTGACCCCAACAGCAAAGGAGATTTTTTTCAAAATCATGAGACCATCCCACCAACAGAGTGTGCACTGCAAAAAACAGAATTGTGGGCCAGTGAGATGGCTCAGCGGCGTAAGCGCCTGCCTTGCAAGCGCAAGGGCCCGAGTTCGACTTCCGGATCCCACATAGGAAAAAGGGGCCGGTGATATCGCTCAGTGGCACGGGTGCCTGTTGGCCCGTGAGGTCGACCCCCCGGTACCCACAAAAAAAAAAAAAAAAAAAAAAAAAAAAAAAACAGAATTGTTCTGGCCTACATACTGGTATCACTATTAGGGTATCTTTTTTTTTGGTACCCGGAATTGAACTCAGGACCTCGTGCTTGCCAGGCAGGTGCTGTGCCACTGAGCCATATCCCCAGCCCACTACTAGGGTTTAAAGATGGGTTGGAATTGCCAAAGAAATAACCCATGGTAACAGTCTGGAAACACTACCAGTCAAATCATGTTTTCTAATGCATAAAATCCTGTTCTGATACATTTAGCTTGATACAAAAGCATAAATACGAGACATAACTGTTATAAGAGAATTACACAGTATTTACTAGGTGAGCCAGGCCACTTGTCATTCTCTAAAGGTGTGTCATCAATCTTTTACAATTCCAAAACCCAGGCCTCTTCTACCACCCTGATCCACTTTAAATCTAACACTATTTATTGACTTGCTTTCCCTTGCTTAGCACTCTCCTGAGAGGTACAGACCTGAGCAACGGAAGCCTATGTTGTATTGAGCTACTGAGTTCTTATTTTAAGTTGGATTATGATGCCTTTTGAGAACATGTTTGTTTAAAGGACCCTGTGTTCATATGGAAATGTAAGATAACTTTTACATAGGCAAGTAATAATAAGAAAAAATGTTTATTCTATGATTTTATGTGAGGCAAATCTATATAATTTTGTTCATCATTTGTTTGTTTTTGAGATAGGATCTCACTATGTAGTTCAGGCTGGCTTTGAACTTACTATGTAGCCCAGGCTGGCCTCGACCTCATGGCCATCCTTCTGCCTCAGCCTCCCAAGTGCTGGGATTATGGCCATGTACCACCACACCCAGCCTGCATCTAAATTTAAAACTACATATTACACAGAAAAATACACTGAATGAAAATATAGCAAGTATTAATCATAACTGCCTCTTGGTTGAGGGATTATGCATGAGGCTAGTAACCTATTTCACACTTTTTTGTACTACCCAAATTTTAAATGATTTTTCTAAACTTAAATATAGTATGCAAAAGAACTAATACAAAGCACTAGTAGCTTTAGGTCATCAGCTAATACATATAATTTTATTTTTGAACAAATACAGCATATTGTCACTTATATGTGGAAACTAAAATGTTGATCTCAAAGTAAAGAATAGAACAGTAGTTACTAAAGCCTGGGAAGGGTGTGGTGGGAGGGGAGCTTAAAGGGGTACAATGGGATAGGAGGAATAATTGCTCATGTTTTATAGCATAGTATAAAAACTATGGTTGATAATAAGTAACGGAACATTTCAAAATACCTAATAGAGAGGATTTTGATGGTTCCTAACACAAAGAAATAAAAAATGTCTGAAGTGACAGATATGCAGCAACCTGATCTGGTCATTGCACACTGTACATACGTATTGAAATGTCACACTATATCTCATAATATGGACAATTACTATATATCAATTTAAAATACATATTTTCTTTAATAAAAATTATCTTAAACATATTTTTGTCCACAATTCTGGTCTTTCTGGTGCCTGATAAGGTTTCTGAATTTTGTATTTTATAGTGCTTTTTATTCATTATTTTCTAGTGCATTCGTTATTCTGTTACTATGTGTGAACTACGTGTAGGAAGACAATAGATTTCACAAGTACAATCCATTCCAACCACAATTGTCCATCAGTATCCACCGGGGATTAGTTTCAAGTCCTCTAAAGACACTAAATCTGCAGATGCTCAAGTCCCATATGTAAAATGGCACAGTATTTGCACATAACCCATACCCTGCTGTGTATTTTATGTCATCTCTAGGTTACCTATGATACCTGAGACAATGTAAATGCTATGTAAATAGTTGTTATGCTGTATTATTTAAGGAATAATGACAGGGAAGCAAAAAACCTGTACATGTTCAGTACAGAAACAATTGTCTATGTCTGAATTTTTCTCTGTCCTCAGTTGGTTGAATCCATGAATACAAAGGGTCAAATGTAGTATTTTACAGTCCCAATATTTTTCCTCTAATCATGATCCTCTAGACTTCTAGGATAATATGCAAGATCGGAAGCCTACCAATTAATAGAATGTAGACTTTGCTAAATTTGTGACTCCTCCTACACTTGTAGGAGCAGAGTATTTCTTGTCTCAACCCCTCACTCAAAAAAACCAACAGTCACATGGACTTTTGATTTGCCATTCAGTTTGGGGAATCTGCAGGAAAATTCTCCCTAAAGGCATGAAATTCTTCTGGTGTCAGACATGTCAGATTTATCCCTCTCTTGATCATAAGAGAATACTATATTTGTGGCCCTCCCTTCCATATGTGGTATGCATTGGTAGCTGCACTCTTTCTTGTAAAGATAGCTCCCTGTTTATACAAAAAGCAGGAAAAGCACAGGCAAACCCGTCCTCCTCTGGAGGGATCCTCCTGGCTGCCCCTATGAAATGTATGTCTCTTTAACTATGGAGGGAAAAGCTTGTTGCTTTAATATTTAGTAAGATTTCCTAGCAAGGAACTTACCCCTCCGTTATAATGAAGTTAAGCCCTGGAAACGTGGAGATGGATTTTATTGTTGTTTTACTGCCTCTGCCCTGCCAAGCCCTACAGCTCAGTGCCCTGTGCATCATGACAATTTTATTTTCTTTCCCCCCAGTTACCTTGTAGTTAGGACACAGGACCTTTTAACAGAGTCTAAGTCCTCCTCCTACAGGTCTGAAAGAATTTGTCAGCAACATCTATATACTGTGTGGAAATTAATTAAATAGAGAATAAAAAGGCCCATGAAAACCTTTAGTTGCTGCCAGTTCTCTTGAGGTTCTAAGGTTTTTATTAAATTTAAATTAAAACTAATTTGAAACTATACCCCATGACCCACACCACCACAAATTAGGCCATTTACAATTTCTCCCACTATATTAAAGTTTGAGTCTTTTTGTTTTACTCATACTTATTAGCATATATACAAAAAATTTTTCAGTTACTTAGATTTTTATGTAACATATAAACAAACTTTCTTTGCCTTCCCCTTATCTGTGACAAGCGCTATAAGCAGCCACAAGCAAAACTTTAATCACGAAGACTTTCTATTGGTGATAAGGACGAATATAGAACATGAGGAAATAGCCACTATACAATAAAAGCTTCTGACTAGTGAAACTAGGAGAGTCATACATAATGCACACAAAGCTACTCAACTTCAGAGAAAGGGCAACTTTTTATACTAATTCCTGATTAAGACACAAGAAAGAGGAAATAGAAAAAGATTCTAAAGCCCTATGCCCTTTAGCACAGCTCTCTTTGATTCGGTTTGAATTAGGTCACTATAGCACTAGGCCTCTGCCACACTAATACCTATTAACAGTTAACAGGGAGTTATTTTTAACTATAGCCCCACTTAGGAGATTATCACTCACACTAGGTTTTGAAAAATACCATTTCTGGGAAAAAATACCGATGCTGAAGAAAGGGCAAATGTTAGCTAAATGAATAAAGCTGATGTTAAATTTTCTCAGCACCATTGGTTTACTTCTCTTTGCAGAAGGTCTAAAGAAATTCCTACCACAGTAGAATCTTTGTGGAATCTAACTGCAAATACAAAATAAAAAATATTATTCATTAGGAACCATCTATTTTTCTTGAGTCAATTAGTTAGTATCAAAGGCTTCAGTTGCATTAAAAAATAATAAAACAGAGGCCACCATGTAAATATACTCCAATGTCATCTGCATATAACCACATAGCTAAAATTTAAGTTATCCCAATTTCCCTGAGATGCAAGCACTAATCACAAATGAAACACAAAATGTAAGCTTTAGCAGCATCCTTGTTAGCATGATTTAGTGAAATCAAACCAACAAGCTATAGACAAATCAGCTTAAACAGCTCCACTTCCCTTAGAAAGAATGTTAATTTATAACAACGAATCATGAGAAAGGGCAAGATACTTCCTCCTTTGCGCTTTATAAATTGTGCTGTAACTGCAGTGAGTGGGATGTCTTACCACTTTCAGCTTGATATCCTCTAGTTGGTAAGCTGCTCTCTTTTATACACAATATACTTAAAATATTTTTCAGTTTCATGTGATTGTATTTTTGACAGTTTGAATGAGAGATACACTATTGCAGTAAGTAAATATCAGTGAATATTGAGGTGAGGCATACATCATAAATAATCCTGTAGTGATCAAAATACTAAACTAGAAAGCATTTCAATTAATTCCTACCCACAACATTTCCCCATGAACATAATAAAATCAATCAATGAATACCTGTGGAACACTCCTATGAGCACAGCAATATCCTTGGTACTAGAAAACTATTAGATGGGTAGACATAAGTAAATATAAACAGCATGCTAAATTGGATAGAAAAAACAGGAGATGAAACAGAAGTTTATGAATATGCGAGTTATCAAAAGGAAATTGGCAAAGTCGTCACCATGAAAGATGACTTTGATATACAGTACTTAGTCTTTGAAAAATTAAGAATGACCATAAAGAAATGTATGCCCTTAACAATGACTCTTTGAAAGAAGTTGAGTAGATATATCTATGTTAAATTATATAATCTCTACATATCACATTTATATTGTATTTAAATGTTAATGGAACAGTCACAGAAATAGTTAACCCTGAAACAATTCTCAATACATTTAAAAATGTAGAGGTAATACAGTTTATACTTGCTGACCTCAGTGCAATTAAGCGTAAATAATGTCAAAGGTATCAAAATCAAAACAACAAAAATAAGATAGCACCTTATTAAAAACAATACACTTTGACCAAAAGGGTTTAGTCTCAGAAACATAAATAGCTCAATCACATAACAGTATCCATATAATCCATTACTTTAATTAGTCAAGAAGAAAAATTCAATATATCCCTTCTGACTTTTTTTGCAGCTTTAAATAATCACAAGACAAAGGATACATCTGTGATATGCTGAGTAATACCAATATTAAATAAAGCAAGGTTATACTTAAAGGCAAAACCTTTCACTTTCTCTATTGAAGTCTAAAGAAAACAAAGAAATTGCCCTAAATCCACCAGTACTACTCAACGATGTTCTGGAATTTAAGATAAGAAGTAATAGACACACACTGTTGAAAAAAATACTATTGCTTGTAAATATGTCTACCTTGAATATTCATTTAAGGATCACTGGACAAATATCGAGAACAATAAGTGTTTGCAGAATGGTGTCCATTTATTTAAAAAGTTTAAAAACAATGATAATAAGATTCTTATGAAATTGTAGAATATTTCAGACTCTAACCATTGAAGCCCCAATAAAATTACCATCAAACCAACACCAACATACTTAAAAAAAAATCCACTGTTCCAAATATTTGCTGTTGCTGGAAAAAAATATGATAAATGAAGACAGTGTATTTACATGTTTTCTAGGGTACGCAATGGGCAGATAAAAAATGTCAGTAACATGTCACAAATATATATTTTTAATGGTATCTCATTATTTATAACAGATCTAATCTTGTTCTTGAGACTTTACTCCTGATGTTGATAGAAGAAATCAGATTGGTATTTGGTGAATAAATTGACCTTCTTTAGTCTACTATACACTGTTACTGTAGTTACTTTAGGCAAATTATTCAATTCAAAAGTTAATGTTTCTATCGATATAGGAAAAATATAACTCCCAACCTGCTGGATGTCAAATGTGCCAGGTTTGTGGCCTCACATCTTTGAGGAATGAAGTCGTGAATCAAAGGAGGAAGGTAGGAGAGTTTTATTGGAAATAAGGGGAGGAAAAATAGCTTCTGGGATAGACTTCTGGGAAGATGGCTGAGTGGTGAGCAACAGAGAAAGAGCCTCTCCTATATTTGGTATCCAAACACTCACTTGGTGTCCCTAACCCAGGAAGGATCCGAAGTGAGAACTGAAGCCCCCGAGGGCAGTGAAGAGAGAAACTTCAAGGAAAAAGAAGGAGGAGGCAGGCAGTGCTTTCTCCCTGGGCCCAGACTCACTGCATGGGAAGAGCGGCTTGAAACTGCAGGCACACGGTGACTGCTGGCAACCAGAGAGGCCTCCACAGAGAACCGCACCAGTGGAGCGGTGTGGCGGACCCAGCAGACTGCAGTGGCCGGTGAGTTGTCCTGTGTTGGGATGAGAGGGTGGTTGGCCAGGAGACCTCTTGGAGAGCAGCCAGCTAAGCTCAAGACTCAGAGCAGCTGCTGGCTCCACCTAGTGGCTCCCAGCCGAGTTCAAGAGTTCAAGCCCGCAGGGGGCGCGGGAACTGCGGCAGGCTGGCAGGTGGAGGCTAGCCTGAACTTCAGTGGAAATAGGGGTACAGGTTCGCTGGGATCATCCTCTACCCCACCGTGGAGCTGCTGCTGGCTTTCTGGGATTGATCAGCTCAGATCGGAACTCTGCCCACATTGTCTACCAGTGGCAGCAGGGACACACCTTAAACAGGAAAAATTTATTTTTTCTTTTTCTTTTTTTTCTCTTTTTCACTTTATTGTCTTCCTCTCCTGTTTTATCTTTTTTTTTTGTTTTGTTTTTTCTTCATTGTTTGTTCTGTTTTCATATGAGTGTGAACATGGTTTCTAGTTTTTTTTGTTGTTGTTCTGTCCTGTTCTTGTTTTTATTTCTTCCCTTTCCCTCCTGTCTTCTGCACTAGTTTTGCAAAGTTTGCAAGATCCTCCTTTGTCCTCCAGCCTTGTTTCTAATCTCTTTCTTTTCTTCTATTTCTTTATTTTTCCCCAAGCCCCCTTTAAATTTTCTCTCCTGAGGGTAAAATTGCCATATTGAAGGCTTATTTACTGCATACAATTTTCTGGTTCATTTTAGATTTTGTTATATAACCACAAATCTAGTTTGTACAGTTAAAGGTGGCAAATTAATAGTTGCCTCAGTTTGTCATTTTCTAGGCTGTGTTGGATGTTATTGTTATTGCTGACTATACCACTTTAACCAAAGTGACGTAATCGTTCCAACCAGTTGTTCTTCCTGAAATACCCAGATTGAAATTGCCTAAGGGTCATAAAAAATACTATAGGCCAGTGCCAAAGAACCAGGGGCTGGGTCAGATAGGCAGCAACTTCTCATCCCCAATAAAGAATAGCTCCTGCATTTCCAAGAGGGGTCCTAAATATGGGTCCCATTAAGGTCTTTTGTCGGGGTAATTTATACAGCAAAGTCACAATGTGGGTACAACATGGGTCAGACTACAGTCAAACTATAGGATTACAAATAATACTATTCCAACAGGGAAATGAGTCACTTAGCAAGGGTACATGGAAAGAACAAAGGCATTTTGGGGAAGGGATGGATCCGCTGTTCTGGTCAGCCATCTATGCACCTGATGCCTATCTGGCATCATTGGATCAGGTGTGCTAAATGCAATATAATCTCAAGTTACTAATTATCCCCTAGGGAGGCATGCAGGCCTATCCATTGTATCTCCATCTTGAGGCCTGCCCTTCTTTAGATATGCCTCCAGCCACAATTTTGATGTCTTTATTTTTTGTGCTGACTCCCTGTGGCCCCAGTCACTCTCTGACTGCGTATTGATTTCTAACTTAGCTGTCTAGAACACTATCAGGGCTGTTTCTCTTCTTTTGTGAGGGTTTTTTCTTCCCTGCTTCTTCCCCAGAAGACACCTGGATGCATGGGGCAATTTACAGAGCCTCCCTATGTAGGGAGAAGTCTTGATTGAGATGGTTTGCTCACTTGGGGGTTTTGGCTAGTTGATGACCTGTGATGGATGGTTTCAGCCTAGACAGTCTTGCACCAGAATCTACCAAATATTGCTGTTCTCTTCTGGTTCTCTCCCTATCATGTCTCTCACTTGTTATGCTTCCTTCACTCCATTGTGTATCCCAGAGAACTGCAAATTCATCTCATCTTCCATAACTTCTCTCCACACCAGCATAGAGGATTTTCTTTGCAAAGTTATACCTTAATACTCTAAAGAAACAGAAAGTCTTCCAAAGCTAAACTTCACTGGATATTGTCACTGTGAAGAAAATAATTTTTTCATCGGAGAACTATGTATTGTCTACACTCCAGAGGGCCTGTTGGGATTATCTGATTCTATAGGTGCTGTTTTACAACTACAAATTGGGGATAATGATACCAGTGCAACTTGTATATATGTAAATTCTGTCCTGTCCAGAATAGATTCAATTGAGGCTGACTCAGCTGGATATCTTTTTGATGCTAAATCTTTTTCGCAGCCTGTTTTCCTCCATCTGTTCATCATTATAAGGCTCTTTAATGGAAAACATAGCTTTGTCCCCATACATCTATTTCAATATTCTTGACCTATAAATTTGTTCTTCGAATTCTCTTTTGAAACTGTTTTAACTTTTCCCTGGCTCCCTCATTAAGTTGAGTTAAATACAATCTTTGAATTATGCTCATTTTTATGTCTATGTGAAAGTCTTGATTTTACCCTATATGGAAAGTTATCTTTTCACACCATTGCCCTATACTCCAGTATCCTTTACAAATCTGTCCTGTCATCTCAGAGGCAGAGGCACCAGCACCTGGAGAGGTGCATCTATGGGAACTTCAGACGACTGAAATTACCCTGCAGAGGACATCTGAAACAAAGAGGAAGTTATACTGCCCCATACTGTGTGTAAGGGCTTAATAGGAAAGAATTATCCCCTCATATTTTTCATCAACTATGAAAAATAAGATGTAAAATGATATTTTTGGCTTATTTTAATAAACTGTGTTCTGTAGCAAGTACATGAATTTATAGTCAGCAGGGCCCATGAGGCAGACCTCAAAATAAATATTTTTCCCAACAACAACTAGGTGGTAGGAACCTCATTTCAGTGACAATGTGATGGATTGATGTAATGCAACAGAATGAGTACACTGATTTCTCAATGCTGGGAATAGTTGATGTCCTCAGAGCATTTTACCTGTTGTATAGTAGTACAACATACCATAAAATAGCTAATATTTATTGCCCAGAAGGAGTTTATCCTAATTTGTGTCCAAGAGCACATCAAGAGAGCTTCTAAGATTGAACAGAACTCTGGCATTTACTGACCCATCGTTGTTGACATAAAGGCCCTTAGGTATAAGTGAATCCTTTCTAACCAGCTCAGAAAAATAACTCTACTGCATCCATTAGACAAGTAGATATTAAGATGCGTTTTTCTTCTATAAAGTGTTCACCCTTTACCTTAAGAGGTAATTTCCTGTACAAACTGCTGAAAGTGAATCCCAGTGGTTATGTTCTTTGATACATTGGGTTTGGTGAGATCCAAGAATAAATCATGTCAAGAGTAGGGGTTACTCGCTACATTTGGACTCATCCTTAAATCAGTAGGACCAAAACATTAACAACGTTGAGAATTGTAAAAGACCTAAGTAGAAACTTGACCATTATATATTTGCCATCCACAATAGTGAAAGTAAATCTTCACTAAAACAATATATCAAATGCTTTGGTAGTGACACAGAATGCTGCAAACCTGAGAAAGGTATGGAGGAGATGTTTAAATAATATAGTTCATAAATTTGCATTGTGGTAAAGAATGTGTAGGCAATATTTTGGAACAAGAAACGTCTCCCAAATCTAACATAACAGAAGCTAGGGATCAAAAAATTGTTCTGTCAGATGACCACATGCTATGTAGTTTTTGAACGTAGTGAGTAGAATTATGTTCCTAGAACAAACATCTGACAAGGGGTTAATATCCAGAATGTATAAGGAATGTAAAGAATTAAATGGCAAAACTCCAAGTAATCCGATTTTAAAATGAGCAACATACCTAAGTAGACATTTCTTAAAGAAAGATATACAAATGGTGAACAGATACCTGAAAAAATGTTCAGCATCACTAATCATCAGGGAAATGCAGATGAAACCCACAATGTGCTATCACCACACTCCAGCTAGAATGGCTATTATCAAAAAACAAAAGATAACAAATGCTGGCCAGGATGTAAAGAAAAAAGAACCTTGCACAGTTGGTAAGAATGTAAATTGGTACACCCGTTATGAAAAAGTCTGTATAGCTTCTTCAAAAAATTAAAAATAAACTATCATAAGATCCAGCAATCCCACTACTGAGTATATATCCAAAGGAAATGAAATCAGTGTGTCAAAAAGACATCTGCACTCTCGTGTCTATTGCAGTCCCATTCACAAAAGCCAAGGAACAGGAACAGCCTAAGAAAATGTGGTACATATGCAGTGTGGGATTCTATTCAGCATTTAAAGCAGAAAAAAATCTTATCATCTGAAACAATATAGTTAAGGCTGAAGAATATTATATTAAGGGAAGTAAGCCAGGCACAAAGATTCAAGTACAGTACCCCATGATCACACTTATATAAGGAATCTAAAAAAACCATATTCATAGAAAGTAAAATGGTGGTTGGCACAGGCTGGGGGTGGAGGAAGGGTGGATGTTGATCAAAGAATACAAAAATTAATTAGAAGAAATAAGTTTAATAGATCTATTGATCATCATGGTTTATGTTCAATAACCATATATTGTATTAACAAAAATTGCTATGAGATTTTAGCATCCACGTTACTAAAATGTATGCATTAATACATATGTTAATTGACTTGATTCAGCCATGCACATATCAAAACATCACGTCTTCACTAAAATATATAATTTATATTTGTGATTTAAAAAACTAGAAAAAATGTTTTAAGATTGTGCTTCCTATAAAAATATGTACAAGTCTTAATATTCAGTTGTGATCTTACTTGCAAAAAGCATGCTTGAAAATGTAATCAAGGTGAGGTCATATTAGATGGAGCAGACTCAATTGCTTATAAGAAAACAGAAATTTTAATACGCATATCTAGGGAGACTACCACATGAAGATACAGAGCACACAGACTCAGGGAGAGCACAGAATGACTACTAACTAAGGCAGAGTTGACAGAGATGTGTCTACAAGCCAAGAAATGACAAGGGTTGGAGGCAACCGATGGAGTAGTACTCTGCCACAAAAATGATAAGCCTGTCATTAGTAAGAAAATGGATGCACCTTGGGACCACAATGTTAGGTAAAATAAATCAGACACACAAGCTTAAATATCACATGACTTATCTTATATGGGACACCAAAATATAAACAAAAACAAAAAACAAAAAGTAGATAATTAACAAGTAGGGAGATAGATCTTTCTCAAATGGGAAAGGGATAAAGAGATAGAGGGAAGTGAGAGGTAAAGGAGAGGAAGGAAAGGAATGAAAAAAAGAATGAAGCTGTGTCATGTACATGTACCAGCTCCTTGCAGTGAATGTAAACCTTATGTACTAATAAAAAATAAATGAATTTTAAAAAAGAAATTAGAAACAGGCAAAAAATTATCTTTCCCTATAGCCTTCAGAAGATACATAGCCCTACTGATACTTTGATTCCAGACTTCTACACTTAAGCTGCCTACTTTTTGATACTTTATCACAGCAGCTCTGGAAAACTACAGCAACATGATTTGTTCTGTGACAGCAGGAAATGGCAATATAGTGGACCCCCAAAATTCGCAAGGGCTATGTCCCTAAAGCACCCACGAATTAGAAAAACTCCAAATTTCAGATATGGTCAGAAAAATGCCTACAAGTGCCTATTTTTATAGTTAAAACCTAAATATGCTATGTCTCCCACAGTTATGTAACTTAATTTAATAATATACTGTATTTTATTAGCCTTGGAAGGTTCAGGGTATTTTGGTGGCATCTTAGGGATGTTAGGGCTTTAAGAAGAACAAAACCAAGAACATTCCAGATAGCTACACACGGCGGTGTGTTTACGATAAATTTTGGGGGTTTCTTCAAACAATTTTAGTCAGAGTCGAAGGAAAAATCCACAAATGACTGAGGCTGCGAACTCTGAACCATGATTTCACCGGGTATGCTGTATTTACCAAAGAAAGTTGAATACAGCCCTCCCACTCAGCCTCTATTCCTAGACACCAGTGATGGGGGAATGAGCTCAGGTTGTTGTTCTCATTTGGGAGCTGAAAGGCTTTGCATTAAGTGGGAGGAAGAATTACACTAAATGTGGAAGGGGATGAAGAAGTTGGCTTCTTCAAAAATGAATGATTTACCATTTAATGTCTCATCTGGACTGGAAATTATATTGCGGTTTACCTAAAAACAGAAGAACCTCACCCTAATTGGGTTTATAAGGTCCAAGCACCTTTCCTGAATTTTTTTTCTTGATCTTCACGACCCTCTCTGCTTTCCTAGATGCCAAGTTCACCCAGCAGTCACAGACAAAGCAAACTGAGCACTTTCCATAGTTTCACTGCGTTTCTCAGAGAAACTTCCTCATAGGGAGACACTCACTCTGATGAACTCGTTTGTTGAATTGCTAAATCTTCTCTAGCTTCTCTTTTTCTCCAATTTTCATCTTTACAAACTGACATTTTTTGGTTCCATGTTGAATTGAGACAGGTTCTTCAGAATTTGTCCAAGTTCACAGTAAATCTTTAGACACATAAAAGGGAGAAAGGACAAATTTTGTTTGGTTGACTTCACTTAGCCAGTGAAGGAGGTTGACAGCTGAGGAGCCCTGGGGTGGGAGCTATAGCCAGAGGAAGTCGAGGCAGGGAATTGCCTCGCTGTTGACAATTGCTTCTCTGAGTTTATGGTGGGAGCAGCACATTTACAGGGGCAGTATCCATCTCCATCCAGCAGGTGGCTCGCCCCTCACAGCAGCGCTGGGCTTTCATCCACTTAAAAAAAGTCCTCTAGCAGGATCACTGTCCCATGTGCCATTTTTCATTTGCTCAAGTGAACGTTTTACAGAATGCACTGCAGCAAGCATGTATCATAGGCGTTCCCAGAGGCTGAAAGTGTCTCCAGTGTTGTATGTGCTAAGAGAGGTTAAATAACACAGACCTGTCCAACAGCAAGATCAGAGCACCTGGCTTGCAAGGGGATGCCAGAGGGGAGGAAAGACACGTTGTTGGAAACTGAAGCGTTTTGCCACAATGTTTGGTGCTAAGTCTTGGCAGCAGTGAGAAATCACATTTTTTCCCACCCATTTATCCAATATCTGCTGCTGCAAAAGATTAAAAGAATTCAACATGAGGACCAATAAGAAAAAAAAAATGATCACAGCAAGAGATCATTGTGATAAAATCACTTCGTTGTATTAAACTAATCCCTGCACCATAAAACTGGGTGTCTGGTGAAAGTGCTTTCAAAAAACAGTGGATGAAGATATTAAACTGTATCATTAAAACAGGAACAAAATTGTCAGAGCCTTAATTTTTGCCTATTAAATGAAAGGGAAATGTCTCTTGAAAGGCTTTAGCAAAGTTTACAAGCATATAAAAGGTCTGAAGAAATAAGAACATAAAGATATGGAGCGATAAATAACCATGCATTCAACAAATATATACACATTCCTGTGCCAGCCACTGGGATACAGCTATGAATAAACTCAAACCCTGGCCTCATGAAGCTTGTAGTCTAATGAAGTCAAGTATACATGGAAAAGGTATTCCCGCAAACCATAGTTATGTGAACTAACTTATGTACTATAAAAGAAATAATGATAATAATAACATCTGAAAAGAAAATACAGGTGCCAAACAATATATATATATATATATATATATATATATATATATATATATATATATAATTTCCCTGAAAATAAGGGAAATAAGTGGAAAATAAGCCCCAGTATGGTTTTTTAGGGCATTCATAATATAAACCCTACCCTGAAAATAGGCCCCAGCTCAGATTTTCACCAAGATGGATGCATTTAGTACCTGCATTGCAACACACAACAGATGTATTGAATTATAGCACAATGATATTAACATATAATTAAATACAAATAATATTACTGACATTAATATTTAAAATAAATGATAATATAAATTAGAATTAAGTGTTTGTAAATACAAGAGCAGGAGCCTTCAGACAAGAGGTAAACACCTATGTAAATAGACGGACTCAAGACTCATTGCCAAATGACCAACCAGAGTACAGTCACAACATGCAAATAACGTGTACACTTGATAATGAACAGATGTGATTGTGTCTGGCATGAATCTTCATAATCCCATGTGTTGTGTGTTGTAATGGATGTATTTAATGCACTAGTGTGAAATAGAGAAACGTTTTCTGAATTTTGGTGCCTGCAGTGTTTTGTCTCTTTTGTGTGGACTATCACTCTTAACTGTCATCATTTTTGTTGCCACTCCTGTCTCGTAAGCCTTCAATTAACACTTAATTTAATGAAAACTTTGTGAACCTAGCCTTCAAGAGGTCGTGGATAAAGAATTTATGGGATTAAAGTCACGCACAGTGGTGTTGCCAATGGTCTATGAGTTGGCTACAAGGACATGAAGTGCTCTTTGAAGAAAAGCTCTATGGCTGGAATGAGAGATTGGGGCCAACAGTTCTACAGGAAATGAAGTCACAAGAAATTCAGGCCAGAATTCGTGTTTTGGAGAGTTGTACCCATGTTCCAGAAGAAGATGAAATGACTGTATTTAAATAAATGTGGGTTTTTGTACATGAATAAGTGAATAAATGTAGATTGTTATACATAAAAAAGATATCCCCTGAAAATAGAATATATATATACATATATATATATATATATATATATATGTATATATATATTCTTACATATATACATTTGTTTTGCCTCCACAGTCACCTTAGAAGGTGTTATTTGTTCCTTACTTCATGAACAGGGAAACTGAAATACAGGGAAGTTAAGAACCTTGTACAGAGTTACAAGTCATGAGACCAATAAATGGTAAATCCAGTTTGAATCCATTCTGCCCCCAGATTTTATGAGAATAACCAGGGATTTATTGGAGAGTAAACCATGAAGACCTAATTCACAGAAGTTAGAGAAGGGATCAAGAATGCTTCCTTTAGCAGTCATTTTGAAGCTGAGACCTGGAGGATGGCAGGACTCTGGACAGGGGCCAGGGGTATTCCAGGCAGAAGGAAGAGATGAGCCCAGGCTGTCAGAAGTCTCTAATTCTATGAAATACAAGAATTTTCTGTGGGTACAGCATGATGAAGTCATTAGACCTCATAAGTCTGAAACTGAAGCAGAACTAAGATTATGCAGATCCTTCTATGTGCCAAGAACTTTATATTTTATCCCAAGTGCAAAGAAAAGACTGAAAAAATATGAGCAGAGAATTACATGTTTCCACTTTTTGTTCTCAAAACTCACTGTATGGAAATCTGGAGACTCCTCAAAAAACTAAAAATAAAAATTCCATGCAACCCAGCTTTTCTCCTTCTAAGCATCTTTCCAAAAGTATTAAAGACATCATATTACAGTGATACATGCATACCGATGTTTATAGCAGCATAATTCATTATCCATCAGCGGACCAATGGCTAAAGAAAATGTGGTTTCCATACGTAGTGGAAGACTACTTGGCTATAAAGAAGGATAAATTTGAGTCATATGTAGGAAAATGGATGCAACTTGGAAACATAATGTTAACTGAATAAATCAAACACATAAGCTTAAATACTGTATGGTTTCTCTCATATGAGAAATACAAAGTATAAATAACATAAAGAGCAAAATAAAAGACAGATAAAAGGAAATAGGAAAATAGATCTTTTACAAATAGTAAGGGGACCAAAATAATCAGCAAAAGACAGAACAAGCTGTGAGGAGGAAATCTTTCCAGTTTTAAAAAATGGGCAGTTCCAATATTATTTAAAATTAGTAGAGGGGCCGGTGAGATAGTTCAGCGGCGAAAGCGCCTGCCTGGTAAGCGCAAGGGCCCAAGTTCAACTCCCGGTCCCCACATACGAAAAAAGGGCCGGTGATATTGCTCAGCGGCACAGGCACCTGCTGGCGCACAAGGTCCTGAGGTCGACCCCTGGTACCCACAAAAAAAAAAAAAGAAAAAATTAGTAGAATGAAAGCTCTCAACTCACTTCTAAAACAATAACTTAAAGTGAGAGGAAAAAAGTTTTTAAAAAGTTAAAAAAAATAAAGATAAATTTTATCATCAGGAAAAAAATTTAAATATCATTATGTGTATATAAAATGTACCAATAAAATAAAAAGTAACAAATCATCATAGGAAATGTGGAGAAACACCAAACGTTACATAGACACACACACACACACATACACACAGAAAACATAACTCAATTAATATGAATTTGAAAACTCTAAAGTAGATAATTAGAAATGGCTAGAAATATCTTCAATTTAGCAGTTGGGAGTCTGTAAATATACTACATAAAGTCTGAAAATAAATGATTAAAGAGAAATAAATAATCAGTGAGATAGTTCCCAAAAATGTCAATTAACAAATTTTACCATTTTATTAGTAAGAAAATAAAATTATTTGTAAACTGACAGTAAAACCATAATTATTGAGACTATAAAGAATATCTATAGTAAGTCAAAATCCAGCATTGTACTGAATGGTATAGCACCCTGGAGAATAAACTAAAGAGAAAAAAATTTCAAAAGAAGAACAATTATAGGAGCCACTACATTCAGATTCTAAAATGTATCATAATCCTGATATAATTAAAACTGTGTGAAAATGCCATGGAAAAATAATGAAATCTACAGAACAGGAGATAAAAATCCCAAAATGACTAGATACCCCTACTAAATGATTAAAATGACATTTTCAGTCATTAAGGAAAGGATGACTAACAACCAAACACTAATCTTTACCTCAGCCTATAAACCACAAAATAATAGTAATAACAGATACGTATTTCACCATTAAAAAATGAAGTAAATTGTGTACTAAAAATGGCAAATATTTGGGAGTGGAAGGTTCTAAAGAAAAATCATATTAAAAACTTTCACATACCAATAAAATCCTAAAGAAAATATAAAGTCAAACCATAGCCGACATGGTAACTTGCAACCTATAAAACATTGAATTAGAATTAGTAAATGTGGATTTTATTTTCAAATTTTAAAAATGACAGTAAAGTGGTAATCCATCACAAAAACATGGCCAAATGTCATGGAATAGTAAATACGTAAAAAAATAAACTTTTTGATAAATATATATGATGTTCCATTTTACTAATGATGAATGAAATATGAATAAAACTACAAGAAAGTAGTATTAAATAAGAATATAAACACAGTGATTAAATCACTCAGTGTTGTTAGGAATACAAGAAAATATTCTCCAACTCTGTTTATGGAGTACAAATTTTCGGGAAGAAATTTTCTAAATATGTGGTTTTGGAATTGTGCTTCTCTATGAGAATGAGAAAAACAGACTAGCCATAAGCTTCTGCTATCATTCGGTTAGTAAAATATGTATAATCAAAGTACAATTCAGAGGTTATTTTTTATGACATTAGAAAAATTTCTAGAAAAGACCAGAACAAGTACAATTAATTTGTACTTCATTTCTATACAGGCTTCACTTTAATTAATTCTATTGCTGGATAAATAATATTCAGTTGTATTGCCTAGTAAGTAGTTAAGGAAAAATGCTGAACTATGTCAAAAATCCCAAAGCATCCTGTTTGAAATCTCAGCTGTTGGTAGGCAATAAATTAAACAGTAAGATCACTAACATTTCCCAGATATTGTGAACAATAACTTTAGGTAATGAAAATGACAAGATTAGCGGCAAGCACCTGCGTCTTATTTCTTTTGGACTGCTATAACAAAATACCGTAGGCTGGTGGCTTATAAACAACAGAAACTTCAGAGATGGCCATATTTTTTTAATCTCATGTGGTAGAAGGGGCACAGGGTATTTCTGGAGCCTCTTTTATAAATCCCAATTGTGAGGGTTCTACCTTTATAATCTTATTCACCTCTTAATATTTTACTTTTGAGGGATAGGACTTCAAAATATAAATTTTGGGGGGCACACAAACATTCAAATTGTAGCAATCTGTAAGTACACATAAACATATGCACACACACACACACACACACAGGAGAGGCAAGAAGGAAGGAGAAAATGAGTAATAATAATTATTTTTTAATTGTAAAACTTTAACTTCCAGGTAAAGCTCTAAAATGAACCAGGATTTACCAAAACCTTTAAAGCATTGGTTGAATAGCTAACCATTTTTTCTTAAAAAGTTATGATGTTTGAATGTAATATATGTTGCTAAATTTTATATTTTTCTTTGCTAAAAAAGTAATGTATGTCATTGAAAGAAACTTAGATATTAGAAATGAACAAAAAGGGCCGGTGAGATGGCTCAGTGGCGTAAGTGCCCGCCTGGCAAGCACGAGGTCCTGAGTTCGACTCCTGGAATACGGAAAAAGGGCCGGTGATATCGCTCAGTGGCACGGGCGCCTACTGGCGTGCGACATCCTGAGGTCAACCCCCGGTACCCACAAAAAAAAAAAAGAAATGAACAAAAAGAAGAGAAAATATGATCCAAATATACCCACTGTCAATATTTTATGCATATGATTAGTATTTGTATTGACATATGAATTCATATTGTTCTATAATACTCCTTCACAATTTCATAAATATATAATAAACAAAAGTAGGTGAGTTCATATTTTTCTGTGCACACGTTTTGTGAATTTTTAAAAAACATAATAATAAATCATAATCATGTGCCGTGCCATTAAATATTCTTTTAAAATATTTTAAATTGCTCTGTAATTTACTATTTAAGATAAAAATTTTCATAGATCTATCTTTTTGCATATCCATGGACACCTTCAGAATAGATTCTAGAAACTGAAGAATTTAGATTGAAGGGCTTTAACATTTTTAGGCCTTTAGTGAACAATATTCCCCTCTGACTCGAAAGGCCCTCAGGCAGTAGC
Organism: Erethizon dorsatum; assembly: GCA_028451465.1. Classification (NCBI taxonomy): domain Eukaryota; kingdom Metazoa; phylum Chordata; class Mammalia; order Rodentia; family Erethizontidae; genus Erethizon; species Erethizon dorsatum. The sequence continues at coordinate 22,930,113 of CM051824.1, forward strand.
TAACAGAGTTGGGTTTGTCCTTTATGTTGAGATGAATAATGCATGGCAGTAAAACACCAGTCTGCCGACACTACCATTGAAGGCCGATGATTGATCAGATTTGATTGATGGGAGCTCTGTACGCATAGAGCATGTTGAGAGATCCCTTGTCAGGGGCTCCGCTGGCTCCTGGCACCGGATCTCGCTGCTTCTAAAACACAAGTCACAAGTGTTGTGTTGTTTCATTCTTCGCCTCTCGTGTCTTTGTGTTGAAATGCAGCCTCCATGCCTCATTTAGTATGCAGAACAACAACAAAAAGAATCAACTTACTCATATGTGTTTTTTCTGGTATTAAAGATGCATAAATAAGTAAAATAATTCCAAGTAAATAAGAGTTGTATCATCTTCACCATATGAATTATTTTTGTCAATTGTTTAGCTTCTTAAAATCAAGCTTATTTCATAGTTGCTACCGTTTTCTCTAACTCAAACCCATGCTCCATTTTTAACTTCTAAACCAGTACATGTCCATTGTTGATTTCTCCAAATGAATATTTAAAGTTATTCAAATCCTACAGCAAACTCTGACCATTCTTTTTCCAGGCTCAGATTCTTTCATGATTTCGTGGATTTTGTCAGATATTCTCTGAAATTGCCCTATCTTCTTATTTCCTGTCCTTTCCATTTTTGCAGAAAATGGACCTAATATAGTGTACATTTGCCATCACACTTTCAATATAAATCTCAATACAAAAGGTCTATTTTAATTTAAATAATATGAAATTCTGGTTGAAAACTTCCTATGTGCTATATACATTATGTTAAGTATTTCTTAATGTTTTAGTTTGTTAAATTTTAAAAATAATTTTATGTGATAGATACCATTTTAACCTATATTTCGTTGATAAGAAAACTGAGTTTTATATGAATAAATAACTTGCTTGGAATCACAAAACCAAGCAGAAGCAGAACCAAGATTGAGATACAGGGCTGTCTGATTCCAAAATCCATCCTCCAAACACTATGCATGACTGCCTGGTACTAGTCAAATTGGACAGAGGATGGAGGATCTGGACCTACAGATTTGTCTTTAATAGACTATGGCTAAACTGAGAGGATGTCATTACAAAAATTAGATTCCAAAGAAGGTGGCCTCTCTCTCTCTCTCTCTCTCTCTCTATGTCTCTCTCTCCCTCCCTTTCTCTTTCCCTCTCTCTCTTTCTCTCACTTCCACAACTCCTTGCCCTGATGAAAGCCAGCTACCAGGGCTGATGAGATAGCTCAGTGGTATAAGCACCTGCCTGGCAAGCGCGAGGTCCTGAGTTCGACTCCTGGTACCCACGTACAAAAAAAAGGGCCGGTGATATCGCTCAGCGGCACAGGTGCCTGCTGGCACGCGAGATACTGAGTTTGACCCCCCGGTACCCACAAAAAAAAAAAAAAAGAAAGAAAGCCAGCTACCATATTGTGACCTGCTTCATGGAGTGGCCCATGTAACAAGGAGCTGAAAGAGGGCTCCTGCCAACAGCTAGCCTTCCGTGGACAAGCCCATGAAGAACTACAGCCTACCAACAACCACAAACATAAATTTGGAATTGAATCCTTTCCCCAGTGGACCCTTCAGATGAGACCACAACGCCAACTCACATTTTAGTGCAACTTTGGAAGAACTTGAGGCAGAGATAAGCCATATGCAAATTTCTGACCTGCAGAATCTGTGAGATAATCAATGTTGTTTGCAGTTGCAACGTTTTGAGGTGATTTATTATGTTGAAATAGATAAGACACCAGCATTAGAAAAACACAGGAAATGAAAATTTTCCTATATAGTCAGTGGAAATGAAGTTACACAATCGTTCTGGAGGATAATTGTATGATACTTAATGTATGAATGCTTACCTGATAAGATCCAGCAATTCCACTCCTGACTATATGCTAAGAAACTGTTACAGACATCCAAAAAGGCTGTGTGCAAGGTGTCACAGTGTTGTTTTGGCAGCAAGGATTTCGCACCCACCTAGAGATCTATCTTTTAAAGAATAGATAAGTAAAATAAGATGAGTACATTGTGCTATGTAACGCTCTGTAATCGTTCTAAGCAGTGATCCGGCAAAATACATATTGTTTAAAAAGTGTTGATGAAAATAGAAAAAATGGCACAAAAACATAGCAATACTATGTAAGAAACATAAAAATAACATTAAATAACAATATATTTTTCAAGAATGTATACCTATACATACTTATACATACTAGTACCTGCATCAAATACTCAAACACATTAAACTAGTTGCTTTTGTAAAGCAGTGGGACTGTGGATAAAAAGACAAAATAAGAGACGAACATTGAAAGAGTGAATTGAATAGTGTGGAATCAAATCTTGGATATGACTAATTCAGTTCTGCTCTTAAAACACGAACAGACAAGCAAATAAAGGGTGTGATACATCCTTTTGTTTAGTTTTCATTTAAAATTCAGTTCAGGTGTCATCTCCAGTGTGCCACTTCATGATTCCCCTTCTAGCAAATCACTGGAAAAATGGAATTCATGTGAAGCACAAAGGTGCCTTTTCTTTAGCTTCTTTTATTCTGAAATTTCACTCGAAGGAAATGAAAGTTTTCCCAATGCCAGACCGCCAAAACTATCAGATACAAATCAAGAGATCATCGATTGAGTACTGAGGAAATTCAGGAAAAATATATAGGTGGGAATAAGTTGTGGTGAATTAGTGGAAGTATGGTAGGCTTTTTCACTTTCCAATATATGGGAGCTTGGAGAAAGACAGATTTATCAGGTGATGCAATACATTCCGTATTGATCAACCCAGTCAGTGTTTATTGACTATTAATTTGTGTAGCACATTGTCCCTCAGACACTTGGGGAAACATATTCAAAATACAGGAAAAATATGATCCCTGCCTTAAAGTAACTTATTTTAATTTTTGGTGGAAATTTAAGTAATATTGGCTAAATACAAAAAATGTATAATGGACAGAAATAAATGGGTAATGAGTTGCAAAACATCACAAAATGGAAAGACAAATTGTTATCCCCATGCAAAAAAGCCCTTGGAGGATTAAAAAGAATTCACTAACAATGAGATCGGTAATCCTATTTCATGGCTTGGTGGTACTTTTGAGATGTGATAAGTAAACTGAAAGGAACAAGAGATATATAGAATCTTTGTTTAGCCAACTTACACTAGGAGATTCTGACTTAATTCTCAGCTTTAACTGTTAAATAAAACTTCTTTTATCAACTGTACTTTCTCTAGAGCTCATTCTGTCAAAAGATAACAAGTTCTTGGGCCAATAGGCAGTTTTGAATAGAGCAGAAGAAAATAATCTTGTGCAATCAAATCAGAAATGACTGTCACTGCGCTGGGTAATAATATCCTGTTGGGAGATTTGGTCTTTTCAGGCAAAAGATTTTAAAGACACATCACATACATGTTTCTTATTATTTGCTTTTCCAACCACTAGCTTAGAGAGCAAGCTGTTTCTGACAAATAACAATTATCAAGTGTTCTAACAGCCTGGGGAATCTTTTTTCTTTATTAAAAATAGAAAGTGATTGATAAAAATGAGTAGTATTACTTAAAAGCATTAGAAAAAATCATGAAAGAGATGTGTTTCTTAGGGAAACAGTTTAGGAAAATATTTGGTTTTTATCCCATCTTGCAGTGCAGAACAGAGGATAACTCTCAGAAAGATGTTCTTTCTTGGCTAAAGTAGATAATGATAGGACTTCTAAATGGAGGTCTTTCCCCCTCTCCTCTATTTCCTCTTACTGTGTTGTTACAATGAAAAGCTAAGAAAACCTTTGAAGTTTGGGTTAGTAAGATTGTTCTTCTAACCTTAAAAGTGCTGGAACCGAAGGACCAAGGACCTGGTTAAAGTCCAGGAGTTGTAGTAGGACTGCAAGACAGGAAGTCCAATGAGCAGTATATATGCCTGAAACAGACAAGGTCTGCAAAGGAAATGGAAATGAAATCTGGGGCAAGACCAGACAGAAATAAATTAACAAAGTTCCTAAATGTCTTACTTCTCTTAAACCTTAGTACACTGAGAAAATGAACTTATTTTTTAATAAATCTGATTTAAACCGTGTGACTTCCTGTTCTATTTATATTATCTTACCCTTCAGGGAACATTCTTCCTAGAAGAAGACTCTTGGTTTGTATTCATTGCAAGCAGAGCCATCGCATACATCCTCGTCCCGATTAAATGTGGTATTAAAGCCTGTTTGTCTCTCTTCTGTTCCAGCATCTTGCTTTGAGCAGCACCCATGCTAATAACAGTCATATGTACTTAAAACATGATATTTTTCAAACCTATACAACTACTAATCAAAGAGGATTGTACTCATCCTCAAAGTAATTTTTTCTGTGCATTTTCCTAAAATGGATTGAATCTTCACTAATATGAGACTCGTCAACTGAAAAGCACCACCAGCCACACTGTTCTTACTGTGTGTGTTATGTGAGCCTGTGTGTGTGTGTGTGTGTGTGTGTGTGCGTGCAGTTTGTTCACATAAAACTGGGACAATACTTTTTGATCAAGCCAAGTCTCCAAATTGAATGCCCATATTTTCCCTCAAAAGAATACATTTATTGCTGCAATTGGGTCTTTTTCTGTTAAAGAGAACAAACTTGCAATTTACAAGAACACTCCCTGACATTGAAAACACAGAAACAATCTTGAACACCTACTTAATAATTTGCTCTTAAATAAATAGCTACAACTTGAGCTGTGATCTTTTCATTTCTACTGGGATGCTAATTACTATGGTACATTATTCTAAACTCAGTGTTTTAGGGTTCATGGCCTGCTGGGGCAAAGCAGGTTAATCTAATGGTGGCATCAAGGTCATTAAATGGTATGTGCTGCCAACCAGAATGAACATGTAAATTAGTTCAGGAAATGACACTCGTGAATAAGTGGGTATGATAATTATATTGGGACTTATTTACACTTCCAGACTACAAGTGGGCTATGTTCCAAAAGGTCATAGGCAGGTTAGTTACTGGTTGAAAACTCGAAATAAAACAGAAAAAATGCAATTAAATGCTGCCTAACGTCAGACTTGCCTATAAAATCTGTTTCACCAGCAGTAGCTAAGTAACTATACGTTTGCATTTCAGATAAACTTTCTTGGGGGTGTTGGTATTTTGGGGGGTTTTTCCTCAGTTTGTAGTGCAGGCTGGCCTTGAATTCACTATATAGCTCAGGCTGGCCTCAAATTCTCAGCGATCCTCCTGCCTCAGCGCCCCCAGTGCTGGGATTACAGGCATGTGCCACCATGCCCAGTTTGCATTTAACATATATGCAAAAGCAAAGTTGTTGTAAACCCCAATATATAGCAAAATAGAGAATACAAATGAAAAAGTTGAATGGAGGTGTGCACGTATGTATGTGTATAAAATTCAGGACAGGAAAACACTTATAGATTATCTTGCAGGTCTAGATATAAAATACTCTGGTCCTCTGCAACAACAACAAAACAAAACATACTTTAGGGATTGCCTTTTACACAGTAGCAATTGTTGCTATTAAAAGAATTGTTGCTAAAGTGATGGTACCCAAAACTTTCTTTATCTGGGCTTGGTTCCTCTCCCTCTGTCCCGGGAGAAAAGAAGAATCTCTAGCATAAGGCCCAAACTAACCTGTCTTCTCTTAGAATCTAGAGAGAAACCAGAACTCAGTGTCTGTGTGTGTGTGTGTGTGTGTGTGTGTGTGTGTGTCTGTGTGTGTGTGTGTGTGTGTGTGCTGTAGACTGGGGTGTGGGTGGGAATAATCCCTCACTTTGGCTTCATCCATACCTCATAGACAGCAAGCAAGGTTTCTACTCCATCTGATGCTTCAAATCTATGCTTTAAAACAATCCATTTGATAATCCTACAAATCAGTTATAAGATTAATCCCATTGTTATCCAACCTTAGTTGCAAACTTTAAAACTTAGTATATATCACAACTTTAACATAAATGTATAAAAATTGAGGATCCATTAAGAATTGTGGGCCATCCCTATTACATTATATTTTGTCTTCAATTTGTCATTCTAAAGTCCTTTTCTTCTTCGTAATTTGTCAGTATTAATTAGCATAATCGTTATAAATTATCAAATAAAAAAAGAAGCTTAAGCCACTGGCCAATGATCCATTTACTCCCTTTACTATAGAAACACTCCCAAAGTAAAGGAAGAGGGTAGAAGAGAGATATGGTGTGGATCTGGAATGTCCTCTAAGGCTCCTATGTTCATGGCCTAGTCCCAGATACAATGGGGTATGGAGGTGGACCTTTGGGGAAGTGACTGGCTCATGAGGGTTGTGACCTCATCAATAGATTGATTCACTGATGCGCTCACAGCTGAGCGCATTATTGGGAAGTGCAAGCCTGGCTGCAGGAAAAAGATAGTGTGTCCTGGAAAGACATATGGCATATGGCCCCTTCAGTCTCTCTTTCACTCTCTTTCTCTCTCACTTTCTTCCTCTCTCTCCTTCCTAGCTGTCATGAGGTAAGCAGCTTTCCTCCATCGAAATTCTGCCTCACAGAGGCTTCAAAGCAAGACCATGGACTGACACCTCTCAAACCATGAACCAAAATAAATCTTCCCTCCTTTAAATTGGTTTCTCTTTAGCATTTTGTCACAGCAATAAAAAGCTGATTAGCTCAATAAGCCTATTTAATCTTGTCATCTGGACTTTGGATAATTACACTAATATTTACTAAGAGAAAGAGTCTTCACCTGAAGAGAACCCTGAGCAGAACACCCATGACTAAAGAATTATTCATAATAAATAAACCAATTTCCTGATAATAAATGAATCTATGAATCTCTGCTCCCTCAAAAATGTCACATGAGCTATACAATAGCTGGGGCATAAACTGGTAATGTTATGTGATTTATTCTGTCCTTGTGTGAAAACCCCACAAGAGACTTATGTGGAAAGCTCATCTACTAGTCTAGCCAGAGAGAGTCTGTGTGATGTGAGGAAAGAACCGAGGGGAAAACCTTTAATTCTTAGACCTCTCTGCTTTGCCTGTGCCTTTTGGTTATCTACGGGAAGAGTAAGGAGCCAGACCATAGAAAAGACCACGAGTAGTGCCGGGACCCTCAGGATTAAGACCAATGATTGCTGGGAGTGGGAAATGTTTACACTTTATTTTCTTGTTTCTGATTCATATATACTTTTTAAAATAGGGAATAAATATGGCTTACAGCCATAAAAAATAGGTAAAGATTGAAGCCTGTCTCCTTTTTTTTTTATAGATTTAGTGAAGACCTAATTGTTAAGTACTTAATTGTTAATTAATATATGAATGATGAACATCAAACTTATATATGTTTTTGTATGTTACATATACTTAAGTAAAATCCAAATGTAAAAATACATGATTAATAAGAATTGTTCTTTTTTTTTTTTTTTTGTGGGTACCGGGGGTCGACCTCAGGACCTCGCGCGCCAGCAGGCGCCCGTGCCGCTGAGCGATATCACCGGCCCTTTTTGCGTATGTGGATCTGGAAGTTGAACTCGGGCCCTTGCGCTTGCCAGGCAGGTGCTTACACTGCTGAGCCATTTCACCGGCCCAAGAATTGTTCTTATATACCTTTTATTGCTTTGAGAAAAGGACATGGTGCATTAAATGTGAAAGCACTTTATAACCAACATAAGCTGATAAAATTTTTGTTTAGCTCCCTCTCCCCGTTTTACCAAAAGGAAGCATTTCTTTACAACACTAGGTTGTGCTTTCCCTTAGCCAATTTTAAAAGAAAGCTTACAGGAAAACACAAACTAACTTTTAAAACCATTCCCACAAATGTGTCTTTGTCGTAAATCTAAGTTGCTTGAAGCCAACCTATGCTTTTTAATGGTAAGTGTGGAAACACTTCCCCACATTATCAGTTCATTTATGCGACAATAATAAACAAAAGACACACTCCTCGACCTCTTCAAAGTTAAAGTATGGTGAGAGAGGCAGATGTTAAACCAGGGATTTTAGAGTTCTGATCTCCAAAACTACAAGAGAATAAATGCTGGTTGTTTTTTGCCAAAGTTATGGTAGTTAGTTCCAGCAGCCATAGAAACTAAAGCAGGGGTGGACTATCCAGAAGAGATGGGGGTGTGGATATGACTTCTAGGGAACAGTAGGTGACCAGTGAGTCAAAGGAAATGAATCAGGCTGTAATTCCTTTATAACTAACATGTCCTGCCTTTCATTTGTCTGGAAAGTCACCACTTCAGAGCTTTGTTTCATTAGCATGGTTCTGGGGTGAGCATCCATTCTTTGGAAAATATGCTCAGCCAAAAAGGCCCAAGTCCATGCAGCTGTGGTGGAATTACAATACTGTGACATAAGGTTAGTTACCTTATAGTTACAGTGTAATTAGTTCCACTTCATGTATATTACAAAACAGAAATATACCTCCCAGAGATTAGATGTAGGTTTTCTTTGTATAATTCAATTTCCTAATACAGATGCTTCTTGACGTGATAAAGTATAACCCAACAAACCCACTGCAAATTGAAAATATAGTAAGTGAAAAAGCACTTAATACACCTCACCTAATGAACACCTTAGCTTAATAACTCAGTACACTATCGAGTGCTGCTTATTTATTTTGCGGATCATGTGGCTGCCTGGTATCTCTCTGCTGCTGCCCAATATGAGAGAGTGGCATATCACACAGTGCTAACCCAGAAACAATTTGAACCTGAAAGAACGATTTCTACTGACTGTGTATTGCTTTCATACCATATTAAAATTACAAATATTACATTGAAACATCATAAGTCAGAGACCGTCTGTACCAGTATTCATCATCTCTACAGAAACATGATAAGCTCTGGGAGAATAATAAGTGTATGGGGGGAAAATGTACAAGGTAAGTTTGGGGAGCGAAGAAAACACTAGGTCATGCCTGGACTTGGATGTAGATCATATTAAGACTTTTTTTCATCATAAAGCCCGGGAAAGAAAACAAGGATTTTAACCAAGTGAATGATTTTTTCTGAAAGTCACTCTGGTTCATATACAAAGACCAGATAGTAATATAGTCAGAACGGAAGACCAGTTTAAGGCAACTGGATGTAATTAGAAACAGATTCAGAAGAGGACAAGATAAAGTGGGAAGAGCCAGGCTCCCTCTACTTAAGGGTTGTATCTCTGCCAACCACCCATGGGATGGTCCTCCCAAACCCCCATATTCTCTCTTGTACCAGCTTTTATCCTCAATGCCTTCAGTACCTGCACTATTGACCCAATACCTACATCTTCATTTTTTCCTGTCCTTACTCTCTGAGATATTTCAGTCCTCACAGGAAGCCTCACTCTAAACCTTGTAACTGCTCAGGACTTCTTTGGTTCTTATTTTACCAACTATTTTGCAAACTCTTTGAGGGTAGGAACCCAGTTTAACTTGGCTTTATTCTTCATTGTCTCCTGACTCCTCAAAGTACAGAGTTTTATACCTAATGAATGCCTACAGCATGAATAAATTATGATATTCAATTCAATAAGTTATTAGAGCCTAATGCTATAGAAAAGTTGAATTCATATACATAGTTTCCCTTTCTCTCACTTCATGTTGAATAGGAAACTTTTGATGGTATGATGAAGCAAATGTGCATCCAAGTCCAGCTGTGGACACACAGTGGACACAGTTGGAGTATCCTACATTGTTTGGCTTCTCATTGTACATTTTGCTGATTTTTTTCATTGAGATTTGCACCATTGCGCCATTGCAGATGCAGGAGCTTGGATCTCATCTCTGACCTGGAGTAGCCTAGAATCAGGAAAATGAGAAGGCCATTATATAAAGACCAGATTGTAATACAGTAATACAGTCAAAAGGGAAGACAAGTTTAAGGCAATTGTATGTAATTAGAAACAGTTTCAGAAGAGGGCAAGATAAAGTGAGAAGAGCCGGGCTCCCTCTACTTAAGGATTGCACTACTGCCAACCATCCATGGGATACATGCTGAAGGACTTAATTCTAATAGTAAGGGTCTACTTGTTTTGCCTAATTTATCTTGCTGTTTCCTTTTTTCATAGATGCCTCAGTGGTTTTTTTGAGATTTATAAATATAGTATGGAGAGAAATAGCTTCTTTTATTTTATTTATTTATTTATTTTTTAGACAACATCTGGATATTTAGTCCAGGCTGGCCTTGAACCCACGTTGTACCCCAAGCTGGCCTCCAACTCAGAGCCATCCTTCTGCCTCAGCTTCCTGAGTGCTGGGATTAGAGGCATTCACCACCATTCTCGGCTTTGAAAAATTTTGAATCAACTTAATCTCCTTCTAGATAAAAGAGCAACAATGTACAGCCCATGTGCTAAGATCATTCACTGCTTCCTTTTGATTTTAGGTATTTCTTCTTTCTAACATTTGCATTCAGTGCTTTTGCTGCATCTCACAAATTTTGATAAATTTTATTTTTATATTCCCTTAATTCAAAATATTTTAAATACCCTTGATAGTTCTGTTTTTACCTATGTGTTATTCAAAAGTGTGTTGTTTAATCTCTAAATATTTTAACATCTTCCAGCTGTCTCTTACCGACTTCTAGCTGAACTCCATTGTTATAAGAGCATACTTTGTAGGATTTTTATTCCCTTAAATGTGTTAAAATGTATTACAGCCCAAAATATAGTCTATCTTGGTGAATGTTTCTTATGAACTTGAAGAATAAAAGTACTCTTCTATAAAGTAATCCAGATAAGATAATCTATAAATGTCTACTAGATTAAGTTGATTGATGGTGATGATCAGTTTCACTATATCTTTACCAATTTCTCTGTCTACTGTTATGTAAATTATCAATAGAAGGGTGTTGAAGCCTCCAACTATAACAATGGATTTGGCTATTTCTCCTTGCAGTTCTGTAAATTTCATATCATATGTTGGTGCTGTGCTGATACCCATGTACATACTAAGGATCATCAGATCATCTTAGAGAACTGACCTCTTCTTAATTATGAAATGGCTTTTTTTCTCCCAGATAATTTTCCTTGTTCTGAAGTCTGCCTTATCTAAAATTAATAAAGCTACTCCCATTTCCTTTTGATTAGTGCCAGAATAATTTATCTTTGTTCATCCCTTTAACATTCAGTCTGTATATTTCTATTTAAAGTAGGTTCCTTATAAATATATATATAGAGAGAGAGAGAGAGAGATGACTTTAGTAATCTCTGGCTTTTAATTGATGTATTGTACTACCTCTTTTTGAAAATAAAATGTAAAAATTAGAATATAGCCACAGTGATTAATTCATGTATTATTTAAGCTGCCTGGGTGCTACGGTGACAGAGCAGTGGCAACAGACTATACATACGACCCACAAAGGCAAAAACACTTATTATCTGGATCCTTCAAAAACTCTCTTGTCAAACCCTGTTAGAACATAATCCTGTATAATTTGGGTATTTCAAATAATTCCTAATAATTTGGACTGCATTGTTTTTCCTTGCCCCTAAACTGGAACCATTCACCAGTCAAATGACATAAACATCGAAGTCACTATGAATTGTTTTTTACTTGTTGCACCCTCAAAAATTTAATGAAAATAACACATAGTCTCACTCTAACCTGTCCAGGTCATGATGCACAATTACTCGGGGTTATATCAGAGGTTATTAGATAGGTTTTACAAGGAGTTTCATGGTATGTTAAAGAAAACTTCTATCTAAACGTAATATATTAATAAAGAAATACTTTTGGATTGTGCATCACATTTTCTTCCCACCCACTAGACAGACGTAAGCCTGCATGAGTTTTCCATGTAGGCTTGAACCAGCTGACAAATTCTGGTGTTGCATTCACTATATGTTACAATTTAAATGCATGGACTTTTAAAAGAAATTCACGTTACTTCAGCAAGACAAATGTTGATTATAATTCTGTGGCTGGCAATAATGTGCTGACATCAGCTTTCATAAAAGAGCTTATCCAGGCACCCATGTTTCTCCCAACCACAGTGGCAACTTAACAGAGACCTAACATTGCTAACTGTTAATATACTATTGACCCACGGATATTGATGGTGACGGGGCCAACCATTATGCCACAATTAAAAGCTTCTTTCAAAGAAAAAAAGAAAAATGGCCCCAAATATACATTTTAAAATGCAGCATTAAATATTTATGAGAAATGCCCTCAAGATGCTGAGTTTAGCAGTTGCATAATGAAAGTGCTTAGAATTTGAGAGAAGGACTATTTCCCACTGTTGCACAATAAAGGAATTTTTAAGTGACCTATGCGTAAAAGAAAAACAAAAGGACGGGGATAGGGTGATTACAAATTAATAAAGCATGTAGTACGATTTGATTATCATCTACTGCAGCGTGAAATGAATTGGCTTTAATTCAGCTGTGCCTACTGATAGTTATCATCAACTTCCCTCTATGAGTGGCTGAGGAGTTGGCCTCAACAGGAGAGATCTGTGCAGGAGGTGGAGGAATGGGTGAGAATAAAGCAGGTCAGAGCTCTGTGTGGGGGCCAACAGCAGCGTTGACATGAAGCTGTGGTCAGCCTGCTTTGTGGCCCTGAAAAACAGAGCCACTGCCGAGACTGGCTATCAAATAAGAAAAATTTTCTGAGAAAAAAAGAGTACTTTTAAAAGACATAAAAACTCTTTATTTCATAGAGTCAAGTGAAATGGAGTTACAAGTGGCCTTAGAAAGCATCCAATCGAGTGGTTCTTGGTGCCAACTGAACACCATGATGGTTGTCCAGCACTTACATATTTCTGAACTCAACCACAGTACTGCTGAGTTAGAACCTTTTTTATTTATTTTTTTTGTGTGTGTGTGGGTACCAGGGGTCGAACTCAGGACCTCTCATGCCAGCAGGCGCCCGTGCCTCTGAACGATATCACCGGCCCCTTTTTTTGTATATGAGTACCTGGAGTCGAACTCAGGACCTCGCACTTGCCAGGTAGGCGCTTATGCCACTGAGCCATCTCACCGGCCCAAGAACCTTTGGCAATCAGGTCCAGGAGAGTCATTTAAAAAGAAAATCTCTGCTTGATAGGTTGTCAAATGACTATTATCATTCTTGCTGTCACTTCATTGCGAGTAGGTTGTATTTCTCCACTCCTTGACTTTGGGCCAGTCCATGTGACTTGCTTTAGACCATGACCATGACAGGTAGGCAAAAGTGACACTGTCATTGTGTCAGTGTCATACCTAGATTGTGAAGAAGTGACATATATTTCTGCTCACACTCTGTTGTCTCTACCACTCATGTAGAAAAAACTTTTCTGATAGCTTGCGCGCAGTCACAGAAGAAGGTCGTGCGGAAGAGAACCATCTCAGGCTTCCCAACTGCCCCACACATACACGGCGGGAGGCAGAGCCACCCCAGCCTCTGAGACTCAGATCAACCACCGCAGCTGACCTAGGGACATACGAAAGAGCTCAGCAAGACCAGCAGGACTTCGTTAGTACAGTCACAGACATGTGCCAAGCAAATGCTTATTGCTTTCTGTAGCAAAGATTTTTGTTTGTGACTACAAATTATGCAGGTGATACATAATAATACTCCCGAAAATCCAATAATCACTCATTTTTAGAAACTATTAACTAGTTTACAGGGTCAGTACACTATGAATCTGGACCAAACACAGTCAGATGTGGATTTTTGTAGATAAAATTTTACTAATAAAAATCTACTCTCATTCATTTACCCATTGTCTAGAGTTGCTTTCTTGCTACAATAACATTTTGCAAGAAAGTATAGACCTAGGAAGAATAAGTACTTCTGCCAATGTTACAAAGCACAGATTCTGCTTGAACTCAGCCCTTTGGATTCTTAATGCAGTGTTCCTTTCACAATGACACACACATTTTTCAACAAATTTGAAAATTACTATTTTAGAAAAGGGATTCTCAGACAGCGCTTTTATTTTTCTCTTATCTGTTCTCTCTCTATTTTTAAAACCTGCTCTAAGCTAGTTTTGTGATGAAAAAAAATTAACAGATTTTTACCAAGGCTATTAAATGAGAAAGTAATTTTTGTGCCCTTTTCTATGGGCTATGCACATTATAACAAAGGGCTTTATTTGGTCCCTCCAAGAATAGAAAGCTTTGTGTTTTAGATGCCAGAAATTAGCCAGTGCTGGAGGGATGTGGCTGTCTGCTGCACGCATGTAGGTACAAGGCTGACTTTGGCCTCTGTGCTTCAGAGAAGAAGAACAGTAGCCCGTAAATAGGTGAGTTAGAAGTTCTGCTAACCCAGTTATGAAAAGGCTTTGATGGATATCTTCCCATTCAAAAAGATTTCTTCCAGAACAATACTTAACTAATTCAACACAAGATATATTATTTGTATCCAAAGCTGCACGCTTGTTAATTCACAAGGAGTCAACGCAGTCCGTAAACATTGTGTTACAACTAAGATCAAAGATCTAAAACGAACTATCATGGATTGCTTTAATGACTCTCAATCAAGAGAGGATAAATACAAAATCAGGAGAAAAATTAATATTTGGTCAGAGAATTAGGAGAACACGGGTCAAATCTAAAGAGCATGCAGACAGACTGGCTATTTGGTTCTGTGAAATATTAGGTCTTCATTTATGTATTGATCTATAATATCTATTGATCTTTAAATCATTCAGAGGTCTTATTTAAATTAGAGACTGAGTTGGAACAATACAAATAAGGCCCACCTTGCCCCATAAATTTCTCTCCAGCCCCATCTCATTGAATTGTTTGTTGATCAAAGGCAAGAATAAAAATATCAACTAAACCAAAAATGGGTTGACAATCCATGTAGTGGTTTTTTTTTTAAACCTGTCTTTGTGTGTTTTGCTGTAACAGAGTAACGCAGAACGAATAATCTATTGACAACAGATATTTATTTCTTGTAGCTCTGGCAGTTGGAAACTCCAAGATCAAGGGGCTGGCAGATTCGGTTGTTTGATATGGCTGCTCTCTGCTCCCAAGATGGTGCCTTATTGCTGCATCCTACAATTCTGTGTCTTTACACAGTGGAAGGCAGATGGGCAAGAAAACCCAAATGTTATGTGAAGCCTCTTTTATAAATGCCTTAATCTTATTCATGAGGGAGGAGCCCTCCTGGCCTAATCACCATTTAAAGAAGGGGATAAATTCAAACTGTAGCAAAATTCAAATTCCAAATCCAATTAGAATAAATTCTAATTTCTAAAATATATCCTCTGACAGCTGATTCTTGCTCAAACCTAAGCAGAGAGGAACCTTTCGTACCATTACAACCTAGCAATCTGAATAAAATATGTTATAGTCAGGAATTATGTCTCATCTCCCGAAACCAAAACTTCTATTCCTGTAAGAGATGACCATGACACACTTGCATCTACAACTTGCATTATCCATGGCATGAATAGCTTTTATTTTAATTCTTTCAAATAGTTGAGAACCAAACACTTAATACATAGAAACTAAGACTCTGATAGGTGAATTTACTTTACCCAGGTTTATCCAAACAATAGGGGCTAGAGTTAAACCATAGAAGACAAATGTCACTCTCTCAATGGCTTCCTTCACCTCACAGGACACTGTTGCTGAGAGGACTCTCACCAGACATCTTGCACGCATATCTCTCCTTCGAATCTGTTACCCAGGGAAGTCAACTTCCGACACTCCAGTCCACGACTCAGCAGGGTAGAGTACAGTACCGTATCTGTGATAACTAACCACTAACCTGAAAACTCACCCTAGCTTTCAAAATTCTCTAGTTTATAATGTCTGGAAACTTGAGAACTATAAATGACTTCAGATATTAAATAAGACAGTGGTTCCCACAGAAAAAGATGAGTGGATATTTATATTCTTCCTATCAATTTTACAACATACGATGATAACCAGCCTTTATTGACTGTCTTAATTTATAAAGCACTCATAATATAAGCTAATATTATATATGTTTCACATTTATATAATACTTTCATATTTATCTTTTGGTGTTCACAACCATCCTATGAGCAAAACAATTATTAAGCTATTTTACAGTTAATGGCAATGAACTTGAAGGAGGTGAAATAATGTCCTCCAGGCCTTACAGCTAAGACAGAAAGTATAAGAAGATAAAAATCAAAAGTTTTCCAACTCTAATTTGTGTTGTCATTTCACAATTCACAGTAGCCTCTGGGTGTGGATGTACCTTACCTCGCAAAGAATTTTAATCCAAGCCCAGGAGAAAAGGGAAGTTTTGTAGGATAGAGCAAAAGCAAAGAAATAAGTCAATATTATAGGTTGCACAGAGCTGACATTTCATTTATTAATATAAATCTTTACCCAGTCTCAGAGTGCTACTTTAGATCTTATTACTAACTTACTAAATGTGCTTCTTAATGTGATAAGTAAAGGCTTGAAACTTCTTTAATTATTGGACAGTTGCCAGCCTTTGACCTCTAGAGATAATCATTATGGATTTTCTCCCAAGAAAGTCCAATAACATCCATGTGGGTGTGGGTATTTAACTTCTCCACCCCAGGATCCTATTAAAATAGCTAGAAGTTTATTAAAACAAGGGAAAATTTGCATGTGATATAAAAGCAAAGGAGATATGTAGCTCAAAAAAATTCTGAATAATATATGTTAAAGACTGTTGACCAAGGTAAAGAAGGAAATGGCTCTATTTACATTTCAACACCACACTATATTAAGCAGCATTCAAGAGATGTTCAAAGGCCCCAAATTTGCAAAAAAATTGCTCCTCCCAGTCCAAAGACAACAGAAATCACCAAGAAAATGCCAGAAAATTAGTGCAGCCAAACACATGGACACCATGCGGACAGGAAACAAGACAAGAAATGTCATGCCTTTGGCGAGATTCCCCAAAGAGAAACACAAAACTGCACTAAAATTGGTAAAGTACTAAAAATTTTGTGATAAGACAACTGGTAAGAATCCAGAGAGTAAATGATAGAAATTCCTACTTTATTCAATGCACAAAGATTAATGCTATAAGAAATAATTACTCATTGTTTTGGATGTGATAATAATGTTGTGGTTTTATATATATATATATTATTTTTTTTAATGTGGGTACTGGGGGTCGACCTCAGCATCTCGCATGCCAGCAAGCGCTTGTGCCGCTGAACGATATCACCAGCCCTTTTTCTCCTTTATGTGGGTACCAGGAGTCAAACTCAGCACCTCGCGCTTGCCAGACAGGCGCTTATGCCACTGAGCTATCTCACTGGCCCTATATTATTTTAAGGAGCCCTTATAATTTATAGATGCCTAAAGAAATATTTGCAGATGAATAACATGACCTCTGGGATTCACCTCAGAATAATCAAGGTGAGAAGAATCAAGAAGGGTATAAGTGAAACAGCATTGCCCATGAATTTATAATTATGAATTTGGTTCATAATGAACATAAGGGCTTGTTATATTATTTTCCTACATTTTCATAACAAGAAGTTAAGAAAAGAAACAATTCTAGGAAAAATAAGGTTTAAATATAAACAATACCACCATAAAATATTGGAAAAATTATTAGTAAATACATATTCATAATTATACAGCCAGAACCCATCAAGGAAAAAATTAACATATTTGGTTACATAAAATAGAAAACATTTATATCCTCCTATATTTATACATATAGATGCAAAAGGCATGTGCCTTTGTAGTTTTAAAAATATTAAAAACAAAGAAAGTTGATTATAATATGTTAAGTTGTAAATAGACTATAAAACTAATACAGTATAAGGCCGGGGATATAGCTCAGTGGCATAAGTGCCTGCCTGGCTAAGCTCAAGGTCCTGAGTTTGATTCCTGGTACAAAAAAAAAAAAAAAATCTAATTCAGTATAATTCAAAATTTTGTGTATTTATATTTGTTTTTTCATTTTGATAAGCCTGAGCCATTACAAGCAAACAACTAAGATTGAGATAGATTATAATTTCTTACACCTAAACTGTTTATGTGCTTTGGGTGAGAAGCATAGAAAATTATGAAAACGTGACAGGAGGGCTGCTCTCGCACGACTGGAAGGGAATAATAAGGAAGAGTGTCTTGATATTTTAGCTGACAAATTTGAGAGAATGACTGCTAAGTAACTAAAAAATGAAAGAAGGAAATTTCAAATATGTTCCATAATTTCAAGCAGTATATTGAATTACTTTTATAATCTGAAAAGTTACATGTTATAAAAATTAAAATATAATGATGAACAACTGGAAAATAATTTCTTCTTTCCTGTTATATCTTCTATCCTAATAACACAAATATATTTTGCTTGAAAAACTATCCTCAAGTTAAAAGGTGACTTTTTTTAGTAGTGAATGTTGGAAATGTTTCTGGGGTCATTAATAAATTAAGTGTCAAATGAATCAAGATTTTTGTTGAAATTGAAAACATTATTATTTTTCCTGTGTCAAGACCTGGAAAGTGACTAAATATATAGACACATTAAAAGGAAATGATGGTACCTGGAGTGGGCACAACTCATGCTGAATATAGGTGGGTATTGATTTCTAAGTGGCAAGCAAGAAAACTGGAAATATAATGCAGAGTGAGAGAGAAATGTGAATGAGAAAGAAGAGGGGAAGAGAGCAGGGAAGGGAGGAAAACTAAAGAGCTGGCATTGGGCCGGTGAGATAGCTCAGTGGCATAAGCGCCTGCCTGGCAAGCACGAGGTCCTGAGTTTGACTCCCGGAACCCACATAAAGGAAAAAAAGGGCTGGTGATATCGCTCAGCGGCACAAGTGCTTGCTGGCAAGTGCGCGGTCCTGAGGTCGACTCCCAGTACCCACGTTGAAAAAAAAAAAAAAAAGAGCTGGCACTGTGGCGCAGAAGTAGGAGGCTCCCATATACCTGGTTATCCATAGTGCCAAGATTTACAAATTGCCAGCGCCTCAAAATAATGGAACACTTAAAACCTTTCTGCTTTATTTATTTGGTTCTGCTAACACTGCTCTTGTTCATCAAAGTAAGAAGAAAACCAATAAGCATTTGGGTTTGCCAACATAACTCAAAATACACTGAGTTTGTAGGTTCACAAATCTTCGTAAGAAATATAACTTTCTCATAACATTCCCCTGTGCGGGAAATGGGAAATATGTGCAAAGAATCTTCTGTTGTTTTTGATACAAAGGTAAATCTGGCAATAATTCTTTTTCTTTTAGAAATTAAGAAAATTTGAATTTTTCTACACTTTCACCTGCTAAGTTGGGATTTATGCCAATATTTGACTTCACCAGGGAGCATAACTTTTGTGCCTAACATGATGGCAGTTGTAATCAGTAGGTCAGCAGAAAATAAAAGGCTTGATTTCAGACTTAGAGTGATATGGAGTTTTCTAATATAAGAGAAGGTTACTTAATCTTCCTGAGAAAAAGCTATAAAAGCAGCAGTGTCAAAATGACATGACATATGTATGCAAAGTTGGTTTCTACTACATAATAGAAAAGCCAATAAAAAAATTGGGAAGCGGATTAATACACTCTCTGGTCAATATATAAATTTTTTAAATAAACGTACTTTTTCTATCTATTTCATCATTCTTGCTTTTGGTTGAAACTCAAGAAATGGCAGGGTGTTTTCTGTGTTTACAGTTCTTATCCTTACATTCTAAGGAGATTTTTACACTATCACACTTTATATGTTCATGTTTAAGATGTCGCTATTTCTATTCATTATTATGAAGAATAGTCTTCAAATAAAAAAAATACAGGTGTCTGCCATATTAAATAGGACCTCAAAATATGGCATTTTACTTAAAACCAGGCAAAACTGTGAGTACCCATTCTTGCTAAGCAATTTTCTTGCAATGAAATAACCTATGGTTGAATTACAGGAAAACCTGGATAGGAAAAGAAATGATATTAACTGAAGAGCCCAGTCTGCATTTTACTCCCAAGATTTAGGTCTGAGCTGATTAAACAGCACTTAATAAATCCACTTGGGCAAAGTTATGGCACTTAGGAGAGATTTGAAATAGTACTATAATTGTGAAAAGTTCATGGGACGCCAATTCATACCAGCAACTATAATAAAAGTAACCAGAAGTAACAGGTCTGGGACCATGGTTCCGATAAATTTTTCAAGGTAAAACAGCACTACAAACGTACTACACACAACGATAGAATTTTCTTTCATGATTCACAGCAGCAGAGGTTTTCAAGAGACAAAGAACCTAGCAACTGAATGGATAATAATGTGTTTGCTAATGGAAAGCAAGGGAAATAAGGGGCTGAGGATGGAGGCTTGAAATAAACTAGATAGGACTGAAAAGCTATGTGCTTTGATATTCACTAAGCAAAATAAGGAGTTTAGACTGTGGGTGGAGACCCCAGACTACAGAGAAAAGTATTTTTTTCCACTTCACTTGTTGGATTATGTAGAGCAGAACAGCCTTCTGCTAAGTGGTTTATTGAATAGTCATCTATTTTGGAACAGAAAATGAGCATTCTAAACTGAATAAATCCATCCTGTCTTGATGGCATGTCTGATTTATAACTCATTACATTAAATGCAGCTTCTGGATCCTTTGTCCACAACTTGTAAGCCTTGAGCAAATCCCTAAACCTAAGGTATCTTGACTCTCCTTTTAAAGTGGCTTTCTATATTTAAGAATCACAGGGGAATCTGTTAAAAATTCAAGATCTCATTCCCCACTCTCCAGGGATTCTGACTCAGTAGTTCCAAGGTAGAACATCAATAAGACATACCTCACCTAAAGTGACTCCAAAAGCAGGAGTCCACATGAAGCCATATCCAAAAAGGTAATGACCTCTTCACTCATCTTTTGTTTAAAGAGAAAAATGAGAAATTTATTTGGAACCTAATTGTCCAATTTTTTATCTATTCCTCGTCTTTCAATAAAATATTAGCAAATAGTAATAAGTTGTTTTAAATTAAATAATTGAAAGAACCATCAATGGATGCTAGTCAGTGAGTGAAAGTCTAATAAGAAAAAGTATGTTTTCATAATCTCAAGGTAGTTGTCTAAGAAATGTATATTAATTATGGCATTTGATAAATCAAGTTAACCTCATATGGAATAGAATATCAAGTCGGTAACATTTTTGTCAAAATTGCATAATGAGGAAATATTGAACAAATATGTAGTGAAATTAACTGGCCTTTACACTTCAAAAATATCAATATATAGGAGAGAAGGAGAAACAGAGGGATTGCTGTAGATTGGAGAAACTAAGGAAACTTGACAACTAAATCCTGCACATGATTTCAGATTGAATTGTGTGCAAGAAAGAAAAAAGAAAAAGAAGATTTGTTTGATGGATTTTTTGTTTGTATTACTCAATAAATGTCATCTTTTGGGATAGTGCATATAATTTAAGTGAATTATAAGGATAAGATGGCTGCAGTCTACCAATGTTAATTTCCTGCTTTTTGAAAGATCTGCTTTGGTTATATAAGAGAGCAACCTTGTTTCAGAAAAACATACACTAAACAATTTAAAGATAATAGTGCATTGCATCTGAAACTTATTTTCAGATGGTACAGTAAATATAGAGAATGCTAGACAGGTAAACTGACAGAAAGGGAGAGAAAATAGTAAAGGAAACATGGTCAAGTATTAACAACAGTGGAATGTGGGCAAAAGTTGTGCTACTGTTCTTACAATTTTCCTGTGACTTTGAAATTACTTCAAAATAAAATGGAGAGAGAAGGGAGAGAGAGAGAGACAGAGAATGAAGAATAGAAAAAGAAATCTTAATTTCATCATTATAAAATAACAAGAATTGCTGGTGAAAGAAACAAGCACTAGGCAAATACTAGCCAAAACAAACTGGTATAGTTATGTTAGTGATAAACAATGAAATGTTAGTGTTACAAGAAATAAGTAGTATATATAATGTTTGATTTATCAGTTTAAAATGTATATATAAACTAATAGTATAGCAAAGAAACATAAGATCTAAAACAAAAACTGACTCTACCCCCAATAGAAATAAGGTTCAGACTGAAAGGAGAGACTTTAACATATCACTCTGAATTCTATACATCAAGTAGACAAGAGTCAGTAAGCACGTGGAAAGCTACCCTTGATCTATGAGCTTACATGGAATACTGCACTCCATGTATGCAAAACACAAACTACTTTGAAGCACACATAGAACACTTACAAAAATTTCCCAAATATTACATCACATATGTAACAAGTCTCATTAAATTTTAAAGGATTCGTACCATGCAGACTATGTTCTCTGACCACAATGCAAATAAGTAAGAAATTAACAACTGAGAAATTATTAATAAGCTATATATACTTGCATTCCCCTCTATGTGAGAACCATAGATATATTTTGTCACAGGCCCCACTTACTTCCTATCAAGCTAGAAACCGAATACCAGAATGAAGTGGCCATTTATTTTTGTGCTTCTATTTCTGTTGGATTCTTAAACAGTTTTTCTTAATACCAGTGTGACTTTCTAAAATGGGGTGAAAAGAGACAAACAAATGGGGATATGCATTAAGAAAAACGTAAATATTGTGTGTTCATTATTCAAAGAAGATATAATAAGAATTTGACATGTACTACTATGAAATTAGCCATAGTGAGATCTAAGATTAGTATTCAGGAATGATTGGTGATGAAAATTAAATAAACTTTAAAGGACTGAAAATTCCCTACTTTTTACAGTGAATA
Source organism: Erethizon dorsatum (assembly GCA_028451465.1). Classification (NCBI taxonomy): domain Eukaryota; kingdom Metazoa; phylum Chordata; class Mammalia; order Rodentia; family Erethizontidae; genus Erethizon; species Erethizon dorsatum. The sequence goes on from CM051824.1 coordinate 22,952,712, forward strand.
ATATAAGCAACATTTTAATGCAATACCATTAAATATTAAGGGAAAATTTCCTCAAGCGTCAAAACTTTTTGAGAATGGTGAGCTTATATTTTTAAAAAGTACCTGAAAAATGCCTCAGAAATTATGTGCATCAAGAAGAAAAATCAGTTGCAAAAGTATATCAAGCCAGAAATATTGTAGTTCAACGTATTGTAGACTGAGATCTTAGGGGACAGAATGCATGAAAAAGTTAAATCTTTTGTGGCATATTCTATTGCAGCTGATGAAGGCACAGATATAAATAATACCACCCAGTTAGCTATATTTATTCATGATGTCAGAGAGAATTTTGATATGACCAAAACACTTTTGGGCAGAGTGCCCATGACAGGAATAACATCAGGAAATGGCTTGTATTTTGTGTTTGGAAAATATTCATGTTGGATTATTTAAATTTAGTAGTCCGGACAGATAGTCATCCTATAATGGTCAGTGGTATACAAACAATCCAAAGTAGCAGAATGTTCCTAGGATATAGAACGTCAGCGTAGATCTTTATGCTCAAAGTTAAAAATGAAACTCATCGTCAAGGTAGCTATTACCATTTGGACTCTCTGAATCACAGGAAATACAGTGATTGGCTTTATGAATTAGATGCTATACTATTTGAAAGCAGCTGGCTTATTGGTGTCACTGAGTTGAGGATATTTTTTTAACTATTCAAAGAAATCTATTTACTTGTGTTATCCAAAGAAAATCTCTAGCCTCAGGTCACCAACTGAAACTGGATCAGATTTGATCTTAGTTGGCATTACAACCACTTTAAACTCTTAATATTTCTTTGAATGGGTGTTCAAATGTACTTATCCCAAAAGGATAAGAAGCAGTTAGATAATGGTTGCTAGAATGCACTTATGTAGGGGGGAAATTGCTCTAATATTCTATTGCCCCATAGGGTGATTATAGTTCACAATGTTTTATTATATATTTTACAAGTATGATGTCATTAGGTGATAGGAATTTTTCAGTTTCATCAGTCTTATGGAGCCATATGTGCAATCTACTGTTGACCAAAATGTCATCATGCAGTGCATGACTATATTTTTTAGGTTTTTTTTTAATTTCAGGAAAAAAAACTTTCTCAAACTGGCATATTGTTGTGTTATGTGTTTGCATCCTGTGTTATTCATTTATGCTACCTACATGGCCCCTTTGACCATAGTCTCAGTCACTATTTCTACCTTCAGACCTACGTTTTTAATTATATATTAGACATCAGTATGTTAGGTGTCTGTGGCACACGGAATTCAATACCTCTAAAACTGAACTTAGGAGACTTGCCTTAGGAATTCAAACTGTACCACTAGAATGGCACCTTTAACCAGTCCTTCACAATGATTCCAAACCTGCAGTCCACCCAAAATAGCTCCTTCTCTATAGCTCAGTGCAGTCGACTGTCTTCACCGTAGCTCTCACATTTAATTTCTTTCTGGTCATATTGTTTTAGTTCTTGGTTATTCTCACTTTGAGATTTTGGAGCGTTCTCTGAAATACTTCCTGCTTTCAAATTCTCCAATCTCATATATACAATATTACAGAGTAAATCTTCAGTGCACTGATGGTCAGATCTCTACTCTGCTCGCATGCTTATTTTTACTTTGCACTGCTTATGACCACCTTTAATATAAAGGTTGTGCTTTGCTGCCTGTCACAGAGTTCCTGTGGCCCAATCTCAGCCTAACTCTCACACAGCAACAATGCCCGTTACTCGCCGCCATGCATATTGTCAACTTGGTAACTGATTATATGATGCATTGCAATCGTATAATATGATGTATTGTAACATGTAATGTTGTAATATGATGCATATTATATGATGCATTGTACATGTTTCACAAATTCTTATCTTAGCTCATGACCAGAATACCTTTCAGCTCCATTTCCACATGTCAAGATGTTAGCCTCCTTCAAGATCTGTCTTAAAATCCCTCTTTCTGAAGCCTACCTTGAGCTTTTCAATTGATATAGCTATTTCTCTTAGCTAATCCCATTATAATTTTCCATGAATTTAACCTTTACTGTCTGCTTTATAACAGTAACTAGTATAAATTTCCTCTTGCCCCTAGTGGACTAGAAATCTTCCACAGACAAGAACTGTGTCTGGCTTGACTTTGAATCCCAGTAACTATCCTTCTTCCTAGATATTCAATATTGGAAATTGAGGTTGGATGTTGAAACAGGAGAAAATGGACCTTCAAGGATCTCTACTGGATGTTTTTGGTCAATACACTCATGAAATGGTTTCCAAAATTTTCTTGATATTGTAGGTATGTGAATAAAAGGATCTTTGGTCAATTCCACTTCATACCTGCACTATCAACTTTAGCGGTTTTATTCTGTTTGTAAGAATCAACTCCCTTCCAGTCTTCTTAGATGAGCAATTCAAGATTTTCACTTCTCTACTCCACCTGACAGTATTGAGCAAGGGCAAATGGCCTAATATTAGTCAGTTGGATGCTTCTTCCTGAGGCTTACATCTTGATTAAGTAAGGAAAGTGTGAAGAGTATTGGAAACTATTCATTGCAGCGGTAGCAGCAGAAGCAATAAAGGTGGTAACACTGGTATGCTGGCAAGCATGCTCAGCCCCAACGTCATTGCTACGCCTCGAGCATCCTTCCTGATTCTCCAGGGTTCCCTGAATGTATGTGCTTTCTCAGGAACCGACGGCCTCCAGGGGCCTGCCAATATCTTGACAATAATCATCTTGTTCTTTATTACTAAGAGTTTGTATCTATAGCTTACAACCAAGAATCTTTACTTACATGTTATTACATATTCACATTAATATTACATAATATTACATATGACATAATATTAATATTGTAACATTATTATGTAATTATATGTAATATTATTAATATGTAATATTACATTATTACATATTAACCAGGTTTTCAAAAGAATACTCCCCCCCATAAGTACTATTAAAGTTAAAGTTCCTAGGCTATAATTTGCAAGAAGAAGAATATAATGATGTTCTGGACCCATTCATGTGTCAGCTATTTGGTAATTACTTTTATCGTATTCTGAGTACTTACTAAAGAAACTTTATGGGAAGTTGTTAGTAAAACCAAAAAAAAGATGATTTTGAATAAAATAATGTCTTTGCTTCTTCTTAATTATTTTTTAAACATAATTCTTTTTTCTTAACAAAACAAGTAGAGACTGCTGCTAACTCTGATGACACAGTGCAATAAAAATATCTGAAAGCACAGACACCTTTCCCTGATCTGCTCCTTTCCCTCTATCAAAGACAATCAAAGGAAGTGAAGGCAGGATTTTCAGGGCAGTGAAACTATTCTCTCTAATGCTATAATAGTGGATATGTGTCCCTGTGGTTTTGTCCAAACCCACAGAATGTATAATAGCAGAAGTGGGCCTAATGTAAACTACACACTTCAGACACTAATGATATATCAATGTGTGTTCATTAATTGTGACAAATGTACTCTAGGATGGGATGTTGATAATGTGGGAGGCTGTACATGCGTAGGAGCAAGGGCTGTATGAAAAATCTCTATCTTCTGCGCAGTTATGAGGAGAGCTTAAAACTACTCTGCAAAAGCTTATTTGGAAAAAAACACAAAGTGGAGAAAGTACCACTGAAACCAAATTAATTTGGTTTTTCTTTTTGTGTTTTTTTATTTATCCTTGCCTTGATGACATGTCATGTCACTCTGTAACATTAAATCTTGCATGGAAATTTAAACCTGGTAGGATGTCAAGTTAATGTGAATCTGCAAAATCCAGAAGAGCTTAAAATCCCACTCTTCTTGGCATAATTTTTACTTCAGGTTTAGGAAATATTATGATATCTGACTCATTTAGAGTTTTTTCTGCCTTTTTTGGCAGGAAAATGGGTTTTTAAAAAGAGATTTTATGAACTAAACTTCACAGTTGTAAAACATGTTTGACAGACTCCTAAGAACTTGATTTCTTATAGGTTTATGAAAAAACGTTGCTTTTTGTACAATGAAAATAAAATTTTCATCAGACATAATTGGTCTTCAATTAGGAGACTTCAATAAAGAGTCTAAGTTTTTCTCCAAGGTGTGACACAAGGTGGGGACTCTGAACTTATAAGTAATCAGTGTATGACTGATCTATTAACATCTTGATAATAATGTAAAAGCCCTGTGTTTCTGGCTTAAAGGAAGCATCATATGAGCACTGAATATTTCCTCAGAATTGTGATGAAATGGAATATCTGTACCATACCTTCCATACTCAGGTGATTTCCATACCCTATCTTATACCTACAATAAAGAACCTCCACTATTAGGCTAGCCTGCTGCCTATTTTGGTAAATAACATTTGACTGAAATACAACCACACTCATTCACTTAGTCTGATAGCTGCCTTTGTGTTAAAATGACATTGATTAATTCCAATGGAGATTATGCGACCTACAAAGCTGAAATATTTACTGACTGTTCCTTAACAGAAAATTCTTCCTGTACCCTGAAGTAGAATATGGTTTCTCCACCAAGAATGGTATTTGAAAGACCTTCTAAGTTCATAAATTACTTTCTGACAATCTATAAAAGACTATCCACTCAACAATCATTAATCAGGTTTTAGAATTGTGCTCTCGACACTGAATCAATACGGCAAGGGGAAGGGAAACAACACAGGCTGTCTGCCCTCACGGAGCTTGTGGCATAGTGTGGAATCACTGAACAAAGCAACCAAACAAACATCATGCGTGCATGGAGGTAGTGGCCAAGAAACCATTCAGAGCACAGCTGGAGTTTCAAGGATGTGTCTCAGACAGCTTGTTCTCTCCAACAGAAATGTTGGTCTGCAGTTTTCCTTGCCATGCTGCCCTGAAGGTGAAAGGGGAAAGAAGGGTGGGACAACACAGTCAGCACCAATTCTGCCCTCTGAATTAACTTACTGGGCTGGCAGAAGGTAGGAGGCACAAGTCAAGTATTTTTCTGGAGAATGGCAGAGTTTAAAATCAGGCTCTCACAGAATTGTAGTTTTTCAAAAGTATTCCCATTGTTGCTTTCAGTAAGGTCCTCATTAGCCTTGATGCGGGTTTCCTCTGATGGTGCCCTTTACCCTGAGTTGGAGACTGCAGCTTTAAAGAGGCAGTTCAGTCCCCACTGTGGCTCAGTCCTTGGCCTAATTTAGGGAGTACAATAATTCTCTCCAACTGGGAAGATGATGAAATGGTTTTTCTGTGATTTCTCGTTTGAGCTTTGGTGACCAAAATCTACAAGGAAACCACCCAGCTTGTGTGTCTTTTGGACTCTGCTGCAGCTGAGCTGGTGCCTTGTTGATATAACAGGCTCGTAATGGGGCTGGTCCAGAAGCAAAACAGCTCCCATATCTACCTGTTTCAGAAAATCACAGACTTTAAGATTTGAAAATTCTGATAGATCATCTGACCTAATCCTAACATTTAAAAAAATTTTTAAAAGAAAATGAAATCCTAAAAGCCTAAAAAGTTTCCTCCACTACAGAGTAGGCATATGACAGGAAAGCTTGAAGTAGGTAATGGATATGACTGCCACTATGATTGGGATATGGTTTAATTGTGTTCCTTCAAATGTTCATGTGATTGGAGGCTTGGTCCCCAAGATGGTGCTATTGGGGGAAGGTGTCACGGAAATTTTAAAAGTCAGAGCTGAGTGGAAAGTTCCTAAGTTATTGCAAGCATGCTGTCAAAAGATAGTTCACAACTCTGAGGTCTCACAAGAGGGTTGTTATAAAAAGGAGCAAGCCTGGCCCCTTCCAGCTCTCTCTCTGCTTCCTGGCTCAAGATTATGATCACTTTCCCCAACATGAACTACTGCCATGTGTAATCCACCATGGGCCCCTCAATAGAACCCAGCCAACAGAGGTTCCAATCTCTTGAACTCCTGAACTAGGAGCAGAGTAGATTTCATCTTCATTAAGTAGCTTGCATCAAGTATTTTATTATAATGACAAAAAGCTGACTAATACAACCGCTTGTGGCATGCTTCCCATCTTTCACGTAAGCCATGTCCCATTGTCGTTAGAAAAAGGTGATAAGAAGAAGAGGCAGAACAGGATGGTCTTGTGTAACCAGCATATGAGAGTGGAGAATGCTGCTGGCCTCCCTCTGGTTACATGTTTTTACCAGCTACTGCTGATGGCCTGTTATAGCTTATACCTAGATATCTTCCCAAAGCCTTATGCACTCATACTTTTTGGAAATGGCTCAATTTAGATTGTGTGAATATGAATTAAGGGTGTGTGACAACTAAATTAGTCCATAGATTGGTTTAACATAGTTCTGGGAAGGCCCACCCTGGGTGTGGGTGGCACCAACCAATAGACTTGTAGCCTGAGTGGAATAAAAGGGAAAGGGAAGCTCACTGCTTTGCTGCTGCCTGACTCTTGCCTGCTCTGCCATTAACTGTTTTTCCTCTGCCAAGTCCTTCTGCCATGCCACCCTGCCTTGGAGCCAGCTGGACTATGGACTGGAACCTCTATAAACTAAAATAAACTTTTCCTCCTTTAGCTTGTGGGTGTTGGGTATTTTGTTCCAGCAACAAAAATGTAACTAACACATGGTCCAAAATAGTGACCTCTGTGTGGATGTGAATGTTTTTCTTAGTGTGGTATTTAATGTCACCCTAGCTCCCTCCTTCTTTGAAGATATTTTCAGAGAAGGAAAACTACCTTTTCCTGCTGTTCTGCCAAAGGTGCACACCCACAAATCTTCTCCAGGGTTAATAATACCACTGCTTTCCTTAGCAACCATCCAGAATGGGTCAGGCCATCTTTCTAACCTTCATGCTTCTTCACATGGACTCACAGGAACTGCTGGGATCTTCTACTTCACACTCTGACAGTCATAGGAATCACACCAATTCACTATCGTCTTTCAAGCTGTGCTCTATGAACTCTCAGAACACATCTTTCCTTTTGAGGTATTTAAGTCAGCAGTAGAAATAAGCATCCATCTCTCTGATCACATTAATTTCCAGACTTCAAGGACACTCATATCAGGCTTCATCAACACCTTCTAACCCACCCTACAATGACTAAGTCATTACTGAGTAGGTTGTAGAACATTAATATGGAAACATTTTGTTAGAGGTAGTTGCCAATATCCACAACCAGCAGCATCCTTACCTATACAATTGATTCAGGGAAGCCTCTTCCTTCACTTGCTTCAGAGAATAGGTTTTCTCTCACCACAGCAGTATGCTCTGCACAAGGCTAATGTCTGCTGGCTTCCACATTCTTAGCACCCACACCTCAGACTTGTCCTTATGCAGACTTGGGTGAAAGGTAGTGCTAAATGTTACTACGTACACCTGACCTCTCAAGAAGGCACACAAAGGAAGCAAGCATCTGGGGGCTTTCCAGGGCAGTATTAATGACTTTTGTTTGGGATTTTGTGTTTATAACACAAGAAGTCCCCAAGGCCTCCTTCGGGCTCAATAATTCAAGGACTTGCCTAACTCAGCAAGGTTATTTTAGCCATGGTTATGGTTTATTATGGCAAGAGGATAAAATTAAAACTAGCGATAGGAAAAGGCTCAGAGAGCAGGGTTCGGGAGAGTTCCAGGTAGGAGCTTCCCAGTGTCCTCCCCCACAAAGCTGTGCAGACAGCTTTTACTGCTCCTACTAGTGATGTCTGGTAACAGAAGAGTCTCGCCAACCATGGAAATTCACCCAACCTTTGATGTCCAAACTTTCATTGGGGGTTGGTCGTGTAGACATAGATGAATTTCATCTTGTAAAACAAAAATATTTTATTTAGTTAGCTTATGAATAAGGCAGCTAGCTAGAGAAAGGGTGATCAGCTACAGTCATAAGAATAAAAATAAGAATAGGCAGTGAACTAGGACTTTGGACCAAGAAATAACATCTTCAGACAATATGGAGTGCAGCTCCGTCCTAGGAAAGAGAGTTGCAGCCCTTCCCTGTTAAAGGGAGTTGTAGCCCTCCCTACTAAGATTCTGAGTTTTCAGGAATTTAAAATGCAAAATAATCAGTTTTTCCTTAAAATCCCAGTTTCCTTTAAACCCTGCATGCTGAGTAACTAACTAGGTTAGTGAGCCTCAGTTCTGACTGGTTATTTTAAATTCATAGAACCACCTATGATAGGTGGCCACTAAACAATCGAACAATTCCCATCCTCTGATTATCCATAAAAGTGGATTGCAAGACCATGTGGAAATTCCACTTTTCAGATTCCCTTCTGGAGAAACCAAGGAGCTATTCTTTTCCTTCTCATTATTTCCAATAAAAACTCTGCTAAACCTCCTCCTTTTGGTTTGCAACATCATTCTTTGACATTGTGAGACCATGAGCTCAATTTGTATAGAATTAACTTCTTCAATCTTATATTCCTCCAGAAGTCAAGCTGATTTCCTGTGGCCCAAAGTTCCAACCATAAGTCACATCATTTGCATAGACTATCTGCTGTAGCCCATAGCTTCAGGTAACAATAAATAAATAAACTCTACTAGGCAGAATATTCAAAGGCTTAGAGGTTACCTCCAAGTAGCTAGAGGAAAAGGCCAGTCTTTTGTTGGACGTGGTTAATCCTTGGCTGAACAATGCCTTAGCTGTGCTTTTCAGATAATGGAAAATGTTTTGCTTAAAGTCCTGCTACCCATAGAATTCTCATTGGAAGACTTTAGAGAAATTTGAAATTCTTCCATTTCAGAGTTACTTTTTTGTTTTACAGTCCAGTACAGCCAGTTTCTGTTTTCGATGAAAGGTGCTGCTTACAATGTCATGGGGAGGGTGGGGGAGTTTGTAGCTACCAAGTCGTTCAAACTTATATATAAATCTCACGCAAAAAGAAAAGTTTAGAGGGGTTGAAAGAGAACCAGGAGTAGAACACACAGGTGTCCTGGTACCAAGCCTATGCCTGCACCAAAATAGAATACTTTCGTATTCCCCTATGAGAACAATGGTTGGAGCCCCTATTGGAGCCTGACATTGAGCCAGGTGATAGATGCATGCGTAGGGCAAGTATAAGTCATGGTTTCTGCCCTTTACGTGCTCTTGGAGTCACAAATCTCAGAACAGATAAGGAAAATAAGAAAATACATGGTCTAGACAAATGTTCCAAAAGAAGTTAGAGAAAGCAAACAGTACCAAAGTGGTCTCTCAGAAGCGATGGTACCATTTTCTGCTCCTCGTAATCCTCTGCAAAGAGGAATAACCACAATTTTTTATTTATATTCAAAACTGATAAGTACCTGTAATTGTCAAATAACTAATCCATTTTCTATTTTAATTTCATTTAACTCAACCCCACAATATCTCTATTTAAGCTTTCCCATTTTTCTCTGATAATATGAGTTTTTTATAATTTCATAGCAATATTAATTATTAGTGACATCCAATTATATTTTCTTCAGTTGACATTTCTGATGGAATTTTTCATGAGCTACATTTTGCTTATTTTGGGCAATCTATCTTCTCAAAAAATATTATTTTTTCATCATTCCTTTACAAAGGACACAACCTGGAGTCACAAAACTTTAAATTAATTAATGATGCAAAGGGAACTATTAATTAAGCAATGCACCAAACTACCACACAAGAAACAATACTGATCACTGATGAGCCCTATTTTTCCTATAGTAAACCAATGTTTATTCATTTAGAAAGTACTTATCGAAGGCCTATTAGACTTTAACCATTAATTTGAATACTGTATATTCAGCATTGGAACAAATAAAACCTGTCTCTGCCATCATAGGGTTTAACTCTTCATTGAAGTGTCAGAATATAAACAAGTAAATAATTAAACAAAATAATCTCATAGCAATAAGCACTAACAAAGATCACAAAGTAGAGTGATAAGGTAGTTGATTGAGAAATAAGACAACTAATACAGATTTGGCTTTCTAAAGCATGCATCTCTTAGGTGTCATTAAAATTAACCCTAAATGACAAGAAACCTGGCTTGGGGAAATCACTCTGGGACAACAGAAGTTAAAACAAAGTAAATGGCACATAGAAGGCCCATAATATAAAGAAGTCTGTGAGTTCAGAACAACAGGCCAGGGAGAAAGAAGGTGATAAGCTGAGGTGATGTCACAAAAGCAGGCTGAGACCAGGTCTGTGAGGGCTTAGTATGCCATGCGTTGTGATTTGGATTTATTTTAGAAGCGGAGGAAAGTCACTGCAGAATTATATACTGCAGATTTGGATGTTTAGGTACCTATTTTATTTTTTAAAGGTAATTCTGACTGCTCTGTGGAAAACAGATTGAATGGAGACAAACATGTCAGATAGCCAATTAAGGTGTAAAGCAATAGTGTAGAGGGCTTGGTGATAGCAATTCATATGCAGATGTGGGTCAAATGTAATTCCCAGAGGAGGACAAGGTAAATAGCCCATGGATGGATTTGAGGAATGACAGTAGAGAGGAATCAAGGATGGCTTCTAGATTTAGAGTTGGAACAATTGGGTAGGTGATGTCAATGACTGAGAAATCTTGAGGAAAACGTAAGATGAGCAGGCAATGAAAGCAGGAGGGTTTTTGTTCTTGTTTTTTGAGACAGTGTGTTGCTATGTAGTTCTTGGTCTTGAACTCACAACGTAGCCCAGGTTGGCCTTGAACTCATTATGTAGCCCAGACTGGCCCCGAACTCACAGGGATCCTCCTGCCTCAGCCTCCCAAGTGCTAGGATTACAGGCGTGTCCACCACACCCAGCTGGCTCAGCAGGAGGATTTTTTTTTTAATCTATTGTTTTCATTTGCTTTGTTTGTTGGTAATTATAAATCTGAAATACTAAAGAGGTATCCAATGAAGATATCAACAGATACATGACTGGGAATTGGAGTTGAGAACAGTAATATAAATTGGAACACTATCAAGATAAACATTATACTTAATGCTGTGAGGTTGAGAAAGTTCCTTAATTGTTTGATAAATGGAGTAAATTCCGTGAAGTTAAACCGTGAGTTGTTTTTATATTAGTGGTAGCTGTTTTTCATCAGTGTATTCTTGTCTCTTCTAGGTGTTTATTGAGATAATTAGTTCCTAATCACAAGTCAACTCTTCAGGTGAAAAGCCTAATTGAGGACAAACTAGATCAAAACTACTGTTGGGTATTTGCATCAAAACTGTGATTTTGACATCATTATCATTGCCCTTTAGCCAGCTGGCAATGCTCAATTCTGTGACAAATTCTGTGAAGGAAGTATTTATCCTATTTAACTGTTTAATATTCAAATCCAGTGGATGAAAACTGTTACTAAATAAGGTTTTTAAACAGAAACAAGAAACCATTGATTTTGGAATTTATAAAGGGACTTTGTCGCTTTTTAATAGAAGAAGCATAATTTCCAATAAACTACAAATGCTCTCCAAATTTTGATATGACTTAGATTTGCTGTACTCCACTTTAAATCTTAGCTTATTTCTTTAAACGATAGGTGACATTTAAGTGAGAAAAGCAACAGAATTAGATCATTGCACAATAAGCTGAACTAAAGAGGTTTACAAGTTTATGACAGATAAAAATGAAACACTTTATTATCAAAGTTACTACATTTTAATCAAAATGTGTTGACTCTTATTCAGGAGATTTTATCCATTAAAATGCTTGTATTACTGAATAAATGATATACATAGGCTGTAGGTTATTCTTGAGGTTTAAGTTCTATAAGAAACAATGGTCTTCTACCTCTAAATGTAAAACTAATCAGGAGATAAAAGCAAGAATTGGTTGGGAAGTCAGGTATATTGCTCTAAAAATATTTCATCGTACTTTCATATGAGGCCAGGGCCTTGGTAAAAATCCCCTTACAATTTAAAAGAAAAGTAGTAAACACAGAGGGTACAATCAAAACAAATTAAGTAATCGAGGATTAGCAAAAAGTTTAAAAGAGTACTTAGGGTTAAAGGCTATTATGTAAGGAGACAAATGTAGCATATATAGAAGAATGTAAGAAATACGTTATACTCACTACACCTGGCCAATAAGACTATAAACTATGTAGTCCAAGAAGCATAATTCCCTTAGATGAGGAGATGGGCAACACCTCCCAGAATATGAGCATGGATCTAGATATTGTAAAATCATATTCTGAAGATATGACACCTTAGAAGAAAGAGTCCCTTACTTATTTTTGGAAAGGTTAAAAAAAGCTTCAGAGAGGAGGTGCGATTTGCTCTGATTCTTGAAGAATGAATAGATGATCTCTAGAGTAAAACACTGAGCAGGATAAGAGCTTTCTAAAGAAAAGCATGGAATATACAAAGTGATAGAGGCCTGAAAGAACGCGAGGTTTACACTACTAAGCTGCTAAGCCTGAAATTTTTCAAAATATCCAGAGGTGTTTGGGATGGGTACAGTAAAGGTGGAAAAAAAAAAAAAAAAGAAAAGAATTAAGCAGATAAACATTTAGGTTGTAGATCACCAGGGACCCTGTGTGTGTCATAGGTACGAAGTTTATCTTGTAGGATCGAAGAACATTAATGAGATTATTTTAACCAGGGTGAACTGAATGACTCCATATGCAGGGTGCTCTGGTTTAAATTAATCTATTAAACAAGGAAGAAAGTCATTTTTTAAATACTTATAACTGTCTTGTGGCCAAGCCTGCAACATACATAATCTTAAAAGAACCAAGATCACAGAGTAGATGATGCCTTTAAGTTCATCTAATTGACCTCTGTGACGAAAATCATATTCACGCTGATGTAGATACACAAAAGAAAAAAATTAACATCCATCCTTTAGAGTTACTGAGGCTCTTAGGTTTTTTCCATATAATTTCCACTTTCTTCTCTCATAGACGTAATGGAACATATGGGAAAGATATTTGTTAGGCATAAATATGTGAGGGAGGTGAGAACTCTCTCCCAGCCCCACTGGTCTGCACAGATTTCTTGCATGAGATGTAATTTGTGAAGATTTATGAATGAGGGCAGAAAGGTGGCTTGAAAGATAAGAGGATGAAAACAATTCTAGACTTATCCTTCACCATACTGAAGAATTGAATAAAAATTCCTTGCTTTTAGTGCTTTATTATTTACAAAGGTGATTAACCTACATAATTTTATTTGACCCTTACATTAACTTTATATAGGCCTCTTTTCTCATTTATTATTTAATTCATTTGTTAATGAATATTTATAGAGTGACTACTAAGCCCCAGGACATGAGCCAGGCACTCAAAAAGAAACAGTTACACAACCAACACCTTCATATATCAGGGAGTTCTGACACTTAAAGGAAACAATACTCAAAACAAGTTAGGGGCAAATAAATAACTGTAAAACAATCATCATTAAAATAAAAAGTAAAAAGGAATTTCTGAAATGGAGAAAAATTGAATGGAGTTATTTTATTTCTGATATGGCAACTAGAAACATCCTTAGAAGAAATTTGTTCTAGTGGAAACCTAAAAGAAGAAACAAAAGTAAGGTGGTTAGAAAATCGGTGATAAAAGATTTCAAATCAACAGAACATGCCAGGGTCCTGAGGTAGAGTAACTCACACAAGTACAGACATGAAGAAAATCTGTAGTAATATTTACCCAACCTAAGAGCCCCCCTCCCCTGCCAAAAGAGGTAGAGGGGAAAAGTACAATAGAACTTTCTATTTTCTCCTTAAGGTCATATTCCCAGGGATGGGGTGGTACTTTTGTGGTGTGGTAGATAATAATCAACTCCCTGATGCTCAGTGAGAGCCAATCAGGCCCAAGAGCAAAGGAGGAAGTCATGTCTGGAAGCAGCTCTATAACTCCACTAAATAAATAATGGAACCAGGACTAATTTGAAAGTTATCTCAACCAAGTCAGCTGTTCTTTCTCCCACCCTGAACTTTACTGAGAAATGTGCAGCCAGATCCAGACAAGAAAGAAAGATAAAAGAAGTAAAACATGTATAGGTTTTCTCAATCAGAACAACAATATATTTAGGCTTTACGTGGGGAAAGAGCTTTTTACCTTAATGTAGTGTTTTTCACTTTCAAAGTCTAATTATTAACAATGTATTTTACCAAAAGGGAAACTGAGGCATAGAACACAAAATAATTTGCTCTCTATTGTTCAGCAAATTAATTTTAGGAGCAGGAACAATGATTGCTTTTTAGGCCTACATCATAAGTACTTACTCCTAAATAAAGTGGTCTAAATAAAAGGCAAAGAAAATTAGTTTTGTTCTCTATACCCTTGCAAGGAAATGAAATATCCAATTAAAAGAAATTATGAGCCTTTAAGGATGATTGCTCTTGCACAAAGTGAACCGAAAAGGAAATTCATAACCACATTCCATAGCTATCATAGAAGACTATTAATTGGAACAATTTTCATAAAAGCTTAGGTTGAACACTCTCATTAGGAAGGCATACCTTTCTGAAGCAATATCCAGCTTCAAGTTTGGAAAATGTTCCAGGGTTCTCTGCCCTTTGAGCCACAGCATTCAGAATTGCTTTAGAGATGTCATTTATGGCAGTGCTTATGGATATAAACAGCTAAGAGTTCAGCCAGGCCTTGTTATATGACACTCCTAGGATTTTTAACTGATAAACACAACAATTTTTAAAGACTCAAGAAAGGAAATTATGTAATGTGCCCTATGTGTATAATAAATATAATTTTTATAGAATATGTATATTGAATTGCATATATATGGTATCTGGCACATATGCAGTGCCTGACACATTAGGGGATCAGTAATTGTCCAATTACAGTTACCTAAATTTTAAGAAAATTTTGAGTTTCTGACCCTCAAAATGCTCTTAAGATCATACCCGTAGAATCAAAGTTTGCTAACATAACTATATTCACAAATTAGCCATGAAATTTCATTTGGCAGCTCTAATATTTTTCTTCAATTCAGTTAGTCCTTGATCTCTGTTTTTGTCAAATGCGTGTGGATATTCAGAGTGGGAGGGCATTCTTAAGCTCACTGAATACAGACTGACATTTAATTTTTTCCCTATTTTTTCCTGTATTCAATTTCCACACAGAAATATTATTTGATAATTAATCATTTATCCGGACAATAATATATTCTGTCAGGATTCGGATGTATTCTCATACAGCCAATGCTGACCAGAGGGAGGGAGTGTATACTTGACTCCAAGTCTATGTATGCTTGTTGGAATTTGGTTCCTGTTGGGAAATATGTTTCAGTATTTGCATACCAAAATAATAGAATAATTAATAATAATAATGAATGGCTACAAGAAGAAAGAGAAAAATTAACATTCATCTTTGGCACCAATCAGAGAATATGATAGTAGTCATAACAATAATAATGGTGAAAATACTTAACATTAACTGAATTCCTGTTACATTTCAGGTTCTCCTCTTAGTTACATATTCATTCTTTAAAATCAACTTAAGGATACAACACTTTTAGGGCATTCATATGCAACCTATAAACTGTGTAATAGTTTTTGATACCCATGAAACCAATAGGCAAGTTACTGTAGAAGCTGTCAGCTCTGTTCAAAAATATTACAGCAAGGGCTTGCTTTGGTAGATTGTAATTGGCACTGGGCAGGCAACTGCTAAACCCAACTGCAGGTAGAAGAAAGAGTTGCTGCATTTTTGTGACAGAGAACATAATTTAAGTCCAGGAAATTCTCTACTAAGAGCTTATGTAGTAAGTAGACTTAAGATCATCCACAACATTTGTTGAACAATTAATCCACAGTAAGGTGTCATTAAAGGCAAAGAATTCTAAACTCTAAAGCATTATGGGAACAGAATTCTTAGGGGCACCACCAGAATTAATGTGAACTTAGACTTGAGCAAAATGATTCCTCCTCTGAACTATACCTATACACTTTTGTACTTCAATTATTATCAGCTACGCTTTGTTAATCCTAAATCTGGTAGCCACTTCTAACTGAGAACTAACAACCCAGCACCACAAGCAGGATAAGATCACCCTAAATCCCCTTCTTTAAAAGATGTATCCATGAGAATGGCACTAAATTCGATCCATTTGACCTAGAATAGATGATAGAAGAGCAGATTGCAAATCTGGGAACAAAAACATAGGTAGAAAACATTTTGACATGGTTTGGAGCCTGCGTGATGTTTTTCTTTATCTCTTTAAAAAAGGAAATGTTAAGTCCCAGCAAAGGCCCAAGAGTGAGAGAATCATGGTGAGTGGCAGGATCTTTATAGACAATAGGGTAAAGAGAATTGTGTGAATAGATTTTCTGAAGCTAAGTGGAACAAAATGATCCTCCGACCTAATGGTTGAGATAAGTTCCCATAATGGTAGTTTAGGGGTTGCCATAGAGACCTAGTCCTCATAGAAGGTAGTGGCTTAACTTTAGGGGATAAACCAAGAGTAAACAGTGTTGTCAATTACTGTGAAATTGAACAATATCACATTGGAAGACATATATACAGTTTAGCGCTTTGAACTGGTCTCATGCAGTTTATGAAATCACGCGACAACAAAATTCTGCAAGACCCATGTAGCCTTACTTCTTTGTACAACTCCTACTTTTCTTATAAATGGTTTAAAGAATTGCTACCCAGTGTAGGAAGGAAGATATCTCTGGGTTTGTGGGTGGAAGAAAACGACGAAGAAAATTTTTATATTACCCATGTAAAAAGTAGGCATAATGAAAGCCAGATTTTCAGAGAATGACTAATATCCGGGAAACTTCAAATATAAATTTTTCTCTAAATATACATATAATTTTGTTTTGTCAAACTGAAGTTAGAAAATTTGGAGTGAAGTTTCCATCTTTGAAAAGAAGTCTACAAATGAAAGTTTATGAGTATGTTTGGCTGAATATAAAAATGTATGCTCAAGGGTTATTTAAATAGTCTATTTGCCTAAGGACTTAAATGCCTCCTTAAATAAACAAAGGAAGCATGTGATTGGGTGAAATGATCTTGCAAAAACGTCTGGAAATGTTAACAACAAACTCAGAGATTTCGGAGATAAGAAGCCAAAATAGGAACCTACATTATTTTAATTTCTGCAATGATATATTTTGAAAAACGTTAAAGAAAAATAAGCATTTCTCAAAACTAGAAAATTTTATTCTGTACTTACACTGGCATTGCATTTATATTTTATGACAAATATGTTTGCCTGTAACACATGCACATATATATATATACACACAGACTCATAACACTGACACACTCACATATACCTTCGGTGGTAGAAAGTCTCTTCCTGTGTGCCAATTCTAGTCCATATACTTTTTTATAATCCAGGAAAAAAAGCAAACTTGATGATGGAGTAGCAAATGCTCTTAGGAGTTCTATTTTCATGGGAATAAAGATATGTTTACTTATTGTGCTCCCTGGTTGGAAAATAAAAATATATGACCAAATAACAGACATAGGAATTTTTTTATTGGTGTTTTGTTTTGTTTTGTTTTATTGTTTTGAGGGAGGGTTTCATTATGTAGTTCAGACTGGCCTTGAATTCACTATGTAGTGCAAGCTGGCCTCATACTTTCAGCAATCTTTCTGCCTCAGCCTCCCAAGTCCTGGGAGCTCTGGCATGCACCATCACACCCAGCTCAGGCATCAGGATTCTGATTGAACAATGATGACAACCATCCATGTTTCTTTAAAATTTTGGTTTATCAAGTGCCTTTACATGTCTTTTTAATTTTTTTTAAATCTATAGAATCAAAGTTGCTAAAATGTGAATTTCTTTTATTTCTCCAAGTTTCTTCACCCTTCTTGCAATAAGTTTCGCGAACCCATGAGACGTTATTTCCGAGAGTTCATCTCTTGCTGTTCTTGTTGCTGCCTCATCCAGTTACCATTGTGCCAGTGAGTCCTCCTTGGTCTATTACTTTCCATGGCTTCTTGCTTCAGTGTCTGAAGCATGGCTTCAATTCAAATTTAAATCCAAAGGGAGAAAAAGGAGCTCATCTCCCTCGTTAGCCTCTTCTATAGTTACTCATGTTACAATTGGGTTCTCAATGCAAGCGGCATTGGCATCTTCAGTGTACCTATCGCGGCAAATTTTAAGTGACCACAAATTATTTGCTGCTTCTCCCATACAGACAGTATGACTTTTCTTAAATCTAGCTGGTCTTAGTTACAGAAGTGACATTTTGAGACCCACAATCCAAAGTCACTAAAAGTTTTACAGTTTCCATTTGTGTTCTTCAAATGCTCACTCTTAGGGAAGCTGGTGGTCATGTAAGAAGCTCAACCATCCTGTGGACAATCACAGGAAGTCACAAGGAAGTCCAAGTAGCTACACGAACAAGCTGTAGGGATAGGGTGATGTCAAGTATCCTAGCATAGATGATAGGTATGCAGGTGAGGAAATCATCTTGAACATTCCAGTCCCATCACATGTGAAATTAAAAAATACTGTAGCCCAGTTTTATGGGCACATTGACCTATGTCAGCTACCTCCAGCTGCTTGAACATGATCACTTCATTGTAGAATAGAAACAAACCATCTCCCTTGGATACTGCCCAAATTTCTGATCCACAAACTAATGACCATAATAAGGTGGCTATTTTACTCCATTAAATTCTAGAAGTAATTTATTATGCATATGTAACAATAGATAACTGAAACAAATCCACGCACCCACACACACACAAGAGGTATTTCCCAGGACATGCTCATGATTACCATTTGGAATGCCACGTTTTTTTTTTTTTTTTCTGCTAGTTCCAGTGCACATTTTCCCCCCGAAACAGTATATTATCAGTATACTTTCAAATATCTACATTTGGATCCATAGTTATTTTTTATAGAAGTGATTTTTCCCTTAACTCACCTAGTGGAAAGGAAAAAAGTAGGCTTCTGACAAATGTGAAGAAGAGGAACGGCATCCCAACTGACACAAATCCCACAGCCACGAGAACAAGAGGGCTGAGATAGAAGCTACAGAAAAGCTGGAACCTCTACTAGCAGAGAGCTAAATGTAGGGCTGGGAAGAATGTGTCAGGGAAAGGAATCTAAATTCCCCAAAGCCATAACTAGAGTAAATTGTCAGAGCATAATAGATGACTTGAGACCTAGCTATTTCCTGGGATTTTCTCTGCACTTAGAGTAGAGCAGAAAAACAGCAATCTACTTTCTTGACCTCTTTGCTCACTAAGTGGGTGTTTCTTCCCCAACCAGTCAAGGCAGCAGTTAAATGCTAGCAAAAAGCCACAAGGAAGCGTGCTTCTTTAAAGTGTAGTGAAAGCTGAAAGTGCATGTTGAAAATTAAGGTTAATTGTCACGCAGTTTTTGAGGGAGTGTTTAAAACTGGCACTGCTCTGTGTTGTGTAAAATACTTGAAACACTAAAAGGATTAATGCAATTAAATGGGGAGTTTTATATTGGTAAACAATTTCTCTTTTTTTTTAGGAGTTCCTTTGCTGATGCTCATTTAAGAAGTAGAGAATTTATTAGTAAATATATGTTCTCAGGGAAGGCATGCAGCCACCTTAGAATCTAAGGCTTAAGACGCCAGAGCAGTGTGCTAGTTCCATGACTATGTGCACATAAATTGCAATGGGCTTGATTAAGAAATGACAAATAATAGTCAGGCTGCAGTTTTGGGTTTGATTTTCCTTGGCAAATATTTCCAGGACTATGCCAAGCGTCACTGATTATTATTCACCACGGTCTTGAATGCTATCTAAATGTAATGTGAGTGTGGACTTGGGGTACAGCTATCTGACTGAGCTCACTGCTGCGGGTCTAGATTCCAGCTGTACCTGTGACCTTCTTCTCCGAAGGACAAGGATTTCTAGTCTGGATTATAACTAGATTTTGTGCTTTCATCCTTAGTGATCTGGGTGATAACACTGAAAAAATACAATTTGTACAAATTGACCCAGTTACTCTACTTGGTTCCATACATGAAATATCTTCTCATAAATTTTTGTAGTAGATTTTGTTGCTGTCTCAGATAACTGCCTATACATAGTTATCACAACACTTGTAATGTCATAAAAGAACAATTTTATTTTGACCACAAGTTTTAGTTTCAAGAATTAAGGAATGTCACAGCTGGGCAAATCACTGATCCATGTAGCAGCCACTGGGGCAACTAGGGCTGGAGGATTCACTTCTAGTCTGGCTTTTTCACTAGCGTGTCTGGAGTCTTGGGTCTCCTCGGTCACTCTGTCACCTCACAGTGTCTCATCTTTCCAGTGTCTCCATTGGCCCAGGCTTCCCTTAGCCTAGCAGTCTCAGGACAGTGCCATCCCTAAACACCACCTGGCTTCCCTTACACCTGCGCAGAACTTCAAAACTGCTAAAACCTAGCCTCAAATTCCCACAGTAGCTCCTCTGTCAATTCTACTTTTAAGGGAAGCCCAGATTCAAGGGAAAGGAAATCTAATTCCTCTTCTCAGTGAAAGTGAGGAAAGAATTTGTAGCCATCTTCAGTCCACCAAAGTTACATTTTATAATACTTACTATCTTAGCTTTTAAAATATTTAGGAGTGTCCCAAGTTGAGTGTATTGTATGAGTTAGCTTTACATCACAATAATGAAATATATAAGGGTTCTTTTGACTCGATTTTAAAGGTTCCAGTCCATGACCAGTTGGCTCCATTGTGTTGAGACTGTAGACAGATGAACATCATGGTGGAAGAATAAGGCAGAGCAAAATCACTGACTTCGTTAAGATCCAAGGAGCAAGAGAGAGGAAAATGAAGGTGTCCCAGTTCCACAATTCTCCTAGGGCCATGCCTTTAGTGACATAAGGGCCTCCGATATGCTCACTTCTCAAAGTTTCCACCACTTCCCAACAGTGTCACCCTGAGACCAAGCCTTCAACACATGGGTCCTTGGAGGACATTCAAGAGCAGAACTACTGTCTTTCCTCCCCCACCTTCCCAAAGATTCATGCCCATATGATAATGTAAAATATGTCTATTCCATCCCAAGGGTCCCAAAGTCTTATTTGTTTCAGCATTGCCCAAAAGTTCAAGTCCAAGTCCAGTCTCTGAAACTCAAAGCAAACTCAAATATAAGGTCCTGTAAGGATCAAAAAGAACATCACAGACTTCCGAGATAGACGCACCTTCCAAAAGATAAGAATTTGCGTTCTACACAGTAGGAGTGAGGAAATGGAATCAGCTCAAGGCAAGGCCTATGTGCAGAGCTGAAAAGGGACTTGACCCGAAGTTTTAAGGTACAAAATTTATATAAAATGCTTAGGCTTTGTTTTGCTTTTAGTTACCCAAGGGGCATCTGTAGGCCCAAGTGAAAAGTCATGGCTCATTGCAAAAATATCTTAAATCCCTGACTGTCTCAGAAGAAAATGCAAATCATGCTTTTAATGAGTGTAAAGTAAGGATCCAGGATTCTGCCTGTTCCTCATCCCTATGGTGATCCCTGACTATGTTGTGACTGTGTCACAAGGAGAGCCAAAAACTATTAAATATAGTTTGTTTTTAAAAATAATAGCCAGTGCCAGTGAGATGGCTCAGCGGTGTAAGCGCCTGCCTGGCAAGCACGAGGGCCTGAGTTCGACTCCCGGAACCCACATACGAGATAAGGCCCAGTGATATCGCTCAGCGGCACGGGCGCCTGCTGGTGCGCGAGGTCCTGAAGTCAACCCCCAGTACCCACAAAAAAAATAATAATAATAATAGCCAGATGTGGTGGTGCATGCCTGTGATCCCAGCACTCAGGAGGCTGAGGCAGGAGGATTGCTGCGAGTTCGAGGCCAGCCTGGGCTACAAAGTGAATTCAAGGCTAGCCTGAACCACATCGTGAAACTCTGTCTCAAAAAGACAAATAATAATAAAAATAATAATTATTATTATAATAATAGAATGGAATGTCTGAACATCCTCTAGAGAGATTCCCAAATGAATAATGGGGTCAGTAACAGAATGTCCAGAGACCAATGGGTGAAAAATTCTACTATTTGAGGAAAAATGCCAATAGGATATAAATGCAAGATTCTAAAGGTTTGGTGTGTACAACTCTTGGTCCATCCGTAAAAAGAGTGAGAAAAAGGCTAGATTTTCTCTGTTTTGTGGACTATTTGTGCTACTGTGTTTTCTGGATGCTATACGAACATAAACACCAATTGAATCAATCCTGAGACACTTTGCAAGCATTATTAAAAATTAATTTATAATCACTTGACAGCCCCTCTGTTCAGGATATACCCTGAGATTCATTTATACATTAATTCTCACTTGTAAACCACATTAGTCTTTGCTGAAGGCAAGAATAGATTGGAGAATCTAATGTGTTTATAATTTAATGGACTTTAATATAAAGAGAAATTATCTAAAGGGTTGTAGCAAGTCAGAGTGCTTATTCCCAGAGAGGAAAAAGAAACAAAAAATGAGAATAATGTTGACCCTAAATGCAACCCCTTAACTACAGTACAGTAGAAAGTGATAAGTAATGAACTTGCCTAGACTGGGACTAACCCAGAGAAACACAAGATGCTAAGGCAGGAAATTACAGCATGGCCAGTAACCTGGGCATGTAGGTGTAACCTGTCAACCACAGAGATTCAGGAGACATGCGCCCAAGCCCTGCAGGTGGGACCAATCAGAGAATGCTGTCCTCAATTCTTCTCGGAAGAACTCGGGCAGGTTTTTGATAGGACAGCCTAGAACTGAAGTCAGCCTGAGAAAGGGGAGATACAAAAGACAGCTGCCGTTAAGCTCTGGGCCACTCTGTTCTCCCTTTTACAGTGGTCCACTCTCGCACTTCAGAGTGTATTTCTTTTCCTGCTTTTAATTGGCCCACACTCAATTTATAGGGCTTGTTTCTTTTCCTACCTTTAATAAATGTAAAACTTGCTACCTTTTGCACTTGTTTCATCCAATTCTTTGTTCAGGACAAGAAGAACATAGAAAAAAATCTCTGTGATGTGTCCTCAGACCCCAAAACCTGGTAACAATGCTGTTCCTGCATGAGATTTTGCTAGGCATTTCTTCAGATGGATGTAGAAGACTCTGCATGCCAAATTTAAAGATGGACATTTCATTCCCTGAAATCCTGCGAGGAGATCAATGATCATACTAGGTACCCACTTACGAGCATAATAAAAAGCAACCAATAAAGAGCAAGTAATAAAGACTTATTACCATGTCTTAGCCATGTTAGTGTTAGAGGAATACATTTAAATCAGACTTTGAAGGAGCCACAAATAAGTCACCACAATAAATGAAAAGGTAAATTGTGATTAGACATTAGGTATTTACTGTGTGCTGTAGGAAACAGAGCCTTGGAGGATTTGGGTAAGCAAAGCTGAACTTCAGTTTGAAACCCCAGAATTCATTCTTGAAGATGGACTTTACAGTAACATAAGCCCTTCTATTAGACGACTTCTGTTTGAGTTGAGGGTAGCTCAGTAGTAGAACTCTTACATGGCATGTACTAAACTCTAGGTTCAATCCCTGGGAAAACAAAACAAAACAAAACAAAACAAAACAAAACAAAACAGAAAAGATATCCCATTTGAACTCAGTGCATTTGGATAAAAAAAGAATATTACCTAGTGATTTCATTCCAAACTCAAACACACATAATGCATTTTATATATTTTATATATTTTATATATTATAAAATACCTAATTCTGTAATCACAAATGAAAATGGTATGTGATAAACATGTTTGGTTCCTGTGGCTAAAAGTGATGCTCATAGCCCCTGAGTTTATTGTCCCCAAATAAATAAAATAGAAGGGGAAAAAAACAAATTAGACGATAATCTAAATTATCCTTGGAAAATGGAGAAGGACCTATACATTCTCAAGAAACTTTGTAAAATTCCTAAAAACTGAAGTTAGAAAACAGTTGTATTATAATTGTCCTCAGAAGATGTTTGCTTAGAAATAAAGCTGAGTGATTTCTCATAAGAGAATAAAAAGAGAGAATGTCTGATGACCGTTGTTAGGTAGTCAGAATCAGTTATGGACTCCTGCCCCCACCAGGTCAGCTGTTTTGTTTTCCATTGTTCTACCTAAAAGCTATTCAATAAATTTTTCAGAAATAAACAATTGCTAAGATTTTAAAATCATGCTGTTCTAAGTAGCAAAATGAAGTCTCATGCCATCCTGCCCTGTTTTACCTAGAACTGACTTGTCCCTTCATCCAGCATACCCCTACTGTATAGTGGCTACCAAGCCATTAGCCCCCTCTGACTTATCAAACTTACTGTAGTGTCACAGTGATTGTGTAAAAGTAGCTCTTACTTAGTAGCTCACACTACATCACAATGTCTCTCATTCACTTCACTTCATGTCATGTAGGCATTGTATGATGTCACATCATCACAAGAAGGGTCAGTATAGTACAACATATATTTTGAGTGAAAGAGACTACATTCACTAAATTTTATTATATAGTATATCGCTATAATTGTTCTATTTTATTATTAGTTATTATTTTAACATTTTACTGTACCTAATTTATAAATTAAACTTTATCGTAGATAGGGACGTGTAGGGCAAAACAGAGTATTTATATGATTTAGTAGTATCTGTGATTTCAGGAATCCAGTGAGGTTCTTGGACTATATCCACTAGAATAAGGGGGGAGATAAATATACAGCTAAATACAATATGATATTTGGGATTGGATTTTAGTACAGAAAAGGATATTAGTAGAAACCCTAACAAAATTGGAAATTTAGTTAATTGTATCACCCAATGTCAACTTCTTGCTTCTGACAAAGACAAAATGTTTATGTAAAGAGCTAATATTAACGGAAGCTAGTTGAAACATATACAAGAGCTCACTATTATTACTTTCGTGTTTTACGTAAATCAAAAATTATTCAAAAGTTAGAATTTTTATATGTAGGAATTACAGGTACCCAAACGGCATAAGATGAGGATGCTCCTGGTTACAATTTTCCCAGAAAGCAAAGACAGGTGACGTAGGGGCTCCACTAACGCTGGCTCCTAGCAAGCACTGCCATTTGAGTTAGAGAATTGTGAGCACCAGACCAGCTACCATCAGGTGGCCACAATAATCACGGAAATGTAATCAGCCAACACAGAGCAAAGCGCTCTGTCACCACCACCACCTGGAGTGGTGCAGTCACCCCCTTTCCTCCTCCTAATCAGATAACCTGACCTCACTGAGGGTAACTGACCTATATGTAAGCACCAGCCGTCTCCCTTCATCTGAACTAGCAATGCCCAGAGCGCAGCCCACACAGTTGTAGATGTGGCCAAACTGAAATGTTACACTATGTCAGGTAAGCAAAGGGATTGGATACATAAGATTCAACTATTCCAAAGCAAAGAACCAGTTTCAGAAATCAGAAGGCATTTTCTAATAAGCAGTGCTGCTACAAGAAATAGAAGAACATTTTGGGAAATATCTAATTCATGTTCTCATACACATTCCAAAGGACTTTCTATCTTTAGAACGAAAGCAAGCACTCACAGAGCAAGAAAAATTGGATATTGATTAAGACTTTTAGCAGTTGAATAACATAAATGCAGAATTTAATTTTTCAGGAGAATTGGTAAATGGAAGATTGAATATCAAACCACCCAGGTTACCTCAAAAAATCAGAAGATAAGCACAAGAAATTCTCCAATAATTTGGAAGAAAAGTGTTATTATACAATAGAGACTGGAGACAATAGAAGTTAACAAATACTCAAGAGTGTATATGTTTCCTTATAACCTCAATAACAGTAATTTTTTTAATTAGTGAGTAAAACATAAAAAATGCTCTCTGTTGACCTATTGTCTTTTGCTTATATATTCATAGGATTTTTAAAATATATCCTTGAAATTCAACTTTCACCAAAGTATATCTTTCTTATAATTTATTATTTTTCTTTTATTGGAGAGAGTATTAGAAATAGATGTAGGGAGATAAGTGCACTGTAAAACAAAAAATACATATGTGTAATTATGTATATATGTGATATATACACATATGTATATGCACACACATATACATAGTGTGTGTATAAATATATATATAGTGATGTAGTTATAGTTTTTCTTCTATTGGGCAGTATGTGTTAAAAAACATAGGTAGATATGTATGTTTGTGTACTTACCTACCAGCATTTCCAAGACAGAATAAGTAAAATAATAAAAATATACTCTGGGGCCGGTGAGATGACTCAGAGGAGTAAGCACCTGCCTGGCAAGCATGAGGGCCCGAGTTCAACTCCCCGAACCCACATACGAAAAAAGGGCTGGTGATATCGCTCAGCGGCACAGGTGCCTGCTGGCGCGTGAGGTCCTGAGGTCAACCCCCGGTACCCACAAAAAAAAAAAATATATATATATATATATATATATATATATATACTCTGATGAAACTTTAAAGAGCAAAGATGAATTTTAAAAGTTTATAAATACATGGGTAAAGTCAAACAGACCACTTGTACTTAGATGTGAGGTTTCATCCATCTTCACTTCTAGAAGTTTGTCCTAAGAAAATAAGAGTATTTGTTCTAACACTACTAAAAATAAAAATTAATAACCAATTAAACATCTAACTATAATATTTCTTTTTTAATAAAATTCATTATATGCTTATAATTTTATTATCTAGTGAGTCTGAAGGTATAAATTACAAAAAATTATTGAAAGTTAACCTTGCCAGCCCCTCATGTAACAGTGACATTTGCCCACTCCATAAAGAAAAACTATGTAAATAATTTCTAAGGGAATTAAATAAATTGCCTACAAGATGCGATGCGCCACGGCACATTAGCGAGTGCTTTCCATTATTTGGTGGAAGCTAAACTTCCTGCTTCTTCTCATCCTCCATCTCAAATTCAAGTGTGATAATTTTTTATTAATATATGCTTGCAGTACATGCATTTTACAATCATCTTGGGGAGTGGGTAAATAGTACAGTTTGGTTCTTTTTTTTAATCCCTTTCCCTCCTGGCTTCCTCCCTCCTCCTCTACATTCCTTTCCCCATTTTCATTCTTATTGATTTTATTATTCTTATCTCATATTTACAACATATAATGTTTATATCCATTGAAGTTATTAGGTTCTTGTACATGGCATATTTTATTCTGATTATTTCCCTTCTCCCCCTTTCACCCACATTTTCTTGGACCCCTTCCCATTTGCAAGAGATCTATTCCCTTGTCTCCTTCTACTCATTCTTTATTGCGCTTTTTGTTTGTACTTTGGCTTACTCAAATAAAAGATACTATGTGGTATTTAAACTTGTGTCTGATTTATTTCACTCAACATTATATTTTCCAGGTGCATCCATTTTCCTTCAAGTGTCTCAAACTTGTCATTCTTTGTCATTTTTTTTTTTTTTTTTTTATGTGGCTACCAGGGGTCGAACTCAGGACCTCACCTTTGCCAGCAGGCACTTGTGCCACTGAGCGATATCACTGACTCTCCTTTATGTGGGTACTGGGAGTCGAACCCAGGACCTTGCGCTTGCCAAGCAGGCACTTACGGCGCTGAGCCATCTCACCGGCTCTCTTTGTCATTCTTTATACCCGAGTAGCATGTCATTACATATAGATACCACATTTTCTTTATCCAGTCATCTGTTGACGGGTATACAGGCTGCTTCCAGGATTTAGCTATTATGAATTGTGCTTCTATTAACATTGGTATGCATGTATCGCTATAGTATGCTGTCTTCAGCTGTTTGCGGGAAGATATCCAGAGGGGGATATCTGGGTTATATGGAATTTCTAATTTTGGTTCTTTGAAGAATTTCCATAATGGTTGTACAAGTTTACATTCCTACCAACAATGTAGCAGGGTTCCTTTTTCATCATTCGTGCCACCATTTGTTAGTTTTTAATTTCTTGAGGATTGCCATTCTTTCTTGTGTAAAATAGAACCTTAGCATTGTTTTAATTTGCACCTCTCTGAAGACTAGAGATGTTGAACATTTTTTCATCTATCTGTTGACCCCTTTGCATTTCATCCTCTGTGAAATGTCTGTTCATTTCATTTGCCCATTTTTTGTTTGGGTCTTTTATTTTAGGTGATCTAATTTTTGGATTTCTTTATACATTCTAGATATTAGTCCTATGTCTAAGGAATAGCTGATGAAATTTTTCCCATTCTGTAAGTCATCTCTTCACTCTATCAATTCATTGCTTTGCTGTGCAGAAGCTTTTCAATTTGATGTAATCCCATTTGTTTATACTTGCTGTTATTTCTTGTGCAATAGTGGATCTGTTTAGGATATTCTTTCCTATGCCTGTGAGATAAAGTGTTTTACCTGTTTTATCATCCAGTATGTTCAGTGCTTCTGTTTTAATATTTAAATCTTTGATTCATTTTTATTTTAGTTTGGTGCATGATTAGAGATATGGGTCCAGTTTCAGTCTTCTGCAAACAGACACCCCATTTTCCCGGGATCATTTGTTGAATAGGTTCTCTCTCCTTCGACATATGCTTTTGGCTCAGTTGTCAAAGACCAAATAGCTGAATGTGTCTGGTATGTTTCTGTATCCTCTATTCTGTTCGATTGATCCACATGTTGGTTTTTATTCCAGAACTATGACACCTTTTTAACTGTTACTTTTTATGACAGTTTGAGGTCAGGTAATGCGATGAATCCTACTTTGCTCTTGCTATTGAGGATTGTTTTTGTTCCTCCAGGTACCTTCTGGTTCCATATAAATTTTAGAATTGTTTTCTCTGTGTCTCTGAAGTGCACTGTTGGTGTTTTGATGGGGACCACATTGAATTTGTATAAAAGTTCTGGGAGCATGGCCATTTTGACAATATTGATTCTCCCTCTCCAAAACCAGGGCATGTCTTTCCATTTTCTGATGTCCTGTGATATCTCCTCTTTCAGAGTAGTGTAGATTTCCTCATAGAAATCTCTCACTTCCTAAGTTAGATTAATACCTAGGTATTACATTTTACTTGATGCTATCATGAATGCTATTGTTTTCATAATTTCCTTCTCATTTAGTTCATTATTGGTGTACAAAAATCCTATTGATTTTTGCAAATCAAAAGAAGAACAAATTTTCAAAACAACATAATAGGAGGGTAACAATGGTTAATACATTACGTATTACTATCTTTAAGTTAGTTATTCAGGACACCAGACATTAGCATTCAATTGTCCAAACATTATTGGCACAAACCTTACTCTTCAATGAACTAAGTAAAAATGGTAGTGTATCTATCTTAACCATCTTATATATATATATACAATTTTTTTCCCTTTCCCTTCTTTCTTTTCCCTATTCCAGTCTCTCTTTCCTTTTGACCAGTTTCTTTTTGATTCACCATATCTATTGTACATTTTGGATCTTATTTACTCTTTCAGTTTCTCATACTAGAGAGATAATACGATGCTTACACATGTGCTTCTGGTTTATTTCACTTATGAGTATTTTCTCGAGTTGCATCCATTTACCTATAAAAGTCTCCAGTTTATCCTTCTTTATGGCTGAATAGTACTCCATTGTATAAAAATACCACATCTTTCTTATCCATTCCTCAGTTGATGGGCATTTGGGTTGTTTCCAAGATCTGGCTATTACAAATTGTGCTGCTATAAACATGGGTGCACATATATCGCTGTGGTACGATGTTTTTAATTCTTCTGGGAAGATGCCCAGAAGGGGAATAGCTGGGTCAAATGGGACCTCCAACCCTAGTTTTCTGAGGAATCTCCACACTGACTTCCACAGTGGCTGTACCAGTCGACACTCCCACCAACAGTGAAGAAGGGTTCCTTTTTCCACACAGCCCCTCCAGCATTTGTTATTAGTTGATTTCTTAATAGTAGCCATTCTTTCTGGGGTGAGATGGTATCTCAGTGTTGTTTTAATTTGCATCTCTCGAATGACTAGTGATGTTGCACATTTTTTTGTATATTTGTTTGCCATTAGTATTTCTTCATCTGAGAAATGTGTATTCATCTCAGATGCCCATTTTTGGAGTGGGTCTTTAAATTTGGGAGGTCTGATTTTTTTGAGTTCTTTATATGTTCTCGATAGTAGTCCTTTGTCTGAGGAACAGCTGGCAAACATTTTTTCCCACATTGTGGGTTGTCTCTTCACTCTGTTGGTGGACTTGAAATTATACTATAAAGCTACTGTGATAAAAACAGTGTGGTACTGGCAAAAAAACAGACCTGAAGATCAATGGAACAGATTAGAAGATGCTGAAACAACCCCAGACATACTAAGCCACCTTATCTTTGACAAAGGTGCCAAACACATTCGCTGGAAGAAAGATAGCCTCTTTAATAAATGGTGCTGGAAAAACTGGCTCTACACATGCCGAAGATTAAAACTAGATCCATATCTTTCACCATGCACTAAACTAAATTCAAAATGGATCAGAGATCTAAATATTAAAACAGAAACATTAAATCTGCTGGAAAGTAGGATAGGTAAAACCCTTGGAGACATAGGTGTAGGCAAAGACTTTATGAATAAAAACTCAACCGCACGGGAACTATCCCAAAGAATCAATAACTGGGATCTCATCTTATTAAAAAGATTTTCCCTATTTAATATGATGTTGGCTATTGGTCTGTCATAAATAGCTTTTATCAAATTTAGGTGTGGTCCTTCTATACCTATTTTTTTCAGGGTTCTTATCATGAAGGGTATTGGATCTTGTCAAAAGCCTTTTCTGCATATGATATGATCATGTAGTTTTTCAGCTTGCTTCTGTTTATGTGACGTATTACATTTATTAATTTGTGTATGTTGAACCATACTTGCATCTCTGGGATGAAACCTACTCGATTATGATGTATGGTCTTTTCTGATGAGCTATATTCTATTCACTAATACGATAAGAGAGAAGAAACAAGATATATCATGTACAGGTACAAATTCCCTATGATGAATGTTATCATTATGTACTTCTAAAAATGTACCAATAGAAAATAAAAATAAAATAAAAATAAATAAAAGTTATCATTCCACTGTTATCATTCCACTCTTTCTCTGTTGATGATCCTTTTTCTTTTCCTGTAAAAAAAAAAATTTTTTTTTTTTGGTGTTGTTTATCCATTGACCTTGCTTGGCATTTTTGTTTCATCTGAGTTTTTAGCTTTATTGGTTCCATTGTTTCTAAGATATTCTTTGGTATTTTCTGGACTGCTGGTTTCATAGTCATATCTCTTGAGCTGGTCTTTTTCATAAAATGTCCTTATTTCTCTATATATTTTTAAGGAAAGCTTTGCTGGGTGTGTTAATCTGGGTTGGAAGTTATTTGTTCTTAAGACTTGAAATACTTCATTCCAAGCTCTCCCAGTCTTTAAGGTTTGTGTTGAGAAGTCTGTTGTAACTCTAATTAGTTTACTGTTACATGAGATTTTTTGTTTTGCTTTGTTTTGTTTTTTTTTTATTTGGGTACCGGGAGTCAACCTCAGGACCTCACGCTTGCCAGGCAGGCGCTTATGCCGCTGAGCTATCTCACCGGCCCGATTTTTTGTTCTTCTGTTTTTTTTTGTTTTTGTTTTTGTTTTTTTTTTGTGGGTACCAGGGGTCAACCTCAGGACCTCTCACGGCAGCAGGCGCCCGTGCCGCTGAGGGATATCACCAGCCCTTTTTTCGTATGTGGGTTCCGGGAGTCGAACTCGGGCCCTCGCACTTGCCAGGCAGGCGCGTACACCGCTGAGCCATCTCACCGGCCCTGTTTTTCTGTTTTTAAAATTCTGGTTTTTTGTTGAATATATGACAATTTAGTAAAGATATGTCTTGGAGAGCTTCTTTTTTCATTATAGTTGTTCAGTGTTCTGGTAGCCTTGCTTACTTGTAGGTTGAACTCTTTCCTCATATTTGGGAAATTTTCTGCTATGATTTCTGTAAACATATTAATAATTCTGTGTTATCTTCTAGCTTTCTTCTAACTCTGCCTTCAAATTTGCCATTTCTGCAACTTACGAATTCTATAGCTTTTTATTTCAGGTATTTCTTTTTTTCCGTGTCTTAAAATAACTGAAGTTTATTTTTTTTCATATCAGATGATGGGGTCTCTGACAGCTCTCATTCAAGCCTTGACTAAGAGACCTATGTACTTTCCATCTTCTTGTATCCAGTTTAAAGTTTTCCTGCAGCATTCACAGCCTATAAGTTAATCACATAGCCACATAACCTTCAAGGGAGGTTGGAAAATGTAGTCCTTCTCTGACAAAAAAAAAAAAAAAATAGAGAAGATTGAATATTTAACAGCATTTTAAGGATTTAACAAATCTCTCTATATATTTGGACACTGAAAATTGGAAGGAGCCTGGACACATCCTGGGTCTCTACAAAGACAAGTGATCTAACTTTCAGAAAGCCTTTGAAATCAGAAATTATATCAAGGAGTACTTTGTTCTTTATGTCCTTTATCAGATTCTTTTTTTAAATTAATTTTATTAGTACATTTTAGATATACATAATTATTACATTCATTAGAGGAAGTTTGTACCTGTACATGATATTTCTTGATTGTTCTTTTTTCCCCAAATCTCTTTCCTCCTCTCAACCCCTCTTTCCCTCATTTACAAAAGCTTTTTCCATTTTCTTCCTTCTATTCTTTTTTCTTTTCCCTTCTTTCTTTCCCCCTCCCCCATCCATTGTTTCCCTTCCCATTTGAATATTTTCTTTCTATTTCCCAGTATTTATTATACATTTTGGTCCTTATTTACCCTTTCAGTTTCTCCCACTAGAGAAACAATGTGATTTTTTTTCCTTTCTTTAATTATGTTTATTTGTACATTTTAGATATACATAATGATGATATTCATCATAGGAAATTTGTACCCATACATGATAAAAAAAAAGAGGAATTAAAATATTTTAGGTATTTCCATCTGATATCTTTTTTTTTTTTTTTTAATGCAGGTACCGGGAGTCAAACTCAGGACCTTGCGCTTGCCAGCAGGAGTTTATGCTGCTGAGCTATATCACTGGCCTTCTGATATCTTTTTGAGGATTTTAAATCTTTGGTGAATTTGCCATTCAGATTTTGAACCAATTTGGTCAATTCTTCTAATTTTTTAAAATTGACATGAGAAGGATTTATTAGAAGTAGATATAGAATGCACCCAAGAGCAGACTGCGGGTGTTCAGAGAAATGAGACACCTCCAATTTTTTTACTTTTTTCCTCCTTATCCACTTTGGGTAGTTCAAATGACAGTTCCATAAACTTTTGGCTCATTTCCTCTTGGAACTTATCTTGTTTCTCCATCTTTTCCGTAACATTTTCATAGCTATTTGCTTTCCTCTCTATTTGTGCTCCCTTGATCTGCCTTAGGATTGTTGGGAGACCTTGGGGATTTTCTGTTGCCTCGCTTTCCCATGTTCCTGTGTGTATGTATATTCATTTCTTATTGTTTATGAGCCCCAGGAAATCCATATATTGGCATACAGAGAAAACCAGTTGTCATCCACTACTATGTTACCTTGGCTATAGAAGTAAATTCAAGGGCATCAATACCATCAAATGTCACCTGGATACTGTGAATCCTAGGAACCACTAATGAACATCCCTTAACAGGAACTAAGAGGACTATGATTTTAGTGAAGACAATTAGACCACCCATATATTAGCCTACAGTATTTCAGACCACTAGTTTCTAGTGGACATAGGCAGCAGTACTAGAGCTCAAAGATACCACTAGACTAATTACATTCTCTTTCAGGACTACCCACTCTAACAATTTCACCCTCAAAACCTGGCCTCCCGGGCCGGTGAGATGGCTCAGCGGCGTAAGTGCCTGCCTGGCAAGCGCAAGGGCCCGAGTTCGACTCCCGGGACCCACATACGAAAAAAGGGCTGGTGATATCGCTCAGCGGCACGGGCGCCTGCTGGCGCGTAAGGTCCTGAGGTCGACCCCCGGTACCCACAAAAAAAAAAAAAAAAAAAAAAAAAAACACCTGGCCTCCCAAAATGGAATACAGCCTCTCTGAACTTCCGCATCAGATCCCAGGTCTCCCAGAAGACCCCAAGAGATCTCTATTTAGCTCTCTCCCTCTCCAAGCTTATCTCCCACGGCTGTCTTTCACTCAGTTTCTATGGTAGGGTAACACTTGAGGCCTGAAGCAAAATGCTCTTCTGTTCTTCAGTCAGGTTGGTGTGTTTCAATGATTTCATAGCATTGTATATGTGTGCTATGCATACGTATGCAGAGGATAAAAAACTAAAACTATAGAAAATGTTATCGTTATTATCTCTGAGAAGTCGTACTAGAGGTGTTTGTATGTTGTTTTGTCCTTGATTTCTAATTTCACTGTAATGAATACATGTGACAAATGCCATATATGTATATTTGCCATAAGGAAATAAAGTGTCAAATTATATCATGCGCAGAAGAAGGGCAGACTCTCTCCAGTTCTGCCTTTTGGGATTATACTCAGGTTTCCCTAGCCTAAGGGGTAGCAGGAGAAAGCACCAGGGAAAAGTAAGATGTTTGTATATCTTTTGCAAAATGTAACTTTCTATTTTCTTTATGGCACAGGTGTATTATGTTGGTGTCTAAGAATAAGCAAACATTCTTGTTCTTACCATTTAATCTTTCCCTTCCACTTCAGGATTCATAGGAACATTTAAGAGTTGTATTGTTTTTCCCCCAAGCTTAACTATTCAGATCATATCCAGCAGCGCATCTCAAAGAAGTCTTATATAATTCAAAAACCTTATGTGAATAAAATGTCAACACAGTTTCTCTATAAGCTCTCAGGAAACCAGTGTCAAACATGTTGGCGCTGCTGGATAGAGAGTAAATGATTTTTGCACATTGTGTGCTTTTATTCCACAACAAAGGCTAAGGGGAGAGACTGTTTTCTCCCTCTCCCCTCTCCCCTTCCCCCGACATTTTTCTTTTTGGTCTGCCTCCAGTGCCCTTGAAGGCTGTGTTGAATCTGACAAAGGATAAAGTAGCAGGGAGTGGGAGAAGCTAAAGATACCAAGGGGCTCCAACCTCCTGTCTGAAAATCTGTTTATACAGCACCTGGGTCACCCTCCTCTGATAAGCTTTTGTCTATGTGTTATTGTGTTTATGTCAAGGAAAAAAAAATTGCTGGCATCCCTGGCTGTTGAGTGCTGCTCCATAGAATTCCACTGTCTTCCTTTTCCACTTACTACCTCATTTTGTTTCAAACAGGCTGCCTTCCCAGCTTCATCTGTGATCACCCAGAACAAACAGTCTCCCCTCTGTTCACTGAGTGACCTTTCTATCTGACTAAGGGTGAAACGTACTTTGAAACCTAAACTAATTTTGGCAAAGAGGTCTTTAACAACGACAACAAAAAAATTGTAACTGAGAGTGCCAGGCGCAAAAATAAATGCTGCTAGTTTCATTGTTATTCATCTAGTGTTTCTCTGTGCATTTTGTTTGGGAATTTCAAAGTACAGTGCCAGTGTTCAGAAATGAATGCGACATCACAGACAGGAGCTTCCCTGGGGTCCAGTGAAGGAACCATCAGGTGACAGCCCAAACACCACAGAGGAGTTATTTTTATTTCTTAGAAGAAGAGTGGGTTGAAGGGGAGTCACACTCGTGCCAACATCAAGTGGCTTCAAGAGGCGGGCAGCTGGACAGTCACCTGGGAAGGAGGAAGGGGGAGCAGTTTGGCACTGAGCACCAACAGGGAGGACACAAGCTCACATGCATATCGTGTAACCAGTCCAGAAGCCCAGCAGCCTCCGTTACCCTGGACTCTACAGCAGAATTACCTTTACATATCTGCTCTTCTTTGAAGGAGTATTTTTCAGAGAAGAAAACACACCAGATATTGAAAGCAAACACTTCCTCACCAAGCTAGTTTCTCCTTCCTTCCTCGCACCTCTCCTGTCTGCCCCCAACACACACACCTTGTATGTTTACATGTAACAGAACCCAGGTTAAAAACAAACATCAATCTGCAGTGGATAAATGGTCAAAGGGAAGACTTGCAAGGTATTCATGTTTCCAGTGCAAAAAGCCATACACAGAGTTGGATTCACTCTCATTCCACACTCCCCACAGGGAAGATCTTGAACTTCTCCCGTGGCCAGGACCCGGCCCACAGATGGGTGATCTTCTTTTCAGCAGCCTAGCAATTCAACCTGGTGGGCACCTAAAAAGTCAAAACAAAATGTTGTACTGGAGAGATTAAAAATGTGTAGTGAGGTAGCCAGTCAAAGGAAAAATAAATCAGGGTGACTCCATAAAATCACTGCAGTGTATAATAGAGGAATATTTTGAATAGGGTCCAGGAAACAAATTAATAGATTTCATTTCTGCTCTGCAAATTATACCCCATGAGAAAAACTGTACCTGGAAATATAAATATAATTCTCTGCTTAAAATCTACTATTACCTATGAATAAATTTGAAAATATGCAGTGATAAAATGTGTTAAGTCTGGCTGAAATGACAGATGAACCTTAAAATTTTACATACTTTAAAAGTCATAAAGTTAAAAATGGGACTTGGGGAAGCAGAGGTGTAGATTAGTGTCAGAGTGAGTCCCTAGTATGCATGAGGTCCTTAGTTTCCATTCCCAGCACTACAAAAAAGAATAAAAATAGAGTAGCAGTTGAAGGAGCTCTGTGTTGACATTCAGGGTCATGAGATAAAATCTGACATGATCAATTCTTGACTTTATAAGCAACAGATGAAAAAGAAAGTGTTTCAGCGTGAAGAGTGTTGGTTATGGACCAGGCCAGGGAGTGGTATTCATTGCTCTCACTCACATTGCATGGCCCAACCTAGATGGAAAATGAACTGGGAAAAGAAGGCTGTGGTTAAGGAGCTACATCCCAGACACACGTCTACCTTATTGAGTTGGGGAGGAAAAATAAGGGCTAGTTGTTTCTGCTGCAGGGCCCAAGGGATTATCTCTTCCAGTACTTTTCAAAATGAATTCCTCAGAGCCATGAACCTGTGCTCCCTAATCACATTTTAACTAAAGAAGTTTCTATTACTTTTAGTTGCTTAAATTCCTTTGAAGATAAATTTCTGCAGCCTTAAAAGTTTTGAAAGCAATTATTATTCCAGCAAAACCATGGCCCAAAGAAAAAGAGGTCACATCCAAAATAAAACAGATTAAGTAAAAAAGTTTATACTTTCACCAATAATGATGTCAACATTTATAATTTTTTCTTTTTTTTATGAAAATCCTATCTGCATATTGGAATTTACAGATACATAAAAAATGAAATTAAAATTGTTTATAATCTTGAAGCCCAGTGGTAACACAAGTAGTTCAAAACATATTTGCTCACATCTGTACAAAAACAATACTAGACTACACATTCCTTTATAAGTTCCCTTAAGTAGTCCCTATTCTGAATGTACTTATAACTGATCATTTCTACTGGCTATAAAATATTGCAACATATAAATGTAGCAAAATTTACTTAGTTGACTTAATGTTAAACATGTAAGTATATTCTAATTTTTCACACTGGTAATTATAAGTACTGGGATTTTATCACTCATTCATTTATTCATTCAGTAGATATTTATTCATTCTGGTTAGAAAAGGTACTATAGTGAAAAAAAATTGAAAAAGGAGGAAAAAATCCCTGTGGTTGATGTTCTTATGTCCCAGTGAAGGAGATAAGATAAATTTTTCGAATATTTGGTATATTAGATAGTACTAAAAGGAAAAATGAAAGGGGCAAGGGAAGAGAATAGTATAGAAAGGGATGTCAGAGAAGGTCTCACTGAGAAATTCACATTTGTAAAAGACTTAAAAGTAATAAGAAACTTCTTTGAGCATTTAAGAAAAGAGCATTACAAAAAGTATGAACCACAGCGCAGAAGCCCTAAGGCAGCATGTCCCAGCACATTGAGAGGGCCAGGGAGGCCAGCGCAGAATGGACAAAGAGAAGAGTCAGAGGGCTAACAGGGAGGAGAAACAGTCTGCACCTGTTTTCCTAGCAGGACTTTTGCATTTCTCTCTCCCCCTCCTCCCGTCCCCTCCTCTCTTCCTCCTCCTCTTTTTCTTCTTCTTCTCCTTCTCCTTCTTCCTCCTTCCTCCTTCTTCCTTCTCCCTTCTTTCTTTCCCTCTCTCGCTCTCTCTCTCTCTCTCCCTCTCTCTCTCTTGTGCTGGGGATTAAAACCAAGGACACACACATACTATGTAGATACTCTACCACTGAGCTACATTCCCAGCTCTTTTTATTTTATTTTGAGGCAAGGCTCACTAGGTTTCCCAGGCTGGCCTTAAACTTGCGACCCTCCTGCCTCAGGTTTCCTAGTAGCTGGGATTACAAGGATGTGCCAGCCAGGCCAGCACCACTTTCATTCTTAAACATGCCCCAGTTTGGGTGACAATTTATAGAGTTGTCTTTTTTATGTGCCATTATAAGTTCTTTGGGGTTTTTGCCATTTCAAACAAAAAAGTAACATTTTACTTATGCTTTAATTAGTTCACCCAGTTTTCTGGAATGAGAAGTTTTCTTTTTTTACTTTTTTAGCACTTGGAATAAAAAAATGGCATTTTACTTATGCTTTATTAGTTCACTCAATATCTTGGAGTGAAAATAAATGAAACATGGAAGAAAGAAAAACCATTCAGAGGCTACTACATTCATCCAGGCTAGAAATGATAATGGCTTAGGCTCAGGTGACACCCAGGAAATGGATGAGAAAGAACGAGATCCCCGTTATGTCTGGAATGCGTAGCCTATGATGCTTGCTCTCAGATTGGATATACCATCAGAAAAAGATAAAGGAGGTTCCACAAAGGACTCCAGCATTTTTAGCCTGGAAACTGGAATTTACATGTCCTGAATAGGAGAAAATGACAGGTGGAGGAGCAGGGAAGCAACATTCTTTTCTAGAACCTCTAGAAGAAGCGTAGCTCTCTTGGCCCATCTTAAACTTTGTGCCTCCAGAACACGGATAATAAATTTGTTTTGTTTTAAGCCACTAAATTTGTGGTAATTTGTACAAGCAAATACAAGAAACTAAGAGAGATACATAGGTGGATGGATAGATAGATTAGATGGATAGATAGATTAGATAGGTAGATGATAGATGATAGATAGATGTGCATAAAATAGGAAGAGAGAGAAGTGGCAGAAGAGAGGGGTGTCTTGTGCATATATACATAATCTGATTATGGATTTCCTATTTGGTTCTATTAAGATTAATTCATCCATTTCTAAAATAAGATGACATTTTACTAATTACTCTAATTTTAGGCTATATTTTAGTATCCATTAAAGAAAGTTCCTTCCAATCATGTATTGAGTTGGTTTGGCTATTTGCATTTTCTCTGTATTTACACTAAATTTAGAAAAATCTGTCCAAGTTCCCTTGTGGAAGAGGCCCTTCAAAAAAAAAGTATGTATCATTGCATTTAAATTTTGATTAAATAAAAATGTATCAGGATAGTGAGAATTTTTAAAGCATGATTTTTTCAATCCATCTATGCACGTACTCAGTTGGTTTTTAAAAGGGCAAAGCAAATACACATGCTGATATACAGAACCATTTAAACAGTAGGTAAGCATTACTGTATGTTCCAGATGGACTATATTTTCCTTAAAATTTTATGTGTTTTTCAACTCTTCTGCAGTACATTGTGTAGCAAGTTGAAGAATGGCTACTGAAAAATAACCCCTCATTGTCATTAAATCCTAATCCTTAGAATTTGTCGACGTTACTTTACAGACAGAATTGAGTTAAGAATCTTGAGAAGAGATTCTTTATGTGGGTGGGTCCTAAATGCATCACAGGAGTCTTCTTGAAAGACACAAAAAGAAAGGTACAAAGAGAGAAAGAGAAGAAAAGGAACTGTGACTTCAAAAGCAGAGATTGGAATGATGAAGCCACAAGCCACAAAACACCTGAAGTTGCCAGAAGCTGGAAGAACCAAAGAACACATTCTCCCCCACAACCTTTAGAGAGTGTATGGCCTCATGAAATCTGAGAGTTCAGATTTTAGACCTTCAAACTTGTGAGAGAAGGGCTTCTGTTGTTTTAATCTGTCAAGTTTATGGCAATTTGCTACAACATCCCAGAAAATTAAGATGACCTGGTTTTATTGATTCTAGAATCCTTGTATGGCATCTGACAAAGAGATACATAAGTGAAAAAGATTGACAACTGCTGTTTTAAGTCACTGTTATTTTGCCAATATATAACACTAGTCTCACTGCTCCAGAAAAAATTGGTATCTCTTTAAACAATTTCTCTGCATTTATTTTGTTTATTCTTAAGTATTTTTTACTTTGCTGTTGTAATTTGGAGATTTTATAGCCTTCATAATTTCTAGCTAGTTATGTGGTATAAAAAGCTATTAACTTTTTTATATTTATTTTACAACAGACAAGCTTAATAAACTCTCTTTGAA
This sequence comes from Erethizon dorsatum, assembly GCA_028451465.1. Lineage (NCBI taxonomy): Eukaryota > Metazoa > Chordata > Mammalia > Rodentia > Erethizontidae > Erethizon > Erethizon dorsatum. Next base: position 22,992,881 of record CM051824.1, read on the forward strand.
ATTCCAGTAGCTTTTTAATTTATTTTCATGTGTATTCCAGGTAGACAGCATTTCATTTGTGAATAAAAATAATTTGCTATCTTTCCAAGATTTACACTATTTACGTCTTTCTTTGCTTTATCATTTTGCCCAAAATGTCCAGAACAATAGAGACAATCATAGCCATCTTTGCCTAATATTAAGTACTCCTTCTAGTTGGTAATTATTAAAGATAATATTGAGTGATTATTTTAGTTATTCTTGTCACATCAACAAGATATCTTTCTTTTCCTAGTATTCTAGGATTTTCTTTATAATCTACAATAACTGTTTAATTTTATCTAGTGTCTATTAAGACTACTTTTTTCTTCCTTTATTATGTTAATATTTGTTTCCTCCATCAAACTCACATTTTTCATTAACATTACTTTGTGAATTTTATAAATTTGGTTTGCTATTATTTTATTTAGGTCTTATGATCAATAGATGGGATTTACGTGCAAGTATCTATTGTACATTATCATTTTTAAATTTTTTGAGAGGTCAGTTACCTCCATAAAATCAAGAAGTATTCCACCTTCTTCAATATTCTAGAATATATTCCATTCATTTTCCTAAGATTAAAAGTTAATTTTATCTTTATCAAATAACACATGTATATAATTGAAGTACAGAAAAAGTTATTAAAATGCTTCTAATAAAATAAAGCATTGTTTGCCCTAACATTTTACTACATCTTTGTTACAATCTTTTCACCTTTCTTTTTATTTTTTTTATTTTTTATTTTTTCTTACACCGCATTTCTATGTAATTGTTTACACAATACTGTCATTTCTTGACTTAACAAACGTAGACATTACTTAAAAACTTCTGGTTGTGAGAAGTAGTTTTTTCACAATCCTCCAATTTTCCCTTCTTTTAAACTTTCAACATTATTATAGTAAAACTAATTATTTAAATATACACTTTAAGGTTGTACTATATGTAGTAGAGGTATCTATGATTTTGATTATTTTCTAATAGAGCTTTTCTGCCCTCAAGGTTTTTTTCATTAGCACAGTTTGCACTGTGCTCTCCACTATTTTTGAAATGTTTTCATTTATCTATCAATAATTTTTCTCAATGCTGATCACTGACATTTCTTTGTAGACCTTAAGCACAGTTGTCATCACCAGACTTCATCTCTCTCTCTGATTAATACCCTGTTTTTTTGTTTGTCTGTTTTTATACTGTGTCTTGGTCTGCTTTGTTTTCCACCATCATATTTCATGAGATGTGAATTTTCTGAGTAGCAGCTGGACTGCTAGGTAGTCTGTGTATACAATTTTTCATTAAAAATAATTTGCCCTCAACTGCAAAGGCTCTGCTAAACAGTCTTCTAGCCTCATCATTCTGTTCTTGAAAATGCCAGGGTCACTGGGTTATCATTTACTTATACATCTATTTTTCTCTTCAGGGGAAGCCCAAGATTTTTCTCCTTGCCCCTGGTGTTCTTGAATGTCACAGTGAAATATCTTGGGGTGTTTCTTCCCATTTGCTGAACTGAACACAAGAGTCCTCACTACTGAACACTTAAGGTCTTCACTTCTGGGAATTTTTCTCGTTTTTCGATAGTTTTCTCAGTTGTCCCTTCTTAACCTCCCTATTATTAGGATGTTGGGCTTTCTGCAGAGATTCATAAATTTTCTCTTTCCCTCTCTATTATCATTTTCTTTGTCACTGTGTTCTAATTTCTAAGGAAGCCCCTTCATTTAGCTTAAAACAATTCCGTTAAATTGGTAAGGTTGCTTTATTTAAAATTCCTGATATCCCTTATATTCTAATAGTTTCCTTTATAGTCTCTTCTTTCTTTTTCTTTTTTTTTTTTTTTTTTTTTTGTGGGTACTGGGGGTTGACCTCAGGACCTCGCGCGCCAGCAGGCACCCGTGCCCCTGAGCGATATCACCGGCCCCTTTTTCGTATGTGGGTTCCGGGAGTCGAACTCGGGCCCTCGCGCTTGCCGGGCAGGCGCTTATGACGCTGAGCCATCTCACCGGCCTATAGTCTCTTCTTTATGAATGCACAGAGCTGTTCTTTTCTCCCAAGGATGTATTATTTGTGTCATTAATTTATAAATCATTTATATCTGAAGTTTTATTTATCCTTGACTTGAGAGTTATCTATGAACAGATTTTTATTATCATTATTTTATTATTATTAGTTTAAAGTTCAAAAGTATTAATATTATTTAGGTGACAGCTTCTTAATTACTTGTAGTCTTATTATACTGTGGTCAGAAACTGTGGTCTCTGTGTTTCCTGATCTGGGAATCATTTTAAGACTTTCTTTGTAACCCAAAATAGAGGTTCGTTTCTTCTCTCTGTGCAGGCCACAGTTATCAAGTCAACCCTATTGGATTTCTCTGTCATTTTGCTGAAGCACGTGCACCAGTAGTCTCCTGAGAATAAAAGCATGAAAAAGAAGTGTGCTGAGTATTCGAGTGTCTGAAAACAACCTTCTTTCAGCCCTTGATTGATAATTTGGCTCGATAGACAATTATATATTGGAAACAATTTGAAGGCATCATTCCATTGTGTTCTACCATCCAAAGTCATTTATATTTACATCCAGATTTATGTTTGTCTACTTTATTTGGCAGTGACTCAGAGGTTTTAGAGTATCTCCAGTTACTACATTTCTGTCAAATCATTCTTATTTGCGCAGCACTTTTTCTTTCTCTGTTTCAATGTAATCTTATTTGCAGAATAAATGTTCGTGGTGCTTCATTTACCATGAATTGTACTCTATTTTTATAATACAATACTAATTGCCCTGTATAACACCTTTTTCTGGAAATATTATCTCACACATTTGAATATTTTACTTGAATTTACCTAACTTACTTTTGACAAGAATTTATTGCAAATATTCTGTGTATTTTTTAATATTCTCTTCTGTGAGGAAGATACAATCATATATATCTTAAAGTATATCTGTATTTTTTAAAAAAGAAACCTTGTCTTTTTATCAATAAGCTTTTCTTGTTTTACCTATTGTTCCATTTGGTGCCACTCTGACACATTTTAAATACGCTTTCATGCTTTTTGTACTTTTAACACTTCTGTGTTATTTTCTATCTTTTACTTATTTCATTTGATGGCATTTTCACTTATTTAGACAGTGTGTATAATATCCACCCTTAATTCTAATATTAAATTTGAATATTGCTTACTCTTAAGGTTTCATTTAAATAATTCTTGAACATATTTTCAACTATTTAACTTTGGGTCAAGGCTAACATTCTTCCTCTGATATTCTTTTCTACTTCAAAAATATTTGAAAAATAATTTTCTTCAGCCACAGCCATCAGCCTGTAGTGCAGGCATGCCACGCTTGGTCTCTGAGCGCTTACTAACAGTACTGAGATGTTTTTCTCCACATCGCAATGCTAAAAGAATCACTAAACAAAAACCTATTGGGTTTTTTCTCTTTCTCCACAGAATAAAAAAATACAGAATAAGGGCCATTTTTAAAAAACAAAAGTACTTGTCTGAGTATCTGTGTCTATGTGAAAGTCATAATGAGTGCCCTGATTCGTCATCACTATTTCAACTGCAAAATTATTAACACTAACCCAGGAACATTTTATATCTTTTTTGATTAAAAAAGCTACTAATTTTTTCTACATCAAATACGTTTTTAAATAAGTAGATATGGTATAATTTCAACAATGTAAGAACACCATGCAAACCAAACAGATGCAAGGACACATACTGCTGTGTAGATAGTAGATAGTTCTGAATGCTGGTGCTCTGGAAGATCTTTTTCTTTTTTTAAAATTTTATGTAACATCTAATTTTTATATGTCATGTATCACCTTTCGTTATAGTTTAGATCTGGGGTGTCCCCCAAAAGCCTCCTGTGTTTGAAAGGCGATTGCACCATGGAGGTGCTGTACTCATCAGTGGATTAATTCACTGCTGAGTTCATAGCTGACTTGCTGTTGGGAGGTAGAGCCTGGTTGGAGCCAGGTCTTGGGGACATGATCTGGAAGTTTATGCTTCCCTGGGTTCCTCTCTTCTCTCCCTGCTTCCTGGTTACCATGACGTGAGCAACTTTCCCTCCACCAGACCCTTCCACCATGCCCTTCCTACCTTGGAGCCACCTCACTATGCACTGAATTCTCTAAACTCCATGAGCCCAGATAAACCTCTCCTCCTTTAAACCATGGGTGTTGAGTATTGTGTCCCAGTGACAAGGAAAATGACTAAGACATCTTTATTTTAAGAAATTTGCACATACCACATTGTGACAATTATGTTAATGCACTATAAATTCAAATGACACTACAACTTTGAGACAGAGAAAAAGAATTTATTTATTTAATCTAAGTTCAACTTAGAAAAATTACCCTATTTTTCTCACCCACATTCCAAACTTTTGTTGAAAAATGAAAAAATATATACATAAAGAAAATATTGAATTGATTTCTACTTCTGGCTACTTGGAGTTCCTAGAGGCAAATTTACACTCCTGTTGAGAAAACCCGGGTAAAAATTTTATAAGTAAAAAAAAAAAAAAAGTCTTTTTGAAGATATCAGCAAGCTGTTAGGATAATCACATCATAAGATGCCAAAATGACAAAGAAAGGAGAACCCCAGACATGATGGGGATATTATATGAGCTGGGTTTTGTTACTTTTGTTCTGTTTTTGTTTTTGATGTTGTTGTTTTCGGTTTTGTTTTTGGTTTTTGGTTTTTAGTTTCTTCTCCCATTAGATCTTTGCAGATTCTTAGTAGTAAAGAATTAGAGAATGCAGGGGCTGGTGAGATAGCTCAGCAGCATAAGCACCTGCCTGGCAAGTGCGAGGGCCTGAGTTTGACTCCCGGAACCCACATACGAAAAAAGGGCCGGTGATATCACTCAGCGGCACGGGCACCTGCTGGTGCACGAGGTCCTGAGGTCGACCCCCAGTACCCACAAAAAAAAAAAAAAAAAAAAAAAGAATTAGAGAATGCAAGAATAGGTTTATGGCTTCAAGGCATAGAAATTTTTCAGAACTTTTGCCAGTTCCACAGAACTGAAAAGCAAAAGTTAGAGTCATTTATGAGAAAATACACAAGACTTCAGGAGAAAAGATCCTGATTAAAAGAGAATTGCAGAGCAATCAACCTGATATCTAGTGATTTTTCTCTTCCAACGCAGAATTCTTTTGGTGAACAGGAAAGAATCTGAGAGGAAAGTTGTTGAAGAGCAGAGAACTTTTTCTAAAGTCTTATCATAGAGCTGAGGAAATAAAACTTAGAATTAAGAACCTCCAAGCAGGAGATGCACAACTGTAATTAAGAACACACCCAAACTAGCAATAAATGGAGGCATACAAATGCTGCAACTCAGTGCCTGATTAGACCGATATGATCTATCCCCTTCCTACCTGCTTCTGAAGGGAACTCTCAGTGGAGGAAGATTTACCAGTCAGCGCCTCTGTGGGTTTTCACATATATTATCTGACATTCAACCAGAAATTACAAGGACAAAAAGAAAAAAAAGCAGAAATAACTTCCTGGATGACTCAATTATTGGCATAATAATAGGTATCTAAAAGTAACTATGATTAATATATTTGATAGTGGAGAAGATCAGGACAAGATCAGAAATTTTAATCAAACTGAATATTCTAAGTAAAAAATGAATTGAGAAGTTAATTGATGGGGATGACAATAGACTAGACTCACCAGAAACGAGAAGAACATGAACAAGAAGAGAGAAGTGGTTATATAACAACCGTTTATATATGGCCATGCACCATATAATGATGTTTTTGGTCAATGACAGACCACATATGCCATGGTAATCCCTTAAAATTATATCATTCAGTGAATTTGTAGCCATCTGAGTAAACCCTGTGATGTTAGCACAGTAGTAACAAAATCACCCAACAATTTCTCAGGATGAGTCCTCATCATTGAGTAAAGCATAGCTGTACATAAAAATTCCCAACTAAAATTTAGAGAGGAAAACAGAAAAGAATGTAAGAGCTATAGAACACACTGAAAAGTATTAAAATGTGGAATTGAAGTCTCAGAAAAATAAAATGGGCAAGAAGCAATATATAAAGAGATAGGATTTAGAATTTTCTAAACTTGATTAAAGTCCACAGTATGTAAGTGCATTGTACCTCAGTTGGTCTATTGAAGTCTTGCATACATGTCCAAGGATGCCTGGAGCTATGATACTGAGCCTGATATAAACTAGAATAGAGGGCCGGTGAGATGGCTCAATGGCATAAGCTCCTGCCTGGCAAGCGCAAGGTCCTGAGTTCGACTCCTGGTACCCACATACAAAGGAAAAAAGGGCCGGTGATATCACTCAGTGGGACAAGTGTGAGGTCCTGAGTTTGACCCCCAGTACCCACAAAAAAAAAATCAGAATAGAATGTACTACATAAGGATTAATGTAGTTTTATGCTAATGTAGTTTGACAAAACATACCAAGTGGGAAATTGTAATAGCTTGCCAATACTGCTTAAAGAAAATGCACATGTGTATGCTTTTCACCTGGTTTCTGTTATGCTATCTTGGTTTCTGCTATAGAACCTGACCCCATAGCCTAGTTTCTGTCTCACGGTCAGAAGGCCATATAAAGAGGCCCATACTTGAATGGGACTATGGCTTCCCTGAAATCAAATTTCATAGTGGTTCAGGAGCTGGAGATGAAGAACAACCTTGACTGAGAAAGGATTCAGAAATCATTGTGTGGGTGTTGTAGACCTCCTTCATGTTGATTTATGCCCCTGCTGTTTGTATCCTTTGCCCATAATAATCTTTCACGAGTGTGTATGTGTGCATGAATCCTTTTGGTTTATATAATCCATAAAATTAGCACACATTTATTTATGAAGTTCTATGAATCCCAAACAGTATAAATTATGAAAAGAAAAACACTAGATACATTGTAATAAAATTACTCAAAACTAAAAATACAGGGCCGGTGAGACGGCTCAGCGGCTTAAGCGCCTGCCTTGCAAGCGCGAAGGCCCGAGTTCGACTCCCGGAACCCACATACGAAAAAGGGGCCGGTGATATCGCTCAGTGGCACGGGCGCCTGCTGGCGCGCGAGGTCCTGAGGTCGTCCCCCCGGTACCCACAAAAAAAAAAAAAATAAAAAAAAAAATAAAAAAATAAAAAAATAAAAATACAGCAAGCAAAATTAGATTTCTATTAGCAGGGAAGTAGAGATGAATGTCTGGTCAGTAGTGCACAGGTCAGTGTTACATTGGTTTTTCCCAAATTGCCCCTAATAACTTAATAGGACTAATACATTTTAATGGGAAAATAATTAAATAAATGAATAACAGTATATCTCTCCTTTACCCACAAAGGAAAATATCTTTAATGCAGTCCTTTCCTTTCTGTCTCTTCTGTTTTCATTAATATAACCTGGGATTGAGTCCAGTTTTGTTGTTATAAAAAGATTCGGTATTTCAGATTTTACCTTTTCCATTTCTCTTTGCCAACATGGTGGAAAATGACAAAGCTTTTCAGGGCACACTGGAAGACAGCTGAGTGTCCTCTTTCCTGCCTGGTCCCTGCTGTCCCATTTGAGCTGATGTTCCCTCTACCGGGGATCACAGATCAAGCGCTGGTCCCATTGGGTATGGAAGGATTAGAGCCTGTCACTGAGCATTTGCCTCTGATCTCAAAGACAAGCGAAATTTATCAGGGACTGTCTGAAGGCAGTGATAGGAAAAAAGAAAACCTATTCTTGATTATTCCTTCACTGACTTCAGCCTATTCAATAAAATGATAGCATGTTCACAGCTAAAACAAATGCATGTTTTGTTAATCTTGTAGATAGTCACAGTTTTATGGCTGATTTCATTATTGAATCATGATCATTAAATGCAATAATCATAAATTTATGGACTTCTGAGAGACTGACTTCTATAGATAACATTGTAGTTATGGTTTTTTCTCTTTCCAGACAAATGGATGATACTCTCCTGCTTCATTAACTCTTGAAATTCCCTTCTCCTGTACCTTTGCAAATTGATTGAGAAAATATTTCTCACATAGTATACTTTTTAAAATAAAACAATATTCATTCATTCATTCTCAGGCATCTTGATTAGCTTAGCTTGAAACAATTATCATAGCTGGACAGTTGGGGTGCAAGGAAAAATCCTCTATGGCACTTGACCCCACACCTGCTAAGTATGAAAATCATTCAATGCGTTCAAACATATTCTAAAACCTTGATATACTGATGTACTAGGTCTAGAATAGTGCGTAAGGATCTGTATTTTCAAAAATCTCTCCAGCTACTTCTAATGTGCAGCCAAGTTTAACAACCACTACTCCAGAGCACTTGTTTGTTTTTAACAATGACCTTGGAGTAGCAGGCCAAGAAAAGAAAAGCAATGCTTTGTGTATTCTACCTATTCATTCTTGTTCACTCAGCTAAGATTTTCCATGCAGGCCCTATATATGATGTCATTTTGCTTGATGAAACGCTTAAGATGTAAAATGATCAATAAAAATTAAATGAAGTCTTTCTGTAATTTTTTTCCTATCCCCATTATCAATGGCAATATATACTATGGAACAAACCAGCATCCTAAGCTGATATATAACACTTTGTGTTCAAAAAAGGCAGTCTTGTCCAAGCCTTTTAAAATATTATGAAACAAAATATATATGTTTTGCTAGTACAAAGCAAAAATGGCAATTTTTTACAAAAGTGAAACACATGAGAAAACTGTGTGCTGCCCCAGCTGCCTCTTTCTTATAAAAATCACCCAAATCTCTCACAATTCTATGACTTTTCACTGCCACTCTTTCTGTTTGTCTTCACTATTCTTTGTCCAAGAAACTACATCTTATCCTCTAAGATCTGATTGAAACACCACTATCTCTATGAGGCCTTTCATAACCTTTTATACAGAGTTAATCTGTTTCACGGTGTTCATTCATTTACCCATTCTTTCATTATCAATTAACCCTTGTTTGGTAGAAAAGTGTTACTGTATCAGTCTGCTGAGTTAAATGGTGATTCTACAGACATTTCCATGCTTCATGACTATACAGAGAATGCCTGATCATTGCTGATGACAGGTGAGATGCACTTTCCTAAGGCGCTTTTGAGATAATTTAATGAGTTGTATGAGACCTGTCGTATTCTGTGGAAGCTCCCTTAACAATTCCTTCTTTGCAAACGGGAGAAATAAAATGAAAAAGCAAGCCTTTAGAAAATACCGGGTAACGTTATAAGAAATCACCAACATTATATTCTTTTTGATCTATTAAAAAATGGTAATTTCAGGTACTTTAACACGTGTGTGTGTGTGTGTGCATAAAAATATACTTAAACATTTTTGGTTTTGTTTTCATGTCTGACTTTTTTTGGGAGAGGGAGAGAGAATCTACTAGTTGATCTGGGAAAAGTAGTACACACTTGTAATCACAGCATTTAGAGGCTGAGGCAGAAGGATATCGAGTTCCAGATCAGCCTGAACTACATAATGAGTCCGAGCCACCTTGAACTGTACAGTGAGACCCTATCTCAAACAAAACTACTATTTTTGTAAAAATAAAATTTTTATTTTACAAAAATAATATTTGCTTCTTAAATATTTTCAAGCTAATAAACCCAAGGTCTATGTACTCAATTATTGATCAAATATTGAGATGGGACATCTGAGAAAATAATAGATTATGGACCTTCAAAATTTTTCTCATCCATAAATGCAACCAGAAAATGCAAAATTTGTCGGATTAACTTTGTTCAGATTTCCAGAAATTGGTCAAATCCCTGCAGCAATCCAGACAGCATTTATGCAAGACAAATGGCTGAATCTCGGGAAGGTCGATGAGCACTGTGGTATTTTTACTTGTCCTGCTCTCATCCCTATTTGGCCAATTCTGGAGTAGCGTTGAACCCGCATCCTGGCAGATACCTGGAGTTGCAAGATGAATGTGACGATCATTCAACGCCTCTTTCTCAGAGAACTGTCATTATTTGACCTAATGCTTCCCTAGAAGGCGCCATGGGCAAGAGTGTCTTTTTTTTTTTTTTTTTTTTTTTTTTTTTCTTTTCCTTTGAGCTGGATAAGAGCTCACCAGCACAAAGTCACTGAGTAAACAACAGCAAACTATGGTGAAGAGAAAAAACCTAATTTCTAAAGTCAACACAAAATATTATTTACAACATTCAGTTTACAACAAAAAAGTATGAGACATAAAAATACACAGAAAAAACAATCAAAAGACGCTGTCCCTCAGGAAGCCTAACAGTGAACCTAATTAGGGTAAAATAAGTGATTATAAATATGTTCAAGGGCTAAAGGTAATTATGTTGCAAGAACCGAAGTATGAGAATGATGTCTTACCAAATGAGAAGATAAATAAAAGATAAAAAATGTTTGTTAAAGAACTAAATAGGGGTCCAGTGAGATAGCTCAGCAGCATAAGCGCCTGCCTGGCAAGCGCGAGGGCCCGAGTTCGACTCCCGGATCCCACATAGGAAAAAAGGGCCAGTGATATCGCTCAGCGGCACGGGCGCCTGCTGGTGCGCGAGGTCCTGAGGTCGACCCCTAGTATCCACAAAAAAAAAAAAAAAAAAAAAAAAAACTAAATAAAAATTCTGATATTAAAAGGTAGAATAAATGAAATGGAGAATTCATTAGGATTTCCCAACAGCTAATTTGAGTACTGAGAGGGAAAATTCAGCAAACTTGAATATAAGTCAACTGCGATTATCAGTGTAAGGAACAGAAAGATAAAGAATTAGGAAAAAAATGAACACAGCTTCAGACACTGTCATCAATAGTCTCACATATGCAAAATAGAAGTTCTAAAAAAGGAAAGACAGAATAAATATTTAAAGAAATGGTAACTAAAAATATTTCAAATCTTATGAAATACATTAATGTATATCTAAAAGGCTTGATGAACTAAAGGTAGGATAAATGCAGAGATCCATACTCAAGACACACCATACTCAAACTATTAACAACCAGAGGCAACAGAGAACACTGAAAACAGAAGGGAGAAGCAACTCATCGTGTTCTCCGGATCTTCAATACGATTAACTTCAGCACTTGATTTCTGACAAGGACGGCAAGAAACTTCACCGGAGAAAGAACAGTCACTTTAACAAGTAGTCCTGGGAAAACTGAATATCCACATGCAGAAGAATAGAATTGATGTCCTATTGTACCCTATATATATAAAGTTAATTCTAAATTGAACATAGGACTTAAATACAAGATCTACAACTATAAAACAAGAGGAAAACAAAACTGTAAATCTTTGTGATCCTGCGTCAGGAAATGGCTTCTTAGATATAATACCTAAAGTAAAAGCCACCAGGAAAACAGATAAATTGAATTTCAGCAAAGTGAAAACTTTTGTATTTCAAAGAACTTTATCAAGAAAGTAAAAAGACAATCCACATACTGGGTGAAAACATTTGTAAATGATATATTTGAAAAGAGTCTAGTATCCAGATTATATAAAGAACAATTACAACTCAACATAAAGAAAAATAATGTAATTTTTAAATAGTGAAGAATCTGAATAGAATTTTGTATGAAAGACAAAAAATTGCCAACAAGTACATGAAAAGAAGCTCAATATCCCATACTAATGGGAAATGCAAATCAAAATCACATAGAATTACCACTTTGAACTCCTAAAATGCCATAATCAGGAGATGAACAATAACAATACTTCAAGGATATGGGGAAATTGAAACCTTCATACCCTGCTAGTGAGAATGCAAAATGGCACAGTTGCTTTGGAAAATACTTTGTCAGTTACTCAAAAATTTTAACACAGAGTTAGCAAAAGACCTACCAAAACCACATATAAACTATATGTAGTACTGCAAGAATATTGACAACAAGTGCTCAAACAAAGCTCCCACATGAATGCTCAAAGCAACACTATTTGTCACAGAAAAGTGCAAACAGCCCCATGTCCATCAGTTAATGAATGGATTTTTTTAAATAGACAAGCAAAGATGCACCCGTACAATGGAATATTATTTGGTCACAAAAATGCCAGTGAAATGTGCTATCCCATGCCAAATAAATGAAAACAAACACAAAGAACACATTTTATATTATTCTACTTACTTGAAATGTGCCTTGCAGGCAAATTCATAAAGATAGAAATTAGACTAGCAGTTGTCATAATTTGGGAGAAATGGGAAGTGAGTGTGAATTTTTCTTTTTAGCATGAAGAAAATGATCTGGAATGAGACGACGGTGATATCTGCGTACATTTTAAATACAATAAAAATACTAAATTTTATACTTTTAGAGTGAATTTTATAATGTATTAATTATGTCTTAGCTTAAAAGTAAAATACAAATTGAGTGCCCACAATATTTTTCAGGCATGATTATAGGCATTTAGGTTTTAGTCAGAGTAGTTTTTTTCTGTTGTTTTATGGGTGGATTTGCTGTGCCTGCGTGCTGGTCCTTAAGCAGATGTCTCTTTCCTTATTCTAAATGTTCTGCATGGCAGTTCCAGCAGAGTTCAGAAAGATTACACCACATTCAGCCAGCTACAGAAGAGGAGGAATTAAAGGAGCCTTAATGGGTTTTGTCAGAGCTCAGCCTGTACTACTCCTAGAAGTAGTCTTATAGGATGCTACTTAAATTAATGAAAGGTAGAGGTCTCTTTTTTTTTTTTCAATGATTTGAAGCCAGAGAAAATGTAAAGGGGAATCCCCCTTAGTACTCTCTGTGTATTTTGTGAATATCTTTAATTATGGTAAGGCCCATATTTTTCTCTAGAAACCACATAAGATAAGGAACACTTCTACAAGTTGTTGCAACACTGTCATTAAGCAATCTTGTAACTCTATCAAGCAGGCCTGGGATCACAGGAGATGAACTTCTACTGCTGCTGCTGTCTTGGCCTTCTACTTTCTGACATTTATGCAAATACAAAGACATTCCCAGAAGGCACAGAAAACAGAGCTACTGTTGGAAACCTAAGCAGGTCTTGGAGCCATATGGAGAGACACCGTTAGGCTAGAAAGAGCCATTTCTAGCATCGGGTGAAAATGAGCCAGGTCCAGAGTATACCGGACAACCACAATGTCTTACTGCATGCTATTTTCTATGTTAAATCTTTTGTTTGTACAGCAATACTTGGTTGTCAAACTCAATTTTTTCCAAATTCATGTTTGAACGCTGAAAAGTTTGAGAACTGAACATATTTTTCCCATAATAATAAAAAACCAAATAATTGGTTCTGAAGCTCAATACACTTATAAATTCATTTTTCCGGGACTTTAACAAATTTCACAATGATTTCTTTCTTTATCGTAGTTCTCACAGTTTTCCTCTTAGCTTTACACTGGAATCACTAACTTTCTTTGGAGCCATGGTTGCGATATTTTACACAAATTAAGCAAAAAAAGCACAGTGATGAATGTTTTAACACACTAATACAAGCAATGTTGTCTGGGCAAGAGCAGAGCTTAGACTGAAGAGTCACCCCTGCGTCCACAGCAAGACGCAACATGTGACTTATTCTTGGCCAGTACAGGTTTTTTCAAGTTGGGTTTTCGGTTTGACTATCAAGCAAAGTTACAAACAACAAGAAGATTTTTTTTCCCAGCTTTGCTTTTCAAGTAGTGGAAAGTTCAACAACTGAAGTATCACTATGGTTTCTTTGACATTAACATAATCTCTATTAAAAATTAAACCATGATCTTCTCATTTATTCATAAGAAAATTAAGAAAAATGTTTATGTTCATAATTTTCATAATGGGGAAAAAAGGTAAATTAGTATCCTTTTGAAACCAGTATCATGGAGAGAAATGCCCCCAAAGAGATAAAGACCAGTGGTAGCATTGCACTTTTCCATGAAGAAACTCTACCTGCATTGCAGAAATTAGAAATTCAGATGATCATTTACTAAAGGATTCGGTGGGCTTTCCTACCAAATCCATTAAAAGACAGAAATCCAAGAGTTTCTGGATAAATGCTAGCCTCAGAAAATAAACACTTCCCTTGGAAAAGGCATCTTCTAACATGCTTGATTTTTCTCTTCCAACCCTTTCACATGTGTTAAAAAAAAAATAACATTATTAGGTCCTAACCATGTTGTTATTGAAATCAAGTATAAATTAAGTAGCATTTCTACTGAATCCCATCGTAATGTAGCACACCACCCCATCTTATTTTCTTCATGGCACTTACCAGTATCTGGGTATATCTTTTCCAATGATTTGTTTACTTCTTCCCCTCTCCAAAATGTAAGTTCACTGAGATGATCTTGTCTTTCTTGACTTATGTACCTGCTGTACCAAGCACATAGTAGATACTAAAAAAAAGTTATGGACTACACCAATGAATAAGCACCCGTTTGTCCCACATTTTTAGTGACAGTTACATAAAGAGAACCATTCTAGAAATGAGCAAGATCTGTGTATTGCGGGGGATCACTTTGTTGTTGATAGTGTTACGTGATATAAACTATTGCTGTCTCAGTTCATCATCAGTAACATTATTGTTAAAAAATGAACATGAATAGACCGTTAACACTCTCATCCTCTTATTACCAGTGGTCAACATCAGAGGCAGCATGTTGCAACTGAAGTGCCAAAAGACCTGCAAAAGAAAATAATGAGAAAGGAAGAAATGTTAGCATGTCAGGGAGGAAAAGTCTGTCATATGAAGTGGAAACACAAAACAGATGTCTCCTTATTATCAACTATTCATAATACAGAAATGATAGAACTTGAAGGAAGAAATGAAACCAAAACACTTCCAATAGTAGTCAATGATTATAATAATTCCATGGATGTTGTCAATAGAGTTGACCAACATCTAACAAGCTCTCCTGTAATCAAAAAGCAAGAAAAAAATATTATTATAAAATATTTATGCACCTCTGGAACAAAGAATATGGAACTCATTTGTTATTTATTCAAAACAGGGGGGTTCAAAATGTCATTTACAATTTAGGTTAGGTCTAATAGACCAAATTATCGGAAAATATGGGATAGTGAAACATCAACAGGAATGTCTATCATCAGCATCTTCACTATTTTGTTTAGTGGGTAGACATTTTATTAAAATTATACCACCCACAGGAAAAAAAAAAGAAAGGCCAACATGACAGTGTAAAGTGCATTGTTCAAAGAAAGACAATAATGCAAAAAAGAATTCAGAAAGAGACTAGATACTACTGTTCAGATTGTAACGTTGCTTTGTGTATTAAATGTTTTAAAATATACCATACATAGAAAAATTATTGAATTAATTTGATAAAATTGTTTTTTATTTCCTGTTATATTATCTTATAAAAAAATAACAAAATATATGCAATTTTTGGTCATCTTGCATTTAAATAATTAGACTGTTAAGTGGTTAAAAAGAGGAAAGATTTATTTTGACTTATAGTTTTTAGAGGATTTACTCCTCACTCGGCTGGCTTTAAGGCAGGCAACACATGGTGGCAAGGACTCTTGAGGAAATCTGCTTGTCATAGTTGTATACAGATGTCCCCCAAAAACCTGATGCAGTCATAGATAGGGAGTTTTGAAGGTGGTTGGATCAGGGCGTGTGAATGTGAATTAGGGGTGTGATGCTGGGATTAAGAGAGAGGATAAGGAATGCCCAACCCTAGGTGTGGGTGGTGCCAATCAACAGGTTTACAGCCGGGATGGAATATAAAGGGAGGGCTGCTTCTGCTGTTGCTGCTTTTCCTGCCTCTTGTCTTCCACGCCATAAACTGTTGTTTTTCTTCTGTGATGCTTTTCTGCCATGCCACCCTGCCTTGGAGCCAGCCAACTATGGACTGAAACCTCTACAAACTGTGAGTCAAAATAAGCCTCTTCTTGTTTAACTTTGGGTATTGGGTATTTTGCCTTAGAATGAGAAAAGTAACTAAGACATTGCTCATGCCATGGTGGCCAGAAGCGGAGAATGAAGGGATAAGCGCAGCAGGGAGATGTGTCCTTGCAGGTCATGCTTCCAGTGACTTGCCCCTTCCGACCAGATCTCACCTCCTAACACCCTCAGCTCTGAACTCTTCAACGGATTCACTCACTGACGAGTATAGCACCCCCATGATCTAATCACCTTCCAAAAACCAACCTCTGAGCACATAGCCTTCTGGGGGACATTCTAGATCTAAACCATAACATACAATATGTTTAAATTCAGTTTCACAGAAAGTCTTAGACATGGCCAAAATGAATATGACACACATGGCCTCTAGTCCATTTTTCAACACAATCCAAGTTCCCATTTGAGGCCTACTGAGTCTGGCATTTACTAATTATGTTCTTATCAGCATTCTGATCTTTTGAGCTCAAGCCCAAGATCACCCATCAAATTTGGCTTACAGCATTCTAGGGCTTCTCTAGCTGGCATCTACAAATCTTTCCAAACTCCTCCCCCAAACCAGTTCATTCCAAAGTCTTCCAAACCACATGGTCAGGTACAGTCACAGCAAAGACCCCATTTCTCTGGCACCAATTTTCTGTATTAGTCAGCTTCCCCATTGCTAGGCCACAACACTTAACACTTACAACATAAAGGAGGAGAGGTTCATTTTGGCTCAGTTTTGGGGGATTCAATCCATGGTCAGCTGGCTCCAAGGCAAAAATGACATGGTAAAAGGACATGTCAGAAGAAAGTTGCTCACTGCATGGTACCCAGTAAGCAAGAAGAGAAAGGATGAGCCAGGGACAAGAATATATACCTAGCTCCTCCAGGCCATGGTCCAGTGACCTACCTTCTCTGATCAGGCCCCACCTCCAAACATGAGACTTTTAAGAGACAAATTAGGTTTCGACCTTAACAGCTACCTAACGAAATTAATTATGAGAGTTTTACTTACCATATTTTGCCCATTAAAGTTATTCAGCAGAATTTGATCTCAATAATATCCCTTAGTCTGAGGACCATGGGAAAACTAACAAATCCTGAAATGCATTCTGGAGAAAGTAACAGGATGCCCTTTAAGACTTTTTCCCTCAAAATCAAATGAATACCATCATGGAAAATAGAATAGACTGTGGCAGTTGAGGAATGAGGAGGGCACCCAGTCAACATCATCTGTTGTCGAAGAAGTCATTTGAAAAGTAATCAGACATGAAGCCAAATGGATGAAAAATCTGTGATATTATGGATTTAATTTTATTGCAATTTATTGTACAATATCAAGGAGATGCAGCATTGGTGTTACAATATGTTATATTGCAGCATCAACCTAGTGTGGAAGATTAAAACAGCTGTATGTGTGTGTGTGTGTGTGTGTGTGTGTGTGATAGAAAAAAGGCAGAGATTGTGTGAGCAAGCAAAAGTCTTTTAGTTGAACTCTTTAACCAAGTGTAAAATAAGATACCCTACATTTTCCTCTTGGTTAATTCCAAAAAGAAAAAATAGAAACAGCTCTCTCCAAGAAACACAAGAAGAAACAACATATTTCTCATCATCGCCACTTAGCATTTATCTTACATGTTCCTTTGAGGAATTCAAGATATAATTAGCAATGCCTGAAAACTTACACAATTAGCAAAAGATCTTGCACTTTTGTTTTTAGTGCCTTTTAAGCCATTCTTTTTTTTTCCTTAAAATAAGTATTATTGTTTTATATTCTTGTTACAAAAATAATCCATGTCTTTGCTCCAGCTGCAATAAAAACAAAACTATAGATTGGGTGTATTAAACAACAGATGTTTCTTTCCTCACAAGCTATAAAGTCTAAGATAAAGGTCCCAGCAGGTTTGGGGCTTCAGATGAGAGCTGTCTTCCTGACTCGCAGACAGCTGCCTTCTCTCTGTGTCCTCACACGGCAGAGAGAGGGAGTGAATTCTCCAGTGTCTCCTCTTCTAAAGACTCCAATCTTATTTGGATCAAGGCCCCATATTTATGGTCTCACTTAACTTTATTTCCCAAGAGGGGCCATCCCCAAGTAGAGTAAATTTCTGGCTTACCACTTAAACATGAAAATTTAGGAAAGGATGCAAAGTTTCGGGACATAGCATCATTTTCATAGTAGAATGTTTAGAGAGCACTAGTAAGCAGAACAAGAAAAATCAACCACAATCTCAGCACCCAGTGTTTGGCACTGTCACCATTCTGCTGTGTTTAATTCCATGTTCTTTCTTTTTTTTTTTTTTTTTTTGTGGGTACCAGGGGTCGACCTCAGGACCTCATGCACCAGCAGGCACCCGTGCCGCTGATCGATATCACCGGCCCTTTCTTCGTATGTGAGTCCCAGGAGTCGAACTCGGGCCCTCATGTTTGGCAGGCAGGCACTTACGCCACTGAGCCATCTCCCTGGCCCCCATGTTCTTTCTAACCTATACACAATATATATTAGTATTATATTCAAGGTAATGTTTTTCAAATTCTTATTTTATTTAATAATACTAAGAATTGCAAATAAAGGAAATAGTGGAGACATGGCCGAAGGTAAAGGTGCCAAAGGAAGAAAACCAGCAGTCCTTACCTAGATAAGTGTATCATGTATCTCCAGGCTGACATCATGAGGGTCTGTAGAAAAAGTATCAATAACTGAAATTGCCTTCCCTGTTAATTCTGTCAGTCTGCTCAAGGCCATGTACCCTCCTTGATGGCTTTCAGCCATTCATTTTACCCAAGGGGAAAAGAGATTTTGTCCTACAGATATCTGTTGTTCATTACTTTCGTAATAATGCAAAAACAATTTAAAGGGAAAAGTATAATACTGCTAACCAGAAAAGACAACCAGTAGGAAAGAGTAAAAAAAATCTCAAAATCCCCTCCCCATCACTTCAGTATTCACTACAAGGAACTGTCTTATACAGTGGTGTGGGCTGGAGAAGAAACTCTGACATTCATAGGCAGGCAAAAAGGAACAACCTCATGTAGTCCAGAACCCATGAGCAGTGTGGGACCCATGAAAAATGAACCATGCCCTGTGCCCAGGCTCGTTGCCTCTGACCTTGATGAATGAGGGCAACTGATAAAAGCCTTCATCATGGAGAGAGCATACACACCTGCTCTAGGAGTCAGAAAGAAGTGGAAACTGAGGGAGAAGGCAGTGCAATTGTAGGCCCAGCAAGGGAGCAAGGCATATCAACAAATCACTGTCAAAAGAAGAAGGCAAGAGTCCCAGAATATAGAAAGACTGTCCATTGTGGAACCCTTGAATCTCCTGTAGAGAACATTAGTTCTGCCTTAAAAGGCTTCCTGTGGAGCCAAAAGAGACCTAGAATAGCAAAAACAATTCTGTGCAATAAGAGCAAGGCAGGAGGCGTCACAATCCCAGACTTCAAGTTACACTACAAAGCTACAGTGATAAAAACAGCATGGTATTGATAAAAACAAAAAAGTCTCATGAATCAGTGGCACAGATTAGAAGATACAGAAACAACCCCAGGTACATTCAGCTATCTTATTTTTGACAAATGGGCCAAATCTTTTCACTGGAAAAAAGATAGCATCTTTAACAAATGGTACTGAAAAAACTGGTCATCCACATGTGAAAGGTTGAACCTAGACCCATATCTCTCATCATGCACTAAACTAAAATCAAAATGGGTCAAAGATCTAAACATTAGAACTGAAACAATCTGCTGAAAGAGACATCAGTGTAGGCAAATCTCCCTTGGGCCCCCTGAGCAGGCTGACAGAGGGCTATCTACAAGCTAATGAAGGAGGACTCAGAAGAAGCCAACCCTGCCAATACCTTAATCTCAGACTTCCAGCCTGCTGAACTGTGAGAAAACAAATTTATGTTTAAGCAACATGATCTATTGTATTTTATTATGATGGCCTAAAATACTACTACAGTAAGTTTCTATTACTCTAGGGTAAATAACCAAGAGTGAGATTGATGAATTACAAGTCAAGTAGATATTTTCCTTTACAGGAAACTGGCCAACTCTTCTCCAGAGGGATTATGTAATTTCACGTTCCCAACAGAATTATGTGGGAGTTCTGGTGGTGTCCTTTCCATTCCATCCCTTTCTTTTCCTTTCCTTTTTTTTTTTTAATGTGGGTACCAGGGGTCAACCTCAGGACCTCGTTCTTGCCAGCAAGTGCTTGTGCCACTGAGCAATATCATCGGCCCTTTTTTTCCTTTATGTGAGTACCAGGAGTCGAACTCAGGACCTCACACTTGCCAGGCTGGTGCTTATGCTGCTGAGCTATCTCACCGGTCCATCCTTTCCTTTCTGTTCCTTTCTTTCCTTTCCTTTCCTTTCCTTTCCTCTCCTCTCCCCTCCTCTCTCCTCTCCTCTCCTTTCCTTTCTTTCCCTTTCCCTTTCCTCTTTCCTTTCTCCTTTTCTTTCCTTTCCTTTCCTTTCTTTCCCCTCCCCCCTTCCCCTTCCCTTCCCTTCTCTTTCTTCCCCCCTCCCTTCCCCAAACCATGAGATCACAGGGCCCTTACAGATCGCTCCTGGATACTGCATCTCTATTCCCAGCTTCTTCTTTTTTATCTTTTTTTTTTTTTAACCAGGAATTGAACTCAGGGCCTCGCACTTACCAGGCAGGCGCCATGCCGCTGAGCTATCTCATCAGCCCTATTCCCAGCTTCTGCTGAGATGGTTGATTGAACCCATGAGTTACACCATTTTTCCTCATATTTTGCAATACTGATTGGCTAAAAACTTTCCAAATCATTAAATTCTGGTTCTTTTTGCTTAACGACTCCTTTAGTTTTTCTCTCTCTTCTTGCATTTCACTGTAAGCAGCAATGTAAAACTAGATCACACCTTCAAAACTTGGTTTAGAAATCTACTTAGCTAAATATCACATTCGTCATTCATCAGTTCTACCCTGCATAAAATGTGAGAACACAATTTGACCAAGGAATGGACTATCGATAAACACAACAAATTTACTCTCTCTGAGGCATTAAAAGAGGCAATCTTAAGCGTTTCCATTTGTATGACCATCACAAAAGGACAAATCTATCCTACTTGCCAGAGGTTAGGGAAGAGCAAGGATCTGACTAAGAGATGAGAGGAGGGAGTTTTGTGGAGTGATAGAACTGTTCTGTATCTTGATGTGACGATGGCTACATGAATCTATTCCTATGTTACAATTCATGGAACTATACACAAGGAAAAAATAAATTTCACTGGATAACAATTTTAAAAATAAAATAAAGCTGTCAACATTTTCAAAAGAATTTAATCTCTCTTGGCCAAAAGTTCTAACCTTACTCTAAAGAAACTGATATAAACCACAAAATTTTTCAGAACTCTCACTATATATAATTATAGGCAAAAACCTGAGAGACTCAGATTGACTCAACCTCTGACAGACTCCACTTTGCCGAATTCTAACCTTTCAAGGTTCTAAAAAGTATTAGTATCAGTCTTACGCCCAAGAGGTGCAAGCTGCATGCCCTAGAATCCCCAGCTGTAGCTCTGCGTAATGCCCAATAAGGGAGGAGGATAGATTGAAAGAAAAATAAACAAAAGTCTTACTTCAACGGACAATTTCCAACAGTTTTCATCTCAAATCCTGCTTTTAAATTCCAGATCATACAACTGCATTCTCGTTTCTTGAAGTAAACACTGATCAGAATCCTACAGCATGGATGTCTATTCCCTCAGAAGTTCAAACCCAAAGCCTCACTAAAAAGATCAGAAGAAATAGAGAGCTGCCACAGGAGTGAGTTGCGAATAGCTTCTTCCAATGATTTTAAGTCAAACTGCATGCTCAGAACAGAGGATTTCCATTTAATTGGTTTTGTCCTCACACTGCCTACCTCCTTCCTTTACATATTTTGGTTCTAGATAAAAGCATGGTATTTCCCCTCCCCAGTTTCTTCCGCTGCTCATTGATTGCCTTTTTCCTGAAACACTCTGAACTCCCTAATTTACCTTCCTCCATTAGAGTGGCTACCAACTTTATCAGTGCTGGATTTGTTATATGCACAGCTTCAGGTCTCTCCAGTTAAAATACTACACTCATACCCAATTTCATTTCAAAAGTAACAATCGCATTCCCATCTGTACATGGAATAGAAATATTAACATATCTTAAGTGGATCTTAAACCCCTACATTTTACTGCTGGTATATTCCAGAGCCACAAACTGAAGAAAATTAAGAATAAGAATGGAGGGGCTGGTGAGATGGCTCAGTGGTGTAAGCGCCTGTTGCAAGCGCGAGGGCCCGAGTTCGACTCCCGGATCCCACATACAAAAAAGGGGCCGGTGATATCGCTCAGCAGCACGGGTGCCTGTTGGCGCGCGAGGTCCTGAGGTCGACCCCCCGGTACCCCCCAAAAAAAAAAGAATAAGAATGGGCATAGTCCAGTTATTTTCTAGAAATTATTTAGAAATCAGTGCATGGTTTATTAATTACATCTAAGATATCTGTCCTCCACAATGAGACCGATTGAATCCAGAGAGTAATTGGTACCAATCTGTTGTCGCAAATATATTTATGTCCCTTCAATGGGAATCCCCAGGAATGTTCTTCTTGTTCAGTCAGATGTCCCCCGCATGCTTAGGACACACACTGCCCACTCCTGCTGCTCATCTTTCATTAAAGATCTAACATGTGAATGCAATGGGAGGGATCTGAGATTTTGGATTTCACCAGGTTATAAAAGTACTTTTGCTATGGATAGAAAGTCACAAACAAAAATGTATGATCTGAGTGTGTCCTTGAATACAACCCGGAGAGCAATAAAAAGGCTCAAGCTTTAGAAGTTCAATAAATTAGTGTGAGCTTATTGATTATATGTACATCCCATGAACACAGGAGTACGTGTGTGGATACATATGTGTGTGTGTTGTGTATATGTATGTATATGGTGGAAATTACACACACACACACACGAGTCCACCAAAAATATATATACCCACTTCAGCAGTTCACCCTACTAATAAATGACGAAAGCTAATGGCCACCACTTTGATCACCTCTTGCAATTGTAGAGGCCAAAGGTAACTTATATTAATCTCATGATGTCTCAATAAATTTAGTATTAAAATATTTATATAAGTTTTTCTTTTCCTGATGCATGCATATTTTTGGCAGACTGTGTATATAAAAAATTTTATTTCATCATGCTTTAATACAAAATTAGGATACTTTATTATAAGGTATTATTATGGGAAAATTTTTGTATTTATATATTTTCTAAGATTATTTTAAGGAATTTTTAAAAGTGGATTATTTGAAAAATGAATATTCAAATGCTAAGAATTTGAAATAAATTATCAATTGTTTTCAGAATAATTCCACTAAATTACCTTTTTGCTAACAATATATGAGAACTTACTAGAGCCAGAAATCATTCCCCTTCTTAATCTTTACCAGCTGAAAAAAATCAGCAATGCTAACTCTGTTCTTTAACTTGTATTCTGTTGATTATTCTTTAGCTTGAAATCTCATATACATATTGTGTGCCATATGTGTTCTGATGTTCTCATCAGTTAACTTGCTTGTTCGTGTACTTTGCATACTTTATTAATTATGATAACTTTGCAGATATTAAGGGTATTAAGTATATTTGTTTAATACAGAAAAATATATAAAACTACATACCCATCACCTTTATAGGTTCAATCAAAATCATAATGGTAATTTCTATGGGACTTGATTATATAACTAATCTAGAAGAATTAATGTATATGAAGAAATGAAATGTTTTTGGAAAAAATAATGCACTCCTCCTACTGCATGTACATTGTATAGTAACACTTTCTTTTTCTTTTTTTTCTTTTTTTTTGTGGGTACCTGGGGTCGAACTCAGGACCTTACAC
This sequence comes from Erethizon dorsatum, assembly GCA_028451465.1. Lineage (NCBI taxonomy): Eukaryota > Metazoa > Chordata > Mammalia > Rodentia > Erethizontidae > Erethizon > Erethizon dorsatum. The sequence goes on from CM051824.1 coordinate 23,016,586, forward strand.
GCCAGCAGGTGCCGGTGCCACTGAGCGATATCACTGGTCTTTTTTTCTTTTTTTTTTTTTCTTTTTTTTTTCTGGGGGTACCGGGGCTTGACCTCAGGACCTCGCACGCCAGCAGGCGCCCGTGCCGCTGAGCGATATCACCGGCCCTTTTCTCGTACGTGGGTTCGGGAGTCGAACTCGGGCCCTCACACTTGCCAGGCACGCACTTATGCCGCTGAGCCATCTCACCGCCCCCCCTTTTTTCGTATATGGGTACCGGGAGTCGAACTCAGGACCTCGTGCTTGCCAGGCAGGTGCTTATGCCGCTGAGCTATCTCACTGGCCCAGTAACACTTTCTTTAAAAACATTACTGAGATAAGGTCTTGCTCAGTCTGGACTAGAACTAGAGATCCTCCTGCCTCAACCTCCCAGAATCCTTACAGGCTTACACCACTACAACTGGCTTGTAGTAGTGTTTAAAACCAGAACAGCCAACTATTCACAAAGTGGAAAAAAGAGGTGTCCCACTTCATACAATATATCACTACAAAATAATTCAAACATGGAATTAAAATTTAAAACTAAAGTCCAAACTGTAAATATGCTCAAAGAAAAGGTAATTTTGTAAATAAACTTTTTATTTTAGAATAATATTAGATTTACATAAAAGTTGCAAATATATACAGTGTATGTTATGGTTAGCTGGTCTGGGAATGGATTTCCAGATTCTTATTTGGGACAAAGAATTGATGGTGAGGAAATAGCAGCAAAGTTTATTGAGGCAAAAGTAAGCTCTGAGTGAGGGGGCTCTTACTAGCAAAAGGAAAACATGGGAACCCAGGGTGTAGGGGATTAAATATCCCACCTGCTTTAGGACACCTCTCATCAGGGTGCTCTAGGCCAGGGTAGATAGCATGATTGACAGAGTGCTGAGTCACATCTACTTATCCATTGTGCATGTCCTTTCTCATAATTCACCCTGTTATAAATAAATACATATGTTTCTTTTTTCAATGAGCTCCAGGGGAAGAAATGTCACTCCAGCTCACACAGGGAGGTCCAGGGAGGTCTAGTGCACCTGCGCCTTGGTTTGGAATTTTCAGAATTTTCACGGGTGAGCTTGGCGTCTTTGTTTCCTTTCTTGTGACCAAGCATGCAGTGGTAATCCCTGGGGCAACCATGAGGGTTAGTTCTTGGGCATTGCCTTGGTTCGGGTGAGTGGAGGGGGTGGTCCATAGCCACCAACTGTGCTGTCTATATTATACAGAGAGAGAGAGAGAGACTCCTGTAAACTTGTTGCCCAATTTCCTGCACTGTTAACATCTTCCATCACTATGGTACATGTCAAAGCTAGTTGCCAAAATGTTAACATGTTATTACTATTTACCGTACTCTGTTCAGATTGTACCAGTTTTTCCACTACAATCCTTTTTCTTTTGTATAATGGTAAATCTTATGATGTTCAAAAATCCTTACAAAGGAAAACATGAAACTCAGACATTGTAAAAGAAAGGAGTGGTACATTTGGCTACATAAAAATTAAAAATTTTCTATGTGGAAAAACCCTCTATGTCTAGTGAAAAGCCAATGATATATATCAGTGTGGGGCTGGGGGTGTAGCTTAGTGGTACAGCATTTGCCTAGTATGTGAAAGGCCCTAGGTTCAATCCTCAGCATCTCAAAAAAATATCAGTATGTATTTATTAATTTTTCGCTTATTTTAAAAATGTTACCGAGGCCTACCCGGCCGTACAGGTAGATCAGTAAACAAAATGGACAAAATATTGGGTACCACTGACATTGTCTTCTAATGAGAAGAGGGGGCAAATAACAAACAAAATAAGTAAATAAAACATTGGGTCTATTAAGAGGTGCTAAGAATGACATAGATAAAAATAAAGGGTGAGGGGAATGGGGAGTTCCAGGCAGGAGTGATGGGGGCAGAATGAATATGCCCTTTTAATAGGCTGATCAAGGTAATTTTAATAAGAAAGAGGCATTTAAGGAAAAAAAAAAAGGTAAGAGGTGAGAAGGAAAGAGATGGTTCACATACTGCATCTGGAGGGCAGAGTTCCAAGCAGAGAAATGAACCAAAACAAAGACCCGAGCCTCTCCACCCATGCATGGCTGGTGGCTAGAAGGGGGTGGACAGGGGAGAATCTTCCCAGTTGGGATCTGAATGGTAACAGAAGCCAGACTGTGAAAAGCTTGGAGACCAGTTTTAGGTTTGGTTAGTTTGGTTTCTGGTTTGTTTTACTTTGGTTTTACTGACTACATAGTAAACTAAAATTTAATGTTGCTAGTACATAAAGCACATACACAGAGCAACGGTAATATTTTCAGCAACAAAGAGGACAGATTCAGATTAAACCCAAGAAGCTCAATTTTCCCTGTTGAAAATAAGGGAAGAGATTTCCCTCCTTTCCTTTTTCTTAGAGTATTTATTTTAGATTACTTGTAATAGTAAGGTACTTTCTCCTCTCTTTGAAATCTAGATAGCTCTTTTGTCAGGTTTATGTCTCAGGCCTGTCTTTCTCAAGGACCTGAAAGTCATCCTTTAGAAATGTTCATGAAAGGAGATAGCATGCCCACTTCCTCCTTTCCTTCAAAGGCTCCAGCCTCACTGGTAGGCACCTTGCTCCAAGTTGTAAAATTGCCTATGGTCATAAATATATAAAAAGTCCATTTTCCTCCCCTAAAGCTAGCACAGATGACCACCACAATTACCGGGTGAATCCAGAGTGAACTAGGTGTGACAAAGGGTGTCCTCCATTCTTCTTACTCAGCAATATTTCTTGTTCATCCTGATGACATATATGCTACGGGTTGTATCTGTGTTGGCTACATGGAGAGATGAGATTCCTTTCTGTCTCTGTGCATCACATTCCAGTTTAGTGCTTATTTGATAATAAAACTGTTCTCTTTTGGGGCCGGTGAGATGGCTCAGTGGCATAAGTGCCTGCCTTGCAAGTGCGAGGGCCCGAGTTCAACTCCTGGATCCCACATACGAAAAAGGGGCCGGTGATATCGCTCAGAGGCACGGGCGCCTGCTGGCGCGTGAGGTTCTGAGGTCGACCCCCTGGTACCCACAAAAAAAAAAAAAACAACTGTTCTCTTTCCCTACCGTTTTTGCAGGAGATTTTTCTAGGCTGGGAGATTCTGTTTTCAATTCTGTTTCTTTGACATAACCTCTATGGAGCTATTGCTATGTGTTAGGCGCTGTCCTAAGGGTTTAACATATATTGGCTCATTTAATCAATAAGAAATTTAAATCTATAGGAAATGTGAGACAATCCAAGCAACTAAAGAAGAAAGTTAAGCAGCAAATAAACATGAAAAAAATGCACAATCTTTCTAGTGTTAAGAAATGCGAACTACAACAAATATTCTTTTCCTATCAGATTTACCAAAAAAAAAAATTTTTTTTTAAGTGATGTCATTGTTTGGGGGAAAAAATACATGGAAAAGAGCCACACTTATATTCTCTAAAGTAGAAAAACATTTCTAGAATAAATTGGCAGGACCTATTAAAATTTTAAATATATTAAATTCTTACTGGATGGTGATGGGTTCATGCCCATATGAAAACTGCTTGGTCATCATGGTGGCATTCCAACATAGTGACAAGCCCAAAACAACAATTCCTCCTTCTTCTTCCCAACTCAGGATAAACTTCCTCTCTCCATTTCTCACGTGTGCCAAATATCCACTAGTCCCCTTCTGTAAGGTCACCTTGCCTGCCTCTCCAAACACCACCCCCAGCCAAACCCAATAAATTCTTCGTCCCACAGCCTCCTCCTCTGAGGGGCTCTTGCACTCTACTGCAGCCCTTCCCCACTGGCATTAAAGGCTTTTCTTAGTCTCCTTTCTTTGTCTTTACTCGCGCCAGACTTAACAGATGGTGGGTCCCATAGGGCTTCTTTCAAAGTCTTTGGTGTCCGGAACAAAGAATTGGACAAGACACACAGAGAAGGCAGCAAAGGTGTACATGTATTAAAGCAGAAAAGAGGTGTATTCCTCAGGGCTAGAGCTGGCCAGGTGAAAAGGATCACAAAGGCCTGAGGATAACAGAGAAAAAGTCTTTAGCATCCAAATGATGTGAACTGACGACCCCCTCATGCATATAAGTCAATGGGACATTTGTCCTGTCAAAAAACTCACACTAAATATACCGTCCTATCAAAAACCTTGCTTGGCCCCTCCAGTTATAAATGAGGGATCCAGAACTGTGTCTTTTTGGTTGGTTGTGCCCACGTGCAAATAAAAGATTGAAAAGAGCATCTTATGATCAGTCCAGTGAACAGCGCCAGTTTGAAATGAAGGACTAAAAATAGTAGTTTTCTTATTAGTTCACAGTGCTCAGCTGTAAGCCTGACGTCATTTTGGGTCTCATGTTCTGTGCATATCTTCTCTTGTATCTGTTATCCTTGGGATTTTATGACCTTTGACACATGCCACCCTGAGAGTTATCCATTTTGCCCCAGCCCTAATCTCCTACCTCCAAATCAGGGATATGCATACATATATGTACAATTTTTAATGTGCTTTTTTTCTTTTGCCTTTCCAAGTACACAGTTTTTCCTTTCTGCTCTTGAAATATTTATCTAGGAGGACATCCACATTTGTTAATAAAAGAAAAAATAAGGAAATGTAAAGAGGCAGGACATTGTCTTGTTAAGTACTGTATTTCTCAAATTCCTTTATCTCCCTTCTTAGTATAAAAGCAACCATCTTGGAGAACACTGTCCATAAATTTCTTTTCTAGTCTAGAGCAGATCTAGCTGGCCTCTGGTAAGGATGAGCAGGGACCAAGAGGAAGGAAGGTATTACACAGGAAAAAGGAAGGAAAATCTTCCCCTCTAGGCAAGAAATTTTGGGAGAAAGAGAGGAAAGACACAGGAAGCAAATAATCAGATGAGTAGCCATATTTGCTACTTCAGGTTTTATTTGTGCAATAGTGAAATCAAAATGGCTTCTGTTCCACCCTGCCTATTTAGAAATCCAGAGAGAACCTCCTGGGCTGCTTCTCAACCCTACCCATATGTGACCACAGCAATCAGTCACGCAGCGTTATCTAGCAGGAAACTTAGCCTTCTAAATCCACTCTCAAGTCCCGGGTGGACAGTAATAATCATGAGATTTGCCATAGAGGCCACCATAGCAGAAAAATGTGGCCCTATTAAAAAAGCTGGGGAGAAATCCTTTCTGTAGACTCAGGGAGGAGGCAAAATTCACACAGGGGCTTGCAGCCAATGGGATCTGAAGTAGAGCTGAGTCAGCCAGGGATACAGCTGAGCTCCAACTAAGCCAAAAGAGAAAAATCTTGAATTATATCAGCTGCAGACACCAGCTAGCCATAAATATCAGCAGGATAAGTGTCTGCCAGGAGAACCACCTAGAAAACTTGTCTCTAAATCCTCCAGTCTCCAGAGTTCAGTTCTACAACCCCCGTATGCATGTCCTTAAAACAGAAATTCCACTCCTAGAATACCTATTCTTCAGAAATTCCTGTACATGTCCATAAAGTATTTCACTGTAGAATCGTTTATAACAACCAAATATTAGAAAAAGTGTAATTCCCAAGTAGAGTAGAAATCAACACATTATAGAACATCATACTGTACAGTACTATTTAAAAGTACAAATAATGTATAACTATTTATATGTTGGCATAGAAAAATGACCAGAAATATCGTTTAAGGTTAAAATAAAGTTATAAACTACTATAAATGACTTGATTGTTTCAAAAAGATATATGTTCAGATTGTATTATTTATCAACAAGAATAATCCTCTGTGTTGCTTTATGCACACTTCCTATTGCCTTCATGTCATTTATAGAAGTGAGGATAAAGATACTCTGTTGTAACAAAAAGTGTCAGTGGATCAGTGACTTAAGAAAGAAATTTACTTCTCACTCATATAATATTCCACATGTGAATGACCCAAGTCACCAAAACTGCCATGTCCCTTATTAATCAGACACTCAAATTCCATGCAAGGCATTGTTCCCCATCCATTCAAGCATTGTTGCCATCTCATGACAAAAACTGAATTATTTCCATGTCCAAAAGGGCATAGCAGATGTCTTAAGTTCCAGAACAAAAAGTGGAAACTATCGCTTCTGATTCTATTTATAAGAAGTAGTTTCATATCCATACATATCAGCACTTAGTCACAGTGCACCATCATGGGCCTGACTTCAACCCCATTTCTATGGCAGAGGGACAGAATGGGTTTCATTGGACAATGAGCAATACCATCCCTACTTCCTAGATTTTATGGGAATAATCTAGGATTTTTTTAACATGTCATTTGCTATTTCTTCCATTATATTTCTATTTTTTCAATAACTCTATAATCATAACAATAATCCTTTAGCTTTACCTCTGTATTTTACCAGATTTGTCTCACAACCATTTATTTTTTTCTCCATCTTTTTCACTCATTAGCTCTTCATTTCAATGCATTTCTCCATTTCCAGTATTTTACTGATTAATATTTTCAGGAACAGCACATTGGTAATTTGCTTTCTGATTTCTTCTATGTCCGAAAATGCCTTTCTACTGCTCTTGCACATGAATACTCTTTGGCAGGTATACAATACTTGAGCCACAATGATTTTTGCCACAAAACTCTGGCAGTGCTGCTTCATTGTCTCCTGGAATTGAATATTTCCAGAGAAAGTTTGATTGGTAGCCACAAGGATTTTCTGCCTGGATACAGAAATTTCAACATCATCCAAATACAGACGGCTTCAATTAATTTTGTCCAGTCATATAACTAGTCAAGTTTCTAGAGCTTTAGAGAAAAAATTTTAGTTATTTCTCCTGCACAACCTTTTCCCCTTTGTAATTCCCTTTATATTTTGGAATAAATAAATCCCCTAATAAATAAGAGAACTACATAAGTTCATCATACTTATTTTAATTCATAGTAAACAGTTCTATATCATTGTCAACTGCTTTCTCGCCAACGTGATGTTCACTTTCACCTTTCTCCTGCAGTGTATAACTGTTGTATATGCACAGTATTGGATACTGGGGAAGGAAATATTTTTATTTTGATAAAATTCAACATACAGAAAAGATCTTTTGTGGTATTTTTATATTATAAAGCATGAAACTGTATTTTTATTATTCTTTTCTTTATCTCAAAGTGTTCACTTTTCATAGGTTTAATACTCTTTTAAGTCAGTTCAAAAATACAAAATAAAGTTTCTGAAGTTATCTCTAGTTCCAAACAGTAAGTTTGCTTCATAGAGAGCTTTTTGCTTTTGCTCTGATACTTTAAATCCCTTTTTAATGAAGGTCTGAGACTTTTTCATATGTCTGTTGACTTTTCCCTATTTGTTCATCCTTAAAGTATAGGTGATTTTGGTGGCTGGATGGGAGGAAAGGAACCCTGTACTGTATTGTCCAGAATTAAGAAAGGAGATTATTTTTTTAAAAAGATGGTCTTGCTCTCTTTGTAAATTCTTTATGGTCCATAGAAGAGATAGAAGGCAGCTTTCAGCTTTGCTGTGGTCTGTTTCCACAGATCAGAGAAGAATTGTCTGTCAGGAGATAAAACATACAAATGGACTGAGGTGGCTCAGGCTCAGGATCTCTACACCTGTGGTGAAGAGTTTGTTTTCAGTTTTCTCTTGAGCCATAAAATAAACAAGAGCATTGCCCTTCCTTTTCTAACTGGCAGTGTTCTCTCATTAGGAGCAAATCATAGGCAGGACTGTCTGTTATACATAGCTCACTCTTATTGGGGATTATCTTATTGGAGATCTTCCAGAAAGTGTCAGAAGTTTCCCTGAGTGCCCTCCATGGAACAATTGTTCCACTTTATGGAAAAAATAGTTTTAATTATTTTATTTAACACATTTTTATATTTAAAGTAAAAAACACTCTTCCGGGAAAGGCATCATACAATTCCTGAAAGACATTGTACGGATGTACTGAGAAAGAATAGTGTGTGCAAATCCTGCACATGCTGCATTTTGATTAGGATGCATGTAAATGTTGAATTCCCCATGGATTGAGAAGGAAGCTGGAATTTTATTTACTTCAAATGAGACTCGCTCAGACAGATTTAATAAGTCTTTACCCTAGAAAAAGGCAGTTGGTGTTGAGGTTTTAATGGTTCTGAATAGATGTAAATATTATCCATAATTCCTGTCCTTAGTTCCCTGGAGAAAGGAGCTAAATGTCGATCAATGCTTCCAAGTTTCTGGAATGGTAGCCCAGTTGGGCCCGTGAAACTCAGCCATAAATTTCCACCCATAATGTGTTACTGTCATTGCTCTGCTTCTCATGCCAGCAGTCACTCCAGTGAAAGAATACACCTCTCAGATGAAGAATCTTCAGATAAATAACAACTTCCATTTGAAGCTGAAGATGGAAAGGGGAAAAATGGCTTTCATAAGAGATAGGTGTGTATGTGAAAACCTTAAGACATGCTCTGATTTTGAAACTCTGAACTTTCACTCTAAATTCTGTAATTGTGATAGGGATGTGCTCCAGCTCCAAGGATGAAGCATTCCCACAGTTGGCAGCCCTCTTAAGCTCATCCCTCCTGCATCGAATGTTAGCTGAGAATGTACGCAGATGCCTGCCACTATTTGTTGACAGTTGTGCATCCCACAGTTTCTGGAAGAACTGATATTTCCTCTCCACCCTGACTTCTTAAGGGCTTGCTCTTGCTTTCACCTGACACAGCTCCAGAATTGCACTCTATCTGGGATTGCATGCATTCAGTCCTCAAACCAGCTTTCACTCCTGCTCCTACACAGTGATTCACAAACTGGCCAGAACCCCTTCCGGACCTTGCTGTCACTTGCACTGCAACTTATTGAGATTTTTCTGGCATATGGAAAACACTCTTCCTTGTTTTACAACTTACACAAACTTTTTCATGTTTGTATATTACTTTGACAATGTCAGTGGAATTTAGAAAGGGTAAAGCATGGGGTCAGCTTGCTTCTTGAAGCAGGTTTCAAGTCATTTATCTTAGAGTTGTCCTGTGAGCCCTGACAGCTTTTTTACTGGGTATTAAGTGCCGGTGTTTGGCAGTCAGAGTTTGTAATCTGGCCACTGAGCCTGATTTACAGAAGAGACTATGAGTTCAGATGAGAAGAAAATAAAAGCTGGTGTTTTACAGAACTGGGAATTAGAAAGCCCCGAGTTCTTGTCTTTGGCACTGTGTCAAGCCATAACTCAAGACCAATGTCTTCATCTGTGCATTTCAACTTCATCACTTATCAACAGAGGAATGCACACTACAGTCCGTAATGCCATCTGCAGGCAAACAGCTGTGGACGGGGGAGGTGGGGAAGTCTGCGAATTAACATGGACATTTAAGTAGGTGAAGGCTTTGCTAGCATGCAGGATAATAGACATTCACAAGTGCATAGAAGGTTGTTTGCCACCTGGCATAAAGATAGACTTAAAAAAGATAGATTATTTGCCACCTGGCATAAAGAAGTGAACTTTTTAAAATATTTGCTCATTCTCAAAGTTTCAACATGATTAATGTCCCAATATGATGAACACAATATATTTTTATATATTTGTGCATTATTTTTCTATCTTCTTTCCTTCCTTCTTAGAAAGACAGCCACCTGTAGAGAAATAAATTTATGTGATTGATCACATACTCTAAAATCCAAATTAACATTACATAGGAAGCATAATTCTGGAATCAGAAATCCAATTCTTTTTTTTTCTCATTTGAGAGCAAAACACACATTTCTACAGGGTCAGATCCTATTGAAGTAAGATCTGGTGAGTCATTAAGAACCTACAACTGGAAATCGAATCCACATTTCTTTTCGGACGACATAGCATATTAGACTCTAATCACCCAGTGTTGTGTTGTTATTTACTATTTTCCTGCCATCTACATTCATGTATATTTATGTGACATCCAAAAATATCCAGCAGCACTTATTTCAGATGATTATCTATGTCCTAATCAGAAATTGTAATCAGGAAACACATAACATACTCAAATCCTATTGTGTAAGACAAACAACATCCGGAGTACAGGAAAAAAAAAAACAAGCCCTACTTTGATAAAAGTGCTCTTCGAAGATTTTTTCCACTTTTTCAGCAATAGGAAGAGAAAATAAAGACCATTTGATTATTTCTGAAGTTTGGAAGCGACATAGTATGAAAAGTAAGTCCTTTACAGGATCTATTAACCAGGGAAGAGAGAACAAGATCAGGAAAGTGCTAATTTAGACACATTTTCTTCATGTTTTCATCCACAGGGAGCAAAAGTTAAATACAAAATTCTCAGATCCTTTCTTCTGTACATGAATCCCAGCCTTGAAATAATATCATAGAATTCAGAGAAACATTCAGTCATTCTAAAGCATTTTTACCACTGCTGATAAGCCCCTTGATAACCTAAGGATTTTCCTAATAAATCTGCCTCCAAAAATATTTGAAAAGAAGAGTTACGGAGTTTTATATATTGCAAACCTTAACCAATTGGATTTTTCAACTTTCAAAGCAATTCTTTATGTCCATTTAATGTTGCCTTTTTCTTAAACTCAGTAATTTTTCCTCTGACAGGCTGTTGCTTAGAAAATCCTTTTATGTGATGCACAGTCATCTCTCCAAAGTTTTCTCCAGGTGTTGACAAATGTTCAGCTTTGGCTTTCTTTCTTATGGCAATAGAAATGGAAACATTATCAGAGTGTTAGTATCAGGCCACCCACTCAAGCTCCACAAGATTTTACTACTCTGTCTACCCACTCCCTCTTGCTATCCTGAAACTGTAACTTAGAATTATTTTGTCTTTATCTGGATTTCTGTTAAAAAGAAGTTGTAAGTATATTTGTTATATGAGTCCAAAATGGTTACTCCTTGTACACTGAAATCTATAACAAGTTCACCAATAATCTTATTATTTGGAGTACATAGTCATTTAGTTAACAATCCAATCCAGCTGAAGAGAAATACTTTTAGAGTTGTACAGTGTTCCTTCAGGATGCTATTTAAATAACACTGTTTTATATTTATCAGGAGTTAGGTTATGGATGATCACATTTTAAGAGGAAATTGCTGCATGGTCTATCTGGCTGTTTGGGGCTGACTCTGATCATTCACCTCTGAGCCAATCCACTTGGTTTCCATGCAATTGCTCACTGATAGAATTGAAAATCTGACCTTGACTGTTTCACAATAAATATTGGCCATGGCAAGAAAACAGAACCATAAAGTCTACAACAATTTATGGAGAACATGCTAAATTGGAAAAGGAATAAATTCAACTCCATCCATGCCAACAAGTCACTGTGTGACACTGAGAAAAAAAAATGAGGAGAGTAGCTAAATTCCTTTATGGCTCAACACATCATTTTAAAAATAGTTTCTATAATTATACTTTTTTTATTGATCAGGTGTACATGAAACTATTAAGGTAAAGTCAACCATTTTTAAGTTGATTTAGAAAACAACCTACCTGGGCCGATGAGATGGCTCAGTGGCATAAGCACCTGCCTGGCAAGCGCGAAGGCCCAAGTTCGACTCCCAGAACCCACATACGAAAATGGCCGGTGATATCGCTCAGCGGCACGGGCACCTTCTGGCACGCGAGGTCCTGAGGTCGACCCTCAGTACCCACAAAAAAAAAAAAAAAACAACCTATCTGTCTAACATTTATACTTCATTCTCCAATACTTCTATAGTAGTTATGAGCCTCTATTAGTAACTTAATACCTCCAGTGGCTATAAATTTATTTTAATATGGATCACACTTTTATAATCAAAAAATTTGGAAAATAAATATATTCAGGCATTATTAAGAATGGAATATCCAGTTCCCCTTCAATATTACACCTATTCAAGAAAGAAAGCTGAGAAAATAAGAATAAGTCATGTTTGTCTGAGTGGAAACAAAATGTGTAGAAAGATTTAAAATATAAGCCCTCAGGCCCCATGAAGAAAATAAGCAACAGTTTTATGAAAAGAGGAGAAATAGAATGCATAGCAGGAAAGATATTGATTAAAAGGTTTGTTTGGTTCATTGGTTAATTAGTTGGTATTTGTCAGTTGGTCCTCCACAACCCAAGCCTCCATACTAAATATTTGGAGTGATCAAATGAAAGACACCATGAACATGTAAATGACATCCTCAAGATGACAACAAGTATCTCAAATATACAGGCAGGTAGAGGCATGGATAAGAAGTTGGAGAAAAATAGTCTTGGGGCAACTGCTACTAATAACTTGGATATAAATACAGGTCTTTTCATCATGTTTCCAGATATCTTAATGTCTGATCCATCAAAGCAATCAACAAAGGCAATCAAGTCTCATCTTTTTGTGACAGACACTTATTTTTCACCATAGTTGAAGATTGTCCAAAAATGCAGTTTCCTGAGTGCTAACAAACATGCTTTTTATACTAGGTTCTTCTGAGGAGTGGCCGAAGAAACAAAAGCCCTCAGGAAATGCAGTTACTAAAGTCAGTGATTTCTCCAAACCAGAAGATTTTTAAACATTTACGAGAAGGTAGTTGGGGCGTAAACAACTTTTCCTTAGGGCATAGCTCAGTGGTGGAACATACACTTAACAGGTACAAGGGCCAATGGTAAATGCCCAGCACCAAAGAAAAAAAAGTCTAGTTACATATTTAAAAATGCATCCGTAAGCCAGGCATGGTGGCGCACGCCTGTAATCCCAGCACTCAGGAGGCTGAGGCAGGTGGATCACCGTGGGTTGGAGGCCAGCCTGGGTTCCATAGAGGGTTCCAGGCAAGCCTGAACTACATAGCGAGACCCAATCTCAAAAAAAGGAAAAAAAAAATCTGTTGAGAAGGTTGACTTAATGAAGATAGTCCTAATTTATATTATACCCAGCTGCATTAAGAAATTGCTAAGAAGCAAATATTGGATACAGAAAATTTGAGTATTAACAAACAACTGCTATAAAATGCATATAATAGGTAACCCAACATGTATTAATTTGAACAAATAAGGGTTTCCTTTTACCAGGTAACAGGAAGTTTGAAAATAGATGACTGACTACATTCTAGCTGCTCACAGGTGCCATTGAGGACGCAAGAGCTTTTTTAGTTTTTCCCGCTATTCTATCCTTAGTATACTGGCTTTCATCCTACATTTATCAGTCAATGAATGGACAATCACTGTTTACTCTTCACACATCACATTTACATTCAAATAATAAAGAGGTAGAGAGACAGTAACAACCTTAGGTATCCTCTTTTGCCAGTGACATCATCTTCTTGAGCTACTATAACTAAATGCCATAGACTGGGAGCAAAATAAATTTATTTCTTGCAGTTCTAGAGGCTAAGTCCAAGATGAAGTTGCAAGCAGGTTTGGTGTTTTGTGAGAGTTCACGTCTGGCTTACAGATAGCTGCTTTTTCACTGTTGTTATGACTTAGATCTAGACATTCCCCCAAATCCTCATGTGCTCATAAGTGAGGCTTTGGGAGGTGACTGGGTCATGGGGGTGTGATATGCATCAGTGGATTGGCTCACTGATGAGTCTATAGCTAAATTTAACATGGAGAGGCGGAGTCTGGATAGAGGGCTCTCTTCCTGGCTCCTCCCTTCACTCTACTTCCCTGCTGGTGAGCAGCCCTCCTCTGTCCAGGCCTCTCTGCCATCCCAGTCTACCTTGGAGCCAGCTGACCATGCAAGGGCTGAAACTTCTGAAATGTGAGTCAAGATAAACTTCTTCTCCTTTAAGTTTTGGGTACCGGGTATTATGTCCCAATAATGAGGAAAGTGACTAAGACAATGATACACTTACATGGCCTCTCCTTGGCACACACTCGTGAAAGAAGAGTCTTAGTGTCTTTCTCTCTTCTGATAAAGTCACTAATCCCATTATCATGGTTTCACCCACACGACTTAATCTAAACCCGGTTATTTTCCAAAGCCTTCAACTACAAATACCGTCATATTGTATGACGGGGACTAGGGATTCAACATATAAATTTTGCAGGAGGTACAGACATTCAGCCCCTAAAAGTCAGGAAGACAAAATATGACCCAAGAACACACTTCAACCGCGTCTCGTCAGTAAGAACAGGTTCATCTGAATGCTTGGGGCAAGGGCAGGGAAGGTGACTATTTGTTGGATTCCATTTGTAGTTTAAACAATATTAGGGCTATTGTAGCAAAGAAACAGGGAAAAGGAAATGGATATTGGAGAGCTAACTGTTGTAGTCAGGGTTTGCAAGGGAATAGATTTAATACAGGACACACAATTTATAAGATTATTTTATAATATCAAATGCAGAAGAGTGCAGAAGATCTGTCCACACCCAAAGAATCCAGCTGAGGGCCTGGATCCCATGGCAATGTCCTGCACGAGTCCAGCTGAAGACCTTGAGCCAATGGCAATGTCCTCCACAAGTCAAACTGGAGGCCTACAGCCCACAACAATTTCTCATGCAAGTCTGTATCAAGAGTCTGCACTGGGAAGGCCCAAAGGTCAGTGGTGGAAGCTAGAAAGTCTATGCCAGCGGGATGAGGGATCTGTGCCAGCAGGCTGAGGGATCTGCACTGGAGCCAGGAAGCAACACTTAAGTTAAGGACCAGAGCTCCCCCAAAAAGAACGACAGCCATCCTCACTGACAGCGAGGACCTGAGCTGCTCAGACAATGAGAACAGCTGATTTCATACAGGAAAACCAGTGTGACAAGCTTCACCAGGAAAATCAACGGCATACCCTCTTCCCCTCCAGTTCTGCTTTTATGCTGTTGGCAACAATCCTCAGGTGGGCTTTCTACACCCAGAACCACGTTAATTCAGTTCAGCTGGGTGTTACAAGTTGCCCATTAGTTAATCCACCACACTATTTGTCTATATATGACTAACTCAACATAGTTCATAAAAGTTTTAAGACTTCTTTTAGCTCTACTGTAAGTAATGCTATTCCTCAAACTTCACAAGAGTCAAAGAAAATAAGAGACAGAAAATAATCTTGAAACAACTAAAATCACTCAACAAAAGTTTTTGCCTCTTAATAACCATTGTCTTGAACTTCTATGATGTTTCTAAATCTCATTACAGATCCTGTAAACACCGAACTTATATAGAAATTATTAAGCAGTTTTAATGACTTCAACTTTGTATAAGTTTATTGAATTTCTAAAGGTTATATCATGAGACAGAGACCAGTATTTAATAAAATGTTGTGTTTGGAGGAAGCAATAAGATATTTCTTATTTATAACGAGAACAACAACACTGATGAAATAAAATCCCTGCTAGCATTGGTCCTTTTTACTGGGACTTAAATTCTCTATTACAGAGAGTTTTATAAGGAGAATTCTAGTAAAATCTTTTCTAATTCTGAGGTTGAAGAACAGTGCTCAGCCTGGCCATCAGGGAGATCTGTGGGAGATTTTATTGCATGTAGTTGTTATGTCTCAGGGGCTGGAACTAGGCGGCTCTGTGTCTTAATATAGGTAATAAGAATCTGCTTTATAGCAGTGTTTTACTCCACATTCATTTTAAAGAAATAGTTTGAAAGAAATAAAAATAAATTTCAGAAGTGAAGAAAACAGATCCCGTCATGGTTCCTAAAGCAAACCAGAGTACATCATCATGGCACCAAATGACCTCATGGAAACACATTTGAATTCACTATTCCTGCCATGTCTTACCCACAGGACAGCTTGTTAGATAAGAGATGGTTCTCTTGAGCATTTTTGGCTTCTAGCAACAACAAATTTCTTCATTGCATGCCTTCATTCATTCATTCAGTCATTCCATCATTCAAAACACACCTATAGTGTCTCAACTGTGTACTCAGCACTGTGCTGGAACCTGGAGATACAGAAGGAAATCAGACATTATCAGCCTTCAAGGAGCTTGCAATCTATGAGAGACAACAAACTCGTAACCTATCTGAGCAATAACCCTGGTTATGGCCATATTCTGCAGCCTTTCAGTTACACAGCCTCTATCTCTTACACACAGTTTTTTGACTATACAAGAATCTTTCAGAAAAATATACATTCCCATTCACCCCAAGAAAGGTCTAGTTTCAAATCACATTCATAATATCTCCCTAAATGGCATTCAATGCTACCACCTACTTTCTTGAGTGATTTCACTTGTCAAAACAGGTCCACAAGGCAGGTATGAGCATCCTGTTTATCGCCTTTCTCTGCATGCATACTAGGTCTCCCCATTTACTGTGACATAAACAGCAGCAACAATGTCAAGGACAAACCATCCCAAACTAGGTTGCCTCTGATCTCTCTACAAGCAACATTCTATTCAATTTGTATTTTTCTGAATTTCTTAAATTTGAAGAATGCCATTTCTTTAATTTTTAATCTTGTTACATGAAATAGATGGACAGTAGGAGTGAATAGAAAGACAAGTTTCAGAAGCTGGAATAGAAATAAATTAAGGAAAAATTAGGATACAGGTATTTTTTTTTCTAAAATATACCTGAGGCATAAATGATATAGTTTTTTTGCAGGTAATTTATCCAAGATTCTTAATTTTATAGAATAAACTTTAAAAAAAGAGAACAAGCAAAAATGCTCATGACCCATTGAAATAATTACCTCCCAGTCCGTGCTCTTCAGGCTCTCATTCTGATCCTAAAAACATAGCCTTTAAGCATAATTCTAGCAAGTTTGGCTGTCTGGTTTTATAGTAATCAGGACTTTATGAAAATTAGAAATGGGTGACAGTAGCTAGCTAGAGACAGGCAGCAACAGAGAAACGTAAGAAGTGACAGCCAAGAGCTTGTTGATGAGTACAAAGATTAAAAACTGATCAAAACTGATCAAAATAGACATAAGAACAACAACAACAAAACCCTTCCAGATGGGGCCATAGAACAAATATCCTTCATATTTAAAAAGTCCCTGGAGGGCTACAATTCATACATGACAACACTGGATTATTAAGAACAGCTTGAAAAATATTTACTATCCTTTGTTAAGGTCAGAGAATTTGTGACAATATGTATAAGTGTAACCATGCAAAATTGCAAAAGATTTCAGCTGACAATGCAGGCAGGATCAGGTTTGGGTGTAATTTCTGTCCCCTCATCCTTTTTGACTTTGGACGAGTTACTTAACCTCTTTGAGTTCTAGTTTCTTCTCTGTACAATTTAAAATTATCATATTAATTCCTAGTTCTTACAGCTTTTAAAGAACTAGACAAATCAAGGCTTATTACAAGCCTACACCAAGCATGGCAAGAGTATGTAATAATGTGGATTTTCTTCACTTCCCTTAAGAGAGTCAGCTTTAGTTATCTGGGAAGTGCATTCCCATGAAACAACTTATTCTACTGAAATGGATCAACAAGCCACTGTTGATATTGATAGAAAGGGTTATATAAAATCATCAGTTAACTCCAAAGCCGAAGGTGATGAGGTGATATGTACCCTTTTGTCAAGCTTGACTGACCCTCTTGGAAGGGTGACTGCACAAACGATAACATCTGCCCTGCATATAAGTCTCTGTGACTCCAGTGTCTCAGTATCTTTATTGGTCAAATCTTGCATTTCTCTTGCTATGGTTATAAGGACTCGCTAATGAAAATAGTTGCTGTTGCTCATGGTTATTACTATATTGAGGAAGGAGACAGCAAGGAAAAGGTCCAGTGTGATGGCAAAACTAACCAATGTAGTGTCAGAGTTCTGGCTGTATTACAGACACTAACTAATGGAGGGAGAGGGCTATCTAAGGCATGGAAGGAGATGTAAACATGGTGGAGATGAAAACACAAAGGTGACAAAAGAATGCTGCGGGGTCTAGCTGGCTTCCAGCATCAGGAAGTGACAAAACCATTTCTGATAGCTCCCTTTCATTGCAATTTGTTACTTGGGTGTTTGTCTTCATTCAGTTCTGTCCTTATTTCCTTGAAGCACCCATGATTTGGTAAAATTGTTGAGAGATGCTGAAGAAAGATACCCTGCCACCTGCACCAAGCAGAACATATCAAAATCTCTCATTTGTCTTCTCATGAATTTATAGGCACAGCCGCTACCTCAGTACCATGTGTGCATGGGTGTCCGTGTGCATGTATGTGTCATGTGACTGAAAGAATGAATCAGAAATAGAGAGAAGGCTGCACCAATACTTCAATTAGCAGCAGAAAGCCCTGCAGTCCAGTGTCATTTGCAAAGGATTGTGCAGTTAGGTGAAGCCACCCACTTGAAGGATAGACTTTTTCCTCATTTTTTGTAAACATGGGATTCATTATTCTATTAGTACTGAGCTTGCTAAGGATTTCCTAGATCACAGATTGGCAAAATTCTGTTCTCTATTTCAAATCTGAAATAGTGTCTGCTTTTGTAAGCAGTGTCTACTTTTATAAATGAAGTTTTATTGGAACATAGCCACACACATTTGTTTTCATATTGTTTATAGACATTTTTGCACTACAATGGCAGAGTTGAGAAGGTGCAAGAAGACTATATGGCTCACAAAGCAGGAAATATTATCCGGCCCTTCACAGATTTATTCTGGTCCTTCATGAGTTTACTGAGTTATACTCTTGAAAGGTGGTCTCTTCAATGTGATTCAGTAGCAGAAGAGGCAATGCATTAGAATATCGGCAGCTCTATTTCTGCTCTCCATTTGCCCCCCAGCCAAATACAACAGTACACTTCACAACTATTCAATAAATGGATTAAACATGATATTCCTTGCTCAACTATAGGGCAGACGGCTGCATCTACACAGTCAGGTGATTGTGCTAAGGGAAAAGTGAGGTTCTGCGGTTGGGAGGGGCCGACCCAGCACCACCTGCACTGGTTCACTGTCTGATTATGGTGACATAAGGAATTTTATGAAGACTAATGAAGTAGATTTAAGAATCTTCTTACTTATTCAAATTAACCCTGACAAAGTGGACAAGTCACTTTAAAAGATTTCTGCAAAGAAACCACAAACAAAATTCTAATCATGCAAGCACAAGTGACTAAAAAGGAAATAGCAGAGCTGACATTTCCTCAAGTGCGAGCGGCTGGGCAGTATGCTGCTAAGTAAAACCGCAATCATCTAAATGGGTCTGACAAAAAGTCAGCTCAGATCAGTCAAAAGTCTTAAGAGGACTATTTGAAATACAAATTTGCATCCTCAGTCATTTCTGATAAAAGTCACCTTCCATGTATATTGTGCCATGAAAAATTATAATAGTCTGGAAAAATCATGCTTACCAAGGTAATTTTTTTCTTTTTTCTTTTTTTTTTTTTTTTTTTGAGACAGGGTCTTGCTATGTACCCCAGAGTCCTACCTCAGAGTCCCAACTGCTGGAATCACCTGCGTGCACCACCACACCCAGTATCAAACTGTTTTAAAATGTAATAATTTATTTCATCATTCTCCCAATCTTTTTCTATTTGTTATATACATAATGTATATAACATGTGACATTTAATGTGATGCGTGCTAATGTACAAGACAGAGCATGTAAATAAATAAATATATATGTAAGTAAATGAGTATAGTCTTCCTTTATCCATAGTTTCACTTTCTGTTACCAGGGGCCAATAGCAATATGAAAATATTAAATGGAAAATTCTAGAAACAAATAACTCATCAGTTTTAGATTTCATATCCTTCTGAGTAGAATGACGAAATACTGTGCCAGCCCACTTTGTCCTTCCTGAGACATCATGTTTCTTTCGTCCAGTGTATGCATGCTGTATACACTACTCACCCATTAGTCACTTTGTAGCCATCTTGGTTTTTAGACTGACTGTCTTGGTACCACAGTGCATATGTTCACGTAGCCCTTATTTTACTTAAAAATGGCCCAAAGTACAAGAGTAGTGATGGAAAGGGACCAGAGCATAAAACACAGAAGGACAGACTAACTCAGGTGTTATGTGCAACATTACAGGGTATACAGGAAAAATGTAGTATGCGTAGGGTTCAGTACTATCCATGGTTTCAGGCATTCACTGGGGACTCTAGAAGATATCTGTGACAGACAAAGGAGGTCTACTATACACAAATAGGTGAAAACTCAAATTTTCTTTTTTTACTGGCAGGATATATGATCAAAAATTTTTGTACCACCACTGTAGAAGGGAAAAGAACAAGGGGAAAGTAGGCCTCAGTCTTGATGCCCGTCTGTTGTTAATCTTTCAAAAGCCAATAGAAGTACAAGAAATGTACTCAACAGAAGGTCTGATAAAATCAGGGGCACAGAAGCACATGTGTTGCTCACCTTATTAAAACAAAATAATTGGAGTCTGTTCTTCAAGTTTTCCTTTAACCAAATGGGGAAAATGTGTTATAGGTCTCAGGGTTCATCATTTATTAAAGATTAAAGAGAATACCAGTGAAAGAGAATAACATTTTTGAAAACAAAGAATAATAGACAAAGCTGAAAAAATCTATGGCTACTAATGACTGATTTGAAGGAATACTGATGTATAATATATTTAGTTAAAGCTGAACTCAAAAAGAGAATTGATAATAAGGTTATGAAAGAAACTAAATTATTATTAGAAAATTAAATATCTCCTTAGCATTAGGCTAGTCTGCATTGCTCTATATATTGTTCAGGTTTTTTTTTTCTGTACACACCATAAATACCATTAAGTATTAGATTATATTAAGAAAGAATGTGAACCGGATGATATGCACATTTGTTACGCAACTTCCTTGTGCCTGGTATCACAGTTTGCCAGTTACTTGCTGGTTATGATGTGCATTTTATGGAGTAAAAAACTAAGATTGTCTAGGCAACTTGGACAAGGTCACCCAGCTAATAAGTATCAGAACTAAAATTTTAACTGCTGTGTCTGATAGCAAAATCAGGACTCTTCTACTGAATGATGCTATCTTCCAAAGTACACCAATGCTGTACTGAAATTTTTCTCCAGCAGTTTTGAAAAATAATAGCTAAAAGCTCATCTGGTGGCTCTAGTTATGATATAGTTATATGCTAAAACTTTATATTGACCGTTTTTTGAACTTTCTCCACTGAAACAATGCTATATATCATGATTGGATTCTCTGACCAACACAACTTTCCTTAATTGTGTAGTTGAAAAATAAAAGAGCAAGTACTTAACAATTTGCCCATCATAGAGCTAGTGTCTTTATATGCATTAAGTCATTTAATTCTCATAGCCATTTTATACATATTATATTTGCCAATGTGCTTACTATTCTATCTCAACTGGCAACAGAGTGGAACAAACCAAGGCTTTCATTTATTATTTCAAGTTCTCACTGAAGCTCTAATCTAACGTAAACCTGTCTGGAGTAGAAGGCATCTCCTCCTCAGAATTTCAACAAAACCACAAATTTCTTTGACTTGACCAAGAAGTTATGTGACAAACAGCCTTACCCCTCCTTCCAACAAAATAAGCATCACAGGTGAAGAGATTTCTTTTGTGGTACATGATGAAAATTTGACTGACAAATCTAATATGAATGAGAGCCCCAAGTACAAATTTGCTATGCATCTCAATGATTTGCCCTGCATGACACAGGTGCTGTACGGCCAATAGAAGGAGCCAGTTCCACTCCCCAAAATGACAGAGCGTTATGCAGTAGCTAAAGTTGCATCTCGCCAATGTGGTTGACCTTAGGAAAGCCCCCCCCTTGGCTCCCATCAAATAGAACTCAACATGGGTTACCTGTTTCTCTCTTACTCTTCTTAACTGGTATTTTGAGTTTAATTCTTCTTTTTTTGTTTAATTTAAAACTTCCTTTTTTTCTTTCAAGCTTTTAACTCTCTGATATTTTCAGCAGAGGGTTTTGATCTGTACAAAATTTCACAGTACTCCTGAAGAGAGCAAAATGAGGCAGAGCAATAAATAGATTCTTTTTATTTTTTCTAAATGTCTTGGGATTTCTCTCCTTTCATCTTTAATGACAACCTCATCATTTGGACAACTAATACTTTAGCATTTGCAATTATAATCATGCTTTTAAAATTGACAGAGTCATATTAAGTAAATCAGTGCACTTCACAGGTAGAACAAATTGAGTAATTTTTTTTTTTTTAGCGATTTAATTCCTTCCCCTCTAACAGGAAGCCTTAATTCAACACATTCAGCATTCCTAACCTAAGAATAAATATTTAGTTCTAGTGGAAACTCCATGAACTGATAATTAAATCCAAAAACCCTTCCACAAATTGCTCACTTATAACTGTGTTTAACAGAAATTTAAATTTAAATAAATGGATCAAAGGAAAGGGAATAAGATGATACTTCTCTATCTAAGATGAAAAGACTATATAAACTTTTGCTTTCTGAAGGCTGACCTTTAAGACATAGAAACCATTCTTCTAGTTAAAGCCATGTGAAAGATCAAGGTATGTTATGTTTTCCAGTGATAATTTAGCACCCTTCAGATTCGTCTTTTTATTATTAACCTATTAACACGAGGCCTTCCTGATTCACTATTTAATTTTGTTGATTAATCAAAATCACTCATGTACAAACTTTCTCTTTTTCTGAATTTTTTTCTTCAATGCCTTAAATAGAATAAAGCTAGTCAGGTTACATTTCTTTTGGTCCTGAAACCCTCAAAGAAAAAAAGTTCCTTAACTTCTGATGAAAATAACAAGCAACTGATCATTTCTCTTTATTCCAACTTTGAAATGAGGTTTAAAAAGAAAACTCCAGAAGATGATATAATTAGATGTACTTTCTCTTTAATGACAATCCATTTATGTTCCTTACTCTGGACATTTTTCCTCTACTCATAGAATAAAGCAGTAAGGAAAAAATGGTTTGGGGATGTTTTTAAAGAAACTCTGGCTCAGTTTCACAGAATCCCTTGGTAATTCTATCTTTCAAAATAATAGAGAGCATTATGTTATCATTATTTTTAAAATTCAACAGAAAATAGCCCACACACTTGCATATGCATAAGCACTCTCAAGTAACAAATACACACAATAAGCTCACTGTGTATCCTCGATCTACACACATACACAGATATATTAAGCCAAAACCAAATGCGTATGTGGGTGGAAGAACTTCTTATAGTTTCCTACTCTCTTGAGTCATAATTAGTTGACTGAATAATTACTAAAGTTCGTAAAATTTTAGTTCACTCAAACTTTATTGTATATAAGAATTATCTGTGTGCTTGTTCAAAAGATAAATTGCCAAGTACCACAAGGGAAATTCTAATTTTTTTCATTTGCCCAAGAACACTCAACACCAGCACATGTGGTCTATGGCCATAATTGATAAATCTTCTAAACATTTCCTCCTCATTTCCAAAGGCTTATTATAACTTATGGAAGAAAGCTGGATCCTAAAAATATTTTCCCACATGGAAAATGTATCTGAAAAGTCCTATCATTCTTCAAGACCAGTACCAATATCACCTCCCGGATGACAGTTTCTCTGATTTTCCAAAGCACCATCTCTCCAGGTTCTAGCAGTAGTAATGATTGTATCTGAGACACCCCAGCCATGGTCAAGGAGGCATCTTTCTTAGGTAGGTCCAGAAGCAACTGCTGGAGTCTCCAGCAGTGTGGCAGCAGGTGCAGGAGCATGGACTCCCACCCAGGGGCAATGGCTGCTCTGACTCCTGAGGGTTACTCCTTCTCTTTTCTTCTTCCTAGATTCATTCTCTTCCCTTTCTTTCTTCCAGTCCTTCTAACACCTGTGAATCCATTATCTTGTTTAAAATAGTGAATGCTATAGGTCTAACAATTCTTGGATAATTGATTAAAATCTAAATTCAATGGTGGTTTTACTTAAATGTTTTTCAGAAGTTTATCTTCCATGACATAATTACAGAAAGGACTCCACACGCTTATCAACCAACAGAACTCATGAGATACTTACTTCTGTAGAGTAATAGGTAATGCATTAGTAACCTACAGTTGTGCATTAATGAGGGAAGCTCTAGCATGAAAAACTCAATGGCAAATGTCTTTGCTGTATCAGGAGACACAACTCTGTCCTAGACCACCCTACTTTTAATGGAGCCGGTTGGGAACACACAATTGGTACAGACAATATAGGCACAATTACCCTAATAGGCAATGAGAACACAGTGGCCATCAGAACACTTGCAGGACTCTTTGGATATGGGTAATTGGTCATAGTGTTTCTAGGAATTAAATAGATTGGCAATCTGCCTAAATATTATTTGATCTATACAGGTTTTTAAAACTCTAGGTCTGGTGAGTAGAAATTTTAAGGATTTGAGACCTCTTCTCCCATTCTCACTCTTAACCCAATTCAAAGATCCAGAGACCCTTGATTAAAATGGAATTCAGGCCCTGGTGAGAAAGGGCCCTGCTATATTCTTATAAAGTTAATTTTTCTTTAAACTTTCCCAAAATAAAGTTCTGTAGCCATTTACCTTAGTGACTGATTATTGGAAAGGGGGAATAACCTGATCATCTGGAATTAAACGTGGCTCTGAGTAAATCTTGGTCTCTGGATACCTAAAACACTACTGCTGTCCACCTGTCCTGATAGGCATGAATAAAGGTCAAGTCATAAACAGAGTTTTTGCCCCGCTTGTCTCTCAGTAGATCTTTAACCTATGATTATTCTGCTAGTTCTTGGTTAAATAATTGCAACAGACATTTTACACAAATGACAAAATCTTTAATTTGCTTCTTGATCAATAGAATGACCACTATTGTCATAAGACCCATGAGAATCGCCACATCTGCCCATACCTGTAAGAACAGTAAAAGAAATATAATTCTGCATCCATGTGAGAATTGCAGCAATAAGCACTGCCTTCAGAGGTTTGAAAGGCAGAGTTCTTGCTGCCTGCTTTTTAAACATCTGTGCAGAAGGTAGATGAGTCTTGGGGAATGTCATAAATGTAATCAAATGGTGATTCCAACTTCAGTTGCTATTAAAGAAGTGATCTATTTACTGGAGCACAAATGCTTGATTATCTTTATCAGTTATCGGTGGCCTCTACAAGTAGTTTGTTTATGTGGCAGGAACAACAGCATACATTCTCTGACATACCTCTAGGCCAGTGGTGGGGAACCTAGAGCACTTGTGCCACCGTGTGCCACAGTGGCCTGTTTGTATCATTGAAACCTCTAAAAGTTTCACCATCACTGCTCTAGGCTCTGTTAGCTTTGCAGTTTCCTATTATAATCTTGGACTCAGGGACCTTCATTGTTTCGATGTACTATAGAACACCACACATGCTATCACATCACTTAGACTCTATTTTACCTCACTCTTCCACATTTACTAGCCCTTGTAATCACATTGGACATACCCAGATAATTCAGGATAATACTTCATGTTAAGGTGAGCTGATTGGTAACCTTTATTTCATCTGCTACTCTTCATTTTCATTTACATACATAGAAAATAATGTATTCACTGGTTCTGGCGATTAGTATAAGTTCATCTTTGGGAAGCAAATACTCTGTGTGCAATAGGACCTTATTACCTGGGACAACCAACAATGCTTGGAGATGCTGTGGCAAAATAAGAATGCTTTATAAAGATTCTGGAAGGTCCAAATTCCATGACCAGTGCCAAAATCCCTATAAAAACAAAAGCCATTTTTTTCATATATTTATGTATCTTTAGAAAGAACATCTCCCAACTTAACTGGAAAGCCCTATTACAGACTAAATGCCTGACCAAAGGATACTAAGTTATCAGGGAACTAATCCGCATATAATGCATCCAGTGCTATCTTATCCACAAAATCATGAAGTCGAACATGCACAGCAATATTTCAATCTCACAAGGAAATGAAACTGACAGTGAGCAATTCTTAAAATACAACTTCCCTCATTATCTTCTCTTGTTACATCACCATTTCTCTCTGAATCTACAAATATCACCTTATAGAGTGATCCGTACTACCAATTGGCAAAGGAAGAAAAATCTTGGGTCTTGACAAGTGATGAAGCTCTCTGATGTGTTGGCACATGCTAGAAGTGGAATGTTATTGTGTCACAGTTTTTGAAATATAGTGGTGAAGGCAAATCTTCTTAGTAGGTAGAAATTCAAGAACTATATCTGGTTGTTCATTGTACAGGGGCAGAAAGAAAGGCAGATGTTCAAATCGGTGCTGTATCATAGTGAATACCTATGGCTTACCCAGGTGGTCAGGGGTTTGGCTAATGATAAGGAGGTCTTTAAAAAAAGACATATGGGTCTATGATTCAGAATGGGTTCAAAGCAAAATGAAATTTGGTTCTGACATTAATTCTCACTAAAGGGGCTTCACTACAGACAAAGCTCCTAATATTCAGAAGAGCGTGATTACACACTCTTTGGATGTCAGCCAGACCCTTTTCCTATCCATCACAGGGCTTGCTCAATGTACAAAATGTACATAGTAACAAGGAAGGAAGATCTGATAATATGGACTTCCCTTCATGAAGGCTAATTGAGTCATTACTATAACTGAATGCTCTACCTACAAACACAAGAGAATTCTGTGGGTCCCTTAGAATGGGATTAACCAGACACTTAGTGACAGATTGATGACAGTAGTTCTTTTTTATCATGATTTATTTAACACAGGTTGAATGGTATTCAGAAAATTTATATTTACCAAGAATCTCATAATGCAATCCTATTTGGAAATACATAAGGGTTTTGCAGATGTAATTAGTAAAGGGTTTCAAAATGGCAACATTCTGGATTTAGGGTGGGCCCTAAATTTGATGAGTAATGTCCTTATAAAGAAAGAAGAGGACCGATGAGATGGCTCAGCGGCTTAAGCGCCTGCCCGGCAAGCGCGAGGGCCCGAGTTCGACTCCCGGAACCCACATACGAAAAAGGGGCTGGTGATATCGCTCAGTGGCACGGGTGCCTGCTGGCGCACGAGGTCCTGAGGTTGACCCCCCGGTACCCACAAAAAAAAAAAAAGAAAGAAGAGATCACAGGAAGCAGGTAGCACTGTAAAGATAGAGTGACTGGAATTTGGAAATTGGAGTTCTACTGCTCTAAGCACGGAACCACCAGAAGTTGGAAGACACGAGGAAGGATTCTTTCCTAAATCCTTTGGAAGAGGGATGATGATTTAATTTCAAACTTTTAGACTCCAAAACGGTGAGAGAATCAGTCTGTGGTTTGAAGTTATTCGGTGCGTGGCACTTCATGTCAGCCTTAGGAAATCAATGCTGTACAGTACTTTAGCTACCATCATGGCAAACACAAACTTGCTTCTCAGTAGGGAGTTCATTTTATATAAAAGGGGTGGGCATCAATTCACTATCATTACTCTGATGTCCCTGGATCCAGAAAGGCAGGTGGCTGTGTAAAATTACCATAGGGTAGCAATCTGTCAATTCAATTATATACCCTGCAAGATTGAGGTATTGTCAAGCTTTGGCTTGATAACCAATATATGATTCTAATGCTGCCATAAACGTAAAGGAAGGCTAATGGAACAAAGTGGTGGAATTGATAGTGGCTCCTCTATTGCACATAATAATCCACTTATAGAATTTTTACCACATTCCCTTAATAATGGGCTCTGCTTAGTATACAGGATTCTGTGCCCAGAAGATGAATATTTCTATACAGTGATGGCAGTGGTTCAGATAAACTGAAAATTGAACAGCCATCAGGATATTTCGGGCTACTGGGCCAGTGAGATAGCTCAGCGGCATAAGCACCTGCCTGGCGAACATGAGGTCCTGAGTTTGACCCCTGGTACCCACATAAAAAAAATATTTTGGGCTACTCATGTCGCAAAATTAAAGGACTAAAAGGGTAGCTAATTATCAAAAGGAAATTGTGTTGCTGTCCCTCAGTAAAACCAAGCACTAGATTTGGAACCCTTGTAATTTCCTAATATTTCTCTTACTACTTCCATTTCAGTAAAAAGGCTTAAAAGAAGAAAATACCAACCAAAGGGAGAGGAGAAATAAGGAAAATTATTAGTAATTCAAACTCCTAAGAAATGAAAGTTTGAAAATTTGAATAGAAGAAAAACTGGCTGAGAGCAAAGAAAAAAATGAAATGATGGTGGATGAAAAAAGTATATATATATATATATATATATATATATATATATATATATATATCAACACAGCACTGGGATAAGTTACAAAAATGAGGATAATGGCAACTATAAATATTTTTCTCCTTGATATATATATGTATAATAATTTTACCTTCCTCATCCAATTTTCTCTTCAAAGGAGTTTGTAATAGCTAACTTTACAATTTATCTTGTAAAATATAGAATACACAGTGAGAATTATTCATAAAATTACATAAAGAAGTAACATGATTTTTATCAAAAAGATGCATACATTGTATCAGATAGAAGTAGAATTTTTGTATACAAATGAAATATGACTAGAAAGATAAGAGCAGACCCTAAATACCCAAAAGGGTAAATGTGTAAGTCATTTGAGTCTTTGCTTTCCATCTTATTCCAATTCTTCTTTGCTAGGTATGAATCATGGAGGCTGCAATCTTTACTTTCCTGTGTGGCTTGCCACTGGGCCCCAGTTAAATGTGACCAATGTGAAGAACATAACAGGAAGATAGAGAAAGAAGTAACCCCTACCATCTCCACTGGCAGTCCCTTTGGTGGCAACAGTATCTATAGGACATAATGACTACTTCAGTGGAAGTTCCAGCCCTGGTTGAAAAAATCCAAGATTTTGAAAAATCTTCAGGAAATCACTAGTAGAATCTCCAACAGTGAAGCAGTGTGTAGATATATGGAGTATAGAAAGTAACACTAGTTGCTTCTAGTCTCTGAGAAACATCTTATATAGTGTTTTATTTTCCAGTTTATTTCTTTCTCTCTTTTGACCTTCCAGGTACTCCAACCTATGTGTATAAATTCTCTATATTAAAATATCTGAGACTTCTGGGAAGATGGCAGAGTGGTAAGCAGCAGGGAAAGAGCCTCTCCAAGATTTGGTGTCCAGACACTGGAATATTGCAATGCAAGGAAGAGAAGAAGGGAGGAAGTGGGTGCCCTGGACCCAGGAAGGATCTGAAATGAGAATTGAAGCCCATGGGAGAGTAAAGAGAGAAACTTCAACAAAGGAGGAGGAGGTGGCAGGTGGCAGCTTCTCCCTGAGCTGGGACTCACTGTGTAGGCATAGCAGTTCAAACCTGCAGACACACGGTGATGGCTAGCCACCCCAGAAGCCTCCACAGAGAGATGGAGCAGTGCAAAAGAGCAGTGATTACCATGGACTACACTAGCTGGTGACAGGTATGGATTCAGCCATCCCATGGAAGATGGCAATTGGCTGGGAGCCATCTTGGAGTGGGGCCAACTGAGATCAGAACTCAGAAAAACTACTGGCTTCTTTTAGTGGCTCCCAGCAGAGTTCAAGCCCACAGAAGGTGCACTGACTGCTACAAGCTGAATGGTCTGGTTCCAGCCACATGGCCAGATACAGGGGAAATATAGGTCCAGGCTCACTGAGATTATCCACTACCTCACAGTAACTCCTGCTGACATCCTGGGATAAATCAACATGAATCTGGACTCTGTCTCCACATGTTACTACCAGTGATAACTAAGACAAACTTTGAAGTGGACATTTTTTTCTTTCTCTCTTTTCTTTTTGTTGGTGGGGGGTCTCTTCATTGTTTGATCTCATTTTTATATGAGTGTGAGCATGGTTTCTAGATTTTTTATGGTTGTTGTTCTGTTCTTCTTTTATTTCTTCTTTCCCTCTTTCCCTCCTGTCTTCCCCACCAGTTTCCCAAAGTTTGCATGATCCACCTTGTCTTCCAGCCTTGCTTCTAATTCTTTCTTCTTCTTCCATTTCTCTTTTTCCTCTAAATTCCTTTTAAATTTTCTTCCCTGGGGGTAAAATTGGCATATTGAAGGCTTATTTACTGCATACAATTTTCTGTTTTGTTTTAGATTTTGTTATATAAGCACAAATCTGGTTCATACAGTTAAAGGTGGCAAATTAATGGGTACCTCAGTTTGTCATTTTCTAAGCTGTGTTGGATGCTATTGGTATTGCTGATTGTACCACTTTAGCCAAAGTGACATAATTGTTCTAACCAGCTGTTCTTTCTGGTATACAAAGAT
Source organism: Erethizon dorsatum (assembly GCA_028451465.1). NCBI lineage: Eukaryota > Metazoa > Chordata > Mammalia > Rodentia > Erethizontidae > Erethizon > Erethizon dorsatum. The sequence continues at coordinate 23,046,532 of CM051824.1, forward strand.
TGAGATTGCCTAAGAGTCATAGAAAATACTCTGGGCCAGTGCCAAAGAACCAGGGGCTGGGCCAAGTAGGCAACAACTTCTCAACCTCAATAAATTGAAAAGGTAGGATCTTGCAACAGACTCAAAACCCAAGAGCCAGCGACACCTGGAAGCCACCTCTGAGAAGTAGTCATTTCTTAAGGGTTCTAAATACTAGCAATAAAGCTACTCACCATAGGAAATTTACAAGCATCAACCCAGAAATTAAACTAAAAGAAGAAAGAAGAAAATGAGAAGTCATTTAAACAAGATGCAACCCCAGACATCTGTTTACCAAAGGCAAACCCAGGGGGCAATGATGTGGGACAATCTGAAAGCCACCCACCTGGCCTCTCTGTAACAACAAAGCAAATGAACAAGGCTCTAGAAAAAATCAAATCAGAAATAATTCCTCAGATAACAACAGAGATGGTGACCACAATGAAAAACATGCTTATTGACTCTAGAGCAGATATGTATAAAAAATAAAGAAGCTTAGGAAAATGATGGGAAATATGAACACCCAACATAGGAAAGAAATGGAATCCATAAAACAGATTCAAGCAGATATCCAGGAGACTAAAAATTCCACTGAGAGTACCCACAGCAAAATAAACCAACATGAGGACAGACTCTCAGATATAGAAGACAGGCTTGCGGTTAGTGATCAGGTGAAGAAAGACTTCTTAAAAATGGGAAAGGACCATGAGAAATCAATGCAGCAGCTCCTATATGATGCAAAGAAGAATAACATAAGATTGATAGAAGTCAATGAAAAGCAGGAGATAGCACAAATTATATTAAAAAAAACTGTTCACAGACATCATAGCAGAAAACTTACCTGACAGGGAAAAGGGATTTGACATACAGATAAATGAGGCATATAGAAATCCAATTAGCCACAATCAAAAAATAACCACAGCAAGGAATATAGTAGTCAAGATTCCAGAAATTCAACACAAGAACAGAATACTAAAAGCTGTTAGTGGAAAGAAACAAATCCTATAAAGGAAAGCCCATCAGAATCACAGCTGACTTCTCAGTACAAACCCTCAAGTCAAGGAGAGCTTGGAATGAAGTATTTCAAGCCCTAAAAGTAAACAACCCCCAACCTAGATTGATGTACCCTGCAAAACTATCTTTCAAAATTGATAGAGGAATAAGATACTTCCATGACAAACAACACCCAAAGAAATTCATGAAAATCAAACCAGCATTCCAAAATGTTCTGAGGGACATTCTAGAAAGATATAACAAGAACTACAACTCCATGAACCCAACAGAATGAATTCACCAAGCAAGGCAAATAATTAAATGGAGGGGGAAAAAAAAGGAGCCAACAACAGGAAAATAACATGACAAGGATAAATCAATGCATATCAAGTATAATCATCAATATTTATTGGTCTCAATTCACCAGTCAAAAGAAACAGGCTGGCAGAATGAATCAAGAAGCAAGATCCAACAATATGCTGTATACAAGAAACATATTTAATTCAAAAAGAAATGCATAGAAAATCAAACGATGGAAAACATTACTCCATACAACAGGAACCTGGAAAAAAGCAAGGGGAGCTATTCTATTTGCAGACAAAGTGGATTTCAAGGCAAGACTGATTAAGAGAGACAAAGGTCACTACAACCTTGTAAAGGGAACAATCCAAGAGAAAGAGATAACAATTGTAAATATATACGTAACAAATACCAGTGCACCCAACTGTATAAAATAAATATTAATCAACATGAAAAATCAAGTAAGCACTAATACAATTACATTAGGAGATCTCAATATCCCATGGTCACAAATAGATCAACTAGACAAAAAATCACAATGAAATTTTAGAACTGAACAAAATTTTTGAACCAATGGACTTAGGTCATGTCTACAGAGTGTGCCACCCCACAACTTCAGAATACACATTCTTCTCAGCTGCACATGGGACATTCTCCAAAATAGACCACATATAAGCTCATACAACATGCTTAAGTAAATGCAAAGGAATTGAAATTATGCCACCCATATTATCAGAAAATAGTGCAATGACATTGGAAATCAATAGGAAAAGGAACCACAAGAACTTCATAAACACATGGAAATTAAATAACACCCTCCTGAACAACCAATGGGTCACAGATGAAATTAAAGAAGAAATTAAACAGTTTCTTCAATTAAATGATAATGCCGATAAAACATACTGGAACATACGGTACACAATGTAAGCAGTACTACAAGGGAAATTTGTAGCAGTGAATACCCGTATCAGAAAAACAGAGCAAGCTCGAATAAGAACTTACTGTTGAATGTTAAGCTTCTAGAAAAAGAAGAGCAGGTCAAGCTCAAAGCTGGTACAAGGGAGGAAACTATAAAAATCAGAGCAGAGATTAATGTAATGGAGAATGAGAAAACAATAAAAAGAATCAATATATCAAAGAGTTGGTTCTCTGAAAGATCAAATAAAATCAACAAGCCAATAGCTAACCTTATAAAAAAAAGGACACAAAAGACTCAAATCCACACAATTTGGAATGAAAAGGGTGAAATCACAATGGATCCTGCAGAAATCCAGAAGATCATCAATACCTACTTCAAGAACCTGTATTCTAATAAGATGGAAAATACAGAAGAAATGGACAGATGCCTAGATATGTATAAATTATCAAAGCTGAATCAAAAAGATACAAAAATTCTAAATAATCCAATGTAAGTCAATGAAATTAAAGACGTAATTAAAAACCTACCAACAAAGAAAAGCCCAGGCCCTGATGGATTCACTGCTGTATTCTACAAGAAATTTAGAGAAGACCTAACACCACTACTTCTCAAACTCTTTAATGAAATTTAAAGGGAAGCAATAGTCCCAAATTCATTCCTGGAAGCAAGCATTACCCTGATACCAAAACCAGAGAAGGACCCAACTAAGAAAGAGAACTAATGAAGAGAGATGCAAAAATCCTCAATAAGATACTGGCAAAAAGAATGCAGTGAATCATCAAGAACTATACACCATTACCAAATAGGATTCATGCCAGAGATGCAGGGATGGTTCAACATATGCAAATCAATAAATATAATAAAGCTTATTAACAGAACCAAGGACAAAAACCATATGATCATCTCAACAGATGCATAACAAGCTTTGACAAAGTCCAACATTCATTCATGACAAAAACACTACAGAAAATTGGAATAGATGGTCCTTATCTCAATCTGATAAAAGCCCCTAAGACAAACCAACAGCGAATATCATACTAAATGGACAAAAGCTGAAAGCTTTCACTCTAAAATGAGGAACAAGACAAGGATGTCCAGTGTCATTCCTCTTAGTCAATATAGTTCTAAAAACTTTAGCCCGAGCAATTATACAAGAGAAGGAAATAAAAGGAATAATAATAGGAAATGAAGAATTTAAATTATCACTATTCACAGATGACATGATACTCTACATAGGATACCCCAAAAACTCCACCAAAATACTTCTAGATTTAATAAACAAATTCAGTAGTGTAGCTGGATACAAAGTCAACACTCAAAAATCGATAGCATTGCTGTACACAAATAACAAACTCACTGAGAGAGAGATTAGGGAAATACCAATCCAAAAAAATGAAATATCTATGAATCAATCTAATGAAGGAAGTAAAAGACCTCTACATTGAAAACTACCGTACTCTGAAAAAGGAGATTGAAAAGGACATCAGAAAATGGAAAGATATCCCTTGATCTTGGGTAGGAAGAACTAATGCAGTGAAAATGGCCATACTTCCAAAATTGTTAGACAGATTTAATACAATTCCAGTCAAAATTCCAATAGCATATCTCACAGAATTAGATCAAACCATCCTAAAATTGATCAGAACCAGAAGAGACCTAGAATAGCAAAAGCAATTCTGGACAACAAAGGTAAGGCAGGGGGCACCACAATCCCACACTTGAAATTATACTGCAAAGCTACTGTGATAAAAACAGCATGGTACTGGCAAAAATAGACCCGAGGGTCAATGGAACAGATTAGAAGATGCAGAAACAACTCCAGACATATTTAGTCACCTTATCTTTGACAGAGATACCAAACACTCTCACTGGAAGAAAGATAGCCTCTTTAACAAATGGTGCTGGAAAAAGTAGCTTTCTATATGCCGAAGATTAAAATTAGACCCTTGTCTTTCACCATGCACTCAACTAAAGTCAAAATGGATCAAAGATCTAAATATTAAAACAGAAACAAATCTGCTGGAAGATAGAATAGGTAGAACTCTTGAAGACATTGGTGTAGGCAAAGACTTTATGAACAAAACCCCAATCACACAGGAACTATCATAAAGAATCAACAACTGACATCTCATCTTATTAAAAAGCTTTTGCACAGCAGGAGAAACCACCAATGGAGTGAAAAGACAACCCACAGTTGGGAAAGAAGTTTTGTCAGCTATTCCTCAGATGAAGGATTACTATCTAGAATATATAAAGAACTTAAAAAAGTCAGACCCCTCAAATTTAAAGACCCAATCCAAAAATGGGCATCTGAAATAGGCACTTCTCAGATAAAGAAGTAGAAACAGCAAATAAATATATGAAAAAATGTTCAACATCCCTGGTCTTTCGAGAAATGCAAATTTAAACAATGCTGAGATTCCATCTCACCCCAGAAAAAATGGCTATCATCAAGAAATCAACCAATAACACATGCTGACTGGGCTGTGGGGGAAAAGTAACTCTTCTCCACCATTGGTGGAAGTGTAGATTGGTACAACCACTGTGGAAATCAGTGTGGAGTTTCCTCAAAAAACTAGGGCTAGAGGTCCCATTTGACCCAGTTATTCCTCTTCTTGGTATCTTTCCAAAAGAATTAAAAATATTATACCACAATGATATATGCACACCCATGTTTATAGCAGCATGGTTTGTAATAACTAAATCTTGGAAACAGCCCAAATGCCCATCAACTGGTGAATGGATAAAGAAGATGTGACTTTTTTTATACAAAGGAGTACTACTCTGCCATAAAGAAGGATAAGCTTGAGACATTTCTAGGTAAATGAATGCACCTTGAGACCATACTCTTAAGCAAAATAAATTGGACATACGTGTGCAAATACCACATTGTTTCTCTGGTGTGAGAAACCAAAAGTGTAAATAAGGTCCAAAATGTATAATAGGAATTGTGAAATAAGAAGAAAATGCTAAAATGGGAAGGGGAAAAAGGGAGGGGGGAGGGGAAAGGAAAGAAGGGAAATGTTTAAAAAATGAGAAAAGAAGGAATAAAATGAAAACAAAGCTTTCATAAATGGGGAGTGGAGGAGCAGTTGGCTGGATGGTAGGAGAATGGAGAAGAAAAAAGAAACAAGTTATATCATGTAGAGTTACAAATTCTCTGTGATGGATGTGATCATTATATCTACCTAAAATGTACCCACAAAATCTGATTGGAAGAAAAATAAATAAAGTATCTGTCTTTGAAATACATATGAAGACTTTTGATTATTAGATTAAACACCAACTGATTATCTCCTCTAGCTTAATGCAAACTGACACCCCTCTCCAATATAATTTTAAAAATTAAAAGTCAAACATCTACATTTTTCTGGCAAACCTGGTCTTGGCTCTTAAGAGGATAGACCTGCTGAAAAATCCAAAGAGGATTAAGCTTTTTATTTCCCTAGGGCTTTCCTCATAAGAATGAACTGTGTATTTCAACTTTGCCCAGGATTCCTTTTTTCTGGACCTTCACTCTTTCTTTACTTTCAAAACCATTTTTTAACCTTTTTTAAAATTTTTAACTGATTCATAAATATTGTATGTATTTATGGTGTATAATGTGATGTTTTGATATGTATACATGGTGTAATATTCAAATTAAGATGAATTTAAATCTTCAAATATTTACCATTTCTTTATGATGACAAAATTCAAAACCCTTTCTGTATCTTTATTTTTAATCAATATCTATAGTCAGTCTTTCTCCATCCTCTCTCCCTCCTAATCTCACCACTCCCTGGTAGTCAACATTCTACTCTCAAATTCTATGAGATCAACTTTCTTAGATTCCACTTATGACGGAAATCATGTAATACTTTTCTTTCTGTGTCTGACTTATTTGATTTATTTTACTATGTTGCCATCTCTTATGCCTAAATAGTACAGTATTCTATTGTGTTTGTACACCTTTTCTTGACTATTTTCTCTGCATTTTTAATTCATTTTACACTTATCTTTTCCCCTAAAAAAATTAAAAAATTTTTAATAAAAAATACTAAAATTTATCAAAAGTGATAAATATTAGTTGTAGAAAATGCTAAAAACAAAGAAAAAAAACCCTACCTTCCATAACAACTCTTCAAGATTTCCATATGATGCATCAGGTAGTCATCCAGGTACTCATACCAAAACCAAGTCATTCTGGGAAGGAGAGAGGACTCTGGGCTCAGTTTAAGCCTCAGTGCTATGGCCTTAGAGGAATTAACTTCTCTGAGATTCAGTTACTGCACCTGTACAATAGGGTTCATCGACATACCTATCTGATTAAGTTACAGTAAATAAAGAAGATAGTGGACACAAAACAATTATCACAGGGTGTGGCAGGTGTCATTAAATATTTTCCAGCATCATTTTAACAGCTGCATACTTTTCTATCTCACTGGATAGTAGCAACATCCCTAGTGTTGGTTGTTTAGTTACATCTTTTGCTTAATTAAATAAAGTATAGTTATGATAACACTAACTGATACATTGCTGCATATACAAATTGATTAGTTCCTTAGGCTAAATATCGCTTTTTTGTTAATAATCATTCCTTCCAGAAAGTTATATTATTAAAGACTTAGTATGTGTAAAGAGCTACATACCTTAAATACACCGGGCACTAAGCATTAGTCATGCATTTTCTTCTATCTTTCAATGGGACTAAAATTTTGGACAATATTTTTTTCCAAAGCATTCACTGGTATTCTATTTTCAAAGCCTTTTGATGTCTGGAAATGACTTTCTTATAATGTTTCCACATGAAGCACACCTATATTCGGTAATAATTTTTTAGTTTACAACCTTCCCCACCTCTTCAAAAATCTATAACTCCATTGTTTCCAGCATTGAGTTACATTAAATGTTTTCAATCCACCTGACATTTTTAGTGTTTTTTGGTTAATCTGCCCTTGTCCTGGAAGACGAATGTAAAACGGTCACAAGTCATCTGCAAAACTACAAAAAAGAAACACAAAATAAATTTTATAAATCAAACTACCATAAGTAAGCCAAAATAATACAAATGAAAACAACACACCTTCGTTTTGGCCAGTAAGTTGCCAAATATTCAAATAAAATAGTATAATTCTGTGACAAATATTTGGAGAGGTTTCATTCTCATTTCTACTGGTACAAATGCAAATTAGTATGGTTCACCTAGATTATGCTTTGGCAATTTTTTATATCAATTATCTATGAAGCTTTACTTTTAGATATCTATAGTAAAAAAATAATTATAGATCTGTAAAAATGTTTTGATATAATAATATTTACCATAGGATACATTGCAATAAAAAAGCTGACAAACTACATAAATAATAAAATGAGATTTAGTATAAAAATGATAATATGGCTATTCACTACATTGCTGTGGAATTATTAAAATGTAGAAGTGAACTTGCTATTGTGCATAACATCGCTGATGTACTGTGAAGTGAAAAGAGCCTTTTCAAAAGAGAAAAATTATGTTATCCGATTTTTGTAAGGAAAGGGGAGCACCTTTGTTTGGTTGAGTGGGTTTCAAAACTAAAATCTTATCTCAGGGGTGTGGGAACAGAAGGTTGTGATGGCCTCAACACATCCCCCCAACCCAGCAAGTTTCCACTGAAACTTAATTACCACCGTGTTAGAGTTAAGAGGTGGGTTTTTAAGAAATGGTTAAATGATGAGGACAGTTCCCTCAGGGATGAGGTTAGTGATTTATAAAAGCGGTGTAAAGGAGCTATTCTCCCCTTGCACCACGTGAGGACGCAGCAACAAGGCTCAGCTATAGAGCAGGAAGCAGCCCTGACCAGATGCCGAACCTCCTGCTGCCTTCAACTTGGCCTTCTCAGCCTCCAAGACTGTAAGAAATAAATGTCTACCATTTATAACTCAACCAGCCAACTATTTTGTTAGCGTGGTAGGGATAGACAAAGATGGAGGCTTTTAAAGTTTGTTTTGTTTTTTTTTGTTTTTGTTTTTGTTTTTTGTGGGTACCAGGGGTCAAACTCAGGACCTCGTGCACCAGCAGGCACCGGTGCCGCTGAGCGATATCACCAGCCCTTTTTCCATATGTGGGTTCCAGGAGTTGAGCTCAGGATCTCGTGCTTGCCAGGCAGGCGCTTATGCCACTGAGCTATCTCACTGGCCCCAAGTTTGTTTGTTTTAATCTATAAGTTCTTATTTTTTCTCATGTTAGCTTAAAGTATTTTTATAATTAAAAAACAAAATATACATTAAATGTATCTATATTTATTTATAATTCATATAGCTGGATCTTTCTCCTTTAATATATCTTTGTTTTATCTATAAAACTTCATTTCCTTAAAAAAAATGTGCTTTTTGTTTTAAAACTACAAAGTACACTCATAAATTATCTCAAACCTAAGAGCACTACCTGACAATTTATACCTTGACACATTATCTCCCTAGCACTAAAATACTTATACATCTATGTTGAAGGGACATCACTATATAAAAAACAACAAGGTAGCTGCATTCTCTTGTCATGACAAATGTAATTACGGTAGCAATCAGGAACATTATCAGTGTTACAATTTGCCATCCTGTACCTTGATATCACAAATTAAAATCATTCTCTCAAGAAGCAATCACAAAGTCTTATTCACTGCATTTTCATGAAGACAGTTTATCCAAGTCTTTTTTTATAAAAAGATATTAAAATAGACAAAACAGTAGCAGAGGAAAGATAAAAGTGAAAAATTGTACTTCACAGTGAAAAGAAGCAAGGCAGAAGGAGATTGAAATAAAGAAGTATGGGACTTTACTTTGATCTTTGCCAAAAAGTCAATATTTGATGACTCTTTGTGTATCTTCTGACAAAATCTAAATTATATAAAGCATCGCTCTAGGTTAGAAATCTAAATCAATTCATATTCCAATTTTTTATCAAACACTTTAAGGATTTGTATGCTAGTTTAGCCAATTTTAATAATGCAAGAATCCCATGCTCATGTTAAGAGAGTAATTTTTTCACTCCAAGCCAACACTAAAACTTTTTAGCAGCTATTATTTCTAAAAATATCTAATGAGCCATTTCTTATCATGGATATAGTATTCCTATAACTTATGATAACATTCTAAATATTGCACTAGGTAACACAGCCAACCAAAATGAAGCATAATTTCTCATACGTTTTGTTCTGTGTGTTTTTTTCAATACATGATAAAGTCTAGGCCAAATAAACTCCATGACTGAGGAAATTATACAGATATCTAAGCCCCTAAACATAATATCAAATGTTGAACTTTTAATTCCACCCCCTTTCCCCATGGTGAAATAATGCATGAAAATATTCAATAAAAATATAACAAACACTGGATTCATCTTATGTTTGCTTTAAAGATTAGAAATTCAAGTATACCAAAGAAAAGTCCTAAATTTTGGGGGCAAATGGTAGTTTCATCATGATTTTTTTTTTTGTGGGTACCGGGGGGTCGACCTCAGGACCTCACGCACCAGCAGGCACACGTGCCGCTGAGCGTTATCACCGGCCCCTTTTTCGTATGTGGGTTCCGGGAGTCGAACTCGGGCCTTCGTGCTTGCCGGGCAGGCGCTTAAGCCGCTGAGCCATCTCACCGGCCCATCATCATGATTTTTTTTTAACACTGACTCCTTCTAAGAAGCTTACTGAAATACCAGAAATAGATGCATATTCATGGACACAAATATATGTATATTTAACTGGAAACGTCCTTAAGTTAGTGTTATTATTCAGGAAAGAATTCAACCTAAAGTGACAGCTACTTACAGCCTTGCTTTTCCTGAGATAGCACCCATGTCCCACAAGAAATAAGAAAAAATAGCAGCAGCAAACTGCCAAAAAATCCTTAATTTGAACAGTCAAACTTGAGGTCAGAAGAGACCATAGGACAAGGGAGGAGCAATTCTCGTAAAGCTCACAAACACCCATGCAGAATATATATAAATATAAGACAAAAAATAACAGTTTATTAAAGGAAATATAAGAGCAATGTTGAGCAACTTCTCAACACTATAATGCTGCAAATTTTGCTAGAAAATACCCTATATCTTGCCTAGTCATCCTTTAAGTATGGCTGCTCTCACCAGTATTATTTATCCTTGTTTTGAAGGTTTCAGCTGATGTGACAAGGTAAAGGATATGGGTAGTCCTCACTTTGTATTTCTGTTCAGAACATAAATATGACAACAGGAGCTGAACCTACGCAAAAGAGTCTTTGTTCTATGACTTTAAAATTTTTGTCAGGATATTAAGAACTAGTTATTCTCAATAACAAATTTATATGGTAATTAAAATGCAAAAACATATTTATTTGGTATTCTATAATTTGAAATAAAAGAGTTGAAAAACAAAGTGTTTCATTTCATCATAAAAATCTTACCAAGAATGGTTTAAACAGCGCTGGCCTTTTTCTCATGCTATAACTTAATATACCAAATGAGCAGCTTCTCTATGCTTTGGTGAACTGTGTAAATATAGATCATCTTCCAACATTTCATCCTTTGCACTCTTAGTGTGATAAAATATCTCCAAGTATCATTTTAATGTGAAGTTTTTTCTCAGTGTCACTTCCTGCAGGATATCTTCATCCTTTTCTTGTCAACCGCTTTCCTCATTTGTGTCCATAAGTTGGGCTTTACTAAGTTATTCTGGCTATGTGTCTAGTGTCGCTGAAGAACTAGCATTGTCAACCTTCTCATCATCAGATAATTCTTCTATAATTCTACTCCTATTGGATTTACATTTTATCTCCAGTATTATCACTTTTGTGTTCTTTTGCTACCTCTTCATCTTTGTCATATGATTCTCTTTCTCAATTACTCAACTATAAGTTTTGCTGTCTGTGCATGAACTAACAGGTGCAGTGACAAATCACTGCACACATTGAAAGAAATAATGTGATCAGTCACTGATCATGATGTGCATTTGTTATTAGGTAATGATTTGTGAACCGAAAAGCCAACAGGAAAGTTTGTATTTTATGCAGTTACCATTCACAAACATCTAAAAATTTGAACTTTGTTGTGGGAAGACTGGCTAAACCCAAATGTATGCATATTGAAGCCAGACAAAGCAAAAAAATACCTGTATATTTTAATTTTTAAATTATTATTTGCTGATGTTATCATTTAAAGTTAGATGAGAATGAATTGAAAATCTTTATAAAGGTGTGAGAAAATTTTGCCAATTAATAGCAAACTTAAAACATCACTTTTAAAATTTAAGAGTAGAGGAAGAATAAGATGATGCCTGTCTTAGACCTTCCACTGATCATACCCTCACAGTGACACCAGTTTTAACAGCTATTCATGCAACAAACAATTTTGACAAGACCTAATGAATCCAAGTAAGAGAACTCTTTAGTTGTCATATACGACAGATACACTAAAGAAGTCAGGAAGGAAAAAAGTTGCCCTCATTGCCCTTCCTCCAATTCCCAACAGCACAACATGGAAAGAGACGCCACCTGTTTGGAGCAGGGAGAGGAAATTAAGTCAAGGCCCTAGACTTGAAATCCAGTGTCAGGTTTGCCATAGTAAAACCCAGTGCTGGACAGAGGCCCAAGACCCCTGCCCCCAGGTTAGTACACAGAGAACTAGCCTCTGGTCCCTTGTTAGCACAGCAGACAAGGGACCACACCCACTAACCTTTTCCTAACCTCAAACCGCACAATTAGAGCAAGACTGTACAAACTAGGAGACAGGGCAGAAAAGCAAACATTAGACTTTGCCTTGGAGTTCAGTGCTGGTCACAACACAGCGAGACCCAGCTTGAGGCAGACTGCCAAAGACACTATCCCTAGGCTAGTGCACGTAGACGGACCCTCCAGACCTGCCCCAACACGGACCAGAGATCTGCCCCACAGGAGGATGGGTATCTGGATGGCCAGCGAACTGCATCCACAACCACCTTCCCCAACATTAGGCTGTGCAGCAAAAAGCAAGACTCTACCAAAGAGGGTAAAGCAGGAAAGTGAGAATAAGCCATTGTCTGGGAACTCAGTCCCAACCTAGTAAAACCAAACAACGAACAGATCCTGATGTCCCCTGTCCATAGGACAGTGCCAGAGGAAAGAGCCTTTAAACCTGTTCTGATGCCAGGGAAATGTCTGTAGCCCCAGTTGACTGGAATTCTGTTCTCTCTAGTAACTCATTTGCAGCGGTCTCAGGCCGTGTATCCATCCACCTTAGCAGCAGGCAGGCCCCTGCACTGCATCGATTTCAGTGAGATGTAGATTCCAGATATGAACCAGCATTGTGGCATTGATGGCCACAGGAATGCACACCAGATACCTCACGTAACCTCTAGGAGTAAAACACAGCCCAGCAAATCAAGGAGGCAGGCACCCAATAATTGCAATCATTTCAGCCTCGGACCTTTCTCCCCCAAGTGACAACCAGAATGAGTGCTTGACCACACACTGGTGACTGTGGGTGAGTTGTCTGGGAACTACCCTGGTCATAGCTGGAAGCTTGTGGGGATGAACTACACTTTCTAGCCAGTCTACCGATTCATTCTGCACAACACACCAACTGTAGATTTGAGAAAATCCTGTGCTTCAGATGCCCACTAGCGCTGCATTAATGCTAATAGACCAATACCAGACTTGTGGCAAATTTGGACTTACGCTGCCATAAGTCCAGGAATCTGTCTGGACGACAGGCTCCAAGAAAACTAGCAGCATACTTTGAATTTCTGAGAGGATGGGCAGCCAAAGCCAAATTACACAGGCTAGAATAAATACCTAAGTCTTCAACAAACTATGAATTCACCCAACAGATAAAATAAATCACCACTTATTAAAAAGTAGACAGAAATAAGTAATTAATTTTTAAAAAGAAAAAAAGTAATGCATTACAAATGTATTGTTTTATGATTTGAAACATATTTTAAGTTACAAGCTTATTATAGGAGAGAGTGCTGCACCAATTCAGGAATAAAGGGAAGAAATCATTAGAATAAGAGGAATAGAATAATGGAAACACTAGAAAGAAAAGGAAGAGATCCAAATATTTGTAGGTGGTTACACATGATAAAGTGTTTATGTCTGATCAGTAAGAGAAGAATTGAATATTCAATAAATGATGTTGGTAAGACTGCTTAAGCGTTTGTGACAAAAATTATTATATGCTTATCCCCTATTATACACTGAATTAAATTCTAGTGGTATTATAAATATAATCAGAAAATAAAACTTTAGGGCCGGTGATATGGCTCAGCGGCATAAGCACCTACCTGGCAAGCACGAGATCCTGAGTTTGACTCCCGATACACACATTAAAAAAAAAAAGAAAAGAAAGAAAATAAAACTTTAAAAATACTTAAGGAAGGCTGGGGATGTAACTGAGTGTTCCAGTATCTACTTGGCAAGCATGAAATCCTGGGTTCAAACCTCAGTACCACCAAAAAAAATTGAAAGAACATAGATGTATATCTCATTTATGAGTGAATGGAAGAAGAATATACAGAAAAGTGCATTTATATTTCACTGTTTCACAATGAATAATTACATTTTTTACCTAAAGCATCACGTAAAAAAAAAAAAGTGAAAAAGGAGAAAAATACGCAAGTTTTCTGAGAGACAGCCTAATAGTTCTTCAAAGGCAATATGAGAAAAATAAAACACACCAACTGGAAAAATAATGGACTAAAACAGATAATTTATTTAAGAAAAAATTCAAATTTTGTCAACAAACATTTTAAAATATTCAGTCTATTAATTAAACTAATACATTTACATAAATAAGAATGAACTATCTTTTTTCTTGTCTAGTAAAATGTGATTATTCTAAAATACATGATCCATCCTCTGCTTTCTGCCTTGATATTTATTTCTTGGAGCCAGGTGACCATAGACTGAATTTCCTGAAACCATAATCCAGGTTAAACCTATGCTCCTTCAACTTATGAGTATCAGGCATTGTGTCTCAGCTATGAGAAAGCTGACCAATACATAAAATTGGTAGGGTCATCGCTATGACTGTACCTGACCAAGTGGTTCAGAAGCTTTTGGAACTGGCTTGCAGGAGGAGTTTGTAAAGCTTTGGAGAAGCAAGCAATTGTCTGATGGGCGATTCTGGTTAGCCATAAAAAGCCCAGAATGCTGATAGGAAAGGAATGTGGACAGTAAAGATCAGGCTCAGTAGTTTTCATTTGGTAACTGAATTTCAGTTCAGGCAATTGGACTAGAGACCATGTGTGTTACACTCCGACAAAGAATTGCTCTCATTTTTTTGGTCATGTCCTCAGACTGTGCAGGAGACTGGGACTAAGGTAGTGGACAAATTAACCTGATGGAAGAAATTTGAAGGCAGACCCATATGCAGGCTGTATCATGAATACTCCTAGCTACTTTCAAACAAACTTATAGTAAGAATCAGGAGCAAAACACAAAGCAAAAGAATTGAAAAACTTAAACGTTGGCTCAGTAGGAAGCTGTGTAAAATTGGGACCAAAGGATAAGTGGCTGATAAAGAGATTAGCACAACCAAAAAGAAACCAAGTATTTTCTACAGGGAGAAGGAGAAAGATGCCTTGAGAGCATCTCAGGAGTCAGCAGGACTCTACCCATTGCAGGCTCAAAGGTACAAAAGTATAAACCTTTCATTTGAGAAGAAAGTCACTGGGACCCTTGCTAGAAAGGACCACCTAAGTAATTAGTTCTCCAGAATTCTTTTTATTGTATACAGTCATCCAGGCACTCAGAGGCTGCCATCATCCGAGGGGGCCTAACTAATGCCTACACTAGAGGCTGACCTTGGTGTTGTCAACAGGATGCTGGTTTCATTTGCACGCTGAATGCAAGAGTTGTAGTTGTAGTTGTCAGCGAGGCTTCCACCTGGATTTCAAAGGAAGCCCTGGGAGGCTAGGCGAGGAGCTCTGAGAGAGCAGTGTGTAAAGCTGTAACAAAAAGGCCAAAGGTATTGTGCAGACTCTAGGATGTCAGATAAGCCAGGAACATATGTCTGCTAAGGGAAGCGGTAGGCTGTGAGTGTAGCCAGCCCAAGAAAGAGGCTGTGTGGCCTGAAACTAGCAATGCCGCAGGAGTGGGATCATCCAAGCCTTTTGGAACTCACATTTCATCACCGTGTGTCTCAGATGCTAGATATGGAGCTGCACAATTTAATATTTGTCCTGCTGGATTTTGGTTTTGCTTTAACCTTACAATGCGCATCCTTCTATTCTCTCCCCCTTTAAAATAAGAATGTTTATCCTTTGCAATTATACCTTGGGATTATGTAACTTTTTTTTTACAAAAATGGATAGCTAAGAACAGAATTTGGCTTGGGCTTTTGAAAAATGGTAGAACTATTAAGATTTTGGGAAAGGGATCACTGCATTTTCAGTCATGTGTGGGATAATTATGACATGTTGGCCAGAACTGTTATTTTATTGATTTGGAGATTAAGTGTGGTTTAGGGAGATATGTTTGGGTGTCAAACTGACAAGGGCTAGAATATGGTACTTAAGCTTAAGTGTGTCAACTTGATCGGCTTGGAAGTCACCAAAGACATTAATGCAGCACGCTTCTGGGTGTGTCTGGGTGGATCGTGGTGGTGTGACCTTGGGTACTATATGTGTTCTTTTTTGCCTTCTTCTCTGGAACTGTTCCCTGTTCTGCTTCCCAACTGCCATGAACTAAGCAGCTTTGTTCCGCCACGCCCTTCTCTCAGGATGTTTCTGTCTTGGAGTCAGGTTACTAAGAAACTGAATCTTTGGAAACCATGAGCCAAATTAAACCATGAGCCAAATTAAACCTTGGCTCTAGCATCCTCCTTTTTATACTTCATTTACTGGCTTCCATGACACCATGGCCTCGCCATTTCCTTCCTGCTATTGTAATGACTCACTTATGCTACTGGGAATGTCTCTTGTAATCCACCTTTCTCTCTATACTCTCTCACTTAATAATTTGAACTAGTATCCTGCTTTAAAGTCATTAATGTGCTAATAACTCACAAAGTTATTCTTCTATCCCAAACCTCTCCTCTGAACTCCAGACTCATTAGCAAAACTGTGAGCTTGACATTCTACTTGGCTGTTTCACAAGCCTATCAAAACTAGCTTATCAAAATCCTTCCCATACCCAAATCTTGGCACACACTTTCCCTTTAAACTTCTTGTATCCACTTCTGGCCACAGCACAGTAAATGAACATCTACCCAGTTATTCAATCCAGGAGACATGGTGTAGGTAGAGAATTCTGTATTCACTCACAGCACTCAGCTACAATGTCTTGATCATTTATCTCCCAAAATAAATCATTTCCTTTGCTTCGTCTTCACTGCCACCCTTCTAGCCCTAAATACCATCATGCCTCTTCTAGATCATTGCAATAACTTCCTAACTATTCAGGATTGACCATTATCCTGCTCCAATCTGGGGCTGAACTATGCCGCCCTCTATGGCAAAGCTTTGTGCCTTCACTGGCTGAGAAAAATGGACAAATGAAGGAGATGAAAGCAAAGTCAAGTGCAGTGTATTGGCTCCTCCTGCCCTTCTGGAAAGTTTTGGCGGAGGGAGAAGGGGAGCCACAGACTGAAACAGCCAAAGGTTAGCCTTGCCAGAAGCTGTATTAAAAGAAAAAACATTTTCCCTTCCATTACAGAGTGTAAAGAATACCTTTTGTTTCATTAGCACAAGCACATTTTTAACGTACTCACAAACATTGCTCTCTTTTAGCACAACCTGCTGGAGAAACAAGAACAATTTGCAACCAATGCTTGCAATATTCATTTTGTAAACTATCCTTGACAAGTGCTCCAAATTTCTACTGTATAGGGTGGTCAGTGTCTCGGTTGACTGTACACCCAGACTGTACCTTGCTGTAAGTCCCAAATATGCACCATTTCTGCAAGGGATAATGCATGCTCAGCCCCATTAACAGTAATAGTGTGAATGACCATAAGCCATTAATTTTGATGAGATCAGGTTTATATCACCTCAAAGCTTCAGAGGAAGCCACAGGAAACACCAAAGTATTCCCACTTTAGTTTCTTTAGTGAATAAAAATGTGAAAGTAGTTACAGCCCACCTGACAGCCAGACACTGCAAGTCCAAGGAAAAGTTCACCCTGTCAGCAGCTACAAGAGAAAAGTGCCAAGGAGTTATTGCATTAGCTCGGTAAGAGTCTAATAGCCAAAAGATGAGGGTAAAAGGCACTAAACACACCAGGAAGAAATTACCCCGGAGTCCTGAAAAGGCTTTTTTTAGGGTGAGCAATTTTATTTCTTAAGAATTCACCAATATGGAACAAATTATTTGCTCAAGAGTCTACAGTCATCCTGGAAAAATATATCAGGATCCCAGGGCTCACTTAACCACATCATGGGCAGCTATTTTCAAAATGAAGTGGGAAGAGAAGACATACACGCTGTTCTCATAACTCATGGGCACATTTCTAACAGGAAATTTTGTTTTCAACTTTCATGACTCATTAATATTCAACTTAGGTTCCATCTTCCTTAGATATGTGTGACATTTGTGAACATCTACTATTTAATTTTGGGTGTCTGCACAAGCTTGCTTGAATATGAGAAAGAGTTTCTGACCTGCCAAATGATGAGATTCACGGCCCTCTTCCCAAAGGAGTCAGAGGAGGGAAAAAGCAATGATTTCGCTTTTCTGACTTGCAAATATCTTGTAAAGGGAAAGTCATAATTCATACCTCCATATGTACAAAATGTTTCCAATGGGATTCATTTTGGAGGTATAAGCAGTGAATTTTCTTCTAAATACAGCTAATCCAGTCACTATATTTATAAAACAAAATGCATTTAGATTTTGAATATGAAATCTAATCTCCAGATACAGCAAATTTCAAATCAGCATTTAAAAACTATGTAAGAGCAGCAACAGAAATGATCTGTAATTACTAAAGTCATTGTATTATTTGAATCCCATTTCTTTTTTAGTGTGTTCTGCTCTGCTGTCAACTATGAAAATTAGGTAGAGATGGATCAATAAATGATATTCTTAATCATCATCTCAAACATCAAAGATGTAGCTTCAGTATTTTTCATATAATTAGTGCAGTATGCTGAGAAATAGTCCCTGATGATAGCCAGCTCCTCTTCTGTGGGAACTGAATGGTACTTTACATGGCAAAGCAAATTTGCTTATGTGATTAAGAATCTTGAGATGTGCACCTTCTCCTGGGTAATCCAGGTGGGACCTAAATGTGATCCCAAGTATCCTTAAAATAGGGAGGCAGAGGGAATTTTCACCAAAGAGGCAAAATAAGAGAGAGTGATCTGCCAGGGAAGCAGAAAGGAACAGTTAAAGAGGGAGGAAGGAACCATGTGCCAAGTAATGTAGAAATGAAGTTCCAAAGCTGGGAAGAACAAGAAAATGAGTTCTTCCCCAGAATCTCCTGAGGGAGCCTCTGCTTACAAACATCTCTGAATTCTAATTTCAGGTTCTGACCACCAGAACTGTCAGAGAATAAATGTGTGTTGTCATAATACACCAAGTCTCACGCAATTTGTTTCACCAACCTTAGGAAACTAACATAAGTGGTGATCGTAATTTCTGTACTTTTTTTCAATTGCTGGCTTGATACATGGTTTTCCTGGCCTGTTTTGTCCTGAGCTTTGAGAATGTTCATACAAAACAAACTGGCTTCCTGGACGTTTGGCTACCTGATGATATGGGAAAGCTCCCACCTATTAGTCATATACTTTATAATAAGAGATTTTAGGAAAAAATAAACTACTCTGTTGAATCATAAGACAGAATATCTAGAGATAGACAAAGAAAAAGGAGGAAAAGGAGGAGAGGCTCCCCCTCACTAAAGATACTTTCAGTACCCCCTTCAAGGCATTGGATAGTATTCTCCTGCCCCTTCGAGCTAGATGTGGTCATCTCACTAGTCCAGTAATGGGTCATGAGCAAAAGGGACATGCATTATTGCTATCTTAGAGCCTTTAATAGTCAGTGCAATGCCCATGGGTGTTCAAATAGTGGAGTCTCCAAAAACCTGGGTAGACCTTTAAGTGAAGACAACATAGAACAGATCCCTTTCTCATCAAAATCTAAAGTTAACTTTATCGTGACTCAAAAACAATTTTCTGTTGCTTAAAGTCAATGAGATACTAGGGCTATTGGTTACAACAGCATAACCTATCCTGCTCTAGTTGTTACAGATGGATGGATGGATGGATGGATGGATGGATGGATGGATGGGTACATCAGACTGATGATAGATGAGATACACTGGATGGATGGATGGATAGATAGATGATAGATAGACAGACCTGTAGAGATGAAAAAAGAATAATTAAAAGGGGTAATACCATTTCTGAAGAATATACAACAGAGTTCCCTCTTTCATATAATAAACAGGAAGAAGTCATGAAAACTTTGAAGATAAAGTATATTATTTATAATTTTATCTCTAGCACTTAGCACAATACTTAGTGCCTGCTGGACAGTAAATGATTTAATAAAGGGCTGTAGAAAGATAACAGAATGAGGTCCAAAGATTTGGTACAAACCTAATCTCAGGGTAAAACTTGAGATAATTGACCCTTACACAGTCAGGCCAGATTGAGTTTTATTTTTTAATTGTTGTTTTGTTCTTTTGGGTTTTTGTTGTTGTTGTTGTTGTTGTTGTTTGTTTTTTGTTCATTTTTGGTACCAGGAATCGAACTCAGGACCTTGCGCTTGCCAGGCAGGTGCTTGTGCCGCTGAGCTATATCCCCAGCCCCTGTTTTGTTCTTTTGTGATAGCCTCTCACTGTATTGTCCTAGCTTAGCTTGAACTGGTCTTAAGCAATACTTCTGCTCAACTCTTCTGAGTCGCTAGGACTACAAGAGTATGCCACAATGCCCCAACAGATCAGATTTTAAAGATGTTCTACTCACTGTTGGAACCCAAGTTTTATAGAGTCTCTTCCCAATATCCCATGGCTCTTTGAAAAGAAATGCTATAGCCAAAACTCACAAATCTGAAGCCAGAGTTATCCAGTAAGTAAAGGAAAAGCTGATATCCTGCAGTTCTATCTGATATTAGTTTACCAGACAAATATTGTGGACCACAGACTGAAAAAAAAAAAAGTAATAACTATAAATATGTAATAATTCTAAATTTTTTTAGAACTACCTCTATTGCTCTTAAAGTGACTGTTATCTAAATAGGAAAGAGCATGGAGAACTTTTTGGGAAAGTATTTATTTTATAGTTATGAAATATAAGAATAATATAGTTCCTGGGCTTCCTAAGAGCAATTTTGCATTTAGAACTGCATGTACCAACTCCATACACAGAAAATAATGCCCAGGTGATCATATGAATTGCTATCTGGGTAGCTGAAGAATCAAGACTGTGACAGGGGAGAAAATGTTATTACAGTTCTTTGGGTCCCATGTAAGAGATTCTGCCTAGCTTAAAGAACAACAAAAAAATTCAAAAATAAAATTTGAAGAATGAAGGGGAGCAGAATGAAGGGAGAAGAATGCAGGAGATTCAGTTACACAGAATCCAAAAGAAAAACAGGAACAAAAAAAAAAAAAAAAACAGAAAGTCAGAAGTCACTGCAGTTTTAAAGACTTCAGTTCAAAAAACCAACAAACCTTCTCTCAAAAGGTTGTTCGTTTCAACATTCTATATTTCCAAGAGGATGTGGTTATCCAGCTGATGTACCTCCAGCCCCAGGTCAATTATATTTGGGCAGCCTCATGAGGTTTCATACCTGAAAATCTATGATTAACATGGCACCTTCTTGTGTTCTGAGGAAATTTTCAATTAAGGTAGAGTCATCAGAAAGTAACTATTCTTTGAAATGTCTACTCAGAGAAAAATGGTGCATCAGAAAATGGTGTCATGATTTTACTGAAAAATACCATAAACACTTACATAATTATGATTTTGGTTTTATTTTTTATATGACAAAAAAATCCAGTCAACAATTAATTTCAGAATCTCAAAATCCATTATTTTTCCCTTATTGTTATAAACTGATTGCAGCATCTCTAAATATCTCATTTGTAATCTAGACAGGAAGAAGGAACAAAGGGAAAGGATGATGTCTGTAACAAGAAATACTCTTTCAATTGATCATTCTCACACTAAAGAATGAAGTTGGTCCCTTACCTCACTCCTTATGCAAAAACTAATTGAATATGAATCAACGACCTAGAACTATAAAACTCTTAGATGGAAACATATGTTTAAATCATAGTGACCTTGGATTAGCAATTGTTTCTTAGACCTGGCACTTGATTCAAAAGCAGCCAAAAAGAAAATTTGACCCCATCAAAATTAAGAGGAAGGAAGGAGCCATGAGCCAAAAAAAAAAAAAAAAAAAAAGCAAGAAATGAAGTTCTAAATTTTGATGGAATCCAAGCATTCCAGTTACTTGGGCATGCTAGTTATTTCTCTAAATTTCGATTTTAGCCTCTGAAGATGGGATTAATAATAGTTTGTCATATATCTCATAAAGTTATTGAGAAGTTAAATGAGATCGTGGATGTGTAGCATCTGACTAAAAAAAAGTTAGCTATTTCCTGTAGTTTGGATCTTACTTTCCCCTAAAGGTCCATATGTCAAAGTCTTGATTGCCAACCTGTGGTTCTATTGGGAGGTGGTAGAACCTCTAAGAGGTGGAGCGTAATAGGAGGAAGTTGTGTCATTGTGGGTGTGTTCTTGAAGAGGATATTGAGAACAACCCAGCCTCCTCCTCTCTCCCTCTCTCCGATACTCTCTCTCTCTCTCCCTTCCTCTCACTCTCTCTCTCTTTCTGTCCACACTGAGGTGAGCCATTTCCTCGACCACGCACTCCCTGCCATGATGTGCTGTGCCACCACAAACCCCGTGGCAGTAGGACCAAGAAACTATGGACTGAAACTGTGAGCCAAAATAAACCTTCTCCCTTTTTAAATTAATGTGTATCAGGATTTTGTCACAGTGGTGGGAAGCTGACTAACACACTATTATAATCATCATGGTAGCAGCAGTGTTATTTTTATTGTAGACATATGTAACATCAATAGTAGAAGCAATCCAGGGGCAACAAACACAAACTTTACTGACTTCATAATTTTGTCACAATTGAAATTAGATACAATTTGAGAACCAGGCTAAAATCCAAACACCTTACAGCAGATACAGTTTTAAATTTCATTCCAAAGGATGAAATTCAATGCCTCATGTTGAGTGTTGGAAGTGTTTTGCCTGGTGGCAGAAGGCACTAAGCTTCTGTTTCAGACAGGTGACACTATGAAGAAATTTTAATCATCCCCCAAGGGGTCTTCCTAACACCACCTAGGCTTCTGGTGCTGGGAGAAGCACTGCAGTTGTCAAGCTGACACTTTGCTGAAGAGGAAAGCCTAATAAAAAACATGGTATGTGTGTATATCTATACTTGTTTTTAATTTTAAAAGGATGAAAAATACATGGCAGTTGGACTCACCCAGGCATAAACTATCCAGCATGGCGTGTCAGTTGGGAAGGACAACAGTGACACATAAGAAGTTTGAGGAACAAGTAAACACCTGTCAAGGGCTGCCTTGCCCACAACTCAAATGCAGCATACTTAAGGGGGCATAGAGAGGCCAAGACTTGTATAGAAGCATCGCAGGAGTGCCATGCACCTCTCCCTAAGCAAACTCCCCCGGAATGCCAGAGACAAGCTGAGTTGTACCTATGCAAAGAGAGTGACTTCAAACATTTGACACAGGTTCAATTCAACCAGTGTTCCTGCTTCACTCCTGCCCCTCCCCAGCCCACTTGTGACCAGGAGACAATTAAGTCTTTTTATAACCTACATCAGCTGGTGCCGCACTCCATGGCTATCACAGAGTACAATATCCAAAATCTGTACCATGCTCGGTGAATCCCAACATTACCAGCTCATTAGCTCACATCACTTCTTGCTCCTCTGCCCTCACTTTATTCCAGCCCACTGCCTTCTTTTCTTTTCCTAGAACTTGCCAAGCACATACTCTCTCCAGCACCTCTGCCTCTACTGTGCTGGAATCCTCCCTCCCTTCTCCCCAGTGTGTTTCTGGGGCTCACTCCTTATTGCACTTGAATCTCTTCTCTAGTGTCACCTCCTCAAGGAAGTCTGCTACCCAAAACATGGTATGTTTACTTGAGTACATATTTCTTACCATGGCCTATAAGTTCTGTGGAGATAAGCACTTTGTTTTATTTATGGTCGTGTCTCCAGTGCTTTGAACTGTGTCTGGCATATAGTAGGCACTCAATACTTGCTGAATTGTAAAATGGTTTAATGAATAAATTTATTGAGTACATGTTACATACCAGGTAAATGTGGTCAACAACAGAATTCAGTGCTGAAGGAAACTTGGTCTTTCCCATAAAGGTCCTGAGAATCTAAGTCTGCATGAGTCACAGGTATCTATTGAGCACCTGGAAAGGTAGCTACACAAACTGAGATGTGCACCAAATGTAGGATACACACTGAAGTGTTAGGGCTTGGAACAAAAAAAAAAGACTTGTTAGTTTAAAATATAGTATTAAAATTAATTTTATTGCCTGTTTCTAATTCCTTGAATGTGACTACTAGAAAACTAAAAATTATGTATTTGGTTTGCTTTGGGGGCTTCCATTTTGTATCTAGTATATGTGCTGCTGAAGCGAGCACTCCACTAGTAGGCAGATGTGATCCAGAGGAAAAGACAAGCAGTACATGAATTATTTCCAAATAATATGGGTTGAGACAGAAGAATTAAAAATAATAACAGTTATCAACAAGGTGATATCAAGAGGTCTGGTGAGAAAGAGTTGGTACAACCTGGAGGTTCAAAGCCTGCTGTTGGAACTGATGTATTAAGTGTATTTTAAAGGAATGCTTCTCAAAATTTCATGTGCACACAAATCACCAGAGGATATTTTTAATGTGCAGATTCTGATTTCACTAGAATGGGCCTAAGAGTCTGATTTTCTCACAAGATACTAGATAATGCCAGTATAGAGGCTTCATGCATCACACTTTGAATAGAAAGGAGTCCAAGGTCTGTGTAGAGTTGGCCCAGCGAAGGATGGGAAGAAATTCAGGCCATTAGAAGCCTTACTCAAATCCATCTCAGCATTTCTCTGCCAAATAAGGGAAGATCTGGTTCCTTAGCTACTAACACTGCATTTTCAAGATTTCCTGCTGTCAGAGGCTGCTGCCCCTGCCATGAATGCCTGGGGAAAACAAATCAGAGAAAGTTGATTTGGAAATTCACATAATGTGTAATTGACTAAGATGTTGCCAAGCAGCTATGCAGGGTGAAAATTACTTGAGTAAAGGCTGAAACCTGGGCTTCCAGAGCTTCAGTCCCAACTTTATAACTCCACTCTGTACATCCTGCCCTTTTCCTTCTTAGCCTCACTCTGGACTCAAGTTTCTAGGGAAAATGAGGAATTTAAGGACTAGTTAACTGGTGGCTTACATAAGTGGTTTTCTTGCAACCCCTCGTTGCTTCTCCTATAAATAAAAGGATTCTGAAGCTTGTAATGAAAGAACACCCAGGCAGCCTAGAAATTTATGTAGGCTTGTCTCCATGGAGAGTGTTCAGGGTTTCAGGCAGGCGCTTATGGTTCAGTTATAACATATAACATGTTTGGGACTCAGTATAGCACAACGAGGCAAAGAAACATATTTGAGAGATGGGGTTCAAGGTGGAGGTTCAGGTGAGTTTGGGAGTTTGAGTGCCAGAGGTGGGTTGCTGGAGGAACAGGTAGCGTATTAAGTTAAGACACAGATTAATGGGGGCGAAGGGTGAAGGAAAGGTAATGTCAAGACACATGAAAGAGCATGAACTTTATTCTGAGGGCAAATGGGATCTAGCATAAAGTTTTGAGTTGCAAAATCACAAGACAAAGATTGATTTGAGAGGAACCACACTGTCTTGCAATGTGAAGGAAGGATTTAAAAGCAGCAGTACTGGACGTAGGACCAGTGGATCAGTTAGCACACACTTATGTCATCCAGGCAACAGGCGATAAAGACCTGAAATAGGAGGATTTAGGAAATCTTTAAGAGAATAAATTAACAGATCTTAGAGATTGAAAGTCCAGAGGTGTGGAGAGAAATATAGGCTTTTGCTGCTTTTTGGCTCAAGTGAAAAAGATGGTGCAATGAAGAAAGAAAGGGTACACACACACACACACACACACACATGCCACAGTCCTCAGGAGAGAAGTCATGGCTGGAGATATAGATTTAAGAGTTATCATAACATAAGTGGACATTAAAATTACGAGAGTACATAACATTACTTAAGGATAGTGTGTACAAAGAGGAAACCTAGGACACAAAGAGACATGCTGAGGAGGAGAAGGAAGGGTGGCTTGGATAATATGAGGTACAAGCACAATCAAGAGGAACTATTGTCAAGGAAAGAAGAAGAAGGGCTTCAAGGACCAGTGTGGTCACATGTGGCACCCATAAAATAAGAATAGCAAAACCCACCAGATCTGCTATTAAGTCATTGTTAACCTGTCAAGAAGGTGATTCAGTGGGCTGTCAGGGAAAGAAGTCAAATTACAGAAGACTGAAGAATCAATGGAAAATGTAGAAAGTAGAGCAAATAAATTTATTAATTTCAAGAAAGTATGGGGAGAGGAAAGGGTAGGGCAGGACAGTGGATAGGAAGACATGGTTCATGAAAGAGTTTGAAGGCTTTGGGATTGGGAGTTTTTCTTTATTTTTGGTTATATCTTTAAAAATATGGGGCAAATTTTCTATTTCAAGAGAGTTGAAATAATTTATACATTCTAGGGTTAGGATTTGGCATCCTGGGGAGAACTTTTGATCCCTAGTGATAAAATACACCATAAGCACACAAATTCACACATACATGTGCACATACATTAAACTTTAATCACAGAGTGATATACATACATACTCACCAAAGTTAGAAAAGAACTATGATCTTGAAGTCTTTTCATTTATTTCAATTTTGAAGTCTAATATGATATAATAGAAAAATGACTTGGTAGGAAATCAAAGACCTACATTAAAGTCCTGACCCTTTCCAAATAATTTTGTGACTTTTAAGTTACTTTGTCCTTCTAAGATTCCATAAGCCTTACTTAAAAGATGAGGTAGCCAAACTAGATTAGGAATGACCTCTTAGATACCAGCTTTAGTGGATAGACAGAAGCCGTGTGACATGCTGAACTGGACAGGTGTCTGAGGCTGTGTCGAATCTTAGCAATGAAGACTATTACAATAGATTAGTGATGTCTGCCACAGGCAGGACAATAGTAGTGGTAATTGCTTACCATTCCTGAAGTGCTGAACTACAACATTCTGTGATGCATTAAATGCATTATTGCTCCTTTGTACATCATAACTTTGGCCCAGGAAAATACTCTGGAGCCATTTTTACCCCTTAGTTCATCCAAGCTCCATTACTTTTTTTTGCTATGGAAATGGGATCTGACATCACTACCTCTGTGGTTCTATTCAGAGCTAAGCCTATTCTTTTCTGCTTATCTTTCTAATAGGATTCTATAAAAACCACACCATTTAGGAACATAGACAACTGATCGTAAAAACTGTTTTCATATATTTGAAACTATATTATTTACTGAGTATATGAGGCTCCAAATAGAGTCTACAACACTTTGAGCTGTTACAGCACTCATTTTCAAGCCAAGTCTACTGGTCCATTATGCCGAATTCAAATGCCGCATTTGCAATATTTCTTACCACCCAAGTGTCTAAGCTTAGCAAGATATCAAAGAGGCAATAGAAGGGAAGCATGCAGGCCAGTAGTGCTCCTCCAGGGTATAGAAAACAAATGGCACGGAAGCAATGTCCTTTATCTATTATATTTTATATAATACTAGGGTCTATTGCCCTACAGACTCAATCACAGAAATGCATGACAATTAGTTCTCTAAAACACAATATCTCAGCCATCCCCAAAGCGTCAAAGGCATTTCTTTTCTAATTGTCTGCCATAAATATAGCTTTGCTTGCAGCCCTCAAGTGAACTCAGACCCTGCCCTTAACACATGACAATTCTCCCTGTTGCTCTGTGACTTCTGGTAACACTATCTGCTCTTAGCAGTGTTGAGAGGTTCAAATGAAATATAAATGAAAGCATTTTGCAAACTCTTGATCACTCTGTCTATAAACGGTATCATTGCTGTTTTGACTCTGTTCATGAGCATAGAGGCCCAAAAAGGGAACGATGAGGACATTTTATCATCACTCACAAGACTGGCTCAAGGTCAAAGACAAAAATGCGATCCCCTAGACTTTTAGCAAAACACCTTCAAACTCCAAAGGCATCAGTCCACAAAATCAGTGACCTTTACAATTAATATCCATCATTATTGTGTTTTTAGGAAAGGTCTATTTAGTACAAAACAGGGAGTCCCCTACTCTTTCTACCATGTGCCTGCTCCTCCTAGAGACTATCTAGCAGTTGTGGGCTGTGAACACTTCTTCTTTTCCCTTCGTTTTGCTATACCCTGGAGTAACACCATTGGTCTGCACGCTTCCTCTCTACTTCACTTCGATATCTCCCTTCTTCTCTGTAGTCATTTCCACCCCACTGCCTTTTCTGCAGAATTTGGAGAATCTCTCCAGCTAGTTCTCCATATTACTCATGCAATTACCCAGAGGGTCTCCTGTACTTCTTTCTTCTTCTAATACATTATAAAATGCTGCCAATTCATTCTTTATGTCAAAGCCATCGTGCTTATTTCTATCTGGCTTCTTTTTCGATTTTTGCCTTCCTGTAAGCAAGCCTAGTTTGCTATTTATTGTCTTATCTCATCTTTAATCTCATGTTTCATAGAATCCAGGCTTAATTGAATTTTATTGAAAGGACAAGCAGATGCTGCCTTAAATTACTTTTGCTTCCTACGGTAAATCTTTTTCAAGTATGTCCTTCCTTTGCCTCCTGTGAGCTCTGTTTTCTTTTATGCTTCAGAGTCTTTTCATAGGCCCCAAATTGATGTGTGTGGGTTTTTCCCACAGTTTACTCATCTTCAAAAATGAAAATTTTATACAGTTCTGAAATCTCCACCAGAAACAGGTATAATAAGATGCTAAAATGACACTGTTCTCAGCTTCAGCCAAAGCCCCCAATTTACTAGGGGCAACCAGAAGCACCTACATAATTTGCTGCACTCAGTTTGAAGTGAGAATGCAAAGTTACTTGTTCAAAATTTTTTCAAGCCCAAGATAGTGGCAGTAGAGCATTAATTCAAGTTCAGGGCCCTTCTGAGTGAGAAGTCCTGTGTAATTGCAAAGGTCTATGTCCAGGAAATCAGTCCTTGGTGAAATGACATTCCCAACCCAAAACAGGACGCTGAATCACAAAGTAGCACTTAAAAAAATATAAAGTGGATTTTCAAATCTTGGTCTCTTTCTTACCTAAAAGATACAAAAGTGTTGAATTTAAAGCGGCTAAAGAATGAGTTGGAGTTTGGGGGATTTCTGAGCCTGAATATCAATGCACTGGGACAACCCCTGTGACCAGTGCGCATGGCTTCCAGAGATCCCCTGAAGAGTTTTGCATAGGCAGGCACTGTAAGGGGGTAGTCGTGAGGGAGTGGCCTCATCCTCATCCAGAAAACGGTGGTAGAGTGTCCCCAGGGGAAAGTCTCTGAGAGTGTACAGAAGTGTCCTGTGAAAGACAGCATTAGCTTTGAATGTCTGCCAAGCTGAGAAGGCACCAGGTTATAGCAATGCCAGTCAAGAATGTCCTTTCTGCCCTTGTCCCTAAGCTGGGAGTGAGACCCAAGGAGCCAGAAGTGCAGAGCGAGGAGAAAAGGGCAACGTCAGGTTGAGGTTTTGACTCTGACCCAGTACTATAACGAGACTGCTTTGTGACTCGAAGTGATGGACATGTGTCTGTTGTCGTCATGTGCCACGTGACGATGTTTCCATCAGCAACGTGCTGTGTATGTGGCAGTGGCCTCTGTAAGATAATCATGGAGCTAAAATAGGATTGCCCAGCCGACAAAGAGGCAGCAGAAGAGGAAACGGCAGAAGAAAAACAAAAGAGGAAGAACTACCAAGAAAATTCACAGTGAAGGGTTTAGCAGAACTGTTTTTAGACCTCAACCAGCTCCTTACAAAGTGTGAAAACATGGACTTCAACACTGAAACGTTTTCATGGAGAGGAATGTTCATGGGGAATTACCTGCTTACTAGCAAAGCTATGATGCAAAAAGGAGACCAAGCGTGGACAAATCATGGACAAATTTCTGAAAAGAGTGACACATCCTCAAGAAAAGCTCCGGGCAGTTCTCTCAGGAGGATTCCAGAAGAAGGCAGGGTTACCATAGGAGATGACAGCTCCAGGCACGTTACAGTCCCTGGAGGCCTACCAGTGGGACAAGATGTAAAGGTGGAAGACAGCAATATTGACAATCCTGACCATGTGGAGGCCTAAACTAATGTGTGTGTTTGTGTCTTAGTTTTTAATTCTCAGTGTTTAAAAATAAAATCTAAATTTTAAGAATGCTTATAAGGATAAAAAATAATTTTGGGGCCGGTGAGATGGCTCAGCGGCTTAAGCGCCTGCCCGGCAAGCGCGAGGGCCCGAGTTCGACTCCCGGAACCCACATACGAAAAAGGGGCCGGTGATATCGCTCAGCGGCACGGGCGCCTGCTGGCGCGCGAGGTCCTGAGGTCGACCCCCCGGTACCCACAAAAAAAAAAAAATAATAATAATAATAATAATTTTGTACAGCTATAAAGTATGTTTGTATTTCAAGCTAACTACAAAAAGTTAAAAAAAAAAACAAAGTTTATTAGAAAGTTGTAGTAAACTGAGGAATGAAAAATTTATTTACAATCAATTCAGTGTAGTTTAGAAACTCGATGTGCATAGTCTATAGTGGTGTTCAATGATGTCCTCTGGCTTCACTTGCTTGTCACTCACTGACTAACCCAGAACAACTTCCAGTCCTGCAAATCTCACTCATGATGAGCACCCTGTGTCTTTTATACTGTATTTTAACTGTACATTTTGTATGGCTAGATACCACAAATATCATTGTGTTACAATTGCTCCATGATAGGTAGTTAAGTAACATGCTGTACAATCTTGTGGCCTTGGACATACAGGCTATTCCGTATAGATCATCTAGGTTTGGTTAGTGTCCTCTAATATGTTTACCCAACAAAGCCATCACATTACTATATTTGAGAGTAACTGGACCAGCCACACAGTTCACCATGGGCCAAGGGATAGCAAAACAATTTGAACTTGAATAGAATTGCCCTATACTTAGGCCTAATCAAGTTCTGCTTGTTAAATGCACAGGGTTTGTGAATCTTTTCAAATGCCACTAGTTCTTGTTGGAGCTTTAGATTGAGTACTAGTTACCTTTTGTGTGTGTGTGATCTGGCCTCACAGAAAGCTGGAAGAGTAGAGTCTCAGGCACCTTCATTCTAGGGAAGTAGAATGGTGAGAAATCCATCTGCTGCCTCAGGAGACCTCAGCTCCCTACTGCACCTCCCTATCAAGCAGACCCGATTTCCCATCACCCTGAACCCAAAGCATTGGCTGTTTCAGGTAACAGTGCCTGCAATTCTTCCACTTCAGGAAGACCTTACTGTAATTCTGTTCCCAAAATTTTGAGGGATGGGTACTGCTGGCTATACAGAGTTTTAGCTGCTGAGAATGTACATTACTGGGGTTCTCCACTCAGGAGAACCCCTTATGTATACTTCATTTGTATACTTCCCCGTTTATGTACTTCCTTGGCCAACAAATACCTGCCACTGCCTGCCCCACAGCCCACTCTTCCTTCTAGCTCCAGCCCCTTTTGCTCTGAATTAGGGCACTGAGTGCCAATCCTGACTATACATCAGAATTACCTGAGAGTGTTTTAAGTACCTGGGCCTTACCCCACACCAGTTACCCCCAAACAACTGGAGACTGTGGCTCAAACATCTGGCCTTGACTGTGCTCTCCTGGCAATCTTAACGTGCGGCCAGGGTGACTCGCAGGTTATTCCTTTTTTGGCTCAATTCAGGGTCATCTTGTAGAAATCACTCATAGCCTTTGACATGTGGTGACAATGTTTCCTGTTTTTAGGTGCTAACATGAGAATTTTTTTCATATTATTATATTGAAATCAATTCACATTTGTCTGTAACACCATGAAGACTCTCCTAACTGTCAGTATGAGGAAATAACTGCAACATACAGGGAATATGAAATTGTTCTTCTTGGAGATTGTAAAAACAAGGCAAAGGTATCTTATTTTCTGCAGCTGTTTAGGTGGACCATTGCTAGGCCCTGACCCTCTTTAATACTGTGGATTTACATTGGAATCCTAATCAATCATCAAAATAAGAGTCCTTTTATCATTAAATGTTCTCCACAGGCAACCCTTTCTTCGCAGAGGGGCAGAAATGAAGTGCTGTCTCTGTGAATAATAAATAAATACATACAAAACCCTGGTGATCTAAATTTAGCATCTCCCCAAAATCACAATATTTTATTGATTTCTGCATTAGAAAAATACATTGTTTACTCTAATAGATAAATTCAAGACTACCGAAAACTGTAGAACTTTTCCCAGAGGAATAAATTGATCATAATATCTGTCCCATGCAAATTTAAGCATTAGAATGTAAAGAACACAAAATATACTAGATTATAGTCAGTCTCCAGCTTGTCTCCCCCCAATCATTCTGAGGATATTACTATTGTCAATCTATGCCTTTTTAAAGCCCTCACATTTGTCTATGATTTAGGCAACAAAATATACATTTTCTCCAGGAGTCTGTTCACCTTCATTTACCTTCCATGTTTGCAATGGAAATCTCACTGTCCCAGCTATCTGGCTTCCTCATGCAAGCCTGCTCTATCCCAAGTACAGCAAGCAGATTGCTTTGTTCCCTTGCCATCCCTTTCCAGAACACTATCCAGGTGCTGAACACAAGAGGCCGTGAATAAATGATGAAACCAAGTTTTAGCTTAGAGCTTGCTGTGCTCCATTTGCATAGCTATAATGTCAGATTCATTATTCATGAGCATATGCTACAATGGCCCTCCCCTTATAGCTCAGTCCTCCCCTGCCTCTGACTCTCAGATGTGCAAGATGAACCATCTCTCCTGCAGCTTGGAGCAATCTCTCCTTTCCAAGTGCACAGTAGAGTAATGGCTCTATTTTTTATGCAAGTGTGGCTCCTTAGATGCATAACATTTACAACCTACCAAAAAATAAACTGAAGGTTTTGATACTGCAAGTTGTAAGCATATTGGGTCAACAAAAAAAAACAAAATTAAAGAGCAGGGACTCCCTTAAGAATTCTGGTAGAGCAAAGCATTGGTCTACCTGTAGATAGAGGAGGTTCATTATAATGATGTGTTATGGGGCATGTTGGGAAGCATTTTCTAATTAAAAATCTCTCCCCTAGATAGAGGTGTTGGTTAATTTTTTGTGTCCACTGCACTAGGGTAAAGAATGCACAGATAGCTGGTAACACATTTGTCTGAGTATGTCTACGAGGGTGTTTCTTAAAAAGATTAACATTTGAATTGATAAACTGAGTAAAGCAGATGGACCTCCCTCATTTAGATGGCATCCTCCAACCTGTTGAGTGCCTAAATAAAACAAAAAAGCAGAGAAAAGGCAAGTTTGTGTCCATCCATCTTCTCCTGCCCTCACAGTTCTAGGGCCTTCTGAACCGCATCTCTGGTTTTCATGGGATGTGTTGGCTCCCATAATGTCTTGAGTCACTCCTGTAACTACGTTATATTTGGTTATTGTCTAGGGCTATTACTCTACAAGGATCGGTGACAAAATAAATAACTGGATATTTTCAGTAGTGATAGTTTAGGCTGGATGTATTTTTAGATGGAGACCAATATCAATATGAGGAATGTGCAAGATTTTTGACAAAGGTGCTGACATCTTCTTCACGATACTTATCTCGGACTCACTATGCAAATAATCTTTAGAAAATAGAAATAAAAGATGGACTAGGTGTTGAAAAAATGATCAAAGACTTGTAGTTAGGTATAGGTTGAATTCTGATTCTGCTGCTTATTATTATGTGGTAATCCATTGGCCTCATTTGGACTTTATTTTACTCAGGTATCAAATAGGAATTGGTAGCAATATGGTAACATTGACCTTGCAGGGCTGTTAGGAAGCTCATATCAAAAATATAGGTTAAAATATTTAGCAAATAACAATTTTCTAATTCTCCCAAGTCCTTATGCAAAGATATGTGACTTAGTGAGATATTGGGAGCATACAGCAATTGAGTAAGATTGTTTAAAAAGGAAACATCAGAAAACACAAAATTCACAAAGTCTCCAACCAAGTAAAACTTACTCTCCTCTTATTCTCCAGTATCTCCTAAAGTTCTACTTCATTATTTTATAAATTGTTTTTTATTAGTAGTACATGTTTTCAGTACATAATATCTAAATTACTTATTTGGAGTTGGTACACATATATAACACCAAAATTATTTACTGGGCTCTAACTAAATGTCAGGTATCACCTCTCTCTCTCTCTCTCTCTCTCTCTCTCCCTCTCCCTCTCCCTCTCTCTCTCTCTCTCTCTCTCTCTCTCTCTCTCTCTCTCTCTCTCTCTCTCTCTCTGCTTCTCTCATACCTAGGATTAAATGCAGGACTCTCACATTGAGCTACATTCCCAGACACTTTGCTAAGTCACTAAGTTGCCCACACTGGGCTCAGACTCTCAATCTTCCTGCCTCAGCCTCCCAGACTACTGGTATTACACCAGTTAAAGGATACTTTCACTGTATCCATGTGCAAATGTAGAATGAGAAACACTGTCAGAACTTTCAGATATTGTGTGTCTGATAAGAAGGATGGAGATACTGGTTTCTGTTACAAAAACAACCAAATATAGTTAAGAAAAACCTTGTATTTTCACTACTAGAATAGATCTATGGATTTCAAACAGTAGCTGGAACATCTGCAACATAGAACAGAAGTGAAATAATTCACTTGGGCCCAGAGTAATCCGTACTAATCGTCATCTGCTTCTCACATGGAACCATTAACTTCCACATGTGTAGCCTCAAGTCTGAGAAAAGAAGAGCTGTTGCATGGACTAAAGGTGTGTTCTATTATTAATTAAGTCTCTCCAAGATCAGAGAAGATTTGTGCCTTTCTATTTCTGCTATGGAAAAGACTGGTTCAGATCTATTACTTGACAGTCCTTCACTGGCAAAACTGCATGACCAGAGGGCTTCCAGTTGTTTCAGGGGTAGAGCTGTTTCCAACAACTCAAAAAAAGGACTGCAAAAGTCCCAGCACAGGTAACGCGATGTGATGTTTGCGATTCCACAGCACTCATTCACCTTCCAGCCACTGCAGATAGTGTCTCACCATGGGTAGGTCAAGTCAAAGCCGTATCACCCCTACTCCTGCCCAATTCTAAGTGTGAGCTGTGTTTGGGGTGATTTATAAAGTCAAATCCTTTTTTTAACTGCTATAAATAATGGCTGACCTAGTTAGAATAAGATCTCAACCTTTTAAATCCTTGTTGGTTGCACTTTCCACAATATCCTTCTCTCTCTCACCCACACTTCTCGCCTACATGCCGAGCTTTCTGAATTCGTTTCTGTTTGAGGTGTCCTGTATTTCATAGGCCAGGAGTTGAATGATGTCTCTTTGAGAGTGATATACTAGTAAAGCACATGTAGAAAAATTGTTCTCAAGAAAGCCCTGAGGTTGGTAGGAATTATTCATGCTCACAACTATTATGGTTCCCACTGATACGATGGGAAAAGTGAAAAAGATGTAAGAGAAGAGTGAAGTATTTTCATGAACCAAGTGCAGAGTCAACTGATTATTGTGACTGATCCACTAGTGCCAGTCAAAAAGCAGCATTGCTTCTTTTTATTTATTTACTAACAAATTTTGAAACTTCTTAATAGGAGTGAGAATAAAGGGAGTCAGGTGCTTTGATAGAAATAAATGCCTGAAACATTCACAAGATCTCATGAAAATCAAAAGAAAGGGAAAATAACCCAAGGTTTGTAATATGTTTTAAATTTATTGAATGAACTTTTTTTGCTCTTATATACTTTCAAATGCATTATGGACAAATTAGAACAACTACCAACGGTATCTTTCTGAAGAGCTGCTTTAATGAATATGTCATTTGTAATGAACAAGACACCCAGGCAATAAAAACAATTTTGCTTAAACTTCTTAAAAGTTTGCTTTCTTAGCAAACCAACCCCCAATCGCTATTCTTATTATCACCATTAAAATTTTTTTTAAAAATTGACACTTTATATTTTCTTACCAGTTCTTTGCTTAAATATTTCAATATAAATTTTATTCCAACCCTCTGAACCTTTTCCTGGAGCTTAAATTAATAAGATCTAGTTAATAATAAGGTATTGTATATTTCCAAATAGCTAAAAGAGAGGACTTTTATTTTTATGTCAAATTAGCTAAAAGAAGGGATTTTAAATCTGCATGCCAGAAGGAAACTCCCAGTCATCTTAGATCACAAAGAAATGATAAATGTGTGAGGTGATGGAAATGCTAATTAGTCTGATTTAATCATTCCACAATGTACATATATATCAAAACATCAAGTTGCATCCCATAAGTATATGTGATTACTTGTAAATTAAAAATAAAATATGACAAAAAATCTAAAAAGAATCTAACAACATATGAACTATATGAAAGATTTCAGAAAATGAAATTCCTAAGAAAATACCAACAGTCTTCAGCACCTATAGACCTATTACTCATTCATCAAAAGCCAATCCAAGAGCTTTATTAATATCAAATTTTCAAGTGGCATTTGGTAGGGTACAGAAATCATACTCTTTATCCAAAAATTTTGGTTCATTTTATAGATTCGAGATCCCTTTATTCTTTCTTCACATACATTATCAACACTAAAGTTTAGTCACCCTTTTTAGAACACCTGGAGAAATTCTAGCACATTTTGAAAAATGCGCAATTTGTTCCCATCTCCAGATATGCCGGTTTTGTGAATGTTGAGTATGGCCCAGGCATTTATGTTTTCTTGTTTTTGTTTTCGTTTTTAGCTCCCGTAAATTTTGATTGGCAGTCACATTTAGAAAATAATAGTATTTAAGCTTGTGTGCAAAATGCAATAGGAGCACAGTTGAGACGTTGAAGGTGCTGGTTATCTACACAGAGAACTATTCCTACAGTGCCGTTCTAGTCATGCACAACAGTGTGCACTGTGATTGTACATTGCAATTTCATTGTTCCTGAAACTCAAATACAGGAAAATTAGGTATGACCATCTATCTTGAGTCCTCATGCACTTAGTGTCTTCTTGCTTATTTGCACTTGAGTGCCCCTGCTTTCTTTCCCAGACACAGGTAAGAAAAATTTGTCATATGCAAAGAAGATTCCTTCAGCATCAGATTTCCATTGTGCCTTAAATCTGCATTCCAGAATACAACTGTCAGTCATTTTAGATATCCTGGAACAGCAGCCTTGCCCAGACCTGCACTTTGATTGCCTGGACCTTGTGACAGATGCTGTTTTCCAAGGATACCTTCAACAATATTTCCCATTCCACTTATCAAGAGATAAAATCTGTTTCCCAACCTTCTTGAATCTAGGTGTACCTTGGGACTGCTTCAAGCAATAGAATGCAGCAAAGTGACACGGAGTAACTTCTGAGGTGAGGCCATAAGAAGCTTAGTAGATTCTGCTCTGGCCTCTTGACACTTGCTTTTGGGGTGCTACCTCTGGGAACCTACCTGCTTTTCTGACAAAAGCCCAAAGCACATGAAATAGACAGAGGTAGGTATTCTAGTCTACAGGGCTCCTGAGTTCTGAGTTGAGCCATCACCAAAGAGCCAGCAGCACTGCCAGCTATGTGAGTGTCCAGCACGGATGAGCCTTCTGAGGACTGCAGCCTTGGACATCTGACAGTACCGCCACAAAAGGCTCTGAGCAAGGACAATCCAGCTGAGCCCAGTCAGACCACAGAACTGTGTTAGATAACTAGGAATTATTTCAAACCATTAAATTTTAGGCTAATTTGTTTTATAGAAAAGAGTCACTGGAAAAAACCTTACAGTGAGACTGTTTCTCCATGTCTTGATTTAAACTTCTTAGTGATCTGACAGATCTAGAGTAGGTTTCTGAACGTGCATATGTAAGGTCCAGGCAATTTGCAGATTCAAACTAGGACCATCTACTTCCCTACCCCACAGTCCTCTTTCTCCTACAGCTGAAGTCACTGAACACTCTCCACAGTTCAACTTGCCCCATAAACTAGAACCAAACCATTTTCTGGATCTCAAATCCCAAATTCCCTGTCTTTTTTTAGTGCATATTTGTAATGCGGAATAATGAGATTCATTTTGTTGTCTTGGTACATGTATATAACATATTTTGATTATTTTCAACCCCATCAGCCCCTCTCCATTTTCTCCCCTCCCCTGATTCCCTTCCTGATTTCTAATAGTCAAACTTCTATTTTCCTGTCATCTCTCCTTTTTTTTAGGTTGCCCATGTAAAACAAAACATTCTTTATCTAGCTCATTTTATTTAACATGATGGTTTCTAGCTCCATCCATTTTCCTTCCAAATGACATGATTTCATTCTTCTTTATGATGGAATAATATATATAACATATAACTTAATATGTATATTATATATAACATATAATATGTATATTATATAACATATAATATATAATATAATGTGTGTATTATATGTAACATATAACATATAATATGTAGTATATGTAACACATGATATATAATGTATAACATGTATCTTATATAACATATATACTATGTAACATGTATATTACATATAACATGCATAATATATATAACATTTTCTTTATTCATCTGTTAACAGGCATCTAGGATGTTTCTACAGCTTAGCGACTGTGAATTATGCCACAATATGTACGGATATGAAAGTATTATCATAGTACACTGACTTCAATTCTTTGGGGAATATACCAAAGAATGTACACCTGGATCAAACAGGCTCTCTATTTTTAGTTTTTTGAAGAACCTCGATATCTGTTGTTGTTGTACTACCTTACAATCCCACAAATTGTGCAAAAGGATTTCTTTTTCCCTCACATCCTCACCAGCATCTATTGTGTGTGTGTGTGTGTGTGTGTGTGCACGCACGTGTACATGTGTGTTTTCTTGCTGATGGCTTTTCTTACTGGGATGAGATAGAATCTCAACATAGTTCTGGTTTGTGTTTCCCTAATGGCTAAAGAAACTGAACATTTTTTTCATGTACTTATTGTCCATTTGTACTTCTTTTGAGAAGTGTCTATTCAGTTCACATGCCCATTTACTGATGGGCTTACTCATGGGGATTCTATTTTGTTTTTTAGTGTTAATTTGTTTCAGTTCTTTATATATTTTAAATATTAATCTCTGTCAGAAGAGCAGCTGACAAAGAACTTCTCCCTTTCCACACGCTGTTTTTTCACTCTGCTGATCACTACCTTTGCTGCGCAGAACATTTTTAATTTGGTGTAATCCATTTGTTCATTCTTACCATTGTCATTTCCTATGCTATTGGAGTCCTATGCAAAAAGCCTTTGTGCCTATGGCTTCAAGTGTTCCCCATGCTTTCTTCTAGAATTTCAAAGTTTGTAGTCTTATACGTAGGTCTCTGATCCATTTTGAATTGATGTCAGTACAGGGAGAGAGGGGACCAGTTTGTCTTATGTATGTGGATATCCAGTTTTCCCCACGCCATTTGTCAAAGAAGTTGTCTTTTCTCCAAGGTATGTTTTTCAGCCCCTTTGCCACTAATCAGATGCTTATAGTTCCATTGGTTTGTTTCTGTGTCTTCTATTCCAAATTCTTGTCTCGATAGGTCCCTATTAACTCATCTCCTACCAATGATTCTCAGCCTTGAGAGCACATCATACTCACCTAGGAAGCATTACAACAATATATAGCTACTGGTTCCTACCTCCAAATATTCTAATCTAATTGATCTAGAGCTTTCTCTGTATTAACTCTACTGACATTTGGGGTCAGATAATTCTTTGCTGTGTGGTGCTGCCCACTGTACTATAGGGTGTTTGGCAGTATCTTAACTTCTACCTTCTTAATGTCGGTAGTACTCTTACAGTTGTGACAGCCAAAATTGACTATAGATATTACCAAATGTGCATGGGGGCAGGTGCAGGAGAGGCACATTATTCCCAATTGAGAACCACTGGTCTATCCAGGATTAGCCAGGGTTATCCTGGGCAACAGGAGCTTTCACACACCCAGGTGATTCCAACGTGCTGACAAGATCGAGACCCGCCCATCTAGAACAGCTCCGCTTCTTAAACGTAAGCATGTATTTGAATCACCGGAATCACCTGGGAATCTCATTAAACTGTAGATTCTGGTCCAGTAGCTCTGGGATGGGTCCAATATTCTGCATTTTTAACAGTGATGGGTGATGCTGTCATGGTTCCCAGTCTACTCAGTGGATAGCAGGA
Source organism: Erethizon dorsatum (assembly GCA_028451465.1). Taxonomy (NCBI): domain Eukaryota; kingdom Metazoa; phylum Chordata; class Mammalia; order Rodentia; family Erethizontidae; genus Erethizon; species Erethizon dorsatum. The sequence continues at coordinate 23,086,186 of CM051824.1, forward strand.
AAGTAGACAATGATTTGACTGAAAGCTGTACTGACACTTAGAACTTTCACCTGGACAACCCACATGCCTAACTCTAATTACTCCCTGAGAAAATAGTTATTGGTGATTGTCAAAACTGTATCTTTTCTTCACCTGGCAATGATGCCTGAAAACATGATAGCAGAAAATTACTTCAAGTAAATTATTCACTTCTTAGGGATCAGTGTGGCACAGACCGCATATTGCATTTCACCAGGGCAGAAGGTGCCAGCAGATTAGGGGAAAACTTCCCTACAGTTTTCTGCTTGCTGTTGCCAGGGTAGAAAGCCAAACAATGCCTAGAGCTGCCAGGCTTTTTCAGTAATGCACTTCACATTGCCAGTTGAGAGAAAGGCTGAGTGTGGGACTCAGAGATTTCCTCCCACCACTCCAGCCCACCTTCAACACTCATCAGCCTTTGAAAGTCCATAGCTTTACTACATGTCACAGGGGTTAAACAAATGAGTCGGGAGAGTAGATTTTTTAGTTTGAGGAGGGATTTCAGGAAGTCAATTCTTGTCCCTCCAGGACAGAGGTCAAGCTACACTTGAGTCAAGACAGACTAGCCTTCTGGAATTTACACAGAACTGTGAAAAGGTTACGTATCCCTCTACTCAGGACTTGGGAACACAGAGGATTTGTACAACTCTGTTCTGCTTTGGCTTTTGTTCAAGAGAAATGCTGTCATTTCACTCTGGTGGTATTTATTTGCACTAAAATCTCTTCAGAAGTATTCCCTCTCTCACCTGTAAATTTAGCCAGGAACTTAAAGATGCCAGCAGCTAAGGAGTCTTCAGGGCATATTATTTAAATATTACTTGTTTCAAAGGAGATAAAAGGCATCTGGTTGTTTGGAGATCTACAAAGATCTACAAATATATTAAAGATTCTCTGGTTGGTGCAATATGTGATATGCAATAATTCTCTACTTAAGTCTTAATCCTAAAAAAGGAAAAAGCCAGGAAGAGTGAGTAAATCTTAACTGTCCAGAGAAAAAATTCTAATTCATTTCGGAATTTCAGAGTGTTGTGAGCGTAGAAGTATCTGCAAGAGATATATCTCCTCTTCTACTTTTTTCATGCCCATAAAAGACAATTTTAAACAAATTTCATATACATGAACATTATTTAATTCTAAACATATTTTCTACTTTAAAACCCATATCAGTACAGAGAAGGGGTTTGATAATGAGAATGGTCACGTTCGCTCTTTTTCTGAAAATCTATCCAATCAGATTTTTTTGTTTTTTGTGGGGGATTAAACCCAAAGCCTTCATAATTTGTTTGTTTCGTTTTTTGTTGAGTTTGGTTTTGGTTTTGTTTTCGTATGTTTTGAGACAAGGTCTTACTAAATTGATAATTTGCCCAGGCTGGGTTCAAACTTCTGCTCCTCCAGCCTGGGCGTCCCAGAGTGGTGGGATTACAGGCGTGTGGCACCGTAGCTGGCTGCAGTCAGACTCCTTCATGGCTCCTCCTGGCTGCAGATTCTGGCTCCTTCTGGCTGCAGGTATAGGATGAAACCTGAGAGTCTGCATTTCCAAAGAAGCTGACATAGTCCAGGGCACATTTTTAGTAGCAAAAATAGTCTATAGGTAGATTTGAAGCCAGGACATTAAACAGCTTTCTCAGCCTCCGTCTCCAGGACATTAAACAGCTTTCTCAGCCTCTGTCTCCTACTGTAGAAAACAGACAGGATGACAAAATCTCTGCTATGCCCACATCAAAAATTGCCATGATGACAATTTAAAAATTATGTCCTGACATGATCTGAGAACTTTATAAGGGCTTCTGAAATTATATTAGCTAAACTCACTGTTTAAAAGAGGAAACAGGACCCAGGGACATCTTAACTTGTTCAAGGTCACACTGGTGATAGGTTGTAGAGTATGGACCAAATTCCTTACCCAGACTTTCAATCCAGTAGCTTTTCCCTCACTGTGCTCTGACTGCGCACACTGCCCGGTGCCTAGCACTGTGGGTCTGTCTGTTGTTTACTTGTCTGTGCTTTTCCCGTGATAGTGTTTTATAATACCTTGTTTAAAAATGAATCCCAACCACTCCTCTAAGTCCACCTGCCACTCATTCCATCCATACCTGATGGCCGCATCTGTTAAATTGGTTGGCTACTGCCATATTTCTGAAATCAATTGTTACACTCCGCTGCTCAATTTCGTGCATCATGATGTTCTTATACTGGATCTTGTTCCTCTGATATAAGAGAGAAATACAAACCAAATAAACAAGAAAAAGAATAAAAAGCAGTAAGCCTGGTGCCAAACAGAGCAGGCACTGAGCTGGGATTAAAACCCACATTTTGATTCCCTCCGCACTGCAAACTTCTTCAGAGAGAACACAGCCTTTCTCTATTTACCAAAGCCCATTAGTCCCATAGCCTGTTGTCTTAACACTAAAAACCTGCTCATCAATAGCAATTTAGGTGAAGGGAAATTATGTTTAAAGAGAAACATTCTATCATTTATAGGTTCGTGTTACGAATTCTACCCTCCAATCATCTCAGATAATCTTGGGTCTGCTTTTCTTCTCCAGCAAGTAGATAATACTATTCTGAGAACTCAAGTTGTATTCATGTCCTAGGTCTTCTTGTCTCCCAGCTGAGCCATCTCTGGGTCTCATGGATTTTAAGTGCCATCTAGTGGTAAATCTGGAGATGTCAAAAATAATGCAGGGAAATTTAATTTAACAAGGACAATTGGGGAATGCATGATCAACAAATATTGGGAAAATCTCATTACCTGAGAATCACCATGGATCTACTATATGTGAATTATCAATATTCAAAAGTTATAACTATCTTTTTACAACTAATCCTGCACATCAATTTCAACATCCTCAAAAAAAACTCCCTTACAACTTCTTAATCAAAAGCATTTGAAAAATCCTTATAATGAGTTTTCTATTATATGTTAGAAACAAATTGGAGCATTCTACATAAGTTGAAAGGAAGAATTTTAAACCATAAGGTATCTTAGCCCTCATGCATAAATTTAATCCATGTTTTCTATTTGCTTTGACAACTCTACCCATTTCTTATGTTTTAGAGAAGAGAAAAATTCACGATTTCATTCCACAGGGAGACAAAGACGTTACAGTCAGCTCTTCCAATCAGTGAGTTTTGCATATCTGTATTCAACCACGTACTGAACAAAAATATGCAAAAAAAGTATATTTACTGAACATATACATTTTTGTCTTTGTCATTATTCCCTAAACAATATAGTATAATAACTATGTATATTGTAATAGGCATTATAAATAATCTAGAAAAATTTTAAAAGTATATGGAAGGATGTATTAGGTTCTATGCAAATAATATGCCATTCTATATGAGAAATTTGAGCATCCTTAGATTTTGGTATCTGAGAGAGGTCCTGAACCAATCCCCCACAAATACTAAGGAAAAGCTGTGCTTGCTTCCTCCTCCTTAGAAAGGAGGGTAAATGGGAATATTGGTTCACTCTTCTATTCATCCACCTACAGAAAACGTCAGGTTTGGACTCTCCTGACCCCAACACCTACACTTCAGTGAATCTAGCTGAATGGTTGTATCCTGATTTTAGTTTCTCGACCTATTTTCTATACAAAGGCAGACATACCAAAGTGGGGAGAAATGTGTCTACAGAATTATCGCCAAAATATAAAGGACTGGAAATACAAGCTAGATTTCCAACTAAAATCTGTGGACTGAGGCTGCTTCCAGATCAAAAAGGAGGAATGGTAGAAATGCAAGCAGACTCTATGTACTCTGAGAAAATATGTACAAACAAATACTGCCAGGAGATACTAAAACAGATGTCCCTTCTCCGGCACGAACAGAGTGTTCAAAATAATTCTCCTTGAAAATTATTAGATATCCTTGCATAGCAGCTACTATTAAAAGTTAGCTCACCACAATTTACTTCATTTTATTTTTTTCATAACATTAACTTTTCTGAAAAAAGTTAACTATAGAAAAAATAGACAAAAATATATAGTAGAACATAAATTACCCTTCATACATCCTGTAGACATAGCCCTATTTATATCATTTGGGTGATTTTCTATGTGTCTGGAAAATATATTACGTGCATCTTCATGGGGAAAAAAATCATATGGCAAAACTTGCGTATACATGATCCTAATCACAACACTTACTGATTAACCAATTAATTTAACCAATACTTATTGATAGACATTATATTTTTTCTAAATTACTGCCCTTACATCTAAATAATTCTGAGGTGGACTTCGTTACCTACAAATAAATGTATATATCTGCCACAAATTCACTTCGACAAATCGAATTACTAGGTCAAAGAATGTGAACGTGTTTAAATTTTATGATTGTCTTAGTCACTTCCCTCATCACTGGAACAAAATACCCAACACCCACAACTTAAAGGAGGAGAGGTTTATGTTGGCTCATGATTACAGTTACTGATTTGCTGGCTTGAAAGAATTAAACAGCATGATGGAATGGCCTGGAGGGTAACAAACAAGCTCATGGTGACCAGAAAGCTGAAAAAGAAGGAAGGATAGGGAGGGAGATATTGTATACACTTCCAGTTCACACCCCAGTGACCCATGACTTGCCTCGTCCCACCAGATACCACCTACTAACAGCGCACTCTGCAGCTGAACTTACTAGTGGACTAATCCTTTGATGAGCACAGTGTCCCCATGATCCAATCACTTTCCAAACACATGAGGTTTCTGGGGGACACCCAGGTCTACACTGTACCAGTGACACACGACAGCAAACTGATCCCCAGAAATGTAACGATATTCCCACCGAGACCTTATAAGGGTACAAAGATAATGATTTTTTTAGAGGAGGGGAAGCTGCTGCCCACCCCACCCTTCCTTCTTTAGGGCGTCTCCTTGACTGCGCAATAGGCCTGATTAAAAGACCCACCCCTTGGCCAGGGCTTGGCGGCGCATTCCCATAATTCCAGCATCATGGGGGGCTGAGGCGGAAGGTCTGCAATAATGTTCAGTCCCAAAATAGCCCAGTTTAGCAATTTAGCAAGACCCTGGCTAAAAAACGAACAAACAAAAAGGCTGGGATGGCTCAGTACAAAACCCTGGCTTCAATCCCCAGTACCTCAAAAAACAGTGTCAACTCGTAATTTTACTATGCAAGTGTGTGAGCCTTAACCCTGTGAACATCTCCAGAATCAATTCAGTGTACATAAGCAATCAATCACAGGTGCATCTTCTAGTCTCTCAAGCAGATCAGAGAATTGTTAGCCAAGCTGTTTCTACTATTCTAAATAAATTCCTGCAAAATTCCATATGGATTTTGCAGTCACTTTACTGCTATTTACGTGCATGTAATTCTGACAATTACCAAATCTTAAAATTGTGCTCTTTCTCTCCTTTCCTTATTGGTAGGAAGGGGTCTTCTGTTCATGAAACCATTTTATTTCTCTAACAACCTCATAAGAATACCTGTGTAGCAGTTTGTGTGGACATGACTGCCTTGGTAACAATAGTAATTGGAAGAACAGCCAGTATAATTCTGGACTTTACATCTGAATTCATTCAGTACAATATTCTATGATTGGTAAGTTTGCAAAACTACAGTCAGGTTTCTCAATCTCTTATTTCATTATTATGATATGGTTAATAAGTACAATTCCCTTTTTTAATACAGAAAAAAAAAGAAAATATTTTAAAACACGTACTAAATCAGCTGAGCATGGTGGCACATTCCTGTAATCCCAGCACTCTTGTGGCTGAGGCAGGAAGATTATGATGTCAAACTCAACCTGAGCAATTTAGCAACTTAGTAAAACCCTGTCAAAAAAAATATATGTTTTTTAAAAGGACTGGTGTTGTAGCTCAATATGAAGACCCTGGGCTTTAAAAAAAAAAAAAAGAGGTACCAAAATCATTGCTTAAATTGATGAATTCTACCTTTAAATTATTTTTTTTTAAAAAATCCATTGCTGTAGCTTGCTTTTTTAATCCCTTTTTAATTTACTTTCAGTAAGCAGGGAAGCTTATCAACTTTGCCCAGTAGTCAGGAGCCTTAGCTGTAAAATTCCAGTTCTCCCTAAAACTGCCAGAAGGAATATCAACTCCAAATTCAAACAATAGTTTTGAGAATGAGTAATTCCACACTGTAATTAGGTTAAATACTATAGAATGGCCAATATTTAGCCATTTTTTCTTTACAAGAAAAAAAATAATTTCATATGATAAAAGCTGATAAAATATTAATGATTACCAGCTGATAGGTAGAGAACTAGGAGTAAACATCCACAGATGTCACTGCTTCTGGGACTAGACACACTCAGTCCCAAGGTGGGGCAGCCACATTGACTCCTTCCATTGTCCACCCAGCATTCTCACTTCCGTGTCTATTACCAGATGACTAGGATGGGACCAAAAAGACTGTCAGATTTGTGATAAGGGAATATAAAAAAAGAGAACTTCAGCTCTTACTCTGAGCCCATAGAATGGGAAAAAGCATTTTCTTGCCTCCCCAGGCTACCAAGAAAGGCACTAAGAGGTTAATTCATGAAGATATGGACCCCTGCATGAAGGGGAGACAGTCATCTCATTATGAAGTAGGTTTTTGATGCAGACTTGCCTATTTGAATCAAAATAAGACTTGATGAGCGATGGTAGGACAACAAATGGGGCAACAGGAGGACAGCCTGTGGCCACACCCTTCGTCATGGCAGACATGTGCCAGTTTCACTGGATCAGATGAGCATACTGTATGCAAGGCAGGTAGGTGCTGTCTTATTATTAGACAAGTGGAATCCAGCAATAAGAGATATTAGGGAAACCACTATGAGGCAGGAACTGAGAAGAGGGTAGAAGAGAAACCAGAGTCAGTCCTTCAGTAGAAGTAACTGCACCATTTGGAGACCTTCCTCCAGGGGCCTTGGAAGAACCCAAAGTTAGGTTCCAAGAGAGAAAAGCATCTCCACACTGACACACAGAGCATCACCTGTCCATCATGTTGGCTGGGAAGCTTCAGTGTATAAGCAAAACAGTAAGTACAATGGCCTCAATCCTTTTCCCTATTCTCTCCCCACTACCACAACCCAGAGTAGCTGGGAGAAGCAAAAAAATTGGCGATGCTACCTCCCACTACAGACCCACCCAGCCATAAGTCAGACACGTGTCAGGAATCGGAGATTAGATTTAGATGGGATCAAGTTTTAATATCTGTTAGTGCCCAAGATGTAATCAAGAGGCATAAAAATGAAATGCAGTGGAGCATGACTAAAACCAAAGGATGGAAAAATATACTTTCATGTTTGTATATCAGCAGTTTTTGCCTGTTCAGTAAGCCAGTTACACCAGTACTGGACTCATAAACTAATTGGAATTTCTGGGTCTCTGAGGCTTCATTTGCTAATCGTTAAGCTTTTACAGAATAATTGTCTTTGGACAAGCAATCACCAGTATCAACTGTAAAGGAGAGGAAGATGAACTTACATTTGGAAAGAAACCATGTCAAATTAAGCTAAATATAATTTGTTTCAACTCACTCTTATCAGATGCAATGACTAACGAGTAGAAATAACCCAGTCCAAATAGCATTATCAACAGCACCAAAAATGCATTTTAGTTTATTTGCTTGGTGAGATGTGGAGACAAGAATAAAGTCAGTAGGTCCTTGTCTTTAAAAGTAGATCATTAAATGAAATTTTCACTTCTCTCAGGAATTCTGATTTATGATTAACAGATCAAAATGATACATTTATTCCAAGATGGCTAACTTTCAGAATTTGATTTCATAAAGTTTCAGAAATTGAAGACAAATATAATGAGGCCACCTCACACTCTGCTTTCCCAAGGTCATAAAACATGTTAACTACTTTACATATTTTCCCTGTAGCCCAGCCCCACCACAAGGTAAAAATCAAATGGACATTATTTACTCATTATGAGAGACATGTCTTTTGTTAGAATCATTAAACCCAAATATTATTCTCTCTAGGTCATTAATTTGGAAATTTTCTTATGAATGTTAATAATCTACTTAGCTTCCCGTGAGACCTTGTAACTATATTAGTTATTTTACTTTCTTTGCCTTGAGCATTTAGGATCTTGCAGTTTAATATCTCTGGAAATTTACGAAGCTTGTCTAAAGAGATGGCCATAGTTTAACTTACATGTTAAATAGCAACTACATTATGGCTAATTCCTCGTCTGTCCAGAATTTGTTGAATTTTAAATTGTCATATTTCTACCAATTTTCTTGAGACAAATCTCTGTTCTCTGGACACTTGAGACAAGTATATTTCTTCAAAGCAATTTTAAAGTTCAAATATCACACATTTACAGCCATCTGCTCCTAAAAAATCTTCAATGGATATTTCAAACATTAGCACGTTTTCAGTTTCCTATAGCTAGAAGCAATGTCTGCGTGTCCTTTCCATGAGAAACAGGTAATGCTTCTATTTATTCAGCAACATAAAAATAATAGGTGAAATGGATGAGCATGCAACTGACAAACTATACTGTTTATGGGATGAAATTTAAAATTTTTTAATCTCCTCAAGGTTGTCGTTGTATCTTGTTATGGTTCAGATCTAAAACATCCCCCAGCAGTCTCATGTCTTTGGATGGTGCTTGGATCATGGGGGCACTACACTCAGTGGATTTACCCACTGATGAGTTCAGCAGCTGAATGTGCTGTTGGGGTGGAGGCTGGTTGGAGATGGGTCACTGGAACTGCGACCTGAAAAAATGTATTCTTATCCCAAGCTCCTTCCTTCACCTCTGCCATCCTATTTCCACCTTGGAGCCAGTCGACCATGGACTGAAACCGTGAGCCAAAATAAACTTCTCCCCCTTTAAATTGCAAGTGTCTGGTATTTTGTCTTAGCAATGGGGAAGTGGCTAAGGACATAGTTCATAGTTGGCTAAAACTCAAAATTTCACTTTCAAGTAACACAAAACATTTATGTGACTACCCTTTCAGTACAAGTAGCCCACTGCTCTTACTGAACAGCACAAACCCAACATTTGGAGATCTTGACAGCATTCCATCTAGCAATGACAGAGACTGTGCACTGATTTTGCCATTAACTGTGCAAGCCTCAAGTTAATAAGATGGTGTTTTTCTATGAATGATCTATAATTATAGTCTTTTGCTAATCTAATTCAAATTGGTTTCTCTTATATTAAGCACAAAATAGCTGTGCTTTACTCTCTGTGACAAAGCAAGGTCCGGTCTCTCCTCCAGATGAGTCAGAGCCAAGGTTTGTTTGTAAGACTGAGCTGACATGAGCACAACTCAGTGGCCTGAGGTTGCCAGACAAAAGACTTGGAACTACATACAGGCCAAATTTTAAAGCTAAGAAGGGAGTCTTTCTGAGATAGTGATGACGAAAAGGCCTGGCAGAGAGGCAACAGGTGCCAAACAACAAGAAAATATCCAGAGTGCTTTTGGAGACAAAGACTGGGTAAAGCTTCCAGGCCCTGGGTAGCATGCCCATGCTCTTTTATACAGCACTATTGTGCTTCATAAAATTTTGGAGGCTTAGCAAAATACAATGGCATTCTTTTTTATAGATGAAAGTCAAACATTCAAGGTTAATCTCACCATATATTTTCTAGGCATGGCCCTAATACTAAAATCTCTACAGTTAATTTCCTCATTGGGAAGTTTTTTGCTGCTATAGACTGATTGTGTCCCCTACAAAAGAAAAATGTGTATGTTGAAATGCTGTGCCCCAATGCGACTATACTTGAAGGTAAGCATTTAAAGGAACAATTAAGATTATAAAGGCTGGACCCTAATCTGATAGGACTGATATCCTTACAAGAAAAGAGACAGATATCAGGGATGCATGTGCATAGGGGAAAGACCATTTAAGGACACAGCAAGGTGAACTGTGAGAAATAGATTCCTACTATGGTCTCAGGTGTTCTGTTATGGCATTCCTAACTCACTGAGATATCTGGGCTTGCTAGTGTGGTAGTAATTGTGTCAAGCTTAATTGTGTCAACATGATTGTCTTGCAAGCAACCAAGGGAATTGGTAGAGCACACTTCTGGATGTGTCTTAGTGGACCATGGAAGCATCATCTTGGGGTCTGTGTACGGTCCCTCACCCTCTCTTCCCTGGTGCTGCTCCCCTCCTCAACTTCCCTGCCACCATGAACTAAGCATCTTCGCTGCACCACACCCTTCTACCATGATGTTTCTGCAGTGGAACCAGTCAACCATGGACTGAATCTCATGAAACTATGAGTGAAATTAAGCCTCCTCTCCTTTAGGTTGTGGGTGTCAGGTATTGTGTCCCATCAACAGGAAAGCTCACTAATACAGTTTTCATATATACCAAGAGAGATATATTTAAAAATATTAGAGTAGCCAAGTGTGGTAGTCCCAGCCACTCTGGAGGATGAGGTGAAAGACTCTCAGTCCAAAAGTTTAAGATCAACCTGGGTAACATAGTGAGACCTCATCTCAATAAAATAAAATAAAATAAAATAAGAGGGAGAATATTTTTATTTACCATTAGAACATCTACTTTAGCATATATTCATTTTCAAAGAATTCACATTTATTAAAGTTCTTTTGTGTGTGTGTGTGTGTGTGTGTGTGTGTGTGTGTACCGGGGGTCGAACTCAGGACCTTGCATGCCAGCAGGCACCCATGCTGCTGAGTGATATCACTGGCCCTTTTTTCGTATGTGGGTACCAGGGGTTAAACTCAGGACCTCGCACTTGCCAGGCAGGCACTTATGCCACTGAGCTATCTCACCGGCCCCTGAAAGTTCTTAAATAGTAAAGAAATATGCCAGCAAAATATATATTGATTATTTTTAGTTTTTCTATGTGCTATATGATCATTTCTATGCTTATAAGTTAAATGGACTAGGTGTTTGTAGAGTTAGTCATAATGACCATCTCCACCTGCTCAAAAGAACTTTAAAATTTTCCCTCCTTGACATCCAGTCAACAAGCAGCTTTTCCTTTCTCCATTCCTATAAATTCCCCCAATACCAACTGATTGAGGAAGCAGAGTTCAGCTTTTTTAATGCTACAATAAAGCCTTTTCTTTTTGCAAAAACCTATGCCATAGTATTGTCTTCTACACCCACTGGGCAGTGAACCCTTGCTTGATATGATAAGACTTAAGCATTCTGGCTGTTAACATAATTCGTAGCAACATCTAACTGAGGAGTCGGTCACCTTCACCTCAGCTTCCACCCAACTCTTCAACCTTGCACTCTTGAGCCAGATGAATGATATCTATTCTCTGTCCCTTTTTCAGCTTTCCTACTACTTCAAAAACTGTAACACTTTTTCCTTTATTCTCTCATTTTTAATTCATTCTACTAATGCTTTTAATATATCTATTATTGTTCCAGACAGAGAATTAGACATAGGATATATTTTTCCTACTCTTGTGAGATATAGACTAGGAGAAGACAGAAGAAGAAAAATTGTGTAAGCAAACACATAAATATAGCTTGTCATACATGTTTTTGAAGAACATATAAAAGGTGCAATAAGAGAGAATAACAGCAGCAGAGGAGTCCAGAGAAGAGGGACAGACAGGTCTCATACTTAGTGTTTGGGCAAAGTGAGTGTTTAGGGAAGACCTCTGTCCAGTTTAAGATAATGCTAAGGGTTGCCATAATAGATAAATTGCAAAATGTCAGTGACTTAATACAAAGGATTTTTATTTCTCCTTCACATACAGTCCAATCCATTCTTTGGTAGGCAGCCTTCCATGTAGCCATTCACAGAGACCCAGGCTCCTTTCATTATGTCTCTCCATCCTACCCTAGAACCTCAGAGTCCTTTGTTTTCAGCCAATGGACAGTCAAGGGTGCTGGCCAAGCCCTTCAGCCCAGAAACTATCACTTCTATGCATATTCCATGTTCACTTAGTCCATCCAAATGCACAGGGAATTAGGGGGCAGCAACTTCCCAGAAATAACTATACACTTTAGGAGAAGAACCCAAACATTTGTAGAGTCTTGCCATCTCTTCCACTGCCTCTCTTTGGGGAAAAGATACAGAAGAAATTTGAAGAACAAGAAGTCAGACCATGGCTGGGCATGGCGGTATATGCAGATGATCCCAGCATTCAAACAGCTGAAGCGGGGTGTGGTGGCACACACTTGTAATCCCAGCACTCAGGAGACTGAGGCAGGAGGATTGCCATGAGTTCAAGGCCAGCCTGAACTACAAAGCAAGACTGTATCTCAAAAACAAAACAAAACCAAAACATCATACCATGTGAAGATCTTTGGGAGAGTGGGTATCTAGCCAGAAGGAACAAGAAATGAAAAAATCAGCCTCAAAACAAAAAGAGATTGCCATGTTTCAAGATCAGAAAAAAGAAACTGAAGTATAGTGGGCAAGGAAAAAAGGAGAATTCAATGATGTTTGAGATATGGGAAGAAAACAGATCTGTAGACTATTCTAGGACATATTGAGGAGTTTGGATATTTTTATTGTTATCAAAATATTTTAACCACCATAGTGGTCAGATTTATTTTTGAGAAATACTTACCAAGAAGTTGTGAGAAGATTGGCAAGGGGTGAGAGATGACACTGAGAGACCAGAAATGAGACTTGCATATTTTCTAAACCAAAGTCCATTTTGTATTGAAGAAACGTGGTGATGAAAGAACAGAACCTGTCAACCTCAAGAAGCAGTGGGTCATTTGCTTGGCCAAATATTCACTCTTGCTTGTTGGATGGGAGGCAAATGGCACATGGGTAGCTGCTGGGCTTTTCATTTTGGCAATGGTTGGATATATCTAAAAGGTCTGGGGTTCCAGTGGCTAGAAAAGGAGGCTGCAGTGATACAAGAAGATGTACATAAAGGTTTGGAAGAGACACCAACAGCCTGGTGCTTTCTTGTAGGCAGATAGTCTAGGTGGTGGTGAATTCAGAATGTTAATACTGACAAACTGAAATCATCTGTTTTCAGAGCAGTCATAGTAATTGTCTGTTTATCAGGCTTAGGCAATAGAATGCCTTCCCTATCCAGATTTTTAGAATATTGCTATGAATGAGAATTTAAAATGTATTGGGGGGTAAGGGTTATGTAGTCATTATGTGATCTAAGATTCCAGTTTTGAAAAGTGAAAATATTAGAGTTATTCCATACGTCAAAATACCACGTGGGACATAACTCAGTATCGAAGAACCTGGGGAAAAAGAAAGGTGAATATATTGCAGAATTTAAGGGATCAGTAGAAGATGTTTACTTCCTAGAATTCGGTGTGTGGGACTCCCAAGTTACCTGAGGATTATCTACAAGCTTAGCTGTCTCTGATAAGTTTTCTGAAAGAAGAAACCAACCCTCCAGCCTGCTTCAGAAGCCCAAGGATAAGGGGGTCTGTCGTGTTCCAATATATTTCAGATGTGTTTTTAAAAAGCCAAGATTCCTCATGCTGTGTGCATGGTGTTTTGCAAGAACACAGATTTATTTCTGCCCCAAAGGGCTAAGATATAGGTGGTTTATCAAAAGGCCTGAATACTTGACACAGGATGCTGAAAAAGGTATGACAGGAAAAAAGGAGATTAGCATGGCTTTTCCCAAGGCGGTAGCCTATCGTCTGGCATAGAAGCTGTTCCATTCGCAGCCTTAGGTATAATGACAGACAAGGAACCAAAATGAACTTACAGTAGTAAGGGAAGAAAAATAATCATAATTTACAAAGATCCAGCTCACTGAATAGTGTGGAAATTCTGGATGATTCTCTTAGACACCCTCGCTTAAATAGTATTAATGATATAAGGACTTAAAGGAATTCTTTGGCAATTTTCATTAGAGCTTTTGAAGAAGATCAAAGCCATCTGTATGGACATGGGCACACTCTGATTAAAAAGAACGTTTAATTGGTTTTTCGCCCAACTCTTTGGCTACAAGGACCTCAGTCGTTTTGCAAGAACCTTTGTTGAACTGTTTTGGGAACAGACTGACTTGCCAAGTACAATTAACAACTGTGAAGGGTTATAAAACACAGACATTCCTCTCTGCAGGTTACAAACTCCAAGTACAAAGATGAGATACTTAAAAAGGAAAAGGAAAAGGCAGCCTCTTTGCTTTCATTTGCAAAGTCAGTGCTGTGTACTAGAGCTTTTATCCAGAAATTAGCTGTTATGGTCTGAGTGTCTCTTCCAAAATTCATGTTTAAATTTCATTGCCGTTGTAACCATATTAGTGGGTTGATCCATTAAGAGGTCGTTAGGTCATGAGGGCATCTGTTCCCCATGAATGTGTTAATGTTACTCTCACAAAAGTGAGTTAGTTATCCAGGTAATGAATAGCTGATAAAGAAGGTAAATTCAGCCTGATTTTTTTCTCTGTCTCATGGTACATTTTCACTTTTACCATATTATGACATAGCACAGAGGCCCTCACCAGATGCCGACATTCTGCTCTTGGACTTTCCAGCCTCCAGAAGTGTGCAAAATATATATTTCTTGTTATGGTTTAGATCTTGCTATGTTTTAGGGCATATTAAAATATTCCCCAAATGCCTCATGTCTACATGTGGGACTTTGGGGAGATGATTATACCGCGGGGATGCTGTCCTCACAGTAGATTAATCCACTGATGGGCTCATAGCTGAATGTGCTCTTAGGAGGTGGGGCCCAGATGGAGGAGGTGGGTAACTGGAGTGTGATCTGGGAGGATAGACTCTTGTCCCGAGCTCCTTCCTCTCTCTCTCTCTTGCTCTCTTTCTGCTTCCTGGATGCCATGGGTTGAGCAGCTTTCCTCCTGCAGGTCCTTCCACCATGCCCTTTCTGCCTTAAGCCAGTGGAACATAGACCGAACACTCAAAAACTGTGAGCCAAAAATAATCTCTCCTCCTTTAAACTGTGGGTGTCAGGTAGTTTGTCCAGGTGACAGGAAAGCTAATCCATTTCTTCATAAGCTACTCAGGCCATAATAGCTGTTGTAGCATGAGGAAACAGAGACCATCTAGAGTCTAGACTTCACGCTGCTACTCTAATGCGGCCAGTACTCAGCAAGTAGGGTGGCGCTGGCAGGGTGTTTCCCTCTCAGAGCCACACTGTCCACTCCAAAAATGAGGGGATTGGAATAAATGTCCTCTAAATTGACTCGTTTGTTCTAACATGGAGCTTCTCAGATGCACTAATGCTCTGGAAAGCTTCACTTCAAGTGTGCAAAGACAATAGAAAGGACCATGTGGGGAGGCCATCAAAGGTACCAGCAGATTTGGAGGTCTCTGTGGCTTGAAGATGGGAGAGCCATGTGCTAAGCATTTGAGTTGCAATTCTGAGTTTCCACCTGCAGATCTAAGCCTGTCACGTATTTGGAGGTCTGACCAACATTCGTGGAATCTGTGTGTACACAGCAATTCTTGGGGCAATGACTGAGTTTCAGAAATGTCCAGTACGGAGCCAAAAGGAAAACTAAGGCTATCATTTAAGGCTTACTATTTGAGCAAAACAAATTTGATTTTAGAAGGAATAAAATGTCCTATTTTATTGTCTCCCTGAGAACACTTCCATTTCACCTTAGAGTGGAAAATAAAATTAGAAGCCTTGCTTTGAGTAAACCAACTCTCAAAATGATGATCTGAAAGAAC
The DNA here is from genome assembly GCA_028451465.1 of Erethizon dorsatum. NCBI lineage: Eukaryota > Metazoa > Chordata > Mammalia > Rodentia > Erethizontidae > Erethizon > Erethizon dorsatum. The sequence continues at coordinate 23,101,762 of CM051824.1, forward strand.
AAAAGCCTCTCCCCTGGTTTCCTAGCATTTCTATTTTTACTGTGTACCATGTATCATCGCATGGTAATAATCTAGGATGTTATACAGCAGAAGAAAATACAGAACCATTTTAAGTAATCACTTTTGTTTGTTTTCACTAAGTGGCATTTACAGAATTAGTAGCACCCTGGCACAGAACTTTACAAATCTCAGCTGAGAAATTTCAACCACCGTTGCAGTTTTTGATAAAAATTAGTTTGATGATCAGCTGGATACCATCAACACACAAGATGCTCAGTATACAGAATATAATATGAGATGCTGAGGCAGAATGTTCCTGCGCATTTCAGAGCCTTCTGTGGTGGAATAAAACCTTTAAATAGGTGGTGAGAAATAGAGAATACATAGTATATAGAATGCGACAATGCTAAAATAGGTGCTCAGTTTATGTGAATCTCTGAAAGAGGACTTGTTTAATCTACTGCTTTTTAAATGTCCTTAATTTCTTCCTTTGAATACAGGAGCAATGGCAACTATCATTTATGAAACACATCTCCATTTGGGGTAATGTTTTAAATATTCCATTTGTTCAACAAATTGTTACTGAGCACTGACTACTTGCCTGGCACAGTAAGAGAAGTTAGGCATAGAGTGCTAAAATCCCACACCACCTATTCCCTCAAGGACTATCTACCCAAGAAGTGGAGGCTCATCATGAATAAATAAACATTATTACCAATTGTAAACAGCATGATAACAAATTTTTGAAATGATCTGACACAGTAAAACTAGAAGAGAAAGAAGAGAACCCCTCCCTGAGAAAGTGTCATTTGAGTTGAGACCTCAACTCAGGCAGCTGGTGGGAGGTAGAGCATTGCAGAGACAAGAGCATGGGCAAAGGTTCTCTCTACCTCGTATAAAAAAGGCTAAACTGATGCTGAGAGAGATTAATTAACTTTACCTAAGGTGATATACTTTATATTTAGGTGTCCCCCAAAAGCTTTATGTTCTCATTCACAGGGCTTTTGAGGGTGATTGAATCATGGGGCAATATAGCTGACTTGCTATTAAGAGGTGGAGTCTGGTTGGAGGAGGAGGGGAGTCTTGACCTAGAAGGGTGTGTCTCCCTCCCCAGCTCCTGCCTTCACTCTCTGCTCCTGGCTGCTGGGATGTGAGCAGCTTCCCTCTGCCATGCCCTTCCATCATGACCTTCCTGTCTTAGAGCTAGCTAACTGTGGACTAAAGCCATGGGCCAAAATAAAACTTTCCTCTTTTAAATGGTGGGTATCAGTGTCTTAGTTACTTTTCTCTCATTGCCAAGACAAAATACCCAATGCCCACAATTAAGAAAGGAGAGGTTTATTTAGCTCACAGTTTGTGGAGGTTTCTGTCCATAATTAATTGGCTCCAAGGCAGGGTGGCATGGCAGAGGGGCAGCAGTTCATGGTGGCAGAAGACAGCAAAAGCAACAAGAGCAAAAGAAGAGGGGGGAGCAAGCCTCTTTTCTTCCTTTATACTGTATGTGGGCTTCCCACCCTTGGGCGGGTGCAGCACTCGCACCATCTCCGTGCCCTCCTCTCGCACAGGCTCTGGATGTTCACAAAGTGAGGACCCTGCCCCCTGCTGAGTTGCTTAGTTAAATTTCTTTTTTGTTTTTTTTTTTTTTTTTTGTGGGTACTGGGGGGTTAAACTCAGGACCTCGCACGCCAGGAGGCGCCCATGCCGCTGAGTGATATCACTGGCCCTTTTTCCATATGTGGGTACCGGGAGTCGAACTCAGGACCTCGCGTTTGCCAGGCAGGCGCTTATGCCACTGAGCCATCTCACCAGCTCTAGTTAAATTTCTAAACTTCTTAAGTTGACACAATGAACAACATCCTAGATTGGTAAGGGCCTGTCCTCTATACCCTGTAGAGGATGTAGAACTGCTGAGTTACTTAGTTAAGCTTCTAGACTTCTCAAGTTGACACAATGTATCAACTGTTACGATCAGGTATTGTGTTTCAGTGACAAGCTAGTGACTAAGAGATAAGGCAATGTAGCCAGTAGTGGCAAGCAAGGAGTCAAAGATAGGTGCAATACCAGAGGTCCAAAAATGAAGGAGCCTATGGGAAACAAGAAGATATTCACCCAGTTATTACACTTCTCACGCTTTACACTGAATTCTTCTCTTTTGAAAGTATCAGGAAAAAAAAAATTTTCCACATCATGTTCAGCATCTTACAATGCTTTGGTAAATCACCATTGCCTTTATTATTATAATTTGGCTCCTTCTGAAGCTGCAAGTGTTGAAGCCCTGACAATGATGGGAGATACGAGGATCACTGAGCCAGAAGGATCATCCCATAAATCCTGATGCCATTTTTGAGAACAGTAAAAAGCAAACAACCCATAACATTACAGAGCAAGGAGGTGAACAAATATCACCTTCCTCCTGAATATAAGAATAAAGTGCATCAGATAAATAAAAAGCTGACTATCATCTATAAAGGACACAGAGAACTGCTGATAAAATTCAGCTGAAGAAAATTAAATCCACTCTTGACTGGATGAACCAAGTCATGCCGTGATGATAGGGTTCAGGACATGCAATCCCAAAACATGACAGCTTGGCATATTGAATATTTTAGAATGAAGGATTTTGAGAATCAGAACCTGCAAGAAGGAATCTCTGAATTCCCCTTTTCTCCCAACCTCCTATCATGCAGGTTATAAGGCCCTCATATTGAGGCAGGAGATTAGGGTGTGGCCAACCTGCTGAGTAAGTAGGCATGACCGGTCAGTCATGGAGATCCAGAAAACATATGCGCACACAAATTCCAAGCCCTGTACCTAAAACCAATCAGTAAGTGCCATCTTCAATTCTTCTGGTGTGAAACAAAATAGGTTTTTGAAAGGAAATCCTAGACCTAAAGTCAGCCTGAAGAACAAGAGATACAAAAGACCTCTGCCATTAACCTCATGGCCACTGTGAGCTCTCCAATGGCTTGCTTTCATTCTGCGAGCCTGCTTCTTTTCCTACCTTTAATAAATGTAAAACCTCTCTACCTTTTTTGCATGTCTTGTCCAATTCTTTGTTCAGGATACCAGGAACTTGGGAAGAATCCTGAAAAGAGTCTACAGGACCCTAGTGCCCCATAACAATATGAGAGATGTCATCTTATGCCCAAGGAAAAGTACATTTTACATCTAAGGTAAGGAATGCCAGGAGTAATCTGAGCAGATAAGCCTTGCTCTTTCCATAGTTTATTACATTTAACACATTTAACTTTTTAAAATTTAAACATTCATCAAATTTTTATCATATCACACACTCCCTCCATCATATTTTTCCACAATTCTCCATTCTTTATTGAACACCAAGCTTAACTCTTTCTTCAAGTCATCACAACTTTATGAAGACTCTCCTGCCATGTAAAACTTATATTAAATGTATTTGTGTATTTTTCTCTTGTTAATCTCTTGTTACAGGGGCCTCAGTCAATGAACTTAAAAGTGGGCAGATGAGAACAATATTTTTCCTCCCCTACATTATTTACTTGTGAAGCTGTGAGAGACATCTAACCAGTCTCTACTCCAGACCAGTGTCTATTTCTATCACTTCTTTCCTAACTGTGGCCTGAGAGTTAATCACTGTTACACAGTATCTCTCCAAAGCCCTATCAAGAGCTAACCGTGGAATTTGGGAATGCTGCTAAGATTGGATCAGTGCCAGCTGAATAGTAAACTTCCAAAAACTAAACAAAGTAAAACCCTGATTCTTATACAGATATAAAACAAACCACATAAAAGATTTTATTTACCTCATTACTCAATGATGGAACCAGTATATGGACAAATGGTTTAAAAAATAGCCAAAAGACAGATACATCTGGAATAGTGACATGAACAGCAAAATGAACAAATGTGGCCTCTTCCACAGTGGAGGAGGGCAGTCAACTGAACTTTCACGGAGAAGGATAGAATTTGCGTGCCTATATGCAAGAATTTGTTTGCGTGCTCTCAGTTATCTGCAACTTATAGAGCCATAAAAAAATAGTTCCAAGATTATAAAAGTTAGAGTTAGATAACCTTGAAGATGTGCTTTAGAAAGTCCATGGATTCCCACTAAAACACAAATTTTTCATGATACAAATGAAATAACTGCCCACTTCAGTCAAATCACTGAATGGTGGAAAGATAAATAGAGTTAAAATAAGATGTTTAATTCTCTTTGTTGAAAATAAGGGAAGAGATGCCCCCCCTCTTTTTTCTTAGAGCAAGGATTTTAGAAAACCTTTAATTATAAGCACTTTCTCCTCTCTTCGAAACGCACCAAAGTCTTCTTGAAAACTAGATGGCCTTTGTTAACCTGGTGATCCAAGAACATCTTTCTCAAGGACCTGGGAGCCTTCTTTCGAAATACAAACATCAAGGCAGGTGGCCCTCTTATTTCTGTGAGAAGGTAGGAGCCTAACTTCAGCAGATGTTTTGCTTCAAGTTGCAACACTACTTCTTTTCTCCCTATTTAAAATGAATGTTATTTTAATCCACAAATCATAATTGTGCCAAAATTATGGAGTACTGTATGATGTTTTGACATATGTATATAATATGGAATGATTAAATCAAGCTAATTAACATCTATCACCTTAATATTTTTGTGGTGATACATTTGACACTCTTTTATTTAGAAATATACAATACATTATTATTGACTATAGTCACCCAGCTTTACAGTGAATCTCAAACTTTATTCCTCCTGTCTTGGTGAATCTTTATACCCTTTGGCCACAATCTTTCCATTCTGCTCTCCGCCTTAGGGCCTGGGAAATTTTCTCCTCTTCTATGAGTTCAACATTTTTTACATTCCACATGTGAGTGAAATTATACAGTATTTGTCTTTCTGTGTCTGGTTTATTTCACTTAATATGTCCTCCAGTTCCACCCACTTTGCTATATGACAAGATTTCATTCTTCTTTATGGCTCAATAATATTCTATTGTGTATACATACCACATTTTCTTTATCCATTCATTGATACACATTTAGGTTGTTTCCATATGTGAGTAATGCTGCAGCAAACATGGAAATACAAATATCCCTTTATATTAATTCCAATTGCTTAGGGTATATACCCAAGGTGGGATTCTGGATTATATAGTAGTTCTATTTTTAGTTTTTTACTTTTTTTATTGGTTCCTCAAGTTGGTCACCTCTTGTCACTAAGATATGAGAGATTTATTTTTCCTCTGGATAAATAATAAGCTAACATGGATGGATATCTTAATCATCAGCGAAAGTTAGGATAAAATCTATGTGACAAATGGCGCTATAGATTCCCTCATTTGAGGACTAGCTATTGTTTATCTTAAAAACATTCATGTAATGGGTTGTATCTCTGGCTATATGAGATTCTCTTTTGTCTTTCCAACCTCTTATCAAATTACCTATAATGCGTATAACGTTCTGGTTTAATTCTTACTAAACACTAAAACTGACTTCTTTCTCTACTGCTTATATAAACAGAAATTTCTGAATAGGAAGAAAATTTTATTTCCCATTATATTTCCCCAACAGTAATTGATCCATCATGGTGCACCATGACTACCAGAAACATCCAGCCAGACCGAGAATGCTGTGAACTGAATAGCTCGCTTCTGCTGGTCACCGCCTTTTTGCCTCCAGAGACAAGAAGCTCCCTTTTCAGAATAACCAAACATTGAACTACACTCATTCCATGCATATAGTAGGCCCACAGTAATATGTGTGACTTGATATAAACAATTAGGAGGCCTGAAAAAAGCAGCAGCCCAGGAAAGATAGAAATATCTGGAACAAATATGGTATCCCTTGATTATTACTATAGCTAGCACTGAGCTTTGAAATTTTGCTCCTCAAACATCACCAACACAAGCTGGTGATTAACAAAACTAAGTTTTTGCTTACTGCAGTTAAGGATGAAAACTACCTCACAACCTTTGGCAGTGTCTGAGAAGGCAGAAGGTAAAGCCAGAATGAGAACTGGTGACTTGATTTAAGGTAAATATTCCAAAAAGGATTGAGGTGTGTAAATATTACAACAGCCCAGAATTGGTAGAAACAGTAAAGTGAGGATTTTAAGAAGAGGGATTTTAAAAATCTCAAGGCACAAACTATTGATGTTTTCCATTGAAGAGCTGATGGGTCTTTTGGGATGTTTCTATAATGAACAGCTAAACCATTTACTTGAATACTAAAGTCATACTAATGAAGACAGAGGCATCGCACAAACTCATATTAATGCAGACAGTAAGGCATGGCTTCAATTGCCAACATCCAGGCTGTGTGGGGGTAGAGGGCTTTGATTTTCAGAAATACAGGCCAAAACTCATATCTGCAGGAAATGTTCTCTTTATTTTTTTCCCCTAACTCAGCTTATTTTCTATTTTGGGCCATATAAGTTTTTTTTTTAATGTAAGTTTTTTAATAACACTATTTATTAATATTATCCTGAATGTACACACAAGGTTTCTGGAACAAAGCAGATTATCTATGAACACAGAGAAATACAGGAAGATTTATTTTCCTACAGGCACTGATTATACTGGGAAATCATCTCAGCCCATTAAGGTTTATCATGCCACACTTCCAGGGGCTTTCAAAGTACACGGAGAGAGAGAGCTGTTTCTAGTCCTTGTGTCACCTGTCCTCCTGGGAACATTCTCATCTGGCCTTTGGTCATCAGCTCATGATTTTCCCCTAGGGCAATCCTTCTCCCTCTCACCTGGTCCCCATAGCCCTGCAGCAACTTTTCCGCCCTCCTTTTGCTGAGCACTCAGTAACTATACTTTGCGTTGCCTGGGGTCATCTCTCTGGGGCTGTCCAACTCTCCCTTTTGAGCCAGCTTCAACTTGCAAGCCTCCTCTTCTAGGGTCTTGCCCCCTCCAAGGGTCTACCTCGGGTACGCACCACAAGGCCCCTTTATCTAGGGAAATAGTCCACCTGCCTCTACTTTCATCTTTCCCTGTCTATGCTCTTGCTCTTCCAACCACTTGGGCTTTCAAAACCAAAGGGAGAAATAAGATAAATCTACAAATTTTGAAAAAGAAAAGAAGAGAGAAGAAAGAAGAAAGGAAGAAAGAAAGAAGAAAGACAAAAGAAAAGAGAAAAGAAAAGAAAAAGAAAGTAAAAGTTTGTAACTGAGGAGAATGTCTACAGGGCTCAAAAATTACAACTAGTCTCTTTAAGTTGGAAGGAAGGGAATGATAAATTCTCTTAGCACTCCACATATTGGTCTTCACTTTATCTGTTTCTTTGTTGGCCCTGCCAACGGAAGGCGTGCTTCCCAGGGAATAAGGAGAATATGGCAGCTTCCTGCTGCCTATCTCCCCTTCGGAGCCCATTGTTCCTCCCTAGTTCCTCCCTTTCATTCCTGGGTGTTGAGGCTTTATCTTATTGAGGAAAACAGGGGAGGGATGTTCAAACAAAATCTCCTAAATTCACTTGCTCCCTACAAGATATGTTAAACAAGAGATCCTCTTAGACTATAATCGAAGTGCAAGTATGGATATTCCCTCAAGTCCAAAACATTTTCCTTTAATTCTTCTCTTAACAGAAAACGTTTTGACTCTAATTAACTTTCCCAAGGAATATCCTAGAACAAAGACCCATTGCACATGGGTCAGGCGAGCACAATGGTCACTGAGAATTAGCCATCAGTGAAAGGATAAATTAAGTGCTGCCAGTACTGTGAGGGAAACCTGATAAAGGAAATTAATATTTGATAGCAGTTGTTATATGCCAGGCACTCAAATAAGCACTTTTATATAAGTTCATACTTAATTTGCACAGCAGCCCTAGGAGGTCAGCACTATGGCCCATGATTGAAAGCTCAAACACTTGGACTAAGTGAACAACAAACCAGCTGCCCTGTCAGAAAATCCTGGAACCAAGGCCTGAACTCTGCTGCGCTATATTCCAAACTCCGCTCCCCAGACTTCAGGACAGCTCATCTCTACCCACTCTGTGTTCATCCCTCACACTGACGCCCTTCATTCCCACAGAACCTCACTCTGTATTTGTTGTCAGTCATTCATAATTTAGTGTAACTTCCCAAGTATGTTCTAGAGAAGAACCCTGGTAGTCTGAACTATGGGTTCCATAAGCAGGTAAATTTGGAAAGCACAAGGCTAAACACATTTTAGCAGGATATTTTACTGCAAGACATCTCAGGCTCTTGCCCATGGTTCTGTACATTGTAAAATCAGCTGATACAGCTATAGGATAGACTGAGGTACTAGCAAGTGGCATTATAATGCTCCAAAGAAGGGATGCTGTGAGGTAGTGCAATGTGGGCCTAAACTCTTGGTCTCTGGGACTAGACTGATCAAGGTCAAACCTCAGATCTGTCACTTATCAGATCTAGCATCTTACGCAAGTTACGTAACTTGTCCATACTTTGTGGAAATAGTGAGTGAGCTTACCGCTTTCATAGGTATGTCCTAAGGATTAAATGAAAAGCTACACACAAAGTGCCTTTAGCAGCGTCTGTGTGACAGGCACGCACCTTTGCCTCTCTGAGCTTCTGCTTCAGGGAGCAAAGTTGACTGACAGCACCAGCTACCAACTCTCTGACCCACAAGTGTGTTTGTACAGGGACCACACTTTCTCTGACAGTGCACACAGTGGGCACCAGTGTTAACTTAGTTCTGTGGGATGTAGGACTCTTCTAACAGTTGTCTTTAACTCTAAGACTCTCATACTGGCTACAACTTTCGCAGTGCTGCTCTGTGACCTGAGATTCTTCCTCCTCGTTCCTCCCTATTTTGCCTCTTCCTTCTCTGCCTACACCTGCTTCTTCCTCTTTAGTCTTCAGGCATTTCCCTGATAAATCTCTTGGGTGTTTAATGCCATTTTGGCATCTGCTTATTGGGAGGCCTGAAATGGTGTGGTCTGGTAGAGTTGGTCATAGCTCACAAAGTTAGCTGTTCCTGGAATCCCTTATTTAGAAGCATCTCATGGGACACATTTCATGCAATACGCTTTAGGAAATTGGTGAATGAATCTGTTGCTAAGTTTACCTTTAAGTAGAGACATTCTTAAAGCATTTGTTACAAAGGAGGCAAGATGAGAGCAGAAGGGTCTTGAAGTTCATCTAAAATCAGATTGCATGCCAACTACCAAACTTGGCACATATAACTAGCATAAAAAATAAACTTTACTAATACACAGAGACATGAAGCACTCTGTGAAACTAAGTCCTCTTCCCGCTGGACTTTGTGAATTTATATGAGCTTCATGAGAACCTAAATTGCCCTAGTGAAAGTAGGAATAAAATGAGGAGAGGGGAGGGCACAGATATTGTATGACGCCAGTCTCAGTCATCCAGTCATTCTTGAGATTATTCACTAATTTAACAAGAAAGTAATTGAGTTCACTATACATGGGTTTTATTCCTGCTTGCTGATGATAAAGTGATGCAAAAGTGAACTATGGAAATAACTTCAAAAAATGTGATAGAAGACATAAGAGAGACCCAAGTGCTATGGGAGAATGGAGGAGAAAGAGCCTGATTGTCTGGCCCTGAAGAGTGTTTCAAAAAGAAAGGAGGTAAAAGGAGATGCAGAGAGAGAGAGCACATTGTGTGTAAAAACTTGAAAGTATAAAAGAAAGAGCCGACACTGATAATAATATCTAAAGTCAGAGTTCACAGTGTGCTGACCACAATGACAGGGCGTGGTCAGATCCTGATGGGTTTCCTACATCACACTCAGTATAGCGAAATGTGCCAAACAGAAGACAAAGGGCATGCAGTTCTGATGGGAACAGAGCCCCGGCATGAGACACAGAAGCACTAGAAACCTCTCTTAAGTGGGTTGGGCCCAAACTGGTAGTTGTAAGGCCCTGTCATTTGGTGATGTGGATGTTATAAAGCCAAAATAGACCACGTGAGAATTTTCACAGGAATATATGTGCATTATTGTTTCATCCCTGGAAAAAAATAAACCCATTCCATTGAAAATTATCAATGTAGAATTGCTTTAAATCACTTGTGAGTAACAGGAGTGCCCATATTTCCTGTTATAACAATAAAATAAATGCTGCGGAGATACAGAAAAGCAGCTTTAGAGAGCTGAGATTTCTGAGAGGCCTCTGAATTTTCTAACAAGTGCCAGAGTTAACTGTATTTATCCAAAAGAAGAGAAAAGCTCTAAACTGAAAAAAAAAAAAATAGCTTTAGGGTCCTTGTATCGTGTGACTGTTCTTCATGCCCTCATTTTACTCTGTGCTCAAATTTTTTAAAATCCTCATTTAAAAAACCCATGCATATTTTATGAATTGAGCCTAAATGTCCCATCATCACGAATTCCTAAGACTCTTCCTGCTCGTGAACTGATCATTAGTGAATTCATTTTGTATTCTAGTGGTTGTCAAAGGCCATTCTGAAGGTGTTACACTGAATTTTGACAATAATTGATGAACACTTAAACTCATCATAACTCTGCCGGGATTCAGAACAGCAGAAATTAGAAAGATGAATTTCAGGAGATGAACCCATTGAAAAGAAATGTGACTTCAGAGTCATTACTGTTGAATGCCTAGAGTTTCGTGACATCCACACAGAATACAGTAAGGGCTCTTGCTGTCAAGCAGAGGGCTGGGGGGAGAAGGGAGCTTATTCTGCACAGTTCTATGTCCTGGGCACACATGAGGACTAAGTTTACCTTTTTCCATTAGCTAGTTAAAGATGAGCATCTCCAATAGTGAAAAAAATCTATGAGGTGGAAATCATATTACTACCAAAGGATTTGTAGAAATGGGAAATGTCACTCTTAGCCTAGTGGACAGGAGTCAGGGTCATGGAATCCCATCAGCTTGGACAAGCAAGTATTAAATAAAGATATTGAGCTCAGAAAGAAATCGAGCAGTTTACCTTGGCAGCAATGGGTACTTGTTCAGCTATGCTATTTGAATAACTCCAGGGTTTGGATATTATGGAGCTTTCTGAAAAAAAAAATGGGAAGGTGGTGAAATGATGACATGATATGTTGAAAATCAATTGGTACTCAAAATCCATAATTTGGGTTCAAATTTCTACAGGGTCATATTCTTGGAATAAAAAATTTAATCAGCACAAATATTGACTTATCTTTCCTCTTTAAAACACCATAAAGGAATTGCTTTGATTTTTTTTTTTTTTTCATTTGTACTCTAACCTACAGAATTTCAACTGGTCAGAAGAAAGACCATGTGTCAAAAGGTTTAGAAAAACATAGAGGATTTTATGAAGACCCTTTCTCAATGAAAGCAAGAAAGCAATTAGCTAAGCTTTTAGGAAACACTAAGTTCATTAAAATAATTAATAGCTACAATTCCACAGCGTCTGACAAAGTACTGGCCTCTATGTACCTTTATTTCTCATAACCTATGGATGAGGAAAAGATATAATTATCTCTAATTTACAAATGAATAAGCTGTGGCTTGGAAGCATCTGTTGAATTTTCAATGCCATTTAGTTGTTTAATCATATGCCTGTGTTTCAATCCCAGGAAATTTAACCCAAAGCCCCATTGTAACAGTTACCTCCCAATTCTGACCCAGTTGACTTATTCACCAGGAACGCAGCAAGAACCCTTCCAGCTCAAGACAGAAAATAATTTTTCTCACTATGGCCAGTGTTCCTTGTAGCCATTTGACTGATGCCACGTGTTTAAAGTGTAATGGAAAATTGAGTGATGAATTTATATTCTTACAGATTATGATGGTATTAACTAGCAATCACAGTAATATAGGTCATGAAATTGTCAGAGAGTTCTTCTGAGTATAATCTTGCTTCTTAAAACTATTTTTAAATTTGGAAACCAGGTAAATATATTTGCTGGAATCTAGCATACATAGCATGTTCCCATTTGTTTAATGTTTTATGTTCTTTTAAACATTATTTGGTAGTAAAATATTAGCTAACACAAAGGATTGTACTGTCAAATCAGACTCACAAGAATTGGAGATATTCTTCAGGTTTGAATTTTATGGGTAACTTCCAGAATTCACGTTATCACAAGGTACTGCAGAGGGTGAAAAGTCTGCAACTTATGCCCAGGTTATATTTTTCTGCATGGATGCCCTGGGTATGATTAAATCTACAAGGTTTTTATGTGATGAGTAGGGTATCATTTATACAAAAGCAATCTAATTTAGTCAGGAAACATCTCTGCTTTACACTTTGATGATTACATAGTTTATGCGACATCGTCCAGTGAGCCATGTCTCAGAAACCCATAGATTCCAGGTTTACTTATCGTAATCAATCTTTTTTTTTTTTTTTTTGTGGGTACCGGGGGTCGACCTCAGGACCTCACGCGCCAGCAGGCGCCCGTGCCACTGAGCGATATCACCGGCCCTTTTTTCGTATGTGGGTTCCGGGAGTTGAACTCAGGCCCTCGCGCTTGCCAGGCAGGCGTTTATGCCGCTGAGCCATCTCACCGGCCCCCATAATCAATCTTTTGACAGACCAGGTACTGCTTGCTAAAAATATGCTATATGTGAGTAATCTCCTGCTATTAAATACCACTAATCTATTAGTCAGCAGGTCTGCCTTTAGCACATTTACAGAAGTACTTGACTAGATCACCTTTCTTTCTTCCTCAGACTTCTATCAAGAGAATGAATGCATAGCTACCACTATTCTTTTCCTTACTAAATATGTACTTACTATGGACATCTTTGAAAGTATAGGAAAATGCAATCTGAAAGTAGAAATCATCTTACTTGTAGAGCATTGCAAATCCAGAAATACTTACTATTAAAATTACTTTATGTTTTACTCTAGTCATTTTTCTATGCAGATTACATGTCTAGCAAAATTAATTAATATTATATTATTTTTATATATTGTGTATTATAAATTGCTTATTACTCTGAGCAATACATTGAAACCTACAGTTCCATGTGCGTGTGTGTGTGTGCGTGTGTGTGTGTGTTGTGCTAAGAATCAAACTCAAGAACCCAAGGCCTTGTACATGCTAAGCACATACTTTACTACTGAACTGTGCTCCCAGCCCTATATTTCTATGTTTCTGAATAATGTTTTTAAATATTTTGATGCTATACTTTGTACCCACCATTTTTCTTAAGAAATAGTCTATATTGTATATTTAGATTGCTATGCACTGGTGGTGTTTTACCCTTAGCAAAATTTCAAGCTATACTGCATTCCCAATGAGCTATTCTAATAGCTATTCTAATACTAGACTTTTTCTGTATACACGCCAATGCCAGATTTTAAACCATAGTTTAAATTTTTATAACTTAGGAAACAATTCCAGTTTCTGAGTAGCTACAATTAGTAGAGCTCTCCAATTGTTCAACACTGGCCATGTTACTTGAACAAGAAATAAACTGTGAGGAGCAGCTAAAGCTGGAAATTGATCACTGGTGCTGGGCGAGGCAAGGCCCCCAGGAAAACAAAGAGCAGTGGAGGTGGGCTATGTAAACAATCTGCTCCAGCCCAGAGAACACTTAGCTCCAAAGCAATCCAGGCAATGGGTTGCTAGGCAAAGGGGTGTCACATGACACCAACTTGCTAAATGTATAAATAAATGCACTGCTTTGGTTGAGCAGTTCCTTTCCTCCCATCAGGAGAGAGGGCACCACCTGACCTCAGCTTTTTGTCTCTTATCTTTATTTCTCCATCCTCTCACTGTCCTTTCCCCCTCAACTTTGACAGCTGCGCTGGGTGTGGCATTAAACCATTGCGTTAAGCCCCTGATATTGGGGGTTGTTTGTTACTTCAGCACAATCTAGTCTATCTCTACTGATGATACAATTATAAATGCTTTTCCAGGTCATTTTTTTCTTTAACTTAATTTACCTACTAATTTTTGCTGTATATATTTTATAATGGCAAATATAAACTGGTTCAAAAATTGTGCATTTTTCCTTTGATTTTATGCATTAAAAGGTTTTTGCTAAATAGAGATGAGATAAAAATTTACCTGTTTCCTTCTGGTTCTCTTTAGTTTTGTCTTCACACTTAATTCTTTTTCAAACAGCACTTATATTATTTTGTTTTAATCATAGCATTCCCACTCGATGTGTATTAAAAACAAATATCTTGAAAAGTATAACAACATAGAAATGAAATAAAGATAAAAATCTTATGCCACAACCCAAAGACAATAATTTTTTAATCATGTAAATTTTTAATCAGTAAATTTTTTCCAATGCAGTTATAAATTTAAGTACAGAAATGATAATTTTTAATATTTTGAAATTCATTTTTATTTACATAAAGCATTATGAATATTTGCTTACAGAAATAAGAACTTTAAAAACTTTCTATTTAGTATTTTGTCATGTAAATATACCAAATGTTAATTGTTTAATTCATTAATTTAAGGACTTAAAGTTGTTCCTAATTTTTCACTATTATAAATAATAAAGTGATGATCCGTCCTATGTACACCCATTTGTATATGTTAACGATTACCAAATATAACTTTCGAATGGTATGCACATTACTTTTTTATATTTCATAAAATATTTTATTCAGATGTTCCCCAATGATCTTTTTTTTTAAATTTTTTCCCTTTTTCCTTCCTTCCTTTCCCCCTCTCCCCTCCCTAGTTCCTCTTCCTTTTGAAAAATTTCTTCCCATTTCACAGTATCTGTTGTACATTTTGGTCCTCAATTACTCTTTTTTACATATATTGCTAAATTTTTCTCCATCTCCAGAAATGTTTCACCAATTTATACATTCCAGAATGCTTTTTCTTATTTTTATTTTTTATTTTTTGAGACAGGGTCTCACTAGTAGTTCAGGCTGCCCTTGGACTCATTATGTAGCCCAGGCTCGCCTTGAACTTCCTGCGATCCTCTTGCCTCAGACTCCAAAGTGCTGGGATTACAGGCCAGAATCCATTTTACAGCACTCTTTCCAATCCTGGATAATTATATTTTTAAACTTCCCCAGTTACAAACTAAAACTTGCCCCCTAGGAATTTTATTAGGAATGTGAACATTTTCCCACATATTTTTTGAGAAATTTAATATTTTATAAATTGCCAATTTGTGTTTTTTAACCATCTGTATTTTTTCTTACGAATGCATTATACTTTTTTAAAGCATATCCCCATTTTGTCTATCATGTGCTGCAGGGCAATTTCTCATTTTATTCTTTCATTTCACCTGTTTTTTAAAGATATATGCAAATATTTATGTAGTCATATCTATCACTCTTTCTTTTATGGCTAATGTATTTTGTTCTATACCCAGAAAGATTTTTCTCCTTTCCAACATGACGTGAATAACTACTTCTTTCATCCTTGAGTCCTGATTTTCTCTCCCCTTGCCCAAGGGAGAACAGGAACATTATGATAATTTCCATTTCCTCTAATTTCTCCTATATCCAGAAAGCAATTTGATACATTTGTTTTATCCTCCTTTTTCTAAGATCCCTACCTTTAATGATGTTTTTGTACTATAAAGGAACCAAATGTAAAATAATAGAGTATTTGAGTAAATGGCTCATGCTACAATTATGAAATTCTGAATTACAGCTACAGAGGAGAAGAAACATATTTATGTTGGTTCACTAAACTGTCATGCTAATTTTGTCTAATCCTACACTGGGAAGATGAGGGAAATTTTACCTTTGTGCCACTCCCAGGATATTGGTGTTCAAGGTCCTGGGGAGGTTTATAAATGTATTACACCACTGAACAGATGAGGGCTGAGTATCAGAGAGGTTGGATAGGGTGTTGATCACATGCTGAACTGCACACTAGCATCGGTCCCATGGGATGATTAGCAGATTATCTGATCCTCTGGCTCATGTTGATTGAAGGTCCTCACCATATATTAAAAAGAACACAACTGAACATATACTGGCTCCCTGAATGGTAATGGCTGATTGTGCCTTTGAAAACTCACCACAATCTCCAAATCTAAGGGTTTCCTGTCTTTACTTGTGGCTTCCTGTCTTTATATCACTCCTGCCTCCCTTCCACCTCTGGCTCTTTTACCTACTATGCCTGTAAGAATAGCAGAGATTTAAATATTTCTCCATCTAAAATAAATGACCCGTATCTCATTGCCTGGTCGAGGGGACTGGATTGATACCCTCCATATGCAGTGGAAGAATGCAGTGATCACCGGTGGGAGAAAAGCATGCTACTGATCATCAGTCAGAGCACTTTATTTCAACACATAGAAAACAGCTAGCTAATTTACATAGAAAATGAATTGATTAAAAGGGTAGTATATGTTAGTTTGCTTGATTTAATTATTCCACCTGAATGGAATACAAGTTATTCTAAATCATAACATCACCTTGTACCCCATAAATATATACAATTATAATTTGTTAATTTACAATAAATGCAAAATTTTTAATTTAAAAAAAGGATATTGGGTTGCTTACAGAATCATCAGGCAGGCTGGAAAACAAGGCGCAGGAAATGCTCCCAGTGTAACGTTCAAAATTATTTGAGCAAAAATGGTCCTCTGAAGATACCACTGTTTACTGAAAGCTCAGACTATGTCACCATCTATGCCATTAACTCTGCACCCTGACGCTACCTCCCACAATTCAACTACAGCTATCCTGGTGACCGGACTACTCTGCAAATGCCGTCACCATCACAAAGCATTCCTCCCAGCATGCCTCCTCCTTGCATTAGTGGACCCTACTTCAGAGTATGGGGCAGATACATCTTATTAGCAAAACTAAGATTATAAGTCTCTACCCCAAATGCAAGAGATTCTCAGAAAGCTAGAAGCCATCCTTTTGAGCAGGTTGACTCTACCTACCACTGAGATTCATAAGATGGGAAATTCCCCAACACAGAAAGATTTGTAAACATGAGTTGCCAAAATATGATGAAAAATGTCCTATGAATTAAAATTTTTTAAGAGGTGGGGATCTCCTACTGCCAGACTAGCTCCGAACATCTACACTCAAGTATTGCTCCTGCCTCTGTCTCCTAAGTTGCTGGAGCTACAAGGGTACACCACCATTCCCTGCTTTTAGTTAATATTTTAAAACACTGTCCTGACTCATTCATTTAAAAACATATACTTACAATTTTGTCTCAATGATTTATACAATTCAGTTGCTTGCTATTTCTATACATCTTTTATAAAGTGGGTGTATCAGTTAGAATTAGATTCAACTGCAATAACATAGAAACCAAAAATAATTCTGATTTAACGATCTTATTTTGTTCTCAAGTTTGAGAAGCAGTCCGAGGCTTCAATGATGTATCATGGTAACAAGAACCCATGCTCCTTCTTTCTTGTTGCTCTGCCATGTATAATTTCTATTTCCATGGATACATTCATTTCCTTGCTAGCTTTTAATATCAGTGCTAAATCTACAAATATTTTGCGCACCTTCTAGCAGGTAGTAAGAAGAAAAAGAATGGTGTACCATTGTACCTCTTTAGGAACACTTCCAGAAGTTGTACACGTCATGTGTATCAGTTTAAACTCACTGAGCAGCACTCAGTTACTTAAATATGTGGCCAATCTACCTGCAAGGAAAGCGGAGAAATCTGTATTCCAAGAGGCTGTGTGCACGAATGAAAGTTAAGGATTTACTACTGTGGAAAAAGGGATATTTGGGGGCAACTATCTGTCTTTTCCCAGATAAATATAGCTCAGAGTGTGGAATTGCAAAGTAGTTAAGTTACCTATTCCAGGTGTTATAGAAGGCAAACTCCCTAATTTTCCAAGAACTAAATATGTTTAACTCCCTGATCATTACTACAAATTTTGGGTCACACATACCACCCAAACTTCAAACACAAGGTATATCTCTTTCTCCATGGCACCACCCCCAATTAAATGACCCTATCTGTGTTCTTTAAGTTTGAAGAATATGCCATTCCTCTTACCACTATGGTGGAGGAATTCTAAAATGACTCCGATATCTCTACCCTGATGGTGCCCCTATTCTATAGAATCTTCTCCCTTTAGGAGTGAAAGGGACCTATGAAAATGATGGGACCGTCACTCCCATGATTGTTACATTATGTAAGACTCTGTCTTAACAGAAAAAAAAGATTATCTTCATCAAGTGAACAAGTGAGTTGCCATGTTAGGGGCCAGCTATTTAGCAATGAGCTAGGAGTAGCCTGTGGTAACTGAGAGCAGTGTCTCAGTCCCTTCCCTTGTCACTGGGGCAAAATATCCCACACCCACAGTTTATTCTTTTTTATTTTAAAGAAAAAAAGCAATAAAAACAATGGTACAAAGTTTCGAAACAAGATTGTAGGATAGTAACAATGGTTAGTACATTGCGTATTGTTATCTTCAAAGTAGTTGCTCATATTACAAGATATAGGCATGAAAACTGATCAAATAATACAGGCACAAACCTTTCTTTTCAATGAACTGATAGAAATTAGTAGTATAACTATCTTAACTATCTTGTGTATATATATTTTTTTTTCTTTTCTCTTCCTTCTTTTCTCCTTTCCCCCATCCCAGTTTCTCTTTCCTTTTGAACAGTTTCTTCCCATTTCACAATATCTATTGTACATTTTGGATCTTATTTACTCTTTTGGCTTCTTACACTACGGAGACAATATGATGTTTACATGTATGAGTCTGATTTATTTCACTTATGAGTATGGTCTCATGTGATATCCATTTCTCTATAAATGTCTCAAGTTTATCCTTCTTTATAGCTGAGTACTACTCCATTGTATAAAAATACCACATCTTTTTTATCCATTACTCAGTTGTTAGGCATTTGGGTTGTTTCCAAGATGTAGCTATTACAAATTGTGCTGCTATAAACATGGGTGCTTATATATCGCTGTGATATGATGTTTTTAATTCTTCTGGGAAAATACCCAGAAGGGGAATAGCTGGGTCAAATGGGATCTCTAACCATAGTTTTTTCAGGAATCTCCACACTGATTTCCACAGTGGTTGCACTAGTCTACAATCCCACCAACAGTGGAGAAGGGTTCCGTTTTCCCCACAGCCCCTCCAGCATTTGTTGTTGGTTGATTTCTTAATGATAGCCATTCTTACTGGGGTGAGATGGAATCTCATTGTTGTTTTAATTTGCATCTCTTGAATGACCAATGAAGTTGAACATTTTTTCATATATTTATATGCTATTTGTGTTTCTTCATCTGAGAAGTGTGTATTCATCTCAGATGCCCATTTTTGGATTGGGTCTTTGAATTTGGGGGCATGACTTTTTTCAATTCTTTATATGTTCTAGATATAAGTCCTTTGTTGAAGGACAGTTGGCTAAAATTTTTTCCCACTCTGTGGGTTGTCTTTTCACTCTGTTGGTGATTTCTTTTGATGTGCAAAAGCTTTTTAATAAGATGAGATCCCAGTTGATTTTTTGAAGTGTTTCCTCCGCAGTTTGGATTTTGTTCATGAAGTCTCTGCCTACCCCTATGTCTTCAAGATTTCTACCTACTTTCTCTTCCAGTAGATTTAGTGTTAGTGTTTTAATATTTAGATCTTTCATCCATTTGACTTTAGTTTGATGCATGGTGATAGACATAGTTCTAGTTTTAGTCTTCAGCATGTAGAGAGCCAGTTTTTCCAGCACCATTTATTAAAGAGACTCTCTTTCTTCCAGTGAACATGTTTGGCCCCTTTGTCAAAGATAAGGTGGCTGGAGTTGTGTCTACATCTTCTATTTTGTTCTACTGGTCCTCAGGTCTGTTTTTTTGCCAGTATCATGCTGATTTTATCACAGTAGCTTTCTACTATAATTTCAGGTCAGGGATTGAGATGCCTCCTGCCTTGCCTTTATTGCCCAGGATTGCCTTTGCTATTCTAGGTCTCTTCTGCTTCCAGATGAATTTTAGGAATGTTTTCTCTAGTTCTGTGAGGTATGTTAATGGTATTTTGATTGGGATTGCATTAAATCTGTATAACAATTTGGCGAGTATGGCCATTTTCACTATGTTGGTTCTTCCTATCTATTAGCAGGGGATATCTTCCCATTTTCTGATATCCTCTTCAATCTCCTTTTTCAGAGTACTGTACTTTTCAATATATAGATACTTTACTTCCTTTGTTACATTGATTCCTAAGTATTTTTTTTTTTGGATGTTATTGCAAAGGGTGAGTTTTCCCTAATTTCTCTCTCAATGCGTTTGTTGTTTGTGTACAGGAATGCTATTGATTTTTGAGTGTTGACTTTCTATCCAGCTATACTACTGAATTTGGCTGTTCACTCTAGAAGTCTATCCAATTCTGTGAGATATGCTATTGGTATTCTGATTGGGATTGCATCAAATCTGTAAAACAATTTTGTAAGTATGGCCATTTTCAATGTATTGGTTCTTCCTACTGAAGAACAAGGGATGTCTTTCCATTTTCTAATATCCTCTTTGATCTCCTTTTTCAGAGTACTGTAGTTTTCAATGTAGAGGTCTTTTATTTCCTTTGTTAGGTTGATTCCTAGGTATTTCATTTTTTTTTTGGATGTTATTATAAAATGTGTTGTTTGCATAATTTCTCTGTAGGTGAGTTTGTTATTTGTGTACAGGAATTCTATTCCTTTTTGAGTCTTGACTATGTATCCAGCTATACTACTGAATTTGGCTATTAACTCTAGGAGTCTTTTGGTGGAGTTTTTGGGGTCTTCTATGTAGAGTATCATGTCATCTGCAAATAATGTTAGTTTAACTTCTTCCCTTCCTATCCTTATTCCTTTTATTTCTTTCTCTTGTCTAAGTGCTCTGGCTAATGTTTCCAGAATTATATTGAATAAGAGCGGAGATAGTGGACATCCTTGTCTTGTTCCTGATTTTAGAGTGAAAGCTTTCAGCTTTTGTCCATTTAGTATGATGTTAGCTGTTGGTTTATCATAGAGGCTTTTTTCAGATTAAGATAAAGACCCTCTATTCCAATTTTCTGTAGGGTTTTTATCATGAATGGGTATTGGACTTTGACAAAAGCTTCTTCTGCATCTATTGAGATGATCACATGGTTTTTGTCCTTGGCTCTGTTAAGACGGTGTGTTACATTTACCAATTTGTGTATGTTGAACCCTCCCTGCATCCCTGGGATGAATCCTACTTGGTCATTGAGTATAATGTTCTTGATAATTTGCTGCATTCTGTTTGCCAGTATCTTACTGAAGATTTTTGCATCTATGTTCCTTAGGGAGATTGGCCTGTAGTTCTCTTTTTTGGTTCGGTCTTTCTCTGGTTTTGGTATGAGGGTAATCCTTGCCTCCAGAAATGAGTTAGAGAGTATTACTTCCCTTTCAATTTCATTAAGAGTTTGATGAGGTTTGGCATTAAATCTTCTCTAAATTTCTTAGAATTCAGCAGTGAATCCATCAGGACCTGGGCTTTTATTTGTTGGTAAGTTTCTCATAACATTTTCAATCTCACTAACTGATATCGGGTTATTCAGAATTTTTAAATCTTCTTGATTCAGCTTTGTTATCTAGGAGTCTTTCCATTTCTTCTGTGTTTTCCATCCTATGAGAGTAAAGATTTTCAAAGTAGGTACTAATGGTCTTCTGAATTTTCACAGGATCTGTAGTGATTTCACCCTTTTCATTCCTCAGTGCATGAATTTGAGTATTTTCTTTCCTTTTATTGGATAAGGTTGGCTAAGGGTTTATCAATTTTATTTAATCTTTCAAAAACCAACTCTTTGATTCATTAATTCTTTGTGTTGTTTTCTTGGTCTCCAGTGTGTTAATTTCTGCTCTGATTTTTATAATATCCTCCCTTCTATGGGCTTTGGGTTTGTCTTGCTCTTCTTTTTAGAAACTTGAGTTTTAAAGGAGGAGAGATTTATTTCACCTTATATTTTAGTCCATCCTCTGCTGGGTCCAAGGCAGGATGGCATGGCAGAGGGGCATGGTAGCGGAGAGTTGTTCATGGGATGGTGGATGGGAAATAGAGAGAGTGCAAAGGGAGGAGTCAGCGAAGGCCACATTTGCGGGGACCTTGCCTCTTCTGACCAGACTCCACCTCCTATCAGCAAGCTAAAAAACCCCATAATCAATCACTTCCCAAAAGACCTGTCTATGAGCACATGAGACTTTAGGGGACATTTTAGATCAAAACCATAACAAGCAGCCCCCACAAGAAAACGAGAACCTCAGTCCTACAACTGCAAGGAATTGAATTCTGCCAATAACCATAAGTGTTTGGAAGAGAACTCCAAGCTCCATTAAAGAAACACAAGCCAGCGGACACTTAGATTAAGCCTGTGAAACAGTAAACAGACAATGTAGCTAAGCTACACCAGGACTTCTGATCCAAGAAAATTGTGAGATAATAAAAGTGGAAGTTGTTTTAAACCACTAAGTTGTTAATTTGTGTTGTGATAATTTGTCACACAACACTACTTTGTATTATTAAAGGAAAGAAACAGGGGTGAAAATGGCGATTAGTCAAGTCTTCCTTTGCTACAAGGCGAGAGGCTCTACATGTACTATTGTATTTAGTACTTAGTAGATAGGCATATTGGAGGAAAATAAGCCTTGGAGACATAAAGCAAGTTATCCAAAGTATAAGTCTAAAAGGGAGCAGAGTTGACTAACAACTAAGTACTGGACCAAGCTATTTCTAGTACAGTTGTCTCTTGGTATCTGCAAAGTATTGATTTCAGGATATTCACAGATATCAAAACTGATGGATATTAAAGTTCTATATATAAAATTGTATAAGTCAGGGCATGGTGGTGCACTCCTGTAATCCCAGCACTCAGGGGACTGAGGCAGGAGAATCACTGCAAGTTCAAGGCCAGCCTAGGCTACATAGTAAGTTCAAGGACAGTCTGAACTACATAGTGAGACCTTGTCTCAAAAAACAAAACAGAACAAAATGGTACAGTATTTGCATATAACTTACTCATATCATCCCCAATACCTTCATTAATCTCTAGATTACTTATAATACCTAATACAGTATAAATGCTATGTAAATAGTTGTTATACATTATATTGTTTAGTTATAATGACAAGAAAGAAAAATCTGTACATGTTCAGTGCAAGTGAATTTTTTTCAAATATTTTCAACCTGTAATTGGTTGAATCCCCCAAGGCAGAGATGATAGATACATAACCCAGAGACATACAACCCCTGGAAACTGAGGGCTGACTTAATTTTCAAATTGTTTAAATGAATACAAATTTTTTACAACCATGAACTCTAAACTTGTAGTGATGCTACCTTCATCAGTAACATTTGCTGAGTACTTATCATTGATATTTACTTGTTTATAAGTTAGAAATGTTCTTCTTTGGATAAATATTAGAGTTTTTATTGTTTGATGGCTCCTTAATTTTTTAGCCACTTACTCATTAAGAAAGAGGGAAGTATGATGATAGAGGAAGGGAAGGAAGGAAGGACAGGAGGATAGGAAGAGGAAGACAGGTAGTAGTGACCGAAGAATTGAATGTTATTGAGGAGGAGTCTCACGAGGGAAGGAGTGAGGCGTGGTGGCGCTCGCCTGTACTCCCAGCACGCAGGAGGCTGAAGTAGAAGGATCGCTGCAAGATTGAGGCCAACCTAAACTACATAGCAAGAACTTGTCTCTAGGAAAAAAACAAGGGAAGGAAGGGAAGAGGGGATTATGGAACAGAAGACCACCTGAAAACTGAAATAGTACAACAAATATAAGCATTTCTGAAATGTTTCCTATACTGTATTTTACAGCCCAATTGCACCATAGTATCCCAAGGAGAATTTCTGTGAACTTTCCAGAGAACTGCTGTAAGAATATTGAAAGTCAGCTGTGGACCATTATAACCTATCTCCAACAGATACCTTCTGCTATGGCTTAGGTAAGCATTCCCCAAAGACCCATGTATATCGCTTGGTCTCCAGCCTGTAGCACTGGTGGGAGGTGGTAGAACCTCTAAGAGGTAGGTCCTAGTGGTAGGAAGCTAGGTCATTCGGGGCGTGCCCTTGAGGGAGACTTTGAGACCCCCAGCCCCTCCTTCTCCCATTCTCATTTCCCACCTGTGAGGTGAGTATTTTGCTGTGCCACACTCCCTGCCATGATGAACAACCTCAACACGGGCTCCAAAGCAATGCAGCCAGCTGTCCATGGACCAAAACCTCCAAAACCATGGTCCAAAGTAAACTTTCCCTTTTTTAAAGTTAATTATCTCAGGTATTTTGTGGCAGTGATGGAAAGCTGGTAACACACTTTCCCTGTGGTTTAGATTAAATCAAAATTAGTCCTATTCCAAGGGCCCCGAGTCATTGTATGAAAATTGTAAATGTCCTTTCCATGATTGAATTTCATAGTACAGTGATTAAACCTTTCAAAGTTCTAGACTTCTGGGTTTTGTCCTGATTGATTTCATTCTCTCTTTTGTCTTGTTTTTAATTTATTCCAGAAATATTATTATGACTTGTGTTCATCATTTTAGAAGACCTCATTTGTGTAAATTTTCAGTCTCCCAATCTTGTTCCAGTAACATATCTCATGCCTAATTAGTTTCAGATATTTCAATAGCAAATGATAGTCTGGCTCAGACTAATTACAGCTGTTAATGCAAGATAATGATACAGTGGTAATAAAAAGACCACATCTCTTTTCATATTTTGGAATTTACTATAAGCTCCTCTGCAGCTCAAAGAGGATCATGTTTTCATTGCTCATCCCTGAGACTAAAAGAAATGTCAGAAATCACATTTCAGCACACCATTAATATTTCTTTGTCCAGCTGGCTGTGTGGGCTTTCAGATTGCAAATCTGATCTGTTTTGCAAGCTTTTCTACCTAATTCTTGGCTTTATCCCCAGATTAAATACTGAATGCTGTTTTAGCTGCTAGTTTCTTTGGACAGGCCTTCAGTACTGCAAAATAGAGACAATGTTTTTCTAACCAGGCACTTCTCAAGTCACAGATAACTGGAACAGTTTGCACTAAATCAACTAGGGAAATATATTAATTACATTCCCATTGTTCATAGCTCTCTTAAAGGCCCCAAGACAGGTAAACAATAAAGGGATTGACAACTGCCTTATAAGAAGAGACAAAAGAGATTGGAAATTCTTTTGTGTTTAATTCGAAATGGCAAAGGTTAACAAAATAATATAGTTAAATCCTTTAAAATCAGAAACACTATGAAAAAAGCAGCCAAGGAGTTGTTTGAGAAGTTCTAGAGTGTAGTCACATTGTGATCCAAAAGAGGTTGATTGGAGAGGAATGGAGGTCATTGTTAATCCCAGATTAAAATTTGCCAAAGTGCAGTACAAAATAGGCTTAGCATATACTTATCATGCTGTAGATGATATGCAAATGTGTGAAAAAAAATACCCAAAGTTTAAAATAGTCTGTTGTTATGGTTTCTTATGAGAAATAAAGACTGAGAAATGAGAACTGAATTTAGCAAACTAAAAATGGAAATTTACCAAGACTTTAAATAAGCAAGACCAGTCCCCATTGCCACAAGTTGTTCTGAGAGAAAAAAGCAAAGACCCTAAAAGATTTAGGGTCCAGAACTATCTGAAAACTCTCCTGTGTGCCTTGAACCAATTAAAAGGGACTTCAATCTGTCTGTTTCATTCAGTCCCAAATACAAGCCCATCTGTCCCCTCCTGAGCTTTAAACCCTATCCAAAATCCTAGGCTAATAAAAAACACACAAAAGTTTTCAAGATGCTGTTGAAACTCTGTTCTTAGCAGCTGTCTTCCTTACCTGGCAATCATGTGAATAAAGTGAAAGTTTGACGCAGGCTTCCCCAGTGATTTTTAAGAAGTTTACAGCACTGATTAGCCAAGTTTTCATTCTTGTTTGGTTTTATTTTTCTTCCTTTCTTTTTTTAATTGAGGTTTTAACATAGAGGATTAAAATAAAATCAATGGGATATCAGCTTGCCATCTTACGAACTGTCCTCTTCATCCACTGAACGCTCCAGCTATGGTCTTAGGGAGCAGCTGAGTGTTCACGCTCGGTGCCTGTCTGGCTCTGCATTGCACACCTGTCCATCCAGCATCTGCCCAGGGCTGTGACGCTGTGGTTCATCTACCACGTTCTCAAGTCACTCGAAATTTCCATCGCCGTCCTCTGTAAGGTCAGAGACTTGAAATCTGTCTTCTCATCCTCTGTGTCTTCCGAACTTAGAAAAATTGTATCAGTACCGTAGGAAAGGAGTGCGTCAAAGTTTAAAAGATAAATCGGAGCTCCAGTTCTGATTTTTGTACACACTTCATTTCTCAGGATTTCTACTTCCCCATTTGGACAATTATACTTATGGAGTGGAGAATAAATAAAGTGTGTATATATAGGTCATATATCCAGGTCACATGTCCTCAGGCCCCAGAAAAGAGTGGTACCATACACACACACACACACACACACACCCCAACGATTTCAATGACTCAAACCTCATTTTTTTTTGCATACCTTGAAAACCAGAAAGAGATCTCAGGACCTAATCTACAGAAATGCTAATCTAAATCTTTACCTTCTTCATATGCTACAGATGCTTCCAGGCCTCTCTGTAACGTTATCTACCCCCAGTCCACCGATTTATCTGTCACTTTTCTTTCTGCTTGTCATCATACTTTATTACATAAAGTATTTAATATGCATCAGGATCACCTAGAAGGCTTGTTAAAAAACATATTGCTGGGCTCTATTCCCATGTTTCTGATTCAGGAGATCTACGTTGGTACACCCATGAATCCGTGTTTCAAGTGTGTTCCCAGCTAACGCTATTGGGCAGAGAGCACTCTTTCAGAACCACTGATGGAGATCATCGCAGGCTCTCTGGCTGAGCCCTTCTCTTCCTTCTTCTGTAATTCTGTCTTTCAGTTTCTATCCTCCCAATTTTCTGCCATAGGAATACCAGAAATGCAAGTCTGAAAAATAATTGTCTTACATGTCTTAGGCTACCATAGCATAATGCCATAGAGTGGGTGGCTTAAACAACAGAAATCTATTTCTCACAGTTTTAGAGACTAGGAAGTCCAAGATCAAGATTCTGGCCTATCTTGATCCCAATAAGGACACACAATTTTCTTTTCACCACTTCCTTATATGGCAGAGACAGAGAAAGCTCTGATCTCTCTTCTTCTTTTCTTAAAGACACTAATCCCTCCACAGTAGCCCCAGCCTTATTATCTCATTTAAACTAAACTACCTTTCAAAGCCCATCCCCAAATATCATCACATTGAAGGTTAGGGCTTCAACATATGAATTTGGAGGGATGAGGGACATTCCATCCATAACAATAATTAACTCTCTAAAGATGGGTAACACTGAATTCTTTTTAGTGAGCAGATGGGCAAGGGGAAAACTAGTCTTAGTAATAATGGTTTACTATAACTCGTATAAAATATGCAAAACCATGGGTGAATTTGAAAATAAAAAAGATAGGCTAGAGATGTACCTCAGTGACAGAGCACTTACCTACCATGTGTGAGGCCCTGGGTTCTATATCCACCACTGCAAAAAAAAAAAAAGTAAAAAGTAAAACATAAATGATTATGTATATATGATTCTTTTCACAAATAGAAATCTAGAAATAACAAAAGGTAACAGAAAACAGATTAATGGTTGGTGGATGCTGGGGGCCTATAGAAGAAATTGATGGCAAAGGGGCACAAGGGAATTTTTGGAGTGGTGGAAATGTCTGGAATCTTGGTTTTGTTGTGATTACATAGTTGTATTCAATTGCCAACACTCATTAGAGTGTACACTTAAAACTTAGAGAATGGTATCAGGTATAAATTATGCTCCAGTAAATCAGGGAAAATATGTATGCATACTTTGTACATATTCATGTGTTATATAACTAAAATTCTGAAAGGTCTTCAAAAATAAAAAGATTCCATTTAAAGTGATATATTCTGCTCAATTTTCTTCTGATTTTAAAAGAATTTTTTTTTGTTTTTTTGGGGGGTTTTTTGGTGTTTTTGTTGGGGGCATTGTTTGTTTGACCTCTACCCCAGGTACTAAAGGAAGTCTGCTTAGGCTACATCATGTACAATTCATACCTGAATTAATAAATGTGAGCGAGGCTCACTCTCCCCTTCCTATGTGGGGTTTTCAGGGTCTATAGAACTGCATTTCCTAGTAATGAACACAGGCTACATTTATTGTAGCTGCACATGACTTACGTGATGGAGAAAGTCTAAATTAAGTTTAACAAAGGAAACAGTTCACTTGGGGCAGAATCTTCACAAATCTCACCCAGTGGCACCACTTGTTGTGGTCTCTTCTTTTCCATCTCCCTTAGGAGTAATTACCCAAGTTCAGCTTTCTGCTCACCTGCCTCCTCGTGTCAGATTTGGCATCTCTATTGCAAGATAATTGCCGCCTGGAATATTCAATTAGTTTTTAATTAAATATTGCTCATTAATATAACTGCAAGACAATAAAACATGTCATTTGATTAGCCAAAAATTCAAATATAAATTACATTCATTTTTATGCCAGCATGTACTTTACCTAATGAGACATTTGTCACCCTGCTATAAAAAGATTGTATGTGATCTTATTTTCTTTTAAAGACTTTTTTAATACCTGCAAGCCAAGTTTTCAGATTATACATGACAACTCATATTCTTTTCTTTATCTCTATATTAGCTATTTAGAAAAGAAAGTTATATGCATTGGAACATTTTTTATAACAGCAAGTACTTGGATATTACTTTCATCTCTGATTTTAGGTGATGTCACTTTATATATCTAAATTTGTTGTCTGTTGTTATTATATATATTAGGAGATAGGTGTCCTTTAGTTTGATTACATAGTTTTCTGATTATAAAAAATATGTAATTGTTTAAGAAATATTTGAAGATATAGAAAAGGTAATTTACTAATAGGTTGTATTTTCTTCCACTTCTCTTTTCTGAGCAACTTTTTTGTTTTTTGTTCTGTTTTCACAAACTAAATCATAACATATGCTATAATATTTAATTCTGTTTTCTTAATTTAAGTTTATATTGTGACCATGTCCCACATCATTAATTATTGTGAAAACTTACCCAGAAAGCTGCACGGTATTCCGTTATATAGTATTATTATGACTATAATTTTGGGACATTAGGGAGTTTTCCCCGAAATTTTCACTATTCAAGGTAAAAGTAAGGCAAGTACATTTATGCTTAAGGTTTGACCACATCCCTGGTTATTTCCTTAAGACTGATTTCCAGAAAAAGAATTACTGCATCAGGAGCATAAAGGAATATGTGTAGTTTCAGATTCTCATGTCTTACAAGGTATAATCAAGCCTTTTATAAACTCTTCCCAGCCCCAGATGAATGCTGAACCTGATCCTCAGCAGGTAGCTGAGGCTGGCAGCACATGAAGGTTTATTCATTTACAGATTTGGTGCCTGGGCTAGGATGACTGGTATACTTAGGGACCAGGTTGCCATCGCTGTTTCTATGAAGGTTTTGATTTCAGCATACCATGATAATCTCATGGCAGTAGATATTCTCACACGATGGCTGATGCTCAGAACGCATATGCATGAGAGCCAGGCAAAAGTTTAAGTGTTCTTCTATCAGTTAGCCTTGATAAAAATCATAGTGTATCACTTCTGCCATCTTTATAGAGTAAGTCACTAAGTCTTAGAATATATTTTCAACACAAGTGCTAGATTGTTTATTTTAAAATTATGTCAGGTCATGTTTCTTCTTTGTCCCAAACCCTCCATCATCTTCCCATAGCAATGAGAATAAAAGCCAAAGTCCTTACACTAAGTGACACAACATTATACAACTTGGCTTTTGTTCTTCTCTCACTTTATCGCAAATACGACCCACTCCCCAGACTCCTTCTCACTCTGGGCACAAAAACCTCCTTTGTTTTCTTTGAGAGTAACATGTAGCACCTGCCCTCCCTCTGAAGGATTTGCACTGTGTCCTCAGTTCAGGCCACTCCTCCTTCTGCAGATGTCTGTGCAACTTGCTCCTTCTCCTCAGAGCTGTGCTCGTTCGTGGTCTGTCCAGTAAGTCTTCCTTTGTGAGGCTCCATCCCACCCCATACTGTAGCCACTCTTATAGTCTCACTGTAACATTTATGTCCATCCAAAATACTACTGATTGATTGATTGATTGATTGATTGACTGATGTCTTTCTTCACTAGAATATAAGTTCCACAAGGCAGGATTTTCATTTTTTTCCTTGATGTATTATCATGCCTGAATCAGGGCCTGGCATATTATAGGTATTCAATAAACTGTGGTGTGCTGGAAAATTTTGACTGATCAGCTCCCCAAAGCACAAGTAAAACAAAACCCAATTTCCATGGTGTAGGTATGTGGTGTGGTTGAAAAATACAGTGAATGTTTAAATTTTTTTTAATTGTATTACTGTTAAAGACACATTAACCCTCCTCGGAAAGCTCCCCCTCACTTCAAACGCACTTGTCCCACCATCCTTGCCACTTTCCAGAGCAGTTCTTGAAGTCCTTTGCATGAGTGTCTTTAGTTGCACCGAATGGCTGCTTTGATATCCTGAATGAATTCAAAATATTTACCTTTCATAGTCACTTAGACTTTGGGGAAGAGCCAGAAGTCACATGGTGCCAGAGCCCATGAATAAGGTGGATGAAGATACACCAAAATGTTTTACAAGCCTGCCTTTCTGTTGGATGGCATTCAGCAGTATTCAAGGTTTTTCTGATCACACCTCATGAAGATGCACACATAGTATTTTTCAATCACCCTTTGTACTTCTAGCATGGCCGATGTCAGCCTGTATGTCTACACATGGGGCTGGGAAATGTTGGGGAAAATTTGCCCTCATGAGCCATTATAGGTCAACTCTAGCTGTAATATAAAAAGAGTGCACAGTGCACACCTATAATCCCAGCACTCTGAGAGGCTGAGGCAGGAGGATCAAAAGTTCAAGCTCAGTCTGAGAAATTTAGCATCTTAATGAGACCCTGTCTCAAAAGAAAATTAAAAAAAATAATAAAAGGGCTGCAGATACAGCTCAGACTTTGGATTCAGTTCTGGTACTGCAAGAGAAAGGAATTCTAACTTCCAAATGGAGGAAAATACTTTTTCAGATAAACAAAACTGCAGTTTACTTCCCACGAAACCTCATTGATGGAACCTTTGGTAAGAGTAAACCCAGAGACTGCCTAGAGTTTTAAAGCAATGGTAGTAGAGCATAAATTAATAAAATGTACCAATAAATGTAACTAAATATCAAATATAAAAAAATTTAAATCAAGAACTAATTTTTTAACTGTTTGCTAGCTTTCCTTTCCCATGAGCCTAGGGTTTGAACCCAGTGCCTTTTGTATATTAAGGAAGTGTTCCACTCCTGTGCTACCCATCCCCAGCCCAAGGACTAATATTTTTTATATATTTAAAAATGTGACACTAGCCAAGCATGGTGCTATGTACCTGTAATCCCAGTACTCTAGGAGGCTGAGACAGGAGGATTCAAATTTGAGCCCAGCCTGGAAAACTTAGCAACTTAGCAAAACCTGTCTCAAAATAAAAAAATAAGCCAAACATGGTGGCACATGCCCATAATCCCAGCACTCAGGAGGCTGAGGCAGGAGGATTGCTGTGAGTTCTAGACCAGCCTGGGCTACATAGTGACCAGGCCAGCCTGAACTACATAGCAAAACCCTGTCTCCAAAAACCAAAAATAAAAATAAAAAGGGGTTGGACATGTAGCTCAGTGCAAAGCACCTAGCTTTAATTCTGAATACCCCCCCCAAAAAAGTGATACTGAAACTCTAGACAACAAAAAGAAGAAAGGCTAAAAGAAGAAAGGGTTCAATGATAAAGAAACTACTGATGTGATCTTTGTCTTACTTAGGAGTTGGATAGACATCTTGAATGTTTAAGAATAACCATTAAATGTCTGAAAAAATCAATCTGTATTTGCCAAACCCCCATTGTGAAAAAACAGACTAGAAAGCTTTGCATTCCATTATACAGGGAGACAAGGAAAAAGGGTAATAAGAAACAATATGAAATAAAAAGGAAAAAATAATTTACAAAACATACAGTTTAAATGCTTTTACTTATTGACAGAAATATGTTTTTAATCCAACTTTATATCCAATACACATTCCTAAATGAAGACAACAGAGAGGCTGAAAATGAATGGATGAAAAGCTACACTAATTTTAGTTAAAGAAAAAAATGACAAATGGAATATATGAATTTACTTATTTTGAAATCCTATTAAAATGATGTTTTTAAGATCTAAATTTTACAAAAACAAAGAATGGTAAACAAGACATTAGTTGTAATTTTATTAGTATATGTTTGTAGTACATGCTGTTTACAATCATCTTGGGCAGTGAGTACATGTACATAATACAACTGGTTTCTTTTTTTAATCCCCTTCCCTCCCTTCTCCCTCCCTCCTCATTATTCTCCATTTTCATTCTTGTTGATATTACTAACCTTAGATCATGTTTATGGCATATAATGCTTACATTCATTGAGATTATTAGGGCACTGTACATGGCACATCTTTATTTATTTCCCTTTCCCCTCAAGTAAAATAACTTGATCACCCTCACACCACCCCCTCCCTCACCTCTCTAGGTATATTTTGAAAGCTGTAAAGCAAGTAGATTCTCGGTAATTGACTTTGCTGATAGTAAAGAAATCATAAAATCAACGTGATTTACACACAGACTTAAAAGCCTTAGGTTTTGGTGGCACCAGGGATCTCTGGAATTGGGTAAAATAATGAAAACTGTACTGCAGATAGAAAGATGGGCTGAATGTGTTTAAGAAGTAGGTCCCCAGGTACTCTTATTAGGTTGCTTTGAGGATTTTACTAGTGATGTATGTAAAGCACACAGAGAAGTGCCAGACACTAAAATAGTGTTCTGCAGGTGTTTGCTATAGCTCCATAGTGGAAAGTTAATAGATAATTCTATGAAAAATAGTGGAGAAAAAGCGGTATACACATATTAAAATGTAGAGGTTAATACTAAACAATCATCTAAAAGAATGTAAAGTTATTTTACTTGAAGGGAATAAAATGGGGGTTACCAGTTTTATATAACAAGCCTTGTAGAATATTTAACTCTACTGTTTTGTTAAAATTAAAATTTTTAAAAAACACAGAATAAAAGGCAGACATGCTAACAATTAGAAGATAGTGTTTCTACTTACAATGTTTTTGAACCAGATGTGTGGGAGGTTTTCTCCAATTCTCCTCATACTAACTGGATAGCCTGCAACTAAACTAACAATTTAAATAACCAATAAGACTTAGTCCACACTCCACAGAATTACAGCTCAGTCCCAGAAGTCTTCCCCAATGCCAATGCCAAATCCAGTCACCCATCCTTCTGACCAGTCAGCTTTAAAACTGGGTGTTCCCATAACTCCTAGGTTTGATAATTTATTAGAACTTTGCTTACTATTGCTGACTTACTATGAAGGATTCAATTCAGAAACAGCCAAATGGAGAGAACTATTTGTGCCTGCCATATTGCATAGCACAGTTCTGATCTCTGTTTTAGAAAATTGTTTCGTATAACAGAAGAAGGAAAACTGTCAATCTAGTAATAAGGCTTTAAAAACCCCAATACCAAAACCAAACAAGAACGCTAGAAAAGTATGTGTAGCCAAATCTCAAAACATAGATGGAATATTTAAAATAAAATATGAAATTTTATATGAAAAAAGTAAAGGTCAAGAACATCTAAGTCAATTTGAAACAAAGAAAAGAATAAAACTTGCTCTACCAGACCTTAAAATTTATTTTAAAGCTATGATAATGAGATCGTGTGACATTGGTGCAAAAGTAGCAATTAGGCTAAATGAACAATAAAGAGAACATCCTATGTGACAACCATACCATTGCAAAGCAGAAGGTAAGAACGTCCTATTCAATTTATGGTGCTAAGACATTTGTTGTCCATAATTTTTAAAAAGTGAGTTAGATCCCTACTTTATACCTCCCACAAAAATACTCCAAATATTTTAAAGACCAAATATGAGAAATGAAATTTTAAAACTTTATAAGAAAATATAACTTTTTTGAAAGCGTTTCTTAGACAAGTTTTCATAAACAAGATTCTAAAAAGCTCAAATAAACCCACTCGAGAAATTTTGATTAAATTTTGCTATACTAAAATGTAAAGCTTCTATAAAACAGAAAACATTGCACAAGATTTAAAAATAATTCTCAGCCCAGAAGAAGATATTTGTGGTGATAAAACTAACATAAATAAAGAACTGGGGCACACAGAAGTACACAAAAATCAATTCTGAAAAACACAAAAATCCAACAGAAAAATGAAGAAAGAATATAAAGAGAAAAAGTGTCACACACCTAAAAGTCATCACACATGGCTATTAAACATATGAATAAATGGTGAACCTCACCACTGGTCAGACAAATACAAAAGAAAATAATGACATAATAGTGATACTCATCAGATTAGTGAAATTTATTTTGATTATTCCAGGAATCAATTGAGAATATGAATCAATAGAAATTCTTCAACACTGCATATGAGAGTAAGAATTTGAACAATTTGAAAATTGCCTTTAGAAGGCAATTCTTTAACAAGTATCTAATAAAATTTATACTGTGCAGACCCCATCATCCAACAATTGCTCTTCTAGATAATATTCTCTAGGGACTCTCCTTGTCTATCACAGAGGCCAATTTAGCTCTCGCATTTTTGTCCTCCTTTGCTTGACTCATTAGCGTGAATCTAGAGGAGGCTCCAATTCCTCAACTCCAAAGTACATCAAGATATATCATAGTGTTTGCTCATACAAATACAAAAACAGCTTCCTGAAATTATGCCATTGCCTAACAAAAGTTTCTATAGTTATTATGTTTAAAATAGCATGATTCCTCTCTAACACAAAAACAAATTCTCAGCTGTACACAGGATGTTCTCCAAAACAGACAACATATTGGCTCATAGAACATGCTTCAATAAATGCAAGTAATTGAAATTATCCCATTCATATTATCAGAGCATAGTACAATATAATTAGAAATCAATGGCAAATAAAAACCCACAAAAACTTCATAAACATACAGAAATTAAATAACACCATTCTTAACAACCAATGAGTCACAGATGAAATTAAAGAAGAAATTAGACAGTTTCTATAGTTAAATGAAAATGCCAGTGCAATATACCAAAACTTATGGGATGCAATGAAAGCAGTCCTATGAGGGAAATTTATAGCACTGAATTCCCATATCAGAAAAACAGAGACAGCTCATATAACCTAAGGTTGAGCCTCAAACTTCTAGAAAAGGAAGAGCAAGTAAAGCCCAAAACTCATACAAGGGAGAAAATTATAAAGATCAGAGCAGAAATTATTACAATGGAAACTAAGAAAATGATACAAAGAATCAATGTATTGAAGAGTTGGTTCTTTGCAAGGTTAAATAAAATTGACAAACCCTTAGCCAACCTTATCAAAAAAAGGACAGAAAAGACTCAAGTCTGTGTAATTAGGAATAAATGAGTGAAATCACAAGAGATCCTGCAAGAATCCAGAAGATCATCAATACCTACTTCGAGAAACTGTGTTCTAATAAGATGGAAAACACAAAAAATGGGTGGATTCCTAGATACATATGAATTACCAGAGCTGAATCAAGAAGATATAAAAATTCTTAGAAACCAATATTAGTCAATGAAATTGAAGATGTGATTAAAAATCTACCAACAAAAAAAAAGCCCGGGTCCTGATGGATTCACTGCTGAATTCTACAAGACATTTAGAGAAGACCTAACGCCACTACTTCTCAAACTCTTTAATGAAATTTAAAAGGAAACAACACTCCCAAATTCATTCCTGGAAGCAAGCATTACCTTGATACCAAAGCCAGAGAAGGAGCCAACCAAAAAAGAGAACTACAGGCCAATCTCCCTAAGGAGCATAGATGCAAAAATCCTCAATAAGATACTGGCAAACAGAATGCAGCAAATCATCAAGATTATACTCAGTGACCAAGTAGGATTCATCCCACTTGATGAAGGGATGGTTCATTATACACAAAATGATAAATGTAACACACTGTATTAACAGAGCCAAGGACAAAAACCACGTGATCTTCTCAGTAGATGCAGAAGAAGCTTTTGTCAAAGTCCAACATCCATTCATGATAAAAACATTACAGAAAATTGGAATAGAGGGTCTTTATCTTAATCTGAAAAAAGTCTCTATGACAAACCAACAGCTAACATCATACTAAATGGACAAGAGCTGAAAGCTCACTCTAAAATCAGGAACAAGACAAGGATGTCCACTATCATCACTCTTATTCAATATAGTTCTGGAAACTTTAGCCAGAGCACTTAGACAAGAGAGAGAAATAAAAGGAATAAGGATAGGAAAGGAAGAATTTAAATTATCATTATTTGCTGATGACATGATACTCTACATAGAAGACCCAAAAACTCCACCAAAAGTCTCCTAGAGTTAATAGCCAAATTCAGTAGTATAGCTGGATACATAGTCAAGACTCAAAAAGGAGTAGAATTCCTGTACACAAATAACAAACTCACCTACAGAGAAATTATGGAAACAACACATTTTGTAATAACATCCAAAAAAATGAAATACCTAGGAATCAACCTAACAAAGGAAGTAAAAGACCTCTACATTGAAAACTACAGTACTCTGAAAAAGGAGATCAAAGAGGATATTAGAAAATGGAAAGACATCCCTTGTTCTTCAGTAGGAAGAACCAATACATTGAAAATGGCCATACTTACAAAATCATTATACAGATTTGATGCAATCCCAATCAGAATACCAATAGCGTATATCACAGAATTAGATAAAACAATACTAAAATTCATTGTAACCAGAAGAGACCTAGAACAGCAAAAGCAATTCTGGGAAACAAAGACAAGGCAAGGGGTATCACAATCCCTGACTTGAAAATACACAAAAAAACTACTGTGATTTAAAAAAAAAAAAAAAAAAAAAAAAAACAGACCCAAGGATCAGTGGAACAGATTAGAAGATGTAGAAACAACTCCAAATACATTCAGCCACCTTATCTTTGACAAAGTTGCCAAACACCTTCACTGGAAGAAAGATAGCCTCTTTAATAAATGGTACTGGAAAAACTGGCTCTCTACATGCTGAAGACTAAAACTAGACACATGTCCATCACCATGCACTAAACTAAAGTCAAAATGGATCAAAGATCTAAATATTAAAACAGAAACACTAAGTCTGCTGGAAGATAGAATAGGTAGAATTCTTGAAGACATTGGTGTAGGCAAAGACTTTATGAACAAAGTCCTGATCACACAGGAAATATCACAAGGAATCAACAACTGGGATCTCATTTTGTTTAAAAGTTTTGCACAGCAAAAGAAGCCACAACAGAGCGAAGAGACAACCCACAGTGTGGGAAAAAAATTTTGCCAGCTGCTCCTCAAACAAAGGACTAATATCTAGAACACATAAAGAACTCAAAAAATCAGACAACCCTAATTTGAAGACCCAATCCAAAAATGGACACCTGAGAAGAATACACACTTCTCAGATAAAGAAGTCCAATCAGCAAATAAATGTATGAAAAAATGTTTAACATCACTTGTCATTCAAGAGATGCAAATCAAACCATTCATCTCACTCCAGAAAAAATGAGTATTATCAAGAAATCAACCAATAGCCAGGGATATAGCTCAGCAGCGCAGCGCCTGCCTGGCAAGCACAAAGTCCTGAGTTCAATTCCTGGTACCAAAAAAAAGAAAAGAAATCAACCAATAACAAATGCTGGTGGAGCTGTGGAGATAAAGGAACACTTCTCCACCATTGGTGGGAGTACAGAGTGATGTAACCACTGCGGAAATCAATGTGGAGATTCTTCAAAAAACTAAAACTAGAGATTCCATTTGACCCAGCTGTTTCCCTACTTGATATCTTCCCGAAAGAATATATGCACACCCATGTTTATAGTGGCACAGTTGGTAATAGCTAAATCTTGGAAACAGCCCAAATGCCAATCAATCAATGAATGGATAAAAAAGATTTGGCTCTTTTTTTTTTACTCTACCATAAAGACATTTAAGCTTGAGATATTTCTAACTAATTGGATGCACCTTGAGACCATACTCTTAAGTGAAATAAATTGGATACACATGTGTAAATACTGCCTGCTTTCTCTGGTGTAAGAAACTGAAAGTGTAAGGACCAAAATATATAATAGGTATGGCAAAATGGGAAGAAAATGTTTAAATGGGAGCTAGAAAAAGGGAAGGGCAAGGGGAAATGAGGGCAGGGACAAGAAAAAAAGGGAATAGAAAGAAAAATGGAAACAAAGCTTTTATAAATAAGGAGGGGAACAGGAGCTGAAGGGAGGGAAGGGGAATGGGAAAAAAAAAGAAGCAAGATATATCATGTACAGGTATAAATCCCTATGATGAATGTTATCATTATGTATATCTGAAATGTACCAATTTTTAAAAATTTAGGAGAATGTGTAGGGCAAAGTTCCCAGGACAGAAGCCACAGGGAGTTATAAACAGGGAACCAAATGTGCCTATTTGTATTTAAATATATCTAGTCAGGAATCCCCAAGGCCTCAGAAACTCTGGCTAGTAATTTACTAGTGATTTTTGTAGCTGCCAATAGAGATTGCTAGTCAAACAAAGCTTTCCAGAGTCAGTGGATGGCATCACTGGCCATCTGTGACAAGCCAGGCCACTAAAAAGTTTGTTTGGATCAGGCTGGAGGGCCAGGTTGCATCAGCAGCAGACAAGACCTGGAGAAGCAATACTACTGACTTCTTTTCTCTGGCAAAGAATTTACCATGTGTCAGTTCCCTTGTAACCCTGACATTTCTAGGTGCAGTGGAGTTAAACGGATCTAGAAATGGAGCTACATCAATGGGCAAAATGAGAAATATGTTCTTACAGAACTGGCAAAGTCAAAGCTAAAGTAGACAGTGCCCTCATGTGGAAAAAAAAATCTTTCAAAGAAAACAAACTCCTGTGGGTGACCTGCAGCTTAGTGGTTTACAAAAATATGCCAGAGGTAGGTTTTACTCCACAAATGAGACCTGGCTGACAATCTTCCACAGTCAAAGATGGCTAAAATTCTGAAGCCAAATACAACATGAAGTATTACCCCCAAAGTACAACAGCTATAAAATTTAAACTCAAGAAGTTGTCTAGGATCCAACCAAAGTAGCCAACTTCTTTTTGTTGTGGTTGTTGTTGTTGGAATTAAACCCAGGGAATACTGAGCTACATCCCCAGGCCGTTTTTTGTTTTTGTTTTTGTTTTTTTTTGCAAATAGGATCTCATAAGTTGCCCAGGCTTGCTGTTAGGGTTCACTAGAGAAACAGATTTACTATAATATGTATATATGATCATATAAATGGTTTACAAGGTAGGCTTATGGTGGCCATCTGCAGAATCAGGGATGAAAGAATGCAAAATGGCATCAGCATGCTGGAGAGCCAGAGCATCCAGTCAAAGGCTGAAGGCTTGGAGCTCCCTGCAGCCATGGTGTGAGTCTGTCTTGGAAAATCCAAGGGTCTGCCTTGGAAGGTTGAAGAGTCTATGTTGAAAGCCTGAAGGAACTGAAGACAAATGTCCAAAGGCAATGGTGAAGACCTGAGTACCTCTGAAGAAGAAAGAGAGAAGGCTTCTTTCTTTTTTCTCTTTTTATTCTGTCCAGGCTATAAGCCTGTTGGTTGATGCCGCCCACATCCTAGGCGGGTCCTACCTCCTCAGTTTGCAATCTATGTGTCAATCATGCACAGACATACCCAGAGCTTTACTAATATGCTAGGCAGTTCTGACTCATCAAGTCAAGTAGACATATCACAATTGACAAACACAATTTACCCCTGTCAACTTGACAACCACACGTCTCCTTAAACCATGCTTAGTCTCCAAATAAAATAGCAAGTTCATAATTACACCTAACATGATACAACTCTCCTGCATAGAAATGGAAATGCACTAATTCCTTCCCCATAATAGAAGCCAAAGTTTTTCTTTGGGTTATGCTTACTGCTCTCCTAACATTCCACAACTTAAACATTATAATATAGATTTAACAATAGTTAAGAACCAATATTAAGTCTATGAATATTATGTTACAAAGAAAACAAAGATGCCCACTTTATGTGTGTGTATATGTGCAAGCATATTAACAAAAAAGTACAGGCCGGTGAGATGGCTCAGCGGCTTAAGCGCCTGCCCGGCAAGCGCGAGGGCCCGAGTTCAACTCCCGGAACCCACATACGAAAAACGGGCCGGTGATATCACTCAGCGGCACGGGCGCCTCCTGGCGCGCCAGGTCCTGAGGTCGACCCCCCGGTACCCACAAAAAAAAAAAAAAGTACAGAGATATTCATGACAATTACAATCCTCATTTGTGAACCTGGTTATGAGGTCATAGTTGGTGTTTATACCTACCCTTTTATACTACCCATTATATATTCTCTCGGCCTTCAATAAGTATCTCAGAGGGTTTTGATTCTTTACCTAACACAGTGACATATACCTTCACTCCTGAAGATCCTGCACTATTTGTCACCCTGTCTGGATTGGGTTGTTATAGTTTACCATTGACCTTAATAACAGGCCTTGGTAATACCAGAAAGCACCCTAAGACATCGCCTGTACTCCAAATACAACCTCATTTTCCTCCACTGCTGACTAAAAGTCTAATTTCCCCTTGCAATCACTCCTGCCAACACCATAACTCCTTTTTAGCTTGTTCAAAATTATCAGAAGGAAGTCTTAGCTTCCAGTTCAGTGGAATCATTGTGCTTCCTGGCACAAGCCCCACCTTGGACCTAAGACTTATAGGCCAGTAGAAGATAACATCACAATACCAGGAAGCAAAAATTTTGCTAGTGGATCATTAGAGGTAATGGTGAGTGGTACTAGTACCACATCCACCCCTTGATTCCTGGACTGTGAATCCTGGCTATGGGAGAAACAGTACCTTATCCTGGTAACTGGATGCTTTTCCAAAGCATATATAAACTTCTGGAGAACCTTGCCCCAGCTTTGCAAGGTATTTCTATATAGCTGGCACTGTACTTGCATCTCCAAAAGACAATTACACATTTTTATCTATCCAGCTACTTTTGGGTAGTGAGGAACTTGGTAAGACCGGTGAATTCCATGAACATGAGCCCACTGCCTCATTTCATTAACCATGAAATTCATTCCTTGGTCAGAAACAATGCTGTGTGGAATACCATAATGGTGCATGAGGCATTCTATAAGTTCACAGACGGTAGTTTTAGCAGAAGCATTACATGAAAGGGGGGCAATTCCATAACCAGAATCAGTGTCTATGCCATAAAGACAAAGCACTGCCCTTTCCATGATGGGAGTAGTCCAATATAATCTACCTGCTACCAGGTCACAACTTGTCACCACAGAGAACAGTGTCATGTCAGGGACTCAGTGCTAGTCTCTATCATTGCCATATTGAGCATTCAGCAGCGGCTGTAGCCAGATGAGTGGAAGTCCATGTTGCTGAATC
Organism: Erethizon dorsatum; assembly: GCA_028451465.1. NCBI lineage: Eukaryota > Metazoa > Chordata > Mammalia > Rodentia > Erethizontidae > Erethizon > Erethizon dorsatum. The sequence goes on from CM051824.1 coordinate 23,143,120, forward strand.
CATGCATAGCCTCCATCCATACCACCATGGCCACTTTGTTCATGAGCCCATTGGGCAATAACAAGGGAGGTAAGGGAAAAGTTGACTGCTATCCACAGAAAGAATCATCCTATCCATTTAATTAAAGTCCTCTCCTGCGGAGCTCACCTTTTGTAAGCATTTACATGGGACACGAATATCTTTACATCCTTTTCCCATATGGAAAGGTCTAGTCACATAACTCTTCCTCAAATATTTTTTCACTAATTTTCCAGGCATGTTCCTTCCAAGTCCTTGACTATCCAGCCAGACCACTGGCTACAGCCCATGAATCAGTATGTAGTCCCACATCTGGCCATTTTTTCTTCCAAGCAGAATGTATAAGCAGACGCACTGACTGAAGTCTTGCCTACTGTCCTTCACTACTGTCCTTCAGAGATGTCTTGAAAAAGAACTGTACTGCTACAGCTGTCTACTTCAGGTGGTGCTGGCATAAGGTGCAGAACCATCTGTAAACCAGGCCCTAATTTTCTCTTCGTCTGTCAACTGATCACACAGTATACCCTGCGAGGCCATAGGTGCATGCTGGAAGACAGAAGACAGTAGAGCAAGAGTAGGAATAATGGGTATTTGGGCAACTTCATGTAACTTACTTGTGCCTTCCAAATCTGCTTGAACCCACCTACGTTTAATGATGGACTATTGCTAAACGTGTTTAACTTAATGACTTGGTAGGTCTGAGAGTACCCAGCTCACGATGGGCAGCTCAGGTCTCATGGTAGCCTGGTGTCCCATGGTCGTGTGTACAGTTTCCACAAAGGTGCAGTAGCAGGACAGGCACTGTTTTTCAAAGGGAGAGTAGTTATCTACAGATGATGACAGAAATTTGCCCCAAAATCCTAAGGTCCTCAACTGTGATTCGAGGCTACAAATAGCATCCCTATCTACCACTGACACCTCAAGTACTATCGGACCTGCTGGATCGTGTGCCCCCAGTGGCAGAGCAGCCTGCACAGCTGGCTGTTGCAGAGCCTTCTCTTGCTCTGGATTCCATTCAAAGCCAGCAGCTTTTCAAGTCATCCTAGGACTTTTTATTTTTTTTATTTTGAGACAGATTCTAAGTTGCCCAGTCTGCCCTTGAACCTCTGTTCCTCCTTCTTCAGCTTCCCAAATAACTGGGATTAGTAGTGTGCACCACTGCACCTGGCTCTAAGTTATTGAAAAAAGTAAGTATAACATCTAGTTAATAGAAATTTTTCCTGGGCCTCCCCCACTAATTAAAGATGAATTTGCAAAAACAAAAAGGGAGGAGGAGTTTGAAAAGATTCCTAATTATTAATTCTCCACTAGAATTTCCACTTATCTCACGGGTCTCTATAGCCTACCCATCCCCAAGCTTAGAGCAACCTGGTTTTCCAAGCCCAGCAGTGTTTTTCATTCCCTCTCCAGGTTTGCCAGGAACAGTGGTGTTTGGGTGTACAGGGCACTGAGTCAGGCCTTTGGGTGAATGTGGGTCACCTGCAAAGAGAGTAGGGGATCTCTCTGGAAGGAGAAGCAAAGTTGTGAGGATCAGAGAAGAGAGTCCAAACTTCCTTAGAACTGGAGTCTCTCCCTGTTCTCTAGCAGCTCTGTAGCAGGTCATGCCAGCGAGGTAAACAAGCTGGAATCTGTACCATGGAAAACAGCAAACTCAATGAATCAGGGCTTTTCTACTGGAGTGCTAGATGTTACATATTTATCAGCACACTAGTGCTCCCCTTTTCTAAGTACTCTCACTCTCTTGTTCTTGCTTCCCTTACTCTTCACCACCATACATTCCTTCTTTTCTCCTATCCCATGGGCTGTAATTGCAAACTCACATCCATTCTAGACTCCCTGTTCCATCAGACTGCTGTGCTGTTTACACCCTTAACAACTTATCCTTGTCCCATCTGAAACTCCTCACCCATGAATCCATTAAATGTATGCCTTTTTCTTCTTCTCATGGCACTGAAGCATTGCTGGAGAAAATCGCACAGCCCTGAGTGTTGGAATCATTTAAGTCTGTGGTATACAGTCTTACAGTCTCTTAACTGCTTCTTGGAAATCTATTTACTGTGCTTGGTCACTTAGCTCTTCTGAAACTTATCCACTTTCCCAGAGTTGGTTATTCTCTACCACTCTTCCCCCACACACCTTCTACGTGTAACCTCACCTCCTATTTCAAGAGGAAAAATTAAAATAGCACAGAAATTCTCCCAACTTTTTAAAGGTCAGCCACCAAGAGTATTTATGCCCACATTACATAATATTTTCCCTCTTATTCTAATTAAAAATTTTTCCCTTCTCCTTTCCTTTTTTTTCTTTTACTGTAATTCAATTTCTTTAGCTATTTATCATCTCCATCGTGGCATATAAACCCATTTAAATCTACACATTCCTAGTTACCTCCTAGTTCTCTCTCCAGAGAAAAATTAGTTTAAAATTGTGTCTACTGTGTCTGCCACGTTTTCCTATTACCTTTCAATGACTAGTATAACACTGATTGGAAGAAGCAGTAACAGCCTCAGTGACTCTAAGGTGGATCCTGAAAACTGCCATGTGTGTTGTATTAACTTGAATGATTTGAAATAGCCAATAAGCAACTACTTTTGACTTACAAAAATGCAGTTTTGACTCATTCATTCTGTCCATATCCTCCAGCCACAGACTTCCAGGAATATACCAGCAGTTGAGCAAGCTGGGTTTATTGCCCATTGAGATGTGGGAGAATGCACACCATTGAGAACTGTGGGATATCTCAATGGGAAGATGTTAGAAAACATTATATGACTTGAGTTTATCTTGGATGATTGATGGAAGGAGTTATGGAAACAGCAGGAAACTTTCAATTCTATCATTGGGTATCTTAATAAATCTCATCAGAGAAGACTAAAGTTAACACTGTAATTGGGAAAGGAGCAATCATCACTCATATTATTCAAGGTAAGAGGACATTTGATAAATTTTGTGTTTTAAACAATATTTATGGACATGATTATAGAATGGTCTTGGCTTTTATCTTGATCCATCATGGGCACAGAATGTCTTTGTTGGATGTTGGTGTTCTATGAAATTGTGTCCATCGGAAGAACACACAGTTTCGCTAACAATGATAAGTCAGCAGGCGACAACATGATGGCTTGATGGGAGTGTCAAGCTAGCTTCTGGACACCAGAAACTGTTCTCTCAATCCAATTTTCCCTTTCTTTCAATCCCATTCTTAACCAGGGAAAAATGATATCAGGTTTTCACCATTGCTGAGATGGCTGTATGTATAAACATGAGAAGGTTGTCCAGAAGATAATCGACAATTGAATTGAGACTAACTCTCCCATCTCCTTTGTCATAGGATGTTTTTAAATCATCTGACATAATAGTGATTGTGCAGTAACAATTAAGACTGTGGACAGGCTATACTAGCCAACTACAGGAAAAGTAATAACCTGAAAAAATTATTATTCCTTCACCTTTACAATAAGTCTCAAAGCCAGGGGGCAAGAACATAAAATTCAGATAATGAAAACCTGTCCCCAGATCCACCTGAGGCCATTTAAGGGAGTCAGGTAGATTTTTATTTTAACTTGGTCATAATCTGTTCTACTTGCCCTCTAGTATATAAGCACATAAAGAAGTGATTGTTACAGGATAAATGTTTTCCTTGACTTGTTCAGGCTAAATCAAAAGCTATAGCTCTCCATGATAACTCTGCCTAATTAATTTAAATTTAAACTGGTTTATGAGGTTTCTGGAGAAGAAACCGTATGATTTATATATTAAGTTTTTCTAAGTTCAACTTTTCCAGTGCTTTTTGTTTTGTTTTGTTTTGATTTGATTTGGCTGCTGTAGAAGTTATAGCCCATATAGGAGGCATAAAGAAAGAATTAATTTCCCCTACAAGGAGGTTTTCCAAATAGCTTGCACCAACCTCTTTGAGGAGTTTTCTGGGCATTGCAGTGGTACTTTTGCATATCAGAAAATCTCTAAGAATTATCCTGAATATGCACGTTAACTTTCTGTTTGGCGGGCAGGGGCAAGCTGGTGTTCACAAAAGCAGTACTCTAGTAGGTGCAGATTGTATTGAGAATGTACAATAGAAAAAAACAGGCTGATTTTTTTGTCCCTCCAGTCGAGCAGATTCCTTAGATGGGGCAAAATATTTCCTGAAAAGCAGGTTGATATTTCTCTGAAGAGAACATAATGAGTGCTGTGGAAAGAGTAGCCCTTAAATTAATTCTCATTCCTGAAAGACTAGATTTTTCTGATATAGTAGTAATGACTTTAGGAAAAGCTAATGGGAAGTTAAGGTTTAATTTTTATAATACTAAATAAATGTTGGAATTAATGATATGAGAAAAATTTAAGTTAAAGAAAGTCTTAAAAATGACAATCTACTTTTTTGAAGTGTCTGATGGAACAGTTATCAAATTTCATCAGCAGATAGTAAAATTATAGCCATAGCTATGACCTGAGAAAAACATCAGAAAAGTTTTTTTCTTAAATGTCCAAAGATTATAAAAAGTCAAAAGTAATAGAATAAAAATAAGAGAGAACATATTGAACACATTTTTATTTAGTTAATGGGATCAAAATATAACAATAGGTAAAACTGATGGTAAAGGAAAGGCAAATAGATTATGAAAAATCTGAAAATTAATCTTGCCCATTGTCTTGGATGGAAGATGCTTCTTCTGGGCAATGAGTTCCTAAGGATCCTAAATGTAAGTGCTATGAATGCAAGAGCCATCCAGTTGACAGCAGAAAATATCGCACGTCTTTTAAGTTGGGATCAACCCACTGGTGCTTTAGTGGTGTCTTAACATTACCAGGAAAGGCCTATTCCACCACAAGTCGAGGCCAGTTTCTCTCTAATGTCCTTTAGAAAACTAAATATCCAGATTTCCAATCATGTAGATTCTATTTAAGAGGATGTTTTAGAAATATAGCTTGTTGGTGGTATTAGAGGCATTATATTAATTTCTCATGATGTTTAGTCACATCACAGTCAAAGAGTAGAATCTAGGATTGTAAGTAATGCCCAAAGGCATGACACAGCCTGATTTTAACTGAGAGGGATCTTATGGTCCCTAGAGTGGATTGATCTTATTGCCATCAAGGCTAATGGTAATAATTTGGTTCTCGGGTACTTGAGGTTTCTTTGTGATTTGATAGTTATACATAGTTTTAGGATCCTCTGAATTCTTCCCATTTTTTCTGAAGTTCATAGATGATAAGAAAAGTGGAGATTCTGAATAAATGGTACAGATGGACTGGTGCAGAGTAAAACTCAGAAGTACTTTGGTTCACTCTGAAGATTAAGTGGAGAGAGTGAGTGGCTAGAGAGATGAACAAAGCAGACATCCAAAGATAAGATACAGAAAGAGAGCCAGGCATGGTGGTACATGCCTGGAATCCCAGCTCCTGAGCACGCTGAGAGAGGAGGCCAGGCTGATTAGCAAGACCTTGTCTCAAAATACACTTTTTTTAAATGGATGGGGAATATAGCTCAGTGGTAGAGCATTTGCTTAGCAATGGCAAAGCTCTGGATTCAGTCCCTAGTACAGAAGAGAAGAGAAGAGAAGAGAAGAGAAGAGAAGAGAAGAGAAGAGAAGAGAAGAGAAGAGAAGAGAAGAGAAGAGAAGAGAGAGGAGGGGAGGGGAAGGGAAGGGAAGGGACGGGAGGAGAGGAGAGGAGAGGAGAGGAGAGGAGAGAAGAAGAGAGGAGAGAAAATTAGAGTCTAATTTCCAGTTTAAGTCCTCCCAAAGTCTGCCCATGTTCCTATTCACAAGATATCCTGTATTCTTATAACAATGTCTCCATTTTTTAGTTTTGTTTAAATAACTTATATTTTATCGAAGTTGTCATAAGTTGATTATCAATGAAAATAATAATGTCCACGATTCAAAATACATACAATATGCTTAAACATTATATGGCTACATATAAAACTTATGAGAAATACTAATTTGTCACTATTGGGGGATGCTATCAAACAACTTATTACTTTGAAAACTGATAAATAGAAAAGAATGAACATTTGTCATACGTAGATGATATCACCAAGTAGCCCATTATTAGAGGAGCATTTTCACTTTTAAAAAGATATTCCGGGTGCATGTCTACAGTCCCCACTACTCAAGGGCTGGCACAAAAGGAGTGAGCCAAGGAGTTCAAGATCAGCCCAGGCAATATAGCAAGACCCTGTTCTCAAAAAACAAACAAACCAGGAAGTATTTCAAATAGTAAATTTAAAGGAGTGGTAGAATTAGAATACCACCATTTTTTAAGTCCCAGTGAATTATTAGATCTAGATATTAAGTATTAATGTGGCGCACACACACACAGAGAAACAATTTGATATTGTCATTTTTTACAGTACTAGATATTAGATATTAAACCTAGAACCTCATGCATGCTAGGCAAGTACTCAACCACTGAGAGCAGGGCTTTGTTCTCAACCCTTTTTAAAAATTTTATTTTGAGACAGAATCTCACTAAATTGCCCAGGGAAGTCTCAAACATTTGCTCCTCCTGCCTGATCCTCCTGAGACGCTGGGATGACAGGTCTGTGCCACTACACCCAAACATCAGATGCATTTTTATTAAAGAAATAGCACTCCCTATACAGTAGTCATAAAAGTTGAACTTGAATCTAAGCAAACTGCTACTTAAAAGAAAATATAGGAGATAGAGAAGTGTGTTATAAATGACATCATGTAAATGCAATCAGCAAAACCACAATGTGGAACGAATCTTCATTTTGTTCAACAAATAAATTGCAAGAATGCACGAGGGAAGTGAGAGCAAGACTGAAGAGAAGGAGAAAGATTATTACAGATTTTTAAAAGTTTGAAAAGGCTATCGATTAATCCCATCACTGGGCCTCATTTATATCATGCTTCAAACATTTAAAAATGTTCAGAGAAAATTACAAATTTGAACACTAACTAGATATTTTATGATATTAAGGATTGTTGTTAATTGTTTTTGTGTGATAATTATATTGTCATTATGTTTACTTTATAAAATAGTCTTTACATGTTAGAGATGCTTGAAATATTTATGTATCAAACATCGTATCTGTGATTTTTTAAAAAGAGTGTATAAAAAGAGAAGTGGATGGAGCAGAGATTAATCGAATTGTCTTTGAGACAAATTGCCAAAGCTAAGTGATAGAAGTGCATTTAATATTTCTGTCTAATTAATATATGTGTTTGGGAGTTTTCAATAATATGATGTTTAATCAAATTAGATCAACTGAGTATCTATATGAAAAAAGTAAAATTTGTCTGACATTTCACTTGTGTTAATCAGTTTTTCATGACCATAACAAAATCTGGGACAAATTAACTTAAAAAGAGAAAAAGAGTCAAATGGCTCCTTTATTTAGGCGCACAGTTGTGGGGATTTCATTCCATTGAACTTGGCCCTGTTGCTTTGGGCCTGTCCTGATACCACACTCCATGATCAGCACATTTAATGGAGAAGGCCTGTTTGCATAATGAAAAGAACAAAAGAAAGAGAAAGACACCAGTGTCCTACAATCCCATTGAAGGCATGCTCACACTAGACCCCACTTCTTAAAGGTTTTCCTCACCTTCAATGACATCAAACTGAGGACCAAACCATTAATACATGGGCCTTTGGGAGACATTTAAGATACAAAGAATAGCATCACTCTGTACCAGAATAAATCCATAGGAGGTATATTTCGGGTCTATATACATAACATAATAGCAGAGAATATCTTCTTGACCTTGGACTAGAGAAAGATTCCTCAAATAGGACACATAGAGCACAAATTATAAAGAAAATGTTAAATAAAATATATTATATTAACATATAGAGAGAGATTTCCTTATTTGTAACCAAGGAAACATAAATTCAAAGAACAAGAACATATACCTAGATGGCTAAAACAAAGAGAAAAGAACTGATAATACCAAATGTGGGCAAGGATAAGGAGCCATTACAGAAACCAATACACTGCTGAGAAGTGTGTAAATTTACGTAACTACTATTTGGATGCTGCCACTTTTCCACTAAAGTTAAAAACACACATACCCTGTGATCCAAAAATTCCACTTCCACTAAAGTTAAAAACACACATATCCTATGATCCAACAATTCCACTCCTAAGTTTACATTCAACTGCAATGACACACAAGGAGTAGATGCAAGAATGTTCATCATAACATTATTTGTATTGTGGTAAAAAATAAAATAAAAACTGAAAGCAACCAGATATCAGTAACATTAGGGTAGATAGACTGTAGTACATTCACACAATGGAATATCACACAGCCATAAACATGGACTACCATTACACAGAACTACGTGGAATTATAGCACAAATATATATTAAGCAAAGAAGATAGCGACAAAACAATAAACATGGTATGATTCCATTTACATAAAGTTTAAAAACACAGACAAAACTACAGCATAGTATTTAGGTGTGCATGCTTAGGTAGTAATAACACTGTTTTTAAAAGTATAGCAGTGATTACTGTAAAAGTCAGAATAATATTTTCTTTGTTGGCAAGAATACCAAAATCATTGAACTTAGGTACAAAAGGGATTGCTGACATGTTAACAATGTTCTGTTTCTTGACTTTGGTGGTGTTCTAGTGGGATTTACTTTGTGAAAAGTCCTTGAGCCATATATTTTTGCTTTTTGCGTTTTCCGTGTTGTGTTTTACATTTTATAATAAGAAAAATAAACCTCAAATAATAATCCCCAGTACAGACACTGGGGGAAAAGTTTGAGTTTTTTCAGAAAACTGATTAGTTAGAACAGAAGAATATCTCCAGAACTTTTCCTAGAACTGAGAGAAAAAGGATTCAAAATGAAGAGAGTCACTCATAATTACTCTTGACCCTGTCCTTTGGTGACATCTTTTCTTCTCACTAAATTGCCATGTATACTGATTTTAATTTGATTTCCACTGCACAAACGGGTAGTGATCAATTAGTAGTCACATGACTCCTTTACCTTTCAAAGAATTCTCTGGCAAGGTGTCCTATAGCAGTTAACACTAAGTGTTTAATTTTTTTTTTTTTTTTGTGGGTACCGGGGGGTCGACCTCAGGACCTCGCACGCCAGCAGGCACCCGTGCCGCTGAGCGATATCACTGGCCCCTTTTTCGTATGTGGGTTCCGGGAGTCGAACTCGGGCCCTCGCGCTTGCCGGGCAGGTGCTTACGCCGCTCAGCCATCTCACCGGCCCAGTGTTTCAGTTTTTGCTCCCTGGATTTGAATGTCCATTTCCTCACTTGCTAGCTAGGTAATTTTGACTTGGGAGTTTCTCAGTGCTTGTCTCTCTCTCTGCATGCACACTTAAACACTGTTTCACTGCCTACCAAGATCAGTGCTTTTAATAACAAACTTTTACTAAGACATGAAATCAAAATATTTATCTGTGCTTTTGTTAAATACTATTGGGATCAAGTATACTCTGTTGTCCCTATATTAAACAATATTGGCAGGAATCGTACTTTCCAGTTTTCTGTGCTACCCCACACTGGAACTGAACAAAGGTATTTATTCTTCTAAAGCCTGCTGCTACCAGACAAGACTGTGAGACAACTAAGAACAGAAGGAAGCAGGGAGTTTTTAATCAGTGGCTATAGTCTCAATTATGAAAGAGATAAATTCTAGATATGTGGTCTGCAATATTTTCTCTATAGTATATAATATACTAACACTTAAACTTTTGGAACAGAACTTTATATGTTTTATGACCTTCTGGTCCCAGCATAGGGCTGCTATCATAGTAAGTGCTTGAGAAAAATATGCTGATAAAAAATGAATGTACAATTAGTTCTACCAATTAGTTACATATTTTATAGTAAGTTTCCACAATTTTTTAATTCCAAAGGGAGAGCGATATTTTGTTTATAACCATGACTTTCCAAACTTTTGTCCTCTGAGAAAATTTGAAAATTTTTGGCTTAAAAGAAAAATATATCCTCTGTTCACAGGACAGAATTTTAAAATATCTCTATAATAAGAAAGCAGTTGATTTCCAAAAGATTATTTGACACAATCCTTCTGTAACCAGCATATTTCTCACTAGAGGGAGCTCAGCACCCACAACTAAATTTCAAGACATGCCGAATAAAATGTCATTTCATTTTAGAGTGATACAGTTTCAGTAAATAGGACATGAATTTGCAGAAGTAGGGAATTTTTTATATGACAATCTTCTTCAATTGTTAACCTTTGCAATCCTAAATTACATAACTGGGAATAATTCAATTTAAAGTAACAATCATCCAGCTAATTAATAAGGTAGTATGTTACATAAGTATAGTGTAGGACAAATAAGAGATATGTCATTATCTTTATTCTCTTTAGAGGAAAACACCAGTATTCATGAGAAAGAGAAAATATATAAGGCAGTGATCGGTACTATACTTGGTAAAGGTTGTTTGGAAGAATGAAATGCTCTCTGGTTGCCCTTTTCCTGATGTGTAATCCCGTGGAGCATCTTCCCCTTGAAGTCATATATTCTTGGGTACATATGGGGAAGGCACTGTCCCACAGCCACTCCTAAGCCTGTGTGCTCAGCAGCCTACTTCTCTCTTGTCATTCATTACATTTCTGACACTCAGCTCAGAACCTGTGACGTCACCAGCCCTTCCTCATCCACCACCTTGACCTCAGCCACCAAGATCTTCCTTCAAAATAGTGCAGTTAAGACTGTGTAGAGCAAAGTTTCATTAATGGTTTAGAAGAAAATAGTGCCGTATCTTAAAAACCTCTCACCCTCTTACCTACAGGAACTGGGAACTCAGTGACCATCATTCTCCTCGGGTTCCAGAACCACCAGCAAATTCACCGTCTACCCCAGATTATGAAGCCTTTCTCTACTTTTAAAATTCTACACATCTCTCTTTATCCTAGCCTGGGTTCCAAAATGTCCCATGCAAATATATCCCAAATATTGTATGGGATAGACTTATACCAAAAAAAAAAAAAAAGAATCAACTATTCTTTGTTTATCCTAAACTCAAATTCTACTGGCACCCTACATTTTTTCTAAATCTGGTAAATCTTTTTTTTTTTTTTTTTTTTTTTTTTTTTTTTTTGAGAACACTTATACTAAAGCTTTCACTCTGTTTTCCCTGGGAATGGAGGAGAAAAATTGGGATTCTTTTCCACTTATCAAATAAGTTCTTTTTATTTCATCTCCTTACATCCAGGGAACACTCAGAGAAACTAAATTTTCTCACTTCTCCCTTAAAACAAATACTTAGTTTATATTAAAAACAGCAGACTTTTTCATTCTATTTCCATACCACATCACCTGTCCCTTCTTTTTTCAGTGCAAGGAATCAAACCCAGGACCTCACTCATGATAGGCAAGTATGGTAGGCAAGTGTGTTACCACGGAGTTATATCCCCAGATGACTCACTGCGTCTTACTATATCTGCATCCAGCAAGTTAAATAAAGTAACTTGTTTTCAAGTTTCATTATTGTGAGTCAACACAGTTGTTTCAGAATCATCTCATCCACACACAATGTAGTTGATTGCATTTATGTTAATTCAATGCATACTGCAGGTTAGACACTATGCCGGAGAAGCAAGCAACCATCCTGCTTTAACTGCTGGCTCTGAACTTGGCTGAAAATACTGAATTGTGTGTGGTGTTTTCACATTTTGATTGGGCACTTTTGAAGTTGGTGACTTCTGAAGAAGCCCTGGACCCCCAACATCATACTTAGATCACCCTGAAATAAATTGCTCCCTCTTGAACAAACCTGGGAGTGAATTTTGTCCTACTGAACACCTTTAAAACTGAGCTAAACACCAAAACTGATTTTGGAGACTGATGGAGAACAGTCCATCATCCCATGACACAACACATGACACAACTTAAACTGGCTCATAATTTCAGTGGGTTCAGTCCATAGTCAGCTGGCAGGAACATTGTGGTGAAAGGATATAGCAAGTTTCAGGGGGTTCAGTCCATGGTTAACCGGCAGGAATAACAAGCAAGAGGATGTAATAACATATGACAGAGAGAAGTTGATCAGTTCATGATGACCAGGCAGTGCCAAAGGAAGAGGCCAGGGACAAGACTCCAAGGCTGCACATCCATGACCCACTCAGACTGAAGGAGAACAGTCCTTCTCATAGGCAGAAAAGATGAAGAACTTCTACACTTAATTAACCTCAATCACTTTGGGTAGGTTCTTAGTAGTTTTCCTCTTTAAAAACTACTTAGTTGCTAAATTTTGGAGTATGTAATGGCACTTAGGGACCATTGTAATTTGACATGATGAAGTTTATCAATGATTAAGTTACTCAAAAAAATTTTTTTAATCACAAGAATTATTAATTTTCTTAGCATCTGCTCAAAGACCATGCTATTTAGAATTCAGTCCTCAGATGAACAGTCTTTGGCTTCCCTGACAGCTTGTTAGAAATGAAGACCCTTACATCCCACCACAAAATTGACTGATGAGCATCTTTATGAAAACATGACTCCCAAGTGATTTGAAGGGGTCGGGCCATAATTCCTGCTAAATTTGAGCCTGGAATGTTTCCTAAAAGCCCATATGTTAAAGGCATGAGCACAAGCCTGTGGCACTACTGGAAAACAATGGAACTTTTAGGAGGTGGGGACCTAGTGGGAGGAAGTTAGGCCATTGGGGGCATGCCCTTCTAGAAGATATGGAGACCCAGACCTCTTCTTCTCTCTCTCTTTTGCTTCCTGGCTAGCATGAGGTAACAGCTTTGTTCTACATTGTGTTCCCCATCATGATGTGCTGCTTTACTACAGGCTCAGAAACAACAGGTCAATCAAATGGACGGAAGCCTCTAAAAAATGTGAGTTAAAATATACCCATCTTCCTTAAAAGTTGATTTTTCTCAGGTATTTGTTACAGTGATAGAAATCTGACCAACACAATCCTGAAAGATACATTCCCAAACATGATTATCTAAAATGTTGAAAGCCCAAAAGATTAAAATACCTAAAGTCTAAAATCCCAAAAGATCAAAATCCAAAAAAGTTCTGGAAAAAAGTTAAAAATTCTTTAAAAGACATTTATTTACATTTTTAAAGGGTACTTGCTTAAGAAACACAAAAATATGACAGAACACTTTGTAGGCCACTTTACACAATAAAGTAGTCAATAATAACATACATACCTTTATAAGCAAAAACATTCAAGTATACTTAAAACAGTCTCATGGCTGTAATATATATAAGCAGATGAAACATGTCCATAAGGAAGTGGTCAAAACAGCCACCTGTAGTTGGGATGTAGCTCAGTGATAGAGCACTTGCCTAGCACCTATAAGACTCTTGGTTCAGTCCCCAGCACTACAAAATAATAATAATAATAATAACTGTATTAGCTTTCTCACTGCTGAGACACAACACATGACACAACTTAAACTGGCTCATAATTTCAGTGGGTTCAGTCCATAGTCAGCTGGCAGGAACATTGTGGTGAAAGGATATAGCAAGTTTCAGGGGGTTCAGTCCATGGTTAACCGGCAGGAATAACAAGCAAGAGGATGTAATAACATATGACAGAGAGAAGTTGATCAGTTCATGATGACCAGGCAGTGCCAAAGGAAGAGGCCAGGGACAAGACTCCAAGGCTGCACATCCATGACCCACTCAGACACACCCAGAAGTGTGCTCCACCAATCCTCCAGCTGAATCCCAAAGCCAGTCAAATTGACACTTAACCCTGACTACAATAATGAGGAAAACTGTCAGGGATAAACCAATATAATTTGTGCATTTGATTTCTCCAGATTGGATGATGTCCATACACAATGAGGGCAAATTGTCCACTCCAACTCATATGCTACTCTCACAGGCACACTCTAAGTAGTGCTTTACCAACTTCTAGTTATTGATTCCATTTAACATTGTGCGACTATTCTGCGCATACCAAAAACACATTAATCCCTTACCCAGAATTCAGTGGGGGTTTTTCGTGGGTTTTCTTTCTCTCTTTTCATTTTTCTTTCTTTATTTTTTTTTGCACCTCTTGTAAAGCTTTTCCCTCTCCCCACATAGTAATTACAATTTTCAGAATCTTAGCTTTCAAGATTTTTATATTCTGGATTTTAATCTGTTGAAATTGTGATTCTTAAATTTTTAGACTCTAGTGATTTTGCTTTTTCAGGATTGTCTTTAGGAATTATGAAGCATTTTCATCATATAGATACACACCTGACCAAGACTATATAAATACTTGGTATTTACTTAGACAAAAGAGAATATTTGTTTGAAATGCATCTTGCAACGACAAAAATAGCTCCCTCCTGGCCACAGTGCACTTCTGCCACCAGCTCGGAGTCTCTGATGACCCATGAACGCCCTCTGGTGGCGGCGCTTAGTCTCTGCCACAATGGCTGCAGCCTGGGGAGGTTCCTGGGAGACCTAAAAGCCAGGAAATGAACTCAGTGGTTTTTAAGGCTGTCTGTGGACTTTGCCTAGGATTGGGCTCTGCTGGACCTTTACGGGAGAAGCTATACAGAGATGTGAGGAAGTTACTTGATACCGAGACTGTGGAAAGAAGGTGGTCAGTATGGAGAACCCTTCAGCCAGATTTCAGATCTCTCTGTGACCAAGAAAACTAACAACAACAAAAAAAGCCCCCGCATTAGTTCACACACCCATAGATGGCTATTACTTATTGCTAGAAAGTGTTATTATTCATTTCCAACTACATATTTTCATTTTTTGTTATAATGCTCTAAGAAAACTCTTCGTATGGAAGGGATGTGTTTTTTCAAGGTCAGTCAATTCTTAGAACCTCCTTTTAATTACATGCTGTTGTGGTTTGGATCTGGACTGTCCACCCCAAACTCTCATGCCATCAGAGGTGGGGTTTTTGAAGGGTGGTTGTGTCACTGGGGTGCTGCACTCATGGGTGGATTCATCCACTGGTGAGTTCAGCAGCTGAGTGTGCTACTGGGACGTGGGCCCTGGTGGGAAGAGGCAGGTCACTGGGGGCATGACCTGGATGGGTATATCTCCCTCCCCACCTCCCTACTTCTTTCTCTGCTTCCTGACCACCATGATGCGAGCAGCTGTCCTCCCCCAGACCTTCTCACCATGCCCTTCCTGCCTTGGAGCCTGCTAACTATGGACTGAAAATGTGAGCCAAAATAAACCTGTCTTCTTTTAAATTATAGGTGGCAGGTATTTTGTCCTAGCAATGAGAAAATGTCTAAGACCCACGCAAAAATCTGCTATCTATCATCAAAATTTATTGTGTATGATCAGCTCATAAAATGAGTAAGGCCAGATCCACTTAGAGGTAAGTCCCTTAAATAACAAAGTGCTCAAGTGGTCTTTCAGAAGCCTCCAGAATCTATTGACAACAGTACAAAATAGGTTTTTCAAGAATGGACATGGGCCGAAGAGGCCAGCTCATTAGGTCAAATGATCATTGCACATCACAAACTACTCAAAATCAATGCACAGAACGTAACTCATTACTCCCCACCCAAAAACACACAACTCCGCTGGTGAGATGGCTCAGCGGCTTAAGCGCCTGCCCAGCAAGCGTGGGCCCGAGTTCGACTCCTGGAACCCACATACGAAAAAGGGGCCGGTGATATCGCTCAGCGGCACAGGCGCCTCCTGGCGCGCGAGGTCCTGAGTACCCACAAAAAAAAAAAAAAACCACAACTGGTGAAGAAGCATGATGACCATCTGGCCTGCCACACAGAACTATAAAACTCCCCACCCAGTCAACAAGCAGCTTTTCCCTTCTCTCTTCCTATAAATTACCCCAATAATCTAGGGGAAGGCACTTCTGAAATTATAGCTCTGGACCTCATTGCTCGTTGGCTGTGCCATACAGGTTTTCTTCTTGCAAAAATCCTGTGCCTAAATATAAACTTTTGTGCATCTGGCACAGCAAGCCTTTGCTTTGTATCATTGACAGCTACGTTTGGTTCTCAGCTACGTTTGTTCAGAGACACTGGAAACCGTCTGATTTGCAAGGGGATTGCTATGAAGACACTAGAATAATTTACTTTCTTGACAACAAAATGTTGGATTAGGCAGAGTTTTGTTCTGGACAAAAAATTATGGGGGAAGGGGATAAAGAGGGCCAGGAGGAGGAGAAAAGAGTATGTTGAAAAGGACAGCATGAATGGATTATCAGCCACACCAATGTTTACAAAAAAATGCAGACATAAGCTAAGAAGCTGAAAAATGGAATCCTGTTGTGTTGTGGCCCAAGAAGACTCCGACCAGCGGGGCCTCCCAGGGGCAGGAACGTGAACCCGGGCGACGGTATGGGGATGAGAAAGAAGACACACACACACACACACACACAGATCAGGGAAGTCGAGCGAGAGAGTTCATTGCGGAAGTGCCAGGGCTTGTATCTCTTTGAGGGAAATGGTGGGAGGGTCTAATGGGTGACGTAGGATCAGGATGGGCGGGGGGGGTTGCATGCTCAGACGTGAAGCTGGGTCATTTATGGCTCCCCACATATGCTCCTTTTTCTCCAAATGAGAATATTGCCAACCATGAATGTTTGTATGACCCTGAATGTGGCCTGTCTTAGGTTGTGGAGGTTACTGCAAGTCTTTTTGTTTTTACGCATTTGATTTTTCAGGCCTTACCCGTCATTGAGCTAACCACTAGCATCGCCAGCGTCCCAGCGAAGAGTGGCGCTCTGTCTTAGGTGGTCCTGAGAGTGTTAGTGACTTGTGACTCCATCTTACCCGTCATTGGCCGACATTCTTATATGCTGGGGCCTGAATATCATCATACGGTTCAGCTTGTTTGTACTCATCAGCATCTGTTTTTACGGCGGCAATGAGTCTCTTGAATAGGCAGGGACCAAAGGTCAAGGCGAGGACCACAACTATAAGGGGGCCAAAAAGGGGGGCAAGGTAGGGGTGCACAGTGGAGAACCCGGCGCTGGGGAATAAGGCTTGCGTTCTGGCTATTTCTCTCTTTTTAGGGCATCGTTTAATTTGTCCATAGCGCGTAGGACAACACCAGAGGAGTCAATGTAGAAGCAACATTTTTCTTTGAGGGCCGCACAGAGGCCCCCCTCCTTGAGGAATAGTAGATCCAAGCCGCGCCTAGTATCTTTTGGTCCCCCCAGCGCCTGAGTGTCCACCTGAATGAAGCATGTTGATGATTAGCGATGGTCGCCGGGAGCATCACAAGAACATACAGGAAGCTTGACGGGAACATCTATAAAGGAAAAATATTAACCCTCAGGGGCGCCTCCCTGGGCAGGTTTATTAAGTTGTTTTACAAGGCGCTCGGGTACCCAGCGTGCATTGTGGTCAGCCTGAGAATAGATACAGGCTGAGCCCCTTCCCCATATGAGGACGGGGTCAGGGCCATGCCATTGATTAGTGAGGGGATCTTTCCAGAGGGCTGTGGCGAAGGAGGAGGCTGTAGAGGGGTGCCAGAAGCGAACTGAGAAATTGATCTTGCATGGGTGTGGCAGTAGGTGCAGGGTGAAGGGAGGGGAAGTTAACTGAAAAGGCGGGCGCAACAAGGGGAGGCGGGGGGGCAGAGGGCAGCGGTATTTGTGGAGGTAAGGAGAAAGGCGGGGGGTCAGGAAGAGGGGGGTAAAGTGCAGGAGGCTGTGTGGGCTTAAGACATGATGACAGGCCATTGAACGGTGGAGACCCAGGACAAGACGGCGGGCGGAGGTCTGTTTCATAAGATGGCGGGTGACTATCGTTAAAGAAGGCGGAAGTGGGTACGGGGGAAGTAGGAGAGCAAGGCCATCTTTTTCTTCTGGCATCTGGAGAACTACAGAGGGTGGAGGGCTAGGGATAGGGGTATCAGTAATTGGGGGGGCAACCGGTTGACCCAGTGGCTGAGCCGGAGCCTGTGATGGTTGAAGGTTATTGGGCTGTGTCCGTAATAGTTCTGAAATTAGGGTCCAATAAACGAAGGCTGTGACGGGAACCTTTTCTGGCCCGAAAACCCGATAACAATCTTGGAGTGTGTCACCCACACGGTCCCAGACCCTGATGTTAATGGTGCCCTCCAAGGGGAACCATGGACAAACCTTATTTATAAAGGAAAAGTAATCAGTCAATTGCCGCGGGGTGACTTTTATTCCCCTCACTCTGAGCGCTTCAGAGACCCCTTTAGTAAAAAGTTCGTGCTCGGAGAGGTTTTGTCCCATTTTGCACCCTGTATGCTTACTGTGATTCAGACGCGAAGAAAGGAGTTGGCGTACGGATCACTGAGAAAGGAATCTCATGAAAATGAAACTAAAGACCGGTCAATCGTTGGCATTTATCACCCTACAGGGTGATCCCTCATAGGATCCATCTTTCCCGGGCCCCACATTGGGCGCCAAATGTTGTGTTGTGGCCCAAGAAGACTCCGACCAGCGGGGCCTCCCAGGGGCAGGAACGCGAACCCGGGCGACGGTATGGGGATGAGAAAGAAGACACACACACACACACACAGATCAGGGAAGTCGAGCAAGAGAGTTTATTGCGGAAGTGCCAGGGCTTATATCTCTTTGAGGGAAACGGTGGGAGGGTCTAATGGGTGAGGTAGGATCAGGATGGGGGGGGCGCATGCTCAGACGTGAAGCTGGGTCATTTATGGCTCCCCACAGAATCCCTTAAAATAATCCATTCCATGAAACTCATAGAAAGTCTTACACTTTATAGTAGGGTCAATCCCTGCAAGAGATTAAATAAACTCAATCTTTAAGTGCTCCAGATGCAGGCGATCAGAGGCAACCAAGTAACGGTAGGTTTCACCAAGGACACGGAACTCTCCAAGTTCACGGTAGAGGCGTGGTCCTCGTGGTCCACAGAGCCCAGTGAATACAGTCCAAGTTTGCCACACCCACTCTCTTGTCTGTGCATCTTCCTAAGGTATATACATATACACATATATATATTACGATACATCCTTTTTCCTGGACCAAAGCCCTTAATCAGGATCTCTTGAAGTCCTATTGCCTGTAAACTGTCATTCGATCCTTGCTTATCTTATGTGTAGATTTCACTGGCTTTCAGACGTCCCCCCGTCTATTATTAAAAAATAATAGAATTATTTTTTAATTCTAGGTTGAAGAGAGCTCTGTCCGGAAAGAACGGCTCTGGCTCCACTCCAGAACCGACAGCACAGCGTCCGGTTCCTAAATGGAGTTTGCACAGAATGCTCCTCTCCTTGGACTCAGCCCCGAGAGACTACGGCGAACTCTCTGAAACACTGCGCTACAGGACTGGCAGGGAGAACGCTCAGCCTCATCCTACTCCACGAGGGAGGAAGGACGGAGCCAACCAGACCTAGGCACACACATCACGCATGCGCAGGGCGAAGGGGCGTCGACGGCGGGAGGAGCTGGCGCGCGCACGCACAGCCTGGCGACGCGGGAGCGCGCGCCGGGGCCGCTGTCCCGGACTCGGGCTGGCTGCGTAGAGTTTGAGCGCGCGCGCGGCGACCTGGCCCTTAACTATGGCTCACAGGCCGCAGCGGACCTTCCGGCGGCGCCACGTGGACTCTAGCGATAGCGACGGCGCCGAGGATCCGACTGCTGAGGCCGGGGCGCAGAGGGAGCAGGCGGCCCGGGGCTCGCCGGAGCGAGGTCCGCTCCCCGCAGTCCGCGCGGAGCTGGCGGGGCCGCGGCGCCGGGCCCGGGGCCCTCGCGGCCGGGGTCGGGTCTGGGCGAGCTCGCGGCGCGCGGACGGCGGCTCGGGCGTCCCAGGTGACGCGGGGCGGGAAGGGGCCCGGGCGTTCTCTAGAGCTTCTGGCACCTGCCGCCCCGGCCGCGCTGCTCGCGGAGATCGTGAGCTCTTAGCGTGCGCGCGCTCGTCCGCTGCCTGCCTCTCCCGGGGCTGGGGCGGGGCGGACAGGATTCCGCACCCCGGTGGCTCCTTTTGCACCCTCGGCTGACCCCCGCCAGTTTATAGTTGAAGTAATTGATGTTTATCAAGAACTAAGTCGTCACAAAGGAGTGAAAGAACTCCTAGAAGCCTTACACTGGTGAAAGTTACATGTACTTTTTGGAAAATTTGCCCATTTTTTTCTAAAATACACTTAATAATAGTACATTAAAAAATATATAGGTGACAGATTCGGGAACATTTTCTTCTGCTTTTTTCTTTCATCAGATATTTGCAAAATCTGAGATTAAAAATGTGATATATGTAATACTTAAGTGTCCTAATAGAGATTGATGATACTGTGGACTGTGCCTGTAATGGCATTCAGTACAATGTGCCGGAGTCATTTTGAAGTAGCTTTGAGTTCTTAAATACAGGTTTCAAGCAGCATAAATTTCTTTACATCAAATGTGTTGCTCAAAGCCTGGGACTTAATAAGAATACAGTTTTTGTTTAGTCTTGAACTCCAAAGTTTTCTCCCCACTCCTTTTAGTTCCATTAAAGCAATCTTGGTGATTTCTTATAAACTTGGTTTTTTACAAATAAAAATTGTGTATATCATAGAATGACTAAATTGAGCTAATTAACTTATACCTTATCTCACATATTTTTGGGGTTTTTGTGTGTGTGTAATGAGAATATTTAAAATCTCACCAACTTCCAAGTACTGCGTACAATAAATTATTTACTATAGTTAACCATGGCT
This sequence comes from Erethizon dorsatum, assembly GCA_028451465.1. Classification (NCBI taxonomy): domain Eukaryota; kingdom Metazoa; phylum Chordata; class Mammalia; order Rodentia; family Erethizontidae; genus Erethizon; species Erethizon dorsatum. Next base: position 23,163,704 of record CM051824.1, read on the forward strand.
TCTTTCACTTTATATAGTGCCTTATAGATTAAAAATCTGTGATTCCTTGGTCATTGTTAAGACATACTTGTATAAAGTTCTGATGAGTTTCATATTTATACTGTAAAATGTGTCATTCATCTGGTTAAACTTTAGTAGGGGGGATTAAGGCCAGGAGTTGACTTTTCTTTCAGCTTTTAGAGCATTTTTCAAATATTGTGACCTCTAATATCTGGCTAAAGAGAAGGCACTTGAATTCTCATAGCTGCTTCTGCATTGTCTCTTGTACTGTGTTGTTTTGAAGTATTTGAGGAAAATGCAACCTCTCACAGAGACAGGGATAGAGGAGTACTTTTTAGATTACTCAGGGCGTTCTGCTTTAATACAACAAAGTACAAAGAATAACAGTTTCCGAAAAGGGGAATTGCAACATGAAATCTTTATTTTTTTTTTTTTTTATGGGGATACTAGGAACCAAACTCAGGACCTCGCGCTTGCCAGGCAGGCACTTATGCTGCTGAGCTATATCACTGGCCCTGCAATGTGAAATCTTAAAACATATCAGTAGGCTTTGGTACTCTGTTACACTAAAATCCATAGTCTGTTTTGTACTTTGAACAGATCTTTTACTCATTCAAGACTGGTAATATCAAGCATTGAATATTTGGGAAGTATTTTGTTTACTAAGTTCACACATCTTGGTGCACTGGAAGTTCAGTCATCTTCCAGCTCAGTCACACAAGTGTAAGGCAACCATTTCATTTCAGTGTGCAGCAGAAATGCTTTATGCATGCGTCCATGTTATCATACGCAGCATTAAAAAAACACATGCTAACTGGCAAGATTTGATAATTCTGTCACTTTAGTTTTTCTTTAATTTTCCCTTTTCTCATTGCATCTTTTTAGAAACATTTGACTAAATATATAGATAATGTGAATAGAGTAAGTCTTTGTACGTTTAATAGACCATCCAGTTATTTTAGATAGATTGGAAGTTGGAGAAAGTTTAAATATGTGGAGGAGGATTGAAATACCACATTTATATATATATATATATATATATATATATATATATATATATATATATAAATATAAATGCCATCTGTTCAGAATTTCAATTATTGATTGCAATATTTTGACTCTTTCTTGTTATATTCAAAAAAATTAGAATCCAGAAGAGTTGATCTTTCAACAGATGAAGAGGGTGGAACACTGCACTCCTCAGAGAGTAGAGATGATCAGACCTCATCCTCTGACAGCTCTAGCTCTCTAGAAGAAAGAAAGTTTTCATCAGCAGGTTGGTCATTTTTATAGTTTTATTTGAGAACCTCTGTGTGTGTGTGCACGCGCGCACATGCACACATGGGCATGTTCAGGATTGAACCCAGGTCCTTGTAATATCAGTGTGTTCTATACCAGTGATCCTAGTTGTTGACAAAACAACAAAGTTTAGAGTATGGGGCAAATAGGTTCTTACTCAGGATTATCAGAGTGACAGAATTTTCATTACATAACATTTCTAAGGTCAGACAGCTTGTAAGAGGCTGAGGTAGGACTTAAACCAAAGTAGTCCTCTTCAGAGTTTATTCTTAACTGCTATCACTTTATGTGTTAGTTACTTTCCAGTTGTGGACACAGTACCCGACACCCATAACTTAAAGGAGGAGAGGTTTAATTTGGCTTATGTTTTAAGAGGATTCAGTCGATGGTTGGCTGGCTCCAAAGCAGAAATATGGTGGAAGGGTGTGGTGGAACAAAGCTGCTTAGTTCATGGTAGCCAGGAAGCAGAGCAGGGGAGCAGTGCCGTAGAAAAAGGGGTGAGGGAATCAGACATAGACCTCAAGGCGACACCTCCATGACCCACTCAGACACCCACTAGTGTGCTTCACCAATCCCCCAGGTAGCTCCCAAAGCCAATCAGATTGACACTCCACCTTCACCACCACACTGCGATACCTGAAGGATGATAAGAATTTGTCACTGAGGATGTTTCAGCTACATGGTGTAGCCTATCTAAAACTCTAGGGAGGATAACTAAATATGTACGGGAAACTAAAAATAGCCCTCAAGATGATATGATCACTTTTTTTTTTTTTTTTTAAAGACCAGTCTATTTCCAGAGGTCAGTCAGCCTATTACCATTTGTGGGGCAAATGTGACCTATCACCTGTTTCTGTAAAGTTTAAATAAATGCAGCCACATTTTTTCAATTACTTTTTTATTATCTAAGGCTACTTTGCACTACAGTGGCAAGAGTTGAGAAGTTATGACAGACTTTATATTCCACAAAGTCAAAAATATTCATCTGGATCTTTACTGAGGTGTTTATAACTTGTTTTACGGTACAGACTCTTTTTGCAGTCTGGTGAAGCTCTAAGATCCCTTTGAAAAAACTAGAGTAAAATATATAGCTTTATGAATGACACATTGTTTTGAAATATAATTGTTAAAATATATTTTAAAAGATTGATATAGTAATAAGTGCTTCTTTATTAATTCATTAAATAATAACCAATAGCTTTGTTGCCTTGCAGTCTTTTTTTTTTCTTGTCCAGTTTTACAAGGTACAGAAGTGATAAACTCAATATTAAGAATTTTGAACCTGGTAAACATTTGAAGCCTTGTTTATATTCTAAATATAGCCCTGCCCAATAGAATCTTCTGTTCTGGAAAAATTCTGTGTCTTCTCTGTTCAGTGCAATAGCCAACAGCCACAAAAGGGTATGGAGATCTTGAAATGTGCCAAGTGCAAAAGAGAGATTCAGTTTTTAATTTGGTTATATACAAGTAGTCGTATATTGCTAGTTGCTACTGTAAAACAGTATGGCTCTAGAAGATGGTGAGTTAAATGCTATGAGAGAGTGGCTACCAGGTGTTTACAGCACTGCCCACCTAAGGAGAGGGCCTTGTTTGGAAATGCGTGGGCTGGTTTTTTATGATCATAGTGATCGAAGTGGTGTTGGACGTTTTGCCCGTCAGGGGTTCCAGAAGTGAGAAATAGGTAGCCCTCAACAAGATGTCAACAACACCTGATGAGTGAGAGAACTAAAGATAAGATGGCATGGTTTCAGTATATTTCCTGATACGTCTAGATTGGGTTTATCTCCGTAAATTGCATTTCATCTCTATTAATTTTCTCCTTTACTGAGGTATGTTTTGTGCAGTTCATTAATTTATATGGCATATATCAAAATAGTAAAACATTTAGGAACGGGCCGGTGAGATGGCTCAGCGGCTTAAGCGCCTGCCCGGCAAGCACGAGGGCCCGAGTTCGACTCCCGGATCCCACATACGAAAAAGGGGCCGGTGATATCGCTCAGCAGCACAGGCGCCTGCTGGCGCGCGAGGTCCTGAGGTCGACCCCCCGGTACCCACAAAAAAAAAAAAAAAAAAATTTAGGAACATAATGCCTTTTTCCTTTGTTAAGTGTAACACATATATATTTCAGACATTTCTGTTGGCATTTGGTTTTCATTGTCGTCTTTGTTTCTTTCAGTTCAAATCCCTGATGCAGCTTTTATTGAGGCAGCCCGCAGAAAGCGTGAGCTGGCCAGGGTCCAAGGTGATTATATTCCTTTGGATGTAAAGCATCCCTCCACCACCTCTGCTGTGAAGAGAAACAGTGACGAGGATCCTGAGAGTGAGCCCGATGACTATGAAAAGAGAATACTGTTCACCCCAAAGCCCCAAACACTGCGACAAAGAATGGCTGAAGAAACAAGTACGTATTTCATTTATTTACCAATATACAATTAAGGCGTTTTTCATTGGAATATATTATGATAAAATATCCATTAAAGTACAATGTATCATCTCATATTGTAAAGAATGTTGATGCTGGTTTTTACTTATGATCAATTTGGTCCTGACATTATGGCCTCTAAAAGATATGTGTGTATCAAAATATTGTTATCAAAGGGTATGTCATGTTGACAAAGATCTGTCACTTAAAAAAGACCTCTCAGATTAAAAAAATTATATGTAGTCTTATTTTTGAAACATTAGAAACTTAGTATCATATTTGTAGAGATAGTTTTTAAACTTTCTAAGATTTATTTATCTTAAAATCGCTTATTTTCTAAGATTCTTTAGAGATTTTAGGTGTAGGTTTCTTTTGCTAGTAATACTTAAGTCTCAAAGGGTGTTTTCATGTTCCTCATTTATAACATATATCTTAGCAAGTTTTTTGTTTCTTTAAATAATATTTTTTTCAGAATGAGTTTGGTTCCATGTATACCCAAAATTATTTTTGTTTGGATTCTGAGATGGGAATTAGAGATTTTTTGATGAGAAAATTCAGACATTTCATACTTCTTCAGTCTTTTCCACTTTAGTGGGACTGAGGTGTTTTGAGTGGGCAGTGGTTAGTAAGAGTGTAGGTTCTTGAGTCAGATCACTGCATTTCAGTTCTAGCTACAGTGAAGTCTTCAGACAAGTCATTTACACTATAGTACGTGAGCTTACTCATTTATAAAACTAGGACAATAATGTTGCCTTCCTGATGATTGATGAAGAATAAATAACATTTAAAGTATGTTTAACCTGCATAAAACAACCCCCACAAATGCTTGCTACTACAGTGGAAATGGAAAAATATTAAATGTTTATTTGTGAACTTTTTTTCTTATTTTAGCAAGCAGAAATGAAGAAACAAGTGAAAACAGCCAGGAAGATGAAAATCAAGATATATGGGAACAGCAACAAATGAGGAAAGCAGTTAAAATCACAGAGGTAATATTTTCTAATACTGTATGTATTCAGTTCCTATAGCTACTATAACAATTACCACCAATTTGGTGACTTAAAACAATAGATGATTATTCTCTCCTAGCGTGGAGGGCAGATAACTGACATCAAAGTTGGCAGGACTGTGTTTCCTTCAAAGGCCCTAGGGAAAAACCTATGCTTTCCTTTCCCAGCTCCTGATTATTCTGGTGGTTTCTTGAATTGTGGTGGCGAAACTCTTATCCCTGCCCCTGCCTTCCTGTGGCCTTCTCTTCATCCCTACTGTTTCCTATAAGGACATCTGACTTCATAGATATCCTGGGGTCTTCCAGACAATCCAGGATGAACTGGGAGGAATGGCAAATGGGGAGGTTTGGGAAAGGCTCCACAGAAATAGTGATATTTTAATGGGTCGTTCAGATACGTTTATAGTGTAAAAGATTTGAAACTGAACGTATCAGGAGTGTTTGGGGATTTTTAGGTAAGAGTGGAGCTGGCTGGGAGGCTTGGTGAAAATTGAGATGAGAAAGGATGGTGCTTTATGGAAAATATAAAAAGGATAATTAAGCTAGTGAGGTTGCTGAATATCTGGTCCACATCTTCCATATGTCCTTGTCAGAAATAGAGATTCTTCAGAATGCTTTAAACATCCCAGCCCTGGTAGTGATGAGCTATCATTAGCAAGAGGACACTAATGTGACTTAAACGACCTTCTAAGATGTATTAGGAATGCATCCCCCTACAAGTACTAGAAAACCCAAATAATAGTGGCTTTGGTCACGTTGCTTCTTTCAGAACTGCAGAGTACATTTGACCATAAACAAAATGAGCTTTGAACCCTTCAAGAAATGAACTGCGAAAAATCAGACTTTTAGAATTTGCATCTTACATGTGAATTTAATGCCTTAAAATTTAAAACTGAAGATATTGAAAACATTTGTTACCATGAAAACAAATGCATGGAATTTTGAGCAGGGAAGGAGTCTGGAGTATCCAGTCTCTTTCGTAAGGTAAATGAGATGTTTCTTTAAAAGAATTCATGTTCTTACTCTGTCTAGGGAAGAGACACAGACCTTTCCCATGGCAGCGATTCAGCAGCAGTGAAGAAGTTTGAAACTTCCATTTCATTTCCGCCAGTAAATTTAGAAATTATAAAGAAGCAGTTAAACACTAGGTGAGTCATATTCATTTTGAAATTTACATCATACTCAACATTTAATAATGAGAGAGAACTACATTCTTTTTAATTATTAAATGATTTATAAAGAAAAAAATAGCACCTGCTGTTATCACCTTAACTCAACTGATTTTGTTGTATGTCTTTTCAGTTTTTATAGCCTATAATCAGTAATCATGAAATTCTGCTTTTTTACTTAATATGGTTAAAGCATTTTTCTACATTGTTGGAAAGTCTTTAACTTTTTAAAAAGAATAGGGCCAGTGAGATGGCTCAGCGGCGTAAGCGCCTGCCTTGCAAGCGCGAGGGCCCGAGTTCAACTCCCGGAACCCACATACGAAAAAGGAGCCAGTGATATCGCTCAGCGGCATGGGTGCCTATTGGCACGCGAGGTCCTGAGGTCGACCCCCCAGTACCCACACACAAAAAAAAAAAAAAAAAAAAAAAGAATAATATGCTTATCTCTATATGGAATATATCATAATTTACATAAATATTTCTCTAGTGGAAGTATTGATTTCTAAATTTCCTCTATATTTGCTGTAGGTAATAAGCATTTTGTTCCTTTAAATCTTTTAATCTGTTGAAGTTTTTTACCTTAAAATAAATTAACAGAGAAAGTTCTCTGTGGCACGGGCTATATTTTTATGTTTCTTGGTATGGGTTGCCTTTCTAAACACAGCTTTTATTCCACCAGTATTAATACTTCTTTCTTAAACAGTATTAACCTTAATGTAAGCAATATTTTTGCTAAAAGTACGGCAAACTACATCATAGGTTGTTTTGTTTTAAATAGGTGCAATTAAGTATGTGCTTAGGGTTTAGTATGTATCATTAGATATATGAAAAAATGAATATGTTGGTCAAAGTTTAATTAGTCCTTATGACAGTTCAATACAAAGGAGGGCATTTGGTTCTCCTGCTTTTAAAAGAACATTTTCATTGCTTTTCTATCTCCTGAGAGTAAGCCTGATTTTTTTGTTCCTCAGTATCTTTTCTATAAATCAGCTTTACAATAACTTCATTCTTTCATCACATTGTAACTAAAATGCATTTTATTATAGTTGTCCACTTAAATGAAGATTTGATGTGGAAAAGAATTTTGTAGCATTTTCTAGTGAAATAAATACTTCAGCATCTTCAGATGTATCAGTTTTCAGATATTAGATTATCTCTGTATTCCGGGTGTTTGACAAACTAGCAGTTCCTCCCGTTTTTGCATATAATAAAGGGGGAGGGGAAGGACAAAAGGGAAGAGTAGGAAGGAGGAGGAGGAAGAGGGGAAGGAGGAAGATGAGAAGGGTGAAGGAAGGAAATCTGTTTCTTATTCCTCCATTAGCACATATATATGACAGGTGACTGAATTTGGAAAGATTACAGTCCTTGAATTATATTTGACTGTCTCTTCATGTAACATCAGTTGAGGCATAGGTCATTCACAAGAGCTGAAAGAAAATATGCTGTCATATCTTTAACAGGACAGCATGTAGGGAAATGCAACACAACAGCAGCAACGTAAGTGAAATGCACCTCCAGGAACAGTAGATTCTAATGGCACACAGAAACCACTGTGGGTCACAAACATAAATTTAAATCATAGCAAGCCTTGGCATGCTTAAATAGCATTAATGCCAACTCATTCAGATACCCATATTCTAAGACCACAGATTAACAGTAACTGCACATGGACTTTGAAATATAAGATCGCTGATTTTTTTTCAGAACCTGCTTTATACATTTTCACCAATATTAGCCTAAAACCACATTCATTAACTTCTGTAAAATTAGCCTGTGATGAGCTTCTGCCCTGAAACCCTACCAGTGTCCTTTTTACACTTCCCCCTTAAGACACCTCTAACTGTGATCTCCTTTGCTTATCAACTCTAATAAATCCAGTTGATACGCTCATCAGTGTCCTTGGTTATCTTCGAAAACATTTGCAGTAGAAAGCTACTTTAAAAGGAAAAGTTTGAAAACTAAAACATTTTTATTTTATTTATTTAGACTAACATTACTACAGGATACTCATCGTTCACACCAGAGAGAATATGAAAAATATGTAGAAGATATCAAGAGCTCAAAGAGTACAATCCAGAATCTAGAGAGGTCATCAAATCAAGCTCTAAATTATAAGTTCTATAAGAGCATGAAAATGTATGTGGAAAATTTAATTGACTGTCTAAATGAAAAGGTACATAAAAATATATCATTTCCTTTTTTGAGAGATACCACCCCTTAGTATGCAATTAGAAAGATAAAAGTCTAAATCTGACTGTATAATGCTTTTCTATGGCATTTTTCCTACATGTTTTTTTGTGTGTTTTTTTTTTTAATGTGGGTACCAGGAGTCGAACTCAGGACCTCGTGCTTGCCCGCAGGCGCTTGTACTGCTGAACTATATCACTGGCCCTTTTTTTCCTTTATGTGGGTACCGGGAGTCGAACTCAGGACCTCACACTTGCGAGGCAGGTGCTTGTGCCGCTGAGCTCTTTCACCAGCCCTCCTACACATTTTTAATATAGGGTTTTTTCAGTCATTTTGTTTTTATACATAATACTGTATGAAATATTGTCTAAAACATTTTTGTGTTAAAATTTCAGTTTAAGAAAAATTTCTAGAAAATGAAATAAGTCACAGTGAATTATTAAGTGTAAATATTTTAAGGCTTACTAAGCATTTTGTCAGATTGTCATTCAGAAAAATTTTACCAGTTTTATTAGTTAACTAGATTAGAAGAAAAATGGATTTTGGCTTTGTACATTATATTCTGATCTCAGACAAACTCTTTTTTAATTAGCTACATGTAGTTTTTCTTCTTATGACTTGATTATTTTTGCCCTCTTAGCATTTTAATTCTTAGTGGGGATTATTTTTCAGTTTTTATTTCTTTTAGTGATGATGAACAATTCTTTATAGCTTAAAAGTTTAATGATTGACCCTATTTAATGTAAACTTTCTAGTTTGTCTTTTCATTTTTTGATTTTTGACATTCACGTATTTTGAAATTTCTATACTATCAGATTTATTAATCTTTTAATTTATAATTTGTGGGTTTTGTTTTATGCATACCAAAAATGTTGACAAAAAATGTGCATGCTTTGTCCTTTAACTTTGCTTTGTGTAGGCTGTGTTCTGATATCATTTGGTAGTTACTTTCTGAGGTATTTTTTACAATGTAATTTTTTTCTTCATTCATCCTTAAAAAAGTACAATGTTAAAATCCTATTGGGTACACATTGATGAATCCTTAGCAGCAGGTGTGAAACATCATTGCAGGGGGAGCAACTATTGACCAAGAAATAAGAGTTCCAATTTCAAGTGGTCATGATTCTTCATCACAACTTCCTTACCTGCATCTGGTTAGTTTCCTTGCATTCTTCTTTTTTTTTTTTTTTTTTCCCCTTTTTTTTAATCCCCAGCCCCTGTGCTCCAGTTTTGCATACCCCACCAGCTTCTTCCAGTGCCTCCCTACTGACTGCCCCTTTGGCCTATGAGGAATAGCTGCACCGCCTCCCATTTCCTTCTACTCTCCTATCTCAAAGAAAGAGGAATCCTTCCTCTTTTCCGTCATTCATATCCGTGTTCCTCACTCCATCCGATGTGGTTCCATTATCTACGATATTTACAGCTGTCCCGATATTTACAGCTGTCCCGATATAGTAAGTTGCTTTTCTTTTTGATACTAAGTGTCTGCCTCTAGGTCCATGCTCACATCTTATAACTCATCTGTAACAGTATTGGAAACATTTCTTCATACAAAAGCTAAGCATATACCTATGCTTATGTATCTTCTAAGTAGTAATTTTTATACATTTTATGGTTCATTATGGATGACCTGCAAAATGTTACTTGTATATGTATTTCAGATTATCCACATCCAAGAAATAGAATCATCCATGCATGCACTCCTTTTAAAACAAGCCATGACCTTAATGAAACGCAGGCAAGATGAATTAAAACATGAATCAACGTATTTACAGCAGTTACCACGTTAGTGCTTTTTATGTTCAATATGGTTTATTATTTGTTAAGCTGACGTACAATCTAGAGAATAAAAATATTTTTATCCCTGTATAAAATGTTTTTGTGTATTTGCCCACTAATCTTTCATCTACCCCTTTCCAAAATTCCAAAATGTTTAGGGTAGTTTCAAAATACTTTTAAGTCTAAAGTTAAAAGATAAACACTATAACTTCTAATCACTTTCTATTTGAGACAAAATATTTATATGGCCATTAGATGATTTTGCTGTGAGTTCAGATAAATCTGTTGGCTCCCTTCCACATACTGGTTCTGGTGAGTTTCAGTACGGATTCATCTGTAGGATCTCATTGTATAAAATTTGGACTCTTTCTTTCAATTGTTACATTAGTTTTTTTATTTCAATGAGGTCTTACTTTGATTCAAGGGTTGTCAGTGTATGGTGAAGGGGATGTGAAATTAAGTACCTGATAAAAGAGGCAAAGTGACTTTCATACGCACGATGTTTGGTCAGTCATAAATAATAGCAAATCCTAAAATTGACAGCAAGATGAATCAGATGTGGAAATATAAATATTTCTAGCATTTGGCTATGGAGAAAACTGGTAAAGTTACCAAAAAGAATGTTAGGGAAAGAAACTTTGTAGTAGAATTTTGTTGCTGTTCTCAAATGCTGAACTGCTTCCAGCCAAGGAACATTTTTTAAGCTAACAAACTTGATGCCTATTAATATTGTGATAGGGAATTAACATTGAAATTTCATTGCACAGTAAAATACACAGTTTAAGCATATTATGTGTATATTGTTAACAGGCAAAGCTGAGACATCAACAAATGGAAGCTTGGCTGTAGATGAAAACACTCAAAGGATTTTAGAAGAGGTTGAATCTCGAAGGTACCTATATAAAGTGAAGACTTAAACCATCATTGAGCAAGTATACTTTTTACTACCTAAATATAATTAACTATATGATATAGTCCTAACCTGACATGTTAATTTGTGAGATTATTATCAAACCAAAGCCTAGTTAAGTGTCTTCAACAACTTTAAAGATGCCAACTATATTCAGATCAATGGAAAGGACGAGGTAGAATGGTATATATCAGGCCAGGAATTGCTCTTAACTAGAAGCTGTTCCTAATTGTTACCCCCTCTCTAGAAACCGGGTAGCCATTGGGAATATTCTAACTGAGATTGTGCTATAGGGAAAAAGCGAGAACCACCAACTCAAAGGAGGCTAACTGTGTCAACATAGTAGCATAAAATTGTATGCTAATATGATGCTCTGTTTGTGGCCATTTTAAATAATAAAATTACTTGTTTTTGCTTTAAAGCATTTTTTTCCAGCAAGAGCTATTTGCTTTTCACTTATTTTTGGTATACTGAAAAATGTAGGTCACGAAGAAGACAAGCAAGGACACTTGCTGGGAATTTTAACCATCAGGAGGGGACGTCTAGTGATGATGAACTGCCTTCTGCAGAGAGGACGGACTTCCAGGAAAACCAAGGTCAGTTACCAGGTTTCTAATATGTCTTGATTTGAAGTATTGAAATAATGAGAAATGCTTTGCTGTGACTGCCTTTAAATATATGAGCTATATAAAACAGTTGGGAAAATTTAGGAAAAATGGAACTTTTTTTTACCTCTTTATGACTTTTCATACTTCTAGAAAAATGAAATATTATGGAGAAGGAGCATATGCATATTCTTGCATCTGTGTAGCTTTTCCCCTTAGACTTTCTTCTGTACACATGAGAATTTTGGTTTCATTTCTTTATTGCATACTTCCTAAAGTACTGTTTTTAGTTTAAAACAATTGAATTTGGTGAAACTGTTTTTGGCATTATGACAGAGTGAAGATTCTGGGCATTGGAGTTGAATAGACTTGAGTTCAACAAGAGACTTTTCTTTGTGCTCATGGGCAGACTCCTTGACCTCAGTCTGATGTCATTTGCTATCTATAAACAGGTTAAATCTACCCTGTAGGGGAGATGGGTTGATGAAATGAGATACGTTTGTCATCTCTTGGCATATAGCAGGGGCTCAGTAAATGACAGAATTTATTAGTATTGATATTATCACTTTTACCAAAGTGATAAAGTGATTTTTTTTAACAAAAATAAATTTATATGTCAGCGTGAGAGGTAAGTTTTCAGAATTGATTACATAGTCAAATGTAACTGTTTACAAGGAAGCAAACTTAAAATGCATAATATAAAGAGATTTATTTTGTTTACAGGTGACATTTTACAGGATTATAAGAAAGTTTTTGAAGATGTGAATGATGATTTTTGTAGCATCCAGAATATTTTATTGAAATTTCAAGAATGGCGAGAAAAGTTTCCTGATTCCTATTATGAAGCCTTCATTGGTTTATGCATACCAAAGCTTTTAAATCCTGTAATACGATTTCAGTTGATTGATTGGAATCCACTTAAGGTATTTATGCTTGATGTGTGATTATTTTGGTCATATTAATTGCTTAAATTCCCTTCCTATCATGTTAGTTATAAAACACCTTACACATAGGCTTGGTGCTAAAATCTAGAGCTTTGGAATAACAGTCTGAAAATGAGTACCTTAACTACTTTGCCACATTCTTCTTCTCTTGACTCTCACTTGATTTTTAAGGCTGAGTAGCACTGAACATCAGTAAAGCAAACAATTTTTGTTTTTTGTGGTACTGGAGATAGAACCCACTATCCCACACATGCTATGCTAGGCAAGTGCTTTGCCCTTTTTGTCTTTTTTTTTTTTTTTTTTTTTTTTCTTTTTTTCTTTTTTTTTGTGGATACCGGGTCGACCTCAGGACCTCACGTGCCAGCAGGAGCCTGTACCGCTGAGCGATATCACCAGCCCTTTTCTCGTATGTGGGTTCCGGGAGTCGAACTCAGGCCCTCGTGCTTGCCAGGCAGGCGCTTACGCCGCTGAGCCATCTCACCGGCCCCTGTCTGTCTTCTTTTGAGAGAGGATCTCATTAAGTTGCCCAGTCTGGTGTTGAACTTATGATTCCCCTTTTCAACCTCTTTAATAGCTAGGATTACAGGCATATGTACCATGGCCACCATAGCTTTTTTTATATTGTTTGAAATTCCCCTCAGAAGTACAAGGTATTATTAGATTTGGGGAAATTTGACATAAAAGCCTTGTTCCGGGGGTTCTGAAGTAGGAGATGACGTATTGGGAAGACTTAATTAGGAAAGCTGAATTGAAGAGAGGAATAATTCAAGTGAAGCATTGAAAGGTGTGTAGGATTTCAACAGAAGGAGAGAGGAAATGAAAGGTTTTACAGAAGTATAAAGGGAAAAATACTAGTTTAAAAGCAAGAGATTACACTGAAATTCAGATCCTAAATTGAGAGAGAACTTATTTTGGTAAGTAATAGGAAGACTGATGTGTTGGAAATCATACTTTAGGAAGCCCCAGTAGTAGGCTGATTGGAGGGAAGGGAAATAAGAGGTAGAAAGCTATTACTGTAGCCCAGTGTGACAATGCTTCATGTGGGGTGATAGTGCCAAAGGGAAGAGAAGGGAAAGATTAAGTACAAGAGGTATTATGAAATAAGAATTAATAAAATGTAGACCCTCTCCATACAAACATAGCCCCCAAGTTTTGGATTTTGGAATCCTAGAAGAACAGTTATTCCATTAATAGGAATGGAGACTTTTCAGAAAGAGAGAAAGGATTTTGGAAGGAAGTTTTACTTCACAAGTGATGAAACGCTAGGGAAACATCCATGTGGATATGCCTGCTAAGCAAACAGAAATGAGAATATTAAATGATGAGAGGATAGAACTGAAGATGGTGATTAAACAAAATAAATGGTAGAGCCATGTCCTTATCTTTGTGCTTCCCCGGCTGAGGATTGAACCGCAGGCCTTGCATACACTGAACGCACGCTCTGCGCCTTCTTGGTCATACATGCCTGTCCCCTCCAGGGTAGTTAGGTCCAGGACTGTACAGTCTGCACTAAACAGTAACCAAGTTTATTCCTAAAACAGTGTTAGGAAGCTGGTTGGGCAGCAGCCTAGGGTTAGCCATTCTAGCTGAATTTGGTAGCAAAGATCATTTTATTAATACATTTGATAAATAATACATGGCCTTCTGCTATTTACCAGTAAGCGAAATCACAGCAGGTTTCACATTTATGCTTCTCAGAATCAAAAGGACCAAAAGTACATTTTGTTTGAAGTTAATAAATTTTTATAAACAAATTTTATGACCATTTCAAGTGCCTAACAAATAAACATTTCTCCCCAAGCAGAGGACTTGCCATGTGGTAGGCTCTGAAGGCCCTGGCACAAGTTTGTTGAGTATCATGGTACTTTGGTTCACAAACTTGCTTTTTTCCACTATTCCGGTCACAAACCAAGTTGGACGAGTACTGAGTCAAATTCATTGGTTAGGTTCAAAGTTGACCTTGTGGGGAAATTTGATTCAGTTCTCATCCAGATCAGTTTAGGACCAGAATCGTGGAGATAACAGTTCATGAACCAAGGAACCACTGCATTTCTTGCACAAATGGATGCATGAAATGCAGCTGTTTTTTCATTGCCTGGGTACCATGTCTTTGTCATGTCACCCTGCCTAGCCTTGGTGCACTGGTGCTATACACAGTGTGAAAATAAGAATTATTCTCCTTGATTTTTAGAAAAGTCCTGGTGATTATTGAACAAGTTTATAACTTTTAAAATATACTTCTGTTTAAGAATTTATAACTTTTATAATTTCCTTTGTCAGTTGGGCTCCATAGGTTTAAAACAGATGTCATGGTTCACATCTATAGAAGAATTTATTGATACCAGTGTAGAAGATACGAAGAAGGACAATAGTTCTGATAAAAAAATTTTGTCTACTGTCATCAACAAAACAGTTATTCCTCGACTTACAGGTACTCCCTTGTAATCTTGCTAAAATTAAAATGCTGTTTGACAGAGTATAAGAGCATTAATTTCTGTTATAATCACAAATATTTTTGTCGAAGTTTTGGAACACAAGGAAATGTTATTTGCAGTAATGATCAACAGGTGTCAAATTTAAGCTGGTTAAAAAAATGATTGTATAAGTAGTTGGCTACCAAACCTCTGACGCTCTGTGCCTTTTGTATCTGTGACATTATGCTGTTTCTGTGACACCTGAGTCGTGTATTAGTGGTACTGTAATCTATATTATATGTATTTCTTTCTCTCTCTCATCCAGTTGTTTCTTCTGTTTGTTTATTCTCCCTTTTTCTCGAAACATTCCTGCATCTCCTTTTCATTTGCCACTACCAACCATCAGCATTAACGCCTATGCTTCAACTTTAAAGTCTGAAGATTCTTGTTTTACCTAAAACTATACTTGATAAGGATCTGTTTTACCATGTCACAGAGAATGAATTTTGGCAGCAAAGCCTACAGAACTCTATTTTAAACGATAAAGCAGCGGGGATATAGCTCAGCGGCACAAGCGCCTGCCAGACAAGCGGAAGGTCCTGAGTTCAATTCCTGGTACCAAAAAAAAAAAAAAAAAAAGATAACACAATCCATGTTATGTTGTTTCTCAGTCAACTTGATTAACTTTGAAAGATTTTAAGTATTTTCTGAAAAATTAAAATTCTTATGATTAAATAATCCCACAAATAAGTAGCTTTATAAGAAATTAATACCCATAGAGGTTCCTGTAGTGGATGAATTCTGTGTATATTTGAAAAGTAGCACTAACAGACTTTGCTGATGGATTGGTTGTGGGGTAAGATAGAAAGAGAGGAATCAAGAATGGCTGAATTGGGCCGGTGAGATGGCTCAGCGGTGTAAGCGCCTGCCTTGCAAGCGCGAGGGCCCGAGTTCGACTCCCGGAACCCACATACGAAAAAGGGGCCGGTGATATCGCTCAGCGGCACGGGTGCCTGTTGGCGCGCGAGGTCCTGAGGTCGACCCCCCGGTACCCACAAAAAAAAAAAAAAAAAAAAAAAAAAAAAGAATGGCTGAATGATTTGGGCCCTGAACAACTGGAAGGACGAAGTTACTGAAGTGGAAAAGATTGAGAGGAGTAAGATTAGAGTAGGGAGGTATGTCAGGAGCTCAGGGCCATGTTGGGTGTGGGGTGCCTGTCATCAAAGTGGAAATGTCAAATGAATTGTTGAATATATGACTCTTAAAGGAGTAGTGCAGGCAGAAGGTTTATGGTGGGAATTTACTATTACTGCCATAACAGGACTTTAAATTCTAAGGAAGAGAATATAAATAGGAAAGAGAAAGAAAGTGACCTGAGCCCTGGGGTATTACAGCATTTAGCAGTCAAAGAGGTAAGAAGCAGCTAGCAGAGACCAGAGGAGAAGGCAGAAACCAGGAGGTTGGTAACTTGGAAGCCAGGTAAAGAAAGTGTAAGAAAAAGGGATGATAAAGTGTTGCAGTTGTTGGTAATAACTTAAGATTAGAAGCAGCCATTGAGGTTTGCTGTATGAATGTATCCTGTAATTTAATAGTCAGTTTAGGAAGAATGGTGGGAGATGAGGCCTAATTGAAAGGAATCTAAGAGCAAATAGGAAGAGAAATATTGGAGATAGATGTTTAGACAGCATTTTGAGGAATTTTGTTTTAAAAGGAAGGAAAGGAATGGAGCAGTACTAGAGGGGGTATTCAGGTTGCAGGGGGGGATTATATTTAATACAAAAAAAATTGTTTGAAGGCAGATGTGAAAGATCCAGTAGAAGTTATGGTAATACTGAAGTTGAAGAGCAGGATCTTTGAGTAAAACATGGGGGTTGGAACTTGTGTGTAAGTCAAGGGTTGGCCTTACCTGGGAGCATGAGTGCTTCACCTGCAGGACCAGGAGACGGGGGAGAGCCTACGGGCCGAGATGCAGGGGGTGTTGATTCCATGGCAGGAGCTCGTGGAGCTTCTCTTCTGCTTGCTTCTGTCTTCGTTGTTGTTGTTGTTTTCATCACATTAAGAAGTAAAGTAGGTAGCTAAGAGAGAGCAATCAACTGAGAGAGCAAGAAGGAGGGAGAAGGTATGAAACACATCTGGGCGGGAGGGGGAGGGGATGGGCCCGAGAGAGGGGACACGACTGCTGGCCAGCAATAATGGCTCACCTGAGCTTTATGGTGATCAATTTAATGTGAGTTTTTTAAGCTACATTTTAGCTACGTGGTTTCAGGCATCAACTCAGTGACAGGTTGGATTTAAGTAGGGCTCCGGGTTAACCAGAGAAGTCCAGCTAAGCCCAAGGACAGAGAAATTGAGGAGGTGTACAGAGTGTGGTAGTAATGACTGGCCATGCACCGTGACCTGAATAAGGCAGGAAGTGGTCTGTGTTAAAGTCCTTAGTTGTTTGTCCACGATAAGTAAAACAATCTATCAGATAATTTGTACACCCCTGAAATATTTGTTTCAGACTTCCTAGAATTCATTTGGGATCCCTTGTCAACCTCACAAACAACGAGTTTAATAATACACTGCAGAGTGATTCTTGAAGAACATTCCACTTGGAAAAATGAAGTTAGTAAAAGCAAACAGGTAAAAATTTCTTGAATCTGAAATATAGCTCAAAGGTAGAATGTTTGCCTAGCATGCACAAAGCCCTGGGATCAATCCCCACTACTGCAGAAAATAAATAAAATAGCAATTTATATAAGCTCAGGAAGTATTTTGTGGAAGTATTTCCTACAAAATTGTCTTTTTTTCTTGGCAGAGCATTCAAAACATTTAAGAAACTGAGTAAAACAAAATCAAATTTTTGTTTTTAATGTAATAAGTATTGACGTACTGCTTGAAGAATATGTTATGGATAATTGTATGGAAAGAGAAATAAGACTTCAGTTCAATATACTTTTCATGAAAAGGAAATTTGGTCAGACTTAACATTTAGGACTAATTTTTTATAGGATATGTGACAATTTAATTTGTGTTATATATAGCATCACTGATTTAAAAAATAATTGTCATTCTAGTGTATAGTATTTCATTTTTCATATAAGAATTTTAAAGAATAGGTACTGTATCTCATAGAAATATTGCTAGTACATGAAAAATATTTAAACTTCCATTGTCTTTTTGTCCTAGTAATGGTATCAAAGATTTATGCCATTGTATGATATTTTTGTTCAGCCATTTTTGTTCAAAGTTATCCTAGTGGACATATAAGGATGTATCATACTTCTGCATAACATTATCATACTACACATTTATATTTGCATGTTACTACAGTTTTCATAAACTTTAGCTAAGTAGTATTTCCATTCAGTGATCCCTTATGATTAAATATTTTAGTCATTCCCAGTTTTTAACATACTAACAAAATGAGTTTGCCAAAGTGAATTTACTGTATCAAAGAACACACCACAAAGTACCTATTGCTAGAGAATAAGAAAGAAACAGAAGCTAATACCAAAAAAAATACAAACTAGACAAGCAGGTTAACGAGGTCACACCCAAGTGCAATAATGTGTGTGACTAAGTTTCTCATACCCAGTTGATAATTATTTTAACAGCTGATGTTGTGAGTGTATACAGGTTTGCACTATTAAAATTTTGTTTGGCCAGGCATGGTGGTGCACACCTCTAATCCCAGCTACTCAGGAGGCTGAGACAGAAGGGTCACAAGTTCAAATTACTATTAGTAATTTTTATCTCAACTTATTGAGACCCTGTATCAAAATAAAATACAAAAAGGACTGGAGGTGGAGCTCAGTGGTGGAGTGCTCTGGACTGATCCACAGTACTGAAAAAAAAAAAAAAAAAAAAAACCACTTTTTTTTGTAAATCTGTAACCACCTGTAACTATCACTAATGCTTTTCAAATTTTTAAATAATAGGATTTACTTAAATCCATTGTTTCAAGAATGAAGAAGTCAATAGAAGATGATGTTTTCATACCTCTGTATCCAAAGAGGTAAGAATTGTTAATTTCTAGATTGATTGTAACACTGCATCATGTAATACAGATTTAAGACTATATTACAAGGGCTGATGAGATAGCTCAGCAGCATAAGCGCCTGCCTGGCAAGTGCGAGGTCCTGAGTTCGACTCCCAGTACCCACACACAAAAAAAGGGCCGGTGATATCGCTCAGCGGCACGGGCGCCTGCTGGCACGCGAGGTCCTGAGTTCGACCCCCAGTACCTCCAAAAAAAAAAAAGAATATATTACAAAAGAAAGTACAATGTTTTTAAAACATACACACACATCTATTAAGATGCAAATTGAGATTTCAACAAATACTTCTCAGTCACCCACTGTATATCATATCTGATGTTTGGCACTTGGACATCGTGGTTTTTATTTTTTTATTCTTTATTTATTTTAAGGTATCCTGGGAACATGAGGGTGTCATAGTGGTAAACAGCAGCATTTCTGGGCCTTGGATCTACCATTACTGTATATTTGACCTACGGTCTTTCTGTGTCTCAGCGTCCTCACCATACAGTGAGGATGAGATTAATAGCTGCTTCACGGGACATTAGAAGGCTGAAGAAACTGCTCTAAACAGAGCAGCCCAGCAAAGAGGAAGCGTAGCATAAGCCAGAACCTCACTGAAGGACCAGAAACTGCAGCTGTGATACTCTGCTTTATGAAACACGTAGTATTTGAGGCATGGTCAGACAGGTGCTAAGAAGGCGTCAGTTATGGTAATGATAGATGAACTGTAGCTACCCAGTGAGTACTTACAGGATGGAAGTGCTTTATGAAGGGGGAGAAAGGAACCCCAGAGCTTTAAGATTTATTATGAGTTGTGAGGGGGTACCTGCATGTGAAAATTCTTCCCAGGTAAAGCTTCCTTTGTAGTGTTTTAGATGCGTAATACATTCACATAGTTTAGAAGTACTGTATTGAACGTATTTTGTTAATATATTTAAAATGGAACGTTTTACTTCCACCCTGACCTCCATCCACTCACACTTTGCCTTTACTCCTCTAACGTATATATGCATATAATAACAATCAATAATTTTTGTTCATCTTTTCAGATCTTCATGCAAATACAAATTAATACTCATCTATGCAATAATGTTATTTCCCCTCCTTTCTTTAGAAAAGTATATTATAAACAGTCATAACCAGCTTTATACCTTTTCTTCATTTAGTACATCTTTGAAATTATTTTGCATCATCTTTTCAGCTGTATAATATGCCGCCCCCTCCACATCCTGTAACGGATGGGTGCATTAGTGGTACATGCTTGCCAGCAATGGTGGTATAAATAACCTGCCTAACATTCTGTACGTGTGCAAACATCGGTAAAGGCAGTCTCAGAAACGGGATTGTTGGGTGGATGCATTTGTAATTTTGGTAGATAGCATCAGAGAATTTGCATTTATATCCCATTAAAATTTAGTTTGGTTGGTTTAAAAAAGTGTTTTTTAAACTGGGCAAGGTGGCACCACCCCTGTAATCCCAGCACTGAGGAGGCTGAGGCGGGAGGATCACTGCAAGTTCAAGGCCAGCCTGAACTACATAGCGAGACCCTGTCTCAAAAAACCAAAAAAAAAAAAAAAAAAAGTGTTTTTTAAACTCAGTTCTCCTGAAAGAGTAAGTGTCTTTAGAACTTTCTCCTTTCTCTTTGTTTCAAATTATTAGCACTGTAGAAGATAAAACATCACCACATTCCAAGTTCCAAGAGAGACAGTTCTGGTCAGCTCTAAAGGTAAGCAAAAGACTACAGAAAGACGAATGTAGTTTATCGTCTACATGTGAAGAACATAGGGTCATAACCAAGTTTCTGACTTTGGCTGTGTTTTCACTGCTAGCTTCTAACATTTTTTAGGGACATTGTAGGAGATGTGGGAAAAAGAAAAGGATGAGAGAAGATGAGATCTGTTTTGGACATAATAAATGTGGGACAAATTGAGATACAGAGGTCTAGAAGTCATTGGTTTAGGAGTCCATGTTTCAGGGGACAGATCTGAGCTGAGGATTTGGTAGTCTGCTATATATCAGCAGTATCTGGAGCCATGGTCATGAATGACAAGTTCTGAGAAGAGTGGTTGAAGTGTGAGGAGAGGGCTGAAGTTCAGTCCCAGAACTCCAGAAACACTTTCAGAGGAGGGGGCAAGGAAAATGTAGTCTTCAAAGAAACCTTAGAGTGGCCGTAAGACTGTGGCCTCATGGTTTCAATAAACAAAAGGTTGTGGTACAAACAAAAAAGAATTAGGAGAAAGAGAATGTTTATTAGATTTGACGATTGAAAGGACATAAATCACCTCAACAAGAGCGCTTTTAATGGAGTGAATAAATGTTTGTCACGTGGTTGTGTCAGGGAAGGGGCTTTCCAGGACAGGGAGCAATATCGACCATGACGTAAAGTGTGAGAAAATACTACATATTAGTGAAACTTCTTGACATTCAGGACTCAGTATAGTAAATAAAGTATTGGAAGGAAAGTAGAACACATCTTAAAATTATCAGAATGACCTGGACTGAGAGGAGGGAAAGGGAACCAGTATTTATTTTATAGGTTTTGGTACTTCACCCAGCCTATCTCCAAATGCATAGTTGACTAATTCTTATTTTATATAGTAGAGAAATGACACTGTCAGCATTGAGTGACTTCTCAAGGTCACACACTGGTAACCATGACACTGCCTTTGAGAGCAGCTCTTTATGAGCCAGTGGTCCCAGGATCTGAGAGAGCAGGGATCAGAGCAAGAGTATTGATGTGGAAAGGCATCAGTAAAGTTACTTGAGACAGATTGGGGTGGATAGCCTAGAAAATAAAAATAGGATGAACAAATACATAGAGGTTGGAAAGAATCAGATACTTTGTCAGAGACGTTTTCTATTCTAAAATTGACAGTTCCAATGGGTCTAGTTGTGAGAATTGAAAAGTTTAACCGAATCTTTATCTTTGTTGAAGACTATTATGATTTCTCCTTGGAGAACAAGTAAATATTCACTTGGTATTTTATTTTAGCTCTTCCGTAATATTTTTCTTTGGAATGGACTCCTCCCAGATGACACACTGAGAGAGCTGGGACTAGGAAAACTGCTAAACCGCTACCTTATTATAGCTCTTCTTAATGCCATTCCTGGGCCAGATGTTGTTAAAAAGTGCAGCCAGGTAAGTAGTATAGGAACCAATTCTAATTTTTATCATTTTTAAAACTTAGCTATTAAAATTTGTCTTGCAGCAAAATAATTAAAATTGTGATGCTCACATAAGAATAGACAAATTGGGGCCGGTGAGATGGCTCAGCGGCGTAAGCACCTGCCTGGCAAGCGCAAGGGCCGGAGTTCGACTCCCGGAACCCACATACAAAAAAAGGTCCGGTGATATCACTCAGTGGCACAGGCGCCTGCTGGCATGCGAGGCCCTGAGGTCGACCCCGGTACCCACAAAAAAAAAAAAAAAAAAAAGAATAGACAAATCAGTTTAACAGAGTAGAAACCCAGAAGTAGTTGCCCAGCATTTAAGACTTAATATAGTAGCTTGAAATACCACTAACAGAGAAAGGGAAAATTACTAACTAAACGACGCTGGGACAGCTGCTGTCTATGAAAAGGAATGTTAGATCCTCACTTCTCACTGTGTATCAGTATAAATTTCAGGTGAGGGCTGGGATGTAGTCTTGTAGTAGAGCACTTGCCTAGCATGTGCAAGACTGTGGGTTCAGTCCCAAGCACCACAATCAATCAATCATTCAATTGATTGCAGGTGAAAAGAGCTAATGTCAAAGAATTACAAGATATGCTAAGAAAATAAATAGCTGAGAGTAGGGAGTCCTTTCTAAACTTAAAGACAAAAGAAATGAGTAAAAGCAAATTTGACAGGAATATAAAACAACAGTGGATTAAAGAACAAAGAAAAAGGTATTAAGATTCATTGATTATTGTTAAAGTAAGAAATATGTGCATTGGGAACATTATACTCCTTTTTTTTTTTTTTTTTTTTTTTTTTTTTGGTATGGAGGTCGAACCCAGGGCCTTCACAGTGAGCTACATCCCCACCCTTTTTTTTAGTTTTTGAGTCAGAGTCTCACTAGGTTTCCCAGGCTGAGCTTGAACTTGCCATCTTCCTGCCTCAGCTTCCCAGAGTGCTGGGATTATAAACCTGCACCATCAGGCCCAGCTCTCCTGATTTTTATGTTTGATACCTACTAATATAATAAAAAGTTAAAAAGGAAGGGAGTCAAGAAACTAGGTAACAAGAGGTTCTAACACATAACAAGAGTTAAGATCCACGTTGATTAAAAAAGCTCTTTTTAACTTAGTAAACAATTCAAATGTTCTTATTGAAAATGGCCCAGAAATATGCACCAGTCAAGTTACGAAAAGAGGATATACAAAAATAACGTACAAACGTGGGAAAGATGAACAGTACTAATAATAACCGGAGAAATGCAGATTATTATGTGATGAAGATACTCGTTTTGCAAGTCATGTTGAGGAATGTGTTTCTGCTGTGTTACTTCGCCTATAATGTCCAGTGCTGGAACAGCACAGGGAACAGCAGCGCCAGCACTGCAGGGGCAGACAGCTCTCACCAAGAGTGCGCAGGTGGCACGGTGGTTCTGGAAGAGTTTCCAGCACTGGTGGGAGGAGGGGCAGAGCTCTGCTGGAGTGTATTTGGCATGATGGGTGCAAAACTTTTAAAGTTCATACCCTTTGGCTCATAAGTGAAAAATCAGAGATATACATAAAGATTTTAAGGGTAAAAAGAAATGTAGCATTATTCGTAATAGAAGATAGTTGGAAACTACCTAAATGTCCCCCAAAACATACTGGTAAAGATAAAAGCCGTGTTGAAGAATTTTTAAGAACATAGGGGGCCGGTGAGACAGCTCAGTGGCTTAAGCGCCTGCCTTGCAAGCGCGAAGGCCCGAGTTCGACTCCCGGATCCCACATACGAAAAAGGGGCCGGTGATATCGCTCAGCGGCACGGGTGCCTGTTGGCGCGCGAGGTCCTGAGGTCGTCCCCCCGGTACCCACAAAAAAAAAAAAAAAAAAAAAAAAAAGAACATAGGAAAATATTTATTTTGCAATGTAATTTCTAAACAGAACAACATACGACCCTATGTATCAATTCCTAGTCAACCGTGAATTTTGGGCTGTAGCTTTTATATGATATGGCTTAAACATTATACATTAAAAATTTAAGTCATTTTCCACAGTGTGTCTCTCAGGGTTGGTATAGTTTCCTTTGACCGTAAAGATCTAATGTCAAGGGAAAAAGAGGAAATACGTTTACACAGCATTTTCTCCACTGCATATGACTAGAAAAGCAGGCCAAGAAAGTGTGGCTTTAAGTCCTGGGATCATTTATGGTCAAGCTTCATGGCTGTCTGAGAATTTTACTGAGGCTTGTGATACAAACTAAAGAGGAAACAAGTATAAAGACATTAAGTTCCAAGCCAGTAAAAGGCTGGTTTTAAAACATCTGAAAAGAGATTTTGCATAATACTGAATTTCGGACCTTCTGCCTAATGCAATCACATGTCTGAATTATTTTTCTGAATAATTGAAAAATAACAATTGAGTGTACTCATTGACTCATTTCGCTGCCATGAACATTTAAAGTAATGTATTTAATTGATAATCAAAACCATAATTATTTTTCTTTCTGCATATCTTTGAATCACTCACTTGATTCCTTTACTCTGATTTATGCAGATCATGTACTAGGCCACCCAATTTTTTTGTGTGAAATAATATTAAATGTGGATATTTTATAATTTTATTTACTGAAAGTATTTTGTCTTTAGGTACCTGTGGTTGTTATAGATTAGTTTTTGTACACATTTAACAGCTTAGGAAACAAGTACAGAATAATTACAAGTATTTGTGAAGAATGGTCTGTTTTAAATACTTAGTAATAAATTTTTAAAATGTCATGTATAACCTTTGATACAGAATGGGAAATTGTTCAGAAATTCTTATTAAAACATAAGCTATAAAATGAGAGTATTCAAATTCTGTGATCACTGTAAGATGTTGTTAGCATGGGTCCTTAGGTAACTGTCATTATTGTAAATAGCCAGTGTTTTGATTAACAGATAGCAGCATGTCTACCTGAAAAGTGGTTTGAAAATCCTGCTATGAAGATGTCTATTCCCCAGATGGAAAGCTTCATTCAGTGTTTATTGCAGTCTGCACATAATTTATCTAGAAGTGAATTCAGGTAATGAATATTTATTTTTACTTACATTAGACTTTTAAAAATCCTTTTTTTTTTTTTTTTTTTTTTTTTTTTGTGGGTACCGGGGGGTCGACCTCAGGACCTCGCACGCCAGCAGGTGCCCATGCCGCTGAGCGATATCGCCGGCCCTTTTTTCGTATGTGGGTTCCGGGAGTCGAACTCGGGCCCTTGCGCTTGCCAGGCAGGCACTCATGCCGCTGAGCCATCTCACCGGCCCAGACTTTTAAAAATCTGTTGATTCTAAAATATAAAAAATAAATAAATAAATAAATAATAAAAATCTGTTAAGACTTTGTAATACTATAGAATTAGTAGATATTTTTATGGTTACTTTGGAATTGCATATGAATGTGTATGAATTGTGTGTGAATTTATATTCATACATGAATTGTGTATGAATTTATATTCATACCTCATGCATATTCATATTTTTAAATATAAATCTCAAAAATTTTTTTAAAAACTACATATCACAAATTTAAATTAAAACTATAAGTTAATCTCTTACAAACACTTTTACATGTGTTTTTAATTTTCTTGACTATTTTTTCTTGACCAGTTTTTTTAAAGACAACACTTACTCTATATGGGTTTACTGCCTGGTGTTTAGCCAACAGTACCTAGATCTATGTTCTGAATGTTTCATTCACAGCAGCAGATATTCAGGGAATTAAATACAGTCGTGTTCTCATAAAAATACCTCTGCAAAAAGATTTAAAAGCCCAGATTTGTAGCATTTCCTGGTGTTCTTGGTGTAAATAATCCTAGCATGGTTCCCACAAGCCAGTAGCAGCACAGCACTACCAGGATTTCTAATGACAGACTTGCTCTGTGCTTTTCTACTTTTTAACAGATACTCACATTGAAATTTGCCAGATTACATTCACTGATCGTCTGTATTTGGGTTTTATAATTATAGTTGTAGGTAGCTTAGTGATAGAGATACGTTCTGAGAAATGCGTCATTGAGCGATTGTGTTGTTATGCAAGCATCATAGGGTGTACTCACATAGATCTAGGTGGTGTAGCCTACTACACACCTAGGCTGTATTTGTCAGATACATACATACATACATGCATACATAGACAGAAAGTAAATACAGCCTCTCACTCCTAGGGTCATGATGAA
Organism: Erethizon dorsatum; assembly: GCA_028451465.1. NCBI lineage: Eukaryota > Metazoa > Chordata > Mammalia > Rodentia > Erethizontidae > Erethizon > Erethizon dorsatum. The sequence goes on from CM051824.1 coordinate 23,189,809, forward strand.
TGAAACAATACAAAATTAAATCAATCACGAGAGAAAATGATGCAGTCAAGAGATGCAGGAAACACGAAATGTATGAGGCTGCTGCTGCCTTAACAGCAGACTGCTTTAAACACTGTAAACTTTATATGAGTAGAATTACTATCTAAATGATGATGAAATAGTACAGTGTAGTAAATATATAAATCAGCAACAGTCATTTATTATCAAGGATTATTATACATAATTGTATTACTGTACTTTATACAAATGGCAGAACAGTAAGTTCTCTTACATCGTCATCACTACAAACACCTGAGTAATGTGTTGCAGCATGACCTTAGGATGGCTGCCCTGTCAGTCTGTAATAGAAATCTTCCCACAGTTCCTCAGACCGAAGTCTCATTATGTAGTGTGTGACTGTGTGTAAAGAATGTAGCATGTTTGTATTTTATGCAATTTTAGATAGTGGCTTAAGGTAAAGCTTAAAACTTAAAATAAAGCTTTGGTTTTAGACTGATGAGCATGGACTTAGCAGCACTTGACCCCTGAGCTATATCCCCAGCCCTGATGCATTGCATTTTTAAGTGGGGAAGAATACTTTTTTGTTTTGTTTTTCAGGAATGAAGTCAAGGAAGTAATTCTTATTCTGGTGAAAATAAAAGCTTTGAATCAAGCAGAATCCCTTATAGAAGAAGATCACCTAGACGATCTGAAATCACTAATTAAAGAAGTTTGATAAACTTTATAAGAAAGTACTAAAATGAGATTTTAACATAGTCACACTCGGTGGCTTCTCTTGAAGGAAAGCTGATGCCTCTTTATTCTCTCTAATGGAGGGTAGGGTTTGCAAAGGAGCGGAACTCCCTCCCTCCTTCCCCTGCACACTCTACCTTCTGGTGACATGAAAGACTCCCCTTCCCAATTCTGTTGTGTTTGAAAGAATTAAATGCATGGGAGCAGTAAGAATTCAGTGTATTTCTTTTTATTTCTTTCTACTTCTTTTTCAGCTTTAAAGGGGAGTTGGAGAAATCCTGTATGTAACTGTTTTGACTTAGGGGAACGTGCTAAGTCTTCTAACTTCTCAACCATAAAGTTGTGCTTATTTGAACTACCTCTATTTATTTAAGTAATAAGTCTTAACTAGAATGAATTATTAAGTATTAAATAACTGAGGCATTTGAAGGCATTCCACAACCAATAATCAAATCATGCTTCAGAAATCTGTGTGGATTTATTGAATCAACACAAGTATAAGAGAGTCCCATTATATCCCCATCAGCAATACATGGTATTAACATTTTTTTAATTCATTGCAAATTTGGTAAGTAAAAAGAATCTCAATTATTTTGTTTTGGCTGCTGTAGAGTAAACGTGTTGGTTTTAGCCATTCATAATTCTTTTTGAAATATTCATCTTTTTTAAAGGCCTTTATATTTTAAAAATATTGATCTGTTGCCTGTCCTGCATAGCAAATAGTTCTTCATTCACCATTTTTCTTTTAATTTTCATATAAGATGGTTTCTGGTATAAGTCATAACTTATTAGCAAGTTTCTACTCTTTTTTTTTCTTTCTTTTTGTCATTGGTGGTATGATAAAAAGGAAACCTTTTAAATACTCAGGACATGTGATTCATTTTCTGATAAAATAATACTTGTCGGCTTAAGGAATTGTAAGGCAAGGTAATTAAAAAGAAACTAAGTTTTAAAAATGAGATTTTGCTAGTAATTTTCTTAAGTCTGTTAAATAACTTGGGCAGCTTTAAATATATATTTTGTAAATTGTTGCCCAAAAGATACTGAGAAAAAGTGATTAATATTATAGGATTTGTATCACTCTTCATCACTTCTACTTTCAAAATTACATACAATTTATTTCAACAGGTATGTTACCTCTACTGCAAGGAAGCCTTTTGATTCACTAGTGTGAAAGATTTCTTAAAACTTATAGTAGTTGTAGAAATTATCTGGCAATAAAAATTACATCTGTAAAATTCAAACCATTGCTTAAAAGCATTTAGAGATGGAGGGGGAAGAGGGATGATAAAAAGAATTAAGATGTGAAATGTATATGAACCAACTCTCCATGACGAATGGAGCATGTGCTAATAAAGATAAAAAAATTTTTAAATAAGCCAGGAAAAAAATTTATAAAAAGGAAAAAAAGCATTTAGCATTCCCATACAACTGACTTCCCCAGTGAGAAATGCTGTTTTCATTTTAGTGTTACCCTTTCAGACATTTTGTTTACAAAAAAATGTGTGTGTACATAAAACTTTGTTATGGAAATGACAGATACTTTATTATATATGAAATTTGTAAATTTTTTTACTATTAAAGCTAATATTTGGAAATTATCCTCTGACTTGGATTTTTAATTGCAGATGTATTGGATGTGTTCCCTTATGGTTTTAAATTGGGTAGAGATACTTCTCTTCCTTTTCATACATTGGAGAATATTAGAACTGCTTTCAACTACTCTAATAGTTTTAAATTTCATTATGCCTGGAATTTGAATCTGAAAGTTCTATCATACACTATAATTCAAAAAATTTCTGAAGCTTACCTAATCATCAGTGCAAATTTTTTTCTTCCTATTCCTGTGAAATGGACAGAATGCAGGAGAGGAATACAACTAGGAAGAACAAAACATTGACTTGGCAGTTCATTTTACATCTTTCTTATTCCCCTGGATTTTTTTTTTCAGCTTTTTGTTCACTTGAAGAATGTGAAACTTTCATAGATCTGACAATAAATTTTTAAAAATTTCCTAACAATGAAAAAATCATTTCAAAACAATGGATTTTTGCATGTCATAGTCCCATGACAAAATATGTATGTAGATGACTCCTAAGAAATAACATATGATATAAAGCGTAAGAAAAGAGCCCAGTATCCTTTAATGAATATAGATATAAAAAATCTTAAGTTATTAGCCAATTACATCTAGCAGTATAAAAATGGAATAAAATAAAAAGTCCAGCACAGACCTACATGTATACAAGTTTTGACTAAAGGGTCAAGTTCATGCAGTGGGCAGTCTTACCAGTATTGGTAGAACTAGATGTCTAAATTTGTGTGTCAACTATCTTATTTCTGTTTCTATACACACACACCCCATAAAAGGTACAGAGGGATCACAGATCTAAATACAGGACTCAGAGGCTTATAGAAAAACCACAGATATCTTTGATTTGGGGGCAGGTGAAAATTTCTTGAGCAGGTTATAGAGAACAGTAACCATAAAAGAAAAAAAGGGATAAATTGACATCGGGAAACTTACACAAAAGTATTACATCTTTGTGAGAAAACCACGACAATACAAAACTCCACATTATTTCAATGATTTAAAAATACAGTGTGGGTGAGGATGTGAAACCATTGGAACGCTCATATTGATGAAAGTGGAAAATGGAGTACCTATTTTGGAGAATAGTTCATCTGTTACTGAAGTTAAACCTTAACCTGCCACAGAGTGGCATGGAAAAAACCAGGAATGTGTGACCCAGAGAGCAGCAGAAAAGCAGGCAGTTAATATGCAGCACCTTATGAGAGCAACCAGATGTCAGATTTATCAAAGGGTTTTAGCCATTACAAATATTCACAGAATTGAAGCTTATTAAAGAAGTCAAAGGAATATAGGATAATGAGAATGTTGTATCAGATAGAGACTATCAATAAAGAGATAACTGTTCTCTCTTCTAGAAACACAAGGTTTTAAAATCAATAAAATATTATATATATCCCATAAATAACTGCCTTTAGGGTGATCAGTGACCCTAGTTTATCTGGGACTTAAGGGTTTTCTAAAAGTAGGACCTGCAGTTCTATAACTGGAGAGCAGTTTTAGAAACACTTTATCTTCCAGCAGATTGTCTTAATATTTAGATACTTGATCCACTGTTATTTTAGTACATAGAAATATGGATCTAGATTCAGTCTCCTGTATGTGTGTAGCCAGTTTTCCAGCATGATTTGTTAGACTGTTTCCTCCAATGTGTTTTTGGCCCCTTTGTCAAAGATCAGGTGGCTGAAGGTGCCTGGGGTTGTTTCTCATCCTCTGTTCTGTTCCACTGATCACACATCTGTGCCAGTAGCATGCTGTTTTTATCACTGTAACTAGGCAAGGACTTTCTGAGCAGAACAGCAGTTACACAAAAAAATAGGATCAAGAATCAACAAATGGGACTGTATCAAACTAAAAGTCCTCTAACGGCGAAGGAAATCAGAAATCAACAGTGAAGAGACAGTGAAAAGTGAAGAGACAACCTACAGAATAGGGAAAAAAATTTTGCCAGCTATTCCTTAGAGGACTAATATCTAGAATACAGAAAGAACTTAAAAAAAAAAAATTACAGCCCCCAAAATAGAAGACCAAGTATGAATGGCCAATAAACACATGAAAATTGCTTAGTATTTCTGCTTTTAGAGATACATAAATTTAAACACTGAGATATCACCTTATTCCAAAAGATTGGTTATCATCAAGAAATCAAATAATAAAATGCTGAAGAGTCTATGAGAAAAAAAGAAACTTCTACATTGTTAGTGGGAAGTATATACTAGTACAGTCACTATGGAAGTCGATATAGAGATTCCTCAAAAAACACTAAAACTAGAAATTCCATTCAACCCAGCTATTCCCCTTCTAGGTATCTTCTCAAAGAGTTAAAGACATCATATTACAGTGATATATACATACACATATACATGTTTACAGCGGCACAATTTATAATAGCTAAATCTTGGAAGCAGCCTCTATATTCATTACCAGATGAATGGATAAAGAAAAAGTGGTACTGATAACTTTGAATCATTTGGAGGAAAATAGATGCACCTTGAGACAATAATGTTAAGTGAAATAAATCAGACACACAACCTTAAATATTGCATGGCTTTTCTTAAGTGAGAAACCCAAAGTGTAAATATTTTAAAGAGCAAAATAAAAGATAATAGGAAACAGAGAAATCTCTTGCAAGTGAAAAGAGGACCAAGAGGCAGAGGGGGATATTAAAAAGAATTAAAATGTGTCATGCACGGTACAGCTCCCCACAATGAGTGTAATTATTACATACAGCAAACATGTACTAATAAAAATTAAGTGATAAGTTAAAAATACACACATACACACACTTTAGCAATATGGTAGAACAGGCAAATTCAAGATCATGACCTCCCATGGAAACACTGAAAAACAAGCAAGGTCACAATCAACTTTTGTCAGGAATCTGAAGAACTGCAAAATGTGGAGCAACCAAGCAAGTGCTGAATCTGCGAAGAATCAGTGATATTGAGATAGGTTTGTGGGGCTGGGGATATAAATCAATGATTAATGTGCAAAGCCTGGGTTCAATAAAAAAATATTGAGACGCTATCTGAGCAAATCATCTAAATATTAGATGATGATCTATGTATTACTTGCTCACAGTTAAATGGCTGTATTAACCCAAAAGCAGCGCCTAAATGTCGCCGTCTGGCAGACCCTCTATCTAGAAGGGTTGGAACCCACTAGAGAACCTAACCAAGATATACATGTTAGATTCCCCCAAAAGCCCATTTAAACAACCCTAAGGACAACTTTCCAGTTGAAGATTTTATAAGCTGTTGTCTCCCACTCAACCACAGAGAGCCAAGGGTTACCAGATGTCCCAGAAAGGCCTAATATGTAGAAAACAAATAAATACATGCACAATAAAAGAAACCTAGAGGAAACAGAAGTTGCAAGTAAACAATTTCAAAAGAAAAAAAAAAACTCTTCCACCTTCAGTGGTAACAGAATAAATGCATAGATACGGATATTAAGGAAATGAAGGCACTACATAAGGAGGAACTCTCACAAGTTGGAAAAAAGTCCTGAGATTTTAAATGGCAAAGAATTGCAAGATAAAGCTAGGGCTAAAAACAAAACAAAATAAAAATTGGTTTAAAAAAATGGATACAGTACAGTATAGAATAGAATATACAGTACAGTACAGTATAGCATATACAGTATAGAATATACAGTACAGTATAGAATATCTAAAATCCAAGTAACAGGAAGAAGCAGAGAACTTAACAAAAGTTCTTTCCCAGGAACAATAGAGAAGAGTTGCACTTAAAAGTATCCCCAAAAACCCCCCAAAAAAAAGGATAAAAATACACCCACACCAAACCACATCACTGAAAATTTAATTACTGTGAAGATTAAAACTTTCTACAAGTTATATATGTACAAAGAACAAAAATCAAAATATCTTCAGATTTCTCATAGCAACAGGGAAACACAGATGGTGGAGCAATAGCTTTAAAACTACAAAGGAAAATTATCTCCCACCTAAAATTCTGTTATCAATAAAATATGATAGACGTGCAAGGTCTCAAGACTTTTACTGCCACGTATACTTTTCTCTAGAAGCTACCAAAGAATATACTCCGCCAAAATGAGTTAGTGGCCAGCACAATGGAAAACACAATTCAGTATACGGTACAGGAAGAAGTCCCAAGACAGGTAGGCACTACTAGACACAAAGGTTCAGCTGACAGGCTGAGGATTGCTTTCAAGATCCAGGCTAATACTGTACTTTACTATATGTAAGCTCGTCTCTACCAATATGTGATACATCCCACTTTTTCAACCCACACTTAGCTACATGGATTACCAAGGACACTCATACCACTCCCTGGATTCTATTTTGACTTACTCTTAAGAGCTGGAGTTTGATTCACTATGCTCTTAAAAAAATCAGAAAATAGACCTGGAGCTGTGGCAACTGGCAGGAAAGGGGTCTGAGACGGGCTCCTGCTCCTTCCATTGACAGGACTCAGGGACCGGAGACCAGTGGGAAAGCCAGCAACACAGTAGGACCCTGGCTAGAGCACACACGATGGGCAGGCAGGACTAGTGGCACTGAAAAGTGCGAAGCAACAGTAACTGTACAGACCAGCAGGTGGTAAGTTAGCTGAACCAGCTTTGTGCTTGCGGACAAAGACACACAGAATAGAAGTGGGCGGGTGGTGCCACCTTCTTTTCTTTTCCCTGTTGTTTTTTCTTCTTCTTCTCTCTTTTCTTTTTTAAATGGCTGGTATGGTGGATTGACAACAGATGGTCAACTTGTAATGCCCAGCTGAACTGAATCAGCATGGTGCTGGGTGTGGAGGGCCCACCTGAGGATTGTTGCCAACAACATAAAAAGGAGAGCTGGAGAGGAAGAGGCAGTGTTGTTGGTTTTCCTCGAGGAGCTTGTTGCGCTGGCCTTCCTGATAGGAACTTGGTTGTCCTCATTTTCAGAGGAGCTTGGGATCTCATTGTCACTGAGGATGGCTGTGGTAGTTTTTGGGGGAGCTCTGGTCCTTATTTTGAGCATCGCTTCCTGGCTCTGGTGCAGATCCCTCAGCCTGCTGGCACAGACTTTCCAGCTTCCACCACTGACCTTTGGGCCTCCCCAGTGCAGATCCGTGAAACAGACTTACATGAGACATTGTGGGCTCTGGGCCTCCAGTTGGACTCGGGGCGGGGGCATTGCAATGGGCTCTAGGTCTTCAGTTGTACTCACGCAGGACATTGCTGTGGAATCCAGGCCCTCAGCTGGATTCTTTGGGTGTTTAGAGTGTGGACGGATTTCCTGCACCCTTTTGTATTTGACTCTTTGGGTGACTACTATAAAATAATCCTATAAATTATGTGTCCTGTATTAAGTTGTTTTCCTTGCAAACCCTGACTACAACAGCTGGGGAGAACTCCAGCCACAGAAAACTAATCCGATCCTCCAAATCCAAGACAAAGATCAGACCCCAACCCAGCACAAATCCACCTGCAGTCTTGGCTACAGTACACATTCTGGGATCAGCCTTGGACCTACCACAGAACTGTAGACACGGAGGAATCTCACTACTTTTCTCTGTCTGAAGGCTTTTCCTCTTGGTAGTCCACTGGGTTAGTGTGTTTTGTTTTGCTGTTTATTTCATTTTTGTTGTGGTTTGTGTTTTTTCCCTTTTCTTTTTTTCTCTGTTCTGTTTTGCCATTTTGCTTTTTTTTGTGTGTGTGTGTATTTTTGTTTCCTGTTTTTTTTTTCGGTCCTCTTTTCTTTTCCGTCTGTTTTCTATCTTCTTTTCCCTCTCATTCATGATTTATTTATTATTATTTTTTTCTGTGGGTACCGGAGGTCGACCTCAGGACCTCGCGCACCAGCAGGTGCCCGTGCCGCTGAGCGATATCACCGGCCCTTTTTTCATATGTGGGTTCCAGGAGTCGAGCTCGGGCCCTTACGCTTGCCAGGCAGGCGCATACGCCGCTTGAGCCATCTCACCGGCCCCTCATTCATGATTTAGGTCTCTAAATTTTCCGTATTATTCCACTTGTCCTCTTCCTCTTTCATCAACTATCTCGCTTGATTTTATGAGATATACATGTGGGGAAATATTGTCTCTTCCCTTTCTGGTTCACTTTAATACTCCTAGGCTTTCTCTTCCAATACCTACCTCTTGTATCCTACAATCACCCAAAACTTGGATGATCATCCTTTGCCACCAAATTTGACCCCACTATATTTAACCCCATCCACCTCTCCATCCTACCCCCTACCCCTCTTAAACCCACCCGCAACAGGTTAAAATCATTCTACTAGTAAAGTGGAAAAATGTTGCATACAAGTTCCTGGTATAAGTTGGATTATATTATATAACTATAGAACTTGCTCTTATGGTTAAAGATATCAGGCTAACAGTTACCACAGTTTGTCAGTAGCCAGGCTGTGCTTGAGTCTATTGTTATTGCTAACTGTACTACTTTGACCAGGATGCCATGCCTGTTATAGTTTTTTCTCCCCTGTATGACAACACTGAGATTGCAAGGGGCCAAAACCATCACCATAGTCCAGTACCAAAGGAACAGGTCTTGAGTCAAAAAGATAGCAACTCCACATTCTTAATATATTGGGAAGGTAGGTTCTTGGGATAGACAGAAAAACCAAGAACCACCTACATCTAGAAGACATCCTTGAAGAACAGACATCACCTAGGAAAGCCTCGACACCAGGGATAAAGTTATCTAACACAAGAAATCTATAAGCATCAAGACAGAAAACAAAATAAAATAAAAAATAGAAAATGACAAGAGGAAGAAGCAAAATGAAACCCCAAATGCCCAGCACACCCAGGACAAGTCCAGAGCACAAAAAGAGGAAATCAGAAGCCAACCACTGGAACTGTCTGAAATGATAGCAGCAGAAGTGAAAAAACAAATGGAAGAGGCTATAGAAAAAATAATATCTAAGGTACAAAAAGAAATGACAATAAAAATGAAAGAAATTAAAGCAAACACAGATAAAAAACTACAGGAGGTTAGGAAAATGATGGAAACCATGAATGCCCGACATAAACAAGAAATGGAATCAATGAAACAGATCCAAACAGAAATCCAGGAGATTAAAAACTCCATTGAAAGTATATGCAACAGATTGAATGAAGGTGAGGATAGAATATCAGACCTAGAAGACAGGAATGTGACTAGCGATCAGGAAAAAACAGATATCTTAAAAATAGCAAGGTGGGGGGTGGTGAGATAGCTCAGCAGCATAAGCGCCTGCCTGGCAAGCGTGAGGTCCTGAGTTCGACCCCTGATACCCCCCCAAAAAAAAAACCAAAACAAAACAAAAATAGCAAGGGACCATGAAAAATCACCATGCACTAAAGTCAAAATGGATCAAAGATCTAAGTATTAAAACAGAAACACTAAATATACTGGAAGAGAAAATAGGTAGAAATCTTGAAGACATAGGTGTGGGCAGACTTCATGAACAAAACCCAGACCACATGGGAAATACAAGAATCAACAAATGAAATCTCACCTTATAAAAAACTTTTGCACAAAAGAAATCAACAAAGTGAAAAGACAACCCACAGAGTGGGAAAAAATTGTAGCCAGTTGTCCCTCAGACAAAGGACTTATATCTAGAACATATAAAGAATTGAAAAAAATCAGGCCCCCCAAAGACCCAATCCAAAAATGGGCATCTGAGATGAACACACACTTCTCAGATGAAGAAATACAAATGAAAAATAAATACATGAAAAAAATGTTCAACATCATTAGTCATTCAAGAGATACAAATTAAAACACTGAGAGGGGGCTGGTGAGATAGCTCAATGGCATAAGCGCCTGCCTGGCAAGCATGAGGTCCTGAGTTTGACTCCTAGTACCCACGTACGAGAAAAGGGCCGGTGATATCGCTCAGCAGCACGGGTGCCTGCTGGCGCGCGAGGTCCTGAGGTCGACCCCCGGTACCCACAAAAAAAAAAAAAAAAAAAAAAGAACACCCAGAGTCCATCTCACTCCAGAAAGAATGGCTATCAAGAAAACAATCTATAACAAATGCTGGAGGGGGTTTAGGGGAAAAAGAACCCTTCTCCATTGTTGGTGGGCATGTAGACTGGTGCAACCACTGTGGAAATCAGTGTGGAGATTCCTTAAAAAAATAGTAGAGGTCCCATTCGACCCAGCTATTCCCCTTCTGGGTATCGTCCCAGAAGAACTAAAAACATATCACAGCAATATATGTGCACCCATGTTTACAGCAGCACAATTTGTAATAGCTAAATCTTGGAAACAATCCAAATGCCCATGGACCAAGGAATGGATAAAAAAGATGTGGTTTTTTTATACAATGGAGTACTACTCAGCCATAAAAAGGATAAACTTGAGACTTTTATAGGTAAACAGATGCAACTCGAGACCATACTCATAAGTGAAATAAACCAGGCCCACATGTGTAAACATCGTATTGTATCACCAGTGTGAGAATATGAGAGCCTAAACAAGATCCAAAATGTACAACAGATATTGTGAATAGTGAAGAAATTGTTCCAAAGAGAAAAAACTGTAATGACAGAAAGGGAAAGGGAAAAGGAAAAAATATATATAAACACAACAGTTAAGATAGTTATGCAGCTGGTTTCTCTTGATTGAGGGGAAAGTTTTGTGCCTATATCTTGTACTCTGAGTAACTATTGTGAATACAATACACAATGATTGTTACTCTCCTAGTAGCCTGTTCTGAAACTGTTATTATTTTGTGTTAAAAAAAAAAAAACCACCACCAGAAAATATCATTTATTACCTCTGATTACATTTCTGCTAGGTATCAGCGGCCCAGTTACCTCTATAACCCAGCCCGATGCCTTAGGTCGATCTTCTGTTCAGCCAACTCCCTCACGACCTTAACTACCAACTTCCTCCAAAGTGCTTTTGTGCTTTCAGGGAAGCTAAAACCAGACTATGATTAACTACTGTCATGTTCTTCTTGAAATGTTCATGTAATAGTGACAAGAAAATCCTTTTATACTTGTTAACAGGCTTTTCCAAACTAAGTACATTGTTTAGGAATGTGTGTGTGTGTATATATATATATATATATAGACAGTACACTAAAACAAACAGCAGGGAATGATTAACAATCAGGATGATGTCTGTATCTAGGAGGGATATGACAAACAGTTGTCTTCTTAGATCTTGGTAAATGGTCTATTTCTTAACCTGACAGTGGGTTCACTTTAACTCATACTTTGTTCTATAATTATTTAATTCACAATTTAAAAATAGCATCCCGCCCACTTCCCTGGTTCAGGTCCACGCTGACTGAAGCTCATTCTGACGACGCTGCCTTCCACTGTAGCTTTGCCTCCAGTGAGGGAATGAACACTGGACCATCTGGCATGTACGTATATTCTCTTTTTCAGTAATAAACTGCTATGATAATTTTAGTTTTTGAAAAATAATTTAGAAAAAGAATGCTTAGTTTATTTAAGGATTATATTCTTATAAGTAAAATTAAATTGGTTTGAAGATAAATCCTCTAAAAGCCAATACATCCTCCTCAGGTAACCAAATGCTTCTCAGAATCAGGACTTTTTTGATGTTTCAATTTCATCCCATAATGCAGCTTTAATTTTTGAAGTATCATATTCCCTCATCATATCAAATTCAAGCCATGGCTGACTCCACTTCTGAGCCTTTTCCATTTGTTCTTCAGTTAAACAAAGATCAAATCTGATTCCTTTAATATTAAAATTTGGACGTTCCCAGCGTTTGGACCAAGGCTTAGGCTTCATTTTTACTTTCAGCTAAGGAAAAAATAAAGAAAAGGATTAACTAGGCTGCCAAGACATAAGCAAAATTTCATCTGAAGTTTTCATTAAGATAATTCTTTATTTTATACTTTCATTGCCAAATGTGCAACCTATACCTTATTGACAGGAACTTCTTTGTCAAGCTCTGGTGTTACCGGCTTCATATTTATATCGAAAGTGCTATATTCAGGAAGGGCATCTCGTAAGTATAGCAAGCTATCATCCAGCCGTTTCTCTAATTTGACCACTTGGATCTCACGGATTCGAGGATTATACAGGTCAAAGCAAATCTCAACACCTAAAAAGACAACATATTCTTATAATCTAAGTCTAGATTCCTGTAAATACCTCAAAATAGTAAAAGCTATTTTATAAAGAAACTAGCACAACATTTTCCAGGTGGGAAATGTGACATAAATTTGTAATTTTTAAGATGGCTACTGAAAAAAATAAAAATAAACTAAAATCCATTTAAATAAGAGCTGAAATACACAGAAAAACAAGAAAGCCGGGATGAGAATAAGTCTAAAGAAAAATGTCTTCTATAAATATGTTGTTGCATATTTCTTCAATTCTCACAAAGCATTAGAGAGAGTATGAGTGAATATATCACTATGTCATGTTCATTTATATCCCAACTACTTGATTAAAAATTGCCCAGGACTAACAAGATTAATGGTATAAAAAAAAGTATAATTTTAAGTTTTAACTTTGGTGTAGAAGCCCCTCTTAAAGATGGCCCATTTTTAACACAATGGCTTTCCACATGAAGCAAGACAGGTACAGCTTTGAGTATATCAAATTGCTACTGGGTAGTAATTTAACATATGCCAGGTAAGAGTGTACTTTGAGGTTTTCTGAAATAACCTGAAGAGAAATAAAAATATTATTATGTATGATAAAGCTTCTAGTGTTCTATAACAGGATTCAATCCAATATTTACTATATATACCAATTTTGTTCCAAGCACTGATCTAGAAACTGAGCCTATAGCAAACTAAAATAAACTAAAATCTCTCTCTCATGAAGCTTAAATTCTAAGTGGATGACAAAAACAAAGCAAAAAAAATGCCAATAAGATAATTCCATATAGTGAAGATAAGACAGGGTGATGGCATTGTGCCTGGGAGGGTCAACCTTAAATAGTACAGTCAAGGGAAGTCTCTCTGAGACGACATATGAACTGATGCAATAAAGGGCCAAGAATGCTCCAGGCAGAAAGATAACAAATATAAAAGTACTGCAGTGTTAAAAATTCGCCATCTTGGAAAAACCAGGGAAGGGCCCATTTGGCAGGAACACAGTGACTTGGTAAGCAAGGTGCTATGGTTTTAATGTGTCCTTCCAAAATTCATATTGAAATTCCCAGTTGTGGTGGTATTAAGTGGGACCTTTTGGGAAATCATGAGGGTCTCTTTCCTCATATAGTGCCTTATGAAGGAGCTAAACAAAACTAGCCCTGGGCTCTTTTTGCCCTTCTATCTTCCAGCAGGTGACAACTCAGTATTTGTCCCCTCCACAGCACACAGCAACAAAGCGCCATCTTAAAAGCAGGGTACAAGGCCTTCACCAGACAGGTAACCTGCCCTGATCTTGGACTTTCCAGCCTTCTGATCTATAAGAAGTAAACCTCTATTCTTTATAAATTAAAGCAGTTTGGGCATTTACTTTTAGCAGCACAAACAGGTTAAGATACCAGATCACTGTGCTTATCTCAGTGTTCTCAAAAGTTATTCCTAAAAGAAATATCCCTTACATTGCTTTACAGTTACTTATTTCCTCGCTTGATGTTGCCATGTTGGGGAGTCTATTTCTAATGGCTGTTGTCCCTATAATAAAAGAAGCCTTCAAGAACATGCAGACCACCAACTGTATTTAAGCAAATGACCACAATTCCCAATCCATTCTAAGGCCACAGACGCCCAAGTCTTCTATTACAGCATCTACATGTTCATGTTCAACTTTCAAGTGTCTCATCTAAAGAAACAGAAAACAAAAAGGAATCCTGAGATAACATTTCCTAGACAATTAAAATAATAAAACATACCTTGTCTTTCAATAGTATTCCTAAGAGTAAAAGTAGCTCCGAGTCCACTTCCTGACCTCTGGATGCAAATTCCCAGAAACTGGCTAGTTTTTCCTTGGGCATACGGGTCAGCTGTAGTAACACGTAGTATGCTTCCTACAAATTCATAAGAGAAGCAAATTTTTATATGAAATACAAAAACAAATAATGTTCCTAGGTATTTACCTTCTGAATATTTTAATATCTTATTAGAAGTGCCCCAAAAGGGTAAAAATGCAGATACATGAAGAATAATCTTCTTATCAAAGAAAACTAACCCTCCAACTACCAAGAAAGAAAAAATAATTCAGCTCTCACTGACCAACATAGAACTCTGGAATGTGGAGTACTTTTCTCCTTTCTAACATATCTCTTCTTTCTACTTGAAATTTCAGAGGATCTGTTCTTCCTCTTGGAGGAATGAATTCAGGACTCAAGAACCTGTGAAAATATAAATTAAAAAAAAAAATTAAAAGCAAATTTAGTCTATGAGAAAGAAAAAAATATTGCTTTACAAAGAAATGGAGAATATGGTATTGATACATTTTATTCTTCATTTTCTGATTTTTGTTTGTCTGCTTGTTTTGAGACAGGGTCTCACTATGCAGATCAGGCTGGCCTTGAACTCACAGTGATCCTCCTGCCTCAGCCTCCCCAGTGCTAGGATTACAGGCAGGCACCACCCTGCCCAGCTTCATTTTCTAAATAAAAAGCCAATGTTATTTCTAAAACTATTCTTTTTTTAAGTTGCCAATATGCATAATAGCTAACAATTACTGAGTACTTCTGGCATTTTGTTAAAAGTGTCCTAAAACATGTAAATAACTATTGTGGTTTAGATCTTAAATGTTCCCCTGAAGGTCCATATGCTAAAGGTGTGGTTGCCAACGTATGGTGCTCCTGAGAGGTGTGGAACCTTTAGGAAGGGGTGCCTAGTAGAAGGAAGTTAAATCATGAGGGGTGTGGGCTTGCGGGAGATGTTGGGACCCCAGCCATTTCTCTCTGCTTCCTGACCAGCATGAGGTTAGCGGTTTCATCTACCACGCACTCCTGCCATAAACTGCTGTCTCTCCACAGGCCCAAAGAGAAAGGGATAGCTTAAAGCGACCATGCACTGGAAGCATGAACCAAAAAGAACCTTTCCTCCTTTGAGTACCTCAAGTATTCCATCACAGTAATGAAATGCTAACACAGTAGCATAATGTAATCCTTATAGCAGAGACGAGTTTGGTGTCATCAAAGAAACTAAAGCTTGAAGAAGGCAAATAACTGACCCACTATTATATGTTATAAATCTGTCAAGTCAGAGTTAAGTATAGGTACGTCTGCCAGTCTCCAAAGCCTATGACGGTACCCACAGACCTCACACCAAGCTATAAATTACAATAAATTATGCTGGAAAAGACAGACATGCCAATTGCAGACTGATTTTAAAATTAACATTATTTTCTTTAACTAATTTTAAACTCATTATAAAACATTAACATATTGAAAAAGTATGATATTACAACTAATATTCATGTCCCTACCACTCATCTCAAGAAATATATTATCAATATAGTTGAAGCTTCTGTGAATCTCTTTCTTTCCTATACTTACTGTCCTGGACTTATTACTAGGACCATATTTATTATAGTTAATTACTATCCTGATTATTCCCAGGAATTTCTTCCTTTTCCTCAATTTTCTATTTTGAACATTTTCTAACCTGCCAGAGTTCACATAATAATACAAAGAACACCAATATATCCTTCACCAAACTTTACCAACTGCTAAAATTTTGTTATATTTGCTTATTTCCTAGGCCATCTGGAATGTCATATAGCAAGACATATCATTATTCAACAACTAAGAAGGCTTAACGCTAAGAACAAGGACTTTCGTCTACATTATCACAAGACCTTTGTGACAGCTAAGAAAATTAGTGTTAACTCAATAATGTACATTGGTACCTCACTTCATAAACTTAATGCTTTTCTTTCCTCTGAGGGTCACAAACTGAACCGGTCACAAACCAAATCAATTCAATGGTTAGATTCAATGGTAATTTTTAGGGAGATTTGGTTCATTTCATGATCAATTCAGTTTGCAACCAGAATCATGGAAAGAATTAAGTTTGTGAACCAAAGTATCACCGTAATTTAATATCTAGCTCATATTCAAATGTACCTAATTATTCCAGAAAGGTCTTGTTATATCTGTTGCTCAATTCAAGATATAATCATGAGTCACACATTGTATTTGGTTGTTAGTTTCCTAAACTAGTATTATTCACCAGCTTCATACTTTTATAACATTGATCTTTTTGAAAAGTTAAGGTGTGCTGTCTTATGGACCATTGCTGGATTCTACATTTATTGTTTCTACATCCCTAGACTGAGGTTAAACATTTTTGGTAAGAATATTACAAGGAGATAATGAGAGCATCTTATTCTGTCACTATCAGAAGGAAATAATGTCAGATTGTACCACTTTTGATAAAGTTAGGTTTGAATGTTGGTAGAAGTGAAGAATGTCCTTTCTACACTTCTTTACACTTTATATATGCATATATGTTTATATATACTACATCAAGTCCCCTGAAAGCTGGTTTTTTATATATTTGTGAAATTCATTCATGTTTTTTAAGTTTGCTCTACCTCATTTTTACCACTGTATAATATTCCAATATATGATTATATCTGCCTGTTCATCTATATATAGGCCAGCTCTAAACCATTGTTACAATACTGTTATGTTCATTTTTGTGTATAGTTCCCTGTACATAGGTATTAGTTACTTTAACCTGTGTGCCTTCTAGGTGCAAAGGTGTACACAACTTCAAACTTATTAAATTCTGCCAAATTGTTTTCCAGAGTATAAAATTACATTCCCACTTAACTGAGTTTTATTAAGCACTGGCCTTTAAGAGACAGTGGTGCATTGTGGTGCACACCTGTAATCCCAACACTCTGGGAGGCCGAGGGCAGGAGAAGCACAAGTTTGAGTCCCTCCTGGGCAAACTTAGCAAAACCCCGTCTCAAAATTAAAAATAAATGAATAAAAAATAAAAAGGACAGGAGATATAGCTCAATGCAAAGGCTCTGGGTTCAGTCCCCAGTCCTGAAAAAAATGAGAGAGGAAGAGACAGATTCTTTACAAAAAAGCAGTTATAAGGAAATCATTGTTTCTAATCTCTAGGTTAGTGCTATAGAACATCACAAAAATTTTTTTAATTAAAAAAAAAAAGCCCAGAAAAGATGCAACCAACAACTTAAAGCCGTTTCAGAAAGCGTAACACCAAAGTTTCTCCTAAAACTGGCTAGCAAAAAATGTTTTCACCCAGCTGGGCATACGGGGACATGACTGTAATCCCAGCACATGGGAGGCTGAGCAGGAGTTCAAGGCCAGCCTGGGCTACAGAGTGAGACTCAGCCTCAAAAAAAAAAAAAAAAGAAAAAGTTTTCACAAAGCTCTGCAGAAACACCTTTGCTAAGTCTTGCCTGGATAATTTAAATTAACATGAAACTCTCAGGTTATCAACAAGTTATTTAAGTGAATCAGAATTTTATTTACACTGTTGTGAAGACCATATTTTAGGCACAAATCAGAGCAGAGTTTTACTACTGTACTCCATCTGCCACGAATACCCGTCCAAAGCACGTTAAGCTTGGGCCAGGTGATTTCTACCCAGAGTTAGGGTTTTAGGGAGGAAAGACTGGCCCCGGAACGTCAACAAGAGTAAGGCGAGTCTCGGAGGGGAAAGCACCACAGAGGAAAGAGCTTCGAACCCGGGGGATCTCTACTCCTACAGCACTCGCAGCTGTGACTTAACGAAGAGATCAAAGCAGGTTAGGGGAGAAGCAGGGAAAACGAAGCGAAGGTGGCGCGCTCTGTACACGGGCGCGCGCGAACGCCACACACCAGCTCCGGCCTGGGCGCTGCAGGCTCCGCTCGCGAGCGTGGCCCTGTGAAGCTCACACCGCGCGCGCTCGCGCGCCGACGTCCCGGCCTCACCTCCGCTCCTCACCCGGGGCTCGGCGCTGGTCCGCGAAGACCGGTTTCGACGGCGGCTGGAACGCGCCCGGTTCGGAAGGCCCGTTGCTCTGCTGCCGGGCCGGCCCAGAGCGGACTACAGGAGAAAACCGCGGAGGTTAAGCCTCGCGCCCGCCCCGACTTGCTGAGTCGCCCATCTCGATCCCCTGAGGACCAAGCCGGGGTCGCCCAGACCGCCTCGAGCACCTCCCACCAGCCCGACCCTGGACATCTCCAGTTCCTCAGCTAACGAGCTCCGGCTCCACTTACAGCGAGCGACGGAGGCCAGCCCAGGAAGCAGCACTTTAGATGCGCGGAAGCTCTGGGCCAAGCCCAAGGTGCCCCCATTCCCCACTACGACGCAGGCCGCCATGCCTAGTCGCACAACTTGCGACTACAACTCCCAGAAATCAATGCGACGAGGTCGTAGCCACCCGCTGCAGGATGGCGGCTGACAGGGTCAAAATAGATAACTTTCCATCTCAGCCGTCTTTCCTGGCCATCTTAGAAGTACATTCTTTCGCAAGTTCCCCATAATGTATCTAGTTACACTCCTGCACCGGGTATTCTCAAAGGCTCTCTTCTTTTAATCAACTGTTTTCACGCTCTCCGGCAAGCCTTTTCTATATTAAAACCCCACTGTAGACTCTCATTCCTAGGAGGTACTTCCATTAGCTGCTCATATCTCATTTGCAATTTCCCTCGCAGAATTGTTAGATTAGTATTTAACTCTTCCATTATACTCTAAATCTAAGAGGTAAGACCTAAAGTCTTTTTCTGCTCACCGTTCTATCCTACCTAGCACAAACCTGGTCCTCACTTAATCTTCATTGAATGCACAGAATGGAGAAGAAAATAATTCCCAAAAAAAGCTTACACAAAACCCCTGAGGTTACAGAGAGCATTACCCGTTTGATGAACTAAAATTGAGTTTTGGGAGAGACGGGGTTTTTTAAAAGAGTAAATCTGCCCTGGGTTCCAACCACAGAACCAAAAAGAAAAGAAACAAGGGATAGTAGTAGGAAGGAAGAGAGGGAGTGGAGGAAGGAGAGGAAAAAGGGAAAGACGGAAAGCAGAAAAGACTTTCAGAAAAGTAACCTACTGAAAAGATTTAATACTTGCACTAATGTGATTATCAGGGATTCCAATTGAATTAATGCCCAAAGATATCCCACATTCAATATGGTCATACTGAATGCATGATACTCACCTCTGAACTTCCTCCCCTATATTAGCTGTTTCAGGGAATGGCTTCCATATCCATTCTGTTGCTCTGGTCAAAACTCCCAGTGCTCTTCTTGATTTTTACCCATCTTTTCCTAGGTAAAGTTTCTAAAATTATTCCTGGTACCATCAAATATCCCCAAATTTCTTATGCCCTCTCATCTTCTCATCCATATTTCCATCCCAGGTCACTGTCCTTTTTCCTAAGGATCACTGCAAGTCACTGCAGCTGCCTTCTCATTGGCAATCTGCCTCTAGTTATCTACAGCTCTTCTCCACACACCAACCAAAAACGCAGGGCCCGATGGCGTGGTGCACACCTGTAATCCCAACTTCTCAGGACACAGGGAAGCAATAAGCCTGGGAAATTAGTGAGATACTGTCTCAAATCAATAAGTGATTTAAAAAAAAAGTAAAGGTGGGGATGTGACTCAGTACTATAAGAACACCTGGGTTCAATTCCCATTACCACCAAAACCAAAACATACCTACTTCTCCTTGTCTTTCCCCAGTTTAGTCTTCTATGCTTTGGAGTTGGATAAAAATCTAATTCTCAAAAAGCAGCTAGTCTCTGCTTACAGGCTGTTAAATAAGCCTGTGAAAGAGGACCGTGTTTTGAGGATGGCATTCAAGGTGCTGTGAGGAAAGACAGAGCCTATTTTAACTCCACCTTTGTCCATAGAATAAG
This sequence comes from Erethizon dorsatum, assembly GCA_028451465.1. Taxonomy (NCBI): domain Eukaryota; kingdom Metazoa; phylum Chordata; class Mammalia; order Rodentia; family Erethizontidae; genus Erethizon; species Erethizon dorsatum. The sequence goes on from CM051824.1 coordinate 23,209,878, forward strand.
AACCTATCCTATAAATAACAAGGAACCACACAAGGAAAGTTTCAGATTAACAAAAGTTGGCTACTCTGCCAACCCTGGAAGAGACATGAAACCCTTAAGGAAGAGGAAAAGGAAGGAGAAACTAAGATAATTGTGATTAGTAGTGGTGAGGATTTTTTTTTTTTTTTTTTTTTTTTGTATTAACTATGCTTGGAACAACTTGCTAGGACCGGTCCTACAGAGAGAAATAAATGTCAGACCTTCTCAGGAAGGTGGAAGAATTTACTGACCACGTCTAAGCCATCCCTGCTGCCTCATAAGGATGAAGGAATGATTCTTTTAAGGTTTTAAAGAACTGATAGAACAAGCCTAAAGGATCTTATTTCATTTGCTCCAGAATCCCTGCTTACCCTAAATCCATCAGGCCACTTTGACATTTTCTTAGTGTGGAGAACAAGTAGTTTTAATTATTCCACAACCTCACAGAGCAAAATCAAAGAGCACAGAATTAGCTCAACCATTTTGTGAGCTGGTTAAAAATAGAACTTTATATGCCAGTGTATTTTATACTCATGGGAAAGACAGTGTGAGCATCATGACATGGTGTTCAGCCAAAGAAATAAAGTGTCCCAGGCAGACTCCTTATGTAAAATTTTTGTGACATCAAGAATTTTGTCTGTTTTTTTCGTTATTGCATTGTCCATGCCTATTATAGTATCTGGCACTCACTAAATTTTCCAAATAAAATTGAGGTAATGTGTTAGTAAAGTTCTTGGGTAGATGTCAGAATCATAATAAATTCTTTGTTTCCAGTTTTATTGAGGTATGACTGAAAAGTAAAAATTGCCATATATTTAAAGTATATGCAATGAAATTGTGAAATGATTACCACAACCAGGCTAATTAACTTATCCATCACCTCATCTAGTTACTCTTTAAAAAATTAAAGCTTTATTTTCCAACTTAATGTAAAGATATCAGCAAAAATAGACTCTAACATGACCCATGTGTTAACACACCCAGAAAAAGAATCTCTTATTACAAAGAGGAGTTCATCATCATGATAATTTAGAAATCAGAATTACAATATGAAAAGTTGGCCAGTGACCAGCCAGAAAAGGAAGGAGACTTAGCCATGTGATTTGGGGAGTTTTCAGGCTCACTGATGAGTTGTTATGGTTTGTAGCTAGATGTCCCCCTAAATGGTCATAGCTAGATGACCCCCCAAAGCCTCATGTGCTCATAGGTGGGGCTTTAGGGAGGTGATTGAATCATGGGTATGTGATACTCATCAGTGGATTATTCCACTGATCCACTGATGAGTTTATAGCTAAATATGATGCTGGGAGCAAAGCCAGGTTGTAGGGGGTGGGAAACTAGTGGCTGGTCTGGAAGGGTACATCTCCCCTACTTGATCACTGACTGCTTCCCACCACCATGCCATAAGCAAGGCTCCTTTGCAAGCTGCCCTGCCTTGGAGACAGCCAGCTATGGAGACAGCCAGCTATGGATCTCTACAAACTGTGAGCCAAAATTAAACCTTTCCCCCTTAGAGTTGTGGGTGTCAGGTATTATGTCTCAGCAATGAGAAAGTAACTAAGACAGATTTTGGTACCAAAGAAGTGGGGTCATTGCTATAATGCTACCTAACCATGTTGTTCAGAAGCCTTTCTCCCACTGTCTTGTGGGAGAAGTTTGGAAAGGTTTAGAGGTTTAGAGATGGTGACTGGACAAACAGCCCTACAATGCTGTGAGACAAGCTTGGTGGGAGATTCTAGTCAGAGCTCAGAAGATCAGAATGTTGACTGCAATTCAGCCAGAAAAGAGCAGATGCAAGAGGTTTCAGTTGGTAAAAAGAACTACACTGGCAGTTGGACTCCAGGCTCTGTGTACTATACTTTGGAAGAAAATTCGTGAGCATTGTGCTCATGTTCAGAGACTTGGTGGGAGACTGAGATGAAGGGCTGCAGACTAATTAATCTAGTGGAGAAAGTGTTAAAATGGCCAAACATTCAGGCTGTGGCTTGGTTTCTGTTCAGGGCTTTTAGCCAACTCTCCCTTGTGAATCAGGAGCAAACCACCCAGCAGAATGATTTAAAATGTTTCAAGTTTGGCCAGAATGAAAGTTCCTATAAAGTTGGATCCTGCAAAGATGAAGCAGAGGAGAGAGTGGTTACTGAAAAGATTAGCATTAAATAGAGGTCAAGTAGTTTAAAACAGGACAATAGAAAAAATGCTTTGAGGTAATGTGATGAACCAGCAAGTCCCACTCTTCTGCAGGTATAGAATTGCAAAGGTGAAAGACTTTGCTTTGAGAAGAGAGCCCCAGGGCACCATGCTCCAGAATGGCAGCTGCCTAGGGAATTTGTTCCTCAGGATTCAGCTCACTGTGCTCAGCCATCCAGGCACTCAAAGTCCTCTGCAAAGACCGGCAAAATGGAAAAAGGCCAGAATATTGATCCAGCTAGCGGCAGACCTTGGCATTACCTATATGGTGCTGGTTTTACATCCATGCAGAAAGCAAAAGTTGTGGGGTCAGGAAGGCTTCCACCCAGATTTCAGAAGGCCTGGGAGGCCAGGCAGTGTGCCCCTGAGAGAGCAGTGAGTGAAGCTGTGAGAGTGAAACTGAAAGTTCAGTGGAGTCCCCAGGATGCTGGAAAAGCCAAGAATGTGAACCATCTGAACAAAATCAGACCAAGAGAGAGGCCATGAAAGGTTCAGCTACCACTCCAAGCAGTGCCTAGGGGTAGGGGTCATGGAAGCCCTTTGGAGTTCACATCTTGGCCACAGATTTCCCTGGATGTTGGACATGGAACCAGGGGATTTAATGTTTGCCCTGATGGATTTGCTGTAGGAATGCAAGTTCAAGCTTTGCCCAGACAACTTGACAACTTGGTGAGATCCTGTCTCAAAACAGAAAATAAAAGATGGGTTAGGGATGTGGGTCAGTGGGAAGGCCCTGGGTTCAATCTCCAGAATCTCCATATAAACAGTACTGTAAATATATATATTTTATATTACATTTAAAATCACAAAGTGAGGTGGGAGCGGGGCTGTTGATATCAATATGGCGGTTGTCAGCCAGACAAAGACAGTCAGTCTGATGTGATTGAGACAAGGGTGGTTTTCAGGGGGAGACTGGGAGATAGGGGCAGCCTCTCCCCCTCCTCCTCTTCCTGCGCTGGCCTCAAGCCCTCCCCAACCCCTCCCGTCGGGCGCCCCGTGTGGAAGACACCCCTCCCCCTCCCGCTTCCCTCCTCCCTACCTCAGTCCTTCGCACTGGGACGCTGGGGAGGGGGCTGTGCCGGGCGGAGAGAACTCAGCAAGGATTCTGAGAATGGTAGAAAACGTTGATCATCGCTGGAAAGGATATTGATCCGCCTCATGTAAAGTATGCTCAGTTCCTTTCCAGTAGTGAGCGGTTCTCAACTTGACCACCACAATGGAGATCAGAGAAGACTGGAAGACACATAAGTTCACTCCATAGTAGAGGGCACTGCTGGTGTTGGCAGTTTGCTGGAAACCATGTCTCACTATACAGATGAACCCAGATTTACCATAGAACAGATAGATCTACTTCAGCGCCTTCGGCGTGCTGGAATGACTAAACATGAAATTCTCCATGCCTTGGAAACTTTAGACCGTCTTGATCAAGAGCATAGCGACAAGTTTGGAAGAAGGTCCAGCTATGGAGGAAGTTCTTACGGGAATAGTACCCACAATGTTCCAGCATCTTCCTCCACAGCTACAGCTTCTACACAGACCCAGCATTCGGGAATGTCCCCGTCACCGAGCAACAGTTATGATACTTCCCCACAGCCCTGCACTGCCAATGAAAATGGGAGGGAGAACAGTGAGCGATTGTCCACATCCAATGGGAAGATGTCACCAAGTCGCTACCACGCAAATAGCATGGGTCAGCGGTCATACAGGTTTGAAGCATCAGAAGAGGACCTAGACGTAGATGATAAAGTGGAAGAACTAATGAGGTTAGTTACTTTGCTTACTCTTGAGTCTCCAAAATGACTATATTCATGGATTGCTTTTTTTTTTTTTTTTTGTGGGTACCGGGGGGTCGACCTCAGGACCTCGCGTGCCAACAGGCACCCGTGCCACTGAGCGATATCACCGGCCCCTTTTTCGTATGTGGGATCCGGGAGTCGAACTCGGGCCCTTGCGCTTGCAAGGCAGGCGCTTACGCCGCTGAGCCATCTCACCGGCCCTCATAGATTGCTTTTAAGTAATAAGCTGTATTTTAGTCACTTACCTGTAAGAACTGTAATTTCTCCCTCCCTTCTTTGGAGAAGAAAGAAAAAATACAAATTTTATGTTTTCAATTGAAATGTTCTCTTCTCTACTTCAGCCTTTTTTGCTGCTTGATAATCCTTTTCTATTTTGCCTGTTTATCAAAGATTAGACTTCTCTTTATGGCTCTGGCACCTAGCTTGTGACTAACAAGTTAGTTTAATCTTTAAGTCTTTCTAAGTACTATTTTGAGGGATAAGGTAATTTTATTGTGCTACATAATATATATACTTCTTTTTTCTCTCCATCATTCCAATCAACAAAATAATTTGAGCAAGTATTAAGTTATTTTTAAGAAGAAAAATAGTGTTTTTGCTCTTAAGAAGTGAAAGTTCTAATTTTAGCAATAGATGTAACAAACATCTATTGTATGTGCATGCATACATGTACACACTTAAGGGTTTTAAACACCGAGAAAAGAAACCCACTTTCAAGGGAGGTAATTAGGAAAGGCTTCATACCAGATTTGGGACACTTTGATGGTGATAACCATATGTTTCTTATTGTTTGTCCAGAACCTACAACTTTCTTTAGCACGTAGTTATGACATAATTTTTTGAGTGGATGTATTTGACATAAAGTCAAATTTGACATAAAGTATAGCTTGTGTTTTGAAATATAGAAACTTTATTTAAAGCTAAGAAACTCCTAGAAAGTGTCAGAGAAGGCAAGGCATATTTTCAGCCCGATGAAAGGCCGAGCTACTTCCCCCACTCCAGATGTTGCTTGCTTTGGAATTTAGTCTGTTATCATTGTGGAGATTAAAAGGGAGGCCCATTTGGCCAAATAAAAGTTTCTTCACTCATTGAAAAAAATAAATAAATGAAAAATAAAATAAAATAAAATCACAAAGTAAACCTAAGGTTGATGATGCTCAAAATGATAATTACTAAGCATTTCTTGTGTTTCTAGAATTATTATAAGGACTAGGGATTCAGTAGTGAGAAGAATTAAGTCCTTGCCCTCATTAAACTTACACTGTTATGGAGGATAAATAATTGGTAGAAAATGGGGCTGAGCAGTAGTCAGCGCACTGAAGGATGAGAGGAATATAGTGGCTGCTGTGAGCAGAGAACTAAATAAATTAGGGGAAGAGGTAGTGGGGATACTGGGAGAAGAGAATTTCTACAAATACATAGATAATCTGCCTGTAGAAATATCTAGAATTGTTAGGGGTTTTGTTTTTGTAGGGTTTTTTCTTTTTCTTTTTTTTTCAAGTAATGGAGATTGAACCAAGAACTCTGTCAGCCCTCTTCAAAAATTTTACTTTGAGACAGGGTCTTGCTAAGTCACTAAGTTGCCCAGGGTGACCTCAAATTTGTGGTCCTCTTGCCTCAGCCTCCTGAGTAGTTGGGATTAGAGGCATTTGCTGCCATACCCAGCAAATTGTTAGGTTTTAAGAAGGCATAACCTCTGTCCTATTGGACTTATTACTCTGGGACTTGCTTTTTCTGAGATTTTAGAAATCCTAATATAAATGGGGGAAGACAGCCGTGAATCCAGGGTGCTGCAAATTGGAATGTTGCTTATCTTAGGCTAGAGAAGGTGAGAAAGGTTTCCAAGATGACTTTTTAATAAAAACAAAACAAAACAAAAAACTTTGTTTTGCAGCACACATGAGCGGAGACTGACTAAATTATCATAAGAGTTTAACAGAGTGCTAGAGACATATCTCAGTGACAGAGTGTGAGCTTAGCTTATACAAGGTCCTGGGGTCTACCTCCAGAATCAGAAAAAAATAAAGTTTAGTTTTAGAACAAATGACAAAGGCAGATCCAATAACTTGTATGCACAGATTGAAGCTAGTTAATACAGGGACAGCAAATCACAGTAGTGCCATTAGCCCAGTAAAATATAGAGTTTCAGAGTAGGGTATTCAGCAAATCTTTCCTGTGCTCCTACTGTGTGCTGGACACCGCACTGGGAGCTTAGGATATAAACCCTTGCAAGGGTAGAATGTGGTTATCAATAAGAATATATAAAAATATATGTGTTTATTTCTTGCCATCTAACTCTCTCAACATATGATTTTTCAAAAGCCAATTCAATTGGCCCTTCTTCCAAAAAGCTTTTTCCATCACTCAAGCTAAATTCACTACTGTATGCTCTCAAAGGACCTGGTGTATATTTGTATTAAGGTGTTTATCTTGAAAGATGTAATTATCGTTCGGTTATCTGCCTTTGCCTTCAGACAGAGTATTCCCTCAAGCAAAGGTCATCCCTGTTTTCACCTTTGCAATTTCAGGGCCCAGACAAAGCCTGGGGTGTCCTAGACATTGGTAAGTGCAGACAGAAGAGACAAAATACTCTGCTGAGTGAATGATGGGCATAAGGGGTAAGTCATTCTGTGCTTCTCCCCCACCATGCCACTGGCTTCCTCTTACCCCTCGAGAAAAATCCTACCTATGCAAGACTCTGTGACCAAGACTGGCTTCACAGCCTTCTCATCTCTTCCTTCTCATTGGCCCCTGACACATCAACCATAGCAGCTTGCAGTGCTGGGTGGTTTGCAGTTTCTTTTTCCTGCAACACTTCCTTCTTATATACTGCTACCCTCCAGTTGTCTACGCACATGTCACCTTCTGTAATGCACCTTCTCAGCACCCTGAATTGAAGCCAAAAACCACTGCCTTTTCTCTCTCATAGCATGCTGGAGTTTTCCTTCAAATGCTTTATCACATGTGGTGATCATTTTATAGTTTTCTTTCTTCAGAGAAGCTGTAATCTTGTGGAGGGTAGAAAGTGGCATTTTTCTTACCACAGTAACCCAGCCCCTGGCACAAAACAGCTGTCCAGTAAAGTCCAGCTGATGGAATGAATTGAATGCAGTAAACTTACTGACCAAGAGCCGTGGAGATGACAGGTAGTGCCCCAGGACAGTTAGGCAGGTAGTGGTTTCTGTGCACACAAGGCCACGTGACTTCCCAGCCCTTGCAAGCTCTGAAGAGTCAACAAATCCTTTCTGATTTAAGAGCACGATGGGAGAAAATTTCAGAATCAGTGCTTGTGGTGTTTTATTGTCGTTTTTGCAGTACTGGAGATTGAACCCAGGGCCTTCACACTGAGCTACATCCCCAGCATCCCCCACCCCTTTTTTTATTATGAGACAGAGTCTCCTTAAGATGCTTAATTGCCCAAACTGGGCTTGAACTTCCAATCCTCCTGTCTCAGCCGACCCAGAGTGCTGAGATTACAGGCAGTCTTGCTCTTTTGCAGAGAGGCCCTTGGCATGTACTCAAGAGCCTGCGGTGTGTTCCATAATCCTAAATCAGTGTAATGCAAGAGGAACTTCGACCTCCGCTCCCTTGCGGAGTCTTGTAATCACTCCCTAAACTCCAGCTGTTGATTTTGCTGATGTCCTTAGTTATTGCCGCGGTCTCTGTGCAGCTGCTATGAGTAACTAACTTGGCACAGACCAGGTGGTGAGGCAGAGGGGCTCTCCTGCCTTCCATTCTTTCATCTACATTTTCCAGAAAAAGCATATCTTTGTTTTTATAATGGAAAAGCAATGCACTTTAGATTCAAAACACGAATGCCCAGACTATGTCAGTTTTTATTTCCTTTATGCAGTTTTCTCTACAAAATGAGTAAAAAGCTGCATTCATTTCATATTAAGCTCATACCTAAAATGACAGAAAGTGGTATTAGCAACTCAAAAGAAAACAGTTATAAGAATTTACTTATGATGGAGAGAAGATAATGCAATATGTTTTATGAAGATTTTTTCATCCAAATGGCTATTTCTCAGCTATGAAGAAAATATGGCACCCCGAGGGCTCTGAAAGGCAGAGCTCCGTAGCTTTGGTGGTCAGGCTGCTCCGGTGGGTACAGCGCTGCATTGCATGGCTGGGCCTTCAAGGCCCACACTTCCACACTAGCTTTTCTGCCTTTTCCTCTTATTAATCTGCATAAAACACTCAGTTAATGCCAGGCATATGCCTGTAATTCCAGCACTCTTGCAGGCTGGAGGCAGGAGGATTGCAAGTTGGAGCCCAGCCTGGGCAATTTAGCAATTTAGTGAGACCCTGTCTCAAAATAGTGAAAAAGGTCTGGGGACAGAGCTCAGTGCAAAGTCACCAGCCTCAATCCCTCATACTGAAACAAAACAAAATAAAACAAAACCCAAAAACTCAGTTAAGTCTTCTAACAATGCTGTAGGAGAGATTATCCTGGAAAACTGAGGCTTGCAAGAGAGTAATGATTTGTCAAAGTCACACAGTATGTATGCTGGTGTTTCACATGGTCAGCAGATAAATATTTGGTACCTACTAAGACCTAGTTATGGAGATGGATGTTGAGAAATGCTGTACTCTGAAACAACCATTCTAATAGAGAAAGATGATTGCTCGGGTGAGGTGTGCGCTGAGGGCTACTGGAGCATGAGGGAGTGTGTTTTGCTCAGACTACTGTGGCTGGGAATGTAACACAGGAGAACGGAGAACTGGATTGAGCCTCAAAGATACACTGGTATGTATAAGAGAGGAACTCAGAAAAGATTAGGATTAAGAGATTAGAGACTGATAACGCCCCCACGAGACTACACTTAACAAATAGATGCAGAATTCTGTGCTCAGTCCTTGGCAGGTCTGGGGCGTTCATTATATCGGACAGCAAGTTTTCCAGTTACTGCTGTGAGCAATGTGCATCTCTTTAAAACCAGCAGCAAATACTTTAAAATGCTGTTGTATATCCTTATTACCAAAACCAGATACTTTTAATCTTCATTATTGTTCCTCCTTCTGATTCTCCATCTCAGGGAATAGCAAACCAAACTCTGATCACCTTCCCTAACGGAGCCCCCAGTTATTACTGTCTGCTACTTCCACAGCATTTAGGACAAATGATAGATATTCTTTCAGTGGTTTGTTTCTTTTGCATTAACCTCCTCTACTAGACCATATATTATGAAGTCAGGAATCAGGCTTGTCTTTTTCATTTATATTTTACCTGAGCAGAAATGAGGGAGGGAAATGAGCTGGTTCCCAGTCCTGAAGGAATCAGGAATTGAGGAGTGTTCAGAGGATATTTTTCATTAAGAATGACAAGATTAGGCTGGCATCTCAGAAAGTTCCCTCTCACTGCAAAATGGGAAATGGGCTGGATCTGTAGTTCAGGGAACAGATTAAGAGGCACTAATAAGAAAGTGAGGGCAGCCAAACACGATGGCGCATGCCTGTAATTCCAGCACTCGGGAGGCTGAGGCAGGAGGCTCATTGTGAGTTCAAGACCAGCCTGGACTGCATAGTGAGACTCTGTCTCAAAAAAAAAAAAAAAAAAATTAAAGAGGGAGGAGAGATCCGAGCACAACACATGTGTTGTAGACACAGGTGCTAGGGATGAATGAGAAGCAGCAGTAGACCTGGGTATTGAGGACCAAGAATCAACAGGTCACAGGGGAAGACCTTGGATTTCTTCATCAGAATTCATCAGAATTCGGTGGATGGGGGTATTACTTGCTGAGGTAAGGGATGGGAGAAACACATTTTTAGGAGTAGGCTGAGTGTATTTTGAAAACGCTGAGCTTGGATTGCATGCCTATCACATTCAAGCAAAGTCCTGAAGAGTTGGAAGAGTCTGGTCCCCGGAGAGGAAGGGAATACAGAAGCATTTGCAGCAGCAGAGAGCTATGGACAGCACTAAAGGTCCTGAGATGTCTAGGCAGATGGAACTGAAAAGTGGCCTGATGTCAGTCATGGAGAGAGGCAGCTGCAGGGACCAGCCCCACACCATGCAGAAGAATTAAATTTTATAAGAAAATAAAATTTTGCTGAAAGCTAAAAAATACTAGCTTGAAAAATATTTTTTCTTATCTGAAAGGAAATATTTATAAAATGTAATAACATAGGGCTCCCATTTTTTGTCTTGTCAGGCATTGTTTAAAGAAATACATCAATGCATTTTAATCAGTGTTACCAAGAGAATAATGGAAGAAAAATAACAATTTACTAAAACAAAGATTATTTTTTATTTTATAATAATGTCAATTGGTTTGCTGTCATAAAAGTAACACATTCTTCAAGGAACTGGGATTTGATTTTACATTCAAAAGAGAATAAGTTAATGTATTTTTTCATGGACAACTGGAGAAGGCACAGGTCTCCTGGATCTGAGACAAAGGACTTTGTATATAGCACAGGTATCAGCATGTTTGTAAACTTGCCCTGGCCCCAAGTCCCACATGGGTGACACCGCAGGCCCAAATGAATGGGGCATGCATGGCAGGTTTGCTTCTCAGCTAAGGAGCATTGGGTTTAAGGAACACAGTGACTTTATAGCAAGCAATAAGCAAATCTAAGTGGCAAGCTCAGCCTTTATGGTACCAAGCCTGAGAAATGACCTGTCTTCTTTGTATAACCAGCAAGGTAAGTAGAATCTCAAGAAGTCCAGGAAAGATTATCTCCAACTGTAATACTAACTACAGGGAATGTAATTAACAACCACAAAGACAGCCTGCCTTCTACTTACACTGCCTAAAAACTACAAGTATTTAATTTTGTCCTGTAAACTGGATCCAGAGTTGAGCCAGGTCTATGGGCTGCTATTGGAGTCACATTGGAAATTCAGGTGATAATATATTTAAAACTGTGACAGGAGAAGTTCTGCATACACTTTCAAAAGCCTCATTAGTTGGGATTACTCCTTCGTGGTGGGGCACTGAGCAGTCCATCCTCCGTTTCCCAGCCGCTCGTGGGTTGTCCTTTAACTGTCACAAAGATAGTGTGGTCTCCGGGTGATTTCTTCGCAGAGACTGCTACTAATGTCCACTTCTAAGCTCTTGCCTCTTCTCCAGTGCACTGTTTAATCTGAGTAAGTCACAAAAACTGAGTTCAGGGTCGATCTCCACAGCAGAACAGACATCCTCAGCTCTGAACTGAGAGTGCTCTTCTTCAAGCTACATTATGTTTCAGGTCTCCTTACACCGCTGAATTATGTATTCATTACTAATCCTTGTTCCGTTTGATTTATTAAATACATGTGGAGTTGCTAGTAGGCTCAGAATGAGAGTGGGTACCTCCTGTCCTCAGGAAAACAAACCTGGGAAAATTTTAGGCAAGTATCTCTGGTATGAACGCCAGAATGGTGTGTAGAAATGAGCCAGTGTTCACGATGATGAGAGTTAACTACGTTATGTGATTTGTGTGTGCATTTCTCGTTCTCCTTCTCTTTTTTCTTTTTTCAGAACCAGAGATTAAGAGCCAGGTGTGGTGCCACATGCCTATAATCTCAGCACTCTGGAGGCTGAGGAAGGAGGATCGCTGTGAGTTCCAGATCAGCCTGGGCTACATAGTGACTTCAAGGTTAGCCTGGACTATATAGTGAAACCCTGTCTCAAAAAACAAACAAACAAACAAAACAAAACAAAACAAAAAACTAGGGATGGAACCCAAAAGTGCTCTACCACTGAGCTACATCCTCAACCCTTTTTAGTATTAACTCTGAAACAGGTTCTTACTAAATTGTCCCAGCTGAGCTTGAACTTGCCATCCTCCTGCCTCAGCCTCTGGAGTAGCTGGGATTATAGACATGCATCACTATGCTCAGTTATGTGTATATTTTTAAAAATAACCACTAGAAGAGATGCTATATTACGATTCAAAATTAAACATACAGGAAAAATGATTGATTGCTTGATCTGTGTAGAATGCTTGGAAGGAAGCTACAGTACTATAATTATTTACCTTGAAATTGTCAGCAAAGATGCACTTGTGACTTTAAAACTACAGCGGAAAACTACTAAAACAGAAATTATAGAAGAAAACATCATTAGCTCTCTCAATAATCTTTTTCTCCTCGGTGTTGGGGAATCAAACCCAGGACCTGTGAATCCCAGACGGGCTCTCTACAACCGATCCACACCCCAAGGCTTAATAAACTCTTAGAAAGAAAGAAAATGTTTAAATCCAACAGATTAAGCCTGAGAAGATAATGACTTAGTTTGTGTTGTCTGCTTCTTGCCCAAAGGAAAAAAAGAACTCAGATGACGACTCATCCCAGCCATGCGTTCTCAGCACTGAGGCTGGTGAGTGTAGGAGCAGAACCATGTACTGAATGAGCCTTTGAGATGGCAGAAATCTAATTAAACAGCAGTCAGTTAAGGTGACTCCCAGGCCTTTCCTCCTGTAGCAAGACAGAGGCTGAGGGCCCAGGCGGAGCCTCAGCACCCAGCCACCCAAGGCGCGTCTTCAGTCAAGACCATGTTTGAGGGGACTCTGTGTTTTAGGCACTGTTGTTCCCAATTTGTAGAAAGAACACCAAGTTTAATAACTAGTTAAATGCTATTTTCATTCAACTAAATGAGTGACTCTAACCTGGTCTATCAAATACCAAATTTATGCTTTTTGGGGCAGAAAAGACAGAAAGTTTGCTACAAGTGAAAATCAGCAGGTGAAACAGCAGTTACCCAGTCCTATTCCAGCAAGAGCAACTGGTTGCTCCCGTCTGTTTCACAGCTTGGGCATCTGGCTGAGATTACATTGGAAGACACGCTCTTGCTGATTTAAAAAATAAAAAGAGAGGGGAAGGGAGGGGAGGGAAGAGAGAGAGGGTTAAAGAGGGAGAGGAAAGAAAAAAAAGAGAAAGATAAAAGAAAAAATCTGCATATGCTACTCAGATATTTTGAGGCTGAATTAAATAAGACCAGGTGTTAATATATTACCAAAAATTTCAGTCTGTAACAGTGGTTCTCAATAATCAGCACTTAGTACTGCAATATCAGCAATTAGTACTTAATCAGTACTTAATAATCAGCTTGGTATTTTTTTAATCCCACCCTCAAGTATCAGATTGAATAGGTCTGGGGTCAAGCACAGGAAATTGCAGTTTTAACAGGTTCCCAGGAAAATTGGATGCAGTTAGTAAGAGAATTGTATTTTGGAAAACTGAGCAAAGACATTTTGGGAAAAAAAAAAAAAAAAACGTAAATAGGAAGTATCTAAAGTGGCTCAGTCTTACCCATACCTGCATAAATATCACCTCATTTGGACAAACCCTCCGTGAATGATGCAGCCAAGTTACTTGTCTTAAATAGTGGGTCTCTTTCATGTTTTGAAGCTGGAAAGTGAGCAGTTATTGCCAGGGGAAGAAGAAAGTAAGTCTTAGGATTTAGTACTTGCCTTTACCCATGGGGCTATGGAACAGGGACTCGCAGAGAGGAAAGGGAAAGAGTATTCCAAAGGAAACTTGACTCATAGGAAGTGAACAGAAACAAAAGAATAGAAAAATTATCCTCCTGAAGTATATTGAGTAGTAGTTCTTAGGAATGCGGAAGTATTGTGGTTGTTTCTAACTTATGAGTCACTACCTGACAGCCAGTCACAGGCCCATCTCTTTCATCAAAGAAAGAGAGATGCTCTAAGAATCCTTCTCCTTGGACTCAGCATTGCAAGCATACCTCTTAAAGGTTGGAAGACAAGAATTTGAGCTTCTGGAAGCCACAAGGATTGGATTAGTGCCATCCAGATCTTTGTTGCAGGAGGAGTTAGATGCAGCAGTCTAAAAGTTGGGAGAGCCAAGCTGTGTTTTTGTTTTTTTTTCTTTTACCTGGGTACCGGGAACCTAACTCAGGACCTTGCACTTGCCAGGCAGGTGCTTATGCCGCTGAGCTGTATCACTGGCCCCAAGATGTGGTTTTATAGGAGATTGATAAATATTATAACCCACATCAAATTTATTACCTTGATGGTGATAAGTGAGAGATAGTTGTAGCTTAAATGCTCCCCCCAGCCATCCACACATGTGGATAGAACTTGATGACTGTTGATTTTTCTTCCCCCTCTTCTCATTTTTCCAGGAGACATAGAAGCTACAAAGGCAACGAGGATTACTGATTGTACTTAACTGTCTAAGGTTTGTTTCAGCTCCATATCAGGGTGGGACTGCAATATTTCTTAGTCAAAAGCCTGAGAGAGGGGGCCGGTGAGATGGCTCAGCAGCTTAAGCGCCTGCCCGGCAAGCGCGAGGGCCCGAGTTCGACTCCTGGAACCCACATACGAAAAAGGGGCCGGTGATATCGCTCAGTGGCACGGGCGCCTGCTGGTGCGTAAGGTCCTGAGGTCGACCCCCCGGTACCCACAAAAAAAAAAAAAAAGCCTGAGAGAGGCCCACATTGAGAGTAAAGGTCAGCCCCAGACTGTCTGCTTGGTGCATCCTCAAGGTCCCAGGCAGACTTCACTGGGAAGCCATGGTTGGTTTATATGACCAGTGATCAGTGTGGGTTGCCAGGACTAACCCATGAGGATATGTAGGCCATGAGTCTTTTCTAAACCTGGCTACTTCCTCTCAGTGTTTTGTGTGGGAGCTTTCCCATACCTGTGTCTTACATGCCCAGAGATTCTTGGCTTTCTGGGCATCCCAAAACTATCTCCCCACAGGGACTTCAGATTCACCATGTTCTAAAGTGAATGGTTTTAATGATCTCACCCACACAGAGTATTTCTCTGTTTTTATCTTGATAGATGTAAATAACTACCCAGCTGCCTAAGTCACAACATTGGGAATCTTTGCTTATTCCTCCCTCTTGCTTTCCACGGGTCATTCAACCAAGATAAGTACTGTAGATTCCACTTATAAACATTCCTACACCCAGTCCCTTCTCTAGTGGCTTCACCACTGCTCTCATTCAAGTTTTCATCATTTTTATACAAAAGTTGCAATAGCTTCCGTACTTATCTCTCATCTAAAGAAGAGAATTGTTATTGCCCTTTTGGGAAGGACAACTGTGCATTTGTACCAAAACAATTCTGGTATTATATACCCTCTTTCTTTTTCTTTTTCCTTTTCTTTTTCTTTGTCTACTTCTTGAAACTTTGTGTGAGGCTGAGTTTAAAGGCAACAGAATAGTTGATCTGGCAGAGGAATTTCAAGGTAGTCCAATGTTCAGGCAGTGGCTGGTTGCTTTTAGGCAGATTTACATGAGAAACAGAACAAAGAGCATAGCTAGAAAAAGCATGGTTGGCAAAAAAAGTCACTGTGAAGGCCAAGGAAGATGTGGTTGCTGAGGAGATAAGATGCCTTGACGGCCTCAGGAGGCACCCCACCACACACACACACACACACACACACACACACACATTGCAGGCTCCAGGGTATAAAAGTGTAAGGTCCTTTGCAAGATCTTGCTTTGAAAAAAGAGTTCCAATGCACCCTGCTCACTCAGGGCTTCCTAGGGAAGTATACCACCCCCTACCCTGTTCATCCACCCAGACACTCAGAAACCACTGCAGCTGTAGTCCATGAGATGTGTGACATCATCAGAGTTCCTACCAGGAACCTCTGAAAGGGAGATGTCTGAGACTGTAAGAGTGTAGCTGGGAGCTGCTGCAGTGCAGACCCTAGGAAGTTGGAGTTTCCAGAAATTGGAATGTCTGCTGAGGAAAGCTGCAGGCAGTGAACAGAGATAGCCCAAGAGAGAGGTCATTTGGGCTGCATAGGAGTGGGGCTGTCCAAGATCTGTGGAACTCACGTTGTGCTACCAGATGTCCCAGATTCTGGAAAGGGAGCTACAGGACTTGATGTTCTGCTGGGTTTCAGTTTTGCTTTAGTCCAATTCCTTTGTATCTCCCTTTTCCTCCCTTTAAGAATGGGAATGATTACCCTGTGCCACTGTATTTGGGGATTATGTAACTTTAAAAAATTTTTTACAGAGATTCAAAGCTAAGAGTTGCCTTGAGTCTCAGAAAAGAATTTGGACTTAGACTTTAAAGCAATACTAGGGCTCTTGAGACTTTGGGGGGGGGAATTAGTATATTTTGGTTGTAGGTAGGATAATTACATGATGTTTGGTGAAATTATGACCTTGTTATTGTCTCTTTAGAGATTAAGTTTGGTTAAAGGAGATGTATTTAGGTGTCAAGTTGACAAGGGATGGACTTATGATGGTTAATCTTGACTGTCAACTCGATTGGCTTGAAAGACATCTATGAGATTAGTAAAGCACACTTCCGGGTGTGTATGAGTGGGTTATGGGGGCATGACCTTGGGCATTCTATCTAGTTCCTGGACTCTTCTTCTTGGGCTTTCCCCCTGCTCTCTGCTTCCTGGCTGCCATGAGTTGAGGAGCTTTCCTCTGCTATGTTCTTTTGCCGTGATGCTTCTGACATGGAGCCAGCTGACCATGGACTTAAATTGTGAGCCAAAATAAATCTCTCCTCCTTTCAATTGTGGGTAGCAGGTATTTCGTCCCAGTGACAACAATCTAACTAATACAGTATGGAAAATACTCTTAAGATGGAAAAGAAAAAATGGAAAAAAAGTTAATAAATCTGATTACATCAATATTGATAACTTCTAAAAGATACAAAATACCACAAAGAAAATTAAAGACTATATTAGTCCAACCAAGGATCAGTGTCCAGAATATGGTGTAGTAGCAAATTTACAGAAATTTTATAGTAGAAATTAAAAATCAATTAGTAGCCTGTTGCTCTATTGAGACAGGGTATGCTCTTGCTTCTTGTCACATAGTTAAACTGCTAAACTCATTCAGCCTTGACTGTCTGCATACAGCTGCTTTTTCCAGATAGCTGGCTATGTCAACCTGATAGTATCCAGCTGTAATGTCTGTGTTTTCCTACCTAAAAATATTATTCAGCTTTTCCAACAAGCTTCAAGGACTTTATGTCCAGGACAGACTGGCCCAGTCAAGAACACATGTAACTACCTGCTCCGCTCAAACCCCCTCCCTCCCAGGATGTTCCTGCCTTATGATAAACAATTCCTTTTAAGTAAACCTACTTAAAACAAATCTGCCTGACAACATATGACTTAATTCATGTAACCAATCATGTAATAACCTGCTACCAGCTTTTGTACTTCCTGCTTACAAAAGTGTATATAAGAATCTGTTTCACTCTTAGCTGATGCATCAATAAACAAGTTGCCTTCCAACTCCTCCATGTGGAGCATTTTCCTTTCGGTTCAGGACCGGACTTTTCCACAACAATGGAAATAATTCCTCTTTATGAAAAGAACATGGCGAATTCAATATTGAACTATATTAATCATATTAATAAGCATTCATACAAGAAAATAATATGACTATAAAATATGAAAATGTAATCAAATCTGAATCATGGAAAGGAAGGAAGAAAGAAAAGAGAGAAAAAGAAAAGAAAAAGAAAAAAAGAAAGAAAGAAAGAAACTTAATTTAGCTAGATCAAGGAAATTAAAATTGGAGCAGTAGTAAGACATTATTTCTCCTCTCATGATTGAAAAACAGAGGGAGAGAGAATAGGAGTAGAAAGAAGATATTTACTCCACATCCTATTCACAGTGTATAAAACTTCAGGCCTGAGTTGAAAGAAAATTTGGCAGTTGTTTAGAATTTAAAATATAGATACTCTTTGGCTTAACAATTCCATATCTTATCTACCCCCAAGGAAATCTCACATATATGTACACAAGGCATATGAGAATTTTCATTGTGAACACTGCTTACTACAGCAAAGAAATGAAAGGAATCTGGTTAAACACAGTATGGCAGAGCATTAGCTAAATGCTAATATACTATAGTAAATATACTATAGAGTTTATACATATCTTAAGATATT
Source organism: Erethizon dorsatum (assembly GCA_028451465.1). NCBI lineage: Eukaryota > Metazoa > Chordata > Mammalia > Rodentia > Erethizontidae > Erethizon > Erethizon dorsatum. The sequence continues at coordinate 23,227,709 of CM051824.1, forward strand.
ATACAGCAGAGATCCAAGACAGTGGAAAACAGGAGATTGATGAAGTAGCTAGCTGGAAGACATCTGCAGATGTGGATTGAAAAATTTTTTAACATTCAAGTTGATGAAGCTAATTCATTAATGTAAGAAGGGCTTATTGTTTCTAGCAACTCTCCATGGGATAAGGGGGACTTCAGAACTGAAATCAATCCAAAGAAGATCACGATTAAAACTAAGATCTATCACTAAACATTGGTGAAAAGAGCAGGTCTTCCTGCCAGTGATTAAAACTGAGAACTGGAACCAGTGCCTAAGGAAGGCTAAGCAATCCAGTCCCTCATAGCACTGGTGAACAATCCAGTCCAAGCACTGCCTCCAAGCTGACCATTCTAAGGACCATAAAGCATTCTGTAAGAACGCTGAAGAGTTTATAAAGAAATATGGGGAAAAGTGATGTGTGGACTAAAATCTGCCACAAATGGCTGTAGCAAGTATGAGCCCAGCCCCCGAGCAGTGCTTCCAGGCACTCCATGGAGCTGGACTCTGGAAGATTGACACGTGCCGCTTCATGGTGTTTGCTTGTGGCAGTTACCTTCTAGTTTTTGTAATCAAAAGTGATCTAGATAACCTGTAAAGAGAGGAGGAAAATGTTTAAAAAATCCTAGACAACAAAAAGAATGGGGGAAAAAGAAACTAAAAACAAAAGAACAGCTAACACTTAATTAGATAATGTATGCATATGGTCTAATGCAGACATTCGGAGAGATTATATAGTTTCAAAAATCAATGGTATCGTATATTATATATAAATAAGCAGAGAAAGGAATTCCTTTACTTGTGAAAGAAAGTTTTTGATAAAAGGTAGATAGCTGCAAAGAAGTTAAACTTCACTTTATCTTCTAAGAATTTTTTATGAAATACATCCTTAATATTCACATAAGAAAATTGAAATAAAGAAAAGTGAAGAGAGCAAACCACGAGAATGAAGAAAAAATGCAAGCAATCATTTCAGAAAGGAAGATCTGTTTTTACTTTCCCTCTTCTTCCCAAAGGAAGCAAAGAACAATCAACAACAGTGAGCAATAACTACCACCAGGTGGCACCTGCCAGCTTCACATTCAGGCAGGATCACTGTGGTTCACAGGAATTTCCAGCATTCAGAAACGCTTCTCTGGGAGCATAGTATAGGATAGTGATGGCGAACATTTTAGAGACCGAGTGCCAAACTGCAACCCAAAACCCACCTATTTATTGCAAAGTGCCAACAATGCAATTAAGCCCGAATACTGAGGTTTTAGTTTAGGAAACACAACTCTACATTGACATCTTTTATGATAGAAGAAAACATGTAATAACATGCATGCGGTAAGTTTGTCACCACTGGTATAGAAGTTCTCTCAAGGTACAGCCTTAAGCATCTGCCATTTATACTTGTAGGGACTAAGAAGTCTTTTTCTATTTTGTTGATGAAGCGTTATCTCTTGCTCCCATGCCCACTGACATTAAAATACATATTTATCATACTTATATTCCACAAATTTAACAAAACACCGTGAACTCTATTAGTCATTATTTCTTAAGAAAGTTTAAGTCACAAGTATCCTATAGCACCGTACCTGACAACTACCATCAGAAGCCATTATTACCCAATGGATAAACTCCCCAGCCCCATCCGGGAGCTACTCCTTGCTCTGCAGCTCTCAACTCACACCACCCAGGGTCGCAGTTGGTGGAGATGAGATAAAGGATGGTGTTACTTCCACTGGAGTAAGCCAAACATGACTTCTTTGAGTGCAGCTTTGAGGTTATTTCTAATCCTCTTGTGGCAGGGATGCAGTTTCAGTAGAGATTTTACTGCTCAAAGTTGCAAAAATTATGTCATTATGTTTCTTTTTCAGACATCCAAGAGATGTGAGTTGGTATGATGGAGCGACCCGGAGATACAGGGCACCTCCCTGAAGAAGCACAAATGATCACAACTACTAAAATACTATTTCAAGATACTAATTGATGTTTTTCTCCTCTTGCGTATTTTCTTTCTCTTCCCTGACTCCCCCCAACACACACACACATGTGCGCACACACACCCTCCATTCAAGAAGATGGGCCAATTTAAGTCAATTTTTCCAGGAGAAAAACAGAAGAAAACAATCTGCTGATTTCTGGTTAAAGCCCATACTTACCAAGGAGATTATGTTAGATGCCTCTGAAAGTAAAGATTACAATAGAGGGAGTGTGTTTGTGTCTAAAGTCATGATTAAGAGGCCTTTTGAATGAGGAGGGCCGGGAAACAATCAGGTATTGGAGTATGAAGGGTTAGAAGGATCCCGGAAAGAAATAGCCACAGCCTCTCAGAGGCTGCACAGCCCTACAACACTGGGTGGGTCCTGAAAAGAAGGTTCATGAACTATGCTCTCTGGTCAGAGTTCTTTGAAGATTTGGGTGAGAGGAAAGGGTGATAGGATGCCAGAGAGATGTCAGGGGACCTGAGACCAGGGAGAAGGCAGCTGGTAGCAGTGTCTCTGCAGGAGCATCAGTCGATTCTCAACAAAGGCACAAAGGAGGCAGAGAACCACTCCCTCATCTGAACGGGCTAAGGTGGCTTTGTGGGTAGGGTGGGAATGAACGTAAAATATATTGGGGTTGGGTATCTACAGTTTCCATGGAAAGACAGCAGTGGTAGTGGTTGTAGGGCTCCAAATAGAAATTCAGTTAAATCTAAATGAAGTTATTTTTCTTCTACATAAATCTGAGGACTGGGATTCCTCCTGAAACAAAGATAGGCCTTGTTTTCTTATCAGTGTGGCATAAGAGTAATAAATTATGGGGACTCTCCTGGAACATGTATGCTTATCCTGTCATGAAATGGCCATACATCTCCCTTGTTGTCTGAAGGAGGTCTTGTAAAAATACAGCTATAAAAGTAAACAAAACACTCTGTTTAAAACTACAATGTAAGCGACAGAAGACACTGGCCTTTGGAGGTTGGCTATGAATAAAGAGTGAACATAGAAGCCTACAATTAAGTGAGTACACATCTGCTTAAACTTTCTGCTTCTGTGTCTTTTAGAGTATCCCCCTACTTATCTTCTCAGGCAAAACTTTCCACTAGCTGGTATCTTATTTTTATCTCTGGCTTCAACTGATACCTTTGCTGATGTCATCCTATTATCTACCTCTTCCCAAAACAGCTCCCAAGCTTTAGATACACACCTAGAACTGCCTGTCAGTCTCATACATCCTGTGGGCACCAGAATTCAGTATTTCCAAACCATAATTCATTCAATTTTTTCTGTGGAAGAATAAAATAAAAAGAAAAACTGGTGCACTGAAAAATACAAAGTTTATTGTATTGCCAAGCAAGAAGTACACACCAGGGAAGAAGTTTGCTAGAAGTTTGCAGAGGAAGAAAAAGTACTAGCAAAGGGGAGTCACACTGATATGCTAACTAAGGGTCCACTGAGTGCATCTGTCTCTTCCATTGTTCAGTGGTCTGCAAAGATGTTCCAAGGACAAAATAACGTAGTGTTATTATCTCCTGGGCAAGTGTAAGTGGATAGTTTTCCTTTGACAATTTTTTTTGTCACTAAAATCAGTGATGGTTTTCAGATATTTGGTATCTGTAGAATGGATTCCCAAAATAAGATTTCTAGGCTAAGAGGTATGTGCATTTGTGATTTTATTAGAAATTGTCAGAATGTCTTTTAAAGTATTATAGTGATTCACTCACTGTTGGCAATCTGTAAACATTCATTTTCTTCCCTTGCCAGTTCTGCAAGCATTTTAAAGTTTTTTCTTAAAGTTATAAAAATTTTAATCTTCTGTGTGAAAAATTGTATTTAATTTTTGTGCTAATGTACATTTATTAGCAAGATTGAGTTTCTTTTCATAGGTTTACTAGTTATGTATGTTTCTTCTTTTATCAATTGCCTATTCATACCCTTGTCTATTTTTCCATTAGTCTGTTTCTAAATCAATTTGTAGGCATTCTTTGTACATTAGCTACACTAACCTATGTCTCGCATTATTTGAAACATTTTGTCTACTCTCTCTTTTGCGTTGTTTTTATTCTCTTTATGGTAACTTTTTAAGCCTCCTGAGTATCTGGGACTACAGATATGCCATTACACATAGCTTGTAGTAACTTTTATCAATGCATTAAAATAATAGTACAGGGCCGGTGAGACGGCTCAGCGGCTTAAGCGCCTGCCTTGCAAGCGCGAAGGCCCGAGTTCGACTCCCGGAACCCACATACGAAAAAGGGGCCGGTGATATCGCTCAGCGGCACGGGTGCCTGCTGGCGCGCGAGGTCCTGAGGTCGTCCCCCCGGTACCCACAAAAAAAAAAAAATAATAATAATAGTACAAACAATTTTAAAAAAGAATAGTACAATATGTTAATATTTTCCTTTAGGTCATCTGGATTTTCGTGTGTGTATGTGTGTGTGTGTGTGATGCTGGAAATCAAACCCATGGCTGTCTGCATGCAAGGCAAGTGCTCGACAGCTGAATTATACTCCCAGGCCTCTGGACTTTGTCTTCTTAAGAACTACTCATCCCTATACTAGTACCTAAGTGAAACATCCTCATCATATGCGATGGTCATCACTGCTTGTGGGTGTTCTCTATCCTTGAAGATGTTAATTTCCCTCCTGTAACCCAGCAGTCCTTCTGATTCTTGGAGACTCTGCTGTTAACTGTAACCTCCTGCCTGACTGGAGCAGTACATTGGTAATGTCATGACAAACAGAAGCCCACGCAACTCTGCCCAAACTCTGGTGAAGAGAGCTATTAGAGGGAAGTCAGGGGAGACAGGCATGGAGGTGTGGAGGTGGCCAGATGCTGCACGGAATCAACATCCTACAGTGGAACTGGAGTGGAATAAAGTGAGTGCTAAGGGCCCACTTCTGGGTGGGCCTGAGTTTCCAATGCATGTTGTATCACAGTGACTGACTCCTTTTACTCTGAATTATAAACCTCAGGGAAGGGAAGGGAAGAGCTCCATTTCCAGATCTGGGAGGTAACAGGCCCTTTCCTTATTAGTACCACATGTGGGTGTTTGAACTTTTCCTACACTTATAAGTGCATGCAATAGAAGGAGCTGCATTTCCCATTTCCACACCCCCTTTCCCCACCACACTATGGGCTTCTTTCCCAGCTGTCAATGTTGGGCTCAACACTCTGCCAGAAGGAGATGGACAACAGGAGATGCCCTGTAGGCAGTGACGTCTGGAAGAAGACCTTGATGGACACTGACCACTAGGTGGTTTGAGACCAAGCTGTGAATGAGCACCAAAACTTTTCATTTCATCCTATCTGGCCACATGTGACACTGGGCACAATTGATGAGCAGATATTGTTTGGGGGACGTACAAGCAGAGCACCAGGGAAGAGTCTGTAGGTTGCTGTCACTGGTCACTTATTCCAGGCGCTTGCCCTTTGTTCTTTGACTTTCCAGCATGAACACCAGTCCCACCTCTATTTTCTGAAAGATTCAAACCTTCTTCTGTGCCGTGGGGTAATATAATTCTGCTCAGAATGTTTGACTCTGTCTTATTGTCTCATTTCTTTGGGTCTATAGATAAGTTTAGAACAGGCGGAGAGAAACCTAGCATTAGAAGGGAGGAAAATTCTAAAATTTTCTGCGTAATAAACCAGGTAATTTTGAGTGAACATCACAAGTTTATGGAGAGCCAGGACTCAGAGCTAAAGAGACCATGAAGAATCTTCAAGAAACTTGTGTTTGGGGTGGGCAGATAAAACTCCACATGTCAACATGTAGGAGCAGGCCTCCTAGGTACGAGTGTCAGGAGGCAGAAATTCATTTGTTCTCCCCTCAGTCTAGTAAGAGAGAGAGGCAAGTAGGAGAGGAGCCCAGGGTGAGCTTGGGGAAAGGAAATATAGAATAGGCAGCCTTGGTCTGGCACCTCTAGGTTGTAACTCACAAATAGAGGCTTCGAGGCTGGAAATGGCAGCCAGACAAAAGATTCAAGATGGAAGAGTAACAGCGATACAGTCTCGATTTGACTGGTGAGTCTCTTCTGATGATTTTTTTTCAGAACCAAGCATGGCAGATAGTGCATGTACTGGGCTCTTGGTTTCACAAACAGTGAAGAATGAAGTCACAAACCAAGGAGGAAGTTAGGAGAGTTTATTGGAAATAAGAAGAGGAAGAACAGCTCTTGGATTTGTAGGAGGGGTCTCGAGTGGGTTGCCACATGGTCCCTCAGTCTAGAGTCACTTATAGGTAAGCAGGGCATAGGAATGTTCAATCATTTAGTGGTCACCTATGGGTGGCTCTGTGAAGTTAAAAAATGACCAACTGGAACTCAGGCTCTCTAGCCCAGTTTTTTCACATAGTGTTTATTTTAATTGGAATGTGGGGCCTTGGTTTCAAATATTACTTACAGTATGCCTCTAACAAAATAGTGGTATGGAATTTTTTAAAGACCCCACTAGAAATGAAAAGTGGTAAAAACAAAATAAGACATAAGAACTCAAATGTATAGATAGAGGCAGAGCTGAGACCAAGTAAGTTCTGAGGCAACTATATACACTACACAGACCCATAGCAAACAATTCCTTGAACACCTACTGGGTGCTGAACATTGTGCTAGGAAATAGAGATTTAAAAATTCATTGCATGAGATCTAACCTTTAGCCTTGTGCTTCATCCTGACATGGGGTGAATTTTGTCTTTTTCTTGCTTTTCTATCAGATATTCCCTGACCATCTTTCAAGAGTCAGTACAACTGACTTTCATTTTTAAATTTTAAAAAAAGTTTATTAGTATGTGTTTGCAGTACATGATTACATTCATTATGGGACATTCATACATGTACATAACATGTTTTAATTCTTTTTACTTCCCTTCCCCAGATCTTACTTTCTTGATTAAATTACCCAACAACTAAAACAAATTAGTTCTCATTTCTCTTTGCTTCTAGAGCCTTAAAAAAAAACTCATATGGTTTGTGTTTTGTTGCTATTAAGCATTTTTATCTTTGTCTTCCTCAGTAGACTGAGCAGAAAAAAGAATTTCATGTTATTTTAATTTATTATTGTGGGCACATCAACCCATGACTGAGTTGTGAAGTCATAGATTTGAACCAATATATTTTAAAAACAAAGTAGAAAAGAACAGAAACCATCAAAGTGATCCACATGTTACAAGGATAAGTAATGTTGCATAAAATTTGTTTCTATTACCTATTTGAGTCACAGTGTAAAACATTCTTCTTACTGAGGATCATTTCTAAAAAGTTAATAAAACACTGGAGGCTCTGTTATTTGGGGTAGGCTCAAAGAAAAAAGCTAGACCTAGAGATTCTGAAGCTTTCAGAGTATAAGTAAGTTTATTCTACATAGAGAAAGCAATGGGTTATACACATTGATAATTAAATGAGCAGATACAATAACAAGTATATTCTGTAGTGTAAGGCACCGGTCAGCACATTACTTCTGTAACGATGGCAAATATTTTTATGCTTTGTGTGCTCTCAGTTACAGCAATCCAACTCTGCCACTGAAGCCCCAAAGCAGGCACAGACCATGTGTGAAAGAATGACTATGGCTGAATGCCAATAAAATTGGAACTTCACGTAACTTTCATGTGTCCTGAAATGTAATTCTTCTAATTTTTTCAAGAATTTGAGACTATAAAAGCTATTCTTAGCTCATGGTGTTTTACTTAGATGGGGTTTCTGTATGTTTTTCAAGCTGATTTGAACTCCTGGGTTCAAGTTATCTCCTTCTTCAGCCTGTGGAGTAGTTGGGTGTACAAGCATGTGCCTATGTGCCACCATGCCTGGCTCATAATATTTCAAAATATCATGTATTAATAAAAGACTTAAAGTCTAGTAAGAGCAAGAGATCAATCAACCGTTAACTGCACAAAGATAGGTTATCAGAGTTCCCAAAAGGGGGCTGTGCAAGACAGCTTTGCTATTGGTGGAGGGTAGAGGAAGAGTGAGAAACGAAGGATTAGAGTCTCTATTGTGGTCTCTGTGGGAAGGAACAGGCAATGCAGGGTACGCAGCACTAGGACCATAAAGCTCAATAGGACCGCTGGGCTCTAGGTTTTAGGAGCTGTCCCTGATCGTTTGACACCTAACCCTGGAGTAACTGGGACAGGTAGGTAAAGTCCTGAAGTGTGAGAGCCCAATAAAGGAGATGGATGGGATCGTAGACTCTGGTGTTTGGTTTGTATTTGAAAAATACAAACTCAGGCTCATGGATGTTTATTGTCCTTAGGAACTGGCTATCACGGGAAAGGCATTTCCTCCAGGGTCAGAGAAGCTCCAGATACCAAAGCATCAGAATATAGCACAGAAAGACATGGCTGAAGCACTTGCATGCATGAAAACAGGTTGTGGGCAAGATTTGGTCCATGAGCTATAGATTTGTCGATTTGTGGATTAAAAGAACAAAGATAATGATAGATACCAAATCACTATTGTGGTGAGAAATAAATTAACAGTATCTCATAAACCTTTTATAATTTTTTCTTTTTTTTTTTTTGCAGTGTTGGGGATCAAGCTCAGGGGGGTCTCATGAATGCACGGGCTAAGCAAACACCCCACTGCCTTCACTAAGCATGTTGATCCTTGTCAGTAAAAACTGAGCAGAGGAGCTACTTTATGTTAACAAAACAAAACAAAAAACAAAAAACAAAACGAAACAAAAAGAAGTGAATCCACTTAAACTTAAAGAAAACTTTCCCCCATTTGGCACATGCCCTGTATTCATTCTGCTCCAATAGTCCCCAGAACATAAATGTCTCTTAGCCTGCTCTTTCCGTATCTTCCCTGAGAAGGGCAATAGCCAGAACAGAACATGGAATTCTCAAAGTAGTTAGTGTCAACCTGATTACATCTCCCCAAGCCCTCTAGTAAAGCATAGTGTGATTTCTGTGTTCTCATCATTTTACCAAAGCCTAATTAAAGTTTTTGGAGCCCCTAATCTAATTACGCCGTGGTGAATTCCCAGAGGGCAAGGCTGGTGTTTTTCTTTCTCAAGTTACTTCTTTGGCTCAAATCCTTTCCCTGCTGATCGTTGCAATTAGGAGATCCCAAGCACTGTTCAAGCCCTCTTCCTCCCCGTCCTGGTGCCTGGTGCCTGTTATTTCAGATGTATCTTTGGTCTTTTTGTGGACCGATGTGTCAGGCCTTTTACTGGCTGTTCCTTTTTTTTTTTTTTTTTTTTTTTGTGGGTACCGGGGGTTGACCTCAGGACCTCAAGTGCCAGCAGGCGCCCGTGCCACTGAGAGATATCACCGGCCCTTTTTTCGTATGTGGGTACCGGGAGTCGAATTCAGGACCTCACGCTTGCCAGGCATGCAATTACGCCGCTGAGCAATCTCATCGGCCCTGGCTGTTCCTTTTGTGAGCAAGAACATCCACTTCTTCCTAATTTCACTCCTCAGTCTTGAGCTCTTAGCTTCTCATCTAAACTGGTTTCCTGCATGTCTCATGTCTTCTTCACAGCTGCCTGAGCTCTTCCTTCACAGCACTTTGCACAGTTTGTATCTGTACAGAGTCGTTACGTTTTTCTTTTTTTACAGTACTGAGGATCAGACCCAGGGCTTCACACTGAACTGCATCTCCAGCCCTTTAAAAATTTATTTTTTTAATTTGGAGACAGGGTTATGCCCAGGCTGGGTGCAAACTCTCAGTCCCCCTGCCTCACACTCCCAGAGTGCGGAGATTGCAAGGCATGCACCACCACACCCAGTTGTCATCGCCTTTTCATGCTGGTCTCTTCCATTAGACGCTGAGCCCTTGAGAGCTGAGGCCCTGTACGGAGTAGCCACTCAATAAACATTCGCCGAATGGATGAACGAATGGATGGGTGCAATAAATGAACTCCACCTCAAAGCACAAAGGAGAGTCTGGAAAGGAGGCGAGAGCTGCTCACTGCACTGGGAACACTGACCCTCCAATATTCCTGCTGATTTTCACTCCACAGTCATATGTGAGCGCATTTTGAAGGACCAATAACCAGATTCTGTGAGAGAATTTTCACCACATCCAGAGCGAGAGGGAACCAGAGAGATTTAAAGCATTGTAAACATGGTCACAGATGTGCATGTGAGGGTGGGACAGGACCCCTCAGCGATGTTCCTAGGGGATGGCAGGGAGGAAAGGTGAGGAGCATGATCCTTATTTAGTATAGTTTGGCTAAAATCTTAATGGACAATTTAGACATTTCTCCAACCTCAACCTTCTTGCCACATTTACTTCACTACCACTGAAGCCTCAACTGATGGCTTTACTGATAGGCTTATTTGTCTATTTCCTTTCACTGGATGTTATGAGTACCTGAGGACCATTTACACTGGTTCGTGGGTCTAGGGTTCCCCTTTTTCCTATTTTATTTTTTATCTGTGCTCATTTCATGATGGAAACCTCACGTGCAGGACGTGGACTCATGGTCTGTACTCAGTGCTCTCTGTCATGCGCTCTTCTGTGCATAGCTGCAGTGTAGTGTTGGGCGTGTGGCTTCCCAAGACATGGCACTAGGGCTTATCTATTGTGCTTTGTGAACACAGGCCCCTCACTTAACCTCTGTTGGCCTCAGTTTCTTCACTGGGAAAACGTGGTAATAATAGCAACTCCCATACATGTTATGAAGCTTTAATGAGCAAATGTATGCCAGATATTCAGAATGGTGTGTGCATCATAGAGGGGTAAAAGTTAATGCCAGCTATGATTACTATTTATATATGTAATCAATATCTAAGAAAGACAAAACACACTGAGCTTAACTGAATGTGAAATGAGGAAAAACTTTAATTACAGTGTTGTGTTTGTTTACAATAAAGGTTAGAAAGCTTTCCATTGAAAATAAAAGAGTTTTGTCACTTAAAACAGTACTCTGCAGTGATGAAGAGAGCCCAATCCTCCAGATCATGCATAGGGTGCAGGAGACAGGAGCTTGGTTGATTAGGCTGCCTACTGATGGGGACCTCTGGGAAGGGCTGGTGGCTCACAGGCCACCCTATTCTTTGTTGGTGCAACAAAACAAAAACACATGCCTACAAGTCCTCCTGACTGCTTGTACAAAGTAATTTTTAAATGAACTTTCTCTCTCACTAGCAAATAGCACCAAACATGGGCTGGAGGGAGAAAACTGTAGTGCGGACTCCTTACAGCTTTTCCTGGGATGAGCACACTTACCCTCTTTTTAATGATGAGGACACCGAGGCTTACCGAGGGACAATGACATGTCCCAGGTCTTACATCCACATGTTGGTCATTATTTTATTTCATGTATCAAATATACCTGAGGACAAGGAGCTCAGGACTAGTGTGGGCTGGGAGTGCAGGTCGATAGTAGAGTATGTGCTGCCCACCACAAGGCCCTAAGTCCAACACCAGCACCACAGCAAAACAAGAGCCTTTGTATGGTAGCAGAAAACCATTACAACACTGCACAGTGGTTGTGGGTGTGTAGGGGCCACAGTGGGCTGGAACACTGGGAACGTTATTTTGGATACCCCAAAAGTGGAACAAATTGAACTAAGTCTTGAAACGGAAGTGGTACTTTTCCAGATGATAAAAAGTAGGCATTCTAGTCCTCTTGATGAGAACTGGAATGTAAGGAAGGGTGACCCATGGTTATCTAGCTAAAAGATATACTTTAGTCTTTTGTGGTTTGATTAAGCTTGAATTTAAAAATTTACTCCATTTCCACCAACAATTTAAATTTATTATTTAAAAACTTGAAAACTGCAGAATGAGGAAAAATAACCACATAATTCACCTACATATTTCCAGACTCTTTTACTCTGCATTAAAATAACAAGTACATACGAACCTGAAGCAAGATGTCACGAACATTCTCGTGCACCTCTACCATCAGCTGTAAGTTTAGCCAAGTGTTAAATCACGCGGTTGCTCCACACTTCATTTGGCTGAGGCTCCATAGGTGGACATTTAAGCCATTGACTGAACAGCTCTGAAGCTATGCCAAGCTGAGCTGAAGAATGTGGCTGAGGTAGAGGCAGCTAGGGACAAATCAGGTAACAAATATTCAGTGATCCATTCCTTTCTTTCTTGTAAGTTATTTGCCTTAGATTTAGCTGCAATTTCAAAAGCTAATCTGGGTATTTTGAAAGAAAAACAAATAAGCAGAAGTACCTTCTGGAGCTTTGCAGAGTAGAAATGGGTCCTGTATAGTGAGCAGACAACTGGGTACTAGAGTGGCTTCCAGGAGCAGGTGGAGATGGGGAGCATGATGCTTTATCCTCCTGAGCGTGAGTTCATCATGGGAGTAGACTCCAAAATGCAATACGACCTTGAAAAAAATATTTGCTCTGAATTCACAAAAGTGCAGTGTGCTTCTATAGTGTACCTTGCAAAGCTCTCTGCGTGCTAACATAAACGTAAGTACTGCAGTCTCAGCAGTGTGACCTTGAAATGAACATATCATGGTTGCTTCTATCCTCTTGTCTTCTTTCTCCATCCTTTCCCAGTTTTTGAGTGCTGGCTTTGTGCCAGGTGTTTTGCAGGCCCTAAGGAGATGTAACAGACATATGTCAGTGGTGAGGACCCTATTCACAGACCTGTGGGGCTGGAGGCTGTAGAAATATGTTCACTTGTGCATGTGTCAACACAATGCACCTAGGCCTTAGAGTAGCTTACTTGTGTCTAGAGAGGCCAAAATTAGCAGGAAGCCAGTTGGAAGGTGACTCTAAGAAAAGCAGTCAGTAAGGGTGGGGCTCTAGGGTGCAGAGCAGAATCAAAGAAACTCACAGAGCAGCTGAGGGTTGCATTGAATTTTGCCAGAAAAATGAGGGAGGAAAGCTTGTACAAATGCATGGAGGGGGACTTCACAAGGGCTTTATGCACAGGGAGATGCACTGCACACCTGGAGGCTCAGAGATACTGGAGGCGGGGCTGGGGCTGAGTCTGGGGAGAACAGGGCCTCAACTGCCTGGAAGGGGACTTAGATTTTCTCCCATACGCAATGAGGAGCCATTGGATTTTCTAAGGAGAAACGATGATTGGTTGTAGTGTTTCCTGTTCCTTGCCATCAAGCTTCTATCACCCTGAAGTGGTCTTCCCAAACCCACCTTCCTTTCCATACAGTTAACTCATTCATCCTTCAAGTTTCAGCTGGAATATCACCTCTTCAAAGGGCATTTATTTACCTTCACTGGGCAGGCAAATTTGGACGCATTTCCTATACTCAATCACACTGTACAGAACCCTTAATCCTTTACCATGTGGCACTGTGACAATTTGTATAACTCATGTGCCTTGTGGGCTGTGATTATCTGGTTTGATTTTTCCACCCCAGTTACTAGCACAAAGCCTGTGCTGGGAAGGTGTATGTTTGCTTTCAAGTCCCCGCAGCTTCTCTGCTCTGCACCCCAGGGCCCCACCCTTGCTGACTGCTTTTCTTTGAGTCGCTTGCCAACTGGCTTCCTGCTAGTTTTAGCCAATGGGAGACACTAGTGGGAAGAAAGAAAAGACCAGGGTGTTTTTTCTCTCTCTGCTTTGAGCAGCACCCCTGACAGTGACTATGTCTTCTCCAAGGTTTCATCTTCTACTGTACAATCCTTGTTTCCAAGGTTCCAGTTCCTGCCAAGTGACCACTGCTTCTGGATCTGACAACATCACATCCTCCTTACGTCCCTTTAACCTTTAGGATAATAACCTCCTGCTCTTATTTCTTGGTTGCTTTATTTTCCCTTGCTTGGCTTGTCAGCTTTTCCTATACCACTAGAACGAGTTCTCTGTATTCATTTTCCTCTCTAGGGCTCCCTAGCACAGATCCCCTTTTGACTGGACTCCTATGTACATAGTTCTCAGTAGAATGGGATGTTCAATACATGTGTATAGGCAAATGCCTGAGAAAAAACCTGAGAAAAATGCATAGCAGTGCACACCTATAATTCCAGCTACTCAGAAGGCTGAGGCAGGAGGATCACAAGTTGGCAGGAGGCTCTAAATAGATAGATAGATAGATAGATAGATAGATAGATAGATAGATAATAATAATAAATAAATAGGATGAGGATATGCCTCAATGGTGGAGTGCTCCTGGGTTTTATCTCCAATATGGGGGAAAAATTTCTCAGTCTTAACCTTTACTCCTACCTGGAGCAGGTGGCAAGTAGAAGACTGCTTTCTGGGAAGGGCCACAAGTCAGTTTCTCCTATGCTCTGCTCATGTCTCCCTAGCTTGCTCAGAAGGTTGGTAACCCAGCTAGGGCAAGCTTATTAGGCAGCAAGGGCAGCACCTCCTTCTGTGGGCAGGTGGCTGAAATCTACTCTCACTGTGGTGCATTCGTGGGCTTTTCTGAGACCCCCTCCCTGCCCCTCTCACCATGGTCCTTGAGATGTGGGCAGAGGCCTCTGTCCCTTTGGATTTCCCTACCTCAAGCCCTTGGTTTGATGGTGGCCCATGCTGCACCAGATCTCACCATTGGGGGCCCCTTCACACACACTGACACACACACACACACACTCACACACACACACACACACACACCCCACTCTCAGGCAGGACTGCACACTGCTCCAGCCTGGCTTTTCCACCCCTCTGTGGTTCAGGAAAGGCGCATGCTTGCTCTGAGGAACCGTGGGAGTGCAGCCCAATTCCAGGGCAGCCTCTTCCCTGGCCTTAGTGCCTTAGTGTGAGTCAGCACCGTTTCCTGTTCGCCCTGCCTGAGGACCACAGAGCAAGGTGAGTGAAGGAGGCAGCCCCTGACATTCTCCACAGGGTGAATGGGGACCTCATTATTGTCCTCCTCAAGAAATCACTTCAAATCCTTCCCCCTTCTCTCAGGAAGGCCCTTCCAAAATCTCAGGAAGAGACAGTGCTCAGGGTCACGGAACCGCTCTCAGAGTTTCCTTTGTCAGTTCTGCGGACTGTGGGCTGTCTCACATTTTCCCCTTCCTGCGCTTCAGTAGAGGCGGAGGCAGGGAAAGTGCCCAACAAGTCTGTCATAGGGCTGGGGTGAAAACTAACGAGTGGTCAGGTTAGAGATTCTCAGCTCACTTCCAGGCTCACTCACGCACTCCCACCGCACCTGTTATTTGGGTCGGGAACCCGGAAACATACCAGGGGCTGCAGACCCCAAGTGCTCAAGCAATCCTTCCTTCATTCCATTTCAGTCGTCAACCTTACGGTGGAGATACTGACTGGGACTCGATTCAGCAGAGTACGAAAGTGCTAAGTAAGGGTGGCTTCACACACTTGGAGTACAAACGTGGATGTGTCTCTCTTGTTTTTTCCAACTGCATGGCAAGCAACCTCCACCTACCCTGTTCTAGGAAAAACTGCTTCTCCTTCTGTCCTCACCTGTCCCAGAAGGGCCAAGGTTCAGTCAGGTGTGCACGAGACGCGCGCAGCCCGCTGCCCGGCACTGCCGCACGGTGGCGCCGTTGGACGCCCCTCGGCCCTCCACAAAGCGGCTTTTGTCCGCGTCCCCGCACAGCCCTGGAGCTCAGGGAGGGAGGATGACCCCATTCTCTCAGCGGTAACCTCAGCCAGGAGTGACCCCCACTGGAGCTCACGAGGCTACCGTTCAGCTGAGTTCTGCAGCCGGTTTCCTTTCACAGCCGCTGTCCAGGTGCCAGCTGGTCCCAGGAGCCTGGGGCAGCGCGGGGTCCCGCGATTCTTTGTTTCAGCCCCAAGCACAAAGGGTCCTGTTATCACCTCCCCTTCCTGGACCACGGGGCTAGCTGCTTGC
Organism: Erethizon dorsatum; assembly: GCA_028451465.1. Classification (NCBI taxonomy): domain Eukaryota; kingdom Metazoa; phylum Chordata; class Mammalia; order Rodentia; family Erethizontidae; genus Erethizon; species Erethizon dorsatum. Next base: position 23,243,389 of record CM051824.1, read on the forward strand.
CTCCCATCTAGGCTTCTGAGAACAAGGCTCTGGGGACCCCCTGGGGGACTCCAGGACTACCCCCCATCCTTGCTGAGGACAAGTCAGTTTTCTGTCCTGCTCTACAAATCTTCCACATGTTTCTCACCAAGAGAAGGGGACTGCAAATTTAAGTTTTAACCTTCTGAGTCATCCTGCCTCACAGAGAGTAAGAAATGTGTCTGACATGCTTTCAGATCTAGAACAGTCGGTAGTGCTGACCTTGAGAGCAGACCTCTGCGAGGAGCATGTATGAAGTCCAGCAGCAGCCTGACCTTGCTGACTGTTTAAGGAAGTGACTTTGGATTCCAAGGGCTTGTTCATGCATGATAATTAGTTTGCAAAGCTTCAAGAGCAAAGGGTAGACTCAGCCAGGGTGTCAAGTGGGGAACCCAGTGTTTTTGTTGCAGCGATGGAAATCACAGAGAGTCCTGGCTGTCCTGCCAGGGATAAAGCCACGACCCGCCCACATTGAGGAGGAGCCAGGCACTGACGGGAGCCCAGGGCTCCCAGGTGAGATAATAAACTGGCAATCTGGGATAACATTAACTGCCATCCAAACGTGGGCTAGGTGCAGCACGTTTGGGGGGACACTGTGTGTGTTATTCCTGATCTTCATGGCCACTTTCTTTAGTGAATATTATTACACCCATTTAATAGATGAGACAAATGTGGTTCAGAGAGTTTAAGTAACCAGTCCAGTGTTACACAGTTGTTAGTGGAGCTGGGAATTCAAGATCTTTAGATTCTGAAACTCACTCTCTTCCCATGATTATAAGTTGCCTTTTGAAAATGGTGCTGGCATTAGAACGAGATGGTGAAGAGAAGGTGGTTGAGAGTGGATCTTGCCATACTGCGTGGTTCCTTGGGAATCAAGTTTAGGCAAATGATAGCTTTTTCTATATGTTCGTCATGAAAGCCATTCTGAAATAAAGCCCCTAGGGGAAAGAGAGTCAGTGGGTAGGAGCAAAGGAGTAAGAAACTCAGAGTAAATTTGAGCACTTTTACTTGGCAGGGGTTGAGTTTTTTGCTAATTCTGTGGTGCTCTTTCCCAGCTCTGGGCCTCCTCCACAGCTCCCGTGCCTGGAGTTGCCTGCACCCCCAACCTCACTCTACCTGGGGAAAGTCTGCAGAGTGGAGCTGCCTTCTCTGAAAAAAACTCTCCTTCCTGGTCTGCAAGCACCCAGGAGGGTTGGGCACCGTCTCCTCTATCTTTCCTTTGTTCTTACCCAGGCATCAATGCATCAGGTATCAGTCTTCGTACTGGAATTGTCTGCAGAGGCCTGGTCTGCCACAGTGATCAGAGTCCCAGTCACTCAAGAACAAGGAGGAAAGAGGGAGACGGCAGAAACTCCATACCAAAGGGACCACAGTCAGGGGGTGAAGCTGGATGGTGCCCATGTGGCAACAACCTGGACAAGGTGATGGGAGCAACACTACTGAAGAGGTGGCATCCAGCACAGGCAGCTCATGGATGATCCCTGGTAAGCAGTGATGGATGGTGAAGGAATGGATGGAGGATGGTAAACAGCCTTTATTAAGCCAAACCCGAGGCCGTATTGGTCACAGGAAGTGATTACCACTGTCTGGTTGAAGTCACATTTCTCTCAAGAACTCATCACACTCCTGGAACTTCCAACTCTGTTTCCCAACTGATTTGCCCATCTTGTTTTGCCAGAGATGTGGACCAGTTGGGTTGGGAAACCACACCAACCAGCCTGTCTCAGTAGGAGCAGTGGTGGTTCGCTGCAGAGCTGGAAACGACGGAGCTCTACCTAGGGCTACAGCATGACTCAGTCCCTCATTGGGGGGGCCAGTCCCTACCCTTGGCCGTGAGTCTAATTGTGCCCAAAACCCCCTTGTTTATCTAAGTAGGTGTTGGGAATTTCCTTGGTTAAGCCTCCAGGTCTTCCCTTCTTCCGGATTTAATGAGCTCATTTATTTTTTCTTTTTCACTTAGCAGGTTTTAGGGCCAGTTAATGAGTAGTGGGGTTCTTTACAAGAGCTAAGTTGGGCCCGAGTTCAGGGCATTCTCTTGCCATTTCCTGCTCTCAAATCCCCAGTGTCTCTCCAAGTTTCTCCCCAATTCTGGCAACTACCCTCCCTGATGCTGTTCCCATATGTGGAAGTTTCTGGAACATAATGGCACTGAAGCTTTAGGTTTTCTTCTTCCTCCCTCTCTTCACATGTCACAGAAGGAGCTGTGGCAGCATCAGGGAAAGAGACCCATTTTAAGTGCAGGTTTTCCCCTCTGAGTTTAGTCTGAGGCTTTGGTGGGTTTTTTTTTTTTTTTTTTTTGTGGGTACCGGGGGGACGACCTCAGGACCTCGCGCGCCAACAGGCACCCGTGCCGCTGAGCGATATCACCGGCCCCTTTTTCGTATGTGGGATCCGGGAGTCGAACTCGGGCCTTCGCGCTTGCAAGGCAGGCGCTTAAGCCGCTGAGCCGTCTCACCGGCCCCTTTGGTGGGTTTTGAGGTGGGGAAGGCTGGTTGTGAATTCCAGGGAGACTTGCCAGAGGCGGTTTAAACCTTCTCTGTGTATCTCTGGCTGTAAAGAGCTGCCAGGACTGAGCAGCAGTGGAAGGAGACTTGGAAGCCTTGCTCTGGTGGTTGATGCTTGGGAAACCTTGAGGCTAGAGACAATGAAAAAAATGCAGTGTCCACCCGGCAAGAATGGGAATACGCAGCAACTTAGGACTGACTCAGTTCCTAGAAGCTCCTCTAGGTAATGACTCCATGGCTGCCTTGTTGAACCACACACAGGGAGCAGCTTAGCCCCGGGAGTCTCCTGTGTACTTGGCCATCGTCCATCCTGTTTATTTTGAGGCAGGCAGACACTGAGCTGGGCACTGGGGCATCAGGAGGAAAGATCAGACATAGTCCTAATGAATGTCTACAGCTCATCTCCACACATTTCAAGGATTCCTGTGCAGTGGTGGAAGACAGACAGCAAGGGAGGAACTAGAGGACAAGTCGTGGAACCCGCAGTGCGTCACGCATCATTTGCAAACCATTTGTTTCCTGCTGAACCACTGAAGCTTGAGCACAGAGCTGCCCATCAGGAAGGCAAAGTTCTTAGCCTACTTCTGTGTTGGGGACAGGCTGGGCGTGGTAATGGGGAGCCTGAGTTGCTCTGCTACATCTCTGTACCAGCCAAGAGCCAAGGCTCATTTGAGTCAAAGGTTCTTGCAGCTGCAAACACATTTTGAAGCATGGTATGTTCTGACTTCCTACTGGACCTCAGCAAAGACCAAACAGAAGGGCTCAGCTCAAGGAGGCAGCCCACCTTCATCTGTGTTGGGATTCTGTATTTGTTTCCCAGTGCTGCTGTATGAAGTGCCACAGACTAGCTGCCCTAAGACAGGAAGTTCAAGATCAAGGTATCCCAAGGGTCGTTTCTTTCTAAGGCTTGTGAGAGAGACTCCTCCATGCCCTGGCTCCTGCTGGTTTGCTGGTAACCTGTGGCATCCCCTGACTTTTAGAATCCCCACCTCCATCTCTGCCTTCATTCTCATTTAGTGTCCTCCCTATATGCTTGTCTCTGTGTCCAAATTTACCCTGTGTATAAGAATGCTTTTCACATTGGATGAGGGCTCACTGGAACTGCCTCACTTAACTAATTACATCTCAAATGACCCTACTTCCAAATAAGGTCACATTGTAAGGTGCTAGCAGTTAGACTTCATTATATGAATTTTAAGAGGTCACAGTGCAACCCATAGCACCATAATTCTGACTTTATTTTCCTTCTGGGGTCCATCAGCAGTACCTGGGGGAAGAAGCCAGAGCAATTCAGCGAGCGCCAGGAGTGGTCCTGGGGAGAAGTAAAGGGTGGTCTGGAAGCAGGGAGACTAGGGGGAGGGTTTGTGTTAGAGAGCAGCCTGGCACATGGATGTCTCACAAGGCAGCTGCAGAAATGCAGAGGGAAGCCGGTGAGATGGCTCAGCGGCATAAGCGCCTGCCTTGCAAGCGCGAGGGCCCGAGTTCGACTCCCGGAACCCACATACGAAAAAGGGGCCGGTGATATCGCTCAGCGGCACGGGCGCCTGCTGGCGTGCGAGGTCCTGAGGTCGACCCCCGGTACCCACCAAAAAAAAAAAAAAAAAAAGAAAAAAAGAAATGCAGAGGGAGCAGTTAGCAGTGCAGAGTCTTGGTTGTCCACCCCTCTGTCAGGGCTGGTAGGAACATGAAGAGGAAGAAAGCTCCAGGAAGGCAACCATGCCTAACAGGGTTGGTACAGGTTGTCGGAGGAAGGCAGGAGGCGTATGGCCACTGAGGATCTGTGAAGAAGCAATCCTTGGGCTTCAGGGGAAAAGAAGGAGGGAACTGTAATCAGGAACCAAAGTTCTGGGGGATTCTGGATCATGAGGTAGTCAGGAATAGAAGTGTGATCCTGTGCAAATGGGGCTCCTGGGATGACTGGACAATCATTCAGGCAGACATCCAGGATTAGCTAAGGTTATTCATCACTTCCTCTTTGAAGCACAAGATTAATTTAATTAAAAACATCGTTAGAGTTGGGTGTTGTAATATAGCTTTGTAGGCTTTGACAGATAATTACAAAAAAGAAAGTAATGGACATTTGCCTTACCAAATATTGAAATTTAAGATAAAATGATTGTCATGAAAAGAATATGCTTTAGCCCAGGAATGAACGGTCGGTCCACTGAAGCATGCTACAATTCAGGAATGGACACAGTATGTTTACATACTTAAAATAGGAAAAAAGATGACACTTCAACTCAGTGGGAAAGTTATGGCTGATTAAAAAAAAAATGATGTTGACCTAATTTGCTCTCCATTTGGGAAAAACAGGGAGGTAAATCACCTCTTACCATAAACAAAAATAAATCCCAGATAAGTTTGAGTTAAAAGTCTAACTGTAACTACATAGTACATGCATAAAATATCTGAGGGAAATCTAGTGGAAAGTTTGTATAATTTTGGCATGGAGGGGGTATTTTTTTTTTTTTTTTTTTTTTTTGTGGGTACCGGGGGGGTCAACCTCAGGACCTCGTGCACCAACAGGCACCCGTGCCGCTGGGCGATATCACCAGCCCCTTTTTTTTTTTTTGTATGTGGGTACCGGGAGTCGAACTCGGGCCCTCGCGTTTGGAAGGCAGGCGCTTACACCGCTGAGCCATCTCACCGGCCCAAGGAGGGGGTATTTTTAATGATGGAGGGAATCTCAAAAAGCATAAAGAGGGGAAAAAACAGGAAATATGTTCCCACATATTTTTTGAACTTATAAAGAAAAAGCACCATGAGCAAAGTCAAAAGACAAAGTATAGACTCAAATAAATATTTGCAAATAATGATAATTTGAATTTGTCCCTTCCTATGTGTATCCCTTTTATTTCTTTCTCTTGCCTGATTGTTCTGGCTAATGTTTTGAGTACTATGTTGAGCAGGAATGGTGATAGTGGAAAACTTTGTCTTATTCCTGATTTTAGAGAAGTTTTCAGCTTTTTCCCATTTAATACAGTGTTAGCGGAAGGATTGTCATAAATGGATTTTATCAGATTGAGATAAGATGCATCTATAATTATTTTTTAGGTTTTCTTTCAAATCATGAATAGATGTTGGATTTGCAGATGACACAGTCCTCTACATAGAAAACACAAAAATTCCACCAAAATATTCCTGAAATTAGTAACCCAATTCAGTAGTGTAGCAGAATACAAAATCAACACACAAAAATCAATAGCATTCCTGTGCACCAATAATGATCTCACTGAGAAAGGAAATAAGAAAACAATACCATTCATAATAGCATTAAGTACATTAAATGCTTATGAACTAACCTAACCAAGGAATTGAAAGGCCTCTACAATGAAAACTACAATTCTCTGAAAAAGATTGAAGAAGACATCAGAAAATGGAAAGTTATCCCCTCTTCCTAGATTGGTAGAATAAAAACAATCAAAATGGCCACACTTCCAAAATCAACACACAGATTTAATGCAATCCCAATCAAAATACCAACGGCATTTCTCACAGAACTAGAGAAAACAATCCTAAAATTCATATGGAACAAGAAGAGACCAGGAATAGCAAAAGCAATCCTGGTCAACAAGAGCAAAGCAGGAGTCTTCATAATGTCAGGCCTCAAGTAATATTACAGAGCTATAGTGATAAAAACAGCATGGTACTAGCACAAAAATAGACGTAGGGATCAATAGAACAAAATAGAGGATGCAGAAACAATCCCAGGCATAATCAGCTATCTGATCTTTGACAAAGGGGCCAAAAATATACACTGGAGAAAACACAGCCTCTTTAAAAACGGTGCTGGGAAAACTGGCTATCCACACACGGAAGGCTGAGTCTAGACTCATACATCTCACTATGCATTAAACTAAAATCAAAATGGATCAAAGACCTAATTGTTAAAACAGAAACCATCTATTGGAAGATAAACTCTCAAAGACATAGGCATATGTCTTCAGAACCCCAGTGATAAGAAATAGCACATAGAGGGCCGGTGAGATGGCTCAGCGGCATAAACGCCTGCCTGGCAAGTGTGAGGTCCTGAGTTCGACTCCCAGAACCCACATAAAGGAAAAAAAGGGCTGGTGATATCACTCAGCGGCACAAGCGCTTGCTGGCAAGCGTGAGGTCCTGAGGTTGACTCCTGGTACCCACATTAAAAAAAAAAAAAAAAAGAAAAGAAATAGCACAAAGAACCAACCAATGTCATATTAAATTCAAAAACTTCTGCACAGCAAAGGGAAACAACCAACATAGTGAAGAGACAACCTACAGAATGGGAAAAAATTGCCAGCTGTTCCTTGGACAGAGGACTAATACTTAAAATACAGAGAGAATTCAAAAAGATTACTCCCCCAATAAAAAACCCTATCAAAAAAATAGGCAACTGAAATGAATAGACACTTCTCAGTAGAAGTACTAATCATCAATAAATACATAGACAAATGTTCAACATCTCTGGCCATTAGAGAAATGCAAGTTAAAACAACACTCAGATTTCATCTTGCCCCAGAAAGACTCGCTATCATCAAGAAATCAAATAATAAAAAATGCTGGTGAGGATGCAGGGAAGAGAAATACTCCTATATTGGTGGTGGGAATGTAAACTAGTACAGCTATTATGGAAATCAGCATGGAGATTCCTAAAAACACTAAAAGTAGATATTTCCTTTGGCTTGGATATTCCCCTTCTAGGTATCTTTCCAAAAGAGTTAAAGACCTCATTTACAGCGATATATGCATTCACATGTTTATAGCAGCACAATTCATATTAGCTAAATTTTGGAAATGCCCTATATATCCATCAACAGATGAATAGATAATGAAAATGTGGTGTTAATACACAATGGAGTACCACCCTGCCATAAAGATGACTAAACTTGAGTCATTTGTAAGAAAATGGAGGCACCTTAAGACCAAAATGTTAAATGAAATAAATCAGACACACAAACTTAGATGTCACGTGGTTTCTTTTGTATGAGAAACCAAAAATACAAAGAGCAAAATAAAAGACAGATAATAGGAAATAGGGAGATAGATCTTTTGCAAATGGGAAAGGAACCAAGAGATGCAGGGAGGGGGAGAACTAAGATGTGTTATGTACGTGTACCCACTCTCCACAAGGAATGCAATCCTTATGTACTGCAGCATGTACTAATAAAAGATGGAGAAAAGCAAATAATTCTTGTAAAAATTTTAAAAAATTAATATTTGCAGCACATACAAGAGGATATTATCCTTAACATATCAAAAGTTCATATAAATTGGTAAGAATGGCAAAAGTGAATAGGAACAAAAGAAAAGGTATAGTTGATTCGCAGAAGAGGAAGTGAAGATTTAAATAGAAAGCAGAAAGATTAGTCAGAGACGGTAAAATTTAATTATTTACTCATCAAATTTGCAAAAAATAAAAAGATCCAGTCACATCCTGGATTAGACAGAGTACAGAAGAATGAACAATACCATACCTTGCTGGTGGAAATAAGAGCTGTTACATCCTCCAGGGAGGAATAATCTAGCAATATCTATTAAAATTCAAAATCCATTCTCATTAGCTCAGCAACCCCACTTTGGGCAGTCGTTCCAGTGGATACAAAAGCCTCATGTTTACTAGTATATTCATGAGTGTGTTTAGAGAAACACTGTTTGCTGTGACAAAACATTAGGCAACACAGGCTTATCCATTAATAACGATAAAACGGCTCAGGAAACACGCTGCCTCCACGCTGTGGATATGATGTCGCTAGCACAAGCAAAACTAAACAAGTTAGTTCTAGCTATCAAGATATTCACATGGAGATGCTACTATATCAAGTACAAATATTAAGTACAAAAAGCAAGTTATGGAAAAATGTGTATACTATTGATTTTCATAAACAAGTAGGACAACCACAGTAAAACCTAGTGCTTATGCCTATTCCATGTGGGCATGAATTTACACTGCCTCAGAGAAGTGTAGTTTAACAGCATGAATTGCCTCAGGATGTAGAAGTGAGAGGGAGTGATTTTTAACTTCTTCCATGTACACCTTTGTTGTTTTGCTTATCATAAGAATTTTTAAAATTGAAAGCAATTGGATAAAGGCAACGTTGAAAGGGAAAAAGTGACAAAGTGATTAAAACATGCCTGGGACTCATTGGACCCTCCAAATAAACTCTACTCTCTCTGGCTGACTTTCAGGTGGTGTATGTGAGGACCACTAGCTGAGGATCACATACACCACCAGCTTTTCTCGTTCTGCCCTTTCTGCTCTGTTCTCCAGCTTGCAGGACCAGGAAATTCTTGACACCAGGCTACCCTCCCCACTCACTTTGACCTCAGTTCCCATGGGCATCTTCAAGGCTGGGCAAATCAGCCTGGCCCCCCAGCTATTCCCATAGCACCTTGTCCCTTTCTCCCTGGGGGGCATCATTAGTCTCCTCTGTAACCACGTTTGCTCTAGTTATATCCCCCAAGGAACTCTAAGTTGCAAGAGGCAGGCATAGTGGTTCTTATTATGTACCCGGTGCCTTGTCTAGCTCATTGTAGGTGCTAAATACAATAAACATTTGTTACATGAATAAAGTAAGAAGTCAAGGAATGAATGCCAAACATTAGCGATACAAAGAAAACATAGTCTATGCCCTCAAAATGGTGTGGTGGAGAGGCAGGCATGTAAACAGCCCAGTTAAAACACAAGCACATAATTAATGTCGTGGGACAGTAGGAACTTAAGCTGCTCAAAACTGCCTGGGGAAATCTGGAAGGTTTCACAAGAGAGGAAGCTTTTAATCAAAGTCATGAAGAATGAATAGACATTCACCAGCAAAGTAAGAGCATGGAGTAATGTTTCCAAAACACAGGCCAGCTCCGCAAGGGCACAACAGCAGGAAAGAGTATGACATATCCTGAAAACCTCAAGAGATTCAGTATTTCTTGAGCATGAAGTTCAAGGTTAGGGAAAGGAGTATACGAAAGATAATCAGGGAAGGTGATTATCCTGAAACCAAACCGTTCGCAAAAAGCCTGCAGGAGTTACCCGGGAGTGGTTTGTATGGAAGGCAGACAGAGAGATGCTGAGGGAAGTTTTAAGCAGGGCTGTGCCATGAGGGATTTATGCACTGGCAGAACAGGATGGGTGAGGGCAGGGACAGGAGATGACATCAGATAAAGGAGAGTGGGCAGGAGCATAAAGAGGGTTACTACCATCTACTGGCGAAGAACCAGGGCGGAGGCAGGGTAGTCAGTGGAGAAGAGATGGGTGAAGTACAAGGGAGGTCAGGCTGACGTGACTGGGTCCTCGATGCGCCATGGTGGGAGGGAGGGGTGGTCAGAATGGCCCTCAAATTTCCAACTTGGTGGCTTGTTTCATTTATTAGAACAACAACAACAGCAACAAATACTGAAAGGGGAGCTAGTCTGAGAAAAGTAGAAAACAGTGAACTTGGTTTGGGCCCTGCTGAATATATTCATTTCCTAGGGCTATCAAAACAAAGTTACACAAACTGAGTGGTTTAAAACAAGAAAAATTTATTCTCTCATGATTTTGGTGGCCAGAAATCAAGCTGTTACCAGAGTCATACTTGCTCTGTATCCTAGAGGGGAGAACCCCCCACCCCCCACCCTTTCCTCATTGCCTCTTCCTAATTTTTGGTGGTCGCTAAAATATCTGTGGGATTCCTCGGCTTGCGGCTGTCACCCCAGCCTCTGTCTCTGCTATCACATGGTGCTCTCCCCTATGTCTATCTTCATGTGGCGTTTTCCTCTTCTTATAGAATGACAGTCATATTGGGTCGTAGCCCATCCTAAGGCTTCTTGACTACATCTGCAAAGAACTTATTTTCAAATAAGATCACACTTACAGGTACTACACGTTAAACTTCAACACCTCTTTAAAAGGCGGACATAACCCATAACTGAAGTTTTCACCTACAAGGCCCTGGGGCCTCAGGTAGAGATGTGCAGGAGGTTTTGGATAGGTGGGATGAAGGCTCAGGGCAGAGGCCTGGGCTGCTTCCCCTCATTCTGGACCTGTGAACAAAGTGACACAGCAAGTAGGTGAGTGGCCCAAGAAGAGAAGCCTTGTGGAAGGTCCCAATTAAGGAGGTTATGGTGAAGGAAGGGGCAGAGCACGTGTGTCTGCGAGGGACCTGCACTCACAGCCATGGCTGAGCTGCCTGCATCCTTCCTTCCCTGAGAGCTGGGCTCTACCCACAGTGTCCCAGGCTTTGGTAGTCTGTTATCTGATTCTTTCACATCTGAATTTCTCCCCTTCTATTCGACACTGCTTTTCTTCCTTACACAGGAAGCAGTGGAGCCCTACGGGCATCTCCTGAAGGAGTCAGTAGGGTTATTACAAGATGTTGTTGGGGCAGCCGCCTGCCTGAACTCAGCACTACAGTACTGCACTGAGAAGGAAACAAGGCCAGCTTGCTTGTATTTCGAGTTTCTTCAGACATGAGCTGGCAGTTTTGTAAGAACACTGAGGAACTGCACTTCGGTGTATCACCTAAATATCCTGTATGGCCATGCCAGTATTGTCCATAGTGGACACAGTCTTTTCCTTCCTAAATTGCACTGGAGAGAGATATCCATCCTGCTCCCAGGTATCAGAGAAAGCTGCAGAGGCTAGAATGTGGAGCTGAAGGTGGGGGCAGCCTGGCGTAGGTCAGCCAAGGGCCTCTGTGCCCCTGAAAGGTGTGCCTTTTAAGTAGGATAAAATGCTAGAACAGGCTATCGATGAGAGTGCATGCTTAGCCACCTTGTTCGCACATGTAGCCCCAATATCCAGTAGGCTCATAGTAGACACATGACAAATCTCTCCAAGGTCTAGGTAGCCTACGATATAAGATACTTATCCATACTGGAACCATCAAACAACGGAAAGGCATCATGATGCTTACAGCAATGTAGCTTCCCCTTCCCTATGAAGAAGCCTGTGGTCTGCAGCCAGACACTGTGAATGGCAGTCCTGAGCCTCTTATTGCTCCAGCAAGATCCAACCTCCGTGCCTCTGGAAAATCCTGGAGAAACAATGGCCAGAGTGACGTAGCATTCTGACTTAATAAACACCATATCTAATATTTATCAAGTGCCTATTATGGAGAGGACTCTGTGCTCAGTGCTTTATTTGCTTTATCTCAGGTAACGCTTGCAACAACTCTATGAAGGAGGTGCTATTTATTTTACCATTTTGAAAGCAGAAAAATAAAATTTAAAAAGGTGAAGTCACTCTGCCCAAGCCCTCACAGTTAGAATGTGGTGCCAGGAGTGTTTAGAACCAGACTGGCTGCATCTAGAGCCCACTCTTGAACCCTTCATTATACTTGTGAGGTTTGTTCATCTCTTGTTGAAATTTCTTGTCCACTTGTTGTGTGTTTAGTTTATGAGTTATTGCCCCAGAGAGAGGGCAAGAATGATGTAGATGGTTAGGAAACCCTCAGGGCAGCTGCTGTCAGATTCTAGGAATGTGTTGGCTGTATGGAGAAAACCAGCAATGAGTTTATAGAAACTTGGGTTCTCAGAACCATTGCTGCCCCTGTGAGCTCTGTTTGTCTGGCTTGCTGAGTTCGGCTGTCACCACACACGACCTGCGAAGGACATGGCCTTACAGACTGAGGTCTGTGAGCAAATTATTCATCAGAACCGGTGGTTGTTAGCCTTTCAGGATTAGCAGCAACCTCAAAGATAATCCAATTTGACTCTTTGATTTTACAGAAGTCTAAAGGGCAGAGAAGGGATATAGCAGATTAAGGATGGCTGCAATTCTTTAATTCGTCTGCCATGGAGAGGTGGGAAGTCTGTCCCCTCTCTGAATCAGGACAGGTTCTATAAGTGTTTGGCTTGCCTCAGTGACACTGTGTTGGCTTCTGGCCTGAGTCTTGTTTTTATTTCCTGTCCTAGTAAATGTCTTCACCGTCAAACAAAAAAACCTCAGAGCCACCCTTGATTTCTCTCATACTTCTTTATCTGCACCAATATCAAAGCATCAAGACCTTTTTATCTGACCTTCTATAAAAATCTCTTTATCTCTAGTCTAGTCCAAGCTCTACCTACTTTCTCTCTCTCTCTCTCCTCTAAGAACTTCCTGACTTTTCTACCTCTAATCTTCCTTCCATGGGAAAGCAACACTGATCTTTCTAAAATATACATCGTAAGGGCCGGTGAGATGGCTCAGTGGCGTAAGCGCCTGCCTTGCAAGCGCGAGGGCCCGAGTTCGACTCCCGGATCCTACATACGGAAAAGGGGCCGGTGATATCGCTCAGCGGCACGGGCGCCTGTTGGCGCGCGAGGTCCTGAGGTCGACCCCCGGTACCCACAAAAAAAAAACAAAAAAAACAAAAAAATAAAATATACATCGTAATATGTGTTCCTGCAGAGAACTTATTAATGGCCACCTATTGCACTTGATTTTCAAAATGATTTGTGTATTGGCCCAGTTTGACCCCTGCCTCTGTGCTCTAATCATTCTCAACTTTCTTTGGCTCTGAGAAATCCCTAGCTGCGTTCTTGCTTCCCAATTTTCTGGCCTCAGTCTCTAAGGGACTAGCAGCTTCTCCTTCCTGCTCTGGGAGCATGGATTCTTGGCACCCAACTACCCTACTGTGAGGACGCCTAAGTAGCTCCATAGAGACAGGAGTGGGGAGGTGTTGAGGGCCCTGCTCAACAGCCTTTGCTGACAGCATTTTGGAGCTATCTGGATCTTTCAGCTCCATTCAAAACCCCCTATTGGAAACATGTGGAACAAGAACAGCTCCTGCTACAAATGAAGGTTTATGAGCAAATAAAATGCTTGTTGCGGGGCCGGTGAGATGGCTCAGCGGCGTAAGCGCCTGCCTTGCAAGCGCGAGGGCCCGAGTTCGACTCCCGGATCCCACATACGAAAAAGGGGCCGGTGATATCGCTCAGTGGCACAGGTGCCTGTCGGCGCGCGAGGTCCTGAGGTCGACCCCCCGGTACCCACAAAAAAAAAAAAAAAAAAAATGCTTGTTGCTATGTGAAGCCACTAAGTTTCGGGATGGTTTGCTATGCAGTAGTAGATAACCAGAACAAGGAACAAGTAGGCGGTACTATTTTGTTGTTTTTCTATTTCATTGGTGCTCATTGGCTCCCTGTGGGTCACACAGTCACCTAACAGTCTGAGTGGTCTGTGAATTTGGAGAGGCTGATGCGTTGCCTCTGCATGAGGACTGCCGGCCGACTGCATGTCTTCAGCAACTCACCAAACCTAATGATCATGCGAACCCTTGGGCTGTGAGAACCCCAGCTTTCCTCCTTCCTTCTTTTCTTTCTTTCTTCTCTCTCTTTCTCTCTTTCTCTGTCCTTTGGTCAACCAACTCTCTCATGCCCTGACACCAGCTGGGTGTCGGTATCCTACAGTTCAACCCAATTGTGAGACTAACTACTCAGAATTAGCGTCGGACTCCACAGATTTAAGGATTCAGTCCCATTAGACTGCTGCTGTGTAAGGTGCCACAAGTGTGAGTCTCAGGTTACCCACACTTCTGTCTGAAGTGGCTACAAAGATAGAGTTGTTCTACACAAGTTTCAATAATTTGCCCTAATGATTCACAGAACTCAGGAAAATGATATACTAGCTATTACATTTATTGTAAGGGTACAAATGAACAGATGGATGAGATGCTTACATAGCCAAGATTTGAAAGTATTCTGAGTGCAGGAGCCTCTGTCCTCATGGAATTGGGGTGCACCAACATCTCAGCACATAAATATTTGCCAATTTGGAAGATCTCTGAACCCCACAATTTAGGTGGTTTTCTTTAGCTTTTTTTTCTTGTAGTACTGGGATACAACCCAGGACCCCATGTATGGTAGGCAAACAAGCACTGTACCACTGAGCTACATCCCCAACTCTTAACATTTAGAGTTTTATGAGTGGAGGTTTCATTTCATAGGCGTTATTGATTAACATCACTGACCATTGATGACCAAACTCAATCTTCGGCCCTTCTTCCTCTGTGGCGGTCCAAGGGTGGGGCTGAAAATTCTAACTCTCTAATCACATGGTTGGTTCCTCCAGCTCCCATCCGAAGCTACTGAGAGGCCTACGAAAAGCCACCGCCTTAGCATAAATTCAGGCATGTTTCATAGGGGCTTTTTATGAAAAATGGGACATTCCTGTGGTTTAGGAGGTATTAGTTATCATAGCATGTTCTAGTACAGCCTGACTGATCTGGTCAGAGATGGGAGGCTTTCCACTCTGCCTCCTAGCTCTCCTGTGTCTTCTAGTTTAAAAGCATGCTCCTTTGCCAATGTGTCTTTTTCTACTTCAGAAACTTACTAATCACAAACTTGTATCCCCTTTCCTGCATGAATGAACATGTTTCCCTTCAGTAAACTTAGAGGCCTATCAGTATTTTCAGAGCAATCAGTAAATATTGAGAACGTGATATTATTAGTAGTGTGATAGTAACTTTTATATGCCTATCACATAGAACTTTGATAATCATGAACGTTAGGACATGAAGTAAAAAAGGAATTTAAAATACATTGTGGAATACTGTCTTTTCAACAGGTTGCCTTATAGCACATTTCACAATTTTTATGAAAAGTCAGTGGTATTAGATAATCTCTGTGGTGAGGTTTTCCTACCCTCAGCAAAGGTGTGATATACAGTCATGCCTCACATATAACATTTCACTCAGAAATAGACTGCATGGTCATCCCATGAGATTATAAAGGAGCTGAAAATTACTCCCACAGATTACTAATTATAGCTCAGTGAATTATTCATATGTTTGTGGTAATGTAAACAAACCTACCATGCTTCTGGCAATATGAAGGTATACCACATACAATTATGAAAGATACATAATACTTGGTAATAAACCACCAAGCTACTGGTCTATATACTTTCTATACTATAATTTTACATCATTATTTTAGATGGTGAACCTTCTACTTATTAAGAAAAATTACATACAAATAAATACACAAAAATAAATACTGTTCCTGTACACCAACATTGAACGTACCAAGAAAGAAATTAGAAAGACAATACCATTCACGATAGCTTTAAAAAATTAAATACTTAGGAATTAACCTAGCAAAGGAAGTAAGACACTTCTTCAATAAAAATTATGATACTGTGAAAAAATAGATTGAAGAGGACACCAGAAAATGGAAAGATATCTCCTGTTTCTGGATGGGTAGAAGCAGTACTATCAACAATCAAAATACCAGCAGCATTCTTCAATGAACTAGGAAAAAAATCCTAAAATTTTTATGGAACCAGGAAAGACTCAGAATAGCAAATGCAAACCCAGGCAACAAGAACAAAGCAGGAGACACCACAATCCTGGATTTCAAGTTACATTACAAATATACATTGATAGAAACAGCATGCTACTGGCACAAAAAAACAGACATACAGATCAGTAAAACAGAATAGAGGCTGCATAACCAACCCCAGGCACATTCAGCCATCTGATCTTTGATAAAATGGCCAAAAACATATGCTGGAGAAAGCATAGTCTCTTTAAGAAGTGGCACTGGGAAAACTGGTTATCTATATGCAGAAAAATGAATATGTATCTGTATTTCACACCTTCTGCTAAAATAAAATCAAAGTGAATCAAAGATCTAAATGTTAAAATAGAAATTTTATTCTGGGAGATAAAATAGGTACAACTTTTGAAGACATAGACATAGGCAAAGACTTTCTCAACAAAATCCCAAGAAATAATACCATGAATGAGCAAATGGGACTATATCAAATTTAAAAACTTTTGCAAAGGAAACAGCCAACAGAGTGAAGAGACAACCTACAGGATGGGAAAAAAATTTTGCCAGCTACTCAGACAGAGGATTCATATCTAGAATATATAAAATACTAAAAATATTACACCCATAAAAATAAAAGACCCAATCAATAATGTGCAATTTAAATGAATAGACATTTCTCAGAATAAGTACAAATGGACAATAAGTACAAAAAAAAATTTTTTTTCAGCATCTTCAGCAATTAGAGAAATGCAAATCAAAACACTAAGATTCCAACTTACTCCAGAAAGAAACTCAAAAAACAACAAAAGCTGGCAGGGTTGTGGGGAGAAAGGAATACTTCTACATTGTTGGTGAGAATGTAAACTATTACAGTCACTATGGAAATCAGTATGGAGATTCTTTAAAAACTAAAACTCTAAACTTTATGTAACCTAACTATGTTTCTTCTGGATATTTTCCCAAAAGAGTTAAAGACATCATATTACAGGGATACACACATACCCATGTTTATAGCAGCACAGCTCACAATACCTAAATCTTGGAAATGGCCTACATGTCCAGCAACAGATAAATAGATAAAGAAAACGTGTTATGTAGACACAATGGTGCATTATTCAGCCATAAAGAAGGTTAAATTTGAGTCATTTGTAGGATAATGGATACACTTTGGAACATAATGCTAAGTGAAATAAATCAGACACATTAGGTTAGATATCACATTTTTTCTCTTATATGAGAAACTCGAAGTATAATTAAAGAGGAAAATAAAACATAAATGCTAAGAAAAAGGAAGATAGACCCTTTGGAGATGGGAAGGAGTTCTAGAAATGGAGGGAGAGGGAAGAGAGAGGAGGGGGAAGGGAAGTAAAAATAATTAAGATGCAACACATATATGCGCCAACTCCTCACAATTAATGTATTGATTATGTACTCCAAGCACATACTAATAAGAAAATAAATTTTGAAAACAGTTATCTGCAAAACTGCCCCAGGGCAGGTCCCTTAAGAGGAATTCCAGAAGAGGGCATGGTTATCATAGGATATATCATTTCCATGCATATTATTGTCCCTGAAGGCCTTCCAGGGAGCCCAGAATTGGAGGTAGAAGTGACACTGATGAGCCTGACTCTATGTAGCCCAAGAAATGTTTGTGTCGCTTTTTTTTAAATTTTAAATGCAAAAAAAAAACCCTTAAAAATAGATTATGCTACATATAAGTGAGACAAGTGAGACAAGTGAGTAGTAGGCACAACACCTAGGTTCATGTAAGTACCCTCTGTGACATTTGCACACGAGATGGCCTGACTCCATTTCCCAGAATGTATCCCCACTATCGAGCAATGTGTGACTATACATGCAGCATGCACGTATGTGTGGTTCTGGGGATCAAACCTTGGGCCTAGCACATGCTAGGCAAGAGTTCTACCACTGAACTACATCCCCACCCATGCATGACTATCTATTAAAGCTATTTTTTAGAGATAATATTTCTATCATATTTTAGTAGAGAAATTGAGACTCCTAGTAATGAAAGAGAGGAAGCCCTGAATTGTTTCCTGAGCCAGCATGTGAGGCTGGATCTATGCAGCTACAACATGTCTTTGATTATTATTCTTTTACTTGGAGGGAGCTGAGTGGTGGCTTTTTTTTTTTTTTCCCCAAAAATAACCACCAATGATTCCAGTTTTAGCATCCTGAATGGTGAGTTCTCTTTATTTAAGAGGTAATTAAATCCCTACTAGATTGATAGTTTAATTTTTTTTTTTTTTTTTTTTTTTTTGTGTGGGTACCGGGGGGTCGACCTCAGAACCTCGTGCGCCAGCAGGCGCTGGTGCCGCTGAGCGATATCACCGGCCCCTTTTTCGTATGTGGGATCCGGGAGTCGAACTCGGGCCCTCGCGCTTGCAAGGCAGGCGCTTAAGCCGCTGAGCCATCTCACCGGCCCTAATTTGGTTTTGAATTTGAAACATTTTACCTTTCATACAATATGTGTATATATTCAGTTCATAAATAATTCAGGTATTGCAAAAAAGATGAAATCATTCTCTTCTCCAGGATGAACTGTTGTTATAAATTATATGTGGATTGCTTCAAGTTTTGTATACACATTTGTATATGTATATGTACACATTTATGTATATGTATATTTACATATAAATATACCTCCAAAATTATATAATATCTTTGTGGCTTATAATTTTTCACATATGTATTATTCTGGAAAAAATTCTTTCTCTGCTTAATAATACATCTTAGGGAGTTTTCCGTATCTGTATGTTTTGTTTGTTTTCTATAATAAGGATGTGCCATAGTATTTAATACTTTCCCTATTAACACACATTAAGGTTTTTTCTAATATTTTATTATGGAAATAATATGGCCAAATACCTTTATGCGATTTTATGCTCACACATGAAAGGTTCTCTATAGTTGATACAAAAGAAAATGGAATGGCTTTGTCAAAGGATCCGAAACTTTAATTTTGTTATTCTCTAATCTCCCTCCAAAGCGGCTGAATTATTACACAAAAGCAACCATTTCCTCTTATTTTGCCATTATTATTTATTAAGAAAATTTTCTCTTCAAGGTAAAAATATTTTACATTAGTTTGCATTTCTCCAGTTAGTAGCAAGATTAAACTGTTTTTATTTCTGTAAATTACTGCTTTAGAATATTTTCCCATATTTCTCTTGCATTGTTTGTCCCTTTCCTTCTCCTTTTTCTTCTTCTTCCTCTTCTTGTTTGCTGGGACAGACATTTATCTGATTCCACACAATTCTGGAAAGTTCAGGATCCAGGTTGCAGCACAGTTGGGCTCTAGTGAGGGCTGTCTTCCTGGACTGTATGTGGATGCCTTCTCACTGTCTTCTCAAATGGTGCAGAAAGCTGTTTCTTTTATTTGAGTTCTTTATGTATTCTGCATGCTATTCCTTTGTCATATTTATTGTGAATATTTTCTTTGAGTATGTCTCTTTTGACTTTAATTTGTGGTTGTTTTTCTACTTTCCTTGTTACTGCTGTTTTCCATTAATCAGATTCTTCTGTTCCTTCAGTTTATAAGTGCTGCTTTTTACTGATGTTAGCTTTCTTCAAGCATTTAATGATTTATGATTGTGAGTGATTCTTTGTGTTTGCTTTTCCCTGTTAACTGCTTCGCATGCACTGCCTGCTTGCAAGTGTGCACAGAATAAGATGAGAAGCAGGAAAGAGGCATTCCATGCTGATGCACACGTACTACAGTGTGTGGAGGTGGGGGAGCCAGGAAGCAGCTACCTTACTTGGATAGCTCTCTTATGCATGAGAACAGACGTGCTTGCAGGGGATTGTCAGTGGCCCGAGACAATAGACTGCTTTCTGTCCAAGGGCACATATATACTCATTGCTCATCTTCAAGTGCCGACAGCTCTGTTGCTTGCTGTCTGATCCAAGTGATGTGGGTAGGAGAGTAGGAAGATGGGAAAATGGAGAGGAAGGAGTCACACATTTGATGGTTCTTACTGTGGGACTTAAATAATAATTTTGTTAGTCATTCCAGGGTCCCTGACTTCTATAGGCCTCTGCTCCTTCCTGGGGGACTAAGCCTTACGTTTGCTTCAATTTTTCCTGTGTTCTCCTTTCCCGTGTACATTTTGGGTATGATTTTCTTTTTCAATATAATCTTGTCTGAATTCATGTTTTAGTGATTTTTCCTGATTTCTGGCCCACTTAGGGTGCATCTTATTTTCCAGTGTGAGCTACCCTTTCCAAGAATTTGGGGTCAACAGAAAGGTTGCCATGTGTGATCTGTCAGCCATTTCTCTTCCTGTGCTGTGGATGGAACTCAGGGCCTCACACATGCATTCTACCCCTATCCCACACCTCCAAGCCTCTGTTAGTCTTCTTCAAGTAGAAGAGCAGAAGTCATCTTACCTGATTTGTGTTGTACTATTCGCCCTGACACTTCCGAAATGTTAAATGTTTCTTTTGAGCAAAAAAAGAACAGACAAAGTTTAAAGGACATGCCTCATTAATGTAAATATTACCATCTAGG
The DNA here is from genome assembly GCA_028451465.1 of Erethizon dorsatum. NCBI lineage: Eukaryota > Metazoa > Chordata > Mammalia > Rodentia > Erethizontidae > Erethizon > Erethizon dorsatum. The sequence goes on from CM051824.1 coordinate 23,263,654, forward strand.
CAGAGTTGTGCTGGAATGGTTATTTACTTAAGTTGAAAAGAGTAAATAAAAGGAAGGAATTCAAAATAGATTTTTTTTTTTTTTTTTGTGGGTACCGGGGGGTCGACCTCAGGACCTCGCGCACCAGCAGGCGCCCGTGCCGCTGAGCGATATCACCGGCCCCTTTTTCGTATGTGGGTTCCGGTAGTCAAACTCGGGCCCTCGCGCTTGCCCGGCAGGCGCTTATGCCGCTGAGCCATCTCACCGGCCCCAAAATAGATTTTTTAAATGTATCTTCAACTTTATCTATGACAGTATTGCCTCCTGGAATTTCCCTAAGGCCCCATCTTGACTTACCAGTTGCATGTATCAATTGTGTTTGAATATAATTTACATATTCATACCCAAATTGATTTTCAAGTTGCAACACTTCTACAGCCGTCACTCATTAATGAATCTTCTGGGAAGAAAACTGTCCTCTAACGAACCTGACTCGGGTGGAAACAAAGAGTATAAATCACACAAAGCGGCCTTGGCTTGTGGCTTGTGGCTCAGGGGCAATATTTTTGCAAGTGGCTCATGCCCATGACAAATAGGTGCCTTGCAATTTCTTGCTTCAGATCAGGCAGGGGAATTCCTGCTCATGGGCTGTTATCCTCGTCAAGCAGCCTTTAACTTCTTTTCTGTCTTACTCAATAGAAAGAGATCAGCTCTCTATTTTCTGATCCCACCTGTAAGAATGAAAAATGATCAAAAACATCAACTCTGTTATCTTGGTGAGTTTCAGTCAATGTATTATTTAATCATGGGGTTATACTTACTGGATTTTGCTCCTACCCCAGTAACATACACAATACCTTAGAAAAACTTGGTTTGTTTGCTGTGGATGAGTCACTACAATTAAAAGTAGAATCAACACCTACATATACGTCAACAGAGAAGATAGGAAGATGTGCGCTTCCATTAATCTTCTATCCAGAAATTGTCTCCTGCGAGTGTTTGTAAACATTTTTCTGTATGATTGTGCAGAGAAAGTGGAGAAGAATGAATTATTTTTGTAACAATTGCCAGTTTGAGAGATACTATAATAACTTGAAAGAGAAAATAGAATTTTATTTATGTGATGAGGGAAAGTTTTTGAACTTTGATAAAATATTTTGGGAAATGAAAATACCCTGGGAGAATTAATCTATCAAGTTCCTAATGGTTCAAAGAACTTTATGTTCAGTGAGGTACACACTGAGGCACACTGACCTTGAAACTATAAGGCAGTAATTCAAGAGAACCTCTATCTCTTTTTTTTTTTTTTTTTGTGGGTACCACGGGGTCGACCTCAGGACCTCGCGCGCCAGCAGGTGCCCGTGCCGCTGAGCGATATCACTGGCCCCTTTCTCGTATGTGGGTTCGGGGAGTCGAACTCGGGCCCTCACGCTTGCTGGGCAGGCGCTTAAGCCACTGAGCCATCTCACCAGCCCAAGAACCTCTATCTCTTGAAGGACGTGGAGGTATTCAGATGCAAACTGGACATATCTTTCTTTGTCAAACTTCCCCGAGTTCACTGGGAATATAGAATGTAGAAATTATAGATATTTGATGGAAATGAAGTCACAGTATCAGAAGAGTCTCAATTTTTAAAAAAATCCTTATGAATCATTCTTTTAAGTTTCTATAGTTGCTCTTGGAATGGAAACCTCAGTATATTCCAAACTGTCAGCCAGTGGCCCTAACAGTGTAGCCATTTGATTTAAAAATATACTGTATCAACCAGGAAGAAGCCATAATCCTGAAATATTGGGATAAGAATTTGTATATCCTATGGGCCAGTGAGATGGCTCAGCGGCGTAAGCGCCTGCCAGGCAAGCGCAAGGTCCTGAGTTCGACTCCCGGACCCCACATACGAAAAAGGGGCCGGTGATATTGCTCAGCGGCACGGGCGCCTACTGGCGTGCGAGGTCCTGAGGTCGACCCCCCGGTACCCACAAAAAAAAAAAAAAAAGAATTTGTATATCCTAAACTGAATATATTCCATAGTTTTGAAAATATAGTCTGTTGATACCAGTTTCATAACTAACAGGACCAAAGTTAAATCAAGATTGGTACTAGGCATATAAATGTATTATAGAAGAAACACTTAGTAAAATGTGTTTTGATTTGCTTTGGTATTGAAGCTAAAAAATTCCACATTTTTTTGCAAGGAAATATAAACTTTGTATACAGTCTACCCACATATGCGGCTGATCATGGGAAAAATAAAATGCCCAGCTGGATGAGGTGTGTTTGGGAGGTTTCCGGCTCATGGTTAGTCTTCGCAGAAGCATTAGGATTTCTAAATACCTGGAACTGTATTGCAAGATGGGCGCAGATGCTGTTACCATTTGGCCAGGGCATTTTCCCCCCGCTTATTGAATGGGTTGACGCTCTCTTTCATCCTTGTGCCTGGGGTTGTTTTCATCAGCCTTCTCTAAGGAGCCCTCATGGGGAGGGAATGATTGGCTCATCGAAGCAAAAGCTCTTCCATAACTGCACACGTTGTGCTGTTTCGCCTGTGGCATTACAGCTCTGACTTGGATTTTCTCTGCTCTATATTTGATGGTTGTATGAAGCATATTTTTGTAATGAGACTTAAATCTTTGCTCTGGATAAATGCCACCCTTAACTACATGCTTTCAGCTTGGATTATTGCCACACTGATTTTTATGAACATTTGTCTGCATTATGATGTAATTTTGGTTTATTGTTCAGTGGCTGGGACAGATTCTTATCCCACCCTCTCTGGTTTTATTTTCCATCTTTGTGTACAGTACACTCATCTCCAGTTCAGATCTTTGGCACACTCCTCTATCTTACTGACCCTCTTGCCTCTAAGCCACTACTTAGAAGCACGGAGGCAGTTTTTCTTTCCAGCTCTAATGGATTTAGCCATAGTCTATATTCTTAAAAATTCTGATGAGTTATTTTTTGTTGTACAATCTTACGACTTTCATTCTCAGCCTTTTAACAACATATACTCACTCAGTCAAAGCATAGGGAGAGTGAAGAAAATTTGACCCCTAAACTAGCTCACATCCTTTTATGAATTTTCTTTTCTGATTATAAAAGTACTACATAGTTGCTTGTTAGAAAAAGTAGAAAACAGACAAAAAGAAAATGAAAATCCTTAAAAAACATAGTTTAGTTTTGAGTATGTTTTTTTCTAGTATCTCTTTCTATTCATTTAAGTTGTGTAGTAGTTAGGGTTACAACTCAGATTTGTATCTAGTTTTTTTTGTGTGTGTGTGGGTACCAGGGGGTTGACCTTAGGACCTCGTGCGCCAACAGGCACCCGTGCCGCTGAGCGATATCACCGGCCCCTTTTTCGTATGTGGGATCCGGGAGTCGAACTCGGGCCCTCGCGCTTGCAAGGCAGGCGCTTACGCCGCTGAGCCATCTCACCGGCCCTGTATCTAGTTTTTAAATTTCACATTATATCATAAGTGTTTCCTCATGTTAATATTAACTTCATAAACAACATCTGTAATGGCTTCAAGACATTTAATCATAGATTTGCTCCATATTTTAATAACTTTTATTGTTGAAAAATTGTTTCCAAATTTTCCTTAGTATATTGATACAGTGAACATCTTGTGTATATATAATTTTAAAAAAATGTATTTAAAATTATTTTCCAACATTGATGGCTTGTTGCCTCAAACTAGCTCTAAAAGCAGAAGTCTTATCAACATAAAGGTTAAATATTAAAGAAGAAAAACAGGGAAATCTGAAAAATATATTACATAACCATGACAGACTCACCAGAACTAAGAAATTGACAATATCACATATTAACTAAAGTATAGACTTTTTTTACAGTTTCCCATTTTTTTGTTGATGTTCTTTTTCTGTTTTAGGATGCAATCCAGGATATCCTAATACATTTAGGATTCAACTTTTAGAATACAGTGAGGAGTAGTTTATTCAGAAAGGTAGCTGAGTTACATGTTTTTCAGGTGTTTGTGTAGGTAATAATGTCTTCCTATTACCTTGACTTACAGATAGCAGCCTTATTGTGTGTGGGTTCTTGAGCCATAATCCCCCCATTTTTATCCCTTAGATATTTTAGCATAATTATCATGTTCTTTACACATTTCGTCTTCCTCGATAGAATTACTCTGAAACCCCTGAGTTTTCCCAGTTATTAAGTTACTCATACAACCTAGCTCCTTGTGTGACACTTGGCAAACCTTCAGGCTGCTGCTTGCAGCCTGGCAGAACCTCCCTACTGGTTTGATGCTTAGAACCAGACATCACAATCCTGAAGTCACCACCACCACCACCACCAAAAAAAAAATTGAAATTTACACTATCTCTGCAATCTTTTCACAACGTCTGTCTTCCGTCTTCACCATGTGGTCTTCTAACATAGACCATGACTGCGACACCTCTGGAGCAGCTGTGCCTCCCTGTTGAGTCACATGAACGTGCGTTGAAATAAAATCATTCGACCAACTCTATCTTAACCCATTCTTCATGAGAGGGTGTAGTGAAAAAATTACAGACAATACAAGGGTCTGTGGCTGTCCTAAGCTCAGTCTTACCACACACAATCTTATTCCCTGAGAGAAATTAAATCCTTTAATTTTAATGAAGTACTTGAATCTCACAAGGAAAAATTAAATCTAAATCAAATTTTCTCCTTGGGGAGCTGATAGTAAAAGTTACACAGTTATGATCTTCAATGAAATTCAGATTGCCCTGACTTAACAAGACTATATATATATATATATATATATATATATATATATATATATATATATTTTTTTTTTTTTTTTTTAATGTGGGTACCAGGGGTCGAACTCAGGACCTTGCACTTGCTGGCAGGCGCTTGTGCTGGTGAGCGATACCACCGGCCCCTTTTTTTCTTTTATGCGGGTACTGGGAGTCGAACTCAGGACCTTGCACCAGCCCTGACAAGACAATATTAATCCTATGGAAGTGTAAGTGTGTAAGTATCTTTGCACACTTGACCCAAACAATCAACACACAATAAGCAAATTAAACAAGGCAACACCTTAGTCACAAACACCTTGGCTACTCTCAAGACTTACAGATATTGATTTGATATGATTATTCACAAACTTAAAGATTCCTCTTCATAGATGACATGATGTCATTTTGAGCATAAAATATGATGTGATGAAAGGTTCTGTTAAATACTTCTATAAAATGAAACCAGATTAGGGCTAATGGTATTTGCTTCATTAATTTATTTAATTTCATAACCGAATGAATAAATGAAATTGTTCTGGAACAGCTTTACCAAACTTTTCCCAGGTCCTAATGATTATTGAATTATCTCTTAATGCTTATAAATCATCACTGTGATCATTTATTGAGCAACTGGTATGCATAGGTTCAATGCAAAATACCTTACACTCATTACCCCTTTTACTCTTTATGAAAAATCCTTTGAAGTAGGTATCTGCATTGTATAGAAATGGAAACTAAGGCTCAAAGAAGTTAAGTAACATTTCAAAGTTAAGCACGGATAATTTGAAAACCCATGTACTCAGCTACTACAAATATTACTGCTCATTCGTATTTCCATTTACACATTGACTAATATGTTCTAGACTCTATTTGATTGGTGTATAAGTCCTGGGTTCCACTTTCTTCTTTGTTTGAAAAATTGTATGTTAGTTGATCAATCACTACCTTTTTTTGGGAGTTACTGCCACTTTCTTGATCTTGTGTTCCTTCAGAAAACTGGCATGGTATGGATTTGGGTCTGGGTAGTTAATGTCATGTAATTGGTAACAGCTTATCACTGCCAGTACAAATGGAGTTGGAATCTATTCAGGGAATCTGAGAACAATCCAGAGTATATAATAAATTCTGTGGGGCTGAGCATTTGCTGGAGAAGAGCACCCTTCTTATGAGCCCTGACTCTGAGGGAATTCGGCTCAGTGAAAGCATGCTCTAGTTTCAGAGTTAGTATGGCTGCATAATTTATGAACTGCTTGGCTCTCTCCTGCACACAACCCTGGCCAGGTTTCCTTAAGTTTTGTCCCTGAGTGGACCTGACGATGGTCAGCACGTGAGTGAGGAAGGCTCTGAAGGCAAGAATACGCCTGTAAGACATCTGAACAGCAGGGTGGCACACTCACTAGCGACCTGGCAGAACTGAGGCCCTCTGACCAGTGCAGGGCCACTAACTCCATCATGGGTGATTGCCCTTAGAACTCCTGGGCATTCTAATCAAGCCCAACCTTAGTATTTGACACTATTGTATTTGACTCATAGCACATCTTAAAACATGAGAAAATGTTAAACGTTTTGATGGATTCACTTGCTCTCCCAGAAAGGTCAATAACTGAGAAAGAAAACAAAGGAACTAAAGATAATAAACATCAGTATGCTCAATTATCATTGTTTATTCAGGCTCCTATAGCAAAATAACATTAACTGGGTGCCTTGTAAAGAACAAAAACTTATTTCTCACAGTTGTGGAGGCTGTGAAGCCCAAGATTAAGGTGCTGGTAGATTTGGTGTCTTGTGCAGGCCTCCTTCTAATTCTCACTGTGTCTTCATGTGACAGACAAAGCAAGGGAGCGCTCTGGACACTTACTGGTGAGCTTTCCATTACAATGACAAAACACCAGAAGTAGTCAAATTAAAAGGAAAGAAAGCTAATTTTGGCTCATGGTTTCAGAGGTTTTCGTCCATGGTTACTTGGCTTTGTTGCTTTGGGCAACAAAGTGGTAGTAAACTATATCATGGTGGAAACATGAGGTAGAAGAAGCCTATTTACCTCATGGTGGCCAGGAACAAAGACAGAGAGGAAGGGGCTAGGGTATCAATATCTTCTTCAAAGGTATGCTGCCAGCGACCTCTCCTCTTTGCACTGTTCCCTACCTAGAAGTTCCACTGCCCAATAGTCATTCCAATTTGATCACTTCACATTTGGGGATTAGGTTTCCATGTATGAATATTGGAGGGACATAAACATTTATCTTGTAACACCAATGTCAAGAATAAGTAAATGACAGCATTTACCATACTTGCTTCTTTCTTTTTTTTTTAATGTGGGTACCAAGAGTCGAACTCAGGACCTCACGCTTGCCAGCAGGCGCTTGTGCCACTGAGCGGTATCACTGGCACTTTTTTCTTTTACGTGGGTACTGGGAGTTGAACTCAGGACCTCATGCTTGCTGGGCAGGCACTTATGCTGCTGAGCCATATCACTGGCCCCCATATTTGCTTCTTAAAGAAAACACTACAATAAAGTTGAATTTTCCTTTGCTAACCCCCCCCAATACCATTCACCTTTTTCTCTCTGTTAGGAAAGATTATCATGAATTTGTTATGTAAAAGTATAAATACATGTTTGCCCACAAATAATATTTGTCTTCTTTTGTAAAATGTACATTAATGGTATTATATGGTACATGTACATATGCTTTATACTATGTAACTTTTCCAATAAACATTATGTTTTTCAGATTTATTTTTGTATGTATGCTTTCTTTCTAATAGACTCTTAGGATGTCTCCCATATTTTGTGATTCTTCTTTCTTTTTTTTTTTTTTTCTGTCTTTTTGAGACAGGGTCTCACTCTGCAATTCAGGCTGAACTTGAACTCACTTTGTAGCCCAAGCTGGCGTAGAACTTGCAGTGATCCTCTTGCCTCAGCCTCCTGCATGCTGGGATTACAGGCATGTGCCACTACACTCGGCTACTTTGTAATTCTAAGCTTTCTTTCTAATAGGCTCTTAGTTAGGATGTTTCCAATATTCTGTGATTCCAAGCAGAATGGAAATGAGTATTACTCTGCCTTCTAGAGTACAGTCCTGGTCTTCTTCTGAAGTAGAAACCTAGACTTGGAGTTGCTATGTTGCTGACTTTCGGGTTTCAGTTACTCTGAACAGGTCTCCAAGGTGATTAAACAAAATCATATTTTTATTTCTAGTGTTTGACAATTCCTATTTTCCTTTATCTTGGCCAAAAAGAATGTGTCAGACTTTCAGCTTTTGTCCTGTTGAGAAATATTAAATGGAAGCTCAGTGTTATTTTACAGTTCGTTTTCCTGGTATTGGTATTTTCTTATGCTAATCATTTATTTGTGTTATATGAACATAAAGAAGAAACACTTGTCCTTTTTATTGTGTTATCGTTCTTATCTTGTATAAAGAGGTCTTTTCTAAATATTAATCCTTTATTAATTAAATGCATTGAAAATGTCTTCCTATTTTGTTCATTGTCCCTTTTTTAAAACACAAATTTTTTAAGTAGTGGCGTTTATTGTACTGAAGTTTTACTTCTGATATAGTCAAACTAAACTTTTATCATTTCTGCTTTTTGTATCTTGTTTAAGAGTCTCCTTTTTTAGTTCATATAGATACTTTGAAAATGGTGTAAAATGATGGAAATCATGTCACATCAGTTTTACTTATTAAATGCCTTGTTTTTGTCCCAATAATTTATACTGCCTCGTCTGCTTTATACCAAAGACTCTCTTACCCTTAGGTCTGTTTCTGGCTCTTTATGCTGTTGCGTGGATCCATTCATCCATCTCTGACTTGCTAACTATCTGGTTTATACATTATTTTATTTTGTAGTAACACTAGACCAATTTTGTCATATTCTTTGCTTTCGCTCTTCTTTTTCAGAATTATCTTGGCTACATCTTTTGTTCTTCCATGAGCAATTGGAAACCATTTGTCCACTTCGATAAAAATGCCGAGAGAATTGCATAGAATTTATAGGTTAATTTGATAATAAGATTGTGCCAAATAGTTTTCCACTTTATTTTTCAGATCAACACTTCTCTAACTTAATTCCTCTCTACAAATCTGACTTTGATTGAACTATCTTCCTGCCCTTTAGTTTCTTAATGTGAAGGGATAACAAAGAGTACCATTTTGGAATTATTATACAGAATTAATGTATGTAGGACATAGTAAATCCTATATAATTAGGTGTTAAATAAATGAAAACAACATACAATCAGGGACAAAATACATCCATTAAAAGGTGCAAGGGGGGCTGGTGAGATAGCTCAGCGGCATAAGCTCCTGCCTGGCAAGCGCGAGGTCCTGAGTTCGACTCCTGGTACCCACATACGAAAAAAAGGCCAGTGATATCGCTCAGCGGCACGGGCGCCTGCTGGCACGCGAGGTCCTGAGTTTGACACCCGGTACCCACAAAAAAAAAAAAGTGCAAGGAATTGTGAAACAAAAACATTTTGCGTGTGAATCCTGAACACAGAAAAACCCTTAACACAGAGTGTTTCTCTGAAGGCGTTTCCAGAGGAGATTGGCATGTGAGCTGATGGACTATGTGGGGAAAAACTGCCTACAATCAATTAATCAATCTCTCTCTCTCTCTCTCTCTCTCTCTCTCGCTCTCTCTCTCTCTCTCTCTCTCTGATACTTTTCTTCTGCCTTTGGACATCTAACCCTAGCTTTGGAGCTCTAGGATGTATGTCAGTGGTCCGCCAGTTTTTCAAACTTTTAACCTCAGGATGAGAATTACATCATTAGTTTCTCTGGTTCTGTGACTTCTGAACTGCCACTGAGCCATGCTATCAGCATCCCAGGGTTTTCAACCTTCAGAGAACTTGGCGTAGGACTTCTCAGCTTCCATAATTCTGGAACCCAATTACCCTAATAAATCTCATCTGTCTCTTTTTATGTCTCCTATTGGTCTATTTCTTGGAAGAATCTTGATTAACACAAGAGCTAAAGAGATTTTAAAAATAATGAATGACCTGATATGGAAGGTAAACAAAAATGTCCCAACACAAATTAAACACAGAATAAAAGGTAAAAAAAAAAAAAGAAGAAGAAGAAAAAGATGTGACTGATAATCCTGGTATGTCAGCTTCACTGGATTAAGAAATGCGTAGCAGATTAGTAAAACATATTACTGGATCTGGGTGGGTCACTGAGAATTGATCCTGAGTACTATATATGTGGTCCTTTGCCCATTTTTCTCTGGCACTGTTCCCCTGCTCTGCTTCCTGTCCCCCATGAACTAAGAAGCTTTGGTCCGCCCTGGCTTTCCATCTTGAGGTTTCCTCCTTGAAGCCTGCCAACCATGTATTGAATCTCCTGAAACTGTGAGCTAAATTAAACCTTTCCTCCTTTAAGTTGAGGGTGTCAGGTATTGTATTCCAGAAAAGGGAAAGCTGACTAATACATAAAGGAAATGTCATGTTGCAAAAAAATTAGAAGTAATCATAACAATGTCAAAACTAAAGAAATGCATGAGTTTTGTGACGTTAAGAACACACAGGGTGGGCCGGTGAGATGGCTCAGCGGCTTAAGCGCCTGCCCGGCAAGCGCGAGGGCCCGAATTCGACTCCCGGATCCCACATACGAAAAAGGGGCCGGTGATATCGCTCAGTGGCACGGGCGCCTGCTGGCGCGCGAGGTCCTGAGGTCGACCCCCCGGTACCCACAAAAAAAAAAAAAAAAAAAAGAACACACAGGGTGCTGAGTAGGATGAAATAAACTCAGGAACAGGCATATTATTAGGATCTTTAGAATATGAAGGATAAAGAGAGCCTTTATCCATCTTTAAAGCTGATAGAAAAGAAAGAACTAGACCAACAAAATACATTTAATTAGTAGCAATAGACACCAAAAGACAGAATATCTTCAAAGTTATGAAGAAATATACCTGCCAATTTAGAATATTATGCCTAAATTATTTAAAAAGATTGGAGGAATAAGATGTTTTGAGAAACATAAAAGTATGAGAACTTACATTTTATAGACCCTTGAAGAAAGTGTTGTAAAGGAATGTGTTACGAAAGGATGTATTTTAGTAAGAAGAGACGCAAAGTCCCAAGGAAGGAAAGGGATGTAGGAAACTAAAAGCAAAAATACCAGAAAAATATATTGATAAATCTAACAAAATAATTTGGGGAGAAAGTAAAAGAGATGATACTAACATGAGGAAGTTGTGGGTTTTAGTGGAGAGATAACACATGCAAGACTTTCTTCTGTTTCAGAGTGGGGATGAATAGCAATCACTTAAGATAGGCTTTGACAAGCAAGAGCCCTAACTAATAGCCTTGGCTTTTACCAACCTTTCAAGGAGTGTGGGCTTCCATTTGAGGAAGGGTCCTTTTGACTCCCATCAACCTCCAGGACCTGAAATCTCTGAAGCAGTAAAATTCTGATTCCATCTGCCAATTTCTGGAACTATAGCTTCATGGTTTCTGCCCCTAGTTTATTGCTATCTTATTCACATAAACGTGTATTTTGTTTGGAGGTATGCTATATCTTTAAAAAATTTTTCTACACTTTATTACTATCTTTGGAGAAGAAGGAGGATTTCAAGCCAAAATGCATAGTACAGTACCATACATATTTCACTGGAGGGAGTTTCACAGAAAACACTCCGAAGTCTGGGCCAGATTCAGCTCACCATCATCATCACCTGCTTCCATAGCTCCCTGCATCACCAAGGAGAGGCCATGAGCGGCATTTCCCAGAATCCCCTTATCTGTGTGACCTCAGATTAGTGTCAGTCTATGGGAGCCTAAGGCAGAAGAGTGGAAAAGGCCACACTCTCTGGAAACATTGCAGGCAGAGGCAGAAGGCAGATAAATACAAGGTTCTCTGCACTTCAGAATACTCCGTTATGAGTGACCCTTTTTCATGCTATAGGCATCTGAGGTACCAGTGGTGGCCTCTTGAGAATCTACCACTTCAGAGCTGCTGGCTGAACATAGGGTTGTATGAAGCTTTCTGATATTTGAAACAGCTTCTAAGCACATGCTTCAGAACCACTTATGTTGGTGGCACAGCCTTGGATCCTCACAAATAGCCTCTTTGACTGGTCCCAAACCCTAAAGATGCATAGAAAAGCCTTAAATATTCTGTTTTAAAGTCTAGAGTATTTGGAGTAGATTGAAAGGCCCCCAAAATTGATCTCAATGATTGTTTCTTCCTATTACTTAGTACTTCAAGGAGTCCCCTCCCACCCTGAATCAAGGATGGCCCTGTGTAGCCCACAGAATGAGGCAGAAGCATTGCTCTGTGACTTCTGAGGCTGTATTACAAAATGCAAGGTGGCTTCTGCTCTGAACTTTTGCATGGCTTGCTTTTGGAGAAGCCAGCTGTCCAGGCATGAGGACACTCAAGCAGCCCTCTAGAGAGATTCACCTGACAAAGAACTGAGGCCTCCAGCCAACAACTAGCACCAACCTGACAGCGACATGGGTGAGCTACCTCAGAGTGGACTTTCAGTCTCAGGAAGGTCTTCAGAAGAGTTCAGTTCCAGTTAACATCTGACCACAACCTCCTGAGAGATCTCAAGCTAGAACTTCCCAGAGCCTCTCCAGACTCCTGATCCACAGAAACCATGACCGATGATAAATCAACATTGTTATAAGCCACTACATTTCTGGGTGGAAAATTATGCAAAAACAGATACTTAATACAAGTGGTTTCTGTAGTCACAGATAAATTTTTCATTCCTATTTGTTCCAAATTGTCTTATGTATTCATATAGTCACAGAACAGTGAGAATTAAGTCCGTTGTTATTTTCTTGCCCGAATTTATTTAACAAGCCCAGGCAGCTTGTGGTTTCTCAAGTGGATTGCCAATTTCTAACTGGAACCGTTATTTGTATTTCCTATGATTATCAGCATGTGCAATCCTTATTCTGCTTGAAGAAAAAAATGGCAGGTTTGAGAGTGGTCAAAATGTAACTGGTTTGATTCCTAGCTCATCTATTTTCTGTGTGTATAGTCTCGAGCAAGTTTATAAACTTTTCTAATTTTTAGTTTTCATGACTATTACACATGAATAATATTACCTACCTCACAAGTTTACAACCAGGTTAAATTTTTAAGGTATATAAAACTTACAGCATGGTGGTAACTTACTAATGGTTTCAATGATGATGATGTAGTTGGCATACAATGCCTTCCACCAGTCCTATCTTGTTTCAGTTATTTATTGTTGTATCTATTATTGTACAATATATCATCACCCCCCAATTCAATTCAAACAGCAAGGGCCATCTATTTTCTTTCACAGTTCTGTAGGTTAACTGGGATCAGTTGGGTGGTTCTTCTGCTCCACATGGTATCAAATGGGGCTGCATTCATCTGGGGACATCTTTGGGTTGGGATATGCAACATGGATTGCTTACATGACTGGTTTTATTACCATCTGTTGTCTGGCAGCTCAGCTGGGGCTTTTTTTATTTTTAAGCACAAGGTCTAACTGGTCTTGAACTCCTGGGCTCGAGTGATTCTCTTACCTCAGCCTCCCTAGTACCTAGGACTATAGATACATGCCACTGCATCTGGCCACTCAGCTGGGGCTTTTGATTAAAGAGCCTACGTATGTGGGCTTTCACAGCATGATGATTAGGTTCTAAGATGCAACACCCAAAGAACAAAACTTCTAAGAAGTAGGAAGTGGTACTCTTGAAAGGCTGGATCTGAAACTGAAGTCTGTGGTTTGAATGTATTCCACAAATTCATGGGTTAGAAACTTAATCTACAAATTCATATTTAATGGTATTTAAAAGAGAGACATCTAGGAAGTGATTTTGTCCTGAAGGTTCTATTCTCATGGGTGGATCAACCCATTCACGATTAATGGATTATCAAAAAAGTGGCTTTGTTTAAAAAGCCAATTTTGTTGAGTCTCTCCATGTGGTGCCCTCCACCTTGCCCTGACCAGTGTTAAGTTCCTCAACATGTGCTGAGGAGATGCCAGTGCATGCTCTGGGACTTCCCAGCCTCCAGAACTGTGAGATAAAAATGCTGTTATTTATAAATTACCCAGTCCGGAATTCAGTTACTACAGGAGAAAATGGAAAAGATAGAAAATTGGGCCCTGCAGTGACGCATTTTTATAAGGATCTCTGATGACATAGAAGTGGCTTCAATGGGAGGTTGGAAGAGAGAAAACCACAGTGTGACCCAGAGACCATTTGCTAAAGAGCTTGGCTCAGATATAAGGTCAGTAGGAAAAGGGCCCAATGGTATCTCACAGATCTTTGGGACAGTCTTCTGCACTGAAACAGTTAGGGACCACCGTAATGGAACAGTGGTAGGATGGAAGTCTGGCCAGACAAAATAAACCCCTGGACACAGTAAACCATTCCCCTTTTAGCGGCATGTTTCAACAGACCGGTCATCCCCGATAACACCACAGAAGCAGAATGTTTGCATAAACTGAGATGTTATTACAAAGAAGAGAACCTAAATAAGCCCTCTAATCCCACTTTCTCTTAGGCAATTTAAAAATCACTAATTGTGGAGGTCACATAACTGGATAATACTTTATTAGTTCCCACTAGCTTGGCTATAGATAGCACCTCTGATGTGTGGATTATGATAGCAGTTACTGGATTACTTCAAAGGGACCCGAAGGCTGCTTTTGCTGAAAACACTTGGACCCAGAGATATCTGATAGGTAACTAAAATGGGATAAAGGCTTGATATCTCTGCCTGCACATTGTGTCTCTCCCTATTGCTGGCTTAACTCTTGAGTCAGATTCTACTCAGTGCTGCATGTAGACGTGCGGGTCATTTAAGAAATGTTTTGTCCAAATATTTTTGGCCTCTCTCCTGCTGGAGCTGATACGTGTTTCTTCTCCCTGACCCTTGTGCTTTTTCGGCAGCTCAAGCACTAACAGTCCTTCAGCCTTATCATAAAACCAGGATGTTTATGCAAAAGGATGACACCAGTTATAGAGAAACTCAGCAGTTCCTGAGCCAAGGTGACTGCCTGTTCACCCACCAAGTACAAGGCTGAAATGTTTTGCCCAGGATGATGGCGCTAGATACCCCAAGATTCATCATCAGCCTCTAAAACAAGTTGACCATGACCACCTGGTGATCCAAGTCTGTCATAGAAGAAATGTATTTTAGAACTAAGACCCTGGCCAAAGGAAACTACTGAACTGTAGCCTACCCAGCGAACCAATAAAAACCCTCTGCTCTCTTTGTTTTGTGAGCAGCAGCTTGGTCATTCCCTGGACAAATTGCTCACTCCTTCAACCGAAGCCCCAATTTGCTGAAGATCCTTTTGCTCTCCCCTTAATAAAGCTTTGTTGTGCATGGTGTATTTAGGCCCAGCTTATTTTTGCCATTTCTGGAAGAAAAAGGTTCAGAATGTTAGGATTACTATTATTATTACTATTATTGTGTGTGTGTGTGTGTGTGTGTATGTGTGGTACTTGGGACTGAACCATTATGGGTTCAGAGTGTTAGGCTTTTTATTTTTTGGAGTATTGTTTTGTTCTGTTTTGGTTTTTGGTGGTACTTGGGCTTCAACCTAGGAGCACTCTACCGCTGAGCTACACAGCTAGCCTTTAAAAACTTTATTTACTTATCTATTTATTTATTGCTGTACAGTACTGAAGACTGAACATAGGCCCTTTGCACTGAGCTACATCTCCAACCCTTTCTTTGTTTTTTTTTTTTTTTATATGCAGGTACCGGGAGTCGAACTCAGGACCTCGCACTTGCCAGGCAGGCGCTTATGCCGCTAAGCTATATCACCGGCCCCTTCTTTAAATTTTTATTTTGAGATAAAGTCTGATTAAGTTGCCCAGGCTTGCCAGGCATAGTGGCACATGCCTGTATTCCCAGCACTAGAGAGGCTGAGGCAGGAGGATCACTGTGAGTTTGAGGCCAGCCTGAGCTACATAGTGAGTTCGAGGCCACCCTGGACTGCATAGCAAGACCCTGTCTCAAAAAAACAAAGTTGCCCAGGCTGGGCTTGTGATCCTCCTGCCTCAGCCTCCTGGAGTGCAGGGATTACAGGTGTATGCCACCATCCTGATTCCTTCAAAAAAAAAATTTTTTTTTAATATTGGGGCAAGGTCTTGCAAATTTGCCCACACTGGCCTTGCGATCCTCCATTTTAGGCTCCCTTTCAAGTGGCTGGGATGATGAGCATACACCACCATGACCAGCTAGAACGTTAGGACCCTGAGGTAGAAAGGTCTCGCTCTCTAATCTGCCTTGATATCTGCTGCCTAAATTCAGTAGAGGCCAAAGTGGGGCCACGTGCAGCTCAATCCACTGCTCTGGAAAGAATAAGCTATAAACCTTGGCAACATGACACCAAGGCCCAAACAAGTCCAGATGTGGCTCATGCCTCTGCTCCAGAGGGCACAAGCAGTAGCCCTAGCAGTGTCCACATGGTGCTAATTCTGTAAGTATGCAGAATGCTTGGGCTATGGGGTCCTGGCAGCTTCCACTGGGGTCTCAAAGGATGTGCTGAACAGCCTGGGAGCCACAGAAGCAAAGCCACCACAGCCACCCTCTACTAGGGCGATGCCAAGTAGAAAAGTGTGATCCAGGCTGCTGCAGCAAGTCCCCAGCAGGGCAATATGTAGTGGAGCCCCAGGGGTAGGACAACCACTGAGAACCCAGAACTGTAAAGCTACCAGCATGCAGTATCAGCTGGGGAGAGATGCAGTCATGAGACCCCAAACCAACAAAGTTGAAATGTGGGCTGAGCCCAACAAAGCCATGGGGCGGGATATCCAAGGCTCTGGGGGCCAAACCTTCATACCACTGTGTCCAGGAAGCAGGACTTAGAGAGAAGAAAGGTTATTCTGGAGCTTTGAGGCTTAATGTGGCTTTTGCCATTGGGTTTTGAATATATGTGGGGACTGGTACTCCTTTCTTTTTTTTTGGTACCAGAAATCGAACTCACGATCTTGCGCCTGCCAGGCAGGTGCTGGGCCACTGAGCTATATCCCCAGCCCTCTCCTTTCTTTTTGCTTATTTCTCCCTTGTGGAACAGGAGTCTATCAAATATAATTTAGAAATCAATAACTTGTTTGATTTCACAGTTGCATTGGTTGGAGTAAATTTACCCCAGGCATGCTTTATGGCTCACCCAAATCTAATTCAGATGAGACTCTGAACTTTGGAGTTGGGGTTGGAACGTGTTAAGACTTTGAGGGTATCGACCCTCACTAGAATGAATGTATTTTGCATGAGAGAAGGACGTGAAATTTATGGGCTAGAGAGGGAATGCTACGGTTTGAATATGTCCGCCAAATTCATTCATTAGAAACTTAATCCTCAAAAGCAAACATTGATGGTATTTTGAAGAGGGATCTTCGGAAATGATTGGGTTATTTGGGCTCTGCCCTTATGCATGGAGTAATTCATTAATGAACAGATAGGTTAACAGGTTTTCACGGAAATGGCTTTTTTATAAAGGACATTATGGCTCTGTCTTGCCACGTGATGCCCTTCATGCTGCGGCTATTCTTTATAAATTACCCAGTCTGGTACGGAGTTGTAGCAACAGCAAATGGACTACAACTCTGGCACAGTGTCACTTCTGCCACATTCTACTTGTTACACAGTCTCTGAGCAACCCCAGACTCAATTTAGAAGCACATCCTACCTCTCAATGAGAAAGGTGACAAAGAATTTGCCAAAATCTTTAACTCACCCTGTTTTCCAACTTCCTTTCCAGATATGGCCCAAAGTCCCCTAAGGGGATCCTATTTAAGCCAGATAAGTCTCTTGACTGCCAAAATACACCTAAGTGTTGCTTGTCTCTTTGTCCGTAAAACTTTTTCCTTAGTTGCATTACCCTCTGGGGGATCCCTAGAACTGACCGTCAGGACTGGCAATTGGTCACTGTCTCATGTGCAGGTTTATGACATCATGTGTGCCTGTTATTTGATTCTCTTCCAATTTTGAATGTTGTTTGCCATTAGGTGGATATTATACTTCTTGCATTCCTATGTAAGCCCAGTACAAGTCTTTCCATTAATCAGTATCCAGTGTTTTCTGATCTCAATGATATTCTGTGGGAAACAGTGGTGGAGGGGAATTGACATTTATTGAACACTTAGGGTCAAGCATAACGCTGCGTTTGTATTTCCATCATCTCATAAATTCCTTATTACCTTCCTATAAATCAGTATCATGTTCCTAGGTGACAGATGAGGAAGCCAAGTACTTGACTTCCCTTATAACAACTAGTAAGTGGGAGAACCAGAACTGAATGCAGGCCTGATGCCAAGACCCTTATGTCTTTCCCCGCCATTGCCTACTTACAACTCTCCGAAAATGAAGCTCTCTGGGAAAGGAATGGGAAACTATGTAACTGGGGCCTGTGGTTTCCAAAGCCTTGAACCATAAACTCCCCCTGGTGAGGGCACGCTTTCCTCAGCCTTGCTGTGTGCAGGGATTTACTTCGCCTGAGACCAAAGCTAAACATTAACCCACTCTAGCTTTGCCTTTTCTTTCTCATTTTCTAACTCCCATGACTCCCGGTGGTTTTGGTCAAATAGACCCTATCCATTATTATTCTCTTTTAAACAGCTTCTGGGCACCATGACAGCATGTTTGGAAACACTGTGGCATATTTGTGGTGATTAAAATTCACTAAAACATCTGGATTCCCAGCTTCCACAGGCCTGTCGGCTCCAGCCCTACCCGGGAGCCCCCACGTCCGCCTTCGCCTGAGGAATCTCCAGCGAGTGCTTGTGGCTCCTTCTCCCCAGCTTCAGAGGGGAGGAAAATCACTGGTCAGGCATTTCCAGAGGGTTTCAAGAGGATCAAAGAGAGAAAAGCAAACACTGAGGAAAAATGTGCTATTTATTCTTGGAACAAAGTTCCATTGGCAGCGTTCTCCTCTCCAGTAATACTTGTTTTCCTGAAAGGATTACCCTCGAGTTTGCTTCCTCCTGCAGGATTTAGCTGCCACTCAACTCATGACCTGTAACTTCTATCTCCCACCCTCCCAACCGTGCTTTCGGTTTTCTCATAGGCTGGGCGAAAATTAAATAGATTAAAATCATCCATGAGAGAAAGTGGGTTAGTGCAGCTGCTGCGAATGCTCTGTGTCAGCAACCCAAGTCAGCAGCTTAGATAAACTCGGCCATGTGAGCAGTATTCCTGGCCACAGACTGATGACCCCAGGCACCTCAGGCCTCTCTCTTCGGAGAAAGAATGAGAAAGGGCAATGAGCTGAGTAAGGAGGGCTACCAGATGGAGGTGTCTTTCTGTGGGACAGCAGTTCTGGGCATGTTTTCATGGACTTTTCTGCTCTTCAGTAACTAAACAAATCGTGGATGGTTATATGGCAGAATAATTTATTGAGATATTACTGACTTGTGTCTTGTTACCTAGGGTGCAGTTTTTCTGTCTCAAGAAGATAACCAGACCTTTGGGTGCCCTTGTTTTTGAGAGCTTTTTCAGTGCGGAACTGAACAGACTTTCCAGGAGAAGAATCCTTTTCCTGTTTTGGGGTCAGATGCTTGCTGAGTTTTGTGCTGGGACAGGAGTGGTGGCTTTGCATTTCTAAGGGTGCACAGCCTGACTGGAGGCTAGGGACGTCCCTAAAAATGAGTAAATAGGGTCCACTGGGGTGTCCAGGAAGTGTGACCTCCTTGCACTCTTCTTGGCTACAACACTAACCACAGGACCTGTGAGGGAGAGGAGAAGTGGGAGTCGGGTAGAAATGACTAAATGTTAAGGGCTGTGTCCTTGAGAATCTATGAGGAAAAAAAAAAAAAAAAATGTAGTCTTAATCTTCAGGTGAACCAGGCTTGTGTTTCCACCTTGTGGTGCAGGCTTGGATAATAAGCTGGAAGTGGTGACCATGTAGACAGGATCTGGAGAGACCTCTTCGCATGTTCTGTACCCTACAGAACACCAGGGCCTTCCATCTGACCCTGGGGAGGGGATGTGCCCCAGTAAGAACCGGAACTTCATTTCCCCATGGAGTGAATTGAGAGCTCAGGGCAAATTAAGCTCAATTTAGAAAAATAAAAGAAATGTGACACTTCTTGCACCCTACTCAGGTAGTAAGTGCTGTGCCAAACTCTGGCAACAGGAAGATGAACAAGCGCTTACTGCTCTCACAAAGCTTGGATGAGGGGGGACTGCAGAGAGCAGAGTTGTACAATGAAGACATGTCACAGATGCCAGGGACCCAGGAGGGATCACTGGCTCTGTTTGAGGGCAAAAATGCCTTTTCAGAATTGCTCACCTTTATTCTGAGCCTTAAAAGACAAGCTGGAATTCCTCAGAGGAAGACGGGGGTGGAGTCAAGAACATTCTGTACAAAGGTACAGAGCGTGAAATAGCGTGACATGTTTGGGAAGCTGTAAAGAGGCTGACAGGGTGAAGCCTGAGACAGGCTTATTACCGGGTGGGTGAGAGAGGCAGGTAGGGGCTGACCCTGAAGGGCTTTGCATCCTGCACCAAATAGTCTCAACCTGTCTCTGGAGTTACTTTCGTGATATGAACAGATGCATTTGCTCTGAAGCAAAGCCAGTGCAGGAAGGTTGCAAAGAAGGAATGATCACGCAGGTAGGAGGGGGTCTCAGAAGCGAGGAAGTGGTGAAACAGAGCTGGAGAGAGTGTGAAGGAAGATGTGGGCGATGACAGTGGCTGATATTGACGGAACGTAAGCACAGAGGAGCCACTGGTGACGCTGATGGGGTAGTTCTAGTGGGGACGAGAAGTAGACTGCTGTGAGCTGAGGACTGAGAGAGGGTTAAGAAAGTGAGGGGAGCAAAGACATCCACATGTCTGAGAAGTTTGATTATGAAAAAGACGATAGAAAAATATCTAGAAGTAGCTTCAGAACACACAAAGTCTAATAATGGTTTATTAACATAATTGTATTTGTTTATTTTTAATTTTATTGTAAATGACAATTTATAATCATATATGCAGGGTATTCATGGGATGCAAAGTGATGTTATGGCTTATGAACATAATATGCTTTCATTAAATCAAGCTAACTAACATATCTCACACCTCAAATACCATTTTTTTCGTGGTGAAAACATTTAAAATTTACTCCTCTAGGAATTTTAAAGGAACAACACATCATTACTAACCATAGTCACTGTACTGTGCAACAGAAGAGAGAAAAAGAATCTCCAATATTCTTCCTACCTGAGATTTTTGTACTCTTTGACCATCATCTCAACATTCTCCCCTCTTCTCAGGCTTTGTAGCAACCATTCTACAGTTTGCCTTTGTGTGCTTGATTGTTTTAGATTCCACATGTAAATGAGAACGTGCATTATTTGTCTTTATGTGCCTGGCTTATTTCATTTAGCATAATATTCCCTAATTCCATCCATGTTGTTGGTAATAGAGTTTCATTTTCAAGGTTGAATAGTATTCCATTGTGTATATATAGCCCTTTTTTCATTAACCATTCATTTGCTGGTAGAGACTTAGGTCAATTCCATGACTTCGCTTTCCTGAACAGTACTGCAGTGAGCACAGGAGTGCGACATAATTTGGCAAGCTGATAGTAAATCTTTTGGGTAAATACCCAGAAGGGGGAATTGCTGGACCATGGTAATTTTATTTTTAGCTTCCTAAGGAACTTCCATACAGTTTTCCATAATGGTTGTAACATGTTTTAAGTGATGGGGACGGTCCAGGCATGTTCAAAGCAGGAGACGGAGAAATGATTAAAGACAGAAAAGAGGAAGTGAAACTGAGGAAGAAAGGTCTGGCAAGCAGGGGCTTGAAGCACAGAGAAGACCCCCCCCCGCCCCGCCAAATTCACATGTGCCCAGGGGGTTTGAAGTCACTCATCTGTGTAGAAACTGTTACCCTGCACATCTCAATACAAGTAAACCCTGTGCTTCTGGGAGCTAGGGCAAACCGTTACAAATAAATCAAGTAGTTCATTGTGTAACATATTACAAATATATTAATCAAATTTGATAATTTAAAAGGATGCCTAGTGTGGAGCCTTTAGTGAAGCAAATAAATTGGTAATTTTTTTTTAATCTCATCTTCTCTTAGGGTCAAAATCTTAGATCTTTGTTCACACCTAGGTAGATCCTGAACCCAGACTGAGGGGTACACCCGAGAGGAGGCTGACTAATTGCTCTCTGCAGACGCCAACTTAGGAATGGAAATTACCCTAATTTAGGCACTCGGGGTCATAAACACATTGCTATTCAGTTAGTCTGATTAGATCTAGCACCCTTGTACATAAGGGCACCATGTTCTAAACTTTTTACTGTGAAATTTCTGAATAAGAAAACTGATGAAATGTATGCACAGTGAGGTTTTTGGAGTGGACCCACAGTCGTCTATTTAGGTTAGCCCACACTCTGTCTTCTGTTTGCCCATTTGTCTTTTTTTTTTTTTTTTTTTTGTGTGTGTGGGTACCGGGCATCAAACTCAGGACCTCGCACTTGCCAGCAAGTGCTTGTGCTGCTGAGCGATATCACCGGCCCTTTTTTCCTTTATATGTGGGTACCGGGAGTCAAACTCAGGACCTCACACTTGCCAGGCAGGCGCTTATGCCACTGAGCTATCTCACTGGCCCCCATTTATCTTTTAGACCGACTCACTCTATTAAAATTTCTCAACCTCACACCTTTCACAGTGTATAGGAAACAAGTCTGAGGAATTTGGGAAAGTGGCAGGCTGTCTTGGAATGCTGAAATAGGCTCAGTGTTCGGTTCCATTATGCTGTGAAGTTGAAAAAGCTCTTTTACATCAAATTTAAACTTCATTCCAAACTCTACGGTTTCCTTTTGTTCCCTAAATGCATAGTTTTCTACGTGAAACTATAAAGGGTGATTTTTAATAGGTCATGGGACTAAAGTATACAATAATACGACTCTAGTTGTGTAATGAGAGTCAGTGATATTTTCAATATATGTAAAGTAGACATAGATGTTTTTCTTTTTTTTTTTTTTTTTTTTTTTTTTTTTTTTTTGTGGGTACCGGGGGGTCGACCTCAGGACCTCGCGCGCCAGCAGGCGCCCGTGCCCCTGAGCGATATCACCGGCCCCTTTTTCGTATGTGGGTTTCGGGAGTCGAACTTGGGCCCTCGCGCTTGCCGGGCAGGCGCTTAAGCCGCTGAGCCATCTCACCGGCCCCTTAGATGTTTTTCTTACTGACAATTTTATGGAGCCATGTATATTATAGCTAGTGATATAATTTGCATTTTCTTAAAGAACAAGAATTAGCAATTCTCAAGGCATCGTCTCATTTTATATAATTGAAACCTTTCAGTTTTACAGTGGCTTTTTGTTGGTTAGAAAGAGACTGCTTTATATGGGTGACTTATTAAAGTTCTGTTTATGCTTATTTAACCTTGTTAGCCAATATGAAAAATATAGAAGAAGTGTTAGCCTGGACATGAGAATTTCCCTATAGGAAAGATGGGGAGAAAAGGGAAGAAAAATTTATATTTAGCAGTGTGTATGTTTTAACTTGTGATATGTTTTGATTTAAAACCCATCATTATTCAGAAGTAATGTTGCATTGGGCGGCAGCAACTGGCTAGAGAAATATTTTGATTTCTACTCTATTACCCCAAGCAAGATAAAGTGGTTGAACCAAGAGTATTCTGATCTGTACTCTTTTGACTGGAAAATAACTCAATGAGATAAGCCTACATTCTGAAATAGAACAGATAAAGATGATGCTTAATTGATGCTTTTTCCCCACTATTTCAGTCTTGAGGGCACATTACTTTTTAAGAAAGGCATGGGATATGATTAGAACATTGTGGGGACTTAGCTGTGTAATTTATAGTTCCCAGAGTTTTAATTCTATTAAATGTTCTTTTAGACAACTGAATAGTGCTCCTGACACTATTCTTCTCTGTGGGTAAAACTTCACTTCCCAGAAAGAAAGACAAAGCTTAGAGAACATGAATTTTGTTTTGTTTTGTTTTGTTTTGTTTTGTTTTGTTTTCTGAAACAGAGTCTTGTTGTATAGTTCAGACTGGGCTTGAACTCTTGAACTCACTATGTAGCCCAGGCTGGCCTTGAACTCACGATGATCTTCCTGCTTCAGCCTGACAAGTGCTGGGATTACAGGGGTGAGCCACCACACCCAGCGAGAACATGAATTTTTATAATTTGGCTCTGTCCAGAAACTAGAACCTGAAAGTAACTGTCAATACTGATTTATTTGGTGACTAAAGGCATTCTTTAAACCTTATGAATAAAGTTGGTGGAAGGTTGGACTGTAAATAAGTGATGTTATTTTCTTCAACCTTTCATGTCTAGGAGGTTACTGTCAAATGACTAGCTTTATTTTAGAGGGCTGTCATGGAATGAATGAATTTAAATGTCACCTGGTTAATGATGAGCCATCTATGGGCCCTAACAGAAATCCCACTGCTTTACCATGGAATGTGATGGCAAAATGAGACAGTGGGTTAAAAAGTGAAAGAGAGAGACAGAGACAGAGATGGAGAGAGAGGGAGAGAAACAGAGAGAGAGAGAGAGAAACAAAGAGACAGAGATGAGAGAGAAAGAGAGAGAGACAGTTGATTGTCCTGCTTTCCCCAAACTACCATTTTAATCAAGTGTACATTTTCTTTTCAAGATCAGTTTTGCTAAGATGAATAGATATGAAATGACTGTAGGGCAAAGCATTAAAAAATTCTAGGCCTCCTGGTTTTCCTAAAGTGACATCATTAATGGTGACACATTGGTGTCTCTGTCTGCACATCCATTACCCTCTCATTGGGCCATGAGGCAATTTCCTTTGTCTTTCATTATTCAGTTTCCATGACCACCCTGCTCTAGTGTTCCTGGAGATCATTTACTACTTCTGGAATTAATAATAGCTGGAAGTTTGAAAGCTTCTTGTAAATAGCAGTGCCATAGTAGAAGCAGGCACAGATTCTGGTTTCAATCATTTGTACTTTCTTAGGACAGAACCAGATTTCCTACCTTTGGCTATGTGGAGATGGCTTCATTCAGTCAAAGCAGATGTAAGTCCAAGGGTTTTTGTTCATTTAGCATTGTCTTAATATGCTTTGGAGAGGAGAATAATTTTGATGTTTTTCTTTTCTTGGTGACTTTTGAAGACCATTCACAACTAGACTGAGTTCCTTTCTTACTATTTTGTAAATTCCTAATCTGTGAGGACCTAGATTGTTTCTCTGTATTTCCTAGAAAAGTGGTTTTCAATCCTGACTGCTCACATTAATTACCTGCAAATTTCTTTTAAGGAAATCTCTATCCCTGGAGTTTCTGATTCCACTGATCTAGTCTGCAGTTTATCTTGTGATATCAGAGCATTCTCCTGGTAAAAGCTGAGTGTACTGTGAAGCAAGATTGCCTATAGAGCCTAGGACAATTTTCTGTGAAGGGCAGGCAGTACCCAGGAAATACTAGATAAGTTGAACTGCACTGATAAAAGGGGTCAGATGATTTGAGGTGAGGACATTTTTTGACATAGCTCGCTGCAGGCAGCTTAAAGTCCCTTCAGCAGGTCATGAGTTTGGGTAAACCATATTGATCTAAAGATCTCACCCTAATTCTGCTGTAGCTCTGCTTTACTTTGCTGTCTGCCTTTAGGTTTTATGTCATAGGTTGCTCATTAGTAAAAGGGGGGTAATCAAAGTCTGAGTTTGCATTTTTGTTTGAGGCAAAAACCAGTAAAAATTTGGTACCATGATCTTTGTACAAAATCATCAAGCTGCTGCCATGCAAACACAGATGGAATGGTGGAGACAGAAGCAGCAGAAATGCAGCTCGAGTTTGTCTAACAGTAGTTGGTCGACAGGGCTCAGCAATCACATGAACATAGCAATCAACCTTTCAGATCTTGTCATCATGACATTTGTGCCACTGAGGGAGTGTCACAGCTTCTACTCATTGAATATTAAACTGTCATATCTCCTTTGTACTAACTAAAGGGGCTCGGAGAACTCAGTTTTCTCAGTGAGTTGGATATGCTCTTGGCCAGGACATCAGTGTGAGGGATGATGGTTCCTGCTGTGACTGTGAGAACGTTGGGAGCCCTATGTACTCTGCAGGAAGGCCCAGCTGCCTGGCATCACCTGCCCACATCAACAAGGCTGCTCACGCTGAAAGCCCTAAGCCAGGATCCAGGCATGAAATGACTACTGCGATTCTGATTTCCTGGATGAACACTTTTGTCCTTCTAATTCCCACCTCTGGTTCGAACCGGTGCTGCACACCATGTGCATGGACTCTCTTCTCCTCTGCCCTGTCTCATTCTATGCATCTCAAACCTACCTTGTGCTCCTGTCTACCTTCACTCTTATGGACAGCCCATGTAATGGTTCTGTCTAGATGTCCCCACAAAGCCTCATGCAGTCATGGGCACTGCTTTTTCAGAGGTAGCTGGATCCCAGAGTGCATGATTGATTCTTGGCACAATGCTAAGATTAAGGGTGCTAGGATTATTAAATCATTCCACTGATTAGTTTGGCACTGCCCTAATCTGGTAGCCTAGATAGAATATAAAAGGGGCAGAAAAAAGCTGCTAAACTCCCTTGCTTGCTTTGCTACCTTCTACCCACCATGAACTATTTCTCCTCTGTGATGCCTGTGCGCCAGGCCACTCTTCCTTGGAGCCAGCTGAATATGGATGGAAACCTCTACAAACTATGAGCCAAACTAACCTTTCCTCCTTTAACTTTGAGTGTCAGGTATTTTGTCTGAGCAAAAAGGAAAGTAACTGAGACGGCACAGAAGACCCAGTGCAACCAGGCTGAGCAGCATTCTGAGGTAGGCACTGAGCATCTGCCCTGATGCAGCACAGGCACTTAGTGCCCCTTCCTTACATCTGACCTGAAGTCTAATTGGCACTTAACACTGTACTTTAATACTATTACTCTATGGAATAAAATAGATGTAGACCTTCTCTTGGGATAGATCATCCAGTGTTTTCGATTTCTCCTAAGGGTCTGTGGTTATCTCCCTTCCTGTCCTCTCAGGGTATGGAGTATTGAGCCACAGAGCCACCACAGTACCTTAATAAAAAGGAAATCAAGGACTAGTTATTTTACAGGTGGGAAAACGAGGCACAGAGAGTTCCAATGACTTGTAACTATAACAAGAGAATGAGAATCAAATGAGGATTCTCCTTCAATGACAGGAGATGGCCAAGGGTGATGGAACCAAGGACAACCGTAGCAATAGAGTGAATGATTTAGGAAACTTGGGCTTCAGGGACAAACAGATCTTTAGTTTTCTTATTTATAAAATGAGAGAACTTTTGTTCTTAATGGGTATTTAACCCATCAGGATACTGGAGGATTAAAAGAAATACATGTGAAAAGGACTGTGTATTAGTCACTTTCCTGTCACTGGACAAAATACCTTATACTTGAAACTTAAAGGAGAAGAGGTTTATTTGGCTTACAGTTTCCAGTGGGTTCAGTCCAAAGCCAGCTGGCTCCAAGGCAGAAATTGCACAGTGGAAGGGGCTGGCAAAGGATAACTACTCATCCAATGGTAGCCAGGAAGTAGAGAGATAAAGGAAGAACCAGGAATAAGAATATACCTTTCCAGGTCCCACCCTCAGTGACCCACCTCCAACCAGGCCCCACCTCTGACCAGCGCATTCAGCCACTGAACTCATCAATGGAAGAATCCACTGATGAGGATAGCATCTCTGTGATCCAATCGTTTCCAAACACATGAGATTTTGGGTGGAAACTTTAAATCCAAACATAACAGTCTGATACAAGGCTCATTCCCTAATAGGCTCTCATTAAAGGCAGGTCAAACATGCACAGGGTTATGCCTCAGGTAGGTGACTTCCAAGAGCCCACGTGTTAAAGACTATTCCCAGCCAATAGTGCTACTGAAAGGTGGTATATATGAGGAGAGGACTACTTGGATGTTTTCTGGAATATGGAGGCATGCTCTTGAAGTGAATATTGGAATCTTGGTCTGTTCTCTTCCTTTTTTTGTTTTTGGACCACCATGAGTTGAGCAGCTTGCTTTGCTGTGCATTCCCTGCTGTGATTTACTGCCTCACCACAGGCCCAAAAGCAACAGGGCCAACTGATCATGGACTGAAGCCTCCTAAACTATGAGCCAAAATAAACCTTTCCTTTTTATAAGCTGATTTTCCTAGGTCTGTTATGCTAATGGAAAACTGACACACATATGCCACACACAATCAGGAAACCAGAACTTTTAAGAAGTAATCTTCCAAGGCTCAGCCTAGCCCACATGTCCTCCGACAGTTCCTGTAAGCATGTTCCTCCGTAGGACCCTGGAATAGTCACTTCCTTCAATGTTCATCTTCATGCATTCTCTGGAGAATGACCTGGAGGAACCTTAAGGGGGCTCTCTGGACAGCAATGGATGCACCTATATCTTGCTCCACAATGAGAAGCATAGGCTACCCTAGATGGCAACTCTAGTCCCTCCATATTTGTTGTTATGGCTTACATCTAAAATAGTCCCCAAAGCCTCATGTGTTTGGAAGGTGTTATGGCTTGTATGTAGTTGTCCCCCTCAAAGCCTCATGCTCTCATAGGTGAGGCTTCTTGGGGTGGCTGGATCCAGGGTGAGTGAATGTGAATTGAGGGTGTGTGACAACTGCATTAGTCCACTGATTGGTTTAGCATAGTTCTGGGTGTGGGTAATGGGAAGGCCCCTGCTGGGTGTGGGTAGCACCAACCAATAGGCTTGTAGCATGAATTGAATAAAAGCAAAGGGGAAGCTAGCTGCTTTGCTGCTGTATGCCTCCTGCCTGCCTTGCCATGGACTGTTTCTACTCTGTGATGCCCCTCTGTCTTGCCACCCTGCCTGAGAACCAGCCAACTATGGACTGAAACCTCTACAGTCTGTGAGCTAAAATAAACTTTTCTTCTTTTAACTTGTGGGTGTTGGATATTTTGTCCAAGCAAAGAGGAAGTAACTAAAGCAAATGGTGAATGGATTATGGGGGTACTGTAGCTCACTTGCTGTTAGGAGGTGGGAGCTAGTCAGAAGAGGTGAGGCACTGAGGGAACAATCTGGAAGGATATGTCACCATTCCTGACTCCTCTTTTAACTCTCTCTGCTTTCTGGATGCCAGGAGGTAGGCAGTTTTTTTCTCTGCCATAGCCCTCTGCCATGCTGTCCTGCCTTGAAGTCACCCAACTATGGACTGAAACGTGACCCAAAATAAACCTTTCCTCCTTTAAGTTGTGGGTGTCAGGTATTGTGTCTTGGTAACGGGAAAGTGACTAAGACAGATTTTGGCACCAGAGAAGTGAGGCTGTCATTGTGAATGTACTTCATCATGTGGTTCAGACATCTTTTGAACTGGTGTGTGGGGGGAGTTTGGAAATGTTTGGAGATGCTGGCTGGAGAAGCAGCCCTAGAATGCTGTAAGCCAAGTTTGATGGAAGATTATGGTCAGATCTCTGAAGATCAGAACGCTGGTAGAAATTCAGAATGTAAAAACCAGGCTCAAGAGGTTTCATTGTGAACAAGGACTCTATTTGCAGTTTTACTCCAGGCCACATCTGTATGCTGTGGCAGAAAATTTGTCTACATTTTGCTCACATCCTAAGACTCTTATGTGAGACTTTGTGGAAGAAATTGCAAGGCAGCTCAATGTCAAGGCTGTGGCATGGATACTGTTGAGGGTTTTTGGCCAGGTTTATACTGAAAATCCAGAGAAAAAAGCCCATTTAAAAAGTTTTCAGTTTAATCGGAAAGAAAATACCTTTAAAGTAGGAGCAGAAGAGAGCTTAGCTGCTAAAAAGATTAGTATTAAGAGGAAGCCAAGTACTTTGGACTAGGACAATAGGAAAAATGGCTTGAGGGCCTCACAGTAATAAGCCAGGCTCCACCCTTTGCAGACTCAAAGTTGCAAAAGCCCAAGACTTTCCTTGAGAAGACAGCCTCAGGTTACCATGCTCCAGAAGGCCAGCCTGAAGGAAAAGTCTGAGGAAAACCCTAAGAAAGTGAGCAAAGCCATCATGAGAAGTCATGACGGCTACAACCACCAGCAATGATGTAGAAACATGGCTGTCCTAACCTTTTGGAGTTTACGTCTCCTCACAGCTTGCCCTGGCACTGGACGTGGAGCAACAGGATTTAATGTTTGCTCTGCAGGGTTTGGGTCTCGTTTTGATCCCATTCCTATCTAACCTGTATTTCCTCCTTTTGGAATGGAAATATTTATCCTGTTCCCTTGTACTTTGGAAATGTTTAACTTTTTTTCTTTTTTTTTTTTAACTTTTACAGAGCTCATAGCTAAGAGTCTTTTGGGGACTGAGGGAGAAGGATGCTATGGATTAGATCTACAGTGACCCCCAAAGCTCGTATGTTCAGAAGGTGATTGGATTACAGGGATACCATGGCTGACTTGCTGTGAGGAGGTGGGTTCTGGTCAGCAGCGTTGAGTCACTGGAGGAGTGATCTAGAAGGCAATGTCTCCTTTTCTATCGCCTCCCTTGATTCTCTCTGTTTGTGGCTGCCATGAGGGAAGCAGCTTTTCCTCTGCCATACCCCTCTGCCATGCCATCCTGTCATGGAGCCAGCCGACTATGGACTAAAGTGTGACCCAAAATAAACCCGTCCTCCTTTAAATCGTGGGTGTCAGGTATTATGTCTTAGTGATGGGAAAGTGACTGAGACACCTGTGATTCCTAAAAGCTGTTGAAGTGCAGAGGGTCCACTATATCTGCTCATTTTAATTAGATAAGGCAGTGTTTATAAGTAGAACACTTAGTCTAATGGCTGGTGTGTGCTAAGTATTCAGCATATATCAGCAGTTCATAGTCGTCTTCGTAGCGTTACATCTAAAGCTAGGTCAGAGCGCTTCCCAGTCCTTTCTCTAGTCTGGGGGTGGTGGGCTTGGGTGGGAGATGAAGAGTCACCACAAAGTATTCTTGAATCGAACGGCCTCATAAAAGTCTATGCTCACCTATTGGCAACTGCACTATTCATTCATTCATTTACTCACCCAACATACATTTACTGAGTACCAGTGGCCCTGTGCTCAGCACTCCAACCTCTGCTATCTGGAATTCATGCATGGTGTGCCCTGGGCTGGCATACAGAGCATTACATCAGGAAAACTGCTCCCCAACACACATCTCCATCTGCCTGCTTACGAAGTTGTTGAGTTAGAAGGAGCTTGGATGATGGCATCTTGCATGCCAGAGTGTGGAATTTGGAATCTGGTGTGTATTCTTTGGTTCAGATAAGGAATCTGAAGTCTAAGAGAGGAGTATTTACTCAAGTTTAGATAGTAATTCAGTGACTGTCTGAGGCTACAACCTGGTTGTTCAATTAATTTGGGAAACAAAGGCACTTTCCACTAGATGAACTGCCTTCAGAGGAGAGTATGTTTTCATCTACACATGGGTATTGCTTTCCTTTATGAAGAGCTGCATTTCAAGGTTAAATGAAGTAGCTCTTGAATAAGTGTAGAACACTGGTTCCCAATTCTGGTTGTATAACTAAATCATCTGGAAGTATTTTAAAAATCTTGATATGGGGGCCCCACCCCAGACCAATTAAGTCAGTATTTGTGGGGGTGGAGCTGGAGCCTCCTACAGGTTTTTAAAGCTCCCCAGGTGTTTTTAATACCCAGGCAGGCTCTGCAGTCTAATGTATAGTCAGTCTAACATGCACTGGGTGGGCTAGAGAGCAACACTTCCAAATAGTAATGTGGATTTAAATCATCTAGTGGATTTGGATCATCTAGTGATTTTTTTTTGAGAAGTCAGATTCTAAACCAGCAAGTCAAGGTGATTCTGAAAATCTCCGTTTCTAGTATGTTTCCATATGCGGTTAATACTAACAGCCCCTCCACACACTTCCAGCAGTAGCTCCAGGAGGTGCGCTGGGATTCCGGTCACCCACTTGGTCACTGGATGCTCCAGTCAGAGCTTGGGAGTTACCTCTTTCCTTCAGCCCTCTTCACCTCCATCCTATGCACACTAGGCCGTCAGAACTTGTCTATTCCCTGCAGCTCCTCTTCTTCCTTGATGCGTTGACACAGCATTCTCCTCCCTGTGCCTCACCAGCGCTGGCCTGGCACTGTGCTTTGCGAGACTGTTCGCTGAAGAGACTTTCTCCTTCTTTCTTGCTCCTGCCAGGTCTTGTTTTCACTCCGTGGAAGTAGAAAGCTCTTCCATTCCTTGACACATGTCTTAAGAGAGCACGTCATCCCTGGGCCTCTTCTCTCCCTGATCGCCTGTTGATTGTCGAGGAACTGGATGCCCTTCTGCTTCCAGTATTTCCAGCACCCAGCTCAGCGCCCATCAGACTCTCAAATACTTGCTGAATTTAACAAACAAAACCTGAAACTCCAGTAAGCAAGGCCAAACAAAGGCTTAGGCTGCTTTCTCTCCGATAAAAACGAACATTCCTTTGAGATTATGCGTCAGGCTTTAAACTCTCCACGGGGGCGGGGGGGGGGGTTCGATCAAATTGAACAAAAGTTAAGTGGTTATTTCCTGTCTGGGTTGTGTGTTTTAATACAGGCTCAAAGCAGGCAACGAGGCAGGAATGAGAGATGGATATTGGCAGGGACTTGGAGGTCTGTTTTCAAATGTGGGCTCGTCGCAGCAAGGGAAAAGGCTGGAGGTTTGGGACAGGGTGGGGACGGCCGACGGGGACTCGCCCAGCTCTGGAGACAGTCGCCAGCGCGGGGAGGCGGGCGGGAGTCGCGAGCGCGAACTAACTTGGCGCGGAGGGAGGCGCGGCGCGCCGCAGCAGTACGGGTTTCGCGTCTTGCGAGAGCCCACATGGGCCGCTGGCTTGGGGAAGGGGGCGGAGGAGAGGGAGGGCAGGTCCGGAGCTGAAGGGGTGGAGGAGGGGGGAGACCGAAGGAAATGAGACAACCTTTTCCTCCCACTGACTCGAGCTGCTCCAGCTTTTGCGAGGCTAGGCACGGCAGCCCGTGAGCGTCGAGGCCGGGACCCCACGTCCCCAGCTCAGCCCAGACCCCGGCGGGCCGCCAGATTTCTCTCCGAGGCGCGGGTGCTGGTCCGAGCGCGGAGCAGCGCTTTGTCGCGTCCTCCCCTGGGTGATCGGCTCCGGGTCCCCCAGCTCGGCTCCGGAGCGCCCGGAGCGCAGCCCCCGGAAGTGCGCGCCGGCGGTCCCGGCGAAGGTAAGCGGCACCCGGGTGCGCTCCCCGGGCGCAGGGGCACCGGGCATTCCCACGGGCTTCTCCCCAGCGCCCCGTCTTCGCAAACACCCCGAGCTCTTCTGACCTGAAGCCGAGCTCTGTTCCCGAACCCCTGCCCAGGTGTTGTAGGCTGGGTGCCCCAGGGAACTCTTGCTTCCCGGCGCTTTTTTGCCTCCTCTTCCTCCTATCTCTCTGTTGCTTCCTCCGCTCCATACTTTTCCTTTTCTGGATCTAACAACTCCCAGCTCTCTGCCTCTGCAGCCGGGCTTCGGAGAACGGGTCCTTTCCCAATCTGGGCGCCTCTCTCCTCCGCCTCCGGGAGCTGGGCTGAGCGGGTTGGCCCGCGGCAGTAACTGGCTTTGATCTCGGGCCTGCCGGGCGCTGACCTGCTTGAGATTTTCGCGGCTTAGGTTTACCTGGCTCGATTCGGAGACTCAGTTACCCGCGCGCTTTTGGCGACCCTCAGGACCCCGAAGTCCGAGTGGATTGCGTAATGAAAAGGCTGTTGGCGCCCCCTAAAGCCTCAGTGGGACGTTCTGCCGGTCTAGAGCGGCTGGGTCTGCCCCACGCCGCTCGTCGGGGGGGGGGGGGGAGGGGAGAGTCCCAGTGACTGGGTGGGGTGCCCTCAGTATGGAGCGCTACGGGGTTTCGAGGTGATGAGAAGTTTAGGGAGAAGAGGAGGACCGACCACGTTGCGCGCTAGATTGCGGTTTCGCTCTTACTAACTGCCTGAGCTCACCTGCGCATCTAGTCTTTGAGTAGTGACTCCTATCTCGATTTTACCGAGGAGTGGAATGAAATGCAGAGAGATTAAATAACGACCTGGGCGCGGGGAGCACACCAGTTGGAAAGGGCCCAGCCAGGATTTGGATTTTGTATGATTTATAGCTCACATCCCAAGTCCTGCCCTACAGCGTTTTCCTCTCTTCGGTCTAAGCAAGAACCCACCACCCTCCCCTTGCTCATGCCACAGGGAACCGGGCTTTTTCCTTTCTAAGCAAATACATCTTGTTTTGATTCAAATCCAAAGTATTTATTCAGTACCTCAGTACATCTTTATAGTACAGTGGCAAGTGCTGAGGTGTCGCTTTGTATTTTGTTTATCGGGACTGGGGATTGAAACCAGGGTCGGTGCTCTGAGCTACATCCCCCCTATCTTTTTTTGAGACAAGGTCTCCTAAGTCTCTGAATTGCCCAGGTTGGGGGTCGACCTTGGGATCCTCCTTCCTTAGCTTCCCAGAGGGCTGGGATTCCAGGCTGTGCCACCACACTCCCAGGCCGGTTCACCTTTGAACCTCCCTCTCTCATCCCCTCCCTGTCATCCTCTCTGCCGTCAGATACACAGTTCTGCCCCTGAAGGCTGGATTAGTCTCTCCTTGAAAGGCAGTTAAGTACAATGGCTAGGAGGCCACGCCCTGCAGCCAGACCACCAGAGTTTGAATCCTGGCTGATGCCTTTCTGTACTTTTCCATGGCTGGATTTCCTCACCTGTAAAGTAGGGATGGTAGGGTTTAATGTGATGGTTCTCAACTGGGGTTTGAGTTTGCCCCCAAGAGACACTGGAGACATTTTTTGGCTGTCCCTATGTAAGTGGTGCAAGCTAGGGATGCTGCTAAATATCCAGTGTGGCACGGGACAGGATCTCCCCCAAGGCAGAATTATCTAGGCCAAAATGTTAATAGTACTGAGGTTGAGAAACCTTGGCTTAGTGTATCTGTAGATAAAAGTTACCATTATTTCTAACTCTCATCCTTATCTGCTGCTGTTCGGCTGCTTATACCAGCCTTTGTCCTCATGTCTCCCTTCATTCCAATGCCAGTATTATATTGCTAAATCCGTAGCAGGACTTACTACAATACTGCATCATACCTTTGTTGGCCCCCCCGTAGTTAATGGAAAGGACAGGAATCTGCAGATGTTTTACAACCATTAAAGGTAACTCTCCAGATGTTCAAGTTTCAGAATTATTATATATACAGAGTCAAACCTAATCTTGCACACCTGACAAGTGGCCCTAACTTACCTTCCCAGCCTCACCTTACACCACCTTCTCTGTGCTCCTGCCATTCCTGTCAACTCCCTCTTCCTCAGGTGTTCTGAGTCCTGACTTATTGGGATGGCCTCATCCTCCTTGACTGGCAAGTTCCTCACCGTTCTTTGAGACTCATCTCTAGTGACATTATGGATAAAGCATTCTTTACTTCCTAAGACAGATCTGTTGCTTCCTGCTGCCCCACCCCATTGCCCTTTTCGTTCTTTCAGTCTCTCTCTTGTAGTATGTTCCTCACCATGTAGGGATCCCTGAGAATCTCTCCACTGCTCTCTGCAGACCTAGAACCTCACACAGTGTCATCGTGTTCACAGTGGTCGCTAAGCTTTTCCAGGCTTTGAGGTGCTGCTGCCTGTGTTCAAATCCCAGCTCGCCACCTGTGAACTCTATGACCTTTGACAAATAGATTCTGTCTTTCAAAGTCCTATTGGTAAAAAATGAAGAAAGGATCTGCCTTCCCTGCAAACTAGTGTGACCAAGTGTCTACTCTGTGCCAGGATATCAAATTAATGTTTTAATGAGTTTTTACTCACTTCACCCTTACAATGTCTCCTTAAACTTAGTATTGGTGTTGTCCTACTTTCCAAGCAAAGAAATGGAGGCACAGGCAGGCTAAGCACTTTGCCCAACATTATACTCATTAGTGGTGGGGTCAGGATTCACATAGGCATGTGGATTGGAGAGTATATACTCCTCATACTATGCAGTAAAGGGCTTATCTTAGTGCTGAGCATTTAGTAAATATAAGCTGAGGTTTGTTGAGTGCATGAATAAAAGCATATGAGAGCCACTGGGTTCTTCATCTGCATGACACTTGTGGTCTAAAGCTGTGCCGTTATTTTTAAAATTCCTTTCCTTCGCTTCTTGCCTTGCTTGCAGTCACAAAGGGGCAGGACTTTGGGGTAGTCTTCTTCTACAGTATCAGTCCAGTACCACTGACCCAGATGCTAAATGGAGCCTATGTGTGCCCAGTGAGGGCTAGAGCTCTTTGGGGATGTGGGTGGAATTCAGTCTTGCCTGGAGGAGAGAGGTGCAGACATGGAGCCAGAGCCTCATGGCTTCAGCTTTGTCTTTACCAAGCATGTGCCCTTTTGCAGTGAGCATCTAAAAATAATGGTGCAACCAATCAATGCATGGGGAGGGGTAAATGTCACCAACTGGCTTTCCTCCCACATTATACTTGGTCAAATGCAGAGTGTGCCTTCTCTCCAAGTATTATGAGGAATGTTTATGTTTTAAAGGTGAAACTTGTTAAGGGAATTTAATGACCCATATGGAGTATCGGATAACCAGATTTGGAAGCAGTTGATGTCCCCTGTGTGAGTCACATGTGGTACGGTTACAGCTGATCACTTTACCATCTTGGAATCTCACTTCACCAAAAGCAGCACTGGCTTTGAAGTTGAGCCCCCTCCTTGTTGGTCCTTAGGCCACTTGCACCGTAGGCCAGACTGCCTTGCACGAGTATCTGCCCATTTGTGGACTCTGGCTTCCTCCACAGCTGTAATCCCCCTGCATTTGCTTGTTTTGGCAGATTATCCCCCAAACTATAGTGAGATGAGGTCACCTGGCATGTGCAAGTGCTCGCAATTTGGTGAGGGCCTGCAGAGACTCCAGGAAGGGCTGCTTTTGAGGGTGGAGCAGGTGAGAACATGCATGTTCATGGACACATCTCAGGCACTGCACATGCCCCGTAGCACTGCCTTCTCCTGCTGGCCCCAGACTTTAGCCATTTCCTGGCATTATCCCCTTTCTTAGGACACCAGCCAGCTGATCTGAGAAACACTTTCCCCCAGGATGTCAGTGACTGGAGTAAAAGACCTAGAACCTTTGGGCATTATTTGTATTTACACGGAGGGTTTCATAACCTAGCCTGGAAGACAAACTAGTCATGGTGGTGGGCAGGGTGGGGATGTCAGACTTGGTGCCCCATCTTCAGGTCTCCGATGTCACACTTCGTTGACCCCCTCTTTGGGGGAGCTCCTCTTAACTGACAAGTGTGTACATTTCTAGTGAAGCTGGCTCCTAGTTCTAGGGAGACAGATTTTGCCCTGTTGAGGTCTTGTGCTGTGTTCTCTGTGAAACGTACCCTGCTGTTTGACTGTGTGAAATCCTGTTTAAGGGGCGTTCAGGTCTGGGATTAGAGAGGGGTCTTGAGGTGTTAGCGAGGACTTGGTGTGCAGGTGCAATGCTCAGTGCTGGGTGCCAGAGACAGGGAGATGAAGTCATGGCTGTATCATCCAGGTCACAGTCCGTGACATAAGGTGAACATGTGAAGAGGTCATCAGAATGTGTTCAGTAGAATAAGACACACCTCAGTGGAGAACTACAGGAGCTCAAATGAACCAGCCACCATTTTGCTAGAGCCAGGAAAAGCATCAGGAGAAGATGTTTTAGCTGGGCCTTAATGCACATGCCTCCTGGGTTTTTGAGGAGAGTGAGGCTGGCGATCAAAGGACATTATTATGAGGAAACAGCATGTATAAGGTAGAAAGCCAAGAAAAGGACTGGCAGATGCGTAGGTATAGGGTGGAGACTCGAGGCCTAGAAATGGTTGAGGGAGGCGACTGACCTTTTAACAGTCCAGGTGTCTGTCCCTGTACTGTGGGGAGACAATGGAGTGAACATTTACAGCTCAGGTGTGCCAGGTTCTTTGAATGGTGGCTCTGCCTCCTGTCTCTGCTGGCCTTGTTTCCTCTTGAGGCAGTGGGACCAGACCCAGAGGTCAGGCGGGGACACTGTCTCCACTAAGCAAAGAAATACAGTCAAAACAAAGCTGAGCTTGGTGCTTCTGGGTGGTTGTTTTGTTTTCTTTTCAAAGCCCTGGCTGTTAAACTATGTGGATGGCTCCTCCAGAGTCTGTGCTTTGAGACAATCACCTTTAGAGCATGCGAAAGTCTCTATGAATTGCTAATTGCTATGTTTCTCCAGATTTAAGGTGAAAGGGCAAGAAGGGAAAGGGAAAGAAAGAGACCAAGAGGAAGAGGGAGAGGTATAAGGTCCCCAGACTTCCTTTACTCTTTATTCCCCACTTAGTGATCCCTGGACAGAGAGGAGGCATTTAGTGATAGATGAGTGAATACTGTAGCACAGAAGTCACGTATGTCACTTTCAAGATACTCACAGCCTGAACAGGGAGATAGACAAGAAGACAGCACAGTGGGCTGGCACCGGGAAGACAGGATCCTGATGGGTGCAGAGGAGTCAAGCCAGGGATCGAGGGATGGACATAGGGAGAAGGATGCTGTCTTCTGTCTTTCTGCTCTAGAGAAAGTGGTCCCATGGG
Organism: Erethizon dorsatum; assembly: GCA_028451465.1. Lineage (NCBI taxonomy): Eukaryota > Metazoa > Chordata > Mammalia > Rodentia > Erethizontidae > Erethizon > Erethizon dorsatum. The sequence continues at coordinate 23,301,818 of CM051824.1, forward strand.
TGGTTGTAAGTGGTCAGTTATTATCGTAGCACTTGGAGGGGAGTCCAGGCCTGTGCGATGGGATTTAGTTGCCTCTGTCTCCCTGATCCTCACAAACATCCTCTAAAGTTGGTATTATAGGAGGAAATGGGGCCATACGCACAGCTAAAAGGCAGACCTGTGACCAGATCCAGGTCGCTGACTCTCAGCCCTCTACCGCTGTCTGAGTCGGTCTTAGGATAGAGCATGATCCATAAAAGATGCTTTTAGAAAATCTGTTTTCAGAAAAGAAAGTAGAAGAGTTAGGCTGCTGTGGTCAGGGCGGGAATGACCATTTCGTCCCTTTCTCTCCCTTTGCCTCACCCTGCCTGATGTTGAAGCTGAACCTGAGGCAGTTAGAGGCTCTCTACTCTGAGAGTTCAGTGTCACTCTTCCTTCTGTCACCCCTATTTTATCACCAAGGCATGCTGTACTTTGTCCTTCACAGGGAGAGGAGGTAGAGAAGCCACCATAAACTTCAGAGGAAAACAAGGCTTTCTGCAGAACACCTGCTCTATGTGAAGCCCCTCCCCTTTGCCCTGCACCCTCCTGCCTGTCACTCAGAAGGGCAGTAGCTGCAGGGAACGGACTCCAGGAGATCTTGTTCCTGCTTGAGGCCACAAGATCAGAAGGGCTACCTAACCTCCACCTCCACCCCCACCCCTGTCCCAGGCACCTGCACAGATAGCTCTCTGTCCTCTTGCTGACTCATCCTGTCAGGACAAGACAGGCCACAGCAACCTATGGGAAGGGTCAGGTAGGGTCTTTTATTGAGAGACATGTGCATTACTTTCCTGAGCCTCCTTCCTGCGCGCTCCTTGGCTGAGTAACCTTGGACAGCGGCTCCCTTCTTGGTTGCCCTGAGATGCAGCAGTGACCTGTGGATAGGCGAAATGAGCACCAGCAGGGAATAAGCTAAACGCTGCCTTTTGCCCATGAGAACTTGGACCGTTTATCCCTCAGTGAGTCAGTCTCATGGGGCAGGATGGTTGGCTCGGACATTGCCCACCATTGTACCCTGATAATGCTGTGGACGGTCAGAGAACAATGACTTGACATTTAGTCTGGAAGAGACACAGGAAAGTGAGAAGTGTCCCTGTAGGGGGACCTTTGTGCTCCCAGAGATGGCCTGGTGGCCTTGATGTGTCTGCTCAGCTCAACCTATCAGTGTTCGCTGACACCCTCACGTACCACATGTAGTTCCAGGCTCTGGGGACACAGAGATGAGCAAGATACTTTTTTTGCTCGGGGAGCCCAGCAGTCCAGTGCAGAGACAGAGAAGGGAATCAGAGATGGTAATGCAATTCTTTGCCATCCATCTTTCACTAAAATATCTTCTCTAAAAGCAGGAGATAGGCCTTGTTGATTTCCAGTTCACCAGAGCGCATTGTGAACTCTGGCATATAGTGGGTACTCAATCAATAAATATTGCCTTAGTCCATTTTCTGTCACTATAGCAGAATACCAAAGACTTGGTATTTTATAAAGAAAAGAGGTTTATTTAGTCCATGGTCTGGAAGTCTAGCTTGGCATCTGGTAGTGATCTTCCCACTGGCTTATGACATACATGGTGGAGGGCATCATATGGCAAGACTGCGTGAGAGTGCTAGCTCAGGTCTCTGCCTCTTCTTATTAAGCCACTAATGCGGTCACTGGAGTCCTATCCCCATGAGCTCATCTATTCCTAATTATCTCCCAAAGGACCCACCTGCAAATACCATTAATGCATGACCTTGGGGATTAAGTTTCCAACACATGAATTATGGATGACACACCCAAACTATTGCAGTGGTACCGCCCTAAAATGCAGTGCTAGAGGCAGTCACAAATGCCACCAAAGAGGACAGCTCAACTCAGCTTCACAGCAGGAGCACATGCACTGAGGAGGCTGAGACAGTAACATCTAGGCTGGAGAGAGAGAGATAGAGAGAGAGAGAAAGGAAGAAGAGGAAAGGGGAGAGGGAGGAGAGAGAGAGAGATTGAGAACATAGGCGGAGGGGCTGGTGAGGAGTATGGCCAGGTGAGCAGACACACCTGCAGGAAAGGAAGGTGTGGCTGGAGAGCAGGGAGGCAAATTTGTAAAGGAGTGAAGTAGCCACATCAGGAAGGACCTGGCTAAGGAATCTGGGCTTTATTTTAAAGGCACAGGGGAGCTACTGCAAGATTCATATGAAGGAGAGATGGGATGAGAGTTACACTGTAGTGCTAGGCCTCTCTGGCAACACAGGAAACACTGAAGAAAAACAGGAAGACCAGTAAGGATGCCCTCAGAGTGCAGGGGGATGGCAAATACCTGGGTCGGGTCGGGAGTCAGAAACATCTCAGTGTACTTTCCAGCCTTGCAACATGCTTGTGTCGCTTGCTGTATCGTAAATGTCTCTGAACCTCTGTCTTCTCTGAAAATAGGGACTCTGGGTTCCTCCATATGGGTGGCATGTGGCATATGGCATATGGCGGTCAGGGTTGTGCGTGATGAAATATGTGAGCTGTCTACTGCAGTGATCTATCCATAATTGCCATATGATGATATTGGCCAGTATTATGTTAAATACTGTTATTTATTTTCATCCTGGTGGGAAATAATGAGGCTCTAACTAAGACACTGGTAGTCAGGGTGGAGAATTGGGCACAGAGTCAAGAAATACTTTAGTAACAAAGTCTACGCAATTTGGCTGGAGGAGTAAGGGAGGGGCAGGGAGTCTAAGATGACTGGGACGTTTTGGCCAGAGCAACCGACAGGAAGCATAGTGGGGCTATTCATAGGCGAGGGGATGGAGGAGGAGCAGGAGGGAGCAGTGTTCGCAGGACAGCACAGTGAGCTCAGTTTCAAACATGCTGACTTCGAAGCAGTGAGAAGCCAGAGAGCGATGTCTGTTGGCAGATGTTTTTGTAGGTTTGACTTTCAGGAGAGAGGTCTTAAAAAACATTCATGAGCAGACTTAACAAGGAGTAGTGAAGTCATGGTATGGATCAATCCAGAGAGTTGTGGATCACAAGAGAATTGTGGAGTGTGGGAAGAATTATGATGGCTAAAGCTTATTGAATACATGCTAGGTGTTCTCAACTCTCGGGGTAGTAATCCTTTCAACAATCATTGCCAGGAGGGACTACTGTTACTTTACTTATTTTACAGTGGAGTACTTGTCCAAGGTCACACAGTTATCAGCAATGGACTTAGAATTTTAGCCCAGCTATCAGGCCCTGAGGCCTGTGCTAGACTGCTCTGTGAGTTGGAGGTTCTGAGCGCAACTGTGACCCCTACGGGATGGAAGGAGATCCTGTGAAAGCAAGGGGAGGGGACATGCAGAGAAGCAGAAGGAAATGTTAGGTTGGAGTGACGAAGAGGAGAGTTTCCAAGAGGCAGGGATCAGCAGCATCAGATCGCATAGAAGTCCACACAAGCTGAAACATCCATAGATTTGGGAACTAGGAGGCTGTTCATGACTCGGTGAGGGAGACTGAGAGATGAGCAGGTTACTGACCAAATGTAAAACGAGGAAGTGGAGCTATTAAGCATAGACAGTTACTTCCAGAGCTTCGCTACAGAAGCTGGAAGTGAAAGGACGATAGCTAAGGTATTAAGTAGAGACAGCGTTTTGGAGAAGAAAACCATGCATGGAGAGGGAGGGATGAGCCCAAGGGGGCCCTACCAAGCAGCCACAGATGCACTGTGCATCCTGGAAAAGTATCTCCATGTTCACTGTCCGTTTCCACAAAGATCTTTACTATTTCTACCTGTATTCTGGCTGGCTTCCATGTTGACAGTTGGTCATCATTAAGAAGTCCTGGAGAGATGTTTCAGATCTTCAGCCTTTAATAGGTAGAGCAGAAAAACTTTCTTTCTCAGTGCCCAATGGTGAGTCATCACTTGTCGTTAAATCCAGACATTTATGCACAGCGTGTCCTCCACTGAGACTTCCTGCAGATTCTCTGAGACAGCACAAAATGCTGGGCACCGCGTCACGCATGTGGAATCCGTGCCTGGTCTGCAGGTACTGGGGAGTGAGAATGGTGGGTGTCACGGGGCTCTGAGGCAGGAGGAAGGGGTGTAGAGCATGGCAGGGCTGTGGGACGGGACAACAGGTTTGGACTGGACACAAAACACCTGATCTTCTGAGCAAATATGTAAAAGGAACAGAGGGTGGCTCGTGTCTTGGAGGAAATGGAGATACATTATAAGAATGTTTACTGGGGTAACTGCTGTCTGCGTGGAATGACCCTGGATGATTTGGCTACTGCCACTTAAGTTCTCACTAATGGAAGAGACTAACCAGGCATGGTGGCACATGCTTGTAGTCGCAGCACTCTAGGAGGTGAGGCAGGAGGGTCACAAGTTCAATCCCAGCCTTTGTAACTTAGCAACTTAGGGAGACCCTGTCTCAAAATAAAATATTAAAAAAGGGCTGAAGTTGGAGCTCAGTGTGAAAGCCCTGGCTTCAATCCCCAGTACACACACACACACACACACACAAATCCCCTTCAGACTCACACACTCACACAAGGAAAAGACTGACATTTCCCAGGCTTCGAGAACATGGGTCCATCAGACTCCGAGATGATGTATTTATCTAGGGGCGAAGGCAATCTTTGTGTTTTAATACCTAGAATTCTTTCATTCAGGCCACAGGCAGGTGCCATAGAGGGTTAAAAGCTTGACTTAAACAAAAAATTCAGCTTTGCCTTGGTTCATGGCCCTGACATCCCTGAGGCTCACAGTTAGAATTAGGGTTTGGCTGCCAACTTCATAAATTTGTCTTGGTTGAAATAGCATCTGTGCTCTTCTTGGGAAGGTCTCAGTGCAGTGCACACACCTTCACAGAGGGCCTTTATGGATGGGGCTACCCTGAAGAAATACTGTTCTGAATCACAAAGGCCACAGAGGTAATCGCCTCAGGATATTTTTGTGTTTTTTTTTTTTTTCCACATGAAGCAACAACTCATATGAGTTATTTGCTTGATCTTAAGCCTTTGGGTATCAGGAAGAGTGAACAGGGCATCTTTCAGGAATACATTCAGGCTCAGAGGTTCCCTCAGTCCTGGAGGACACTGGGAAGCAAAGAAGGACACCCCTGCTTAGCCCCCTGCACACTCCTGTCCTGGCCAGGTTGTCTCTCACTTGGATTTGCCCTTGCCTTTGGCTGGTTGTGGGTGTGATGCATAGACAAGCATCTCTCCCTAACATCAGGGGGAAGGAGCTGTAGGTGTCTTGCCACACCTTTCTTCAGTAGCCAAGGAATGGGGAACATCCTTCTCCAGGAGGGTACAGCTGGGATATCCTGGCTTTACTACAGTTGTTCTGGTTATGAGTTTTCTGTCATGGGAAAGACATATGTACATGCTCCCTACTGATTCTAAGGATAAGTGCAAAAGGCTGTATACATCATCCAGCCTCTCAGACATGCTCATGCCCATCAACCTTGCTGACTGTGGGATGTCAGAAGGGTTCAGAAGGCTGTATCTGGTGTCTCAGATAATAAATGCTTAGATTCTTTCACCTGCATTTGACTTATTAGAAAAGGTTTTATTTTCATTGAACCAGTCATTCATTCATGCAACAGTGTGTACAACTGCTATGTGGCTAGTTCTAGCCTGTTAAAGTGGTGGCAGTTCCCACGGTCTTAGTTCTTGCCTTCTTGGAGATCACAGTTGTTAAGGGATGGAACTTAGAGAAATAAATACACAGATAAATACAGGATAAAAAAAGAAAAGAAAAAAGAAAAAACTATAGTGAGTGCTATGTCAGAAAAAGGACTGGGTGGTGTGGGAGGGAGTGAGGAAGAAGTTGGTCGCAACTGGGCGTGTCTAGGGAAGTAGGCGGATATGTAGAACTCTATGTAGACAGGTATGTACACTATGTACAACATGCTGTTTATTGGAGGGATAGAAAGTAGATGTTGCCAAGGCAGCTCCAAGGAAGAGGTGCCTGACCCTGGATAAGACTAAGAGAGGAGTTCTGGAAGCTTCAAAAGGAAGGAACATTTAAGAAGAATCTTGAAGAATAGGTGGGAGTTTTCTAAATGAAAAGGGAACAGTGGTTCTTAGTGGAGGGAAGATGGTGTGTTTGAGAGGACTCTTACCCAGCAAGGGCAGAGTTTATGCCACACGTGGGGCAATGGCAAGAGATGAGCCAGGCCAGCTAACATGGTTAATACTTTTTAGATGCAAGCCACTGGAGGGAGTGAGCTAGCGGTGGGCCAGAAAACTTTTTCTGTAAAGGAAATTTTGTGGGCTGTACAGTTTTTGTCACAGCTATTCAGTTCCATCACTGTAGTGCATAATCAGCTGTAGACAGTATGTAAATGAATGAATCTGGCTTTGTTACAATAAAACTTTATGTATAAAAATAGCCACAGGACTGGATTTACCCATGAGCTGTCATTGGCTATCCCCTACTCTAGAATGATTATTCTGGCGGCTCAGTAAGGGCTGGTTAGAAGACAAAGAGAGAATCAAGGTAGGGAGGCCAGTTAAGACATTGAGCTTTAATTCAGAGCCACTAATGAAGGAACAATAGGAAGAAATGGTTTGTGACATGTTCCAAGGTAAAAATGCCAAGATTCCATGACCAGTTTGATGAGAACATGTCTGTTTGTTTCTTTAATGCTCAGGGGACTGATTCTCCCAGTGAAGAAAAAATAAATAAATAACCAGAAGCCTTTTGGGCCTGTGACTCAGAATCACACACACTTCCTAGGAGGTCACCTGCTGGTCGCCAGACATTGTGCTTGGTGCCTTACATAGATTACTGCATTGTTAGGCATAATTCCTAAGAATTCTTATGACTATTAAGTACTCTTTTCTGCATTTTAAGCTGAAGTTTAGAACTGATAAATCATTTGTGCAAAGTCACATAGCTGGTGAATGGTGGAGCTGAGATTTAACCCGAGTGTAGTGTCAAAGCCTGGACCATTCCTGCCAGGCAGCTTCTTTTTCCTACCTCTGTGGTGTGGCACAGAGCCCCAACTATAAGCTCACACAACCCCTTCCTCTCTCTTCTTCCCTCAGTTCTTTTTAAAATTGATCCAGCCCTTTAAGGTTCTTAGCCTCTGGTGGTTTTATCTGCAAAATTGCAGGTGACAGGTTATTCTGTGTTTGTAAGGACAGGCAGCAAAACTCAGGCCTGGACTCACATTTCTAACCTCATAAGGTACATTGCATATTACATATTCTAATATGGAGAAGACAGGTTGGTAATAGGTAATAGGTTATAGGTTATGGAATCACTGATTCAAGTTCCATCTTCAAAGACTACTTCCACACGAGGTCACATTTGAGGTCCTGGGGATGATAACTTCACCACATCATTTTTTTGGTGGGAGGGATACAGTTCCACCCACAACATAACCACTTCCTAAGAATTCAGTGGCTTCTTCAGATCAAGGTGCCTGAGTGAGTCTCAGTCCAGTTCCTACACCAAGGTGTCTCCATTTGTGATCATTTTTTCTGTCCCCTGCTGTAGGTGCTGCTTGGGATGTGGAGTTCTGCGTGTAGTTTCATTCTTACATTTCAGAGGGTTTCCTGTCCTACCTGCTCAGCCTTTGCTGTTGCCGGTGTTCCGCAGGCCATGCTCCCCGCATCTGCTTCCCAGCCTCTCCTTTCCCTCTTTGCACTTTGACCATTCATTTATTAGTTTGTATCACAACAAGTTTTGAGTTCCTGTTACATTCCAGGCATTATGCTAAGCTTCAAGGATGTAAAAGCGAAATTGTAAAAAGTTCCTGTTCTTGCAGAGTTCTTATGGGTGGCCGCAGGAGCAAACAGTGTGAAACACTTGAGTAGGGCAGTGTGCGTGCAGGTGCTTATTGTGTACTGCTCGCAGCTTAGTGCGTCCTCCACGGCAGGCTAGTGCTGAGTCCAGGAGCCCCGGAAGAGCTCAACAAGCCTTGCATGACCTGGCCCCAGCCCCTCAAAGGTTCTTCCTCCCCTCCCCTCCCCTCCCCTCACCTTCCCTTCCCTTCCCTTCCCTTCTCTTTTCTTTTCTCTTTACTCATTTGATCTACTTGCTGTTCCCCTACTATACATTTCTGTCTCAGAGAATCTTACCCGTCCCTGTGAATACTCTCTCAACTGGGACACATTTCCCTTACTCTGCCCTTCACTGTTGACTTGATGAACTCTTATATTTACTTCTTTGAGACTCATCACTGGAGCTACCTTTTCCAGGAAGCCAACAATGGCCCCACTCGCTTGCCTTCCTCCCAGCAGTGACAAGCTCACCTCCTGCAGGGACACTGACCAAGACTCACCGACACTGTTGCCCCAGCCCTAGTGTGATGCCTGTAGCATCAGTGCCTCCTGGATGGATGAGTGGGTGAATGTGTCCTTTGCTTCTGGCTCTGCTTCTGCTCTCCAGGCTGCACTTTTCCTTTAGTCTCCTTCCCCCACAATCTCATGTCTGCTCAGCACTTTTTCTTAGCCCCAAGCCCAGAGACCTTGCTGCTCATGAAGTTCTTTGTATTGCTGACACCACAGCTGTGCTGGCCCTAAGGGTCACTGCCCACGTTTGGCTGCCCCTGACCGTCATCTCTTTGCTCTGCATGCTTGTCTGTAGGAAAATGCTTCTCCGGGGAAGGCAGAACTTCCTTCATGGCCTTCCTTGTTTCTTTGTGTCTAAGTTTCCCCATCTCCCAACTCCAGGAACAAAGGATACACCATTTTTGCTCTTCATTGATGAATTCAACAAGCATTGTTTTGAGCTTTGAACTTACACCTGGCGCTGTGCTAAAGGCACACTAGCTCTTATCTGGTTTCTGCCATCTTATCAGAAAAGATGTTTCTCTTATCTTTTCTTGCTTAATATATTGGGCTTCTCCCATATATTAAATTGTGCTGTGACTTTCAAAAAGTTTTAGCATATATTATATCAGTGAGTAGATCCAAAGAAGCCACCATTTCATTATACATATATTATTTACTTGATAATTCTAGTTTACTATAGTTCATTAATGAGAACAATGAGAGTGCTACGATGAAGATGAAAATTTGAAATTGAGGGTCTGGGGTGACAGTTGTGACTTCATTACCTGCTCACTATCAGATGCACCCGTATATTTAGTATTGGCTGTTTTTTTGGGCGGGACTCTGACAAGTAGGTGTTGGGAGTGATAGCACTTTAAGCAGGATACCTTGCAGATTCAGACTGTTCTGGTTTTTGTTTATTTGTTTTTTGTTTTTTGTTTTTTTTTTTTTTTTGGAGACAGGGTCTCACTATGTAGTCCAGGATGGCCTTGAACTTGCCACTTAGCCGAGGGTAGTTTCAAACTTGTGAGGATCCTCCTGCTTCAGCCTCCTGAGTGCTGGAAACACAAGCACATGCCACCACTCCCCAGCACCACCACACCTGGCTCAGGCTATTCTGATTAAAATGATCTTGAAACTCAAAACAGGAATAGAGGGAAATTTGGTTTTAATCTTGATTCACTAACACTATGTAACAATGTTTGCATTCTTTAATTGTAGAGGATTTAACAGAAAGGAATAGATGAACAGGTTCTTTCAACAATTTATGTCTTTGGCAGAAAATACTACCCCAAGTTATAGTGTGTCATTATGAGGTGTTAATTATGTTATTAAACTTTTTGCCAGAAACTCCAGTGCCTTTTTCTGGTTAGTAATCACTTAAAGCCTTTAGCAGAGCATAAAATGCTTACTTTGGCATGTTGAGCCCAAACTTCGGTTGTCAGTTTCATCACTGACGCTTTACCTATCACAGGAGACCTGAGAGAGCAGACCTGCCTTGCTGACTTGGTCTTGTTCAGATCTGTAAAAGTCTGCCAAGCCATGGAAGACTGCAACAAGCACTGAAGCTACCAATCGTACGTACGGTGGTGCAGCGTACTGTACAGTCACTTACTGTATGGTTTGCTGTTACATCTTGATGAGAGCGTTCTTAGAGCACGCGCTCAGTAGAAGTCACTGAGCCTTGCCTGGCCTTCACGGAACCTGATACGTGGAAGCCAGAGTGGCGATGGTGTACTTGCTTGTACAGATTTACAGCATGAAAAGACTTGCAAGGATCCGCATTGTTGAAAGACCTTTATGGAACTACAGGTGTCCTAATTAATGACACGTCTGTGTTCAAACATATTCACGGTTTTGGCAGGAGAACCCTCATTCCGAAGTGGGCAGGAGTATATTAACCTGTGGCCTGTAAACCAATGAGGTTAGTGATTGTTCCTTCAGTATTGGGGATTGAAAAAGGCTTTGTGCATGCTAAGCACACAACTCAACCACTGAGCTACACTTCCAGCCCTCGATTGTTTACGTTTGGTGCAACATACTTGAGCGTACCTGTTCACAGTTAAAAGAATTTTTTAAAATGCAATTTGAATCAAGTATTTGCAGAGCCTTTGAAAGAAATAGTTGGACTTGCATTGCACTGGAGTAAGACAGTTATGGTCTCACATGGGACATTTAGCAGGGCTCATTTGGGAGGGGTCCCTGTTGTGATCAGATAAATGTGTGCCCAGTTCAGGGCTTCTCACTTCCCAGGTGTTCAGTGGGGTGAAGTGAGTTGGCACAGAGCTGATCTTGTGTGACTGGGCTGTGGAACAAGCTCCCCCCGCTGAGAAGGTCTAAGGCCCAAGCTGCCCACCTTCCCAAGAACCCACATAGCCAGCCCCCTGCCTAGAATGTGCCCTTCCTCCAGCTCCCAGAGGGGCTGCTGAGCTTCCACACTCCCTGTAGTCAGGGTTTTTGAACCCCTTGTTGGCTTCTTCGGGATCCCCGTGCTTCTGCTCTGGTTCTAATCACTGAACTCTCCTTACAAATTACTTCCCAGTCTGGGAGGCCAACACAGAAAAGATAACGGGGAATGCTCTTCGTTTCCATCTGCATGTTCCTCATCAAGCAGGTTTTCCAGAAGTTCTCCACATCTGCAAGAGCCTCAGGTATGCGGGGCTGGGGAGGTCCAGGGCAGCAGACTGAAGACTTTGCTTGAGGAACACTGGCTAGGAATAAAATGGTGGCTAGTGGGCCTCGTTTTTAATATCTTGACATAAGGATCCACATGTCTGCCAGCATGTCCTCCTCGCAATTCTAGAGGCAAGAAAAATCTGATGTAAGAACCAAAAACTTCTAAGCCAATGGAAACATTAAAAAGAACATAGTTTCACTCCATGCGAAATACCTTAGTTACTTTTCTTGTTGCTGAGACAAAATACCCACTCCCAAAGTTGAAGGAGGAAAGGTTGATTGTAGCGCACAGTTTGTAGAGGTATCAGTCCAAAGTCAGCTTGCTCCTAGGCAGGGTGGTATGGCAGAGAGGCATTGCAGAGGAGAAACAGTCCATGGCAAGGCAGGCAGGAGACAGCAGTGCAGCAACAGCAAGCAGCGAAACAGCAGAAGCAGCAGCGGCAAGCCTGTCTCTCCCTTTATATTCCATCCAGGCTACACACCTTTTGATTGGTGCTGCCCATACCCAAGGTGGGGCACCTTTAATCCCAGTATCACACCCTTAATCCACGTTCACACACCCTAATCCAGCCACCTTTGAAACTCCCCACCTATGACTGCGTGGAGCTTTGGGGGGACATCTAGATACAAGCCATAACAGACCAAAAAAGCACAGACCTTTTTGCTTTTTGAAGTCCAAAAAAAGGAGCAATTATGCATGCTGGGGAAAACTTATGAATGTTCTTGCAGGAGGTAATGTGAGGTAGATCTTTACAACTCAGAAGTACAGTGATGCAGAGGGGTATGCTCCATGTAGGGCAAAAAACAGAGGTAGAACATTCTTTTGGATTCTCAACCCCTCTGTCTCTACCCTGGTTATAGGGTTGTTGGTGGGAAGTGTACAGAAAAGAGTGATTCCATCTGTCTGGACATTGGACTATGTTGAAAAGGTAGATTAAAGAGAATTTATGAAAATCTTTGATTTACAATATCACATTTATATTTTACTTTAGTTATGGATCCATTGATGGTTTTAGAACATAAAAACAGCATTATTAGAATACCATTTTCTAAAGCCCAGACTGGCACCGCCATGTGAGTTGGGGATCAGAAAGGGTAAGAAAAGGAGAAATTCCCAAGATAGGGGAGTGATAGTAGGGGTGGAGAGTTAAGAAGGATATGAGGTAGGATTTTCAGGGAAAGTAAGGCTCCATGGTGATCCTCAGGTTTGGACTGGGTGTTTAGGACACTGAGGATATTACAAATACTGTATAGAAAACAAGAATGAAATGGGCTAGACAAATGCACTTAAGACATGTTGAGCTGTAAAGATCTCTGCGAAATACGGGTGGATACTCCCACCCCCACCCCATCTTCAGTGCCCTGGACTCCCTTTCCAGGTCAGCAGAATTCTTCTTCTTCTTCCACTCTTCCCAGCTGGGATAGCCCTCCTTGGTGGCCAGACTTACCTGACTGGAAGCAGTAACTGTTTCAGCCGGTCCATGCGGTGGGCATAGATATTAGGGCCCCAATCCTGGTGGGTTAGCCAAAGGCTGAGGATGAGAACTATGCTACCTGTCTCTGACTTGTGTACTCCAACTCACAGGACTAGCTTTCGATTATTCCTGACAGTTCTGAGATTCTGTTTCGTATAAGCCCTCCTGAATAGAAAGCTCTGCCTCCACGCAGGTGCGAAGCCCCTGATACCCATGGACAGGACCCAGAGGCCAAAAGCTTGTCTTTAAAGATAATTCCCTGGGTTTGCAGCCTTGAAGACTCATCAGCCTTGAAGACATCTTGCATCTTCTGGTTATTGATAATGTTTAAGTCCTATAGGATTGGTTAACTCTTCTGTCTGCAAAAGTTAGTGCCCAGTGCATATACTGTGCTCAAGGACAAGCCCTGGCCCTCTCCTCACTCCCAAATTCTACTAAACTTCCACCCACTCCTTTCTGGTGTCTCTGAGAAGTGTGAAGAGTCTAGCAGTTGCACAACACACTGTACCTTGCATTCTTTGGGGTCTTTGATAAACCATCTTGCTTTCCTATATATATCCCTTTTATTTCTTTCTCTTGCCTGATTGCTATGGCTCATGTTTCAAGTACTATATGGAACAGGAGTGGTAATAGTTGACATTCTTGTCTTGTTCCTGATTTTAGAGAGAAAGCTTTCAGTTTTTCCCCATTTAATATGATGTTAGCAGTAGGTTTTTCATAAATGGCTTTTATCAGGTTGATATTTGCAGATGACATGATTTTCTACACAGATGACCTCAAAAATTGTACCAGAAGACTCCTAGAATTAGTAATCAAATTCAGGAATGTATCAGGATTCAAAATCAATGCAAAAAAAAATGAACAGTGTTCCTATACACCAATAATGAACTCACTAAGAAAGAAATTAGGAAAACAATATGTCTTAAGTTATTTTTCTCATTGCTGAAACAAAATACCTGACACCCAAAGTTAAGGAGGAAAGGTTTATTTAGCTTACAGTTTGTAGATGTTTCAGTCTGTAATTGGCTGGCTCCAAGGCAGGGTGGCACATGGCAGAGGCATAAAAGTTTGTGGCGGGAGAAGGCAGCAAAAGTAACAAGAGAGAGAGGAGACAAGGCTCTTTCTGTTCCTTACATTGTATCCAGTCTACCAGGATTAAGGCAGTGCCAACCCAATCAGTGGACTTATTCAACCGTCACCCACCCTTAATCCCAGCATTGCACTATGAGTCAATCGCACACTCTAGGTTCAGCCACCTCCTAAAAAACCCTATGACCACGTGAGGCATTGGGGGGACATCTAGACACAAACCATAACACAATACCATTCAAAAGAGCATCAAGAAAATTTACTCACAAACTAACCTAACCAAGGAAGTAAAAGACCTTTGTGATAAAAACTACTTTTCTCTGAAAAAGGAAATTGAAGAGGACACCAGAAAATGGAAAGATATCCTCTGTTTCTGGATAGGCAGAATGAGTGTAGTCAAAATGGCTACACTTCCAAAACCAGCACACAAATTCAGTGCAATCCCAATCAAAATACTAATAACACTTCTCACAGAACTAGAGAAAACAACCCTAAAATTCATATAGAACAAGAAGAGACCCAGAATAGCAAAAGCAGTCCTGGTCAACAGAACAAATCAAGACACATCACAATCTCAGACTTCAAGTTATATTACAAAGCTATAGTGATAAAAAAAGCATGGTACTGGCACAAAATAGACATGTATCAATGGAATGGAATAGAGGATGCAGAAACAACCCCAGGCTTAATAAGCTATGTGATCTTTGACAAAGGGGCCAAAAATACACACTTGAAAAAAATAATAGCCTGTTTAATAAATGGTGCTGGGAAAACCACCTAGCCACATGAAGCAGATTGAGTCTAGATCATATATATTATCATGTACTAAACTAAAATAAAAATGGATTAAAGATCTAAATGTTAAAACAGAGACACTTAATCTTCTGGAAGATAGAATGGATAAAACTCTTGAAGACATAGGCGTAGACAAGAACTTTCTGAACAGCACTCCAGTGACAAGGAATGGTTCATAGAACCAACAAATGGGATCATATCAAATTACAGAGCTCTGCATAGCAAAGGAAACAACCAACATAGTGCAGAGACAGCCTACAGAACAGGAAAAAAAAATTGCCAGCTGTTCCTTGGATAGAGGACTAATATCTAGACTATATAAAGAACTCAGAAAAATTAGAACCCCCCTCCCAAAATAAAGGACCCAATCAAAAAATGGGCAACTGCAATAAATAGACACTTCTTAGAAGAAAAAGGGCAAATAACCAATAAGTACAGGAAACACTGTTGAATATCTCTGACTATTAGAGAAATGCAAATGGAAGCAACACTGAGATTCCATCTTACTCCGAAAAGTATGGCTATCACCAGGAAATCAAATAATAAGAAATACTGATGAGACCGTGGGGAAAGAGGAACGCTTCTACATTGTTGGCGGGAATGTAAACTAGTACAGCCACTGTGGAAATCGGTATAGAGATTTTTCAAAAAACTAGAAGTAGGAGTTCCTTTTGACTCGGCTATTTCTCTTCTAGGTGTCTTCCCAGAAGAGTTAAATATCATAGTATAGTGATACACGCATACCCATGTTTATAGCAGCACAATTCATAATAGCTAAATGTGGAAGTGGCCTGTATGTCCCTCAGCAGATGAATGGATAAAGAAAATGTGGTGTTTATGCACAATGGAGTACTGCTCTGCCATAAAGAAGAATAAATTTGAGTCATTTGTGAGAAAATGGGTGCACCTTGAGACCATACTGTGTGAAATAAATCAGACACACAAGCTTAAATATCGGATGGTTTCTCTTATATGAGAAACCCAAAATATAAATAAAGGACAAAATGAAAGGTAGACAATATGACAAAAAGAGATAGATCTTTTGCAAAAGAGAAGGGGAGGGCCAGTGATATAGCTCAGGGGCATAAGCGCCTGCCTGGCAAGCGCAAGGTCCTGAGTTCGACTCGCGGTACCCGCATTAAAAAAAAAAAAAACAGAGAGAAGGGGACCAAGAGATCAATGGAGGGGGCAGTGAAGGGGAAGGGGATGAAAAGAGAATTGAAATGTGTTATGTACATGTACGAACTCCCCACGACAAATGTAATCATTATGTACTGCAAATATGAACTAATAAATTGAAAAAAAAACCTTGTAGGCTCAGCGGCACAGCGCCTGCCTGGCAAGCACAAGGTCATGAGTTCGATTCCTGGTACCAAAAAAACAAACAAACAAATAAATAAATAAATAACTTGCATCCACCTTTTCAGGGTTTGAATATTCCTTTGGATTCTCACCCCTCTGTCCTCACCATGGTTGACTGGACATTTGACCTCCATGCCACACTAGAGGTCTTCGGACTGCTGGCACCGGTGTCTGCTACCTTTGTTGCTTTCGCTGCTGGCTTCGTTTTAGTTCCAACAGTGCCATCATTCAATTCCATGTGAACTTCCTTTGTGTTTATGATTTGGGAGCTGCAGAAATAAACTAAAACTGGAGGGGGCTGGGAGCATCCAGAGCTTGTAGGACTGATTTAGTTAAACATCTTCAATCACTTTATTCTCATTCTGAAGTCTTCACATAATAAAAACCATTCCTGACCACACTAAATAAATTTTGCGCATGCTGCTTGAATTACTGTACAATCTTATCCCAGTGTGGCTTTCTTAGAGATTAATATTTCACTAAAGTATTCCTCTGGGTAGGCTGAAGCTAGCAGCTGTGGAAACTCAGCTTTGGCTTTGTACAGTGAAACTCTAGGACAGGGCTGCTTTTCACATATTTTGGATGTGTTACTCATTTGATAAAGTAAGTTCTCTTGGCAAAGTCCATGTGGCACAAGCCATAGCTTGTGTTTCTTATCTATTCAGATATCAAATGATGAGAAAATGTGGCTCTAAATGGTATCATATAGCACTGGCACATAAAAATTATAATTACTATTCATTGAGCACTGCCATGGTTTGGCTAAGATTTGTCCCCCAAAGGTTTTTGTGTGGAGGCTTGGTCTCTAGTTGGCTATGGGGGAGGTAATGGGACCTTTAAGAGGCGAGGCTTAGCAGAGGTACCTTAGGTTATTAAGGAAGTGTCCTTGGAAGGCATTAAGGTAGTTCTCACGGGACCCTAATCAGACCTCAGTCCCTCTTTGGCTTCCTGTCTGTCCATGTGGTTGCCCCTCTTGCATGCATTTCCACCTTGTAGCGCCATCCTCCATGAAGTGAAGGATCTAGAGACCCTGCCAGAGTCGATGGTACACTCTTTGGACTCCAGCCTCCAAAACTGAGCATCAATCAATGTGACTTTTCCTTTTTAGCCTATTAATATGGCAGATCGCATCATTAATTTTTGAATACTGTGTAAGCCTAATATCCTTGGAATAAGCTCTACAGAGGCATATTATAAAAAGTCATAAGAAAAAAGTCATTTTTGTAGATTATTGAATTCTACTTGTGGATATTATGTTCAGGATTCTCTGTGTCTGGGTTCCTGATGATTTTGAGTTTTCTGGGTTTTGTTTTTGTTTATATAGTGGTGTGGGTTGAACTCAGGGCCTGTGCTTGCTACCAAGTGCTCTACCACTGAGCTATAGTCCCAGCTTAAATTTTATATTTTTGTTCTGTTTTTGTCCAGGATTGGAATCAGGGTCATGCTAGTTTCATAAAATGAACTGGGAAGTATTCTCTCTTTGATTTTCTAGAAGAGATTGTATAGAATGTATGGTAATTCTTCTTTAAGATCTTGATAAAATTTTTCAGCAAAACAATCTGGGTCTACAGACTTTGGGGGCTGTTAAATTATGAAATGAACTTCTTAGTAGTTACAGTGTTGTTTAAATTATCTCTGTCGTAGTGGATGGGTTCTGGTATTTCGTGTTTTTTGAGGAATTGGTCCATTTTGTACAAATTATAAATTGCATGTGTGGTGTTGCTACTGATATTCCTTTATTATCCTTTTGTCTGCAAGTGACATCTTCTGTTTTATTCTTTTTTTTTTTGTGGGTACCGGGGGTCGACCTCAGGACCTCACGCGCCAGCAGGCCTCCGTGCTGCTGAGCGATATCACCGGCCCTTTTTTCATATGTGGGATCCGGGAGTCGAACTCAGGCCCTCGCGCTTGCCAGGCAGGTGCTTATGCCGCTGAGCCATCTCACCAGCCCTGTTTTATTCATGATATTGGTAATTTGTGTCTTTTTTCTTTTTCTTTTTAGTAGTCTTTAGAAGTTTATAAATTACAAAGATTTTTTTCAAAGACTCTCTGCTAATTTTCTTTGCTTTAAAGTCTACTTTATCTGGTTGATGTAGCCTCTTATTTTTTTCATTAATTTTTGCAGGATATAAAATTTTTACCCTCTTTCACGAAACTTACTCATATTGTTATATTTGAGGTTAGTTTTGTATAGACAACATGTATTTGGGTCATATTTTTACATTTATTTCTCCAATAGCTATTGGCATATTTTGATCATGTACATTTAAGATAATTATTAATATGTTCAGGCTTAAATCTCCCATTTTTGTTTTTGTCTTTTTAATTTTAATGCTTTCTCTCTGTTTTCTATTTCTTGCCTTTCTTGGGTTCCTTAAACACGTTTTACAATTCCATTTTGATTTGTACATAGTGGACTTTTGGTTTTTGTTGTTCTTTTTTTTTTTTTTTTTTTTTTTTGTGATACTAGGGATTAAACCCAGGCCTTGCACATGCTAGGCAAGTACCCTATCACTGAGCTACATCCTCAGTCCTTTTTATTTTTTACTTTGAGACAGGGTCTCGCTAAATTTCCTAGCCTGGCCTTGAACTTACAATCCTCCTGCCTCAGCCTCCTGAATAGCATATGCCACCAGAGCCAACTGTTTGTAGTATTTTGTTGTGGTTGTTGTTGTTGTTTTGCTTTCTGTTTTTTTGAGACAGGGTCTCACTCTGTAGTTCAAGCTAGCCTTGAACTCACTATGTAGCCCAGATTGGCCTCAAACTTGCAGTGATCTCCTGCCTCAGCCTCCTGAATGCTCAGATTATAGGAGTATCCTGCAGTGTTTTTGAGTGTATCTCTTTGCTGAGTTTTCCCGATGGTTGATCTGGTATTACATTATATATACATAACTTAGCACCATCTACTGGTGTCATTTCACCAGCCTGGGTGAAATACAAGAAACCTTAACCTTACCCTGTTATGCGTCCCCTTTGCTTTCCTCCATTTATAATTGTCTTAGCTATTTCCTTTGTATATATTTAGAACTATATCAAGAATTGTTAAAATGTTGCACCATATGTGAAATAAAATTTAGAAAACTCATGAGGAAAAGGAAAGATTATTGTATTTACCCATATTTTTGCTTTCTTCTTTCCTGATATTCCAGACTTGTTCTATCGTTTTCTTTGTGTTTAGAAGACTTCCTTTAGTCACTAGGGTAGGCCTACTGGCGACATTTTCCTTAATTTGAGAAGGTCTTGATTTCAATATCATTTTTGAAGGATTTTTTCCCCCTGTGGGTATGGATTTTACGTTGACAACTCTTCTTTTAGCACCAGAAAGGTATTACCATTTCGTGTCTTTGGCCTCCCTTGTACATATGTACTTGAGCAACTACTTTAAAGATAACAACATGTAATGTATTAACTATTGTTATTCTCCTATTATTTTGTTATGAAATTTTGTTTTACCTTTTTTCCATTAAAAAAAAAATAAAACAGAAATCCTCTGTCATTTGAATTGGCTTTTTCCTATAACTAAGATGTCATTTTTCTCAGGCTGCTTTTGAGATTTTTTCCTTTGTCTTTAGTTTTCAGAAGTTTAATTAAGATTTGTCTGGCATTGATGCGGGGGGTGGTTTACCCTATCTCAGGTTTACTGAGATACCTATAGGCTTATGTTTCTTTCCTAATTTGGAAATTTTTAAGTGGTTATTTCTCTGATTACTTTTTTTTTTTTACCGTGGATGTTTAAAAATCTTTCTCTGTTAATTCTAACCTCTCCGTCACCTTAGCGTTGGTGACTATTGTCTGGCTCCTTGTTGTCGGATGAGAACGGGAGTTCTGGATCTCGTGCGTTTTCCTCTGACACGGGGCTTGTCGCCATTGGTAGTGATGAGAGTCCTGACTCCTCACAAAGCCTCCTCCAATCCCCCAGCAGGGACGGGGAGGGCCGTATAGGTGTTTCTGGGTAGGAGTGTCCTGTGGTTTGAATGTACCCCTCAAAGCTCATGTGTCAGAAACGCCATCCCCAATGTGGCAGTGTTGGGAGGTAGGGCCTAGTCAGGTCATGAAGGCTCTCCTCACAAATGGGATTCGTGTTGCTATTCCAGGAGGGGGTGAGTTATTGAGTGAGTGGATTTGGTATAAGATCGTTGAGCCCACTTTTGCTCTTTTGAGCTCACCATCTCTTGCCCTTCTACCTTCTGCCATGGAATGACACAGCACAAAGGCCCTCACCAGATGCTGGGACCTCAATACTGGACTTTCTAGCCTTGAGAACTATGAAATACATTTCTGTTCATTATAAATTACTCAGTCTGTGGTATTGTGTAATAGCAACACAAAATGGACTAACTCCCTGATATTGCCAGGGTGTGTAACTCATTACCGGCTGTCTGGGATGAAAGGCTCATGTCCCTGCTTGGCCTTCTTTGTCATCAGTCTGGCATGGACATTGAGGCATCTTGTTATGGTTCCTTGAGGGTGGAAGTCTAGGCTCTTGACTCAGGCTTTGCTGGTGTGGGTGTGGGCAAGGCCACCATTTTTTTGACTGGAGTAGAGTGAGTGTTTAAGAATTTCCTACTTCGACCAAGAGATGAAGGAGGGTGTGGAAGGGGAAGTAGAAAGATTTAAAGCATTAGGCCCGTGTACCGATTCCCCATGATGAATGTAGTCATTGTGTACTCCAAACACAAACCAATTGAAAAAAGAAAAAAAATCAAGAAAGAGAAAAATGCCAATAGCCAAAGTCTGGGCTAGGTCTGTTTATTGTCTTTTTTCTATTGACACCTCTTTTATATTTCTGTCTCATCATTGAGACTGCTGTGAAATGTAAAGAGAAGACAGAAGAATAAAGAACCAAAGGGTATGGGAAAAGAAATGTTTTTTGCCTTGCTAGATGCCTCTTTGCTGGTATTTTGACTGGCGAGAGCAGGCTTTTTGTTGGGTGTTTGTGTTTCTTTGTCTGCACCTGCATTTCTAGGTTGCTCGTTTCTTTAGCTCCTTCATCCCCTTAGAATTTCATGTTCATCATTCTTTAGGACTGCTTAACCCCCTAATGAACCTTTCAGAACATCTCTGGCTTCTTCAGCACATCCTCTATACCTCTGCAAGCATTTCCTTCCTAGAGAGCAGAACTGACCTTGTCACTGTCCTGCCAATTTTATTACCCATAAATCAAATTCAGCCTCCACAGGCACTGTAGATCCTCCAGTTCCAACTTTGCTTTTCCAGCAGCAACTTCTGTTGAGTCCCTTTTTCTACCCCTTTGCTTCAGATATGCCATATACATTAGCTCATGTTCTTCCTTCTGTCTTCAGTGTCTTTCTTTACTCTTGGGAAGAACAGTTTAGAAGTTAAGTCACTGGAGTTGGGATGCCTACCTTTAAAAGCCAGCTTCAATGTTTTCTAGCTGGGTGATGTTGAACAGCTTTACCTTTGCTACCATGGTCTTCTCATCTGAAAAATGAAAATCATACCACGTGCATCACAGGATTGTCATGAGGTTTAAAATATATATGCTTCATAAATCTTTCAGCAAATTGCATGGGTGCAGAGGAAGCTCTCAATAAATGTGAGCTGTTGGTATAATTAGTAATTAAATTAATATCGTGTAGTTCAGCATTCAATTTGAATGTTACCCTCTATGAAGTCTTTATGGGTTCTCACCATTGCTGCCCCATTAGTGGAATTAATCACTCCTTTCCAAATGCCCCTACACCACTTAATTTACATTGTCTTTATTTGGTTTGTATGTAACAAGTTTGCAAATCTGTCTCACTGTTCACATTTATTCTTTTCTAGATTCATTCATTTAAAGGAAATACTTACTATGAGCCAAGCATTGGACACAGAGGTGACTAAGTCACGGACCTTTCTTTAGGGCACTCTCAGTCCCTTGTTAGCAGCAGAATGCTTTATGAAATAAATGGCTCTAGTGGTGTTTACTAAATATTTATTGGCTTAAGACAAGCAAGCCCTGTCTTGGGATAGAAAGGCAGTGTGACTCCAGGCTGGAAGATATCACAGTGTATTACAAATTTAGAATCTTTTGGTAAGCTCTTCCTAATACTTACCTCTGCCCAATCCTACGTGAAGGCCCTAGCTTTGTGTTAGATCCGCACTGTAACAGCACTGGGATGCCCATGATCTGTGGCCACAATGTGAGTCTTGTCTGGGACTAAACCATGTGCAAACCCCAGTTTTGTAAATCAGCTTCTACGTTTAAACCAAGACAAAGCTCTTGTCAGTGTCTCTGGAGTTATATAAATACCACTGACGGTTCAGAAACTGCTGATTCTCTTAAAGCCTGTGTCTGGCAGTCTTAGCCCCACAAACATGAACTACGGTCATATGATGTTGTTTGTTTCAAAGCAGTTATAACCAGATACTGTGCTGGGAGAGGATGGGACATGAGATCCTCAACAACCAGCTCGTAGTCTCCATCTTGGAGTAGTCATTGGAAGCATAGACTTGTTTCACCATGGTCACCTTACCAGCAACAAAAGGCGCTCACAGAAGAGGACTTCCGGAACTGCCTCAGAGCAGAGAGTGGCAACGATGATGGGATAAATGTGTTTGAAGTGAGGGGGAGTATTCTGAGGGAGATTAATGACAACAGGTTTTTTACTACAACACATTTGCGGAAAGAATTAAAGCATTCCCTGTATTCCTCAATCATACCTTCTATGGGAAGAAGGTGCTACACTTGATCTTAGCCAAAAGACCGAGAAGTGATCCTATGGGAAGAAGATGATGAGAAAGGGAGAAACTGAGAGAAAGTTTGAGAGAATTATACATACATATATATATATGAAATTTCTATTTGTCCATCCATCTGTTCATCTATCTACATTTATATATGGGGCGGGATCAGTTCAAGATGGGGAGATGAGAGAAGGATGAGTCATTGATAAACCACTTCCTGTAAGAAGAAGGAGAAAATGGTTCGATCAAAAATACAGGTAATAACTTCTTAAAGGCGGGAGGCAGGAAGGTCAGGATGAGATGGAAAGGTGGGAAGCTAGAGCTCATGAAAGATGACCTGTTTTCTCGGGAAGTTTAGAAAATGGAGAGGTGAGGATGGAGGAACAGTTTTGAAAAAAAAGGGAGAGGTTTGGTATCTTTTCTCTAGGGAATGATGAAGTAAGGAATTAGGATACTAGGGATACATATAGGGTCTCTTAGCGGCATTGAAAGGGTTAGTCGATTGAGTTTGTAAACCAAATATTTGCAATTATGTAAATACAAGTGTTTTTGTTTTTGTTTTTGTTTTTTCTGAAGCACTTAGCATATAGGCAGGAGAATGGGCAGGCAAGAGTTGGTGTGGTTCAGGGGTTAGGCCCAGGGCTTGGGGAGGGCACCAGAAGTGTGCTGGTGAAAGCACGGTGTGGTGCAGCTATAGGTGCCAGCCTGCACGGAGAACAGGTGAGCCGGGGATGAGAGTGTTAAACTGGACCGATTGTAAAGATGATGAGGAGTCTCCGAGAGGTTGGGGAGTGCACTAACTTTGATTCCAGGCACGGGAGCAGTGGGATAGAAAGTTCCGATTGAAGAGCGGGCCTTCTGAGGGTGTCATTTCTGTCACTGAGTGCTGGCTGTATGCATGTGTTGTGGGAGGCTCTGGGAACCAAGAGGAATGAAGATATGGTCCCTCTCATTAAGGGGTCCACCTTTAGCGGCTCTGACCTCAGAGGTGACCAGACCACCTTTCCAGGTGATGGCAAGGTCCCTGGATAGGATTTGCTGCAGTGGGTTGGAGGAATGATTATTGGAGCAAAGAAAGCCAAGTGGCTGACAGGCTGTCACATCGGATGTGTTGTCCACAGGTACTTAACCAATTCTGTGGAGAAAATCAGGAGTTCCCTCTGCTCAGTCATTCCCCCACATGTATACGCTCCCCACCTGTGTGTTGGAGCTGCTTTTCTAGTGGACCCTGTGCCTCTCAGGCTCCAAGTGGCTGCTCTGCAGAGCAGTGGCCCGGTGAGCCTCCACATCTGCTTCTGCACGTAGGCACACGAGTCTGTAACCAACTACCAATGTCATGCTCCAAGTTTTCCTTTTTCTTTTGCTCTTACTTTCTTGACTAGTGAAAAGGACCTGGAAGGGTGCTGCAAACCCTTTGTTGAGCAGAAGCAGTTGGGATGATTATCTACAAAGCTGTAAACAGGCAGGCAGGAGTCAGAAGCGGCAGGAGCTGGCAGGACGCCATGGGGACAGATGAATGAGTGCGGATGCACATGGTGGGGCTGCTCAGAGCTCCGGGAGCTCCATAACTTATCTCATTCTTCCTCCACACTTAAAATGCAGCTGTTGACAGAAAAGGGCCTCCTGGGCTGGGTTGAGCAGAAGCCTTCCGTCTCGAGGAACAGGCTGGGGGATACACGTATCAGCATTACAGGTTTTTAGTGCCTGCACACCGTGTGAGAGACTTCATTTCGTGGTCCGTCTGGGTGCTGCTGTCTGAGAACTGAGCTCCCTCCCTTCCTGTTCCAGAGAGGCTGGTGGTGCTGCAGACTGCACTGAGGGAGGCCCAGACCACCGTAGTTGGTTAGTGAGTTTTGGCTGATGAGAAGGAAGAGGAAGCACGTGACTTTGGTTTTGTCACCTCTTACTTCCTTCCTGCAGTGGCGTGGGAGGTTGGTTTCTGTAACCCATGTTCCAGATGAAACTCTGGGAATGGGCTTTGTCCTCCGAGGGGAGGCTGTCCTCTCCAAGCATCCAGACACACACTACCAGGGCTTTTCTGTTGGATCGTGACAACACCAGCTCCAAGACATGCTGTGATCTCCTGGGTATGTGATGGTTTTTGTGTTGTTTCTTTCTTCTTTCAGAAGCCATCTGGGAAGCCGACTGGGGCCAACCAAATTTAGAACTTTACTGGCTGAAATCAACACCATCAGGGATGACCTGTTCTTACCAGCTAATTCTCTGCTCCTGCCAGCACATCTGACTCCAGGTATCTACAGCAATGAGATTATACTTCCAAAGCGCTATGTAATGAGACAGTCACCTGCACAAGGATTTGTACGCCAGGGAACACTTACCACTGCTTCTGAAATATAAGATGAAATGTGTTATCATCAGCTACATTTCACTTTACCCTTTGCCATTCCCTGCATACACACAGTATAAATGAGTGGACTTCAGCTGCAGAGAATACACATTTGCAGCAGTGGGAATGAGATTACCTCTAAAATAGAAGCCAGTAAGAATGTCATACCATGCATCCGATTACCCATTCGATCTAAGAGGGTTCACGAGGCAGAGTTTATTGTCATCTTCATCAAGAGAACAGCGTGTGGTCAAGAAGACAATGTTCTGGGAGAGAAGTGATGGGAAGAAGCTGTTTCTTTCAATTGTACGGCAGTTTGTCCATAATTAGATGAAGGAGCTTTGAGCCATGGATGAAAGAAAGCTGTTGTAGAGTAAGATAGGAATCGGTAGGTGCTGCGATGTTGGTTGACTGATCCCGCGGTGTTCTCTAGAAATGACTTTTCCCTAGAGATGTGTGGGGTTAATCCAGTGGGTTCTCACTGGCAGGAAGTCTGGCAGCTCCTTAGTTTTAATTCTATCTGAACCGCCATGATTCCCAGCATCATCATGTGTAGAGGAGGAGCTAAGCTAGGTCTTGTGCCAGGTGGCTATCCAGATAGAAGTTAATGAACTAGTGTTGGTTCATGATGTGTGCTTTTGAGGACTTTGTTACTGTGACTCATTCTCCCAGAGCCCAGTCACTTTTGGTCACAGGGAACACCGAGTTGCTGGCCTGGGGTTTGGACTTGTGCTACCCTGATTAAGGCCCTCGCAGCTGCCAAGCACCTCTCTTTGACATCTTTCTATTTTGGTGATGCTCATGAGACTCATAAACCCTAAGAATTGTTCAGGCTGCTCAATAAAAAAGTAATGTTCGTTCCAGAATAGGTTTCTCATCTTGGCACTGTGACCATTTTGGACCATGTAGTTCTTTGTGGCAGGGACCTGCACTATATACATAGGATGTTCAGCAGCATCCCAGGCCCCTACTCTCTAGATAACAGTGTCACCATCCCCAATACAAAGTGGCTGTGGCAACCAAAAATGTCCCCAGACATTGTCAAATGTCTTCTGACAGGAAAAACTGTCCTGGGATTAAGAACCACCACTGTTCCAGGAGCTAACCAGTGATGAGGGGCTTCCTAGAGGAACAGAGGATATTTTGGGAAATGAGTGCTTTGTATTTTGGGAGGAGATGCAGATATATTTCAGTCGTAGAGCATATGGTCAATGGAAAGTGTGCAGAGCCATCTGGAGCTGGTCCATCCCTGTTAAAGGAAGGCTAGAGGGAAGGGTTTGAGAGTAGAGTGCGGCTCTGGGTTCATCACATCTCTGACTTCGCAAACCTCTCTCAGCGGCCACTTCCCTGAATGAAGTGTCTCTGCCGAGTCCTGTCTTCTGGCCATGTGTCCCCACTCAGGCACTCTGTAATCATGTAGAAACCTGAGCTGTATGGCACGGTCATTGAGGAAGAGGCCGCCCAGCCCAGGTCAGATTTATGAAGAAGGCACGCAGTGAAACTTGCCGGTCTTCTGCTCCTGTGTAGTACGATAGTGCCCAACTGAAGGGGTATCACAAAGGTCATGTAGAGCGACGATTGTCAAATTCAACAGGGTGTCCTATAAAATGAGATGTTGGTTCATAGGTCTGGGGTAGTGTTCAAGCTTATGCAGATCTATAAGCTACCAAGTAATGTCACCGCTGCTGTCTTGGATTATACCTTGAGAAGTAAGGACCTAGGCCAGGCGTCTGCAAACTATGGCCCATGGGCCAAATTGAGATCTCTGCCTATTTTGTAAATAAAAGGTTTTGTTTTTTTTCTAAATACAGCCACACTCATTCATTGACACATCTGTGGTTGCTTTTGTACTACATGACAAAGTTGAGTAGCTGAGAGAGAGGCTGTGTGACCCTCAAAGCCTAAAATGTTTGCTCTCAGCCCTCTCTGGAAAAGGTGTGCCAGCCTGTGTTCTCAGGTGCCTTGTACCATGTGGACCTTGGAGGCTCTTCCACGGAGGTTACCCTCTGGCCTGGGCCAGTCCGAGGTTGTCTGTTTTCAGCCTTCCTTGCCTTCTTTGTCCTTCTACCTCTTGCCTGGGGCACCAGCAGTCCTCTCTGTTGGCACCAGGGGCATGGAGCCCTGCAGGAAAAGCCTGTGCCAGCATAAGGCTTGAGCTTGCATGTGCTCCCCTCACAGCCCTGAGGATATGCTTTGCCTGGCACCTACTCAGAGCCAGAGTCAGCCTGGTGTCCTTTTCGTCTCCAGGTGGCTGTACCTCAGCCCTGTTCAAATGGCCCCTGAGGCTTAGGAATATAAACCTCACACTTTATTGCTCTTTTCATCCAGCCGGCCTCTCGAGACCTTCCTTTCATAGCATCATACCAGGTGCTCCGGCAACTAGGAGTTGTAAGCTGCCTCTTCAGTGTAGGAGACAAATGTGTAAACTGCACATTGTAATTGCAATATTATAGGTGCAATGTTAGAAGACTATTTGGATACTTGTTAGCTAAAGAAAGGCATCTGCAGGGTTCAGAGAGCTTCGTGTCGTAGGCCTTATTTTTAATCATGAATTTTTATTACATTTTACACAAACAAATTTTCCATCGATTGATACCTTTTTCTATTAGTATATTAATATGATATTCTTATTTATTGTCCAAAATTTTAATATAAGGTAACATTTTATTTTTTTTTTTTTTTTTTTTTTTTTTTTTTGTGGGTACCGGGGGGACGACCTCAGGACCTCGCGCACCAACAGGCACCCGTGCCGCTGAGCGATATCACCGGCCCCTTTTTCGTATGTGGGTTCCGGGAGTCGAACTCGGGCCTTCGCGCTTGCAAGGCAGGCGCTTAAGCCGCTGAGCCGTCTCACCAGCCCTAAGGTAACATTTTAGAATTAAATGTTTATGTGATGTGGATTAGAATTTAATTGACTTCAATTTAAAATTTTGTTTTTCTTTTTTTTGACACAGGGTCTTGCTATGTATTTCAGGCTGGCCTTGAACTCACAACATGGCCCAGGCTAGCCTCAAACTTGAGGTAGTCTTTCTGCCTCAGCCTCCCAAGTGCTGGGATTATAGGCATGCCTGGCCTGATTTCAATTTTACTACCACTAAAACAGAGCTCTGCTACTGTTCCCATTAACTGAAAGCTAAAATTTGATTGCAGGATTCTCTAAGTGATGTAACCTTCAAAACTTACTACTGTACCTCACCAATACTTTATTATTATTATTAGTAGTAGTAACAGTAGTATTGTTTTAAAATTGTGATATGATATAAATGAAGTTATTTACCATCTTAGCTTATTTTTAAGTGTACAATTCAATGGCATTAAATACACTTATGTTATTTTGCAACCATCACCACTATTCATCTTGATTTCGCAAAATGGAAACTTTGGACCCTGTGCCCATTAAACAGTAACTTTCTTTGCCCCATTCCCCCAGCCCTTGGCAGCCACTGCTGTACTTTCTGTCTGTGTGGGTTTGCCTACTGTAGGTGTTTTACACATGCAGAGTCATACAGCCTTTGTCTCTTTGTGGCTGGATCATTTCACTTAGCATGTTTTCAGAGTTCACCTATGTTGTAACATGTGTCAGAAGTCCTTCCTTTTTAAGGCTGTAATAGTCCCTCAGATGTACACCACATTTTGTCTGTCCATCTGTGGATGAACACTGGGATTGCTAATACCTTTGGCTAAATTATATGGAGTCTGCCAGAACATGTATACACACTTCAAGAAAAGAAAAACTTGTATAAATATTTTAATACTAAACTTATTGCTACATCATGAGATTCATACAAGTTACCTCTGCCATTCCCTTCCAGACATTTACTAGTAGGGCGACCTGCTGCTTGGGTAACCTTGGTCATTGAGATTATGGCACATGCATTTTCAATTTTTTCTCTAAGGGCCAGCAGTGTAGTGGGTTTTATGTGATATATGACATCCTCTAGGGTCCCTCATGAGGTTAACACCATCTGTTGACAAAATATCATATTATTTTTCTTCTCCTGAAGTATATATACATTTTTTTGCTGGACTCTGTATATATCCAGAAATGGAATTGCCAGTCATGATGATAATTGTACTTTAAATTTTTTGAGGAACTACTGTACTATTTTCCCTAACAGCTATACAGTTTTACCTTCCCACCAACAGTGCACAGGTATTCCAGTTTCTCTGCTTCCTCTCCATTACTTGTTATTTTCTGGTTTTTTCTTTTTTTTGATAGTAGCCATCCTAAAGGTGAGGTGATTTTGATTGTAGTTTTGATTTGCATCTCTTTATTAATGATGTTGAGTATCTTTTCATGTGACTATTTCTGTATCTTTGGAAAAATGTCTGTTCAAGCCCTTTGCCCATTTTTCAATTGGGTTTGTTTGTTTTTGGTTGTTGGTGAGTCATAGGAGTTCTTTATATAGTCTGGACATTAAGCCCCTATCAAATATATAATTTACAAATATTTTCTCCATTTGGCGGGTTGCCATTTCATTCTGTTTTATTGTTCGATGCACGAAAGTTTTTAATATTAACAGAGTCCATTTTGTCTACTTTACTTTGTTGCCTGTGCTTTTGGTATTGTTTCCAAGAAACCAGTTTTGAATCCAAAGTCACAAAGCTCTTCTCTGTTTTCTTCTAAGAGTTTTTATAAGAGTTTTAGCTACTATATTTAGGTCATCAATCCATTTTTATTTTCATTTTTTTCTTTTTTTTTTCTTTTTGAGACAGGGCCTCACTTTGTAGTCCAGGCTGGCCTTGAACTCACTATGTAGCCCAGGCTGGCCTCGAATTTGCAGCGATCCTCCTGTCTCAGCCTCCCAAGTGCCGGGATTACAGGCAATCCTGCTGCCTCAGCCTCTCAGGTGCTAGGATTACAGGTGTGCACCACCACACCTGGCATCGATCCATTTTTACTTAGTTTTTTTATGTGGAGTAAGGTTAAGAGTCCAATGTCATTCTTTTGCATACAAACATCTAGTTTTCCTAATTCTGTTTTTTAAAAAGAGAACTTTACCCCATTGCGTGGTCTTAGCACCCTTGCTGAAAATCATTTGAATGTATATATAAAGGTTTATTTTTTGACTTCTATTTAATTGATCCAAATGTCTGTTTTATGCCAGTCCCACACTGTTTTGATTATTGTAACATCATAGCAAATTTTGAAATCAAAAATAATGAGAGAGACCTCAAACTTTTGTTATTTTTTTTTCAAGAATTTCATGATTGTTTTGGCTATTTGAGGTCTCTTGAGACTACATATAAATGTTGGTATGCATTTTTCTATTTCTATGAAAAAAAATCATT
Source organism: Erethizon dorsatum (assembly GCA_028451465.1). Lineage (NCBI taxonomy): Eukaryota > Metazoa > Chordata > Mammalia > Rodentia > Erethizontidae > Erethizon > Erethizon dorsatum. The sequence goes on from CM051824.1 coordinate 23,331,800, forward strand.
GGGATTTTGATATTTTCTTAGAACTTTTGAATTCTCTCTTAAAGGAAACATTTACCAGGTACATTTTAGGTAAAAGAAAAAGCACAGCCAAATACATGAGAAGATAAAAGAGCTTGATGCACTCGGGGAAAAAAAGTAATGTGGCATTATTGGAGCATTAAGCAAACTTGTAGCTCTGTGTCCGTATGTGGGTGAGTTGGGTAGGTGATAAATCAGGAGTGAAAGCTAGGGTCAGATATTATGGAAGTGGCTGTGTGTCGTACTAAGAAATTAAGTGGGCATTAGTTGAAGGCTGAGGCTATACAGTGAAGTAAGCATAGTTGTAGAAAGATGACCCTATTGTAAGAGTGGGAGCTAAACTGAGCAGGAAGAAGGTATCACAAGAAGAGAAGTAGGAGACTGTTGTAAGACTCCCAGAAGAGAAGTGAGGAGACATGCACTATGGTAGCATTGGTAGGGATAGGTAGGAGGGAATAAGTCTGAGATAACCTGACAGATACCAGTGGTTTCATTCTCTTCTTGGGTCCTGGAGTCCTCCGACCCACTGAACAGCCAGAGTGGTAGCTCTAACCATTCACCTGTGTCACCCAGCTGTCACCTTTTAGGAATTCAATTGGCTGTTGAAGGAGACCCTATGCCTTGGCTAAGAGGCTCAAGGAACTCTCAACAGCAGCTAACCCCTTCTCAGAGCCTCCGAAGCTTCCGTTCTTCATCCTGCCACTCTCAGGATCTCTGGTTGCTCCAAGAATCTTGTGGTTATTTCTGTCTTACCTGTGAGTCAGTCTGTTTTTCCTTATTTTGGGCTTCCCTGAAGCCTGCTGGAATTTTCTAGAGTGAGAGTTCTTTTTTGTGGTGACCCACTCCATCCACCGTATGGGATTACAGCTCTTCAGGCCCTCTAAATGTGGCCCATGTTACTATTCTCTGTGGCCCACTAAATGCCCAAATGTCCTGCCCAAGCATTGGAGCCTTCTGTTCTTCTAGTCACCCTGGGGCTCAATTCCCGGCCCTCGGCTCACAGCAGTGAATTCGAGTTATCGAGGTCTTTGGCACTTCTCTTGCTCCATCCTTACAAGCTCTCTGTGAAGCCTTTGCTGAGGGAACTGGGTATGGCGATGCTGGGTCTGAGGAAGGTACTAGTAAAGGAAAGTGCCTGTCTAGCCAGAGGCCACACATCTGGACACTGAGGTCCCCATCCCTGTTTTGACCGTTGGGTGGTTCTGCCTGTGGGTGGTCTGTGTGGGATGGAGGAGAGACTGGTCCATCACAGTCACAGGTGGAATCAGGGAGCTTGAAGCAGAAAGCAGACTGAGTTCTAAATTTGAATAGGTATTTTAGAATTCAACCACTTTTGTAGTTTTGGGATAGCCAAAAGGGCACATTTTTTGACCTGAGCAATGAGGCAAACTGATCAAGGTACATAAGTGTCATCAGTGCAGACTCTGGGAAAACCAGAACAGGAGAGGAGCGAACTGTGGCTTGGGGTTAAAGAGCAGTGATTGAGATGAGTACTGGAACCTGACGGACTGTTCCTCAAAGGTGAACCAGGGAGAATGCAAAAAAGAGTACCAGGGAAGGTGAGGGGGAGTGTGAAAATGTAAGGTTGGAAGGAGACAGGGTAAAGAAAGGAGAAAGGACAGGCAAAATAGGTGTAAAGAATTGCTGCTTCCTTGAAAACAAGCTCACTGGAAGAAAGAGAACAAGACCCCAGATCTTCGTGGCTCCCTGGCTGAGAAAAGTGGCTAATACTCAGGAGATGGGGGCGATAGCTCAGGAATAGAACACTTCGTGGCTCTTTGTTCTTGAGCCTGCGTGGCCTCAGGACAGCAGAATGTGTCTCATCACTCGCTTTGTTTCCAAACAGGAAGAGAGGGAGAGTGCCGCGTCAGTGCAGCTGAGCGTCCCTGGGAGTCCTCCTCTGGATGTCACATGAGGCTGCCCTTCAGCCCCACCACAGAGCCGGAGATCGCGGAGCACACGGAGATGAATTTCCTCAGCAGCATCCTAGCAACTTATTCCTTTATCTCCAGTAGGTGCCTGGGCTGGGCTGGGTCAGGGCTGAGGCCTAGGGGGACATCTGTGGTCTCGTCCTAGGAGAGAAACACCGTATAGTCATACCAAGGGTTCTGCTCTGCTGAGCTCTGGGACGGAAGGTCTTCTGGTAAGGAGTTAAGAGTGTCATTCTCTAATTTGGTAGATAAAGGGTCCCAAGAGCTTTATCTTGCTAGAAGTGTTTGGTTTCCTTCCAGCACCAGTGAGTGAGTGAAGTAACCTGGGACTACTGTTGGCTTCTGTCATTATGATTTATTCTGAGGATCACGGAAGGGACTGATGGAGAACCTCCCCCTGGGCTACTTCTGCTCTGTTCTCACCCCTACATAGCTTGCGAGTGTGTGTGTGTGTGTGTGTGTGTGTACATGTGTGTTCTGTGTTTGGGGGCTATGTGAGGTGTTTGGGAGAGAGAGAGACAGACACACAGAGACGGGGGGGGGGAGACAAAAAGCGTGTACATCTGAGAGTCTGACATATGCCCCTTCCCTGGTTCCTAGTTGTGTTCTTTAGGAAGTTGGCTGACTTTCTTCTCGAGATCATTTCTGGAAACAGACACCGTTTATATAAAAAGAGCCATTTAAAAATATATAGAAATGCTTCATGGTTTGAATGACCAAACTGCTTCTGGGATATTTCATTGAGCTTTTAATTTTTAAGTAGTTTGCTTTTGTTTTGTTTTACCTGATGTTTCTGGATGTTGTAAGTAAAGGAAGCCACTGAGTTCTGATTATATTTTCTTCCGGCAAAGGCTGGTTTTACTTTCTGATTCTTTAGACAGGGCTCATATGTGTGTGACCTAAGAGCTCAAATGTAAAAAAAAAAAAAAAATCTGACATTTTTAGCAACACAATGGCAAATCCGAGCCAACACTGAGGGGAAAGGAAACTCATGGCTTCTCTTTATTAGAGAGAGGATCTTGGATGACTGCAGCCTCATTGTGGAAAGGGGAACCTCTCAGCATTTACCCAGCTGATCCCATTGTGGCTGGCGAAAATGCAACGTGCAGTTCCCATGTGCCTCACCCAGCATTCTTCCTTCTTCACTCAGTAGAGCCCAGGCTACTGGCCAGCTCCTCACCCACTAAAAGAAGTCTGGTACCTGGTGCCTTCTTCCCTGGGCACCCATACATCACAGGTGTGATTTGTTTTTGCTCTGTGAGGCTGTACTGGGGAGAAAGGACCCACAGCAGGAATAGAGATATTTGAAACTCTGGCATCATGTTTTCATAAGCAATTTGATGGTGCTGTCCTATAGTGAACTCACCACAAAAGGAAGTAGAGGACAGAGAGGGTCTGCAGTTTCCAAGGTTCCTAAGGACACTTGAAATTCAACTGTTGCAAGAAAATATCAGTTTGAGGCCAGCCTGAACTACATAGCAAGACCCTGTCTCAAAAAAAGAAAAAGAAATAAAGAAAAAGAAAATGTCCCTGGTAACACCAAACAGAGTACTGGACTTTGGAGCTCTACTCTGCACAAGAAGTACCTGGCAGTTTTCCACTTAGGGCAGCATGACCCTGAATTGTGACCACTGAATGTGGCAACTTGCTGAATGGCCTGCTGTTTATTATCTTGTGATCTTGTCAAGTTTGAAAGTGTACAGCGCCCTAATTTACTGTCCCCTCCAACCTTCCTTCTTCCCACCTCATACTCTGGAATTAAATACTGTGTGGGATGCAGGAAGCAATGCTTCTTTGAAGTAGGCATGGGCTAAGAGTAAAGGACCATGCAAGGAAGTGGAAAGTAGAGTGGCTAAAATAAGATTAGTCAGTAAATAGACCTGATTGAAAGTCGATTCTGAGATGGGGAATGCCCCTCGAATATAAAGAAAATTAATAAAGAAATTTTAAAATACAACAGTGAACGTTACAGATGCAAATAATCACTGTTTTTAAAGAAGAAAATATAAACGAAGTGGGAGCAATGATGGAAAGTATGATAGGAGAAAATTGTGGAAAATATCCCAGTCTTTTAGCTCCCTTGTGCTCTCTTCCTGCTGTATCTGGTCTTTCGTTAGTCAGAGGCCTCTGACGACTCCTGTTGTCCTCCCACCAGTGCGTCAGTTATCTAATGGTTAATCTTGAGTGTCAACTTGACTGGATTGAGAGATGCCTAGAAAACTGGTAAAAGCACACTTCCGGGTATGCCCATAAACAGTTGGCATGTGGGTGAGTGAACTAAATGGGGGAAGATCTGCCCTGACTGTGGGTAGCACCATCCAATAGGCAGAGGGCCCAGAGTGGGAAAAGAAAGGTGGCAGAAGAAGCAAGCTTGTGCACTGGCACACTCCACTCTCCTTGAGCCAGAGCTTTTCTCACTGCTGCCATTGTCCGTGGACATCAGGCTCCAGATTCTTCAGCCCTTGAATATAGACCTTCACCAGCAACTCTCTAGGGACTTCCAAGCTAATCATCTTTGCACCGGGGCTGCATCGTCATCAGTCCCTCTGTCCTTCTTGTTCTGAGGTTTCCAGATTCTTGCACTGAGCATCTACTGGTTTCCCTCATTCTCCAGGTGCATATGGTAATTCAGACTCTGATTATGTAATAATAAATGTATTTAATAAATTCTTTCTTATAATTATATACATAGTGTATGTAATTATATATAACAAACTTACTAATACACATGTCCACCTATTCCTCTGTCCAGCTTCTGATTAAGTCAATAGATGAAGCCCTGAGTGACTTACTTATTTTGTATGTGTACGTGTGTGCGTACATATGCACACATATGTGTATTCTATGTTTGGGGGCTACATGAGGTGTTTGGGAGAGAGGAGAAAGAAAATGTGGGAGTGCAGGAGAGTCTGACGTTTGTGCCTTCCTTGGTTCATAGCTGTACTCTTTAGGAAGATGACTGGTTTTCTCTTCAACATGAGACCGGGTGCTGTTCGTAGGAAGGGAATCCTTTAACAAGACATGGAGATGCTCCATGCTTTGAATGACTAAATTGCTCCTGTGCTTCTTGAGTGAGTTTTTAAATTTTTCAGTTTGTTTTTGTTTTGTTTTGCCTGATGTGTTTGGATGGTGTATGAAAAGGAAGGGACTGAGGTTCTGATTAGGTTTAATTTTGACACAGGCTGGTTTTATTTTCTGATTTTCTAGACAGAACAGTGACCTGTTCTCTCTGTGCGACCAATTTACTAAGTCCTGCTGCCATTTGCAGATTGAAGCCAGTAGAAATCATGGTCTCTAATCTCATGCTTTTGTTTTTCTGTTTGCCTTTGGGTGCATCTTGTTCTTATTCTTCATAACAGGTATTTCAAAAAAAGAACCTACTTAGCAAAGTGCTCACTAAAAATAAACAAGTGGCAAACTTTATTTTTAAGAAAAAATTGCAACATTAATGATTTTTAGTGTTTATAACATATAAAGAGCTCTTACAAATCAGTAAGCGTCCCAAAGGAAAAGGTGACAAAGGGTAAGAATTAGCAGTTTGCAAAAGGAAAAACACAAATTGCCAATAAAACATAAATAGTTTAAATTCTAGCAAATAAATGCAAAATGGAAACTGCAGTGCAATTTACATTTTTATTTCATAAAATTCTTACAAAGCTCTGAGTGATTAGGTATACGTGTAACTTCAGTTTTTGAGAAAATGTGGGGCTGTGAGTACTTGCACACAGTGCTGATTGATATGTAAATTGCTGTAACCACTCTAGAGAATGGTTTGGCAGTATCTATCAAAAGCCTTAAAAGGATTGAGTTGTGCTATGTACATGTACCAACTCCCCACAAGGAATGTAATTGTTATGTAATACAATCATGTACTAATAAAAGTAAAAACTGACAAAAAAGTATATCATTTATTTAGTCAATAGTCCCACTGCTAGGAATTTCTTCTAAGAAAATAATTAGGGATCTAAGCACAAATACTGCTACAAGAACAATTAACCTCAGAACTGTTTATATAATGAAAAATAAAATAAATATTAATTGAAATAGAAAGATATTATGATGTGCTATTAAATGAATAAAATCAACTACTACAGAGCATATGCAGTATAATCCCATTATTTGTGTATATTCATATATAAAGTAACCATATTTCATTGCAATTTTTATCAGAGTACTAGGATTACATGGGTTTGTATCTGTGTATTTTTTATTTCCTTTTGCTTAGCTATACTTTAAATATTTTATAACTTATCAGTGTTATTTTGTAATAACAAATGCTATTTTATTAGAATATTGATTTTCGCTTAAATCATACATGACACAATTACCATTCTTTTACATTTTCCGACTCCCTGATCTGTGTATCTAAGTATCCTGAAAATAACCATTTGGGTGTACTATTGGATTCCAAATTCAACCTGTCCTAGAGTGGATTATTGTCCTCTTTAAATACACTCTTTCCAGAGCATCACATAATCCAGAAGGATGATTTTTAACCTTTGATGCGTCTTCTTCACAGCCTGTATCCCACGGTTAGAGGCCAGTCCCCTTCCCCTGTGGTTCTTCAGTTGCATTCCCTCTTTCTTCCCACCACCACTGACTTGGTTCAAATCCTGCATGCTTTTGCCTGCTTGTCCCAACGGCATGCATGGTCTTCCTGACTCCAGTCTTGCTATATAATCTGTATTTTGTAGTAAAATGATCTTTCCACACTGCAGGTGTGATGATGCAATCCTTCTCACTTTTCAGAATCCCTCAGGGGGTCCTCATTATCTCTGGGATAACATCTAAGCACTTTTGTATGGCTCCACTGCTAAGATTATTTTTCAGCTACAAATAATACAAAAACCTCAACTTCAGCAGCCTAAATAGATAGGATTTAGCTCACTCACCCATATTCTTCCCGTATGTGTTTTGCTTCCTTCTGTCTCAGCATTTGGATTGGTGGAATTAATGTTTCATGTTTTAACTATTTGTAAGCAACCCACTGGAACTAGAATATAATACTTTATAATGAGGACAATAATCCTATTAATAATAATTACCTTATTAATAACTTCTAATAGAGTTGTTAGAAAGGGTAGATGGAACAATTACTCATTTTAATTTAATAACTTGAGTATTTAAGATGTTTACCTGGTTCACCCTTCTATTTCCTTTGAAAAATCACTTTCAGTGAGTTTTGCACTGGTCATTCTACTTCCACCCACCGAGACACATTTGATACTTCACATCCACCCTCTTATTTCTCCTATCTTCTACTTATTATCATTTTATCATTATCTAATGTACTACATATTTTATTTGTTTATTATCTGTTTCCCCTACTAGAGTACAAAGAAACTCTCAAGAACAGAGAAGTTTTTGTTTCTTTGGTAACTGCTGTAATCTCAACATGTAGAATAGTGCCTGCAAGCAATCAGATGCTCAATAAATGAGGAAATTAACCTAGTTCAATAACCATGGTTCATTAACCAATGTAATGGTTCAATAACCAACATAAAAAGACATACAGCAAGTAGTCTAATCCCAGAGCTGCCCCCTCTGTCTAGTTCCTAAGTTTGAGCTATTACTAGGATTCAATGAATCCTTCCAGAGCTCTTGACACTGACATAGGAAAATATGAGCACACAGTCACCTTCTACCCTATTCTATAAAAAGGTAGCATATCAAACACTGCTTTCTTAGGTTGCCTTTTCACTGGACAGTTTATCATAGAGAGATGAGTATAGAGAGACCTTCGTTCTTCTAGACAACAACATATTGTTTCCTCACACAAATGGACCATCCATAGTTTAACCAGCCCCCTACTGACGGGCAGTGGCTCAAATCTGCTAAAACAGAGCAACATACAGAGCTGCAGTAAATAACCATGACATACATGTTCAAGTACTTTTGCAGAATAAATTCTCAAAAGTAGAATAGCTGGGGCCAGTGAGATGGCTCAGCGGTGTAAGCGCCTGCCTTGCAAGCGTGAGGGCCCGAGTTCGACTCCCGGAACCCACATACAAAAAAAGGGGCCGGTGATATCGCTCAGCGGCACGGGCGCCTGTTGGCACGCGAGGTCCTGAGGTCGACCCCCTGGTACCCACAAAAAAAAAAAAAAAAAAGTAGAATAGCTGGGTTAAAGTAAATGTAAAGTATTAAGATAATCCTTGCCAAATTGCCACTTAAAAAGTTTTACCAATTTACTCTTAAAAGATGTATAAGAAGCCCCTACACCTGTGCTTTCAAACTTTTGGAGTTTTGACAATATGACAAATAAATAACAGTATCTCACTGTGATTTAATTTATGTTCCTGTTGGTCAGGAGTCAGCAAACTTTTTCTATAAAAGTCTGGAGAATAAATATTTTCAGGTTTGTGGGCCAGTCTCTGCTATAACAATTCAACTCAGTGTTTTATCACAAAAGCAGACACAGGCAATCTGTAGGACATGGCTGTGTTTCCATAAAACTTTTTTATGAAAAGAGGGAATTGGCCAGATGTGGCTTGTGAACCATGATGTACCAATGCCTGTTTTAGGTGAGTATATTTTCATGTGTGGAAAAGCTCATTTTATTTCTTTTTCTGTGAACTGTTCATATCTTTATCTATTTATTGGTTCTCAGTCTTTTTCTTGGTGTTCTTTCTGAGTGTTCTTTATATACGGCCCTTTGTGGCTATTACTTAGTACAAATATTTTTTTATTTGTCTTCTAATTTTGTTTACAGTAATTTTTTCAATGCAGAAGTTTTGGGTGATAATTTAAATATGTATTTTTTCATTTAGCCAATATTACTTAAATGTGTAACTGCAAGTATTATAAGCCGTGCTGACTACTGGTATATAGTAATTGGCTAGATTTAAATCATTTCTCCTTTGAGCTTGATATGAAGTCGGTGTCATCTCAGCAGTGAGGAGACGTAGCCCTCCATAACTCAATTGATGCTACTAGGACGTTTGAGAAAATAATGTAGTTTCTCTTTTTTGTTACTCACTTTTATACTGTAAATCCTGTGGGCACTGAGGACCTTTGTGTCCATAGCTCCTAAGCATTGCCCAAGGCAATATAGACTCACAGTAAGATTTGTGGACTAAAGTAACCTTTTACTGAACTACACTTTGTGAAAATTTTTAATGGTTGGAATATTTCCTGCTCGAAACAGTTTGGTGAAAGAGAGTTTGGTGAAATTAGTACTCATACATGGCCAATGGAAAGAAAATCAATGTGCCACTTTTGAAAGACCACTTGGCAATGAGTATTAAGAGTTATAATGTGTATCCTGTTTGACACAGAGATTCCTTTATGAGAAGCCATTGTAAGGCAATAAACAACAAACAAGCTAAAAAGAAAGTAGCATTAAACACAAAAATATTCCTTCCTGGCTCCCTTGAGTCCCAGAGTGTGTTAGTGAGCTTTCCATTACTGTGGCAAAATACCTGACATAACAAACTTAGAGAGTGGAAAGGTTGCTTTTGGCTCACAGTTTCAAAAGTTTCAGTTTAGGGTTGCTTGTCCCTATTTTGGACTTGTGGCAGCACAATGCAAAATAGCTGGAGCGCATGGCAAAGGCCCATTCACTTCACTGTGGCCTGGAAGCAAAAGAGAGGAAAAGGGACTCGGAGTCCAACAGCCCCTTCAAGGCCATGCGCTCACTGACCTAACTTCCTTCTACTAGGTTCTGCCTCTTAAAGGTTCCACCACCTCCCAAAAGGGCCACGGACTGAGCCTCTGGGGAACATTCATGCAAACCGCAGCACAGGAGAGCTATAAAACTACAGGCACTTCCCAGTGCAGTGGGGAAGAGTGAGTGAGTGGAGCAGGGTGAGGACTAGGGAAATGGAAATTTCCTTGTGCAGTGCTTGTTGCTTAGGAGGTGGAGAGGAGAAGATGAAAGGGGTGAAATCAAGGAGTAGAGCTGGCCTGGTGAGAACAGACATTCTCCAGTTCTTCCTAAGGAAGAGCAAGTCAGGATGGAAGAAGGAGGGATGCTTCCTCCAACATTTCAGAAGGATAGAAGTGTTTTTGGGTGTTTTCCCATTCCCTTGGGGTGGGGCATTAAGCCTTATGAATTCAGAGAAGGCATTATGCTGAGCACTCTGATTCTGCCCAAGCCCCACCATTGTCTTTAAAGCCCATTTAAACACTTTATCCCTTCCACTCAATGTATTGGAAGAGTTGGGGACAAAAGAAAGCCTAGGAAGGGAAAATGTTACCTTTGCCTGGAGATCTGCTGACCTGGGCTGGGCTGGTTGGTGTTACTTTCTCCTGAATCGCCTACTGGGTATAATCTGACCTCCAGGAGTGCAAATGAAATTAGCCCCACGACCTCCATAGGACTTCCTCCTGCCCATGAAAACAATGACCCTGCAGGAAACAAGATATAGCAATACATTTATTTTTATTTATTTAGGGAAAACAAATGACAATAGCCCTCCCCACTCTGCTTCCTGGGTAATTAACAGCTGTCTGGATCTGGTCAAGACCAGGGTAGATCATTGGCCAAGAGGAAGTGACCTGCAGCAGAAAGCATCAGAGGAGAGAAAAACAGCCACCGTGCAGCTCCAGTTCTGATTTTTGCAGAAAAATGACGAAGAAGCTTGGTATAAATGACATTAGCTATGAAAATCTGCCATGAGGCTCCAGCTTGGGATCCAGTAAAGCCCAGTAAACTCCCTTGCCCTGTCTGGTTGTCTTGCTAGGCTTCTCTGAAATTGCGTAGATGGCCAGGTAAAAGAGGAAATGATCTGATCTGAGAGCCAGGTGGTGTAAACTAGTTAAACTGGGATGAGAATAACAGTTTCCAAAACAGAGTTCAGACGCTGTCTTCAAAGTTAGGCCTATGTAATAAGTGAGGTGAGGCTGGGATGGAAACATTAGGATGATTTGTTTTACTGACTTTAGTGTCAAATAGTTTTCCATCTTGGTGAAAACATGGACATGTCTCATGCCAGCCTCATCTTTTAGACAATAACAATATTTACCTCCTCTCCTGAACTGTGGTAATGGTTAAAGGTGTCTGACTAGCACAGAGTATTATCTCAAATCTTGGCAAAGATTCAATAAATAAAAGCCCTATCTATCTATCTATCTATCTATCTATCTGTCAACATTCTTAGGTCCCCGTGTTGAGGAAAAGTGTAGGCATGAAGAGATTCCATTTGTGGTGGGCTTGCTAAGTGTCCTAGTTACTCTTCTTGTTGTTGAGACAAAATACTGGGCATCCAAAGTTAAAAAGAGGAAAGGTTTATTTATCTCACAGTTTGTAGAGGTTTTGGTTCATAATTGGCTGGCTCCAAAGCAGGGTGGCATGGCAGGGGGGGTATGATAGAAGAGAAACAGTTCATGGTGGGCAAAAGGTAGCAAAGCAAGCAAGGGACCTTAGCAGCTTCTTTCTGCCCCTTTTATATTCTATCTGGGCTACTGGGATTAGGGCAGTGCCAAACTAATCAGTGGACTGATTCAGTAATCACCCACCCTTAATCTCAGCATCACACACTCTAGATCCAGCCACCTCTGAAAAAGCCCCCCTATGATTGCATGAGGCTTTGGGGGGACATCTGGACAGAAGCCATAACAGTAAGTGAAGGAGTTGCCCAAACTTTTCTGTATTGTCTGTTCAGGATTTATAGGTTTTCTGTAATTTTTACTTCATCTTTAAACATACCTCCTAAATCAAAGCACATTCAGGATAATCTTAAATAATCCTTTTCCTATGACAGTATTTTCACAATAACTTTCTGTAGAGATTTTTTTAGTACTCATAATGAAGTGAGTAAAAATGGGATAATGCAGGGTCCAAAAACACTTGCAGGGAAAGTAATCAAGTCTCCAAGAAATGGATATGAAATTATGGTGCTCCAGACTCATGCTATAGCAGAAACAACACCTTAGTGGATATTTGAACTCTCAATAAGTCTTAAAAGGCAGCCTATCCCAAGTTTATTTCTAACCTATCAATGTGGATTGGTTAAGTGAAGTTCTTCTAATGCTAAGCATTTATAAAAGAGGTTGGTTTATTGGGTAAGTTGGACGTTATAGTGTAACTGACCACCTTGATCCTCTTTCTTCCACTATAGGGTCCAAGTAGATTAACTCTTGGCTAGGATATTTTATTCTTTGAGTTTGGGGACTGATGACAAACAAAATATGGTGTCTCCTTAGCCATGGTAGGAAAGCTAAAGGACAAGAATTGGATCATCCACAGGAAATGCACAGTGGCTCTGCCTGCTGATTCACACTCCCTCTTCTTGGAGAATCCCTTTGCTGTCCATGTCCAGCTTCCTGTTGGTGTGTCTCCTTCAAGGGTGTTGTATCAGAAGTGGGCCTATCCCTCTCTCGGGTGCCTTTCATGCTAACTTAGAAAAGCTGTAGCTTCATTGTAATTGGATGAATTTCTTTAGTTCGATAAAGGAGGCAAAGCCTGCCCAGTCCAAGTGATCCAATTATTGGCGGAGGGGGAGCCTAGGGTCTACTGAGCAGCACAAACTTATCTCTAGTTTATATACTCAAAAACATACCTCCTAAATCAAAGCACATTCAGGATAATCTTAAATAATTCTTTTCCTATGACAGATTTTTCACAGTAGCTTTCCGTAGAGATTTTTTTAGTACTCATAATGAAGTGGTCCTTAATAGAAGTCTAAGAAAACTTGTTTAGAATATCTCATACTGTCAAAAGGGAAAATTAAATGTTTGTGAAGTTCAACACATGTCACTTTAAGCAGCATTATGTTAGCATAAGAGAGGATGGCTCAGTTTTATCAAAGGTTAATTATCCACTGGAAAAAATCCGGAGGCTTTGCTGGCAGTTCCAGCAAAAGACTCAGGTATAAATATGAAGAGGAAATATTTGTGAATTGAGAATGGATGATGAGGCCTTTAGCCTGTCTGGAGTAAAGGCTTTTGTGAAGGAGTTTGGGATATGATTAAAGAGGGAGATCAGAACCAGGCTTTTGAGGGCCTTGAAATTCCTCCTTTTAAAAAAAAAAAAAAAAATCCAATAATAAAAGTCACAATTTAAAATGTTGCATTGGTAGTCATGTGAAAAATCCAGTGGAGATGGAAGAACCTGGGATCCAATTGTCAAGCTAGGCAGCTGCAGTAATTGTCCGAGTATGGGGAAATGGCAGTGAGAATTGAGTGGAAGATAAAGAAGAATGAGTGAGATTAATTAATTCAGGAGATGGAGCAAAGATGACCCTGGGCCTAGGGCTTAGATGATTGGTAGATTGAAGGGATGCCTCAGACAGAAAAGAAACTGTTGAAAGAAAAGGAAAAAGAGGGGAATGTAAAGAGGGAAGAGTAGAGTAGAGGGGGGAAACTAGATGGATTGGGGTAAAAGAAGATGTGTTCAGTATGAGATATATTCTACATGCGGTTGGAAGTTACAAGGGAGTTTTTAAACATAAAATATTAAAATGTATAGGAAATGTGTCTCTTAAAGAGATGGATGACACCCCCTTAGTTTATGCATTAGTGGGTAAATATGACTTCTTGTAAGAATGAGGCATGATTCATTGAGAATTCTATTGCTAGTTTTCAGTTTTCATAAATGTAGTTGTTGAGTAAGTTTGTTCACATAAATACGTAGACAAGGACAAAAGGAGCTTTGTTATAATGAGGTCACTCAAGTCTTTGAGTTAAATTTGTGTTCTATGCCAAAAATCAGAGTGGTCTGTCATCCAAAATTATTTTTAATGATCTATCAGATGGCAACATGATTAGACCTCTTTTCTGTTTTGCTGGAAACCAAGAATTAGAAACAGAGTTGGAAAAGAATATATTGCCCAGTTATTAGAGGCAAAATTTGCCTTCTAACATTGACATTAATATTTTGAGTTATTTTGTTTGGTGACCAGTTTTTCACCCAGGGGCAGAACACTGAGATAGGGTTCAGGGTGTGGGAGGGAGCCAGCCTTTTGTGGAATGAGGGACAGGAACCTGTGGGGAGGGTGGGACAGGGGAAGGGCTGCAGCTGGGGTGTGAGGCAGGTGAGCATGACACTCAACCACAATGCCTCCTTAGATAGGTCCAATATAAGAAAGAACACGGAAAATGCCCACTGAAGGTCTGGAAATTGATTCCTATAAAACCATCTGTACCCGTTTGCCTCCAGCCATGTATTCCCACTGCGAAGACTGCTTATCTGGGGAAAAACAGCAAAGAGTCACTAAGGCCTTCAGACTCACAGAGATTCAGGCAGAGTCAGTGGCCTAAAAGTACGATGGGTAGTGTGGACAGAGGGAGGACCCTGACCAGCTGTCACCTCCAGTACAACGACCTTATTCCTGCAGTTGGTGGCAGAAAATTAATTCTGTTAGCAATTACGGGTGGACTTTTGCAGCAGTCAAGCCTATTTTAGAGCAAAAGAGCTCCTAGAGACTATGGATAAAGCAGACAAGCCAACACATGGCCCTTGGGAGAGGTGCTATCTAGATAAACAGCAGAAAGCATTTTTCCAGCAAGTGGATTTTCATTTTGTTTTATCTGAGTGAATTTTGCTTTTAAATTATCACTGAAACTAGAGCTTAATGAAGCCCACCCTGGAGCAACCCTTTCATTCCTTTCTGGTTTTCCATCCCCTGGTTTCTGAGTGGTCCTGTGCTCCTGGGCCTTCCCAGTGGTCCCTCCATCATCACAACCATTATTTCACTCAAATGCACTTGGATCTGATTACGGTTGTCCTGTGCCTATTTTTTCTATCAGACCTGGAGGTTCACTGAGGTAGGGATTGGCCTTAAGTCACAGTGTTATGGCTTGTATTTAGATGTCCCCCCAAAGCCTCATGCAGTCACAGGTGGGGCTTTTTCAGAGGTGGCTGGATCTAGAGTGTATGACACTGGGATTGATTCCTGGTGCAATGCCAGGCTCAAGGGCTCTAGGATTAAGGGTGTGAGTGCTACCTGCCATAAGTACCCTAAATAAGATATAAGGGTTAGAAAGAGCAGTAGTTGGGGCCGGTGAGATGGCTCAGCGGCGTAAGTGCCTGTCTGGCAAGCACGAGGGCCCAAGTTCGACTCCCGGATCCCACATATGGATAAAAGGGCCGGTGATATCGCTCAGTGGCACGGGCACCTGCTGGTGCACGAGGTCCTGAGGTCGACCCCCGGTACCCACAAAAAAAAAAAAAGAGCAGTAGTTGTTCCTTGTTTACTTTTGTTGTCTTCTGCCCACCATAAACTGGTTCTCCTCTGCAGTGCCTGTCTGCCATTCCTCCCTGCCTTGGAGCCAGCTGATTATGGACTGAAACCTCTACAAACTGTGAGCTAAATAAACCTTTCCTCCTTTAACTTTGGGTGTGTTGGGTATTTTGTCTCAGCAACGAGAACAGTAACTAAGACACTTGACTAATAAAGGAAAGAGTCCTCCTTCTACTTTATAAAAGAAAGACAAAGATTGGACTTAACCAAAACATGAGAGGCCATATCCAGGGCTTTATTTGTCCCAAGTCACATGTCCTGTATCAGAAAGCCTGAGTATTCTGAGTTTGCTCTAAAATCTAGGTGAGATTCAGGCCCATTCCAACCTGACATCAAATAGCAGGTCATCATGCACTTTGTGCGTATTAATTGCAATCAGGCAGGCATGAGCTAATCATAGATTAATGCAGATTGGTGCCAAATTCATGGGATGTCCAGGTCTTTGTTTCTTCAAAGGTGCTGCCTTCCCCATGGCCCCATGGCACCTGGCAGAGGGGTATGCCAATGGATAAGTAAGTGAGTCCTGAGAATGCCACTCTTTGTTTTCTCCGAAGTGAGTGTTTATGTGAATCATCGGCATTGATCCTCCCAACAGCCTCAGGGGATAGATGACACCCCGACATTGACACTGATCGCATACAAACACCAGGAAATAATGAGAAGGGATTGGACTTCAAAAGTGGGCAAATTTGGGTTTATTTGATTGATCCTTCCTAATTGCCATATGATCTGGGGAAGTTATAATACCTCTTCTTGTCCCTGGGTTTTATTTCATTGAAGATAATCAGAAAGGAAGAAAGGAGAAAATGTGGAAGGCAGAAAGGAGGAGAGAAAAAAGAAAAGGGGATTATCTTACAGCTTGGTTCTGATGATATAATGGAGTTGATGAAATAATTATATGCTATCAGTAAACACATGATTGAATCAACTTCAGTAGGCATATACTGTAATAGTACTACTATCCAATAATTTTTTTTAAAAACCTGTGTACACTATGCAATAATGGAAAAATGCTGTTGATCTAAATACACAGATCTTGAAATTTCTCTAAGAAATATATTTTTTTCAAGTTGAATCTTTTTCCCAGTTTTTATTTCTTATAAGTATATGTTTGCAGTGCATACCAGTAATCATTACATTTCTTGTGGGGAGTTGGTACATGTACATAACAAATCTTAATTCTTTTTTTAATCCCCTTCCCTTTCCTCCTCCTCCTCTCCCTCCACCTCTTGGTCCCCTTCCCTTTTACAAAAGATCTGTCTCCTTTTGTCTTATTAACCTTCTTTTATTTTGCTCTTTATTTATGTTTTGCATTTCTCACATAAAAGAAACCATGTTATATTTAAACTGGTGTGTCTGATTTATTTCACTTCACAGCATGGTCTCAAGGTGTACCCATTTTCCTATAAATAACTCAAATTTAGCCTTCTTTATGGCAGAGTAGTACTCCTTCACATATAAACACCACATTTTCTTTATCTGTTCATCTGTTGATGTACATATATGCCACTTCCAAGATTTAGCTATTATAAATTGTGCTACTATGACCATTCATGTGCTTGTATCATTGTAATATGATGTCTTTAACTCCTTTGGGAAGATACTTAGAAAGGGGAATAGCTGGGTCAAATGAAATTTCTATTTTTAGTTCTTTGAGGAATCTCCATACTGACTTCCATAGTGGTTATACTAGTTTACATTTTCACCAACAATATGGAAGGGTTCCTTTTTCCCCACCATCTTGCCAGCATTTGTTATTATTTGATTTCTTAATGATAGCTGTTCTTTCTGGAGTAAGATAGAGTCTCAATGTTATTTTAATCCTCATTTTTCTAATGGCCAGAGATGTTGAACATTTTTTCATGTATTTATTGGCCTTATATACTACTTCTGAGAAGTTTCTAAGAAATATTCTCATATTTAAAAAGCAAATGTGTATCATCTATGATCCCACTTATGTAAAACTAGAAAACAGTATACATTTTGATTCATACTTACAAGTGAGTATTTTGCTGATGTCCATCTTGAACCTGTCAGCTTGACCACGCCCTGTGACTCAGGTCAGGCATGTCCTCTGTTCTCACGCATTCCTAGGAAGGGACAACAGCTCACCCCAAACCTCTCATTCTACTGAGTCCATCTTACAGGGGTCACCACTGGGCTCACTAAGCATATTGCTCATCAAGAGAATAATTATATTTTTTCCCAAGGAAGAGCTCAAATTCTTCCTCCTCTTTCACTTAACTTGATGAGCTCATTCCTAAATGCCCACACTGGCTATAGATGTGTGATTGGCTGTGTAAGTTATCTGTTGCTATGTACAAACTACCCCAGAACATAGCTTAAACACGACATGCATTTACCTCTCAGTTTCTGTGATTCAGAAACGCGAGTGCGGCTTAGCTGTGTTCTGTGGCTCAAGGTCTCCCACCAGGCTGCTGCAAGGCCAGAGATCAAGGGATGATTCACTTCCAAGCTCATCCACATGGCTGTTTGCATCATTCAGGTCCTTGAAGGCTGTTGGCCGGAGGCCACTCTTAGATCCTTGCTACCTGGGCCTCTCTGTATGACCACTCTCATGGCCACTAGCTTCGTCTGAGTTAGCAAGTAAGAAAAGCCAGAGAGCTTGAGCCAGATAAAGTCACAGCCTTATGCAGCCTCATCTTAGAATCCCCCACTGCTTTTATCACATTCTGTTTCTTAGAAGTAAGTCCCTGGGTCCAGCCCTTAAGGGAAGAGGCCATTGGTTGCCCAAGGCTGTGGACATCAGGAGATGGGGGTCATCAAAATAATGATGTTTTGAAATTTGTCACGCAGGAGGGCGGCATTGGTACTCATCAGAGCTCGGGGCAGATAAGAGGTGTGGACAGGAGTCCTTCCCATTTGGTCTGCATGTGCAGTTGTCATCTCTCAAATGAGTTTTTCTTCCTCCTCCTCCAGAAAACCCTGAGCGAGCAGCCCTGTACTTTGTCTCCGGCGTGTGCGTCGGGCTGGTCGTGACCCTGGCTGCTCTGGTGATGAGGATCTCCTGCCACACAGATTGCAGGCGGGGTCCCCGCAGGAAGTTCCCGAAGGGCGGTGAGAACAGCAGTGACAGCAGCGACAGCGAGGAGGACAGCTCGGACACCACGTCGGACAGGTCAGTGCGGAGACACCGCCGCTTTGAGAGGACTTTGAACAAGAATGTGTTCACGTCGGCGGAGGAGCTGGAGCGCGCCCAGCGGCTGGAGGAGCGGGAGCGCATCATCAGGGAGATCTGGATGAATGGCCAGCCCGAGGTGCCCGGCACCCGCAGCCTGAACCGCTACTACTAGGGCGCAGCTGGACCCGTCCCCCAGGAACCCCTGGAGGCAGCCTGGAAAGGGGAGCGTCTGCAGGGGTGGTGGGCGCAAGGAGCTGAACCCAGCTCTGCTGATACTGTGGAGGCAGAGAAAAGCGGGCCCTGCCAGGTTTCTAGCCAAAACTTGTTTCTCCTTTTATTATCTGTGGAATAGAAGAAAAACCAAGTTGGTTCATCAACCTTTCCAGGTCTTGGAATGGTGCTGAAACCCCGTCTCCAACACTGCAGATGGAGATTTGGGAAATGGGACTATGGTTTCTCAATTTCTGAGGATCTCAGAAGTTTCTGCAGACTTCATTGCTATGTGTGATTCCTTTACAAAAGGAAAGATTCTCATAGCACGACAGCTGGAGATATCAGGGTGACCTTGACCCAGGAAATGCAGTTTTCTAAGTGACTCCATGCTGTGGAGGTGATTCTGATCTAGGTAGCATGATCCATGCTTGTTATTTAAGGCTAAATTTTTAAAAATTTTGTGTTGCAATGGCAACCTCTCCATTTTAACTGGCACCTCAGGGATTAAAATCCTATTTTTTAGTATAGTCCCCACCTCATTCATGAAAATGAATGGAATTATTGTGTTATGGGAGATGTGTCAGTGGACTAGAAAATGTCAATAATCTCAGAGGATGAAGGGTTTTTATTTTAAATAGTTTATGAAATATATATGGACATGCATATTTGAAAATGCTACATAAGAATAAAAGTTGTGTATCCTCCCCTTTTGGAGAAAAGAAAAGTTTATTATGATTGCAGATAATCATGATTTTAAACATTTTGTTTAAAATAAAAGTGGATTTCCAAGAAACAAATGGATAATGGGAGGTGAGAGCTAAAGTAAAAATAAATATGGGATAAAAAAATAAATGCTACATGAAATGTTTTTTGTTTGCTTATTTGTTTCATGTCTGTCTCTTTGCTTACACTTAGTTTAAATGACAGCCTTTATATATAGGTGGGTATAGGCTTTTGCCAGGCCCCTCAAGGATTAAAATGGAGAAATGCTTCCTGTGTGATTATGGGCTTCTCATTTTCTGTAGGTTATATGTTAAGTCTCAATACAGTTGAGTTATTGTTGGGCAGATAGAGGAATGGAAGACTTACCTAACGCTAAAGATAAGATGATGGCCCCCACATGGAGAGAGGGAGTTGGTAGAGAAGGAAGAGAGCCAAGACTGTGCCATAATAGAGATGACTTGAGGAAGAGGAAGCAGCATCCTCTAGATGGGTAAACAGGAACCACGAGCTGTTGGCTCCCTTCTCTTGCCGTAGGGTAGATTCCTTAGCCTATCTGGATGGTCTAGAGCCTTCCTATTGGGAGGCTCTCTCCTGCTCATTGATTTTGTCACTAGGCCTAAGATGATGATCAAAAGACTTCTTCCAAGGGGGTCTCTGCTCCTTAGCAATTCACTCTCAGTTACAGTGGTTTGCAGGGCTGCCTTAAGAGCCAAGCAGTCATAATCTCTGACTGACAAGGACGGCTGAAACCCTTGGTGGGTGGCATCATTTTGGCCAGTAATAAGTGTCAAAATCCTAATTTGCAATTCCCACCATTGTAATTTTAGTCCCGTAGCAACAATAGCAGGAATCATCCCATTCTCCTAGGCTTTAGACTGACATCATTTGTCTTGTTCTCTGCCTCTTAGAAAAGAGGTACAGTTGGGAGCTACTTCATCTCCGGGATGTATCCAAAGCTGATTGGAAGGAGGGATTATGACCTTTGCTAAGTGGCAGCTACAGTAGAGGAGGAGCTTGAGAGGGCTCTTGGGCACATGGGTTTCCCAGTCCCCTCTCCACTATCCTGATAACTTTTCTACTGAGTCCATGTTGATCTCATTATTAGAGTGGTGGAGATATTTATCTAAGCCACAAAATGTACTAGGTAACAGTTTAACCAGCTGCTTTACTTCATGTAATGAGAACTCCAGCTTTTCAACTTTCCCTATCATGACTCACCCAGTTTCACGTTTCAGGTTTATCACTGTACTCCCGGTTTTGTTTCTGTATAGTACATTTGCATCTGCAACAGAAAATTCACAAAACTCGAAAGACAGATTTGGATCTGACTTCAGGGATGATTGGGTTCAGGGGCTCAAATGCTGTCAAAAGTTGATCTTTCTCAGCTCTCAGCTCTGCTTTTTTCCCTGCCGCTGTTCTTATTTTCTTCTGCTGAAGATGAAACTACCACACTTATACCACTATTAGAGTATTGGGTTGTTGAGACACAATACCCGTACCCACAGTTTAAAGGGGGAAAGTTTATTTTGGCTCACAGTTTGAAGAGGTTTCAATTCATAGTCAGCTGGCTCCAAGGCAGGGCAGCATGGCACAGGGGCATGGCAGAGGAATAGCTGCTCACTTCACGGTGACCAGGAAGCAGAGAAGAAAGGGAAGAGCTGGGAGGAAGATAAACCCTTCTAGGCCATGCCCCCAGTTACCACTCTTCTGACCATCTCCTAACATCACATTTAGCTATAACACCCCCATAGCACAATCACCTTTCAAAAGCCCCACCTTTGAGCACATGAGGCTTTGGGGGGACATCCCAGTAACTACTAACCAAGCTCCCACACAGCACACAGGTTGTGTCTGTGCATAGTTGGCACAGTTTCACAGCTTATCTAGCTCAGAAGTCAGCAGGAGACAGAGACATCTTGAAAGGGATGCTTGTGGTGCAGTCTTCTTGGTCTTCCAGTGTCCTACAGAGAAACACCAGTGATAAGTCTGAGAAAACTTTAGATAGAAGTCCTCTACAGGTATGAGGAAGGCCCCATCAGCTTCCCTTGGGAACTTCCTCCTGAGCTGCCAGGCATGGGTGATCATCAACAATTCATGGCACATCTAAACCCACACAGGGGACTATTGCCATGTGGCAGGGAGCACACTGTAGGCATCTGTGGATTTACATCTCCCTAATACAAGGACACAAGAGGAACATAACACCTTGCTGCATGCTTCAGAGTATAAAATCACAGGGAAGAACAGTGTGGCCTGAGTCACGTAATGTGCCCATGCGTGCCAGTTATGGCCAAGATGTAGGCCTGGCTAAGATGAAAGTAGACATGGGATGCTGAGCAGACACTTGCAGCAGTCCCTACACCTGTCTATCCTACGGTTTTTCTGGGTTCTCTTATTCTGTTAGTTCCCTAACAAAGTCAGCTTAAAGGAGGAAAGATTTATTTTGGCTCACAGTTTCAGTGGCCTCAGTCTGCAGTCCGCCGGCTCCATTGCTTTTAGGATAGTAGTGAGGCAGAAACACCATGGCAGAAGGGCATGGCAGAGGAAGTTGTTCACAGCAGCCAGGAGGGAGGGAGAGAAGAAAGAAAGGAGGGAAAGAAAAAGAGAAAGAGAGAGAATAAGCTATCAGGCTTTCTCCTTCTATTTTATTCCATTCAGGCCCCCACCCTATTGGACGTTTCTGTCTACATTTATGGCAGGTCTCTCCCCACAGTTTACTGTTCCACATGCCAGTTGTCTCTAGAAATACTCTAACAGACATACCCAAAGTGTGTTTTACTAATTTCCTATGTGTTTCTCAGTCAAACGGGTTGACAATCAAGATTAACCATCACACCTACCATTTCTCTTGATATTTTTACTTTTCTCTTAATGTCCTCTACTTTCTTCCTCACTCTCTTCAATATGAACCCATCCTCTAGCCTGGAGCCACTGATCTTATTCCACACATCTTGAGGCACCTTATATAATGATTTGCTCTCCCTCTCTCTCTCTCTCTTTCTCTCTTTCACCCTCCCCCCAGTAAACTTTCAGACTCATATGGCCAACTGGCCCTCAACCACAGGAGAAGGTCTCCACAGAGGTATCTGGCAATTTCAAGAAGATGTTCTGGTTGTCACTGCTATGTGTGTGAGTTGCTCTTAGGTCTAGTGGCTAGAGGACAGAGATGCTACTAAACATTCTACAGCGCTGGACTTCATTTTCTAGCCACCATCACGCATGCCCCAGTAACGAGAGAAGAAATCTCCAAGTGATTCCAGTCCCCAGTCACCTGACTCTTCCCAATAGAAGTCCCAGACATCATAGAATACAGCCCTTTCCAATTTTTTAGTCAACAGGATCCAGGAGCAAGTAAATTGTTAGTGTTTTTACATCGCTTAAGTGTTAAGGTTATTTGTTAGACAACCAGACAACTCTCTGCTGTGGTTTCAATGTCCCCTCCAAACTTAGGTTGAAATTTAATTGCACTACCATTGTAAAATGGGACCTTTAAGAGATGGTTAAGTCGTGAGGCCTCTGTCCTCATGAATGGATTAACACCCTTACTCTGGAGGTGGGTTCCTGATAAAAAGAATGAGTCCAGTCCAATTTCTCTTTCTTGTGAGTACTTAGCTTTCTGCCATGTTATGACGCAGCAAGAGAGCCCTCACCAGATTTGGCCTATCCATTTGGGTTTCCCAGACTCTCGAACCACGAGTCCATTCAGTTCTATTGTTTATCCTTTACTCACTCAATCTGTGCCATTCTTTCATACCAGCGGAAAAGACTAAGACAATCCCTAAATCACACTCTCTTTTTCTGGGACTTGCTACTCTACCCATATTCCCTGTCAGTTAATGACAAGTTCAACATGGTTATCCAAGTCAGAAACCAGAGACCCTTCAAGACTCCTTCATATGTAGCTAATTACCAAATCTTCCCAATCTTTACTTCACGCATTTACTTCAGGCACTCTTGTTTGTCAACTTGACTGAATCGAGACACCTAGAAACTTGGTAACTCATACTTCCGGCTGTCTCTGTGAGGGTGTTTCCAGAGACAATTGGACGTGGGTCAGCAAACTGAGTGGGGAAAGCCCAACCCGAACATGGGTAGCACTGTCCAGTAGGCTGAGACCTCAGGTAGAACGAGAAATGGAAGAAGGGAAGCTCATTCACTGGTACATAGGCTTCAGTGGTGATTTTCTTGCTGCTGCCATCACCCGTGGGCATCAGACTCTAGATTCTTCAGCCTTTGAGTACAGACTTCCACCAGTGACTCTTCAGGGGCAACAGGCCTCAGCCTCAGCCTGGGGTTGCATCCTTCATCCCTCTGTCTTTCTTGGACTAAGCAGCTACTGGTTCCCCAGCTCTCTGGGCTTCAGATGGCCATTCAGCCTCTGATCATGTAAGCTAATCTAACAAATCCCCTCTTTGAATTATACACACAGACACACATGCAGCCACACATCCATCAAAGCCATCCTGAAAACAGCTGCCCAAATATCTGGATTCAATGCACAATTGCCTACGTAGCAATCCCTCTTTTAAACCCCTCAATTTCTTCACATTGCTTATTGAAAATGTCCGAAAGCCCCTAGACTGTATACCATTCTTCCCATGAATCACTCATGCTGGTTCTTCTGCCCCTCCTTGCCCATTCCTTTACTTCTAATCATATCAGTGGTTTACAGTTCCCTGCCATACTCTTTATTCTGATTATCATTTCTGCCTAAAATACTTCTCCCTCATTCTTTTTCTTTCACCTTTACTTTCACCCTTCTACCCATCATTAAGGCTCAAGATAAGTGTTTCCTAAGATTTATCCAGGTCACGCTAGGAGTGTCCTTTAGTTTCACATATCCTGTGCTCACTGCTCTCACCATAGTGTTGTGAGGTATTTATCTGTGCCTTAAAGGCAGAACGTCTGTTTCACTGTTTTGCCTAAGCTGATTATGAACTCATGATTCTTCTGCCTCAGCCTCCCAAGCAACAGGGACAACAGGTACTTGGCACTATGCCAAGTTATACTTTAAAGTTCTTATGCTTTGGTTGAAGTTACCTTATGTTCATAAAAGATTTTTGTCCATCTCCCTTTACAATAACACACATTTGATTCAAAGTCAGTGTGATCATTGCCTTTCCTCCCTGTATTACATATTGTTTATTTTACTTACACGTTACACACGACACTCCATTTTATTCTAGTATTCATTTACATGTACGCATATTTTGAATTCTGCTTGGTTGAAGTTAAGTGTGTCAGGCAATACCTCCCCATCATCGTAGCTGTCGCGAAAGCGTCAGCATCACTTTACCACAGTGGCAGGTCTGAAGAGCTAAACTTGCTCTTCTTAATCTTCTGCAGGCAAAGAAAAATTAGCCTCATTTCTTATGTCTTCCCTCCTCTTTTCAATCTATATTGTGATTGCACAAATAGAAATGTGGACTCTTCAAAAACTGTGACCAGATAAAGGGCGTTGATCTTCTCATTGTTTGGCAGCTTAAATAATCCTTCATATAGATCAGGATACATTATTGCTCTGCTCTAAATTTTGGACTGAACACTGTAAATACAGCCTTGTAGGTGACAGATGGTTTTGCCAGGTTTTCTTGAAAATCTGCACCATGACCTTGCTTTGTCAAATGTAGATTTGAAAATTTATGACTGTTTTTTAAAAAGTTTAAAAGTCATGGGTTGCTTTTTTACTCTGGAATAAGAATACCTTTCTTTTTTCAGATACAGTCAAATACTTCCATGGTGTTCCTATCATTTCTTGTACATTCCTGCTACATGTCATTTTGCTGCAGCTGTCTTTGTGTCCTAGAGTCTGAGCCTCTGACAGGTGTCCTATGTTTTATTTACCTCTGTATTTTCAGCATGCATGCAAAAACTGTCTGTCTCACAGTAATATCTCCTTAAATATTTTTGCTTTCTGTTTGTCTGTCTTTGTTTTCTGAGACAGGGTTTCACTGTTGCCCAGGTTGGCTTTGAACTCCTGGGCTCAAATTATCCTCCTGCCTCAACCTCCTGAGCTGAGACTACAGGTATGTACTACTGCATCCAGCGAAATGTGTTTTACTTAATAAAGGAATGAATAAAGCTTCAGAGAATGCAACCTGCTGCACTGTGTTATATCACAGAGTCCCAACCTCTGATTGTTTCTGTGACGAGGATGAATTCTCAAGTTTACGAATATTTGTTTTATCTGCTTTTGTTTATTCTTCCCCTTACCATTAACCATTTTCCTGTCTCTTTTTTTTATTGGTATATTTTAGATATACATAATGATAAGATTTATCACAGGGAATTTGCCTCTGTACATGATATATCTTACTTCTTTTTTTCCATTCCCCTCCCCTCCCTTCAACCCCTCTTCCCCTCCTTATTTACAAAAGCTTTGTTTCCTTCAATTCTCTTTTTTTCCCTTGTCCCTTCATTCCTGTCTCTTTCAACTTTAGAGTCTTTCCCATCTTCCTCTGCTTTAACTGAACCATGAACACTGGGTAGAGCTTTTGCTGCATTTTCTAATTTCGGTTCAGCATGGTAAGTTCTAAAATTTTCTTGCAGCTTTGAAGCCATGGGTTTTTCTTCTTGAACTATAATGGCTGTTTGTAACCTTACCGATAACCAATTTTCTAGTCCTTCAAGGGTTGAACAAATAAAAGGGAACTTCTAAAACTTAATTTCTGGTAGTGCTTCTGTGTCTCCAAAATAGCCACATTGTATATCTCTTATTACTCCTGCTTTCAAGCCTCATTCATCTGGTCTGAGACACTTGACCCTTAGACACATTTTATCTCCTTTTTATAGGAAAAACCATCACTCCGTGCCTGAGAGAAGAAACTACTATATGAAAGTCTCTTTTTCCAGCCATTGTTCCCATTTGGTTTTCTTTTTTTCAAGAGAGAGACTTGGGCTTTACTGCTGGCAACAGTGAAATTAAAAATGACTTTCACTTCCAGCTATCATATGAAAAATGCAAGGAGCCCCTCAGGCTCTAAGAAGAAAGATTTCTCTGGGCCCGAGGCCAGGACACATTCGGACTCAGAATTGTAAAGCCAGATCCATATAATAAAAAAGTGATTAAAAATTTCCCTTTATAATCCTAAAAGTTTGTGTCTATGGCTGTAGTCTCTGGCCTTTTTATGGAGAGTATGTGATGCCATATGCCTTGTATGACATCAAACGTGGCAAATATTTGAAAAGGCTACTCAGAACCATATCTCGATATTCCCAAGTGAATTTATTAAGTGAGAATAGTACCTTCTTGAATCAGAAATTTTGGTAGAAAAGAGATACATGGATAGAAACATATTTTCTCTTTAATATGCTATTTTCACTTTGTGGGTTAGTGAAAAGCCTATCCAGAACCCAGGCGAATTTTTCTGCCTTTTTGGATACTTCTTCCAGTGGGTGATTCCTCCTTAATATGTGTGGAAGAGTGACTAGGATATCCCTAAGTGACAAAGGCAAAATAAAGCTGAAGAGGTTTAGCTGAATAAAAAGAGCTTCTGAAGAAGTATTTCATAAGAAATAGAAGAACAAAATTCAACAGAATAGGCCAAATCCAGCTACTACCTTTTTTTTTTTTTTTTTTTTAACGTGGGTACCAGGAGTCAACCTCAGGACCCTGCGCTTGCCAGCAAGTTCTTGTGCCACAGAGCGACATCACCGGCCCTTTTTTTCCTTTATGTGGGTTCACGGGAGTCGAACTCAGGACCTCGCACTTGTCAAGCAGGCACTTATGGTGCTGAGCTTTCTCACTGGCCCTACCACCTTTTTATGTACTGCTTACAGCTAAAAATAGCTTTTACATTTTTAAATAGTTACATTGTAAATGGTTATCTAAGCACCTATATCATTTTAAATAATTATATAAGCACCTATCTTTGATTTTACCTTTTGGCCTACAAAGCCTAAAATATTTACTATACAGACATTTAGAGAAAAAGTTTGCTGATGCCTATTGTAGAGTAATGGTCTGAGGAGATCAGTAGAAACCAGACCAAGGCAAAACTTCATCTCCCCTCTCTCCAACTGTGACTAAGGAATAACGACGCCTCCCTCCTCTCAAAATGTTCATATTTGGGCGGGTAAGATGGCTCGGTGGCATAAGCGCCTGCCTGGCAAGCGCAAGGTCCTGAGTTCAACTCCCAGAACCCACATAGGAGAAAAGGGCCGGTGATATCGCTCAGCGGCACGGGCGCCTGCTGGCGCGTGAGGTCCTGAGGTCGACCCCCCGGTACCCACAAAAAAAAAAAGTTCATATTTGAATCCCTGGAATCTATGAGTATACCATATTATATGGCAAAAGAGTGTTTGCATATGTAATTTAGCTAAGGACGTTAGGGAGGTGATCAGATTATCTGGGTAGTCCTTACATGTAGGTGGCAGGATGGTAAGGGTCAGAGAAGGGAATATGGCAGCAGAAGCAGAGGTTGGAGTGATGTAGCCATGAGCTAAGGAATGCAGGCAGCTTTTGGAAGATGGAATAGGAAAAAAAAAAAAGATTCTCTTCTAGTGTCACAAGAAGTAATGCAGCCGGTGGACATCTTTATTTTAATTTCACAAGACTCAATTCAGACCCTGTAAGACAATAACCAACTTTAAGATGCTAAACTTAGGGTCATTTGTTACAGCAGCGTGGGGGCAGAAGAGAGCCCTGGGGAAGGTTAAAAGACCTGAACCCTTTTTAGAGGGTAGAAAATGCAGGCTCTGTGCGGCTATGAGCAACAAGCACTTTTCAAGCAGCTTTGAGGTTTAGAGCTAACAGTTCTCGGTTTTGACACCTGTGTCTGCAGGCAGCACTGACCTTCCTAGTGCGGATGGCCACCCCTACCCCAATTCCCCTATGAGCCTACAGGACCAAATCCCCAGCAACCATATCCAATCACTCGAGGGAGTAAAGACAAGACCCCTACCTATTCCCCATCCTATGGCAGAATGATGATCCAGCTGGAGGGGGAATATAGGGACAGTGGCACGGCTGATGTGGCAGACGGCTATAGAAATGACCTCTTGGTTACTGGAAATTGCCCTTTGTGAAACTTTCACAGGTATAGAACAGTATTCTTAGACACCCGCTTTCCTACACTGGAAACTTCCCAAAGCTCCATAAACCTTAGCCCACCCTAGCAACAACCTCAACCCAGCAACAAAGGCTAAGACCCGGATTGGCTTAAAACCACTATAAAAATGGACGGTGCAAGGACACCATCCCGAGAAGCTCACTTTCGAGCTCTGCTGAGCAAACTTGTTGCCCGACAGCTTTGTCCCAGCCTTTGCAATATTAAAAGTGAACCTCAGCTTCACACTACTTTTGTTGTCTGCGTTCCTTATTGTGGGTTGGAGGGATCTTCGGTTTTAAGTGAGCCTGGCTCCACTCATGCATTCCTACCCTGAGTGAGAGCAAGAACCCATGAAGCAAGGGGGGGTCACACCACAGGAGACCCCTAGGCCCCCCAGACCCCAGCTGTCACGCTGCAGCAGCGTTAGGAAACGAATACTGTTATGAGCTCTATGTTCTACGTGGGAGAAAAAACATAGGCTTCACCACCGTCTCCAAAAATATAGTGAGTTCTTCTCATAGGCGAGCTGGGTAAGAGGGAGAGGTAAGTTCAGAGTTTAGAACATACAGCTAATCACACAGAATGGTGGTTGTAGAAAGCACTTAATGCACCCAGGGAAGAACTCACTTTTGCATAGAGAAAAACTGCAGAGTGGAGCGTAGCTGAAAGCCAGGAGAGGTGGCTGACTGGGGGGACCTGGGAGGTGAGAGTTACATCGTGGGTGCCAACTTGCCTTCACACAGTCATCTAACTGAAACCTAATGGTGTCCTTATTAGCAGAAGGACAAGAAAGAAAGAGCCCTTCAACGTGTAAGTGTATACTGTATGTGAGCCACATAAACTGTGAGACTTCTTTCCAACCAGAATATTTTTCTCCACCTTCCTCTTAAATTCAGATGAATTATCCTCCCTCCAACCAAGAATCCATCAGTGCATAATATTTTTGTAATTTTCACATAGTGGTATCCTTGGCAACCAGTTATTTGTGGCAGATAAAACATTTATAATTTAAAATTATATCCCTTTCCAGAAATTGTTTACTAAAGAGACCAACATTTCTTAAGACAACGTCTCTCAAATTATGTCTCCAGATCACCAGTTATCACCCCTTGATAGAACAAAGTTTGGGAAATGCCTTACAAAAAGATTCTGAGTGCAGAATAGAGATTAAAATTGAAATTTGGAGTGAGTTCTTAATTTGTGTTATAGGTCTTGAGAGAGATTATAGCATGTAGAATACTTTTTTTAATTAAGCATGTAGAATTATTTAAGGCTTTCTTAGAAATTTTATTCTATAATAATAAACACCTTTGAATTATTAATGAATGGTATTGATAGAAAAGCATGAAAATCCAAATCTACTTTCAGAAATTCTCTCCAAATCCTTGAATAGGTTTTGAACTTTGTGATCTAACTTATATGTGGGTACAATGAACCACAATGCCCCTTTTTCCAAGCCACCATAACCAGGTCCTTGGGGTGATGGGGACATAAGCCTGACTTCTTTAGGGACCAGGAAAGCAGTAAGTGTTGCTAAAGGCTTCCTTAATGTGCAATATGTCCAACTCTCCCCTTTGCCTAACTAAACTGTGAAGGATTGTGAGATTACTGGTTTTCCCTGGTTAAGTATGAAACAGAGCTTTGAATTCAACTTAGATTATTTATTGTTTACCAAAGCCTTTTGTGGATAATCTCATAATTACAGAATTTTTTTGCTACTGGGAATTAAACTAAGGGCTTCATGTGTTAGGCAAGTACTCTACATTGAGCTACATTACAGCTCTTTTTAAATTTTCTTTTGAGACAAGGTTTTGCTTGGTTGTCCAGGCTAGCCTTGAACTTGTGATCATCCTGCCTCAGCCTCCTAAGTAGGTGGGATTACAGGCCTGCACCACCACATCTGGAAACAGAATCTTTTAAGACGGAAATGTACTCTCCCAGATTAGTAGAAAATGCCCATCTGATACAGCCTTTCAGTTCATTTGAAAAAATTTATGAAATTTTTGAAATATCTATAAGATTTTTTTTTTATCTTTTTGAAATATCTATAAGAGGTCCCGGGGTTGAGTCCAAAGAATGGCAAGGACACTGGCAGAGAACCAAGCAGTGATCCATCCATCTAGGAAGCAGCCAGAGAAAGTAAAGTGATTCTGGAGCAGAGAGTAGATCCTATTGGCGAGGCTATAAGGTACATTTGGAGGAATGGTGGGGAGTAAATCTGGAAAGGCGGGTTGGAGCTAGTTCCTGGAGGCTTGAACTTGGAGAAATAGCTAATAAGAGTGGCCACTTGTCCTTCGGCATGGAGAGCATGGAAGTCTTATGAAGCAGGGTCTTGTGAGCACTGTGCTTCAAAATAAGTTCATCTGGATTGGAAAGTGTAGTCTGGTGGAAAGGGATTTAGGTAGAAGACTTTTGCAATCTGACCACTGATTAAATGTTGATAAGGAACAATGAACAGGAGACTGCCATCAAAGACAACTGGTTGAAGCCTGAATTATTTACATTTGTAGTATCATTAAAATTATAGTTTATATCAATAACATCAGCGATGTTGGTTTTTAAAAGGTGGATTTTAGTTGACATCCATTGATTTTACCTATTTAGCTTACTTTTCCCCTTTACTCAGTTTTTCTACAGAGGGCTAAGCTCCCCATTTTCAGTTCATGTAATTAGAACTTATCCATAGCTTCCAAGGACTTAGACTTCAGTGATAAGCATTTAAGCATTTTTTTCACATTTCAGTCACATGATAGGTTACAGAATGATTAGTGTCCCAAGTGAGCACAATTAAATTCAGTTGTGGGATTTTGATAGAACTACTGAAAAGGACAGGTTCTCTCTTTCTTCTAGGCTTACTATGCCAGTGAAGACAAGCCTAGTGCTTAAGCACGCTACAATACAGAGGCACTGACATAGAAAGTCAACACACACACACACGGATGAGAAAAAGACAAGGACAGAGGCAGAGAGACAGAGACAGAGAGACAGAGAGAGAGTTAAATTCCAGATCTTGAGAGGTTGAGGCAAGAGGATTGTGAGTTTTAGGCCAGCCTGGGCGATATAGTAAGAACCTGTCTCAATACAAAATGAAACAAACAAAAAAAGAAAAAAGAAAAGAAAAGAAGACTGAGGGATGTACACAGAGTTTTTATTTATGAAAATAGATTTTATCCGAGAAAACCTGAAATCTGAGCGTGCATACAGGGCATAACAACACCCACCATTTAAAGCTCATAGTTAGGACTGACCAGCCTAGATAGCTGTAAGTGAATCATAAACCACTCAAGAGATGCTATAAACTCACACAAGTAAGCATCACAAAGAGATAGAAACACCATGTATTTGTGACAAGAGAAGACAACTGATCCTACATCACTAGCCTCTTAAATAATGAGTAAAAGCTGTTCCTACATTCATTCTCTGTTTTACATTTTCCACTTTGCTGCAAAAAAGATAGACATTTTCGGAACAGGATGCAAAGTGTGTTTATTATGCATGTTAACACTACCCAAATGTCAGTGAGGACCTGGAGTTCTGAATAGAGGATTGTTAACAGCACTGTAGAAAAGAATCAATGTTTGTCATGGGCAAAGAAAGGGAGAAGGGTCTCTCATTTTATTTAGGTATCTACTAAAATAATATGCTTCCCAGGGGCCTTTCTTCATTATTACTATTATTTTTGTGTGTGTGTGTGGGTACCGGGGGTCGACCTCAGGACCTAGTGCGCCAGCAGGCGCCCGTTCCGCTGAGCGATATCACCACCGGCCCTTTTCTCGATGTGGGTTCCGGGAGTCGAACTCAGGACCTCGTGCTTGCCAGGCAAGCACTTATGTCGCTGAGCCATCTCACCGGCCCTCCTCATTATTTTATCCAAAATTATTTTCTTGGTTTTTTTCATAACACATCCTTTTCATTCTGTGCAGAAGTACTGATATCCATTGAAAATTAAATTTTAGGAGCAGGCAAACAAGCCTGACTCTCCCTCCTTCCTTTCCTTCTCGGAGACTGTATTTGGAACAAAAATGATGGGACCACCCACAGAGCAGGAGATTTGGGACAACATATGTGTGTGTTCTTCGCTGGCTCTTCTACCTTAATGGAAGAGCTGTTTAAAAGAAATATAGTCTTGAGAGAGAGAGAGTTAGAGCAATGAATCATAACATTTAGTGACACTAATTTAATATTCAAAGGGTTTGGGAGGCACAACTGTCAAATGCAGGATGAGCGATGCTGGGTTTAGAAGCCTCTGTTAGGAATGAGCATGCATGCATTTACCAAGCAGTGGGACAGAAATACACAAAGGAAGATTTTGGTTGAGTTTATTTCATTGCTCAAAGGATTGGCGGCAGGATGTAGGAATCCCTGAGCTGAGTTCCACTTAATTCCCCACCTAACTGAATGCTTGACTTTTCTGGAGGGATCTGTTTTGGAAAGAGAGGTGACCCCAATTCCACTCAAGTGGCATGTGTCTTATGGTGGCCAAGATCTGGGAGAAGGGGAGACTTCAGTGCTAGGGAAAAGGAATGAGCATTAATCTTAAGAGGTCAGGGGAAGGGTGGGAGCCTCAGGCCAAGCCAGAAGTAGAAATCAAGGAGAATTGAAGGGGACACAGAGGCTCCACAGGTGTGTGGGTGTCTGTAGTGAATAGCAATAAAAATTGTCATGGAGATTGGGAAAAGGCAATAGGAGGAGCCAATTCCATGACAATGGGACTGCACTGGGGAAGAATTAAAGGCTTAGTGGGCAGGAGAAAATGGACACGTGTGTTTTATGTCATCATAATTCATATCTGCATAAAACTTCCCCCAAAGTTATGGCAGTTCTCAAGAATAGAAACAATTGCGCTACAGCTGTTAAAACAGAAATTTTTTTTTTTTTTAAACGAGAACAGGAAACAAAAATGACTCAGTTCCTAGGGAAATCTCACTATTTTAACTAGACATTGACTTTACCTCTGAAATTCCTAGTAGCCCAGGGGGGGGGAAAAGAATTTTGATATCCTGCAATCCAAGAAGAGAAAGCAGTGGGATGAAATGAAACTTTTCTGTTGCAAAGTAAGGAGAACTGAATCTGTCAGGAGGAAGCGATGGGAGGACCTTGCTGAAGGGAATCAGCATGTAGGAGCGAAGGAGGAAGTGGAGTGGGAAAGTGCCCAGGCCACAGGGCTCTGCTGCTGGACCTTGTTCTGCTCCTGAACTTGGCTCACCACACACTCATTTCTGTCCATACAAGTCTCAGCTCCTGTCTGTCTGTCTTTCTTCCACTGGTCTGGCTGCTGGTTGCACCATAGCATGTAAACCACTGTGGACCCCCCTTTCTGCATGCTGTATCTAGGCCCACTCTCTTTTTGATTTTCTGGCTTTTACTGTATGTTACATTGGGTGAGGCCACAGATCCTGGGAAAGTTTTGTATCTCCTGCTGAGACTGAAACACAAATCATCCCAGACTTCGCATCCTCATCTCCCTAGTCCACGGGCGATATCCTCCTCTTCTGTACACATCTTATCTCCCGTAGTTCCCAGGGTGGAACTCAGCCTGCCTGTCACCTTTCCTGTCCTCTGGGAGACTGTGTGGTTCCCATGCACCTAAGCAGTAAAGATGGGGTGCCACTCTTCCCCCTCTCTTCAGTGGCTTTCTGATTCCAATCCACAAATCCTGATATTGTTCTTACCACACTTTCTTGTAATACACTTTGCACTTTATTAAAATTGTGTACGTAGTCTGGCAATCTGTCTGCTGTTCCCCTCCTCTCCCAAGCATCAGAAACCATATGCTGAGAGGGCCACCTGTGCCTGACTGGTTTGTTGTGTCATCCACAGCGCTTGGCCCACTGGCTGCCACAGAGCAAGACCTCAAAAATCATTTCATTTATTTAATCAATATTTATTAAGTAACCACCAGGTGAGTGACACTGTGGTAAGAAGTTATAGCACATCAGTGAATTACAGAGACAAATCCCCTTGTCCTTGCAGAGCTCACTTTCTCAATGGTTTTGGTAAGGGAATGACTAAAGGTCAGGGAGGAAACAAGGAACAATCAATTAAGAAGCAATGAGAGGAGACAGGACAGGGCATTCCAGTCTTTTATTTCAAACTGGAATGCGACTGAGAGCATTTCAAGGAGTTTGAAAATCATGAGGCACCAGGCAAGGCCTCATTCCTGTGGGTGGTCCTCAGACCACACTTGGAGAAACTTTCCTCCCACAAACCACGCTTGGCTTCTGCGGGGGCGGGGAGGCTTGGGAGGAGAATATTGATGAATGGGATCAGGTTTCACATTCAGGTCAAAAACACTGACCTAGAGAGCACTGGGTTGTGAAACAGTTAAAAAATAAATAAATACGACACAAGCAGGTAAGGCCATCTTCTATCACAAGTGGAAAGGCTCTGGCTGCCTGCCTTTCGCCCTAAACTCCCAGAACTCCTGTCCTGAGGAATTAGCTGGCACCTGAACCACACAGCTGGTCCCCGCTGGCATAAACACCTGCATATAAGACAAGTCTCTCGGAGTCCCAGGAAAAAGGCCTGTGCCTTCTTCATGGAGAGGCCCCTGGTCCATACCAGTTTCTGGTTCAAATCTTCTGTTTCCCACCTTCACATATATGGCAGCTGGGAGAGAACCCGTCTCTTTTCCTGCTGCTCCCATTCTTTGGAACTTGAGGCCTGTGGCTGAGTGGCCTGGAGGTACCATTTTTCCCTCGCCCTCTCTACCCCACACAACTTCCCCAACTCGCCCTCCATCCCCCACTTGATTTTTGGAGAGAACACACCATGGATATTAGGGAGCGACCACTCCCCTTGGCCCCAGCCAGCCCCTGCCTTGGCATCTGAACACTGAATGTCAGCATCCCTGAGCTTGGCTTAAATAAGCTATACCTGTTCCCATCCCTGTGGGATGACTTTGCCCACCCCCACCCAATGGTCTAATGTCCATAACACAAGCACACTGGTGGTCCATCTGCTCCTGGACTCTCAATCCCACATATCCCTTGCTTCTGGCCTCTCTTCTTCCAAGGTGCTGTGGTTTGAATGTAGCCCTTCCAAAGAGTTCAGGTGTGGTCCCCAGTGATAGTGGCTAGGCCTTGATAGCTCCTCCTTCAAAAATGGAATGAAGCCCCTTATAAAATGCTCTGTACCCAGGGCTCTTCTGTAATTTATTAGATGAGGGCACAGTATTAGCACTCCCCCACCTCCAGATGATGCTGTCCTCCCCAGACAACGAGACCTGCTGTACATCAATCCTGGACCTCCCGGCCTCCAGAACGGTGAGAAAGTGTTTCTGCTTTTTAAAAACTACCCTGTCTCAGGCATTCTGTTATAGCAGCACAAACAGAAAAAGACACAAAACTTTATACTGAACCCTGTGGAAGCACTATTTTAAGGTAAAAACAAATTATCTACTTCTTGCTCCACA
This sequence comes from Erethizon dorsatum, assembly GCA_028451465.1. Classification (NCBI taxonomy): domain Eukaryota; kingdom Metazoa; phylum Chordata; class Mammalia; order Rodentia; family Erethizontidae; genus Erethizon; species Erethizon dorsatum. Next base: position 23,367,475 of record CM051824.1, read on the forward strand.
TCCTCTAGTAATAGAAACCCTACTTCTTACTGGGTTGTGGAGGGGTTGCTCCTTTCTGTAGCCCTCTGGGCTGGAGGTGGCCCCTTCACCCAAGTCACACAAAGCACAGGACCAGGTGGAGTCTGAATTCTCCGAACTCCTCGTTGGTACTTCAAAAACGTTCTCCAACCTTGCACTAAGAATCCCATCTTTATTGAGGTGTGCCATCTGGCTACCCACTGGTCTAGAGAAAGCCAGCTTCCTCTCTGTTCCAACATATGGGTCACTGATTAAATCCAAAAATTACCCAAGTATGCAGACTGGTCCTTCTAAAAACCCTTCCTCTCCAGTGCTGCCGCATAATCTTTTTGACCAGTACTGGCTAGGTCTTCTTCCATCAACCTCCCTTTCCTCTCTCCCTCCTTCAGGTTTGCTACAGGATAGAACATCTGAAAGAAAACAAAAGCTGACTCTCGCAAGATGAGAAAAGCCAAAGTACACAGTCCTGCAGAGAGTCCTGCTCTCTTCAGAAAAAGCTATGAGGAAAAAACAAGAATAAGAAAAACTAATATGAAAGTGCTATTTTTAAAATCCCTCCTTACTACTTTTCCTTTCACATCATCTCAAAAGTTTGCTGTTGCTCTCCCTCTGGTCAGAGGCAGAGAAGATCCCTTGCATTTTTTCCATTTTCTTAGGTTAGGTTTATTCTTCTAACATCTTGTATACATCTTTTTGATAGACTACAGTTAACGGCATTAGGAAATTCCAGGTAGGTGTTCTCTCTTCTACCCACAGCAGTTCTGAATTGTATTAGTGAGACCCATTAGAAACATCTATGCGGTGGGTACAGGACCCAGAATTTCAGGGTAAAGTAAGACAGGGAAAAGGAGCCAGCAGGCAACTGTCCTGAAGGGAACCTTGCCCACTGAGGGTGACCATGATTGTTCAGTACATCCCTAGCTTTGGTGCTGAAACCCCTCAGTCCCAGTCATATTGAACGGTTAGTCACCTTGCACCTGGGATCTCTACGAAAACATTAAAACATTCATGTCCAGAAGCCCTCTAGAGACATTGTATTTTCCCTGTTCTGGGTAGAGACTGGACATTAGCATCATTTAAAAGTTCTCTCGGGTAGTTCTGATTCTCAGCGAGGGTTTAAAACTAGCTGGTACAAGATAATCACCTTGAATCAGGCCTGCGACAAAAGAATTCTATTAGGATATGACAAGAGATATATTTCTGCTAGATTTCTTAGCCTGACCCCAATTTCTCAGAGCCCTTTAGAAAATGAAGGCTCTTATGGTTTAATACGCTTCCAACCCTCAAAAGATAAAAAAGAGGCAAACAAGGAAATACAAAGATCTAATTAGATCAAATATCTGAAAATGTCACAGAGATGCACTATCATTGTACTTAGACAATTCCCCAGAAAATTAGATACGAAGAGTATCTTGCAGCCATGGCCCTTACCCAATATTACCTTATTCCTTAAGAATCTAATGCCAGCGGGTTAATTCAAACCGAAAGGGCATCGGCCAGGCTCAGCTGTGCCCAGTGATGTGCACGCTGGCTGCAGCACACTCAGCCTTGGGTTCACATTTCCACTGTATTCCGACTGCTCTCAGTACAGGGCAAAGTAAATTCAGCAACACTTGGCTAAATCAAGGATGCTTTTGAAGCAGAAAAATCAAGCTAAATACAAAAGGGGAAAAAAAAATTTGAAGAGCAGAAAATGCAAAAAAAATTCCTTCATTATTTCTCAATAATTTTTACTTATTTTGGATAGTGATTTTTTCTAATTTTCAGCTTATCCTCTTAGGAACCAGCATGAGGGATCAGGAAAAGACATACACTTTGGTACGTCCCATTCAGAAAATGGGAACCTTCTGGAGTCCCAGTAGCCAATATCCAGAGCTACAAATCACGTAGTTTGGGCAGGTCACTAATCCAGTCTTTCTTTACCTGGCATTGTCCTTTCTGTGTTCATGGTCACTTCATTGTCAGGCTGCTAGGAAGAACCCTGGAAAGGATGGTCCAGATCCTGGGTCCAGCCTTCTCTTATACTCAATAGAAGACAACTGTCTACTTTGACCCAGTCACAAGAAGGGACTGGCCACAAGCTGTATATGAGGCTAGAAATTCATTAAATTATGGTATGAAGGTAGGTGATGTCAGATATCTGAGGATTTAAATTTAGTATATAAGACTTTGGTACTCAGTCATAAGTTGCTGTTTAAAATAGCATAACTGTTAGAGGTCTGTTCTTATTTCAAGATTCCCTGGATCCAAGCACCAGAATATCTTGGAAAGTAAAACATGGATTCTGTGTCCACAGTTCTACAGATTTCCAGTCAATAATCTGATACTGATACCCAAGAACGTCCATTTTCCAAAGCCCCATAGCTGATTTTTGTCCATTGGCTCTGTAGGCTTAACGTGTAGCCTTTTTACTCAGTCATCTCTCTCTTCGAGAAGATTAAAAGACCACACGCTAATGTGTTATAAACTGATGTGACTCTAAAGAAAAGGTGATAGCTCAGGGACCTTCAGTTTTCAGATAAAATACTTATTGAAGGCTATTGTTACTGCTCTTCTGAATTTCTTTCATGTCTAGGTCTTCATTTGTGTAATTAGCCCTCTGACCTTACCAGGTGAGCCCCTGGATCCACTCCCCATAGCTTACCTCCTCAGGCACAAGAGCCAAAGGTTCTTTGTTGCTAGGGAACCATATCATTAATCTTCCAAACTGGGGCATCTTTGAAAGTCAAAGGGTGTACTACGTATTAATAATCACACCAGGCAATAGGCATAAATTGGGAACGTCTGTGGGCATAAATTGGGAACGTCTGTGGTGTGATTAATAATCACACCAGGCAATAGGCATAAATTGGGAACGTCTGTGGATGTACAAGGGGTGATCAAAAAGTACAAACCAGGATGTACAAGGGGTGATCCAAAAGTACAGGGCATACTTACAATTAAAAAAATTATTACAGTAAAAATACACTGTCATTAACCCTCCTCAAAATACTCCCTCTCACTTTGAACATATTATCCCATTGTTCTTGGCACTTTCTAAAGCAGTTCCGGAAGTCCTCTTCTTACAGATGCACTGGCTCTGGCTGGATCATGGACTCTGGCTCTTCCCCAAAGTCAAGACGATCACTGAAGATAAATGCTCCGTACGGATTCAGGACATCGGTACAGTCATGATAGTGCAACTGCAGACACTCACCAAAGACTTCTAGAGCTGCTTCAGAAAGGGGCAAGAACTATGGCATAAGTACATTTGAAGTGAGGGGGAGTATTTTAAGGGGAATTAATGGCAATCTGTCTTTTTCTATAACACATTGTTTGAATTTAAATATTCACCATATATATTTGATCACACTACGTATGTTGACACCATTGTTTCTTTCTAAGCATTGACCAGAGGCCCCCTGTTCCTTGAATCTATTAAATAGTGTCTTAGTTACTTTCTTATTCCTAGGACAAAGCACTGACACCCGAAACTTTAAGTTGTGGAGAGGTTTATTTTGCCTCATGGATTGTAGCGGATTCAGTCCATAATCCACTGACTTCAAGGCAGTCAGGACATAGTGTAAGGATCTGGCAGAGGAAAGTTGCTCACATCATGGTGCCCAGGAAACAGAGCAAGGAGAGCAGCAGGTAGGGAGATACATGCTTCCACATCACTCCTCCAGTACCCGGCCTCTTTCCACCAGACCCCACCTAACAGCATATTCAGCTAAGAATTCATCAAGGTATTGATCCACTCATAAGTATAGTGCCCTCATGATCCAATCACCTTCCAAAAGCCCAACCCCTGAACACATGAGTCTTCTGGGGAACATTCCAGATCCAAATGATAACAAATGGTAGCAAAATCTATCTGAAATTTTCTTCTCACCATCTGCTACAAGAGCTTTGATTATTGAAGTTTTGTGATCTGACAAACCCTGTTTTTTTTTAAATCCTCTTCATTATAACATATTTCACTCATACTGATAAGTATACAAAATTACATTACAAATAACACCTGACCTTATTAGATATCTAACAGATACAGGTAGGACTCATTCTATTCCATTTCCATTCCCATCCTTTCTTCTCTTGCCAGAGAATCACCATCTTGAATTATCATTGTTGAATTTATTACTCCCTTGTATATTTTTATACTTTACTACATACACACAAATCATAACTGTCTAATGACAGTTATGACATTGTTCTCTTTGCTTTGAACTGTATATATTCTGCAACTTATCTTTTCTCATTAACATATTGTCAGAGATTTACTCATACTAGTATTCACTTTAAAAAAGGCATAAAAGTCCTCTGTAATTGACCACAACTTACTCATCTATTCTATTTATGTTTATCCAACTATTTGCTGTCACAAACAATACTAATATGAGAATTCTATATATCTTCTTTTGAAGCATGTATGAAAGTTTCTCTAGGGTTGAATTTAGAGTTGTACATTCATGACTCTTCAGTCTTATGAAATATTGCTAAATTTCTCTCTAAAATGATTATATCAGCATACACCCTCAACATCTGCAGAGAAAGCTTGATTTAATCAGCCATGTTAATCTTGTCATTCTGCTATATGAAATGTTATTGTTATTTTAAATTGGATTTCCCTGACTACTAGTGATTTCAGCATCTTTTCACACATTTGTTAGCAACCTAGGCCTCTTCTGTGAGTTACACATTCATATTTGCCTTTTTTTCTTACTGGGTTGTTTTGTTCTGATTGATTCGACTGATTTATGGTAGTTGTTTACAAATTCTGGATACAATCTTTTGTTGGTTATATGCTTTGTAAATCCCCTGGTCCAAGGCCTGAATTGCAATTTCATTCATGGTGTGTCTTGTTGAATAAAGTTGTTTGTGTTTTTGTTTAGAGAAGTCAGATTTATCAGTCTTTCCCCTTATTATAGTCCACACTTTCTTCTGTCTTGTTGAAGGAATGCTACCCAATCTAGAATCAAACTACTATCCTGTATTTCTTCTAAATGTTTAAAAGTTTTGCTCTTCATACTTTACTTATATTAGAATTGATTTTTATTGATGAATGAGTAAGGGGTCTAATTTCGCTTTTTTCCTAGGGAGAACCATTTGTTCCATAATCATTTATTGAATATTCAATCTATTCTCCCACCTCTCTTCAGGGTCATCTGTCTTACTTATCTGGTATGCCTTATAATTTTAATTCATTGCATTGTCATATTTGTCCATCCTTGCACCTTTAGAACAATTTTAATTAGCATAACTTTACAACGAGTTCTGTAATATGGTAGATAAACATCCTTTCTTCTTCAATACTGTTTCAGCACTTCTTGGCGCTGGTCTCTTCTTTATGCAGCTCACTGAGAATAAATGTATGGGTGAAGGTGCCTCCGTCCGGTCACCCGTGGTGTAGAATTTCCACTTTTTCCTCAGGAAACTTCTGGTATTGCTTGTGACGCATGACCACAAACACACTGACCAAACTGGAGAGTCAGTATCAACTCATACGTAGATATGAAGCTTCATTTTCTCCTCCTCCTCCTCCTCCTGCTCCTTCTGCTCCTCCTGCTCCTCCTCTGCTTTCTCCTCCTCCTCCCTCTTCTCAGTGCTGGGGATTAAACCTGATAAGCGCTCTTCCACTGCGTCACACTGCCAGCCCTATAGTTGTTTTTTGTTTGTTTGTTTGTTTGTTTTGTTTCTTTTTTTTTTCTTTTTTTGAGTAAAAATATTATAGAAAGCAGCTCTACTATTTTTGTGCTAAACCTTAGTGGACTAACTTATCTTTCCCCAGAGGGGAAGGCCACATTTTGAAGACATCTTGCCCACGTACATGGAATGCTTCTAAAATAATAGATTCTTTGCCTAACTAAGTGACCAAATCACAACTTCTGGCCATACAGACTGAAATTTTTAATTTTAGTCAGTACCCTAGATAATTCTGCCATACTTCCAAGATTAGGAACCACAGTACCGGGTAGTTTGACTTACACTTAGTTTCACTGTGGTAGAGTAAAAGTAGATTTTCTGGCCCTGGGTGGTGCTAGCCCCTCCCCTCCATCTCATCACCGCTACCTTCCTCATTTCCAAGGAAGATGGGGCGAGGCACACCATGACTCTAAGCCAAATCCTGCCTGCCTGTCTTTGTGGCCTCTCTGAATTGAGACTGGTTGTGTAATTTTAAATGGTCCACGCAAGTCAAAAGAAGAATAATATTTTCAAACATATGAAAATTATTTGTAATTCTGATTTCAGTGCTCATAAAGTTTTATATCCATTCAAAAAATAAGGCACAAATGATTCAAAAACCTAAAATATTTACAACCTTTGCAGTCACAGTTTGCAAACCCTTCATCTAGAGTAGCCAATAAGGAAGTTATTTTGCCCCAGAGCAAAGATAGTACTTTCAAGGGGGTCCAGTGCAAGCAGTCAGTTCTCTCCTACGATTCTCTGGCACCTCCTCTAGCTCTCCAATAAACTCCTTGGGACTCAGAGGATCTGGGGTCAGAGCTATGTTAAGATCTTTGCAGGCCTTGGCCCCTGCAACTTTAAGATATCAAACTTTATTAAAATGTATTACATACCTAATAAATGTGATTTACATGCAACTGTAAGAGTTGAGTGAAAGTGCAGTTTCCTACCTGACAAAATGTTACATTTCATAGATATTGAAATCAGTGATGCACTATTTGATATAGGGGAAAATATAACTCCCTACCTGCTAGATGTCAGATACGCCGAGTTCATGTTCTCCAAAATCGAAGAATGAATTCTAAGAAACAAAGGAGGTAAAGAGTAGGAAAATTCATTGAGAGAGATAGCTGCTGAGAGACAGGAAGGGACCCAAATGTGGGTTGCCAACAAGCCCACTTCTCAGAGGAAATTTTTTGGACCAAAATCACGATATGGGTACAACGTGGGTCAAAACTATGATCAACCAATAAGATGACAAGTATAGCCACTAAGGTAATATTGATCCAGTGGGGAAGCAGGTCACGCAGCAATTGTACATGGAAAGAACTATGACCTTTTAAGGAAGAGATGGATTACACACACTTGGGTGACTGAAGTCTCTATCTAGACCAGGTGATACCAAGTGTAGTATAATCTTTAAGTTATTACTTATCCCTTGGGGAGGCATGTAGGCCTAGTCATTTCATCTTTATCTTGAGGCCTGGCCTTCGGCAGATGCGCCTCCAGCCACGCTGTAATGTGTTCTCATCTTCTGCACTGACTCCCTCGAGGGCCCATCCCTATCTGACTGCCTAACTTAGCTGTCTATGATATATTTAAAGAAGTATCCTTGCTTACGGACCCAGAATTAAGGTCTCAGGAAGAGAACATTTGGGTTTATGTCCTGGCCTTACCATTTACTAGCAGAATTATTAACTACTATGTCCCTTAATTTCCCCAGCTGTAACACACAGATGGAAATAACAGTACCAGAGGGATGTTGAACAACAAATAAGTTAGAAGCTCTCAACACAGAGCCCGGGGTATGGCAAGTGTTACATATGTATTTTTCTTTGCCTGTTTTAAAGCCTATATAATATTTTTATTTGTCCTTAAACATTTTTTTCATAAACAAAAGACCATGAGGCTTCAGGCACTCTGTGTGCAGCTGCTAAGGCTCAGACAAACTCTGCTTCAGTTTTAGAAGGCAATAATCTCTCTGCTCTTCTGAAAGTGTATTCTCCTTTGGTCACTTTCTCTCCTTTTTTGTTTTTTGTTTTTGCTTATCTGCATTTACCATCAGAAAAGCAAGACCAAGAATGTTGAAACTGGGGCTTAAACCATTTTGTGAAAGGATTAAGAAAGCCACCAGCTTGTTTTTGTTCTAAACCATGGTTTGGCTCACCCTGAGGTTAGCTTAATTTATCAGGAGACCATGTCAAAGAAGCCTTATCATTGGGGTAAAAAAGACCCTGCATTTCTTGGGTCCCTTATTCTTTCAGGATATTTTGTTCTGTACTTTCTGTAGGTTTAGAATCCCAAACTCTGGTTGAGATGTTATCACTCAAAATGTTTGTTCAAAGGATATATTCTACAGCAAAACAATGGAATTGACTATCACCACCACTGCAGATAGAAATCCTCTAAATCTTCTAAACTAGCTTGAACTGCTTAGGATTGAGACCTGGGTCCTTCATGGGACATTCTACCCTCCCGCTGGGCTGTGTGTTTCTATCTTTCTACAACCCAGCAGGTCTGGACTGAGGAGAACTTTGTAAGTAAGGGTTTGGCGCTATTCTCCTTTTATGTCTGTTATTGTAGGTAGATTTCAAACCACTAATAACTCTATGACTTTACATAAAACCATTTGCAACCTCTATTATTATTTTTTCTCTATAAATCTCATCCTCAGTAGGTATTAAGTTTGTGTTTTGTTTTGTTTTTCGTAAGCAGGTGAAAGTCCTCCCTCTAGTGGCCAGACCTACAACTGCTGCCTGAATTTGGGATGAAGGAATCTAGTTTTCATGTTTTATATTGAAGAAGAAAATGTTTACATCTTTGGTTTAAAAAAAGGCTCTGCGATACAGCTGATACACTTGATATTTCCCTAGAATGAATTGTAAACTAAAATCTTCCCTTTTCTTCTTTACTTTATCCTTTGCCGAAGTGGTCGGCTAAATGTTGCCATGGCCCACCGTGGTAATAACCGTTCAGTATCATGATATTGTCAACTTTCATCCAGCACTGATGTAAAAAATTGATGAAGAGCCACCACGCAGGGCTACAGTTCCCTTAACTTGCTTTGCTAATGGGGAAGTTTATTCTAAAGCCAGTTTAACGGTAGATTCAGGTTATGCAGTTTCAGCACAGATGAGTGCTGATTTCCATAGCTTCCTAATGCAAGGTTGCCTTTCTAATGCCTTGTTGGATAAGCAATTCGGTAGCCTTTCTTCAGCTTTTTCTCTCTATCCCATGGTTCTTAATAAACAGGGTTTGGCCAGGAAGTGAAACAGTATGTTCATGGGTTGAGAGGTAGGAGCTAGTGGGTATATTGTGACCATTTTCCATGAACTCAGAGTAACTAGAGTATGGGGATGCGGAACAAATGATAGTGGAGAGGTCAGGTGGACTTAGGTTGAATAAGTGTTGTACACGGAGTCTAGACTTTATTTTGACATAAAGGATCATAATCTTAAGAGTGTACAGAAAACAAGTAGATATATAAGCGGCTGAAACAGCTGGGTAGGGACAAGAAAGAATTTGGCCCATTGAAAGACGGCAACCACAATTTTACTCAGCCATAGGTGAATGCCTTTTTTCAAGTAAATCCGTACTTTCACATTTTGGCAATTAATTTTTAAAACCCCTAAGCTTAGACCATCTTCTTTTTTAAGTATAAAAACGTTTGAAAATATTGATAAAAAGCTGTTACAGAACTGTTGTTTGAGGGGGAATGCACAGTTGTAATTACAGAATAAAACAAGACTGAAAATAAACGGAGCAATTACATACACCTCTGAGGAATAGGAAACACCCAGAATCTTCCTGATGTGAGGAAATTACTTCCTCTAAGATAGAAGGGTGGGGTGAGAGCAGTCCTTGCACAATATAGTAGAGGAACAAGCTGGCATTTGGGTTTTTTGCTTGTTTGTTTCAGGGCTGAGCAATGAACCCCAATCCTCACCCCTACTGGGTCAGGGCTGTACCACTCAGCTACATCCCAGACCCCATCCAGTTCCTTTTGATCCTACTACTGCAGTTATCGTGCAATCAGGAGCATAGCAACTACCACTGAAAACACAGGAATTCACGGACAAGTCAGACCTTCTACAAATCCAATCTACAAAGGAGAGGAGTCAGAGAATCAGAGAATGTTACCAAGCAAGACAGTCTACGTTAGCTATCTAACATTCACACTCCATTTCGTGTGAAAATCCTAAGCATATTTCATCTAGATTGGGCACAGAAATGTGTGGGAACCCACACCTCTAAGAAAAGGGAATACAACTGGTTCTGAAGACAGTCTAAGAAGCAGAGCACTGGGCTGCAAGTCCCTCCGCAGAACCCATGCACTTCTGTCTCCCTGCAGTGTTAGACTACCTTCTGAGACAGGTTAGCAAGCTATGAAACCCAAAAGTGATGGGGTTGTGGGCTAAGATTTGGTTGATGAACATTTACCCATCTCTGCTGTTTTATCTCTGGAGTCATCATTAGCTAATTAGCTCTCTTACTGGAAAATTTTAAGAATTATGAGGGTTGAGCTCCTAGCCTGACAAAAGACTGTTCAGCCTGTGTACAAAGTGCCATGCCTAACTCTTAGAAGTAAAGCTAGTATTTTTGACCAAACTCTTTTTAATCTGACTGTAAACCAGTGACTGTACATAGTACATGCTAAATTAATGCAAAGTGTTTCAATTCCTTTCATAGAAAATAGTCTTTTTGATTAGGAAAAAACGCTATGCCCTATAATACTGATGATAGATGGCTTTATTATAGGGTGATAAAAACAAGTTAGCTCGTGGTTCATCTGATTGTATGCCATGAGGGGATGCTGAAACCTATCATTTTTATGTGGAAGGAGTGAATCCTGATGAGAAATTCCAGAACATGATACCTCTGCAAGATTTTGGGTATAGCTTAGCATTAGAGTACTAAATTCCAGAGTACTACTAAATGCACAAAAGAAGGCAAAGGTACCAGGGAAGGTGAAAAGATTGTTCTTTGTAAAAGGAAGTTCCATTAACACAGAGTGGCAGATGCCATGGATGGGAAGGTGCAGGATGTTTTGGAAGCTGTTAGAAGGGCTGACAGATGGGGCTCCCTGAAGGTGTTTTGTGAAAGCAATGCCTATGCTGATAATTATAGGATGAGTAGTACTCCAGAAGAAGGTACTTTTTGTAAAGTAAATAAAAATGGGACAGGCAGGGGTGTGTACCAAGAAAGAAGAATATACTCAAGGCCCAGAAGGCAAAAGTGAACTTAGTGTGCCCCCAGAATGGAAAGAAGTTTATTCTGGCTGGAGTTCAGAGTACAGAAGGAAAATGATAATATCAGAAGCTGGAGCTATAGAGAATAGATCCTGCAGGGCCTTGAAAATGATGTTAAGGAGTTTGGATATTATTACAAAATAAAGGGAAACCATAGAATAGTAATCAAGAAACTCATCAAGGAACACACACGATTGCACTTCCATTTTGGAAAGGTCGCTTTGTGGTAAGAATGATTGAATTGGAACAAACGTGAAGCACAGGGATCAGTTAGGAGTGTGTCGCAGCAATCCAGGACAGCCTTGACAGCTGGAATGGAAGAGCGGCAGTGTGAGTAGAGAGAACTATGCAGACATGAAGGTTCTTAAAAGAGTAAGAGTTCACACTGTCACACACACACACCCATCTCAGGAATTAGTTACATGACGTGGCAGCAGGAGAAGAAGTCAGGAGTGAAGTCTATGTGTGGGCTTCCGTGGGCCCCTAGAGATAAGAAACACAGAAGGAGGTGCAGGCTTGAGGTTTGGGTGGGAGATGAATATGGTCTGGGATGTTGGGTTTAGGTAGTTTTTTTTCTACATCCAAAAGAAAATAGGCAGTCTGGTTTTAAATTAGTGGATCAATCCGTCCAAGAAATACAGATTTCAGAGACATGAGTTTTTCTGTGGCTGGAGCTATGTGAGGGGACTGGCAAAGTATCAGAGAAGGTGTGTTGTCATCTGCTGTGACAGGAGGCAGAAGGTGGACAGGCAATTGAATTGTTGGTTAAAGTGAAAGACCAAAAGTACACATGTTCATCTAAAATGGCGAAACATTTTTGTGTTAATTTAAAACGTAAATATAGCCACATGAAGTTAGGTCCGAGGATTGAAGTTCTGCGTGGTTTTTATTGCTCAGATAACACTTAGAAAGCATTATCTGTGATTTTCAATTCTTGTTTTCATAAAGTAGAATGAGAAACAGGAGAGACTTGCAAAACTACCCTGAATATAGTATATACTTCTAAATGTTTTCTTTTTGGTGATTTATGGTTGTCTCACCCGATTTATTATTTTAAATAATTTGACTTTGAGTCTTTCTAAAACATTCAATGTTTTCTTTTTGCAATCGCATTTTATTTTCATCAGATTATGGAATATTCAAACACAGTTCATATAACATAACAAATAGAGTTGGATGAGGAACAAATATTATTGATAAGTACTCAACTCAACATGTGGGTACAAAGGGGAGCATTCTACAGAGTAAAATCAGATCAGGAAGAATATTGGTTTATCAGCTGATTAAATGAAATTGTTTAAGAGAACATATATAATGTAAATTTTATTACTACAAACATAGGAATACTTCTTTTTAAATTCTAAATTCTGTTTACAAAATCAATCTTTAAAAAAACATGTTTAGGGCCGGTGAGATGGCTCAGTGGCTTAAGCGCCTGCCCAGCAAGCGCGAGGGCCCGAGTTCGACTCCCGGAACCCACATACGAAAAAGGGGCTGGTGATATCGCTCAGCGGCACGGGCGCCTGCTGGCGCGCGAGGTCCTGAGGTCGACCCCCGGTACCCACAAAAAAAAAAAAGAAAAAAAAAAACATGTTTAATTCTCAGTCTATGAAAATTGATGTTCTTGCCTTTTTTTTTTATTATTATTTTAGGAGCAATAAGACATGCATGAGCCTATTTTTACAATACACTATACAATCCCATTACTAAAATGGTGATCTTAGTGTTACACCAAGTCTTATAAGTCACCAAATCTCATAGTCAGAGGAACTTTGCCTTTCTCATTGTTTCTAATTTTTTTTTTAACGTTTCACAAACTTAATCTTATGCACAAATGGTGTTGTGTTTTATATCTAAAATGTTCCTGAAATTCTAATGTGTGGGGAAGGTGATTGGATCATTGGGGCACTATACATTACTCATCCACTGATAAGTTCAATAGCCGAATGTGCTGTTGGGAGGCGGGGCTTGGCGGGAGGCAGGGCTTCGCTGGAGGCGGGTCACAGGGGTGTGGACTGGAAGGGCCTCTCTTGTCCCAGGCTCCTCCCTCCTGTCTCTGCTTCCTGGCTGCTGTGGGTTGAGCACCATTTTCTCCATCATGTGCCTGTGCCATTCTGTTTCTGCCTTGGAGTCAACCAACCTTGGACTAAAACTGTGAGCCAAAATGAACCTCTCCTCCTTTAAGTTGCAGGTATTGGGTATTTTGTTCCAGCAAGGAAAAAGTGACAAAGACAGATGGTGTTAGACTGCTACATTTTTACTTTCATCCATTCAATGGGCCTTTTTCAGCAGTGTTCGCTCACTTTGTGGGCTGCTAAGCATCCACGTGGCTTCACCCCTCTATTCCACACTAGTTACAAGTATTTCAGACGAAAAGGCCTTATTTCTTTGTCCACTAAGCATTCCCCAGTTTTATCAGACAGGCCTTCCTAGCTTTCTTTGCTTCTTTTACATAAATTAAAAGACAGAAAACAAGATAAGTGAGGGCATTGCCATGTTGACAAAATAACATTCTTTCTCAAGGCATAGGCCTTCATGCTGATTTGTCTTCTTCACAGAAGAAATACACAATTTCCCTCTTGAATTTAGCATTTTCCTATCCCCACTCCACATTGTTTCTTCTGTCTTCCAGCCTGTTCCTTGATAACATTATTTTACTTTGTGCCTGTGATACCAAATTACAGATGTGAGCAGCATCTCTGTCTCTTTCTTCCTTCAACTCCACGCCCAATTCCTGAGCACAGATAATTGGTTTTCCCTTCTAAATTTAACCTTTTCAATTTCTCCTTGCTACTTCCTTCTCTCATCAGGATTATAGCTTTGGGCTCCTGATTTACTTCTTTCCCATTAGATTCTATCCACCTGTAATCAGTCAGCCTCATTGCCACTTCAGTGCTATTTCTGATACGTGAATTTCTGTAAATATGTCATTTGTCTGCTTAAAGTTGGCCAGGTTGCTTATTCCCTTCAGAACAAAATCCAAGCAACAGCTTACCTTGTTTCTGCTTGCCTCCACAGCTTCCCGGGCACAGTACTACACTCCATTGAATTCTCAAATCCACTGGTAGGCTTAATTTTCCATTGCATTGCGTGTGTGCCCTCAGTCTAGCAGGCTTTTCCTTCATTGAAAGTATGTCAAATCCTCATCCTTTGAAGCCCATGTGTCACTTTTTCTCCAAATAGCTACTTTACACCACCTCTATCATTCTTCACTTTTCACTTGATGTCATTTCTGAATATTGCTCTGAATGTTGATCTGCCTCCAGTGTATAGGTATTGGAAAATCTGTTTTGCTTATGTGGTTGTGAGCTCCTTGATCACTCTTTCACTCATCTTGGTTTCCTAGAAAATATTGTCTGCACTGATGGAAATAAAATTTTATTAATTATTGGTATTTATATTAATGAATATATGAATGAATGTCTCAGCATAGCTGTTTCTTTATCCCTGTGCTAGTAAGGGAGAGTGCAGTCATAAATGAGATGTTCTTAACATTTGGCCTTACACAAAATAAATCTCCATGAAGACTTTCAATATCCCAGATACTTATAACTTCTAGAGGAAATGCTCAGCATCACTAGGAAAATGCAAATTAAAACCACAGTGAGATATAAACTTACATCTGTTAGCAAGGATGTGGAGAAAGGAGAACTCTTGTGCACCACTGGTTGGAGTATACCTTTAAAAACGACAACACGGGCAAAGTTCCTATGACTATGAGAATGTACATTGTACAACCATTATGGAAAGTAGCATGAAGCTTTGTCAAAAACTAAACATATAACTACCATGTGATTTGGTAATCTCATTTCTGAGTATGCAAAAGAACCAAAATCAATATATCAAAGGGATATCTGTAATCCCATATTCATTAGAGCATTATTCACAATGGCCAAGAAATGGAATCAACCAAAGTGTCCATCAACAAATGAATGGATAAAGAAAATGTGATATATATTCACAATAGAATTATATTCAGCCTTACAAAATAAGGGAATCCTGCCTTCTGGAGAACATCATGGTAAATGAAATAAAACAGGCACAAAAAGACAAATAATGCATGCTGTCATATAATGCATAATCTAAAAATGTTGAACTCATAGAAGTAAAGAATGGAATGATGGTTATCAAGGTTGTGGAAGTGAGAAGGGAGGAAATGGGAGGTAGTTGATCAAAAAGCATGGAGTTTCAGATGGACAGGAGGAGTAGGTTTTGAGCTTTATTGCACAGTTGAGTGGATAGAGTCGATAATAATGTATTACACTTTACAAAATAGCTAAGTGAATTTCAAATGTTTTGCCATAAAAATAGGTAAGTGAGGTGATGGATATCTTAATTAACTTGATTTAATCATCTTGCCTTGCAAACATATATCAAAACATCATGTAGCACCCCATAAATATATACCAATGGGATTTGTCAACCACATAATAATCTTTTAAAAAAGAAAAGCAGAAAGATCCCATCTCTATAGTATATTTTCCTCATCCCAACTTTACCTAGAAGGAAACTTTCTTGCAGGATAGCAATATGGGATTTTTCCTGGCATGCTCCATGGAAACTACCCCATAAGGTCAGCTAAACTATATATAACAATAAGTGTCACTTGAGCATTTCTTAGATTTAATGAGAGTTCACAGAATTATGTGGCAACTCTAGGGAGAAAGACTTCTTGGCAGTGGTTACGACTTAGTGGATCATCAGTTTGGAATGTAGTTTTTAGCATCCATATGGTAAAATCTATAAATGCTGAAGTGGCATTATCTGTAAAGAAACTCTCATTCACTATCGTGCTATAAAGAGAAAGATGACCTCCCAGGTCTAGAATAACTAATGCATAATTAAACCAGCCGTTCCTTCTTACATTATTAGGATTCTAGATTGCCAGTGAAACAGCTCAGCTGAACTCGGTTTTAACACAAAGGGGAAGTTGTTATACAAGTGTAAGATTGTCTCAGAATCCAAGAATGATATCGTGGCTATCCCTGGAATAACTGGGACTCTGGTTCTTTCCTCATATCTTCTCACCTCTCTGTAGCCTTGATCTTCTCTACTTTATCTCTTTTGTAGATCAGCCTCCTCTGTTTTGTCTTTGGGGGTAAGAAAAATTATATTTATTTATTTATTTATTTATTTATTTATTTATTTAATTTTTTTAAAGACAACAAGTAAACATTCTCATGTATTAAACTCAAGCATTAGAGAATGTACAAATACCTTTTGGAGAAAAATATTACTCAGTATAAGATTAAGCCATGTAAAAGCTAGGTAAAAATAGAAGACTAAGGAATGGAATAGTCACACTGAAATTGCATTTTCATACTTGGGAGACAATATGATGTTTACAAATGTGTATCCGGTTTATTTCACTTGTGAGTATTTTCTCGAGTTGCATCCGTTTACCTATAAAAGTTTCCAGTTTATCTTTCTTTATGGCTGAGTAGTACTCCATCGTATAGAAATACCACACCTTTTTTATCCATTCCTCAGTTAATGGGCATTTGGGTTGTTTCCATGATCTAGCTATTACAAATTGTGTTGCTATAAACATGGGTGCACATATATCGCTCTGGTACGATGTTTTTAATTCTTCTGGGAAGATACCCAGAAGGGGAATAGCTGGGTCAAATGGGACCTCCAATCCTAGTTTTTTGAGGAGTCTCCACACTGATTTCCACAGTGGCTGCACCAGTTGACACTCCCACCAACAGTGGAGAAGGGTTCCTTTTTCCCCACAGCCCCTCCAGCATTTGTTATTAGTTGACTTCTTGATAATAGCCATTCTTTCTGGGGTGAGATGGAATCTCAGTGTTGCTTTCATTTGCATCTCTCGAATGACTAGTGATGTTGAACATTTTTTCATATATTTATTTGCCATTTGTATTTCTTCATCTGAGAAGTGTTTATTCATCTCAGATGCCCATTTTTGGATTGGGTCTTTAAATTTGGGAGGTCTGATTTTTTTGAGTTCTTTGCATGTTCTCGATAGTAATCCTTTGTCTGAGGAATAGCTGGCAAACATTTTTTCCCACATTGTGGGTTGTCTCTTCACTCTGTTGGTGGTTTCTCTTGCTGTGCAAAAGCTTTTTAATAACATGAGATCCCAGTTGTTGATTCTTTGTGATACTTCCTGTGCGATGGGGGTTTTATTCATAAAGTCTTTGCCTACACCAATGTCTTCCAGAGTTTTACCTATTCTATTTTCCAGGAGATTTAATGTTTCTGTTTTAATATTTAGATCTTTGATCCATTTTGAATTTAGTTTAGTGCAAGGTGAAAGATATGGGTCTAATTTTAATCTTCGGCATGTGTAGAGCCAGTTTTTCCAGCACCATTTATTAAAGAGGCTATCTTTCTTCCAGTGAATGTGTTTGGCACCTTTGTCAAAGATAAGGTGGCTTAGTATGTCTGGAGTTGTTTCTGCATCTTCTAATCTATTCCATTGATCTTCAGGTCTGGTTTTTTTTTTTTTTTTTGCCAATACCACACTGTTTTTATCACAGTAGCTTTATAGTATAATTTCAAATCAGGGATTGTGATGCCCCCTGCCTTGCTTTTGTTGCCCAGAATTGCCTTTGCTATTCTAGGTCTCTTCTGGTTCAGATGTTTGTTTTCTCTAATTCTGTGAGATATGTTGTTGGAATTTTGATCGGAATTGCATTAAATCTGTATAACAGTTTTGGAAGTATGGCCATTTTCACTATATTGGTTCTTCCAACCCACAAGCAAGGGATATCTTTCCATTTTCTGATATCCTCTTCAATCTCCTTTTTCAGAGTACTGTAGTTTTCAGTGTAGAGGTCTTTTACTTCCTTTGTGAGATTGATTCCTAGGTATTTCATTTTTATAGATGTGATTGTGAAAGATGTTGTTTCCCTAATTTCTCTCTCAGTGAGTTTGTTATTGGTGTACAGGAAGGCTATTGATTTTTGAGTGCTGACTTTGTATCCAGCTACACTACTGAATTTACTTATTAAATCTAGCAATTTTTTAGTGGAGTTTTTGGGGTCTTCTACGTAGAGTATCATGTCATCTGCAAATAATGATAATTTAACTTCTTCCTTTCCAATCATAATTCCTTTTATTTCTTTCTCTTGTCTAATTGCTCTGGCTAAAGTTTCCAGGACTATGTTGAATAAGAGTGGGAACAGTGGACATCCTTGTTTTGTTCCTGATTTTAGAGAGAAGGCTTTCAGTTTTTGTCCATTTAGTATGATATTGGCTGCTGGTTTGTCATAGATAGCTTTTATCAGATTGAGATAAAGACCATCTATTCCAATTTTCTGTAGGGTTTTTATCATGAATGGGTGCTGGACTTTGTCAAAAGCTTTTTCTGCATCTATTGAGATGATCATATGATTTTTGTCCCTGGTTCTGTTAATATGGTGTATTACATTTATTGATTTACGTATATTGAACAATCCCTGCATCCCTGGGATGAATCCAACTTGGTCATGGTGTATAATCTTCTTGATTATTTGCTGCATTCTGTTTGCCAGTATCTTATTGAGGATTTTTGCATCTATGTTCATTAGGTAGATTGGTCTGTAGTTCTCTTTCTTAGTTGGGTCCTTCTCTGGTTTTGGTATCAGGGTAATGCTTACTTCCAGGAATGAATTTGGGAGTATTGCTTCCCTTTCAATTTCATTAAAGAGTTTGAGAAGTAGTGGTGTTAGATCTTCTCTAAATTTCTTGTAGAATTCAGCAGTGAATCCATCAGGGCCTGGACTTTTCTTTGTTGGGGGGTTTTTAATTACATCTTCAATTTCATTGATTGTTATTGGTTTATTTAGGATTTTTGTATCTTCTTGGTTGAGCTTTGGTAATTCATATGTATCTAGGAATCTGTCCATTTCTTCTGCATTTTCCATCTTATTAGAATATAAGTTTTCAAAGTAGGTATAGATGATCTTCTGGATTTCTGCAGGGTCCGCTGTGGTATCACACTTTTCATTCTTAATTGCGTGGATTTGAGTACTTTCTTTCCTTTTTTTAAAATAAGGTTGGATAAGGGTTTGTCAATTTTATTTAATCTTTCAAAGAACCAACTCTTTGATTCGTTGATTCTTTGTATTGTTTTTTTAGTCTCCCATACGTTAATTTCTGCTCTGATCTTTATAATTTCCTCCCTTGTACGAGCTTTTGGCTTAGCCTGCTCTTCTTTTTCTAGAACTTTGAGGTTCACCATTAGGTTGTTTATTTGTGCTTGCTCTGTTTTCCTGATATAGGAATTTAATGCTATAAATTTCCCTCTTAGGACAGCTTTCATTGTATCCCATAAGTTCCAGTATGTGGTACTGTCGTTATCATTCAGTTGCAGAAACTGTCTAATTTCTTCTTTAATTGCATCTGTGACCCATTGGTTGTTCAGTAGGGTGCTATTTAATTTCCATGTGTTTAGCAAATTCTTGTGGTTTCTTTTGCCATTGATTTCCAATTTCATTGCACTATGGTCTGATAATATACATGGGATAATTTCAATTCCTTTGCATTTACTTAAGCAGGTTCTATGAGCTAGTATGTGGTCTATTTTGGAGAACGTCCCATGTGCAGCTGAGAAGTATGTGTATTCTGATGTTGTGGGTTGGAACACTCTGTAGACATCTACTACGTCTATTTGTTCCAAAGTTTGGTTCACATCTAATATTTCATTGTTGATTTTTTGTCTAGTTGATCCGTCTTTTTGTGACAGTGGAGTATTGAGATCCCCCAATACAACTGTATTAGTGGTTATTTGATTTTTCATGTCCATTAATATTTGTTTTATATAGTTGGGTGCACTGGTATTTGTTGCATATATATTTATGATTGTTATCTCTTCCTCTTGGATTGTGCCCTTTACAAGGATGTAGTGACCTTCTTTATCTCTCTGAATCATTCTTGGCTTGAAATTCACTTTGTCTGCGAAAAGAATAGCTACCCCTGCTTTTTTCTGGGTTCCTGTCGCATGGAGTATTGTTTTCCATCCTTTGACTTTCAGTCTATGAATTTCTTTTTGAAATAAATGTGTTTCTTGTATACAGCATATTGTTGGATCTTGCTTCTTGATCCAATTTGCCAGTCTGTGCCTTTTGATTGGTGAATTGAGACCATTAACATTGATGGTTAAAACTGATATGTATTGACTTATCCTTGTCATGTTATTTTCTTGTTGTTGGCTCCCCCTCTTTTAATTTCTGTTTTCCCTCCCTCTCTTTAATCATTTGCTCTGCCTGGTGGATTCCTTCTGTTGGGGTTTCTGGAGTTGTAGTCCTTGTTATCCCTTTCTAGAATGTCCTTCAAAACAGTTTGGAGTGCTGGTTTGGTGGTTATAAATTTTCTCAGATGATCTTTGTCATGGAAGTATTTTACTTCTCCATCAGTTTTGAAATATAGTTTTGTGGGGTACATCAATCTAGGTTGAAGATTATTTTCCTTTAGAACTTGAAATACATCATTCCAAGCTCTTCTTCACTTGAGGGTTTGTGCTGAAAAGTCCGCTGTGATTCTGATGGGCTTTCCTTTATAGGTGATTTTTTCTTTTCTCTAACAGCTTTTAAGATCCTACTCTTACATTGAATTTCTGGAATCTTGACTATGATATGCCTGGCTGAAGATTTTTTTGATCGTAGTTAATTGGAGTTCTATAATCCTCACTTATCTGAACGTCAAATTCTTTTTCTCTACCAGGGACATTTTCTGTGATAATGTCTGTGAACAGTGTTCTGATGTCATTTATGCTATCTCCTGCTTTTTCATTGACTCCAATCAATCTTAAGTTATTCTTCTTTGCATCATCTAGCAGCTGCTGGATTGGTTTTTCATTGTCCCTTGCTATTTTTAAGAATTCTTTCTTTTCATGATCACTAATTGCAAGCCTGTCTTCTATATCTGAGATCCTGTCCTCACATTGGCTTAGTCTGCTACAAATACTTTCAATGGAATTTTTGTTCTCCTGTATATCTGCTTGAATCTTCTTTATGGAGTCCATTTCTTTCCTGTGCTGAGCATTCATGGCTTCCATCATTTTCTTAAGCTCGTCTATTTTTTTGTCTGTGTCTGCTCTAGCGTCCTTAAGCATGGTCTTCATTGTGGACATTATCTCTGCAGTTATCTGAGAAATTATTTCTGATTTAAATTTTTCCAGAGCCTCATTCAACTGCTTTGTTGTTACCACTTCAGAGATGTCAGGTTGGTGGCTTTCGGTTTGTCCCACCTCACTGCCCCCTGGGTTTGCCTTTGGTGAACTGGATGTGTGGGGTTGCATCTTGTTTCAGTGTCGTCTCATTTTCTTTTCTTTCTTTTGTTTAATTCCTGGGATTCTGTTTGTAAATTGCCTATGGTAGGTTGCTTTATTGCTAGTATTTCAAACTCTTAGGAGATGGCTACTTCCCTGAGGTATCTTCTAGGTGTAACTTATTTTTGGGTTTTGAGCCTGGTGCAATATCCTACCTCTTCAATTTGTTGGAGATAAGAAGTTGCTGCCTGTTTGGCTCAGTCCTTGGTTCTTTGGTTCTGTGCCACAGTATTTTCTGTGATCCTTAGACAATCTCAGTCTTGGAATACCAGGAAGAAAAGCGCCAGTCAGTGTGTCCCTCTCGGCTGGTGCTTCTCTGTACTGTGGCGTCTCAAGTTCCTCCGCAGAGGTCCCCGCTGGAGCCGTGGGTGGAGTGGCAGCCGCCCTGAATTTCCAGTTCATCTGCTGCCCCCCACACAATGGCGCCTGGCTAGTCACTCTCTCGTGTGGGACGGCTGGGTGTCAGCACTCACTGCCAGTCAGTGTGTCCTTCACAGCCACCGCTTCTCTGCACCACTGCTTCTCGCGTTCCTACGCGGAGGCCCCCAGGGGCGCCGGCAGTCACCGCGTGTCCGAAGATTTGAACCGCTTCAGTCGCATCAGGATTCCCGACACAGGGAAATGGCGCCGGTGGCCACCTCCTTCTTCTTTGTTGGAGTTTCTCTCTTCACTTTCTCCGTGGGCCCCAAACTGCACTTCAGATCTTTCCTGGGTCCATGGGAGCCACTTCCCTCTTTCTTGTCCTCCTCCAGTCACTATATTCCAGTGTCCATATGGCGACTTTTGGAGAGGTTCACTGCCTGCTTCTTACAGATCTGCCATCTTTTTCTGAAACCGAGAAAAATTATTTTTAAAAAATAGTTTAAAATTGTTATTTTAAAAGTATGTAAAATTAAGTTGATTTTTGTATTTTTAAAATGTAAATTTTGAGAATGCAAAAACAGATATTGATTTTGTAACTGCCACTATGATCACAATACATAACAGTTTCATAGCCCCTAAAACTGCCTCATTCGCCCTTTATAGCTGCACTACACTCCCACCATAAGCCCTAGCTACCTCTGGTATCTCCTCTGTTAGTAGTCTGTGTTTTCCAGAATCGTACAGTACATACCCTTTTGATACTGGCCTCTTTCTACTGGCATAGTGTCTTTGAGATGAATGCAAGTTAGTGTGTATATTAATGGTATCTTTCTTTTTAAAGCTGTGTCACGTTCCATTACACAGACATACCAGGGGTGTATACCCATTCATCTATTGAAAGAGGAGATAGAGTTTTAATGTTTATCTCTTTAATTTTCAGGAAAAGATTAATTTATATTCATATTTTCAAATCCGCAAACCTTGGTGAGCTACTCAGAGGCCCAACATGGATTAGTTAGACTACCATCCTTGGAGAAATCAGCTCCGACTATGGGATTAAGTGTTAGGATTGGTACTACTCTGGAGTGTACTCAGCCTCGTGCGTCCTCTGTGGCCAAGAGTGTACAGCCATGTGAGAACAGGGCAGCTGCCATGGTGACTGTAAGGATGGAGAGAGAGAGACAAGAGTGTAAGGTGGAAAAGAATACTCAGAAATCTGCCCCTTAATATAACCTCTTCCCAGACAGCCAGCCTGAAAGACATGGTCTCCCCACTGCAATTCATATACTTTTAGAGCTGCGCACAGATTGAATTTGCAGGAGCAACCACATTCCTTCCCTGTCTGAATGGCCACAGATGAGGCATAGGACTCCCTCAGCCCTGTGACTTGCTGAGGTACCTTTAGCAATGACCAAGATTCAAACAGAAGAATAAACAGTCATGGTTGAAGCCCAATCTGTGCGTTTTACTTGCAAGACATGTTCTCATCTGTCATTCGCCTTTTCTTCTCTTGAAAGAGAAAGGCTTCTTTTTTTTTTCTTGTTTTCTCACATGATGTTTTCTTTCCCCTTCTAAGCAAGGCATCTTTCCAATCAGGGCAGTGTTACCTTCACCAAACATTTTTCTAGCCTGTGCACAATAACGGCTATGGCTGTGACAGAGGAAAGATCGGAGCCAGGCTTCCACTCAGCTTTGGCTGTCACTGACGGACCACACTCATCAAACAGAGCTGCCTCTGCTGAAATCCCTGAAGCTAAGAAAACAGAACAGAAAAAGCAAAACCATTGTTGAGCTTCCCGCTGGAGTTACCTTGGACTCTATTCTTTGGGAAGGTGGGATTTGAGGAGGGTGTGACCTCAGGCATTAAGTAGAACAGGTGTCGCTCAGGCCTTCTATCTCTTCCACCAGAGCAGCGCCCCTGTGACCTCCACGCTGCCATGCCCTCAGTGTAGATGTGCTTTGAAGAAAGACTTCTAGTGTTAGGGGAAATAAATCTGACAGCCACTGCCCTAGCCAAACAGAGATACGCAAAAATTCCAACCTTTTCATACAGGTCCGCAGCCCGTCTTACTCCTCTTTCATCTGTTTTGTTTTTCTTCTGAGAACTTTTCTTATTTCTAAGCTATTTCTCCAGGATCCATCTTGTACATAACCTAGATTATTATCTCTTTTTGGTGTATTGAGGAAGTTTTTATTGTTGTTGTTAGTTAAGTTTAAAAAATATTGAATTAATATTAATGTTCACTATATAAAACTTCTGAACGAAAAAAGATAATTAAAAATCTTCCAGTTATACTAGCCAGAGATAGCTCCTCTTGGTATACAGCCCAATTCTGAATCTTATAATTGTACTGTTCCTTCAAAATTTATGGGAAATGTATCCACTTATTTCCATTTTTATTTACACTACCGTGGTTCAAGTTTCTTTCCTTTCCTTTCCTTTCCTTTCCTTTCCTTTCCTTTCCTTTCCTTTCCTTTTTTTTTTTTTTTTTTTAATTTTTGGTACTGGGAATTGAACCCAGGGCTTTCAAACTGATTTGCATCTCTCCCATCCACTTTTTAAAAATGTTTTGAATTCTTATTAAGTCACTAAGTCTTATTGAGTCACTAAGTTCCTAAGATGGGTTCAAACTTGCCATCCTCTTACCTCAGCCTGCCAGAGTGCTGCACCACCTTCCTGCCTGGTCCATTAACTGGTCTTTCTTTTACACTGTTGCTCCCCTCTGGTCTGTTCTCCTTACAGCAACAAGATTAATCGGTGAAAAATTGAAATCCATTGCATCACTTCCCTGGTTGAAACTTTTTAGAGGTTTCAAAGGACAAGTAAAAGCCCCATCCCATGAACCATAGGGGCTGCATGCTCTGGTCTGAGAACATTTTTAGTCATGTCTTTACCTCCCATGTTCACAGAGCCCTCAGTGCTTCCTCTGCATAGTATGTCTAAGAAATTCCTCCAAGTGGCTAGCACATATTGGCACCCACCCTTGGATTCTAGTGTTAATACAGATGATGTCCTCTTAGGTTATTTCAGTGACAATGAGAGAAAGCAGAGATTAGGTACATGGACTCATGTTGCAATCTTGCCTCTTCCACTCAATGGTCAGCTGTGCCTTTTTGTGTAGTATCAGCTGCATCACTAAGGCATGGTGGTAAAGGCCACAATAAACAGAGTTGGCACTTAAATCTCAGAAAGAGCTACTTTCAGTACTGGGAAAACAATATAATCTCCATCCGTGGCTCCCCCCTTGGTCATCAGTCACATCAGTAAAATCTATATTGTACCTCCCCACAAAGAAAAAAAGTTTAAACTAAGTGAACTAAAACACAATATGACAACAAAAGCAAAACAATAACAACTGCTGGGTGAAATAGCACATGCCTGTGGGAGGCTGAGGCAGGAGGATTGCAAATTCAACCCCAACCCAAGTGACTTAGTGAGACCCTCTCTAAAAAAAAAAAAAAAAAAAAAAAAAGGGCCGGTGAGACGGCTCAGCGGCTTGAGCACCTGCCTTGCAAGCGCGAAGGCCCGAGTTCGACTCCCGGAACCCACATACGAAAAAGGGGCCGGTGATATCGCTCAGTGGCACGGGCGCCTGCTGGCGCGCGAGGTCCTGAGGTCGTCCCCCCGGTACCCACAAAAAAAAAAAAAAAAAAAAAAAAAAAAAAAAAGAAGAAGAAAGAGAAAAAGAAAAAAAAATAGAAAAATGGCTGGGGATGTAGCTCAGTTCAAAGACCCTGAATTCAATAGCAGGCAGAATACAACAGGCAGAGCCTAATAGGTGATTCTGGTCAGAGCTCAGAAGATCAGACTGCTGATAGGAATTCAGAAAGTAAAAGCCAGGCTTAGGAAGTTTCAGTTGGGAACAGGTACTCCACTGGCATTTGGACTACAGCCCATGTGTGTTACACTTCAGTAGAAAATTTGCCTTCATTTTGTCTATGTCATGAGACTCTTCAGAAGACTGAAATTAGGGTGGTGGACTAATCTGGCAAAGGAAATTTCAAGGCAGCCCAAACATCAGACTGTGGCATGGGTAACCACTGGCTGTTTCTAGCTAGATTTATTTATTTATTTTGGTACTGAGAATCAAACTCACAACCTCGCGATTTCCAGGCAGGCACTGTGCCACTGAGCTATATGCCCAGCTTTAGTTAGATTTATAATGAGAAGCAGAGGCAAAAATATTTGAAAAACTTTTGGCAGAGAGCAATCATGTGTACAGTTGGGGCCAAAGGAGGTGTGACTGCTAAAAAGATTAGCGCCATTAAAAAGAAACCAAGTACTATTTATAGGGACAAGAAGGAAGACGCCTTGAGGGCATTTCAGGAGTCAGCAAGACACCAACCATCACAGTCTCAAGGGTACAAAACCTTTCCTTTGACAAAAGAGTCCCTGACACCCCTGCTCAAGAAGAGACAGCTAGGAAATTTGTTCCCTAGGATTTCTTTCACTGTGGTCAGCCACCAACATACTTTTGAGACTCAAGGCAAACTCTTATCTGTGAACCTCCACATAAATAAAAAACAATTTACATAATCCCAAGGAACAATGGCACAGGGTAAGCGTTCCCATTCAAAACGGGAGAAGTAGGGAAAATAAATATATGAATATATCTACACTAAATTAGTACTTTACTAATTTTTCTTTAATTTGTTATTTGTTCTGTTGTTTCCTGGTGAATTCTAGTTTCATCTTCTTTGTTCAGATATCCTCATATCCCACTTTTCCATGTTCAAATCACAGTAGGTAATGAATTGCTCACTGAACATGCCATGTATTTTCCCTCTTTAGCATCTGCACTCAAGCACTTCTGTCTGCCAGGAACGCTCTTCTTACCCACTCCCTCACCTACTAAATGAACTCTACTCATCCACCACTATCCAGTCTAAATACCATGTCCACCCTGTGTATTTCTGATTTATCTCCTTAGTATTAATTGCTTGTTCCATTGAACTTTTTAGATAGCTCTGTTATAGAATTAAAAACATTAAACATATTTGGCTCCTTTGTCAAAGATAAGGTGGATGAGTGTGTTTGGAGTTCTGTCTGCATCTTATCTGTTCCACTGATCCTCAGGTCTGCTTTTTGCCAGTACCGTGCTGATTTTATCACAGTAGCTTTGTAGTATAATTTCCACTCAGGGATTGTGATGCCCCCTGACTTGCCTTTGTTGTTCAGAATTGCTTTTGCTATTCTAGGTCTCTTCTGGTTCCAAATGAATTTTAGGAATGTTTTCTCTAGTTCTGTGAGGTATGCTAATGGAATTTTGATTGGGATTGCATTAAATCTGTATAACAATTTCGGGAGTATGGCCATTTTCACTACATTAGTTCTTCCTATCCATGAGTGAGGGATACCTTTCCATTTTCTGATATCGTCTTCGATCTCTTTTTTTTAGAGTACTGTAATTTTCAATGTAAAGGTCTTTTACTTCCTTCATTAGATTGATTCCTAGGTATTTCATTTTTTTGGGTACTATTGTAAAAGGTGCTGTTTCCTTAATTTCTCTCTCAGCAGGTTTATTATTTGTGTACGGAAATGCTACTGATTTGTGAGTGCTGACTTTGCATCCAGCTACACTACTGAATTAGGTTATTAAATCTACAAGTCTTGTGGTGGAGTTTTGGGGATGTTCTATGTAGAGTATCATGTCATCCACAAATAATGATAATTTTACTTCCTCCTTTCCTATCCTAATTCTTTTTATTTCTTTCTCTTGTCTAAGTGCTCTGGTTAATATTTCCAGAACTATATTGAGTAGGAGTGGTGATAGTGGGCATCCTTGTCTTGTTCCTGATTTTAGAGTGAAAGCTTTCAGTTTTTGATCATTTAGTATGGTTATCTTCCTGGAAGAATTAAAAGCATCATACCACCGTGATATATGTGCACCCATGTTTATAGCAGCACAATTTGTAATAGCTAAATCTTGGAAACAACCCAAATACCCATCAACTAAGGAATGGATAAAAAAGATGTTGTCTTTTTATACAATGGAGTACTACTCAGCCATAAAGAAGGATAAACTTGAGACATTTATAGGTAAATGGATGCAACTTGAGCCCGTACTCATAAGTGAAATAGATCAGATTCACATGTGTAAACACTGTATTGTCTCCCTGGTGTGAGAAACTGAAAGATTAAATAAGGACCAAAATATACAACAGATAATGTGAAATGTGAAGAAATTGTTCAAAAGGAAAGAGAAACTAGGGTGGGGGAAAGGGAAAGGAAGGAAAGTGAAAGGAAAAAACTGCAAGATAGTTATACTACTAGTTTCTGTTAATTCATTGAAAAGAAAGGTTTGTTCTGATATCATTTGGAGAAGTTTTATGCCCATATTTTGTTCTCTGAGTAACTACTTTGAAGATAACTATATGCAATGTATTAACTTTGTTATTCTCCTATTATTTTGTAACAAAACTTTGTTTTATTTTTTCCATAAAATTAAAATAAAGAAATTAATTAATAAAAGAAACCACATGATTAAATAAAAATAAATAAATAAAAACATTGAGGCCTCTCTACCTTTCGGTGGAGGGACTATGTTCTACTTCTTTCAATGTGTACTTTTGAAATTCTGCTTAATCAATCCCTTTATGCCTTTCACTGCTATGTCTTTTTTTGTTGTTGTTGTTGTTTTTTTGTGGGTACCGGGGGTCGACCTCAGGACCTCGCGTGCCAGCAGGCGCCCGTGTCGCTGAGCGATATCACCGGCCCTTTTTTCGTATGTGGGATCCGGGAGTTGAACTCGGACCCTCGCGCTTGCCAGGCAGGCGCTTATGCTACTGAGCCATCTCACCGGCCCTCGAACACATATCATTTAAAAAATTTTTTTTGCCCTTACAGACTTCTGGCTATTAGGATGTTCAAAAACAAAAACAGAAACAAAACAAAACAAAAACCCACAGTTATACAGATATTCAAGAGGTACAGAACTCATTTACATAAAACTCGCAAATTAGAACTTTAAAGTTTGGTCAACATAAAGTTTATATGATTTAGGTTAATATGTATCTTCCTGTTTGTTAACTTGCAGGTTTATGTTATTCTCCAAGAGCTTCAAGTTGTTTTATAGGTAAGTGGGCACTCATGTAATTAGCCCAAATGTCTTTTAATTACATGGCTTAATAATGAGTTAATTTAAATTGTTTGTTAAAATAAAAGTAAAAATATCTTTAAAAATGCTAACATATATTTTGCTTAGGTTTTTAGCCAACTAAGATAATTATCTTTGTTAAAGTGTTAAGGTAAATTGTCTATTGCTTCCTATATTTCAAGTACAAAAAACTATAACGTAAGTCAACAGTTACTAAATTCAAGTGTTCTTGGCTTCTTAAAGTTTATGAAATGATAATATGTTCTGGATTCTCAAATGTGTTTTCATAAATTGTTAATGTACAAAAGAGAAAAGGTTTACTATTGCTTCCTTCATAAAGCTGCTAAGAGTTAAAATTCTAGTGTGTAATTGATATATTTTTTAAAAAGAGAGAGAAAATGTTCCTGAGGGGCCCTTTGCACCCTCAGGACTTCCGGACAAAACTCCCTCTGTGAGGGAAAAAGCAGCTGTGTGAATCAATTTGCTTCAGTTTTCTCCACACTAGGTGGCTCCTCTGATTTCCCCCCTAGAATCCAATTGTGCACACACCAGAAAATGTTATTTTTAAAATTATTGTATGCAATTAAATTGGATAGAATTTAAAAGTTAAAGAGTTTTCTATGCCTAAATCTTTCATGTTTTCTTAAGATATTAAAATATTTTATTAAACATGCAAAAACTAGACTAAGGTTTTATGTTATGTCAAGGTAATTTCTCATCTTTTCTGCTGTTAGGTTTTTGGATATTTAAGAAATTGAGTTTTAATAGTTAAGATTTATTTAATTGTTGGCTTGTAAAATATTTTCAATAATTAGTTTATAACTGGTTAACACATAAATATTAGGTTACAATACAAGTTATATATCTGGGATTAAAGATGTGCATACATCTAAGAATTAAATATATTATGTCTGAATTTTGTCAAATTTACCAAGTTTATAAATTTATGTAAGCTTAATACATCAAACCAACAAATAAATGCTCTCTTTAATACAATATACATTGTATCTGGACCTTAAGCATATAAAATGATCAAAATTATTGGCACCTCTCCTCTATTTTTTGCATTTCAATCCTGCCATTTCTTAGTTATATTATGATAGTCAATGCACCTAAACACTATGAAATCCAGGCAGTTTCATTCTAATAATTAAAGATTAGACATTAGCCACCTATAAAGTACATCTGTAAATATGGATATCCTACTTAAAATACATCTTATTCTTAAAATTACAAATTTAGATGGTGATTTTCTTGTGTCATTTTATATATTGTAGGTGGATAAAGAGAACTCATTATTGATAAATTACGCTAAAATGGAAATTTAAATATATTTTTAGAAAGATGATGAAAAGAACTTAATAGTCTTGATTTAATAATGTTATCCTAATTGTTATCCTAAACTATTATCTTTGCTGTTGTTGATTTTTACATTTTCCTTGTAAAACTTCATAACAGGAGTATGACTTTTAAAAGATACCCTAAAATGTATGTTAAGATGATAGGTTATCACCTGCAGGACAGATAGAATATGACACTGACCCCTAATACTAATGCTGACTGTGATTAATAAAAGAAATAGGTGTTCTCTGGTCACACTTTGTTTCAAAGTGCCCTGAAATCCAAAAGGGACTATAATAGTTAGGATAAAGATCTATTTCTCCCACTTCAAGATTGGTGTAACTGACCTTCTGGATGTTCAACAGCTATGTCTTGGAGACCCAAGTTAAGGAAGATAAAAAGACTGAAAGGACAGCCAATATTTTTGGCCCTTGCCCTCCAAGGTCAGCCGGGACCCAGGGCATGACAGGGCCTCTCTGAAAAGACCCTGAACCTCTAGTGGGTCATCCAACCTCCTGAGTAGAGGAGGCTTGTTGGACCCTAGAGGACAGGAGTCAAACAGTGTGTATTTTTCAAGAAGGATCCCTAAAGAGAGGAATGTCCTTGTGTTTTCAAGGAAACCCATATGGTAAAGGAAGACTGTGACCCATCCTGACAAATGACACAAATGTAGATGAAAAAAGTAGAGGAGGTAAGAGGCTCCTCATAGGGTCCCAAAAGTTACTCTTGACAAATAGGTGATAGATATAGATAGAAAGATGATAGATAAAAATAGATGATGATAGATAGAAAGACTGTTCTTGACAAATATATATGGATAAATAAATTTTGATTAATATGGGTCTTACTTTTATTTGGTCTTAAAAACCCAGCAGGAAAGTATAAGAAAACTAGGAGTAATTCATATAAAAACAGAGAAAGCTTGGCTAGATATAAAAAGTGCTTCAAACCCTGTACCAGCACCTATTGGCAGTCTCCAGCTGTACCTATAACATCTTAACCTACAGCAATAAGAGGTGATGGTTCCAAGTCCCACTAGCTCCTCCCCAAATGCCCTCTGGTTTGTCCTAAGTGTATTGCCATTATGTTATTATAGCATACTTTCAAGTACCCCTCAGGTAAAGATTTGGCTTCTTGTATAGGTCTATTTTATAGGATAAAAATGCCAATATAAATATACTAGCTACTAAACTTTGTTACTTTTGTGGTATAAACTAACTTCCAGCTCTCTACTCCATATCTAATAATATGTTAATATTATCTGAAACTGGTCACTACAGAAGGTCTTTAGGTCTACAACACTGAGGCCATATCCCAGGTTCTGAAACCTGTAATAAGAATTGTAATGGCCCAGTGATCACATAGATGCATATATATCTTTCTTTAGGGTATTCCTTGACCATTTTATAATTAAGATTGGAGAAAAGTTGAATTTCTTATTGACAAAATAGGGAGGAATCTATGTACTCAAACGGCCTGTTGTACTGGGTCAGAACAAATAGAGGTAAATATTAAAGATAAAAAGATTATGCCAAATGCTGCCTAATTTTGTCTGACTTCTACTACTTTTTGGAGCCACTGTTCACCAATATTCTGCTTTTCATTTTTGGCCCCTATATATTTACATCATTATAAAATTAAGCTTAAGCATTAATGACTTGCTAATGTCCTTGTCCTCTTTTCCAGATTGATGCTTTTTTCTTCCACGCTCATCCTGCCAAAATTCCATTAAAGATACTGTAAGTTTATAAATTAGTTTAGTTGATAAGATAAAGGGCAGAACGCTGACCTTAAGATAGAGAAACAGATTCAAAGGTTTCAAAGAATGTTTTTGGAGAAAATAGATCCTCCATCTTAGAAGGATGGGCCTATAACTTTCTCCTGCACAATGGGCCAAACTTTCACCTATAAAATAAGCCCCTATCTTACTATGTGTAGGAGGGCTGTCACTTTTCTCCTATATAAAACCAAGCCCATTTATACAGATTTACAAATTCCACAAATTTCTACCACCAAGAACAGTACTCCCAGTTCCAGATTATTACGCATTTCTCTTCCCTCTGTGAGCCCATATTCTATTTATTTGATTGTGTACCTTTAAAATTCTGCCTAATAAATCCCTTTATGACTCTAAACAAAGTTATGATTATTTTATGGGAGTCTTTTTCTTAGACTAGTGAATTTTAACTCAGACTATGAACAAACTTCCTAAGAACCTCTGATTCATTGAATCGAAATCTCTGGAATGGAACCTAGGTTTCTTTGTTCCTAAGGACCTTGGTTGCAATAATTTTCAATCCTTGGCTTAGACTACAGGTCCTTAAATCAAGAAATGTATTTTCCCCAGCAGTGTATCCTATGCCCACATGGTGTAGGTCTACAGGAGGCACTGGATAGATGTTTATTGATCAAAACCAAATTGATTGTAGCCTCCTCTGCCTCTCTTAAATTCTTGAACTTAACACTGGAAAACTGAGTTTGTAAAGGAGAAAAACTCCAATAATGGAATTTCCAGCAGTAGTTCTGTAGATATTTGAGGGCAGAGCAGATTTCCTAATGATTATGTTTTAGGTGATTGCATAAAGGAGGAAATCTCTTTCTTCCAAAGTTACTAAAAGCTCACACCTCATCTGATTACAAGTTGAATGACTGACTAGGGGAACTGTGTCAATTATGTACACTCACATAAGCTTCCTGTCATCCATTTGTGCTAATTATCAGAATTCAGAGTATCACCATGTGTTAAATTGTTTACCAGAGGAAGTGATAGTGAAGCAAGTGATAGCTAAAAGATGGTGGAGAGAGAAAGAGGGGCCCATCTTAGAGCTCACCTTCTGGGCTAGACTCACGTGAGTTAAACTTTAACCCAAATTCGGGATACCCAGAGCTAAATACAAAAGGAGAAAGTAACCAGGTAATGAAGCTCATAACCAGTAAGTCTCTGGGTATTTGCCAGTGGTTTTCAGCAACACTTTGCTGACCCCAGCCCTAATTACCTCGTCATTATTTATGCAGTTTTAGCATCTTCTTCCTCCTTGGGCTTTGGGCACCATGGTATTTCCTGTAACAGTTCTAAAAGGTCAAAACCTCCACCACCCAAGGGAGGGGCAGGGTCAAGCTGCTCATTGGGAAGAGCAAAACCTCACACCAGCCCTCAGTCCTGCCCTAATGTTGAAAATCCTCAGCATCGAGCCTCTTGAGAGCTGTGAAACCTTACTGGCCTGCTCCCATGTGGAGTGTAATTTCACTTTTAATGAATCTTTGATCCTCCTGCTCCTTTCCAGTGTCCTGCCCAATTCTTTGTTCAGGACACTAAGAACCTGCACAAGACCCTGATCTGGTAACGATCAGGTTATAAAAAGTGTTACAGCACTCAGAATATCAACTTATTTCAATAGACTACAAATAACTCAAATCTTCACAGTAAAGAAAGCAAAATGCCTTGGCTTGTTAGCGTATGTTAAAGGGCCAATAAAAAAAAATTTTGTAATCATGAAACTTTTATATTGGTTAACGTACTTTCACAGCTATATTCAACACCTACCAGTGCAAACACCCATATGCACATGAACACACACACACACACCTTGTCTAACTTAGAATAGGACATACAGAATTCTTCTGCCATAGTTCTCATACTTCATCTCCCCTCATATGTCTTTGTCATTCTATTGCCCAAAACCTGACTTTTGGGGAAAAGGCAGATCTGACTTCCAGTAATGATTAGTTAATTTGAACATTATGTGGTCAGAAGAATGTTGGTCGAAATTCCAAGAACTGGCATGAAAGTGAAGTCAAAGTCAGGCTTAATGGTTGAAAGGAGAGATTGGACAGAACAGAAAAAGATGGAATGAGATAGAGGCAGGGATGAGCAGGCCCAGGAGCTAATCTTGAGATCCTAGATTACAAGAGTTACATCTCTTAAATGAAACAGTCTGAGTGTTTTCTGTTCCTTGACCCTCATATGCACACACATCCTTTAATGTTCCTACCACAGTATTTTAAATAACATTCCGAGGTTACATACTAGGCTATTTCTCTGACTTTTCTCATTTATTTATTTTTTGATTTTTTGTGGGTACCGGGGGTCGAACTCAGGACCTTGTGCACCAGCAGGCACCCGTGCTGCTGAGTGATATCACCGGCCCTTTTTTCGTATGTGGGTACCGGGAGTCGAACTCAGGACCTTGTGCTTGCCAGGCAGGCGCTTTTGCCGCTGAGCCATCTCACCGGCCCTGTCTCATTTATTTTTGAATCTGTGATATGGCATGTATCTAGATGTCTCCCCCAAAGCCTCGTGCACTCATAGGTGGGGCTTTTCGGAGCTGCCTGGATCCAGGGAGTGTAATACTAGGATTAAGGGTATGTGATAATAAATTAATCCACTGATTGGAATTAGCATAGTTCCTGGTGACACCATCCAAAAGGTTGGTAGCCTGTTTGGAATAAAAGGGAAATGTAGGTTTGCTGCTGCTTGCTCCCTTCTGCT
Source organism: Erethizon dorsatum (assembly GCA_028451465.1). Taxonomy (NCBI): domain Eukaryota; kingdom Metazoa; phylum Chordata; class Mammalia; order Rodentia; family Erethizontidae; genus Erethizon; species Erethizon dorsatum. The sequence continues at coordinate 23,401,972 of CM051824.1, forward strand.
TGCCATACCATGGACTGTTTCCCCTCTGTGATGCCCCTCGGCCATGCCACCCTGCCTTGGATCCAGCTGACTATGGGCTGAAAATGTGTGAGCTGAAATAAACGTTTCCTCCTTTAACTTGTTGGTGTTGGGTATTTTATCTCAGCGATGAGAAATGTAAATAAGACAGTCTGTAAGGCCTAGAATAATGTCTGAAATGTGGGTGTAAAACTTAAAAGGTGTTGGTTGAATGAAAGACTGGATGAATAATGGTTGAAAAAAGTAAACAGCATGGAAATGATCGCACTTTAGATACATTAGGTGAGATTAGAGCAAATGTATCCTTTTACACAAAATGTCCTTTTATTGGGTAACTGGGATTTTTAGTGGATAAAGAGAGTATAGTTAGAGTCAAAATGTGATCAAAACTCTTCCCAACACTTGAGATAGACACCAAAATAATTCTACTGAATCCTTGGTTTAGAAGAAATCTGAGGAGGACAATTAGACCATATTATATCTTATTTCAATCTTATTTTTACTTAATAGCTACATGATTCTTGACAAGTTAGTTCCTATCTGTGAGCCTCAATTTTCTTACCTGAAAAATGAGGTTATATAGTAGCCTACAGCACAGGGGTTGTGCTGGGGTGTAAATGAGTTAAGGCACATAGTGCTTATGAAGGCCTTGCATGTATTAAAGACCTCATTATTACAGCACTGCCCACTCCCCTCCAACCATGTCCCTGGGCTTCACCATCCAGACTACATGCCATTGCCATCTCCATCTTTCAGTTCTGCTTCATCCTGCCCCTACCGACCTGTTCTCATAATCCCCACTTCAAATAATTTTTACTATGTTCTGTGTATGGTTAAACCCATATCAAGCTCTTACTAAGTACTTAGCTGTTTGAAACACTGTCAGATACTTTCTATAAATTATTTCAGTCTTCCTTACTACTCTGTGATTTAGGTGCCATCATCAACTCCAGTTTGCAAGTGAGGAAACAATCACTGACTAGACACAGGTGCAGGATCTCACGGCTTATGATTGACAAGAACTCAGATAAGCTCTAGCTGTCCTCAGCCCACTTCGTGATCTCCCTTCCCCATATGGTACAGACAATCCCTTCTCTACGTTATAGAATTCTCTGTCCTCCCACCAGGATTCTCTGTTTCCTTGGATTACGTTACAGTGCTATGATTTGAATATCTCACCGTAACTCACATTGAAATTTAATCCCCATTGTGAGGTATTAAGAGAGTAGAAGCTTGTTCTAACTATGGTATTTGGAGGTGGGACCTTGGGGAAATATTTAAGATTAAAGGAAGCCAAAAGGTAGGGCCATGATGATTGCATTACAGTCTTTGTAAGAAAAGGAAGAGTCTGCAAGCTTGCTTTGTCCCACAATATCATGCCCTTAACCATGCTGTGACCCAGAAAAAAGGGCCTCACCCACTGTCAAGAAGATGTTGGCACCATGGTCTTGAATTCCAGACCCATGTGCAAATAAACTTCTTCTTTATAAATTATGCAATTTGTGATATCCAGTTATAGGAACAGACAATGGACTAAGATAAATATCCACTTCAAAATACCCATTGTCATGATGGTTGAATAAGATAGTGTGCATATAAAATGCCATGCCTAGCATTCAGTTAGCACTCAATAAATCAGAACAACAGCTACTGTAGCAGCATTGCCTGCCATGACCAGCACCACCTCCACTGACCTAGGTGATAGGCAAGGCCATGCTGGGCACATAAGGAATGTGAGCTGGCAGCCTGATGGAGATGCGCTCCCTGTCCCAGCATCTCTCGCCTCAGGCTGTTTTTGGAATAGTGACTTTTTGTTCTGACTTCAATCCATGTTTAAGAATCAGGCAGAACATTTCAGTTCCTCTAGCTTTCTAACTTGTATTTTCAATGTTAAACAGATTTCTTCAGAACATGCAGTAACCATGGAGCAGTGCTGTTATTTAATACAACGTTGATTATGCTGCAGCTGATTTCTGACATGGGTAGGATCTTATCCCAATCAGAAGCTATTGTCCCCCACAATCCTCCATTTAAATTGCAGTGGTGTGCTTCTCACAGGATGTGCTTCAAAGATGATAGACTTCAAAGCTGGGGCAATTGCAGGTTAGGGGCCCTACGCCAGTCGGTGTGGTGGTTTCACCGCCACGTACATTGTGAAGCATCTCTATGCGTGAAAAGAAGGTGTTGCTCAAAAAAACCAGTCTTTGCTCTGATCTGAGTACTGTGAATAGCTGAATGATTACATTCTCCTGCAGGTTTCAAAGAGTCAGATGAGGAGGATGAGAACTATATGAGGAGAAGAAGCCAGAACAGCTCAGTTCAGATGGGACTGCAGTAGTGTACATCTTAGGGGTGCTGTTGGGAGGGGCCTTATATCAGCTACTTCTGTGGCTATCTCACCCAGACATGAAGTGACTTTGACTTGGTTAAGGTCATATCAGGATGAGTCCAGACTCTGGGTCCCTTGGGTTTTCCAGCTTTCTTTGAGCTAAAAGCATATATGGCAAAGTTGTGCTTCATTACCCATGCTGTGGTCCTTGGCAGAAAGTGGCTGAGTGGAGAGAAAGGAGGGTTCAGTGAGGGAGGCTGAGCGGTCCTTCTTCTGAGCCTCGAATGTGCATAAGAATAACAAAGAAGATGCATTACAATAAGATTCTACCACCCCACTTCCCATCTGCCAATCAAAAATGTTTGTGGTGAGAGAATGGTGCCTTAAAAACTGAATTTTGCATATCAATGTAATGCTGATGATTGCACAAGCAGTCAGGCCTTGTATAATCATTACTACGTGGCAAGCATGGTCCTAAGCATTCATAGTCATTGGTTCACTTAATATAGTGGTTCTGTAGGTAGGGTATATTATTCTCATTCCCATTTACAGATGAGGGAACAGAGGTTACATAACTGGCCCAAAGTCAGCTGGGTGGTAAATGACCTAGCCGAGCAAGGCTGGCCCTAGGGAGAGGTTCCTTGGGTACAATACTTAAGGGAAGACTCATTCCCAGGGACATGGGAGTACCTCTCAGGGAGCAAGTGTCTCTTTAACTTTGGAGTCCTGGAGGCCTCACTGGCCTTGCTTAAATTTTGAGCTTGGAGATGGGATTGGAACCCAAGGGATCTCTCTTTGGAGCACGTACTCCTTCTTGTACGTACACATACCCTAGGGAAGAAGGTCAGATACAGAAACAATTTTCCCCTTCTCACCATGGCCCTTTGGGAGATCCTGCTCCAAAAAGTGTCATTTGGCGACAGCCCCCAAAGCTGCATTTCAGCATTTACTCTAAGAGCATACACCTCCAGGTCTGGGGGATTATTTTTGCTGGGCCATTCCTGCCAACACTGGACTGATCTAAAGAATGAAATTTGCTGTAGGGCTCCCCTTAGTGTGGCCACAGCTGTCTCAGAACTGCACCACCATCTGAACCTCTTTCTGTCTTATGTACCTTCCTATCCTTTTTATCCTTGCCAGTCTTTTCCGCCAATAAATCTCCTTCATGTCTAATTCTATCTTGGTGCCTGCTTCTTAGAGAACACGACTGCAGTACAGGATACTTATGACTTGGTCAATTAAGGTTAAAATCCACAAAATGTGTTTATATTTAATGAAAACATATTTTCTATGCAACCCCCCATGAATACTGATTTCTTCATTGTTCATTTGACATTTGTTAGGATTTATTATTAGTAAGCAAAAGCAGATTTTTAAGATAAAGAAATATTTATAGGATAAAAATTAAATTGGAGAAAATCTATTTAAGTTTTGATTAATTGGACAAAGGTTGATTTTTTTTTTAATTTTAGCTCTAGATATGCCTTTTATCTCCAGAAGCATAATTTTAAGAAGCAATGAGTAATTCATATACTGAACATGGAGTTCCTAGCCCATGTGGTTAGACCCGTACACCCTGCTCAGGCAGTTGGACCACCTTAGTGCTATTTGGATTGCTAATTCTATTATGAGACACGTATCCTAGAGAAATCATCAGAGTTATAGAAAACGATTTATATGCAAGATGGTCATCATGACATTGTCATGGGATAAAAATTGGGAGCAATCTTAATTGCCAACACTGGAAGATGGTTCAGTAAACTGTTTTCATAAGAACACAGGAGATATTCCTAATGTGCTCTTAGGTAATAAAGGTAGGTACCTGAACTGAGCATAAAATTCAATATCTTCAATGTAAAAGCATAAAGACCAGCAACAAATAACAATGATACTGTATATATTCTAGAATAGTGGTTCTTAACTGCGTTGTTTTTGACCCCAGAACCCAGAGGACATTTGATAAAGTCTGGAAACAGTATTTGGGTGTCATGAGTGCAGTGGGGTGCTACTGGCATCTAGTGGGTAGAGGCCAGAGATGCTTCTCATCATCCTACAATTCATAGGAAAGACAGACTCCACAGGGCAAGAAATCAACTAGCAAAAAAAATCAAGAAGCCCCTCTCTAGAGGCATGACCCATGTTAATTTTCTTCATCATAATTCTTGTAAAGCATTCTCCAAAGACCTATTTTTTTTTAACAATAAGCACATATTGTTTTTATTATTAGAAAAGTATATAGGGGTGATTAAAATCTATCTAAGTAATAAGTAGCCTCAAAAAGCTCAGTTAATAAATACAAAGTAAAAATCCTATGGGATGAAGCACGGTTTCCTGATTCGATTGGCACTTCTTTTTTTCCTTCTGTATTTGTGATATATAAAAATGTGTCTTCCAGTTAATAGCGTCTTAGATGAAGGCGATACAACATTTTCTAGCAGGGGAAGGTTTCCTCCTGTGGGGCACGCCTGAATTCCGGGCACTCTCGCCTTCAGATTTGGGGATAATGTGTTGTTAGCATTGTTGTCTTCTTTAACTAGTGTTCTTCTCACCTCTGTAACCAATATTTTCTGAAATTCCTCCTGGGTTTTGGCATGTGAAGCATCACATCCCAGGGTTTTTCTCAGATTCATAGATGCTAATTTCTATTAAGGGCTCTCTGGGAATGTCGCCTCTCCCTGAGCGATTCCTTTCCTTAAGGCTGCAGCGCCCTGCCCAACTTTAAGTCTTGCATATTATTCCTTCTACACATTTCTTGAATCCATTCTGTATTTGACACTATCCCATCATGACTGAGGCTTTCCTTATCATTCTCCCTTATTACTACAGTTATTTTCTTTTTAAGATTTATTCATTGAATTTTTAAATTAAAGTTTTTACTTGGAGATAAGAGTAGATTTACATGGAGTTTTAAGGAATACTATGGAGATGTCAAGTACCTTTTACCCAGTTTCCTCCTAGGGTAACATCTTGTAGGCTCTGGTACAATAGTACAACCAGGATAGGGGCACTGATAAAATCAAGATACAAAACATTCTTATCACCATAAAGATCCCCTGATGGTCCCGTGTAAGAGCCACACCACCTCCTTCACCCCTGACAACCACTGATATGTTACCTATTTCTATAATTTGCTGTTTGTTGTTCTATAATTTTATTATTTCAAGAATATAAATGAAAATATAAAACCTTTAAGGATTGGCATTTTTTCATTCAGCATAATTCTGTGGTGATTCACCCAGGTTATTGACTGTATCTATAGTACATTTCCATGGTAAGATTCCATGGTATCGGTGTACCATGGTTTAACTATCCATTGATTGAAATAAATCTGGGTTGCTTCCAATTCATAGCTATTCTGAACAAAGCTGCTATAAACATTTGTATACAGGTTTTTATTGTGTGTATCAGCATGAGTTTTCAATTTTTGGATAAATTCCTGGGAGTATAATTACCAGGCCATACCCTAGTAGGATGTTTATTTTTCTAAAGAATCTACAGACTGTTTTCCAGAGGACCACTGGTGACCCACTTTCTCCACATCCTTGCCAGCATTTAGTGGTGTCACTAGTTTTAATTTTAAGCATTCTGATAGAAGTGTAGAAATATATAATTTTATTCATTTTCCTAGTCATTAACAATGTAGACTGTGTTTTCATGTACTTATTTACTTTTGTGTATTTTTTTGGTGAAATGTCTGTTCATTCATGTCTTTTTCCTCTTTTCCAGTTGGATTTTTTTCTTTTGCTTTTTTCCTAAGTTTTGAGAGTTTTAAAAATATATTCTTAGTATTAGTCCTTTTTGAGGATATATGATTTGCAAATATTTTCTCCCACTCCATGGATTGTATTTGTATCCATTATTACAATTATTCTCTCCATTTTTTCTAATCTTTATCTCTAGCCTCTTTCCTTCACTATTGCTCTGGAAGAGTTTTAGTAGAAGACTCTTCCTAACATGAAAATCTGTTTAGGATTCCAGTATAAGTTGGTAAATTTTAGACAAAAATCTGGATCCCAGGTTCTTCAAAAGATTCAGATGATTGGGCAACACTGACTGCATTCACTTTGTAATACTCAGACCTAAACAACTGGCATTTGCTTTAGACAGACTTTTTTTTTTTTTGTACTGGGAATCTAACTCAGGACCTTGCCAGGCAGGTGCTTGTGCCACTGGGCTATATCCTTGGCCCTAAACAGACCTTGAAGTCTCCAATTTTCTACTGTACTTTTCCCTTTTGTACAATATTCAGACTGCTTCAAATTACCTTCTTTACATCCCTTGCCAGCATTAAGGTTTCGATTCTTTTTTTTTTTTTTGTGGGTACCGGGGGTCGACCTCAGGACCTCGCGCGCCAGCAGGCACCCATGCCACTGAGCGATATCACCGGCCCCTTTTTCGTATATGGGTTCCGGGAGTCGAACTCGGGTCCTCGCGCTTGCCAGGCAGGCGCGTACACTGCTGAGCCATCTCACCAGCCCAAGGTTTCGATTCTTGGTTGACATAATACAGATCAAGTTTCCTTGTGGGTATGGAGGACAGAATGATGGATCCCACAAAGATGCCCATGTTCTAAACCCTATGGAATGTGACTCTGCACAAAAGACTTTGTGTAGGGAATTAAATACGGATCTTGAGGTGGGGAGGTTTTCTTGAATCATCTGGGTAGGAGTTTTATAAGCTGAAGCAGGAAACTCAGAGTCTGAGAGATGTGGACAGAGGCGGAAGCTGGAATGCTGCCCTTAGTAGATGAAGGAAAGGGCTGCAAGTCACGGAATGCAGAAGGCCTGTAGAAGGTGGAAGAGGCAAGAAAACAGATCTCTCCTAGAATCTCTAGAAGGAATGCAACCCTGCTGACACATTGGTTTTTATCTATCATATTCCGTAGTATAAGTATTTATTTATATAGGTTGCATTTTGGACTCCCAACCTCCAGAACTGTAACATGATAAATCTTTGTTGTTTAAGCCACCAAGTTGGTGGTAATTTGTTACAAAAACCACAGAAAACTAGCACATAATATTCAAGCTTCCTCCCCAGCTGACTTCTCTTAATTCTCATTTCCTTCTTTTTTACTCCCTTCTCTGCACATTTGATAGATTCTTCACACCAACTTGCCCATCATTTCCAGGATGCCATGTTTTTCATACCCTCATGTGTTTGTGTCATTATTTTCACTTAAAGACCACTCTTCTGCTCTGTGTCAAGCATGCAGAAGAGGAAGGGGGAGGTCTTCCTTAGAATTAGTAGCTGGTAAAGGAATTAGTAACTGCCACTCATAGTGAGGCAAGCTGAGGTTAGCAAAAGGCACTAAGCATCAGAGGCAAGTTTCCTGCTTGAGAAAGTAGAGTAGAATCCCATTAACATGCCCTAATTTGGAAGGATTTGAGTTAGGAGAGAACACAGGTTACAGAACAGGGGTACTTGGCCTGAAGTCCTCTTAGTATTGTAGAACAATAACCATGTGAGGTATAAAGACAAACACAGGCATGGCTGCAGGAAAGGTGGCCCATAGTGGGGCTTCCTAAAGACACAGTTTCTCTGTGCTTTTCTGTGCTTGCCAAGTTTTAATATTTGGCATGGCAGGCATTTGCAGTTAAAACTGGATATTAAATTAAAGAACTGGGACTGCAGGCAGCCAGTGTCTGTTCTACCTGCAGCACTAGCAGCTCTAGCACACAAGATGGCTGCCCCAAGGAACAGACAGGACTGCTCCAGCTGGCAGCACTCAAGATACTTGGACTTAACAAAGGCATGAACACCTCCTATGAATGAACTACTCCTGGGCTGCTGGGCACCATTTGGTCAGAATCCTGGCTAGGCTCACTGCCAAGTCTGCTTTGTTTTCTAAGAGCAACCATGCCATCAGGATGACCTATCAGCATTGCCAAGGTGCCTGCAACATTAGGCCAGGGTCTGAGGAGTGATAGCAATAAGCCACACCTATGGAGGGCACAAGTCAAGCTTTGTGGGTAGGTCTCAGCATTTTGCCAGACCTGCCCCTCTGGCAGCATGGCAACGTTTTCAATTTCAGATCTGGAGCTTTCCATTCAAGGTGCCTGTTCTAGTTGCTTTCCTCATTGCTGGGATAAAATAACCCACTTAAAGGAGAAGAGGTTTATTTTGGCTCACAATTTCAGAAGTCTCAGTCCATGTTTGGTAGGCTCAATGCAGAAATGGCATGGGAAAGGGGTGTGGTGGAGGAAAGCTGCTCGTGTCCTGGTGGCCATGCAGCAGAGAGAGAAGGGACAAGCTGCAGAGGAACATACACACATTCAGGTGATCCCCCCAGTGACCTGCCTCTTCCAAACTCCATCTCCTAACAAAAAGTCAGCCTAGTGCTCCCTGGTCCAACTTTCTCCCCAAAGCCCCACCTATGAGCACGAGAGGCCTTTGGGGAATATCCTTGATATACACCCTAACAGTGCCTGTTCACTTTACCCCAGGCAGCCTCTTCCTTGTACTGATAGGCAAAAGTACCATTTTAGGCTCTCCACACATCCCATCCTCACAGTTCCTCTTTATATAGACCTTACCTATGGCTCACGGCAGTACAGCCAGCCATGCTTTCCTGTTAAGCCTGAAGTCCTTTACCACACTTCTTTTACAGAACTGCCCTAGTAAGGCAGGGAGGATTCGGGATCCTGACATTCTGCTACTATTGCTTTCTGTGTGATTTGTATGCTGGTAGGCTGAAACTAGTGAGCCTTTAAAGGTGCCAGCTCCTAGCATTATTAATTCACTCTGTGTGTCTCTGAAAGACTAGGGGACAATCTGGTAACTGTGCTGCTTGGTGTCTCAACAGCCATGGTGCAGACTTTTATCAGAGACTCTTACATTTTTAGTTTGCTTCTGTGGGTCTACCTTTCAGGGTTTTTTCTGCATAATTACTTATTGTCATGTATTTAGCGTGTTGTTTCCAGGGAATTATGGATTCTAAGTGGATTCATTTAGGAAGAAATTGTTTCATTTAGAAATTGTTTGGAAGTGCCATGGTGGAAGGAAATACAGCATCACAGGTGACTCTAAAGTCAGCCCCAACTCTGCAGAAGTAGCAGTTTGGAGTTTCTGATGCCTACCTGGGGCTCTCCAATCAGGACACACAGTGGAAGACAGAGGACACATTTTGCTTTCTCTTTTTAATGTTGACTAGCAGGTTTACACTGTTTTAACAAAGTTCTGTGGGCTCCCTTATCAAGTTCTACTCCCCTTTCAACTCTGTGTTTGATTAATTTTCAGTCCCAGTTGATGAACTTATCTTTTTTTTTCCCCCGTGTCTTTATAGGGATTTTAGCAGAAAGTTGAAAAGGCTGCTTTTGAGCCTGCCAGTCAGATTGCTTGCTAAATTGGAACTTTTAGAGGCAACTTTCAAAAGTCTGTGTTGTTCTCTTTGTTTTTTTTCCCCTAAGTTTGTCTATTCAGAAAATCCTATTGTATGGATTATAGGACAGGGATAAGTGGAAATGATTATTATGCAGAACAAGGAGGTGCATTCACTATTTATCTTTTTAATTATTTATTTATTTATTATTTTTTTTTTATGTGGGTACCGGGAGTTGAACTCAGGACCTCATGCTTGCCAGGCAGGCGCTTACACCGCTGAGCCATCTCACCCGCCCATCTTTTTTTAAAGAGAAATATTGATTTCATTGGAATTTGAGAATCCTTGGCTTTTGCATTTACATACATGCCAGAGTCTTGGTGCCAATTTTTTTCCCTTTGGATTAGAGATAGGTAATTTGTAGTCAGTTGTGTCTTCACAAGGCAGTGCCTGATGTCTCATTAGTAAACAAAATAACAGATTGCATCACATGTCAGCTAATGACATCTCCTTTCACATAGCGTGTGCTGATCCTTGAGTACTTTACAATTTAAGAAATTGTTTTAAGTTTTGAAAGGTTTTCCTTTGAAATCTAGCTGCTGTTCTATTTCTATACTTCTCTTTCAGTCTTGATATTTGGAAGAAAGCATCGCATTTGTTGCCACATTCTCGCCACCTGCCTTGAGTCACTCCTTCTTTCCATGGATTCCGGGCCACCACACCATGGCAGCTCATCTCAAAAGTTACCACAGACCTCCAGTCTTTAACCTCTGATTACACTTCTTACTTTGTAAGGAAAATAGACATGAACAAGACTGAACTTTCTCATTTATTATCCTTATAGCACCCCTTCTTCCTTCCTTGCAGAATGAATCCATCTGTTGTACAAAGCCTGATCCCTTCCAGTTCCTCTGGAATCTCACTCCATTAATAGTTCCCTTTTGTGCAGTCAGTCTTCCTCTATCTACACACCCTACCCAAAGCAGATTATAAACACATCCGAGGGAATCCTGTCTTTAACACACACACGCACACACACACACATGCATATTGCACACATACTCAAATACACACATGTATTTTTTTCCTCGATTCTGTATCCTTCTTCATCCATTAGACTATCTTTTCTTGAACAAGCAAACTGGTCGGCAAAACCATATCCACTTGCCATCTCCAAAGTTTCACCTTTCCTTTTCTGTCAAAACTTTCAAGTGATTTTGGGGGCATCTACTGAGATGGTTATATGATTTTTCTCATCTGATCAATAAATGTCATAAATTATTTAGGAAGAATGTTTGGCCAATCCTTGGAGTTTTGTTTTTGTTTTTTTTTTTTTGTAAGTAATTTACTGATGTTTTATTTCACATTTTCCACATCACACAGATTTATTGCCATGAGTTTTTCTAAGAGTTCGTGGTTTTAACCTTTAATATTTAGGTTTTTAGTTTTCTATTTATTCTTAGGTCAAATCTAGAGATTTATGTTTTCCTAGACAGTGGTTCTGAAACTATCGCTCAGTAACCGTCTCACCTCCAGTACTGGAAACAGAGTTTATCAGGACTCAACCCCAAACTGCTGAATCAGAAATTCTGGGTGCAGCATTCAATAAACTGTTTTAACAAGCTCTCCAGGAGATTCAAACTTGAGAATTATTGTCCTAGACATGTTCTTTTCATTTATATGTAAGTTCATTGTATAAAATATTACTTTTTTTGCAAATATTCTTTTAACATGAAATTATATCTTCTCTTTCACTGGTAACATAGGGGGAAGAGGTCAACAGGCAGGGAGAAACTAGAATAAGGGCCTCATTAGGTTTTCTGATTAATCTTGTCTAGAAAGACTTAAAACTTTACTGGAGAGATTCCTTTGGAGGCAAAGGCACCAGGTAGCACAATTAACATAAGAATTTACCAGAGAAAGAGCTGATAGTCAAAGCAGGAGACAGCCAGAAGCATAGAAAACCAAGATAACCATCCCTCCCCAACCTCCAATAAAATGCAAAGGAGACAAGCATCAGCAACTTAACTTAAAAGAAAAACTTAAAAGAAAACTCTTATTTAGTATATAAAAATATACACACCTATGCATATATATATTTCCACTCTAGGCCACTATATTGCTACACTAGATAACACACATCACCTTAATCACTAACTCTAAGTTGCCTTGTCCATAAAGCTCCTCCTAACCAACCTATAAATCCCAGACATAAGGCCCTGACAAAGACAAATGGTCAGGAGAAAGTCAAATAAAGCCCACCTAAAGGAATGTGCACGTAGGCAAGGTTACCCAGTTTAGGGTCTTGTGGCCTGGGACTCAAGAAGCCAATCAGATTGCCACAAGTTCCAGGGAGGAAGTGTTCTTAATCCTAATAAAAGGGATGAAGGACCTAGGCCCAGAGGAAAACCATCGTTTTAAGATCCCCCCAATCCCTCTTCAGGGCAGCTTTCTGTCTTCTACTTTTTCCTCCTGACAAATAGTGACTTCCTCTTTAAAACTCTATCCCTTTAATTCATTTCTGGTGCTAAGTTTATGATCCTTGTTAGCTACTCATTCCAGCAGCAAGGCATCCTGACACAATAGTAATATTGTTAATTTATATCAATATCTCTCCTCTTTGATGCTGATTCAATTTACAGAAGTTTAAACATATTAATCTTTTTAGATTTCCTGAAATTTTCTTTGCAGTCTAACATTTGCTCAATGTTTTGAATATTTGTCTTTGTAGAGAATGTATAATTTCTGTTAAGTGAAAAGATCTCTCTATTAAGAAAAAAGATCTCTTTCTACTCTTTCATATGTATATATTAATATCTATTTGTCAGATTTTCAATAGTCTTTATTTTTAGAATACTTGCTGATTCACAGAAAAATTAAGAAGATACTGCAATGTGTTCTTACCTACCCTGAACCCAGTTTCTATTATTAGTATCTTACATTATTATATTTGTTATAGTGTACTAATACTGATACAGTATTATTAACAAAAGTCTATAATTTGTTTAGATTTCTTTAGCTTTTTGCTTAATGTCATTTCTCTGTTTTAGGATTCTATCCAAGATATGTCATTATATTTAGCTGTCATATCTTTGCATATTCTTTGTGCCCATGACACTTTCTCAGATTTTCTTTACTTCTGAAGATCTTGACAGTTTTGAGGAGTCTTGGTTAGCAGGTGTTTCATAAAATGTCCTTTAACTGGAATTTGCCTGATATTTTGCTCATGTTTACAGCGGGGTTGTGGTTATGGAGGAGCACTGCGCAGGAAGGTGACTTTCTCATCACATAATACCAAGGGTATAAGGTGTCCATGTGACTCATCATTGTTGCTGTTGACCTTCATCTCCAGGCTGAGGGGGTTTTTGTCAGATTTCACTGCTCTTCTACCTCCTTTCCAGACCGTGAGTTTTGCAAGGAGATCAGTATGCACAGTTCACACCTAAGGAGCCTAGAGTAATGATACTTCTCCATGAAAGTGTTGTATCTATATAGGTTATTTAGAATTATTCCACATGGAAGATTTATTCTTCTTCTCCACATCAACTTTTTTCAAATAAATAAATATATATATTAGAATCCACCAAAAAATATATGCACTTCTGCAATTCACCATACTAATAAATGTCTGGAAGCTAATGGCCACCACTTTGAGCACCTCTTGTAATTGGAGAAGCCATAGGTAACTTGTATTAATCTTATGATATCTCAATAATTTAGTATTAAAATATTTATACAAGTTTTTATTTTCTGGTGTACACAATGTTTGGCGGACTTCACATATTGAACCATTGGTATTCATTTTATACTTCGAGCTATAATCCAATATTTTAGTATTTTCTGCTAAAATTGTTACAGCTTTGACCACTGGGAGATTTTAAGTTGGTACCTGTGCTGCTTTGACATCAATGTGCGTGGGATTTTGTTTGTTTTGTTTCTTGAGCACTTCCTCACTTTCCTAGACTATGAGATGCTCAGGCTTATCACGGATATCTCCCACCCTAGACCTACAATCATCCACTTCTCCAAGGAGCCCAGATTCTTTTTATTGGAAAATAATACTGGAAGCTCAGACCTGTAGACTTGATGTGCTCATTGCTGCTTTGGTGCTCATTCTTAATTATGTTCTTCAAAGGCTCCATAGTGCTAGGTTTTCAGCCAACTTGATCTGTTATCATTAAGCAACACAGAGTGAAAATACATAGACTAAGATATCAGCTAAGAAAACAATTGCAAAATACAATCCAAACTTAATAAAACTTGAAACAGATAACCCAAAATTCTAGAAATAAAATTCAGAAAAAAGATAACTAGTTAAATAAATCCAAGATATTATCCTTTGAGAAAACAACAATACAAAAAAAAAAAAAAAAAGGGAAATCTCTGGTTAACCTAATCAAGCAGTTAAAGCCAACACATAGGCGTTGGCACATGAAGGGAGTTGTATAGATACAGGGAAATTCTCAAGATCACATATCATTGCAAACAATTCTAATTTTAAAATTTTAATAAATTCAAATTATAACAAAATTGGTGATTTTCTAAAAAGGAAAGGTAATCAATATTAACCCTAAAGAAAATAAACTTCCACAAACTACCAAAATAAAAATAAAAAATAAAAAAGTGGGCAAGTGAAATGAATAGACACTTCACGGAAGTACAAATGGACAATAAATACACGAAGAAATGCTCAACATCACTGGCCATTAGAGAAATGCAAATTAAAATAACACTGAGAGAATCACCATCATCAAGAAGTCAAATAAAACAAATGCTGGTGAGGCTGTGGGGAAAAAGGAAACCTTCTACACTCTTGGTGGGAATGTAAACTTGGAAATCAATACAGAGAGTCCTTAAAGAAATAAAACTAGAAATTACATTTGATCCAGGTATTCCCCTTCTAAATATCTTCTCAAAAGAGTTAAAAGCATCATATTATAGTGATACATGCATACCCATGTTTATAGCAGCAAAATTCATACCTAAATTTTGGAAGCAGCCTATATCTATTAACAGGTGAATGGAGAAAGAAAATGTGGTATTTACACACCATGGAGTACCACTCTGCCATGAAGAAACATAAACTCGAGTCATTTATAAGAAAATGGATGCATCTTGAGACCATAATGTTAAGTGAAATTGGTCAGACACACAAGCTTAAATATTACATCATTTCTCTTATTGGAGAAATGCAAAATATAAACAAAGAGAAAAATAAAACATAGGTAATAAGAACTAGGGAGATAGATCTTTCTCAAAGGGTAAGGTATTCAAGAGATGAGGAAGAAGAGGAAAAGGAAATGAAAAAAGGAATTAAAATGTATTATGTGCATGTATCAATGCCACATAAGGAATGTAAACATTATGTACTGAAATAGTTGCTAATAAAAATTATGATAAAAAGAAACAAAAAATAAATAAATTTGTGTATTTTTTTCAGTTTTTTTTATTATAAATTTTTTATTGGCACATTTTAGATATATATGATGACAACATTCATCATAGGGAATTTGTACCTGTACGTGATATATCTTGCTTCTTTTTTTCCCATTCCCCTCCCCTCCCGTCAAGCCCTCTTCCCCTCCTTATTTACAAAAGCATTGTTTCCATTTTTTTCTTCTTTTCTCTTTTTTTTTCTTGTTCCTTTTTTTCTTTTCCCCTCCACACTCCATTGTTCCCCTTCCCATTTGACCACTTTCTTCCCATTTCCCAATATCTGTTATTGGTCCTTATTCACACTTTTGGTTTCTCACATCAGAGAAACAACGTGCTGTCTGATTTATTTCACTTAGCAGTATGGTCTCAAGGTGCATACATTTAGCTAGCAATGTCTCCAGCTTATCTTTCTTTATGGCAGAGTAGTACTCCATTGTATTAAAAAAAAAAACCCACATCTTCTTTATCTAGTCATTGGTTGATGGGCATTTGGGCTGTTTCCAAGATGTAGCTATTACAAACCGTGCTGCTGTAAAATAGATGTGCATATATCACTGAGGTACGATGCTATTAATTCTTTTGGGAAGATACCAAGAAGTGGAATAATTGGGTCAAATTTAACCTCTAGGTTTAGTTTTTTGAGGAATCTCCACAATGATTTCCACAGTGGTTGCACCAATCTGTGCTCTTACTAACTAACAGTGGGGAAGGGTTCCTTTTTCCCCACAGCCCCGCTAGCATTTGTTATTGGTTGATATCTGGATAATAGTCATTCTTTCTGGAATAAGAAGGAATTTCAGTGTTGTTTTAATTAGCATCTCTGAAATGACCAAGGATGTTGAATGTTCTTTCATATATTTATTTGCTGTTTCTACTTCTTCATCTGAGAACTTTTTATTCATCTCAGATGCTCATTTTTGGATTGGGTCTTCAAATTTGGGGAGGTCTGATATTTTTGGGTTCTTTTATATATTCTAGATATTACTCCTTCATATGAGGAATAGCTGGCAAAATTTTTTCACACACTGAGTTGTCTCTTCAATCTGTTGGTTGTTTCTTTTGCTGTGCAAAAGCTTTTTAATAAGATGAGGTCCCAATTGTTGATTCTTTGTGATAGTTTCTGTACAGTTGGGTTTTTGTTCCTAAAGTCTTTGCCTACACCTATGTCTTCAGAGTTCTGCCTATTCTATCTTCCAGCAGATTTAGTGTTTCTGTGTCAATATTCAGATTTGATCCATTTCTATTTTAATGTGTAGTGCATGGTGAAAGATACAGGTCTAATTTTAATCTTCAACATGTGGAAAGCCAGCTTTTCCAGCACTATTTATTAAAGAGGCTATCTTTCTTCCAGTGAAAGTGTTTGGCTCCTTTGTCAAAGATAAGGTAGCTAACTGTGTTTGGAGTTGTTTCTGCATCTTTTAATCTGTTCCACTGGCCCTCAGGTCTGTTTTTTGTTTTTTTTTTATTTTGTTTTGTTTTGTTTTGTTTTGTTTTTGTTTTGCCAGTACCATGATGTATTTATCACAATAGATTTGTAGTGTAATTTCAAGTCAGGGATTGTGATACCCCCTGCCTTGCCTTTGTTGCCCAGAATTGCTTTTGCTATTATAGGTATCTTCTGGTTTCAAATGAATTTTAGGATTGCTTTCTTCATTCTGTGAGGTATGTTTTTGGTATTTTGATCAGGATTGCATTAAATCTGTATAACAATCTTGGAAGTATGGCCATTTTCACTATATTGGCTCTTCCTATCCAAGAGCAAGGGATACCTTTCCATTTTCTGATATCCTCTTCGATCTCCTTTTTCAGAGCACTATAATTTTGAGTGCAAAGGTCTTTTACTTCCTTCATTAGATTGACTCCTACATATTTCATTTTTTTGGATGCTATTGTAAAAGGCATTGTTTCCCTAATTTCTCTCTCAGTGGGTTTGTTATTTGTGTACAGGAATGCTGCTGATTTGTGAGTACTGACTTTGTATCCAGCTACACTACTGAATTAGTTTACTAAATCTTCAAGTCTTGTGGTGGAGTTTTTGGGATGGTCTATGTAGAGTATCATGTCATCCACAAATAATGATAATTTTACTTTTTCCTTTCCTATCCCTATTCCTTTTATTTCTTTCTCTTGTCTAAGTGCTATGGCTAATGTTTCCAGAACTATATTGAATAAGAGTGGTTATAGTGGACATCCTTGTCTTGTTCCTGATTGATGACATTGGCTGTTGGTTTGTCATAGATAGCTTTTATCACACTGAGATAAAGACCATCTATCCCAATTTTCTGTAGGCATTTTATCATGAATGGGTGTTGGCCTTTGTCAAATGCTTTTTCTGCATCTATTGAGATGATCATATGGTTTTTGTCCTCGGCTCTGTTGATATGGTGTATTACATTTATTGACTTCCATATGTTAACCATCCCTGCATTCCTGGGATGAATCCTACCTGGTCATGGTATATAATCCTCTTGATGATTTGCTGCATTCTATTTGCCAGTATCTGATTGAGGATTTTTGCATCTATGCTCATTAGAGAGATTGGGCTCTTTTTGGTTAGATCCTTCTTTAATTTCTTTTTCTTTGTTTTTGAGACAGGGCCTTGCTATGTAGTTCAGGCTATTTTTGAACTCACTACGTAGTCCAGTCTGGCCTTGAACTCACGGCAATCCTCCTACCTCAGCTTCCCAAGTGCTGGGATTACAGGCATGCATGCCACATCCTGCCCTTCTTTAGTTTTGATATCTGGGTAAAGCTTGCTTCCAGGCATGATTTTTGTAGTACTGCTTCCCTTTCAATTTCATTAAAGAGTTTGAGAAGTAGTAGCATTAGATCTTCTCTAAATTCCTTGTAGAATTCAGCAGCGAATCCATCAGGACCTGGGCTTTTCTTTATTGGTAGGTTTTTAATTACATCTTCAATATCATTGACTGATATTGGTTTATTTAGAATTTTTATATCTTCTTGATTTAGTTGTGGTAATTCGTATGTATCTAAGAATCTGTCCATGTCTTCTGTGTTTTCCATCTTACTAGAATACAAGTTTTGAAGTAGGTTTTGATGATCTTCTGGATTTCTGCAGAATCTGTTCTGACTTCACCCTTTTCATTCCTAATTGCATGTATCTGAGTCTTTTCTTTCCTTTTTTGATAACACTGGCTAAGGATTTGTCAATTTTATTTAATCTTGCAAAGAACCAACTCTTCGATTCATTGTGTTCTTTTTTTTTTTGTATTGTTTTCTTAGTCTCAATTGCATTAATTTCTGCTCTGATCTTTATAATTTCCTTCCTTGTATGAACATTGGGCTTGACTTGCTCTTCTTTTTCTAGAAGCTTGAGATTCAACATTTGGTTGTTTATTTGAGATCACTCTGTTATTCTGATATGGGAATTCACTGCTATAAATTTCCCTTATAGGACTGCTATCTTTGCATCCTATAAGTTTTGGTATGTTGCATTGGAATTACCATTTAATTGTACAAACTGTCTAATTTCTTCTTTCATTTCATCTGTGACCCATTGGTTGTTCAGGAGGGCATTATTTAAATTCCATGCATTTATGAAGTTTTTGTGATTTCTTTTGCCATTGATTTCCAATTTCATTGCACTGTGGCCTGATAATATGCATGGGATAATTTCAATTCCTTGGCATTTACTTAAGCACATGAGCTATATGTGGTCTATTTTGGAGAATGTTCTGTATGCAGCTGAGAAGAATATGTATTCTGATGTTGTGGGGTTGAACACTATGTACACATCTACTAAGTCCATTTATTTAAAGTTTGGTTGAGTTCTGATATTTCTTTGTGAATTTTGTCTAGTTGATCTGTCTATTTGTGACAGAGGGGTGTTGAATTCCCCATTACAGTTGTGTTAGTGCTTATTTGATTTTTTCATGCCTGTTAATATTTGTTTTGCATAATTCAGTGCACTGGTATTTGGTGCATATATATTTATGATTGTTTATTCCCTTACAAGGATATAGTGACCTTCTTTTTCTCTCTTAATCAGATCTTGGCTTGAAATCCAATTTGTCTGCAAATAGAATAGCTACCCCTGCTATATTCTGTGTTCTTGTCATATGGAACATTGTTTTCCATCCTTTAACTTTCAGTCTATGAATTTCTTTTTGAATTAAATGTATTTCTTGTATGTAGCATATTGGTGGATCTTGCTTCTTGATGTACTCTGCCAGTCTTTCTTTTGATTGGTGAATTGAGACCATTAACATTGATGGTTATAACTGATATGTATTGACTTATCTTTGTCATGTTATTTTCCTGTTGTTGGTTCCCTCTTTTCTTCCTCTGTTTAATTACTCGCCTTGCTTGGTGAATTCATTCTGTTGGGTTTCATGGAGTTGTAGTCCTCATTATCTCTTTCTAGAATATTCTTCAAAACATTTTGAAGTGCTGGTTTGGTAGTCATGAATTTCTTCAGGTGTACTTTTTCATGAAAGTATCTTATTTCTTCATCAGTTTTGACAGATAGTTTTGCAGGGTACATCAAGTGGGGTTGGAGGTTGTTTTCTTTTAGGGCTTGAAATACTTCACTCCAAGCTCTCCTTTTTTTTTTTTTTTTTTTTTTGTGGGTATCAGGGGTCCATTCCAGGAGTCGAACTCAGGACCTCGCGCTTGCCAGGCAGGCACTTTTGCTGCTGAGCTATCTTACTGGTCCCTCCAAGCTCTCCTTGACTTGAGGGTTTGTGTTGAGAAGTCTGTTGTAATTCTGATGGTCTTTCCTTTATAGGTAATTTGTCTCTTTTCTCTAATAGAGTTTAATATTCTATTCTTGTGTTGAGTTTCTGGAATCTTGACTATTGATTCTTTGCCTTGGTGTAGATTTTTTTCTTTTATTGTGCCTAATTGGAATTCTACATGTCTCACTGATCTGTATGTCAAATTCTTTCTCCATGCTTGGGAAGTTTTCTGTCTTACTTCTATGAACAGTTTTTTTTTTAGTGTCATTTGTGTTATCTACTGCTCTTTCATTGATGCCAATCAATCTTATGTTATTGTTCTTTGCATCATATATCAGTTGTTGGGTTGATTTTTTTTCCCTTGCTATTTTTAAGAAATCTTTCTTTTCATGATTGTTAACTGAAATCCTGTCTTCTATATCTGATACTCTGTCCTCACATTTATTCATTCTGCTATCAATGGAATTTTTAATCTCCTGGAAATCTGTTTGAATCTGTTTCATGGATTCAATCATTTCTTTCCTATGTTGGGTGTTCATGGTCTCCATTATTTTCCTAAGCTCCTCTATTTTTTAATCTGCACTACCTTCACTAATGATGGCCTTCATTATGATCACCATCTCTGTAGTTATCTGAGAAATTATTCCTAATTTGATTTTTTTCTGGAGCCTCATTCATCTGATTTGTTACTTCTGCTGTTACCACTTCAAAGAGTCCAAGTGGGTGGCTTTTGAATTGTTCCACCTCATTGCCCCCTGGGCTTGCCTTTAATGAGCTGGAAGTCTGAGGTTGCACTTGCTTCCATGTCTTCTCATTTTGTATTTTCTTTTTTTAAGTTTAATTCCTGGGTTGATGCTTGTAAATTGCTTATGGCATGTAGCTTTATTGTTAGTATGGAGAACCTTTAAGAAATGACCTTCTCAGAGATGTCTTCCAGGTGTAGCTGGCTTTTGGGCTTTGAGTCTGTTGTAAGGTCCTATCTCTTCAATTTATTGGGGAAGAGAAGTTGCTGCCTATTTGGCCCAGCCCCTGGTTCTTTGACGCTGGCCTGTAGTATTGTTTATGACCCTCAGATAATCTCAGTCTTAGCATACAAGAACAAGTGATCAGAATAATTATGCCACCTAGTCTAAAGTAGTACAAGCAGTAATAACAATCACATCAAACACACATCCTAGAAAATGACAACACTGTGGTAACTATTAATTTGCCACCCTTAACTGTTTCAACTAGATTTGTGGTTATATAACAAAATCTAAACCAAACCTGAAAATTACATACAATAAATATGCCCTCAATATAGCAATTTTACCCTCAGGGGAGAAAATTTAAAAGGGTTTAAGGTGAAAAATAGAGAAATAGAAGAAGAGAAAGAGATTAGAAGCAAGGCTGAAGGACAAAGGCAAATTACACAAACTTTGGGAATATGGTGAAGAAAACAGGAGAGAACAAGAGAAATTTCCACAAGCCGATATCCACAAAAAACCTCTTAATGCAGCAAATATTTATCAAACTGTTTTAATATGGCAGATGTAATTCTAGGCACAGGGAATAAATCAATGAACAAAAATTTTATACAATAATTGCTTAAATTAAAATTCTTTCAAGAATTACCTTCAGGGGGCCGGTGAGATGGCTCAGCGGCTTAAGCGCCTGCCCGGCAAGCGCAAGGGCCCGAGTTCGACTCCCGGAACCCACATACGAAAAAGGGGCCGGTGATATCGCTCAGTGGCACGGGCGCCTGCTGGCGCGCGAGGTCCTGAGGTCGACCCCCGGTACCCACAAAAAAAAAAAAAAAAAAAAGAATTACCTTCAGAAAAGAAAGCTACAATAGTTACTAATTAGTACTTTCAAGATTTCTCATATTTTACAAACCTTTTTCACAATATTAAAAATAACAGAAAATCTCCTTTAACATTTTTCTAAATAACTTTAATAAATAAATAAGAAAATCTATAAATGCAGTTCATTGCATACTAGATAAAAGAAAAGTAATTTTGTAAAACCATTTTACTGAGTTGTCATTGACATTCAAGAAGCTGTACATATTTATTGTATACTGCTCAGAGTTGGAAATAAGCACATATTCATAAGAATCATCACCATAATCTATAGCATATCTATCACCTCCAAAATTTTCCTCATTTTCTTTATTATTCCTATTTTTATAGTAAGAGTACTTAACATGACAGCTACATTCTTAGCAAATTTGTGAGTACATATTACAGTATTTTTAGAACTGTCATCATTATGCTGTACAGTAGACCTCTAGGACTTCCCTGTGTTATATAACCAAAACTTCGCACCCTTTAACAAATACCTCCCAATTCCTCCTCTTCCTAGTCTCCGGCAA
Source organism: Erethizon dorsatum (assembly GCA_028451465.1). Classification (NCBI taxonomy): domain Eukaryota; kingdom Metazoa; phylum Chordata; class Mammalia; order Rodentia; family Erethizontidae; genus Erethizon; species Erethizon dorsatum. The sequence continues at coordinate 23,424,123 of CM051824.1, forward strand.
CTACCATTCTATTCTCTGCCTCTATGAATTTGACTATTTTAAATTACTCACATAAGTGAGACATGAAGTATTTGTACTTTTGTGACCGGTTTTATTTCACTGGTTATCTATTCTCTGGGTTCATCTATGTTATTGCAGATGACAGGATTTACTTTTTTTAAGGTTGAAATAGCCTACTGTCTTAATCCCATTGGGCTATTGTAACAAAATACTGTGAACTGACTTGTTTATAAATAACAGGGCTCTGCCACGGATATGCGTAGTCTCGGTTGACATTAACTTTGGCTTAACTACAACCTTGGGCTAGAAGAGTCAGGGGTCCTCACCACCGATCCACTGCCAAGAATGTCACTTCCTCGGAGAATGCCGTGTATCGAATGTGCTCAGTAGCACCACGTGAGCAAACTTCTTAGCTGTCATAGTCTGTCCAGCTCTGGCAAAACAACCACACCAACCCAGCTGGAAGAAGAATGGAATAAACCACACTATAAGCTCCCATTATTCTTCAAAATTCCAGTTGCCAAGCATAAATGTTTCTTAAATATGTACATTTTCAGTAGATTCTGAAGGCATGGAGATGATTATTTTTGTCATCTTTATACAGGTTTAGTGTTGTTTGGGGGTCAAGGATTTGTAGACCTCTTGACTCAGCCATACCCTGCTTCGTTTATTCAATACTTATTTAATATTTTATTGGTAAAGGTCTTTTGCTGGACATTGGTATTCCTGAATACTCTAGATCTAGTTCCTCCTGTTCTCATGGTGCTTATGTTTTTGCAGGGGATATAACATGTAACTACTTTACAAATGTAATGAGTACTATTAAAAATAAAGGTACCTCTGCTTTTGTTTTTGCTTCATGTGTTCTTGAGTTAGCCATAAGTTCTACAGAAGCATTACATAACTTTGCAATAGCGATGATGTATGTAATTTTCTTATTCCTGATTTTTCAATAGAAGTACTTTTAAAATGTAACAAGGAAGACAGTGCTTTCAGACATCATATTGATAAATCACATATTTATTATTTTGTTTTCTAACATGCCCCCCCAATAATATGTGTTAGAAGTTATTATATGTTTTTCTCAAGCAACTCTTAAGATTTTAATGTTGTTATATTAGAATAATTTTCATCATATTTTATGTGTGGAAATGATTCTAATATCAAAGCATCTTCCCAAATTAGAATAAAATATACTAGATAGAAGTGGATGATTCTTTGAATTTACCTTCCTGGAACTTTACAATTCTATTGTAAATGACTTGGGTTATTGTTTTTGGTTCTATTTTTTTCCAATTTTTAATCATTTTTATATTTTTGTATCTCTGCCATTGTTCATGTAAGATGCTTTTTCAAAGTGTAGGCCAGTTTAAGCCAAAAAAAATACAAACACATACTAAATTAGTTACAGGGAAAGCAATAGACCTAGGACCTAGATTCACAAAACCAGAATGTTTTATTACTACATCTTGAAAAGACTTCAGACACTATCTAGTTGAAAACATATTGCCTTAAGCCCTTAAAAATGCAATGTCCTTAGAGGTCAATTGGGCTGGCTTTTGCTCTGTAACTTTGAATATAGTTCGAAGTTATAATAATGACAATTCGTCAGGAAGAGAAAGGGAGGGAAATCCCAGGGCATCAATAAACAGATTTTATTACAGCATTTGCTCCACTGAATTGGCTACAGCACCTTATGATGATAATTTCATCAGGTCTCTGTTCCTCCATCCCAGCGCATCTCCTAGCACATGCAATTCTTTTATATCTTTATTGCGTGAAGGATGAATAAAGCCATAGAGGGAACCTAGAAACCTAAAGGCTAATTCTTACTGCTCCAGTGTCTCATAAAAAGGCCTAATTAAGAGATTTTATAGGGTCCACATCTGGCCACATGACCTCAGACAAGTCACTTACTTTTTCTGTTTCTTTGTCTTTTTAACTATAATATGCAGGGATAATCAATCCTTTTTGAGTGTATCTTCTTTATCTCACATCTTTGGATTACAGGATGAATGAAAAACACACAGTTAGCTTTCTGAAAGATTTATTTTAAAGACTAAAATCACATGATAGATTTGTACAATAATAAAATTGAATTGGATATTGCCAAATCACTGACTAGTTTTAATCATCCCCACAAGAAGGAAATCTCTACTAGACAAAACAAAAATTCAATTCAGTCCCCATATGGCGAGGCTTTATATGTCAGAAGGAGAATTTTTTTGTTTCCTTTTAGTAATATGGAACAGTTATTCAAGTCAAGCAAATTAAATATTTTTTTCTTCCCAATATTTGAAATGTGCAGCTTGCTATTTTATTTCTTCTCTGAGAATGTTTGATTTGGTTAATGCTTGGTAGAGGGGAAAGAGAGAGAGAGAAGAGAAAGAGTTTGAAAATTGCCGCCATTTTTCTTCCACAGCCACAGGCTGCAATGTCAAAAAATAAATGATATAAAATATCGGCTGTACTATCTATAACCTCATGCTTTGTAATTCTCCTGGGGACCTAGTACATACCTTAAACAGGGAGGAGACTTGACAAACAATTTAAGTGCATTCTACATTGGCATACCACCAAGTCATCCAGGACAATCCTAAACAGAAGTCTTCACAGGAAATTCTGCCACTGTGTTTCATGCTAAACAACAGCGTCTCCTTTAAAAGTATGGACTGTGGAGAATCTCCTTAACTTCTCTTTAGCAACTCTGTTGGAGGAAGGAAATTGGCACCTTTAAAGAGACTGTCCTCCCACATAGGAGCATATGATGGACAGTATGCAGCACGAGTGAGTGAGTACTGCTGGAGGAAGGGGTGGCAGGGAAGAAGGCAGAGGAGTCAGGGGAAAGAGGTAACATGGAAGGACCAGAGGAGTTGGAGATAGCCAGAGAGCACCAGGAGATAAGGAAACCTGCAGGAAGAGAAAGGAGAGATGGAAAATTCTAATGAAAATTCCTGCTTACTACAGAGCGATGGGATTTTGTATCAAAGGTTTGTTCTCACGGGAATCCAAGGCTGACTGCTCTGAGCATTTCATGCTACAAACTGCGGGGCTTTGACTAATGCCAGCAAAGTTCTTTAATTTCTTCCAAGAAGGAGAATACAGGAATGTTGTATTACACAGATCAATCATTAGAAGCAGTTTAGTGGTATTATTCACGCAGTCAACATGAAATGAGTATGGTAATAGTTGCAGGAACCAAGCAAGCATTACCCTCATAAACTTGGAAATTAAATTAAATCTTTTTGTTAAACTCATTTATTGAAAAAATTATCAATTCTCCCAGTAATAATGTGATTCTGTGAGTTGTATTTTATGTTATTTAGGGACATCTGAGTAAAATTATTTGGAGGCTTGTTTCTCTTGGATGAAGGGCTGTGAAATCTCGTTTAGGAAGTAGGACGTTATAATTACTTTGATTAGTCAGGGCTTATGATATCAGATTTTAAAGAACAACTAATAGATTTTTACTTTTCATAATTCAGGTACTGTGTGGCTTCCTTGTAAGATCAGTTTCTTTTCACCTTCAAATCAGCTTTATTTTTTGGTTCTTTTCCAAACTTTTCTCCTATGTTACAGGTATTTTCAAGAGAGATTGTGTCATGTGTTTTCAGATTCCGTCAAGGAAATGTAGTTCGTTCCCCACAGTTGCATGCATATTGTTCGTAGCTATGTTTCTGTGATGGAACATAGCTAAGATGTCAAAGCTGGATTCTTACTAATAGTGTGTCCATAAATGTTAACTCTGTAGTTGGTTTGGCATTATAAGCAAATAGATTATGCAGCTATACCTGCACTGAAATTTTCTGCATCTCCTCACTAATGTATAAAATTCTTACAGAAAAAAGAAAGAACATGTAAATGCATAAAGTCTCATATAAGTAGAAATGACTTAAGTTTATTTAATATGTCAAATCTAAGACAAGAACTTGCATACAGATCATTTATTTTGGAAAATGATCCCAAAGGCTAGGAATAAAGGACAAGGAAGATAGAAAGAGTAATCCAAGGGCATATTACTAAACTTTTCACCATCATAGGCAGTTGAAGCTTGAACCGCTTGAGAACATCTGAGGAGCCATTTATAATTCACCTCAGAATTATTCACTCAAGGGGTGCATGAGAATATTTATCAGATAACCTCTGTCCCCTACTGGTGAATGCCCTGTTGGGTGTTAATTCCCTCTCACTTCCAAGTTTGCCCAGATAATAGCATGACTGAGCAAGTTTCTGCAGGCAGGCAGAAGGTGGTGACAGAGAAAGCTCAGGTCAGAAAGCGAGAGACGCACCATTGAGCTGAGAAGAGGTGCTGTCCGGCTACACTTGCAGGCAGTGGTAATCACACCAAGAGCCAGGGTAAAAAGATGAGCCTAGAGGTATATGACAGTGATAAAGAGGCACAAAAGATACAGAGATGAAGTTTAGAACCCAAACACTGACATTCAAGTTAATATAAGATCTCATTAGAACACATCTGTGGGGGGCCAATTGTTCAGAGGACATTGAGTACCTGACAGGTGAGAAATGCCAGCCCATGATACAGGTAAGATCACCTCAGGAGAATAAGTTAAGGGTTTTACTGACCAGCTTGACCTACTTTATAGTTTTTATCAAGGCTGAGACTGCCTAGATTTCATTAAATTGGAGGGTCTTTAGGGTTTCAGTGACTTTGAGGCCATCTTATTGACCTCCCTTTTGTAGCTTATACACCCTGTGGGTGACCTTTTGCCTTTGCCTAATGTTCTCCAAAGTCAAATGACTCAGAATCTTCTGAGACAGTCCAGTGTAGCTTTGGACATCCCTAACTAGTAGATGTTGTGGCCAAATTTTCTTTCTGAGGTTCCTGCTTATGGGTTTTCAACCTTTGGAACTGGGACTAATAAGCTCTAAAGAGTTATTACATCTCTGTGAGGAGAGAGCGCTAAACATTTCCTTATACACTTAGTCCTCCGGTGTTTATAAGTCTATCTTCTCTGCAATTCCCAACATAGGGGTGCCCGAAATCAAGGGTCAAACAATGGTTTGTAAACTGATGAAGACTAGAGGGGCACTGTTTCCTCCCTCAGGCTGAATAATAAGATAGTTCTAATAATATCGGCTAAGATTGATGCAACCTTCCTGGAAGCCTCTTTACACTGCTACATGTAACTTAGTTCACTGCTAACCAAAGTTCCTGACTCTTTTGCAAATGAGGTACTACTAAACTATATTTTAATACATGTTTTATTATTGGCATATCTTTGCAGCATATGATATTTACATTAATCTTGGGGAATAGTCACATGTACATAACTCATCTCAGTCATTTTTACTACCCCTCCAGGACCCCTATTCCCTCTCCCCCAGATGGATAATTTATTTTGGAGGGGATAGGACAAGGAAGGAAACTTACATAGGTCCTTATTAGATTCATCTCCAAGAAAAACCAACTGTTTTAACATAACACCTTTCATAATTATAATTTAACATTCAACTCATTTGTTTTTGATTTAGCTATTTGTCATTTGCAAAAGAGAAAGAAAAAGCATTTACTAAGACAGCACCATGTTTACTGTAAGTAAAAACGTCCCTTTGGGAATGGCTATTTGTGTTAGTCAGCTTTCTCATTATTAACACACCACCTGATACCTACAACTTTAAAAAGGAGAGGTTTATTTGGCTCACAGTTCAGAGGATTTAGTCCATAGTGATCAGGCTCCAAGGCAGGAATGGCATGGCAGAAGGGCATGGTGCAGCAAAGCTGCTCAGTGCATGGCAGCCAGGGAGTAGAGTAGGAGAACTGTGCCAGAGAGGAATGGGCTGGGGACTATATATGGTACCCAAGGACACACGTCCATGACCCACACAGACACACCCAGGATGGTGCTTTACTAATATGCTAGGCATTTCTTAATCCAATAAAGCTCACATATCACGATTAGGAGTCACAATCCACCCCTTGTCTAGTTTACATCCAGACACATCTCCTTAAACCTTACTTAATCTCCAAATAAAGACAATTGCAAGTTCATGATTCTGCGTAACACAACACAACTGTCTCAGGCACAACTGGAGATGCGATAATCCTTTCCCCAAAGTATAAATAGTTTCACCATTTTTCAAAAGTCCTAGTTTCTTTTGAGATTCAAGGCAAACTCTTAACTGTGAACCTCTGCATAAATAAAAAATAATTTACATAATCCCAAGGTATAATGATACAAGGTAAATATTCCCATTACAAAATGGAGGAAGAGGGAGATAGAAAAGAATTGGACCAAAGCAAGACCAAAACCTGTAAGGCAAACAGTAAGTCCTATAGGTCCATATCTGGCAAACTACAATAAAATATGAATTCCAAGGGTATTGGGAGGCCCCACCCTTATGGACACACCAGCTGGTTGCAGCCCACACAGTCTCTCTCTTGGGCTGGCTGCATTCATGGTCGCTTTCCTTGGCAGATATACCATATTCCTGGCAACTTGACCTCCTGGGGTTTCCAGTGCACCTCTGGCTTCATTCCCATGGTTTCATGCACTGCCCTCTCAGGGGCTCTCTTTCAGTTCTAACTTTATATTTTATTTCCTCATTAGAATTGGAGTTCTGCCATAAACTGATCCATTTACCTGAGACCATGATACTTTGTCTCTTTGTCAATAATCTACCCTTGGGACTTATGGTAGACCTCCCAAAGATATTCACTTCCTATTCTCTAGAATATGTTAGGTTACATGTCAAAAGAAATCAAGGTTACAAATTGAATTAAAGTTGTTAGCAGGCTTTAGAGTGAGGAGGTTATTGTGGGTTATCTGGATAGGTCCACTGAAATTATAAGAATCCTTAAAATAGAGAAGAAGGGCAGAAGAAATCACAGAAAGAGAGAGATGAAAGGTTGGAAGAAGAGTCAGAGTGAACATACATGACAACAAATCTCCATGTTTTTGCTAACTTTGAAGATAGAGGAAGGGGTCATGAGCCAAGGAATGCAGGTGACTTTTAGACAATGGAAAAATAAAAATATCTCCCACACAGCCTCCAGAGGGGAATATATTCCTGCCTGACACCTTGATCCCAACTTAAAGAGACCCATGTAAGATGCCTAGCTTTCATGATCACATGATGATATTATATAGTTTCAGCAGATAAATTTGTGATAATTTAATTTGTGATAATTAGTAATGGAAAATGAATACAGGATGATATCATGTTTCTTGTTCCCTCAGATAATGATTTGGATCTTGATTCAACCTGGAACCATTTCTCTCAGACCATGACCTCTCTTAAGTGGTTTTTTTTTTTTTGAAATATATTTGATAAATTAAACCATATGTATTTCTCATATAAAATATAGTGTCATGATGTTTTAAAATATATACGTTCTGGTATTACTAAATCAACCTAATCAACATATGCATTATTTCACGAACTTTTTTTGAAGTGAGAACACAAAATCTACTCTTAGTGATTTTTCAAGAATTCAACACTCTGTTATTAACTATACTCACTGTGTAATAGAATAAATCTCTTGAAATTATTCTTCCTATCTAACTGAAATTTTGTGTCCGTAGGTCAATATTTCTCCAAACTGCATCACCTATCTCCTGGTAAATCACCATTCCACTCTCTACTTCTGTGAGTTCAACATTTTTAAAATTCCAAATATAAGTGGGATAGTAGAGTATTTGTGTTTCTGTGTCTGGTTGATTTCATTTAGTATGAAGTCCCTTACAACTATATTGTTGCAAATGGTAGGGTTTTCTTCTTACATGAGACTGTATAGTATTCCACCATGTATATATACATTTTCTTTGTCCATTTATCTACTGATGAACATGTAAGTTGATTCTATATCTTGGCTATTATGAATATTACTGCAATGAACATTGGAGTGCAGATATCTCTTTAATATATTGAATCTACATCCTTTGGATATGTATCCAGTAGTGACATTCAAGGTACTTTCTGATAGGTAAGGACTTAGTACTGCCATTTTGTTAATTATATTCTGACTGTGTTGGATCTACAGATCCTTTGTCTCTTACTCTCTTGCTGTCTTCCTTTGTGACTATGTGATACTCTCTAGTGGTATGCTGTCATTCCTTAGTTTTATGTTTTGTATCTGCACTGTAGTTTTTGTTTTGTGGTCAGCATAGGCTTACATAAAATACTGTTGTAACAGCCTTGGAGTCTGTGGGCACCAGCCTAGTGTCTGAGGCTACAGATGCTGATCTGGTTAGGAGGAGGAACTGAAGCTTGTGTCAGTGTAGGCTGATCTGGCTCTGAGGTGTTCTGAGATGTGGGGTGGGCTTGAAGCATGGGGCCACAGGAACTTGCCTGCTTCTTGGTGGGTTTGGAGCATGTATCTACAGGAGTCAGACTGGGGGCTGAGCCCAGGGATGATACCCTGATAACTAGGATTTCTGGGACCAAGCGAGGGCTGTGTTTAGGCTTGAATCCTGCAGTCGTAGGGATCAGCCTGGTGCTTGGGCTAGTCTGGATCTTAGATCCACTGAGGCTGGCCCACCCCTGAGGTGGGCCTTGACCTGAAGTTTGTGCAAACTGGCTCAGCCTTGGGCCCAGACTGCAGCCTGGGGATGCTGAAGTAGGCCTCATCATGAGATGAGTGCAGAGACCAAGTGCACTGGGCAGACATGAAACCTGGGCTATGGGGTCCACTTCACGCTGGGGCAGGCTTAGAGGCTTGGATCTGTTGCACTAGCATAGACTCTGGGATGAAGGAAATTTCCTGGTACTTAATAATACCAAGGAAAGCTTGGTACTGGGGTCCAAGGCAAAATCTGATGCTTGCTTCCCTTTCCTTCCCTCAAGTGGAGAGTATCTCTCCATGTTGCGCTGCCTGGTGATGGGGAAGAGTAAAGTAAAACTGTCTTTTTTACCCTCTTCAGTGAATCTTTTCATAATTTTTTGCCATATTGAGATGTTGCGATCTACCGTCTCCTTTCCCTAACTCTTCGAAGATATTTTTCTGCATGCATAGTTCAAATTGATGGTTCTGTGAGTGGACAAATACTGTGAGTGGGAAGTCCTATTCTTCTATCTTGCTGATATGCACAAAGACTCACCTCATCTACCATGACCACTCTTTCTCTGTATTTCTATATCCATTTAGAACAACAACTTTCAGAAATAACAACGTTATAAGAGGATGAGAAGGGGATAGAAATACTGGATTTCATGCTAGAAGGTGATGGCTGAAGGAGGGTAATTCCAATGAAGATTCTTGATAGCAGCATATGTTAAAGATTGCTGTTTTTCTTGTGCTTCTGTGATTCATCATGTCAGGTATCCAGATAGTAGAGACAGAAGAACATTCTGCTGAAATCTAGCAGAGTCCTAAGGATGAGAAAAGGGTAGATGTAAATGGACCCTCCTGTAGCCTGCAGCTGGGCTTTAACCCACATTAACTTGGAATAAAGTGGCCCTACATTGCTAGCATCTCCAAGAACATGGCAGAGGAAAAATCTCTCTGGAGGAAGACTATAAATAACACCTTATATCTCAGATATTTCCACAAGATTTTCTCAAATATAGTGAGTACTACACAATCAATATAACTAAATACACTCAGAGATGGAGATGCAACTGCATAACCAAGAAGCAGTAGAACTAATAACAGCAGGAACAGAAAAAAACACGGATTACAGAAATTGAAACCATTTGAAGCAAACTGGGAAACAAAATCAAAGATATAGACAGCAACAACAACAAAAAAAAAACAGCTATGCTCACCAGGATCAAAAGGATAAGAGCCAAAATTAAAAGTTTTGACAGAGGACTACAAAATACAAAAAATGTTTAAAGCAATAAGTATAAAATTTTAGGATAGATTAATAACATAATCAGACATAGCTGAAGAGTGATTTGGTGACAAAATATGGGCTAGAAGAAACTATACAAAACTGGTCATGGAGAGAAAAAAGGATAGCACTGTAGAGTAGTAAGAGATATAGAGAATATGATGATTAACTCTAGAAACATTTAATTAGAGTTCTGGGAAAGAGGATTTTAAAAATCAAGTATAGGTAATGTTTGAAAAAATAGTGGCTGAGAAATTTCTAGATCTTATTCCATAGAGTCCCTAATCCACAAATTTGAAAAGTCCACAAACTCCGAGAAGAAGAATAAAGTATATATAGTTAAAGAAAACCCAAAGACAAAGAGAACATCTCAAAAATAATCAAAGAAAATGTTTTCCCCCAAAGAGCAAGGGATAGAGTAACAACTGACTTCGTGCATAAAACAGCTGTGTGACATCTCTGCTGAACGGAAGGAACTGCTAATCTAGGAACCTGTCTACAGTGAAAATGTTCTCTTTAAATCAAGGCAAGGTAGAAACATTTTTAAAAAAATAAAAACACATTTTTTATCGCTAGCAGACAATACTGAAGTAAATTCTGAAAGACGTTTTTCAACAAAGGATGTACAGTTAGTGCTTATAATTTCAAGTCGCCTCAGCCTCTATTTTTAAATACGAGTTTGACTTCTAACACCAGATGCAGGCTCAGTAGCCACACAATTTCCAATACTATTATTCATTCAAACAACCCCTGCTGGGGATCAGAGAGAAAAAAACAAAAACAAACAAAAAACTCTGGAGGCATCCCTCCAGCCCAGCAGGCCAGGCTCCTCATTTTCTGCTTCTTTTAAACGGGTCATTTAGACATTTGCTTAGAAGCTTAAAGTAACCACCTCTTCGTCACGGTGTGACAGCAGAGTTACTGTCCACCTGCTTTAAAGCCATCAGTTAAAGTGCCCTGTGGAAACCTGTTTGGGTGACTTCCTATACTCAAGAAAAGCATCGGCCCATGGGTACCTCCCCTCTCTGTTCACACTCCCCGACGTCTGCATGTGTACATGTGTGCATGTGCATGCACGCGTGTGTGTGTGTGCAAGGCCTACCATCTACTCCTCCATAGCCTAGGATCTGTAAGTACAGTACTAAACACTTATGATTTTCACACTGCATCATGTCTTGAAGTCCCACCTGCAACCTAACCCTGGATGATAAGACGTCTTTTCCACAGGAGACTCACGTAGGTGGATCCCCTCTGGTGCTCCTTTGTCTGAGCCTCTGATGATTGCTGGAGAGAGTGGCTATCAGCTAAGTAAATAATAAAATTTGAAAATTTTCATTAAAGAAAATGGAAAAAAGAATCAGATAGGAAGTCAGAGAATCAGGAAAGATCAGGTAACATATTAAACATAGCTGAAGAGTGGCATGAATGAAATACTGTAACAAAACAAGTTTGGTATGAATACAACCATTCCAACAATCAGAGATGCTTACAAATAGAATATGCTGCCCTCAAAATGTGATATAGAAGAAAAATGTGATATATAAACTAACTAATGTCTTTCAGCCCTTGACTTTAAACCAAGAGCTTCTGAAATTTAGTGGCAGGTATTTTCTCATGTTTTATCTCATCAAATGCTAATAATTATACTATAAATTAAGCAAAATTATCCTTATTTTACAAATAATAAACTTAATAAGTGAGTACCTAATACCTGTGGGGTTACACTTAATTGTCAATTTTATTGGTTTGGGAGTCACCTAGGGGACTAGTAAACTACATTTCTGGTGCATCTGGGCGGGTCACGAAGGTGTGACCTATGTATGGTCCCGGGCCCCTTCCTCTTCGGCACTGTTCTCTTGCTCTGCTTCCTGACTGCCATGAACTAAGAAGCTTTACTCTGTCAGCCTTTCTTCCATGATGTTCCTGCTTTGGAGCCAGCAGATTATGGACTGAATCCTCTGAAACTATGAGCTGAACAAACCTCTCCTTTAAGTTGTTGGTGTCATATATTTTGTCCAGCAACAGGTAAGCAGACTAATACAATGTCATTAAGAAGGGATAGTGAGGGTCCTATGGCATTTACAAACAAGGAAACCTTAGCCTGTGGCAATATCCATATCTATCATACCCTTCATATGCCTTGCTATAAAATGACAACCTCACAAACTTATGCACCTTATGGGTTGTTCTAGACTCTCATCTGAAGATAAACTTATTATAGCCCTGATGAACAGCTCCATGAAGAGAATTCACTACTACCATTGTGAATGAAACTTCTCACCTAATTTCTAGGGTGTGAGCATGACTTCACGTGAGAGTTCCTTTGCAAGTATCTCCTTAAAATACGTATTTGTCTTGTTAAATTTTCACTAGGAACTTCCAGTTAAGCAGTAGATTGAACAAATGTTAAATCTTATGCCCCAATTCCTGCAAAACTGCCAACTGAGAAATTCAAAGGTATAACCTAATATGTTAGAAAAGAGATGAAGGAGGCAATCACATTATTGTACGGGTATATAATATTGGGAAGGTAAACAGACGTGAGATTAATTTTCAATTACTAAAGAGGCTAGAAAAAGTTGAAACAAGTGTCTGGTATTGGTGGTGGTAATGGCTTCAGGGAAATTTTAAGAAATGGGTTTAGGAAATGACAGGAGAAGCCAAAAAAGAAGCAATAGAAGCCCACTGAAGAAGAATAAAGTCATGGTTACAAGGTGGCACTAGAAATAAAAATTTTCCTAAAATCAGTAAAATAAGCAGCTAGCCACACAGATTCTCTCCTCATAGTATAACCACATGTACTACTTTCTCCCATGCTAGAAGCAAGAACTGGAAAAATTAACTCTGCAGAGGTTGAAGTTTCAGATGTTAGCTGAATTAGAGGGAAGTGCTACACTAACACAAGGGCTAACCGAAGTCAATACATGAATGGTGAGGCCCTTTTTGGCTCCCAGAAGTCTGGAAGGAAAGCTGATAGCTCTACTGCTGTGTTCTCTTCCCCTGCCGGATAGAACACTGGAAGGATCCTCTCTAGGAAATGGACAGGTTTAATAGAAAGCAAATTTTTATATTTAGGGTACCTCCTAATGAAGTAGCCAGATTCTCAGCATCCTTTGTGAAGCTCACAAATCCACCTCGCAAGACCCTCTCATGCACAGGAAGTATCTAGCTTCGTAATATTTTACACTTAAAATTGAATGGTGAGCTGATGATTGCAAAACCATAGAGAAAATCCTTAAACTAACTGCCTCCCCCTTTTGATTAAAAAACACTATCATGAAAGCAATACTTTTGCTATGATTCATCCTGTGTAAGGCCCACATGTAATATTGAAGTGAATTTATTGTTGCTCCGGTAGAGGGCCTTAAGTCTTACTCTTAAAAAATATTTGTACTCCTTTCTACAAAGTTGATTCTCCTCTCACTGCTATGCTCCAATCTCCCAAATGACAGACTTTTCATTTTGACATTCATTGAGACTTGGAACCACTTCATGGGCTATTACAGACCCAATTCCTATTGTATGTTATTTGATTTCAGTTATTTCATTGGGTGTTATATAGTGTTCATTTTTTCTTGTTGTTTTTCTCATATTTTATTCCATTGTGTCCCTTTACTGTGCTATAGTTATATTAAAATTGAAAGCAGTTTTCTGAAAATAAGTGACAAATATTTTATAAGTCAAACATCTATTTTTAGAGTTGTCTGTATTTCGTTCATTTTATTACATTCATTTTATAGTTAGTCATGATAGGTCCTGTCAACTGGCTGGCACCTTCTATTAGGGTTGGGAAGATGTGACAATTTCATGTAACTAGTTCATTTTCTGATACAATGCATTAGCTGAGAGAGTGGAATTTTTTTTAAAAAATAGGGCATTTATATAATTTTATTGTATTTTATTTTTTCTGGTGCTGGGGATCAAGCCCAGTGTCTCATGTATATGAGACAAAGGCCTTACCCTTGAGCTATATCTCCAGCACTATGTACTTCTACAAAGTTTAGTGATGCATATAAAATTGTACCTATTCTAGGCTCTAAAAGAAAAAAAAACCTTCAGCAAACTTCAAAAAATTCTCATTTACATTTTTGCTACAAGTGTATAGAATGTTCATCCATAGAAAGCTCTTTCATACGTAGATTTAAATGTCATTAGATGTTTCAGTTTTCTTACACATTTAGCATAAGAAAGACAAGGAGACAGGATGTGTGAAGGAATGGAGCGTGGAGCAGAGCACTCCCAGTGCGAAGGATTTGTCTGTGCCCAGAGATAAGGAATGAGGAGCTCTCATGCACTGAAAGCCTGCTCCCATCAGAGTAATGAACCATAAAAATACTCTCACATGATTCCCAAATGATAAATCTTCCTTTAGGATGAAAGAGCAAGAAACGATGAATCGTAGATACAGAAAACAGATGCAGGGAAAAGGTAGAAATTTTACTGTTGTGGAGTTATGAAAATTCAACTTCTGAACTATGAAACAGTCTTCTCATACTCTGAAAGTGACTGAAATGAAGGAGTGAGGGGCAGAGAGATTGTACAGGTATCCTTAACTCTGTAGAGTCCTTTTGAAAGTGGGCCTAAAACGCAAAAGGCCCAGTCGTCTTTTACAGACTCTGCACTATTGTGAGTTTGGGCTGACAACCCAGACAGCAAGAGTGGAATAAAAGAAGAAAATGCCAGACCCAGAAGAGAAACCCCACATGGGCGGGGATTGTGACAAATACATCCATAGTCAGAGACGATGACTAGAATAAGTTGTGGAAAACTTTAGTAACCTCAAGAACACTTGGAACTCTGCTGTAGCCGGTGGAATGCCATTAGAATCCTAGGTGAATTTAAAAAGACAAAGCAAAGCTAGATGATAGTAATACAGAAAATGTAATACCATGGTAAAGATCAGAACCTGTACAGGCAAAGGCAATAAAATATCTTAAATTAATCTGAAAGTACTTAAATTTGACCTGAGTTTACATTGACACAAAATGTGAAAGACATGGTCCAGCTTTTCTGGTCCATAGGTGATCATCTTCTATAGATCCCTGATGTCTTAACTTTTGCCCTAAGGTGAAGTATGACTTTTCGTAACAGTCAAGGGTACACAAGTAGAGATATGACAGTTAACAGGTTATTCTACAACAGTTGTCTGGAAAATTTAAAAATATAAAAGGAAAATCTGCATACAGATAAACATTCCAACTCTTCTGCCTTAAGATGGTATCAGAATGTTTGCATATAAGTGGAGAATGCATAAGTGGAATTTTAACATTTTTCTGCATTCTTATATGACTTATCATATTCATTTTAATATTAATCCTTTGTAATTATACCATGTTAAAAATAATATTTAAAAATTAAGAGCACAAAAGATAACCAAGGAAAAGTAACTTGAACCAAGACAGAAGGAGGTTTTTTCAGAAAGAAATATAATTCAGTTAGTAGAGCTTGTAAGGTATACATGCTCCAGAGAAAGGGCCATGACCCAGATGAGAAAAACAAAGCCTATGGCTTATATTAGAAAACAGGGAGAAAGAATATGAAAGAGAGGAGAGACTTGTGATAGATAGAAGCTCTTTAGCTGTCTAATACAATAAAATTGCACCATCAAATATGACAGCAGGAAGCTTCTAACAAATTGATATTTTCTACTTTACTGATAGTCCTGCAGAGCTTGAGTGGATCACACAACCTCTCTCTGGCTTGAAATTACTTTATTCTATTCTGAAATATTTGACAGTTTCTCCTGCGTCCAACTGTACTGTTAAGTCAGGGGAAGACAATCCTTTTGCATAGATCTTAATAAAACATAACAAAGCCTCACCTGCAAATGGACACCATCCTTTCTTAGATCCTATAAAGCACTCAGTTGTTACTTTGTAAGGAAATATTGAAATCCAGCTATCCTTTCAACAGTGATTATTTTCCTCACAAATATCAAACTTGTACCCTACGATACCATTTCTATACATTTTTGTTTACTGAATAACATTTTCAGTGTTAAATCAATATAATCATTTTGATGACATTTTATATGTCAACTAAATTTAATGCATACAGCATCAACAAAGCTTCTAATTCTATTGAATTGATAACAAAATGAATAGCTTTGACCAGGTTCATGCACACACGGGCAATAACAAGTATGTTACAATATTGATAGCAGTTGTATGGTTCCATTGATTACAAGATGTAGTCTAATTTCAGAGATGTTAGTATGTGAATAAAAGTTTCAGAACCATTGAAGAATGGTAATATAATATATAATATAAAGTGTTATGCCTCAGTTAATATCTTTTTTATGTGCTCACACAGCCATGAGGAATTTTGAAATTTACTCCACTAGGTTAAAATGTATGTTTTCCTGGAAGCCTGATGGGCACACTATAGAGAAAATTGCTGCAGATCTCAGGCAGAACCAGGAGAGGGAAGCATGCACTGCAGTCGGGGACACATTCAGCAGGAGAAAAGCAACGTATCCTAATTTAAACCAGGGTGTTGAGGGTATGGTAAGGCCCAGCTGTAAGAGCGTCCATGGGCATACTTTACATCGCACAGATGTAAATATGAAAAAGAAACTGCTAGTCAGACGTCATGGAGGAAAAAATAGAAACATCATATTCTGCAGCTGCTAATCTTCACTGAATAGAGAAAGTAAAAGCAAAACATACAACCCCAATCCAAGTGTCACATGTGATTTACTGCAAAGGCTCCTAATTAAATCAAAAACAGTACCTTAGTCAACTCTCACATGAACCTGGAATTAGTTATTCTAGGATGACCACATTTCACATAAGGATGCATAGTAATAATAATAAGCTAGTATCAAAGTTATGCAAAATTATTACAAAATAGTAGGAAAGCCATATATCAAATGATAGGTGAAACACACATGAAAAGTTATCCCCATATTGTAAATGAAGTTATGACAAACAGCATAAAAAGTAAATACTTTCCTAAAACAAGAGCTCAAGCAGCAGATAAAAGAGCTCAAGGAAGAAATGAAGAGACAAGAAAACAAAATTTAAAATAAGAGTAGAGTTCAGGGGTGGGGGAGTAGAAGAGAAAAAGGTAAGTATCATTGGCCAAATTGGGAGAAGCACAAAGGATAAAAATAAAGTTGAGGGATGTATGTTGAAGAGTGTCTCCCTAATATTCATTTATTGGATTCCTAACCCCCTCCTATTTAGAAATAATGTTTCAGTAGATATAAACAGTAAAATTAAGATGAGGTCTTTCTGGGATAGAGTGGGCCCCTTACTCAATATGACTACTCTCCTTCAAATAAGAGCACTATATGAGGAACAGATATACACAAGGAGAATGTCATGTAAACGTGAAGGCAGAGATGGAAATGATGCAGCTATAAGCCAAAGAATGACAAAGATTACCAGCAAACCACAAAAAACTAGGTAAGTGGTATGGAATGGATTTACTGTCACAATTTTCAGAAGGAACCAACATTGCTGATTTTCCTCAAAGCCTGGTGGGCACAATATAGAGAAAATTGCTGCAGATCTCAGGCAGAACCAGAAGATTCTGATACCAAAGTATTGCTGATACTTTGATTTTGGACTTCTTACCTCCAGAACTATAAGTCAATACATTTCTATTGTTTTAAGTCATCCAATCTGAGGTATTTGTTGTGGCAGTCACAGGAAACTAACACATGCAGTAAAAGACAAAGGGGGCACCATCTGGGAAAATAAGAAAAATGAAATGGAAATGAATTTTCAATATCAACACCTCTTTATTTATAAATCAAACTAGAAAATATGCAAATCACACATAAGAAAATGGTCATATGCTAAGTTCACAGTTTGATAAGATTTGACAAATGTATATGTCTGTGAAACCGAATCACCCAAAAGTTACCAATACTCCAGAAAGTTTCCTTCTGTTCTTTTTTAATTAATTGTATTTTTTCCAGTTTTGTGATTGTTCCCTACATTGTATAGACTTCTGGAAATTCACCCTAAACAATTATAAATACATAATCTAGAAAGAAAGAGATAAAATAATTATTTTTGTAGCTATTATAAATGTAAATCTAGAAATAAACTATAGAAAAATGAAGAAATGTTCAGGTAGTTGGGCAAAAAGTTAATATACCAAAGTTGGTAGCATTCTCATAGTCAAATAAAACTAAATGAGAAACTTTATAATACAAATTTCAAAACCTTATAAAAGGTCCTGTAGTATAAAAATGAGTGATTCCAAAATTTCCCTAATTATAGTTTGAGGTTTAATTTTCCATCATATATTTTTTGCTTTCTGGCTTTCAAAAGTTTTGATTTTGTTCATTCTTGCTATCCTTATAGAGGTATGTCATTCAAAAATTATTATTCACTCTAAGTTTGCAGGAGTTATAGAAAGAAATAAAAGTAGATGCCTCTGTTCAATCCAGCTTCTTTACCTGATACTGTCTGGAACAACTTCTAGAAGAAAAACAAAAAGGATTTCTAAAAGGATCTTATCCTACTTAAGCATCAAATATCATTTGAAATGAAATTACTTTCTAATTTAAAAAACAGTCATAATTTATTTAGCTCATGATTCTCTAACGATTTAGCCTAGGATCAGCTGATTTTTTATCTGGTTGGGTTGGGCTCCCTTAAGTGTCCTCTTGGGGTCTTCTAGATTTCTGGGTTCCTGGGAGTTGGCTAGCTGTTATCTGAGGTCCATGGTCTTATCTTCCAGCAGGCTAGCTTGATCGTACATATGTACCACTGGAGGTACACACAGATCTTCTAAGCTTAGACTAGGAAATGGCACATCTTCACTTCTGTTGTGTTCTGCTAGTCAGTGCCAGTCACAAGGCCAGGTTAGAATCAAGAGGTGGGGAGATAAATTCCACCTCTTTATGGGAGGAACTGCAAAGTAATAATGATATTAGAGAGGGGTAAATAATTAGCAATATTTTTGCAATGAATTTGCCATAGTGGGCATGTAATTTCAGCCCCTTTCAACTTTTTCCTTCTTCTGATTAGAATGAGGATATGCTTGAAGATGTACCAACATACTGTATTATGACCATAATGATGAAAGCCCCATGATAAACATGACAGAAATACACTATGTCAGCTTAAAACTACCTTTCCCCAGGCTTGTTGTTGCATAGGACCAATAAATTCCTATCTATTTAAGTCACTGTAGTAGATTCTGCTACTATTTACCATCAAATATGAATGATTTATCTAGTCCATTGGTGAGGGTATTTCAATTTTGTTGTTACCCTTGTGCTTCTCTGACCTTTTTTACCTGGATTTTCAAAAGAGCTGTAATATGTCTACTTACTCTTTAATTGTGGATATTTTTCCCAGCCTACTTTTTTTTTTTTTTTTTTACCATCAGGAACGTCTGGTTGCATTATACAACCTATGTAGCCATGTGTGGCAGCCCTATTCCCTACATGCATCCTTTTGCCATTTAACCTACCATGATGAATAGAATTACCTCTCAAGTCACTGTTTGTACATCAACGAAGATGGGTCATCTAATCTGTATTCACATTCATCTGTCTAGATAACGTTTTGGACACTTACACCTGTGCGCACCATAGATAGTCTCAACATGATTCAAAAAACTGTCATCATTTCTCCTAAATGGAGCCCTCCTATGATATATTTTAATTAATTTGATAATGCCAATGGTCAGTTGGGTAAACTTGGAATTTTTCCTGATTTCTTCATAACACTGTCTCCCCTACTTTCACTCACTCTTTGTAATTCCACCCTTTAAAGATCTCTTGAGTTTCTCTTCTTAGTCCTCTCTAGATGAACATTGCTCTGTTTAGACCCTCATCATTTCTCACATGAACTACAAAAAGAACTTGCTAACAGTTCTAGCTGCTTCCAATTACATCCCCATCAAAACCATTCTCCACGGAGCTGCCAGTATGATCTACTTAAAATGCAAATAAGACCATGTCATCCTCCTGCTGACAACCATTTAATGGCTTTCCATCAACTATGGGATAAAGTTCAAGTTCCTTAATATAACGTGTAAGATCCTACATTATCTGTCTCCTGCTGATCTTCTAGGTTAAATACTAGTGACTCTACTTTGAAATTCAAGTTCCATCTACATCCAGCTTCCTAGTATTCTTACTTAGCATTCCCCCCAGCCTTTATCTTAGTTTCTTTGTAAATTTAAATCTTTTTTGAATAGAGCTCAGGCATCACCTTCTTTAGGGCACTTCCTCTAAATCCCTTTGTCAGAGTTTTAGGTGCCATCAAAGAAAAGTAAATGTATGTTATTTGATAAGAAAATTTATTTAATGAACATTTAGTATATTATGGAGTCTTCAGGATTCTGAGAAAATCAAATCAAATTCAGGGCTATACAGTCAGGAACAATAGACAAAAGTCTCAAAACTGGCTCAGTGGGGACCATACTGCTGCTGCAGTAGGGGAGCAGATGTTGGAGATGGCACTGTCAAACCTGTTGTTCCTGGACCCAGAAGCTGTCACTAGTACCTCTACCAGTACTGGTGAGGGAACTTGTGTCTATTCCCACGCTCCCCCACCATTGCTCCTGCCCAGAGAGAATGCTTGTGTCCTCTTTTTTCATCATTACTTGAGAAGGGTGCAATGCATTGGAAGATCCTAAGTCGTATGTCCGTGTCCAAGCTACAAGGCTACTTAAATGCTGAGTGGTCAATAAATTTTAAATATCCACTATATTTCACTTTCTAAGAACGACTTATATCCATCCATTTTTACAATTAAAAATGCTCTCATCTAGCATTATATAATGATATCTTAGTACATTTGTAAAAAAAATCACTTACTACTTCCCCCAGTAAGAGTAACTTAGTTACTGCATTTGGTTTCAAATCCAGGACCTTTGCTTGTATTTCTAACTCCTCTATCTCTGCCCTTGCCTTAATATTTTATATGGTATGAATGAGAGTATTGTGCTAACCATTACCAACATACTTCTAAAAATGTGAAATTATGAGGCAAAGAGAAAAGAAAGAAGCAACTTTTCAATTATTTTGGTCATTTTAAAATTTAAATTTCTCTTAGGAAACTTATTCTTCCCAGTCCATTTAGTAATAAAATGACTTACCTCTTTTTTAGTAATAAGATTGCTTACCTCTTTATTTTACTTTTCTGCCCAATAACACAAAAAGTTCCAAAAGCCCAAAGGAATATTGGGCTTTGCACATATCTTATTAGGTACAGCCGTGAGAAGTGCACTTCCTTTGCTTTGTTGCTGGACCCAGGTTTTCTGACTGCGGAAGAATAAATGCCTTGTAAAACAGCCTGCCGCCCTCACTGAATGTGGGCTCCCACTGACACTCCAGTCTTCAGAAGACCATCCCACCATTCGTTAAGGCCAGCTAATTTGGGGATATAAGGTAACGGATGAAGCTGCTGAGCCCTGTGGGCATCAATCCACTGACTTCCTCATTGTTCTCGTGTTGGAAGTAAGGTTGAGTGGAATCCCAAAATGGTGAATAAGATGTTTAACAATTCCATACACAGTGTTGCTAGCAGAATATCGCCAAGCGGGGAAAAAATTGAGAATGGATTCTTACTTGAGTGAGGGAAAGTCATTTTCCACCCCATGATGGAAAGTATCCAGTGCAATCAACCTGCTTCTAGCTGGCTGGCATATACCTCAAGCAGCTATGGCAGCTTATCAAAGTCTAAGAGTTTGTCATTGCTGCTGGCATGATGAGAAGTCAGCTGCGGTGATGGCAGGAGATAAACTCCTGTGGGTGAGCCCATGCTTAACCTCTATCCCTGCCACCACTGAACAAACACCAGGAGAACTAGTTTTTAAAAGAGGCTAATTGGCATTTTCATCTCAGTGATTTCATCCACCTGATTACTGATAATCTCCAGCACAGGTGGGACCTTTTGTGGCACATTCAATGTTGGATCTAATGTGGACCAATTCTGAGAGTTCCATTCATGTAATTTATCCACAAATCTTGCCACCAATCACCATTCTTTTTCCTTTAATATGTCGTAAAGACTAGCCAAGTCATTAATCACTTCCCATGAATCACTGTATAAAGATACCCACTTTAGGCCACAATGTTCTGAATGGATCCATATTACTACAGTATATCATTCAGAGAATCGTAAACCAGACTTAAAGATTTTCTCCTTAAATTATAAGAAAGTCTCTAGAAGACTCTTGATTTGAGTCAGGAAGAGATGGAAATGTGGGAGCAGGTGCATCAGAGAGGTGATCTACTTGCTTATACAATCTAATTGAGCTTTCACGAGTTGCTTGAGACCATTTCTTTTCCTTTTTCTTTTCCTTATTTTTTTTTTTTTTTTGTATTTTTGAGACAGGGTCTCATGATGCAGTTCAGGCTGGCCTTGAACTTACTTTGTACCCAGGCTGGCCTCAAACCAGCAGTGATCCTCCTGTTTCAGCCTCTCGAGTGCTGGGATTACAGGCATGCACCACCACACCCGCAAAACCATTTCTTCATGTAACACTTCAGTTTGTCCATGGAATATGTATTGTTGGACATGTGTAATCTTACAATTTGGAGAATCACATGAAATACATTTTGGGCAGATCAGGTTGTGTGACCACTAAGCATCTCATAGTGAGGCATTCAGTCTCTATGAGGGTTCAGTGCCAATACAACAGCTACTGCTCAGAAGGGATCTAGTTGTGTATGAAGCCATACTCTAATGCATCAGGAAATGCTGGTTTTGATTTTTCTATTCTGGTGTGCTGCAGATTCCATTCACAAAATACCTGCTGAGTCCTGAGCACCAAATATCCATCTGAATCAGTTGGGGGTGCACCTCTTTCTCTTGAGTCTGAATAAAGTCTCGAGACATTTGATTCCCTTGATAAATAGGTTGGGACAACACATACAACTATGTTGTTATCTTCAAAACCCAGAGGTCCACTAACATCAAGTCTTTAAATTTGGGATTTAAGGGGTGCAGGGATAGAAAGTGCAGCAAGTTGTTTTTTTTGGAGCGGATTTCCCAGAATGTCCCCAACCATGGATTCCTATTATGTCCCTGTATTGGTTCAAGATTTTATTTTCATGAAAGTTATCTCCTGTCTTCTGATACACATGTATATCATGACATTGCCTAGAGTGCCATTATATTTTACTGTAGTTCCTACAAGCACAGTGTCATTAATACAAGGACCAGTTGATATCCTGTGGTGATGCTGAGGTGAACAAGTTGTCTGTAGTTTAAATAGAGGTACAGATCTGAAGAGCTAATGTAGCTCTCAGGCTAAATGGGATGTGTATTTCTGTCTGTTCCACGTTAAGAAATTGTGCTTCTGATGGTTCCTCCTTTGGAGCTAGAGCAATAAGGGCCTGTATGTAAGTTCTCAAGCTTCAAATACACGTTAGAATCATTTAGAGAACTCATCAAAGCTGAGGCTACTAGACCATACCCACAGAATTTCTGATTCATTAGGTCAAGATTAAATAGAGAAGTGACAGACATCGCTACCCCTGAAACTTTCAGACCACGGACAGCAGCACTAACTCCTTTGTTCCTTCATGGATGTCGTACTGCTCTTGGTTTATAATTTTAGCATGCGTCAGGCAGTGAAGGTTTACTTGTGCCAATTACTGAGTAAATCTTTTCCTGAGTAAATAATCGAAGACTAGAAAATATATACTCAGATATGAATTTTGGACAAAATTAGACATTTTCTATCTAAACTACATAATTATTAAACCAGAGTGGCATTCTGGATCCCCAGAAATCAAACATCAGCTCAAAGTTGGAGTTAAAAAATTCTCAAAATATCTGTGTATTTTCTTTTTCTAAAAGTACAGGTTCCCTGCTACATGGCCACAGGTCCTTTAAGGAAGTGCAGTGAAATTATGATACAAACTTGTGTTATTGCCTTAAGTATACTGGAGTTATATTTGGTCAAGGGACTCTGGTTATCTGAACTAACACAGGTCTAAGAATTCAGTAAGGAATTGAATTCTCACTTTTACCATGGCTCCAGCAGCCAGACTTCTTTTTTTTTTTTTTTTTTTTTTTTTTTTGTGGGTACCGGGGGTCGACCTCAGGACCTCGCGCGCCAGCAGGCGCCTGTGCCACTGAGCGATATCACCGGCCCCTTTTTCGTATGTGGATTCCAGGAGTCGAACTCGGGCCCTCGCGCTTGCCGGGCAGGCGCTTAAGCCTCTGAGCCATCTCACCGGCCCAGCAGCCAGACTTCTGTTGGTCACATCTAAAAGGTTTTGTTTTCTTAAATGGAAGGTCAATTAGTGCCTTAGTAGATTGCCTATCTATTTTAATCCTAATGGCTTCATGATTAATTAAGTACTTCTAGACATCTTCTTGATAATCACTTTTCTTGATTGGGTAAGTACTGCTACTTGGTCTCTTTGTACTCCAGGATCCCATCATCAACACTGAAATTATGAAACCTATTTTAATGATGGCATCTCCTATGTACATACTTATCAACAGGAAATGGCCATTAAATTCTTGTTAAAAATTCTGCTACTCCCTTCAGGTACATAGTTTTCTATGCACTTGTGAATGGGCATCTTCTGGGACTCATACGTTTCTAGTTAGGGAATGAATCTCACTGATCTATACTTCTGTCTGTATAAGTTATTAAGATTCATTTCTGTACATCTCAGCCTTGGCAAATCATTAAAATCAGGTGGACAATTCTTAATAAATCTTATTGCCTAGCCCACACCTTTATCTAAGACTCTCTAGATGTGGGACTCAGATATAAAGTATTTTTCAAAATTCCTCAGCCAATACCGCCTTGTAAATACAAAACAAATTTATACAACCATGGCTTCATTTAATGTAGGCTATTATTGAGCCTGGATCTCAGCATTCAGACAAATAATCTAAACCAGTTCTGACCTGCTCAAGCAGGAACATTAACTCAACACAGGTAACAGCTGCAAGTATTGAAACACACGAAACCTATGAAATAGGTTTAAATATGTGAACTCATAATAACATCAAAATAACAACAAATGCTGTTGGTCAATTTTAGATAACACAAAGGAACTGATCCATATTTAAAAACATAAAAATGAAGAAAAATTAAGCATTTAGTATGACTTTTCTCTATAAAGTATACCTTGGATAACTAAAGAGTAAAGAAGCATCTCTTTATAGCAGTCTCTCAAATAATAAATGAAAAAGGAATAATACTATTAGACTATCTGACCAGTTCCCAATTTTTAATGCATTAATGGATTTAGAAAATCATTTACTAACACTGATCTTGACTACTAAAAGACTTGTAAATATTACATTCTTTCTGATGGAGGCACACTGCCACTTACTAAGTATTGTTGGGGGGGGAACCAACCTGAACGTAATCAAATATCCATATCTAATTACCCACTTATAGGAAACGCAGAGGTAAAGGGACATATTAAATATTGCTTGGACTGCATTAGTGGAATCCAGGCTGTGGAAAGCTGTATAGCAAAGTGTTAATTTTTTCAACAAAAACAATATTAAAGAGATAGAAAGCATAGAGATAAAAAGAGACTGAAATATTTCATAGTGTATAAATTGGATAAGTATAGATATTTTATTGTATTAATTAAGTTTAATTTCTGAACATTCTTTCTGCCCGATGTGGAAAAGTCAAACTGGTCCATTACAGGTAAACTTGTTCAGATGCAGGACAAGCATCTCTAGCTCTGGGGGTTGACACCTCTGAGAGGTTCATGGAAACATCTCTACCCTCAACCAGAAGGAGACAGCTGACATGTTGCTCTTGATCTGTCCTGGCTCTGGGTCTGATTGCTGTTTTCTAATGTTGATGACAACTGGCTACCAAAGTTACTAGCAATATGTTTCAGAGCCTAAAGAGAGAAATGACTGGACCTATGGTGAAGAAAAGAATATCCAGGTTATTATCTAAAATTATGTTTTATAGTCAATAAGTGAAAGAGAAATAAATGCTCAACACAGTACCCAACATATAGGTGTTCCACTCCTTCTTTCCCTAAATCTCATTGTAAAGGTTTCTTCCTTCTGTTGGTCTCCTAATAGGATATGAAGACCCTGAGAATGAAGACAGTGACAAAGACATTAAATAATGCTTAAACGGCTCTTAACACCTGCTTAGTTCCCAGACAATACTCAATTTATAATGACGATGTTTTTGATACTGCTGATGTCTGGGAAGGCATGGGTAGCTACAAATTGGAATCTGATTTTACTGTATCCATAGGGATATTTCTCAACTTATGCAAGTTCAGAGGTAGACCAGAGTTAGGGTGGTCTTATCTAACTCACCTCTGAGTACCAAGGGAAAAACCTCTGGAAACAGAAGGATAGTCAGTGGAAGACTGTGAATATGGTTGCCAACCTAGCATCAGTTCAAGATGTGAAGTAAGAAAGAGTCCAACAGTATCTAAGAGTCACATTTTCTGATGGAGGCACAGTTACTAATAAAAATATATAAATGATAAAAATATTGTATTTATCCAAATTAGTATATGAGGGGAGCTATATAGCTTTTAAAGATTATTCATATAAAATGAGAAGTCAGATGAACTAAAGGACATAATGGTAAAGAATTTTGTTACCCAAACCTAATTAAGAAGAAAGAATCAGACAGTTGTTTGACTTAAAGTATTGGACATAAGCACACGAGAAGGTCAGATATGTTAGATCCCTGAAAGAGGTTTTCCTTCTCTCCCTCCCTACCTCCCTCCCTCCCTCCTTCCCTCCATTTCTTCTTCTTTAATTTCATTACCTGGCATTTGAACAACACTGCAGCTTGAAAGAAATCACAAATTAGTGTGTGACAGGACTCCACTTGCCATAAAAGGAGCTGTAGAAGAAATGTCTGCCCTTTCCCTGCTCCTTGAGATGACTTGGGTTTACTCAACAGGATGCCCCCACTTGAAACTTAAATCTCAAGAGTACAACATAGAGAATCTGAAGCAACTGGAAATTTGTCATGTTGGTAGTGGCAGGGCCAGGTGGTTCTCCATTCAAACTGTTCCCAATCTGGGCCCAACTCCTTCCTTCTTCATGCTTCATGTCTGTGCTTCAGTCCTCCTGCCAATTTTATGAGGTTCCAGAAATCCTTTCAATAAGTTGTTTTTGTAATTAAAAAATCGAGTCCAATTCTGTTGATTCTCCATTGTGTCCAGACAGTATTTATTCTAGTAGGAGATGAATACATTTGGTCTTACTTGATTCCCAATGTTTAATTCTCAGAGTAATTAGAAGGATAGGAGTTGAATAAAGAGCAGGGAAGGTTGATTCACTCCTGTAATTCCAGCAGCCTGGGAGACTGAGGCAGGAAGGAGCAAGTTGATCCCCATCTTGGCAACTTAGTGAGACTCTGTCTCAAAAGTCCTAGGAATGTAGTTTGGTGAGAAGGCCCTGGGGTCAATCCCCAGGACTGAAAAAAAAAAAAAAGTTGAATAAAGGAAGAAAGCAAATGATTCTGGGAGTGTTCCAGTTTCCTTTAAAAGGAGGACATATTTCCAGCTACTTTGTTTCACACCTGGTCTACTTTCGTGGGTAGTTGTCATCTGTTTAGGGAAGTGTGGTAGAGGCCTAATGGTTATTAGGAAAATTCTCTCACTTAAACATATTCCTTCACTTTTTTTTTTTTTTTTTTTTTTTTGTGGGTACCGGGGGGACGACCTCAGGACCTCGCGCGCCAACAGGCACCCGTGCCGCTGAGCGATATCACCGGCCCCTTTTTCGTATGTGGGATCCGGGAGTCGAACTCGGGCCTTCGCGCTTGCAAGGCAGGCGCTTAAGCCGCTGAGCCGTCTCACCGGCCCTATTCCTTCACTTTTTACCATGAAACCTGCAATTCTACCGGTAGTAAAATTCCTTTGAATGAATTGATTGTCATTTCTAGAAAGGCTATGCTTAAAGGCAGCCATTCTGGGAAGGGGAGTAAATAAAGCTGCTATTACTGATATAAATTAGCCTAAAACAGGAGTAATCATTCTGAACGGAGTCTCAATTTATTGTAATATTCTAGTTCATAACAGACAAGAGCTAGAAAGTCAATCAAGATGCTTTATTTCACATTGTATTGACACAAAAATGATCGCACATATCTAAGGGTACAATATATTTTGAAATATTATACATTGTGTGAAAATCATATTAGGAAATTAGCCAATAGATCACCTTAAATATGTACTCTTTCTTTGAGGTAAGAACATTCAAGTTCTTTTCTGCCTTTTAAAAAGCATCACTACTTTATCGTTAGCTATAGTCTTGCTACTGTGCAATGCTCCAGAATCAGAAGCAGCCAATTACTAAACAACAAAATAATCCTGCAGTGAGGAAAATATCAATGCTGGGCCATCATCCAGAAGAACACCCACTATTCAGGAATTCAATAAATGGTTGTCTTATTGGGTTAGAATCTCACAGGTAAGTACAAAACTGGGCCTACAGGTAGGAGACAGCAAAAGAATGCAGAGTCTTCAACTGCTTTGTAAGGAAAAGAAAGTCTTCGTTTCTTTGAAGCCTGGATATTGCTGGTTTGGTCAGGGAGATGGGAAGCCAGGAGCTCAAAGTGACACCAGCAAGAGGACAGCACAAAGGGAGCTGAACAATTGCTCTTCCCCCTACCAGAAACCCTAGTAGGGGTATAAATAAATCCTTTATTTATTTAAAGGCTAAATATATCTTTTTACCTTTAACTTTGGGTGTCAAGTATTTTGTCTCAGCAATGAGAATAGTAACTGAGACAGAGAGAGAGAGAGAGACAGAGAGAAAGAGACAGAGAGAGAGACAGAAAGAATGAATGAATGAGTGTATGTGTATAGACATCTTTCTGGACCTCTTTCCTGCAAAACTATTAAACACGTCACACAAACCCGAGAATGAATATTTCTGTGCATCTGAATCTTCTTCCAACTGATTTCATTTATCTCTCCATATGACCAACCAACCACCCATCTAATATGTCATCACCAGACAGACTCCTGGCTGACCCTGCTTGTTATAGTGACTGTCTGAAATCCTGATTTTTGAAGACAATTATGACTCCCCCTGGCTTTCTCAGCCTGGGAGAAGAGGGACAATTATTTTTTTTTGTGGGTACCGGGGGGTCGACCTCAGGACCTCGCACACCAGCAGGTGCCCCTGCCACTGAGCGATATCACCGGCCCTTTTTTCATATGTGGGTTCCGGGAGTCGAACTTGGGCCCTCGCACTTGCCGGGCAGGCACTTACGCCGCTGAGCCATCTCACCAGCCCAGAAGAGGGACAATTTTTGAATATGTTTGCTGCTAGAAGAGCAATGACATGAAATATTAAGGTGTGATAAAAAATTACAGTGAATATTTAAATTTTAAAAATACTTATTAAAGTAAAAGATTCATTGCCATTAATCCACCTCAAAATACTCCCCCTCTGGTTGAACACACTTATCCCATCATTCTTGCCACTTTCTGAAGCAGTTCTGGAAGTCCTCTGTTATGGCTTGTATCTAGATGCCTTCCACCCCCAAAGCCTGATGCACTCATAGCTTTTCAGAGCTGACTGGATCTAGAGTGTGTGATACTGACCTTAAGGGCATGTGGTACTAAATTAGTCCACTGGTTTAGCACAGTTCTTTGTGTGGATAATGGGAAGCCCCACCCTGAGTGTGGGTGGCACCAATCAATAGGTTTATAGCCTGGATGGAATATAAGTGGAAAAAAAGGAAGGCAGGCTTGCTGCTTGCTGCTGCTGCTTTGGCCTGCTGCTACTTACTGCTCACTGCCTTCTGCTTGCCACATCATGGACTGTTTCTCCTCTGTGATGCTCCTCTGCCATGCAACCATGCTTTGGAACCAGCCAACTACAGACTAAAACCCCCACAAACTGCAACCTGACATAAGCCTTTCCTCCTTTTACTTGGGGGTGTTGGGTATTTTGTTTCAGCAACAGGAAAAGTAACTAAGACAACCTCTTTCTTGAGCATCTTTAGTTGTTCTATTGTGGCTACCTTGATGTCTTGAATCGATTCAAATGCTTACCTTTCATGGTCATCTTGACTTCAGGGAATAGCCAGTTGTATGGTGTCAGATCCAGGGAATGAGATGGGTGAGGACACACCATAATATTTTTATGAGCCTTCTTTTTCACTGAATGGTGTTCATCAACATTCACTGTATTTTTTTTTGTCATACCTTGTAAAGACACTCGTGAAAGAAGGACTTCAAGAAGTGATTCAGAAAGTGGTAAGAATGATAGGATAAGTGTGTTCAAACTGAGGAGGAATATTTTGAGAATTAATGGCAATGTGTCTTTTACTGTAATAAAAATTTTTTAATTATTATTTGAACGTTCATCATAAGTTTTATTCACACCCTGTAATAGTCCTACTTCCAACGTGCCACTCCACTGCTGTTATTTAATAAACAAAAGCAAAAGAACCAAATGAATGACTTAAGTCTTTGATAGGAAAAAAAAAGACACATAGAAATTTAATGAGCCTATATTTTACACATATTATAGAAACAATATAAACCATTACTCTGATAAAACAAAACCACTGGCCTGATAGAACATCCGGTGTCCTGAGGCCTGCATGCTACCACTTTACTCACTGACTTCATCTGAAATAGTTTTGGTCAACCTTATTAACTAGAAATTCAAGCTAAGTTTTATGTCTGTCTGCTGGCCAAACTTGTATACGAGTGAGTAAGCCAGTACGCAGGCTACGGAGTCAGATAGATACCTTGGATTTGAATCCTATATCCAGTATAGGAGGTACGTGCTCTTAACTTTGCAATTGCAATTTATAACATAGGACAAAATTTGCCTATCTTTATATGTACAATTTTTATAGCATACCAAAAATATGGAATGGGGAAATACTTATTGTGGGAAATACTTAAAGACTAAAGATTCAAATATTTTAGTTCTGATCAGTCTATTGGAAGCAGAAATCATGCTGGGATTTCCAGGGAAGGTACATAAAGAAAAGCATCTAAATATCCACCGGGGCAGTCCAGCAAGACCTTTGAGCTCAGCATTCCTCATGAAGTCATCAGCATTGGTCCATGAAAGAACTGTAAGCTCATGATCAGGCTTAATGAGCTACAGGTCAGCTTAGATGGGGAAAGTAGAATGGACAAACCAGTCCTGCAATTTCCAGTAGCACCACTTAAAAATATGCAACAAATTTTGATATGGCATCACTTTTAGAACTTTTGGTATCTGATGGTCTTAAGGTTACTGCTGATTTGATTTCAGCCAGTGTTTGTTGCCAACAGATATAAGCCCCTTTGACCCTAGACTTAGAACTTTTGCACCAGCATGTTCCAAATGTACATGAATTTCCATTAACAAAAGCGGCATTCTCTTCTAAAACCCAGAAGTCAAGGCTTAGAGCGTATCAATAGTCTCAATGGGAATAGATTTTTTTTAAATTTATCAATCTAAATTACATGACAAGGAAATGTAACTTTGATAGTTCTCTCAACAGGGAGTAGAAATGGTAAAAGATGACTGAGAAAAGGATTAGAGAGATTCTTTAGGTCCGGTGATATAGCTCAGTGGCATAAGCTCCTGCCTGGCAAGTGCAAGGTCCTGAGTTAGAATCCCGGTACCCGCATACTAAAAAAAAAAAAAGAAAGATACTTTAGTTGGCCCCTCATAACACACTTTTGACTGTTAGAGCTGACAAGTATATTTTAAGTTTTTATTTATTTATTTTTTTTGTGGGTACCTGGGGGTCGACCTCAGGACCTCGCGCACCAGCAGGCGCCCGTGCCGCTGAGCGATATCACCAGTCCCTTTTTCGTATGTGGGATCCAGGAGCCGAACTCGGGCCCTCGCGCTTGCCAGGCAGGTGCTTAAGCCGCTGAGCCATCTCACCGGCCCATATTTTAAGTTTTTGATTAAAGTCATTAGTGAAGAAATATCACACATTTTCTAATTTGGCAATTGTTTTTTGAGTTCCAAGAAAAACAGCCCAAATTTTTATTTAACATTTGTAGCTTCCTATACATCAAAAGAAATGTTCAAGATAACTTTTTTGGGGTAGTACACATGGTTCCACATGTATAGCATCTAATGGCATATATTTCTCTCATTTTTTGTTTTGAGTGTCATTTCTTCCATCTGACTCCTTTAGGGTGAATGAAACACCTCTTCCATGCTGTGCAACTATGTTAGTCAGCTTTCCTTTACTATAATGAAATATCTAAGATAATGAACTTATAAAGAGAAAAAAGGTTATTTTGGTTCACAGTTTTGGATGGTCCATTCCATGACTGATTGGCCCCAGTGTTTTGTGCATGCGATGAGGTAGTATATCATGGCAGGAGCATGTAGCAGAACAAAGACGCTCACTTCTTGGTCAGGAAGCAAAAGAGAAAGAGGAAGGGTCCAAGGTCCCACCATTCCTCTCCAAGGCATGTCCCCAGTCTCCTAAAGACCTCCCATTAGACCTCCTCTTCTAAGAGTGCTATCACTTTACAGTGCCTCCACTCTTGAAACCTAGCCTTTAATACATGGGCCTTTGGGGGACACTCAAGATCCAAACTATAGCAGTAACTTATCCTATTATAGTCTTTTATACATTCACACTTGCAACACTGCATCATCTGTGCCTGTTTACTTATCTATAAAGTAAAGCTCCCTTTAAACTGGCCATGCCTATTGCATTCACAGCGGTATACTTGGTGCCTGCTCGGAGTCTGACTCATAGTAAATCTTCAAAAACTGAATGTTGAATAAATTATTGGTAATAATTTTAAGGCCTCCATCCATAATCTTCTCAGGTAAGCAATTCCAGCTGTGTTTGTGTCGTCAATGAACTGAGAAATTAGTCCCTGAAACTTAAACTCTAGCTAGTACTGCGTGCAAGACAGGAAGACCAGGTATGAGACTTCTACAGCAGCAAGTGAGAAATGAAGAGGTTTGCGAACTACATCCCAATGAAGCTAGAGAAGAAGAAATGGATAGAGATATTAAAAAGATAGAATCAAAAGGACATACTAATGCAATAACATTATATTTGTTTTCTTTTACTGCTTCTTTCAGAATCAGAGTTCACTGAATGTAGAGACTACGTCTTATTCATATTTATGCTCCCTAGGCTAAACACTGTGTCTGAATGAATATTCAATGAATATTGGAGTGAATATTGGAATGTATGAATGAACATTGTATTAGATTTACCAATCCAGGACCTACTGCACAGATAGCTCTGAAAACTATTTCTTCTTCTCTGCTCCCGATACCTCATGAGTACTTTAGTTCAGACCCTCATCAGCTCACTCCTGGAATTTGACAGTATTCTCCCAGGTATTATAAGTCACACTGTGCCTTTAACATGCTTTCCTACCTCTGGGAACAGCATGATATGGTGGTACAAGGCAAACTTGAATTTAAATCCTATATCTAAAATTTACTGGCTCTGGACAAACCATTTAATGCTCTGGACATTCACAATCCTCACAGAGCTGTTGTGAAGATTTAATGAGATTATGCATATAAACAATTAGCATAATGTCTATCAAATAGGCACTTAGGGAGCCCAAGATCTAGGTGCCAGCAGATTTGGTGTTTGATGAGGGCATGTTACTACTTCATAAGGGTAACTCCATGCATGAAGGACAGTACTGAAGACAGTAATGTTGCATTCAAGTAGCTGAAAGGACTCCACAGTAGGTGTTCTCTTCCTCCTCTTTTCCTCCTACCACTACCTCTCATCCTTCCAGTCCCATTACAATGCTCCCTGGCCCTCCAACTCAGGGTAGTTTCCTCCTTGCCTGCTTCCATAGTTCCCTATGTTTCCCCAACAATAACTTTAGTACATGGTATTGTAAATGTCTCCTTATTTGTGTGTATCTTGTACTAGACTGCCAGTTCTCCTCATATACTCTGTAGAGATTTATCCATCCATTTGTTAAACAAGT
This sequence comes from Erethizon dorsatum, assembly GCA_028451465.1. Taxonomy (NCBI): domain Eukaryota; kingdom Metazoa; phylum Chordata; class Mammalia; order Rodentia; family Erethizontidae; genus Erethizon; species Erethizon dorsatum. Next base: position 23,457,771 of record CM051824.1, read on the forward strand.
GATTGAATTAATGAATGAATAAAGTCCAGGTTGGTTCAACGTACATAAGATTGCCATCTATTTCCCACTCACTTAGCATACCATTTTCCCCAGGCCGCTATCTCTGTTTTCTTTCCTTTATCCTTCACTGGGACACTGAAAGGAATAAATGCTTGTTAGTTGCTCTGACCCAAAGCTATATATTTATCTATGAGGACCTTTGTGAAATGTCTATACTTTCCTGTGACAATGGATAAGATTATGTAAGGAGATGTGGGCAGACTATAGCCACAAGCTCATAATTCTTGGCTACATTATGTTTGTTAAAGAAAAAAAGATCATTAAAAAATATAAAAATCTCTTATTTATACAATCCATTCCAAACTCCCTTGGAAAGATTCAGTTGCCCCCCATCCAACAAAGCCTTTCTGGTATAGTTACATGGACAGCTTAGTCTGCAGGTCCAAGCTCCACCCACATTCTCTGAAATCACCACTGACTACCTCTTGGACCTATTCTGCTTTCAAGTTACTGGATTTGGAGAAAAGGCCAGTGTGGGCCTAGAAGAGAGCTTGGGAATATTTGGGGCAGGTAACTCTGGGGTACATGGTGCTTGGAACTTGGCCTAGAAAGTGGGGCATAGAGTGCTGCTGTACTAGAGAAAGGCCATAGCAAGAAGCCCAAAGCATAGAGCACAACACAGTGCCCTCTCTTGCTCCATCTAATACTGCTGACCCCTTCTTTGCCTGTGTGGTGGTCTTGTGCTTATTCCTTAAGATCTAGGGCAAATACCTCCTCCTGACTGAATTCCTTTCATTGTGCCATAGCTGTTCCTTACGTAAGTGCACCTATGGACTGTGGACTCTGGGGGAGAGGGGCTATTTTTCATCACATTTTTGCCTCCAGCCCCTACACAGGGCTTAGCATTGGAAGAGCTCAATTAATAGCTGTTGAATGAACAAATGAATGAATGAATGAAATTCCAAGTAGTAGTTCCACCTGGCAAAGCGGAGTGATATTGAAAGATTTAGATGTCTGCTGACCACAAGGCTCCAGGAAGTCTTCAAAAAGAGGTGATATTGAGACTGAACTTCCATGAAAGGAATAGGATTCCGGAAAGAATTGGGGGAAGGGAGTTCCAGACAGAAGGAAACACATTTCCTATATACACAACTCAAAACAAAACATGTAGATCAGGCACTTCATTCACTTATCTTCCAAATATGCAAGGAAGAAATAAATTAATTATTCAAAGCTTTGCTTAAGACCTTGATTTTGTTTTGTTTAAATATGCTTTTAAAATTTATGCATTGCAAAATTTGTTCTGGTTCTTTTAAGAACAAGGGTATTCTGCCAGACAAATGAGGGTAAAACATAAAACGGCTGGAAGCCTGCTGAATTGTTAGAAAGGAGATTAATGTTATGTAAATGTAAGTAATTAATCAGCAAGCACCTAGAAGCCAAATACCTGATGTGAAGAGTTCTCCTTTGAGAGAAGAAAATTGCTCTCCTTTGATTAAAAAATGGACTATCAGACAGTATTCAGATCCATCTTTCGCATCTAGCTTTTCCCAAGCTGTCTGGAGTTGAATGGAATTATTTCCTGCTCTCCATTATAGAGACAAAAAGAGTTATATGCCTTGAGCTGAGAACTAGCTAAAGTTTACGGCTAAAGAAAAAGTGAATAGAGTTGATCGGTGGAGCAGTCTGGAGAGCTGAGAGCTGTTGCCTCATACCTGGCAACCATGTCAAATATCAAATTATCCAAAATTGAAAAATTATATAAGAAATGATTTCGCAAATATCTCTTATCTTTTACCTTTTCTTCACTGCTGAAATAGACCCTGCTACAACAGAGCACCAGCCCAGGTGGCAGAGGAGGGCTCTACCATCCCGACCCTCCTCGCAGGCCTGTGAACAGGATTCAGGCTTAGAATCTTAGAGCACCTCATCTTCGCAGTCTGAGGAAACAAGTCAGGAATGGGCCGAACTGAGCTCTCTTGGTAGTTCTACCAGAGAGAGAAGTCCTTGTTTCCTGGGGTCGCTAGTGACTAAGTCATACATACTTGCAGCTGGTACCATACCGTCTTCTTCCCTTAAGGCAAAATGCCTTAAGCGGAACAAAACCAATACAAAAAGCAGATTCAAAAGGTGTGGCACAAAAAGGACAGGGCCCTGATAACACTGTCACGATGCCAGCATGTTTTTGCCTGTGACCCTTTCAACCCACAGACTCCATCTACCCCTGCCCCTCAATTTTCTCAAATCAGTTGGAGTTGAGCTTCTGTTACCTGTGAGAGAGACTATTCTGACAGACAGGACACAGACAGAGATTTCCAAATGTTACTCAGATTCCTAAATTTGATTACTGTTGATTATCCTGAAAATAATATTGTCTAGAGTCTGTGTTTACATGCTCAGTAACATTTATCTAGATCTTTTATGTGCCTGTAACTATGCAAATCTTGGAGAATAAAAAGATGCATAAACTTAAATTTTGCCTTCATAAAGTACACACTTAGGAAAAAAATCAATCTAAGGGAATAAGGATTCTTAAAAATAAAATTTAGGTTGGATGTATTCTATACATTTGTGCATTAGCTTTAATTAGAGAAGTTTTAAGATACTTTGTCATATTTACTATTCAAAGCCAGAAGACACACGGGCTGTATATGACTTTTTTTTTGGCCTGGTTAAACGAGTCTGTTTTGAGAAATGTAAAGTCGTCACTGGGAAGCCAAGTCCTGACACCATGAGGAACCGGCCTCTTGCTCTTTGGACCTTAGTTTTTTGTACCTTTGATGGAAGATTTTAGTCAAGCCATGTATGTGGCCACGCAAAAGCCTACATGGAGTTTATTGTAATGCTGATATGGAGAGATTTATGCTTTCAAGCAAGAAGGTGGGAAGTATTACAAACAAAACAAAACAAAACAAAACAAAACTGTACCTACCAAGTATGAGTGTGGAGTTCTTCCTGAGATTCAGGGAACTATGATGATTATGATATTGTTAACATTTTTCTTAGAGGTTACTTTGGAATATCAATATCTCAAAAATGTCTTCCTTGGGCCGGTGATATAGCTCAGCAGCATAAGTGCCTGCCTGGCAAGCGCAAGGTCCTGCGTTCGACTCCCAGTACCCGCATATAAAAAAAAAAAAGTCTTCCTTGTTCTTTTCAGGTTGTTAGTATTTTCTCAAGGGCCTTAATAATATAAGAAAATGACGAAGGCAATTTACAACAGCTAAGTCCTACTCTAAATCAAGTCTCAGCCAAAGGAGGGAGGGTCTAAAGAGTGTTCCCCTTTCTAATATCACTGGGTATAACCCACAGCACTCAGGAATGCTATGTACCTTGTTTTGGGAATAGACAGCCAGGGGTTCAGGTATTGGAAAGAATGTACACAATGTGTAATCTTAATATGTCATTGTGTTTTGTAGAATCGCTTCAGGTCTGAGACCAAACAAATGATCATAAATGTACTGCACACAGAGGTCTTTTCAGTTAGCTATAAATGTTTAATAAAATGAAATTTTCTTCATTTATAACTGGCAAAGCCTGTCATTGTGGGCCCCTCTCTATTCCTCAGGCCTACCAGTGTCTAACTACCTGCCTAAACAAATAACTAAATATGTACTGTTTATAATAATATATAATAAAAAGCGTGATTACAAAATATTTACAAACTAAAACCATAGAACATTCTATATACAAGAAAAGTGTATATATGTAGCCAAAGTATATGTATGTTATCAAAGATAAATTCATTGCTATAGATATTTTCTTTATTAGAGAAAATAATTAATACAAATTAGAATTAATACAATTAACAAATTAGAAGAGGAAAAGAAATCTAGAATCTGAACGTAAAGGGAAAACTTTCCAAATTGTGGGCCCTCATTTGTGGTTAAACTGCCTCTCACTTGGCCTTTTCTACCTGGCTCCAGATAGCAAGAAGCAGGAATATTTTTACCATGGTTGGTGCTTCTCCTCAACAAGGCTGGTAGACTGATTATTAAAATAAAAGAAAAGTTCAAATACAAAAGTCAGAATACTGAGAAATAAGCATAGTTGCTGTTGTGTGAATCCTGTATGAATAAAATTTAAAAAAAAAAGAAAAAGATTTGGAATTAAAAGAACACCATAGAAATGGCTAAAAGAAGATTTATTCGGTTTTCTAAAACTGACAGTATCAGGGCTGGTGAGATGGCTCAGTGGCATAAGCGCCTGCCTGGCAAGCGCGAGGGCCCAAGTTTGACTCCTGGAACCCACATACGAAAAAAGGGCCGGTGATATCGCTCAGCGGCACGGGCGCCTGCTGGCGCGCGAGGTCCTGAGGTCAACCCCTGGTACCCACAAATCAATCAATAAATAAATAAAAAATAAAACAAAACTGACAGTATCTCCCCATGTAATTTATATCTGTAATATCTTTAGTCAAAACTCTAAAGGAGATTTTAGGAATTTGACATAGATACTTAGACTATTCTGAAGGAATAGAAAAGAAAGACTGTCCAGTAACATTTTTAGGAAGCCTAATAAAATGATTTCTCTTATATGACAATAAAAGCCTTTCCAACATAAAGATTTTATGTATTTTAAAAATATTTTTAATTGACCAGTAGTCTATATTCACTATAGGAAAGATGACTTGATCCTATCCTAATATAAAAAAGAGAAAGTTACATTTATATCAATGCAGTTGCATTAAGGGAAGCAATCTTGCTTTATTAATAAAAAAATAAGCCTTGCAAATGTGTTTGAATTTTCATATTTTATATCTCATAACAACAACACAGGTATTGTTACATGATTCTCACACTCAGAACTATTTTTTAAAGCACAAAGCAAAGCATATATTGTGTATGTGATTGATTGATTGGCAAACAAGGTGCAAACCAGCACCTTCATCACAGTTTCGTTCTTTTTCTTTTCTGCTAACATAATTACCCAATTTCTCCAATAATTTAAAGAAATACTGCAACTCTCTTATGGCTGGCAAGAGCCTGAAGTGGGAGTCAGATTTATTTGACAAACTTAAATTGTCAGATATTCTTTCCAAATGACCTTAAGATTAATTTTGCCTGCTAGTAAGGGTTGGGCTTTCCATTTGACTGAGTTAAAGAGCCTGTTTAGTAAACTGCAACACTCTTTATTTCTGCCTGCGGGTGCTGTCCTACTGACTGTCCTTTGGAGGTGATGCAAAAAAATCTCCACTTCTAAGTATGGGGAATGATTTACCCAAGCAACGCAATAAAGTGTGTTTGGAAGTAACTAAACTCAGCATGCCCTATAGTCCCTGCTTGGCTCTGTGATTTTGAACCTATAATTAGATATGTTGTTAAGTTTTGCCAAGCTTCAATGACCTCTATTCTGTTTATGACAAATGCAGGAGAGCCACCCCCTGGGGGAACTATTTGAGGGAAGATGAATTGATGAGAGTTCATTTTATTTGTCTGGTCTTTGGATGCAACTTCGTTATTTTCGGATGGTTAAACATTCCAGCATGTTCCAACAATGTATGTACACTGCATGAAGATGTGTGTGGTGGGCAGCATGGGCGGGGTATATATGGCAACTTGGGGAGTTGTCAAAATTGAATAAATAAGAAAAGACTGGGTTGAAAGTCATAGACTCTGCCCTTCGGGGAATGCTCTGTGTCACTGTGCTTTGATTCTCAAGAGGTGGCTAATGGAGCAGTTATGTTTAGTTATGTTTATTCAATAAGGTGATGTTTATTGAGTGCTTAGTATATGTGAAATGCTGTGCTAGGGACTATGAGGAACAAAACAATAGTTTATAATTAACTTGAGAAGATGACACTAACATAAAACAGATAATAATGAGGCAAGCAATAGAAAGCTTCTTGGGAAAGATTCCCCTGACCTCTCCAAGCAGAATGAAGCCCTTGTCCAAGCTGTATTATGACACTTAGAACAGTGCAACAATTATTTGTTACACTGGTGCCTTGCTTACTCACAAGGCAAGCTCCTTGGGAAGAAGAGCTATTTAGTCATATCCCAGTCCTAGTACCTTTTCATGATCCTAACATTAGGTGAGCACTCAGAAATGGGAGTCAGTGTGTGAATTAATGAACGTGGGTTACCGCCATACTGGCAGAAAAGTCCTGCGGATTATTGGTAGAGAAAGTCAGGAAAAGACTCAAAGAGTGGCCTGAAATGTGTAAGGACAGCTCTTTATTCACCGTATTCGCAAGGACATTGACTAACAGACTGGTTTAAGTGAAGTACATTTTCAACTGCATGGGGCAATTAGAAGGCATGAAGTCCCTTCTGTGTTCCTTAGTTGGCCTTAAACTGTTTCAGGTAAAAATATCTTTGTTAAAGTTGGAATGCCTTTGAAAGGCTTCAGGCATGAACATTTTATAATCACTATATCAGATCAGGACTTTACTTACAACCATCAAACGGGGGAAGGAGAACTACGGATGACACAGGATTGTGGCCTGAGAAGCAGGCCTGGGCAGGATCCTCAGCCCAACTAAAATGGCATAAGAGCATCACCAAGCAGAAGGTTTCCAGGAAAGAGTCAAGAAAGCAGAAACTGGGGAGAATCCCAAATATTTAACCATTTCATCTTGGGCTAATCCTTTATACTGAATAAATGAACATGATGCTTTTGCATCATTCCCACTTCCTGTTTTTCTGGGTCAATGGAAAAGTGGCCTAGAAGGTGTAGTAGCTGGTAGAATTGGAATTTCAAATTCAACTTGAATGATAAGATTTGGGAAGTAAAGAATAGTTTGCTCCTCCCCATGTCTAGAGGAATAGTCAGTCCCAACTGTGTAACCAAGAGCAAAGAACCAAAGTATAAATCTAGAATTCATTTTAAAGCCACTAACAATAAGTCAGTGTAAGTATGGAATTCTATTGCTATTAATGGCCCTACTCAATGTTGAAAAATTAGTTTAGTCTACTGAAAATACTGCATGCTTTTTAGGCTAGAACTCTAAGTTCCTTGTAGAGGAGAGGGGATTCAGGCAAAATCATAATGCAGAAGTTAGAAGGCACACAGGTAATGAGGTCTGAAGAGTTCAATCCCAGTAGAATTAGGATAGAAGGCAATGAATGAAAGGAGAGAAGAGAATGAGGAAAGTTAACCCAGACCACAAAGATACAATTCAGGGTGTACCCCACATGCACAAATGATTCAGGCTCCTTCAAAATGATATATTTACATTAGCTTTCCCTGGTATAAACTCCACTCTGACTGAACTTAATAGTTATTGACAATACATTAGGAACTCTTAATTAAGTTTATAAAACATATAAACCACCCACACCTATATACACACATACAGGTATACAGTTCGCACTCTGTGTCTACAAGTTTCATATCCAAGAATTCAACCAACTGTAGATTGAAAATATTTGGGGAAAATTTTTTTTCTGTGCTAAACATGTAGAGACTCTTCTATGTGCTATTATTTCCTTAATTATACAGTATAATAACAACTTTTCACATAACATTATATTGTATGAGGTGCTATAAGTAATCTAATGATGATATAAAGTAAATAGGATGATGTCCATATGTTATATGCTAAAGCTATGCCATTTTACATAAAACTTGAGTAGCTATGAGTTCGGTATCTGTGAGGAGTTCTGGTACCAATTCCCGAGGATACTAACAGAAAACCTCTGTGCATGTGTGTGTGTGCATGTGTGTGCGCGCGTGTGTGTGCACGTGTGTGTGTGTGTGCATATGACTTTATTGTACTCTCAATAACAGCTTTGATTTTTCTCAGTTACAACTCTTACAGGTGCCAACGACTCTTGTAAAAACACCAGAGTGTAGTGCTAACTACAGGTTCCAGCAAGTTCCTTCAAAAGTCTCTGTTTGTGACTCAGTCACTGAAAAAACTAAGCGGATGGGAGTGTCTCCTTTTCAATAAGAAAAATACATTTGTATCAGATTTTGAACTGTGAAATCCACATGGTAGAACATTCTTCCCTCTTGCAGCACGCCTTTCCTTTGCACTTCTGTTTGGGTTACAGCTTGTTGATTATTCATAGCTGATTCTCTTTTCCATCAGATGCACCAGATTTGGTAATTCTTGTCAGTTCTCCAAATGTTTTTTAGTGTCTTCAGTCCATCTCAGAAACCTGCTTTATTGTGATCTATGTGTTCTCTCCCTTACAGTTCTGTAAGCGTTTCTAGCTCACAGTCTCTAAAAATTCTTACCTATAGTCCTTTCATGATTAAGCCCATTAAGTTTCAATATTTTGTTTGGTAAATTGATGTCCATAAACGCAAATAATTCTAAAAATGATTCTTTCTTCACCAGCTCACCACTGTGAATGTCGAGTAATGAGCAGGCATGGGTTGTCATGTGAACGCTCAAGGCCTAAATGAGAATTGGCCAGGATGATCATATGAAGCCACACTCAGTTAAAACTTTGAGGAAGGGCCAGTGAGATAGCTCAGCATCATAAGCGCCTGCCTGGCAAGCGCGAGGTCCTGAGTTCGACTCCTGGTACCCACATAAAGGAAATAAAGGGCCGGTGATGTCGCTCAGCGGCACAAGCACTTGCTGGCAAGCACAAGGTCCTGAGGTCGACTCCCGGTACCCACATAAAAAAAAAAAAAACTTTGAGGAAGCACACCAAAATTATATATATACATATATATTCACTTTTTAATGATGATATTAAACTAATTTACTACTAATAAGGGTTTTATATCTCACTTCTTATTTTTTAATTAAGAAATTTATTACACATTATTTTTCATGTTAAACCAGATATTAACTAATGAAATTTATCACCTTTTTCAGGCAATCAGCCTCTTGTTATGCATCACTTAGTTTCAGAGTTGTAACATGCTTGCCTGCTGGCATTGCTGATCTTAGAATTAGTGTTTCAGTCTTGGGTTGCACCACGCAGCTCACACAACTGCATTTAAAAACTGCCAGCAAAATGAGATGCTGCTGGAGAGGACAGCTTTGCCAAAATTTTCAGTGAAGATTGGTGGCGAGAATGTCCAATTTATATTGCACTGCTCAGAAACCTTAATTAATTGATAATATTATCCAGATCTGAGTCAGTGACTTTTAAAAAAGATATTATCTGCCAACATATTGCTTAAGTGAATCAACCATTTTACACAAAATGTCAATTTTAATCAAGCAACTCACTAAAAAATATTAGTCTTGTCAAGCCACCCACCTCCACCTCTTCCAGCCCTTTACTTGACTCTAATTGATTCTGAAAAAATTAAAATCTCCAGCAATTTCAACATCTCTTATAGAAAGAGTTTATGAAAATGTTCTAAGATTTCTCCACCCTTCTTTTCTGACTTCCAAATCAACAAACACATCCTATTCTGACCCAAATGTGAGCCCACTGGTTCCAAATAAAGCTGAAAACTCTTGGTGAAGAAATGCAAACACTTTTTTTTTTTTTAAAACTCAGAGAGGAATTAGACACTGCCAATTCTGCATCCATTCTAAACTACATGTAAACAATTTGGCTCCCTCAGTGAGAGCTGGCAAGGGACGAGTCTCCTCCCACTCCTATGTTTCCCCTGCTTGGGCTGCCTAACTATTGGGTTTTATGAATTAAAGTGGATGAAAGGGAAAGAAGAAAGATTTAGCTCATCATTGCAAAGGAAGCTGAGAGTAGATTTAGTTGATATCTTTACTATCTGATGACATATTGAGAAGACTGAGTTCCACTATGAAAATTGTGAACTACAGATGGAGATGCGAGTGAGTGGGGTTGGTGCAGTGTGTTTCCCCGGAGAAAGTCTTGTTGTTCTTGGCAAGAAGCAAATTTCAGGCTACAACCTTGTTTGCAAGCGACGCTGTAATGCCAAGGTTGCAAACTTGGTGGCTTAGGCTCTGGGTCCAGCCCACCAGACTTATTTGTTTCACTTTTACAGTTAAAAAAAAAAATTAAGCCACCATTTAAAGGTCAGATTATTTGTGAATTTCTTGAAGACAGAAAACCAGATAAGCCGATAAATTCTGGTTGTTCGAAGTTGAGTCATAGCTGTCCACCCTCCACCTCATCCCAGGCTCATCATCTGCAGTTCTCCCCTTGACATTGAGTTCCATTTGGTATTTAGCATCGTGCTCACACTGCTGGGTTTCCAGCACACAGTGAAATATCCTATTACAAAAATGAAAAATGAAAGGCAGATTGAAAACTTTTTTCCCATGATAAATGAGAGACAATGTTTATTGTGAAAGTGAAAAATATGTCCACCTGTTTATAAGCAGCAAATGTTGGGTCTTCATGGAAAGAAGACTACTTAAGGTGACCAGCCATCCTACTAATTTATGTTACCTTCACAGTCCATGTAGGTGTTGGAATTTGGAGCCCATGAATTATTTCATTCTGTAAATCAGTGGTTTTCAACAATCATCCTTGTGGATTTTTAAACCTACACTTTCTTCCACATGGACAATTCTGAGATGCCTGCTGCTTTGGAGGCCTTATCCAATTGTAAATGTTGCTTAGGAAATTCTGATACATTTATCTGAGAGAAAACTCTATGTTCACATTTTTGCCTTTAGAAGAGATACTCAAAGATATTCTGGTGTCTTTATTCCAATTTCTTTCCCTTGTATCATCCCAAAGTAAAGTCCCCATGTCTTAGTTACTTTTCTCATTGCTGTGACAAGATAAAGTTAAAGGAGGAAAGGTTTATTTTGGCTCACATCTTGTAGAGGTGTCAGTCTGTAATCGGCTGGCTCCAAGGCAGGCTGGCATGGCAGAAGGGCATCACAGAGGAGAAAAAACAGTTCATAGCATGGAAGACAGGATGCAGCAAAAGTAGCAAGCAGCATGTGACAAGAAGTGACAACAGCATCCCTCTTTCTGTCACTTATATTTTATCCAGGGCCAGGTAGCACTCACACCCAGGGTGGGGCACCCTTAATCCTAGCATCAGGCCATGACTCAATCCCAGCATCACATCCTTAATCACAGCATCACACACTCTATATCCAGCCACCTCCCAAAAGCTCCACCTATGACCGCATGAGGCTTTGGAAAGACATCTAGATACGAGCCATAGCACCCCAGCACCCTGACATTCGGGCATCATACCCACCACCTATAACAGAGCTAAAGTTATGTGTACAAATGATGAGAAGGTGCCAAGAACCTCTGCAAAGGCTTGTTGACCATGAAGTTGTTGCTTCAAAAGGTGTGTGGGGTTCAGAATTGAGACAAAAACTAACACCAATGCTTTTGAAAATATGGTAAGACAGAAGTCAGGATATGTTTGGAGGGGTAACTCACAAAATTGGGAATCTGAGGAACTAATTAAAACATTGAACGCCTCCAAGTTATATTTAGTAATTCTGAATTGGGTATTGAAAGACTGAGTATACAAATGGATAACTGGTGAACCATACAAATACAAGTAGAGGGGGCCGGTGACATGGCTCAGCGGTGACTTGCCTGCCTGGCAAGTGTGAGGGCCCGAGTTCGACTCTCGGAACCCACATACGAAAAAAGGGCCGGTGATATCGCTCAGCGGCACGGGCGCCTGCTGGCGCGCGAGGTCCTGAGGTCGACCCCCGGTACCCACAAAAAAAAAAAAAAAAAAAGTAGAAATCTAACACAATCCTTGCACCAAAACAGACCAAAATGATCAGGATTTGATCAATAATTTTTGTTACCACTTCCAATTTAGGACCAACGAGGGAGAGCCAAATATGCACCCTTAACCAGTCATATATGACATACTTTTAGTAGCATTCCCATGCCAGCAAACTCCATTTAAATCATACCTGAGCCCTCCCCTTTCACTCTTTATAAAGCTATAAAATTCTATGAAGTTCCCTGCCTGCCTTTGTGTTTCTGCCAAATGCAAGTGATTCTGACTGACTTCCTTGCTATAGCAAGCTCTGAATAAATAGCTTTGTCTTGTTCCCTTTGGGGTGGCCTTCATTTACCTTTTCAGCTTCCAGGAATCAGTACTTTTAGTAAGCTTTGCAGATGCTTTGTTGTGCAACAACATTTAAAGATTACTGTTGTAGTCCATTCCCATATTCTCCCATTTTCCAAGAATTACTGGTATGTTTAGGGGCCAAGGAGAGACGTCAAGATTCTAACGAGCCATCTCAAGCCCTAACTGAAAAAGAATTTCTGGAAAGTGGCCTAAGAATTTTTTTATAAGTCTCATTGCCAGAAGTTTCTTATTATCAAGAACATTAAGGAGGTGCAAGTTGCCAGAACATAAAACCCCAAGAAATAAATAAAAATTTTCTAGGCTGCCCCTTTGTAGCTTCTAGTGTTATAAGTCTGACCTCTCCTAGTGATTTAATGGATACCATGTTTTGAGAAGCAGTACTCTACATGATTTTCAAATAGCAATGTGAGTACAAATCCCTAGAGATCTCTTTAAAGGATTCGGAATCAGTAGATCTGGGGTAGGGCCAGTTTCCATGGGGATGTTTCTGTTGCTCATCTGCTAGCTACACAGGAGGTAGCCAACCCTGGCTATGCAATAAAACCACATGAAGAAACAGGCTTGAAGGCGAGACTCCAATGCACAGCCAAGACTGAGAACACTGCTTCAGCTGCACACTGATCACCTACATGATTAGAACAGTGCTTTTTATAGGAATGGCAGAATAGCAATAAGAATAGTGAAGTCAGCACTGACTCTTCAGTATTGTTCTCTGGTTCTAGTGAGGATGCTCAGAATTGCTCTTAAGCGGGGTTACTCCATGGGATTCTTGTCTTCAGCCTTGTGGGAGCTTCCTGCTGAGGGATAGGTGTAATCGTGGCCCAGAATATCTATGTGCCTGGCAGCTGTAAAACAATGAGCTCAGAGAGATTGGTCTCCAGTAATCAATTTCTATAAGGGAAATTTGATTTGACCTCAAAGGTAAGTGTGATTGGACACTCCCAATTTAAAAGAGCAAACAACAATAACAAAAAACAAGACTCAAAAACCCTGGTGGCGAGATCTGTTTATTTTTTATCCTTTTTTCCCCTCTAGATTTTCATAACTGCTTACAAGAGTAAGGGCAGTGATAGTGCTATTGACGAGAAGACAAATATGGTGGCTTATAATCACGATTCAGCCTTACCAGATGGCATCTTCTATTGCCAAGCATTTGATGAGCTGTTTTGTGAAGATCGTGGCAGGATGGGTTAAAGCCTGAAAGCCTGTGGATTTGAATGGATCAATGTGAAGGTACTTAATAGGTCCTTGAAAGCTTGGCTCATTTTTGCTTAGAGAATAAATAAGCTGGTACATAAAAATCTAAGATATCTTTTCTAAAAAAAAAACTACCTTACACCCAAAGATTATGTGGTTTTCAAATGAGCATGTTTGACCGCAAGAATGAGCAATCTGTAAAAAGTCCTGGAATCATTTTATCATGAGTTCATGGAGGTGAGTTTTTAAAAATCATCTATCCAAAATGCATTCCATCATAATAGAACAATTGCAAAGGTCTCGTGGCTGATAAAAACCTCAATCTGCTTGTGCTATACAATTATCCAGAGCAACACATCCCTCTGTGCACTGAATGGCTCTAATTTTCAATCATGTGTTCATGTATAAACAAAAAGTATCACCAGAACATATTCAGACATCTGAAGCCTGGGTCACGTTGCGGGAGACCACTGTGAGCCAGAAGCTGTAATTTTGTGACATACTGCCTTATTCTCAGGCAGAGGTTGGGAGGTTAGCAAGGAGAAGGCAGCAGAAAGCCCATGTGATTTTAAAAAACTTCACCATCGGGCCGGTGAGATGGCTCAGCGGCTTAAGCGCCTGCGCGGCAAGCGCGAGGGCCCGAGTTCGACTCCCGGAACCCACATACGAAAAAGGGGCCGGTGATATCGCTCAGCGGCACGGGCGCACAGGCACCCGAGGTCCTGAGGTCGACCCCCCGGTACCCACAAAAAAAAAAAAAAAAAAAAACTTCACCATCCACAACCCAATGCAAGTCTGTTTCCACAGGAGCAAGATAACTCTCAAATGTTGTTGTGCAATGGGGTCAGCCTGCTGGACATTCATCACTGGACATGAATCATTTCTCTCTCTCTCTCTCTGTCTCTCTCTCTATATATATATCCATTATTTTAGCAACAAACTTGATATATGTCTCAATATGTTCTGAATGAAGAGATCCAATTTTTAGCAGATGGAGGAAGATGAGAAAACTCCAGACCAATCAAAGAAAACAAATTGTATATTAAAATCTAGCATTATAATATGAAAGTAGGCTAATACTGTGTTCTTTGCTTTCTGTCACCTTTATATTTTCATATCCATGAAGATATCTAATAAGAAAAAAATATACAGCAAAGGTACTGAATCTGGAGATAAGAGAAACATATATGATATTGTGGAACCTTTCTAACAACTACCTTCTCAACGGGTGTAAGAGTGAGAAATTGCGTTCACCTACCCAGCTTGACCCCGCCTCTTGCCCTGTGGACACTCCCCTCCCAGAGAGTCCCGTATCCACACACAATGGAAAGTTTCTTCAGAGTATCCTAACCCTGCTTCTTCCCTCCACTCTCCTTACAATGGGATCTCCACTGCCAATCAGACCCCACCGGACACAGAAGACAGAACTGTCTGTGGCCACTGCCTTCTGGGATATGTTCCTGGGAGCTGTGGGGGCTCATGGACCACGTATGTGAAAAGAGGCGCTGATTCTCTTTTATCCACAGAAGACTCGTGAGGCAGAAAGGGAGAAAGCTCACTCCTGCCCAACACAACTCTTCCAGGGCATTTCTGGTCAGAATTTGGATCAGGAGCTGTGCTTATCAAAATTGTCACTAAAAAGTCAGACATGGGGACACATGCCTGTAATCCCAGCACTCAGGAGCCTGAGGCAGAAGAATCACTGTGAGCTCCAGGTCAGCCTGGGTTACATAGTGAGTTCATGGCCAGTCTAAACTATATAACAAGACCCTGTCTCAAAACAAACAAACAAATAAACAAAAATGCCTTTAAAGTCCATGTTGGAAGAAAGGAACTGCAGCACCCAATGGCTAGAAGTAGAGGAAAGATAATCCCTAAAATTCTGTAGATAAACCTCAAGAAAGTCTCAACCTAAAATATTAGCTAATTTTTTAAAATAATGTAAAATAAGAAAACTAAGTCTCTAAGGAAAACTTCAAATAAAGAGAATGTGACTGAACACTCAGAAAAGAGTAAACTGTGAAAATTAGTTGCTATACAAAATAATTTAAAAATGACACGCATGTGTTTAAGTCTTCGCTGACAAGCCAGAAGCTCCCAGTAGTCAGAAGTTTGACACTGTTCTCGTCTTCTTGAACACTGTGGGACTGCAGAGCCCCTACTGGACTCTTGTGAGCCAGACCTGTCTACCTCGGCAGCTGATCCCTCACTGCGAAGGTCTGGCAACATGGTGGCAGGGCCATCAGGGAAATCAGCAGCCACAGTTGTGGGGAGCCAGGAGGTGTAGAAGGGAAAGAAAGGAGGCAGAGGCATTTATACAGAAAGCAATTTCTTTTCTTATTGCCTCACACTTGTCATGCTTTTGACATATTTTTGTTGACCTTGAACTGTACAGAATTTTAAACTTTCTGTGTTTTTGTGTGTTTTCTCTTATGCTTTGTGTCTAGATGTCCCCCTAAAAGCCTCATGAGGTCATAGGGTTTTTTCTTCGGAGGTGACTGAATCTAGAGTGTGTGATTGATTCGTAGTGCAATGCTGGGATTAAAAATGCTGGGATTAAGGGTGGGTGACCGCTGGATCAGTCCACTAGTTGGATTGGCATTGCCCTAATGCCAGGAGTCTAGATACAATATAAGAGGGGCAGAAAGAGGCTAAATATCTTCCTCTCTTGTTGCTTTTGCTGTCTTCTGCCGCCTTGAACTGTTGCCCCTCTGCCATGTGCCACCCTGCCTTGGAGCCAGCCAATTATGGACTGAAACCTCTACAAACTGTGAGCTAAGTAAACCTTTCCTCCCTTAACTTTGGGTGTCTGGTATTTTGTCTCCGCAACAAGAAAAAATAACTAAGACATTTTCCTATAAGGAAATTCTTTATGCTACTATATTGGGATGTAGAGTAGCATTTCCTCAACTTTTGTCATCTTTTGCTTACCTATGCCTTTAAAACCAAAGTAGAACATGCATTCATTTCTGGCATTGGGGGTGAGAGCACAGTACAGTATTAGTACTTGTTCATTACGTATGAAGCATTGCACCGAGCTTCTTAAATAAGATATACATGTAATTCTCGAAACAACCCACAACATAGATATGATAATCGCCATCTTGTGGATGGGGCAGCTGGCTGCCTCCATGTAACTTGCTAAAGGTCACGTGGAAAAGCCAGGATTTGAACTCAGGTTCACATGACTCCAAAGTCATAACCATACTCTCAAAACAACACATTCTCAGCAGCCATTGGTTTTCTCTACAACTTCCTATCTCATGGTTAAATTGGTCTCTTTTATAGTATTGTAGTCTTCAGTAACTCCCCTTAATAGCTTCTTCTCTAATACCAATGGGTCAGTTTCCTATGCCTACCTCAGTCTTGACTTTGAAATTCACTCTTTCCAGGGCACAAACTCTCTCCTTGGCACCACAGTTCGCTAAAGATTGTCAGCTAATTACTAACTAATTAGCATATCCCTATAGCAACTCATCAGGCAAAAACAGGAAGATCCTGGGTAACATTAAGGAAAGAATAATTTACCCTTATTTTCCAGTCTCTGGCACAAAAAATTACCTTCTAAAAAAATCATTACCCCAAAAAGATATTACTCAACTTGGTAAGTCACTTCGTTCACTAGATCTGATTTCAAATTATTTTCTTAGAAAATCAAATCCACTTTCAAACAACAAATATTTGTCATAATTTAAATATTCAAAAGAATATAATATAGATTCTGAATGAAATTCAAAGTTAGACATTCAAAAAAAAAAATCTGAGCAATAATGGTTGGGATAACTGCAGAGTCATTCAAAGTGACCCCTTTGGGCCGGTGATATAGCTCAGCAGCACAAGTGCCTGCCTGGCAAGCGTGAGGTCCCGAGTTCGGTTCCCGGTACCCACATAAAAATAAATAAATAAATAAAGTGACCCCTTTAAAATGCAGCCTTCTTTTGAATAAAAAGTTTTGACATGTTTATTAAAAACTTGGAGATATTTTCTTATTCTTTCATTGTCTAAAAACTTTTAGCATCTTTCTGATAAATATTGTTTTAAGCCTAAATGAGACAAAGTTGGTTTATGTTACAATCAAAAATACTAATTAACATAAAAATTGAAGCCTGAAGCAAGGGATTCAAGTAACAAACCTTTAAATATGACTTTAAATATAAAACTTGACTGGTTTAAGATGTGGGAACATGAAGGGTGGTTCATTCTTTTCTGCCTCGGATCTATTTTACACTCTACAGGGAAAAATAGTTAGACGGTTAACTTTTTCTTGGGATTCAGATCATACATGTCACATGGAACTACAAGGTAGTTCTGCAATGTCAGATTATTAAAGGATATTGGCTGCTTCTTGTGGTTTTCAGCAGGGGTGATATTCAAAATGCATTTAACAGCTGTACAGTTCTATGTCCAACAACCAGGATGGATCCTTGTACAGAGCTGGGCTCTGAGGCCTGCTGGGCCCCACAAACTTAGTAAGACCAGAATCTGATTCCACAGACAAGAGGAACTTAGCCCCCCCCCCATCCCAGTCATCTCCTGCTGTGTACATTTCGCCTGTCAGAGGGGACCATTTCCTCCAGTGTTAAAAGACTCCCCAGTGGGTTATATGCTGTGGTCAGCAGAAGACTGGCTCTCCGCCCCACCCAGGCCTACTGCTTTCTATGCCCAACACTACCAGGCTGAGGTTTGGTCCAATTGGCAGACCCCTCCAGGACTGTTGCTAAGATATGAAAATTGCAAGGGAATTGGCTATAGTCCAAAGTTAAAGACCATAATTTAAAAAATTTATTGCTTTGGCTACTGTCTATAAATTTCCCCAGGAACTGAATAGAATGGCAGCTTAGTAGGGTTTTAAGAAAGTTAAATTGACAAAGAAAACCCAGTTTAGAAGAAAAAAATTCAAGATATTCAACTCCTAAAACAATTCTTAGGTTCTAAAATCATGTCAATAGGGAGGAGACTGCTACGGCAATTTCCTGAAAAGGAATCATCCCTGCATACTTCTCAGTCATGGTCCTGAGGCTAACAGACAAGGGAAATCCTCTGTGCATATCAGGGAGACTGGGCTGTAAACCACACAGAAGTAGAGGAGAGATGCCATGTGTTTTCACTTTCCCTTTTAGAGACTGTGATTCCTGTTGTGATTTTCCTGCTTTCCCTCCACTAGTGGTCACTGGTTGTGCTGGGGTATTTACTTTTATCAATTAGCTGCATATTGACAGACTACAGAAAGCTGTATTCATATGTGTTGGTCACCCACGGTCCTGGTCTTAGTGCTTGAGGAAGTAACTGGATGTGATTTGGGCTGGTCTCCCTTTCAAGGAAATGCACATGTGATTTTACATGGGATAGTTGTGTATATTGGGAATTCTGGAATTCTGAGTAGGAGAATAAATGCTGGTCAGTGTAAACCCTGGTAGCCATGAAGTAGGCTGTAAGAGATTACAGTAGCTCCATCTATCTGCCTAGCAAACATTCCTTTCCCCTTCCAGTAAGAGTCTCTTGTCTTACCAGGCCTGGCCAATCACGAGCCTCCATTGCCCTGTGAAGTGATTTGTTCTGGGATGAGCATGAGCCAAGCAGGCACTGGGAGAAATGGCTTTCTTTGCTGATGGTGGCTTGGTGGTCACAGCCAGCAACCATGGACACCACTCCACGGAGGAGTGATGTGAACTGGACAGTGACAATGCTAGCGGTACCAAGAGCCCAGTTTCAGATCCTAAAGCTATGCTTTCCAGTTTCCATAGTTTTTCCAACATTTTTGAGGGCCATCTCTCTATCTTTCATTATATATAGTGTATATGCTATATTCACATACAATTCATGTATAAAAATATGTAATTATATATATATTGCACATGTAATTGAACATATAAATATATATGTTTGCGAGGTTTATTTCCTTCACTTAGAAACAAAAAAAGTACCATGTATTGTAGACTTCTAAAACCAGCAATAGAATAAGCAAAATAATCCATAAAAATGTACAGACCCCTAAACGTGTATTATTTAAATAAATATGCCATCCGTGTAGGGAATTTATATACAGAATGCTATGAGATTAAAAGCTGCTATAATACATGTGATATTACTAGATATAAAAAGAAGGAAAATATTTTAAAACTTATTTAGTAATTTATCCAAAGTACTTTTCATTTCTTGTTTAATTTTCACCAAAAAAGGAATACAATAAAAATCAGCTAGTGATGATAATAACAATATCGAGCACCTACTAAGCAACAGGTGGCAGCTGGCACTGCATCTGCACTGTCTCTTGTACAATGGTCATCCATTGTAAGAATCTGGGTCCCAGTATACAAAGTGGAGAAGGAATGAGGTTCAGCGAGGCCCAGAGCGTTTGCCAAGTTTCCAGCCAGTGATGGCAAGGCCTGGTCTCAAATCCACACTTATGTTTCCAAAATGTGTGTGCTTTGTCCTATACCTCATCAATCTGCTCTCTACATATCGGAATCCCATTTTACAAATAAAAAGCAAAGGCATCTGGCTGACATAGTGGACAGGCATTTTAGAGACAGGAAGGATTTTGTGCTGTTTGGGGAGACGTCAATCCCTGCAGTGATTCATCTTTTCAGTTTACAAAGCCTTTCTGCATTGTCTCAGTACAATAGTATCTGAGAAAAGATTTATGAACAAGAGGGTTTTCTTAAGTGACCAAGGAAAAGTAAAACTACAGAATAAAAAGAAGCACAGCGCTATCAATAAGGAAGCAGCTTTGTGGAGGACAAGTGACAGAACAGCACAGCACAACCACCTGGACTAGAGCAATGAAGGCGGATGCCTCTCATCATTACTGGGAGTGGGCACTGATAAGTGCTGCCAAGCAATCACTCTGAGGGCCTGCAGGACCACCCGTGGCATGTGGCTGCTATTGATTATTTGCTGAGTGATCATCCCACTGCAGAGAAAGGCAGGCTGCATGCAGGGAGGAAAGGAGGAAGGCAGCTTCCTTTTCCATCCACAGCAGGTGCCACAGCCCCCTGCCAACCAGAAACTTAAAATCCTTAGACTTTGGTGAGCTGCAGATATTTTCTTTGCTGTTTTCTTTACTCACACCTGCTTTGCTCTCTCTTCCTGCTCAAAGTGAATCTGAGAAGTAACATATTCACGTATTTGTGATGTAATTACAACCAGAGGCCTGAGAAACCAAGATCTCCAACATAAAGTGGCCTCCCTCTTCTGGATTTCATCCAGAGTGTTATTAAGGCTCTTGGCATCTCCCCTAAATCTTGCTTTTACAAACAAGATGCATTTTGGCTAATCATGTTCACCTAATGAAAAGCCTCTGCTTCAAGTGGTCTTGTTTCCCACAGGGGTTCTGGTCTTCCTGGGAAATAAAGGAAAACCTTGACATTTGTCTCTTTTCACAGGCTAGAGACGTATTTATTCTGCAGTTGACACAAAGTGATTCTTTGTGACATTCTTGCCTGAGGACAGATTTTAGCTCCAAGCCTGTTATTAGCCATATCTTTTGAGAATTTGTAACATATAACTACGGAGGGAATGAAAACATTGATTCAATAAACTAAGCCCATAAAATCTGGCTAAGTCAGAAATGAAAAAAAACATGAAGCGTCAGGCTTCTGACAAGGTAGGGGGAGCTACTAAGCAAGAGGAAAATAGCATGTGATCGTTAGACACCACCAGCCACCTCAGGTCCCTCTGTCCCTCTGCGGCTTTGGGAGCCAGTGCTGAGCCCCCAAAAAGCAGTGGCTTTGATGAGTATTGGTGAATTTGTTAAATTTAAAAATTCAGTAGCCTCAACTTCCTGTTCAAAATGGCATTTGGACAGTACTCCCACTACGGCTTTTTCAAACTTTTCACTGTAAGGCTACACAAAGAAATTTACAAAAATACACAGCACGCTAAAAAAAAGTCAAAGCAAGAGGCAGACTCTTGCCAAAATCTTGCAAGCGTTTTTACAAGTTAAACGAAATTAATTTTTTAAATGATCCCTGCCGAAATCTTCCTTTTATTTTCTAGACATATCCCGAATGTAGAAGACTCCACCATGGCTAATGTAGAATACGGAATCGTCTGGATCAGGACTGTATCCTCAGACATCTGACGTCTTGAAATCCACTTGGTATAAATCTGGAATGGGGACTGGTGAGATGGCTCAGCGGCATAAGCGCCTGCCTGGCAAGCACGAGGGCCCGAGTTCAGCTCCCAGAACCCACATACGAAAAAGGGGCCGGTGATATCGCTCAGCGGCACGGGCGCCTGCTGGCGCGCGAGGTCCTGAGGTTGACCCCCGGTACCCACAAAAAAAAAAAAAAAATCTGGAATGGATTTCTTTCAGTTCCACAAACAGAAAAACCCCTCACATTTTACTGAAAGTTAATTCGTTGTGCTTTTCCATTTCCTCCTCTCTTCTGGGTATTGCTCTTTTTGACACTGCTCAGCCTCTACAGTCATGTGTGGAGGGTTCAGTCATTTCACAATTCAGCAGCCCCACTAGATATGCAAGTTCTGAGAGCACCAGGGGGCTGGTGCAGGCTGTGTCCTCTGGGGGATGCAAGATCTCACCAATTATCTCTGCTTGCCTCCTCCTCTAGCCTTACATCAGGAGTGTTTCCTTTGTGGGGGCTGAGACTCAGCATGGTCTATTGTTTACCACTGGAGGTAGCAAAAAATAAGCTACATTTCTTGAGGAAGGATAAGAATCAATCTAGGAAATCTAAGCTTGGGTCTACATAGCTACAACTGGAAAGCAGGTAAATGTCAGGTGTCCAACTCAGACAGGAAGGAAAAGGAACAAGTTGAGGAAAGCAGGAGTAGTTTCTCCCCTGTGGTGAATACGTGCTTTGAAATAGATAAGGCTAACATCAGACCAGAAATCATCTTTCCCCGCTCCTGACCAGCACTTTAAGGAATGCTAAGTCTCCCAGGAAAAACAGAAAACCTTCCAATGCAAAGAATTCTTACAGTTTCCAGCCCCTCTCTCTTGATGGAAAGATACCACTTAAGTGAATGACATATCTTGTCAGACATCCCCCTCTCGTAATTGCTTATTCACTAGGTGATTTCATCCAGTCTCATAGCTTAAATGCCACATACACATCAATGAATCCAAATTTTAACAACCCCTCCTCTGAATTCAGGTGTTTTGTACCCTACCACACACTTGACCTCTTTAGTCTGCAATCTACCAGTAGACATCTCAAAATTAATGTGCCCAAAATTGAACTCTTGATTTCCTTACTCCAAACCTGCTCTTCCTCAGCTCTTTCCTGGCTCAGTAAATGACAACTCTACCTTAAGGTTTACTAGAGATAAAAAAACTTGTCTCTCACTCTGCTCTTTCCTTCTGCTATATATCCAGTCTATTGGTAAATCCAGTCGGCTTTTCCTTCAAAACACATCCAGGCTAAGATCACCTCTCATCATCTCCATCTGGCAGCTCAGACCACTGTTCTGTCCCCTAGATTTTTTGGAATAATCTCCTGGATTCTACTCTTGCTTCCCTCCCAGTTGATTTTCTACCTAACAGCTGGAGGCATTAATTAAAAAACTGAGCAAGATGCTCTTCTCTCTCAAACCCACTGATGGTGTGTCATCCCCTCCAAGCTCCAACATTTAGTCTGTGGTCAAGTGTGTAAATTTCTTCCTTTCCTCCACTGCAGCTTTGCTAGTTTCCTTCCAGGCTCTTCAACCAGGCTCTTATCTTGTACCTTTGCAAAGGCTTTTCCACAATTTTGAGTTCTTCCACCAGCTCCCACGTGCCTGGACTTCTCATCTCCTCACATTTTCATGGTAGATTTTCCTAACTTCCTGTGTGAAACAGCAGGTTTTGCCATCATCTCATTTTTTCTCCCCTCCCTGCCCTACTTTTCTGCATAGCACTTATCACTAGGAAATATATCAGGTATTGTTTTACTTGGATATTTTTTTTTTCCTGCTTCAATGCAAGCTTCACAAGAGCAGGGACTTTGTTGTATACTACTGCTATATTTTCAGCAGCAGGCTCATAGGAGGCTCCCAACAAATGTCTGTTGAACAAAAGAATGGGAACCTATGACCAGGTCTGTCCTCTAGTACTCCTTCCAAAATAAGGATGGCAGGTTCCTGGGCTTATTTGAGTATCCATCTTCTCCAATTGCCTTCCTCCATATATATCCACCCTAATCCACCAGCTCTCAGTGGCGTCCAAGTGGAGCAAACTCTCCTCCGCAGTCCCCACCACTGTAGCTTGTCTCAATAGTCATGGAAGGAAGCCAGAATGCTCACAGAATCCAGTGAAGTTTGCAGGTCACCGAATCCATGATTCAAAAGCTTACTTTTCTTCATTCCCTATAACCAAACTTGATTTAGCTATCAACACTATAGCCTAAATATACCATAAACTATGTAAGAAGGTACTTGGTAAATATAACTTAAAAATAAACATCTTAAAAAGCTAAGAGATCACAAACTACTTGTAAGTTTGTAGATGTAAAAAAGCTCTAGAAGGATAAAGAAACTAAAAGCAATTTGTTATTTTTTGGAAAAATGGAAACTAAAAAAAACAGGTATGGTAGGTTTGTTTTCCCAAATTTTGAAAAACATTCTGAATTATTAGGAGGACCATATTACCGACACAATAAATGATTATTTTAAAAAGTTCTTTTTAGAAGACTGTACTTCCATTAATGGTTGAAAAGTTTATCTTTCTAATATAAAGTACATAGCTCAGATACTTCCTGTTTTAAGGCACTTCATGATTTTATCCCTCCTTTATTTTTGCCCTTCTTTGGGAGTGAGAGTAGGATGGGGAGATGAGCTTTCACCCATAATTGAGGGGGAAATCTCTATTCTCCAAGCTGCACCCCTCCTTGTCGCTCCTTGCCAATTTCTTCACACAGCTTCTATTGCCAGTGTCTGTGCTCCTGATGCCAGATACCATGAGCGTCATCCCTTCTTCACCCTGAGCATGTAAGCCTTTGGCATTCAGCCTTGTCACAGGGGCTTAGGAACTCTAAGCTGGCAGTGAGGGACAGATCTTGGTTTTACAGTGTCTGTTCCTTATGCAATTTTCAGGACAGGATGAATTTTAAGAAAAAAACAAGAACGAAAGTGAATTTTACTTAGAATGAGAAAGGAGAGCACAAAAATTGAACATTGAAAAATGCTAATACACCACAAACATCACAAAATCTAGAGAAATACTTTTGTTAATTGACTATCCTAGCTTGGTAAAAATTTGTCCTGTATTTTTGGCATATTCTTTGATTGGCTCTGATGTGACAACAATTTTAGAATATCTTTCTAAAAATAAAACAGAAGAATAACGTAGTCTTTCCTTCAGCATTGTTGGTAAAGTGTGGCTTGGCATACAGACATACTCTATTGGTCAAATTAAAAAAGAATGTGCTTTATCAACAAAGAAATTTCATTACATTGTTCTCTTTGACCCAAACAAACAGTGTGCTTCCGACAGGAAAGAACTCCCTTGTCTATGAGATGACAGTGAGGTCTAACTTTCCAGTTTACAATTTGACACATCTGTGGTTTGGAAGAATCTCCCACAGACTAGCTTCCCATGCCATACATTTCAGACAGCGTTTCTTCTCTACCCAAGTATTTCCAGTATTCTGGGGGCCACAAGATATGTTCATATTACAATGTGACCTTTGACTCTTCATCTTCCTATCGGGATGCCAGGTGATTTGGCAGATTTTAAGGCAGCAGGAGTATTCCTGGAATCTATTCCTACACCAGGATGGCTACACAATGGAGTATGTGCAGCCCGTGGAAAGATATCTCAGTTCACCCAACTAAAATGTATCTTCAATGCAGCTTTCTTTTCTACAAATTCCGAACGGTCTGTGCCACCTCCTGTGCCACCCCACATGAGAGAAAGTGTGACAGAAGGGCAAGTGGAGAGGCAAGAAACATCATCCTCAGTGATTGCAGCTAAAAAGTGAGACTGCACCCCAAGTGCATCTGCCCGAGGTGCCCATGACAGTGTCACTTCGCCACCAGGAGAAATGTTGGGTGAGGCTTCCTTCCCTTGTGCTACACTATGACTAATGAACCTCAGTGACACATCCACTTCTTATGTTGGCGCTAAAAATATGTCTTGAGTCCCTATCATGTACACAGTCCCTAAAACTTGAGTCAGGGGACTGAATATATAGCATCTAAATTCTCTTTAAATTCCTTCTATTTTCCCTTCCTGCCAACGGTTGAAACTCTTACCTCATTAAAGAAGAAAAACTTTATGACATCTTTTAATTCTTTTACATTTTTTCTAACTTTATATTTTATAACATAAACTTTAAACTTTTGGTTCTCCAGGCTTGATCCTTGTCTTTCCTGGACCAAGTCATTTTTTATTTTTATTTTTATTTTTATTTTTTTTTTATTTTAAAGAGAAGAAAAAACAAAACAAATCAAAAGAAGAACAAATTTTCAAAACAACATAATAGGAGGGTAACAATGGTTAATACATTACGTATTACTATCTTTAAGTTAGTTATTCAGGACACCAGACATTAGCATTCAATTGTCCAAACATTATTGGCACAAACCTTACTCTTCAATGAACTAAGTAAAAATGGTAGTGTATCTATCTTAACCATCTTATATATATATATATACAATTTTTTTCCCTTTCCCTTCTTTCTTTTCCCTATTCCAGTCTCTCTTTCCTTTTGACCAGTTTCTTTTTGATTCACCATATCTATTGTACATTTTGGATCTTATTTACTCTTTCAGTTTCTCATACTAGAGAGATAATACGATGCTTACACATGTGCTTCTGGTTTATTTCACTTATGAGTATTTTCTCGAGTTGCATCCATTTACCTATAAAAGTCTCCAGTTTATCCTTCTTTATGGCTGAATAGTACTCCATTGCATAAAAATACCACATCTTTCTTATCCATTCCTCAGTTGATGGGCATTTGGGTTGTTTCCAAGATCTGGCTATTACAAATTGTGCTGCTATAAACATGGGTGCACATATATCGCTGTGGTACGATGTTTTTAATTCTTCTGGGAAGATGCCCAGAAGGGGAATAGCTGGGTCAAATGGGACCTCCAACCCTAGTTTTCTGAGGAATCTCCACACTGACTTCCACAGTGGCTGTACCAGTCGACACTCCCACCAACAGTGAAGAAGGGTTCCTTTTTCCCCACAGCCCCTCCAGCATTTGTTATTAGTTGATTTCTTAATAGTAGCCATTCTTTCTGGGGTGAGATGGTATCTCAGTGTTGTTTTAATTTGCATCTCTCGAATGACTAGTGATGTTGCACATTTTTTTGTATATTTGTTTGCCATTAGTATTTCTTCATCTGAGAAATGTGTATTCATCTCAGATGCCCATTTTTGGAGTGGGTCTTTAAATTTGGGAGGTCTGATTTTTTTGAGTTCTTTATTTGTTCTCGATAGTAGTCCTTTGTCTGAGGAACAGCTGGCAAACATTTTTTCCCACATTGTGGGTTGTCTCTTCACTCTGTTGGTGGTTTCTCTTGCTGTGCAAAAGCTTTTTAATAAGATGAGATCCCAGTTATTGATTCTTTGGGATAGTTCCCGTGCGGTTGAGTTTTTATTCATAAAGTCTTTGCCTACACCAATGTCTCCAAGGGTTTTACCTATCCTACTTTCCAGCAGATTTAATGTTTCTGTTTTAATATTTAGATCTCTGATCCATTTTGAATTTAGTTTAGTGCATGGTGAAAGATATGGATCTAGTTTTAATCTTCGGCATGTGTAGAGCCAGTTTTTCCAGCACCATTTATTAAAGAGGCTATCTTTCTTCCAGCGAATGTGTTTGGCACCTTTGTCAAAGATAAGGTGGCTTAGTATGTCTGGGGTTGTTTCAGCATCTTCTAATCTGTTCCATTGATCTTCAGGTCTGTTTTTTTGCCAGTACCACACTGTTTTTATCACAGTAGCTTTATAGTATAATTTCAAGTCGGGGATTGTGATGCCCCCTGCCTTGCCTTTGTTGCCCAGAATTGCCTTTGCTATTCTAGGTCTCTTCTGATTCCAAATGAATTTTAGGATTGTTTTCTCTAATTCTGTGAGATATGCTGTTGGAATTTTGATTGGAATTGCATTAAATCTGTATAACAATTTTGGAAGTATGGCCATTTTCACTATATTGGTTCTTCCTATCCAGGAGCAAGGGATATCTTTCCATTTTCTGATATCCTCTTCAATCTCCTTTTTCAGAGTACTGTAGTTTTCAGTATAGAGGTCTTTTACATCCTTCGTGAGGTTGATTCCTAGGTATTTCATTTTTTTGGATGTTATTGTGAAAGGTATTGTTTCCCTAATTTCTCTTTCAGTAAGTTTGTTATTTGTGTACAGGAAGGCTATTGACTTTTGAGTATTGACTTTGTATCCAGCTACACTACTGAATTTGCTTATTAAATCTAGCAGTTTTTTAGTGGAGTTTTTGGGGTCTTCTGTGTAGAGTATCATGTCATCTGCAAATAATGATAATTTAACTTCTTCCTTTCCAATCATTATTCCTTTTATTTCTTTCTCTTGTCTAATCGCTCTGGCTAAAGTTTCCAGAACTATGTTGAATAAGAGTGGGGACAGTGGACATCCTTGTCTTGTTCCTGATTTTAGAGGAAAGGCTTTCAGTTTTTGGCCATTTAGTATAATATTGGCTGTTGGTTTGTCATAGATAGCTTTTACCAGATTGAGATAAAGACCCTCTATTCCAATTTTCTGTAGGGTTTTTATCATGAAAAGGTGCTGGACTTTGTCAAAAGCTTTTTCTGCATCTATTGAGATGATCATGTGATTTTTGTCTTTGGTTCTGTTAATATGCTGTATTACATTTATTGATTTACGTATGTTGAACCATCCCTGCATCCCTGGGATGAATCCAACTTGGTCATGGTGTATAATCTTCTTGATGATTTGTTGGATTCTGTTTGCCAGTATCTTATTAAGGATTTTTGCATCTATGTTCATTAGGGAGATTGGCTTGTAGTTCTCTTTCTTAGTTGGGTCCTTCTCTGGTTTTGGTATCAGGGTAATGCTTGCTTCCAGGAATGAATTTGGGAGTATTGCTTCCCTTTCAATTTCATTGAAAAGTTTGAGAAGTAGTGGCGTTAGGTCTTCTCTAAATTTCTTGTAGAATTCGGCAGTGAATCCATCAGGGCCTGGGCTTTTGTTTGTTGGGAGGTTTTTAATTACATCTTCAATTTCATTGGTTGATATTGGTTTATTTAGGATTTTTAAATCTTCTTGATTTAGCTTTGGTAATTCATACGAATCTAGGAATCTGTCCATTTCTTCTGCATTTTCCATCTTAGTAGAATATAAATTTTCAAAATAGGTAAAGATGATCTTCTGGATTTCTGCAGGGTCCGTCGTGATATCACCCTTTTCATTTTCAATTGCATGGATATGAGTCTTTTCTTTTCTTTTTTTAATAAGGTTGGATAAGGGTTTGTCAATCTTATTTATTCTTTCAAAGAACCAACTTTTTGCTTCATTGATTCTTTGTATTGTTTTTTTATTCTCCAATACGTTAATTTCTGCTCTGATCTTTATAATTTCCTCCCTTGTACGGGCTTTTGGCTTAACCTGCTCTTCTTTTTCTAGAAGCTCGAGGTTCACCCTTAAGTTGTTTATTTGCGCTTGCTCTATTTTCCTGATATAAGTGTTTAATGCTATAAATTTCCCTCTTAGGACTGCTTTCATTGTATCCCATAAGTTCCGGTATGTTGTACTGTCATTGTCATTCAGTTGTAGAAAGTGACTAATTTCTTCTTTAATTTCATCTGTGACCCATTGGTTGTTCAGGAGGATGCTGTTTAATTTCCATGTGTTTAGGGAGTTTTTGTGGGATCTTTTGCCATTGATTTCCAATTTCATTGCACTATGGTCTGATAATATGCATGGGATAATTTCAATTCCTTTGCATTTACTTAAGCAGGTTTTATGAGCTAGTATGTGGTCTATTTTGGAGAACGTCCCATGTGCAGCTGAGAAAAATGTGTATTCTGATGTTGTGGGATGGAACACTCTGTAGACATCTACTAAGTCCATTTGTTCAAAAGTTTGGTTCAGTTCTACTATTTCATTATTGATTTTCTGTCCAGTTGATCTATCTTTTTGTGACAGTGGAGTATTGAGATCTCCCAATATAATTGTATTAGTGCTTATTTGATTTTTCATGTCCTTTAGTACTTGTTTTATATAGCTGGGTGCATTGGTATTTGACGCATATATATTTATGATCGTTATCTCTTCCTCTTGGATTGTTCCCTTTACAAGGATGTAATGACCGTCTTTATCTCTCTGAATCCTTCTTGGCTTGAAGTTCACTTTGTCTGCAGAAAGAATAGCTACCCCTGCTTTTTTCTGGGTTCCTGTGGCATGGAGTATTGTTTTCCATCCTTTGACTTTCAGTCTATGAATTTCTTTCTGAATTAAATGTGTTTCTTGTATACAGCATATTGTTGGATCTTGCTTCTTGATCCATTTCGCCAGTCTGTGCCTTTTGATTGGTGAATTGAGACCGTTAACATTGATGGTTAAAACTGATATGTGTTGACTTGTCATGATATTTTCCTGTTGTTGGTTCCCACTCTTTGTTTTTCTGCTTTCCGGCTATTTAATTATTTGCCCTGCCTGGTGGATTCCTTCTGTTGGGGTTCCTATCTCTTTCTAGAATGTCCTTCAGAACGTTTTGGAGTGCTGGTTTGGTGGTCATAAATTTTCTCAGATGTTCTTTGTCATGAAAGTATTTTATTTCTCCATCAATTTTGAAAGATAGTTTTGCAGGGTACATCAATCTGGGCTGAAAATTATTTTCCTTTAGAGCTTGCAATACATCATTCCAAGCTCTTCTTGAATTGAGGGTTTGTGCTGAAAAGTCAGCTGTGATTCTGATGGGTTTTCCTTCATAGGTGATTTGTCTCTTCTCCCTAACAGCTTTTAAGATTCTGCCCTTCTGTTGAATTTCTGGGATC
Organism: Erethizon dorsatum; assembly: GCA_028451465.1. Lineage (NCBI taxonomy): Eukaryota > Metazoa > Chordata > Mammalia > Rodentia > Erethizontidae > Erethizon > Erethizon dorsatum. Next base: position 23,487,834 of record CM051824.1, read on the forward strand.
TTGACTATAATATGTCTGGCTGAAGTTTTTTTTTGATCATGTCTAGTTGGTGTTCTAAAAGCTTCACTTATAGGGGTGTCAAATTCCTTTTCTCTTCCAGGAAAGTTCTCCCTGATTATGTCTTTGAACAAGGTTTTAATGTTGTTGATGCTATCTCCTGCTTTTTCATTTATTCCAATTATTCTTAAGTTGTTTATCTTTGAGTCATCTAGCAGCTGCTGAATTGATTTTTCATGGTCCCTTGCTATTTTTAAGAATTTTTCCATTTCATGATCACTAATTGCAAGCCTGTCTTCTATATCTGAGATCCTGTCCTCACATTGGCTTATTCTGCTACAAATACTTTCAATGGAATTTTTTATCTCTTGGGTATCTGCTTGAATCTGCCTTATGGATTCCATTTCTTTCCTATGCTGAGCATTCATGGTTTCTATAGTTTTCTTAAGTTCATCTATTTTTTTGTCTGTATCAGCTATAGTGTCCTTAAGCATGGTCTTCATTGTAGACATTATCTCTGCAGTTATCTGTGAGATTATTTCTGTTTTAATTTTTTCCAGAACCTCATTCAGTTGCTTTGTTGCTACCACTTCAGATAGGCCAGGTGGGTGGCTTTCGGATTGTCCCACCTCATTGCTCCCTAGGTTTGCCTTTGGTGAATTGGATGTGTGTGGTTGCGTCTTGTTTAAGTGTCGTCTCATTTTTTCTTTCTTTAATTCCTGGGGTGATGTTTGCAAATTACCTATAGTAGGTTACTTTATTGCTAGTGTTTAAGATCTTTAGAAGATGACTACTTCTCTGCAGTATCTTCCAAGTGGAGCTTGCTTTTAGGTTTTGAGCTTTCTGCCAGATCCTACCTCTTCAATTTGTTGGGTATGCGAAGTTGCTACCTGTTTGGCCCAGTCCTTGATTCTTTGGTACTGTGCCACTGTATTTTCTGTGTCCCTTAGTCAATCTCAATCATGAAATATCAGGAAGGAAAGACGTTTAGAACAATTATTTCACATTTGGCTATAATGTTAACTAAAGCATCAAACACAGCCTAGAAAATGACAGACTGAGCTAACCAGTTATTTACCACTTTTAGCTGTATAGAGTTGCGGTTATATAACAAAATCTAAAACACACCAGAAAAATTATATGCAGTATACAAGTCCTGTGTATGGCAATTTTTCCCCTGAGGAGTTTAAATTTAAAATGAGTTAAGGAGGAAATAGAGTATTGGGAGAAGAGGAAGGAATTAGATGTAAGGTTAGAGGACCAAGAGGGATCCCACTAAAATTGGGACACTAGTGCAGAGGACAGGTGGTAGAAAGAGAAGGAAGGGATAAAAGGAAGAACAGATCACAACCACAATCACAAAGAAGTTAGAGGCGCTATTTACACTCATAAAAAACCAGAGAGAATAATGAAGGAAAGAGCAAATACACATACAGAAACAAAAACGAAGATAAAAACAATAAAACAGACAGATCAAAAATATAACCCCACCAAAAAACAAAGCAAAACAAAACAAAAAGAAAAAAAAAACCCTTCGCCAGAACAAAAAACAAATCAGTGAGAAAAAAAAAATAATAAAAAATAAAAATAAAAATAAAAAAAAAATAAAAAGAATCAGTTCCAGGTGTTGACTCTGCTGTAGGCAGTTACCCTGTGGTGACAGAGTCCTGTTCTGTGCAGGTCCATCCCAGTAAGCCAGGAGCGCCCTCTGGCGGGCGATGAGCAGAGGCGCGTACTTTCAGGCAGAGACAAGTCTAGCTCGCCTCCGCTCTCAGCGCCCTTTCACGATCCCTGGGCCTGAGAGGCTCAGCGCGCTGTCTGGAGCGTGGGTTCCCTGCACTGGTTCCCGCCGCTCTGGTTTTTCGCCACGCCCCCCACAATGGCGCCGGGCCAGTCGCTCTCTGGCGCGGGACAGGTGTGGCTGAGAGTCCAGTCTCGTTCGCCTGCTGACCTCAGCACACTTTCGTGGGCCTGAGAGGCCCCGTGCTGCCCTGTCCGGAGCACAAGTTCCCAGAGCAGTTTCCGAGCCGCTCTGAGTTTCGCCACACCCCCCACAATGGCGCCCGGCTGGTCGCTCTCTGGCGCGGGGCAGCTGTGGCTGAGAGACACTCACCGCCGGTCAGCGCAGTTCTCCGCCGCTCCCCTGCCCCGCCGCTGTCTCAGGATCCTCCGTGGGGGCTCCCTGGGCGCCAGCTGCCACCGTGTGTCCGTAGAATTGAGCTTCCGCGGCGCTGCAACTCCCGGGATAGTGGAAGGTGCGCGCGTGCGGTCTGTTCCTTCTTTCCTTCTTTGTTGGAAGTCACCCGTCACTGGTGCCGGGGGTCCCAGATTGCGCTTCAGAACTTCTCTGGGTTTCAGGGAGGCATCTCCCCCCCTCCTGCACTTTCCGGGTCGCTATATTCCCGTGTTCCAATGGTAACTTTTAGAGAGAGTTTCGCTGCCTGCTTCTTACTCATCCGCCATCTTGAGGTCCTCCCCAAGTCATTTTTTAGAATGCAAAATAAAATTGGTTTCTCTCCCATATACCTTATTCTTATAAATCAATAGTGTATTGGCTTTTAAGACTATCCCCTTAACCAAAGATTGTCAAGTCTGTTTAGGAACCCCAAAGTCAAGAAAATGACTCATCTTCTACGTCTTTGCCTCTCCTGAATGTGTTTGGAAAAAAAGCTATCTCCAAATCCTGAAGGGGAGGGAGGGTGGGATACAGTAGAGGGAAAAGCAATCTGTTAGTATTTCAACATATGTTTCTGCTCTAGGAAGTATTGGTTTCAGCTTCCAGGAATGAGAAAGATTAGCCAGAATAACTGGTCAAATAGGAGGGCTGTGGTATCAGTCAGGGTTCCATTGCTCATAAGGAATTTAATGTAGGAAATTAGGTGCTTCCAAGTTTTTGGATGGGTTAGAGATACAAGGTCCAGGCTGGGTCTCCAGGAATGACTTTTGGAACCAAAGTGACTAAAAGAACTGCTATTTGTGTCATAAATGGAAGGCTGTTGGATGCAGAAGCCACTATAACCGCTGGTAGCCACAGAATAATGCACCACTCTCATCTAACTGGGGGGACAAGGAAGCTGCCATCCCTGCAGAGCTTGGTTCTAAATTAAGGTCTCACATAAATGTGTTTGATTATCTTAGTGCAGGGAAGTCTGGAATATATAGTGTTCAGCCATCCCCCCTCTAGAGTAAAGGAAAGCACACCAAAGAAGTTTGGAGGAGACATGAGCGCCTCCGTTTGCCATCCATTTACCCACACCTAGTACCTAAGTTTCTTCTCGGATCAGCTTCTGATGCAGGAAGATGCCCCAGGCCACATGAAAGAAACAAATTCCTCAGGCTCAGTGTCTGTGGTGTACCCCGAGCTGCCTAATGCAGCCAGCAAATCCCACGGCTTCTGCCTTCCATGTCTATGTCTCTGCTGTTTGACATATAATCCATTTAGCTTGGCCCTTCTCCCAGGTAAGCATATGTCTTCTTAGCCTGATGGAATTTCCACAAATGGCCTGCATAGCCCTGGGAATGTCCATTTCTGTGAGATAAACTGAATGCAAGTGTCTCTTCCACTTCCATCCAATTTATCTTAGCTTCTGGGCTCTGTCTTGTTTACAACCAAATCCCAATGCTGGAAACAAAAAACCTCATTTTTATGTGATTGAATAAAATACTGCCCCCATAGAAGGGGCCTAACATGAATGATCAAAAATCTGATTCCTTAATGCTTTGCAGTGTAATTGGAGAAATAGTTGCTTTGGTAAAAATGTACCAAATGGACTAAATTAGCTAACTAGTCCCCAACTTTTGGACACATACAGTACAGGCTTTAGTCACTCATTATATGGGTAGTTTTATTCATAGTGTAAATTTCTAGGTATAAATTTCAGGATTAAAAGAGATGCACATTTCAAAGACTTTTGGTATATATTACCAAATTGCCCACTGGAAATATTATGCCCATTTACATTATCAAAGTTTGAGGGCACCAGTGGGTTGCTATTTGAGGTTATATATTTTCCTGTAAATCTACTGACTTTAACTAGTTGATCACATATTAAAATTCTCTGATAGATTGATCAGTAACATGTCAGATATATCATTATTTTCTTTCTGCCTGTATTTATATCGCTAATAGTGTGTCATTTGCACAGAAACACATAAAATATAATAAATATTGTACTTTCATGTGACCTATACATGTTATCAATATTAAATGATCCTAGATATTCTACTCAATGTCTTTTGGTTTGAATTCTTTATATACAGGGACTTGGTAAATATCGTTGAAGAAATTTATGACAGTGGCTGGCCAAGTCTCTGCTCCCTGCTATTGGACTGGGATGTCTCCTTTCGTAACTGGTGTTTTGGAAATGCCCTCGTTTCAAATGTGATTTTCTAATCCTCATACAAGTGGTTCCACTGCCCTCATATTCTTTTATCCTATTTATTAAGCTCTTTTATCTTATCAAAGTGTGAGACAAGGCTAACCTTTTTGCTGCTTTCCCACCTTGAAATCTGAAGCCTTGGTAGCTGCTTAGAAACCAGGATTAAAGTTGTGTGGTGATAGGTCTTATAATTTACTGTGCACAAGAATGGCCTGGGAACTTGTTAAAGTTCAGAGGTTTTGGTCCCGTTATAAAATCTTAGAGGGTGGGTTGAGAGCTGGGCCCTGGAATATGTATTTTTAAATATCATTAAGTGATTTGGTCACAAGTGCTCTTCAGAAGACACTTGAGGAGTACTGTCCTAGGGACTGTCCCAACTTCTCCCACTGTAGGTGGATTTCAGGGCTGCTAAATGCCACAGTGCACTGCTGGGCAGCTTTACCCCTTCATTGTTATGCCAGAGGCTTAAAACTATTAACTTACAAGAGCAACTCAAATCTACAAAATGAAAATTAATTTCTGAAATGCTAATTGGGAGTCTTAGCATGTGCCCTCTATTAGACACCAACAGCTGTGGGGACTTGCTTTTCCCCATCAGCAAGCTCTGACCAAGCACGCCTCCTTCAGTACGTCCAGATGCAGTATTGTTTTAAAGCCAAGTAGGAGGGCCGGTGAGATAGCTCAGTGGCATGGGCACCTGCTGGTGCGCGAGGTCCTGAGTTCGACCCCCGGTACCCACAAAAAATAAATAAATAAATAAAGCCAAGTAGGAGCACAGGGAATTGTCTCTGCAGCAGGAATTTCTAAAATACAAGGTACTGACTGATAATCAATCCATCAGTTTACACTTTTCTAATTGCTCTAAAGGCACCCATGAACGGCAATTTAACATTCAAACCTGGTTGGAAAAGGGACTGGATGAGGAAGCAGCAAAGAAACTATCAAGAAACATCTCCCTCATTTAGTACGTCTGCCACTTGGGCAATGGTTGGAGCTACCTGCACATGCAGAGAGAGAGAGAGGGAGGGAGGGAGAAGGAGAGAGAGAGAGAGATTACAAAGCAGAAGCTGAATGGCAGATGCTGGTTCTTTGATTCTTCCCAGGCAGGCATCTTCTACAACAGAGGTGAATTTTTTATTGGTGTAAATGAGATAGACATCTTGTTTTTGCAAAGACCATGCACTGTAGCCACTCACATGTATGAGTTTAAAAAGACAGCACATGTTTAAATGTTTTTGGAATTGGTTTTCACATTGAATAGATGAGATTTCACAGAAAAATCTAGGTTTCTGGCTTCTCATGAAAAACAGGAAGATCCAGACAAACAGAACTGTATTCACCAGTGTCATGTCCCTGAGATACAATACTCAACACCTACAACTTAAAGGAGGAAATATTTAACTTACTTCACAGTTTGGGGGAATTCAGTCCATAGTCAGTTGGGCCTGAGGCAGGAATATCATGGCCGAAGGGCGTGGCAGAGCAAAGATGTTTAGTTCATGGCTGCTGGCCGGGAGCAGAGCAAGAGAGGAGCGCCACAAAGGAACATATGTAGTTCCCCAGGTTATGCCTCCATGTATCACCCAGACACACCCAGGAGTGTGCTTTACTAATCTGCTAGGCGTTTCTTAATCCAATGAACTTGACCTATCAGCATTAGTGGTCACAAGGACCCTGCTTGTACCTAGAGAATGCACTGAGAGCTGGGAATCAGCTGAGAGGTTTTTACTTTGCCAATCTCCCCTGTGCTGTGGGGATACCTCACCTGGTGCTTCACCTAGCAGGCATCCAAGGGACTTACATCTGTATCTTAATTCTCAGGCATTTGTCTTTCAAATGTGTTTGGAGGCTATTGCTATGAAAGTGGGGATTGCCCTGTACTGTTTATTGTAATACAGGTACCCAGCCATGCCTGTACCCATCTGTGGGTTTCATTTTGTTCACTGTCTTATATTTCTTATCAATCTTAAAATTAATCTTTGCTTTTTATGGAAAATATTTAAAAACAAGTATAAAGGGAGAATGCATTATTCCTCACATAAACTCATTTTATTTATATACTTGAATTTTCTTTCTTCACTTAATATAATTTTGCAAGAAAAGATAATATTAAGAAATACTGGGCCGGTGAGATGGCTCAGTGGTGTAAGCGCCTGCCTGGCAAGCTCAAGGGCCCGAGTTCGACTCCCAGAACCCACATACGAAAAACGGGCTGGTGATATCGCTCAGCGGCACGGGCGCCTGTTGGCGCGAGGTCTTGAGGTCGACCCCCGGTACCCACAAAAAAAAAAAAAAGAAATACTTAACAGCTGGGCATGGTGGCCCACACCTGTAATCCCAGCACTTGGGAGGCTGAGGCAGGAGGATGGTGTGAGTTCGAGGCCAACCTGGGCTACATAGTGAGACCCTGTCTCAAAAAAAGAAATAAAAAAGAAATACTTAACAAGTGGGAAAACATAGGCACAAACTCTGGGAAAGAAGCCAATGCTAGTGTGGCCATGGTATTGAAACTGGTCCTGGGATTTCTGCTTCACCAGGCCTTTACCCTTTAAGCCTAGCTTGCAGGGGGTGAAAGAGGGTGGGGGAGATTCCAGACACCAGTAGAGCAGAGATGTATTTGGGCTGTGGATAGAAACTCAACAAATATGTATGTACTTTTGGTTTGCATGGATGATTATCCATGACCCATACATTTAAAAATGTTTTTCATTATCACCTATACGTAGATACAGATACATTATAGGTATAGATATGTAATACATGCATATAGTTTTAAAATCAAAATGGAATGCTGGTAAATGGCTATTAGAAGTATCAATTTTTTTCTCCTGCTACTTACCTCTATTTTTCTAATATATTTGTGTGTGTAAGATAGACATACACACAGTTATGCATACATCATCTGTAATAATATAAAGTTAAATATTTAAACATACACATATATACATGTATACACGTGTGTTTAGGTACTTATTGACTCTTTACTATTGTAGGGAAAGTTTATTATTTGTTTTTACATCCATCTTAATTTCCACCCCCATCCTCTTAATATACATATATGACATTTTTGAGTCGATCTGTATTCCACGAATTTATGTTGATTGTGCAATTACTGTTTACTGTTGAGCCAATGCAATTGCTATGATTATATTTCCTCTCATAGACAGGTTTAGAGAGTGACAGGCTGTTTAAATCCTACTTTAGAACTCCACTTTCTATTTTTCCCTCTGCACATAATGGAGATATCAATCTTAAGGCAATTGTAAAAATTAAATGAGGTAATATGTGTAAAGGGGATTAGAGCATTAAGTGACATATCGAAAGTACTCAATAAAATATAAATAAATGGCTACAATCACTACCTTTTCCTTTAACTTGGAGATAATAATGTCTCATTAAAATTTTGCTTCATATCAGTCTTTTCAGACCATTCAACAGTTGTATAAAACACTTCATGGGCCTGTGATATAGCTCGGCAACATAAGCACCTGCCTGGCAAGCTCGACGTCCTGAGTTCGGTTCCTGGTACCCACATAAAGAAAAAAAAACACTTCTTCATACACTTGCTTAGCATGTGTGAGGCCCTGCATTCCATCCCCAGCTCTAAAAAAAAAAAAAAAAAAAAAAAGAGGTGGGTCCCAGTGGAAGGCAGTGGGATCCTTGGGGACATCACACTTAGAGGATTAAGTAGCTCTCCTGGGAGTCATTAGTTCCCACAAGACTGAGTTATTACAAACAAGAAAGACTGGCATCTCCTCCCTCTCTGTCTGTTGCCCATCTGTCCGTGGATCTTTTCCTCTCCACACGCTCCCTCCAAGGTATCCTCTGCCATGAAGCCCTCGCCAGAGCTAAGCAAATGTTGGCACCATGCTCCTGGATCTTTAAAACTATGAACTAAATAAACCTCTTTTCTTTGTATACTACCTAACATCAGGTATTTTTATAGCAATGGAAAACAGACTAATGCAGATGTTTTGTGCAACCATTTCTTGGGAGCTTTCCTGGTCATCGTCTACGGATTTCCCTTTCCTCCCTCTTGCCTGAGACCTCTCCTTCCTGAATCCCATGCTTTTCTCTTTCTTGCTATCACTTTTTGCTTCAGTGCAAAACATTGTCCTGTGGTGTCTTCAGAGGATTTGGGTAATAATGAATATACATATGTTTTAAGGTTTTCCTGGCCTCAAAATGCCTTTATTCTACTTCTACTGAATTAATATAGAACTCCAGATTAAAAATCATTTTCTTTCATATTTTTTTCAGGCAACTTTGTCTCCTGGCTTTCAGTGTTACTGTTGAGAAGGTTTGCTGTCAATTTTGTTCCAGTCCTTTTTTTTTTTTTTATGCAGGTACCGGGAGTTGAACTCAGGACCTTGCGCTTGCCAGCAGGCACTTGTGCCATGGAGCCATATCACCGGCCCCTTTTTTCCTTTATGTGGGTACCAGGAGTCAAACTCAGGACCTCATGCTTGCCAGGCAGGCACTTGTGCCGCTGAGCCATGTCACTGGCCCTTTTTTTCCTTTATGCGGGTACCAAGAGTCAAACTCAGGACCTCGCACTTGCCACCAGACACTTGTGCCACTGAGCCATATCACTGGCCCTTTTTTTCCTTTATGTGGGTACTGGCAGTTGAACTCAGGACCTCGCACTTGCCAGGCAGGCACTTGTGCCGCTGAGCCATATCACTGGCCCTCCAGTCCTTTTTATGAGGCCTGATTTTCATCTCTGGAATAATTTAGAATTTTCTCTTAATTTCCAGGGTGTTCTGAAATATTATGATGATGTTGGTGTGGGTCTTTCTTTTCCTGTTTCCATTCATTGTGCTGGGAAGTTATCAGATCCTGCAATCTGAAGACAAGTATCTTTTAGGTCTGGAAACGCTTCTTGCATTTTTTTTCCTTGATCATATACTTTCTCATTAATTTATTTATTCTCCCTTTTGAAAACCCCCATTAGTTGCTTATTGACACTTCCAAATAATTTCCTGATTGTCTTATCTTTTTCATCTTTGAGTTTTCTTCTACTTTCCAGAGATAGACTACTGTCTTAGAAACATTGCACTGAAAATTTTACTAATTTCCAAGATGATAGCATCATTCATCAGCAGCATGATATTTCTATGAGTAGAGCATACTTTCATGTAAATCCTCTCTTTATATTAGAACTGAGGCTGCCTGCAGGTCTTTCGAAATAGATAATAATGCAATGACCATACTTCTGTGTATATCTGCAACCATACCTCTAACCGGTTCAATACAATTTTCTAAGAATAGACCTTCTGGGCTGGTGAGATAGCTCAGCGGCATAAGCGCCTGCCTGGCAAGCACAAGGTCCTGAGTTCGACTCCCAGAACCCACATAAAGGTAAAAAAGGGCCGGTGATATCGCTTAGCGGCACAAGTGCTTGCTGGCAAGCGCGAGGTCCTGAGTTCGACCCCCAGTACCCACATTAAAAAAAAAAAAAAAAAGAATAGACCTTCTGGGGCTAAGAATATGCATACATATTTTCAAGTTCTTTTTTTTTTTGTGGGTACCAGGGGGTCGACCTCAGGACCTCGCGCGCCAGCAGGCGCCCGTGCCACTGAGCGATATCACTGGCCCCTTTTTCGTATGTGGATTCCGGGAGTCGAACTCAGGCCCTCGCGCTTGCCGGGCAGGCGCTTAAGCCACTGAGCCATCTCACCGGCCCCCTATTTTCAAGTTCTTAATACACAACATATTACCAAATTGTTTTCCAGCCATTTGTGTGCATTTGAATCACCACATAGGAAGTAGAATTATCATTTATTTTACCTAATATGATAGATGAAATTTCACCTTGATGTTGACTTTTATGCTAGTGAGGTTAAACTATTTCCTGATTTATTATGTGATTTTGTATTTCTTGCACTTATGTATTGCATTTTTATATTTTTAACAGATTTGTTTGCAGTACTGAGTTAAGATGTCAATATTTTGTTGGAGCTATTTGAAGCAAATACTTCCTATGTTTATGCACTTTATTTTTGTATTATTTTATAACATGCATAATGTTTCATTTTGTATCATCCAGGTTATCAATATTTTTCTCTGCTATATAAAAATAATAAAACTAAAGAATAAAGACAATGAAGAAAACGTAATTGTCATAAACAGATGATACAAATTTGAAGAAATATTCTTCTTGTCTAGACAGCATACTCAATCAGAAAAATTCTACAAAACTATTAGAAAATTGAGCACGAAAACCCAACTTACAGGAAAGGCAAGTAGTTAAAATACTTAGTATCTGAAACACACTGTCAACCTCATTACTCTCTGAAAACTGTAAATTAAATGCAGCATCAATTTTTGCCCATGAAATTAGAAAATAATAATGCTGGCTAAGAGTGAAGTGAGATTGATATTCTCATGCTAATACAAATGTAAGTTGGTTTAACCTTCCTGAAATTAATTTTATAATGTGCATTTCCAAATCTTGTAATTCCCATAACAGTAACTATACTTTCATAATTTTATCCCAAGTAAATTGTGATGAGATGAGAGCAGTTACCACAAAGATTCTCATCACAGAATCATTTATGACCAAAAAACAAACAGCCCAGGAAACACCATGAATTTCCAGCACCAGAAGAATGGGTTAAAAATCTATAGCACATCCATATAATAAAACATTGGTCACCAGTAAAATGATATTCAAAAATAATTTTGAATGTTATGGAAATACTATAATATTAAATAAAAATAAAGTTATATTACAATGAGATTTTAATCATCTAATAAAAGAGGACTTTTTCATGTCAAGACAATTTATTCTCCTCACAAAGCTTTTTGCTTTTTTGTTTGTTTTGTTTTGTGTTTAAATGTTGAAGGAAAGTTGTCTTTTATAAAGCTTCTAATCACTATAACCTCTCTTTTGGACTATTCAGAATACATCGTATATCTCTCGTTTATAATAATTGTTGCTATTACTCCTTTCTGGAAGCTCCTCTTCTTCAGATTAAGCATTTGTTTCTGATTATAACACCAGTGCCTATCGTAGTACAGTACTTGGCAGAAACTAATCACAGAGCAAATACTTGTTGAATGAATATAATCCAGGTCGTCCACATCTTAGTTGCGGTTTTCAGCTTTTCTCTTGATTAAGAACCTTTATTTCCATTTGTCAATGTCCTTAAGTTGTGGCTTTGAAGTGACCAAATGTGGTCTGACTAATATCTCTTTCTGTGTAATTTATCATGGATATTACCTGGGGTTGCATTAATTTCTTTAGCAGTCACATCACTTTGAGTGCTCATGTTGATCTCCCTGAATCTAAAAGCTCTGAGTGATTTTATACAGATGTATCTGCCCACTGCTGACCCTGTTCTCTTTCATTTATTCAGTTCTTTTTAGATCCATGCAGAAGACCTTCCATAATCTTCATTACATTAAACTTGTTAGGTACAAATACAAATGGTCTTGGATCCTATTTCTGTCCTTTATGTTTGCATGGCTCTTTACAGCTTTATGTCATACATTAATTTAAATCAGAAGCTCTCTATGCCTTTATCTAAGCCATGGACAAATTTCTATGATTATAAGAAACAGCCTTCTGAGCCGAATTTGAGCCATTTTCCATTTGAGGCAAATTTTCTCACTAAGTTACAAATCTCTGTATTATCTACCCATATTTTCCATTTTATCCACTAGGTTATCACAAGAAATCATCGTGTCATGTCTTGCTGGCATGTGAATGGACTTTGCAGCTGAAAAGCTATGTAGGAAGCAATCCAATTTATACCCCTTCAGTCTCCTGCCTTTAAGAATCAAATATAGGGGAGGACCTCAAGATGGCGGATGAGTAAGAAGCAGGCAGCGAAAAACTCTCTAAAAGTTACCATTGGAACACGGGAATATAGCGACCCGGAAAGTGCAGGAGGGGGGGAGATGCCTCCCTGAAACCCAGAGAAGTTCTGAAGCACAATCTGGGACCCCCAGCACCAGTGACGGGTGACTTCCAACAAAGAAGAAGGAAAGAAGGAGCAGACCGCGCGCGCGCGCACCTTCTACTATATCCCGGGAGTTGCAGCGCCGCGGAGGCTCAATTCTATGGACACACGGTGGCAGCTGGCGCCCAGGGAGCCCCCACGGAGGATCCTCAGACAGCAGCGGGGCAGGGGAGCGGCGGAGAACTGCGCTGACCGGCGGTGAGTGTCTCTCAGCCACAGCTGCCCCGTGCCAGAGAGCGACCGGCCGGGCGCCATTGTGGGGGGTGTGGCGAAACTCAGAGCGGCTCGGAAACTGCTCTGGGAACTTGTGCTCCGGACAGGGCAGCACGGGGCCTCTCAGGCCCATGAAAGTGTGCTGAGGTCAGCAGGCGAACGAGACTGGACTCTCAGCCACACCTGTCCCGCGCCAGAGAGCGACTGGCCCGGCGCCATTGTGGGGGGCGTGGCGAAAAACCAGAGCGGCGGGAACCAGTGCAGGGAACCCGCGCTCCGGACAGCGCGCTGCGCCTCTCAGGCCCAGGGATCGTGAAAGGGCACTGAGAGCGGAGGCGAGCTAGACTGGTCTCTGCCTGAAAGTACGCGCCTCTGCTCACCGCCCGCCAGAGGGCGCTCCTGGCTTACTGGGATGGACCTGCACAGAACAGGACTCTGTCACAAGGTACCTGCCTACAACAGAGTCAACACCTGGAACTGATTCTTTTTATTTTTTTTTATTTTTATTTATTTTTTTTTTTTCTCACTGATTTGTTTTTTGTTCTGGTGAAGGGTTTTTTGTTTTTGTTTTGTTTTGTTTTGTTTTTTGGTGGGGTTTTATTTTTGATCTGTCTGTTTTATTGTTTTTATCTTCGTTTTTGTTTCTGTATGTGTATTTGCTCTTTCCTTCATTATTCTCTCTGGTTTTTTATATGAGTGTAAACAGCGCCTCTATCTTCTTTGTGATTGTGGTTGTGATCTGTTCTTCCTTTTATCCCTTCCTTCTCTTTTTACCACCTGTCCTCTGCACTAGTGTCCCCATTTTAGTGGGATCCCTCTTGGTCCTCTAACCTTACATCTAATTCCTTCCTCTTCTCCCAATACTCTATTTCCTCCTTGACTCATTTTAAATTTAAACTCCTCAAGGAAAAATTGACATACATAGGACTTGTATACTGCATATAATTTTTCTGGTGTGTTTTAGATTTTGTTATATAACCGCAACTCTATACAGCTAAAAGTGGTAAATAACTGGTTAGCTCAGTCTGTCATTTTTTAGGCTGTGTTTGATGCTTTAGTTAACATTATAGCCAAATGTGAAATAATTGTTCTAAACATCTTTCCTTCCTGATATTTCATGATTGAGATTGACTAAGGGACACAGAAAATACAGTGGCACAGTACCAAAGAATCAAGGACTGGGCCAAACAGGTAGCAACTTCGCATACCCAACGAATTGAAGAGGTAGGATCTGGCAGAAAGCTCAAAACCTAAAAGCAAGCTCCACTTGGAAGATACTGCAGAGAAGTAGTCATCTTCTAAAGATCTTAAACACTAGCAATAAAGTAACCTACTATAGGAAATTTGCAAACATCACCCCAGGAATTAAAGAAAGAAAAAATGAGATGACACTTAAACAAGATGCAACCACACACATCCAATTCACCAAAGGCAAACCTAGGGAGCAACGAGGTGGGACAATCCGAAAGCCACCCACCTGGCCTATCTGAAGTGGTAACAACAAAGCAACTGAATGAGGTTCTGGAAAAAATTAAAACAGAAATAATCTCACAGATAACTGCAGAGATAATGTCTACAATGAAGACCATGCTTAAGGACACTATAGCTGATACAGACAAAAAAATAGATGAACTTAAGAAAACTATAGAAACCATGAATGCTCAGCATAGGAAAGAAATGGAATCCATAAGGCAGATTCAAGCAGATATCCAAGAGATAAAAAATTCCATTGAAAGTATTTGTAGCAGAATAAGCCAATGCGAGGACAGGATCTCAGATATAGAAGACAGGCTTGCAATTAGTGATCATGAAATGGAAAAATTCTTAAAAATAGCAAGGGACCATGAAAAATCAATTCAGCAGCTGCTAGATGACTCAAAGATAAACAACTTAAGAATAATTGGAATAAATGAAAAAGCAGGAGATAGCATCAATGACATTAAAACCTTGTTCAAAGACATAATCAGGGAGAACTTTCCTGGAAGAGAAAAGGAATTTGACACCCCTATAAGTGAAGCTTTTAGAACACCAACTAGACATGATCAAAAAAAAACTTCAGCCAGACATATTATAGTCAAGATCCCAGAAATTCAACAGAAGGGCAGAATCTTAAAAGCTGTTAGGGAGAAGAGACAAATCACCTATGAAGGAAAACCCATCAGAATCACAGCTGACTTTTCAGCACAAACCCTCAATTCAAGAAGAGCTTGGAATGATGTATTGCAAGCTCTAAAGGAAAATAATTTTCAACCCAGATTGATGTACCCTGCAAAACTATCTTTCAAAATTGATGGAGAAATAAAATACTTTCATGACAAAGAACATCTGAGAAAATTTATGACCACCAAACCAGCACTCCAAAATGTTCTGAAGGACATTCTAGAAAGAGATAGGAACCCCAACAGAAGGAATCCACCAGGCAGGGCAAATAATTAAATAGCCGGAAAGCGGAAAAACAAAGAGTGGGAACCAACAACAGGAAAATATCATGACAAGTCAATACATATCAGTTTTAACCATCAATGTTAACGGTCTCAATTCACCAATCAAAAGGCACAGACTGGCGAAATGGATCAAGAAGCAAGATCCAACAATATGCTGTATACAAGAAACACATTTAATTCAGAAAGAAATTCATAGACTGAAAGTCAAAGGATGGAAAACAATACTCCATGCCACAGGAACCCAGAAAAAAGCAGGGGTAGCTATTCTTTTTGCAGACAAAGTGAACTTCAAGCCAAGAAGGATTCAGAGAGATAAAGACGGTCATTACATCCTTGTAAAGGGAACAATCCAAGAGGAAGAGATAACGATCATAAATATATATGCGTCAAATACCAATGCACCCAGCTATATAAAACAAGTACTAAAGGACATGAAAAATCAAATAAGCACTAATACAATTATATTGGGAGATCTCAATACTCCACTGTCACAAAAAGATAGATCAACTGGACAGAAAATCAATAATGAAATAGTAGAACTGAACCAAACTTTGGAACAAATGGACTTAGTAGATGTCTACAGAGTGTTCCATCCCACAACATCAGAATACACATTTTTCTCAGCTGCACATGGGACGTTCTCCAAAATAGACCACATACTAGCTCATAAAACCTGCTTAAGTAAATGCAAAGGAATTGAAATTATCCCATGCATATTATCAGACCATAGTGCAATGAAATTGGAAATCAATGGCAAAAGATCCCACAAAAACTCCCTAAACACATGGAAATTAAACAGCATCCTCCTGAACAACCAATGGGTCACAGATGAAATTAAAGAAGAAATTAGTCACTTTCTACAACTGAATGATAATGACAATACAACATACCAGAACTTATGGGATACAATGAAAGCAATCCTAAGAGGGAAATTTATAGCATTAAACACTTATATCAGGAAAATAGAGCAAGCGCAAATAAACAACTTAAGGGTGAACCTCGAGCTTCTAGAAAAAGAAGAGCAGGTTAAGCCAAAAGCCCGTACAAGGGAGGAAATTATAAAGATCAGAGCAGAAATTAACGTATTGGAGAATAAAAAAACAATACAAAGAATCAATGAAGCAAAAAGTTGGTTCTTTGAAAGAATAAATAAGATTGACAAACCCTTATCCAACCTTATTAAAAAAAGAAAAGAAAAGACTCAAATCCATGCAATTGAAAATGAAAAGGGTGATATCACGACGGACCCTGCAGAAATCCAGAAGATCATCTATACCTATTTTGAAAATTTATATTCTACTAAGATGGAAAATGCAGAAGAAATGGACAGATTCCTAGATTCGTATGAATTACCAAAGCTGAATCAAGAAGATTTAAAAATCCTAAATAAACCAATATCAGCCAATGAAATTGAAGATGTAATTAAAAACCTCCCAACAAAGAAAAGCCCAGGCCCTGATGGATTCACTGCCGAATTCTACAAGAAATTTAGAGAAGACCTAACGCCCCTACTTCTCAAACTTTTCAATGAAATTGAAAGGGAAGCAATACTCCCAAATTCATTCCTGGAAGCAAGCATTACCCTGATACCAAAACCAGAGAAGGACCCAACTAAGAAAGAGAACTACAGGCCAATCTCCCTAATGAACATAGATGCAAAAATCCTTAATAAGATACTGGCAAACAGAATCCAACAAATCATCAAGAAGATTATACACCATGACCAAGTTGGATTCATCCCAGGGATGCAGGGATGGTTCAACATACGTAAATCAATAAATGTAATACAGCATATTAACAGAACCAAAGACAAAAATCACATGATCATCTCAATAGATGCAGAAAAAGCTTTTGACAAAGTCCAGCACCTTTTCATGATAAAAACCCTACAGAAAATTGGAATAGAGGGTCTTTATCTCAATCTGGTAAAAGCTATCTATGACAAACCAACAGCCAATATTATACTAAATGGCCAAAAACTGAAAGCCTTCCCTCTAAAATCAGGAACAAGACAAGGATGTCCACTGTCCCCACTCTTATTCAACATAGTTCTGGAAACTTTAGCCAGAGCGATTAGACAAGAGAAAGAAATAAAAGGAATAATGATTGGAAAGGAAGAAGTTAAATTATCATTATTTGCAGATGACATGATACTCTACACAGAAGACCCCAAAAACTCCACTAAAAAACTGCTAGATTTAATAAGCAAATTCAGTAGTGTAGCTGGATACAAAGTCAATACTCAAAAGTCAATAGCCTTCCTGTACACAAATAACAAACTTACTGAAAGAGAAATTAGGGAAACAATACCTTTCACAATAACATCCAAAAAAATGAAATACCTAGGAATCAACCTCACGAAGGATGTAAAAGACCTCTATACTGAAAACTACAGTACTCTGAAAAAGGAGATTGAAGAGGATATCAGAAAATGGAAAGATATCCCTTGCTCCTGGATAGGAAGAACCAATATAGTGAAAATGGCCATACTTCCAAAATTGTTATACAGATTTAATGCAATTCCAATCAAAATTCCAACAGCATATCTCACAGAATTAGAGAAAACAATCCTAAAATTCATTTGGAATCAGAAGAGACCTAGAATAGCAAAGGCAATTCTGGGCAACAAAGGCAAGGCAGGGGGCATCACAATCCCCGACTTGAAATTATACTATAAAGCTACTGTGATAAAAACAGTGTGGTACTGGCAAAAAAACAGACCTGAAGATCAATGGAACAGATTAGAAGATGCTGAAACAACCCCAGACATACTAAGCCACCTTATCTTTGACAAAGGTGCCAAACACATTCGCTGGAAGAAAGATAGCCTCTTTAATAAATGGTGCTGGAAAAACTGGCTCTGCACATGCCGAAGATTAAAACTAGATCCATATCTTTCACTATGCACTAAACTAAATTCAAAATGGATCAGAGATCTAAATATTAAAACAGAAACATTAAATCTGCTGGAAGGTAGGATAGGTAAAACCCTTGGAGACATTGGTGTAGGCAAAGACTTTATGAATAAAACTCAACCGCACGGGAACTATCCCAAAGAATCAATAACTGGGATCTCATCTTATTAAAAAGCTTTTGCACAGCAAGAGAAACCACCAACAGAGTGAAGAGACAACCCACAATGTGGGAAAAAATGTTTGCCAGCTGTTCCTCAGACAAAGGATTACTATCGAGAACATATAAAGAACTCAAAAAAATCAGACCTCCCAAATTTAAAGACCCACTCCAAAAATGGGCATCTGAGATGAATACACATTTCTCAGATGAAGAAATACTAATGGCAAACAAATATACAAAAAAATGTGCAACATCACTAGTCATTCGAGAGATGCAAATTAAAACAACACTGAGATACCATCTCACCCCAGAAAGAATGGCTACTATTAAGAAATCAACTAATAACAAATGCTGGAGGGGCTGTGGGGAAAAAGGAACCCTTCTTCACTGTTGGTGGGAGTGTCGACTGGTACAGCCACTGTGGAAGTCAGTGTGGAGATTCCTCAGAAAACTAGGGTTGGAGGTCCCATTTGACCCAGCTATTCCCCTTCTGGGCATCTTCCCAGAAGAATTAAAAACATCATACCACAGTGATATATGTGCACCCATGTTTATAGCAGCACAATTTGTAATAGCCAGATCTTGGAAACAACCCAAATGCCCATCAACTGAGGAATGGATAAGAAAGATGTGGTATTTTTATACAATGGAGTACTATTCAGCCATAAAGAAGGATAAACTGGAGACTTTTATAGGTAAATGGATGCAACTCGAGAAAATACTCATAAGTGAAATAAACCAGAAGCACATGTGTAAGCATCGTATTATCTCTCTAGTATGAGAAACTGAAAGAGTAAATAAGATCCAAAATGTACAATAGATATGGTGAATCAAAAAGAAACTGGTCAAAAGGAAAGAGAGACTGGAATAGGGAAAAGAAAGAAGGGAAAGGGAAAAAAAATTGTATATATATACATATAAGATGGTTAAGATAGATACACTACCATTTTTACTTAGTTCATTGAAGAGTAAGGTTTGTGCCAATAATGTTTGGACAATTGAATGCTAATGTCTGGTGTCCTGAATAACTAACTTAAAGATAGTAATATGTAATGTATTAACCATTGTTACCCTCCTATTATGTTGGTTTGAAAATTTATTCTTCTTTTGATTTGTTTTGTTTTTTCTTCTCTTTAAAATAATAAAAAAAAAGAATCAAATATAATGGGAATATCACATTCACACTCCATACTGAGGACGAGAACTATTTTTCTGATTGCTCCACAATAGCCCAGTAGCTGTGGTCTTCACTGGTGGTGGTCTTTGGCATTATGGTCTTGTTTTGATGTCTTCTGCCAAATCAGCTCTTAAAATGCTGGATTTTCTGGGATTCTTTTTATAAGTTTCATTCTCTTTTTTACTTAAATCTCAAATCTAACACAGTAGTAAGCCGCATCAGGCACATTTCCAAAACACATCACAAATGTGACCCTTTAACACCACTGTACTACTATGACATTGGCCCAAATCACCTCTTCTCCCACCTGGAGAAACACAGTTGCCTTCTAGCTAATCTCCTTGACTCTGTTCTTCCCATTATCCCCCAAGTCCACTGAGCACACGGTGACAAAGAGGTGAAATTGTGTCATTTCTCTGCCTAAAGTAAAGCCCAAGTCCTTACCACACTCCACAGGCCTCACACGACTCTGGCAGTTACTCAAAAATTATCTCCCCACTCTGTCCCCATGCTCTAATTAGTTAGATCATAGTTTTTTCTTCAGTCATACTAAGTATCTTTCCCTTCTCAGGAACTTTGCATGGCCTATACTTTCTGCTTAGAGCACTCAGACTCAAAGATGATTTAAAGATTACTACCTGTTAAATACTAAACCTATTAATGGGTAGAGCTTAGCTACAAAAAAACTAGGCTTTAGAATTACAATTGTTCTTTCCCCCTAGGCCAAATTAAATTCATAGCAAACATGTCATCTTTCCATTCTATTTTATCCAGTTAAAGGGTGACAATGTGGCAGTTCTGATCTTCTAGTTCACATAATCTCTGCTCACATTTAGGGTACAAGGATACTGCTCTTTATGCTTTATCAGTAACCCTTGGGTAATATATTCAGGTGGATGCCTGAAAAGCACAGACATTACCAAACCTTACATGTACCTATTCCTCAATTCTGTAACCATCCCTACTTGAATTGTCTTACTGTCATTCTTTTTTCTTTCTTTCTTTCTTTTTTTTTTTTGTGGGCACCAGGGGTCAACCTCAGGACCTTGCGCACCAGCAGGCGCCCATGCCGCTGAGCGATATCACCAGCACTTTTTTCGTATGTGGGTACCGGGAGTCGAACTCAGGACCTTGCGCTTGCCAGGCAGGTGCTTATGCCGCTGAGCCATCTCACCAGCCCCGACTGTCATTCATTTCTATACATCCCTAGCTGAAGTCTTATAGCCACAGTACTTTCTGGTACAACACACTGTTGTCATTTAGAACACATTTTTCTGGTTAAGTCTTCATTACAAATTTATACTGTGCCTGCAACTTCTGCAATTTGAGATGTGACAGCAAAAGTAGCACGGGTTTCTTTTATTTTTTTTTCTTCTTTTCTCACTTTATTTTTTACTTTTCCCTTCTTTCCTTCCCCCTCCCCCCTCCCTTGTTCCCCTCCACATTTGAACATTTTTTTCCTATTTCACAATACTTAATATACATTTTGGTTCTTATTTACATTTTTGGTTTTTCACACCAGAGAAACAATGTGGTATTTACATGTGTGTCCCATTTATTTCACTTAAGAGTATGGTCTCTGGGTGCATCCATTTACCTAGGAATGTCACAAGCTTATTCTTCTTTATGGTAGAGTAGTATTCCATGGTATAAAAGAACCACATCTTCTTTATCCATTCCTCAGTTCATGGGCATTTGGGTTGTTTCTAAGATTTAGGTATTACAAACTGTGCCGCTACAAACATGGGAGTGTATATATCGCTGTGGTATGATGCTTTTACTTCTTTTGGGAAGATACCCAGAAACAGAATAGCTAGGTAAAATGGGACCTTTAATCCTACTTTTTTAGGAATCTCCACACTGATTTCCACAGTGGTTGCACCAGTCTATACTCCCACCAACAGTGGAGAAGGGTTCCTTTTTCCCCACAACCCCTCCAGCATTTGTTATTGGTTGGTTTCTTGATAATAGCCATTCTTTCTGGGTTAAGATGGAATCTCAGCATTGTTTTAATTTGTATTCTTGAATGACCAGTGATGTTGAACATTTTTTCATGTATTTATTTGCCATTTGTACTTCTTCATCTGTGAAGAATGTATGCATCCTAGATGCCTATTTTTGGATTGGATCTTTAAATTTGGAGGTCCGATTTTTTTTTTTGAGTTCTTTATATGTTCTCAATAGTAATACTTTGTCTGAGGAACAGCTGGCAAAAATTTTTTCCCCACAATGTCAGTTGTCTCTTCACTCTGTTGGCTTCTTTTGCTGTGCAAAAGCTTTTTAATAAGATGAGATCCCAGTTGTTGATTTTTTGTGATACTTCCTGTGCCATTGGGGTTTTGTTCATAAAGTCTTTGCCTACATCATGTCTTCAAGAGTTCTACCTGTTCTATCTTCCAGCAGATTTAATGTTTCTATTTTAATATTTATATCTTTGATCCATTTCAATTTTAGCTTAGTGCATGGTGAAAGGTATGGGTCCAATTTTAATCTTCTGCATGTGCAAAGCCAGTTTTTCCAACACCATTTATTAAACAGGCTATCTTTCTTCCAGTGAATGTGCTTAGCACCTTTGTCAAAGATAAGATGACTAAGTATGTCTGGAGTTTTTCTGCACCTTCTAATCTTGGGTCTGTTTTTTTGCCAGTATCATGCTGTTTCTATCACAGCAGCTTTGTAGTATAATTTCAATTCCCTGCCTTGCCTTTGTTGCCCAAAATTGCCTTTGCTATTCTAGGTCTCCTTTGGTTCCAAATGAATTTTAGGATTGTTTTCTCTAATTCTGTGAGATATGCTGTTGGAATTTCGATTGGAATCACATTAAATCTGTATAACAGTTTAGGAAGTATGGCCATATTCACTATATTGCTTCTTCCTACCCAAGAGCAAGGGATATCTTTCCATTTTCTGATATCCTCTTCAATCTCCTTTTTCAGAGTGCTGTAGTTTTCAATGTAGAGGTCTTTTACTTCCATCATTAGATTGATTCCTAGGTATTTCATTTTTTTGGATGCTATTTGAAAGGTGCTGTTTCCCTAATTTCTCTCTTAGAGAGTTTGTTATTGGTGTACAGGAATGCTATTGATTTTTAAGTGTTGACATTGTATCCAGCTAGGTTACTCACTTTGCTTATTAAATCTAGAATTCCTTTGGTGGAGTTTTTGGGGTCTCCTATGTAGAGTACCATGTCATCCATGAATAATGATGATTTAACTTCCTCCTTTCCTATCCTTATTCCTTTTATTTCTTTCTCTTGTCTAACTGCTCTGGCTAATGTTTCCAGAACTATGAGTAAGAGTGGTGACAGTGGACATCCTTGTCTTGTTCCTGATTTTAGAATGAAAGCTTTCACTTTTTGTCCATTCAGTATGATGTTGGCTGTTGGTTTGTCATAGATGGTTTTGATCAGATTGCGATAAAGACCATCTATTTCAATATTCTGTAGGGTTTTTTTTTATCATGAATGTATGCTGGACTTTGTCAAATGCTTCTTCTGTATCTATTGAGATGATCATATGGTTTTTGTCATTGGCTCTGTTAATATGGTATATTACGTTTATTGATTTGCATATGTTGAACCATCCCTGCATTCCTGGGATGAATCCAACTTGGTCATGATGTATAATCTTCTTGATGATTTGCTGCATTTTGTTTGCCAGTATCTTAATGAGTGTATTTGCATCTACGTTCATTAGGGAAATGGGCCTGTAGTTCTCTTTCTTAGTTGGGTTCTTCTCCGGTTTTGGTATCAGGGTAATGCTTGTTTCCAGTAATGAATTTGGGACTATTGCTTCCTTTTCAATTTCGTTAAAAGAGTTTGAGAGTAGTAGTATTATGTCTTGTCTAAATTTCTATGATTGCCTATATAAAAAAAATCAGAAAAATCTGAAATAAACTACCTAATTGCATATCTCAAGGTCTTAGAGAAACAAGAATAACCAAAGCTAAACCCAACAGAAGGAAAGATCAAAGATGAAATTAATTGAGATAGAAACTAAAAGGACAAAACAGAGATCAGTAAAACAAAGATTCAGTTCACTGAAAAGATAAAGAAGACTGATAAATCCTTAGCAAAACTAACCAAAAGAAAGAGAGAGAAAGCCCAAATCAATTCAATTAGAAATAAAAAGGAAACTTTACAACACACACCACTGAAATTCAGAAGATTATTAGAGACGATTTTGAAAACCTATATTCTAATAAATTGGAGAATCTACAAGAAATGGATCAATTTTTTAGACACCTACAACCTACCATAACTGAATCAAAAGGGTATAAAAACCCTAAACAAATCAATAACAAGGAGTGAGGGGCTGGGGATATAGCTTAGCGGCACAGCACCTGTCTAGCAAGCACAAGGTCCCAAGTTCAATTCCAGGTAAGAAAAAAGAAAAAAAAGCAATGAGATTGAAGCAATAATAAGAAGTCTTCCAAGAAAGAAAAATCTTAGGACCAAATCAGTTCATAGCTGAATTGTATCAGACCTTTAAAGAATAACTAACACCAATGAAATAGGACTGGACGGAATACTGCCAAACTCATTCTGTGAGGCCAGCATTGCCTGATACCAAAACTGGACAAGGACACAACAACAACAAAAAGAAATCAATAGACTAACATCCTTGATGAACATAGATGCAAAAATCCTTAATAAAATATTTACAGGACGAGGAAGGGGGAAAGAAGGAAGGGAAAAGGAAAAAAAGAATATAAGGGGAAAATGGAAACAAAGCTTTTGTAAATAACAAGGGGAAGAGAAGTTGAAGGAAGGGGAGCTGACTGGAGAGAAAAGAATCGAGATATGCTATGTACAGGTACAAATTCCCTATGATGACTGTGATCACTATATATATCTGAAAAGTACCAATAAAACTAATTTTAAAAATAAATAAAATATTTACAAACTGAATCAAACAACACATTAAAAAGATTACATGGGCCGGTGAGTTAGCTCAGTGGCATAAGCCCCTGCCTGGCAAGTGCGAGGTCCTGAGTTTGACTCCCGGTACCCACATACGAAAAAAGGGCCGGTGATATCGCTCTGCGGCACTGGCGCCTGCTGGCGCGCGAGATCCTGAGGTCGACCCCCCGGTACCCACAAAAAAAAAAAGATCACATAATGTGATCAAGATGGTTTTATTCCAGGAATGCAAGTATGGCACAATGTAGACAAATCAGTAAATGTAATATACCATATACATAAATTGAATCAAGGATAAAATATCATATGATGCTTTTAATTGATGCAGAACAAGTCTCTGACAAAATTCAACATCCTTTCATGATAAAAAGCCCTAATAAAACTATGTATTAAAAGATAATTCCTCAATATAGTAAATGCTATACATACATGACTAACGAAAGCCAACATCATTCTGAATGGGGAAAAACTGAAACCATTTCCTCTCAAATCAAGAACAGGGCAAGAATATCCACTGTCACCACTCGTATTCAATATAGTTCTTGAAATTTTGGCTAGACTAATGAGACAACAGAAAAATAAATAAATAAAAAAGATAAAATATGGAAAAAAAAGAAGTTAAATTATTCTTCTTTGCAGGCTCTATACTTAGAAGATCCTAAGGAGCTACCAAAAGACTTTTAGAGGTGATAAATTCAGTAAAGTAATAGAATAGAAAATCAACTTAAAAAGTCAATAGCTTTACTATATACCAATAATGAGATAGAATTCAAGCAAACAATTCCACTCACAATAACTTCAAAAAAATACCTCAGGATCAATCAAACCAAGGAGTAAAGTTGTTCTGTCTCCTGCAGCAGGACCCTCTGTCAGCATTTATTCCTGCTCTCTATGCTGTTCTGAAATTTCTGACAAGATAAGTACCACATTGTCTTTCTCAGTGAAGGGAAGCGCATTGAAGATTAGGCCACTCCTACCCACTCAGCTTCAGGATTTTATGTTGTTCTTATACACAATTATTTCAAAATAGAAGCTGATTTTATTGCGAGGTATGTGAATAAACTGTTCAACTTAAGTTTTTCATAAAATTAAACTTTTCTTAAGGTCAAATTTGTGTCTTGCAACGATGTGATATGTTGCCAAATAATTGGGATGATTTTAAAATGTTTTGTTCATATTCTTGTTTCATAATTAAAATTTGCATTCAGTGTGTGTGGGTTTTTTGCTTTTTTTTCTTTTCTTTTTTATCCTCAAAGTAAGGTGGATATTTCTGTAATTTTACATAGTTGCTTGCTGAGATTTTATATATAAATTATAAAATGTTTCCTTAAAAAAAAAACAAGGAGATAAAAGACCTCTACAATGAAAATTTCAGAACACTGAAGAAAGTAATTGAAGAAGACATCAGAAGGTGGGAAGACTTTCCATGTTCATGGGTTGGCAGAATCAATATTGTCAAAATTGTCATATTATCAGGAGCCATCTACAGATTTAATGAAATCCCTATGAAAATAGCAATGACATTCTTCACAGTACTAGGAAAATCAATCCTAAAGTTCATATGCAAACAAAAAAGAGCCAGAATAGCCAGAGTAATCCTGAGCAAAAAGAGCAAGGCTGGAGGTATCATGATACTTTATTTCAAATTATGCCTCAAAGCCATAGTAACAAAAACAGCATGGTATTGGCACAAAAATAGACATGCAGACTAATAGGACAGAATATAGAACGTAGAAACAATCAAACACAACTAGAGCCACCTGATTCTGCACAAAATAACTGAAAATATACATTGGAGAAAAGATAGCCTCCTTAACAAGTGGTGCTAGAAAAAGTGAACATCCACTTGTAGAAGATTGAAACTAGAACCCTATCTCTCATTCTATACAAAAATCCATTCAAAATGGATCAAAGATCTAAGACTAAGACTTGAAACTTTGAAACTGCTAGAAGAAAATATAGGGGAAACATTTGAAACCATGGGCACAGGCAAAGAATGTCTGAATAGGACTCCAATAGCACAGGAAATAATAGCAAGAATCAACAAATAGGACTACATCAAACTAAAAAGTTTCTGCACAGCAAAAGAAACAATTAACAGAGTGAAGAGACAGCCCACAGAGTGGGAGAAAGTCTTTGGTGGCTACTCTTCCAACAGAAACTTAATATCTAGTATATATAAAGAACTAAAAATAAAATACCAAAAAAATCAAAAAGCCCAATCAATAAATGGGCAAATGAATTGAAAGACCCTCCTCAAAAGAAGTACAAATGGCCAATGAGTTTAAGAAAAACTGTTGACATCTTTAGCTATTAGGAAATGCAAATCAAAACTACACTGAGATTCCATCTCAATCAGAATGGCTATCATCAAGAATACAAAAATAAAACAAAAAACAATAAACTAGCAATTGATGCAGAACAAGCCTTGAAATGAGGCAGGAAATAAAACCCTTCTACACCATTCATGGGAATGTAAATTAGTACAGCCACTATGGAAATTAGTATGGAGTTTTAAATATTAAACATAAATAATGTTTATATTGTTAAACATTAAATTTTATAAAATGAAGTCAGTCACTTCCCATGGGGAGGAGGCACTGAGTATCACCAAATCTACCAACTGAGAAACTCTACAAGTGACTTGAGTCCAACTCAGGTAAATCTTGGCATTGTGAAGCTAAATCCGTTAGGACCTTGAGCATACATACTGGACTGTAAGATGTACATCTGGCATCTGCCCTTCTTTGTCATTTTTAGACTTGTGGAAATGTTGACTATGGAAGGGAATATTGCTGGCTGGGTGGATTTATGCCCCATCCTTATTGTCTGTCCCACTTTGGAGATTCTCTTCCAACTCTATACTTACTGCAATGTTATCTGCCATACACTGTAACTATGAGATGTGATGCCTGGGATATCATCTTGTCCAGCACATTCTGATACCTGGTGTTATAGACTGAGCTGTGTCCTACCAAAATTCATATGTCAAAGCCTTAACCCTCAGTGTGACTATATTAGGAGACAAGGTCTTTACAAACGACTAAATGACTACATAATGGTGGGGCCCTAATTAGATAAGACTGATATCCTTATAAAAAGAGGACGAGACATCAGAGAAAAATCACGTGAACACAGCAATTTGGAGGCCATGTACAAGCCTAGGAGAGAGACTGTTGAGGACCACAAATTATAAATTGAGTCTAGGGGACATTCATGCTTGCCGTTGTCCTTCCCTTTGGGCCGGATTGTAAAGTGGAAATTCTCCACTGTTTTCTGCTTACAGCTGGAAGCCCTAGGGCTAGTGACTGGTGTGGGGCTCACAGGGCAAGATAAGATTGGCCGGAGATGATAAGGCACCTGGAGAAACTACAGTTTCCTCATTGCCCTCCTGTCTTGTCATTTTTCTTGCAAGAATGCTTTGTTCTTACTAGCCCACCATAGTCACCATAGTCACCAGCAAATACCCACTGCTCTTCACCCATTGTCCTTGACTCAGATGTAATGAATAAATACCAAAGTTCTGGGTGCCTCATGGCCTCTGTTCCCCATGAACAACTGGCCATCCCAGGTACCTGTTGCATCCCTATTTCGACTCTTGCTCTTTCTTCCTACTATGCGCTGTAACACTTGGCAGGAGATTGGGGAATCTCTGCAGGGGCCCCTGATAACAGGAAAGGATCTCTGATTAAGTGACACCCACTGTGACCTGAAGCTGCAGCGTTCCGCCTGCCTGGTGGACTTACCAGGAAGTTTATCGATGGCTTTCAGTTCTTGACTGATGATCCGGCACTGAGCTGCTTTTGACTCGAGTAATAATTTCACTGAGATTAAAACAAAAGGGTACTCTCTTTTTTAAAAAAGAAATCCCTTTCTTTAAAATCTCTCTTTGAAATCTCTTTCTCTAAAATCTCTTTTAAACAATGTAAAGTACACAGTGCCAGCTAGCAGTATCATTAAAATACTCCAGGAAGTAATTAAGTACAATCCTTAGTTCCAGTGGGTAGGAACTTTAGATATTGAAAATTGGGACAAGGTGGAAAAAATTTAAAGAGAGCTCATGGCAGAGAAAAAACTTTTTCCTGAGGCCTTCTCAGCTTGGAGCTTAGTAAAATCTGTTTTACATCCATTAAGTACTAGTACCCCCAAATTTTCAGATTTAAAGCAGGACAAGGAAGATCAAAAAAAAAAGAGAAAAAAGAAAAAAAAAGGAAAAACTGGCCCACAAAGGCAGGGCAAGGAGGGTTTTGGACAGATACTATGTCAATTTATAATTTGTGGTCCCCAACAAGAGACCTCAGAAGAAAGCAAATCTTCCATCACCTTAATCGTGAACTTCTAGCTTCCATAATTGTAAGAAATAAATATTTCTTGTTTAAGTTACCCATTCTGTGATAGTTCATTATGGTAGTCCTAGAAGACTAATATGCCTGGCTAGTATTTTTATTTTAGGGCTCTAAACATTATGAGACTTGTTCATGGTAAAACGTCACGTTCATAAATGTTAAATATGTTATATATCCACAGGGGATGGGAAGCCACTAAAAATTGTCCTTATTTCTATGCATCTCTCTGGCATCTTCTTTACTATCCCAAAGCTTTAGCAGGTTGTAGACAGACGTCAACCCATCAAACTGTCAACTGTTAAAGAACAACTTCCTGTAACTCAGCTGCCTAGGGCTGCTTTATTTGATGGTCTGTACTGCTCTACTGTCCTCCTAGGTCCTCTCCTCACCAGCTGCCCTTCCCTATTTCTCTTGCTTGGCTTCTCTTTCCTTTTCTCTTTCTCTCTACTCAGAGACTAACTAGTTGTAGAAGGCTGAATAATAGCTGCACGGATGTCCATGTTCCAATCCCCAGAACCTATGAAATGTTTCCATACCTAACAAAAATGTCTTTACAGATGTGATTAAATCAAGCATCTTGAAACGGGGAGATTATCCTGTATTACCTGAGTAGGCCCAGGATAATCACTGTATCTTCAGAAAGGGGAAGCCAAAGGGCCAAAGGCAGGACTAAAGACAGAAAGCAAAGTGGAACATTGATGTGAAGCTCAGAAACACAGGGAAGAAAGAAGATGCTATGGAGCTGACCTTGAAGATAGAGGAAGGGGCCAAGGGCCAAGGAATCTCTGCACTCTGGAAAAGGTAAGGAAATAAATTTCCCCTAGAGCTTCCAAGAGAAGCCCAATCTAATCCATTTTAAACTTCTGACCTCCAGAGTTGCGAGAGCATAAATTTTTGTTTTTAAGCCACTAAGTTTATGTAGTTTGGTATAGCAGTAATAAGAAACTAATACACTGGCTCTTTGGGAAGCAAGATTGAGTATCTTAATCTGTTCTGCACCTACAGTTTGTGAAACACACATATATACAAATAACTTTCTATTTTCATAAGAGTTTTACTGCTAGTAATTAGAAACCAACATATAAAATTTTAATATCTTTTCAGGTATGAGGAGGGAAATATTAATTCTATTGGTGCTTCTATAGACAATACTTAGCACGTATTTCAGGCCATTTTTGGCTGCTATCACAATGCCTGAGACTAGGTAATTTATACAAACAGGTAATTTATAATGAATAGGTGATCCCTCTGGTGGCTGCAAAGTTCAAGACCAGGAGGCCTCTTCTAGAGAGGGCCTTCTTGCTGCCTCATAACATGGTAGAGGCATCACCTGATGAGAGAGAACAAGAGGGGACTCAACTCTCTTTTACAACAACCCCACTCTCACTTTCATGAGCCCATTCTGGAAATACTGATATTAATCCATTTGTGAGGGCGCAGCCCTCACGAGCTAATCACCTCTTAAAGGCCCTACCTCTTTTATTGAAGGTTAACTTTCCAACACATGAACTTTCCTTCACTTCCCATTACACTATCCCTTGCTGTCTCCTCCCTAATCACTTCCAAGCATATTCTTATTTCAATTCCTTTGCACTGACTTTTTTCCCATCCTGAACAACTTTTTCCCCAATGAGGAATAATGAGGTTACTCCTCAAAAGACTTTGGTCCCATGTCACCTTCTAATTGAGGCCTACACTGATATCTCATTTCAAATTGCAATACCCTCCCTACACTCACAATCTCTTTATTTTTACTACTTTCTTACATAACATAAAATTTGTTTATTATAATTACCGTCTTTCTACTAGAATGTAAGTTACAAAAAAGCAATAATATTTGTCTAACTAACTTCCTAATGAATCCCAGCACATAGAAGTGCCTAACAGAGCATGTACACATAAATATTTGTTGAATAAATTATTTAATCTCTTAACTGTTGACCAGTTGGAAAGCATCATTATATTAAAGCAACTAGTCTTATTCAGATGATCTCTAGGCCTAAGCCAAGAAGCTACATCTCTATACTAGCCATCTCCATCTTTTTAAAAAATTTCACTAGTATGTGTTTGCCATATGTGACTTTCACTGTAGGTATTTGGTATATGTACACGACATATCTTTTTTTTTTTTTTTTTTTTTTTGTGGGTACCGAGGGTTGAACTCAGGACCTCGCGCTTGCCAGGCAGGTGCTTATGCCGCTGAGCTATCTCACCGGCCCTGACATATCTTAATTCTTTTTTATATTCCCTTCACCCCTTCCTCATTCCCTACATCTCCTGATTCCCTTCACATTTGCAAAAGGTCTCTTTGTTTCCTTTATCTATTTTTTATTTTGATCTTTACTTTTTTAAAAAAACTGATTGTGAATCCAATGTGCCTGTCCATACCCTTCTGAGGATTTAACGTGCTAGAACATCTGCTATGAACTGCCAGTATTGCATTTTTAGGTTTCTGACATTTATAACCCGGACAACTTATTGATGCCTCTGGTCCCTAACCCTATGTTGTTCATAAAAGCCTAGATGCCATGCATCTTTTGATCAAGATTCTCCTTCCACTAACCCCTTCTAATATCTTAACCTGGCTAGATCAGGTTCAGATGAATCAGTAGGTCTCCTTTCCATGAAAACCATCTGATTATTGGCTAGGAGAGTCTTGATAGACCTTATATTACCTAGACTTGAGTTAGCCTTGTCTTTTATGTTGCAGCCCACTGTATTCTCCTCTGATTTCACCCAGCTGTCCTAATGGGTCATCCAGCCTTCTATAGATGGACCACTGCTCTCCTGAAGCCAAAGAAAAGCCATTTGTTTAGCATATTTGGAACTCTTACCCCATATGTGGTGAGTATGTTACTTAGCTTTTCATTTGTGGGACAGAATATCTGACATACACAGCTTCATTGAGGAATGGTTTATTTTGGCTCACACTTTCAGAGATTTCAGTCCACAGTCAGTAGCACAGTGGAGACATGGCAGAGGAAAGCTGCCCACCTCATGGTGGCCAGAAAGCAGAGAGGGTTGGAAAGATCCAAAGAAGAAGAGGATAGGGACAGAACATACTCTTCTAAGGCATGCTCCCAGTGACCTACTTCCTCCAACTGGGCCCTACCTCCGAGTAGTATATTCATCCTCAATGGATTAATCTATTGATGAGTTCTTGCCCTCAATCAATGAGTCTTTGGGCCGGTGAGATAGCTCAGCAGCATAAGCACCTGCCTAGCAAGCGCAAGGTCCTGAGTTTGACTTCCGGTACCCACATAAGGGAAAAAAAAGGGCCGGTGATATCGCTCAGTGGCACAAGCGCCTGCTGGAGAGTGCGAGGTCCTGAGTTTGACTCCCTTTACCCACATAAAAAAAAAAAATGAACGAGTCTTTGAGGTACACGTCATATTTAAGCCAAAGGTGTCATAGATAATCTTCTTCCTATGCATAGAAGTGACACATACTCCCATATGTATTTAAATAGCATCCATTCTCCTGGAATATGTTCCTAGTGAGGTAGGTCCAGTTGGATTACTTATCTTTGGGACTTTTAAGAATCTTTTTGTCCCACCCCACCATATCCCAAGGGTATGTGTACACAGTGAAGGCATTCTGCTCAGCCTATGCAGCTGTTTTGCTCCTTTCAGCCCTGCCCAAAAGTGGGACCACTGCCCATCCTCTCCTGCTTTGTTTTCAGGTGTACTTCCAGGACAACCTTGCTTTGGTGGGGAGCAGTGGATTGAGCATGGACTTTGGAATTTTGTAGGCCTGGGTTTGCTGCTTATCGGCTGTAAGATTAGTGGAAAGTGGCTTTACCTCTATAAGTTTCAGCTTCCTCATTTTTGAAGCTACAGTAATAGTAACTATTTTAAAGCATTGTTATGAAACTTAAGTGAGACAACATATTAGTGTCTAGAATACATCCCTGCTTATGGTGAAAACTTAACAGTTCCTTTTAACACAAATTTTTTAAATGTCATTTTAAGATGACTGCAATTTGAGCTAGCTGGGCAGTGGTTCTCATATGTGAGTAAGATCCCTGAAAGGATATAGTATTATTCACTTAGCAAGACTACTAAGAATCTACAGCCTTAATCCAATCATAAACCATCAGGAAAACTCAAAGAGTAGAACATTCTACAAAACGAATGGCCAATATGCTCCAAAAAAATCAAAGTCATAAAAGACAAAAGTATGATTTCAGATTAAAGGATTAACCAATACCATGCATATCATGGATTTTTTTTTAATTGCTACGGAGGCCTTTAGTAGAATAACTGACAAAATTTGAATATACACTCTATGTTAAATAATACTGCCTTATCAATATTAAACTTCCTGAATTTGACAATGGTACTGTGGTTATTTAATGAATGTTCCCCCCCCAGAGGATATGTGCTGAAATATTTAGAGTGAAATGTTCTGAGGTTTGCAATTTACTCCCACATGATTCACAAACATATATGTATAAGTCAAAAAGAGGCTAATGTGTCAAAATGTTAATAATTAAAAGCATTATGGATTTTTGTTATTCATTCTCACAACTTTTGTGTGGATTTGGATAGTTTATTTTAAAAATGAATGGTTAAGATAGATACACTACTAATTTTGCTTAGTTCATTGAAGAGAAAGGTTTGTGCCAGTAATGTTTGGACAATTGAATGCTGATATCTTGTACCCTGAGTAACTAATTTAAAGATAACAATACATAATGTATTAACCATTGTTACCCTCCTATTATGTTGTTTTGAAATTTTGTTCTTTTTTGTTTTTTTTCTTCTCTTTAAAATTAAAAAAAAGATTATTTCCCACTTTATAAGTGAAAAATTACAAAAGAATTTTCCTATTTTAAAAACGAACAGTTGGAAACAAACAGATATTTAGGAAATTTACTAAAAATACAAGAAACAGCTTTACTCAAGATAATAGAGAAAAAATTCTATGCAAACTAGTCAAAGTCAATGTCAGATCATGTTCTCAGAAACTCACCAGTTTCATTGAGAAAAATTTCTCACAGGCAGGTTCTTTCTCAGAAGAATACGCAAAGTAAACTATTGCTCCAATAGTGATTCTGATTCAAGTGATCTCTCCCTGGTATTCCCCCATTAGTCCCTCTGGATCCACCATGCACCCTACCCCTCTCTCCTCCTGAGAAGTGTGGGAGGCTGATGTGTCTGAGATACCTCAAGAGTTTTCTTGTGCTGTCTGCCTTCTTGTTGGGCTCAGCCAATGAAGAATCCTGGTAAGAAATGAAAAGGAGGAGAAAAATGGAGGTCAAGGTGTAAGCTACAGTCTCACACTGCTGGTTTGCGTTGGGCTCACTACAGCCCTTAATTGAAGGTCTTTTCCACTTATGATGGTATGCCCTACAGAACTCTCATGGTTGCTTACAGTAACCTCTTTGGTCCTTTTGGAATGGTAAGTGGTGACAGTTCTGCTGTTGCTAGCCACAGGCTACTGTCCTAGCCCAGGTGGTTCCCTGCTGTCCCTCATACATTGTGAAGTGTTCCTTTATTAAACTCACCTCAAATGACTCTAATCTCACGATCAGCTTCCTCTGGGACTCTGCTGTATTATCCTAGGCCACATCTTTAGAAACACTGCTATGAGATAGAATTCATTTTAGGAAATGAAATTGACCTGATGGTTTTAGTTACTATTGTTGTAAAAGGTTAAGCCTCTAAATTAATCTAATGGTGAAACCAAATGTTAGATCATTCCCCACTATAAAGTAATGTGAACTTGGAAATTTCCCTGTGGAAGCTCCAGACAAAGCCAAGGAGAGCACAGCAGGTAATTCAGAGAAAAGTGGAGAGGCAAGAGGGAGAATCTAAAGGACAGCAGCCCAGTAACATGGAAGGATTAAGGAGCTTAAGAAAGAACAAAGCCAGGGTGGCGAAACTCAGAGCGGCTCGGAAACTGCTCTGGGAACTTGTGCTCCGGACAGGGCAGCACAGGGCCTCTCAATTGAGCCCACGAAAGTGTGCTGAGGTCAGCAGGCGAACGAGACTGGACTCTCAGCCACACCTGTCCCGCGCCAGAGAGCGACTGGCCCGGCGCCATTGTGGGGGGCGTGGCGAAAAACCAGAGCGGCGGGAACCAGTGCAGGGAACCCGCGCTCCGGACAGCACGCTGAGCCTCTCAGGCCCAGGGATCGTGAAAGGGCGGCGAGAGCGGAGGCGAGCTAGACTGGTCTCTGCCTGAAAGTACGCGCCTCTGCTCACCACCCACCAGAGGGCGCTCCTGGCTTACTGGGACGGACCTGCACAGAACAGGACTTTGTCACAAGGTACCTGCCTACAACAGAGTCAACACCTGGAACTGATTCTTTTTATATTTTTTATTTTTATTTTTATTTTTTATTTTTATTTTTATTTTTTTTCTCACTGATTTGTTTTTTTGTTCTGGCGAAGGGTTTTTTTGTTTTTGTTTTGTTTTGTTTTGTTTTTTAGTGGGGTTTTATTTTTGATCTGTCTGTTTTATTGTTTTTATCTTTGTTTTTGTTTCTGTATGTGTATTTGCTCTTTCCTTCATTATTCTCTCTGGTTTTTTATATGAGTGTAAACAGCGCCTCTAACTTCTTTGTGATTGTGGTTGTGATCTGTTCTTCCTTTTATCCCTTCCTTCTCTTTTTACCACCTGTCCTCTGCACTAGTGTCCCAATTTTAGTGGGATCCCTCTTGGTCCTCTAACCTTACATCTAATTCCTTCCTCTTCTCCCAATACTCTATTTCCTCCTTAACTCATCTTAAATTTAAACTCCTCAAGGAAAAATTGACATACATAGGACTTGTATACTACATATAATTTTTCTGGTGTGTTTTAGATTTTGTTATATAACCGCAACTCTATACAGCTAAAAGTGGTAAATAACTGGTTAGCTCAGTCTGTCATTTTTTAGGCTGTGTATGATGCTTTAGTTAACATTATAGCCAAATGTGAAATAATTGTTCTAAACATCTTTCCTTCCTGATATTTCATGATTGAGATTGACTAAGGGACACAGAAAATACAGTGGCACAGTACCAAAGAGTCAAGGACTGGGCCAAACAGGTAGCAACTTCGCATACCCAACAAATTGAAGAGGTAGGATCTGGCAGAAAGCTCAAAACCTAAAAGCAAGCTCCACTTGGAAGATACTGCAGAGAAGTAGTCATCTTCTAAAGATCTTAAACACTAGCAATAAAGTAACCTACTATAGGTAATTTGCAAACATCACCCCAGGAATTAAAGAAAGAAAAAATGAGACGACACTTAAACAAGATGCAACCACACACATCCAATTCACCAAAGGCAAACCTAGGGAGCAACGAGGTGGGACAATCCGAAAGCCACCCACCTGGCCTATCTGAAGTGGTAACAACAAAGCAACTGAATGAGGTTCTGGAAAAAATTAAAACAGAAATAATCTCACAGATAACTGCAGAGATAATGTCTACAATGAAGACCATGCTTAAGGACACTATAGCTGATACAGACAAAAAAATAGATGAACTTAAGAAAACTATAGAAACCATGAATGCTCAGCATAGGAAAGAAATGGAATCCATAAGGCAGATTCAAGCAGATATCCAAGAGATAAAAAATTCCATTGAAAGTATTTGTAGCAGAATAAGCCAATGCGAGGACAGGATCTCAGATATAGAAGACAGGCTTGCAATTAGTGATCATGAAATGGAAAAATTCTTAAAAATAGCAAGGGACCATGAAAAATCAATTCAGCAGCTGCTAGATGACTCAAAGATAAACAACTTAAGAATAATTGGAATAAATGAAAAAGCAGGAGATAGCATCAACAACATTAAAACCTTGTTCAAAGACATAATCAGGGAGAACTTTCCTGGAAGAGAAAAGGAATTTGACACCCCTATAAGTGAAGCTTTTAGAACACCAACTAGACATGATCAAAAAAAAACTTCAGCCAGACATATTATAGTCAAGATCCCAGAAATTCAACAGAAGGGCAGAATCTTAAAAGCTGTTAGGGAGAAGAGACAAATCACCTATGAAGGAAAACCCATCAGAATCACAGCTGACTTTTCAGCACAAACCCTCAATTCAAGAAGAGCTTGGAATGATGTATTGCAAGCTCTAAAGGAAAATAATTTTCAGCCCAGATTGATGTACCCTGCAAAACTATCTTTCAAAATTGATGGAGAAATAAAATACTTTCATGACAAAGAACATCTGAGAAAATTTATGACCACCAAACCAGCACTCCAAAACGTTCTGAAGGACATTCTAGAAAGAGATAGGAACCCCAACAGAAGGAATCCACCAGGCAGGGCAAATAATTAAATAGCCGGAAAGCGGAAAAACAAAGAGTGGGAACCAACAACAGGAAAATATCATGACAAGTCAATACATATCAGTTTTAACCATCAATGTTAACGGTCTCAATTCACCAATCAAAAGGCACAGACTGGCGAAATTGATCAAGAAGCAAGATCCAACAATATGCTGTATACAAGAAACACATTTAATTCAGAAAGAAATTCATAGACTGAAAGTCAAAGGATGGAAAACAATACTCCATGCCACAGGAACCCAGAAAAAAGCAGGGGTAGCTATTCTTTTTGCAGACAAAGTGAACTTCAAGCCAAGAAGGATTCAGAGAGATAAAGACGGTCATTACATCCTTGTAAAGGGAACAATCCAAGAGGAAGAGATAACGATCATAAATATATATGCATCAAATACCAATGCACCCAGCTATATAAAACAAGTACTAAAGGACATGAAAAATCAAATAAGCACTAATACAATTATATTGGGAGATCTCAATACTCCACTGTCACAAAAAGATAGATCAACTGGACAGAAAATCAATAATGAAATAGTAGAACTGAACCAAACTTTGGAACAAATGGACTTAGTAGATGTCTACAGAGTGTTCCATCCCACAACATCAGAATACACATTTTTCTCAGCTGCACATGGGACGTTCTCCAAAATAGACCACATACTAGCTCATAAAACCTGCTTAAGTAAATGCAAAGGAATTGAAATTATCCCATGCATATTATCAGACCATAGTGCAATGAAATTGGAAATCAATGGCAAAAGATCCCACAAAAACTCCCTAAACACATGGAAATTAAACAGCATCCTCCTGAACAACCAATGGATCACAGATGAAATTAAAGAAGAAATTAGTCACTTTCTACAACTGAATGATAATGACAGTACAACATACCAGAACTTATGGGATACAATGAAAGGAGTCCTAAGAGGGAAATTTATAGCATTAAACACTTATATCAGGAAAATAGAGCAAGCGCAAATAAACAACTTAAGGGTGAACCTCGAGCTTCTAGAAAAAGAAGAGCAGGTTAAGCCAAAAGCCCGTACAAGGGAGGAAATTATAAAGATCAGAGCAGAAATTAACGTATTGGAGAATAAAAAAACAATACAAAGAATCAATGAAGCAAAAAGTTGGTTCTTTGAAAGAATAAATAAGATTGACAAACCCTTATCCAACCTTATTAAAAAAAGAAAAGAAAAGACTCAAATCCATGCAATTGAAAATGAAAAGGGTGATATCACGACAGACCCTGCAGAAATCCAGAAGATCATCTATACCTATTTTGAAAATTTATATTCTACTAAGATGGAAAATGCAGAAGAAATGGACAGATTCCTAGATTCGTATGAATTACCAAAGCTGAATCAAGAAGATTTAAAAATCCTAAATAAACCAATATCAGCCAATGAAATTGAAGATGTAATTAAAAACCTCCCAACAAAGAAAAGCCCAGGCCCTGATGGATTCACTGCCGAATTCTACAAGAAATTTAGAGAAGACCTAATGCCCCTACTTCTCAAACTTTTCAATGAAATTGAAAGGGAAGCAATACTCCCAAATTCATTCCTGGAAGCAAGCATTACCCTGATACCAAAACCAGAGAAGGACCCAACTAAGAAAGAGAACTACAGGCCAATCTCCCTAATGAACATAGATGCAAAAATCCTTAATAAGATACTGGCAAACAGAATCCAACAAATCATCAAGAAGATTATACACCATGACCAAGTTGGATTCATCCCAGGGATGCAGGGATGGTTCAACATACGTAAATCAATAAATGTAATACAGCATATTAACAGAACCAAAGACAAAAATCACATGATCATCTCAATAGATGCAGAAAAAGCTTTTGACAAAGTCCAGCACCTTTTCATAATAAAAACCCTACAGAAAATTGGAATAGAGGGTCTTTATCTCAATCTGGTAAAAGCTATCTATGACAAACCAACAGCCAATATTATACTAAATGGCCAAAAACTGAAAGCCTTCCCTCTAAAATCAGGAACAAGACAAGGATGTCCACTGTCCCCACTCTTATTCAACATAGTTCTGGAAACTTTAGCCAGAGCGATTAGACAAGAGAAAGAAATAAAAGGAATAATGATTGGAAAGGAAGAAGTTAAATTATCATTATTTGCAGATGACATGATACTCTACACAGAAGACCCCAAAAACTCCACTAAAAAACTGCTAGATTTAATAAGCAAATTCAGTAGTGTAGCTGGATACAAAGTCAATACTCAAAAGTCAATAGCCTTCCTGTACACAAATAACAAACTTACTGAAAGAGAAATTAGGGAAACAATACCTTTCACAATAACATCCAAAAAAATGAAATACCTAGGAATCAACCTCACGAAGGATGTAAAAGACCTCTATACTGAAAACTACAGTACTCTGAAAAAGGAGATTGAAGAGGATATCAGAAAATGGAAAGATATCCCTTGCTCCTGGATAGGAAGAACCAATATAGTGAAAATGGCCATACTTCCAAAATTGTTATACAGATTTAATGCAATTCCAATCAAAATTCCAACAGCATATCTCACAGAATTAGAGAAAACAATCCTAAAATTCATTTGGAATCAGAAGAGACCCAGAATAGCAAAGGCAATTCTGGGCAACAAAGGCAAGGCAGGGGGCATCACAATCCCCGACTTGAAATTATACTATAAAGCTACTGTGATAAAAACAGTGTGGTACTGGCAAAAAAACAGACCTGAAGATCAATGGAACAGATTAGAAGATGCTGAAACAACCCCAGACATACTAAGCCACCTTATCTTTGACAAAGGTGCCAAACACATTCGCTGGAAGAAAGATAGCCTCTTTAATAAATGGTGCTGGAAAAACTGGCTCTACACATGCCGAAGATTAAAACTAGATCCATATCTTTCACCATGCACTAAACTAAATTCAAAATGGATCAGAGATCTAAATATTAAAACAGAAACATTAAATCTGCTGGAAGGTAGGATAGGTAAAACCCTTGGAGACATTGGTGTAGGCAAAGACTTTATGAATAAAAACTCAACCGCACGGGAACTATCCCAAAGAATCAATAACTGGGATCTCATCTTATTAAAAAGCTTTTGCACAGCAAGAGAAACCACCAACAGAGTGAAGAGACAACCCACAATGTGGGAAAAAATGTTTGCCAGCTGTTCCTCAGACAAAGGATTACTATCGAGAACATATAAAGAACTCAAAAAAATCAGACCTCCCAAATTTAAAGACCCACTCCAAAAATGGGCATCTGAGATGAATACACATTTCTCAGATGAAGAAATACTAATGGCAAATAAATATACAAAAAAATGTGCAACATCACTAGTCATTCGAGAGATGCAAATTAAAACAACACTGAGATACCATCTCACCCCAGAAAGAATGGCTACTATTAAGAAATCAACTAATAACAAATGCTGGAGGGGCTGTGGGGAAAAAGGAACCCTTCTTCACTGTTGGTGGGAGTGTAGACTGGTACAGCCACTGTGGAAGTCAGTGTGGAGATTCCTCAGAAAACTAGGGTTGGAGGTCCCATTTGACCCAGCTATTCCCCTTCTGGGCATCTTCCCAGAAGAATTAAAAACATCGTACCACAGCGATATATGTGCACCCATGTTTATAGCAGCACAATTTGTAATAGCCAGATCTTGGAAACAACCCAAATGCCCATCAACTGAGGAATGGATAAGAAAGATGTGGTATTTTTATACAATGGAGTACTATTCAGCCATAAAGAAGGATAAACTGGAGACTTTTATAGGTAAATGGATGCAACTCGAGAAAATACTCATAAGTGAAATAAACCAGAAGCACATGTGTAAGCATCGTATTATCTCTCTAGTATGAGAAACTGAAAGAGTAAATAAGATCCAAAATGTACAATAGATATGGTGAATCAAAAAGAAACTGGTCAAAAGGAAAGAGAGACTGGAATAGGGAAAAGAAAGAAGGGAAAGGGAAAAAAATTGTATATATATATATATATAAGATGGTTAAGATAGATACACTACCATTTTTACTTAGTTCATTGAAGAGTAAGGTTTGTGCCAATAATGTTTGGACAATTGAATGCTAATGTCTGGTGTCCTGAATAACTAACTTAAAGATAGTAATACGTAATGTATTAACCATTGTTACCCTCCTATTATGTTGTTTTGAAAATTTGTTCTTCTTTTGATTTGTTTTGTTTTTTCTTCTCTTTAAAATAAAAAAA
This sequence comes from Erethizon dorsatum, assembly GCA_028451465.1. Taxonomy (NCBI): domain Eukaryota; kingdom Metazoa; phylum Chordata; class Mammalia; order Rodentia; family Erethizontidae; genus Erethizon; species Erethizon dorsatum. Next base: position 23,528,868 of record CM051824.1, read on the forward strand.
ATAAAATAAAATAAAATAAAATAAAATAAAATAAAAAGAACAAAGCCAGTGAGAAACTCATTTTCAATGAATCTAAGACTGATTAATTTCTCATGACATGACTTGACATTCAGTTTTGATTGTTTGTATGAAACGTATTATGTACTATTATCTTGAGTAAAGCTGTTTTAATAGCCTGAGTTAGTAGTACATTGAGAAATGAATAGGAAGTAATTTTTTCCACCCTCAAATTTGAGAGAAAGAGAAAAGACAGCAATAGTCAAAGGTGAGATAGTGAATAAATACCAATAATCAATCTGAGCAGGAATCTGGAACAAGAAGTGACCATATGGACTGGGGATGTAGCTTAGTGGTAGAACAACTGCTTGATACGCAAGGCCCTGGTTTTAATCCCCAGCATTACAATCAAAAAAGGAGGAGACTATAAGACCATGAATGAACCAGGAATGGCCCTTTGAATGAGACTTAAGCTTAAGCAATTTTATTTGACTATTTTAAAAAGGATGACCTTAGTTGGCTAGATGACTTGAGGATATGTGGCTTCCACATTGTTATAATTACTTGTCTGACCTTACTCTTCCATCATTGTACTATGTTTATAAGCTTACTCTTCCATCTAGTCCCCTAGATAACTTCTCTCCTTAGATTTACCTACTTAGGAATGGATTGAAATTATTATGACCCTTTCCAAGCCGAGTATTTTATTGTCCACCCTAAGAGACTGCCTATTTACCTTAATTTTACTATAATGACTAAGAAACATGATCCTGATCTCCAGTTTGTGGAGACACTTTGTGAAGAGTAATTAAAGCAAATTCCTATCTATCAGCTTATATCTTATGACTGAGATATGAGTCATAGGGTTTAGCAGTGAAGAAAGATATTATTTTCAGTTCTCTTTTTTCTGAAATGACACCAGCCATGATTTGTATCATTTTTTCCCACTGTATATAATGCACAATTGTTTGTTGAATGCTTTCAAATTTTTCTTTTATCTTTAGATTTTATCAATTTGATTATTATAAGTCTTCATGTGATTTTCTTTAGCATTTATACTTGTTTGTGGGACATTGTATCTTAGAGCACATCTAATTTTAATTGTTTTCTTTTTATTTTTCTTATTTGATAATTTACATTAATTTATTTTCAAAATCACTGACTCTTCTGTTTCTAATCTATAGTTGTAGTCCAGTGAATTTTACATTTAAAGAATTTTGTGTTTCAGATTTAGTATTAATATTTGCTTCATTAATATAATTTCTATTTCCCCTAAGATTCTCCATTTGTTTACTTATTGTGCATATATTTTCCTTTAAGTCTTTGAATGTATTTATAACATTTGTCTTGAACTCTTTGGTGATCATAGACAATAGGCACTCAAAATTGGTTTATATTTTCTCTTCTTCCTCTTCATCCTACCCTTCCTTTTTGAACATGGTCATTATTTTTATTTTTCTTTACATGTCTCTTGATTTTTATTGAAAAGTGGACATTATGAATTATAGTTGGTAAATGTTCACAGCTGTCAGATGTCAAGATTTAGGACAACAGCCAAAGTGAAAGCAACAAATAAGAATTTATTTATTGTGGCAGTGTAAGCAAGAGGCCAAAAAGAGAGAATATTGCTGGCTCTCCTAACATTCCATTTTCCTCCATGGAATGGTACTGGGTGGAGGTCAGTTGGATCACTACATCCAAGGGACAAAAGGTTTCTGCCAGTTTCCGGACCTGGGGGCTGGAGTGTGGGAAAAGTAAAGGACTAGGAGTAGAACAGACTCAGCTAGAGTAGAGAAAAGTGTCCTCAAGGATAAAGCGATCTTAGCAGAGGTGGCTGGGCAGTGTCTGAACTGAACCCTACCACCACTTGCCAAATATGGAGGCCTCAGAATGGAAGTGCCTGGAGTGGAAATGCAGATATGCACAATAGCGTGGCCAGCCCAGGCAGAGCAGATGATTGTTGGATCCTGGACTTCAATTCCCTTCAGAGACTATAGTGCAGTGGCCATGTACTAAGTCTGGTTGGAGGACAGCAGCTTTTCCCCCACAAAGCCTGCCAGACAGCCAGGGAAAGCTTTGCAATTGCTTATGGTCAAGCCTGAAAGATCAAGACCAGGGTTTTGATTTGTAGCCAACTCCTCTGTAGAGGCTTTAGATTTTGTTATATTCCTCTGGTGTGTGATATTTTTTCTCTGAGTAGGGAGTTAACTTGGCTAGACTGAAACTTCAAACTGGCTCTCTTTCAATCATCATCAGCTAAAATCTCTGCTCAGTGCCTTTCAGTCTCTAGTTGCTACTTTTTGCCAGGTTCCTTTATGTGAATATATAGTTTGGCAGGTATCAAGTTTTGGGCATTTTTTAAATGCATATCTGGGGGTTCAAACTTTATTGCAGAATTTCCCCCATGTAGTGGATTCAGTTATAGTCCCCTAAAAAGATATATCTACTTCTTAATTCCTGGAGCCTATGAGTTTTACTTTATGTGGTAAAAGCTGATTAAATTAAGGATCTTGAGAGAAGGAATTTATCCTTGATTTTCTGAGTGAACCCTAAATGCAGTCTCACGTACCCTGTACAAGAAAGTCAAAGACAATTTTGGAGTAGCCACCCAGAGGAGAAAATAGACAGAAGAGGTAAAAGCTATGTGTCTGTGGAAGCACAGATTGGAGTGAAACGGTCACACACCAGAGAATGCCTGAAGCCACTAAAAGCTAAAGAAGGCAAGAAATGGATTTCCCCCAGAGCCTCTAGAGGAATGTGGCCCAGCTGACATTTTGATTTCAGACTTCAGGACTTCAGAAGTACAAGAGAACACATTCTTTTTGTTTCAGTCCTCTCAGTTTATGGTTATTTGTTACAGCAGCCACAGGAAACCAATACACCTCATAAATTTCTGGTTGCTCTGCTGCTGGGACCTTTGTCCTCTTATAACTCAGGATAAGGTCGAGGATTTCCATGTTCAAAATACATTAGTGAGTGCGTTGAGGAAGATTCTCAAGCAAAAAGCTTCAAACTATAAATCCCCGAGTCCTTTGGAATTGTACCCTTAGATTCAGAATGTTTGGACATAGCTCCTGGATAAAGAGCTAGGATTGCAATTATGAATTTGCAGACCCTGCTTTTTTTTTTTTTTAACCGGAGTATGGAAATAGCACTGTGGTTACTGGACATGGGGTAGCGCTCCTCACGTGCAAAGCTGTGGCACTAGGTTCGAGAATCCTACAAGGCAACATGTTCACTTTGTACTGCCCAGTATTTTGCTTTTCCCTTATTACAGAAAAGCAGGGGGGGCGGTGAGATAGCTCAGCAGCATAAGTGCCTGCCTGGCAAGTGCGAAGTCCTGAGTTCGACTCCCGGTACCCACATATGAAAAAGGGGCCGGTGATATCGCTCAGTGGCACGGGCGCCTGCTGGCGTGCGAAGTCCTGAGGTCGACCCCCAGTACCCACAAAAAAAAAAAGCAAACTGCACTTCCCCATTATCAACCCTGGCTTACTCTTTCTTCCTAAGAGCCCTAGGTAGAAGCCTGTTATGACTTGTGTCTAGATGTCTCCCCAAAGCCTTATGTGGTCATAGTTGTGCTTTTTCAGAGGTGGCTGGATCCAGAGTGATGCTAGGATTAAGGGGGTGGTTACTAAATCAGTCTACCTATTAGTTGGGTGCCACCCTAATCCCAGGAGCCTAGATACAAGATAAAAGGGGCAGAAAGATGCTGTTAAGGTCTCTTGTTGCTTTGGTTCCTCTAGCCACCATGAAAAGCACCCCCTCCGTTGCATTTACTGTCTTCCACCACCATGAACTATTGCCCCTTTGCCATGTGCCAACCTACCTTGGAGCCAGCTGATTGTGGTCTGAAACCTCTACAAACTGTGAACTAAATAAACCTTTCCCCCTTTAACTTTGGGTGCTGGGTATTTCATCTCAGCAACAAGAGTAAAGTAACTAAGACAGAATATGGTACCAGGAGTGGGGCTGTTGCTATGATTATACCAAACCATGTGGTTCTGGAGCCTTTGGGAATGGCTGGAGGGAAGAATTTGCAACAGTTCAGAGATGCCAGCTGAAAAAGTAGAGCTGGAACACCTTAGGCTGTACTGTATGGGAGATTCTGATCAGAGCTCAGAAGACCAGAATGCTGATAGAAGTACGGTTGGGAAAGACCAGGGAGCTCTCTAATGGGAGAGCAGAGAGGGAGGTTTCTGCTGGGAAGAAGGACTGCACTGGTTGTTAGACTCCAGATGATGTGTGTTATGGCTTGGCAGAAAGTTTGTCTGCATTTAGCTGGTGTCCAGAGACTTTGCCTGAGACTAAGATTAAGGACAGCAGACTAATTAATCTTGCAGAAGAAATTTCAAGGCACTCTAATGTTGAGGCCATGGCACTACTGTTGTTCAGGGCTTTTAGCCAGATCTATGTTGAGAATCAAGAGCAAGGAGGCCAGCAGAATGATTTAAAATGTTTTGAGTTTGGCCAGAGAGGAAGCTGCAGTAAAGCTGTGGACTGCAAAGATAGAAGAGAGGAGAACTTTATTGCTGAGAAGGAGCAGGAGAATAGAAAAGATGGCCTGAGGGCATCACAAGAAGCAGCAGGACTCTACCTTTTGCAGCCTCAAAATTGCAAAAATGAAAGACTTTGCTTGAGAAGAGAGCCCCAGAGCACCATGTCCCAGAATGGCAGCAGCATAGAGAAGTGTTCCCCAGGATTTGGTTCATAGGCACTGGACCCCTGCAGCCAAGAGAGTAGGAAGACCGTCTACTGCTCCAGCCGGCAGCAGACTTTGGCATCATCCACGTGGTGTTGATTTCAGGTGCATGCAGAATGCAAGAGTTGGGGCTTCAGGAAGGCTCCCACTCAGATTTCAGAAGAAGGTATGGGAGGCCAGGCAGTGTGCCCCTGAAAGGGCACCATGTGAAGCTGTGAGTGTAAAGCTAATGGTACAGTGAAGACCCCAGAAATTTGGAGAAGCCAGGAGTGCAGACCATCTGAGGAAAACTGTAACAAGGGAGCAGAACTGGCTGAAAAGAGAAGCCACGGGAGCTATGACGACCCGCAGTGCCGTAGGGATGGAGCCACCCAAGCCCTTTGTAGTTCACATCTTGCCACAGATTACCTTGGATGCCGTATATACAACTACAGGATTTAATGTTTGCCCTGCTGGATTTTGGAGTTGCGTTGGTCCCATTTCTTTGTATCTCTCTATTTGTACCTTTTGGAATGGTAATGTTTATTTTGTGCCATTGTGTGTTGGAAGTATTTAACTTTCTTTACATTTATACAAGGAATCACAGCTAAGTTTGACTTAAATCTCAGAGAAGATTTTGGACTCAGACTTTTCAGACATGCTGAAACTGTTGGGACTTTGGCAACTCTTAGAGACAGTCCATCAGGGTTAATCTGCAATGTGATCCACAATTAGCATCGGTGGGGAACATTGTGCTGGGTTTTATTTTTGTTTCCTTTTTTGGTACTGGGATTAATTCAGGGCCTTATGCATGCTAGGCAAGCATTCTACTACTCTACTACTGAACTACAACCTCAGCCATTTGCATTTTTTTTAGTTTATTTATTTTCTATTAGTACATGTTTCCAAACATAATGAATACATTTATCAAGGGGAGTTTATATATCCATATTAGATCCTTATTCTTTTTACTTTCCCTTTCCCTCCACTCCCTCACCTCTCCCTCCATCCTTAAATCTCCCTCACATCTCCAAAACGTCTACCTCCCTATTTCCTATCATCTATCTTTTATTTTTCTCTTTACATTAGTTACACTTTCAGCTTCTCATATAAAAGAAATCATGTGATACTTAACCTTGTGTGCTTGATTTATTTCATTTAGTATTATGTCCACAAGGTAGATCCATTTTCCTGTAAAATTCTTTAACTTATTCTTCTTTATGGCTGAGTAGTATTCCATTGTGTATATATACTAGCTAAGTTGCCCAGGGTAGCCTCAAACTTGTGGTCCTCCTATCTCAGCCTCCCCAGTAGTTGGAATTACAGGTATGCACCACCACAATGCTCATGCTAGTTTATTAAATTGTAATCAAAATTTCTGATTACCAGCTACCTCAAACAAATATAATACACCATTCTTTGCCTTTGAGTCCTTTTTTTTAAATTTTCAACACCTTCAGAATAAGTTCCAAATAAATAGTGTGGCACAACCACAATAAATTGTGGTTTCCAACCTATATTTTCAGCATCCCTCCAATGGAACTTTCCACAGTTCTTTCCACAAACCAGGCTTTTTTCTACCTTTCTTTCCTCTTATCATGCCTCATGATAGTTGTTAAGGCCAGTCACACATATCAGAACATGGACAAATGATTTTCCTGCCCACTCGCAGTTAGGTATGGCCATATGCCTTGAGAACCAGTATGTTTTGCTGTATTTACTTCTGTGTCTGGCATAGCAACAAGCAATTTTGGAGCCTGATTCCTGAAGGACTATGATGAGGAGTAAGCCTGCAAACCCAAGTGGACACACAGTGTGAGCAAGAAATAAACCCTCACCGTTTTCAGTTATTAATGTTTGTTGATTGTTTATTACAGAAACAGCTATAATATCCTATTATTCTTAGTTGTTCAGAAACATTTTACTTTTTCAGTTTTCAGTGACCAAGTAAAATGATCCTTCTTGAAGCTTTCTTTAACTCCATTGTGCAAGTTGGCACTTCTCTGCACCCATAATTGCTTTTTCCTTAATAATTTTAGGTCAATCCACATGTGTCAAAGGTGAAAATAATGTTTTTTTTTTTTTTCTGCTTGCCTTCGGATGAGAAAATGCTCTTTGCCTATGTTTTTACCTCACAGAGAAGAGTACAATTCAGCCAGTTATAATTTCACTGGCAATTTATCTTCCTGAATAGGAGATCCAGGTTTTTCCAAGATGGCAGCAGTTGTCTAAATTCTTGATCTGAGCTCAAGAAACTAAGTTAGTTGTATTCCGTCACAATACTAAGTTTCCTCAATGTCTTCCCAAATGTTTTATGACAGAAGTCATCATAGAAATAAAGAAAAACAACATTAAAAGACTTGGTCACCACATAATCTGAAGCCAATTCAATGTCACCAGGACTTCTGCTTCAGGAAATCAGTCATCATGTGCAGAACTGAGACAACAGCTATAAAATTAGTGATTCTGTCTTGGGATCCTGCATTTGATGATCTCCTTGTCAGATGGATGGTGAATGGAAAGCAAATATCATCAGGAAGGAAGAAATAGAAGTACAAAAAGGGAAGGTTTTAAAACCAAGATCCCACAGCAAGTTAATGACCTGGCAATGACATCATTATTTATTTATATATATATCATGTAATTTGTAGGGACATTCAGAGGCTTTCTTTATCCACAGTTGTCTTGTGGTACCTACAATCTTATCTCTAAAGAGTAATTTGCTTTGGATTGTAAAATCTTTCACTTTATAGTCATGTAACCACCCTGGGAAGAACTAACAACTTCCTTAATGAACTAATGAGAATTTTTAGTACAAACAGAAATTAATGTTCTATGGATAAAAACAAGGCTAAGCATCGGCTGAGATAAGAACATGACCCATATCCACTATTTCTACTTTAATATTCAACTTCCAAGATATTTACTTTCAATTTTCATCTTCCAGAGCCAGATCCAGGCAGGTAGAGGGGAAGAAATGGCCTAGGGAGGGAAAAACCATCAGCTAAATATGTAAAATAGCTGATATAAAATTATTCTCTAATTCAAATTAAGGTGCATTAATTTCTCCAGAGGCTACTGGGATGTTTTGTCTATGTGGGGTGAACTAAATGAAGCTGTTCTATAATTCATCACCAAAGTTACTGCCTTTCACTTTCATTTCCCGTGGGGATCTAGGCATCAATAAGCAGATTATGCCACTTGCTACCAACAGTGTTGGAGTGTGCTTGTCAGCGGAGCTGAGTCTAAGTCTAGCAGTGATATGACTGCCAGGGTCCTCACTAGGAGATTCCATTTCTCAGTACATTAGAACATGTCCAAGTTGTCCTGCCATGCTGAGTACAGATGGATGTGAATGACATAATCGATTAAAGAAATCATCAATCAGCTAGTCAATTAATATACACTAATTGAACAACTATAGAACACTAAGATAAACATTAGAGAAGATATAACTATACATAAGAGCTATTCCCTATCCCTAAGTTATGTAGGAAATACTGAAAGGCCATTTTCAGTCCTGTTGACCACTTCACTCAGCCAACAGCAGCCATGTCCCATAGGTTCACTCGGACTCCATCACAGGCACACAGGCAATCCTTTCCCTGAGAAGACTCTAGGATCATCTGCTCTGGCCAAGCTGCTCTAACTGCCAGCTGTAGAGAGACACAACTTCCCTTTCTACTCCTACTTGCAGCCTGCACATTAAATTGGCTCTGGGCTCCAGTTCCTAGGTTTTGTGTTTTACCTATTCCTGCTCTATACTCACTAGATCCTAGTCTACTCAGCAAGAAACCTGATGTCCTCAGAACCTTCATTCTCCCACTAAAGCAAGGTTCTCAAACTCAACACAGTCATCATTTGAGGCCAGATAATTCTTTGTGTGAAGCCTGCCCAGTCCCTTGTGGGATGTTTAGCAGCAACTCTGGTCTCTACCCACTAAATGCTATTAGCAGCCTCCTACCCCAACTTGTGACAGTCAAGAGTATCTGTAGACATTTCCAAATGTCTCAGGAGGAAGCAGAAATCACCCCTGGTGGAGAACCCCTCCTTTAAACCCTCTCCTAGTTCTGTCCATTATCTGAGAAAGTCCTCCTTGGGACTGTGGACTGCAATCATGCACTCTGACCCTTTACTTTTCTTTCTCTCCCAACGGACTTACATAAGCCCTATGAGGGCATAGGTCTTGTCTTCCCCAACTCACTGCTAGCACAGTGCCTGGTACAGAATACACAGTTGCTGTTTATTTTCTGAATCCATGAGAGTCCCTGAGTACCTCCATCTTTGAATCAAGGAGTTTTAATGGTAAAGGATGGCTGAAGGTTGGCAACACCATTTATTGTTGATATTTTGGGCAGTTAGCTGACTGGTCATGCCTGCCATAAAAACTGGTACATCTACCCAACACACACAGTCACCCCATGGAACAGACATGCTCTCACCCTGACAACCAAGAACTCTCACAACTAAGAACTCTATCTTGAGATAGGGCCATGCTTTTTATGGCAAACAAAAGATCGCAGGAAGATTCAAAGCACCATAAAGCAGCACACCGTAACTTCAGACAGGCAGACGGCTGCAATTGACAGGGATATTGTGGAGCATCTGAAACTGGAATTGGGCTTTAAAGAAAAAGGTGATTTGAAGAAGGAAGGAAAGTAGGTGAGAGAGTAAGGGAGTGTTCAATTCCAAATGTTCAATGTGGAGAAGATAATACTAACAGTGTAGAAAGTTAGGAGAAAGCAGGGTATACTTTGTATGGCCTACTTCATGAGGAAATGACTCAGGCAGGAAGAAACTGATGAAGAGACTATGGTACTAAAACACAGGAGGTATTTTTCAATAATTGCTTGAAGATCTAACTAACAATCTAGACTGATCACTATAGCAAAAAATGTAAGTATCCCTTAAAAGAGGTATCTCCCCTGGCAGAGAAAATCCAGGAAAGGGATATACTTGATCATGTACATTATTCATTCAGCAAAAGTAAATTGGCAAAATTGTCTGAAGTCCATACAGAGAAACGAAGAGGCACGGATGCCTGTGGAGATTTTGGCAAAAGATGGAAGAAGGGCTTATCAGGTTGGGCATGGCCCAGTGTCAAGAGCACAAGTTTGGGATCCGAGGCAAACATGACATTGCGATCTTCAGTCAGTACCCTTAAGCCTCTCCTTTTAAATAGGAAACCTAGTAGCCTTGCATGCATACAGTGAAGGTTGTGTCTCAATGTCTGATACATAGTAAACCCTTACCAACCGGAAGCTGTTTTTTTAAATTTACCAGATATTAAAACATCACAATGGGTATCACAGTGTACTCTTGGCATGCAGGTATAGATACTAGGACATACATAAAGGCCAATGAAAAAATAATAATAGTATGTATAACAGTCTTGGAGAAGTACTACATAAGTCAAATGTAACTAATTTTTTTATCCCCATCCCATGGTAAACGGGCTCTCTCTAATCTTCCTTCCATGGCACTAGGTACAATCTCAGGCAAATTTCTAAACTTTTCCATATATTCCAAAGTCCAAAACTTGAATACCAAATACTAAACTTCAACATTTTATTCTTTTTTTTTTTTTTGTGGGTACCAGGGGTTAAACTCAGTACCTCACATGCCAGCAGGCACCCGTGCTGCTGAGCGATATCACTGGCCCTTTTTTCGTATGTGGGTACCGGGAGTTGAACTCAGGACCTCGCGCTTGTCAGGCAGGCGCTTATGCCGCTGAGCTATCTCACCGGCCCTTTTATTCATTTTAGAACTTCTCTTCTTTCTAAACTGCTCCAAATCAGCATTTGAGGTTGACAGTAAGGAAAAGAACTGTGGTGGTTCCTTCATTATTTCTCCTAACCTCGATATTCTACTCATCTTACCCATTGACCCACTGTGTTTTGCTCCTTCAGGTGAGGATGTCCCCACACTCTGACCCGTGCCCATTGTCAGGTGGATGTATAAAGAAAATGTGGTATCAATGGATGGGTGGATAAAGATATACAAGCATGATGGAATAGTATTTAGCCTTAAAAGGGAAGGAAATTCTGCAATCTGTTACAGCATGGATGAACCTTGAAGCCATTATGCAAAGTGAAATAAGCCAGTCACAAAAAGACAAATCTACAGTTCCACTTATAAGAGGTACTTAGAGTAGTCAAATTCACAGAGACCGAAATTGTGGTTGCCGGGTGCTGAAGGCAGAGGAAATGGGGAGTTAGTGTTTAGTGGGTGTACTTTCAGTTGGGGACAGTGAAAAGTTCTGAATACGGACTGTCATGATGGTTGTACAACAATGTGAATGTATATGAAGCCACTTAACTGTAAATTTAAAATGGTAAATTTTATTTTATGCATATTTTATCACAGTTTTAAAACTTAAAAAGTAGATGAAAGAATGGCCACAAAATAGCAATTTCATGTGCCCTCCTGAGGAAGAAGATAGCCTGGAGCATCAGGTTACTTGTCTCCAAGAACTCTAGAAAGACACAGATAACCAAGGTCTTTAAATCCTGATGACTTTTCTTGTTAGAATGACAACTCTGTTGGTTTGTCCAGACCAAAGTATTTGCTGAGATGTGGCTTTTTCAGTGCTAACTCAGGAAAACCCAATCATGCTAAGTTTAATATTCTCCTTTGCCCTCCATTTCTTCTATACTGAGAGATGGAAATGAAAGACAATCAGATTTATGGCAAGACTATTTCATAGGTGATGTTGAATTCTTTCATCAGAAGACATATAATGTTTCCTTGTGTCTTTATTTTTTTAATGATATTAACAGTCACTGGTGCTCAATACCTAGATCCAGTCATTTTACAATAATGCCATATCATGATTCTATAATTCTTCTTTATTAAGTAAAACAGTTCCTTAAAAAACTTCACCCATCAACTATTGGATTCTTTCTTTTTTTGTTGTCATTTTTTCAAAATAGTGAATCGATGTCTTGGTGTTCTCTAATACTGACCAATCAGATTTCTTTGATGTGCTTATGAGTTCATAGTTTTAGTATAATGTACTTCAAACCATTGTACTTATTTTTGTTTTTGATCCTTAATTTTCCATCTTAGGGTATAAAGGCTTTTTAAAGTGGGATCCTTTACTCTTTTTGACATAATATCATTAGTGATTTACAGTTTTCCTTGCTATCTATATGACTATTGTGGGCCAGGAATTAGCCATTACTTTTCTCTAAGGTATCCTGCCTGCTATTGTTTTGTTTTGCTTTGTTTTGTTTTGTTTTGTGTTACTTTGTTTTGTTTTGTTTTGTTTTGTTTTGTTTTTTTGTGGGTACCGGGGGTCGACCTCAGTACCTTGCATGCCAGCAGGCGCCCGTGCCACTGAGTGATATCACCGGCCCTTTTTTCGTATGTGGGTTCCGGGAGTCGAACTCGGGCCCTCGTGCTTGCCAGGCAGGCGCTTATGCCGCTGAGCCATCTCACCGGCCCACTTTTGTTTTGTTTTGTTTTGTTTTGTTTTGTTTTGTTTTTTTTGCAGTACTGGAGATTAACATTGAGTTATATTTTTCAGCCCTTATTTTTCATTTTGAGCTAAGGTCTGCCTAAGTCACTAAATTGCCCAGGCTTGGCTCAAATTTGCAATCCTTCTGCTACACCTCCCAGAGTACTGAGATTACAGGCATGCTCCACAGTGCCTGGCTTCTGGCTGCTTTGAATGGGAAATGGTGTTATAAAACTGTATTCTGGCTACTAAGTGATACTTATTACTACTGTGTGTTCACTACAGTGAGTATTACCTATACAGCTATATCTTATAAAAATAACCCAAAATACAGAGAAATGTTATGTGGAAAAATTTTATCACTAAAAAAAAAGAGTAATATTCAAGAAGTCGCTCCGTTAACATTAGAAAATGGTACCGTATAATAAGAAAATTTAGGAAAAGATTACGATTTTGTGTATGTACGTAATTTCAAGTGTGTGAAAGGAATATTATAGGCAAAACCTTGGAGGAAATTCACTAATATTGAAGTTAATAGTTATTATCACAAAGTGGTGGGATTGTGGAAAATTTTTATTTTATTCTTTATACATACTGAACTTTCTACATTATTTTATAGTAAGAACATGACATTTAACCATGTGATTTAAAGAACACGGAGTGCATGCAACTGGCACAGAAGGAATTATCATTTTAAGGATGGGTCTTTGACTCCACTTTGGCTCTTTGCTTTCAGGTAGTGCCTGTCATTTTTCATTTATTGACTACCGCCTTGTCCAGTCCCTACAGTCTTATGAACTAGGCGCCTTGATACAAGGGAGAAGAATGCATGGCCTCCTCAGTCAAAGAGTTTGAGCTCCATAGGGAGACATAGGTGCTTACACAATTACAGCACAAGGCAATAAATGCTATTATTATTATTTCAGCCATATGACATTGCCACATTTGTAGGTCAAAGACAGGCTATTAATGGCAATTTTTATAAATGCTATGAGAGCAGAGAGAGCAGTAGGGCAAGAGGGTTTCTATCTTCCAGTGGTATTATTTTTATAATGGGAAGTTTCTTATGGAGGAATGTCAAGGACTGGAACAGTTGCTAGGTGACACAAAATGATAAGATTCTAGTGGGAAGAGCCTTTGATTCCCCTGGGGTGTTATTTGTGAGGGACAAACCGCTGAGGTTACTGAAAATTATAGTGAGCTTTTTAGAACTAGATGAGAATCATCTGCTGAGCGGAGGTAATGGAAGCAGGAGAGTGGGTGTGTGTGGAGAGGAAGATGCCAAGAAAGACAAAAGAATGTATTGTGTGGTGGGTGGAGAGGGCTGAACAGAAGAACCCAGGAAGAGAATCAGAACGGGATAGGCCTTGCAGAATCAAAGGGGAAAGCACTTCAAGAGTGCAGCATGCAGGCAAGTTAGAGGGGGAAGAGATCCCTGCAATTAATGAAGGCCATTGGATCTTCCCATAAGAGGGCATTGATTAACCTAAAATGAACGTGTTTTTCAGAGAGATGAGAGCAGAAATCAAAATACAAAGGGTTGATGTAAAAGCAATGTACTGTGAACTGTACAACAGCCATGATTCGAGTCAGATCCAGGTTGTATGCTAAAGATCTATGTGACTTTAGGCACATTATTCACCTTCTTTGTGCTTCACTATGCTCATCTGCAAAATGAGCAAAGTAACAATAACCTCCCTGTGACAGATTTCTCTGAAGGACCCAATGCTTCACCATCTCTGTATCTACCATAGTTCTTTGCAGTAACCTCCCACACTGACTCTGGCTCAGATTTTTTCACTTTCTTTGGCCAAAAGAATAAAGTAGAAGTGACACTGAGCCAGTTCTGACGTCAGGAAGCCTTGTATGTCTCCTTTTGTTGCAGTCTCGGCCCTCTTCCCTCACCTGGAGAATCCACGCAAACCAGCCTGCTAAAAGAAAGGAGAGTCATATTGGGGTAAATCTGGGTCTCCCTGGTCACCCCTGCTGGGACCCTCACAGATGTGGTAAGCCAGTCACAATCAACTAGGTGGCTTTGGCTACCTCTGTACTTGCCTTCTTTCCAGATGACTCCAAACATATGAGTAATAAATGCTTATAGTTGAAGTACTGAGATATTTTGTCATTTGTCAGGCAGCATTATTATTAAGAGAGATAACTAATGTGCCTATCTTATAGGATCATTGTAGAATTAAATGAGATAATGAGTGTAGACCACTTTGAGCAGTACCAAATATATAAAAACCATTCAGACAAGTGTTCATGGTTCTCATTATTGTAGACAGTGATGATTTTCCTGGGGCCACACAGGAACCAACTGAGAACAAGAGTAGCTGGGTCAGGCTAATCACTTGGTAATTCTCCAAACTGGTATCCTCTTTCCTCTTCCTCATTGCTTATTTAGTGAGAGAGGAAGAAAATTGAATTCCTTTGAAGAATTACTATACACAAAACTGATTGACTTATTGGGCCATTTCTACTAACTGAAGCAGAGATGATGTTCTAGAAAACAAATGGTAAATATCTGACACATTTATGTAATTCTGCTTCCTCTCTAGTGTTATTTTGTGATGTCCAGACAACAGAACTTCTTGGGAAATATATTGAGGAATATAAAAGTCAGAGAATGAAGCAAACCTCTTGTTACCAGTCAATAGCATTATGCCATGCATTATTCAGTTTGGGAATTTCAGCTGAATGAGGCTTCTGACTCTTAGCTGACTGACTAGATGTTGAGTCATAAAAATACTTGACAGAAATAGGAAGCAATCAGCAGGCAGCTTTCTTCTTCTTTTTATTATTGTTTCTACATGAAATTAAGATCTGGCTCTGCAACAGCAATGTGTATTTTTTCAGTTTATTGCAGTAGGGATTTAGTATTCCTTAGATTAAACAAGAGTCTTAGACACATTTACAACTAGCCCTCTTTTTTCTCGGCTTTTGGGTCACTTTAGTACAAGGAAACTGTGCAAGTAAATGCACTTTTCGTATCTGCATCTGCAGAGGCTGATGTAGAATTCAGGTGGGACAGCGTGGCCTCTGATGCCAGAGTCTTGCTTTACGGTTGTAAAAGTTTACCAGGCCTGGAATGGGAAGTGTAAAAGACATGCTCTGTTGAACCAAGGGATAAGAACTCTCCAAAACCCATCCTCTGCTTTTTGTCCCTGCCTTTCTTTCCATTATTAGTTAAAGCAAACCACAGTGGGGCTATTAACTATTCCCAGAGAAATAAATGATAACCACAAGTGGCCAATTACAATTCAGGAATGTACTCCCCAAACAAGCTCAGGTTCAGGCTACATATCCAATGAGCTTTCCTGCCATTACATATCCAACAAGCTTTCCTCCTTTTTTTTTTTTTTTGTACTGGGAATCAAACTCAGGACCTTGCACTTGCCAGGCAGGCGCTGTGCCACTGAGCTATAACCCCGGGCTGCTTTCCTGCCATTTAACAATCCTCAAAAGTTTGAGGCACGGTCCCTGGAAGTTGAAGTCCTCTGGAGTTGATCCAGTATGGATAGTAAAGTGTATCTCTTCCATAAGCTTCTCACTGTTCACTGGGATTAAATCCCAGCTGTGCTGTGCATTATGTGAACTCAGCAAGTTGCTTAACTTCTCTGTGCTTCTGTTTTCTCATGCAAAAAATGAGAATGATGAAGATTTCCTTCACAATAGTTTTGGAAGTTTCAATAATCTATCTACAGTGGTTAGTACAGTATCTGGTACATATTCAGTGCTCATTAATTTATTCAACAAATATTTATTGAACCTACTATATATCAGGCACTGTTCTAGGTATTCAAAGAAACAGGTCAAGAGTAACATGGATCCTTCATTCTAAGAAGGGAGACAGACAAGTATCCATGAATTGCCTAAATAGGTAAATATTAGTGTTACACAGTGATGAGTGATCTGAGGCCAGAGAAAAAGTGATACAGGATAAGAAAAATGGGAGTGCCAGCCAAGAAGTAGGGGAAGCTGTGTGTTGAATAGGAAAAGATAAGCTTCATTATGCCCAGAGGAGCCAAAAAAGAATGGGAGATCAGGAGAAAGCAATAACAGGGTAATTCACTTGGATCATGAAGATCATTCACAGAGCTTCAGCTTTCACTCAGTAACATGGATAAACCCTGCAGAATTTCTTGCAAGAAGTAGCAGGATCTGATGTATAATTTGAAGGAGTCCCTCTGGCTCTCATTGAGAATAGATTGCAAGAAAGAAAATGAAGTCAGAGGAACCTGCTGCTTTTGCTGCACCTTGGGTGGTGGATGCTAGAGGCTCAAGGTGGGTTGGGGTAAGGAAGAGAGAAGGACAGTGACCACAGAGATGGTGAGAACTACTCAAATTCAGGATGTACTTTAAAGATAAATCTAACCATATTCTATAAGAAGCTAGATATGGAATGTGAGAAAGTCAAGACATCTACCCTGAGTATCTGAAAAGTTGAAGTTGCCATCTACTGAAACAAGGAAGGTTGTGGAGAGGAAAGAATAGTTTATATTTGTTACTGAAGAAATCTTAGCTAATTTTATCATTATTCCATGCTTCCTTGTCCTATTATAAATGCAAGTATGTGTCCTATCTCTATCCACAGATAGCAAACTACTTGAGACTAGGGACCGTAGCATGGTCTTTCAAACTGACCATAGATATACTGAAGTTTAGCTGAGATGGCTGCTCCAAATTGGTGGTGAATACCAGCTACATTTCTTTTTTTTTTTTTTTTGTGGGTACCGGGGGGTCGACCTCAGGACCTCACGCGCCAGCAGGCGCCCGTGCCGCTGAGCGATATCACCGGCCCCTTTTTCGTATGTGGGTTCCGGGAGTCGAACTCGGGCCCTCGCGCTTGCCGGGCAGGCGCTTAAGCCACTGAGCCATCTCACCGGCCCCCAGCTACATTTTTATACCTACCAAGTAAACAAAACAACTACTGTCCATCCTTCAAGTCTTAATTGAAAAAATAACAAGAAAAGAAGAAAAATGGAGGAAGACCACGATAGTATAGAGCATATTCCTTCACACTTATAAAAATAACACCCCTATGTTAACCCAGAGTATCTTGAAGCCAGACCTCTGGATTACAACATATAGTCACCCCTAAAATCTTTCTATTGACAATATTTTGAAGCAATGTCTTTGGTAAATATTTAGAAATGTTATCAGGAGCAGCCCTTTATAACTTATTGTTGTGTTTTCTGCATGGTTGTAGCTGAAAATTCAACTCAGCATAATGGTCTTCCTCCAGAAGACAAATTTCTCTGACTCCACATTTTCTCCCTAATAGAGTCCAATTTCTGCTCCTTTTAAAAATAAAATTCAGGGGCCAGTGAGATGGCTCAGCGGCATAAGCATCTGTCCGGCAAGCACAAGGTCCTGAGTTCGAATCCCAGAACCCACATAAAGGAAAAAAAGGGCCAGTGATATCGCTCAGCAGCACAAGCATTTTGCTGGCAAGTGTGAGGTCCTGAGGTCGACTCCCAGTACCCACATAAAAATAAAATAAAATAAAATAAAATTCAAAGTTGTTGTCAATATCAAGGGTTAATAAACTTTTTTCTCTAGCTGTCATAGAGTAAGTATTTTGGGCTTTGCAGGCCTGTGGATTCCCCTGTAGCTACTCAACTCTGCCGTGTTAGTGCAGATACAATCATGGTCAAAACATGAACAAATCACCATGTCATGATAAGGCTTTATTTATAAAAGCAAGTGGCAGGCAAAATTTGGCACGTGGGTAGTACTTTGCTGAACCCTGGTCAATATGATTATCTCCAATTCATCTTTCAGTCTTAAAATCATTCACCTTTCTATTCCACTGAAATCCTTCTTGCTAAGATTACCAAATGGCTTCCACGTTGCTCATTTTAATGGCCAATTCTGAGTCTGTGTTTTAACTTGATCGACAGCAGCATTTAACGTAGTCAATCTCTTCCTCCTTAAAACTTTGGCCTCCACCACAGTCAGCTTGGGATCCTCCTTTATCTCTGGCTCCTCCTCTCTTGTCTTTTTTTTTTTTTTTTTTTTTTTTTTTTTACTGATTTCTTCTCTTCTTTCTGATTTTACATATTGGAGTCCCTCGTGCTCTGTCCCACTTTTCTTACATTTATACTAATTCCCTGCTGATCTTATTGAATTTCATGGCTTTAAAAATAATTTATAAGCTGAGAATTCTCAAATTTGTATTCCTGGCCCAAACCTCCCTCCCATCTTGCAGAATCATATTCCCAATAGCTTATTAAGCACTTCTAGTTGGAATGTAACAAACACCTCAAACTCATATTCCCCAGAACTGAGCTCATGCCATTTGTACACAAATTTAACACCCCTGTGGGCTTTTTCCTGTCAGACAATGATTATTTCATCCCTTCCTTCAATTCTCTGAAATATTTTAGTCTTCCTTTTCCCCTTCTTTTTCCCTCACACCCTATATCCATCCACCAAAAAATCTTACTGACTTCCAAAACTCTATGACAAGATATGTTCTCACCACCCCGTTACCACTTCCCTGGGTTAAACCCACTCACTTCTCACCTAAATGATTGATGTAATCTCCTACCTAATTTCCATGGTTCCTTTTTCCTTCCTACAGTCAATTTTCAGCACAGCAACTAGAGGGATCGTTTTAAAATACAAGCCAGGTCAGTCATATTACTCCTTTGTCAAAATCCTCATTTGATTCCGTGTAAATGCCAAAGTCTACACAATCCCCAGCATGATTTCATGTCCTGCATCTCAGGCCTGGTACTATCTCAGGCCCTCTCCAACGTCCTCCTATGGCTTTTGCCCAGACTTATTTTGCCCAGTGTGTCTTATGCCTGCTAAGCCCTCCCAGTGCCCTTGCCCCTGCAATTCCTTCCACCTAAAACACATCTCTCTTAGATATTCACAAGGCTCTCTCTTTCTCAGTTTCAGGCTTTCCTCAGGTATGATTTCCTCATTGAGAACTATACTCACTATCCAATTTAAAATTGTAGCTGCCCCATCCCCTAACTCTTTAGATATTCCCATCCTCCTAGCCTGCTTTCTTCTTTCTATATATCCTTATATCCTTTTAATGCACACTCCCTGGCATGTCAGGTCCACAACAGCGAAAGGTCCACCTGTTCTGTCCACTGTTGTATCTCCAGCACCTAAAACAACAGTACCTGTCCAGAGTAAGCAGTGAGTAAGGATGTTAGTGCTTTTAGGACTAGGGGTAACGTGCTTCTGAGGAGCTGGTTTCTTTAGGGGTGATGTGAGTTTTGTAATTGATCACATTTTACTCTTCGATTTGGTTACTAGGAATCATGAAATCAAATTTATACCACGTGTGTAGGACTTCACCTGCATTTTATAGATTGTAGCAAAGAACCTCATTTCTGGAGCTAGGTGTCTTTTGAGTCCCTGCCCCACCAACTTACTAGCTGTGTTATTTGGGGCAGGTTATTTAAGCATTTTGGGCTTCAATATTCTTTAATAGAATGACTAAAATAATCATAACTTACTTCAAAGGGCTTTTGTAAGGATAAAATGAGATGGTGGGTGTCAATCACTTAGAACAGGGCATGGCATATGAGAAAGCCCAATGATGGCTCAGGGTATTATTGTTTCCCAATAATGGGTGGGGAGATTTCCCTGAATGCAGGGCTTTCAATCCTAAAACCAGGACAGCCCCAGATGTACCATTGTATTTTTCAACACTGACATTTCCTTTCTCTACTTTTATTTATTTTTATGTATTTTATCTTGCTGTACATGATTTTGAAAGATACATTATATTCTTTTTGAAACAAAGTGCTGTGTGAATAAATAATACATATGTTCATATATTATTTTGTGCACATTATATGCCCCTAATAAATATTAGTAAGCTGTATTTTTATAAAGGAAAAATAAATGACTGAATGAAAGCATAATCACGTCTTCTCTAACAGGGTATGAATTCAGTTTCCTCAATTCTGTATGCAAAGCAAAGGCAGAAAAAGATGGGGCAGAGATGACAAAGCCTGAACAATTCCATCACAAACAAGTTTAGTATCATACAGAAACCATAAGATTATGTAAATGAAAAACCTAACAGTGTTAAGTGCCATAAAAATACCAGTTGATGTTATTATAACAATCTGGTCTTATAACCTAAGGCTTCTGGAGTAACAAAAAGTGATAATGAAATGAAGCCACATAGTTTTAGAAACATAATATAAAGTGTCTACAATTCTCCACAAATTCCCCATGTAATTAGCTTCTCTTATGATTGCCTTTGTTGGCATTTATCCCTCTCCTATACCCTTTGTGAACATCTGAAACATGAAACAGGTATCAACATCTTTCTTAACAAAAGGTTTTAAAGGCTTCCACATTGCAATGTGAAGAGGTCTGCAGATTCATTCACTAGCAAAACAATCATTACTGGTAAAAACTATTTAAAATGTTTAACTCTCTGTAAATTGTCTTAAGGCTACATGGAAAATGGAGAAACATTTATTTAAGGAAATCTGTTATCATAGTAAGAAAAGTGAGAATCTGTGTTGAGTCATGATCTGCTCCTTCCTCTGCTTAGTGGAAATTCTACTGTGAGTAGATAAGGCCAAGAGCCAAAGCCATCTCTTCCCCCAGGGAATAGGAGGTCGCCAACATTTTTCATGCCCACCCACCACTCGAGGTTCCTGTAGCAGTAGCTCATTTCCAGGCGGGATCAGTTGAGAGACATGGTGCTTCCTTCTTCCGCATGGTCTTCATTCATGACTTAGATGTTCTATCGTGCAGGAGGACAATAATACTGGACCCATTTGGCCCCACTGCATTTGTTCACAGTGTGAAAGTTTTATGCTAGTTGACACAAGCCAAGTAAACCTGAGCCTAATGTTCATACCTAGTGCCCTATTCATAATCACAGTTTTCACTCCAATAGAAGCTGGATTATTATACACCCCATCTCTGGGACAATGGTGCAGAGATTTTGTGCAGGGTTAAAGCAGCCCATAAAAACAAACAGCTATAAAGTTCCCTTGAAGGGAACTGAATTTATTCAGAACAAATGGTGGCACTTCATGTCCTAGAAGCAACAAGCTCTCCCGTAGGACAACTATAACTTTAACAGAGATAAACAAGGAAAGAGATGGCTAAGGCGAGCTCTTCTAGAGCTGAAACAAGCCTCAGATATTGTCTTCAAAGACTGCCCCTATAGAGAGGCCTAAATTTAAGTAGATGAGAATGTTGAGCAATTTATGCCAATCACATTGCTGAAAACAAAGAGCAGTCAACCGGCAATTAGTGAAAGCCAGTATCTTGGTATCATATCAATGTAGATACCTGAACACAGAGATCAGGGAAAAGTAATGTCCAAGGGAGTCAGCTAAAACCATGTCTACCCCATGATGATTTTATGTATGCTTAAGACTAAACTCTCTGAGAAAAGCAACACCAGAGGTGGCACACAGGGAAGGGAAACAGACTGAAACAGCCTAGTCAAGTCATAAACAAATCAATAAGACAGCAATACCAATCCACTAAGGCTGGGCAAAGATAAATTAATATTTGGGGTTGCTATAATAAATTTTCCAAATTTATGTCTTTAACACAAAATTAGGAAAAATGAAAATAAGGAAGTGTGACTCATACATGGCAAAAATAGGCAATAGAAGCTAACTGTGAGATGGTCTGAATACTGGACTTTGCAAAGACTTCAAAACAGATGTTATAAATATGTTTAAAAAACTAAAGAAAATCAAACTTAAAGATGAATATGTCTCATCAAATAGTTAACAAACAGAAATTATAAAATAGAAACAATGAAAATTTTGAAATTGAAAGATACAATAATATAAATGAAAAATTCATGAGAGAGCTAAAAAATAGACGAGTTGGAAAAAGAAACAGCAAAGTTAAAGATGTATCAACAGATTATGCAGTTAGATCATAAAGAATGAAGAAAATTGAAAAAATTTGAAATCCTACAAAATATGTGCTCTATTCACAAAGGAGTGAAACTAGAAATTTAAAATAGCAAAATCTCAAGAAAATTTACAGATATGAGGAAATTAAATCATGTACTTGTAAATACCCAATGGGTCAAGTAAAACAATCATAAAGGAAATTAGAAAAGTTTAAGGTGAATGAAGATGAAAATACCATATTAACCCACATGAGATACACCTAAATCAGCAGCTAAGAGGAAAATTTATACTTATAAATGCTTATACTTAAAAAGAAGGATAATAAATCTATAACCTAACTTTCCAGCTTAAGATAATTGAAAAATATGTCTAACTAAATTTAAGTCAAGCAGAAGCTAAGAAATAATATTAGAATGGAAATTAATGAAAGAGGGAATAGAAAAAAGTAAACAAATCAAAACTGTAAGGTGGTTTTTTGAAAAGACAAAATTGATAAACTTTTTGACCAAGGGAAAAAATAAAGAAGACTCAAATTACTAAGATCTGGAGTGAAAAAAAAAAAAATACAGTATATCCCAATTAACATTACAGAAATAAAAAGAATTATAAGGTTATACTATAAACAATTATTAGATAGCAATAGCCATTAGATAACTTAGATGGAAAGGACAAATTCCTAGACAGACATAAACTACAAAACCTGACTCAAGAAGAAATAAAAAGTCTAAGTAGATCTATGTTGTGGACCAGCCATGATATGGTTAGATTGGTGGAGGCCAAACTACAGGCCCCGCAGTCAGGAGGGGGACATTGACTTGCTTCAGGAAAAGGGAAGATTTTTCAGAAGGCTGCAGGCTTCTGGGTGAGGCATAATCCCTTAACCCCATTGCTCCTGAGGCAAGATAACATCTGCTGAGGACAACAGAGAGAAAGCAAGTGCGCAGGTATGGGGAAAGATCTTAACTTGTTTCCTTTGTGATGCCAAACTTGTGCCTCATTCTACTACCTCATTCTTACTGTGGCTGCTGTTCCAGGAAAAGTACACTACCCCTCCGCCCGCACTTCTCACTGGCTAATAAAAGTGGACTTTGTCTACTTTGCTAATAAAAGGTCTTTGTCTTTGTCCAATCTGAGGCACTGAACTCCTGGTCCCCCTGAACCTGCAAATTTCTCTTCATGTCTCTTTATCCCTTGCCTATTCCCCCTCCTCCCAGCAGGCAACAGAGGGCCTAATCAGCCCTTGGTAGATCTATAACAAATAAGAAATTGAATTAATAATTTAAAGCTTCACACAAATGCCCAGATGGCTTCATTGGTGAATTCCATCAAATACTTTTAAAAGAATAAATACGAATTCTTCACAATTCTTTTCTAAAATAGAAGAGAAGGGCCGGTGAGATAGCTCAGCAGCATAAGTGCCTGCCTGGCAAGCGTGAGGACCTGAGTTCGACCCCTGGTACCCACAAAAAAATAAAAATAAATAAAAATAAAATAGAAGAGAAAGAAATATGTCCTAATTTATTTTATGGGAGTAATCTTATACTTTTGACACTAAATTAAATACATCATTAGAAAAAAATGGAACTATATCTTTTATGAATGTACATGCAAAAATCATTAATTAAATACTAGCACCAAGTTCTTCAATATATAAAAATAGTTATGCACTAAATAGAATTTATCCCAGGAAGGTAAACTTGATTTGATACTCAAAAAACAATTAGTGCAATGCACCACAATCTTTAGAATAAAAGACAAAACCCACATGTTCACCTCAGTATACTCAGAAAAAAATTTGATAAAAATTCGTTACTGTTTTATGTGAAAAATTAAAACAAAAGGAAGGGGAGATAATTTGATCAATCAGATAAAGAACATCTATGAAAAACACACAACTATGATCATTCTGAATGGTGAAAGACTGTATCCTCTTCTACCAATACCAGGAACAAGACAAGGATGCCTGCCTTCACCTCGTCTATTCAACTTTGTACTGGATGTTCTAATTAGAGCAAGTAGCAAAAAAAAAAAAAAAAAAACATGAAAAAAGAAAAGAAAAGAAACAAAAGAAAAGGAGTATAAGCCATTCAAATGGAAAGAAGTAGAACTATGTTTGTATATGACATGTTTTTTGTATATAGAAAAATTCTAAGAAATTCAGTGTGAAATCATTAGGACTTCAACAAGTATGTATGATGCCATGTATGTAAACCAAAATAAATTGTAGATCTATATGCTAGCAATAAATAATCCAAAAATGAAAATAAAGAAGAAATTCTATTTATAATAGTACCAAAAAATAAAATTCTTAGTAAAAGAAGTATAAAATTGATACTTTGAAAACTACAAAATATTATTGAATAGAATTTAAAGAGAACTAATAAATGACAAGATATTCTATATTCACGCATCAGAAAATTTAATTTTGCTAGCACAGCAACATTCTCCAAATTGTTCTACAGATTCAGTGCAGACCCCATCAAAATCCCAGCTTCATTTTTGTGAAGAAATTGACAATCTGATCTTAAAATTCATATGGAAATCCAAGGTATCTAGACAAACTAAAACAATCTTGATAAAAATGAAGAGGAACTCACATTTCTCAATTTCAAAACCTACTGGAAAGCAATGGTAACCAAGGTAATGTGATACTGGCACAAGGACAAGCACAAAGATCAATGGTTAATAAATTTGAGAGTCCAGATATAAGACCACATATCTATGGGCAATTGATCTTCAACTAGGGTGTCAAAATTTATCAGGAGATAGTATTCTCAACAAATGGTACTGGGACATCTGGTTATCTAAGTATGAAAGAATAGAGTTAGCCCCTCTACTTCATACCACATCTAAATATTAAATCAAATTGGGTAAAATACCTAAATGCTAGGAAAATTAGAAGAAAACATAGATGTAAATCAGGAACTTGGATTGGTCAATTGTTTCTTAGTTAAGCACAAGAAACCAAAGAAAAAGTGATTACACTTTATCAAAATTTAAAAAGTTTTGTACTCTGTTTAAGATACTCTCAAGAAACTGAAAATATGACTCATAGAATGAGAAAAAATATTTGCAAACTATGTAGATAATAATATCCAGGATACATAACACTAACAACTCAAAAACATAAAGACAAATAACAATTTGAAAAGGGACAAAGGGTTGATGTACATATGTCTTCAAAGAAGATATAAAAATAGCCAATAAGCCCATTAAAAGATGCTTAGCATTATTAAGTAGGAAAAAGAAAACCAAAATCACAATGAGATGCCACTTCACACCCAATATGATGCCTATAATTAACAAGCAGAAAATAACAAGTGTTCATGAGGACGTAGAGAAATTGGAACCCTCCAGCCTTCTGGCAGGAATGGAAAGTGGTACAACTGCAATGGAAAATGCTTTGGATGTTTTTCAGAGTTAAAAACAGAGTTGCCATATGACCCAGCATTTCCATTCCTAGGTATAAACTTAAAAGAATTATAAGCATATGCATACTCAAATACCTGTATGTAAGTACTCATAGTAGCATTACTCATAATGGCTCAAAAAATAGAAAGGACCCAAATAGCTGTTGACTGATAGATGAACAAAATGTGATGCATCTATAAATGAGCTATTATTTATCTCTAAAGAGAATAAAGTACTCATACATGCTACAACATGGATGGGCCCGGGGACCCCTATGCTTGTGCTAAATTAAGTAAAACAGTAACAAAATGTCACATATTATATTATTTTATCCATATGAAATGTCCAGAATAGGCAGATACATAGAAAAAGAAGGCAAATTAGGGATTTCCAGGAGCTGAGGAAAAGAAAGGATGGAATTTTACTATGGGCAGGAAAAGGTGCTAAGAATATCTAAAATTATGCAGAAGATTGAAATTTACCTCTGTCCCTCACGCTATATAAAAATCAACTCAAAATGGATCAATGGCATAAATGTAAGTCCTGAAACTATGGACCTACTGGAAGAAAGAACAGGAAAAACAGTTCAAGAAATAAATATAGGCAACAGATTTTTGGATAAGATCCCCAAAATTACAGACAACAAAAGCAAAAATATACAAATGGGATTATATCAAAATAACAGAGTGAAAAGATAACCTACAAGATGAGAAAAATGTTTGCAAACTATTTGTTTGAGAAAGGACCAAAGGACCAATATCCAGAATACATAAGAAACTCAAAAAAAAAAAAAAACCTCAATCATGAAAAAAAAAATCCAATTTAAAATGCCAAATGATATGAATAGATATTTTTCAAAAGAATTTCAAATAGCCAGCAAATTTATGAAAAAAAATGCTCAACATCAATATCTGTCAGGGAAATGTAAATCAAAACTACAATGATATATCATCTCACTCCAGTTAGACTGGTAATACTTTAATCAAAAAGATGAAAAGTAGCAAATTTTGTCAAAGATATGGAAAAAAGGAAACATACACCTTTGGTGGGAATAGAAATTAATACAGCCACTATGGCGAACAATATGGTGTATTTTCAGAAAATTAAAAATAGACCTACCATAAAAATCAACTGTCCCACTTCTGGGTTTAAATGTAAAGAAAATAAGATCAAAGTGATACCTGCATACCCATGTTTATTGCTGCACTATTCACAAGACCTGGAGAATTAACTCATCAATGCCCATAAGTGGATAAATGAATAAAGAAAATGTCATATTTATACACGATAAAATATTATTCAGCCATAAAAAGAATATCTTATCCTTTGCAGCACAATGGGTGGAACTGGAGGACATTATGCAGAAAAATAATTACCACATGGTCCCTTTCAAATGTTGATATTCTAAAAAGTTGATCTGTACATAGAATAATGAAAAGTGGAAGGGAGGGGTGAAAAGAGGAAGGGAGGAGAGTGGAAGATCGGATAACAGGTACCAAGACATATTTAAAATATAAGTAATGTGTTCTATTGTTCTATATCCCAGTGGGTTGACCACAGTTCACCATAACTTCTTATACATTTTGTAAATAACTAGAAAAGAGGAGCATGAAAACTCTTATAGGAGAACAAGGAGATGGAATTGTTAATCACTCTGACTAATCAGTACAATATTATATACATGTACTGAATTATCATGCTGTATGCCATGAATGTGAATGAGTAAAATAACAATAATTAATTTTAAAAATTAATAATTAAAAAATATCTAAAATTGTATCAATGGTTGCTCAAGTCTATATGGATAATAAAAATCACTGAAATGCACACTTTCAATGGGTAAATTTTATGACATGTGAATTGTATAGCAGTAAGACTTGAAAATTTTATTGGAAAATTATATAAATTGATTTAGAATGTACAACAAAGTGTTATTCCTTCAAAAAGCATTTGTTAAACATCTACTTTGTGCTTAGACACAATGCACATTGTTCAAGGCACAATGGACAATGTAGTGAACAAAACAGTCTTTGATCTCTGCCTTCATAGAGCTGAATTCTTATGGAGTACTCAGACACTGCACATACAAGAAGAATACACTTTTTTTTATTGTTGCCAAAGATTTGCAGCATATAAAGTCTCTTCCCTTGCGGAATTTGACGTAATGCATTTTCATCTTTGAATTTCTAGTGCCAGAGCTCATTATAAAAATAGGTTTCAGGAATAAATACACACGATTTACACGTACTGAAAACTCCCAAACTACCCGAATCATCCAATATCGGAAGTGCCTATTCAAAGCAGTCATTTCACATGCAGGGGGACTGAAGCAAGTCCTTGCCTCGCAGCAGGCTCTTCTGAATCTTTTGCCTCTTCTGGGTACTCAGGACACAGAGTCAGCATTTTCAGCATTGGTACGTCCTTAACCACGCGCTCAGTACCTGGGACTTCCTTGAAATTTGCTGGATATCCTTCTCTTCGGGTGAAAGGGAAAGTACGTCAATCTTTTCTCTCCGGATTGCCATAATTTATCTAATGCTCAAGCTTTGACATATTCAGTGGCTTCAGGAATTCCATCGATGGTTCATCAGAATGGATCTAGCTAACTTCCTGTTGTGCACTTTTAATTCTCCTGAATTTGACCTTTTAAAATAACACAAGAAGACCTCTCAACAAATTGTCTTCATTTTAACTTTTCATACCAATGAGAGTCCCTTCAAGATAGATTTCCTAAAACTGAGAAATGATTTGTTCAAAGGTCAGTTTCAGTCATACTGTAAGTCAAGGAATTGCTGGAAGCTTTGAAAGTACATTTTTTTTTTTTTAAGTTAGAGTCTCCTGTTGTCACAGAGAACCTGACAGAAAACAGAGGGCAAACTCAAATTAGGTCAACAGTGGAGCATTAAAAAGGGGAAGGTGGTTTTATTTACTAAAGATGAGCAGAGACCAAGAAAAACTGTCAGAAAAAGACAGTAACTTGAGTTTAGTAAAGATGAGGAATTATTATCTGCCATTCATCCACATGAAGGGACAAGGAGAAGAAGTAAGTATTAGATTATATTTTTTCAACAGATATTTGTTGAACACATACTATGTTCCATGAGAACAGATACTAAAAGTGAAATGTTTAAATAGGCAGATATTCCATTGCTATTACCACCATCTGTGTTACCAGTCAGTACAGTGCTAAAGACACACGTGGTTCTTTCTTGTTTGTATTTTATTTGTATATATAGTTTGTGATACATAATAAATACATTCATCCTGGGAAATTGGAATGTACACAAGGCACATCTTGATCATTTTTACTACTCCTTCTCCTTTTCCAACTGCCTTTGAGAAAGTTACATTAATACTGCTTATGTTTTATAGATGAGGAAATCAAAGTGGTTAAATAACTCGCCCAAGTTAAAGAGCATGTATTTGGCAAAGCTAAAATGTAAGCCCAGGTGTGCCTGACTCTAAAGATTTTAGCTTCAATGTGCATTGGTTCTTCCATATGAACCACTTCTAAGAAAGCAAGAGCATGGAGATTCCTACCTTTGAGAAGTAAATGTGGCCTTAGAATGGAAAGTTTTGTTTGAAATCTGTAGTGAAATCAGATTGCTTCTACCTTATCAGGCGTGAAATTGGTTTTTAATCCTCTACAGGAAAACACACACTTTAAGTTGCAACCAAATTCTCCTGATTTTCTCAACTTTGTGTTTTCTTCAAGATTAATCCAACACATGCAAACACACTCATACCTGGACTTACTTTTACAATTTGAAAGTGCATAGATGAATGACCCCAGTGAAGGTTAATTTTATGCATCAATTTGACTGGATCATGGAATGCCCAAATATCTAATTAAACATTTTTCCTGGTTAAATCTGTGAGAATGTCTCTAGAAGAGATTGGCACTTGAATTGGTGGAGTGAGTAAAGAGTAAAAATTGACCTTTCCCAATATGGGTAGGCATCATCCAATCTGTTGAGGGCCCTAATAGAACAAAAAGGCAGACGAAAGTTGGTTTTGCTCTCAAGATATCCTGGTATGTATGCATGTATGTGAATATTTGTGTGTGTTCTCCTTAGAATATATATACATGTATATAGACACTATAAGTTATTCTAGAGAAAGCAAATATGCATGCTTGTATGGGGGGGTGTTAATAGTTGTGTTTCTCATCAAGTTCCCTGGTAGGGGATAGTGGTGCATGCCTATAATCCCAACTACCTAGAAGGCTAAGTCGGGAACATCACAAGCTCAAAGGAAGCCTGGGCAACTTAATGAGACTCTGTCTCAAAATAAAATTCAAAGGGCTGGGGACTAAAAAATCTCAACACTCCCTAGGTTCAATCACCAGTGCTGAAAAGAAAGAGAAAGAAAGAAAGAAAGAAAGAAAGAAAGAAAGAAAGAAAGAAAGAAAGAAAGAAAGAAAGAAAGAAAGAACTCTAACATTTCTGAAACTAAGCCTTAGCTGGCAATTCTAGAGTTACCAGAGATCTACTGAAACCATGCTATTTTACAATTTTAAAATACTAAAATGAAGGAATGGACTAGACTCGTCCAGGTTAGCCCTCAGTTTTCCCTTAATCCCAAGTAGAAACTTGTTTTTAGACAGTAATTCTTCTCAGATATCAGAAGACTTTAAGTAAATGTTACTGCAAACATTTGCATAATTTCTTCAGAAGTAAGCTAAGATTTATGTGACAAGATGGTATCTGAATAAACAAAACATTGTAATAGTGTACATTTTTTAGAGAGCTTTATGGCTTTGAAACTAGCATACAATCTAATTTGTATAACTTATAGTAGCCTATTATGATAGTTTCGACTGCATTTATCAAAGGGAAAAAGTAATAATAGATGATAAACAAATTACCCAAAATTATTCATATTGGAAGGGCTGCTGTAGGTCCCATTGCCTCTAGTGCCTAGAAAATCATCTTTCTAGTCCACAGGAACCCAAACAGCAGGCAAAGACCCATTCTGTGCTTTACTCGAAGTCAATAAATCTGTTAACAGCAAAGCCCTGGATGCTATATGAGCTGACCGTCTGTCTTCCCTCATGATAGGTGAAAGGTATAATTATGGATAAAGGAGCAAGAAGACTGAACAGTAAGTTGAATTCGCGAAAAGAAAACCTAAAAGTTTGAACAGTTGAGATGTGAGACCCATGTTGTTAGTAA
This sequence comes from Erethizon dorsatum, assembly GCA_028451465.1. NCBI lineage: Eukaryota > Metazoa > Chordata > Mammalia > Rodentia > Erethizontidae > Erethizon > Erethizon dorsatum. The sequence goes on from CM051824.1 coordinate 23,559,462, forward strand.
TAGCCTTTTTGGGAAATGATACTCTTGTAGATAAAAGTTTTAAAATGTTCTAACATCTCTTTTCTCATATGCTTGCATAAAGTTCTCCCTCAGAAAACCTTGAATTATTGATTTTCCAGGACCAATCCAGATTCAAAGTCTCTGTCTCAGTCATTTCCCCATCACTGAGACACAGCACCCAACACCCACAACTTAAGAAAGAGAAGCTCATTTTGGCTCAAGTTTTCAGTTCATGCTCAGATGGCTCCAAAGCAGGAACAGGGTGGCAGAGGGGCAGAACAAGTGCTCAACACTTAGGGGTCAGAAAGCAACAAAAGGAGGAGCTGTAGAGGGAGATACACCCTTCCAGACCATATCCCCAGGGATCCGCCTCTAGCCAGGCTTCACTTCCTAACAGCAAGTCAGTTATGAATTCATCAGGAAAATACTGATGAGTATAGTGTCCCCATGATCCTATCACCTTCCATACACACGAGGCTTTTGGGGGTCAATTTAGATATAAACCATAACAGACTCTACCACTGTGCTGTGTATCTGACCTCCTGAGATGTTCTTCACTGTTCTCTTTGTCCTTTTTTTTTTTCATTTAATGATTAACCTTATTTTGTTGAAGTACATTATCTTCCTAAGAAAGGAAAAGTGAGAAGCATGTTTTTAATCATTGGAACATCTAAAATTGGTTTAATTATCCATGCTACATTGATATTATAGTAGGTATAGAATCTTATCCTGGAAGAATTTTACCTTGCAATTGTGAAAGCATTTCCTTCACTTTTTTTTTTTTGGATATTTGAAAGTGATATTAAGAAGATATTTGTGGGGGCCGGTGAGATGACTCAGTGGTGTAAGCACCGGCCTGGCAAGCGCAAGGGCCCGAGTTTGGCTCCCGGAAGCCACATAGGAAAAAAGGGCTGGTGATATCGCTCAGCGGCACAGGTGCCTGCTGGCACATGAGGTCCTGAGGTCAACCCCCAGTACCCATGGAAAAAAAAAAAAAAAAAGAAGATATTTGTACTGGGACTTTTGTTTGAAATGGCACGTAAGTTGTCTTTTCTCTGGGACCTTTGCTTTCTCCTAGAAAAAAATTCTAATTTCCTGTTCGTGGGTGGGATTTGGCATATCCCTATTCTGGAAATAGGAAGAGGGAAGGAGATTAAGGGTGCTCAGTACTGGAGGGAATTTTTACCTACCTGTCTGTCTGGGGCACTGTAACTTACTGCAACTTTCTGATGTGCCAGAAGTCCTTGAGGCAGCTTTATTCAATTTTCCCAGAAAATAAACTTCAAGTCTCCCTGGAAGGGGTAATGATGGTTGGATGTTAGTAGTAGAAATAACAGAAAGGGAGTTTCTTGTATGTACATAATAATGGATGGAATCTGGTGTTCCACCATTTAGTATGTGGACTTTTGACTCTTTTCAGTGTTCTCAGCCCCTCCAATGACTGCTGTGTTCCACAGCTACCCAGAACCTCTAAGTAGTAAGGCTTTCAAGGTTCTTCAGGGTGAATTCTAGGGGTCTGCGGCATAACACTGTGCATATACTTGGCACCTTTGCACTGCACTTTAAAAAGTCAAGACAAGGCTGGGCATGGTGGCACACGCCCATAATTCCAGCTCTCAGGAGGCTGACACAGGAGGATCACTGTGAGTTTGAGGTCATCCTGGGCTAGATGGTGAGACCCTGTCTCAAAAAACAAAAACAAACAAACAAACAAACCAAAAAATCAAGACGATAAATTTTAGATTATATATTTTGACAATATTGGTATTAAAATGAGGGCTTGTTCCAACAAATTTTATGTAGAAGAATATGCAATAGGTCAGATTTTGCTAATAGGCCACAGTTTGTTGACCGTTCCTGTAGAGTAATACCAACTCTAGACCTTTTCTAATGACTCACAAAATGAAGTCTTGACAAATCCACTGGAAAGCAGGGTCTGAAGGTTGAGTGTCACCCAGTAACATAGGCTTAGGAAGCACCTTAGCCATTCCATAGGTTTGTCATAACAGCAGCATAAAACCAAGGCACTACAGTCAATTGAACTGACAACTAAAGTAAAAATAAACCTTTTTCATAAGAGAATAGCAGCACTCAGTCTCTACAATATATTAACCATAATATCTATTATATACAAATAATTACTGGATTTATTAAAAAACAAAATTATCACCCAGAATCAAATAGGAAAAAGACAATAGGAATGGTTTCAAAAGTGATCCTGATATTGGATTTAGCAAAAACTTTAAAGTATCTACTTGAAGGTCCATGAAAGTCTTAGAGAAAATATATAGTTTTAATAAAGTAACATGAGTGCTCAGCAGAGAAATATAATCTATACAGAGAAAAAACAGAATTCTAGAATTGAAAAGTACAATACTTAAAGTGAAAAATTCACTAGCCAAGCTTAACAGTAGCAAATTGATCAGATCATAAGAAAGGATCAGTGAACTCAAAGATCAATAGAAATTATTAGATCAGACAAAAAAAGACTGAAAATAAATGGTCAGAATTTCAAGGACCTATACGACAATATCAAAGCATCTAACATAATCAAAATGGGAATCCCAGAAAGAGACAAAGTAAGAAGGGAAATAAAAAAAATACTTGAAGACACAATAAGTAAATATTTCCCAAATTCAATGAAAAACACTGATTTCAATATAAAAAGCTGAGTGCAACCCAAGCAACACTCAGGTGCATCATAGTCAATTACTTACAAACCACAAGCTCATAAAGAATAAACTTTGAAAGGAATCGCAGATCACAATCTATGACCAACAACAAAAACTTACAACAGACTTTTCATAAGAAATAAATGGAAGCCAGAAGACAAAGAAACACTATTTTTAAAGTTGTTAAATAGTCTATCCAGGATTCTGTATCCAGTCAATATATCCTTCAAAAGCTAGGATAAAAATAAAATTAATTTTCAGATAAAGAAAAATAGAATTTGTCATCAGCAAATCACACTACAGGAAATGCTAAAGAATGTTTCTTGAACTAAAGGGAAAAAACACCAGACAGAAACTCAAGTCTAAAGGAAGGGATGAGGACATCAGAAATAGGACAAGAGTAAGTATAAATTATTTTCTCTCCTCATGTCTTTTAAAGGATGAATTGCTATTTAAAGTAAAAAATATAAATAAAGATCAGCAAGGAAAGGTGGGGCTTAAAATTAACGTGAAAGAAAAAAATGTGCCAACAGCAAAAAGATAGGGGAGATACAGATAACTAGAATTTTACCGTTGTGATCTCGATACATTTGTTAAATGGTAAGTGTTAAGCGAGAAGTGTCAACTTGAAATGTAAAGTCAGGTTCTGCAATATTAATCTAATTAGACTTTCATAAATTAGTGATGCATGTCAGTCCTAAAGCAATCATTACAATCATTATGGCTCGTGTCTAGATGTTCCCCCAAAGCCTCATGCAGTCATAGGTGGCTTTTATAGAGGTGGCTGAATCTAGAGTGTGTGATTGATTCATGGTACAATGCTAGGATTAAGGGTGCTAGGATTAAGGGTGTGTGATTACTAAATCAGTCCACTGATTGGTTTGGCACCATCCTAATTATGGTAGCCTGGATACAGTATAAGGTAGAGAAAGTGGCTTGTCTTGTTCCTTGCTTGCTTTTGCTGTCTTCTGCCTGCCATGAACTGTTTCTCCTCTGTGATGCCCCTCTGCCATGCCAACCTGCATTAGAGCCAGCCAATTATGGACTGAAACCTCTGCAAACCGTGAGCCAAATAAACCTTTCCTCTCTTAACTTGTGGGTGTTGGGTATTTTGTCTCAGCAATGAGAAAAGTAATTAAGACACATTACAATAACTAAAAGAGTTATAACAAGAAGCCAATAGATAAAAAAAAAAAGTTGTTTATTTAGAATTGTTTACAAATAACCCAAAAGGCAGAAAGTAGAAAACTGAAGATCCAAGAAGATATGCAAATAAAATAAGAATAGCTAGAACATACAGATAGAAACTTAAATTTTTTTTAAAAAAAGCAAGAATACTTAAGGAAATAAGGCACAAAGACAATTTTAGTGGGGTAGAAAATACAATTTCAAACTCAGTAATTCAGTGGATGAATTAATGGGGAGCTACTCTGTTGAGACCTAAGTCAGTGGCCTGCAAGACCAAATGCAAAACAACAACCACGACAACAAAACCACTCCAAACAAAATGTAAAATATGGAGAGCAACAATAAAAACAGAAGGCAATTATGAGGGAAAAAATAGCTAATAGGTACAAGAGCTCTGACACATCAATAATAATAGTTTTATCAAATGAAAAGGAAGCAGCTAGAAGAGAGGAAATAAAGAGAGGCCAGCAGAAAAATTCTGCTGTGACGAGGACACCTGAGTCTTCAGACTGAAAGGGCGACTAAGTAACAGGCAAAATGGAAGAAAAACATCATGTCTAGGTATACGCTGGTACAATTCTCAAAAATTAAGCGTTAGCAGAAGATCTTACAAGCTTCCAGTCAGAAGGTACAAGCTACTCTTCAAGGAAAAAATACTATTGACATTGAATTTCTCATCTGCAACGTTAGAAGCAAGAAGATAGTGGGCTAACGATGTGAAAAAATAAGTTTAACCTTAGAACCTTTGTCTAGCCAAGATATCATAGGTATTTTGGGGACAAGGAAGGTGGTTCAGGGGACTCTTCATGGAAAATGAGGATATGAGAAAAATTTTAAATACACGTAGGTACCCATTTACCACCACCTATGAAAAATATTTAAGAAATGACTCCCACAACAAGTATAAAGTCCAGAAGAAGGAAATAAGAAAAACAAGAGAAGAAAAAATGGACCATAAATCACTCCCATCCCTCTCCATCACCCCCTCCTTCCATTTCTATAATAATTTTAAGCCATTACTTAATGTGTTTCTAGAACAAACATAATTATAACTTGTTCATTAACAAATAAAAGCCTGAATTGACTAGTAAATATGAAATCACTATGTAATTTTTTTAGCTGCCAGAAAATTATCTCCAAAAAAAGCTTCTGGACCAAGATACTTTTAAAGGTGAATTCAAAAGTCGGAGGCTCAGAAAATTGCTTTCTTACAGAAACAATTTCAGGGACTAGGAAAAAAATGGGTAGTTTCCCAATTATTGTTATATGACCTTGATATTAAAGTATAACTATAATAGAACTTTTAGAAATCAATTCCAACTATAGATCACAAGATACAAAAGTAATACTAATAAATCAAATCCAGCAAAATTTTAAAAGAATATTTATACCAGTAATACAAGAATGGCTTCAAATTTTGAAATATATTAATATTGTCATATGAATAGACCAAAGGAAGATAATATTCTACATACAATACTGGTAACAAATGTTTCATAAACTATGAATCTTTTCCTTAGTATATTAAAATTTTTCATACACTCTCCATTGTAATGAAAAAAGAAAACACACCAGTTTTTCCATTGAAAACAAAGATAATCTCAAGGTAGTAACAGAATTGTGCATGTTCCTATCAGTGCACTAAGACATGACAGATCTAAGAACAGTAATTAATAAGAAGATAAAATACATCATTGTTAAGCATCAAACAAATACCCAGAAAAACAAAAGCATCAATGATAAAAAAAAAAAAATTCCTGCGGAATGGATGAATGTTCAGTAAGCCTATTATGTACTCTACAAACCTGTTCCATCAAAGGCAGTTGGAAAATGTTTTAGGCTTGTCAGCCAGAATATCTCTGTCACAACTTCTCAGCTTTGCCTTTGTGGTATAAAATCAGCTATAGACAAAATGTAAACAAATAGGCATTTTTGACTGTGTTTTAATACAACTTTATTTATAAAAACTTCACTTATATAAAAAAGAATTGTGTTCATCCCCAGACTGTATGTAGTTTTCTATCCTCTGATCTACAATGCACAATACTGATTATATTTTATTAAAAAGATTTACTGAGTATCTATTATCAGTTTTAAAATATGAGAAAGATGATCTCAATTAAAACAATAATTATACATATAAATTTGTAGAAGCAGCACAGGGGTTTTCTTTCTACATAAAAAATTTACCAAAAAAGACTAATACTATATTATGAATTACATAAACAAAATATAAGACAGTAATATTGTTAAAGAAAGGAGGTGGTAACACAAAGATGCTAATTCTTCCCAAATGATTATTGTGTTTAGTTCAACGCTAATTGAACCTTCATAGGGATGGAATTTGACAGAGTTATATTTAAATTCACCTGTAGGGGATAGAAAAGAATATTTTAAAAAATAAGAATAATAAAAGGAACAGACTTTGCTCTGCTACATAGTAAAATTGATTTTAAAATTTTGATGTTTAAGACAGTATACTTCTGGCAACAATGAAATAAAATATTCAAAAGTGTGAATTGAACAGAGTAGAAACTGAAAATGAAGGTGCAAGTGAAGCCATGCAAAACAATTTTTAATCATTGATGGGAAAATGGCAATTATTCCATCAATTTTGAAAAATCTTGTCAAAACATTGAACACTCATGTCACCTATAAATGATAAGGGAAATAAAAATGGCAAAACTAATATTGAGTACAACAAAATTAGAATTTTGGAAACATTGAGAATTAGTGTTTTATTGCTCCATTAAAACCTTATCAGAGATCATTTAACTTTTCTCCTTCCCATGTTGTATCTTACGATTCAGAGCAGGGATCTTTTCGATGCCATGATTTCTGCTTGTCACATTCCTTTCTAAATTTGGATCAGCTTCCATTATTTTATCCTTTGCACTCTCAATACTGTGAAAAATTGCTGAGACTTCATTCAGTGTTTAGTTTTTGCTGGCATCACTTCCTCTAGGACACCTTCATCCTTTTCATCATGACCACTTTCCTCATTTACCCTAATAAATGGACTTCACGAAGCTCCTCTGGCTACGTATTCAGTGGCAGCAATTTCAACATTCCTGTGGTCAGCTATTTCTTTTATAACTCCATTTTATGTTCAGTTTGAATTCCTCTCCCAGGGTAATCATTTTTTATTTCTTTGCTACACCTTAATCTTTGTCAGCCAATTCCCTCTTTTCATTGTCCATTTTTGTAAAATGTCACATGTGTTTGTCATCATGAGACAAGGAGGCAATATAACCGCACACTTGCCTGCCTGTGCATGAACTGGATAATAGATACACGCTAACCAGTCATAAACAGACTTCGGAGTATGACTGATTGTTGCTAACGACACACATCTATTTTTATGTAATAACTTATGAACTGAAGAGTTAACTTTTGTTATATGCATTCTCTCACAATATACCACAGTAAGTTAAATTTGAATCACATTGTAGGGGACTGAGATCATCTACCCAAAGCATAGCAATTAAAATCCATGCACGATAGAACCATGCCAAGTAAAGAATTCCCGTGTGTGTGTGTGAGTGTGTGTGTGCGTGTGTGCGTGTGAGAAAGATTACAAAGATGAAGAGACGGAGACAGAGAAAAGAGACCATTATACTTCAGGGTCAAAAAAAGGGAGTGGGGGCTGGTGAGATGGCTCAGCGGTGTAAGCGCCTGCTGGCAAGCGCAAGGGCCCAAGTTTGATTCCTGGAACCCACATACGAAAAAGGGGCCGGTGATATCGCTCAGCGGCACGGGTGCCTGCTGGAGCTCGAGGTCCTGAGGTCGACCCCCGGTACCCACAAAAAAAAAAAAAAAAAAAGTTTTTACAGTACAAAATTTGGGAAAGATGGGCCGGTGAGATGGCTCAGCGGCTTAAGCGCCTGCCAGGCAAGCGCGAAGGCCCGAGTTCGACTCCCGGATCCCACATACGAAAAAGGGCCGGTGATATTGCTCAGCGGCACGGGCGCCTGCTGGCGTGCGAGGTCCTGAGGTCGACCCCCCGGTACCCACAAAAAAAAAAAATTTTTGGGAAAGATATAGAAGAAAGTATAGTGTACTTTTTACAGGGTAAAGTTGCTTTGTAAATTCTAGATTTTATTCACTGTTTAATAAGATTCAGAGGAAAAAATACATCAATTTGAACATTTGTCTATTTTGTGCTTTTAACATTAAATATTTACTGCAGTCCAGCTGTCTTTTAGAAGGACAAATGCTTTTAAGGGTTTATGTTGACAGATCTTTCTCTTAGCTAAAATCCAATGAAAATAGCTCTGAGACTGAGAAAGAGGGGGCTGAGTAAAGCAGTTTCAGTAGATGGGCAAAAGGTAAGGCATTGCTTTCCCAGTGACAATCTCTTATAAACCAGAAAGTCTAATCTCCCTATTCCTTCACATGACTTTTCCAAACTAATTTATAATTGATCATCACTGACGATTGGTTTCCTCCTTCGCCATCTAGTACACAAGATGAGTACCTGACAGTTGACTCCACTGTCAGGTCAGGAGGTGTGAGACCATGTAAAGGACACTACTTCCAACAAGATGAGGTGAAAAGCGTGGGATTGCTTCACTGTCAACTAAGTTTTGACAGCTTCTCCTGCAGTGTCCCCACTCCTCCTAGCTACCAAGGGATGTCAACTACATGAACTTGGTATTTTTTAAAGAAATGACCAATTATCTAGGCTATTGTTTCCCACTCAAAAAAAGGCTTGACTTCTTCCACCTCTCTGGTAATCACTGCTACTTTTACTGCAAGTTGAGGGGCCTGAAATGACCTAATCCTATCCTCTGTACATTTGGTTAAGAATTTCTTAAGAGAACTATAAAAATTGTAAAGCATCTGCTGGGATCCTTAAACTTCAAATACATTTGAGGCCTTGGCTTGAGCTACTATCAAAAAAATTTTTTAACTAAACTTCCATTTGAATCTTTATCTCTTATAATTCCATCAGCTCATAATACTGACTTCTTAATATGAGTTAGTCTCTTGCAAATTCTTTCTCTACTCTTTCCTACTCTGCTCACAGGAAGGCTAAACTCTAAAGACCGTATCAACTTGTCTGGTTACCAAATGGCTTCCTGTAGGTTAGGCCAGTGAAAATATAGGGAAGAGACTGGAGGGAAGAAGGAGAAAGAGGTCAGGGTGATTTTTTCCTACTAGATCTCTACATTGAGATGCATTTCTGGCAATAGCAGCTTTCTTCCCTGGCTACACTTCCTGTTAGACACCCCTCCTCCACTTTCGTAATGCCAACTTTGACACATTCCTCAAGATCCTTCAAGCCTTATCTTTGGCTTGAAGTGTACTGATTTTTAGGTGTACTGATTTTCTTTGATGGTACCCATACCCCTGCCCATACCTCACTGAATAGTTCCTCCACTTAAGTATCTTCAAGTGATTATCTAAATGAATAAGATTCTCTTACCTCCCAGTACCCTAACTCGTACACTAATCATCTTCCCTCTTCTTTACCACCAAGCCATATCATGTCCAATTTCCTATACCTTACAGTATATTTTGCACCATTTATCTCACTGTTGAGGTAAATGATTAACAAATTTCTCTATCTTCATACTCATCACAGAATGCACCTTCCCCCCTGCTTTAACTGAAATTACAACTCCCTTGAGATTGTATTCCTCCCTACAGCCTCCTTATGGGAAACATCTCATTGCCCCACACCAAAAGTACTGTAGGTATAAGGGCAGGATTTCAAATTGTCTCTACTCCCCACAGCTGTTTGCAAACCAATGTTCCTACGTTACCAGATTCTGGGTTTCTCGGCACTCCTTCAAGAGATTCTTTCTAGGTTCTTCTTGACCTGAACAAAGAATTTGACAAAACAAGCACAAAAGATAGTGAGGTTTTATATTTATTAAAGGGAGGAAAAGAAACATGCTCTGCAGAGAGAGTATGGGCCAATTAAAGTAGGAAAGAAATACAGTGTGCAGGGCGAGAGCAGAACACTATGAAAGGGAGAGCACGGTGGCCACGAGCTTAATAGTCACTGTCTTTTGTATCTCCCACACTTCAGGCTGAGGTCAGATCCGGGCCGTCCTGTCAAAAACCTGCCCGAGTTCTTGTGAGAACAATTGAAGATAGCATCCTCTGATTGCTCTCAGGTGCAGGGCTTTGGGAACTGTTTTTCTGCACATTTCCTGGATCATCATTATTGACAGGGTGCACCAACTTGCTCCCCCAGTTTTGCTACCTAATCTCCTGCCTCACCACCATCCCCCCATAAAAATCATTTTTGCTTTGAGATTCACAGCCCAGAACTATGGCAAGCTATTCTTTTCTTGATAATCATTTATCTTCTCCTTCATTCTGTGAGCATGTTGTCATTTAGATCTAAGTCATCCTCTCCTGTCATTATCCTTGGTGACTTCAAAGTTCCTTGATCTAATAATCAATGTCATTCAAGTTCACCTCTATTGAACTATAGCTAAATACCCCTGTGGAGATTAGTTAAGACATAGGGTCAGTTGTGTATATAGACTTGTAGAATGGCAGTGACTTAAACAAAATACAGATTTTCTTCTCTGTCTTGCACAAGCTCAGGTATACTGGCTACAGTCCATTAAATTTTTATGTCCCGTGAAGCTGGTGTTTCAGCTGCGAGCCAAGAATCCAGAAGGCCTGGACTCCTACTTTGCTGCTGTGCCATCTGTGGGTTACTGCTCTTGTCTGCGTGGACAATAGCTCATCACTATGTCTGCAGGTCAGAGCAGAAAGGTCAGGAAAGAGCATGCTTCTTCATGCAAGGCACGACTGGGATTCCATATACTGTATCACTTCTCCTTCATCCTTAACTGGAACTTTGTAATATGGCCGCAAGAAGCTAAAGGAGGCTTGAGGTGCATTCTTTATTTGGATAGTCCATAAATCTAATTTAAAAAGTCACTACTGCTTTTGGATAAAAGGAGGAAATGTGTCCTGGACCTCATCCAACAGTTTTTGTCACGTATCATATTCTGGACATTACCACTACCCAAACCTGTACATTATTAAGTTTTAAACCTTTTAACAATAATGTGTACTTCTCACGAAGTCCAACTAAATTCATTTTTGAATTAAATATAAGGCCTTTCTCCTTTGGCACTTCCCATATTATTTCAAGTTTTCAGATAAATCCTGCTGCTAACAAACTTCATGATGTATTTCTCTCTTGTGTGTTAATTTGTTTGCCACATTTACCTGGAGAAAACCCAATTCTGGATGAGCTCAGTTTTCTGCCTTCTCTTTTCCTGCACAAAGAGCTAAATTCCGACAACCACAATGATGGGTCACATGACACATTTAAGGTTACCAATATCTGTTGGGCTCTCAGCATTGCCTGGAAATTATTCTGGGATTCAATTCTCCTCAGCAAGCATTTTGCTTTCCTCCAGCCCCCTGCTCCACCAGCTTTCCTGTTCTGTCCAGAAACTGACAGTATTCATTTTTTATTGCTGCTGGAACACATTACCACAAATTTAATGGCTTAAAGCAACATGCATTTATTCCCTTATTCAAGAGGGCTTCATTTCTTCCAGAGAATTCAGTAGACTCTTTTTGCTTGCCTTTTATGCCTTCTGAAAGCCACCTGCATTCCCTGGCTCAACATCTTTCTAGTGTCACTACAATTTCTATTTTCATTGTCATATCTCCTACTCTAACTTTGTTCCTCCTGCCTTCCTCTTACAAGGACCCTTTTTATTGTATTGGGCCCATCCAGGTAATCCAGGATAATCTCTTCATCTGAAGATGCTTCACTTTATTACATCTGCAAAGTCCTTTTGTTTATATAAAGTAACATATTTGCAGGACCCAGGGATTTGTAAGTGGGAAACTTTGAGAGAGGGACTTTGTTCAGCCTACAACACTGATCTTTCCTCCTACTTCACAAGTAGAATATAGGCATTGGGTGGAGCAGTGGTCTCCACCCTCTTTGTCAGTAAGGACCAGTTTCCTGGAACACAATTTTTCAGAGGGTGGGGAGAAGGTGGTTTCAGGATGATTTAAAAGAGTGTGCAGCCTGGCAAGTGTGAGGTCCTGAGTTTGATTCCCCGTACCCCCCTAAAAAAAATGAGTATGTGACCTAAATCCCTTGCATGTGCAGGTCACAGTTGGGTTTGAGGGTCTGTGAGAATCTAATGCCACCACTGATATGACAGGAGCCAGAGCTAAGGCAGTAAAGCCAGCAATGAAGCTACACTTGTTCTGCCCAGTTCCTAAAAGTCCAGGGTCCTGCACCACCAGTCCATGGTCTGCGGGTTGGGGACCACTGAGGTAGAAGCAAACCCTATTATCTACTCCCACTTCCTCAGTAATACATTTATTTATATTTAGACTCATTCTTAACTTTCTCTTCAGTTTCACTGGAAAAGGTGTTCTTTCCATCAAAGGCTGATTTCTCAATCTTTTTCTGTAAACCAGGTATCTTTAATCTATTAATGCTTTTCACCTTATATTCTCCCTTATCTGATATTGATTGCTACATCAGCTACACCAGCTTTTTTTTTTTTTTTTTTTTTTTAATATGGGTACCAGGAGTCGACCTCAGGACCTCACGCTTGTCAGCAAGCGCTTGTGCCGCTGAGCGATATCACTGGCCCTTTTTTTCCTTTATGTGAGTACCAGGAGATGAACTCAGGACCTCGCACTTGCCAAGCAGGCGCTTATGCCACTGAGCTATCTCACTGGCCCTACATCAGCTTTTTGTTGGTTTATTTTTGCTAGTATAACCCATTTCTTTAACCATAATTTTTGTCATTATACTATAGTAATGAATTGTATCAATACTTGGATGTTTATAAATACAGTAAGATGTACTATAGGGTAATATATGCACTCCTAAAAATCACAGCACTGTGCAGAGTTTGGCAGTAAATGAAAGCATGAATTTTAATAATACTCAAAATCTTCGTCAGTAGCATATTCAAAAAATAGGGACAATGGCAACACAACTTTATAAATATTTAAACAATGAAGAAATATGGAAATACTGCAATAGATGCAATATTTTTCCTTGAAAAACATTTGGAATTTGCTTGTAGATGTCAGATGTGTTGAAGTTTGCAAGTTATTTTGAAGTGGTGGGAAGAGGGTTATATGAAAATCAGAAGGAAATTGTGATCAGTAGAGAACACAATTTGAGCTGTCAGAAAATGCATTCGGGTGGAGAAGAGAATTCGCAGTCTTTCTCTGAGGTTGAGTAAGGGATGTTATATACTATATTCTAGTTATTCCTTGGGTTTTAAACTTGGAACCAAGCAGTTTTCATTTTTAAAAGTACAGTTCCTTATTTATCCTTTTGTTTTTAATTTACCAAAACCAAAAAGCTGATCTCTGTGACTAAAGGCTTATTTTATACTTGATGCACAAGCACTTGTGCGTAGCCAAGAAAACCACTGTCGTGCACAGGAAAGGAGCTTTCAGCGGCCACCCTGAGAGTCTCCTCTTGAGTGGGAGCTCCCCACAAACCACAGCAGCAGCCATCTTCTCTGTCATGTTTGTTTTTTGTTTAACTGATGTTTGAGAGCTAAATCAAATCATTTTTATGGCATTACTATTGATTTTAACTATCCTCTTTATTTTTGGCCTTGGAAGCTTGCTAGCATTCTAACAGATGTTCATCCTATTTTAGAAAAAAAAATTTTATTCTTGTAGCTGTAATTTGATGATCAAGATGAAAGTGACTATTATTTTCTTTCTTACCCAGAGTACTTTCCTATTCAGAGAAAGCCAAAATTCTGTTTCCATTAATAGGAAAATTTAAGAGTGTGGGCACACAAATACCTAAGAACATTTCAACATCCATCTTCCATGTTATTGTCAAAAACAAAATTTCACCTTGCTTTTTATACACCTTGTTATAAACATTTTTAATATTTTTCTAGTCAATAGTGGATTTATCATGAAAAATCACTTTGTATGATAAAACATTTTACAAATGTTTTTTGTGCAACTGTGACTCTTGCCTTTCTCTCCTTTTTGTCTGAGTTCAATTTACTTCTCATAGAAGTACATCCTTTAGTAATTATTTCAGTTTATTATCTGTGGTCACTAAACTTCATTATGCAAACATTTCCATGTAGCCCTTCCATTTGAGTGATTAAGTTGACACAGCATTCTGGATGTTCTTTCTCTCCTTAACACTTTGAAAATGTTATTTCTTTGTCTGTGGCACCTGCTGTTGAGAAATCTGCTGCCAGCCTGTCATTCCTTTATAAATAACCCATAGTCTCTCTCTGGTAGTTTTTAAGGTTTTCTCAGCATCCACAATATCTGCAATTTTATTACAAAATGTCTTGCATTTCTTTTACTTATACTACTGAGGATTTAGTACATCCTTTCTCTCTAGAGACTCCCAACCAGTTTTTAATATTGCAAAAATGTTCAGCATTATTTCTTTGAACACTGTCTCTCCTTCACCCTCTATTTCCTCCTTGGACTCCTTTCAGATGCATGTTGACACTACTCCTTAGATGCTCTGATCTCTTAGGGTTTTTTTTTCCTATATTCTATCTCTTTATCTCTCTGTGCTGCATTCTGAGTAATCTCTGTAGATATTTCAGTTTACAAATTCTCTATTTAACTGCTTAGAGTTGTGTGTTATTTGTTGTTTTTAAAAAATTTTAATCAACATTTAAATTCATCATGCATATATATCTACTTGTTTCTTATTCATAATATTCTACACTAGCCTTAGGTATTTCATCCTATATTGTATTTCTTTAAATTTCTAAACAAATTTATTTTGAACTATGGATCAAAATACTTTATTACCTGTGAATTCTTTAATTTCTTATATATTGTTTTTCATTTTTTTGAGACAGTGTCTCACTATGTAGCTCAGGCTGGCCTTGAATTCACTATGTAGCCCAAGCTGGCCTCACAGTGATCCTCCTGCCTCGGCCACCCGAGTGCTGGGATTACAGACATGCCCACCATGCCCAGCTAGTTTCTTGCATCTTGTGACTTCCTCCCCTGCCTGGGTGGCCACCTGTGCTTCGCTTTTTCAGCAAGCTCCACTCTCCAGGCACATCTACCCAAGGACATTCGCCACAAGGAAACCCACACAGCTTAGCTTAAAGTTTTGATTTTGCAGGAGTTACTCTTTTTCCCAGCCTTGGCTCAGAACAGGTGGCCCATTTCATGTTTTTCAGTGATATAGCAGCCCTTCTTGGTGTCCAACTTAATTCAGGGATTCTAGAAACTTGACTTTTGACTTTACTTCAAAATTAGCCTTTAAGTGATTTCCTATTAATCTCTTCACCTTTTACTTCAGTGCTAACTTAGTACTGTGGTTTGGGGTTTCCTCTATTTCTAATCTGTGAAGCTTTCCCTTTCTTTACTAAGTGTTATAATAAAATTAGTCCAAATAATCCAGCTTTTATATTATGTGTTACAGAACATTAAACATTATACATATTTATTAGGGGACAGAGGTCTTCCTGTGTCTGCTTTGTTATGATGACCAGAAGTCTTTTCAAATACCATTATTTGCTGATGACCCCCAAGTGTGTATTTCCAACTCAGCTCTGAAAAACGAGCTCTACAAGTGTGTCCCTCTGCACCTGGAAACACCTAAACCCAGCATGTACAAAATTACTTTTTTATGTTTCCAAATCTACAACTCTTCTCTCCATTTCCCTATCTTCATAATTGGACATAGTGCACAATTTGAAATCCTGGAATAAAATTATCTTTGACTTTTTCTTCCTCTCCCAGTCCCTCAAGGATGGGATTGATTTCACTAAGGATGACTGATCACCCCCGTTTGTCCAGGACTGAGGAGACTCCATGATTTGGATTTCTCAGTGTAAAAAGGCGGGAAGGCCCCAGGCAAGCTGGGCAAGCTGGACACCTTAACTCTACCCTTAAGTATTTTTTTAAATCTTTCACTTCTCTTCATCCCACTATGCTGCCTCTGTCAGGAACCATAATGTTACATACGAAGTCCTTCAGTGGCTCGTGCTCCAGCTCTCTGCCCCTGATCTTACCCTTTCTCATACGTTCTCCATGTTATTGACAAAGTGACCTCAGGGATCTAAATCTAATTAATCCCAAACTAAGCCATCAATTGGCTCCCATTGTCTCATGGATAATTTCTTTAAAAAAATTATTATTAAGTTTATTGGTAACATTCAGACATACATAATGATCACATTCACTATAGGGAATTTATGCCTGTACATGGTATCTTGATTCCTCTTTTTTCCCATTTCCCTCCCCTCCCTTCAACCCCTTTTCCCCTGCCTATTTACCAAGATTTGTTTCCATTTTATCCTTCTTTTCTCATTTTTTTCTTTTCCCTTCCTTCCTTTCCCCCTTCCCCCTCCTTCATTCCCTTTTCTTTTGAAAAATTTCTTCCTATGTAATAGTATCTATTATACATTTTGGCTCTTCTTTACACTTTCAGTTTCTCACACCAGAGAAACAATGTGATATTTACACATTTGTTCAATTTATTTCACTTAAGAGTATGTTCTCAAGGTCCATCCATTTTGCTCTAAATGTCTCAAGTTTATGCTTCTTTATGGCTGAGTAGTACTCCACAGTATTAAAAAACCCACATTTTTATGCATTTATCAGTTGGTGGGCATTTGGGTTGTTTCAAAGATTTAGCTATTACAAACTGTGTTGCTATAAACATGGATGTGTGTGTATATATATATGACTGAGATATGATGCTTTTATTTCTTTTGGGATGATGCCAATAAGGGGAATATCTGGGTCTAATGGAACTTCTAGTCCTACTTTTTTCAGGAATCTCCACACTGATTTTCACAGTGGTTGTACCAGTCTACATTCCCACCAGCAGTGGAGGTGGGTGTCTTTTTTTCCCACTTCCCTGCCAGCATTTATTATTGGTTGATTTCTTGATAATAGCCATTCCATTCTTTTTGGAGTGAGACAGAATCTCAGCATTGTTTTAATTTGCATCTCTTGAATGGCCAATGATGTTGGACATTTTTTCATATATTTATTTGCTGTTTCTACTTCTTCATCTGAGAAGTGTATATTCATCTCAGATGCCCATTTTTGGATTGGGTCTTTAAATTTGTGGGGGTCTGATTATTTTTCAATTCTTTATATGTTCTAGATATTAGCCTTGGTCTGAGGAACAACAGGCTAAAAGTTTTTCCCACTCTGTGGGTTGTCTTTTTACTCTGTTGGTGATTTCTTTTGCTGTGAAAAAGCTTTTTAATAAGATGAGATCCCCGTAGTTGATTCTTTGTACTACTTCCCATGCAGTTGGTATTTTGTTCATAAAGTCTTTGCCTACAACTATGTCTTCAAGAGTTCTACCTATTTTGTCTTCTAGCAGATCTAGTGTTTCTGTTTTAATATTTGGATCTTGGGTCCGTTTTGATTTTATTTTAGTGCATGGTGATAGACATGGGTCTAGTTTTAGTCTTAGGCACATGGAAAGCCAGTTTTTCCAGCACCATTTATTAAAGAGGCTATTTTTTATCCAGGGAAGGTGTTTGACTCCTTTGTCAAAGATAAGGTGGCTGACTCTGTTTAGTTTTGTTTCTGCATCTTCTAATCTGTTCCATTGATCCTCAGCTGTTTTATTTTGTTTTGTTTTGCCAGTACCATGCTGTTTTTATCACAGTAGCTCTGTAGTACAATTTCAAGTCAGGGATTTTGATGCCCTCTGCCTTGCCTTTGTTGCCTAGAATAGTTTTTGCTATTCTTGGTCTCTTCTTGCTCCAAATGAATTTTAGGATTGTTTTCTCTAGTTCTGTGAGATATGCTGTTGTAGTTTTATTCAGATTGCTTTAAATCTGTATAACAAGTTTGGAAATATGTTCCTTTTCACTATGTTGTTTCTTCCTATCAAAGAACAAGGGATATCTTTTCATTTTCTGATATCCTCTTCAATGTCCTTTTTCAGAGTACTGTAGTTTTCAATGTAAAGGTCTTTTACTTCCTTTGTTAGATTGATTCCTAAGTTTTCCATTTTTTTCAATGCTATTGTGAAAGGTGTTGTTTCCCTAATTTCTCTCTCAGTGAGTTTGCTATTTGTGTACAGGAATGTTATTGATTTTTTGGTGTTGACTTTGTATCCAGCTATGCTACTGAGTTAGATTATTAGATCTATGAGTCTTGTGGTGGAGTTTTTGGGATCTTCTATGTAGAGTATCATGTCATCAGCATGATAAATATAAATATAATGATAATTTAACTTCTTCCTTTCTTATCTTTATTTCTTTTTCTTGTCTAATTGCTCTGCTTAACATTTACAGAACTATATTGAACAGGAGTAGTGATAGAGGACATCCTTGTCTTGTTCCTGACTTTAGAGTGAAAGCTTTCAGTTTTTGGCCATTTAGGATGACGTTGGCTGTTGGTTTGTCATAGATGACTTTTATCAGGTTGAGATAAAGACCATCTATTCCAATTTTCTATAGGGATTTTAGCATTAATGGGTGTTGGACTGTGTCTAATGCTTTTGCTGCATCTATTGAGATGATCATGATTTTTGTCTTTGGCTCTTTTAATATGGTGTATTACATTTATTGATTTGTCTATGTTGAAACATCCCTGCATCCCTGGGAAGAATCCTAAATGGTCATGGGGTATAATCTTGATGATTTGCTGCATTCTCTTTGCCAATATCTTATTGAGGATTTTTGCATCTATGTTCATTAGGGAGAGTGGCCTACAGCTTTGTTTTTTGGTTGGATCTTTCTCTGGTTTTGCTTATAAGGTAATACTTGCTGCCAGGAATGACTTTGGGAGTATTGCTTCCCTTTCAATTTCATTAAAGAATTTGAGGAATAATGGCATTAGATCATCTCTAAATTTCATATAGAATTCAGCAGTGAATCCATCAGGGCATGGACTTTTCTTTGCTGGTAAGCTTTTAATTACATTTTCAATTTCATTGATTGATATTGGGTTATTTATAATTTTTATATCCTCTTGATTCAACTTTGGTAATTCATATGTATCTAGGAATCTGTCCATTTCTTCTGTTTTTTTTTTTTCCATCTTATTAGAGTAAAAGTTCTTGAAGTACATATTGATGATCTGGATTTCTGCAAGCTTTTACCCTTTTCATTCCTAATTGCATGGATTTGAGACTTTTCTTTCCTTTTTTTTTTATAAGTTTGGCTAAGGGCTTATCAATTTTATTTAATCTCTCAAAGAACAAACTCTTCAATTCAACAATTCTTTGTATTGTTTTCTTAATTTCAATTGCGTTAATTTCTGCTCTGATCTTTATAATTTCCTCCCTCATACAAGCTTTGGGCTTGACTTGTTCTTTTTTTAGAATTTTGAGGTGCAATGTCAGGTTGTTTATTTGAGCTCATTCTATTTTCCTGATATGAGAATTCACTGCTATAAATTTCCCTCTTAAGACTGTTTTCATTGCATCCCATAAGCTCTGGTATGTTATATCAGCATTGTCATTTAATTGTAGATACTGTTTAATTTATTCTTAATTTTATTTGTGACCCATTGGTTGTTCCAGAGAGTGTTATTTAATTTCCATGTGTTTATGGAGTTTTTGTGGTTTCTTTTGTCATTGATTTCCAATTTCATTGCACTGTGGTCTAATAATATGCATGGGATAATTTCAGTTCCTTTGCATTTACTTAAGCATGTTCTATGGGCTAGTATATGGTCTATTTTAGAGAACATCCTATGCACATCTGAGATGAATGTGCATTCTGATGTTGTGGGGTGGAACACTCTGTAGACATCTACTACAAGTTTAGTTCAACTCTGATATTTCTTTGTTGATTTTTTTGTCTGGTTGATCTATCTACTTGTGACACTGGGGTATTAAGGTCCCCCATTACAATTGTGTTAATGTTTATTTGAGTTTTCATGTCCATTCATACTTATTTTATATAGTTGGGTGTACCTGTATTTGGTGCATATATATTTATGATTGTTATCTCTTCATCCTGCAGTTTTCCCTTAACAATTATGTATCACCTTCTCTGTCTCTTTTGATCAGTCTTGGCTTGAAGTTCACTTTGTCTGCAAGTAGAATAGCTACCCTTGCTTTTTTCCAGGGTTCTGTCTCATGAAGTAGTATTTTCTGTCCTTTGACTTTTAGTCTATGAATTTCTTTTTGAGTTAAATGTGTTTCTTAAATACAGCATATTGTTGGATCTTGTTTCTTGATCCATTCTGCCAGTCTGTTTATTTTGATTGATGAATTTAGACCATTTACATTGATAGTTATAAGTGCTATGCATTGATTTTTCTTTGTCATTTTATTTTCCTTTTGTTGGTTCTGTCTTTCCTTTTTGTTTAATTGCTTGTTTTGCCTGGTGGACTCTTTCTATTGGCATTTATGTGACAGCAGTCTTCCTTATCTCTTTCTAAAATATCCTTCAGAATATTTTGGAGGACTGATTTGGTGGTCATGAATTTCTTCAGTTATTCTTTGTCATGGAAGTATCTTATTTCACCATTGATATTGAAAGATAGCTTTTTAGGGTACATCAGTCTGGGCTGGAACTTGTTTTCTTTCAGTACTTGAAATACTTCATTCCAAGCTGTCATTGACTTAAGGGTTTATGTTGAGAAGTCTGATGTGATTCTGATGGGCTTTCCTTTATAGGTGATTTGTTTCTTTTCTCTAACAGTTTTTAATATTCTGTTCTTGTGCTGAATTTCTGGAATCTTGATTATTATATGCCTTAGAGTAGATTTATTCTGGTCATGAATAATTAGAGTTCTATATACCTCACTTACCTGTATGTCTAATTCTTTTTCCATGCTTGACAAGCTTTTTGCCATTATTTCTGTGAACAGGTTTTTTATGTCATTTGTGCTGACTCCTGCTTTTTCATTGACTCCAATCAATCTTATGTTGCTCTTCTTTGCATCATCTTGCAGCTGTTGGATTGTTCTTTCATGGTCCCTTGCTAATTTTAAGACATCTTTCTTTTCATGATCACTAACCACAATCTTGTCTTCTAAGTGTGATATTGTCTTCACTTTTGTTCAGTTGATTTTGTAAACTTTCAATGGAATTTTTAATTTCCTGAATATCTGTTTGAATCTGTTTCATGGATTCCATTTCTTTCCTATGTTCTTATGTTGGGTATTCATGGTTTCTATCATTTTCCTATGCTTCTGTATTTTTTTTAATCTATGTCTACTTTAGGTTTGCTGAGCAGGTCCATCATTATGGTCATCTTCTCTTTTTTTCACCTGGGAGGTTATTTCTTTGATTTCCTATATAGCCTCATGCATTTTTTTCTCTTCTGATTGTATCATTCCAAAGAATTCAGGTGGGTAACTTCTGATTTCCTCTCTTTGTTCCCTGGATTTGTCCTGGAGGTCTGGGGTTGCATTTTGCTTCTGTGTCATGTCATTTTCTATTTTTTTATTTTATTTTGTTTTCTGTGTTGATGTTTGTAAGTTTCTTATAGTAGATAGCTTTATCACAAGTATCGAGGCTTCCCTAGGGGATGTATGTTCCTTGGAGATGTCTTCTAGGTTTAGGTGGTACTTGGTCTTTGTGTCTGCCCCAAGATCTTACCTTCCCAATTTATTATGGAGGAGATATTGATATTTATTTGGCTTAGAACCCAGTCCTTTGGTATTGGATTCTGGTGATAATTATGACCCCAGACAATCATAATGTTGTCATACAAGGAAGAAAAACTGATTACAACAGGTATGACATCCTGGCTAAAGTACTAAAATTAGCAATAACAATAGCATAAGGCGCAGCCTCAAACCTAAAAAACTGTCGTAACTATTAATTTGGTACCTTTAACCATAGGGGCAAGATCTACAGTTGTATAACAAAATCCAACATTATTCAGGAGCTTGTATACAAAGAGTTTCCCCTTAGTAATTTTACCCTGTGGTGGGGAAATTTAAGAGGGATAGGGGACAAAACAGAAAGCTAAGTGAAGAGAAACATAGAATCAAGACTGGAGGACAAAGGATGATAATCCAGGCTTTGAGAAACTGGAAAAGGGGGCAGGAGAGAAAGAATGGAGGAGAAACCAAAAGATTATTGAAGCAGACCAGAAAGACTAGAGAGACATGTTCGTGCCCATGTAAATGTAACATCAAGAGAGACAGTTGAGTAAAGAGAGAAAGAAGATGAATAAGTCAGAACGAGAATAAAGGTAAAGACCTAAACAACCTAGAAAACAAGCAAATGAAAAACCTGCTGTCCTGTGTCTTTCTCCTCGTTGCTGTGGTGCCTCAGACAGACACAGCCCGGTGTTGCTGCCAGTGTGGAGAGCGGGCTCCTCCTGGTCAGACCACCTTCTCTGCTCTTCCGCTGCTCTCTGTCCTCTCGCGCTGCTTGTTGCAGGGCGGGTGGGATGGGGTGCTGCGGGCTGTCCCTCTGCTCCTGCCATCGCTGCGGAGACACCCAGTCCCGCTTTGATCTCCTCTGCTGGGGGTGTGGGGGGAGAGCCAACCTCACTGGTTGCAGGGCAGGAGAGATTGTGTTGTTCCACTCGCTATCTGCGCTGCCACTGCCATTGTCGTGCCCTTGCCATGCTGCTGTGATCCCTCGCCTTACTGGCTCCCTGTTTCTGCCACTGTCTTGGAGGGAACCCAAAGCTGCTCAGTCTACTTCAATCTCATCTCCCACAGCGAGAGCGCCATGGCTGTTTAAATCCCACATGTCTGCATCTCTCTCACTGACCGCAGGGCAAGAAGGGTCATGGACCCTTCTGCTGTGGTCCCTAACCATGTTGACGTTAGGGGTTGCAGTTAACTAGGGCACACTACAAAAAAAATAAATAAATAAAACAGAAAGCTGGCAGGCCCTTGGGAAGGGAGCAGTTCCTGTGAAATTTGCTGCCAGCCTTCTGTGTCCTCTGTGTAAAGGAAGGTACAAGAGGCAAGAGGCCTTGTATCCCAAATCTGTCCAATTTGGCTTGAGTTAGCCACACTTTTGCAGTCCATCCATTTCTTGGAGGCTTCACAGTATGGCAAATCTTGTTTGGCATGCAGGCACTAGGGCCATTGGCAGCCCTGAAGGATGGCATTGCTGTTTTGTAAAATCCTTTGTATATGTTTTGTTTGATCTACAGGTCTCTTATTTCAGATTGATTTGGGCATCAGGATATATGTCCCTCCCTTTCCTCCTATTACCTATATTTTTAGTTGATTTTTTCTGAGTAGCTCCAATGTGGCTCCTCCTCTATTCAGCCATGTTGAATCCTTCTAACTTTTTAACACAGTCTACTGTAACTCTGTATAAAGTGGGCATTTTGCCTCTACAGTTCCATTCCTTGATCCTCTTCCCTTTGCCACATACATGTTCAAGTCACATGATCCAGTCACAGTTCCTCAAATACATCACAGGTTTGGGTGCTTCCAGGCTTCCCAAACATGCTACTCCTTCCACAAGGACTGTTTTTTTCAAACCCTTTATGTGTTGACTACCTACTTGTCATTCAAAATTGAAGTTCAAAGTGATCCCTCAGGAAAGCCATGTCTGATTCCTCTATGCTAGCCTTATTGCTTTGGTTACTTTCTCACCACCAATACCCAACACCCACAGTTTCTTGCCTCACAATTTGTAGAGGTTTCAGCCCATAGTTGGCTGGATCCAAGGCACAGCAGCAGAGCAGAGGGGCATTGCAGAGGCAAAAGAGCTCATGGCATGGCACACAGGAAGCAGAGAGGGATTGAGGGTGGAGGAGGGGTACATACCCTTCCAGGCCACACCCACAATGACCCACCTCTTCCCACCAGGCTTCACCTCCCAACATCACCCCCAGCTATAAATCCATCAGTGGACCAATCCAGTGAGCTATATCACATACCCATGATCCAGTCACCTCCCAAGAGTCCCACCTATGAGCTCATGAGACTTTGGGGGGAAATCCAGATATAACCTGTAACATTGTTTGGAGTTGCTCCCTGTGCTTGGAGCTAGCATGGCACTTGTCACTTGGTGCTGTAATTATTTATGTGTGGATCTCTATTAGACCATGGAATGATTGATAGGATGCAGTGTGATGTCTTCTCTGTAATTCTATAGCTTAGGATATGCTTATGTGTTACATGAAACAAGAAAACACAAGTTTGGGGTTGAGAAATAGCCTGGCTCCTCTTTCCAAACCCCCTAATATCTCTGAGCCTCAGTTTCATGCTCTTCCTTCCCTGGCTACTTCTCCTCTTCAGGTCTCAGCCTGCATGTCATTGGCTCCAAAGAATCTCCCTGGATCCCTCAAGACAAGGTTAGGGGCCACTCTGATGCACTCCCGCAGCATCTTATGCTGCCCCTGTCTGCTTGTGAAGGAATCAATTCTGTCTTGCTCTCTTCTGTATCCTCAGCACCTAGGGCACACAATGGAAGGTCAATAAATATGATTGGATTAATAAACTGTAAACTGCAGGGTACCAAACAAAAGATGTTATCTAAGATAATTTTTGTTCTAACCTTCTAACCTTCTGTCAAACAGATAAAACCTTTTATTTTTACAGTGATCAGAGAAATTAAATGACGATTGCTACCTTTGAAAACTGTTCTCAATGCCATGGTCTCAGCCATTATTGAAACAATAACACATTCAGTCAGGTTTTTGGCCAAAAACAGGGCACAATGAGGCAGGAACATGGAAAAATAAATAAATAAATAAATAAACAGTAATGTAGGAGTGATGCTATAGAGAGAAGAGTTACTAACAGCAACTTTGTATCCTTCATCTGTACCAAGGACCATTCATCCTCATGACCTAATGCCAACCCACAGCAGGCAACAAAACCTTCTAGCATCTCAGTCAGGAGAAACTAAACATGGCCTGGTTTCACCTTATCTACTCTCCCTACTCCTGCTACAAGTGGCAGGGCAAGCCCACAGGACAGCACTTCCACCCACAGCGAGCCCTCTTTGGACTCGGGCCCTTGTCCTGCCATTGGTGAACTAGAGAACCACAAGAGTCCCGCTCCACAGGCATTCCTACCAACACCCCAGAGCCAACCTCCCTGACCATCCCAACTTCAGTCTCTTCACTTATCACTTCCCGGAGAGCTCTGTAGCTTGTCTGTCTCATCTACTTTTTCTCTCGCAGCACATTCTGTGTTAGTATACACAGAGAACTCAATTAGAATCACCGGCAGTGCCATCTTGTCTTTCCTTTTCCTATAATAAATTTTCTCCTTCCCTGGAAAGTCATTTTCTGTGTCCACCAACTACCACCAGGGCTTCGTGCCCATTATCCTTCAGCATACAACTCTGTATCCGAGTAATTTTATATCTAAAGAAGACATGGATCATTAAGCCTTTGTCAAGCAGTTTTCTTAAATTATTCACTAAGAATCATTCTCAAGCCAGAACTCAAAACTTTCAAATGGCCAGACAAGATTAACACATTGCTTTGGGGACAATTACTTGGATCCTAGAGCTTCCCTACTTCTTTTTATTATTGTCATAGTCTTTTAATTTCCTATGCTTGTGAAGAAACATCTCATTGTAGAAAAAGCTTTAAAGTATAACACAAGTCTCATGTGAAAAGAGATGATGTTAAAACTCAGGGGGCTTAGGGAATGACGGAAAAGTAGGCAAGAGGAAGGCTGGAAATTGCTTCTATGGAGACTCATGTGAGTCCTGAGGAGAAAGTAGCTACAGACAGAAGGGAAAGAGCTATTTTTTCTGAAATACTGTGAGACGTGGGGGCGCAGAGAGGGTCATGCAAATGATGGGATTAATAATACCTCTGACTTCTGCTTATTCTAGTGGTCAGTATGGCATGTAGAGTTAGAGACACTTAAAAATGACTGGTTATCAGACAACTGTGGTAGGTCACTGAAAAAGTCTGGAGCAGGAATAAAGAAAATTGTGAGCACTAGGTGGTAGCTGACAGGATTTGTTAATAAGAACCCATAAAAGAATCTCTAGAAACTCCTGAAAATCACTGGGAGAGAATTTCCTTCTAATAATGGATGGGGCCCAGAACCAGGATACTAAGGTTTATTAATACTCAATATGACTCTGAAATCAAGTGTGGCTTCTGTGAACAGAGCTTATAGTTTGGAGGATCTAGTCCAAGGTTACTAATTCCAACATGGTGCCATCTGCAAGGGAAAATCACAATTCATGAAACGGACCCAGGAGAGCATCTGTGTCACCGCTACGTAGCCACTGGCAGGGACAAGTCTCAAAATATGTACCAGTTTCCCAGGGTTGGGCTGGTCCCACACAAGAAAGGAAAGAATTGCTGAAGTTCATTGCTTCACTTCCTCTGGGCAATCACTGGCCAGGCTTGGTATGCTAAACTTGGAGTAGAATCTTCACAAACTTGTGCGAACAGCCAGCCTTAGGTGGGAGAACTGTCAGATGAAGAGAAGCCAGAAACTAATTTCATTAAATTATTTTTATGTGGAATTTTTCCTGAACTTGGAAAAAAAAAAAAAAACAGTGATAGCAAATGCATTTCAATCAATCAAAATCCACTTCCCTGTTCCATCTCTTTAGGTAGAATCCTTTTGTAAAAGGCAAAAAGGAAAGCAGTGAAGCCCTAGAGAGAAACAAACCTAATAAGCATATCTGGGGACTCTGTGACTCCCAGTTCACATGGAAGATTTTGAAATTGTGTTAGTTTCACAACAGAGATGATGGCCACTATGGTCCTTCAAAATTCATTTCTTTAAACTTAACACCACTGGTATTAAGAGGTAGGGCCTTTGAGAGGTGATTGGATCATGAGAGTACAGCCCCCATGTGTGGAATTAGTGCCCTCATAAAAGAGAACCCAGAGAGCTGACTTCCCCTCTCACCATGTAAGGGCAGCATCTGTGAACCAGGGGATGAATGCTCACCAGACAGACTCTGCCAGGAAAATGATCTTGAACTTTAAGATTCTAGAGCTGAGGGCCAGTGAGGTGGCTCAGCGGCGTAAGCGCCTGCCTTGCAAACGCGAGGGCCCGAGTTCGACTCCCGGAACCCACATACGAAAAAGGGGCCGGTGATATCGCTCAGCGGCACGGGCGCCTGCTGGCGTGCGAGGTCTTGAGGTCGACCCCCGGTACCCACAAAAAAAAAAAAAAAAAAAAGAAAGAAAAAGATTCTAGAGCTGAGGGATAAATTTCCACCATTTGTGGGCTGTTGTTTAAATCTAGATGTCACCCAAAGCCTCATACAGTCATAGATGGGGCTTTTGGAAGGTGAATGGATTATGGGGGCAATATAGCTGACTTGCTGGTAGGAGGTGGGGTCTGGTCAGAAGAGGTGGGTCACTGGCAGCACAGCTTGGGTCTATCTCTTCCCCCCTCCTCTGTCTCTCTTTCATTCTCTCTCTCTTTCTCTATCTATCTATCTGCTTCCTGCTGCCAAACCATGAGCTCTTTCTCCTCTGCCATGCCGCCCTGCCTTGGAGCCAGCTGACTATGGACTGAAACCTCTACAAAGTATGAGCCAAAATAAACCTCCCCTCTTTTAAGTTATGGATGTCAGGTATTGTGTGTCATCGCCAAGAAAGTAACTGAAACAGTAGCCCTATTTGGAACCTGTGACACAGAAACTATAAACAATGACATGCTACTGTGGATGGTCAAATTGTATTAGAGTCTCAAGGCCTCTTTAGATCCTCACTGTCACTGTTAATCAGAGGGAGCAAATGAACAGAAGGGAAAGCACAAGACATAGAAAACTTGCTTCAGGCTTCCATGGTAGAAATTAAAGTGCACATAGCCAGCATTTGAGATTATGTTGGAACCTTTAAACCTCTTAGGCTATAGAAGGAAGGTCCCATCTGAGAACTCTATTGCAACACACACACACACACACACACACACACACACACACACACACATACACACACTATCCTGAGGGGAAAAAGCTGACCACAATTTGTCAGCTCTAACGGTCAGGATAAAATACTCTTTGATTGAAAAAATATTGAGGGAGTTTCAGAAAAATAACAAAAGTATGTTTCTTTAAATTTTTTTTACATTACGAACAAAAAATATTTAAGTCCTTAAAAATAAATGAACAATATATTGAATAAATAAAAGTGAAGATGCTCTTAACCACCACCCAGAATGGGGGCTAGAATATTACAGCTACCAGGAATCTGCCTTTTGCAGTCAACCTCAGGCCAGTTTTCTACTACAAAACCTGGAGGATGCAGCGTCTATGTCTGAGGGCTGGGTTTTCTACCTGTGTTTCCCATCAGTGAATGAGATCACAGTCCACACAGCTGCCTAATCAAGAACCTGGGTTTGGTCCCTGACTCTGCCACCTGCTTATACCTAATTAGTCATCAGTTCCTACTGACTCTCCCTCCTATGCCTCTCTCAGCTTATTTCTGTCATTCTGTCCTCTCCGAAACTACTAGAGTTCAGACAATCCCTTTCCCAGACTACTACAAGATCCTTCAGTCTTGCCCAGTCCAATCCATTCTGGACTCTGAAAAACCAAAACGATTTTTGTATATATGTCTGTGAAATTATCACTCTCCTGCTTCAAACCTCAACTCGTGATCAAGTCCTTGCTCCTTAATATGGCTTCCAAGGATCAGCATCACGAGCCCTCCTACCTGACTTTCCTTCACTCCTTTTGTCCCATCTCCTTCTTCCCATCTGGCCCCCACACATTCCAACCACAGAACACTTTCATCTATTCCACCCATGAGCCACACTCTTGCTAGTTCTTAGGCTTTCACACATGTAATCCTCTCTGCCTGGAATATCCTTTCCTGTGCATGCTCTTCATTTTGCTAGCTCCTTATAACTCATCAAGCTCTCAGCTCAACAGGCAGTAAGTTGTGTCCATCAAATCAAGTTTCATACTCTTCTCTACTCAGGTACATGGAAAAGTGTACTTCTCAGCCCTTGTGATGTAATGTGGAGCCATGTCTCTAGCTTTCACCAGTGAAATGCGGTCAGAGGGGATGTGTCCCATTTCCAGCCTGAGGAAGTCAAAGTTTCTGTTTGACTCTCACATGTCTTGCTTCTCCTGCTGTGGCAAACTCAGAAGCCTTAGGTGAAAATGTAGTAATAAGACTGAAGGAGAACCTCTGAGTGACTGCAGAAAAAAGAGTCAGCTAAGCCCATAGCAGGGTTTGCGAGAGCAAAAACAAGAGGTATTTCGTTATTCCACTAAGTTTTAGGAATATTTGTTGCCATAGCATATCCTAATGTCTTCTAATAGAGAAAACGGTGTCAAGAGCTGGGTCCTACCACAGAAAAAAACCTAATGTAATGTCTTTGGCCTACCATGTGGTGGCAAATATAAGAAAATCATTATTCAAGGCTGGAAAAATGTTAACCCACTTATAAAATGATATAATGTTTAGTGAATTTTTTCTGTGATTACTTGGAAAGAATTTCCATAATGAAGTTGTTTGGTCTGATAAAAAACACTGGAAATATAAAACTTAGTAGTATTAAGTTGCTTTTGGCTGAGTTGGCAAGAAGTTACTAAAGGAGATAAACTCAGGAAGCAATTAAACAGAAAAAGAAAAGATAGATCAAAAATTTTTGGCCTTGAAGAATTAGAAATACCAATTTCTTTTATACCCCATACAAGAATGCATTATGTGGGCCGGTGAGATGGCTCAGCGGCGTAAGCGCCTGCCTTGCAAGCGTGAGGGCCCGAGTTCGACTCCCGGATCCCACATATGGAAAAGGGGCCGGTGATATCGCTCAGTGGCATGGGTGCCTGTTGGCACGCGAGGTCCTGAGGTCAACCCCCCGGTACCCACAAAAAAAAAAAAAAAAAGAATGCATTATGTTAAGAAAGTCTTTGAGTGGCAAAGGTACATTAAAATTCAGTCCTGTGTAAGGTACTAGGAGTGGATCTTTTCCACAGATTACCAACAGCCTTTCCTAGATATTCAGAATCTTTTCCTTTAAGAGAGTTTGGGAGATGAAAGGAAAAGAACAGATGTGAAAACTATGTCATGGAGAACTGTGGCCACATGCAGACCCAAGGAATAAATCAGGATTAAATCAGTATGATTCAGGAAGAATTCGACTATCAGAGAAAACAACAATCAAGTATTGACTATTCAAGACTTTAGGTGACACTCAGGTGCCCCATCTTATATGAGTGACATTTGTGCAAAACTGAAGAAGGATATACAATTCAGAGTTAATTCAGATATATCATAAAGGGAAAGGGAAGAGGAAATAAGTTTCAACAAGGTAAGAACTAGGAGGCACAAGCCGTGGTAAAAGAGGGAGCAAGATTAGGGTCTTGGGCCGGTGAGATGGCTCAGTGGTGTAAGAGCCTGCCTGGCAAGCGCGAGGGCCCGAGTTCAACTCCCGGAACCCACATACACAAAAAGGGCCGGTGATATCGCTCAGCAGCACGGGCGCCTGCTGGCACGCGATGTCCTGAGGTCAACCCCTGGTACCCCCCCCAAAAAAAATGATTAGGGTCTTATCAAAGCCTCCTTGTCTCTAGGTCAGGGCTTCTCAGTCTCAGTACTTTGATGTTTTGGATCTGGTAATTTTTTTGTAATGGGGACTTCCACATACTAGATACCAGTAATATCGTTACCCAGTCATGACAATCAAAATGTTTCCAGACATTGTCAAATGTCCCTTAGGGGGTGAAATTACCTCTGGTTAAAAATAATTGGCCCAGGTTAAGGGAACCCCAGAAGGCCTGCCCAGTAAGATTTCTGAATTGCCATGGACTAGTGACTGTTAGTCATTGGCTATTCATCTCCTTTCTAAATGAGAATACTTACTGTGATTTTTCTTGTTCTATTATACAATCATATATTGAAAGGAGAGGTACTTGTCTCTTTAGTCTATATGTCTGTAGACCAAGGGAATTCACATTCATGCCTGATTTATTCAGAGATTCTGGGCTTTGAGTTTGATGCTAGCACTGCCTAGGATACTGAACTTACTCATGTGCAGTAAGTTCTATGTGTGGAAGAAAGACAGAAATAGTGACCAGGAGACAGGCTGTGGCAGAGACAAAGCTATGCAGCCAAATTTTATTTCACTTCCCTCCTTCTTCAGCATATAGAAATTACCTTTCCCACCCCCATTGCTGCTCAGTGGAGCCATGAGACTAGTTTTGACAAAGGAATTGTAATTAAATACAAGAAATAAACTTACTGATTAAGCACCTGGGATGTGGTGGCTTTTTGTTACTTTAGCATGGCCTGGCCATCCAAGATGTCACTTCCACTGTGATACCAACCCTGACTCTCCAGCTCTGGGCCAGCTCCCCTTTTTATGCATTTCCCACTTTCCCTAACTGAGCATTTATCAAACTATATTGTGTTTACCTTTCTGAATGTCTCTCATGTTGGAAACAGAAACCATAATTCTGTACCATATGCATAGCAGGGTCTGACACTGAAATATCTGTTGAATGAACAGTTGATGATTAGGTTGTTACAGCAGGAATTCCCTGAACAGATCACAAAGAGGGGGGTCAGCTATTGTGACTGCTCATGTCCCATGGAAGTAGCAGGAAGGAAAAATGCCATGATTAGGTAAACACGAACCCCATTAAAGGCTGTGGCTGATGACAGACATTTAATTATGTTCTGTTAATCATAGTAGTCATTATACCAGAACATAGGAAAAAGTAGAAAATAAAATAACTCCCAACTCATCTTCATCCCAAGCATTGCCACAGAAAATTCCGTGAGCTGAGCTCAGACAGATTTAACTTTGATGACCTTTCCGTTTCTGAGATGTGAAGGAGAGATTGAAAGAAAGTGCTTGGGGCTGTAGCAAGACAATTTTCTTCAGAAGAATGTGATATAGGTGTGCACAAGACAACCTGCACACCAGAAAGCTAAATGACTCACCAGCTTCTGAGGAAAGATCTGTTGACAATTAATGATCTGAGGAATCATATTAAAGAACTGACGTTTAACTGGATCATTACCAAACCCACACACCATATGCTTTCCTGATTGTGGTTGTGAGAAAAAGAAGTCTGGAAACATTTGAATGTGTGGTGTACCATACTCCTAATTATCTGACTAATATTGGTGATCGCATAGCACCCTGTGGACAAAATGTATTGGATTATTTGATAGGAAACCAGAAATTCACTATGTTGCTATTTCAGAGTAGATATACTAGATGCATATGGCACTTTAAAATTAGGGTAAAAAGCAGCCTTTGTTCACCTGGGAAGTTTTATTCATTTTGGAAGATGCCTCAAAATATTTTCAGAGCCCCTCTTAATTTTGATACTTAATGATAAAAAAGGTAGATGAAAAGCAAATAACTACTTGAAGATTCTCACATGCATAAAAATACATTAGAGAGGCAAAAGTCCTAAGTCACCTGGATGAAACTTCTTTGAAATCATCCTTGATGTATCTAGGCTTTATAAAAATATTACGTATATTCCAGGTAAGGTAACTACTGGTCCAGGAAAGATTTCCACTATTACCTTCTTGCCAGGACACAACACTGATTAAGAATTAAAGACCTGTGTCAAGTACTACAGGAAAATTAAAGAATTCTGTGGAATTTTAACTTTAAGGAAATTTATGAAGCAGTACTTCAATACCACAAAGTTCTTTTTACTTTAAACTTTCAGAACTTGATTATAGTATTTTAGGATATCCATGGTTGTGTTGTAGCTGATTATTGACTTTTGAACTTCTTTACTGAATATTCATTTTCTTCTTTAGATTTGGCAAGTTTTCTATGATTATCTGTTTGAATAAGCTCACTACTTCTTTGTAATTTTCAAATCTTTGTTTATCTCTAATCATCTTATTATTTGCTCTTTTAATGTTGTCTTAAAATTCCTATAAGTTTATTCATTCTTCTTCAAATGTTTTCTCCTCTGTGTGCTATATTTTCAAATAGCCTAACTTTGAGCTACTTGAAATTCTTCTGTTTGATTTATTCTGCTAGTGGATGCCTTCTATTGCATTTTAAATTTTGCTTAGTGTATTTTGTTAGCTCAATAATTTGAATTTTTAAATTACTTCCATCTCTTTAAGTTTCTAAGAGTACCTAGTCATTTATGTGTTTTGTTCAACCTTACTAACTTTCCTTAAGGCAGCTGCTGGGACAGGTCTAAAAGACATATCTGTGAGCACTGTCCTAGGGACAGTTGTGATGCCTTAAATTGGGGCAGGGCCAATGGTGATAGTTTCCTGGCTGCCAAGTCTCCTGCTAAGTGGCATTATACACGAGTCCCATGGCCAACCCTTATGGGCCTGCACAGTCTTGGGGAAAGACTTGAGCCCCAGGTCTACTCTAAGACTGGTTTATTGTTTAGGTCTACAGAGTTCCCCGAATGTCTCGTGTGTTCAAAGGTAAGGATTTTGGAAGGTGATTGGACCAGGAGGGCTCCAAACTACAGCAGATGGGATTATAATTTGATGGTATTATGGGAAGGTGGTAGAAACAGAATAGGGCCTGGTTGTAGGGAACATATCATGGGGTCATGATCTTGGGGACTACATATGGCCCTCAGCCCCTTCCTCTCTGGCTCTTTTCTTCTCTCATTACTTCCCAGCTGCCATGAGGTGAACATCTTTCCTCTGTAACACCCTTTTGTCATGATGTTTCTGCTTTGCCACTGACTAGAAGCAATGGAGCCAAGTGATCATGAACTGAAACCTCTGAAACCATCAGCCAAAATAAACATTTCCTCCTTTAAATTGTTTTTCCAGTTATTTTATCACAATGACAAAAAGTTAATGCAGTTGGTAATACTACAGAATGAAACATGAGTCCAACCCACCAGGATGCAGATCTCCACCTGCTGCCAGAGCAAGTCTAGAGGCTCCATATGGTCAAACAAGTGGGCCCAGCAGTGAGCTCCTAGGTTAGCTTTCTTGTCATGCTCCCCAGCAGGTAGAATTTTGCACCTTTTCTGCTGTCCAAGGTTGGGAGAGAGGTTGTGGCATTAGTCTCTTGGCTACTTAGTTTAATGCAACTCCAGCACCTCAGTCCGTAGGTACTGACCTAGCCATAGTGATTACGGGGCACTACCTAACACTAGGTTTCATCGCACTGCACCTGGTACTGTGTCTCAAGTCTAAGACTTGGACTTAATTCCTTCTCCTTTCCTCACGTGAGGGGCATCTCTTTATATACTGCACTGCTTAGAACTGGCAGTCTTCTTGTATTCTTCAGTGTGTATTTTCTCATTATTATACTAAAAGTAGGCACTGTGATCTCTCACCTGGTTTCATTAACTCTTGTGAACACTGTTTGTTGTGTCTGTGGTGAGACAAGTGCTGTGCAGTTTTAGCCACCATTTTCCTCTGCCTTTCCCATTAAAGTGCAAGACCATGTTAATTTAATCTATGGTTTTAGGAACTAGGACAGTGGTTAACTTTTTGGGAGGGAAGTGGTACAGGAAATTCCTAGAATTTTGATAATACTGTTTTTTATCTAGATTGCGCTTACAAAAATATGTTCACTTTCCTTAATTCACTGAGTTCTACATATGATATATGCCCTTTTATGTGTGTATATTCACTATAATGAAATTTATTTCAAAAATTAAGATAGATAACATATTTTCATTTCAAATATGTCAGCTAGACATGGTCACCAACTTTTCTTTAAAATATTCTCCAGTAATATGGATGAATTATTTAAATTGTTATAAAGGCTTAAATTATCTAAAAATATCCTCCAGTAACAAAAAAGATAGAGTTTTCCTTAAGACAATGAAAGACAGCCAAAACTTCATGGAAATTTTACATCTGTAAAATCCAAAACTCCTGTGAAAGATGGCAAATAGTGTATATAGTTTTTTAGCATTTATTCTTAAAATGCAAGGATATATACATATTTGTTCAAGCTAACCTTATACTGCAAAGGCTATAGAAAACAGTCATAAAAACCCAAAACTCTACTCACAGGCATTTCCTGAGGAAACAACTACAGAATGAATTTCTTTCAAACAAACAAATAAACAACAACAACAACAAAAAACATTTAAAAAGAATGATGGTGAACATTGAAAATATTTCATTTGTAGACAAAATAAATGTGCAGATAAGTGTAAAAGAGTATTAACTAAATGTTAAATATTCCATCAAATTAGAAATGATACAACTTTTATCATTGGGTAAGGGAATAAATTTAAAAGGGAAAAATATTACTAGGTTGAACCATATAAAGTTAATCAGCCATTTTGACCTACAAAAACAATACTCAGTATGACATATTTTAACCAGAATAGGTCTTAGACTGCTAAATCAGTAATAGATAGAAGTCACAGAATATAATTTAATGTTAATAAACCAAATAATAAAAACCTATATGAACACACAGAGATTAAGAACACGATAAAAGGCACTAGTATAAAGGATTAGAACAAAGTAACCACAAATCTTTCTGAACAACAAAATATTTTTAAAGCAAACAGATGACAAATATAACCTGTATACTGTTATGGTTTGGGTCTAGATGTCCCCCCAAAGGCTCGTGTGGTCATAGTTGGGGCTTTTTAATAGGTGGCTGAATCTAGAGTGCGTGATGCTGGGATTAAGGACGTGTGATTACTAAATCAGTCCACTGATTGGTTTGGCGCTGCTCTAGTCTCAGCAGCCTGGATACAATAGAAGGGAAACAAAGAGGCTCGTCTTGTCCCTTGCTTGTTTTGCTACCTTCTGCCCACCATAAACTGTTTCTCCTCTGCAATGTTTGTCTGCCACGCCACCCTGCCTTGGAGCCGCCAATTATGGATTGAAATCTCTACAAACTGTGAGCCAAATAAACCTTCCCTCCTTTAACTTTGTAGGGTACTTTGTCCCAGCACCAAAAAAAAGTAACTAAGACATATACATTTAAACCTAAATACAGAAAAGAAATACACTCAGGAATATAAAATAAAATAATACCACAGACTTGAGACATATCAGTCTTATAATTAAATACAAATAGGTTGAACTCACCTTAAAATTATTTTTACATATAGCGAATTATTTTCCCAGAGAAATCCAATTCTATGCTATGTACTATAGGAACACATGAAATAAAGCCATTCAGAAAAAAAATCTATAATTTAGCTTGAGACATGGGAACAACTATACTGTAATGAAATAAAGATCCTGATAGCAAACAAGTCCAAAGTCAGTGACATGACAATCAGTACAGCATCCTTGATTGGATCTGGATCAAAAAGGAAAAATAAACAGCTGAAAGACATATTTAGGGTGATTGGAAAAAATTGAATAGAATGTGGACTATTTATTAGATAATAAATAATATGTTATCAATGTTAAATTCCTTGAATGTGACAGCAATGTTTTAATTGTGTAAGAAAAAATCTTTCACCATAAGATCTTAACTATGGCCATACATCACAAGCACTTGGAGAGATTTTTGTAACAAAAATTTTGACCCTCCTTTTAACCTCCCAGTTTCTGATTCAGTATGGGTGGTCTCCATAATTTCATAAACTGGACCACATATTATCCCCTCGGAGCAAAGGATCTTGTGTACATCAAAGCAAAGGAAAGCCCTCCGCCAGCAACCACAGCCAAAAGCAGTGCTATTGGCAGAGTGGTTATTTTTTACTTCCATTCTCTTTTTCCTTCTTTATAATTTAAAAAATTATCACAAACTACTTTGGTAATGAAAGAAATAGGTAAATTTAATAATTAAAAGTCTTTCCGGGTCATCGTAGAGAGGTACATCTGAATCAGAGAAGCCTAATCAGCATTCTTCCAGGTCAAAAACTGGTGCCCAGAATGAATAGATGTGTAAGCAGCACCTTTTCACAGCTGTTGCTGAGTGAGAACTGATGCTATTTGAAAGGTTTCAGTGTCTTCCCAAATCCTAGTGTGGTGCCTTTTATGCTGAGGAATGAATGAATTTCACAGCAATGCCTTTTAAATAGCTGCATTTGCAGAACTTAATGGCAAAGTTCAAAAATATCTAGCCATCCTTAGGGGTCTCTATAATATCTGAGACCTAGCAAGAGAAGAGGAAGGAGATGGCTCCAGGTGAGGAGGTTAGCCACTGCCCTGTGACACTAATTACCCAAAACACACCTGCCCCCAAGACCTCAGAAGAGGGGAAGCCACAATCCCAGGTTGGCTTGTATGCCACCTCTGGGAGCCAAAATAAATGACCAAGCAAACAATTATCATGAATAAAGTCAATTTTGTACAGAGGGATTTTGTAACATGATGATTTCTGTCATTTTCCAGGACAGGTTAGTTTTCACAAGTTAAATGGATCATTTCAGCCGTATTACTTTTAGAATACATTTATTCAGGATGGATGCCCATTTTGCCAATATTAGAGAACTTTGCTTTTAATTATTTTTCCTTGTATTAAATGAAAGTTAATTCATCATAGATGATTTAGAAAATGCTGCAAAGTAGTGAAAAGAAAATCTTAAACTATTACACAACTCTGTTATCACTGCTAATTTTTTGATGGGCCTATATCATAGGAACTAATTTTTAAGAATTAGCATCAAATTATAGACACTGGTGTCCTGTCACTTTCAAATATCTATTATAAGATGTTTCCCACATCATTAAAGTAATGTTACAAATACAATGACTGGACCACATTCCATTATACAGACATGCCATGAATTATCTAACTCCAAGCACCTATTATTGAACATCTGATTTCTTTTCATTATTTGATATGTAAAGCTGCAGAGAACTTCCTAAACAAAAATCCCTATGCATATTTCTGATTTTTTTTTTTTAGGATAAAAACCTAGAAGTAAAATAACTGGCTCAAAGGGGTAAGTATTGTTTTAAGGCTTCTAATACCTAATGTCAAATTGTTCTCCAGAGAGTTTATATCAATTTACACCTGTACTAACAAGGATTTGATGCCAAGGCCCTAGATATAAAGAATGTTCATGTGCCTAAGGTGCCAAATTTACATTTGTTATTCAGTAATGGGAGGCAACAGATGACTGGTTCAGCACTTGAGAATCTTGTTTTCCAGCCATCAATCTCTTTGTATCAGGAGACTAGATATGAAGAGACAAGAGTAAAAATCAAATATTTAAAATCAATCCGCATAAATTGCACTTGCATTTTTCTGTCATCTTTTAAGTCTCTGTGTTCAATTGCCTTTTTCTTCTTGAAGTTTTAATTAGAAGTCTTATTTCTTTGCAAATTCAATTATATTTTAAAACAGAATCATCTTTTTGCATAAATTTTTAAAATTCTATTGTCCTCAGGAATAATCATTATTGGGTTAATAAATTTTAATTCTAACAAAGATCTAATTGAATTTATTTAATATCCTCTTTTTTGTAGAGATAAATGCTTATCTTTCTTTTAAATGTAGTGTGTGTGAAACACAGACACCTGTGTGTGTGTGCACGTGTGTGCCTGTGTGTGTGTATGGTTTTTATCTAAGAGAACATCACACTGGAGTGAAAGCAGAGTTATAACGCACATATTTATTAATTTTATCTACTCTGTATATCTTAATGAGAATATTAGTCTTTAGAGAAGAATCTCTATTTTTATTTTATTCCTCCTTTCTCTTCACTTTGTAAAGGAACATTCAGACTTTCATACTTTGCATCTTCTTCAGCCTTCATACGTGCTCTTCGTTTTAAAAAAAAGTGCTGAGATAAATACAGTAAAATACTATCAGGCCCATCCATGCTGATATCGGTTTTCATCTCAGGCGCTCACAATGCCCACTGATGTATATTCTGTTCCCATCAATGTCAATGTCAGTGGACCTAGAGCTCCTGTGCATTTGTGCATTCCCTCTCTCTCTCTCCCTCTCTCTCCTTTCTTCCCTCCTTCCCTCTTCCAAATATAGCTTCTGTTCTTGCAACTATCTTCTAAATGGCAATAAAGAGTTCAGCAAAGTATCTGTTAAATTGTGGCCAATTTCTTTCTCTAAAACTAATTCCGACAACCCCTATAGCAACTCCCTAAAGGCAGACTCCCTTTAAGAAGCAGTCTTTGCACACAGAAACTCTTCAGACAGACCCAGGCCTCTGTCCCTACTCCAGCTGAGCAGACCTGGCTGTCATCACTGCCTCCAGTTTGCAGGGTCCTCACAGCTCAGAATATGCACAGTATGTAGGAGAAGGGGCACATGGAAAGAGCTGGAGTAAAATCAATGCTACTTGCTCCCAGAAAACAGGAGAGGAATAACATCCGCATGAAGTTATAGCCACAATAGTCATGTTGTAAAAGTCAACGAAAGTGAGTATACATAAAGTAGGTAAGACAGTGCCTAGCACAGAGTAAACACTATTTAAGGCCCTACAGCCCTCTTCTTCCTCCCCTGCGTGTTACTATTACTAATATTTATTGCTGTTTTGTATTGAGAAGGCGTTATTTGATGATTTCTGTTCTGTTGCTGTCCCCTCACCTCATATTGCCTTCCTAAAATGAACCATTTTCAAGCAACCCTACGCAGTGTGATACATTTGTATTGATCATCCACCCTGGGCAAAGTGCTGCATGGAAGGGGTGCAGGAAATGAATGGTTGAGCAATACAGTTCCTGCCCTCTGGGAACTACAACTTAATTTGAAAGAGACATAATGCACAGCAGACAGTTTGCTTTATGAAAGAATGACTAAGAAAGGAAGCCAGTGACTAAAGGTAACCCATCAGCACTGTGGAGGTAATGCCTCCACACAGTGGTTCCAGGGGATTGGGCTTTATTCCTCCTTCCCCTACCCTTCCCTTTCCCTGCAACTCTGATAGGTTTTTCTCCTCATCCAAGATGCTTCAGAATTTAAGGGCAGCCATATGTAAGTGAGCGGAGTAGCTCTGTTGGAGGACTGGGCTGAGAACACACGATAGGGTAGGGATTCACCTGGCATGCTGGCTACTGCTGGGAGATCAGTGTGGGGACACAGAAGGAGACCTAAAGCAAAGGAGTGTAAGTAGAACACAGACTTGGAGATCTGAGAGCAGGAGCGGCCATTTACCCTGTGTTGGTGAACCAGAGAGATTCCCTAATACCCAAAAGGCCTATAAGTAGCAGAAAGGACAAGTTGAGTATCCCTGTTCCTGGACTGGAAAAAGAGAAGCCTTCCTGAAGGTATCATAGCAGAGCTCTGATAGTCTGCCAGTGTCTGTGATACAGGTATGAGGGGAGAGGGAAGGGCCTAGCCCTAACCCCAACCTACCCATTTCTTTCTGCACCTTTGATATGATGTGAATACAGTTTTTCCTTTCTGAAACTCACATTAAAATTTAATTCCCACTATGAGATATTTAGAAGTGGAATCAGATGGAGCCTTTACAAGGTGATTAGGAGTCTGCTTCTATGAATGGAATAATGCATCCATGGAGTTCATGGATTAATGAGTTCACGGGTTATCTCAAGAGTAGTCCTGCTGTAAAAACCAGTTTGTCTCTTAAGAGTTAACTGTCTCTTGCCTCATGATACCCTGTTTAGGGATTCTGCCATCAAGAAAGCCATCACCAGGCATATCTATGAACTTTGGGCAAGAACTATGAACCAAAAGAAATCTCTTTTTAGAAGTATGTGTTATTTCATTAGCAATAGAAATCAAAAATAGCACTAAGCCTACGGGACCTGAGCCCTGGTGACCTAATGAAGAAAGTAAATGTATTATCTTAATAATTGTGAATTATATAACAACGAAGAAGGGAGTGAAGATGTTTCTTCTACATATTGATTTCATTTCTTTTGGATATATACTTCACTGTGGGACTGTAGAACATGTAGTTATATTCTTAAATTTTGAGAGCCCTCCATATTATTTTCCATGATGGCCACTAATTTACATTCTCACCACTCGGGTATAACCTTATACAACTCTTGAGATAAGTAGTAGGTTGGGGTTAGAGTTAGGCCCTTCCTTCTCCCCTCAAACCTGTATCACAGACACTGGCAAACTATCAGAGTTCTGCTGTTTGCTTTCTTTTTCTTCCTTTTGTTTTCTTGTTAATCATGTATATTTGTAGAGTACAATATAAGGTTTTTATACATTATGAAATAATTAAATCAAGTTAATTAACGTACCTATCACCTCACATATTTATCATCTATTTACGGTGAGAACATTTAATATCTACTTTCTTAACAATTTTCAACTTTGCAGAACATTATTGTTAACTATAGTCATTATGTTGTACAATAGATATCCAGAACTCATTACACCTATATGAATGAAACTTTGTATCCTTTGACCAATCCCAACCCACCCCACTGCACTCCAAGCCCTGGTAAATACCATACTACTGTCTACTTTTATGAGTTTGACTTTTTTATATTTACCTATGTGAGGTTATGCAGCCTAAGCAATGGCAGTTAGTAGTCAAGGAAGATAAAGATGGACAACCAGAAAACCTGCTTAAGAAAGTGGCTGAAAAAGTTAGATGAACATATGAATAAATCATAATAAATGCCCTAAAGGTGATCAAGTACAGAAAAATATGATATTCAGAAACTAAACAAAAATATTGTGACTAAAATATTCAGAAGCTATATTAGCTTTATCATTGTTGAGGCCAAATATCTGACACATAAAACTTAAATGAGGAGAGATATATTTGGCTTATGGTTTTAGAGGCTTCAGTCCACAGTCAGCTGGATCAAAAGCAGAAACATGGTGGAAGGGCCTTGCAGAGAAAAGCTATTCTACCCATGGCACACAGGAAGCATAGAGAGAAGTAAGGAGTTGGGGATAAAAACATACCCTTACAGATCCTGTTATGGTATAGATCTCAAATGTTCCCCAGAATTCTCTTGTGTTTGGAAGTGATGTCTGGCTGGAAGAGGTGGGTCAATGGGGTATGACCTGGAAGGGTGTATTTTTATCCTTATCTCCTCCTTTTCTCTCTGCATCCTGGCTGCCATGGGTTGAGCAACTCTCCTCTGCCATGCCTTTCCGCCATACCATTTTCCACCGTGGAGACAACTAACCACAGACTGAATACTCTAAAAACTATGAGCCAGAAATAATCCTTCCCCCAAGTTTCAGGTGTGAGATACTTTGTCCCAGTGACAGAAAAGTGACTAATACATGCCTCTAGTGATCTACCTCTTCCAATTAGGCTCCTGCTCCTAACAGCACACTCAACTATGAAGTCGTAATTCACTGATGAGTAGTGCTCCCCTTGATCTAATCAACTTCCAAAAGCCCCACTTCTGAACACATGAGACTTTGAGGGGACATTCTAGATCTAAATCATAATATTCTATTGCTGCTCCCCAGAAGGCTTATGTCCATCTCATTGTGCAAAATGCATTTAGTTCAACTCAAAGAGTCACAAAAGTCTTAACAGTTCCAGTATTGCCCCAAAGTCTAAGACCAAAGGTTCCTCTGAGACTTAAGGCAAACTCTTAAATTATAAACCCTGGTAAAAAAATTTTTTAAAAAATTAAATACTTCCAACAAACAATGAACATTCCCATTCCAAAAGGGAAGAATAGGAGAATAGGAAGGAAATAGACCAAAGCAATACCAAAACCCAGCAGGGCAAACATTAAATTCTGTAGCTACAAATCTAGTACCTGGAGCAAGTTGTACAGACATGTAAGCTCCAGAGAGCTTGGGCAGCCCCATTCCTACAGCATTGCCAGTTGGAGCCCACATGGCCTTTGGGGCTGGTTGCACTCTCTGCTTACAGCTTTCTTCAGCAGATGTTCCACATTCCTGACATCTTCAACTTCCTGGAGTCTCCACTGAAGCTTTAGCTTCACTCTCACAGCTTTAAACATTGCCTATTCAGGAACTTCTGGAAGGGACTGTAACCCTGTCACACATTTCTTCCCAGCTTCCCAAGTCTTCTAAAATCTAGGAGGAAGACACCATGAGCCCATAACTCTTGCATTCTGCATGCCTGGAAAAAACATTAGTATAAGGCTGATCCCAAGGTCTAATACTAGATTTGGCAGTAGCCTGGCCACCATGAACTTAACTGCAGTGGCTTTTGAATACC
Source organism: Erethizon dorsatum (assembly GCA_028451465.1). Taxonomy (NCBI): domain Eukaryota; kingdom Metazoa; phylum Chordata; class Mammalia; order Rodentia; family Erethizontidae; genus Erethizon; species Erethizon dorsatum. The sequence goes on from CM051824.1 coordinate 23,602,098, forward strand.
TATAAATGCTTCCTTAGTCAGCCTGAATGGGCGGGGTATCCCAGGGCTCTCTTCTCAAAGCAAAGTCTTTCAAAAAAGGTTTACCCTTTTACAATATTGAGCCTGTGATGGGTTGGGTCTGGCCATTTCCTGAGACACCTTCAAGGCATCTTTTTTATTATCCCAATGCAACGTACTTTGGCTTGTTTTTAATACTAATCTTTTCCAAGTCCATGCTCTCTTTGGCCCCCAATTTAGATATGTTTCTTCTCTGTGCAAGCTGCAAATTTTCATGTCTCTTCCATTCTGCCTGTTGCTTTTGATACTCACTATAGATCTGACAAAAGCTAGCAGCAGTACCCATGCCATGGCCTGAATGTTGGGCTGCCTTGAAATTTCCCCCACCAAATTAATTAGTCCACTAACTTTAAATTCAATTTCACTCTAAAATGGCCAATTAGAGAAGGAGATACATTACAGAAGCTTGGAGAAGAGACACTGGATCCCGAAGGTATTCTAAAATGGGAGAGATAAACACATTCTGTGGAATGTGGAACATTAACCTGAAAGACAAATTCTCTAGATCAAACTAAATATCTGGATTGTTGAAAATGGAAGCAGAGATGCCACTGGTGTGCAGCTCCCCCCACACCCTGTACCCTAGTAACACACCATCTTGGAAGTAGTTCTAACAGCCTGAGGGATGAAGCTAGCTCTGCAGAGACCAGACTCTTGAGATAGGCTCCCTACATGTTCTCCTCACTGCCACATGGAAAAGGAAAGCCAGCAAGGGAATTAACTGTAGTTAGAGCCCCAGGGAAGCCACATACTGCAACCAGAGAAAGGGAGAGTTAACAGTACAAAACAAGCAATCACTGCCCTTCACTTTCTCAAATAGCAGGGAACACTATTTCCCTGCGGCATCCTGCCTACTGCCCACCATTCAGCCTTTAAAATGGAAGGCCTCTGCCCTTGGCAGAGAGAGGCTGAACACTGTAAGCTATGAGCAGTGTGAAACTTGCTAGCAGTGGGCCATGGATCACATACATGGAGACACAGGGTGGGGGGAAGATTGAGCAGATCAGGACCAGAGCAGGTGCTCTCCTATTATTTCCTCAAACACTAGAAATATCTGAGACAGCATGAAATTCTTCCCACTGTCCACCATCCCACACAGGCAAAGGAGGCCCTTGGCCAAGACTTGGGACTGTGCCAAATTCCATGGGTTGGAAATCAGATCTCTCAAGACAGGAACAAGAGAAGGATAAAAGTCTGACGGCAAATGGACAGAAAGCAGCACCTGGGTGAGGGGGCTTCTGGTAACATACTGGGCTGAAGACCCCTGAAGAGAAAGCACAGAGATAAGCTTGGAATTTGAACCACATGGTCAACTACTGTCACAGCTACAACCTCACTTCTTAGTACTGATATTCTGTATTAGTCAGCTTTATTGTTGCTGAGACCAAATTCCTGACACACACAACTTAAAGGAGAAGGGGGTTTATTTGGTTCACAGTTTCAGAGGGTTCAGTCCATAGTTGCTGGCTCAAATGCAGAAACATCACGGTGAAAGAAAAAATAGAAAAGCTGTTCGACTCATAGCATACAGGAAGCAGAGAGAAAAGGGAGAAGAAGGGATCAAAAACACATCCTTTCAGTTCACCCACATCTTTTGACCAGTCCCCATCTCCCATTCAACTATGAACTCATCAGTGGATTAATGTACTCACGAGTATAGAACCCTTTGATCCAATCACCTTCCAAAAGCCCCACCTATGAACAAATGAGACTTTAGGGGACATTTTATACCAAAACTATAATAATAACTATATTAAAAGAGTCAATAAATGGCTCAAAGGGTCAAGTGCAAGAAATATTTCTCAGTGCTAAGCAGAAATATATGTAAAAAAAAAAGTAGAAACCACAAGGAAATGTTAAAAAAAAAAAAGTTATAGAACTGCTTTTTTTTTTTTCTTTTTTTTTTTGTGGGTACCAGGGGTCGACCTCAGGACCTTGCGCACCAGCAGGCGCCTGTGCTGCTGAGCGATATCACCAGCCCTTTTTTTCGTATGTGGGCACAGGGGGTCGAACTCAGGACCTTGTGCCTGCTAGGCAGGTGCTTATGCTGCTGAGCCATCTCACTGGCCCTAGAACTGCTTTCAAATAAAAAAATTTAACTAGAACTCATGGTAAGGATAAAAGAAGATTATCCTTCTTTTATCACACACAGAAGGTTATAATGGAAATAAAAAGTTTCACAAATAATTCTTACCCTCCCTCTGTTGTGCACTCTGATATTTTCTATTCTTTACTATTTTATTTTATAAAATGCTACTCACCACCAAGGGGTCAGGAATAGCTTTTAAACCATTTAGAAAATGGATCCAGGAAACTGAGTATGGTGCCAATAAAAGTTCTGAAAGGAGAGAACAGAACTGATGGAAAAGAGGTTAAAAAAAAAATACTAGGAGAAATTTTACCTGAGATGAAGAAAGGATCCACCTATTCTCATGCTGGATTTAAAATAAAACATTGCCAAAACTTCCTTGAAGATAAGTCTGCTCCCAAGTACTTGTTAAAAACTTAGATTGCTGAGCTCCAGACCAAAACTACTAAATTAGAATTTTCAGAGGAACATAACATACTCTTTTAACTGGCACCTCAAGAGATTTTTATCATCTGAGAAATTTAGAAAACTCAGACTTTAATGTGTATTCAACTCACTAGAGCCTTGTTAAAATGCAGGTTCTAGCTGAGTACTTCTGAGTCTTTATGTCTCATCCAAGAATTTGCATTTCAAACTCACTCTTGGTGGTGTCAATGCTGTTGATTCAAGGACCAGGACTGAAATTATTTCTGGCTACAGTTAAAGATAAGATATTTCCCAATTCATTTTTTGATGTGTAGCACTAATATGAAAACCCGATCAATTAAGGAAAAAAATACATATACTCCAGTCTCATTTAGGAAAATAGATGTGAAAATTTTTAATAAAACTGCAAACTGAATGTAGCAACGTAACAGAGTAATGGCATAGTCTCTGATCAAGCAGAATGTATGCTAGATTGCAAGGGTGGGTCAGTATTCAGATCAGTGCTGAGAAGTCTATCTGCTTAATTATTTTGTCAGTAAATCACAATACTATAATCAACAGATCCTGAAAAGGACATTTAAAAATAAATGACAAGACATTTCTACTAATACTACAAAGTAAAAAAGCAGAGATGAACACTATTTAAGCATAAATGATTGTTCAGCAAATTTAACATCTAATATTATCCTAAATGGTAAGAACTAAAACCATCTTAAATTTAAAACCATGCAGAAATATCAGTTATCATTGTTATTTATTTTATTGTCTTAGAAGGTAAAGGAAATTCAATGAGACAAATACTAATAATGTGATTGAAAACTAAGGAGAGTCAAATTTAAAAATACCAGAATGAATAAAAATTTAGTAACATTGCTAGGATACAAACTCACATGTACACATGTATACATATACACAGAAGTCAACGATTTTTCTTTAATCTAGCTTTAAGAAGGAAAACTTTTGTAAGAGCAAAGTTATAGAACAGAAAGCTGATAGAAATCTTATAGCAGAAATCAGAAATCAGTTAGTAGCCTCTGACTATGCTCATGCTGCCTGTCACGTAGTTACACTCAGTTAGCCTTCACTGTCTGCGTCCAGCTGCTTCTCCCAGATAACACACTAGGTCAACCTGACTGCATCCAGCTGTAATGTCTGTGTTTTCCTACCCAAAAGGATATATTTGTAGTTTTCCAGCTTGCTTCAAGGACTTTGGGCCCAGAACAGACTGGCCCAGTCAAGGACACATTTAAGTCTACCCGCTCCGCCCAAGCCTCCTCCCCTCTTTCCCAGAACGTTCCCGCTTTATCACAAACAATTCCTTGTAAGTAAGCCTGCTTAGAATAAGCCTGCCTGACAACATATGATTTAATTCATGCAAAAAATCATATAATAACCTGCAATCAGCTTTGTACTTCCTGCTTACAAAAAATGTATTTAAACTGAATTCTAAACTGACTCAGGGCTGATGATTTGGACCTGGTTCCTATCAGTCCACTGGCGTTAATAAACAAGTTGCCTTCTAAACTCCTCGTTGCAGAACTTTTTCCTTTCATCCTGGTTGGATTTTTCCACAACTCTTTCATTTACAATATAAATAAAAATATAAAATACAATGAAATAAATATAATCAAAGGGTTAGATCTATTTTAACCAAAATTATTAAACTTTTGAAAGAGAGAAAACAAGACCTGAATAGAAAGGCATATAATGTGCTTGAACAAAACCTTAATATACAAAAACATCAATTTTGTCAAAATTAACAAATAAATTCCAAGCATTTGCAATTAGAATCATAATTAGAATACTAGCGCAGCTTGTTTTGTTTGGAGTTTTACAATTTGAATTTAAAATACTCAAGTTTAAACATGATATCATGAAATAAATAAAAGCATGAAATGAGTTAAACTTGCCTTGCCAGATATCAGAATTTTTATTCCTCTATTAGCCAGGATGATCAATCACATGGTGAGTAATGAATTAATCCCAAATCCTGGTGCATTAACACCATGAAAGTTCATCTCTTGCTCGTCATACACATCCATAATGACTTGGCAGAAACCTGTGTTACATAGTCATTGGGAACTAGAGGTGATAGAGACTTGTCAGCTTATAGCTACATCATCTAGAACATGCGGAATTGGCAGGGAAGAGAGAATACATGGAGAAGTCTGTCTGTCTCTGTCTTTCTTTCTTGCCCAGCTTTACCCCTCCATTTTTATGCTTCAGGCTAGAAGAGACAAACATCATTTCTACTATTAGCCTGAATTGGTCACATGGCTCTGCCTAATTGGTGATGAGGAGGGGGTTAGGCAAATTAGAGGATCATGTGAAATATCTGGCATTGCTATCAGAATAGACAAGTGCACCAGTAGGGAGACTGGAGACTATAAATATTAAATTAAAATACAACGGTACCTAGGTTCACAAACTTAATTCTTTCCATGATTCTGGTTGCAGAAGCAAATCTAACATGGAACAGATTCTGTAACCAGAATCTTAGAAAGAATTAAGTTCGTGAACCGATGTAGCACTGTATTTAATCACAAATATTTGAAAATTTAATCTATGACAGGATAGTGGTCTAATTCACTAGGAAAACGAATGGAGTTATTAAAACTAGCTAACTATATGAAAGAAAATAAGAATAAATGTCTTTTATTTACTTTAAATAATATAAAATAATGACCTGCCAATGAATTAAAGACTTCAATGTAAAAAAAATAATTAAATTAAACATTTCTAAGAAAATCAAAGGTATTGTGAAAAAGCCTAGGATTTGGGGAGACAGTTTTAAAATCAAGACTGGAAAACCCAAATGCTGCTAAAGCAAATATAACTGCATACAAATTGTGTGTGTGGCAAATACATAAATCCAGGAGAGAAATAGTATCATTAAAAAAATATTTGAAATATTCCTGACAGGAAAAGTGTTTTTAAAAAACTGAAAAAAAAAAAAAAAAACCTAGCAATCTGACAGAAAAGGGTGCAGCATGGGATACGAATAGAGAATTTACAGAAGGAAAAATCCAAATAGCAAAAGAAAGAATGAAAGAAAGAAAGAAACTTTTAAAATCAAATTCTCCAGTAGCTAGGAAAATGTAAAATGTACATTGTATAATAGCAAAGTTATGATGTTTTATAGTCACTAGTCTCAGAAAACTTAAAAGACCTGTAATACCTGTTACAAGAGAAGACATGGGAAAAGGAGTAATTTAATTGTTAGTGAAACAAAAGTGTTACTTCCTTTTCAAAAAGCAATCTGGAAATGTTAAAGTATAAATAGAAACATGCAGCATATATACATATCTGTATATGAATATTATAATATAGATAGTAATATCATTTATAATATAAATATTATTGGTAATACAAATTACACAGTAATTCCACTTGGAATCTATTCTACGGGGAGAATGTCTGGGGTTATACTTCAGAGGTATAACCTGCAGAGTATTGCCTAGCATGCATGAGGCCCTGGGTTTGATCCCTGGTACCATAACTAAAGAGAAGGGAAGGGAAGGGAAGGGAGAAAAAAAGGAAGGGAAGAGAGAAAGAAAGAAAGTAAGTTCGAAGACATAAAGAATTTATTGTAGCATTGTCTAGTGGCAAAAACTGAAAACAGTGAATTACTTTGGATATAAAAATGAATTATGGTGCATCTACACAATAGTAATAATACTGTGTAGTCATTGAAAAGAACGAGTTAAACCTATACCTTTTAATTCAGAAGCATTTGAACAAAGTGTAGAGTGAGAAAAACAAAATGTAGACGGCAAAGTCATATTTGCATTTACAGACATGGGTATTACGTGTTTGTACGCTGTCCAGCTAGAGAGAGGCTGGACAAATGAGCAAGGATTTATACTACTTTGTCAGCAGGATTTACTTTGGGATGGGGTGAGCCTGTGTTATATGTCAAGGAGGGAATTCAGGGAAAGGGAGGCAAGGAACAAAAAGGATAAGAAAAAAATGTCAGCTCTTGGAGGAAAATAGCATGTATAGGATAATATCTACGTATTTGTGCAAAGTTATCCCTAGGTGGGAAAGAATGGCATTATTTTTAGAAGGGGATTTGCTAAAGGAGGCCCCCGCTCATAGCCTATGTGAATCAGACCCTTCTATCTCTCCAGGGCTGAGGCTTTCTTTTCAACTATGAAATTATCCTGTGTATGCTTTGTCCTAAGGCTTAAGTACCCCGGTGTGTCACAAACCTTAAAACGGAAGGACAGCAACCCAAGCCGGCCTCTCCAAAGCATCAGGGCAGAGAGTGGGGCCTTGAAAGCCAAAGTAAGGGGTATAGGTGTTACTCTACTTGAGCCGGACGGTCTTTGCGGTGATTCAGGCTGAGTGATAAGGTTTGATTTCTAAAACCACTGCGAGGAATATTCTTCTCTCTCTAAGCTGTCTTTTCAGTCGCAGCTCATCTTCGGCTTCTCCATGGAAGATTACTATATGAAAGAAGATAAAAGCTAGAGGGAATGCCCTCCAGCCTGATCGCCCGCTATCTAGGTGAAGAGGCCTCCTGCTTCCCTCACCGGGCACCTAGTACCTTTCTCGCCCTAATCCTACTGCCTGTTGCTTGCCTTTAACCCTCTCTCTCTTACCTCCCTCTCCCCAGCCCAGTGAGCCAGAACTCAGAGGTGGAGGCTGCCCTTCCACAGAAGAGGGTACGCGATGCTGATGCCGCCTCTCTGAATCTGGGGCGCAGTGCTCTCCTCTCCACAGCACGCTGAGCTTTCTCTGCGGAGCTCAGAGATTTTAGGGAGGCCTGGGAGGCCTGAGCACTGCGAGGTGCGGCTCCTATAAACGCTGAACTCTCAGTCTCCAACAAAACCAGACTGAACCAGCAGATTCCCAGCCCCGGTGAGGGGGTCCGACTTCAGTCTGACTTGAAGTCAGGAGAGTAAATTCAAAGCGCTTAGCTCGAGATACTCAGCGCGCCTGCCAGACTCGCGCGTAAACCGCGCTCTCAGGAGGGTGCGGGCGTGAGCCAGCGCCAGCTGACACGCAGGTGGGTGCTGCCCGGGCCCGCCTGCGTCGCCCGGCTCGGGTCCCCGCCGCGGAGGGAGGCGGGTCAGAACGGAGAGGTAGAAGGGCCTTCGAAGACTCCAGCTGTTCGATTCCCGAGTGGCGGCAGTCTCTCCGGAACATGTTCCCGAGCTCAGCCCATACCAGCTTCTCCAAAACCGGTCGCATTCACTGGCGAGTCTTTCCCCACTTCCTCCCAGTGCCCAGCCCCACTGGGCCTTTTGAAATTTCTTTGAACTGGGAGACGAAGCCTCAAAGTCCATCAAGGGCGGGAGGCGCGGGAGTGGGGAGAGAAGCAGGCCGACCTGCGCTCCAGTCCCTCTGCAAGCCTGGAGGGTGGAAGAGTGAAGCGCTCCCCGCTGTCGCCTCCGGCCTGCTCTGACCCGCGGGCACGCGAGGTGCGGAGGAGGAGGCTGCCAGGGCCCCACGCAGTGAGCGCTGGTCCGCAGTGTTTGTTGGCCGAGAGCCCAGAACCGCGCGTCTGGGCGACGGGCTGGCTGGTGCGTGGCTCCTTCCCTCACCGAGCTTCTCTGGGTGCCGGCTCGGCCCCCAGCGCCTGCAGCCGTGCTCCTCTGGAGGGCTCAGGTGGAGGGCTCAGCTGAGAGCCAGGTCACAGGTTAGCTGGGGAAGGTGTTCCAAAAGCTTAGAGCCTATCAGTGCTCCCAGGGGGATCAGCCCCCCAAGAAAACGAGCTAGGTATTGGGGGTATGAGGTCCTAAACACCACCTCAGGAAAGTTGTTTGGCGGACACTTGAAACCGGCCATCGTCGCTCCTCTCTCCTCACAACAGACAGAGCGAACCGGCCTTTTACTCTGGCTGGAGCGCGGGCACCTCGCCCTCACGCTTGCCCCACTCCCACCGTCACTGGCAGGCGCTTCTGCAGAGCTGTCGCAGGGCTCCAGGCTGCCTCCTTGGAAGTTAACCGTCCTCCACTCCAGCCGTTTCCCAAATTCTCACCACCACCACCCCCTGCATCCCTAGTGCAACTGTGATTTCAGAGGCGGACCCCATCTGGCTCAGTTACTCCCAGGCCACCTACTGCCCCCTCGCGGAGTGCTGGGGTGTCCGGTTTGCAGACTCCCGCAGCAGGTAGCAAGCAGCAAAAGGCGTGGTGGCTGCGGCGGTGAAGTAAGACAGCTGCCAACAGCTGGCGCAGCTGCTGCGCAAGGGGACGGGCTAGTACGCAGCCCAGGTACTGCCCCTTCCCAGTGACGTCTCTGCAGCGGGTTATAAAAGCCTTGTGCGCATCCTGCAGAGGCTGTGCTAACTCCCGAGCTGAGCAGGACCCAAGCCAAGAGGCGCCTGCGACGCTGCAGGCAGCGCGGCGGCAGCGGCTTCTGCGAAAGCGAAGAAAGAAATCTTCGGCTGAACACGAGGCCTCAGAATCCCGGCCATAGAATCAGAACTTTCAAAGGCAGCGCTGTGACAGGTCCTTGTCCGCCTAAGTCCTCATGCACCACAGGGCTTTGCCTTTCCCGCCGCAGGAAGAACTAGCAGTTGCAAGCAGAAGCGGGTGCAAAAAGGCGGGTTCCCTTAGTTCCTAGAACAGGGAACCGGTGGGACTACTTTCCGCCTTTCAGCTTAGCGCAGACCGCACACTGTCTCCAGATTCTCAACTCAAATGGTTCCTGAAACTGAAAAGTGGAGGAATTCAGAGCCGAAGGTCGGGCAGACAGAGCATCTAGAAGCCTTTATCCTCTGAGTGCCACGTCTGCTTGCAAGGAGAGTTCTGTCCAGAAAGAGACTTCTTCCCTCCTGTCTGGCTTAAGCAGGATCCTGAGCCTCAGGCGCCGGCCTCAGGACCTGGCTGCCAAGCCGCGGCGTGTGACACACACCTGCGAAATGGATAACGTCCTCCCTGTGGACTCAGACATCTTCCCAAATATCTCCACCAACACCTCAGAACCCAACCAGTTCGTGCAGCCAGCCTGGCAAATTGTCCTTTGGGCAGCTGCCTACACGGTCATTGTGGTGACCTCTGTGGTGGGAAACGTGGTGGTGATGTGGATCATCTTGGCCCACAAGAGAATGAGGACAGTGACCAACTATTTTCTGGTGAACCTGGCCTTTGCGGAGGCCTCCATGGCTGCGTTCAATACAGTAGTGAACTTCACCTACGCTGTCCACAACGAGTGGTACTACGGCCTGTTCTACTGCAAGTTCCACAACTTCTTCCCCATCGCTGCAGTCTTTGCCAGTATCTACTCCATGACAGCCGTGGCCTTCGATAGGTGAGCTTGCCCTTCTGGAAGTGACAGGTGTCCGGAGAGGACCATGGCACTGCAGTGGAGGTTTGGGGCTGCATCATGCATGGTAGAAGGGGAAGACTAACCGCCCAACAGCCTGGGGCTTTCACTGGCTGCCAACTGGTCCCCAACTTGATCTCCCTTTCAGTCTCCCTTTCCAGTCTCCCTTTCAGCACACAATCCCATTTTCTTCATTTAACTTTCCATTCTTTATTCATTCGTTCATCTCCCTGACCCTATCCTTTCAACTCCTGTTTTGCTCTTTTCCATATATTCCTTCTCTCCTTTCCCTTAAAGCCTGAAAGGGAGCCTCAGGACTTAGCCAAGGAGCTAGCCCCTGGTTTGGTCTTTGTAAATTCACCCTGGTCTGCTATTCTGTTGGGCAGCTTCTTGTTGCTTTGTGTTTTAAGTACACATAGGCAAAATTCCTCATTTTTCATTTCTTCTGAAGATTTAGGGACTTTGAGTTCTCCTTTCAACTCTCCAATATTATTTAAATGTGAAAAGCATTTTGCCAGTCCATGAAATAGTCCAGATTCTAATTCCCATCCTCTGTGTTGCAAAGAGTTCTTCTTAAAGAACGCCATAGACAGGGACCCAGGAAACTTACCCAGGAAGTTTTCTAAGTTTCTATTGCTGTGGAAGGTCAGTGTTTTTAGCCTGTCTGTATCCACAGAGAAATGTTCTTGGCAAAAACAATTGAGAGCTCTTGTTTCCTACAACCCACAAGTTAGGGGTTCAGAAGCTGACTGGATGTGGAAAGGTTAGCATTTTTAAACACAGGCTGGGGATCTGGAATGAGTGAATCTTCAGGTGGCATGATGAAAAACTGAATACTAGAGCACAGCTTTATTGGTATTGACTTTTTTGGATTTCCTAGGTCTCTAATGTGTACGTCTATGTGGACACAGGTGTTAAATGTTTACCTGGGGTGTGGAGGTATGTTTAAAACACCTGCCACTGTGATTTAAAAGTGATTCATCTAATATTTTATTGAGATAAATACATGTGAGAAACTCAAAGAAGGAGCTAAGATACAACTTCAAAATATTCCCAAACTAACCCTTTTTATGTGAAGAATGTTTTTGAATTGCAGTTGATTTAAAGTCTTTTTCAGCTTCTGTGGTCAATGAACACTTTTTAAATTGGGGAAATCTATATGTTCACCCTTCGAAGTGGTGTTCAAATGCTGATTGTGGATTCCATGTTCATCTCCTTTTATGCAGCTCTTAGATGCTTCATATGTTTTGTATAAAACAAGTTGTGATGAATCAACTTATATTTTAAGTGTAGAAGGTAAAATTACTCAAAGTGGTAGTGAATCATTTTGTAAATTCATCTTTACAAATGTGTCCAGATGCTTAATTTGGTGAAAGTGAGGTAAATCTTTCTGCGTTCACTTGCTCCTTTACAGCAGCTTCCATAAACTTAAAAAAGAAAAAAAAATTCTGTGGCATAACATATAACCAAATATCAGTGCAGTGAAATATGACGCCATCTTAGCCTTACAGATGTGTTCTTTATGTTATCTAAATTAGAGGGTAAAAGGCTATTTTTTTACATGTTGGGGTCTCACGTGAGCTCTGGGGAGACCTGCCAGTCAGTGTGAGCTGGAGCAGTCAGCAGCTGATGAGCACCCGCAGGTAGCTCCCTCCCTTTGGCTTCCACAGCCCTGCTCTTTCTCCCAGTACGTGGGTACAGAGCCAGATTTTGGCTCTATGGTTGATTTTCTCTAGGTAGACCATGGCAGGACCCTGACCTTCTGTAACCCTTGCTCAATGAAGATCAGGGGGTCTCTGATGTCAGAGCTGCAGGAAATGACAGAAACAAGAAATGTTCCCAGGTTTCTAGTGTGCAGATATGAGCCAGAAAGATTAGCAGTAATTTGCTAAATGTTAGAGTTCAAGTTAGAGTTAGGATTAAGCTTCAAATGTCTCTCTGTGCGCCTCTCTAGTACTCCTGCTTTTCTTCACTTAGCCTCCTGAGCCCGCCGTGCAGTCACCCCCTCAGGCTCTTGGTGAGCAGGTCTCCTGCATGCGTAGTCATCCATCCTCTCCCGAGAATGTTGTAGAAAGAAGGGGGCCATAAGCTTTCTCCATATGAATTATCTTTCCTTTCTCCAATATAAAAATACAGACTTAGAGTAAATGCTAAATTATCTTTTTGTATCTCTTTGAATTTTTGATGAACAAACTTTGAATCAAATCTTTAAAAATAATATGGTTTTCCTGGTTGTAAAATTAAACCTTATTCATTGCAGAAGATTTGGAAAATATGAAAAGCATAGACACAAAATTCAAGTCAAACATTATCTCACCATCCAAAAATAACACCTGTTAACGTTTGAATTTGTGTTTTACGACTATTACACTACATAACTGAGGTCAGATTTTATATAAGTTGCAGCTCAGTTTTTCATTGATATTAATGGAAAACATGATAAGTTTACCCACACTATTAAAGTGTCTTCAGAAACATAATCTAAATGATTCCATACTACTCCACTATATGAATGTCCCATTATTTATTTAACCGTTCCCTTACTGTTGGGTATTTAGGTGATTCCTTAATGATTTTGCTATTATATTATGATGAATGCTCTAATGGATATTTCTGTGTTAATTTTGTTTTGCTTTCTTGACTATTTATTTCTTAAGATAGATTCCCAGAAGTAGAATTATGAAATCAAATGAAATATTTTTTAAAAAAACATTTCTCCTCCTTTTAAAAAGTTACAAATTCTGAGCAGAGCAGGGAACACGTGTTGTCTCTTGTTCATCTTAGTGTCCTTAGCACAGGCAGAGAGCTTGACACCTAAGAGTCACTTATGTGTTTATCACGCATGTGAAGGAATGGTAAATAACACATATTCCTAGAAGACCACTTGGGAAATACATAAAAATTATAGAGAAAATATAAAAAGCACCTTAAAAATCCCCCTAATGGTAGATAATCAGTTAAAATTCTGGAAGACTGGTTTAGAATTATGCTTCTGTGTTGCTTCAGCCAGTAATTCAAAGCTTTAAAAATAAATTTTGGACCATAATAAAAAGTTTCAACAGCTGATTTTAGAGGGTATTTTGTTTGTTTGTTTGTTTGTTTGTTTGTTTGTTTGTTTTGGCTGCTGCTGTTGCCGTCGTTCACTGACGTTATAGCATGGGTATCTTCCATGTCATAAAATATTTAAAATGGAACATTTAATGGGCATATTATACTATGTGGTTAGGGTCACTTACTTAACCATTCCTTTACTATTAGATATAAATTGTTTTAATTTTCATTATCACCAGTAACTTTTATCTTAGACATACATTTTTGAGTATATCTTTTTTTCTTTCATTAGAATAGACTCCTTGAAATAGAATTGTTGGGTTAAACTACGTTGCTACAATTTGCCAACCTTCCTTCCAGAAGCAAAAGGAATGAAGAGGAAAAAGAACTTCAACTGCAGGATGCAGTACTAATCTAAATATTTTTTGCAGTTTTTTCATAAATGGGAAAGGGGATAGGGAGGGGGACTCTCCTTCACAAAGAATACTTACATTTTGAAGTCAGCAGTTACCTAGGATTTAAAAAAAAAAGTTTCAGAGACTCTAGTTAACTCCAACAAACAGCAGGAACTTTTTTCTTTTGAACCATTGTAATTTCTCACACTTAAAATTTGAAATTCTTTTCCACTGTAAAAACCAAAAGATATGTGTGATGTTTCATGAAATGTGAAGACCATAAGAGGTGACACTTTTGGTTTACAGGGGCTGGAGGTGGATAACGAGCTGTTGTATCGTGGAGCAGAATCTAAAGAGGGAGCAGGTAGATCCTAAGCCCCACATGGGGTAAAGGGCCATTAGGGAACCTGACTTGGACCTCAAACACAGCAACAAGGGGCTCAGGAAAGCAGTGGCCTGGTGTCATAGCGACTTTACCTGACAGAGGCAGGTAAAATTTCAGTGAGATGAAAGGTGAAGGTTGCTCACTACTCGGATTGGTTCTAGATATATTGTGTTGGAGTGAAGGAAAACATCTAAACAGGGATCGTGTCTAGAAAATATGAAGTACAGTCAGGACCAAAAATATCATTGCCCAGACAGAAGTAGCAACTGATGGCAAAAGAGGAAATGAGCTCACTGAGAGAGTAAAAGAACCTGAAACAAAGACATGAACATATAACAAAAACTCTGCCCAGGTATCCCTGGTGTCCACCCCACAGCTTTCCAAGTTTCTGCTAGACCTGCCATCTATCCTTGAACCTCATCTTGCTAGTTAGACCTGGGTGCCATCGTCTATCTCAGGATAGTCCTTGAGTGTTTCCCTAGCCCACCCAAAGGCGGGACTCAGATTCCAGGATCCTTTGCACTAATTTAGATGGACCCAGAAATTCCCATGATGCTGAGAATGGCCATTCACTATAAGCTCATCCACCACAACTGGAACCTTAAATGTCAGTTTTGATTAGATCAAAAACTTGAGTTTGTGACATGCCAGATGAACATTTAGGGTTTAGAGCCATCCCTTGAGAAGTGCAGTGGCCACTGCCTCTCTGGAGCTGCCCTGCCAAACATTACTTATCCTCTCTTGATTACAGGACTCCCCTGTGCCCTGAATGGTCATGATTGTTAAAACAAAACAAAACAAAACCTAGCAGGTATACAGGTTATTTGGTGGGGGGAAGCAATTCTTTCACTATAAAAGCACATAGTGGGACAAAACTTTCTTACTGTTATTGTCGAATGTAGGCAATTCTAGAATGAGGATCATGAAGGTGGGAGAAATTCACTGTTAAATTTAGAAAAAAATGGGCCAGTGAGATAGCTCAGTGGCATAAGCGCCTGCCCGGCAAGCACGAGGTCCTGAGTTCAACTCCCGGAACCCACATAAAAGGAAAAAAAGGGCCGGTGATATCGCTCAGCAGCACAAGCGCTTGCTGGCAAGCATGAGGTTCTGAGGTCGACTCTCAGTACCCACATAAAAAAAAAAAAATTTAGAAAACATATTCACTCTGTTAAGGGATGTTGCCACCAAGGTAAGGTGATCTTTCCTACCATGGGACTTTACCTCTTCCCCTAAAGAGTTTATGCTATATATATTAGGCAAATCAGACTGGTTTGAGGTAACTACAACATAAGGTGGTAAGTGATATTTTTGTTGTTGCTGTTGTGTGTAATACTGGGAGTTGAACCCAGGACCTCACACATGCTAGTCACACACTCTACCACTGTGCTACATCCAAACAAGGATGTATTTCATGCCAATTGTACAGACAATTTCTATAGGAGAGAAAGGAAGGTTATGTTCAGTAGTAATGAAAGATCAAAGAAGACTACAGAAGGTAGCAATTGAGTTGGGCCTTGAAGATTATATATGATTTTTAGAGAGAATAAATTTTATAAGAAAAAGGTGACATTAGATAGAAGAAGCTGTGTGGAAAAAGCATGGAGGTCAAAACTTGCATTGTGGAAAGAATGAGAGATTAATTCAACTGAATGAATTCACATGTGCATCAAGGAATGAACACAGGCTTTGGTAAAAAGACGACCACAGTTTATGTTGATTTGTTGTGAAAATGTAAAGATGTTTTTGGAAACGCCTAATAAGCAACTATAGAGGTATGTTTAGAGAATGAGAAGCCAGAGGTCAAAATGTAAATTTAGGAGTTTTCCAAATACAGACATTATTAGAATTTGGAGATTAGAGGAGATCTCTTCCACCTATATACATATTTCCTTAGAAGAGGATTGAAAGTCACAGAAATGTCCTACCAGGCACTAGGAGAGAAAAGAAGGAGCAATAAATAGAGAGGTAGTGAGAAATCAAAATATGTGAAGACATAAAGGTTAAGTGAGTTGCTTTGTGCTTGATCGTGTTTATCAATGTCATTGAATCCAAGGCCATAAAGAATATTGGGTTTGGCAATACAGAACATTGGTGACTGGTAAGAAACACGGTTAGCAGAGTATGGTCAAAGGGGGTAGTCGTGAGGGGAATAGCTTCTTCCTCATCCATCCATCTATCTAATGGCTGGTTTGGGGGTTTTTTGTTCGTTTTGTTTTTTGAGACAGGGCCTCACTAAATTGCTAAATTGCCCATGCTGGGCTTGAACTTTCAATCCTCCCGCCTCAGCTTCCCAGAGTGTTAGTATTATAGGCATCTTCTATCTTGCACAATCATCAAACTGTTAGTGAGCACCCACATTGTTCCAGATACAGAGGTAGTAAGACACTGCCTTTTCCCTTGTGCTCTCAGGTTTGGGGAGCAACGAAGACATAATCACCATACAACCCAATGCAATCGATGCCATGCTAAGGGAACTCCGAAATAAAGCAAAGAACTATACTTTGAAACATGAGAAAGACTTACTGGTAAAAGAATGAGAAGGGAAAGGAAGAAGGTACAAGGAGAGAGAAGGAATGCAACAGAAAAAGAAGGAAGAGAATGAAGAGGAAAAAGAGGAGCGAAGTACACAGCAAAAATATGTGGAGTTTTACTTTTTTAATTAACTACAGGAGCACTACATTGAAAATGTTCATAGTGATTTATTAATATTTGTCACTTGGAAACTAGAAAGGAGATTTTATGTTAGTAAAGTTGATAATGATGCCTTGTATTTGTATGCTCTCCAAGGCATTGTCTCATCTAATCCTCATGGTGCCAACGGAGATTCTTTTTCTACCTTGAAAGACTATCAGAAACAACTTATTTTAGTATTTTTCCCTAATTCCACCCTCTCACAGCTTGGAGACTCATGCAAATTGCTTTTGTGTGCTTTATGTACCTGTCTACATACTCCTGCTCAGGAGGGCTTTTGGTGATATCGTATCTAATGAAAGCTGTCACTGAAAGCAGAGGAGATGTGAGGGTTCTACTGTAGCAGGAAGGACATCAGAGACGCCTGACAACATTCTCTCCAAATACAAATTCTACCCCACAACCTTCCAGACAAAGCCATTGTAAGAGTTTCAAACCCTGCTTAAACATTTTTACTCAATTCATCTCAATTGTTAATTCAATCAAGTGTTACATTATTATAAATTTCTTCCTTTAAAATATTTCATCCTTTTATTGAATTGAAATCTGCCTCTCTGGCTTTGGGCAGCTCCTACTACTATAATGCCTCTTCCGTGTGGTAGCCTTTCTAATATGGGGCTTCTGAAACTCCCTGTCCCTGCTTAACTTTCCCTGGTTCTTTGTTCTCTCCATTCTCATTGGTCACTACTACTTGTTTGCAGTTGTTAATGGTTCTTTTAAAGGGGGGTGGCCAGACTGAATCATTACCCCATTGCCATTGCCATTGCCCTTTCCAGCACCATCTGCTGTAGGACAGACATCCTTCCTGGTGGACTTGTTGTTCTCTTAGGCTTGGCTTAGGAGCCATCTCCACTAAGAAGCTGATCTTGACCTGTGAGTCTAAATGAAGTGTCCTTATTATCTATCCCCATAGCCTTTGTCTGATAGTGTTGTAACTTTCTATAATATGTTAGTCTCTACCATACCTGCCTGCCCACTGGACTGCAAACCCCCAGGAAAACAAGGGTGCTTTATCTGGTTTTCTATTCACAGCACCTACACAAGTTCCTGGCACAAAGTGGGAATTCACTAAAATGTTCAATGGGGGCAAACTGACTCTGCCTCCTAAACAAAATCTGAAAACCAGACCCAATGCATGAGCCAGATCATAAAGCACATATATGATGTTATTATATGTTGAAGCAAAAGAAAAATATGGCCAGATTTCTGCTTATCATACAGTCATGCTACAACACAGAACACTTTTGATTAAGAACCCTCTGTTCTAGAATAACCACAAGTTCAAATTCGTACTTGCCTCTTCCCCACTCCACTTAACTTGGGCCCCATGTGATTTCTGACTCATACCCAGAGGCCCCTGATGCATACTGTGTCCCAGGAGAAGACCTCTAGTGGGAGAAGATGTTGATCATTTCTACTATAACTACAGTCTCTCTGGGCACACTGAGAATTTCTAGATATTTTAGAAATTCAACCCCATGGCTTTTTCTCCAACTCTCTCCACTAACGAGAAGTACACTCTGCTCTACTTGTCCTTTTCGAGATCAGGCCAGCAGAAACTCACCCTCCACCCAGCCTTCCAAGTCTTGTATCCATCATAGTTGTCTGAATGTCTGGCCACAGACACAGGAAAATTTCAGCATAGAGTGGCCTAAGAAAGCCATAGACTGGGAGACAGATTGAGCGGCCAGCTTACATTATCCCAAACCTCCTTATACCACCTAGAGAAGCTACGGTTCCACCTCAGTTGGGGGGGAAACAGAAGGCTCTGTGCAGAGTGAATCCAGGAATGAGAAGGTGCTTCAGCTATGGCCTTAGGGCCTAAACCTCCCCATGAATTTTAATGAAATATATGAACTGCTCTAGGAAATATGTCTAAGCATCCCTGGGCCTCATCCCTTGCTGCTCTTCTAATTCCCCCTCCCCCTCCTCCTCCCCCTCCTCCCTCTTCTTCTAAATCTTCTTCTAATTCTTTTTCTTTTTGGTAACTCTTTCTTTGGTCTACTTTCCAATTCTGCCTTATTACTGTGTCTAATATATGGGACTCTTTCAGGAGTATCTTCCTTGTCATTTATGTGATAGTGTATTTAATATCTTATCTCTAGCTTTTGACAGTAGAGGGATGTTTTAGTCAGCTGTCACTGGGAACAAATACCCAAGAGAAATTTAAAGGCAGAAAGGCTTACTTTGGCTCATGGTTTCAGAGGTTTCAATCCATGCTTACTTGGCTTCATTGCTTCTAAGCCCGTGGCAAGGCAGAAACATGGCAGAAGCGTATGGTAAAGGAAAGCTCTTCATCTCGTGGCAGCAAGGAAGCAGAGATGATAAGAGGACCAAAGAAGAGGGGGCCAGAGACAAGATATTGTCCTTAAGGTCACACCTCCATGACCCACTTTCTTCAACTAAGCCCCACTTCTTAACTTTCAATTACCTCCCGATAATGCCATCAGATTATTAACATATCAGTGGGTTAATCCATTCACAGAGTAAGTTAGAGCCCGTGTGATCCAATCTCCATGGCCTAATTACCTTCGGAAAGCCCATCTCTGAACACATGAGGTGTTGGGGGAACCTGTTAAATCCAAACCATAACAGTGAGCAGTAGGAAAGATCACAGGTGATGGGTTCCAGCACTGGCTCTACCACGCACTAGCTGTGCAAACATAGGCAAGATACATAACTTACCTGGGCTTCAGCTTCCTCATCTGGTAAAATAGGTATGATAAAACTTACCTTATAGAATACTTCTGCAAAGAGAGAGGGAAAGGTGTGAAAAAAAACCCTAATTCATTGTCTAATACCCAATAAGAGCTCAATTAATAGTAATTATCATGATCTAATAAACCCTGAAATACCATTGTATCCATTAGACATTCCCATTCCCATCTCAGGCGCTGTCTAAATCTCTTTCACATCATGTACAGTTGAAATATTTATATCCTTCCCCACTAAAATTATACTTTAAGATCCTTTTTATTGTCCATCAAATGTCTTGCTAATTGCTTTTCGTCATTCATGCCATCTGTGGGATGTGCACATACTCCACCAGAAGTCCATCATTTAGCTCTTGTAGATCATGCTCCATGTTTTTTTTTTTTCTATCCTCAAAATACAGTTTCACTTCCCAGTCCTTTATGCCCCGAAGATATCACTTTCACATGGAGAATGTCATTTGCATGTTTAATGTCTGAGGGAGAACCTGCTCATGCAAAAAGCTCTTACAGCTGCATGATTTTTAAATGCTATTCATCTTATTAAAGTTGTAGTGTTTACTTAGACTTTGAGCACATCTTATAAATCATCGACGTTTTCTTCTAAATCTAGCCTATGCTTGTTAAAGTATTAAACATCCACTTTTTCTTGACCTTTGACTAAAGCTCAATTAGCTCTTCAAGGTGAGATAGATTCCTTCCTCCCAGTACTTCAACACCATTTTCAATCAACAATCAAACAATCTTATCTGTTTTCAGTCAGTTACAAATTTTTATAAACTTAACAAATCAAGTAATCTTAAAAATGTAAACAGCACCTATAAACTTGATTAAATTCCCTTAAACATTTCAAACAATAATCACAAAATTTAATACACCTGGTTTTCTTAAAAACTTCAAATCCCTAGCAGGCCAACTTATAAACAGAAGAAACAAAATCCTTCTTAGGAATTACATACCTCTTGTAAATCTAATAAACCAAAACTTCTAAATTTAGCATTCTAAATTCTCTTAAAGAATTTCAACTTCCTAAGTATTAACCTTCTAAATTCAATGAACAAGTTTCTCACTGGCACTTAATTATTGACTATGAAATTAATGTAAGTCCCCCTAAGCATCACAATTAAAATTACAAACCTGACAAGCCAAATCTTCTAATATATCATTTTGATTTTCAGCATTTTAAAAGCAAATAACACACAAAGCAAGATATATGGATCACAAAACTTACTATTTTGCATACACACTACTTACATAGAAGCACCATTCCTTCACTGTCTACTTTTTTAAAATGCCTTCCCAGGATTACAAGGGGTTACATGTGCTTATTAATTTTAACTGTCAATTTGATTTGTTTGAAAGACATCTAGAAGATGAGTAAAGCATCTGAGTATTTGGTTGGGTCAAGGGAACATGACCTAGAGGACCATATCTGGTGCCTACCCCTTTTCTCTCGGCCTCTTCCCTGCTCTTCGCTTCTTTTATGCTATGAGTTGAGCAGTTTCCCTCCACCACGCCCTTCCACCATAATGTTCATGCCTTATAGCCATCTGACCACAGATTGAAACCTATGGAACCATCAGCCAAAATAAATCTTTTCTTCTTTAAGTTGTTTTTGTGGGGTATTTGGTTCCAGCAATGAAAAACTGACCTATACATGAAAGAATCATCTTCTCTGTAAAGGGAACTTCCAGAATCAGAGGCTGAATCAGAGGTCTGAATTTGGGCATATCTCACAGGGCTCTTGCCCAGAGCTGCAGCCCAGTGCCTGGACCTTCTCACAACAGTGTCACCTGCCCAGTGCCCATGGGGTCCGCCCACACTCTTCCACTGGAGTAGTGTTTTGAAGTCCTTATAGCATGTCCCCTATATTTCCTTGGCTTCCTTCAAGTTTTACCCTTTCTCACTTTTTTATGAAGATTTAATATCTGATTCACATAGACGTAATCATGCAGAGCTTCACTCTAGCCACAGTTTGCGTTCAACTTCTTTCCACCTGACTAGAGTGCACAGCGCTCTGAACCCTATCATATTTTACCTCATTGATCTTCATTTCAGGATTATTCTTCGACCTGCGTATTAGTCAGTTTTCTGTGGCTAATAACTACAGACTGTGGGTTTTTTTTAAAGTTTATTTTGGCTCACAGTTCTGGAAGCTGAAGTTGAGAGGCTGTGTCTGGTGATGGCCTTCTTGCTGGCATAGCACAGAACATCGCATGGCAAGAGATGGGAAATGTGTGTCTGTGTGTCTCCTCTGGTCTCTCTCCCTCTGGGGGACTCACCCCATGACCTTATCTAATCCCAGTTGCTTCCCAAACACCCCACCTGTAAAATATAGTCAGATTAAAATTTTCCATGTTAATACTTCACAAAGAGGATTTGATTTTAACATTTGAAGCCTTGAGGAACACTCAGACCATATCTAGACCATAGCAGCATGGAAAGAGTGACACCAACCCCCCCCTCAAAAAAAAGAAAACACCACCTATTTTGAGTCTTCCAGTTTCTTTTCTGAGATTTTTAATTAAAGATAAGTATATGCCAGAATTTTCCAGGTATATTCTATACCTCCATAGAAACGATCAGAAATGGAGTGGTGTGTGTTGGTTTTGACAAAACCAGGCCCTCAGCATGTTTCAGGCCTGTGCTGCAGAGATGTGTGCCTCTCATACTGAAGGTTTGCCCAGCAGCGTCCTTTCCTCTTAGCACAAAGTCTTCAGTGTTGGGGGTCTTCCTTTCTGGAACCTGAAAACCACAGAGCACTCTGAATCTTCTAGATTGATCATGAGATATTCTTTCTTCATACAACTGAACTACCCCTCTGAGCTGCCCCTCATCACTGCTACAATTTCAGGGAAAAAAAAATCATGTAAAAGTCTGCTCTGTTCTTAGAGCTCAACCCAGTTCCCTCCGCCATGGGTGAATGATGAGCCATCACCTTTGCTATTACATAACTGCTCTGAGCCCATGCAGGGAGGCTGCTGACTGGGCAGGCCAACCTCCCCTCTGATCTCTCTGTCATAGAATATAATTGAGACACTAATTTTTAAAAGCCTCGTGTGCACATTTAGTGGCACGTGAGGAGATTAGAAGCTGAAGCTTAAATGCCCACCTCGTATGATTTATTAATTTTATTGCACTGTGGAGGAACATCCTCTAAAATAATTAATATGTTTTCATAAGAGGATTTGTCTGACTCTGAAATTGTTTAAACAAAAGAGAACCCTATAAACAGCTGAAATACTCTCCTAAGTAGTCTCAGGGAGACAGAGGGGAACTAAAATTCTCTAGAATTCATGATGGGAACACAAATAGATGCAGCCCTGTGTATGAAATACTTGTTGGTTTGACAGCTTAACTGGGCTCTTCAGAGAAAAGACCAGAATATACAAAACTTTGTGGCTGAATCCTCACTGGAGCCATCCTTTAAATCTGTTCCCATGTTCTTTTCTCTTCCGAACTGCAGGAATGAGAGGTTTGGCAGTTAGTGTGTCTAAGATTCAGCCAGAATATCAGCAAAACTAGAGCCTTCATGGATTTTCAGTGTTTCCATGAAGACCGCCAGCCTACAAAGCTAAACAGAATGCAAAGAAAGCAGCAATGTTATGCCCTTCCTTTCTGGAAGTTTCTCTCCAATAACAACATAACTAGCCAAGTCTGCTTTGGGGAGCTCCAAGTCCTCCCTCTTTAATGCAGGATCCCAGATTATTGCCTGCTCTCTTCACAGCCCAATCCAATTTAGTAAACTAAGTTGAACAACAGAAGCATAGCTGATTAAAATCAGGTAGAGATGACAGGGCCTTCTTTATACCTCTAAGATCTTATTTGTATTTCAACATTGGAAGATGTTCGTTCTACTTACTCTTTGAGCAGGGAAGTTTATAAAGAATCATGAGACACTTAGTCCTAGGGTCTGGGTCAGTATGGGATGTAAGGAGTGCTGGAATTTAGGTAATTCCGCAATGTCTAGAGTTGCCCTAGCCCCATGTACCTCCAAAGGAACTGATGGAGAACACCAGGGCACTGTCGTTATGAGTCCACATTGCTGCTGAAAGACCTGCTCGGAATTTTCTCTGCCCTGAGGAGCCAGTGAACTCTGCATGCATGTTTGGGTAATGAAACAAGGTTGAATTTACTCTGTGCTTCGTATTTCACAGTTCATTAACTGTGTTGCTAAACATAATTCTTTTATAAGTTGGAAGGATATTATCATCAAGAAGGGACTTTGGGTCACAGGTCTAGCTAGTCCTCAGGGTCTAAAAGGTTGGGGTTAAGGGGAGCAGTGCAGTCCTATTGCAATGGCCAGAGTTATTCTTCAGCCCACCAGCCAGCATGCTTATCAATGGATTTGTGCTGCTCATCAATCCTGGGGTGAGGGCCAGTTTTCCAAGACCTGGGTGTTCTGCCAATGTGAGGGCCCACACTGCATCAGGAAACTTTAAGATTTTTTCCTTTGTCTGTGTCTTTCCTTTCTCCCTTTCTTTCTATACCTGGCTAAAACAAATTCCTCTCTCCATTTCTCTCAGCCCTACCTCAACATTTTGAAAATAGCACAATTTCAGTAAATGTCAATGACTGAAAATCAGAGAAGGAACAGATGAAGAATGCTGTTTTTTATAAAACATTTACATAGCAATATTTTAAAAACTCAAATTACTAGTACTCTGATTAAACAGATGAACCCAGAAGGATCCTGAGAGAATTAATGAAGGCTGTTCATTGTTTAGGTAGAAACTGAAGCTACTTTTGCTGAGAAAAAATAACTTACTCTTGAATATTATCTGCACAACTCCGAACTCCTTTCAGATCACATTTAATGAAACTACTTTTTGAACTATAAAATATTACATACTTATTAAAAAGAATTAGCAACTTAAAAATAATATGAAGAGGGCCAGTGATATAGCTCAGTGGCATAAACACCTGCCTGGCAAACGTGAGGTCCTGAGTTCTACTCCCGGTACCTGCATATACAAAAAATAATAATAGTAATAATAATATGAAGAAAGAAACAAAAGCAAAATCAGCCCTTAGGTAACTAGGCAAATGCTACTATCATCAATTATTTTATTCCAGGACATTTTTTCATATGCTTAGGATCTTGTCCTTAGTCAGCTCTCTGTTACTGTAACAAAATATCTGAGTAGACAATTTAACAAGGGAAAAGGTTTATTGTGACTCATAGTTCCAAAGGTTTCAATCTATGGGTGCTTGGCCCTCTTCCCTGGGGCTGTGACAGCATAGTACATTGCAGCAAGAGCAAAATGCAAAGGAAGCCTGTTCACCTCATAGCAGCCAAAAAGCAAAGAGAGAAAGGAATGTACTGGGGTCCCAGTAGCCCCTTCAAGGGCCTACTCGCCATGACCTAACCTCCCCCCACTAGGCCCTCCCTCCCAAGAAAAGTTACCACCTCCCCACTAGCACCACAGGCTGGTGACCAAACCTTTAACACATGGGCCTCTGGGGGACATTCAAATTCTGACCTATAGCAGTCCCTTAGCATATAAAATAATTTCATTTTTATTTAACATAATACAGTAAGAAATATTTCATGCAATAAATTTTCTTCTATAAAACCATGATGAATGGCTATAAAGTACCACAATTTAAACGATCTTCCATCCTTAGATTTAATAAATTTTCTAGTTTTTGCTATGATATGTGACAAATGATCAATGTATTTTAGCTAAACTTGCACACATGCATGACTATTAGGTAAAATTCTTGTAAGAAAACTCTCCAGAGTGTGAGATGCTTTCAGGCTTTTGCTTCATTCTGCTAGTTGGTCATCAGAGGGCATAAACAATACAGCAGCATAAATCAAAATACACAGACCCAACATAAAGGCCTGTTATTTTGCTTATATTCCTAACAATTTTAGGAAAAAATTCCAATCTAAAGATGAAAAATGTTGTTTATGTTTGCATTATTTACTGTGAGTATAATTTTATATATTTATTATCCCTTTATATTTCATTTTGTGAATTACTTAGCAGATTTTTAGAATATAACCTTGATTTTTTTGTTTTTATTTTTTATTTGTACATGTTTGCAGTACACAATGATCACATTCCTCATGTGGAGTTGGTACATGTACATAATACATCTTAATTCTTTTTTCATCCCCTTTGCTTCCCCTTCTCCCCTCCATCTTTTCATCTCCTTCCCATTTAAGAACATTCTGTCTCCCTAACTCCTATTAATTTTAAGTTACATACTGACTTGTAGAAACTATATTAAAGATATAAGGTTTTGATTGTCTTATGATGCAAATATTTTTAACGTTTCTGGTTAAATTTCTTCAGTGATTATTTTAAATTATTTTCTATAGTTATATCCATCCACCTTCTCTAAAATAAAACCTTGTTTCTCTCTTTGGTATTATACTTGGAAAGGGATTTCTCTACCCATAAGTAAATAAATGTGTACAAATAATTTTATCTATTTTTATAGTTTGGGCTGGGGATATAGCTCAGTGGCACAGCACCTGCCTGGCAAGCACAAGGTCATGAGTTCGATTCCCGATACCAAAAAAATATGTATTTTTTTTATAGTTTACACACTCTTAAATTTTCCATCCATTATTAATTTAACTTAGATTATATCTTTTTAAATGCCATATGTTTAGCTGGTTGTCCAAACACCATTATTAAATGATCATTTCCATACTGATTTGAGGTATTACCTTCATCCTCCATTGAATTTTATTCATAGTTAGTCCGTCTTTTTTTTAATTATGTGATCCTTTTTTATTAACAAATGTGAATTGAAGATACAAATAAAATTCTGTGTGATATTTCTATACATGTATACAAAACACTGATCATGTCCAACCACTCTTCTCCCATCCTTGCCCTGCATTCTCCCAGCATCCTTCGCAGTCCTTAATAATCACTGTTCTACTTTCAGGTTGACTTTTTTTTTTCCACATATAACAGAAAACCTGTGACATGGTGACTTCTTTAATAGTTCTGGATATCCAGTAGTACTATATAGGAGGCATTTATCCTTCTTGATGAACTCTGGACTTTATTATTTAAAATACCTCTATTGAAAAATCTTATTAGAATTTTCATTGGAAATGTATTAGATGCATTACATTTAAAAATTACCTATGGGGAGGACTGTAAGCATACCAAGTTTTTTCAATGTATGAATGGTGCATCTTTAAATTAATGTTTTCTTACTTAACTTTTGTATTTTTCTTCATATAGAACTGGCACATTTCTTAAAAAGTTTTATGTATTATATTATTATTAACATCAAATGTAAATTACAATTATATATATAATTTTAAGTTTTGATCACTAATTAAAATGCAATCATGTTCCCATGTTTTTTCTAACTATCAGTGCATTAGAAAGCAATTGATTTTTTGATAGTTATTTTGAAGCCAGCTATCTTAATGAACCTCATATTTTAGCTGAGGTTCTAATGTCTTTCCTATTATTTTTCTCAGGTTTTCCTGAGATAATCATAAAGCTTACAAATACTTTTTTTTTTCTTATATTTGCCTGTACCCTTTACTTCTTTTTTACTAGATCTTTCAGAACAATATTTGTTAAAACCGGTAACTGTGCGCATGTTCTCATATCCCTGACTGGGGTGTTTCTCTTAAAATAACTAAATGTATTTTCTGTAGGTTTGTTTTTGTTTTTGTTTTGCGGTTACTGGGGGTCGACCTCAGGACCTCGCGCGCCAGCAGGTGCCTGTGCCGCTGAGCGATATCACCGGCCCTTTTTTCATAAGTGGGTACTAGGAGTCGAACTCAGGGCCTCGTGCTTGCCAGGCAAGCACTTATGCTGCTAAACCATCTCACCGGGCCCTGCCTGTAGGTTTAAAAGGGACACCTTAAATTCAATTCCTAATTTAGGAGATTTAATCAGATCTAGATATTTTTATTTACCAATTATATTTTTTGGTTACCTAATTTCCTAGTTTTCAACTCCTTTAGAATGCCTAAAGCAAATAGTACTGTTTTATGCCTTGTTCTTTTAGCACGCTTCTAGATTTACCTGCTAATAAAGTATTTTATTTACATTTTTGCATCTTTGCTGTACAGTACAACTTTAAAAGCTATATTTTTTATTTTGTCCTTTCAAATTTAGGTTTCAGGGCTATGAATAAGTGAAGTATTTTCTGTTGTACAAAATAAGTTAACTTCACTAAGAAGCTTTTCTTCCTATCAATTTCCTTAATGATACTACTTCCCTATTTTTCTGTCTTCATCAATCACCTAGTAACACAGGGCTTTTACAAAGCCCTTTAGGGGAAGCAAAGGAGAAAAAAATAACACAATAAGTTACTGATTCAGAAAACCAGTGGGAGTAAGGTCCGCACAGCAGTTTGGAGATTTCTTCCTCTCGGCTTAGTGATCTTGCCTGACAATAATGACATCATAAGGAAAGAACCCCACCTGCGTGCACCCTGTGCAGCATGGTCATTGAGAAGCCAAACCCCAGCAGAGTGGGGGGTCCGCATTAGTTCTCAGAGACCCCAAGCTCCTCGGTTAGAGGAGAGGCTGAGCTCCATGTTCCATCTTTTTTCTGCCACATTACACAGTGTCCCAGGAGAGATCCATCCTCATGAACAGACACAGATTTTGATGAAATCTAGGGAAATGTAATAGGTATGCAAAGAATAGCAATAAGGGCATTTTCGGCTTGAGTGTGCATTTCAAACCTATCATTAATATAACTGCTTATTTAAGATCTAAATTAACATTTAGAGGTGGGAAATAAACATTGCAGTTTTTAAAAGTTAAACTTTACTTTTAGTACACTGAGCTTTATTTTTGCTAGATTCTCCATTCCCATAAACAATATGAATAAGGCAAGCAAATAAATACTATTGAAGCGGAAATATTAACAAAATTTTCTCTGGCTGAAAATATCACTCTTGTATATAGGTTATTAGTTTCTAACATGTTATTAATATGAATCAAGTCTGGCACGTCTTATTTTCATCACCACTTTGCTTTTGAGGTGGTAATTATTATGTTCTACTAATAACCTGACACCCTCATGCTGTGCGAATGTGATCTACATATTTATAGAGAGCCTAAAGAGTACATTCCCTGGCTCTGAGAGTACAAGAGTCTGTAAGAATCAATCGTGGTTTCTGCCCTCAAGGAGCTTATAGGAAGGCAGGAGAACTAGATATTAATAAGACATTACTCAATGATTATTCAAATCGATGCATAATTATATCATCTTTAGCTCTAGTAAAGAATGTTAATGCCATGGGAGTATATAAAAACCCACATTGTCTAAATGCCTTAAGGCAAAGATCTAAAAGAATCTTAGGATCTAGGAATAAGGGGTGGGAGTGTAAGGGGTGGACATTGCGGCGGACGCCGTAGATGGACTATGCAAAAGCCATGTAGAGTTCCCTTCTCCTGTGCCATCGCCCACCAGTGATGCAGGGAGCACAGGCCACAGGACAAGGTTTGGGTACGTGGAGTGCTGGAAGAAGCATCTAGGCCAAGCTTCTCTTCCTGATTAAAACATAAACAACTACAAGAAGAAATATCTTTTTACCTCATGCTTTTCTCCCTGCTTTGAAACACAGGTGCAAGCTGACAAGCCAGAAGCACATTTTATGCATGAAAACAACCCTTGCTCCCTAAAGACTGTGAATCAGAGAAAGAGACTGGCGTCACTTTGAGCACGTCCCTGCTACACATCCCAGCCCCGCACTGCCAAGGTCTAGGCTCTTGTTACCAAAAGCAGTGAAACTTCTATTTTTTTAAGCCCTTGTTAAACAGATTTTCTGTTATTTATTCTGTTATTTCTGTTATTCTATTATTTAATATAATTCTAACTAATTAAGAGGAGTGCAGTCAGGTGAGAAGGAATGAGTTCTAGACAAGGTAACTGCATTTATGAAAACTCTGAGCAAGAGGATGTGTGATGGACTGGAGAAATAAATACTCTTCGCGTATATTTTCCATCTCTTGCATTAAAAATTTGTCCACAGATAAAATTAAACTGAAAATGGACGAAACATAAAATCACAATTGATAACACTATCGTAATTCCTTACCACTCCAACTATTAATGGAGCCTCAGTAATGGAAACTCACCATAGACTGGTGGTGAACGTGGTAGGCTGAGAGTTACTGGAACTGTCACTATGGGTCCAACCATTATTTCATGTTTAGCACAGCAACAGAGTAAGAATAATCATTATACAACAGGAATAATGTTAGATCCACTTAATCTATTTTTAATATGCCTAACATTTTATAGAGGAATCATAAATTAATTTTACATCAGACAGTTAAGTATCAATGGTGTGAAGTATATTTACTTTTGTAGTTGTTGTTTCCCTTATTGAGCTTGGTTCAGGTTATGTCATAGCTTATATCTAGATGTCCTCTGAAGCCTCATGTGCTCATAGTTGGGGTTTGGGGGAAGTGATTGGATCATGGGGGGCGTGATATTCATCAGTGGTTAGTCCACCCATGAGTTTATAGCTAAATGTGATGATGGGAAGTGAAGCCTAGTTGGAGGGGGATGGGTCGCTGGGGGCGTGGCCTAGAAGGGTCAATCTCCCTCCCCCTTCCCTTGATCCTGCTCTGCTTCCCACTGCCATACCATAAGCAAGCCTCCTCAGCCATGCCGCCGGCCTTGGAGCCAACAAACTACGGACTTAAACCTCTACAAACTGTGACCCAAATAAACCTCTCCTTTAACTTGTGGGTGTTGAATACTTTGTCCCAGCTACAAGAAAATAACTAAGACAGATCTTTCTTTCTTTCTTTCCTTCTTCTTTCCTTCCTTCCTTCCTTTTTATTTTTTCCTAGGTGTTTTTCTTTTCTTTTTTTTTTTTTTGTGGGTACCAGGGTCGAACTCAGGAACTCGCACACCAGCAGGTGGCCATGCCGCTGAGCCATGTCACCGGCCCTTTTTTCATATGTGGGTACCAGGAGTCGAACTCAGGACCTTGCGCTTGCCAGGCAAGTGTTTATGCCACTGAGCAATTTCACCGGCCCTTTACTAGGTGTTTTTCAAGAGAATTTGGGAAAGACGTTTTTCAAAATTACCTCTGACTCTTTGCTCTAACTATAAAGTTACATTTTTAAAGCTAATTACATTAATAGAAGTAGGGAGAATATTCTAGAGTAGGAAAAAGACTATTGGTAGGGATTCCAATTAGGAAGTTATTATAATAGTGAGGTAAAATATGATTTGCAGTATAGACTGGAGAAACCAAATTCCACAGACTGAGAGTGGAATGAGGTGATTTAGTAAACCATTAGATATTTGGAAGGGAGTGGGATTAAAAATGAGTAGGAAGAATTAAGATTTATCCCAGCTTACTAACTTGGGAGACTTAATGGACACAGGTCAAACCTAGAAAACAGGAGCAAAACGTGCTGTGAAAGAACATCCACACACCCACTGTAGAACATCTACACATTCATTCAACAGCTAGTTATGGAGACCCAGTTATATCAGTTATTTATTGCCACAACAATGCTGTGTAACAAGCAATCAGTGGTATACTACAGTAAACAATTGTTCAGTTTGTTATTTTCTGGGCTCACTCGCATGTCTAGGACTAACTAGCCACCGAAAGGTCTCACCTGGCCTCAGCAGGGATGATGGGGCCACCCAATTCTATTCTGTGTTTTCTTTCATCCTTCCACAGGCCACCAAGCAAGCAGTCACATAGGAGCACTTTTTCAAATTTATGTACACAAACACCTCACTAGGCAAAGCAAGTCTTAAAACTAGAACAGGTTCAAGGTTGGGGAATTATAGTTCACCTCTTTAGTAACAAGAGCTTCATAACAAAGGGAAACAATATAAGGAAGCATTGAATTATTGGGATCACTAATGTAATTAGTATAAATGTTAACTATGTACCAGGCATTATTCTAGATCCTAAGATTGTATCAGAGAAAAACCATAAAAAAGACCTGTTCTTCATTTAGCGAGATAGTCAGAAATCAAAATGTATAATTTTGAGTACTGATAAATACTGTATTGAAAAGAGTTGGAGCATAGAGTGGTGTGGAAAATGGAAGAAAGCTATTTTGGATAGGGAGATGAGAAAAGGCCTTTTTGAGGAGATGATGTTTGAACAAAGGCCTAAATAATGTGATAGATTCTGCCTCCCATGTGATGAGCTTGGAGAAGGACTTCCCAGGTAGAAGGGACAACTAGTATCAAAGACCCTGAGGCAGAAATGGTCTTGGCAGTAAAGCCCAGGTGGTTGAATTGGGGTGCATCATAGGGAGAAAGGCCAATGAACTTAAAGAGGAAGGCCATGAAGATCACGAATATTAATCAGAGTGGGCTATGGCATGATCCGTAGTTGACAAAACCCCAAATTGCGATGACTTAGTAATACACAGTCCATTCACTTTAAGTCTACTGCAAGTCTAATTTCTCTCCTCCGCAGTGCCCTGAAAACATTATTTGGTTGCAGACTTCTCTTTTGTGGCTCATCTGCTTTAATCTGAGCTTTTTAGTTGCCATATTACAGGAGGAAAGAACTGAGAGTCCATGAGCTTTAACCTTTCCAAAAGTGATGCACATCGTGTCTCCTTACAGTTCATTATGAAAGACTCTGGAAAATATGGGCCAGCATATGAATATTTAGTAAACATTAAGTCTCTGTCACATCTGGATGTTTCAATTTTATTGTGTATATGATGAGAGTCAACTGGAGGATTATAAGTAGGGAAGGACATGAACTTATCTACATGTTTAAAAGATCACCTGGTGATGTGCAAAGAATAGACAACAAAGGGCCATAAGTGGAAGTAGGAAGACCAGTTAGGAGCTCTCCTGACTATGGTGACCCCAGGAGGAAGGTGTTGGTGGCTTAAACCATGACATAATGATAGAGATGGTGAGAGAAGATCCAATCTGAGATATATTTCAAAAGTAAAATCAAAGAATTTGGTAATGGAATATGTGTGGGAAAGAAGAAAAAAAGCAATCAAAAGTGATTGAGGTTTGATGCTAAGCAACTGGAAGAATAGCATTTGTACTTCCTACTGGGGATGAGTGGAGAAAGAATAGTTCAAGAGCAGAAATTATGTGTGATTTTGGCTCTGGTAAGTTTAAGATAGGTATCAGAAAGAGAAGTTGAGATTTTAAGTAAATTAGCAGTTCATTTGTAAATCTGGAGTTCAGGAGATTGGGAAGGGCTAGGATGCAAATGTGGGAGTTATTAACATGTAAGTAAAACCACTGGGCTGTATGCAATCACCGAGGGAAAAGAGCAAGAGATGGTTGACCTCACTGGGCCTTGGGAAACTCCAAATACAAAATAAGGAAAATAAGAAAGAACTGGCAAACATAACCAAGAATAAATAGCCAGTGTGTCAAGAAAAATAACATGCAAAGTTTTCTGAAAGCTAAATAAGAAAACATTTCAGGAAGAAAGACGTTATCTACTGTGTCATAAATTGCTGAGAAGATGAGGATGAAATCTGGACCATCAGATTTGACAAAATGAGATCATTACCAACATAAAAGTGGCTTTAATAATGTGTTAGAGAGTGGCTGGGATGGGCTAACAGAAGACTGTGAGGGAAGAAGTAGAGTTATAAATGGGAAAAATGAAAAGTATAGCAAGTAGAGCCCCATGAGTTAGAGGGAAATTTTTAATTTGTTTTTAACTTTGTTTTTTAAGAGGGAAGGTATTACAATGTGTTTTCCTAGAGGCACAAATCGGAATCTGAGAAAGAGAAATATATGATGCTGGTAAAGGGAAAATTTAGGAGCAAAGCTTTTGGGTGAGCAAATGGGGGTGGGTCTGGTGTTGGCTTTCAGAGGGGAGAGGAATGATCCATTTTACCTGGAAAGAGGTGCACTTATGTGTGGAACTGAAGATACATTGACAGAATTAATGATAAGATGACAGAGTCCATTGTTATTATTTCTGGTTTCCCAGTGAAACAAAAAATAAGATTATCCGCTGAAGGTGAGGGAGAAGAGGTTGAGAAGAGAGGTTACAAAATAGTCTTGTTATAAAGTTGGTGAGTCAAATACAACTAGAGAAATATTAGGATCTTCAAGCAATGCTGAAGAAGCAGTTGAGATTTGTGGGGGGTGTTCGTTTGTTTGTTTTGAGACAGGGTCTCACTATGTAGTTCAGGCTAGTCATGAACTCAGCAATTCCCTTGCCTCAGCCTCCTGAGTGCTGGGATTACAGGAGTGTGCCACCATGCCTGGCTGCAGTTGAGATTTGTGAATCCACCTATGAAAGAATTTGCAGGTCAATCAACATAATGTATATTTTTCTACAAAACAAGAATAGAGGGCCGGTGAGGTGGCTCAGCGGCTTAAGCGCCTGCCCAGCAAGCACGAGGGCCCGAGTTCCACTCCCGGAACCCACATACGAAAAAAGGGCCGGTGATATCGCTCAGCGGCACGGGCACCTCCTGGCGCGCGAGGTCCTGAGGTCGACCCCCGGTACCCACAAAAAAAAAAAAAAAAAAAGAATAGAGCAGGCAGAAAATCATTACTGTTGGGATTTTATCAGGAGGAAAATGGAGAAGAGGATGAAAAAAGAACTAAGATGTGTTATGTGTTACATATACCAACTGCCCATGGTGAATATAATCATTAAGAACTGCAAACATGCACTAAT
Source organism: Erethizon dorsatum (assembly GCA_028451465.1). Classification (NCBI taxonomy): domain Eukaryota; kingdom Metazoa; phylum Chordata; class Mammalia; order Rodentia; family Erethizontidae; genus Erethizon; species Erethizon dorsatum. The sequence goes on from CM051824.1 coordinate 23,635,791, forward strand.
AAAAAGAATTTTTTAAATGGAGTTCAGGGTGTATGCAAGGAGCAATTACAGGGCTTGTCCATGGGATCTAAACTAGGTAAATAGAGAAGCAAGGATATGAGTGGGTGATAGACAATAGGAGATGGTGGGGTAAGTGGACTGGAAATCCTGATGAGTACTAAGAATTGTTGAACCTGTACTGAAAAGGACATAAACTGAAATGACTTGACAGAAATTTCAAAAATAATGTGGTCGATAAAATCCAGGTAATAATGCATTTTGACACCAGAAGAATGGAGCAAGGGGGACATAATAGAATTGGAAGTTAGGATGCCAAGGAAGTGGGTCTCAGACTGATCACGTATGTGGATACTGTGCTCAGCAAAAGGGAAGATGGTGATCCAGGGACTAAAATTTTCAAATAATGAAAGAAAAAGAGCAGTAGATGAGTTGGGGAATGGCGTCAACACAGTGTAGGGAGAGGGACAGTCTGATAACATGAGCTTCAGTGGAGCTTCAGAAAGAAAGGAGGAGTGACAGTGAGGAGGAGCAAGGTGGACATCAGCTCCTGGTCCACGCTCTGCCCGAGGTACGTGACTGTGGAAGAAAAAATACCAACTCCCTGAAATGGCTGTGATGGGGTAAGTGATATTATTGAACAACCCAGTTACAGGTGACAAGACAAACAAAAAAGATGAAGGGAAACTCTGAAGAAGAGGGTGAGATTTTGCTGAAGACAGGCTATGTGTTCCATGGGGGTTAGAGAGGGTAGAAGGGTACATCAAGCTAGAAAAATGTTTGGAACACATTGGAGACGAAAGCGCCAATGATTATCAGTACCTGGAGAAGCACAAGCCTCCGGCAGAAGTCAGAGAAGAGAGAAACGAGGGGATTGGCACTAAGCACATAATCTTCCTGATTAGAGATTTCCTCTTGGTATTAGACACTGAGGCATCACCGAGGGGGGTGATGCCACAGGGACAGGCAGCAGTCTTATTGGGAGTGTGTGGGGCTCTGTGAAATGCCCTGAAATCCTGCTGTGGGAAGAACAGTCTTGCCAAAGGCCTCAGAAGTGCAAAAGCCTCCTCCAGAGATTTTCCTAAGAAAGTATATGACCTTGAGAGTGGAAGGCTTACAAGAACTATGCAATATGTAGCAGAAGTAGTGCTGGATAACTGCACAAATATAGGTTCAGTGATGTTTTGAAGGAGAGCGGAGGGAGTGAAATCCAACACATAGGTGTTAGACTCCTGTCAAGAGAGGAGGGCAGCAAGGATCTGAGATACAGCAGATTCAACACCCTACTTGTTTTGTAACAAATATTTTATAATCCCTTATTGTACTGAAATAAAATTTAGATTTTATACTCTACCTATACATACATTTCCAAAGAGAAAATCTATATAATGTTCTAACTTTGTTGTAAAACACAAGAGAAAAGCAATTTATAATCAAATGTGGAAATGTTCAGGCACACATTAGGATAGAGGATAAATGTGCTAGGCTTACACCTTTGTTTAGAATAAAGAGAATGTGTCAGCAACAGATGCAGACAGATGCAAGCAGATAGGGGAGTGGGATTTCTTTCGTTACTTTGTTTCTTTTGTTTTTCTGGCAACCTAAATACAGTGAACCATGCTGCTATTAGTAACAAGATGTTCTGAAGTGGAGATTAATTCTTGGTAATGAACAAGAAATAAAATATTTTCTTATTTCATATACTAGTTAGGTTCCTCAAAAATCCAGGCCTTTTTTTTTTTTTTTTTTTTTTTTTTTTTTTGGTGGGTACCGGGGGTCGACCTCTGGACCTCGCGTGCCAGCAGGCATCTGTGCCGCTGAGCGATATCACTGGCCCTTTTTTGTATGTGGGTTCCAGGAGTCAAACTCAGGACCTCGCACTTGCCAGAGAGGCGCTTATGCCACTGAGCTATCTCACCGGCCCCCAGACCATATTTTTAAAATACCATTCAAAATACTCTTTTTGCAGGAGGCAGGATAATGGTCTCCCGAAGATGTCTACATCCTAATGCCCAGAATTTATTAGCACAGTGGTTCATCTTTATCCTTCATTTTGCTTTTCACAGTTTCAGTTACCACAGTCAACTGTCTGAAAAAATTAAAAAGGAAAATTCCAGAAATAAGCAAATTCATTTTAAACTGTGCAACTGTTCTGAGTAGTGTGATGAAACTTTGTGCTATCCTGCCCAAGATGTGAATCACCCTTTTGTCAAGCGTATCCACATTATATATGCTATCTATGAGTCGCTCAGCGGCTGTCTCAGGTATCAGGTCAACGGTCATGCTATCACAGTACATGTATTTAAGTAACCCTTATTTTATTTAATGGCCCCAAAGTATGGGAATAATGATATAATATATTAATTTTATTAAGTATATTAATACAATATATTGTTATAGTTGTCCCATTTTATGATTAGTTATTATCTTTAATCTCTTACTGTTCCTTACTTATAAACTTTATCAGAGCTATCAGTAGGACAACATAGTTTAATAGGGTTCAGTACTATCCAAGATTTTAGGCACCCCATCCGTGTCTTGGAATATATTTCCCAGGGATAAGGAGCGACTACTCTTTGTTACTTTGCATGGCACAGGGACTTTGTAGATGCCATTAAGGGTCTTGTGATAGGGAAATGATCCTGGACTATCTGTGCGGGCCCAATATAATCACAAGGGTCTTTATAACTGGACATGAGACACAGGAGGATCACAGAGCAATTTGAAGATGCAGCTCTGTCCCCTTTGAAAATGGAAGAAAAAGCAAAGGAAAGGACATTCCTCTCCAGTGTGCAGGAGGACTGGAACTGCCAACATGGCGATTTTAACCCAGCAAAACCCATTTCTGGACGCTAGACCTGTAAAATAATAAATTTGTGGTTTTTAAAAGACAATAGGAAGTAGTCACTTGATTAATGTGAAAATTAGAGCTAAGTTTTAGGTTTAGGTTGTAGGTTAGTCTTAGGTTTTTAACCTGTATGAATATCTGGGAGGACATTCAAAAATCGTTTGGCATGTGAGATATCATTTTCTTGTGCAAGATTTTACCACACATGCAGGGCACCCAGCATCCCCGGTTCCCTCCCACGTCTAAATGCCAGCAATTCCCTGGGGTCACTGACAGTCAAATACAACCCCACAAATGCCTAATTTGCATAAAAAGAAATGTATTCTGAATCAAGGCAATTAGAGGGCATTTATATCTGAACACTTCTGAACCAGAAAGGCAATATCAAAGATACTTGCATGGACCTTTAGTTACTTGGCACTCAGTTGTCTCAAAGCACAGATTGTTTCAGAATCAAGATCCATAACCTGGTGGAATTCTGATCAATCAATAAAGACTCCCAAATTGATTTTATAAAAGCTTGTGTTTAGCTCTGCCTTCTCCCCTGCCCCTGATAGTGGAACTGAAAACAGATCTGCATTTGATAATAGAAGCCATAGCAATCCATGTCCATCTAGTTTCCCCGGGACACATCTTAATGAAAGCCCTAACCCTTATAAAAACTCACAAATGGGGAGAATTAATGCAATCAAAATGGAAAAAAGAAACAATTCTCTATTCATTCTACATTGCTTTGGATTATGAAGAATAAAAAAGAGAAGTTTTATGTAACACATCCTCTCTGCAGCCATGTTGTCATTTACAAAAGTGGGCATACTTAGCTACTGCTTTCAGGAGAGGAGTGTTAGAAAACATTATACAGTAGTTCTCCGTGTTACAGTGAATGCCATAATATTGATGCCACTCTAAGGTGCCATGGAGCATTTGGGGTGTAATACCCAGAAAGGGGTCCACAGAATTCAGAAAGGGTAACGCACCTTGGGAGCCAAGACCAGAAAGTCCACCTGTTTGGCATGAAGCTCCTGAGTGGGTGAGGACTGAAGGCAAGAGAATGGATGTTTCCTCCTGAGCCTCGGCGTGGTCGTCAGCACCTACCAGGGAGACCGGTCACCAGTGCGTTGTTTAGCACATCAGGCTGTCTGTCCTCGGGGAAGGCTCTGGAAAATGGAGCAGGGTAAGACAGCTCATTACAGAACTGTACTCTGCATGAGAACAGGGAACAATAATTTTTGCCTTTCTTTCTACTGAAGAATATAAGCTGATCATTACCAAGTCAGAGAATGTTCTTTTTGGGTGAAGGGAAAGTATAATGAATAGTCTCTCAAGTTAAAAGAGTAGGTAATTATTATATAATCAGACAAAACTCACCTTAGGCTTTGTTCAAGGTGCACCCCTATGTGAAGGTTAGGAAACAAGTTGTTTTCCCCCTTTTTTGCCTTCTTTATTATGGAGAAGTCAGCTACTAACTTCCTCCAGTCATTTCCAACCCTCTTTCATTTTTCACAATCCTTCAGTTTTATTTGCCAAGCAGAACAAAAGCCAACTTCATAGATAGGAAATGACCCCTAGTTATTATTCATGATTCAGAAAGTAACACAAAGAGGCATTAATAGAATTGACAGTGATAAGGTGTGATAGAGGTACCGTGACAAGGACTCTGAAATCTCTCATTTATCAACAAATATTGGTGACTGGAACTTCAAGGTTAATCTGGCAGTCCGTTAATAATCCCCGACAAAGCCTCTCGAGGCTGTATGCTTGCAATGCAATGCTCAGCAAAGTAGACGAAATAATGGAAACCTGCAATAGCATTGAGTACTAAGGTTAACAACCAAATTTATGCCAGTATATAGGGCAATTATCATTTGCAAGAAGCTTAGCAACACCTATCCCTCTTATGCCCCCTTGTACCACGTCTAGGACGGAAGGTGGAGAACAGACCCACCAGCAATTTTGTGAGCTAAATTTTGTGCACACATATATACACACACACACACCCCAAAATCCATACGTTAAATTCCAAAGCCAGGTGTGGCACATGTCTGTAAGTCCCAACAACTCTAGAGGCTAAAGCAGGAGAACTGCTTGAGCCCAGGAGTTCAGAGCCAGTCTAGGAAACGTAGCAACAAGATTATATATGTATACATATATGCTCCTAAACACGAGTACCTCAGAATGAGGCTTTATTTGGAAATAGGCTTTGTAAAAAGGTAATCAAGTTAAAGTAATGTTTGGGAGGACCTTCATCCAATGCCTGGTGTCCTTATAAAAAGAGAAATCTGGACACACGGAAGGAAAATAATGCAAAGAGAAACAAGGAGGAAATAGGCATCCACAAGCCCAGGGAAGATTCTATAACAGATACATCCCTCATATCCCTCTGAAGGAACCAATCCTGCCCATACCTAGATCCTGGACGTCTAGACTCAAGAACTGTAAATACATTTCTGTTGTTTAAGCCATGTGGTTTGTAGCACATGTTACAGCACCCCTGGCAAACTAATCCAAGTACTTTATGCTGCTAACTTGAGGAAACAGGAGCAGCAACCTGTAGGCAAGTCATTGTTTTCCAACGGTCCAGAAGAGTGTCCTCCTCACCTTTTCCTCTTCCCCACTTGACAGCCTCTTGTCCTGGGAGGATACAACTTCCAGGCTGCAGCAGCACAGGTAGGACACAGGGATGAGACAGGTATTGGCACCTTAGATGTAAGTTCAGGCCCCTGCCAACAGAGAGCCCCCAAATTATACAAGGAGCTGTCATCTTTCATAGTCCTTCCAGGATCAAAGGTTTATGTGGCTATTTGTTTTCATAGAGAAATGGGCACTTGGAACAAGTAAAATTTCCACCTCGGTTCAGTTCATAACTACACAAAATTATCGATCCAAAAACTTGGGCTGGACTATTCTACGTGCCTTTCAGACACAGATCCTAAAAGGGATTCAGCCAGTTCCCAAATGCTCAGTTGCACCTGTTTGTGTCAAATCCAGATTTGGTTGGATTTTCATTCAAGAAACCAGTTGGGGGCTTATAAAAAAAGATTTCACAGCACAAGATGAGAAAAGCACTATTCTAAAGAATTAAAGAAAAAACATTCTTTTAACAATTTAGCACAAGAAATGAAAAACAAAATATTCACATTAGTTTCTCTGAATGTACAGGAAAATTTTACCTCTCTCAAATAGAGACATTGGATAAGAAAAAAACCAAAAGGGTCTGATCTAGAGAAGACCACAAAGAAACTAAAAATGCATTTCAGAATTAAAATTCCACTGAAGGTAGTAATGGACACAGAAAAGTGCAATTTGTCAAATGGAAAAATTTGTAAGTTGTTCTAGAACAGAGAAGAAAGGGAAAGAAAATGAAAATTTGAGAGAGGTGAAAAAACAAGCTAGAAATCCAACTTCCCATAGCAGCTGTTCTTGAAAAAGAAGGCACCACAGGTCGAACCGTCATCATAAACTTACGATACAATAAAACTTTCCTGAACATGACCTACTTTCCAGAGTCTATGTAGGCTGGGCTCACATACTCCTAACATTAATGGAGAAAAAACTGCACCTATTAATATTTTTACATTTTGGGTAAGTTTTTGAATTCTAACTATTTTTTTTTCATTTTATTTTATTAGTACATGTTTGTAATTCATGCAGCTTAAAATCATATTGGGGGATGGTTACATGTACATAGTACCGCTCAGCTTTTTTTTAATCTTCTTCCCCTTCCTCCCCTCTCCTCCTCTGATTCCCCAATCACCTTTCTCATACTTGTTGATACTATTTGTCTTAGCACATGTTATGGCTTCTAATGTTTACGTTGATTAGGGTTATTAGGTTCCTGTACATGGCACATCTTTGTTCCTCTGATTTCCCCTTCCCCTGTCCCTTCCCCCTTTCCTTGTTCCCTTGGTCTATTTCCTTATTGGATGAGATCTGTCCCCTTGTCCCTTTCTATCCATCTTTTTTCATTTTCTTTGTTTGTACTTTGCCTCACTCAAAGGGATACCATACAGTATTCATGCTTGTGTGTCTGAGTTATTTCACTCAGGATTATGTTTTCTAGGTGCATCCATTTTCCTACAAATGCCTCAAATTTGTCATTCTTTGTAGCCAAGGAATTCTAACTTTAAATTTTAAATTTTCCTCACATGTCCCAACTGGAAAAAAATCAAAGATACCTAAAAGGAAACAAAAATTACTCTGACTTCAGTTTTAGTATAGATGGCAATAAAGGTCAGAGAGTAATGAAGAAAACTCTATATGGTATTTTTAGTAGGAAAGATTGTGATCTTATGTACTTAGCTCCTTTATTATTCATGTATGAAAGATATTCTCAAAAATTCAAAGACTTTGAAAACAAAACACTCACAATCTTTTCCTAAGTAAAAACTAAGGCAATGGAAAGGCATATTATAACCACTGAAGAAATGAATCAAAATTAAACTGAAAGGAAGAGGAATGGATACAAAATAAAGGATAATGAGATTATAATCTATCAAACATGGTCTCCAGCTAGTTGCTGTATAGTAATTAAACTAGGATCAGAAGTTTATTTCTAAAATAAATCTTGAAATATGTTTATATCTTATTAATCACAGTAATACAACAATAATTTTCAGCAATTATTGGAGTTAGAGTTAGCTGGGTGGGAGAGATAGAAATAGGTATTTGCTGTAAGGAGCAAAGCCATTGTAAATTAGGTTATTGTTGATTTAATAGTTAGAGAAATGAAGACTAAAGTATATTTTGTCTAACATTTATTTCTGTTTTTTCTGATTACAAAGAAGGGAGATGTTAATTTGAAGAATAGAAAATCAAGAAAGAAAAAGTCTCTTGCATTGATAGCGCCCAGAAACAATCATTGCTAGTACATTTACATCTCGGCCTCAGAGCTACGCTGTTATACTTGCAGTTTTGTAATATGCTTTTAAATGTAACTAAATTAATCCTTAACCAATCAGATTTGTAACGACTGATAGCAAATTATCCGATTTGTATTAGTTTTTTTTTTAATTGCTGTTGTAACAAATTACCACAAACTTAATGGCTTGAGAGGACACGGATTTATCTTCTTACAGCTCCAGAGAAGTCTGGCAGACTTCGCTTGTCTGGGCTTGTTCTTTTGTGGCACTGGATGAATCTGTTCCCTTGCTTTTCTCTAGCTTCTTGAGACCACCTGTTCTCCTTGACTCATGCTCTCCTCCCAGCAACACCAGTAAAGCCACATCTCTCTGAGCACTCTGCTGCTGCCCACCTCCGTAGGACCACAGTTGAGAAAGACTTCTGCTTTAAAGGACCTGTGTCATTAGATGGGGCAAACCTGATAAACCAGGATAATCTCCCATCTGAAGAAACATCCAGTTCTGCAAATCCCTGTGCCACGTAAGGCAACACTTATCACGGATTCTTGAAATTGCGATTTGGCCCTCTTGGGGTTGGGAGGAGCCTTATTCTGCCAAGCAAAGTGCTACGTGGTCATAGCTTATTTATCTAATTCCCTTTGTTTGGCATTTGTTTCAATATTTTTAAAATAAATTTTTAAAATTCTACATAAGTCTGTCCAAACTGAGTATTTCCAAAGGGAAAATTTCTAAAATTAGAATTCTAAGTCAAGGGGCCGGTGAGATGGCTCAGCAGCGTAAGCACCTGCCTGGCAAGCGTGAGGGCCCGAGTTCGACTCCTGGAACCCACATACAAAAAAAGGGCCAGTGATATCACTCAGCGGCACGGGCACCTGCTGGTGCGCGAGGTCCTGAGGTTGACCCCTGGAACCCACAAAAAAAAAAAAAAAGAATTCTAAGTCAAGGCCTATTTTTTTTTAAATGCCAAAGTTCTTGATATTTACTTCCTGAAAGACCTCAATGTGTCTTTCTCCAGTAGACTAGGAAAATATTTGATTTTGTACCTTGCAACTGGGGACCATATAACTACTTTTTAAGTATTTGAAATTTGATTAGTATCGTTATTGTGCCAAATACATTTCTTTGATAACTAATGAACCTAAACCCTTTTCATATTTTTAAAAAAAAAAAATTCTTAAATCAATAGAGGTATTTTATTCCATCATTAAATATGATAAGTTGGTTTTATAATCCAGTATATTGTTTCTGTACCTGAACAACTTTTAGATCTTATTCATCAGCCTGCTTTATTGTTCTTTCTTCAGAGACAGATACCATCCAAAAATTGTGTGATGTCCTTCTTTGTAACTGTTGTGACTTGCTGATTCAGTGTAGCTGAATTTAAAATAGGTTTAATGCCATTTCCTGCAAGGATTAACTCATCTTTCTGAGCCTGAGATAATGAACAAGCAACACCTTCCCTCATTTGAACCCTGCAGATGTATTTTTTACCCCCAAAATTTCAGATTTCAACAAGAGACACATTTGCCTGAATAATGACGTTAACTAGGGAGATGATTATACACAGTTCTCACTTCGTGTTTGCATATTGGAAGTTCCATGTGACGCCCTTGATCACGTTCTGTATGTGACTACACAGAGTACGAACGGTAGCCAGATCCTATTTCCCCACTATTTGTCAAGGGGAACCTTTGCTTCTCCTTTTCAAGGAGACTGAGTTCTATGTTGATGTGATCGAAGTCCCTCTGCAGGATTCTTCTGGGGCCCTCACAATAACTATGCATCTCTTCAGAGTGATGCTGGCATTTTCTGAAATGTCAATAGTTTAATTTCCGACAGTGGTATTCATGCTCACAGTAGATTTGGCTTTTCTACTGTATTTTTACTGGCTGTATATCTTTCTTATGTTTTGAAATTGGTTTAGTGCCTTTGCCCACTTTGATAATGGGATTTATTCATCTATTTCTTAAATTGGTTAATAAGAGTTGTCTCTGTATCAAGTGTATGAACTCTTGCATTAAACAGGAAGACATGTTAAATGAAATAAATTAGACACAGAAAGCCTTCTCACTAATATGTAGGAGCTAAAATGTTAATCTTGTAGAACTAGAAAATAACAGTGTTTTCCAGAGCCTGAAAAGGGTGTGAAGGAGAGGGGATAAGGGGAATATGGTGAATGGGTACCGGGTGCAGTCACACAGGAGGAATAACTTCTAATGTTCTGTAGCACGACAGGGTGACCATGGTTGACAATAATTAATTATACTTTTAAAAATGGGTCGCAGAGAGGATCTTGAATGTTCCCAACACAAAAATAAGATAAAAGGTGATGAATATGCCAATTATCCAGATTCAATCATTACACATTGTATATATGAATTGAAATGTCATACTAATCCCACAATTTGTGCAATTGATATAGGAGAATATAACTTCCAATCTGCTAGAGGTCATAGCAGATTGCTGAGTTCATATTGAGGAATGAATCCCAAGGGACAATGGAGGTTAACAGCAGGAAATGTATATTGAGAGATAGCTCCTGAGAGACAGGAGGGGTCCCAAAAGTGGCTTGCCACAGAGGCCATTTCTCCAAGAATGTTTTATGGAGCAAAATCACAAGGTGGGTACAATGTGGATCAAACTATAATTAACCAATAAGATTACAAGTATAGCTGCTTAGCTAATATGTATTGATCCGATAGGGAAGCAGGTCATGTAGCAAGTGTATAAGGCTAGCATCATTAAACTTGGCTTATCTATAATTTCTAAAACAGAATTGGTTTGGGAGAGGGATGGTCCAGAGTTTCTGGCCACCCACCAAAGCCCAGACATTGTGACTTCATCTTGAGGCCTGGCCTTTGGCAGATGTGCCTCCAGCCACAGTTTTAATGTGTTCTCCTCTCCTGCACTGACTCCCTCAAGAGCCCATTCCTGTCTGACTGCCTACTGATTTCTACCTAACTTAGCTGGGTATAATACAATTACTACGTGTCAATTTAAAATATGCCATAAAATTAACTCTTTTATTATAAGATGAAATATATCTCAAATTTATTTGCTTCTTAAATTTTTCTGGGATATTTTTGGATTCAGAGTTACATATCTTCTCTTAAGCATATTTTCACTACTGATTTCTGACACCCCAAGATATTTACCTCTATTTCCTTGTGGTTTTTATATGGAATAAGATAATAAATTTTTATTCAAATAGTTTATCAACTGTACCAGAAGAATTTCTTGGCAAACCTTTCCTTTTTCCATAAATGTATAATAACATGGATAGCTTATATTGAACTCCTCATGTAGTAGGGTCTATTTTACGGCATTTTATTATAGTTCCATGATCCACCTTTCAATGCTTGTGTTGACTTCACACTTTTAATTATTGGGACTTTATCTTAATATCTGACTGCATACACAGGTGCCTTCTACTACCATTCCATACATACTATATGACTCCCTGTTTCTGGTTTTTTTAGACTCATTTTCCAGTTTATTTTCCCAGATGAACTTTAGAATCACAAGTCATGATCTAAGAAAAATCTCACTGTAATTTTTATTGAAATTGCATTAGAATATAAAAACATTGAGAGATAATTGGTCACCTTACCATTCTTTTTATCTCTGACATACTAAATATATTCATCATACAAATGACTTTCACATCTTAGTTTGTTCCTCTTATTTTTTTGCCGCTAAATGTGGAAAAATATTTTATTGTTATATACAGTCTTTATTGTTATTGTGAGTACATAAAAAAAAAATACTGCTTGCTATCTATGTTGTAAATAGCTAAACAAGCAAAGAGCATACTTTGTTATAAAAACACCAGGCATCTACAACCCAAAAGCAGGATCGTGCCTGTATCTCAGAATGAACTAGAAGGGTGTTGCCTTTCTTTTAGCTCTGCATCCATCTGTATGTTTGCTCCATCCTTCCCTCTCTTTTTTAGCAAAGAGACTTTCTCAGATAATTTGAACTAAATAAAAGAGGATGTAACTTCTGATAACATCCATCTTACATTTTGCAACTCCAGCCACCCACAACCTTTAGCCCACTCACTTGCTGTGTTCTCATTCTCTCTTGTTTTCGGCACTTCCAAATTATCTTGGGAAGAGACTTTTGGTCAGACTGATTGTCGTTTCTACCCCTGGAAGAATCAGTGATATCCCAAGGCTAAAGGTTAGTAAATGTTTGTGGGGAGGTAGGGAGTAAGAGGGTAAAAGTACTGATTAATTGGCCAACAACCAGGTGCATATCCATCACAATCCAAGTTAGAGGATCATGTTAATGTACAGCATGGTTTAAAGCAGCTTTCATATAATGGCGGAGTTCCTAAATAGAATGGGAATGCTTTTACAATTTCACCATGCTTGTTGATTTCTAAAGAAAGATTTTTCCTGGTTTCTAAGATTTTATAAAGAATAGATGTTGAATTTTATTGAATCCATTTATGGTCTCTAGCCAGATGGCCACATTTTTCTCCTATAACCTAATGATGTGATGATTATTAATGAATGTTCTAATACTAAGTCAGTCTTGCTTTAATACAGCAGAGCGCCTGCATGATCACATGTTTTGGGTTGTCCTCTAGTCTCATTCCTCTCCAGACAAAATGAGAGAAAAAGTATTCATTTAGGGAATGTTCATTTGTATGACTTTTTAATTAATGGTTGAGGACTTAAAGGATATTTGTGAATTTCTTTAGTGGATATTGTTTGAACTGGCTTATTAAAGCGTGGAGTTTTTCCTCTCGTTAAAAACTCATTCCAAAAGCTGTGAGCTTAATAAGGGTTTCTGTATAATGGAAGGACAGAGAAACACAAGCTGAGCTGATACGGGGGCTGTCTTCCTGCCTCCTCCGCTGGCCACTTGTTCCAAAAGCCAAGGACAAAAGGGCAGGGATCTGAAGAGAAAGGATTTGCCCTGAGAAGCAGTAGAGCCAGCCTCGGCATGCTCTCGTTGAATTTTACGAGAACTGACTCTTAGGGGCAGAAAAGGCAAAAGTCCCCTCCAAGGCTACATCACTGGCCCATTGTTCTGACTTGTAGAATAAATGGTGGGCACCAACCTTTGTGAGCATCACCCATGGACGCTCCGTAAGGAGTTTGTAGTGAGCAGGCAGATCCTTCTTCCTCTCTCTCCTTAAGGATCTTTCACTCAAAAAGGGCTTAGTCATAAGTGGGAGCTGTGGCCAAATTATACTTGGACAGTCTCATAAAGTGCTGATGGAGATTGGGATAACATTATTAGGCCCCTAAATTGAAGTTTGAGCTAAACTGGTTAAAAGGGTCACAGTGGACCTGAAGCCCAGCAGATGGAGCCTTCCTGCAATCCTAGCAGCCAGAGAATCTTCAGTCCTGGATAATTCTCCTTAGAATATAGTGTGTTTCCTCCATAAATTTCATGAACTGTGTTGCAAATATTTTATTTAGTGTTTCGAGGTTGAGGGAAGACTCATGAGGGGAGACCGATGCCGACCACTTGAGATGTGCTTCATGAAATCAGTTTGGAGGCTTTATCTGTCTTCTTTGTACAGGATTAGTTTATAATTGTAACAATCATAAAATCTCTCTCCCTTTTTTAAAAGTTTACTTTTTACACTGCCTGGGCCCAAAGTGATTCAACAGATGAACTTTTCATTTTCTTCCAAGATTATTGTTACTTTTAGATTTCCAGTTTATGCTTCAATTGGCTTCGGTAATTTGTATGTATTTCCCTGGAAAATTAGAATTTTATTTTCTGCATTCAGTTTTCTTTTTTTTTTTTTTTTTTGTGGGTACCGGGGGTCGACCTCAGGACCTCACGTGCCAGCAGGCACCCATGCTGCTGAGCAATATCACCGGCCCCTTTTTCATATGTGGGTTCCAGGAGGCAAATTCAGGACCTCGCGCTTGCCAGGCAGGCGCTTACGCCACTGAGCCATCTCACCAGCCCTGCATTCAGTTTTCATGACATTTTTTTTAGGTAATGTCTTTAATCCTTACAGAATAATCTATTGACATGATTATTTTTTATTATTTCTATTTTGTACAATATAAATATTGTTATTCCTGCTTGCTTTAGTGTGTATTTGCCCAATTGCCTTTCTTTATTCATTTGCTTAATTTTTAGGGAAAGTGTTTTTATTTTTCTTTATTTTAAAGAGAAATAATAACAATAAAACAGAGTTTCAGAACAGGCTAGTAAGAGAGTAACTATAATTAATACATTGCATATTGTTGTATTCATAATAGTTGTTCAGAGTGCAAGACATAGGCATGAAATATTGTCCAAACAATATTAGCACAAACCTTTCTTTTCAATGAACTAAGAGATACTAGCTGTATAACTATCTTAACTATCTTGTGTGAGTATATATATATATATAATCTTTTCTTTTTCCCATCTTTCCTTTCCCCTTTCTCCCATCACAGTTTTTCTTTTTTTTTTTTTCTTTTTTTTTTTCTTTTTTTTTTTTTTTTTTTGGACTATTTCTTCCCTATTCCCAATATCTATTGTACATTTTGGATCTTATTTACTCATTCAGTTTCTCACACTAGTGAGACAATATAATGCTTACACATGTGGGTCTGATTTATTTCACTTATGAGTATGGTCTAGAGTTGCATCCATTTTCCTATAAAAGTCTCACGTCTATCCTTCTTTATGGCTGAGCAGTATTCCATTATATCAAAAAACCACATCTTTTTTATCCATTCTTGGTTGATGGGCATTTGGGTTGTTTCCAAGATTTAGCTCTTACAAATTGTGCTACTATAAACATGGGAGCACACATATCACTGTGGTATGATGTTTTTAATTCTTCTGGGAAGATACCCAGCAGGGGAATAGCTGGATGGAATGGGAACCTCTAATCCTAGTTTTTTAAGAAATCTCCATACTGATTTCCACAGTGGTTGTACCAGTCTACATTCCCACCAACAATGGAGAAGGGTTCCTTTTTCCCTGCAGCCCTGCCAGCATTTGTTATTGGTTGATTTCTTGATGATAACCATTCTTTCTGGAGTGAGATGGAATCTCGGTGTTGTTTTAATTTTCATCTCTTGAATGACCAATGATGCTGAACATTTTTTCATGTATTTATTTGCCATTTGTATTTCTTCATCTGAGAAGTGTGTATTCATCTCAGATGCCCATTTTTGGATTGGGTCTTTAAATTTGGGGGTGTCTGATGTTTTTCAATTCTTTATATGTTCTAGATATAAGTCCTTTGTCTGAGGGACAACTTGCTATAATTTTTCCCCACTCTGTGGGTTGTCTTTACACTCTGTTGGTGATTTCTTTTGTTGCACAAAAGCTTTCTAATAGGGTGAAATCCCATTTGTTGATTCTTTGTAGTATTTCCCGTGTGGTCTAGGTTTTGAGGAATGTGTTTTTATTTCAAGAGCAACAATATTTACATCACTTTATGAGACATTCTGAAAAACTAGAAAAATAATCATTTTGTATAAAATATTGTACAAACTAGTTAACCTACATAAAGAAACTTAAATTGTTCATTTTAAGTTTCTTTTAATAGAATGACTAAAGCCATAATGAGTAATAATGTAGTATTGAGATAAGAATCAATCTCAATATCTCTCTCCCCCACCCACATTTTCCCCCTTCCCTTCCTATTAAGGCATCTACATTTTTATATTGAACTAGACTATTTTCTTCAAAATACATCATAAAATGTTTCTACTGAAAAAAATTAAATGTCGTGTTTTTAATGTACCTATGCCCCAACTTTCTAGAATAAGTTATTAGAAAAGTTTAGAGTTGACCATTTCCAACTCAAGATATTTTTCCTATTTATCTGCTAAAGCTTTAATTTTAATAATGATAACAAGCCTGGCAACAGTTGCCTTTGCCTTACCACAGTAAATGTAGACTTGCATTTAAGAGACCATATGCCTACAGAACACTAAATTTGTGGTGAGGGCTTATACACACACCTTTATTTTAGAGTTTGTACATTTTAGCTGTGAACTGATTCACGTTTTCATTTAAAGCAAATAAATACGGATAGGGTCTAAAAGAACTTGAGCCCAAAGGAAAGCATGAAAAAAAATTCTATTTTAGAATAAGTGATTAATAACAGTTGCTACAAGCAAACCCTGACTTTTCAGTAGGTCAGCTCAACAGTTTACTGATTCATCTTCCAAAATCTGACACGAGTTAGAGGGCACTCTCCTCCATCTGGTGACTGAGGATCAAATCTCCCTCTGTCTTTTGACACTGCCATTTTAGCCCATGACTTCCAACGTCATCACGGCTGGGTAAGGAAAGTAGGAATGGCATATCAGTTCTTAACCGTCTTAGCCTGGAAGTGACATGCATCACTTCCACTCACATTTTGTTGGCTGGACTTATTCACAGTCAAGACTCGCTGCAAAGAGACTGGAAAATGTCATCTCTCATGGGATCAGGATAGAAAATATAATTAGATATATAAAAGCACCAGTAGTCTTTCTCAAGTGTTAAATGCATAGTGCTTTTATGCAGACTGCAAATGGAACACTAGCATGGAATTTTAACAACCTTGAAACATCAACAAAATTTTTCTGAGTCATACATCTTTAAATGAAATGGCAACATATAATTAATGTGCAAAACAATTTTAAGTGAAAAGTCAGCATTTTAATTGTCTCCTAGACATAAGTAGTGCACAAAAATACTAAAAATATAATCATGTTGACTTTCAATTACAGGGAAATGTATCTATTACCAAGAAAATCATGAAATATAATTAAATTTATTTAACATAAAAGAAGTTCAAATAAACCTATTCTCTCTGACACATTTTTTCATTTTTGTTGGAGTTTCTCAATTTCTATTACCATATCTTGTTGTTCTAGTCCCAAGGTTTTCTTTCCTAAAATAAAATAAATATTGTGGACTTTCATATGAAGACATCGGCTGTCTTCTGGTATCATCTGGAGATACAGAATTGTTGGCCACTGAAATAGTTGGACTATGATATAGAGTGTTCCTCTGCCACCTGGTTTTAGGATACTATCATTTTTCTTCAAGAAATATTGAGATGGGGTCATGAAAGCCTGCATTACTTTAGGATGCCTTTGACCTTCATAAATCTGATTATGTAAACTTTGTATTACATAGCTGTCTTTTAAATTTGTAGATGTCACAAAGTAATAACACTTTATTCTAAAATTCACTTTCAGAACATTCTTTGATTTAGATTTTGCAAATATAGGGCTGGGGATATAGCTCAGTGGCACAGCACCTGCCTGGCAAGCGCAAGGTCCTGAGTTCAATTTCCGGTACCAAAAAAAAAATGATTTTGCAAAGATTTCCAATATGCTTCTGAGTGATATTAATGGGGAGATTTCCCTTCAGGTGCCCCAACCTTTGAACAATCTGTACTTCTTAAAGTCTTGTTTGGGCTTTTCTCCTTCAATATTGACAAACTTATCCAATATTCACTCTGTATTAATAACTATCTGATTCACCCCCTTGCTCCAGACCTAACACTGCCCATGTTTTTCTCTATTGTTGATGAGAGTGTTTCAAGTCCATAAACTATATTTGTATACAAGTTGTTCATCTTTTCATTCGTGTATTTTTCTGAGTAAACAACTTTTTAAAGGAAGTTTATGTAGTTTATTTCTATGCTCCTGATCATTTACAGTCATTTTTTTTAAGCAAAAAGTGTCTTGACCAATAGTGCTTCTTGCGATAGGAAATATACCCAGCTTACTTCTGCTTCTGAGTAAAGTGATTTGTTTCTACCTCTGTTACCACATGGGATCTGGTTTTTTTTATTTTATTTTGTTTCCTTTGTATAGTTACATATTCTTTTATTTTTTTTAGTGCTTAGCCTTTCATTTAAAAAAAAGCTTGCCTGAAACTATTCTTTTCTTCCTATAAATATCATGAATAAAACTTCATTGAATATCTCTATAAAAGAGTGACATTTTAGCATACACCATTTTTCATTCACCCTTCCTCTCATGCTTCCAATGTTTTGTTTTTGTTTTTGTTTTTGTTTTTTGTGGGTACCGGGGGTCGACCTCAGGACCTCGCCCGCCAGCAGGCGCCCGTGCCGCTGAGCGATATCACAGGCCCTTTTTCCGTATGTGGGTTCCGGGAGTTGAACTCAGGACCTCACGCCCAATGTTTTTAATATGTAGAATTTTAACTCATATCTTACTGTTAAATTTTATGCTGTATATTTTTTTCTTGAGATACTAGTTTTGATGTTAACATTAAACCTTATAACAATATTATAAATATTAAGCCTTAATTTTGTTTGTATTGTTTGACATAATCCTTTTAGTCAATAATTCTCTTTTTCTTGTACTTTTCTGAACTGTTTCTCTCCAACTGAATAATGTCTTTGAGTGGTCTTTAGTTTTCACTTTTGTTTTGGGAGTTTTGTTTTTTATTTTTCTCAGGTATAATATTCCTGATATACTTTCTATGCTTTTCTGAGAAGTTCTTTCTGTTAACACATGAATAACAACTTAGGAAAACAAATTTCAATCTATAAAATTTCTCCTGCTGTGACTTTATAAATGTGATTCCATTTTCTAGGAGACCCAAACCATTTTCAATTCAGGGACATTTTTCTTCTATTATGTCCTAAATCATTACTTCTGTGCAAACAATTTTGCTCAGGAATCTGTTTCCTCATTATTTTTATCTTATGGTCATTTTCCTTTTTGTTTAAGAACAACCTTTAAAGCTGATTTTTCCATTACTAATTTATTTTTCTGCAAGTAACTTCTTCTAATGCTGAATATAATTCAGTAACTGCAGTTTTAACTCCTTAGTATTGTTTCTCATCTCAATAATTTTTTTCTTCTCTGCATTTTCTTTCTAGCTAATTCCTCTTTATTTCAACTTTTATTCCTTTGATCTCTAATTAGAACTGTTCTCTAGTATTTGTTATCTGGGATAGATAGTTTTCAAAGTCTACAGCTTTCAATTTATTTTACTGTTTAAAAATTCTAATTAGATAAATTTTTGTTTGAATTTAAATTTATCTACTTTTATATAATTTATTTCAGAAAACTTCTATGAATCTTCCTTTAAAATTGTGTCCTTCATGTGCCTTTTGAGCATTTTCTCCTTTCATAATCCATTGTCACTAAGTTCAGGGTTTTGTTTTGTTTTGTTTCTATATACTCATCCTTTCATATGGAGAGGTCTTCTCAGGCTAGGTTTTACTGTAAATAGCAATGTGGGTTTTTTTTAGACTTGTTTTTCTTCACTACCCACATAATTGTTGATAGAATTTTCATCTCAGTCAGATCTTAAAATCAAGTGTGGTTTGATATTCGTACTTTCCAGCTCATTTTTCACTGTTTTGAAGTCTTTTATGAAGTGTGAATATACTGCCAGAAGGAGACATCAAGTCCACTGCCTATCTTTTCATGACTGGTATTCCTGCATATTCAGACATTTTTTCCAGTTTTTTGTGTGCCTTACTTAGTGAATGACAGGCTGACATAGTAAATTCTCAAAAGTGGTTTCTTCAGCTTTCAATATAACTTCCAGAATATACCTCATCTGCTAGGTTCAGCTCCTTCCAGCTGCCAACCAGACCCTCCCAGATGTAAATGCTTCTAGTCACATAGCATTATGGATAAATATAGTCCTAGGAGAGTAATTAATGTCATGGAAGATGAGGTGGAAATGGTGCTTAGTCTAGGAGTCAGATGTAGACTAGTTTTCCTTTCTTTTGTGGGAAGATTTCATGGGTCTTTGGGAAGCATCTGTACTGAACGTAGCTTGATCAAATGAAAAGGTGATAGCCTTTTTCCTTTCTCCTGTCTGTGGGCTTCCTAAGAACCCTAGTTAATAGAAATTCTTTCTGTTTCCTGGCATACATTTTAAGCATATTTAGAGGCATGGGGAAGACATATATTTGGCACACTCTTAGAAATAGTTTATAGCCAAGCTGGACTAGAAGTTGTATATCCTATTCCTTGGTCTTTCTTACAAAATTAACTACTTATCCCTTCAGAAAAATAATACCCAAAAAAGGTGTTTTATTAGTTATGGTTGTTGTAAGAATTAAATGAAATAATATATCTCAAGCACTTAGGACAACAACCTCCTGAGGTTGACATAATTACCAGATCTGTTTACCGATGAGGAAGCCGA
Source organism: Erethizon dorsatum (assembly GCA_028451465.1). Taxonomy (NCBI): domain Eukaryota; kingdom Metazoa; phylum Chordata; class Mammalia; order Rodentia; family Erethizontidae; genus Erethizon; species Erethizon dorsatum. The sequence goes on from CM051824.1 coordinate 23,655,612, forward strand.
TACTCAGAGACTAAGGTAACTTGCTAGGAGCTGCACACCTGATCAGCGGTAGAGCCAAGCAGGAACATGGATTACCTGCGTTCAGAGCAGAGGCTCACCTCTAACTTAATTGCCACATAGAGAGTGTCTCACCTGACCACAGACTCCTTCCTTATCAGCTGTTTCCTCTGTTGTCCTAAGTATGTTGATTTGTGAGATACTCAGCTTTCAGGCCCCCACTGCCAAGTTAGACTATGTTACATTCAGGTGTGTCCCTGTGCTATGCCACACACTCAGCAGGCATTTCAACAAAAATTAATTGATGAAAATATATGGCAGTCACCCAAAGCTGATAAACACAACTTTTAAGCCTGCTAATAAAAACTAACAGATTCTTGAGTTAACTTCATCCGAAGCTTGGGATAGAGACCCCCTCCCCCTTAAGGCCATTTCCGTTTTTGCTATTTAGCTAATTAAGTATGTATTTTATCTTAGAAAATAGCACTCCTGTTGTTGCTGTTTATAGTAATCCTCTTACTAAGTCAGGCCCTGGGTATACATGGTATGCAAATTATGCCCAGGAAAGAGGCAAAGAGGAAAGGAGAACTAACAAACCTCGGAAACCTCTCCATGTCCACTTGGTCTAATTGAAATCACACATTTATATGGTTACCTGGAATAATGCTTTACCTGTAGCTGGCCAAGCCTTCATCCACCTGAAGATCTCAAAGAAATTCATGTTAAGGGAATTACATCCAAATGTGATGAGGAGTGTTGCAAGACCAACCTGAGTCACAGCAAAGTCTCATATTTTCTCTGCCTTTGACTATCTCTATGACCTCCTTACATAGCTAAATTTCCACTTTTGCTGGTAAAGTTTGATTTAACCCACGAAGTTATAATGAGAATTGCATGAACTCATATGTGCACATGCAAGTTCTTTGAGAAATAAGCTTAGTGGTAGAGCTTGCCCAGCATGCACAAGACCCTGCTTTCCATTTCCAGCACCACAAACAAAATGAAACAAAACAAAACAAAACAAAACAAAACAAAGCGAAACAAAACAAAAGGACCTGGCCTCAGCTCTAAGGAGAGAGGTTCCCCACTTGTCATAGGCCTTGCCCTTGGCTATTTCCAGAATAGCTGGGCCACTTATGACCCTTTCCTTGACACACTCAACACAAATTGGTGGGGGAACCAGATGTGTGTAATCCTCTTCAGCTTTGAACAGTACCATCCCTGAAGCCATTAAGCCAATTCCTTGTCTTTGTAGGTCCTTACTACACCTATAAAGGGTTACTTGTCAGGACCTGAATTCTCTCTTTTGGGAAAACAGGAAAGAGAAATGTGAGTGCCTACAAAGTCACCAAGTAGCCCTTGTTTTTCTGGATGGAGAGGGAAGACTGCAGTGTGTAGATGGTGGAAAGGGATATGAAAAAAAAGTGATTTATTCAGACTTGGAAGACTAGGGTCCTGCCTTCCTCTAAGTCTTGGTTACCAATTTGCTCTAAGCTAGCATCTTTTCTTCGCTCTCCTCCTTGTTAATCCCTCAACACTCACCCCACTACTACTGAAACCTGAATAAAAGTTAAGGAGACAATCTCTTCCAGTCTCTGTTTTGGGCTATTGATTCAGGTCAACAGCTGGAATGCCCTGGAGATATGAGCCCTTTGGAGAAATGGAGCCTCTGGCCCCTGCTCTCACCCCCACACTGGAAGGGAGGGTGTTACTTCACAGTGTAGAATAGGCTTTCTCACTTTCTTATTCATATTAATAGAAATGCAATGTATCCTTCCATGGAGCTACATCTTTACTCCCTTTAAGGAACACTAATTTTCAATGAACCTTCCAAAATACAATGTAGAACATTAGATTGGAAAAGATATTGGCAAACCTAGAAAAGGCCAGTATCTTCATTTCCCCGGGCTTCTATAACAAATTACCACAAACTGTTGGCTTAAGACAATGGAAAATTATTTTCTCACAGTTACAGAGGCCAAAAGCCCAACAACCAAGGTGGTATCAGAGCTGCCTTCTCTCCAAAGATTTTCAGGGGAAACCTTTAGTTGCCTCTTTTAGTTTCTGGTGGCTTCAGATTTTTCTTGGCTGTGACTTCATTATTCTAATCACTGCTTCTGTTGTCATATGGTCTTCTCCTTTATGTCTTTCTTCTCCTTCTCCATGTTTTATAACACTTGTGAGAGGATTTAGGGCCCAACCCTGATAATCCAGGATGATCTCCTCTCAAAATCCTTAACTACATGTGCAAACACCCTTTTCCCAAATAAGGCAACATTCACAGGGCCCAAGTGTTAGGGCACAGACATATCCTTTAGGGGCTACCATTTAACACACTGCAGTCAGATAGTCAACATTTCAGCCTTTATAGGCCATATGGTCTTTGTCACAACTGTTTAACTCTGCTACTGTAGTAAAAACATCCATAGACCATAAGTAAACAAATGAGCATGGCTGAATTCCAAGAAAGTTTATGGGCACTGAAATTTGAATTTCATAGACTTTTCACTTTTCATACGAGTCCTTTGGAGAAATAGATGGAGCCTCTGGCCCCTGCTCTCACCACCACAATGGGAGGGGAGGGTGTTACATTATGAAACAGCCTTCTTTCTATTTATTTTTTCACTTTCTAAAAAATGCAGAGATTATTCTCTACCTTCAGGCCATATAAAAAACAGGCAACAGGCCAGATTTGGTCCATGGGCCATAATTTTAAAATTCTGACTTAGAATAACAATATATTTTAAATCACCTTAATTTTTCAAAGGTCTCCAATAATCTTCTAACAAATCTAGCTACCTGTTTTCTATCTTCATTATTTTAAGTGTTTCTTTGTCTTTTGACAGAGACAAAGAAAGAGGGAGCAAGAGAAAGGAACAAAGAGAAAGGGAGACTGGAAAATGCGGAGGAGAAGGGAAAGACAGAAAGATGAATTTAGGTTGCTCTTGACAAGAAAGGAAATTAAATCCAGAGGATGCAAAGTGAATTTGAAACTTAACAGGCTATACCAAAAGAGAGGACAGTTAGAGTTGTCATAGAGCAGAATAAAAATTAAGACATGGTAAGAGCCACAACTCCAAGAATGGAGAGATGATCCCCAAAGTGTTAAAGGCAGGATGGACAAAGATGTTGGGCTTGGGGACAGTTACTGAATGTTTTTGGGTGGTTTTTTTGTTATTGTTGTTTTTTTTTGGGGGGTTGTCTTATTTTTGAAATGAAAACCAAGGTATAATAACCTTCTAAAATACGCAAAGTTGTAGTTACCCAGCTCTTTCCTTTGGCATGCAAAAGTAGGGGTGGTCAGAGATGGCCCTGCTCTGTGTGGATTTGGGCAAGTAAAAGATCAGGGAGAACACAGACTTGCAGAGAGACGCATAGCTTCATAGGCTGCCCCCCATGACTGAGGGAGCATGTGACCAGAGGTGACTTGGAAAGCCAGCAGCAAAAGTAGGACAGAGAGGAGTGGAGTAGGAGAGCAAGGGTTAAGCCAGAAAGGCCTGGGGACTCCATGCTGGTGCAGGGATGCAGGGTGGCTGGACAGGGGATGCCTGGGGCATGAGGACCAGAGGGAAACAAAGGATAATTAGGGGCCACTAGACACTGTCCAGGCAAGTTCACAGGGTCTGGCCTACGGTGAGGATGAAAGAGACCTGACCCTCCTTGGGGAGTCACCATTTCTCACTGACAGTCTCACATTTCTTACTCAACTATGCTGCGTTTGATACTGAATTCCCAGTGTTGTGTTTTTTAGCCTTTTCCATTTTTCCATTTATGTATTTAATTTATTTATGCTGATTATCCCCCTGAGCCAAACTTCCAGTTGTAAACCCTCCAGAGTGAGCAGTTCCAGCCATGCAGACATGCTCAGTGCAGCGGATCTAACCACTTCCCTGGGAACCCCTCAGGGTGGTGTTTGAGATTTTCAGGAACAGAACAGTTAGCAGCAAGAACTTCATTCCAGTCATTCAGATCCGTGGGAAGCCGGGAGCCTGAACAAAGGCAGCATCATGCCCACCCTTCCTGTAGGCCAGGCACTGACTGATCTGGGCAGGGGGAGGACCCCTGAGGGAGCTCATGTTCTGCGCAGCAAGCCCCCCACCCATGCCCTTCAATTAAGCAGTCAGCAGGCTCAGCCTTAACTGACATCCCACCGCACAGCTGGTCCCTTACCTAGGCCAACGTTCATACAAGTAGGGACCACCCCAGTCCTTTCCTTGAGCAGCACCCTGAACAAAGCTGAATCACACTGTTCACCATTGAAACTCCAGTAAACATTTAACGAGTCTGACTAGAGTGTTTAGTGTATGCTGATATCCAGCATTTCTTCAGTAGGAAGAGAAGATATCCAAGGAGGCAAATTACTCCAAACAGGAGGTAATTACTGATTCTTCCCTTTTGCTTCCCTGCTTGGCCTACCTGGATCCTCTGACCTTACAAGTTAAAAGGATTAGTTAGCAACGGCAACAGGAAAGAAAGTAGGGAATGCGCCAGGTGAATTTTGGGAGTCCTGCTGTTGCTTCTCCCCAGGTGGTATGAAACTTCAAGAATAATCTAAGAATTAAGAGATTTGTTTTAATGATTCTTTTTTCTGATTCTGAAAATAAGCCCTAATTTATTACATATGAAAGAGACCACAGAGTGCAGTAAAACAACACTGGCATTTCACAAATGAGGTCAGTGACCCTCAGAGAGAGAGTGGCTTATCCTGCCTCAGTTACCCGTTTCAGCATTGACTATCTTCAGAGCAGCAGTCTTTCATAACCTCCCATGGAGCCATGGATGCTTCAAAATGATTCCTGGTGATTTCTTCTTCTATGCCATGACATCCACTAGGTTTTATAAGATGACTGTGACCGTGGTGCCATATCTGGCCTGCCATCTTATTGAGCTTTTGCCTAAAATAGCTCCCATAAGAGGCTTGACCACATCCTTCTTTGGAATTAGTAATTTTTGATCTTTGATGATGATAGAATGCATAGTCTATTTTCCCAAGGTGATCACCTTAGAAGTGAGTTGCCCTACTGGGAATATAGCTCGGGTGATTAGGGGAGCTGTGATCTATAGGACTGTTTAGTGGTATTCTTCAATCATTTATTAAGCATTTATTGAACTTCTACTATGGAGCAACCTCTAAGCTTGCTGTTTTCAGAGTTAGCTGACACGTCAACTATCAACCTTTGGCTGAACTGGCAAACCAGATGTCCATTTTCCAGTTCCTACAGAGCTTTGAGCATACATTTATTAAAGTTCATACCTCACCATATTGTAATTAAATGCTAATTTGCTTTCTCTTTTCACCAAATTCTAAGGTCTTCAAGAGCAACTCAGTGTCATTTATCTTTGCAAATCTTCTCCCCTGGCAAAGAGACTGACATTTTATAGATATTAAACAAGAACACTTTGTAGGGGTGCCTGAAGGGGGAATGTGAGCCTAAGCCTATTACATTATGACCTCTCAGTGCTTGTCACTGGAGTGTTCCCACTGAGGGTCTGGAGAAATGTCAGCCCTAGGGCCCTTTATAATCCTTACAATAGAAGTAAAGGACAACTGAAATGTCAGCTGGTTTTGGCCATGTGCCAAGTATCTCAGGGTTATGTTGGGGGGTGGTAGTGCCTGCTTTCCAGCTAGGTTCTGGGAAGGAAACTGATGTATACTTAAGTGTTGGCATCTACTTAGACAAACAGGAAAACATTCTGCCACCTCTCTTGACTGGAACAGGAATTCTGCTCACCATTCATTGGCAAAAACAACGATGGGCATTGCAAAACATCTCAGATCAGTTGGTTTCCCCTGCAGCTCAGTTTGCGTCAGTGCAAAAGCACACAGCAGATTGTGTTTCTGTGTTAACAAGGTTACAGAGCACATCTTGGGATGAAAAACCAGTCCTATGGAGGAGGAGATGGAGACATTTTTGGGGACCATTATCTTAGTGCCATTATCTTTAACACATTCTGTGTTAAACTGTTGCTTAGAAGATCACCAGAATCAAAAATAACACCATCTGTTTGTATAGTGGTATATAGTTTAAAAAACATTTCACAGTCTTTATCACACTTTTTCTGCAACTGCAGCTCTACTTTATAGATGAGGAAATTTAGACTCATTAGGACTTAGTGGCTTCACAGAATAAGTAGTAGATTCCACATATATTGGCTCCTTCATGGTTATTAGCATCACTAGAAATTCAACAATCCTGAGCTCAACTTTGGCAACCTCGTAATTCCACTGAAACTATACCTTCCACTGTGACCCGTGATCTCCAGATATAACGGATTCTTTTCCATCTTTATCTCGCCTGACACATCTGTAACAAATGACCACATCTCCTATTCTCTAGTTCCTGAGGCTTCTAAGATGCTACTCTTTCCTAGATTTCCTCCTATCTTAGACCACTCCATCTTTATCTCATTGTCCCCTCTGTCCTGTGAACCCTATAAATATTGCTATTATCCAAAATTTGGTCTTTGGCCCTTTTCTCTACGCAGACCTCTCTACTGAATTCAAAAACAGACATGATATGATTAAAATATACAGTGAATGTTTAAATTTTAAAATGTATTATAATAAAAGATACTTTAACATCAATCCCCCTCGAAATAGTCCCCTTTCCTTTGAACACACTACCCTATCATTCTTACCACTTTCTGAAGCAGTTCTGGAAGTCCCTTTTTATGAGTGTCTTTACAAAATGTAACAAAAAAAATAATAATAATAGTAGAGTGAATGCTGCTGTTGAGTGTCATCCAGTGGAAAGGCAGGCTTGTACGAACATTACAGGGTGTCCTCATCTACATTATTCACCAGATCTGGCACTGTGGAACTTCTGGCTCTTCTCCAAAGTCAAAATGAGTGTGAAAGGTAAGCATTTTAAATCAATTCAGGACACTGAGGAAGCCATGACAGCACAACTAACAACACAAAGGAGGATTTCCAGAACCGCTTCTGAAAGCGGCAAGATTAATGGGAGGTGTTCAGAGCAAGGGGGAGTAATTTGAGGGGGATTAATGATAATAAGTGCTTTAATGTAATACATTTTTTAAACTTAAACATTTACTGGATTTTTCAGTCACAACTCATAAATGCTAATGTGCTTTCTGCATCTCAATATCTGAGTGTGCGATAAGAACCTCAAATTCTTTATTTCTAAAACCAAACTTACTATGTTGTTTGAATATCGGAGCATTAGGGCTGCCCATTCAGTACCATGTAATGTTTCTTCACTCCTTCAAGTTTCCATTATTTCTTTTAATAAATGATATTTGACAGTTTTCCTCCTTTAGGTCCTACGTATTTCAGTATGTGTTTGTGTATGTCAAGGTATTGTACATGCTCAAGGCCATTGTGATACGACCTTATTTCCATTATATTTTATAAATGGTTATGATGAAAGCTATTGATTTTCAACACAATTGTTTTGAAAGCAGCTCTCTTCTATAATCTAATTAGTTTTACTTACTTTTAATTAGCGTCTAACTCATTTTTTAGTTGATTATCTTTGGTTTTGTAGATAGGCCATTATCTACAAATAATGATGGCTACCTCCTACTTTATATCTCATACTTCTTTTTCTTTTCTTAATTGCATTGACTGGCATGCCTAGAACAATGTTATTACTGGAAATAATAGTCATTTCTGTGCTTCTTGACTTCAATAAGAAGAGAGACCACTTCTATTTTTCATCATTAGATTTAAACTACTTTTACCATCAAATTAAATATATACTTTATTTTATTAATGATATATCATTCTATTTATCTTACATAAGTAAATTATGTTAAATTTTTATTAAATATCTTTTAGTCATTTAAAGAAATGATTATAAATTATTTTCCCATTTATCTATTCATATGATAAATTATATTAATAGAGTTCTTAAGATTGAATCATCTTTGTAGTAATATTTTTTTCCCAGAAATATGTCATTTAGTTTAAGAACTTAAAATCTTATTCAGCTCAGGGGACTACATTCCAAATGTTTTCATTATTGCATTTGCTTCTCAATTCCCTGTTATACTATATTTTATCTTCTAAACTTACTCTTAATATCACTTATATTTTTACTTGTTATATTCATCTGTGTATTTTGCATCTGGCTTTTTAATTTCTCAAACTGGACTTTGGAATCACAGATATAATTTTTCTATACTATCCAATCTGTGATTTTTCTGTACTACCCAATCTATTATTCACTGCTACCACTTGCAAATAAAATTTGAATTTACAAATTTATAAGATAAGTTTGCATTTGGATGTGATATTGTTTCTTTTGGACAGAAATGTTCTCAAATTGTACGTCTCACTGAGACTAGGAATGCATTTTTGGGTTTTTTGTTTGTTATGCTTTACTTTCAGAGTAAGCTTTCATCCAAGTAGAACATTTGCTCTACTTCTTCAGATGAGATTTTTCAAATTACTGCATCATTTCATAGATTTGGTAGTTTTTCTATATTTGCCCATCTTCCCCGAGAAAGTTCTGTTTGTTCCAGGTTTTAAGTGATACTTGTCTCTGTCAGAGGTTGTGGAGTTGCTTACTCAAATCTTATGTCCAAGAAGAGAAAATGACAAGTCAGCACCTTGAGTTTGTAGGGGCATATTTGGCCATGAGGTGTAGGATGGGCCTTCAGCCAGAGCATCTGCACCCAGAGAACCTGGTGGTGTGTGGTCTCCTGTGCATGGTTATCTCAGAACTCCCAGACCATGCCTGCACTTTAATTACCACACCTTTCCTGGCAGTGGGGGCCCCGTCTACCAGCTCCTACTGCACTTTTGAATAGCGGCCCCATGGAGTCCTGGCCCTCCAATTGAAGAACATCTGTGCCAATCAGAATTCCCTTTGATTATGGAAACTAAGAAAGGAATTACACTGAAGACAGTCCTAAGTTAGAGAGCTTCACTGCCAACAGATGAGGACTCACTCCTCTGGGAACTGGCTTCAGATGTCTTCCTGTATACTCTGCCCTTGGCCTCCCCTATTTCAAGAACCTCCAAGCTGGAACTTGGGGGTGCCTGTGTCAACATTTGCTTCATATGCACAGAATTGGAGGCGGTCCAGTGGTCCATCCAGGCCATCAGCACCACATTAAATATATTAGGCAACGTGATGCTGTGACCAAATGCCTGGTCTCTGGAGCCAGTCTCTTTGGGTTTGAGTACTAACTGTACCCTCAGCTGTGGGACTGTTGGATTTAGTCACCTTCCATGTACCATGGTTTCCTTCATCTGTAGTAAGACAATAATAGCTATCGATGACAATATTGATAACACATGGAAGACTATGAAAACTCAGTAAGCTAACAGATGCTAAGCATTAGACAGTCCTACCACAGTAATACTCAATCATTGTGTTTACTACTGCAAAAAAGCACAAATATTTCTGTCTCAAGAAAGGTATGCTTTCCTGATTTTTACTTCTTTTTAAAACATTTCAAAGGACTTTTAGAAAGAATTAATGTGTAGGTTTACTTCTATATTCTTCCAGAAGTTCTAAAGTAATACTTTTGAAATGAAAGATGATCATTTCACTCCACTGATTTAAATCTTTGAATGGCCATCGATGTCAAAATAGGAAAAATTTAAACTCACTGGTGGAATTAACAAGGCCACCCCACACAGGCTACCTTCTAGCCTTCTCTCTAACATAGACCTCTCTCATAACCCAGGCTACATTCCAGCCAGATCTCCCAGGCTCATTATAGTAGTTCATACCTGCAGAGGTTTCAGTCCATAACCTGCTGGCTCCAAGGCAGGATGGCACATGGCAGAGGGCCAACCGTTCATGGCAGTGGAAAACAGCAAAAGCAATGAGAGAAAGAGAGAAGACTCTTTCTGTCCCTTATATTGTATGCAGGATACCTGCCCTAGGGCGGGTGTAGCACTCACACACTTAATCCCAGCACTGGATCATGAATAAGTCACAAACTCTAGATTCAACCATCTCTGGAAAGCTCACCCCCCATGACTGCATGAGGCTTTGGGGGGACATCTAGACACAAACCATAACAATACCATAGGGCCCTGTTAGGATGGAACTTCTACCTGCAAAGCCCTTCCTTCCTCCCTTCTTAGCAGTTCAGGCACACGACTAGCATGTCTACAACTCTGAAAGCTCCCTTCGCATTCTGTCTCACCTATGAGGCCCAGAAGTGCACCAGGTAATGCCCCTGCCTGGAGCCATCTGCACTCAGCATAGGGTCTTCTGTGATGGGCCCATGAGGCTCTATCCCCCAGTGCTATGATTGTCAAAATCAATTGCAGAGCTCATTAACAGTACAGGTGTTGTTTCTGGAAGATTTCAATTCACTAGATTAGAGGTGTGGCTCAGGGATCATATTTATAAAACAACTGAGTGGTTCTGGGAATTAGTCCAGATTTGAGCTAATAAAACAGCCCCTCTGGCTGTACTCTGGCTAACCTGTATCCTCTGGTAACCCACCCTCCCTTCTGGTTAGCCTATCTGGTTAGCCTGCCCTCCTCTGTGGTTAGCATAGCCTCTTCTTAAAGCCCATGTATTCTTCTAGGGCAGGCAGCAAGTCTTATCTGTCTTAGGTCCCCAGCACCTTACCCAGCTCCTGGCACTCAAACATATGTTGCATAAACAAGTGAACAACTCCCTTCAGCCTGTTAGGTATCTCTGTCCTTTATTTTTCATCACTTTTGCTGAACCCCATTTGATTTTCATGGACTTAATTGAAGAGCTTGTATGAGAGGCAGGAACCATTGTTTCCAGTCTGGAGACATACACCACACTTGTTTGCCAAACTCATGAACCTTGTCTCTTTTTTTCTCCCTGTCTTCTTGAGAAAAGAGCCAGGGGATCAGATGGGTTATTGTGTAACCACCTTTTCCTAAGACTTAAATATTTGGCAACTTCAGGCTTGGCATGAACACTGGCATGGGAATGAGAAAGTTGAAAGCTCAGGAGGAATGAGACAGCACCTTAAATGGACTTAGTGATGAGCCACATGGAGCGTGGAAGCAGCAGCCAGAGACATAGGGACTGAGCCCTCCTCCTCCTCCTCACTGACATCCCCTGGATGCTCACTTCAGGGAAGAAATAACCCTCTCTGATCCCGGAAAACAGGTTATCACAGGATTATCATGAGAATCGCATGAAGTAATGATGTATGTGAAAACACAAAGTATGGTGCAATAAGCATTTCCTCTCTGTTGCTTTTGAAGCTGAGGACTGAAAACTCAAAGCAGAACAGCAGGAAGCAGCCTAAGGCCCGGGCTTGGACTCTCATGGTAGGATGGGTAGACATGGGCTATGCAGCTACAGGAAACCAGAGCACATCTGCTCAAGCAAGCAGACCACAGTGCCAGAACATTTAAAGAGACCAAGCAAGCCAGAACATCCCAGGGTCCTCAGGATTTGCTGTGATGTGAGATGGTGTAATACACTTCCAGCAGATGTAAGTGCTTTTTGGGAAAAGGGCCTTGACTCATTTATCTGTGTGTTTCTAGTGCCCAATAGAGGACCTGATAGAAGACTAAGAAGTATTTGTAAATTAAATAACACATGGATGAAGGCACAGATTGGTACCATCTCTCCCTAATTCCCTAGTTCCTTCCTAGTTCTGTCCTCCGAATCAATTTTTAGCTGTCTTTTTTGTGTTTCTTTTCTATGTAACAATAACTTGATGCTTACTGAGCCCCTCTCCCCTGCCTCCATGCTTGGATGTAGTCAAGTCATCCCAGGCAGAATTCAGTGTGCTCGTGCTTCTGATTTGCTGGTATAATTCTAAGCATCATAAAGCACCTTTATTGGGGAGAGTTTCATGTTGGAGACACTGGAAGTTCTGTTTAATACAATAGGGGAAATTTACCATTTAAAGCCCCAACCATTTTCCAAGGATAAGGGGTTGTATGATGAGTTGGCTTTGTTCTGCTAAGATTATACAGATATAGATTTTCAAACTAGGAAAACTGGAAGGTTCTACATAACAAGGAAAGAATCATTTCTAAGACTTCTAGCGCAACCTCACAGGAAAATGATAAAGACAAGAGACCCAAACTGATAACATGGGTTGCCCAATGAGACCTTCTTAATATCTCTAAACTCCCAGTTCTCAGCAGACCCACAAACTTTTAAGAAAATCAGTAATGCATCCATGTTAATGATGGGAGAAGAGATGGTCTGGTCCCACTGGAACTAGTCACAGTGAGAACCATGTTCAAAGATTGTGATAATCCTTATGTCATGAATTAGGCTTTGAACTTTACCAAGACTATCAAACCAGGAACATGAGCCAAATTAACTTGGATCATTGGAGCAGCCAGAATGGATGTTTCAAGCAATACCTATATTTAAAGTGTGATTTTTCTCTTCTGGGATTAAGTTATGAGTATTACAAAGCACTTTTATTAGAGAAGTGTTATGATTTGGAACTTAAATGTTCCCAAAGGTTCATGTGTTAAAAGCAGTGTTCAGAGGTGGGGCCTTTGGGAGATGATTACATCATGAAGCCTCTGATCTCATGAATGGATTAATCCATTTATGGTTTCATAGATGAATGAGTTTGGGGTAGGAGCTCTGATATAAAAACAGGCTCTCTCTCTTGCTCTCTCTCTCTCTCCTTTCCCCTCCCGTTTCTCCCTTGCCCAGCCATCAGGAGGTGAGCAGTTTTCTCCATCATGAATATCTACCATGATGTTCTGCCTTACCACAGGCCCAAAGCAACAGAGCCAAGAGACTATGGCCTGAAACCTCTGGCACCATGAGCCAAAATAAACCTTTCTTCCTTTAAATTGATCTCATTCAAATATTTTATCACAGCAACAGAAAGCAAACACAAGAGGTATTCTGGCTGGAGAAACATCAACTTCAGTTTTCTGAACTTGGCTTAGCTCTGCATACCAAAAGGAATGCATAATTAACATGAAGCCAGGTCTTTGTCCTCAAGGAGCTTGCAGCCTCATTGTGCAGACAGGATATAAATAAAGCAACTGGGCTGCATTTCTTCAGACAGCGTTTTAATTTCAGTGATTAAAGAAAAGCCTTGAGGAGTTTTTCTGAGTACTGAGGATTGATCCCAGGGTCTTTGCACTGAGCTACATCCCCAGGTCTTTTATTATTTTTTATTTTGAGGCAGGGTCTCGCCAAGTTGCCCAGGTGGGACTTGAATTCCTTCTGCTCAGCCTCTCTCAGTGCTGGGATTACAGGGGTGCAATGCACTGCCCAGCAAGGAGGGCTTCTTGAGAAGCCACCCTGAGTTGAGTCTTAAAAAGGAGGTGACAGAGTTCAATCTGGCTGAATCTGGGGAACAATTTCTTCAAGAGCTGCTGTCAGAACTTCCTAAGACAGACCAACCTGGAACTACCTAAGACAACAGCTGTTTTAGTCATTGCTGATTATAAGTTCATCTCTCACAGAATCTACCAGTAAATTTTGTAGAAAAAAAGGCTTCCTTATTGAAGTAATTTTAAAGTCATTTCTCCAGATAGGCATGGATTTACCTGCCTTTTTCCCAAAAGCAAGCAAGCCAGCAAGCCCTTTTCTGCCATTTCTCATTTCCATTTGCCCTAACTAGATTTGCCTAATTTGAGTAGTAACAATGTGGGCCCTTACCGCACACCCAGTTCCCTATTCCTAAACATAGAGCATCTATACGCAGTGTTAAGGTAAGTTGGCTACCCTGAGAAATTCAGTTGTCACTTCCAAAGGCTAAAGGACCAATTTGAGCAGTTCTATTGTCATTGTGACCAGGAAAGGAAGAGATAATTATATACTACAAAATGACTGCTCCATATGATGAGCCTTCAATTTCCATTTTAATGCAAACATGTTGATTTAAGAGAACCAAAGCAGATTTCTGAATTATGTCTACTCTCTCCATTAATAACCTGAATGTGCATCTAGAATTAATGTACTACATTTCTGCTCCCATTTTGGTGATGGGGTTTGACCAGGGCTGTTGTACTGACTGATGTCTAATCTTCCTAGTGCTTTTCTCTCTGCCCCACTCTGTTTTCTTCCTTCTGAATGAGATGTTAGTATGTTGGCTATGTCTCAAGTGAACTAACAATTCGGGTTTTATCTCTCCCCCTGAAGCTTCTCAAATCCCTTATCTTACGCTCAACAGGAAGGAGGTTACTTTGTTACCAGAATATTGAGCATTGATGATTTACTTGTTTATATGTAAGGAAAAGAAAGCTCTGAAGTATTCCATTTCCCACACAACAGTTCCCGATTCTCTGCGGAGGGGCCCAGTGTGCTTTATGTGCATAGAAAAAAATGCTGCAAGCATGGAGGAAAGAACACCTAAGCCCATGGGTCAGACAGAGCTGCCAGAAGCATATTATGTGTTTGTGACTGCAGCAGGATACTAAAAACATGAATTTTTCTTTTATTATAACAGGTATTAATGTCACACACCCTGAACAACAATCCTACTTGATCCCTGACACCAGCCCAATAGGCCTGTTCAGATACCTCTTCTGCCCCAGTTCCGCGCTAGCAGTGTGACCTTGGGCAAATGACTTCATTGCTCTGTGCCTCAGATTCCCCAGAGGTAAAATATGGACGGCAATCCCTAGGTGGTGGAGTTAGGTGTAGGAAATAAAGGTCATGAAAAGTCTAACACAGCCTGTTTGTTAAGCATCCCACAGTGAATGCTTAGATAAATGTTTTTTTTCTCTCCTTTTCCTTTAAAAAGCTAAGTTAGTGCTTTGACTGTTTAGTGCGAGGATCAGCAAACTGTAGCCAATGAGCCAAAACCCATCCAGCCACCTGCTTTATAAATAACAGGTGGAATACTCTTGGAATGTTTGCACATTTGCTTGTTGCCTATGGCTGCCTTCACTCTACAATGGTAAGTAGAATAGTTGTGGTGAAGACCATGTGGCCCTCAGAATCAAATATATTTTTGACTGGTCCTTAAGAAAAAGTTTTCCCATCTCCTCAAAAGAGTTAAAGACATCATATTACATATATGCATACCCATGTGTATAGCAGCACAATTCATAATAGCTAAATCTTGGAAGCAGTCTATAGGCCCACGAATAGAAGACTGTATAAAGAAAATGTGGTATGTATATACAATGGAGTACTACTTAGCCATAAAGAAGGATAAATTTGAATCATTTGTAGGAATATGGGTGTACACTGAGACCATAACGCTAAGTGAAATAAATCAGACACAGAAGGTTAAATATTGAATGGTTTTTCTAATATGAGAAAGCCAAAATATAAATAATTTAAAGAGCAAAATAAAAGATGATAGGAAACAGGCAGGTAGACTTTGTTGAGATGGAGAGGGGATGTGGAAATAGGGGAAGACAGGAGGACAGGGAGGGTAAGAGAAGGAAAAATGATTAAGATGCAATATGTATTTGTGCAAATCCCCCAAGATGAATGCAATTATTGCAAACATATACTAATAAAAAAGAAATTAAAGAAAAAAGTCTTCCCATCCCTGAGATAGCAAAAGTTGGCTGGGTTTTAAAGAATTAGATTCAAATCCTTATTTCAGTATTTATTGTGAAGCACTGAACTGAGTAAACTTCCAGAGCCTCAGTTTCCTCATCTGGAAAATAAGAATAATATTACCAGCCTCAAAGGGCAGGGTTGAGTGTGAAGTCATAGCAAATCTACAAATTGCCTTAACACTCTCTCTGGGTCCTTCAACTCATTTCCTAGTTGATATCTAAAAGGAAAATCCCAAAGCACTATTTTGTAGGAAAAAAGAGTTTAGATGTGATCTGCTTTAGTCTGGAACCACTTCAAAAATACTACTTTCTGGATCTCACCCTCAAAATTCTGACTTGGTATCCCTACAGAAGGGCAAAAGCTGCCACAGCTGTGGAGTTATGCAACAGCTCTGTGACCAGCCTGGAGCAGTGACCACCCCCCGTCCCCCAAAACACACATCAGCAAGTATAAAGCCGTCGTGGGGAAGCTGGTCAGCAAGTGCAAAGCTATTGCAGCTTCTGATCCTCAGCCCGAGTCAGCCACAGTGGTGCAGAAGGCGCACAGATCCTGCCCGCAGCTTGGCCCTCCCATCAGAGCAGGGAGACTCGTAGATGGTCAGCGACGCTTGCAGTGGGGGCATCCAGACCTTAGCAGCCTAGTCCTTCCTGCATGTTCTCTGAGGCCCTGAGCTCCAGAACCCTAAGGACATGGGATACCAGGGACTGTATTTCATAACTGAGTAGCATTCTTTCTTGCTCTCAGCCATGTGAGTAATGCATCCAGGAGGTCATGAGGCTAAAGGTCTAGGTTGACCCCAAATCCCTCATCACCCAACAGAGTTCAGTGACCAGAGTAAACTCCACAGAGTATAAACTTGCCCTCCCACTTCTCACCTAAAAGCCATGTAATCGCCTCCCATCCCCTCTACCTGCTCACTGCTCTGCAGTCAGACTGTCCGGAAAGTCATAAAGCTAAGTGCCCCTGTGACGCTGGGTAGGCAGTCTCTCTGCTACCGTAGGAAATACTGCTCCCGTTCCATCTCTGGAATTCCTCCACCTCCAGGTTACTTTTTACCCATCAATATCAGCTCAAATGCCACTTTCTTGTCATCTTTCCTGGACCCTCAAGGCTATCCAGATCCCCTTGTCACATGCTATTATGACATTTTACTTCATACCACTTACTACGGCTGTGATTAGATGTTTATTTGTAGACTTAATTGAGTATCACCTTCCAAAAATTAGAGCTTCCTGAGAAGAAGGGTGGTATTTAAGGGCTCTTCCTCCATATTTCCAGCCCCTGCCATAGTGCCTACCTCTGATAGGCACTCAGTTTATTTGAATAAATGGATGATTTAAGTGAGTTTCCAGGATACCACTCAGCAATGGGTCAGGACCACAAAAGTAAACAGTGAGGACAGAATCTAAGGAAAACAGGTCCCCCACCTCTTGACATGACTGTGGTCCAGCAAGAGTTTGCTTATCGTGGCATATAGTGATATAGCACAGCCCACGACTCCATCAGAGCACAAAACATCCAGTGGGTGACACCCCACCTGCCCCGGGACGGATGTGTTCACATGCTCCTCCGATGTTGGATCAAGAAAATGGAGTACCTCTTCGTGGGCAAAGGACAATTCCAACCCTGTGGTCTATTGCTACTTGAGGAGCCACAACCTTCCTTGGGAAGAAGGCAAGAGCTCAAGTTAAGTAACTTAAGTCATGGGTAGAAAACAAAGATCGTAATGAGTTTTTCAATCCCTAATGCACCCAAAGTGAAGTTGTCTCTTGGCATATAGCACCTGGCCCATAGGAGGCGGTTAAAATAAAAACCTGCCAGCAGTGATGCTTCACATGAGGCCATCATTCCCAATCCTCCATCCTTCTGCTGTGCCTCAGAACTGTGGAGGACTCATTCATCGCACACCCCTTCCAAAGCACGGAATCCGGAATCAGACAGAACTGAGAGTGGGTGCCCCATCTCTACTACTTAACCACTGTGCATCCATGAATCCACTCTAGTTTTCTCACATATTGTCCAGGGATAATGTGATAGTAAATATGTTCATCTTTCCCATTGTACCTCGCTGCTATTCACTGAAGCTCGTAAACTATCTTAGATGCAAATAGGTTCCGAGTAGCACTGGGGAAGCCCACCATAGTCCCCTCAGTAGTCAGTAATGTCTTATGCCAAAGTTCACATCTCTACCACTGGAGAATCCTAGGGCCAGAGATTCTCCGCAGACAGTCGCTTCCCTAAGGAACACTTTTATCTTGGACCCAGAAGAGGAAGGAAAGGGAAGATAATTAAGGAGGCGCCATGTGTGACCACTCTACCTAAGTGGCTAGGACTCTGTTTATAAACATTCTACTTTAGAAATTCTAATTTTAAATAACTTGTAGGAGTAGACTAACATAAGCTTTTCTCTCTCCTGGAAAATCTAGTCTTTCTGTTAAGCTCTTGAAAGGCCTGGGATGTGTTATTTGAAGTGCTAGGATGTCAGAGATATGCAAATGTTGAGTTTACCTGAAAGTCCTTGGCCACAAAGAGACCCAGTGTCCCTCAAAACACTAAGGGCAATAAAAAGGGATCACTGTCCAGACTGACTTGAGCTCACAACCTTGGTCAGGCAGAAAAACAGACTTACCTCTGTCTGTGGGTGCAGTTGTACAGTTGCCACTTACAATTACTACATTTTTGGTAAAGAGGAGTTCATCACTTCAACCCAGCTGTGGTCTGAATTCTAGTCTTTCACCTCAGGGCTATTTCCCTCCCATCTCTGTCTGTAGCATCTCTGGTTCCAGCCTGAGTTCATCACTCTCAAAGGACTTTAGGAAAATAGCGAAAAATAAACCCGTGAATACCACTGATCATAACCCTTCAAGCTTGAGGAGCTTGAGATCTGGTTTCCAAGGTGCAGTGGGCCATGTGTTGACTGAATAATGAGGGTTCAACTTTCTAACCTACAACAGCTGAGTCCTCAGCCTCTGTCTTCCTTTTTCCCAATAATCTAATGTCACAATTTAGGTTCTTTTCCTCACAATACCCATTTACAAGTACCAAATTCTGTTGTCAGTGAGCATCCAGATCTGTTGAGAGTAAATAAGACCTAACATAAAATAGGCCCAGGTGAGATGGCTCAGCAGCATAAGTGCCTGCCTGGCAAGCGCAAGGTCCTGAGTTCGACTCCCAGGACCCACATAGAAAAAAGGGTCAGTGATATCACTCAGTGGCACGGGTGCCTGCTGGCGCGTGAGGCCCTGAGTTCGACCCCCAGTACCCGCAAAAAAAAAAAAAAAAAAAAAAGGCCCAGAGGGAGATAAGTCAACATCTTAAATATGCCAGACACATGAAAATGCTAGGCTCACCTGAAAGCCAGCAGCCACAGAAGGGCGGGTATGGTGTCTCTATGAAACCAACAGACACCTGGGATCTTTTGTCATTGCATCCACATTCTAGGCAGCAAAACAGATGACAGGAGAATGGAGAAAAGTGCTTCTCCTGAACGCTTATGCAACTTTCCATTTATATCTCTTTAGCCAGATTCAACTTAGAATTTTGTTACTGAGAAATGGGGACAGGGAAAAAGTCTGGATTGTGCCACCAGCTGGCTGTGCTCTAGACAATGATTAGATATCACCTCTGAATGATGAATTGGATTTCTGAGATAAAAACACTGTGCTCCGGGAAGCAGAGGGAGGCGCTTTTTTCTCAGAGGGGTTGCCAACCTGCAAGACACTCAGTAAACAACTGCAGATGGATGGGACTTGACAGCAAAGGCGTGTTGACACAGGTAGAAGTTGAATCCTTCTTATTCCAGAAGTTTTACCAAACTCCTCCATCCTCTTGCTGGATCACATTCTATCTCTCACCCCACAGTATTCCCAGCCCTCCGAAAAGTCAGAACCTCAGAGCTGTAGAGAGAAGGAAGGGGAAAATTTAAGGATGGAGAAGCGATTTTCTGCACATTATTTGATGTCAGAAAAACATAGCTGCATGTTGCCCCAACATGTTTTTAAAAAAGACATATCAAATACGTTGTGTCAAACTACCCTATTTCAGGTGGGGCATCCCACTCAGTGACAAGGCCACAGTGAGAATTCCAGGAACCACTGAGCATGGGAACCATCCAGCTCGTTCTGAGACAGTAGCTTATGAGGTGGCCCATGGCCATCTCTGCCATTGGCCATTGTCACCTAGGGAACTTGCACAACCACTCAAAGTAAATAAGTAAATAGTCAAAAGAGAAAAAAAGGAAGAGTGAAAATATTGAGAGCAGAGGCCTCAAAGCTGTCTAGGTAGCCATGGAACAGAAACCAAGCCACTGAAGCTGTTCAAATATCTTTAATCTGTTTGTGACACCGTCACCAAGGAACACAAAAGGGCCCCAGAAGGTCAGAGCCCTTCCGAACACAGTGGGAGAAAGAATCCTTTCATGGCCCCCCTAGGAGGGCATTTAAAACTGGGCACAAATCAATACATTTTATCTGTGTAGCTATTATTTTAAGTAAAATTCCATTTTAATGAATTTCATTGGCCTTCCAGGTTGCTTCTTTGTGGTAATAGAGGTTGGTGCTAATGAAATTGTCGCTAGAAATTACTTTCCTGATCATCTAAATCCGAGTGTGAGATATAAGTGCCGGCATCTCTCTGAAGTGGGCTTGCACGGCCCACAGCAGGGGAAACTCTGCCCCTCCTCTCTGCCTCCAGGGGCCTCAGCAGAGCCGGGGCTGGGCTGCCCAGTCTGGAGGAAGGGCTCGTTGCTGTGCATGCACATGAGGACTTGGTCTCTTCCAGGGCATCAAGACTTACTGGTGCCAAAAGGCAGCTTCCATTCTCTCCCATCTTCATCAGCTCTTTCCCCCTGTTACCTGGTAGAGAGAGTTAACATGTCACATGTTTCAGTTGTATGTAAAGTGTTTTGCAAAAGCACCTTCAAGACGGCCCTCTCCCAGGCCCTCAGCCTGATTTCATTATCTGGCCATTCTAATGTAGAAATTCTGGAGCCACTGACTTTAAGCGCAGCTTGGCCTCAGGCTTGAGCTTGAGTGTTCGTGCCACCTCCGCACGTGTCTAGTGAAGGGACTGGACAAGACAGCCTCTACTCGCTCTCCTCAGCCTAACATCCTGCCTTGTCACTGAGGCTACAGGGGCCATCAGCACACAAGGAGCATGGATGCATTAATCCAATCCCAGCTCCACTGCATCTAGTGCAGTGAGTCGCCACTGACATAAAAGCTTCTCCTGAAGCCCAGGCTAAGGGGCCATATAAACTGAGGGTTAGAGCACCCAAGTCCCATTGGGGTCTGGGCCCATGCCAGGTGTGTACACCCCAGACTTCCTAGGCTCTGCCAGCCTTTCCACTCTGTCATTGCCTGCCCTGGTAGCTGATGGCCTCTCTAAATCTGCACATGGCGTAGTCCAGCATCTGAGCTGCCTTTCTTCTTCTCTTTCCTACATGGAATGTCTGTTTGATGAGAATCCTAACAGTGCCTCAGATAACAATAACAAGTTCTTGATTTTGCTCTTCGGGATAACCATGGGAGGTGGAAGAGTTAAAGCGCCTGTTGTGAATCTGACCATTTCAGATGGGGTTGAGGGGACTTTCAGGGATGCTGGCTGAGAGATGCTGTAGGATGGGGCAGGGGTCAGGGAGAAGACAGGCCTTGCTGGATCAGGAACAAGGTAGCCCACCTCCACCTTCAGGCCCCAGACTCACACCACAACTTCCACATGGATCTTACAGAACCTCTGCAGAAATGCTTCCCACTGAGGAAACCAAGGCTTAGAGAAGGGGTTATTTGCGAACAGCTCAAAGACTATAACTTAGTTCTCCCTGGCTCCAGTGGGTGAGTTTTGCTTTTGTTGTTACACAACACTGTACAACACCAGTGTGCATGTATTCAGCACATCCTCTCTGTGGGCTGACAGAGACGAAGAAGTGAGGGCCATGGCCTTGGGGTCGGTCCTATATCTGCAGAGGGAGCACCCCAACATGTGACCAGATGGAAAATCAGAGGGAGGACTGTGCAGGAGGCATGGGAACTTGTGGCAGCTGGGGTGTACCCTGCAGGTGAGGTGCCCGGGCCCTCTCCACAAGCCCTCCACATGAGCCTCCTTCTGGCCTGGGGAGATGCTTTTCTACTCCTGCGTGATTCCAGAACCCATGAGCAGTGTCCTCCATCTTCTGACAAATGCCCTACAGGTTCCTGGTGTCACAACAGTTCTCACAACCACCCTCAGAAATGAGGTTTGCGAAAGGGCAGTGAGGCAGGATGCTGAATGCAGAGCAGAGGGTGGGAAGGCTGCGGAGGCTGGGGAGAGGGCATCAGCCCCTCCCCCATGAGCAAGCTGGGTTTTGGGGATCCCCGAAAAGAGGTATCCTTTCCAGTGTGTAGCTGACAGGGCGTTGGTGCCCCTTTACCAGCTGTAACACAGAGCTTGGCTTCAGCAATTATTACGTGTTAACATTTCATTGGAACTAGGGGACTGTAAGGGCAAGTAATGCTGCTTTAATTTGTCTTGTGCCATGAAATACTGTTTAAGTCATAAATTGAGTACTTCTATCTTTAACAGCAGCTATTAAGCTGCCGCCACTGCCTCATTGGCCTTTTGCTGTTTTGAGTGTCTTCAGGCGCCTGGCCCTGGACCCAGCCAGTCACACTGATGGTTTAATCATCTGATGGCCTGGATACCCTGGGTGTAAGCTAGCGCTGAGTCTCTGAAAAGAGAGAGACGATCTCCAAAGATGCAAGGCTACTGTGAGCCTGTGTCGTGCGCCCACTGTGTGCCAGACCTGGTCTGCTCCCTGTGTGTATATTACTCATCCAGCCGTCACTGCCCAGCAAATATCATCAATCCTCATTTCAGCAGAAAACTTGAGTTCAGAGCTATCATTTTAAGAGAGATTAAGTAGCTGAAAAAGCAATAAGGAAGAGCAATGGAAGAGGGAAAGATGAATGTTCTGCGCGGGGAGTCCCATGAGAGGAAGAAAGTCACAACATCTCAGGCAGCAGATCCAGTCCAAGGAAGCCTTGCGGCACCAGCAGGACAGGCCACGGGGTGGTCGGTAAACACGGGTTTGGGGAATGTTTACTTTCTGGCAAGCGTGTTTCCTTCTTCCGGGCTCTTGCTCTGTGTCCAGGCATCCTTCACGGGTTGCTCTGAGTGGTAACATTCTCTCTGGGCCCTTCGCTAGCAGAGGACCACAGACCTGTCCTTCCTCACCAACACTTTCTTGTTCCTTCGCGTCCTCTGTGGGAAGCAAACTTGGCAGCAGACATCTCTGTCTGCTGCACACCGGATAGGAGGCAGGGGTCTGAGAGTCAGTCACCTGGTAGCTACTTAGAAGCTATCTCGTGCCTGGCGGGGAAGTATCACAGAGACTCGGAGGAAGAGAAGATGCAGTCTTGACTGTTGATGGGCTTCTAATAAAATGTTAAAAGTGATCATAAACAAGTCACTTCATTCGAGGTCTCTGGACCTTTATATACGCTGTTTCCCCTTCTACAGAGGAAAGGTGCACACAGCTTTCCACAGACTCGCGTGCCAACTCAACCCTCCAGGTCAAACTCAAATGTCACAATCACTGACTTCCCTGCATCTGCTTCATCCACACTGCACCTCTCCTGTAGCAGGCAGCACACCACATCATCCCCAACGCGTGTGCCTCTCCAGGAGACAAACAGTCCCCATGGACACACACTGAGCTTGGCTCTGACACATAGAAGGGGATTAAATGAGACTTATTGAATTAATTAATTACAAAGAAGTCCAGAAAAAGTACAGATGTGTAGGCTTAAATATGCAGAGAAAGAAAGGTTGCAGCCTGACAGTGGGTATGAGAGTCCTGAATAATGCCTTAACTAAAAGCAAAGCAAAGGCTCTAAGCCAGCCTGCCAAGTTCATCCCCACTTGGTGGATGAGTTACTTCACATTACCTGAGCCTCAGTTTTCTCATCTGGTAAATGGGGGTCCTAATATTAGCCTTCCTCAAAGAGTTTGTCAAAGATAAAATAAGTTAACACCACAAAAGCAGATAGGATGAAGTCTGGCACTTACCAAGTGCTCAGAATGTTGGTTCTGTGTTATTCCTAAGGACTGGGGTGGGAGAGAGGCTCTCCCTCTGTATCCTCCTATACTATTTGGATTTTTGCTCTGAATAATTAGAAGCAAAAAGAAGTTATTAAGGAGCTGTCTTGAGCTGGTCAGGTGCCACGGAGGTTTAGAGTAATAAAAGATGCAGTCCTGACTCCTGGTGGTAGAATAGATTTCCTGATGCTCTTAAAATTAACTTAAAAATATTGAATAGTATCCATACACACACACACACATGCACACACACACGCACATGCACGCACACACATGCACACACACACGCACATGCACGCACACACATGCACAAATTCTTTTTAAATACATTCATTATCTTGCAAGAAAGTAAAGAGTACTAAGGTCAAAATTTAAATGAAGGCAGGAATGCTAAGTTGGACAGAGCAGTGAACCTGATTATTGTTCTTGAGGGAATTTGACCTTGACCTGGCATGGAATGTGGGAACAAAGAACAAAGCTTAGAAGTTCCAAAGGGAGGCTGTCTCGTAGTATATGTCTCTTAAAGTTGGTAACCAAACAATTACATCTGCAATGTAAAAAAAGAACTCGAAATAAATACCTACCCTGCCAAGGACTCCAAGAAAAGTTGTCCATCTCCAACCTTCATGCTAAGACCATAGGAAAAAGTAATCTTTCCTGAGCATTTTTAGCCAAAAAGAGGTCCTCACATGAGTGTGCAAGCCAAATGTTTTGGAAAATAAGCAAATCAATATTACAAAAATAAAAATAATAACAGCTGAAAAGTGAAATTCAGCACGCAAGTCTAAGATTGCCAGTAGACTTGCTGAAGAGAAAATCTATGAACTGGAAGATTAATCCAAAAAATATTATCCAGAGTATAGCAGAGACATAATGGGTTAGATTTAAGAGAAAAAACTAAGGCCACCAAGCCCAGTTGTCTTGGTGGACATGCTCTCCCCATTTTTTAAATATTTTGCCAATTTCAAATACTGCAAAAAATTGTGGTTTTTCTCTATTTCATAACATTCTATTCTGATACAAAACATAAACTATTTACTAAAAAAAAAAAATCCATTGAAAGATTCTCCTCATGAGTCAAAATATTCCTAAGAGCAATTCAAGAATTTAAAAATTGTGCACCCATTAGGGGCTTGCATGTTTTACTTTGTGTAGTTCCTCTCTTGCTTTTTTTTTTTTTTTTTTTTTTATTTTAAAGAGAAGAAAAAACAAAACAAATCAAAAGAAGAACAAATTTTCAAACAAACATAATAGGAGGGTAACAATGGTTAATACATTATGTATTACTATCTTTAAGTTAGTTATTCAGGACACCAGACATTAGCATTCAATTGTCCAAACATTATTGGCACAAACCTTACTCTTCAATGAACTAAGTAAAAATGGTAGTGTATCTATCTTAACCATCTTATATATATATATATATACAATTTTTTTCCCTTTCCCTTCTTTCTTTTCCCTATTCCAGTCTCTCTTTCCTTTTGACCAGTTTCTTTTTGATTCACCATGTCTATTGTACATTTTGGATCTTATTTACTCTTTCAGTTTCTCATACTAGAGAGATAATACGATGCTTACACATGTGCTTCTGGTTTATTTCACTTATGAGTATTTTCTCGAGTTGCATCCATTTACCTATAAAAGTCTCCAGTTTATCCTTCTTTATGGCTGAATAGTACTCCATTGTATAAAAATACCACATCTTTCTTATCCATTCCTCAGTTGATGGGCATTTGGGTTGTTTCCAAGATCTGGCTATTACAAATTGTGCTGCTATAAACATGGGTGCACATATATCGCTGTGGTACGATGTTTTTAATTCTTCTGGGAAGATGCCCAGAAGGGGAATAGCTGGGTCAAATGGGACCTCCAACCCTAGTTTTCTGAGGAATCTCCACACTGACTTCCACAGTGGCTGTACCAGTCGACACTCCCACCAACAGTGAAGAAGGGTTCCTTTTTCCCCACAGCCCCTCCAGCATTTGTTATTAGTTGATTTCTTAATAGTAGCCATTCTTTCTGGGGTGAGATGGTATCTCAGTGTTGTTTTAATTTGCATCTCTCGAATGACTAGTGATGTTGCACATTTTTTTGTATATTTATTTGCCATTAGTATTTCTTCATCTGAGAAATGTGTATTCATCTCAGATGCCCATTTTTGGAGTGGGTCTTTAAATTTGGGAGGTCTGATTTTTTTGAGTACTTTATATGTTCTCGATAGTAATCCTTTGTCTGAGGAACAGCTGGCAAACATTTTTTCCCACATTGTGGGTTGTCTCTTCACTCTGTTGGTGGTTTCTCTTGCTGTGCAAAAGCTTTTTAATAAGATGAGATCCCAGTTATTGATTCTTTGGGATAGTTCCCGTGCGGTTGAGTTTTTATTCATAAAGTCTTTGCCTACACCAATGTCTCCAAGGGTTTTACCTATCCTACCTTCCAGCAGATTTAATGTTTCTGTTTTAATATTTAGATCTCTGATCCATTTTGAATTTAGTTTAGTGCATGGTGAAAGATATGGATCTAGTTTTAATCTTCGGCATGTGTAGAGCCAGTTTTTCCAGCACCATTTATTAAAGAGGCTATCTTTCTTCCAGCGAATGTGTTTGGCACCTTTGTCAAAGATAAGGTGGCTTAGTATGTCTGGGGTTGTTTCAGCATCTTCTAATCTGTTCCATTGATCTTCAGGTCTGTTTTTTTGCCAGTACCACACTGTTTTTATCACAGTAGCTTTATAGTATAATTTCAAGTCGGGGATTGTGATGCCCCCTGCCTTGCCTTTGTTGCCCAGAATTGCCTTTGCTATTCTAGGTCTCTTCTGATTCCAAATGAATTTTAGGATTGTTTTCTCTAATTCTGTGAGATATGCTGTTGGAATTTTGATTGGAATTGCATTAAATCTGTATAACAATTTTGGAAGTATGGCCATTTTCACTATATTGGTTCTTCCTATCCAGGAGCAAGGGATATCTTTCCATTTTCTGATATCCTCTTCAATCTCCTTTTTCAGAGTACTGTAGTTTTCAGTATAGAGGTCTTTTACATCCTTCGTGAGGTGGATTCCTAGGTATTTCATTTTTTTGGATGTTATTGTGAAAGGTATTGTTTCCCTAATTTCTCTTTCAGTAAGTTTGTTATTTGTGTACAGGAAGGCTATTGACTTTTGAGTATTGACTTTGTATCCAGCTACACTACTGAATTTGCTTATTAAATCTAGCAGTTTTTTAGTGGAGTTTTTGGGGTCTTCTGTGTAGAGTATCATGTCATCTGCAAATAATGATAATTTAACTTCTTCCTTTCCAATCATTATTCCTTTTATTTCTTTCTCTTGTCTAATCGCTCTGGCTAAAGTTTCCAGAACTATGTTGAATAAGAGTGGGGACAGTGGACATCCTTGTCTTGTTCCTGATTTTAGAGGGAAGGCTTTCAGTTTTTGGCCATTTAGTATAATATTGGCTGTTGGTTTGTCATAGATAGCTTTTACCAGATTGAGATAAAGACCCTCTATTCCAATTTTCTGTAGGGTTTTTATCATGAAAAGGTGCTGGACTTTGTCAAAAGCTTTTTCTGCATCTATTGAGATGATCATGTGATTTTTGTCTTTGGTTCTGTTAATATGCTGTATTACATTTATTGATTTACGTATGTTGAACCATCCCTGCATCCCTGGGATGAATCCAACTTGGTCATGGTGTATAATCTTCTTGATGATTTGTTGGATTCTGTTTGCCAGTATCTTATTAAGGATTTTTGCATCTATGTTCATTAGGGAGATTGGCCTGTAGTTCTCTTTCTTCCTCTCTTGCTTTTATCAGGACAAATTTCTTTTTTTTTTTTTTTTTTGTGGGTACCGGGGGTCAACCTCAGGACCTCGCGCGCCAGCAGGCGCCCGGGCCGCTGAGCGATATCACCGGCCCCTTTTTTGTATGTGGGTTCCGGGAGTCGAACTCGGGCCCTCGCGCTTGCCAGGCAGGCGCTTATGCCGCTGAGCCATCTCACCAGCCCCCTATCAGGACAAATTTCAATACTTTTTTTGCCATATTTGTATTCAAACATTGCAACTTGCTAAAAGGTTCAGAAGTCAAAACACTTCACTGAAAATATTTTGATTAAAGATTTTCAACTAATTTTAAACAAAATATAGAAAATTCATTTATTAAGTCAATTCTATTACTTGAGTTATTTCACAAAACAGTTTGTCAAATGCTCAAACACATCTAAAATATTATCACCCTGGACTTTTGTATTCATCAAATAAAAAAAAAATCAGTAAACACAGTTAAATTATTTTATACCTATAGAATTTTTGTAAATTTCAATGTATATAGCTTCTATTTCAGTTGGCAAAACAGATGTAAAGAAATAGATGTAATATTATTAGAAATAGATGTAATATTAAATATAGATGTAATATTAATATATTAGAAATATTAGTATATTAGTATATTAGAAATAGTACAGAATTAGTATATTATAAATAGGTGTAATATTAGAAATAGATGTAATATCTGTACTACCTATTCCAAGTACATACATTTCTGTCTTTTAGTAAAAAACACTGTTGTTACCACATTGTATTCATATTAGTAGCAACACAAATCAGTTTATCTTCATTGTTGAAGTTTGAAGAGAATTTCTGATAACATCGAATCAGATGTTTCACCTTCCAGAAACATTCAGTAATTGAATTAAAAAGGAACTGAACCATTACTGAAATGAACTAATTTTCTATTTGAAAAACCTGATGACACTGATATAAAATTAGAATAATTTAGCTGTTTGCCAAGTTCTTCTGCTAACCGAGCCAATGTATTAATAGCTATCTCTTGACCTTTTGTACATGCGCAAGAAAATATGGAATTGAAAATGACTGAAATTAATTATTTAATCTAAATGAAAAGCCCCGTTTCACAGACAGATGGGCAAATGCTCCATTTTCGCTGCACATATCAGTGTCTTTGGGAACCATTTTCTTATAATAACAACTAACTTTTTGGTGTAGATGCTGCTTCTGCTGCTGCTTCGGAGATTAATATCCTTGGGTTTTCGCATGTTCCATGATAACTCTTTGGCCCTATAAAAGGTGTATGTCTAAAATCACTTTGAGCAAGTTATACATTTATCACCAACTTTCAGGAAAAGTAGAAATCCAGGTCTTAATTTTTCATTAAATTTGGGGTTTTGTTTAGTTATAACTTATTTCTGTCAAAGAATTTTTTAACTGAGAAAGCACTATCAATCAATGCAATAGTCAGCTTTCTTTCGCTGTAACAAAATAACTTGAGACTAACAACTTCAGGAGGAAAGGTTTATTTTGACTCATGGTTTCAGAGATTTCATTCCGTGGTCTGCTGGCTCCATTACTTTAGGCCTATGGTGAGATAGATACACCAGGGCAGAAGGAGGGACAGAGAGGGAGGGGGAGGGGGCACTAGGGTCTAAGGACAAAAATATATTCTTCAGGGGAGACACACACCCCCTTCCCATGACCTAATTCCTCTAAATAGGCCACACCTGGTACTGTTTCTGCTCCCACCCAACAGCACCATCAGCTGGGGCCAATTAAGATCCAAACTATAACAATCAATGGTTGTACACTTACAGATTTATATTACACATTTAGAAGCAAATCACAGTAGCAGAACTACCTGATAGCTATACTTTCACAGCAGGATCACTCAACATCTGTCCTGTTCATGTTACCGATAATTTTCCAGGCTTTCCACATACCTTACTACCCTGGGGTCAGGGGGCCTGGGGAATTTCAAGGCTGTAGGCACAAAACACAGCAGGACTGACTGGTACATCAAGTGGCTGCCCAGGGCTGCAGCATGGAATACTAGTCCCACAGCTGCCCGAGGCTGAGTCTGCCTCATTTGATCAGTGATTGTCCCACCTGGTGGGCTTGACATACGAGAACACCAAAAATTTCAGCAATGGAAACAAATAATATATTTTTTTTTTTTTTTTGGTGGGTACCGGGGGGTCGACCTCAGGACCTCGCGCGCCAGCAGGCACCCGTGCCTCTGAGCGATATCACCAGCCCCTTTTTCGTATGTGGGATCCGGGAGTCAAACTCGGGCCCTCGCGCTTGCCGGGCAGGCGCTTAAGCCGCTGAGCCATCTCACCGGCCCGACAAATAATATTTTAATGCAATGATTTGAAAGAATAAGATAACCAAAAACCATATCAAATTTTAAATAACACAAGATCCAATTCTACACTTGCACAGCCCTGTGACCTCACCCTAATCCCAGCCCATGGGTCCTGTATTTATGGATGCATTAAAAGAGATCTGTAGAAGAGAGGCCTCCCTGAATGAGGAGAGGACAGGAACCTACCATTCTCTGATACCCCATCCTGCCCTGACCTTTTACCCAACTGCCTCTGTTTTAAGTTTTCTGCTGTGAAGACTAAAGGTCAAGCCTCTGATCATCAAAAAAGCATGCCTGTTGCTCTGCAGAAGGGGATGATAGACACATTGGGGAAACTCTACACCTCTGTGTGATAGCAGCAGTTTCTATATAAACCCCCACCCCAATGAAATGGATGTTTCAGCCCAAAAGGAAATGCATCTGACAAAAACTTTAAACTTGCTCAGAAGAGAACATTAATTAAATTAATATCAAGGCCAGATGGCATGATATGGAAATTCAACTTTATCTAAGGTTCAGACCAATTACATTTTCCTAACCTTGCTGACCTGAGTGACAGCAAGGGCCAAAAAACACAATGTTCACAATGTTAAAAATACCCTAAGTATAGGGCCGGTGAGATGGCTCAGCGGCGTAAGCGCCTGCCTTGCAAGCGCGAGGGCCCGAGTTCGACTCCCGGAATCCACATACGAAAAAAGGGGCCGGTGATAACGCTCAGCAGCATGGGTGCCTGTTGGTGCGCGAGGTCCTGAGGTCGACCCCCGGTACCCACCAAAAAAAAAAAAAAATACCCTAAGTATGAACTTCTTCCCATTATGAAGTCTCCAGTGAAACTATAATGTTCAATCAGTGCATTCCAAACTTTTCTCTTGTTTTCCTAACTCTGCCACTGGAATTAATGCAAACTTACCAGCATTTCCCACATGAAATTTCTATACACGTGAGCCATTCATGCTTACCACACCCTTCCTACCCACATTTCAGTTCCAAATTCTGAAATGTACATGTCACCAAGGACCAGAGTTTGTCCCAGGGGCATCATCCTGTAGCCCAGGGGATGGGTACTACTCTGTGTGCTTATCTCGCAAATGCCAGCACACTCAGGAGTGGAGTCCCAGATGCAAGCATGCAGGTGCCCCACAGAAAGAAAGCAGTAGTTAGAGATACAAAGAGCCAACAAGGATCTTCTGTCACTCCTTGAAAAGTGCCTTCAGACTGAAGACGAAATGTATCACGTTTCTTACCTTCTATAATACACCATTTCATCATCACTTTTCAAGGTGGTGTCATTTATCTTTTCAAGTAGAAAAAAATATATTCTGTCTTCTTACTCCTCCCCAGCCACTGCCACTCCCAATCCAACCCCTGACAGATGGGATCTCTATTATGAATTGCAGAAGGCCAGTGACTAGTTCTAAGGTTGCAAACTGTCTGGCTCACTTCGGCTGGCAGAAATTCTCAGGATAGTACGCTTGGTTTGAACCTGCCCTGGCTTTCCCCCATAGTTCACAACAGGCCTTAGTCATGTGAACTTTTATACTATCCCAGGCTCTAAAACATAAGAGGGTAAGCTGGGTGGCTGGGGAAGCTCACCTTCTAAATATGTCCAAACAGAGCTCTGCGTCAATTCTAGCTTTGCACCTTACGTTGCAAAATAGTTTTAAGGAATTCACTGTGGAGAGAATACTCCAAAATGTACTTATCTGCCCATTTGTAATCTGACTCCTTAAGACTGGTCTGTACGCTCCAGGTAGAGCTACCAGCTTGCAACTGTTGGATGAATGGGTTGTCTAGGCAAAGTTACTGACACATCCATGCAAACTTTTACCATGTAAGGCTCTCTGTTAAGTTCCCAGCAGATTAAGAGATAGGTGAGCACAGCCCTTTTCCTGAGGAAGGGCAGGCACCATCTAGGAGCCTACTCTGCTGCAGGACGGAATGCACAGCTAGTAGGAATAGGGGAGTGTATTCAGTAGAACAGGGTATGATGATTTAAACAAGCAAAAATGTCCCTAAAGGAGATAATTTTGATCTACATTTAACAGAATGCATAAAATTTCTACAGTTTGTAGTGGGATAGAAAGTAGGGTCTAGAAATGATGCTAGGCTACTAAAGTCTGGAACTTCATGAGCCGCTATAGCAGGTGTTAAATTCCACAGTGGCCTGGGGATTCTATATCTGAATCTTCTCTGAACCCCATGGGCCCTTCAGTGACCACACATCAGATCAGGTAGGCCCCCTCTTCCACTTTACCCTGAGTTCACACAGACTCTCCATTCCTGCTGCCTTTACGTCCGTTTCTTATGGTCTTGTTCGTGGTGCCCTGACTTTGAGAGGGTACTTTTTCATGTAAGTCCACTGACAGCTTTAATCTGCATTGGGCTTGGAGATCAGAAACTTGTGCCTTTTAGAATTGCAAGCAACATAGCAGTGAGGACACAGGTGGCTCTGCCACTGGCAAAAGCATTTTCGAGTTATGTGAACTTGAGATCATCTCTGCAGGCTGTTCAAAGACCTCTTTAGTTTAAAGCTATGAGGGTTTGAGCTTAGTTGAATGATAATGTTTCTGGTCAAAGGATCTGACTAAATGAGGTCCTCATATTTGGGTGATTTAAAAAAAAATGATGTCCTGGAGCAAATTCTCAAGTGAAGAAATGTTAGTGACCTCAGATTAAAAAAAAAAAAAAAAAAAAAACAGACCTCCCTGAGATGGAGGGGGGGAAGGAGGGAGACAGGGAGGGAGGGAGGAAAGCAGGGAAGAGGAAAGATTGAGCCACATATTCAGAGAAAAAGCTGGAGGGTGAAGTACATAGAAAGACTGAATCCTGTACAGTTCCCAACATGTGGACAATGCAGAAGTTAGTCAACAAATATTTACTGAGAATTGACGTAAGGGTTTAATGTCAAGAGATAAGAAATCCTGAAGATCAAGGAGCAATGCTGTCATTCTTGCAGGATGATCCTTGACGTCCGCATGATAGAAATACTTTAAGCAATTATTCTTGCATAGTTTCACATGTGTTCATAGTAGAAGGAATAAAGGTGTAACATCTCTCTCTCCTGCTTCATTTATTTTAATTCAACAATAAAGATAAAAGTGGGCACCTAACCCAGCCCCAAGGGCATAATAACTGGGCCTAACTGGTAAACATATGGAGGAGCCAGCCACAAAGAGATAAAGGAGGAAAAACGTGCTAAGTATACAGGTCACTGTGCTTAGATAAGAGACCAAATTTTGAGTACTGACTGGCAGTTGATTGCCTTTCTGTAAGATCCATCCCACACAATGAGCGTCCTCAGTCTGTTGAAGGTGAAGAGTATTTTCGAAGATTACACTGTGTTCTCCCATTGTTCTTGCTCTGCACTTCATATAAACTAAACCACAGGGATGCAAACTATGACCCAGGCCCCACATTCAGCATATGACTTGTTTTTGTAAATAAAGTTTTATTGGCATACAATCATGTCCAACAGTTCTTTACTGTCTATGACTGCTTTCATACTACAAAGGCATAGTTGAATAGTTGTGATAGAAACTACAAGGGCCTTAAAGCTTGAAATATTTACTATCTGAACTTCACAGAAACTTGACAGTCCTTGATCTAGAGCCATCTCAGCTGTCACCAACATTGGTCATTTGAACTCAGGAAGATGTGGTCCCTTAAAGTAAATTCACGCCACACTAAGAAGGCATAAGTGAAGCTCAGGAAAGGTGGGGACTAGAATTAGAGGGGCAGGACTGTGGATGAAGGGCCTGGCAGGACAAACTTCCTGGTCAAGGAAGGACATTCTCTGTGCCCAGTGATGTAAGTCTGATAAAGGAGGAAACTATGAAGACACTGGCTGGTCAGAAGATGAATTTTTTTTCACGGTAAGATTGCTTCGCTTTTTTTGTAAAAAAAAAAATAAATAAATAAAATGTGTAGCATTATACCTTGCCAGATTTACAGGATGTATGGTAAGAGTGTTTTTGTAAAGCATAATCATGCAAGAGGAAGCCTACACCTTAGGTCTTTCAGCTGAGAAGCCACATGCAATTCAAATCAGAGCTGATGGCCCTCCATGGGACTGAAACACCCTGAAGTAGAGAATATAATCCACAGCCCACACAGCTTCCGGACCCCTGTACTGATTAATGTGTAAACCAGAAGGACGTTTCCTTGACTGCCTTAGAGCCCCATGAGCATAGTGAAGTCAATAAATATTTATCGAATGCACTTTCCTAAGCCTTGCAGCACTTGCTCAGTGATATCTTATAATCAAATAAGAAAGAATTGTTCATGGCAGTTTCAAATAAATATATAAATGTATGTTAATGGAACCCAAGGTAGAAACGGCAAGCCAGAAAGAAAATATTCAGCCATCTGGTTCAATTTAGCCACATGGTACTAGCTTTTGAGCAAATAAGAAAGAAACATATCACACAAGCCCCAGAAGTGAGGGTTGCAAGAGAGAAAAAGAAGGAAAGATGAAAGGGAGGGGGAAAGGGAAGGAGATTTATAAAGTGCTGTGTTTTGAACAAATGAAAATATATACATTTTTAAAGCCAAATTATTTTTTATTGTCTGGCTTTATATGTATAATATTTTCATCTGTCAGTGAAATGGCTCCTACACTCAAAGAATGGCAGACAGTTAACAGAAATGGATTCCCAAATTGCAATTTTTGCAGTACAGCTAAAATATGGCTTTCTGCCACCCGTTTGGAGCTATGGCACTAATATACTGATG
This sequence comes from Erethizon dorsatum, assembly GCA_028451465.1. NCBI lineage: Eukaryota > Metazoa > Chordata > Mammalia > Rodentia > Erethizontidae > Erethizon > Erethizon dorsatum. The sequence goes on from CM051824.1 coordinate 23,689,993, forward strand.
CAATCTCCCTTAAGCACAGTCACATTAGATTTGAAGTAGTGTATAACCAATTTGGGTATGAGGATGATATTAGGATTCGTTTATTTAAGATTGAACATTATCCCAAGTTAGAAACAAATTAAAATCTTGCGTTGAAGATAATATTAAAAGAGGGCAATGTAATTACCACTTTCTCCCCCATGCATCTTCTTCAAGTTCTTTTGAAGTCTGGGAATGCACAGTCACCAGTGAGAGTAGAAGCCTGAATGGTGCCAGAGGTTGTCTTAGTCACTTTCCTCATTGAGGGAACAAATATCCAACACCCACAATTTAAAAGAGTAGAGGTTTGTTTTGGCTCACAGTTTCAGAATTTCCATCCATGTTCAGCAGTCTTAAACACAGACATGCATCGTAGAAGGGCCTGGGTAGAAAAAGCTGCTCACATCATGGAAGCCAGGAAGCCAAGAGAGTAGTGACTATCCAGGAAAGGAGCCTAAGTATACCCTTCCTGTTCACAACCCCAGTGATACACCCCTTCCAACCAGGTGCCACCTCCTAACAGCAAGGCAGCTGTATCATCCCCATAATTCAATCACCTTCTAAAAACCCTGCTTTTATGAAGCCCTGCTTCAATGCACGATGCCTTTGAGGAATATTCTCAATCTAAGCCACAGCAGAGGTGAAATAGGACACCTTCATGGCTGCCTGTCCAGCTTTGGAGGGGGAAAATATCTTGCTTTTAGGAAATGATGCAATAAGCAATTGCAAATTTTAATGCAAACACCCAAAGAGATTCCAGCCCTGACCTTCCAGATCTAGCCCTTCATCCAACTGGAAATAAAAGTAAAGGCAGTGGTTTTGCAGGCATAAATCCATTGGCTCTGATTCTGGGGTGCTTCAACTTACCACCATCCCCTGGCTAGAAAGGAAACTAAGGCTCCTTCACTGTCAGGCACCAAGGATGACACAGGTCCAAGAGAGAAATTAAGATCTATTAGAGTTCATTTCAGAAGACTACCCCAGAGATGAAAGGTCATCATCTAGTCTGTGGTGTACCAAATCTTCCCTATGGTGTCCTGAGCCCTGTGGCTACTGGCAGTACCTGTGGACTTTTGTGGTAACCTGAAGATGACACTCCATTCACATCTTGAGAATTCTCTTTGTCTTGTTGACACCATTCAGATGGTGCTTGAATGACAGACTTCATTGCCCTGTTACTCAACCAGGGAAATATACAAAAAGATTTACAACTCACTCCCTCAGCCATATCTTCAAGTCTCTTCCTCAGTCCACTCTCCTGACTTGAAGACCACCTCTCTATTTTGCAAAAGAGGCCAAGGAAAAGATTCATGGGAGTTCTTTCCTGAGAGTTAGTGTGACTTCTGATTGTGTATTTAAAGGCTGACCGGAAGCATCCCTCTAATATCCAGCCTCTACATAAGACTTTTGGTATCAGTGCTCTAAAGGACTAGAGAAGGAAAATCCAGCTTTCTAGCACAAAAATGCAGAGCAAGGAATTATAAGGTTTAGAATGATAAAAGGATGTTCAGAGAAGGTTTCAGCAAGACAAAGCTCTCAAGCTTTCCAGAAAGTCAGATCTAATCCTAACGCAGAGGAGAGAAAAGTCTCTAAAGTCTCAATGCTTCCTGTCCGTGGAGCAGGATGCTCAGGAGGTTACCCCAAATCCAGCCGAACACACCTCTTTAAGCCCCTCCAATAGACCACCTGCCAGGCCAATGTTTGATTACCTCTGCCGCTTCCCTAAGGCCCTCAGGTACTGATCAGATTAGCACTTAAGGTCACTTATCCTCCTGTCAGGTTTTGTGGGTGCTTATTGATGCACCTTGTTTCCCTGGGAGAAAAAAGATGCTTATAGTCCAGAAGGAAATTCTGTGCTCTACGTGAAGCAGGTGCCCAGTGAGAATTGTTGAGTACTTGCTGAATGAAATCGCTTTACGTGTAACCTTGGCCCCAGTTCTTGCCCAGAGGCCCTAGTAGTCTGAAGAATACAGTGAAAGAACTACATGAAATTATGCAGAGCCAGCTGACAGCCGTGCTGCTATTTGTCTGTGGATTTTTTGAAGTCTCCATTGACCATTCTGCCCCATAAAGGCCAGAATTACTTGCATGTCAAAGAATCAAGTGTGTGATTCTGAGATTTTGTCAAACAATATTTAAACCCCAGGGGCTATATAAAAGATTCTTACTCTGAAAATAAAAATGCATGTTTTAAGAGATGAATTTATACACTTTGCAAAAATACACACAGGGATATGTCTTAAAATGGAAGAGGCAGAATTGGTGTGCTTATAACTGATAGGAAATGCCAATGGCAATATTTGTTATTCTTCAAATCTCTACGACATTTCAGAAGCTGTGCATACATTCAAGCATGTGGACCCTCTCATTCAGATGGTACCATTCAGTCCAGGTCCCAGGAGCAAGGAGACACAGGAGTGGCTCCAGTCTCAAAATTGTCATTCACTGTGTTCCTCCCTTCCTACGACAAGGCTTTATCCACCCTGGCCTTTCCTGTTCTCAAGAGACAAAGACTGTCTTTTTCTTCATGAAGCATGTATAGTTAACCCCACACTGACTCTTCAATGTTCAAAGAGGTGATGAAGATTTTTCCAGGAAATGTGGGTTTCTGTTTCAGGCCACTATTTTATCACATACAATCACTCATGTCCCCTGAAATCATATAAACTGATATAGAACTACTAACCTTTTATAATGCCACACAAAGACTAAAAACTACTGCAGTCATACACCGCTTAACGACAGGGGCATGTTTTGGAAAATTCATTAGCTGATGCCATAGTCATGCTTTCATCCTAGAGCACATTTAACACAAACTATGATGACTAAGATGTCATTAGTAATATATTTCTTGGTATCACCATCATATACATGGTCTGTCCATGACCCAAATCTAATTATGGGGCACATGACTGTGTTACTATCACCAGTACCCTTTAACCCAAAGAGGATGAAAGACAGTCTCTCTATTGAATGCATTTACAATGTTGTCCTTATTATTCTACTCCCACCAGAAGCTTCTGACCTGTACTTAGCTATCACGTCCCCAGCACAAGCACCTCAAAACTGAAAATGTATCTCCTGAAATGCTGCCGGATGAGTTCTCAAATATTTTTTAAAAATCTGGCAGGCTTTTATTACGCATTTGAGAAATGTATGTCATAAATTATAAAGCATGAGGATAAAATATGAAAAAGCGTTCATAAAATAGTAGTAAAAATCATGAAGAATTAAAATGTAAGCAAACCAGAACATTGTCCTTTCTTCTCTGTTCCAGGTACATGGCCATCATCCACCCCCTCCAGCCCCGGCTCTCAGCCACGGCCACCAAAGTGGTCATCTGTGTTATCTGGGTCCTGGCCCTCCTGCTGGCCTTCCCACAGGGCTACTACTCAACCACAGAGAACATGCCTAGCAGAGTTGTGTGCATGATCGAGTGGCCCAACCATCCTGACAAGATTTACGAGAAAGTGTGAGTAAAAACACATCTCCGCTCGGAAGCTGCTGCGGGGCAAGGGCCTCCCTTTCCCTGTCTTGTTTCTGCTTTCTTTCCTTATTCTCTGACAGTTAGGATTTAATGTGTATTTCCAAGCATTTCTCACGCCCACCCTGATATCAGGTTAATGTGTCTACACTTATCGAGGGATTATTATACCTGAATTACTATTCTAGGCTTTGAAAGCGAACCAAGAACTGGGAAACGTGGACCCTATTAGAGTAGACCCTTTGACTGCCCCACCATATCCCTCAGGCCTTTAGCAAAACATTTCCCTGCCAGTATCTGCATTTTTTCTCCTGGGGCTTTTGCCCTAAACCACAGATAGCCACTCTGTCCACCTCTCACCCTTGGGAGAGGCATGTCTCCGAGGTTTGTGCTTTACACGATGCTCAGGGTTTCCTCCTGACATTCAGCTCCAGGTGCCCGGGGTAGCTGGTTCCACAGAATACGTGTGATTGGCCACCATCCTTTCCCTGCCCTCCTCCCTACAGTGTTTCTTTCTTCTCTCAAATCAGGTACTTGCACTTGAATCTTTTATCTCAGATTCTGCCTCTGGGGAAAACACCTTCTTTCCAGTATTTTCCAGTAAAACATAAGACAACACATGTGAAAGGCATGGGGATGCAAGGCCAGCGCACTAAGACCTTAGGAGCTACAGAATACCTACCAGGCAGGCCTGCTTATCTTCCAGAGAGGGGCTGGTCGCAGTGAGAGCTTCTCAAAGTATCTTGACAATTTTCTCTAATACTTCTTATCCTAGCAGCAACATTGAAATGGCTTATTCTTTGCTTTGTTCTGCTCAAGTGAACAACAACGTGACATTTATATTACCATTAGTTTTCTGGACTCAGCACGTGGATAAAATGGGTCTTTCTGAAAGCCCTTTATAATTCCCCTCTTGGGTTTATTGTGTGAATCATAAAACAACTGTAGACAATCTGGGTTTTAATTATTAGATTGCCACAAGCCATGTGACCCTGGGAAAGGAACACAGCCTCTCTTCCTTACTAACATGGAAGATAATAAAGCTCTGTTTCCTATAAACAATTGTTATGAAGATCAAATGAGATCATGTATTCTCACCTCGTCAGCTATTAAATGCCATACAAAACTTGTGAATCAAATTTATTGGATAACAATTTAATTGCGTGGCCTTTAAATTTATTAAATGTTAAAATGAGACACTATACCTGTCATGCCTCCAAGATATGATAGTTTAAGAGCCTGTCACACATAGAGTTATACTGCCACATCTGTTCCTTGGAGTGTGGAAATGTGGCCTGCCAGGAAGCAATACACAAAGCTCAGACATTGCCTTCCAGACACAGACAGTGGGATTTAATCGATCAAGCAGTGGGGGGATTAATGCTCAGCCTAGAAGGAGACATTGAAAATTATTCTTTCAAATGAAACTACAAGCCTGAACAAGGCCTCAGTGAGAGGAAGAACAGTTTTAACAAGTCAAACAGGATCTGTACACATGATCAAGCTAGAAGGTTTCCTCAAAAGGGGAAAAACAAAACACCTCTGAATTAAAATTCCTCATATAAACTGCTTCAGAAACCTCCATAGATAATATGGTCTGTGGCTCTGTTCTTAGTTTTCATGATCTTTTCAAAGTCCGATCAGCATTCTACAATTTTTGTTTCAAAGTACTCATCGCTCTTTCACAACAAATTCAAAGTGTAACTTGGAAATAGATTTATTTTCCCAAAGATCTCTGAGGTTTTGGCCAAGACATGTTTAGAGGCAAAATGAGGCAGGAGACTAGAGCATGGCAAAACTGGCTAGAGAAGTAGGCATGACCTGTTACAAAATCCCGGGACGCGTGGGCAGGACAGTTCCCTCAGCCCTGCCCGGGGACTTCTCGCAGGTTTTCAGCAAGATGGCCGAGACCCGACGTCAGCCTGAAGAGTGGGTGGTACGAAAAGGGCGGTCGATGTGGAGCTCTTTGCTGCTGTGTCCTCTCCCAGCGGCCCGTGCTTGGCCTGTAGACTGTACTTATTTTCCTGCTTTTACTTGGCCCAAACTCACTCTTCAGGGCCTGCTTCTTTCCCTACCTTCAGTAAGTATAAAACCTTACTACCACTTGTGCTTGTCCTGACCGATCCTTTGTTCAGGACAGAAAGAACCTTGAAGCCACCTCTAAAAGGAGACTCTAGCGCTCCCAAACCTGGTAACAATATTTTTGAACATTTTGGTATTTTATACTTATTAATGACTAGTAAAATCCCTTTGAGACCTAACACAATGCTTTGGACTGTCTTATTTCTTTGCTTCAAGACTTGGCAGCTGCTACTAGATGGTAAGGTTTGCCATCGTTGTTTATTTTACCATCCCAACCTAAAGAACAAGTCTGGCTTATGAGCATCTTCTTCTGTCCCTTCAAGACTGTACCTCGTTTACTGATACAATAGTGAGCTCATTCATGTATTGACTGTGATGTAAACCTAGGTGAAGTACATAGCAAAACTTTATTCAGCCCCATTTACTTTTTGTTCGTATCCTTCACAAGGCTTTGTGCTGTAATTTTAGGGAATGTAAATTTTACCATGTCTAAGCCAATTATTCTTGTCTTTTAGAACTAATGATTATCTTTTCCATAGTACACAATAATCACAAATTTGAAACCAGATGGAAATTTTGTTTTAAGGCAATATAATCATTAGGGTAAGAGTGTGGGCTCTGGAGTTAAATGAGTTAAGCATAGTAAGCCTCCAACCCTGACCATTCACCATTCAGATTCTTCATTAATCCATGAATTAACTGAAGCCTTATAAAGGACAGGCCATCCAATAAAAGAATAAGCAAAAACATGCACCTAACCCACACACACGATCATAGGAAGAATCACGTAACTTTATTTGTCACCAGCAGCAAGCAAATTAAAACTACAATGAGATCGTTCTATACACTATTAGACTAGCAAAAGTTAAGAAGTCTGACAAAACTAAGTCTTTCAAACTTCAGGTGATGACATGAAGCATATTGGAAAATACTTTTATAGTATCTAGAAAAGGAGGAGCTATACAAAACCTATAACTCAGAGGAAAACAGGGAAAAGAAGGAAGGGAAAAGGAAAAAAATATATAGATACACAAGATAGTTAAGATAGTTATACAGCTAGTATCTCTTAGTTCATTGAAAAGAAAAGTTTGTGCTAATATTATCTGGAAAATATTTTATGCCTATGTCTTGTACTCTGAACAACTATTATGAATATAACAATACACAGTGAATTAATTATTGTTACTCTCCTACTATCCTGTTTTGAAACTCTGTTTTACTGTTATCTTTATTTTCTTCTCTTTAAAAGAAAAGAAACCAAGAACAAAAAATAAATAAATAAATTACCTAGAGAAGCTCATGCGTATACGCACTCAAATACATCTAACATACTACTCATCTCAGTATTGTCCTTAATGCCCTAACCTGTAAATATTTCAAATGTCCATCATCATAGAATGGATAAAAAATTGTGGTACAACCATGTAGTGCAATAGTATATTGCTAATAAAATGTAGCTCTGCACAACACTCATGGGTCCTATAAATAAAGCTTTAGAAAAAAACAAAATGAAATGACATTTTTGAAATACATAAGGAGGTGACAAGACTACAAATGCAAGGAAGGAAGTGTCGCCATGCAACTAAAGACCATGGTTCTCCTCCCTCTCACAGGAGAGAAAGTGGTATGACCAGGAAGGGACACTTAGGGTGCTCTGAGGGGGCGGCATTGTTAGAGTTCTTTGACCTGGATATTGCAGCACAAATGTTTGCTTAAAAATCACTCATGATTGTGCATACCTGTAATCCCAGCACTCGGGAGGCTAAAGCAGGAGGATCACCATGAGTTCAAGGCCACCCTGAACTGCATAGTGAGACTCTGTCTCAAAAAGACAAAATTACTCATGAGACCAGATAATTTGACTTACATACTCTGTGGAATATATATTTCATTTTTTAAACTTGAATACTATACAAAGGTTTTGGTTTTCACAAGCTAGCATTGGTATAACTCCCAAATTCTTCCAGAACAAACTATCTTCTGATGTGTGGGGCTTTGCCTGGGATGAAATTTTCCCTAGAACTTATCTGTGAGTAAGTAACACATGCAGGGTCCTTACCCTATCCTGACATTAACTTGACCTCTTGCACTTTGACTTGCTAACTCCTGTGCTCCAGTTCACCTAGAATGTTCCCAACTGGTACAAGGGAGGATAAAGCAAATGCTTGGCCCTGAAGGGATGTGGCAAATATTAAACCCAAGAACAAGGCCTATAAAGCCAGGGCTCACATCCCTTGCTGCAGTCATGTTTATAAGCAGGTGCCTCAGGACCACAGAAATCAGCAGATGCACTTGGTTCATCCTCTGGAAAGTAATTTACAAATTTATTTTGCATTTAAAAATATGAGCATATTATAAAATATAATGAAAACTCTTTTGACTTCTTTAATCACTCATATTCTCATCACTTACTGACATTTCAATGAATATTCTTCCAATTAAATACTGTTCTTATTTTCTTCTCAAGTGACTAATACATATATGGGAGCTAACACAAATACAGATTTTTCTCTCTTTGCAACACAAAACATAGCTTATTGTGCATACTGTTCTCCTATTTTAACTCAACAGTATGTCCTGAAGATGTTTCCATAGCCATTCATAAGATCCTCTCTATTCTTATTTCAGCTACACAGTATTCCAGTTTTTGAAAGTACAATATCATTTCAGCAGTCACTAATATGGATTGTCTCCAATCTTTTGCTATTATTGAATGCGGCCATGAATAACTCTTACACCTGCCTTGCAAAGTTATCTATAGCATACATTTCAAAAAGGGGAATGTCATTTTGGTGTTTGTCCTCCATACAGAATTGTATTAAGTTACCTTCCCAGCAGCAATGCATGAGTGGCTGGTCCTCCACAGCCTCAGCACCGAAGTGTGTATTATGAAGCTTTTAGATTTTTGCCCATCTGAGGAGAAAAAATGGCATCTCATTATGACTAAAGTTTCTATTTCTCTTATAGGAATGGGTTGGAACATCTTTTCATAATTTATTAGCCATTTGTATATGCAGTTTATAGTTTATTTCATTCATCATGTCATAAGTCATTTCCTGTCATTAAATGTATTTCTACATGTTGTAGAGATTATATATATAATCATATATATATATATATGAAAGAGAGAGAGATGCTAATGAATCTCCTTGTTTGAAAATTGATTACTCCAGTGGTTTCTCTGAACTTGACAGTCAGATAAAATACCAAACTTCAAAGCAGGCTTCTTCTAGCTATATCTTTTTATCCCTGGGAGGGCTGACTCCATTTCCTCTGCCATTCTCTATTTATGTTTATAATCCACAGAGACAAAAAAAATTATACTAATAAAACAACATTCATGAAAATGGGGATTTGGGCTCCTCATTAATGCCATATTACCATAATTAGTAATTGAGTCCTGCCATAATTAGCAGTCATGGCTGCTGTAGCAAAACAGTGACACTACTCAGTAAGTCCCTCAAAGGTGGACTTGTCTAACAGGTGATGAAGAAAGATCTCATGTATGATGTCTTGCTGGTGGGCAAAAAAACACAGAGAAAGGAAGATGAGAGGAAGAAGAAGAAAATTCTGGTTTTGCAAAATGCATTTTCTTTCCCCTCTTCTATTAAAACTATGAGAACAATGCAGTAGCTTTCAAAGTTACTCAGAGCTAAGGTCACTCCAGCAGGCGCTGCATGGGCTGTAGGGTGGCAATGGTCCCAGAGGTAACAGGGAAATGTCCTTGAGAACAAGGAAGATGAAAGAGCCAAACTTCCTTCTTCAGAGGGCCCACAGCCAAGGCCAAGAACAAGTCTGTAGTGAGGAAGAAAAATGAAGCACATCCAAAAGAATGAGCTTTAGACAGCCCGGGGCATTTTAGCTTCCCAGAATAATTTATTATATTGGTCATATGTCATTTTCTGTTAATTAAACTTCTATGTACATAACTTTGTGGTGGAGTGTTAGCAAGTAGTGAGACATGCCTATTCTGGATTCCAAATACTCCCAAAAGTAATGGGAAAGGTTATATTAAAAAACAGCATCATACATGACTAATTACCTAGAGATTTTGTGGAAACGATAATAGAATTCTCTATAAGTACTAATTGCAACAGAAGACTATAAAAGTATGCCATTGTAAATATTTACTATATTTTCTCTTTTGTTTATAACCCATTGTCAGAAAGCAGCTAAAATTTTTCTATTTATATTCTTTATTTTCATTAGTAATAATAAAAATAATTGAAAATCTACTTACAGACAGGAGAGAGAGCAAAAATGAAATATTAGGCAATACAGCATTACTTCTCAAATCTTCTATCTTCTCGATTATTTCACAAATTAAGAAAGAAAGAAAAAGCGAGAGAGAGAGAAAGAAGGAAAGAAAGAAACAAAGAAATATAAGTCTCTGCCAAGCTGCTCCAGGCCTAGGCCACAAGGATGCCAACATATTTGCGTTTCCAGGACTGATTGTTCATACTGGCTGTTACGACTCATCTCCCCCCTACACACACCCACTACATTTATAAAGGTAGCCCATGGCCCCCAGTATTGTCACCAATGTGATGAAAAGCAGTTAAACCAAGAATAAAGAGAGAACTCCCACTGAAGGGAACTATGGTAATATAAAAACATGCCGTGAACCTTGACTTCCACAAAGAAATTAAACAAAGTAAAATAAATAAATAAATAAAAATTTTGAAAGGAAAGAAAGACATTACTGCAGAAACCAGGAAGGTTGCCATTCATAGAGGAGAATTTCACTGTTTCTGGCAGATATTGCGCAGATGCAGCCAAACAGGAGGCAGCCCCAGTGCTGCTGTGAGTGATGTACCCCAGCAGCCTCCAATTAAGAGGTGCAGGTGTGGACCCAACAGCCTCAGGATTTTTTGTGCAAAACTACATATAATCAAATTGATACAATTTGGGGAGGGGCAGGATGAAAGTACTGATCAAGGATTACATTCATAAACTGGAAGCTTTTAATCTAAAATCAGGAACAAGACAAGGATGTCCATTATCAGCACTCCTATTCAATGTAGTTCTGGAAACACTAGCCAGAGCAATTAAACAAGAGAGAGAAATAAAAGGAATAAGGATAGGAAGGGAAGAAGTGAAGCTATCATTATCTGTGGACGACATGATACTCTACGTAGAAAACCACAAAAACTCCACCAAGAGACTTCTAGAATTAGTAACCGAATTCGGTAGCACAGCTGGATACAAAGTCAACACAATAGCCTTCCTGTACACAAGCAACAAACTCACTGAGAGAGAAATTAGGGGAACCACACCTTCACAATAGCATCCAAAAAAATGAAATACTTAGGAATCAATCTAACAAAGGAAATGAAAGATCTATACATTGAAAATTACAGTACTCTGAAAAAAGAGATCGAAGAGGATATCAGAAAATGGAAAGATATCCCTTACTCATGGATAGGAAGAACCAACATTGTGAAAATGGCCGTACTCCCAAAACTGTTATACAGATTTAATGGAATCCCAATCAAAATACCATTAGCATACCTCACAGATCTAGAGAAAACATTCCTCAAATTCATTTGGAACCAGAAGAGACCTAGAATAGCAAAGGCAATCCTGGGCAGCATAGGCAAGGCAGGAGGCATCACAGTCCCTGACTTGAAATTATACTACCAAGCTACTGTGATAAAATCAGCATGGTGCTGGCAAAAAAACAGACCTGAGGATCAATGGAACAGATTAGAAGATTCAGACACAACTCCAAACACATTCAGCCACCTTATCTTTAACAAAGAGGCCAAACATGTTCACTGGAAGAAAGATAGTCTCTTTAATAAATGGTGACTCTCTACATGCCAAAGACTAAAACTAGATCCATGTCTATCACCATGCACTAAACTAAAGTTAAAATAGATCAAAGATCTAAATATTAAAACACAAACACTAAATCTACTAGAACAGAAAATCGGTAGAAATCTTGAAGACATTGGGGTATGGATGCAATTAGAGACCATACTCATAAGTGAAATAAATCAGGCTCACATGTGTAAACACTGTATTGTCTCCCTAGTGTAAGAAACTAAAAGAGTAAATAAGATCCCAAATCTACAACAGTAATATATGCATGTGGCTTACAAACCAGAAAATGTAAAAGGATAAACAGGAGAACTTCTCCCTCTCATCTCCTCCCCTCATACTTCTACTACTCTGTGGATAATCACTTCTGTTACTTCCTTGAGAGCCTTCCCAAGTTTCTTAGTGATATCTAAGAAAGTGCAAACACATATTCTTATTTTTTTCCTTTCTCCTATTCTTCCTTTTATGTCATAATTTATCGGGATATCCTTTCTCATCAGTACATAGCAAGCCCTTTCATTTTTTTTCTTTACAGCCTTTGTATGAAAAAATTGTGATGCACTCATCCAATATTGATTTATATTTGGATTGCTCCTAGTAGTTTTGCTTCAAATTACATTGCAACAAACAATTCCCATTGTGACAAGTTTTGAGGTAAAGAAATCTGATAGTTTTGCTTAAAACTTATGCCTGCCAGACTTATTTATTTGATCACAGAATTTTTCTACTTATTAACCCTGTTACTATCCCACAGAAATGTTATTCATAAGACATATTCCAGAGAAAATTTGGGTTGATCATAAAGCTGGATTCCCTTCACAACTTTAAAACATATTCCAAACAAATTAAAGTGGAATAGAGGCTTCCAAAGGATAACACCCAAAGCAAAAGCCAATATGAAAGAGATTTTCTGGTTTGAATATAGACATAATTACAGATGCAAACACAGGAACAGATATGGATACATATAGATAGATAGATGCACATGTGTTTACTAAGCTGAAATATATCAGGAAACTTTTTTTTTTTATGCGGGTACCGGAAGTCGAACTCAGGACCTCACACTTGCCAAGCAGGCGCTTATGCTGCTGAGCTATAACACCAGCCCATATATCAGGAAACTTTTTTTTTTTTTTTTTTTTTTTTTTTTTTTTTTGTGGGTACCGGGGGGACGACCTCAGGACCTCGCGCGCCAGCAGGCGCCCGTGCCGCTGAGCGATATCACCGGCCCCTTTTTCGTATGTGGGATCCGGGAGTCGAACTCGGGCCTTCGCGCTTGCAAGGCAGGCGCTTAAGCCGCTGAGCCGTCTCACCGGCCCAGGAAACTTTTGAAGAACATCTGCAAGTGATAAAATGAGAAAATGCAATCTATGAGACACACTATTAATATAATTAACATAGAGGAGCCCTAATGAATAACAATAAGTCAAGACTCAAACCAATAGCTCATGAAAAAATATTTTAAAAACAGTATTCCAATAATGGGTATGATTTTCTATTTATTTGACTAGCCCACATTAAACTTAATGAAAATGCTAAGTATGAACAAGCTTATGGGGGCGGTGGGTGCTGTCAAGGTAGTTGGACAATATATATCAAAGTTTTTAAATGTTTTTACATGAATCTGCGATTGTACTCCTAGAAATTCTTCAAGGCAACAATATATATGCAAGATTTTGATGTCATGAGGTTGTGACATTAGAAACAAATGCCCAATCATGGTGACTACTTCAGTAAAAGTTGGATTATCCATACAAACTGTGAAGTGATTAAAAATGGCATTGTACAAGCATATTGACATAAAGATACATTCATTATATTCTGGTCTGTAAATAAAACAGGCTTCAAACCAGTATGTGTAGTTAGTACAATTTGCATTTTATAAAGTCTACACAGGTACTTATAGATTGCAGGGGGAAAGTTTGGAGAGCTGTGGATTAAAGTTTAATTCTCAATGTTTTTGTATTGAATGAAGTATAATAGGTCATTTAAAGGTTTTGTTTCTCTGCAATTTGAGTTTCTCTATGCTAATCGTAATTCATTGCCTCTATGACATTTTTTAATTCCAGAATGTAAAAGATGTCCACTTTTAGAATAGAAAATATTATCACTTGAAAAAAAGTCACTAGGGAATAAAATAATGAAATAAACTGAATATTTAAGTATCTGAAAATAAATCATAATGATTTTCTCTCTAAGTTCTTCACACAGTGTTCCATAATCTTTTGGCATTTAGTTTTGTGAAGAAATCTGATGCCATCTGATATTTTCCCTTTTAGATAATTTGATTTCTGCCTCCATGCATTTAAAATTTTTCTTTATTTTTTATATACATTTAAAAAGTTCGGGGGCCAGTGAGATGGCTCAGTGGCATAAGCGCCTGCCTGGCAAGCGCGAGGGCCCAAGTTTGACTCCCGGAACCCACATACGAAAAAAAGGGCCGGTGATATCGCTCAGTGGCACGGGCGCCTGCTGGTGCGCGAGATCCTGAGGTCGACCCCCAGTAACCACAAAAAAAATAAATAAAAATAAAATAAAAAATAAAAAGCTCGGGGCCAGTGAGATAGCTCAATGGCATAAGCACCTGCCTGGCAAGCACAAGGTCCTGAGTTCGACTCCCGGTACCCACATACGAAAAAGGGGCCGGTGATATCGCTCAGCGGCACAGGCACCTGCTGGCGCACGAGGTCCTGAGTTTGACCCCCGGTACCCACAAAAAAATAATAAAATAATAAAATAAAAAGCTCATCATAAAACACGTACATTTAGAGGATTTTTTTGTATTTTTCTGTCATTGCTTTCTAGTTCAGGGAAATTTTCCTTTTAAAAAAGCAGTTTTTAATTACCTGCCCTCTGTTCTGTCTCCCTTTCAGAGTTATCGTTGATCATAAATTGTTTCCCTGAAGTCTTTCCCTATTTTACTAATCTCGATCATTTATTTCACCTTTTTTCTGGCTTCTGGGTGAATTCTCAAGCATTTCTGATGAAATTGTCATATCAAGAGATTATCTACTTTTCACTCCTCCTGCCACATTTTAATTCTTCACTCATGCTTTCATTTGAAAGTGGTCTTTAATTCCTGCCCTTTTTACAGGCAAGACATCCTCTCAAATATTACTTTAAAAACAAAGAAGGGATTACCTTAAATTTCCACTTGTTTCTTAAAATAATATCTCCTGCGAAGAGTAATTTACTTTTTTCCCTGGATTGGTTCCCATATTAATCCTGCCAATCATCCATTCACTTTCTCTTTTTCCCATCCTTGTCAAGTGTAGGGGGAATAGGCGCTCCTAAAATGGAATTGAAATTTTAGGAGTACCTATCTAAATTTTTCAACCCCAGGCAAAGAGAAGAGTGAAGTGTATGTTTGCTGCAATTTCCCTCTTATCAGCGGCTCCCCATGGTAGAGGGGCAGCCTGGATGTAGATGTTCAGAGCCTTGTACCTGTAGTCATTGGCACTCGTGTCTCCACTCATCCCAGCCAATGGGAAGCTGAGCATCTGCCTTGAGCTGTCGGTTCCCAGCCCTGGTGACTACTACATAGCCCAAAGCTGATTGATACCTTAGGAGTTTCCAGGTTTGGCTTCACCCAGCACCTCAAGCTCTTCCTCAGCTCCAATCCGCAGCCTCCCCTATTGGAGCAGGTTCCTTCCCCTTGTTTTCTCAAATGGGTTTTTCCTCCAGCTGTCTCTACCCTCCCTCAACCGAATCCCAACAGCTCATGATCTGAAATAATTTTCCCTGGCCAATGGAAGACACCCTGTTACTCATTTCTAGAGCTGAACTGGATTTTATCATTATTTGATAATTTCGGGGACTGTTTTGAAGACAGGAGTAATTAATGATATTCAGCTTAAACTAGAGTATAACCTACAAATTTTGAAATGATCCTTTTTATATTTTCAACGGATAACATACCAAAGTATTTATTTTTATGAGCATCTCTTTTATCAAGCTAATTTAAAGATCTAACAGTGTTCAGACTGATTTTCCCCTAGGAATTCAAACAAGTCATCTATAAATAGTGATTTCTTCTCCAACTTTCTAGTAGTTAATACCTCTTATTTCTGCTTCACATTGTATTGCAAATTACCAAAACTTTCACAGTATTGAATAATGGCTTTGTTAACTTTCTTGTTTTTCTGGGCCTGTGTCTAACACTTTAATATTAAAGTATTTCTTATTGGTTTCAAAATTAAGTTCAATGTTGGGAACTCTGTTGAGAAGATTATTTTTCAATATTTACATATTTTATTATTTTAAGGCACATTCTTCAATTCTTAATTTGATAAAGGGTTTTATAAAAATAAGTTGGCATCTATTGAGAAAAGTATTTTTTATACCCTATCACTGTAGATCACTGTGAATCTATCCCTGTGTCGCTTGGATAAATCTGAGTTAGTCATGATGCTTTATGCATTTAATATACTATCTAGTTCGTTACATTAAACAAAATGATTATCTCAATATTTAAAATAATATTTGTCTTTTTGGTGCTCTTTTTATCAGGTTTTTGCATCAAGTGTAGGGATGCTTTTAAAAATTGCCCTTGTTTTCTGAAATAGCATTAGATTTCTTAAAGGAACTCACCTGTAAAATCAGCCAGCCCAACAGCCCTCTGTAAGATGAACTCTATAATATAGCTTTTATTCCATCACAGCTGCTGGTAGTGTTCCTGCATTTTCATTTTGCTAATTATACTTCTAAGAAAAAAAATCTGTTTCCCAGTCACTTTTTAATTTAAAAACATACAATATATGTCATCTTATAAATTTTTTTTACCTCCTTTGTTTCTATCAAGAGCTTTGTTTTTGCCAAGAGCTATTTTATACATTCTACTGCTTTTCATTCGTTCGTTATCCTCTTTCCTGTTTTAAAAATTTTTATTAGTCTATTTTTGTAATACATAATAATTATATTTGTTTTATGAAATTGGTACACATATATATTGCATCTTGCTCATTTTTATTCCCATTCCCCCTTCCCTCTTTCCTTTCTCTCCTTTTTCCTAGATCCTCTTTCCATCTCCAAAAAGTCTAACTACATGTTTCCTGCAATCTCTCCTTTATTTTGTTTATTTTGCTCTTTAAATTAGTTATATTTTGGGCTTCTCATATGAAAGAAACCATTCCATATTAACTTTCTGTGTCTGTTTTATTTCACTTAGCATTATCGTCTCAAGACCCATCTATTTTCCTATAAGACTCAAATTTATGCTTCTTTATGACTGAATAGTACTCCATTATGTGTATGTAGACTGCTTCCACAATTTAGCTGCTGTGAGTTGTGTGGCTACAAACATTCATTATCCTCTCTTAGTCTACCGTCTCTTGCTTTTTTTAAGTTTATTTAAGTGCACTTTTTCAGGATTTCTGAGCTTAATGTACAGTTCATTCATTTTCATTTTTCATAGTAAAAACATTTACCAATAAAATCTTCTTTGTCTTCATTTCATAAGCACTAGTAGAAAGTGCTCTCAGGTTATTTTTTTAATTATATACTTATCTTTTGTTCACTCAGGTATTTAGAAAAGCTTTATTTTTTTAAGTCCAAAATATTTGGAGTCCTCCCTTACTTCTTTCTTCCTTTCTTCCTCATTAAAAAAAAAAAGATACTACAGCATACATCCAAGTTTACCTTTTGAAACTTACTAAAATGCTTTTCATACCTGGCAATTAAGTCACATGAAAGTATAACGTGTTGCATATATGTAGGGCTCAAAGCTTGATGTGAATTGTATTATTAATTAATTGTTTTCTTCAAATTGCTGTTCTCATTAATTTTTGAAAACTTCTCCAGTCATAGAATAACAGCAATGCCTTAAAATCTTCCACTGTCATTTCTGCTAAATTCCCCTTACTTTTTAAAAAGTTTTCCTTTACCTATGTTACCTCTATAGTGTTGTTATCCATTAGGGATGCACTCTTAATGATGCAAAGAATCTTTCTTTAGAGCTCTTTATCAACACTATTTCCTGTAGTATGAACAACAAAACACCACTCTTTTATTTGCTTAGTTTGTTTTCCATCATTTTTAGTATTAGTTCTTCCATGTTATTAACCTAAGAGTATTTTACCTTTTAATAGGCAGGTTTAGCATCTCTATGCTCATTGTCATTTATCCACATATCCTCTTTATTTTTATTTTTTTTGTGTGTGTGTGGGTACAGGGGGTCGACCTCAGGACCTCGCGCGCCAGGAGGCGCCCGTGTTGCTGAGCGATATCACCTGCCCTTTTTTCGTATATCGGTTCCGGGAGTCGAACTCAGGACCTCGCGCTTGCCAGGCAGGCACGTACACCGCTCAGCCATCTCACCGGCCCCACATATCCTCTTGTATTTAACCTTGCTTTATCATTTGGCTTCACACTTTCTGGTTTTTATTGTTTCTTCTTCACTCTGTCTTTGCTTTATAAATGGTTTTGTTGGCTATTATCTTCGGTAATTTAGAACACAAATATCTTTTATTTCACTCTATAGTTAAAGTTTGTTAAAATCATTCCTTACTATTTTAGCCATTGACATTTATTATCTTTATAATGTCATTGACTCAAATTTATCCTTCTTTATGACATTATTATGGTAACAAATTTTGTTCCTTCCTTCCATTTATACAATACATTATTATTAACCATAGTCGCCATGTTTTACTATAGATCTCTAGAACTCATTCTATCTGGCTGAAACTTTGTACCATTTTACCAACATCCCATTCCCCTTTACCTCTGGCCTCTAACAACCACCATTATACTCCCTGCTTTTATTAATTCAACATTTTTAGACTCCACAAAAAGTGAGATCATGCAGTGTCTTTCTGTACCTAGCGAACTTCGCTTAGCATAATGTCCTAATGACGGGCTTCCCTCATTTTCACAGCTAAGTAATATCCCATTAGGCACCAACTCCACATTTTCTTTTCTTTTTTTTTTTTTTTTATGTGGGTACCTGGAGTCAACCTCAGGACCTCACGCTTGCCAGGCAGGCGCTTATGCCACTGAGCCATCTCACCGGCCCTAACTCCACATTTTCTCCATTCATTGTTCTACTGACTGACACTTAGGTTCTTTCCACATATCTTGAATATTGTGAATAATGTTGCAATGAACATGGAAGTGCAAATACCTCTTTGACATAATTTCATTTCTTTTAAATGAAATTTAAAAGATTGCTGGATCATATAGTAGTTCTGCGGTTTGGTTTGGTTTGGTTTGGTTTGGTTTGATTTGGTTTGGTTTGGTTTGGTTTGGTTTTGTGTTTGTGGGGCCTCGATACTGTTTTCTCTAGTGGTCTTTTTTCCACATCCTCACCAACATTTTCTATCTTCTGTATTTTTGATGATGACCATTCTAACAAGTGTGGAGTGATTGTGGTTTTAATTTACATGCCCTTGGTGATTAATGCTGTCAGGCATTTTTTCATATACCTGACCATTCATATTTCTTCTTTTGAAAATTTTTCTTCCTGTTATTTATTTTTAACTTCATACTATTGTAGTCAGAAAAGACACTTGACATTTCAATCTTCTAAAACTTGTTCAGACTTATTTTGTGACCTAACAATTTCTCTATCCTAGAGAGTGTTTCCGTGTATGTGTATTCTGCTGCTATGGAATGGAATGCTCTGTAAGTATCTGTTATGTCCATTTTGTCTGAAGTATGGTTCGTGTTCAATGTTTCCTTATATATTTTTTGTCTGAATGATTTTTCCATTGTTGAAAGGTTATTGAAATCCCCTCCTATTGTTGTATTGCTATTTATCTCTCCCTTCCGGTTGTTAGTATTTGTTTTATATATTTGGGTGCTCTAGTGGGTGCATACATGCTCACAATTGCTACATCCTTCTGCTGAACTGACCCCTTATCAATATAATAATAACCTTCTTTGTCTCTCTTTTTACAATTTTTGACTTACAGTCTATTTGTCTGCTTTCTTTTGGTTTCTATTTGCATAGAACATCTTTTCCCTTCCTTTCATTTTCAATCTATGTATGGAAAATACATAGCTGGAGTCTCTTACAGACAGCTTAAAGTTGGGTCTTACTTTTTATCCATTCAGCCACTCTACATATTTTGATCAGAGAATATAAGCCATTTACATTCAAGGTAATTATGTACACATCAGGACTTGTTACTGTCATTGTATCAATTGTTTTCTGGTTGTTCAAAGATGTTTTTAACATTTCTTCCTTTTTTGCTATCCTCCTTTGTGATCTGATTATTTTCTATGTGGTGGGCTTTGATTTCTTTCTCTTTTACTTTATCTTTTGTGTATCTACTATATGTTTTTGCTTTGTGTTTAGCATGAGACTTACATAAAATATCTTGTAGGTATAATAATGGTCTATTTTAAGCAGATAACAGTTTTGGCTTATTCTCCTACTCTACCATCTTGCTGATTCATTCCTTTCGATGTTAATCTTGATTATCTAAATTGAGATAGTATCTGTCAGGTTTCTCCACTCTAAAGTTATTCTTCTTTTCCCTGTTTCCCATGCTATAATCATTAAAGGATTTACTATATGCAGCCCACACTTAGAGAGTGAAGACATGCTCCCTATTCTTGAAGATGGAGTGGCTACATAAAGTATTTGGAATTCTGCACTGATTCATCTCTTCTCCACCATTCATTTATTGGTTCAATCATTTATTTACATTAGAATAGATTCATCTGTATTTATTTCAGGGTGAGGGTATAACCCTTTTGCGTTGCCTAGTTTATTCTGTTGCTCAAATTGTTCCAGCATTGGCCATTAGAATCTCTTTCCGCTGGTTCCTATAGCCCTTTGAGATATCCCGCCATGACATACCCCACATGTTATTGTGATTTGGGGGTTTGATTTGGTGTCATTTTGTTTGGTTTGATTTGATTTGGTTTATTGTGTTGTGTTGTACTATGCTGTGTTTTGAGCACATTGTGGTACTTCACTGTGACCATTAATCCTGATATGTCAGTTTCCCTGAATTAAGAAACACCTAGATTAGTAGAATTTGTTCTGTGTTTGAGTGAGTCATGGAGTCATGGCTGTGGGTACTACACATGGTCCCTTGCTTTCTTCTCTGGTGGTATCACCCTGCTGTATTCCCCAGCTGCCATGAGCTAAGCAGCCTTGCTCCACCACATCCTTCCAGCATGATGGTCCTGTCTTGGAGCCAGCTGACTGTGCCTGAATCTCCCCATACTATGAGCTAAAGTAAACCTTTCCTTCTTTAAGTTGTGAGTGGTGGGTATTGTGTCCAGCAAGGGGAAAGCTGACCAATAATGCACTTTCTTACATTGTGGTACCACAAGATACTCCAGACTCATTGTATATTTCTTTGCCCTAGTCCTATAATCAGCCATTCTCTAAGGCATCCTAGTTTCTTTTACTGGAGAATGGCATTAGAAACCAAAATCTGAGCTGTAGATCTATTACTGCAATTTTTAAGTAATTTAACACTTTAAAATGTTCTCAGCTTTCATTTCTAATGTGGTAAGTATTGATAGGTATAACCCACATAAGCAAAAGTTCCTTTGGATCCTCAATAATTTTTCTTAGTGAAAAGAGATCCTAAGAGCAACTGACACAGATCTGCTCTCTTTAAAATGTTTTCTATCCTATGTTATAATTATAGCTCTCAAACAATGATTGGCTGTCATCAGTATATACTTTTGTTTTATTAATCATTACCAGTTTCCTAGGTCTATGACCTCCTTACTTTGAATTCTCAGTTTTGACATATCTTTCACTACCCTAAAGCATACCTTTTGGTAGTTTCTTTGCAAAAAAGTATACTTCCTTACATATTTGAGAATAGCCATCTCTTCTGTATACATACAAGTGGCGGGTTGATTTGGTATAAACTGTGGGAATATTGTGTTCTCTTTAAGCTCAGCAGAGGTAGCTATTTGTTGTTTGAGGTCAATTCTTTTTCTTCTGTGGATAAACCTCCAATGTACCCCCTCGTACTTACAGGACTCTATATTCATTTATAAAATCCAGACAAGATGGAAAAATTAAGTTTGTCCATAGTCAAATACTCTGTCAATTTGCAAGCCAAGATGTATTTTAGATATTAAAAACTTATTTTTATTCAGTTATGGCTAAGATTCTTTTGGCTGCAAATAATAGAAAGTGACATTGGACAGTAATAAACTACTGAGTAATAAACTACTCCAAACCTTACTTGTTTACAACTAACTCACAACTACTCATCCGGTCATGATTTTCTGGGTTGGTTCACTGGTCTAGTTTGTGCCAGCTCTACAAAATTCTGAAGAGCTTTTTTATGTGTCTGTGGTCACCTGTGGGTCATCTGGCTGCTGGATAACCTAAGAAGCCTTACTCACATATACAGCACTTGGAAGATTGCCAACCAGGGTGATGAGGGAGACTGAACCATGCATTTCTCATCACATAGTGGAGGAGTGTGGGCTTCTTCATATGGTGGCTGCAGGAGAGGAAAAGCCCCACTGCACCAGTGCTTTCCAGTCCTCTGCTTGTCTTACACGTGCAAGCATGCCATTGGCCAAGCAAACCATGTGACAGAAAATATGTATATGTCTTTGTTTTCTTTTTTTTTTAATTTTATACTGCACAGATAATTTTATTTAAAATATTTTTCCTATGGATTTGGACAACAAATTAACCAATCTCCAATTCACTGATTATCTTTGGTTCCCTAGTATGTCTTTGTTTTCAAATGCCAAGGAGATCCTGGCATTTATATCTCAAGCACTGTTCCAGAATTATGCTGATGATTTGTCCAACATGGCTCAAGAGGTCACTCCCAAAGTAATTTGTCATAGGGCTACCACTCACCAGCTGTGTGACTTGGGACAAATCACTTTATCAGTCCTTTGAGCCTCAGTTTCCTCATCTGAAAACTAATAATAGTAATAGTACATATACTGTGAATTATTATGAGAATTAGATGAAATATGTATAGCTCTTAGCCCAGTGTCTGGTACATAATAATCATCCATCTAATTTTCTATTTTTTAATTTATTGTTATTACTAACATACAAGCTCTTGCAATACCATTATTAAGAGGGCTTATTTTTAAAAGTACAGCATGTTTGTTTATTACTTTATCTCACTCATTCTGATCTTGTCCAGAAAATCTCTTTATTAGTAGATAGGATCACTTGAGAATCTTGCTTCTATCTTAATTTCTTATCTTTATTTTATCTTGCTTTTCTTTGTCTAAAATATTCTCAGAGTTGTTTTAATTTGCATCTCTTGAATGACTAGTGATGTTGAACATTTTTTCATATATTTATTTGCCATTTGTATTTTTTCATCTGAGAAGTGTTTATTCATCTCAGATGCCCATTTTTGGATTTAAATTTGGGAGGTCTGATTTTTTTGAGTTCTTCGTATGTTCTCAATAATAATCCTTTGTCTGAGGAATAGCTGGCAAACATTTTTTTCCACGTTGTGGGTTGTCTCTTCACTCTGTTGGTGGTTTCTCTTGCTGTGCAAAAACTTTTTAATAAGATGAGGTCCCAGTTGTTGATTCTTTGTGATACTTCCTGTGCCATTGGGGTTTTATTCATAAAGTCTTTGCCTACACCAATGTCTTCAAGAGTTTTACCTATTCTATTTTCCAGGAGATTTAATGTTTCTGTTTTAATATTTAGATCTTTGATCCATTTTGAATTTAGTTTAGTGCAAGGTGAAAGATATGGGTCTAATTTTAATCTTCGGCATGTGTAGAGCCAGTTTTTCCAGCACTGTTTATTAAAGAGGCTATCTTTCTTCCAGTGAATGTGATTGGCACCCTTGTCAAAGATAAAGTGGCTTGGTATGTCTGGAGTTGTTTCTGCATCTTTTAATCCATTCCATTGATCTTCAGGTCTGTTTTTTTGCCAATCCCATGCTGTTTTTATTACAGTAGATTTATAGTATAATTTCAAATCAGGGATTGTGATGCCCCCTGCCTTGCATTTATTGCCCAGAATTGCCTTTGCTATTCTAGGTCTCTTCTGGTTCCAGATGAATTTTAGGATTATTTTCTTTAATTCTGTGAGATACATTGTTGGAATTTTGATCGGAATTGCATTAAATCTATATAACAATTTTGGAAGTATGGGCATTTTCACTATGTTGGTTCTTCCGACCCAAGAGCTAGGGATATCTCTCCATTTTCTGATATCCGCTTCAATCTCCTTTTTCAGAGTACTGTAGTTTTCAATGTAGAGGTCTTTTACCTCCTTCGTGGAATTGATTCCTAGGTATTTCATTTTTTTGGATGTTATTGTGAAGGGTGTTGTTTCCCTAATTTCTCTTTCAGTAAGTTTGTTATTTGTGTACAGGAAGGCTATTGATTTTTCAGTGCTGACTTTGTATCCGGCTACACTACTGAATTTGCTTATTAAATCTAGCAATTTTTCACTGGAGTTTTTGGGGTCTTCTACATAGAGTAGCATGTCATCTGCAAATAATGATAATTTAACTTCTTCCTTTCCAATCATTATTCCTTTTATTTCTTTCTCTTGTCTAATTGCTCTGGCTAAAGTTTCCAGGACTATGTTGAATAAGAGTGGGGACAGTGGACATCCTTGTCTTGTTCCTGATTTTAGAGAGAAGGCTTTCCGTTTTTGTCCATTTAGTATGATATTGGCTGTTGGTTTGTCATAGATAGCTTTTATCAGATTGAGATAGAAACCCTCTATTCCAATTTTCTGTAGGATTTTTATCATGAATGCATGCTGGACTTTGTCAAAAGCTTTTTCTGCATCTATTGAGATGATCATATGATTTTTGTCCTTGGTTCTGTTAATATGGTGTATTACATTTATTGATTTACGTATGTTGAACCATCCCTGCATCCCTGGGATGAATCCAACTTGGTCATGGTGTATAATCTTCTTGATGATTTGCTGCATTCTGTTTGCCAGTATCTTATTGAGGATTTTTGCATCTATGTTCATTAGGGAAATTGGTCTGTAGTTCTCTTTCTTAGTTGGGTCCTTCTCTGGTTTTGGTATCAGGGTAATGCTTGCTTCTAGGAATGAATTTGGGAGTATTGCTTCCCTTTCAATTTCATTAAAGAGTTTGAGAAGTAGTGGTGTTAGGTCTTCTCTAAATTTCTTGTAGAATTCAGCAGTGAATCCATCAGGGCCTGGGCTTTTCTTTGTTGGGAGGTTTTTAATTACATCTTCGATTTCATTGATTGTTATTGATTTATTTAGGATTTTTATGTCTTCTTGATTGAGCTTTGGTAATTCATATGTACCTAGGAATCTGTCCATTTCTTCTGCATTTTCCATCTTAGTAGAATACAAATTTTCAAAATAGGTGTAGATGATCTTCTGGATTTCTGCAGGGTCCGTTGTGATATTACCCTTTTCATTCTTTTTGTGTGTGTGTGGGTACCGGGGGTCGACCTCAGGACCTCACGCGCCAGCAGGCGCCCGTGCCGCTGAGCGATATCACCAGCCTTTTTTTCATATGTGGGTTCCAGGAGTCGAACTCGGGCCCTCGTGCTTGCCGGGCAGGCGCTTATGCTGCTGAGCCATCTCACCAGCACCCCCTTTTCATTCTTAATTGCATGGATTTGAGTATTTTCTTTCCTCTTTTTAATAAGGTTGGATAAGGGTTTGTCGATTTTATTTAATCTTTCAAAGAACCCACTCTTTGATTCATTGATTCTTTGTATTGTTTTTTTAGTCTCCAATATATTAATTTCTGCTCTGATCTTTATAATTTCCTCCCTTGTACAAGCTTTTGGCTTAGTCTGCTCTTCTTTTTCTAGAAGTTTGAGGTTCACCATTAGGTTGTTTATTTGTGCTTGCTCTGTTTTCCTGATATAGGTATTTAATTGCTTTCATTGCATCCCATAAGTTCCAGTATGTTGTACTGTTATTATCATTCAGTCATAGAAACTGTCTAATTTCTTCTTTAATTTCATCTGTGACCCATTGGTTGTCCAGGAGAGTGCTATTTAATTTCCATGTGTTTAGGAAGTTCTTGTGGTTTCTTTTGCCTTTGATTTCCAATTTCATTGCACTGTGGTCTGATAATATACATGGGATAATTTCAATTCCTTTGCATTTACTTAAGCAGGTTCTATGAGCTAGTATGTGGTCTATTTTGGAGAACGTCCCATGTGCAGCTGAGAAGAATGTGGATTCTGATGTTGTGGGGTGAAACACTCTGTAGACATCTACTAAGTCCATTTGCAATTCCATCTCACCTCAGAAAGAATGGCTGTTATCAAGAAATCAACTAATAACAAATGCTGGAGGGGCTGTGGGGAAAAAGGAACCCTTCTCCACTGTTGATGGGAGTTTTGACTGGTGCAGCCACTGTGGAAATCAGTATGGAGATTCCTCAAAAAACTAGGACTGGAGGTCCCATTTGACCCAGCTATTCCCCTTCTGGGTATCTTCTCAGAAGAATTAAAAACATCATACCACAGTGATACATGTGCACCCATGATTAAAGCAACACAATTTGTAATAGCTAGATCATGGAAACAACCCAAATGCCCATCAACCGAGGAATGGATAAAAAAGATGTGGTATTTCTATACAATGGAGCACTACTCAGCCATAAAGAAAGATAAACTGGAAACTTTTATAGGTAAATGGATGCAACTTGAGAAAATACTCACAAGCGAAATAAACTGGACGCACGTTTGTAAACATCGTATTGTCTCCATGGTGTAAAAATGCAATTTCACTGTGACTATTCCATTCCTTAGTCTTTTATTTTTACTTAGCTTTTACATGGCTTAATCTTATACTGAGTAATGTTTTTCTCCAAAAGGTATTTGTACATTCTGTAATTCTTGAGTTTGTTAATACAGGAGAATGTTTACTTGTTGTCTTTAAAAAAAATAAATTAATTAAAAAAAAATAACAGCAAGTTAGCTATGTGACCCCATAATCCAATCACATTCCAAGAACCCCACCTCTGAGTTCATGAGGCTTTGGGGAGGACATTCAGCTATAAACCGTAACATTTGATATCTCTAGCTATTTCAATGTTGACAATTTTCCATTGTCTTCAACTGCAAAAAAACAAACAAATAAATAAATAAATAATAAATAAAATAAAATATTCTTAGAGAATGATGAAGTTATCCTCTGCCCAATTAATCCAAATTTCTGCTGTGTACAATTGCTATTCACTGTTTGTTTTTTAACTTTGGCAACCACATTTATCACCATGGTTACTTAAGTATAGATGTTGAAAATCACTAATGGAACTTTCCTTTTGTTTCTTAAAAACAGGATGCCCACATACGAAAAAAGGGCTGGTGATATCACTCAGTGGCATGGGCGCCTGCTGGCGCACGAGGTCCTGAGGTCAACCCCCAGTACCCACAAAAAAAAAAAAAAAAAAAACAGGATATTTTTGAGCATTTCTAAATACATAAGTTAGCAATTTTTACAATATTATTTTTTGTAGTAATCTATTTCAGGAAACACATCATCAAGGATGTTCAGTGAATTGGGAGTTCTATTCCACTGAAGTACAGTTTCTCCATAAATCCCAAGAATTTTTCTTTTTTGACTTATTCTTAAAAGGGAAGAGCTATGGTTACTTGATGTGATTTATCAATGTACACATTCACTTAGCAAATATTTATGCGCCCTTACTTTATAGCAAGTACTATGTTGGAGCTAAAACAATGGTCAAGATTGATTCCTCATCCTCAAAAACTCTTAGAATCTAGTAAGCAATCAAAGAAGTAAAACAAGCATGTAAATGAAGTAGGAACTACAGTGAGAATAAGTCCACAGTGGGTGTGTGTGGTGTGGTGTGGTGTGGTGTGGTGTAGTGTAGTGTGGTGTGGTGTGGTGTGGTGTGTGGGGTGGTGTGGTGTGGTGTGGTGTGTGGCGTGGTGTGGTGTGTGTGGCATGGTGTGGTGTGGTGTGGGGTGGTGTGGTGTGGTGTGGTGTGGTGTGGTGTGGTGTGTGGTGTGGGGCGTGGTGTGGTGTGGTGTGGTGTGGTGTGTGGGGTGGTGTGGTGTGGTGTGGTTTAGTGTGGTGTGGTGTGGTGTGTGGCGTGGTGTGTGGTGTAGTGTGGTGTGGTGTGTGTGGTGTGGTGTGGTGTGTGGTGTGGTGTGTGGTGTGGTGTGGTGTGTGTGGTGTGGTGTGGTGTGGTGTGTGCTGTGGTGTGGTGTGGTGTGGTGTGTGGGGTGGTGTGGTTTGTGGGGTGGTGTGGTGTGGTGTGGGGTGGTGTGTGGTGTGGTGTGTGGTGTAGTGTGGTGTGGTGTGGTGTGTGGTGTGGTGTGTGGTGTAGTGTGGTGTGGTGTGGTGTGTGGTGTGGTGTGGTGTGTGGGGTGGTGTGCTGTGGTGTGGTGTGTGGTGTGTGGCGTGGTGTGGTGTGTGGTGTGTGGCATGGTGTGGTGTGGTGTGGTGTGTGTGGGGTGGTGTGGTGTGGTGTGGTGTGTGGTGTATGGCGTGGTGTGGTGTGTGGTGTGTGGCATGGTGTGGTGTGGTGTGGTGTGTGTGGGGTGGTGTGGGGTGGTGTGGTGTGTGGTGTGGTGTGGTGTGGTGTGTGGCGCGGTGTGGTGTGGTGTGTGGGGTGGTGTGGTGTGGTGTGTGTGGCGTGGTGTGCCGTGGTGTGGTGTGGTGTGTGGGGTGGTGTGTGGGGTGCTGTGCTGTGGTGTGTGGGGTGGTGTGGTGTGGTGTGGTGTGTGGTGTGTTGTGTGTGGTGTGGTGTGGTGTGTGGTGTGGTGTGGTATGTGGGGTGGTGTGGTGTGGTGTAGTGTGGTATGGTGTGGTGTAGTGTGGTGTGGTGTAGTGTGGTGTGGTGTGGTGTGTGGTGTGGTGTGTGGTGTAGTGTGGTGTGGTATGGTGTGTGGTGTGGTGTGGTGTGTGGTGTGTGATGTGGTGTGGTGTGGTGTGTGGGGTGGTGTGGTGTGGTGCGGTGTGTGGTGTGTGGCGTGGTGTGGTGTGTGGTGTGTGGCATGGTGTGGTGTGGTGTGTGTGGGGTGGTGTGGTGTGGTGTGGTGTGTGGCGTGGTGTGTTGTGTGGTGTGTGCCATGGTGTGGTGTGGTGTGTGTGGGGTGGTGTGGTGTGGTATGGTGTGTGGTGTGGTGTGTGGTGTGTGGCGTGGTGTGGTGTGGTGTGTGGGGTGCTGTGTGGGGTGCTGTGGTGTGGTGTGTGGGGTGGTGTGGTGTGGTGTGGGAGGCAGGGGGGAACAAGTAACGGAATATCAAGCTGGAGCTCGTGGACAGTATTGTGGCCCCACTGAGTTCAGGATTTGTCCTGCCAATACTGAGGAGTAAATGCTGGGGCAGGACAGCATTAAACAAGATGGTCAGGAGACATCCATGAGGTGCATCTCACTGGGCCCAGTTCATAAAACAGAGACACAAAAGTATGAGTCACAGGCTCATAGATGAATTTACAACTTGGAGTACAGATGAGTCACCTGGAGAGAGATAATTAGAAAAAATCTTAAAGCCCTGAGAAAGTCAGTGGAACAGTAGAACTATGAGTCAGTGTTAGTAGGGTAAAAGGGAAACTGGGGTGTGAAGTCACAGCAGCACAGAAGGAAAGGGGCCTGTGAATCTAGTCTTATCAGTCAGCCTGGCTGTCCAAATGTCTCCCCACGCACAGCCCCTAAAGCAGCAGCAGACAAGAGTGGGTTGCATTCTCCCTGGGCTGAGAGTTTCATCAGCTGAGTATCACAGAGGGAGGAAAAGGTAAGGAAATTGGAGGTGTCTGTGTAGTAGTGGTTATATTAGTGGACAAGTAAGGAAGCACAGGTTGAAGGTCACTTAGGGAAAATGGTTGGATCCAGGAGCGTTTCAGACTTCGGATGTTTTTTTTTATTTTAGAATAGTTGCATATACATAACAATATATCTTTGGGATAGAAGTCACACTTCATAAGTACCTTATACATGTAGCCTGAAGTTAATTTTATGCAATATTTTAATAGTTTTGCTCATTAAAAAAGTTTTACGCTATAACGTTTCCCACTTGTGGTATCAGGTCAACACCCGGGAAAGTTTCAGGTCCCGGAGCATTTCAGGTTTTACATTTTGGATGCTCGACGCATAGAGGCTGAGGGATGAAGAGAAGGTGGCAGGATCGATCAGTGCGAGTCCTTGCAGAGACAGCTGTGACGGTGGAGGTGCTCGGGCCAGTGAGCTGAGAGGATGGACATTTGTGGAGGGTGCATTAGCCGACTTTTTGTTGCCATAGTGAAATGCCTGAGGCTGGGTACTTATATAGAAAAGAGGTTTATTTAGCTCACAGTGTTGGATTCTGAAAGTCAAAACCAGCTTGGGCGAGGGCCCTTTTGTGCAGCCTGTCATGGAAGATGGCACCGCAATTGCAAAAAGTGTGTGTGGAAGAAAGAGATCGTATCACCAGACGGAAGCCAGAGAGCACTGCGGGGGCCAGGCTTACGCTTTTAACAACTTGTTAAAAGAACTAACTCAAGGTCCAATAAGAACTACCAGAATGCCTTCTAAGGGCAGTGCCCCTAGTGACCTAAGGACCGCCCACTGGACTCCACATCTTAAAGATGCACCTGCTCCCACAACACCACACTGAAGACCAAGTTCCCAACACATGAACCTTGGGGGCACATTTAAACCACATCCAAACCATAGCAGAAGGGGGTGTTTGAGATTCGCATCTCAAAAGTGTTGCATGCTCCAGGTGTGAACAGGCAGCAAATAATCAAGGAAGAGAGGTTACTAGAGACCAGAAGTCAAAGCACTAAGATGCCAAAGTTCTGGGAAACCTTCTTTGAAGTGGATGAGACAGAGGCTGTGGTAGAAAGGGAGGCTTCAGGCCAAAGCTAAAGACCTCAGGGATTAGGGGAAAATTACCAGGATGTTGGAGGGTGACAGCAGCAAGGGGAAAAAGATGTGGCTTGATATGTGCTCTTCTAAGGAATGGTAGTAGACAGGACAGAAGGGAGGTGGTCTGGAAGTGAATTTAGGAGCAGGAGAGCCCTCACCTCATCTGCTGGATCTGAAAGTGAAAGGGGGAAACCAAGAGTACAGAGAACACAAGTTCTCAGAGGCCAGCCAGGGCTCTATTAAGGCCAAAGGTAAAACCTTTATAAAACTCCAAGCCTGGGGGCAGGAGGAGAGTTTACTTGCCACAAAGCAGGAATTCAAAGGCACACCATGAGCGTTTGAGATGAAAGAAGAGGATGGGTTAGCAATGAGACAAACCCAGAAGCAGTGGGATGAGAACAAACACCTACAGCAGCCTAAGCTGTGGTGGTAAGCAAGGCTGATGAGGATGTGGATTTCAAGAGACCTGAAGTCTCTCAACAGAAGAGAGCCACTCAGTTCAAGGTTCTGTGGTCCCCAAGAATTGGCCAATATTAAGGCAGCTGTTCCCAGCAGGTTCCCCTCATCCTCTTCATGGAAAAACTCTTTCCTCAGGCTTTCTCAAAAATATTTCTGAGGGAGATGTGAGCATATTTATTAAGGTAAACAAAATCATTTTTTATCAAAAATTGGAAACAAGGTCTATGTGCCATGACATTGTCTGGTCTGATTATGCCCTAGAAAGTTATACAGCTACTAAAATGTTCAGAACAAATTTATAATAACACAGAGAAATGCTCATATTGGGGTTTAAAAATAAAAAAGCAAACATAACTACAAGAAACTGAAAGAGTAAATAAGATCCAAAATGTACAATAGATATGGTGAATCAAAAAGAAACTGGTCAAAAGGAAAGAGAGACTGGAATAGGGAAAAGAAAGAAGGGAAAGGGAAAAAAAATTGTATATATATATATAAGATGGTTAAGATAGATACACTACCATTTTTACTTAGTTCATTGAAGAGTAAGGTTTGTGCCAATAATGTTTGGACAATTGAATGCTAATGTCTGGTGTCCTGAATAACTAACTTAAAGATAGTAATACGTAATGTATTAACCATTGTTACCCTCCTATTATGTTGTTTTGAAAATTTGTTCTTCTTTTGATTTGTTTTGTTTTTTTCTTCTCTTTAAAATAAAAAAAAATAAAATAAAAAAATAAAAAAATAATAAAAAAAATAAAAAACAAATAAAAACAAAAATAAAATGTCAAAAAAAAAAAATAAATAAATAAATAAAAATAAAAATAAAAAAGCAAACATAACTACAGCACGGTGCTGACAGCTATGTAAAAACTAAACATTAAAAACAATCTAGGCGGGCCGGTGAGATGGCTCAACGGCTTAAGCGCCTGCCCGGCAAGCGCAAGGGCCCGAGTTCGACTCCCAGAAGCCACATACGAAAAAGGGGCCGGTGATATCGCTCAGCGGCACGGGTGCCTGCTGGCACGCGAGGTCCTGAGGTCGAACCCCGGTACCCACAAAAAAAAAAAAAAAAAAAATCTAGGCATGTAATTGTCTTTCTTTCCTGAAAATGAAATGTATCAAATTATTAAGTATTTTTTGGATAGCAAAGATCCTTGGACCTTTTTTCTGTCTGCATTCTGCTCTGCATTTCTACAATTTCTAATTATCTCTATTATGAGTATTATTTTTAACAGAATATGCAGCATATTCAACATGCCAGCGCCAGCTTGTGAGAGCCAAAGGTACACATTTCTTCCCAGCTCCGCGCTCAGAGATCATGCTGCAGCTTGAAACTGAAATTGGCCGTGGCAGAAGCATTTACACCATAGCATGCTACGAATTAAGAGTTTTTTCTTTTGGAGAGCCAGGTGTTACCAGCATACCACTGACTAGGTACCACCACCAGGAAAAAACCAACCCAAATCTGTCTTTACCCTAATTCAGACCTCTAGAGAGAAGGTAGACATCTTCCTCATTTCCCAGCTGAATAATAGAAAGAAACAAACCTCTGTCTTGGATTTAGAGAGTAAATAACAGCTGCCTCAATTTGGGGTCACTGCCAGTCATGGACAGTGCTGAGATGATCACCCCAAAACTGAGAGTAAAAAGAATACCTGAGACAGGCCTGGCCCCCAACAGTCCTGACTCCCTTGTCTCCTGTCACCATCATTACTTTTAACATGGTGAGCTCCATGGCTGTCATCATTTGTTTTAAAAGACCCAAGTTGGCTCTCATCCTCAGTATGCTCTTTGTTGGGTGGAAGAATGCTTAGGTCAAGTCTCCCAATACTCACATACTTCACAGAACAGAAATAGTTTCATTGCCTACAGTGGGAAGAACTCGATGAAGCAATGGCATTGCTTGGAAACCCAGAGTGAGAAAGACTCAAAGGAAAGGAACCAAATTATTTTATCTTTTCATCTAGTTTCATAGTTGTAAAAAAATTACCACAATATATCTATTCAGAACAAAAACCTCTGAAAATCCACCTCCCTTTATTTATTTGCCCATATTTGTCACACACATTAAAAATTCACTGGCTATTTAATTGCATCACTATCCCAATGGCTACCGCCATGGGTGAGCTCCTCATCAGTTTGTTTGATTGACTGATTGATTGATTCTGGTCATCATCTAGCTGTTCTCTTTGCCACCCTTTGGCAAAAACCTCTTCAAGATTTCTGTCCTCAAATCTGTCATTTCAGCAAGTGCACCTTTCTGGAGTTCTCTTTTATCCACATATCAGTTACCTCCTGTTCTGGCCAGTCAGAGAAACTTACCCCACCTAAACTGCTTCCTCAGCTGAGAATTTCATTCTTACAAATGCTGGCTATTGAAATTCCTTTTAATCTTTGAAATCTGAAGGCAAACCACTGCCACCATCACTACCACCCACTCAGCCACTCCCACTGTCACCACCAGCACCAACACCACAGCTCACCACTTGCATCCTGGAGAATCATCACCACAGAAATGTTTAAAAGCCACAGACTACATAGTTTAACCTACTATAAATGTTGCTTATGCATTGCTGCCCTAGAAAGACTTCAGAATCACTGGTTCCTGGATTGAATGAATACTCATCCTGGTGATGGGCAATTTTGTACCTAAAAGGAAAATTAAAGAAATGAGGCTCCATTCATTTTCTTAATATTGTACTTAACTAAATTCCACAGACAGCATCTCTTTGTTTTAATTTAACAAGAAGATACAGAAAGCTTAATTTGGATCTAGAACAATGCTTTAACTCTTGTTTATTCAATTTTATCCCTTCCATTTAGAAAACTGTAGAGTTTCACACATACACACACCTTATAGCATCCATTAATTAAATCAGCACCAATAAGGCTGTCATCGTCAATCATAAATATGTTCTGAAGAGCTATTTGCCTGTGGTACTATCTGCACATGATATGGAGAATTTTTTTAAATACCCATGAAAACATGTCAGGAAGAAGTCTGCTACTTAGAGATAAAAGGTTCAGGTTTTAACCCTGGCCTTAACACTAACACACTGTACAACCTGAGGAGGTCTCTGCCCCTCTATGGCCTGTTTCCTCATCTGTGGGAAGAGACAATATCTTCAAGGAGACCATTTCTGATGTCCTGGAATGCTAAGGCAAAGATGGTCAGTCCTTGTCTTGTTATTCTGTGGGTAAATCCAGTTATTGAAAGGGGTGATCATAAAACTTTTTCAATGAAAATGCAAATACCATTGGGTTTTATGTTGATAATATAAATATTGTTCTTATTCATAAATTGCTACCTGCCAAACAGCCTATATGGTTGATTATTGAAGTGTTACAAATGGAAGTGTCAGTCTTAACCCCACAAAGCCTTAGAATCATGTCCTGACTAAATATGAGGCATAGATTCCACAGGATGCTACAAGTGGACAAGACCAAGAGCTACAGACTTCTGTCTTTAATTCACAGATGCTTTTGGTCCCCAGTACTTACCCCTATCTCTTCTTCAGTGTATCTAACCTGCGTAGTCCTAAATTGGTTGAGAATTCCACGGGGAAATTAAAAGCA
Source organism: Erethizon dorsatum (assembly GCA_028451465.1). Taxonomy (NCBI): domain Eukaryota; kingdom Metazoa; phylum Chordata; class Mammalia; order Rodentia; family Erethizontidae; genus Erethizon; species Erethizon dorsatum. The sequence continues at coordinate 23,724,196 of CM051824.1, forward strand.
GATCGGATGCACTCTAATCCAAGTTTACTGATGGAGAAAATCTAGCTAAGACAGCAAAACTTGCAGCTGTCACTGACAAGCCCCCATTTGTTCCATTGCCCAGTTCCTAATTCCTGAGATCTGTGAGAATTCCAAAGATTAGAAATTAAAATCTTCAGATAAATCCTTTACCTTCAGATAAATCCTTTTTCTGCTCAGTGGAAAATCAATAGGAGGATTAGTTGGTGAGGGAGAAGAAAGTCAGGCTTGGAGGTCCTTAGGCTGTTGTAAATTGTGAAAATGAAACTGCAGTGCACCTGCACGCCTGCATCCATCTTCTTCTGCTTTGCTTTCACTCTTGGACACAGTCTATGTTTCCCATTGCAGGTCTCCCATCAATGGATGATCCATAACTCACTAAAATATTGGAAATGAATTCAGCTTACCACACTCACATAACTGCCTGTAGATGACAAAAAACCGCTGAAGACTCTTAATCATGAATTTTCTCATTTTGATAGCTTTAGTTTCATTTCTCCTTTCCTTTGCAACTCCAGATGCCCCGCTTTCAGATACATTTGATTACCACTGAATTATCTCAAGGAATCTTCCAGAAAAAGTTAATCACACTGGCATCGAAGGTTCAGGCAGATGGTCTACAATAGGGAATGTTAATAAGTGATGTTAATTTCATGAACCAGGTTATACAGGATCCCAAGTGTCAGCCCAGGGAGTAGGGTTCTGATCCTACTTCTAAGAAGAGGCCCCCTCACTGAACTATCAGATGGCATATCTGTGAGATCTCAGTGAGTTGCCTGGTCTCCAGGCTGCACTTAACCAGTGCAGAGTAGTTGGTGAGCTTTGGGAGTAGTTGGTGAACAATTAGTTCCATTATTCTGAGTGTAGGGTGCTCAATTGCAGAGCTCCTTTAGCCAACACTGGATTCTCTCAATCCATCTATTGCTCTTTCAAAAATTGGTTTAAAATGACCTGATGTTCCCATTTTCTAGCATCTCCCTCTTTCTGCATTGTTCTTCTAAGTTGTCCACAGAAGTTTTCAATGATGAAAAAAATGATGATAATATATATTGAAATAATCTTTATTATTTATAACCCAGTAATTTCCCAAAAGGAACGAGTCCTGTCTTCTAAGCATTATAATGAGCTGGGAACATGAGTTTGGAAATTAAAGCTGGTGGTATTGCACTCTGCATAATCAAGCGGGGAGGTATTTGAAGTTGGGAAAGGGAGGAGAGGTAGAAACTAATAGGGATGAATATCAGTATGAAAATGTAATTCAGGATGTAGGTGTTGAGTCATTTGCTACAGTGTATGTAGCTATCACCTGATAGGGTCATCAGGAAGGTCTTTGCTGCTCACTAGTTGTGTGTGTGTGTGTGTGTGTGTGTGTGTGTGTGTGTGTGTGTGTGTTCTTTTGAGAGAACTGCAAAGTATGTTTAGTTCTGCATCCAGGTTGAATTGGAAAAAAAAAGAATACCACATGCATGATGTTCCATTCATTTGCTCATTTACATTTCTCCCAACAATCCTAAGAGGCAGGTTCTTACTTAATGAGTGAAAATAGTTTGTAGTACATGTGGAATGTCTATAGATTGTCTACAGTCATACATCAGCTAGTGGAAAAACTACTTCTTCCCTTATGTGGGTTGACTTCTGTCCAACTGCCAGCACTGAAAAGTCCCCGAGGACACGGACCTGGTCCAGTCCACACAGCAGGCAAATCTCAGGAGCAAGCAAGAAAATGTGAATGGACACCTCTTCTAGGCTTTTGGAATGTAATTCAAAGCTCACTTCTGATCCTTTGTTATGCCTAGGTCTGCCTTTGATGACCAAGTGTGATACAAAAGAAATAGAAGGCTTGAGAGAGTCCAAAAGGGAAAAAGGGACACAAGCTTTCACATTAGACTTAATGTAAAATCCTACCCTGTCTCACTGACAGTCACTTAAGAAAGTTGTGGGTTTTTTAAACAGTTGCTAGCATGAGTTTTCTTTGTACCTCCATTACAGGATTATTGAAAAATTGGGAAATGACATAGTTGAAGGATCCATCAGACTCTCATAAACGGGAACTGCTATTGTTATTTTTGGATGTGCGCTCTGTCTTCAAACCGGGTATGACCTATTAGAATGTGAAATCTGAAAAGGGCTTGAATACCACCCAATTCAACTCCTTATCTAAAAAATGAAGAGATGAAACCCAGAGTGGTTAAGCAATTTCTCAAAATTACCATGAATTATGGCAGAGTTATGAGTAGGAGTTCAGTGAGAATTTATTTCCTGAATATCCAAGTGCATGAAAAATGGAACATTACAAGAAATAATTCTATCATGCACCAAAATGTGTGGGATAAAACAATTTACACCATGAGTAATCAGGAGGTGGAATAGACAGAAACCAGAGCCCAAAATGAAGGTTAGGACCTGATTGGAAAGTAGATTCCTAATGGACGGTAAGACAATAACTTTTTTCAGACAAAATTAGTGGTGCTGGAGGTAAACTAAGTGGCCTCATTTGCACAATGTGACTAAGGACAGAGCAGTTGGAGAGAGACCAATTAGAATAAGCACAAGTTATTTGGTCACATTTCTGAACCTCAAGCACATACCTCACTCCTCATAAAGGACACATTCTTAAGGAAAATGGTCACCACCCTCCCTTGGGAAATTTTTGTCCTAATTTCCAAAAGTTATAAGATAGTACAGTGAATGACAGAGTGGAAACTGGAGATGTGATAACAACTACCAGCTTGATTGTTGGATAAGTATGTGTGAAAAATTAAATGCGTCACATATATTAAATCCTTTAGTCTTTACATCAACAGGGTGTGGTAGGTACTGTTATTGCCCCTATTTTGCTCATAATGAGTCTGAGACCAGAGAGATTAATTAACTTGCCATAGTCACATAGCTAGTGGTAGAGTCTGGCCCTAGAGCCCACTGTCTGAATCAACAGATGCTTTAGAACCTAGTCTGGGTTCAAATCCCAGTTCAGTCATTTTCTAAGTTACATCTGTTCTTTTTGCCTAAGAATGTATTCTTATGGCTATGGTTACCAGGTTTTTTCCTTAAAGTTTTACAAAAATAAGTGGTATAATCTGTTTTCATATTTGAGATTTCATTCTGGCTTCAAAGTGATAGGTGAATAAAGTGAAAGCAAATGAGAAAGAAGCCAAATTGAAAGAACGCTGTAATTACATAAGCAAGAGATGTTGAAGGACTGGGGAAGGAAGGCATCCCAGAGGGAGGTAGGGGGGCAAAAATAAGACTTGACAAAATCTACATGACTTAGGCACCAACTGAGTAGAGACAAAGGGATATGGACCATTCCTGGGTGACTCTGGAATTTGGAACTTAAAAGAGGGTTGGCTAACTAAATCCAAAAGAAGAAAATGTAATGATACTTGTTTGCTTTTTTATTTGCTTGTTTTTGTCTGGCAATGTTCTAGGTCATCGTCAATTAACAAAACAAAGATTTTTGCTAACACTTTAACCATAGGAGACAAAAAAATAAATAATAGATATGCAATAAATATGTAAGGGACAGTGTGTGTTAGAAGGTCAGAAATAGTATGAGGGAAAAAGAAAATGCAAAGCAGAATGAGAATGGACATTCAGGAGAAGGGACAGGAGTGGATCGTACTTTTCAGCATGATGGTTATGTCCATGAGAAGTGACCTTTGAGCAAGCCTAAAGGAGGTACAGAGATATTTGTTTTAGTAAATGCATGTGATAAGTTCTAACACTCTCCTTGGGTACAAAATAATGCAATACAGACAATTAATGGATGGTACTGCTGATGATTTTGATGACAACGAAGATGGCAATGACCTTCCATTCATTTGGTGCATTTATTTTAGTCCAGGTGATGTTTCACAGAAATTTATTTTTTATAATACTCACAAAGCCCCATGGTTCAAGTTGGGAGCCAGGACATGGAATGAGAGTGGTGACAAAACTAAGATATCTCAGCCCCAGGCCCTTTATACTACTTTGAGTTTCTACATTAAAAATTTAACCTCTCTTGGCCTTACTTTCCTCATCATCATCAAAGGCAGTGACAGCCTCTTCTGCCAGCACACTAGGTGCCCCAGCCTAACAGTATGTCCGTGTGGTCATGCATTGCATTTCTCTAAAATTCATAAAAGTGGGACATTTTTCATATGATTTCACGTAATGAAAGATCTTCAAATCTTTCAGAGTTTGAAATCATTGCCCTAGGGTCTCGTATACATTGTCAGAAGACCTCATGCAAGAATAATAGTCCTGTAAAGGGAACTTTAACCTGCCCACATCTAACAACAATCTCAAAAGCATGACTTTTCTCTCTTCGGAGAGTAAATCCAGGAGGAGCCAAATAAAAAGTTAGGGGAAAGAGACAGAGTCCACACATCTGTCAGATCCCACGTGAGCAGAGCCCTAGAGGAGGTGAGGATGAGCCACACGTGCCCCTGAGGGACTGGCGTTCCCGGCAGAGGAGAGAGCAGGTGGATGAAAGCACAGAGGCAGAACATCCTTGGCACAATCAAGGCCTCAGAAGGATGTCAGTGTAACTGGAGTGAAATGAGCAAAGGAAACATAGTCAGCTGGAGAAACAAGGACCAGGCATGGCCGGACTACAGGTGAGGGAAGTTCATTCCAGCAGTGAGAAGAGCTTCCCTAAAGGATCCCAAAACAACCCCTGAGTGCCTGATCCTGGGCCTAAATTCTTCCTCAAGGCATAGCTGTCTATGTAACTTTAATGTAGCACTTTACTAAATACTACAAACAGCAATTGGGCAATTAGATTCCTGAGCCTGCTAGAGACCTGTCAGATGTTTAAATAACTGGTATAAAAATGTTTCAGTTCCTCTCAGTGGATAGACTGTTTGTGTTTAAAAAGCCCAGGCCTCACAGGAGAGCAGTGATTAGGAATGGCAAGGAGGCGAACAGAAGTTCCAATTATTTACTGTTTAAAATGGCAAGTGGAGAGAGGAGGCAGTAACAACCTGCAGATAAAGCTGGGGAAGTATTGACTTCCACAAAAGAGAGTTTAGTCACACACTTCTCCTTGAAGTTGTTTAGGACCGATAGGGCTTCCCTAGAAAAGGATTTTAATTAGCTTCAATTTGAAGTTACACTTCCACAGCTTTTCTCAACAGTAAGCCCTGTCAAATGCATGTGGTGAATAATTGTTCTTTGCAACCATCTATAATGGTGTCTTCCAAATACCCCGGATAGATATTCATTTTGCAGAGGGAGGTTTACAAAGTCTGCTCCCTGGTAGTCTTTAGGCAAAGCTACTGAGATCCTGCCCCAGATCTGTGACCAAGTCATCTTGCTTCCTCAGTCCACCAGTGCTGCCCACCATGCAAACTACAGGGGGGATGAGTGTGAAATGTTTAATTTTCTGGTAGCGGCATTTTTAAATAAGTAAATTCCAATTGCACACATTATTAAGCCGAACACATCCATAATGTTTATCATGTAATCAATTCAAAAATATTAATGAAATACTTTTATAGTCTTTGGTTGTGGGTGTATACCAGTGGTGGTTAACCTATGGCATGTGTGCTGCAGCAGGCTGTTTGTTATAACTGAAAGCTCTAAAAGGTTCACCGTCAGTGGTCACCGTCTTCAAAATTCACCACGCATTCTATACTTGCAGCCCAGCTTGGTTTGGAGCAGCCACATTTCAAAGTTCATTTGCTATATGTGGCCAGTGGCTATGATATTGAACTGGATGGATCCAGACAGTGATGGCTTTTTCCATCAGATTGAGGATTTCACCCTCAACGTTACATGGACAGTTACAGTGACCCTCACAGCCCCCTCCCTCTGAGAAAGATGACTGCAGCCGCCACTGTCTTCACAAACTTAGAGACCCAAGATGAATCAAACATTCCCTCCCTTTTGAAATGCCCGTTTCTGATTATTATTCCTTGTTTGGGCCTCCATCTATAGTGAGTACTTCAATCCCATTTATTCTTCCTTTGAAGTATTTCTTATATCCATCCTCCCCCTGCAATGCCAACAGCCTTTCCAGCCCTGTCCCTCACACGTGGGTCACAGAATTAGCATTCTACTCTCCCACTACTCAATCACTCAGACATGCTCCCTCCCACGTGGAGGAATGGACTGGGTGTGTGAAACTCCGCCCATGGGATTCATTCATTTATTCAGCAAATAAGTATTGAATGTCCTCTGTATGCCAAGTATGGCATTTGGCCCTGAGAATAATTCCCACCTTTAAAAAGTGGCATATTCCAAAAGAGTTGATTTTAGTTATTGATAAATAATTAACTTTAGCAGGACATAAAAATGTATCATGGAGTAGAATATACTAGAATGTAAAATCTTCCTGAGGTTTTGAGATAAAACAAGAGACTTCACACAAATGTCAAGGCTTGACATGCATTGCCTAGGGCTATGCCCTCAGTGTCCCCACAGGGTACACATTCTCAGTTCCTCTGCTGTAAGAAGCAACTTTGATGGAGAAATCTGAGAAGTCTGATAATTGGTCCCTCTCCTCCATTTTCTATCTCCTCAACCCAAACAACACAGAACTGCCACAATAGCCCTGCCATTGTGTGGTTTCATCAACATTCAGTGTTTACTTAAAGGGCTCTTGATCTCCTGGAGCTTCTAGTTTTAAGGAGACCAAACTGGCAGTCCTAAAACTACTAGTTTCACAATTAAATTCTAAAGAGCCTAGTGCCTGTATGAGTAGGTCCTCTAAAAATGCTTGTGCATAGGGAGTGATGGTGCAGATAATGAATTTTAGAGGGAAACAGAAAAAGGGATGTGAGTTTTATGAAATGAAAAATATCAGAAAAGGCTTTGTGGAAGAAGTGGGGCTTCAATAAGATGTGAAGACAGTTTGGCCATTTAGGGAGCAAAAGGGTGGTTGGGGCTGGAAGGAATCAACAATGAATAGCACCCGCCAGGTCACTTACTCCTGCCATTACTCCCAGCACTTTTCACAGATTCATTTACATTCCTCGGAACATTTTGCCAATCTTAACAGAGAGTTCCTGTCAAAAAGTCAAATCCCACTTCCCAGGACGTGGGGGAGTCTTTTCTGGTGCTTTCAGTTAATTTCAGTAAAAATTAACTTCCTCCCAATCTTAATATCCTGGAGTGTAATCGTCATGTAACAACCTTTGGCATAATTGGAGAGTAACTACTTCCTCTAGTGCTATGATCTCTGAGCAGATCAGCTTAATTACTTTAAAACCAGCTTCCAACAAACTTCTCGGCACCTTGCAGTGCACCGACCTGCCTCAGGTGATGTGGCTGCTTAGGAAACATTGGCTTCTCCTGCTCCAAATCACTGTGGCACTCAGACCTGCCACTAACATTTGCAGGCCAGAAACAAGAGCACAACTAAAGATCATGACTAAATATTTTAAAGTTATAAATCAAGCTAATATACCATTAATTAAAATCTCTTTCCTCTTGCCTTGAAAAATGGACCTGAAGTCCAGGTTTGAACATCTGGACTCCTGGAGTTCTCTGTGGGAGCCTGGCCATCCAGGATGATGCGGCCCCCAGCTCTCAGCCTGGCCCACTTTCCTTCCCACCCCTTCTGCCTCTGCCCCCTATCCAGAGAGGTCTTACAAATGTGACACCCAAATCTCTGCATCCATATTCTTCCCACTTTGAGTCCCCATAAGCAGATGCCCCTTCACCTCAAGTAAGCGAGCAGTACTGTCCTCCCTTGGGGAAGCTGGTCCAATGGGAGAGGCTCACACAAGCCCAAGAAGAAGCTCTAGGAAATGCCAGAGTCCCACACAAAGGAGATTGATGAGGGGCAGGGGTCACCTATGGACACACCTTCTATGACTCACAGACTTCTTAGGCTATGGGGATAGGCCTGGTCATAGAAAAGTCTAAGTGGGGTTCCTGTATTACACACCCAGGACAGGGACCCTTCTTGCCTGAACACTGCACCCAAGCATTATCGTTGTTGACATAATAAGGGTAGAGCTGATAGCACTAATACTCTCTCCTTATATAATATAGTACCAATTACAGTATTATACACTCTTGCTGTTTCCTGATTTACATTGTTTCTAACTCAATTGCAATTTCCTCCAGGGCAGGCCTGGTTCTTCTTTTGTGTTTCTCCTGGCACCTGTGGTATGATGGATGGAGGGACTGACATGTTGACTGACATGCCCATTATTCTCTCAAACAACCTGCCATATGGCCTGGAATTGTGCCAGTTTCCAGTTGGCTTTGTGAAGATGAACCTTCCCTGACTCCTTCTGGCTAATTCATCCACTTGTAACCATCCTCCCTATTTTCTTCTCTGGCCCCATCCAGTGCTTCCTTCCTCCCTATTTTCCCCCTTCCCAGGCACTACAGTTCAAAAAGTGTTTCTCCTGCTTGTGTGAATCTATCTGCTAATAGGGTAATGACTGAGTAATAATTATACTAACAACAATAATACTTGGGTGCATTATTCTATTTAACTTTTCTAAGGCTTTCAAAGGGCTCCTTCTACATATCCTCATAACAGCCCTAGTTAGTAGGGAATGCATTTGTTTGCCCTGTCTGGAAGTCTGAAAGGAGAAAACACTAAAAGAGGCTCCCAAGATTGGTGTGTAGAAGAGCTGGAATTGAAGCTCTGGTCTTCTGATCCTACAGTTAAGTGCCCCCTAAAAACAAAGTTCTAGATCAACATTCCACATCAGCTTCCTGTGCCAGCTAATACTGTTCTTATATTGTAGGCAACTCAAAGGTTGCCAAAGTCCTAAGTTAGAAAGACTATAAAATCTAACTACAACTGGCCCAATGGATCCGTGATTGTGTAAATATCAAGAATTCAGATGAATAGTTATTTCCAAGCATACAAATGAACATGGGTGCTCAGAGAAAGAGATGATAGCTGTACGAGTTTGTGTGCGTTTTCCTTCATCTGCTCTGTGTGTGTTCAGCCTCTTGGAGATCCTTTTTCACAGGATGGAGGGACTGAGCACAACATTTTTCTTCCTCAGCACATTTCAAAGAGACATGCAGTGTTCCAGCCATTTGAAATGTAAATCATGCTCATAAATATTTATACCAACTTAATTAGAAAGTTCTAATTGCATTTCGATTTCTAATTGCAGTAAGAATTAGCTTCATCCCAGTCTTAATATCCTGAAGTGTAATGTAAGGGTAACAACCTTTTGCAAGATTGGAAAGTAACTACTACTTCCAATGCTGTGATCTGTGGATGGAGCGGCCTTATTACTTCAAATTCACTTTCCACCTACCTTCTCTGTACTAAGTGATGCAACAGCCCACCCTAAGGTACTTATCATATAGGACATGTGGGTTTTCCACCCAATGTCTGTCTTCCCTACAGATAACACCAACACCACCATGGGTTCCATCTTCCAGATAGTTGCTGCAGTTGGGTTTTGCTCCTGAAGAAGAATCTCTCAGAGAATGGATGGAAATGACTCACTCCAGACAAAAGCCATTAGATCTGGGGGCACATTTTGGACTTTTCCTGAGATATAAATGAATCACATCTGAACACAAAGGGTAAAGTGGGAAAGCCATCCAAAGAAAAAATAAATATGGAACAAGTGGCATCACAGAGGCAGAATATTACAAGTTATTTTTGGCAACAAGTTTTGTCCACAGCAATTGGAAGTACCACTGGGTACCACTGGGTACCACTGGCTTAGGGATGCATTGAGAAGGGAAACAGGGAGATAGTCTGGGGAGGTTAGGGCTAGCAGTAAGGAACAGGAAGGATATCAAAGGCAATGGTACTGACTCCAGTGCCAAATTTACCATTTGAACTTTAACAAACTGGTGAGCTAGTTTGGAGAAGAGAAATCTGGCAAGAATGGGGGAGGTGGGCTGTAAGGGAGAGACTAGCCACGGAGAGACCTGCTAGGAGACTTATTATAGTGGCCAATTCAAATAGGATGATAATCCTGCAGCAGCAGCCATGTGCTGTGAAGGAAAGGGTTGCATATGAGAGACAGAGTAAAACGCTTTTACATGGACAATGTGTGGGACTGACTTTGAGTTGTTCCTGAGAACAAAATTAGGACAGACAGATGAAAGTGACCTGAAGGCGTGTCATGTGCCTTCTATGGAAAAACAACATCAGGACTAATTCCCCCCAGGAAGTTAGGTATGGGCTGCTTTGTGAGATGGTGAGCTCCCTTACACTGGTAGGACCTCAAGCACAGACAGGATTTTGATGTTTTGATGTGTTTGCCAGAGAACTAGTAGGTGTATGATTCAACCTCAGTGTTCATTCTGTATAAATTTTAAAACTATTTGGTCACATTTTCCGTATAAAATTCTGAGAATCCTCAAGATTTGTGACTAAATAGACGGTTGACAGAGGAAGGCGAACTAATGGGTCAAAGAACTCTCTTTACCCATAACGAGCAAAGGCAAGTCATGGTGGTAAGCATTTTGTACACATTATGTTCATCAGAAAAGGAACAAAAGAAACTAAAAATATTTATCGTTTGAAAACCACTTAGAATTACTATTTGCTGTTCTTGAACTCAAAGAAAATCCTTAGTTCCCATGCATACCCACTACCAGGCCATAGTTTCATCTCTGTGCTAACTCGATGTTAGGAATGGCACGAATGAAGACAGAAAATAACAGAATTAAACTCATATTCTTTTGAATGACTGTATGTTTTTATCAAGTTCTTATCATATGCCAAGTACTGTGTTATGTTTCTTTATGTTTTTTAGCAGTGGCAAAGTTTATTTGAAAAAGTGAAAGTGAAGGGTGAGAGAGAAACTGGCTCTGAAGAGCAAGTTTTGGCTGAGTAAAAAAGGAAAAAGCAAGATAAAAGTACACCCTGGAAAAAGCAGGGTGGGCTATCATGAGGAAAGCCATGAGAGCAAGCTCTTCGTGGTGTCTGTGTTCTTTTATACTGTTCAAATTTTGACGAACCCCATGAGAATTTCTACATACAAGTCCTGGGATTCCACACTATCTTAGTTACATTTCTCTCATTGCTGGGATAAAATACCCACAACCAAAGTTATGGAAGGAAAGACTTATTTAGCTCACAGTTTGTAGAGGTTTCAGTCCATAATTGGCTGGCTCCAAGGCAGGGTGGCATGGCATAGGGGCAACAGTTCATGGCAGTGGAAGATACAAAAGTAACCAGAGCAAAAAGGGCAGGAACAAGCCTCTTTTCTTCCCTTATAATGTATGCAGGCTACCTACCCTAGAGCGGGTGTAGCACTCACACTCCCAATCACAGCACCAGACAATAAACAATCACAAACTCTAGATTCAGCTACCTCCAAAAAGCCCGCCTCCCATGACCACATGCAGCTTTGGGGGAACATCCAGACACAAACCATAACACACACCTCAGGCCGATGTCAGAACTAGGCCATCCTACTGAAAACCTGCTCGAGTTCTCATGAGAAGTCCATGTGCAGGGCCTTAGGACCTTTTCTGCTCATGTGTTGGGGTCACACCTACTTCTCCAGCCAGCTTTGCCACACCCTAATCTCCTATGTCACGAATCCCCACAGTTCTTGATGGGGTGCTCAGGGAGTGGAGGTTTTCTATAGCTTCTCTGAGCTGGGAGCCTGTAGACCTTACCTACTGGGGATTATATGCTCTCCAACTATCTTGGGGTGTTGTGGCTCACTGGTGCTGGACTGAAGAATAAAAAACCTGTCAGAAAACAATGAGGAAAGAGTTAATGACAATTGACCTTCACTATTAGCCCAAATATGAGGAGCAGGTCAGATTTCCATGGTTCCTGTACCAGCACTGGAGTCTTGCTTTTTTGAAGAGAAATCTCAAGTCTTCCAGAGGCTCACAGGAGTAGCTTTCTCCTTTTGAATGATGTCGTTCTTCAGACAGATGGGACTAGTTTTACTCTAGAAAGATGGATCCAATTATCTATCTCTGCCACCTTTACTGTAGTAGGTGTGGCAGGGATTACTGAGAAGGGGTCCTCCCATTTTGGTTTTAATTGATCCACAGGTGTCTCCTATTTCCAAGTTTTTACAAGCACTGGGTCTCCAAGACAGACAGGAGGTGGTTCTTTTTGGTCAGGAGCTGACAGGACTTCGTTTCCGTACATTTGGATACCCTGTTGTACTTGGCCCAGATTAATGAGATATTGTAAGAGCCTCGTGGTCTCTGGGTCTACCGTCATATCAGAGGATAGAAAAGGCCTCCCATGTAACATCTCAAATGGGCTCAAACTTAGCCCAATTTGGGGCATGTTACAAACCCTTGTGAGCACTACTGGCAGCAGTTGGAGCCAGGATTCAGATGTCTCTTGGCAAAGTTTTGCCAAAGCTTACTTTAGGGTCTTTTAAGCTCTCTCTACTTCCCAGAAGATTGAGGTCACCAGGAGGAGTGGAGGCGGTACTTTATTCCTAAAGCCTTTGCCACCCCCTAAGTTATTTGGGAGGTAAAAGAAGGTCCATTGTCACTCTGCAGGGACTGGGGCAGTCTAAATCTAGGGATGATTTCTTTAAGAAGCACCTAGACTACCTCAGGCTCTTCTGAACAGGTAGCATAGGCTTCAATCCAGCTTGTAAAGGTGCCAATGAGAACTAACTTCTGTTTAAATTCTCCATATGGTGGCATATGGGTAAAGTCTAGTTGCCAGTCCTCTCCAGGGTATGTCCCTCTCTTCTGTACAGGTTTTAATAAAGGAGGTGGTTTGGGCTTGCCTGAGTTATTGTAGGCACAGAGTGGGCAAGCTTTGCAAACCTGTCAGCTGGTTGCTGCTAGTTCTAGCCCTGTGAAAACTTCAGTGACCATTTGCAATTTAATGTCTCTTTCCATATGGAAGGAATTGTGAAGTGTTTTTATAGCCTTCCACTGTGTCCCTTGAGGAAAGACCAGTTTGTTTTCTAAGTACCACTAGAATCCCTTTTCAATTCCCCCTTGTCCCGAGGTTCATTTACTTTCCTGGGGAGTATAGACTGGTTTTAATGGTTCCTCAAAAACTGAGAATAAGGCTAAAATCTTAAGAGGCTATAAGGCTGACTTTTTGCTTCCCTATCAGCCTTTTGATTTCCCAAGGTGACTTCACACATGTCTCTTTGGTGCCCTTTACAGTGCATGTCTGTAATTGCTTAGGAAGATGGACAGCCTCTAGGAGTTGTAGTTTCCTGCCTGTGTTTGACAGATGACTGTTTATTAGTCAGTAAGCCTCTTTCCTTCCAGATTTCTTCATGGGCATGTAGTATCAGAAGGGCATATTTGGAGTCTGTATAGATGTTTAACCTTCTGCCTTTTCCTAACATCAATGCCTGAGTAGGAGCTATTAGCTCTGCCTTTTGAGCATAGGTTCCTAGAGGAAGAGGTCTAGCTTAAATGACACGTTGTGAGCTGACAACTGCATAACCTGCCTTTTGATGTCCTTGGACAAAGCTACTTCCATCACTGAACCATACCTCTTCATGGTCTTGTAGGGGCACATCAATGATGTCCTGCCTACTTGCATAGGTCTGGGAAATGACTTATCCACAAGAGTGGCTAACTTCTGGGACTGTAGGCATCAAAGAAGCAGAGTGAATAGTAGTCCAAGTTTTTATAATAATCTCAGGGGTGTCTAATAGCATTGCCTGATACTTAGTGAGCCATTTCCCTGTTAACCACAAGTAATCTTTTGTCTCCAGAATAACTCTGACCTGATGGGGAGTCAGGACTTCTAGTCTCTGCCCCAGTGTTAGCTTTCCAGCTTCCTATGTTAGTATAGCTGTAGCTATTACTGCTCTCAGGCAGTGTGGCCATCGAGCAGCCACTCCATATAATTTTTTGAAAAGCATGCCACTGGGCAGGGTTCATGTTCTATCCTTTGGGTCAAGACCCCCAAAGCAATTCCTCTCTTTTCTCATACATAGAGAAAGAAAGGTTTTCTTAAGTCAGGTATTCTCAGTGCTAGAGCCTGAGTAAGGGCATGGTTTATTTCCTTAAAGGAATTGTCAGTCACTTTTGTCCATTCTAGAGATTCAGGATCTTTGGCAGCCTCATATAAAGGCCTTGCCATTAGTCCAAAATTAGCTAGCCAGATCCTACAAAAGCTGACCATCAACAGGAAGGAGCAAAGCTGTTACTTGGTGGCAAAAGGCTCAAGATTACAGCCTGGATCCAGTCCCTAGACAGCTGTCATCCCTCAGGTGTAAGAATATATCCCAGATATTGAGATTTTTGGAGAGATATCTGAGCCTTTTCTTTGGAGACTTTATATCTCTTCTTAGCTAGAAGTTTAAGAGTCTGTACAACGTTATAGTTAGATACTTTCTGAATTGGGCTACAGACTAGAATATCATCCACATACTGTATTATGGCTCCCTGTTTAAGCTTTAAATTCCTCAAGTCTTTTTCTAATGTCTGAGCACAAAGGTGAGGACTGTCTCTAAACCTCTGTGGGAGAACTTTCCAAGTATATTGCTCCTTTTCTCTTGAAGTGGGATTTTTCCATTCAAAAGCAAACAGAAATTGGGAGTCTGGATGTAGGGAGATGCTGAAAAAAGTGTCTTTTAAATCTAAGTTTGACAGCGGCACGGGTGCCTGTTGGCGTGCGAGGTCCTGAGGTCGACCCCCCGGTACCCACAAAATAAATAAATAAATAAATAAATAAATAAATAAATAAATAAATCTAAGTTTGAGAACCAATTAGCGTCCCCTAGAATGTGGTAGAGAATTGTATATGGATCTGCTACTAGAAGATGGATTGGAATGGCAGCCTCTTAATGAGGCAGAGGTCTTGTACCATTCAATATACTCCTGAGGCCTTTGGGCTTTACTACAGGGAGAATGGGGGTATTTCAAGGGGACTAACAAAGCCTCAGAAGGCCGTATTCGAGAAACTTGTCTATGAGAGGCCAGTGGCCTTTACATGCCTCTTCCCTGATTGGAGACTGTTTTGGGTTAGGAAACTGGCAGGAGTCTTTTAGTCTTATAACTACTGGCATAGCAGGATTTGCCCTACCAAGTCCATTATAACATGCAGCAGGATCCACTTGTTGGCTAATTTGGTCATGGAGACCTGGTGTAGTCCCAACAAGTAAAATTTGTTTTAGCCTTAGCCAGAATTTGAGACTTGCCCCCAATTTAGCTAGTAAATCTCTTCCTAGCAAGGAAGTAGGACACTGTGGGAGAATTAGAAACTCATGGTTAAGCATTTGGTCTTCAGGGGCCTGGTGAGATAGCTCAGAGGCATAAGCACCTGCCTGGCAAGCGCGAGGTCCTGAGGTCGACCCCCAGTACCCACATGAAAAAAAAAAATTTTTTGGTCTTCAAAGTGACACATCATAGGAGGAATGAAGAATCTCTGACTAGGGAAACTCTCAACCCCAACTGTGGCTATAAACCCAAAGAAGAATTTTCCAGAGAAGGAAATCAAAACAGAATGAGCCACCCCTGTATCAATAAGCAGTCAAATTGGCTCTCCCGTGACAGCTAAGATCACCCAGGGTTCCTCAGAGGAGATGATGATGCATGTGGACAGGGCATTGCAGGTTCCCCTGGGCCTCTTCAATCATCAGAGAAGGAAATGAGGGTTTGGCTGACCTAGACCCTCTCTGGGAGTGGGGACAGTCAGACTTCTAATGCTGCAAAACAGGCACATTAACTGCCTCACAATTAGAGCAGGGACCAGGCAGAGGCTTGGCGCAATCTCATGCCCAATGTCCTATCCTCTTGCACTTGAAACAGGAATTCCTCCCCTGGCTATCCCTGGATTTTTCCTTAGATTACCTGGGTGGGTTTAAAGCATCACCAGTTGCAACAGCCATAATCCTAGCCTTTCTCTTTGGTCTCTCTTCCGGATCCTGACTGTGAACACAGAAAAGGCCGTGTCCAACAATTGAGCCATAGGTGTCTGTGGGCCCATCTGAAGTTTTTGTAGGCTATGCCAAATATCTGGGCAGATAAAATGATATCCCACTAGTGCTTCTCCCTCTGTGGAAGATGGATCTATATTAGTAAACTTATGAAAGACTCAACATACTTCCTTACCTCCATGATAAGAGCATGTCAAACATCATTCCTTAGCCCCCGTTAATGTTACAGTCCCAATTCAGTTCCGTTGAAGGGGAATAACTTTCCAGGGTGGTTTCTCTTTCTTTTTAAAGCACATTGTTCATTTGCATAGTTCCTAGCCTCTTGTACATCTATAACTGAAAAAAGGACTTATATTCTGAGTTCCTTGGTGGCTCAGCTAGTATTTCAAGTCCCTTGATGACTTTACTTAACCAGAATGGAAAAATTGTCTCTTGTATTTACTCTGATAGTAAAAAGGCTGAGAATGAGGATAGCTCTGCTTTCATATACTCAAGTCTCTTTAATTAAATTTTAAATGCTGTCTATTTGTTCTCCTCAGGTCATCAGGCATAGAGTTTTAAATTATCTGCACTTACACAAGGAAGAAAGCTATAGCCCCAGGTGGGATTTAAAACAGGGAAGAAGCCAGTCAGCTAAAGCCAGCTTAAACAGGCCCTCCCAGCCATTGCTTTACCTTGGCAAAAGCCTTGAGCATTTCCTTTTTAATGGATACATTGTTTTTCTCTTCCATTTGGAGAAGAGCCACTGTGCTAGTTAAAATAATTCAGAAAGAAATGAGGTTCCTCCTTCTTGTTCTCCAAAATCAGAGGCTTAGCTTGTAAGGCAAGAAAGAAAGAAAGAAAGAGAGAAAGAAAGAAAGAGAGAGAGAAAGAAAGAAAGAAAGAAAGAAAGAAAGAAAGAAAGAAAGAAAGAAAGAAAGGAGGGAGGGAGGGAGGGAGGGAGGGAGGGAGGGAGGGAGGGAGGGAGGAAGGAAGGAAGGAAGGAAGGAAAGAAAGAAAGAAAGAAAGAAAGAAAGAGAGAGAGAAGGAAAGAAAAAAGAAAGGAAGGAAGAGAGAAGAAGGAAGGAAGAGAGAGAGAAGGAAAGAAAGCAGTCAAGCAGGCAGTTGATGTAAGCCCATGTCTAGCTGGAGGATTCCATGCAAACTCTTAGCCTATTTATTGATGCCACCCACACCCAGGGTGGGGCACCCTTAATCTTAGCATATCACCCTTAATTCCAGCATTACATAAACTGAGAAAAAAACACCCAGGGTAGGGCACCCTTAATCCTAACATCACACCAAAACACAAAATGAGAAAAACAGCCTTTCACAAAACTGGGGTAAGCACAGACCAGGTGAACTTCCCCAAAAAGGCAGCAAACAAACAACACAAATGGAAAAAGAAAAGCCACTTACAAAACTGGGGTAAGCGGAGACAAGGTTAAATTCCAAGAAGAGTAGCAAAATACAAAAAACAAATGCACAGACAACAAGGACCTACAGAGGGAGAGCAAACAGCTAGAAAGAAAAACAAAAGCCTATATTCCTTTCCCCCATCCCCATGGTTGGGCCAGGAAGCCCTTCCCTGGTGCCTTGAGAAGAGTCTCCCCAGTTCCCAGCTTAGGGGAGAGAGCAAGGGAATGGAGGAGAGAAGAAAAAGGCCTCACAGAGAGAAATAAAAATTGTGCCCAACATGGGCCTTACCTTGGTCTCTGGTACCTGAGCTTTACTCCAGGCTGGCTACACCAAAATGTTATCAGAATCTCCTGGCTTTTGATTCTCCTGGCTGGCTATGCCAAAATGTTACTGGGTAGCTCCTTCTAAAAGTGGCTCACCAAATAAATGTTACCAGGTTCTGTGTTACACACCTCCCCTTCTGAAGTTAGATTCCAGGTTCTTCTTGTCTCAAACAAAAAACGAACAAAACAAGCAAAAAGCAGTAGCAAAGTTTATTTGAAAAAGTAAAAGTGAAGAGTGAGAGAGATATTGGCTCAGCAGAGTGAGCTGGGGCCAAGTAACAGAGGGAAAGTGCATGATAAAAGTATACCCTGAAGAAAGCAGGGTGGGCTATCATGAGGCAAGCTATGCTATGCACTTTAAATGAACAATAACATTTGATCCTTACAACCTGCTATGACGGTGTTATAATGTAATCTCTACAGATAGATAAACTGAGATTCAGAGAGTATTGTGGTTTAAATACAAAGTGACCCCCAAGTGCTCACATATTGAGGGCTGGATCCCTAATGCAGTGATGTTCAGAGGTGAGGCCTAGCAAGGTAACTGGATCATGTGGGCATTGATCCTACCAACGGATAAAGCATGGTGAGCCTGGTAGGCACTTGGTGTTAGTTTACTTCCTTCTTATACTGAATAAAAAGTCAACTAGCAAAATGGTTACCTCACCAAGACTTAGTGTTCTCTGTCTTTACCAGAGCTGGGAAGGCCTCTGTGTTTAGAACTCAGTCCTTTCACTTTAGAGATGAGGCAAAGATGCAAAAGAAAGCAGCAACTTGCTCAAGGTTGCACTAGTGATTGTAAAGGCAGAAAAGCTTTCCCAGGCACCTGGTCCCTTGTCTCAGGCTCAGATTACTACACCATCTCTGCCCGATTAGGCCTTTTAGTGGAAACGCCACTTAGGGAATCTTTACTCCCAGCCTTCACAGCTGGCCTTGTCCACGTTCCCAGGAACTTGTGTCCTGTATCAATGCCAGCCTCCCAGTGGAGTCAGCCTGCACTGAATTCCTCACTCTGTCACCTCCTAACTGACTTCAATAGGCAAACCAGACATGCAGCTACCAGAAGCTCAGTATGTGGGCTGTGCTTTCCCTCTGTCAGTTTTTTAGCTGACGAAGACAGGTATAAGCTTCTGCATGTGTAAGGCTGTCTGAGACTGGAATGGGGAATTTTGGAGGTGACATTGTTAGGTGATGGACTCTCCAGGGACATGCTAGGAAAAGAACATCAGCTGCCACTGGGCTCAGAACATCCATCACGAGCCAAGGCCTTTGCCCAGACACTTCCTGGCATGGAAGTGTTGGTATTGCATGGATTCTTCACCCATCTGGTGCAATCCTTATTTTTAGGCATAAAAAACCATGATCTAACAAAAGGAAGAAACTTCTCCTTTAAAATCACATGTAAATTAAGAGGGACAAAATAGCAAAGATACATCCAAGCACACACCTGAATCTGCTGTTAAAACCTCCCACTGTAGTTGTGAATTTGTCAGTTTCTCCTAGTAATTCTGTTGGGTTTTGCTTTATACAACAAAGCTATGTTATATAGATACAAGTAAGTTATAATTTTATGGGGATTCCTAACTAGCATGTTAAGAATTCCTAATTTTTACCTTAATGTCTATTGGTCTGATGTTATGGTTGCCTCTAGTTCAGAACGTCTTCTTCTGTCCTTTCACTTTCAATTCTTCTGTGTCCTTATGTTTTCTGTGTGCCTCTTCTAAAAAGCATTTAACTAGATTTGTTGTTATTTCTATTGATAAAGACAAGCTTACCATCTCTGCCTTTTAACCAGTTAATTTAGTCTCTTTACATTTATTGTGATTGTTGATGTATTTTGATTAATTTCTATCTTCTTATTTTCCTTATTATGTATTTTTATTTTTACAAATGAATTCATGTAGCATATATGTAAGTAATGGGGCATAATAATAATTTTAAAAATCCTACCACCCATCTTGTGCAACCAGAGCATTATTAAGTCATAGAAACCCTTTCTGCTTCTCTCCTATGGGTGGTTTGTATGCTCTCCTAATAAGGTATGGTTTAATTTGGCTTGATTTTTTACCTTTATAGGAAAGGTGTCTTGCTACATGTAATTTTCCATGACTTGTTAAAAAAAATTTTGCTCAACAGTTTGCTTCTAATACTAACCCAACCCATATGATTGCATATAGCTGTGATTCTTTAGTTTTAACTGCTGTACATTATTCCATGTGTAAATGTTTCATAATTCATTTACCCACTCTCTTGCTTCTCATCATTTGGATCATTTCCTTTTTTTCTGCTGCTGTGAATGTTCTAGTATATGATTCCTGCAGCCCAAGTACAAGTGTTTCTCTAGGACATATATTTACAGGGAAATTAACTTGGGCTTGCACATACACAACTTTACAAGATAATGCCTGTAAGAATTGTTTTCCAGAGTAGTTACATCAATTTATATACCCACCTGCAGTAAATAAGTGCTCCTGTTCATGTGCTGGCCAACACATGATGTCATCAGACTTCTTTTTTACCTAGATTACAAATATGAAGTACTATCTTGTTGTAGTCCTGACTTTTACTTCCCTGAGGAAGGACACTGTTGTTTCAAGCAGGCCATAATGCTCAGCTGTGCAGAAGGCTGCTCCTCAGCTATACGACATAATGGGTGACCCTTCTCAAGGGTATCTGCATTTTAAAATGGGGCAATTCCCTTACTCAAAGGAATGGATCTTAAAGAATGGACAATCATCCCTGTCACGTGCCAGTAAGAGAGGCAGGCTGAAAAGAGAGGCAGGCTCTCAGTACTCCCATATCTAGAGTGACCAACTATCCTAGTTTGCCTGGAACTGAGGGGTTTCCCTGATGGCAGCCTTACAGTTATGAAACCAGGAAAATGCTGAGCAAACCAAGACAATTTAACCACTCACACTGCATACATACATGTTCCTTGACCCTGTTATCTTAAAAATTTTATTGCATGCAAGGAGCCTGATCTTCCTGAACACACCCACCCTGACAGTGGCCTGTCTTAGATGTCAGCCTGCAGGCTACAATCTGAAGCCACCTTCTTATCTAAAAAATCTGTCCTCAGGGGCCATCCCTTAATAATCAAGATGAGTAAAAGAAATTTACTTCTTACTTCAAAAGAAAAATCTGGATCACATCGTGTTTTTGTCAGTACATTTCTCAGTAGCTCTTTTTTACCAAAAATCTCTATCTCCCCTAAGTAGAAAAATGTGACATTTCAACATGGTATCTCAAAAATGACACAGACTCCAGGGCCAGTCTGCCTGGGAGAATCAGTTGCATTACGTGGGTATGAAGTCTGAGCTCTGTCTCATTTTCAAGGTCTGATACATCTAGGAGTTCCTGGTGGATGCCTGTGTCCAAGAGCAGATTTAATAGGGCTCTGGTACAGGCTGAAGTTTCAGGAATGAAGATGATAGGAACCCTCGTTGTAAATTTCTCTTTTGCCACAAGTTAGGAAAGCACCAACCAACATCACATGGGTGGTCTCATCCTGAAAATAAGCTTGGTCTTCCTTAGGAATTCAACACAAGCATTCAGGTACAGATGTACTAGTTGTGAAAATATTTTGATACTTCCTCCAT
Source organism: Erethizon dorsatum (assembly GCA_028451465.1). Lineage (NCBI taxonomy): Eukaryota > Metazoa > Chordata > Mammalia > Rodentia > Erethizontidae > Erethizon > Erethizon dorsatum. The sequence goes on from CM051824.1 coordinate 23,745,301, forward strand.
TTGGTAAAAGTATTATACGATAAGTGGTTGAATAATAAAAACTTATTAGTGAAATAAATTCTAGTATATGTGCTTGATTTCAGCTATATACATGGCCTGTAATTCCAAGACATGGTTCTGGTTTGAGCAGAGCACAGAATGGGGAGCACTACAGATATCTTGTTATTTATTTCGGGGGTTGAGGTGTTTCCTTCAGATTTAAAGTCCCTGAGTATTCTGTAAATGACTAAAAAAATGCCTCATCTTGTCCAGAAAAAAATGATCTTTTGGAAGGACTTTGCTCTCCTTGGTGAGAAGTGGCCATACTTCTTGGAGGCTGTGCAAAAGGAATCTCATCAGGGCACCATAACATGGGCTAAAGAGTGAGTGAACATCCCACAAGCAGCAGGAGGATGCCCCTCCCTCTGGCGGTCTCCAGACAGCAGAGCCTCCTGTCAACCCCCCTCCCCCAGGTCTGTGGCTCCCTCCTCCTAGGCTGCCTCAGCGCCTGCACTTCTGACCAGGTGAGGAAAGCCTATGGCACACCCTCAGATACTAGAAACCCTATGTCTTACTCCTTCATTCTGTCTTCTTTCCTTCCCTCTTTGGCCTTGGTCCTACTTAGTAACAGCTCCAACAAGTAACCATTATTGCCTTACCTTACTGACTATATAAGGGTTCTCTAAAAGAACAGAATCAATAGAGTGTATATACTTGTATAATCATAAGGTGGGATCTATTAGATTGACTTACACAGAGGCTGGATAGTCGCACAGCGGACATCTGTAGACTGACGAGCTGGGGAAAGTGGTAGCTGCTCAGTCCAATAAGCTAGAAATTTCCGAATAAGGGGCCAGTGATGCAACTCAAGTCTGAAGCTGAAGGCCTGGGTACAAGTCCACCTCCAAAGGTTGAAGAATCTGAAGTCTGATTTTTGTGGCAATGACAGCCACACAAAACATACCTGATCAAGTAGAGTCGAGCTTGTGCATGTGCAAGCTTCCCTCTTCTACTTTGTGTTCCACCTGGACCCCCAGCCTACTGGGCAGTGCTGCTCACAATCAGGACAGTTCACTGACATACATGCCGATTGTCTCCGGAAACACACTCACAGACACATCCAGAAGTGTGCCGTACCAGTCTCCAAGCATCCCTCAAAATAGTGAAATTGACAAGTAAGATTAAATATCACACCAGCCAGTGTCAGTGTGGCATGGTCCCCTCACCACAGACACTCATTCCTGGAGGGGGAGAGCAGATGAAATAAGTTCCAGTCCCTGATAGTCACTGCTTTCCACCCCCACTCTCCTCCTCCTTAGAAATTAAGTTGCCTTCTTAGAATTCTACTGGGAGCACACAAAAAGAGAATATGGAGGGGTCTTTAAATGGCAGCCTGATTGCAAAAATGAGATCTGTGAGCCTGTCCGCCAAAATCGTCAACACCTAAAGCCCAATCATGGTGATCTGAGAGGTGAGCCTGAATGACGATGGTGAGTAGATGGGAAAGAAACAGTCATGCTGCAGCTCATCTGGAAGTTTACCATGGATTCTAAATGATTTCTGAACACCATCTATATACCTGTGAGTAGTGACATTTTTCTCTTTTAATGTAGTAAGATTTTGTTGTTGTTGTTGTTGTTTCATTTAAAAGTCTGCCATTTTCATGCTGAGATTATGCTTTTATTTCTTTTCTGGTTTAAATACGGGATGTGATGATGACAATAGTCAGTTACTTACTTTAGCTTAGCTTAGCTCACTTAGTTTAATATATTTACTGGGCAGAACAAGAGACAAAGAAAACACATCGATCCCAAAATTTTGTTTAAAAGTTTTCCATAAAGTGTAGAAGAGAAACATGTATCTTGAGAATCGGAGCCCAAAAGCCCTAAAGTTGGCCTTATCTCACTAGGCCACCTCCAAGACACCAACCGTGTGCCACAGCAAGGGCAGCTGTGTCCCCTTAGGGACAGGCATATGCTTCCTCCTAATTCATAGATCCCACCTTGGAGTAGTGTACACCTGCCTTTCAGATTCTCTGAATCTGGGGCCAGGAAGCCCTGGAATCAGCCAACCAGCCCCTTGGTGTCAAATCTGATCATGTGATCGGCAGCCAGTTGATCTGGCCAACACCCACAACCTACATGCTTAACGGTCATATTTCTCCCTTCAAATGATTTACAAATCAAATACTTGAGAGTATGGTTAAGGGGTCTGTACCTCTGAGACTGCATAATGATGAATGAGTTCCCAGGGTTCATAAAGTGGCACCAGCCCTTCAAGAAAACCTCTCCAGCTAAATGCTCTTCTGGGAGATCTCTTGGAAGCCTACCAGCCAGCCTTCCCTGGAGGCACATCTGTGCCCTACAGACACTCATTTTCTTTCAAACTGTGACAAAGGTCACTAGTGTATCTGTCTCTAAGGAGGAGTTTAGATCTAAACTAGAGACCATTGGACTTAAACTGTTTCACATCTATAAATTTAGGTCCCTTCTTAGAACATTGTTTTTCTTCACATGTGGGTGGGCATTGCCTGCCTCACAACCAGCAGGCACATGTTAAAATTCATGTTCCTGGGTCCTACCTCAGAATGGAATAAGGCCCGGGAATGATATTTTTTAAACATGCTCTGGTGATTCTTCTACATATTCTGTTTGAGACTAACTGCCATGGAGATAGAAGAGGGCAAATTGGTTTCCCTCAGGTGAAAAAAAAAATCCTTATGTTTCTCCTTCCAGCCCCAGGAGGCTGCCTGCTTTTTTCACCTTTAAAAAACTTTTTTTTTTTTTTTTTGGTGGGTACCAGGGGTCGACCTCAGGACCTCATGTGCCAGTAGGCACCCATGCCACTGAGCGATATCACCGGCTCCCTTTTTCGTATGTGGGTTCCGGGAGTCAAACTCAGGACCTCGCACTTGCTGGGCAGGCGCTTATGCCACTGAGCCATCTCACCAGCCCCTTAAAAAACTTTTTGTTCTTCTTCTCAAGATGGTGCCAAAACAGTACTTCATCACAAGATTATATTCAGAAAGTCTGGGATGAACTGGGATCATCTTACGTAAGCTTAGTGCGCAAAGTACTGGACAGCTTGACCAATAAACATTTTATTACACTTCTAAAAGCCCAGAGAGTCTAAGATCAAAGTGCCAGCCAGTATGGCTCCTGATGAGGGCCCTCGTCCTGGTGCATATAGGGATGGTGCCTTCGTGCTATGTCCTCGCATGGTGGGAAGCAGGGAAAAAGCAAGGTCTGTGGTGTCTCTTCTTACAGGGGCACTAATCCCAACATGATGATTCTGCCCTCCTGATCTAATTACTCCCCATCTCCTAATGCATTGAGGGTTAGGGTTTCAGCATATGAATTTAGGGGACACAATATGTAGTTTATAGCAGGGGTCTTCTGGAGAGACCTAATAAAGAGTGGAAAGGTCTTGAGGTTGGACTCTTGTTAGTTCACTTTCCACTCCTGATTTTCTAGGGTAGGAGAGAGGACAAAGCAAGGAATCACCATCTCCATCCATCTATCCACTGTTCCCCCAGGCAGAAACTGGTACCCTCAGGACTCTGCTTTACACAAATTCAGCAGAACATGAGAATCACCCATGTGCTTGGGTAAGCCATGGGGGGCAAAGTGAATGGTGATTACAGTGAGGGAAGATATGTGATCTGATAGACATGAGGGCACTAAAGAGCCTCTTAACTCTTCGAAACTTTACTTCCTCCCCTAATCTGTAGTACCCTGGGGCCTCCATTTCCATGGTACAAAAGCAGAACAGTAGAATGGACAAAGAAATAAAAATCTAGATTAAAATCCCAACTCAAACCACATGCTAGCCCTATGACATCAGTCAAGGATCATCTCTTATCCTCAAATTGAATTACGAAGTGGTGGTGATGAAGCCTCATCTTGAGAGAAGTGGCGTGGGCATTAAAAAGGGCAATGCATGACTAGCTTTTTAGTGAAGTTGGTGCAACATCAAGGATAGCTCGATAAATGTGTTCATCACAGGATTTTCTACACCCTCTATGACTGCACCCTAACCTCAGCTTTCCTGCTTTATATTTCCACCCCTCTCACTACTGGATTTCCAAGGAATACTAGCAAAAGTCAGGAAACCATATGAATTGTGGCCATATTAATTCATGCTACTTGGCAATCTTTCAGCACTTCTCTTTCTCATGCCGTCAGCTGCCTCCCAAGGGCTCGTCTCTGGTCTCTAATTCTACCCTGTGTCCTTTGACTCGGCAGGTGACTCATGTCAGCTTCACTGGAAGACACACACTGGACCTTTTCTTTTATCCCTTCCCCTCTCTTCCCTTCTATGTTTGATCCCTCTTTCTTTTGTTCCTGAGCTATTTCTAGGGGGTTTAGGTTTTCTAACATCTTTCTCATATTACCATTAACGCCTTCTCTTTTACCCATAAATCCACTCCATGCTCCCCCTAGACCACACACTGGCCTCCTGGCTGTCACTCGAACCCTCCTTCCCAGCACACACATCTACTCTGCACTTGCTGCATCCTTTTCCACGACATAACTCTAGTTCCTGCTATCTGGCATTTGTCCTCATCCAACACTGAAATTGTTCATGAGTAGCCTCATCATTGTCAAACTCAATCCATTCTCTGTTTTCTCTTCCAGCACAGAGATAGCAAAGGAAGGGAGGGCAGCAGGAAACACTGATGGAGCAGCCGCTCATTCTAAGCACTAATCTGGGCACTAGTTAAATAGTGAGAATTCAAGTAGAAGATTATATTATGGAGAACTTTAAATGCCATGCTAAGGAGTGTGTGCTTAATTTGGTAGGCAATATTGGAAGCCTGAGCAGGGAGGCCATTTGTATCAGTGATCAGGGCTGGGCTTTGGAAAATTGAATCTGTAGTTGGAAATGTAAGGAGTGGAGAGGAATGAAGCCCGTGGTCTCCACTTTCAAGGAGCTTGCAGATCACTCGGAAGATAAAACTAATGTTCATGAGATAAAGAACTGCACACAGCAACATTCCAAAACTAAGCAGATTTAAGTCAGAGGGGTAGGAGGGATTATGAAGATCAGTCTGGTCCAGAGCAGCTCCCAGAAGCACAACGTGAGCCTTGGAGAAGGACACGATGGGGGTTGGTGCCAAAGAAAGGAAGCATTTCCATGGCACAGGTAAAGCCAGTGAAGGACCAGTCAGCAGGAGCTGGGCGTAGCCCAGGCTGTTTCCCTGATAACAGCCATAACCCAGGCCCTTCCCTCTGCAGTTTTAAACTGGTGAATTTAGCCTCCCTTTTAGAGAAAACGTTAACAAATTCTTCCCGAAGAGGCTAGGTAGTGAATAATTTAGTTTTTGCACCCCCCTACAGTCTTGGTCACAACTACCCCATTAGGTCACTGGAAACGATCATAAAGGTTTGTCTGTGCTGGAACACAGAAAACACTTAAATGAATGAAAATGGCTGTGTTCCAAGGGAACTTCACTTACAGACATTGAATTTCATACAATGTTCACATGCCATAAAGTAATATTTATCTTTTTTCTGGCCATTTAAAAATGTAAAAAAATTCTTTATTCATGAGCCATATAAAATCAGCTGGTGAGCCGCCTCAGCCCCTGAGCAGTAGTTTGCTAGCCTCATTGTTTGGAGGGCCTGGGTGCATATCTGATCTTGGCTACTCACCAGACGTACAGCTAAGCTCAGCCTCCTTGCTTCTCTGTGCCTCAGCGTCCTCACCTGCAAAGTGGAGATAAGGGTGCAGCAGCATCTGTCTTCTCTGATTGCTACGAGGATTAAGTGACTATGAAATCTTGAACCCATGAAATTGACCCAGAGACATGGAGAAACAGCAGAGTACAGGAATTAATGTGTGTTTTAGAGAAATTTGAGGCTTGTTGCCATGAGCCGCGGGGTGTAGTTCAAGGTCTGCTGCGTGGCCTTTGGAGGTCAGTTCCTTCATTTCCTCTTATGTAAAATGAAAATGATTTTACTCACTCTGAAGAATAGATGCAAAGGGAAATGGCATAATAATTATGATTGCTTTGGGGGAAATCTATGAGGCTCTATATCACATAGCAGTAAGTGGCAGTTTCCCATTCTGCAAGAAAACAGACCAGAACTCCCTGAAGAAATGACTGCTTCTAGCATCGAGGCAGGAGATTTACAACACAAGCCTGGAACACCTTTTTTTCCTGAAAGAAACACACACACGGGCATACACACACAGGGACGTGCACACGCACAATGTTTGGGAGTGTGTCAAAGGGACACAGAAGGCAGTCGAAAGAGTTCCAAATGGCCGAAGTTGAAATAATTAGAGAAAAAATAATAAGGTAGATTGGATTATGAACCAAAGTACATAATAAATATTCATGGGTCCATACTGATATAAAAGATTAAAGAAACAAATGAGAGATAATAGACCAATCTCCTATGCAGAATAATTCCAAATAATTCATATAGATCACCCATGTTCAAGGAGGATAGCCAACTCCATGTTAATCGGCTTTCTGTTGCTGTGACCAATACCTGAGAAAAACAACTTAGAAGGAGGAAAGCTTTATTTTAGCTCACAGTTTCCGAGGTTTTACCCCACGGCCACTTGGTTACTTTGCTTCTGGACCACGGCAAGGCAGAACATCATGTCAGGAAACATGTGAGGTAGAGCAGCTCACACCATGGAAGACATGGGATAGAAAGAGAGGGGAAGAGAGAGGGAGAAAAAGACTAAAAACAAAATATACCTTTCCAAGTCACACCCCAATGACCTATTTCTGCTAACCAGGCCCCACCTCTTAAAGTTTCCAATGGATTAACCATTGATGGTGGCAGAACCCCCACAATCCAATCACTTCTCAGAAGCCCCATCTCTGAACACTGCTGCATTGGGATTAAGCCTTCACACACAAGCTTTTGAGGTGATATTCCAGACCCAAGCTATGACATCCCCACTCCTAAGTGAGGGCTGCACATAGTTCCATCCACAGAGTACAGCTCAGAAAAGGGGAGGAAAGAGTTATCTTTACAGTGGAAAAAACTGACACCATCTCAGCCTAGAGACCAAGGTCAAAAGCAACAACGATAAATCCTGATAGCCTGTATTCTGGATATGATGTGATGACAATGGCACTTAATTGTGTGATTTTTCTCCCCAAAACACACAATTCATTTCTAATCATCAGAAATATGGGTAGATCCCATATTAGATTAGATCCCAGCTAAGGGATATTCTACAAAATACCTGACCAGTACTCTTCAAAATTAGCAAGGTCATCAAAAGCAAGGAAAGTCTGAAAACTATCAAAGCCCAGAAAAGCCTAGGAAAATACAGCAAGTATATGCAACATGGGGTTGTGAAACAAAAGAAAGATATTAAGGAAAAACTAAAGGCATCTGAGGTCAGAACTGTATTGTATAGACTTTATCTAATAATAATGGATCGATGTGGGTTCATTAATTGTGACAAAGGTGATGAACTAATAACACTAATAAGGAAAACAGGCTGTACTAAATATAGGTACTCCCTAGTACCTAACAACTTTTCCATAAATCTAAAACTATTCTAAAATAAAAGGGTCAGTTTTTAAAGACTTCTAGTTCTATTTTTAATGACAATTATTTAGAAATTAATGGGGTACGGTGTGCTCCTTCAATTACATGTATACATTATAGAGTGATCAAATCAGGATAGTTAATACGCCCATCACCTCAAATATTTATCCTTTCTTTGCAGTAAAGCATTCAACATCTCTTAGCTATTTTGACATATACAGTACATTATTGACAAGTCTCCCTACTGCCAAACACCACAACTTATTTCTCTTATTTAATTTTGCACCTGTTGACAAACCTGTCTCTATCTCCCCCTCACCCTTCTATAAGATTGACTTTTTTAGAGTCCACATGTGTGAGATTATGCAGTATTTATCTTTCTGGACTTGGTTTATTTCACTTAATATAACGTCCTCCAGATTCATCCACATCACAAATGATAATATTTCATCTGTTTATTGTTGAATAATATCCTGTCATGTATGTGCAACACATTTTCTTTATCCGTTCATCAGCTGATGGGCACTTAGGTTGATTCCATCTCTTCACTATTATGAATAATGCTGCAATGAATGCATGAGTGCAAATATTTCTCTGACATACTGATTTCATTTTCTTTAGGTATACACTCAGAAGTAGGATTGTCTGATCATAAGAGAATTCTGTTTTTAATTTTTTGAGGAGCATCCATACTGTTTTCCATAAGGCTATTTTACATTCCCATCCACAGCAGGCCAGGGTTCCCTTTTCTCTATATCCTTGGCAACATTTGTTATTTTTTGTCTTTTTTTTTTTTTTTTTTTTTTTTTTTTTTTTTTTTGAGACAGGGTCTTGCTGTGTAGTTTAAGCTGGTTTGAACTCGTTATGTAGCCCAGGATGGCCTCAAACTCACTGAAATCCTCCTGTCTCAGCCTCCCAAGTGCTGGGATTACAGGCATCCACCACCACACCTGGCTGTCTTTTTGGTAATAGCCAAAAGATATGAGATGCTATCTCACTGTAGTTTTGATTTGTGTTTCCCTGGTGACTAATGATGTGGAGCACCTTTTCATATACAATTTGGCATTTTGGATGCCTTCTTTTGAGAAACATCAATTCAAGTCTTTTGCTCATTTTAATTAGATTGCTTGGTTTTTGCTATTGTTTGAGTTCTTTGTATGATCTGGATATTAACCTCCTAGACCATTACCTACTCACACATTTTGGATTTTTTGATATCAAAAATTGCATCTTTATACTGCATATCCCTTAAGAAATTATAATTATTATCTTTTTGTTTTGTTTCATTTTAAACACAAAAAAGTAAGAATAACAATAAAACAGAGTTTCGAAACAGGCTAGTAGGAGAGGAACAATAATCAACACATTGCATATTGTTGTATTCACAGTAGTTATTCAGAGTACAAGATATAGGCATGAAACACTGTCCTGGAAATTACTAGCACAATTCCCCTCAACGAACCAAGAGAAACCAGCTGTATAACTATCTTAACTATCTTGTATATATATATTATTATCTTAAGTTTTCTCATTTTTTAAATTCACTATATTATTAAATATATACATATAGTAAAAGCTTATGTCTTCCATACATGTGGCATATCTTCCCATATAGTTTTATAATCCTTTCACACCTGGACAATTCTGTGTTCTGTTGCAGAACACAGAATTTTGGGGTCAGCTACTTAAACTCTATCAGGAGTGATGGAGTTTAAACCCTTTCAGTTGTGGCAAGCACAACTCACAGGGTTGCCATTTACAGGACAGTCTCAGCAGCCATGCCCTAGAGCTGTGCTTATTGCAGTGGTAGAAAAGCACTTTGCTACCTTTGTTCCTCAATTTTATCATCTGTAAAGTACAGATGACTGTTGGGAGACATGAATAAGGTGATATATATAAAGCATTTAAAACAGAGCCTGGTATATAGCAAATAACATACCAGTGTCAGCTATTCATACGGTGGTGGTGATGGTTTTGTTGGCATCATTGTCACTAGAATGTCTCCAATTCATACCTTGAAATTTCCCAGCTCTCTCTTTCCAAGTTGTACCCATAGGATGGCTCATTCTGTGGCCACTTAGCTAAGCTAACAGTCAAACACTAATTTAGAAATTTCTGTGAAAGTATTTTGTAGATGTGATTAGTATTTACAATGATTTTACTTTAAATACACCAAATTACCTGCCATAATATGAGCCATCCTTATCTAAGTTGAAAGTCTTAAAAAGAAAACCTGAAATTTTCTGGCAATGAAGGAATTCAGCCTCAAACCTGAGTTTGCAGCATGTCAGCCTGCCGTGCAAAACTCACACTTGCCAACTCCGACAACTGTCTGTGCCAGTTCCTTAAAGTAAATTAATCTGGATGGATGGAGAGAGAGAGAGAGAGAGAGAGAGAGAGAGAGAGAGATTTATTGATTCTGTTTCCCTGGAGAGCCCTGCCTGGCAGAGTTATCCCAGCCTCCACTGTGTCTTATAAAAATGAAAGTGCAGCCTCTTTTCTGGGCCCAGGCATGCATGTCTAACTACCCCCCAAATCAAAGGCTGTTCTTGCCCCTCTCTGCTTAAGCCTTCAATGACTTTATTGGCTTCTAAGAACATGGCCTCCAGGACCCTAGAGTCTGTGGCCCCTGCCAAAATCCAAGCACCTCATCCCTCAACCCCTAGAATCCAGACACAGAGGACTTCTCTTTGCTCCTCCAATGCACCCAGCTTATTGGGACCTCAGGGCCTTTGTGCCTGCTCTTGTCTCTGCCTGGGCCACCGACCCCGCACCCTTCATGTAGCTGCATAACCCTTTAGGTCTGTGTTGCAACATCACCTCATCAGAGTCCTTTGATAAGAACCCCTAATATTCACTACGACTGCCTGCTGTTTTGTTCCCCTATGCACTTAACTCATTTATGGTTTTATATTTATTTGCTATCATATTTAGGTTTATCAAGGCAGAAACTACTTCTTATTCACTGCTATGTCCTTAGCACTTGATACAAAGTAGAAGACTAACAATTCAGCGGCCAAGTGAGTGGAGCCAGCAGCAACTATGCAATCTTTTGTTTTCATGTTCCGCACCCATAACCGAAGGCATTACCTTAACACGGGGCTGTCCCCAAATGTGAACAGGTGACTTTGCTAACACTGTATGTGAAAACGTTACAAACCTAAATCTGCATGATTCAGAATCCAAGCAAAGTCAAATTCAGGAAGCCTAGTTCAATAGGCATAAGTACAAAAATAAGAATTCCATTAAAAAGTATCCAAAGCAATTGTCCACAACCTTGCCTGCAAAAAAAGAAGAAAGTCCCTGTCTCCGCTTAATTCCTGCTCTCGCATCCCAACATCACTTCCTTCATACCCTCCCCCACCAAAACCTTCTGTTCCTCACCCACTCCACATGGACCTTGCATCTCTATTGCATAAATCAGCTTGGCTTTTCTTTCAGCAATTAAGGCCCCTTTTTTTGTAAGAGAAGGTTTATCTTTGCATAAAAGATGCTTCTAAAATTATTAGATTCTCTTTGGCCAACTTCAGGAAGTAGCAAAACCCGTCAACCCTCCCACATTAAAAATGTTTCTCGTCTCACAACACGCAGCAGACTTCCAGTTGATTAATGCAGTCTCCTCAATCATTTCTGCGAGATGTATAAATTGCATTGCTGGAAACTATACACTGGCAGGCTTTGTGACACATAGCACAAGGGTCTATTGTCTATGCTGAGAAACTTTTGGCTGTGGAACAGAAAATGTGTTTGTCTTTGTCACATAGCTCAGTCTACTGAGTCTTTCTGGGCCCAAGGTTCCAGACAAGCAGAGGCTGTGGGTGCACCAGAAGGGATCCAGACACAAACTGGAATCCACCTGTCCACATTCCAGGTCACCCATCTAGAAGGGATTCAATTCTGTGTCTGATTTTTTTAAGCTGTGCTATTTTTCAGTAAATCATCTGCCATGATTTAATGCCTCAGATAATTTTTACACTTGACATATTTGCTCATTCTTGAAGAAAAAGTGGTTTCTCTGATTTGAGTGATATTTATCCATTCTTCTTAGTACATCTGCACAGAAAGGGAGAGAAATGTAAAAGGTTGAAATGAGAAAAGGACAGATCTTTTTTTGATTCCCATTTCAATCCTGAGTAACTTGAACAAGGCAATTACCTTCCCTATACCTTAATTTTCCAATTTAAAACAGTGTTAGCTGTGTCTGAAGTCCCAGAGGTAATGAGATGAAGCCCGATCCACTTTCCAGAAACACCTTTACAGTGAAACTCTTGCATGCAGAACATTTGAAATTCCTGTATCTTCTACAAGCCAGTGACTATTTACACTCTATCACACTTGGTACAAAATTTCTTCAGAAGAAAATGTTTCTGGCCATTTGTTAGGGGTTGTGCAGAGATTTGTCTTGTGGAGAGAAAATATTTTCTAGGCACGCCAAGAAGGGTGGGCACTTTGCATGAGAGCCATGAATCTGGGCACTTAGTCCAGACTTGGGAACGTGGACAGTTGTTAGTCACGGGCTATTGTGACTAGAATTATTTCAATTATTTTAAGTGTTTTTCACATCTCAGGGACTAGAGGGGATGTAAAATACCAACCAACACCTACACTTACGGCGCAATTTAACCTGCATGAGGAAATGTTGATTCCCATCAGCTGGCAGGGTTTGAAGCAATTTCTAAACAATGCCCCACCCAGAACACCCATATTGTCAATGCCTGACGGAATGATAAAGTACAAGCTTCAGTTCTGCTGCACACATCCCAGCCACACTCAGCATTCATCATCAGCCAGGACGGAAAGCCGTCCCAGACCTGTCCCCGGTTACTGACCCAGGAAGAACACACCGAAGTGCCTCAGACAGAGCATGACACAGCAGCGTCCAGGCCCATCCAGAGGAGCTGAGGGCGCATGAGTTTTATGAGCAAACCACTGCCCACTGACCCTCGGAGAGGACGTGTCACTAATAAAAGTCCTTTCCTCCGTGGGGTTGGAATATTCCAAGAAGGTTTGCAAAGCTCGTGCTACATGGGGCACATGCTGGAAAACTGCACCGTGACATACACGATAAAGGACGTGGGGGCTATAGGGCTGGGTAGTGGGTAGTATGCCATGAATTCAAGCATATAAAATGTATCTTGTTTTATTGCGCTGTTACCGAAATGGTCCAGGTGTCGGAGGCAGTTTGCGCCACCTGGTGGCAGCTATCTGCCCCAGCTCTCCCTATCCGGGCTCTGGCGGGCTGCGATTTACAGAATCCTCAGGGATTTCAGGAACCTTCAGATGATTCATTATTATCTGCCATACTGACAAGATTGACCAGGGAGCATAACACAGATTTAGGGGTTCTGTCTCTGTCCCCCGCTTGATGATACTGTCTCCATCTCCACCACATCCCCTACCCCATCCACGGGGAACTTTGGAACCGCCCCATCTCTTGAACACTTGGCGCCATGGCTTCCAAGCTTCTCCTGTCACTTCCTCACGCCCAACTAACATGGAGTTGTTGAGTGAGGCATATTCTACCACAGACTTGGGGAATAAACTCAAGGGGTTACAGCACAAGCCAGAATTATACTTTCTTGTATTTGCTCTCAGATACTGTACCACAGTTCTTTGCAACGCACTGAGCCGCCATCACCAGGGGAGGTTTCTTGCTAGCTGGGTGCGTTTGCAAGTCTGTGGTTGAACCAAGTCCTACCCTAACCACCTGGTCCCTGCTACTGTTTCTCCTGATGGTTTCATTTTCTCACACAGAGACCAAATCTGCACATTTTACCTCACCCCGAATTAAGTTTCTGACATCTGTTTTTATAGCCCAAATCACAGTAAGACCCTCAGCCAAACCAAGGGCCATCTAATTTGTTCTCTCTGCAATATGAAACCTGCAAAAGCTTTTAATGCAGGATTTGCTTTTCTGTATGTGTCCACCCAATCAAAATTCCAGGCAGGACTATTAGCCACCTGCCTCCACACAGACATTATTAACCTCCCCGCCATACACTACCCCCTCCTGAACCCTCCGCCAAGCAGACAGGAAGGAGGAGCAGGGAAGACGGGGAGGCTGGGTTCTTTGTGTTGGAGCCCCGTCTTTGCCTACCTCTCCTTGGAGTATTTCTAAACCCTGGAGGCAGACTGGGAGACACTGGAGAAGCTTAGAAGTCTTCATATCTCCTGCTTCTTCAACCAAACACATGGATGTCTTCCTCTGTCCCTTGACCTCACTTAGCCACTGCCCTCTACCCTCCTTCATGGCCAAGCCTATTAAGAATGGAGTCTCTGTCTGCCACCTCCACTTCCTCATTTCCATGACTCAGCCCACCTGTCTAACTATCACTGACCACCTGGTCTACCCTTCCAGAACCAGACAGCAAGTTGCCACCCTGATCCTGCCTCTCCTCAGAGGCAGGCTGCATCTGCCCCTGCGGACCCTCCCTTCTGCCCACCCCTACCTCTCACCCTGGGCTTGCTCCCCAAATACAGCCTCCTCTCTCCCATGACCACTGCATCCCCTGACCTTCTTATGGTTTTTGGACCTGAGGGCTCCCAAATCTACTGCCAGCCCAAACTTTCCACCCAACTCTGGATTCAGGCCTCTGCCTGCCTGCTCTCAAAGTCAGCATGTCCGAAAGGCAACTTACCAACCTCACATGTGGCTGCCCTCCTTCCAGGGAAGCATGCCAGTGACAGATGGCCTCACTCACCTCCACTCGTCCTGGCCGGAGAGTCAGGTCAACCATCTCTCAGCAGCCAAGTCCATAGCTCTCCCTCTAGTCATGGTACTTCCTGGACCCTTCCCCTTCTGTCCATCTCTCCTGCCAGGGCCGTAGCTCAGGGCACTCTTATTCCTTCCAGGTCACTGCACAGCATCCTAAGAGCTATGCCTCTAGCCACTCCACCTCCGTCCGTGCCGCAGAACCGCCAGAGCAGTGGGCTCTGATTGGATTAACCCCCTGTTTAAAACTGTTATTTAGTTTCCTATCAACTTCAGAATAAATTAGGATCTCTCCAGCTTGTCATAAAATGCCATTCGAGATTTGGCCTCTCCAGGGTTTAGAAATACTCTAAGGAGAGATAGGCAAAGCTGGGGCGCCAACACAAAGAACCCAGCCTCCCCCATCTGCCCCGCTCCTCCTTCCTGTCTGCTTAGAGGGAGAGTGGGGGCAGGATTTTTCCTTTCCAGTCAAGTCCCTGGATACTGCTGGACACAGCCAAGTTCCATTCAGTTCTAATCACATCCTAGTACCCTCACCATGCCGTGAACCTTCCTCTATGCCTTTGCATTTGCTGTTTTCCTAACCTATAGCCAGCAACCTGATCTCAGCCTGCCCACTTCCTGCTCTTATTCAGAGCCCAGCCAAGCAGCTTCTCTTCCAGGAAGTCTCCCTGACTGGCTGAGGATTCTGCCTTCCCATTACCCTCCAGGCATTACTATAGCTAGCTAATAACTTAGCGATACCATTGAATATAGGTGGGGTTTTTTATTTTTATATCTTACTGTAATTTATATCGTATCAGTATTTATAGAGGACAACTCAGCCTCCTTGGTGTCTTCACTCCCCTTGAAAGGTACCTACTCTCAAACACTTCCCGAGTTAACTCTGTGATGCTCCTGTCTCCCTGCAGACCGTGAGTTCCCAGAGAAAAGACAGACTAGGACTCTCGTCAATATCCCCACCCCCTAGCACAGGCCCAAGTATATAACAGGTGCTGCATAAATACTTGCTGAATTTATCAATTAATAAGTCACAAGTTTTTTCTGCCTCCAAGAGAACCACAAGGGGCTATGGGATTTGGTTTCTAATATCTGTATATAAAACCAAACCACAAAATACATGGTGATGCTTTGTTTTAGTGAAATGAAATCAGACTGATCTGCAAACTTTTTTCCAGAAAGAAAGGAGTCAAGTCAAATAAAATAAAATAAATGAGCATCTAGCTTGTCTTTATGGTTCTATAAAGACAGCGAGCCTGAGGGACATTTGAGGATAGATGGGGGGATGAGGCGGCTCAGCACATATTAAATGAGATGTGACCCAAAAGCTCTCTACGCAAAGAGGCATGTGAGAAAAGGCAGTGTCGCAGCACCCTCATGCTTGCACCCTCATGCTCCAAGGTGGATTCAGCATCTTGCTTGTGACCTAGGATGAAGCAGTGAAAGCCACCAGGCCACAGGCTTCCATCTGGGTTAAGAAGGTACAGAGTCAGTCACAGCTGCCAGCAGCAGGAGTCTCTCGGTGCCAGTGACTCTCAGCCCTGGCCACGCACAGACACCACCAGAAGAGCTTCCTAAGATCTGATGTCCAGGCTGCCTGCAATTAAATCAGAAGCTCTGGGGTGAGATCTACACACAGGAGCTTCTCACGGCTCCCCCGCGTGATTCCCGATGTGCAGCAAGAGCAAGCGCTGTGTGCTTCAGACTTGAACTTGGACATAAATCATCAGGTAGTCTCACTAAAACGCATGTTCTGACTTGACCCACTGAGGGCGGGGCCTCAGAGTCTGCATGACTGACAAGCTCCCAAGGGCCATTGTTGTAGTTCAGCTTTTGAGGTTGTGGAGCAGCACATTACAAGGATATTCAAGAAGATGTCGGATGCTTACGAGGTGTAGATATTGGAGAGAGGGTTAATGCCTTACATAGGGGTTGGGATTACATCAGTGCTCTTCAATCCTTCTGTAACAGCTGAAATCTTCCCTTGGAAACAAAATCACCCACAGAAAGCTAATACACAAACCCACAAAACACAGTAGTTCATTAGAGTGAATGTGTTGAACTCAGAACCACGCCTTCTCGTCTCCTTCTCCCACTCCAAAGCACTTAGAGTCTCCACCAAGTGCACTATGCTGGATTTCAAACACTGATGATTATTTCAAAAACCAAAATTGTTGATGCTTTGAACAATGGGGTGACTCCTGTTAGCGAGACATAAGCACATCTGGATTCGTGAGCATTAAGGTAGTAGAGCATTAAGGACAAGGGAATCTGTGGGATCAGGGACTTTATGGTGTGTATTCAGCAAGCTTATCCTGAAAAATGTGTCAAGCTCCACCCACTGCCTCCAGCAGTGAATGAGATGGAATAAAGGCATGAAGCTGGTGCATGTACATTCCTGCTGGTAGTTCCCAGAAGTGCCTTGGCAAGGTTTAATGACCAAAATCAATGTGCTGCACCCCCGAGCCTGCACAGTCCAGCACGCAAGCAGACAAAGTAGTTCCTTCTGCCACTGCCTCTTGCTTTCATGGCTGGTTCTTTCCTGGCTCATT
The DNA here is from genome assembly GCA_028451465.1 of Erethizon dorsatum. Classification (NCBI taxonomy): domain Eukaryota; kingdom Metazoa; phylum Chordata; class Mammalia; order Rodentia; family Erethizontidae; genus Erethizon; species Erethizon dorsatum. The sequence goes on from CM051824.1 coordinate 23,762,067, forward strand.
TCTAGGTTATTGCTGACCCCTGTGTAATCCCAACCCCAGATCTCTTCTCCCAAGACAGATATTAATTCTGAGAACTCTAAATACTGCCTGGCCGGAATCTAGGAAATGTCACAATCAAAAGCCAAAGCAGGGCTGGTGAGATAGCTCAGCAGCATAAGCGCCTGCCTGGCAAGCATGAGGTCCTGAGTTCGAACCCCGCTACCCACAAAAAAAAAAAAAAAGCCAAAACAGGTGGGGAGCCACAAAAATAGGATTACTCTGGTTCACTAACCAGATCTCTAAAATATTATTTTTAGCTTACATATTTACCAAATTTCAGTTAACTACAATATGGGTAAAATTTCTCCAAAAAATTATCAAAGTGAAAAAAATGTACTTACTTTCATATCTTCTAATGCTTCCATTTGATTCATTTGGCTTCCATTTATATAGAATTTTTGATAATTTGGACACCGGATTGAACAGTTGCAGTTACTATGTAATAAGGATTACTCTGATCAAGACTTAGGAGGATGCGGTTAACTTTTGATCTCATCAAAGGAGTAAAGCTACCTCTGTAAGGGGGATTGTTGAGGAGTGGCTGGAGGGGTAGAAGACTGCAGATCTGGATACCTAGGGTCCTAGCTGGACTGAACTTCTATGTAATTATTTTATTGTGATAAAATATACATTATGTATCTACCATTTGAAATATTGGAAAGCATCTGATCAGTGGCATTAAGAACATTCACAACTCTCCATATATTTCATATAAGTGGAACCCTACAATTTTTGTCCTTTGGTGGCAAGTTTATTCACTCAGCATAATGTTTGCAAGATTTACCCATATGTCCAAGCTCCATTCATTTTTAAGAGTGAATTCTAGCTGCTGTGAATAGTGTTGGTGCATAAGTATCTGTTTTGGTGAAGGCTTTTTATTGTTCTGGGTCTGTACCTAGAAACAGAATTCCTGCATTGCATTCTTATCCTATTATTAATTATCCTTATTAGAGCATGGAAAAAGCGGTGCTCTACCTGACTTTTTAGCTGAATTAGGTGTGTATTTTTGTTTTTCCCAAATAAATGACAAAATTATTTTTCCTTCTTTGAAAAAAAGGGCTGATAAATTATGTTTACTGCTCCCACTTAGCATTTTTTAATGACCTGATTCATGATTTCCCAAAGGGTATATTACTTTAAAATATAGATTTTATTTTGTATTCAGGTATGATGAGACCAACATACCAGGACATGTTTGCCATTGAAAAGATACTTTATTTCTCACAGTTCTCAGGATGAAGGGGCATGGCCCCATACTACAAAGAAAGGCTTAATTGGGTTTTCTCAGGAAAAAACCAGGGAGACAGGGTAGGCAGGTGTATGATTGGTAGCTTGAATAATTTCGGTGGGCTCTGGGATACAGGAACTGCCTAATAGACTGATGCCCGACTTGGCCGATAAGGGCAAGAGAGCAATATCATGTAGTGGAAGAGCCCCATAAAGCAAGCAAGGATGCGCTTTGGGTTCTTAGTTTACATATGAAAGGCAGATAGCAAGAGTGTCCTAGAGTGTTATCTGGAAATTAGCTAGACCTGGAAGGGGCAGGCAAGACCCCAGAGCCAGTCTCAGATGCCAAATCATCAGACACAGACACCACAAAGCATGGTTTAAACACACATTAATGACATCACTAAATCACAATGACAATGGGCGCCCAGTAGGACCTCAGTGGTCCTGTAGATGTAGATTCTCAATGTTCACCAGCTATCAGAATAACTTTGGGAATTTTCTACAACAGGTTTCCTGCTCCCACACCCAGGCCAACTGAGTGAGCACCTTTGGGCAGTGGTCCTCTGCAAAGCTCTCTGTTGGTTCTCATGCGCATTTGAGGTTGAGAACCTCTGGTCTGCAACAAGTTTTCTGAAATAAAAGGGGAGCAGCATCTCCTAGGATCGTGTGGTCCATGCAGATCCTCAGGCCCACCCCGAGCTGCTGAGGCAGGAACCCAGCTGAGCTCAGCCCTGTGCCATTGCACAAGCCCCCAGGTGACTCTGAGGCCCACTTCGGTGGAGTGCTGGGCCAGGGGAAGGAGCGCGGACTGACTGCAGCATCCTCTCAACACTACCCTGACCCGACAGTCATGCTAAACCCTCCAAGGAAGTGGCCTGGTGAGAATCAGCTAGCACGTGTAGGTCCCTGAGCAAGGCTGCAGGACACAGGGCTGTTCTCACAGGGAGAAAACATGGGGCCTAACGGAGGTTCTCAGTATGGCCCTGCCCCTGGAGTCTCTAAACACTTTGCTCACAGGTGCTGTCATTGCAGCAGCCCAGAGGAGGGACTGAGATCGGGGAGGAAGCACACCACACAGCCGTGACTGTCAGGGGACCTGGAGAGCCTGCTGCTCTCCAGGTTACAAGAGTAACCTACCCACACAGAGGAGATGCACTTGCACTCTGCTTTGCCGAATCTATGGCTCACTGCTTAAGAATCCTTCAAGTATTTTCAAATTGCAAATTTTAGTATTCAGAGGTGGATGTATGTAGCAACGCTGTGGGGCTTTACAAAGTAGAGACTGAAAGCAAATGTAGTGTGGATAAAGGAGAAATTAAATGAATAAGTGGGCTTTCCCTTTTGAAAGAAAATCATTGCAGAGAATTAGCACAGAGTGTAACCAGAATGGAAGGAAATAATCTGTTGGTGACTGTTGCCCAGTGATGACAAGCTGGCTACGGGGGCAGAGGCCTGCATCCTGGTCCCAGTTCCTCCTGTTAGTAGTTGTGAACTTGGGCAAATTAATTAAAGTCTAAAATTTGTTTTCCTCTTTCCTACAAAAATGAATTTTGATAGCACCTACCTAATTATTCATGTAAAGGATAATATAAGAAAATGCTGCGGGCCGGTGAGATGGCTCAGTGGCGTAAGCGCCTGCCTTGCAAGCGCGAGGGCCCGAGTTCGACTCCCGGATCCCACATACGAAAAAGGGGCTGGTGATATCGCTCAGCGGCACGGGTGCCTGTTGGCACGCAAGGTCCTGAGGTCGACCCCCCGGTACCCACAAAAAAAAAATATATATATATATAAGAAAATGCTGGTAAAATATTTAGCATTGTTCTCTTCATAAATACTCCAAATTTAACTACCATTTCTGCTACTACTGCTGCCATTAATATTATTATTAGCACAGTGACAGCTGTGGTCTATATTATGTTGCTGTAACAAAATTCCAGGGCTTGGGTACTTTATAGAGAAAAGAAGATTATTTAGCTCACAATTCTAAAAGTTCAAGGGCACTGCATTTGGTCAGCTTTGGTGCGGGTCTCATGATGGGTTACATCGCAGTGTCAGGAGCATGTGCAAGAATGGGAGCTAATGCACATGGTAGGATTCAGGGAAGGTAGGAGGCTCCCTTATACCAACTCATTCTCACGGGAATTAATCCAGTTCCATGAGACTGACCCACTCCCAGGAGACAGCAGAATCCATCATGAGGGTGTAACTCCATGACCTAAGAACCCTCCCCTTGCCCATCTCTTGTTAGCCCCACCACCTCAACACCACCACCCTACAGATCAAGCTTCCAGCAACTGACATTTGAGGAAGGAACCATACCCACACCACAGCAGTGACCTAGAATAAGTTTCCAAGATATTAGCTGTTCTTATCATTATTGTAACTTCTACCAGGGGTGCTGAGCCTCTCCATTATGCTCAAATCTGGGGAGAGGGCTACAACTTGCCAGACAAGCTAAGGACCCCTTGAGAAAAGTATCTTCACTCAAAATTCAAACAGCATATTTGAGTCCACTACTGAAAAGGAGCTTTGCCATACATGGAATAAGATAATCTATGCTGCTACAACAAACCTCCAAACCTCAGTGGCTCAACACTGCAAAGATTTATTTCTTGCTCGTGTCTCGTTCAAGATGAGTCAGTTGGTGTCTGTCTGTCTTTCAGACATTGACTCAGAGATCCAAGCAGAGAGCTACCTAGAGTATATTCCCAAAAGCCAGGCTTAGAAACCACTACACTTTGTGGCTTTCACCCATGGATCCAAATTCTGGGATTAGTCTTATCTCTCCAAGGTAATTATTCTGATATCCACGAATCTATTTGTCACATACCACAGATTGGAACTCTTTGACTATGGGGGTGCTCATTTAAATATGCTAGTCTACAGGTATGAATTAACTACATGATACAATCAGCTCCTTCATTGTACAGAATATAATCCTAATTATGCAGCCTGGATTTGCATTCTTGAGTTATGGGGGGGTGCACGATATTAAAATTAAAAATTTTAGTTTAAATTGCCATAAGAACGCAATGGATTCAGTTCTCTATCCTTTCTCTCTCTCTCTCTCTCTCTCTCTCTCTCTCTCTCTCTCTCTCTCTCTCTCTCTCTCTCTCTCTCTCTCTCTTTCTCTCTCTCTCCAGTCTGAACAAGAATCTCCGTTATGGCAAAAGTCCACAGGGAGAACATAACTTGGAGAGATTTGCTTTCTCTAATTGATCACCCTTTCACCCTATGCAGGCGGCAGTCCTCTCCACAGCATGCCTCACAGACCAGCCTCATAGTGGCAAAGGAGGGGAAGGGTCGCTGCCAAGCCTGGACCACCCCAGTGCTTTCTTAGACTGACGCCTCTCGTCCACCTTGCTGCAGGTACCACATCTGTGTAACAGTGCTGATCTACTTCCTCCCCCTGCTGGTGATCGGCTATGCCTACACAGTAGTGGGGATCACGCTGTGGGCCAGTGAAATCCCCGGGGACTCTTCTGACCGGTACCACGAGCAAGTATCTGCCAAGCGCAAGGTGAGCAAGGGGCAGACAGCATCCAACACTCAGCTGGGCACAGGCAGCGGGCTGGCTAGCAGGGCTGGCAAATCTGTGACTCCCCAAGGGAGCAGGCGCAGAATTTTCCCTGGGTCTGGGGAGCAAAGGAGAGAAGGGGAGAGACCTTTCTATATACACATGCATACATATACACTCCTGCACAAATGAACACACTCCTGTACAAATGCACTTACACATATGTACACACATACACACTGTCATTCACGTACACACACAAACATGCACCCCAGTTACCGCTGTTATTTGTTTCTTACTAGCCCTTGTAGATATTGGAATTTATAAACCAAATAAATATGCATTATTTTCTCTTCTTTTTTACACAAATAGTACATACACCATTGTCACGTTCTTCACTTAAAATGCACACAAATCCCCAAAATCAACATAGACAGAGTTCTCTCATCCTCTGCTCTGCTGCCTCGTACTTCTTTGCATAGCACTTCGCGGTATGGATGCTGTATCCTTCTTCACTAAAGATTTCTTGAGGGTAAGAAGGAGGTTACATCATCCAGAATCTTTGTCCATTCATATGATTGTAACAAAATATCTTTGGGAACTTGTAAACACAGACATTTATTTCTCTGGAGGTTCTAACATCCAAGATCAAGGCACCAGCAGATTCAGCGTCTCGTTAGAGCTGTTCCCTGGTTCATGGATGGTGCCTTCTTGCTGTGTCCTCACATGATAGAAGGGGCAAGGGATCTCTCAAGCCCCTTGTAAGGGCGCTAATCCCATTCCTGAGTTTCTACCCTCAAGTCCTAATGGCTTCCCGAATACCACCTCCTAATGCCTTCACCTTGGGGGTAGGATTCCAACATATGAATGTGGGGGGACACAAACATCCAGACCACAGCACTCAGTATTTGTAAGACCTTCTTCTAAGTCTCCTTAAACACTGGATGAGCCTTTATGCTGCTGTCCACATCTCTGCCTCCCCTTCCCTCTCCTCCAGTCCCCAGCAAAACCTCACCACCCAGCTCCTGCCCCCCTTCCTGAACACCCATTCACCCTTGCTCCTTAACCGGTCTCCCTTGGCTTCTTCAGCCCTTGCCCAGAAGGGTCACATAACACAGTTGCCCCCAAATTGACAGCACATCAGAAGCATCTGAAGGTTGGTGCAGCACAGAGTTCTGGATCCCTCCTCCTCGGAGTTTCTGATTCCATGTCAGTCTGGGATTGGTCCAGGGATTTGTGCCTTTAACAAGCTCCCCAGTGATGGCAAGGATATAAGTCCTAGGGCCTCTAAGAACTGCCCACACAACCCAAGATGCTTAGCACCAAATCTTAAAGGTCCTTTCTCCTCCTCAGAAGGCACATTTTAAATACCTACCATCCCATGTCATACTTCGTGCCGTGAGGGTTGGGGAGCAGCCTCGAGAGACAGAGGATGCGCTGGTGCTCACCTGCCTCACCCTCTCACCAGGTGGTCAAGATGATGATTGTCGTGGTGTGCACCTTCGCTGTCTGCTGGCTGCCCTTCCACATCTTCTTCCTCCTTCCCTACATCAACCCAGATCTCTACCTGAAGAAGTTTATCCAGCAGGTCTACCTGGCCATCATGTGGCTGGCCATGAGCTCCACTATGTACAATCCCATCATCTATTGCTGCCTCAATGACAGGTGAGGAACCCACCCCACACCCTTTCCAGAGGCCACGAGCAGCCAACCTAAGTGAGCGCAGCTGGCTGTGAGCAAGAAGGAGAGACAGGGACTAACCACCATACTATACAGCCCCTGCTGGTTATGGCTTGCAAGATTCTGAGCCCGCGATGGACTGATTTTCAATTGTTTTCCAAGAGGAACCAGAAATCCATATTTTTGTGTGAGACCTTCTGATCTTTAAATAAATACTGGCAACTAATTTAAATCAAATTATGAAGCTCTGTGACTGGTACATGTAAAGTAACCTGCCAGCTGGATCTTCTTCCCATCCCACCATACAATTTGGGATTTCCAAGTTTCTGCAGTTTCATCTAGCATTTCCAGCAAGACATTACCTCCCCTTGCACGGTCAGATGGGCTGGGGGACAGCCATCCCATCACCAGAAGCCAATCTCAGACAAGTGAGAATGGAGAGCCACTAGGAATGGTGGTCAGTGGTAGGAAGTTCACTGTGGCATATAGAGGGTTCCCAAGAGGGCCTGGGATGGCAGGCAACAGCACACTCTATCATCCAGAGCAGCATTCCAGCTCTGCCCAGAGAGGAAGAGGAGGATGAAAATACTTGCTGCAGTCTTTCTATCCAGTCATCAGTCGGGGTGACCCATCTGTGAATCGGGCATCGGGTCCTAAGTCTGGGAAAAACACTGAATTTGCCCAAATGATCTCTGTCAACCTAATTGACACATTCATCCTTCTTCTAAGAGCTTGACAACCTGCTTAAATTTGGGGGGAAAATCTTCCCACACATCTTTAAGTAAAGGCAGATTCTCCCTGTTTAACAAGCAGGGAAACTGAGGCATGCTGAAAGGACATGACTGGAAGAAAGTTCTGTTGCAGTCAGTGGGCCACTTGCGAGGAAGGACTGAGACTCGGTATGTGTTTTTACCAAAAGCCTGGTGACTAGCACAGTGAGGTACACAGAGAAAACTCTTAGTGAGTGCTTTTGTTTATGTTGAATTGACGCAGTCTTCTGATCCCAAACCAGAGGAGGCAGCGCAATCCAGGGACCACAACCAGGAAAGACATGCATTTCACACAAACTTGAGTGCTAGTCTTGGACTTGCCCTTGATAACTGACCTTGTTCTTTTTGACCACAGCATCTCCAGCTGTTAGTTAATTTAAAACTCAATGACAGAGTCATGCTTGAGTGTGCTTTGTGTCGAAGAGCTGATGCAGTGGTGGGAACACTCCGGAAGCAGGCCGCCCCAAGGGTCACCTCTCCATCTGCTCTCTCTACAGGTTCCGCCTGGGCTTCAAGCATGCCTTCCGGTGCTGCCCTTTCATCAGCACTGGTGACTATGAAGGCCTTGAAATGAAATCCACCCGGTATCTCCAGACCCAGGGCAGTGTGTACAAAGTCAGCCGCCTGGAGACCACCATCTCCACAGTGGTGGGGGCCCATGAGGAGGACCCTGAGGAAGGCCCCAAGGCCACACCTTCATCCCTGGACCTGACCTCCAATGGCTTCTCTAGCAGCAACTCCAAGACCATGACAGAGAGCTCCAGCTTCTACTCTAACATGCTGTCCTAGGGCAGCGGGCCCTCAGCAATTGTGCCCTTGGTCACCTCTGTCCTGCTTCATTCATGCATGGGTACTTCCTTGATTTGGAAACCACCAGAAACACTCTAACATTGGAGCTTTGGGAAGGTTCAGAATGGTTTAGAAAAAGCATTCCATCCTAAAGTTTGTCTGGATTCATCCATGGCATCGCCATCCCCCATGCTGTGTGACCTAAGGCAAATAATAGAACTTCTTGAAATCCGTAAAAAAAAAGCTTGAATTAGATTTTCTCTGTGATTCAATCCATGATTCTCGAAGTGACTTGGACAGCATGTGGGTGCTCATTTAAGGATGAATTCTGCAGCACAGTAACAGATCCAACAGCTCTGTTTGCCTGGAGCCTTTGTCTTATTCAGTAAAGTCATTCTCAGCCATCCTCAGATTAGCTTCCTTCAGCTGGTGGTTCACATCACTGCAGCCTTCACTTGACAGGGTGAACAAAAGAATGTGCCATATAAAATCTGCATGGAAGAGCTAACCTCATCTGTTAAGCACCCATGAAAAAAAGACACGTCTGCCCTATTCGATATCTCAGGATTTCATTCAGTTCATTTAGACATGGTGGGATTGAGAGCCTCAGGCTCTCCTGCATTATGTCCGCAGTCGTCACCCTGAGAAATCAATACAGACAGAATGTGACCACTGATGCCAGCTAATGTACATTCTGACCAAGGGTCAGGAGGCGCTTGCCAGGCTTACTCTCTCTGATCCTCTGTCCTCATGCATAAAGCAGTGGGGCTGAACTAAATCATCTAAGTGTCCCCTAGAATCTCAATGCTTTGTGGCTCAGTGGTCCTATACATTTTTCTTTGTTTGTTGGTTTCATCAAAAAATATTAGTCATAAAGTAGGAGCAGTGACACCCATTTCCTGGAGATACAGCAACTGCTAAAACATGTAAATACCCATCTCAGACATTCCCCCATTTATCCTAAAACCCTGAGTACATTCCTCCTCCCAAAAGATCTTGGCCTTTGGCAAAGCAGAGGACTTCATGACAAGAAGGCCTGCATCTCTCCAGCAGGCTTGTGCGGTGAACAGCTTGAGAATACCACTGAGGAACACCAGCATTCAGGCTTCCTTCTCTGACCTTTTAGTATCTTAGGACAGAGGCACTAACCCACATTCTTATCTTTGTGCTAGCATAAGGCATGTGCTCAGAAGCCTGTAGAGTGAGACTGCTACATCCTACAACTGGACTTTTGGGACGAGACGCCTTGCATCTTCCCTCAGTCTTTGAGTATCCTCTTCCTGTCCCTTAGCTTTGCTGGTCTCCTGTTTATAAGGGGTAGAGTGACTAAAGGATAGTTAGTCTGCCAAGAACATGAGCTGAAGACTTCCTGTCCCAATACAGCTTTGGAGTCTCCAATCACACGCCTAGGGGAAAGTATATAAAAATAGTATATGCCAGAAAAGAACTTGAGGACCATTTTCTGCAAAGCAGTATGAGATGTATCAAATACATTAAAGAAAGCCAGACTGATGAAGGTCTATGAGAGGGAAGCTAAATTTAGGGGCAATAAAATTCCATACCCAAAGCGTTAGTCACAGTTCCAATAGAGAATTTTGCCATATGTGGATATTGACAACTGACATGATCCTGAGAAATATCCAAAAAGAAAGTATACAGAAGTGGGGACATCCCATCTACAAAGAGGAAGGTTAGAGTTGAATTCAACAAGGATTCATTAAGCACCTGCTCCAGACTCAGGTCTGAGCCAGGGACACACAACTCCTGCGAGTGTGGACAAGCTCACTGGACCTACCACTCCTAACTTACTGGTCCCATTGAATCCGGCTGCCTAGCAGGGATGAAGGCATCTAAGAAGTGGATTTTTCCCAGGGTAATGAAGCCAAAGATTGGGATGTTCTAAGAGTCTGCACTGAGAATTCTCTGAGACATTCCAAAAGGAGCCACCAGTCAGTCCAGTGGACTAAAGGGATATGGCTGAACAGTATCATCTCTGTGCATAGTAACAGTGAGTGTGGGATAGTTCTGGACAGCTTTGAATGCAACAGAACCTCAGAGAGTGCCAGCAAGCCTTCTATTGCCCAGTCTCCAACATCCATTTAATTTAGAAAAACGTTGTCAGGTCTCCGTGTGTGAGGAACACCATGATTTGCACTGTGCATGGATCTCATTCTTAGTATAGAGGTGTGTTGCCTGTATTTATCTCCTCAGTGTGTTTCATCGGTGTACTGTCCAATAGTAATAGAATAGTGAACATCGTGGGGCCATCTTTGTTCTATTACTTCCAAAATGTGGAATCCAGTTGTTATCAATGTGTTGTGTTGTGGCAATCTCTCCATCATTGTTCTTTCCTGGGAAGGAGCTCTGATTTGTATCATGTACTCACAGTAATTCAGAAGCGTTGAGGGGATTTCATAGGAGGAACTAGAGAACAAGAGCCCTGGTCCTCCTCAACTTCTACCAGAATGCTAAGACATAGGACTTAGCAGAATCCTGGAAAAAGGAGACTCAGGAGCTGACTTCACTGGCCTGATTTTAGGGGAGAAATGTGGAGCGGGCCATTCCTGAGGCCTCCATGTTCTTTAGTCTGAGATCCTGGAAAGAATCTCTATACAGAAATAAAGTATGTTTTTCACCATCTCATGCCTTTGTCTCCTCTCTAGGGGACAGAAACTCTATAGAAGGCTGGATAGGATGACGTTGGGAACCCGCATCATTTGTATAGCTAGAAGGATTAAACTGGGTGAAGCTTCCAGGAAATACCAAATTCTGTGACCAAATGGACTCGGGGAAGTGTTTCCAGGTTGAGATCTGGGAAGCTGAGATGGGATTGTGTGAAGTGACCAGCAGTGTCACTTGTGAATAGAGCTGTTTTGGTTCAGGCTGTCCAAGAAGCAGACACCAAGGCAGAATCAGAAGTGCACGAGATTTCCTGGATCTGGGTAAGGGGTTAACACCTAGAAAGGATACAGGGACCAAAGGAAAAGCCCCACACTGCACAGCAGCTCCTTGGTGGACCCAACAGCACTCAGAGACAACCCAGAGAAACTGACCAAGCCTGGCATTTCACCACAGCTGGCTGCTGAGCAGAGCTCTCTGGGGACAATGGTTTGCCCTTGAACTCTGTGGTGAAGCCTAAAGCACTATAGCTGGAAGCTATCAGATGATCACAGTCCTCACTACCCATTTTCTCACCAGAGCTTTTGTTCAGTCCTCTGTGTTCAAATACACATGGGGAAGCCCTAGCAGGTTGGAAACATCAATAGCAATCAGGTGAGCCCAGCAACCTTACCCCATTCTTGGTTCAGCTGCAACATCTGTGTCACCTGCACACCCTGGGGCACCTCACCCCTCAGGCAGCACCAGCAAGAGAGCAATGAGCAGCTTCTAACAGAATTTTAGTGATAAAGATTGTAAAGGCATTGGGAGAGGGAATTTAAGGAAAGCATAGACAGCTATTCACAATAGTATTGGAAACTAATAAAGATGTTTCTATTTCAATTAAGGCATCTTACATGGGGGTCCTTGGATAAATTTAAAGTCTACAAGTCACCTTCAAGATCCCCACAAATTATATGTAAACACATGTGTGATAAATGGTGCAATTAAACCTGAATCCTAATCTCCTCCAAACAAATCATTAACTCTCTTTTCTTCAGAAAGAGGAGACATTAAGTTGCTTAGGAGAGGGACAAGGAGGCTTGAGACCTTGCATGCACAATAAGAAGCAGATAAGTCCAGGAAGAACCAGACTGGCTGCTGGGAAGCAGAAAACAGCCTTGGAATAAAATTATAATTCAAATCAGGTACTCAGATGAGTTAAAGCTGTAGAATGCCATTAAAGATATTTGTGGAAGTAAAAACACCAAATTCATGATGGAGTATGCTCTCGCCTCTCCATGGAAGGATGGGTATTTGTTAGCAAGGAAAGGAAAGATTACAACTGAGTTATAGGTCAACAAATAATAAAAGATGTGGAGTATAGACACTGTGGAAACATAAAGAGGTTTGCATTTGTTCCTGGCCACATGTGATCTACTTGTAACTGAAGGTGCCTAAAGCCACCTGGCTTTGGTAATACTCTTCCCTTGTTGCCTCAAACCCCTTTCATAAATAGAGTGTACATATGTGAGCGACCTCAACTCTGGAATCCAAGAACAGTATTTCAAGTCATGACCTCAAGCAGAGGTTGGGGAGGGGGAGATGCACAGACAATATTCCTCTCCTTCACCCTCAAACACGAAGGGAGCATCTAATTATAGATCTTGCTTCCCCAACCCCCAAAGCAATGCTCTGAGACAACATCATTTATTTCTGCCCAGTTAAGGAAAACAGAAGGAAGAGGAAAGAGGCTATGATACATCGTATCTCTCAACATAAAGGGGTTGTGAACTTTGCAATTGGCTGGCAGCCCTCTCTCCCTGTCACTATCCGCGATATGTTAGGGGTGTGTATTCTGCTAGCTCTGTGGATTTTCATTCAGACAGATTCTGGTCTCGGTTTTCTGCACTGTGTGCATGTGTCTCCTGCCTTATTTTCATATCCCATTCCCATTTTTTTTTTCACTCTTTAATCCAGTCTTGCATCTATCCCTGGAAGCCCTCGCCTCCTGACACGTACCCTGCTGAAATCTCTACATTTTGCCTTCCAGATGCACTAATCAACAGATGGCTTGGTACGTGCTATGGACTGTATGTTTATGTCCTATCTACTGCACATGCTGAAACTCTAACCCAACCATCAATGTAATGGTATTAGAATACAGGGCTTGAAGAGGTGATTTGGCCATGACAGAGGAGTACTCATGATGGTATTAGAGTCCTCATAAGAAGCATGAGAGAGCTTGCTTCTCTCTCCACAAGGTAAGAAGACTGCCAAATTCAGCCCTGGAAGAGGACCCTGATAGAAACTGATAGTGCTATCACCATTGTCTTGGACTTCCAGCCTCCAGAACTATGAAATTCTATTGTTTAGTCCACCTAGTTTGTGGCACTCTCTTATAGCAGCCAAACTAAGACATCATGGTAATGAGAACTCATCCCTATCCCTATTGACAAATTTCCATCCTCAGCTATCACCATGGTGGGACAGTCCTTGCCCTCTCCTCTGCGTTTCTCTCATACTTAGGACTTCTTTGGCACTGCACGTTCATATTGTCCAGATTGCATCTGTCTACTAAGTAGGGTGGGAGAAAGGACACAGAGTAAGATATCCCCAAGGTCTTTGTTTGATAGAGGAAAAGGCATGTAAGTGAAAGGAGAGCACATTTTAACATGCTCCAGAAAAGTGTGACCCCCCCAAAAGTGGAAAAATGGCACTGCTGCCTTCCCTCTCCCCATCTCAAATGTTACAATAATAAAGACAATGGCAATGACAGTGACACTATTATGTTCAAGATCTCTGGTGCCAAGCACTTTGCATACATTGTCAAGTTCAATCGTCATATCCCATGAAGTCAGCATCATTATTTTTCTGAATTTAATGAGATGAGGCAGGCATAGTTGAAGATACTTGCCTGAAATCCCATTACCAGAACTGAATCTCAGTAATATCAACTTTCAAAGCCCAATGTCATAAGCAAGATCCTCTCCTGTCTGCTTTATTCATCATATTCCTGGACCTCTAAACTTCTCCTACAGGTGCCAGAGTCCAAGCTGGTACGGCCTCCCCAAACGCATTGCCAGATGTGTTCACAAGGTAGTGTTTCCGCGATTAGCAAATCTCTGTGCCTCCATTAGATCAGAAACATCTCAAAGGGTAAATTGTCCTCCTGCTCTCTGTAGTCATTCCCACAATGACGATGCGCAGGCAGCTTCTAACTGTGATCTGAAGAGACGCTGTGTCGCTTCCTCTGAGCAGAGGAGTGCTAAGAGACCGAAAACTATACCCAGAGGTAGAATGTAAGATTCAATACATGTTAACAGAGAAAATTAAGGGTAAGCAAGACTCACTAACAGGAAAGGATAGGATCCAGGGAAAACAGGCTGGACAGATCACTAGCAAGGTCTGGCATCAGAGGCCCAGACAAAAATCCATCAGGAGGTCCAGCGGTGGCTAGACAGACAGAACACTGCCGGAAGGTACTCATAATGTCCAGTGGCGGGCAGCTAGACTACAGCACTCCACGGTGTTTGCTCCATGCCCAGTTACCACAAGGAAGGGGGTTCATAGAGTAAAACTCCATAGGCTTTGGCACCATTAGCTTGCTTTTTTCCATTATATGACTAGCATTTCAAAGAACAGCTAACTCAGCATATGAGCAGGAAGGCAGTTTCTACAAACAACACTAATTACCCAGTTCCCACTGTCCTTCAGAGCTCACGTGGACAGTCCACTCCCTGGCCACTTACCATGTCCCTTTGCCTTGGAGAATACAAAGAGGCATTTCAGGGACAGAGTGCTAAGTGCCCTACTTTTTCTCAGGGATGATACATGTTGTCAGGGATTTCCAACTGAAGTTAATCTTGGCACATTTAGTCTTTGGTGCCTAAAATTCACTAAATATGCATTTCTTTGGAGGATAAAATCTTCTTTTAGAAAGACAAATGTCACTGGAAAGGACAATGACTTGTGTTTACAACTAACACCTCTGGGATCCACCTTTAAGATCGGACTCACCTAAGTACTGTATTAGCGGCAAAGGGAAAGAGAGACAGGACCATCCATGAAAATAGCACACAAAGGGAATGTGTCTTGGGGCCCAGGTTGCATCAAAACATCACCCAAAAGATTGCTTACAGGACTACTGCATCAGAGAGGTAAGTGAGCTCAGAACTCAAGCAAAGGAATGGGGACATTGAAAACAAGAGGGACCAAGTCAATGGTTTTCAAACCCTACTGGGCATAGTTCACTTAGGGGCCTTTGCCAACATCTAGATTCCCAGCTTCATCCCCAGGGAGCCTGCCAGAGATTATAGCACAGGTGGCCGATGGTACTGCTAGACAAGCAAGACTGAAACAGGAAATAAATTGAAAAGTTGATGAGAGGGTTTTGACAGAAGGATGAATTATAAGCGGGTGAATGGAGGGGGTACCTAGCACCAGAGGTTTGCCTCTCCTTGTTGAGACAGAACCTCAAAGGCCTGGGCATGTGGATTTGGTTATGAGCAAAGCTGCAGGTTCAGCATCATGAAAGGAGAGAGGGACAATTGGAGGGGATGTAGGGAGATGGGGTCATTCAACCTACTTCACTTCCCTCTGTCTAGGCCCAGTGTTTTCTTGCAACATTTCAACATTTTTCCTCTTACACAAAGAAGCTCACTACCCCCCACCTACTCTCTGCCCCAGTTTTTGTCTTCCTTCAGGAAAGTTTGCAAAGTCAGAACTAAATTGCAAAATTTTCACTTTCCAGATTCCCTGAAGTATGATGTAGCTGCTGACTCTTGGAAGCCCCAATTTTAAAACTGTGTCCAACTCAAGATGCAGTTGTTAGCTGTTCCTGAATTCTAAAACAGTTCTCAGAGTATTTTATAGGATGGCACTTTATTTTTATACAATTCTAATGCTCAACCAAATTTTATAACTACTTCAATTATTTACATCTTTTCCCTCATGTTCAACTTAGATACATATCCAAACAAGTAAAGAAGTCTATATACTGAGCAATGTTGCTTTTGTGAACAGTGAGAGTGAGGGGAAAGAAGGTTGGCATATAACTAAAACACAAGCAGTAGGATATGTTTCTTTTTACAACAAGTAAAGTAAGAAGACTATAAGCCACAACTCTCCCTCATTTTATCTCTTTAGATAGCAGTATAGGGTTCCATGAAACATCACAATGACAGGGACAGCATCTGAAATGTGGCTAAGAACTGGGATGCAGCATCTCTGGATGCTATTTCTTGGCTACACAATGAGAAATGACTAATTGTGACAGTCCCCAAACACACTCTTTAAACAAACATTTACCAAATCTCTGGAAATGTTTCTTCATAAATGATGACTCGTTTTCTCAGGAGCAGCATGGTATTGGTACTTCAATACTCTAGAAATAATCTTCAATAGCTCGTGTGACAGGAAGAGGGCTCCTAGTTCCTTGCGCGTTTGAATTTTGGCCTGCAGTACTGTGGGCCCCATGCTGGGCCTCAGGGATGCAACAGGAGAGAAAACAGACATGGTCCCTGCTAGCAAGCAGCTCTCCAGCTGATGAAAAGATATGCTAGCCAAATAATTCCATGAATGAGAGCATAACTAAAACCTGAACTAAAGATGCCCTTAAGGGAGCAAATAACAAAGGAACTGGACCTAGGATTTGTGGCCAAGGAAGTTTTCCCTAAGAAAGTGAGACCCCGAGGAAGAGTGAGAAGGGAGGGAAGAACATTTGAAGCATAAGGAATGGTGTGGACACAGGTCTGTGATGAGAGGGAAAGTGGCAAACTCAAGCTCCTGAAGAGGGAGGCAGGAGTGGGGGGAATGAGGCTGAAAAAGAGGGTAAGGGAGGAAGTTGGAATCCTTTGCAAGCATGACAAGAATATTGGTCTTAGAGGAAAGAAAGTCACCAAATGATTCAGGAGGCAGCAGGATCAGTCTGCTTTTGGAAAAGATAATTCCAGCTTCAGAGAGACCAGTTAGCAGGTGATTGCTCTGATCTGAGTAAGAGGAGATGGAGTCTTGGACTTTTTTAGTGGGTTTTACCAGGGAAAGAAATGGATGGATCTTAGACATGTTCAGAAACTATTTTAAAAATATTTAGTTGGTGATGGATTGCACTGGTTTGGCGATAAGGGAGATTTCACAGGTAAATTTGGCATTTCTCACATAGCTTTTTGAATGATGTTACCATTTATTGAAACCAGGCACACTGGAATAATAAGCATGGGGAGGGGTAGAGGAGAAATATTATGAGTTTGATCTTAAACATAATGAATGTGAGGTAACTCCAAGACATCAGAAGAGAAACCAAAGAAGCAGTTGTATATGCAGCTCTGGAGCTCAGGGAGGAATCTGGGCTTAGGATATCAATTTGCAAGTCAGTTATAGTTGATGGTTGATGCTCTGGGCATGAATAAGCATATCAAGTATATAGTAGTATTGGGTAATCAATTACAACTTTTAATAGCTGGGCAGAAGAAAGGTCAGATTGTGCCTAGAGAGACAGGAAGAAAACCAGGGAAAGCCAATAAAAGAGAATGTTTCCAGGAAAGAATTATGTGATGTTGAGTACTGAGAATTAGTAGAGAAAGCAGGGAAATAGAAAGTGGCCAGTAGGTTTAGTGATGAAAAGATCAGTGGTAGCCTTAACAAGAACTGTTTGAATGAAGTATGAGATAGAAGCACATCACAGTGAGCTTAGAAATGAATGCCTGATGAAGAAATAGAAACCCAAACCTACAGCCTCCCTAGTTTAGAAGGAGAGAACAGAAAAGGTAGCAGCTAGAGGGAGGTATTCTTACTTTGTATTTGTTGTTCAATACAAGAGACCTGAACATACTTCTATGCCTACAGGAATGATTATTTTGAGAAGGACAGCTGAATATACAGCAGGGAAAACAGAATCAATAGTAAACAATTCCTGAGGAAGCAGGGCATTAGTATGCTGAGCACAGCTGGAAGATGGAAGACAAAGGGTCAAGGTAGGTTAGGAGATTTGATAGCAGGATATCAGAGAAATTCCCCTAGCTGATGGTTTCAATTTCCCCTGAGAAGGAGAAAATGAGGTCATCTACTGTGAGTGCAACAGGAAGTTAGAGAACAGAGCTCTAAGCACAGAGAAGAGTTTAATCATGGCAGGTTCTCCAGAAATTGTGATTCAGTAGTTCTGGAGTGGTGAGTACAAATCTACATTATAAAAAGCAACACTGTGATTCAGATACAGGGACCAGGCTTTGAAAAACACTGGCCAAGTTTCAAGACGTTCTTTTTTATGTCTCCTTGTGAAGCTCACAATCAAGAATGGAAGAAATAAATGTTTTCCGAGGAGATTGTATGGGTGTGTATGTTGGTATATATGATTCTATGTCACCACACAGCCCCATTTCCTAAGGGGCCATTTGACCAAGGTAGCTCTGAAACCATTCTTGACCTTGTGGGAAATTTAATACAATTTTTTTCTTTTTTTCTTTTTCTTTTTTCTTTCTTTCTTTTTTTTTTTTTTTTTTTTTTTTTTGTCTTTTGAGACAGTTTCACTATGCAGTTCAAGCTGGCCTTGAATTCACTTTGTAGCGCAGGCTGGTCTTGAACTAGCAGTAATCCTCCTGCCTCAGCCTCCCAAGTTCTGGGATTACCACCATACATGGCAATATATTTTTTCAATCTTAAACATGGCTTTATTTAAAATACTGCATTTTTTCACTTACAATAAAGTGCTTAAAAAGTACAATGGTATTTTCTATCTTTGTGCACATGTTCCATATTCAAGGATTGAGAATGTCCAGTAATTTACTGTCGTAGTTCAACTTAAAATCTTCCATAGAATTTGCTACAAATTTGGATCTTTAGATGGTTTACTGTGGAGAATAATTGTACAGGTATACTTGAGTTGGCTTAATCAACATTTTTAATGGTAGTTTCTCAGCAAGAAGGAGCTCCCCAACAGAAACCCCCAGAAACCTCCTGGAATGCCTCCTGCACACTATTCCCACTGGGCAATGATGGTATCACAGACTTTCTCCAGCTCTTTCTGCTGATGTTCAAATTCCTCCTTCTCTGAAGTCTGATTCTTGGCCAGTCCATTGCTGATTTCACTATACTTGTCAAGAATCTTCTTATCTTCATCATTGATCTTGCCTTGAAGTTCCTCATCACTACCAGCTGCTTTCATCTTGAATGCACAGAATCCCAGCAAATTCATGGATGACCCTAGTCCCTCTGCTTCTCATCTTTGGCTTTCTACTTCTGAGTTCCTGGTCCATATGTTAATGTTTTGTCCTTAGCAATAGTAATCTTGTTCTCTTTTCCAAATACTCTTATCCATAGCAAAAGAGATTGAGGATGCCATTGGCATTAATATCAAAAGTGATTTTGATCTGACACCAGGGATGCAGAAGTCATGCCCATGAGTTAAAATTGGCTAAGCAAGTTGTTTCCTTTCATCCTGGCACATTCACCTTCATATATCTGAGTGAGCACATCAGACTGGTTGTTGGGGTAGTTAGTGAAGGTCAATGTCAGCTCAGTAGCATCGCGCTTGATAAGGACAGTCCTGAATCCACCAGTGGTTTCAATACCAAGGGAAAGAGGAGTGATATCCAAGAGCAGTGAATCCTGAATATTGCCAGATTTCTCTCTTGATACTGCCTGAACATCTGCACTGTAAGCAACGCCTCATTGGGGCTGCTCTTATTCAACACTTTTCCATAGAAGTCTTACATATACTTCTGAATCTTGGAGTATAGGTAAAACCACCCACCAGGTCTGCGATTGTCAAAGAAAAGTTACTCCACCAGACAAGGAATCCATGATGATCACATACTGGAATAAGAACATTTTAAGGGGATCATACAGGCATTTCTTTAGCAATCCTTGTGATACAAATATACAGCCTAACCCATTATGCGACTAACCAAACAATCTTCAGAAAAAAAATAAAATTAGTACTTTAAAAATCAAAACTAAATGCTATTGAAACCCCCAATGGACACAGGGTCTTGCTAATGATGACCAATACCAAGCCATCCTGAGGTAGAAGATAGCTAAGAAAAAGGATGGAAAGAGAATGGAGGGCTGGTGTGGCTTGGAGCCTGCTTTTGGGACTAGATCTGAGACATAAGATAAAGAAGGAAATGGCTTTTTACTCTTTCCTGATCTCGAGAAAAAAGGGAGGGACCACCTTGAATCTGCTTTCTGAGGCTAGATCCAGCTTCTGAGTTAAACATTAGTCCAGGTTCAGGATGCCCAGTGCTAAACACAATGGAAAAAGGTAACCAGGTGACTTAGCTTACACACAATAAACCTCCTGGCATGTACCTAGTAGTCTTCTGGAACACTTGGCAGGACCCCAACCCTAAGTACCATGTCACTGACTGCAGATTTGACCTCCCTGTGAGCTTCGGACACCACAGCAGATCCTCCAAGGGCCGTAAGAGGTGAAAAACAACAACCTACCCAGGGACTTGGTCAAGCTGCTCACTGGCAGGAGTCATATGTCTGACATGAATCCCGACCCAAACTGCAAGTCTTCAAATGCTTAACACCAAGCTCCTTCATGCTGTGAGCTCTTCTCACCGGTCCACTCGCACTCTGTGCAATGTATCTTGTCTTTTTGAAATAAATCATTGATCCTGCTGCCACTCTTGGGTGTCCTGCTCAATTCTTTGTTTAGGACCTCAAAAACCTGGACGAGACTCCCAACGTACACAACAACCCTACACCCTGATCTTTGCAGCATTATCAAACACTCTGGAGTAGCCAAACCTCTTGGTATAAGGCTGCATTAGGATCCTTAGAAAATTCTGGCATAGTGTTAATGTGAGTATTTTGAGTACCAAATTTTTGTAATCCTTAGTAATTCACTAGTAAGCAACATTTAAAGATCTTTGGAATTACATGTCACTAGAATTTGAAGTTTTAATTAGTTCTCTGTTTATCTGATAGATCTGCATGTCTTACTGGATGACCAAGAACCATACCCAAGATTAGTGATCTAGGAGTTGTAAAATCCTCCATTTTGTCCTTTGTTGCAGTGAAGACGCCAGACACCCTTATATTTGGACTGCATTGGCTGTGGCTCCCATTGGCCACCTTTACTGAGCTGCTCACTTCCTGCTCTTGGATAGAGCTTTTTCAAAAAACAACTAAATAAAATCCACTTCTGCATTTGATATAGTTACTGTGGGTATCGTACTGTTTAATATTGTGCAATTTGTATATGATTTTTATGCAATCATGATGATGATGTTTCTTTGAGTTTACTGTGTACCAAGCACAATTCTAAGGGCTTAGCATGTTTTGCTTCATTTATGTTCATATATCCCTAGGGAGGAAAGTGCTGTTATTACCACAATGTAACACAATACTCCCTAAATAGTTTCTGCATGAGAATTTCTTTTGGAGGCTGCTGCCAGGAAAATTTTTACTCTTTTGGAAAACTGGTAAACTTCTACTTTCCTGACCTTGAGTTGTACAGTGTTGATTGCTTGCCTTTCATCCCTGTGTTCCAGGAATTGCACAATAGAATTTGGGTCTCATGTATGGCTGGTGCCACCTTGGCATTAGTGTACTAGTTCCCACCTGTTTTCATTCTTACTTTCTATTTCCATTTTATCTGCTGTGTTGTCTTTATCATCGTGACTGATTGCCTCAGAACTTTTTAGAAAGAGGAAAATCAGAAATAAATTTAATTAAACACGCAAAAAATATACACTTTGAGTTTATTGTAAGAGTGCCAAGGCTGAGGAATCTGAATGGAGCTTGAGAACAATAGCCCCACTGCTTGGGATGGGTTTGAATACATTCATAAAGCAACATATCTTTTTTTGGAGCTTCCAGGATAAGGTAGCATTTGTATATTTTGAAGAAAACAGAGTTGTTGCATTCAATCTTGAGAGAACCCTTAGATCTAATAAAAAGCTCTAGGTCAGACCATCAGAAGTCTTTAAAGGAAGTAGAAGCATCTTCCTATTATAGAAATCATGCCAGGAAGTAGCTACTTTGTGCATATGCATCTATCGTGTACCTGTTACCATAATGTGTATGTGTTATTCAAAGGAAATATTTTACTTATTAAATAACTTGAATCTAGACATGCACATGTTATGAGGGGTCAAGATGACCAAGAGCTATCCAAATACCACACTCCATTTTCTCTAACAAATGAGTACAGCTGCCCATAAGAGTCAGCATATGAGAAAAAAAATTTTAAATGCTTTCAGAATAAGCAAACATTTGTGTTATCTAAAAAGGATTTTGTATTGTCAGTTTGCCTTGTGCAATAAGTCTAGAAGTGCCTGGTACTTTACCACAGCCGCTATGGTGACCACAGAAATGTGGCCCCTTTTCTCCTTATCCCTTTTGAAATTCCTTGGGAGGTATGCGTTAATGCCTAAAAACAAGTAGCATTTACTATCCAAGTTTCACCAGAAATAAAAATGTAAAAATTCAGAGTAGAGAGAAAGAGAAATAAAAAACCTGCTGCACTTCTTTCTGGGTCTTCTGAGAAAGTTTTCTTAATGGTATGTCTCTGCAGATCTTCTAGAATTCTGGACGATGCCAACTCCACTGTCACGCTAATGGCTCCAACCACTCTCAGTAATGACACTTGCAATCTGAATTTTCCTTGCTCAGAATCTCAAGCTTTATTGGAGTTCCA
Source organism: Erethizon dorsatum (assembly GCA_028451465.1). Taxonomy (NCBI): domain Eukaryota; kingdom Metazoa; phylum Chordata; class Mammalia; order Rodentia; family Erethizontidae; genus Erethizon; species Erethizon dorsatum. Next base: position 23,784,337 of record CM051824.1, read on the forward strand.
AAAGAATTTCCATTCTTCCCTTGAATGTATTTGCTTCGAACAACTAAGGTGGTTTGTGTACTCTGACCCACACCAGCTCCTGGACTCTCTTTATATTCATGTGATCTTATAGCCCCTCCCATCCCAAGGTCTCCCTATTTAGATCCAAAAGAGATTCACCATGAACTTGAAATAACTACCCATTGTTACCCTGTGTCCTTTCCACCTCACAACCCATTCTCATCACAATGGCAAATATAATTCAGGCCATGCTACTATTGCCCTGCTTGAAAGCTCTCGGTGGTTTCCCACTGCACGCAGGATAAAATTAAAACTCTTAGCCACAACATACAAGGTGCTATGGAACCTGGTCTTCTCCTGCTTATGTCCATTTTGGCACTCACCCCCTAACTCCCTTCTCTCTCTCCAACCCCTCCAGCTCCTTCTCTGTACCACATGGGGTGTATTTCCCCATAATGCCACTAGTGTGTGACTGATTCCCTCTCAGCTTCCCTGTCACCTATTCAAGAGGCCGTTATCTTATTTACTTTCCCATTGCTGGGACAAAATACCCAACACCCACAACATAAAGGAGAGGTTTATTGTGCTGGTAATTTTTAGAGGTTTCAGTCCACGGTTGGTTGTCTCCAAGGCAGGAATGGCATGGGGGAAGGGCCTGGGTGGTGCTAATACTGTTCACATCATGGCAGCCAGAAGCAGAGAAAGACAAGAGGAACCAGGGAGGGAGATATGCTTTTCCAAGTCACACCCCTAATGACCTGGCTTTTCAGACCAGGCCCCACCTCCTAACATCACATTCAGCTATAGTGCTCCCATGATGCAATCACCATCCAAAGCCCCATCTCTAAACACATGAGGCCTTGGGGGACATTATAGATCTAAATCATAATATTCCACCCCTGGCCTCCAAAGACTCATGTCCATCTCTTTATGTAAAATGCATTTAGTCCATCTCTAAGAGTTCCCAAAGCTTTAACAGTTCCAGCATTTCTGAAAAGTTCACATCCAACATCTCTTCTGAGACTCAAGACAAATTCTTACCTGTGATCTCCTGTAAAAATCAGAAAGAAAATTAAACACTGCTGTCTTACTTTTCTCTCTTTGCTGAGACAAAATACCCAACCCCCCAAGTTAAAGGAAGAAAGGTTTATTTAGCTTACAGTTTGTGGAGGTTTTAGTCCATAATTGGCTGGCTTCAAGGCACAGTGGCACATGGTAGAGGGGTAACCATTCATGGCAGTGGAAGACAGAAAAAGCAACAAGAACAGAAGGGGGAGACAAGCCTCTTCCTACCCTTTTTATCTTATCCAGACTGCTGGAATTAGCATGGTGCCAATCCAATCAGTGGAGTGATCCAGTAATCAACCACTCTTAATCCCAGCACACGTAATCCTAGCATTGGACCATGAATCAATTTCAAACTCTAGATTCAGCTACCCTTGAAAATGAAGCTTTGGGGGACATCTAGACACAAACCATAACAACTGCCAACATATAAAGGCACACTGTATGTGTCCTAAACAGTCCCATTCCAAAAAGGAAGAATAAGTGGATAGACAGAAATTGGACCAAAGAAAGAACAAAATTCAATGGGACACATATTAAATCCTGTGGCTCCACATCTAGCACCCAAGACAGGTGGTGGCAAGATACGAACTCCAAAAAGCTTAGGCAGCCCCGCCCCTTCAGCATGGCTGGTTGTAACTCTCATGGCCTCTCTTTTGGGGTGGCTTTGCTCACTGCCCTCAGCTTTCCTCGGATGATCCACATTCCTGGCTTCTCCAACTTCCTGGAGTCTCCAGTGAATCTTCTGCTTCACTCTCACAGGTTCATGCATTGCCTAGTCTCCCATGCCTTCTTCTGAAATATGTGTAGAATCCTCCTTGACCCCACAACTCTTGCATTTTGCGTGCCTATAAAACCAACACCGGGCCAGTGAGATGGCTCAGTGGCATAAGCGCCTGCCTGGCAAGTGCGAGGTCCTGAGTTTGACTCCTGGTACCCACATACAAAAAAAGGGCCAGTGATATCGCTCAGTGGTACAGGCGCCTGCTGGCACGTGAGGTCCTGAGTTTGACCCCCAATACCCACAAAAAAAAAAAAAAAAAACCATCACCATGTGGAGGAAAAGCTGTTAACATCATGGCAGCCAGGAAACAAAAAGAGATGGGAGAACCCAGCAAGGGAGGTATACCCTTCAAAGTCATGCCCTCAGTGACCTGCTTTTTCCAACTGGACCCCACTTCCTACCATCACATTCAGCTATAGCACCCCCATGATCCAATCAGCCTCCAAAACCCCATCACTGAATACATGAGGACTTTGGGGTACATTCTAGATTTAAACCATCATAGCCTTCCCAGTAGGAGCTCCACCTGCATTGGCCTTTCCAGTAATAACTATGACAAGAAATTGTCTTACTTTGACTGTCTTCTTTCAATAGGAAAACCCCCCAGTGTATAAACAAGTGTTTTTGCCTATCTTTTTATTTCTATTATCCTCCCAGCTCAAAAAGTCCTGGCCTATAACTGGTGCTCAATAAATATATGGCCAATTGACCATAAGTTAAATACAAAATGCCAGCCCAATGAATGGATTGATTCAGAGGACATTTCATAGTAAGGTGTTACTCAATTTAGTAAGTCACAATCAACAGTGTTAGACTGTGGGGAGCTGCTGAAGCTGGAGATCGATTACATGTGTGGGACTGTGGCAAGGCCAGACCTGAGAACAAAGAGCACCCAAGGCAAGCCATGTGAACAAGCTATTCCAGCTCCGAGAACACCCAAGTAAACAGGTTGCTAGGCAGAGGGGTGTCACGTGACATCAACCTGCTGAGGGTATAAATAAATATGCTGCAGTCATTGAGCATTCCTTTCCTCCCATCCGGAGAGAGGGCTCCACCTGACCTCAGCTTTCTGTATTCTGACTCTTATCTTTATGTCTCCATCCTCCCACCATCCTTCCCCCAGGAACTTCAAGAGCTCCACACGACGTGGCATTAGACAAGGCAGAAAGGCTTTTATTAGTGTGAATAAATGAAAGGCAGGTTATAGCCTATCTGAGTCTATAATTTGTGAAAAAGCTAGGGTTCTTTTTTTTTGTGGGTATGGGGGGGTCGACCTCAGGACTTCACGTGCCAGCAGGCACCTGTGCCACTGAGCGATATCACCGGCCCTTTTTTCATATGTGGGTACCGGGAGTCAAACTCAGGACCTCGTGCTTGCCAGGCAGGTGCTTATGCTGCTGAGCTATCTCACTGGCCCAAAGCTAGGGTTCTAAATGCAGATCTTGTAAAGTATAATCCATCAACAAGTGATAATGGTAAAACATTTCATGCCAGTAAGGGTTGGTTCCACAATTTTAAAGTGAGAACTGGGGTTCATAGTGTAACTAGGCATGGTGAACCAGTCAGTGCTGATAAAAGGGCTGCTGAAAATTACATGCACCATTTTGAAATGACGACACAGAGAAATGGCTTTCACTATCATCAAGTTTTCAACTTTGATAAAATTGGCCTTTTCTGGAAGAAAATGCCCAGGAGAACATACATTACCCAGGAAGAGAAGAAAATGCCAGGCCACAAGCCTATGAAGGATAGGCTAACCTTATTGCCATATGCCAGTGCAAGTGGTGATCTCAAGATAACCTCTCTTGGTTTATCACTCTGAGACCCCTAGAGTATTTGGAAAACATAAAGTCCTGAAGAATTGGCTAGGGGTCATGTGGAGATCTAACAGAAAAGCCTGGGTAACAAGAGTACTTTTTCTTGAGTGGATGAGGGAGGCTTTCTGTCCTACTGTTAAGAAATATCTAGAGGACAAAGGTTTCCCACTCAAGGCTCTGCTTATCATGGACGATGCACCTGCTCACCCACAAGATTTGGAAGAGTTGGCTGAAGAATTCTCATGGTTCTCAGCCAAGTTTCTCCCACCTAACACAACTCCTCTACTGCAGCCTATAAACCAGCAGGTTATAGCTAACTTTTAGAAGCTATACACCAAGGAACTGTTCCTGGAGTGCTTCCAGATGGTCTCAGGTACAGATTTAACCTAAAGAGCTCTGGAAGGAACATTACAACATCCTTTCCTGTGCCAGCTTAATTGAGAAATCCTGGGCCAACATCTCTCTAAGGACAAGGAGAGACTTGTAGTTGCCTGGAAGAAAGTGTGACCTAAAATTATACAGGAGAGAGACTTTGAAGGCTGTGTAGAGGAGCCTGAGCCTTCAACTGACCGCGTGGTTGATGACATTGTCACTATAGCAGAGTCCATAGGCTTGCGGGAAGACAGTGGTGATGTTGAGGAACTGGTGGGGGAACACTCAGAGGAACTGTCTACAGGGGAACTTCAGCTACTTCTGGCTGAGCAACAGAGAATGACAACTAAGGAGCTTTCTGAAGAGGAGGGGCATATCAACAATCAGTGCAGCAAAGTTCTTCTGAAATAAAGGAAATCCTGAAAAAATGGACAGAGCTGCAAAGACGTGTAGAGAAGACCCACCCACACAGAGAAAAAGCCAATCATTGTGTTCACTTGCTTAATAACAATGTCATGTCACACTACAAAACAGTGTTAAAGAAAAGACAGAAACAGACAACCTTAGACCAGTTTGTGGTTGTACCGGGAATTGAACTCACAACCTCACACTTTCCAGACAGGCGCTATGCTGCTGAGCTATATCCCTGGCCTGAACAGGTTAGGACCTAGTGAGCCAGAATCAGGTCCTAGTGAGCTTCAGACTCTCCCAAGGAGAGAAAGGACACCAGAGAGCCAGATTCCTGATGTTCTTATGGAAGGGGACTCTCCTTCCAAACAGTAACCAACTTCCATTTCATCCTCTCTTCCTGCAAGCCAAAGATGTCAACTTGAATGGTGAGTACAGTATGAAATTATTGTTTCTAGTAAACTACACACATTTTATAACTTTTTGTTGAATCCGCTAGGAAAATTATTGGTGTTTCTGTAATTATGCACATTATGCAACCTTTTTTATTATGGAAAGGCTCATTAAGGGGTGCTTTGGGAGTTTTGGAACACATTATGTGTATTTCCATTATTTCTTATGGAAAAAATAGTTTTGACTTACAACCAGCTTGAGTTACAACCAGTCCTCATGAACAAATGGAGTTTGTAAGTCAAGGGTCCACTGTACTTCCATGACAAAGAACACCTGAGGACATTTGTGATCACCAAACCAGCACTCCAAAATGTTCTGAAGGACATTCTAGAAAGATATTACAAGGACTACAACTCCATGAACCCCAACAGAGAATCCACCAGGCAAGGCAAGCAATTAAACAGAGGGGGGTAAAGGGAACCAACAACAGGAAAATAACATGACAAGGATAAATCAATACATATCAATTATAACCATCAATGTTAATGGTCTCAATTCACCAATCAAAAGAAACAGACTGGCAGAATGGATCAAGAAGTATAGCTAGAGCTGCGGGCTAAGGAGACAGATCTATTCGCACAGTAGACATCCAGCCAGTGGAGCCTTGCGTGCCAAGAGCCCAGCAGAACCTTAGAACCTAAGTTTTTCATGAACAAAGCATTGGACTAGGAGTCAAGAGTAACTAACTCTTCACTAGTTTGGTATTGTGCAAGTCATCCTACCTCCCTGGATCTCAGTTGCCTCAGCTGTAAAAAAGAAGATAAAAATTCTTTACCTGTCTGAAGATGAGGTGGAGGACCATTCTACTATGGTATTGTTTTCTCTTGGTCACATGGCTACTTGCTGCTCTTCAAGCTGTGCCTATAGACATTGACAAGACAAAAGTACAAGATACCGAACCTGTGGAAAGTGCAAAGATAGAACCACCACCAGGACAATAAAATAAAAAGGTGGGCCACAGCGTGGACATGGCGAGAACCTCTAAGCCATATAGGAAATCTACCTTTGCATTACAATAAAAGATGATATTGGCTCTGATAGAAAACTCTTTAAGAAGTACAGCTTTTTCAACTGGACTGTTGAAACTAACAAGGATACTGGACTTTATTATGATGAATATCTCAAGCAAGTTATTGATGTGCTGGAAACAGATAAACATTTCAGAGAAAAGCTTCAGAAAGCAGACATAGAGGAAATAAAGTTAATTTCTGTTCCTTTTGAAGGGGAGAAAAGAAACCAAACCAAAGTCAAATAGTAATACAATGAAAAAGGAACACAGATAAAATAGACAATAAAACTCAAACTAACAGCATCATCACAAATAGCCAAGCAAATACTCTTGTCTCAAGAATAAATGTAAAATTCATTAAAAAAGAAAAGTATATACACACATAAGTCTCTATAGATATATATGCATGTAAATTATTTAAATACATACATATTCTTCCCTACCTTTATATTTAAATAGCTAGATAGTACGTATAATTTTTACATAACGGAAATGGACTACCTAAACTTTTTATCATTTAGTCCTTTCATTTAACAATATGTCTCAAAGATTTCTTTAAATCAGTACACAAGAAACTATCCCTTTTAATTGCTGTGTAACATTGAGGGTTCATAAATTACTTAATCATTCCCTTGTGTAAAACTACGTAGATTGTTTCTTTGTGCACATGTGTGATCATTTCTCTAGGACAGACACCTAAAAGTTGAATTGCTGGACTAAAAATTATGCATACTTTAAATCTCTGTAGAAATTGTTGTTTCATTTGTCCCAGAAAGTATATTCTATTTATTCTTCCACCAATACAGAAGTGTCTATTACTTTCTTAATAGTTTATGAATATCTTATTTCTTTCATAGACTCTTATGAACAAAGGACATTATCAAAATTCTTTAAAATATTTTCCTTTAAGTAGTTTGTTTTTTACTTGGCTGGTCACTGTATCCAGATAGTCAAATATTATCTATATCTATATCTATATATATTGTTATGAAGATATTTTTAAGTAAGATTAATATTTAAATCAGCAGACTTCAAAATAAAGCAAATGTGGGTGATCCATAATGTGAGCAGATCATATGAGAAAAAGACTGAGGTTCCCCAAAGAGAATTCAGGGGCCGGTGATATGGCTCAGCGGCACAAGCGCCTGCTGGCAAGCGCGAGGTCCTGAGTTTGACTCCCAGTACCCACATAAAAAAAAAAAAAGGGAATTTGGCCTCCAAATTGCTTTGAATCTAAGCTGCAGCATTAACTCCTTTTTGAATTTCCAACATGCTTGCCCTGTAGACTTGCCAGCCTCCACACAATTGTGTAACTAATTATTTTAAATAGAAACACACACACACACCCTATTACCTCTGCTTCTCTGGAGAATCCTGACTAACACACTTACTTGGTAAGAAATTATATCTCAACTTACTTTCAATTTGCAATTTTCTGATTAATAGTGAAATTCAACATTTATATTTTTTGTTGTTGCTGTTCTGCCATTTGTTATTCTTTCTGTGATTTTTGTTAATAATCTTTACCCATTTTCTACTGAGTATTTTGATTTTTTTTTTGCAAGGTTTCTTTCCATATTTGCGTTTGGCTATTTCTCTTGTAAATTGCACATATTCCACATGATCTGGCCTCCGTCATTAATGTAGTGCACTTACAGCCTCTCAGCAGATACCGCCCCCAGAAATCTGTAGGAAAGATGCTTCTTACCTCTCTACCCACCCACATCAGAGCTCCTGGGACAGTGATGGCAAACCTTTTAGAGCTTTCAATAATAGTGAACAGCTCACTGCGGCACGTGTACATAGGTTCACCGCCACCGCCCTAGGATCTGCAGTTTTCCTTACACTAGTTTCTCCATCATTCAATCAGATCTGTTTTCTATCTTTTGGAAACCCTCAAAACTGCAAATTTATAGTGCTTTTGTAAATGCATTTTTTCTGATACCTTTTCTGCCATTTTGACAGGATTTAGGGAGTGTAGGGAGGTAAATGTGGGAAACCAGCTAACCACATTGAACACAAAACTGAAGAAATCACCTAATAATTAAAGGAAGGTAAAACTTTTCAAAGTCTCCAGAATCTAGCAGTCATATTTTTTAAAACTATTCAAATGTAGTTATAGAAACTAAAACCATACAATTATACCAAACCTGACCATGAAGAACAAATAGAACAGTATCACACTCTTTTTTTTTTTTTAATGTGCTAGCAAGTTCCTAGTGAGTGGGATGCTGTACAAAAAGGACTACAGAGACATGCTTTTGGAAATCTGCAAGTTTACCATAGAGAAACAGAAGAATTAAAATAATATGCCATTTGTGCATACAACTAAGTCTCATATTTTTCTCTTTTTTATGTAAAGTTCCGTTTGGTTTTCATGAAACAGAAAGAGCTGCATATCATTGAGAAAACACTACTTTTTGCATTATGTATGCTTTGCAAATAAAAATTAGACAACCATAGGGCCAGAGACACTCTCTCTCTTTATAATGTCTTACACGGAACAATTGGGAAAATCATTCAGGAATACTGAATGATATTGATTTGGCAGCAGGTATCCAAACTCTCCCTGGAATGGGGAAAGCAGCATTTATAGGAGAGAGAGTAAATAGGCATAAGATTTGCCTCCTGAGCTAGAAACACATGGCCAGTTCCACTTTCCCATCTCCTAACAAACTAGGTGCCTAGAATCCCAGCATGACTGCTATACTTGCCTTTCCCTACTCCAATCTAGCTAGATTCTCTCCATTTTCCTTTGGAGAACTCTTGGGTAAACCATCAGCCACAGTGCCCCTGCCCTGATTTAACCAAGGAGGAGAGTGGGTATATGACTCAGGTTAGTTCAAGGATACAATTTGCAGTGCAAAATGAAAATTCAAGGGTCTTGTTCAACAGATGTTAATACGGCAACTGTGGAAAAGCTGACAATGGAATGAGGAGAAGGAGGAGGAGAGGATGTAAGGGCAAATAATAAGGGGAATGGATATGATAAAAATATATTATACACATTGAAACCACCCCAAAAATTGAAGCTGGGGGAGCAGGGCAGGGAGTTGCCAGGGAGAAGGGGTAAAAATGATCAAAGTATGTTATGTGCATGTACAAATCTTCCAAAATGAAACCCATTAAATCTTTACAACCAACAAAAAAGAGTAAAAGAAAAATAAATCAGAAGGAGATGGCCATGTGTAGAATGTTCTGGGCAAATGGAGCAAAGCAAGAGATGGAAGAAAAGGAAAGAAAAAAATGAGAAAAGAAGGATAAAATGAAAATTGAGCTTTGTGAATGGGGAGGCAAAAGAGGTTTGAAAAGAGGGGATGGAAATGGAGGGGGAGAAGAAACAAGATTTATCATGTACAGATTCCCTGTGAATGTGGTCATTGTATGTACCTAAATTGTACCAATTACCTTAAATTAAAAAAAAAAAGAAATAAATGGAAAACAACATGTCTTTCTTTTCAAAGAAAAAACAGAGCCGGGTGGGGTGGCGCACACCTGTAATCCCAGCACTCAGAAGGCTGAGGCAGGAGGATCTCTGCAAGTTCAAGGCCAGCCTAAACTACATAGACCCTGTCTCAAAAACAGAGAGATGGAAACAAGCTTCTTGTGTTTGAAGGACAGAAAAAAGGACAATGCAGGCCCTTATTTCACCCCCAACTTGAGGTGAAGAGAGGCTTAATGGCAACTATGGTAGACCGTGCCACCTGGGCTCACCCCAACAGTACACAGCGCACTGCTGTCCTCCGAGCTTATCACATGGCCATCTGCCATTATCTCTGGTGGCACTGCCAGAGCCTCCCGTTTGCCCCAGGCTGGGTGGCAGATGGAGGCTGGCAGTTGCAAGAACGATGAGCTGGTGAGAGCCGCCTGCTCCAGGCGGTGCTGCCAGATAGAACCTGAGAGCGCTTAGAGGATGCAGATTCAGCTTGTAGGGGGCAGGGTCTGGGAGGGTTTAGACAGTGATGGATTATGAAGGAAACCACAGAGAGCTGAGAAAGAGTATCTATCACTCATGTGGAACTTCCAAAATCTTGATGAGTTGAGCCGACACAAGATAAATTCTGTTTTATAAAATAGAAATTGGCTGGACATGATTATATCGTCGATAGGACTGACTAGCCCTAGACACAGTGCAGCCAGCTCTCCCTTTCTCCATCGTGACAGACATCTCTTCTCAGCCATGGTACTCTGCTGCTGCTGCTGCCGCTGAATCCAAAAACTGACACTGAGTCCTTCTCAACAATGTCCAGGCAGCCACCATCAGCTAATCAGAGTTGATGCATGATTGTGCTACCAATCCTGACCTACAGACCGATGCACAAAAGTCAGCAGGGTAGGTTTCCAGACATATTTTAAGACAGAACCTGGTAGGTTTGCTGGTAGATTGGAATCAACAGTGATGACTGCAAGAGTTTTGGCCTGGCAAGCAAGAAGAGAGTTTCCATCCTTTGAGATACAGAAGGGGCAGAACAGGCGTATTGGGGTCAGGAAATCAAAAGTTCTGTTTGAGGCACGTCAAGTTTGAGATGTCCAGTAGTCATCAGAGTGGAAATGTCATGTAGCCAGCTGGCTATATGAACCTGGGGTTCAAGAGAGAGGACAGAATAAAGATATCAACTTGAAAACACATCAGACTTTAGATGGTGTGTAAAGCCATAGGGCTATGTGAGATCACAGGGATGTGAGAATAAAAACAGAAAATATCAACACTGGCACTTGAACTGAACCTAATGGATGAGTAGGATCCCATAAGTAGAAAAAGAGGACAGGATATATGAAATATATGAATAATAATAGCAGTAGTTGGCCTTTGTTGAACATCTACTGTGCATCTACACTAAGCACTCAAATCCTCATTGCATTTAGCCCCCACAACAATTGTGTGGGAAAAGAGCTATTTGTCATCCCTATATCAGAGATGGGAGCACTGACACTTGGGAGAATCAGATTCGTTCAAGTTCTGCAAGCATAGAGCTGAGCTCTGAAACCAGACAATCTGGTTCCAAAACCCTCATGGCTAAGGACTACTCTGCACCACCTGTTTACCGCCAGTGCAGGTAAGGCCAAGATCAGCAAAGATATGGAAATGCAAGTGTAACGCGGATATCCTCATGAAACATCCAAATGAAATTACCAGTACCAAGATAAGATCTTGCTTATGTTATTAAAGGGCTCACTGTTTCTTAGAATTGTGTCTTTGGAAAAACGAGGTTTTCCTCACGTTCACTCTGTTTACTACGTTGAGGGGCAGCCCAAGCCAAATCTGGTTCTGGTATCTTCTGACCCTGGCTTCCAACTCTGAATTTCTAATCACCATACTTTGCTCCTGATCAAAAGTCCAGAATGCAAAGCCCACCACACTACATCCTATGTCTGTCCCACACACATATCCCCACTCCCCAAACATGAAAACAAAACTGTAGCTTGTAGCAATCTTTTATTAAAAGTTAGGAATAATGATGGGAATAACCTCACAGCACAGAACTAGTAAGCACTTGAAGCTGAACCTGAGTGTCATTGTCCCGGACAATGGTTCCTACACCATTCATGGTAAGGAATTTCTACCAGCCACCTGGATCCTTAGGGCCTAGCCCCGCTTCCTCCCCCTGGACCATCCTTTCTCCTGCATCTCCACTCTTCTCCCTGTTTAGGATGCTCCAAAATCTGGTCTGTCTCTGCTGCCCAACAGGGAACACTGGACATTCCTGCTACTTTATTATGCAGAACAATGTAAAATATAAAGTTTAGTAGACTATATATTTCCCACCTATTCTGTGGGGGCCCCCTCCATTATAACTCAGGCCTCATTAAGGGTTATTTCTTTTACCCCCCCTAACAAAAAAAAAAAGACATCCGCCCCCATCATCCTTTTACCCACCCAGAGAACCAGCAGGAACTTAAAAATTACAGAACATACAGGATATTTTTCATTTTCTTTGCCAGTACAAACTCTTCCCAAATAACTGTCTTAGTAAATAACTGAAGGTCAAGAAAACACCCTTCTCTCTTAACCAAAGCAAATTCCAGGAGTCCAGTAGTTATGGTGGTAGAAGTAAAAGGTTTCTTAACTTTGCACATGGAAAAGGTAAAAGGTAAAATCATTGTATTAATAATAAAATTGCAAGTGTTTTTAAGACTATTTTGCTTAATGACCACAACATCCCTGCAAACTTGGATTCAAACCTCCCAATGCACCTGCATGACCCAGAAGCTGGATTGTCCTGCAAGAGAAAGCCAAGGGCTACAGTACCCTATGTATGTTTGAAGAAAAATACACTAACCTCAGTGTTGCTATAAAAATATTTTGTATGGGCCGGTGAGATGGCTCAGAGGCGTAAGTGCCTGCCTTGCAAGCGCGAGGGCCCGAGTTCGACTCCTGGATCCCACATACGAAAAAGGGGCTGGTGATATCGCTCAGCGGCCCGGGCGCCTGCTGGCGTGCGAGGTCCTGAGGTCGAACCCCTGGTACCCACAAAAAAATATATATATATATTTTGTAGATGTAGTTAAAATCTAAAATCAATTTATTTTTATTTTATTTGTATTGGTATATGTTTGTGAATGCATACATTCACTGTAGGGAATAAGTACATATACACATCACATCTTGATCCTTTTTACTTCCTCTCTCCATCCATTCCCTCCCATCTCCCTTCATTCCCGCTCCTGTTTTCACAAAGTCTATCTCCTTGTTTTGTATCATCTCTCTTTTATTTTATTCTTTAAATTATTTATACTTTGGATTTCTCATGTAAGAGAAACCATTTGATATTGATTTTAATTAAAAGAGATTATCCTTGAGTATGATGAGTGTCTTTTTTTAAAAAGCTGGGATCCTGTAACTGTAGATTCTCTGGTCTTTGGAAACCTGAAATATCAAAAGTCTTAGTGCCAGGGAGGACTGCACAATGTAAAAAGGGTCGAGAGGGTGGGCTCCATTGTCTCTGTCTTAGTTACTTTCTCATGGCTGACACTCAGTACCTGACACAACTTGAGAGATGAAAGGTTTATTTGGGCTAATAGTTTGTAGCAGTTTCAGTCCATAGTTGGCTGGCTCCAAGGCAGGGCAGCACGGCAGAGGGGCATGGCATAAGAGAAAGAGCTCATGGCAAGGCAGGCAGGAAGCAGCGAAGGATCAAGGAAGGAAGTGAGATATGTACCCTTCCAGGCCACACCCACAGTAACCACCTCCTCCCACCAGGCTTCACTTCTCAGCATCACGCCCAGCTATAAACCCATCAATGGACTAATCCAGTGATCCAGTATCATACATCCATGATCCAGTACCTTCCCAAAAGCCCCACCTACAAGTGCATGAGGCTTTAGGGGGACATCTACATATAAACCATCACAGACTCTTAGACAGACAAAATGTGAGCATGTTGTTGGTATGTCAGGGTTATCTTACCTAGGATGCAGATAATAAAATAGTCTAAAAAAGGAATTTCTCCTTCCCCTTCCCCTTCCTCTTCCCCTCCTCCTTCCTTCTCCTTCTCCTTGTCCCTCTCCCTCTCCCTCTCCCTCTCTTTATCCTTCTCCTTCTCCTCCTTCTTCTTCTTGTTTTGCTTATTTCAAATAGTGTCATTTTTACTTTGCTGCCTGATACTACTGAACACCCTGCAGAAACTAGGGTTCTGCAGAATAACTTGTGATATCTCCTTCGCAGCCAAATCCCCACATGCAGAGTTATTCAGTTTGCTCAAGATGTCCTGTCACAATTTTGATGAATGTATTCTTTCACTAATAGCCAAGAAGTGTGGCTATTAGTAGTTGCATGTCAATGTATGTTACACTGTCTTAGTCTGTGTTCTGTTGTTATAACAAAATATCTGAGAGGGGGTAATTTATAAGGAATAGAGTTTTATTTAGCACGAAATTCTGAAGGTTCGAAAGTCAATGAGCATGGCACCAGAATCTGTTCAGGATCTTGTGAAGGTCATCTTGCTGCATAATGACATGGCAGAAAGCATCACATGGTGAGACAGAGCAAATGTTCCAGAGACAGATGCTTATGTAACAAAGCTGCCCCTGTGATAACCCATCCATCCATGAATGGATTCATCCATTCATGACAGCACAGCCCTTATGACTCAATACCTCCCAAAGACCCCTTTTCTCAACATTGCAGCCTGGGGACCAAGTTTCCAATGCATGAAATTTGGGAGATATATTCAAACCATAGCATACATCAGTAAGGTAAAAACAAAGACAAGGAGGAAAGTAGCAAAAATATCTTTGAAAGAGAAAAAATATCTTTGAAAGAGAGAAAAACAGTGGAGCAAAGAGAGCAAATGGGAAACTTCTTTTCCCAGTGGTACCAGGTCTCCTCTAGCATGTGGTCACTTGGTGAAGCCCTTCCCTGAACATCAAAACATAGCTCCCTTCACTCCTTACCCCTCCTGCTGCAGCTGTCTTATAAAGTCATGGCTCACAAATGCCACAGTGACCCCTATTATGGTTTGAATATTAAAGTCCCCCTCAAAGGCTCATGTGTTGAAAGTTTGGTCCCTAGCTAATGGCATTTCAGGTGGTGGTGAAACCCTTAAGAAATGGGGCATGGTAGAAGGAAGTTAGGTCACTGGAGAAATGCCTTTGAAGGAGACTTGGGGTCTCTCTCTCCCTCTCTCTCTCTCTCTGTCTTGTCTCTCTCTGTCCTTTTCCTGGCTGCCATGAGGTGAGCAGCTGCCTCTGCCATTCACTACTGCTGCCACTGCTGCCATGATATACTGCTTTGCCACAGGGCCAAAAGTGACTGGGCCAGCCATAACCCTAAACCTTAGAAACTATAAGCCAAAATAAGTCTTTCTTGTTTTTTAAATTGATTATCTCAGGTATTTTGTCACAGCAACAGAACGGTGACCTCTGACCAAATCCTCCCAGATAAAATGAGAAATATTTTGAAATATAATTATTTTTCCTAAGTTAACTTGTTGAATTTTTTAAACTGTTTACTATTTTATATATTAATTTTTAATAAAATATTACTAGTTTGGGGTTGTTTTATTGTTGTTCTGTTTTTGTTTTTTAAACCATCTACTTGAAGAAAATAAATGCTGAGCACCATGAGTTAGTTCTGAAATGTTTTAGGAGGGGACTGGAGGGCAGAAAAGATTGTCCATGAATTTCAAATAATAAAGTCACTGGCTTAAAGAGGAGAATGCTAGTTTTTAAAGGTTTGGGCCACTTATAGATAGATTATACCATTAAAAGGAACCCACAAGAATTTTAAAGTACTGAAATAAAAATATCAAATAGTTTACTACTTGCTAATCTATATTTTTCTAAAAATGACTTGTTTAATATAAAAGTATACATGTTCATTACGGAAAAGTAAAAATGCAGAAAACATAAAGAAAATGTAAAGCACCCATAACCCCAACATTAGCAATAACTCATGCTGACACTTCCGGGTATCTTCTTCCAGATTCTTTTTCCAGCTAGCATGTATTTTGTTGTGGTGGTGGTTATTGATAAGTAAGCAAGGTTTCAGAAATTATCAACAGGTTTTTCTCTTTTGCCTTTTTGAGTACATGACTAGTCTTTCCAAGATTTGGGACAGATAAAAGCTAAAAGAGGGAGCAAAGGGTTAATACTCCCAACACATAAAATGAGCAAAACAAGAGCTTGTAAACCCACTGGGAGGCTATGACAAGAAGGCTCCTGAATTCCTAGTCTCCTTCTTTACTAGCTCAAGGTCTACACTTAACTAAATAGACCATGACATAAATTTGCATATGAAGATGGAGGAAGGCATCTGCCTCTCACAGGGCCATACACATTATCAGAAGGGAAAGAAAGAAAAAGAACAAAAAATGAGAGATACATTCTGATTTTACCTTCCCAAGATTTTCTAAAAGGAAGGAGGAGAGCCCCAATTTATCACTTTAGCTAGAGAAAATGAAATGCTAATTTTCTATCCACAAACTTGGTGGTGAGGGTCTCATGAAGAGGACTTAATCAAATTTAGGCAAAATAAAGGGCTACCATTTTATCTTCTGATTTGATACTATACTTTTAAAATATATTTTTAAATGATACCATATATACTTTCATATCTTTCTTTTTAATTAAAATAAAGTAACATTTCTGTTACATTAAAAATTATCTGCAATAATTTTTATATTTTCAAAATATTTGTCTGGGGCTGGTGAGATGGCTCAGCGGTGTAAGCGCCTGCCCGGCAAGTGCGAGGGCCCGAGTTCGACTCCCAGAACCCACATAAGAAAAAGGGGCCGGTGATATCACTCAGCGGCACGGGCGCCTGCTGGCGTGCGAGGTCCTGAGGTCGACCCCTGGTACCCACAAAAAAAAAAAAAAAATTTGTCTGGAGGTATGTACTCTAATTTACTTAACTGTGACACTATTTAGTTTTATTTTTCCAATTTTCATTATTATAAATAATGATGTGACACATTGTTTGTATTTCTGTCTATTTGTTAGAAATGAAAAAATCAGAATTAATGAATACATTAGGGTTCTTGATAAGTTCTGCCACATTGTTTTGCAGAAATACAAGATGCATATTATCAGTTACAGTAGTACTGGATGAATGAACTAATTTCACCAGAACCTTATAATCATTTATTCAACAAATATTTATCAAGGATCTATTATCAGCTAGTCTTTACTCTACACACAAGAAAGATAATAGGAAACAACCCTAAAAAAAAATATTTTATTAGGGAGCCTCACTATATGTTAAATGCTGTAGTAGTGTTGTGAAGAAAAACAAAACAGGGCAAAGGGATAGAGCAGAGATCTAACAGTTCCCTCCCTACCCCACCTCCACCCCAATCGTGCCAATTGTCTATTTCTATAAATAAAGTTTTATTCATTTATGTATTGTCTGTGATTGCTTTTGCTCTACAATGGCAGAGTTGTGTAGTTGCAGCAGAGACTGCCTGAACAACAAACCCTGTGTGTTAAGAGCGTACAGTTTCTTGGAAGGGAAAGATCCAAGGCCTCCTGAGATAATGTACTGGTTATGGCAAGTTAAGTACTGAAACAAATAGAGCCCAGAATGTATCACAGCCCAAATACACTGGAAATTTACTTCTTGGTCATTTAATAGCACTGCACAATGAATAGACTGGCAAGATCCAAACTATTTGGGTCTTTTAGGGACCCAGAATTGATAAATTCTTGCTTTTTTTTCAGCACTTAGCTAAAAGGTCACTGTATGGCTGCATATTTCTGCATGGCAGGCTTTTATGAGCCCAGACTAGAACAGCCTCACATCATTCCCACTAATACTCTCAAGCACAAGGATGCACCCAGCCGGGTGGGTTATTGGGCAGTGTAATTCCTGGCTGCTCAGCATTTCACAGCTGTCCTCTGTGGATCAGAGGAGGCACAGATTTGGAAGGTACAGCAGGGATCCTTGTCTCAGGATACAGTTTCCAACAATAGCTGACAATTTATTATACACTTATAATACACTTATTATACACTTCTTATTATACACTTATTATACACTTCTTTAATACTGCAGTTGTTTTTTCTTTTAATATTCTTCTTGGTCATTTATAATTTTTCCTCTCTAAACTTCCTGTCTTCATGTCTTTTGTTTATTACTCTAGTGAGGTCTTAGAGTTTTTAAAAATTATTTTTATGAGTGCTTAAATGACTTTAAACCATACATTTAATTTATTTCACTTAACATTATGATCCCAAGGTGCATCTGGTTTTTTTGTTTTGTTTTGTTTTTTGGTACCAGGAATCGAACTCATGACCTCGTGATTGCCAGGCAGGCGCTTGTGCCGCTGAGCTATATCCCCAGCCTGTTTTTCTACAAATGACTCAAATTTGTATTTCTTTATGGCAGAATAGGACTCCATTGTATGTAAATACCACGTTTTCCTTATCCATTCATCTGTTCATGGATATATAGGCCACTTCCAAGATTTAGCTACTATGAACTGTGCTGCTATAAACATAAGTATGCATGTATCAGTGTAATATGATGTCTTTAACTCTTTCCAGAACATACCTAGAAGGGGAATAGCTGGATCAAATGGAATTTCTACTTTCAGCTTTTTAAGGAATCTTCATGCTGATGCTGATTTCCATAGTGGTTGTACTACTTTACATTCCTACCAACAGCATAGAAGCATTCTTTTTACCAACTACTGCCTCACCAGCATTTGTTATTGGTTGATTTCTTGATGATAGCCTTTCTTTCTGGATTAAGATGGCATCTCAGTATTGTTTTAATTTGCATTTCTCTAATGCCCAGAAGGAGGAGGCAAGGAATAAGGGATGGAAAAAATTAAGGAATTGGGATGTGTTATGTACATGTACCAACTCCACACAAGGAATGTAAACATGATGTACTACATACATGTACTAATAAACTAAAACTTAAAAAAAATAAAATTGCAGTCACCATTTTTTGTTTTCATTTTTATATAGCTTTGAAGAACAGATGATTTATAAATTCTATGCCATTATAGCTATGTTTTTTCTTTCCACTGTAATTCTTTCCATTGTTTTCTACTTGAAAGTCCCTTACATATTCAGAGATTAAATATGTATTCATTTGCCATCTGTTTTCAATTTTTTAAACTTTCCATATACTTTTAAGCGAACATCTAAGTTTATTACTTCTGAATATAGTCAATTTTTTCAACATAATTGTTAAATAATTCATGTCTTTCTAAATGATTTGTTTTGATTCCTTTACCTCATTTTAAGCTGCTTTGTTTTCTAGTATGTGTGTGTGTGTATTCTTGTCTTGAGTACACATGAGATTTTAATTGCTATTTCTTCATAGTCTTTTTCTTTCCCATATTTTCTTTTCCAAATATTTCTTAGCTACATTTCTCACTTATTTTATAGATATATTTTATCTCATTGCAAAAATAACATGCAATTTTATTTAAAAATATAGTCTGGAAATACAAAGATTTTTGTCTTGGTTTGTTTTGTGGTTCTATAACAAAATACCACAGAGTGGATAATTTATAAAGAACACAGATTTATTTTTACACTTCTGGAGGCTGGGAAATCCAAGGTTGAGAGTCTGCATCTGGTGAGGGCCTTCTTGCTATATCACATAGCAAGAGAGCACCCTGAGAATAGAGCCCTTGTGATCTAACCATATTCCATTAGTCCCCACCTTCCAACACTGTCACATTGAGAATTAAGTTTCTAGCACATAAACTCTGGAGGACACATGAAACCATAAAAGAGTTTTAGTTAACTTTTATAATTGTTATATTCAATTTCTCCCAAATTTTTATTACTACCCTAATTAGGCCTATCTTATATCCACAGATTAAATTGAGAAATTGACATCTTCACAACCTGTAAAACGTACCTCTCTTGTTGTTTTATCTTTTTCAGAAATACATATTGGTTTTCTTTATATAGATCCAGTACATTTCTTATCAATTGTATTCCTAAATATTTTCTATTTTAATAGTGTTTAAATTTGATATTTTTCCTATTTTATTTTTAATTAGTTTTTGCTGACATGTTGTAAAGCTATTAATTTGCATATATTTATGTAGTAGCTGATCATACAGAATTTCAATTGATTTTCTCAAATTTTTTTTATTTTTATTTTTTGTGGGTACCAGGGGTCGAACTCAGGACCTCACGCGCCAGCAGGCGCCCGTGCGGCTGAGCAATATCACCGGCCCTTTTTCCGTATGTGGGTTCTGGGAGTCGAACTCAGGACCTCGCACTTGCCGGGCAGGCGCTTATGCTGCTGAGCCATCTCACTGGCCCATTTTTCTCAAATTTTTGAGAGAAACAATCAAATCATCTACCAAACAAAAATACGAATTTATAAATAAATATATAGCTCCTCATGTTTCTTTTGCTTTCATATCCTGCCTCATTGCATCCCCTAGAACACTGTCACCCAGTCCATCACCCACAGAACTCCATCATCCCAGGAATTGGGAAAATAATGGTACTTCACTTTTCTCTCATTGGTTCACAATTTAACACCTGAGTGTTGAGGACTTGCAAAGTCAGATAGTAAAGAAACCTAGTTAAGCTTATTTAATCTCGCATCACTTAGGGTACTTAGAATCCCAGAAAAACACCCAGTAATATGCCATGGCAGCTGTGACTCAAATATCCTATCCCACAAGCAAATGTCCTGTTGATGTTTCCTACCTAGAAATCCTACAGTAGCCACTGCTTACAAAACTTGTGTTCGTGGATTGAAGTTAGAGTAATTCCGAACAATACCCAAGACAATACTGAAAAGTGGTAGCAAAAAAAAAAAAAAAAAAAAAAAGACATCCTTTGGTCCATTAATGTGACACATAGTAAAAGTTAACTTTTTATTTGTGTTCTTATTTTTTCCTCGAATAGGCTTGCCAAAATTTTTGACTTAGCAGGTATATAGTTTTTGTAGGTCTTAATTCAATGATTTCTGCTTTTATCCTTCTCTCTTATCTTGAACTTACCTCCTGATCATCTTTTCTAATTTGGAGAGCTAGGTGCTTATTTTGTCAATTTTCAGCTACATATCAAACTACATATCAAAATTCATGGGAGTTAGCCAAATGCTAAAGAGCTCTTATTATTAGAGAAAAGAAAGAAAAGGAAGAGATTAACTCATTAAATTTCAGGCTCATTACTTTGCTCACAGAATCAAATACATTAATTAAACTTTATCTCTAAAGGAGTTAATACGGATAAGAATAAAGAACTACTGACTTTTTCAAAAGACTTCAGAAAACTAATATGGTCAGGAGGCGCCAAATACGCACCTACCCTTCAGCTCTGGGCAAATCAAAGCTACACGACAAGCATAGAAAGAGCTCAGCTAGAACTAACGTGCCACTGACAGGCGCGCTTCTGTCAGGTGCAACTTCTGTGGGAGTTGGCCTCCTATCCAGCTCAAATTTGTGGTATGGTTTTAGCAGCTGTCTTGATTTAAATTCCTTCAGAAACCAACCCGGAGGCAAGAATCGCCAAGCAAGTGGTTTATCTGGGAGGCCAAGCAGGAAGTAACCACTAGGGAGTTGGGCAGTGAGGTAAGGAAGGAAGGAAGCAGTGAAGGGACTATGTATCATCAAGGAAGTTATCACTCGAGCAATAGGAGCCTGCCTGACTGTGAGGCAGGAGGGAGCGGGTATTTATATATACATCAGCTTCTGCCAGGTGTGAGGGCCGCTGACAGTAGGAGGCGCTTGTGGTCTGCAGCTTGCACACGAGAAGCCTCAGTTTAGAAAATGCTGGCACTGGCAGTCAGAAGCCAGACCACTCTGCATTAAGTAATAAAGATGAGGGGACGTGACAGCGGTGGAAGGTGAGAGCTGAGAAGTGCCCTGAAAGCTGTCAGAAGGGCGTTAAGTTTCCTTCCCTCTAACCAGCCATTAATATCTAACCCAGGCCTGAGTATAGTGCGTGAAGTTATATTTCTAGGTTAATTTGCTGTCTGAGAGACATAAAATTTTAAAAGGAGTATGTTTTGTAGGAATAACCCATAATCTACTGTACTCTCATGATCAAAGCAGCATCCTCTGGAAATAGAGAAGAAACCGAGGCTGAGTCCGTGGACGCTGTCCAGGGATGGGACAGCGGCATGGGAGCCAGGGTGGAGGGAGGTCCCTCCTCACAGAGAGGAGACATCGGAGGTCTCGGGTTGTTTCCAAAGGGACACACACTTGAGAGGGTTGAGATGAACAAGGGGGGGAAAAGGACAGAGGGGACAAATTGTACCTTCGTGATAATTTTATTGCCTTAATAATTGTGTCTCTTCTCCAGTCTCTTCATGTTGCAAGATCCTAACTACAGTTAAGAAAAATATCAGGCAAGCATTGTGGCACATGTAATCCCAGCGTTCTGGGAGGCTGAGACATAGCTCAGCGCAAAAGCCCTGAGTTTAATCCTCAGTGCAGAGGAAGTAAGGGAGGGAGGGAAGAAGAAAGTCACCTCTCCTATTCCCCTATGCCTAGTCCTGTCTAAAAGAACTTGAGTCAATGTCTTCACCTCTGGCTAGGGAGGGAAATAACATCTGCTCCAACTGCAGAGCAGTTGTAACAACTGATCAGCTATACAGAAAGCCTTTTGATTAATAAGTGCTTTCTAATAAAAGTAAGCAGTTCTCACAAGAACTTAATTAGTGTGGCAATCTGTTCTCCACACCACAGTGCAAATAGAATATAAATAAAAGGGACTCGACCCTTTTTCATTGCCAATTTCCCTAGAATGGACGCTAATAAAATCTAGGTTCCAGTCAGCTCTTTTACAATGATGAATTTATTCTCCAAAATGATATTTTGAAAATTAAAATGTGTTCTCACCAGTACCCTGTCCTTTTAATAAATGTAATTCCCTTCCATTCATTTGCTGAGTTTTATCAACCATTTACTAGATTCACAGTACAATAGTCACCATTGATATCAACATTTATTTTGCTTCCTAGAACTTTGAATAGATACTATCAAATGCTTTTCCTCTGTAGAAATTATTTTGCCTAGGTAAATGTTACCTGCCGCCATCCTTTCCTTTCTAATTTGGATGCCTTTTTTTCTTGCCTGATTATTCTAGCTAGCACATTCAATATTATATTGAATAGAAGTGGCAAAAGTGGACATCATCGTCTTGTTCCTAATCTCAAAGGAAAAGTTTTCAGTTTTGCACTGCGAACTATGATATTGGTTGTGAAATCATCATATATAGGCTTTGTTGAGGTACATTCCTCCTTATCTGTTTTATTGTGAGTCTTTATCATGGAAGGATGCTGAATTTTGTTAAACACTTTTTCTGCATCTGTTGAGATGATCATGTGATTTTTATCTTTTGTTAATGCAATATTTATTTATTTGTTTGTTTAATGCAACAATCACATTTATTATTTTCATGTTTTGAACCATTCTTGCACCCCAGGGATAAATCCCATTTGATCATGATGTGTGATCCTTTTAATATGTTGTTGAATTCAGCCTCCTAATTATTCTATAAGTTTTTGCCTTGGACTCTGCTTTCTACACAACATAGTCTATGAGAACCACCCCCACAGCAATTAGTTTTACAGTTGCTTATTTGTTTAACTTCCTCCCCCATTTATCTAACTATTAAAAAGGGAAACAAAAGAAAGCAAAAATAACCCAGCTCTCAACAGTAGCCTAAAACCATAGACTTCTCCTTAAATATTTGATTCTTCACAAAACTCCTGGAACGTTTATACCATTCTGGAACAAAGAAGGGCTTAAGGAGAAAGCCCTAAAATTAATGAGGTGCAATTTCCCTCTCCTATAGCAGAACTGAAAGTTGGCTCTACTTTTATTTAAATTTACATGATTGTGTCTTTGGTCAAAGAGCCCAGCCTCCTCCTACTCTAGCTCTGCTTCTGTCGCTGGATCCCATAACAAATAACAGGAGCACTATAAGAAGAGCATAAAGAAGGAATGTCAGCTAGGATTTCTGTGCCCCTTTCCCATTTGGAAGTTTTCTCTTAGAATTCCCTCTCAGGATCAAATCTTCTCCATTCGGGGTCCTGTTGGCTCCTTGTTACAGGCAAGTCATTGGTGAGTAGTATGAGGTTCATCACAGTCTTCTTTTTTAAAATATATTTATTTTTATTAGTCCATGTTTGCAATGCATAATGATCACATGCATGACGGGTGATTTGTACAGTACATCGCACACTTTAATTCTTTTTTGTTCCCTTCCCCTCCCCTTCCTCCAACCCTTCTTTCCTTACCTATTTATAAAAGCTCTATTTCCACTTTTTTCCTTCAATTCTTCTTTTTCTTTAAATCTCTTTTCCCTTCCTACCCTCCTTCCTCCCCACATCTCTTGTTCCCCTTCCCTTTGAACAAGTTCTTCCTATTTCCTAATATCTATCCTCCATTTTGCTCCTTATTTATACTTTGGGTTTCTCACACAAGAGAAACAATAAAATATTTAAACTTGTGTATCTGATTTGTTTCACTTAAGATTATGGTCTTGAAATGCATCCATTTGCCTAAAAATATCTCAAGTTTATCCTTCTTCATGGCAGACTAGTACCCCATTGTATATAAATACCACATTTTCTTTATCCATTCATCTGCCTCACTAAGTGACCAAGTTTCCCAGTGGTACTTGAAATTGCAGTCCTCCTGCCTCAGCACCACTTCTGGACCATTCCCAAGAAACATGCATTTGAGAATCCTCGAGTGGACTTCATGGCCACATTCTGTCTTCCCAAGGGTAGAAATGATGCCCAGCAAGATATCACCCATTCTGGAAAAAGGACATCTATGATACTCAGGGATGTGCATTGATCAAAGGGTCCATTGGGCACTACTGAAGTTCATCCCTCAATTCTCTGCCAGGACAGCAGCACAAGAAAATAAGCTGAGAAGCAAGGCCACCCTCATCATCTCATAGAGGTGAATAGAATGGACTCTCTAATTCCAGATACTCCTTAGTTGCCTGCTTTTTAGGCAAATGCTGACTCAAGCTAAATGTTTACCTGCCTTCTTCCCACCTCCTGTTTATCCTTAATCAGCTTCTCTCAGCCCCAATTTCCACATATATAAAAATTAAAAGACATATCCCTGAGGACACAGATGAAAATTATACTAGATAACATATGTAAAATAATATCTAGCTCATTAGCTGAAACCTAATAGCCCTTCAGTGGAGACTGGCTCTTGCCCTATTTCTTAATCATTTTTAAAGTATTTACACTTGGGCTGGGGATATAGCTCAGCGGCACAGCACCTGCCTGGCAAGTGCGAGGTCATGAGTTTGATTGCTGGTGCAAAAAAAAAAAAAAAAAAAAAAAAGCATTTGCACTTTATGTATTTATTTTATATATCATAGAGAATGTATAGTACCATTACATTTTATGGATATAAAAAAAATCACCAATAATTCCACCACCTTAATTATTTCTCATATTATGTATTCCCTTACATTCTTTGATTACATGAGTGCATATTTTTAGGGCACTGCAATCAAGAGTGTACATAAAATGTAACATTATTATGTTCCCATGTTGCTATCATCTGTGTAATTAAAATTTTCATGACTACCTAATATTTCATCAAGGGAATGTACTAGAATTTAATTAATCATCCTTTTATCATTGAAAGTTAATTTGGTTCTAATGTTTCTCTATTATAGAATGGTTTTGCAGTGAACATTTTTGTTTATTACTTTTTTTTTCTTATTCAGGGTTATTTCATTCTGACTTATTCCCAGATGTGGCATCTCTGTATCAAAAAATGTTAATATTTTTAGAGCTCCTGACCCACTCTGCCAAGTTGCCTCCCAAAGCATTTCCAGTAGTCTCCACTGTCATCCTAGTGCCTGAGTGGGAGTAGGATTCATTCTCCAGCTCTAAGTGCTTAGTTATCTAAAGAATTTAGGCCAAGAGTGATCAACACCCTCAGGCTACTTGATCTGAAGGGGAAGAGAATGAGCAGACAGCGTTGCTTTCATGCAGTGTTGTCTATAAAATTCTATTTTCCAGAGATATGCCATCCTCTTGCCTCTCTTGATTGCTAAAGCCTTCTTTTACATGCCAATCATGAATTCTCATCATTTCTTAGCATAGGCTCTCTTGTTAATCAGATAAATGTGCTGGCTTTGGGCATTACTTCAATTTTGTGGCTGCTTTGGTTACTCACAATACAGGCTCATTTTTGCTGGGCTTAATGCCAGAAGAAAAGAGATATCGGAGGGATCACACTGACAAGGCCTCCTCTCCAGAAGACATTTTTGTGGGACCTTCAGAATCTAGGAACTGGTCCTTAACTTTGTAGGTCCTGTGAAGTTTGATGTGACATAAAGTTATGTTTGTTGAAAGATTCATATAAAAGTTATACAAGTTGTAATTCTGATGTGTTAGGCCGAACTATGCGATGGCCATTAGGGCTCTAACTTATTGGGCTCTACCCTATTAGACTCTAATCTATTAGATTAAGTTTCTGTTTCCCTACCTCAGGGCAAATTCCTGGAAATCATGTGACTTGGCGGGCTACATTCCCGCGCGCGGGCTACATTCCCGCGCCCGGGCTCCTTTGTCTCCTTTGTTAGCCTTTCCTCCAAACTGATTGGTTGCCCGTTTGCTAAGCTCCCCTATCTATAGGTTCCCCTAAGTAACCAATGAATGTATTAATTACCCTTTAACTCTTTGCGATTGGCTTCTGTAAAACTTCGCTTGCCTATCCCTCATTACCATACCCAACCCTATAGAAACCCCTTGCTCCTGCCCTTCGTGGTCGCCTTAGCACATTCGCTGGGTGACCCTACGCTAGTGTAGCCTTTCAATAAACCCCGTGCTTTTTACATAAGAGCCTGTGTGGTTCTTGGAGCATCTCCCTTCTCGGACCCCTCTTCCGCGGATGTTACATTTGGGGGCTCGCCCGGGACTAAAGAGGGGCCAGGGGAGAGGCTTCAACGGCCGACACTGCGCCTCTTGGGGTAAGTACGGCCGTTTCTTTATATTTCTGCCTCTCGACTATACCTTGTTCTTTTGTTCTGACTTCGCTCGTGACTCCATTTGCCTGACACTGCAGTGTCGTTTGGGAGAGAATTTCCTTTTCCTTCTCTCTCCGTTCATTTGGGGTGGCCCTTAATTGGGCCCCAACTCCGCGGAGTAATTTTGGGGTTTCAGACCCGTTAGTTTCAGCAGTCACTGCTGAGTGTGTTTCGTATCGGAGTCATTTCGCTCTTTTGTTCTCTCTTTCACTCCCTGGCGCAAGCGTTATCATTACATTCTCTCCACAGAACAATGGGACAAACCATCTCCAGACCGTTAGACCTCACACTGGCCCACTGGTCAGAGGTCAAACAAGCTGCTCACAATTTATCTCTCCTAGTGAATAAGGGGAAGTGGATAACTTTTTGCTGCTCCGAGTGGCCTCTTTTTCAGGTTGACTGGCCGCCTGAAGGCTCCTTCAATCCAAACCTGATCCAAGCAGTTAAAGAAGTTATCTTCAGAGAAGGCCCTCGGGGGCACCCTGACCAGCAAGCTTACATCCTAGTTTGGCAAGATCTCAGTGAAAATCCGCCCGCTTGGGTAAAACCCTTTCTGTCCCCCCTGCCGGCGGAGGGACCTAAGGCGCTTCCCGCCCATACACGCCCTGTGGTTTTGCCCGAGTCACAGGGTGACTTGATTGGCTGGGACATGGACCCCCCCAATTATGTCCCGCCGAGGAGGGCTCCTCCACCCCCTGTGGCTGATCCGCCTCCATCAGCCCCTCCTTTTCCAGCCTCACCACCGTCGGATTCCGATGACGAAGGACCGGCGCGAAGAACACGCTCCCGCGATAGAGACATAGCCGTTACCCTACCCCTCCGGCCCTATGGGCCACCTATAGATGATGGTAATGGGGGAGAAATGCCAGCTCTCCAATACTGGCCTTTCTCCACCTCCGACCTTTATAATTGGAAAAATAATAATCCTCCTTTCTCCGAGGATCCATCTAAGTTAACTAATCTTATGGATTCTTTGATGTTTTCTCATCAGCCCACCTGGGATGATTGTCAACAACTCCTAGGTACCCTTTTTACGACAGAAGAGCACGGACGTATCCTGGTTGAGGCACGCAAACTCGTTCCAGGACCCGATGGTCAACCTACGCCGCTACAGAATCTCATTGATGATCTCTTTCACCTGAATCGCCCGACCTGGGACCCTAACTCGCCTCAAGGTAGGGAGCATCTGTCCATTTATCGCCGGACTCTACTGGCGGGTCTCCGGGCAGCTGCTCGCAGCCCTACTAATTTGGCTAAGGTAAGAGAGGTAATTCAGGGGCCTACAGAGACCCCTGCGGCATTTCTAGAGAGGGTAATGGAGGCTTATCGCAGGTATTCGCTGTTTGATCCTCAGAGTGAGCAAATGCAAGGAACGGTGGCTATGACTTTTATCGGGCAGTCGGCCCCTGATATTAGAAAAAAGCTGCAACGCTCTGAAGGGTTACCTACTTTTAATCTACAGGATTTAGTTAAAGAAGCAGAAAAAGTGTATTTTAAAAGGGAGACAGAAGAGGAAAAAGAAATTAAGAAAGAAAAAAGACAAGCTAGAGAGTTTGGAAAAATCTTGGCCACTGTAGTTACTAAGGCAGCTCAGAGTGAGGAACAGGAAGATAAGAAAAAACCACGACGCCCTCCTTTAGACCCTGACCAATGTGCATATTGCAAAGAAAAGGGACACCGCATTAGAGAATGTATCAAATTAATGAGAAAACAGGAGAGAGAAAAGTCAAAAACTTCCAAGCACACTTTGCTAGCCCTGGAAGAAGAAGATGATTAAGGGCGACGGGGTTCGGATCCCCTCCCCGAACTCAGGGTAACTTTCAATGTGGAGGGGACCCCTGTCAACTTTGAAGTAGACACAGGGGCTGTATATTCTGCTTTGCAAGCACCACTTGGAGCTCTTTCTCCCAAGAGGTCTTTAGTTCAGGGGGCCAATGGTAGCAGATATCGAGCATGGACAACTCAGAGAACAGTAAACGTAGGAAAAGGAACTGTACAGCACTCCTTCCTAGTGATACCTGAATGTCCTGCTCCTTTAATGGGCAGAGATCTATTGACTAAACTCCGGGCTAAGATAACGTTCGAACCTACAGGTCCACAGGTTGTTTTTCAAAACCCTCTGGTGGACCAGCCATTGACAACCATGTTAACCTTGTCATTAGAGGATGAATATCGACTTCATGACCAACCCCAGGTGCTTGCCCTAGCCCAGAATTGGATGACTGACTTTCCTGAGGCCTGGGCCGAGACGGCTGGGTTAGGGTTAGCTGCCTTACAACCCCCGGTGGTAATCACATTAAAGGCCACCGCCAGCCCAGTCCGGGTCAAACAATATCCTATTAATAAAGAAGCCCATCAAGGCATAAAGGTGCATATCCAAAGATTTCTGGATTTAGGAGTCTTAAGACCCTGCAAATCCACCTGGAACACCCCATTGCTGCCCGTTAAAAAGCCAGGCACAAATGACTATCGGCCTGTTCAAGATTTGAGAGAAGTAAATAATAGAATAGAAGACTTACACCCTACAGTGCCTAACCCATATAACCTGCTTAGCATGCTCAGTCCCACAAAAACTTGGTATACTGTTCTGGATTTGAAAGATGCTTTCTTCTGTTTGCCTCTCCATAAAGACAGTCAATTGATATTTGCTTTTGAGTGGACTGATCCCGACGGAGGCACATCTGGACAACTCACTTGGACACGCTTCCCTCAGGGTTTCAAGAACTCTCCGACGATATTTGACGAGGCACTCCATAGAGACTAGATGGGTTTTCGAACCCGACACCCAGAGGTAACCCTCCTTCAATATATCGATGACCTCCTGCTGGCGGCTGAGACAAAATCGAGCTGCCTATCTGGGACCAGGGGCCTACTACGGGAGCTGGGTAAGATGGGATATCGAGCCTCTGCAAAAAAGGCTCAAATTTGTCAAAAGGAAGTCCACTTCCTGGGGTATTTGCTTAAAGATGGTAAGAGATGGCTTACAGACACCAGAAAACAAACTGTTGCTCAGATTCCCATCCCCAAAAGATGCAAAGAACTACGCGAGTTCCTAGGAACGGCAGGCTTCTGCCGTCTCTGGATTCCAGGATTTGCATCCCTGGCAGCGCCACTCTACCCACTCCTTAAAGAAGGGACTCCTTTTGTGTGGGATAAAGAACAACAACTGGCTTTTGATAATATTAAAAGGGCTTTGCTGTCCGCTCCGGCTTTGGCTTTACCAAACATAGACAAACCTTTCACTCTCTACATAGAGGAAAGAGAAAATGTTGCCCGAGGGGTTTTAACTCAGACATTGGGACCCTGGAAACGACCAGTGGCTTACTTATCAAAAAGACTGGACCCAGTAGCAAGCGGATGGCCCTCCTGTTTAAAAGCCATAGCTGGGCCGGTGAGATGGCTCAGCGGTTTAAGCGCCTGCCTTGCAAGCGCGAGGGCCCGAGTTCGACTCCCGGATCCCACATACAAAAAAGGGGCCGGTGATATCGCTCAGCGGCACGGGCGCCTGCTGGCACACGAGGTCCTGAGGTCGACCCCCCGGTACCCACAAAAAATAAAAATAAAAAAAAATAAAAGCCATAGCTGCAGCCGCCCTATTAACTAAAGATGCGGACAAACTGACTCTGGGGCAAAACCTCACTATTGTGGCCCCTCATGCATTAGAGAGCATAATTCGTCAGCCACCCGATAGATGGCTCTCTAATGCTAGGATCACTCATTATCAAAGCCTCTTGCTAAACAAGGACCGAATAACCTTTGGTTCGCCAGCCGCTCTCAATCCGGCCACCCTGCTCCCCGCTACCTCTGCCGACCACATCCTCCATACCTGCCAAGACATTCTGGCTGAAGAATCTGGGATCTGGTGCGACTTGATGGACCAACCTCTTCCAGACGCAGAGGTAACCTGGTACACTGATGGCAGCAGCTACATATTAAACGGTAAGAGACATGCGGGGGCGGCGGTAGTGTCAAAGGACAAAGTCATTTGGTCCTCGGGACTCAGAGAAAACACCTCTGCCCAGAGGGCAGAATTGATTGCCCTCACAACAGCCCTAGAACTGGCCAAGGGCAAAAAGGCGACGATTTATACTGACAGCCGTTATGCCTTTGCCACTGCCCATGTTCATGGAGCCATTTACCAACAAAGAGGGTTGCTGACTTCGGCGGGAAAAGAGATTAAAAATAAACAGGAGATATTAAGACTCTTGTCCACTATCCTGTTACCCCAAAAATTAGCTATTGTACATTGCAATGGCCATCAGAAGGGAGATAATCCAGTGGTGAGAGGAAATAACTTTGCAGACAAAACGGCTAAGCAAGCCGCATTGTCGGGGCCTACTGAACTTCTTTTAAAAACTCCTGATTCTACAGAGGGAGAGTTGGCCAAAGCTGATCCACTTCCACTCATAAAAAAATCCGACCTGAGAGAATTTCTACAAAAGGCCCACCGCCTAACTCATCTGGGGGCTAAGAAACTTACACTGGTGGCCAAACAATATGCCAACCATTTCCCATTGTTCAAAATCTCGGAGTTGGCCAAACAAGTGGCCACCTCCTGCAAAGCTTGCCAACTGATTAATGCTCACCCCTCTCCCATAACACAAGGAAAAAGATTACGAGGGACTAAACCTGGACAATTCTGGGAAGTGGATTTCACTGAGATTAAGTTCACAAAATGTAGATTCAAATATTTACTAGTGTTCGTAGACACCTTTTCTGGATGGACTGAAGCATTTCCTACGAAGACCGAAACAGCCCAAGTAGTAGTAAAAAAGTTAATAGAAGAAATATTTCCTCGATTCGGACTGCCTAAGGTAATCGGGTCAGACAATGGGCCGGCGTTTGTG
The DNA here is from genome assembly GCA_028451465.1 of Erethizon dorsatum. NCBI lineage: Eukaryota > Metazoa > Chordata > Mammalia > Rodentia > Erethizontidae > Erethizon > Erethizon dorsatum. Next base: position 23,815,534 of record CM051824.1, read on the forward strand.
TCCAAGGTAAGTCAGGGAGTGGCCAAGATCCTGGGGATAAATTGGAAATTACATTGTGCATATAGACCCCAGAGTTCAGGACAAGTAGAAAGAATGAATAGGACGATTAAAGAGACCTTAACAAAATTGGCTCTAGAGACCGGTCATAAAGATTGGACCATGCTCCTACCTTTTGCCCTATTTAGAGCTAGAAATACCCCCTATTCTGTATCCCCACACCTAACTCCCTTTGAAATCCTGTTCGGGACGCCTCCACCAATACAGGACCTCAACAACTGGCCTTATAATGCTGCCCTGCCTACCCCCCTCGCTGATAGACTCTTGCTTCTTGACCAGGTCCGACAGACACTGTGGACGCAACTCTCCCAGGCTTATCAACCAGGAGACACCCTTGTTCCCCATCCATACCAGGTTGGAGACTGGGTGCTTGTCCGTCGACACCAGGTTGAAACTCTCCAACCACGCTGGAAGGGACCATACCAGGTGCTGTTGACAACCCCCACAGCTGTTAAAGTGGACGGCATTGCTTCCTGGATACACGCTTCACACCTCAAGCCCACAGCTCCCCCATCGGAGACCGACTCCTGGATCCTCCAAAAGACTCAAGACCCTCTTAAGATCAAGCTTACCCGCAATCCGTAAGACTGCTCCATGCATTGTTATCCGTTGGCATTTATAATTGTATTTGCTCTTCTGATTCTAATTTTTGCTATAGCCTTTTGGACTGTTTTACATGAACAACACTGGGAATTCCCCCAAAAAGTTGTTTTCATTCTAACTTACCTGATTACTGTAACCGGATTGAGTGTCCTTAATTGTCTAAGATGTACTGGTTAATACTAAATGGGTTGCTGTCCCTCTGTATGGGACATAATATACACCAACCGTGGAAATGGACAATATTTAGCTGGGAAGACCACCACACCCTTCTAGCCTGGGAGGGCCCTGGAGAGCCTAATCTGTGCATGTCACCTTGTCACTTCCTTCGTGGCCCCTATACAGTTAAGCCTGACTGTCGTGACAGCCATATATTCATGTGTCCCGCCTCTAACCCTGGCAGGGGCTATTGCAATGACATACGGTCCTATTATTGTACCTATTGGGGTTGTGAGACAATAGCCACAGGCTGAAAACCCCCATCTCCTGATCGATATCTACAGGGGGAATGGAAAAAAGGGACTTCTGGGTCCTGCCCGTTCAATTGTAACTTCTGCCTCAAGCCCCGAAGTTTAAATGACCCTGGCTGGTTAACAGGGCGAACATGGGGCTTTAGACTATGGAAACAACACCATTACGGGCATAACCGGGGAAGCCTTATTCTCATAAAAAAAGAAGACATAAAACCGAAGGTTGCAATTGGCTCAAATCCAGTCCTAAAGCCCAAGACTCAACCCAAACTCACTCGAGCCCCTAAATTGGCCACAACCACCCCCACTCCTATGCCCATGAACACTGCCTCATTTAATGTGTCCAGCTCTGCTATGGCATTATCCTCACAGACTGAGTCCAACTTTATATGCCAGCCAGACCAGCTCCCAACCAGGCAGCCAGCTGAAACAGTAGATAGATTATATAATCTTATATTGGGAGCCTATTCGATGTTAAATTATACCCAGAGTGACCTAACACAATCTTGCTGGCTATGCTTATCTGCGGCACCCCCATACTATGAGGGCATTGCAATTAATGGCACTTACCAAAGCCTACAGACAGATGATTCCTGTGATTGGAATGGCAATCACCGCCTCACCCATTCTGAAGTCTCAGGGAAAGGGATCTGCATAGGGACACCTCCAAAAAGTATAAGACAGTTGTGTCTACAGACTCGTAATGTCTCTACATCAACAGGATATTTACTCCCCCTAGATGGGACCCGCTGGGCCTGTAACACTGAAATCACCCACTGTGTCTCTACCAAGGTGTTTAACAATTCAGCTCACTATTGTGTAATGGTAAAATTGTTTCCTCGGATCATATATTACTCTAGCGAGTCTTTTGAAAAAATCATGGAAAAGGCAACAACCAGGTACCAGAGAGAACCCATATCTTTAACTTTAGCTGTTCTAACTGGCCTGGGAATCGCCACCGGTGTGGGTACAGGGACCGCAGCGCTCATTCAGGGCACTAAATATATAGATTCAATGCAAAAAGTAATTGATCAAGATCTACAGGAATTAGAAATGTCCATAAAAGCCCTCCAGGACTCTCTAACCTCCCTGTCTGAAGTGGTATTACAAAATAGACGCGGACTAGACCTCCTTTTTATGAAAGAAGGGGGACTATGCGCTGCCTTACAAGAAAAATGTTGTTTTTATGCCGACAATTCAGGGGTGGTCAAGGAGTCCATGGACAGATTAAACCAACGTCTAAAACAACGACAGAGAGAAAGGGAAACCAGAATGCCCTATGGAGGTTTATGGGATGGCGTCCTCCCTTACTTGATACCGCTGGCGGGCCCCCTTTTAGTAATACTCCTCCTGGTCACTATAGGACCATGTGTGCTAAATCGAATAACTACCTTCATTAGACAACAAATATCAACAGTCAAACTTATGGTTATTAGACAACAATACCAATCCCTCCAACAAGACTCCCATCTTTAAGATTAAAGATTCTCCTAAGAAAAGGGGGGAATGTGAAGTTTGATGTGACATAAAGTTATGTTTGTTGAAAGATTCATATAAAAGTTATACAAGTTGTAATTCTGATGTGTTAGGCCGAACTATGCGATGGCCATTAGGGCTCTAACTTATTGGGCTCTACCCTATTAGACTAACCTATTAGATTAAGTTTCTGTTTCCCTACCTCAGGGCAAATTCCTGGAAATCATGTGACTTGGCGGGCTACATTCCCGCGCGGGCTACATTCCCGCGCCCGGGCTCCTTTGTCTCCTTTGTTAGCCTTTCCTCCAAACTGATTGGTTGCCCGTTTGCTAAGCTCCCCTATCTATAGGTTCCCCTAAGTAACCAATGAATGTATTAATTACCCTTTAACTCTTTGCGATTGGCTTCTGTAAAACTTCGCTTGCCTATCCCTCATTACCATACCCAACCCTATAGAAACCCCTTGCTCCTGCCCTTCGTGGTCGCCTTAGCACATTCGCTGGGTGACCCTACGCTAGTGTAGCCTTTCAATAAACCCCGTGCTTTTTACATAAGAGCCTGTGTGGTTCTTGGAGCGTCTCCCTTCTCGGACCCCTCTTCCACGGACGTTACAGTCCCATTTTTAAAATACCGTTAAAAAAAAGTAGATTTATCCAAACCAAATCCAGGTGAAGTGGTAACTCTTTATTAATGATTAGAGCATGAAGATAATGCTCAAATTTGAGAAATTATATTACAGAAAGAATCTCAGCAGAAGGAACACTTCAACACTAGGCATTCCATCTGAAGGATGGAGAGAAAGCAGGAGTTTCTACTTGAAATCTTGGTAACATGGAGGAGGTAGAGAGTTAAAGATCAAGGAAGAGTAGAAGCAGGAATAGGTGGGGAAAGGTGGGTAAAGGTGAGGAGTTTTCAGGACAGGTGAGGGGAGTGCAGGGTACTGCTGGCACTGGTGTTAAGGGGCATAGCAGAATTGGAATGTCGTTGGAAAGGACATGCCGACTGAAGGCACAGAGAACATCTGTAACCACGACAGCTCCCCTCCAGTGTCCAGGCAGTGTGCTCCCTCTGGCTTCAGTCTGCAGGCAGCAAGAGGTGGATGCAAATGTGCGGAGCTCGGACTGAGTCCCAGCTCAGATTCAAACCAAGGGAAAATATGGAGGCCAAAGAGCTCTAGCTGCAGCTAGTGTGAGTGCTCAGAGTGGAGTAAGGATGTAAACCTGGGGAGTGAGATCTCTTCCAGGGCCTTCACCCCAATAACATAGGGGTGTGGCCCATGCCTCAGCACCCAGTTGAAGACAAAAGGAGGCCAATCATGATGTTGGGGTAAGCTCCTGGTCCAGAGTTCTGTAACGCTCATGAAAACAGCCATTCCTTGTGTTGTTGGGCCTGGCCTGAGCTTGGGGACAGAGATCAAAGCAGCCAGTGTCTTGAGAGTGACAGAGAAGAAGCACTGCACTCAATGGGCTGAGGGGCCATACTTTTATTGGGATCCCAGTTAAATGTATAGGTGTGAGCCTTGATGACCACCTTTCAACACCTTTGGGGGACACTCCCAGCTCAGACAGGCATTCTGTCTCTCCTGAAGCTCCCTGGGAGTTCTACAGCCTCCTCAGCTGGTTCCATGATGCCTAGGGTCCTCAAGAGTCCTCAGTTCTGTAGCTGTAGAAATTTAGACTTGACGAATATCCAGAAACAAGTTACCCACAGTCTTTTTCTTAGGTAAAGTATCTACAAGTTAGTTCAGCCTGTCTGAAACTCAGCAGATGTGCCTGGTTCCCAGCTGGTGAGCACTCCAGTGGGAATTGGGCAGAGAAAACTAATCAACTGGGAAGAAGCAGTTAGCATTTAAATAGGATGATTTGCTTGGAAGCATTCAAGTCACCCATAATGCAATCATTACCCTCCTCATGGTGAAAGTCAAAACAACAGAGACTTTTCTCAGCTATTCCCAGTCCCCAGGGGCTTTTTTTCTGGAATGCAGAGGCTTAGTGTGGCTGTTTGTAAGGTAGAGCCTTTTTTTTTTTTTTCCCCTAATTCTGAGGTTGTAGTGTGGGCATATCTATCAACTGATGGATTTATTCAGTAGACATCTCTGCCAAGTCCTAGACACTGTGATATCAGTTCAAATGTGTTTGGTTGAAAGTAACAAAATCCCTCACTAATAGTGGTGTGATGAAAACATTTAATTATCTGCAGAATCTGGATATAGACAGTGCCAGAACTGCTGCAGCAACTTGACTATGCCAGCAGGAGCCCAGGATCTTCCCCTCTCCCCCTCTGCTACATTTATGGATTCAAAATGGCTTCCACAGCCCCAAACTGTATATAACCTTGTTCAAAACTTCCTAAGGAGAAACGAAAGGATCAGAAGCAAAAGTGCTTTGCTTTGCATGGATTTCTCTTTTCACTAAGGAGACAGATTGTTCTAGAAGCCCCCAGAAGACCAAGATTAGATCACAAAGCTATTTATACATTAATCACTGGCAAAAAAAGAAAAAGAAAAGGACTACCTCATAGGCTTAGACAGTTATGGCTCGTCCCTCAGATATGGGCACAACTTTTTGAGAACAAAAATGAGATTCAATCATTAAAGAAGAGGTATAAGTACCTGATGGGAGGCTACCCTCACTGTTTGCCTCAGCCAGGCACAAGAGATACAGTGATGAACAAGATAGGTATGGTCTCTGCCATCTTGAAGCTTACCCAAGGAGACAGGCAAGAAAAACCCACTAAATAAGTGACCTCAAATTGCATTGATCGCTATTGTCTTATTTACTTTTTCATCATTAAGACACAATACCCAACACCCACAATTTAAAGGAGGAAAGACTATTTTGGCTCACAGTTTGTAGAGGTTTCAGTCCATAGTCAGCTGGCTCCGAGGCAGGGCAGCATGGCAGACAGGCATGGCAGGCAGGAAACATCGAGTCATCAAGGGAGGAGGGACGTATATATACACCCTTCCAGACCACGCCCACAGCGACCCACCGCTTCCCACCAGGCTTTACCTCCCAACCTCACAGCCAACTATAAATCCACCAGTGGGCTAATCCAGTATCACATACCCATGTTCCAGTCCCCCCCAAAAGCTATACCTATGAGCACATGAGACTTTAGGGGGACATCTAGATAAAAGCCATAACAACTATGAAAGAAAAGCTGGGTTTTATGAGACAAAATCTCATTGAGATTAGATAGTAAGTATGTTAGTCAGCTTTTCATAACTATGACAAAATACCTGAGGCAGGCTCCTTATAAAGAAAATAGATTTATTTAGCTCACAGTTTTGGAGGTTCAAGGACATAGCACTTCCCCAGTTCTGGTGAGGGTCCTTTTGGTCACATCCTATGACAATGGGAGGAAGGTGGGTGGGAGCCAGCTAGCAGTCATATCTCCAGACAGAAAGTCAGAGAAAGGGTTTGTAGGGCCAGGCTCAGGCATTTATAACAACCCTCTAAGGGAAGGGAACCAAGAGATGGAGTCAAAGGAGAGGAAAGTGGGGGGGGGCTAGGAGAAAAGGATGCAAAAAGAATCAAGATGTGCTATGTACATGTACCTACTCCCCAAGAGAAATGTAATCATTATGTACTGCAGATATGTACGAATAAAAAGAAAGAAAAATTGAAAGAAAAAAAAAAAAAGAACTAGCCAGGGTCCTACAATAAATACCTTAATTCCTTTGGAGGATAAGACCCCAATTCCTCTAAGAACCACCTTAGAGATTCCACAGCACTTCTCAGTACTGCCACGATGCGGACCAGCCTTTCAACACATGAACCTTTGGGGGTACACTCAAACATTATCCAAACCATGGCAGGAAGTTAACCCCCTCCATCCATTATATCCGCCTTTCATTGTGTGACAGCAAGGTGGTTTCCCAAGCCACCTGGTTTGACTCTGATGTGGTAAGGAAAATAATGGGGTCTCTTTTAACCCCCCAAAAAGTCCATTTCCTAGCCCTCTAGAACTTGTGAAGTGTTACCTTACAGAGGGAAAAATCTTTACAGATGTGACTAAGTTAAGGATTTTGAGATGAGAAAATCATACAGGTTTATCCTGGTAGGTCCAATATAATTGCAAGGGTCCTTGTAAGAGGAAGGCAGGAGGGTCAAATTAGACAGAGATGGTATAATCCAAGCAGAATTTAGTGATGCATCTCCAAGCCAAGGAATGTGGGCAGTGTCTTGAAGCTGGAAAAGACCAGGATTAAATTCTCCCCAAGAGCATCAAAAGGAACACGGTTCTACAGAAACCCTTTGATTTTTAGCCCCATAAAACCCATTTAGGATTTCTGATCTCCAGAACTGTAAGATAATAAATTGGTGTTATTTTAAACCATTAGGTTTATTGTAATTTGTTGTAGCAGTAATAGGAAGCAAGGTCACACTCAGTGAGTCCCAGTTCGTACTCTTCATATATTTGCCCACCTATAAATCTGCAGAAGAAAGCCATAGGGAGCATCTCACCTGAGAATTTAGGGCACGGGGTAATGTCAGCCATTTGGAAAAATTTTAATCTAAGGTAGGTGATATAGAATGAATGGCTGGATTTTTTGTATAAATTCTTCTTCTTCCTCCCTCCAAAGAGACATAAGGAAATGCCTAATATTTTCCAAATAGTCTCTAAAATATGAGCTGAGGAGTGGAGTGAGTTATTTTTGAGTTCTGTCTAAGCTGAACATTCCAAGTGTTCATCATCAGCTATACGTAATAGAGAGCATGATTTAAGATGACAGATTTCTTCTTAGAGAAACACAGAACAGCTAAGAATATTTTTCCTGCATGTCTTGATAGCTGCTCTCAGCACTGGACATATTTTGTCTCCAAAGAACCTGACATGTGCCTCGCCTGTGACTCCCTAATGCAAGTCAGTCTTGAGCCTTCCTTTGTTAGAAAACACAAAGATCAAGAGAATTGAAGGAGTCTTTTGTAGGACTCAGGAAGAAAATGAGAAAAAGGCACCCAACCACCATTATTTGAGGAGATAAACTATTATTATACCACACTATTATTATACCGCTAAAAGAAGGTAAAATAAACTAAAAGAGAATATTACAAATAAAAATTTTAAAACTGCTAATGTGAAGAAGTACATAATTGCAATAAGCAAACACTCCATTAAAGGGCCAAAAAAGGTCTTTTGTGGAATTTAAGCAGCCAGCCAAAGCCTTCCTCCTCCTCTCCATCCCTTCCTGCCCAGCCCTGCTGCCACCTCCTTGGCAGAGATTCTCAGTACCTGTTGCTGGATCCTGAAACAACTTCATCCCCTGTCTCACATGTATCACTTTCCAGTTCAACTGCCACACTGATCCCAACGTGGATTTTATTTTTTATTTACTTTTTTTTTTGTGGGTACCGGGGGGTCGACCTCAGGACCTCGCATGCCAGCAGGCGCCCGTGCCACTGAGCGATATCACCGGCCCCTTTTTCGTATGTGGGTTCCGGGAGTCGAACTCGGGCCGTCGCGCTTGCAAGGCAGGCGCTTGCGCCGCTGAGCCATCTCACCGGCCCCCCAACGTGGATTTTAAAAACAGATTGTATCAAATCTTTTCCCTGCAATAAACAATCTGCTAACTCCCAACATCAGACATCTGGTAGGAAATATATATTTTTAATATATGGCATTTGCACTCCCTGTACGAGCTGGCCATGTCTAACTGTACACTGCCCTTACGTTCAGTCCACAGTTTAAACACAGTGAGTGCACTAAGTGTGTTGTGTTGTGTTGTTTTAACACTTCATGTATTAACACAAGCTGTTCCAACTGTCTGGAATGCCCTTTTACCCACTCCATCCTAAACCCACCTAGCAAATTCTATTCATTCTTTAAGACCAAACGCTAGCATCTTTTTCTCAATGATCTTCCCAGACCATTTACCGTTCATCTTCCCCAACTACCAGTCCTTACCTCTATGGTACTTGTCTTCACACTGTATGACTACTAATTTCCACACCTCTGCCTCCTGAGCAAGACTGAACTTCCCAGAGAAAGACTGGCTAATGCACCATTATATCCCTGGCATCCAACACAGACATGTACTCAAACAATGTGTACTGAAAGCATATCAATTAAAGGTTATGTTTGGCCACCTGCAACAGTGACACAAACATGAATTTTGGGGAAATTTTTTTCTGTAAGAAGTCCAGAGATTGGAACTCCAAGGCTGCTGCATTAATATCATGGTGGCATTAATGTCCCAGGTGCCTTCTCTCTTTTTACTTCTCTTCCCTGTGCTTGGTACTCTCAAGTCACCCAAAATCTGCTCTCCATTCCAGGAAGAAGGAAAAAGATAAGGATAAAAGGAGTTCTGCCTATGTCATAGAAGCAAAACTTTCTAAAATAGCCACACCAGCTTCTATTTATACTTCACTGGCCACAACCGCATCATATGGCCACTCTCAGCTACAAGAAAAGCTGAGAAATACAATCTGTTCACTGAGCATATTGGTCATTCTGAAGAAAACCAACATTTTCTTAGAAGGAAATAGAGATTGGACATTGAGTATGCAATGAATACAGAATGTGTTCATGGAAACATGCGTGAGAAATCGACATTCGACAGACACTTAAGACAGTAATATATTTGTCAAAGTTCTGGTCAGAGATAAGGCTTCTGAAGATCAAAGTCCCCAATTCAGAATCAAGCACAGAGAACACTTGCTCTAAGAATTCTCCTCTGAATGGTAAAACTTCTTAAAAATGCAGACCCAACCCTCACGCTACAGAATTAAAATCTCAGAGGCTGTGAACTGTAAATGTGGGATCATCAGATACAGCTGTGTGCAATTGATGCAACCATATAACATGGCTCTGCAGACATTTGTGGCTTTTAAAAACTCTAGTTTTTCTAATGCGTGGCCAGAGTTCAACCTTTGCCTAGATTCTTGCCTTTGGTTTAAGCCATCAAACCTGTCACAAGAAGATGGGTCCTAGTGCAGTGGTTAAGTACATCTGCCTTGGAGTCATACTGTCTCAACTCCTCCTGTACCTAGCAGTGCAACCTTAAGTAAGTTGGTTGACATCTTTGTGTCTCTTCTCATCTTCTAAGTGGAATAAACATAGTATATATCTCACAGGGCTGTTAAGAGGATCAAATGAGGTGACAGTTGTACAGCATTCAGATTATAGGTTTGCACATAGAATGCATTCAATAGGTGTTAAGTCCTGGTACACTAGATTTATGAGCAGAGTTCAGCGATTTCATTGGAGATGCTTTCCAAGAGGCTGAAGATGTTTCCCTCTGTTTCTAATTTACTGAGAATTCTTATCGCAAATGAGTGATAAATTTTGTCAGATGCTTTTCTGTATCTGCTCAAATTAGCATTTGAGGGCCGGTGAGACGGCTCAGCGGCTTAAGCGCCTGCCTTGCAAGCGCGAAGGCCCGAGTTCGACTCCCGGAACCCACATACGAAAAAGGGGCCGGTGATATCGCTCAGCGGCACGGGTGCCTGTTGGCGCGTGAGGTCCTGAGGTCGTCCCCCTGGTACCCACAAAAAAATAAATAAATAAAAAAAAAACAAATTAGCATTTGATTTTTCTTTCTTATTCTGTTAATGTGATCATTGGATTGATTTTTTTTTTTTTTTTTTTTGTGGGTACCAGGGGTCGACCTCAGGACCTTGTGCGCCAGCGGGCGCCCGTGCTGCTGAGCAATATCACCAGCCCTTTTTTCGTATGTGGGTCCCGGGAGTCGAACTCGGGCCCTTGCACTTGCCAGGCAGGCACGTACACCGCTGAGCCATCTCACCGGCCCTGGATTGATTTTTTTTAATGTTAAACCAAACTTGCCTTCCCACAATTAAACTCTGCTTGGTCATATTATATTACACCCTTATTTATGTTGTTGGATTTGATTTGCTAATAGTCAAGAATGTTTGTGGCCACAGTCAGAAGGATATTGATCTGTAGTTTTCTTTCCAAGCAAATCTTTTTCATCAATAAAAGTAAACAAAGTACAATAGTTGAGTAGACACCTCAAAGTTAAGCTGCCTGGGATGGACTCTAGGATCCATCACAGACAAATATAAGACAGTTCAGTTCGCTATTGCTGCACAGCAAGCCATTCCAGCACTAAGTGGCTTGAAACAAAACCATTTTACTGCACTGAATTGAGCTGGGTATTCTATTAGGGCTCAGCAAGCACATCTCTACTCCGCGTGGTGTTAACAAGACTCATGGGGTTGCAATCAGCTGTTGACTAGGCCATGATGAAGGCCTAAAGTTGCCTGATCTCAGCACTTGACCGTGGTGCCTCCTGTCCTCTGGCACACACTGGTTCTCTTCCATGTGGCCTCTCTCCGCACATGGCCCAGTTGCTCATTCTCCAGGGTTCTTATTATGGAGTGGTCTATTTCCAGCAGCAGAGCCTGGAATCCTCCATGTAGAGATTCAAGGCACTAAGAGAAAACAGACTTCGTGTGGCCCCTTAAAGCCATCATCAGAAGTTGCACCATCTCATTTTCTTGCATTCTGTTGTCAAAGCAAGTCACAGATCAGTCTAGTTAAAGGAGGGGAATAAACTCCCCCTCTTGATAGGAGAAGTGACAGTCACATGGAGAAAGCAGGAAAGATTGTTGCCAGAATCTTTGAGTACAATGCACCATAAATAAACTCGAGCAATTTATTCACATGCTCTGCACCTTGGTTTCCCCATGAGTACATGGAATAATAATAGTTTCTAGATTAAGAATAGTTGTGAAAATTTAAATAAGAAAACAACATGAAGCACTCCTATGTGTCTAGCACAGTAAATAAGATTACCTGGAGCTTGTTTTAAAAGAGCCCTAAATTCCATCCCATAGAGATTCTGATTAACCAGGTCTGGGATGGCCCCAAAATTTGCATTTTTACCAAGTTCCCAAGAGATGCTGATACCCCTGGTCCTTAGCCACACTTCAAAAAGCAGTGCTGCTATAGACACTTAGTAACTGGTAGTTATTTTTATTTTTTAAAAAAGCGGGGCAAGAGAAATTTTTCTATTTGGACCTTAAAGGCCCAAGGAAACAAAACTTATTGTCTTTTTTCCATTCAAAGGAGATAGCTTATGTGTATGTGGGAAAAAAGTTACAAAGTGGAACAGAATGAGCAGTGGAGCCTTGAAAAGCTGCAGTTTGCTGAAAGCTGGTCATTGTGGGCTCTCTCCCTGAGGAAGTGGGTTTGAGGACTGGTGGAGAGGAGTGCCTGCCAGGTGAGGGAAGTGCATGAATAGATGTTCATCAGTCAGAGTTGCTGCTCACACATCTAATGTAACGGATTGTTTTTTTTAAATCAAGCCATGTGGCAGAACTGTAAAGACATAAAAGAATATTTTTATGCAATCCCCAGCCCTCAACAGTCCGGTTTTTCTCATCTGGAATCAGGATGCCAAGCTATGTCAGCTCCACGGTACCATTAGCTGGGGCCTCTTCAAGTTGTCATAGTAACAGAATACCCTCATCCCTCTTGTTTCTTTCCTCACAAACTACTCAAAAGAATGAAATGTCATGGCATTAGGATCGCTCCCATTTTTCAACTGAATTTCTTTGGAAACTGCATGTTCTCAGGAACAGATTAGAGGTTCTCAAGGTTGGGTCCAATTCTGTGCATAACCCTTGGCAGAAATCCACCCTTTGTGTTTCGAAGCAACATAGGACCATATAACCTTATATCTCAGCTCTGGGAGAAATTGACTTCTGCATGCTGGACCCCCTGTCCCCTGTAACTTTGGATGTTTTTTGTTTTCTCAATAAGAAAGAAGTACGTGCAGTTTTAATACCAAATTTATTCCAGCCCTATGCCATACCACCATGTTCAATAAAAGTCCTCAGACAGGAAAAGGATAGCACAATTTACCATATATGCTGATACAGTAAGGCTTAGTTGGCAGGGTGTTTTGGTTTTAGGTTGGGTTGGGTTTGACCTGGAAAGGGCTCTCACAGTACCTGGAGTTAGACTGGTTTCACATCTGTATCTGTACCCCTTTCTTGCTTCCCCCACCAACCCAGGGTCAACTTAGGCCAGTCACCAAAGCTCTCTACGCCTCAACTTTACCTGAAAAAGTAGTAATAATATCCTCTGATTTAACTTTGCAGCCACTGTTCCAGTTAAATAAAACTAACTATGTGAGGCTATTTGGTAACTGGGAAATAACAACAAATATAAGTAGTCAAGAGTGTTGCAGTCAAGACTAATATTTTTGTAACTATTGACGTGAAATTCTATTAATTCCTCAAGGGTACCTCAGAGGTCACCTCCTGAAGAATATAATCCCTAATCCTCATAGGCAGAATTTATTCTTTTCTCATCAGAGTACCCATAATCTTTGGTTTATACTTCTCTTTTGACACTTAATTTTTGCCATAATTGTTGATATCATTTTTAATTAGAAAATCTGAAAGATTACATTCCTATCTTACCCAAAGATTCTGAATTCCATTAAGAAAAGGTACATGTCTGTTTTTACCTTCCTGTGCCCCACCTTCCTGTGCCCCATGCCTCATCTTCAGTTTTAGCACAGTGCTATGTACTTACAGGCATTTAATAAACAATAGTCTGAATTAATGAATTTAAAAATTAAGATCAGATATCCCTGGCTTCTAGATAAGATGATAATATATACATAGCATATGTCTGCATTTGCCCATATGACCTCATCACCCAAATATATATATATTTTGTGTATGTATATATATTCATATATATTTTTATATGCACATATGTACATACACACAATAAAATGTGAATTCAAGAAAGTAAAAATTATGACCCACATGACTGGCCTGAACTGGGCTTCTTAGATCCAGCATGACTCTCTCAGTGGTCTTGGTTCAGGGGCTCTCAAGGTATACTCTGAAAGATAAAAGAACATTTAGTAGTGAGCAACTCTCATCCCCAAACTACTTGGCTAACCTACATGAGAATGAGGTCCAATAGAGAATAAATATTACCAGACTCCTCTTGATAGTCTGGCTCCCAATGCTATGCTGTAGATGCTGGCCTTGACCATGTAAGCCTAAGTGGTATCAGGGACACCAGGATATAATGCTTTCAGCCACTTCAGCCATTAAAATTCTGCAACTGCAGAACCCAACCCACCTCCCCTAATTTTTCTTTCTTAAGGATGCTGGTTTAAAAGCAGACAAGAAAGGAACAAACACCAGTAAATTTTCACAAAGCCCATCCAGGAATTGCTGGATTCCTTTGAGTAATTAGGAAGCTCCCATGCCTTGTTGGCATCTTGCCTGCTGGGGAAGGAAAGGCTGATGGGCCCTTACCATAAGCAGAGGTGGATGACTTAGCCTCAAGCACAGAAGGGAGTATGCACTCAGCTGGAATCCAAGCCTAGAGCAGCACCAATTATGTAGTCCTAGACAAAACAAGGGTCACTTCTCTAAATAAATGGCTGACTGGCTGGCTGACTGGCTGGATGGATGGACCGATGCTGTGCCTTATTTATATTCTTGTTGCTGAGACACAATACCCAACACCCACAGCTTGAAGAAGGAAAGGTTTATTTTGGCTCACAGTTTGTAGAAGTTTCAGGCCATAGTCAGGGGGCTTCCAGGTAGGGAGGCATGGTAGAGGAGAAGCAGCTCATGGCATGGCAGTGGGAAGCAAAGAGAGAGAGAGAGAGAGTGAAGGAAAGGTCAGGGAAGAGATAAGTAAGCCCTTCCAGGTTACGCACCCAGTGACCCACCTCTTCCTACCAGAGCCTACATCCTAACAGCAAGTCAGCTATAAATGAATCAGGGGACTAATCCACTGATGACGACCATGCTCCCGTGGTTCAGTCACTTCCCAAAAGCCCCACCTATGAGCACATGAGGCATGAGGGGGAGGGCATCTAAATATAAACCACAACAGATGGATGGATAAGCAGAAAGAAAATAAAAAAAGAAGAAGGGATGGATAAATTGAATAACATTTATTGTTGGTTTGCCCAAGAGAAAAAAAACAGGGATTTGATAGCTATGATATATTATGTAGCAATTCTAACTTTACAAAGTGATTTTACACACATTCTGTCTTTGTATTTTTCTAGCAGACATAGATGTCTTCCATTAGTATTATTCATATTTATATACTGTATATCTGGAAACATTTTCCCCTTGATAGCATGTTTATCTAGAATCTTTATCAGGGGTTTCAGAGGATAGATTCTGATTGGAAACGAAGGCAATAATGGCTACAGAAGTTTGGGATAAAGTAGAAAAGACAGATCTTTCAGGTGGCCCAGCCACAGACCTCCAGCTGAAAGAAGACATGGATGGACAGGAATGGGGAGTATGAATTAAGGACCATGTCGGTGGGGAACAAACTGTGCCTGGTGTTCATCCTTCTTGCCCACCATCCCAGGCAGGGGTCATTTCCCAGGTGCCCCTTCCTGCATGGAGTATCCACATGCATAAGTCTCCTGTGAAGTCGATTTTTATGAGACTACCTTTAAATTTCTGGCACACAAATCAAAGACCCAACAATGGATATCATGCACCTCTAGGGCCCTAACTGAAACCTTGATCCCTCTCATCCCCACTTCTGTCCTCATGAGTGTTGTGTCGGTCAGCTTTCTATTACTATAACAAATTTCTGAGCTAATCAGCTTACAAAAAGAAAAGGTTTATTTTGACTCACAGTTTTGGAGGTTTCAATCCATGGCCAGTCCTTGGTCCTGTTTCTTTTGACTCTGATTCTTTTGAGGCTGTTCACATCATGGCAGCCAGCAATCAGAAGAGGAGAGAAGGGTGGCTAGGGTCCCAGTGTCCTATCAAGAGTACACCCTCAATGACCAGAAGACTCTCACCAGGCCCTCTCAAAGTTTCTCCCACCTTCAATTAGCACCAAGCTGAGGACTAATCCTTCAACATATGGGCCTGTGGAGGACATCTAAGATCAAAACTATGGCAAATGACAATATAGAATACATAATATCTAAACAAAGCTTTCAAATCCAATTTGTTTTAAAAATATTTTCATCAACTAGGGGCTTTGTCATTCAAAGTTGAATACCACTTTATTACTGCTATGTAAATATTCCTAGAAATACATTCCCTCATTTAAAATACTACAGGAAATAAGAAACTTAGAAGGGTTTTCATTAGTAACTGTCATTCTACTCTTCTAGGTACAACAAGATAAGTGAGTTATGGAACGTTCTCTTTATATTTTCACCCTCAGTATTTGCTCACCAAAAATAATTTTTACTCCATATTATAAAATATGAAAAAGTAAATTTTCTTTTTTCTTTTTAAAGAGAATATCTGGTGATAATCAGAATAACAATCCTTATAAGATTCTCCTCCCAGATTTTTTTGTCTGGAGCACTGAGTAATGTTTAAAACACTCTCAGCACTCCAGGTTTTTTATTACTTTGGTGAATGTGTTTACTGCATCCATTATTGTCATCAGATTCATAACCTTCCCTCAGAGGTTATTTTTAAAAACATCCAACAGGATGCACAAAGCTTTGTGAGTTTTCAGAGCCCTGATTTTTATTCCATCAAGCTATTTTAAATTGGCTTCTTCAAACCAGCTAGAAAGCCAACTATTCATGAGTGACTCAGAAAAAAGAAGACAATAAGGAACCCGTAAGAAGGAAGTTCATTCAATCCAAGGCATATTTTGCTCAGCTATATTTTACTTGGTCTCCAAAACAGATGAAAGAGAAAATAGGGGGCCGGTGAGATGGCTCAGTGGCTTAAGCGCCTGCCCGGCAAGCGCGAGGGCCCGAGTTCGACTCCCGGAACCCACATACCAAAAAGGGGCCGGTGATATTGCTCAGCGGCATGGGCGCCTGCTGGTGTGCGAGGTCCTGAGGTCGACCCCCCCGGTACCCACAAAAAAAAAAAAAAAAGAAAGAGAAAATAAAAAGCAGGAAGGGATACATAAAATAAGTAACACTTATTGTTGTTCTGGCCAAGAGAAAAGCAAAGATTTGATAGCTACAACATTTTGCATAACATTTCTTGCTTTTCAATGTAAATTTACATGTATTATTTCTTCTCATTCATCTAGATGGCATGGTTGTCTCCATATTATTTTTATTTTTCCATCTGCCATTTCTGTTTAATGGAGGCCAAAGTCAAGGCCAGAAAGCCTGGGAAAACACCTAGTGTCTCTAGTGGGTTTATCCTCAGAGACCCTTCTGGTTGATGATTCTGTTTTACATGTTGTATTGGCCCAATAACAAAATACCTCAGCCTAGGTTATTCATCTGACAAAGGATTAATATCTAGAATACATAAAGAACTCAAAAAGTTTAACACCAAAAGACTAGGTAATCCACCCAATAAATGGTCAAATGAGCTGAACAGACTCTTCTCAAAAAAAGTACAAATGGCCAATAATTACATGAAAAAATGTTCAAGATCATTAGCTTTCAGGAAAATGTAAATCAAAACTATACTGAGCTTCTATCTCACCCCAGTCAGAATAGCTACTATCAAGAAAACAAAAAATAACAAATGCTGATGAATATGCAGGAAAAAAGGAACACTTACACTGTTGGTGGAAATGTAAATTAGTACAATGATAATAATAGTGTGCAGGTAATAATGCACTCTACTTATGGGATTAGTCTCCAATCATTCCCTAGGGATTTATTGATCTTATTTTATGTCCATGGAAAGAAGCTTGACTACCTGGTTTACTGGTCCAAAGCAAATGTGAAACAAAATAATAGAAAAGGAGACCAAAATTTAAAATAAGCAGACAGAAGAGCAATTCATAAGCACAACTTGAGGCTATTTAGTGTAATGTTAGACTGCTCTAACTTATAACAATGACTTTGGGTAATTAATGTACGAAATGATTAAATTGTGTCCTGTTTCTTCTGCTTAAGACACAGATTTGTCATATATAGCGATTCAGAAATTATAGACACTAGTTTATGTGCTAAGGTCTCCCTGTTTTGTTTTAGTTTGGGTTTTGGGGGTGTGTCTTGTTTTTTTTGTTTTGTTTGTTTTTAAGAAATGAAGACTAAGCTGTTTCCCTCAATCCTGGGGGTGAGAGGAGAACCTGGCTGCACCTGGAGGACTCTGGTCCTCAGGAGAGGAGGAACTGGGTCCTCCACAGAGTTGACCCTTGTTGCCAGCACCTGGGGGAGAGAGAAGGATGGGGGTTACTGCTTAATGGGAGCAGAATTTCTGTTGGGAATGATGAAAGAGTTCTGGAAATGGGTAGCAGTGATGGTTTCACAATACTGTGAATATAATTAGCACCACCAAGTTGTACATTTGAAAATGGTTAAATGCCAAGTTTATGTTCTATTTTTTAATTATTTTACAGTTTTTTAATTATTTAACTAATTAAAGATTTAAAGGTGGCTTAACCAAGGGGCTGAAGACAGAGGCTGGGGGAAAAAGAAAACTGAAGGAGCTCCAAGAGAGAGGGTCTCCTCTATCCAGTCCGAACTTTCCTTTTTGCACTGCATTTCTGCCTGTTCTCAACCAGCCTTCAGCTAAAACCTGCTGGAGGCTGTTCTTCAGGGAGAAACAGTGGATCAGTCTTGGATTGTGACTTTAAAAAGAGCACAGCAGGCACCTGGAGAAACAAAATGAGAAGTACAGACTGTTGTGACAGCTTTGGGCAGGGACCAAAGACTGACTGAGGTTAGAGGTGGAAATGAAAGAAAAGAATACCCAAGCATCCCCAGGGCCTTTGGGAAACTACACAGGAAATTCTCTCTCCTGGGCTGGACTTCCCACCACCCACAGGCTGTGAGCCAGGCCCTGAAGGCTGCGCCCCTGGCTACCATCCTAACCTCTTCTGGGATGCCAGTGTTCTGAGAGACCTCTCAGCTGGGCACTCCACTTGTACGGTGGCGCAGGCAGCAACAGTGCCTGTCTTCCTGCAGCTGAAACCTTCTTCCCTCCCCTCGTCCATCCCATCCCACATCCCATTGCTCACCAACTTCGCTCTCACTCCTGGGATCCCCACCAAGGCTGGCTTTACCCAAGCTCCAGGCAAGACCACAGCATTCTGCAGTGACTGTCACTGTCTCCCTCAAGCCCAGAGCCTCCCCTGCTGGCTCAGAGCTCCTCAGCTCTGCTGGTTACCAGGGGCTACAGGACACTCAGGAGTCACCACTGCCAGATGCCATCACCTTTCTCTACCTGGCCCTGGATGCTCATTATTTTCAAAATATAACCCTCAAGCTGGCTGTGGTGGTGGCACATGACTATAATCTCAGGTACCAGGGAGGCTGAGGTAGGAGGATCACAAATTTGAGACCAGCCTGGACAACTTAGTGAGACTCCGTATCAAAATAAAATAAAAAAGGGCTGGGAATGTAGCTCAGTGTTAGAACAATTACCGAGCATGTGCAAGGCCCATGCAACACAAACTCTAGTAACACAAAAACTAAATAAGTGACCCTTGGGGCTGGTGAGATGGCTCAGCGGCATAAGCGCCTGCCTGGCAAGCGCGAGGGCCTGAGTTCAACTCCCGGAACCCACATACGAAAAAAGGGCCAGTGATATCGCTCAGCGGCACGGGCGCCTGCTGCTGTGCAAGGTCCTGAGGTCAACCCCCGGTAACCCCCCAAAAACAAACAAAAAATTGACCCTTAGCATCCCTGCTTTACAGGCCAGGGTGTACCAACTGGCTCCAGTTACCATGTTAAATGGGCCCTTTGGGGTTGCCTGAAAGGCTCTAAACCCACCATGGATGCAGTATAGGTCAGTTTTCTTCCTGTTTAGGACTCACTGGCACAGGTAGGCACAAGACACATATATTAATCAGAAGGCCAGAAATAAACTCCTATGGCACACAAAATTTGGGATAATTTAAGGGCAGGTTATTCACAGAGGTTTGGGCAAGGAGTAGGGAACTTATAGAGAGCCCTCTCACGGTCCTCGACGCGGTCCAGGAAGTTTATATTTGTAATCCCAGGAAAAAGTTATTGGAATTCTAGAGAGTTAATTCCAATCTACCACTTCCAGTGCAACCCACAGCGAGAATAAAGACACTAAGGCATATTTATAGTTGTGGGGAGCCAAGGGGTCCTAAGTCCAGCCAAGATGGTGGTTTCTGGAACAAAGGCCTCGACCCAGGGCCGAACCCGGGTTTTATTAATTCTCAAGGAGGGGAGTGGCTGGGGGATGAGTGACTGTGAGAGTGGCGGGAAGTACGTGAGTACCATGAGCTGGGCTAGGCAGGTGGCCTGAAATCACCCTTGCAATATGCAGAGGGAAGGAGATGCAGAAGGAGTAATCGCATAACACAATTCAAGATAGTATCTAATGTTTTGGGGTCAGTGCTTCAGCTCTGATGTGTAATCTTTTATGCCCTGGGAAGTCATAGCCTCTTTCTAGAGGCTCGATCCCAGCCAACAGCGTGGAGCACGGCTCTCCATCCCGCCAGGCTCAACCATGTATTGGGAGCAAAGGGGCAGGGAAACACAGGCCTGTCGCCTTGCTTCAAAGACTACATACCAGGACCGATTTGCGTTGCCTAAAGCCAATTGAAGAGATAAGGAAAAGTCCTAGCCAGCTCTGTACATATCAGTACATGGAAATAGGGCCAGGTTCAGCCAAAATGGAGATAATTGCTCTTCCTTCAAGGAGAGTCGTCCAGGTGGTCCTCCACAGGAACTCACAAGGGGTAGTGCACTATCCCAAAGTCAGCCTCTTTATAACCCCTAGGTCTGCAGGGCTGACAGAAGGTGTAGCAAAGGGAACCCAAATACGGAGAGGTAGAGCTCACAGGGAGCTGCCAAGGGCCAAGTCTTTTAGTCAAGGAACAAAGTAGCCAGTGGTGAAGGGAGGAAGAAATAAGTTGGCTTCACTCTCCTCCTCCCTTCCTCTATGCTGAGGGGCTCCCCATTGGCTGCACCCAACCCATAACTAGAGGGCAGGGAATCCTTAATCAGGGCATACGGTTCAGCTTCCCTGGGGCACAGAGCAGCAGGGAGAATGGTAGAGAATGGACTATAACTGCCGTGGTGCCCTTGCCCTTCCCAGCTGGAATCCCTCACCCACATTGTTCTGGCCAGTGCACACACAGAGTGCTGGTGATACACACCGTGAGGAAGGAAAGAGGAGCCGAAGTGGTCATCTGTGCCCTGCAGCACATCAAACCCAGACATCAAGACACAAACCCAAAAGAAAGGAAGGGAAGGGAGAAGATTACAAATTGAGCAAGGCAGATTATCCTGGCCACATTCTAATATCCTGGCACTGGGTAGAGCTCCTCCCTCATTCCTTCTCTCCCTCCCTCTTTCCTTCCCTTTCTCAAGCTCTGTCTCACAGGCTCACTGTCCTACTTCTCACTCAAAAGCACAGCTAAACCCAGGCATGGTGGTACAAGCCTGCAATCCCAGCACTTTGGGAGGCTAAGGCAGGAGGATTGCCACAAGTTTGAGGCCAGCCTGGTCTACACAGTGACTCTGGGAGGCACTCTGGGAGGCTGAGGCAAGAGGATCACAAGTTTGAGCCCAGCCTAGGCAATTTAGCAATTTAGCATGAGACCCTGTCTCAAATTTTAAAAAAGGGAGCCAGGTGTGGTGGTGTATTCCTATAATCTCAATATTCAGGAGGCTGAGGCAGAAGAATTGCCATGAGTTCGAGGCCAGCCTGGGCTACATAGTGATTTCAAGACCAGCCTGGACTACATAATGAGACCCTGTCTCAAAAAGAAATATTATTTTAATTTTAAAAGGGGGGTGTGTGGGCCGGTGAGATAGCTCAGCGGCATAAGCGCCTGCCTGGCAAGCATGAGGTCCTGAGTTCGACTCCCAGTACCCACATAAAGGAAAAAAACAGGCCGGTGATATCGCTCAGTGGCACAAGCGCTTGCTGGCAAGCGCGAGGTGCTGAGGTCGACTCCCGGTACCCATATAAAAAAAGAAAATAGGGCCGGTGAGATGGCTCAGCGGCTTAAGCGCCTGCCCGGCAAGCGCGAGGGCCCGAGTTCGACTCCCGGAACCCACATACCAAAAAGGGGCTGGTGATATCGCTCAGCGGCACGGGCGCCTGCTGGCGCGCAAGGTCCTGAGGTCGACCCCCTGGTACCCACAAAAAAAAAATGGTGGGGGATGGTTCTGGGGATACAGCTCAGTGTGAAGGCCCTGGGTTCAGTCCTTAGTACTGCCAAAAAAAAAAAAAAAAAGAGCTAACAATTTTTAAAAAGACATAAACCAGCAATTTATAGAAAAAAGAAATAAAAATGACTTACAGATGCTCAGTCTTATTTATAATTTATGAATTACAAATTAGAAAATTTCTCTTTTTAACCTATCATATTGACAAAGATGAAAACATTTAGCAACACAGTGTTTGCCTAGTTATGGGGGAAACTGTTGGTAGGGATATGTTATGGTTTGTGTCTGGGTGTCCCTCCAAACCCTCATGCAGTCATGGGGGACGGGTTTTTCAGAGGTAACTGAATCTAGAGTTTGTGAGTGATTCACGGTTCAATGCTGGGATTAAGGGTGTGAGTGTTACACCCACCCTAGGGCTGGTGGCCTGCACACAATATAAGGGACAGAAAGAGGCTTGTCCCTTTCTTCCCTTGCTTGCTTTTGCTGTCTTCTGCCACAGTGAACCGTTTCTCCTCTGTGAGGCCTCTCTGCCAAGCCACTCTGCCTTGAAGCCAGCTAATTATGGACTGAAACCTCCACAAATTATGAGCTAAATAAACTTTTCCCCCTTTAACTTTGGGTGTTGGGTATTTTTGTCCCAGCAATGAGCAAAGTAACTAAGACAAGATATATATTGGTATTTCTTTGGTGGCTTATAAATTTAAAACTTATGGGCCGGTGAGATGGCTCAGCAGCATAAGCGCCTGCCTGGCAAGCGCGAGGGCCCGAGTTCGACTCCCGGATCCCACATACGAAAAAGGGGCCGGTGATATCGCTCAGCGGCATGGGCGCCTGCGGGCACGCGAGGTCCTGAGGTCGACCCCCCGGTACCCACAAAAAAAAAAAAAAAAAAATTTTAAAACTTACATTCTTGTTAATTTAGCAATCCTCCCTCCAGAAATTCATCCTGTAGATATACTATCACATGCAAGCAAAAATCTGACCAAGGACACTGATTGCAACATTGCACATAAAAGCAAGGGTTGAAAAAAATCCTAATTGCTTTTTTTTTTGTTGTTTTGGTTTTGGTTTTTTTGTAGTGCTGGGGATTGAACTCAGGGCCTTATGCATGCATGGCAAGAATTCTACCACTGAGCCACATCCCCAGCCCCAAAAATCCTAATTGTTTATCAATGCAGGATTTAATAAATAAATCATTGTGTGCCTCCTGTGAAATAATATAAAACAGTTAAAAATAGCTAAATATATGTGTTCTGGTAAGAAAACATCTTCAAGATTTATTAAGTGAAAGGCGAGGTATGGAACAATGACTATGGTATTCTGCTAGTCATGGAGGATTTTACTTTTTAAGTCGTATTTGTATGTACAGCTTCAGGAGCATAATAGAGGGAGCTGGAGCCAGAATCAGCTGGAATAGAGTGCAAGAAAGAAGCACGTTTCATTCTCTCCCACCGCTTATTCTTATCCCTTGGGATTTGTTCTTTCCATGCTCCTGATTGGCAAGGTAAGCAGGTCTTATAATTTTTCCAACCACCCTCAGAGAATTAAAAGGTCCTCCAATCACCATTAATTATAATAAAACCTCACTTTAATAATGTAACAATCCACCCAGCATACTATTGGAAACTCCAGTCCAGTGCAATGTAAAAATTCTCTCCTCTCTGTCCGTCCAGCCTCATGGTGGGCTGAGAGGTCTGGCAGGTGGCTGCTCTTGAGGGAGGGGTGTGATGAGACAAGGCTGGCTTCTTCTCTCCTCCCACATCCCCTCCCCCCAGTGCTTGCTGGTTCTGCTTTCTCTCCCATCAGGCCTGCCTTGGGATGCAAGGGGAGAGGAGCTAGAAGCAGAAGGTGGTCTTCTGTGACTGGGGGCAAAGTTAACTGAGCAGGCCTCTCTTAGACTGACAGAGGCAGTCTGTAGATGTTTGACAGGGAGCTGCTATAGGTTTGTGGCTTTCTTCTTTTTGCCTTTGAAGTTTCTCCCAGTTGGGACCAATGCTACAGGTCCCTTGACACGGGAGTTGCCTCTTGTCTGGTCATGTTCAGCTGCCTCCCTCAGGCCCACAGAATCAACCTGTTGCAATCTCATGATCCCGTCAGGAAATCCCTCTTGTGTGACCCAAGAAAACCCAATGCACTCCCCAAACCTGCAGAATCCATATCTGGTCCCCCTAAAATATGCACCAGTCCAGGGCAGCCTCCTTTCTTCACTCCAGGAAGACAGCTCCAAAATGGCATGGTGGGAAGAGATTCTGTGTTTATTTCTAAGAAACTCCAGGCTGCAGGGTCCAGCTCTCCAGAAGATCACCTCGAGGCCCTTCTCATTTGTCCAAGTACATCAACGGCACTCTCAAAAAAAATCTCTGGGCCTCTACACCCCCCTTATTATTGGCCAATAGAGGACTGCTAATGCCGCCAATCCTCACTGCCTACACTCTGACTGATACAAATAAAACACCCTGACTTCTTAAAGCTTTGTACATACACCAGTTACCTTCTAAAATGTAATACTAATGACAATGATGGTGATGATGAAGAAGGCATGTTTTCTTCAAAAATGTCAAAGTCATAGATTAAAAAAAGAGCCCAAAGCAGGACAGAGAGAAGCCCGTGACAACAGCAGTGCTGTTTTCTCTTGCTGAGGCAACAAACTATCACAATGCAACTTAAAACAACTCGAGTTTATTATCTCAGTTTCTGCAGGGCTGAAAGGAGGCACAGCACAGCTTAGCTGGTTCCTGCTCAGAGTCTCCCAAGACTAAAGTCAAGATATTGGCAGGATGCTTCCTTTCTGGATGCTCTGGGGATGAATGTGCTTCTAAGATCTTCAGGTTGTTGGCAAATTTCAGTTCCATGCAGTTGTAGGATGGAGGTCCCCGTTTCTTTGGGGTCTGCCGCAGCTTCTAGAGGCCGTCCCAGTCCTTGGCGGACGGCTCCCCTCCTCCATCTTCAGAGCCAGCAACAGCAGGTCAGTAGTTCCCATTCTTCAAATGTCTCACCCCTCCCTCCCCTGCTACACCTGAGTGACTTTTCTGCTTTCATGTGATTACACTGGACCCTCTAGAATAGGTTCCCTATTTTAATGTCATTGGATTAGTAATCTTAATAACATCTGCAAAGCCCTCCATAGTAGTACTTACATTAGTGTTGACTGAATCACCAATAGATGAGAACCTTAAGGAAGATCTCTAGAATTCTGCTTATCACCACAGCAAAGGGAAAAGATCATAGCAGGTAGCAGGTCTAGGGCCCTGCGGATCCAGGCAGGTAGCAGGTCTAGGGCCCTGCGGATCCAGGCTGAGTAGGAATATAAGAAACATTTATGTTTGGGCATATGTAAAATATTATTGGTAAACACAGTACACAGATGTTAGAGTGTTTGGATAAGCTTAGCAAGAATTTCATGGGCCGGTGAGATGGCTCAGCAGCATAAGCGCCTGCCTGGTAAGCACGAAGTCCTGAGGTCGACTCCCAGTACCCACATAAAAAAAAAAAAAAAAAAAAAAAAAAAGAATTTCATTAAAAAGCTAGCTAAATGAAAAAGCAAAGTGCTTATTACTCCAGAAAAAAGTGAGGAATTAAATGAAAAGAGACTCAATCCTCATAAACCCATTGACCTTGCAATGAGACACAGCACAACAATGTAAATACTGACTATTGATTTAACAACCAAGACCAAAATACATAACTATGATGGGAGTGGTGGAAAGCAAAATAGGGGAAGAGGGTAAGGAAGTCAACTCATAAATGGAAAAATGGTGGCATAAGTGTATTTAGAAATAGGGAAGTAAATATTAGGGGGACCAAGAACAGGTGAAAGCCTTTGTCTAGGAGCTGGATTGGGAAAAGTGTGGGCACGATGTTTCAGGGCACACCCGTTAGGGTTGTCCAGGCATCCTGGCTCTGCCCTGACTCCTGCTGCCCTCCACCATTCCCTCCGCCTTTTTCTGCTCTTGCCTGAGCACCAGGCATCTGACCTTGTTATTTCCTTGCCTCTGGGTCCTGGCTGAATTCAGCCAGTGGGAGGCATTGCAGAGATGAAAAGGGGAGTAGAGAAGGGGGTTCCTGGGCCTGCCGTCCTCCCAGTTCTGGGTAGTGTTTCTTGCAGCAGCTTCAGTTCTCCTCTAAGCTCCATCTCCCACTGGACTAATGTCCAATGTCCCCTTTGTGCCCCTTTAGACCTAAGAATAGAAATGATGTCTGCTATTGGTGACCTCTGGGTATGTCCTCATCACAACTCTCCTGTCCACCTCTGAAAACTGTCCCTTCCCTTAAGTCTCCTGAATGGTCTGAGTGCCTTTGTTTTCTGCCTACACTCTGACTGATTCAAATAAAACACCCTGACCTCTTAAAGCTTTGTACATACACAAGTTACCTTCTAAAAGGTAATATTAATGATAATAATGGTGATGATGATGAAGATGATGAAGGCATGTTTTCTTCAAAAATGTCAAAGTCATAGATTAAAAAAAGAGCCTGAAGAATTAATCTAGATTTTAAAAGACAGGAAAACTAAATAAAAGGAGTGATCCTGAATTGTATCTGAACTAAAAAAAATTATGAAAATTACTGTAAAGGACACTATTGAGAAAATCAACAGAATTTAAATACAGCCCATAAATTAGATAATAGGATTGTAACAATGTTAAACTTCCTGATTGTTATCATTGTACTATGGTCATGGAAATGAATGTCCTTGTTCCTAGTAAATAGCTACTAAATAAATGGTTTAGAACAAAAATTATATAAATAATACATGTAATACAGAGAATGATTAAGCAAATGTGAATCTAGGTGATAGAGTTCTTTGTACTAGTCTTGCAACTTAAATTCAAAATTAATTCAAAATGTAGTTTCAAAAAACATACACAAGTCATTTTGACATAAAAAAAAAAAAAATGACCAGTTTGGTACTAGCACATGAATAGACAGAGCAGTGAACAGAATAAATACATATATCCAAGTTCATATGGGCTTTAGAACATTAAAAAGGTGGTGTTTCGAAACCCTGTGTGCTGAGGGTAGGGGTGGGGTGGATTATTTTTTAAATGATATGTAGAAAATAATATCCAGAAAAGAAGTAAAGTTGGATCCCTATGTGTCATGCTATAGGCCAAAATAAATACTCAGTAGATCCAAAACATAGACAGTAAAAGGAAAAATTACTAGGACAGAGAGAGATAAACAGGAAGAAGGAAGGAGGGAAGGAAAGAAGGAAGGAAGGAAGGAAGGAAGGACGGGGGGGAGGAAGGAAAGGAGGAAGGGTTAGTTCTAGGAAAAAGTCATGGGAGGAAGAAGCGTTTGTGGGAAGCAGCAGTCCCCAGGCACCTATGGATCCAGACCTTTCGCAGCCGGCCTCAGCCTCCTGCCTGGCCCCGGCCAGTATTCTGACCAGTCTTCTGAATCAAGGGTTAATAATACAAAGCCCAGTCGGGTCTGGGGCTGGACTCTATTGCGATGCTGGCAGCAAAGGCGCAGCGTTTGCTGATCTGTGCAGACGAAGCTGTGGTGGTGCCTGCTGAGGAGTTTGGTCCTCCAGGACCCCCCAGGGTCCTCACCAGACTCGCTCGGTGGGGAGCTCAGCTGTACTGCTAGCTGTCCAGCTTCCCATTCTTCCTATTTTCCAGACCTGTTCAGGCAGCCTCACTGTTGATTCTAGGAGCTACAGTACATTGGATTCCTTTCTGTCTAAAACCATCCATGGTCCATTTCTGTTGTTTACATTTGGAATGTAACACACTTTTTAACATAAATTATGTGTGTGTTTGTGTGTGTGTGTGTGCATATTACATTTGTACACCATTATATGGCTTCCCTTTTGTCTTAAAATTACCTATGATCAAAGTATGTTAGATGTATGTATGAAAATACTATATATACTAATATATACTAAAAAAATTATGTATGAATACAAAAATGTACGCGAAAAGTTGGAGGGCCGATAAGCAAAATGGTTATTAGTTGTTACCTATGGGGATGAGGAGTTTCACTGAGGAATTGGGCTAAAGGGAACTTTTGCTTTTTAATCTATCTTCTTCAGTGATGATAGATTCATGTAGTACCTGTTTCAACTAAAAAATATTCTAATGCATTTTTTTACACCTGTCTTCTATTTGCCTTACACCAGACCCTTAGTGCAGCCCCAAGATTAGAATAAAGGAGCAGCCAGGCCTGTCACTGCCCTCAGGCAGCTGGCAGTCTGATGGGGGACTCACACTGAGAACAAGCAGATATGTGGCAGCACAGAGGGGCTGTGATGAGGAAACACAGGAGTACGGGACCCCAGGGTGTGGGCATCCACCCATCTCTAGAGGGAGGGCATGGAAAGCTTCAGACCTAAACTGAGCAGAAGTGAGGGAGCCAAGGGGTATAGAGGGAGAGGCAGAAACGCACATCCCACAGAGGGAAGAGTCTGCCAACCCCAGGAGACCGTGGCTCCCTCTGGGAATCCAGACAGCGGAGCATCTGCAGGACAGGGGAGAAATCCGCACAGGAAGGTGGGGCAGGACCCACCCCCAAGACTGGAAGTCCCATGCAGCAAGCTCAGTGCTATCCTGAGGCCCACAGATAGAGAAGGACTTCAAGGCGAAAGAGCCTGACCAACTTGCTCTTTAGAATGATCAGTCACCAGCATCTTCTCCTCTGGATTACATTCAGTGTCTCACAACAGCAAAATTCTCTTTTATCTTTTAGAATATTGGGCAGTGTTTTCCTGGGTTCAACTGAAAGGACAGCCATTGATGCGTCTGTCCTCAGCTTTTGACTCCTGGCTCTTAGGGCCAACTTTAATAGAGGCTTCCCCTCTGGAAAGACCACACGTTATTCTAAACTTCTAGCCATACGAAGATCAAACCCTGGAGACAGCCAGCCCTTGGGAGAAGTTCAGTGCAGTGCAATGCCCTTGCCAAATCCTCTGAGGACCTGTTTCTTTGGCCACTCTAGGCTCTGCTGGGCCCCTAAGATTTTTACCCAACATTCACCTGGTGAGTATTTTGTTATTTCAAAACACTGAAGGCACAGTTTCTTGAGCAGGTAAGGCAAGTAAGAAATACTGTCACCCATTGTTTTGAAATAGTTTCACCTTTGCTTGTTCCGAAATGGTGGGTGTTTAAGATACATTGAGAGTCTTTAGAGAATTCATTAGATTTACTTGTCAATTTAAAAAGCCAAATGTTGATCTCTGCTTCATGACACTCTGGTGTGACATCTCTGAGGACAGATGGTTCCAAAAGTGTCACTGCCCTGCAGCAACCTAGTCAGACTCCATTTATCTTGTTAATAAGGCAGAGATGTGCTCATTATCAGCTCCTCAGGAAAACACCGAGAGCTTTTTTTTTAAAAGCACAGACTTTTTTTAAAAGCATATCTTTTTCCATTTGTAATACTGGGCTCTATTTGGGAGTGGGGAATGCAAAGGATATGTTGTCAGTCTTTGGCAAAAACTCTCCGGCTCTCTCCAAAGAGGCCCTTCATGGTCACATTAATAATCTCAGTGAAAAAAATAATAATAATAATCTCAGTGAATATTTCTCAGGCTAAGAAACCTAGGATTGTTAGTGCATCAAAATGAACCTTTTTCTCAGAAACGAACACTCATTAGCCAAGCTCAGTGTTTGATGTGCAGACACATCGCCATTTACAGTGTTTCCCTTATGAGTGCTCCAAACAGCCCTCATCTCTTATTTAGAGCTTTTGTTACATAGGCAACCCACATTCAGAGTACGAAAGCCTGGAATGCTCAGTAAGCACTGCTGAAAGCAAGATTATTGGTAACAAAACCATGGTAACAATGTTGCATTAGTCAGCTTTCTGTCACTATAATGAATAGCTGTGATGCACTTCTCAATTCTAGAATCTTCTATGCGTCATTCCTCATTCACCACTTTTTGAAGTTCGTGGCACTGCAGTCTGTTCTACTCCTTGTTTCATTACTGAAGTAAAATATTTTGCTAATAGATACAAAATTAGTGGAGGAAATTGTTATTTTTTATATTAGGCATTACAGAAAGAAGACTTTGTGGGGCATCATAAACTATCCTGAACTACATACAGTGCGTGACCACAGCTCAATGTACACTGTTTATTGAAGATCCCAACTCGCCTAAATTTTATAGACCTGACTAGAAAAAACAGATTCCTATGAGAAAGAAGGGAAGAAAAAAATATAAACCCTAAACAGTATTTTTAAAATCCAAGATGAGGAGGACCTCAAGATGGCGGATGAGTAAGAAGCAGGCAGCGAAACTCTCTCTAAAAGTTACCATTGGAACACGGGAATATAGCGACCCGGAAAGCGCAGGAGGGGGGGAGATGCCTTCCCGAAACCCAGAGAAGTTCTGAAGCGCAATCTGGGACCCCTGGCACCAGTGACGGGTGACTTCCAACAAAGAAGAAGGAAAGAAGGAGCAGACTGCACGCGGGCACCTTCTATCCTACTATCCCGGGAGTTGCAGCGCCGCGGAGGCTCAATTCTACGGACACACGGTGGCAGCTGGTGCCCAGGGAGCCCCCACGGAGGATCCTGAGACAGCGGCGGGGCAGGGGAGCGGCGGAGAACGGTGCTGACCGGCGGTGAGTGTCTCTCAGCCACAGCTGCCCCGCGCCAGAGAGCGACCGGCCAGGCGCCATTGTGGGGGGTGTGGTGAAACTCAGAGCGGCTCGAAAACTGCTCTGGGAACTTGTGCTCCGGACAGGGCAGCACAGGGCCTCTCAATTGAGCCCACGAAAGTGTGCTGAGGTCAGCAGGCGAACAAGACTGGACTCTCAGCCACACCTGTCCCGCGCCAGAGAGCGACTGGCCCGGCGCCATTGTGGGGGGCATGGCGAAAAACCAGAGCGGCGGGAACCAGTGCAGGGAACCCGCGCTCCGGACAGCGCGCTGAGCCTCTCAGGCCCAGGGATTGTGAAAGGGCGCTGAGAGCGGAGGCGAGCTAGACTGGTCTCTGCCTGAAAGTACGCGCCTCTGCTCACCGCCCGCCAGAGGGCGCTCCTGGCTTACTGGAACGGACCTGCACAGAACAGGACTTTGTCACAAGGTACCTGCCTACAACAGAGTCAACACCTGGAACTGATTCTTTTTATTTTTTTATTTTTATTTTTATTTTTTATTATTTTTTTTTCTCACTGATTTGTTTTTTGTTCTGGCGAAAGGTTTTTTTGTTTTTGTTTTGTTTTGTTTTGTTTTTTGGTGGGGTTTTATTTTTGATCTGTCTGTTTTATTGTTTTTATCTTCGTTTTTGTTTCTGTATGTGTATTTGCTCTTTCCTTCATTATTCTCTCTGGTTTTTTATATGAGTGTAAACAGCGCCTCTAACTTCTTTGTGATTGTGGTTGTGATCTGTTCTTCCTTTTATCCCTTCCTTCTCTTTCTACCACCTGTCCTCTGCACTAGTGTCCCAATTTTAGTGGGATCCCTCTTGGTCCTCTAACCTTACATCTAATTCCTTCCTCTTCTCCCAATACTCTATTTCCTCCTTAACTCATTTTACATTTAAACTCCTCAGGGGAAAAATTGACATACACAGGACTTGTATACTGCATATAATTTTTCTGGTGTGTTTTAGATTTTGTTGTATAACCGCAACTCTATACAGCTAAAAGTGGTAAATAACTGGTTAGCTCAGTCTGTCATTTTCTAGGCTGTGTTTGATGCTTTAGTTAACATTATAGCCAAATGTGAAATAATTGTTCTAAACATCTTTCCTTCCTGATATTTCATGATTGAGATTGACTAAGGGACACAGAAAATACAGTGGCACAGTACCAAAGAATCAAGGACTGGGCCAAACAGGTAGCAACTTCGCATACCCAACGAATTGAAGAGGTAGGATCTGGCAGAAAGCTCAAAACCTAAAAGCAAGCTCCACTTGGAAGATACTGCAGAGAAGTAGTCATCTTCTAAAGATCTTAAACACTAGCAATAAAGTAACCTACTATAGGTAATTTGCAAACATCACCCCAGGAATTAAAGAAAGAAAAAATGAGACGACACTTAAACAAGATGCAACCCCACACATCCAATTCACCAAAGGCAAACCTAGGGAGCAACGAGGTGGGACAATCCGAAAGCCACCCACCTGGCCTATCTGAAGTGGTAACAACAAAGCAACTGAATGAGGTTCTGGAAAAAATTAAAACAGAAATAATCTCACAGATAACTGCAGAGATAATGTCTATAATGAAGACCATGCTTAAGGACACTATAGCTGATACAGACAAAAAAATAGATGAACTTAAGAAAACTATAGAAACCATGAATGCTCAGCATAGGAAAGAAATGGAATCCATAAGGCAGATTCAAGCAGATACCCAAGAGATAAAAAATTCCATTGAAAGTATTTGTAGCAGAATAAGCCAATGCGAGGACAGGATCTCAGATATAGAAGACAGGCTTGCAATTAGTGATCATGAAATGGAAAAATTCTTAAAAATAGCAAGGGACCATGAAAAATCAATTCAGCAGCTGGTAGATGACTCAAAGATAAACAACTTAAGAATAATTGGAATAAATGAAAAAGCAGGAGATAGCATCAACGACATTAAAACCTTGTTCAAAGACATAATCAGGGAGAACTTTCCTGGAAGAGAAAAGGAATTTGACACCCCTATAAGTGAAGCTTTTAGAACACCAACTAGACATGATCAAAAAAAAACTTCAGCCAGACATATTATAGTCAAGATCCCAGAAATTCAACAGAAGGGCAGAATCTTAAAAGCTGTTAGGGAGAAGAGACAAATCACCTATGAAGGAAAACCCATCAGAATCACAGCTGACTTTTCGGCACAAACCCTCAATTCAAGAAGAGCTTGGAATGATGTATTGCAAGCTCTAAAGGAAAATAATTTTCAGCCCAGATTGATGTACCCTGCAAAACTATCTTTCAAAATTGATGGAGAAATAAAATACTTTCATGACAAAGAACATCTGAGAAAATTTATGACCACCAAACCAGCACTCCAAAACGTTCTGAAGGACATTCTAGAAAGAGATAGGAACCCCAACAGAAGGAATCCACCAGGCAGGGCAAATAATTAAATAGCCGGAAAGCGGAAAAACAAAGAGTGGGAACCAACAACAGGAAAATATCATGACAAGTCAATACATATCAGTTTTAACCATCAATGTTAACGGTCTCAATTCACCAATCAAAAGGCACAGACTGGCGAAATGGATCAAGAAGCAAGATCCAACAATATGCTGTATACAAGAAACACATTTAATTCAGAAAGAAATTCATAGACTGAAAGTCAAAGGATGGAAAACAATACTCCATGCCACAGGAACCCAGAAAAAAGCAGGGGTAGCTATTCTTTTTGCAGACAAAGTGAACTTCAAGCCAAGAAGGATTCAGAGAGATAAAGACGGTCATTACATCCTTGTAAAGGGAACAATCCAAGAGGAAGAGATAACGATCATAAATATATATGCGTCAAATACCAATGCACCCAGCTATATAAAACAAGTACTAAAGGACATGAAAAATCAAATAAGCACTAATACAATTATATTGGGAGATCTCAATACTCCACTGTCACAAAAAGATAGATCAACTGGACAGAAAATCAATAATGAAATAGTAGAACTGAACCAAACTTTTGAACAAATGGACTTAGTAGATGTCTACAGAGTGTTCCATCCCACAACATCAGAATACACATTTTTCTCAGCTGCACATGGGACGTTCTCCAAAATAGACCACATACTAGCTCATAAAACCTGCTTAAGTAAATGCAAAGGAATTGAAATTATCCCATGCATATTATCAGACCATAGTGCAATGAAATTGGAAATCAATGGCAAAAGATCCCACAAAAACTCCCTAAACACATGGAAATTAAACAGCATCCTCCTTAACAACCAATGGGTCACAGATGAAATTAAAGAAGAAATTAGTCACTTTCTACAACTGAATGATAATGACAGTACAACATACCGGAACTTATGGGATACAATGAAAGCAGTCCTAAGAGGGAAATTTATAGCATTAAATACTTATATTAGGAAAATAGAGCAAGCGCAAACAAACAACTTAAGGGTGAACCTTGAGCTTCTAGAAAAAGAAGAGCAGGTTAAGCCAAAAGCCCGTACAAGGGAGGAAATTATAAAGATCAGAGCAGAAATTAACGTATTGGAGAATAAAAAAACAATACAAAGAATCAATGAAGCAAAAAGTTGGTTCTTTGAAAGAATAAATAAGATTGACAAACCCTTATCCAACCTTATTAAAAAAAGAAAAGAAAAGACTCAAATCCATGCAATTGAAAATGAAAAGGGTAATATCACGACGGACCCTGCAGAAATCCAGAAGATCATCTATAACTATTTTGAAAATTTATATTCTACTAAGATGGAAAATGCAGAAGAAATGGACAGATTCCTAGATTCGTATGAATTACCAAAGCTGAATCAAGAAGATTTAAAAATCCTAAATAAACCAATATCAGCCAATGAAATTGAAGATGTAATTAAAAACCTCCCAACAAAGAAAAGTCCAGGCCCTGATGGATTCACTGCCGAATTCTACAAGAAATTTAGAGAAGACCTAACGCCCCTACTTCTCAAACTTTTCAATGAAATTGAAAAGGAAGCAATACTCCCAAATTCATTCCTGGAAGCAAGCATTACCCTGATACCAAAACCAGAGAAGGACCCAACTAAGAAAGAGAACTACAGGCCAATCTCCCTAATGAACATAGATGCAAAAATCCTTAATAAGATACTGGCAAACAGAATCCAACAAATCATCAAGAAGATTATACACCATGACCAAGTTGGATTCATCCCAGGGATGCAGGGATGGTTCAACATACGTAAATCAATAAATGTAATACAGCATATTAACAGAACCAAAGACAAAAATCACATGATCATCTCAATAGATGCAGAAAAAGCTTTTGACAAAGTCCAGCACCTTTTCATGATAAAAACCCTACAGAAAATTGGAATAGAGGGTCTTTATCTCAATCTGGTAAAAGCTATCTATGACAAACCAACAGCCAATATTATACTAAATGGCCAAAAACTGAAAGCCTTCCCTCTAAAATCAGGAACAAGACAAGGATGTCCACTGTCCCCACTCTTATTCAACATAGTTCTGGAAACTTTAGCCAGAGCGATTAGACAAGAGAAAGAAATAAAAGGAATAATGATTGGAAAGGAAGAAGTTAAATTATCATTATTTGCAGATGACATGATACTCTACACAGAAGATCCCAAAAACTCCACTAAAAAACTGCTAGATTTAATAACCAAATTCAGTAGTGTAGCTGGATACAAAGTCAATACTCAAAAGTCAATAGCCTTCCTGTACACAAATAACAAACTTACTGAAAGAGAAATTAGGGAAACAATACCTTTCACAATAACATCCAAAAAAATGAAATACCTAGGAATCAACCTCACGAAGGATGTAAAAGACCTCTATACTGAAAACTACAGTACTATGAAAAAGGAGATTGAGGAGGATATCAGAAAATGGAAAGATATCCCTTGCTCCTGGATAGGAAGAACCAATATAGTGAAAATGGCCATACTTCCAAAATTGTTATACAGATTTAATGCAATTCCAATCAAAATTCCAACAGCATATCTCACAGAATTAGAGAAAACAATACTAAAATTCATTTGGAATCAGAAGAGACCTAGAATAGCAAAGGCAATTCTGGGCAACAAAGGCAAGGCAGGGGGCATCACAATCCCCGACTTGAAATTATACTATAAAGCTACTGTGATAAAAACAGTGTGGTACTGGCAAAAAAACAGACCTGAAGATCAATGGAACAGATTAGAAGATGCTGAAACAACCCCAGACATACTAAGCCACCTTATCTTTGACAAAGGTGCCAAACACATTCGCTGGAAGAAAGATAGCCTCTTTAATAAATGGTGCTGGAAAAACTGGCTCTACACATGCCGAAGATTAAAACTAGATCCATATCTTTCACCATGCACTAAACTAAATTCAAAATGGATCAGAGATCTAAATATTAAAACAGAAACATTAAATCTGCTGGAAGGTAGGATAGGTAAAACCCTTGGAGACATTGGTGTAGGCAAAGACTTTATGAATAAAAACTCAACCGCATGGGAACTATCCCAAAGAATCAATAACTGGGATCTCATCTTATTAAAAAGCTTTTGCACAGCAAGAGAAACCACCAACAGAGTGAAGAGACAACCCACAATGTGGGAAAAAATGTTTGCCAGCTGTTCCTCAGACAAAGGATTACTATCGAGAACATATAAAGAACTCAAAAAAATCAGACCTCCCAAATTTAAAGACCCACTCCATAAATGGGCATCTGAGATGAATACACATTTCTCAGATGAAGAAATACTAATGGCAAACAAATATACAAAAAAATGTGCAACATCACTAGTCATTCGAGAGATGCAAATTAAAACAACACTGAGATACCATCTCACCCCAGAAAGAATGGCTACTATAAAGAAATCAACTAATAACAAATGCTGGAGGGGCTGTGGGGAAAAAGGAACCCTTCTTCACTGTTGGTGGGAGTGTCGACTGGTACAGCCACTGTGGAAGTCAGTGTGGAGATTCCTCAGTAAACTAGGGTTGGAGGTCCCATTTGACCCAGCTATTCCCCTTCTGGGCATCTTCCCAGAAGAATTAAAAACATCGTACCACAGCGATATATGTGCACCCATGTTTATAGCAGCACAATTTGTAATAGCCAGATCTTGGAAACAACCCAAATGCCCATCAACTGAGGAATGGATAAGAAAGATGTGGTATTTTTATACAATGGAGTACTATTCAGCCATTAAGAAGGATAAACTGGAGACTTTTATAGGTAAATGGATGCAACTCGAGAAAATACTCATAAGTGAAATAAACCAGAAGCACATGTGTAAGCATCGTATTATCTCTCTAGTATGAGAAACTGAAAGAGTAAATAAGATCCAAAATGTACAATAGATATGGTGAATCAAAAAGAAACTGGTCAAAAGGAAAGAGAGACTGGAATAGGGAAAAGAAAGAAGGGAAAGGGAAAAAAATTGTATATATATATATATATATATATATATATAAGATGGTTAAGATAGATACACTACCATTTTTACTTAGTTCATTGAAGAGTAAGGTTTGTGCCAATAATGTTTGGACAATTGAATGCTAATGTCTGGTGTCCTGAATAACTAACTTAAAGATAGTAATACGTAATGTATTAACCATTGTTACCCTCCTATTATGTTGTTTTGAAAATTTGTTCTTCTTTTGATTTGTTTTGTTTTTTTCTTCTCTTTAAAAAAAAAAAAAAAATCCAAGATGAGCTAGAGACACTCTGGACCAATTAATTAGAAAAAAAATAAAGAAAAAATGCTTTAAGTACTGATGTTCACAGCTATTTAGCGTTAAGTGGGAAACATCAGACTTCTGGTTCAGATACAAAGGAATAGGGACAAATTTTAATTTTTTCTACTCTTTGGCATGATTTCTTCTTAAGTATCAGTTTCATACTATTAACATTAGGTTTCAGTAGCTTGCCTTTCTCCATCCCAAACATGATCAACATTGCCAGGAAACTCCACTCTAGCCAGACATACTGGGAACGCAGGGCTCCTTTCCACCACATTAGTCCATCGCAGTGAAGCAGGAGGGCACAAAGGCAGGCCTGCTCCTCCACAGAACTTCCAAGGAAATGTGGAAAAGCAAGGAGTCCCCTGGAAGCCCGCGATGCCTCAGTTAAATTGTAGAGGCTATTTTAATTGTACAGGAAATTTTAAAAACTTGTATTTCTAATACTAGTATATTTCTAACACTATTCAAGATTGAAAAACACAGCCTGTTCCCACAATTAAAAAGCTACAAAACTTAACAAGCCTCAATATTCCAGGTGCCAGCAGCAAGATAAGTGTAACTTAGCCAGACAGACATGTTTTGCTTACTTTCAAGTCCCAGAGACATCATTTCAAGGACAGCTCGACTCAGTCTAAGACAGTGATTGATTCCTCCTGCTCACCTTAGCCTTGACCTCCCTGTTATAGGATAGGAAGCCCCCAGTTAACTTGCCTGAAACAAACCTGCCTAGCAATGTCTGACAAGACATATGTAACCAACTGTAAAATATCATATTAGCTGCCTTTTGTACTTCCTTCTAAAAACCTATCTAAGAAACTACCCTACCCCAAGACAGCGCTGATGATTTGAGACCTGATTCTCATCAGCCCACTAGTGTAATAAAGGTTGCCTTCCAACTCCACAGGTGCAAAGTCTTCCATTTGGTTTGACATCAGATTTCCGTAACAAAATCATCTCAGCAACAAAGCTGAGCACAGCTAAGAACAATTTATGAGTTTTTTTTAAATATGTTGTAGGACTGAGAGAAAAAAATTTTTATTAAATTTATTGGTACATTTTAAGTACACATAATGATCACAGTCATCATAGGGAATTTGTACCTGTACATGATATATCTTGATTCTTTTTTCCCCATTCCTCTACCCTCCCTTCAACCCCTCCTCCCCTCTTATTTACAAAAGCTTTGTTTCCATTTTTTCCTTCTTTTCTCATTTTTTTTTTCTTTTCCCTTCCTTTCTTTCCCCTACCCCCCTTCCTGGTTCCCCTTGCTATTTGAACTTTTCTTCCTATTTCACAGTATCTATTATACATTTTGGACCAAGAGAAAATGTTGCATAATATATCTGTTAAGTGCAAATTAAAACCACAATGAGATACCATGAACCATTAGAGTGGCTTTTTTTTTTTTTGAGACAGAGTTTCACTATGCAGTTCAGGCTGGCCTTGAACTCACTTTGGCCCAGGCTGACCTTGAACTCCTCCTGCCTCAGCCTCCCAAGTGCTGGGATTAGAGGCATGTGCCACTATGCCTGGCCAGAGTGGATAAATTTTAATATTTAAAGTTAATACCAAGTGATGATAAGGATGCAAAACAACTGAAGTTCTCAAAGTTTGTCTAAGTGGAAAATAATACACCTTCTTTGAAAAACACTTTGGCATTTCTTTTGAAAGTTAAATTTTTACAAAATCCAACCCCACCCCTATCTAGATATTTACTCAAGAGAAGCACCAAACACTGTTTACACAAAAACCTACGCACAGATGTTTACAGGGGCTTTATTCATGGTTATCAAAAGTTGAAAATTCCCAAATGTCCTTCAATTGGCAAGTGGATAGACTGTGGTACACACATCCCATACGATGAAATGCTACTCAGCAATAAAAAGGAGCAAACTGCTGACACAACACGGATAAATCTCAAATGCATTACGCTGTTAAAGCCAGAATCAAAAGGCTACATGTTATTTAACAATTTTTTGACATTCTGGAAAAGCAAAACTAGAGACAATAGATCAGTGATCCCAGGTGTAGGGTTAGTGAGAGGGGTTGACTACAAAGGCATTGCATGAAGGAATTTTTGTAGTGATTCAGCATTCTTTTCTTTTTCTTTATTAGTACACGCTTGCAATAGATGTTTATATTCTTTGTGGGGAGTTGGTACATGTCTGTAACTCATCTTATTTCCTTTTTTCATCTTCTCCTCTCCCTCCCTCTCTTGACCCCCTTCCCATTTGCGATATACCTCTCTACTTCGTATTATCTTTTATTTTGCTCTTTATTTATATTTTGTGTCTCTCATATAAGAGAAACCATGAAGCATTCTACTTGGTGTGACCAAAAACTACGGTGCATATTTAAAAATTTACCACACAGGCAACCCACTCTCCAGGCCCCCTTCTGTCCATCTTAGACAGAAGCTTTCTCTCAATAAATTCTCCTACTCTTAAAAAAAAAAATTACTACAGTAAGACACATTGCCATTAATCCTCCTCAAAATACTCCCCCCTCACTTCAAACACACTTATCCTATTATTCTTACCACTTTCTGAGGCGGTTCTGGAAGTCCTCTTTTGTGTCTTTTGTGCCTGCTTCAATGTTCTGAATAGATTCAAAATGTTAACAGCAAATCTGTCAAACAAAAACATTATGGTATTTCCTCATCTACCCTATTCACCAAACCTGGCACCTGGGGATTTCTGACTCTTCCTCAAAGTCAAAATTGACCATGAAAGATAAAGGTTTTGAATTGATTTGGGACACTTGAGACAATCACAACAGCACAATTAAAGACACAAAAGGGTACTTCCAGAACTGCTTCGGGAAGTGGCAAAAATGATGGAAGGTGTATTTAAAGCAAGGAGTATTCTGAAAGAGATTAATAGCGATGTATCTTTTATTGTAATAACTTTTTAAACTTCGCCAAGTTTTTGATCATACAACTTACACCTTGATTATAAAAATGATTGCATGTATTTATTAAAACTCATAGAGCTACACAC
Organism: Erethizon dorsatum; assembly: GCA_028451465.1. Lineage (NCBI taxonomy): Eukaryota > Metazoa > Chordata > Mammalia > Rodentia > Erethizontidae > Erethizon > Erethizon dorsatum. The sequence goes on from CM051824.1 coordinate 23,855,474, forward strand.
TAAAGGGGATATATTTTGCTGAAAAAAAAGTTCGTAAAAGATGTCTTACAGAAGAAACTTTAGGACAACGCATGCAACTCACAAAAGAAATCTCAGGAAGGACGAGTGACTCACGCATCATCTGAGGTAATCAGAGCAGCAGGAGAACTGAAGCCTACTGACCCCTGTTCAGGATTTTCCAAATTTTAATCTTGACTCTAAGAAATATACCCTATCAGTTTTGTATTCCTGACATAATTACCACAAGTTTAGCAGCTTAATACTCATTTACTGCCTCACAGTTCCACAGGTCAGAGGTCTGGCACAGTATCACTACCCTCTACTGAGGGTCTCGGGAGGCCAAAATGAAGATGTCAGCTGGCCTGGGCTCTCTTTTTTTGGTACCAGGAATTGAACTCACGACCTTGTGCTTGCCAGGCAAGCACTGTGCCACTGAGCTGTATCCCCAGCCTGGGCTTTTTTATCTGACACTCCACAGGAAAATCCATTTCCGAAACCACACAAGTGACTACCAGAATTCAGTTCCATAGTCGTGAGACTGACTGTTTCTATACAGGCATCACATTCTCAGCTCTACGGCCTGCTCACATGTCTTAGCTCATGGCCCCCTGCATCTTCAAAGCAAGCAACAGCAGGTCACATCCTTTTCTACCCAGGAGAACACTCTGCTTTCAAGGAATGAATCATGTGACTACTTTGGGCCTTCCCAGAAAATCCAGGATAATCTATCTTAAAGTTAACCAATTAGTTTGTTTTTTTTTTTTTTTTTTTGTGGGTACCAGGGGGTCGACCTCAGGACCTCACGCGCCAACAGGCACCCATGCTGCTGAGCGATATCACCGGCCCCTTTTTCGTATGTGGGTTCCGGGAGTCGAACTCGGGCCCTCGCGCTTGCAAGGCAGGCGCTTACGCTGCTGAGCCATCTCACCGGCCCAACCAATTAGTAACTGTGCTGACATCCATGTCTGTTTTTTATAGGCATTACACTGGGGGAGGTAAAAGTCACGGGAGCCAAAACTGCCTAACACATTTTACATGATGACCTAGTACAGAAACATAAATGGAACAAAAATTAAAATACTCATCTTTATAGAATTCAACACGTATGTTATTTTTTAAAATTGACATTGTTTTTAATCATGTACATGTTTTTAAGTATTGACAGTCTAACACCCTCTTTTCAAATACAGTAGACCATGAACTAGTCATTTTGCTATATTAAAAAATTCTGGTAACAACACATTTATTCCACATCCCACTTACCAGCCGTAACCTATAATTTTGACAAAAAGCCATCATACCCTTTTAATTCCTGTACTCCAGGGCCTGTGTAACACCCGAATTTACATGCAAAGTTGTGAGACTAATCACAAGAAAAACAAATCCAGGCTGGAGAACATTCTACAAGATAACTTAGCCAGTATTAGTCAAGGCTATCAAGGTAATTAAAAAATGAGGAAAAACTGAGAAACTGTCACAAACCAGAGGAGACTGGGGACACATAACAAATAAATGCAATGTAATATCCTGGATTAGATCATGGAATAGAAAAAAAGATGTTAGTAGGGAAATTAGTGAAATCCAAAAAAGTCTGAAGTTCAGTTCATAGTAACCTATAAATGCCTCTAAGTCTTGACAAATATACCTGACAATAGTTAAGATGCTAGCAATAGGGAAACTAGTAAATAAAATATAAGGAGTCTTTATAACTTTTCTGTAAAGCTAGCATTATTTTAAAATAAAGTTCATTTTTAAATGTTATAGGACTGAGCATCTGTGCATTATTCTAGGGAGAAGATCCTGTGGAGTTTATATCTCCAAAGTGGTCCACAATCCAGAAATTCTTAAGAACCACTGTGGGCTGGGGATATAGCTCAGCAGCACAGCACCTGGCTGGCAAGCACGAGGTCCTGAGTTTTGATTCCCAGTGCCAAAAAAAAAAAAACATTTTTCAAGACCTCTTATGCTTTCCCTAACCATTGCTTCCTAAGAACTCTGCCTTCTTCCTGCATCACCCACACCTCACTAAAATCAGAATTTAGCCGGGGCTCACAGGAGAAGGGAAAAAGGAATTACTATATAAGCAGAATGGAGTTGAGTTTGGGAAGATTTTAAAAAGCTGGAGACGGATGATGGTGATGCCTGCATAGCATTATGAATATACTTAATACCACTAAGCTATATACCTAAAAATGGCTGAAACAGCAATTCTGTGTCTTTTACCACAATTTTTTAAAGGGGTACCTATACATGCTATAGCATGAATAAACCTTAAAAAAATTACGTGAAAAAAGCCAGACCCAAAAGACTACACATTATGTGATTCCATTCATAAGAAAATGTTCCAAAAATTCACTGTGGTGAGGGTTGCACATATCCACGAATATACTAACAAACCACTGACATGTTCACTTTAAATTAGTGAACCGTATAGTACATAAATTATGTTTCAATAAAACCGTTAGAAAAAACTTGAACTGCTTTTCAGTGTAGGACTACATTTATTTGACTCTAGAAAAAATGTCATTCCATAAATTCTGGAACCACATTCTGGTGACATGACAAAACAATGAACAAAATTAATGAAAGGATTGTGATTTAGAAGGCTGGCAGGGACAACTGGGAAGGTCTGCACTACAGCAGGGTAGCCCTCCCGTCACAGGGCAAGGAGATCATAAAGGAGATTATAGAACACACTAGAATGAAGTTGATCAGAGGCCTTTATTCTGGTCCTCATCATTCATTAAGCCGCCTATGTGGAACAATTTCTGCCCCAAGCAGCGGCAGCTGCGTCCAGGCCTGAAGTGGAAGACAGACATGAGTGGAAGACCTTGCAGAGAAAAGCTTTCAGATGAGATCTCTGCTTATCCCAGCTCAGGTAAAGGTAGAACAGGGAGAGAATATATGTGCGCAGAGACTCTGTTCTTCAAAGCTGAGGCCTGCGGAGAGGGCTGAGCTGAAAGATGCAGAGAAGACTCACGAAACTGCCCAGCTCAGCAATCAATCCAAAGTACCTAAAAATACAAAGAGCAATGTGTAAAGCAAGGTGTTTCAACAGCTGGATTATTGTAACAAACTGGGAAAGCTAAAATAGAAAGGATTTTGGAACTGTCAGCAATTCTAATTCTGAGGAACAGCTATCTAAAAAATACCTGTGGAAAAACAGGACACAACTAAATGTGAGCAGTTGAGAATTAAGCATATCAATCTAGAAATTAGAATTAGAGGTGGGAAAAGGGCTAAGGAGTATTGTCTTAGTTAATAAGCATTCACAGAGACCATACTCCAGATGAGTGATACAAAATAAATAAGATAATCTCTCTAAGCTTATAATCTTTTCAGAAAGTTCCAGTTTAAGATGGAGACTGGGCCCACAAATTGTATGCCATCCTATCCAAATTTACATTCATAAGGAAAATAGGTTTTTATTTATTTATTATTATTATTTTTTTTTTTGTGGGTGCCGGGGGATCGACCTCAGGACCTCACATGCCAGCAGGCGCCCGTGCCGCTGAGCGATATCACTGGCCCTTTTTTCGTATGTGGGTACCAGGAGTCGAACTCAGGACCTCACGCTTGCCAGGCAGGCGCTTATGCCACTGAGCTATCTCACCAGCCTGAAAATAGGTTTTCAAAAGGCATGAATTGCAACAAAGAATAGGAGAGCCATCAGCAACTAAGCAATTTCAAAAAAAAAAAAAAATCTGAATTACCAAAATCTGAAGCAGGTTTATAAATAAAACAGGAAAAATGAGCCTGGAAGAACACAGAGGGGGCTGCAGGAGGAGGGGAGCCCATCTGCCTAGGAGAACCACAGGGAGGCTCTAGACTCAGTCACCAGAAGTGACACAAAGAGATGTAAGATGAAAGCAGGTTAATGACTCATGTTTCTGTATGGCAAACGGCTGCACCCACATTCTCCTCACCACCCTCCTCTGTGCAAAACCTAACTTGTAAATAAAATAAAAGCACAGGGCTGTCTTCTAAAGAGCAAACGCATCATCAGGAGAGCAGCCTCTCGCGACACCACTCCTGCGCTAAACCACGCTGCAGTCTGGTCTTTGGGACCCCAGCATCACACCCCATGCCTGCTCACCCTAAAGGGAACCACCGCCTCTGCTACCAGTGCTGCTACACACACGCGCGCAGGCACACAGACACACGCCTTCCAAAAAGCCTTCTTACGCTGTCGTTCTAAACAGAATGAAAATCACTGGGTATTTGAAGAAGGCCTACGCAAGTAAAAGGAGAAAGCAAAATTGATTTACAAGTCCTAGACTAAAACATAATTCAGGAAAAAGAAAAACCAGAAACATCTCTAATTTATAAAAAAAAAAAATTGCATCCACATTCAATAATGGCAAGTTCCTACTGAGATCAAATGACAAAGCTAAACAGAAAGAAAGAAAGAAACAAGGAAAGAAAATCTTTCAGTTATTGAACAAGTAATAAGAAAAGGCAAATCTAAAGCCTAGAGATGATATAGACATAAAATAGGCCCAGCCTCCAAAGCTCCCTTTTGCCCTGAGGGCATCTGCCCATCCGAAAGAGAGCACTGAGAAAGTGTCACGCGATTTTGGCAGCTGAGGGAACCAAGAGTCAAACCTCAGAGTCTGCCCTAGTGGGGAGGTCTGATAACCCCTTTTATGCTGGAGCTGCAAAACGTTACACCCTCAGAGTAAGGCTGAACCAAAATTAATGGGGACACCTCACAGACCTGCACTCTGGGTTTGTATCACCATGAGAGTCCAGAAACCTTCAAGTCTCTCATCTTGATTAAGGAGACTGATAACGCCCCAGGAGCCTTGCAGGAGTAAATGAAATCTTCCCTGAGGCAACCCACTCTCCGGGCTCCCTTCTGTGCCTCTCAGACAGAAGCTTTCTTTCTCTCAATAAATTCTTCCTACTCTTAAAAAAAAAGAAAAAAGAAAAAAGAAATTTTCCCTGGTGAAAGGTATCACTACACAAGCCTCAAATTAGCCAACAAATAATTTTTTCAAATGTAATGACCAGTATACAAAGACAGTACAAAGAGAAACAACTGAGAAAAAAAGACAAATTCAAAAGACTGGATACTGGATTGGACAGAGTACAAAAGCTTCAAAAGGCTATGGATATTAGACGGGCTATTAGACTGGACACAGACTAAAAACAATTGTGTTTACTGTTTAAAGAAATAAAAGAAGCTCCAAAGGATCTGTAGAAAATACAAAAAAGTAATAAAACAGATTTTTAAAAGAACCAGATAGAACTCACAGTATTGAAAAACACAAAAACTGAAACTAAAAAAAAATTTTAAAGTTTGAAAGAGATGAAAGAACTAAAGATAGAATTAAACTGAGTGTCAGAAAATTAGAAGCAAAATTTGGTTTGAATCTTTATATATGTTTAATAGAAATCCCAGAGAGAAAGGAGAAAGCAAGAACGAAGAGCCAATATCTGAAGAGATACTGGCTAAGAATTTTCCAAGGCATATGAAAGACATCAGACCACAGATTTAAGAGCCCAAGCCAACTACATAGAAAGAAATCTACATCTCTATACATCAAAGTGAAACTAAGTAAAATCAAAGGCAAACAGAAAATCTTAAAAAGGGACAAATTACCTTCAAAAGACATACACCAACAGGCAATTTCTCAACAGAAACAATGGAAGCCAAAAAATGATAGAATAACAGCTTAAATGTGCTACATGAAAATAACTTTCCATCTAGAATTCAGTATTAGGGGCCGGTGAGATAGCCCAGCGGCATAAGTGCCTGCCTGGCAAATGCAAGGTCCTGAGTTCGACTCCCAGTACCCACATAGAATTCAATATCAGCAAACTATTTTTCAAGAATAAAAGTAAAAGGGGGCTGGTGAGACGGCTCAGCAGCTTAAGCGCCTGCCTTGCAAGCGCGAAGGCCCGAGTTCGACTCCCGGAACCCACATACGAAAAAGGGGCCGGTGATATCGCTCAGCAGCACAGGTGCCTGTTGGCGCGTGAGGTCCTGAGGTCGTCCCCCCGGTACCCACAAAAAAAAAAAAAAAAAAGAATAAAAGTAAAATAAAGGCCTTTTCATACCAAAAAAGGCAAGCTTAGAATCAGCTACCAGCACACGAAGTTCTAGTACAGTCATTTCAGGAAGAAAGAAAATCATTATAAATAGATGAGAAATACAGAAAGGGAAGATCAAAGATTACAGTAAATATGTGGGTAAACCCACATAATTGGCTATATGTTATAACATTAACAATGCCTTATGTGGACTGACAAAGACATGTAACAGTAACAGCATGTCATGTCGGGGAATGAAGGACTTTTCTTAGTTTATTGGTATGACTTAGATACACACAATGATCACATTCATCATAGGGACTTTGCACCTGTACATGATAGTCCCTGCTTCCTCCTTTTTTTTCCCAATCCCCTCTCCTCCCTTCAACTCCCCTTTCCCTCCTTATTTACAAAAGCTTTGTTTCGATTTTATCTTTCTTTTATCACTTTTTTTTTCTTTTCCCTTCCTTCCTTCCCCCTCCACCCTCCCTAGTTCCCCTTTAGAATTAACGGACTCTAAGATCCCATTTTGTTGAGGATAAAGATAAAGGTTCTAACATTAGACTTTGATAAATTAAGAATGCATGTAGTTAACTAACAGATTAACCACTAAAAGGATAGAAGTAGAATATATAACTTCCAAACTGACAGAAGGGGAAAAAAATAATAGGTAAAAAATGAAAGGAAAAATAAAATAAGCAGGACAAACAGAAACCAAGACAAAATGAAAGATTTAAACTGATAGATATCACTAACCACATTAGACACAAATGAACTAGTGTTCCAATTAAAGGCAAAGACTATCTGAATTTAAAACATGTAAACATACTGTTTACAAAGATACGTAATTGTGAAAACAGAATTATGAGAAAAATACCACTTAAACATTAGTGAAAGCTAGTAAGCTTTAAATATTAGACAAAATAGACTTTAAGGCAAAAAGCACTACTAGAAATAACAGTCAATTTATAAATATTAAACACTCAATCATGAACAATACACAAATTTGTATACACCTAATCACATGGTCTTATATAATGAAAAACAGACCCAGAAGTGTAAATCAAAATAGTTATCTTCGGTCATAGTGGTATACTTTCAAGATACTGCTCTTGGTAATTGATAAAATAAGCAGAAAAAGAAATGCAGTAATGTGACACCACACCCAATAACTACAGAATACACTTCTTCAAGCACACACAGAACATTGTCAAGGCTGACTACACACTTGGCTATAAAACAAAGGGACAATAACAGAAGTTATTTTTAAGAAAGAGAGGCTAAACAAAGATCTACAAATGAGAGAATCCTCAATAATCTAGGCTTGACCACTACCATGGGAATGTATCTTAAAAGACACTTAAAAGAATATCTCAAAAGTGGCACATGTGTAGGTTGATAGACACAGAACAGAGGAGTAAAAAGAATGAAATAAGTGAAGAGACTTAGGATGGTAATGATGCTTAAAGGAGATAATGAAAACACCCCGCTAGGGTGAAGGTGAGAATGAACTGAGGGCACGTGGCTTTCGAAAAGCTACTCAATCAGTTTATACATACTGAAGAGTACAATTTAGGAATTAAGCAGGAGAAATAGCTCTGAAAACAGGTAAAGGAGTGTTTCAAATATCTGCTATTTCAATAAGATTCAGTTAGTACCCAAATTAACCCAAAATTCCTAAGAACAAACAGATACAGGCAAATAGATAATCTCCCTACAGCAAAATAATCACTTTACATGGACTACTGAAGGGAAAAAAAAAAAAAAAAGGTGGCATTTTAAACGCTGACAATTGTTTCTGGTCTCTAACTTTATGATGGTGGGGTAAAATTTATATATTAGGGATGGGAACCTAGTAGGAATCAAACTTTTGAATCCAACTAACTCCACTAGTGTTTTTGTATTTCCTCCCACTTTTTTATGGTTAGCAATTTTCCAGTACAAGTTCTAATTACCCAAGGGTGGAAAATGAATCTCACTAGATTAAGCAAGTTAGTTTTTTCTATCCTAAGAGGAAGTACAGAGAAAGAATTATCCCTGTACCAACAAGAGAGAACCAGGCATCTGTTTTTGAACTCACATCATAAGCATGGAAAGGACCAGTGGAAATAATTGCCCCCTGACAGAGAACTCACCTTCCAGAAAAGCAAATTCATCCACAGCTTCTATCGCATTATCTGAAACACAAGGTAAGGGCAAACCTTACTAACACTGGTCATTTGAACATCAGCCCCAAAACACCACAATCCACACAATAAAGGGTATGGGGCTATATTAAATATGTTCCTCGCTGTCTACAGATCTATTTCCACTCCACCACTAACTCCTAAACATTTGTTGTTTCTCTACAGGTGTAAAAAAAGCCCAGGCAAACCATTCAATTACAGGGAAAATTGGAACCCTCCTACAATTGAGACCTTACAGTTCAATTCTTCTCTTTGTTCTGAGTATCACAGAAGTTTGGCAACACAGCAGGGAGTGTGGGATATAGTATATTAAAGTTTCCACATGTGCAAGGGTTACCAGCTAGACAAAAAGGTGGTCGCAAACCAAACTTCCAATTTTCACAGTGATGCCTCCTCAGCCAGCAAAGGGTAAGCCTGGCCAGTCAGCCTCCTTGTCTACCCCCAGACACCACAGTGACACTCTACCCAAATCTCTCCTCTGGAGGGTTTTCCTCTTTCCTTGTTGAGCACAGCAGTAGGCATCTTTTGCAATGGTCTCCACAAACAGTTCCTGTAAAGCGAACAAGTAGAGGAATAATGGGCTCTAGACCACTGTGGGGTGCGCATTCCTGCCTTAAGTGGGGAAAGGAGGAAGTGGATTCAGGCACATGGAGAGGTTCTAGAAGCTAAGGTTGCCCTGGGCTTCATGAAGGTCGTTCTGCCATGCACTTTCCAATAAGCCAGAATGACACCTCCCTCCTCAGTTACTTGTAAATCCATCCTGTCCATTCATTGCATTCTAACAAGATCTGTGTGAACTATGGGTCAAATCAGAGACGTAAACCAGCCCTCATAAAGAGGGAGGTGATCAACCGACACAACTTCTGCAAGTGTGAGGCCCCTCTTCCTTAGCTTTTTTGTCCTCGCAGCCCTCAGAACGCGGCCCCAGCACCCCTCACTTCCGGGGCCTCAGCAAGCCCCGCCCCTGGAAGCCCCGCCCCTCACACGCGCCACGCTCTCCCTTCCCCGAGAGCCCTCGCGCTCCCGCCGCACCGCGGCTCGCGCCAGAACGAAGATGGCTTCCTGTCCCGCGAGCGTCACGTCGGGGTCCGCCTTCACCAAGGCCTTCACTCGCGCCAGAGGCAGCCTCGAGAGACGAGCCCCGGGCCCACTCGTCGGGGCTTGGGGTTGCGAGGCCGCTACTTCCCCTCCGGGCCCCTCCTCCTCCCGGGGCGTCCCGCTTCCAGCCGCCGCCGCCATCCGCGCCCTAAACGCGTTGCGCGCGGCCCCGACTGAGCGCGCGCATGCGGCGACGGCCCTTTTCCCGCGCGGGCTGGCGGCCACGCCCTCTGCGGGCGCGTGGCTCCACCCCTACGCGGGGTTAAGGGTGGCGCCCGGGGCCCCCGCGGGCGTGGATGCTGCCCTTGCTTGTGTTGGATCTGTCTGAGTCCATCGATGCGCGTTGCGCTTTTCTCTGTCTCGTTTCTCGATCACCCTTCGACCCCGACCAGCCTAGTAGGCCCTGGCACTGCTTCTTAGTCGGGGAAGACGGTGGCTGTGCCGAGTTGGTGCTGGGAGGCGCGCCCTGGTCGGGAAATCCCCATATCCAGCTCTCTCCTCTCAGTCAACACTGTGAAAACCAAAGATCAGATGTCAAAGGGAGGCCAGCATGTTCCCTATCACCGATGAGAATGGACCAGATTCAAGTTTAGACGCCCTTGACAGAGGGCTAGGAATTTGGCAGGCAGAAATAAAAAAGTTCAACCTGGGCAGAGGAAACCCCTGCACAAGAAAAACGTCTGGAGGCTGGAAAGCAGGAGGCTTTGGGGCAGGCACCAGGAGTCCACGTTGATTCAGATACGGATTGCATCCCATCAGTGGATCCTTTTATACTCCCAGAAATTAAGAACCCCTTCGTGTCCATAGGTTATATCAGTATTTATTGTATTAGTATTAAATTTTTAAAATACACCAGTACATTAAATGCCAAAATAGCATTTTTATGAAAAGCAACTTCAAAACTAAAAAAAGTGTGGTGAAAGAAGTCTGATGGCACACAATAGAAGACAGCTGGATTGTTTAGCTGCTTCTGTATGTTAATGTTATCCCTTTTCACGTAGCTCAGGAAAACTCCACACCATCTTTTTGATATGAGAATAAAAAAGGAAGTAACCTGTTAGTATTAAGAAAGTAGTTTTGCCGGGTGTGGGACACACCTGTAATCCCAGAACTCTGGAGGCGGAGGCAGAAGGATCACTGCCCGTTCAGGGCCAGTCTGTGCTACAAAGTGGGTTCAAGGCCAGCCTGAAATGCATAGTGAGACCCTGTCTCAAAAAGAAAAAAAAGAAAATAGTTTTGCTGGGCATGGTGATATACGGCCAGCCTGGGCTACATAGTGAATTCAAGGAAACCCTGTCTCCAAAAAAAAAAAAAAAAAAGTTTTAACTTCAAAGACCCCTAAAAAAGATCTCCAAGAAAGTCCTTTCCCACCACCAGGGCGTCTGACGTACCTGGAGCTCTGGCATAGAGGAACAGTTAGTATATGCAACAAAAGGTCTAGTCTGCTGGGCATGTTGCACACACCTGTAATCCCACCTACTCTCAAGGCTGAAGCAGGAAGATCTCAAATTTAAGGCCAGCCTGGGCATTTTAGCAAGACCCTGTCTCAAAGAATAAAAAAGGCTGGGGGCATAGCTCAATGCTGAGACCCTGGGTTCAATCCCCAGTACCACATGCACGCACAAATTCTAAATCAATTTTACCAAAAGCTCACTTTTTAAAGCATCAACTATGTATATGGTTCAAAATGCTTTAAATTTATGTAGAGATGCAGTTGAATTAGATGACATCTGAAATCATTCAGTTCCAAAATTATGGAAATGGATTAGCACAGAGATTCTACCTGAGCAGAATTAAAATCTTAAAAGGGAATGGTATAAATCACGGAACTCTCAACCAGTGCTGATGTCATGAGTCTTCTTCAGTGTACATTTGAGGAAAAAAAAAAAAGGAAAAGATTAAAGATAGAAAGGAAAAGTTTACTCTTAATCAGTTCAGTGTTCAAAGATATGGTTTAGGCGGTTGTTTCTGCTCTTTTCACCCTCAACTTTGATTGAAATGATAAAAACTCAGTGAAGTCTCCAAGGCTTTCACAGTTGGGCACCTTCCAACCTCTCCAGCTGAGATAGGAGATAGGCAAAGCTGACTGGGGAAGACGTAACCTGTTAATTACAAGATTCTGGACACATGGGCGGAACGGGTCCCAAAGCCCTGCATGTGGACTTCTTACAAGACTTCAAGCAGGTTTGCAACAGGATGGCCTAGACCTGAAGTCAGCCTGAGGCGTGGGATCCAAGCACTGCCTCTCAGAACCCAAATGTAAAAGTTCTCATAGGTTTCCTTGAGGTTTGGACAACATATATGGATGCAGGCACCACGAGGAGCCCACTATCATGGCTTTCCTCGCGATAGCCTGCTCTGCTTTCTCCAGGGTGTTGTTTTATCTTGCTTTTTCCTCTTTTACTTGTTCAAAGCTTGTGCTGTGGAGCCAGTTTCTCCCTCACGCTTCACTTTTACTTTTTCAAATAAACTTTGCCACTTCTTTTTGCTCATTTAGTTCAATTCTTTGTTCAAGATGAGAAAAACCTGTAATCCAACTCCAGAAGGAGAGGTGAGCAACCCTGAACCTGGTAACGTTTATTTGGCGAGCCACTTTTAGAAGGCGCTACCCAACAACACAACAGCATTTCATACCACCTCTCCTCCTTCTCATAGGTTTTGTCCTTCACAGCTTTCTTCAACCCACAACCTCTCAGGAAGATCGCTGTGAGTTTCAGGCCAGCCTAGGCTACATAGTGAGTTCAAGGCTAGTCTGAACTACATGGTGAGATCCTGTCTCAAAAAAAAAAAAAAAAACACAAAACAAAACAAAAAAACCCACAGCCTCTCTTGTGTATGTGGAAGCTTTCCCCTACCACCCCACCCTTCCACAGTTGAGACGAAATCACTACTACTACTAACACCTGTCCTTCATAGTACTGACTTCCCTGTGTGGTTACATGATCAATGTTTGTATCCTCCTCTTTCACCTCCTCCAGACTGAAACTCCATAAGGAAGCTGTCTGCCTGATTTTGCTCATTGACTTTCCAAACTGTGGTAATGTTTCTGGCACCTAGAAAGTGCTCAATATTTACTGAATGAATGAATTATTAAAAGTGGCGCAATTTCTAGATCTTCCCCAAAGTCTAAGAAGGCATGTCAGAATCTGGGGAGAAAAACATTTGAGCATGCTTACCAAGTGTTTCTAGTGATTGTTATAATGGGTCTGTCTGTCCCTTCATCTTTGCATACTTACAGTGGTACCTTGGTTCATGAACTTAATTCATTCCACAATTTTGGAAAGATGGCCACATTCATGTTCGTGCCACAATCTGTTTGTCATCCGATGCATTGTTCACAAACAATAACAAAATTTTGCCAAATGCTTCTGTTTGCAAACCAAATGTTTATTTGATGGAAAGGAAAATTCAAAGCATGAAAAGTAATTATCTTTTATAACTTTTTACTTAAATGTTTACCCTATTTTTTGGTCACACCTTGACCAAAGAGGTGTGTTGAGGTGTTGAGAGGCAGTGGTTTTAGTTCTTCTTCATGTTCATATTCCTCTTCATATTCCTCTTCCCAAAGAGATCAGAGTGATGTTTGTGAAAATTGATCTTGTGCTGACACATGCCACCAACATCTCAGCTTCTTGGGGGCCACAAGTGCTAGTCAAGATGGTCATGGCTATCTCTCATGTGGTCCCAAATTTCACAGCCTATTTGACTCAAAATGGCATGTCCATAAAGGGGCGAAAGAGCTTGTTTGTATAGGTATGTTCTACAAGAACGATTTCAAAATTAAACTGGATGAAAAATAATCATAATAACCTAAATATTCTCTTGGAAGTAGGCATAATATAAAAAGTGTTTCTAATTACAAGCAGTTGTGGGATAACAATATTTAACTGTATGTTTACTGAGTAAATAATTACAAAAATTTAAGTCATAACTGAAAGGTCATGACAGTTTACATTCATATATTACAAAGACTTCCTTCTTAGGCTCTCCTCTCTTTTGAGTGCTTTTTGAAGAATACATATAGTTCACAATCATTCCATTGTTTCTTGAGATTGAAATCTAATCCTCTGGACCACTGAACTAAAAAGGAATCTGTTGGAAATGATTTAGGATAGCATTTGGCTCTTCATTATTGCTACTCTTGCTGGCTCATAAACCATCCCAAGGACAATCAGACTCCACAGATTAAATTGTAGGGCAAGTTGAGTGCTGACTTCCTGAAAAGTGTAACTCTGCCTGTTGTTCAAGTACACGAGAGTGAACAAATGAAGGAGATGAGCCAAAGGGGTTATTACAAATATCTTATTTTCAGGCTTTTTACGGATATAAAAGATAGTTACCTTTCTTGGTTGCTTTGTACTTCCTCTCCAGCAAATAAAACTAAGTAAGTATGCAAAGCTAGAGGTAAGGACAGCAGTCACATGGTGTGAGATCCAGTGAATAAGGTGGATGAGGACCAGAAAGTAGCAAGAACAATAGGATAAGTGTTTTAAAACAGAGGGGGAGTATTTTGAGGTGGATAAATGTAATGTGTCTGTTACTTTCTGAACCAGTGCTGAAGTCCTCTTTCATGAATGTCTTTTTTGTGGCTGCTTCAATGTCATGAATCTAGTCAGAACATGTATGGCAATTTCTGTCAAATAAAAACATTACAGTGGATCCTTATCTCCCTTATTCTCTAGATATGGCATTGTGTGACTTCTGGCTCTTCCCTAAAGTCAAAGTGACCACAAAAGGGAAACGTTTCGAATTGATTCAGGATATTGAGGCAGTCACCACAATAATGCAACTAAAGACATGAAAAAGGACTTCCAGAACTGCTTCAGAAGGTGGCAAAAGCAATGGGATAAGTGTATTTGAAGAGAAGGGGAGTATTTTGAGGGGGATTAATGACAATGTGTCTTTTACTGTAATTTTTAAAATTTAACTTTTACCACAAATTTTAAGCATGCTTAGATCTTTGGTGAAGCAGAATGGTCAGTGTTACTGAAACAGTGCTAGCCACTATATTTGAGGGGATAAAGACAGGCTATTACAAGGTGCTGGGGAAAATAAAGGTGATGAGGTAGTCAGTAATCATGAAAGCCAGGTACTTCAGCAGAACACCTGAGGAGTTAAAGGATGTGGGGCAGCTTACGTCCTAGTGACCAAATAGGTTGGGATAAGTACTTTTCAAGAAAGAGAAAGAAATAGAGGAGAGAAAGGGAGAAGGAGAGGACGGAGGAAAGAGAAGGAGAGTAAGGAAGGAAGGAAGGAATAGCCACTTGGTATGAGGCAATCAACAAACTATAGTATATTTTGATATTTTAAAATATGTCTGTAAATTCTTTGATGTTCCTCCTTCAAGAAGGGGAGACTAAATCTCCCCTTGAATGCAAGCTGACTCAGTAACTCATTTCCAATTAATATAAAATGGCAGAAGTGACACTATAAGACCTTCAAGATTAGATCATAAATAGCATTGCACAAATAAGAGCTAAAATATGAGTTCAACAACGTTGCAGGATACAAGATCAATATATAAAAATCTGCTGTATTTCTTTACAATAGCAATGAACAGTTCGAAATTTAAATGAAAATAATTCTATTTATAATCACATCAAAATAATAAAATTCTTAGAAATAAATTTAATAAAAGAAGCACAAAATTTGTACTCTGACATCTATAAATAATCATTGAAGGATATTAAACAAGACCTAAATAAGTAGGAAGACATCCAGTGTTCATGGATTAGAAGCCATTGTTGTCAAGACAATAATACTCTCTAAACTGATCTAAGTTTTGATACAATCTCTATCAAAATTCCATCTTGCTTTTTTGCAGAAATTGATGGTCTGATCCTAAAATTCATATGGACACATGAGAGATCTTGAAAAACTGAAGCAATTTTGGGAAGGAAGTACAAAGTTAGAGGATGCAAACATGCCAATTGCAAAACTTACTGCAAAGCCACAATAATCAAGACTGAGTGATATTGGCTTAAGAAAAGACATACAGATCAATGAAATTTTGAAAGTCCAAAACATAAACATACAAATGTAAGGTAAGTGGCTTTCTAAAAGGATACCAAGGCAATTTGATTGTGGAATTTGTTGAAAAGACTGTCTTGACTAATACAACTGAAAAGCCACATGCAAAAGAAAGAAATTGGATCCCTGTCTCACACCATTTACACGAATAAGCTCAAAATAGATCAGAGCTAAAACAATATATATAAATATATATATATATATATATATATATAATTCATATTCACTAAAGAAAGCATAGGTACAAATTTTTATGGTTTTGAATCTAGCAAAGAATTCCTAGATATGATAGCAAAAGCATGAGCAAAAAGAAAAATAAATTGGACTTTATAAAAATGTTTGTGCTTCAAAAGACTATCAAAAGAGTAAAAAGATAAAATATTTGCAAGTCATATCTCTGATAAAGGACTTGTGCCTAGAATAAGGAACTATTACAATAACAAATAGCCCAACTTAAAAATGGGTATAGGATTTATATAGACATTACTCCAAAAAAGATACACAAATGACCAATTAGCACATGAAAAGATGCTGAATATCCTTATTCATTGGGACATAAAAATATAAATCAAGGGCCAGTGACATAGCTCAGTGGCATAAGCACCTGCCTGGCAAGCACGAGGTCCTGAATTCGACTCCCAGCACCTGCATATTAAAAAAAAGTATATATATATATATATATATATATATATATATATATATATATATCAAAACCACAGTGAAATACTACTTCACGCTAGGATGGCTAAATAAGACTAAAAAAAAATAAAAATAACTATTGGCAAGGATGTGGAGAAATTGAGACTGCGTACATTTCTGGTCAGAATGGAAGTGCTATGGCCACTTTGAGAAACCGATTGACAGTTCCTTAAAAAGTTAAATATACACTTACCAATTGACCCAACAATTCCACCCCTAGGTATATACCCAAGAGAATTGAAAACATACGTCCACATAAAAACTTATACACAGGGCCGGTAAGATAGTTCAGCAGCATAAGCACCTGCCTGGCAGGCGCAAGGTTCTGAGTTCAACTCCCGGTACCCACATACGAGAAAAGGGCTGGTGATATCGCTCAGCGGCACGGGTGCCTGCTGGCGCATGAGGTCCCACAAAAAAAAAAAAATTATACACATATTGTCTTAGAAACATTATTTATAATATACAAAAAGCTGAGAAAAACTCAAATTTCCATCAATTTATGAATGGGTAAACAAACTGTGATCTATCCACACAGTTTAATATTATTTGGCCTTAAATAAGAATGAAGTACCGATACATACTGCTACATGGATGAACCTTGAAAACATTATGCAAAGCAAAAAGCCAGACACAAAACACTAGTATTGTACGAGTCCATTTATAAGAAGTGCCTAGAATACACAAATTCATGATGACAGAAATAGATTAGTGGTTATGAGAATCTCTGGAGAGGGAAGAATGGGAAGTTCCTGCCAGTGAGTGTGGAGTTTCTCAGGGGACGATGAAAATATTTTGGAATTAGTGATGATTGTTGCACACAAGCCGATGAAAAGAATGACTGATTATGGACCTCAAAAAGATGAATGTTGTGGTAGGTGAATTGTATCTTAATTTTTGAAAAAGAACTTATTTTTTTGAAGTCACTGCTGCAAATCTCTCTTTATCTCTCTTTCTATCCCTCCCTCCCTCCCTCCCTTTAACCTTCTCTCTTCTCCCTTCTCTTCCTCTTTTCCTCCCTCCCTCTCCCATCACTCACTCTAGGGAGAAACTACCTGCCATGTCAGAAGGACACTCAGACATTCCCGTGGAGATGCACCTGGTAACAAATTGGGGCCTTCCATCAATAGTCAGCATAAGAGCTGAAACCTTCAGCTAACAGCATGAGAGTGAGCTGTCTTAGAAATATATTCTTCAAGCCTAGTTGAGCTTTCAGATGAATGCGTTATGACTAAGATCTTTACTGAAATCTCATGAGGGACCCTGAGCTGAATTACCCAGCCAAACTACTCCCAAATTACTCACCCATAGAAACTGCAAGATAATAAATGTTTGATGTTTAAAACTGCTAAGTTTTGGGGTAATCTGTTATACAGCAATAAATAACTAATAGTTATAATCAGAAGTAACAGTTATTCATTTATTCTTAAAGAATTTGTTGAAAACTCACTCTCCTAGGCTTTGTGCTAGTCATTGGAATCCACTGGTAAGTAAAAGTACATATAATCCCTGCCTGTGTGTAGCTTAGAATATAAGGCACATGACAGATATTAATCAAATAAGGGCACAAATATGCCATTACAAATTCACAGGCAATAAAAGAAAGCTATACATTTTCATGGGAACATAGAATAGGAAAACCCTAGATCCCAATACCCTCTCTAGAAGGTTTTATTCAGAGCTTCCTTATTTCCCAGTTTACCTGCCTTCCACCCATCACCCGTAGACAGGATAGGGAGAATTCATTGAACAGGCCCAGATCAAGTCTACAGCTGCTTCCCATTGAGCAGATAATACACCTGCCTCAATACTCTACTAATGCATCCAAAAGAATACACTCCGCAGTACCAGTGGCTTGTGCCTATGTCTCAGAAAACTACCACCCAGCCGCTGACCAGCACATGGAGGGACTACAGGCAGCTCGCAGCGTCAGTCACCCTCTGGCACACCAAAGCAGTGATCAGTTTCAAGCACTGGACAGAGCAGGTGCTCTTGCTCTATATAGATGTAGTATCTCCCATTCATAAAATTGGAAAGTGGCTATTTGATGCCACATAAAGTTACAAGTGTGAGGGACACAACCACAGCAGGGGCTGGCACAAAGCTGGGTAATAGGGTTTACAAAATCCCATTCATCTATCTTCGGTTTAAACAACTCTCAGTTTTCTTCTGCCCTCAGCTCAAATTGAGCTTCACAGTCATATCAGGACCCACCTGGGGGCCATTTCCCATCCCTTCATCCACGAGAGAACCTGACTTCCCCAAAAGCTGATGCAAATGTGATTCTGCCCTTCAGAGGAAGCCCTTGCTCAGCATTACCCAAGGGCCTCCGCAGGATCATTTTCATCATTTCACATATGATGTGCGGTGGCACAGGCTTCCTATGCCATACGGTCTCTGTTAGGGCTCTCTCCTTTGTATTCATTGTTTCTTTGCCTTGTGTAAAAACTCCCTTGCCAGCTTTAATTATGAACAAACTCACAGGCTTGTCATACCATTAACTCAAGGATTACAAACATGATTACCTCCACTAATTGCTGGCTAAGACTGTACCAGTCCCTTCCAACTTACCTCTCACAGCCTGTGCTCTCCCTCTTCGGCTTCTTCCCCCTTACCTCTCACTCACTCCACCCAACTATGAAACAAGACGCTGTAGAAAGTTCCAGTGGTTTAGATAAGTCATTAGTAAACAAAGATATTATTTTCCTAGGCCTGAAGTTCTTTTCGGTAACAAATTCAAGGGGTCATGGTGACAAGAAATCCAACTTTGAAAAAGTAAGTGTATCAGCTGGGCTGGTGTAAGAGCCTCTAAAAGGAAAAAGGTTCCTTCTTTATGTACTTGGCCAAAGACCTTCTTCACAGTCCTCCCATCTGTGGTGTCGCTTTTCTGTCCTCTGTAGTGTTATGGCTAAAGCCAGATAAAACACTGTATGAAAATAAAGTTAATAAAGAAAGTTCACCAAAAAATAAAATTAGGGCCGGTGAGATGGCTCAGCGGCATAAGCGCCTGCCTTGCAAGCGCGAGGGCCCGAGTTCGACTCCCAGATCCCACATACGAAAAAGGGGCCGGTGATATCGCTCAGCAGCACGGGCGCCTGTTGGCACGTGAGGTCCTGAGGTCGACCCCCCAGTACCCACAAAAAAAATAAAATAAAAAAAATAAAATTGTATCATTATCATAGCAATAAGATAAAAATAGAAAAAAGACTGAGAAGTAGAATAAACCTAAGAATAAATAATAGTAAATATAAAAACTAAAAAGCAGGGCTGGTGAGATGGCTCAGCGGCTTAAGCACCTGCCTTGCAAGCGCGAGGGCCCGAGTTCGACTCCCAGATCCCACATACGAAAAAGGGGCCGGTGATATCGCTCAGCGGCACGGGTGCCTGTTGGCGCGTGAGGTCCTGAGGTCGAACCCCCGGTACCCACAAAAAAAAAAAAAAAAAAAAACTAAAAAGCATACATTTAAAGTCAAAATAGACAAAGAAAATAACATTAACTAAACAACATACTAGAAATACAAAAAAGTCAAGTTGTAAAAGAAGGAAAAGTTAAATGTAGTCAAAAATAGAGTGCAACGACCAACCTCCTTGAATAGAGCAAATGGTGGGTCCTCTGAACTGCATCCTGCTTGTCTTCTACTTGGTAAAGGCCACCGAAGGCGCCCTCAAGGCCTGTTCTCTGGAGAAGATCTCCCCAAGTCAGCAAAGCACCACACAGAGAATACCAGGGCAACAAGGGTCTCACCATTCAGCTCAAGCCACCAGGCACTTCTGAATATCTTTTAGTCCGTAATTAAGAGCTTTGCCATTGGACACAAAATTCCTCCAACTGACTATCCAACGTAGCCCCTACAGATGTGCAAAACCATAACCAAATGGAATGGTTTTCCCATAATCAGAGAGCATGCCTGCCAGCGTCTATTAACTACATAGTTCAGCCCTGCAGCCCAGACTTAGGAAGTCTATGGGATCCTTGTTTATTGCCTTCTTCCCTGACACTGGTCTGGGCTGCTCTAGATTGGACTGTGGCTGCTCAACTAATTCACAAAACAGTAGGTTCCAGTCCTCTGGTCAAAATATAGGTCCTTACCATTTTTCTATTGCTACAGCAATAGAAGCAAAGATTCGATACTATTTGTCAGTTCATTCATGCTGAATTCCTGGCGAGCCACTGTCCATCTACCCAGTGTAGTGCGAACCCACAGCTTCTACTGAAGCTGCAGAACAACCTTCTCTGATGCCGTGGGATGAGCTCTCGCTTCTTCACTCTGTTTAAGGTAATACGCTCTCAGGACGGAAAAGAGTAGAAAAAGTGTAAATGGAAGACCTTTAAATTCACAGAGCCAGAAACCTAAGGGTAACTTGGTTTATTTTATCATTTCTTCACCCTAATAATACTCTATCCCTTCAGTAACTTCCCATCCCTAAACTCTGTGTGTGTGTGTGTGTGTGTGCGCACGCACGCGTGTGCAAAGAGATCATGGAAGAAGGGAGATGTGTGAAGTTACTCATCTGGCCATTAACAGTTACTATTATCTCAGAGGGATGGGAAGAGAGAGGGTTGGGAGAGGCAGAGATTTTCGTTTTTCTCTACAGACCTTGGCATCCTCTCTCTCTCTCTCTCTCTCTCTCTCTCTCTCTCTCTCTGATTACAATAAATATATATTGATCTTGCAGTTTAAAAAAATAATAAAATTAATTTGAAGAAGAAAGGAAAATTGTCCCACTAGAGGACCGCAAAGAAGAAATTGGTTACAAAGAATGACCGAGGGTATGAATTTGCATTTGCACACCAGCAGACTAATCCAGTAAATAAATATGCCCACATAGATCAAAACCTGTACACATAAGACACATCTCTTCTTCTTCCAGACTAGACTAGGTCCTGCAGGATGTTGATATGTCACATTATCTCTCTAAGGACAAATTTGGCCTGAACTTACCAGACATGAATGAGGAGATAATTACCTCAGCAGGCAGGGGTCTGTACGAACTCCTTTGACTTTGAGGCTCTAAGAAGAGACTATCTTGAAGGCAGATTATCTCTACTACCCTTAAAGACGCTACCTCACACTTCTGTAAGCCGGAACCCCCAGCACTGAATGGATTAGTCACCGTGAACTCTCTGTGCGGGGTCAGGGGAGGGGAGTGAGAGCTAGAAACAGCTGTGCACATGAATAATATAAACATTGTGATTAATAAATATACTGAAAAAAGAATTCCACGAGAATTAATCTTACTCTAGTCTACCTTTTAAAATATCTCATTTAGATATCCCACATGTCTTTAAAAAAATCATATTTGCCTTTGAAAAAAAGCTCTTTGAAGATTTCCCCAACTTATTCAAGATCACAAAAGCTCTAATAAAAAAATTGGCCCTACTTTTTCCTATCATAATTACCATCTCTTTTAAAATAGTCTGCAAACATCTAGAGTTTCAAAGTTCAATCCAGAGACCCGGGCCAAAAACCTAATTTCTGAAGAGAGGGGAGATTCTGTGGGTCCTGGTGTCTTATGGGACAAAGAGAGTCAATAAAGCTGAGGAAGCTGTGAACGCCAGAAGCCCACAGCACCACGCACAGATGTGACCAGTGAGCAGAGCTAGAGAGATGAGGGCCAGTTCCTGACACTTTATCTAGCAGACCCTGGTATTAACATCAGGAAAGATTTGCTTTTAGGAGCACTTGGCTTCCCTTGGTGTTAACCTTGCTGCTTGACTCAGAACCTCGTCTTCGCGGGACCTCAAAAGCTAAAGTCACCTCTTGTCTTGGCCCTGCCCTAGATCCTGGTACAACTTCTTAACAGCTACTTGTAACATTTCCACCATGGGTCCTGCCTGAGTCATTGCAAAAGGTCACCCCATTGCACTTGACCTTCACCTGTATGACCATCACTTGTGTGGTACACTTAAACTCTTTCCCTACCCAACTCTCCTCCCTAGTTATATCCCCTGCTGACTTGCCCTACTGTTCTGTTTTTTAAAGGACATTCATACTTTGATGAGGGAAATCAAACAAAGGTAAATAAGGATAAACATATAAATCAAATACTGATAAACAGAAATCAAGTAAATTTGTCTTTGTTCATGCTAGCTCTTTCACAGCTTTCTCCCAACCAAGTGACTTTCAATTTTGTTTCTATTTTTGAAAATCCTAGCAAACTACAATGTCCTAGGTTGTCCCTTGATTGCTTTTTGAATCCCACTTGGGTCATCTCCAAAATAGGCGGTTCCTGAGGCAGAGAGGATATCATACTCTGGGTATGCTCACAGCACCTAACAGATGGTTTTGAAGTACTTGCTTAATAAACATTTGGTGTTTAGTTGGTTGTTTGATTAACTTAAAATTAAATTATTCTCTAGTCATTAAGCATACCCACAAAGAACTTAAGCACGGCATTTAAATATCGAGAAGATGTACAGAGAAAATTATATCAATGGACTACTTATCAACTCAATGATGTTTTTATCAAATGCACTATTTATCAAATTGATGAGTTCATTTGATGAGCTGAGTTATCTCATAGAATATCCCACAGTATGGGGTATTATATATATATTTTAGTTAAATAGTATCTTATTACATATAAGTAAATCACTAAAATTTCTCATATAAAAATACTTTTCAGAATTATTTTTATTTTTAAGAGCTGTAATTGAGGGCCGGTGAGATGGCTCAGCGGCTTAAGCGCCTGCCTGGCAAGCGCAAGGGCCCGAGTTCGACTCCCGGATCCCACATACGAAAAAGGGGCCGGTGATATCGCTCAGCGGCACGGGCGCCTGCTGGTGCGCGAGGTCCTGAGGTCGACCCCCCGGTACCCACAAAAAAAAAAAAAAAAAAAAAAAAAGAGCTGTAATTGAAGGATATTATATGTTAGCAAAGCACATGAATTATATATGCATAGATTTATTTATTGAGTACTTCAATAAATTTTCACAAATCAAATACACTTGTGTAAGCAGTGCACACTTTAAGATATCACAGAGGGCCTGTCTCACAGCCCTTCCTTCTTCCATAACCACTACCCTGATTCCATATGTTAGTTCCTACCTAGTTTTGACTTTGTGTAAATGGAATAATACAGTGTATGTTCTTTTAAAATCACATTATATTTTAAATCAGTTGTGATTCCTGTATCCGTCTGTACCTCCCTCCCCACCCGCTTCTCACCTAGGATCTATGTCTCACTTGGTTTTTATCTAGCAAGTGCCTAAACCAGCCGTTGGCCTCAGGCAGCTGCTTGTTTTCATTAAATAACTGAACAAATGGAATCGTCCATGTCTAAACAGTGACTAGGCCAACTTTAATATCCAGACCTTGTCACTCTAAGCCAATGATTCTGCCTTTTCTTTTGTAAAACTCTGTGTACAAACAGTCCATCTGTTTCATACAAGAAGCCTTGGAGAATCTGGAGAGCTCTGATAACCACACTGTCCTGAAATAATTGAATGAAAGCTGTAAGGTTCATGTAAAGTTGGCTGGAACAATGCTCCAGTCCGTATGTGAGCTGCAATATGAGACTGGCTTATAGGTGTGTGTTTTTAAAGGATGGTATGTTTGTCAGCTTCCATTACAATAACAGAATACCTCAGATAATCAATTTAAAAGAGGAAAGGTTTATTTTGGGTCATAGTTTCACTTTTCAGCCCATGGTCACTTGGCCTTATTGTCTTGGACCTGTGGTGGCACAGGACATCATGGCAGGAACATGTGGCAGAGGAGGCCTGTTCCCCTCATGGTGGCTGGGAAGCAAAGAAAGAAACAGTAAGATGCTGGGGTCACAGCCCACCCCCAGTGCCTAACTTCCTTCTTCTAGACCCCACCTCCTTAAGATTTTATAACCTCCCAAAAGTGCCATAGGGTGGGGACCCAGCCCTCAACACATGGGCTTTAGCAGGACATTCAAGATCCAAGCTACATCAGATGACCATCTGCTGATTAACCAGTGTCCTTTAAAAAGAGTTAAGACTCCCCTCAGCCAGCCTATCATAAAAAGGGTCTAAGACAGCCTGAGACCACAGAAACCACCCTCATCTGTGGGACAGTGCTGGACAAAGGATTGGTTACCTGCAACCTTACCAACTACAGCAATGCCTCCCAACTGATTCCTTGCCATTTGTGCGTGCCCACTCACCATGCCCCTCCTCCGACATGAAACAACTATACCCCTTAACTTCTCTCTTGGCCAGGGTCTCTCCAGTTTCTTAAGGCAGCATGATCACATGCCTTAAAACATGTTTACTCATGTCTTAAGAATCAGGTAAGGGGCCGATGAGATGGCTCAGCGGTGTAAGCGCCTGCCTGGCAAGCGCGAGGGCCTGAGTTCGACTCCCAGAATCCACATACTAAAAAAGGGCCAGTGATATCGCTCAGCGGCACAGGCGCCTGCTGGTGCGCAAGGTCCTGAGGTCGACCCCCAGTACCCACAAAAAAAAAAGAAAAAAAAAGAATCAGGTAAGGAAATGAACATGCTTGCAGGTCCACTTCTAGAATGAGGAATTTAGTAAACAACAAGCTTAGAGTAGGAATCTATGGATAGATATGGAAAGTGGCTGAGTGACTTTAAGCAAGGACAAAACAGAATTGTATCTCAGAAAGCTCTCTATGTCATATGAGCAGGGAGCAAAGTAAAAAATGAGAAAGTCAATTAGTAAGCAAGTGCAGTTGCCCAGGTGAGAGGCACTGAGGATCTCCACTAAGGCAGATAGAGAGTTAGCGAAAGATACACAAAATTGTTGGGGCGGCCAAGGGTATGACTGACTGTGGGGAGGTAGAGAAGAGCAGCTTGGAATCTTACGTGTCTGGGTGGAGAACACAAGAATGCAGCTCTGTCTCAGCAGAGGGAGAGTGACTAGGTTTGGGCTTCAGGTATCTTAGGCCTCTAAGGGACTAGAAATAGAGACAAAGCTCTGGAGTTTGGAAGAGTGATCAGGGCTAGGATATAAACTGTCAAATGACCGGAGGTGGACAGAGACTGAGACCACGAGTGCGGATGAGGCCTGAGTAAAATGAAGGGAAGAGAGAGCCTCATGCAAAGCCTTTTCCTCTGCTCCCCAGACACAGACAACCGCCCTGCAGGACAGATTTCACATCCCAGCATGGTGGACCATTACTTAATGTGCGAGATTGCTTCTCATGACCTTCGTAAGTTTTGTGAGACAGAATGATGTACATTTTGAAATCCTGAATGAATGAAATCAAGCCTTTTCAATTATTGATTTGTCACTTGTGGCAAAATTTTTTAAATTAATTAAGGTTATTGGTACATTTTAGGTATACATAATGATCACATTCATCATAGAGAATTTGTACCTGCACATTTTATAACTTGTTTCTTTTTTTTCCCAGTTATTCCTGCACTATTGATTAAAGAGGCTATCTTTCTTCCAGTGAATGTATTTGGCTCCTTTGTCAAAGGTAAGGTAGCTAAGTATATCTGGAGTTGTTTCTGCATCTTTGAATCTGTTCCATTGATTTTCAGGTCTGTTTTTTTTTTCCTATACCATGCTGTTTTTATCACAGTAGCTTTGTAGTATAATTTCAAGTCAGGGATTGTGATGCACCCTGCCTTGCCCTTGCTGCCCAGAATCGCTTTTGCTATTCTAGGTCTCTTCTGGTTCCAAATGAATTTTAGGATTCTTTTCTCTAATTCTTTGAGATATGCTTTTGGAATTTTGATTGGGATTGCGTTAAATCTGTATAGCAATTTTGGAAGTATGGCCATTTTCACTATATTGGTTCTTCCTACCCAAGAGCAATGGATAACTTTCTGTTTTCTGATATCCTCCTTGACCTCCTTTTTCAGAGCACTGCAGTTTTAAACAGAAAGCTCTTTTATTTCCTTTGTTAGATTGATTCCTAGGGTTTTTTTTGTTTTGTTTTGTTTTGTTTTTTTGGATGGTGTTGTGAAAGATGTTGTTTCCCTAATTTCTCTCTCAGTGTCTTTGCTATTCGTGTACAGGAAGGCTATTGATTTTCGAGTGTTGACTTGTATCCAGCTATGCTAGTGAATTTGATTATTAAATCTAGAAGTCTTTTGGTGTTTTTTGGGTCTTCTATGTAGAGTACCGTGTCATTTGCAAATAGTGATAATTTAACTTCTTCCTTTTCTATCATTATTCCTTTTAATTCTTTCTCTTGTCTAATTGCTCTGGCTAATGTTTTCAAAACTATATTGAATGAGTGATGACAGTAGACATCCTTGTCTTGTTCCTGATTTTAGAGTGAAAGCTTTCAGTTTTTGTCCATTCAGTGTGATATTGGCTGTTAGTTTGTCATAGATGGCTTTTATCAGATTGAGATAAAGACCATCTATTCCAATTTTCTGTAGGGTTCTTATCATGAATGGGTGTTGGTCTTTGTCAAAAGCTTTTTCTGCATCTATTGAGATAGTCATATGGTTTTTGTCCTTGGCTCTGTTAATATGGTGTATTACATTTATTGATTTGTGTGTGTTGAACCATCGTTGCATCCCTAGGATGAATCCTACTTGATCATGTGTATAATCTTGATGATTTGTTGCATTCTGTTTGGCAAAATCTTTTTACCAGCTATGCAGAGATAACTATTCTAAATATACCAAATGTATAGAATACTTATTACTAAATTTAAAAGATTCAGCTGGGAGATTTAAAAAATTGTCAGGAAGGTTCAAGCTAGGATGGCATTAGAAATTCTAGGATGGGTCTGATAGAAGTCCTCAAGGCCACATATAAAGATGGAAAGTGATGAAAAAGTACTACTCTAGGGTGCCACTGACTGTCCTTTAGTCCAGGTCTGCAACTCTTTCTCCAGAGGGCCTTAGAAATGTCACTGCACCTCACTGTACCCCACTGTCCTAGTCTGCAAAATAGAAATTGCTGAAGTTGTACCTCCTTCCCCAAAGCCATAGATCTAACCATCCAGGTAGATACAAAATCCCCTCCAACAGCACGTTTCACGTGTTAAACTTGCCACCTGCATCCATAAGGTTTGATTCTTATGCCTTCCAGGCCACACTGATGATACATATCAGAGCCTAGCAAACTATGGTCCACTGCCTTTTTTCTTTTTCTTTTTGTACATAAAGTTTTTTGTTTTTGGTTTTGTTTTGTTATCAGAAATCAAACTCAGGACCTTGCACTTGCCAGGCAGACATTTGTGCCACTGAACTATATCCCTGGCTTATGAAGTTTATTGGAACATCACCACATCTATTCATTTATGTATTTTCTATGGCTACTTTTGTGCTACAAAGGCAAATTTAAGTAATCATGACAGAGATCACATGGATTACAAAGCCTAAAAAGATTAGCTGTCCCTTTCTGAAAAAGCTTGCCACCTCCTGATAAAATGATGAAGCAGCCATAGGGAGAGCAATTTCAGGTTACTCGATTTTCCAATTTCTCAAGAAAGTCTGGTAATTTGGATGGTTTAATGAAAAATTCTCATTTTTATATGGCCCTGTGGGGCCCATGAGCAACTTCTTGGGATCCTTGCAAGAAACCACAAACTCCTAGAAAGCAGGGGTTCCATCATTTCTCCGTATTTCCAAACCCTAACACAGTGCTTTGTACATAATAGGAAATCAATTGTTTACAGAATAAATATGGTTGGGACTAGATTTCCTGATTTCTCTTTTCGAATATTTGGTGGTTTCCATGTCACCTGAAAGCTTTTAAACTGTAATTTAGCTTCCATATCTATCTAGCTTAGCAAAACATGAATGGTCCCACATACTTAAGAAAAGAGTACAATTTTCTGGGGAGCAGATTCTTTTCTAGAACCTTTAAAATGTTGGCTAAAATTCTCTCTTTCAATGAAATGTTCTCAGATTAGCCACAGGGGTCTTCACCCACTCCTACTTCAACACTTCCCAGGACCTGAATACTCTTTCATCATTGGACTTCTTATAATAAAAATGGCGGTGCCAGGCTCTCCTGACTCAATACCATTAGACGTTTGACTCATATAAGCTCTCTTCATTCACATCCATGCTAGCTAAGCACCTTTCCAATATTTGCCTTCCTTGGAAGTCTGTCTTCAGTGAAAGAATGTACAAGCAGCAAGAGAACACAGATTGTTCTGGCCAAGACAGATGGCTCACCATCCTCAAGGAGAGGAAAAATGATCTTGCCCCTGCAGGCTCTATAAGCTGCCCATGCAGCAGCCTACAGTGAACAATTGAAGAGCAAGCCAAACAGCAGACCCTACCATGCAACCTGTCAGTTGTACAAAGATACTAAAAAGGCGACGAGGTGGCTGATGTGGACATCAACGAAAGCACCAGGGTGGAGACCTAATCTCAGGATAATGGGTATGATTTGGCTAGAAGGATTTTCGGGCTTAAGAATATTTCCAAATGGGAGAAAGAGCCTTTTACAACCATCAAGTAGTAAACCAACCTTTTGCTGACTGATAAACAGCCAGATGACCAAACAAGACATTTCTTGGTGACTTTATATAACTTCAGGATGACTTTACCAGGATTTACCACTGTGAAAAGAAAAGACCTGTGCTTCATCATTGTCCCGATTGCCATTTGCATTATTCTCACAGAATCTTATGCCTCAGGAATAATTAATAAGACAGGGCCAGAAAGAAAAAAAAAAAAGACAGGGCCGGGGATATAGTTCAGTGGCACAGTGCCTGCCTGGCAAGTGCAAGGTCCTGAGTTTGATTCCTGGTAACAAATAATAACAATAACAATAACAATAATAATAATAATAATAATAATTAATAAGACAATTTAAAAATCAATAAGTGGTAATTGAGTTGAAGATTATCTACAAATAGAGAAAATAGGTAAGTTGAACATTGTGCAAAGATGGGACGTAGGGTCTTAATTATCCTCAAATATCTCTCTTGAATAAAATAAGATAGAACTACAGGAAGTCACCTCTCTCTCTCTGACTATTGGAGAATTTGGTGAGTATGTGCACTTTAAACAAATAAGGTTTAACTTCTGAGAATTAAGCTGTACAACTACACAATACAGATCAGAGCAGAGATAAAGTCATCTTAAAGCAAAAGAATAGGTCTGAAAGCTTAGCAAATAAAACAATTAGAAGACCCAGTTAAACAGGGTTAGTTAGCATGAAAGCATAACACAAAAAGCAGGGTGACATGGAACATCACCCTTGTCCTTTGAAGAGCTGCCCTCTGGAGATGTCATCTCAGCCAAGAGCTATGAATACTCTTTCATCATTGGACTTCTTATAATAAAAATGGCGGTGCCAGGCTCTCCTGACTCAATGCCATTAGACGTTTGACTCATATAAGCTCTCTTCATTCACATCCATGCTAGCTAAGCACCTTTCCAATATTTGCCTTCCTTGGAAGTCTGTCTTCAGTGAAAGAATGTACAAGCAGAGACAAGCATTCCAGACACAGAGGCGGTTCCAGTCCTCCTATGCATCAATAAATTGGCATTCCAGCTTCATGCATCGGGTCTCTGAGCTTCATTAATTAAATTGAAAGCTGAGAGATGGATCTGCACTCACTGTGCTGAAAGACTCAGTTTCTACACCTGTAAGGCAAACACCAGACCCTAGGCAAAGGCAGTGCCACCCCGTGAGGCCTCTCAGAGACAGCCAAATACTCATTCTCTAATACCCCATGCAGCTATTGGCAATGAAATTATTCTATGCTTTGTATTTGTCTGCTCACTCCAAGATCATTGAATTACAAGGAAAGAACCGGATACCGATAGGCAAATCTCTGGTCCCAATTACAGAGAGGACACTAGATATAAATCAGAGGAAATATAACCTTCCTAACTGACCAACTAAAGCAATTCAATGTAGTTTGTGTCTGAAGATGTTATCTGATACTGGCCCATTTTCCATTAACTTTCACCTAGGAAATGCCATTTGTATCCATAGACTTAGTATTAAATATCTTTTCATAAGTGTCAATTTTCTCCACTTTAAAATGAACATAGGAAAAAAAAAAAAAAAAAGAAAAGAAAGAAAATAATGAACATTGGCTGGTGAGATAGCTCAGCGGCATAAGCGCCTGCCTGGCAAGCGTGAGGTCCTGAGTTTGACCCCTGGTACCCACACAAAAAAAATAAAAAAATAAAAAAATGAAATGAACATAATAGTTTCAACCCACAGCATCACAGAAAATAAAGTAAAATATGCATAATAAAACTTTCCATGACATTGATTTACCAATTCATTCATTCAACAAATACTGATTGAGTGCTGCCATGTGAGAGCCACTATGACAGGCACTGTGGTATTTGGGGAAATAGAGGTGCATGGTTTCTACTTCAAATGAGGGAGACATAATTTAAATAAACTGTATTAGTCCTTGTAGGCTGTTATAACAAAATTCCATAGACTGGGTGGTGTCAGCAACAGAAATTTATTGCTCACAGTTCTAGATGCTAGGAAATCCAAAATCAAGGTGCTGACAATTTGGTTCCTGGTAAGGGCTTTCTTCTTGGCTTGTAGATGGCTCTCTTCTCACTGTGTCTTAACATGACCTCTTATTTGTGCCTGCTCAAAGAGAGAGACAAAGACAGGGACAGAGAGAGCTCTCCAATGTCCCTTCTTACAAAAGCACCAATCCTAGGGGATCCGGGCCCAAACTTTATGGCTCCATTTAACCTTAATTACTTCCATTAAAAAACTATCACCAGAAATTTTAAAAGAAAATTATAAATAATAATTTTTTGTACCAGGAATCGAACTCAGGACCTTGCGCTTGCCAGGCAGGCACTTGTGCCACTGAGCTATATTCCCAACCAATAATAAAGTTTTTAAAGAGAACTTATCATCAAATATAATCACGCTGGGGATTAAGGCTTCAACATATGTGTGTACGAAATGATCAGTGATGGCAAATGATTAATACATTACAAGGTGGTCAGAGTAGCAAAGAAGAAGCCAAGAAAAACCCCTATGGGAGAAATAAATGATATTTCCTACCCAGTTCTTTGCCCGCTTCAGTTCTTTAAGATCCATGGTCAAAGACCAGAAGATGAACAAAATAGTCTCCTACCAGCTTATTTAATGTGATCCTCTAAATTTTTTCCTTTCCTACAGAACTTAATTCTCACCTGAACCAGCAAGGTGAGCTCCCCAGTTGGGATAAAAATTTGATCACAGTTGCCAAGATTGAAAACACCATGCAGCGCGAGTGCCGGGAGATGATGATTATGTACTTCTGATTTCCGAATCCACTACGCCTCTGCTGTGCCCCTGACACCCCTGACAAGGGTTACCAGGGCAACCTCAGCCACAGGGGCTTGTGCACCCACTGCTCTTACTACTGCTGGGCGCTGGCACATCATATATCCTTCAGTGATGATGTTTTTGCTTTTACTTTATCCTGTCTCCTGACTTGGGGACCTTAGAATAAATTCACTCAGGACCTGGACTGGAAGAACTCCAACTCTTCTATAGAAAGAGAGTTCCTTGTCTATTTAGAAGATTCTTTCCCCTCTAGATGTTGGAGGAGGCTCGTTCTCCTCGTTTCTCAGGAACATTGGTTCTAGTTATTATGAACTGAATTATTCCCCACACCCAAATTCACACTCAAGTCCTAACACCTAGTACTCAGAATGTAACCTTATTTGGATATTCTTTAGAGAGATGACTAAGTTAAAATGAAGTCACTAGCATGAGCTTAAATCAAATATGACTGGTGTGGCTATGTAGGGGAAATGTGGAGATAGACACACATACAGAAAGAATGCCATGTAAACAAGAAGATAGCCATCCACAAGCCAAGGAGAAATCCTCCCCTCATAACCCTCAGAAGGAACAAACACTTTGATTTCTGATGTTTCCCTCTAGAACTATGAGACAAAAAATTTCTGTGGTTTAACCTGCCCAGTTTACGGCATTTTCATGGCAGTCTTGTAATGAGTACATGTGTATTCTAGGGCCCAACCTCATTATTAACATCCTCTCTACTAATTTTACTCATATAAATTGGCCTCCTGACGATCCGCCCTGAGATGCCAAGATTCTTGGAGTTCCTCCATGGCTCAGCTTTTTCTTGCTCCACAGCTGTCATTTCTTTGAAACCTTAGTGTCTATATGAAAATTATTGCTTTATATGTTCCTCCCTCCATCCCTCCGTAGTTGCTTACACTGTCTTCCACCGCCATGAACCTTTGCCCCTCTGCCATGTGCCACCCTGCTGTAGATCCATCCAATTATGGACTGAAACCTCTACAAACTGTGAACTAAATAAACCTTTCCCCCTTTAACTTTGGGTGTCGAGTATTTTGTCTCAGCAACAAGGAAAGTAACTAAGACGGGCTATAAAGGGTAAAGGAGGCCTGCCACCATCCCACACATTCATCAGCCAGCAAGAGCAATCTCATTATCTAGCTGCCCTCCTGGACCAGGGCCCAGCCCCAAGCCTTCAGATGACTCCATTTGGTGCAAATCTTGGAATTCTCAAAGACAGGTCAAGTCCACACATACAGTGGAGGTTCTGAGAGTGCTCCAAAATAGAGAAAATGAGGACTCGGGTCCATACGTGTCCTTATCCGGAAACAGTGCTATTATTTGTTCCCAAACCCCCAGTCTGGGTCTGCCACCGCTGAGCCAGCCCTATTAGAAGAGACCAGATAACTCCACTTATATTTTGTCACTTACATTGTCACCTTAGCTTCCCTCTGAGGTCCCCATTTTTGTTCTGGGCTTGACTTTATCCATGGTTATTTTTAGGCTAAAAAACAAAATTCCACATTGCTAAGAAGTCATTTTCATAGTCTCTGGAGAGATCTAGTGATTCTTCAGGAAGTTTGTTTTCAAAAAAGTGCAATAGAGTCACAGAATTTCCTAGCCTGAAGGAATCTGAGACATTTATAAAACCATAGAAGTTCAGATCTGGAGGAGCCTTAAGCATCATTTGGACCAATTCTTCTTATTCAAACCTCCTTTCTTAGTTTCTATAACATCCAACACCCTAGTTCCCCTCCTATCTTTTTTGGCCATTCCTTCTCAGTTTCCTTTGCAGATTACCCTTTCCAAGGCTCAATTTTCACAGTCTGTTGTCCACTTTAGTTTCTCCCCAGGTGATCTCATCCAGGCCGATGGCTTAAAAAACCATCCCTATGTGGATAGTTCCCAAATGTATATATATATATCCAGGCCCAAAGCCACTGAGTTTCAAGCTCATGTATTTATCTGTCTATTCCTTTCCACTAGTATATCTCAAATTTGACATGTCTAAAAATGACCTCTCAATTTTACCCCTTTTGTCATATCATCATGTTCTCTTCCTATCTCCTGAGAAAAGAATAGCTCTACTATTCACATGGATGCTCAAGCCTAAAGCCCAGAGTCCTTCTTGTTATCTGCCTTTCTGTCCTTTAGTCTCATATCAATCTATTAGAAAAGTCTTTCATTTACTGCCACAATTTCTCAAGCCTATCTATTCTCTTCATCCCCAGTGTCAATATTCTTGTCCAAACCATCATTATCTCTGTTTTGGATCATCCCAATAATGTCCTAATTGGTTTTCTCTTTCTGTCTCAACTCAGTCCATTCTATGCATAGCGTCTGCAATGGTCCTTTTAAGATGTGAATATAAACCTTCAGTTTTCCAATGCCACCCCCACATCCATCCTATAACAGCTTCTCTCCACCTCTCACCCCATCTCAGACATCCCTCCTTGCTTCCTGTGCCCCAGCCTTGCTGCCTTTTGATCTCCTTAAACACATCTACTGTTTTCCACTCTTCAAGACTTTACATGCTGCTCTCTTCCTGAAATGCCCTTCCACTAATTTCTTCCATAGGTCATAGCTGGTGATAGCTTTAAAGCATAAAACAAGCCAGGTGTGGTGGCACATGCCTGTAATTCCAGCACTCAAGAGGCTGAGGTAGGAGGATCATCATGAGTTCAAGGCCAGTCTGGACTACATAGAGAGTTCAGGGCCAGCCTGAATTCCAAAGTGAGACCCTGTCTCAAAGAAAAAAAAAAAAAAAAAGAACAAACAAAAAAACCCCAAATAAACAAATAACAAATAAAATAAAATAAAATAAAAAACACATCCACAAATTCTTTGAATGTATCGAAAATTGTAAACACACTGCCCCTCCCCAGCCCTTCCTAAATTGCTGATTCACAAGCAAAATAATCACTGTCATTGTTTTAAGCCATGAAGTCATGAGGTGGTTTGTTACATAGCAATAAATAACAGAAATACAGCTGATGGCTCCTCCTTAGAATGCCTTGCCTGACCATCCTACCTAAGTACGCACTGGCTCCTTCTACCACCAATGAATTATAATTATTAGCTTCAGTCCCCAGCGCCTGGCACACAGAAGGTACTCAATGAAAAGTGAATGAGTCCTGTTATCACATTTGTGTGATAAAATGGGAGTTTGTTTAACATTTGCATGGCGATGATATTAAACACCAACTCAGGTAGCAGGAAGGACAGCTGTGGAGCAGGCTTCCTCATACTGCTACCAAAGGAAAGTGGACAAACTCAATGACCATTGGTTAGGGGCCTTGATGACCAGAAGACACTGGGTCCTGCAAAGGTAAGTGGAACTGCACCAAGGATGCTAGTTCTGGTGCCAGTGCAGCAGACAGCGTACCTTATTTGTTGTTGGGTAAACAAGTGACTACTCTCAGGGCTTGTCATGCCTGCCAGCACATGTCTTTCTGGGAGGTGGACGTATTCTCAGTTTGGAAAACAGAAGACAGCAGGTGGCTGGGGCGGGAGAAGTTTTTTAGAATCATTCTTGCAAAAATGCTACACTGTGGCAGCATTGCTAATGACAAACACATCAGGCAACTAAGTTTCAGGCTGGTTGCTGAGGTCCCTGCTCACTCATGTGTGGTTTCCTTGGTGATAAGAAGGCTGCCAGGCAGAAGGCGGCTTTGGGGACACCTGACAAGTTCTGACGCCAACTGGCTCTGACAGCTTTGACTGGGATGAAAAGATTTAGGATCCCTACTGGCCTTCTCAAAGTAAACCTTCCTCCTATACTTGTAAACATTGCTTTAGATTAAGGGACTTTCCTGTGAGAGAGTCCTTGTGAATTCCTTGCTATAGAAGTGGACTTGCTGGGGCTGTGGCAGCGTTTCTGAGATTGAGTTCCTGAGAGCAGCCCAACAAGGTGAGGCTGCATCGAAATGCTTCTCAGACAGAGCCTCCAAGAAATGTGTATCAGGCAGACCCAGCTAGGAACACGAACCATGACAGTTACTTCAACAGAGAGAATCTCATCTAGGCAGTTGGGGAAGCAGATACTAGAAGCCGAACAGGCAAAAAGGGAATATCAAGACAGTCACAGAGCCAGTAACTATAGGAAGAAGCACTTCTGGGACTGGAGAACAATGAGAAGAGATCAGAGTTTTAATAACTTAGAAGCTTGGAAGTGGGGCTGTGCATAGCTGGGACCCAGACCACCAAGGAGGAGTGGCTGCCTAGTATCTCTGAGGCTGGAACAGAGAATAGAAACAACTGGAAACTGGAACCCATTGCTGGAATAACTGTCACTGCAAAGTGAAGTGTTATTGTCTGGAAAAGCAGAAATGTGATGCCACTTTACGTTCTTGTATCCACCAATTTTAAACCTCTCCCCAGGTCTACCTATTCTCCTCCTACTCCATATACACAGAGCTCTTCAGTTCACTGTCCTTTGTTTTGATGCCATTTTAAAAATTCACTTTATAGTGGAGGATTCAGATAACTGCAAAAGTAGGTAGAGTAGTACAGTGAGCATGCATATACTCATCGCCAAGGCTCAGCAATGATGAATCCACATTCAGACGTGTTTTGTCCAAATTCCCACCTATTTCTTTCCTGCCACATTATTTGGAGGCAAACCCCAAATGTCACTTGGATTCATCAATTAATATTTCAGAGTATAATTCTAAAAAGCATTCTTAAAATATAAATATGATCTCAATACCTTTAACTCTCCTAAATAAAAATGCCTGCATGTCACTACTGACCTCTTCCCCAAGTATCTCCTAAATATCACTCTCATCTGCTTTGGGAGGGGCAACAGCTGAAGCACAATCCAAGGAGCAAGAAATGAGACAGGACACAGGCGAGCCCTGTGGTGCCCGGGACCAGTGGTGTTAAAGGTTGCAATGGGGAAGAAATGGGGGGTGTCACCCATGGATCATGGGAGCCAAGGGCAAGTGCTGAGCAAGGGAGAATCTTTTCCCACTGCTGCCCCAGAGATAGAAACGTGAGGCTCAAGTCCATATGGATTGTCAGAGAATAGCTGAGTAACTTTTGCTTCTTGAAAAGCTGTGTAGTGCTTCTCATCAGTGAATAGAAGTGTCAATTTGGCGGGTTCTGAGGATGAGATTAAATTTTCCCAGGAGATAATCGATGTCATGGGGGCAGGGGAGAGAGAGGAGCAGGAAGGGCTGGAATTGATTAGTGACTAAATAGCACTACCTACCCCTGTCCCTTTGGGAAAAGGAGATTTAAGGGACTTTGCCCACACACCAACCTAGTCTCAAAACCTGCCACTACCCGCACTAGCTATGTGACCTTGAGCAAGCTGTTTAACCCTACTGAGCTTTTCCTTCATCTCTAATAATAGGGAAAATAAAAGCCCCTCAGAGGATTAGATCCAGAAATATGTGTACTATGGTTAGAGTGTGTCCCCCCAAATTCATATATTGAAACAATTGCCAATGTCATATCATAGTATCAAGAGATGAGGTCTTTAGAATGTGATTAAGATATGAAGGCAATCCCTCGTGAATGAGATTAGTGACCTTATTAAAAAGGTCCCAGGGGCCTGCTCACCTCTTTTGCCTTTTTATCCCTTCTGCTGTGTGAGGATGCAGCATGAGGGAAACACAGGAATCCTCACCAGCCACCAAATCTACCAGGCATTGATCTTGGACTTACCAGCTTTCAAAGTTATGAGAAAGTAAATGTTTGTTCTT
This sequence comes from Erethizon dorsatum, assembly GCA_028451465.1. NCBI lineage: Eukaryota > Metazoa > Chordata > Mammalia > Rodentia > Erethizontidae > Erethizon > Erethizon dorsatum. Next base: position 23,892,397 of record CM051824.1, read on the forward strand.
TATAAACTATCCAGTGTCAGGTATTTGGATATAGTAGCAGAAGCAGACTAAGACAGCATGTAAAATACCGAATCAGGACGAGAAAAGAATCTGCTGGTTCCTTCCCCATTCTCTGTCTTCACCACTGAATCTAGATGTGGTCCAGTGTGTAGCTCAGGACACCAGTCTTGGAGAGGATCACTGGCAAAAGAGATTCTCTGTCTTTGTCTACCAGCTACTCCAGATGATTTTCACAGGATAGGAACTCTGTCTTTCTGCCCCCTGAGATAGTCTATGAGCATACAAGTGAGGCTGGAGGGGTTGGAGGAAATGTTAAGGGACAGCTGAGAAAGTTAAGGGACAGGCAGGCCCATGGGAAGGAAGAGCCAGCAGGCCTGAGATGACAGGGCGATCAGATAGTCCTGGATGTCACGTGAAGGTGGGGCCACATTTATGACCAGCCACAAAGACTTCAGGGTGCATGACCAGGGCGGTCACACAGGGCCCGTGCTTAGAAGGGCTCCTCACTTGGTTTTGTGTCCTGCTGTCACCATCTTTTTCTTTTTTTCCGATAAATAAAAATTGACTTTTTTCAGTTTTTATTATTTATTAGTACATGCTTGCATTACATAAAGATTACATTGCTTGTGGAGATTTGGTTCATGTCCATAAAGAATCTCAACTCTTTTCTATCCCCTTTCCCTCTCCTGCCTCCTCCTCCCCCATCTCTTGATCCCCTTCTCATTTGAAAAAACCTACCTCTCTACTTCTATTATCTATCTTTTATTTTGCTCTTTATAGTTTGGATTACTGATATAAGAGAAATGATGTGATATTTAACCTTGTGTATCTTATTTCACTTAACATTGTTGTCTCGAGGTGCATTCACAAATGACTCACGTTTATCCTTCTTTATGGCAGAATAGCAATACTTAAAATTTTTGAACAAGGACCTTCCAGGTTCATTTCACACTATACTCTATAAATGAAGTCACTGGTCCTGCCTGACACCAACTCACCAGCTGCATGAATTCCTGCAGCATCCCTGAGCATCCCAGGTGAAGGGTAGAGAAACTAGGCCCCTGCTGATCCAGCCTGAGGGCTCTTCAGCGCAGACATTTATAAGGAGACAGAAAAATCAAGGGGCTGGCAAGAAAGGGGTTCAAGTAACCATCCTAGATGGTATCTAGGATGGGTGGGGAAAGAAGCAAAGCCAACAGGAGAGTGACAGGTCCAAAGAAAAGGAGTCTAGAGTCGACAGGTCTTCTAGACACCACCAGCTGGAATAGAAGTAGAAGTGTGATTGAGCCAGTGCCCTAGGAGCTGGATGAGCAGGATCCCAGAGGAGGAGCAGATGGAAAGGCTGGGGGGGACACAGACCCACACTAGCTGTGCTAGGACTGTTAATGGCAGAGCCAAGAAGGGGATGGGAAGCATGGGAGGATGGGATGAGGTGTCTCATTGGTGACAGCCCCACAAGCAAATAGAGCATGATCCATAATTATAGCAAGCCCTTCCCAGTCCTCGTCGCGGTCCGGGAAGTTTATATTTGTAATCCCAGGGAAAAGTTATTGGAATTCTAGCAAGTTAATTCCAATCTACCACTTCCAGTGCAACCCACAGTGAGAATAAAGACATTAAGGCATATTTATAGTTGTGGGGAGCCAAGGGGTCCTGAGTCCAGCCAAGATGGTGGTTACTGGAACAAAGGCCTTGACTCAGGGCCAAACCCAGGTTTTACTAATTCTCGAGGAGGGGAGTGGCTCGGGGATGAGTGACTGTGAGAGTGGCGGGAAGTACATGAGTACCATGAGCTGGGCTAGGTAGGTGGCCTGAAATCACCTTTGCAATATGCAGAGGGAAGGAGATGCAGAAGGAGTAATCTGCATAACACAATTCAAGATAGTATCTAATGTTTTGGGGTCGGTGCTTCAGCTCTGATGTGTAATCTTTTATGCCCTGGGAAGTCATAGCCTCTTTCTCGAGGCTCGATCCCAGCTGATCCCAGCTGACAGCGTGGAGCACAGCTCTCCATCCCGCCAGGCTCAACCATGTATTGGGAGCAAAGGGGTGGGGAAACACAGGCCTGTCGCCTTGCTTCAAAGACTACATATCAGGACCTCAGCTGGACCAATTTGCATTGCTTAAAGCCAATTGAAGAGATAAAGAAAGGTCCTAGCCAGCTCTGTACATATCAATGCATGGAAATAGGGCCAGGTTCAGCCAAGATGGAGATAACTGCTCTTTCAAGGAGAGCCGTCCAGGTGGTCCCCCACAATAATATCCAGAACTCTAGGCAGACAGGCGGGCCCAGAGAAGTTGGTCACTAAGGACAAAGGTCCAAGGCACTGTTCAGAGATTCAAGGACAAGACTGGAGTGGGGGTTACCTGAACCCTGGAGGGCATGGGGCCTGGGGCCTGGGCAGGTGTGCAGCACCAAGGAAAGAGCATTGAGTGCCCAGAAAGAAGCCCAACAAGAATGGGACCCAAAATAAGCCAGGCGGGCTGCCTGAGAAGACAGAAAAGAGGCCAGCACCACCTTCCACGTCTCCCTTGGAAGCTACTACATACTCTGTTCTTCATTTCCACTTACCACACTGTCCTCCCAAAACCGTGGTCTCCCCTCACAGCTGGGGGTTCCTGGAAGGCAGACCCTTTCTCCCTTCACCTGCTCAGCCCAACGCATAGTAGATCGTAACAGTGAGCATCAGGCTGTCTGGTCACTAGCTCGCTGGACAGCTAGCAGTCACTCATGCGTTAGCTTTCTTGTTGTAGGGACAAAATACCTGTTTCCGGCGACATAAAGAGTTTATTTTGGCTCGCAGTTTCAGAGGTTCCAGTCCATAGTCAGCTGGCTTCCGGGCTGAAGGGGCATTGCAGAAGGGTGTGGTGAAGGGAAGCTGCTCATCTCGTGGCATCAAGGAACAGAGCTCAGGGAAACTCCGAGAGAAAAAGGGGTCAGGATTCAGGACAATTCCCAAGGTCACCCCCCCCCGTCACACCCACTTCTTCCAACGAGGCTCTACATTCTAACAGGCAATTCGGCCACGAGCTCATCAGTGGGTTAATCCATTGCTGAGTCGGCGCCCTTAAAACCCAATCAATCACCTGTCTAGAAGTCTCTTGATCCAGCCAAATTGCCAGTGGAGGTTAGCCGGCACCCTCAGCTAGACGGAAGCAGGGAGCCTGCAGACTCCGGAACGGACAGCAGGCCTCTGCTGTTCGCACGTGAGCATGTTAGGGCTGTCGCAGCCGCCAGCAGAGATGTGGCTCCTTCACCAGCTGGCATCACAGGCTTAGGTATCACCCAAGGGGCAACCCTCTCCTCTCCTCTGTTAAGATTCCTGAAATATCTGCAGCGAGGCCCAAGAGCACAGAGAGGAAACGCACCCTTGACACAAGCTGCGCGTCCGGGAGGGAGGCGGCGCGTCAATCCCGCGTCCCCCGCCGCCCCTGCCCACGAACCCGCCACCTGGGGGTGCTGCGCTGGGCGGACTCGGCCATCTCTACTGCAGACCGGCCGAGCTGCGGCCGCGCTCCCGGTACCTCTGGGCGCGGCCACCTGGAGATCTGCGGGGATGCCGCGTGCATTTGGGAAGGGGGAGGGGCTCTCTCCCTTCTGTTTTATGCTTTAAACATTTATAGTCACTGCTTGCTATGTGACGTGAGGAGAAATAAAAAGAGCATCTCGCTTTCCGTGGCATTCATGGCGTGATAGAGAAGACAGATTATCAACAGATACGTCAATGTTCAAGGCCAAGGGCTGGGTGCCTCGGAGGGAAGAGCTAACTTCGTCATTCCTCCGGGCGTTATTTGTGCCAGGCGCTGTTCCAGCCACCGAGAATACAGGAAAGAACTCAACGCAGCCCCTGCTCCCAAAGAGCCTGGAGCCGTAAGGGAGGACGGACGGGCACACCAGGAAGCAAGGAGCCGGGCCGGGATCCCAGCCCGGGAGGGGAGGGCGGGGAGGGGCTGCAGGGAAACGCAGTACTTGTGCTGTGCGTACTGTGCGGGGAAACAGTGCTTACACTGAGCCTGGGAGAACGGGCAGGGCCTTGCCAGGTCTGGTCTGGGCAGGAGTGTTTTCTAAAATATCGTAAGGGGAAAAAAAACAAAAACAAAAAACGGCATGGGTTGCAGAATGGTGAGTTCTGGGTCTGTAGTAAGGAGGAACATGGAAGAGAAGAGCGAGGACTTGGGACAGGGGAGAAGTCCGGGGCCAGACGGGGAAAGCTTGATTTAATAGTGAAGACGATTCAGCCTGCGCGGGACGGCAGCAGGGAGCAACTGGGGGTCTAGAGCAGAGACTTGCAGTATGGCGCGCTCCTCCTGAAACACAGAGCGACAGACAGGTGACAATAATGGTAACTCGCACTCGTGTGCCCTGAGGTGCTGGGTGCTTGGCACCTGTTATTGATGTTAATTCTCTAAATAGGCTGCGGGGGGTAAGTACCATTATTATCCTGATTTTACTAATGGAAACAACCAGCTTTAAATCACTTGCTCACTAGTAGCTCCCCACTAGTAGCTCCCCAAACAGGCAACCATCAAGTACACTCTAGATTCAGGCTAGTTCCCAACTCGGGTTGCCGGCTGCTGCTCCAGAGCCCTTCTGCAGGACTGAGCTGAGGACGCTGCCAGACCGCGAGGGGGCGCTACAGACAAGATTCCCGCTCCCCACCCCCTTAGGCCCAAGCAAGGGCACCTTAATGACTAGGTGGGTCTACAAGAATAAAAGGGCTGAAGACAAGGTTACAATGCAAAGTTTGTTTCTGAGATAATAAATGTTTAGACCTGAGAAAAATCTCGACCTTCTAGAACAATCCTCGCTCTCCCCATGCTTCCTGGATCACCTCAGCCCATGCGCATTTGCGCTTACCCCTCAGCCTCCCCTCCTATTAGGAGGGGCGAGCTGTGTTCCTAGGTGCAGCCCCTCTGTTTGTGCCCTGGGTCCTGTCCCCAACTGGTCCCTCTCTCACGTGTATGAGCAATTATTTGTCTGTACTAAATCATAAATATACAACTGTACTACAATTTTTCCATCTTAAAAAAATACCTCCTTGACCCCTAAATTCGCCATTCTTTTCCATCAGGCCTCTCCAAAATTGTTATTTATCCTCAGGCTCTGCTTCCTCTTTGCTTCACACCCATTTCTGCTCTATCGGAAAGTCTGCTGACTTTAGCTTCAAAACTTATCTAGGCCCTGACAGTGCCACCTCCCTGCACTGTCAGCTCTTACCTGGTTCTTTGTAAAAGCCTCGTAACTGGTTTTCCTGTGTCTGATATTCTCTACAGCCGCTAACGTCCTCTTCTTTAAAATGCATAACTCAGACCTTGGCACTCCTTTGCTCAAAACAATTTGCTTCTCATTTTGCTTGGAGAGGAATCCTTGTACGATCTGGCCTCCAACTCTTCCCCGCCCGGTCTTATCCACGCCCTGTGCTCTCTCTGTGCAGCCACACTGGCCACCTTTCTCCTCCTCGACAGCTCTTGCCCTTCCCTCTGCCTAGAAAGTGCTTCCCCACTCCTCATTTCTGCTCTGTCTTCGCCTTATCAGAAAGGCCTTTCTTCACCCCACTGGGCAAAATAGCCACACTGTCCCACTCCATGCTCCTCTATCTTCTTTCCCTGCTCTATTTGCTTTTTGTTGTTGTTGCTGCTGCTGCTGCTGCTGTTTTTGCAGTGCTGAGGATCAAGCCCGGGGGCTCGTGTATGCTGGACAAGCGGTTGATCATGGAGCTACATCCTGAGCTTCTATTGGTCTTTAGAGCATTAACCACATGGAACACAGTACATGTTAGGTGTTCTTTCTCACGTTATTAGGATAGGATGTCTGTGTTGTTCACTGCTATATCCCCAGCAGTTGAAACAGTAGTCCTGGGCCAGGGATGTAGCTCAGTGGCACAGTGCCTTCCTGGCAAGCACGAGGTCCTGAGTTCGATTCCCAGTACCGAAAAAAAACCCCAGTAATCCTATTAATTACTCAACCAGTGTTTACTGATTGATTAAATGGATGAGTGTGTTAAGGCAAAAGAAAGAGGGAGCATAAGAAAAGGAGTTTGGGCAGCAGGGGTAATTTGCTGATTATGGAGTTTGGGGGGAAGGAGGCAGGGGGAGGAAGGGTTGAGAGCAGGAGAGGAGTGAAGGCTTAGGTCAGAGAAAGTACAGTGCAGTACAAGGATGCTGGTGCCATAGAAAAGCCAAGGCCTCGAGGGAGGGCAGTTCTGTAGAGCTGACTGTTGGAATCAGGTCTTAATGAGGTGAGCTTCTTGCTGACACTAAACTAAGTGGAGCAGATGTTGGATTCAGTGCACAAAACCTGGGCTGTACTATGTGAAGAGGCCTCGGCCCAGCAACAGTGGGGTTTGGGCAATTGGCTGGGCCAATGGGGGGCCTGGAGACCTCTCTGTTAACCTTTGGGGAAGGATATTGGCCCCCTGACCTCACTCTACCTGGTGAGATGTTGCCAGTTGGGAAATATTCTGGAGCTCTTGTTGTCCCTGACTGAATGATTGAAGTGTTCCTTCCAGATGCCTCATCCATTTTACAGCCAAGTCAGGACACAGCACTGAACCATAAGCAAGAACATTTATTCTAGAAGGCTGGAAGGAACATGACATAAACATGAATAAACAATGTGAAGGAGAGAAATAAGCACTCCCAGGCTTCTGTAAATACCAGAGAACGGAAGAACCCAGAAGTCTCTGTATTTGGCTGGATGACAAACACAGCTAAGCGAGGCCCTTGGAAGCACCCCAGCAGAAGCTGGAGGTGTCCAGGTGTGGGTGTCCAGGTGCATAATTCACAGCACACTGCCCCGGGCCAACCTGATCTCTGCTGCTACCACGGCGTTCAGGTGGGGAATCCAAATCACTGGCTTGCAATAAACCTAAACAAACGCAGCTTTTCTTTTAGACCATTTGCCTGGGGGAAGTTTGGTCATCAGCGGCACTGCAGGTGCAGAGGAGTCAGCCAGGTGGGGACACCACCCTGAACACATTGGCAAGACAAAGCCACGTGCCTGTTCTCCCTATCCCTCACCACTCCCACGCCTTTCCCCTGCCCTTCCTCTAGAGAGAACAAGCCCTCCGAGCAACTTGGCCCTCGTGCTCTTCCCTCTCCTCTTTGCCCCTTCCTCTCCTACTTTCACTCTTTCCCTTCACCCCTCTTCTTCTCTGTCCTTGAAATACAGCTTAGGAAACAAATGAAACATGATTTTAAATGAATCTGTTTTGTTTTGTTTTTTGTGGGTACCGGGGGTCGACCTCAGGACCTCGCGCGCCAGCCGGCGCCCGTGCCGCTGAGCGATATCACCGGCCCTTTTTTCGTATGTGGGTACCGGGAGTCGAACTCGGGCCCTCGCGATTGCCAGGCAGGCGCTTATGCCGCTGAGCTATCTCACCGGCCCCCAATGAATCTGTTTGTGTGGAAGAATTTAAATGAAAAAGACCCGGTCAATGTCTAAGGCTGGAGCAACCTCCAGTCTTCCAGGGGAGTCAAAGGCCAGATCATATTTTTTTGGACCGGAGATAATCAGGGTGTAAAACAGTTTCGCGGGGAGGCAGTTCCCGCACACAGCCACACGAGGGCGCGTCGAGGCGGAGTTGCTGATCACCGGGATGGGCATTTGCCATCCGCAGTACTAAGGGCCGCCTCCAGGAGAGCCTTCTTGCTGCATCTCTGCGCCAGCACCTGTGCACGGAGGGGTGGATACCGACTGCCTGTGCGCCAGGCTGCGGCAGGCAGGCAGGCACCCGGAGCTCTCCAACAGGCCACCTGGGCTCAGAAAGCAGGGGGCGCTCAATGGGCTGGAGACGGGAGGTCCTTTCTCAGGTGGCTCTGTCCTGTGTCATTTCTCAGGGACTCCGGCTCCAACCTGGGGAACACCTGATATTAAACATCTCATCTCCCTGGTGAGGGAGGGCTCAGAACCAGGTATAATTAGATTTCAGCACTGTGACATTTTCTGCATTGAAGTATTTGCGCGGCAACTTCATACCGCTTCATGCATAACGTATATTAACCGGATAATACACATTGCACAACGTTTTCCCGATATTTTCATTCTAGGGAACGTGGGGAAATAGCCTTAGGGCAAAATCTGGGCTAGAAATGTGTAGAAAGTTGCCAAGGAAGGGGTCGATTGGTCCTGGCAGCAGTGCAACCCTGTGTGGATGGAAGGCAGAGCTAGTCTCTTGGAGCGATTCTGGCACCCCAAAATGAGGACACTCCCGGCACCACAGAGCCAGGGCAGTCCCCCAGGTCAGCAGGCAGCTACAGATGGCCCTGGCATTTCCCACTGTTTATTAAGATGGAAAACATTTAGTAAAACGGAGCACATGTTTGTCCTTCAGAGGACCTGGGGTCCAGGAACTGCCAAGGACAATAATTCCTGCTTATTTTAATGCTCTGCTTGGCATGTTTCCCATCTGCTTTCCGTGGAAATGGGCTTGCAGACTGGAAAGCAGAAAGCATGGCAAGAAAAAGAACTGTGCTTACTGCTACATAAAAGTCAGGGAAAGGCCACATCACCTCACGATGTTGCAGAGAAAGGTCGCGTCCCTGCCCACCCCACACGAACGGGAGTGCACACTTCCTCCAGAGCCATGTTCATGAGATCCGCTGCTGCTGGTACCTGCCCGCTGGTGCTGTGTTCCACAGTCCCGGGATTTTCAGGTCGCCACACCAGCAGCAGATGTTTACAAAACACAGAACACAAACGTTCAAGCTGAGTGGGAGCTTCAATCCTCTCATTTTGTAGATGGAGACGGCAGGCCCAGAAACGTGGGTGCTGTGCTTCGGTTGTGTTTTCTCTTGCAAAGGTTCATGAGACGGAAGCTTGATCCCCAATGTAATGGCAAGGAGAAGTGGTGGACCTTTAAGAGGTGGGATGTAATAAGGTTTGGGGGTAGCACCCTTGGAAGAGATCAGTGTCTTCTAGAGGGAGGGATTAGTTCCCCAGAGATGGGTTGTTGCAAAAGAGCAAGCTGGGCCCCTTCCTGCTGTCTTGCTTTCTCTCTCTCCTTTGGATCTCTCGCACATACTCCACTATGTGATCCATCTGCCATATTGTGATACAGCCAAGGTCCTTACCAGATGCAGCCACCCAATCTAACTAGAACTGTAAGCTAAATAAACCTCTTGTCTTTATAATCCCGACCTCGGGTATTTTGCCACAGCAACACAAAACAGACAAAGACAGTGAGTCACCCAGATGATCTGCAATGGCGAATGTTACCCCTCGTCAAAACAGGATGACATGTAAAATCTCCGACACATTTTTAAGACAGTTTGGAAACGTAGACAAATAAAGACAACTGCTATCTCAGGAGAAAATGTAATTTCACCAATAAGAGTCCCAGGAATAAAATGTCTAGTAATCCTCTGAAATACGTCTTTGGCCACTGTACCTCTGTGTGTGTTTCTCCTTCTCTTTCTCTCTAACTCAGTGCAACAGAAAACACAAATGTAGAGCACATATGCAGAGATTATGATATTATGCATGCACCAGGTCATGAAGGACTGCTTAATATATTCCAAAGAATCAGTACCAAACAGATCATTTTCTCAGACCAGAATGCCAGAAAATTAGAAATGCGTAACAAAAGGGCAATTTACAAAACATTACTGAAAGCTAAAAGACTATTGAATTTTAAAAGGTGAAAAAAGAAAATAGCACATTACTAAACACCTAGAATGCCAGTGTATCAAAATTTGCGGGACTTAACACTATACATAGAAATTTATAAGTTCAAATACCACTTAAACTGTTAATTCAAGAATTTGGAACAAGAGCAATATAGTAAATTCAAGAAACAAGAAGAAAAAATAAATAAGGACAAAAATCAGAGACGTGGACGAAGAAAAAAATTTAAAGTAACCAAATAGCCAATTTTTAAAAAATATTAATTCAGTAAAATGCTGAGAAGACTAATCAAGAAACAGGAAAATAAATAAACTGTAATAATGAACCAGGAAGACTTAAAAATCTTTTTTTTTTTAATGTGGGTCCCAGGAGTCGACCTTAGGACCTTGCGCTTGCCAGGCAAGTGCTTGTGCCACTGAGCGATATCACCGGCCCTTTTTTCCCTTTATGTGGGTTCCAGGAGTCGAACTCTGCACCTCGCGCTTGCTGGGCAGGCGCTTGTGCCGCTGAGCTATCTCACTGGCCCTTAAAAGTCTTGAATAATCCAATACCAGGCAATGAAATTGAAGCAGTAGTTTTAAAAACACACCAATTAAGAAAATATCAGGATCTGATGGATTCACAGCCAAATTCTACAAGAACTTCAGGGAAAATCTAACACCAATACTCCTCAAACTCTTTAACGAAATTGAGAGGGGAGAAGTACTCCCAAAATCATGCTTGGAAACTAGCATTACTGTGATCCCCAAACCAGACAAGGATTCAATGAAAAAGAGAGAACTACAGGCCAATCTCGCTCATGAACATAGGTGCAAGAATCCTCAACGAGATATTGGCAAACAAAATGCAACAAATCATCAAAAAGATCATATATCATGACCAAGTAGGCTTCACCCTAGGGGTGCAGGAATGGTTCACCATATGCAACTCAATAAATTAATTCATCATATAAATAGAAACAAGGATACAATCACATGATTGTCTCAATAGATGCAGAAAAAGCCTTTGACAAAATCCAAAATTCATTCATGATAAAAACCCGGAAGAAAATAAGTGTAGAAAAACTTATCTCAATCTGATAAAAGCCATTTATAACCTACCTACTGCCAACATCATATTAAATGGGGAAAAACTGATATTAGGAACAAGACAAGGATGTCCACTATCACCACTCCTGTTCAACATAGTCCTCAAAACATTAGCCAAAGCAATTAGGCAAAAGAAAGAAATAAAACAGATATGAATAGTAAAAATATCACTATTTGCAAATGACATGATCCTGTATTACAAGACCCAAAATGTCCACAAAAACTCCTAGAATTAATAACCAAGTTCAGCAATGTTGCAAACTAAACACACAAAAAAATCAATAGCATTTCTATTACACTAATAATAAACACACTGAGAAAGAAATTAGGAAAACAATACCATTCACAATAGCTTCAAGAAAAAGTAAATACGTAGGAATTAACCTAACCGAGGAAGTTAAAGACCCCTCCTCTAGGAGAAAACGCCCCCCCCAGCCAGTATACTTCAGTTTCTGTTAGTTGCCCAGGTAACCTCCAGTTTACTTCAGTTCCTGTTACAGTCCCTATTACTCCTGTTTCCCAAAACGGCCCACTCTGAAAAGCCCCACCTATGAGCACATGAGGATTTGGGGGTGTGTTAATTACTTTTCTCCTTGCTGAGACAAAATACCCAACACCCAAAGTTAAAGGAGGAAAAGTTTATTTCAGCTCACAGTTTGTAGAGGTTTCAATCCATAATTGGCTGGTTCCAAGGCAGGGTGGCATGGCAGGGGGGCACCAAAGAGGAGAAACAGTTCATGGTGTGGAAGGCAGGAAACAGCAAAAGCAGCAAGCAGCAAGTGACAGCAGCCCTCTTTCTGTCTTTTATATCTTACCCCTTAATCCTAGTATCCCATCATGAATCAATACCAGCATAACATCCTTGATCCCAGCATCACACACCCTAGATCCAGCCATTTCCGAAAAGCCCTACCTATGACCGCATGAGGCTTTGTGGGGGGACATCTAGATATAAGCCATAACAGCATTATAGGTACTCAGTATATTCTTGCTGAGTGAATGAGTGAATACCTCCAGTGCAAGGGGGACAAGGTCTTACAGGGTTGGGTAGGGATAATCAAGCAGTAGCTGGACACAAATACCGACAACACTCTAGGCTTATGTGTGATATGCTGGTGCTTCTCTAAGAGTCTCCTCTAAGTCTCCTCCTTAGAACTGTGTGTGTGCTGATCAAGGGTTTTTGTTGTTGTTGTTAAAGTTGGGATAGCCGGGTGAGGTGGTGCATGCCTGTAATCCAAGCACGCCTGTAATCCAGGGACCCTGAGGCAGGAGGCTCGCTGGGAGTTCCAAGGCCAGCCTGGGCTACATAGTAAATTCAAGGTCAGCTTGTACTACATAGCAAGACCCTGTCTCAAAAATAAATAAATAAATAAATAAATAAATAGATAAATAATGTGGGGATAAACCTTAACACACCATAATTGCTTGGAATGTGAACTTAATCTGCATAGGACTTGCTGGAGGCCTTGTCTTTTGATGTGATCACCAGAATACAAAACAAAGACAAATGAGTATTTTCTGCCTTTTTATTTGAGTAAGCTCCCCTTCCATGATCTGGTTTTCTTTGCCCCTTCAAGCTTCTGGGTTCTATCTTATCTATCATCTATCTATCATCTATCCATCATCTATCTATCATCTATCTCTCTATCTATCACCTCTCTACCTATCTATCTTTCTTGCTTCCTCATACCCAGAAAGCTGCCCTTTCATTTTGGCCCCTGTGTTCCAGAAAGGTTTGGAACATTCTGGTCCTTGGCATGGGGCATGACTGCTGAACCAACCAGCCCCTGTGCTCAACTCTGGGCTGGAGAGGCCCCACTGCTTGCTTGACCGGCTGCCCAGCATAGGCTCCCGCCTCTGGCCCTGCCACCTCTGCGGCCTAACGCCCACTCTCTGATGATCTGTGCAGTTCTTTCTCAAGAACGAGGGGGAGCCATTTCTTATGCCCCTGTGGTTTGAGGAAACAGGTATTTCTTCATCACTAAGTGCTTAAAAAAACATTCTTCTGAGTAGAGACAGTTCCCTTTTTCTGTGGCCTCTTTCTATTTCCTTTTTAAACTTCCCCTTTTTAGCGGGAGGGGGTCATATACACAGTATACAGAAATTAAAGCCATAAGTCAGTGGACACTGCAGTTACTGCTGAAAAAACTACTGGTAGCATTTTACCTGTATATATATATATATATCAGTTCCAAATTCGGTTATACCACATCATGATGCACATACCATAAAATCCAGTGGCTACAAAAGGTAAACATGCAGTGACCAGTTTACCTCCTGTGCCCACACTTCTCCTCAGTAAGTTTCTTCTGTCTCCTTCTAGACTTTCAGTGCAAACACACAGGCAGACAGCTTCACCGTCCTTCTCCTTTCCATTTTGCATCTTGTTCTGTCCTATGAGCAATATGTTCTGTATCAATAATCCAAAAACTTACTTTTTATAGGTGCATAGTATTTGGATGAATCATAATTTACATTGAGAAAATGGAATATGTAATTTCATACACATTCAAGTATATGTGTGAGTAAATTCTTAGACAAAAAGGGATGGTTTAACTTGGTAGAAATTGCCCTGTAGAGTGATTTACAAGAGGGATATCTTGCCAGGCATGGTGGTGCACACTTGTAATCACAGAACTCAGGAGGCTGAGGCAGTAATTGCCCTGAATTCAAAACCAGCCTGGGTTACATAGTGAGTTCAAGGCCAGCCTGAACTACAGAACAAGATGCTGTCTCAAAAAACAAACAGACAAACAAAAAGAGCTGGGCGTGGTGGTCCATGCCTGTAATCCGAGTACTTAGGAGGCTGAGGCAGGAGAATTGCTGTGAGTTCATGGCCAGCCTGGGCTACGAAGTGTGTTCAAGGCCAGCCTGAACTGCATAGGGAAACCCTGTCTCAAAAAGACAGAAAATAAATAAAAAAATAAATTTCTAGATAAAAAAGAAATTCCAAATATATTAAGTATATGATGAAAGAGGGGGAGTGTTGTAGTCAGGGTTTACAGGGAAAGGATTTAACACAGGACACATAATTTACAGGATTATTTTATAATATTCACTCAAAGAGTCAAATGCAAAAAAATGCAGGAGATCTGTCTACTCACTAGAGACCCAAAGAATCCAGCTGAGGGCCTGGAGCCCACAGCAATGTCCTGCATGAGTCCAGCTGAAGACCTAGAGCCAATGGCAATGTCCTCCAAGAGTCCAACTGGAGGCCTAGAGCCTACGACAATGTCTCATGCAAGTCTGTTTCAAGGATCTGCACTGGGAAGGCCCAAAGGTCAGTGGTGGAAGCTAGAAAGTCTGCGCCAGCGGGATGAAGGATCTGTGCCAGCAGGCTGAGGGATCTGCACTGGAACCAGGAAGCAACGCTCAAGGTCAGGACCAGAGCTCCCCCGAAAAGAACCACAGCCATCCTCAGTGACAGCAAGGACCCGAGCCCCTCCAACAATGAGAGCAGCTGAGTTCCTATCAGGAAAACCAGCGTGACAAACTTCTCGAGGAGAATCAACAGCACCCCATCTTCCTCTCCAGTTCTCTTTTTACGCTGTTGGCAGCAATCCTCAGGTGGGCCTTCCATGCCCAGAACCACGCTGTTTCAAGTTGACCATTAGTTTTTAACCCACCACAGGGAGACAACACCAGATACAACAAAGATGAAGGAATAATGTAATAACAATAGCCTCTTTGAAATAGCTTTGTTAAAATATTAAACCTAAATGTATCAAGAATCAAGACTTAAGTACCAGTTTAAGGAAATACAGAGGACAGGAGAATATGTCAAACATACACTCATGCATGTCTCCAGGCAGATGACCCAATTTCTGCAGAAGGAAGGAAAACAGAGCCAGAGGGGACCGGAGGTTGTGAGACATCAGCCAAGTGCAACGCGTAGATTTCGTTGGATTCTGGTTTAAGCAGACAATCCTTTTTTACAAAACATTGACTGGGGCTTCTTGATATTGCGGGATAATTATCTGGTGAGGAGGTAACGGCATGGTAGGCAGGTTGAGAAAACAATCCTTCTCTTGAAGATTTCTTGCAGTGCAGTACTCAATAAATTAGGTTAAATATTCAACACTTTATGAAATAGGCTTTGTATTAGGTGACTTCCCCTAGCTGTAGGCTAGCGTAAGTGTTCAGAGCATGTTCAAGGTAAGCTAGGCTTCAGTGATGATGTTTGGTAGCTTATGTATATTAAATGCATTTTCAACTTACAGTATTTTTAACTCATGATGGGTGTTTTGGAAAGTAACCCCACCGTAAGTCAAGGCGTATCTGTACTTTAAAAGATCAACAAGTATCAAAGAAACTGAAATTTTAATTACATCTTCTCTCCCTAAAGCCCCAAGAGAGTTTTACACATGTGTTCTATCCAGTGTTCAAGACATAGATACTATTTATCTCAACAGAAACTGTTCCATTAATGAAAAACAAGAGAAAAACGCCCAACCTTTTCTCTGTGAAGCCAATTCAATCTCATTTCAAAACCAGATTGGGACAATGCAAAGAAAAAAACACGGGCCTGTTCCCCTTATAAATGAGGCTGCAAAATATTAAAAAAAATATCAGCTGAACTAACCCAACAATGGACTGAAAGTCAGACATGGGTCATCCCAGCAATACGAAGAAAAGTTTATCAGAGAATGTCCGTCATCACGATAAAGAGTAAAAAAGGGAAAATGTGCGCTCATTTCAGTAGAAACAGAAAAACCTTTTAATAAAGTTCGACAGCTATCTTAGATTCTATGACTACAAATCTTAGTAAACCAAGTGCTGCAGACCACGTGTTTGTGTCCTCCCCCCACTTCTTATGTTGAAACCTGATTCCCAGTGTGATGTTATTAGGAGGTGGATAGGTAATTAGGTCATAATGTAGAGCCTTCTTGAATGGATTAGTGCCCGTATAAGGTGCTGAAATAACCAGAGTTCCTTCTTCACCTTCTATGCACAGGGAAGGGGGCCCTCACCAGACACCAAATCTGCCAGCACCTTGATCTTGGACTTCTTACCTCCTGCTTCTCATGTACTCACAGTCACCAGAATGGAGAAATGAATTTCTGCTGTTTACAAGTTGCCAGTTCATGGTATTTTGTTATAGCAAACTAAAACACCAACAATGGAAAAGAAATTTCTTAAATTTCTTAAATTCATGTTAAACAAACATTTTTCATATGGAGAAAATGTAGGTACATTCCCTTTAAGATTTAGAAGACAAAAGGGCATTATAACATCTACCACAGTATATGCCTTAGTACTAACCAATGTGGTAAGAAAAGAGAAGAAAAAGAATAGGTTTAGCAATTTAAAGGAAACGAAAACCAAAAACCATCATTAATTGTAGAGAACAGGGTCAACTAAACGGAAAAACCAACAGAACAACATACCTATTACAATAGTAAAATTCAGCAAGTGTCTCAGAAATAAGATTCACTTATAAAACTCTCTAACATTTCTCTACACCAGTGGTTCTCAACCAGGAGAGGCTTAGCTCTCAGATACAGGTGAAAAGTTTAGTAAATAAACATATAGGCTTCCTGGAGAAATTAGAGTTTCAGATGAAAATTGTTTAGTGTAAGTATGTCCTATGTAACATTCGGGATAAAATACTGGGCTGCTTGTATTTATCTGTCATTCACACCTCCATGGGACATTTAGCGTCTGAAGACATTTTGTCACAGCTGGGGTTGGAGGTGCTGCTGGCACGTGATAGGGCAGAAGCCAAGGATTCTGCTAAACACAGCCTACAATGCATAGAACATCTGCTCTCTTCCCACCCCACCCCCACACCAAAGCAGTGATGCTGAGATTGGAAAGCTGCTGTGTACCGGCAATAACAAACCCGCAAATACTGAATACAATAAAAACCAACAGCGATGACGTGTGGGGGCATTAAATTAAAGAATTCCTAAAATCTTCATAAACTTTGAAACTCTGATAAAAGGCAGAAGATTTTACAAATACGCAAAGAGCCATTCTATACTCTTGTGAATATGTTAAAGGTTCATTTTACTCCCCAAATCAGTAAATCCATGGCAACTCTAGTCAAAATGTAAGCAAAATTTTTTCAGAGATTAAAGTTATTCTAAAATTTGCATGGAAACAAGGGAGCGGGGAGGAGGGAAGGAAAGAAGGGAAAAGAAAAAAAGAATGGAAGGAAAAAATGGAAACAAAGCTTTTGTAAATAAGGAGGGGAAGAGGGGTTGAAGGGAGGGGAGGGGAATGGGAAAAAAAATGAAGCAAGATATATCATGTACAGGTACAAATCCCCTATGATGAATGTGATCTTATGTATATCTAAAATGTACCAATGAAAAATAAAATGAGAAAAAAATAAATAAATAAAATAAAATTTGTGTAGAGTAATAAAGGGCCAAGAATGGCAGAGTCAGCTTTGAAAAAAACAAAAAGAGGAGACCAGCCCTGCTAGATATTGAGGCACACTAAGAAACCTGATAACAGAAATAACATATTGTGGGCCCGAGAGCAAACAAAAAACAGATCCATCAGAAAGAAAGGGGCCGGTGAGATGGCTCAGTGGCGTAAGCGCCTGCCTGGCAAGCGCGAGGGCCTGAGTTCGACTCCCGGAACCCACATACGAAAAAGGGGCCGGTGATATCGCTCAGCGGCACGGGCACCTGCTGGCGCACGAGGTCCTGAGGTCGACCCCGGTACCCACAAAAAAAAAAAAAAAGAAAGAAAGAAACACTCAGAAATAAACTCCTGTAAACTTAATGAATGTTAGAAAAGTTATACCAGCCGGGCATGGTGGCACACACCTCTTATCCCAGCACTCAGGAGGCTGAGGCAGGAGGAGGCTCACTGTAAGTTTGAGGCCAGCCTGGACTACACAGTGAGTCCAGGCCAGCCTGAACTACAAAGCAAGACCCTGTCCAAAAAAAAAAAAAAAAAAAAGACCAGTAAGAAAACGCCTAACTCACTAATAAAATGGAAAAAATAAAACTACAGCTTACTGTTGGGGACCACAAATTATAAATTAAAGCTAGGGCCCAGCGGCCTTAATGGAGGCCTTAATGGTCCCATGATGCTGGGATGCTCCAGGGTGAGATTACATCAGTATAAGATCACTGCTGCCCTCTGAGTCATCCGAACTGATCCTCATCAACACAAGATCCTCATCAGTTTAAGATCACCGTCACCCTCTAAGTCATCCAATACTCCCTCCAATTATTGTGTGCAACCAATAAATAGTGGCTAGCTCGGGGTATCATTTTCTCCGCCCATCCGGAGGCACTGACCTCCCAGCCCCCATTATGCATTACTAAATTTGTGTCTGTTTCTTATTTCATCCTTTCACCTGACCCCTCACACAGGCAGTTTGGGATCTTGGCCAGGTCCCCAGTACCTTATCTCATAGTCTACAGAAAGATGGACTCCCTAAGGGTTTTATTAATCCATAAAGATATAAACTACCTATAAATAAATCTAATAGAAGACCATGTCAGTGGCCTAAGGGTGAGAAACTTCAAAAGAACAAACCGTAAATCAAAAAAGATGAATCTGATAATTGTGAAAGGAAGGATTCCTAGTTAACAAAGAACACCATGGACAAAATTAACAGGTTAGGAGAAGATACATCCAAATATCTAAAACCAATAGCAGACTAACATCTAGATTAAACACAGAGCTCCAGTAAATCAGGAAGGAAAAGAAGCACCCCAGTTGAAAAGTCAGCAATGGCTAGGAAAAGGCAATTACTTAAAGAAAACCCAAAAGGCTAAGAAACATGGGAAGAAATGCTCAACCCATACTAAGTGGAGAAAAGTATTTTCACATAACCATAAGATCACACTTGAAACTCAGCAGATTAACAATGATTAGCCGGTGAGACGGCTCAGCGGCTTAAGCGCCTGCCTTGCAAGCGCGAAGGCCCGAGTTCGACTCCCGGAACCCACATACGAAAAAGGGGCCGGTGATATCGCTCAGCGGCACGGGTGCCTGTTGGCACATGAGGTCCTGAGGTCGTCCCCCCGGTACCCAAAAAAAAAAAAAAAAAAAACAATGATTAGACAGCTGGATAATCCAAGTGTTAGAGAAGGTTTGCTGCTGGTGGGATTGAGGGCAGGAGCAGCCTCTCAGGAGGGTAATCTGATAATATGGGGGTCAAATGCAGCGAATGCACACCCTATGGCCCTGTTATCCCACTCTTGGGTACATGCCCAGAGAGATTATCGCAAAGACGATTAAGGGGACGCATACAAAAATGCTCCTTAAAAAGACACTCATTGCGATGGTGTTTGTGTAACCAGAATTGAATCAATGCACTATGCACATAGAGGACAAATGGAAATGCATAGCGCATGCACATGGTGGGATATTTGTAGCAGCCAGAAGTAATGAATTTGATGTCCACATAGCAACATCTATGAGCTTTTAAAAGCGTGGTGCTTTGGAGGGGGTGGGGAAGACAGAAAGAGACTCTGAGCCAATAGTATTTTGTAATTTTTTTTTAAAGGCACACAGAGACTGGGAATGTGGGTAGTAGGGCACTTGTCTAGCATGTACAAGGCCCTAGGTTCCATCCGTAGCACTGCAAAACACACCACACACACACACACGTGCACACACACACGCACGCACACACACATACATATATATAATACTTAATCAAGACACATACAAAAGTAAGTACACTAAATAATGCCATGGTTGCTGATTGGGCGTGGAGAGTGAGCAAGGAAAGTGAAGACAAAAGAGAATAAGAAAATAGAAAAGTAAGACAGTTTTGTCCAAAGCCTGGGAAATGCCCTGAACAGGACAAGAGTGTGAAACTAAAGGAAACAAAGCAACAATGAGACAGGAAGAGGCTCAATGGGCTTGGCAAAAGATGGGAAAGCTATTTCCAAGCTATTTGTTCAGAAGAGACATTTTTCTCTTGGTGAGAGCAGAGGTGGGAGTGGCAGGGAGGCAGCCCCAGCAAACGTGTGAGCTGGGAATCCTGGGCACTGAGGTTTTCATCTTACAGGAATCCATCTTAAATTATACACTGACAAGATCCTCCACTGAGCATCTCCTCCAAGACAGGGTTCTGTGGGGAATCAAGTGTCTATGCCCGCTCGAGCCCCGGGGAGAAATGGCAGAGCAGCTCTTCCCTGAGGCTTTCCGGGGGCCGCAGTGTACTAGGGAGGGCAGGAGCCAACGCAGACCAGAGCAGAGGCTGGTGGACGAGGCACAGGGCTGGGACGCAGCCTGGGTGGGCAAGGCGAGGACAGCTGCTAAGAAAGCGGGCTGTGACCTCTACCACAGCTCAGTAAGGCAGAGGGGACACTGAGGGAATCCCATGAAGGAACACCTTCCGTGTCATCACGCACTGTTCTTAGTGAAAATAGGACCATGATACAATCTTCCCTCGGTATCCGTGTAGGATTGGTTTCAGGACCCCCCAGGATACCAAAATCCTTGGATGCTCAAGTCACTTATATAAAAGCGTATTTGCATATAGCCTATGCAATCCTCCTGTGTACTTTGAATCCTCTCTAGATGACTTACAATACCTAACACAATGTGAAGTTGTTATACTCTGATTAGAAGGAATTATGTTTTTGTATGGAATAATGACAAGAAAGTCTACACATATATTGAGACAAATACAAACGTCATAGGCCTGACTACATTTTGAATTCTGCGTTGGTTAAATCCAAGGATGCAGAACCCTCAGAGGGCCAACTGTACAGAGTGTGCTGTCGATATTTTCTTTGATTAAATATTCACCTGTAACCCCGTCATAGTATTCTGTAACACTCTGCAATGGCCATATAGGGCTTGTACTTTGTTACTTTGCTCAACTCTCAGATCCATGCCATGCTACCCTGCTCTGGGTCCCACTTTCTGAGCTCCCCTTGCTAACTTGGGTCTCCCCAGGTTCAGCCAGAGGGAAACACTGCAGAAAACTAAAGGGTGGGTGGGAAAGAAACTAGGGTATCTCTACATCTAATACTCTTTGTGGTTCCAGTCCCTGCCCCACCCTCACCCCAACCCCACCCCCAGCTTTCAGACTGACTCAGCCAGAGGGATACAAGCGGCTTTTCCTAATGTTGTAATCTCTGAGTGGCTTCTCAGCTCTTCCATCACCTGTATAATCAAGTTGCTGTATTAAAATGTTTGAAATGCCGGGGGTGGTGGAGCATGCCTGAAATCCCAGCACTCAGGAGGCTGAAGCAGGAGGATCACTGCGAGTTCAAGGCCAGCCTGACTACATAGTGAAACCCTGTCTCAAATAAATAAATGAATAAACAAACAAACAAATAAAATGTTTGTATTGTTTTCCTGACCGGACCTTGAAACTGGTTGAGCAGACCCATTATACAGTCAGTGTCTCTTTCTAGCTATTATGTATGAATCATACTACAGTCAAACCCTTAAAGCTAAATATTAGTCCTCAAGTATGTACATTTCCTTAGCACAAATTTCTAGAAAAGTATGCAAAACCTGTTTTGGATGCATACTGTCATTCCCCATACTATAGATAGGACTGTACCAACTTATACTTCCAAAATCTAATCGTAATTTTTCCTTCCATAGGAAAAATCATACCTGTTGGCTTTTTTTTTTTTTTTTTTTTGAGACAGGGTGTCACTACATAGTTGAGGCTGGCCTTGAACTATGTAGCTCAGGCTGACCTTGTACTTGCAGCGACCCTCCACCTCCTGGGCTCCTGAGTGCTGGGGTTACAGGTGTGCACCCACCACGCCCGACCTGTTGGCGCTATTATAGTCTTTGCACAGATCATCTTCTTCCCTTAGTCATCGTCAAGCAGCAGCATCAATGTCAATTGGCCTCACTAGAGACCTCTGGGAAATTTGTTCACCAGATTTTTCTTATTGAGGAGTAGGAAAAGACAGAGCCAAGCGCCTTATGTTCACAGTGAGAACTACACATCCTGAAAGAGAATCACATCTGCCTCCTGAGACCAGCTGCAGCCCCTGGGGGAGACACTACATCCCAGCCTGCTGCTTACGTGAGAAATGCCGGGATAACCATGGTTCTCCAGTGGTGCTCGACATCAGGGACTCAGAGGAAAACCTTTCCAGTTCTATTAAGACAATTTCTGGGGAGGAAAAGGTGTAGGATCAGACCATGTCTGACCACACACATGCCTGTCACATGCATACAGTTGGCCTCCATGTCCATAGATTCCACGGATGCAGCCAACCAACTTCAGGTCAAAAATATCCAGAAAAATAATACATCTGTAGTAAACATGTATACATTTTTGTTGCCATTATTCCCTAAACAATACAACTATTTATCTAGTATTTACATTATATCCGTGTTACACATAATCTATACAGAGGATATATATATATAAATTCTATGCAAATACTATACTATTTTGTTTTATATAAGGAATTTATATAAAATTCACAGATTTGGGATCTTTGGGTGGGTTCTACAGCCACTCTCCCATGCACGAGATGACTATACAGCCAAAATCAAGAATACGTAATAATTCATCAGATTGTTCAGGAAGTACTAGTACGTCCCTAAGACAACCATAGTCTTAAAAATGCGCATTGAGCACTTTGCTCAGGTGACACGGTATTTTGAAAAAAGTTGAAATTTATTAATAATATTTAACATCACATAGTTAATTCGACTAGTTCTTTATTGAACACAGTGACAACGTCTTCACCAGACTGAGTGCTCAAGGGTTCGAGATGATCCATATCCGGCGCATCCCAGGCAAAGACTGAGATCCACTCTATTTACACCAAGCAGAGCAGCGGCCACCAGGGGATCGCAGTCACGCACACTGTCCAGAGTTCCGGCTTAGAAATCAACAACGCATCTTTAATAGCCACGCACACATTTAAAACATGTAATTTAAAAACATGCAATTTAAGTTAAAATTCAATAATAAAATTAAGTTAAAATTCATCTGTATTTCATGGATATCCTTTAGTGATTGACAAGTCTATAGGTGACTTTTGACTTTTCATTGTAATCGAAGGCAGCCGCGTGGTTAGATAATAACTGCAGATGGGGGCAGCCGCTTCTCCAGACAGGCAAAGTCAGACTGCAACAAATGAGGATGTGTCCCCTCCCTCTCCTCCGTTTCTTTCCCAGGAAGATCTGGGCCATTTTCATTTATTTATACACCACCTTGTTCAAGAATGATAACCTGGCACTGTCCTCAGCCCAAGTTTGAAAATGTACAAAAATTACGTACAACCAAATTGTGAGTTTCTGTCCATTTTTCTGTTTTGATCCTGTTTTCTGTACCTTATTTAATAGTGTTACAAGGCCATTCCCTCTTTGTCATACTGTATCCTGATTTAATGTTTATGATTGTTTTTATTTTTGGGCAGAAGTAATTGGGTTTTCAGATTCAGATTCAACTGCACTCTTGAAAAGTAGTCTGGAGGCTTTTATGCCATGAAATAAATACCATGCATAAAAAACAAAAGCAGGCCTATAGACCAATGCCAGCTCAGGCCAGGGAAGCACACTTCTAATAAAATACTTACAAGACAAACTCACGGTGGAATTTTCTAGGAGGGCACAAATATACCAAGAATGTTGTCCCTGAGGTTTTATTTGTTTGGTTCATTAATTGCTTCATTTTGGTTTGAGGTTGACAATTAGAATTTTTTAAAATTTTGGTGGCTTCCTTTATCTTGTCAGACAGCTTTAAAATACTACTGACTGCCCTGAGAATCAAAATAAAGACTTCTAGGCAATGAGTTTACTTGAAATTATTTCTTTGGTTTCCTTTGGTTCACATCCCATGTAATATGGCCCCAGGAAAGTCTCTAGACAGAGCAGCCGGTTGCTGTGGTTTCTTCAATCCATGGGCCCAGCCTCAGTCTCCATTCCTGCCTTCCACACATTTTCAAGACTGCAGGGGAGGGAAGAGCCAGAAAACTGATGCTTTGCCATTTACTCACCCCAAAGAGGCTTCCCTTCTCTTCCTGCAGGCGAATGAGGTATTTCTAGGAGCTAGTCAATATTGTTACCTTCCATCCTGAACTAAACTGATCTGTTAACAAGGCCAAGTCTGAGGGTACCTTGTGTATCTATATATATATCTATATATATGTAACAAATTAACAAATATAAATACATTACATACAATCGATCACATAATGAAGAGCAGACCTACTTCATGAACTAAGTAAGTTTCACACATAAATTAAAATGAAAATACAATATTTCCACTTTTGCAGAAAAATATTAAAAAATAAACTCAAAGGTTCCCCTTTCCCCGAAAGTCCAATGCTCACAGAGGATCCACGCGCCCACAGTGAGATGCAGAGACGAACCCACTCACGGGATGTGTCAACTCCTGGCTTTGGTTTCACTGCTTGGTTGGGGGATTCCTAGATTCCAGAATAGTAAATGCTGGAATCCACAGGGCAGCACTCAAAAACATGTCAAAGAAAGAATGCCCCCGTGGATACGCATGAGACTTCCTTCCCTTTGCCACCCCTCCGCCCTTCCAAGTCTACTTGCAGGAGGATCAGGCTCGCATCACTAGTGGAAACCTCAGACCTCTAACTGGAGAACTGATGTCACTGTTCATTCAGGGGGATGCTCTCCACCTAGAAATGTCACCTTCAGCTCCAAGGTGAGGCAACCACATCTTTAGGACTGTCCCCGTCTTGTAGGATTGTACAGGGACATGGAATTTGGCCAGGGGATGACAAAGGATTGCATTTAAAAGTCAACCAGTGGGAATGGTTGTGACCAGAGTGAACAAACCCTTACTCTGTGTCTCAGGACAGACAAGGCTTGGGTACCAAACTCTACAGTGAACACATTCAGAGACGAAACCAGGTCCGCTGGGGTCCTTTCTGCCAAAGGAAAGCTAAGGGGTCTGTCTCTGACACAAGGGGATGACACCTTATAATTTAAAACAGGGAAAGGGGAAGCAGAGATGTCCCCGCCAATCTCAGGGATCCTATCGCTGTCCAGCCTCACGGATGCGGCAGGCAACGGCAGTGATGAGAGCGGCCCCCTTCCCGCTGCCGTCCTCTGACTCCAGGAAGGACACTTCACATTTTGGGGCCAGGTCCTTCACTGTCTCATGCATGACTTTGGCAAAGCTGGAGAAAGAGTAAAAAAAAGACATAGGAAAATGCATGTTAGTCAAGAGCTGATTTATTTCCTCAGAAGTGAGACCCTAAGAAGTGATGCTGGAGACCCAGGAATAAGGAAGAAGAGGAGGATGACAGCTAGAATATGGTAAACCTTTACGATGTCTTGTGTACCAGAAAATTAAGACTGGGTAATATGCCCGACTTCTACATCACAGTGGGGCCACTGAGGGATTAAGATTGAACTACGAGATAAATGCCTTGAGATTCTGGTGCACTCTGCTCTTAAAACTAATCAGTGAAAGAGAAAAAGTCCTAAGCCGCACATGCGCCTTGCTGTTTGTAAACTCTGCAGGGGAGCACCAAGCCCCGTGTGTGGTTCCACGTTGTCCAAGGGCCAGGTTTCAAGTTAGACCCACGTCTACTCCAAAATGCAACTGAAGACAAAGGGGCACGTATATAGAGCTGCTCTTAGGACATTAGAGTGATCACAGATTTTTCCCATAAGGGACTTGAAAAAGGAACCACCACTATCCAACCCACAGCAGGGTCAGGATGCCCTATATCACCTATGAAGAGGGCACCAAGCCCGAGGGCTGGTAGCTGGGTTTCTATCCCTGCTACAGTTTGGATCTAAAATGTCCCCCAAAAGCCCATGCGTTAAAGGGTTGGTCCCCAGCTTGGCATTATGAGGAGACAGTAGAACATTTAGGAGTTAGGGGGTATTTAGGTCACCCTGTCTTTCTGTTTCTCTTTTTCACTTTCTAGAAACAAGGTGTGCAGTTTTACTCCACACGCACTCCTGCCAGCGTGTGCTGCTTCTCCACAGGCTGAAAAGCAACAGCGCCAACCAGTCATGGTGTGAAACCTCCAAATCCTCCAGATAAAGCTTTGTTCTTCATAGGCTGATTACCTCAGGTATTTTATCACAGTTACACAAAGCTGACTAACACAGTCCATCTCCCAAGACACATCTGGAGCCCAGGCTCCTATTTTCACAATGATATTGATCCTCGAGGAAAGGGACTTGGATCTTCAATGATCCCCTCCTCTCACTACAGTGTGGACTCAGAGAGACTCTGAACTCCTCAGAATAAACACTGAGATTGCAGGTCATTGTTCCATCCAGGGCTCTTTGTCCTCCCCTCCATCCTGTGCACGCTACCAGGCCAGGGCACAGGTCTATCCCTTTAAGTTCTAGCTGAAAAACTTCCAGAGAGTGTTTGGGGCACTTCCTGACTTTCAAATTATTCAAAACACATACAAGGGAGGGAGGAAGAGAGAAGCAAAATGATGACTGGAGAGAAAAAGAGAAAGAAATGTAGAGAAGGAAAGTAGAATGAAAACAAAATTTAGCATTTCCATCATGAAGGATGGCAAGCTCTCAGCAAAGGAACAGGCAGCAAATACTTTCAGCATTGCAGGCCAAATGGTCTGTGGCAATTACTCTTCCCTGTAACAGGAGCCATTGCCAAAACATAAACACATGAGCGTGGGCTGCATTCCAATAAAATTTACAAAAGCAGTCAGTGGTGTTCTTTGTCAAATCTCTGCTTCAGACCATAGGAAAAATGTTTTGCTTGAGTCCTAGTGTACGTTTACAAGAATATTCACAGCAGCACTGTTTGTACTAGTCAAAATCTAGAAATGATCCAAATGACCCCTCAACAGATGTAATAACATACTCATACTAAGGTATGATACCCAAAATTAATGAACTATAACCGCACATTTCAATATGGATACCTCTTAAAACCATAAATACAAGCTGGGCATGACGGTGTACACCAATAGTCCCAGCTACTTGGGAGGCTGAGGCAGGAGGATTGCTCAAATCTGGGGTCTGTGAGGCTAGCCTGAGCAACATAGGGAGACCTCACTCTGAAGGAAGAGAGGGAGGGAGGGAGAAAGGGAAGAAACGAAAGAAGGTAGAGAAAGGGAAAAAGAGAGGAAGAGAAAAGGAGAGAGGGAGGAAAGAAGGAAAAAGTAGTTTAAAAACCATATATGCAGGCCAGTGATATCTCTCAGCAGCACAAGTGCCTGCTGGCAAGCGCCAGGTCCTGAGTTCGACTCCTGGTACCCACATTAAAAAAAAAAAATACACACTGTGTGTGAGAAAAGTCACAGAAAAGATGCCACGTGATTCCTTTCATAGTAAGTTCAAAAATAAGTAAAACTAAATAGCAGAGATTTATACTTAGGTACATGGGAAAATTAAAGCAAGAGACTGATTCAACCCGGCTCTAGTTGCTGGCAGTGAAAAGGGGGGTGCATGTGGGAGGGGCTCAAGAGGAGGCTTCCAATGCTGGGGGGAAAAACACAGGCCTGCTTCTGATTGTTAACCTTCAAACTATAAACATTAAACACACTCTTTGGAATGGCTGATCATGTACTACAAAGTTAAGAAAGAGTGGGAGAACGGGGGGACAACAGGCCAAGGCAGGTACTCACTGAGGATGTAGCTTGTAGAGGGTCCCATCCACACCCACTGTCACTTTGAGGGTGTCCAGCCCACGGTTTTCTCGTATCTTGTCCACCACAGCAGCCATGCCTGCGCCACAGAGCTGGGCTGCCCGCCGCGCCACCACGGTGCATACCTCCTTGACAATGATGCTGTCATCACAGGTGCTGTCGAGCCCCAAGTGATGCAGGATGGCGCGCACCTGCAGCAGGGCCAGGCAGTCACTGGGCAGGAAGGAGACAGTGAGTGGTCAGTCACACAGAGAGGGTGGTGGCCCAAGCTCCAGGCCCAGCTCCTTTATCAACAGAGGCTCCTCGGGGGTCTGGCTCGCAGGGTGCAGGCCCTGCTCCTGAACTCAGCGCACTGCCCATACCATGCTACCACCCTGACTCTTCCTGAGAGACAAGAATATAAAGACATGGCCACACAAGGTAGCACTGCCATATAAAACTGATATTCAAAACAAAAGGCAGTTCACTGTCTGTATATTCAAGGGAGGCTCACATATTCCACTCATTTGGGAATAATGAGACAGTGGCGATGCCAGTGTGTGGCAGTTTCCAATTGCAAAACTCTTTCATATCCTTTCTCTCACTGCTGTCCATGGGTCTGCAGGACACGGATACTTCTGACCAGCACTAGACTCCTGCTCTATTTCTCCTCCCCATGCTGAGTGGTCTGCACCCTGCTTGTGCACTATTTATGATACAGATGTAAATAAAATTGCAGGAAGAAAATAAATGCCACTATATACAGTGAAGTATTTTAGAAACCTGACGTCATCTCCTCACACATGAACAGACATGCAACCCTCTCTATTCACTGGTACAGATGCCCAAGGGGTCTATTCGTGTCAAGTCCCTAGTCTATTACCTGAGAGTAATGACAGCATTAATTTTTAAAGGGCTCCAAAATTCACTATTCTAATTTGGAGCCGACTTTTCTGCCATTACACTGGAGAAGCAAGGCTTTGCTCTAACAGGCTGCTTCGTGGTTTGTCGCTGCCTGATGATGCCACCTGTACTCAATCCTGGCTGGCCGATTTTGGCAGCCAGCAGTCAGGAAGGACGTCCAAGCAGAGCATGGACACTTTGTTAGGATAGCTTCCTCTGTGTGTTTCAACTTACATCTCATTAGCAGCTTCCTTTCTAGCTTTGATATTTGGTTTAAATTCCAACACTACCACTTTTCATGGCCTCGTGGCCATGCTTATCATAAGCTTTCAAGAGAATGTTACATACCAATGTGATAACCACTAAACTGACCTTTGTCTAAGCCACACCCTGAGCTCACTTGCGCTGTGGAAATCCTTCAGCTTGTCCATCCATGAGAAAAAAGGAGGACCCAGTTCCACCAGCCGCCAAATTCGTACCTCTCAATCTGAGACAGGAACTTGGTTTCAAAGATTCCCCTTGTTTTGAGCCGCTCCGAGATGCGGCCACGGAACAGCAGCCCACGCTTGGTAAAATCGATGAGGATGTTGCGGACAATCTCGCCTAGGTACATGCCACTGATCATTTTCTCAAACCTGCAATTTGAGAAACATTCATGGAGGTTAAGCAGGAAGGTGGTGGGACAAACAAAGTGGAGGGCAGCAGCCTCCCCTCAGTAGGAAAGGTGCCACCTGATTCACTAGGGCAGGTTTCCTGGTGGCCTCCCATGCTGATCCACCACCAGAACGTGGTGCCCGAGGCCCACAGGGCTCCCTGGGATTTGGCCCCATCTTCTAGGCTCATCTTCTTTCCAGGGCTTATTTCCAACTCCTCTGGAAGGAACACACACCAAACTCCACCACGCCTCCACAAGCAGGGAAGGATGCTGAGTCCTAATCCTTAACTCCACTAGGCAGGTAGCATGCTTTCTGTTGGACCCAATCAGTATTAACCAAGTAACTAGTGCCAGCTGCAGATCCCCATCCTGGTCACTGGAGCTGGAAGTGACTATGACATGGTTTGAAGGTCTTTTGACCCTGCATAGTGCCTTTCACAAAGTCAACCAAAACCTGGTCACTGCCCCATCTTACCTTACTGCAGCCCACTTCCCAGAGGCATTTTAATTTTAGTCTGGGAACTGTATGATAGACAAACGTTTTGTGAACGGCATTCTGTAGGACGAGGGTCCCTGATTAATTCAGTTAGGAAACACTACAGACAACTTCTTCCTAATGGGATGTGTGTTAGAACTCACAGTCTCTCAGCTCGGACCTCCCCATCACCACACACAACTACACACAGGGTGTTGTGACACTGGCAATGGAGGGAACCAGATGCCAGATGGCTGGAGAGGATAAAAGGATTGGCTCCTTCCTGTCTGGGCCAACCCAGCAGTGCTTCTCCCAGGGCGGCAGGTGGTCTCACTTTCCATTTGCTGTCCCTCAGAGTCTCAAGACCTGGGTTCCAACGCTCTCCTGCCTGTTCTCCAAGGCCTCCAGGTGCTAATTTGGAACTTTCTAGGTATTTCTGACAAGAAACCCTTTCGAGGAAAACCCATAAGCAGCTCAACAGAGCAAGCACCCTGGAGGCTGTGGTAAAGGCTCTGATCACTGATCACTGGTTGCAGGCCAGTTCTGGGTTGTGTGGCCCACACAGTTGCATGCCTACCTCTGTTTGCCTGGGTTCAGGGAGAGCTCATCCACGGCCACATCAAATTCCGTGCGGAAGTCATCTAAGCATCCGTTGTCCCCAAAGGCCCCCCACTCCATGTTGACACACATTCGCCCCTCTTCTCCATCCACCAGCTCCACGTTACGCATCTCCTCCATGTAGCAGGCGTTGCTGCCCGTGCCTGCCAAGCACAAGGGCATCTCGCTCACAGCCACTTTCCACCCACGCGAGGCTGAGCACCCCCGTGTGGGGAGGGTGGCTGGTGTCCTTACCAACGATGAGACCGACTTCACAGTGAGGGTCTTCGTAGCCACAGGTCATCATAGTTCCCACTGTGTCGTTCACCACCGCAACTACATCCAGGTCAAACTCCTGAGAGAGCAGAAGCAGATATCCAGTCCACAAATGAACCCCAATATTCAACTTTCAGACATTTGCAAGAAAGATTTATATGTACATAAAATAACTCATGCTGTGGCTCACTTTCAGCTCATTCAAGTCTCCGCTCAAACATCACCTGTTCAGAGAAACCTGCCCCCTAGTTGTGCCAGTAAGATGGCCGCTTCCCTGTCTGCTCTCCTCATCCATTTCATTATTCTTCATGGCCCTGATAGCACTCACCACAGAATCACGGGCTTTTGTTTATCTAACTAGATGGGGTGGTCATTCACGAATCCCTATGCCCAGAGCAGAGCTTCAAGCACAGGAGACACTCAACCATTGCTGAGTGGCTAAGTTAATTTCCCTCCAACCAAAACAACTGAAGTCAGTGTTGCACCCACTTTTGGAACACATATTTCACTCCGAGAATGAAGAAATCCACACAGGAGGTTTCACTCTGTGTCTCTCCTACCTCTCGCCGGTGGATGGCTTCCTTCAGCAGGGTGACCACATCCTCACCCTCACAGCCAGAGGCCTTGAAGCCTTTCGTCCACTTGAGGAGAATGCTCTAAACATCACACACGTGAAGGAAGACAACATCAGAGAAGGCCTCCTCGGTCATTCCTGGAGCCTGGCTGTTCTTGAGATCTCAACCTCACAGATCAGATTCCCTGGAGTAACCAGTAATCTCAACCCCAAAGGATCAGAAATCTGTTTCTTTTCCTTTTTTATTTATTTTTTATTTTTTATTTTTTTGAGACAGGTCTCACTATGTAGTTCAGGCTAGCTTTGAACTCACTATGCAGCCCAGGCCGGCCTCGAACTCACAGGGATCCTCTTGCCTCAGCCTCCTGAGTCCTGGAACCTAAGCCTGTTTCTAAGGTACTCACTTGGATTTACTTATTGTGCACTGTGTACTGGGCTAAGCACTCACATGTGTTTTATCATTTAATACTCACAGCCACCTTGCAGAACACTTACCACCATCACACCACTTTACAAGTAACTGAGGCACTGAGTAACTTGCCTGTGACCTGCAGTTTGAAGACAGGAGTGGGACTCGCCTCCGGGCACACAGACACCAGTGAACGGGCTCACAGCACTGAGCAAATGCCCCTACACACTTGTCTCCTTCCCTGGGCAAAGCAGTTTACCCTGTTCCTGCCCTCTGTCAGAAAAGTCATGTGTCTCTTAATTTTGACACTCTAGTATTCAGTAAATAAGTGCCCCCACCATAGCAGAGAGGGTGTCTAGACTTTGCCACTGCCCCACACTTCTCCATGAAGAAAGCTCTCCACCACCCGCAGAGTCCTCGTGCACCTGTCTTTAACTGTCCTTCACAGTATCACAGGGCTTTGCACCTGAGAGAGATGTCTGCTTCATCAGGAACCAGATCCCTTTCCCAATAGGCCAGAACACGCCAGTAGGCTATGTGCTCACTGCCACCCACTCCTGTCCCCAGGACTTCTTTGGTGGTTCATGCCCATGAGCCTGGCATTGCATCAACCTGGGTGTGTCCCAGGAGATTCAGAAGAAACAAAGTACGTGCCTGTGAAGCCCTAGTTTAAATACCCACATCCTGACCAGGGTGTGTTTATCTCCACCCACCTCTCGTCTACTACAAGTTAGCTTCACTTCACTGGCAAAGGTTTGTATTTGACACTTTAAAGTTTACAAGGACTGGGGATGTAGCTCAGTGGCAGGGCGCTTACCTAGCATGCATGAGGCCCTGAGTTCCATTCTCAGTGCCAGACAATGAAGTCTACAGAACGTTCAAATAACATCATCTCAAATGCTCTTTGTAATAAGACAAGAACAGGTCCAACAGCTGAGGAGATTTGCCCAAGGCCAGTGGCGCTAACACACAGCTGGACGCCCCCGGGCCTCTGTGCCTCCTCAGCACCTTACCTGCTGACGCCTCCTGAGCAGAATGATCTCACCAGAGCCAACGGATGGAACTGCCTCCCACTGAGCTCTTCCTTTCTACGATTCTAGACTTAACATGTGCTTCTTACAAAATAATTGAAAAGGTAGAATGAAATCTAGTGAGATGACCTGGGATTATACAATTCAGATAGAAACAACACATCTTCCAGTTCACCTGATAAATAGATAAAGGATATATATGTGTTGATGTAAGAAAATAGCATCTGCTTAAAATGAAATTTAGTAGGAAAAGCCTGGAAGAATATACACTGGAGTGTCATGCTTTTTATCTTCCTATTAATTTTTTATATTTGTCTATATCATGAAAAGAGTATTATTTTTTTCAACCCCCACACCTCTCAAGATTTTTTTTTTTTTTTTCTTTATGTGGGTATGGGGAACCAAACTCAGGACCTTGAGCTTGCCAGGCATGTGCTTATGCTGCTGAGCTATATCACAGGCCAAGATTATTATTTTTAAGAAAAGTTATCCAAAACAACTTTCTCTAGACTTTTCCCACATACTCCTCATTCTTCTGGTGTCCTGCAGGCATGTGCTCCATGCCCTTGGGGCTGCAGCATCCCATCCAGCATGTTCCAAAATGCAGCTCATACTTTTCTGAGCTTATTTCATCAACCCAGTTTATCTGAAGGCATCTAAGGTAGCAGCCATGCCTTCTGTACAGCCAACTGCATCTGCAGCAAACTGTACACCTATGGCATGCACATGGGCTTCTTCTACATGACTGACAGAGAGAGGAGCAACTGCTCAAATAACCATACTCTGAGGCCTAAGTCAACAGCCCAGTCCAAGCACTGCCTACTCAGTCCTCTACTTCTTGAGGAAGTACATCAGGGAGCACCAGACCTGTATCCACCTGCTTCATCCACCCAAGGCAAGTCGAAGGGGAATGGGAAGCAAAGATGGGAGCAGAGAAGAGCCAGAGCACCCACAACAGGAGACAACAAAAATGCCCTGAGCCATAACAAGGAGCAAGATAGCATAATTTGCCAGCCATAAGGAATCAGTGTCAGTACACCCAGACCCTTTCCTGAGAGGCTACAACTTGCCAGTAAGCTGTGTGCTCACTGCCATCCACCTACAAGTGCCTCCAGCACTTCTCAATGCTCCATGCCCATCATCTTGGCATTTTATCAACCTGGATGTGTCACAGATCCCGAAGAACAAAGCACATCCCTATAGAGCCCTGGCTTACACACCCGCACGGACATACAATACAGACATACAAACACCAATCTTACATGGTTGCTGTGAAGATTAAATGAGATCATGCACATAGGAAGCCAACATAGCACGTGGCAAAATGTGCTTAAAATTTGAGAACTATTTTTGATCATTGCTATCATTACTGTCCCAAAGACTACTGCAGCCAAGCTAACCTACTTAACTTCCACCAGCCTCGATTAACTCATCCCCATTGGGAAGCTCCCCTCCCAGTGGTCACTCAGGCCTTTCTTTCCCTCCTCTCAGCTCAGCTTTCTCCCCAGCTCCAAACCTGGGCTCCTTTAGTCAATAAAAGCCCCCCAAGAGTGCTCCAGGGGGGTGGTGTTACCTCATCCAGGCTGTTCTGCTGGCATGGGAAGGAGAAGGTGAAACCCAGAGGCAGAGACACGCCCTTCATCCCCATGTACTCCAGAAAGTCAGCGATGCACTGGACAATGTGGTCAAAGAGCTGCAGGGACAGGTTGGGGTGCTGAGAGAAGGGCCCTGGCCAAGGCAGGCTGCTCCAGCAGGGCCTGAGCCCAAGCTCAAGGTTTCTACCCACAGGAAATACAAGCTCAGTCCCAGGCCCAAGGAGAAACCAGACTGGCATCCTGGGCCCACTGAGCCCTCCCTGGGGCCATGGCTGAGCAGACATGCTGTCCTTGAAGGCAAGAAGTCTCCTGGGCCCTCTGGGGGTGCCAGTCTGCCTCACCTCCTCCCCAGTGCCATGCATGACCTCCTGTGGGATGGAGTAGATCTTGTTATGCATCTCCACTCCTCGCCGCTTCCCATTCCGCACACGAACGAGCAGGACCCGGAAATTTGTTCCACCAAGGTCCAGGGCCAGGAAGTCTCCTTTCTCTGGAAAACCAACCCAGGAAAACAATGAGTCAGAGTGGCAGAGAGTGAAGGAGTTCATGCTCCTTCCCGTGAAGGGGGGTCCTCCCTAGAGCTCCTCATTCCTCAGGGGGGAATGGAGTGTGAGATCTCCCTAATGAGGAAGAAAATAAGATACCCAGGTCACATCCCTGTTGGCTGTTAGTGGTCCTCAAAGGAGTCCATGTGGTGGGGGCCCAAAAATCAGAATGAGCTCTGCAGAACATGGGGAATGCTGACACACTGCATTTAAAACTATCTAAATACACCACTGCGCCAAGTCAAATGTCACCCTAGGTTAGACTCCAGAATAGAGAAGGAGCAGCAGAGTATCGCTCTTCAAAGGAAGTTGAAGGGAAATCTCTTACAGTGAGAATCCCTCCCTTTTTGGGCAATTTTAAGCTTCGTAGGTCACGTAGCCTCTGTTTCAACTTCGGCAGGCAGCATGAAGCTGTGAACACTGCATAGACGGATGGCGCGGCTCCATACCAATAAAACTTCACTTACAAAAATAGGCATGAGTCAAATTGGCCCATGGAATGTAGTTTTCGGACTTCTGACCCAGACCAATGTGATGGTTGTGAGAGAAGGTTCTGGAGCCTGAAGTCTTAGTTTGAATTCCAGCTCTGACATGGACCAGTGGGATGATCTTGGGCAAGTTCGTTAACTTCTCTTTACCTCTGTTTTCTGCCAAACATGGCAGTTTATCAAGGAAATTAACTTCTAAGTTTTAACAGTTAACAAATACTGAGTGAGTTAATAGACAGCAGGTGTGTTAACAGACGGTAAGCACTCAGTAACTATTTTTTTTTTGTGGGTACCGGGGGTCGACCTCAGGACCTCACGTGCCAACAGGCACCCGTGCCGCTGAACGATATCACCGGCCCCTTTTTCGTATGTGGGTTCTGGGAGTCGAACTTGGGCCTTCGCACTTGCAAGGCAGGCACTTACGCCGCTGAGCCATCTCACCGGCCCCCGCACTCAGTAACTATTGACTAACTACTGTCTGATTTTAGCAGAGGAACCCCTGGTTGAGTATGGAACGCTAACATTCACTTAAAGTAAAACAGTTGAGAAACACATGCTGGTTCAAATGTCCAAGGCTACTGCTCAGGGAGCCTTCTCCAGGCATCAGCACCAGGCCAGGGCCCCTGCTGCATACCTGTGCCGTCGGGGGTGGCACATACATAGGTGGGCAGCATCTTCACAGGAGCAATGGTGTGTGTCTCCTTGCTTAGACCTCGCTCCATTTCGACCTTCATCCTTCTCTTGACCTCCAGCAGCTGCTCAAGGCTCAGCTTTAGAGGCTCAAGGGTCTTCTGGCGGGCTCGGTGTTGGTCAGCCAGCCGATAAGCCACCGCAGTCACCATAGCTGCCCCTTTGCCACTGCCATCCTCAGAGCGGAGAAAGCGAACGTCGCAGTCGGGTACCAGCCTCCGCACGGCCTTGTGAAGATGCTTGGCAAAACTACAGCCAACAAAGAGGGTGAGATGCTTGGCAAAACTACAGCCAACAAAGGGCTGTGGTGCAGAGGGCTGCCCAGGGGCTAACTGCCTCAGCCCAAACGCTAGGAGACCCCTGTGGGAGCAGATGCTATTCTCAACCTCCTCTCTCCATTCTCCTAAGTTAGGGGTCACTATGCAAAAACTCAGGTATTCAACTGTGACCACCCTGCCTGAGTTTATCCCCCACGGGAAGGAAAGGGGCCTTCTAACAAGCCACTGTCCCCTGCGTACAGTCACACAAGACTTCCTCTTCCTCGTCAAGCTGGCCTGCACACCAGTTCCTCTGCTCGGTGAGCTACAATCAACCTCTGCGGGAGTAGCCTGAAGGAATCAGGTGGCTCTGACGCCACTGTACTTTTCATGCCTATCATTCGTTTCATTTGATGTTGCCTGGGAAAGACACTAAGCAGAACACATAGTAATGCCCTTCTTCTAGCCTGTTTCTGCCAAAGATCTCAAAAATGTCCAAAGAGCTGAGCACAATGGGCAAATTCAGCAAGAAACTGTCCAGGTGGTAGCTGCTTTGAGCCATGGTCTTGCTGTGCATGTGTGGTCTATGGGCAGCACCTCACTGGGGGCTGTTAGAGAATCCGGCTCATTCCAGAACTCCTGACCCAGAATCAGCCCCTTAACAAGATCCCCATATGATTCACGTGTATACTGAAGTTCTTGAGGCGCTCGGCTAGGAGACTAGGAACCTCCAGGTTAAAGCTTTCATAGTAATCCGTTCAGTTCCTGAAGGTCCATTGACCTGGCACTCACATTAAGAGAAAATGATGGGAAAACATGTGAGCACAACTGAGAGGTGTCTGCCAGGTCTCAACTGAAATTTGAGCATTTGGGTATATATGATGGGAAGGACCTAAATATGGGCAAGATGGGATCAGTTTAATACCCAAGTCAGCCAGAGAGTAACCCACTACGGGCACCCACTAAGCTGGGGCAGCCCCTGGCAGAGGACACGGCGCCTGCAGGAACCACTAAGAGTCACGCAAGAGTAAAGAATGAGAGGCTAACTCATAAGGAGGAGCGTGGCAGGGAGAGCACCCAGCAGCCAGGGGGCTCTGAGCAGAAGTCACCTCTACTCACACCAGGGAGGACAGCTCCCAGCTCCCACCTGCCCCAAGGGCACTTCTACTCTACACAGACCCTAAACCCCATGGAACGCATTCCGGAACTGGCCCTGGAGTCACCAGTCCCAGGTGCTTGTGGGTCTCCATCACCCCCAGGCGGGGGACACTGACTCACTGAGGGTGCTTCTTGTATACAGAGCCATCCACCCCGATGGTGGAGCGCAGCCGATCCCCGCCCTTGTTTTCCTTGAGGCGCCGCAGCACAGCGACCAGCGTGGCCGCACACAGGCTGGCGGAGCGCGTGGACACGATCTGGCAGACCCGACGGGTGGCCACGCAGTCCTCCTGCAGGGGATCCATTCCCAGCCGCACCAGGACCTGGCGGGCCTTCTGGATGCCATCCTTCTCCCTGGGAAACAGAAAGATGGGGTTGTGGGCAAGTGTGTAACCACTGTGGACTGGCGAGGAAGCCTCAGCTCCAGAAAACTCCATCGCCCAGTGTGGCCAGAATCCCTCTTCACTGCTGTGTGGGTGGGGCAGGGAGCAGGACCGGGATGGGGAGAAAACAGCCACCTGAGGCTTCTCTCCCAGACCACCTCCCTCTCTCTCAGTGTTGCCTTGTCTTACCCCTCTAGTGCCCCCCTTCCCCCCTAATAAAAAAAAATTAAAAAAAAAAACTTAGTATTCCTCTGGATGTACAATATGAGGACAAGGCCTTGTTCATGGTGCTTTACACACTGAGTTAGCGAGCATGAGCTTGGGCTGTTTCCTCATTTTACTCCAGACAGACGGAGTCTCCACCACCAGCCACCTCTGAACATGGGAATCCAGCTGTTCTTGCTCTAAAGAAGCGAGAGCCTATCTGTGCCGGCAGCTGCTGGTAAAGGGCTGGTGCCCTGGCTGAGCTCCCTTCACGGGGGGGAAGTGCCGAGCTAGTGGGAATACTCTTCTCCTGGGGCCCAGCAACAGGAAGGCACAGTTCCTCTGGAGTTTCCACTTACAACAAAACCCTTTAAACCTTGTTCACTGCACACTTTGGTTCTATAACCACCTCCTCTCTACATCTGGCCCCTGAAACAATAGGACCTCCTCCATTTACAAGAGGAAATCTCAAGAACAGACAACTAGGCCCGACTCTTGTGATACTGTTTCCTAAAAAATCAAAATTGGACCTCACTCCTGCCCCTGATGGGCTGTGAATGGGTGGGTCTATCTCTGAGCATCTAAGGACCTATTTTTGTGTTAGGAAGCAGGGGTCAGGATGGAGTCCTTTTGTTGTTTTGTTTTGATTTTTGTACTGGGAATTGAACCCAGGGCCTTTGCACTGAGTTACACCCTCAGCTGTTTTTTGTTTGTTTGTTTGTTTTCTGAGACACAGTCTTGCTAAGTTGCTAAGTTGCCCAGGCTGGGCTTGAACTTGCAACCTTCCTGCCTCAGCCTCAGAGTGCTGGGATGACAGATGGGTGCCACGATGCCTGGCTGTAATAGTCCTTTTTGAGAACTGTCGATGGGGAATGAGATGTCTGAGCTTCAGGGGAAGGAAATGGAGATACAAGGGAACCATTAAAATGCCTTCTTCGATGCCTTCAGCATTCAACCCAGTGCAAAGCCCTCCCTGTACTTGGGAGCCAGCCGTTACCGGCACCCTGAGTGACTTCACTTTCACTCTCAACATCAACACGCATGGCGCCCAGTCAGTGGGGTGCAGCGACAGGCCCACCTTGGGCCACCTGTGAGGCCCTCTGCAGCCCTGCGTGACAGGGGGAGCCAGTGCGTCTTCCTTACTCCCCAGACTCCTGTCCCCACGTCCAGGGGCTGAGTGAGCACAGAGGCAGTGGCACCAGAAGCTTACTCTTCAATGTCCGAAACGTCTTTGGTCTCGAAGCTGCCTGTGGTGAGAAGTCCTGAGCTGAGTTTCCCCCGGAACAGCAGCTCCTCCTTGGCCATCTTCACCAGGATAAGCCTCACCAACTCCCCCATGTACATCCCGCTGATCATCTTCTCAAACCTGCAGGGAGACAGACGGAACAACAACGCCCCCCATCAATGAACACACAGCCTTCCCGGGACACATGGGATACTTGAGAGCGTTTTACAGGCTGGTGTACAGTTAAGGATTAACTTATGTGGCACTGTCAAGAAATCAGATGTGGGGCTGGGGCTGTCCCTCGTGCTGACAGCCCTACCTTCAGCAGCCAAATGAAACATCCAAGCCGAGTCGGGAACATTCTAGAACAAGCTGAATGGTAGGTAAAGTAAGTTTTGTCTAGGAAAGTGATTTTTACAAATTCTTCTTCAGCAAGAAAATGATTTTTAAAAATAAAATCTTATGTAGATCCCCAATATATTTTTTCAAGAGAAAAAAATGTCAATCTGATTAAATGCAGGGTACAGCACTAGCCACTCATCAACTCATGCTGCACTCTCTCTCCAGGCCATTTGTGGGTTCCTGTGAAAACAACCTGGGACTCGGGCGAGGGGGAAAGGTCACAAGGACAGGCTGGGTCAGAGCTCAAGAATCTAGGGGTAAACACACTAAGAGTTTCTGAGCAAGTAGGTGACAAGCAAAGAGGCAGAGGACGCCCCTCAAACTGAGGAGGCAGCTGGAGTAATTTAGTTTCCCAACACTAGGTGACACTGTTTTCTTTAGAGATTGGTCTTTCTGGTGAGGACTACGTGATAGAGAAAAGCAAGGCCTGGCAATTTTCTTTTTGGCAAAGAAGGTCTCTCAGAAAGGATCTGGGTGTTTGTTAGAGAGTGGCACGTGGGGCCTGCCAGGACTAACCAGGGTGGGCTATAGCAATGGAGGGCCCTGAGCAGAGGTTTAGAAAAGATTCAGACATCACCTACCAGAGAGGAAACCCATGCCCCAGAAAGATACGTGCTCGAGGCCCAAAGCCAGGTGTGGTGGGGTTGGAGCTAAGGGAGAGCTGGCAGCACTGCCCTGGGCTCGGGGTGCACAGGAAATGCAAAGCACCAACACAGGCACTGCCTGGGCAGCAGCCTGGCCTCCACAGTAAAGAACTCACGTGTCTGCTTCAACATTCTCTCCCCTGAAAGTACCCTGGAGTCGGGGGGCCCTGTAGTGTGACACTATCATGACTTCAGGGCTACCACAGGTAACGATTTGGAATATGTCCTTCCAACCTTTGTCTTATGTATGGAGAGGCTAGGGGTGCGTTGCCAACTGGCTGGCAATTTTCTCTTTGGACACTTCAACGGACACATGGCTCCTCAGAATGACTGGGTTGTGTCTCACTAATGGAGGCAGGCATTGAGTGAGTGACTTCTCAGCTCATAAACCTCTCGTCCCCCATGGCAGACACAACTGGTATGTTCCTAAGAAAGTTCAACTAAGTGGACTCAAATTTCAACATGTGAGGGAAGCTTGTGACTGAAAGAAACTGCACTGAGGAAACAAGGGCTCTCCGGTAAAGAAAAAGGCTACCCAGTGCTGATCTGGTTTATAGGGCTGGTTCTCCTCTCCAAGTAGAGATCTGCCCTAAAAGCTTTCCGAAAATGATCACAGCACCAAGAGGACCACAGAGGTGCTGCATGCTCAGTGTTTTGCAACTGTCTTCAGCACTTGCAGCACTCCTGTTTCAAGTTCTTCAATAGGAACATTGGCAAACACGAAAATGAAATGATGTTGTGTAAGAATCAAAAGTAACAAAAAACCAAGTCTGATCAGGCTGGAGTATACAGCATTCAGTGTGCAAAACGCCAAGGCCCTTCCTCCAATCCACCCCAGGACATGGTTGGGCCAAGGCCCAAGGCAGAAGCCAAAAAGGCTCTATCACCAGCTTTTCCACAGGTCTTGGTTTGCCTGCTGCTGGGGCAGGAGGCCCTGGGACTCTGTGGGCCAGAAATGAGCAGCCACCTGTCACGGCCATCTTCTGGGGCACTGGTGGGGTGACGGCTACCAAAGGGGCTTCCAGAGACCCTAGTCTTGACCATCTAGATATGACTTTTCTACGTTGTTCACAGGTTCTAAGGAAAATTTAAAATATAAGGTTAAAAGAAAGACAAGGGTCACACACTTAGAACATGACCTTCTCAAGTGACTGCCTGAAGGATGATCTAGTTTATCCATTTTATTGATTTCAGAGCTATGTCAGAGATTTACAGTCACAAAAGTTCCCCTGAGCAGTGCTACCCTGGCAACCTTTTGCAGACAATTAAGACTATAAAGAAAACATGAAAACAAGCCCCTGGCCCTGGCCAGCCCCAACAGCAGCCTTCTAGCCCTCCCCCACATCACCCATAAAGGAAAGGACACTCACAATTGCTTCCCAGGGTTCAGGGAGCCCATGTCGATCTCTTGGTCAAACTCAGTGCGGATGTCATTGAGTGTGCCATCGTCTCCAAAGGCCCCCCACTCCATGTTGATACACATCCGCCCCTCATCGCCCTCTACCATGTCGATGTGGCGCATCTCTTCCATGTAGCAGGCATTGCTGCCAGTGCCTGGCCAGAGCAAGGGACAAGTCAACACTTACTTCCATGGTTCTCCCCGCCTCATCTCCTCCCTCTTCTTCCCCTCCCAAGTGACTGCACCATTATCTTCAAGTGTGAAGTGCAAGGAAATATCCAGGCATCGAAACTTCTCCCCTCTATAGTCCACACCCCCAAGCACTGGACCCTGGTTGCACCAGCCCTCATGCTCAGTGCTCACTCACCCACAATGAGACCAATCTCACAGTTCTGGTCATCATAACCACAGGTCATCATGGTCCCGACTGTGTCATTCACCACAGCCACAATGTCAATATCAAAGTCCTGTGGGGTCAAAGGGAGGGCACCATCACAGAAAGGACACAGACGTGAAGATGGAGGAACAGCAACAAAACACACAGCTCAAGCGTAACAGGGATGCCCCTTTACCAGCCCAATGAAGATCAGAGTTGGAAATCTGGGCCTCGACCCAGTCAAACAGCAGAGGCTCACTCCAGCAGCTGTCTCCATCATGGAGGACAATTTTCCTGACAGTATCCCTGCAGTCTAGTTTGTAGCCATCACTGCACTAAGAACTCACCTTGTTGTCTTCTCTTTCTTCTCCCCCTTTATCTCTTTTCTTCCTCTTCCTTCTTTTCTCTCTCTCCTTCTCCCTCCCCATAATGCTCCTATGATGGACTTTCATGTTGTCCTCTCTCTGCCCTGTTCCACCTTCATCTCAGCATCATGCCAACTTTCTTACTTGAAAAATGATAGTCAAGTCTTCTTCGTGGTTAAGGAGTGAAGGGTTTTTCCTGCACTAAGGCTAAGATTACCTTCCGTCATGCTAATCTCAGAACCTCAAAGGCATCTGATCACATACAAAATGCCTGGGTAAACACAGCATAGCAGGGAAGAAGCAAACTTCTCCAAAACCATCTCAGGTTGAGTGTGAGGACAGACAGGGAAAGACTTCAGAGAGGACCCAACAGAACCTGCACCTCAAGCTCCTGCCCCCACTCACCCCTCTCCGTTGGATGGCCTTCCGGATCAAAGCCACAATGTCTTTGCCTTCCACTCCACTGGATTTGAATCCCTTGGTCCATGAGACCAGGAAACTCTAGAAAAGGACCAAGGAATAAATATTGAGTCCCCACAACTAAACCACAGACCACATTCCTCCAACAGTCTTAATGAGCAGGGACCTCTGCCACTGGGCTAAGGTCAGGATTGAATTTATAGACTGCCTCTTGACTAGCCTAGAAAGGAGAAACCCAGGCTTCAGACCAGGAAAAGAGATTAAATGAATGATTCATTCATGATTCACTGCCCCTAAGAAGGGGAAAAAGCAGGTCATAAACTGCAAACTTAAGAGATTGACACCTTCACACCATCAACTGCCAGGCAACCTTCTTACAAGGGTCTTTGTCATAGTACTTTAGATCAGAAGAATTCCTAAAAGTGTGTGGAGGATAACAAGGGCACATGCCCCCACCCACACACACACACCCCTAGAACTATCCACTCTCCACAATGAAATGTCTGCCTAACCCCTCAGTGCTGCCATTAACACCACAGAAAACGAGTAGCTCAG
The DNA here is from genome assembly GCA_028451465.1 of Erethizon dorsatum. NCBI lineage: Eukaryota > Metazoa > Chordata > Mammalia > Rodentia > Erethizontidae > Erethizon > Erethizon dorsatum. Next base: position 23,935,244 of record CM051824.1, read on the forward strand.
GAGCCCTCCCCAGTCCTCCCAGCCCTGAGAGTGATGCACTGGAAACATTTGAGAACCTTCTTACCTCATCTAGTTTAGTCTGGTGGCAAGGGAAAGAGAAGGTAAAGCCCAGTGGGAGCTTCTTGTCTTTGATTTGTAGTTTATCCATGAAGTTGGCCAGGCATTCAGCAATGTGGTCAAAGAGCTAAGGACACATGACACAGGAAGATGAGTGGGGAGGCAGAATAGCACAGAGGTTAGGAGCAGGGACTTTTTTTTGTGTGTGTGGGTACCGGAGGTCGAACTCAGGACCTTGTGCTTGCCAGGCAGGCGCTTATGCCGCTGAGCCATCTCACCGGCCCAGGAGCAGGGACTTTTGACTCAGAAAGAAACTAGTTGTGCCAGATCTTTATCCTTCCCTCCGATGTCTTCATTTGGTCATCTATAAAATGGGAATGATAACTGAACCTGCTTGCACAGTTACCAAAAGGATTAAATGAGTCAGTACAAATAAGGGCTTAACACTAGTTAGTACTCATCAAATGGTATCTTCCAGGTAAACCATTTATCCAGGCTCCTCTCAAAATAATCCTGTGAGGCAGGAGGAATCACAACCAAAGTTATCAGAAAGTCAATGCAGGCCCTGAGAACAGGGCACGTTTAGTGGCCCTATCACAGATCCCGGCTGATTATCCTGCAGAAAGGAAAGCCCGTCTCACTGCCAAGAAGTACCTCGGCGTACCTGCGTCTCATGACTGGGGGAGAAAGGGGTCTTTCTCTGTTCCCATTCTGTGAACCCACTTAACAAAAATAAGTAACTTTTATATTTCTCCATTCTAGAAAGTGAATCCCCTGGGGACAATTCAAAGAAGTTTTTTTTGTTTTTGTTTTTGTTTTTGTTTTTCTCATTTCACGAAGGAAGACCAATATTCTACGAAGAGCATTGCAGAACAGTGTCTTGTGGGTGGGGAGCCTCACAACTGTGGCCACGCTGAGCAGGACCTAAAGCTCCTAGGCCTTGGAGAAACCTGTTCACAATAAGCCAGGCTTCAGATCAGTCCTGGAGGCCACAGCCCCCAGGCTTCCTTCTTGCCCAGTCAACACCTTGAGAGAGATATTGGTGCCTGTCCAGATGCCAAGAAGCTGAGAGAAGGGGCATTCTGGTGCAGAAAGTAATCAGAGGCCAAAGAGCCTGAGCAGATGCCAAGGAGCAGGTTGACTAGGTGGCAATATCTAAAAGCCAGGGAAGGGAGCGAGGAATGGAAGACAACAAGTATCTTTTCCTTTCCAGAAAGAAGTAGATTCCATGAAAGATTCCCAAAGTGGTAATCCTGGACCAGCAGCATGCCCACCATTACCTGGGAACAGGTTAAAAATGTAAATTACACGCCTCCCCCACGCTACTGTAGCAGAAACTCTGGGAGGCTCGGCAATCTGTTAACAAGCCCTCCAGGTGATCTGATGTTGGTATAAATCACAGAACCTTATTTGCATTTACACAGGAAATAAAAGATTGAGGGAGGGAGGTGACAGGCTCACTGGCACCAGGTGCCTGGGGCATTTTGAGGGGTGGGGTGTCCAGGGAGACAGGGCCAGCCCAGTCTGGAAGGTGGCCAGCTTTAACTGAGCTCCAGCATCGGATGCTGTTCCTCTATCTGATCCCCTGCAAAGTTAACCACAGCAACCTGAACCTTCGGCCTCCAAAATAACAGATCCTCAAGGCTGGATGAAGGCAGGGCTCTCTTACCAAAAGGGGTCGCGCGCACACACATGGACTACTCCATGACAAATTTTAATATGTAAATAGGGTTTCTAGAGAGCTATCCAGCAAGCTCTATTCTTTTGTTAGGATGCTGAAGACAAATTGAGGGATATATTTATATATTAAACAAATACATATCATCTTCTTGATTCGCCAGTCAAACTTGTCTCTACTACAAAAAGGAAGGAAGTTGCAGATGCTGTGCAAAGAAGTAAAACAACCACTGCTGAAGGAAGGACCCGCAGAAAGCAGAGAAATAAGACAGCTTCCCCCACTGTCCCCACCCCTGCTCACTCTCTATCTGCACTCCAGTGGGAGGGGCAGAGGGAAAAATGGCAGGAAAGAAACTCAAAATACTGCCTTGGCCCACAGACTAGCCACTGGCCATCTGTGACTATTTTAATTCATTTGTTTTGGGGATTGAACCCAAAAGCCTTCCTACTCACCTACATCCCCAGCATTTTTTTAAAGACAGATCTTGCTAAGTGGCCTAGGCTGGCCTTGAATTTATGATCCTCCTGTCTCAGCCTCCTGAGCAAGTGAGAAAACAAGGTGTACCACCGCACCCAGCAGAATTTGTAAAAATCAAAATTCAGCTTTTCCATCAAACTAGCCACATTTCAAGTGTTCAGTGTCACAGGTGGTTGGCAGCTACCATACTACACAAGACAGTGAGCAGGTCTGTCACTGCCCAAATTTCCCTTCGCCAGTCTAGGTTCAAAGAACTTACACCTTTTTAAAGATGGGGAAGAGGAGACCATCTGCCTCCTTGAACTGGAAGGCTGTCTCTCTGTTAGCTGAAGACCTAAGGATAAGATGTTGGGGAAAAAGAGCTAATACCTTCCTGTCATAAACAGACTCAAAGGGCATCATTTTATGAAGTTAGAAAGGTTTCCTTTTCCTTGTCAATCTGAGAATCTGCCCACTCCCCTTCATAAAGATACATCTTGAAAATCTTAAGTGGCTGCTCTTCAGGTTTGTGGCCCACTGCTCTGGAGTGGAAATCACTGTGCCAGATGACAGGCTTACCCAGGAGCCACAATGCCCAGGTTCTCAGTTCAAGAGCCTTTTGCGGGCCAGTGAGAGAGCTCAGCAGCATAAGCACCTGCCTGGCAAGCGCGAGGTCCTGAGGTCGACTCCCGGTACCCACATTAAAAAAAAAAAAAAGAGCCTTTTGCAAGTTTGGGCCTTGGTTTGAACTAAATCACATTTTTAAATTTATGTTTTCCTTTAATTAAATACTTATAACTAATATACAAAAAGGGGGGAATAATTATATACATATATGAAAAATAGTGCTAGTAATTATATCACTAAGTAGCTCCTTTGAATTTCTTTCCAGGGGCCGGTGAGATAGCTCAGCGGCATAAGCGCCTGCCTGACAAGCACAAGGTCCTGAGTTCGACTCCCGGTACCCACATAAAGGAAAAAAAAGGGCCAGTAATATCGCTCAGCGGCACAAGCGCCTGCTGGCAAGCGCAAGGTCCTGAGTTCGACTCCCAGTACCCACATAAAAAAAAAATGAATTTCTTTCCAGTCTTTTTTTTTCCAAATATTTTGTTTATAGGCATATAGCATTATTTCTCTTCCTCAAGGTGACAGACACCTGTGTATATTATCTTGTAGCTTTCTGTTTCATTTTTGTATGGCATTTTTCTCATTTATTCAAAACCTTTCTAATATCCCAGTAGTGTTATTGTCTCTTCCAGGTAGGCATTGTGGTTTTTATTCTTTTATATCTTTTATTTCATTTTAAAAAATTACAACCAAAACATTTTGTTTATATATTGTGTTGAGAATAGAATTACCTTTCTCTATACCCCCTAACTAGGTGGTTTAAGAGATTTTAAAGTAAGTTTTTCAAAGAACTTTACTTGGATCTTGAATGTCTGAAATGAATTCCCTCTCTGGATTACCAGAGACCCATATGTGTGGTCCACAGCCATTGGCAGGCTCTGGGGAGATTGCCTGCTGCAGAGGCTGTGAGGTGCCTGGACCCTTTGTGTCGTCGGAGAGAACAAGAGGCCATGGAAATGAGATAAAAATCCACCCAACAAGTCATCATCATGTTGCAAGTCTTTTTCACAATCACAGAGAAACTTTTTGGTTTTGTCTTGTTTACCTGGTTCTCAAATATTTGTGATCTGGGGTTGGGACCCAGAATGGAGGTAGAGGCAATAGGAAAAAAGGTGACCACATCCCCCAGGATGGGGAATGACTGGCAACAGAGACAAAAAGCAGACAGAATAGGAGGAAGCAATTAGATGAACAGACAAAACCTCCTAAGGAAAAGCAGTAAGAGTACCAGTTCATGTGCCAGGTACTGTGCAACACAGTGAAGATGCATCCTGTCTTCTAATCCTCACCACAATCTAGGTTCTATCATCTCTCTCTTTATAGATGGATAAACCTAGGCTCTGCTAGTTGCTTTTACTTGCCCAGAATCACACAGCCAGACTACTGAATACAGGCCCAATCTCTTCAGCTCCTCAGCATGGCAAGACATGGGGGAGAGTAGAAGAGCCTCACCCCTCTGTGTCCTTCCAGACACTGTACTGGAGCCATGTAACACTGTCCTGGGACACAGCCTCCTTCTCCAACCCCAGCACCAAAACCAAGAAAGCAGGTTTACCCTCAAGGCCAGCCCCAAAGACAAATAAAGTATCAAGAAATATCTCCCTAACTTGCTCAGCTCATCATCAGGAATTCCTTTCCCAGGAATGGCCTGGCTGGCGGAAGGAACAGCAAATAGAAAACTGAAGGCTTGGGCCAGTGAGATGGCTCAGCGGCACAAGCGCCTGCCTGGCAAGCACGAGGTGCTGAGTTCGACTCCTGGTACCCGCATAAAAAAAAAAAAACTGAAGGCTTCACTTCTCCCAAGCCCTGAGACCCATGACACAACAATGCCAGAAAGGCATCTTACATCAGTGTTTCTCCTCAACTTGTTCCTTTTATTATCGAGTACCCACTAGGTATGAAGTCTAGTAGGGAGAGCCAGAGGTCCAACTGGCATGGGTCCCCCTAGCTGTGCTAGTATCCAGGAATGTCTTGCTGATTGACTTTCCATGGGTCAAGAGCAGCGGGAGAAAGTGCAGAAAGAACATCCCCAGCCAGGTATTTGTAGCCAGCAGTAGCTTTCCTGTGAAAAGGGTCCTACCTGAGTGCCGCTGCCTCGCATGATGTCCTCCGGGATGGCGTAGATCTGGTTCTCCATCTCAACCTTCTGGAGTCCGTTGTCTGTTACTTTCACCCAGAGCACACGGAAATTGGTCCCCCCAAGGTCCAGAGCCAGGAACTCTCCATGTTCTGCAGATAAAGGAGGGACCGCTGAGTTTTAGGAAAGATAAGATCAAGCTGCTTCCCAGAGACAAATCATGACTTAAATCCCTGAGTCCTTCCATAAGCAATGGTCATCTATGGTGAAATATGGTGATTAATGGATTTTACTTTTTTTTTTTTTTTACACACATTTACATTTGGCTTTCTTAATGCTAAGCACTTTTATGTTTCTTTTCCAATTCACATCAACAACGGGACAGTTTCTCATCCAACAATGGGGCACTCACCCCCTCACAAGACTAGGTCCTCGGTACCTTCAGCAAGTCCTCATAGAGCTCCTGGGCTCCAGCAAGGCTACCATTCTGCAGGTCTTTCGGGCCCAGACCTGCTGCCAAACTGTGACTCCTGTCCAAAATTGACTTTTAATATTTTCATACTATGATGGCGATGTCCTACAACAGGATGACAGGTTTGCATGATGGAGTGAAATGGGATCCAACTGGCTATAAATTCAGAGGCCTACCAAATAAAATCTGCAGCCCCCTCCCCCAAGGATCTCAGGCTTATTAGACAGGAGGGAGATGCTGACCCCAGGGTGTATGAAAAGATTTGGGCCCCTCGGCTACTCCACTTGAGCCACAGAGCTGTGAGGGAGTGAGAGAGGGGACTCCTCAAAAGTCCCACAGATGGACACCAGGAAGGTAGAGTTCCTTCCCGCCAGGAAATAAGCAGTGCAGACAGGAAACATCCAGATTGGGGACAATAATACAGTCAGCTACAGGGAAGTGCCCCACTGCACGGCACATAATGAAAGTGCTGAAGAGGCACGGAGCCACAGACAGCGCTGTGACTGGCAAGCAAGCAGTGGGTGGGCAAAGACCAGGAGAAGAGGTGGCTCACCCACACCGCAGCCTCAACTGGTAATGGCTGCCCGAACACCTCTAAAGATGCGAGAATTTCCCAGGGGATTCACCCATGGGCATGTTAGCACTCAGCCCCTCTCCCTATAGAGGCCTGCCACTGAAAAAAGGCAAAACAGATGGGAAACCCAGGCACAGGCTCTGACTAAATAAACCAAAGGGCCTATTCTGGGTCCAGGTCTTTCCAGAGCCATTAGCCCTCTGGTCATGAGAAAAGCCACATCTTGGCATCTCCATGACAATACTATCCAGTCCCTAGTGTGCAGAGAGAAAAGCTGGAGCAGACCTCATGCCCCAGAGACTCCACAGGACTCACTTGCATACACAGCCAGCTGTCAGGTGACACTGGGAGAATGGAAATGGAGCCCATATTACCTATGTGAGAATCCTTTGTAGCAGAAACAAGTTCCTGGGTCGTAAGTCTCAACTGCCTCATCTCTCAAATAGGAACATCACACCCCACAGGTTGTTGTGGGCTAGAAGATTAGATAATGGGCCTCAAGCAGCCAGCACTGTACCAAGAACTCAAGACACACTCAGTAAGTGTGAACTAGGCTGTCTATCCAGCAAATGTTGCCCCACACCTACACTTGAGTCTCCCAGGCCCAAACAGCAAGGGAGACTACAAAAATCTATCCAGAAAAAGTCACTGGAATCAGTCCAGTGACTTCAGCATTCCTCCTGAGGAGCACTAATTTTCCATTCCCTGCCTGGCGTCTGGAGGCGGCCCCACTCGGCACAGCTGCTTGCTCACTAAAGCAACACCAACCCGTCTGGGGGGACTCACCCCTGTCATGGCCATGGGTGACTTTTCCAGACACGCTTGTTCTGAGCATCCCTAGTAGTGGGACTTCAGCCAGATTCCAGGAAACACTATGTGGCGGTTTTCATGAGGAATGAAAAGGAAAATCAAAGATGAACTGCCTCATCAGCACTCTGAGGCCCAGGACACACATAGTCTGCTAAATCAGAGAACACAGGGACTGAGGTGGCCAGGCCATCCCTGGTTGGTTCTCATCCAAGGCCAGCCCAGATGGATTCACTGGAGGGCACAGCTCTACCAGGAATGTGGTTTTGCCGTATTTTCTGTTGGACTGAAGGGAAATGGACTGCTGAAAATTCCCAGAGAGAAATCCCAGACTCCTCTGGAACAAACATGCCTCCACATCCCTCCTTCCCAGCACCCACTCAATAAACACATGACAACTACTGCAGCCATTGACTACACTCCTACACATGAGGCAGGTCCAGCATCATGAATCCAGAAATCTTAACGTGATCCCTCAGGGCAATGAACAGATGCCCCTCCTCATTTCCACATCTCCACTATGCATGACAGTCCGCCATAACGCCATGATTAAGTGCTGGACTTTAGAGACGGTGGACAGACCTCATTAATTCCAGCTCAGCTGTTTCATTACCTGTGTGCCATATGCCACACAGGGCTTTCTAGGATATCACCCTATCTACAGGTAGCCTACATGTCACAGCTCATAATGCCAACTTCTCCCAGCAGCTGTGAGGCTTACATGAAATATGGAAAATGTTAAATGTGTATATGTGCCCTTAGGTACATTTTAGAATGTAAGCCAGTGGTGGCAAACCTATGGCACACATGCCACAATGGACCACTCATATCATTGAGAGCTCTAAAACGTTCACCATCACTGTAGTTAGACATCAACAAATAGCTAACAACCTTGACATTATGTATTATTACCATTATTCCAGTCTTATTATGTAGCTACTCTCTCCTAGGGTTTTGGCAACTCCAAACCCTACCTACAACTACTGGTAGCTCAAGATCTACCTCCACTGAGAACTTTCTAGGACATTCCAGAAGCCCAGAGTAGAGTTCACATGAGAATGTGATGGGGTGTGAGGCACAGATGCATCTGCAGGCCTGGACAAAGCAAGATAAAGACTGTTGCACATAAAAAACACACCAAGGGCACGTTTCTTAAGACAGGACCAAACCACATAGCAAAGAGCCCATAAGGTCAGACAGAACATTCTGTAAGTAACTGAGGCAACTTTTGAGGAAACTATCTCATGCTTAATTTGCCCATTGACAGTTCATTTATTAAAATGTTTGAGGACTTCTAGGAATATGGCAGAATAGTGAACACCAGAGAAATAGCCTCTCCAAGATTTGGTGTCTAGATGCTGAAATATAGCAACATGAGGGAGAGAAGAGGGAAGAGGGTCCCCGGGACCCAGGAAGGATCTAAAAGTGAGAATTCAAGCCAACACGGAGAGTGAAGAGAGAACTCAACAATGAAGAGGTGGCAGACAACACTTTCTCCCTGAGCCCTGTCTCACTGCATAGGAGGGGCATCTCAAACCTACAGATGTATGATGATTACTAGCAACCCCAGAGGCATCCACAGAAAAATGTACCAGTGGAACAGAACAGTGGACACAGTGGACTGCAGTGGCTGGTGAGTTATTTGGGTTCAGACATCCCCCAGGAGATGGCAACTGGCTGGTAGCCATCTTGGAGAGGGGCCAACTGAGCTAGGAACCCAGAGCAGCTGCAGGCTGGCTCCATCTAGTGGTTCCTAGTGTCAGGGTGAGGAGCAACTGAGTTCAAGGAGATCAAGGAGCTGAGTTCAAGCCAGCAGGGAAGCAAGTTCAAGCTGGCAGGAGGCACACAGAGTGTTGCAGGCTGAACAAATCAGGTTCCAGCCTCACAGCCAGAAACCAGCCTGAACTTCGGTGGAACTAAAGGTGCAGGCTTGCTGGGATTAATCAACATGGAGCTGAACTCTGTCTGCCCACTTTTGTCTACCAGTGACAGCGGAGACGTGACACCTAGAAGTGGACTTTTTTATTCTTATTTTTTCTCTTTTCTTGTTTTTGTTTTTTCCTGATTCTTTGTTCTTGTTTTTATATGAATGTGAATGCTCTTTCTAGTTTTTTTGTTGTTCTGTTCATGTTTTTATTTCTTCCTTCTCTTTTCCCTCCTGTCTTCTTCACCACTTTTCCAAAGTTTGCATAATCTTCCCTTGTCCTCCAGCTTTGCTTCTAATCTCTTGCCCTTTTTCTATTCCTCTACTTTCCCCCCAATCCCTTTCAAATATTCCCTGCTGAGGATAAAATCACCATACTGAGGGTGTATTTACTGTATACAATTTTATGGATTGTGTTAGATTGTTATATAACCACAAATCTAGTTCATATGGGTAAAGGTGGCAAATTAATAGTCACTAGTTTGTCATTTTCTAGGCTGTGTCTGATGCTATTGTTATTGCTGATTGTACTACTTTGGCCAAGGTGACATAATTATTCTAATCAGTTGTTCTTCATGGTATGCCCAGACTGAGATTGGCCAAGGGTCATAAAAAAAATACTATAGGCCAGGGCCAAAGAACGAGGGCTGGGCCAAATAGGCAGCAACTTCTTCATCCAATTAATTGAAGAAATAGGAAACTGCAAAAAGACAGCTACTCCTAGAAGATATCTCTGAGAAGTAGTCATTTCCTAAGGTTCTAAATACAAGCAATAAAACTACTTGCCAAAAGTAGTTTACAAGCATCAATCCAGGAATTAAACTTAAAACTTGTAGAAAATGAGAAGACACTTAAGCAAGATGCAACCTCTGACTTCCAGCTCACCAAAGGCAAGTTCAGGGAGCAATGAAGTGGAACCATTTGAAAGCCACCCACCTGGACTCTCTGAAGTGGTTAACAGCAGAAGTAACAAAGCAGAGGACTGAGGCTCTAGAAAATAAATCAAATCCAAAATAATTTCTCAGATAACTACAGAGATGGTGACCATAATCAAAGACATGGTTAGTGACTCTATAGCAGATACAGATTAAAAAAAGTAGAGGGCTTATGAAAATGATGGAAGCCATGAATGCCCAACACAGGAAAGAAATGGAATCCATGAAACAAGTTCAAACAGATATTAAGGAGATTAAAAATCCTATTGCAAGTATACGCAACAGGATTGTAGTTAGTGATCATGAAAACTAAGATCCTTAAAAATAGCAAGGGACCACAAAAAAAAAAAAAAATCAATCCAACAGCTGCTAGAAGGTGAAAAGAAGAATTACACAAGATTGATCAGAGTCAATGAAAAAGCAGGAGATAGCGCAAACAACATAAAAAAAACCTGTTCACAGAAGTAATGGCAGAAAACTTCCCAAGCATGGAAAAAGAATTTGATGTACAGATCAGTGAGGCATATAGAACTCTAATTACCCATGATTAAAAAAAAAAAAAAAAAAAAGGAAAGAAAAAAAGAAAAGAGGGGCCGGTGAGATGGCTCAGCGGCATAAGCGCCTGCTTGGCAAGCGCAAGGCCCTGACTTCAACTCCCGGTACCCACATATGAAAAAAGGGCCGGTGATATTGCTCAGCGGCACAGGCGCCTGCTGGTACGCGAGGTCCTGAGTTCGACCCCCGGTACCCACAGAAAAAAAAAGAAAGAAAAAAAGAAAAGAAAAACAAAAAGGAAAAAATCTATACCAAGGCGTATAATAGTCAAAATTCTAGAAAATCAACATGAGAACAGAGCTATCAGAGAAAAGAAACAAATCATCTATAAAGTAGAGCCCATTAGAATCACAGCAGACTTCAACACAAACCCTCAAGTCAAGGAGAGCTTAGAATGAAGTATTTCAAGCCCTAAAGAAAACAACCTCCAACCTGGATTGATGTAACACACAAAAATATCTTTAAAAATTGATGGAGAAATAAGATACTTCCATGACAAAGAACACCTGAAGAAATACAGGACCACTAAGCCAGCACTCCAAAATGTTCTGAAGGACATTCTAGAAAGAGATAACAAGGACTACAACTCCATGAATCCCCAGCAGAATGAATCCACTAGGCAAGGCAAGCAATTAAACAGAGGAGGAAGAAAAGGAATCCACAACAGGAAACCAACATTACAAGGATGTCAATATGTATCAATCATAACTATCAATGTAAATGATCTCAATTCACCAGTCAAAAGAAACAGACTGGCAGAATGGATCAAGACGCAAGATCCAATAATATGCTTCATATAAGGAACATATTTAATTCAATAAATAAATAAATAAATAAAGTTTGAAAAAAAATATTTAATTCAAAAAGAAATTCATAGGGCCGGTGAGATGGCTCAGCGGCTTAAGCGCCTGCCTAGCAAGCGCGAGGGCCCGAGTTCAACTCCCGGAACCCACATACGAAAAGGGGGCCGGTGATATCGCTCAGCGCAACGGGCGCCTGCTGGTGCATGAGGTCCTGAGGTCAACCCCAAGGTACCCACAAAAAAAAAAAAAAAAAAAAAAAGAAATTCATAGACTGAAAGTCAAAGGATGGAAAACAATACTTCATGTGACAGTAACCTGAAAATAAGCAGGGGTGGCTATTCTAAATGCAGACAAAGTGGGTTTCAAGCCAAGACTGATTAAGAGAGACAAAGAAAGTCACTATATCCTTGTAAAAGGAACAATCCAAGAGGAAGAGATAACAATCACAAATATATATGCACCAAATACCAGCATGCCCAACTGTAGAAAACCAATATTAATGGACATGAAAAAATCAAATAAGCACTAATACAGTTGTAATGGGGGACTTCAATACCCCACTGTCACATGTAGACAGATAAATTAAACACACACAAAAAAAAAACAAAGAAGTATCAGAACTGAACCAAACTTTTGACAAATGGACTTATACATGTCTATAGAGCGTTCCACCTCAGAACATCAGAATATACATTCTTCTTAACTGCACATGGGACAGTCTCTAAAATAGACCACATCCTACTACATAGAACATGCTTAAGTGAATGCAAAGGAAATGAAATTATCCCATGCATATTAGACCACAGCGCAATGAAATTGGAAATCAATGACAAAAGAAACCACATGAACTTCACGAACACATGAAAATTAAATAAAACCCTCCTGAATAACCAGTGGGTCACAGATCAAATTAAAAGAAATTAGTTTCTACAATTAAAGGATAATGCCAATAAAACATACCAGAACTTATGGGACACAATGAAAGCAGTCCTATGAGGGAAATTTATAGCGGTAAATTCCCATATCAGAAAAACAGATAAATGGGAAGGGGAGAAGGGGTTGAAGAAAGGGTAGGGGAATAAGGGGAAAAAAAAAAAAAAAAAAAGAAACAAGTTATCAATTCCTGGTTCCTCCCCAAAAGTTATATCATATACAAATGCTCTATGATGAATGTGATCATTATATATGCCTAAAATGTACCAATAAAATCTGATTAGAAAAGAGAAAAAAAGAAAAAGAAAAACAGAACAAGTTCAAAAAAACAACCTCATATTGAACCTTAAGCTTCTAGAAAAAGAACAGCAAGTCAAGCCCAAAACTCGTAAGAGGGGGGAAATTATAAAAGATCAGAGCAGAAATTCATGTAATGGAGACTAAGAAAACAATACAAAGAATCAATGAATTGAAGAGTTGGTTCTTTCAAAGATTAAATAAAATTGACACACACTTAACCAACTTTATCCAAAAAGGAAAGAAAAGACTCAAATCCATGCATATAGGAATGAAAAGGGTGAAATCACAACAGATCCTGCAGAAATTCAAATCGTCAATATCTACTTCGAGAACCTATATTTTAATAAGATGGAAAACACAGAAGAAATGGACAGATTCCTATATACATATGAATTACCAAAGCTGAATCAAGATATAAAAATTCTAAATAAATCACTATCAGCCAATGAAATTGAAAATGTGGTTAAAAATTGTGGTGGATTAACTAATGGTCAACTTGCAACACCCAGCTGAACTGAATCAGTGTGGTTCTGGGTGTGGAAGGCCCACTGAGGATTGTTGCCAACAGCACAAAAGGAGAACTGGAGGGGAAGATGGTGTGCTGTTGATTCTCCTAGAGAAGCTCGTCAAGCTGGTTTTCCTGACATGAACTCAGCTGTTATCATCAGAGCAGCTCGGGTCCTCATGCTGGGGATGGCTGTGGTTCTCTTTGGGGAGCTCTGGTCCTTACCTTGATTGAGAGTCACTTCCCAGCCCCAGTGTGGAGTCTTCAGCCTACTGGCACAGATCCTTCATCCTGCTGGCTCGGACTTTCTAGCTTCCCCAACTGACCTTTGGGCCTTCCCAGTGCAGGTCCTTGATACATACAGACTTGCATGAGACACTGTCGTGGTCTTTAGGCCTCCAGCTGGACTCATGCAGGACATTGCCGTGGGATCCAGGCCCTCAGCTGGATTCTTTTGTTCTCTACTGCATGGACAGATCTCTTGCACTCTTCTGCATTTGATTTTTTGGATGAATATTATAAAATAATCCTATGAATTATGTTTCCTGTATAAATCTATTCCCTTGTAAACCCTTGTAATCCCCTTGTAAACCAATAAAGAAAAGTCCAGGCCCTGATGAATTCACTACTGAAGTCTACAAGAAATTTAGAGAAGGCCTAATGCTGCTACTTCTCAAATTCTTTAATGAAATTGAAAGGAAAGAATACTCCCAAACTCATTCCTGGAAGCAAGCATTACCCTGATACCAACACCAGAGAAGGATCCAACCAAAAAAGAGAACTACAGGCCACTTTCCCTAATGAACATAGAGGCAAAAATGCTCAGTAAGATACTGGCAAATAGAATGCAGCAAATCATCAATAAGATGATGTACCATAACCAAGCAGGATTCATCCCAGGGATGCAGGGATGTTTCAACATACATAAATCAGTAAATGTAATACACCATATTAACATGGCCAAGGACAAAAACCATGTGATCATCTCAATAGACGGAGTGAAAGCATTTGACAAAGTCCAATACTCATTCATGATTAAAAAAAAAAAAACCCACAGAAAATTGAAATGGATGGTCTTTATCTCAGTCTGATAAAACCAACAGCCAACATTATACCAAATGGACAAAAACTGAAAGCTTTCAGTCTAAAATCAGGAACAATACAAGGATGTCCACTCTCACCACTCTTATTCAATATAGTTCTGGAAACATTAGCCAGAGCAATTAGATAAGAGAAAGAAAAAAAGGAATAAGGATAGGAAAGGAAGAAGTTAAATTATCCTTATTTGTGGATGATGATACTCTACATAGAAGACCCCAAAAACTCCACCAAAAGACTTCCAGATTTAATAACCAAATTCAGTCACATAGCTGGATACACAACACTAAAAATCGATAGCATTCTGGTACACAAATAACAAACTCACTGAGAGAGAAATTAGGGAAACACCTTTCACATTACCATCCAAAAAAATGAAATACCTAGGAATCAATCTAACAAAGGAAGTAAAAGAGCTTTCTGTTGAAAACTACAGTACTCTGAAAAAGGAGGTCAAGAAGGATATCAGAAAATGGAAATATATCCGTTGCTCTTGGGTAGGAAGAGCCAATATAGTGAAAATGGCTATACTTCCAAAGTTGCCATACAGATTTAATGCAATCCCAATTAAAATTCTAAAAGCATATCTCACAGAATTAAAGAAAACAATCCTAAAATTCATTTAGAACCAGAAGAGACCTAGAATAGCGAAAGCAATTCTTGTCAACAAACCAAGGCAGGGGGCATCACAATCACTGACTTGAAATTATACTACAAAGCTACTGTGATAAAAACCGCATGGTGCCGGACATGGTGGTGCACAGCTATAATCCCAGCACTCGGGAGGCTGAGTCAGGAGGATCACTTCAAGTTCAAGGCCAGCCTGGGCTACAAAGTGAGTTCAAGGCCAGCCTGAACTGCGCAGTGAAACTCTGTCTCAAAAAAGACAAAAAAACACAGCATGGTACTGGCAACATTTAAAAAAAAAAAAAAAGACCCAAAGATGAATGGAACACATACTCAGGCACCTTATCTTTGACAATGGAGCCAAACACCTTCACTGGAAGAAAGATAGCCTCCTTAATAAATGGTGCCGGAAAAACTGGCTTTCCACACACCACAGATTAAAACTAGACCCATGTCTTTCACCATGCACTAAACTAAAATCAAAATGGATCAAAGATCTAAATATTAAAACAGAAAAATTAAATCTTCTGGAAGAGAGAATAGGTAGAACTCTTGAAGACATTGGTATAGGCAAAGACTTTTTGAACAAAACCCCAATCACACAGGAACTATCACAAAGAACTGGGATCTCATCTGATTAAAAAGCTTTTGCAGAACAAAAGAAACCAACAGAATGAAGAGACAACCCACAGTGTGGGAAAAAATTTTTGCTAACTGTTCCTCAGACAAAGGACCAATATCTAGAATAAACAAAGAACTAAAAAAATAATAATAATAATCAGACCGCCCACCAAATTTAAAGACCCAATCCAAAAATGGGCATCTGAAATGAATACACACTTCTCAGATGAAGAAGTAGAAATGGCAAATAAATATATGAAGCCGGGCATAGTGGTGCATGCCTGTAATCCCAGCACTCAGGAGGCTGAGGCAGGAGGATGCCTGTGAGTTCAAGGCCAGCCTGGGCTACATAGTGAGTTCAAGCCCACCCTGAACTACACAGTGAGACCCTGTCTCAAAAATAAATAAATAAGAAAATGTTCAACGTCATTGGTCATTGGTGAAATGCAAATTAAAACAGCACTCAGATTCCATTTCACTCCAGAAAGAATGGCTATTATCAAGAAATTAACCAATAACAAATGCTGGTGGGGACGTGGGGAAAAAGGAACTCTTCTCCACGATTGGTGGGAGTGTAGACTGGTGTAACCACTGTGGAAGTCAGTTTGGAGATTCCTCAAAAAACTAAAACTAGAGATTCCATTTGACCTAGCTATTCCCCTTCTTAGTATCTTCCAGAAAGAATTAAAAGCATCATACTACAGTGATATATGCACACCCGTGTTTATAGCGGCACAGTTGGCAATAGCCAAATCTTGGAAACAGCCTAAGTGCCCATCAACTGGTGAATGGATAAAGAAGATGTGGTTCTTTTATACAATGGAGTACTGCTCTGCCAGACAGAAGGATAAGCTTGAGACATTTTTAGGTAAATGGATACAACTTGAGACCATTCTCTTAAGTGAAACAAATCAGACACACACCTGTAAATACCTCATTGTTTCTCTGGTGTGAGAAACCGCAAGTGTAAATAAGGACCAAAATGCATAATAGGTATTGTGAAATAGGAAGAAAATGTTCAAACAGGGAAGGGAAACAAAGGAGGGGAGGGGAAAAAGGGGAAAGGAAAAAAGGAAAAGGAAAAACAAACGAGAAAAGAAGGAAAAAATGGAAACAAACCTTTTGTAAATTGGGAGGGGAGCAAGGGTTGAAGGGAGGGTAGGGGAATGGGAAAAAAACAAAACAAGTTATATCATGTACAGGTACAAATTCTCTATGATGAATACAATCGTTATGTATATCTAAAGTGTACCAATAAAATCTGACTGGAGGAAAAAAAACTAAAACTAGAGCTTCCATTTGACACAGCTGTTCCCCTTCTTGGTATCTTCCTGAAAGAATTAAAAGCATCATAGCAGCAGTTTGTAATAGCTGAATCTTGGAAAACAGCCCAAATGCCCATCAACCGAAGAATAGATAAAGAAGATGTGGTTTTTAAAGTGAAATAAATCGGACACACATGTGTAAATGCCGCATTGTTTCTCTGGTGTGAGAAACAAGGTGTAAATAAGGACCAAAATGTGTAATAGACATTGGGAAATGGGAAGAAAATGTTCAAATGAGAAGGGAAACAAGGGAGAAATTGTGAAATAGGAAGAAGTGGTTCAAAAGGAAAGGGGAATTAGAGAGGGGGAGGAGGAAAGGAAGGAAGAGAAAAGAAATGGAAACAAAGCTTTCGTAAACAAGGAGGGGAAGCGGGGTGGAAGGGAGGGGAGGGGAATGGGAAAAAGAGAAGATATGTACAGATACAAATTCTCTATGATGAATGTTATTATGTATATCTAAAAGGTACCAATAAAATTTTAAAAAAACACACAAAAAAGGTCAGTGGTGAGGTTTCTTTGATTGCTAAGTGTATGCTATTATCTCTGGATGAAAATTTTAACTTTTTAAAATAAAGTACAAATACCTGGTAAAAAGCTCAAACAGTACACATGTGGACAAAATGAAAAACAAACAACTCCTTTCTTTTGCACACCCTCTAAGTTTCTTGGTGTCCTTGGGTACATGTTGTAAACACAGGGAATTGCTGGCTCTAAGGATGTGTGTGTTTTTTTGTATTGTCCAAACATTATTGGCTCAAACCTTACTCTTCAATGAACTAAGTAAAATTGGTAGTGTATCTATCTTAACCATCTTATATATATATACAAATTTTTTCCCTTTCCCTTCTTTCTTTTCCCTATTCCAGTCTCTCTTTCCTATTGACCAGTTTCTTTTTGATTCACCGTGTCTATTATACATTTTGGATCTTATTTATAAGGATGTGTTTTTAATTTAGAAATATTGCCAAATTATCCTCCTAAAAGTTCTCATCAATTTCTACTCAAACCAACAGATTTGCTTCACTCCAGTGTCCCGTGTTATATAGCAATTAATCTTTGCCAACCTGCTAGGTGAAAGTGCTAGCTCATGTTTTAAACTCAGTTTTTTATTTGTGCAAAGTTAACATTTTGGAAGATTTGCCTTTTGAGTTCCTTTTTCTGTGAATCATCTTTACATGTCTTTTGTCCATTTTTTTTTAAATATTCATTTTCTTAATAGTCTAAATGATCTCTTTGTGTATTAAGGAAAATAGCCTTGTTCATTCTATATTTGCAATTAAGTTTTCCCAGTAGGATATTCATCTTTTTATCTTATTCACACTATTTTTGCCATACAGAAATGTTTAATTCTTTTTATGTTGTCAAAATATTTATGGTTTCAAGGTTTCATTGTCATGTCTCTGAAAAATTCTGAAAAGTTAAGATTGCACTCACTCGTCAGCCTTTACAGTTCTCCATCTCCTCCTAAATGTGGTCACTGCTGCTGCTACTGGTAATAAAAGAAAGCAAGGTATCTTATAGGTTTGTCTAAAGAATCAAATTCTTCTATTTACTTGTGACCTTTTTGGAAAATAAAATCAAAGACCCTCTCTTCATCTCTATTATCCCTAGCACAAGTTCAGACTCTCTCCCTTACATCTGGATTATCGTGATAATAAAGCAATGAAAAGACAGAGGCAGGTGGGAACGATATTTAGTAGATTGATGGCCCAATTATATCTGTCTTCAAAGAAAGAGAAACTATGGCTTCCTAAGCAGCAGGCACTTTATTTATAAACGGTATCTCACAGATCCTCAGCAACCCTGTTAGGCATTATAATCGCAATTTACAAATGAGAAAAACAAGGCCCAGGTCAAACAGTTCCAACCAATACCAAATCTTTACTCCCTGGCTCTTTAGCAGTGAGCAATGAGGCTGCTCCTGGGAAAGCTGAAAATCCTCAAATAAAGAATTCTTTTTTTTTTTTTTTTTTTGTGGGTACCGGGGGGTCGACCTCAGGACCTCGCGCGCCAGTAGGCGCCCGTGCCGCTGAGCGATATCACCAGCCCCTTTTTCGTATGTGGGTTCCGGGAGTCGAACTCGGGCCCTCGCGCTTGCCGGGCAGGCGCTTAAGCCGCTGAGCCATCTCACCGGCCCATAGAATTCTTTACTATCAATGCCAAAAGCTTAATAAGACCCTACAGTGACAGCAGCCCCAGAGCTGACTGGGTGAAAGGAAGTGACGCTGTGTCCCAGCAGCTGAGTCACTCGGCTAAGGTCATGCAGAGGTAAGTAAGAGCTAGGCTTTGAAGCCAAGTCCATCTGACTCCAAAGCTTGTGCCTATCCCTTGGTACCACACCCTCATCTTTTGTAGCTCTGGTTTCTGGAAGCCATAAAGAGGTAAGAAAGAAAGCAAAGGCACCTTAACCTTTATCAGTAGCCACAGCCCACCCCCCTCATGACATGGCCACATCCTCTCAGGCTCAGCTTTCTAGGTGTGAGTGAAGTGGCAGGTACACAGCCACCAGCAAGAGGGGACATGCAGGTCCTACTAAAGCGGGCGGATGTAGATGTGTTTTAGTGGCTCAAATTGGTGCTGTCTCATACAATGACACCAAACCTTTGTTCCTGCCTTACACGACACTCTTCACGGCCTCTCTTCTGGAGAGACTCCTATTAACAGAGTACCCACTCCCCTCCAACAAGAGATGGGCATTGACTTTCTACTAAAAAAAAAAAAGGTACTCAAAGATATAGTGCTGGTCCACAGCTAAGAGGAACTGGAGAAAGGAGTGTTAGGTGTCCTTGTCTCCCCCAGACTTGAAGCTATGTGCCTACCCGAGGCAAGAACGCCTGGCTATCAAGGGCCTTTAGATAGAGCCTCTGGAGAGTATGTCTGACAGCCGATCACAGCTACGACCCCCTTCAACCAGAAATAGCCGAAGCAGTCTTCACCCCTTGACCCCTCACAGGAGTTAGGGGTACCTCTTCCGAGGGGGAATATATAGACGCCTAAGTTAGGTAGAAGTATAGGCAATGAGACAGGGTTAGGCCCTCACGGGAGTCAGTGCAGAAGATGAGAACACATCAAAACTGTGGCTGGAGGCGCATCTGAAGAAGATTAAAGTCATAATGGCCAAACTCACCTACCTCCCTAAGGGAAGCTCGAGATTACTGGTACCACTCTTTTGAGATTTCCCATATAAATAGACTGTTATCTCACCAGGAGTGGGCCATCCTCTCCCACCCACTAAGACTAAGACTAAATCTACTAAGACCAAGTCGATTAAGAGATTAAGACAAAGGGGGCCGGTGAGATGGCTCAGTGGCTTAAGCGCCTGCCCGGCAAGCGCGAGGGCCCGAGTTCGACTCCCGGAACCCACATACGAAAAAGGGGCCGGTGATATCGCTCAGCGGCACGGGCGACTCCTGGCGTGCGAGGTCCTGAGGTCGACCCCCCAGTACCCACAAAAAAAGAAAAAAAGAGATTAAGACAAAGGACGAGTCCAAGACTATAGATTATGGACCAAAGTTAATGAATGTCATCTATATGCCCTTGCTACTATTGGATCAATATCAGCTAAGCAGCTAAACTGGTAATCTTATTGATTGATTATAATTTAACTCACTTTGTACCTACCTCATGACTTTACTCCATAAAACTTTCTCAGAAAAGGGGGCTCCTTGGCAACCCACTTTCGGGTCCCCTCCTGTCTCTCAGGCGCTATCTCTCAATAAATTTTCTTCCTCTTAATGGACTGTCAGGTGGTACCACCTCCCGAACTGGTCCCCTCTGGCAGAGTTTGTTCCTCCTCTTTCATCCTAGACTACCAGTCAGCCCACTTTCAGTTCCACTCTTATCAGATACATAAGGTCAGCAAGATAAAGGGGTTCCAATTTCTCCTAGGAACTCACCTGTCACAAGGAAAGGCCCAGGACTGATATGGCATTTGATTAACCACCTGCACATGATAATCAATGTCACCCAGGTGATGTGACATCAGTAATTTATTGGAACAAATCATCACTCCACCTTTGTTAAAAGTGTGTATTAACAGGTGGCCTGGTACCTGACTATGTCTATGAATTTTTTGAAGGGAGAGGAGCAAGTCAGCTGAATTTCCCAGCGGGGTTTATTTTCAATCATTAGCTACTTGCCACTAATTAAAATAGATCACCACCTGTTCCTCTCACCAGGCACTCAGGGCAGTGTGCCAGTCAGTGCTCTGAGCGATTTGCAAACAGTTTTGGTTTGGTTTTGTGTTTTTAAGCAGTGGCGTCCTATCTAAGGTTGGAGCTAGAACCCAGCCCCTTACCCACCAGGACTCCAGACAATTAAACGGGCATGTCCAGAACAACAAGCTCCAGCAGCCTCTTTCTAAACAAGTGTTTTTTTTTTATGTTGTGCCTATTTCCAGAGTTCTAGGCATCCTCAAAGACGGCAAGGCCTGCCTGTCCTTAGCAAGGTTGGGGGAGGTTAATTAAGGTATAGCTCACTTCCTGCACCCTCACTTCCAATTTCTTTTTTCTGCCTCTGTCTTCTATTTACATGAGGTTCTACATCAGTTTTTATCTGATTAAATGTGGGACTGGGATCCACTTTCAAACAAATGGAAAACAACTTATTTTCAAAAACTTTGAAAATCACTATTTTAAGAGTCAAAACCTGAATCCATTCTCAGATCTGCAAACAAAATACTTCTAATTCAGCCATTCGTTGTTTCAACACTGAGCATGGAAGGCAGCTGCTGAAAGCTTCTTGGCTGCCTGGTGCTATATGCAACCCAGCCCTTGAGAGAAGGAACAGGTGTAGAAGAAATGATCCAGTCTGCTCAGACAAGGAGGCTTCTCAGGAGGCAACACGAGACAGCCAGGAGTTAGTGAGTATGAAGATGTTCGACAGAGAAACAAGGACATATAAAGGACATGTGTAGAAGTCCATGGTGTGCTTGGCTGCCAAAAACCGCAGACATGTCCAGAGAGAGTACAATGTAGGGCTTACATGACCTGGCTACAAGCATACAGCAAATGCTATTGCCAAGGCTTTGGTTCTTCAGCAGGTCAGACCTACGTTCAAAAGGGCTAGAGTAACTGGGTGTGGTGATGCACACCTGTAATCCCAGCACTCGGGAGGCTGAGGCAGGAGGACTGCCATGAGTTCGAGGCCAGGCTAAACTACATAGTGAGACCCTGTCCCCCCCCAAAAAAAGATGGGGGAGCTACAGTAGCACTGTAGGAAGTAGGGCTAGAGCCAGGGAGTCTGGCTAGAAGGTTCCCATGATAGTACAGCCAACCAGCAGTAAAGGCCTGGGTTTGAGGGCCATGTAGGATGGGTCAACATCCTGGTTTGACTGGGGGGGGTTCCTACGACATGGGACTTTCAGTGAGTGGAACTGGCAAAGTCCCTGGCAAAGTCCCAGGCAAATCATGATGGCCAGACTGCCCTGAGACCCAACCACAAAACTTTTTTAGCCCTTCCTCGTTACCCAATGCCTGAGATACACAACCTTGAACTTTGAGATAGGTCAAAGACACACACCCAGACTTCCACATCCGGTTCCTGAACTGGCCCTATAATAATTCCAAGTCTCCAGAGGGACCTGACTGTTCTGCCCTATAATAGCATTTCCAGTGGCTCCAAGTGACTGCACTGAACATCCTGCTCCTCCTTTATGAGGGCGTTGGTAGCACACAGCAGCAACGGCCTGTTCTAAGAATGTAAGGCATGTGCTCTAATTGAAAGGAGGACTAAAAAGATAAATCTGGGCCGGTGAGATGGCTCAGCGGCGTAAGCGCCTGCCTTGCAAGCGCGAGGGCCCGAGTTCGACTCCCGGAACCCACATACGAAAAAGGGGCCGGTGATATCGCTCAGTGGCACGGGTGCCTGTTGGCGCGCGAGGTCCTGAGGTCGTCCCCCTGGTACCCACAAAAAATAAAAATAAAAATAAAAAATAAAAAGATAAATCTCCAGGTCCTGGGGAGGTAATCCAGCAAGACACACGTTTCGAGGCGTGTATTTTCCACATACTTGGAATGACCACCAGCAACGCCACATCCGGCAGCCTCTTTAACCCCAGGATCTGTTACGTCCATGACAGCACACACCAGCCTCCACTCACAGCTCAGCAATAAAGTAACTCTGCGTCATGAAAGGTATCCAATCATAGTCAGTGAATGCTGGTGTGTGGTGTAGTCAGGGAATAAGGTATTCTGATTTTCTATTCCATTGGTTTCTAAGCCATTTTAAGAAACAGTCTGCTTTTCCCAAATAAAATTGGTATGCTGGATTCCAAACCAAAGAGATCAAGAAAGTAGAGCTGCTCCAGTTGAAGGGAGGAGGCCAGGGCATGCAAAGCACATGGTGTGTTTAGATGGTGCTTTCTCCAGAAATGGTTCACACTCCAAATATGTACCAGTCACAGAGCGGTGTTACATTAGCCCCACAGATGTGAAACCACCCTTCCAAGAATTAAAACATGATTATGTTTCAGTTCTGTATAGGCTTAAAGAGTGTTTAAGCTTTTCAGGGAGGAAGACCTGCGTTCAAATCCTGTTTTAACATGTAATATTAGCCACATGACTAATAATTTATGGATAATTTACCAGGAATCTGACTCTCAGATTTCATCATCTTTTTAAAAAGGGATAACATAATTTCCTGTCTAACCAACACCCTGGAAAACTGGGACACATGGACAGATGTGCATGCACACAGTTTGTCAAAACTTAATACTATGAAGGGTAATGCATTTGGCACAATGCTTGATGCCAGTAAATACCATCTATTATATGGAGGCTACTAGTACAATGTATGGTTTATATTGTCAGTGCCATGTCAACCCACTTATTAACTTGCTGTGTGTTCACTGCTGACTTAGTCTCCATTGCATGGCTGTTGCTATAATGCACAGCAACCAAGATAAGGGTTTCTCTCACGGTATCACCAGCTTCCAAGCAGCCTATCACCAGCCCAGTCTCCCTTATCATATCGTGTGTTTACATTTAATAGCCCGAATCACTGTAATTGTCTCAGCTGCACAAGCTTTATCTCCCTGAGGACAATTTTCGTTCTTCAAAGGCAGGGCACAAGGCAGCTTGCCACAACGCTCCCTCGCAGACGCCCGGACTCAGAGGACTGAACAGCTAGACCCGAGTTACCAAAAGAATTAATGCAATGTGCTCGATGTGTAGGAAGCTCATACGCACAAACCACGCCACTACAGTGTGCTTAAGGGCCCAGGCACTGGCACACAGCTGACTGAGGAGAGATCCCAATCTGCCACCTGCGTAGGCGCCCTCTGTCTCTAAATCTAGTTTCTTTTTTTTGGAAAATATGATTCAGAGTACCTACTATTGGATCACTGTGAGAATTAGTGAGTGCTTAGCACAGTACCTGGCATTTAATAAGCCTACAATTTTCATCATCACCACCACCAATACCATCATCGCCTGCACAAAAAGGTTTGTGCAACCATGTCTGTAGCAGTAATATTAATAATAGCCCCAAACTGGAAATAGCCCAGATAGCCATCAATATTCATGTTATGAGTGATTTCAATCAGACCTTGGAATCAAGAGTGAACTCATACAGAATATTGACAAATCCCACATTAAGATGAGTTTAAAAAAATAGATTTGCATAAAAACAAATAATGAATGAGTCTATTTACATGAAGTCCTAGAACAGACAGAGCTAATACATGTAGAAAATATTCAAACATGACATGTGTAATCCCAGCACTCTGGGAGGCTGAGGCAGGAAGGTTGCAAGTTTGAGCCCATTTTGGGGCTTTAGCAACTTGGCAACTTTAGCAAGACCCTGTCTCAAAATTTGAAAAATATAAAAATGGGGATTTGCTCAATGTGAAGGCCATGAGTTTGATACCCTTACCATACAAAAAAAAGAAAAAGTTGACTGTCAGGGTGGCAGAGTGGAGATCCAGGATAGGGAGTGACTGGGAAGGGACACAGGAGGACTTTCTGGAGCATTCCGATGGAGACTGAATTAAACAAGTATATGTATTTCTGCCAGCTCATCAAATGATACCCTTTCACTGCACATCAATTTTACATTAAAAAAAAAAAAAAAAAAAAAAAAGTACAGCCAGGCGTGGTGGCACATGCCTGTAATCCCAGCACTTGGAAGGGCTGAGGCAGGAGGATTGCAGTGAGTTTGAAGCCAGCACGGGCTACATGGTGAGTTCAAGGCCAGTGTGAATTACAGAGTGGGACCCTCACTCAAAAAATTTAAAAAAAGAACAAATATTGAACTCTAGTTGAATGTTATGAATGCTCCAGTTTTAGGGTTGAAATAAATTTATTTCTATAATTTATTTGCAATATATCAATCACCACAAGATGAACTGGTGGGTAGAAGGATGAAGGAGTATGATAAAGCAAATCTGGTAAAAGATGGATGTTCACAATAGAATACTTAGAATTTTTTGTGAGACAGGGTCTCTCTGTGTAGTGCAGGCTGGCCTTGAACACACTGCAGAGCCCAAGCTGGCCTCGAACTCATGGCAATCCTCCTGCCTCAGCCTCCTGAGTGCTGGGATCACAAGCATGTGCCACCACACACCTGGCTGAATTTTTTAAAACTGGGGGAAAAGCAAAAAAAGTGAACGTTCTTTTACACACATTTTAAAAATTGTTTTAAAATTGTACAAACCCATGGGTTACCATGTTAAAATTCAATACATAGACAGTGCATAACGACTGAATCAGGGCAGTTGCCGTGTTTCTTCACACATGTAGCCCACTCAACATCAGCCTCAAACACTTCAGATTCCCAAGAAGCCCAGTGGCTGTGGACGTTCCCTGCCTTCTAGCCAAGAACTGTAAACCAGGACTTAGAGATTGCCTTTTCTCCAGTGCAGTGGAGGTGCCCACCAAAAATGGGTGCCCTGAAACTTCCCGAATTCTCTCTCTCACATCTTCAACCTGGACTTTGACTATGACTGGATGTCTGGGTCACGTATATAAGATCCAGGGCCTGGTCCTTGCTCCAAAATGCAGGCCCTCTGATGAGAATGAGCCCTCACTCTGCTCCACACCAAACTCCTTTGAAAGAAAGGCCCCGGGAGGCTCACTCGCCCTTTCTCAGTAAAATCTGCACCAAGCGTGGTGCCTGTCCCCCAGCTGAGCTGTGACTACAGGAGCATGACTCTAGGACACATGCGAAGGTCACACCCCTATGTCTCAGAGGTTCTCCCTATGTCTCTTTTTATCAAAGCAGAAATGACGGATCACAGCCGAAACGAACAGCTTGAACTCAAATCCATTTAAACCTAGAATTCCGCTCCTCACTCCCGACCCCACACACACTTGACACTACACATTTTATGCCTGGCGAGTAGCGATCGATATTAGCGTTGCCAGTCTACGAGAACACTGGGGTAAGAGTCGCTTAAGGCAGAGGTTTCTTTTTTTAAACTTTTGTATTAGTACATGCTTGCAGTACATAACGATTACTTCATCATGGGGGATTTGTTCATGTACACAGCATATCTTAATTCTTTTTTGTCCCCTTCCCCTCCTCTTCCTCCAACCCTTCTCCCCCTCCCCATTTACAAACGCTATACTTCCACTTTTTTCCTTCAATTCTTTTTTTCTTTAAATCCATTTTCCCTTCCTTCCTTCTACCCCCCCATCTCTTGTTCCCCTTCCCATTGGAACAAGTTCTTCCTACTTCTTAATATCTGTCCTCCATTTTTCTCCTTATCTGCATTTCTCAGAAACGTGATATTTAAACCTGCATATCTGATTTATTTCACTTAAAATTATGGTCTCAAGATGCATCCATTTACCGACAAATTTCTCAAGTTTATCTTTCTTTGTGGCAGAGTACTCCATTTTATTTACCCAGTTTTTCATGTACTTATTGGTTATTTCTACTTCTTCATTTAAGAAGTGTCTGTTCATTTCACTTGCCCATTTTCTGACCGGGTCTTTAATTTTGAGGGGTCTAATCTTTTTTTTGGTTCTTCATATATTTTAGATATTAGTCCTCTGTCTGAGGATTTGGCAAAAAACTTTTCCCATTCAGTAGGTTGCCTCTTCACTCTCATAGTGGTTTCCTCTGCTGTGCAGAAGCTTTTAAATTTGATGTGATCCCATTTGCTGATTCTTTGTAACATTTCCTGCGCAACCCAGATTTTGTTACTAAAGTCTTTAAGACAGCAACTTTCTAAGTGCCAAGTGGAAAAACATTTGGTAGATTCTGGCTAGCAATTTTGTTAAAGCATGGGAAATAGATTCAACTGTATCACATTTAAGAATAAATTCCTGAATCTTGTGCCATTTCATATAAATTGTGTGTGTCTGAGTCTCTTGCTGTAAGGATATAGTCCAAAAGAGTTAGAAAGCTACTGATTTAAAGATGAGGTCCTTCTAGATTTGATTTGAGGGTTAGATCTGAGGTTTAATTCCTCAGATTTAAAAAGTAATGCTGGAAATGAACCAAGGCTCTGCTAAAAACTGTGTTGAGCAGGCAGCACTGGGGCAAAGGTCGGGGGCCTCCTGTGGCCGGGATACATAATCACCAGTAGCAGCGACAGAAGCCCAGACCCAGAACTGTAAACCAGACCCAGGAACTTAGCCAGGAAGCAGGTGCATGGGCAACGCCCAGGGCTGTGTGCGACCAGGTCAGGCAGAAGGCGCAGGCCCAGTGTCCCCACCACTGCGCCCCCAGACTTTCTTCTCGGCACTTCCCTGGGGTTGTCAGCAACAGCAAAGAAGAATCTTCCCTCTGGTTAGTCTTTATCAATTTAGGAGCCCTCCATCTTTGCTGCCACATCCCATAACTCACACCACAAGCTTACAAAACATGAACTTAAAAACCACGATGCCAGTCACCTGACAGCTCATGCCCTCATGTTCATCTGCTCAGTTCCACTTTCCTTTCTCTCTCCAGAAACAACCCCTATCGGTTCTCTGGTGGACACAATCAGTATCTAGCCTAATAATTTTAGGATGTGTCTGTATGTGTGTGCCGTAGACAACGTACAGTACGGCTTTGAGGGATTTTGTAAAATTTGTATTCAACTGCTAGGAGGTACATGTCCTCCCCCAACTGTTCATTCACAATTTTTTGACATGTATTTATATGTACATATGCTCATTCTTTGGGGTTTTGTTTGTTTGTTTTTGTTTTTGAAACAGGGTCTCACTATGTAGTTTAGGCTGGCTTCCAACTCACAACAGTCCTCCTGCCTCAGCCTCCCAAGTGCTGGGATTACAGGCGTGTGCCACCACACCCAGCTTATATGCTCATTCTTGTAACATGCTATAATTTTCCATCACATGAATATACCACATACTATTTCCGGTATGCTGTCATTATAAGCAACACTGCTATGAACATTACTGGACATGTCTCCTTGGATACACATGGGAGTTTGTTCAGAGTGTACCTGCCTGTAACATGAGCAAAACCACAAGCCCCAACATCACCTCAAAAAATTTTAGCTGAGCATTTGTCGTATGCTCCAATGCTGAGTGCCTGGGCCCACACATGCACAAACATACCAACACATTCGGTGTGGACTTGGTGCCTCAACTTGGACTAATAAAAGTTTGATTTACGGCTTAGCCTCTCATTAGCTGCATGATTTTGGGCAAGCTTTTGGACCATCCAAGCCTCAAATTCCTCACCTGAAAAATGTGGATAAAATTTGTACCTACTTCAAAATTTTGTGAAAAGTAAATGAGTTAACACACATAGGTGCTCAGGATAATCAGACAGATATTATCTGTCTTTGTATAATATTTATGGCACTTAGTGTGAGTGCTAGGTAAAAATAAGGACTGTCCTTCAGGAGCAGGTAAATTCATAAGAATGTCAAACAGAGGCTGGGCGTGGTTGCACACACCTTTAATTCCCAGCACTTGGGAGGCTGAGGCAGGAGGATTGTGGTGAGTTCGAGGCCAGCTTGGACTACACAGTGAGACCCTGTCTCAAAAAAACAAACAAAAAAATGTGAAACAGAATCAATAGAAGTGGGTGTGGTTTCTCTCTGCAAGTAAATGTGCTGATCTAGGGGGCCCAAGAGAAAGAACTCCCAGGCAACCCCACCTCAACGGAGACTTTGCAGAATAATCCTGAACAAGGTCACCCTGAGCCCAGGCTATGTCCCAAGGCTTCAGTAAACATACACTCATGTTAAGAACTACGCAAAGTCTTGTTAGACAAACCAGGCCCCTAGAGACTCTCAGGATGGTGAACCTCAAGGATACATGTGACAGAAATGGGTACGTGGCATGTAAACAAACTCTCTCCTGTGCCCTTCAGCAGCCCCCAGCCCAGTGCCTCTGCAGATACCTTACCCCGCCAGCTGGCTTCTTGGAGTTTTCTCTCCTCCTTCAGGTCCTTCTGCTCCCCTCACAGCTGCCCCTTGGGCCCTTGCTCCTGTCCTCAAGATGTGGGCCCCCCCTACCCCCACCCTTCATGAGCCTCACAAGTGTCATCTCTAAAATGGGGCAGGGTCGCTGCAAGGAGTCAATCAAATAAGTTGTGTGAAAGCACCAACACAGCTGTTCTGTCCCCTTTCCTAGGAAGGTATTGTCCTGGCAGCTGAGCTCCCCATCCTGGCATCCCCTTTGACTCTACTCTCTTCCCTGCCCGCCATACCCCGCATGGACCATGCCTGTGCCCTCCCAGCCCCACCTCTCTCCTCTTACAGTTACTTCTGCTGCTGCAACATCAGCAAGACAGTTGTGCTCACACACCTCAGAAGCTTCCACCGATCCCCAGTGCCTACTGAGGACTCTGTATCCTAGGCTGGCATGCAAGGCCTTCTGGGAACCAGCCCTCACCCACCTTTCCAACTGTAGTTGCCACCCATGAGAAAATCACTTGCTGGGTGGCACACCGTGAAAACAGTATCCAAATAGGGGATTAAACAAAGCTTAACAGGATCTTATCGCAGAACTTCAGAGCCTTTAATACCTTAATGTGCACTCTGATTCTTCATATTTTCCCCAGTTGATACTTCTAGTACTTTTTTTCAAGTTCATGAAACAGTCAAGGGCAATGTTTCCCAATCTGCCTACAGAATGTGCCAGTTAGGACATGTGTGTAGGCCCAGTGACTGTGACCATCAAGGCTTGCTTGCTGTGGCCCATCATCACCACTGTGGGAGATCTCTGCAGGACTATAAAATCCCAAATGGAGCCAGGAAGCTTTGCTCAGCACATGGATGAAAAGTAAATGGCTGTCAGCAGTGCCCTGTGAGGGTCCACAAAGCAATGCTTCAACCTTGCCTGCCAAGGCTGCCAGCTTCCCAGTCTCCAGCCCATTCCATCCGTAGCCTTCCACTCTGTCCCTGTTCGTTTACATTAGCCAGGGTTGATTCTGAGGCTTGACCCAAGCAAGAAACCTTCACTGACACGTAGGTCTTTGGGTCCCTGAGCAAAGCCAACCAAATCACCCCTCAGTCGAGGAACAGTCAGGTGCAGTACCTGTCCCATCTGGGGTGGACCTCACAAAGGTGGGCAGCATTTTCACAGAAGCAGTGGGATGGGTGGTAGCTCCAAGCCCTTTTTCCATCTCCTTGCGGAACCGCTTAGAAATGTCCAGAAGGGTCTCATCAGAGAGACGCATATGGTAGAGGTACTGGTCAACCTAAGAGAAAGAGAAACCAAAAGTAGAGACCAGTGGTTAAATTTATTATAGTATAATTCTATGTCATGGCATATCACTCAACCCTTCAAGAAGCAAAAAATCTGTCATGGACAGAGGTGATTATTATACTATTAGCAGAAATCAATTTGACAAGCCTTTATTTTAAAGAAACACCAGCAACCCTTCTCGGTTTCCTTCTTGGAAGTTCCCACAATCATTATTGTTGTTGTTGTTGTTGTTGTTGTTGTTGTTGTTGTTATACTCTTGTAGATTTTCCAGCACTTTTGTCAGTTCCTCTTGATTTTTTTTCCTTTGCAGTATTAGGGACTGACCTCATAGTACTTTACCACAGAGCCACACATCCATCCCTTTTTATTTTTTATTTTGATATTGAGGCTTACAAAGTTGCCCATGCTGGCTCCAAACTTATGATCCTCCTACCTCAGCCTCCAAGTGGCTGGGATTACGGGCATGGGCCACCATGGCTGGCTTGAATATTTTTAACACAACTTGCAGCCTAGGATTTCCAAAGCAGCAAAATGTATTTAATCCTCTAAGTATGAACTTAGTGTACTCCTTTGTGACAAAAAAAAAAAGAGAGAGAAGTCCCCTTGTTCACTTCGCCCTTGCAGGCTGTATCTTAACTCACCATGGGGTCAAGCAAACCCTTCTCTTTGGGACTGTTCCTGCCCCTCTGGAATAACGGACTGGCCCTCAGATCTCTCAGAAGTCCTCACCAATCCCAATCCTCTATCATTCCTTCAAGATTCCAAACGTGGAAAGACCGGAATGTAGGATAAAACACTGAAAGCAGCTGTGAGCAGGAGGATGGAGAATCCATAGCATACCAGCCAACCCCTCCATGACTGCCAGTGTGCAAACAAGGAATCACCGACACGAGGTTCGCACAGCTAGGTAAGGACAGAGTAGGAACGGACGGTGGGGAAGGGGCAGCTTCTTCCCACTCAGCAGGCTTCAGCCTCTTCTCTATTCCTTCCCCAGCCCAAAGAGAGACTATTCTGTTGGGTTTGGGATTGCATAAATGAGGATTTCCCGGAAGTCTCTAGTTGCCATTACGAATTAGAAAGCTCTGTTGGACTATTTGAGTCCCTGGGTCTCAATCAGGGAGAACCCAACTGTCATTCCGTTTCATTTCAGGCTCCTGGTATCTCACTTGCCTTGCTTGTGCCCACTAACCTTCCAAATCTGCCTCAGCCTCCCAGGGGTGTGGGGTGCCAACCACCCACCTCTGCCCCCACCCCGCCTAGTTACTTCCTAAATACGAAATACTAAGGTGCTTCCTAAATACTAGGGTGCACAAAATGTACATGTCTTACACCACCCGGGGATCAGAGGCCAATACCGGGCCACATCCAGGACCAGCCTGGATGCCATACTAACACGAGTCCTTCCGTGGCACCTGCTCAGTGCCAGCTCTAAGGCTTTGTACCCATTAACTCATTCAGTCCTCACAACCGCTTCAGAGGTAGTAGTGTTAACACCTCTATTCCAGAGAAAGGGAAGGTTATGTGCCAGTCACAAGGGCAGAAAGGGCCAAGCTGGGGCTGCACGTGGGGGGTCTGGCTGGCCTATGTCCTTGTGTGCTCTGCTAGCTGACTACCCCTCCTCTGCTCGATTACAGTAGATCCATATAGGCCAAATGGCACTGCAGCTGACCAAGCTGGCCACACCCTTTTAAAGATCACCTTCGGTTGCAGTGATTCCCCCAAAGCAGACACGAGGAGCAGACAGCAGAGAGGGCAGACCACAGGGCAGATTATCTTCGGTCATTGTCACAAGCATGACACATGACAAAGTCAGACCTCCCACCTAACTGTTTTCTCAAAAAACAGTTAGAAGTCTCACTGATGCCCCCATCCACCCCCCCAGGCTCTAGGCATCAGCAAAGGTAGCCGGCTACTGCAGCCTTTCCTGAGATATGAAGTCACATATACAAAAGGGTAAATTCTACCGCTGCCAGTCTTATTTTTTTGTTTTGTTTTGTTTTGTTGTTGTTATTGGTGGTGGTTAGGGGTTTTGTTTTGTTTGTTTTTATTTTTTGAGCCAGGGTCTCACTCCATAGTTTAGGCTACCTTGAATTCACTATGTAGCCCAGGGGGGCAATCCTCCTGCCTCAGCCTCCAGAGTGCTTAGATTACAGACATGCACCACCATGCTGGGCTTCTTAGTTTATCTTTTGCTACCACGAGGATTCCTGGAAATCCAGTCAGACACTTCTCATCCTTACTCTCAAAGAATCAAGTCACCCTTTATTCCAGTCATGCTCCCCTTTGCCCAATAGATTATAATCATCTTCCTAGTGTTCAGTGACAGATGAAAACATAATGACAAAGATGATGGTTGATGGTAACTAAACATTCAACATTCACCAACATTTCTTACCTGTCTGGTGCCAGTCTAAAGCTCTCATGACTTGAATTATCTTATGCTAAACCTCTGTATCCCTGGTTACAGCAGTTACTCAGGTGCTGAGGGGCAGAGCCTCACCTGTCCTTCAAGGGCCTTTCTAGGGTAGGCGGGCACTCCCTGCCTGCCCTGTCATTTCTTGGATGACCCCACAACCTTGGTTTCCTCCCCATAATGAGGGGACTAAGAAAAAGGACACAGAACAGCTGTAAAACTCAAAAGCCCAGTATCTTGGCCCAAACTTCCCCTCTTTCACCTTGGAGTTCTTTGAACTCCTAAAGCCTGAGTAGATGGCACCTGGGCATGAGGCATCCTTCCAGTTTATTAGGGCCACTACGAAGGGACAATTAGACACCTAATGCCAAGGCTTCCTGAACCCACCACAGGAGCCCACTCATCTGGGCGGACACTGCTGGGTTGGGTCAACAGTGGCGAAGGAAGCAGAAGTCAGACAAAAGACTCAGCCTCTAAGCAATACTGATTTTCCTACATTGGGAAAGAAGCAAATGCAGTTTTCAGAATCCTGTCAACTTTTACCCAAAGTGCAGCCAGAAGGAAGGAGCACTTGACCCAGAGTCACAGGAGAAAGACAATCAAGAGATGCCAGGTGGACACACGGCAGTGGGACGACAGCTAAAAAATATCTAATCTTAACAAATGAAAGTCCCTTAGGGTCACTAGTTCAAAATCCCAGTGAATAATGCATCTGGCTTTGTTGATTTTGTCTCTCTCCCACCCCAATAGTTACCAGCCAAGATTTGAATGCTTCCAAGCATGAGAAGCTCACTGCTTCTCTAAACTCCATTGCTCAAGCTAGAAAGCTTTGCCTCAATCAAAGATAAAGCTGGTAACTTCTGCCCATTCTCCATTTTGCCACTTGTGATAAGAATTCCCAGACTTGGGCCAGTATATCACTCAGCGGCACGGGCGCCTGCTGGCATGCGAGGTCCTGAGGTCGACCCCCGGTACCCACAAAAAAAAAAAAAAAAAAGAGTTCCCAGACTTACAAATTCCCTAAGATGAATGTGATCAATATGTATCTCTAAACTGTACCAATAAACTTATTTTTAAAAAAAAGTTTCCAGACTTGAATACACATCAGAATCATGAGGCACTTTTAAAAAACATTAAGACTTCCAAATATCCATCCCGACTGACCAAATGAGCACTGCTACAGCTGGGGGCTCTGACATCCTCCCCTGTCCCAGGCAGATTCCCATCTCCCAATAATATGAGTGACTATGTTCTAGTTCACGCGGTTAAGGTCATTTTTACCACTCTTCTGCCTGGGGTCTCTGAAAGCCAATAGTGAAAGACATGAGGCCAAGTGTGTCCCTGTGACATAATCCTGTGTTGACCCAGGATGCTGGGAGCTGGAAAGACAAACCCTGCACTTGCTGGAAAGATATTTAAGTTGTTGGAAACTATCAAAGCAGAATCATTCAGGCTGAACCTCAATTTTTTGTTGCTGGTGGTGGTGAAGTAAGGGCTTTGGTACCAGCAAAATCAGTGAGCAAAATCCTAGCTATAGCACTTGCACAGGTGTGCAACACTGGAAAAGTCACACTCCTGAGTCCCATCCAGTTTCTTCACTATAAAATGGGACAAAGAGCCAGCCCTACACACAGAAGCATAATTAAAAGTGCCACATCTAAAGCTCTGTACTGCCCCCCTTGTACCCTTTCTCCTCTTTCTGCTAGAGTTGTTTCTGCCAAGTGGTGCCCTCTGAAGAGCAAAGATATTTCTCAACCCCACTTAGTCACACTCAAGAGTTAACCAGGCACAGACTGTTTCCTCAAATTGTTCCATCTCCTTCCATATTGGTGGGCCTATCACACTGGGCAACACTTCTCTGTCTCTTATCTGGGCAAAGGAGGAAATGAGGGGTTCTTTCAGGCTGGAGAGGGAACCCAGAGACAGGCCAGAGCAAAGCCTTGCTCAAATCTGGGAAAGCTGCCTGCCTGCCCTAGAGGCAAGGGTGTGTGTTACAGAGAATGAGATAGCAGCTTTAGTTGAAATCTACTCAGCAGTGTTGAGAAGATTAGAACTTCCTCATTAAGTAATTTTGGTCAATTTCATTTATTTTCCCCATAACACATCAGTCCTATCCCTTTAAGGGCCCAAATTTCCCCCCATATTGGCACGTAAGGAGGGGAAATTGCAAAAAGCAAAATAAAAGTTAGATAATAAGAAATAGGTAGATAAATTTTCCCCAAATGAGAAGGGGAACAAGAGATGGGGGGAGGGGAAGGAAAGGGAATACAAAAAAAGAATTAAGATGTGTTTTGTGCACATAACAACTCCACACAAGGAATGTAAACATTATGTACTGCAAACATGTACTTAAAAAAAAAAAAGTAACAATGGAAGGAATGGAGGAAGCAAAACGTCATTCTGAAAGAGACACCACCTCCAAGTGTGCAGGGGCAGGTTGGCCGAGGCACAGCCCTGGTCAGGCTGGGGCCCCAGGAAGGAGAGGTCTAGAGGGACCAGACAGGGACTCAGAGAAACTGAGATCTGTCAGGGAACAGCCTTGGCCAAGGCCACATGGTTGAGACTCGAATCTGTACCATTCAGATGAATGACAACCCTGCTGGCCCAGAAGGGTCCACCTCATTTCCCAGGCCAATTCCAATTGAGTGGTTGGTGGTCAATGCCTGGATCCTGGGACCTCCCTATCTGGTCTCAGCAAGAATCACATTAGTTATGTTTAGCAGAAAGTAATATTCCAACCTTGATAGTTTGTTTATAGAACCTTAGGTACCTTGAGAGATTTAAAAAAGAAGTCTTAAATTTCTTTAAAAAAAGATCTATTATCATTCAATCCAAAGCCCTGACCACTGCTGCAATCTCAAGTCTCCCACTTTAAAGCACTTATTGAACACCAATTACACACAAAACACCACAGTGAGCTGGGTGTGGTGTACACACCTGTAATCCCAGCACTCAGGAGGCTGAGGCAGGAGGACAGCTGTGAGTTGGAGGCCAGCCTGGGCTACATAAGCTTCAAGGCCAGCCTGCACTACATGGTGAGACCCTGTCTCAAAAAAAAAAAAAAAAAATTGTACAGGGGTGACCAAAATATATAATGTTTAAATTTTTTAAATTTATTACAGTACAAGACATATTGCCATTAATGGCCCCTCACTCCAAACACACTTATTCCATCATTTTTATTACTTTCTGAAGCAGTTCTGGAAGTCCTCTTTTAGTGTCTTTACAAAGTGAGATAAAAAATACAATAAATGCTGCTGCCAAGTGCCGAGTGCAAAACAGGCTCATAATAGCATTACAGCGTGTCCTCATCCATCATATTCACCAGATCTGGCACTATACAAATCTGGCTCTTCCCCAAAGTCAAAATGACCATGAAAGGTAAACATTTTGAATCTATTCAGGACCTCAAGGTAGCCACGACAATGCAACCAAATACACTCACAAAAGAGAACTTCCAGCACTGCTTTGGAAAGTAGCAAGAATCATGAGATAAGTGTGTTCAGAGTGAGGGTATTTTGAGAGGGATTAAAGGCAATGTGTCTTTCACTATAATAAAGTTGTTGGTTTTTTCTAATTTAAACAGACAACATATTTTTCAATCACACTGCACATAGAAACGTAATTTTAAAAGAAATCTACTGTGGATTAATACTGGTAATGGTTGAACAACGTAAATGTACCTAATGCCATTGAATTGTATAATTTAAATGGTTAATATGGTCAACTTTATGTTATGCATGTTTTATCAGAATAAAAAAAATTTAAGACATCAATTTCCCTGCTCTCTAGGACTTTATAAGATAGCAAAGAACCTGGCTCAAGTTATAGACCAGTAAATGCCTCCAGGATGCAAGGAAGGGTGGATCTTGGTGGATCAGAAAGGTAAGCACAACTCAAAGCAGCCCACGGAAGTACAGGCGACCTGTGAGACGAACATCCGGAAGGACATGGCTTCCGAGCTAAGGCTTCTCGGTGGACGAATGTTGACTTGGAGATCTCAGTGTGAAAAGGCTCAGAAGGTGCGGCCTAGCCCAAGATCTCAAAAGATTATGAATTCCAGGAGCCAGAAGGCTATGCAGATCACTACATTACATTACCTCCCTACTGATTTGCTTCATTTTAGAATGATTTAATTCTAGCATTTTCTCTCTTTAAGGGCTCTTTATTTGTAATCTGTTATTCATAATCAATCAGCACAATGTAGAATCTGAGAAATCTCAAATGAGACCACAGCAGGTCAAAAAAGAAAACAAAATGCCACTCGCATGAACTATATAGATTTTTTTTCCCACCTAGGAAACAAACTCGTGAGCTGCACACAGATGGTCAAGGCAATTCGATCGTTTCTAATGGAGGAATCATGGGAAGGAAGGGTCATAAAGATCACCTTATGGAGTAAAGCTGCTGTGCTGTTCCCTAACCTTCCCCTTCCTTGGCCAGTCAATTCCTTGTAAGGTAGTGTAGAAGTTTGGGTCCCCAGACACACCATGTTCCCTGCTATGGGCCAACGAGATGAAAATACTGATTCACAGAGCTGTCATTTTGCCTAAACTATCAGGAATCTTGGAATTCTGTCCTCAGCTCCAATAAACTATCCTTAATCAAAGTTTTTTTTGGTTTTTTTTTGGGGGGGGGCACCATCATACCTGCCAATTTGATGACTCTTCTTCTAGAAATCCTTTTACTGAAAATTGACCCAAGCTGCCAAAGCCTTTCAGTAAGCAGGCAGAAAATAAATAATACATGAATGAGCAAATGTTCACCAGTCATTTCTACAGGACACAGCCTCCTGGCAGAAAGATGAAGTCAAGTGATCAAATAGGACAAGAAAGTGACTGTAGGAGCTTAGAAGCATCAGGGCAAAGGATGCGGGGACACTCCAGCAATGACTTCTCTCCAGACTTCCGGCATTTCTGTGAATGCCTAGAACATTCTCTCCAGGTGGCACTGGAGGAACACTAACCAAACCAACCTACCAAATCTCAGCTTTCTTAACACACATGTTCTTGTCCTGAAGGTACAATCAAGGCATCTATATAGTCCAACCTGTCCTCCTGGAAATTTAGGAAGGGCCATGCCTTCTGAAAGTGAAGGGCCTTTTCTGCTTTACATCAAGCACAGCCAAAGCAAGGCGGGAGGTGCTACATGACATGAGAATGTACTACCTGTCACCACGAGCAACACGAATGAATCCCACAAGGTGATGTTGGGTGGAAGAAGCAGACACAAAAGGGGACACGCTCACAAAGTGAGTCATTCATATTAAGTATAAAAACAGGTCTATGCTGGTAGAGAAGCCATGACAGTGGTTAAACTTAGTGGTATGTGGAAAAGAGAGGGAGGGGTGTCAGGGCCAGGAAGTGAGGCTGGCAGTGGCAATCATGACTGGATCTGGGTGGCAGTGACCCCATATGTCCTGTTTCCCACATGCATTATACTTCAATTTTTTTAATGTAGGAAGAAAAAAAGACAGGATACCAAACTTGGCCCTAGTCTACCTTGTACACATGGTCACAGCACAAAAAGAAATGAGAGGTCAAAGGAGGACAATTCCAGCTGGGCATGGTGGCACACGCTTGTAATCCCAGCACTATGAAGGTGGAGGCAGGAGGATCACAGCAAGTTTGAATCCTGCCTGGGCTACACAGTGAGTTCAAGGACAGCCCAAACTACCTAAGCGAGACCATGTCTCAAAAAACAGAAGAGGACAATCCCGAAGGGAGATTCAGAGTTTAAATCCAGCCACACACAGCCTTCCAGTGACTATATGTGACACATACTTGCTACTAAGTTTCAGAAGAATTTCATATTTTTTTGCATTATTCCTTTGCCAATGTTTTACCACAAAAGTTTGACAAGGAAACCAAAGCTTGGAGAAGCCTCGCCAAACCGCAAGCCTTCTCCCTGGCAGGACCCACAACATCCGGTGGCCAGCCAAGTACCCAACCTGGGGCACAGGTGTGCCCATCCCCAGAAAGTTGGGCTACTGCTATCAATGACCTCATTAATAATGATGCCCTCACAGACTCCTGGGAGGGCCAAGGCTGTGCAAAGAGCAGCAAGTTTATCCTGTACACCTGCCAAGACCAGGCCAGATGTTTCTGATAAAGGCAGAAGAGATGAGCTGGAGAGGACGCACAGCAGCATAACAAGAGTTCTTTGAGTGCCTGGCCTCTGAAACCCAGCCGATCGAAAGTAACAGCTGCCACCACACTTTTGCAGGCAGGAAGAAGAGGCCTTGCTCAGGGTCGCCATGCTACCTCAGGGAGATTCCAGCGCTGACGCACCACGTACTCATAAGCCTGGGGTAAGTGTGGCGCTGACCAGGGAGCACATGAGCCACTCCTCCAGGATCCTGTTGCACAGTTGTGAGTCACAGGGTTTCCTGTTCTTCCAGTTCTCACTCTCAGCTGCATCAAGTTACAGCCAGACAGAGCTCAGGCAGCAGCACTTGTCCCAGGTCCAGGAGATGGGCATTTGGGGCACCCAGCCCTGGGACCTCCTGTCCTCAGATTCTGCTCTGACTGTGGGGCAGCAGTGAAAATGAGTAGTCTGTCCCAGGTGTCCAAGATCCTGGCTCCATCCATTTGCTCAAGGATCCTGCCTGAACACCAAATTGAGTGTGCCAGGGCTGGGCACGGAGGACACCAAAGCAAAGGGCTCCGTCCAAGGCAAGAAGGAAATATGCCAACATGTAACTACAAATTGAAGATGAGGCGGACAGTTGCCAGTTTTGTACACTGTAATAAAATACGGATTTATCACTTAAGTCACACACATCACTACAATTCTTTTTTTTTTTTTTTTGTGGGTACCGGGGGGTCGACCTCAGGACCTCGCACACCAGCATGCGCCCGTGCCTCTGAGCGATATCACCGGCCCCTTTTTCGTATGTGGGTTCCGGGAGTCGAACTCGGGCCCTCGCGCTTGCCGGGCAGGCGCTTAAGCCACTGAGCCATCTCACCGGCCCACATCACTACAATTCTGAGCAGCATTTGTCTTGAAAATAAATGTTAGGAAAGTGTGCATGTATTGATTCTCATGCCTAAAATGTTCTCCTTGGGCCTAAAAAATTCCCATTCACTTTCAACATAAATATCCTCTCCCCAGCCAGTGATGCCAAAGCACTTTTGACACCTTGTTTCTCTCCTCCTCAATAGTCCCCAAGGACTACAGGCACCAACTAAATCTACTTCATATTTGGGCTGCAAGCAGCTCTCTTAAAACTCAAGATATAGTAGGTGCTCAAGAAATGTTTGTAATGGCTCCCTACAAGGGGTATGGAAATGCCAACCAGAGTTGGAAGAAAGAACTCAGTGAAGGGGAAAAGCTCGCTACTCCAGACTGACAGGTGCTGTGTCTAACCTCGTTCTTCAGGCCTGTGCCTGTGCTGTATGGGACCCTGCCATTGTTTCCTCCTCATCCACCTGCCTGCCCTGCAAAGTACACTGGATTCCCTAAAGGTCAGATGCCACCTATCCCTAGACAGCCCCATGCCAGGGACCACAGGGGCACCTGCACTCCCTGCTCCTATCTGTTGCCAAGTGACCGCCTGCTGAGCCAAATCCCCCTGGGCCTGTCCCTCTGCTCCATGACCAGACCCAGAACTCCAAGTCAGTCGCACCCACCCGCCACAGGCAAACACCCATGCATCCCTGTTCGCCCAAGACGATCTAAGTTTACTCTTGTGGTGGCAAGGCTATGAACAGTACCCCCCGTACTCATTTAACTCTCAAAAGTGGCCCAGTTTGAACAATAAATTATAGGGTTCACACAGGGACAGCCCACAAAGCAAATCCTGACCTTGTTCTTGGGGAACCCACACTTTAAAGATGAGACTTCACGCCGCACAGATGGTGTTTAAAGGAAACAGGACAGAGATCAGGAAACTGGGTTCCAGCTCTGAGGCCTATTCTGAGTGCCAGGGCTGCTCCCTGAGTACAGAGCATCAGATTTCTTCAACTGTAAATTGAAGGGTTTGGATTACATGATCCCAAAGGTCCCTTCCCAGCTGACACCTGACTCATAACCCCACGAAACCTCCAGTTGGCCCAAGCAACCTCATACAAGGGGCATGGGTTCAGGAGTCAGACTGTCTCCCGAATCCTAGCTTGCCCTTGGGCAAAGTGGTGTCCCTCTCTGTGCCTGGTGTCTTCATCTGAATGACATAAACTACCTACCCAGGAGGGCAGCTTGAGGGTGGCCTGAGCTACCGCACATGTGGAGTGTATTAGCAGAGGTCAGCTCTCGGCATTGCAGACATCTGTCATCTTGAAGACCTTTGTGGGGAAGTAACGGATGGGACACAACTTCATGTGGAAGGCTTCATGAAGGACACAGAAAAATCCAAAAAGATGCACGAAGAAGGAGGAGGAAGAAGCCCCTCAAATGGGAAAGAAGAAAAAGAGCCTCAAATGCACTTACTTAACTCTCATCAAAGCTGTCAGGTGGTTTATCTTTATTCCTTCTTTTTTTTTCTTTTTTTTTTTTTTTTAACGTGGGTACCAGGAGGCGACCTGAGGACCTCGCACTTGCTAGCAAGCTCTTGTGCCACTGAGCGATATCGCCGGCCCTGTTTTTCTTCTATGTGGGTATCAGGAGTCGAACTCAAGACCTCCCGCTTGCTGGGCAGGCGCTTATGCCACTCAGCTATCTCACCGGCCCTCTTTATTCCTTCTTCTACCAGACAACAGAAATGCCAAAAAGAAGAGGCTAGGAATAGGTATGGGGATGAAGCTCACTTGCTACAGTGGTAGACCACTTGCCTAGCATGTGCAAGGCCCTGGGTTTGATCTCCAACACTGCCAAAAATAAAAAATTGCATGTGATTTCAGTGTGGCCTAACTAGCCCATTCTGGAGCTCATCTTTAAATTTAAAAAATAAAAATAAAAAGAGGTTGGTAATGAGGCCTTTTAAGAATTCAGAAGGTCTCCAGGGGCAAGGATGCTGAACATCCAGGGCAGGCAGGAAGGATGACTTGGTGCACCCCAAGGGCTCCAGGGTCAGGTTCTCAGAGCCCAGACCCATTCCCCTGGTTGGCTCTGAGATAAGGCTTGACCCAGGTCCCTCCAGGAAAAACATGCCAAGGTTGTGACCACCTGTAAAACAAGGTGGCACTTCAGAGGAAATGAGATTGTCTATTCACAGGAACGGAGCCAAGATTCCTGACTGGGATAAGGCAAAAGTTGTTCAAGGGCTAGAGAACGCAGACCAAGAGCTCTCCACTGAGGTCCAAGGTGGCCAGGAACCCCCATACAGTGAGCCAAATACTGTGGGAGCACCTGCAGGGCATCTCTGGACATCAAGGGGAGCCAAACCACCCATGGCCTGGTCTTGTGACCCTTCCAGCCCAGGGGACCTCAAACAGTTTCCCCAGTAGGAAGCCAGAGTCTGGGGCAGATGTGAGGAAGGGAGAGCAAGAATCCAGCTGGAAAACTGCAGCAGAAGAAAACTTCGAAGCAAGCAGTCTCGGCACCTGCCCTCGGGAGCCTCTGCTCTCCTGGCTCCCTGGGGGAAGTTACTTAGGGAGTGGGAACGATGCTGAGATCATTTGGTGCAGCTGTGTGGAGTCATGAGGCTACTTCAACCCGGGGTGCACCAATGGCCAAGGCATCCCAGAGACCACCAAACAGGAAGCCACCTCCCCAGAGAAACAGAAGAGCTAGTTAGAGAAAGGAATCAAGGATGAGTCTCCTCTGCCCAGAAAAGCTGAGGTTTCAGGAGTTGAAAGGGGCACTGAAGATGCTTCTTTCTCTCCCAGATTCAGAAACTTTTTACGCTCTGCCCCTCTGCCCTCTGTCCTAATCTGACATCAGAGCACAAATAAGCCTAGACTCACACTCTCAAAGAAGCCCTCGAGCAACATGCAGGGGAATGCAGGGTGTCTTTCTGCTCCTGTCCAGGTGGATAGGACAGCAGGTACCTAAGAATGTGTATTCTTTTCTCCCGGTAGTAATACGTAATACATACAGCAACTGACTATGTCAGAAACAGTTCTTAAGAGCTTGACATATTAACTCTTTCATTTAATTCTTAAAACTCCCCTATTACGGTGTTATTCGACAATCTTTTCCTTTTACAAGAGGAAGAAACGGAGGCCTAGAGAAGTTTCATAAATGGCCCAAGCCTCTTGTATAATAAACCAGGATTCAAACCCAGGGAGCCCAACTATGTCTCACCACACAGCCTCCCCCAAGAACTGCAGGACTGTCCCTACCCCTCCGGGGAGCCCCTGGCCTCTCTCCTCTGCTCCCCAGCCATGGCAGCTCCAGAACTCACGTTTCTCCAGCTCATGTGCCTCCCTTGTCCAGAAGCCTGGCAGATGCCCAGCCTCCATGGAAACTCCAACACAGCCAGAGTGAGAGTCTCCCGAGGACAAGTGGACAGCCTTCCCTGCCGGCTTTCCAGAGCACTGGCACTGCCCACATTTTTCTGGTTGAGAACAGAAATAACAACTAGCCCCTGCCCCTGGGAACCCACCTTTCAGTGAGAGATCACAGGCAGCTGCTGACTGCTGTGGACTGGCAATCCTCACCTTCATTTAATCCATGTTTTTAAAAGGCCATTGCCCACCGTGATGTCCCATAATGTGACATGTTGTCAAGGGCCGAGGCTCTGGTCCCACCTGGAGCTACCAACTAGCTGTGTAAGTGGGAGTGACGCATTTCAAACCTGGACAGGGAAGGACTGCATTCTTCTAATGCAGGTTCTCAACCTCCATCCCATAGACATTTTGGATCATCTAGATAATTCTTTGTTGTAGTGAGGGATTATAGTTTGGATCTAAAATGTCCCCCAAAAGCCAGCTAATGGGCTTTGGGCAAGTGATTAGATCACTAACTCCATCAATGGGTTAATCCATCGCTGAGTTCATCTGATGCGCTACTAGGGAGGTGGGGCCTAGTTGAAGGGAGTGGGGCACTGGGGAAGCATGATCTTGGGGAACTATACCTTGGCCTTGTCCCTGGCCCCTTCCTCTCCGGCTCTTCTCCTCTGCTTCCTAGTTGCCATGAGGTGAGCAGCTTTCCTCCCTCACACCCTTCTAGCATGACATTCTCTTCTGCCTCACCTCAGGCCCGCAGCAATGGAACCAGCCAAAAGTGAATGAAACCACATGCCAAAATAATCTTTCTTCTTCTTCTAAGCTGTTATTTTCAGGTATTTCATCATGGGTAACCCAGTGGGCTACCTTGTGCATGTAGGATTAGTTATCATCCATCCCTAGCATCCACTTACCAGACACCAGTAAAACATACTCACCCACCAACCTTGTGACAACCAAAAAATGTCTCCAGACACTGCAGAAGTCCACTGGGGGGAAAATCCTTCCTAGATAAAAAATAATGCTCGGAAAAACAGTAAAAAGACTCAGGCTTTCTTCCTACCCTACTGCATCCTCTGTAAATCTGGGTAGAGTAGAAATTCTTACTCTTTATGATAGACTGGGATAGCCATCTCCTCACAAAATTTGCTGGGCCGAAATGTCAGTAGCACCAACGTTGAGAAAATTACCTGAGAAATAACAGCAACAGAGAGCAACAGCGCCATGCCCACCCCAGCAAGTAAGCACAGCGTGTGATCCATAGATGCTGTTATTCACTTTTAGTGAACTCAGATTCGATTTGCCATACCCCACCCCTACTGCTTTGAAGTGGCAGTGACAGTCAATACACAGTGTTAGAAAACAAACCAAATCTGCTGACTAAAACTCCACAGCGATAATGAGCAACCTCTTCTCAAGAGTTGGTCTTTTAAACAGGAAGTGTCTGAACAAAGGAAGCCCATTTTCTTGGGCACTCTAGTTTTTTGGCACATCCTATCTCCTTACTCCCACTGCCACATCTTAATTCCGTGGCTGTGTTGCTCTGATTTTCCTTGGAAAGGGGCCCCCAACTGCTCCTGAACTCCTCGGGCACTAGAAAAGGTCAACATTTTT
This sequence comes from Erethizon dorsatum, assembly GCA_028451465.1. Classification (NCBI taxonomy): domain Eukaryota; kingdom Metazoa; phylum Chordata; class Mammalia; order Rodentia; family Erethizontidae; genus Erethizon; species Erethizon dorsatum. The sequence goes on from CM051824.1 coordinate 23,979,583, forward strand.
TTGTTGTTGTTGTTTTTCTTGTTTTTTTTTTTGGTCTTTTTGAGACAGGTTTTTACTATGCAGTTCAGACTGGCCTTGAACTCACTTTGTAGCACAGGCTGGCCTCGAACTCGCAGCGATCCTTCTGCCTCAGCCTCCCAAGTGCTGGGATCATAGGCATGCGCCACCATGCCCAGCTTAAAAGTTCAACTTTGAAAAGTGATGTTTAAAAAAGATGTTGGCTTTGGCTGAGCAGCCTCAGAATTTTAATTCATGAAAGGGTAAAAAGTTCTTGGTATTCTCTGAAATAGGATTTCTGAAATATAAGAGGGTTATTTAGCAAGAGCTACAAACTTTCCTAATACCACCCATTGTCTTCTGAGCAGGGGAAAGGGTAGCATCAAGATACTAAAGTATTACAAATTGAACAAATGACACATTATACCTGTCAATGACACTTAACCTAGCCAAAACTAACCCAGTCAAAAATAATCTTATTAAGGTTTTAGCCAGGCATGGTGGTGCATGCCAGAGGCTGAGGCAGGAGGATCCTCACTTACATAGTGAGTTCAAGCCCAGCCTGAACTACACAGTGTGACCCTGTCTCAAAATAATAATCATAATCATAATAATCTTATTAAGGTTTTAATCAGATTACTCCTACTACTTGTAATAACATTCAGTAAGTGTTCAAAATGTATCAAGGTTCTGTTGAGCTTTCTAACTCCCCATCAAGCCACCATGATGTACCCTCTTTAGACTTAGTGGCCATAAACTTTCTTTCCTGCAGTCTTATCTCTCCAGACATATGAAAAGTATCTTAGTTTCTGTTTCTCACATAGCACCCAGAGGACCTTGCACCCTTAGTAAGTTCTCAAAAGACATTAAAATTCTTGTCTATCTTGACTGTTAGAGGCTGTGTTGAATCTTTCTGCTCCCAAGACAGCCCCCACTCAAGTCTCAGTTGAGGGCCACCCCTTGCTACATAATAAGGAACCTAAGCGAGTGCTATAGATTTCAGCATTGGAGTTTGATCAACGGCAAAAAAAGGATTATACACTTCATTTCACTTCTATAGTTAACTCATGATTCTATTCCTGAGACAAAAATCTTGCATCTTGCATTAATTCACCTCAGTAAAATGAACCCCCCCACCACACACACACACAGAGCACATAAGCCTTGATTGCTGGGGCAGGAACCACTCCCCCTCCCTCTTTGCCCCTCAGGATCAGCCTTCTCAGGCCAGGCTTCAAGAAGGACTAGCCCTGAGAGCTGCTTTCCCTCGAAGGGTCTACCCACGCATCCCTTGGCTCTGCTTCTTTCTCCACAACGGTCCTCTCCTTTACTCTTGTATTCATCAGTGACCAGAAGCTGTGGTGACAAAACTGATAGCCAGGATTCTCCCTGCCCTAAAGAAGCAACTGGAACTGAACACTACTGACTCCAATGTATGGTGAAATGAAACAAATGCCTTGAAAGATTCAAGTTCATGAACATGGGCACCCAAGCGAGGTAGAAAGTGAAAACTGTGAAAAAGGAAGTAGCTTTTTTGAGAGGAGGGAGTTAAATGGAATAAAAGTCAGGCTGAACATTCAGAGCCACAGAAAGGGCAAGGGTAGAATGACCTCATGTGAATAGGCATAACAGAGAAATGGTGACTCAAGTCTCCAGAGAATGAAGAGATGGAGAGAAGATGGGGCTGAATAGGGGTAGAGCCAGGTGGCCTGCAGTAGCCAACAGAGTTGTAGAAGGCTTCTGAAATAATCTAGCCTGACTCCAGAAAGAGACTAGAAAAGAAACTGCATGAGCCTCTGAAGTAATCCACATACCATGTGATGAAGATGTAGCAGTGAGAAAGGAAAGTTGGTGAAAATGAATCCAGGACTCCCAAAGGGAATAGCCAGTGGGTACTGATGCCAGGGATGAACCCAGCAGGAGACCTAGTTCACTTCCAGACTTACTGGGTGGAAATGCTGCCAGCATCCATGAGTGGCACAAGCCAGGAGCCCACTAATGTTCCCCAGAGAGGTGAGCAGGTGGGTAAGAGCACAGTGTCTTACGAAAGAGAAAAAAGAACACAGTGCTCTTACAAAAACCTTGTGGCTTTGGGCAAGTTAGCCTGTGCCTCGGTTCCTCACAGAAATATAGGGATGCACATAATATGTGCGCTTATCTCATGGAGTTGTTTCGATGTTAATGAACTAACCTATGTCAATACACAGTACAGGCTCTGTGTTTGCTCCTGAGTTCCAAAGTTTTAACTGGCAAAACTGAGCAATAACACTCTCTTCCTTACGCCACAAAACATTGGGCTTGTCCACAGGAGCCAGATGGTGCTATTTCCCTAAACCTTCAATGCCCTCAGACTATAACATATAAGATGACATCATCACAAGTGGACTTCAGAACAATCCAAACAAACCAAGGCCTTTTCGAAAGACTCTAAAACTCAGCCTTCGCCTTCTCTGTTCCTTCCAGGAGCAACACATCAGGACACTCCCAAAATATTCTATTCTCTTCTTCCTAATTGCAGCTGGAATCCAACAGCTCTGCTCACCTAAGCCTGCTTTACTCACCTAAGCTGGGAGTCTAAATCCCAGGCCTGACACCTGGTGAGTAAAAGGCCTTATTCAATTCTGCCCCCATTGGTAACTTAGAAGAAATACATCCAAGTGTCCTCAGGGAAACTTCACAGGCTGAAAGGTGGCTGGCTGCAAGTGTGGAGAAAAGATGCCTACAGGAAAGATGTTTTCACGTCATTGTACTCAACCATCACAACTCCATAAAGTGGAGAAGGCTTCAGTCATCTAAGTCTTACAAAAAGAAATGGGCAATCCAAAGAGGCCACAAGGTCCTGTAGAGCATGGGGCTTAGAAATCATTTCCAGATACCCGAGCTAATCTATTTCCACTCTGGGTCCCGAGAGATGATTCCCAGGCCGCAGGAGTAATGTAAGTAAGTAAATCTGTGAAAGAACTTAAATGTCCTGGAGCAATATTTACCCGAATGAGAAGACCTCCCTGGTATTAATGATCTTCCACTTTGTACTTCAGGACTTGCCAAGAGAGGACAGTCTTCCCCCAAGAGTTAACTCATATCTTGGGCAGAGAAACATACAGAAGTTGCCAAGATCCTGCCAGCTCAAAGACACGTTTTAAATAAACTGAATTAAAGTGCAGGGCCACATCCCCAGAAGGGTTTAGATTAACAGCGGCTTACAAACAGTAAAACTTCACTAAACCAGGAGCCTCTGCTCCCTCCTCAAATCTGAGATTCATCTTCCACCGCTGTGGAAACATCAAGGTGGTAACTCCTCATCCTCTCCAACGGCCCCAGGACCACCAGAAGGACACAGCGGGTAGACCCACAGCGCGATGTCCAGACGTCTTCCCTAAAATGTGTTCCCATTAGACATCGAAATTTCAAGTATGTAATTGAGCAACACTCAGTACTTGCCTCACAGCCCTAAAATAACTCTCCCAACCCTGCCCCCCGACCATCCCCTCCCTCAAACCCTAGCCAGGACGCCGGCCAGGACCCAATCCCTGAATCCTGGGCGTTTCAGAAACTCAGCTCCTCCTGAGTTTGAGTGCCCCGAGCCTGGCGCTGACCCACCCTCACCTCTGCACCCCGAGACAGGGAGAGTGAGAACTCAGGCTAGGCCTGAGGCTCTTTCTTCTGTAAATGACCGGTGGGCCACAATGAGAGCTCGGGTTCGGGGGGCAAAAGCCAGGTAGGAGCAGACAGGCAGATCGGGGCCTCTGGCAGAAAAAAAAGCTCGTTTTCAGAACAAAAATCTCAAAAAATCTGGGAATACGGGGTGGGGGTAAAGGAAGTGGTCCTTTCCGAGTAACTTTAAAGCGAAAATCAGTGTCCAAAGTCCGCCCCCATCTGGGGGGCAAATCTCCGGGACGCGACGCGGGGCGGACCCGAGGCAGATCTGGGGGGAGGATCGCGGGAGAATGAACGCCCCTCGCCGAGCCTCAGTTCCGGGAGCCTCAGTTCCGGGGAAGGGGCGCGCCGGCAGAATTCCTCTGCGTCCTTTCCCGCTCCTTCCCGGGTCTGCTTTTCCTCGGGTCCGCCTGCACTGGGCGGTGAGGAACCACAGGAGAAACCGCACGCTTCCTAAACGCGTCCTTAAGCGCTGGAGGCCCCCAGCTGCCCCCACGCGGCCACCGAGCCTCCTCCCCCAGCCACGATCCTCCCCACGTGCTCTCGCCGGAACTCGGGCTTCAGAAGGGGGGCTCCTCCCACGTGGGCCCAGCAGTCCTTGACTACGTGCAGACCGGCGTCCCTCCAGAAACAAGAAAAAGGGGTAGGGGGAGAGCGCGCAGGGCCACGGGGAGGGAGAGAGCACTCGCGCGCGCGCTCCGGCCTGCCAGTGCCTAGCGGACGTGGCTCCTCGTGCCTCGGAGTTTCCCAGCCACCCGACTTTTTCCCCGTCCCTAGCCCCGAATGAGGAAGAAGCAGGACCCAGGAGTTCCGGGGGACCACGCAACTTTGTCGAAAGTGAGCCAACCACCATCCCTGCACGTGCTGACTTACCTTCTGCACCTGGTTACGGTTGAGCTCCGTGAAGAGGCAGGCGATCAGATGCGAGGCAATCATTCTGTTGCGGCCAGACGGCGTGGAGTTGGGAAACCAAGGCGCAAGGGCTTGCGGGGGAGGCGAGTGGCGCGGTCCGACCGCTTTGTACCCCTGCTCGGCTGCCTGACGGGGAACGGGGGTCCCAGGCGGCGCCCAAAGCAGGCTAATAGCGATCGCGGGCCGGCTCGGGGTAGGGGGGTGGTCTCGGATCTCTAGAAACAGGTTTTTGGAGTCACAATTGCTAGAAGCTGCCAAAGTATCACTCCAGGCGACTTGTTTGGTTACGCAGGGTCCAGCCGCTAACTTCAGCCACAGGGTCACTTAGGAAGAATCACAGCCAAGCTCCACTAAGGCAGTCGGACCTCTCCGACTCACTCGCACGATGCTCCGGCGAGCGAATCTTAGCTGAGTGACACGGCGTTGCTAGTGGCCCGGGACTCCAGAGCCGGAGTTTCGTGCAACAATGTGGCTTATTGAAGGGCTGCCGGCTCGCGGGCCGCCCGCTCAATGACGTGTGCACTCCCATTGGCTGCGCAGAGAGGGTGTGTGCGCCCGCGGGCCGCCCGCCGGCGCGGCGCAGCCAATCAGCGCGCACGACCCGCGGGCGCGGCTGCTCCAACACCCCAGTCGGCTGGCTGGAGAGGCGCGCCTGGGGCGCGGGGCGGGGCCGGGCGCTCTGGATGGGACGTGTGTTCCGTGGCAAGAAGCTGGGACGCAAAGGCGCATGAGCCACTGCCGCGTCAGCCCGAGCTACGGGTGGGGGGCGCGTGATCGCGGACCCAGGAGAGGTGGGATGACTGGAAAGACAAGTCACTGGACTAGCACACGCCCTGTGCAGAGAGATACACCGTCTGGTATCTCGGGATCACGTGGGGGGCTCCATAACACGTCTGAAGCATCCTTATTCTCCCCTATTCTGGTTCAACCCGTCCACGCATCGCTGATGCGAAGTGAGCCGGCTTGGCTGCTGCTTACTCTATACCAAGATTACAAAAGTCGGCCCATCTAAACCTAACATCACTGACAGGAATGTGAGTTTCACCAAACCCATTTTACAGATACAGAAATCGAGGCACAACAAGATCACACAGCCAGCAAGTTGCAGATGAAGAAAGAAACCCACGTGCCTCTGATTTGAGACCCTATTCGCTTCCCCATTATAGTATCCTGCCTTTCGAGAAGCCAGGAAGGTAGACGGTGGGAAAGGGGCATTGTCTGCAGCTGTAAGACTGATATGTGGGTGAAACTAGGTGGATGGTATGTGTGTAACTGGATGATCTGGGCATGTGTGGGATTGGGTAGGGCGCGGTGGCTTACAGATGCTGAGAGGAGCAGGAGCCCCAGCCAGACTTAATGCCTGGCACCAGACTCCAAATATATGTATGTTGGTGGAGTGGCAATGAAATACCAACCTCAGAAAACACAAGATTGATACTAGTGCAGAAAGACAAGCCTGGGGTTGGAGAAGTCGCAGTGGAGGGAAGGTAAGGGTCTGCCATGTTCTACTGAGGATTTTCTCTCAGTGGGGTGCTGCCACAATGTGTGTAGACATTATTATTATACAAGAAATAAATGCTGTTTGTTGGAAAACAAGAATACTATATGGATAAATGGAAAAACTATCCATGATCCAGCCTCTCAGCAAAACTTGAAAGGTGGATAGCTTTGCCAAATACACATCCTTCCCCTCCCACGCCTGTCAGGATTGGGCCCAAAGTACTTTGGTCCTAATCACCACGATGACCTACGTGTTGCAAGTCTTGTGCTCTCTTCTCTTCCCCGTCCTGGCTTTATTCCATCTCTCAGCGATGGTGGGGACAGGAGACTACATCCTCCATCCAGACACGGACACATCTTCCTCGCCCACTCAGAGCCAGAGGCTTCTCTCTGCTGGGTTCCAGCCCCACGACACTCCCCTAACCCCTCAGCCCCGCGTTCTCTGCTGGCAAGTGCTGTAGAATTCCAGAGCTGCCTTCCACCCTACTCCCTGATCTGGTTACTGGCTCTCCCTGGATGATCCTTCCCAGCCTCATGACTGGTAATATCACTGATACGTGGGATTTACTCACAAAAGTAAATCTACATCAAAACTTCTCGCAGAGCTTCCGACTTATCCTCCAACTGGCATTTGTCATCTTCACTGAAGTGACTAGCATGTCACACTTAATGCAAAGTTCAAGTTGACTTTTCTTCCCAAATCTTTTGCTTTTCCAGTTGTCTCAGAAAATGGCATTTCCCTCCAACTCAAGCCATCCTTGATTCCTTGCTGCCTCTCGCCTTCACATCCCATCAGTCTGACAGTGAGCAGTCTGTACGGCCTGTTAGACAGTCTCGAGGGCTGACCACCTCTCTCCATGTCCTGATACTTCCTATCCAAGTCACCAAGGAACCCAGCGGAGTCAATGCCCCATCGTCCTGCTTCAGTTCTTTCTCACCTCCACCCTGACCCCTGTAATCTCTTTTTCACTAAGGAGCCAAAATGACTCTTTTAAAACATAAACTGTGCTGTATTCCCCTGGCTCAGAGCCACCCGATGGTTTCCAATCTTAGAATAAAATGTGAGCTCCTAATAATGACTGCAAAGACTTTAAAGTCCCTGCCTCCCTCTCTACCCCATCCCATAAGACTTGCCCCAATGCACTGCAGGGCACTCACATGTATGTGCTTTTCTCAAAAAATGCCAAACTATTTCCCTCCCGAGCATCTTTGCTTTTCCTTTTTTTTCCTATGTGGAATATTCTCCAGAGCTGTCTCCTGCTCCCCGCTCTCCCTCATTGAGATTCAGCTCAGATATCACCACCTTAGAGGAGTTTCCCAGGAGCAGTTTATCTCAGGAAGTTCCTGCTTCACTATCAGTTGGCTCTGGTTGACTTCCTGTTTATTTTCTGAAATATGCTGTATTCTTTCTCTCCTCGAAAGACCAAACTACAAGAAGTTATGGTCTGTGTCTATGTTCTCTTATATCTGCGGTGACTAGAATGATAGATGTGCAAAAGATATTTATTGCATAAGTTAATAGAAGAAATTATAGAAATACTATTGTTCACATTTTGTATAACAATGCACATAAACAGAGAGGTTGGTTTTATATGTTTTATGTATTTCTCAAATCTTTCCCACCTCTCTAACCCAGCCCATACATCCAGTGCCTCTCTCCTGATTGCAAAAACCTCATAACTGGGCTTTCCTCTTTACATATAGATACACCATCAATCCAATAAAGAAGCTTAAAGTGGGGAGTGACATGATCTGACTTGCATTTGTAAGACAATTATTGCACTCCATGTGAGGCAAGAAGAGGCAGAAACTATAAGATAAGGACCTGAGCCAAGTGGAGGGTAGGACAGGGAATTGGGCTATGAGGCAGAATTGGTGGCTTTGGCCTGGGGTAGGGGATGAAGAGGAAGACGACCTAAGCCTGCTGCCTAGAAACACTTAGGAAGATAACAGCCCAGTGCAATAAAACCCACTGTCCCTGGCAGGTGGTACCAAAATAAGTGGGGTCAATTATGATCCTCTTTCCATACACTAATGTTAATGCCTCCTCCACTCCCATGTCTGTCTCATTTCATGTGGATTAGATAATAATCACAAGTGCTTTAAGTACATGTTATCTTTTACAAAGCTACCAATAATCCTGGGAGATTGTTGGAGTGGGTGTTGTTACGTGCCCCCAATTTACACATGGGAAGCTACCCACCTAGGCGGAGATGTGCAAATTTGGCTTTTCTGACTCCACACTCCATGCCTAGAGTTTACTTATGATGCTCCCTCCCCGTCAGAGACACAAACAGATGTTGAAGAGCAATGGCACAGTCATATAATTTACACTCCACGGCTCCAAAAAAGAAATCAATCAGCAAATATTTATTAAACCCTTACAATGTTCAGGACTTTTCAGTGCTATGAGAAATACAAAAGGAAACATAAGATATGATTCCTGTCCCAATGGGATTAACTGTTTAGTCAGAAATATAAAGCTAACACAAAAAGCAAATACTACAGAATAGAAAAATCTGTCACTGAAAGCCAAATGCGCCTGTGTCTTCGTATGTGGTGGAGTTTTGGAAAAGGGAGAGACACAGCCACAGGGCAGTGTCACCCAGTGGTTGTCTGGTAGATATGAGTGCCAGCTTTCCAGCTGCAAGATGGGCTTGTGCTGGCATTAGCCCCACACGAGACTGACCTGAGCCTGGCAATTGGGCATCAGGAAACTGTGCTGGGAAGGCATCACCTTGCCAGAAGATTTCTGTCTATTAAATATTCCTCTTTTGTAAATTAAGATTTATCAAGTTTGCAGGGCCGGTGAGACGGCTCAGCGGCTTAAGCGCCTGCCTTGCAAGCGCGAAGGCCCAGGTTCGACTCCCGGAACCCACATATGAAAAAGGGGCCGGTGATATCGCTCAGAGGCACGGGTGCCTGCTGGCGCGCGAGGTCCTGAGGTCGTCCCCCCGGTACCCACAAAAAAAAAAAAAAAAAAGTTTGCAGCACATTCTGAGTGATGTGATTATGTAGAGAAATTTAGAACAGCGTGGACAAGGCCTGAATGTAAATACAACTCCTTGAATCTTATTATCTTTAATATTGGGCCCTAATGGTGTGGATAATCTCTTGTGTTTTGTAGTTCAGTTACACAATTATAATGTATAAATTTGAGGAACTGGGAAAGAAAGACATTTAAATGTTTGTTTGTTTGTTTGTCTTCCGTACTGGGATTGAATTTAGGGCCTCTAGCACGCTAGGCAGGTCCTCTACCATTGAGCTATATCTGGAGCCCTTAAAAGCATTTAAAATAGAGACATGAAAGCCACATGGATTCACAACTTATGTTATCTGTAAGAATTGCAAGCAGAACCCACCCAAGCTAGTTTAAGCAAAAAAGAGTTTGTTGCTGGGTGTAGTGGCCACGCCTATAATTCCAGCTCTCTGCTGAGGCAGGAAGATCACTGTGATTTCTGGGCCAACCTGAACTGCATAGCGAAACCCTGTCTCGAAAAGACAAAAAAAGGAGGAGGGGGAGGGAGGAGTTTGTTGAAGAATTTTAAGACCCGTGCTTATCTTCTGAAGGGCCAGAGAATGAGGCATAGAGGCTTAGACTACCAAGAGTGATCCCAAGTTACACACCACGAAACTTGCCGGTGGAAATGGTATTGCCGTAGCCTCTGGGCTAGTATCTCTGCTCACACTCCTGCTACTGGACGTAGAATACTACAGCCAAGTTGTGTCCAGCTGCCCACAGCTGCATGTCTGTCTCTTGGCATCACTGATTGAAAGAACTCTGCATAGTAGCTCCCCCTTTATGGTATTTTCTTTCAGGTTGCCATTGTGCAGCTGGTTAGCAGAGCTTGAGTCACGTGCCCATACCTTACCTGCAAGCGAAGCTGTGAAAGTGGTCCAGGAAGTCAGGAGTCATAAAGTGGAGAATTCCCAAAACACAAGAAAGACACTGGAAAGATGGGAAGTCCCCAAACTTCACAAAGATCCACACACCCAGCAACTACTGAATGTGCTATGGTACAAAGTTTAAAATGCCCAATCATGCTACCTCTTATATTTTTCTCACTTCTTTCACTGATTTTCTGTCTTTTTTCCATGAGTTTAATAGGGGCCACCAGCAACTTTTCTCCAGACTCTGGGGTCCTTTCCCAGTAATCTTTCCTCCACTTCGTTTCTGGCCTGTGCACTGTGTCTTCTGGCGCTGATAGGAATCTGTTACCGCCCTTCCTTCCAGCTGAGCCCTGTCTACCTGCCAGCCTCGCTCCTGTCATTCCTCTCTGGAATCATCTCTCAAAAGCAGAACCCTTTAAAAAATTGGCTTCCTAAAGCCCAAAACACATCAAAAGCATTGAAAATTAAGATGTCTGTACCCTGTCAGTTAAATTAGGGGAAAGTAGTTAGTAGGCAAATAAGATCAGAAAAACTGACTGGGAATGAACTGACACTGAGCTTGGTGATTAGCCCCCCGCACACACAAGGTCGTAGTCTGGTACCTGTACATCGGTACATTCAGTGTCAGGTAGATGTGGGGAAGGCCTTTAGGATACATCGCCAGAGGCCCTCTCCAAGGCCATCCCAAACTTGAGGGTGACATGTCTGACCCTCTCCTCCTGATAGGCACAGGACAATGAGAAGGACGTGGTAGCATGGAAGGCTGGCACGGGAATCCTGTAGGATCTTGCATTTTTCTGAGCTCCAGTTTTCTCATCTTTAGAGATCATGAAATGGAAAGTGCAAAGCCTATTACCTAGTAGATCCTGAATACTAGTTTTCTAAATGTATCATTCATAATACCATGTTCTATAGGAAATAAGAACTCAGGGACTAAAACAAAAAAAGCAACCCATGTGGCAAGAAGTGCACTCAGGATGTGGGAAAGACTGGTTTGTTCCAAAGGGAAGTGCAGGACTCTGGTCTCGAGAAATGAGTCCAGAAGGGATGGCAGGAGGGAGCCTGGGCAGGTAGACAGGGCTCAGTGGAAAGGAAGAGGGCAGTAGAATCCCACCCACATCTGAAGACCCAGCACATGAGCTGGATTCAGACTGGTAGGGTTTCCCCAGAGTCCTGAGAAAAGATGCTGCTTGGAGGCCTCTATTAAACTCATGGCAGAAAGACAGAGAAGCAGTGAAAGAACTGAGAAAAATGTAAGAGATTGCCTGAAAAGGACATGATTAAGTGATTGAATGTGAAGGGCAGGGAGAGCTGGAAGACTGCAAGACATTCTCAGCCTTACGTATTCCTTAGAGCAGGGCACACCAAGGCATGGGGCAGCCCTGCCTGGGGTCGGGAAAGGCACCATACCATAGAGAAATTGTAAGTGATAATAAAACCATCTGGTTTTTTATTATCACAGTTGCTGACAATTCTAAACAATTCTGAACAATTCAGTGACAAAATACTCCTTTCTAGATTCCAGCCAACTGACCCCAGGGAACCCCTCACTCCTGCTCCTTGTACACCTATTAGGTCAGGATCTCCTGGAGAGTTTCAAATAATCCTGATGCCAAATTAACAACAGATGTTAGTGACATCTTGTCTTTCATTATAATATTGAACAGAAAGACAAAAGCTGAGGAACTTAAACTGTATAAGAAACTTAGAAGACTGGAATAAGTAGGGAGACCTAATAGTCTATCACGAATTTCACTTCCTCTTTGATTAATCTGTAAATTTTTTTTAAGAGAAGAAAAAACAAAACAAATCAAAAAAAGAACAAATTTTCAAAACAACATAATATGAGGGTAACAATGGTTAATGTATTACGTATTATTATCTTTAAGTTAGTTATTCAGGATACCAGACATTAGCACTCAATTGTCCAAACATTATTGGCTCAAACCTTACTCTTCAATGAATTAAGTAAAATTGGTAGTGTATCTATCTTAACCATCTTATATATATATATACAATTTTTTTCCCTTTCCCTTCTGTAAATTTTAAACACACTATACCTAAAATAATGGACTTTAAAAAAAATGCTTATTCTAACGTTCATATGAAAAAGTAAATAAGATTACTCAGAAAATTTCAGCAAACCATGCAGGAAGCTAGTTCATTCACTTTTTAGAGGGTTTTATTTTTTAGACAGGGACTCACTATGTAGCCTAGGGTGGCCTCAAACTCATGGTGATCCTCCTGCCTGAGTCTCATAAGTGGCAGGATTACTGGCAGGCATCACCATGCCCGGCTTTCATTAACTTTTTAGTTCTTTAAGACAGTCTCCCTATGTAGTTCAGGCTGGCCTTGAACTGACTATGTAGCCCAGGCTGGCCTCAAACTCCTGGTAATCCTCCTGCCTCTACCTCCCAAGTACTGAGATTACAGCTGTGTGCCACCAGGCCCAGCTCATTCACTTTTTAAATGAAGAATGATGAAACCATTTTGGGGGAAGACTAAAAACCTAAATGCCATTAAAAAAAAAAAAAAAACATAAACTGGGTGTGGTTGCACAAGCCTATAATCCCACCATTCAGGAGGCTGAGGCAGGAGGATCACTGCAAGTTCAAGCCCAACCTGGGCTACATGGTGAGTTAAGGACATCCTGAATTGCCTAGCAAGACCCTGTCTCAAGAAAACCAAAAAAAAAAAAAAAAAAAAAAAAAAAAAAAACCCACCATAAACGGCTCCCTATTAAGCAAAGTTGAAAGACAGCGAGACAAAAATATGTATCTCATACAAAAGGCCAATTTTCCTACCATATAAAGAGCTTCTTCAAATTATTAAGAAAAAAAATCTAACCCTTGGGTGAAGGACACAGTTAAAGAGGTCACAGGAAAAGGACAAATAGCTATGTGACATATGAAAAGATGATTAATATCATCCACAATAATAAATGCAAATTTAAACTACACTGATGTGCTTTTTTTTTTACTCTTGGGGCAGGCAAAAATCAAATCATGATAACAGACCTAATCACACCAAACCACACTTCAAAGAAACACTTTTTAACATGAACAGATTTCTCTAGAAGGAAATGAAATTTATGAAGCACTGTTAAACCTCTCACGCTAGTCTTCCAAGTTCCACATGCAGTTAAATCTTTGTTCTGTCGTTTTCTTCACTGTTTGTCTTTCTTCACTGTCGTGAGGAAAGAACACATTGTTGGTGAGAGAACTTAGCCTCCATGAGACCAATCTGACCTCTTTCCAATTGCAGCTGCAATTCCATTTTTCTTACAGATTTATCCGTGCGAGCTGGAGAAAGGTCTTCACTGCAGTATCATTTGCCATAGAAAGATTAGGACCCACCTAGCCTTTGCTGTATTACTTGAGGACTGGTTCAGTGCATTAGAGCACAGCTACACAATGGGATCACTTGGCCACTATAGAAAACAAAAGCAAAGAAGCTCTGTAAGCATCAATTTGGAATGATCTGCAAGATGCAATCAAGTCAAAAAAGCAGGATGAAGAACAGTATTGTAGAAAGTTACCACTGGTGCATAAAAATATGAAAATAAATGTTACCTGTGCTTAGCGTAAACTATCCTCAAGTTAGAGGAACTGGGTGACTGGGAGATGGGAGCAGGGAGATTTTCTTGTGCAGGTTTGTACCAGGTGCAAGTGCTATCTGGTCACCAAAAAATGGTAATACATTAAGAAAAAACAAACAAACAAAAAAAAACTTACTAGTGTGAAGACAGCACAATAGAATAGAAAATTGGGAATAAAAACACCCAAATCTATCAAAAATTTAAAATTTAAAAAATATGCTAATGATGCCCAGACCACAGCGCATTCCAGTTATATCAAGAATCTTTGGAGTGGGAACCCGGGAGTCAGTATTTTTTAAAACTCCCCACGCTTTCCAGTGTGCAGCTGAGGGGAAAAACCAGGGCTCTAGCAGGACTCTGGGTGCTTTGGTTTCGGAGCTTGGAGATCAGCTGAATCTGTGTCAGTCTTAGCATCTAAATCTAACTCCTCCAGGCCCTCAACACCAGTTTGACCCCTTTGCCAGTCTCAGAAGTGTGTGTCTCTTCCTGCCCGGAGGCATCTAGTCCTTATCTTTGTAGCGGCCTCCTCCCCACGCTCTCGGTTTTCTTCTGAGAATGAACTCGCCAAAAACTCAAGAAAACTCCCTCACCCCCTGTCATTTCAGTGATGGGAAATGTATTACTTCTAATTAAGAAGGCACTTATCCCAGCAAGCAGAGCCAAGGCCCCACTGTCAGCAGCGCCAGCAAACGGGCGGTGCCTCTCTCTGCACCTCCCGCTCCCAGTGACTTCAGTTAGGATGGTTTCAGATGCAAGTAACAGAACACCCTGCCTCCAACAATAAGCATATTTGTTGTTTCAAATAAAAAGCTGGCCAGCGGTGGGCCATGTGCCAAGCCAGTGCAGCAGGGCTCTGGCCCTACTGCTCTGAGAATCTATTGGCTCTGCCTTGCTCCCCAAAATGGCTTCATGTCTGCATGGCACCCAGGTTTCATCCACAATGAGATCCAGGAGACCTTTGATGATATCTAGAGACATTCTTGGTTGTGACAGCTGGAGTGAGAAATGCCACCAGTAGGATGCTGCTAAACATTCTAAAACACATACAACAGGCCCCACAACAATGAATCACCAGCCTAAGATCTCCATAGTGGCAAGACTGAGATAACCTGGCTTAGACTAACCAAGACCCACCTCTACAGCTGAGGATAGGGTCACCTTCTCTTAGTCACTGGATGGGTCCCAAATAGTACTAGCTTTTTGGAAAGAAGAAAGGATATGGTAGGCAACCAACAGTTCCCCCTATTCATTGACTTACAAGTGCTGGGGGCTAGCACCTGCCTCTCCAGAGTAACCTGAATGGGAAATTCAGAAATCGGTGGTCTCAACCAAGTATGGTGGCGCACACCTGTAACCCCCGCACTTGGGAAGCTGAGGTAGGAGGATCGCTGCAAGTTTGAGTCCAGCCTGGGCTACATAGTGAGTTCAAGGCTGAACTACATAGCAAGACCTTGTCTCAAAAAAACAAACAAACAATCGGTTGTCTCATTGCAATAGATTAAATGGATATATAGTCTTGGAACCCAGTGAAGCTAACATTCTTTATATAATATTTATATTTCTGAAGAAATAAAAGGCTGGCACACAACATGGCTACAGGACACTTACTCATTAGTCAATCCAAGGATATTACAAAATTGTTTCCCCTAAATCAGAGAGGAAAGTATAGCACCACTATTGGTAGAGCTTGAGCCGCCAGGGAAAATGTGGTATTAGCTGCTCCCATTTGAAACACTGGTTAGTACTCCAAGGAGACATGGGAGTTCAGGGAGTCAAGATTAAAGTATCAGCTAAAACATCCAGAAGAACAATACATCTCTGTTTTGTTTTGTTTTGTTTTGTTTTGTTTTGTTTTGTTTTGTTTTTCTGATACTATTCTTTATCCAATATCTCTTTGGAAGTAGGAAAAAAAAAACAGTAATTAGAGGACAAGTTTCTAGGGCAAAGATCGGGGTGGGCATGCCATCCTAGGAATTATATAAAGTTGTGTATATTTCTGATTGCTCAGCCTTTAGAAAAATCTCGAGAATTTACTCATGCTTACAGTACAGGTGTGCACCGGGCATGGTGGGGCATGCCTGTAATCCCAGCACTCAGAAGGTTGAGGCAGGAGGATCATTGCGAATTCAAAGCCAGCCTGGGCTACATAGCAAGATCCTGTCTCAAAAGACAAAATTAAGAAAACAAAACATACAACACAGGTGTGGATGCAGCCACTCCCCAGTGAATACCAGCTGATTTGTCAGCCAATGTTTAGAGTTTTTATCTAAAATTTAGAATTAGAGGGCCGGTGAGATGGCTCAGCGGCATAAGCGCCTGCCTTGCAAGCGCGAGGGCCCGAGTTCGACTCCCGGATCCCACATACGAAAAAGGGGCCGGTGATATCGCTCAGCGGCACGGGTGCCTGTTGGCGCGCGAGGTCCTGAGGTCGACCCCCCGGTACCCACCAAAAAAAAAAAATAAATAAAAAAAAATAAAATAAAATAAAATTTAGAATTAGAAATTTAGAAGGTCAGTTACCTTCTACATTAGTCAGCTCTTTGTTGCTGTGACAAGATACCTGAGAAAATCAACTTAAAGGAGGAAAAGTTTACTTCGGTTCATGGTTTCAGAAATTTCAGTCCATGGTCAACTGACTCCATTGCTTTAGGCCTGTGTAGGTGGCAGAAACATCACGTCAGAGGAAAGTTGCTCACCTCGTGGCAGCCAGGAAGCAGAGAGGGAAAGAGCCAGAAAGGAGGGGATCAGAGACAAGATATAGCCCCCCAACTTCACACCCCCGTGGCCTATTCCCTTCAACTAGCCCCTACATCCTAAGAGCTCTTTCCCCTATGAACTCATCAATGGATTATCTGTTAATGAGGTTTGTGCTCTTATGATCCAATCACTTCCCCAAAACCCATTAGCTGGACTTGTGGGAGCATTTTAGTTCCAAACATAACACCCCATGGCTCACATCCGTATAACCCAGCAATGGCAAATCTTTTAGAGACTGAGTAAACAAACTACAACCTAATACCCACTTATTTATCACAAATTGCCAACACTGCAATTAAACATGAATACTGAGGTTTTACTTTAGAAAAAACAACTGTTATCCAGTGCTCAGCTGTTGGGCCCACTTGGCTTATATACCAACATAGAGGGCTTTGCGTGACCACTGTGGCATGTGCACTATAGGTTTGCTACCGCTGTTATATGCTGTCATCACTACCTATGATAATCTCTGCCCGTTTCCCAAAAAATAAGACATAGCTGGAAAATAATCAGCCTTGAAAACTAGAGATCAAAAGTGCCAGCCCCAAACAGCCCATCCTTGCCTTTCCTGCCATTGCTATTCTCTTGCTCAGTGGCTACTCTGTAAGGCAGGTAAGGCAAGAATAGGCTGATTGGGGTTGGCTTTTTTTTTTGTCTTTTTAAGATAGGGTTTCACTATGCAGTTCATTCTGGCCTTTAACTCACTTTGTGTTTTGTTTTGTTTTTTTCTTGAACTCACATTATAGCACAGGCTGGCCTCAAACTTGCAGTGATCTTCCTGCCTCAGCCTCCCAATTGCTGGGATTACAGACACGTGTTACCATGCCTGGCAGCATTTTTTTTAATTAATTAAGTTTGTTTGTACATTTTAGGTATACACAATGATCACATTTATCATAGGGAATTTGTACTGGTACATGCTATATCTTGATTCTTTTTTTTTTCCCCCTTTCCTCTCCCCTCCCTTCAACCCCTCTTCCCCACCCTATTTACAAAAGCTTTGTTTCCATTTTTTCCTTCTAGTTTTTTTTTCTTTTCCCTTCCTTCTTTTCCCCTTTCCCCCTCCATAGTTCCCCTTCCCATTTGAACATTTTCTTCCTATTTCACAATATCTATTATACCTTTTGGTCCTTATTTACACTTCTAGTTTCTCACACCAGAAAAACAATCTGGTATTTACACACATGTGTGTCCAATTTATTTTACTGAAGAGTGTGGTGTCAAGGTGTATCCATTTACCTAGAAATGTATACTTCTTTATAACTGAGTAGTACTCCTTGTATAAAAAAGCCCCACATCTTCTTTATCCATTTATCGGTTGATGGGCATTTGGGCTGTTTCTAAGACTTAGCTATTACGAACCGTGCTCCTATAAACATGAGTATGCATATATCGCTGTGGTATGATGCTTTTAATTCTTTCAGGAGGCTACCCAGAAGGGGAAGAGCTGGGTTGAATGGAACCTCCAGTCCTAGTTTTTTGAGGAATCTCCACACGGATTTCCACAGTGGTTATATCAGTCTACACTCCCAACATACATTGCTGTGGTATGATGCTTTTAATTCTTTCAGGAAGCTACCCAGAAGGGGAATAGCTGGGTTGAATGGAACCTCTAGTCCTAGTTTTGTGAGGAATCTCCACACTGATTTCCACAGTGTTTATATCAGTCTACACTCCCAACAATAGTGGAGAAGGGTTCCTTTTTCCCCAAAGACCCACCAGCATTTTCTTGAGGGGCTGGCATTTTTGATCTCTAGTTTTCAAGGCTGATTATTTTGTGGCTAGGTCTTATTTTCAGGGCAATACAGTAGTTCTATTCACCAAGTATGTCTACTTGTCCCCCTAAGTTCCCAGTAGGATTGCATAACCATGTCCCTTTAAGGTTGGATATGACCATGTGACTTACTTGAGCCAATGAAAATTTCAGCAGTTACCACACACACAAATTGAGCTTTGACTGTCCCAAAAAGAGAAAGAGCCTCTACTAGCCTGAAGATGACATACAGCAGGATCCCTATCAACCTGTAATGGACAAATAGTTTCAGTAAAGCACCTCTTAGTTTTAAACTACTGAATTACTGAATTGTAGGGTCATTTGTTATTGCAGTATAACCTATCTTATCCTTACTGATACAATATTAAAAACGTCATTGCTGAGTGTGATGCACATGTCTGTAATCCCAGCACATGGGAGGCTGAGGCAGGAGGATACCCTCGAGTTCATGACCAGCTTGGCTACATAGTAAGTTCAAGACCAGCCTGAACTGCACAGCAAGACCCTGTCCCAAATTAATTAATTAATTAATTAATTAATTAAAAGAAACGGGGCTGGTGAGATGGCTACGCGGCATAAGCGCCTGCCTGGCAAGCACAAGGTCCTGAGTTCGACTCCCGGTACCCACATAAGAAAAAAAAAAAAAGAACGTTCTCTCCTCCAATCACCTGCTTTTTCCTACATCGCCTCCCGGTATTGCCCCAAGTTTGTTCTCCTCCATCTAATTTCCTATTTCTCATTCCACATTTCCAACATCTGAAGTCTTACATTTTGACTTTTAATTTTTTTTACTTTTAATTTTTGAAGCACACATATTTTAAGTGCATTACACACTCTCATTGCTCAGGATAAGATCCTTTTAGTATTTGTAATTTACTTCTTTTCACACTTCGGTCCTGATATTTGTACACTTTTTCCTTCCCAGCACTTGTCATAGGCCACCATTCAACTATGTAGAACAGGTCCTTAAACATACATGCAATCAAACTCACAAAATGGGTTTCGTACGCTTGTGTTTTTAAATTACATAAGTGATGTGCAATTAAAAAAACCTAAGAGGCCTTCCTGTGAGGTCTTGTTGTGTGGTTTCTCCTGATGAGGTGGCTGAGATCCACATATAAATATATACACAATAACCCTTATTATTTGAAAGGGCCTCTGAATCTGTTTCTTGTAACCAAAATAACCCAAAGAACACACTACCTCATATGGTCTTTGTGAAACTTAAATGAAAGCAAGATGCGTGGTATCGAGACATCCCCAGCCCAGGGCTAAAGTGTCAGAACCTGTTTTGGAGTAGCTGGCCCTGGGATGAATAAAGAATTATGTGGGCCAAAGGTAGGGACTCAGTCTCTACATGGTGTAGGTAGCTTTGCTAGATTCCAACTCTGCCCCTAACACTAGCCTAAAAAACTGTTGTGACCCCACTGAAATAATAGTAAAAGTCAAAGAGTTTAACACATGAAGCCAGACATGATTAGACCAGACCAGCAGACAGAAGAAAAGACTCAGAAACGGCCCCAGGGACATGTAAAAGTTAAGCATATGATAAAGTTTTGGGTTTTCGAATCAGTGGAGAAAATATGTATTAACCAATAAGTTATGGAACATCAAAGTGACCATGTGGGAAGAAAAATGAACTTGGATTCTTACCTTACTGCTCATAACAAAATAAATTCCAGAAGGAACAAAGATTATATATTTAAAAATTGAGGGCCAGTGATATGGCTCAGCGGCATAAGCGCCTACCTGGCAAGCACGAGGTCCTGAGTTCAACTCCTGGTACCCACATAAAGGAAAAAAAGGGCCGGTGATATCTCTCAGTGGCACAAGTGCTGCTGGCAAGCGCGAGGTCCTGAGTTTGACTCCCAGTATTCACATTAAAAAAAAAATTTGAATCAGGAAAAAATGAGAGAACTTTTTATAATAATCTCCAATTAAAGTCTTCCTAAGCACTTTACACAAACCCAAATGCCTTAAAACAAAGGTGAATTTAGCTACATTAAATTTTTTTAATTCTTCAAGACATGAACAAATTTTCTTAACACATAAATAACTTGTACACATCACTAAGAAAAAGATTTTTTTTTTTTGTCTTTTTGAGACGGGATTTCGCTATGCAGTTCAGGCTGGCCTTAAACTCACTTTGTAGCCCAGGCTGGCCTCGAACTAGAGGCAATCCTCCTGCCTTAGACTCCTGAGCACTGGGTTTACAGGCATGCACCACAACGCCTGGTGAAAAAGACCATCTTCACATTTGAAAAAATGGACAAAAATATGAAGAGTTTAGGGCCGAAGATATAGCTCAGTGGCACAGCGCCTGCCTGGCAAGCACAAGGTCCTGAGTTTGATTCCTGGTACAAAAAAAAATATATGAAGAGTTCATAGAGGGCCAGGGATATAGCTCAGCAGCACAGCGCCTGCTTGGCAAGCATGAGTTTGATTCCCAGTGCCAAAAAAAAAAAAAAAAGAGTTCATAGAAAAAGAAACATAAATTCTCTAAACATGCAAACAAATATATGGTTGAGACCAAATAAAATGCAAATTAAAATTACAATGACAATGCATTTTTCAGTTCACAGATAAGAATTTTGTAGACAATATCAATGAAGATCTCTCTCTTTTTTATTTTATTTAACTTTTTTGTCTTTTTGAGACAGGGTTTCACTATGCAGTTCAGGCTGGCCTTAAACACACTTTGTAACCCAGGCTGGCCTTGAACTCACAGCAATTCTCCTCCCTCAGCCTCCCAAGTACTGGGATTACAGGTGTGCACCACCACGCTCAGCTCTTTTTGTTTGTCGGTTTGTTTTTTGAGACAGCATCTTGTTCTGTAGTTCAGGCTGGCCTTGAGCTCACTATGTAGCCCAGGCTGGCCTCAAACTCACAGCAATCCTCCTGCCTCAGCCTCCCAAGTGCTGGGCTTACAGGCATGGACCACCACGCCCAGCTCTTTTTGTTTGTCTGTTTGTTTTTTGAGATAGCATCTTGTTCTGTAGTTCAGGCTGGTCTTGAAATCACTATGTAACCCAGGCTGGTTTTGACTTCATGGCAATTCCTGCCTCAGCCTCCTGAGTTCTGTGATTACAAGTGTGTACCACCATGCCTGGCAAGATATCACTCTTGTAAATCACTCTACAGGGCAATTTCTACCAAGTTAAAACACGCCTTGTTGTCTAAGAATTTACTCACACATATACTTGAATGTGTATGAAATTACATATTCCATTTTCTCAGTGTAAATTATGATTCATCCAAATACTATGCACCTATAAAAAGTTAGTAAGTTTTCGGATTATTAATACAAAACATATTGCTCATAGGACAGAACAAGATGCAAAATGGAAAGGAGAAGGACAGTGAAGCTGTCTGCCTGTGTGTTTGCACTTGAAGTCTAGAAGGAGACACAAACTTACTGAGGAGAAGTGTGGGCATGGGAGGGAGACCGGACACTGCATGTTTACCTTTTGTAGCCACTGGATTTTATGGTATGTGCATCATGATGTGATATAACCAAATTTGGAATTGATATATATATACACAGGTAAAATGCTACCAGTGGTTTTTTTCAGCAGTAACTGCAGTGTCCACTGACTTATGGCTTTAATTTCTGTATACTGTGTGTATAACCCCCCCCCAAAAAAGGGGAAGTTTAAAAAGGAAATAGAAAGAGGCCACAGAGAAAGGGAACTGTCTCTACTCAGAAGAATGCTTTTTTAAGCACTTAGTGATGAAGAAATACCTGTTTCCTCAAACCACAGGGGCATAAGAAATGGCTCCCCCTCGTTCTTGAGAAAGAACTGCACAGATCGTCAGAGAGTGGGCGTTAGGCCGCAGAGGTGGCAGGGCCAGAGGCAGGAGCCTATGCTGGGCAGCCGGTCAAGCAAGCAGTGGGGCCTCTCCAGCCCAGAGTTGAGCACAGGGGCTGGTTGGTTCAGCAGTCATGCCCCATGCCAAGGGCTAGAATGTTCCAAACCCTTCTGGAACACAGGGGCCAAAAAGAAAGGGCAGCTTTCTGGGTGTGAGGAAGCAAGAAAGATAGATAGGTAGAGAGGTGATAGATAGATAGATAGATGATAGATACATGATAGATAGATGATAGATAAGATAGAACCCAGAAGCTTGAAGGGGCAAAGAAAACCAGATCATGGAAGGGGAGCTTACTCAAAGAAAAAGGCAGAAAATACTCATTTGTCTTTGTTTTGTATTCTGGTGATCACATCAAAAGAAAGTCCTACGCAGATTAAGTTCACATTCCAAGCAATTATGGTGTGTTAATGTTTATCCCCACATTATTTATCTATCTATTTATTTATTTTTGAGACAGGGTCTTGCTATGTAGTACAAGCTGACCTTGAATTTACTATGTAGCCCAGGCTGGCCTTGGAACTCCCAGCGAGCCTCCTGCCTCAGGGTCCCTGGATTACAGGCGTGCTTGGATTACAGGCATGCACCACCTCACCCGGCTATCCCAACTTTAACAACAACAACAAAAACCCTTGATCAGCACACACACAGTTCTAAGGAGGAGACTTAGAGGAGACTCTTAGAGAAGCACCAGCATATCACACATAAGCCTAGAGAGCTGTCGGTATTTGTGTCCCGCTACTGCTTGATTCATCCCTACCCAGCTCTGTAAGACCCTATCTCCCTTGCACTGGAGGTATTCACTCATTCACTCAGCAAGAATATACTGAGTACCTATAATGCTGTTATGGCTTGTATCTAGATGTCCCCCCACAAAGCCTCATGCGGTCATAGGTAGGGCTTTTCAGAAATGGTTGGATCTAGGGTGTGTGATGCTGGGATCAAGGATGTTATGCTGGTATTGATTCATGATGGGATGCTAGGATTAAAGGGTAAGATATAAAAGACAGAAAGAGGGCTGCTGTCACTTGCTGCTTGCTGCTTTTGCTGTTTCCTGCCTTCCATACCATGAGCTGTTTCTCCTCTTTGGTGCCCCCCTGCCATGCCACCCTGCCTTAGAGCCAGCCAATTATGGACTGAAACCTCTACAAACTGTGAGCTGAAATAAACTTTTCCTCCTTTAACTTTGGGTGTTGGGTATTTTGTCTCAGCAAGGAGAAAAGTAATTAACACACCCCCAAATCCTCATGTGCTCATAGGTGGGGCTTTTCAGAGTGGGCTAGATCTAAGGTGTGAAATACTGGGTTTAAGGGTGTGTGGTACTAAATTAGTCCACTGAATGGTTTAGAATAGTTCTGGGTGTAGCTGAATGGATTTATTAAAGACAGATTTGGTACTGAGAGTGGGATTGTTGCCGTGACATTACCTGGCCATGTGGTTCAGGAGTATTTGGAACTGGATTAGGGGAAGAATTTGGAAAGGTATGGATATGCCCTCTGAAGAAGCAGTCCTGACATGCTGTAAACTGAACTTGATGAGAGATTCTGGTCAGAGCTCAGAGACCAGAATGCTAAGAGAAATGAATCTGATAAAGACCAGGCTCAGGAGGTTTCAGTTAGGAAAAAGGACTACACTGGCTATTAGACTCCAGACCATGTGTGTTATGCTTTGACAGAGAATTTGTCTGGATTTTGCTTTTGTCCAGAGACTTTGCCTGAAACTGAGATTAAGGGCAGCAGAATAATTAATCTGGCAGAAGAAAATTAAAGGCAGTCTAATGTTGAGGAAGTGGCATGACTACTATTTGGGGCTTTTAGCCAGCTGTACCTTCAGAATCAAGAGCAAACAGCCCAGCAGAATGATTTAAAACATTTTGAGGTTGGCCAGAAAGGAAATTCCAGTAAAGTTGGAATGGAGGAATGGAGGAGAACTTGTTGGAATGGAGAACTTGATTGGCGAAGAGATTAGAAATAAAATGCCAAGTATTTTAGAAAAGAACAATAGAAAAGATAGCCTGAGAACTAGCAGGACTCCACCCATTGCAGCCTCAAAATTGCAAAGGTAAAAGACTGCTCTGAGAAGAGAGCACCAAAGGACCAGGTTCCAGGATGACAGCAGCCCAGGGAAGTTGTTCCTCTGGATTTGGTTTATAGAGCTCAGCAATCTAGATACTCAACCCCTACAGTCAAGAGAGAAGGAAGCCTGGGCTACTGCTCCAGCTGGTGGCAGACCTTGGCGTCATCCACATACTGCTGGTTTTGGGTGCATGCAGAATGCAAGAGTTGTGGGGTCAGGAAGACTTCCACCCAGATTTCAGAAGAAGGCCTGGGAAGCCAAGCAGTGTGCCACTGAGAGGGTAGTGTGTGAAGCTGTGAGTGTGAAGCCAAAGGTGTAATAGAGACCCCAAAAGTTTGGAGAAGCCAGGAATGTGGATTATCTGAGGAAAACTCCAAGGAGTGAGCAGAGCTGGCACAAGAGAGAAGCCATGGGAGCTATAGCTACTGACAGTGGTGTAGGAGTGGAACCACCCAAGCCCTTTGGAGTTTACATCTTGCCACAGATTATCCTGGATCCTGGACATGAAACTATGGGACTTAGCATTTGCCCTGCTGGATTTTGGAATTGCCTTGATCTCATTCCTTTCTATTCCCCTATTTGTACCTTTTGGAATGGGAATGTTTATCTTGTGTCATTGTATGTTGGAAGTTTTTAACTTTCTTTTCATTTGTACAGGGGCTCACAGCTAAGAACTTGCCTTAAATCTCAGAGAAGACTTGGGACTCAGACTTTTCAGCAATGCTGAAACTGTTAGGACTTTGGCAACTCTTAGAGATGTACTAAATACCTTTTGCGTAAAGGGATGTGTATGAGTCTTTTGGGAGCCAGGGAGGAATGTTGTGGCTTCTATCTAGTGTTCTTCTAAAGCCTCATGCACTCATAGGTGGCACTTGTTTTGTTTTGTTGTTTGTTTGGTAGGTTTTTTGTTGTTTGTTTTGGTTTTACTGAGACAGGGTCTTACTATGTAGTGCAGGCTGGCCTTGAACTCACTTATGTGGCCCAGGCTGGCCTCGAACTCATGGTGATCCTCCTGCCTCAACTTCCTGAGTGCTGGGATAACAGGTGTGTGTCACCACACCCAGCAGATGGGGCTTTTTGGAGCTGGCTGGATCTAGGATAGTAGTGCTGACTTTATGGCATATGTGCCACTGAGGGCTTTTTGTATCACTGAAAATTCTGAAAGGTTTGCTATTATTGATCTAGGGTGTGTGATACTAAATTAGTCCACTGATTGGGTTAGCATAGTTCTGGGTGTGGATAATGGAAAACCCCACCATGGATGTGGGTGGCACCACCCAAAAGGCTTGCAGTCTGGATGGAATAAAAGGGAAGGGGAGGCTGGCTTCACTGCTGCTGATTTGCTGCTCACTGCCTTGTTGCCTTCCCTGCCATGGACTGTTTCTCCTCTGCAATGCCCCTCACCAGGCTACCCTGCCTTAGAGCCAGCCAACTATGGACTGAAAGCTCTACAAACTATGAGCTAAAATAAATCTTTCCTCCTTTAACTTGTGGGAGTCAGGTATTTTGTCCCAGCAATGAGAAAAGTAACTAAGACAAATCCTAAGTACTGTACCAAGCCCAGATATATGTCAAGTATGATCCTTACCTTGATGGAGCTTATAGTCTAGGGAGCAGACAGGCATTTAATGAGTAAAAACTCACATAAATACGTAAGCATATACTACAAATTATGAAACATTTGCTAAGGGGGAAAATGTGGCAGATGCCAGCCAGGCAGCATGCAGGCCAAAATGCCTTCCAGGAAAGGGAACAGCAGGATCAAAGTCAAGAAAGCAGGAAACATCTTGGCAAGAACAAGCCACCATAAGAAGTAGAGAGTGGGTGCAGCACAGAGGAAGGGAGCATGGAGATTCCTGGAGAACTTGAAAGGCTATGAAGGGAAGGTGAGATATTTTATTCTAAGTTCAGTGGGAAGACTTCAAAGACTACTAACTGAGCGAGAGGCACGGCTCCGCGCATGCGCGTGTGTGTCTGTCACTCTGGCTGTTGTCATGGAGTGGAGGAGAGGTAGTCAACCAGTGAGGAAGTCACCGAGTCAACCAGAAAAAAGGTGACGGAGACTTGGCCAAGTGTGATGGCCGTAGAGAGGGGGAAGAGTGGACGGAATCAAGATTAGATCCAGAGTTCCATTTTGGACAAGCTAAATTGAAATGCTTGTGATAATCCAAGTGTAGACGACAAGTAGACGGCCATTGATATGAGTTTCAGTTTATATGAGAAATGTGGCTAGGGTCAAGGCACATATGGAGATAAACTGACACCACTTACTGGCGGATTGGATGTGAGCAGTGAAGAAAGACTCCAGATTTACGGCTTAAGCAAATGGGTAGAACCATTTATTGAGACAGGGGAATATAAGAGTGGATTTCAAGATTAGATCCAGAGTTGCAACCTGGACAAGCTAAATTGAAATGCTTGTGATAATCCAAGTACAGACAACAAGTAGACAGCCATTTATATGAGTTTCTGTTCATATTAGAAATGTGGCTAGAACTGTGGAAGTCAGTGTGGAGATTCCTTAGAAAACTAGGGTTGGAGGTTCCATTTGACCCAGCTATTCCCCTTCTGGGCATCTTCCCAGAAGAATTAAAAACATCGTACCACAGCGATATATGTGCACCCATGTTTATAGCAGCACAATTTGTAATAGCCAGATCTTGGAAACAACCCAAATGCCCATCAACTGAGGAATGGATAAGAAAGATGTGGTATTTTTATACAATGGAGTACTATTCAGCCATAAAGAAGGATAAACTGGAGACTTTTATAGGTAAATGGATGCAACTCGAGAAAATACTCATAAGTGAAATAAACCAGAAGCACATGTGTAAGCATCGTATTATCTCTCTAGTATGAGAAACTGAAAGAGTAAATAAGATCCAAAATGTACAATAGACACGGTGAATCAAAAAGAAACTGGTCAAAAGGAAAGAGAGACTGGAATAGGGAAAAGAAAGAAGGGAAAGGGAAAAAAATTGTATATATATATATATATAAGATGGTTAAGATAGATACACTACCATTTTTACTTAGTTCATTGAAGAGTAAGGTTTGTGCCAATAATGTTTGGACAATTGAATGCTAATGTCTGGTGTCCTGAATAACTAACTTAAAGATAGTAATACGTAATGTATTAACCATTGTTACCCTCCTATTATGTTTGTTTGAAAATTTGTTCTTCTTTTGATTTGTTTTGTTTTTTCTTCTCTTTAAAATAAAAAAAATAATAAAAAATAAAAAAAAAAAAAAAAGAAATGTGGCTAGAGATAAAATTTGGGAGTTGTCAGCCTAAGACTGTATTTAGAGCCACAGGAAAGGATGAACTCCCTGACTAAGGGAGCCCAGACAAAGAAGCTATTGCTTCTAAGGGGTATGAAACGTCACGGTCTCTCATACATTGTGGACTACAACATACGCTAGTTCTCGGAAGCAGCTGGAAGCAAGTCTTCACCTCCGTTTTTGGACAGTGAAGCTAACTTTCTCTCCTTCCAGCAGATATTTGAGCACCTTGGTAATTGTGCAGTGCTAGGCATGATGTTTTTGTCTCCCAGAGTCTCATGTCTCCCACATGTGGGATTTATTCTCTACTTCTTTACCTCTAATATTAGATCTGTTCACACATTGATTTAAAAGCTTTTTTATTGTTTTAGGGCATAATGATATTACTATATAAGATTTCAAGAATGAGTTAGGAACAAAAATGAGGATACAAGGAAATGTAAGGGCATGCAAGATCTGGTTATTCTTAATTCTTCAATTTGTCTGAGTTCCAGTGTATTCCCAATTTGGATGACCAGCGGGCCTCAAGAAGAACTGAGACACCAGTAGCTTTGTTTCCTAAGGCTATGCCAACATCTCTTTGTACATCTGACATTTATACACCTCAGTAGAGAGTTTTTTGTGTTTGTCTGTCCCACCCAATATGGGTCCCCCGTACTGAGCTGTTTTTCTCCAAGTCACCTCACAATGGATTGAGATCTATGATATGCAATGCAATTATTGAAATGGATATAAAGTTAGTTTCACTCAACATACATGGCTGGGCCACTGCTATACGATGCAACCTCCACCCACTGCTTCTAGCCTTGGGAGGGGCCAAGTAAGGTACATCCTTCGTTAGAGCTCTGGCTTGAAGGAACTACAGTTCTTAATTCTATCAGCAGGGCTGTGGTAACTCATCCTCCTCTGAAAGGCCAGAGTGTGAAACTTCAATCTGGTGAGATCAGAAAACAACAAGACTGGTGTCCTAAAAGAATCTCAGGATGTGTAAGTTTACTGTCACCAACTGCCTCATAAAATCTTTCATTGAGGTGTATTGGCTGTTCTGTTTTGCAACTCCTTTCTGCAAAGTCCTATTGCATTTTATTTTTCTCAAACTTGATAAAATCTTTTAGGGTAGTTTCTCAACATTCCTCATACATCTCTTAACTATGAGCTCAGCATTTGATCTAAGTAAATAGAGTTGATCCAGTTCTGCAACACTTCAAGTTGTAAGGCATACGAGAGCTTCGATGAAAGAAGAATCAAAGTAGCATGAAAACTGGTCAGTGAAGGATTGCTGAACTAGCCATGTGCAGACAAGTAGAACTTCCCTCTAGAGTAGAACTTCAGATCCTAGTGGTCAGGTCTTTAAAATACTTTGAAGAATGGCAATCTGATAGAATATTTAACCTATTAGATCTTCTGGAAAAGTCACAAAAGTATTATAGGTCCCACAAAAGAAAAAGATAAGGACTCATGTCTTGTCACGTGAGGAGACAATTCTTCACAGGTCTCTGGCATTTTGGCATATCCTGGAGTCAGAGCACCACCCACTTTTATCCCAGACCAGCCTTCCGGGGATGGCTATATGGCAAACAGCCTTGGAAGTCAGAGACACTGTCTACCTCTGGAGCAGGTTTGTTCATGGCTTGGTATAATAAAGATAGAGTTTTTCCTCAACACAAAATCTAGGAATGTATATTGTCTATTATAAATGTCAAGTTCTCTAAGCGTGGGGTTCCTCTCTCATAATGTAAGCCACTACATGTATAATTACCTGTTTCTTTTATATCGCTCTGTGGAAATTGGGATTTAAGGAACCAATTCAAAAATGGTGGCACTCTGCCTACTATTACTCAGAGTAATAGCCATCCTTTGTCTCTGACCAACAATGTTAGTTTATCTGTGTTTTGTTTTGTTTTGCTTTGTTTTGTTTCATTGGGGTTTGTTTTTTTTTTTTTTTTTTTTTTTTTTTTGTTTGTTTGTTTGTTTGAGGCAGGGTCTCACTTTGTAGTACAAGCTGGCCTTAAACTCACTATGTAGCCCAGGCTGGCCTCTAACTCGAGGTGATCCTCCTGCCTCAGCCTCCAGAGTGCTGGGATTACAGGCGTGTGCCACCACACCTGGCTTCTGGCCACAATTCTTGACAGTCACAGTCCTCTATTTTAGCATAGGTTCAAGAAGATTGTTAGCATTATCAAGAATTGTGTTGGAAATTTTAAACAAAACCTTCCTGACAACCCAGATGGGAGAATTCCTTTACTTCTTCAGATTGTTAGACTCTATGCTATAACTTGGATCTGGAACATCCCCCAGAGGCCTATGTTTTACAATCTGGTGCCCAGCCCAGGGCACTGTTGGGAGAGGTAGGCCCTTTCAGAGGTAAGATATTGTGGGAGGGAATTAGGTCATTGAGGATGAGCCCTTGAAGGAGACATTGGGATCCAGGCCAGCCCCTTCCTAGGGTCTCTTCACTTCTCATCCCAGCAGCTTTTCTCTGCAGCACACTACTGCCTTAATGGACTCCCTGCTGCAGACCCAAAAGCAATGGGGCTAACTGATTATGAGCTGAAACCTCTGAAACTATGAGCCAAAATAAACCATTTCCCTCATCAAATTGAGTATCTCAGGTGCTTTGTTAGTGAGAGAAAGCTGTATGAACAAATCCAGATCTTCCAGAAGTATTTCCAAAAAGTCCCAGAACTGTACAAGGTTTAGAGGACAGGCAATAACAACCATCTGTAACAGTGTCCACACACAACAGGCCAGGTGTTGGCAAGGTCTCCTCCCTAATTGGAGCCAAGAACTTACTTTGGGTACCAGAAATCGAACTCAGGTCCTCATGCTTGCCAGGCAGGCACTGTGCCACTGAGCTACATCCCTGGCCCGGCCATCGGAATTTATACTTTCCTTGAACCCTCATCACCACCAGCAAAGTCTTCCAAACTGGGCAAACGTGATGACTGCTAGTATCTGTTTGGTGTATTGGACTTCTGCTGAGATTATTTGGACAAACAAAGAAGGGAGGAAATCAAAGGTTTAAAAGATTTTTTTGAGCAGGGCAGAGTGGCACAGGCCTGTAATCCCAGCACTCAGGAGGCTGAGACAGGAGGATCACCCTGAGCTCAGGGCCAGCCTGGGCTACATAGCGACTTCAAACGCAGCTGAACTATATAGCAAGAACTTGTCTCAAAAAACAAACCAAAAAAAAATTTTTTTGACAAACTAGTCTGAAAGATAATCTTCAATCCCTTTGCTTATCGTTCCAAGCCTTCCATAATATTACCCAAGCCCTGGTCCTCCTCCCACTCTCAGGAGCCCTACCCTTCAGCCACCTTCCTGCGTCCATATCACCATCCTACACACCTAAAACCCTTACCACACTCCTGCTTTGATCAAGCCTCGCCACCCACAGGACTGACTAAATTGTTATTCATCACTTTCCCTGTTCCACCCTGCCCTAGCTCCTTCCTGACACAAACTCTCCCCTCCAGCAAGTTTGGTCTCTCTGCAGTGTAGTGGAAACTGGGCTCCAGTGAGCCTTTTTTGAACCTTTGTTCAAAGGTTCAAAGGCTGCGCCGTTTCTTTCTGGTGTGCATCCCCTCCACCCCAGTTTTCCTCCAATTTCCACCCTGCATGTGTATAACTACAATGGACAAAGCCTGTGGGAGAACACTCAGTGATGTGTGTGTCCCCAACATATTTGTAATTCCTTGAGGCAGAAGCACCTCGCTGCGCTCTCTCTCCCCACACTCACACACATATTCATTCGGTACCGGGCAGTGGCAGGTCCCTGATAAATGCGGGTTACCTCAAGGACCTCAAGAGGCTTTCCTCTTGTTTCTCTACTTTTCCACTTGAGAAAAAGACATTTCTCATGCACCATTGCTATCTCTGATTCTTGACTCATGCTACTTTTCACCCTCCTCTTCACCCTGGAGTGGCCTGTGCTTCTTCCTTCACTACCTGTCCAACTCCAACTTAGACTTCAGAATGCAGGTCAGTGGTCACCTTCTTGTTCAATCCATGGTTCATGCTGCCCTGGACAATTTAGCAATGAGGAGTGCAATTTAGCACTCTGCATCTTAGGGTGCAGAGGAATCATGGGGGCCATGGAGGTAAGCCCTAGATGATAGGCGCAGCCAGCTACATCATTTGCGAGTCCTGGGGCAAATGCAAATGTAGGAGTCCTTGGTCAAATGTATTACACTACGAGGGTTTCTTTCTTTTTCTCAGCTTATGGTGTTATTTGCTATTTAGTGCCAACCTAAGTACAGAATAGTTAAAATTTTAAATTGTCATGAATTTTACTTTAATCTTTATATTATGCAATACTTGTTTTAAATGTGGTACACATTTAACTCATATTGGAAACCACCAGAATTACACATTTTGTACTTCATACCTTGCACATGCATGTGTTTTCATGCCAGAATAGTGGAAATGCCACACAAGTCAAATTCAAGTCTTTTTATTTCACTTCTAGATATGTGCACCAACACTCTCTGCTCTTGCCTTGCTGCCTAGTAAAGGTCTGCAAAGAAAGGGAACTGTGAGTTGTGCAAGGTTTCCTTTCCTTCCATGTCTTCCTCTTCAGCATAAGGCGGGGGGTTGGTACAGTAAAAAAAGATCAGATAGGTTCCTTGGTTGTTTTTGTTTCTCAAAATCCATTATTTCTACATCGAAGAAATTTCTACTTGCCATGAAAAACGGCTTCTATGGCTGTCAAAGTCCCCACTTATTCAGTTGTAGACATACGATGTTTACCTTGTACTAAAGTGCTCTTCGTTAGCCACACTAAATTCCCACACACCATGAGTGCCCCGAGCTCTGTGCTCATGGGGCATTACGAGTGCTGTCAGTGGATGGAGCAGCTAGGCCTGGCAGACACACATGTGGCTCATTTTTCTGCTGTTCGTGTGCATGCAGCAAATATCCTGCTTCACTTAACTAAACCCAAGGTCAAAGTTGAAATCATCAAGAATTGCAAGAGGACAACAGCAAAGTGTTAAATCAGCCCCAGGGCCCATTCAAGCATGCTCATGTGTGACTGTGCAGATCACACGCTTATAAGTTGGCTCCATCTGGAAAGCCAAAGAGGTCACTGAGGAGAGAAGGTGATATGGTCAGGGGTCCCATGCATGGTCTCACCTCCCACCACTTCCCTCAGATGAGTTCTTGGCCAACTGCTCCTAAAGCCAGGAGCTCAGTGTCCCCCTTCGCATCCTATAACAGCTGCTACCCACTGCATGAGTGTCATCTGGATCATTCCTTCTTTGCCTTCCAGCCCCAGCCAGGACCCAAGTACATGAGTAGGGAGGGTCAGAGGTGGGCCTGGGCTACAGAGGTCCCGGTGGTGGTGTGTATGACAAGTGGCCTCTCACCTACTCCAGTTCCAAGCAGGTCCTCACACAGAGATTGCAATCTCTTGTGGGTCACCTGTCAGACATAAGTTGGGGGAAGGGCCTATGGGGAGATTGATTTCCCAGGACACCCCCCCACTTCTAGACAGGACTCACCTTTCATTTTGCACCAGACCCCACAAGTTAGTGTAGCCTGGCCTGATGTTCCCTCTCGCTAGGATGCCTTTCCTCTCTTCTTTCCCCGTTTAATAGAAAATAATAATAATAATAATAATAATGACTATCATTTATTGGGCTCTTTATAGCATTTTAGGCTCTAAAGAATGCAAGGACTTTTATAATTCTAGGTAGATTTTGGGAGCAGAGGAAGTTCAGGAGAAACAGAGATGGTTCCAGGTGAGGGGTTTGAAGGTGGTGGATCAAAGGTGGTGGATCTGGCCCTGAGGGTTTCCCAGTGATTTAATGCACCCAAGACATCTTTGTTCTGTGGGAAAAGCAGGGTGGGAGGCTCTGTCCTTGAATAATGGGAACAAACAGAGGAGAGCAAGCAGCAAAGAACACATTGTAACACCCTAGCGCTAGCTGGCCCAGTGCCTCCTAAGCACCTCTTTTGGGTTACTTTAAGATTTTTTTAACTTGAAGGAGAAGCAGCTGGATTTGAGCAAGCCTCATGAATCCTGTCCCTTCCTGAGCTTATTTGCCTATAAATAACTACTCTTTTGGAGGCAAGTCTCCATCTGACTGCCGTTGTGACTGAGAAAAGGGCTTCTCCAGAACCTAGAGAACCAACCTAGGGGAACTGACACAAGAGGATGGACTAATAGATCATCAGGTGGCTGTCATTCTGCTGGCTCCTGGGGAAAGGGGAAGTGTCCCAACTTGTAAAAACTTTAAACTGGTGACTTTCAGGCTTCAACATACATCAGAATCACCTGGTGTTCTTACTAAAACACAGAGCTGGGCCCTATCTAGAGTTTTGATGCAAAATGTCTGAGTAAGACTGGGAACTTGCATTTTTAACAAACTCCCAGCAAGCCAATGCTGTTGCTGTTCTGGGTGTCACATTTTGCTTTACTGTGAGCTAGAAGCAAAGCAGCCTTAAGAGAAACTACTCCCCAAACACCACCTCTTTTATGTGTATCATGAAGCTCTTGCTCTATCTCCTACCACTTCCCTATACACCCCACCTTCCAACCACGTATCTCTACTGGTTCCCCAAACTTTCCCCACCAGATTCCATTGCCCATCGACTGCCTGTGTTCAGTCTATTCACCGCTCAGGTCACTTTATATTTGAGAATCAATGTCACCTGCCCCTGCCTTGCACACCTGCCGGAGCTTCCCTGATATGCCCTGGATGGACTGCGAGGATTAAAAAAATTGGAGGGAGGGCCAGTGAGGTGGCTCAGTGGTGTAAGCACCTGCCTCGCAAGCACGAGGTCCTGAGTTCAACTCCCGGTACCCACATAAAAAAAAATTGGAGGGATATATAAAATAGATGTTGTTGAAGCTGGGTGCTGGATTCAAAGGTCATTCATTGTTGATTCTTGTCACTATTAAGTATGCTTTTAGATTTCCGTAATAAAAAGTTCAAAAAGAAAAAAGCCAGAATAGAATAAATCCTGCAGACCAGCAAGGACCCTTTGGAGTTCTCCACACATTCTGTTTTTAGAGAATTAAAAGGGAATTCTTTAAACGCTCCACATCCAGACATATAGTTGCCTTTTATCTCATCCTGTAGCCCCACTCGATGTTTCCTCCTCCCTCTTCCTCCCTCACTTCCTTCCCCCTTCTTCCCTCCCGTTTCCCTTTTCCCTTTTCTCTTTCTTCCTTTCTCTCCCTCCCTCTCTCCCTCCCTTCCTTCCTTCTTTCTTTTTTGGTGGTAAAATAAATACAAAATATGCTCTCTCATTTTTTTTTTCTTTCAGCAAAATACACATTACACAGGGTCTGGGGACAGCTCAGTAGTAGGGTGCTGGTCCAGCACATGCTAGACCCTGGGTTCAATCTCAGCACCACAGAAAACAGCAAAAAGACATGAACTATAACTTTCCAACCATTTCTGAGTAAACAATTCAGGGGCATACAATGTTGCACCATTGTCACTAGTGGCTCTTCAGTGTTAAATGTCAGCGTGCAGAAGAATTCCTAACCAGGGTGGAATGTGCATATCCTAAACCAGTGATGTCGAACCTTTTAGAGCTTTCAGTGATACAAACAGCCTGCTGCAGCATGCGCGCCATAGGTTCGCCACCACTGCCCTAAACTTTGAACATCATGGGCAAATTCAGAACCTTAAAGGGAATTTGGACAACACTTAAAGTACTGACACCACCACCAGCACCACCACCACTTATGAGATTTCACTCCTCCTCCAAGCATCTAGCTCAGACCACAAGGATTTGAGCTTATCCCTACGTTAGGAGAACGTCCTGAAGTAGATCCTCTTTATTCATTTTCCCTACTGGGCCCTGACTTCCTGGACCTTATAGTCCACTCCTCACTTTCAGCAAGTCCAGACCTCAGCCCACATTGCTCTGGCAGTGCCAGCCCATCCACCCATGCAGGGAAAGTCCAGGCTCTACAGCACCTGCTTTTATCTTACTTGGCATCTGTTTGGCTTTGAAGCTAGGTGAGATTTAAGCAAAGCACAGGTCATGGTCATACCTTGCAAACCTATCAGCCCATCAGAGCCATTGGGGTGGGGCTCTAAATAACTACTGGCTCCTGGACCCACCACCCAATCAACTGAGGCCCAGGATAGAACACAAAGGCAAATTAGAGCCAAATTTACTCTTACTTGCTCTTCTAGATCTGGAACAGCTTCCTTCTCCTGCCCTTGGACATCAGAACTCCAGGTTCTCTAAACTTTGGACTCTCAGACTTGCAGCAGTATCCCCAGATTCTCAGACTGAGAATTACACACTCAGCTTCTCCGGTTCTGAGGCCTTCACACTTAGAATGAGTGGTGCTACTAGCTTCCCTGGTCTCTAGCCTTCAGAGGGGCCACCATAGGACTTCTCAGCCTCCATAATCACATGAGCCAATTTCCTTAATAAATCCCCTCTCATCTCTCATCTATCTATCTATCACCTATCTATCCATCTTCCTACTTACCAACATGCAACAGCAAGCAGAAACACCGAAATGACAACCAGGATTTAGAGGCAGATTTATTTACGTCAATGAGCACTAATCAGGATCATTCCCAGAATATCAGGTTCCAATCTCTGGTGGTCTAGGGTTTTTATGTGATGCACAAGCAGGAGGTACAAAGGAGGTATAAAGGTGAAACAGAACAGCCTGGCAGTTCTTTGGATTAGCTAGCAGGGTGAGATCATCGATTACAAGGGTAGATTAATGATCATCAGTTCATGAAGCTTGGTACAATGGTACAATCAGGCATCCTGTGTGTTCGGTTATGCTCTTGTGGTTACAGGGGTCAAGAAACTAATTACAAAGCCATGAAGCAGTTATAGAGCCAGGTAGTTTCAAAAGAACAAAGTTTTAAAAAGAACAATTTCTCTTGTACTGTTTTTCCCTTTCATTTCCCCCTCTTGTCATTACTAAGAAAAATGTTTTTCAATGCTGTGGCTATTTTTTTTTTATCTAAAGCTGATCAAACTTGAGAATTACTGGGCCTTGTCCATTCCAGACTTTGGGCTGAATTACCTCCCAGGTACCAGTTTTTACCAGGCAAATTTCCATGGTTAAATTAAACAGAGCCAGAATCCAGACCCCGACATTAAATGTCAGCACATTAGTAACAACAAACATTTTCTAATGATAACTGATAGCCCTAGGCTTTTTAGATGAGGAAGACAGTTTAAAATAACAAGTCTGACTAATAAAACTGTATAAAGAGTAAGTAAAAGAGCCTTACTGTTGTCTTTTATCGCTCTGGGGCAACTGTTCACAGAGTTTAAGGCAAAAAAAACACAGCTAGCAGGGAACAGGGAAGCAAGGACTGGGGTAAGCAGAATCCAGGTCAATTAACAAAAACCAAACCTAGCAGAAGGACAGGGAAGCAAGGACTGGGTAAGCAGCCTGAAAAAACAAACATCAAGGTGGATAGATATGGAGCGATCCTGTGAACAACAGCCTCAGGCTTCAGCCGTGTGTGGACTGCTCAGTGTGTGCTGTCTCTTCAGAGTGAGCCTTGGAGGAGGTGTCCTGGTAAATTTTCAGCAGATCTAATCCTGGATTTCTGAAACTCATAGAGGTGGTTAATATGTACCTGGGTTATATGTGTGTTTAGGAATGTCTACAGATATAGCTGGTGTTTGAACTGGTTACGGGCTGTATGTAGTTTTCATTTAATCTAGTTTTTGAGTTACCTCTGCTACAAATGTAGGCCCATCATCACTGCCAATGATCAAGGGTAGGCCATATCTAGGGATGATTTTTTACAGCAGGACCCTACAAACTTTTATTCTTTTCAGTATGGGTAGGGAATGGGAAGTCAGGGCTGGTGACACAGACACTGGAGCCTGAGCTGGCTGCAGGGTTATAGGTGCCAGTACAG
The DNA here is from genome assembly GCA_028451465.1 of Erethizon dorsatum. Classification (NCBI taxonomy): domain Eukaryota; kingdom Metazoa; phylum Chordata; class Mammalia; order Rodentia; family Erethizontidae; genus Erethizon; species Erethizon dorsatum. The sequence continues at coordinate 24,016,763 of CM051824.1, forward strand.
TGGCTTGAGCTTGCAGAACATATGGTGGGGGCAGGTCTGGTTCTGCATCATGGGTGGCAGGCTTCAAAACAGCAGCAGGAAGCAGTAGCAGCAGAGCTTTGGCCAACATAACTTTGTCCAAGGTAACCACAGCATATCTAGCCTGTTAGACTCCATTCCTAACAAGCTACTTCCATCTGTAAACAGGGTGTACTCAGCATCCATCAGGGATTTTTTTTTTTTTTTTTTTTTTTTTTTTTTTTTTTTTTTTTTTTAAGTCTGATCAGCTCAAGACAGTGCCAAGCAGTTGTGGTCTCTTGGGCCCAGCTCTGTGGGCAGATACATGGCAGGATTGAATGGTTTTATCTCCGCAAGGGTCAGGCGGGGATTTTTGCATAAGAGTCCCTGGTACTGGGTGAGGCCCAGCACAGCATGTGGCACCTGGACAGTTTGGTCTTGGCATAAGGTGAGATCGTCAGCTTTTTTGATCAGAAAGACAGTGGCCAAGTATTTGCACAGGTAGGCCACTGGATACTCCCAGGGGCTGACAGTCTGAGTAAGCATCATTATTTTTGGGAACTCAAGGATCCAGAGTCTATAGAAGTGAGCAGCTCTAGGAAATTCATGGAGTTTCTTTTCTTTTTATAACCAGTTTCTGCCAGATATTGCAGCAGAGCTTTTTTGTCTTTCCAGCAGGCAACTTGGAAGTGTCATTAATCAGAAGTGCTGTTTTTATTTTTTTTATTTTTATTTTTTTTTGTGGGTACCAGGGGGACGACCTCAGGACCTCGCGCGCCAACAGGCACCCGTGCCACTGAGCGATATCACCGGCCCCTTTTTCGTATGTGGGTTCCGGGAGTCAAACTCGGGCCCTCGCGCTTGCAAGGCAGGCGCTTACGCCGCTGAGCCATCTCACCGGCCCAGAAGTGCTGTTTTTAAAAAGGGAACAAGTTTTTGAACCTCTGGGAGGTTGAGTCCAGGTCATTTGTGAAGAGGGAGTGGCTGACAGGAGCCAACTGAAGGCAGAAGAAGGCATTTTTTAGGTCCAGACAGGTGTACCAGCAGTCTATGGGTGGCAGAAGACTGAGGCAACATATGGAGGGCAATTGTGGTGGCACTGGCAGCTCGGAGATCTTGAACTGGCTTTACAGGCAGGAGAGGTGTATTTTAGCAGTTTGACAGTCTATACTTGTTTGCGTGGGGAACTGTGATGGAGCTGGAAGTGCAGAGAAGCCTCAGAGAAAGGGCACTGGTGGCTTGGCCAAATCTGTTGTTAGCGCCTCCCCAAAAGTAGTGGGACAGTTCTTAATCCTTTGTGGCAATTGATCTTGCCCAAGGTGATTAATAGCCTATCAGGCTGATGTGTGGCTGGATGCCTGTTTGTGCTTTCCACAACATCTGATAGCAACGGGGGTCGTGGTGAGGTGGCATGGTTGATGTCCAGGCCTGTAGGCGAGTCTTTAGTCTACACCTCTGGGAGGAGAGTTTTCAGAACTTCAGGATTGCAGTTTTCTGTCTCAGGCTGATGCAGGCATCATCTTCCTCTCAGGGAACAGTCAAAGTTGAATGTGCAGGGTTAAATAAGAGGGAGGCTGACTGGCTTGGTGCGAAGGAGACGGCCTCCTAGACTGTAAATTTGTACCTGGTAGAAGGGGCAAGAGGCAAGATTCCCAGTTGCCCTGGTGATGGTAACTTTCTGACAGAGGGAACTTTTGAAGGCAGAGAGTTCTGTTCCATTGTCTACCAGGAAAGTCACAGTTTTGCCCCCAACTTTTGCAATGACCGTGGGCTCTTGGGGGCCCAATTTGATAGAGCGCAATCTGTCCTATCTATTCAGGCCTCACAGGGTGCAACTCATTTGTCAGGGCTGACAGTCAAATTTTTCCTCAGTCAAAATGTGGAACTCAGAAGGAATTGTTGATAATCATCTTGGGTGGGCGTTAAATGACACCATTTGACCAGGATAGGCATGTAAGCAGAAGGTTCTGGAGGGAGGGACTCTGTGGCCGAATACAGGCAGTGGCTAGCTGGAACCAGTTCAATTGGGTGGAAGTAGAAAAGTTGGGAGTGGGGAGTGAAGCTACAGGTATTAGCAGCAACTGCAGCAGCCAATTAAGGTGCCAAGGCAGAATTTTCAGGAAGAATGGGCCTCTTTTCCCTTTTTTTTTCTTTGAAATGTATGGAGTGGTTTGGTTTTATTTTTAACTCCATAAAAGCCCCTTTTCCAGCAGTCAGGGACTGAGGGCTTTAACTAATTAGTTCCCATTTTATCTCCCTACAGTGTATGCTGTGTACAATGGTGCAACAGGCAAAGGGTGGGTGCCCCTCAGAGAGAGAGATGATTCAGATGCCTGCCTGGCCATACCCCTCTCGGAGACTTAGGCACGATTTAGCTAAGGAGGGTGCGAGGCCTCCGTTATGTCATGTATTGATCGCCATGGAACCGCAGGTGAGGGCCCAATCAGCCACCACAACCAGTGCTTCCCAGTCTTGGTGCATAGACCAAGCAACCTATTGCTTATGCTGTCCATTCCACTCACTCACACATTCATTCAACAGGCACTCAGAGGTTAAACATTCCAACCCCCTTCCCTTGCGGGTGGCCTTAACTAACAAGGGTTGATCAAGCTCTTCTGCTCAAACTGAGCAGGACTGACAGACTAACTGGGGTGCCCCCAGGGGTCTTACCAGAATCAGACAGGCAACAGACAGACAGATTGTGTCCTCCTCCCTTTGGGGTCTGATGTGAGCCACTCAAGCGGGGAGCCAGAAATCCTCCTCCAGACGTCCGAGGGGACTCCAGAAATCTCAAGGGTGCACCTTCCTGTCAGGACCTGAGGAGGTTATTGCTCGGTCCACGAGGGCCATGACCAGTGACCAAAGAGGTTAGCATGGGCAGTCTTCCCAGATCATGCACCAGATGCAATGGCAAGCAGAAATACCAAAATGACAACTAGGATTTGGAGGTAGATTTATTTATGTCGACGGGCGCTGATTGGGATCAGTCCCAGAATATCAGGCTCCGATCTCCGGTGGTCTAAGGCTTTTATATCATTCACAAGCAGAAGGTACAAAGGAGGTACAAAGGCAAGACAGAATAGCCTGGCAGTTCTTCTGATTAGCTAGCAGGGTGAAATCATCGGTTACAAGGGTAGATTAATGATCATCAGTTCATGAAGCTTGGTACGATGGTACAATCAGGCATCCTGTATGTTCAGTTATGCTCTTGTGGTTACAGGGGTCAAGAAACTAACTGCAAAGCCATGAAGCAGTTATAGAGCCAGGTAGTTTCAAAAGAACAAAGTTTTAAAAAGGACAATTTCGCTCTCTCTCTCTCTGTCTTTCTCTTCCTCCCTCCCTCCCTCCCCTCCCTCTCTCCTTCCCTCCTTCCCTCCTTCTCTCCCTCCATTCACACATGGAAAGAAGGCCATATGAGAGCAGGATGAGAAAGCAGCCATCTACAAGCCAGGAAGAGTGCCCTTACAAAAAAAAGAACAATTTCTCTTGTACTGTTTTTCCCTTTCAAACCTACCCACCCAGCTACCTATGTATCGTTATGGTTCTGTCTCTCTGGAGAACCTGACTAATGCAATAACTAACATTTGCTGTTTATTTTGTTCTAGCTCTGAGGCCATTTGCACTCTCATCACGTTGTAGGAATGATCTGGTTTCAGCTCTCATCAGTTGCATCTCAGCCTAGAAAACAATAATGGTCAAAGGAGCTGAACAGTACACACATATTCAGAACCTGCAACTTGGAGAGCCTTCCAAAGTCAAGTTCCATAGGAACAACCTGACAGATTAGAGAATAGTCTCAAGCAAGTTAATTCTGTTGTCTTTCAGCCCTAATTTCATACTCTTTATTTTCTTTACTTTAAATTCATTGCCATAAAACCATTTTCAGATGCATAGCTGAATGCTCTTCTGCTATGGAGAATTGAAAAAAACTTATAAGGGTCAGCTGGCTTGTTTATACTGCTCAACAGGTGTTAATAGCTTTTACCAGGAGAAGTTTATAGGACCAACCCCAACTCCTAACTGTCAGAAAGGATTTCCCAAGACCAGCCACTCTAGAGCAGCATCAGTTATGGCTCTGATTCTGCAACATTTAGCCATATTCAAGAATGTTATTCAATAGCTTCTGTCATTCAGTTACACAGTAGTTCTCAACCTGGGGCACTTCTGTCCCGTAGCAGGCATTTGGCAACATCTGCACTTTGACAAACTTGGTGGGCAGAGGATGCTGCTGGCCTCTCTGTGTTGAGGTCAGGGAAGCTACTGACATCCTCTGATGTACAGGGCAGCCCACCACAGTGCAGAATCATGACTTGCCATGAGTGTACTAACTGTGAATAGCCTAAACTGTGAATAGTGTTAAGTCTGAGAATCTCTGAGTTATCTGCAAATACATTTCAAAATGAGTATATTTTGGAAGGTTCAATAGGAAGTCACATTGCTTCATTTATATACTCCCTGGGTTCTTTGTCAATTAATATTTATAGCATTATATACATTGGGCAATTGATCACAACTCTTTGAAGTTTTCTGGACCAAATACATTAGTCATGCTTTTGAGTGAAGAATGTCAAGGTTTCCACCAGCTACATGTGGAGCTTGTATTGCTATACATCTAATACAAGAGTGGTTGCCAGAGAGAATCCTTGGCCCTTCTTGATCTCAAGTATGTGGCCTGGACAGTAGCTTTAATTTTTATAGAGGAATGTCCTCCCTTCACTTAGCTTGGCTCACAGAATCACCCTTAATCAGCATCATTATCCACACTCAAGTTCTTTTAGAGAGCATTACATGGCAGGGACAGCTGGGAACCCACATGCTTTTGAGCTCCCTTCTTTAGGAAAGCATCAGTGCCAGAAACTGGCAGATGTGCCAGGTAATGTATTTCTCAGCACGCCCCCTACCTACCCCTTTACATCTAAATGTGACCCAGGTGTGTGTGTTTATCACTTCTGGGCTGATAAGGTTGAGAAACAGGTTCACTGTCACCTCGACTACGTATCCAGCCTCAAGATGGACAGAGCCCAGATCATCCTTCAGAAGACAGCTACCTCCCCCATCAGGAACACCTATTTGGATTTTACAGAAGCAGAAATACACTCATGGCAAGTCATGGAAGTTTTGGATTTTGTCTCTTTTGGTGGCAGCTGTTACCCAAACTAACTTCAAACCCCTTTGCTAGGGTCTGAATGCTTGTGCTTCCCTCACCCCAAAAAACATATGTTGAAATCCAAACCCCCTTGCCAGGAGTGGTGGCACACACCTATAATCCCAGCACTCAGGAGGCTGAGGCAGGAGGATCACCAAAAGTTTGAGGCCAGCCTGGACTACATAGTGAGTTCAAGGCCAGCCTGAACACCCTGTCTCAAAAAAACCAAAACAAGAAAGAAAAGAAAAGAAATCCTAACCCCCAGGGGGATGATATTAGGAAGTGAGCCTTTGGGAAGTGATTAGGTCGGTCATGAGAGCTGTAATCATTCAGTTATTTAGTAGTTCTCACTCTGGAGAAATTTTGTCCTCCAGGGGACATTTAGCAACATCTGAAGACAGTTTTGGTTAGGAAGCTTCACAATGGGATTAGTGATCTTCCATAAAAGGCCCAAGGGAGCTGGTTTGCCCCTTTGGCCACATGAGGGTGCAGGAAGAGGCCACAGTACATGAACTAGAGAACAAGCCCTTACCACACACCAAATGTGCATTGACCTCAGACTGCCCAGTCGGCAGAACTGTGAGCAAAACCTTTCTGTTGTTTATACACTACCCATTTATAGTATTTTTCTTCCACTAACCCAAGGCGTCTGTGAAACCCTCACCTCCCACTTTCTTAATTGGTTATAAAAATTCCTCCAGGGCCGGTGAGACGGCTCAGCGGCTTAAGCGCCTGCCTTGCAAGCGTGAAGGCCCGAGTTCGACTCCCGGAACCCACATACGAAAAAGGGGCCGGTGATATCGCTCAGCGGCACGGGTGCCTGTTGGCGCGTGAGGTCCTGAGGTCATCCCCCCGGTACCCACAAAAAAAAAAAAAAAAAAAAAAAAAAATTCCTCCAACCAGGCATGTTGGTGCATGCCTGTAATCCCAGCACTTGGGAGGCTGAGGCAGGAGGATTGCTGCAAGTTGGAGGCCAACCTGGGCTACAAAATGAGTTCAAGGCCTGCCTGAACTGCATAGCAAAACCCTGTCTTAAAAAGAAAAAAAAAGGGCCAGGGATATAGCTCAGCAGCACAAGCACCTGGCTGGTAAGTACAAGGTCCTAAGTTTGATTCCTGGGACCAAAAAAAAAAAAGTTTAAAAGGCCGGGGATATAGCTCAGCGGCACAGCACCTGCCTGGCAAGCAGAAGATCCTAAGTTCAATTCCCAGTACCAAAAAGAAAAATAAAAACTAAAGTAAAAAAATTTTTAAATTAAAATAAAATTCTTCTTTATGGGGGATAACCTGAAGCAGAGATAGCGAACAATGGTCTATGGCCCAAAACGCAGCCTGCTGCCTGGTTATGCATATCTATAGTCTACAGCTAAGGTTGGATTTTTACACTTTTAAGTGGTTGAGAAAAACTCAAATGAATAATTCATATTTTGTGACACATGGACATTATAAGAAATTCAAATGTGTCACTTAATAAAGTTTTATTGGAAGGAGAAGGGGACAAAAAAAGAATTAAGATATGTTATGTGCATTTACCAACTCTCCGTGCTGAAGATAATCATTTTATACACAAAACACATACTGTGCTAATAAAAAAATAAAGTTTTATTGGAATCCAGATACATTCATTGGTTTATGGACTCTCTATGGCTGCTATTAAGCTACAACAGCATTGAGTAGTTGTAGCTGAGATCTAATTGCTTACAAATCCTAAAAAATTTAGGGTCTTGTCCTTTACATGTAAAGATTGTCAACCCTAGCTTGAAGGATATGCAAACCATCCATTCCTAGGGAGATAACATTTGTAATTTGTCTCTTGTCTTCAGTCCAGAAAAGCCCAGAGCACACGCCAGGTCTATTTTGTTTTAACCCCTCAGAGCATGAGCTTCCTTGAATGGCTCCAAGGTACTTTATTAAAGGTCTATTTTTTAGGACCCCTGTGAGATATTTCCCTTAGATCTCAGGACCAGGAAAATATGTGGCACTCCCACTGTGACAATATTTACCACAAAATATTTACTTGGCTGTAAATTTGCCCTGAATCAAATCCATGGTCCCATCCGCAATGGAACAGACACTTAGACGAGTTTCTTGAACATTAATGCCCCTTTGTAATTAGTTCATTGTCTTACACATTATTCTCTCCATCATTTCCTTTAAAAATTCCACTCAAGTGTCAGGTTTGGTAACACACACCTGTAATCCCAGCACTCGGGAGGCAGAGGCAGGAGGACCACCATGAGTTTGAGGCCAGCTGGGGCTACATAGTGAGTCCAAGGATAGCCTGAACTACATAGTGAGACCCTATCTCAAAAAAAAAAAAAAAAAAAAAAAAAAAATTCCACTCAAGCCAGGCATGGCAGCACACATAGTCCAAGCTATTCAGGAGGCTGAGGCAGGAGAATTGCTTGAGCCTACATGCTCAAGACCAGCCTGGGCAACATAGCAAGTTCCCACCTCAAGATAAATTAATTAATTAATTTCATTTAATTACACTCTATTACTGCTATAGTTTGAATCTTAACTGTCCCTCAAAGGCCCATGTGTTAAAAGCATGGTCCCCAGGGTGGCACTATTTGGGAGATAGTGACACCTTAAGAAGTGCAGCCTCGTGGGAGGTCTCCCAGTCCTCAGAAGCAAGCCCTCAAAGAGAATTGTGGGACCCCAGCCTTTTCCTCTTCCTCTTCCTCTCTTTCATTTCCTGGTTAAGAGCTCTGTTTTGCCCCCCCTGCTGTGATACGCTATCCTGACTCAAGCCTAAAAGCCATGGAGCCAACCAGTCATGGACTAAAATCTCTGAACCATGAACCAAAATAAGCCTTTCTCTCATGAGTTGATTATTTCAGGTCTTTGTTACAGTAACATAAGGCTAAAAAAAATCACAGATGTTTCTCCAAGCCACCTCAAAAATTCTTTTTTATATGCGGTAAAATACAAATTAATAAATATGTAAACAAATCAAAGCAGTTATATTACATCCTTAAAATATAAACCGGATGCACATTTGTAAACATGGTATTGTCTCCCTAGTATGAAAATGCAATTTCACTGTGACTATTCCATTCCTTAGTCTTCTATTTTCACCTAGCTTTTTCATGGCTTAATCTTATACTGAGTAATGTTTCTCTCCCAAAGGTATTTGTACATTGTCTAATGCTTGAGTTTGTTAATACAGGAGAATGTTTACTTGTTGTCTTTAAAAAAAAATTAATTAAAATAAATGTGCTATCATCAACTCGGACGTGTTGGGAACTCTCCCCAAATCCCCTTGCGTGTAGGGTCCTGAGTCTCACAGATGATGGTGAGTGAGATGCGGAGCAGAAGCAGCAGCCACCAGGCTCTAAATGTCATCGTACATTAAGGAGGTTAGAGGCACCTGGGAAGGTACAGGTGGCTTCCCCACTCTGTGACCTGCTCTCCTTCCAGCTGGCTTTCCCAGTTTTCAACCCTGCTGACCAGGAGTGAGCCCGAGCCCCACCAGCGAACATTTTGCTTCATATCCACAGAGGCTGCTCTGAGTCCTAGGCCAGACCAGACTTCTACACCAGCCCTGCTGGGGAGGAAGCCCAGCTGCAGGATGTGCGTGGCCTCCAGATTTCCATCCAAGTTTCAGCTCATTTGCTAGCTACAGGGCCCATTAGTGACACTTCTTTGATCTTTCTCCCCTCTCCAGACTCGAGATTTCTCAAGATTTCCCACATTGTGTAAAGTCTGATTCCTCTAGTAAAGTCCTGATGCCACAGTACTCATAGTGGTACAACTTCCCTGACTGAACCCAGGCTGACTCTAGTAGTGTAATATAATTATTATAGCAGGATTAATGGTGAAGGGCGCTTCTCTATCCTAATCCCCAACTTTCTGTTATTGGCCCCATGTCTGCCTTTTCCACTAAGTGAAAATGTCCTCATTTCTAGATTTCAACATACAGAAAAAGCATTTCTAATTATGCAAGGTTTTAGTGTTAGGTAAATTTTTCAAGTCTAGAGCCAACCGGAACACCCAGGCTATGTTAGAGGCAGGGAGGGTCATCATCACTGATACACCTCCCTCCGCTCTGCCCAACACACATGGTGTGGTCATCTCCCAAGCTTCTCTCTAGAAAACAGAAGGTAGGAATTTGTCTTTTCTTTTCTTTTCTTTTCTTTTCTTTTCTTTTCTTTTCTTTTCTTTTCTTTTTTTCTTTTTGAGACAGGGTCTTGCTCTGTAATTCAGGCTGGTCTTAAATTCACTATGTAGCCCCAGCTAGCCTTGAACTCATAGCGATCCTCTCGCCTCAGCGTCCCGAGTGCTGGGATTACAGGCGTGTACCACCACGCCTGGCTAGAAGTTAGGAATTTTGCCAGCTGTTTACAACCAAGAACTACCCTGCCCATTTAATTTTCCTAACTCCTCCCTTAATGAACTTCAGTTGGAGTTGACATTGCCTTTTTGGTGTATTTTGAGAGATATTGGAAATCTGTTATTAATGACTCATTCCTTGGGCAAAACCCCATTGTGTCACATAGAGTCTTTTAAAATGCAAATATTCCTCAGAGGTGATAATACCAAACCACTCAGGGACTGTACTGGGCACGTCTCAAATATTAACTCATCTAAGCCTCACCGCAATCCTTCGAGGGGGTTACTTTTATTATCAACACCCCCCTTCTTTTCAGATGAAGAAACTGAGTGAGGTTTCAGATGATGAAGTAACATTCCTGGGGTCTCTAGCCAGCCAACACCAGACTGTGAGCCCAGCAGGCTGGTTCAGAGAATGTTTTTAACTAGCACATGGTACTCTATCTCTGGAGACATAAACAACTTTGGCCTGACTTTACTTATTCATTCATTTAGTAAAGTATTTATTGAGAACTTGCTATGTGCTTGCTGTTTTTCTAGGCCCCAGATACAATCGTGAATGCACCCTCATTGTCCCTGTCATATGGTCCCTAGAACTCATTTGCAGTCTCATTTGCATTCTCATTTGTATTGGCCTGGCATTTCCAGTGTATAGAGTGCTTTGAAAAATATGCCTGTAATCCCAGCACTTGGGAGGCTGAGCCAGGAGGATCTCCTGGAGTTTGAGGCCAGCCTAGGCTACATAGTGAGTTCAAGGCCACCCTGAACTATATAGTGAGACCCTGTCTCAAAAAAGGAAAAATATCAGTGTGAAAATAATAACTGTTATTTATTAAGTACACATTATGAGACACATTATGTGGGTTTGTTTTCTGTGTTGTTTTTTTTTTTTTTTGTGATGACCTGCCCAGTTCTCCCACAGTAACACCAACCTACCACAGCTCATCATGCTCCAGTCAGTCCTCCCCAGCCCACCAGTGGGGCCTTTCACCATCTTCCTAGCCACGAGCAGCTCAGACCCACCCGAATCTCTGTGCCCAGTCTTTCTTGGCTTGGAGAGAAAAGAGGCACTGGGTAGAATCCCTATTGGTCCTACAAGTTGGAAGCTGTTATTATACTAGAATTGAATTGAAAGATCCTCTCCATTGTCTGAAAAAGGACTAGAATTTTTAAAAGATTTTTTAAAGTATTTACTGAGAACCTCTATGAAGATACTTTTTAAGAATCTGGGTTGAGGGTATAACTCAGCAGCAGAACACCTGCCTAATACGTGCAAGGCCCTGAGAGGTCAGTCCCAGCACCACACACACACACACACACACACACCTTACTACCACTATTACTACTTACCTACACAACATCAAAAAATGTTTGTAGAGCCCGGCATGGTGGTGGCCACCTGTAGTCCCAGCTACTCAGGAGACTGGAGAGGGAGGATCACTCGCACCCAGAAGTTCAAGATCAGCCTGGACAAGATTGTGAGGTTCCATTTCAAAAAACAACAACAACAAAAAAGATTCAGGAGATGTTTATAGTATCAAAGTAAAAGAATAAATTAAAAGAAGTTTTTCTTTTTGCCACACTGTCCTCTTGCTCCCACCCCCACTCCACCCCAAGCTTTGCCAACCATTCCTGCTGTCGTTGACCAGCACTGGTGCAGAATGAGGGAGCCCTCGTCTGGAATCCCGACTTCTTCACTCTTTGAGTTACATGAGCTTGGGAAGATGCCTCATCTTGCAGAACTTCAGCTCACCCTCTGAAAATGGGAACAAGAGCCACAGAAGCAAAAGGCTTTCCACAGTACCTACTGCATTGCACAGCCAGCCCTCTGTACCCGCGCATTCCTCATCCTCAAATTCAGCCAACCACAGATTGACATGTATTTCCTACCATGATGGTTGTGTGTGTACTGAACATATAGACTTTTTTCTTGTTGTTATTCCCTAAATAACACAATAAATAAATAAATACCTACTTAGACAACATTTACATTAGCTATTATAAGCAATCTATAAATGATTTAATGTATAAATGTACGTAAGCTGTATATAAATACTATGCCATTTCATATAAGGGACTACATCTGTGGATTTTGATATCCATGCTGGCCCCAGTGTCAGTCCCCAACAGATACCAAGATATGACTGTAAGTGCTTGGTAAGATGATAAAAAGTATTATTGCCTTCAATGGCCCTCAAAGATGCCATTGTAAGCCTCTCTGGCCTGATGATATTTTGTCAAAGTGTGCCATTCATTTAACCTCCCTCACTTGAAGACACTGCTATAGAAGCATGAGTGTAGTGAAGGGAGGTGACAAGGGCTAATCCCTTCATCTTTCAAATGAGAAAGCCTAGTCCCAGACACAAGAGATTCTTTGCCTCAGCTCACGCAGTAGCTAAGATGGAGCTGGACTTACAACCCAGGTATCCTGACTTTCTGCTGGGAGCTTTTTAAATTCTGAAAGTTCTGCTTGGAGTGGTTCTCCACCTGGCAGTTGAGGGCAGGATTCTTCAATTCACTGGAAGGACAGAAGCAACTCAAGCATCAGAGAGATGATGCCGGAAGGCCACGCCAAGTTACTCTTCACTCTTCACCCTCAGCCTTGGGGTCTCTTCTGAGCCCTGGACTCATGGAGTCCCTAATGGCTGAACAGCATGTGGATGCCTCACAGGTCCCCAGACCAAAGAGTTCAGAACTGAGGTCATGTCTTCTCCCCCAAACACTCCTTCTACATTCTCCATTTGCCTAGTGATCTCTCCAGTCAACAAACTGATCTCAGGGAGCACCCTCATCACCTCCGCACCTTTCCCGACCATTTCCCCACACTCAGTTGATCCCTGTCTTAGCTTGGCAGCATCCTAATCAGCACCAAGAGCCTGCCATGTCCAGCTCCATCTGAGACCAGCTGTCATGAGATTATAAGAGAGAAAATGGTGCTTAAGGAACAAAGTCTTCCTTCTGCCTTGTCTCCAGCCAGTCTGGATCCTGAGAAAAACTTGTTCAAAACGTTCTGTGGAAGACAAATGTATAATTGGGTGTTATCCATCATCTTAGCTAAATGTTTGGAAAGCAGAAAAAGTTGGGTATGCCGGGAGTGGTGGTGCACACCTGTAATCCCAGCACTTGAGAGGCTGAGGCAGGAGGATTGCTGTGAGTTCGATGCCAGCCTGGGCTACATAGTGAGACCCTGTCTCAAAAAAGAAAAGGAAAGGAAAGGAGAGGAGAGGAAAGAAAAGAGAAAAGAAAAACAAAGAGAAAAGAAAAGAAAAGTTTGGGAAGCTCAAATTAAAATTCTGAGGTGGGAAGCATTTATCCTCCAGTGGAGCAGGCTGGAACGCTGCCCTGTGGCTCAGCTTTCTCATCCGAGTCGAGTGCTCTTCTGGGCGGCTAATCTCCAGACAGCCCCACCGTCCCTGTAAAGGCCACTTGGTAAAAGCTGTAACCGCCAGTCTCTGGGAAGACCGAAGATAACCAAGAGCGAGTTCTGAGATTAGCAGAGTTGGAGGATGAAGAATAGAACCGCAGGGCACCATGGCGAGTTTTGGTAAATGTCCATATTTAGAGACAGGAGAAGGGCCAGCCTGGGCTCACGACTCCTCCTAGGAGCTCCCATGCTGCTTTCACAGCATGCGTGACATCATCTGGTTACAAGCCTGCTCTCCACTGTATCCCCAGTGCCCAACCAAGAGATTATTTGCACATATACATTCAATCAGTATTTGTTGAATAAATAAACAAAAAAATGAAGAGTCAGGAAAGACCCAGAGGGAATAGATTTACTAAAGCAAAATCAGCTGGGCATGGTGGTGTAGGCCTGTAACTCCAGCTCTTGGGAGGCTGAGGCAGGAAGATCAACATGAGTTCGAGTCCAGCCTGGACTACATAGTGAGACCCTGTCTCAGAAAAACAAAACAACAACAACAAATATAAAGCAAAGGAAATTTCCAAAAAAATAATTATTAAGTATTCTGTTATTGGCCACACCTCTTACAGTATTGGTGTGGCATCTGGTAAGTGACAGTTACCTGGGAGGTTAGATAAATGCCTGTCCACTGTTTGGTTTTTTTGTTTGTTTGTTTTCTTTGAGACAGGGTCTCGCTATGCAGTTCAGGCTGGCCTTGAACTCACTACATAGCTGAGGCTGGCCTTGAACTTGCAGCGATCCTTCTGTCTCAGCCTCCCAAGTGCTGAGATTACAGGTGTACACCACCATGCCCAGCCTCCCTGTTCATTCTTGATGCTAAAGGACATTTTGAGGTCATGCCTGCTTAAGAGGGTTTCACTGATGGACTTTTTTATTTATTTTTTTTTTTAGACAGGGTCTCACTATGTAGTTAAAGCTGATTTTGAACTTACTATGTAGCCCAGGCCTTCAAATTTGTGGCTATCCTGCCTCAGCCTCCCGAGTGCTGGGATCACAGGCATGCATCACCACGCCCAGCAGATGGTTATTTTTTTGTAATAAAACACACTATATAATGAGGTAAATGGCAAAAAAAAAAAAAAAATGAGGTAAGTGGCATCACTGCCACAAAATCCTGGCAGATAATACCTTCAGTAGATTCCATTCAATTATCTGAGTGTACTTGACATTTATCTCCAATTCAGTGATTGATAGTTCTGGTTATGACTGCTCTCAAGGTATCCTAATTATCTCAAGCATGTCAACAGATTCTCAAAATAAAAAAAATTTACGTTCACCTTAATACAGATTCCCAGATCCCACTGAGACATGGAGTTGGGCCTAGAAATCTGCACCATGTAATAAAAACTCTCAGATGACTTGCATGCAGCACTTCCCTGTGAAATCATCATTCTATTCCATCCTTTTCAATTTCCAGACGAGCAAACAGAACTAGGAGGGTGGAAATGACCTGCCTAAGGTCACACTGTGCCAGGATTGGGGCCAAAATCCAGACCTCCTAGCTCCAAGTCCAGTGCTCCCCAACTCTAGCTCACTGCCATGGAGTCCCTGGACCCTTGCTCCTGGCTCTTGGGAAACCAAGTGGGACCTAATTACAGCAAATCCTGCTTTGCCCAACCCTGCCCCTACACACCATGCAGTCTGCAGTTCCGGGAAAAAGAGGCAGCAGGTGTGATTTAACCAGCAAGGAGGGGCTTCTTCCACGAGCGGCCAGGCTGTGAGCTGGGGATGAGCCTTGGCCCCACTGGTCTGCTAGAAGCCCCAACATCAACAGCTGTTTTTTCACCCAGGCTGCACTCAACTTCTCCTACCCTATTTGCCAATGACTCCTTCTCAACTCTTACCAGGGATGAGAAAAAGAAGAAAATGCTATGCACCTGTCCCCTTGTTCTCTAGAAGAGAACCCAGAGCTTGTAAGTGGAAAGGCTGCCTAGGCCCTCCCCATGGCAACACCTCTATCCCTGCCCTGACAGCTACATACTGCTTGGCGTGTGCAATCTGCCAGGTGCCTGGAGGGCACTGCTGTCCCTCACTTGCTCAGGGTTCAGGAGCAAGATGTTAATCATGGGATTCAGACAATATCCAAGGGCAAGCAGGGACCTTGAACTAGCTGGGGCTGAGGTCTCCTGTCTGTGGGCCCTCGAGGGAGGGGCCCCTGCATTCCTCCCCAGACGCAGGGCCTGGCCCAGAGGACGAGTTCAGGTACTGCTGCAAGAACGGCCGAGGAAGGGGGCTCCTCCCAGGTGCCTGTAAACTCTTGAGTGGATGGAGATGAGAGGAAAGTAGAGCCCGGAGGAGAGAAAGGGCAGACCCTCCCCAGTTACAGAGGATATGCGTACATTTATCTTCATCAGGATTCTGTGCGCTCCCCTCATCTCTCTCATGCTGCAGGTTCCTCGGAGCAGCTAAGGTGTCATTAACAAAGGGTTATCTTCAGGGTCCTGAGCTCACCACCTCCCCTACAGAACCTCCTGACACACACACACACACACACACGCCACGTACACACCATAAACACACTCAGAGAGAGACGTGCAGCTGTGGATCACTAAGAATAGAATTTTAAGCACCTTGATGAAAGTGATATAGGAAAGAAAAAGGTTACATGGAGTCCAGCAATTTGCTACCATGGCCTGGAGCACATTGAAAAACATGTATCCTAGCCAGGTATGGTGACAAATGTTTGTCATCTCAGCTACTCAAAAGGTTGAAGCAGGAGGATTGCAAGTTTGGGTCCAGCCTGGGCAACTTAGTGAGATCCTGTCTCAGAATGAATTTTAATGCTGAGGCAGGAGGATCGCTGTGAGTTCAAGGCCAGCCTGGACTACACAGTGAGTTCAAGTCCAGCCTTAACTACATACTGAGACTCTGAAACTCTGTCTCAAAAAACCAATAACTAACTAAATAAATAACTAAATAGAATGAATTTTTAAAGTAAGGGGGAGTTAAGGATGTAACGCAGTGGTAGAGCACTTGCCTAGCATGTATGAGGTCCTGGGTTTCATCCCCAGTACTACCACAACGAAGCAAAACAAGTTATGTGTATATGTCCTCAATATCTTCTTCCTTTGAGGGCAGCTGTCACATATGAAAATGGAAAACAAGTTTTATGAAGGAAGTAAGATAATGCCGTGTGAGATAAATGCACCCTGAGAGCTGGAGTAGATCAAGTGCTAAGACTTGAAGTTTGCTTGTTTGGAGGGAGGCGGGGATTTGCTTGTTTTTGGACAGCAGAGTCAAATGAGTAATTTGAGAACTATTCCTTGAATGTGTCCCACGATCAAAGTGGCCTGGGACTGAATGGGACTCCATGCCCTGGGGTTGGGAGGGGTCACAGCCCACAGGGGGACAAATGGGCAACCACAGGACAGCTGGTTACATCCCTGGAAAACTTGCCCATCTTCAGACACACCCAACCCACCTGTCCCTTCCCTTTGTCACTCCCTGCCGCCTCTCTGCTCAGCCCCGGTTACTGGAAACTGCTGGAGAAAAGTTCTCAGCCGAACAGACTGCGCTCACTGCAATCTTATCTTCCGAGCCTCTTGGAAGCTTACAGGCTTTCACACAACAGTGGCTTTACATTTTAACCATATCCTCATGCCCCCAGGCCGCCATCCTCTCCCTCAATAGAGCAGATAACCTAGCTAACGCAGCCCCAGCAATCCACCGAGCCCCCAGCTGCTCTCATTAGGGACCAGTCCACCTGCCATCTTCCCTGTCTCAAGGAAGACCTGACTTCTCCTGCCCAGAGCTAGGACTCCCTCCCGGGCCAGTCTTCACTCCTGCACTCCTCCCCACAGAACTGGCTCCATCAACCTTAATCCCCGTATAGGTCTAAGAAATATGCCCAAGTCTCCCCTACCCCTGCTGTTTAAAAACACTCAAACAGCCGCAGTAACAACAAACTCTGGACTCTACCCCTTTCAGTGCCATTTCATATCACTCTTTTCCTCCTTGATGGAGCTTTATTTAAAGAAAAGAAGAGGGCCGGTGAGATGGCTCAGTGGCGTAAGCGCCTGCCTTGCAAGCGCGAGGGCCCGAGTTCGACTCCCGGATCCCACATACAAAAAAGGGGCCAGTGATATCGCTCAGCGGCACGGGTGCCTGTTGGCGCGTGAGGTCCTGAGGTCGACCCCCCGGTACCCACAAAATAATAATAATAATAATAATAATAAAGAAAAGAAGAGCCTTCTAAACCAGGCATGGTGATACACCTAGCACTTGGGAGGCTGAGGCAGAAGGATCACCATGAGTTCAAGGCCAGCCTGGGCTACACAGTGAGTTCAAGGTCAGCCTAAACTATATATTGAAATCCTATCTCAAAAACAAAAAGAAAACAAAAAATAAAAAAGAAGCACACGGGGCCGGTGAGATGGCTCAGCGGCGTAAGCGCCTGCCTTGCAAGCGCGAGGGCCCGAATTCGACTCCCGGAACCCACATACGAAAAAGGGGCCGGTGATATCGCTCAGTGGCACGGGTGCCTGTTGGCGCGCAAGGTCCTGAGGTCGTCCCCCTGGTACCCACAAAAAAAAAAAAAGAAGCACACAATGAAAAATGTCCTCTTTTCAGACTGCTAAACAATTTAGCTTACCAGCTCCTCACATGCTTAGAATTTATCTATTGCATCTCTCTTCTTTTCTTTTATACTTATCATTTTCACATTGTGGTAATCATTCCATATTAACATCCATAAATCTCCCATGTTTTTTAACATTCACAGAGTACATCAAAGTACACACATGGACATATCAATAGTTGATAAGTCTTCTACTACTAGATGTTTGGATCTCCCTTTTGCTACTTCAAATAATTGCAGCTAATCATCCTACACACATATCATTTTGTGTATGTATATAGGATAAATTCCTAGATGTGGAAGTATGGAATAAAATCACATGTACAGGGCCGGTGAGATAGCTCAGCGGCATAAGCGTCTGCCTGGCAAGTGCGAGGTCCTGAGGTCAACTCCCGGTACCCACATTAAAAAAAAAAAAAAAAAAAAATCACATGTACATTTGAAAGTTCAATATTCCCAAATAGGGCTAGCATGGAAAATGTACCAATTTATACTCCTATCAGCAAAGAATGAGTAACTCCTTGCTTGGGCCCTTACACATTCAGGTATTCAACTTTTTTAAATCCTCCTTAATCTAAGTGAAAAAATGTTATTTTGCTGTAGTTTCACTCTTTCTTAAAATTACTCAAAAGCCCTGCTAGGCATGGTGGTGCACACCTGTAATCCCAGCACATAGGAGGCTGAGGCAAGAGAATTGAGGAGAGTTTGAGGCCAGCCTGGGCTACCTACTGAGTTGAAGTCCAGCCTGAACTACATAGCAAGACCCTGTCTCAAAATAACAAAACAAAACAAACAACCAACCAAACATTTGTGTTTTCTTTCCTGTAACAACTATATAATTCTGTATGAACCGCGTTCATGTTGTCTTCCCATCTTCACTTTGGGTTGCTCTTTTTCTTATTAACTTATAGGAGGTCTGTCTTAGTTATTTTTTCTCATTGCTGGGACAAAATATCCAACACTCATGAGTTAAAGGAGAAAATATTTATTTCAGCTCACAATTTGTAGAAGTTTCAATCCATAGTTGGCTGGCTCCAAGGCAGGGTGGCATGGCACAGGGATGGCAGAGGAGAAACAGTCCACAGCAAGGCAAGCAGGAAGCAGCAAACAGTGAAGTAACCTTCCCTTTCCCTTTTATTCTATCCAGGCTACAAGCCTTTTGGGTGGTGCCAGCCACACCCAGGGTGGGCATGCCTGTTATCCACACCCAGAGCTATATTAAACCAATCAGTGGACTGATTTAGTACCACATTCCCTTAATCCCAACATCACACACCATAGATCCAGCCAGCTCTGAAAAGCCCCACCTACGCACGCACATCGCATAGGTGGCTTTGGGGGAACATCTAGATACAAGCCATAACAAGGTCTTTATATATAAACCCTTTTTATGATGAGTTACTGTTATGGCTCGTGTCTAGATGTCCCCCCAAAGCCTCATGCAGTCATAGGTGGGGCTTTTTCAGAGGTACCTGCATCTAGAGTGTGTGATTAATTCATGGTGCAATGTTAGGATTAAGGGTGGGTGATTACTAAATCAGTCCACTGTTGGTTTGGCACCACCCTAATCCCGGCAGCCTAGATACAATATAAGAGGGGCAGAAAGATACTGTTAAGGTCTCGTGTTTGTTTTGCTATCTTCTGGTTGCCATGAACTGTTCTTTGCAAAGCCACCCCCTGCCTTGGAGCCAGCCGATTATGGACTGAAAACTCTACAAACTGTGAACTAAATAAACCTTTCCCCCTTTAACTTTGGGTGTTGGGTTTTTTGTCTCAGCAATGAGAGAAAAGAAACTAAGACAGTTATCTTATTTTTTTCTAATCTGTTGTTTATTTTTGGATTGTGCCTGTGATGGTTTGTGTAATGTAATTTTTATTGTCATAAAACAGACAACACATAACATGAGAGGTACCATTTTCACCATTTTGAGTATATGGTTCACTGGCATTAAGTGTGTTCACCCATCACCACCATCCATCTCCAGAGCTTTTCCTCATTCTAAAATGAAATTCTGTATGCATTAAATAATAACTCTGCACTACTGAATCTATCTGTTTTGTTCTTTAGTACTTCTGAGGGTATTTTGAATTTTTTTTGTGTGTGAGACAAGGACTTGCTACGTACTAGTTCAGGCTGGCCTTGTCCTCTGGCTCAGCCTCCCAAGTGCTGGTATCACAGGCATGCACCATCATACCCTGCTAGAACTTCTGAGTTTTATGGCATACATAGAAAGCTTTCTCTTGTTCCAGATATCTTTAAATCTACCCATTTTTCTGTTGGTCAGTGTCTCTCAGCCTTTCTGCATTTCAATTACAACAGAAGGACTTTTTAAAAAATATGAGTGCCTCCAGCTCTTCCTCAGACAAAGGATTACTATCGAGAACATATAAAGAACTCAAAAAAATTAGACCTCCCAAATTTAAAGACCCAATCCAAAAATGGGCATCTGAGATGAATACACACTTCTCAGATGAAGAAATACAAACAGCAAATAAATACATGAAAAAATATTCAACATCACTGGTCATTCAAGAGATGCAAATTAAAACAATGCTGAGATTCCATCTCACCCCACAAAGAATGGCTATTATCAAGAAATCAACCAATAACAAATGCTGGAGGGGTTGTGGGGGAAAAGGAACCCTTCTCCACTGTTGGTGGGAGTGTAAACTGGTGCAACCACTGTGGAAACCAGTGTGGAGATTCCTCAAAAAACTAGGGTTGGAGGTCCCATGTGACCCAGCTATTCCCCTTCTGGGTATCTTGCCAGAATTAAAAACATTGTACCACAGTGATATATGTGCACCCACGTTTATAGCAGCACAATATGTAATAGCCAGATCTTGGAAACAACTCAAATGCCCATCAACTGAGGAATGGATAAGAAAGACATGGTATTTTTATACAGTAGAGTACTACTCATTCATAAAGAAGGATAAACTGGAGACTTTTATAGGTAAATGGGTGCAACTCGAGACCATAATCATAAGTGAAATAAACCAGGCACACATGTGTAAACACTGTATTGTCTCCCCAGTATAAGAAGATGAAAGAATAAATAAGATCCAAAATGTACAATAGATATTATAAAATGGGAAGAAACTGTTCAAAAGGAAAGAGAAACTGGGATGGGGGAATGGAGAAAAGAAGGAAGGGAAAAGCAAAAAAAAAAAAAAAAAAAAAAAAAAAAAATATATATATATATATATATATATATGTATATGATAGTTAAGATTGATATACTACTTGATGCGTTCATGCCCATATGAAAGCTACTTGACCATAATGGCAGCATTCCAACATGGCGACAAGCCCAAAACAACACTATATTACCCACTTCCTCCTTCTTCCCAGCTCAAGATAAACTTCCTATCTCCAAGCCCACGCCAAATATCCACCAATCCCCTTCTGTAAGGTCACCTTGCCTGCCTCTCCAAACTCCGCCCCCAACCAAGCCCAATAAATACTCTGTCCTGCAGCCTCCTCCTCCTCTGAGGGTCTCTCCTACTCTACTGCGGCCCTCCCGCACTGGCATTAAAAGCTTCTCTCAATTTCTTTTCTGTCTTTACTCGTGCCAAACTTAACATTTTGGTGCCCTGACTAGGATCGGTTGGGGTGTGTAGTTCCTGGGGTCTCCCAGCTCAAACTCCCCCCACCAATGAGCCACACTTCCTCCTTTTCTTGCCTTGCCTTTGCCGTTGCAACCTTCCATCCAACACTCACCCTCATCACCTCTCAAGTGAGCCAACCTCTCTCCAGGGGTTTCTGATTTTCTCTCTCTCTCTCTCTCTCTCTCTCTCTCTCTCTCTCTCTCTCTCAGAACTCGTTGGCCAACGCCAGAACTCCGTCACATCCTTCGGGATGCCCCTCTGTCCCCTAGGTGATGACCAATGGGGCCAATGGGCAATCCTCTCCTCACACACCCCAGTGAGGGTGATGATCCTCTTAGGGGTTGTGCTCGGCTTTCGCATTTTGGCTCACCTCCAATTCGATTGCAATGGGAAATATTCCTTCCCAGCCCCAAAAACACACTCTGCTTGGGTGCCTTTTAAAAATCTTAACACCCTTGGTCTCCAGGAGACCATCAAACCTAAAAAATTAATTTTTTTCTGCCAGACAGCATGGCCTCAATACAAGCTCGATAATGGCAGCCACTGGCCCAAGGCGGGTACTTTCGATTTCACTATCCTCCGTGATCTAGACAATTTTTGCTATCGCAGTGGCAAATGGTCAGAAATCCCTTATGTACAAGCCTTTTTTGCTCTCAGGGCACGTCCCTCACTCCTCCAGGTATGTGGGGCGTCCCATGAACTCTTGGCACACTCCACACTGCCAAAACCCCTCCCCAACCGCCCTGCTGACCCTACTGATGAGGTCACTTCTGCTTTCACTCCACAGCCACCCCAACTTCCCCAACCCGCTCTCTCTCCATCTCCAAGGCCACCCCAACTTTCCCAATCAGCTCTCCCTCCATCTAATTCCCTTCTTCCTATCTCTCCATCCTCCTCTGCACCCTCAGCTCCATCTTCTCCCTTTCTCTCCTCACATTCTCAGCCGCCATTCTCTCCCCCGGCACACCATACACGATCTCGCTCCTCCCACTGGCAGCCATCTTGTAGTCACCAGTCACATGAAGGTCAGCGTCCATCTTGTGGTGCTCCATCATGTGACAGAAGGCAGCCATCTTATAGTCACCCATCATATGATGGCCACAACTCCTCACCAGATGATAGTCAGCCACCATCTTCTCCATCTCAATCCCTACTTCCTCTTCCTGAGGTCTTTGGGCCTGAAGGCCTAGTCCGCGTCCATGTCTCCTTCATTCTCTCTGATCTCTCTCACATTTCACAATGCCTTGGCTCCTTCTCTGCAGACCCATCCAACTACATAAAAGAGGTCCAATTTGTTATTAATTCCTATGACCTTTATTACAAAGACCTATATGTCATCCTACCTCCACTCTGTCTCCACAACAAAAGGTCCAACTATGGGATGCTGCCCAAGCAGAGGCTGATCATAGACATCAATTAAATGCTAATCACCCTGCTGGGGCAGCAGCTGTCCCTAATGCAGATCCTTTATGGGACTATCAGGGCAACAATGGATCCCAGCAAATGAATTGGACGATTAGTTGCATCATAGCAGGGTTAAACAAAATTGCCCATAAGCAAACTAATTATCAAAAACTTCATGAACAGACTCAGTGCTCTGATGAAAACCCTGCTGAGTTTCTATCCCGTCTCACTGACACTCTAATTAGGCACACTAATGTGGACCCCCAACCACCTGAAGGGATCACCATTATTAACGCTCATTTTATCTCCCAATCAGCCCCCGACATTCAAGCAAAACTCAAAAAAACAGAACTTCGCCCTCAGACCCCACAGGGAGACCTCCTTAGTCTGGCGTTTTGAGTCTTTAACAATAGAGAGGAACAACACAAACAGGAGAGCCTTCAAAAAACAAAACTTAAATGCCAACTTTTGGCTGTGGCATTCAGGGCTCCCATTCGGCCTAATAAAGGTCCAATGCCTAAAAAAGGGGAAACCAGCTCCTGAGCCCCTCCTGGACCATGCTTCAAGTGCAGAAAGGAAGGACACTGGGTACGAGTCTGCCCCAACCCACAGCCACCACTGGGACCTTTTCCCATCTGCAATCTTGAGGGTCATTGGAGGTACGATTGCCCTGTCTGCCAGAGAGCGGGTAAGTCATCTAACTCCCTACCCTCACAGGAGATCTCATCGCTGCCACCAGACTCATTGCTAGCCAACCTGCTTGGCCTTGCCGCTGAAGAGGATTGATGGGGTTCAGGGCCCACAGCCCCCATCAAGGTATCTTTTTCAGAGCCGTGAGTCTCGCTAGACATCTCAGGTAAGACACTCTCTCACACTCCTCAAACCTCACAGAATGCTGGCTCTGTGTCCCATATTGACAAGATCTATACATGGCCTCCCCCACAGGCTGGAACACCTCCCATTTATCTTACCCATTTAACCCAACCATAGCAGGCCCTTTCTCTCTATATAGTCCTCATCGATGGCCTACTAATCTTACTTGCTTGATCTCGTGAGCCCAAACCTTCTCTCTACAAATGGGAGATCTTCCCCACTGTGCCCATAACATTACCTCCACTCAAGACACAGCTGTCTGCCCATCCCAGGGGTCGTTTATAGGCTGCCAAACAGGAGCTTACACTTGTCTTCCTCCCCAGTGGACAGGATCCTCTACCCTAATCCTCTTTGTCCCGGCTCTAATGTTAAACTCTCATGATGCCATAGAAATGTCTCTTTTACCAACCTCATGATACACACCTCACCCGAAAGACAAGAGTCACCCACATCCCAATTCTTATAGATGTGGGCGTTCTCTCTGTTCTCGGAACTGGCCTCAGAGCGGGGGGTGGGGGTGGGGGATAAGCACAGCTGCTCATCTCTATCACCAACTCTCTCTTGAGCTTCATCAACAGATAAAACACATAACAACATCCATTCACTCACTCCAAAACCAAATAAATAGCCTTGCAGCAGTCACTGTCCAAAACCGCCGAGCTCTATATGTCCTCACAGCCAAAGAAGGAGGTACTTGTGCTATGCTGGGAGAGGAATGTTGCTACTTCATAAATGAGTCTGGAATAGGCATGAACAAGGTAAAAAAATCTTCACAGCTACCTCAACAAAAAATGCCAACAGTTGGGCTATGGACACACCTCTTCACCTTGGTCATGGTGGGAAAACACCCTTGGATCATGGGCTCCTTCTCTCCTCCCTCTTCTGGGCCCCATAATCATGATAATAATGTTACTTCTAATAGCACCCTGTCTTTTTAAACTTTTCTTGAGATTTCTCCAATCCAGGATAAGAGCCTTCACCACCCAAGAACTCCTCCTCCTGTTCGACACACCTGGCACCAGCTTCTATTTGGGCGTGACCCATCATCCTAATATGACCTCCTATCATGACACCCCCATTCAGCAGGAAGCAGTTTAAGAGAACCATCGCCCCTTATAACAACAAAAAGTTGGGAATGATGGGTTCATGCCCATATGAAAGCTGCTTGGCCATCATGGTGGCATTCCAACATGGCAACAAGCCCAAAACAATAATATATTACCCACTTCCTCCTCCTTTCCAGCTCAAGATAAACTTCCTATCTCCACTTCATGCTCACACCAAATATCCACCAATCCCCTTCCGTAACGTCACCTTGCCTGCCTCTCCAAACTCCACCCCCAGCCAAGCCCAATAAATACTTTGTCCTGCAGCCTCCACCTCTGAGGGTCTCTTGCGCTCTACACCGGCATTAAAGGCTTTTCTCAATTTCTTTCCTCTATCTTTACTCACACCAAACTTAACACTACTAATTTCTCTTAGTTCATTGAAAAGAAAGGTTTGTGCTAATATTGTTTGGACAATTGTACTCTGAGTAACTAATTTAAAGATAACAATATGCAATGTATTAACCATTGTTACCCTCCTATTATGTTGTTTTGAAATTTTATTCTATTTTTTTCTCTTTAAAATAACAATTAAAAATTTTTTTGAAAGAAAAAAAAAAAAAATACAAGTGCCTGCTGGGCATGGTGGCAAATGCCTGTAATCCTAGCACTTAGCAGGCTGAGGCAGGAGGATTGCCATGAGTTTGAGGCCAGCCTGGGCTACATAGTGAACTCAAGGCCAGCCTGCACTACATAGTGAGACCCTGTTTCAAAAAAACAAGACAAAAAAACCTTAAATAATTAATTAATTAATTAATTAAATAAAAATACGAGTGCCTAACTTACCTCCAGGGATTCTGATTTAAGTAGCTTGGGGGATAGGGAAGCCAAACTGGTAATTCTTTTTCTCTTTTTTTTTTTTTTTTTTTTTTTTTTTGAGACAGGGCCTTGCTATGGAGTTCAGGCTAGCCTTAAACTCACTGTGTAGCCTAGGCTGGCCTCAAACTTGTGGCAATCCTCCTGCCTCAGCCTCCTGAGTGCTGAAATTATAGGCTGGTAATTCTTGAATTAACAGCCCAGGTAATTCTAAAGCTCCATAAGCATGGAAAGCCACTGGTTTTATACACTGTATTTAAAATTTCATCCTTTGGGCTTGGAATGTGGCTCAGTTAGAGGGCTTGATTCGCATGTGCAAGGTCCTGGGTCCTCTCACCAGTGCTGGGAAAAATAAAAGATTTCATCTTTTTACGTTGTCTTTAATTCATCTGAAATTTATACTAAGGTACAGTATGACAAGAAAGTCAACCCAGTTTTTCCCAGATGGTTTTTCAATTATTCCAGTTTCATTTAATAAATGAAAACTGTCAAACTGATATTAGAAGAGAAAGAACTCTCTAATCCTACCACTTAGCATCTGGGTAATTTGGAGCAAGTAACTTAAATTCTGCATGCCTCAGTTTCTTCATCTCTAAGATAAAGATAATACACATATATCGGAGGGTTGTTTAGAGGGTTAAAAAAGCTAATGCATTTAAAACACTTAGAATAGTACCTGGGCCTTACTAAAATGCCTTATTGATATTTGCAACTATTACCTGTTTCAGTCACTATAAATGAACATGTGCGAGCCACACAGATGCAATGGACTATTATATAATCATTGCAGATTATGCTTTAAGATTTTAGCTTATGTGAAAAAAGAATATAAAATTAACTAATCTACATAAAAATACGTATGCATTAAACCAAAACTAAACCGGGTGTGGTGGCACATGCCTGTAATCCCAGCACTGGGGAGTCTGAGGCAGGAGGATTGCAGAGAGTTCAAGGCCAGCCTGGGTTACATAGTACTTCAAGCCCAGCCTGAACTACACAGCAAGACCCTGTCTCAAAAAGAAAAAAAAAAAAAGACTAAAAAATACCCTAAAATGTTACCAGCAGTTACATTCAAGTGATGGGAGATGAATTCTTTTACTTTCTTCTTTAATCTTTCCTGTATTTCTTTTTTTTTATGACTAAAATAATTTAATTAAAAATATTCATTGTGGGCCGGTGAGATGGCTCAGCGGCGTAAGCGCCTGCCTTGCAAGCGTGAGGGCCCGAGTTCGACTCCCGGAACCCACATACGAAAAAGGGGCCGGTGATATCGCTCAGTGGCACGGGTGCCTGTTGGCGCGTGAGGTCCTGAGGTCGTCCCCCTGGTACCCACAAAAAAAAAAAAAAAAATTCATTGTAAGAGATTGCATTTGAACATTAGTGATACATAATTATAACTACATAAATTTTGAGTGTCTATAATTATTCATTTACATATCTGTAA
This sequence comes from Erethizon dorsatum, assembly GCA_028451465.1. Taxonomy (NCBI): domain Eukaryota; kingdom Metazoa; phylum Chordata; class Mammalia; order Rodentia; family Erethizontidae; genus Erethizon; species Erethizon dorsatum. The sequence continues at coordinate 24,043,495 of CM051824.1, forward strand.
ATTTTATATTATTTTTTTAATTTTTTTAAAGACAACAAGTAAACATTCTCATGTATTAACAAACTCAAGCATTAGAGAATGTACAAATACCTTTTGGAGAAAAATATTACTCAGTATAAGATTAAGCCATGTAAAAGCTAGGTTGTATTTCTTAAATTGCCTACAGTGAATATGTATTGTTTATATTCAGGGTGAAGGAAGAGAAGTTTTAGAAATAGCTAAGCAAGGTGTGCTGATCTAGATTCAATCCCTCAGCACGTATGCTGCCCTGCCCAGCATGATGTCACTTGCTGCCAGCTGTCCTTTATATTGTATCCATGTCACAGAGAGCTTCCTGGGGGTGGGGGTGATGGTCATACATTAGGACTCTCTTCCAGGCACTGCGAATCGATTTTCTGGCCAATTCTAACCCAGCTTATTGCCCTTGAATCCAACCTACGTTATGCTGTGGCTTTATCAACCAGAATATGAAAGATCCTGTCAAAAGTCTCCCTTCAGTCAACAAGTATTGATTAAATCTCTGTTACGTTCCAGGCTTTGTATCTTTCATATTTCCTTAACAATGAAGCCTAGAAACAAGATCAAGGAAAGAAAAAGGTCAGACTGACATACTTTGTTTTTAAAATCTCAGGCTGGATGATAGTGATTGCTGCTATTCCAAAAGTTTCCTAAACTTTATTAATGTTATTATTGTTTAAAATAACCTAGTGTAGAATCTGGTCTGAGGCTGAAGCCAAACTCCATCACTGTTGCTTTGAGCATGCTAAGTTCTTCTCCCTTTGAGCATCCAAGTGACTTGTTTTCATTTTCTTCCTCTGGGACTCTTGTCATTGCGCTAAAATCTCTCACAGATCACCACTGGGCCATTCCTCCACCCATAAACCTTCCAATGACTGGAACATGCTTCCTCTGCTCCAGAGCTAGAACTCCATGAGAACAACAAAATCCTGGAAACGCTTTCTTAATTGTGGCACTAGTGTGGGAGAAAGTCAAGGAGAAGCTAAACACTTATAAAGTCCTAAAGAAAATTTCTCCAGAATTTTGACTTTCATATAGGCATGTGACTCCATGTTATGGACCTTCCTGAGGAATATATGTTTTTGCAACAGTGCTTTTATTCAAAACTACTATCTTTGGCCATCCTCTACCAGAGCAGATTTTGGACCTGTCTTCCCCCTACATTGTCTCATATAAATGCCTTTTGGACAGTCACTCACTCAGGACTACAGTTAAATGAGAGCCCTCCAGGCATTTACCATCTGCCATGAGGCAAGAGACCCTGGTCCTATGAGGACATGGCTGGTCATAAGCCACTTTGCACCAGGTGTTTTCATGCATTATCTCTAATTCCCAATATTCCAAGGTAAACTGCTGTCATTTTTCCCATTTAATAAAGGTAGAGAAAGTATAGCTCAGAAAGGGTGACTTGCCCCATCAAGTGTGCAGCAAATGGGTATCAGAACTGGGATTTGAACCACGGTGTTTAACTCCAAAATTCGAGCTCGCCCTATGCCTTGCATTCTAGGTAAATGGAGCTGCTTTCTCACCATGGGGAGGACTTGCCCAGGGCTGGGGACTGGAATGGGGGCACAGGTTGCCAGCCCCTGGCAGATTGGATTAAGAAATATGATCAAGCTGCAAGCATGTGGGACAGAGAAGGCGGGATAGAAGCAACTTGCCCTTTACTCTCACAGTCTTCCACAGGACGGGCCAGGTGACTGTGCTGCCTTGGGGCATCACTGTGGGGAAAGAAAGCCCCTCTCACACAGGGCAGTTGGAACCCACGCCCAGTGGCTATTCTGACCTGGGCTGAGGCCCAGTGAACTATCCCAGTCCTTCTAAGAACCAAGTCCTCACTAAATGGGTACTTTGTCGGGGTTTTGTTGTTGTTTATTTGTTTGGGTGTCTTTTTTTCCTTTTCTGAACCTAAAAATTGGTCATGGAGGGGTGAAAGGAGGAAATAGCTAGACATAAAAATAATGTGTGGGGTGATAAGGAAAGATTACTGTGCATGAAATCTGGATAAAGGAAACTGTGGGGATTTTTTTGGACATTTCCCAAAGACAGTAGTTTTGAAGTAAAAACAGTTACTAAAACATAAATGTTGCACTATAGTTATTGTACATTACCCATTGAAACATAAAATAATGTTCGGTTTGGTTAAACATATTTCTGTGTCTCCATCTGCACACCCAGCCTGGTCTCTTTGGGGCAATCCTATCTGAGTGCCCTTTATCTGGATGACAACTCCATGGTCTCTTTGGTCCCCAGTACACCTGTCTTCCCCTTTCTCTTTAAAGCTTAGACACCAGTCCAACATTAATTTCAGACCACTTCAAAGCCAGCTTTCCCAGTTTGGTTTCTTGTCCTGTGCGGTGAGCACAGGCTGTTAGGATTTCACCTTTGGGCCTTGGGTGTTCTGTCCCCAGGTGCTCAGCACCGCTGGCCACCAGGGGAGACACCATACACTAGACCTCAGGGGTCACCAGCTTCCCCTGACCACACCTTGCTCCCATGCCTGGCCCTGCGATGTGGTGGGGTAAAAATGGGCAATCGGTTCCCACCTGGCCATATTGAATTACCTGGCCTCACGGTGTGTGGAAAGAGCATAAGCTCTGGTGTTGGACAAGCCTGGGTTTGAGTCCTGGTTGTGTCCCTTGTCGCTTGTGCAACCCAGAACACACTCTTTACCCTCTCAGGTTGTTTCCTCAGCAGGAGAACAGGGATTAAAATAGCACCCATCACACAGAGCTGTCGTGAGAAACCAATAATGCACCTAACATGAGCACTGAACAAGTGGAGGCTGATTTCACTATTCTCCCTCCTCCACAGCCGGGTTTCTACCTTTGGCTAAGCTCCTACCACTTACAAGATGAGATTTAGAGGCGCAAGCACTCCTGCTCCAACAGGCTGAGGCTTTTCTTTCTGGTATCTGCTGGGCTTCCCTGGTTGTACTGGGGCACAGCACCCACATATAGATGTGGATTTTTGTTGTTGTTTTTTGTTTTGTTTTGCTTTGTTTTATTTTTTGTCTGCTGTCCTGGAGATTAAATTCAGAGTCTTTGCACTGGGCTTCATCCCCAGCCCTTTTTATTTATTTACTTAGTTTATTTTCAGATAGGGTCTCTGTCTTTGCTACTTTTCTAATCACTGAGATGCACTACCCAACACCCACACTCTAAGGAGGAAAAGTATTTTGGCTCACTGTTTGTAGAGGTTTCAGGCCATACGTGACTGGCTCCAAGCAGGGCAGCACAGCAGAAGGGGATGGCAGAGGAGAGAAAGCTCACGGCATGGCAGCGGGAAGCAGAGAGACCAGGGGAGAAGCTGGGAGGATGTACCTTTCCAGGCCATGCCCCCAGTGAACCACTTCCTCCCACCAAGCTTTAACCCCCAACATCACATTTAGCTATAAACTTATCGGTGGAGTATTACACTCCCAGGATCCAATCATCTCCTCCAAGCCCCACCTGATCTCATGAGACTTTGAGGGAACATCTAGATATAAACCATAACTGTGTTCCTAAGGTGCCTAGGCTGGGCTCAAACTTGCCATCCTCCTGCCTCAGCATCCCAGAGTGCTAAGATTACAGGCATGTGAGCCTCTAGTCCCCTTGGGAACTTCTGGGAGTGAGTGGAGGGAAGGAGTGTTGGGGGAGAAAGAAGAAATGAGTTCACAAAATGATTTGAAGAATTTGGTGACTTTTTTGTTTGTTTGTTTATTTTCATTGGGAAACCACAGACTTGCAGCATTGTTTCTATGAAGTAAAACACATTTCAGGGTCCAGACCACACACATTTGGGACACAGCTGATCCATACTGCATATTCTAAAATGATGTAATCAATAAGTCCCTATTAACTGCTGCAAGAGACAGTGAAACAGAACCCAGCCACTCGGCTTAGACATCAAAAGCATTCCATGCTCGAGTAGCTCATGCCCATGGCTGATTTTCTCCTCTTTCAACTAAACACATCTTTATCAATGATTTATCTGTGATTTATACAGCCCTTGCTGTGAGCCAGCAGCAGAGCCAGACATGAGGATGCTGAGATAAATAAGTTCTGGGCTTCACCTTCCAGGAGCAGTTAGCCTTGTGGGAGAGGTCTTGTGGGGCTGGTGAGCAACGAGACAGGGGTGGGGGCCTCCATCAGGAATCAGCAAGCGTCCTGAGGACAGTAATGCCAGATTGAGACTTAAAAGATGATAGAAAGGCACAGGTACCAGACAATCCACCCAAGCCCCGCCTCCCCTATCTTCCTTCCTGCTGAAAAGGCCATGCCCATGAGACCGCTAAGCAGGTGAACAGTGACAGGGCTACTGAGTGGATGGGTAGATGCCTGACCAAAGACTCGGGCTGGCTGGAGTGTCCTATGAGGTGTTCAGTACAGGCGGCATTAACTACATCAGCCAAACCCGCTCCCTCTGGAATATACAGAAAGCATTGCAAGGATGTGGCTGGTAAGTGAAGAGTCAAGTGCAGAAAAGTAAGGGTACAAGACCAGACTAGGCATAGACACTAAAGCTGCCACTGCCTAAACTTGGAGTTCTACTTGAATCTGTTCAGCCTAATAGACCACCTCAAACTTAGTGGTTCTTACACTAATAACCATTCTACCACTCAATTTTCACAAGTCCGGAATTTGGGAAGTAATTTCCAACGTCCGCTGCATGTGTGGAAGCCATGGTGGCTCCCGCTGGGTGCAGAGCCTGGCCTTTTTTAGTCTGCAGGGACAATGAGAAGCAGAGCTGCATGTCGCAGTTTAAAAGTAATGGATGCAGGCAGGCCCGGGGCAATCCCCAAGAAAGCAAAGGCGGTGTAACGCCTATCACATACATCTGCCTCATATTTTGTTCTGAACTTCAACTGCATGAATGCATATTGCTCTGAGTCTATTTAGGATTGAAGGTTTGACTGTGCACTTTGAAAATAAATCATCTGAAAACTCATCATCTTAGGATGTGTGCCAAAGGATGTTCGTGATGAAATTTCTGTAAATGGTACATTCTCAGCCTTAGTTTCTGAGGCTGGAAAAGGATGCTCTGGTAGCTCCGGTGTGGCAGCCATACTGGTTCCAGACTTGGGCATGGACCCAGAGTAGAATATCTCATTCTTGTGTCTGTGGTATGAGACAGAACTGATCTGCAGGTTATCTCCCGGGGATGCCAGGCCAGATCGGCACAAGCCTGCTTCTGCTCCTAATGCCTATAAAACCGTCACCCAACATAGAATCATTTAAGCATCCTTTGGGTTTCACCTTCAAAAGTAGCTGGAATTCGAGTGACTGATATCATCCTAGGAAACTTTGGGCCATTAGGGAAATTAGAGCGTAACTGAGAACATCCAGAATCTAGTTTAAGTAGTCTGCGTATAATCTCATGTACAGGTGAGGTGCAATGATTGTAAATTGATGTGTATACACTCTACTCTGTTGGGGGTATATACTCTGCTTCTAAAGGGAAACAGATGTTGAGCGTGATGTGCCCTTCTCCGTGCGTCTCCCTGCATGGTCTGAATTGAGCTTCCTCACAGCGTGCCCGCCCCAGGACACTCAGACTGCTTACACAGCACCTGAAGGCTTTGAGGGAGAGCTCCAGTGAGCAAAGTGGAAGCTGCATTGCCTTTATGACCTTGATTCAAAAGTCATATAGCCTCACTTCCATGTATCTTCTTGGCGGAATTTGTCACAAATGCCCAATCAATTGTGAAGACTCCCTCTTCAAGGAAAAAATTGCAAAAAGACTTGTGGACACTTTTTTTTTTTTTTTTTTTTTTTTTTTTTGGAGATCAGGTCTCGCTATGCAGTTCAGGCTGGCCTTGAACCTACAGTGATCCTCCTGCCTCAGCCTCCCAAGTGCTGGGATTATAGGTGTCCACCACCATGCCAAGTTAGATTTGTGGACATATTTTAAAATGTGTCAGCTCAGCCTTACAATGAAGTTCCATTTTCCTCAGAGTTGAGGGTAAGGTTGAGTTTGAATCTCTGTTCTACACACACATTAGACAAGACACAGTTTGCTCAGCAAGGCTAGAGTATAACGTACAAGCAGAGAAAGTTGAATCCAGAGAAGTAGGCAAGAGCCTTTTATGCCCACCTGGGAATCTGAAATTTTTCCTACAGGTCTCTTCCTTCTAGGACAAATGAGGGCAGGCACCAGTAACTTTCATAACCAGGGGTCCCTACAGCAGAGACTGGAAATTGGTGGTACCCATCAAGTGGTACCCTCTACAATGTTCCTCAGATTAGGAAAGTTCACACACACGTGCACACAGTCAATATTTCTGGCTTCTGTTTATTAAATAATGGTTTGAAGGAGGCACATGGATATGGACTGGGCATCTGTATGAGACCTACTAACTGAACCAATATATAATTTAATCCCAGTAACTGAGTTTAGTTGATTGCAGGGCCTTAAACTACAATCATTAACTAGCCAACTTATGACCAATTGACTATTTGATTGACAAGGCTGTGGCCAATTAAGTTATTTTCTATTTCTCACAACTGTTTTTTTTGTTTTGTTTTGTTTTGTTTTTTTGGTTTGTTTTTTGTGGTGCTGGAGATTGAACCCAGGGCTTTGTGCATGCTAGGCCAGTGCTCTACCACTGAGCTACATCCCCCGCCCTTGTTTTTCCTATAAATGTTGTCTGGTCATATTGTTGGCTGGAGTTCTCAGAACAAACTTATGTTTTGTTCTTTGCTAATTGTATCAAATAGAATTTATATCTACCTGTAGTAGAAGTTCTACTTGATATAATTAGCCTAAGCAATATTCTTTTTTGTTTTGTTTTATTTTATACCGGGAGTCGAACTCAGGGCCTTACACTTGCCAGGCATGCACTGTGCCACTGAGCTACCTTCCTGGCCCAAGCCCAAGCAATATTCTTTTTAATAGCTTTGGCATAATCAGCAGGTTTTAAGAAGAGCTGCAGAAACCCCTAGAGCACCAGTGAAGGAGGCATGGGCACCACGCTCACTGTCATCATGGGTAAATTCTCTCTCAGATTCCAAAGCTCCACGGATTTGTGTTCTGAGCTGAGTTTGTTTGAGGAAAATTTTGATCTGGACTAGGTTTGGAAATAGTGACAGAAACAGGACTGGGTCTTATGAGGTGTCTAACCTGGCCAGACGGGAACTGAACTGGGTTCAGTAGGGAGTAACAGGAGTTCTGTAGAGAGGTCTCAGGTGTTGGACTGTGTCAGATTTTTTTTTTAAATCAAAAAAAAAAATTTGAGACAGAGTCTCGCTACGTAGTCCAGTTTGGCCTCGAACTCATGTCAATCCTCCTGTCTCAGCCTCTTGAGTGCTGGGATTACAGGCGTGCGCCACCATGTCCGGCTTTTTTTTTTTTTTTTTTTTTTGGTTTTTGTGACAGGATCTCGCTATGTAGTTCAGGCTGGCCTCAAACTTGTAGCAATCTTCCTGTCTCCGCCTCCTGAGTGCTGGGATTATAGGTGTGTGCCACCCTGTCCAGCAGGGGGAAAATTCTTTTAAAAACTGAACTAGTTTGAATAGGTGGGAAAGGTTACAGTCAAGGATTCATCGGCTCATCAGGATCCAGGCAGTCTAGATCTCCAGCTTCTGGAGCTCTAGCCAAGGCTACTTTGTGCTGAGAGACAGGGCATAAACTTGGGGTGGTCCCAAAGGTAGTTTGTGCTGAGAGGACAGATGAGCTTCTGGGGTTTGTGGCAGCTCCCTGGGTCAGGCAGAGGCTGAACTGGGCTTCTGAGTCTAGGGTCCAGAGAACCTTCGTTTGGAGCTCAGCCAACTTCATGGCTAAGAATTCCCAGAACTTGTACTTCTTCAGAGAAATGGATGGACCTTTAGAGAAATAACTTCAAAGTACAGTAGGTGGCCACAATGAGGGAATTTTACTTCAGGTAAATTTATTTATTTGTAGGGTACACTGGAAAAGGATGAATCAAAAATCTCCTGGAAATAGTAGGGTTATACTTATAAATTAGCACAGAGAGGCTCTGAAGAGACTAAATCAGGGGAAATTGCTAATTATAGAAATTGAGTGCTTCAATCATGGGGTCTGCCTTTGTAAGCACCTTCAAGCCATGGTTAAATGTTAAGCTCAGAACAATAATGTAAGCTACCTTGGTCTGGCATAGAAGATGTTTAAGCGCCTGAACTCAGTTACTTAAAGAATACACTATTGTTTCTTATTCTGAAAACTGTCCTTAGTGAAGGAAGGTTTACTGAATGAGCCTTCTTAACAGCAGTAACTTGGAATTCCAAGTTATTACACTCTCTATTTGTAAGGGTGTCGCCTCTATGTACCAGAAGAACAAAGAAGATTAAATCCTGGAAGTTCTTCCAAAGAAGAAGGCCAAGACTCAGATCTGTGTAACAAGCTTCACCTTTGACCGCTGTGCCCTAAGTAGGCTTCCTGTTTGTGTGTCTTCCTCTCAGCAGATGATAGTATTTAGGCCTGGAATGTGAGTACAGTGAACAACTTAGATGAGAATTGTTGAGGGCCAAAATCTGGCAGGTCAGTCGAGAAAATGGCAAGGGTCCCTTGACCTAACCCCCTATCCTCGCTGTCATGAGTAAAATGGTGAGAGAGGATGAAGAAAATGTCCTCAAAGCAAACAGCCTTTGAGAAAGACACATGAGCTCTTGGAAGAATATAAAATGGCTGAAAGCAAGTTCTGTCTAGGTGTGGAAATATTTTCTCCTGTGATAAGAGTTAATCTTCAGAGCACTGATAAGAGTTAAATCCCTTTGGAGAATGCCTTTAAGGAAATGGAAACTCAGATAACTTTGCCCTTTGCTATCTTTCAAATGCCTTCAACTTAAAGCAATGTATTTTGGGGTAGTAGTTCCTGAACTCCTTCATTGCCTAACTTTGTTAATGAGCAATTAGAACACATTTAAAAACAAATGAGTTAGATAAATGAACTTATACACAGCTCAGGAAATCTTTTTCAGGAATATAAGGTCTTGTAATATGTTTTGCAGAATGAAGAGGTATGTATTTATGAAATATCTGAATTACTTTTAATTAAGTTAAAACACTAAAACTTGTTGTAGAGGACAAATGTAATTTTGATGAGTAGGGGATTTCCCAAACACTCTTGTTTGGAGTAGACTACTAGAAAGTGTTCTGAACCCCAGCAACGGTGCATGCTTGTAATCCCAGCACCGGCCACGATTTTGAGGCCAGCCTGGGCTACATAGGGAGTTCAGTGTCAGGACGAACTACATAGTGAAGCCCTGTCTCAAGAAACTAAAAGCAAAAAGGTGTTCTGAGGAGAAAATAACTGTTCACAGCTTTCAATGGAACATGACCTGCCTTAATCAGTTAAAAAATACTGAGTAACAAAATAAGTTGGTTAAGACTGGTAATCAATGTGTGCCATTTCACAGGTATTTAACCACCCTCTATGTATAACACATTCTGCTAGGTAGGTGTCTCTTTCTTCATGAAGTGTCATAGTATTATAGACGGCTAAGTTAGGTAGGAACATAGGCAGTGAGACAGGGCTACGCCCTAGAGGAAGTCAGTGCAGAAGAAGAGAACACATCAAAACTGAGGCGGTAGGTGCAACTGAAGAACATTAAAGTCACAATGGCCAGATTTACCTACTTCCCTAAGGGATAAACAGAAGCTTGAGATTGCTGGTACCACCCTTTTGAGATTTCCCATATGAATAAACTATTATCTCATTAGGGGTGGGCAATCCTCTTCCGCCCACTAAGACTGCTAAAACTAAGACTAAAAACAAGACCAAGATTAATGTTTACCCCCTGAGGTTAATGGTGTCATCCATATGTCCTTGCTACTATTGGATCAATATTAGCTAAGCGGCTATACTTGTAATCTTTTTGGTTGATTATAGTTTGACCCGCATTGTACCCATCCTGTGATTTTTCTCTATAAAACTCTCTCAGAAAAGTGGGCTCTGTGTCAACCCACTTTTGGGTCCCCTCCTCTCTCTCAGGAGCTATCTCTCTCAATAAATTTTCCTACTCAGATTTCAGGCAACACAAACTCAATGTATATGACATTAAGCAGGTTGGGAGTTACATTTTTCCCCTATATCGATAGAGAAATAGATCCATATACACAGGACATGTAAGAAAACACGCAAAACAAATAACATGTTCTGTGACAAAAAAGAGGACTGTCCTTTACCATTACCTGTGTTAGTGTCTGCAAATAAAGAATGATTGAACTGAGGTCCTCGTGTCAGCTATTTTTTATGTCATCTAATTTTGTTTGCGTTTATTTAATAGTAAACATGGTACTGGTCTCACAGTTCAGTGTTTGGTCATGAATGATTTGTGTAAGTGGAACATCATGTGATGTGGTATAAGGAAGGTAGGTGTATTTGGGCCTGTTAATAAACATGAGAAGTGTGAGAAAATACATTTCTAGAAGTCCTGAAATGATACTCATCAACAAAACGCTGGAATAAAATAGTTCAAAATTGCTTACTGGGTTGTCACTAGAAATTTATATATATATATATATGTGTGTGTGTATATATATATTTGTGTATTTGTCCCAGTCATCCTCAGCCTTCTGGAAAGGTTGAGAAGATGGCATATTGAAACTGAAACTGGCAAGGTCAGTTGGATTGTCTTGACCAAAGGTACTATCATTACTTTTAATGAAAGAAAGTTACTGGAAGGTCTATGTCCTTAATAACAGAATTTTATGCATCTCCTATTCCTCTCAATTCTGCTATGACTAAATCCTGCATGGCTTTAATATACTATGCTAAGGGATATTCTCACCAGCCAAAGGAACTTCTTTGTGACCTATCAACTGATGACAAACAGACCTTTCATGACCTAGAATCTGAAGACTAAGTCTGCTAGAAATGAAGTCAGACTGCTCTTCAACCCCACTGGAAGAGACTATATCAAGTTCTCACTACCTACCCTTCAGTAAGGTTTTGGACCCTCAAACTCTGGCTGCGTATCTTACGATTTAAGGGGATCCCTCCACCATAGACCCCTGGAATGGTGAACCTGCTGGAGACTTTAAGGTAAAGCTGACCAGAGAAATCCTCCTCCCAAACAGATGACATTTTAGACATGGTCAGCTTTTGTGCAGACATCAGAACAAGATGCTTCATGATACCATGACTCTTTCCCCTCCTTTTTCCTTATTTGATAATGCTGCAACCAAAATTTTGGACCCTTCTAGACATTTGTTCTCCTTGTGTTAATTTAACCTAGCTTTGTTATGCTGGATTACTTACTAACTAAGTAAGAAAGAGTTTGTACAATTGCTAATACTTGGCTCCTAAGGATAAGTACATTGGGTATATTTTTTCTTTTTGAGACATGGTCAAGCTCTGTTATTCAGGTTGGTCTTAAACTCACTATGTAGCTCAGGCTGGCGTTGAACACATGGTGATCCCTGCCTCAGCCTCCCGAGTGCTGGGATTACAGGCGTGCACCACAACCCCTGGCTTGCACTGGGTATTGTAGACACTCGTTACAAGAACATTATGAACAGGGTATGTAGTTAAAATAGATAGTCTCTTCACTTGACTAATTTTCTATAATTTGATTTTAGTTGGTATGGTTCATGGGTTCCTGAGCTAAAGAGTATGCTCCGAACTCTTATTATCTCTTAAGAGTCGTAATAGCAATCTCCCTGGTGCACTGTATTCTTGAAAATTCTTAAATGTCTACTGCAGCCATCTGCTAAATGCTAAATGGTCCTTTCAGCTGCAATGATAAGAACTCAAATGCCTGATCATGAGTACACTGCAACCTATGGATATTGTATCAGGACTAGAAACCCAGGATGATGGAGACCGAGAGTGGCACTGATGCCCTAGGTTTCAGTGAAGACCTCACCAGGTAAAAGCAAGAACAGAAAGTGTGGGGACCCTTCCGGGGAAAGGGCTATGGATTTTACCTGAGCAGGTGCATTGGGCCCAAATGACCAAAGAATCACAGCACCTGTTACAGTTTGTGTCTGATGCCCACAAAGCCTCTGCAGTCATGGGGGTGGGCTTCTAGAGTTTGCGATTGATTCACGGTCCAATGCTGGGATTATGGGTGTAAGTGCAACACCCACCTAGGGCGGGTAGCATGCAGACAATATAAGGGACAGAAAGAGTCTTCTCTTGCACTCCTTCCCTTTTGCTCTTCTTGCTTTGGTATCTTCCAGCAGCCAGGAACTGTCGCCCTTCTGCCATGCCACCCTGCCTTGGAGCCAGCTGATTGAGGACTGAAACCTCCTCACACTGTGAGCTAAATAAACCTTTCCCTCTTTGATTTTGGGCATTGGATATTTTGTCTCAGCCATGAGAGAAAAGTAACCAAGACAGCAACTGAGCTTTGATTGTTTGCAAAGCCGTAAAGACTTGTAAACAATGAAGCTGTAAACAAGAAACTAGTTAAGCTGTAAACCACTGGTTGGTTGATGAGGTTATTGTCAATTGTTTCATATTTCTCACTTCCATTTTTCTATAAATGCTATCTGATCACATTCTTGGCTAGTGTTCTTAGAACATACCCTTTTGGCAAAATCATGTTTTGCTTTGATGTTATTCTTTTTTCAAATTCTAATTGACATAATTGGCCTGAGGAATTTTCCTCTTAACCTTACAAACTAGAAAATTGTTACAAATGGACTCTTTCTTTTTGCATGGATGCAAAGCAAGGGAGAGACTAGCACAATGGAGCATGTGCTCTCCCCTTAGCCATAGTCTCCACCGTGTCCTCTTGTATTACTGTTGTCCTATTGCATTAATTTTCTAGTAAACACTTGAGGAATTCAGGCTTCCCAAGGGCAAGAACTTTCCTAGACCCATGCTATTAAACTTTTCTCTCATTTAACGTTTGGTCATGAAGTTCCTTATATACTTATATAGTCTCTCTTTATTCAAAGCAGTTTGCTTAAGTTTGTGAACATCACATGTATACGTGTTTTCAACTCCTTTAAAAAGAGAGCTTGTGCTTGGGGTCATCTTGCTGAACTAGGTTTTGTCAACTTGTTGAGAATAAGAAAAAATTGTAGAAAGTGTAAAGTAAGCATGGCGACATCCCTGCAGGAAGTTACCTCAGCTGCCCTTGTGAGCCAGCATCTTAGCCTGAGGGCTGGACCAATCAGCACACAAGTGATTTCCAAAAAGCCCAGTTTGGGTATAAATCACTGAGTGTAATCTCGCCCCACCAGAAATGGCTTGTCATACTCTTATTTAACCTTGCAAATCCAAACCTTTCTTAAACTCTTCCCTTTGATAAATGTCTATTCCCATGTCTATTAGAGACACAGAAAATAATGAGAGGGTGAGAAAATGAAAAGAACAGATTTTGGGGGCAGTCAGAGAAATGGCCAGAGAAAACTCCAGCCAGGGGCTGACTGGCCCAGATCCTGGTATCTTCCTCACTCAAATTTGAAAATGAACTTGACAATGGACATACAAGTGACCACCAGGGATCCATATCCATTTTTCTGTTGAGATGGCATTTCAGATATGAAAAAGGAAATTTCCTAAAGTGGCCAATATGATAAGGCAGACAGTCCGAAGGAGAAAAATGGCAGGGGCACCACTATTAGGAATGAAAAGAATAAAAGGACAATGTGCCTCTCAAAATTCATGAAAGAGCCAGGCATGGTGGCACACACCTGTAATCCCAACACTTGGGAGGCTGAGGAAGGAGGATGGCCAGCCTCAGCTACATAATGGTTCAAGGCCAGCCTGAACCACATAGCAAGAACCTGTCTCAATAAACAAACAAACAAAACTTCATGAAAGAGAATCACATGTGATAGAGAGGGAGAAGATGGATGATCGGCACCTATCAATAGGCAGTATTGAATAATGCACCCTGACCCAAATATGAATTAAATGAAACCCTATTGTAACTTAGGATGTTCAGATGGGACAGCAACCGAAGCTCATGAGATAGAAAATGCCATGCTTGGATTAAAGTAGTCTTAATTGCTGCAAGAAATGATCAAAGTTTGATTCATGTATCTAATATATAATGAACATTAAATAATGTCACGGGCATGTTGAAATTATATAGACAGGGTGCCTAATGAGATCAGGTGAGATAACATCCAACAGGATGGTGAAATGCTGTCCATCTCTCAATCATCTCACATTTATCCATTAGGTGATTTCTCAATATCTACTAAAGAGCTGCAATGAGCCAGATTCTGGGGCTACAATCACGAGGAGGAGAGACACAACCCCTGTCTTCATGGTAATTATTGTCTAGGATTAGTTGTCTCCACCTGGTGGTAGTGACATCCATATCCTCAGGGCACATTTAAATGCAGGTGTTTTTTAATTGCATACTGACTGAGGACCCCCCTGGCATTTAGCTGGCAAGGACCAGGGATACTAAACTGTCCTGCAGTGTACACTCTGACTAAAATGCTAACAGCACCCCCATTGGGGAACACTGGTATTGCAAAGTACCACACGCCATGTTTAGAGGCAGATTTTTTTCATTATAACATGACCAAATACATAATGTTTTCCTGAAGTATAAACTTTTCTTGTTCTCTTCTGGGATTACTATTTAAATATCATGGAATTATTCTAAATGGCAAACTTTGAAAAACACTAGAATAGAGGTTAAGAGCAGACACTACCATGTTTGAATCTTAACTTCACTTTAAATTTTGATCTTGGGCCGGTGATATCGCTCAGCAGCACGGGCGCCTCCTGGCACGCGAGGTCCTGAGTTCGACCCCCAGTACCCAAAAACAAAAAGAAAAAATTTCGATCTCAAGACGATTAACAACTTTGAACTTTCTAACATGAGGTAAACAACAGCAAGCTTGCCGAGATACTGTTTATACTGTCGGGAGGACTCAAGGTAGTCATGTCTATAAATTGCCTTGTGCATCGTCTGGAAACAGGATGGTAGGAGGTGGCCATTATAAACAATGTGGCCCAAGCAGCTTGGGTGTGGAAAATGATGATGTGATGAGCAGAGAGGGAATTAGGAACAGGGGGTGACTTGATGAATAAAGACACCTGAGGTCTGAAGGGCAGTGAGGAATGAGAAGGGGAGGAAAGTGGGGAAATAATCCAGGCAAGAAGCCTCACACCTAGAAGGTGCTATTCCTATTCCACTGCATTCCAAAAAGTAATTCATTTTCTACACAGAATCCTTTGAGAAACCAAGAGCAGGAACAAGAATGGGGAGGCTAAGCATGTTGAGAGTTTACTTCTACACTCTATGATTTTGTTTACTTGCTTGAAAGTGTTAACTATCTTGGTAAAAAAAAATTTTTTTTTTTGCAGAATTACTTCACATCACTTGCATTGCACAGAAATCTATCTCTTTTTCAGAGTTCTGCCCCTGGCCATGAGCAAAGCTCTCATTTCTGAGTCAACTTTTATGCCGTTTGCATGATATAGAGTGGTGCTCTGGGTTTGTGGCCAGTGAGGAAGCATAAGGAAGGGCAAGACTCTGTTTCCTGGCATTTATTTCCATGCAGGCTATTGTAGGCTTTGTCAATACTTGTCGACTCATCTGGCTTGTTGATTTTATGCTAGTTATAGGAAGCCCCAGCTTCACAAATTAAATATTGGCTCTACCCACACTTTAATGAAAAGGCAACATCCCAGCTGCTGCCCCCATCCTCTTTGCCTCCTTCCCTATATAAAAACATCCAAACTGGAGTTATCCCTTTCTTGGTCACATCTATGCTGTCCTCTCATTCTTAATATCATCCCAGGAGCCAGCAGCTCTCGGAAAAGGTGAGTCCCAGCTCCCAGTCATGGCCAATGGACCACACCTTTGCTCTGTGCTTGTAGATGTCACCAGGCAGGTTTGCTTGGCTGGGTCTTGGCATCCATCCTTGGATAAATGCTGAGCTCTCCAGTTGGCTAGCTTGATCAGTGCAGGAAGTGATTAAACTATAGTGTCATTTGGTTTGCTTAGAAAAGACAAAACTAAAGCCATGCAACTGTTTCATCTTTTACATACTCACACTTTAGAGCTGATTGTCAGGCAACATAGAAAGACCTTGACCTTCCATATTGATACGGTCACCAGAATCTATCTTTCCATACAAAAATCTCATCTTTCCATTTATGCTTTGGATTCAATATTTAGAGAGGCAGTAACGACTCACAGAAAAGAGCTGTTATAAATTAGAGATGTCTGTTTTAAAAACAGAAAAGTGACAGAATGTATCCCATGTGTTTATCATCCCTAAATTATGGAATTGCTTTTCCTCTTATTTCTAGGATCAGAGTTCAGCCCCTTGTACCTGTCCTTGGAACCTATAACTACCATTAAAGAAATCTATTTTTACCTGGGCCACTCAGCTTCTTGCATTCAATTAAATATTTAATGAGCCCCAACCATGTGCCAAATGCGATCCTAGAGCAAAATGTTGGTGAAGAAGAAAGGTAAGATCTGGCCCTCATGGAGCATATTTCCAAGTAGGGAAGCAAATACACACATAACATTCCAGGAAATAAGTGTTTTGAAGAAATAAAATATTCATTAGTCAGTTTGCTATCACTGTGATAATCAACATATAAGGAGGAAAGTTTTATTTTTGGCTTACAGTTTCTGAGTTTTCAGAAACCAAAATTTCAGTCCATGGTCAGGTGCTTCCAGTGCTTTTCTGCCTGTGGCGAGGCAGAACATCATGGCAGAGTATATGGCATAGCAGCTGAAAAACTGAGAAAGAGAGCTAGGATGGGGCTGGGGTCCCAATATCCCCTTCAAGAGCACACCCCCAAAAAACCTAACTTCATTCCATTAGGCCCCACCTCCTCAAAGTTCTATCATCTCCTGATAATGCCCTCGCTGGGGACCAAACCTTTAACACATAGGCCTTTGGGGGACAGTCAAGATCCAAATTATCACATATACCAATGGGATAAAGAGTGACTAAAGAAGATTTGTTTACTTTTTTTTTTTTTTTTTTTGTGGGTACCGGGGGTTGACCTCAGGACCTTGTGCACCAGCAGGCGCCCGTGCCGCTGAGTGATATCACCGGCCCTTTTTTCGTATGTGGGTCCCAGGAGTCAAACTCGGGCCCTCGCGCTTGCCAGGCAGGCGCTTACGCCGCTGAGCCATCTCGCCGGCCCATGTTTACTTTTTTTTTTTTAATATATAAGAGATATATTTTGACATGTTTATGAGACTATAGCGTAATTCTGTATAGAAATCAATATTTTAGGAGAGAGGTTTGGTTATATGAACAACTTGGATTTCTCTTTCTCTCCCGTACACCCTGTCTTTACCAGATCAGATCCACTTTTCTCTCATTGATCCATTAGCAATGTTGTAGCCATTAGCTTTTCTGTGACTCCATCGTTGTTTTGCTTCACATATGCCATGCCTATCAACTCCCAAGGGAAGTAACTCACAAGGTATCTTCATATCTGGTACCTTCATATAGACACAGGAATTCATATACTACCTGGACTCTCTTGGGTGTTCTTAAAGTTGGTTATGTCTCACTTGCTGTCACTAAGGAATGGCTTTCCTCTCTCGTACTTCTTCAATGGATCCATTTTCTTGATTCTTTCTCTCAAATACTTCTCTCTATTTTTTTAATTTATTTTTTTAAAGACAACAAGTAAATATTCTCTTTTTTTCTTTTTTATTTATTTATTTATTTATTAAAGACAACAAGTAAACATTCTCATGTATTAACAAACTCAAGAATTACAGAATGTACAAATACTTTTTGGAGAAAAACATTACTCAGTATAAGATTAAGCCATGTAAAAGCTAAGTAAAAATAAAAGACTAAGGAATGGAATAGTCACAGTGAAATTGCATTTTCACACTAGGGAGACAATACGATGTTTACAAATGTGCGTCCGGTTTATTTCGCTTGTGAGTATTTTCTCGAGTTGCATCCATTTAACTGGAAACTTTTATAGGTAAATGGATGCAACTCGAGAAAATACTTCTCTCTATTTTTGTCAGCAACAAAAAATGAAATTTTTTGGAAACAAGTATGGTCATTTAGTGTTAATTTTTCCCAGTAGAAAATAAGAAAGCAATTCCTACAACATTGAATCCATAGATTTACGGCCAAATGTTCATGTTCTCCATAAGTTCCTAAAAAAAAAAGATAAGCAAACATATAATGTTCATCACTAGAGGATTTTGGGCTCAAATCTTCACAGAGATTCTCCAACCTTTGGGAGCTCAAACAGGCTATACATGAGCCATAGTGAAACTTTTGGACATCCTAGCATGAAGCCTAGACTAAATTCTCACCCAAACTTAATCCTGGGCCAAACTTAATCTTGACTAAAGTAATAGTGTTTTTCTCTAAGTTCTAGAGTAGAGCACCCACCCAAGAGCAGAGTCTTTCATTAAGCCATCTGCTCTGGAGGAAGAGGACCAAAGCCCAAGAGGTCTCAAAAGAAAGAATCTAAAGGGCTGGGATGTGGCTCAGTGGTAGAGTTCTTGCCTTGCATACACAAGGCCCTGGGTTTGATCCCCAAGACCACCAAAAAAAAAAAAAAAAAAAAAAAATTCTAAAGAAATACCAGCATGTCAAAGGAACTGAGGCAGAAGATTTTAATCCTTACTGATTCTACCACTATGGCCAGGTTGTTTCCTTGACTTTGACCCATACCGAAGATCTCTTTTTCCTCCCCTTCCTCCTCGTGCTCTTCGAGTGTGTGTGTGAGAGAGAGAGAAGTTTGGCAGGGAGGCTTGGTGGTTCTTAGAGATGTGTGTGTGTACCATTGACATAAAGCTAACAGACTGCAATTAATAGAACAATCCAGTCTCCAACAATTGAATGCTATTCCCCTCCAAAGAAGTCTTCATATCTTCTTACTCTCACATTCGAGACCTGAGATTATGATCTGAGATCGTGATCTGGGATCTGGATCCCTGATCAGTGAGATCCATATTTCATTACATGGCATTTGTGTGTACTTCTTCAATACAGGAATAATTGGAAAGGGCTCTTCAGGTAGCCAGGTACAAAACAGATCATTCAGAACCTTGCATTTTCAGAATCTTAATTGAAAATGTTTCCTTATACAATGTTTTAATTCTCAAAGCACACTTTTGTTTCTTTGCCTCACATGCTAAGCCTAACCTAGGTTAATTCATTTATGTAAAATATATTTTGGTGTCCTTTTTGGGTCAGTTTTAATTCTACCATCAAGTGCCAGTTACATAAAAGTGAGCCACCATATTTCTCAATGCATAGATTTCAAATGTATAAAAAGTTTTAAAGTTCAAAAATCATTTAAAACATAATATGGTTAGTTATCAAATCATTTTTTCACTCATAATTAATAAGACAAAACTGATAAGTATCAGATTTAATCTTCAGCTAGATGAGCATCACTCTGACATTAAGAGGGAGAAAAAGCAAAAGAACAATAAATGCAAAAGTGAGGTAGATTTTCCGTCTTGGTGTGAGGACATTAGTAGGAAGAGTGGCACATGTATGTCTTCAACAAAATGGATAATGTTCTCGTTTGTAAACTGGGCAGTGGCCTCACAGATTTGTCACTGCTTCAATGGGTTTGAAATGTTCCCCAGAGGCCCACATGTTAAAGACTTGGTCCTCAGCTTGGCGCTATTGGACAGTGGTGGAGCCTTTAGGAGGTGAGGCCCAGTGGCAGGAAGTTAGGTCATTTGGTGTGTGCACTGGGGGAGAATATTGGGACCCCTTTCCTGATAGCCTCTTTCTCTCTCTCTCTTCGCTTCCTACCACCATGAGGTGAGCAGCCTTCTCTACTATGTGCTTCCACCATGTCACCACAAGCCCAAAGCTACAGGGCCAAGCGAGCACGGACTGAAATCCTGGGCCAAAATAAACTTTCCTCCTTTTAAATTGATTAGCTTAGATATTTTGTCACAGTGACAAAAAGTTGACAAACACAGTTACCATGCTTTATAATGTACCAATATATGATATATATCCTTTTATGTGTATAAAATCTTATAAAATTTAAACTCTTATAAAATCTTATCAAGTTTCATCTTTTTCCAAATGGGCATTTAAGTATCCCAGCACATTCATTGACAAGACTTCCCTTCTGCTCTATAGCATCACCTTTGACAGAAAAAAATGCTCCCTGTACCTGTTTTACTATTCTTAGCAACTGGTAAATTCATTCATCTTTAACCCAATACCATGAAGTCTTAATTATGATAGTTTTGTAATTAACCTGCATATTGCCACTGGGAATAATTTACCCTATATTAATCTTTAATCTTATACATATATAACGTCTATATGTTTATATATTTTGTATATCACATGTTATATTATTTACTATAATGTGTTAGCACATTACCAATGTATAATTTTATACATTTATCTTTTCAATATACATATTTCCTTCGAGGCAGTTTTATCTGCATCTCACAAGTTGGGTTATATAGTAGTTTTATTATTATCCATCTCACTATCTTATAATACTATATGCAGACATTTTTAGGATTATTATATCTTCCTGGGGCATTAAACCTTTAATTATGCCTTTTTCTGGAGTAGATTTAGGATCTGGGATCACCTTACCCCAGTCTCAGAGACTGAATAATTAAAGCCGTGTTGCGGTCCTCTGAAGGACTATTTACTTCAGGTCCAGACTCACTCACAGGTGTGGGGATGTCTTTGGGGTCTCGCCAGGCTTCCCTCTTGCTGGGCCCCAGGTTCCAGGCCTTGTGACTCAGCTCCATGAGGCTATCAGTGGTGCTACTCAGCCTCCTCTAAGATTGTCAAACACCCCACTAATTTGTATGGCTGGGAAATAAGAAAATTGTTGCTTTGGTATATTAGTTTTAAACTGATCATGAAACTAAACTTGCTCATTAATTCTGGAAATATTTTTCTGCTGTCTCTGTGCAATTTCCAGGTAGATAATAATATAATTGGCAATAATCATGTGTTTGTCTCTTCTACATAGTATAATTTTGTATTATACAGGGGATGTATACAGCCAGACCCATTTTTAAGCTTGCTGCCCAGCCTGAATATTTTACATACTTTGTGTTTAAATAAGAGTCTCTTTTCGTTGATTTGGTGTGAATGGAGCAAACCATTTTTAACCAATACACAAAGTTCTTTCTAACAGTCTGAAAAATTCTTTTATTTCATAATTATCACTTCTATTCCACTTATTCTATGCTTCAATTATTAGTTATTTACAACTATTTATAAGTTATATCTCAAATTTCTATGCTCTGTGTCTATATTCTTCCACATATTTTTTTCCTTTTCCTCTGCATTCTATGAAAATTTTCAAGTTTGTCCTTCACATATTCTTGCTGTCATCTTCTATTTACCAGTTCTGTTCTTTATTGGTGTTTTAACACTTTTGTTATCTAGTTCTTTTATCTCTTTGTGGGTTTCTGTCCTGTTTCATAAAGACCATGTCTTTTTTTTTTTAAATTCACTGAGTGTATCAAACAGCTTCCCAAAAGTTTCATCTGGAGCCTATAATACATTATTTTTGTTTCTATAATACATTTTCGCTTATTTGTTATTTTGGAGACAGGTCCTACTATGTAGTTCAGGCTGGCCTTGAACTCACTAGGTAGCCCAGGCTAGTTTTGAACTCATGGCAATCATCCTGCCTCAGCCTCCCGAGTACTGGGATTATAGGCATGCGCCACCACACCCAGCTTACATTATTTTTGAAGATATAGTTGGCCTCTGAATCTTCAATCTGTTTCCTTTCCCTTGTTTCTATAATTTATTTACAGGTTCCAAATTAAACTGCTTTTCTCTTTAATCATAATCTTCATCATCATCATATAGCTTGCATTTACTGAGTGCTTACTACAGACTGTCGCAAGCTTTGCTCATGTGTCAAGTCACGTAATCCTCACAGCTCTGTGAAGAAGCATCGTTAACTTTATTTTACAGGTGCGAATGCTGAGACATTGTGGTTAGGTAACTTGCCCAAGGTCATAGAGCTGTAAGTGCTGGGGTCAGGATTTGAACCCAGACAGTCTGGCTCCAGAGTACCAATGCTGTACTGCCTCTCAGTCATCTTTGTCATTTTTTAAAGGCAAATGCTGTCTAATTAAGTGTTTTGACAGCAGATAATGTATACGGGTTTCACCTAACTCCATTTCTATCTGTGTGAAGCTCAAATTCCATCCTCTGCTCCATCCCTCCCGGTTCTGACTTCCGGCGGGTGCTCACCTATTTGAACGCTGTACCTGATACTTGGAACTGAAGTGATTCTCGAAAACCTATAGTTCCAACTGAGTTCTTTCTCTCAACCCCCACTCTGGCAGCTCTTTACTTGTAGGGATTTTATGACCCAAGATGTAAGTATTATTGCCTTTCTCTCACCCTGGCATCTCCAGACACACACACACCACCCCAATACCTACTTCCTGATTAACTTCTGAGGAATTGTTGCTGTCTTTAAATAGAGGCAAAGAGATTAAAAAAAAAAAAAAAAAAAAAAAAAAACGAGAAGAGAGGCTCCCCTCTACATTGCCTTACAGTAGGAGGACGGTTGGGTCTTTGGGTCAAAAGGCAAACAGTGGTCAAGTCTGAGGGTCTTAGGCTTTTCGGGTGTGCTCTGTTTTGTGAGCCAAGTGAGGGGAAGGTTTGTCACACATTCCCTTTCTAGTAAAGATGTCTCTGAAATTCTGGGTACGTGCGCTCCATTAAATTTAGTTTTCAAAGTGATCATAAGCTTCTTCCCAGCACCCCTGCCATGGCTTCCCAGAGACTTCACGGAAAAGTCCAGGGACACTGTGTCATAGGGTATTAATCAGATGCATTTTCAAACCAGAAGTCCTCAGCCATTGTTTTTAAAGCTTACCAAACACATTAGAACAAACCTGTGATCAAAGGCACTATTAAGGTACTGAAGAAGCACATTAATGTCTAAACCCAATTAGTTTCATCAGTAGCCTCTGTGTATACACTCATACTTTTCAACTCAGCATCTCCCAAATCCTCAGCATATAAAAATATCCACTGTAGACTCTCTGAAGCAACCTTCCAATGTTGGACATAACCAGACAACAGCTACTGGTTGCCTACCCAACCAGCACTACTCTTCTCTCCTCCGTGAGTAACACAATCCCAATTTTACTAGGAGTGACTATATTTTCAGCCTCTTTTAAAATTGTGTGACCATGTGATGTTATTTTAGCTAAGGAACTAGGAGTCGATACTGGTGGAGGTTGGGTAAGTGGACAGTGAACAGAAAAGGCTCCTTAGACAGCTAGAGATTGTATTATTGTACTCTTGGTCCTTCCTCCTGCTTCCCACTTGGAACATACGTGTTATCAGCAGCTACCTTAGACCATGAGCAACCTAAGATAGAAGCCATGCACTGTATCACTTAGAATTTCCTGGGCGATGTGTATGTCTGTTCCAATGAAGTAGCCGTAGATGCACTCCTGGTTGGCTTCAGGATGAGGACTTATCATGAGAAAGAACAAGCCGTAGTCAGAAGCTTAAAACTTTCAGCCCCACCCCCACCTCATCTTCCAGGAGAAGAGGTGCTCAGGATTGAGTTAATAATCAATCATGCTATCTGAGGAAGACTCCATAAACATCTCTAAAATACAGTGTTTGGAGAGCTGCTGGGGTGGTGAACACATCTACATGCCAGGACAATAGAGCACCCCAACTCTATGAAGACAGAATTTTCTATACTCAGGACCTTTCTAAAACTTACCCTGTGTACGCCTTCATCTGGTTGTTCATCTATATCCTTTATCATCTCTCTTGTAATAAACCAGTAAGTGTAAGTCTTGCCCAAGTTCTATAACCTGTCTTAGCATATTGCCAAACCTGAGGCAGGGCTTGTGGGAACCCCAATTTGTAGCCAAGTCAAACGTATGGGTAATCTGGGGACATACTACTTTTGATTGGGGGCAGTCTGATGGGACCGAGCCCTTAACCTGTGGGGTCTTCACTTATTCCAATCTTGTCGGAATTGAATTAAATTACAGGACACCATTCGGTGTCATAAGTGAAGTATATTGAGAATATATAAAAAAGAAATTTTCCTACATGACTATCTTCATAACCTCCTCTAACATCCTAACTCAAACATGAAAAACATATCAGGCACTGAAAACATACCAGGCACTGCAACTGGACAATTATTGTCCCCACAATGTAAGCCGAGCAACTGTCAGGCTCCTCTGTGCCTTTATGGTATTCCATGACTTTCTGAGCATTGGATCACAAATGTTGACAAAAACGCGAACTGACAGCTGATGCACAGGCTGAGCTGAAACCCTGGCAAGGATTCAGGACACTGTTCCATGCAGGTGCTGGGGCTCCTGCTGCCTTCTCAGGCAGCCCAGCCATAGCCTCACGTTCACATCATACTCAGGGGTCTTGCAGTTTAAGTCACCATTTGGCAAAATCCCAGTTTCCTCCCAAGTAAAATAGAAGCAGAACAGTCGTAAAAATTACATATTTGTAAGCCTTTAGCTTTTCTACTGAAGTGTGGTTAGGTATGGGTTCAGATTATTAGCATGTATCAATCAACCAATCCAGAAGAGTATTCCTAGTTTTTCTTTTTTTCTTCTCTTTCTTTCTTCTCTTTCTTTCTTTCTTTTTCTTTCTTTCTTTCTTTCTTTCTTTCTTTCTTTCTTTCTTTCATTTGCATATGTTTGAGACACATAATAATTACATTCACCTTGAGGAACTGGTGCATACACATATCAGATTATGATCACGGTTTATTCTCCCTCCCCTCTTGCCCTCCCCTCTCTCTCAGTTCCCCTTCCCATCTCCACAGATTTTACCTCACTATTTCTTACCATTTCTAGTTTATATTGCTTTAAAAATTATTTACATGTTGGGACTTGCATATTAGAGAAACCATACAATATTTAACCTCTGTCTGATTTATTTCACTTAGTATTATAGTCTCAAGATCCATCCATTTTCCTACAAATGACTCAAATTTATCCTTCTTTATGACTGGCTGAATAGTACTCCATTTCCTAGTTTTTCTGTCTGCATCCGCATTGCATTCACAACTCACCACAGAGTAATCAAATGCATTTATAAGAGTTTATCCAGGGCCGGTGAGATGGCTCAGCGGTGTAAGCGCCTGCCTGGCAAGAGCAAGGGCCCGAGTCCAACTCCCGGAACCCACATACGAAAAAAGAGCCGGTGATATCGCTCAGCGGCACAGGCACCTGCTGGGGCGCGAGGTCCTGAGGTCGACCCCCCGGTACCCACCAAAAAAAAAAAAAAGAGTTTATCCAGATCCCTTGTATCACTTATATATACTATACATTCATATAAGGTTTGTTTTGTTTTGGATTTTTAAATTTTTTAAATTTTTTTTTTGTGGGTACTGGAAGTCAAACTCAGGACCTCGTGCGCCAGCAGGCGCCTGTGCCACTGAGCGATATCACCGGCCCTTTTTTTGGTATGTGGATACCGGGAGTCGAACTCAGGACCTCGTGCTTGCCAGGCAGTGCTTATACCACTGCGCTATCTCACTGGCCCGGTACCAGGAGTCGAACTCATGACCTCGCGCTTGCCAGGCAGACACTTATGCCACTGAGCTATATCACCAGCCCTTGTTCATTTTTTTTTTGAGGCAAGGTTTCACTATGGTGTTCAGGCCCAAGGTTTTACTATCGAGTTTATAGCCCAGGCTGGCCTCAAACTCACAGCAATCCTCCTGCCCCAGCCTCCCCAGTGCTGGAATTACAGGTGTGTGCCACCATGCCTGGCTCATCTAAGGTATTTTCTAACTCTTTCTTCATTGATTTTTTTTTTTTTTTTTTGAGACAGATCTCACTATGTAGTTCAGGCTGGCTTTGAGCTCACTATGTAGCCCAGGCTGGCCTCAAACTCACGGTGATCCCCCTGCCTCAGCCCCCTGAGTGCTGGGATGACAGGGTATACCACCACCCCCCACTTCTTGGTTGATTTCAAGTTAAGGGTCTGTGCTTACAGAAAGTTTTTGCTTTTCTCTTTTTATTTGTCACCTATAATCTGTTTTAAAAAAATTGTACTGAGAACATCTGAGTGACAAATCAGAGTCCAAGATATACCAATTTCAGTAAATGGAGAAACACTGAAAATTTTACCAGACCCCAAACATTTTAGGAAACACTGCAATAGTACCCAGTTTTAAAATATTACATTGCCAAGACTCAGGATTTTAGAAGCTTAGAGATGGGGGCGAGGGAAAGAGTCATGCTTAGGCAATCCGGGTAATCCCCTCTCTACAAAACATAATTTGACAGTGAACAGAAAATTTCCTCTTAACTGTAAACTTTCTCCCACTGCCTTTAGCTCATGTATGAAATCCTACTTGGTAAAACTTTATCAGCTCCTCCTACAATTAGGGGATACAGACGCTACTTGGAAAGAAAACAATAGACAACAATGATTTTTTTCTCCAAGAGCAGTGACCTAGTTTATCAGTGCTTTTTCAACCTTAAAGCTTCCTGAAAGGAAGACAAGTAGGACTCCAAAAAGGGGGGGGGCATGAAGAATAGACACAGTGGAGATGTGTGACACTCAGGTGTCCAAAGAGGGCTGGAGGCACTAGGAGATACGGGTCCTGCAAGGGTTCTTGGGGAAGAATGGGTCATGGAACCTAATGCAGGAGGAGAGACAAGAGGAATTAGGCAGGTGACCTTCAGCATGGAGCCTTTCCCCTATGGGGACACCTGCGGAAAGGGTAGAAGATCTGACCACTGGGAAGTGAGAACAACATAGAGGTTGTGGGTCCCAGGGGATGGGTGGGGTAGGAGATGAGAAGGATGAAGCATGTCAAATGCCCCTTGAGGTCATCACAAACACAGGGGAGCTCTCAGCCAGCCTCACAGCTCCCCTTCCCAAGGTCAGTCTCCAAAACCTGGTTGCTTGGTCACACGGGAATGAGTCAGGGCTCCAGCAGGCCATGTGGGGCGGGAGTGTGGGCGGGAGTGCAGGAGACTTACACAAGCCTGGACTGCTGAGGTCATCGCAGGAGCACGGCTGTTGGGGAAGCCCGGGAGTGGTTCCTCCAGACTTGGAGAGGAGAGGCTTCAGGGAGTGGGATTTCTGGCCTCCTCTCTGGGTTGGTCCTCTGATGTGTCCTGTCACTTCCTCTATTAGGAGGAATAATTAGGCTGGGTTCTGCCTGCCTCTGTGGGTAAGAGGAGAGTCAAGAAGGTGTAAGAGCCAACACCCCTGCCAGCCCCAAGCTTGACCTTTTGTGCCTACACTGGCTCTTGGCCCTTCTAAGCTGGACAGTGTCATCAACACATCTCAAGGGGCTTTCCTGAGCCTCTGTCACAGGGGAATGGGACTTCCGCTGAAGAAGACTGGCCTTGGGGTGTCACTAGATGGCTGGGATCTGAGGAGAAAGGAATCAGGAATGCCGAGCTGCCAATCCAGCTCAATCTTGGGGTGGGGGTGGGGGCAGAGAGGTCTCAGAGCCAGCCTAGCCTTTCAGCACATTTGGGGTCCAACCATCTCCATTCCCCAAAACCATCTTCTGGGAAAAGACAGGGAGCCAAGTCGACAGGAATAAAGACATATCACTAGAGATGGTGCAGAGAGCAGAAAGTTAGACATAGCCTATCCCTGCTTATACCTAAAGCATGTCACGTCCGAGCTGAAGTCAACAAGGAAACTAACACAGGGATTCCAGGAGAATGTGCTTTGGTGGGAGGAGGGGGCTTTTTTTTTTTTTTTTTTTTTTTTTTAAGGCAGGCTTTTGCTATGTTGCCCAGGCTGAATTTCTGTATCCTCCCACCTCAGCCTCCTGAAGGTTGGGATTACGGATGAGTGCCATTGCACCTGGCTTCAAGGGAGAGTTTTTCACTCCCACCGGCCACCACCATGCTCACCTGCAGAGATTTTGAATCACATTTCAGGTTAAAATGGCTGCAGTAGTGACAACCAAAAAATTGCAGTAACTGCCTTCAGAGCGTCTCATGTTCTAGCCCCTATGTATGTATTCTTCAGGGTACTGGGGCAGACTGGTAAAGAGCCATGATGCGTTGTGTCATTACTCTGAACTTGTCTAAGCATGACAGTTTGTTTACTCGTAAGACAGTCCAGTCACAACAGAGGAGGGTCAGAAGAGGTCCAATTTCACCCCTGGGTGGAAAGGTACTAAGGGAAGTGACCCAACCTGATACCAGGCTCTCGGCCAGGCAGGTGAGGCTGGGAGTCAGTCACAGGAGGCAGACAGTGAACAGCAGGGCCAAAGCCCAGGCTGGATGTGATCACAGGTGGGTGGAGGGCAGCAGAGGTAGATTCAGCAGAGTGGCAAATGGCAGGCTGGTCAGGCAAGTTGTCCTCCTTGGGAAATCTGCAAGTTTCTTCCAGGATTTAGGAGAATTCTCCTGTGTGAGGCTGGGGAATTAACAGGTATGGCAGTGAGGGAAGGGCCCTAAGATATCACCAGAAAAGGGACCCAGGAATAGAGATAAAAGGGGAACACATGGGGCTCAGGCCTTGGATCCTCGAACATGGCTGTGAGTCATCATGTCTTGGATCCCTTGAAGGAAAGGGAAATGAATGGCAAAAAGTCTTGGGGAAAATGGATGATGATTGCAAGGGAGGAGATTCACCCAGCTAAGAAGAGTCAGGAGCTGGGAGAAAGGGATGAGTTCTGGAGCAGCAAGGAGGCTCTTTGGGGAGGCCAAGGCCATGTGGCCACAAGGAACACTGGATAGACCAAGGCAGTAGACCCCCAGAGGTACACACACGAGTCCTTTGTAGGGAAAGAAAGGCTTCATTTCCTCTTGGCAGTGAAACCCAACACAGGGCACAGAACTGGAGGAAAGAGATTGTACTAAATTTCGGCACCCACCAGGCCAGCATCTGTGTGCAGTCCACACACAGATGGACCCCTGTATATGGGTGCCCTGGGAACTTCTCAAGGAGAGGTGTGTGAACCTACCTGTTCTTCCTGAAGTGGGCAAGCAGAGACCTCCCAGTGAGAAGCAGGGACTGTGGAAGGGCTTAGTGCAGCACAGGAAGTGGTATTGGAAGAAACTAGTCATTGTGTGGTTGAAAACCAGCCCCCACAACTCAGCTGCCACCCTGCAGTACAGCCTGTAATTGATTCTCCGTTTGCACCATGTTGGAATTTCAAGAATCAGTGTTAATAACACCACACCCCCTCCATGCCTTGCAGCCCCAGAGCCATAGCAGGAAAGAGGCTGATAAGCTGGGTAGGCTCAGCTAGGGCTTCCAGCTAGAATCTTGACCTGCAGGTTGTAATTACCAGTACAACTAAATTCGTGAAGCACGTTGCAATTCACCACATACTTTCATGTGCATTCTCTCACTTGCTCCCCCTGAGATAGGGATTATACCTGTTCCCTTCTGCGTGTCTCACCTTTCCTTATGCATCTGCCGTTGTGACACACACGTACATACACACACACACACTTTTGTTGGAGTCCTGATTGTTTTCATCTCAGGCACGCCCTTCACAAATGAAAAGACAGACACTGAGAAGTCTTATGTGGCCAGGAGGTATAGCAGGGAGTATGGGAGAATGGAGCCTGATGGCAGGGTCCCATTTCCTGGCTGTGACATGTTGCACATTGCCTCACCAGAAATGGGAATATTGGTAGCTACCTCCTGCATGAAGTGGCTGTGGTACTTTAAACATTTAGAACAGTGCCTAGCATGGACAAGGACTCCTAGATCCACCATTTTGTATAAAATCTCACATTTTGAAGCAGCCCATTTGTAGCACATGCATGAGGTATGATCAAAAAATACAGTGAATGTTTAAAATGTTTTTAATGTATTACAATAAAAATATGTTGCTATTACTCCCCCTCAAAATATACTCCCTTGCTTCAAATACAATTATCCATCATTCTTGCCACTCACTGAAGCAGTTCTTGAAGTCCTTTCTTGTGAGTGTCTTTAGTTGCATTGTTATGGCTCCCTCAATGTCCTGAATGGATTCAAAATGTTTACCTTTCATGGTCATTTTGACTTTGGGGAGGAGCCAGTAGTTGCACGGTGCCAGATCCACTGAATAAAGTGGATGAGGACACACTGTAATGTTTTTTACAAGCCTGCCTTTTTGTTGGATGGTATGTAGCAGCAGCAGTCCCCATATTTTTATTATCCTTGTAAAGACATGAAAAAGGACTTCCAGAACTGCTTCATAAAGTAGTAAAAATATTGAGGTAAGTGTGTTCAAAGTGAGGGGGAGTATTTTGAGAGGAGTTAATGGTAAGGTATGTTTTGCTTTAATACATTTTTATGGAAATATTCACCATATATTTTGATCCCATCTCATACAATGCATCCCACTTGGAAAATTTAATTGTCAATAATTTTTTTTTTTTTTTTAAAAAAAACAGGGTTTTGCTATGTAGTTTAGGTTGACCTTAAACTCACTATGTACCTCAGGCTGGTCTTAAACTGCAGTAATCCTCCTGCCTCAGCCTCCCAAGTGCTGGGATTACAGGCATGCACCACCACACCCAGCCGACTGGTAAATTTATTGAGCATAATTTAGCCCCCATAGAGCTGGACATAGTTGGCTGGATACTCAGAGAAGGTGCCCACAAATGCAGGTGACCAAGAGGGAAGCAGGTGGAGAGACTGGACTGGGCAGTGTGTGTCTTCCCTTACGGAGAAGCAACTGGCAAAAGGGAGCCAAGCAGGACACAGGCCCAGTGGAGCCACATCTTTTCATTTCCAACAGAATCTGCCCATTTTTCAACAGAAGCCCCCAGTGCTGATTTTTTAAAATATGAAATATCCTGATTTACAATTTTAGAAACTCTTTTTTTTGTGGGTACGGGGGGTCGACCTCAGGACCTCGAGCGCCAGCAGGCACCTGTGCCGCTAAGCGATATCACCGGCCCTTTTTTTCGTTTGTGGGTACCGGGAGTCAAACTCAGGACCTCACGCTTGCCAGGCAGGCGCTTATGCCACTGAGCTATCAAACACCGCATGGGCCAGACCAGACCCAGCTGCAGGCAGCTGCTGCTCCAGGAACCTTCAGTGCCTGCCAACTGCATACACCTCTCCAGGCCTGGCTTTGTCTGTCTCCACGCTGGATGTTACCCTGGCTGCTCTGCTCTGTAGGTGGGGAAATGCAACCATGTAGGTGATGGGTATTCTGCATGGAGCATTTCAGAGGGAAGATACTGTAAAAATTACTCAGTTACCATGGAGTATGAAAAATTGTGCCATATAAGACAACATGAAATGCACTCCTTATTATAAATATGCAATGGAAGTAAGCTGGACACAAACGTAAGATGAGGCTCACTGTGCTTCCTGTAACCTCTAATACGCATCTCAGGGAGAGCTTTGACACCCCATGAAGACTCCTTGTTAGGGGGAGAAACTTCAACATCATCTCTGCCAACCTCTTCTATTATAGATGGAGAAACTGAGAGATCTGCTCAAGATCCCAGAGCTGGAACCCAACACGGTGCTCTCCGTATGCCTACTAACTCTGTTCTTCCAACTTTACTGTCCCATTCCTGCTTTGCAGGGCCTGGATTTCCTCCATGAGGTGTTTCCGTATGTGTCATCCCAAGCCAAACATGTTCTTAAGAGGATGCTTCTGTATGTGCAGGGTAGCACCAAAACCTCCAGAAAGCAGCTTACATTTGTAGGGCACCTCATATGGTTATTTTAGGGCTGCAATATGTTTCCCTACTTTTCTGAAAGGGGCACAAGGCAGGAAGAAAAACCCTGTAAACAGTACTTATAAGTCATGTGACACTGTGGGGGGCATTTGACCTTCTTAAGCCTGCTCTTTTCTTGCTCTGAATAATTCTAGCCATGCTTTAGTGTCATATATTTATTGAGAGATTTCCCAGCTCCCAGTTAAAGACATGTTGCTGAGCGATTGTGATACTGGGCTCCTCAGCCCAGTCCAAGAATGCTTCTTGGTTAACAAGTGACATCTTGAGAAATGCACAAGGTTCCTGAATCCAAACAAGAGGAGAATTACATGCACAGAGAGACACATAGGCACCTACCTTCATGCAAGCACTGCCAAGCAGTGCCCAGCAGAAGGCTGCTGAGGAGTGGGCCTTGGAAACCCACCCCCAAGCAGCTGTGACAATTTACCCTGTCCCTGTGAAGCAGACTTCAGGTCATTCAGACTTTCCAGGCAGCAAGGGCTAGCAAACATCTTGGCCGGGGCTGGTGGCCCCCGTACCTGGCTGGCTACTGGCAATGAGGCGCCTTCTCCCTGACTTCTGAATCCATTTGGCAATCCTGCTACACACTGAGACCAGATTGTTGTGGCAGCAAATTACAGAGCATGACCTCAGCAAGACCAAAGCAACCAGATTACTAGGGCTGAGGGCAGTCAAGAGCAGCACTGCTCAGATGCATGCTGAGGTTACACAAGCTGGTGGTGCTTAAACTTGAGGGGATCAATATTCAGGGTGGAAAGTATTTTTCAGAGGAGAACAACAGATGAAGAGCGATGGTTGAGTGACTATATAGATAGGCAGGAACAGAATAGCCTGTGACCCCAGCTAGAGGGGTCAGGAGCTCATTCCAAACTTCATCATTAGGATCCTACTTAACTTGGGGAAATAGCTGTCTTTTTGGCTATAGTCCTTCCCAATCATAAGAGTGTAAAACAGTAGTCTACAGATATCTAGTGGATGCTTAAAATATGCTGGGAACTGTTAAAATTAAGCTGGGCACTGTGTTAAATTAAAATAATTGTATATGTGCCTCATTTAATCCTCATGATGAGAAAGGTTCTATTTTTATTCCCATTGTCCAGGTGCTGAGATTGAGATTTACAGAAGTTAGCTATTTGTTACCCAAAAAAAGGGTGAGAAATTATCATAGGAGGAGCTTTAGAGAAGAGGTAGTGATAACAATATCTTTTAAAATAATCTTTAAAATGAGCTGTTAAGTAGGCAGCAAGAGGACAGGAATATGTTCTAAGCAGAGAGAGCAGCTTATACTAAGTCCCAGAACCAGGAAATGAGCTGGAAAAGCAAAGTAGGATTAGACTGAGAGTCTAAGTGAAGGAATTGAGCAAGGACTTTTGAATAAGAGAATACATGTGGCCAGATTTGATACATGGACTAATGATTTTATATATGGAGCCTTTTGCAATAAAGTTTTGCATTCTTCATTTATAATGGCTACAAGTTACTCTCTACCCCTTGTATACTGCTCTGTATCTTATTATCCTAGTGGAGTGTGTATTTCTGCTACTGTTGTTTAAATCCTTCTTAAAAGAAGACAGGGAACCTGCTGACCTACTCGTGGGTGTGTATGTACATACATGATAAGACGCAAGCCAGGGAAGAGACATGGTAAGGGAGATGAAGAGAGGGACTGGAGGAGAGTGCGCAGATGGGTCACAGCAGCCAGAGTTAGAAGAGGGAGCAGCTGGTCAGCATGTCACATGTTGCCAAGAGGTTAAATTGGATGAGGACTAAAAAAAGGCCCAGGATTCACTGATGAGAAGGTCACCAGGGACCACAAGGACAGTCTTTTGCTCTGTTGAGCCAGGCACAAGTGGGAAATAAAGACATACAGGCAGCAAAGTCATACTCGCACCCTCCAGAAATCTGCAAAAGGAAAGAGAAAGTGAATGACAGGTGAAGGAAGGAGAGGGGCTTTTACTGCTGGTTCGTGTTGTAGGTTTTAGAAGGATATGAACAAGTGAAGGGACCTTGAAAGAAAGCATGAAGGGACTGATATGCCTTGAGGCAGAATGAGACTGTGGCCTTGGGGATGGGGAGGAAACTAAAAATCTAAGCTCTGGGATTGCCTTAGAGTGACAGCTGTGTGTGCAGTCTGATCAGAGCATCTGAGAAGCGGGTTTCTATCCCCTGCCCTCCAGAAATAGCATGGAGGGCATTGCTCCAGCATTACAGGCTTGGCACTTCACTCCCCGTGGCCCCCAGACATGTGCACTCACTGCAAGTCCCTGGGAACTGTCCTTTCTCAGGGCCTCACTTTTCCTGCCTGAGGCTCCTGGTGGGGGTGAGGCCACCTCAGGGAATGGGAAGGGAAAAAAGGCACACACTGGAAGGGAGGCAGCGGGTGAGTGGTGAGCCAGGGCTTGGCGATGCAGGCTCCAGGTCCAGGACTTCTGCCTTCTACTTTTAGCTTCTCTTAAAACCCTGATTTTCTCCAGCTGGTGGACAATTCCTGTTCTGCCTGCTCCCCAATAATGCTTCTATTTCCATTCCAAAGATAAACTCAAAGAAGCTTGTATCCAAAAGAAGGATTTAAAATATATATATATATAGTAGTGCCTGGGATAGGAGAATCCTGAGGCTGCCAGCGCATATGTCATGCTGCCTGTTGCTGCGTGCTTACATCCTCACAGGGCAACTGTGAGTCACAGCAGCCAGCAGAGCTGAGACGTGATTCAGTCCTTATAACCCCGCTGCCTGGAGCAAGGCAGGGTGTGCCGTTTAACCCCTCTGCCGCCTCGAGCAGGCACAGCAGGGGCTGCCCGTGAGCGGACCCAAGATGGTGAGTTCAGAGCATCGAGAGAGGACCTCTGCCTCGCAAAAATACTTCTCTGACAGTAGCAAAAGACCTTTCATCCCACAAATGCAAATGCCCCTGCAAAAGGTGACACATAGACCTTTAGCATTTCAAAGCTGAGGGGAACTTTAGTCATATAGTTGAATCTTCCCCTTTAACAGACGGGGACAATGGGGCTCGGTGTCCAGTGAGGGATTAGTAACCGCTTAAGGTTATACAGTGGGGTAGTAGCAGAATGGGGACTTGAACCTGGGTCTCCTGACAGCAAGTCCACAAAGTGGGACAGGACGATCTATTGCAAACATTGCCCTCTGTATTTCAGGCAGAAAGCCAACTGTTTCTCTGCTTTACTGTAGCCTCACACAGCCCTACAACCCTAGCAAGAGTAACCCAAAAAGAGTTTGCCCTTACTCCCCAAGTCTTACTTATAATGCTCATAGCTGGAGTTGTTTTTTTGTTGTTGTTGTTGTTGTTTGTTTGTAGTGCTGGGCATTGAACCATGGGCCTCACACATGCCAGGCAAGTGCCTTACCACTGAGCTACACACCCAGGCCTAGCTGGAGTTCTTGAGGGAATTGCATTTGGATTTAGGTTGAATCTCTGGAGCCTGTGTGCATGGATATGGCTGTCTCAGGTGCTTCCCAGCTCAGTGGCTTTGGGCATGATATCTAAGTTATCTGTGTCTCAGACACCTCACCTGTGAAGTGAGATAAAAACAATAGGGTTGTTGTGAAATCACTGACATAATTTATGAAAAGTGCTGAGCATGGTGCCTGGCACAGAGCGAGTGCTCAGTAAGTGGACGTTACTATTTCCTAGGCTGGAACACAGCTGCCTTCACAAAAGATGGAGAGTGCCTGCCAGAAACAAGCCAGGAATGCTGCCTGCAGGCTGACCCCCAGACACTCTCGATCTTCATGTCAACCTCAGCCTACAGTCTTTCTACAAAGACCTCGAAGCTCTACAAGCAAGCTAGGTAGACACTGTGTGGCCTGAATCCTTTCCAGGCCCCTTCCCTGTGTTTGCTGACATCCAGATGTGAGAACATCTGAATTGCCACATCCTGTGTTGTGTTGTCTCTGGCAGTGGCAGCAAGAGAGTGTCGGGGAGAGGGGGTTGCCTTACCAACATCCCCCACAAAAAGATTAAAATGCCATCCCCCCACCTCAAACCTCTCTCCAAGTTTTATTTAATCACCAACTGACTCTGACATTAAAAGTTTATCTAAATGAATGATTATAAGAAATATCTTGTATTTTTATAGCTGTTTTATAATCTGAACATGTTTAAAGCCTATATGCTAGGGGAAAGGGACATGCAAATATTAGCAGTAGTAAAAGAGGTATCAGACTGGGGACCACCAACAGAAGGGAACGTTGGGTAAGGAGATAGCTTGAAAACGGGGGATTATGAGTGCTAGGTGTGGTGGCACACATGTGTAACTCCAGCACATAGGAGACTGAGGCAGGAGGATTGTTGCAAGTTCGAGGCCAGCCCGGGACCCTAGTGAGTTTAAGGCCAACCTCAACTACATAGCAAAACCCTGTCTAAAAAAAAAAAAAAAGAAGAAAAGAAAGAAAGAAGAAAAGGAGGATTATGTAATATCTGAACAGTGAGACCTCCTCACATGTCCCTTGCTTAGTTCCAAAAATGCTGGTGATTAGGTTTCAATCTCCCAAGGAGAGCTTGACCTAAAAATTGAATCACACCAAGAGAAAGACCTACGGATCCTACAGACTGATGTTTGGAAACACCTCAGCGCGGAAGTCCCATTGCCTATAGCACAGTTGCTCTCGACTGTATCAGACCCAAAACCCTCTCTCTCTGACTCTCTGTCTCTCTGTCTCTGTCTGTCTGTCTATCTCTCCCTCCCTCCCTCTCTCCATCTCTCATTTTCTAACATCTTTATTGAGGAGTAATTGACATATAATATGCTATTTATATTTAAGGTGTATAATTTGCAAACTTTTGACACACACTTACACTCATGAAACCATCATGACAATCAAGATAGGAAACTATCCCCCAAAGTTCCTTTGTTCCCCTTTGTAAGCCTACCTCTTGCCATTCCCAGCCCCACTTCCCATTCTCAAGCAATCACTGGCCTTGTTTCTGTCACTCTAGGCTAGTTTGCACTTTCAAGAATTTTACTAGAATGGAATCATACATTATGTACCCTTTTAATCTGACTTTTCTCACTCAGTGTAATTATTTTGAGATTTGGCCTATGATGTAGGTAGCTTCAACTTTCTTTATTAAATAACTATTTTGAAATATCCCCCTTTACTATCTGAAATGAAATTCATAGTTAAAATACTCAACCTATCAATAATTTTTGTTAGAAAATTATACTACCCTGAAAAAGGATAGATAAAAGAAAAATAATTTATGATATAATAGGATGCATTTCATTATGTTTCACTATGTGAGCACATGGGCCACACAGCCTAAAAAACATAGTAAAGTAGTTATGTGCTTTCATCATCTCAAAATGAGTAAGTTCAGGGCCAGTGAGATAGCTCAGCGGCATAAGTGCCTGCCTGGTAAGCACGAGGTCCTGAGTTCGACTCCTGGAACCCAAATAAAGGAAAAGAGGGGCCAGTGATATCACTCAGCAGCACAAGCACTTGCCCGGCAAGCGCGAGGTCCTCCCATTACCCACATTAAACAAAAATCATAACGTATACTAAATCTATGCAAAAATTTTTTTAATTTTCTTATTTTTATTAGTACCTGTTTGTAGTATATAATGATTACATTCATTGTGGGGGATTGGTATATGTACATAACACATTTCAGTTCTTTTTTTTCTCCCTTCCCCTCCAACTGCTTTTTTTTTAACTTTTTGTTAGCATCAGATTCATTTATTTATAAACCCTTATCAAGTTAATTATTATAAATACAGATTAACAACCAGACAAACAGACCAAAAAACATAAAACACTTAAGATAATTATACTAAATCAAGGTACACTTTTAGATACATTGTCCATGCTGGATTACAATAACTTTTTTCTGTTTATTTTTTTCTATTGTCTGTCTTTTATTTTGCAACTTATTTATATATTGGATCTCTCATATAAGAGAAACTATGTAATATTTACACTTGTGGTTTCTTTTGCTGTGCAGAATACTTTTAATTTGATGTGATCCCATTTGCTGATTCTTGGTATTATTTCTTGTGCAACTGGGGTTCTGTTCAGAAAGTATACCCATGACAATGTCTTCAAGAGTGTTACTTATTTTGTCTTCTAGCAGATTAAGTGTTCTGTTTTAATATTTAGATCTTTAATCCATTTTTATTTTAGTTTAGTGCATGGTGAGAAAAATGGGTCTAGATGAAATCTTCAGCCTGTGGATAGCCAGTTTTCCCAGTGCCATTTGTTAAAGAGGCTATCTTCCTCCAGAGGAAGTATTAGGCACCTATATCAAAGATAGCTGAGTATGCCTGAAATTGTTTCTACATCCAATATTATATATATAAAGCAGAGTTGATATCATAGATCAGGTAATTATAAAGATATTTGTACCTATGAAACTATGCAGCAGAACATTGGAAGCAGAGTGGGAAGCCAGGTGGGTTGGCACCTGCCCGTGATCCCAGTACTAAGGCCAGACTGGGCTACGTGACAAGTCCCAAACCAGTCTGACTATAGAGCAAAACTGTCAACAGAGTATGAAGGAAGGATAAGAAGGAAGGAAAGGGATGGGAAGGAAAGAAAGGAAAGGAAGAAAGGAAAAGAAAGTAGAGAAGGACACAAATAGGACCTCTAGATATAGCCAATAAGCATACAATACTTGAGATATACTAATACAAAAAATACATTTGTTGTTTACCTGAAATTTAAGTTTAACTGGGTTCCTATATTTTTATCTGGTAACCCTAAACACAGGGCAATCTTTGTTGAATGGAATTGTCCCTTCAGTCAACTAGCATTCTTAAC
The DNA here is from genome assembly GCA_028451465.1 of Erethizon dorsatum. Classification (NCBI taxonomy): domain Eukaryota; kingdom Metazoa; phylum Chordata; class Mammalia; order Rodentia; family Erethizontidae; genus Erethizon; species Erethizon dorsatum. The sequence continues at coordinate 24,081,816 of CM051824.1, forward strand.
TCCTACATACTGAATGATAGTAGGTTCCCCAATAATTGTGATAACTAAAAATCTTCATGAATTTTCAAAATGCCCTACTAGCTGCCTCTACTGAGAACTGCTGTCCTACAGTGAAGACTTCCAGAGGTAAGACCTATCCCTACACACAGAACCCCATCAGCTTCTTAGTAGTTGACTTAGATATCAATGAACAGCTAAGGATCTACAGACATTTGAAAAATATCTTCAAGATGAAAAACTAAGGCCAGAGCAAACAGAAAGGAAATGGAGAAAAGATCAGGAAGAAAGAAAGAAAAAGACTAGGAAAAATATTGTAGGTAATCTTTGGAAAGATAATAGCAAGAAGAGGATGATATAGAAGGACAAGGAGAAAGAAGATGGCCACATCTATAAAAGCACTTGGAAATTAAGTACATAAGAACCAAAATTGAAAGAAGTCAACTAGGTGGGGTGACACATGCCTGTAATCCCAACACTTGGGAGGCTGAGGCAGGAGGGTCACTGCAAGTTCAAGGCCAGCCTGGGCTACATAGTGAGTTGAAGGCCAGCCTAAACTGCATGGTGAGACCCTGTCTCAAAAAACAACAACAAAAAAAAGAAAGAAAGAAAGAAAGAAAGAAAGAAAGAAAGAAAGAAAGAAAGAAAGAAAGAAAGAAAGAGAAAGAAAAGAAAATGAAAGAAATCAGTAGAAGGAGTGGAAGATAAATTCAAGGGGGTATCTTAGAAAGTAGAAAATTAACAGAGGTAGACAATAAGAAAGAATGAGATGGATAATTAGAGGATCAATTTGGAGAACCCAATATCCAATTAATAAGAATTCTTAAAAAAACAACAAGAAATTTAAAAGGGAAGAAATGTATCTAGCAAATAATTCAATAAAAATTCTTAGAACAAAAAGGCATGAGTTTGTAAAAGGTACTTGATAGAAATACCATCATAAAGAATATAAGCTATATCATGATGACATTTCAGAGCGCTGGGGATGAATAGAAATTCTAAAGAGAAAAATAAGGGTCACACCAAAATAACTAAAACTAACAATAGCAATTTCTTAGCAGTAACATACACAGGAAGCTAGCAAATGTGGAGCAATGCTTTCCAAATTCTAAGGGAAAAATCCCTTTCAGTTTGATATTCCATACCCAGCCAAATTATCAGTCAAGTATGAGGATCATGAAAAATACAAGTTTGAAAAGTCTCAAAGGAATTTTTCCCCTTGTGCTCATTCACAGGAAGCCTTGTAAAAATGAGGGAGTCAATAAAATAATGTTGGGAGATCCAGGAAATGGGATCAAACATAGGTGAGAATCAAAGAGGATTTCGAGAGATTATGAAGAGAAGTCCCAGAGCCATGTGGCACAGGTCTCCCAGAAAGCAGCAAGTCAGCAAAAGAATAGAGGCAGAAAGCTGTGTGAAAGTCATCTGGTAAATTATCTAATACGTGCAACCGTGTAAACAAACATGTTAAGAGAAATGAGTAATTAAAGCAAATGAGGGGGACAATTATTAACCCTAGGCATATTCAAAAGATTACAAAACAGGAAACATAATTATAATACATTCCTTGTCTCTGCACTGAACAATATTTACATAATTATAATAATGTAAATCATTATAATTTGATTTGATCATTACTGAAATCATATTCAACCAACAATTACAATGAATCTCAATTGGCAGAAAGAGGAGTGGAAAATGGATATGAGGGACAGAAAGAAAATTATATCTCACTGAATCTATAAGAAAGTCAATAGATAAAGTCTAAATTTATGTCTCAAACCAATGATATACACATACTACATAGAAAAAACAGACAAAAATAATAAAGAAAAAAGAACTTAAAAAAGGTTTCTCACTACTGAGAAATGAAACTAGTATGTTGAAGAGACATCTGCCCTCCCATGTTTATTGTGTCACTATTCACAATAGCCAAGAAATTGAATCAATCTAATGTCTTAATGATGGATGAGTGGGTAAAGATAATATAGTATGTATACAGAATGGGATACTATTTGACCATAATAAGGATATAATCCCATCATTAATGATAACATGCATGGACCTGGAAGATAATATGTTAAGTGAAATAAGTCAAAGAGACATGCACATCTGGAATCTAAATGTTGACCTTACAGAGGTAGGGAATAGAATAGCGATTACCAAAGACTGGAGAAGGGAAGAGATTGGCCAGTGGGTACAAAATTACATGTAGATAGGACAAATAAATTCTAGTGTTCCATTGCACAGTGGGGTGACTATAATTAACAATAATGTATTATAAATTTCAAAATATCTAGAAGAAAGATTTTTGAGAGCTTTCACCACAAAGAAATGATGTCTGAGGCAATAGATATGGTAATTGCCCTGGTTTATCATTACCCAGTGTATCCATGCATCAAAACATCACACTGTACCCCCTAAATATATATAATTATTATGTCAATTAAAATATGTGTATTAAAAGGTAATTGTTAATGGGAGAAGAGTTTCAGAGTAGATAGGACAGGAGTCAGCTGTTTTTCCTTATGAGCCTTTTGGCATTGTAACTTTTTTTTTTTTTTTTTTTTGTGGGTACCGGGGGGTCGACCTCAGGACCTCGCGCGCCAGCAGGCACCCGTGCCTCTGAGCGATATCACCAGCCCCTTTTTCGTATGTGGGATCCGGGAGTCAAACTCGGGCCCTCGCGCTTGCCGGGCAGGCGCTTAAGCCGCTGAGCCATCTCACCGGCCCTGGCATTGTAACTTTTAAACCTAAATGTGTGTGCTTGCTTCAGCAGCACATATACTAAACCTAAGTGTGTGCTTCTTAGATAAAAGTGAAAATTAATTTAAAGAAATTGACAGCTGTAGTAGAAGAGGTTTGGAAATTTCTAAAGCAGGAACAGCTACTGCATTCTGATGTCAAGTTTAATCACTGAGCTATGCTCTATCGAAGTAGACCAGCTCCTTTGAAAAGTGAACTAAGGACTCCTGATAGAAAAGGACGACAGAGGAAATGGTTGGGAAACGATCCTGTTGTGCACACCTGTCTTGGTTACTTTTCTCTCATTGCTGAGACAAAATACCCGACACCCAAAATTAAAGAAGGAAAGGTTTATTTAGCTCGCAGTTTGTGGAGGTTTCAGTCCATAATCAGCTGGCTCCAAGGCAGGGTGACGTGGCAGAGGGGCAATAGCTCATGGCGGCAGAAGACAGCAAAAGCAGCAAGAGCAAGAAGGGAGGGGCGTGGGAGAAGGCTCTTTCTGTCCTTTATATTGTATGTAGGCTACCCACCCTAGGGTGAGTGTAGCACTCACACCCATAATCCCAGCACTAGACAATGAATCAATCACAAACTCTAGATTCAGCTGCCTCAGAAAACCATGCCCTGCCATGACTGCATGAGGCTTTGGGGGGGACATCCAGACACAAACCATAACAACACCTGTTATTGCCCTCCCCTCCCTTCTCTCCCCTCCCCTTCTCTCTCTTTCTCTCTCTCTCTCTCATTCATGTTTTGCCAAGTCACCAGAAGAAGAAAGCCACTTTCTCTATTATAAAGAGCAACAAAAGGATGAATGATTTCAATAATGAGGACTGATAACTGTCTAACACAGAGAAAACCTGGGCCTCCTGAAAGCTTTAAGTTACAACTTTGATGGCACTGATCAAGCACTGAAGTTGCAACTGGGACATGGAGAAGCCACAGAAGATGCAGGCTGAGTATTTTTCTCAAACACAAAGAAAAACTTGGATTCAGATTAAACAAAAATTCCCAGCTATTGAAGCAAATCTGTGAGGAAAAAATGAAGAGATGTGTTTACCTCTTTAAATCTTTTTTTTTTTTTTTTTTTTTTTTTTTTTTTGTGGGTACCAGGAGTCGACCTCAGGACCTCACGCACCAGCAGGCACCCGTGCCACTGAGCGATATCACCGGGCCTTTTTTCGTATGTGGGTACCGGGAGCCGAACTCAGGACCTCGCACTTGCCAGGCAGGCGCTTATGCCGCTGATCTATCTCACAGTCCTTACCTCTTTAAATCTTAAATTGCAGGTTGCCCTGGATATAAAGCAAAGATTAGAGATTGTTTAATTGCTCTTCAGTTTTAATTGGTAGAAGAAACACAAATGGGTCATGTGGGATATGAGAGTGTGATTTATGACTCAGTTAACCACAATTATGAAAAACTTCATCTGCTTGGATCACAAGCCTGGAACCCAGATTCCACTGCTCACACAGAAGCAGCATTACCTGGGCTCAGATCTGTTGTTCAGAAAGCAATGGCCTTATACTAGCTTGGCCTGAACCCAGGACTTGATGAGAAACAGCATGTCTGTTATGGTTTAAATCTAACATGTCCCCAAAAGTCTCATTGTTCAGAGGTGGGGCTTTCAGGGGGCAATTGGATCATGTAGAGTTATACTCATCAGTGGATTAAAGCATTAATGAGTTCATAGCCAAATGTACTGTTGGGAGATGAGGCCTGGTTGGAAGAGGTGAATCATTGGAGGTGTGATCTGAAAGAGTATATCCTTATCCCCGGATTTTCCCTTCTCTCTCTGCTTCCTGGCTGCCATGGGTTGAACAGTTTTCCTATGCTATGCCCTTCTACCATGCTATTTCTGCCTGAGAGCTAACAAGCCATGGACTGAACCCTCTGAAACTGTGAGTCAAAATAAACCTCTCCTCCTTGAAGTTGCTGGTGTTGGGTATTTTGTCCCAGTGACCAGAAGGTGGCTAATACAAGGTCCCTGTTCAGCCTGTGTCTATACTCCGTGTAGAGTCTCTCAAGTCAGATCTAGTGATTTGTCCATGTTCATTCAAATTCTGATTGAAATAACACTGATTTGACTCTGCTGAACAGAATATACTGTGGCCCAGGTGTGTTTCAGTAACCATCTCATGAAGAAACATTAAGCACCACATCCAATGCTCATCCATTGGGGTGGATGGTGTGGAAAGATAATGAATGGCCTGACCCTCTTACCCCAACTCTGGATGACTCCAAAAGTCAAATCCAGCTTCATCACTTTTGTGAAGCCAAGTGAGGGTATTGTGAAAATATCACAGCCAAGTTTTCCTTCTGTCCAACCATGCTTCCTTCTCTTCCTTCCCTGACCAGGCACTGATCTCAAGAATTCCTTCTAATGAAAGTCTACACACTAACTGGAAGGAAGGAAGGAGAATGGGAAGGGAGGAAAGGGGAGGGGAAGGAAGGAATTGGGGGGGAAGAAAGTGGTGAGAACTTTTGAATGTTTAGTAAGAGCAGTTGAAGAGCTACAAACCAGACATTAAGGTAATCTTTTCTGAATCTATCAGACATTGGTTGGTTTTCATTACACATCTTAACTAGACTGTAATACCCCCCTCAAAATGAATTTAATTTGACCAATAAGAAGACGAAAAGATGGACATAGGACATAAATGAAGTGTGCAAGTCAACAGAATCAGCAGCTCTAAGCTCTCAGAGGTGTCTCACAGAACTTTCTGTGCCTCAGAAGCCAACATCTGAAGCTGCCAAGCTCTTGGCTCTCCAGATAATATGTGGCAAAGTCTCCCTTCCTTACTGCTGTGAAGTTGTCCTGGTCCTGGCTGCAGGAGCCTACCCCTTAGTTAAGCAACAGTCATTTGGGGCCCACTATATGCTCACACTGGGGGCTCACAGTGGAGACAGTGTCAGCAGCACGGGCATGGTAGTCTCAGAGGAGTGTGGACGTGTGAGAAAGAGAGGCCCTGCTTCACTCTCCCTGTTCCCTGCCTTCCAGTTTCTTCCAGTAATAACAGGATAACAACAAAACCACATCCACCCCTCAGAACACCAGCTGCTACTCAATTACTGCTGATCCTAGCACCATTACTGAGCGGTTACCACATGCCAGGCACATTTCACTCAATCCCTGTAACAACCTCACAAGATGATGAGTGCCATTTTCCATGTGCGAAAACAGGCTTTAAGAGGTTAAATGACAAGTCAAATACCATGTAGAGCTGGTATGCCAGCTTACGTGATCTGAGCAGGCCTCTGTTTCTATTTCAGTATAAATAAGTTCGTCTTGGATTTCTGTCACTTACAACCAAAAGGGTGCCATCCAATAGAGAAAATTAATATGGTGGGCAAAGCATGAAACCACCAAACTGCAAGAAGGGCAGGCAGCTGGGTCTAAGAAATTTCTGTTTCTCTAAGTGTCTTGCTTTCTTGGATTGAATGATTTAATATTTTGAACTAACATGATTATTTCTGAGGGTGCAAGTAATTTTTATCTATTTTAATATTTTGTCTTTTTTTAGTTTTTCTGCAATATATGTATTTCTTACATAATTTTTTTTAAATTATGCAGAAAAAAATCAAAACAAACTCCAAAATGCTAATTGCTCATCACCACTTCACTGCTAACAATCCCAGAAAACACACTAGACAGACTCCTGGCAACCAGAAGGGAAGACAAAATGTGGCTGGATGATATGCCGGAGATGTCAAAATTTTTCTGTCTCTCATTTTCTCATTCCCTTTTCTTTTTACCCCAATTTAAGTCATAGTCTGCTTTATCTCGGAGGAGGTATAACAGATGAGAGAAAACAAAAATAGCATGCAAGATGCTTTCTCTCTTGGCTTTTATTTCCAAAGCTTAAGTACCAGAGAGGAGCGAAGAATTGTGGAAGAAGGCTGGATATGTGGAAGATGCATGAACAAAAAAGAATATCCCCACGATTCTAAAGAGACTCCCAGAGAGAGGACAGGAGGCGACAGTCTCAGAGCACTGGCACCAAAGGTTAAGATTTTCTTCTTTCTTCTTCTTTCCCTTTCTAAGTGTATATTATAGAATTGTGTAAAACAGTTAAAACAACTTTCTGGTAATTCATACATTGAAGAATGCAAAACTATACATGGGAAGCATTATTATAAAGAAATATTTTAGCATCAACAAAAAAAGCCCTACCAACAGGAACCCTCCCCAAAAGTGCTAGAAAGTTGTAAAGAGATGAAAAGGCCATAACATCAAGGCTCTCAAGTTATTTCTATCTTGAAGCTACTCTTTTAACTTTACAGCTCATGAGAGACAGAGATTAAGTGAAGTGACGTGGAGTCCTATGAAGATATTTTTGGTACTTTGCTTTCTGGAAAACTTAAGGGAATTGTACTTCATGTTTTTTCTGCATAATTGCTCTGTCCTGGTTTCTGCTTCTCTGCTCATGGATGTCACCCACCAAGGAACCGACATGTGTTCTAAACAGCCTTCCCTCCTGGCCCTTTCCTCCCATCGGAGGATCAGCCCAGATCCACAGATAAATCACATCCTCCTACCTCGTAACAACCAACTGATTAAAGCCAAGAAAGAGTGTAGGGCTGGGAGGTGGGAGATGGGAAGGGGCCTTATCTTACCATCTGATTCAGTTGTATGGACCTTAAGGTTTTTAAAATAAACTATTTATTTTTGAATAATTTTAGATTTACAGAAAAGTTGTAAAAGTAATACAGAAAATTACTATAGACATCTCACCCAGTTTCCCCTAATGTTAACAAAACTAAGAAAACATTACTGGTGCATTATGATTAACTAGACTTTATTCAAATGTCACTAGTTTTTCCATGACACCATTTTTCTATTCCCGTATCCAATCCAGAATACCACATCCCATTTTGTGATTTATTATTTTTCAGTTTAATTTTTATTTTTATACAAGGTATACATAGTCACAGTTGTGGGCCGATGAGATGGCTCAGCGGCTTAAGCGCCTGCCTTGCAAGCGCGAGGGCCCGAGTTCGACTCCCGGATCCCACATATGAAAAAGGGGCCGGTGATATCGCTCAGCGGCACGGGCGCCTCCTGGTGCGCGAGGTCCTGAGGTCGACCCCCTGGTACCCACAAAAAAAAAAAAAAAGACTATCATAGTCACAGTTGAAAAAGTAAAATGGTCAGAGATAATTTATAACAAAGAAATGCAGGCTTCTGCCCAAGCCCTCCTCACCTTCAGTCTCCTTCTCTCAAATGCAAACAATGTCAACTTTCCCATTTCTTTCACTCTTTCTCCCTTCCACCCAGCCACACTGGCCTCTGCACCATTCCTTAAACACGCCAGCCCTTTGCTCAGGCTTGGCCTTTGTCATACATCCTTCCCACCAGTCTGCCCTGACCATCCTACTTTAAATCATGATACACCTCACATGCTCACCACCACTCTCTCTTTCTTTGCATTGTTCTTTTTAATCCCACAACACCTTTGTATTTATTTTGTATATCATATCTCCTTCCCCTACTCAAAGGTAATAACCTAGAGATGAGCCTGGCATACAATAGACACTCAATAAATACCTGTTGAATGAATGAATGAATGAATGAATGGGAATTTACAGAAAAAGAAGCAGGCAGAGAGGTAATAAGTTCCCTCTCCTCCAGGTCTCCAGCATCTCTATAGTTCCCCACCTGACAGAGCCTAACCCAGAGCCAGCAACAAAGAAAAAAGTGTGGGTTTTCAGAGTTCCAGCCCCAGTTCATGGAGTATAAAAGGGTAATTTTATAGCTAAGAGACAAGAACATACTAAGCGGAATACATGCACCATTGTGCTGCACTAATCTTCTTGATATATTTATATTTCAATTTTTTGTTAAATCTATATTGTTATTTATATTACTTTAATATAGAGTATTATTCATAGCTAAATCATCTAATGTAGCATCATTACATTTCCTTTCTTGTAAAACTCTGTTTTTCCTGGATTTATTAATTATTAATTGCCTTATTTTTCTATGTCTCAATTTTATGTGCATTTCATCCTGAAAATTTTCACATAAAACTCCTCTGACTACAAAAACACTAGAAATCTGCCAGCTTATTTCTTCTCCGGGCCACATCCTTTCCATGCAATCCTCTGTCCTCTTGCCTTGTAGTTTCATCTGTTTAGCTTCTTTATTCACAAGGCTAAGTCTTCCCAATACAGCCACTCAATACAATTTTCCACATAGTCTAATACGTCAAGTGACCCATCTGTTCTGTTATTTTCCTTCCTCTTGGAGCTTTGTGCCTCTTGCTCCAGGTTGGATTACTTTTTTCTTGAGGCCTACTGCATGGTTGTTGTTCTGGATCTACTTTTCCCCACTATCCTGAATGCCCTACTGTTCTTTATTGAACCCAATATTTAGTGATCCCAATCCTCCTCTTTCTTGGTTTGTTTTTGTGGTTCACAGCCTCTGGTATATTTCTGAGAAAGGATATCACAGAGATAAATATTTTTCTATATTTGAACTGGTCTACTCTTAAACTTGATGGATAGTTTATCTGCGTATGGAAATTCAAGTTGAAAACTACCGCAATATATTTAAAGTATTGTTCCATGGTCTTCTAATTCTTCAAACTGTTTTTTTTTTTTTTTTTTTTTTGTGGGTACCGGGGGTCGACCTCAGGACCTCGCATGCCAGCAGGCACCCATGCTGCTGAGCGATATCACCGGCCCTTTTTTTGTATGTGGGTACTGGGAGTCGAACTCAGGACCTCCCGCTTGCCGGGCAGGCACTTATGCCGCTGAACCATCTCACTGGCCCTCAAACTGTTATTGAAAAATCCTATGTTATTCTGCCTCCTTTGTATGTGACCTATTTTCCTTTTTTTTTTTTTTTTTTTTTTTGTGCCCCTCTCTGGACTTTAGGCTTTCCTTGTTTCCTGTGGTGTTTGCTGATTTGTTTGTCTGTTTTGGTCTCTGGGCATCTGTGACTACTCATATGTGAAAAATGAGAGACTGAAAGGCTATTGGCAGTTCACTGTACATAAGTATGTCTTGTAGATTGGCAGGTCCTGCCTTGATATAGGATGATTAAGGAGGGACTCAGGCATGTTATTGATGAATTCTTTTTTTTTTTTTTTTTTTTTTTGGTGGACACCGGGGTCAAACTCAGGACCTCGTGCGCCAACAGGCTCCCGTGCCACTGAGCAATATCACTGGCCCTTTTTTCGTATGTGGGTACCAGGATTCAAACTCAGGACCTCGCGCTTGCCAGGCGCTTGCTTATGCCACTGAGCCATCTCACCAGCCCTACTGATGAATTCTTATTTTAGTATTTTCTCTTAGACTGGTCAGTTTCCCCAGAGAAAAGTAGTTCAGCGTATTTTAGGTATTTCTGATGAACTTAGTGTACTGAGGAAAAGAGGTCTGCTTGGCCTACTGACTTTCACTTAATCACACTCTTTTCAACATAATACTTGTACTCTGCTTTCTGCTGTAACCTGAGTCCCAAACTCCAATGCCTCTTCAATTCAGCCTTTATGGGACTTCAGAAGGATGAGGAGTGCTGGACAAGTAGAAAAGTGCAGTGTCCCTGCAGGTAGTCCAACATGAAGATTACATTCGGGCAGGATCATCACAGCATGTTTGGGGCTCAGTGGGTAGATGGAGATGATGAAGTTGGAGAGTAAACTGGGGCCAGATTATGGAGAGTCTGAGTCTGTTCTCTAAATCAGTGGCTCTGATTATTAAAATCACTGGAGAGCTTTAGAAGATGCCACGGACCCCATCAGACTTTATAAATCAGAACATCAGTGTGGAGCCCAGGAATCTAATTTTTTAAACTTCCCACACAATTCCAATAACTAGTGTCCTCGAAGGTAAAATTTAGACATGAGAACAGCCATGCATAGAGGGAAGAGGGTATGAAGAGAAGTAGGGAGAAGAGAGCTCTCTACAAGAAGAAAGGCCTAGAACAGACCCTTCCCTCCCGACCAGCAGAAGGAGCCAACCTGGTTGACACCTGGATCTCAGACTTCTAGTCTCTAGAACTATGAGACAATATATTTCTGTTGTTTAAGTCACTCAGTTTGTGGTACTTTGTTTTGGCAGCCATAGTAAATGAATGTATTTTCAGAAACAACTTCCTGGATCCAAAGTTTTCTCCAAGTCACTCTTCTGAGAGGTCTGGAAGCAGTGATTGTAGATTGACATGTTGCCAACATTATAGGAAGTTTTCTACCTGAAGAGTGAATGCGGTAGCTTTTCTGAGTCAGCAGCCAGTTTGTGAACCAGACTGGCTAAAGGCCCAGAGGAAATGGGAGACTCATTTCTTTGGGGTCATTAACATCCCACTGGTGGCTCCTCCAGAGAGGGAGGAGCTGCAACAGATGAAACAAACTACAAAACAAAAAATGTAAACCCTGACTCTGTCATTTAGTGTCTTGACCTGTGCTGAAATAACTAACCTCCTTGGCTGACCAAAGAATTTCCAAGAACCCAATATATCAAGGTCAATGGCATGATGGCTAATATGACTTCATGGGGCCAGGGACAGGTGAACTTACCCCAGAACTCATTCTTGGCCTCTCTCACATTCCTGCCCAGCTCGAACCTATGGCCAGCTGCTTAGTGCTGTCTTTGGCCCCCTTGGACCTTTTACCTGCCAATGTTCCAATGCCAACTTTCACTCTAGGTCACCCACCACCTGCTCACTCCAGTCCTGCCAAGTTTTCTAGAAAAAGTATCCCAACTGTGATGCCGCAGGGTCTGCTATATATTCCCACTCCCCAACCACAGCTGATCCCTTCCTGTTCCCATGGATACATTTGCACTTGGCTTCCTGTTACTTCCTTCCTGGCCCTTGCAAAGACTTTTCTAGGCTCCACAAGTCTCCAGCTCTATGCTTTTCATTTTCAGTCAAGGACTCACTTTAACCTTCCTTGAAGTAAAAGGCATATACCACCTTAGACTTTCTCTCTGTCCACATCAGTCCTCTCCTATCTCCCACCTGTTCCAAAGGAGAGGTGATGTGTTCATTTCCTTGTCCAGGCAAAACCATCTCTGGGTCCCATTCCTCATTACAACATCAACAATGTTATTTATTTAAGATGAACATATACAGGTTATTTTATTTACTTTTTTTTTTTTTTTTTTTTTTTTTAAGTGGGTACCAGGGGTCGACCTCAGGACCTCGCGCGCCAGCAGGCGCCCGTGCCGCTGAGCGATATCACCGGCCCTTTTTTCGTATGTGGGTTCCGGGAGTCGAACTCGGGCCCTCGCACTTGCCAGGCAGGCGCGTACACCGCTGAGCCATCTCACCGGCCCTTATTTACTTTTTATAACTTCAAATTTCTCTGCCTTTTTTTTTTTATCCTGCAAGCTCAGGTCTCCTCCAAAAAAATTTAAATAATCTTAGTCTTATTACTCCTTTCAGCTATTTACAAATGTTTTTCTTTCTTTCTTTCTTTCTTTCTTTCTTTCTTTCTTTTTTTTTTTTTTTTTTTTTTGTCTTTTTGAGACAGGGTCTTACTATGCTGTTCAGGAGACTGGCCTTGAACTCACAGTGATACTCCTGCCTCAGCCTCCCAAGTGCTGGGATTACAGGTATGCGCCACCACACCCAGCCTCTTTCTATTTTTTAAATGTCCAAATGTTTCCCAGAAGTTGTTGTTCCTTTTTCCTGTTTTTTTAACTCTCTACAACCTAGCTTCAATCCCGGACACTTTTTGGAATTTTTCTTGATTTTCTTTGTTATTTTTAAATAAATTCAGACTTTTTTAAAAAGCTGCCAAAAATGTGAAAAGAGTTCCCACATATTCTTTACCAGCTTCTCCAAACATTAACATGTTATATAACCAGAGTACATTTAACAAAACTGGAAATGAGCATTGTTACAAAATGATTAACTATAGACTCTAAGAATTTCAACAATTGTCCCACCATTGTCTAATTTCTAAAGCCTTTCTTTTAAAAATGGTTTTCATTAAACTCATCTTAAAGAACTTTTTCAAAATGTCTTAAATTCTGAATATAAAAGGAATAATGAATGGAAAACTTAGAAACTATGCAAAGTCATAAAGAAGAAAATAACCTGCCCACAATCTGACCAGAGATAAAACTACTAAAGTACAATACAAGGGACAGAAGAACATGGTGAACAACACCACCATAGAGATATCATCAGCCAAATTCAGACTGTGGATTTCTTCAAGCAAAAAGAAAAAGATCAAGGGACAATAAAAGAGATAAAAGGGAACCTGTAACTTAAGAGATTTATGAGATAATCAATTGCAATGTGTAAACTTTGTTTGGATTCAAGTTTAAATATACTGCAAAAAATTCTAAGGCAATAATCTATGAACCATGAATATTTGGTGATACTAAAGAATTATTAATTTTTCAGTGTGATAGTCATACAATGTTTATGTAAAGAACACTCATTTTAGAGATACCTATGGAAATACGGATGGGGGAGTGGGTGAGGATACAGGTGAAATGAATTGGCAATGTACTAACAGTTGGTGATGCTGAGTGATGGGTGAATCAGGTTCATCAAACTATTTTCTCTACATTAGTGTATGTTTTAAAATTTTCCATCATGACATACTTCTTTTTTTGTTGTTGTTCTGTGTTTTTTCTTTCTTTGTCTTGTGACATATTTCTTTAAGAAAAAGAAATCATTTCCTGTTTCTCATCAGTAAGGCTTTATCTTGAGACACACCTATTAAACAAATATTTATTTAAGCATCTTATTAAGCCTCAGGTTCTTAAATATGATCCTTGTCCTCTCAAAGCTTACAGCCTCGTTTAGAAGATTATACTTTTAGAAGGAAAACTCAGAACAATTTAGGGCAATATTTTAACAATCTATCCAATCACCTATAATCCAATTCCATAGTGTATAATCCAGAAAGACAGTTTCCTGGGTGGGCAAGATGAGGAGGGGTCAGTAGGAATTAGAAGTGAGGTGGAGACAGGTGGAGGTAGAAACCTTTACTAGAAGATCGAGCCAGCCAAAAGGTAACCAAATGTAGGGTAAACAAAGTGGAGACAGGAATAATTTTACAAAAGAATAATTATACCTACTTTCACGGCGGGGGGGGGGGTGAACTAAAAGCAGTCTGCCAGCTACTTAGTTAGTAATTCTTTTTGCTGGAGTACTACAAGTAGATGACAATGGATGCTGGCTGCTTGGCTCACACGAGACAATGATCATAATTATAAACACTGGGGAATAATGTTTACCTGTCAGAAGACTGGGTGAGTAATGGGGTGTTTCATAAACCTGTAGCTGAATAAAAGCAACAATTCCTGGAGAATCAGCTCTGATTATTGAAGCTTATTCTTTTCTTTTTTCTTTTTTTTTTTTTTGTGGGTACCAGGTGTCGACCTCAGGACCTTGCACGCCAGTAGGCGCCCGTGCCGCTGAGCGATATCACCGGCCCCTTTTTCGTATGTGGGTTCTGGGAGTCGAACTCGGGCCCTCGCTCTTGCTAGGCTGGCGCTTACGCTGCTGAGCCATCTCACCGGCCTGAAGCCTACTCTTTATTTTGAGTTTCCAAGTTACTATTGGGTCGCATATAATAAGGTCACATCTTCATGCCTCACGTAAGAGAACTTGCCTCTCAGTAGGTCTTAAGTAGGGCATGAGCTGATTTTGAGTCATGAAATGTAAATTAAGGAATTCTAGAAAGAAACCTACCCAAAAGAAGATCTCCCCCAAGAGTCTATCCACATGTCTGAAATGTATCTATCTTATCTCACAGTTAGTTGTACCCAGTTCCTGTCTGAGAAATGTAAGCATCCCTGTACAAGGCGCATTAACGTTTTGGATCTTTGGGTTTGACTGTGATAAGCCTGATTTTAAGGGGACGAATACAGATTCCCACACAGGAAAGGTGGGAAGAAATAACCAAAGCCTTACCTGGTCTAAAGGAAAAAGCCTCCTGTCTCCAAAGGGCAGACCCAAGACCGGTTCCTCCGCTCCTGCAGCGGCCTGCAGCAAGTGAGAACCCAGCCTGGTGGAGCCCGCAGGCAGCCCACCCTTGGACGTGCGGAGCGACAGGCCTCGGCGTCCCCAGGAGGGACAGCACGTGGGAGGGCAGCTGGCGGTGCTCAGATGCTCAGTGGCAGTGGATGCAATTATGTAAGGTCTTATGAAATGTGCAGGACCGGTCCTGGAGCCTGCAGTGGGGCTACGGAGGACTCATACCCACGCAGGATATTGCTCAGCTCCCTGCTCACGGGGGCGGGGAGGGGTGGGGGGTGTCTGAGAGGGCAGACGGGTGGGGCTCGCACAGGCTTGCCAAAGGATGCTGCGCCCACCCTGGTCCGCTGCAGGTCCCCAGGGCCCATGAGCCCTGCTCTGGCGGAGTTTCAAGTTGAGCTGGATTGGAGAAGTTTAAAAGAATGATGTGTTCTCTCCGAAGTCCGAGTTCAAGCGATCATATTTCCCTATCTAACCCGGTTCTCATCTTCTATCCCCAAGTTACCCTTAATGGCTCGCAGCCCGAGCGCCCTCACTCAGAAGCGATCCGCCCTCTTGCTGCCACCTACAGGTGAAGGGAGAAATTGAGAACACCGTAGCCGGGCGACCCACGACTAGAAGGGGATTTCAAGAGTCGTGTATATTCCAGGTTGCTAGAACTACTGGGGTCACTGGCGTTTCAACAAATTAATTCCCAAGAGCACAAGAGTCGACCAAAGGCTTGGTCTAGCCCCTACATCCTCTGGAGTTTTCCCTTTGGTTTGTATTTTCATAGTAAATATTTGCACAAGTGCAATTCAGTGTTGTAAAACAGATGTTCACCACCGAACATGTAATTGGTGCCCATCAGTCAGAGCCGGGTTTTTTTTAACCAGTTCCACTACCACGATGTCACTGTGATCTCCATCACAGTCAGCTCCACCCTGCCTGCATCGCTCGCAGTGACTCACGCGACGTCACCAGTGGTCATTATCTGGCTCATTCACAGCCCATTACTCTTACTGTGCAATAGAGACAACCTTTCTTCAGGCATTCCAATTCCATGTTTCTGAAAATGAATATTGTAAAAATAATTTTAGATTAATTTCATTAAAGTGGTGGTTAAGAGTGTATCCCTGAGTTTGAATCCTGAGTCTAGTGACTTGGAGGGGATTCTTTATTCTCTGTATGCCTTATTTTCCTCCCCTACAGCATGGAGATGGTAATAAAGTCCCCATGGGATTGTTGTACATTTTAAGTGAGATAATACACACGAGTGCTTACAGTACTGTGTTCAGGCTTTGACACATGCTGGTTTAGGGATATGGACGGGTTACTTCCCTTCTGTGTTCCTCAGGTTCCTCACTTATAAAATGGAGATGATGAGAGTATCTCTTTCATTAGTGCTTTTGTGAGAATTAAATAAGACAGGATGTCTACCATACTTAGACACAGTAAAGACTCAATAAATGTTCAACCTTAACTAGTCTTTGCTGGTTTTTGGCATTCTGTTTGGAATATTCTGATTTTTAGACTCTCAGATAAATAATCTTTATCTGTTTGATCATCAGTTTACCTTTGTCTCTAGTACAATCATATAGTGATCCAGCCACCACCTTAGGAAGTAGATGTCCTCATCCCTAGTCTATAGATGAAGAAACTAAGCTCGCTGTGACTTAGTGACTTGTCAGGATCAGCAGCAAGTGGAACCAGGCCATCCACCCAGCTCCTCTCCCCCAGACCAGGGCTATGTTTACTACATCACCACTATCTTCACAATGCCCCTGAGTATGAGGAGTACACATTTTTTTACTCTATAATCTTTTGCCACATATCTATGCAGTTTTGAAACTTTTCAAGTTGTGGAAAGTTCCTAACCAGACCTCAGAAGTTCAAGGAAACGAGAAAAAATACATGTAAAGCCTTTTCTTCATAACAAACCTTCTTCATGACTTGTTAATGGTCCATTAGGATCATATCAAATCCAAAAGCTTCTGCACAGTGAAGGAAACATCCAACAGAGTGAAGAGACAACCTACGGAATGGGAAAAAGGTTTGCCAGGTATTCCTCAGACAGAGGGCTAATATCTAGAATGTATATTATATTTATATATGATATAAAATTAAATCCCTAAAATAAAAGACCCAATCAAAAAATGGGCAACCAAAATGAATAGACACTGTTCAGAAGAAGTACAAATGGCCAATAAATTTATGAAACTGTTCAACAATACTGGCCACTAGAGAAATGCAGATTAAAACAACACCAAGATACAATCCAATCTTACTCGAGAAAGAATGGCTATCATCATGAAAGCAAACAATAACAAATGCTGGCGAGGCTGCAAGGAGGAAAAAAGGAACCCTTCTACAGTGTTGGCGAGAATGTAACTAGTACAGCCAATATGGAAATCAAAGAGCTTCCTTTCCTTGATAGTAATAATAACAAACATTTATCCAGTTCCAACCACGGGCAAGCACTACACTGATCATGTTGTACAAATGAGTCCATTCAAGTCCTGCTGTGACTCTCTACATAGCCCCAAGTATCTAGAAGTTCCACAACTATGGATCAAAAATATTTAGAAAAAATTTGCATCTGTATTACACATGTACAGACTCTTTTCTCGTCATTTTCCCCTAAACAATATAGTATAACATGTTTACATGGCATTTCATTGCATTAGGCATTATAAAGAAATCCAGAGACAATACACCAGAGGATGTGCATAGTTTATGTGCAGATATTACGCCATTTTACATAAAGGACTTGAACATCTGTGGATTTTGATTAAAGTAGGAGTCCTGGAACCAATCCTCATGACACTGAGGGATTCCTTCTCTTTATTTTGCACCTCATTGGCTGGGGTTTGCACTGAAACCATTTTCTTCATCTTCCTTCTCGGCCATGCCTGGCATTCCTGGCCCTGGCTTAGGCCTAGAATGCTCACTGCCCTCGTCCCTGGAACAAGGGCCAGGGGGATATCCAGTGTCAGGGTCAGCAAAGCCCTTCATGTGACCACCAGACAGACTGGCACTCATCTTCCCAGCAGACTGCATCCATGTCTCCAACAAGTGGCTTCAAGGGCAGTGAGCCTGGCACAGGCCTCGTCCCTCCTCAGCCAGTCACAAATGTCCAGGTCACAGACGGCAGCTGTTCCTTGTGCATGCCTGGCCTCAAAGGCCAAATGTTTCCACTCGATTCATGTGGTCCTAAAGCCTCTCCATTCCTTTACCTGTGTCCTCATCTGTCCCTTCCCATCAAGGCTTCTAGAGCCAGATCTTTTAATTTCCAAATACTCAACAGCCCCATCAAAGTTACCATGCAGACAGGCCAGGCCTAGACCATTCAATGGCTTCTGTGCTCAAGAGTTTTAAAAAGCTTATAAGTGTTGTTTAGAATTCCACATTCCTTTTCCAGTTATATATGGTTCTAAATAATCATTAGGAACAGTGGCAGATCTTAGAAACCAGAGATCACATGCTAGACACCTGCAGGAAAGACTGGAACACCAATGCTCGATGCTAATGTAGCACTTGAGAAAAATCAACTCCAACTGAGAAGATGGCAGAGGAGGCAGGGATTCTGGAAAGGGCTCCAGAGCAACTTCTCTGGTCAGAGAGTAAGAGCTTCTCAACTCCCAGGTGCAGAGGAACTATCAGGAGAGTGTGTCAAAATGCAGGTTACAGCCAGGCATGGTGGTACACACCTGTAATCCAAGCAATCTGGGAGGCTGAGGCAGGAGGACCGTGAATTCAAGCTCTGTCTGGGCAACTTAGCAACTTAGTAAGACTCTCTCTCAAACATTTTTAAAATTTTTTTAAGGCTGGGATGTAGCTCAGTGTGAATCTCCAGTATCCAAAAATGCAGATTCCAAGCCCCCTCCCCGCAGAGATTCTGATTTCTCAGGTCTAAACTGGACCCAGAACTTTCAGGATCAACTTGATCTCTCCCAAAGCAAGAGATCCACAGATAACTCTCAGAGAAAGGCTGCACGAGAGGCCAAAAACATCCAGGAGACAGAACTGGAGAATGGGAAATACAGGAAGTTACTCAGAGGGGAAGCCAGACAGGGCTCATACTGAGAATGAGAAAAAAAGTCAGAGACCCCAGAATCACACATTTTGAAGGGAGGTACAAATGAAGCTCCCTCTACTCCTCATAAATCCCACATTCCAGAGAAAAGTCAGCATCCCCTTAAATGTTTGCAGCCAGTTATCCAACTTTTAATTCTCCGTATTAAAATTATATTTATCTTATTGAACCAAAATAGACCTCCTATTATTTTTAGCTGATCCATACAGAATAAAAAAGTTTTGAAAACTGATTAATGTTACTTAATATGTGAGTGACTTTTAGTCAATAATCTTACTAGAGATAACATTTATTAAACAACTTTATTGGGGCTGGGGATATAGCTCAGCAGGCACAGCGCCTGCCTGGCAAGCACAAGATCGTGAGTTTGATTCCTGGTACCAAAAAAAAAAAAACTAACAACAACAACTTTATTGAGGTGCAATTGATATACTGTGTAATAAACTCCACACATTTAAACTGTATGATTTGATAAGTTTTCAAATATGGATATAACTGAGAAACCATGCTGAAAATCAAGCTAATAAACATACTCGTCACACCCAAAAGCTTTTCTCGTGCCCTTTTGTAATCCCTCCCACTATATCTTGCCCTCTACCATGTCTGGACAATCACTGATTTGATTTCTGTTGCTATAGATTACTCTGAATTTTACAGAATTTTATATAAATGGAAACAATATGTAGACATTTTGTCTGGCTCTTTTATTTAATATGATCATTTGAGACTCATCCATGTTGCTGCATGTATCAGTACCTCATTCTTTTCAATGCTGAGAAGTATTCCATTGCATAGATACCCCACCGTTTATCCATTCACCTGTTTGTGCAGATGTGGGCTATTTCCAATGTTTTACTATACAATTAAAGCATACAATAAAGCTCTATTGGCATTCATGTAACTCTTCCTGTGGGTGTATGTTTTCATTCATCTTGGCTATCTAGGAATGGAATGATTAGATTAGGTGTTAGGTATATGTTTATATTTTTAAGAAGCTGCCAAACTGTTTTCCGAAGTTGCTGTACTACTTACCCCAGTAGTGTGTGAGAGTTCCCCTTTCTCCACATCCTTGCCAACATGAGATATGATCAGTATTTTTTTTTTTTTTTGTGGGTACCGGGGGGTCGACCTCAGGACCTCGGGCGCCAACAGGCACCCGGGCCGCTGAGCGATATCACCGGCCCCTTTTTCGTATGTGGGATCCGGGAGTCGAACTCGGGCCCTCGCGCTTGCAAGGCAGGCGCTTACGCCGCTGAGCCATCTCACCGGCCCACGATCAGTATTTTTAAGTTTAATAATTCTCATGAGTAACCAGCAATGTCTCCTTATGGTTTTAATTTGTATTTCCTTAAGAATGAGATATTGAGTATGTTCTCGTGTACTTATTTCCCATACATATATTGTCTTTGATGAAGTGGTAGTTCAAATATTTGGTTTATTTGGGGGAAGGAAGGGTTATCTTATTATAATTGACTTTCTCCCATGGTTAAACCAAGAGCAGTGTGTTTAATTTATTGTCTTACAAAGACATTTCATACTTTATGTCCTTTACCCTACAGACACAAAATTGATAAAGAAAATAAAAGTGAAAAACTCAGAAGAGTTCTATGCAGGATTGTTCAAAGATGACTTTTAAATCAAATGCTTATCTAGATCCAAAACTGTACTTGGTTCTGCTTTTAAAATCTTCCAAATAAATAAATATAAGAAAAGAGCAAATTCAAAACTTTAAACAGGGCCGGGGATGTAGCTCAGCAGCACGGCGCCTGCCTGGCAAGTGTAAGGCAGAGTTCGATTCCCGGTACCCAAAAAAAAAAAAAGTTTCAACAAACAAAATTAGAGCAAGCTCTAGAAAAAAGTTTAAATTTTAAATGGAAACAACAGCAAGAAAGATTAGATTAAGAGCCAAATACTGGGGCCGGTGATATAGCTCAGAGGCATAAGCGCCTGCCTGGCAAGCACGAGGTCCTGAGTTCGATTCCCGTACCCGCATGTAAAAAAAAAAAAAAAAGAGCCAAATACTGGTCTAGTGTCTTGCATTCTAGGAGGCTGAGGCAGGAAGATTGAAAGTTCAAGCTCAGCCTGGGTAACTTAGTGAGACTTTGTCTCAAACAAAAATAAAAAAGGGCTAGGGATATAGCTCAGTGTAAAAGCCCTGAGTTTAATCCCCAGTACCAGGGGGAGAAAAGTCAAATACTGAATAAAACAATTCAAAAACTAGGGATTATACAATGTGATTGACTACTGCAATGGAATGCTTTAAGTATGTGCATATAGTATGTATGGGCATCTATCTTTTTAAAAAGCGCGTGTCATTCTTGACTAGCTTCTTATATTCTGAGCACTGTCATGACCTCTCAAATGGTGAACAGCTGTGCCATACTTTTACTTTTTCCTTTGTACTTTCTTCCTTTCTGACAGTCCAAGATTCCTTCTTGTATCCTGTTTAAGGACTTCTTTCAGCATTCTTTAGCACTCACATTCTTTATGTGCCCCAGTGACAATTTCCCTTAGTACTGTATTCTGTCATCTAAGAATGTCAGTTCCTCCTATATTCATGAATGATACAGGAATTTGGACTAACAATTTTTTTCTTTCAGCACTTGAAAGATGTTGCAAATCTTCCTTCAGGCCTCCATGGTTTCTGATGAAGAATTTCTGTCATTCAAATCATTTTTTAACTATGGGCTTTTTCTCTCTTTCTACTTTGTTTTACTTTTCATAAATTTATAATGTGCCTTGAAATAGATTTCTTCAGATTTATCCAGTTTTAAGTTCCTTCATTTCTTGAATCTTTGTGTTTATGTCTCTTGTCAAATGTGGGAACTTTCTAGTCATTATCTCCTTAAATTTTGGTTATAATATTTTTTCAGTTCTAAATTTTCCATTTTGCTCAGCTTGGTGGCACACACTTGTAATCCCAGCACTCGGGGAGCTGAGGCATGAGGATCACCACAAGTTCAAGGTCGGCTTTGGCTACATAGTGAGTTCAAATTCAGGCTGAACTGCCTAGCAAGACCCTATCTCCAATAAATAAATTAAATAAACAAATTTTCCATTTTACTCCTCTTTCCATATTTGCTGAGACAGTATTTTTGTTTGAAGTGTGTTTATAACTGCTCATTGAAACATTTTCATAGGAGTTATTTTTAAAAATGTCACCAGTAAATAAATAATAAATAAATAAAAATTTTCATCACCAACTTTATCATCTCAAATTTGGTATCTATTTATATCTTTTCTCACTCACTCCAGATTTTCCTGGTTCTCAAGTAATTTTCTCTTGTGCTTTGGAAATTTTGGGTATTGTTATAAGACTCTAGATCTTATTTTAATTTTCTATTTTTGCCAGTCACTTCAGACACCATGGCAGCTGGAAAAGGGAGTTATTGCCTCATTACTGTCAGGTGGGAGTAGAAGTCCACATTCCTCACTTGGCCTCCATGGTCACTCCAGTGAGGAAGGAGTGTCTCAATACTGCTGGGTGAAGGTGAGTGTTCCAACTCTCCACATGGCCTTTCCCGACATTATAGGGGTGAGAGGTAAGCACCCCAGCAGGGAAGGGTAAGGGTGCCTTATTACAAACTGGGTAAGGGTAGATGTCTAGGATACCTACTTCACCTTTAATGATAGGGATCAGTCATGGTTTTTTATGGGGGTCATATTTTTCTGCTTCTCTATATAACTGGAAATTTTTGCGTGAGTGCTAGACATTGTTAATTTGGGGATATTTCATTGTTATTCTGCTATAATTTCATGATATTTTGGGAGGGTCCTGAGAAGTGCTCAGTTGAGGACTATTTGCTCCCACCTACTGAGGCAATGTCCTCCAATGTACACTACAGAGTGCCCTGTGAATCACGAAGCTTTCTAGTCTGGCTGGCATGGTTCCAAACCCTGGGAGCAACAACCCCTGTTGCTTCCAATCCTTCAGGTGGTCACACACACACACACACACTGATCAGCACTCAGCTGAGCTGATTTTATAGAAAACTTCAGAAGATCTCCCAGGTTCTCTCTCCTATGAAGCTCTCTTCTCTACAATTATTTGTCCTATAAACTCTAATTGCTTTGGTCTCCCCCAGACTCTTACCTCTGTTTCCTCAATTCCAGGCTCCATCTGGACACCTTGATTCCCTCTCCTTGAACCATGACCTAGGAACTCCTTCAAGGCAAAAGACTAAAGCAATTATAGGACTCTTCTTATTTGTTTCTCATCTGTCAGGAGTCACTGTCCTTCATTGCCTGACGTCCAAAGTCTCCTAGAGAAGTTAACGTGTGTGTGTGTGTGTGTGTGTGTGTGTGTGTGTGTGTGGTGATGGTACTGTGGATTAAACACAGGGCCTTGACACTGAACTATATCATCAGCTCTTTTTTATATTTTATTTTGAGACAAGGTCTCGCTAAGTCACTAAGTTGCCCAGGCTTGGCTTGAATTTTCAATTTTCCTGCTTCAGCCTCCCAGAGTGCTGGGATTACAGATACCCACCACCACACTTGGCTTAACTTTTTATTTTAAGAAAAGAAACTTTCAAAAAAATTGCAGCATAGTTCAATGAATACTTACATATACTTACATACATTACCTACATCCACCAATTATTAATATTTTATCTTGTTTTACTTCTTGCTAGAGAGATATAGATCTACACACATACATTTCATCATTGTTTTTGCTAAACTAGTTAAGAATAAGTTGCTGACATCAAGCTCCTAAACCCTAAGTACTTCAGCACCTATCTTCTAAGAGCACAAATTCTGGCTATCATACCTTTCCATGATAACCCACACTGTGTGTCCTAGACACAACATGTAACTTTTATCTTTGTTCTCACCGTCCTCTATTTACTCAGCCCAAGCTTGCTCTGCAGAGCTAATTTCTCTCCCACTCTTCATTTTTGCTTTCTTGAATAAATTTTGCCACTGCTTAAAAAAAGAACACAAATCCTTTTACATAAACACAAACAAGTTCAGAAAACTTAGCATTGATAATAAACTATACAATGTATAGTCTACATTCAAATTTTGCCAGCATAATTTATAGCAATTTTTCTCAATCCAGGTCATGAAATGAATTTATTTAATTGAAGATATATTTTCAAATAAAATCCAAATGAATCTATATTTAGCCAAATTCCAGGTAACAGAGGAGGTAAGATATCAGCCTGCCCTGCTAAGCTTAGCCTAGGATTTATCCCCAGGCCCAGCCCCACCTCTAATTTTCCCCAGTTTCTCCCCAGTCTCTACCTCTGCCCCCTGCTCCTCTCTCTGTCTCTTCCCCAATGTCCCTGGTATTCCAGAGGCTGTTGAGTGTTAAGAGGAATGGCACCCAGCAGTCCTGCTTGGTCACTGTCTTTGGGACCATCTACCCAATCCCTGCAGATAGGATGTTTCCCTCCTCATTTGGCTCTTTATGTGAAATAGAAATGCTCAGAAGTACTCAATGAAGTCCAAAGGGTTATAAAAAAGAAATGAGGAGATTTCAAACAAATAGACAAACACAGATGCGAAAAATCAATGAGGCAAAAGCGATCCTGTTAGAAAATAAATGAAGTGCAAAGGGATCAACTGTGAAATATGAGCCACAAACCTCATCCGGTACTGCTTGTGCCAGAAGCCTCCTATCTACTCCAGACTCCCAGCCTGTTCCCACCCTTTCTTCTGGCCACTGCGCCGTTTTTCCTCCCCCTGTGGAAAAGTCCTAGCCCCAACTGCTGAATCTGAAATCTGACGTTAAGTCCACCTTAGATCTCCCTCCCTGATTGCTGCAGCTGGAAGAGGTCCCTCCCTGCATCTCCAGAGCCCTCAGTTGGTGTCATTCATATGCCATTGATCAGGGTTTGCCTGGACTCGAAGCCTTCGTGTTTGTAGGTTCTGAGCCACTCCTAGACTGCAAGCTCTTGGGACATCACAGAAAACTTTTAAACCTGTGTGAATAGTGATAAGTGCTTTAGAATCAGAACTGGTTGTGAATCCCAACAAAAGTATGATCTTAAGCTAGGGTTTTTTTTTGTTTGTTTGGTTGGTTTGGGTGTTTTGTTTTGTTTTGTTTTTTCAAGACAGGGTTTCCCTATGTAGTTCAGGCTGGTCTTGAACTTAACTATGTAGCCCAAACTCACAGCTAGCCTCAAACTCACGGCAATCCTCCTGCCTCAACCTCCCAAGTGCTGGGATTACAGGCATGCGCCACCATGCCCAGCTCCCTTCAACTAGTTCTTAATCTTCTATGAGCCTCAGTTTCTATAAACTGGGGGCATAATATCCCATGCAATTATGGTGGAAGTTAAATGAAATAAGTTATGCAAAGGACTCAGCATGTTATCTGGCACGTTAGAAACTCTGAATACATGTTAGTACTCCTCTTATTCATTTTGAATTCCCCAAAGCCTAAAATATGCTGCCAGTAACTTTATGCATCTTATAATGACTTGTAATTACATGACTAATTCACATTCATCATAGAGAAATCAGAGAATATACAGAAACAAAAAGTAAAATCTTCTGTAATTTCCAAACCCAAAGATAATGATACTAGTATATAAATCGGTGCCTGTCTTTCAAAACTTTAAAAATACAGATGTTCTCAACTTACAACAGGGTTGTCTCAATAAACCCATTCTAAACTGTAAGTATTTTAAGTCCAAAATGCATTAATACACTTACACGAATGAAGATCATTGCGTAGCCCGGACCACCTTAAACATTCTCAGAACACTTACATCAGCCTACAGTTGGGTAAAATCATCAAAATCATGTAATGCAAAGCACATTTTATAATAAAGTGTTGACTATCTTGGGTAATTTATTGAATACTGTACTGGAAGTGGAAAACAGCGTGGTTGTATGGGTATAACTTGCACATCATAAAAAAATGAAAAATCATGGATTGAGCCATTGTAAATTGGAGACTATCAATACATATTCATTATACTACACTGTACAAGATATTTTATAATCTTCTTTGTTATATACAGTAAACATCTTTCAGTCTGCATGAATGGGTTTATTAATATCCATTATGGTTACAGAGTAATCCTGTATAGGGATATGTTTCAACTCACTAACTAATCCCCAACTTTTGAACATTCAGATCATTTGCAATTTTTCCACTATTTCTAAGCAATTACTGTAATGATCAAGATTGGTCTCATTCTCATTTAAATTCCTAGGAGTGGTACTGCTAGGATAAAGAGAATGTGAAAATGTTAGTGCATTTGATACACATTGCTGAATTGTTCTCCAAAAAGATGACATCATGTATATTCCTACTCAGAGTATATAGCCATTTCTTTTCTTGCTTGCAGCATAGGGAAAATAATACATAATTGTTATTTTAGTTCCCTTCTTTATTTTTTGGTTTCTTTTGTTTTTGTTTTTTTTTGTTGTTGTTGTTGTTGTTTTTTTGTCTTTTTGAGACAGGGTCTCTCTATGCAGTTCAGGCTGGCCTTGAGCTCACTTTGTAGCCCAGGCTGGTCTCGAACTTGCAACAATCCTCCTGCCTCAGTCTCCCAATTGCTGGGATTACAGGCATGTGCCACCACACCCAGTTTAGTTCCCTTCTTTGAAAAAAAAAACTTCACTTGTGTTTAGTAAATATTGAACTGAATGAATGTACTTTTTGTCCATCTTGACCCACACGCTAAAGCCATCTACATATTTGCAGGATTTGCCTGTCTGGGATGAATGGTCTTGAAGAGAAAATAATCATAATTTGCATGAAGCTTACTGATCCCTGGCTAGGAGACAGGGGAAGGACCAACAAGATAGAGAAACAAAGACATCTGCAGTGCTGACTGACCCCTGGCTAGGAGACAGGGGAAGAACCAACAAGATAGAGGAACAAAGACATCTGTAGTGCTGACAGGAACTGAAGAGGAGTGGGGCAAATCACGGGACTCCAGGGCTGGCAGGAAGGAAGGTCAGGATTACGAGGCCTGGTTTGGAGCAGAGAGAATGGGAGGAGATAATTTCATAACCATTCAGAAGGCTATCAGGGCTCTGCCAGTGGGAGTATTATTGAAGATGTCTGGCTAGGTTTGAATCCAGCCCATATTGGTGAACTAGCTACAGTTTTTACTTGCTCTTATGTCAATCCTTCAATGTTAGTGCATTCGATACACTTTGCTGAATTGTTCTCCAAAAAGATGACATCATGTATATTCCTACTCAGAGTATATAGCGTGTTTTTTTTTTCTTGTTTCATATAATATCAGTCTCTAATAATCATTTTTCCTCATTCCCAGTTGGGTAGACAATAAGCAGGTACATTTGTTGAGCACTTTCCACGTGCCAGGTGTTATACTCTACGTGCATTATATCTAATTTGACCCTTGTAAGGACCCTGTGAATTTGCACTATCTCTCTCCTCATTTTACAGACAAAGAAACAGGGTTGGAGACATGCAGCAGTTTGCACACAACTAGTAAGGGGTGGGGGTGGTGACAAAATAAGAGTTCAGGCCTGCCTATCTTCAAAGTAACCACAGTATTTTGCAGGGGCTAGTCTCTTTCCAGTACATGAGTCATACTAGATAGTATTTCAAAGTGAAGGCCAAACAGCCATGAGAAAATAAGAGACAAGTGGGGATTGCAGAAAAGATCAAGAATCCTGTCTCCATCCTTCCCCAGCCCAGTCCAGTGGCCCTCCTAAGGCCCCAATTATCCAAATGTCCACTCTGTTAGAGAAACTCAGCACGTGCCTCTCCGAACAGGGGTGAATATAATATACTTCACTCCTCTGAGATGTGATGTTCAATGTGGACCAAAAATCCAATCAGTTTCCTGATTCACATATCTGATTGCTTTCTCCCTTGTTCAGTCCAATCTTACATGGATGCTAGAGGCCGAGCATGATGGTACACACCTGAAATGTCAGCATTCTGGGAGGCTGAGGCAGGAGAATTGCAAGTTCAAGCCCAGCCCGGGCAACTTAGTGATTTAGTGAGACCCTTGTCTCAAAATTTAAACATTGTAAGGGCCGGTGAGACGGCTCAGCGGCTTAAGCGCCTGCCTTGCAAGCGCGAAGGCCCGAGTTCGACTCCCGGAACCCACATACGAAAAAAGGGGCCGGTGATATCGCTCAGAGGCACGGGTGCCTGTTGGCGCGTGAGGTCCTGAGGTCGTCCCCCCGGTACCCACAAAAAAAAAAAAAAAAAGAAATGAAAAGGGCCGGTGAGATGGCTCAGCGGCTTAAGCGCCTGCCCGGCAAGCGCAAGGGCCCGAGTTCGACTCCCGGATCCCACATACGAAAAAGGGGCCGGTGATATCGCTCAGCGGCACGGGCGCCTGCTGGCGCGCGAGGTCCTGAGGTCGACCCCCCGGTACCCACAAAAAAAAAAAAAAAAAAAACATTGTAGAAGGGCTTGGGATGTACATTAATGTAAAGTCCCTAGGTTCCTTCCCCAGTACTGAAAAAATAAGATAAAAGAATTAAGTAGTGTTATCTACATGTATAAACTCCCCACAATAAATTTAATCATTTATGTACTCCAAATATATACTAATAAAAATAATAATAAGAGAAAAGAAAATGGCACTGGGGGGCTGGAGGCTGTAGCTCAGTGTTACAGTGCTTGCCTTGAATGAGCAAGGCTCTGAGTTAAATCCCCAGCATGGCAAAAAATAAAAATAAATAGATGTTAGGAATTCAGACTTCTCAAGCCCCATTTGCACCTGCCTCCACCCCAGCCTTATGTCTATGCTCATGGGGGCTCATCTCCCACAAACCACAGTGGGACTGTTACCATGAGTGATGGGGTCCGGGGACAGGTGCCCAGGTTTTTGTGCACGATGAACACAGAATTGTAAATGGTGCATGCTGCTAAGGAAAGTTATAATCAAGCAACGGTACGCTCAGAGTGAGCAGACTTGCACCAGTAGAAAGGAAAATGGCATGATCACTTGAGAGCACTGGGTTGAAGAATTTAAAATATTGTGCAAGGGTCAAGGGCGCCTCCCATTGGGTCTTCCAGAGCTTGATTGATAACATGATTGACAGGGTGCTGAGTCATGTCAGCTGTATCTATTGCACACGTCCTTTCCCATAATTCACACTGTTACAATTGGATGTATTGGATACAGTCCATATGCACGAATCTTCAATGATCTACAAGTGAAGAAAGGTTACTATGGATCATCTGGTACGCATAAGCCTTATATCTACTTCCTGGTAGTAGGTCTCAGGACAAAGGGGGTGGGGAGTTGGCCCCGAGGGGGTTGCCCAGATTCAGGTGAGTGAAGGGGAGTGGTCCCTTAGCCCGAATTGTACTATCTATATTAGGACTTAACCCACACCTCTAGAGGACAAATGCAACCTCGTTAGGAAAGAGTCACAGAAGGACCTTCCGGCTGGCAGCTTCAGGAATAACCCAGGGCAGCCTATGGCCCCCTAGATGGCCTTGAACCCATTATGTACCCTGAGGCTGGCCTGCAACTCGCAACAATCCTCCTGTCTCAACCTCCCAAGTGTTGGGATTATAGGCATGCACCACCACACCTAGCTTCTCCTAGATTTTCATACTACAAAGATTTGAAGATAGAGGTTGTTGTTAAATCCCCAGGGCTTTGGTTCTTACTGTATTCAAAGCCTGGGCTTGACCTGAAAGATTTCTCCCCTCTCCAACCAATTCTGACCAGAATTGCAGAAAGCCACTGAAGACAATGTCACAGTTTTCTGTTCCAGTTACAGCGTCTCCTCCTGACCTCATCTTTCCGGAGAAAGCCAACATTAGCATTTCGTTCTGGCCCACTGCATCACAAGCTGCTTCCCAGCAGCTGATGGGCAGAAAGGGAGGGCAGGAAAACTTGTTTTACTTTTTCCCAGCTGAATCTGCTCCCTTCATCAGACTTTTCCAGACCTCTCCTGCCAACAATTCCTTGGGCTACATCCTTCCCGTACTCTGTAGCTTCTCTGACCTTCAAGAATAGTGCTTATCTCCCTCAGACATGCACGTAATGCGTGGTTTGTTCCTTCTCCAGTTGACATGTTAATGCTGCTTTTGTTTTCTTTACCAGATTGTGCATTTCTGGAGAGTAGGGACTATATTTTAAGGTGTTTTTATATCTTCGTGAGCTCAGAATGTGGTATTATGTGCCTTCCATGATTATTTTATTTCATTTTATTTTATTTTATTTTATTTTTATTTTTATTTTAGACAAGGTCTCAACCTGTTGTCCAGGCCAGCCTGGAATTTGAGACCCTTCTGAATGCTGGGATTACAGACGTGCATCACCATAGCTGGCTCTGATTACCCTATTTAAAACTCCAAATGAATCATTTCCTCCTCTCCAACCTGAAATATAAATTATTTATTTTGCTTAATATCTGACTCCCATTAGGTTAATTCCAGGAAGACCAGGATTTTTTTTTTTTTTTTAGGTCTTTTTGAGACAGGGTTTCACCATGCAGTTCAGGCTGGCCTTGAGCTCACTTTGTAGCCCAGGCTGGACTGGAACTCAAAGCAATCCTCCTGCCTCAGCCTCCTGAGTGCTGGGATTACAGGTGTGCACCACCACACCTGGCTTAACACAGGGATTTTTGTCCCTTTTGTTCACTGATTTTTCTCCAGCACATAGAACAGTGCTTGACATTATACATAGTAGTAGCTGCTCAATTAATCCATGTTGAATTATTAGATGAGTTAAGGAAGAATAATGAAGTGAAGTACCATTATTCATGGGAAAAATGACTTTTTCCATCTCAAGTTTTCAGTGAATATTCTATGTATTTCTCTATTAATTGCAGGAGAATTTCTTTAGGATCCCAAATAAACTATTTCTAGCTCAGCACATTCTAGGAAAAAGAGTGGAGGTTAATTGAGTTTTTATTAGGCAATAGTAAATACAAATATTCTCATTTAATCAACATGTCCCTCAACTAGATTGGTGCTATTATCACCCCAATTTCTGGATGAAAATCTGAATCTCCTTGAAGGAACTTGCCCAGTCTCATGGTTAGTTAAGTGGCAGAGCTAGGACCTAACCCCAGGCCAGGGCAGTTGATCAACAATCTGCTTTGCTGACTGAATGAAAGCCACATTTCCAGGATTCTCCTTCAGCTTCCTTGCCTTGAAGTCCTTGATTCTGAAGTCAGGTCTGGCCAGACAAGACTAGCTTTCCCTGGGTTAATGGAGTGGTCTGGAGGTATCCAGGAAGGGTTGAAAGTGGGTGACTAACCACAGAACTAGCACAGAGTAATTTTTTAACAGGAAAATAAACTAAAATAACTGTTTCTGGTCAGGAAGTCTCTTCATCAAGTACTAATGAGCAATTTTAGTTGCACTCTCAGCATTAACTGGACAGAGATGACTGCAGATGGAGGCAGGGGTTAAGTGTTGTCATCTTGAATTCAAGAGATCAGTTCAGCCACCCAGGGCAGATACTGTATTCTGTAAACAGTTGAATACACAAATCTGAAGTTCAAACAAGAGGGTAAGAGAAATTTGGACTCCACAGCAGCATGGAACTTTGTCTAGAGAAATGCCTCAAGCCTAGCAGCTTTGCTTCTTACCTGTCAGAGACTCAAACTGTGTCAAGCGCTTTTGGAAGTGCCATGTGGAGGATGCAGAGTTCCCTGAACTGCACAGCAGCTGTGTTACAGAGTTCAAGTTTCCCATACTTCCCTTCACCCCAGGGTCCTATTGGCATCCTATACTGTGCACGATCAATTGCAACTGTTCAATAGCTGGCGTGGTTAACCCCAGAGATTGCCTCTAGGGCTCCCTTTTTTCTGGGCTTCCAAGGTTGCCCAAAGCAATTGCAAATGGATTTTTTGAGATATGTTAGGACCACAATTCAAGCCTGAGATCTAACTTGCTTCTTTTTGGTGATTTTCTTTGA
The DNA here is from genome assembly GCA_028451465.1 of Erethizon dorsatum. NCBI lineage: Eukaryota > Metazoa > Chordata > Mammalia > Rodentia > Erethizontidae > Erethizon > Erethizon dorsatum. The sequence goes on from CM051824.1 coordinate 24,113,410, forward strand.
TCTGATATTTCACATCTGTTAATATGTGTTTTATATAGTGGGGCACACTGGTATTTGGTGCATTTATATTTGTGATTGTTATCTCTTCCTCTTGGATTGTTCCCTTTACAAGGATGTAGTGACCTTCTTTGTTTCTCTTAATTGGTCTCAGCTTGAAATCCACTTAGTTTGCAAATAGAATAGCTACCCCTGCTTTTTTCCAGGTTCCTGTCACATGTAGTATTGTTTCTCATAGAAAATGGTCTATAAATTTCTTTTTGAGTTAAATGTGTTGTATGTAGCATATTGTTGGATCTTGCTTCTAGATCCATTCTGCCAGGCTTTCTTTTGATTGGTGAATTAGTGTGGAGGACCACCTGGATGGCTGTCCTTGAGAGAAGAGCAACTATCTTCATCTTGGCTGAACCTGGCCCTAATTCCACCTATTGATATGTACAGAGCTGGCTAGGACTTTTCCTTATCTCTTTAATTGGCTTTAGGCAATGCAAATAGGTCCAGTCGAGGTCCTGATGTGTAGTCTTTGAAGCAAAGCGACAGGCCTGTGTTTCCCCGCCCTTTGCTCCCAATACATGGTTGAGCCTGGCGGGATGGAGAGCCGTGCTCCACGCTGTCGGCTGGGATCAAGCCTCGAGAAAGAGGCTATGACTTCCCAGGGCATAAAAGATTATACATCAGAGCTGAAGCACCGACCCCAAAACATTAGATACTATCTTGAATTGTGTTATGCAGATTACTCCTTCTGCATATACTTCCCTCTGCATTTGCAAAGGTGATTTTCAGGCCTAGCCCAGCTCACGACACTCACACACTCACGTACTTCCCGAGACTCACGTAATTCCCGCCACTCTCACAGTCACTCATCCCCGAGCCACTCCCCTCCTTCAGAATTAATAGAACCCGGGTTTGGCCCTGGGTCGTGGCCTTTGTCCTAGTAGCCACCATCTTGGCTGGACTTAGGACCCCTTGGCTCCCCACAACTATAAATATGCCTTAGTGTCTTTATTCTCACTGTGGGTTGCATTGGATGTGGTAGATTGGAATTAACTCGGTAGAATTCCAATAACTTCTTTTTGGGTTTACAAATCTAACTTCCTGGACCGTGACGAGGACCAGGAAGGGCTCTCTATAAATTAGGATCATTAACATTGGTAGTTATAACTGATATGTATTGACTTATCCTTATCATGTTGTTTTCCTGTTGTTGGTTCCCTTTTTTCCCCCTCTGTTTAATTGCTTGCCTTGCCCGGTGGATTCATTCTGTTGGGGTTCATGGAGATGTAGTCCTTGTTATCTCTTTCTAGAATGTCCTTCAGAATATTTTGGGATGCTGGCTTAGTGGTCCTGAACTTCTTCAGGTGTTCTTTGTCATGGAAGTATCTTATTTCTCCATCAATTTTGAAAGATAGTTTTGTGGGTTTCATCAATCTGGGTTGGAGTTTGTTTTCTTTTAGGGCTTGAAATACATCACTCCAAGCTAACCTTAACTTGAGGGTTTGTGTTGAGAAGCTTGCTGTGATTCTGATGGGATTTTATTTATAGGTGATTTGTTTCTTTTCTCTAACAGCTTTTAATATTCTGTTCTTGTGTTGAATTTCTGGAATCTTGACTATTATATGCATTGGTGTAGTTTTTTTTATCATGGCTAATTGGAGTTGCCTCATTTTATCTGTATGTCAAATTTTTTGTCCATCCTTGGGAAGTTTTCTGCCATTATTTCTATGAACAGGTTTTTTATGTCATTTGTGCTGTCTGCTGCATTTTCATTGACTCTGATCAATCTTATATTATTCTTCTTTGCATCTTCTAGCAGCTGTTGGATTGATTTTTGTGTGTGTGTGTGTGGTCCCTTGGTATTTTTAAGAATCTTTCTTTTCATGATTGCTAACCACAATCCTGTCTTCTATATCCAATATTCTGTCCTCACATTGGCTCATCCCACTGTGTATACTTTCAATATAATTTTTAATCTCCTGCATTTCTGTTTGAACCTATTTCATGGATACTATTTCTTTCCTATGTTGGGAGTTTGTGGTTTCCATCATTTTTCTAAGTTCCTCTATTTGTTTACCTGTATCTGCTCTACAGTTGCTAACCACACTTTCATTGTGGTCACCATCTCTGTAGTTATCTGAGAAATTATTTCTGATTTGATTTGTTCTAGAGCCTCATTCATCTGTTTTGTTACTTCCACTGTTACCACTTCAGAGAGTCCAGATGGGTGGCTTTCAGATTGTTCCACCTCATTGCCCCTGGGTTTGCCTTTGGTGACCTGAAAGTCTAAGGTTGTATCTTGCTTAAGTATCTTCTCACTTTCTACTTTTTTTTAGCTTAATTCCTGGATTGGTGCTTATAAATTGCTTGTGGCAAGTAGCTTTATTGCTAGTATTTAGAACCCTTAGGAAATGACTACTTCTCAGAAATGTCTTCCAGGTGTAGCTGATTTTGGGGGGTTTTGAGTCTGTTGAAAGATCCTACCTCTTCTATTTATTGGGGATGAGAAGTTGCTGCCTATTAGCCTAGCCCCTGGTTCTTCGGCACTGGCCTATTTTTTATGACCCTTAGGCAATCTCAGTCTTAATATACCAGGAAGAACAACTGATTAGAACAATTATGTCACCTTGGCTAAAATGGTACAATCAGCAATAACAATAGCATCAAACACAGCCTAGAAAAGGACAACTGTTGTAACTATTAATTCGCCACCTTTAATCATATGAACTAGATTCGTGGTTATGTAACAAAATCTAAAGCAAACCAGAAAATTGTATACAGTAAATATGCCCTCAGTATGGCCATTTTACCCTCAGGAAGAAAATTTAAAAAGGATTGGGGAAAATAATAGAGAAAAAGAAGAAGGGGAAGAGATTAGAAGCAAGGCTGGAGGACAAGAGAAGATTACACAAACTTTGGGAAACTGGTGAAGACAATAGGGAAAGATAAGGAAGAAATAAAAACAAGAATAGAACAACAACAAGAAAACTAGAAATGATGTTCACATTCATATAAAAACAAGAGCAATCAAGAAAACAAAACAAAACAAAAACAAAAAAAAAGAAAATAAGAAAAAAATGTCCATTTTAAGGCATGTCTCTGTCACTGGTAGACAAAGTGGGTAGATGGTGTTCAGCTCCATGTTGATTAATCCCAGCAAGCCAGCTGTAGATTTATGGCAGGGTAGCAACACTGCACTTTTAGTTCCACTGAAATTCAGGCTGGTTTCTGGCTGTGAGGCTGGAACCCAATTTGTTCAGCCTGCAACACTCCGTGTGCCCCCTGCTGGCTTGAACTCATCTCCCTGATGGCTTCAACAGGGCTCCTTGACCTCCTGCCTACTTGAACTTGGTTCCACCTCACCCTGACACTGTGAGCCGTTAGATGGAGCCAGTGAGTTCTGAGCTTAGTGAGCCCCCCTCCAAGATGGCTACTAGCCAATTGCCCTTTCCTGGGGGGCATCTGAACCCAATTATCTCACCAGCTACTGCAGTCTGCTCTGTCCACTGCTCCATTCCACTGGTGCATTTCTCTGTGGAGGCCTCTGGGGTCGCCAGTAGTCACTGTGCCTCTGCAGGTTAGAGCCACCCCTCCCACACAGTGAATCTGGGCTCAGGGAGAAAGCACTGCTTGCTACCTCCTTCTTCATTTGAGGTCTCTCTCTTTGCTCTCCCCATGGGCTTTAGTTCTCACTTCATACCCTTCCTGGGTCCGGGGTACTCAATTCCCTCCTTCCCTTCTTCCTCACGTTTCTATATTCCAGCATCTGGACACCAAATCTCAGAGAAGCTGTTTCTCTGCAGTTCACCACTCTACCATCTTCGCTTTCTTTGATCTGAAACTGGCAACATCAATTTCCTAGTGTGATTTTAGGACCCTCCAATTTCCTTTCTTTTCACAGAATGTACCACCCTCACTAACTACTCAGTCAATATTCAAGCTAATCCCTTCTCCCAGCTGTGAATGAAGATGAAGAGTACAGAGAATGAGGGCACTGAGGAGAAGGGGAACTCAAGGAGTGTGTGTGCGGACAGAGGTGGCCAGAGCTCAGAGCAGTTGACATAAGGTACAGTACCTGAAAAGTACTGGCTGAGTGAGGAATAAAAAGATTTCTTTAGCAGCACTGCTAAGCCTCCCAAGGTCATAAATCATAAATTTGTTTTGAAACCAGCCAGCCTGGCTGTGGAATTTTCTTTAACTGAACTCAAGCATAGAAAACAAATGGTAGGGATGATTTAGGGTTAGGAAGTGACCTGACACAGATGCACAAGGAAATCAAATTATGGATCACTGACAAGAACATAGATGAAACAATAGCCAGTTGGTCCCCTGCAGGGTAAGAAAAGAAAAGAAAATCAGAAGGAATTAATAGTGTCCCATCTCAATCTGGCTGCAAATGAACCATCAGGGACCTCAACAGGACAAAGCATGAGAGCAATCCAGGAAAGGCAAGTCCAAGATAAAGGATACCTAACGCAACTAACACCCCAACACCCAGTTGGATTGGATTCATTCTCCTCCCAGTCCCTTCCTCTCTCACAAGCAAGGAAGCAGAAGTCCTACACAACCTCCTCACCCTACCCCTCAGACTTCCTCAGATATCAGAGAGTAATGAAGCCTAAATTTCCCACAAACAATTCAGTACCTCCCCCTGAAACTCCACAGTTTCCATTTTTATTAAAATGACCCCAAGGATCTGATGGCACCAAAAAAACGGCTGAAGAATTAAATCTCAAAGAAAGCAGGAGTCAGGAAAAGTGCCAGGGATTGTAGGACTAGAAGCAAGGACTCAAATACCATTAGAACCATTGCTCTCTTTTTACCCACCATCTCTCCTTTGCTCCACAGGTTGCCTTCACTCTCTCTTACTGAAGAAAGGCAAGAGTGTGGACTCGGGAACCAGTTGGTTAGGTTCTAATCTTAGGCACTCTTCCATTTATGGGCTGTATGACCTTGAACAAGTTCCTTACCCTGTCTGTGCCTCCATTTCATCATGGCAACAATAGTGCCTGTCTCATAGGGTTGCTTGAGAAATAAATTATTTAATACTTTGACAGCACTTGGAAGAGTCCCTGCCCTACCCCCAGGCTCTGTCATATTGAAGAGTTTGGACATCGAATACATTAAAAACTATCTAGCAGGGTACAGTTTGTAATTCCAGCTACTGGAGAGTCTGAGACAGAAGATCACAAGTTCAAGATCAGCCTGAGCATTTTAGTGAGGCATTGTCTCAAAATTAAAAAAAAAAAAAAATTAAACAGAATGGGACTAAAACTCAGTGGTGGAGTGCTTGCCTAGCATAGGTGATGTCCTGGGTTCAAATCTCAGTACTGCCAGAAATAAATAAATAAGTAAATAAATACAAGCTATTTAACTCCCAAGGTTGAAGTTCCCGTTCAGGCCAATAGTAGGATCATGGAGATCTAATGTCATAAATGGGGGAGTGTGGCACTAGTAGAATCAAGCAGGAGACATGCTGTTTTGCTGGGAACAAGAGAATCTGCTCCAAAATGTAGTGTTTACTGTCACACCCCTATCCTACCATTGCTCCACTTACTCTCAAAATATCACCGCATGAATGGATAAAGGAAATGTGTGGTTTACATACACGACAGGGTACTACTCAGCCATAAAGAAGGATAAACTTGAGTCATTTGTAGGAAAATGGATGCACTGTGAGACCTTAATGGTAAGTGAAATAAATCAGACACAGAGGTTAAATATCACATGGTTTCTCTAATATGAGAAACCCAAAATATAAGTATTTTAAAGAGCAAAATAAAAGATAGATTACAAGAAACAGGGAGGTAGATCTTTTAAAGATGGGAAGAGGCGGCCAGTGAGATAGCTCAGCAGCATAAGCGCCTGCCTGGCAAGCGCGAGGTCCTGAGTTCAACCCCCATACCCACCAAAAAAAAAAAAAAAAAAAAAGATGGGAAGAGGATCTAAGTGTGAAGGAAGAAGGGAAGGAACTGGGAGAAAGAGGGAGTAAAAATAACCAAGATGCACTATGTATATGTACCACTCCCAACCATCAATGAATTTCATCATGTATCATAAATATATACTGTGTTCTACAAAAGGAGAGAAGGTTAGCACTCCCCTTGACAAGGATGGAAGAGGCCCTCGGGCCTGACAACATGCATATGGTTAAGGCATTGCCACCTACTTTGTGGCATAAACACATAGTAATAAAGATAGATGTATAGGCAGAAAAAAATCACCATATCTACTATATCAAAAGAAAACTGAGCCTCTTGCTCTTCACCCTACCCTTACATTCAGATCCGCCTGCTTTGAAACCCATCTGTGTTGCCTTTCTTCCACCCCTGTGGAGGAGGTGTCCTTTCCTACTGTCTTTCAGTGCCTCCACATTCTTCCTCCAGACGTCTTCCATCAGCCATCCCCTTTCTGCCCACCCTCCCATACATATCTTCCACCTTTTTCTCTCTCCCAGTCCCTTCCTATTAGCTCTGAAATAAACTAAGATCTCTCCCACCCTAAAAACAAACAGCTTTCCTTTGACCCCCTTTCTTAGCCTTCCACTTCCCTTCCCCACTAGCATCTCAGAAAGTTGTCTCCATTTCTTGACTCTGCTTCCTCCCTTCCCATTCTGTCCTCCACCCTCTGTTCTCCAGTTCCCACTTTCACTTCTAAGAAATGACACCTTCCTGCAATCGCCAAATGTCTGGTCCTCTGCTACATTAGACATCACTGCTATCCTATTTTTTAAACTCTCTCCTCCCTGGATTTCTTTAGAGACACCCTCTCTGGTCATTATCCTGCCATTTTTTCTCCTTGTTTTTGCTGGGCTCCTCCCTTTTTCTCCACCCATCCATAAAAGATCCATCTTCCTCCAGATTCCATCCTCTTTCCTTCTTACAGTTTCCCTATATGACTTTATTTATTGCCAAGGTTTCAACCACTCCCTATGCAAGCTAGGGATTCTCGAATCTGTGCCTGTTAGATTCGTCCTCCCTCTGAATGTCACATTGTCTCCCTAAAGCTCGTGTGGCATCTTCCCTCCGAGTCCCTCTGAGACATGGAGAACTCAGCATGTGGGTTTAGTGTTGGTCCTAAAACCACATCTTATTGAGAATAGTTGAAGACGCAAGAGGGGTCTGATCAACAGTGGTGACTCTGGTGGGTTATGGTGGTAAACCAAGCCAGTGATCAATCAGAAAAGGGACTGGAGATATCCTCCATGTACCCTAAAGGGTCTAATGAAGGCCAAAAATTGAAAAAGACAAAATTCAGCTGAACCCGACAGCCAGGCAGGGAAGGACTTTTGTTTCTGAGACTACAGGATCCCTTCTGAGTAAAGGACAGAAGACTGGAGTTGCGGTTTGGAAAGGATGATTCGCACCGGGTACGGTGGCGTGCGGCTGTAATCTCAGCATTCAGGATAACAAGGCCAGCCTGGGCTACATAGTGAGTTTAAAGCCAGTCTGAACTACATAGCAAGTTCTGTCTCAAAAGACAAAAAAGGATGCCAGCTCCATGCTTGTCTGTGGCACAGTGTATCCCAACACTATGACAGCTCCATCCCTGCCCATTCCTCAGGTACCCCTTCCCATAATATGAGATTATACTTACATTTTCTTGCTCATGTGAATCCTACAAACTCTGCCTACTTTCTCCTGTTTAAATCTTACTATGAACAGATTTCATTGACTTCCATCTGGTTTTTCCACACCTGAATTTGCCAACTCTATCTTATGCCTTCAGATTGATGATTTGACTGGATTCTTTCACACAGTACCACCCTTAGACCTGGTCTCTACATTTGAGGGGGTTCTGCTCTGGAGGAATCTATGGGCCTAAATGGTTGCACCTCCCTAGGGTCTAAAACTCCCTCTGGGCCTCCTCCAGGTACTTGGGACCCTGGAATGTCCCATTGTAACATCCCTGAGCCTACTTCCTGGACAGACCTCAACCCTGGGCCTGGAGGGTAGGCCTTGCTGCCTGAGTGGAATCATAGGGCTGGTGGGGGAGCAAAGGACAGTGCACAAGACTCCCTAAAATGCAGGACGGAACCAGGAAGAGGAGGGGGCAGGCTGGAGTCTGGGCTCTTTCATTTGTACTCTTGCCCTGCACTTTTCAAATCCTAGATATTTCAGGTACAAAAATGAACAAGGTCTAGTCTCTGGCCTCAAGCAACTTCAAAGATACAGGCAAGCCAGGGATCAAGATATTACTTGAACTAAAGATTCTTTCAGGGCCAGGGATATAACTCAGCGGCACGGTGCCTGCCTGGCAAGTGCGGGGTCTTGAGTTCGATTCCCAGTTCCCAAAAAAGAGATTCTTTCTTCTGTCTTAAGAGTGTGGAGTGTGGAGCTTGGAGCTCTAGTATCCTAGAGCATGGAGCCAGCCTTCAGTATGCTACTCTCTGAATGACCTGCACCTCCCCCTGCAAGAGGTAACTGCAGTTCAAAGAGTTCCTCTCTCCTGGGGCATGGTGGTGCATGCCTATAATTCCACCATTTGGGAGGCTGAGGCAGGAGGATCACTGAGTTCAAGGCCAGCCTGGGCTACATAGTGAATTCAAGGCCAGCCTGAACCGTACAGCAAGACCTTGTCTCAAAAAATAAAAACACAAAAACAAAAAACAGAAAACAAAACAAAACAAAAACCACAAAAAGAGTTTCTCTCTCAAAATTCTCCCCAGCTCAATTTTATCCCCAGCCCAGAAGAGGAGGGGGCAGTAAGAGAGTACTATCTCACCTATCTGTACCTCAGTTTTCTCATCCGTCAAGTAGAAATCATAACTATACTTCACGCTGCACAAGTTTACTTTAAGTATAAATTTAGAATCAACCAGCTGATTGCGCAACATCCAAGGCTATTCTGAGCTATGGCCTATCGAAGGGAAATACGAAAGCTAATTTGGGGTGAGAGACACTGATACTCTGGGCTATATATTGTGCACTAACTATGCCAACTTTTTAAGTCAAAGCTGGTTCCCCATGTTACCCAGCATGCCTCAAGAATAACATTCCTTAACTGATGCCAATTGGTATATATGCAAGAAATGAAAATTTTATATTAGTTCAAGAATATAAGATAGTTTTCTAAAATAGTGTTCTAGCAAGGGCTAACACAAGTTGTGAGAAAACAGGCACACTTCTCTCCTGCTGATAGGAATGTAAAGTGGTACAGATCTTGTGAAAGGCATTTCAACAAAATCTACCAAAACTACACCCAGTTACCTTTTGACCTCCCAGGCCCACTTCTGGGAATTTATCCCACAGATAACTCCTGCATTCCTACCAGATGACATTTTTACAAGGTTATAGCAGCATTGGTTGCAACAAAGATTAGAACTAACCCAAAGGTCTTTATATAGAGACTAGTTAAATATGATACATCTTGTAACAATACCTTAAAACGGAACAAGGAAGATTTCTATGCATCAGTGTGGAAAGATCACCTTGATATATTGTTTGAGTAAGAGATAGCTTGAAATAAGAATGTATTTTAATCCTTTTACATTTGGTTAAGTTTCACAAAGAAACACTGGAAGGGTTGTGAGAATTTGATGAAAGAAGTGGGAAGGAAGCTTTTCAACATATATCTTTTAATATTGTTTTTGTCTTTAAATCATGTGACTATTTTAACTTTTTAAAAATAATCTCTCTGTAATACATTCTAGAAGGGCATAGTACTGGACTGGTTGGCAAAGGATCTGATTTGATCCTGGCTTAGCCGCTGCTGCCCTGAATTTCCTTCTCTAGAAGACAGGAAGGTGTGGCCCTGTCTGCTCTCAGTTCCTTCCAAACCTTCTCTTCTATAAATAAGATGCTTTCTGGACTGTGCCCTATTTTTATATCTTTGTTACCTTCTGTGCCTTTTCCTTTGTATAGACAAATGCAAGTTGATTGAGCATGGTTGGCACCAATAACTGGAGAATTTCCAGCAATTTACAATCCATATTTGGTTGCTTCCCACTCTTGAACTGTATTTATCACTTGTCCACATTCATGTGCTTCTCTCTTAAGCTTAATTTAGAGGCTTTTAAATTTGCACTTTAATTTGGGTTAACCCTTTTAGAAGGCAATCTGATCATCTAAAAGGCACTTCGTAAGAGTTTAGTAGAACACTCTATTTCTTGGATAATTATCTTCTACATGACAAAGTCCAGCTCTGTTTGATTCATTCATTTGGAATTACTTCAATTAAGGCTTGTGGAGATGAGGGAGCAAAAATAATAGAAAACCATATATATATATATATATATATATATATATATATATATATATATATATGGATGATGATATGAGCTGATTGCTCTGCCGTGTGTTGGGGAGTGAGGTGAAAAGCTAGGGACTATTTTTTTTAATAGGTAAATGTATGCAACTCAAGACCATACTCATAAGTGAAATAAATCAGCCCCATATGTGTAAACATAGTATTGTCTCACTAGTGTGAGAAACCGAAGGAGTAAATAAGATCCAAAATGTACAATAGATACTGTGAATTGAGAAGAAACTGCTCAAAAGAAAAGACAAACTGTGATGGGGAAAAGGGGAAAGGAAGAAAAGGAAAAAGAAAAAATATATATTTATACACAAGATAGTTATACAGCTAGTTTCTCTTAGTTCATTAAAAAAAAGGTTTGTGCTGGTATTGTTTGGACAAGATATCATGCCTATATCTTGTAATCTGAATAACTACTAGGAAGACAACAATACACAATGTATTAATTATTGTAACTATCCTACTAACCTGTTTTGAAACACTGTTTTATTGTTACTTTTATTGTTTTTTCTCTTTAAAAGAAAAAAAAAAAAAAGAGGAGCCAGATTGGGTAGTGCACTGCGCTGGGGGCTCTTCAGTGCCCTGGGCAGGATAGAAGCACTGCTGAGCTCTGTGTTTGGGCGAAGGAGAGGCTCTGTGTGAGACATGGAGATGGGCTGGGCTAAAGGCTAAAGGATGACGAGGAGCTCTGTACATGTAACATACCAGCTCAACTGTTGTGTCGGGTCTCAGCTACCAAGGAGGCAGCTGGACTGTCACTTCTGGCTAAGCCTTGATACTGGGGGTGAAGAGTACTGGTATAACCCCCCTGAGATGCTCAGAGATCCCTGCAAAATAATTTTTATTCTTAATTTAAAAATCATTTTTGCCCAGAAACTTAAAATTTTTAAATTAAAAAACTCCTCAATCTCACAATAATGACTCTTGACATTTACCCAAGAGTTGAAAACTTATGCCCACACAAGAAAACTACCTATGAATGTTTATAACAGCTTCATTCATAATTGCTAAAATGTAGAAGCAATGAATATATTCTTCAGGAAGTAAATGAATAAATGGTGGTACATCCAGACAGTGCAGTAGTATTCAGCACTAAAAAGACACAAGCTATCAAGCCATGAAAAGGCATGGAAGAAATGTAAATGCATATTTCTAAATGAAAAAAGCCAGTCTGTATGATTCCAACTATTTGACATTTTGGAAAAGGCAAAAATATGGAGACAGTAAAAATATCAGTGGTTGCCAGAGCTTAGTGGAGAGAGTGGGATGTAGAGCATAGATTTCCAGGGCAATGAAACTACTCTATGGCCAGATGTGGTGGTTCATGCCTATAATCCCAGCACTCGGGAGGCTGAGGCAAAAGGATCGCCACAAGTCCAAGGCCAGCGTGGACTATATACCGAGACCTTGTCTGATAAAACAAACCAACCAAAGAAATTACTCTGTATGATGCTCTACATGCCATTATATATTTGTCAAAATCCATAGAGTATATAACACCAAAAGTGAAACCTAAACTATAGACTTTGGGTAATAATGGTATGTGCCAATGTAGCTCCTATCAATTGTAATAAATATACCACTCTGGTAGGGAATATTGACAATGGAGGAAGCTAGGCAAGTGTAGGGGATGGAAGAATTCTCTGTACCTTCCTCTCAATTTGGCTGTGAACCTGAATCTACTAAAAAAAAAGTCTATTTTGTAAATAAATTCAAATTATCCTCACTCAAACATAGCTCTTTTCTTCATATTTATTTCCGGACCCTGATCATAAGAATTTACCTTTCTAACAGTGGAATAATTGTGTAGATAAACTTCTGCTGTTTTTATATAGCATTACTTTAATAAGCCTGTAGCCTCAAAGTCTTCATAATGATTATTTTAGTGACTTAGTAATATTCCATTGCATAGATACACTTTAATTCAGTTAACCATTTTCCTATTACGCTGAGGTTCCTTGTAGTAGATTTAGCTTTCCTATCCTTAGGCAATTTTTTTTAAACAAATTCTCAGAGAAAGGCATGGTGGTACTCACTTATAATCCTAGTTGCTGGCCCAACCTCAGCAATTTACAGAGACCCTGCCTTAAATAAAGTTAAGAAAGGCTGAGGAGGTAGCTCAATGGTAGAACACTTGCCTAATGTATAGGCCTCGAGTTCAATCTCCAGCACTGCTGATGAAATGAACCAAAATAAAATAAAATATTCTCTGGAGGTGCATAACTAGGTTAAAAGATACAAACATGTTAGATGTTTTTGTTACTTTTTTTTTTCTCAACTTTATCCTATCCATAGAGTTTATTAATACAAATAGATTATCCGTATATGCTTTTTGGCCATTAATTATTTAAGATCAAGGTTTTGTTTTTTTACATATTTGAATAAGCTTTTTAACCCTCAAATTTAAATTTCTATGATCATTTTTATTTAAAAATAATGTTATCACATCAATACCTACAATTGATTATATTCTTAAATTCTTTTTTGAAATTTTCCATTATCTGTCCTTTATCTTTTTTTCTATAGCCTCATTTCCTCCAAAGTTATTCCTTCATGATAGCAATGAATAATCTTTCCTAGTTTTTCCATGATTTGATTTAGATGTGAATAAGCTTGTAGACGTGGAGTTTTCCGTGGAGTGTGGCTTCAGGAAGGAGGAGAAGTCACTCCTGATTGATTATATTTGTCTTATATACAGCTCCACCCTGGAGGAGTCAATTGGGAAACATTAATTATCCAGTGGGAATAGTTATTTATAAGTTAACCAATCAACTTACACATTGCTTTACAAGACCAGGCTTCTATTTGTACAACCATGAGTTGACGTAATTTCCACACATCCCATAACAATTAGCCTCATGCCTTCCCCATGGTAGATATTCCATAATTATTTGTTAATTTCACCTGATTTGACACAAAATGAGCTGACATTTGAAAAAATAAACAAGAAGCTGAAGTATTGTTTTTAGTACCAGGACATAATCCCCACCAGTCAACTTTTCCCTGCACATTGTTAGCAGTAGAATGGGAACATTGGCAAAGCTGGCGGTGGGCATAGCTAATGTATTGGGCCTGGTATGGACCAGGCAGACTTAGCTTTTAATTCTGCATCTGCTACTTCCTAGATGGAGGCCTTGAGCAATCTAAACTCTGGATTTCTCCTTTTGTAAAAGAAGCCCAAAAAGAGCTCTGGCATGGTTGAAATAAGAGTGAGATATAATACAGTCAAAGCATCTACCACAGTGCCTGGCCCCAGGAAAGTCCTCAATGATGCCTCATAACAATTACCACCTTTACTTCCATTGTCCTAGAACAGCTAAGTGCATTAAAAACTGTCGAGAGGCTGGAGGATGTGCACACTTATGGGAAAGCATAAATATCAAGAAGGAAATGTAAAATGCATGGAAGAGCCAAACCATTATGACTTGTATCTAGATGTCTCCCTAAAGCCTCATGCTGTCATAAGTGAGCTTTTTGGAGGTAGCTGGATCTAGAGTGTGTGATGCTGGGATCAAGGATATGTTGCTGGGATTGATTCATGGTGCAATGCTAGGATTAAGGGTGCAGATAGCCTGTATAAAATATAGGAGACAGAAAGAGAGCTGCTGTCATTGCTGCTTGTTGCTTGCTGTTGCTTGCTGCTTGCTGCCTTGCTGCCTTCTGCCTTCTGCCTGCCATGAACAGTTTCTCCTCTGTGATGCCCCTCTGCCACGCCACCCTGCCTTGGAGCCAGCCAACTATGAACTGAAGCCTCTACAAACTGTAAGCCAAATAAACCCTTCCTCCTTTAACTTTGGATGTCAGGTATTTTGTCTCAGCAATGAGAAAAAGTAACTAAGACACACAAACACACACCCACACACACATGCATAGCAGTTCAAGACCCAACCATCTTTTGCTGAATATTTTTCATCATATATACCAAGTTATCTAAATTCTGTTTATCTGAGTTTATCAGAGTCCATCTGTTTAGTTGTCAATCTCTAAAAGGCTGAAAGCTTCTCGATTCACTCTAATACACAGAGCAGTCTCATTTCTGAGAATTTCTTTTAAAGCATACACTCATGAAATAATGTATTTATAAGGTTACTACTGCAGCAGAAGACCACAAACACCTCAACTCTCTATCACTAGGAAACTGGTTCAATAAATTAGGGCACAACCACACAAAGGAACACTCTGTGTGTTACCGTAAAACACGCTCTGTGTGTTCCTGTAAAAAACAAATGAGGAAACACCCTATGAACTGATAGGGGACAATTTCCTGGATTATGGTTAAGCAAAAAGAGCAGGTGTAGCACAGGTTATAAAATATGTTACCTGTTCTATGAGACTTGCAAGGTTGCAAAATCACAAACACAGGATTCATCCCAGGAAAGCATGGCAGGTTCTGTGATAAGTCATTAGCAGGCTAAAGGAGAACAACTATATGAATTCTAGGAAGTTATTTGATATAATTCATTCATCCTGATTCTCTTAAAAGAAAAATTTAGAACCCTATTAGTGTTAAAAATAATACAAAGAAACTCCCTTAATACTATTAATTTATTAGAAACCAACAGGAAGTCTGAGATACAAGGGTGGAATACTAAAGGTGCTACTATAAAATCAGAATGAGTTCCATCTGCCTGGTTCTGGAAGTTTTAGCCAACATACTAAAATACGAAAAAGAAGAAATTATCATTATTTTCGAGGACTTGCTAAAATAAGAAATTATCAGAATAGAATCCTAATGCAGCTACCAAAGATAAGAATGTAGAACTATATTACTGTAGGATCAAACAGAATTAGACTATAAAACAGTTTTATACTATGATTTCATTTAAAAATTGTATTTATTTACCTATGTTGAATATATACATAGAGAAAAGCTGGGAAGGAAATTAATTAAAATATATTTAGAGATTATACCCCCGGTATACTGAGTTATTTTTCTACATCGTTCAGTATTTCCTGAATGATTTTTTTTTCTTTTCTTTTTTTTTTTGACACAGAGTCTTCCTGTGTAGTTCAAGCTGGCTTTGAACTCACCACGTGGCCCAGGCTGGCCTCAAACTTGCAGCAATCCGCCTGCCTCAGCCTCCCAAGTGCTGGGATTACAGGCATGTGCCACCATGCCCACTGTGGTGGATTGACAATTGGTGGTCAACTTGTAAAACCCAGCTGAATTGAATCAGCGTGGTGCCTGGTGTGGAGGGCCCACCTGAGGACTGTTGCCAACAACATAAAAAGGAGAACTGGAGAGGAAGAGTTGCTGCTGTCGGTTCTCCTTGAGGAGCTTGTCACGCTGGCTTTCCTGATAGGAACTTGGCTGTTCTCATCATCGGAGGAGCTCGGGACCTCACTGTTGCTGAGGATGGCTGTGGTGACTTCCGGGGGAGCTCCGGTTCTTACTCTGAGCGTCGCTTCCTGGCTCCGGGGTAGATCCCTCAGCCTGCTGGCACAGATCCTTCATCCTGCTGGTGCAGACTTTCTAGCTTCCACCACTGACCTTTGGGCCTTCCCGATGCAGATCCGTGAAATATACTTGCATGAGACATTGTTGTGGGCCCTAGGCCTTCAGTTGGATTCGTGGAGGCATTGCCATGGGCTCTAGGTCTTCAGCTGGACTCATGCTGGACACTGCTGTAGGATCCAGGCCCTCAGCTGGATTCTTTGGGTCTTTAGTGTGTGGACAGATTTACTGCACTCTTTTTGTATATGACTCTTCGGGTGACTATTACAAAATAATCCTAAAAATGATGTGTCCTGTATTGTATTGTTTCCCTTGCAAACCCTGACTACAACACCCACCTTTCTGAATGCTTTATTATGAGCGTACTTATATAATAATTTAAAAACCAATAAATCTTTTTTGTCCACAAATGGGTTGTACACATGCAAAACCCATTTCAATGTCATTGGGATAAGATGTATTTCTCCTAAAGTAGTAATGTTTGTGACCTAGGGCCATTTTCCAACTCATCCCCATCTACGTGGAAAACCAGAGCAGTCTGCTTGGTACCTTCCTCAGAAGAGAGGCCTCAGATCTCTGGGTTCCAAAAAGGCCTAGTCTGGCTCAATTCCTCAGGTGACCATCGCCCCTAGTATCAGTATGTACACCCAGTCCTACCCCTATGCTAGCTGTTTGCAAAAGGCTCCCAGCCCTCCATAGCCTTCCCACCTTGCCCAAAGTCAAGAGGGCTCCTCATTGCAATACATACACCAGAAGCTCCTGCCTCCCAACTGGATGGATTTGGAAGCCACTCTGGTAGCCTCAAGCCTCTAAAACCAGGCTTCTCAGTCCCACTATTAGGCTGAAGGTCATGAACAGAATATGCCAAGTCCAGCCACTTCCTCACAATTGGAGACCTTAAATGTCCTTCATGTAGACATTCCCTTGGGCCCCATCCCTGTTCTTCAGACAACTGATTCTTTCTGCTACCTCATTCTTACAGGCCACATTTTTTTTTAAAGAGGAAAAAAAAACAAAAACAATGACACAGAATTTCATAACAATATAACAAATTAACAATGGTTACTATATTGGGTATTATCTCAAAGCAGTTGCTCAGATTACAAGATATAGGCATGCACAATTGATCAAACAATATAAGCACAAGCTGTTCTTTTCAATGAACTAAAAGAAATTAGTAGTATAATTATCTTAGCTATCTTGTATATATGTATTTTTCCCCTTCCTTCTTTTCTCCTTTCCCCCATCCCAGTTCTTTTCTTTTGAGCAGTTTCTTTCCCTTTTGCAATATTCATTGTAGATTTTGGATCTTATTTACTCTTTCAGTTTCTTATACTAGGGAGAAAATACAACATTTACACATGCAAGTCTGATTTATTTCACTTATAAGTATGGTCTCTAGTTGCAACAATTTTCCTATAAAAGCCTCTAGTTTATCCTTCTTTATAGCTGAGTAGTACCCCACTGTATAAAAATACATCTTTTTTATCCATTCCTCGGTTGATAGGCATCTGGGTTGTTTCCAAGATTTAGCTATTACAAATTGTGCTTACAGGCCACATTTCATGAGCACTCTACCTGCCGTTCCCCACCTCATCTTAGACATCATCTGGCACAAATGGCTCCTGTGTGTGGTCCTCTTATTCTCCATTTTCACCCACTTTCTTCTCAATTTCTCAGTGAGAAGAAGTTGTGAGATGGTCTCTACTGGGTTTCATCTCCTCTGGGGAGGGGACTGGATTGGCCATCTCCATGTCATAATCCAGTCACTTTCCCTACAGCCTCTTCTACTTTTCACCTACCCCACACTCCACCATCTTTCTTCATGGTCCAGTACCTTTAGAGGGTGTGAGGCTGTTCCCAAAGGCTGGACGTCTTTCCCTCAGCCAGGAGCATTCCCATTAAATCACTGCAGCATTGGAGTGAGTGATCAAGGAACAAAGCTGCCCCATACTAAGACCAAGTTTGCCCTTCATCATCTTGGGAATTTGAAAAATATTGACATAGTCATTTCATGTTGTGGGAGCCTTGGTCAGAGGTATGTATGAGATGGACATACAGAGATAAATTACTTTCAGAGCCACACACCCAAAACCTCCTGGAATGCATGGTTAGAGATTAAACAATAGCCTACAGGGCCACAGATCCAAGTAGGATCAAAACACATTGCCTTAAGGAATGAGTGCTCTGGCCCTTTCCTCCCCATACTCTGATTTATCACTTAGATTGGCCCTAAGGTCAATCATGTAACAGACCACTCTGGCCCACCCCTGTCCTTCCCCTGTCCCCTACATGAACAAACACCCTTCCCTGCACAGACATCCTTCTTTCGCCCTTAACCTTGCTTCCTGGTTCTATCAATAAAAGCCACAGAAGCTTCAGTTTGTGGCTGTCTTTATGAGATTCTCACACTGACGGGTGTTGGTTAAGGGCAGTCCCTCTGGGGTTTCTTGGAGTTTGAATTAGACACTGATTCTGAGTCATCTCTCATCTTATGTGCATGCCATGGTCGTGAACTGAGGCAACGTGTCTATCCAGAACGAGCTCTCTTCCAGACTCCTCTTTCCATAATTCATTTATGAACAAAGAAATAATATACCAATACAAATGCCTTCAAATAGAGTTACTTTGAACCTGGTAAACTTTACATTATACTAATTTATACCTGCTTTGGTTTTTTGATATCTAATTTCAGAGCATTTTAGGAAAAGGAAATAGAAAAAGGGAAACGTGCAGCTATGAGGCAGGCACCAGAGTGATAGACTGGTAAGAACATGCAAGGGTTGAAAAAGTATAAAACCTCCAAGAGAGGAAACAAACGACTCTATGCATCTGCTGTGCCACTGATTACATGCAGCTTGATAGCTCACATTTATAACTGGGCTCTCAAGTCATGCACACACAAGCATGGGTCACCTTCAGCATGCTTCCTGAGGATACCTCGATGTTTCCCAAGAACTCCCAGACCTCTGAGGGCTGCCCACCTTGCCCAAAGTTGAGAGGGCTCCTTCTTGGAACTCCTCCGCCAGAAACTTTTACACAATTATCTACATGGGTAACATGGGTTGGTTCTCATAATTTGTATGGCAGTTTTCAGAAACTGAGAAGAAAGTATTTTTACTGTTGATCTATTAATATACTGAAGGTATAATAGTATTTCATCACATATGTGCCTGTTCCTAGAACTAGCTAAACGATGGGAAAGAAAACTGAAACAATTCACTGTGATTATTTAAGCCTTCTGGTTAGCTTCACCTTCCTCATCTATAAAATGGAGTTAATCATACATTTCTGAAGCATTTAAAACATTATCCCTCCAACTCTAATAGGCTAGCTATGTGAAAGTTCTATAAAAAGGAATAAAGAATGTGCTTTACTGTGGTAATTCCCCTTATCTAGATTGGGTCATAAATTAGTCAGCAAAGGAAAGAAAACTACAAGAACCTATGACTGAAGGGTTAGTGATGAGGCAAATCTCACAGACAAAAATAATTGACGGAATTGGGCACAGCTCGGAGAGAACCTCCGCCAGCATTAGCCATGGGCCATTGTCAGGGGAACAGCGACACCTACTGCACCTAATTGTACTGCACGGACCTGCAAAACCAGAGCTTTCGCACTTCAGTCATGACCTATGTACAGTTTTAGCCAAGCGCAAAGTCTCTGCTTTACTGTTACAAAACTAAAGATTAAAAATTGCCAACTAGTATATTCTCTGGAAAAATCACAATATTTCCCATTTTAAAATAACATTATATTTTCATATTCAAATGTAATTCATGTTATTTGTAGAAAATTAAAATAGAAAATACAGGTCCTTCAATAACATCCTTATCAATATTTAATCAACACTTCATTTAGAACCACCAACCCACCATTATTATCTTTTCTTCACTCTTTCCTTTCCTCCTCTTCCTCCCCCCCCCCATCTCTCTCTCCACAAACATCGTAAAAGAAAAATAGTAAATCAAAAATGGAATCTCTCACCAGGGATTACTATTGCTCACACAACTTTATGACACTAGAAATACTTACGGTCACAAACAGTAATGAGATGGTACTGCTTGTCACTGCTGTCCAGCCAAAGGTGCAGGAACACCTAGAGGTGAGCAAGCTGGGCTTATTGCTCTTTGAGGTGAGGGAGAACACCCGCCATGGGGAAACTGCGGGCCACTTCAGGAGGAGGGCGTTCGAATTCGCTGTGAGACTTGGGCTTGTTTTGGGTGGTTTGAAGAAGGGTTTACGGAAGCAGGATATTTCTTAGATTGGATGGTGTCAGGAAGCAGAGTAATTCTCTGATTGGCTGTATTAAAACTCATCTAAAAGAAGGGAAGATTAGTGTAAGGATAAAGCTCATGAAAAACTGGTAAAGATGCAGCATCATTTATAACAACAAGGACGGGAGATGCTTGGTCATTTGTGTGGTTTGGACAATGCTCCTGTTTGTCCCTGTGTCTGTGTTCAGACGTGATTATGGAGTGGTCTCATTTTCACTTTGATCTGTCTTTGGCATTGAGTGTCCTTATCTGATGTATCAATGTCTGTGAAATTGTTCCATTTCAGCAGAACACCCAGGCCTGGCTATGAGTGCCAGGCCAGCTCCCAGCTCTCTGGGACTGCAAGAGAAAAGCTCTCTCTCTCTCTCTCTCTCTCTCTCTCTCTCTCTCTCTCTCTCATCTCTATCTCTCTCTCTTAATGTTGTAGGCATTTCTATATAAATATTGAGTCTTATTTAACCAAATTTCTCTTGTTGAATAATTGCATTTTTAAAATACTTTGAACTTGGGCGGGTGAGATGGCTCAGCGGTATAAGCACCTGCCTGGCAAGCGCGAGGGCCCGAGTTCGACTCCCGGAACCCACATACGAAAAAGGGGCCGGTGATATCGCTCAGCGGCACGGGCGCCTGGCGAGGTCCTGAGGTCAACCCCCGGTACCCACCAAAAAAAAAAAAAAAAAAACTTTAAACTTATAATTTAGTATTCTAAAATGAAAAAAAAATTTTTTTTTTGTTTTTTTGAAACAGGGTCTTACTATGTAGTTTAGATTGGCCTTGATCTCACACATAACCTAAGCTGGCCTCAAACTCACAGCGATTCTCCTGCCTCAGCCCCCTGAGTGCTGGGATCACAGGCGTGCGCCACCACACCCAGCCTAAAATGAAAATTTTTAAAGATACATCTGTGCACAAGCTTCAGAATCTGAGTGACCTAGGATTCAGTTCCAACTCAGCCATGAATCAACTGCATGAGCCTGAGCTGGTTACTTCTCACAGAGCCTGTTTCTCTGACTGAAAATGTGGCTAACTATACCAGACTTTCTGGGATTAAGTTTGGTTTGGAAAATGTTTAGCCCAATTCCTACATCATATCTAACAAATTATTATACTTTAGGTTGTTTTAAATTATTTAAGGTGAATGAGTATCACAATTTAGGGCATTTATGCTTAGTAAGGGGCATCAGGTCTTCCATGAATGTTTTAATTCCTTCATTCTGAAAGGAAGAGCAGGGAGGACCAACCAATAACCAGATATAAATTAGGGCCTGAAGGAAAGAAGGATTCAGGCTACAGTTCAGAATACACGACAGAGAGAGGCTGTTTGAGCTCTGGAAGGAGGCACCCAAAACTACCCCATGCAGAGCATCAGCCTGGGAGGGAAAGGATCCCAGTGGCTGTAACTTGGTACTGCTAAACCAAGGAAGTTGGGAGCTATGTGGGATCCTGTACAAATATCAACCAGCTGGTGGTGTTGCCTTTTCTACAAGGGCTTAGTTCTTTCCATTGCTCACAGCAAGCCAGTTCAGAAATGGCCATATTCACCCATTCAATTTTGTTGAGCATCTACTATGTGCTAGACACTGTTCTAGATGTTAGAGATATGCAGTGAACAAAACACTGGGTTCTCATAGGGCTTATAATCCAGTAAGAAGGAAAGTAATTAAAATAAACAAACAAGAAAACATGAGTTGCGTCGGTGAGATAGCTCAGTGGCATAAGCACCTGCCTGGCAAGCACGAGGTCCTGAGTTTGACTTCCAGTACCTACATACAAAAAAAGAAAACATGAGTTAATGATAAGCTCTATGCTGAAAAACAAGATGATATGTTACTCCTTGGAGTAACTGGGGAATTTTTTCACACAATTTTTTTTTGATACAGGGAATCGAACTCAGGACCTTGTGCTTACCGGATGAGCATTGTGCCACTGAGCTATATCCCTGGCACCTGGGGAATTTTTTATACCGAGTGATCAGGATGGGGCTCTGTGGAGGTGATATTTAAGATGAAGCCTGAATGACCAGAAGGAGCCAAGTTTGCAAAAGTTAGGAAGAACAACTATTTTAATTGCCTTAAGGTGGGAACAAGTTTGGTGTGTCCAAAAAATTAAATGATAGCTGGTTTAGTGGTGAGGGGGAAGAAAAAATAGTTTGGTGTGTAGGCAAGGGTCCTAGCAAATAAGACTGTAAATTTGAATGAAGAATTTGGATTTTATTCTAAATGTCAGAGGAAACCATAGGAAGGTTTTAATCTGGAAGGAACATGATCTGATTTATATTTTTGAAAGACCATTACTTATATCTGTGAGGGCTATAGTAAACTACATTAACTATTATTTGGCCAGCCAAATTTAACATGCCTTTCTTCTGAAAATTTAATTTTGCCCTCCCTATACATGCATGTGACTCAGGCCCAGCCTATCACAGTATCCCATTTCACTGGGCATAGTCATTGGTTCAGTGTAGGCATATGATCTAAACTGGGCCAATCAGAGTCCTTCCCTGAGATTCATCATTTAGAACTAAAGAAATGGCGTTGTTTCTGGGGAACAGAGCTGAAAGAATATGAAGGCAGCCATCTTTCCTACCTCTAAGAATATCTTCTCTATTAAGCCACTAAATTTCTCTTTTTACTAAACCCAATCACCATTAAGAGTCCTAATCAAGCATCTCTTTCTTACCCCAATTTTTTTTTTTTTTTTTTTTTGTGGGTACCGGGGGTCGACCTCAGGACCTCGCGCACCAGCAGGCACCCGTGCCGCTGAGCGATATCACCGGCCCTTTATTCGTGTGTGGGTTCCGGGAATAGAACTTGGGCCCTCGCGCTTGCAAGGCAGGTGATTACGGCGCTGAGCCATCTCACCGGCCCACCCCAATTTTTTTTCTTTTTTTTTTTTTTTTTTTGTGGGTACCGGGGGTTGACCTCAGGACCTCGCGCGCCAACAGGCACCCGTGCTGCTGAGCGATATCACCGGCCCCTTTTTCGTACGTGGGATCCGGGAGTCGAACTCGGGCCCTCGCGCTTGCAAGGCAGGCGCTTACGCCGCTGAGCCATCTCACCGGCCCCCAATTTTTTTTAATCAGACTTTTTTGGTACATTTTAGATATACATAATGATCACATTCATCATAGAGAATTTACTTGGTTTTTTATCATAGAGATATAACTTGGTTTTTTTTTTCCTATTCCCCTACCCTACCTTCAACCCCTCCTCCCCTCCCCATTAAAAAGCTTTGTTTTCTCTTTTTTTTTTGCTTCTCTCTCTTTTTTTTTTTTTTACTTTTCCCATCTTTCCTTTCTCCTTCACCCCTCCCTTGATCCCCTCCCAATTTGAACATTTTCTTCCTGTTTCACAATACCTATTATACATTTTGGTCCTTATTTACACTTTCAGTTTCTCACACCAAACAATGCGCTCCCCCCAGTATTTTTAAAAACTCTCTAATCTTCATGTTTCTAAAGGAAAATTTAAGCCGGGCATGGTGGCACACACCTATTATCACAGCATTCAGGAGGCTGAAGCAAGATTGCCATGAGTTTGAGGCCAGCCTGGCCTATATACAATGAGTTCAAGGCCAGCCTGCACTACAAAGTCAGACCGTCTAAAAAATCAAAGAAAAATTTAAAAGAAAAAGAAAGAAAATTCACTTCCATCATAGATATGAAAAAGAGGAGAATTGTGCAATTGGGTTTATGAGTTCAAAGATTTAATGTAATTTTCCCACAAAAGGAAAGAGGATATCAGCAACTCCTGGTCTAAGCAGAAGGGAACTGTGGCTATCAGCATTCAGGACTGTTGTCTGAACTCAAGGGTAGGATAGCCCCTCCTTGTCCACTTGAACACAGTCACATGACTTGCTTCGTTCATTGAAATATGTCTAGAAAAGATGTGTTGCTTCTAGATAGAAACTAGGTGCCAGCATCTGGCTGGTCACATTTTTTTTTTTTTTTTTTTTTTTTTGTCTCAACCATTATGGAAGCATAGTCAAGATGGAGTCTCCAAGTTTTGTTTTGTTTTGTTTGTTTTGTTTTTTTGTTTTGTTTTGTTTTTTTGAGCTAGAGCCTTACTATGTAATTTAGGCTAATCTTGAACTCACTATGCAGCCTGCTAGCCTTGAACTCACAGTGATCCTTCTGCTTCAGCCTCCTGAGTGCTGGGATTATAGGCATGCACCACCACACCCAGCCTTAGAAGGCCCAATTTCTGAGTGACTACCTATGTTATACATACAACATGAGTAAAAAATAACCATCTTGTTTTAAGCCACTAGGGAGTTTGGGGTTATTTGTAATTGCATCATAATTAAGCCTGTCCTTGACTAACACAGCAATCAGTACCTTAAAGTATGAGAACTTATCTAGCAACTAGAGACCATACTCATAAGTGAAATAAATCAGACTCGCATGTGTAAACATGGTATTTTCTTGCTAGTGTAAGAAACTGAAATAGTAAATAAGATCCAAAATGTAAAATAGATATTGTGAAAGGGAAAGAAACTGCTCAAAAGGAAAGAACAACTGGGATGGGGGAAAAGAGAAAAGAAAGAAGGGAAAAGAAAAAAAAGAATATATATATATATATATATATATATATATATATATATATAAATAATAGCTAAGATAATTATACCACTAATTTCTTTTAGTTCATTGAAAAGAATGGTTTGTGCTTATATTGTTTGATCAATTTTGCATGCCTATATCTTGTAATCTGAACAACTACTTCGAAGATAATACCCAATATATTAACCATTGTTAATTTCCTATATTGTTATGAAATTCTGTATCATTGTTATTGTTTTTTTCTCTTTAAAATAAAAAAAAAACTTACCTAGCAAAATTCTTAAGGATGGCTTTATCATAAACCTTTGTAGAGGTAGCATGCGGACATCTGGTTTGTTGACTGGGACCACGTAGGTTCACGTTCCTTTCTCTCTGAAGAGTTTTGCTGTTATGATTCAGATTTACAGTGTCCCCAAAACTCTGATGCACTCAGAGGCAGAGCTTCTGGAAGGTGCCTGGATTGTGGCGGCGCTGTACTCATCAGTAGATTCATGTACTAATGAGCTCAGCAGCTGAGTGTGCTGTTAGGAGATGGGGCCTGGGTAGAGGAGGCGTCGCTGGGGCGCAGGACCTAGAGGAAAATATCTCCCTCCCAGCTCCTTCCTTCCCTTTCTGCTTCTTGGCCACCATCATATGAGCAGCCTTCCTCCTGCAGACACTTTTAACCATGCCATTTTTGCCTTGGAGCCAGACGACTGTGAACTGAAAACATGAGTCACAATAAACTTCTCCTCCTTTAAATTGTAGGTGTCAGGTGTTGTGTCTTAGCAATAAGAAAGTGACTAAGACATTTGCCAAGGAATTACGAGGTTATCACAATCTATGGTGATCTATAAAGTATGATGAAACCACAGGCAAATTGCTTAAATGCAGAAAATCTGAGCAGTGATGGGCTTTGAGACTGGTAGAAGATTAATTTGATGGTATCTACCAAGAGAAGCTGTTTTGTGAAAGATGACTCCTGCAAAGGGTTGGAGGGAGGCTCTTTTCATTTTGAGCAGCTACTGCTCACTCAACTCCATCTCATCTACAGCTATTCTACTCCCTGTCTATAGGCACATTCTTAATGCATGTGCTCCAGACTCAGCTAATTTTAGAATGCTGATGTTAGTATAGTAAGGAGGAATTTTCCTTCACAAAATTATTAGTACAAGAATTATTTTATTATTTCTATTTTATTTTATTTCTATCAATCAAATCAACTTTGTTGACCAGCTACCAGTCACCTGAGAGGTAAGATATTTGATCTCAGCCATCTTGGGGGTGGTCATCCCTCACCCTAGAATTGCACAAGATCCACATGTGGCTCTCAGCAAAGGGCAAAAAAGCTTCTGGTTCTTATGATTGCTGCTAGGAATCGCATCATCCCAGGCCACACAGACAAAGGGTGGGCAGCCCCCTCTCACCACAGCAAATCACGGGTACACTTTGCCACAATCCTCCAGGCCACAACTGTGCCCATGTGAACACATTCCATCCCACGAGAGGTCTGTCATTGTTAGAGAAGCTGCATGGAACCAGGGTACAAGTCTGTATCACTCCAAGAATAAAGCACCAACCCCTTCCTCACTTCAAGAATGGGCTGCTTCTGCTTTCTCCCTTCTTCTAGAGCTTATCAAACACACAGGGTTTGAGAGTATTCTTGGGCACACAGGGGAGAATTCTGATGAATCAGTGTGAGTTGACTAGAAGCCCCTGACAGTCACGCAGCGTGCCTGTGGAGGCCTGAGGCCTGAGCTTTTACCTTGAGGTCTCTGCCTCACCTCCATGACCAGACAGCTCTCATCAGTCTCCTTAACCTTCAACCCTAAGGGAGTCCCCTGGTGTTTTAAAATGCTCCCAGGATTTAGTTGTTTACAATAAGACACACAGCACTTGGGAGGCTGAGGCAGGAGGATCGCTTTGAGTTTGAAGCCAGCCTGCACTACAAAGTGAGTTCAAGGTCAGCCTGCACTGCATAGCAAAACCCTGTCTCAAAAAGACACACAGACACAGTAATAGCTATCATCAAGGAAGAAGTTTGTACTCACAGATCCCCGGAAACAGATGGCAGAGTACTCCATGCAGGGAGCCACACAGAAGGCCCAGGGTGGGTCAGGAGGGGCGAGAGCCCTTACTGTGGCTTCCACAGGAAGGACTAAGCAAGACTGGGTAAGCAAGTTTAGGATTAGCAGTTTGAATAATCTCAGTGGACTTTAGGATGTAGAAGCTGTCTTTAGTTGTCTGGTACTTGGCTCAACAATGAAGTGATTAGGACAGGAGGATAGGAGTCCAGTGCCTAAGATCCCTGAGAGACCTCAGTAAAAGAGACCATGGGGTATGGGCTCTGGATTGGCTGGTTTGCATATGAAAGCTCACCTGTAGACAAGTCTTTGACTATCTCTGGTGACTGGCTATTCATGGGGGTAACATTCTCTCCAGGATCAACAAGGCCGCAGATATAAAAGCATCAAAAATACAAAGGCATGATGAATACACCTGGGTTAAACCTCAGTCTTGGGAGGATTTTATTCCCAGCCTCCTCAACTCAAAGGACTTGCTTGCACCTGAGGAACAATGTTGGTCCTGGGATCCAGCATCAGTTGCTGCCTCCTCCTGTCCCATGACTCCAGCTGCAGGTGCGGAAAGCACTTAGCTTGCAGTTCAACAATGCCATGGCCCAGGGTCCATGAGAAGAATGCCAGCTGGGACATAAATAAGCAGTACCACACCCACCAGGGAAAAGTCTGGAATTCATCTGTAGCCCTAAATCCTGGGCCCAGTGTGTCTCGGGAAAACCCCAGTCCCATAGGCTAGAAGCCCCCGAAAACAAGAGTAGTCCTAGTTTGCACTTATTTCTCCACAGGAGCAGCCCTCCAAACCTGACCCATCATCTTGGCTCTTCCAACCACTTCTGCCCTACCTGACATTCCAAGGAAGCTGGATCATTCTGTTGCTTTTCCTTCCCAACCCCAACCAGGACCTGGTGTTTTACATGAATCCAGATGGAGCGTTCTGTAACCACACCTGATGTCTACTGGCCATACTACCTGTGTGTCACAGAGAAGCATGTCCCTGGGCCCCAACAGAGAGAATCAGGAAACGGCAGAAAGATTTTTTTGTTGTTATTGCTAGTGTTCCCTCCAGGTGATGAAAACAATCTTTAACCATTTCAACCTTGCCTCTGCCCAATTAAAAAGGCAAGTTTTATCTCTTCCCCCTTAAGAGAAGACCTGTCTCCAGCCAACCAGGAACAATTGTGGTCATTACCCTCTCCCCCCAGCCACCACCATGAAGTGGAGTAGCAAGGAGGGTCAGGGCTCAGCACACACTAAAAGGAGCCCTTTCCTGATATCACTGAGGCCACTAGTTAACTGGGGGGCTGTTGGGGAAGGGGGAGGAGCAGGGGGAGTTCTTGGACAGGAAATGGTTCTGCTCCTTGGGGGTAGGAGCTGTAGTGAGCATCTCTTTCTACCTCTGCATCAGTAAGGTTACATTGGTAGAAGCAGATCACTGCTCAGGGGTAACAGGCTAAGAATCATTTTATGGACCAGGAACCAGAATCAAAAGCAGAAGGAAATTTGAGAGTGAGGGCCAGAAAACAGCAATCTCCTCAAGGTAACGCAAACACAAGTGACCACCCAGTAGCTGCAGTAATGTACAAACACCAGGCAGGACCCTGGCAGCCAGAATCATAACAATCCTCCCTGCAGGAACACAAGGGGTGAGACCTTGGTCTGTCCCAACCCTATACTGTCTTTCAGTGCCCTTGTCATGGACACTCCAACTTCCCACACGACCACAATCCAAAGATAGTGTCATTATTCACACTATTTCTTCCAGAGTTGGTTTCTCATTCCCGCTCTCTCCTTCACTCTTGGGGCTTGAATTTACCCAACAACAAAAATGAATATTCCCTCTATTCATGTCCACCCTTCCTCATTTTTTCTACATTTCTCATTCCATATTTCACCAACCAGAACCACAGTTCAAGGACCACATGTTCCAAATCTATTGTGAACTCTCCCCTCCTCTTCTGAAAAAAACTCTGCTCCCTCCCCACACTCTAATCTCCCCACCTTCCTTCCCCAAGTGGAACCAACCCATAACCTCAAGTAAGTAGGGCTGCAGTGAGGACAAACCAAACAACATGGAGTATTCCCCCTCTGTCATATTTGGGGGTGAGAAGGTCACAAAAATCACAGGTCTGCCTAAAACCCAGATTCTGGCAGCGAAGATCTGGCCAGAGATGACCCAGGGTAAGATACCTGTGTGACAATGGCCCTTCTTCCACTGCAGGGGACTTAAGATGATTGCATGTGTCATGGTTTTCATATGGTTAAGCTATATAATTATGGCACAGTAAGTCAATATCTACAATAACATCTACTGGTATAGATAGTGCTTTATTGTTTACATGTTTTCTCATTTAATCCTTGCAGCAACCATGAGGTAGGTATTACTATCCCCATTTTACAGATAAGTAAACTGGTATCCCTAGGTTAGAACACATGCCCAAGATTATATACTTCTTCATGGCAAAACCACTGAAATTCCAAACCCAAGGGGACTCTTGAGTAGTTCACAGGCTGCTGCCAAGGAAAGTAGAGCAGAAAACTCCCACTGGAAAGGACTGGACCATTCACTGGAGCTTGAAAGGGTCCCTCACCAGGGATGACTGAGGCACATTCACAGGCCAAGACCAGGACTGAGCAGGAGAAGCCTACAGCACGTGGGAGTTGTGAAGCAGGAAGGTCCAGACATTGGGTGACAGTTGACAGTGTCTCCAAATATGCAGAGCCCAGCTTCCATGGACCAGAGAAACAGAGGACCTCCAGCAGCTACAAGTCCAGGGACTGGCCACAGGCAGCAAGGTGAGGCTAGGAGGAGCTGCCATAGAGCGGCACCATCTTGGCTTGGCCCAAATACAGTGGGCCTTTAACTTTGTTAAGGCCTTGAGAATCTGATGAAAACCCTCCTCCCAACCAGAAAAATACACACAGGTACAGATGTACAGACAACGTTTCATATACAATTTCAGGGAGTCCGTGGTTCCAGGTGGGGGACTCCTGCTTTAGGGCAAAGTGTCAACCTGAGCAAAGTCACCCATGCAACCCATCTTTAAGCTGCTCATATTTCCTGTTACTACTGTTCCCCTTTTGCTGTCCCCTAATATTTAGAATGTTGTGAAGTTCATCTTTAATTGTAGGCAAGGAAAGGGGGTTCAACCTATACTCCAGGCAGGGAAAGAGCATCTATGGCATGGCAGTGGTGGCAACCAGAGGGCAAAAGCAAAAAGAAGGATGGGTTCACACGCACTAGGGCCCTTCCCACCCAGAAGGTCACTTTAGGAGCTTCTCTCTGGTCAGTTTAGAAAAAGGTTATGGGTCAGTGAAGAGAGGGGCAGCGTTTTGTTGCCTTTTAGAAAAGAAAGCCATTTCCCCACTGGGTGCAGGGTGTGGAGCTGTGCAGGTAACGCTCCCATTCCAACCTTCCCCCTTTCCACCCAGCAACACCTAAGCCTCAACCCAGTCACACTCATGCACATGTGGCCAGGTCTCCTACAAACAACAATGTATTTACACACTCTTTCATGGAAGAAGGAAAACTGGGATAGGGGACCTCATGGCAGAGGTTCCGCATTGCAGCATAGGGAATCATGCACTCACCACAGAGAATCAGTGAAACGGGAGAATCAAAAGAACCATCTCAAGGACTTAGTGCATATTGGCCCCCAGCTACCTCCATGGCTCTTCCTCCTAACCAGAGCCTGCCCAGAAAGCAAAGTCAGAGCTCTGTCTTGGGCCCCATCACCAAAACTAGGGGGCCCAAGATGGGGCTGAAGGGTTGTAGGGGCTCAGAAGTTAAAGAGGGGAGGCAACCCCAGTTCACTGCAGCCCCAACTCTCATAGGAATCAGGAATCAGGTGAAATCTAGGAGATCACTCAGACTCAACAAAAAATGAGAGGCCATGACAATCTTCTGGGCCCAGTGACCTGGTCTCAGTGGTCGCTTTGTTCCAGTGTTCACTCATATACTAGTGGTCATTTGCCTGGCTCTAGATGGATGTTTCATCACATGTGGCTAGTGGAGCCCCAGTGAGCCGAATATGGGCTGGGCTCGAGCATGGATCAAGCAGGAAGGGTGGAGGAAAGCCACCAAAGCCACTGCCCCTCTTGGCCAGGGCCAAGGGCAACCGCTCATCTTCAGGAGAAGGGGAGGGAGGGTCTTGGCTGTAGCTTGTGGTCCCAGATGGTGGGGCCCCCAGGTCTAAGCCCACCTTGTCTCTAGCCAGAAGTTCCCTCTGTCGCCGTCTCTGCTGACGCCGACCAATCAAGAGGAGAGTCAGAGATGCTACAAGAACCCCCAGGAAGAAGCCAGCCAGTCCAGCCCCCACTGTGTGGGCCTGGTTTGAGGGACCCCGCTGGCTGCCCCATACCAAGCTGTAAGCTGCTACCACGCGAGCTGCACCCCCCTCCTGACATTCACAGGCATAAGCACCCATAGTCCCTGGGGTCACCACCACCTCGAGCCCGTCCCGCCGGGGGGTGAATGCAGTCATTCCGCTGGGCTGATGCCACACACAGGATGCCCATGCCGAGCTGGGGGAACATGGCAAGACCACATGTGCAGATGTGGCCACAGGAACTTCAAACACTACTGGGTGTTCTGCAGAGAGAAGCACAGGCACAAAAAGTGGTAAGATTACAGGCGACACATGATGGAGAGAAGTGCTGGGTGATATCAGACGTGAGACAGCACCATAGGAACAAGCTAAATAGGAGATTCCCAAAAGGGTAAGGATGCAGATCACTGGCTGCCATGTTTTCCAGGATCCAAGTTTTAAAGCAGGTATAAAATGGACAGCTGTCTAACCCCTTTCCATCCATTCCACCCATGTTTCCCCAAACCATACAAACCTCCAGGCTCTTGGGGACACAAAGAAGAGACATCTGCTGACTCTATGTCTTGGACCAGCCTACAAAGAGAAGAATAATTGGTACATCCAATGTCAACATTCTCTTCCACTGTCTCAATACCATGAAACATTTATTCACTCATTCAATCTCCTGCCAAGTCACCCCTGAAATTATTTAACATTCTCCTCATCACCAAATTCTTCCCCAATATTCCTTATGTATTTCATCATGATATTTGCCAGGTCAAATTCTACACTTATTTCTAGTTGACCATTATCTATGGTAAAGATGTTTGGTGGGTGTGCTTTAAAAGAAATGGGATTTTTCTAAGAAATAGACCTGATTGTTCACAACCACAAGATTTCTGTGGGGAAAAAACCAAACTACAATTTTTATTGTTTTTCCATTAATAGAAAGAGCATATTTGTTTTCTGGAAAATCTAAGCAAAAATTCCATGAGTGTAAGTCTCATAAAAGCAGCTTGTCTCGAAGAGGAACTCTCTCTCTCTACAGCTGCCAATACATATTGGCTTCTAATGGATCTGTTTCAAACAGCACAATCCTGGTTTTCCTGGGTAGACTATAACAGCAAGATGGGTCACTCTCTACTGAGCTCTCTGGCGCCACTACCTAAGGAAGGGAGGCCAATGAAAACTCTACTAGGACTGTCAGGAGTAGACAGGTAAAAGCCTGAACCACCTGAAAGCCTCAACCAGAGAAAGAATCTGTTTGAGTGTGAACTCCTTCCACACGAATTGAAGCCCTTGAAGTGAGTTCTAAGACTAGTATGAATGGGTAACCCAAGGCTGATCAGTTTAGCTGACAGTGGGGAAAGTGCAAAGACCATATGTACAGCTGAAGCCACAGGAACCTCCTAATCTATATTTTTCTTTCTTCTATAAATTGAAGTGTGGAAGGCAGAAGGTATAGAAGTACCAACCTAAGATATGCATGCATACATACCCCCAAATTCACACAAATTTTAAAACAACCCTTGAGGCTCAAGTACAAAGGATATATAAGACCAGTGAAATTCTTTTTTTTTTTTTTTTTTTTTTTTTTTTTGAGACAGAATCTTGCTGTGTAGTTCAGGCTGGTTGAGCTCACTTTGTAGCCCAGGCTGGCCTTGAACTCAAAGTGATCCTCCTGCCTCAGCCTCCCACATGCTGGGATTACAGGCGTGTGCCACCATGCCCAGCCAGACCAGTGAAATTCTTATTTCAATCAATATTAGAACAATAAAGGAAAGAATAAAGCATTTGTTTTTGTCTTAGAGGATTAAAGTTCTCCCAAAAGAAACTAAAAATCCAGGTTAAAGTCCTTAACCAAAACTGCAAAGCTGTTACTTTATATTCCCAATTAGCAAACTATCAAGTCTGATAGACTAATTTTTTAGGTATATGCAAATGGAGAAATTGGAATATTGACTGGTGTTATGGCTTGCATCTAGATGTCCCCCAAAAGCCTCAAGTGCTTATAGGTGGGGCTTTTCAGAGGTAGGTGGATCTAGAGTGTGTAAGTATGGATTAAGGGTATGTGATAATCTGGATCAGTCCCCTAATTGGATTAGCATAGTTCTGGGTGTGACTGAGTGGATTCACTGAAGAGGGAAGTCCCACCCTGGCTGTGGGTGGCACCAATCAATAGGCCTTTGGTCTGGATGGAATATACAGGGACAAAAAGAAGGCATACTCATTGCCTCCTTCCTGACCTGCTATGGACTGTTTCTCCTCTGCCATGCTACCCTGCCACGTCCCCTGCCACCTCGGCCCTTTGACACGGTCAGGGAAGAGGGAAATGCACGGCTTCAAGGAAGGAGAAAGCACTGCTTTCTCGGAGGCGACGTGGCACACTCCTCTATGCTTGGGTAGTGGGAGAATTTCTCATGGGACTTCTTTTCCTGAGTATATTACTAAGAGTACTTTTGTATGAAATCATTTCTCAAACAATACAATTGCAAAGATTGGAAGTTTCTGATGACTGATGGAGAAAACAGATGTTACTCTCACGAACAACAATAATGCCCACTACAAAACCAAAAATCACATAATGTACAGGGATTTACCCTGAGGTGGGGAGACCAAAACTTATTATAAAAAACAGAAACTTAACTATTGTTAAAACGGTAGTTTCTGTTTTGATGGCTATAATGGCCTTATCAGGTTATAATATTCCCACTGATTTTAAACAAACCACATTATTGAGAAAAAACAGGTGTGAGACGCCTCATTAACCTTGATCCATCATATTCTTAGAAATAGGCCTGTAGTTATAGAAACAACAGAAAGGTACAGTCCCTTCTTGATATCAGTTACTATGTAACCATCTTTCAAACCTCATACTGTCTGCCAAGATTCCTGCTTCTATGCCTACATTTTCATCAACAAACTTTTGTAGTTATGCCTACATTTTCATCAACAAACTTTTGTAGTTATGCCTACATTTTCATCAACAAACTTCTGTAGTTATGCCTACATTTTCGTTAACAAGCTTTCGTAGTCATGCCTACATCTTCGTCAACAAAAGTAGAATATATATATCCCAGCTTAAAAGAATAAAATCATCATCATCATCATCATAACCAAAGAATAAAATAACCATAACAGGAGGACAACTAGTGTGGTGTCTCCTTCTTACTGCGCCGACGCTTCCGCCCACCTTTGGGACTTCCCCGACCTTGCAGCAGCTGGACTGCGGCACTACCCTGCCTTGGGGCCAGCTGACTATGGACTGAAATCTCCACAAACTGTGAGTTTTCCTCCTTTAACTTGTAGGTATCAGGTATTTTGTCCCACCAATGAGAAAAGTAACTAAGACAACTGGATATTTGATGGCACTAAGAAATTAAGTTTTGTGTACAGTAACAATAACATCCATTCTACAACATAACAATTATATTCTGAAAGAGCCTTTATGTATTAGAGATAAACAAAGAAAGATTTATGGATGAAGTGATATGATAGCTAAGATTTGTTTCAAAATAGGTGGAAGGGAGTAGGGTTATTCATGAAGCAAGACTGGAGTTGATGGTTGTTGAAACTGAGGATAGACACATAGAAATCCATTACATTAGTTTCTCTACTTTGAATATGTTTGAAACTTCCTACAATAAAAGTTTTCAAGAGTGTCTTTATCTAGTATAGATCTATACTGAAATATTTAGGATGAATACAATGTCCGGGCTTTACTTCCAAGTGACATATGTTTTTAAGCGAGCTTCTAAGTGGCACGCGTATGGTAGGAGCCAAAAATGGACAAGAGGCTAAAGATTAGAAGGTTATTAAAGTAGTCCAGTTAAAAAGTGATGATGGCTTGGACTACAGTGGTGGCAGCAGGGGTTATGGGAAGAAGGCAGACTGGGGGTATAATAGAGGTAGACTCGGGACAAATTCCAATATGATGTGGCTATGTCTGGCTTAAGCAGCAGGAGGGATAGAGGTCCCTTTATTGAAATGAGAACTAGAAGAGAAATAATGAACAATAGTACATACTTAGACTTGCTAAATTTGAGTTGCTTGTGAAGCATCCAGGGGGAATATCAAGTAGGAGTTGGATAGGGAATTCTGTAGTTCAACCAAGATAAATTTGTGGTTGTCATCAGCACTCACATGATGCTGGAAGTAACAGGAATGAAATCACCCAGAGAATGTGGAGGTGCAATGAGAAGGGGGCCAGGACAGAACCCTGAGAATATCAACAATCAGCTGGATGAGAAAGAAATCGATAAGAGAGACAGGAGAGGAGAATGCAGAGTTAAAGAGAGAAAAGAGGAATGGGTATCTGTGAAAACACTTCTGAGCGCTCTTGTAAGATGGAAACTTAGAATAGCCTACCAAAGAACTGTCTCTCTGACAGACACGGAGGGTCAGTCTCACTGTCATCACTAACTGACATGGACTCAGTCCTACCACCAGGACAGGCCTAGCAGAGAGGCAAAGACACTAATGAGGTAGCACCAGATGGACAGACAGATGGAGTTAGTATAGGTTGACAGAAGGACATGAGAGTGCCGCAGACATCAAGGGAAGAAAAAAATAAACAGAGACAGGATGGCACTAGTGGATGAGAAATGGGCACAGCCCTGGAATAGCAGGCCAGAAACCAGTACAGCTGTACTCACCCTTTGTGCTCCCCAGCATGGGCCACACATGCATCCAGCCGGAAACTCCAGGCACAGGCAGGGTCCTGGGCCAGAATACACTCTGAGCAGCTCTGGAGACGACCACAGTTGGTTGTGTTCACTTGTGTCACCTCAGTATGGGAGCCAACCAGGAGCCAGCCCTGCAGAAAGGAAGCAGGGAAGGGGAATATGCTGGATCTCCCAGACTTCAGGGTCACCTGTCTCCACACTCAGAGGTCTCCCTACTGGATTTTCCCAAATCTATAACTCACATGGTATAATTTCATGTTCTCCACTGGCTGTGGCTCTGGGAACAAGGCTAGATCCTCCAGGACACTAAGCTGGGCTCCAATGTGCACTGCTCGGTGCAAGTGTCCGTCCTCTAGGAGACAAGAAAGAGGTAAGAATAATGGCCTAACTGCCCCTGTGCTTGGGACTCTGATGCCTGTACATATTAGGGGATCCCTTCTGTGATGAGAGTATACACTACATGGCAACTTGTTTGACTATTAAATATACCTGTACCCAGGTAGAGCACATCATACTCTTTGCCTGAGAGGCTGGTCACCCTGTGGGCCACCACTCTGAGATAGGCTGTATCCGTAGTGACCAGCAGGGGGTGCCCATCAGCGGGAAACACTGGCCTGTCCATTAGTGGGTGGTCCCGGATGAAGGTGAGCACACGATCAGGCAAGGAGAGCGATGAGCCAAACTGCTGGAGCTTCATGTTCTTGGTGATACACTAGAACAAACACAGGGCTGGGTGACAAAGTCTCTCAGGGAACAGCGTCAGTGATACTTAGCGTGGCTCTTGCCCTGAGGGCAGCTCTTTAATTTAGCCCTGGGTTAAAGACCTGACCTGGCTCCCTTACCTCTCCAGGTCTGGGCTGGGGCACATCATTGTCCGTGACAGGTAGCCCCCTGTTGCAGTCATGTTTTAGCTCTCTGAAGGTACCATTCAGTACTGTCCGAATGTCTTGTGGTCTGAAGGCACAGACAGCAGAGATGGCAGCCCCTTCCCTGGAAGAGTCACAGGCTGAAAGTATGTATCTGTAGGGAGCTAGAGAACAGCAACTTATCTCGTCAAATGAAATAGCTCCAAGCATCACACATGGAGCCACAGGAGAGAGTCTATCCCGCTCTGAGGGAGACAGCAACGACACTGTGCCAACCCCATGGTCTCCCACCAGCAACCCTCACCACTGGGAAGAAAAGATGCCATAGAAGATGGGGGTCCCCACTCCAAGATCAGGTCGAAGCTCAGCCACGTCCTGCAGGACAGTGGAGGCCCGGCCATGCTCAGGCCCTGGACACAGCAGGTCAGCCTTCAGGAATGTTGTCCACCTCTGCTGAAGGGTCTTCCGGCCCCCAAGGTCCCCCTGGCGTGACAAGCACATGGAAAATTCTCTGTAGAAGACCAACATTAAGCAAGGAGTGTGGAAACAAATACAAGTTTCCTCCTTGACTCCAGGGCAGACAAAGAAGATGGGGAGACATGCATAGAAGTAAAAGAACAGACACAGACAGAGGAACTGCAGGGATAATGAGATTCAGGAGTAGATAAGGTCATAATAACGATGCCAGTAACTAAGTCAATTGTGCACTTATAATGATGTGTCTTATTAAGTTCCCTCATATAGTCCTCAAAGCAAGTTACCCCACTTAGTCCTCAAAACAATCCTAGGTCAGCATCATTATCTTCACTCTATAGATAAATTTCAAATGTGAAAAAAAAAAAAAAAAAACCTGCTTAGGTCACAGCAAGTGGTAGAGCAGGACTGAAACTCAGGTCTGTCTGCCACTGGTTCCAGCCCTTAACTTCTACACTGGTCTACCTCCTGTGGACAGTGTGTCATAATGGTATTTGTGGGGATCTGAGAGGCCAGACATTCCTCAAGTTCCCAGGAAAGGCAGAGAAAAAAGAAGACACAGAAAAAATGCAAAGACAGAGATCCAGAGAGGAAATGACAGGAGGACACACAGCAGGAGATGACAGACAGCCAGACAAGGGTCTCACCGCACACACACGGGCCACCCGTGGGACCTTGATGTGCTCATATGAGTCAAATGTTCGGGAAGTCTCCGTAAAGAAGAAGTAGATTTCGTTGTCACCGTCTTCATCCCCCCACTCGGCTGGGCTCAGGGCCACGGCTGTGACAAAGGCTGGGGCTGGGGAGACCAGTGACCTCAGATCCCCACAGACACAGCCTGGGGCCACCCAGCCTCCACCCAGTCTGTACTTCAGGGGACCCATCCTCCTCTACCCACCGTTAAGCCAGGCTGGCAAGGTTTCTATGCGAATCCAGTCCTCAGTGCGACCCACAGCCCGGGAGATAATCGACTCTGTCCCCAGGTAGTTTTTCACAGTGGCAGTATAAAGAACCCCCCCTGTAGGGTGACAGGGAGGAGATGGGCTATCAGAGACCCACAGAGGGAAGCAAAGGCAGAGCAGGGAATAAAGCAGGGCAGCAACTCTCAGGCTCAAATACCCACTAAGTGCCAGGAACCACTAAGCACATCACAAGGATCACTTTATAGCAAATATCAAAATAAATTGCCCCAGGGCAGTACAACAACCAGTGCTAGAAAACTGTGCCAAAATGTCCACTGGTATGAAGGGAAAATAAAGAGCACCCTGGTGGAAATCAGGTTTTGTCTTGGATTTTTTTTGTTGCTGGTGTAGTAACCCTGTAATATGCTAACTGTCCTGTGACCCTCCAGGAGGGGCTCTGGCTTTATGACACATTCCAGTATTACTTAAATTTTCCACTATGGTAAAGTCTGAGGGAACTAGTGTTCTTTCTGAGTATCAGTAGGTATATGCTGCTCTGGAACAAGTCACAACTCTAGGATACACTAGAATCCCTTGGGGGCTTAATCAAAATACAAATCCCTAGTCCTAGAAATTCTCATTCAGTAGAATTAAGGGGTATCCCAACAACCTGCATTGCAAACAAGCAATAGGAATTATTCTGATGCAACTGGGTCAGGCCTCAGTTTGAGAAAATTCGAGAAAACACAACCCAGGGGATGAATGGGGCTTCAGACAGCAGAGAAAGCAGCAAAGAAATTGGGTCTTCTCTCCTATACAGTGGAGGGGCAGAGGCACTCCAGGAATGCTGGGTATCTGAGAAGAGAAACTCAGTCAACCTGAGATGGAAGGCAGGTGCAGTTCTTTGGGCTAAATGGGAAGGAACTATGACCACCCTAATACTGCCAAGGACTCAGACATGAGTAGGAAGACAATGAATCAGGGTAGTGGAAGGTCATGGACACCTGGAGCAGTCCTGAGCATCACAGGTACTCTGCAGGGAACAAGATGACATGCTTTCACCACCATTGTATAATGAGACACTATGTTGGGCATTGAGTACACCACTGCCCTCAAGAATTCCTACTTGAGCCCGGAAGACAAGCACATAGTCAGACAACAGGAGGCTTGAACTAGTAGATGGGGGAGGGGGGCTACAAAGAAGAATCAAGCTACATCTACCTAGGACCCAGCATGTCTGAAGAATGAGAAATATGTTATACAAGGACTTTGTGGAGAAAGGTAAGCAGCAAAGAGGGCACCATATGCATGCATGTGGGAATACTGGTGGGTGAAGCCCAAAGGGGCAGAGGGGGGGCACCAGGCAGGGCAGGTGAGCAGAGATAATGCTAGAAGGATGAAATGGTCTCCCAATTGTGAAGAACACATTCTGCCATACCAGCAATGTGGACTGTGTCCCGCAGGGAATAGTAAAATGGCAGAGTTTTTTGGTTTTTTTTTTTTTTTTTTTTGGTGGGGAACAGGGGTCGAACTCAGGACCTCGCGCACCAGCAGGCGCCCATGCCGCTGATTGAAATCACTGGCCCTTTTTTCGTATGTGGGTACCGGGAGTCGAACTCAGGATCTTGTGCTTGCCAGGCAGGCGCTTACGCCGCTGAGCCATCTCACCGGCCCCAGCAGAGTTATTTTTTAAGAGGAAAGTGACAATCAGTTTTATTTTTTTGAGAAGATAATACTATTTACAAGCCATTCACACAGCCCAGGCAAGTGTAGAAGGCCAGAACAAAGACAAGGCAGAGAGAATAAAAGAAATGGACTTAGAAGATATTTCCAAACTAGAATCCATTAGCAAGGTTTGGCCGGAACAAAGACAAGGCAGAGAGAATAAAGGAGATGGACTTCAAAGATATTTCCAAAGTGGAATCCATTAAGAAGGTTTGAAAATCAACTGAACATGAGATATGAGAAAATGGAGTAAAATAATGTCTCTTGTGCTTACACAACTGATGACAGCATATTGTAATGTTATAACCCAAGCCAGGAAATGATGGAAAGGTCCATGAAGCAGGCAATGGAGGGGAAGTGAGTTCAGCCTCGGCCACACTAAGGTAGATATGCCTTCGGGACATGGATCAGAGACACCAGAAGGCAATTAAAGACAGTCTGAGAAACAGGACCAGTCAGTAACTTGAGTCATCACACATACTGTTTAAGTTCCAACATGAACAACAGGAAGGTAACAGGAAGTAAGGCAAAATGAGACAAGTGTCCCCCATTTAAGGGAAAGAGGAGCTTTTGCTGACTAGGTCAGAAAGCTGGAGAAGCAAGGAAGACTGCTGTGCTAGGAGCTGGTGCATGGAGGCCTTAGCAAGATCTTTCAGTGTTCTGCTTGCAGGGAAAGCAGAAGAAAGCCATATGGAGGGAAGAATAATCACCCTAGGGCCACACATGCTCCAGAAAAGCTGCATGTGGCAGGCACTGGTAAGACAACTGGCCTAGATAAAATAGTCTATGCAGACCAAAAAATAGCCAGGAGGACTCTGAGGGTGGCAGTTGGGGGGGGGGGGCTGGAAACCTCCTTAGGGAATGGAAAGGGAGACTGTTCCATCATTTGAGATGGTGCAAAAATACAAGTGATTTGGAGCCAGGAAGACTTTCATTTGAACCCTGACTACTACTAGCTGTATGATCCTGGGCAAATTAACTTTCCTAAACCTCAGCTTCTTCAAATGTAAAATAAGGATAATACCACCTTCCACTCAGAGAAAGTGCAGAGGGTTGGATGAGATCAACTACAGAGCCCTGGCTGGGATCTGGCACATGGTAGGCATTCAATACACATTAGTTACAGCTCCTCATGAAACCTCAAAGAGCTATATGCTATCAGAAGGAAAAAGGGAGCTACAAAATGGCATCCCATTCTCTTCCAGAGAATTTCAGAAAAGAAACCAAATATTGATTATAGCTTCTAGCAGTGAATGGGGCAGCAAATGAGCCAACTCTCTGTACTTCCAAGAGGGGAAAGTGTTGATACAGAAGGGCTGGATTGAAAATTTTTCCTAACAGCACAATACACAAAATACCCTCAAATCAAAAGTCTGACAGTATCTGTGTGATGGATACCCCAAGACTGAAAGGTATGGTACAGGAGACAGTTACATTTATTTTGGGGAATATGGCTTAGAGTATGAAATTGGAGGAAAATAATCATTAATATTCTATAAGCTGTAAAAAGACTACAGAGCACCATGCAAAAACCCAACAATAGATGGAAATAAAGGGTCCCAAAATGTCCTAAGGGATCAGTGGGGGAGCTAGTAACACTGGAACCTAGAAACGCAGAAGGAAACACTCAGGGTGAAATAACAGAAGGTCACTGACCCACAGGACTGCAGGAGGGATCAGACACGTTGGGAGGAAGTAGCAGGGCTACAGGTGCTCCAGGAGTGTCAAGGGACTGTGACAGTGTCACACACAGAAGACACAGCAGCCATTACAGTCAGGAGGACAGGATGACACAGGACCACTGTGCGACCTAGGTTCTCCAAAACACTATCAATTCCCAATTCCGGTACAATGGGATTACAATGTTCAAATAACAAACTATCCCTGCACATGCAATCATTTGGCAAACTTGTGCTGAATGAATCAAGTCAGTAAAAATTAAAATACATATCTGACCATTGGTAAAAGATGATGTGCAAAACAGAGTGATGCCCACAGAGTTGAATTCAGTTGACAAGGTAGTTAGAGGGGGAAAAAAAAATACTGGCACTAATTCAGCCCTGTTTTTAAAAAAACATATACTATCTGCAGGCATAGGAAAGACTTTTGAAGGAGCTGTAACTCTAAAATGTTAATGACATTTGTTTCTGATTAATGGAATCAGAAATTATTTTCTTTTACTTTTTTGTATTCACTTTTTTGTACTTAGCATCTTTTACTCTTGTAACCCCAAAATTAAGGTATTTCACTGTGGAAATTTTTTAAAAAATTGAAAGCTCCAAAACATAAAGAATCACAGCCAAAGAAAAATCACAACTATGTGTGAAAATGGATCCCTACTTGTACAGATGGAAAGCCTGTGAATGCAGGCCTCCAAAATGTGTTAACACCCCAAAACTGACATGCTGGGATGTGTATCATGACAGGGAATATTTCACTATGCCATAGGGGTTTCCATTTTCCATTCTGATGGCAAAATGCTCACTTTTAAAAGCATTAGAATTATCTACTCATTAGGTTTTTTTTTTGTTTGTTTGTCTGTTTGAGACAAAGTCTCCTTGTGTAGTTCAGGCTGGCCTTGAACTTGCAGTGATCCTCCTGCCTCAGCCTCCCGAGTGCTGGGATTACAGGTGTGCACCACCACACCCAGCTTATAAATTTTCGAAAGATTTTAAACAGCCTCTGGCCTTGCTTTTTTCACCCTCTTTTCTCCTCATGTTCAGATGTTTTGGGGGGTAGATAGCTGCTACTCTAATGTTCTCCATTTCCTATCTAAGTATTGAAGCTGCTGAATACTTTTAACAGACATTTACTAAGACATAATTAGGTCACTGAAGATCCAGTGTTTACTTTTCCCTCTGATGGTCATGTAGGATTTCTATAACCATCTTTTTTCAGTGTATGAATGCTGATCTTGGGACAGACACATGTGGATTTAAGAGGTGGGCCTGGCCCCCAAAAGGTGGAAGCAGCCAGTGCATCTGCAACAATTTGCAGCACTCCTTGGCAGATCACAGATACAATGGGACTGAAAGAAGTGGATAAAAAAGCACAAGATGGGTTCCCAAAGAGAAAGAGCAAAAAGCTTCTGCTCATCTTGAAGAAAGCCTGATTTATTACAGGATACGAGAAGGAGGAACCAAGACAGACCGACTGCTGCCTGTAGCTTGAG
This sequence comes from Erethizon dorsatum, assembly GCA_028451465.1. Lineage (NCBI taxonomy): Eukaryota > Metazoa > Chordata > Mammalia > Rodentia > Erethizontidae > Erethizon > Erethizon dorsatum. The sequence goes on from CM051824.1 coordinate 24,156,139, forward strand.
TACCTGGGTGGGTGGTGGCACTGTGCACTCAGACAAAGAAATGCTGGTGGAGGAGCAATTTTGGAGAAAGTGACTGAAGCTATGGTCTTAGTTTGGGACATGACGATTTTGAGAACCCTTGGGACATCAAAGTGGAGATGTCTGAAAGGCAGCTGGATATGTGATCTATACCTCAACAATGTCTGGGAGGCAAGTACAGACTGGGGAGGCATCAGAATGTGGTAGAAAAAGAAGCCACAGGGCTGGCTGAGATCTCAACTGCACTGAGCAAGGGGCTGCTTGGTGGAGGCCTAAGGAACCCTAACACTTAAAAAATGAGCAGAAGACAAAAAAACTACCAAGGAGACTGAGAAAGACTCATGGGGGATTTTAGGCTAAATGTTACTGTCAAAATACACTTGAAACAAACTTGAACAGTACAAATAAAGACACTGAGATCACTTTGCTAATTTTATCTAAGGGCAATACAGATAAATGCCATACTTGAAAACTAGACTTATGAAGCTTTTCCCAAAATTCATACAAACACCAATAAACACATGAAAAATTATTCAACCCTATTAGTAGAAATGCCAATCAAAATACAGTGGAGGGGGGCTGGTGAGATGGCTCAGTGGCATAAGCACCTCCCTGGCAAGCACGAGCTCCTGAGTTCGACTCCCGGTACCCACATAAAGGAAAAAAAGGGCCAGTGATAACGCTCAGCAGCACAAGCACCTGCTGGCAAGCACAAGGTCCTGAGTTCGACTCCCGGTACCCACATTAAAAAAAAAAAAATACAGGGCCGGTGAGATGGCTCAGCAGCATAAGCGCCTGCCTGGCAAGCACGAGGTCCTGAGTTTGACTCCCGGAACCCACATACAAAAAATGGGCTGGTGATATCGCTCAGTGGCACAGGCGCCTGCTGGCGCGAGAGGTCCTGAGGTCGACCCACGGTACCCACAAAAAAAAAAAAATACAGTGGAGGAAGCCACTGCTTGTTTGGATATTTGGTAACTATATTACTTGGAACTTACAAGGGTGTGATGCAACAGACTCATCACTGGTGGTAAGACTAACTTGAGAGCAATTTATTAAAATCTATCAATCACCATCAAAATCTTTTTTTTTTTTTTTCTGGGTACCGGGGGGTCGACCTCAGGACCTCGCGCGCCAGCAGGCGCCCGTGCCACTGAGCGATATCACCGGCCCCTTTTTCATATGTGGGTTCCGGGAGTCGAACTCGGGCCCTCGCGCTTGCCAGGCAGGCGCTTAAGCCGCTGAGCCATCTCACCGGCCCACCATCAAAATCTTTACACCCTTCAACCTAACAATTCCACATACTGTATTGACTTATACGTCATTAATCAGATTCACATAAAGGACTGACTTAACTTGTGTAAAACATTTTTGTTGCAGCATTCTTTATACAAGTAATCATTGATTTTAAAAGTTGAATGTATAATTACATGGGAATATCATCCATATGAAAGAATAGTATGCAATTACTAAAAACTATTATTTTTAAAATAATTTTACAACTTCTGCCAGGCATGGTGGCGCACACCTGTAATACCAGCACTCGGAGGCTGAGGCAGGAGGATCGCCGAGAGTTCAAGGCCAGCCTGAGCTACAAGTGAGTTTAAGGCCAGCTTGAACCACATAGTTAGACCCTATCTCAAAAAAAAACAACAAAAAAATTATACAATTTCTATGATAGGAAAATGCTTAATACTAAATGAAATAAGCATGATAATTCCAATTTATTTATAAATACACACACATACATACAGACACAGTAAAAGCAAATCCTCAATATACTCCATAATAACAACAGTAATAACCTGGTGATGATAGAATTACAAATAAAAATTTCACTTTCTTCTCTATACATTTCTAAATCTTCTACAATGCACATTGTAATTTTTATAATTTAAATAAATACTTCTGGTATGATAGCCCAGTAACATTTTCATTACTAAAAACTCTTTTTTAAAATTTCAAAATACTTCTATTATTGTTAAGGATACTTTGATAGAACTAACTTGGAATTTTGGTTTAATTCTTACATACTGTTTGCACTAGTTTCTATATTGACATTTTGAAAACAGAAGGGCAATAGGACATAATGGATCAATACTAAAAGCCCCAAGTGAATACTGGCACTTAAGAAGAACAAGAAAAAATTTTAAATGATAGCCCTACAAAGTAAGAACTACAGACAAAATTCAGAATATTGTTATTGACTGTGATTTGAATCTGAGGCATCCAGAGACATAGAGGTTCTACGGAGATAGCCATTCTAAACTAAAGAATGAATTCTAATCACTTCTACCAATTACCAGTTGAAAAACAATCCTGAATTTTTTTTCCTTCCTTGGCCAACCCTGAATGTTATCATTTAGAAAATTTAAAAAAAAAAAAGACTTTAAAATGCTCTCTCTTTTCACTTTGCAGTGACTTTATTTATTTATTTATTTTTATTTATTTATTTTTTTGTGGGTACTGGGGGTCGAACTCAGGACCTCACGTGCCAGCAGGCGCCCATGCCGCTGAGCAATATTACCGGCCCTTTCTTCGTATGTGGGTACCAGGAGTCGAACTCAGGACCTTGCGCTTGCCAGGCAGGCGCTTATGCTGCTGAGCTATCTCACCGGCCCAGCAGTGACTTTATTTATAAAATGTGTCTTCTTAAATCACATCCTAATACAAATTTATTTGCTGACTGAACAAAGAGAAATTATTCAGGCACAATGCTTAAAGACTATTGCTTGAAACAAAGCATGTTAACTGATTACTTTGGATTATTGCAGTTGAGAAGTTACTTATGTTGACAAACAATTTTGTAGGATCAAGAGACATTTATGGCTAAAACTCAAAAATATTTCTTAATAATCCCAACGAATGGTTCAGAGTTTTGCCGAAGATGTTGATAAAAGCCAAGAAGAAATATTCACTAAACCGTTTTGTTCAGAGTCGAGCATTGTGGCACACGCCTATAATCCCAGCACTGGGGCTGCAGAGGCAGGAGGGATTGCCGTGAGTTCTAGGCCAGCCTGGGCTACACAGCAAGACCTTGTCTCAAAAAAAACAAAAAAAAAACTGTTTTGTTCAAACAGCTAAACAAGATCTCATCAATTTCAGTAGTAGATAATGATAATCATGACAACTCAAACTTCATATTTACTTACCATGTACATTATTTTCAAGAACTGTTACATTATTTTTTTTCAGAAAAGGAAAGTCATTAACTTATATATGACTTATACGACTAAAGAATGATTTAATCTGTACAGCTTTTAAGACTTTTCCTAAAATAAAGTCATACATAAGAAAAAAATTTCGGGCCGGTGAGATGGCTCAGCGGCTTAAGCGCCTGCCCGGCAAGCGCGAGGGCCCGAGTTCGACTCCCGGATCCCACATACGAAAAAGGGGCCGGTGATATCGCTCAGCGGCACGGGCGCCTGCTGGCGCTTGAGGTCCTGAGGTCGACCCCCCGGTACCCACAAAAAAAAAAAAAAAAAAAGAAAAAAAAGAAAAAAATTTCATTGTTAGGTTCTGTGTCCCAATTTTTGATTCAAATAAAATATTGTCCATAACTATAGATAAATATCAATTTTATGATAAAGTTGGCAACACAAGTCAGTGAAGAAAGAAAAACCAGTACAATAAATGATGCTAGGTAACTAACTACTAGCTAGAAAAAATTAGATTCCCCATTTCATACCATTCATCAAAATTAATTTTAAATATATCAAAGAGGAAAAAAATTAAAGGAGAAAAAAATTTATCCGCTCTCTAAATAAAGAAAGACTGACCTTTAAAATATAACCTGGATCCCAGTACTCTGGAAGCCTAAGGCAGGATGACTGCAAGTTTAAGCCCAGTCTGGGCAATTCAGCAACTCAGTGAGGCCCTGTCTCAAAATAAAAGGTAGAAGACAAGGTCCGTGCAAAGGCCCAGGGTTCAATCCCCAGTACCAGTGGTAGTGGTGGTGGTGGTGGTGGTAGTGGTAGAGGATAGATGGATGGATAGGTAGATAGATAAGATTTCGAAGCAAAAGATATGTAGATCAGAACAGTGGTATCCTACCTGGTAATTGGCCCAAGAATATAACAAATAATAAAGAATTTGCCAAAGAAGAAATAAAAATAAGCACTAACCATGAAAAATGTTCAATTTCACTAATGTTCAAAGAAACACAAATTCAAATAATGTGTTTTGTTTTTGTTTTTTTGTTTTTGTTTTGTTTTTTGTGTGTGTGTGGGTACCGGGGGTTGACCTCAGGACCTCGTGCGCCAGCAGGCGCCCGTGCCGCTGAGCGATATCACTGGCCCTTTCTTCGTATGTGGGTTCCGGAAGTTGAACTCAGGCCCTCGCAATTGCCAGGCAGGCGCTTACGCCACTGAGCCATCTCACCAGCCCTGTTTTTTTGTTTTTGAGACAGGGTCTCGCCATGTAGTCCAGACTGGCCTTGAACTCACTATGTAGCCCAGGCTGGCCTTGAACTCATAGCAATCTTCCTGCTTCAGGCTCCGGAGTGCTGGGATTAGGGACGTGCGCCACCATGCCTGGCTTAAAACATCATTTTTAAGTCTCAAATTAGCAAAGATTTTTTAAATTACAATACATTATGGTGAAATTTATGTAAGAAACAAAACATTTTCATATATTGCTGGCTTAGGGTATAGATTGGTACACCCTTTCTAAAAACTCAATTAGCAACAGATAATGAGCTATAAAATGTTCATACCCTTTGCTGTATTAATCCATTTCTAGGAATCTTAAGGAGATGATCTAAAATGAGGACCAAAAAATGAACAAAAATATCCACTACAGCAATATAGTTAATAACAAAGCCTTTGGAGTAAACTAAATAAAATAACAGTTTCTAATTGCTTAGTTTATATGTTCAGAGGATGAGTAACATAATGCCACTAAAAATTATCTTTATAATTTTCAAATTATAAAGAAATTTCTATCATATAAAGTTATATGACAAAATTCAAATTCATATCATGAAGTATAAAATTTAAAAGTGTTATAATATATAATATTTCCATTAATCTGCTTTATTACACTATCATGAGAAAATACCTAGCTTTTCAATGAATTTGGAGGGTGCACGTGGGGTGGTGTACCCTAAAATACAGTTATGAGCCACAAAAACAATTTGCTGTCTGGCTACCAAAGAATTAGTCATTCTCCAGAAGAGGGTTAGGCATGATCTGTAACAAACCATTCCGCCCTTGCGTAATTGTAGAGGGCTTGGTCAAAGAAAGCAGCCACGGGAATGTATTTAACAGTCATTACTGATTCCCCTGAACAATAAAGCACTAGCCAGCAAAATGTATGTGCTTATGTGTATATGGGTGTGCACACACGCACACATTTAAAAGGCTAGAAAGAAATAAACTAAGACCCTGGCAGCAGTTTTATAAGAAGAGATATTCTAGAACTGCATTAATATGGTAGCCACTAGACACATGGGGCTGTTTACATAAAATTAAATTTAAAATGCCTTTCTTCAGTCACACTAGTCAACTTCAAGGCTCAACAGCCACCATAGCACATGACTACTAACTGTACAGGGCAGATGTAGGACGTTTCCATCTTCTTACAAAGATATTTTAGACAGTGCTGTTCTAGACTTATGTTTTTCTTTATGCTTTTTCCAAATTTATTACAATATGCATTGTAGTAGACTCCTCTTTGGTCACAGGCACTCAGGGAAGAATGAGAAAGGCTAAAAAAAAAAAAAAGAGACAGAGGAATAGTAGACATTCCAAGGAAAGAAACGACACAGAAATTCCAACAGCAGGGGTGGGGAAGGAAGCAATTAGAGCAAGAAATCACATGTTCTTGTCTCTCCCCACTCACCAGCCATTACAGCTGCTGACCGCTGAGCTGGCTCAAAAGGACATTTCCCCCGGCCACTCTCAAGTCTTTCAACCTGCTGGAAACTGGACACATCCTACAGACCAGAAGGGGCAATTGGTTTAGGGGTCGTAGGGGAAGGGGTTCATGGTGAGAAGTACAAAGATGGTCAGATGAAGAAAAAGCCAATTCCCATCCATATCCCCTCCCCTGACTACCATCCCCACTGTCACCTACTCCTGATTCCCCTACATAGTCCTCATTTCCTGTCTCTGCTATACCTTCTTCATCAGTTTATTCCTTTTTCCTCAATTCCTTTAGTACCTGTCACCCACATGCCCTGATAAAGGAGCACCTAGGATGGCCCCAGAAAACACTGAGGCTGGAGATGAGGTATTTCCTCTTGTGCAATACTAACTGTAGAGTTACAATTTACTAAATTATGGTCTACAGGACAAAGAGGATCGGGGAAGATAGCAGGCCTCCTAAAGGCTGGATCTCTTAGGAAGGTCAAAGAAAAGTGCAGGCTGATAGAGGATCAGCTCAAGTCCAGGATCCTAGAGAGAAAAGAACCATCCTCCCCCTACTCCTACTCCAAGGGTGAAAGACAGGCCCAGAGTCATACATCGAACTGAGGAAGAGAATCCACAATCAGTGAAGAATGACCTGAGGCTCAGTTCTGAATTTGAGAGTCTGACAGGTAAGTATCTTCCTCTCCCGGGGACTACAGAGGAACTGACCTGGGTGGGATGTGAGAGTTCTAGCAGGGCCAGCCAGAAGTTACCTTAGTCCAGCATCCTGCGCTAGAAGAGGTGTCAAAATAGCATCTAAAAATGGAAATCAAGGATGATTTCAACGCAGGATTGAAAAGGAAGTTAACTGTAGCTGGTTGGGAATCGAAGGTATGGCATGGAAATACAGGCATGCTATCTCTAGCTGTCAAACTGGGTGGACATACAGTATGGCTACAGCTTAATTTATTTGATAGTAGTTGGAAGCTTAACATGTATATACTACTGGCCCATTCAGATTTCTCATCTCTCTGTTGTAAATGGCAAACAATGTATTTTACTGAGAAACTCTTGAAGGCAGACTGTTAAAATGAGATGTGAAATGAGGTCCCCTAAAAGGGGATATTAGGTCAAAAGAGCCTACTGGAACAGAACACCCCCAGAAACACAAGCATTTCACTTGTGTGGCTGTGGGAGCACCCTCACCTGAGAAGAAAGATAATGGTTCTGTGATTACCAAGATTACCAAGGGTTTGGGCTCTGGAAATGGAGATTGTCACCAGCTCCTGCCTCTCTTCCCTCTTCCCTGAACTACAGCAGGGAACTAACGTCTTTTCTTTGTGCTGCCTAGCCCTACCTCCACTTTACATACCCACCCCAGCTTTATTCTCCAAACTATCAGCCACTGACCAGACAGTAGATTTTTGAGCATAAGAATACAAAAAGGCCCACTGCTGCCTGGAGTACAAATTCTGGTTCAATCTATTCATTTTCCACTACTTCTTAAAATGATGTCTATTCTATCCAAATCAAATCATCTAATCCTGGAATACACATTTTCCAATATCTACATCTAAGACTGCTCCCTCACATTTCACCAAAGACTAAAAGATGAGCCTTTTCTCAGTTCTCAAGCTCTTCCATCTTTATGTACCATCTGGCACTTGATTTACTCTCTTTCTTGAAATATTCTATTTTTTTGGCTCTTGAAACTCTACCTTCCCAGAGTCCCTATTCCTACCAAACGATTCTTTCTCTATCTCCTCTTTAGCACATACATGTGTATCTTAAAGACATCTTTACAGTCCTTTTTACATAGCCTTCAAAAGTCCCATTCGTTCTTGTATCTCCAGCTCTTCTATGTAAATCATTCCCTAAAGTCTGAGTCTGATGTTTTCCAAACCCTAGTCCATGTTTTCGTTTGACTGCTAGTCTCTCTCGGAGAGATCAACTACAAACCCCTTAAAACTCAACATGTCAAAAGTAGCTTCTTTCCAGTTTCTCCCAATGACTGAATCCTTCTAATCTTCAAGAAAGTGAGCCTCCCATTAAAAAACTAGATAGGCTGTGATTATTGTGTGGTCAAAATGACCTTTCTCTATGGCTTGAAAGGGGCAAATCCTTTACACTGCATTCTCTATTGATATGTTTAGACTTTTCACTGTATTATTGTATCAGTCTGCAGAATCTCCCAAAATCAGCTGTAGTGAAGGCAAGTCCCATAAGGTGAAAGTCAGGGCTGGATAGGAAGGCTCTCATTAAGCAGTGAGGTTGGAACTGGTCCTTTGCTCTTGGTCAAGAAGGAAAGAAGGCATATAAAAGACGTCTCCCCGATGATAAAGAAAAAAGAAAAAAAAATACAATCCCTGATATATGAAACATGTCACATGGCACAAGAAACTGAAGATAAGGTCTTCCAGGCTACAGGCTGGATTAGTGAGAGAGGATAGTAGAACAGAGCCCGACAAATCTGGGCTTAAATTTTGGTTCTGCCTCTGCTAGCTACAGAATCTTAGACAGGAGAGCTATTTTCTCTGAACCTCAATTTCCTTGCTTATGAAATGGAAATAAATAATACTTATCATGATGAATATTAAGCCTAATCATAAATGTAAAGTACTAGTACCAAATAAGAAACCAAAAGTACAAATAAGGACCAAAATGTATAATAGATATTGGGCAGTGGGAAGAAAATGTTCAAATGAGAAGGGGAACAAGGGAAGGGGGAGGAGGAAAGGAAAGAAGGGACAAGAAAAAAAAAAAGAATAGAAGGAAAAAAATGGAAACAAAGCTTTTGTAAATAAGGAGGGGAAGAGGTGTTGAAGGGAGGGAAGGGGAATGGGAAAAAAGAAGCAGCAAGATATATCATGTACAGATACAAATTCCCTACAATGAATGGTATCATTATGTATATCTAAAATGTACCAATAAAATTTTAAAAAGTAAAAAAAATAGTACTAATACCAAGACTACAGCAGAGTAGATACTCAAGAGGTCATCACTGTTGTTATTATTAGAAGCGTAACGTTTTTCTCTGTTAACTGCTGGAATTCCCTCAACAAATCAAACTAAAATATTTTCCTGCAATGTCTGACGAGATGACACTGAGGGAGAGTACTGCACTGTTAGAACTGGTAGATCCAGTGATTCAACTTCCTTGTTGTGAGACTCTCATTTCAACATAAGTGGATTGTTGTGTCTAGATCAACCCTCTCAGAATAAGTTATATACAGTCTCTGCATCATCAGTCTAGGACATGAGAGGTTCAAGCCCTAAGTATAAGGCAAGAACTTTGTCAAGCAGGCTGAGATTGACAACTAGCAGAATAAGACAGGTAAAAGCAAAAGAGAGTGTTCAAAAGTTTACAGAGCAGGCTCAGGATATGGCTTGAAGAGCTAACAGAACTGACCTCTTTCTCCTACAAATGATCTTTGACCAAGAATGGCCCCTCATTTCATGAACCTGCTATAAAGGAAGATTCAAAAAGCCAAACTAGCCAGGCATGGTGGCACACACCTGTAATCCCAGCACTCGGGAGGCTGAGGCAGGAGGATCACTGCGAGTTTGAGGCCAGCCTGGGCTACATAAGTGAGTTCAAGGCCAGCCTGCACTACGTAGGGAGACCCTGTCTCAAAAACAAACAAACAAACAAAAAAGAGCCAAACTGGAAGGAGTATAAGACATAGAACCCTGGCTTCATTCTCTGCCCAATGTCTGCTGATGTTCCTCAAGAATGGATAGAGGTCCAAGTCACACTAATCCTAATATGTCCAGAATATTTTCCATCTACATACCTGATCTAACAATTTGGTCACAAGGGAAAACAGAAAACACTATGACTCTAACTTGATGATTATACTGTCTCTAAGCCATGGCTCTGACATTCACATCCATAGGCTCCATCAGCCTGTGTGGACCGGAAATGAACAAATATGGCAACGGCAGCACCACTACTATCTTGTAAGCTTGTTGAGAACTGTAGGAAAACTAGACTCAACATTACTTGATGGGATATACAGATTATTTATACCACCCTGCAGCAGAAAAGCATCCGAGGATGAAGGAGCTATCCAGGCTTTTTGTAAAGAGCCCATCACCCGCATTATGGAAAGGACTCAACATAAGTCCAACTAACCCCAAGGCTGGCCGAGAGGGACTGACTGTAGCAATCCAGCATATACAATTACAGCCTCCTGAGCCAGAGAATGAGGATGGTCTATAAAGAGGAGAGGTTTGGAGATACACACTGACGAGATCCAGGTGGAGAGATCCGATCACTGAAGACTACAGAAGTATACAGTCAAGATCTACAGTTAAAGATCAGGATCAAAAAGGGAGATGCTGCATTCCACTGGATACAATAGACATGAGGTTTTTAACCCACCCCAGGGCCTATCTACAAGTGTGTGCTGCCAGAAGACTAGTGTTGGCTGTTGTGTAACTGACAGGGAAAGCTGAGAGTTTAAGAACAGTCACCATCCCAGGGATTCATGTGGCCATGACTAGAGGAGTATATGTGTCCCAAGACTGCCTGGGTGTGAGGGTGGTGAAGCCAGGCCTTCACCAGTAATGAACAGGATCCAAAAGAAAACATGAGAGTGGAGGTGAGGGAAGGTGGCAAAAGAGAGGTACAAGCTATGAGGGCAGGAAACAGACTTATTTTTCTCTTTTTTTTTTGTCTTTTTGAGACAGGGTTTCGCTGTGCAGTTCAGGCTGGCCTTGAACTCACTTTGCAGCCCAGGCTGGCCTCAAACTCATGGCAATCCTCCTGCCTCAGCCTCCCAAGTGCTAGAATTACAGGCATGCGCCACCACGCCCGGCAAAGAAACAGACATTTGCTACACTGATTAAGAAACAAACCCAGGCTTCCTGGCCAAAGCATTCACAGAGCAAGGGAAATACGAGTTCCTAGTTTCTGAAGTCTCTTTTGAATTTGTCCTCTCCCCAGCCCAACCAGCATCCCTAATTTCCTTCCAAACTGTCCTACTACATCTCTTTTTGTACTTTGTACACCTCACCCTCTACAATCTCCCTCTCCCTCGGCATGCGACCCTTCCTCAGTAGCTGGCAAAAACTCCTTCCTGTGAAGACATCCCCTACCCCCAGTGCTTATCATGCATAGTGGTTGACTTAACCACACCCAACATGGTCACTCACTGAAAACCCTTCCCATCCTCCCACCCACCACCCCCAAATAACTCACACTGGTGCAGGCTCCTTCTCCCTCTCCTCCCACCCCTGTCACTCACAATAACCCCGCACTTCGGATCAAAAGCGAAGGTGCCACAAGTGAGGAGGTGAGAGGCATTGGCAATGACGAGAATCTGGACAAAATTGTGACATTCATCCTGGGGGTCAGAGATGGTTAGAGAGAATCAGAAGAAGCAAGTATGCAGAAGGGTAAGCTAGTTTCAAGACAGTTGATGCAGCTCTGGGGTCAGGGATGATGGGTGATGACAGTGCTAGAGTCCCTGCCTGAGCCCTTTGTGATGCGAGCAACAGGGGACTGACAGCAAGTGAGGGCTGGGCCAAGGACTCTGAACATTCAGGACAGGGCCAGGATTTACACCTACCTCTCTCTTGCCTTTCTTCTCACAGTTCTGTCTGTGAGCCTCAGGCACCATCCAGTCAATCTGAGAAAGGAGAAACGGCCATTTCCCTCAGATTCCCTCCATCCTAAACTCCCTCAAGATCAAGGTAGGGTGAGGCAGTTCCATAACCTCCATCAATTTGGGAACTTCTGAGATCCCCCTAGAGCACAGCTTTTCAAACTGGAGGCCACCGCCCATTAATAAGCAACAAAATCAATTGTGAAACCACAAACAACATTGTTTTTAATGAAATACAGTAGCACATATCAGAATGTAGCACACAGAGCTACTGTGAGGAGGAAACTTTCTGCAGTACATGTTTGTGGACTGGGACACAATACTAATGGGCAGTCAAAAAAGTTTGAAAGCTGCCTCACTAGAGTATGACAGTTCTAATAATCCCTCTGCTCACTGTCACCTGAAACCTGGTCACTGTGGCCTCCTCACCATCATCATGAACCTCCCCAGTATCCTCCCCAGTCACCACAACCTCCATCATACTCCGCTGAGACAATGAAAAGGCAGCCCCCCCATCACCACGTTACATCTTTAGTGATGAATCCCTCCACCACAGCCCATAAAACTATTAATCTAGCAAATGCTATGGGGACTCATGTCCTCCCACTCTCATCCCTCACCCTTCGGGGTCTCTCCCCTGAAAAGGGCAGAGATAATGCGAAGATGGTGTCCCGGGCGCCGACATAAAGTGTTTGGGTAGCAGGATCCACAAGGAGAACAGAGTAATTGTACGTATGAGGGACGGCAAACCTGGTGAGATAGGAGTCAGCTTCTGGCAGGAAGAGAGGAGGAGAGGGGGAAATGATATCAGCCACTGATTCATAAGTGCTGGGTCCACAAGGGCAAAGCCAAAGGTGCCAATTTTTGTTTTCATCCAAGTACCATTTGGCAGCCACCAGGGGAAAAAACAGAGCCTTGACAGGCCAATCATCTACACTTCCCTAAAGACAGACAGCTGATGAGACTAGAGTATTTACCATACAATCCAGTCAAGGATGCTTCTTCTACAGAAATTAAATACATTAAGATAACAGCATAAATATTAAGTCTGTAATTTCTGCTCATAGCAATGTAATAAATAATTTGAAAATACCTATCAAGGTACAAGTACTTTCCTAAATTTTTTTTTTTTTTTTTTTTTTTTTTTTTTTTACTTTTTGAGACAGCGTTTCACTACACAGTCCAGGCTGATCTTGAACTCCCAGTGGTCCTCCTGCCTCAGCCTCACGAGTGCTGGGATTACAGGTGTGCACCACCGAGCCCAGCCACTTTGCTAAATTTTTGAAAATCACTGCTGAATAGTAACTTCCTCTTGCTTAGAAATGCTTTATTTACTTTTCATTCATTTATTTATTTATGATACTAGCACTTGAAACCAGGACCTTAACAGTGAGCTACATCTCCATCTCTCCTTCCCCCTTTTTTTTTTAGACAGGGATCACTAAATTCCTAAACTGCCCCAGGCTAGGCTGGAATTTGCGATCCTCCCACCTCTGCTTTCCATGGTGCTAAGATCACAGGCATGTACCACGGTGTCTGGCTGAAATGTTTCATTCTTTTACCAACACATCAGGAGTCTAGCTCCTCTCTTGTTTATAATCCTTGACCTCTTCCCACCGCACTCCACCCAAATAGAGTGTGTAGTGGAAAGAGTATGTGTTCCAGAAATAGTCCAGCCTGAGGTTAAATGTAGCTCTTCCACTTACCAGATGTTTGATCTTGAGAAAGTTACTTGCCCTCTCTGAGTATCTGTCCTCATCTGGAAACACCACCATCCAGAGTTGTTGAGAAAATTAAATAACATACATGGCAACACCTGGCATACACTATGTGTTTTAAAAATGGTCCCTTTCTTCCTTAGGCATGGGTTCTGTTTTTGCCAAACACAAAACTCATATCAGCATAAAAAGACTTTATCTATTTAAAGATCATACAAGTAACTTCTCATGAATTTACCTTTGTCTCTGGGGACTCTACCCCTGCTCTACCTGCTTCATCTGCTCAGGTGCTCTCAAGACAGTGGCCTGGCCACCAGACCATTCATTCTGAGATATGCTGACCTAAACCCCACCTGCCTCATCCTTCCACACACTCCCACACTCCTCCCTGTGCTGTATTCTTTCTACTCTCACGCTTAGTATAAGCCCTGAATTACCCAACCTCCTTTTGTATCTCCAACCACTGTTTCACCTTGCCTTCTAGACCCGTCTGGATTCCTGGACATCAACTCAGCCTGGCAACCTTAACTTACTCTGTGGTTATTGCTCCAGTACGGACTGAAATCCCAACCTCTGACCACAATTTTGCCTTTTGGATTCAAAACATCCCCACATGTCAGTGGCCTACGTATTGACTCTAATTTACTATTGACCAATTCTGGGGGCTTTTACCAACAGGTTGTACTCTTGGCTTCACTGGTTCTGTCTATCCAATGCGTTAATACTGAGAAGAAACAATGTCCACGGCACACTCATACCCACCTCAGCAGTCTCTAAAGTATGAGTAACCAGTCTTAACCTTGAGGCATCCCCTGGCTTCTTCCACATCTTTTCAAAGAAACATGCCCCTCCTCTCCCACCCCCCTTTTTTTCTCCTTTCTGAAGACTTTCAAAATCATTTCCGCAGAACTTTACACCAACTCACTGAATGGTTTTCCAACATTTAATGGAGCAAATGGGCAGGTGGACCAGGGAGCAATGAGGAATTTCAGAGGTTGAGGTGAATCCGGTAATGGGAGGATGGGAGGTGGTGTCAGAGATGGGAGAGGACTGGGAAATGGGTTACGAAGATTAAGGTTGAGAGCAGGGCAAGAGGGTTAGGGGGCTGTGGAGATGTTACTGATGACAGGGAAAGTTGGGACGATGGAGCTGGGGATGGAGGTTTGGATCAAGACAGGTGATTAGATTAGAATGAAAGAATGAACGGTCTGGTAGAATAGGCTTTCAACTGAAGTGATGGACATAGGTGTATGTGCGGGTAGAACAAGAGAATAAAGGAAAGGGAGCACAGAAATGGACAACCTCCAGCAACCCCATTCCCTCCCTGGGCCTCAGTGTCCGTGCTCTGGAAACAGAAGCTGAGGAAGCAGCCTGGGCGTGTCGTGCAGCCGAGGTGCGAGGCCGGGGCCGGGTACCGGGTGCAGCAGCACCGCGCGGGGGCCTCATCCAGGTTCCAGCGGAGCGTGGGCGCCGCGAGACGCCGTGCAACACGTTGGGGCGCCCCGAGTGCTGCCGCCGGGTTGACGGGGGGGATGACACCTGCCGGGAGGTCTGGGCACGGCGTGAGGGAGGGACTGACGGCGAGGGCGTCCGCGCCTTACCGGAGATGGGAAGCGAGGTCCTGGGCACCGAACGTGGGACGCGGCCGGACACTGGGCCGCTCAGCACCACGAGCAGCAACAGCAGCGGAAAGGGCAAGGTCAGAGGCGGCCCGGGGCCCCGGCGGGGCCGCGTAGCCCGGACCAGCATCTCTGGCTCCGCCTGGCTGTAGGGTGGGGTGCGTCCAGCCGCCTCTGCTCAGGGCTGGGGCGGCTCGGGCCTCGGCCCCATTCGGGTCCCCTCGGCAGAACTCGGCCTGTGCTGCTTGCTGAAACAACCCGGCTCCTCCCCCTCCACAGGGACCAATGATGGATCGCTTTCTTCCTCAAGCCAATCAGAATTGAGTAGAGGCGGGGCTAAGGAGCAGAAGCCCGACCTAGGCAGAGGCGGAGCTAGACACAGGTGTAGGTGGGAGTTGTACTGGAAGTGGCTGGCGATGTCACTCTCAGGAGTGGCGAGTTTGCTCCAATCGCTGGAAAACCTCAAATCCCTGTATCTGTACTATAGGGGAAATATGTAAGTGGGTATACGCACCAAATTCCTCAGAATTACTACGTTGTGCTGAGCACAACGTAACACACACACACACACACACAAAGAGATGATAACACAAAAGATACTAAAAACAAGTCCTTACCTTTAAGGAGCTCACAGTGCAATGAGCCTCCCAAATGTAAACAATTCCAAATAGATAAATGCAACACAGAGCAATGCATATTTGCTGTAATAACGTGCGTCAAAGGGGTAGATTTTTGTCTGAGAAAGGAAGGTTTCATAGAATAGGTAACATTTGAACTTAATCTTCAAGGATAAGTAGGCCTTTGAAGGTGAGGAGCAAATAACTGGCTATGGGCAGCTCCACTCGAATATCCTACAGACAAGGCAAATGCAGGTCCTGAACGTAACTGTTTCCCTCATCTTAATCCCAATTCTTTCTTAAAGCACTTAGTCCTCTAATTTATAGCCTTGCAGGTGATTATTGGTTTCTCCTCTTTCATCCACCTCTGTATTAGTTATCTAGGCTGCATAACAAATGTAACAAATTAACTTCAAAACTTTGTGGTTTACAACAATAAACATTTATCTTTCACAGTGTCTCTGGGGCAGTTTTGATAGTTTAGCTGTGTGTTCTGGCTCTGGTCTTTAACAAGATTACAGTCAAGATATCAAATACGGCTGTGGTCATCTAAAGGACTGACTAGGGCTGGAGATCTACTTCCAAGATGTCTTCCATGCCTGGCAAATTGGTGCTGGTAGTTGGCAGTTATTCTCTACATAGATTTCATAGGGTTGCTTGAATGTCCTTACAACATGTGATGGCTTCCTCAGAACAAGTTATCCAGATGGGCAAGGCAAAAGCCACACTATCTTTTATGACCTAGCTTCAGGAGTAACATTCAATTGCTCCTGCCACATTAGTTGGTCACATAACCCAACCCTAGTGCACTATGGGAGGGGCCAACACAAGACAGACTATAAGGATTTCAATTATCTATCTTAGTGGCTGACTACCATACCCATATATAAATATTCACCATGCCCTGATAATTTTGACTCATAAACAGTGTAAGTCCATCCTTTTCCCGCCATTACCATCGTAGTTCAGAATTTATTTTCACTTCAAAATGTTAAGATGGGACTGGTGTGGTGGCACATGCCTGTAATCCCAACACTCGGGAAGCTGAGGTGTAAGAGAAACTTTCCCTTCTGGGAATGTACAGACCATGCTGTCCCCCTCCTCCCAGTGTTCTGGGAGTTGAGCTGTTACAAAGCAGCCCAAAGTAGATAAAACAGAACAAAGCTGACCACAGACCAGGGAACTGGGCTGCAAGATAACGACTGACCCTGGGCTAAGAAATTTGCAAGGATTACAGAATGTGCTGTTCCGGACCACCTGTTGTCCATATTAGGAAACAGCCCCCACCACTCAGCCTTAAACTCCCATGTAGTCATTCTCTCCCAACGAATAAAGGTAACTGTTTAAAATAACCAATGCCATTTGCTTCTGTAACCGCGCTTGCTAAGACCACTCCTCCCTTTGTCCTAAAGACATATAAGCCCCACACTGACCCTCCCCGGGGCCCACTGTTCCTGCGTGTTCAGTGAGCCCCACGCATGCTTGGATAATAAAACCCCTTGCCCTTTGCATGAGAGAAAGCTTCTTGGAGTCTTCCTTCACGCAGCGGGCGTCCTGACCCTAACAGAGGCAGAAGGAGCACCCTGAATTAGAAGCCAATCTGGGCTCATAGTGAGTTCAAGGCCAGCTGTATCTACATAGCAAGACCCTGTCTCCAAAAAAAAAGTTAAAATGTTTCATTTCAAAATGCTAACTGCCCTGTTTTTATCATTATACAATGTATATACATGTATCAAAATAAAATACGGTACCACCGTAAACATCTACAATTATGTGTTAATTAAAAATAAAAATTTAGGGCCGGTGAGATGGCTCAGCGGCTTAAGCGCCTGCCCGGCAAGCGCAAGGGCCCGAGTTCGACTCCCGTATCCCACATATGAAAAAGGGGCCGGTGATATCGCTCAGCAGCACGGGCGCCTGCTGGCGTGCGAGGTCCTGAGGTCGACCCCCCGGTACCCACAAAAAAAAATTTAAAAAATAAAAATTTATAGCCAGGCATGGTTTCACATGCATGTACTCCCAGCACTCTGGGAGGCTGAGGTAGGAGTATGGCAAGTTTGAGCCCAGCCTGGGCAATTTAGGGATTCAGAGAGACCCTGTCTCAAAAGAAAAGATAAAAAGAGGTGGAGATGTAGCCCAGTGTGAAGGTCCTGGGTTCACCATCCCCTTGTGGCAAAATAAAATATTGTGGGGGAAAAAAGATCCAACTGTTTCCAATCTCTCCTCTTCCAGACTATCATCAGGTGCTCTTTCCAAAGTGTAAGTTCTAATGTATTCATTCAATAGTTATGGAGTACCTACTATGTGCCAGGCATTTTGCTACATATTAGGGATAAGATGTAAGCCACGACCCTTGAATTCAAATCGTTTAGAGGAGAAATCAAATCTTGAGATCAATACCTCAAATCTCTCTGAAATCTCTTGAACACCAACTCTCCTTGAGTTTCTTCCTCTGACATCAACATATTCCTCTCCTTAGCTACTCTCCCGCAAGCTGGTACAGGCCTTACCCCTTCACTGAATATGGGTTAAATATTTATTTCTTTTTTGTCTTTTGATATTTTCAAAAATATTTTTTCAAAATTTCTATAACAACACATAAAATTTTATTTCGTATTGCTACCTAAGCACGTGTAAGTATATACACTCATAGTATATTAGTGAAATAAACTTTCCACAAAGTCATACTTACACAATGTTTACCTTTATTTCAGGTGCTAAACCCTAATGTTTTCTGTTGTATTGCATTTTATTCTATTCCATTTTTTAAAATGCTCCTTGCAACCCATTAAATTGACATTAATACCTATCAATGAGTTGAGATCCTCATTTAAAAAAAATTACTGTTCTAGGCAGTCTCATTCATACTGATTTAATTACTATTAATTTCCTAAATCTACATTTCCAGGCCACATTTCTCTCTTCAGGTCCTGACACATCCAGATGCCTACTGAACATTTCTACTGAGTGTGACAACAGACACCTGGATTTCAACATGTCCAAAACAGAATTTTCATCCTCACTCCTATACCAACTACAGTAACTCAGTTGATAGCAGATCAGTGTTCTCTGCCTTTTGATTTAACACCACTATCCTTATAGTCAGAAACTTTGCATTCATTTACTCAAAAAATATTCATTGACTCCCTATCATGTTCGAGGCCCTGTCATTCTGGATTCCTCCTTTATCAATCCAGTCAATCACTGAGACCTGTTTAACTTCTAAAAATTTCTACCAATATCTCTGCATTCTCCCTTCTAACCACTATCTTCTCTTCCTGGGCTACTCACTGCTCCAGTCTTGCCCCCATGCTCAGCTACCACTGTTGTAGAAATCTGATATCAAACCAAATGGAAGACTCTTTGCACCTGAGGAGTTGGAAGGCAACTTTATTTTAATGCTAGTGGCCTAGTGGGAACCAAGTCCAAATCACTAGCACAGAGTCAGCTTAGAGTTTAGCTTAAACACATTTTTGCAAGCCAGAAATACAAAGCTGATTTCAGATTATTATGTGATTGGTTACATAGGCTAAGGCATTTGTTGTCAGACAGATTTGTTCTGGGCAGGCTTTCCTAGGGAGGGGACTGTCTGAGTGGGTGGGTGAAATCAGGCAAGCATGTCCTTGACTGGGTTATTCTGTCCTAGGTGGAAGGTTCCTGGAATAGGTAAGCAGAACAGAGTATGTTTATAGGCTGGAAAGTACAGGCAGTGCAGCTGGATACAGTCAGATAAGGCTGAGTCAAACTGTCTCTGAGTTATAGCTGGTGTGGTGATCAAGGCTGGCTGAGTCTAACTACATGACAGGCAGCATGAGCTTAGGCAGAGACTACTAATTAATTTTTAATTTCTGCTATGAAATTTTCATAAGTTTGCTATTTTATAACTTTGCTCTTATACCACCACCCAACTTCAGCACCCAAAACATTCCCTTGGAACAGGTAGAATGCTCTGTCCAGTACACAAATCAGATCATGTTGCTCCTCTGCTTAAATATTTTCAGTCCAATTCCCCCCCCTTCACCCCACCTTTGCTATGGGATGAAATCCAAAATCCTTAATGTAGTGTACAAGACCTTACATATTCTGGCCTTTTGCACTATCTATCTTCATTTTACCACTTCTCTTCCACATACAATACTCCACACTGCCTGAGCTTCTTCATTTCCTCAGAATTCCCTGTGTGGAATGCTTTCCATGCCTCTTTCTTGGCTAACTCCTATTTACTTTTGTTAATATGGTGTAGAACATAATCTCTTTCTCCAGGAAGCACTCCCCAATCTGCAAGTCTACACCTTTCCTATGTGCCCCATAACTTTGTGTTTCCTTGGCTGTAGCACACTTTGTGCTATGTTGTCTGCACCTGTAATCCCAGGATTTAGGAGGCTAGGCAGGAGAACTGCAGCTAATTCTAGACCAGCCTTGGCTACATAATGAACTCTGTCTTTTAAAAAAGAGAAAAAAAACAAAAGACAGAGATAATTTATTCTCAGGGCCCACCACCATGTCTGACATTTAGGAGGAAATCAATAATTACAGTATTCCGTGAATGTTTGTTTAATACCTCTATCAGTGCTTATTGCATTGTTCAAATATTCAGGTTTTAGTCTAGTTACTTCAAAAGCAGACACTAAGATAAAATTAAATGTACAAGTATTTTATTAGAACAAACATCTGTAAGACAAAAATAGGAAAGGGACTGGGAAGGCCGTCAGACCGATGCAAGTCTGACCCAAGTGAAGAAGAAAGGGAAGCAGACATCCTAGACTGAACATTCAGCAAGGTTGTTGACGAAGCATGGAGTCAGAGTTGTCCAGCAGAAGAGTCCCAGGAACAAGTCTGCCTTAACCTATTCGCCACACTCTGTCATCAGCTGGGAATACCGTGTGGGAAGAGGAACCCCCATGCAAACATGGGTTAGAAACTGGATTTCTAAGGCAGCAGCTGATGCCCTTGGTTAATTATGCTCCTTGTAGTTTAAAGTTTACAAGGTACTCTCACATAGTCACTACAGTTTGTCACCCTCAGAAAGTAATTCTTTAGGGAATTGTATCATAGTCTCCCATAGCTGACACAGTCCTCGGCATATTTTTCAATATGTGCTACTCCAAATGAATGGAGCAACTTACAGAGTACAGCGAGTAGTTTATTGTAGCTGGGAACAATGGACAGAATGTTTTGGAGTAAGGTTACTCTTGGGGTTGAGGTTGGTAACTATTGGGGTAAAGTAGGGGGGATCAATTATAAGGGACCATAAAACCAAAAAGGAAAAGTAAATAGTTTTTAAGTCAAAGAATGGCATGCTTAAAATATTTTTACAAGGATAATTTTAACATCAGAGTAAAAGGAAAATGTGAAGATTAGAGACAGGAAGACTAATTTGGACTATCTGGGACACAAGAGCTGTTGAGAAACTACCCTTTATATTGAAATACATGAATTCGATTTTGTGTTCCCCAAAATTGAAGAATGAATTCTAAGGGACAACAGAGGTTAAGAGTAGGAAATATTTAGTGTACAGGTACAAACTCCCTGTGATGAATTTGATCATTATATATACCTAAAATGTACCAATAAACTTAATTAAATTTTTTTTAAAAGAGTAGGAAATATTTATTGAGTGATATAGCTCCTGAGAGAAAGGAGGGGGCCCGAGTGGGTTCCTAATGTGCCCACTTCTCAAAGGAAGCTTTATAGAGCAAAATCATGAGATGAGTACAAGGTGGGACAAAACTATGATCGACCAATAATATTACAAGTATACTTGCTTTGGTAGTGTTGATCCAATTATTACAGACAGCTAACTTAGGTAGAAATATTATAGGCAGTCAGACAGGGGTTGGCCCTTGAAGGAGTCAGTGCAGAAGATGAGAACACATTACAACTGTGGTTGGAGGTGCATGTGCCAAAGGCCAGGCCTCAAGATAAAGATGGAATGACCAGGCCTATATGCCTCCCCAAGGAATAAGCAATATACTATCATTGGTATCACCTGATCCAATAAAGTATAGATAGACATCAGCCAGTCACTCAGGTGGATGACCAGGACCTCACGTCACAGCTCTTCCAAAAAAGGTCCTTGTTCTTTCCATGTACACTTGCTATGTGACTTGCTTCCCCATCGAACTAACATTACCTAAGTGGCTGTACTTGTAATCTTACTGGTTGATCATAGTGTTGTCTAACCTTGCATCCACCTCATGATTTTGCACTATAAAACTTCCTCGGGAAAGTGGGATCCACAGCAACCCACTCGGGCGCCTCCTGTCTCTCAAGAGCTGTCTCTCTCAATAAAATTTCCCACTCTGAACGTCTGCCTGCTGTTCTTTAGAATTCATTCTTCAGTTTGGGGACCACAGACTCTGCCTATCTGACATCCAGCAGGTTGGGAGTTATAATATTTCCTCCATATTCTTTGGAGGTCCTGTATCACAGACAGGGCCCAGCCCAGCCCTGTCTGCCTGCCTACAATATTTCTACCTGACTCAGCTGTCTCCAATAAAAGGAACTGCAGGAATCAACCTCGTGGAAGAGAGAAGAGTGAGTAGAGGAGAGGGACACACCCCTGGAGGGGAGGAATTTGAAAAGATTGAAAAGAGCTGCTTGAGTGTAGATCAAACTCTCACTTTCCTAAAGGGGAGTGAGGGGGCATTATTTGGGTATCAACTGTACCCCAACCCTAGCACAATGCCTGGTACAGGGTGCCCATCACAAATGATTATTGAATAAAACAGTGACTGACTGAGTGATTGGGAAGGGAAACGTTCAAGCCGAGAACAGGGCAGGGAGCTACTAGAAAGTTCCGTGCGGGGGGGGGGGGTAAGGGTAACTGAGGAGGAAGTATCTGATTTATCACAGTATTTCCAAGAGAGACCCAAATAAAGGGCGGCTCTCTGGGCGCCTGCGGAGTAGCAGAGAGCGGCGCGCGCGGAGGAGCAGCCTTAGACGAGGCCTGAGGAGAACGCGGCGCCCCGAACGCTCGGCCCCGCCCCCCGCGGCCCCCGAAGGGGGAGGGGCGCCCCGCCGCGCGCCGGCCGCAGCCGGGGGAGGCGCTTAGGTCCCCAGCCTCGTCCTCTCTCCGCCGCGCCCGTCAGTCAGGTCGGAGCCGCGCGCCGGATTCCCAGGTGTGGACCCGCGAAGGCTGAACACTGTGAGAATGTTCCGACTTCTTTAGTCAGAAGAGGGAAAATAGTGAACCCTTAAGGTCACAGAAAATGTTTTCATTTTTTTCTCACTTGAGGGAAAAACTTGAAATGTTTAAGGCCCACGAAAATGTATTAATTTATTATTATTATTATTATTATTATTATTAATGGGGAAAGGGCCCATGAAGGCAAAGATGCTTAGGACCACTTTTGGTTTGTTGGTTTTTTGGTGTTTGGTTTTTTTTTTTTTAATTTTAAAGAGAAAAAAAAACAATAAAAACAATGGTACAAAATTTCAAAACAAGATTGTAGGAGAGTAACAATGGTTAGTACATTGCGCATTATCTTCAAAGTAGTTGCTCCTATTAAAAGATATAGGCACGAAAATTGATCAAACAATATAGGCACAAACCTTCCTTTTAATGAATAGCAATTAGTAGTATAACTATCTTAACTATCTTGTGTATGTATATATTTTTTTTCCTTGTGCCTTCCTTCTTTTCTCCTTTCCCCCATCCCAGTTTCTCTTTCCTTTTGAACAGTTTCTTCCCAAAAAAATAATATCTATTGCACATCTTGGATCTTAGTTATTCTTTCGGCTTCTTACACAAGGCAGACAATACAATGTTTATACATGTGAGACTGATTTATTTCAATTATGAATATGGTCTCAAGTTGCATCCATTTCCCTATAAATGTCTCAAGTTTATCCTTCTTTATAGCTGAGTAGTACTCCATTGTATAAAAATACCGCATCTTTTTTATCCATTCCTCTGTTGATGGGCATTTGGGTTCTTTCCACGATCTGGCTATTACAAATTGTGCTGCTATAAACATGGGTGCACATATATTGCTGTGGTACGATGTTTTTAATTCTTCTGGGAAGATACCCAGAAGGGGAGTAGCTGGGTTGAATGGGATCTCTAATCCTAGTTTTTTGAGGAACTGTTTTTCTCCCCTGTATGGGTTGGTTGGTTGGTTGTTTTTTGTGGTGCTGGGGATAGAAGCCAGGGCCCCACGCATGCCAGGCAAGCTGTAGCACTGAGCAATACCCCAGCCCCCCACAACGTTTTAATGGGTCCTGCCAGACGGAGAGCCACTGAATCATTTATCAAATGGAGAAGCGTCCTACAGGCTATAAAAGCATAGTCTAGGGTGCTTTAGCTGGGGTGGAGGTGGGGGGCTGGGAAAACAGCGTCCTGCCAGGGAGCCCAGCTGCAGTCCAGAGGTGTTTGTAGATCGGAAAGATGCCTGGGGTGGGGTGGTCAGGGGATGGCCCAACCAGAGGATGGACTGTAGGCAGAAGACTCAGGCAGAACTTTGGGGCCAGAGTAAGGAGTTTGGATTTTGTTCCAAATATAGTTAGAAGCCCTTGAAGGGTTTTAGTACCGGAGTAACTTGGTTTTGGTGGTTCAAGGCCTAGTTTCGGATTTAACCAATTTTCAGGGAGACACCATTAGGTGGATGTTCTTGAGAAAAGTAGAGTATAGGATCAGAAATCAAGTCAGGCTGGGCATGG
The DNA here is from genome assembly GCA_028451465.1 of Erethizon dorsatum. Taxonomy (NCBI): domain Eukaryota; kingdom Metazoa; phylum Chordata; class Mammalia; order Rodentia; family Erethizontidae; genus Erethizon; species Erethizon dorsatum. The sequence goes on from CM051824.1 coordinate 24,180,230, forward strand.
TGGTGCAGGCCTGTAATCCCAGCACTGGGGAGGCTGAGCCAGGAGGATCTCTGTGAGTTTGAGGCCAGCCTGAACTATGTAGGGAGACCCTGTCTCCAAAACAAGAAAGTCAGATCCCGTTTATTAGTATGCCCAGACACATCAGATGCATTATTTGATGGATCATGCATCTGAGGAGACAGGGAAGAGAGCAGACCTTTACCTCATTTAAAGCACAATCTTCCAATTGCATTTTAGTGTGGGGTTTAAAAATGACTTAGCGCACAGGGCCTGCCTAGCAAGCGTGAGGACCTGAGTTCGATTCCCAGTACCATAAAAATAAAATAAAATAAAAATGACTTAGCAAGCTGAAATTGCAAAGATTCTTAGTGGGGGAAAAAATGGTGATCCTTCTGCCTCAGCCTCCAGATTGCTGGGATTACAAGCATGCACCACCTTTCCCACCTTGCCTTAGGTTTTTATAGACATATTTTTATCAGATAACTCCTATCATTTATTCCTAGTTACTAAGAATCTTTTTTTTTTTTTCCAAGACAGAGTCTCGCTATGTAGTCCAGGCTGGACTTGAACTCACTATGTTGCCGAGGCTGGCTTCAAACTCACAGTGATCGTCCTGCCTCAGCCTCCAAGTGCTGGGATTACAGTCATGTGCCACCATGCCCAGCCAAGAATCTTTATCTTGTGTGAAATTTTTTTGTGTATGTGAGGTGATCATATCATTTTCCTCATTTAATCATTTAACATGATAAATTATAATGATTGATATTCTAATGTTATCAATCTTATGCTCTTGAGATAAATCCAACGTGGTCATAATGTGATATGTATATCACATATATATATTAACTGAGTTTGTGGATGAACCTATTACACACACACACACACACACACACACACACACACACACATTTTTCCAGCACTAGGGATTGAATCTATGGCCTTTGAGTTACAGCCCCAGCCCTTTTTATTTTTTATTTGGAAACAGGGTCTCACTAAATTGCTAAGTACTGGGATTACAGGCATGTGTCACCATACCCAACATGTTTTTTTCTGGTAATAGCTTTATCTGATTTCAGAATAAAAAATTATGCTAACCTCCCAAAATTAACTGAGAAATGTTCCCTCCTGTTCTCTGAAATTGCTTAAGATTGAAATTCTTGGTCTTTGGGAGTTTGATAGAGCTCACCAATAAAATTACGTGACTTCCAGTTTACTTTGTAGAAAGATATGTGATTACCAGTTTAATTTTTTGAGCCAGGAGTGGTGGCGCATGCCTGTAATTCCAGCACTTGGGAGGCTGAAGCAGGAGGATCACTGCAAGTTTGAGGCCAGCCTGGGTGGGCTACAAGTTTGAGATCAGCTTGGGTAGGCTACAGAGTAAGTTCAAGGCCAGACTGAACTATATAGCAAGATCCTGTCTCAAAACAGACAAAAAAAAAACCATAAACTGGCAGGGGTTGATGCTTAAACCAGTTAAATTTCTTTAATAGTTACATACTACTTAGGTTTCTAAAATTTATTTTTCATTTAGCATTGGTTAATACATTTTTCTAGGATTTTGTCCACTTTATCAAATTTATTGGCATAAAGCTGTTCATTGTGTCTCCTTAGAACCCTTTTCATGTTTAAGCATTTGTCATGTATCCCCTTCTCATTCTTGATAATGGTCCTTTGCACTCATTTTTTTCTTATTTCCTTATCTGAGTAATGGGAATGGTTTTGAAGAGAGTTTAAATTTTACCTTATGGGAGATAGAAACAACCCAGTAATTTTAACCAAGGGAGAAATGTGGTCATATTTTTATTTGTAAGGATTACTGTGGATCAAACACTATGCTAAACACTGATGAGTAACATCAATGAGGTGGCTTCTCCACCTTTGAAAATCTTACAGTATAGTGGGAGATGCAGTTATAGAAACAAATTGCAATATAGTACAATAAATGCTAATAAAGAAACAAAGTTCAGGAGGCACATACCTTACTTTGAAACTGAAGTTTGACATTTGAGTGACTTCTTTATTAGCATCTTTAAGTATTCTCAGGCTTATATTCAAACATCTAAATCCCTTGGGTGCTGTTAACATGGGATAGCCTAGAAAGGCTTGATTTGGTACCCAGTCTGTCTCTTTTCTGAGCCAAGTCCCCTCAACTTGTATTCTTTGTTTCAACAGGGCACATAATTCAATTTTACGAAAGCTAGTGGTTTCTTTCCTTTCTTGTAGGTATAAAGAATATCCAGGTTGTGGCTGTAATTCCAGCTCTGGTTTGGCTACCATGCATCATGGGCGAACTATTGGCAAAGGGCCCCCGTCTGCCACTGAGATTAATCAGCAACCTCCGCGACTTCTCATCGTGCACATTGCTCTACCATCCTGGGCTGACATCTGCTCTAACCTTTGTGAGGCTCTGCAGAACTTTTTCTCTCTAGCCTGCAGCTTAATGGGCCCCAATCGCATGTCTCTGTTCAGTTTATACATGGTACAGAATCAACATGAGTGCATCCTCCCATTTGTGGTAAGTACATTTATATTTATTCATTTTTTCCTGAAAGAAATTATGAGGTTTCTGGAGCAAAGATCACAGTCGTAACAATAACTATACTGGTTTCCCGTATCTAATAGCCCAGGTCTCCCTGTGAAAGTCAGATGTCATATGCATATATATAGGGATTTGTACTGCAGAGAAGTCCCCAAATAATTACTCTGGTTAAAATAGGCTACTCCCTCCACTTCTGAGAGGAGAGAAACCTAGGCATTTATACTACTTTGGAATGTAAACAACTGACTCCCTTTACCTCCTTTGACGTATAAACAATAAGTAAATCTCTAAATCTCTTCATAGGTCTGTGACTATTGAATCACATTTTAACTTCAAAGACATGTCCCCTACACCAGGTACCAGTTTTCTTTGCTCAGAAAACCCTAACCGGGCAAAAAATATGATGACATTTTTCTCTACAGTTCACTGATGAAATTTGAATTCTTTTCAGGTAAAACTAACTCCCTCTCAGTTTTAGAAAGCATTGCTGGGCCAGGAGCAACATTTTGCCAAAGCTCCCTCATAAACAGACAACTATATATTCTCTTCCTTATATAAAGTTCAAAGTTCAAAATACAGGGATGAGAATTTCCAGAGGTTCTGTGCATCTCCTATTTTGAGGCAGCCATGCTGCTAATATATCCTATTAAATGGACATAAATCCTATTCTTTAAGATGCCCAAAGGAGCAAATTTCATAAATCCGTTGATGAATTATTAGTGTAACATCTCATTAGGATCTACTTATTTTTAAATTATGCCTTAATTTCCCTTGTTGAAAGTTGAAAGTTAACATCTTCATTGATACTATAAAAATAATTTACATTGCTTTATGCTACTTGAGTTATACCATTATAAAAATATAACATACCAGCTAGGCGTGGTGGCACACACTTGTAATCCCAGCACTTGGGAGGCTGAGGCAGGAGGATCAGTGCAAGTTCGAGGCCAGCCTGGGCTACATAGTTCAAGACCAGCCTGAACTACATAGTGAGACCCTGACTCAAAAAAAAAAAAAAAAAAAAAAGTTTAAAGTGCCTGTAATAAACACATACACTAGTAACATAGTAGCATATTATTATCAATTATTGTGTGCCATATATAATTGTATGTGCTATACTTTAGATGACTGATATGACTGACAGCACAGCAATACCACATTGCACTATGATATTACGACGCCTACAACTTCTCCAGTCAATAACAATCTTTCAAATCCATTATAATCTTATAATACCACCCATGTATATGCAGTCCATCATTGACTACATGTTGTTTATTGATGTATACGTTCAAATAATTTTTAAATCTACAGCATTATCTTTTAGCCTATAAATCTTAAAATTATTTTAGTTCTCATTTTCCTTTTTTAAATGGGATACTAATCTAAGGAGCTATTTAAGCCAGTCAGATTGCCAGCAAGAAACAGATGACATACTCAAACTGAGTAATTTTCAGAGACCTAGAAAGGGAATATTTACAGAGGTGAAGGCAGCATTTAGGAAAAGTGAACAAAAGATGGCACAATAGTCAGAAACCCCTAGGACTGAAGAGGAGAGAGCTACCTGAAGAGAGCTACCTGGAGGATCTGTGGCCTTTGTTAAAGAAAAATTTACTGTTCTTGTGAAAGCATGCTAGAAGCCCTTTTTAGAACCATTGCAGTAGTTACAGGGGCTTTGGCAGTGGGTTTTTACAGTGGAGAAAAGAGTTTGAGCTCAGCCCTGAACAAACAAGTGGGAAATTTCAGCCAAGGAGCAGGGCTGGAGTCAGCAGGTGGAAAATTACTAAGAAGAAACATCAGAGGTAAGGGGGATTGTGACTACACCAACCTAACAGAATTCTTGCTGAAGATAGGCCAGGATAGCTAGACATTACCTGAGAAGGTAGTGACTTTTAATCAAATAATGAAAGTGATGAGATGTTGAGGGCTAGGGTTCTTGCCCTACTGACTTAGCAGGGGTTTTTGCTAACACTGAACTATACAAGGAACTGCACAGATGGGCCTAGAAAGAGGTTCAGCAGCCCTGATTAAAATTTGGCCAAGCAAAGAATCTTTGTCACCTTCAGTAGAGAGATAGAGCCATCCAATGATGATCTGGTGGGGCAGGAACCAGGGGACAAAATACCCTGACCTCACTCTCCTCCCAAATCTAGATCTCCTGCTTGTGCCTTCCATTGGCCACACCCAGCTAGAAGCAGAAATGTGAAGGAGCTCAATGAATCAATCACTACAGATCAGCTTTCTGGGCACCAATCAAGATACAGAAAAATATAGAATGATATGGGGGGGTGGCGAATGGAAGATATACAGAATAGGGAGTTATTGGAAGATGAGCTTGTGTCCCAAACAAGGATAAAAGGATTTTTTTCCCTCCTTAAGTGGCATGTTATATCCTCCTGACACTCCCCAGTACATTTGGCCCTTGTCGAATAAAGACAGACATTTTTATAGTAGAAACATTGACTTGTCAGAACCTGGAAAGAGAGCTGAGCTTCCAGGTGTAACAGTAAATCAGTAATCCAAAAACGAAATGGTTAAGCCTTTAGTCACTATATAATAGTATAAGCAAGAGTCTGAAGTGGAAAAAGTACCTGTTTTCCCTGTTCCCTTTTTCTCCCATGAACAGGGTACTGGCTGAGGGTCAAAAGGATCAGCACAGATGTGAGGATCATCTTACTGATGAGGGAACCCTGTATAAAAGGCGCTGGCAGTTTTATAGCCCTGAGATTGGGGAAAGCAAGGAGAGAAGGCTAGGAGTGAGTGGAAAAGTACTGAGTACTGAGTCAGAGTAGGAAAAGAATCTTCAACATTTCTCCTTTGTTCCCCAACAAGGAATTCTTGGCAAAATTCCCTGTGGAAGACCTAGTACATGGCCTCAGATAAAGAGACCTAGGAATGAAGGTGCCAGAGATAGGAACACAAATATTCCAAGAACAGGACCAGCTGGGGAGGCCTAAATCCTTGACTGGAACCCTCTTCAGAGACTGCAGTGCAATGCAGGGAGGGCAGCTTCTCCCCCTTCCCAGCCCCCCAGGGCCTGGCATATAAAGCCTTTATATTTGTGTGTGGTCAGGCCTGAAAAATCAAGCAAAGGTTTTTAACCGGAATTGAGACTCTTCACTGCTCGCTCAGGAAAAATTATAAGCCAAAATATCTTCCTGCAGAACAGTAAGTCCAACCCTATTTACTAGTTCAAGAAAATTCCAGGAACAGTGCTGCTACCTTATATATGAAACAACACGATCTTTAAGGAAAAACATGACTTTAAATCCTTTGTCACTGACCTATTTAAATATCTAATATTGTCTATCTGCAGAGGCAGCTCAAAATATAAATGTAGAAAGATAACATGGAAAATCTTATCGAGGATGAATATCTCATGTTTAATTTTTGAATAAATGAAATAATTCTGAACATTTTGTAAGGAATCATGACAGAGGACTCATAATTAAAATATTAGAAATCCTTTTATATCCATTGTACCCTTAATATAAATAATTCAAATCAAAATGGTCCATTTCCCCCTCAAAGCAGGGTTCTAAAATAATGTCCTTACCGTGGAGATCTTCCCAATCCTTTTAATTTTTCATGTTAATTAAGAGTTATTTGAATTATATATTATATACAATGAACTATCAGGACTCAGAATGCTCTAATTTATAACATTTATTTCCTTTAATAGCTGACATTCAAGTGAAATCACTACGAGGTGAAAACAATAAAGATGTACTGGGCCGGTGAGATGGCTCAGTGGCTTAAGCGCCTGCCCAGCAAGCGCGAGGGCCCGAGTTCGACTCCCGGAACTCACATACGAAAAAGGGGCCGGTGATACCGCTCAGCGGCACGGGCGCCTGCTGGCGCGCGAGGTCCTGAGGTCGACCCCCCGGTACCCACAAAAATAAAATAAAATAAAATAAAGATGTACTAAGCAATATAAAAGTAAATTCCTTAAGAAAGATGATATATAATAAACTAAAATTGAGTGCTGCAGGAAGAGGGGAGGAGTAAGAAAAGGAAAGATGCTAGACATCTTCATTTTGGTGAATTGAATATTGCTAAAGAATAACAAGGGAGTATGTAAACATAGTTGCAAAGATAAACACTAAAACCAAAATACAAGCCTCTCTATTTTTTTTGTGGGTACCGGGGGTCGACCTCAGGACCTCACGCGCCAGCAGGCGCCCGTGCCGCTGAGCGATATCACCGGCCCTTTTATCGTATGTGGGTTCCGGGAGTTGAACTCGGGCCCTCGCGCTTGCCAGGCAGGCGCTTATGCCACTGAGCCATCTCACCGGCCAAGCCTCTTTAATTATAACAAGAAAAAAATATGCAAGTTTGTGTGTGAGGGTGGGTGCTGATTGGTGGTACACACCTGTAATCTCAGCACTCTGGGAAGCTGAGGCAGGAAGATCTGAAGTTTGAGCCCATCTTGGACAACTTAGTCATTTAGCCATACCCTGTCTCAGAATAAAAAAATAAAGAGGGGCTGGAGATGTAGCTCAGAGCAAAGGCCCTAGGTTTACCCCAGTACCTCAAAAAAATAAATAAAAGAAAAAAATACATGGAATGGGATTTTCTAAAAGCTGTGAAAATAGAAAGTATACAATAAAATAATAGAACTAAAAACAAACTATCTGGCATGTAAATAAATGCAATTATGCTAAACCCATCTACTAAAATCCTTTTTTATTTTACAGATTTTATCACAGCAAAAGTCTGATATATTTACAACATTCAGCTACAACAGGTGATTCAGAAAGGTTGAATAAAAGAGTAGGCAAAAATATACTAGGCAGGGGCTGGTGAGATGGCTCAGCGGCTTAAGCGCCTGCCCAGCAAGCGCGAGGGCCCGAGTTCGACTCCCAGAACCCACATACGAAAAAGGGGCCGGTGATATCGCTCAGCGGCACGGGCGCCTGCTGGCGTGCGAGGTCCTGAGGTTGACCCCCCTGGTACCCACCAAAAAAATATATATATATATACTAGGCAAACACAAACCAAAAAAGGATCATGATCAATCTCAGACAAGGTTGAATTAAGGCAGAAAGCATTAAATGAAACTAAGAATGGCACTTTAATGCTAGGGCATAAGAGCAGAGTACGTAGTGATCAAGAAGGCCTATGGGGCCAGGCATAGTGGTGCATGCCTGTAATCCCAGCACTTGGGAGGCTGAGGCAGGAGGATCACTACGAGTTTGAGGCCAGCCTGGGCTATGAGTTCAAGGCCAGCCTGAACTGCATAGTGAAACCCTGTCTCAAAAAGACAAGAAAACAAGGCCTATGGAAGATAGCACAGGGGGTTTGTTGGAAGGGAAATCTATTGAAAATAGATCAGTTTTGGATACCTACACACCAAACAACATGGTGACATTTTAAGAGAAATATGATCATATATAAAAATGCTTCATTTAAGATGGTGTTATGTCCTCATAAGTCAATTGTAAATCAAAAATATCATAAGTAAAAAATACATTCTAATACTTCCAACCACCTGAACATCCTGGCTTAGTGACAGTAAACTGTAGTGTATTAGTTATGTACCATTATGATCACATGGTTAACCAGGGGCATCATAAGAGTATCCTACTGCATTTCACTAGCCCAGGAAAAGATCAAAATTCAAAATTTGAAGTATAGTGTCTATTGAATGCGTATCACTTTTGTCCATTGTAAAGTTCAAAAGTCAAATCATCATAAATCAGGAACCATCTGTAAAGTTACCCTCCTGAAGTGCTCAGGGAGTATCACAAAAGCCAATCACAAGGCCGGGGATATAGCTCAGTGGCACAAGCGCCTGCCTAGCAAGCGCAAGGTCCTGAGTTTGATTCCCAGTACCAAAAAACAAAACAAAACAAAAAGCCAATCACATATTAAAACAAAAATAAGCCTCAAAACTTCAATGATGTCCACAACCATAAATAGTTCAGCCAATATTCTTTGAACACACTGCAATAAAACTAGAAATAAATGATAAAAATCAGAAAATGAGGCTAGGGATATAGTGTTATAGTTGTTTGCTGGAGACCCTGGGTTCAATTCTCAGCCCACAAAACCAAACCAAATGAAAAAACTCTCTAGTACTTGGACAATTTTTTAACTCTTAAATAGCTTTTAGGTCCAAGAGGAAATCCGAGATCCAAGCTAAATTGCAGAATATCTAGAAAATAAATACTAGTGAAAACACTACAAAAAAGTAGTGCTAAGAGAAAAATTCATGCCATCAAGCTATTTTAGTTGAAGTAATTTAAATTATATTTAAAAACAAGAAAGATGATATAAATGAAGCAAAGAACTGAAGAAAAAATATTCAAAAAAATTTAAGGAAAGCTTCATGAATGAAACAGTAAAGATAAAAACAAAAATTAATGAATAAAAATAGAGATGACGGAATAAATCAATAAATTCAAGAGTTGGCTCTTGGGGGAGTCAGGAATAGATAAACCAATAGTTATACTAGTTTTAGGAAAAATGATGGAGGACAGGGCACATACACACAAATAAGATATGAGGAAAGTAACCTCAGTGGATGAAATACATGATTACTTCCCCATGAAAATATAATTGCTGAAAGGGACATCAGAAGAAATAGAATATCTAAACTGGCTGGGTGTGGTGGCACACACTTATAATCCCAGCACTCAGGAGGCTGAGGCAGGAGGATTGCCACGAGTTTAAGACCAGCCTGGGCTACAGAACAAGTTCAAGGCCAACCAAAACTATATAACAAGACCATGTTTCAAAAAAGAATCTAAACTGGCCATTTCCCATAAAAGGAATTAGGAAAGTTGCCAAGAGCTAGTTTCCCCAAAAATAAAGCACTGCGCCTAAATAGTTTTACAGAGAAATAATAGCAAATTTCGAAGAATAGATGACTACTATGGGGCTGGAGATGTAGCTCAATGACAGCACTTACCTAGCATTTACCTCAAACCATGAGTTTGATCCCCAGCACCATAAAGAAAAAGAAGCCTGGTGTGGTAGTACACACCTATAATCCCACTACCTGGAAACCTGAGACAGAAGGATTGCAAATCCAAGTCCCAGCTGGACAATTTAGCAAGACATTGTCTCACAATAAAAAATAAGAAAGACAAGGGATGTAGCTCAATATAAAAGCACTATGTTCAAACTCCAGTGGGGTGGGGGCCACAGTAAGGTGTGGTAGCACATGCTTGTAATCGCAGAACTACAGGAGGCTAAGGCAGGAGGATCACAAATTCAAGCCCATGCTGGGCAACTTAGTGAGTCCCTGTCTCAAAATAAAAAAATAAAAAAGGGCTAGTGATGTAGCTCAGTGTGAAGGTGTTGGGTTCAATCCCCAGTACCACTGGGGGGAGGGGATAATAAATCTTTTAAACTATTCCGTAGCACACAAAGAAAATACTCCCAAATTATTTTGTGAATATAACACAGTATTGATACTAAAACCCAATAAATATTGCACATACCCCTAAAAGAACTGCACACTAATTTCACTTATGAATCTCACTTATTAATTTAAAAATCCCAAATAAAATATTAGTAATATCATTCTGTATCATACTAAAAGCATAATATACCAAGAATTTAAATATGTTTAAATATTAGGGAATCTATTAATTTAATTTATTATGTTAACATATCTAAGGAGAAAAATCTATGGTCATGTTCATTTTTATAACTACTAAAAGCATTCGATAAAATTCAACATCCAATCTTGTTTCATAAAGACATTTAAAAATAGGAATAGATAGCTAGTTATTCCCTTAGCACAATATATTTCTATATCAATTCAAGTGTCAGTATTGTACTTAATATACATCCTTATTCAAGACAAAGAAGACTGACTATCATTTAACAGTATTCTGGAAATTTTTATTGATATCAGTTACACAAGAGAAAAAAATTATAAAATGAGACAAGAAGAGATGATATTATTATTATTTGAAGATTATCTGATTATACATCCAGAAACGCAAAAGACTCAATTTAAAATATTTCAGGCAAAATGCACAGATGTTCCTACCATTTAGTTCTGAGAGCAGCAAGTTAAAAGTTATAATGGAAGGATTCAGATGTGGTAGTGTATGCCTGTAATCCCAGCACTTGTGAGGCTGAGATAGGAGGTTCACTCTACGTTCGAGGTCAACCTGGGTTACATAATAAGTTCAAGGCCCACCTGAACTACAAAGAGAGAGATACTGTCTCAAAAGAACAAAAATACAGGGCCAGAGATGTAGCTCAGCAGCGCAGTGCCTGCCTGCCAAGCATGAGGCCCTGAGTTCGATTGCTGGTCCCCCCAAAATTTTAAAAATACAAACAAAAAGCTATAATGGAAAAACAGACCCCATCAAAATGATCAAATACGTAGGATTTAAATTAATAAATATACAAGATTTATGTGAATTAAAATACTATTTTGGTCATATACATGTAATTAGGGTATATATGAAAAATACATTTTTAATATGTCAATTTAAAAAATTTAAATACTATGGAGAAATTCAAAAGGAGACTTGAGGGCCGGTGAGATGGCTCAGCGGCCTAAGCGCCTGCCTAGCAAGTGTGAGAGCCCGAGTTCAGCTCCCGGAGCCCACATACGAAAAAAGGGCTGGTGATATCGCTCAGAGGCACGGGTGCCTGCTGGCATGCGAGGTCCTGAGGTCAACCCCCAGTACCCACAAAAAAAAAAAAAAAAGGAGACTTGAACAAATACTGTACAAAGCCTTGGGAAGACTTAGGCAGATGTCAGGTATCCCTAATCTATAAATGTGATGAAAATTCTCAGTAAAACGTCCAACAAGAGGGCCGGTGAGCTGGCTCAGCGGCATAAGCGCCTGCCTGGCAAGTGCGAGGGCCCGAGTTCAACTCCCGGAACCCACATATGAAAAAAGGGCCGGTGATATCGCTCAGCGGCACGGGCGCCTGCTGGCATGCAAGGTCTTAAGGTCGACCCCCGATACCCACAAAAAAAAAAAAAAAAAAGTCCAACAAGAGAACTATACATCCAATAATAAAGTTCACATTTTCAAACAAAAAAGACGATCTAGGGACTATTCCTATCATATATTAAACAGATATTAAAATAGGGTGATACTGGGGATTGAAAAGACAGACCAGAAGGAAAAAAAAAAGAAAAGACAGAACAATGGAATATAAAGTCCAGAAATAAATGCAAACACATGTGGACATTTAGTATATTATTAAGATGGTATTTTAAATTAGTTGGGAAAAAGATCATTCAATAAATGCTTGTGTCAAATGGATAGTCATATGGGAAGAATAAAGCTAGATCTATTCTCCCAACTTCACCAGGATAAATTCCAAATAGAGCAAAGATTTAAATGTAGAAAGTGTGGCTAGTGGTATAGCTCAGTGGTAAAATGCCTGCTTAGCATATGTGACCCTGGATTTAATCCTCAGCACCACCCAAAAAAAAAAAGTAAAAGCTGAAATGTAGAAGTAGTAGAACAGATTGTATCAGTCTAGATCCAGTCAGGAGACAAACCACCGAGTGATTGAAATAAGAGAAGTTTGTATAAAGAATTTAAACAACATATTAAACTATAATAGATTAAGTACAGGATATAAGGGAATTTTTTTTTCTTCCAGTATGGGGAATCAAACTCAGGACCTTATGCTTGCCAGGCAGGCGCTGTGCTGCTGAGCTATATCCCCAGCCCAATATAAGGGAATTTATGTGTTATCCTAGGACTAAGGGAGAAATCCCAAGGAAGGACAAACTTGGAGAGGGTACTCCCTCCCCAAGGGTGAGCTTCAGACCTCTTTGGAAAATACGTAGTTGTAGCCCACTATGTGGCAGAGAATTTCACTGGTCTGTCCAGGCTAAAGTTGGTCAGTAGTTACTGGGAAAGCAAGAAGCAATCCAGCAGTTATAGGTGAGCTATAGCCAGTGACTGGGTACACAGATATGCAGAGATCATGGAGATACCAGTGAGGCAGGATGCCTGGAATGTTTATTCTCCATATTGGAAAGACATAGAAAGCAAACTTCTGAGGAAAAGGGACAAATAGGCAGAAGGAGTTGGGAGTCAATATGTGCAGGAGGCCTGAATCATGCTGTGTCTGCATGAAGGTGACTACAAGGCTAGGCCAGGGCTGTTAAGTCACTGAAACACAGTGAGGTGTGGATGCATTGGTAGAGAACCATTAGGTATCCTTATACCCCACAACTGACCCCCAAATACCTGCTGGTAACAAAGGAGAGCCTCTTCCTTCTGCAGTGTCTCCGGTGTCCTTTTCTGAGAACATTTAACAGTATGCTTACTGTAAAAGAGAAATGTTTAGAATTGTGTCCATTATCACAGAGCATGTATTGAAGGATTAATTTGGAGTTGAGGGGAAAGCACATGGAGAGGGAGATCATATCAGAATAGGAAGGGCTTTTCTAAGTACAATATAAACACCAGAAGTTATATATAGTGTTTTTTGAAACAGAGTCTCTCGGTGTTCCAGGCTGGCCTTGAACTCACTATGTAGTCTGGGCTGGCCTTGAACTCTCAGTGATCCTTCTGCCTCAGCCTCCTGACTTCTGGGATTACAAGCACATGTCACCATACTTGGCAAAAAAATAAAAAATAAAATAATAATAATAATAAATTCTGCTGTATAAAAATAGAAAATGTAAATAAATAAATAAATAAATAAATAAATAAATAAATAAAAATAGAAAATGTATGGTTGGCAAAAAAAACCCACCAAAATCTAAAGATGAATAACAATATGAGGAAAAATATTTCTCATATTACATGGGGATAATTTTCTTATTACATAAAGAGCTCCCACAAATCAATTAGAAAAAGATCAATAATCCAAAGAAAAGGAAGATGCATAGATACAGGTAGTTTTCAGAAAAGGAAATATAAATGATCTTCAAACATGAAAATAAGCTGGGTGTGGTGGCACATGCCTGTAATCAGGAGGCTGATTACTCAGGAGGTTGAGGCAAGAGGATCATAGCGGGTTTGAGGCTAGCCTGGGCTACATAGTGAGTTCACAGCTAGCCTGAACTACATAGTAAGACCCTGTTTCAAAAGACAAACAAACAAACAAAAAAATGAAAATACATCCAACCTCACTCATAATAAGAGAAATTCAAATTCAAATTATGCAGAGATGCCACCCTTCACATATATGATTGGAAAAGATTTTTAAAATCTTGATAATATACTGTTCATCAGGATATGGAAAAATAAGCACATTTATATTCCATTTGTGAGTTTAAAAAATTGACACAATGTCCTTGGAAAATATGTTGGTGACAGTCACAATTTATATACGTTTGACCTAAAAAAGACACTTCCAGGAATTTGCCCAACCGACATGTTTGTACTTATGCAAAACTTATTTAATGGGAAGAGTATTTCAGCATTGTTTGTCGTAACAAAAGTTTGGAAACAAACTGAGTATCTGTTTACTGGAGGTTGGTTAGATAAAATTATGGTTCATCCATTGAAGGAATATTACACAACAATGAGGGATAACCTACTTAATGTAATATGAAGTGATTACCCAAGTACAGTAATCAGAAAAAGCAAGACCCAGAAAAGTGTCTAGACAAATATGATAGAGTTAAATAGTGTGTGTGTGTGTATATATATATATATATATATATATATATATATAAATATATATATATATATTTTTTTTTTTTTTTAATATGGTCTCACTGTGTAGTTCAGGCTGACCTTGAGTTCAGGCTGTCCGTGAGTGCTGGGATTACAGGCATGTGCCACCACACCTGGCTAATTTATATTTTTTTCCTCTGGAAAAATTCCTAAGAAGTTGATTACCTCCAGGAAGTTTTTGTGTAGTTGAGGAATGAAAGTGGTATTTCATAAGCCCTTTCATATGCCCTTTTGAATTTCAAACTCTGTGAATGTATGTATTCACAACAAGTAAAAAGGATGTCCAGGGCCGGTGAGATGGCTAAGCAGCTTAAGCGCCTGCCTGGCAAGCACGAGGGCCCGAGTTCGACTCCCGGAACCCACATACAGAAAAAGGGCCGGTGATATCGCTCAGCGGCATGGGCACCTGCTGGCGCGCGAGGTCCTGAGGTCGACCCCCGGTACCCACAAAAGAAAAAAAATAAATAAAAAAGAAAGAAAGGATGTCCAGGAAAATGGCAGAGTGATAAGCAACAAGAAATCAGCCTCTCCAAGATTAGGAGTCCAGACACTGGAAAATAACAACTTGGGGGAGAAAAGAAAGAGGAAGGTGGATCCCTAGGACCCCAGAAGGACCTGATGGGAAAATTGGAGCTACAGAGAAATTGGAGAGACAGAAACAACATGGAAAAAGGAAGGGGCAATCTGCACTTTCTTCCTGGCTCCCGGCTCCTGGCTCATGAGAAAGGAAGACCGAATGTACAGCAACACAGTGAAAGCAGAAGACTCTAGAGGCCTTCAGGGAGAAATGCAGCAGTGGAACAGAGTGGCAGATGTTGTCTGCTGCAACAATTGGTGAGTGACTCCAGTCTAAGCACCTGCCATATCCTCTGGAGAGAGTGGTCAGATGCCCTTCCAGGGAGCTGTCAACTGAACCTGGGGCTCAGAGCAGCCACGGGTTGGCTTCATTTCAGGGCTCCCAGTGTTACGCTCCCACAGTGAGTAGGTGGGGTACAGCCACGGGAGACAGCCATGGTCAGGGAGCCATGGTCAGGCTGGCAAGAGACCCCCAGAAGGGTTTAAGCTAAATGATCCAGGCCCTACCCCCACAGCCAGAGGCCAGGCACAGCCTCAATCACTGTGGATTTGAAAGTTCCAGAATTGGCACCCCACCCTAATCTTACTGCTTGTTTGCTGATAACTGCATCCAGCACAAATCTGGACCCTGACTGTCTTCTTTATCTAGTAGTGAGAGCAGGGATACATCTTGAATTGGACACTGCCCCAAAAATGTAGATTCTGGAAGAAAATCACACACTTGAAATCACAGAGTAATTTTGTTTTTGTTTTTGTTTGTGTGTTCAGGTTTTTTTTTTTTTTTTGGTTTTGTTTTGCTCTGTTGTTTTTTATTGTTTTTTGTGAGTGTGAGCATTGTTTTTAGTTCTTTTGTTTTTTCTTTTTCTCTTCTTTCCTTCCCTTCCTTCTTTTCACCAGTTTCCTGGGGCTTGGAAAATCTTCCTTTGTTCTTCTGCCTTGCTTCTTATCTCTTTTTCTTCATTTTTCCTCTGTTTTTTCTCTCCTCTCTTTCAATTTTTCTCTCTTTAACTATATCTCTTATTTTTACTCTCTGTATTCTTTTTTCTCCCTCCGTTTTTGTTCTATTTCTTGCCAGTTTTTTCTCTTACCTTTACCTAATTCTATATCTTTCTACTCCCTAATAAGATCCTTTGTACTACTTCTCTCTCCTCCACTTCATATCATAGAGTTTAAGATTTTGAAGTTTTCCTCTTGCGTTCCCCCATTCCCAAACCCTATATCTTTTTTTTTTAATTTTAATTTTTTTTTTTTTTTTTTTTTTTTGGAGACAGGGTCTCACTATGTAGTTCAGGCTGGCCTGAACTCACTATGTAGCCCAGGCTGGCCTCAAACTTGTGGCGATCCTCCTGCCTCAGCCTCCCAAGTGCTGGGATTACAGGCATGTGCCACCATGCCCGGCTAAACCCTATATTTTTAATAGTATAAACCATAAAGTTTTGTTAATCTTTTGACAGTTAACTCTGTAAAACTACTGTTGAATTCTTTTCTACCATTAGTGGAGATATAGCTGTTGTGTTTAGTACATATTACCTGTAAATCAATACCTGGCTTATTTTTATGTTTATGTCATAGAATTAAGGATTAAGGATTAGGGTGGTACATAATTGGTTCTTTTTTTGTGGGGGTGGTTTTTGAGACAGAGTCTTGCTATGTAGTTCAGAATATCTAAACTGGCTGGTTGAAGGTCAGCCTGAACTGCATAGAAAGACCCTGTCTCAAAAAAAAAAACAAGCAAACAAACAAACAAACAAACAAAAAACCCTCCAACTGGAAATGCGAGATGAGGAGAGAGGGAAAAGTTATGGGATTGGACTAGTGATATCATCTGCTTTACCAACACCTCACACCCAGATTGTAGATTGCAGGCAGCTGCAGAATTGCCTCTCAAGAGCACCAGCCTCATTTTTCTACTACTAAGTCTATCCCTCTGTCTTCCTCTCTTGTTGCCAAGACACAATACTTGACACAATAAAAGGAGGAGAGGTTTACTTGGACTCATGCTTACAGTCCATGGTCAGCTGCCTCCAAAGCAGAATGGCATAGCAGGGGTGCATAGCAGAGGAAAAGCTATTCATGTCACGGCAGCCAGGAAGCAGAGAGAGAAGGGAGAATCCAGGGAGGGAGACATACTTTTCCAGGTTGCATTCCCAGCATCCTGCCTCCCCTACCCAGGCTTCACCTCCTAGCAGAAAGTCAGCTATAGCACTTCCATAGTACAATCTTCTTCCAAAGCCCCCACCCATAACTTTCCCCTCTCTGAGAACATGAATCCTTTGGATGACATTCCTAATATAAACTATAACATTCTGCCCGAGGTCCCCGAAAGTCTCATGCACATCTCTTTATGCAAGACACATTTAGTCCATCTCTAAGAGTCACCGAAGTCTTAAGAGTTTCAGCAGTGCTGAAAAGTCCCAAGTCTCCTCAGAGACTCAAGGCAAACTTAGTTGTGTGCCCCCATAAACATCAAAAAGAAAGTTAAGGAGACCAAGATGGCAGAGTAGCAATCAGCAGCAAAATACAGCCTCTCCAGGACCTGGAATCTAGACACATGGAAAGTGACAGCTTGGTGAAGAGAAAAAAAGATCTCTGGGAATTGGGAGGTAACTGACAGGAAAATTAGAAACTACAGAGAAGGTGGAGAAACAGACCATCATGCAGCAAAGAGAGTAAAGTAGTCTAGAAGCTTAACCCAGCATCCAGGACGGGAAATCTGTCTCGGCAGACATAAAGTAAGCCCCCAGGGTCTGGAGCCCCAGGAAGAAACAATGGACTGGGCTGGCAGCACTAGCCCCAAGAAAGCTCACTGTTACTGTAAACTGGAAAAACTGTGTTTTACTCCAAAAGTGACTCCTTCCACATTGCAGGTTAGAGTTGGAGAAGGAATCCAGCGCAGCACCCACCATATTGCTAAAGAGTGTTTAATCAGGTGCCATTTCAGGGAGGGTGTTGTGGTTTGTGTCTAGATGTCTCCCCAAAGTCTCATGCGGTCATACAGCTTTTTCAGAGGTGGCCGAATCTAGAGTGTGTGATGCTGGGATTAAAGGTGTGTGATTAGTAAATCAGTCCACTGATTGGTTTGGCATACTTCTGGCTAGGACTAAGGGTGTGAGTGCTACCCCCACCCCAGGGAGGGTAGCCTGCATACATTATAAGGGCCAGGAAGAGTCTTGTCTTCCCCCCTTGTTGCTTTTGCTGTCTTCCACCACCATGAACTGTTGTCTCTCTGCGTGTGCAACCCTGCCTTGGAGCCCGCCACCTACAGGCCGAAACCTCTACAAACTGTGAGCTAAATAAATTTTTCCTACCTTAACTTTGGGCATCAGGTATTTTGTCTCAGCAACGAAAGAAAAGAGACTAAGACAGAAGGTTTGATCATTTAAAATTGAGCCTCAGAAAAATTACAAAACAACTTTACTTCGGGATTCCCAGTGTTAGCCTCCCATGATGACTAGGTGAGAGACAGCCAGAGGAAACAGTCATGGACAGGGAGTGGGCTAGACATAGACCCCCTGAGAAATTTAAGCTCAGGCTGGGAAGGATATGGGTCTTGCCTGCCATGGTAAGAAGCCAGGCCCCACATGTGTGGCTTTCAGAGGTGGCTGGATCTGAAAGTGCTGGCATTAAATACAGTGATCTGCTTGAATCCTTGTCCTACTGCCTACATCTAGCACAGATCAGAGGTCAGATTGCTTTCTCTACCTACCAGCATGAGCAAGGACATGCCTCAGCTTGGGCAGTTGCCACAGTCTGGGGTATACAGAGAGAGGGGCCCCTGGAGCATGGGTGGCACCTCACAAACCCGTCAGCCGTAAGGTTAGGTGGAAATAACTAACTTGGTAGATTCTAAAATAAACCACTCATTCAAAATATGGAGGAAATTTTTTCTTCTGGTTGCATTTTTTTCTTCTCCTTTAGTTTTTGGGGCTTTGGGGTGGTTTGTTTCCTCTTCTATCTTTTTTCCTTTTAATTTTTTCTGTTTTCTTTTTCCTACTGTTCTTTTTGGTTACCTTTATATAATCCTATTAATTTCCTTTTACTCTTTAATAGGATACCTCACTTTTTGCTCCTCCTTCTCATCATCCATTGCTTAATTTTTCAAATTTTTTCTTTCTTTCTCCCATTCCACACTCCCTCTCTCCTTAATAGTATAACCACTAAGTTTTATTAATCTTTAGATATTTAGTTACCTCTATGCTACTACTGTTGATTGTTATTGGAGGTATAGTTGTTACATTAAGTAGATATTTACTATATGTCAGTATTTGGTGTGTGTTACAGTTATATAATAATTACAGATCTCTTTTCTATGGTTAGGGAGTACATTATTGATTGTTATGATATGTCAATATCCAATTGTCTTTGAGGCCATTATCATTGTTGCTGATTTAGTCACTATTGCCAGGGTGGCATGGTTGTTGCTTCTAATAGATTTTCTCAATATACCAATATCCAGATTACCTGTGTGTAACTAACAATACTGTGGTTCATTCCTGGAGAACTGAGTGCTGAACAAATAACGCTACATCCTCCTCTCCCAAATTAATGGAGGTGGTCCAACCTAGGGACAGAGGCAAAGGCCTACAGTTAACTACAACCAGAATGCAGTCACTGAAAAGTAGACACAAACTAAAGAGATTGCCATGCTAGCAACAGTCTTTTCACTATAAATACTTGCAAACTCCAGCACCAAAAAGAAAACCTTCAGTAATGATAGAAACATGAAAAGACAAGGCAACAAAATACCTCCAGAAACTCCCAACTCTCCCAATGCTGATTCCTGGGACATCAAGGGTGAGGAAATCCAAAGCCACACAACTAAATTAATTGAAATGATAAAAGATGAGAGTTTAAAACAGATTAGTAAGGTGATGGGCAAACTCAAACAAGATATAACTTAAATAATGGACTTAATAAACAAGACAATCAGGAAGTTTACAGAAGACACTAATAAAAAAGTAGATGAGGGCTGGTGATATAGCTCAGCAGCCTAAGCGCCTGCCTGGCAAGCGTGAGATCCTGAGTTCGACTCCCAGTACCCACATATAAAAAAAAAAAAAAGTAGATGAACTAAACAAAACAATACAAAACATGATTAGCAAAGAATTTGAGGCCATCAAAAGGTATCAAACAGAAATCAAGGGTATTAAAAATTCTATTGAGAGTATGGGCAGCAGAAGCAACCAATGCAAAGAAAGAGTGTCAGAATTAGAAGACTGATGTCAATGACAAATTACTCAGAGATACCTTGAAAACAACAAGAGAACATGAAAAATGGATCCAACACCTATGAAAGCCTGGTCTTTACCATCTGCATTTTTAACAGTATTCTGGTGTGCTAAGCTCCAACCAGGATCACCCATCAAACTCAGCTTAACATTCTAGGACTTCTCTCGCTGGCATCTCCAAACCTTCCCAAATTCCCCCCAACAAACACGTTCCAAAGGCTTTTAAACCACATGGTCACAAATATTCACAGCACCAACCACCCTTCTGGTACCAAAATCTGTTTTAGTCACTTTCTCATCTCTGAGACACAATCCCCGACACCCACAGATTAAAGGAGGACAGGTTTATTTTTTTGTTATTGTTTTTCTTTCTAATTAATTAAGATTATTGATACATTTTAGGTATACATAATGATCACATTCATCATAGGGAAGTTGTACCTGTATATGATATATCTTGATTCTTTTTTTCCCCGTTCCCCTACCCTCCCTTCGACACTCTTCCCCTCCCTATTTATAAAAGCTTGGTTTCCATTTTTTCCTTCTTTTCTCATTTTTTTCTTTTCCTGCCTTCCTTTCCCCCTCTCCCCTCCCTAGTTCCCTTCCCATTTGAACATTTTCTTTCTTTCTTTCTTTCTTTTTTGTGGGTACCAGGGGTCGAACTCAGGACTTCGAGTGCCAGCAGGTGCCCGTGCCACTGAGCAATATCACTCGCCCTTTTTTTTCGTATGTGGGTATTGGGAGTCAAAATCAGGACCTCGCGCTTGCCAGGCAGTCGCTTATGCCGCTGAGTTATCTCACCGGCCCTTGAACATTTTCTTTCTATTTCACAATATCTATTATACATTTTGGTCCTTATTTATACTTTCAATTTCTCATACCAGAGAAACTATGTAGTATTTACCCATGTGTGTCTGATTTATTTCACTTAAGAGTATGTATGAGAGGTTTATCTTGGCACACAGTTTATTTCAGTCCACAGTAAACCAGCTCCAAGGCAAAATAGCATGGCAGAGGGCATAGAAGAGGAGAAGCTGCTCACATCATGGTAGCTAGGAAGCAGAATATGAAGGAAGAAACCAGGGAGAGATATACTCTTCCAGGTCACTCCCCCAGTGGCCCACCTCTTCCAACCAGACTCCACTTCCTAACAACAAGTCAGCTATACTGCCCCATGATTCAATAACCTTCCAAAAGCCCCACCTATAAGCACATGAAGACTTTGCGGGACAGTCTTCACCTAAGCTCCCACTGATCCCTGGCACCAATGGTTTCACGTTTGGGTGGAACTCAGCTCTGAACAATTTACATTGTTCCTGTAAGAATGTTGCCAAGGTAATTCATGAGGAAAAAGCTAAAAATAATATAGGACTTTTGGAAGCAGTTACCAATCTGTCATCCTGTAATATATAGAAATTGTGTCTGGGCCAAACTATAGGAGCTTTTCAAATCCTAGATAATTAATGTTTCTGCAAAGCATGCATTTTAAAATTACTTCCAGAATCAAGGTGAGTAGAAGTGAGTTCTTGAAAGATCAGATTCCATTTTCAAGGGGTACAAAGCATACCTATATTTTATCCTACTTTCTGTGTAGTTTGTATTTTAATGATGCAAACTTTTAGATGAATTAGGCACATAATCTCCTGTGACAGCAGGTAGGAAATACTCTTCTCTTCTAACTTGAGTATTTGGTCATACTTCCTTGAACCAGGAATGTCCTGAAATAGTGACTGATCATATTATCTGATTATTGTCAGAAAGAACAGATCAATCTGTTGCATATACTTTCAGTGGAGTTTTTAATCTCCTGGTCTTTACCTCAATCTAATAAAAGCCATCTATGACAAACCAACAGCCAACAACTAAATGGTCAAAAACTGAAAGCTTTCACTCTAAAATCAGGAACAAGACAAGGATGTCCACTGTTACCACTTCTATTCAATATAGTTCTGGAAACATTAGCCAGAGCAATTAGACAAGAAAAAGAAATAAAAGGAATAAGGATAGAAAAGGAAGAAGTTAAATTATCATTATTTGCAGATGACATTGTACTCTACATAGAAGACACCAAAAACTCCACCAAAAGACTTCTGGATTTGGGCCGGTGAGATGGCTCAATGGCATAAGTGCCTGCCTGGCAAGCGCAAGGGCCCGAGTTTGACTCCTGCAACCCACATATGAAAAAAGGGCCAGTGATATCACTCAGCAGCACGGGCACCTGCTGGCGTGTGAGGTCCTGAGGTTGACCCCCGGTACCCACAAAAAAAAAAAAGACTTCTAGATTTAATAACCAAATTCAGTTGTGTAGCTGGATACAAAGTGAACACTCTAAAATCAATAGCATTCCTGTACACAAACAACTAACTCACTGAAAGAGAAATTAGGGAACCAACACCTTTCACAATAGCATCCAAAAAAGTGAAATACCTAGAAATCAGTCTAACAAAGGAAGAAAAAGATCTATACATTGAAAATCACAGTACTCTGAAAAAGGAGATAGAAGAGGCTATCAGAAAATGGAAAGATATCTGTTGCTCATGGGAGGGAAGAAGCAACATAGTGAAAATGGCCATACTCCTAAAATTGTTATACAGGTTTAATGTGATCCTGATCAAAATACCATTAGCATACCTCACAGAACCAGAGAAAACATTCCTAAAATTCATTTGGAACCAGAAGAGACCTAGAATAGCAGAAACAATTCTCAGCAACAAAGGTAAGGCAGGGAGCATCACAATCCCTGACTTGAAATTATACTACAAAGCTACTGTGATAAAAACAGCATGGTACTGGAAAAACAACAGAGCTGAGGATCAGTGGAACAGATTAGAAGATGCGAACACAACTCCAAATACACTCAGCCACCTTATCTTTGACAAAGGGGCCAAACACATTCACTGGAAGAAAGATAACCTTTTTAATAAATGGATACATGGTGCTGGAAAAACTGGCTTTCCATACGCCAAAGACTAAAACTAGACCCATGTCTATCACCATGCACTAAAATAAAATTGAAATGGGTCAAAGATCTAAATATTAAAACAGAAACACTAAATCTGCTGGAAGAGAGAATAGGCAGAACTCTTGAAGACATAGGTGTAGGCAAAGATTTCACATGGGAAATAATACAAAAATTCAACAACTGGGATCTCATTCTATTAAAAAGCTTTTGCACAGCAAAAGAAATCACCAACAGAGTGCAACGACAACCCACAGAGTGGGAAAAATTTTATCCAGTTGTCCCTCAGACAAGGACTAATATCTAGAACATATAAAGAATTGAAAAAAATCAGCCCAAATTTTAAAGACCCAATCCAAAAGTGGGCATCTGAGATGAATACACACGTCTCAGATGAAGAAATACAAACAGCAAATAAATATATGAAAAAATGTTCAACATCACTGGTCATTTGAGAGATGCAAATTAAAACAGTGCTGAGATTCCATCTCACCCCAGAATGAATGGCTATTATCAAGAAATTTACCAATAACATATGGAGGAGGGGCTGTGAGGAAAAAGGAACCCTTCTCCACTGTTGGTGGGAATGTAGACTGGTGCAACCACTGTGGAAATCAGTGTGAAGATTCCTCAAAAAACTACAATTAGAAGTCCCATTTGACCCAGTTATTCCCCTTCTGGGTATTTTCCTGGAAGAATTAAAAGCATCATACCACAGCGATATGTGCATACCCATGTTTATAGCAACGCAGTTTGTAATAGCTAGATCCTGGAAACAACCCAACCAAGGAATGGATAAAAAAGATGTGGTTTTTTTTTTATACAATGGAGTACTACTCAGCCATAAAGAAGGATAAACTTGAGACATTTCTAGGTAAATGGATGCACCTTGAGACCATACTCTTACGTGAAATAAATCAGACACACGTGTAAATATCACTTTGTTTTCCTGGTGTGAGAAACTGAAAGAGTGAATAAAGACCAAAATGTACAATAGATATTGTGAAATTTAAAAAAATTATTCAAAAGGAAAGAGGAACTAGAGAGGGAAAAGGGGGGAAAGAAGGAAGGGAAAAGGAAAAAAACGATAAAAGAAGGATAAGATGGGCCGGTGAGATGGCTCAGCGGCATAAGCGCCTGCCTTGCAAGCGCGAGGGCCCGAGTTCAACTCCCGGAACCCACATACGAAAAAGGGGCCGGTGATATCGCTCAGCGGCACGGGTGCCTGTTGGCGCGCGAGGTCCTGAGGTCGACCCCCTGGTACCCACAAAAAAAAAAAAAAAAAAAAAGGATAAGATGGAAACAAAGCTTTGTAAATAAGGAGTGGGAGAGGGGTTGAAGGGAGGGGAGGGGATTGGGAAAAAAGGAGGAATCAAGATATATCATATACAGGTACAAACTCCCTATGATGAATATGATCATTATGTATATCTAAATTGTACCAATAAACTTTATTAAAAAAAACAGATCAATATGGATATTGCCAAACCATTGCATTTGGCAGAATTTTCCAGTATTCAAACGACAATGTTTACAAACCTTGCTGCAAGATAATATTCCTTTTCCAATGGTTATTGTCTCCTTCTGACAGATACAGTCAGGAGGGCATCCTATTTTTTAATTTTTAAAAATTATAGGAGAGGCCAGGCAAGATGGTTCACACCTGTAATCCCCGCACTGAGGGGGCTGAGACAGGAGGATTGCTGTGAGTTCAAAGCCAGCCTGAACTACATAGCAAGACTCTGTCTCAAAACAACAACAAAATTACAGGAAACAACTTTTTTGTTTGTTTGTTTTAATGTTCAAAATATATTTAGTGGTTTTTTCTTTTTTTTAATTAATTTTATTGATATGCTTTTGATATACAAAATGATCACATTCATCATAAGGAATTTGTACCTCTACATAATATATCTTGATTCTTCTTTTTTTCCCCATTGTCCTCTTCAGTGTTTTTAATGATAAAAAAAAATCACTATATGTGCACCCATGTTTATAGCAACACAATTTGTAATAGCTAGATCATGGAAATAACCCAAATGCCCATTAACCGAGGAATGGATAAAAAAAGATGTGGTATTTCTATACAATGGAGTACTACTCAGCCATAAAGAAAGATAAACTGGAAACTTTTATAGGTAAATGGATGCAACTCGAGAAAATACTCACAAGTGAAATAAACCGGATGCACATTTGTAAACATCGTATTGTCTCCCTAGTATGAAAATGCAATTTCACTGTGACTATTCCATTCCTTAGTCTTCTATTTTTACCTAGCTTTTACATGGCTTAATCTTTTTTTTTTTTTTTTTTTTTTTTTTTTTTGTGGGTACCGGGGGGTCGACCTCAGGACCGCGCGCGCCAGCAGGCACCCGTGCCGCTGAGCGATATCACCGGCCCCTTTTTCATATGTGGGTTCCGGGAGTCGAACTCGGGCCCTCGCGCTTGCCAGGCAGGCGCTTAAGCCGCTGAGCCATCTCACCAGCCCATACATGGCTTAATCTTATACTGAGTAATATTTTTCTCCAAAAGGTATTTGTACATTCTCTAATGCTTGAGTTTGTTAATACATGAGAATGTTTACTTGTTGTCTTTAAAAAATAATAATAAATTTAAAAAAAACACGCCTTTGTTTTAGAAAATTTTAATGAAAAAGAATATAGCCTTTTAACTATTGTCAACATCATCAGAAACACACTTATATGGTTAGTTTCTCACGAGACACTAACAAAAAGAAAATAGAGATTCTCTGGTTGTTTAGTTAATTTTTTAAGACAAGATTACACTATGCAGCTTGGGCTGGCCTTCAACTCATAGTCCTCCTGCCTCAGTTATCCAAGCGTTGGGATTACAGGCAAGTGCTACCATGCCCCACTAGTAGAGGAATAGTTTTAATGCATTTAATCAGTTAACAGAACTAGCTTCAACTGCCAGGATAGGTGGTAAATGCCTATAATCTCAGCACTCGAGAGGCTGAAGCAGGAGTACTGTAGTGAGTTCGAGGCTAGCCTGGGCAACATAGTGAGTTCAAGGGCAGCCTGAACTACATAGTGAGACCCTGTCTCAAAAAAGAAAGATTAGATTCAACTGTGAATAACAGATACCCTAGAACAAAAGTGGCTTAAATAAGATAGAAATTCACTTCCCAAATAATTTTAGGCAATCTAGGACTGGTATGGCAGCTTTGCAATCAATAGGAATCTTTATTCCTTCTAACTTGTTGCTCCACCATCTTAGTACCATCTATAACACAGCCACTGTCCTGTGAAATAGACTGACTGCTCTAGCTCAATCCCTTATTCCTGTCTTCTATCCCAGAGGAAGAAGAAAAGGGAAAGCAAGGACCAATATACAACTTAGGATCAACTTAGGAAATCTCTAACATGAAATTTAGACACTTAGTCCCTTTCTTTTGCTATAAATGAATACCTAGGATGAGGTAATTTATAAAGAACAATTTTTATTTATTTATTTTTTTTTTGTGGGTACCAGGGGGTCGACCTCAGGACCTCACGTGCCAGCAGGCGCCCATGCCGCTGAGCGATATCACCGGCCCCTTTTTTGTATGTGGGTTCCGGGAGTCGAACTCGGGCCCTCGCGCTTGCCAGGCAGGCGCTTAAGCCGCTGAGCCATCTCACCAGCCCCAATTTTTATTTCTTACAGCTCTGGAGACCAGAAAGTCCAAGGTCAAGGGACCACATATGGTGAGAGTCTTCTAGGTAGTGGGAACTCTGCAGAGCCATGAAGTGATACAGAACGTCATATGGGAAGAGGGGCCTCACAAGAGATGGCCAAACTGGCTTTTATAACAGACCTACTCTTGTGATAATCAACCCACTCCCTTAATAGCCCATTAATGCATGAATCCAAGAATGTCTCTGCTTTCATGACCCTGTCACCTCTTAATGGTCCCATCTGGCCCTGCCTCCCTAATACCTCACAATGAGGAATGAATTTCAATATGAGTTTTGGTGGGGACATTTACATCATGGCAGATACCAAAAGAAACAGAAAACAAAATATTTTTGAAAAAGACAACTTGGAAGAAACAGTCTGTGCAAGAAGAAACTCAGTAAAAATAAAAGCTACCATTGATGTGCTTAGAGGTACAGACGGTATTCTATCTATAAAATAAACACAGGATGCTTTTCATAATCAGTGAAAAAAAGAGCTCTTGAAAATTGAAATTCTGATTATAGAAAAATTCAATATATAGAAAGGTTAGTATTCATAAAGTTTAACTCCAGAAGAGCAGAAAATGTGGAGAATAGGAGAAACATAAACTAGTCTAGGAATTCCAACATGCAAATAACAAGAGGTACAGCAGAGAGAATAGAGAAAATGCAAGAGAGGAATTCATCCAAGAGATAATTAAAGAAATTTTCCTAAACTGAATAATATGTTTCTAGATTAAATGGGCCCACAGGGTGCCCAGAACAATGAATGAAAATATAGTAACTCTAAGACACATTCATGAAACTTCAGAAAACTAGACAAAATTAAAAATCAGACGACAGAGAGAAGCAGTTCCTTTATAAAGGAATAAAAATCGGACCAGGGATATAGCTCAGCAGGCACAGGCACCTGCCTGGCAAGCTCAAGGTCCTGAGTTCAATTACCAGTACCAAAAAAAAAGGAATAAGAATCATTATGGCTTTGCTGTTCTCAAAAGCAACCCAGGAGGTTAAATGACAATAAAACAAGATCTTGAAAATTCTGAGGAAAATCCTAATACAGAATTCTCAATGTAGCTAAATTATCAATCAAGTATTCAGGTAGAATAAGATATTTCCTGATATACAAAGCCTCAAAATTTTTCCCCATGGGGCTGGGGATTTAGCTCAGTGGTGCAGCACCTGCCAGGCAAGCATGAGGTCTTGAGTTCAATTCCCAGTACCATAAAAAAAAAAAATTCCCCAGTAGGGTAACTATGGTTAACAACAATCAATTATATATTTCAAAGTAATGAGGGTTTTGAATGTTCCCCACAAATAAATGTCTGAGATGATAAATATTCCTATAACCCTGATCTGATCATTATATATTACATACATCTATTGACAGGTCACAGTACTCCATAAATATGTATAACTATGTGTTAATTAAATATATATAGTTTTAAAAGAAATATTTCTCCTATGAACACTTTCTTGTGAGTCTCTAAAGAATATATTCACCAAAATGAAGGAATAAACCAAGAAAGAAAATAATGTGAGATCCAGAAAACATGAGACTCAACACAAAGGCACTGAAAGGAAACTCTAGATAATAGTTAACAAAGATTCATCTTTGTAGCTGTGCATCTGGAAGAGAAGGGAAACAGTCCAAATGGAAGCAGGCCAGAAGGCTCTCACCCCAGGAAAGATTTCTTTAGATAAAAGAAATTGATAAAATATCCACAGTGTCTTAATATGTTGAGAAAAGATTTAAACAACTGATTTTAATTAGATTAATATACCTAGAATTTAATTGGTGGTAGAAAAGCATATTTCTAAAAAAGGTTGACTCCAAGAAAAAAAATGCATAGAAAAGGAAAGGTAATTTAGCATATGACATGACTCAAATGTCAACAGATTTTATACAATCATAATAAAGTAAACTGAATTCTGATCAGAACAAATCAAACTAAGTGTTGAGAGAACGGGAGTGGGGTGTACAAGGAGAGCTGCATTGGGTTGTATGGCAGCAGAAGAGCAAAAGAGAAACCAATTCTCATATACTATGATGGGTATTCGTCAGGTAACACCTAAAACTGAAACAACAAGAATAGCAATATGACTGGGTAAAAAAAAAAAAAAAGTCTGTGCAACTTGGTGGTTTCCAATTCTTTTTTTTAAATCAAAATTAAAGGAAGAGCAAGTTGAGTAGCATCTGCTAGAACATTAGAAACCATTTTATTGGTAGCTCTCTGTATGGTTTTGGCATATAACTCAGAAGTAATTTGACAATCTGGTATCCTATCTTAAATTTATGAGAATGTTTTCATATCACTGTAACAACAGAAAACAGAAATAAAATTGATACAGAATATTATGTCATTCGGCCAGTCATGGTGGCGCAAGCCTGTAATCCCAGCACTCGGGAGACTGAGGCAGGAGGATCACTGCAAGTTTGAGGCCAGCCTGGGCTACATAGTGAGTTCAAGGCCAGCCTGAACTACATAGCAAGACCCTGTCTCAAAAAAAAAAAAGAATAGTATGTCATTCATGCAATAATTTATTCACACAGACCTGAACTAGTTGATAAAAGAGCTCAGCCTGGTGATACTATTCAGAGGTACATTTCTAATTAAAGTTTATACTTTGTGCCAGTAATATTTCTCAAAATTGAAAATATATATGTGGTTTTGGTTAATTATATGTGAGCACTAATCCTACAATGACTCGGTCAAGATTGCCCCTAATAGCCCATGGCCATAGAATATTTAGAAATCTTGCAATACAGAGATATTTTTGAGGCAAAGAAGTGCAAAAGAATGATCAATAAAAGATTGCCAAACATAAAATTCCTTTAAATTATGACAAAATTCTGTAGGGAAAGTATAATGGAAGTATGAGTTCAAGGAGAAAAGGAAACTTTATAAATTTCCATCAGTTAAAAAAGAAGAGCTTGATCACTTACCTTGCATGTGAAAGATCCTGGGTTCAATCTCTGGTACTACAAAAAGAAAAAAAAAAAGAGAGAAAAGGACAAGGACAGCTTGAGCAGGGCACAGTAGCACACAAATGTAATCCCAACTACTTGGGAAGCAGAAGCAGGAGGATCACAAATTTGAGTCCAGCCCAGGCAATTTAGTAAGGCTTTGTCTCAAAATAAAGCTAAGAAGGGCTGGGGATGTAGTTCAGGGGTAGAGTACTTGCCTGGCCTGTGCAAGACCCTGGATTCAATCCCGATTACCAAAAAGGAGGGAGCGGACAAGGAGAAAGAGGAGGGGGAGCAGTTTGTTCAGTAATATTTAAATTGAATAATGTGAGTATCAAATCACCGTGATATTTAGATTCCATCACATTACATTTCTAAGAGTGCTATTATAAATCCATAATATTATAAAGCCATATAGTTTATAGATACAAAACTATAACAACTAGTTTTATTTTAAATGTTGATATTTAAAATATACTGGAAGGCACATCTTCAGCAACTACTTACACTTAGAATTTTCAAATCTAGATCTTGAGTTAAAACATATCAAGAGGTATATTGCTTTTCAGATTCCTGTAAGGGATATGTGAGGAAAACAGCTCAAAGCCTATAAGGCTATACTTACGGTCTGATTTGTTCTCATTTCTTTCTTGAATAATTTTCTTATCTTCCTATCTCAATCACAGGTTCTCTTTGTGTCAGAATAATGTTGAGTTTCTTGTGTCCCCCTCTCCCCCAAAAAAAATCCTCAGGGAGAAGACCATGTAAGTAAGCAGCCCTGGAGCTAAACAAACCAGTGATTAACTTAAACTGTCTTTGTACCCTGGCACTATTACAGCTCATGCTCATGGATTTTATGTGCACTGCAGGTATAAATCAGGTGTTGTCTTTGGTCAGGAAGGTTTCCCTATCCTAAAATATAATTCCTCATTTTCTCCACCTGCTATTGATGCATGGAATTCCTTCCAATATTGTCACAAATCTCTAGTCCACATTTATTCAAAATGCATATGTCCTTAGGAGAAGTAACACTGACCTAGAATCATTAGATTACTTCCTAAGACCAAATTTTTATAAAGAAGGATGAGGAGAACTGAAGGGTCGCTTGTCTGGATTTTACATATTAACTCCTCGAACTGACTACAAATGAAGCCAGGTATCTCTGCTATACTGAAATGAGCCTGAGGCATGGATTAGGTACAACCTTAATTCTGAAGTGATTGACCACATCAAAATCCTCATTCTGGGAACACATCTTTTTATTAAATAGAAAACTTCTCAGTGACTAAGTGAAACATAAAGGTAATGTTTACCAAGTGTAATGCTGCTAGGTCTCCAGTTTGCAGATCATCTAAGTAAAACTAAGCAGTCACAACTACACCTCCCAATTGGTGAGTGAATGATTTAAAACACTTCCTTTCCTATTTCTGGTAAATTCACACAATAAAAACCTTTTGGGCTGCAAATTTTCCTTCCTCTGGTATAGAGAAGAAATTATTAGTGCAATGCCTAGGACATGATAGACATCTACTATTGTATGTTGGTCAAATAAACTGATTTTTAGGAAGGGAAGAAACTCTGAGGCATAATGGATGATGAAACTGGACTGCCAATTAATCTGAAATATGGGTCACTAAAGATTTATAACTTTGATTCATTTTTTTCTGCAGCAAGTAAGAGGGAACTTTGTTAGGTTGCAAGCCTGCATCTCAGAGCTCCGCATGTTACAGAGAGAAGGTTGTTTCAGACCACGGAGCATTTCTCTGCAGCTGGCAGTAGAGGATGGGCTCCAGCAGTTCAAGCAATATAGCAGACATGTGAACACAGGTGCTGCTCTGCCCTACACTTCCCTGGAGGTAAGAGACGCTGACTTTTAGGACTCAAAACCATCTTCCCATTTTGGTCTATATGGGTGTTTCATTATTTATGCTTCTTACATTGTTCTCTGTTTCATATAAATTGAATGTAATTTTCAAGGCCAGATTCTCAGCTCCTTGCAGGCAGAAGACATGTTATCCTCTTTATCCTATAACCTATACAAGTCTTAAACTACAGATAGGCATAGAAAGGGGCTCAGTAAAATAGAGACTAAAGTGAATTATAAGGAAAGGCTGCAGTAAAATCTGAATATGCCATCTATCTTTAAATTTTTGGAATTTGCAAAACAAACATTAAACTGTCTAGATTGGTATTGATATTTATGTTTACCTGAATATTCTTAAGAATTTGTAACTATCCTTAATCAAATTTTGGCATCAAATAGAGTAAATTTTCTTGGGATTATCAAATGTGCAAATGTAAAAATTGCTACTATTTTAGTGCCAGACTGAGATAATCTTAAGAATATAAATAAGTTAAGTCATGACTGCATACTCCATAGGTGCATGAGTGAGCATGAATTAAAATACTTTTCAGGCTCTGGTAACTTCAGGCAGCAAACAGATGGGTTAAAAATACTTGTATGGGACTTCTGGCTTCCAGTTTCATATGTAAGGAGCTTGGAAGTTGCCACTTCATCTTAACTATTAGTAAAATACTAAGCAATCAAAAAGTCAACAACTCTGTTTAGATCCCTAAGAGAAGTAAGTTCACAGGGCAAACCATTGCTTTCAAAATTAGAGAGACAGATGGACAGAATCACAACATACTTGAGCATAAACCTCCACGGAAACCAGTGCACAGACAGAAAAATATGAACTTTAATGAATAACTGAAGGCTAAGTATAACCAAGTTTGAAAGTTAAAAACTCCCAGAGGACTCAGTCATGGAGAGGCCTTGCGGAGTATAACCAGGCTCTCACAATATCAGGGGGAAATTACCTCAGGCCTGAGAAAAGGGGAGGGTAAAAGCAACCATTTTGAAATGCACTTGAGTATTTCATTCTTTTTAACAAGTTCTGTCCTCAAAAGAAACTAGTTAAGCTGTTAACTAGAACCTAACCTGCTCTATTTTATCAATGGGAGACAAAAAATACAAAAGTTGGGCCAGCGATGGCCTTCCGTGTAGGAGCACACTCTCGCCCTCCTGTTCCACCTAATGGGGAGGGAGAAACTGAGAAATTTACAGCCCAGAGGCATGGTTCTCAAAAGACTGAGATCTAATAGAATATAAAATATAAATTACTTCATATTAAATTAAACTTTATTTTATTACATTTATACAACTTATTGTATGTAATTTATAAAATTATTTTATATTATTTTGTTTTAATATAAAGTAATTTAATGTAATGTAATGCTAATAAATACTTCTCTTCTTCCCATACCTTACCACCACATTACTAAGGGCCTATTACAGCAGTTCCTTTGACATCATGTCTGACTATTAAGAAAATATTATAAGGCACAATAAAAAGCAATGCCACTGTTTGAAAAGACAAAGCAAGCATCAGAGCTAGACATGACAGGGATGTTGGCATTACTGGACTGTACAATTTAAAACAACAATGATTAGTATGCTAAGAGCTATAATAGATAAAGTAGATACATGAAAGAGCAATTTGGCAAGAAGTCTAATGGATAAAGTAGACATCATAATAGTCAATTGAAATCAAACCTGTAACAGGAATGAAGTTTTTTCCAGGCACAGTGGCACAAGCCTGTAATCCCAACACATGGGAGGGTGAGGCAGGAGGATCACTGTGAGTTAAAGGCCAGCCTGCGTTACATAAGTGAGTTCAAGGCCAGCCTGCACAACATAGCGAGACCCTGTCTCAAAAAAACCAAACCAAACCAAACCAAACAAAACAAAAAAGTAAACGGATGGAGAAAAATATACCATGCTAACACTAATCAAAAGAAAGCAGGAGTCACTATATTAATTTTAGACAAAGTAGACTGCAAGGCAAAGACAGTTATCAGGGACAAAGAAGGGTATTACATAATGGTAAAGAGGTCAGTTCTTCAAGATGATATAACAATTCTTAATGTGTATGCTCCTAACAACAGAGTGTCATATTAATGAGTGTATTAAAGTAGTCAGCTTTCTGTCACTGTGACAAAATGCCTGAGAAAAGCAACTTAAAGGAGGATGAGATTTATTTTGACTCACAGTTTCAGAGGTTTCATTCCATGGTCCCTTGATTTTGTCATTTCTGGACTTGTCGTGAGGCAGTACATCATGATGGAAGGGCATGGCAGGAGAAAGCTACTTTCCTCATGGTGGCCAGGAAGCAAAGACAGGAAAGCACAGAGGACAAACATCCCCTTCAAGGGTGTACCCCCAGTGACCTACTTCCTCCAACTAGTCTCCTAAAGTTTCTACAACCTCCCAGTAACATCACAGGCCACAACCAAGCTTTCAGTACAAGGCCTTTTTGGGACATTTCAGATCCAAACCATACAATGAGGCAAAATTATATAGAATTGCAGATTAATAAATGAATCCACTATATGTATTTGGAAACTTCAACTTCCCCCTATCAGAAATAGATACAGCAGGATCAGTAAGGACATAGTTGAACTAAATAAATAACACCAATAATCAACTAGATATAATCAGTGTCTATAGACTACATCATCCAACAATAGAAGAATACATATTCTTTTCAAGCTTACCTGGATTCATGAAGGTAGACCACATTCTGGGCCATAAAACACTTCTTAGAATAGAAATCATACAGTGTTTGCTGTCAGACAGCAATTGAATTAAACTAGAAATTAATTAACTGGAGATATCTAGAAAAATACCACATTTTCAAAGAACACATGGGTCAAAGAAGAAATCTCAAGAGCAATTTAAAAATATTTAAATTAAATTAAATTATTTAAAGTGAAAACATGGCTATCATGTGTAGGATACAGTAAAAGCAGTGTTTTGAGGGAACATATCTCAGTGGTCCTTTTCTGGGGTCAGCTTATCTTGACTGTGATGACCTGTCCCACCACAGTCTGCCAAATAAAATTTGATGTGTAGCACTTCTTGGCCTTTTGGCTAAGAGCAACTGAAATTTTATCTGTAAGTTACAGTTAAATCTTTTTTCCACTAAATGCAGTAGCCACTACAACTGACTTCTTTTTTTTTTTTTTTTTTTTGTGGGTACCGGGGGGTCGACCTCAGGACCTCACGCGCCAACAGGCACCCGTGCCGCTGAGCGATATCACCGGCCCCTTTTTTGTATGTGGGATCCGGGAGTCGAACTCGGGCCCTCGCGCTTGCAAGGCAGGCGCTTACACCGCTGAGCCATCTCACCGGCCCTACAACTGACTTCTGTGATGTTCCTCATTGGACATCAGGGAGAACAGGCACATTGATTCCTGGATTTATTTTCAGATTACTGTCCTGACTTCCCAGCCTGGAAAGGAAGTGGTCAAAAAATTGGAGGAAGGGTTGAAAGATAAAGACCTACTTAGAGTCAGGAGGCTCCAAGTTGTTGAGGTCATAAAGGGAATCCTAGAAGATATGGACTCAGCGTCTCCTGTTGATGAGTCTGGCAATGATGGTAAGTTGTTTTTTTTTTTTTTTTGTGGGTACCGGGGGGGTCGACCTCAGGACCTCGCGTGTCAACAGGCGCCCATGCCGCTGAGCGATATCACCGGCCCCTTTTTCGTATGTGGGATCCGGGAGTCGAACTCGGGCCCTTGCGCTTGCAAGGCAGGCGCTTACGCCGCTGAGCCATCTCACTGGCCCGATGGTAAGTTTTTGTTTTGGGTTTTTGTTTTGTTTTGTTTTTTGGTACTGGGGATCAAACTCACGACCTCACACTTGCCAGGCAGGTGCTATGCCACTGAGCTGTATCCCCAGCTGGTTTTTGTTGTTGTTGTTGTTGTTTTTTGAGATGAAATCTTGCTATGTTGCCCAAGCTAGCCTTGAACTCATAATCCTCCTGCCTCAAGAATTTAAGTGAAAAGAATAGTAATAATTTTAATAAATAGTCTTTTATAAGTTGAGATGATTATTTTCCATGTTTTGTGTTCTTAAGTGATAAATTAAGCCAGTAGATTTCACTGCATTTCAGACAAATGTTTTTAGGTATTAGATTGAATTTTGTCATAGTTACTTTATTTCACAAACAATGTACTGTAGCAGTAAACACTGAAATTTTATAGGGATTAAAGTAAAAATCCCTTCTCCTCCTGCTCTACCCTACCCATGGTTAAGTAGGGTGACTGGTAACTAAGGGTGTGGTTCTTGTCAAATTCTGACACATGTGGATGCTTCTAGCATCTCAAAGCACTGACATTGTTCTGGCAAAAGAATGAAGGTAAGCAGCCTTGGCCATGTGGTTTGTGAGCTCTCATCTACTACACACACTGTGCTTCTCTCAAGCCCGTCTCCTCACTGGCTGTCCTGCTTTCAAACCCTAATTTTTCCACTAATCTCTTCCTCTGAATTCCCTCTTTTTTTCTGAATTCCTCTTTTGGGCTAAGTGTATGTTATGGTTTAGATCTAAAATGAGCACCAGCTGGGTGTGGTGGTGCACAGCTGTAATCCCAGCACCTCAGAGGCTGAGGCAGGAGGATCACTGTGAGTTTGAGGCCAGCCTGGGCTACCAAGTGAGTTCAAGGCCAGCCCGAACTGAATAGCGAGACCCAGTCTCAAAAAGACAAAAAGCAAAACAAAACGAAAACAAAAAACCTCAAGCAAAACTAAGTGTTTGTAAGGTAATAAAACTACTTTTGAAAGAAAAGTGATGGTAAAAAACAAAATGCAAGATGGCAAGGTTTCTTCTGGAGGAGATCAGGGAAACCGTACTGGTATCTTAGTGGTATTGATGATAATTGTGCATTTTAAGTTGAACAAAAAAATTCACGTGTCCATTTTGTTGTTATGCTTCATAACTTACATATATATTGCATGTCTTCATTTGCCTATAATAAAAATTTTATAATAGCTATCTAAAGAATGGCTAAGTAATAAATATGCTGAAACTGAAAAGACCACTGTAATCAATACACTTGGCACCCAGAGGGCATCTGTCCCGGATGACAGCAGTCTGCACTCACTGGGTATATAAGTCTTTCAACCAGTTACAAATCAACCTAATGATGTTGTCAACCAGCCTACATTTCTCAGCCATGTACACAAGAATATCAGGTTCCCTTTCTAAGTGCTCACAATCCATCTGTTTAATATTTCCTCCTGGAGTTTGCCAGGGATTGATGTCAAACTCCTTTGGAAAGGTATTTTATCCTATGTGTTCTCAGGAAACATCAAATGTTAACAACCAAAACAAAGAAGATAAAAGATTCACTGCTTCTTAAGGGATTCCAGAGAGAACTGGGGGATGGGGGAGTCCCTTCTATGCTTCAGTGCAACTGTCAAATTCCATATGTTGATTTTTCTTTTTAGTACCTTAGAAAATAGGGCAGAAAACACAGCTGTTTGTTGAGTTTGTCTTTGATAACTGCATTAGTCATTTCCCTTTGATAGTAAGACTAAATTAGAGCCACTATTGTGTTTATTAAATAAAGATTTTTCACCTTTGTTTATTTTAACCTTTTGTCTCTACCTTTGTTTATTTCATTAACAGAAGCCATGGTCTTAGAAAAATAGCAACTATCCCTGTTTATAATTAAATAATACTTTAGAGTTCAGGAGAAAATCTAAAGTTATTGAAAATTGGGATTTTAAAAATTTTCCTCACCATCTTAATTGTGAAATAAGTTACACACCATAAGTTGAAGCTAGATAGTACAATTCAATGAGTGTTTGTTTGTTTGTTGTCTTTTTGAGACAGGGTTTCACTACGCAGTTCAGGCAGGCCTTGAACTCACTTTGTAGCCCAGGCTGGCCTTGTACTCACAATGATCCTCCTGCCTCAGCCTCCTGAGTGCTGGGAACTTCAATGAGTTTTGATAGTTGTGTATGTCCACAAATTATCACCACAATCAAGATGCAAAATATTTCTATCATCTGCAAAAGATTCCTCCTGTTCCTCTATGCTCCATCCCTCCCTCCAGCATGAACCACTGATAAGCTTTTCATCTGTAGATTAGTTTGCGTTTTACATAAGTGGAATCATATAATATATATTTCCTTTATGTCTAGCTGTTTTCATTCAGATTTTGAGATTCATCCATGTTTATAACAGTAGTGTTTTTTTAACTGTTGAGGAGTAGTATATTACATAAGTGTCACATTTTGTTTAACCATTTACAGGACATTTCCATCGTTTCTACTTTCTTTATTGTGAATAAAGCTTCTGAGTATCAATATACAAATCTTTGTGTGGATATGTTTTTATTCCTCTTAGATCTTGCTTTGTTTATTGTTCCTCTTTTCCCATCCATTTACTTTCAACCCATTTGTGTCTTTATATTTAAAGTGTATCTCTTATAGACAGCATAAATTGGGTCTTGCTTTTACCCATTCTGGTAATCTCTGGGTCTTATTTGTTTGTTTTTTGGGTTTTTTTCCTATCAGATTTTATTGATGCTTGTTAGATATACATAATGATCACATTCATCATAGGGAATTTGTGCCTGTACATGATACAGCTTGATTCTTTTTTTTTTCATTCCCCTACCCCCCTCAACCCCTCCTCCCCCCATTTACAAAAGCTTTGTTTCCATTTTTTTCTTCTTTTCTCAATTTTTTTTGTACTTTTCCCTTCTTTCCTCCCTCTCCCTTTGTTTCCCTCCCCATTTGAACATTTTCTTCCTATTTCACAATACTTATTATACATTTTGGTCCTTTTTTACACTTCCACTTTCTCACACCAGAGAAAAATGCAGCATTTACACGTGTGTTCTGGATCATATTTGTAATGTGTGGTCCATTAAGATTTATTTTAAGTACTGATGAGGTTGGTTTATGTCTAACCATTTTACTTTTGTTTTCTCTGTTTTTGATAGTGTTGTTGGACTTTTTTCCCATGCTTTCCTGCTTTCTTTGGAGTTATTTAATTTTTTTTTTTTTTGAGACCAAGTGTCACTGTGTAGTTCAAGCTGGCCTTGAGCTCACTAAGTAGCCCGGGCTGGCCTCAAACTTATGGTAATCATCCTGCCTCAGCCTCCCGAGTGCTGGGATTACAGTAAACTTTTAATTTTAGAATTCTATTTCCATTTTTCCATTCAATAAGTTATTCATATTTACATTATTTTTAGCAGCTTGTCTAGGGATTACATTATATATCCTTAACTTTTCACCACGTAACATAAAATGTTAGTACCATTTAACATATAATGTAGAAATCTTGCCAGGATTAAAATACTTTTTTTGTGTGTGTGTGTGGGTACCGGGGGTCGACCTCAGGACCTCGTGCGCCAGCAAATGCCCATGCCGCTGAGCAATATCACTGGCCCTTTTTTTTGGTATGTGGATACCGGGAGTTGAACTCAGGACCTCGCGCTTGCCAGGCAGGCACTTATGCCACTGAGCTATCTCACTCGCCCTAAAAAACATTTTCAACTTTTTTACAAACTATTTATAATTAACATAGTATCATTTCACATAAAAATTTAGAAACCTTACAAATATATGGGTCTATTTATACCCCCATGCACATGAACTGTTTTTTATACTATAGTTGTCATATATTGTATCTGCATTATAAAATCCACAAAATTTGTTACATATTCTTCTTTAAAGAAACATATTTTAAGGAAAGTAAGAGAAAAGTAGTCTCTTATATTTATCCACATTATTTGCCATTACTAGTGCTTTTCATTTATTCCTAAAGACCCAAATTTCCCTTGGATGTCATTTCTCTCAGTTTTGAAGAACCTTGGTGTTTGGGGGTTTTTTGGGCATTGTTCTGGACAATTCTCTTAATTGTTATTTATCTGAAAATGTCTCTTTCACCATAATTCTTGTATATAGAACTATAGATTGACAGCATTGCTTTGCGTTTCTTTCAGTACTGTAAAGATGTTCCAGTGTCTTCTGGTCTTCCATAGTTTCTAACTTTTAGTTAGTTGCAGTTTTTCAATCATTTGTCTCTGCCGCAGTCCAGCTGCTGCAAGGTCGGGGAAGTCTCGAAGGTGGGCGGAAGCGTCGGCGCAGTATGAAGGAGACACCACACTAGTTGTCCTCCTGTTATGCTATTTTTCTCTCTCACACTACTTTCTACTTTATTTTTTCAAATTAAGCATATATATATACACTATTTTTATTGGCAAAGCATAAAAGCATGATTATGTGAACAGAAATCGCAAGCATAAAAGCATGATTATGTGAACAGAAATCTTTGGCAGACAGTATGACATTTGAAAGATGGTTACATTGTAACTGATATCAAGAAGGGACTGTACTTTTCTGTTGTTTCTATAACTATAGGCCCATTTCTAAGAATATGATGGATCAAGGTTAATGAGGCGTCTCACACCTGTTTTTTCTCAATAATGTGGTTTGTTTAAAATCAGTGGGAAATGTTATAACCTGATAAGGTCATAGTAGCCATCAAAACAAACTAGCATTTCAACAATAGTTAAGTTTCTGTTTTTTTATAATAAGTTTTGGTCTCCCCACCTCAGGGTAAATCCCCGTACATTATATGATTTTTGGTTTTGTAGTGGGCATTGTTGTTATTCGTGAGAATAACATTTGTTTTCTCCATCAGTCATCAGAAACTTCCAATCTTTGTAATTGTATTGTTTGAGAAATGATTTTATACAAAAGTACTCTTAGTAATATACTCAGGAAAAGAAGTCTCATGAGAAATTCTCCCACTACCCAAGCATAGAGGAATGTGCCATGTCGCCTCTGAGAAAGCAGTCTTCCTTGAAGCCATGTATTTCCCTCTTCCCTGACCGTGTCAAAGGGCCGAGGTGGCAGGGGACGTGGCATGTCTCTACATGTAAATTATCATCTTCCTGGATGCTTGTTTTTCAACAGCTTGACAATGATATGACTACTCATGGATTTCTTCTAATTTATCTTGTTTGGGGTTCTTGAATATGTTAACTTGCATGTTTAACCCAAGCTGGGAGACAGCCTGCCATTTTTCTGGTTCATTCTTTCTCTTCTTTCTTTCTGGGATTCCAATTACCTACCTATAAAGTCTTTAAAAATTGTTCTGTTTGTCCGAGTGTTTTGTCCAAACTTTTCTCTCTTCTTCCTCTTTCATCTTCATTCTACTTTTAAGTCCACACGGTAAAAAAAAAAACTTTTTTTGTTTAGGTACTGTATTTTTCAGTCCCAAAATTTCCATCTTGTTCTTTTTATGTTTTCTATTTCTCTGTTGATG
This sequence comes from Erethizon dorsatum, assembly GCA_028451465.1. NCBI lineage: Eukaryota > Metazoa > Chordata > Mammalia > Rodentia > Erethizontidae > Erethizon > Erethizon dorsatum. Next base: position 24,220,930 of record CM051824.1, read on the forward strand.
TTTCCTATATTTTCATTTATTGTGAAATGAATATATTTTCCATTTTTTATTAGCATTATTCAAATTACGCTGGTTTAAAGTCCTTATCTGGTAAATCCAACATCTTTTTCATATGGGGGTTAGCATCTGTTGGTTTGTGTTTTCCTTAACAATTGGGTCATATTTTTTTTCTTTCTCTCTATACCAAAAGCATTTGGATTGTATTTTGTGAGTGTTATTCTATAGACACTCTGGATTTTATTACATTCTCTGAAAAATGTATTTTTTACACAGTTAATTTTGTTAGATTCAAACTGCAACCTGTTGTGCCTGCGGTGAGGAATGACTCAGATTTCAGCCCCATTCTTTTGACCTAAGTTACTACCCACCTATTAGATTGGCAAAAGTTAAAAAGTGCCACAACATATTTTGTTGGTAAAACTATACTTTCACACATTTCTGGTAGAACGCATAATGGGACAACTCTTTTAAAGAGGAATTTCACAATATCTAACAAAATTACATTTGTTTGCTTTTGCATCTCCATTGCTCTTTTAGGAATCCCATACCCTGAAGAAATTCACCCAGTGATAAAAAATAAATATACAAGGCCGGTGAGATGGCTCACCAGCGTAAGCGCTTGCCTGGCAAGCACGAGGGCCCGAGTTCGACTCGCGGAACCCACATACGAAAAAAGGGCCGGTGATATCGCTCAGCGGCACGGGTGCCTGCTGTCACGCGAGGTCCTGAGGTTGACCCCCGGTACCCACAAAAAATAAATAAATAAATGTGCATATGCATCAGCACACTGTTATTCCACTCTACCTAAATTCTTTTAGGATATGTTTTAGTACTTTATTATTTTGTTCCATTGTCTTTTTTAGATTTTTTTTAACTCTACATAGCTTCCTAATAAGTCTTCTATTTTATGGTTTGTTTTCTATTTTCATATTAGGGCAGATCATTCTCTTGGTTTTCTTGGTTATTAAGAAGGAATACCCCTTGGTGTGGTTCTCTGGGTCATCCCAACAGATTTCTTGCCTTCCTAGCCCCAGTTGCTTCTTCATTCAATCTTCTAGATAACCCATTTCCCCGCTCACTTCTCCTACCACAATCCCTATGGAAACATTTATTCTCAATCAGCTTTTCAATTTTGCATTGCAATTTACATTAAACACTTTTGGTTACAGAATACATAATCTCTGTAGAAAGAGAAACTCTTTAAATGCCTTCTATGTCTAGTATTGCCCAGGTCAAATAATATTTTAGATTTTAGTATATCTCAATCACTAGTGATGCTCTTCTGCATATTGACTGTTTTCTTCCAATAAAATAAAAATAGAACTATTTTTTTGTTTGGAGGTATTTTTGTCTTTTTTTGTTTTTCATTTGTTTGTTTGGCTTTTTGAGACAGGGTCTTGCTATGTAGTACAGGCTGGCCTTGAATTCACTACATAGCACGGGTTGGCCTCAAACTTGTGGCAATCCGGGCCGGTGAGATGGCTCAGCGGCATAAGCGCCTGCCTTGCAAGCGCGAGGGCCCGAGTTCGACTCCCGGATCCCACATACGAAAAAGGGGCCGGTGATATCGCTCAGCGGCACGGGCGCCTGCTGGTGCGCGAGGTCCTGAGGTCGACCCCCCGGTACCCACAAAAAAAAAAAAAAACTTGTGGCAATCCTCCTGCCTCAGCCTCCCAACTGCTGGGATTATAGGTGTGTGCGCCACCACTCCTGGCAAAAAAAAAAATAGAACTATAGATAAAATATATTTCCTTACAACTTGGATCACATACTTTATTGAAAAACTCTCATCAAAAAGAGAAAGAAGAAGGAAAAAGAATTGGAATGGCTTCAGTGTCTAAAATGTTCACATCTGTGTAGACAGCTGGATGGCAGCTTTATAATCTTCCATCCCTTATAGTTCTTTAAAGTACTCCAAGTGCTTTCAGATATCAAGTATCATCATTCCATACTCAAATAAACCCTTAGCCTAGGTATCACTATCATTCCCACTTCATGGATGGAGAAATTAAAGAAAAGAAGTGACTAGCCTGAGGTCACAGAGAAAGTAAGCAAAAGTCTAGCTACAATAAGTTTTCTGTTCAGTGCAGCATTTACTGAGCTCCTGTTACATGGCAGACACCGAGCCAGGGCTGGGCTCCAGAAGTGGGTAAGGTCTGTGTCTGGTGCTCTCAGGCTCTTTCTCTCTCTCTATCTCTGTCTCTCTTTCCTTCCCTCCCCTAGCCAGGACCTTCTTTCCTCTACCTGCAGCATCTCCTCTCTGGGCTGGCCAGGAAAGGGCAAGTCATCAACTCAAAACTAGGACTGGCTGTCAGGGAGCAGTACTTCTGGGGCCCCAGAGCTGTGGGGATGCAATGCAGTGTCTCCCATGAGGCAGTTCCCACTTGTGCCCCCTTACAACACACAAACCAAAGAAAAAGAGATTCAGAAAAGCCTACTCTTCCAGCAAAATAACTGCCCTGAAAACTTTTTATTTCCCAATTCATTGCTTAGAAAGGGCTAAAATATTATGTATGAAATTAGGTTGAGCCCTGTCTCAGATCTAGAAGGGTCTACTATGATCTATTATTCTCCCAAAACTCATATGTTGAAACCTAATCACCAATGTGACAGGATTAGGAGGTAATTAGGTCATGGGGGGAGGTGATGCCCTAGTGAACAAGGTTCATTCCCTTATAAAAAAATCCTGTTTCAAAATAAAAAATAAAAAAGGGCTGGGGATGCAGTTCAATATGAAGGCCCTGGTTCAATTCCCAGTACCATGGCAGGGGACAGAATACAGAAAGCCGAATACAGAGAGCCTTTGGGAGGCTGAACCAGGAGGATCATAAGTTCAAGCCCAGCCTGGGCAATTTAGGAGTTTAATGATACCCTATCTCAAAATAAAAGTTTAAAAGTTCTGGGAGGGCTGGGGATATAGCTCAGTGGCACAGCGCTCTGCCTGGCAAGCGCGAGGTCGTGAGTTCAATTCCTGGTACCAAAAAAAAAAAAAAAAAGCGCTGGGGATGTAGCTCAGTGTAAAGGCACTGGGTTCAATCTCTAAGTGTGGGGGGTAAAAAAAAGTCCAGATGAAGCTTGTTTGCCACCTCCACCATGGGAGGACACAGAAAGAATGTGTCCTGGAAACCAACAAATTCACCAGACACTGGATGCCCTGGCACCTTGATCTTTTTTTTTTTTTTTTTTTTTTGTGGGTACTGGGGGGTCGACCTCAGGACCTCGCGCGCCAGCAGGCGCCCGTGCCGCTGAGCGATATCACCGGCCCCTTTTTCGTATGTGGGATCCGGGAGTCGAACTCGGGCCCTTGCGCTTGCCGGGCAGGCGCTTAAGCCGCTGAGCCATCTCACCACCGGCCCTGGCACCTTGATCTTGAACTTCTCAGGTTCCAAACTGTGATAAATAAAATTCTGGTATTTTAGAAGCCATCCAGTTTATAGTATTTTTATTATAGCAGTTCAGACGTTCTGAGGCAGGACCCACAATTCCCTAGTTTGTCAGTAATGGTCTAAACCATCCATTGTGAACCAGTATTATTTCATTCTTTAGTTAACAGTCAAGCCTTATTTTAGCCCACTGTAGGCTGTACTAGCTTGACAAGGGGCATATAGCTGGGTAACTTCCAACAGCAGAACTCCCTCGGTGGCAAACCGGGCCTGGGAAAGAGGCAGACCCACTACAGGCAGAGGTGACTCTGCCTGAGCTCTACCCATGGAATTCCTAGACTCCTCTCTCCTCTCCCCACCACCCTCCACCACCACACCGCCGGGAAACACGTTGGGAGAACTGGGTGAAACCCGTGTGGCACCCCACACCAGCTTGGCATACCCTCGAACAAGTATTTTTAAATTACTAATTCAAAAACTGTTGAGGAGAAAATTGCTGCAAAGAAAAATAGGAAGGAAAAGGAGCACTGAATCAGCTCTTTTCCAATTTTGGACACTTCCTGAACCTAACCAAAGCCTTGCAATAAGGGAAACCACCCTTCTTCAAGGCGAGTGTGGTGATGTGTTGCTACATAAGCAAGCTCCTTTGAGGATCTCATCCTTCACCCCAGCACCTTATCAGCCAATCCTCTCTTTCTTATTATGCTTCAGCCTTCTTGCTGTTCCAGTAGCACACCAAGCTCATTCCCACCTCAATACCTTGAATTTCCTTGTCTCCCTATATGGAGCAGTATTCCCACAAATGTTTGCGGGGCTCATTTCACTTCATTCAAGTCTCTGTTCAACTATCACATTTTTAAAGAGTATTTCCCTAGTCAGCCAAACTGAAACTCTCTGTCTGTCTGTCTGTCTCTCTCTCTCTTTTTCTTTCTTTCTTTTTTTTTTTTTTTGTACTGGGAATCGAATTCACAATCTCACGCTTGCCAGGCAGGCACTGTGCCACTGAGCTATATCCCCGGCCCTGTCTCTCTCTCTTTTTCTCTCTCTCATCTTTTCTACTTTATATTTCTTCATAGTATCTAATATTATCTGCACTCATATGCTTTGTTTGCTTATTGTTTGTTCTCCCACTAGGCTGTAAGTCACAAAAGCAACTAAATTGTATTTTAATGACATCAGTCAATGCCTGGCTCATAAAAGGTACCAAATTAAGAATTGCTTGAATGGCAGATGAGTGAAAGAATTAATGAATAATTGAACGAATGAATGACAACAGTATTCTTCCTGAGAATAATTAAATTCTCAATAGTATAAACTTTCTCTTTTTGTTACAGTTCTGGTGATGTTTTAACTCTCTTGTAGACTGGGGCCCCAGGATAAAGATCACCACTTGGTCTGTTCCTGCGCTCACTTCTCTACACTGAATCCACAGGATAATAATGACCCCACGCCTTCCACCTCTTTCAAGGGGCTTCTGCTTTTTCCCACAGTCCAAGCATTACCTCCACAAATTAGGCAAATATGCTCAGAAAGATAAGCTAGACTGCCCCAGTGATGTGAATTGCTGGAGATTATCCTCATGTTATATGGATATGAGGACAGTGGTTGAATCACTGAGCTTAGTTGTTTTGAGCAAGCTTTATTTGCTTGATTACTTTTCCTAGTTAATATACCGTAGCTGCTCCTCTATTCAGAGTAAACAATGCTGATTGTAAACTGACCAAGACAGGCAAAGATACTATGACTGCATAGTCTCTATAGTGGACATGGACATTTTGGGGGATCATAGAGCTTTTTTGAGATTCTGATAAAAGCTAAGGGCTTATCCCCTTCACCTACCTAACCAAAATAAATCTATACACATAGAGATGAAATTGCATACAATTTCGGAGGGTTCCCAAAACCCATAAAGCCCATCCATGATGCCCAAGGACAGGTCATGCGAGGGTCATTGGAAAAGAAGAGGTCTGGTCTCTAGACCATAGCCTTTATGAGACTAAGTAGAATATGCAGAACTGGGCAGGAGCTCCATTTTACTGAGCTTCTACTTTAGACATTGTAAGTCAGGAGAGAAATACAGCCATTGTACATGCACGTAGAGAATCCCATTTTAAACACACTTCAGTTGTGAACCCCTGTTTTAGAGTTTCTTCTGAGAGTGCCTGCGTTAAACACTGCCTGATTTTCAGTCATTTGGCTTTCTTAATTCTTCCCATTATTGTGGCCCTTCCAGAAGAGCTTCAAGAGTTCAGTGAAGAGTGTCACTGCCTGTCACCACATGGGGGCAGGGTAAGTCCACAGATGTCAGTGCAGCCTGCCTCTACAACTGTAGTGACCCAGGCCTTCCTCACTAGACAGGGCTACTCAAACACTCAGAACCACACTTCACTCCTGCAACCCTAACATTTTCATGCGGTCGGGGCTTGGGGGTGGGGACATTTCATCAGGGGCACAGCGCCCTGCTCTCCAGCTAATGCAGGAGCTGCTCTTCAGCATTTGAGAAGAGAGACATCTCCTCCCTAACCCTGAGGTATGGCACATTTAGTTGTATTTGTGAGGAATATGGAAATATGTTGCTGTTTTTATGTATGGTACTGGTGTGGAGAAAGCAGAGCTACCAAAGGAAATGACCAGGAAAAAAAGAAATATATTTTTTAAATCTGACACACATGTATACAAACCACATTGTTTCTCTGGTGTGAGAAACCGAAAGTGTAAATAAGCACCAAAATGTATAATAGGAAAAAAAAAAAAGACAAAATGTATAATAGGTATTGTGAAATAGGAAAAAAAATGTTCAAATGGGGAGGGGAATAAAGAAGAGAGGAGGGGGAAAGGAAAGGGAAAAGTTAAAAAAAAATATATATAGCCTTATTTTATATAAACTAATCATTTTGTTGAGAGAAGAGGAAAAAATGCAGTTTATTGGACTTAAATAATCATTTCTTATATAATCATTTCACATTTTTAATGTGTCATGATATCTACAAAATCGGTTATACTATCTCCACTTTCCCCAAAACCACATAGCTAACAACTTTCAAGGCACAATTCAAACCCTGGTCTTCCCACTAAATCCCACCACCTTTCATAAACTCAGGAAAAGAAAAGAAAACCCTTCAGAAAAAAAAAAAATCAGGCCGGGCATTGTGACACACACCTGTAATGCCAGCACTCAGGAGACTGAGGCAGGCAGATCACTTCGAGTTTGGGTCTGGCCTGGGCTACATAGTAACTTTAAGGCTGCCCTGAACTAAGTGAGGCTCTTTTTAAAAAAAAAAAATTAAGAAGTGTGATTAATATTGCCCAAATGAAGCCCTCAGAAATCCAGGAGTACTAATTGAAGTGGATATATTTGAGCATAACTTCTGGACAGTCAGTCCTGAGTTGAACGCTGGAAGAGGAGCAGGCCATGGATTGACAGAGTAATAAAACAGTATGGAAGGAAGGAAGTCATGTGACAAGAAGGCTAACCTAGCTGAAGCAGAAGAGATACAGGAAAAAGTAATGAGAGCAATTGTTCAACTCAACAGGCATTTGCTAAGTTTTGGTTCTGTGCAAGGCACAGGGGATGGGAAGGATGCAAGTGAAAAGAAAAAATTACTACCCTTGAAGAGTTTTTATTTAAATGGGAGAGATCAAATGCTTACCCACATAACAACAGCACCAAGGTAAAATGTAATGTGGACTATGTATACTATGAACATACACCAAAAGCCGTAGGAATACATCAGTGGAGGGTGGAGCAGGGCAGGCTCCATGAAGGAGGTAGCATTTGAGCTCAGTCTTGAAGGATGGAAAAAATAGGATCTCAAAGGTAGTGATAAGCAGTAACTGAGGAAGGGTAGGGTACTTGAGGAATAATGAATTGTACCAAGCGGACTAGGATGAGCAAGTGACATGGGCTGTATAACAAAGGAAGGGTCTGAGCAAACCATGTTTCAGAAAAATGAACTGGGAGTCATACCTAAGAATTATTAAGAGAGAAAGAGGGAGTTCATTAGGACAGCTAAGAGGCTACTGCCATAATTCAGACACAAGAAATGGACACCTGGAACCAGTGACAGAGAAGATGGAAAAGAAGTCCTCCCACTAAAGCATTCTAGCCGGGCGTGGTGGCGCACGCCTGTAATCTTAGCACTCAGGAGGCTGAGGCAGGAGGATTGCTGCAAGTTCAAGGCCAGCCTGGGCTACATAGTGAGCTCAAGGCCAGCCTGAACTACAAAGCGAGACCCTGTCTCAAATTGAAACAACAACAACAACAACGAAAAACCTAACTTAAAGCGTTCTGGTTTATACTTTAGTTTTCAGTATGAATAATATGAGCCTGTCCCTGAAAGAATGCTCTCTTCCTTCCAAGACTGCAAAACTGAAGGCTCAAACCTGAAGCACACCGCCTCTATGATTACATGAGAATTCTTTCAAAGGAATAAGCTCTGCTCTGTGGATCTTCCAAGAATGTGTAGGTTAAGAAATTAGAAAGAACTTCAGGAAGGTTGATATGTGTCAGCAGAGAAGGGTGCCTGCCTGCCTGCCTGCCTGCCTGCCCGCCTTGGCCGCCTGGCTCATCTGAGAAGTGAGGCATGGTTTTCCTTCATACAGATGCTATATGTTCAGGACTGGTTCTCCAGGAAGTCGCTTTTGTTGGCACCCTGTCAGAGAACGACTCACCGTCCCAAGCTCAAAACTGAAGGATATGGCAGAATATTTTGGGAAATGAGCCATAACGACCATGATCACCAAGAAGAGCGGAGACAACACAGACATTCCTTCTGTTGGGACACATGACTGATCTAGCATTCCTTCTCTGAGCCACACTTGGCGAGGACCTGCCGGTGTGTACCCCTATTGCTTCCCTTCTCTGTGCTTCATTTCTGGCCAGCCCTCTCCCCCTGCAGTGGACACATTCATCCTCTGGATATGCCAATACCATCGACAAGGCTATAGCCAAATCTCACTCTAGTCAATAAGCCATCCTCCATTCTTACAGGAGTCTGTTTTTCATTGACCTGACCACTCTGTGTTGGTTTTATAGTTTAACTATTTGAGGAAAGCTCAGTTTTTATTTCCAAATTCTTAATAGTAGATAACTGTGCTTCATCCCCTTACACGGCCCATGGTAAGAATTTCTAATCTTCTATCCTTTACCTTTCTTTCTCTTCTCCAGGATTCTGTCATTTGAACTCTAAGCAACTGTTTCATACTTTCTGAGCTCCTTTGCTCAATTCCCTTTTTTTTTTTTAGTTCCATAAATACCCTCTTTTGCTTCAGTATTTTTGCCTCACTGAAGAGAAACTCATTTCCATACCTGCTACTCAAGTCAAAGTCCAGGCAACAGCTCAGAAAAATTGAAGTACTTCTTGTTTTGCTTGTGACAAAACAAGATTCACATAACTTTTTAAAAGCTGTTTCCCTTTATTTGCAAAACATGTTTCTTTGGCAATGGCTTTGCATTTATCACTATGGTATCCTGAAATATAATGAGGCAGATGAGAAATTGAGGGGGAATGGCCAAGAATAATGTTGCTTTATAAATTCCTTTAGGACAAATAGTGTCATATATATTTGGTTGAATGAATGAAATAACCAGTTAACTAATGAATCTTTATAACTATCAGTAGAAGAAGGTAGAGTTTTAATCATTCTGGCCATAGAAATGCATTTGGAGCTCCCCTTTCAGCCTTGGGATAAGTCATTAAATATGACAGGAAGTCACCTAAGTCTCCTCATACCTCCCCTGTGTTGGAACCAACACATTGGACTGAAGCCCCTTTGTGCTCCATGGAAAGTCTGCCACCTCCACTAACTTGTCCTCAGAAATGTCATTCTAGAAATAAACCAATGCTCTCTCTGGAGTTCATGAGTCATACACAGAAGTTAATTCATTAGAACAGCTGGTTTTTCTTAGGCTCGTTGTAAATGTATTTCAGAGAGTTCCTCATGATGAAGAGTGTCGGAATTCTCCTTGCTTCCTTTCCAGCTCTTACTGCATTTCCTTTGTCTGTGCTTTCTCCATCACCTTATATTTGGCTTTCACTGACAACCTTTGCCTGTAGACCCAGGCCCCAAGGCCAGAGCTAGTGCTGTCTAAAGCCTGAAGTACACCAGCAAAGCCTCGTTACCCCACCTACTCAGCACCACTCACTCAGATTTGGAATTAAATCATACTCCACCAGACCATCTCCATCCTCTTTGCCACTAGCCACACTTGTGAGACAGTATGCCAATGAACATAATCTGTAGCATAAGGTGGAACCCACTAGTCCATTTTTCATTTCCTTAAAATTCAATTTAGGGCCGGTGAGATAGCTCAGTGGCATAAGCACCTGCCCAGCAAGTGCAAGGTCCTGAGTTTGACTCCTGGAATCCACATAAAGGAAAAAAAAAGAAAGAGCCGGGGATATCGTTCAGCCGACTGAGGTCGACTCCCGGTACCCACATAAAAAAAAAATTCAATTTATGACAAAAATAAAAATTAAATATGTTTTAATGTCAAACAACAACATGAAGTTGAAGTTTCCCTTGTTAACTAATTATTTAACTTGCTTAGCTATATAATTTTTGGTTGTTTTTATATTCTAGAACATTTTTGTTTGGTTGGTTGGTTTGGTTTGGTTTGGTTGTTGTTTTCTTGGTACCAGGAATCGAACTCAGGACCTTGTGCTTGCCAGGCAGGTGCTGTGCCTCTGAGCTATATCCCCAGCCTTCTAGAACATTTTTAAACACAAGAAATACACAATTACAATAAAATTCAAACAATATAGAAGTATAAATAGTAGAAAGGGAACGTATTTCAGAACCCTGCCTCATACACACTTCCTGTCCACTGTTAGCAGTTTGATGGTAACCTTCCAGATCTTTGTAAAGTGTGTTTATAGACATTCGTGTGTACTTAGGCAGACAGTTTTATGTTCATATAAATGGAACAATATATCTGTTCTGCAGTGTCCTTTTTTCACTTACCATCTCCTAGTTTTCCATGCCAGAACATTTAGCTTTACTTTGTTAACAGCTACACGATAACAGCTACATGGCTTGAGTGTACCATAATTTATTTAAACTTTGTCCTATTGACACACACTGGAATTACTTCCTGTTTGGGGGCTTTATTATTTGTCATTAAATAATCCTGTAATGAACATGTTTGCATATGTCTCTTTGGGTACTAGGCTAGATATCTAGAGATGCAGTTGATGGGTCAAAAGATAAGCACATTTAATGGCCAGACATGGTGGTGCACACCTGTAATCCCAGCACTCAGAAGGCTGAGGCAGGAGGATTGCTATGAGTTTGAGGCTAGCCTGGACTACAAAGTGTGAGTTCAAGGCCAGCCTGAACTGCATAGTGAAAACCTGTCTCAAAAAAGACAAAAAAAAAAAATAGGTGTATTTAAATTTTTATACTTTTCAAAACATATAATTAAACACTTTAACCACTATTTTCCTTTCTTCTACAGAGATTTCTATCCTGGGAACTGACATTGACCTTCAGACTATAGACAATGATGTTATCAGCATGGAGATTTTCTTCAAAGCCTGGCTACATAACAGTGGAACAGACCAAGAACACATCCATCTTCTTCTTCCATCACAGTGTTTCAGCACCCTTTCCAGAACCAGGGATAATCCAAGTAGAGAACCCCTAAAAGATACATTATATAGGCCAGGGATGATGAACCTCTTAGAGCTTTCAGTGATACAGACAGCCTGCTGTGGCACACATGCCATAGGTTCCCCGCCGCTGCTATAAGTTATGAATATCCTTGTCTAGGATCAGGACTCTAGTGAGTCGTCAGACTACAGGGTGCTTGAGGCTTAGGGACTGAATGAGGATTGGATGAGGCCATACAGTGTTAGCGTAAGAACAAGGAGAGAAATTCTAAATAGTGGCACAGTTAGAAAGCTGAAGCTAATTAAACCCAGATAGTAAGGATCAATCAGTTTAGAAACAGTCTTAGACACCACAATGATACATTACCTAAGAACATGATGAATCATGTTTTTCTCAATAATCTCATTTTTAACATAGTAAAAATCATTGGCACCATAATTTGAGGCATCTGAGTACCTCAACAATATCAATAGGACCTGTGGCAAGAGCAAGAGAACCATTATGAAATAGAGATTCTCTCACTAGGAAGGCACCAAATTGAAGAAAACTAAAGCCAGCTACAGTGGCAAGCCCAGGGAGGACAGCTAGTCACTCAAGGCTTTGTTCACAAAGCAGTTCAGACAATTATTGAAACCAAGGGATGAATCCAATGTTCCACACATGCCAACAAGATCTTGGGTATTGTTCTGGCTGGTAATTCTATTTCACTAAATGGTAGGCATAAGGCTATTTCTGTTCTCCCATCCTTTTGAAGGTTTGCTCAGGACCCGGAGTGGCAAAGCTGACATATGGGCCCATGAGTACGATCAGCCACACTGAGTTTAGGAAAGCCAATTCCCTAGGGCCCTCTTCCTAAGAGAAAGGATCAAGGTGTGTCTTCTCCTTTAGGAGTGAGAGTTTGTGCCCATTTTTCTCATTCAACAGAAGACTGGTAGTAGCTACAGAGACCATTCAGGGTTAAAGGCTGAACTGTGTGTGTTGCTTTCTTAGAGGCTCTGACATGACATACTCAGGTTTTCTGCATCCTCTGAGGGCTTTTTCTTGGCTATTAGCATATAATTGAATTCTCTTTTCTTCCACTGTAATACAACTCTGCTATGACCATAGTTTCTTCCGGAGAGTGAAGAGCCTTTTTAAGGATTACGGTTTCTGAAAACCTTTTCTTTCTAGGGGTAGACATCAGATTTCTGCTCCCTCCCCTAGTTAGACCTGGAACCTGGGATGCCTTTGGCAACTTAACTTGATTTTAATCTGTCTGTTTTTGTGTACCAAAATCTCCTTCCCAAGCCCTTTTTTCCATCTAGTCTCCAGGCTGACAATACTAATTCCTCCCTGACCCATCCTCTAAAATTCATTTTCCATTTTCCCCTGCTAAAAGCAGCTGGCAGCTTTATAAAAAAGCCAGTTTACAGTTAACAGTATTGAGCCTTCCCTTTGTGGCAAGCACTACGTTAACTCCTTTCCTTTCATTAACCCGTTTTATCTTTACACAACACCATGAGATTGGCACTGTTACCATATGTTTTTGAATCTAAGATGCTATCAATTATAAGATAGACCATTATTTTATGTACCACTAAGAAAGAAAACATAGCCAATTAAGCATTAGAAGTATTATTTTATCCTTATTGAGAGAGTTCTTTTAGGTTAGAGTTGTAAATACTGTAACTGTTAGAGGTCTGCCCGGTCAATAGCAAGTGTGAGACATACATAGAGATGTTAATAGAAACAACGTGTCTTTAAATCAATTAAATACAATACTGTCCCTGTTTTACACATGAGAAAACTGAGACAAAGAAATTAAACACCTTTACACGGCTGCACAGAAGATTAATAACAGAACCAAGATTTGAAGCCATACAATTCCAGGGACATTCTCCACACTTAGAATCACCAATGTATGTGTATGTTTGAACGAAAGACTTCATGCATCTACCACTGAGTTACATCCTCAGCCCTTTTTATTTCAAGATGGTCTTCTTAAGTTGCCCAGGCTGTCCTTGAACTTGCAATCCTCCTGCTTCAGCCTCCACAGTAGTTGGGATTACAGGCATGCACCACTGTGCCAAGCTCAGAAATCTATATGTTGTGCATTTGGCCATTCTCAGCTCAGAGAATCAAATGAGGTCTACCTACCTGCATAAGCCTTGGCCCCTATCCACCACTCACCTGCTGCATGCTTGCAAACTCTGAACTAAGGGGATAGAGATTCACTTCTTTCACAGGAACTTCTGGAGCCCTCAAAGGCCAGAAACTCCTGAAACCAGCCTTTCTTCCACTGTTATATGACATCTGCCCATAATTCTAATCAGAATTTCTCTGTCTTCCCCCATATCCTCTTTCTAGAGCTTTCAGCACCAGGGTCAGAGCCAGAATGTTCATGTGCCTCTGTAATCATGTTTCAGAAGTCTGCACATCTTCCAGGTGCATGTAAAACTTACATGCAGACTCCTGTGAGCTTTTCTGCTGTGGAGGTCCACCGGAATCCAGAGGCTCAGGGACAAGTGGAATGAGTTCTGAGGAAATTAGACCTCTTCTAGGGAAGATATGACCTACTTGAAATTATAAGCAATCACAATAAAAATCATACTCTAGTTATCTGTTATTTTTTAAACTGATACACTGCCTCACATGTGAATTTCTGGACACATGGCTCACTACAAAAAAAAATAAAGCAAACACAAAAGCCGTGAGCACTCCTAGTATAGGCTCTTTGGAGGAGTGTTCCTCAGATGTTTGACACCTGAAAAGGCTCTCCCGCCCACATCACCTGCTTCCTTGGCTGCCTAGGGCCCTTCACCCCATCTGTAGGTGCTTCCTTTAGAGGCCTCTTTCTGGCAGACAATCCATAGGCAGCTATTGATGAGTGTCTTTTCCTATTGTCTGGTGCGGGCTTGGCCACCTCTGCACTGCACTGTGGGTGGGAAGAAGTAACAGCTTCCCCAGTTTTGAAACATTGCTTAGACAACAATTTAGGTAATTCTCAGGGCTGACTGCAATAAGAAACAGATAAGAAAAATTTTTAAAGTATTTATATCTGAGCTCCACCCCCAGAAATCCTGATTTAATTGGTCTGAGTTGAGAACCATACATCAGTATTTTTCTAAAGGCTCTCAATGCTTCTTACTGCAACCAGATGGATACAGCTGCCCAGTTCTCAAGACTAGGAACCAGAAATGGAGAAGTCAGGGAGAGAGGAAATACAGGGGAGCTAGAGTCCTAGGCAAAGTCTCCCTTCTTGACTTCCTGGACTGTGGCACATACCAGACCAAGAGCCATCCCACCCAAATTAATGTCTATGTCTTATTCACTGGGCCCAGGATAGCCAGCTAGATCTGCCACTCTATTTTTTCATGTTATTTCTGTTTGTTTTTACCTCATGCTGCAGTTAATCCAGTTGTTTCCCAAATCCTTACCATCAACTACTAGCCTCTCACAAGTATTCAACATTTTTATATTTGCAAATTTGCTCAGTATTCAAACCAAGTATGCATTTTATTCAAAAACTTTGTAATATCAAGGATTCAAGCCTAGTGAAACACCACATTGTACCCTGTGGCATATGAAGATAACTTCTAGAGCAGAAGCTTAATACAGAAGACTGTAATAATTAGATGAATAACTCATACTCAGCCTAATGCCCTCCTGAGAACTACTGTCTAATGCTGAAGTGATGCACTGAGGCCCAGAAGGTCCTACACTCAGGTTTTGGGGGGAATTAAAAATGAGCTGTTTTAAGGAACTTGTTCCTCCCATAACCCTGAATGTCCCTAGAAGAGCCCACAAAGAAACAGTAGCAGTAAGCTGATTGCCTGACTTCTGCTTTCCTGCAGAATCTTCATCAGATTTGCAGTCTTGCCAAAGCTTAGCCACAGGGAAGCACAAGAGGCAAATTTCCTTCTGTGACTACAAAAGGGCCCCTGCATATTTTGGCATTAGCTGCCTGCTCCACAAAGTATGCATGTTCCTCTCAGACTGGATTACAAGCCAGATCTTTCACCGCGAGACAATTGCTCTGCCCACCCCAGAAGTAAAACAAATAAAATTCATATTAGATACAGAAAATAAGTAAACAATTGTGTAGAGCTATAGACATACTATAGGCTGCAGACCAGATTTACCTTCCCAAACCAATCATGCTTTCCTCTTCCCACTCTCCTGCCTCCTCCCATCCTTTGGTTGCCTGGTAGAAGTAAAATGACAGAAGTTGTCTCTTAATAGCATAGCCTGAGGTAACTTGTGACTCACAGTCTCTCCTCCAATACTGCTTTTATTGTAGTGTGCCTGAAATGTGATCTCCAAGAACGACTTCTCAGTCCATCCCTGCTCCCTGGTACAGCTGATGGCTCTTTGAGAATGGATGACCCCAAAGGAGACTTCAGCACACTTTACCAGATGGCTTCCCAGTCGTCAGCTTCTCATTACAAGCTCCGAGTGATTAAGTATGGTCCAAGGGAACCTTCCCAATCCATGCAAATGCTATTCTTACTGGTTCCATGGCTAGGAGGTCCAGAGATTTAGACAGGCAAGAATCAGTTCTGAGGTACCAGTTACAAATACGGTGTGAAAAAACAAAAGTCAGGTTACTCAGCATGTGGAGGCCAAGAGCACAGATGGTGAAAGAAATGTTGTAGCAGAACACTTGGCAGACTGGATGAGAATTGGAAATCCAGAAAAGTCTCTGAACACAAGTCTTTGAAAGCAAGATCAGTAGAAAGGTGTTTAACCATTCAGTGAATGTTTATGGAATGCCTACTATGTTTAGATATCAGTACAAGAGCGCCAACTTTCAAGGAGCAAGTGTACACAGAACCTGCCCTGGCCCCCTCCCATTTCTCTAAGTACTAGAATTTTGGCTTCCAGGAAAACCAGTTCTAGAGTAGAATTAACAATGATTGCAAAGGCCACTTTTATTGCTTTCTAGTGCCATAGGACCCATGCATATAAATTCCTGACCTTTGAGAGTCTTCTGTGTATCAGATACCATGTTAGATGTTGGCTATACAAAGATAAATAATTCAGAGGCTCTAATCTAAAAGCTTTTACAGTGGGACCTTAGAGCTAAGTTGAATTTAAGTGGATCTGGGTAGAGATTCTAAATGTCACTCAGGAGTCCTTCTCTGTTATCATCTTCTTCCCAGGGCTCTGAAATATAGTGGGTTCTGCGAGTCGTTGACATATGGACTTCCCTTCATCCTTAGACCCACTAGCTGCTGGAAGCTGGACTGGGATGAGCTGGAGACAAATCAACAGCATTTTCATGCTCTGTGTCACAGCCTGCTGGTGAGTACCCATGTGCCCAGGTGAGAAAGAGTGTTCAAGTACCAACCACAGAAAAGCAACAAATAATCCTTCCTTAATCCCAGATCTGTCTCAACCATGAAGAAGACAGAAAAAACTGGAAATACTCTGAAAATTGGAGTAAATATGACTTTCCTTTGTTGATTTAATGCTATAGAGAATAAGTCCTGAATTTAACTATATAGTACTAAATTTTTTTTTTTGACACAGGGTCTTACTATGTAGTTCAGGCTGGCCTGGACTCACTATGAAGCCCAGACTGGCCTTGATCCTCCTGCCTCAGCCTTCTGAGTGCTAGAACTACAGGCATGCACCACCATACCCAGCCTATAGTACTAACAAAATCCCTTATTTTATAAAGTTAACATTCAAATAACAACAGAAAATTTTCCATAAGTAATGATGTTTTCAAACCTACTTCTTGCCAGATGTGGTGGCACATGCCTATAGTCCCAGCACTCAGAAGGCTGAGGCAGGAGGATTGCCATGAGTTTGAGGCCAGCCTGAGCTACAAAGTGAGTTCAAAGACAAGGCCTGGCTGAATTACATAGCAAGACCCTACCTCAAAAAAACAAAAAACAAAACAAAAAATAACCTACTTCTTAACACTGTGCTAGACATTATGGTTCATTTAAATGAAGAGCCCCTAGTCTATAATATACCTTGTGCTAAGGCTAATATATATATTAGACACAGACATTATCTGTGACCTCAAAAAATTTATTCTCTTAATGGAAGAGACAGAATACACACACATTCTTAATTGTGACAAGTTTATTTTTTCCTTTTTTATTAGTATATGTTTGCAATACATAATAAATATATTCATCATAGGGAATTGGTACATATGTATCTTAATCTGTTTTTACTTCTCTTCCCCCTCCCTAATTGTAAGAAGTTTATAAAGAAAAAGAAGAGGCTGCTATAAGAGAGCCTGTCTGTGGAAGAGACTTTTAAACTGAGACCTGCAAGATGAGCAGGATTAACCAGGTGACAGGTGGCAGGAAGGGCACTCCAGGTTCAGGGAAAGGCATATGCAAATATTTTAGGTCTGGAAAGAGCTGAGAGAAAAACCAAGAACAGAAAAAGCATTGTGCAACTTAAAAGAAAGAAGCCTAGGATGTAGCTCAGTGGTAGAGCATTTTTGTACTGTGTACAAGGTTTTGGGTGGATCCCCAGCACTGAAAAAAAAAAAAAAAGGAGAAGAAGGAGGGAGAGGGGGAGGAGAAAAGAAGAGCCATTGTGACTGAAATATGGAGCAAAGGGGAAGATGGGCAAAAGGTAGGGTTGGATAAGGAAGCAGGAGTCAAATCTTACAAATCTTTGTAGGCCAGATTAAAGACTTTGGACTTGAAGCAGAAAAAGAAATTATGAAAAATGACATCATCTGTTTAAATTGGGGTTCTTTGTTTGTTGTGTTTTGTTTTGTTTTGTTTTGTTTTAAGGCATGGTCTTGCTCTGTAATTCCGGCTGGTCTTGAATTCACTATGTAGCCCGGGCTGGCCTTGAACTCATGGCAGTCCTCCTGCTTCGGCCTCCTGAATGCTGGAATTACAGGCGTGTCCCACCATGCCCAATGGCAATTTAAATTCTTAAAATATTGCTTGGTCAGATACAAAAATGGTAACAAGAAAATAAAGTGGAGAGGGTATTACAATAGTGTAGGCAGGAGACAATGATGGCTTGGACTAGAATGTTGGAAGACAAGAAAACTAACTAATAGAGAAATACAGCAGAGATAGAATCATAAGAACTTGGTGAAGGATTGGATGTGGGGAATGAGGAAAGAGGAAGTTTCAAAATAACTGCTTGGTTTCTGACTTGAACAGACAGATGGATGGCCCTGAAATGAAAACAAAAGAGTACAAACACACATGAAAGTAATGCAATGCTTAGAAATTAAAATAAAACAACTGCAAATAGAATCCCAGAACAGATACAGAACAAAGTTTTGACCTAATAGGCTATGGGTGATCAGAGTGGCACGGCACTGCCCCTTCATCACTATAGGAAGCAGACTTCTTTTCCTGTTTCAAAGCCCACACTCCCTTTTAGGATCCATCGCTGTTCCTGTTTCCTATCTGAAGAACATGCACCTCCTGACTTTGCAGAACAGAGACAGCAGACGGGTTTCTGAATGTCAGTGCCCAGCAGCTCAGTTTACTGTTTACTCCACCCAATTCCTGAGAGTCTTGGCCATGATACGTCACTCAGCAGGAATTTCTCTCAGGTGGCTTCAGTACATTCAGTACATGATATTTTAAACAAATACTTTAGTGCACTGCTGGAGGGAATATACATTTTCTGTTAAAAGATACCTGTCAATGCTTTTGTCAAGAATATATCCCAAGAAATCAGGAAAGGGAGCAAAGATATGTATACAGAATGTTCTTCTCAGTGTTATTTACAATGGCAAAAAATTGGACACAACTTAAATGTCCTAAACAGAGGAATGGTTAAATCTAAGTAGGAGAAAGCTTATAGGAACTATAATTCAGCCAAGCAATGAAACATTATGTAGCCATTACTGACCACCATGTACCATGCACTGTTCTACTGTTCTAAGAATGCAGAGACCTCTTTTTCTCTTTTTTTTTTCCCCCTCAGTACTAGGGATTGAACCCGGGACCTTCAAACTGAGCTACATCCCCAGCCCTTTTTATTTTTATTTTGAGACAGGATCTCACTAAGTCCCTAAGTTGCCCAGGCTGGGCTCAAACTTGCAACCCTCCTTTCTCAGCCTCCCCTATCTCAGCCTCCCAGAGTGGTAAGATTATAGGCATCCCCCCACATGCTAGAGTGACCTCATCTTTATTACTCTTCTCATGGAAACTCACAACTACGTGTTTGACCCATCACTATTACATATCCATTTTTTTTGAGCACTTACTAAGTGGTAGGCACTTAACCAAGTGCTTTGCATGCTCTACCTCATTTAATCGTTACCATACTCTCTAAGGTAGAGATTGTTGTCCCTATTTTTACAGATGGAGACAGCTAAGGCCTAAAGAAACCAAGTGACTTAGCAAATGTCATACAGCTAGCAAAGTGGCCAATTGTGAGCCTAGTGTGTTTTCTGTTTTTGGTTTTCTTGTTTTTGTTTTTATTTTTTGGTAGTGGTGGTGGTGGTGGTTGTTATGATTTTTTGGCTTTTGGGGGATTTGGGGTTTTTTTTCTTTGTTTGGTATGGTTTGGTTTGGGGGGTTGGGTTGGGTTGGGTTTTGTTTTGTTTCGTTTTATGCTGTTGGTGGTGGTATTAGTATTTTGAGACAGAGTCTCACTTTGTAGTCTACAATGGCCTTGAACTCACAATCCTCCTGAGTTAGCCTCCCAAGTGCTGGAGTTGTAGGCATGTGCTCCTGGTTGAGCCTAGTTCTATTGACTACAAAGCCCATGCTTTTAACTTCTTTGTGAAATTCCCTACTTCAGATATATCCAGATAAATACAGACTATAATACTGAGGCTAATTCTCCCTTTAGTTATAATTCATGCTTCTGTATTTCACTAGACCTAAAGTCACTTAAAGTGGCTAAGTGCCCATAACCACTCCTTACCCATCCTGTGCTGCTCTTCTCTCAGCTATGTTTGTCCCTCCACCAGATTAAAGACCACTCCCCTAGTCTGGCAAAGACAGAAACAAAATAGTATTTAAATGGCACTTCCTTCTTGCTTTTCATATGACAACTGCAAACAGCAAAAATCTTGAATGATAATGTGCTACAAAGGAAAGAATTTTTTGACATGCTTTAGCTCATTCATTCAACAACAAATATTTCTAAATACTATGTAACAAGACCTACTTCTAAGCATATTTTTACAAGTTTGTCATGTCTCTTTAGCTCCATCTTTGGTTTTCTACGCTTATACTTTTTCATATATTCTTTTAAAATCTGATGTCAAGATAGCTCACTATAGCACTCTCTTGCTTTCTCTTTTTCACTGTGATCTTTCCCCTCCAGTCAACTTCTCGTTCTAACTTCTGTCTTTCTGTTTATAGCAGCAGCACCATTATCTAGTCACCCAGGCTTGAAACCTCAACCACTTTTAGCCATCTCACTCTTTACACTCACTTCACCACTAAGTCACATAAGATTTCCTCTCTAAGTTGGAATTATCCTTCCTTTCCTGTTCTCATTGCTTGTTCTCATCAAGACTTATTCAGTAATCTCCTCATTGGTTTCTATATTCTAGTCTCTTCTTCTAATTTTCCCTGCATATGGGCACCATATTAATCTTCTTGAAGCGTTCCCCTGTTGCATTTGTCCATGTGTTAGTACCCAATCATTTACTTAGCTTTGCTTGTTCTATCTCTATAGTGCCTATTGCATCAGTCCTTTTTTTTTTTTTACTTTTTAAAAAATTTTATTAGTATATGTTTGCAGTACATGCAGTTTATAATTATCTTGGGGAATGGGTACCTGTACCTAATATAGCTTGTTTCTTTTTTTTTAATCCCCTTCCCCTTTCCTCCCCTCTCCCTCCCTCCTCCTCTAATTCCCCTATCCTGATTTTCATTCTTGTTAATATTAATCATAGCTCATGTTATGGCATATGATGTTTACAGTCACTGAGGTTATTAGGTTCCTGTACATGGCATATCTTTATTCTATTTATTTCTCCTTCCCATCCTTCTCACCCCTTGCCTTTGTTCCCTTGGACCACTTCCCTATTGCGAGAATTCCACCCCCTTCTCCCCTTCTATCCATCCTTTATTATTCTCTTTGTTTGTGCTTTGCCTCACTCAAATGAGAGATGCCATATGATATTTAAGCTTGTGTGTCTAGTTTATTTCACTCAACATTATATTTTCCAGGTGCATCCATTTTCCTACAAATGTTTCAACTTTGTCATTCTTTATAACCAAGTAGTATTCCATTATATGTATACAGATACCACATTTTCTTTATCCAATTGTCTGTTAATGTATATACAGGCTGCTCCAGGAGTTAGCCATTACAAATTGTGCTGCTATAAACACTGGTATGCGTGTATCACTGTAGTATGATGTCTTACACTCTTTGGAGAAGATACCTAGAAGGAAGATAGCTGAGTCATATGAAATTTGCTTTCTTAATAATTGTCATTCTTTCCAGAGTAAGACTGAATCTTAGCATTGCTTTAATTTACATTTCTCTAATGCCCAGAGATGTTGAACATTTTTTTCTCTGTGAAGTGTCTGTTCATTTCTCTTGCCTATTTTTTGACTGGGTCTTTAACTTTAGGTGGTTTAATTTTTTTGAATTCTTTATATACTCTAGATTTTAGTCTTCTGTCTGAGGAGTAGCTGGCAAAATTTCCCATTCTACAGGTTGTGTCTTCACTCTACTGACCGCTTCGTTATTTCTCAGCCATGAGAACTTTAGCAACACACTAAGCCTCTCTAAATTTCAGTGTGTTCATCTATTTGTACCCTTACAAATCTAGGGGGTTCATGTAGTTTAATCTCTGCACAAGTGGCATGCAAAAATGCACTATCCAGAGGCCCAAGAGTAGTTTTTAGATTATGTGCCTTCAAAGAACACCAAATAGGATCTAGTTCATAAGCACAATGACATTTCTCAAAACTTTTATCCTTCACTACTCAATTATCTCTAACCTGAAGTTGTTTCTGAGACCTTTTACACACACTCTCTTTCTCTCTCTCTCTAAACTGTCTGTACCCCCATTCCTGTTCCTTTCTCGGGCTTCCTCCTCCTTCTGTCAGCCATATATTGTAAATTAACTTAAGCTCTCTGACATAGTATCCCCTCTCAGGTCCTATCTCACTCTACCTATGTAAAATATCCAAAAATAGAGCTGACAAGGCTGCTCCTTCCATGAGTAGAAGTAGAGGAGGGAAGAAGGAAAGAAAAGAAAAGCTATATGACAGACACACTAGCAACTCTTGTCTCTGTTACATATAAAATAGAGACAATAAAATATACCTCTTTTGTTTTATTATAGTGAATAAAATTGCCATGTGTAAGACACCTAGCACATATCTGCCACATGATTTTCACATACTTATTGGTTGGTACCATAGTTGTACAATTTCTAGTTTCCCTTCCCTTCCTTTCTCTTCCCTTCCCTTCCCTGGCATGGTGGCACATGCCTATAATCCCAGCACTCAGAAGGCTGAGGCAGGAGGATCTGAGGCAGGAGGATCACCGAGTTCAAGGCCAGCCCTGGACTACATAATGAGACCCTGTCTCAAAAAAAATTAATAGATTCTAATTCTTCAGATATTCTCCATATTTTCATGAACATACTAATCAGTTATTTTTAGGTTCTTCTCAGCTAACTCTAATGCCTGGGTCAGGTGATTTATTTCTATAATCTCTTTTTTCTTTTGGTTTTTCAGACATGTGGTCCTGACTTTTGGTACATTTGGCAATATTTTAATGAAAGATGCACACTCTATATAAATTGTAGAGGTTCCAGTTGCTGATGGCTTCTTCTAGAAAGAGCTCACCCTTCCCTGCACCAAGCAGAGTGGTGGCTAATCATCCTGTTCCACTCAGGGACTGTGCTGAGTCAAGCCTGGTTGCTGTCCTGCTAAGGCTCAGTCAACTCATGGTTTGTTTTGGCCTTCCAGAGTTCTCAACTAAAATCCTGGTGTACTGTGTGTGTCCCTTCTCTTTGGAAGGTTTCAACTCTAACCACTGTCTCCCAAGTCTGTTAAAACACTAATTTTTTTGGAGATTTTCTCCTTAAATGTTTTTGCCTCCTGACTCATCTAACCCTAGTATTTGGCAAATATGCTAAATGGAAAACTGGCCTAAGTCCCACCAAAATATCTGCCAGTTTCTGCATTCCCAGCAAGTGCCTCAACAGATGAAAACCCCAGATTTTGAGCCCCACTGGCACCATACCTTCCCCTGTAACCCAGAATCAACATATACCTTCAGGGTAAAGAAGTAGCAATAGTATCCTCTTCTCTCTGGATTCTTCCCTCTCCAGACTGAGCTACCTCTGCAACTCCTCACTGCCTTCAAACAAAGCTGGTCTCTATAAATTATCCAGTGTTTCTGTTGTTCTAGACAGGAGAATAAATCTGCCACTCG
This sequence comes from Erethizon dorsatum, assembly GCA_028451465.1. Classification (NCBI taxonomy): domain Eukaryota; kingdom Metazoa; phylum Chordata; class Mammalia; order Rodentia; family Erethizontidae; genus Erethizon; species Erethizon dorsatum. The sequence continues at coordinate 24,244,269 of CM051824.1, forward strand.
CTACTACAACCCACAGATGCATAAGTGGATGTTTATTAAAAGCTCATTCATTCTCCCTTTGCCATCTGACTAGGTGTATGATACATTTTCTAACTTATCCTCAGCCAGTTGACTGGCTCCACCCTGTTTTCACTCACAGGCTCTAGGGCCTTTCAAGTACAAGTATAGCTCAGTTTATTTAATGCTGTCTCTTCCTCTGCCCCTTATTCTTTGAAGCAGTTCTTCTGAACAAAATCTACACTGAAGTAATTGAATCCTCATGATTAATGCCTCCCACTCTTATTCCTCAACTATAAATGTGGTGTAACTTTTCACATTACATTTTACACATACTCTAAGCCTTAATCACTGCAGCCTTGAGTGTTATTTCCATTCCCTAGTTTTTTACTTGACAGTTGCATCTTTCTGACTTCCTTGGGGATTATTTTGTTTGACTTAGGTATTTTAGTTCTTTTTCCTAAGAGGATGATTGTTTTCATCAGGTAGGCAAGACTTTACCCAGTCTTTCTGAAAGATAGGTGTTGTCCACCATTCCCATAAGTTTTACTCTTAGCTTAATCAAGATGATGAGAAATATGTGCTTTCACAGCATTCTTTAATGCTTTTATAGATCTATATCTGAGAATTATTCAATTAGTTTTAATGAAATTGAATAAACATTAACTGAAATAACTAATGTATTTTTAATTTTAAAAATTTAACACTTCTTGGTGTTTACTGTGTGACTAACACAGTTCTAACCACTTCATAACTATTAGTTTACTTTATCCCTGTAACTATCCTATAAGGTAAGAATTACTAACCCTGTTTTACAGATGAGGAAATTGAAGCCCAAAGAGTAAATGGTACAGCCAGGATTGCATCCAGATGTGCTGGCTCTAGGTCCTGAATGCTAAACCACTCTTCAGCCACATGAAATTCATTATAGTGTTGATTGCAGGTCTCTGAAAAATATTCACCATTCAGTGAGGACCCACACACAGTGCCTCCTAAACTTTATATTAGGAAAAGCTGGGAAGTCCCTTCTAGAAAAAGTGGGTGGTCTGTATTTCTGAGAACTCATCTAATCCTGGCTCTACAGTATTATTGCCCTCCCCTTATTTTTCTTTTACCCAATCTCCTTAAATGCTTTTCTTTTCCATGCTGTTGCATTTTTCTAAAATGGCATAACTATTTTTGTGGAATGCAGTATGGAATAAATATATAAATAAATAAAATTAATTTTTTCCAAGATTTTATGAGGTGAATCTATCCACTGCCAGGAAAATATCATTTCAATTACCAAAGCCTACTGTGTAGTCCCAGTTATGTAGCTAGTGACTCACTTTCCACATCCTCATTTCTGTTACAAAGTCATGTCTGTGTGAACTAGAAAAAGAAATGAAAATACCACCTAGGTCTTTCAATTTCCTACATAAAATGTCAGATTCTCTAGAGACACATTCCAGAGGTTTCCAGGCCATGTCTGCCCTTATTGGCCGCAGAAGTGACAAGATTCCAGCCAGGATGTGTCCAGCAGGAGTCTAAATACACAAGCGACAAGCTGGTTGGGCTATAAATGGGTGGAGACGCAGAAAGTCCTTGACTGTATAGGTGAAGAGTCCAGACCAAGATTTCAAGCTGAGCATGGGGTGATGGCAGGTCAAGAGCCCTTTTTTCCCCCTTTAATGAACTGAATGAGGTTAGAAGGCAAGAATCTGTGTAGGCAAAAGATGCTAGGACAGCAGACTAGAATGAGGTCAGTGGGTTTTCTGTGATCCAGCCTTATCTGTTTCTCTTGTTTCATCCTTCATTATGATTCTTCCACTCTTTACTCCAACCACACTAATAAATTACTAAATGTTCCCCAAATATGGTAAACTGTTTCATGCCTCCACACCTTTTTTTCATACTGGTTCCTTCCTCTTAGCTCTGTCCACCTGACAAAGATCTACTCATTTCTTCCAGATTCTGCTTAAATACCTTCACTATGAAGACTTTCCCACTCCCACCACACCCTGCCCCACTCTTTTTTTTTTTGCTTCTCCAACCGTATAATTGTTGCCATATCTATCTTGATCTACAAAGCACTGATAATAGTATGAATTTGAACCATAGCTCTCTGTGTGAGAAATGTCACATTACTATGTTTTTCTCAAATTTAGAAAATATTAGTTCTCAAATATGAGAACATTGACACACCCAGTATGTTTATGGGTACCTCTCCTCCTAGGGTCTTACTCAGAATCCTAAGAGCCTAGCACAGTTCATAAAATATGGGAAATGGCCCTTTGGTCTTCAACATACCTCCATTACAATGTATACAAGTAGCATCCTTGTCTTGTTCCTGCTTTGGAGGAACAAAGCATCCAGTCTTTCACCACTACATATGAGATTAGCTGTGAGCTTTTTATAGATGCTTTTATCAGGTTGAGGAAGTTCCATTCTATTCCTAGTTTGTTGAGTGTTTTTATCATAAAATGAGTGTTAGATTTTGTCAAATGCTTTTTCTGCATCTACTGGATAATTTTGTAGGTTTTATCCTTTATTCTGTTGACATACTATATTGCATTGATTGATTTTTGGATATTAAATCAACCCTACATTCCCAGGGTAGATTATACTTGCTTATGGAATATAATTCTTTTTAAATGTTGCTGACCCAGGCATGGTGGCACATGCCTGTAATCTTAGCACATGGAAGGCTGAGGCAAGAGGATTGCCACAGGTTTGAGGCTAGCTTGGGCTACATAGTGAGTGGAAGGCCAGCCATAGTGATACCCTGTCTCAAAAGAAAAATGTTGCTGAATTTGGTTTTCTGGTATGTTATTGAGGATGTGTGTGTGTGTGTGTGTCTGTCTGTCTGTATCTGTGTCTTTGTGTCTGTGATGTGAAATTATATATATTATACTTTTCTTATGATATCTTTAATTTTTTTTTTTCCTGATGGGTACCAGGGATCGACCTCAGGACCTTGTGCGCCAGGAGGCGCCCGTGCCACTGAGCGATATCACCGGCCCTTTTTTCGTATGTGGGTTCTGGGAGTTGAACTCGGGCCCTCACACTTGCCAGGCAGGTGCTTATGCTGCTGAGCCATCTCACTGGCCCGATATCTTTAATTTTGATATTAACATGGTTCTCATAAAATAGATTGGCAAGTGTTCCCTTTTACTTTATTTTATTTTATTTTATACAGCAGGGCAGAGGCTCCTATCCTTACAAAGTCCTGCTTGCAAAGATGACCTGGGAATTTGAAATTTGGAAGTGTTCTTGCCACCCTAAATAATAACAGTGGATCACTGTGCACAAACTATTTGCACAAAACATATGGTTTATACTGAACACCTGCTTTACTTCTAAGAGTCTAGAATTTTGATACATGCTAGGTGCAGGGTGGCTATATGACCAGCCTCCAGGAAAAAACCCTGGGCACTGGGTCTCTAATGAGAACATTTCACACATGTTAACTCAATGCTGAAGAAATTAAGCACACCGCATGTGACTCTATAGGTAGAGGGCTTTTGGGACATTGTGCCTAGTTTGGATTCTGGACTTTACCTCATGAACCTTTTCCCTTTCCTGATTTTGCTTTGTATCTTTTTTTAATAACAAATCATATCCATGAGTACAAGTGTATACTGAGTCCTGTGAGTCTTCCCAGGGATTCACCAAACCTGGGGATAGTCTTGAGGTCCCCCAACACAGATTTATTCAGATTTTATATTTCTTCTTGAGTCTTTTTTTTTTTTTTTTTTTTTTTTTGAGACAGGGTTTTGCTTTGCAGTTCAGGTTGGTCTTGAGCTCACTATGTAGCCCAGGCTGGCCTTGAACTCACAGCAATCCTCCTGTCTCAGCTTCCCATGTGCTAGGATTACAGGCATGTGCCACCACACCCAGCTTCTTTGAGTCTAAGAATCTATTTTATCTTGATTAAATAACTTATTGGCATGCAATTTTTTATTATATTCCCTTACAATCTTTTTTATATCTGGAAGTTCAGTAGTGATGTCCTATCTTTTATTTCTGATTTTAGTAACTTGGATAGTCTCCTTTTTTCCTTATTCAGTCTAGCTAAATGTTCTGCAAATGTTTGTCAGTCTTTTCAAAGAACCACTTTCAGTTTCATTGGTTTCCTCTATTATTTTTCTGTTCACTATTTTATTTCTGGTCTAGCATTATTTATTTCCTTCCGCTTGCATTAGGTTTAGTTTGCAATTTTTTTTAGTTTCTTAACTAGCTTACTCATTTGAGATTCCTCTTCTTTTTTAAACATAAGAGAGTTTTTGTTTGGTTTGGTTTGGGTTTTTTTGTCTTTTTGAGACAGGGTCTTGCTATGCAATTCAGGCTGGCCTTGAGCTCACTTGGTAGCCCAAGCTGGCCTCGAACTGACAACAATCCTCCTGCCTCAGCCTCCCCACAAATGCTGGGATTACAGGTGTGCACCACCATGCCCAGCCCTAATATAAGAGTTTTTGGCTATCAATTTCTCTCTAAGCCTTGCTTTAGCTGTTTATCATAAGTTTTACTATGTTATGTCTTAGTTTTCAAATTCATCTTAAAGTATTTTCTCTCCTGTGATTTCTAATTTAATCCATCAGTTATGCAGAAGTATATTGTTTAGTTTCCACATATTTGTAAATTTCCCAGATTGCTTTCATTAGCCAGGTGTGGTGTCCCATGCCTGTAATCCCAGCACTGGGGAGGCTGAGGCAGGACAATCGCTGTGAGTTTGAGGCTAGCCTGGGTTACACAGTGAGTTTAAAACCAGCCTGAATTGAAGAGCAGGAAAAAAAATTGTTTTCATTATTGATTTCTAATTTCATTCCACTGTGGTTGGAGAAAATATACTGAATGTTCCACATTCAATTGAAAGATGTATATGTTTAGGGGAGCTTTGGAATTTCTTGTTTTTTCCAGTTGTGGGAATTGAACGCAGGGTGTCACACATGCTAGGCAAATCCTCTACCACTGAACTACTCCCCAGCCCTGGAATCCTGTTTATTATCTTCTGATCCCCTTTGTAGAAGCCAGTATGAGAGCAGCAAAGTATTGGACATTGCAGCTTCTTCTTCCTGCCTACTTCCTGCCTTTCTGGGGTGAAAGAAGCAGAAAATACCAAGTTAGCTTAATGTCTTCCTGATACATTCCAGTTTCCAAAGACAACCCACTTAACTAGCTGTAGTTTTTCTTCCTGGGTACATTATGCCAATGAAACATATCTTCCACACAAGCAAAGCAAAATGAGTGCTCTTGCTTCTTTCTACTCTCACTGGCCACCTCTGAAACACCCCAAAGTGTTAGCCCCAGACCATCATATTGATGGCAGACCAAGGGGGTGTTAATTTGATGAGATTAAAGCTTTCATGTGCTATAATAAACTCCCACCTGCCCTCCTGGCAAGGACTATACCAGTGCCACTAAAATCGTTCTTTTCACTCCTGTCTCAGCCACACACCCAGAAGTAAGTAATGTAACCACATCCTCTTCCTTCCCTTTGGTATCCATAAAGAATCCATTTGACTGCAACTAACAAAAAACAAGAAGGAAAAAAAATCCAATTCTTTTTTTTTTTCAAACTTTATTTTTTTTAAAGACAACAAGTAAACATTCTCATGTATTAACAAACTCAAGCATTAGAGAATGTACAAATACCTTTTGGAGAAAAATATTACTCAGTATAAGATTAAGCCATGTAAAAGCTAGGTAAAAATAGAAGACTAAGGAATGGAATAGTCACAGTGAAATTGCATTTTCATACTAGGGAGACAATACGATGTTTACAAATGTGCATCCGGTTTATTTCGCTTGTGAGTATTTTCTCGAGTTGCATCCATTTACCTATAAAAGTTTCCAGTTTATCTTTCTTTATGGCTGAGTAGTACTCCATTGTATAGAAATACCACATCTTTTTTATCCATTCCTCGGTTAATGGGCATTTGGGTTGTTTCCACGATCTAGCTATTACAAATTGTGTTGCTATAAACATGGGTGCACATACATCGCTGTGGTACGATGTTTTTAATTCTTCTGGGAAGATACCCAGAAGGGGAATAGCTGGGTCAAATGGGACCTCCAATCCCAGTTTTTTGAGGAGTCTCCACACGGATTTCCACAGTGGTTGCACCAGTCGACACTCCCACCAACAGTGGAGAAGGGTTCCTTTTTCCCCACAGCCCCTCCAGCATTTGTTATTAGTTGACTTCTTGATAATAGCCATTCTTTCTGGGGTGAGATGGAATCTCAGGGTTGTTTTCATTTGCATCTCTCAGATGACTAGTAAAAAATCCAATTGTAAAGTAAATGAGAGTTTATTTTTCTCATGTAACAAAAAGTTTGAGGACAGACAATTTTAGGGCTCAAGCAGTTGATTAATGAGACAATCAAGGGCAGGGCTCTGCCCATTTTTATGCACCAGCATCCTTAGCAGGTGGACATCATCCTTATGCCTGTTGTCTCATGGCCACAGATACTACTACACCTTGAGACCAAATCCTGTCCTTTGGAGAAAAAGTGGGTATGGTTTAGAGGCAAAAGTTCTGCCAGCAATATTATAAAGCTTTTCCAGAAGAGTCTCCCAGCAACTTCTGCTTATGTCTCATTATTTAAATCTAGGTCACATGATTCCCCCAGACCATGACCGAAGACTAAAACATGGGCAGAGAGAGGGGAGTGGGAGCGGTGGCTAGCCAACCATGACTGGCTGTCACACCTCCCTTCAGAGCCTTCGTACAGCCTTAGAAGTCAGGGAAGGAGTGGGGGAGACCAACTTTAGTCAGGCTAACCTTGAAGTGTGAGATGCCATTCAACTCTGTCCCCGTCCACAGTTATTCTAAAAAGAGTCAGTCCCAATTCATAAAGTCTAAGTTTCCCGGGCTTGTGGCAAAGTTCCTGACATAAACATAGAAACTTTCTCACCTGCCTTCTGACAGATTTAGCATCTAATTCATGCTCCTTTCCTTAGAATTAGCAAAAAATATATTCTAAAGTACTCAACAGTCATCTACAATCATTAGCATTGCTCAATTTGAGGACCCCAAAGGCTGGTCTTCTGGGACATCCCCAGACACTACTTTTTTTCTCAGCCTCAAATACCTGCTATGGCAGTTAACCATGTCCATTATATGTACAACCTCCTGTCCTAGCAGGTTAGCCCATGAGTTGAACTTCAAACTTGGGCCTTACACCTCAAGTCTATGGTGCCATTAATCACTGATCATGAACAGACTATAAATTTGAATCCTTAAACAGGGACTGCAAAATTCAACTTCCTTCTAATTTTCTCTCAATGCTCCTGGGATTGAAGATAAATTAATATGTTTATCTAGGATGCATTTGCTTATCTTCCTCCCAGAGCCTTTGGGCAATCTCTCTGCAAATCACTGTAGAACTTTTAAAGCATCCTTTTCATTTCTTTTTTCTTTTGTTTTGTTTTGTTTTTTGAGACAGTCTCAAAAAATGTAGTTCAGGCTGGTCTTGAACTCACTATGTAGCCGAAGCTGGCCTCAAACTTATGGCTATCCTCCTACCTTACCCTTCGGAGTGCTGGGATAACAGGCGTGTGCCACCACATCTGGTGGGAGTAGGATTTTAATTATGAATTCTGAAGGGATACAAACACTCAATCCATACTAAGATCTATAGAAAAGATATATAAGAGAGAGAAAGAGAAATTGGGGTTTTTTTCCCCTCCCCCTTTACCCTGTGACTAATAAATGCAGGAACCACACATACAGACTATGAAAAAGTTTGGGGTTATTTTATGATTAAAGATTTTCAGTAGATAACTCTGTTTGTTTGTTTTTTATCAAATTCAGGGCCTTGTTCATGCCAGGCAAATACTTTATCACTAAGGTATATACCCCAAGCCCCTCACTTAGTTCTTTTTTTATTAGTGCATGTTAGTTATACAGAATAGTGGGTTTTGGCATATCCATACATACATTTAACACACTTTATTCATGTTCCTCCCCCCGCATACTCCCTAGCATCTTGCCTCAGTGGCCGTTGTTTTAGCCGCAAGCATCGTTTCAGTGAAATCTTAGAATGATGACTGCCCATACTGATTTGCCTAAGCCTGAGGTTTCCTGGGACTGTCAATACTAAAATCAGGCAAAACGAAGAAGTGAATCACCACCCTAAGTCTTTGACAAATGTTAGTTTATGGCCCTTCCCCCTTACTTTATTATAAACTCCAGGAGGACAAGAAACATTTCTAATGAATTTCTAAGTCCTATATTTACTGCACAGAACACAATAGGCACTCAATAAATTTTAATAAACACATTCACAAACACATGGCTAGGCTAGTGTAAAATAGAAGATTAAAAAAATAATAATAGACTGGTATGGTGGCTCACGCTTATAATCCCAACACTTGGGAGGCTGATAAAGTAAAATTGTGAGTTCAAAGCCAGCCTGGGCTACACAGGCCAGGGTGAACTTACAGAGTGAGACCCTGTCTCAAAGGAAGGAAGGGAGTAGGGGACCCAAATCTTGAGCCCCATTGCAATTTACTTGAGCCAACTGAAATAGAATATCCTGCAACTTCCTAGTTAGCCCTTCAGGCTTAAAAAGGCCATGTCCCTGGGGCATGCAAATACCTCTATGTACACATACATCATGATTTCGATATCATTCATTTTCATCTTGGTGGATTTTTGTAAGCATCAAGAACACTTTCTATCACATTTTGGACCTGTCCTTCAGGAAGACAGCATACCTCAATATAAGCAAAATACTAAGAAAGCATGAACTTCTGAAGGGGTCCATAAAGCTCTTGGCACAATCCCTGGCACCCAGTAAGCATTCCATTAATGTTTTTATTATAGTTATGGTTATGATTAATTTTCCCATGCCCAAATTACCTATGTCCCCCCCAAAAAAACCTTTAGTGAGGAGGCACCAAACCTTTAGAAGTACCTGTCCATTCCTATCCCACAGAGCTCACCAACCACAGAAACAATACACACCTACTCCTGGAAACATTAACAGGTTTCCTACAGCTTGCCAGTACTTACCAGACTCCTCAGAGTTCTGTGCTGCATGGATGATAACACTGCTTTGGAGTGTCAGAGCCTCAGGCCTTCCCTCTCCCACCCCGGAGCATTCCTTCTGGGTATAAATCCAACCCACAGCAAGTGTTTGCTGTCTCCCAGTATCATTTTCCACTTGTCTTCCATAAGACACTGATATTTTTCTTTCCCCTTAAAATATTTTTCTTTGTGCCTTTTTATTTCTTCTAATATTATTTCTCCCAACTTTTCATGTAAGTTTCGTATCAGTGGGTATAACTAGTGTGTTTTCTTTCATCTTACATATGAGGGAGATTGTTGCTTGTGCCAGTTATAACTGATGGTCGTCCCAGCAAGAAAACACAATTTACAGATAATTGTAACCATTCTGACTCCCTATTTCCTGGGGTTTTGTGGTTTTCCTTGGAAAACTACCACAGAAAATTGCCTCATTTCAATGTTTCCATGCCTCATCAAAAAGGATAACCTACAAAATCTGTTTATAGTCCTGCTTGTCTCTTCTCCTTACCCATGCGCTAACCTCTGTCATCTCCATGGTATGCAGTAAGTGCTACCCTAATTCATTCACAGAGCCGCTGTGCTTTTCACTTTGTTCTGTGACTCAGATGTCAAGGGCCCTGCCCCCCCATGGCAGCCTTGTTTTATCAAAGCTTTCCTCTCTTCCCCCTCCTCCTCCTCCTCTCACTGTGCAGACTGCTTGGAGAACCTCCTTAAACCCTTTCTGAGCATTCCAGGGACATACCCCAATCAGCCCATTCTAAACCAAATCAGATTTCCTTGCCCTCAAAATAAAACCTGAATTCCTACACCACATTCTACAAGTCTCTGTTTCAAGACTACTTTTAAGAATTACAATTCTTGCCAGGCATGGTGGCACACGCCTATAATTGCTATACTCGGAGGCTGAAGCAAGAGAATCGCCACAAGTTTGAGGCCAGCCTGGGCTACATAGTGAGTTCAAGGCCAGCCTGAAATACATAGCGAGACCCTGTCTCAAAAAAAAAAAAGAAGAAGAATTACAATTCTTGGCTGGAAGTGGGGACTGGCTCCATGGTAGAACTCATGCTTAGCATGTTACAGGCCCTGAGTTTTATCCTCAGCACCAAAAAAAAAAAAAAGAATGAAAGAAAAAAACAATGATTATAGGAAGAATTATAGTTCTTGAAGCTCCACATTCACCACTGAATAGTCTATATGGGATGAACACCAACTTCAAGTTAAAGGGTATTTCTAAATTTGTGTCTCTATTGTTTATTGTTTTGTGTAGTCTCTCTCTGGCACATCCTAGACAGGGAGGAAGAATAGTACCTTGTGATATTTGTGATTAAGGCAGGGAGTCCCTCCCTACTGAGGCCTCAGTGAAATGGCTCTGTCCTTCTCAACACCCACAGAGGAGCTCAGGGAAGCTTCAATGGGAATAATCCTCAAAACATGCCAAACACTGAATATGAACCAATATTTATGTATGTTCTTGTTTCAGAAAAGAGAATGGCTGCTGTTGGCCAAAGGGGAACCCACAAGCCTAGGACACAGCCAGAGAGTCCTTGCTAGTACTTTCTATGTGATTATGCCATCACACTCCCTCACACTTCTGGTGAAGGCAGTAGCCACTCGGGAACTGATGCTACCCAGCCCCTTTCCCCCCCTGCCTGATGACCTACCTGAAGACAGCCTTAAGATTGTGGAGGTAAGTGGAGCCCAGGTCTTATGGGACAGATAGAGAAAAGGGACAGGAATAAACCCCTGAGGGAATGGATGGGGGGAAGGTGTGGAGGGAGGAGTCATCCCAGGGGATAGGAAATGGGCTGGTGAGAGGAAGTCAATGTTTAGATTAAGGCAGCAAGGTGAGAAGTGAAATAGAAAGTTGACTTGAGGGAAATAAGGTTTGAGAAGAGATAACTGAGGCAAAAAAGGTCAGTGGTATAAGTGAATGACTGAGAATTAGTACCATCCTGGAAGAGCATAAGACATGTGTGTACACACACACACACACACACACACACACCTCAAATCTGACTAAAATGAGTACCAATGGGTGGGTAACTGTGAAGGAGAGAAGGAGATGTGTCCCAGAAGGGAAAGTAGGTAGCAAGCAAGGGAGAATGGGGGCAAGAGAAGTCAGAACAGGCAGATCCAGCTCCAGTTTCTTGGTTATTTTGACCTGGTTTTGTCTTTGCATCTGCTGGCTATTCTGCCCCTCTTCCCATCTGCAATTCTACCATAGAGAGGTAACTGAAGTTGGAAAAGGGTGAGAAGTGTATTAGAGAGGAAAGGGGGAAGGAAAAGACAGGCTGGAAGGCAGAGGAAGAAAAGAGAGGAGGGAGTAAAAGGAGATGCCCAAGAAATATGAACCTTTGAATGGGTTTTTGTGTCTTTGTGCATGTGTATGTGTGTTTGCGCTGTGTTTTTTGTTTGTTTGTGGTATCCCTGCGTGTGTATGTGCTGAGTCTCTGGATTGGCAGCAGCATGTCTAAGCCTAGGTGTGTGGCTCCACCAGTGTGCATCCGTGTGATGGTATGTTCTTATGTCTAATTATCTGCAGTAATTCGCACATGTGTATGTTTGTGGGCATCTATGTCTGCTCATTGGGAAATGGAATAAAAGACAGTCAATGTAGGCAGAAAGATTAGGAAGGGCCTCAAAATAAAACTCCGGTGCAAAGGAATAAACAGCTCTGAAAGAAGATTCTCCTCTCTTCTCTGTATCCGGATTCTGTATTTCCTGCTAGCTTCTCCAGGCTAGAAGTGGGAGGGGAGGCTCTGGATGGGAAGAATTGGAACCACATCACTGCTGGATCGTGGGCTGACGTGCAGAAAGGATAGAGCCTGGGATTGTGCTCTCAGTTTGGCAGCCACTGGGATACAGAGAAGTGGGCACGAGTGGCCATGGCTCACTCGGCGTCTCACTTCAGGGCCAGTGGTTTCTGGCACAGGATGTTGTGGCCGGAAAACCTGACTGCTCAGGAATGCTGTGCTCCTGTGCCCTCCCTCTCTGCTCTGCTCACCTCAGGCCAGGAACTGCATGTACTGGCCTTACAGACTGGAGCACCCCCACCCTACATGTATGCTGAGGACACACCTCCCTCAGCTGCCCACACTGGACCCCTTGTACCCTCTTGGGTGCTCCCACCCCTCTCGGGCCAGTGAAACACTTCCTGGGACCAGTGTGTTCAGAGGCCCTAACCACTTAGGGTTGCCCCTACTTCTGTTCTTTTGCCTGATACTTACTTCACAAGCACTCAGACTTCAGGCCAAGCGCCCGTAGGAGGGGGTGTAGCTCTGGCAAGCATGAGGTCCTGAGTTCGATTCTACTGCGGCCCTAAGTCTCCACACCTTCTCCAGCCTCTCACACTCACTGGTTTCTTCAGGGCATCTGTGTTCTGCGACCTCGAGTTCCCTGTTGAGGGTTCTCCTCTCTTCCTCAGAGCATGCTGGACAGCCTGGAGCTGGAGCCCACCTACAACCCCCTGCAGGTTTGGAGCCACCTGTACTCACATCTGAGCAGCACCTTTGCCAAGCCTCAGGGACGACTCTACCCAAGCTGGGAGAGCCGGGGCCCAAGAAAGGTACAGCTCTCCTTCTACCCCCCACTTCCTCACATCCCTCCCTCCCCTTTACACCCAGAGAGCCCTCCAGCCCCAGCCCCAGCAGTGTCTTACCAAAGGGAGCACCCTCCTCCCTGATCCCACTGCAAGTGGCAAGGAGAACAGGCCAATAAGGAGGGGAAAAAAGACCAGCAAAATCACTCCTACTGGGTAAGGAGGCTTGTCTGCTTAGGTATTTACATATGATCATGCTTAGGTGTTTTAAGTGTAGTCTTTATGGTAACTGATTAGTTATTTTTTAACAGACCATTGTCTCATTAAGCAAACTGGCTACACTGGGATCACAACCATAACCCTCTCTGAAAGAAAAGGCCAAAGGGATGGTAGGAAAAGAACTGCCCAAGGGAAAGGAAAGTGACATATACAGAGCACCAGTCATTTGCCAGGTTTTATGATTAGTACTTTTACATATTTTCCCCATTTAATCTTCCCACCATCCCAACAAGGTAAGTGTTGTGCTCATGTACAGATAGGAAGAGAGAGACTGACCAAGGTTGGCAGCTTGAAGACAGGGCTCTGGTGACAAGGGTTGAAGTGAAAACTTGAAGGTGAAGTATTTGTATGAAATTTATGTTCTATAATATTTGGGCTTCCTTTTGCCCTTATTAATTTTTGCCTAATTTCCCAGTAGCAAAGCACTTAGAAAACTCCCATTTTTGTCTTAGCTAAAATTACAGGAGTAGGTTGTTTCTAAACTCAATCTATCTAGAAGTGAGTGCAGTGACTAGATGCATGGAGCAGAGCCCACCCCAACTTAGCTTGGTGGGCAAGCTGACAGAGGAACAGAGGGCAAGGAGAAGGCACTGTAAAGGCTGCAGTCCAGGAGACTCCATGGTCACTGCCCTGGGCCATGAGGGTGACACTCCAAGGATAGGATGTGTAAAAGAGTGAAGACAAAATCCCCAGCAGTGAACAGGATATGGACTTGAATAACTGTATGGTCTTCAGAGAAGGCTCTAGTTGCTCAATTTGCAGGCTGGGCAGCTGCCAACCAACCGAGTTCGAGCCACAGTGGTCCCCCTGCCAGTGACTCCAGCCCCAGGCAGAGCCCCGAAGATGCCAGCAGCCGGCAAATCTTCCTCAGAAGACTTCTTCCTGCTTTCAGAACCAGAGGAAGAATATCCCTCCCAGCCCTGAGTCACCAGCACCAGAGCACAGCACCCCTGTTCAACCACGCCTATGCCAAGGCTTACAAAGTACCTCTCTGTGGTCAGATCTGCCTTCTATCCACCTAAGCCTCGGTGAGCTCAAGCTGACTGAGAAACAGAGCCTCCCGCTCCTCTGTTCTCAGTGCTGCTCCACCCCTCTCAACACACCCAAGCCTGTCCCTTCTCTAGCAGGGCCTCTCATTTTCTTTTGGGTCATTTGATACTGTTAGTACAAATGAAGATTAAATGTATAGTAAGCCTCCACCATTGTTAAGGAGCATTCCTAGCCCAGAATTTCTTCTTATAGTTCAGTGTAAACAGGTGGATGAGGTCAGGTCACCCTCAGGAAACCGGAACTCAGAAACAAGAGTGAGGTTTCAAAGGTCATGAAAAACAAGGACTGAAATCCAACCCTCATTTCAGAACTGGTGCCCTTCCCAGTATACCCAGCACACTGCAATTCCCTCAAGCTCCAGAGTAGTGTTTGGTGCTTGGTACCTATTGCAAAGTGGAGGGGCAGGCGCGATATCATAGCCAAGAACAGGGAAAGGATGGCATGAAAAAGGCCAACTCCCTTCCTAGTTTCCTCTCATACCTGTCCACCTTCCTGTCAGCACCCTCCTTCCACAGAATACTACCATTCACAAAAACACTTTCTCTGTGCTTCATAATATACTAAATACTTGAGAAATGTACCCATTTCATACAAACCACCTGTAATATAGTGCTCATTGTCAGTTCTCACACTTTACAGAGGGGCAGCAGGGGAGAATGAGGATTGCAGATGTCCTACAACTGACCCAGGGTCACAGTGTGAAAGCCCAGCCGAGGTCAGTCTGACTTGACTACTTGGGTCACAGACTGCCATCTTGCAGGGTTCCCTCCCTGGGCCCTTTCCTCTTCCCATGGCCCCCAACACATTCTGGTTCTCCTCTTGATCCCAACATACCTGCCCTGCATACCCTGCCACTGTGTCTCCTCTGTGCCTGTTCACACACAGAGACCTCTTAAACCCAAACTGACTTTAATGCAAATCTTTAAAATTTTTAAAATATATCTCTGGCAAAGAACAATACGGGGGGGGGGATAAGGATCCAGGCAACTTCCATACAGGCCCCTGGAACTGCACCCACTCTGACCACACACCCCTTTCCGAAGACCTGGTCTAGCAGCTGTCTGTTCCTTTGGGAGAGAGATGGCTTAGGGGTGCTGGTGTTCCCCAGAGCTCAACCCTCAGTCCTGCCATCTGTTCCACTTCCTAGGACTTCCAGGGAGGGCCCTCCCACCCTCTGGTTCCTGCTCATTCTAATAGGACTTTCTGATCCCTAGCACCACCTTCCCATGGTCCCCTTATCAGCTACCTTTTCAGGTGGAGCCCTCTGACTTGACCCCAGGCCTGTCAGTACCTGTCCTAGGGAGCCCACAGTCCCAGCCCCCTGAGGCACCACTCTTCTGGACCTGGCTATACAAGGCAGTGTCTGAGCTGTGGCCTTTGCTGCCACTACCAGCTGCAGTACCAGGTTCGGGGAAGGCCAGACCCTGGGGCTTGGGAGCTGGGAGGGGCTTTGTGCTCCGAGGGGGTGGCACAGCATAGTCATCAGTGGCAGGATTGTAGGGGAACTCATAACCCTCCTCCTTCAGTCGAGCCTGGCACCACCATGCATCCTTGGGCTCCTGAGGCAGATCATAAAGGCCCCGGGGAGGGGCTGAGGCCAGACCCTCAGGTTCATCATAGATGGGGTCCTCTTTGGTGTTTGTCAGCTTGGTCTTCTGCAGCTGCTGCTCCACATGCTCATACAAATCCCAGTAGAGACGTTTCTTCTCCTGTATTTTTTCTGCTCCCCGAGAAGGGGTACTGTCTACGGGGTCTGAGTATAAGGAGTCCTGGGAAGGACCTGGAGGAATGCGCAAGGAGTCTAAGGGCTCAGCGTATAGGGCTGGGGTGCTGCCTTGGAGCTGCTGGGGGCTAGGAGCAGAAGCCAACTTCCCCTCTGCCACCTCCCCTTCATGGGAGTCAGCTCTGAGGACATCTTGTCCCTGTCCCACTTTTCCCTGGACCTTCTGCTGATGGATGGCAGTCTCAACTGCCTGAAATATGTCATTTCCTTGCACGGTCTGGAAGGTGAAGGTTCCAGGGCCAGAGGGGCAACGGCGACCAGCCTCAAAAGAGAACATGACCTGAGGAGGGTATGGAGGGAAAAGGATTACCAGAGGTCAGAACTGATGAGTCACAGGGCCCAAACCAGTAAGGGCTTCTACAAAGACAGACCACCTGGGGATAGAGGTTGGGTTGGGGTGGGTGAAAGGAACGAGAGATCCAGAGGGCAGAGCTTCCTGCCTTCCTGTCCTGCCCCACCTGGCTTTCAGCTGTCCAACCCAGGAAGCCCTCCCTGACCATCCTCCCTGGCAGCCCCTGTACCTTGTCTCGGCCATAGCGGCGCAACAGAGTGTAGGGCCAAGAAAGAAGTGGCTCCAGGATCTGACCCTGGGCTCCCAAGGTCAAGAGAGTCAGCCTCTCAGCCTCTACCCTCAGGACATAGGGCCCATGCAGGCCACAGCGCTCAGAGGCCTCTGTCTTCTGTACAGTGACCCAGAACTGGGATCCTGGAAGGGGTACACAATTAGACAGGCACCTGGGTGGAAATGCACTGGGGGGCAGGGTTGAGGACCCTGAGGACTCCAGAGCAGGGTGTCCAAGAACACATTTGGAAGTCAGATTCCAGGGACTTCTCCACAAGTCCTGCACCCTCTAATCACCCACTCCCCAAGAGCACCCCTTCCCATACCATCCCTGCCAGGCTTCTCAAACATCTACCTTCCCACGCAGGGCTATACAGTGAGTTCTCCAGCATCTCCAAGGCAGAAAGCTTAGGGGGGTCCGTGACCGGCGCCAGAGCCCAACTTCCTTTCTGTGATAAAGAGATCACCAAGGACTCTGTAATTCCCTCAGTAAGACCCTGGGGTGGAGGGTGGGGATCCTAGGCCAGCCAGCTCCACAGCTGTTGTAACTGCCCCACCGCAACACCCTTTAGGCCTAGTACCATTTGCCCCAGCCCCTCGCCGGCAGCCCGGGTTCCCTCACCGGAAAGGCATTTCGGCACAATGTCTGCACCCAGGCGGCGCTGGACGGCGCGTCCGCTGCCAGCAGGTGCGAGCGCTGCGCGGTGTCCAGGCGGAAGGCAGCCGCGCCGGGTTCTGGGGGGCTTTCCACAGCCACCGGAGCCACACTCACGCACTCGGCCAGACGGATCACCTTGCAGTCCAGGCGGCGCGAGCCCCCTCGACCACCTCCAGAGCTAGACCCCTTGTGATCAAAGAACTCGAGCCGCGCTACGCCGTGGGGGCTGGCCGGGTAGAGCACGGCCCACGTCTTCCTCCATTTCTAGGGAGAGAGCAAGAGACGCGGGGGAGGTAGCGAGAGAGTACGAGCAGCACGCGCCCAGATGGGAAAGGAGGGAACGGCGCAGGCCGACTAGGGGCCGGGGCTTCCCAAGGAGGGGCAAAGTTTCCCAAACCCAAGAAAGATGCCACTCAGTCTTTCTAGCACCGAGGAGGGCATAGCCCGACCCTACATATTCTCTCCAAAGTTGCAGAGCAACTTCGCGAGAACGTCACCGGGCTCTCCCACCCCCTCCGCCCACCCCCGTCTTCTTTCTGGACCCTTTCACTCACTTCTGGCCTTCATGGGGTTGGGAATCCTCTGCCCCTCACTACCTTAGTCCCGAAGCGCTGACTCTGCAAAAAGAGCGGCCCTTCCATCACAGCCCCGTCCATGTCCCCGGGCGGTTCCTTCGGCGCTTCCTGGCCCTGCGGGCGCAGGGCTAGAGGCGGGGCTGGGGCGGGGCCGGGCCTGTCGGAGGCGTCCCCCCTCCCCACGCTGTTGTCTCCCGGGCGGTCAGAATGCTGGGGGGAGCATAAAGGAGGAAAGAGTAAGGGTCCCCAGATACGCCGGGTGGTGCACCGCCTCCAGGCCCCTACCCACCGCCCTGGGAGCGCACAAGTGGCTCCACCTAGGGAAACTAAGTGGTTTCAGCCCAAGAGCCCTGGCGCCCTGGCGTTGGGGCTACGTATGACATCACATACTCAACGTGATGTCAGAGTGAAGGTCGTGACATCACCTGGCGGCTCCCTGGGGCACCCGACAGGGCCAAATAGGCCCTCAGAACTTCAGTCCCCTGGCCGGACCCGCCCGTGGCCCAGTCGGAGTAGAACTGTTTATACCCCGCCTAGCCAAGGACCTGGAGGAAGGGCAGGGGGCTGGAAGGATTCCTGCGGCCACAGGGGCCACTGCCCAGGCCGCTCTGTCGTGCCATGGCTGCTTGAAGGTCCAGCTCCCTGACCGCAGCTGCTCGGCCTCCAACCTGCGGGCAAAGAAAGCTTCATTGAGTCGGGAGGGTCAGGGGAAGGGGGGAGGTGGCGCTGCAGCAGCCAGCTCCACGGGGGAGGAGAGGACCTAGAGGAAAGGAGGGAAATGGCCAGGGAAGAAAGGAGGGAGAAAGCGGAATGTGGGAGGGCTCAAGGGGACGTGGGAGGGACGAACTGAGAGGGGGGGAGAAAAGGGGGGTCCAGTCTCCCGTGGCTGAGCACTTTTTTTTTGTAAGTCCTAGGACTAATCTCGAGGATCAGGACTCTTCTCCCAGCCCCTAGGGCCCTGCCCCGCCAAAGGTAGGGGAGTCACACTGCTGGTATGAAGAAGGGGAGCTGGGGATGGAGAGGATGGTTGAGGGACGAGGGAAAAGGGATGATCAGGGATGGAGTCGGGGAAGCCAACCAACTGAGAGTTTTATTATTGTCAGAGGAGAGTGAGACACAGAAGGGTGAAGAGAGAAGCAGATGGGGAGGGGCTGTAGGATGTTCCATATAAGACTGCAGGGAGGGCCCAAGGTGGAGGGGGGGTGCTTCGTGAGCCCCCACCCCTGGACTCCCAAGCCACAGTGTGCCCAGAACAAAGCTGTCTTGTTAAGCTGTCTTGTTTGCTGGGGGAAGCATGTTCAGAGGGCCCCGTCGCTGTGGAGGGGCTGTTCTCAGCCCTAGCCAGAGAAGGTCTTGGCTAATGAGCCCATAGCCATAGTGAGCCCTAGCCTTCAGTGACAGCCGAAGTGTTGGCAGGAGGTTTAGACAACCCCACCCCATTCACTCCCTGCTCAGCATGAGGCCTGGCCCTCCCGGACCCCTTGACCCTGCGGGGCATCTGAGAGCTTGTGTGCAGCCGCTTCCCCAAGCACTCCTTGATGTCTACCCTCCCCGTCTGGGAGTCTGCCCAGATGGAGCTCCCATTCAGGGTCTCTCCACAATCAGTACAGCTGTCTGTCATCTGGCTGGCTAAATGGGGTCATCTAGTCATCTCTCCCAGGTCTGCTGCTCAGCTCTTGCCTCTCGGTCTTCACATGTGTTCTGCCCTCTCTCTTGCTCTTCAATACATGTGCTTGGTTCTTTCCCTACCACCTTCTATCCATCTTAAACCTGTCTCTCCCAGTCTTTGTTTTTATCCCTTCAATCCCACAGTCTCCCTTCTCACATCCTTCCTGTCTTGTTCTTCCTCTCTGTGTCTCTTCTCAGTCTCTATCTTGACCATTCTCCGACTCTTGGTCTCTCACCTCTGCCATTTCATCTTTGGGTCTCTTAAACTGTTAAGTGGGGGTGAATGGAGATGAAGATGACAGAACTAGCCGGGTGTGGTTGTGCACACCTGTAATCCCGACACTTGGGAGGCTGATGCAGAAAAATTGCCACAAGTTCAAGGCCAGCCTGGGCTACATAGTGAGTTTAAGTCCAGTCTGGGCTACCTAGTGAGACCCTGTCTTGAAAAACAAACAACAAAAATGGCAGAACTAGAGAAGGATATTGTGGGACATAACTGTTAATTATGAAAGTTTTATTATTTACAAAAGGGAAAGGAGAGCCCCCTCCCCACCCCCAACCTGGGTTTCTAAGGCTGTGCCTCTTTGATTTTCATCTCTGCCCTCATTTAGTGTGTGTTTCTCTTTCTCTCACTGTCTCTTGGTTCCTGAAGCTCTCTTCCCTCCTCCCTCTCTTTCTCTTTCTCTCCCTCTCTCTCTCTCTCTCCCCCTCTCTGGCATCCAGACCTTCCCTACCATGAGACTTGTCAGTGTCTGGCAGTGGAGCCCCTGGGGGCTGCTGCTGTGCCAGCTGTGCAACTGGTGCTTGGGGTCTCCATCTCCCTCCACGGCCCCTGACAAGAAGACAGGAAGCCAAGGGCTACGTTTCCGGCTGGCTGGCTTCCCTAGGAAGCCCTACGAGGGTCGAGTGGAAATACAACGAGCTGGTGAATGGGGCACCATCTGTGATGATGACTTCACGCTGCAGGCTGCCCACGTCCTCTGTCGGGAGCTGGGCTTCACAGAGGCCACAGGTTGGACCCACAGTGCCAAATATGGCGCTGGAACAGGTGAGCAATGCTCCAGGCATAGCCTAGGTATTACCTAACTTGAGCTTAACTGCAAAGAGAGCAAGAACAGCATCATTACATAGCCACAAGAACATAGGACATCAAGACAGCCAGTGTCAAATCAACCAACATAATTAATTCCACAGCTGCATGACCTTAGGCTAGTCATTGCATTCTGTGAGCCTCAAACTCACCATGTGCACAAATTCTAGTTGATCTCTAAGTTCTTTTCTGCTGCAAACGTATGATTCTACAATCCATGCACAAGGGCATCCCGGATACAGGTGACTCCTTATGATTAAAATACAGTTGGTTTCAAGGGAAGCTGAGAACAGGTCAATAATGTCTGGATGTCCAATGCCAGAAGGCATCACAGATACCATAGCTAACAAAATCAGATTACAGGCCAGAGAGTAAACTAACAAGCTGGAAACAATTTAGGATAACTTTGGGGGTGTGGGAAGTGCTTAAGTGCCAGCCTCACTGAGATGCTCGCACATGGACCCACACTGGGTTTGATGGACAGAAGTGGCTGCAGCCTGCAGCTAATCCCCATTTCCCATCAGCTAGACCACCTCTAGAATCAAGTGTAACTTCTAGATGCTACATTTCAAGAGGAACAGTAGAAAGCAGCTCTGTCTCTCTTTCCAGGAAGTGCTGCTCAGATGTGAAAGATTCAAAAACCAAGTTTCAGAAGGGATAGCTGAAGAAATAAGAGGCTTGTTACAAAAAAGAAAAAAGCCTCAGACTGCAGTTACATGATGGTTGTCTTTAAATATGGGAAGGACAGTCCTGTGACTGAGGGGTTTTTCTGGATGGCATCAAAGTCTAAACTTTTGAAGTCCCACCCAGTTCTAAGAGGAAGTCAGCGATATTCAGTATGGTCCATGCAGGAAAGACAAGAGTCTACATGGCAGCACAGACATGATGAGCGCATGGGAGGATGTCAGCGTGAGGTGAAAGGATCTTAGATTTCCAAGTCTTATAGACAGGGCAAAGTTTTAAGCCCCCATGTATTTGTTGTGTGGTTGTAGGCAAATTACTTCTCTGAAACCCAGTCTATTCATATAAAAAGGTCTTCTGGCAGCTCTGTTCTAAGAATGATTAAGTGTACACCCCATGGCAGATTGCCTGGCACACAATAGGTACTTTATTAGCTATCACTGAATGGGTAAGGACTGATCAGAACTTCGTTGTTGATTCTTGGTTTTTTATTCATCCTATTAAATTCTTGAGTATCCCTAGCTCACTATCAACTTTCCATCAGTTTTGTGTCCCCTTTCCTCTTCCTCTCTAGGGTTCCTTCTACTTTTCTTGTACCTTTTCCTACCAGGCTCTTGGTATCATTATCATGGCCAGGTGTGAGGCCCCATGTATTACTTCCCTTATCCTTCCTCCCCAAGCTTCTCTGTCCCCCCATGTCTCCTTCCGTAGGCCGCATCTGGCTGGACAACCTGAGCTGCCGTGGGACTGAGCAGAGTGTGACTGAATGTGTCTCCCGGGGCTGGGGGAATAGTGACTGTACCCACGATGAGGATGCTGGCGTCATCTGCAAGGACCAGCGCCTCCCAGGCTTCTTGGACTCCAATGTCATTGAGGTCTGCAGCAAATGCACGCATGCGGGAACACACTTTACCCAGGATGGCCAGGCGAAAGGGCTGTAAGGGTGGCTATATGTGGTTAGAGTAGATATTAGAAGGCAGGAGATCCCACACGACCCAGTGAGATACTGTAACTTGGACTGGTGGGAGTTTTGGAAGAGGGGATCAAATGACAGAGTTGTAAATGCCAAGGATTTTTTTCTTTAGTATTAGCACTCAAGTTGCTAAACTCGGCATAGGCCTCTCCAGCTTCATTCCTGGTCACCCCAGGGGCATCCGGTGCCCTCTCTGCCTATGTTCCTGTTCTCCTGGAACATCTTCCTCCTCCTTAAAGCCACTTTTTCTGTAAAATGCTCCCTCCTGCTCTGGGCAGAGTGGGGTTCTTCCCGCCCTTGATCATGTCTCCGAGCACATTGCATCGTGTCTCCACTCCCAGCTGCAGGAGAGCCCACACACCCAGACTGACAGCAAGCATAGAACCTTCCTCAGCCCTGCCTCAGTCCCATCCCACTCCTGGGTTTACAGAAAGCACACTCAGTGTTCCTTAAGGATGACAGAACACGTGAGAGATGCTACTGGGATTCCTTCCCCTGTTTGTGGTCCCTTCCCCAGGTGGAGCATCATCTGCAAGTGGAGGAGGTGCGACTTAGGCCAGCCGTTGGGTGGGGCAGGCGACCCCTTCCTGTGACTGAGGGTTTGGTTGAAGTCAGGCTTCCTGAGGGCTGGTCGAAAGTGTGTGACGAAGGCTGGAGCGCTCACAACAGCCACGTGGTCTGCGGGATGCTGGGCTTCCCTGGTGAAAAGAGGGTCAACACGGCCTTCTACAGGTGAGGGGCTGCGCGCGCTGAATGGGGCGGAAGGGTTTGGAGGTGTTCATGGAGGAATGGTTTTGAGAGACCTTTGAAAGGGTCAGGGGCATGGGGGGTGGTCTGGAATAGTGGGTAAACAGGGAAGCTGTTGTGTTAGGAAGTTGTGTGGCCATGAAGTGTGAATCCCCCTAAAGGGATCTGAAATGTGGTCTGTGAGGTTCCCATTCTCTCTTGTCGGAGCTGGCCTGCGCGAGAAGCAGCAGGTCGCGCTTCCGTGTGCGTGACGTCAGCGGTAGGCAGGCAAATTCGCCTGCCCTGCGAGTTCCGAGTTCCGAGCGTCTGGGTGTGGCCCAGGCTCTAAGGGACAGTGACGGGCCTTTACGCACGTCTTGGCCACAGGCCGTTCGGGTCAGGGAGGGGCCTGAGAGCACCGGGAAAGACTGGCCGGGTCTTCGACCAGTGCTGCCCGCCAGGGGCACCAGTGAGCGCGAACACTCTGGAGTGGGGTTGGGGATCTCCAGAACATCCTTTGGACCAGGCTCCCAACCCTGTACCTGCCTTGGAGCGCAGTATGCATGCTAGCCTCCAGGTTAAGGAAGCACCGTGGCTTGTACTTAGAGTGACTTCTCTGGAGCATCTAATTTGCTCATTTTGAGAAACAGCCTTTGGGAGCCAGGCAAATATTTGGATATCTTCTTACTGTCTCTCTATAGTTTCCTATTTTGCAAGCCAGAAATGCTCATTTTCTTCAGTTCATCCTTAGGTCAGTTTTGCTGAAAAGCTTCTTGACATTCAGATGACTTTCTACTGATCACACTACTTCAGATGTGGTCGGGCTGCAGGGTACTGTAGGATGCGCATCTTTGATCAAAGCAATTTGCTTTGCTTTTCTGTTGAGGCAGCATCCTAGTGCTCATACTGAACTTGTACTGTAATCATCTAAAAGCAATCCCAGTCTTCACTTATCTTTAATACTGATAGCCTTTTTGAACCTAAATATATATTGAGTTCCCACTATTAAATTTGTTTTAATACATCATTTAAAAGTCATTAAAAACCCATCATGTTCCCACGAGATCTTCTTAAATCTTGACATGATTTTCCATCTGTCATCCCTGCCAGTCTCCTACAATGAAAGGACAAGACAGCTATGCCCTCCAGCTTCTTCAGAATAACTGTAAAAATCTTTGTTAAATGCTTAAAACCAAAGTCCAGCTCTTCCTGCAAAAATTTTCTCCAGATTTGCACCACACCTCTAATCATTAGTTATGAAGATATAATTTTCAACCGTTTGGGAAAAAAACAGAACACTACAATAATTTAACAGATGTTTTGCTATCTTATATATAACGAAATCATAGGAGATTTTGTTAGTCTTTGCTAAAATCCGGAGACACTGTTCACAGCCATCTCCAACCCTCCAATTTAGTACTCTCATCACAAAGAGACGTCATAGTTTAGCATGTTTTTTTGAAATCCATTTAGATCTCTGAGGATTACTATATTTTTTTCCTAAATGCTTACAAACTTTCTATTCAATAACTTACTCTTGAATATTACTTATCTGTAGATTGAGGAATCTTTTCTCTCTCTCTCTCCTTCCCTCCCTCCTTCCCTCCCCTCCTCCCCAAAAGTCAATACATTATCTGATCTCTAGTCTTTTCCATATTTGCTCAAATTTTCCTTGACTTGGCAGTGAGACACATTTGAAAGTTCTTTCAGCCTCAAGGAATATACTTTATCTGGCCTGGAGACTGAAACCATTTTAAAAGAGCTATGTGCTGTGGTCCCTTACTGTCATCTACCTTGGAATCATACTTCTTTCTCTGTACTTGTTCTTTACCTTTCCTAATCCAAACTCCAGGTTCAGGATGGTTAGTAAGATTTAATACAGATGTTCACCCTGGCGTGGTGGCATACGTCTGTAATCTCAGCACTTGAGAGGCTGAGGCAGGAGGATTGCTGCAAGTTTGAGGCCAGTGTGGGCTACATAGGGAGTTTAAGGCCAGTCTGACTACATAGTGAGACCCTGTCTTAAAAAAAAAATGGGTCATAAGTCCAAGCAGCAGGTCATAAGTCTGAACAGTCATTAAATAGGTGGGTCATTAAACAATGTGTGTCAGAAGGGGTTATTCAAAGTGAAAATGATGATAGCATGAAAAAGATCTAGAGAGTCATTCATCCAGCATTTACTTATTTTTTTTTTTTGGTTTTTTGTTTTGTTTTGTTTTGTTTTTCAAACTTTTTTTTTTATTTTTTAAAGACAACAAGTAAACATTTTTATGTATTAACA
Source organism: Erethizon dorsatum (assembly GCA_028451465.1). NCBI lineage: Eukaryota > Metazoa > Chordata > Mammalia > Rodentia > Erethizontidae > Erethizon > Erethizon dorsatum. The sequence goes on from CM051824.1 coordinate 24,269,144, forward strand.
AACTCAAGCATTAGAGAATGTACAAATACCTTTTGGAGAAAAATATTACTCAGTATAAGATTAAGCCATGTAAAAGCTAGGTAAAAATAGAAGACTAAGGAATGGAATAGTCACAGTGAAATTGCATTTTCATACTAGGGAGACAACACGATGTTTACAAATGTGCATCCGGTTTATTTCGCTTGTGAGTATTTTCTCGAGTTGCATCTATTTACCTATAAAAGTTTCCAGTTTATCTTTCTTTATGGCTGAGTAGTACTCCATTGTGTAGAAATAGCACATCTTTTTTATCCATTCCTCGGTTAATGGGCATTTGGGTTGTTTCCACGATCTAGCTATTACAAATTGTGTTGCTATAAACATGGGTGCACGTATATCGCTGTGGTACGATGTTTTTAATTCTTCTGGAAAGATACCCAGAAGGGGAATAGCTGGGTCAAATGGGACCTCCAATCCTAGTTTTTTGAGGAGTCTCCACACGGATTTCCACAGTGTTGCACCAGTCGACACTCCCACCAACAGTGGAGGAGGGTTCCTTTTTCCCCACAGCCCCTCCAGCATTTGTCATTAGTTGACTTCTTGGTAACAGCCATTCCTTCTGGGGTGAGATGGAATCTCAGTGTTGTTTTCATTTGCATCTCTCAAATGACTAGTGATGTTGAACATTTTTTCATATATTTATTTGCCATTTGTATTTCTTCATCTGAGAATTGTTTATTCATCTCAGATGCCCATTTTTGGATTGGGTCTTTAAATTTGGGAGGTCTGATTTTTTTGAGTTCTTTGTATGTTCTCGATAGTAATCCTTTGTCTGAGGAACAGCTGGCAAACAGTTTTTCCCACGTTGTGGGTTGTCTCTTCACTCTGTTGGTGGTTTCTCTTGCTGTGCAAAAGCTTTTTAATAAGATGAGATCCCAGTTGTTGATTCTTTGTGATACTTCCTGTGCGATGGGGGTTTTATTCATAAAGTCTTTGCCTACACCAATGTCTTCAAGAGTTTTACCTATTCTATTTTCCAGGAGATTTAATGTTTCTCTTTTAATATTGAGTTCTTTGATCCATTTTGAATTTAGTTTAGTGCATGGTGAAAGATATGGGTCTAGTTTTAATCTTCAGCATGTGTAGAGCCAGTTTTTCCAGCACCATTTATTAAAGAGGCTATCTTTCTTCCAGTGAATGTGTTTGGCACCTTTGTCAAAGATAAGGTGGCTTAGTATGTCTGGAGTTGTTTCTGCATCTTCTATTCTATTCCATTGATCTTCAGGTCTGTTTTTTTGCCAATACTACAGTGTTTTTATCACAGTAGCTTTATAGTATAATTTCAAATCAGGGATTGTGATGCCCCCTGCCTTGTTTTTGTTGCCCAGAATTGACTTTGCTATTCTAGGTCTCTTCTGGTTCCAGATGAATTTTAGGATTGTTTTCTGTAATTCTGTGAGATATGTTGTTGGAATTTTGATCGGAATTGCATTAAATCTGTATAACAGTTTTGGAAGTATGGTCATTTTCACTATATTGGTTCTTCCGACCCAAGAGCAAGGGATATCTTTCCATTTTCTGATATCCTCTTCAATCTCCTTTTTCAGAGTACTGTAGTTTTCAGTGTAGAGGTCTTTTACCTCCTTTGTGAGATTGATTCCTAGGTATTTCATTTTTTTAAATGTGATTGTGAAAGGTGTTGTTTCCCTAATTTCTCTCTCAGTGAGTTTGTTGTTGGTGTACAGGAAGGCTATTGATTTTTGAGTGTTGACTTTGTATCCAGCTACACTACTGAATTTGCTTATTAAATCTAGCAGTTTTTTAGTGGAGTTTTTGGGGTCTTCTATGTAGAGTATCATGTCGTCTGCAAATAATGATAATTTAACTTCTTCCTTTCCAATCATAATTCCTTTTATTTCTTTGTCTTGTCTAATTGCTCTGGCTAAAGTTTCCAGGACTATGTTGAATAAGAGTGGGGCAGTGGACATCCTTGTCTTGTTCCTGCTTTTAGAGAGAAGGCTTTCAGTTTTTGTCCATTTAGTATGATATTGACTGTTGGTTTGTCATAGATAGCTTTTATCAGATTGAGATAAATTCCATCTATTCCAATTTTCTGTAGGGTTTTTATCATGAATGGGTGCTGGACTTTGTCAAAAGCTTTTTCTGCATCTATTGAGATGATCATATGATTTTTGTCTTTGGTTCTGTTAATATGGTGTATTACATTTATTGATTTACGTATGTTGAGCCATCCCTGCATCCCTGGGATGAATCCAGCTTGGTCATGGTGTATAATCTTCTTGATGATTTGCTGCATTCTGTTTGCCAGTATCTTATTGAGGATTTTTGCATCTATGTTCATTAGGGAGATTGGTCTGTAGTTCTCTTTCTTAGTTGGGTCCTTCTCTGGTTTTGGTATCAGGGTAATGCTTGCTTCCAGGAATGAATTTGGGAGTATTGCTTCCCTTTCAATTTCATTAAAAAGTTTGAGAAGTAGTGGTGTTAGGTCTTCTCTAAATTTCTTGTAGAATTCGGCAGTGAATCCATCAGGGCCTGGGCTTTTCTTTGTTGGGAAGTTTTGAATTACATCTTTGATTTCATTGATTGTTATTGGTTTATTTAGGATTTTTATATCTTCTTGGTTGAGCTTTGGTAATTCATATGTATCTAGGAATCTGTCCATTTCTTCTGCATTTTCCATCTTATTAGAATACAAGTTTTCCAAGTAGGTATAGATGATCTTCTGTATTTCTGCAGGGTCCTTTGTGATATCACCCTTTTCATTCTGAACTGCGTGGATTTGAGTACTTTCTTTCCTTTTTTTAAGAAGGTTGGATAAGGGTTTGTCAATTTTATTTAATCTTTCCAAGAACCAACTCCTTGATTTGTTGATTCTTTGTATTGTTTTTTTAGTCTCCAATATGTTAATTTCTGCTCTGATCTTTATAATTTCCTCCCTTGTACGAGCTTTTGGCTTAGCCTGCTCTTCTTTTTGTAGAAGTTTGAGGTTCACCACTAGGTTGTTTATTTGTGCTTGCTCTGTTTTCCTGATATAGGAATTTAATGCTATAAATTTCCCTCTTAGGATTGCTTTCATTGTATCCCATAAGTTCCGGTATGTTGTACTGTCATTATCATTCAGTTGCAGAAACTGTCTAATTGCTTCTTTAATTTCATCTGTGACCCATTGGTTGTTCAGTAGGGTGCTATTTAATTTCCATGTGTTTAGCAAATTCTTGTGGTTTCTTTTGCCATTGATTTCCAATTTCATTGCACTATGGTCTGATAATATGCATGGGATAATTTCAATTCCTTTGCATTTACTTAAGCAGGTTCTATGAGCTAGTATGTGGTCTATTTTGGAGAATGTCCCATGTGCAGCTGAGAAGTAAGTGTATTCTGATGTTGTGGGGTGGAACACTCTGTAGACATCTACTAAGTCCATTTTTTCCAAAGTTTGGTTCAGTTCTAATGTTTCATTGTTGATTTTTTGTCTAGTTGATCTTTTTGTGACAGTGGAGTATTGAGATTCCCCCAATACAATTGTATTAGTGGTTATTTGATTTTTCATGTCCATAAATATTTGTTTCATATAGTTGGGTGCACTGGTATTTGTTGCATATATATTTATGATTGTTATCTCTTCCTCTTGGATTGTTCCCTTTACAAGGATGTAGTGACCTTCTTTATCTCTCTGAATCATTCTTGTCTTGAAATTCACTTTGTCTGCAAAAAGAATAGCTACCCCTGCTTTTTTCTGGGTTCCTGTCGCATGGAGTATTGTTTTCCATCCTTTGACTTTCAGTCTATGAATTTCTTTTTGAATTAAGTGTGTTTCTTGTATACAGCATATTGTTAGATCTTGCTTCTTGATCCAATTCGCCAGTTTGTGCCTTTTGATTGGTGAATTGAGACCATTAAGATTAATGGTTAAAACTGATACGTATTGACTTATCCTTGTCATGTTATTTTCTTGTTGTTGGCTCCCCCTCTTTTAATTTTTGTTTTTCCTCCCTCTCTTTAATCATTTGCTCTGCCTGGTGGATTCCTTCTGTTGGGGTTTCTGGAGTTGTAGTCTTTGTTATCCCTTTCTAGAATGTCCTTCAAAATATTTTGGAGTGCTGGTTTGGTGGTTATAAATTTTCTCGGATGTTCTTTGTCATGGAAGTTATTTTACTTCTCCATCAGTTTTGGAAGATAGTTTTGCGGGGTACATCAGTCTAGGTTGAAGATCATTTTCCTTTAGAACTTGAAATACATCATTCCAAGCTCTTCTTGACTTGAGGGTTTGTGCTGAAAAGTCCGCTGTGATTCTGATTGGCTTTCCTTTATAGGTGATTTGTCTCTTCTCCCTAACAGCTTTTAAGATTCTGCCCTTCTGTTGAATTTCTGGGATCTTGACTATGATATGTCTGGCTGAAGTTTTTTTTTGATCATGTCTAGTTGGCGTTCTAAAAGCTTCATTTATATTGGGGTCAAATTCTTTTTCTCTTCCAGGCAAATTTTCTGTGATAATGTCTGTGAACAGTGTTCTGATGTCATTTATGCTATCTCCTGCTTTTTCATTGACTCCAATTAATCTTAAGTTATTCTTCTTTGCATCATCTAGCAGCTGCTGGATTGATTTTTCATTGTCCCTTGTCATTTTTAAGAATTCTTTCTTTTCATGATCACTAATTGCAAGCCTGTCTTCTATATCTGAGATCCTGTCCTCACATTGGCTTAATCTGCTACAAATACTATCAATGGAATTTTTGTTCTCCTGGATATCTGCTTGAATCTGCTTGATGGAGTCCATTTCTTTCCTATGCTGAGCATTCATGGCTTCCATCATTTTCTTTTTTTTTTTTTGTGGGTACCAGGGGGTCGACCTCAGGACCTCGTGCGCCAGTAGGCGCCCGTGCCGCTGAGCAATATCACCGGCCCCTTTTTCGTATGTGGGTTCCGGGAGTTGAACTCGGGCCCTCGCGCTTGCCGGGCAGGCGCTTAAGCCACTGAGCCATCTCACCGGCCCTCCATCATTTTCTTAAGCTCGTCTATTTTTTTGTCTGTGTCTGCCCTAGCATCCTTAAGCATGGTGTTCATTGTGGACATTATCTCTGCAGTTATCTGAGAAATTATTTCTGATTTAAATTTTTCCAGAGCCTCATTCAACTGCTTTGTTGTTACCACTTCAGAGATGTCAGGTGGGTGGCTTTTGGTTTGTCCCACCTCACTGCCCCCTGGGTTTGCCTTTGGTGAACTGGATGTGTGGGGTTGCATCTTGTTTAAGTGTCGTCTCATTTTCTTTTCTTTCTTTAGTTTAATTCCTGGGTTGCTGTTTGTAAATTGCCTATGGTAGGTTGCTTTATTGCTAGTATTTCAAACTCTTAGGAGATGGCTACTTCTCTGAGATATCTTCCAGGTGTAGCTTATTTTTGGGCTTTGAGCCTGCTGCAATATCCTACCTCTTCAATTTGTTGGAGATAAGAAGTTGCTGCCTGTTTGTCCCAGTCCTTGGTTCTTTGGTTCTGTGCCACAGTATTTTTTGTGATCCTTAGACAATCTCAGTCTTGGAATACCAGGAAGAAAAGCGCCAGTCAGTGTGTCCCTCTCGGCTGGTGCTTCTCTGTACCACGGTGTCTCGCGTTGCTCTGCGGATGTTCCCACTGGAGCCGTGGATGGAGTGGCGGCTGCCCTGAGTTCTCAGCTCAGCTGCTGCCCCCCCCCACAATGGCACCCAGCTAGTGGCTCTCTTGCGCGCCTGACAGCTGGGTGTCAGCACTCACCGCCAGTCAGTGTGTCCTTCACAGCCGCCACTTCTCCTTACTACAGCGTCTCGTGTTCCTCGGCAGAGGTCCCCGCTGGAGCTGTGGATGGAGTGGCAGCCACCCTGAGTTCCGAGCTCAGCTGCTGCCCCCCACACAATGGCGCCCGGCTAGTCGCTCTCTCGTGCGGGACAGCTGGGCGTCAGCACTCACCGCCAGTCAGTGTGTCCTTCACGGCCGCTGCTTCTCTGCACTGCTGCTTCTCGCGTTCCTCTGTGGAGGCCCCCGGGGGCGCCGGCAGTCACCGCGTGTCCGCAGATTTGAACCGCTTCAGTCGCGTCAGGATTCCCGACACAGGGAAATGGCGCCGGAGGCCACCTCCTTCTTCTTTGTTGGAGTTTCTCTTTTCACTTTCTCTGTGGGCCCCAAACTGCGCTTCAGATCTTTCCTGGGTCCATGGGAGCCACTTCCCTCTTTCTTGTCCTCCTCTAGTCACTATATTCCAGTGTCCAGACGGCAACTTTTGGAGAGGTTCACTGCCTGCTTCTTACAGATCCGCCATCTTTTTTTTCCCAGCATTTACTTATTGAGACCCTACTGTGTGCCAGGTACTGTTGTAGACACCGGGGATTCAATAGTGAACACAACACAGAAATCCCTGCTCTGGTGGGCTAAGGGAGAATCAGAAAATAAGTAAAATGTAAGGATAGTAAAGAGCACAATGTGTAAAAATAAACCACGGAAGGGGTAAAGAAGTAGGAGTGGGGTGGCAGTTTTAAGTAGAGTGGTCAAGGAAGGTCTCTTAGAGGAAGAAGGATCACATATGAGAAAGTGCTGGTGTGTGTGTGTGGTGTTGAGAGGAGAGGAAAAGGCATTCTTGTCATTCTCTAGGAGGACACTGGAGCTGAGTGAATGAAGGAGAAAAGTGTAGATGTGATATGGGAAAAATGGTGAGCCACACAAAGTAGGACCACTGGGGAGACTTTGGCTTTTACTCTATGAGATAAGGAACCTTTGGAGGGTTTTAGGCAGAGGTGTGGCAACTGACTTCCATTTTTACCATATTAGTTTGGGTGCTTTGTTAAAGATAGACTGTAGGAGTTAGGATGTGATTGTGCGCAACGGTAATCCCAGCACTCTGGGAAACTGAAGCAGGAGAATCACAAGATCAAGCCCAGCCTGGGCAATTTAGCAACTTAGTGAGACCCTGTCACAAAAATTGAAAAAGAAAAAAATTGGAATGTAGCTCAGTGTGAACCTCGTGGGTTCAATCCCCAGTACTGGGGGGTGGGGGAGGCAAGTAGTAGAAGCAAAAGGTAAAGGCAGCTATGTAGGGGGTCATTATCTCTTGAAAGCCAAATAGAGAAAATGAAAGGTGATGGTGACAACTGAAAGTGGTGAAAAATAAATTCTGTGTATAGTTGAAGGGCTGACAGGATTTATTGATGAATTCAGTGTGGTGTGAAAGAAAGAGTTAAGCATCCTTTCGAAGTTTTGGGCCACAGCTAAATATACAGTTGGCCTCCTCTGATAAAGAAGACAGTTGGTGGAGCATGTTTTGTGTGGAGATGGGAGTGGGCTGAAGGTTAGGAACTTGTCTTCAGATAGAGCTGTTAAATTTGAAGGTCTTGGCCGGGCATGGTGGCACACGCCTGTAATCTCAGCACTCGTGAGCCTGAGGCAGAAAGATTGCTGCGAGTTCAAGGCCAGCCTGGACTACAAAGTGAGTTCAAGGCCAGCCCAAACTGCATAGTGAAACCCTGTCTCAAAAAGATCAAAAAAAGTTTTTTGAAGGTCTTAAGGACTGGGGATATGGCTCAGTGGTTTAGAGCACTTTCCTAGAGTGTGTAAGGCCATGGGTTTGATCCCTAGCACCATTTTTTTTTTTAATTTTTAAGTTCTTTAGGATATTGAAATGGTGAGGCTAACAGTAGGCAATTGAATACATGATTCTAGAGTTAAGTTCAGTGAAAGTATCTAAAGTTCGGAGCTAAAAGTGTAGCTCAGTGGTACAGCATTTGCCTAGTGTGCTCAAGGCACTGGGTTGGATGCCCAGCCCTGGGAAAAAAAGAAAAATGGAAAAACCCAAGGACTGAACATTGGGGAACTTAAATTTTTGGAACTCAGGAAGATAAGGTGAAATGCAATTAGGTGAGGTAGGAAGAAAACCAGAAGAGTCTGGTGTCCTGGAAGCCAAGTAAAGGGCTCGGAGAAGAGACTGATTGAGTCAGTGATGCCAATAGATCTAAAAACATGAGGACCAAAAATCAATACTAGAGTTAGCAATGTGGAAGTCATTACTGACCCTGACAGAGATTATAATGAACAGGATATATTTAGAAGATAGCAAGTGTACAAGACTAGAAGGTTTATATTGAGAAGCCATGGAAGAAAGATATGAATGGATAGGGGCCAAAAAAAATGAAACATTTTTAATGCCATATCTGAGAGTTTTGTCTTTGTATTATTTTTAAAAAGTTAACAGTGAAAGTATTTGTGTGGGCAATAATAAATTAAAACCAGTGTTTTTTAAAGTATACCTGAGCTTCAAGTCAGTAGTTTTAAGAGATGGGCCATGCTTGGGAAGTTAGAGACTTAGTAATTTTCCTTGGGTATGCAAAGTCATAAATAATTTTCACAGAGCAGGAATATTTGCTGTACATATGGAATCTCATAATGAATCTTGGACCTGAAGGCAGAGGAAGGAAACATACTAAACCACAAAGGTCATTCTTAGTGGGGACAGAGACTACAGATGGGAGATGCTATAGCTCTTCTTTCTCAGGTCAAGTCAGCCAGGGAGCGTTCTCATGGGTAATACAATTATGAGAGATATCCAAGATAAACAACTTTGTCCTCCTTAGAGGGAAAAAAGCTGGGCTGCTAGCTTTACAGGAAGTCAGTGAGATTTAGGGAATGAGAAAATCAGAGCCTGATATATCATTTTTTAACTTGTCTTGGTAGTTCCACCCAAAAGCACATGAAATTTATGGAATTTTAAAAGAGGAAAAGAATGCACAAATAAAACTCACTCGGGAAGCTGAGGCAGGACAATTGCTGTGAGTTCAAGACCAGCCTGGGCTACAAAGTGAGTTCAAGGCCAGCCTGAACTGCATAGTGAAACCCTGTCTCAAAAAGACAAAATAGGGCCAGTGATATAGCTCAGTGGCATAAGCGCCTGCCTGCCAAGCGTGAGGTCCTGAGTTGGACTCCCAGTACCCACATATATATATAAAAAAAGACAAAATAATAATAATAATAATAATAACAATAAACTATTTGCTGCTCTTGAAAGGGAATGGAATTGAGGCTCTAAGAGCTTCAGTGCTGTTTAAGAAGTCACTCTTTGGTTCATTTCAATTTGACAGATATTTACTGAATGTCTCCAATTTGCCAAGCATGGTACAAGGCACTGAGAATACAAAGGTGGATAAATGATAAGAGAGGTAATAAGGTGTCAGGTCACAGAAGACCTTATAGGCCACATTAAGTAATGGGAAGCCATTAAAGTGTTTCAGTGAGGAAAGGGCTGTGAGGTGACATGATCAGCTCTGGGACCCAAAGACTATTTTTTTTTGTGTGTGTGTGGGTACCGGGGGTCGACCTCAGGACCTCGCGCACCAGCAGGCACCCATGCTGCTGAGCGATATCGCCGGCCCCTTTTTTTTTTTTCATATGTGGGTTCCGGGAGTCAAACTCGGGCCCTCGTGATTGCCAAGCAGGAGCTTATGCCACTGAGCCATCTCACCAGCCCCCAAAGACTATTTTGACTGCATTTCGAGACTAGTTTGGAGAAGAGCAGGAGTGAATGGATTGGAGAAATATTTAGGAAGTAAAATTGACAGGACTTGGTTATTGATTTACTTTGGGAGCCAAAGAAGGGAGAAGTCAAGGTTGACTCCTAGGTTTCTGGAGTGGATTTTGTGAGAATCGTGTTTTTATTTTTGGACCCACATTATATTTTAGATGACTAAGATATCTAAGCAGAACCACAAAGAAGGGAGTGGAATATACAAGGTTGGGTGTGAATGAGACCATATAAAGAGAAGACCATGTGTGGAGTGAGAAGAAATGAATGCCTAAGACAGAGCTCCAAAAATCCAAATGACTAGACGCATGAGGAGCCTGCAAAGAAGAACAAGAGAAAGAAAGCAGAATTGGGAATAATACCAGCATGTTTAATGTTATGGCAGCCAAAGAAAGAGAGAAGGCAGCAGAGTCAGATGCTGCAGAGAGATCAGTAAGATGAAGACTGAAAAATGTCTGCTGGATTTAATAACATAGTAATTACTGCAGACTGCTGAGCATAGTAGTATATGCCTATAATCCCAGCATTTAGGAGACGGAGGCAGCAGCGTCGCTGCAAATTTGAGGCTAGCTTGGGCTACATAGTGAGTTCAAGGCCAGCCCAAACTACATAGCAAAACTCTGTCTCAGGGCCGGTGAGATGGCTCAGCAGCGTAAGTGCCTGCCTGGCAAGCATGAGGGCCCAAGTTCGACTCCCGGAACCCACACAGAAAAAAAAGGGCCGGTGATCTTGCTCAGTGGCACGGGCGCCTGCTGGTGTGCAAGGTCCTGAGGTCGACCCCCGGTACCCACCAAAAAAAAAAAAAAAAAAAAAAAAACTCTGTCTCAAAAAAAAGTTACTGTAGACTGATAGGTAGGGAAAACCAGAGAGAGTGGGTTTAGCAGAGTGGAGGAAGAGGATATAGAAATGGTATATATTGACAACTCTTTTTTTTTTTTTTGGTACTGGAACTCAAACTCAGGACCTTGCGCTTGCCAGGCACGCGCTTGTACCGCTGAGCTATATCCACAGCCCTATACTAACAACACTTGAAAAAATTTTGCTCTAAAGAATAGAGGTGTAGGGTGGAAGGTGTGTGTGTGTGCACACACATGTAAGAAAGATTTGTATGTATTTAAAAGGATGCAGTTGAGAAGAAGTATGTGAGGGATGTAAGATTGTAAAGGATGAAAGTCAGAAACAGGCAAGGGATGTAGCTCAGTGACAGAGTGCTTGCCTAGTATGTTCAAGGGCCTGGGCTCAAATCCTAGTACCACACAAAAAAAAAAAGTAAAAAATAAAAATAATAAAAAAACCGTTAGCCAGGTGTGGTAGTGCACACCTGTAATCCTAGCTCTGGGCAGGCTGAGGCAGGAGGATCGCCACGAGTTTGAGGCCAGCCTGGACTACACAGCAAGACCCTATCTCAAAAAACAAAAAAAACCCACACAAAAAAGTCAGGAACATTTGAGGGGAGTGGCCTTCAAGAAGAGAGATAGTTGGAAAGTTGTGCAGATGTAGGTAGGTTTTCATGTTTGGTGGTTGAAGGAAGATGGGGGAAACAAGCACATCTGTGAATGAAGAAATGTATATCAAGACAAATATCAGCACTGCCCCTAAATAAGGACCAGGTCCTTTATTCTTTTATATACTTGTGCAATATACACACTGTCTTAGTTGCTTTTCTCGTTGCTGAGACAAAATAACCAACACCCAAAGTTAAAGAAGGAAAGGTTTATTGTAGCTCACAGTTTGTAGAGGTTTCACTGCATAGTTGGCTGGCTCCAAGGCAGGGTGGCACGGCAGAAGGGCATCAGAGAGGAGAAACATTTCATGACAGGCAAAAGGCAACAAAGAAGCAAAGTAGCAAAGAACAGCAACAGCAGCCTGCCCTCCCTTTTATCCCTTCCAAGTTACCTGCCTTTTGGGTGGTGCCACCCACACCCAGGGTGGGCCTTCGCATTATCCACACCCATCCACACCCATTACTACTAATTTAGTAATCACACACCCTTAATCCCAGCATCACACACTTAATCCAGCACCACACACCCCAGATCCAGCCACTTCTGAAAATTCCCACCTATGACCACATGAGGCTTGAGGGGGTGGTAATCTAGATACAAGCCATGACACACACATCTAATATTTGTAAAATAAAAATTTCCAAACTACACACACATACACACACACACACACACCTTATAATCCTTAATTTAGAGAAGAAGTGGTATTGTTGTTGTTGTCACAGTGCTGGTTCAAACCTAGGGCCTCACATTCTAGGCAAGTGCTCTACCACTGAGCTATAACCCCAGTCCATGAAGTACTTCTAAATGTCCATACAATACTAAATTTTTCTGAGTACTACTCCAGTGATCTTTCTAGGTTTATTGGTCAAAGAAACTGCCACATGTATTTCATTTTAGACATGTTTGAGAAAAAGTCATTTGGAGAAAAAAAATTCCACATCATATTCATAAGATGAAATGTTCTAAATTCTTAGTAATGTCTACAGAAAGCAACCTGAAAGTTGCAGACTCTTTGGTAGGAATGGTGGACATTCTGGATGTTTTGACAAAAAGACCAATTAAATACATTCTCAGGAAGACACTGGGGCAGGAAATACTAACCCATTTAAAAAGCACATACTAAAATCCTAGTGTAACTTTTACACAGCAGACTATGTTGAAATATGACTCCTCAAGAGAAACAGCCAAGGAAGAACATGGTCAAAGAAAGGACAACTCAAATGATAACAGAGAACTCCATAAACTTACAAGACAGACAAGACTTATCTTCATCTATAAATAGTTGGACAGGACAAAGAAGGGCCATAATTACAGTCTTCAAAATTAAAAGAAGAATGAAAAGGAAAACAGACCTGGTTCCTGTTTCTGTTATTAGACTTCAAGAAGCCTCTTAAAGAATTAAATAAGTCAATTATTCAAGCCAATTAAAAGACATAAGATTTCTTTCCCAGGATGTAAATTTGGGAGATGAGCTCAGTTTATGACTGACCAAAGCATCTGGGATTGAAACTTGAGCAAGAAGGGTACTCCCAGTCAAACCAAGTTAAATGTCTTCAGATATCCAGCCTTGGTCCTTGGTCCTGGTCCAGTGACCTCAGGCCTGGACAGTGTGAGAAGTCTTTCTTGGAGATAGTATCCAAGAAAAAAAGGAAAATACAGCCTCCCCAGGTCTGGTCCAGGCTAGCTCTCTGTCCTAACCTGGTCAGTCTGACAATCCTAATAATCATGATCCCCCTCCTTTTCTCCCTCCCCTGAAGTTTACCATCAACATCCAGACCCAGAACTCCTCTTTCCCCATCTACCTTAGTCTAATCTCTGAGGGTCCTGGTATTTGGATGCTATCTGTCTTAAGTCCATGGCCTTCACTGCTGTTCACCCGGTTGCTCATGTGTTTATGAGGGCAAACAGCTGTGGAGGGTAGGACTCGGGGTACCCGATGATGTACTATCCTGCCATCAGGAGCCCTTCTGCCTCTGGTCTGGGCTGTACCAGTCTTTTCCACTTGGTTCTACACTGATGCTGACTACTATTATCTTATCCTCACAGAAAGTTGAGGAAGCGAACGGCCAAAGCCTCGGCCCGACACCCCAAGTCCCTTGGAAGGTAATGGGGCAAGAGCCCCGGGACCTCCTGCTTGCCCCTGAGGCCCCAGGAGGTGGATGGATGGATGGCAGCCTGTCCATATCCATCCCAGAACCCAAGCTGACGGATTAGGCATGTGACTTGCAAGATGGTCATTCCTGGGGGAGGGAAGGGAGGTAGGCATGGGAATGGGCAAGCTTGATCTTAGGAAACATGGGAGGAAATAATGTAGGAACAATTGAGCTGAAACCTCCCATCTTTATACTTCCCTCAAATTCATGAACTGCAGCCTCAGACACCTGCACTCCTCCTCCCCCAACTCTCCACCTCCCTTAGTTACCCACATTCCCATTCTTTCTCCTCCTTTGACCTTTCCCCTGACCACCTCTCCTCTCCCCTGCCTGAGTTTCCATAACCAGACTTCCCGTCACTATCACTCAGTCAGGAGAAACAACCTGAAGTCCTCGACATACACATTCCCATGGTGTTCAGCAGCCAGTGTCTGTGGGAAATCCTGCCACCCTTCACTTTCCCCTTCCCACACACTGCATGAAGGGTCCTTCTCAGAAACAGAAGAATAACCCTCTACCGTCCCTAGACCATATACCTAACTACTAGCTGCACCATCTTTCTCCTTTTTGCAGACCAATCACCAAGCTTAAAGTCAAACCCAAATCCCGAGTGGGCAGGGGGCCAAGCAAGAGGTAAATGAAGTTGGGGCTGGGTGGAGAGGTGAGGGAATGCAGAGGCATGAAGTTGGGGGAGTCAGACTGTGGTCAGGGAGGGTTCAGGAGAGACCCATTTGGCTGACAGAAGAGCAGAAGCTATGAGAAAATACCTTCCAGATTTTTAATGGAATTTTTAAGTAAGACTGACCCTGTGTTAGTCTCTGGGAAATTATGCTTGTTGGATTTTTGGTTTTATTCCACATGCTTATCTTCTTTCATTGAATTCTAGCAAGATAATCTGGCACCTTTCTCCTTCAGACTCCATACTTACTTGTCCACTAAGAGGTTACTTTTGCCTAAGGGACCAGTGATCCCATCCTACCTTTATTTGATTCATTTTTAAAATAAGTGTTACCCATTCGCCTTAGGTAGAGTGAGAGTCCCCTTTGGTGTCTTTCCAGGGATAAAGTGAAAAGCACAGTCCCTGCCTCTCTGGCTCAGTCTCCACAATTAGGCTCCCTGTTCCAAAAGTTTCCTCCTGAGCTCTTTCAGATAGGGAATGGGAATCTTCTAACCCTTCTATCTAATTTGTTTCCAAGAGGCAGTTTGCATATTACAAGTCTCTTTAATAACTTCTTCATCAGTGACTGAGGTTCAGAAAATTCATCCTTTTCTATTGTCCCCTCCTCTCCTCAGCAAGTTCCAGATCACCCAGTGGCCCCCTGGCCCTCACTCCCCAGCTTCTCCCTCTGGTGGCTGGTTGCAAAGGAACTCAGAATTTAAGGGTATTCTTGCAGTGCCCTTTTGGCTTAGGGTCATCTTTGCCCAATATGGCCATACTTTGGCCTTTCCTGATGCTCATATTACAGCACACTCTGCTGTTTTTATTTTATTAGCCATAGGGAAAGGGAAGCAAGGAGTTTAGAAGATAGATGTCTTTTTTCCTGTGATGCCCTCTGTGACTTTTATTTTCAGCCAAACAGAACCGTGGGTGAGTACCTCATCTCTTTGATCTTCAGGATCCATTTATCCTGAGCTTCCAAAGGTATTCTGTAAAGTCTCCAGGTTTCCTTTGCCTGCTTTGTTTACTACAAGTAACTTTTCCTCCTCCCTCTGTCTTCCTAGCAGAGGGAGGCTTCCTGGCTTCAAGTCACTATATTCCTCTCTTCCTCTGACAAGTGATAGGGCACATTTCTACAATAATCCACCACCAGATCAGGCTCGCAGGCCTGTTCCACCAGTGCCAGGTCTCATGTGCTTCTCTTTCTCTATGGGCTCTACCCAGCTGTTTTGCCAAGAGGGTGTTTCTCTTCTACACACACCTCACCACAATCTCTCATTCCACTGGTATCCATGAACAAGTCCATTCTTTCTCTCAAGTATCTCTTTGCAGTCTCCAGGCTTTAACATCCCTAGTTCAGTCCCATTTTCAGTCCCATTTTCCTGCTCAAATGGCTGTGGGACATTGTTAGCTTGAAATTGCAGAAGCATGTAATACATCACTTCAATGGCTCAGCTCAAGTCTCGGGTTGTCTTTGCCATTTTGTTATTCACATCCACCTTCCTTTCAGGCCATGTAGTCCCTCCAGCTTTTGTCTGTCCTGCATTCATACATCCTCATCCCTGGATATGCCAGCACCACACCTTCTGATGGCCAGCACCTGGTCTGTTCTTCCTGTAACCGCCCATCATACTTTGTCCTCAGGATTTCTCACCTGGAAGCCCCAGTGGCCTCTGGGAAGCCATTGAGAACCAAGACTGTCCTTTGCAGCTTGACTTGTTATTTCAGTCTCAGGATAACAGAAAGGTCTGCTCACTTGGCTATTCAGGCTTCCTGTTTGTGTCAGCCACTCCTTCCTGACCATCTTTTCCAGCTGAGTAATCCTGGCTTCCCATTCAACTTGCATAACATCCTTAGCCTCAGCCTCCTTCAGGGCGAACAGCCTGAAACCACTAGGAAGAAGGTTTCACCAGGCAAGTCAAGACTGGCCGTCCTTCTAGGATTCTTCTTCTGTAGAAGGTCCCCAAGGGTCCTCCTGTCTGGGTAGTTGAGGCTCTTTTAGCCTACACACTCAACAATCCCTTTGTCTCTTCCAAGGGAAATGTAACAAGGGAAGAAGAGGGGTAAGTGGGCATGAGAGGATGGGGGCATGGGCTGGTGGAGGATTGTGAGTCAGGGAGGCAGGAGCATTGTTTTACCCTACTGCATCTCACTCCTGTGCCCTCAGGTTGCTGGCCCAGCGGCAGCAACACTCCTTTGGTCTGCATGGAGTGGCATGTGTGGGCACAGAGGCCCACCTCTCCCTCTGTTCCCTGGAGTTCTATCATGCCAATGACACCGCCAAGTGTCCTGGGGGGGGCCCTGTGGTGGTGAGCTGTGTGGCCGGCCCTCTCTACTCGGTGTCCAGTGGCCAGAAGAAGCAACAACAGCCAAAGCCTCAGGGGGAGGTATGTGAGACAGTGACTACGACCTTTACACCCCAGCTGGGGAACCCCTGACCTGGCCGCCCCCTCACTAAGCACAGCCCTTTGAGGACAGAACGGAACCTTCCTCGGGGATGACCCACATGCCTGACATACCCACTCCTCCCTCCCCACAAAATCCTTCACTTCCCAGATCTGCTTAGCCCTCCTGGGTATTCACCTCTGAGGGGCACATCTCTCTTACAGGCCCGAGTGCGTCTGAAGGGCGGCGCCCATCCTGGAGAGGGCCGGGTGGAAGTCCTGAAGGCTGGCACGTGGGGCACAGTCTGTGACCGCAAGTGGGACGTGCAGGCAGCGAGTGTAGTGTGTCGAGAGCTGGGCTTTGGCAGTGCTCGAGAGGCTTTGACTGGCGCCCGCATGGGGCAGGGTGAGGGGGCAGGGAGATGGGATGAGGCAAGGAGGTTCCCACTTCTTGGGAGTAAATTCCTGGGAAAGGAAGGAGGCCCCTGGGCAATGAAGGTGTAATTACAACCCCCTGAGCTGTGACTTCTGGCCTAGGCATGGGTGCCATCCACTTGAGTGAAGTTCGATGTTCTGGCCAGGAGTCCTCCCTCTGGAAGTGCTCCTCCAAGAACATCACCGCTGAAGACTGTTCTCACAGCCAGGATGCTGGGGTCCGATGCAACCTGCCCTACACTGGGGTGGAGACCAAGGTCAGTCGTACTTTCCACCTTGGCCCAGGCAGGCCTCCACCTCTCATTCTATCCAGTCCTAACCTCCAGTGTGTAGCCTGATGGTCCCCAGTACATTGTTCCAGCCCCCTACTGTCCCAAAGTTCCCACCTGATCCCACCATTTGCTAGCCCTTTATGTGCCTGTGAATCACTTTTTGCCACATTCCCACTACAGCATATACTACTCTCACCACCACGCCGAATAGCTTCCCCAAGTGCTTCCATTCTGTCACTACAGATTCGACTCAGTGGGGGTCGCAGCCGACATGAGGGGCGAGTCGAGGTGCAAATAGGGGGACTTGGGCACCTCCGCTGGGGCCTCATCTGTGGGGATGACTGGGGAACGCTGGAGGCGATGGTGGCCTGTAGGCAACTTGGTCTGGGCTATGCCAACCATGGCCTGCAGGTAAGTAAAAAGGAGAGGAACCATAGCCATTGTCTCAAAGCCTGTGCTTTGGGCAAAGAGCTGTGGAAATGAGTCTCTTGGCCCAGGAGGCTGCACCTACTTATGTCCCCAGGAGACTTGGTATTGGGACTCAGGGAATACAACCGAGGTAGTGATGAGTGGAGTGCACTGCACAGGGATGGAGCTATCCCTGGACCAATGTGCCCACCATGGCACTCACATCACCTGCAAGAGGACAGGGACCCGTTTCACCGCTGGAGTCATCTGTTCTGAGAGTAAGTGAAGGGTAGGGGATAGCAAGGCAGAGAAGGGAGGCTCTGGGCCAACCCTTGGCAGGGAGAGAAGGGGCTGTCATCTGGCAGGGTACCTCTTCCCCATAGAAAACCGGTCTCACACTCTAGGGAATGCAAGCACCCCCTTCCATCCCTGCCCCTCAGCAGTGACTTCTGTCACTCTCCTTTCTTTCTCGTGCAGCGGCCTCTGATCTGCTGCTGCACTCGGCGCTGGTGCAAGAGACTGCCTATATCGAGGACCGGCCCCTGCACATGCTGTACTGTGCTGCGGAAGAGAACTGCCTGGCCAGCTCCGCCCGCTTGGCCAACTGGCCTTATGGCCACCGACGTCTGCTCCGATTCTCTTCCCAGATCCACAATCTGGGACGAGCTGACTTCAGGCCCAAGGCTGGTCGCCACTCCTGGGTGTGGCATGAGTGCCATGGGTAAGAGGGTAGAAGGGATCAGGTAGAAGGGTAAGGCCACAGGGAATGGGGCAGGCTGCTGGGGTCAGGGAAAGAAATAGGAATCCCCGTGTCCTTTATCCCCACAGGCACTACCACAGCATGGACATCTTCACTCACTATGATATTCTGACCCCCAATGGCACCAAGGTGGCAGAGGGACACAAAGCAAGTTTCTGTCTAGAAGACACTGAATGTCAGGAGGGTGAGTCGGGGCCTCGAGTGGACTTTGGCATCTCCAAAGCACAGCCTTTCCTTTCCCTGACATACGCCAATCTCTCCAGACGTCTCCAAGAGGTACGAGTGTGCCAACTTTGGAGAGCAAGGCATCACTGTGGGTTGCTGGGATCTCTACAGGCATGACATTGATTGTCAGTGGATCGACATCACAGATGTGAAGCCAGGAAACTACATTCTCCAGGTGCCCAGGCTCTGGTGCTTCAAGGTGGTGGGCGGAAGTCTTTTTTCTCTTCTTTCGTTCTTTCTTTATTGGTGGGCAGGAGTCTTAAAGACACTTTGGGTTTGAGGGTTGCAGCTGGGTCAAGTGGCCATTCTCCCTCATTCACAGGTGATCATCAACCCAAATTTTGAAGTAGCAGAAAGTGACTTCACTAACAACGCAATGAAATGTAACTGCAAATATGATGGACATCGCATCTGGGTGCACAACTGCCACATTGGTATTTGATGGGAAGGGGAGCGGGAGAAGATTGGGGGCTGGGAGGAAAGGCTTTCATTCTCTTTTCCTTAAGCAAATTCTGTCTTCCCACCCACTCCTGGACCTCCATCTATCCGCTTCTACCCACCCTTCCCCACAATGGACCTGCTTTGCTGCCTCTGTGCAGGGCACCGCCCACACCGCCTGTCCACTCTGCCTTCAGGTGATGCCTTTAGTGACGAGGCCAACAGGAGGTTCGAGCGCTACCCCGGCCAGACCAGCAACCAGGTTGTCTGAAGTGTCACCACCCTCCTCTTCAAACCACCACTGGCCCCCAGTGGTGGGGTGTGAGGCTGCCATTACCTCAGGAGCTTACCATGGAACCCTTGATGGCAGCAAGCCCACCACATTCATCCACCCGTGGACTGCGGATGTGGAAATGACAAACAGAAGTTACGGCCCTTCTTCCTAGACTGGCTGTCAGTATCCGTGCCAGCATGGAGAGTCTGTTCCAGGCCCAGCACGGAGCAGAGCACACCACAACAAGCAGCAACTGACTAAGTCCCCAGAACACCAGATGGCAGCAGCTCATGTTCTTGAATATGAGGTCAGGATGGTCAGCTCCCATTATCTCCCTTCAGTTCAGGGGAGATACAGCTTTACCTCTAGGGTTTTGGTGGGGGAAAAGATCCACCCCCTTCTCCCCGTGTTTGACTATAAGATGTCACTAGGTATAATTTTATTTTATATAAAAAGTGTTTTTGAGATTGTTCAGGGCCCAGGGATTGGTGCTGGTGGTTGGAGGGACCTGCCCCCCACTGGTTCATTGACTCCCCTGCCCAGGTGCCCTCAGAACCTAGGCTAGGAAGGCAAGGAGGGAATCAGAGCAGGAGCCTCATACTCTTGCTAATCCAGTCATTCTGTGATCTCAGGAGTCACATATAAAGTCAAGGTTTCTGGCCCCCGCCGGATTTGCACTGCCAGCTGTGACTGGGTTCGAACAGCTTCATAAACATCTTCAGCATTCTGTACCAGCTGCTCCCCAATGGCCAGGATCACATCACCAGGCCGTAGACCAGCCCTGCAGAGAAGGATGGACAGAGAGAAACAAGGGAATACATGGCCCAGTTCAAGGACACATGTACATTTCCCCTGCCCCCACCTCACAGAGCAGTCAGTCTCTCCTTCACCTGTGTGCAGGGGAGCCCAGGATGACCTTATGGATGAGTACACCGTGCTGAACATCAGGAAAGCTTGGTTCTCGAAGCTGCAGTTCAGCAAGGATGCTGAAAGGACACAGATTAACTCATTAGCTACACTTAGGAACTCTCCCCATCTTAGGTTCACCTCAAGTGCCTCATCAACACACTGGTAAATGTGTGGCCAGGACACATACTAAGCACTACAGATACGAAGACAGCTCACTTTCTGCCTTCCAGCAGTTAGAAAGTAGGATATGTATATAAAAGAAAACTTAATTCCAAATGACACAGTGTTAAATCAACAATACTAGTATCATTCTAGAATCCTAAGAGAAGCTTTAAGAAGGGGGTAGAACTTAAACTGTGCCTAGAATGATGGGTCTCATATTAACTACGTAAGACAAGAAGAGTGTAAAGACATTGGTGTGGGATATCAGGTTGGCTGAAACAGTATTCCTGTGGGACGTAACAGAAGCCAAATCTGGAAGGTTGATTTAGTCAGGTGAAAAAATGCCCTTAAGAGCTAGGCATGGTGGAGCACATCTGTAATCCCAACACTCAGGAGGTTGAGGCAGGAGGATCACCAGGAGTTCGAGGCCAGCCTGGGCTACAAAGTGAGTTCAAGGCCAACCTAAACTGCATAGTGAAACCCTGTCTCAAAAAAAAAAAAAGAAAAAAGAAAGCCCTTAAGGCCCTTAAGTGCCAGGGTAATGAATTTAAGGCTTTGAATGACAGTAGTGACAAGATGGAATAAATTTGGTGACAGGGGTGCCAGACAGAGTATGGTGAGAAAATCAAACTAATAAGGAACAGCTCTGTGATACTGAGATGCAACTCATCTTAGATAAAGGCAAGCAAAAACAGAGCCTGCCAGAGGACCCTGTTGCTCATCACTGATTCTACATACACCCATGAATGCTCATACCTGGGAGTGAGAGTCAGCATCATCACCCCAATGTAACGGCGCTGGGATCCACTAATTCCAAACCAGGAATCTGTGAAAGAGGGGCAATGAGCCCGCATCCTGCTACATCCTTCTTCCCCTTCCCTTTCCTCCCAGTGAACATTCCCTCCCATGTCCCATCTACCACTTTAAAAGAACCCCTTTTCCCGGTACCAGACTCACTTTTCTTTTCCCCACGTCGCAGAAACTCTCTAAGTCGATCAGAAGGGATGGCAAAGGAGATTCCAGCTGTGACCTTCATAGTGTTCACTCCAATCACCTCCCCATCCTGCAGGGACACAGCCCCCTGTCCCCTAGCCCAAACAGATAGTAGGGGATGGGGGCATCTGAACAAGCATATCAGGGACTGTTGGGGGAACTGGTGGGATACTGGGAGATAGCAAACAAAAGACTGACTGCACAGAAACAACCAAACTTTCTCGAATTAGAGGAAACCCACCCTTTCCGTACTGACCTGGCCCAGCGAGTCTTAGAAGAAAAGATAACACACTCACCAGGTTAACCAGAGGACCTCCAGAGTTTCCAAACTGTAAGACAAGGAAAAAAACATGGATGAGATCAGGAGATTCTAAGCCTGAGGGCATAACCCAGAAGTAAGCACTTTTCCAGATTCTCTCCTTCCGCAGCCCATAAATGAGTGGCTACGTTTTTGTGGCCCAACCTCAGTATAAATGCTCATCCAATACACATCAGTTGGTGCTGTACCACACAGCACCTCCATTTCCCCAACCTAGTTTGTCATTTTTCTCATATAAGGACATACATCAATAGCTGCATCAGTCTGAATATATTCCACATTGGTTTGGGGAAGTCCCAGGTCTCTGGCTGGACGCTGAGCAGAGCTGACAATGCCAGATGTGATCGTGTTCTGCAGCGCAAAGGGACTCCCCATAGCAACAACAAACTCGCCTTGCCGGACATCAGCTGAGCGTCCCAGGGGCAGTGTGGGGAGAGGTGCCTAAGGAAGAATGGGTGCAAGAGAGCTGTCATCTGGAGATAGGAGCAAATAAACAGTTGCAACCAGACCTAGCTTACTCTTACCCCACCTTGGTTTGAATCCTCAGCGTGGCGATATCTGCCACAGGATCCACAGCTGTTACCATGGCCTCATATGTGTCACCGCTAGGCAGCCTCACACGGACGCGGCGCCGATCAGCCACCACATGGGCGTTGGTAACGATGAGCCCATCCGCAGCCACCACAAATCCTGAGCCATTTGAGATAGGGACTTCGCGGCCAGAAAAAGGGTGCCTGGAATGGGGAAAGCACTGATAATATGAAGAAGCTCCTGCCCTCTGCCTGTCCTCCGCCTGTAGCTTCCATGCCTCCCTATCTATCCCATTACCGGTCAAGGATCTCGATATACACCACGGCAGGTGCAGTTTTCTCCACCACATCTGCAATGAAGTTGTACTGGCTCCGGGGAGAAGTGGGGGGTGGAGCAGGGACAGCGGCGAGGACGGCTGGAGGACTCCGATCCCAGCCCCACAACAACAGCACTGCGCCCCCAGCACCGAGCGCCACCGCCAGCCACGAGTGCGGACGGGCTCCAGGGGTCCCCGAGGCCTCCTGGATCTGGGGATCAGGAGTCTCCGCAGTCAGTCGTGCCCGGGTCCAAGACGTCAAACATGCCCGAGGTTCAGGGATCCCCAGAGACAACCGGGCCCCGAGACCGTAGGTCCCACAGGCCCCCCAGGCCCGGGTGTAAGGCGTTCCTGACGTCAGCAGGGCCCGAAGGTCAGGGGTCAACAGGGGTCCCTTCCCGCAGAGAATGCCCCCCAAAGCCCGCCATCCCCGGAGGATCCAGCCTGCACCCCGCCCCGCCCTCAGTGCAGCCATCAGCTCCACCTCGGCTGCCTACTCGCCCGCCCAACTTGGAGGCGGTGCCCAGGATCTGAGCAGGCAGACAGCGGGACCCTGGGCACGCCGGAACCTTAAGTCCTCCAGAAGTGCACGCCGGGACCCAGGATTCCCGGGAACCAGCTCCGCCCCGTCCCGCGAATGCTGGGAATTGTGGTCTCCGCCAGACGAGAGTTGTCAGGCGCCCCGGGGGCCGCAGGGCATGCTGGATCCGCTAGCCCTTCCGGGGCGCCTCCGGACTTCGGGTCACGGCACCTTGGCGGATGCCCAAAGTCTCAGCCTTCCCAGGAGCCTCTGCGGCCCGGCGCGAAGATGGTGGCAGCGGCGGCCGGGCTCCCTTGAAACAGCTGCGATGGAGCCTTCCCCGGCACCCGGGCCGGAGCGGCTCTTTGACTCGCACCGGTAAGAGCCCCGGAGGGGAGAGGCGAGCTCTCGCGTCCTCTCGGCCTTCGATGCCTGATCACCACGTCTTCCCTGCAGGCTCCCGGGTGACGGCTTCCTGCTCCTCGCGCTGCTGCTCTACGCGCCGGTCGGCTTCTGCCTCCTAGTCCTGCGCCTCTTTCTTGGGATCCACGTCTTCTTGGTTAGCTGCGCGCTGCCTGACAGTGTCTTCCGCAGGTTCCGACTCGGGCACTGAGGGAGTGTCTGGGCTGGGCCCGGTCGGGGCCGCACAGTCACCACCACCTATGTCCTCAGGTTCGTGGTGCGGACCATGTGTGCGGTGCTGGGGCTCGTGGCCCGCCAGGAAGGCTCCGGACTCCGGGATCCCCGCGTCAGGGTCCTCATTTCCAACCACGTGACACCTTTTGACCACAACATAGTCAACCTTCTCACCACCTGTAGCACCGTGAGTGGGGGCGAGGCCTACAGCGCCACCGGGTGGCTCCCTGGGCCAGTGCTCTAGGTTCACCTATCCCGTTTAAGTCTCCCTTGGGGGATAATGACCCTTACCCTTGTATCTCTGCGCCACTTACCATTTTTTCATATTTCCTTCCATTGTTTTCATCTTGCTTTTTCTGCTCCCTGTTCCCAGCCTCTACTCAATAGTCCTCCCAGCTTTGTGTGTTGGTCTCGGGGCTTCATGGAGATGGATAGACGGGTGGAGTTGGTGGAGTCACTCAAGAGATTCTGTGCCTCCACGAGGCTTCCTCCCACCCCTCTGCTGCTGTTTCCCGAGGAAGAGGCCACCAATGGCCGGGAGGGGCTCCTGCGCTTCAGGTGAGTGAGCACAGGCTACACCTGGGTAGGTTGGTCAAACTTACAGGCCTTTGGGTTTTCTCAGCCTTCAGCCCTTATTGCACTTCATCCCCAGATCATTTTTTTTCTGCCCACTTTTAGTTCTTTCCCCTGAATCTCTTTCCTATTTATCTGCCGGTGCAGTGTTAACAATTTCCTGTTTTTAGTCAGATAAGTGCTGTTGATGGGGCTAGCTGCGCTTCATTCTACTCTCCTTTCTCTTCTAGTTCCTGGCCATTTTCTATTCAGGATGTGGTACAACCTCTTACTCTGCAAGTTCAGAGACCCTTAGTTTCTGTGGTGAGTGTGTGTTGGACAGGGAATCTCTGGGGTTTGCGGGGAAAGTTTCCCTGCCCTGGCCCTGGCCTCACTTCATACCCTCCCCTCAGACGGTGTCAGATGCTTCCTGGGTCTCAGAACTGCTGTGGTCACTTTTCGTCCCTTTCACGGTGTATCAAGTAAGGTATTAACTGTCCTCACTTTTTGGTGGCTGGGGAGAGGCTCACCTCAAGTATCAAGAAACTAGTGGCCTCTGCCATGTCCATTTGTAGCTTTTTTAATATCAAGGTCCCACCACAGAGCCAACACTGTTGACTATGTCTCCACCCTCACCACCACTGTTCCATGAAGAGCGGTACCAAAGTGGGGAAGGGATGACCCAATACAGCACTGGATTGTTTTTTGCAGGTGGCTTCATCCTGTTCGTCGCCAGCTGGGAGAGGGGAATGAGGAGTTTGCACTCCGTGTGCAACAGGTGGTAGAGTACGCAAGCAGGGTGAAGGTGGGGGTTCCTCCTTAGGGAGAGGCTGGCGATTTTGATACTTACAGCTTTCCACTTCTAGCTGGTGGCCAAGGAATTGGGCCAGACAGGGACACGGCTTACTCCAGCTGACAAAGCAGAACACATGAAGCGACAAAGACACCCCAGATTGCGCCCCCGGTTAGGTGTGTGGTCTCTTTTTGAGCTTCTTTCAACCTGTGGCAATTTCTTCCCTATTCCTGGACTGGCCAGCCTTTTCTTCCTCCTAATTCTTCACTTAACCATATTTCTGAATTTTTGTTTTTCAGCCCAATCGTCTTTCCCTCCCTCTCCTAGCCCTTCTCCTGATGTGCAGCTGGCAACACTGGCTCAGAGAGTCAAGGAGGTTTTGCCTCATGTGCCACTGGGTGTCATCCAGAGAGACCTGGGTATGAGGAAGGGTGGCCTCACACAAAGCAACAGATACAGGGAGGAAAAAATGGGCTATGAAGGAGGGCTAAAAAGAAAGAGGTGAGCAGGGAGTGGACTCCCCTCTCCTCTCTTCCTTCCTAGCCAGGACTGGCTGTGTAGACTTGACCATCACTAATCTGCTTGAGGGGGCTGTAGCTTTCATGCCTGAAGACATCATAGAGGGAACCCAGTCCCTGCCCACAGCCTCTGCCCCAAAGGTGAGACCCAGAAGCAATCAAGTCCAAGACTTGGGTAGGTTGGGGCAGTCCTCAACTCCCTATTCCTATCTATCTTTTCGATCACAAGACCCTAGCACAGTGCCTCTCTTGCAAAGTAGGCATACGATGCGTGTTTATTGGTGATGACTTCGCAAGCCCTCTGACATTGTGATCACCTCAGTTCCCCAGCTCTGGCCTGGTGACCCCTCAGCCCACAGCCCTAACATTTGCCAAGTCTTCCTGGGCCCGTCAGGAGAGCCTGCAGGAGCGAAAGCAGGCACTGTATGAATATGCAAGAAGGTGAGGGGTTAGACAACAATGCGTAGGAAGGGGTAAATTGGAGAAGGGTATTATGGAACCAATATGACAAAGCCTACATGATGTCTTTCCCCATGTCCCACAGGAGATTCAGAGAGAGACAGGCCCTGGAGGCTGACTGAGCTCAAAGGATGGTACCCAGAGCCGCAGGACGGAGACTGGGGGCAGCCCTCACCCAACTCAAAAAAGGCCGGATGAGTGGGTGGTTAAAAAAAAAGGGGAGGGATGGGGCTCCCCCAATCTCACATTAAATACAGGGTTTTCACTCAAGGTCTCTGTTGCCTCTCTGGGTTTCAAAATCCCCTGAGCAGGTTTCTTTTCCTTTGGTCAGAGGGTATGGGGCTGAGAGTCTCCTTTGGTTTGAGGGGTGGTCAGATAGAACTGTCTGAAATCATTCTATCCCAGGAGATGAGTGATGCTACGGAAATGTAAATGAACTGACAGCAGACAACTGGACCCCAGCTCGGGTGTTCATCCCAGGCTTGGGAAGCTTCTGCAAAAAACTACAAGTCCCAGGATGCCTTTCACAAGCACTAGCCTGTCACGTTCACACTTGCTCAGTGTGGTGGCAGGAGCCTGTTTTCTATAGGTTAGTGGCTACCTTAAAGTGGAGCATGTTGCCCCACCCCAAAAGCAAGCGTCTGGATTGGAGTTTGAGCCGAGCCCCAGGGTGGAGCCGGAATTAACCTTTGTACTTTAAGCAGTCAGCAATTGCCGGGGTGGGTCTGGAACTGGCTGCCATCCTGACATCTCAGAGCTGCAAGCAGGTTTGAATCCAGGATCCCTGTGGCCCTTCTGTGACCACCCCAGTCTTATCCTTTCATCCCCGGGACCGTCCCTCGTTTACTGTCTCACATAATTCTTGCTGCCTCCAGGGACTCCTGTTTAGTCATAAGACTTACTACTCAACTACGGGGTAAAAGTTCACTTTCGATGATCCCTTAGAAACACCCAGTACTGTTTCCTGGCAAGCAGGAAATGCTGGGAAGTACAGACCCCCCGGGCATTATTACCTGAGGATAGATGCTAAGAATCAGAGCTGACTTGGGGAGAGGATGTCAGTCACCAAATAGGCCTTACTAGCTGCCCTGCCTTCTGTAGGTCCTGGACAGCCACCATGGCCTCTCAGCCTCTTAGGCTGGCAGAAGAATCTGACCCAAGTCCTGGGGAGTCCGAACTGGCTGTGAACCCCTTTGATGGGCTCCCCTTCTCTTCCCGCTACTACGAGCTGCTTGAGCAGCGCCGAGGCTTGCCCATCTGGGCTGCTCGCTTCATCTTCTTGGAGCATTTGGAGAGCAGCCCCACTGGAGTGGTCCTGGTGTCTGGGGAGCCTGGCTCTGGCAAGAGCACCCAGGTGGAGGGAGATTCTGGGAGGGGCTAAGGAATTGGCTTTTCCCTGAGTACGGGATGGACTGTACCGAGATATGGGGGAGGTGGGCAAAGGGAAGTGGGTTAGGCTGGCCCAGGGTGTTGATAAGGGACCAGGGACTCCTCAAATAAGAAAGTATAGTGGCTGTGGCTCCCCAGGACTCTGGCCACAGTTCTGTGTCTCCCTCACTGGTTGTCCTTCCCTCCCCCTCCCCTAGATCCCTCAGTGGTGTGCAGAATTTGCACTGGCCAGGGGATTCCAGAATGGCCAGGTTACTGTCACTCAGCCCTACCCACTGGCAGCACTGAGCCTGGCTTTGCGGGTTGCTGATGAGATGGACCTGACCGTGGGTCATGAGGTTGGATATAGCATCCCCCAGGAGGACTGCACAGGACCCAACACTCTGCTCAGGTGGGGTCCTCTGCAGGCCCGTCTGGCATCTCACCATAACCTGCCCCAGCCCAACTCAACCTTTAAGTCATGTACAGTGTAACTGCTAAATTAAGCCCCTGAGTCCTGGCTAGTGGGCTCAGACAGTCAACCTCAACCTCACCATGATAGTCTCATTTCCCATCTAGGGTAGTGAACCAGATGTCCTCACAAGGGTTATGGGGTCATAGTTATGGGTCCACAGGCTCATGAAGTCAGTCACCATCTTTTTCTGACCTTCAATATCAAAATCTATGTCCCTTGGAGAGGAGTTCCCTTACTATTCTGGGGCTTGTCAGTGTCCACACTGACTCCCCTGCTACTACCAATGTCAACAGGTTCTGCTGGGACCGGCTGCTCCTGCAAGAGCTGGCCTCAACCCGGGGCACTGGAGCCTGGGGTGTGCTGGTGTTGGATGAGACTCAGGAGCGGTCAGTGGCCTCAGATTCACTCCAGGGGCTGCTGCGAGATACCATGCTGGGAAACCTTCCAGGGGACCCTCGAGTGGTTGTGGTTACTGACCCAGCCCTTGAACCTAAGCTTCGAGCCTTCTGGGGCAATCCTCCCATTGTGCATGTACCCAGAGTGCCCGGCAGGAGTCCCACCCCTATCTACAGAGACACTGTTCCTACTGATCGGGTAGAAGCTGCCTGCCAAGCCGTGCTTGAGCTGTGTTGGAAGGAGGCTCCGGGAGATGTGCTAGTGTACCTGCCCAGTGAGGAGGTAAAAGGAATGGATTCCAAAAGGAAGTATTCATGTATACCACCTTCCTACCCCAGAGAAATGGGAATAATGCATGTTAGGAATGGTGGAATGGTAGTATTTATTCTCTGCAGATGCCCTGGAGAAAAACCCAGGGATTTCAGAGCCAAGGATGGTGGTGCATGCCTGTAATCCTCACAATCTGGGAGGCTGAGACAGGAGGATCACAAGTTGGAGCCCACACTGGAACTTAGCAAGACCCTATCTCAAAATTTTAAAAAGCATGCAAAATAAATGTAAAAGGGCTGGGGATGTAGCTCAGTGCAAAGACCCTGCGTTAAATACCCAGTACCACAAGAAAGAAAGAAAAAAAAAGAAAAGGATTTCAGGATAAAGATGTCTGCTACACATGTCCTGATTCCTTCTAATGCAGAGATTTCAGTGAACTTCTGAAATGATAACATCCTCAACTTAATGAGAATGTATATTTTTTCAGAGTGAAGGGCCATAGCTTTTATCAATTTTTCAAAAGGATCTGTGACCCCAAAAAAGCTGACAACTGCCTAATGCCCCACCCCTCTCCTCAGGAAATTTCCCTGTGCTGTGAATCCTTGTCCAGGGAGGTGGGGACCCTGACGCTCCTAGGGCCTCCGCCGCGGGTGCTGCCCCTTCACCCAGGCTGTGGTCAAGCCATTCAGACCGTGTATGAGGACACAGACATGGGGGCCCGGAAGGTAGTGGTCTCTCACTGGCTTGCTGACTTCTCCTTCTCCCTCCCTTCCATCCGACATGTCATTGACTCAGGACTGGAGCTTCGAAGTGTGAGTGAGAGAGATGGCGGGAGTGGGGCTAC
The DNA here is from genome assembly GCA_028451465.1 of Erethizon dorsatum. Classification (NCBI taxonomy): domain Eukaryota; kingdom Metazoa; phylum Chordata; class Mammalia; order Rodentia; family Erethizontidae; genus Erethizon; species Erethizon dorsatum. The sequence continues at coordinate 24,298,254 of CM051824.1, forward strand.
AGATAGAAATGGCCCATAATCTCTCTTGACCTTGGGGCATGGGCAATAGGTTTACAGTCCCCGGATCCGAGCAGAATCCCAAATGTTGAGACCAATTAGCAAGTGTCAGGCAGAAGCAAGACGACTGCGGGCAAGAGGGTTCCCGCCAGGTAAGAGCCTTTGCCCTCACGGAGACCCAGCCTGAGAAGAGGTGCTGTGTGCAAGCCCTGGTACTGTCCCAGCTCTTTCTTCCCTCAGGGTCCTACCTCTGCCTATATCCGAAGACCATCCTAGAACTAGAGGCTCCCCCACTGCCCCAACCCAGGGTGTGTGAAGAGAATCTGAGCCCCCTGATGTTACTACTAAAGAGGAGGCAGATTGCTGAGCCAGGGGAGTGCCATTTCCTGGACCGGCCTGGTGAGCACCCATCCTGCCCGGCAGCTGCCCTCTGACCACCTGACTAAGATTTCGTGCCCTCTGAGCTCTGTCTTCTCCAGCTCCAGAAGCACTGATGCAGGCCCTGGAAGACTTAGACTACCTGGCAGCCCTGGATGACAATGGGGACCTGTCAGACCTGGGAGTCATCTTATCAGAGTTCCCCCTGACACCCGAGCTGGCCAAAGCCCTGCTGGCCTCGTGCGAGTTTAACTGTGTGGATGAGATGCTCACCCTCGCCGCCATGCTCACGGGTATATTTATAGATTCCAGCCACTGGGGATTGGAGATTACATCACATTAGGTGGTTGGGGTGTTTTTGTGTTCTCAGTACTGGGGATCTTGCTCAGCAAGCTCTGTGCCACTGAGCTGCAGCCCTGGCCCTCACTGGTATAAATCGCCGCTGTCAGTCAGCGGCTCCAGCACCTTGTGTTTTGGTGCTCCTGAGGCGGGCTCTTTCCTCTCTGCTCCGATTCCCGACCCTCACAGTGCCTAAAGAACAGGCATAGTCCGCTATCGCTCTCATCTCTGTAGTCTTTTCTCTGTATTTCTTGCCCCTGGTTAAATCTCCCCTATCTGTTTTAACTAAAACCCATACACTCTCCTCCTCAGGTTTATCTTTCTCATTCAGCTATACCATGGTGGCAAACCTTTGGCACGTGTGCCTCAGCCAGCTGTTTGTTATCACTGAAAGTTCTAAAGGTTTGCCATCACTGAGCTACACTATATACTTTTCATCCCATCCTCTCTAATGTGTTGCCCACCCACCACACCTGGCTTCAGGCCCATATACCACTGAAACAGCTTTCAGCTCACCAGGGACCTTCCAGATATCTAATCCAGTGGGCACTTTTGAGGTTTTATTGATCACATTTTGACACAGAGTGCTGACCACTCCCACTTTGAAACTGTCTCCTGCTTGTGCCTCTATGATGCTACACCTTGTGTTTTTCATCCTGCCTCTCTGGTGATTTCCTTCATCCCCTCCTGAGCTGCTCATCCTCTGCTTGACCATTGTAAATTGGTATTCAGGGCTCTGTACTTGACCCTTACGTCTTCTTAATCCTTTAACTCTCTGGGCAAGTTCACCCCGCCCATGATTTGACACACTGCCTTTGTACTTAACAATGCCTAACCTTTGTCCTTTGTGCCTTGTATCTCTACCAATACCATTTTTCTAGATTTTTTTTTTTGAGACAGGGTTTTGGTGTGCAGTTCAGGCTGGCCTTGAACTCACTTTGTAGCCCAGACTGGCCTCACACTCACAGTGGTCCTCCTGCCTCAGCCTCCCGAGTGCTGGGATTATAGGTGTGCACCACCACACCCATCTTACATCTTAGGAAAAAGGAGGGGATAAGAGAAGAGAAGGAGATCCAATTGCTGATGGATACTTTTAACCAGAATAGTGCACAGTACCTCAGCTCAGAACTGAACTCAAGCACCCTATTAAACTACCCATCACAGTTGGGTATAGTGGCACATGACTATGATCTGAACAGTCTGGGAGGCTGAAGCAGAAGGATAGCAAGTTCAAGGCCAGCCTGGGCAATTTAGAGACTTAGCGAGACCCTGTCTATAAATACATATGTACGTACATACATACATAAATACAGGGCTGGGGATGTAGCTCAGTGCAAAGGCCTGGGTTCAATCCCCAGTACAAAAAAAAGAAAGACCTACCCCACCATCACCACCCTCACCACAAAATCTTTTCCTCTCTCAGAATTTTCAGTTTCAGATAATACCATAACCTCTACTGATACACTACCATCATTATAGTCTAACCTTTCTCTAGATTTTCTTCATTTTTATATCCTAAATAAAATTCATCTGCTCTCCTGCATAGTCACTGCCAGTGCCATTGTTGGGTCTTCATCATGGCTCAGCTGGATCCTATCAGTAGTCTCCCAACTAGTCACGTGACTGTTTCCAAACTCATGGACTCTCCTACTCAGAAACTTCTCCTCCGCAGGTATTCTCGACCTTCAAGACAGAATGTAAACTCCTTTGCACAGCACATCTGGCCTCTACCTACCTCTCCAGCTATATCTCCTGCTATTCTGCCACATCATTCCTTCTACCTGAACCAGGTGGTTTGCAGTTCCCAAAATATGCCATACTATTAACTTCTCTACCTTGTTCCCACAGCCTTGACTATTCTCCCTGCCCTTTGTCCACTGAGATAATTCCTACTTAAACTTCAAAACTTGGCCCAAGGAGCCTCATCCTTTTCTCCCACATCACCCTTATCGCCAAAACCCAAGGCTGGATTACCTGCCCTACTCTTTGTTTCCAGAGCACCATATACACAGAGCTAGCATGCTTATCACATCTGCTTACTGTTGGGCTTTCCCACCAGACTCTAATCTCCTTGAGGACAAAGACTGCCTTTTATTTACAGCTGTCCCTCAATATCCTTGGGAAATTGGTTCCAGAATTCTCTATGGATACCAAAATCCACTGATGCTTAATTCTTACAATAAAATGGTACAGTATTTGCTCATAATTTTTGCATCCCTCTATATAACTTAAATCATCTCTAGATGACTTATAATCCTATCACAATGTGAATACTGTTTATGATATACTATGTTGTTTAAGGAATAAGAAAAAAGTCTGGGCCGGTCATAGTGCTGCATGCCTGTAATCCCAGCACTCAGGAGGCTGAAGCAAGAGGATTGCTGGGAGTTTGAGGCCAGCTTGTGCTACATAGTGAGTTCAAGGCCAGCCTGAACTGTATAGTCTCAAAGAAAAAGAAAAAAGTCTGTACATGTTCAGTCCAGATGCAGTCTTCTCCCATATATTTTCAGTCTTCAGTTGGTTGAGTCCACAGAGGCAGAACCCATGGATACAGAGGGCTGGCTGTATTTATTCTCAGTGTCTGACAGAGTGCAGAACACCTAGAAGTTATCAATGTCTTTTAAATAAAGTTCCCAAAGTGACACTTACACCCTTCCACTATTCCACATGTACTACTACACGGTCTCATTCCTCAAAACCACTTTCCTCTCTGTCTCCAGCTGCCCCTGGGTTTACTCATCCTCCACAGTGTGCAGAAGAAGCTGCCCTGCGTCGGGCCCTGGAACACATGGATGGTGACCACAGCTCTCTGATCAAGGTTTATGAAGCCTTTATCCAAAGTGAGTGGCCCATCTTTCACAGAATCTGAGTGTGCAGAGGGCGTGGTGATGTGCAGCCAGTGGCAGATCTCTGTGCCCAAGGGAAGGAGGACCTTTGGCCAATGGTTTTGTTATTTCCGGGATCTGAAGGACTTTGTTTGTAGCTGTCTCTTCTCTTCTAGGTGGAGAGGGTGAAGCTTGGTGCCAGGCTCGAGGTCTAAATTGGGCAGCATTGTGCCAAGCCCGTAAACTTCGGGGAGAACTCCTAGAACTCATGCAGCGAATTGAACTTCCCTTGTCTCAACCAGCCTTTGGCTCTGAGCAGAATCGCAGAGACCTTCAGAAAGCACTGGTGTCTGGATACTTCCTCAAAGTTAGGGCAAAGTATTGGGGTGAGGGTGATAAAAGGAGGAAAAGGCAGAGGGAACAAATATTAGTATGTCACCTCTGAAATTAGGGTCCAAGTGACCATTCAAAAGATTCTTTAGAAGCTGGGCATGGTGGTACATGCTTATAATCCCAGCACTTGGGAGGCTGAGGCAGGAAGATTGCAAGTTTGAGTCCCAGCCAGGCATGATGGTGCATGCCTGTCATTGGAAAGCTGGGGCAGGAGGATCGCCATGAGTTCAAGGCCAGCCTGGGCTACGGAGTGAGTTCAACGCCAGCCTGAACTACATAGAGTGACTCCATATCAATCCATGCCCCCAAAAATGTTCTAGTCCCAGCCTGGGCAACTTAGCAAAACCCTGTCTTAAAATAAAAGGGCTGAGGATGTAGCTTAGTGTGAAGGCCCTGGGTTCAATCTCCAGTACCACCAAAAAAATCTTTAGGACTAAAAGGTACTTTTCCTTTGAGTCAGTGGGTACCAGGAACTGTAGAAAATGCCATATGGTATGTTGGGGACCAGACAAGACCTAGAAGTAATTAATGCTTTACTTTAAAACTCTCAGCATCCTTACTAATTATTTCTCAGCCCCCATTTCTTATTTTCTACTCTTTTATTTATTCCTTTAATATCTTTGTCTTCTAATGAGGTGGCCCGAGACACAGATGGGACTGGAAATTACCTGCTCTTAACCCATAAGCATGTGGCCCAGCTATCCTTATACTGCTGCTACCGAAACCGCCGGGCTCCAGCCAGACCCCCACAGTGGGTGCTTTACCACAGCTTCTCCATATCCAAAGACAACTGCCTTTCCGTTGTTTCTGAGATTCAACCTGAGATGTGAGTCACCTGTACCCCTTCTACACTGCCCATTCTTCTTCCAGGGGCCAAAACTAAAGATGGGGAGTTGGAGAGACATAAGAAGAAGGGATCTTAGTGGTTTGTAGCAATATATGTCTTGAGGGGAGAGGACTTGTGGAAGGGGTGCTGGGAAGTTCTAGTCTGCTTCATAGGAGAAGATACAGATCACCTAACTATGACTCTCTCTGTCAGGCTGGTGGAGCTGGCCCCCCCATACTTCCTGAGTAACTTGCCCCCCAGTGAGAGCAGAGACCTCCTGAGCCAGCTGAGGGAAGGAATGGCGGATTCATCAGCAGAGAAAGAACCTTCCTCCACCCAGGAGTTCAGAGATGCCTGTGTCCTGCAGTGACCTGCCCGCCTAAGGGATGGAGCTGAGCTCATCTCATAGGAGAGCCTCCTTCAGCCTGGCACCAAAGCAGCCAGCCACATTTAGAAACCCAAACTTTAGGGTCATATGTACATCCTAGAACCTAAGTCCCAAGAAACGGTGGGCTGGGAGTGGTGGGAATGGTGTAAGCCACCATCTATATAGCCTTAGCTTTCTCCTATTTATTGGTGAGGGACTGACATGCTTCCCATTCCACCAACATATGCCAAACCCATCTTTATACTCCCTTTTGGTCCATAAAAAGATTTTCCTATGATATCAAATTTTATTTTGGTTCTGCAGCACCATACACAACATCCGTGAGTCAGAGGTGACACTATGTCAAAGATCCAAGACCAACTCCTGCCTCTTGCCTGGCTCCCACCTCCGGTCACGCCTCTGTGCTATGACTGACATACCTGTCACCAGCACGTGGCATGAGTAGTCTGCCTACAGTTGGTCTCTGCTCTGCCTGTCTTCCCTTTGTCACAATGTTCCAGGCTCCAGGGGAGAAAGTATAGGGCTGGGAGAGGAATTAAACAGATTCCCTTTCTTCTTCATCTCCTTTAAATCTTATTCTCTCCACACACACACCCCCATTACTAGAACTGAACCCAGGACATGGCGCTCCTTTATAAACATGAAAGCTATCGCAACTATCTCCTAACTCATCAGCAAGCTTCCCAGCAGCCTCCAGCCCATCCACAAGTCTTTCTTTCCTTTATTTCAGTGTCTGCACGTGCGTGTGTGTGAGGTGGTGGTGGTAGTAGTACTCAGGATTGAGCCCAGGGCCTTCACACTGAGCTACATCCCTAGCCCCTTTTTAAAAATATTTCCTCTTGAAACAGGATCTTGCTAAATTGCCCAGGCTAGGCTGGAACTTGTGATCCTCCTGCCTCAGCCTCTCAGAGTGCTGGGATTACAAGTGTGTGCACCACACTGGGCTGCTGAAGTCTTTCTAAAAATTTCAGGGGCATCACATTTTTCTTCCTTTTTGGCTGGGTATTCCTTTCCCTTTCATGCCCCTGGACTGTTAACTTTGGTATTCTGCATCATCTTGCACATTGTAAATGTGTTTGTAGAATCTGGCAGATAGAAAGGTTTACACTTAGAACTGTTTTTCTTCTCAGAGTTCCTTCCCTTGGGGATTCTATCTGGTATTATCATTCTTTCTCCATCTCTGTGGATGTCATCTGATCTCCAGATTTTTTTCCTCTAGATCTAACATATAGTTTCACCTACAGTTAATCTTACTACAAACCTCACAATTTTCCCTTCATCCACAGCACCATTGATTTCCTGATCCTCTACATTTCCAATCTTGAAATTACCTTTGATTCTTCTAGGGCTTCCTAAATATTCCAAATATTCTTCCTAAATATTTGCCAGATGCTGCTTACCCTGACTCCACTGGACCCATTAACTGAGTCCACTGTTTCCTCTTTCCCTTCTTTGTCCCTGTGGAACACCAGAGCTAAACTTCCTTCCTAGATTGATCTTCCGTCAGTCATGGAAGCATCTGTCTCCTCTATAGCCCAGGTGTATTGTGAAGTTCAAGTAGTAGGATGTGCTAGCAGATTGGACACGTACGAAAACACGAGACTCAGAATCAAGAAGGAATCCTTAGCGATTATTTTACAGTTGTGGGACGAGATGTCCAGCGTGGACAACCCTCTGATCCCTGTCATAATCAGCCAGATTTTCAGCTCTGGCACTTCCTCTTACTTTGTTGCCATTGGAATCTTCCTTGACACCTTTGGTATATGGACCAAAACAGCACTGGCTGCAGCCACCCTTTGCCCAGCACTGCTGGCCTTGCAGCTCGGCTCATGCTCCTAGAACCCCAGCTCTGAGCTTACAGCAGAGCACCTCCGAAGGGCAGCTCCGGTTGGCCGTGCCGCTCCCCCACCCCACCCCCTACACACACCTCATTGGCTACTGTCCTGTAGGTCCCGCCCTCTGAGGCCCCTGGTTGGGGGGCCTCAAGTCCCAGCAGCTGTTTAACAGCTTGTCAGTGAAAAATGGCGGGAAAGGCCACGTCTGATCGTGCTCGGCATCTGCTCAGTGCTGGCCTGGGTGTCCTCTGGTGGCCAAGGAGCCCTCGACGGTGTCACAAGTTCTGCTGCTCCTCATACCTCGGCTGCCACGAGTCCATGTGTGCGGGTAGCTGTGCGCTCCACTGCCTCGGGCCGGGTGCACTCGACCGATCCAGCAGGCGTAGCTCACACCACCGAGGCCAGCCCGGACACGGAAGCCACTTTGTTGTCCTCTGCCCAGGGCTGCAAATTCTGCAGCGCGAAGAGCGACGAGTTGTGCAGGCAGAGCGGGTCCGGGGGCAGCGGCGGCCGCAGCGGCCGTGGGAGCGCGTCCTGCTGCAGGTGCAGGAGCAGCCTCCCCGCACGGTGCCGCTCGGCCTCGCGCTCCTCTGCGGTCTGGCGCCTGGACGGGCAGAGATCCGGGGTCAGCGATGCGGCCCCCGCCCGCCCCACGCCTCTCTGCCAAGAGTCCGGGCCCGGCGGCCTCGGTCCACCCTCGCCCGCGCCAAGCCTCACCGCCACTTGGTGCGTCGGTTCTGAAACCAGGTCTTGACCTGTGCGTCTGTCATGCGCAAGGCCTTGGCCAGCGCCGCTCTCTCGGCCGAGGCCAGGTACTTCTGGCGCAGGAAGCGCCGCTCCAGCTCCAGCACCTGCGAGCGGGAAAAGGACGTGCGCGGCTTCTTCCGCTTCGGGGGTGTGCGGTTTTGGTACGGGTGGCCTATGCGGCGCGTCCCAGAGAAGGGCGAGAGCGCTGCTGCCGGGAGGAAGAAAGAGGGGGGCAGGGTTTGACTGATGGTCCGAGGTGTCACTGAGACCTGGGCCCAGGCTCAGCCCCGCATCAGCAGAGGCATCCAGAGAAGACCAGGAGTCAGAATAATCGGCCCTCCCCCTAGAGCAGTAAGACAGAGACGACCCCTTAACTCCACCCTGTTCTCCCTACAGTGTGAGTGCAGGGATTGCAGAGGAGGGCACGGGCACCGACGGCAGCTCCCTCCCCATTGCCTCTGTCTGCGAGACCGAGCTCTGGGTTGGGAGAGGATCGCATGGTTTAATCTGGGGTGAAAGGGATGAAAGGGCTCCTTGAGTTGGAGCAGAAAGAGATGCGAAAGCAGGGAAGGGCGTGACGCTGGAGGTGTCGAGCAACCTCACCCGTGAGCCGGTCCTTGGCGAAGCGGCGGCCGCTGTCCATCCAAGGGAAGGTGAGTCCCGCCAGGCCACCGGCGCCGCCCAAACCCGAGGGCCCAGGGACCGCAGGGGCGCCTCCCGCGGGCGGCGGCACAGGCAGCGGGCGGTGAGCCGGGACGCGGATCACGCCGCCCGGGCCCACTCCGGAGGTGCTGGGCAGCGGGGCCAGCGAGCCTGCGGGTCCATAGCCCGAGGCTCCGTGGAATCCACCCGAGAACGCTGCACTCTCCCCTTGGCTCTGGCCTGCGCGACCCGGGCCTAGGCCGCCTCCCGGGGGTTCGGGGCCGCTCAGGATCTGATCGATGCCGAAGCTGATTGGCTCGTGGTGCGGAAGGTTGTGCGGGGCCAGCACTCCGGGCTCCATAGGTCCCAGCCAGGGAGGACCGCTAGAGGTGCGGTGGCTGGGAAGGACGCCTCGGGCCGCTCGGGGAGCCCCGCGGCGGCGCGCTCCGGGCAGTGGCCTTAGGGGCCCGCGGGGCTGGCCGCAGGCGGGCGCCGGGGCCCCCGGAACAGCAGCATCCCGGTGCACCCGGAGCAGCCGCGCGGATGCCCGCCCCTGCCGGGCGTCCGTGCAGGGACTCGCATCCCGGAGGAGCACGGCCGGCCGGGACCCCGAGAGCTCCCTCGCTGGGTCTGAAGCGCAGATGGACGCTAGGCTGCGGGGCCCGCTGCCCGAGTCCGGGGTGGAGAGGGTTGGCCAGCTAGGGCTGGGGCAGTGACTGACAGATCGGCCCCGGGTGGGTAGTGAGGGTTGGGGGTAGGGCAGGGGCGGGGCCCGGCCGTTAAAGGGGAATGGACGCCTGTTCGCGCCGAGCGCCGGCCCGCGGGGATGTGCCGGGCGGAGGCAGAGGAGGGCGAGGGCGTTTAGGAACCAGGCTCAGAGCGGGGGGGGCCGGAGTGCCGGCCGCTGAGTCAGCCGGGACCTCGCCGCGCCTGCAGCCTCGCCGGCCTCCGCCTTCGGGCGGCCTCCGCCTCGCCAGCTTCCTCGGCAGGTGCTTCTTCCCCAGGCCCCACTCTTCACCTCCCGATGGGTCCCGCTGGCCAGTTCCTGGATTCGTTGTGGCCCTGACATAAGTGCCCTGTAAGGCCAAATCTCGTTGTGGCTTCCCGGCTGCGTAAGAAGCGGCAGGGGAACGGCGACCCGCTATCTGGAGGCCCAAAGAAGAGGACAGGTGTGGGAAGGTGCTCGCAGGGCGCGTTCGGTGGGCTAGGGCGGGGGCAACCACCCCGGGCTCCCGATCCTGGGGCACCGCCTGTCCTCTCCTGTGGTGTCCTCCAGCCCCGTCCGGGCGCGCCAGTAATTGGTGCCCTGTTTCCTAGAATTTCGATTTTCTGAAATCGTTGTAAATGGGACCTATGGTTCAACCCGGGCCAACTCAGTCGCAAAGTGCAAAATCCCAACGTGGGATTCTGCCCCTCTCTTCTGCACCTGAGATGTTTATTCTCACACACTCTCCCCTCTCGAAGGTGGAAGGGCGAGATCGCCCCAGGCAACACGTGGGACTCGCTGAGGCCTTGGGAGGATCCCGGCCGCCTCCTTTCCCATAGACCCTTCACCCCATCCAAGTCCCAGATAGTGCGCGCCCCCGGAGAGTGCCAGAGAAGGGAGGTGGAGAAAGACTGAACTCGTTCGGTGACCTTGTGACCTCTGGCCTTGAACCCTGGAGCCGGGGGTGTGTGAACTCTTCGTCCTTCCCAGGAATGGGACCCTGGCCGAGCGGGCCCCTGAGCCTTAGACCCGCCCCCGCCGCCACCCTGCCCGGTGCAGGCCGCCATAATCAGGTTAGCTGGGCCGGAATTACATTACCTTCCCCCGCCCGCCCCGGCCCTTGGGGGGGCCCTGGCGCCTCCGAGCCGGTGAGACTGGGCGCGGGGAGGGGGGCGCCCCTGCCATCCTGCAGCGGGTGGGCACCGACCTGCGGCTCAACCGACCTCAAACACTGTGGCCAAAAGACCCCGCCCCGCTGTGCCAGCCCTCGACCCTCACCCTCAGCCCACTCCATGCTCAGCTCCACCCTGCGAGTTTCCCGTGTGAACCGAAATGCTTCTAAGTCTACTAGATGGGTCTCCCCGACTCTGGTCTCCCAACTGATTCTTCAGAATCCCCTGGGAAAGACTGGCCCCTCCTTTCTGCCCAGCAGATGGACTAGCAGCCTGGCGCCTGGGGCAGGGTGAGAGGGTCCTTTCCCTCCTGGGAACCAGGAATGATATTTGGGCATCTGGGCAGGAAGATAGAGAAGGAAAAATGGGCTCTCTTCTCACCCAAAGCCACTCGCTAGCCAGTGTTCTTAGACGCTTCAGCCTGAAGGATATGAACCATGGTAGGGGTGGGGATAGTGGACATTAATAACACTCTGTGATAACTTCCTCCACATTGGTCACCTCTATCAAGCAATTTCTCCAGCCCTTCCTCAGCCCTGCTCACAGCCCCTTCTGAAACCGCATGGATGCTCTTTCTGGTTTATCAGCTGTGTTTTGATCTTGGTGAAGCAGACCGACATTACCACCTCCCCATCCCTTCACAGAAACCTTCACCCTTGCTCAGTAGCACAGGGAGGCTACGAGGAGCATGAAGCCTCTGCCATTCAGGCAAAACCTTCAGAGAGAGCGTAGGCTGGACTCCACAGGGTGAGAAGAGCGAACCCAGGGAGACAGCAAAGAAATACAGCGTCTGAGGGGGCTGGCTAAAAGGCAAGATTGCCAGTCCCTTTCCCTGCTCTGGAGGGTAGCTGGGGTGAGGGCAGGAACCAAAGTGTCTCCAACCAAGCTGAATAAATCCTTCTCGAATAAAGCAATGAGTAAATCAATGAACGAGGGAAAGGCAACATCGTGCAGACCTGGCTCAATATACATCTTTATCTTTTAAGGTCAGCACAGAAGGTACTGCACTCAGAGCTTGCCCAACTGACCCACTGAGGAGAATGGTCACAAACTCAGTAGTACAGACAGACATTTTGGAGGAGTTTAAGGGAGAAAAAAAAAAACATTATAAAAAAATTTTTAGGCAGGGTCTTTATATGTAATTCAGGCTGGTCTTGAACTCACTATGTAGTTCAGGCTGGCCTTGAACTCGCAGGGATCCTCCTGCCTTAGCCTCCCGAGTGCTGGGATTATAGGCATGTGCCACTACACCCAGCAGGAAAAAAAAAAAAAAGATTTTAGTAGCCAAGTGTGGTGGCACATGCCTGAAATCCCAGCATTGTCAGGAGGCTGAGGCAGGAGGATCACTGTGAGTTCAAGGCCAGTCTGAACTACATAGTGAGACCCTAACTCAAAAAGAAAAAAAGAAAAAAAAAAAAAAGAAAGAAAAACTAACAAGAGAGAACTCCTCTCCCTCTCCCTCTCTCTCTCTCTCTTCCCCCTTCTCTCTCCTCTCCCCCCACATAGGGTCTCCAGACAGGGTCTCATTATACAGTTCAGGCTGGCCTTGAACTCATTATGTAGTAAAGGTTGGCCTCAAACTCCCCATCCTTCTGCCTCAGCTTCCTGAGTGCTGGGATTAGAAGCATGTACCACCACGTCCAGTTGAATTTCCCTTCTTGCCTCCACCTCACTGATTCTCAAGGAAAGGTTGGTTCCTAATAGTTAATGTTGAGGATGGTGGCACAGGGGTGAGCACCTCCTCACACCACTTTGGATCTGCCTCACCACATCCTGTATTTCTACACCCACCCCCTAGGCTTTGGGCCTTAAAGCTTGTAGTGTCACAGGAAGAAGCCAAGCTTCAGGCCTCCACTCCTGCTCCCTACTTCCTTCCTTCCTGCTGTTAGGGGATGTCCTTCATTCCAGATGGTCCCCATTCCTATATCATAATTTCTCTCATCGGTTTAGTCCTTCCTGCCCACAACTGTCTCAGATCTTTATCATCTGGACAAAATCTCTGCCTGGCCCTTCAAGAGAAATTATGTTTTTCTTTGCTCTTTTACCACCCATGTCCACTGACTCCATTTACTCATTTATTCTTGTTTTAACCCAGTGCGAGCTGGCTTCTCTACTCTGACCCTTTCTCAAAGAGCTCTAGTGTCTGGTGTCCTTCTCCAGAACTTCTCTGATATGCCTTACTTTGTTGATCACCAACTATTTCTTGAAATGTCTTTTCTTTTGACTCATGTAGCATGATCTTACGCTATATCTTGGTCTTTCAATGTCATTGCTTATGTCTTTCTTCCATTGACCTTGTATTTTCTACTGAAGACTGTGATCATTCTTTAGCTTTCTGCATCTCTCCATCTTTTCAGGTTTCATCCATTCCAGCGTTCCCAACTCTCAGATCAATCTGGACAACTCTGAGACTTGACACTTGAGCCCCTCATTCTCCTGGCCTCCTGGCCATCTTCTCCTGCCTTTCTGATGCTCCTTAAATCCAACTGGCTGGAGGATGTGCTTACCCCTCAAACTCCTCATTCACCTTCTTACCCAAGCCTACCAAATCAGGTCCTGGCTAATTCCTTCCATTATACTTTCCTCTGAAGAGTTTCAGATGCTCCCTTTCCTTTCCATTTCCACTGCTAAAGCCCTAACCTAGAATATCATCATTATGACCAGGATTCACGCATTTGTTCATCCAGGAAGTCTTGATTGAACACTTACTCTGTACTTAGCACTGGAGATATAACTGTGAACACAAAAGGGGAGAAAATAGCCTTCCTCTGAGAAGCTTACAGTCTACTGGAAAAGGCAGATGAAAAACTAGCAAAAAAAAAAAAATATATATATATATATATATTGGAAACATAACAGAAAAATAGATTGAATGTAATAAATGCTAGCAATACTAACACGCGCTAAAAAGAGCAAGGAAGTGAAAGGGCAGATGAGAAGGTTATTTTTCCAGTGATCACAGAGTAAAGACCTGAAAGGAGGGAGCCATTTTGGTATCTAGCATTTCAGGTTGGGGCCACAGCAAGAGCATATCTTTGTGTGTCTGCGGAACAGCAAGGAGTCCACTGTGGCTGGGGAAATTATGCAGGGCCCTGCAGACAGTTGTAAGAACTTCGGCTTTTATTGAGTGAAAAGGGAAGCTATAACAAAGTTTATTTCTTTTAGCATGCATGAGGATCCCCAGCACCTCAAAAAACTAGGTTTTGTTTGTTTCTTATGCAATGCCAGGGATGAGCCCAGGGCCTCAAGTGAGCACTCCACTACTAAGCTACACCCCCAGTCCTATCAAAGGGTTTTAAATAGGAAAAAAAAAAAACCATAAGTTTTCAAAAAAAATTTTTGAGACAGGGTCTTGCTATGTAGCCCAGGCTGCCCTTGAACTTGCAGACATTCTCCTGCTTCAGTCTTCTGAGTGCTGGGGTTACAGATGTGTACCACCAAGTCTGGCAATTTTTCTTTTTTCTCTTTCTTTCTTTTTTTTTTTTTTTTTTTTTTTTTTGAGACAGGGTCTCACTGTGTAGTTTAGGCTGGACTTGAATTCACTACGTAGCCCAAGCTGGCCTCGAACTCATGGCAATCCTCCTGCCTCAGTCTCCTGAGTGCTGGGATTACAGGCTTGTACCACCATGTGCCCACTGTGCTCAACTTTTCAATTTTATCTTTAACACCTTTTTTTTTTTTTTTTTTTTTGTGGGTACCGGGGGGTCAACCTCAGGACCTCGCGCACCAACAGGCACCCGTGCCGCTGAGCGATGTCACCGGCCCCTTTTTCGTATGTGGGATCTGGGAGTCCAACTCGGGCCCTTGCGCTTGCAAGGCAGGCGCTTACGCCGCTGAGCCATCTCACCGGCCCCTTAACACCTTTCTTAAGGTATAACTAAATATAATATTCTGCAGATACTTAAAGCATACATAGTTTTTTTTCAGTACTGAAGTTTGGACCCAGGGCCTCACACATGCTTAGGCAAGTTCTCTAGTGCTGAGCTACATCCTCAGCCTTTTTTTTTTTTTTTTTTTTTTCCCCAGACAAGGTCTTGGTAAATTGTACAGGCTGACTTCAAACTGCCAATCCTCTTGCCTCAGCCTCCCAAGTAGCTTGAGTTTGCAGAGATGCACCACAACACCCAGCCTAAACTATAATTTGATGAGTCCTGACATTTATATACAAGTGGGACTATCACCACAATCAAAATAATAAACATGCCAGACGTGGTGGTGCACCCCTGTAATCCCAGCACTTGGGAGGCTGAGGCAGGATTGCCATGAGTTCAAGGACAGCCTTGGCTACATAGAGAGCTCAAGGTTAGCCTGACCTACATAGCGAGACCCTGTCTCGAAAAACCAAAACATAAATTAATAATAATAAATATATCCATCCAAAACTTTTATGTTCTTTTTGATTCATGATTTATCAGAATCACTCTGAGCTGCTGTGTGGAGAACCGACTAAAAAGAGGAGCAAAAGTAGACACAAGAAAAGCAATCCGCAGGGTGCGGTGGTGCACACTTGTAATCCCAGTTGATGCAGAAGGCTGATGCGGTAGGATCACCGTGAGTTCGAGTTCGAGGCTAGCCTGGGCTACGTAGTGAAACCCTGTTACACACATACACACAAGCAAGAAACCACTGCAATAATTCAGGGGAAAGATAATGGTGGCTTGGGCCAGGGAGCTAAGCAGTGGCTGGAATGAGTAGCTGATTAATAAATCACCAACTTCCTAACTCCTTGCTGCTTATCTATCCCAATTTAGTCTGCAAACTACTGCGTCTTCCCATAGCGCGGGGCTGGGCCTATGCTACTGCAGGCGCTCGCTGCCTAAAAGTGTGTCTGTGTGCGGCAGTGTCCTCGTCGTCTTCCCCTCCTCCTTGGGCATCTGCTCTGCATTAGTCTGTCCCAGGCCTCCACAGGCGCCGATGATTAAATCATCATCATTAACCAGGGCCTGCCCCCCATCCCCGGCAGCAGGGGAAGAATGGGGGGGGGCGGTAAGAGCACTATCAAGTCCCTGGGGGTCTCTCCCTCCCCACCCCAACCCCAAGCACCCTCTCCGAGACTCCGCAAAGCCCCAAGAAACTCTCGCGCGGAGCCGGGAGAAAGCCCGCCATCTGGATGAAGCTCCGTAAGGCAGACACGTCAGCCGCCCAGGGCGACATTACGAGGACAGGACCCAGGAGGGGCTTCTTCGGTGGGGTCGTCGTCACAGGAGAACGACGTCCCCGAGCAGTAGCGGGTAGCGATCACCGGGCCTGTTGGGGTAGGAGGGGGCAGTCTTTCTCAGTATCCAAAAGTTAGTCCCGAGGTCGAGCTGGGTGTATTCAGATGACTGCTGCGGGAGGTCGATGAGATAGGACCCTTCCCCACACACCCCCCACTCCCTAATTACCACCGGGGAGGGGGAGGGGCCGGTGGGGCTCAGGTGAGCACACAGGGTAGAAAGGGACATGGGCGGGGCCTTACAGAGGGTGAGCGAATCCGAAAAGACCTAGACACTCGTTGCTGGGAGACAAGTCCCGCCCTGCAGGCGGCACCGGAAGTGGCAAGCCGGGCTCAGCCTTTAAGATGGCGTCTCCTCAGGGGGGCCAGATTGCGATCGCGATGAGGCTTCGGAACCAGCTCCAGTCAGTGTACAAGATGGACCCGCTACGAAATGAGGTGCAGGGGTGGCAGGGTTACTGCTGTGGTCCGCTAGCGGTGTGAACTAGGGCGGGCTAAAGGACGGGCGGTGGCTGGCCAGGCGCCCAGTGCGCTTGCGCAGAGACGGGGGCCAGGGGCGCATGCGCGATCGTGGGTCAGTTGCCAAACTCCGAGCTAGGACGCCTGCGCATTGTGCCTCCAACGTTGTGTAGTTTCCCCTGGGTAAGGAGGGTCAAGCGAGTCCAAGTGAAGGGAGCCCCCGCTGTGAACGGAGCCCTCTGCTGGGCGGAGGAGGAGTGCCAGTCCCCGGAAGTTATCGCTTGCTGACAGCTCAGGGTGCGGGACTTGACAGTGGAGTTTAATCAAAGAGGCAACCCCCCAGGCTGGGAAGACACAAGATGTGGGGTGGAGTAGGGTAGGGGAGAGGGATGGGTGATCGGTGACGGAGGGTGTGCCCGCAGGAGGAGGTCCGAGTGAAGATCAAAGACCTGAATGAGCACATTGTTTGCTGCCTGTGCGCTGGCTACTTCGTGGACGCCACTACCATCACAGAGTGTCTTCATACTTGTGAGTATCCTGGCTCAAGCCTGGTTCTTACAGGCCATTCCTCCCCAAGATGACTGCCAGCTTCTGTCCTGCTTCCCCCACCTATCCCATGAATCAGGTTCCCAGAGGGCCTGAGAGTCTACTTTTCTCTTCCTCCAGTCTGCAAGAGTTGTATTGTGAAGTACCTCCAAACCAGCAAGTACTGTCCTATGTGCAACATAAAGATCCATGAGACACAGCCACTGCTCAACCTCAAACTGGACCGGGTCATGCAGGACATCGTGTACAAACTAGTGCCTGGTTTGCAAGATAGTGAGTAACCAGCTTGACTTTGAGGGGCTTCTTGAGGACTCATGCTGGGTTGCACCTTGAAGAGATAAGGGTTTTGGAGGGTGGGATTTTTGTGTGTGTGTCTTTTTGAGACATGGTTTCACCATGCAGTTCAGGCTGGCCTTGAAATCACTTTGTAACCCAGGCCTTGAACTCATGGTGATCCTCCTGCCTCAGCTTCCCAAGTGCTGGGATTATAGGCATGTGCCACCATGCCTGGCTTTGGTGGGACTCTTTTTTTTTTTTTTTTGGTGGGTACCGGGGGTCGACCTCAGGACCTCGCGTGCCAGCAGGCGCCTGTGCTGCTGAGCGATATCACCGGCCCCTTTTTCGTATGTGGGTTCCGGGAGTCGAACTCAGGCCCTCGCGCTTGCCAGGCAGGCGCTTAAGCCGCTGAGCCACCTCACCGGTCCTGGTGGGACTCTTGTATATAAAGAAATCAATAGTCAGAACAAAGAGGGAGAACTAATTCTTTACTCCTCTACTTCACGCCCTCCTAGGTGAAGAAAAGCGGATTCGGGAATTCTACCAGTCCCGAGGCTTGGACAGGGTCACCCAGCCAAGTGGGGAAGGTATGTCCCTGGCTGGAGGAGGGTAAAGCAAAGCTCCCAAAGCATTCCTCCTATTTTTGCTTTCTGAGAAAAGAGGGTTATGGAGCCTGTACCATCCTCCTCAGTACCCTGTTTTTCTCAGAGCCAGCCCTGAGCAACCTTGGCCTCCCCTTCAGCAGCTTCGACCACTCTAAAGCCCACTACTATCGCTATGATGAGCAGCTGAGCTTATGCCTGGAGCGGCTGAGGTGAGGTGCAGATCAGGGATTGTGTGAGGTGACAGTGCCAATGACCCAGAGCCGAAAGGGGCCTGGGGAGAAGTCAGGCAGTGCACAGGGTGTCCTTCCTTTGAAGAGTATACCATGGTTCTGGGTGGAGGAGAGAAGGAAAGATAGGGCCTTCTAACCTATTTCTGTTTCCCCCCAGTTCTGGCAAAGACAAGAATAAAAGTGTCTTGCAGGTGAGAGGGAATTGAAAGGAGGGCCTCTGTAAGGCGACTCACCTTCCCCATGGCCCTTCCCTTACGCACTTTGTCCTGTTGCCTCCCTTTTCTGCTCCTAGAACAAGTATGTCCGATGTTCTGTTAGAGCTGAGGTACGCCATCTCCGGAGGGTCCTGTGTCACCGCTTGATGCTAAGTCCACAACATGTGAGTAATCCCACACTAGGTTTTTTTGAAGAAGGGGCTAAGGAAGGTAAGGACAGATTCTAGGGTTGATTGGGATAAGTCTAGAACCAAGAGGAGAGTTCCTAAAACTGCCCCATGTCCCTTTTAGGTACAGCTCCTTTTTGACAATGAAGTTCTCCCTGATCACATGACAATGAAGCAGATATGGCTCTCCCGCTGGTTCGGCAAGGTAAGCAGGGATAAGGATGGGCTGAGGGGCCCCTCAAATGCTGCCGACTGACTATTTCTTCCTCTTTATTTCTCCTTAGCCATCCCCTTTGCTTTTACAATACAGTGTGAAAGAGAAGAGGAGGTAGGGGCCAAGCCCCCACTCCACCCCTCTCCCCTTCCCTCCCAAGATATTTATATGAAATTAACTGTGGCTTTATTTTTTGAAATAAAAGCTTTTAAAAAGCATTCATCTTCCTCCTTCCTATCCCACACACAGGCTTTTTCCTGTGTGCTCCTTCCCTCAAAAAAAATCCTGTCCTCTACTGACAGAGGCCCTCAGGGTCTTGCCAAAGGGAAGGGGTAGAAGATCCTAAGAAAAACTCAGAAAATGTGCTAACTGAAACCCCGGTGGCCAACTCCATGAGCTCTTTTTGGTGAAGAGCAGGCTTTCTAAAGGTCAGCTCTCATTATCCTTGTCTGCCGCAGCATTATGGCACAGGCCTGCATGGAGGTATCCTAATTCCATGTGGAGAGAGGAAGATTAAGGTTGGACAGTGGCCGCTGCAGACCTGAAAAGGAAAAAGAAAAATCCAGAGAATTGCATCCTGGTTCTATAACTGGAGGGACAGGGACAGAAGAGGGAGGAATCTCAAAGAGGGATGAGGTGGGAGCCCCAGAGATAAAGTGGGAGCTGATGTGGAGAACAAGGGCAGCGTCAAGTAACAAGAAGGGAGTGGCAGCATGACAGCTCCACTGGTCCATCCAGCCAGCATTCCTTCCTGTATAAGCCTTGTACTGTCTGTATGAGCCTGGCCATGCTGCTGCGCTCCGGCAGTAAACCCCGCCAGTGTCCGTGTTCTATGGCGTCTAAATGGGATAGCCAGAAACTTGCTAAACTGGGACAGCAGCATCCAAAGCAAGGACCTCCTGAGGGAAGCAAACTGGGTCAAACAGAATGGAGCAGGCAGCGTAAAGGTCATAAGAATGTGAGTGTAAAGCCTAAATCCCATACCGGAAGGCATCTGACTCCAGGGCTTAGAAGCTGGTAAGGGCTGAAGACGCCGCTGAGCTTCCGTGGATGGAGGTCCAATGGCAGAGGAGGTGGCGAAGGCCTAGGAGTGGTTGCTGTGCAGCCCTGAACTGAATAAGAGCTCACCAGGAGAAAACCTGAGCTCAGCTTGGGAGGTTTCTCAACTTGACAATCAGTTTCCTGGAAATTCCGCCTGGTCCCACGGATGAAGGTTGCAGCACCAAAAAGAAGGCAAATCTAGAGAGGCTGAAGGGGCTGAGAAAGTGCTCCAGCGTGTGCAGCAGGTGACAGGGACCTTGGTGGGGACAACCTCAGAGCCACTGGTCAGGGCACAGTTCCTTCCTGACTCTCCAAGATTCCCAGGCAGGCGCTGTGCCGCTGAGCTATATGCCCGCCGCTCTTCAAGACTCCCAAAACTTCAGTTCCCAGGCCTCCTGTCTGGAATGCTCCCCAACTCCAGGGGGCCCTCTCACCTCCTCCAGGAAATCTTCCCCCATCCCGCTGTCACTGCTGCTTCTAAGGCCTTTGAGCCTGCGGCAACACCAGCACTCACCTCAGGCTTTTGGATGAATTATCTCTCTCAAGACTCCCCAACTCCTTTCCCTCCAGATTTAAACTCAAGCTCATGCCCAGGCTGTTTCTCCAGCAGTCTGTGTGCAAACCGGCATTTCCTAGTAGGAGTGACTGGCTCTGGAGCAGTGTGGGCCTGGGGAAGAGTAGCAGTACTCCTGGGAATTTTTGGGTCCCCTGAAGCCTTTGGAGTTGGGGAGCAGCCTGGGTCTTCTCTGAAGGCCCTGTGGTTAGGCCTTGGAGGCAGCTTTCTCACCTAAAGGGCGGGCCTAAAGATGAGTGAGCCCAAGGCCCAGGCCAGGGATCTAAGCATCAAACCTCCGGAGGAGTCCTCTAAAGACAGGCTTTGAAGCTGAAGGCGCTCAGTCCTAGACCTGGACCTAACACCTCGGCCCAGCCCTCGTTTTGTCTTTCAGCTCAGTGGCTGCAGCAGCTGAGATGCGTCCCCCTGGGTCACCTGATGTCTACCAGCTGCGGGCTCTGAGCAGCTGGCCTGGCCTGTGGGTCCATTTCCCCTTTCCATTCGGTTTCTAGGGTGTAGACCTGTAGGGGGGTACAGGGGGTGCACGTCATGCCCACCATTCTCTTGGAGACCCAGAACACACCGACACCAGAGCCCTTAGAACTCAAAGACATGCAGCCCAAGGGCAACCCCAAGGTGCAGCCAGCCCTCCCTCGGGCTTCCTTGGCTCATGGCGCTTCTGGGAGGAAATGTCAGACCTCACCTGCGGGGCCGAATCTGCCGCTGCCTATCAAACCCGCGCCGCCATCTGCGGGCAGGAGGAGCCCGCCTTTGGCACAGAGGAAGACGGGTCCCTCTAAGCCTGGCCAGTCTTTCTCAGGGTTTGCGGGGAGATAGGAGGCGGGGCAGGGGCTTTGCTAAGCAGTGGGCACAGGAGGGTCTGAGTCCGCGGCGCCCCTGGCAGCGCAGTGGGCACACCCGCAGGGTGGCTGTGAGCTCAGGGAACTGCGAACCAGCGAACAGGGCCATAAAGAACTCACAGACTCCCTGCCCCCGAAGTAACGAAGGATCCTAAAATTTCAGTGTCTGAATCGGGTCACTGCGCAGTAACATCTTCCGAATGCGAAAACAAATCCCGTAAGTGTGTATTAGACGGGCTGACACCCGTCCCCACGCTTCTTGCCTGGATTTTCCTCCCAATTCCTGCTTCCCTCTCACTCTGTGCATTTTCCCTAAGCGTGGGGAGGAGGAGTGCAAACACTTCTATGAAACTGTCCTTGTCCACTGCCCCAAGGGGGCATTCCTCCAACACCCGCCCCCCCCACGCAACTGGGAATTCCAAGGAATGCGCGGGGCAGCAATCAGAGACTAAAGGCGGTTTATTGAGCAGACCTCAGGGCCGAAGTGGGGGTGGTGAGCCGGGGCTGGCCTGGATGGAGGAACCCGTGGGTGAGTCGAATGGAAAAGAAAGGATGGGATGGGGTTGAGAACGGGAAGTCTGAAAGGGGGCGATGAGGCGTGGTGTGAGAAGCATCCTTAAGTGGGAAGTGGGGTGCCTTCCCACGGGGGTGAAGGTCGGAATGTGAGAATGTTCACAACGAGAGACAGCGCAAAACCCAGAAGTGTCTGAAGGGACGATGAGGGGAATCCTTGGAGATTGGAGACAAGAGACTGCCAGAAAAGGACGACGGGAAGGAAAACCATGCAGTGCCCTGCAGGCTGTGGAGCAGGCTGGGAATTAGTGCAGCTGGGGGAAGAACTGGGGCAGGCAGGGTTTGGCCTGGGGTGGGGGCTAAGGCCAGAAGAGGTGTGTGATGAGCCCCCGGAGCCTCCACCTTCTCGGCTGGAATGGGGGTGTCTATGAGTCAGCTGAGAGCCCCCTCAAACCCCGAACCAAGGTTTAATCTCTTAATCTCCCTCATTAATCACTCACCCTCCTCTTGCCCCCTTCCGCGGATCTGGTTTCGCCCCAGCTCGTGTTCCAGATGCTTCACTGGGAAAAGCCCCCTTCTGTGGCCCCAGGATAGTCTGGACTACTCCCTGGCCGCTGAGGTGACCTTGGTTTGGCTTCTGCTGTCCGGGCATCTTCCTTTTTACTAGTGTCTGCTTCCCTCCCCTCTCCCAAACTCCTGTCTGGGGGCCGTCCAACCCCATTACCTGAGCTGAGCTGCAGAGGGGAGCAGATGGAAGGGGAGGACGTCAGAGGCCCATCAGGAAAGCCCCACACTCCTCACAGACACACAGGGGTAATTGAGAGCAGAGGTAGACACACACATAAAAGCCATATAGTGGATGCACGAGTGCCGAGTGCCGGGTGCAGTGTCTGTTTGGTGACATGCCTGGGATATGGTAGGGCAGTTCCTGCTGCCTCTTGGGATCTGCTTTAATTGCAGGTTAAGTGAAACCACAGGATGGTGCTGAGGCCTGCAGCCAGAGCGTCTCTCCCGCCCTCCTCTGCCCCCTGCCATTAATAACCAATTAACAAGGTCCTGAAGCAGCTTGGCTTTCCACCATGGCCTGGCTCTGCTCTCTGACCCAGCAGTGGCCTATCAGGCTTCAAGTCTGTTGCCCAGGCCACCATGAAAGCACTGTATGAAGGTCTGGGTGTCTGGGGGTGTCATTGAAGGGGCCCCTTTACCACTATCTAGGTGCTTTCCCACCCATGTCAAGGAGTCTGGCTCTCCTGCACTCTGCTTGTGGTGCCCCAAGGAAGAGACAGGTGAACACAGAGGGGCACTGCATACGTGGTGGGAGGTGCAGAAGTCTACAGGAGGGCCAGTGAGATGGCTCAGCAGCATGAGCGCCTGCCTGGCAAGCGCAAGGTCTTGAATTCGACTCCTGGTACCCACATACGAAAAAAGGGCCAGTGGTATTGCTCAGCGGCTCGGGTGCCTGCTGGCGTGCGAGGTCCTGAGTTCGACCCCCGGAACTCACAAAAAAAAAAAAAAAAAAAAAAGAAGAAGAAGAAGAAGAAGAAGGGCCGGTGAGACGGCTCAGCGGCTTAAGCGCCTGCCTTGCAAGCGCGAAGGCCCGAGTTCGACTCCCGGAACCCACATACGAAAAAGGGGCCGGTGATATCGCTCAGCGGCACAGGTGCCTGTTGGCGTGTGAGGTCCTGAGGTCGTCCCCCCGGTACCCACAAAAAAAAAAAAAAAAAAAAAAAAAAAAAAAAAAAAAAAAAGAAGAAGAAGAAGAAGAAGTCTACAGGAAAGGTGACATAATGGAAGTTCAGGAGGAGGGACTGGTCGGATTCTTCATAGCATGGGGGGGGCTGTTGCTAGAAGAACATCAGTTCCTAACTGCCCTGGCAGCAAAGCAGCGTCTTCTTGGACAGTGGCAGGGCTTCTCAGTCCCTGGGCTGTGAACTCTACGGCCACTGTATATGAGGTGAGCTAGAAGAAGAAAGCCGAATCCTTGCCGAGCCTCCACTCCAGGGCAGTGCTATCTCACAGCTGCCTTCTTTCTCCACAGGAAGTTCATTGGGTGCTTAGACAGATGTAAGCCCAGGGCCAGAATAAATGCAGGAGAGAAAGGAGTTAGGGCCCAGATAAAATAGGAATGAATAAAGCAGAGTTGGTGCCTGGGTTGGCAGGTGTCCCATCAGATGGTTGGCCCATGAACCTTCAAGTCAGTCTTCCCTGACTCCACCCTGGTCAGAATCCCTCCCTCTCTGAGGCTGTTACTGAGCCTGTGCAAGCTGGAGAAACCACACCTTAACTACAAGAGTTTCATAAAAAGCCAGATCCACTGAGAGACCAATAGAGTGAGTAGGAGGCCCTTCGTGGAGGGCCAGCCTCCCTGGCCAAGCCCCTCTTGAGCACTAATGCTGCCTCCAGTGCAGCATATTTCTCTCCTGAGGCTCAGGTCTCCTTATGTTTTGAGTTAGCTGGGACCTGTAAGCCATGGTAGGGCAGACTCGGGTCTACTCACTAGCACTGGCTTCTTCATGGCATTCCCATTATTGCTATTGCTCTGCTAGGCCAGGTCCTCCCATGTCTCACCTCCCAGACCTCCGCGCCACACTAATCGCTTCCAGCCACCAGGATCTCTTTAAGAGCGTTTTTTGCAGGGGTTGAGGCAGAAGAAGGGGCCAGGTTAGAGACTGAGGTCTAGGGGAGATCAGGGATCCCAGCACAATCAGCCCTGGTCCTCCTCCTTGGAACTTTGCAAATCCCCAGACGTTGGGGCCAGGAAAAACAGTTTTATCGCCCACGAGTTTATGAGCTGGAGTAACGGAAAGGCGGGAGAGGCGGACGGCATACAAAATCTAGCGGAATGGGCCCAGTTTGAGCGTCCACCGGGCTGTGCCCCACAACGCGGCCCTAGTCCGCGGGGTTCTCCCAGCACCTCTACGCACTATAGAAATAAGGCTGCTGGGACGTCTATGGGCTCCCAGACCTCCGTGGCCCTGGGGGGAGATAGGAGCGCAGAAGGAGGGGCACACGGTACTCGAGCGCCGGGGGCGGGTCCGAGGCAGGGGGCCCAAATTGGGAGCCGACGCGGGTGCCCAGACGACTTCAGAGTAAAGCGCAGCGGGCGGCGGGACCACTACATCCCGGCGGGCCATGAATTCCGGACGCCAGCCCCGGACACCCTTCAGCATCGCGGACATCCTAGGCCCGCGCGTGGTCCCCCGAGCACCCTCTGCGCCACAGCTTCCAGAGCCCGGCCCGGATCCCGCGTCGCCGCTGTGCGCGCTGGAGGAGCTGACCAGTAAAACCTTCCGCGGACTGGACGGACGCGGCCTCCCGCAACCCTCCGAAGGTACAGCGCGGGCATAGACTCGACCTTCGCGGTCTCCCTACTTCTATCTGATTCTCGGGCTCAAACCTTCGTTTCACCCTGGCCAGATCACCCTAAAACGCTCCTGCCCTTAGTCCATGCGTCAAGACTCGCACCTGTGGCTCCTCTCCTCCCCTCTGTACCCTCCGATCTCCGGGGTCGCCCTCCGAGGCCGCGGGCGCCGCGGGGAACAGCCGGGCTGTGGAGAATTGAGAGACCGGTGGTCGATTCGCTGTAGGCGGGGCAGTCGCTACCCAGCAGGCTGTAAGAGACAAAAGGCCTCAGGCGGGGCAAGGGCATGCAGAAAACGCCGGGAGGAGAGGCTCCGTCTCTCCAGACCACCCAGCTCCGCTCCAAGCCCTCACTGCTCCAGGGCGCGCTAGAAGCCGAAGGTCTTTGGCGTGGCGTTGGGCACGCGATCTCCGCACTCTGCCTTTCCTCGCTCCCTCTCCTTTTACCATCGCACTTTTGGGCTCGCTGAGTGCCCTACAGTCCTCAGGAAGCTAAGGAGATCCTTTTACCTTCACCAGGCCGAGTCGCCGTCCCTACTCTGACCCGCCTCTGGTGCCACCCCTAACCTGCTAGCTTGCTCAGCTCCTGGCGGCCAGACCTTGCACCAGATCTCCTTTGGCTTGTCCCACTCTTCTTTCCTTCTACTCCCCCGGCCCTGCAGCAACTCTCAGCCTCCTCCTCGGGAACCCCAGTGGCGGTCTGCACTTTGCGCCCCATCCCCACCTCAGCCCGACCCCGCACGCTTCGGTAAGGTACACGGTTTTGGTCCCCCTCCGCCTTCCTGGCTGTTTCTCTCCAGCCCCACGGGCCTGATCCCACCCCCGGCTTTTCCTCCCAGGCCACAGCCAGACTCCCGCCTTCCGGAGACTGACCCGATTCCCGCCCTCTCCCTGCAGGCAAGGCCGCCCCAGATGCGCTGGGCCCTGGTTCCGCGACCCGCAGAAGGCGCAAGTCACGCACTGCGTTCACCGCGCAGCAGGTGCTGGAGCTGGAGCGGCGATTCGTCTTCCAGAAATACTTGGCACGGTCAGAGCGCGACGGACTGGCTGCTCGACTCGGCCTGGCCAACGCGCAGGTTGTCACTTGGTTCCAGAATCGTCGTGCCAAGTTCAAGCGCGACGTGGAGGAGATGCGTGCCGATGTGGCCTCACTACACGCGTTGTCCCCTGGAGTCCTGTGCCGCCTAGCGCTGCCCAGTGGTGCTCAAAGCCCTGGCCCCCACCCCACTGGACCTGACTCTGGGGCCCACTTATCAGATGAAGAGGTACAGGTAGATGATTGAAGGCAAAGCCACTGCTAGCCGTGGGCTCTGGGGCTCTGGACTCCTCGCCTCCCCGCTCTTCGTCTTGTCTTTGTTCGGGGGTAGAGGGAAGAGGTCCCACCCAGGTCTGTTGCAGCCTACAGTCCAGACGTCCACCTTTCCCAACTGTTGAGAATAAAGTCGAAGCTCTGTTGCTAAACACCTCAATCCAGACCTCCAGGCCAATAACAGCAAAATATGCTGATTATTGGAAAGATTTGGTGGCAGTGCTGTGAAAAGCGCTCGAAACACAGGATGTCTCCTTTAACCCTCATAGCAACCCTATAAGGTAGGTGTATAATTATGCCCATTTTACAAAAGAAGAATTTCAAGGTCAGGATTTGAGCCAGGCATCCAGTCAACCTTCAGAGCTGGGTTCGTCATCCTTCTGCTCAGGAGACTCTGGACAGAGAAAGGGGGCCAGGACTGTTGGTGGCTGCAGGCCACTAAACCCCTACTGGCTGCCTGTGGTCACAGGACTCTATCCTGCCTCTCTAAGCAGACCAGTCTGGGACACCTCTAAAATAGATGCCGGCCCCAGAGAGGCAACATGGTTATTGATCCTTTCCTCTTTCCCCACCCTGTGGTCATTTGTAGTGGGTTTCCGATCTGTTCCCTTGCCTGCATTAAGAACCCCATGCTGAGACAAAGTGAAAGTTGGCTGCAGAGAGGGCACCCCCTATCTCTGGGGCTTCTGTATGGCTCCTGTGCTGCTAATGCACCCACCAGGACCAGCCGGCAAGGGGTTGGAAAGCTGGCCCGCCGCAGTGGAGCTTGGAGTAGATGGGCTTGCCTGCTGGGGATCCCAGCCCATTTCCATGGCTGACATTTGTGACATTTATTTATTCTGCTGGTGATTAATCACCCTCTTGCAGGGTGATGGGGGAGGGAACGGGGACACTTGATAGCTACAGGACTTCCCCATCCCTGGCTGACCCAGCTGACCCAGCTGACCCAGTAGATCTTTGGAAGACCATGCTTAGGTTTCTTCCTGGTTCCCTGTCTCCCCTCAGTCCTCTCCGGCCTCCTCAGACTGCCCCCTGCTTCTGCCTAGATGTGACAACTCCACTTCCAAAGATGCCCCAAGGGTGGTGGGTGTCAACTAAGGCCCCAGTTGCAGGCGGGGGGGGGGGGGTCAAGGAAAGGATATTCTAGGGTGGGTGGACAAGACTGGAAAGCAAAGCTGAGTGTGGTAGTGTACACCTGTAATCACAGCACTTGGGAGGCTGAGGCAGGAGAATCACCAAAAGTTCAAGGCCAGCCTGAACTACCTATCAAGACCCTGTCTCAAAAGCAAAAACAAGGGGCCGGTGAGATGGCTCAGCGGTTTAAGCGCCTGCCTGGCAAGTGCGAGGGCCCGAGTTCGACTCCCGGAACCCACATACAAAAAAGGGGCCGGTGATATCGCTCAGCGGCACGGGCGCCTGCTGGCGCGCGAGGTCCTGAGGTCGACCCCCGGTACCCACAAAAAAAAAAAAAAGCAAAAACAAAACAAAAAACAAACAAAAAAATGAGACTGGAAAGTAGGAGAGAAACTGGCATTTGGGGGCTATAACTACCCTTGTTCTGAGAGCTTTGGAAGGCTTAATCCTCACAATTACCCAATAGGTCAGAGACTTTTTATTCTCATTTTCAAGATAGGGAAACTAAATCACAGGAGCCCGAGGAAGATTAGCCAGCCTATGCAGTCTGTACGTGGTGAGGTGAGGCTAATCTTCATGCTTGTCAGGCTCAGGAACACATGCTTTTGGTCAGTACAGGTACTGTGCCTATAAAGGTGACTGGGCCTATCCAAAAGAAGCAAAGGGTTTACAGAGAGAAAAGAGGGAAAAGGGCCAAAGGTAGGAAGTTAACACTGTACTGTGGGCAGAGCATGGGGGTGGGTTAGAGGGGAGAGACAAGAAGCGATGTTCAGGGCAGGTTAATGTGGCTGAACGTGCAAGGTGGACCAGACCCAGGAGAGACCTGAGGTAGGCAGTGTGTATCCCTGGCCACTGCAGAAGGCAAAAGCAGAGAGAATTCAGGGCTAGACTTTGGGGTGGTGGACAGTCACAGAAGAGGTGTGATTTCTTCCCAGTGACCAAGAACTGTGTGAGTCAGTGACAATCATACAAGCCTGGACAACTGAAAGAAAAAAATGACCTTGTGGATAGAAACAGATGAAGACCACTGGTGTAAGTTAAAAATCTGTCAGTTGTTATATATATAAAAACTATCCTCTGCAGTTGTGCTGCCCTTTCAACACACATGTGCAACCTATTTAACACCTCTGGCTCCTACTGCTCTTATTCCCTTTATCACCTAAAGGGCCTTTCTGGAAACTTTCTAGGTGGTGACTAACTCATCTGTTTGCCCAGCACTTTCCCAGTCATAGCAATGAAAGACCCACACCTCAGGAAAACCAAGAAGGTTACTCACCTGCTTTCCATTCCTAAAGATTCCAAACCCGGGCTGCTGGGTCAGAACCCTATCAGTTAGGACCGGTGAGTGTGGGCAGAGTGGAGGCAAGGTGTCAGGGGTCCTGTGGCTCTTGGCTAGAAGATTCCAGTCCAAGACAGGCTAAGAGGTGCTGCGGAGGGAACATTTATCTGCTAATTAGAAGAGCACTGGGTGTGGTGGCACACACATGTAATCTCGGCACTCTGGGAAGCTGAAGCAGGTGGATCACCAAGTTGGAGCCCAGTTTGGGTGATTTAGGGACTTAGAGAGACCCTGTCTTAAAAACAAAACAAAACAAAACAAAACAGGCTGGGGATGTAGCTTGGAGAACCTGGCCACAGTGCTAAATAAAAAAAAAATTTAGAAGAGTAAGGAGACAGCTCATTGTAAAGGCTAACACGTCACACAGTACTACTTGGTGACTTTTCTTTGAGAGGCTAGGAACCCTAGTAAAGTTCTTGAAGTACCCAGATCCAGACCCTACAAAAGGCCCTGTGGGCAGACCTCTTAAGGAGTCATTAATTCCCCCTTAAATAAAAACAACCACCTCTCCCCACCACTGCCCGAACAGGGATGAGCAAAGAAGTCCCAGGGCAAGTCATTCTAGCTAGGAAGGTAGGGTCCAGTCAAGCTAATGGGCTCTGAACCATAGCCCCCTCCTGTTGAGGCTTCCTAAACTGCAGCCCAGACAGTGCTGCCACCTCTTGTACTCAAGCCTTAGACAACCACACTCAAATCTGTCCCTCCAGAATGTCCTCTGGATGGATGTCTGCTGTGCTAGGGCCCTAGGAGTGTCCATCACTATCCCCTGGAACACTTACTGAAACATAAACTTCTGGGCCCCACTCCCTTGGTTTCCAGTTTGATGTAGGCCTGGCCTGGGGCCTGAAGGTTTGCATTTGTCACAAGTTTCTGGTTAATGCTGATGTTGCTGTTCAGAGACCACACTGTGAGACCCACAGTCCCAGGAACTTTGGATTTTCTTAACTTTAGCAGCAATTCACTCTTATTCTCCTCTTCCTATTGTAGGAATCACAAGTATGTAAGACAATTGTAGGCAAAATTTGGTTTATTTAGCACCCACTATATACCAGGCACTTTGTAGGTATTTTATTATTCTTTCAATCCTCACAACAGCCCTGTGAGGTAGGGACTTCCCCCATTTTACAGATGAGGAAACTGAGGCTTAAATGCTGAGAGCTGACCAAGATGATCCAACTAGTAATGGCAGACTTCATCTTGCTAGATAGTATTTAAGGAGCCTAAATCTTAAACAGTAAGATGGGGGGATGTCTATATAAGAGATGTTTCAACCTCTCTCTCCAAGTGCAAACCATATTGGGCAAGTCTTATAGGGCAAAAGCATCATTTATCCTCATGAATGGTTCTGGGGGAAGGGGCTACAGGTCCCCTAAAGATCCACACTTAAATGGGCTTAGAGTCCTAGCCATGGCCAGGGAGGAACCAACTAAAGGAGGCTGCCAGGATCTTAAGCCAAAAGGAGATCATGATTCTTACACAGGAAGCAATTATAACCATCTTAGGGCCACTGACCTTTGGTAGAAAATCTCCTATGGGGAAAGGCTAACTGCAATGTCCAGTGCTGGGGTGCAGCCAAGGCAGCAGCAGCCTGGGTACTGTGCAGGGAGTGTGGAGATGTGTGGACCCTGCCGGCTCCAGGCAGGAGCTAGTAAGGGACTTCCCAAATGCAAACCCTTGAAGAATCTTCCAGTAGTGGGAGGAGTGGGCATCAGACCACTGGACGAGGACAAGGTCAGCGTACGCACAGCAGCGTGGCCAGAAAATGGCACAAGGAGCTAGCAGCAAACTGGGAGCCGTGGCCAGAGAAAATGGCAATAACTGGGGCGAAGAAGAGGTGAGCATCCACCAAGCTGCTGAAGGGTGGGACTCAATCTTTATTCACTACTTGTCACCCCGTTCTTGAGCACAGAGCTCCACCTGATGAATGAGTTCCCTGGGGCCAGGAAGCACACCAAGTCCCAGACGCCTCCTTGCTGGCTCTGCTATAGTCCAAAAACCAGAACTTCTGCATACCGCAGCCCTCCCCCCGGCAGTACTGGGGATGGGTCCTAGTGCTTTTGCACTGAGCTGCAGCTCCAGCACACTTTTTTTTGAGTAGGGTCTTGCTAAGTCACTAAGTTGGCCAGGCTGGGCTTGAACTTGTGATCCTCCTGCCTTTGCCTTCCAGAGCACTGGGCACTTAGCTGCAGTTCCCCATCTTGAGCTCTGGTGGAATTTCTGTTTCCTTACTGACCCCAGAAGAAGAAGCCATCTGCTTGAGAACCAAAGGAAGGATGTTTCAGTGGATGTGGGGCTCCTTTCTCTCATGAGAAGATTCTCCACGGCAAAAGGAATGACTGCTGGGGCACCCTTAATATGGAGTTTGTTTGTTTGTTTTTGTAATTCAGGCTGGCCTTGTTTTTGTAATTCAGGGTATAATTCAGGCTGGCCTTGAAGTCACTGTGTAGCCCAGGCTGGCCTCAAACTCGCACTAGTGGCAAGCCTCCTGCCTCAGCCTCCCAAGTCCTGGAATTACAGGCGTGTGCCACCATGCCCAGCTCTTCATATGGATTTAGAGTACAGGGTCTCAAAATATGCAGTAAACTGTCAGCACACAGTGTTCCCTATCCCTGTGGGATGTACATGGCCTCACTGTATGAGAGAAAGAGCCTCCCTCACCTGGCCTGAGGTAGATGCCTAAGATTCGGGGTGCCCCAGCCCTTTGAGGGGCCCTGGAGATGAAGAGGGTGGGGTCTTCTAATCTGAGTCTGGGGAAAAGGCCAGCTGGGCTGGCTCAGATGACGTGCAGGATAACACAGGGGTGGAGACAGAATCCCTGGGGCCCTTGAAGCCATGCTTTGACTGAGGGAGAACAGGCCTGAGTCTCCTGGCTCAAAATGGGGAAGTGACTGGGGCATCCCAGTCCATCGAGGTGGCACACAGATTCTTCCTCGTTGATCCCGCTGAGAAGGGAGAGAGAAGGGCACATAAGCCCACCATTCCTGCACCCTCCTCACCCACTGGAGGCATAGACGGCGCTACACGGTCTCTCAGTCCCGGTCGGTGCTCCCCGATGGCCCTAGCCTGAGGGTGGCCCCAGTTCCCTTACCCAAGCAAGTTGGAGAAGGCAAGAGTGGAGTTCCCAGGCCGCATCTGGCTGGTACCCACGCCTCAGAGTCTCCCGGAACACAGCAGCTGCCTCCTCGAAGCGCTTTGGTCCCAGAGGGATTGGAGAAGGGGAAGTTTAGGTGTCAGGGGAACCAAGGAACTTTAAACTGACCGCACCTCCTAGTACCACTACCGCTGAGATGCTATGGTAGTGGGAGCTTATCTAGGAAATGTCAATGTAGACTCCATTCCTACCACTCACACCGCCCCCATCTCTCCTCCGTTTCCAGTCCCAGTCCTATTACCTGCAGTCCCATCAAGGCCTTGCCCAGGCGGAAGAGGCCCCGGGGCCAGCCAGGTTGTAGGGTAAGGGCCACCTGGGCA
The DNA here is from genome assembly GCA_028451465.1 of Erethizon dorsatum. Taxonomy (NCBI): domain Eukaryota; kingdom Metazoa; phylum Chordata; class Mammalia; order Rodentia; family Erethizontidae; genus Erethizon; species Erethizon dorsatum. Next base: position 24,330,009 of record CM051824.1, read on the forward strand.
TCAGCCAGGGCCCACGCTGGCTGACCCAGCCGCTCATGGCAGAAGGAGCGATTTCCAAATAACCTGATAAACACAGAAAGTGGCCACGGGTCCGGGTCTTCCACACCCTGCCTAGACCTGGTCTCCCAGCCCAGTGGCCAGGCCCCCACCTACCGGTGGTCCTGGGGGTTGAGCTTCAAGGCCTGGGTGAAAAGAACCACAGCCTCATGGTAGAAACCATTTTGAGCAAAGCTGGTACCCAACTCTGGAAAAAAGAGGGTGGGAAGGTTCCACTGGGGCTCCCCCAGGGAGGGGGTGAAGAGGGAGAGAGAAAGGATCTCACTTGCCAGCTCCTGGCTCTGCTGTGAGGCGGCTGCCAGAAGTCCTAGAGAGGCCTAGGGATGGGGAGGAAGTCAAGCAGGCCTCGAGGCCTTGGTCTTCCCCAATCTTCCTCCTTCGTTCTGTTACACTGCAGCCAGTACCACCCGACTACTGTATGCAATGCTCCTGACAGCCCTGCAAGAAAGTACCCTCCTCCAGAGAAAACCACCCGGGTCAGGGTGACAGTGACCAAGCCAGACCTCAGTCTCTTGGCCCTAAGAGCAGAGATTTCCTAATGGACAACCCCTTAACCCTTAGTTCACGTGCCTTCCCAGAGCCTCTGGTTCCCCTGCCCACCTCACCTGTGCCTTAGGTCGCTGCCTAGGCCTCTCCTCTCTTGGGGGTTTCCTTTCCTTCTTGCCCATCTTCTCCTGTGGGCCCTGGTCTTTGAATTGGAGCTCCTGGTTTAGTCCCTTCTCTCTGTGGGTACTTGGGAGCCAATCCCCAACCTTGCGTAAAGCCAGAGACACAAAACTGCTAGATAGATCGAGCAAGTCCTGTGGGCAGAAGGAAAGTTAGGGGTACAGAAAGACAAATAAGACATGTTCTTACCATATGTGGAAGCTAAAAGGCTGACTTCATAGAAGAAACAGAGAATAGAATAGTGGTTCCCAGAACCTGGGGAGGGTTTGGGGGAGGGAGAATGGAAAGAAGAGGGTTAATGGGTACAGGGCTGCAGTTAGGTAGGAGAAATAACTTCTAGTTTTATAAAACAGTACGATAATTATGGTTGACAACATTTAATTGAATATTTCCAAACAGCTAGTAGAGATTCTGAATGTTCTCACACAAAGAAATGATAAACGTCTAAGGTGATGGATATGCCAGCGACTGTGACTTGATCATTTACACATTGTATGGGTGCATTCAAATGTTGCACTGTAGCCATAAATAGCCACAAATATGTACAATTACTGTGTGTCAATTAAAAGTAACAATTTATTTAAAAATACATTTAAAAAAATTTTCAAGGAAAGTTAAAGAGGGGCTAGGAATGAATTATATTTTGAAGTAGGAGGAGGAGAAGATGGGCAGAAACAAAGAAGGGAGGGAAGGGGCTCTCACCTCTTCCTCACCACACTGTCCCTGAGCTGGGTTTCCAGGGCTGGCTGGGGGGCTCTCATCCTCCTCTGGGGTAACTGTGGCCTGGATGGAAGGTGGACAGAGCTGGGATCACCTCGAGCCACCTCCCTTCTCAGCCCCCATCTTCCTGGCCCTTGCTGCTCTTGGTATCTGCCTGTGGAACTCACCTTGGGCTCCCCACTGTCCTGTTCCAAGCGCTCCTGTCGCTTTCTTTCCTTCTGACGCTGCAAAAATAATAATGATATTTTTTTGAGCACTTACTATATGGCATGCATTGGACTAAGTTTTGGGCACACTATTTCATTTATTCCTGGGACTCTCTGCACTATCTATTGTTACATTCTGAAAAAGCAGACAAAAGAGTCACCAGCCAGAAGCCTCATAGCAAGGAGGAGACAGATTCCAACCAGGGTGGTATAGTGGGATTCTAGAGCCACTATACTGATGGCTTCCAGGAGATCCTGCAGGCCTGGGCCCCTACGGCCTACCCAGCAAGGTGTCCACCGCAGGATGCCTTGAGCTCCCTCCTGTCTCACACGCTTCCCTCTTTCCCTTCTCTGAATCCTCTGGGCTCCCCTCCCTGCACTCCCCAACCACCTTCTTCTTGCGTCGTTTCTTCTCTGCTTTCTGTTTCATGCGCTCCTCCTCAGCCACCAGCTCCTCAGCCAGGCGGTTGGCTTCCTGGAGAAGGAAGGGCAGGTGACAGGAAAAGAGAAGGAAACAGGGAGAGTGAGAGAGAATGCAAAGGGAGGCAAACTGTACAGAACAATCTGGAAAGGTACAGATTAGGGGAAGTATGGGGTGAGACTATGGGGACCATGAAGCCCCTTCCTGAGAATCTCACCTCTTCGGTCACCAGGAGCTTCTGGGGCATGGCCACCTGCAGCAGGCTGTCTGAGACACTAGAGAAGGACAGAGAGGCAGAGGGGCTTTGAGGGCAGGGTTCTGACCTTCGGAGCGGGTAGAGGAAGGACTTTCGGAGACCACAGTAGGTGCCCAGTGCCTCGGCCCCTCTGCCCCTGTCACTCTCTGCAGTAGTGTTCCCTCCATCAGGGAGATGGTCCAGGAGGCAACCTGTCAGGAGGGAGGAAGAGAAGGAAAGGAAGAGGAGCATGAACAAGGGGAACACCTGAGGGTCAGCCCACCCCAGGGCTCCAGCCTTGATCTAGGGTCCAGGCCCTGCACTCCCCACCATGGTGCCACAGCTGCAGCTGCCCGCTGCTCCCATCCACATGGATCCGGTGCAGGCCGTGGGGATCACTCTCCACAAGCTGGCGAAGCAAATCCACTACGTCCTGGGAGGGGGAGGGGAGGGGAGGCTGGTGTTGGGGGAAGCTCTGGGAGAGACAAGGGGTTGCCTGGCTTGACCTCTCCACCACAGCAGCCACAAAGCAGCCACCCAGCCCAGAGAATCCTTCTGGCTCTGACACCTCCTCCCCATTAAAATCTGCTCTTCCTGGCTTTCTTGATGCACCACCTGCTTTTGCTCTCTGTTGCATTCCTAAGGGCTGAGGGTGGCATTCAGCCCAGCCTTCTGTACCTTCCAGGATCTTTTCCCTTTGACCTGTCACTAGGTCAGCTGCACGGAGGCTCCAGGAATGGAGCTCTCTTACCTGCTCTTCCAGCTGTGCCCTGCCATATCCTTGAACATGAAGAGCCCCCATGCAGAAATAAGTACAGCACCTCCTGGTGGCCTCTTCCCTGCACTGTTTCTCCCCCAAACCAAACTCAGAAATTAACCCTTACGCAAAAACTTCCAATGTCCCTCACTGCCAAGGCCATAAGCAGACTGAATCTAGCACCTGTCTAGGATTCAGAGCCTTCCAAAAGGCTTCCTGGATGACCTTTCCAACCTTCCCTCGCAATCCTCCTCTGTTTAGCTGCCATCCTCCCTTGGCCACCAGGCTCTCTCTAGCCTTGGGGCCTCCTCCCAGCTGTCCTCCAACCCTTCCTGGCTCAGAGCTCCTTTCTCACATCTTGTCTCACTTTGAAAGTCCAATTCATATTCCGTTTCCACTCCAAGCCTCCTCAGATGTTTTCATGTCCAATTAGTTCTGGCCTCTCTCAACCAAAATGTACCCACATTCATTGTTTTTTATTGCTTTCTTAATTGGTGACAAAGAATGGAACTGGAAAGAGTGTTATGCTACAGTGGAGCCACTTGCATCCTAGTTTTGACTCTATTCCTGTCTGGATGTCATTTAGCCTCATTGAACACATTCCTCATTGACAAAATGAGGTAAGATTCTTCAAGTTTTGACCCACACACTCTATTTTATTTTTTGGGTGGGGATGGGGATAGAACCCAGTCTCATTTGGTCTGAACTACACTCCCAGAACCCACACTCTGATTCTGATGAGCCATTTCTTCAGTGAGTGTGGCTTCCGAGGACAGGAATCATCATATCCCTATGTGGCCTATGGTCACACATGATGTGGCGCCCCAGTAGCTTCACGAATCTTCTCCTACTCGCTCATTACCTTCCTTCAGCCACCAATCCTAAGTTCCTACTAGATCTTTAGATCCATTGTCCTTTTTAGATTCTGCTTAAATGTCACTTTCTTTTTCTTTTTAATCTTCCAACTCCACTCTGTTCTCTATTCTCCTCCTTGCTCTTTCTTTGAACATGCGTGCTATGTTCTTTATTTGTTGACTGGCTGCTACCACTAGATTCTTCTAATTCACTGAACAAAAAGACTTTTAGCTCTTTGGTTCACGGTAGCTCTTCCTAGTGCCTTCAACAGTGTCTGAACCATAGTTGGTGCTCAGTGTGTGCCAAGGAAACAGAGAGACTGGTGAGGAGGCTGTTCCAAAACAGAAAAAGGAACAGTCTGTGTCTGTAGAGCCTTGTTTTGCCCACTGACTTGGGGCTTTATCAGTGATGGACGTAGACTTGATCAGGGCGGTGAATTGCTCATAGGAATTAGTGATAGGAAAGGAGATGGATGTAGCGGTGGAAAGTTTAGTTAGCAAGACATTACTCAACTCAGGTGAAAGAGAATGAGGCCTTGAACTGAGGCTGTGAACTAAGGCTGTGGCACTAGTGGGAGCAGGAATGTAAATGAAGTGTTTGTTTCAAGAGACGTTTCTGAAGTAGATTTTATTTTTTTATTTTTAATTATTTATTTTTTTGGTGGGTACCGGGGGTCGACCTCAGGACCTCACACGCCAGCAGGCACCCGTGCAGCTGAGCGATTTCACCGGCCCTTTTTTCATATGTGGGTTCCAGGAGTCGAACTCAGGCCCTCGCGCTTGCCAGGCAGGCGCTTACGCCGCTGAGCCATCTCACCGGCCCTGAAGTAGATTTTAGTGAATGGCTAAATATGTGAAGTAAAGGAAACAGAGGATTATAAAAGGATTCTCAGATTTCTGGATTAAGCAACTAGACATAAGTTTGTATTATGAACTAAAATTGGGATAAGAACAAAAGCACTCAATTTGCAGAGATGATGAATTAACTTTTGGACTCGTTAAATACATATATATATATTTTTTTCCTTTTCTTTTTTGGCTTGTCGAGACAGGGTTTTGCTATGTAGTTTGTGCTGGTCTTGAACTCACTATCTAGCCCAGGCTGGCTTTGAACTCGTGGAAATCCTCCTGCCTCAGCCTCCTGAGTGCTGGGATTACAGGCGTGCACTACCACACCCGGTTGGACTTGTTGAATTTGAGGTTCTAGAGATGACCAGGAAATAATGGGATTTAGCTCTTCAATGCTCCCAAATATGACCCTGTTCCCTCCACTTATTAACCCTATCTATTGCCTAATAGAGCACATCCAAACCCTTGTGCTAAATCTTTCCAGCCATTCTCTGCCTTCTCTCTGGTTCTATCTTTTATTGTTTCAATCAAACCCTCTCCACTATGATCTCACTTTAGTGAGGTTCTTTTAATTTTTCCCATTGCTTCCATTGTCCTCTCTCTACGATATCTTTCCCCAAGACACTCGTACCCATGCCCAGTCCTCAACCCAGACACACCTGTCTGCTCAATTCTCACTTTGACCATTTATTACACGAGAATCGTCCTGGTCCCTCACCCTTCACTCGTCTAGCAGGCTGCAAAGCTACTCTTCCCCAAAGATCCCTGTTTGGTGCCGGCTCAGCGCGAGTCTCAGCACAGTTGATTAAAAGAAGGCATGAACGAAATGACTAGGCGGGTCTCTAGAACCTCAAGTGACTAGGCGACGTCTCTCTTACCTCTTCTCCGCAGTCCTCTAGACCAAATTCCTTGCAGAGTTTGGCTACAGCAGCGACCCCCAGCGGGCAGCCAGGCCGCGGAGGGCAGTCTATGGGAAAGGAAGGCGGTGCCTCGTCAGGGGGCTCAAGACGGATGGCGAGAGCCCTCCAACCTCCGCTTGAAGCATAAAATCCTACTAAAAATGTCCAGACAACAGACTCAAGGGGGCTGTTCTTGCCCTCCTCAGCCTTCTTCGTCTTGTCACACCGCTCACCTAGCTTGATTCGCCCCACAGTCTTCGGAACCCGCGCCATCTCCAGCCGACAGTAACCCGAAAGTGAAAGTTAGCCTAGAATGAAATCAGCCCAAGGGCGGGGTAGGATGGACTGGGCAGGCATCTTTGTTAGGGGCAGATGCCGTCGATTACGGAGCGCGAAAGAGTCCACCATGGTCTCCGCGGCTGCTGCGTAAGAGACGGCTCTTCGTATGGGGCGGAGACCGAGCCACGGCTGGCGTTGGGAGGTGCGGGGAAGCGGGGATCGTTAGGTTCGTTTCCAACTCGCCGCGCCATGGCCCAGGCGTCTCGCTCCGGGGGCCTTCTGCCCCCGCTGTGGGCGCAACCCGGGGGCACTGGGGCGGAGCAGTGGGAGGGAAGGCGGACGAGCGCTATCCCCGGAGAGGGTCGTGGCCGGCAAAGGCCGCCGTTTGCCGGGAGCATCCCCTGCCTAGACCTCCGGCCCGGCGGAGCTCCGGGAGGGCCGCCATGGTGGCCCGCGTTGGCAAACAAGGGCGAGGACCACGAGGCCGGCGAGGCGGACTGGAGGCGGGAGCCTGCAGCCGGCAGCCCGATCCCTCCCGCGCTGCACCGTCTCCGGCAGGTGCTGCTGCGGCTCCTCCGCGAGCGGGAGCAGCTCCTTCAGGCCCGGGACTGCGCCCGCCACCTACAGGCGGTCGTGCGCCTCCTGAGGACCCTGAGCCCCAGCACGCCCGCCCACGGTCCAGGCCCCTTGCCCCAGCTGTGCCGCGACCTGCAGCAGCACCCTTCCCTAGAAGCCGTCGTGCGAATCCGCCATCGGAACCCTCTCGAGCCGCTACTTCTAGCGCGGCCCATCGGACTAGCGGCCCAGCGCCTGGATGCTGCCATCGAGATGCAGCTTCGCGCTCTAGGCCGGGCTCCCGCCAGTCTGAGCCTGACGTCCCAACTCGCCGAGCTGCTGCTGTCGCTTCCTGTCTACCACAGGCTGCAGGGAAAAGCCATGAGCCACATCCCAGGGGCAGCGCGCCCTTTCCCCCCGGCCCGTGTGCTTCGTCTCCTAACCGGGGAGCGGGGTTGCCAGCTGGCAAGTCGCCTGGATGAGGCACTCAGGGGATTGTGCTTGCAGGACCAGCTCCGCAGGCGGTGTCAGGAGGAGCGGGAGCTGCTCCCCGGGTTGCTGGGCCTAGTAGGAGGCGTGGCTGGTTCAGTCAGCAGTGGGCTGGGGCTTGGAGGAGCTGGAGCCCTTTGGAGCCAATATTGGACGCTTCTGTGGGCAGCCTGCGCACAGGGTCTGGACCTACATCTGGGACCCTGGAGGGAACACAGGGCAGTGGCACAGCAACTGAGTGAGGCACTGGTTCGGGGTGAGTGAGTGGACCTGGGTGGCATTTGGGAGGGTCACAGTCGTTTGCTCCTCCCCAGTCCGCTCGCTCACTTGCCAGCCTCATGACAGAAGCAGTTTGTTTAGAGTGAACACCCCCTGGGTTCAGAATACAGCTTCTGGCCTTTCAAGGCCAAGTTTTGCTCTTCTCCCTAGTCGAGTTGCGGACCCTTCTTTGAGTGGGGAGGAGCTGTGGAAAGGGAGACCTCGTTTTCAGGCTCCAGAGTCATTTCTCCTTCTAGCATCGCTGCCTCAGGAGTGTGTGAAGGAGCTGGCGTCTTTGTGCCACAACCTACTTCATCAGTCTCTTATCTGGAGCTGGGACCAAGGTGAGAAGAAAGAGTCATTGGGGTGAGACAAGACCCAGGTTGTCCCGCCCGTATCAGACTGTACCTTCTCATCTTCAGGTTTCTGCCAGGCCTTGGCATCAGCAGCCCTTGGGGATCAGAGCAGCCCTGCCTCGCACTGTCATACTACTGAACTGTTACGGCAGCTTTTTGCTCCACTCTTAGACACCCTTCAAGAATGTAGGTCAGGATTGATCCCCTGTCAACCTCCAGGTGAGCTGAGGGCCAGCCAGAATGCGGAACGTACCCCTTTGTTCCTTCACTGTGCTCTGAAGTCTGCCTCCTCCCAAAGGCGCTCCATGACCTCTAAGATACTCTGCTACTCTGCTTCCAGGTCCAGCACCTATTGCCCTAGGGCTCTGTACCCTGCAGATCACCTTGCTGTGGTTCTTGGGCAGAACTCAGCAGCACCTGGCAGCATGGGCCCCAGATTCCTTCCTGCTCCTGATCCAAAAGCACTTACCTGTGAGTGGCTGGGAAGTGGGGAGGGGGACAGTCTAGGCTTCGCTAAGCCCTCACTTCCTGTTTCCACCCCTAGCCTCTATTGCATGAGGCTGAAGCTTTATCCAGTCTGACTTCAGAGGAAAACTTAACTCTGGAAGTGGAGCAGCAGCTAGGCCTGGAGATCCAGAAGCTGACTGCACAGATGCAGGTGAGGAGAACAGGGAGGGGTCCTCACAGTAGCAGTTTAAGACCCTGTTCTGTGCCAACCTAGGGGGGAGGGCAGAGTGAAACGTCTCAGTGACTTGTAATCCTTGAAGTCTCCACTAGATTTATTTTTTCTTGCTTTGTTAATTTTTTGTTTTCCCTTTAAATTTGTGTTTTGTGTGTGTGTGTGTGTGTGTGTGTGTGGTGCTGGGCATTGAACCAGGGGCCTCACACACATTAGGCAAGCAGTCTACCACCAAGCTACATCCCCAGCCTCTTTAACTTCTTACTGCAGGAAATTTTAAACATACACAGATGTAGAGAGAAGGGTATAATGGACCCCCATATTCCCACCACCAAGGCTTTAAATATTATCAACTCATGGTCAATTTCGTTTCACTTATGTACCGTTCCAATGATGTCAGACTCCCATTTGGTGATACTAATAGCTGTGGACAATCATTGCCTAGACTCATTATTTCATTAGAGGTGGCAAAAGGGTGATATCCCAATGCTATCATTCCTTTTTCATTTATTGTTGGATAACTCCTATAAAGAGAAACCTGCCCTCATTAATGATTTGGATTATTGCCCTGAGGTAAATTTTGTAAAGAGAAATCAGGATAAATGATTGCCTCTTTTTTCTTACCAGTGTTCAATACAATGTTTCTTTCTTTAAAAAGTGATTCTCTTTAAAAGTGTAATATGTGTTCTTCTTAAAGTAATACATGTCCATTGTGTAAAAAGAGAAATAGGTCAGGTAAGGTGGCTCACATCTGTATTTCCAGTATTTGGGATGCTCACATAGGAGGATGAGACCGTGTCTCAAAATAAAAAATCAAAAAGGGCTGGGGGTGTAGTTCAGTGTTAGAGTGCTTGCCTATTATGCACAAGACCCTGGATTCAATCCCTAGCAACCCCCCTTCCACACACACACACACACACACGCACAAAGTGAAACATGTAAAACAGTTTTTTTTTTTTTTTTTTTTTCTTTCACTACTGGGGATTAAATCCGTGGCCTTCACACTGAGCTACACTCCCAGCCCTTTTTATTTTATTTTTTAATTAAATTTATTATACATTTTAGGTATACATAATGATCACATTCATCGTAGGGAATTTGTACCTGTACATGATATATCTTTTTTTTTTTTTTTATTTTAAAGAGAAGAAAAAACAAAACAAATCAAAAGAAGAACAAATTTTCAAAACAACATAATAGGAGAGTAACAATGGTTAATACATTACGTATTACTATCTTTAAGTTAGTTATTCAGGACACCAGACATTAGCATTCAATTGTCCAAACATTATTGGCACAAACCTTACTCTTCAATGAACTAAGTAGAAATGGTAGTGTATCTATCTTAACCATCTTATATATATATATACAATTTTTTTTCCCTTTCCCTTCTTTCTTTTCCCTATTCCAGTCTCTCTTTCCTTTTTACCAGTTTCTTTTTGATTCACCATATCTATTGTACATTTTGGATCTTATTTACTCTTTCAGTTTCTCATACTAGAGAGATAATACGATGCTTACACATGTGCTTCTGGTTTATTTCACTTATGAGTATTTTCTCGAGTTGCATCCATTTACCTATAAAAGTCTCCAGTTTATCCTTCTTTATGGCTGAATAGTACTCCATTGTATAAAAATACCACATCTTTCTTATCCATTCCTCAGTTGATGGGCATTTGGGTTGTTTCCAAGATCTGGCTATTACAAATTGTGCTGCTATAAACATGGGTGCACATATATCGCTGTGGTACGATGTTTTTAATTCTTCTGGGAAGATGCCCAGAAGGGGAATAGCTGGGTCAAATGGGACCTCCAACCCTAGTTTTCTGAGGAATCTCCACACTGACTTCCACAGTGGCTGTACCAGTCGACACTCCCACCAACAGTGAAGAAGGGTTCCTTTTTCCCCACAGCCCCTCCAGCATTTGTTATTAGTTGATTTCTTAATAGTAGCCATTCTTTCTGGGGTGAGATGGTATCTCAGTGTTGTTTTAATTTGCATCTCTCGAATGACTAGTGATGTTGCACATTTTTTTGTATATTTGTTTGCCATTAGTATTTCTTCATCTGAGAAATGTGTATTCATCTCAGATGCCCATTTTTGGAGTGGGTCTTTAAATTTGGGAGGTCTGATTTTTTTGAGTTCTTTATATGTTCTCGATAGTAATCCTTTGTCTGAGGAACAGCTGGCAAACATTTTTTCCCACATTGTGGGTTGTCTCTTCACTCTGTTGGTGGTTTCTCTTGCTGTGCAAAAGCTTTTTAATAAGATGAGATCCCAGTTGTTGATTCTTTGGGATAGTTCCCGTGCGGTTGAGTTTTTATTCATAAAGTCTTTGCCTACACCAATGTCTCCAAGGGTTTTACCTATCCTACCTTCCAGCAGATTTAATGTTTCTGTTTTAATATTTAGATCTCTGATCCATTTTGAATTTAGTTTAGTGCATGGTGAAAGATATGGATCTAGTTTTAATCTTCGGCATGTGTAGAGCCAGTTTTTCCAGCACCATTTATTAAAGAGGCTATCTTTCTTCCAGCGAATGTGTTTGGCACCTTTGTCAAAGATAAGGTGGCTTAGTATGTCTGGGGTTGTTTCAGCATCTTCTAATCTGTTCCATTGATCTTCAGGTCCTGTACATGATATATCTTGATTCTTTTTCTTCCCATTTCCCTACCCTCCCTTCAACCTCTCTTCCCTCCTTATTACAAAAGCTTTGTTTCCATTTTTCCTTTTCTCATTTTTTTTTCTTTTCTTTTCCCTTCCTTCCTTTCCTCTTCTCCCCTCCCTAGTTCCCCTTCCCATTTGAACATTTTCTTCCCATTTCCCAATATCTATTATACATTTTGGTCCTTATTTACACTTTCGGTTTCTCACACCAGAGAAACAATACCCCAGCCCTTTTTTATTTTGAGGCAGGGACTTACTAAGTTGACCAGGCTGGGCTCAAACTCCGATCCTTCTGCCTCAGCCTTCCACAGTGCTGGGACTACGGGTGTGTGCCACCACACCCAGATCCTATATTAGTATAAGGCTTCCAGTGAAAAAAACAGCACTTTATTTGCCCTCAGTCCCACTTTGGAGTCCTGTTTTAGGGTGGTAACTTTTGCCATAATTGGCTGTTTCTCCTAAGAGCTTCTATATTTATGAAGCTATTAAACTTCTATTTTAATTTTGCCCCATTTTGCACATTATCTATTCCTGCTATGGAACATGTCTTTCTTTTTGTTTTTCTCTTCCTGCCCAGTTTTCTCCTCTTTGTCCTGAATAGGGACATGACTGTAGAGTTCATGTTAACCCTCTGCCCCTTTCCTCTGCATTTCTGCTCAACCATAGTGTCTTGATGCTGCGAACTCCCATAGTTCAGTTTTTCTGGCTATCAGAGTTCTACTCCAGCATCTGCATTTGCCTCTTGGGCATTTCTACCTCAACTGCTGCTTTCTCCTTAAATTCAACTTGCCCAAGAGCAGGCTCACTATGAGTAGGGCAGACAGTAACGGTCCTGGGAGCCCTCAGGAAGGAAAACTAGGGTGGGCATGGGCTGTAAATAGAAGGTTCCATATGGGACCTATAGCTCGAGTTGGTGGCTGGGCAGCGTCAGTGGAACAGCGGTGACTATTGGAGGTGAGCAGTTCATAGATCCTTGGAGAGTAGAAGAGAGATGGCCTGACCAGAGCAGACTGTGTGTGTGCTGGGAAGAAGATGTGGGGGTTGGAGCAGTAAGTGAGTTAGCATCAAATTAAGGAGGGCATTGAACTCCAGCCCAGAGAATGGGGCTTTATCTCATGAGTGATGAGGAGCTATTATAGTAGCAGAAGGGGCACAGTGAAGATGGTGATAGAAGTTTGATCTAGCTATAGGGGCATTTTAGAGGAGAAGTGGGGAGAGATGGAATGAGAAGGGTTCAGCTTTTGGTAGTTGAGAACAGAGCAACAGGGACAGGGACAATGTGCTCCCCGTGTGGACCGAACTCTGTAAAGCACTCCACAAGCCTTGCTTCTCTGGCTGGTGATCGTACTTCTGGGTGTCTGCTCTGGCTGCTCTAGCACATTCAACCCTGGCACAAGAAAGAAGAATAGATGTTGGGTGTTTTCTCCCCAGCTTGCCTCTAAGATCTCAGAATGGGTGGGGGAGTCTCATACATATCCCCAAGTCCAAAGATAAAAGAGCGAAAGGGTAATTTCCTTGATATATATAAGGAAAGAGAAGGGGCATCTGGTTTGCTGGAAAACAGAAGAGTTAAGATTTAAATAGGTTGTTGTCAGATGTGCCAGGAGCCACATGGGTTCTATCCCATACCTGGCCCCTCAGGCTTGCTTTCTCTCTCTCTCCCTCTCCTCTCTCGCTCTCCTCTTTCTCTTTCTCTCGCTTGCTCTCGCTTTCGCTCTCACTCTCACTCTCTCTCTCCCTCCCTTCCAGGGACTGAATCCAGGGGCTTCACACTGAGTTGCATCCCAGCCTGTTTATTTAGACAAGTTCTAAGTTGCTAAATTGCCCAGGCTGGGCTCCATCTTGCAGTCCTCCTACCTCAGCCTCTCAGAGTGCTAGGGTTACAAGCATGTGCCACCATGTCTGGATTCTTTTCTTTCTTTAGATCCTCTGGCATCCACATTTTCCTTAAAGAGCTCTCACCATTTACCCCATTTCTTGGGGTTCCTCTCCTCCAAGATGGGTTATACAGCAGAAATCCTCTTTATTACTGTCTTCTCTTTCCCAAAAACACACCTACTAAACAAGCCCCGCCCCCCCCAACAAACCCAGCATGTGGGCCTTTTCTGGTTTTATGAATTAGATTGCTCTGGAGAAATGGTAATAGGCTGTCAAGAATGTTTAATGTAAGGACATTCCAAAGGTTGCTGAATCGCAGAACATTATAATAGTCAATGTATCTGATCTACATACAGTTCCTGCCTTCTTTTTGTAGATAACCAGAAAATTGTTATGATTCCCCCTTTTTCCCTCAACCTCTGCCCATCTGCAAATCATCCCTCTGTCGGTCATGTGCTTTTGCATATAGGTGGTACTTTTGCACATTGAGGGGGTGATAGTCTCTTTTTTCCCTAAAGTTCCTATAGAATAAAATGAACCTTGAAGATGTTTCATGCACTGAATCCAACTGAGGAGAGCAGGGTAATCCTAGGACAATTGTTTCTACTGTAATTTGTGTCTGGACCAATTGGAAAACTCAGTGAAAGCTATGGCATTTCACCTCAGAATATTCCCAGACTGGGCCGGTGAGATGGCTCAGCAGCTTAAGCGCCTGCCTGGCAAGCGCGAGGGCCCGAGTTCGACTCCCGGAACCCACATACGAAAAAAGGGGCCGGTGATATCGCTCAGCGGCACGGGCGCCTGCTGGCGCGCGAGGTCCTGAGGTCGACCCCCCGGTACCCACAAAAAAAAAAAAAGAATATTCCCAGACCCACACAATTATGCATTCAATACTGGGGTTTTATGGACACCAAGTTGAAAACCTCAGGTTTACAGCAGCATCATAATTTGGAAAGTTCCTAACAAATAGGCCCCTTTTACTTTTCTCCCTATCCCCACAGCTCCTGCCTGAAGAGTCACTAAGTCTTTTTTTCCAAGAATGTCATAAACAAGCCACACAGGGCTTCAAGCTTTACATGCCACAGGGTCGGTACTGGAGGCTTCGTCTCTGCCCTGGTAACTTTTCATCCTAGATTCTCCTTCCAGGGTTCCCAGGGGTAATAGTGTCCCAGTCCTTCCAAATCCTGGCTCCACACCTGTGCCTCCATTCTTGTCTTCACCTTCTGTGCTCTCCCCTCCTGAGATCCTAGCCTCTTCTCCCAAACACTCCATTTAGGGATCCATTGGATCTTCATAGCCTCATATTCTTTCTGTCCTTTCTTTTCTCTCACCCCAGAACTTCCCCGAGTTCCTAGTGAGTATGCCGGCTTGGTAGTTCACACTGTACTGGAGCCTGTGTTGCAAGGAGTGCAGGGACTGCCACCCCAAGCCCAGGCCCTCGCCCTCAGTCAGGCGCTGACAGCCATCCTGGGTGCCTGGCTCGACCACATCCTTACCCATAGGATCCGTTTCAGGTGGGAAGAAAAGGCAGCAGTGGCAGGGGGATGAATGGAAATGGGGAAAAGGAGGGGAATAGGTGGTGGTGGAGCAGTTTGGAGAGGCTGGAGGACCTGGGTGGCCACATTGTACTGGAAATTCAGCCTGCAGGGGGCGCTGCAGCTCAGACAAGACTTTGGAGTGGTCAGGGAGTTGTTGGAAGAAGAGCAGTGGGACCTGTCCCCGGAGCTTCGCCAGACTCTGCTCATGCTCAGCATCTTCCAGCAGCTAGAAGGGGCCTTGCTGTGTCTACTGCAGCAGCCCCTGCCCAAGACGCGAGTCCACAGGAGGTCCCCTTGTTGCTGTGAGTCACTTTCTTTACCCAACCCCAGCGCCCCCTCCTTCCCAATTGCTTCAAGTGACCCACACCCTACCTACCTTTGATCTGGTTTAGCATCTCACTATCAGCCACTTGCCTTCCACTCCTGCCTTACCAGGTGTTTGTAATGAGGTCCAGACCACGGGATTGGGCAGCAGCCTCAACAGCCTGGAGAACTTGGAGCCCTCTCTACAGCCTGGAGTACCCCCAGCCCCGACAACCCAGTTGCAAAGCACCCTGGGGGTTGGGAGGCCTAGCCTTGAGGCTTACCTGGTGGGAAATCAGCAGGCCTGGCTTGCCCTTAGGCAGCACCAGCGCTCCCATTGGTACCTGCCTTTTCTTTCCTGCCTGGGGATCAGTCCTGAATCCTAAGGGGCCTAGGACTGGGAGGTCCTCATTTCTGAATGGAAAACCACGGACATTTAGAACTGCAATTTCAAGAAGCCTAGACCTGAGAGCTTAGAAGAAAGTATACGTGAACTACATAGAGCCTGGAATTACAAGCTAAGAATCCAAGGTCACTCTAGTGCCTGTAATCCACAGTAAAGAACAGAATCACTACCTGCAACCTGAAGGTCAGCATCCTTGTGGGGCTCAGGCCTAGTTCCCTCTTCTGAAGAGATCTCAGGAGAAAGGGAAAAACAATAGAAAACAAGCTAGGTGGTGCTTCCTCATGAATCCCAGAAGCCAGGCTAGAAACAGTTAATTCTTGGAGAGCCACAGAGGTGGAATAAGCGCATGGATCAGTCCCAAGGGGTGTGTTCCTTTGTTCCTTCCCCATTACTATTTTCAGTCATTTAAGAATATTGGGCTGTGGGACCTTCAGTTTAAACTTTGGTTATTCGGTTACCTGAGTGGAATTTACCTCCTGGCAGGCAGATAATCCCTGCTATGTCAGTGTCCTCTCCTCGGAAGGGGCCAGAATTTAAAGTAGCGTTAACCTAGATCTGGCACAGCCAGATACACGGAAAGGGAAAGGCTGCAGCTGCAGAAGACAGGTGTTTTTGATGCAAAGGCATTTTGCACTATTGTTTTTACAGTAGTACAAATGGACTTAACCATAGGTGGTATTTATTGACCGTTTTGGGTTCCGTCATGCCCTATAACGAAATGACCTCTTCCTCCCTGCCTTCCTCCCCTCGGGCTGGGGACCCGGGGCGGCAGTTTGGAGGTAGGCGGCTGGGAGTGTCTACCCGGAAGAAGCAGAGGGCGGCACAAGGCTCAAGTCAATCTTCCGCACCCGTATCTCAGCAACACTTCCCACCGCCGGAGTGCTTCCGGGGCGGAGGTCACCATGGCGGCGGCCCTGGCTCGGCTGGGTCTGCGGTCGGTCAAGCAAGTTCGGGTTCAGTTTTGCCCTTTCGAGAAGAACGTGGAGTCGACGAGGTAGGGGGAGGTGAAAGGAGAGGGTGGGGAAGGGCTTCGCCTTTCACCTCCGCAGCCCAGGCGCTCACACCGCCCGCCGCTGTCCCCGTAGGACCTTCCTCCAGGCGGTGAGCAGCGAGAAGGTTCGCGCCACCAATCTCAACTGCGTGGTGATCGCGGACGTGAGGCACGACGGCTCCGAGCCCTGCGTGGACGTGCTGTTCGGTGGGCTTGTGGGGGAGACGGGCAGGGGGGCGGCAGGCGCCCCCAGCCCCGCCGTGCCCCCGGTGCCTGACTCGTGTGTTTGGATTTTCCCCAGGGGACGGGCATCGCCTGATCCTGCGCAGCGCCCGCCTCACCGCTCGGGAGATGTTCAGTGCCTTCGCCTCCCACGTCCAGGCCAGAGGCGCAGCAGAGAGCGGGGAGAAGCCAGGCGCTGGAACTGCGCGCTGACAGCGAGAAAGAGACCAACAAACTGATTTTGGCCTAGGTCTAGAACACTTACCTGAGAAGACACTGACTTATTCCAGTAACTATTGGAGGGCCACGGAGGGGGTGGGGGCCGGGCCGGGGGAGCTTCGCCACTTCTGGATTAAGATGGGGTGCGAGGGGTCGGGACGAACAGGTTTTTTCACTTTCTTAGCATCACTTACTGCTCAGCGTTTTTGAATTTGGCTTTTTCCACCACTCAAAGTACCTTTTAATCTTTTTTACCAAACCAGTGCTTTTTTCTCAGTCCTCATCTTTCTTAGTAGTTTTCTTCCACTCTTAATTCACCCCCTTGTGGAAGCTTTTTCCCTCTTGGATCTTTATCTTTTCCTAACTATAAAGGCATATTACTCTCATCCTTCTTTTTCTTCTCTTTATCCTTGGGACATCCTATCCTCTGTGTCATAAACCTTGCATTTGTTTGGTTCTTCTCAACTTGTGTGCTATAGTAAGTTAACCTACTACCAGCTTCCTCCACATGCCACCAACATGATTTGTGTAAAATAAAATTGATAATCATGCATATACATATGTTTGCCTCTTCCACCTGCCTTCCCCATACTTTTTCATAAGGTTATGCTGGCCTCTCTCTTTCCCTGCATATTTTTGTTTATGAGTTCAAAATACTCTGTAATTTTTAAAATCTCTTAAAAATGATCTCTCCATTCCCACTCATTCTTTTTTTTTTTTTTTTTTTTGCCAGGCAAGCACTTAAGCTGCTGAGCCATTTCACCGGCCCCCCACTCATTCTTTTGTATCACTGTTGCATTCTCATGTCTGGTCTCCTTTTTCTTAATCATTTTTGCTACTTAATTTTATCTTTCCAAAGCACATGACTGTGATTACCTCAAACTAGTACCTGTTGGACAAAACAGTGTCTGAAGTGGCTTGTTTGTTTGCTTTGGTTTGGTTTAGTTTCTTTTTGGTCTTTTTTGAGACAGGGTTTCACTACGCAGTTCAGGCTGGCCTTGAACTCACAGCAGTCCTCCTGCCACAGCCTCCCAAGTGCTGGGATTACAGGCGTGCACCACCACACCCAGCTTGAAGTGCTTTTTCATATTGGGTTAACACTCATTAGTGTATATCATGAAATAAATTTAGGGAATTAAATCAACCTTTAAAAAATAAAATAGTAAAAAGTTTCAGAGCACGTGTCACACGGACTGGGAAGTATTCTTTCTGGAAACTATAATTGTGTGCTTGTGTGTTTGCATGTATTGGATTATTTCTTCCTGTGGATTATAGCAAAAACAAAACAACAAAAAAGAGCTGAAACCCTCTGCCATAGAGAACTTCAGAATGCCCAGCTAGGCAAGCAAAGATCTTTTAGACACTGGCTGCTACTGATTTTGCCAAATACATTTCCTGTGACGCTTCAATATTGTTAGCTCTTCCCTGCCTAAAAGTGTTCAAAGCATGTCTCCCTGCACTACACCTACCTTTAAAAAGAAAACTACTTGGCAGCAGTATAGTGCAATAACCAGCCAGCGTGCCTAGAGTTGAAATTGCATTTCTGCCCTTAAGTAGCTGTGTCAGTTGGGACAAATTAATCTATCAGTGCCTGTTTCCTCATTTGCAAATAAGCATAATAGTACAATTGGCCCTCTATCATGAGTTCCATATCCTTGGATTCAACCACTCTCGGATTGAAAATATTCAAGAAAAACATACACAGCGTTTTTTCCTTGTCATTTGCCTTTAAACAATACAGTATAACATATTTACATAGCATTTACATGGAATTAGGTATAAGCAATTTAGAGATGACTTAAACTACGTTGGAGGATGTATGTAGGTTATATGCAAATACAATGAATTTTTATGTAAAGGGTTTGAGCAAGGGCCCTTTTAAAGGATTTTCAGGGGTTCTGGAATCAATCTTCCATGTATACTGCACAGTAACTGTGCCTATCTTATAGGACTGAGAGGATTAAATGAGTTAACCATAAAATGCCTAAAATGACACTAGAAGTAAAGTGCTATATGATTATTTAAGGAGGTTTATTCTAAAGCACTGACAACCTGCATTTGGCTCCTCGGCTGTTACCTTGCACCATTCTGGGTTGTTTTTTTTTTTTTTTTTCTTTCTGTTGTTGTTTTTTTGGTTTTTTGAGACAGGGTCTTGCTATGTAGCGCAGGCTGGCCTTGAGCTCACTCTGTGCCCAGGCTGGCCTCAAACTCACAGAAATCCTCCTGCCTCAGCTTCCTGAGTGCTGGGATTACAGGTGTGCACCACTGCACCTGGCCCCTTGCACCATTCTTTGCCACTCTACATCTGTAAAAATGAGAATGGTTCAACATGGATTGAATGCTGGTAACAAGTTTATAGATAATGATCTTGTGGGGGTGGTTATTTTTGTTTTTTGTTTTGAGCTGGACTCGCTGTGTACTCTAACTCCAGGCTGGCCTTTGCACTCTTGGTGATCCTTCTGTCTCAGCCTCTGGAGTGCTGGGATCATAGATGCACACTGCCATGCCCTAAATTGTGAACTTGAAGTTGGTAGTTTTCTGTGTCCCCAACATCTTGCATACAGGTGCAATAAACATTTGAATTTTCAGATATTTATCATCGACTTTGCTGCTTATAGCAGTGATAGCTGTGATTAGACTGGGATACAAAGAGAATAACTCAAACATAGGTATATAGCAAGTACAATAGACATGTGGACCAAGTACAACAGTAACAAGAAAATAACAAACAGGGCTGAGGACTGGGTTTGCTCAGGTGACTGTTCAATGAGTAATAAGTGTACCAGTGGGGAGTAGGGTCAGAAGTCAGATTGTAGTGAAAAATGTTGCAATAAAGCATTAGTGTTATATAATGATGAAAAAATAAGGTGTATTACCCTATGTACATGTACCAACTTCCCACAAAGAATGTAACTTTTTTTCTTTTGCGGGGGTGGCGTGAGTCTCACTATATAGTTTAGGCTGGCTTTGAACTCACTATATAGCCCAGGCTGGCCTTGAACTCAGCGATCCTCCTGCCTCAGGTTCGTGAATGCTAGGATTACAGGTATGCATCACCACACCTGGCTAACTTGTGATCTTAATTTTTAAAAATTGGGAAAAAATGTAAAAAGTCATTTATATTTAAATTTGAATACTGCATCCTAATGTCTGATTTGCATAACAATATATAATAATATTTTTTAAAAGCTAAAAATATATGATTGTGGGTAGGTGTGACAATAGCTAGAGGGACATAAGGATATAGAACAAGCTGAGCAGGCATAGTGGCGCACACCTGCAGTCCCAGCACTCAGGAGGCTGAGGCTGGAGGATCGTCTCAAGTTTGAGGCTGGCCAGGGCTACACAGCAAGACCCTGTCTCAAAAACAAAACAAACAGGCTGATGATGTAGCTAAGTGGTAGAGCATGTGCTTACTGCTCTGTACAAGGCATGGAGCTCAGTCCTCAGCATGTGCATTTGCCACACGCAGAGTACAGAATAAGGTTTTTGTTTCGTTTAGCATGAGATGGACTTCCTTATAAAAATACTTTTTTTCCCCCTCAGTACTAGGGATCAAACCCAAGACCTGTGCACTGAGCTACATCCCCAGCCCTTTTTTGATTTTTTTATTTTGAGACAGGGTCTCGCTAAGTTGTCCAGGCTGGGCTTGAATTTGCAGTCCTGTTTCAGCCTCCCAAAGTACTGGGAAAATAGCTTTTATGTTGCACTGTCGGTGAGAAACTAGAATCTAAATTGCACTTCTGAATACCATCAAAGGTAATGAAGTTTCTAGATCAACCTGAGGTGTGTATACTATCTCTCTCTCTACATCTTCATTGACCTAAGCTATCGTTTGCCTAA
Organism: Erethizon dorsatum; assembly: GCA_028451465.1. Taxonomy (NCBI): domain Eukaryota; kingdom Metazoa; phylum Chordata; class Mammalia; order Rodentia; family Erethizontidae; genus Erethizon; species Erethizon dorsatum. Next base: position 24,350,357 of record CM051824.1, read on the forward strand.
GCTTCTCTTGTTTCTTGGGGCTGTAGGAGGTTAAACACCTTCTACTAAATATAAGCACCATCATTATGGGCCAAAGCCTCGTCCAACTTGCAGCCTGTGGGCCACTTGCCCTTTTTAAATGTTATAATAAAAATATAGTAAAAGGGAAGCTTTGTTGCTTACATTATATATTCTCTATGTGGCCCAAAGCCAAGTCTTGTTCACTAAGTGTAGTCCAGGCAAGCCAAAGAGTTGGAGATTTGCTTAAAGAATTGTAGGCTGAAGGGCTGGGTTCGTAGCATGGTGGGACAGTGCTTGGCTAGCATGCACCAAGCCCTGGGTTGCAGTACAGCATTAAAAACAAAAAAAACGCCTTTTTTTTTTTGAGACAGGGTCTCGCTGTGTAGTGCAGGCTGGCCTTGAACTCAAGGTGATCCTCCTGTCTCAGTCTCCGGAGTGCTGGGATAACAGGTGTGCACCATCATGCCCGACTCAAAACACCTCTTCTGTCCATCATCATGTACCTACGCTTGCCTCTGAGCCTAACCATGTCTTCTCGAAAGACTTTCAGAATCAAGTGATTCCTGGCCAAGAAGCAAAAGCAGAATCATCCCATTCCTCAATGGATTCAGATGAAGACTGGTAATAAAATCAGGTACAACTCCAAGAGGACACACTGGAGAAGGACCAAGCTGGGACTGTGAGGAATTGCACATGAGCTGCAGCATATTTACTCTCTCGAAGGTCACAAGATGATACCTTCTTTATCATGGTCAGGATTATATCACCATATCAAGCTTAACAAATACCACTGACTGGACAGTTGAAGGTGCTTAATTAGGAATCTTAGTCTTTTTCTGTGATTAGCACTAGTGAGTCAACAATAAATGTTTGAAACCTTAAAAAACACAAAAGACTGGGTGAAGTGGCTCACGCCTGTAATCCCAGCACTCGGGAGGCTGAGGCAGGAGGATCGCCTTGTGTGCAAGGCCAGTTTGGGCTACATAATGAGTTCAAAGCTAGCCTGAACTACCTTGTGAGACCCTGTCTAAAAGTCAGAGACAGGAAAAGAAAAGAAGTTGTGTGGAGATAAGACGTCTGAAATCATAGGATGGCTTTAAGACAACTAAAACCAGACCCCAGGCCTCCTCTTGGATCCTTTCTCCGCTCCACGAGGAAAAACACGGAAGGTGGGCAAAGCGATCCGGCTTGGTTCAGATACATCTGCGTTTGAGGCCAGTCACCTCCCAGCTGTGGGTCTGGGCGTTGTTACTTGTACAGTACTTTCTAGGCTACGATTTCCACCACCTGATTGAGGTGGGGATAGCGCCTCATGCTAGCGTATTATCGTTATTTTTAAAAAGAAAGAATGAATTGGTTTTCTCTACTAGCCTGTGAACTGCATGAGAACGCGCCAGGGAGTGGACTCCGCGCGAAGACCAGCTCTGCGCTCCGCGGGCGACAACAGTTCCGGCCCGGGGGCCTGGCCTGACGTGGCGAGGCGGGACTTCCGGCGGGAAGCGTCCGCGGGGCGGGAGCGCGGGCAGTGCTGACAGCTCCGTGGTTGCTGCCGCACCGGCGCGAGCCGGAGAGGCGAGGCAGGATCGGGGCTCCACTGCCGCCTCTATACTCTCGCGACGCTGACCCCGGCGCCAGGATGGCTCGAGGCGAGCGACGGCGACGCGCCGTGCCGGGAGAAGGAGCGCGGACAATGGAGAGGGCGGCTCGGGGCGGCCCCGGGCGGCGCGACGGACGGGGCGGCGGGGCCCGTGGTGCGGCCGGGGGAGCGGCTCTGGCGGTCGTGGCGCTGGCTCTGGCCCTGGGCCTGTCGGGGCGCTGGGCGCTGGCGTGGTGCCGTGCGCGGCGGGCGGTCACGCTGCACTCTGCGCCCCCAGCGCTGCCCACGGACTCCTCCAGCCCCGCGGTAACCCCGGACCTCTTCTGGGGCACCTACCGCCCTCACGTCTACTTCGGCATGAAGACTCGCAGCCCGAAGCCCCTCCTCACCGGTAACCGGGCCCCGGGGCGGGCAAGCAGGTAGACTGTGAGCGTGGCCGCCCCGGCTTCCCGCCAAAGCAAGAGCGGGGAGGCGCGGATCCGGAGATGTACGGAGAGGGAGGACCCCGAAGTTCTTGGAGACCCGAGGGACAGGTCCCCTGCGCTCTGTGACTTATGTGGCCATTCTACCCCCAGGACTGATGTGGGCGCAGCAGGGGGCCACCCCAGGGTCCCCTAAGCTCAGGCACACGTGTGAGCAGGGGGACGGCGTGGGTCCCTATGGCTGGGAGTTCCACGACGGCCTCTCCTTCGGGCGGCAACACATCCGGGATGGGGCCTTAAGGCTCACCACTGAGTTCGTCAAGAGGCCCGGGGGTCAGCACGGAGGGGACTGGAGCTGGAGAGTGACTGTAGAGTCTCAGGTCAGGGACTCAGGATACCCTTTTCTCAGCCCAGACTCCCTCCATCCTTCCCTGGCTGCCAGCAAATGCAGAGTGAAGTGGGGGTTAACAGAAGGGGAAACGAGTCTGGCTGCCTGGTTTGAATCCTGCCTTCAACACTTGTCTGTATGACCAACTCTCTTTACCACCTCTAAGCCTTGATTTCCTTGTTTGTAAAGTGAAAATAATAGTAGCACCTAACCCACAGGAATGTGAGAATTAAATGAAATAATCTGTGTAGAGTTCTTAGTGTAGGAGATAGCACAGAAAACACTATGGGGCCAGGGATATAGCTCAGTGGCACAGCGCCTGCCTGGCAAGCGCAAGGTCCTGAGTTCGATTGCCAGTACCAAAAAAGAAAAAAAAAATACGCTATGATTTCCCAGAGAACCTTTTGCAAGCCTCTTTAGCACATTCTACTGGGTGTACCTGCTCACCATCAATGACTCTCAGCACTGCCAGATGTATCTTGTTTACCAATTTACTCCTGCCTGGGATCCCTTTCCCTCACTAAGGCTGATTCTCAAAAGAGTGCCAACTAATGCTGTTTTTTTCCTATTTTCCTCTATTGTCCTTTGTCACCTAGGCCTCAAGTACCTCTGCCCTACCTTTAGTCTCCCTGTTCTTCTATGTGGTGACAGATGGCCAGGAAGTCCTACTACCAGAGGTTGGAGCCAAGGGGCAGTTGAAGTTTATCAGTGGGCACACCAGTGAACTTGGTGACTTCCGCTTTACACTTTTGCCACCAACCAGCCCAGGGGACACTGCCCCCAAGCATGGCAGGTAAGTTGGGAAAGAGCTGGTGATAGGAATGAATGGTATGGTCCCTCACACTGCCTTTCCACCAGTTATTTCCAGTGTCACTGGTCTCCCTGTTCCTTGCATTGCTGAGACCTCCCATCCTGATTGCTGATCATATTTCCCTTTATAACCAATCTGCCCTGAATATTTCCTATTTGTCTTCTTGCCTTCAAGCTATAATATCTTCTGGTCCTCCAACCCTGGACTGCCCCTGCTGACAGAGATGGTGAAGAGCCGCCTCAATAGCTGGTTTCAGCATCAGCCCCCAGGCGCCTCTCCTGATCGCTATCTTGGCTTGCCAGGATCTCTGAAGTGGGAGGACAGAGGCCCAAGTGGGCAAGGGCAATTCTTAATACAGCAGGTGACACTGAAGGTCCCCTTTTCTGTGGAGTTCGTGTTTGAATCTGGCAGTGCCCAGGCAGGAGGAAACCAAGCCCTCGGGCAGCTGGCAGGCAGCCTACTGACCCAGGCCCTGGAGAGCCATGCTGCAGCCTTTCGGGAGCGCTTTGAGAAGACCTTCCAGCTAAAGGAGAAGGGCCTAAGCCCTGGAGAGCAGGCATTGGGTCAGGTTGCCTTAAGTGACCTCCTAGGTGGGATTGGGTACTTCTATGGTCAGGGCTTGGTATTGCCAGATATGGGGGCAGAAGGGTCTGAGCAGAAGGTTGAGCCAGCCCTCTTTCCACCTGTCCCTCTTTTCTCGGGGGTGCCCTCCCGATCATTCTTCCCACGAGGCTTCCTTTGGGATGAGGGCTTCCACCAGCTAGTGGTCCAGCGGTGGGAACCCCGCCTCACTCGGGAGGTCCTAGGCCACTGGCTGGGGCTACTCAATGCTGATGGCTGGATTGGGCGGGAACAAGTACTGGGGGATGAGGCACGAGCACGGGTGCCCCCAGAATTTTTAGTGCAACGGGCAGCACATGCCAACCCCCCAACCCTGCTCTTGCCTGTGGCCCATATGCTAGAAGGTGGTGACCCTGCCAACTTGGCCTTCCTCCGCAGGGCATTTCCCCGCCTGCATGCCTGGTTCTCTTGGCTCCATCAGAGCCAGGCAGGGCCACTGCCACTATCTTACCGCTGGCGGGGCCGGGACGCAGCCTTGCCCACCCTACTGAACCCCAAGACTCTGCCCTCAGGGCTGGATGACTACCCCCGGGCTTCACACCCTTCAGCAACTGAGCGGCACCTGGACCTTCGATGCTGGGTGGCCCTGGGTGCCCGTGTGCTGTCGAGGCTTGCAGAGCAGCTGGGGGTGGCTGAGGCAGCTGCTGAGCTTGGCCCCCTGGCTGCTTCACTGGAGGCAGAGGAGAGCCTGGATGAGCTGCACTGGTCTCCAGAGCTAGGGGTCTTTGCAGACTTCGGGAACCACACAAAAGCAGTACAGCTGAAACCTAGGCCACCCCAGGGGCTAGTTCGTGTGGTGGGTCGGCCCCCACCTCGCTTACAATATGTGGATGCCTTGGGTTATGTCACTCTTTTTCCCCTGCTGCTACGGCTGCTGGACCCCAACTCACCCCGCCTTGGACCCCTGCTGGATGTTCTTGCTGATAGCCACCATCTCTGGAGCCCCTTTGGTTTGCGCTCCCTTGCAGCCTCCAGCCCTTTTTATGGCCAGCGCAATTCTGAGCATGATCCTCCCTACTGGCGTGGTGCCGTGTGGCTCAATGTCAACTACCTGGCCTTGGGAGCACTCCATCACTATGGGCATCTAGAGGGTCCCCACCAGGCCCAGGCTGCCAGGCTGCACAGTGAGCTCCGTGCCAATGTGGTGGGCAATGTGTGGCGGCAGTACCAGGCTACAGGGTTCTTATGGGAACAGTATAGTGACCGGGATGGGCGGGGCATGGGCTGCCGTCCTTTCCATGGCTGGACCAGCCTTGTCTTACTGGTTATGGCTGAAGACTACTGAGAGGGATGACGGGAAGCAAGCCAGGCCACTCATGCCATTGAATCAGGAGGGACAAGGTCTCTGGCTTCTGCCCCCAACTCTTCAGATAATTCAAACCAGTAATTCAAACCTTCCTCGGCTCATCTCAGGTGTCTCCTTACTTATCATCCCCACAGCCCTGCGGTGAATGTGAACTCAAAGAGTCTATTTTTCTAAATAAACTGGGGAAAAACATACCAAACTCTATTGCTTTTGTTAACTTTACCTCACCAATAGGCCTTAACTCAGTCTGGGCTTGAAGGTTTCCTGCTGTCTTCAGGGAGGATGAGATAAATAGCCATTATCCATCCTTTCAAACCCAGTCAGGCTAAGTACAATGCCGTCTCCTGAGTTCTACTCCGCCCAAATCCACAAGCAGCTGGTTCACATCTCTTTAATGAGATCAAGGCTCCTGTGTATGCTCTGGGGGTGGGTAAAGCCAGCACAGTCCCCCAGTACTGCACCTCTCCTCAGGGCTCCAGCCTTTTCAGGCAAATTCTAGAGGGCAGGGAGGGGCTGAGGGGGACTTGAGTTGGGACCAGGGCTGTTTCTGGTGGGCAAGTGACCCACCCACCTTCCCATAACCACTTATGGGATGTCCCCTTCACTGGAAGCCAGCCGCACAGGAGAGACCTGGGGCATGGGCTCTGGAGGCAGTGCACAAGGGGAGTGATCCTCCAGCTCCGGTGGGGTAGCACTAGCTCTCACCTCTTTGACTGGCTCACCTTCACTGGAGTCAGGACAAGGACAGAGCTCAATACCCGAGTCACCAGTCAGGCGACGATAGCGACAAGAGGGGGGTGTGTGGGCCGGGCTCACCCTTGTCCCGGGATCACCCTCCTGACGAGGGGGGGCACTCTGGTGGGAAGAAACACCTTCCACATTTGTCCCCTCGAAGTGGGCAGGGCAGCTGGATGCAGAGGAACAGCAGGTACATTCACTGGAAGCAGTCAAGGGGTGGCCTGGGGCCATAGTATATGGAGGTGGCGGTGTGCCTGGGCGGTGAACCACATCCTCATAGGCTGGGGGTTTGAAGGCGCTGAGAAGGCCTGCAGGGGAGAGAATAGCATGGGTGGTTGAAGACAACCAGGGATGGGGGAGTGATCTCATATTAAGGAAAAGCGTGCTTTGAAATGTCTGCAAAAGGAAATGGGATGATTCAGCGTGCTGGTTTGGGAGGGGCCACCAGTAGTGAGCCCAGAGCCTCGTCACTCACGAAGGTCAAGCAGTGAGCTGGTAGGGACAGGTCCAGCCCCGTGGCATGCCCCATGGTAGGCCAACAAGTTGATCTCATGCTGCCGCTGCTGTTGCTGCAGCCGGAGTTTAGCTCGCCGGTGGCGGAAGGCGCAACAGCAACTAAAGAGGATGAGGACAGTCCAGAGGAGCCAGAACCCTGCAGGAGGCAAGAGGGAGTGTCTCAGATACCTCCCATGCAGAGAAAGGTCCTTGAAGTTTCAAGGGAAGGTGGGCAGAAGGACCTGAGAACAGCCCTCCTGGAGACTCACACCAGAGCTCATAGTAGTAGGTGCAGCAGCCAGTCTCCCCGCAGCAGTGACCACTTTCACAGAGGTAGGGCTGGTTGTTCACTCCTGGGCACAGCTCTCGAAGCTGGGGGCAAGGAGGCACTTAGAACAGGGGAGATTCTAGCCCAAGGCACTGTCCTCCCCCACCTGCATGCATATACACAATCCCACCCCTTAGAATGATGAAGGGAGTGGGAAATGCTAAGAGGATTGTTCAAATATCTGAAGGGCTGTCAATGTGGAAGAGGATTTGGAATAGCATGAAATCAGTGTAGAAAACAAACACGGAGTGCGGACGTATTTCAGCTCTGCATTTCTGAGACATCTCTCACAATCCTGGCCCTCCTAGGGTTCTTTCTCTTAACGGAATGTTTTGGCAAAGGCAGAGGGCAGTCTGAGCTATCTCAGTGTCAGACAATGGGTAGGGATTTAAGGCCATTTCCAAAGCTAACATGCTTCAGCACCCCCACCATCTGCTATTCCCACCCACAAACTGGATTTTTCGACCCCTAGGTCTCAGGCTCCCTAGGGTAGAGGAGGGGCAGCGTGAGACCCAGAGCAGTGCTCCCAACCAGATGGGATTGGTGTGGATGAGAAAGGATGGGATCCAGGGCGCGACTCTGGGTTCCAGCTCTTCTCCAGATTGCTCCCTCAAGAGAAGACGCTGGCAGACTCTGTTGTGACACGAGGCACACAGAAAAACATCACAAAAAACTGCTGCGAGACAGAGGGAGCTTCCCTGGGGCCTCACTATGCCTCTGATCACCGGAGAGCCACTCACTGCAGGCTTCCACTGCAGCCATGGGATTGGGTCCGAGGCTGCAGGTAAAGTCAACTGCGTCTACATTACAAAGTTTAGACGAAGAGTGGAAGGGACAAGTTTAGGAACTTCACTGTACCTTTAGCTCCCTAAGTTCCTCCCTCTACCTCCCCTATGCCCCCAACAGGAAGGGACAGGAGAGAGGAAAGAGAAATAAATGGCTGGCGTGATAGCCTTTTGGAGCTGTTGGGATACCTGCTGTTGCGGCGCCCGAAGTGCCCCCCAGGCCTCCTCGCTGCGGTTCCCGCTGCTGGCCCGAGCCATGCCTCCAACCTACAGCCCCCTGAAGACCATAGCCTCCTCTACCGCCAGCTGCCCCGCCCCTGCCACCTCTGCCGCCACCGCCATGGTCCCTGCCCGGCCCATCTTCGCTGCAGCCACCATCACTCCGCGGCCGGAGCTTCCACCAGGGAGAGCTCCTCCAACTAGAACCTAGGTTGCTCTGTCCAACCAATCAGCATCACCCTCTGATAAACAGACCAATAGGAGCCGACCAGAGATTTCTCCCTGTGACCAACCCGCATCAGCACCTCAGCCGCTCTCCCAGACAACAAGAGCTTGTACAGACAAAGACTGGGGAAACGTTCCACCCGGGCCGTGACTGACAGCAACAATAGCCAATATGGACAACAGAACAGGTTTTGACTTGTCAACCAATGAATGACCACCCAGAAAAGCAAACTCCCGCTGATTGGCTTGAGGTACATTTTCGGGATGACGCCAAACGCCGGACCATGGCAGGTAATCCCGCTGGAAGAGGCTAGGTTCGGAAAGTCGGCCCGAGTTCCGGGTGCAGATCCGCTGAGCTTCTCGAGGTGGTTTCCAAGCCTCAGGCAGGGCAAGATGTAACTACAGACTGATCTGTCCATATCCCAGTCCCCCAATTCTGTACAAGCTGAGGCACTGGATAAAATTTAATAGCGGAGGGAAGATACTGAAAAGTGGACACGGAGAGGGCACAGAGTCTGGGTTTAGTAAGGTCCTTAAGTTGCCAAAAGGGGGGATCCAGGGCCCTCGGGCGCCCCCAGCCGCATCTGCAGATTGATGCGGTAGCACTGAAGGCTGCAGAGCGCCTGGCCCGTGCGAGAGCAGGCGTAGCGGCGCGGGTGCGGACACCCGGGGACAGAGCAGCGCGGGGGAGGACCTGCCGGGGCTGGCCGCTGGGACACTGCCGCGGGGGTGGGGACGCCAGGCGGGAAGGAAAGGGTGCAACCTTGGGCCCCGCTGCAGTAGCGCACCATGGGGGTCGGCGCCGCGGCCCGGCCTCCCCGACGCTCGCCCCGCGCAGCTCCCCGGCCTCCCCGCCCGCTGGGCGCAGCAGTCTTCGTGAGGCGCTCGATAGTTTGGTTCTTGTGCTCTTCTGCCCGCCGCGCTGCCTGCAGCCGCCGCTTCCGCGCCCGCTCCTCGCGCTTCAGCAGCATCTCCTCCGTGAGGGCAGGGGCCGGGCAGCCCGCAGGGACAGGGAGTGGCAGCATCGGGGAAGACTGACTCCGGGCCTTCTGGAGCAGAGCTCTCTGGGGAAAGAAGTGGTGGGGTCTGAAAACGAAGGACGACTAAGGGGACAGGTCTGCCAGGTCGAGGGAGGCAAAAGAGGGGGAAAGGTGAGTCTAGAGAACATCGGCCTTGAGAGGGGGAGTCAGGAGCATCTCATTCTGGGGCCCTAAATACTGCTTCCTCCCAGGTCTCCCGATGTTCAACTTTAGGTCCTTGACTCTCAAGGAGAAAAGTACGAGTAAGGTTACCTGCCTGCCCTGTGCACCAAAACTCTGTGCCACCCTTCCAGAGGCTTGTTGGTGTTTAATCTTTGTACTGCAATAGACAGCATCAACGGGATAACATTTCAAGCCAGAATTTCAGGGTTACCCTTGATTCCTGCTTTCTCCAGCCCCTTCCCAACAAATATCTCCACAATATACCCTATTCATCTGATTTTCTCCATTTTCACTACTTTCCCCTTGGTAAGAGCTACCATCCTCTCTCAGCTACACTTACTTCAGCTTCCTAGCGGGTCTCCCTACTTCTAACCCTTACCGCCGCTCAGACTGATTCTCCACATAGAAGCCAAAGAAATCTACTGACATGCAAATTTAAAAATACGTCTGCACACAACCAATCAGTGGCTTGGCCATATTTTTCCTTCTCCTTTATCTTGCTTGGCACGTTCCAATCTCAGGGTCATTGTGCCTGCTGGCTTTGTACCTGCTGGCCTTTCTGCTATTATTGGAAACGGTATCTCTTCAAAGAGGCCTTCTCTGACTCCCCTACCTAACGCTGTCTTTTCTGCCACTTTCTATTTCATCACCCTATTTTCCTTTTTTCATAAACTGTACAGCTTTTTGAGATTATTTGTTATCTACCCCTTACACCAAACACACACACACACACACACACACACACACACACACACACGAATACTAGTTCCAAGAGAACAGAAACTTCGTCTCTTCTCCCCCATTTATATCCCCACTGCCTAGCAAAGTGCTTGGGACATGGCAAGTGCTTAACATACATTTGGTGAGTGACTAAAGAATGAACCAACTTACCTGACGAGCAGTGAGCAGCCGCTCATTGATCTCCTTCTTGAGGTCTCCATTGTCATCTAGCTCCCCTTTCTCCAGCGCATCTAGCCACCTCTGTTCCTCCTCTTCCTCCTGGTCCCCTATCCCCCCTGACAGGTCCCGAAGTGGGGAAGGGGACAGATTACTGTCTTCATCTGGGTAGGAAAGTTGGAGAGATAAAAGTAAAATTGTTCAGATGGGAGATCTTAATGTGACTTAATAATATTGAGACAGTTAAAATTCTTCTCAGACACTCAGAACTAACCCCCTTCCCTTGGCTATAATGAGAAACCCAGTTTCCCCACTTTCAGATCCTGCTCACCCAGCCAGGCACGGTACTGCTCCAGGGGGACTCCCTCCATAGGTTCCTCTTCATTATCCACAACCATCAGGGGAGAGGGTGAGCGAGGCCCCTCAGGAATAACAGTGAAGGTAGGGACACTGCCGAGAAGCAATACAAGAGAAGTGACTCTTGCTCAGTAGCCATGTACAGCCTTCCCTAACCTCTTTTCTTGCTCCTTAACGGGCCCTAACGTCAATGTCTATTCTCTGTCTTCTAGAAAGCCCAGCCAGCTTCTAACTTCTGTCCGAACTTCCTCCTTAAGTTCCCCAAATAAAACTTTGATCCTTTGACCTCACCTCTTGGTGCCCAGGACCTGCCCACCCAGCTTGATTTTGAGTTTGAGCTGGGGCTTGGCAGGAGACGGCTGTGTTGGCCCGGTCTCCTCTTCCTGATGATGTTTCTTCTTGTGTTTCTTTTTGTGCTTCTTGTGCTTTTTCTTGTGCACTCCGTGGCCGTGGGCACCCGCTAGGCTCAACTCCAGCGCTTCCCCTGAGGAAAGAGAGCCTGTCAACGCTGTTCGGCTGAACTGTGGCAAAGCGAGTCTGAGGGAGTCCCGCTCTTCCGAGCATACTCGTTGTTACCATAACAACAGCACCGCCTTTCCCCTTCCCAGCAGTGGCGAAGACCATGGAAGCTCTGAGGCAAGAAAAAAGGCTCTTTTTCCAAGGGGGGCTAAGTCTGAGTGACCTGTGCTTACCCGGCTCGGGGGTCTCCATAGCCCCAGAGGCGCTCCCACGCCGCCACGGCTTACTCATGGGGTCCTGCAAGGAAAGGGGACTGGAAATGCTCGGTACACAGGCACACATGCCGTTTCCGCCCCGCGGAAGAATTAACTCCAGCAAAATAATCGACTACTTCCGCCGTGCGGCAACCATGCTTGTGCGGGGCACGCTTCTCAGCCAAAGTCCTCCCTGGGAAACATCCATTCTTCCAACAAAAGTTCCGGACCTCCAAGGGCCGGAACTGCCCAAGGGGCGCGCGCCGGCTTTCCCTTAGCTCCGCCTCCCCGCTCTAGATTCCGGAACGCTGCCAGGGCTGGTCAATTATTACACTGATAAGTTGGCCCAAGTGAGCCAGTGAGGTTTAGAAGCCAGAAAGTTAAATATGAGCACAGCTTCTGCTCCAGAGGAGCTCACAGTCTGGTGGAGAAGTACATAAACTATTGCCAGCAATACCAGCTATGATTAACCAATAAGGATACAAGTATAGTCGCTTAGATAATAGTGATCCAATGGTGAAACAAGTCACTACCAAGGGTGCATGGAAAGAACAAAGACGACTTTTTTTTTTTTTTTTTTTTTTTTTTTTGTGGTGCTGGGGATCAAACCCAGGGCCTTGTGCATTCAAGGGAAGAACTCTACCACTGAGCCACATCTCCAGCTCAAAGGTGTTTTTAAGAAAGTGATGGGTCAGGAGGTCTTGGCCACCCACCAGGGTGACTGATGTCTATCTAGGCTTCATTAGGCCTGGTGTTTGTCCTTCAAGGAAGTATACAGGCCTGGTCATCTCATCTTTATCTTGAGGCCTGGTCTCCAACAGATGTGACTGCAGTCACAGTTGAGATGTGGTTCATCTTTGTCCCGGCTCTCTCAAGGGCCTAGTCCTATCTGACTGCCTATAATATTTCTGCCTAGCTTAGCTGTCTATGATACCTATACATGATATAACCTGATTCTTTTTTTCCCCCATTTTCCTACCCTCACTTCCACCCCTCTTTCCCTCCTTATTTACAAAAGCTTTGTTTCCATTTTTTCCTTCTCTTCTCATTTTTTTCTTTTCCCTTCCTTTCTTTCTCCCTCTCCCCTCCCTAGTTCCCCTGCCCACTTGAACATTTTTAAAACATATGTATATTTTACCTAATTTTTAAAAATACCCATCAATCGAGATAGATCCATATGCACTTAAAAACAAGAAAAGTGAATTTCAAGGTATGATTTTATTTTTTTCAAGGCATAACATGCCAGGATACACAAAGAAAAAAATTGGGGAATGTATGCTGTAGTGTTTGTGTTGGTTATCTTTAGGAGTTGGGATTGGAGAACTTTCACTATTTAGTCTGTAACGATTCTTTCTTTCTTTCTTTTTTCTTTCTTTGAGAGAGTGTATCACTATATCATTCAGGCTGGCCTTGAACTTGCAGTGATTCTCCTGCCTCAGCCTCCCAAGTGCTGGGATTACAGGTGTGCATCATCATGCCCTGCAATTTGTAATGAACTTTCTTAATACCAGTATATATCATCTTTGTAATTAGGAAAGAATCAACACCTATGTGTGTATATATGTATTAATATATATTGAATTATTTTCAAATTTACAAAAAAATTACAATGGAAGTAGAAAATATATAATGGAGGTACTGGGGATTGAAAAGAGGACTTTCACACTAAGTACATCCCTAATGCTTTTTGTTTTTAAAAAATATTTAGACAGGGTCTTGCTGAGTCACTAAATTTCCCAGGCTAGCTTGAACTGGTGATTCTCCTGCCTCAGCTTTCCAGAGTGCTGGGATTACAGGTATGTGCCATATGTTAATATATATGAGTTCTTGAACAAGGTGGCATCAGTGATCAAAAAGAGGAAAGAACTTATTCAAGAGAAATTTCAGTGATAAAAATGATCAAAAATCAATGAACAGTTACATAAGAGAATTCAGTAAGAAGTCAGTGTAGTACAGAGATTAAGAGAGTGCACTTTGGAGTCAGACAAGCCTATTATCAAGTCCCAGTTCAACCATTTATTAGCTATATAATCTTGGGCTCAAAGTTATTTAAGCTCTCTGAACCTTAGTTTCCAGTTTTGTTAAAAAATAAAATTAAATAGAAAAATTAAATTAAAATAAATTAATAAAAAAGCAAATCAAGAATGCAAAATACATAGGGTGGTATTATTATAGACAGCTAAATTAGGTAGAAATATTAAAGGCAGTCAGAGAGGGCTAGGCCCTCAAAGGAGTCAGTACAGATACATATCAACTGTGGGTAGAGGCGCATTTAAAAGTCAGAGCTCAAGACAAAAGATGGAGTGACTACACCTATGCACTTCCCCTAGGGATGAACACTGATTCATATTCTGAATAGGTATCGATCACCTTGGGTGAGGGATCGAAACCTCCCTTTCAGGAAAAGTCTCTCTTCATCCCATGTACAATGGTACATGACTTGCTTTCCCATTCGATCCCCATTTAATCAATATTACCTGAGCAATTATACTTGTAATCTTATTTATTGTTTGATCATACTTTTGTCCTACCTCATGCCCACCTTGTGATTTCCCATCGGATCAGTGTTTTCTAAGTGACTATACTTGTAATCTTCTTGGTTGATTATAGTTTTGTCCCACCTTAGACCTGCCTCACCTTGTGGTTTTGCTCTATGAAATTCCCTTGGGAAGTAGGGGCTCTGGCAACCCACTTGGGACCCCTTCTGTCTCTCGTAAACAGAAGCTTTCTTTCCTCCAATAAATGTTTTCTGTTCTTAACTTCCGTTTTCCTAGAATTCATTCTTCGGTTTTAGAGAACACGAACTTGGCATATCGGACATCTAGCAGGCTAGTAGGTCGGGAGTTATAATATTTCGCTTATATTACTTGGATTATTTGGAGGTCCTATATCATTTGGAGGTCTCCTATCTAGATATTTGGGTGGAGGTAAGAGTTTGCTTTTGTTTCATAGATTCTGGATTTCAACTTGCTTAGATAATCAGAATTGTCATCCTTGTTTGTTAATTGTATATGCTTTGAATTTTGTGCTTTGTCTTTGTCAACTGCTTAGGCATTGTCTCTTTTATGCATTGTCTTTTGTTAAAATGAGTAAATTTATATGTTACATATTTGGATTAGTTGCTAAATTTACTGGTATTCCTTGTTTGACAACAGCACTAGGAAGAGTAATGTTAGAGTGCCCCCTAGTGGACTTTGATGTACAATTCTGTGAAATGGGTCTTTATGAAATCTAGTTTATACTTGCCAATTAATAAATCACAGGACCAGGCCGGTGAGATGGCTCAGAGGGGTAAGTGCCTGCCTGGCAAGCGGGAGGGCTCAAGTTTGACTCCCGGAACCCACAAAAATAAAATAAAATAAATCACAGGACCCCTTTGGCCAGTTAGAAATCAATAGGTTGGCGGCTGTTCTTAAGACTTGAGGGACAAGTTTCACTGAGGCAAACTAGCCTGATCCTTCTCTACACTCTAGAGGAAATGTCAAGCCTGTTTTATCTCAGTTTCCTTTCTGGTCTGATCTTCCACTGGTAAAGTGGCAATCTTAGCTCTCAAGATTACCCATTCTTGCCTTTCCAGGCTGAGAGTGACAACTCAGGAGCAAGTTGTCTCAATAACACACGGTGAGCATAAGAAGAGAAGAAGACATCCTTTATATGATCTCATTTCTGATCTTTCCCTGCCACATTGTACTTTCCTTTTTTTTTTTTTTTTCGAGGAATGTAAGATTAGAGAGAGAGGAACTCTAAACTGCCCCAACCGTTTCCTCTCCTACCCAACTACTAAGCACCTTCAAGTTGAGCCCATAGAAAATGAGAGTTTGTTAACTTTAGAACCACTTTGTCATTAGAGCGCCTGTCCCTCCAGAAAGTCAGGATGAGGCAGCTTGCAACAACTGTTTGCCTTTCACAGAGGAAAGCAACTATCAGGGGAACAATTTACATTTGTGCCTTGGGTATGTTAAAAGTAAGAAAAGAGTTTTTTTTGTGTGTGTGTGTTTTTGATACAGGGTTTCACTATGCACTTCAGGCTGGCCTTAAACTCACTTTGTAGCCCAGGCTGTCCTCAAACTTGCAGCAATCTTCCTGCTTCAGCCTTCTGAGTGCTGGGATTACAGATGTGCACCACCACACCCAGCCAAGAAAGAGATTTTAGTCAGCCTTTCTCTTCTTTCATGTGCTCATAGAAGATTGATAAATATGCCTTTGCTAACATGTAAATTGTGGTTGCTAGGTGATGGGTATAAGTTTAACCTGTGAGCTTCAGAGACATAGAAATTTTAAAATGGACTTTAAAAAGCATATCCTTGTCTTGCTGCTAGAAAAGGTTGCCTAGGTGATTAGATAGATAACAGGAATATTTTAGAGGCTTCTCTACCCTAAAGCCCAGGACAAGATTTTTCCAAGCCATTTTTACCTGACTGTATCTCTAGAGGCTGAGAAGTGCTCCAACTACTTCCAACTCACTCTTTGGTATTTGCTGTCACTCTTTCAAAGAACTGGAAAGCAATGGTTTAGTGCTAAGCAGTGCTTCCTTCTTTAAACATGACTGTTACAACTGAGATCAACTGTAACTTGTGCTTTTATTTATTTATTTATTTATTTATTATTTTTGTTTTTTTGATATGGGGTCTCTCTACATAGTTCACTCTGGCCTTGAACTCACTATGGAGCCCAGGCTGGCCTGGAACTTGTGGAAATCCCCCTGCCTCAGCCTCCTGAGTGCTGGGATTATAGCGTGCACCAACACGCCCAACAGTAATTTGTGCTTCTAACCCCCACCCCGGAGTTAATAATATGAGTTCCCAGGGAAGATAGGGTTGGGGAAGATAGGGTAGATAATCTGACCAGACCATCTTCTGGTTTATCTGCAGGTGGCAGCCACCTGCTCTGGAGCTTGTCACCTTGAGGGATGCCTTGGGGATATAAAAACCAAGCAGAAATTAAGGGGACACCAATTCTTGCTCTTGTGTTTTCAGATGGGCTACTTGATGTCAAAATCTCTTACTCCTTTGGAATGTTTTCTTAAGCACTGGAAAAATGTTCAGCCCTAACGTGTTGAAAGAGAGCCATTTAATATTTTTCTGCACCTGCACATGGCCTGCCTACTCCATAGAGCCAAAACGGAATGCAGGGGGAAGCATTAATTATGAAACTCTTTTGCAACTAAATTGTACTTTAAGAAAGAGGGGAAATGGTCAGAATTACCTTATATTCAGACTTTCTTTACATTAAGAAATAATTCTTCTTTGTATTTAAAATATAATTATAAGCCATACAAGACTACCCACGTTCATACGTCCTTTCCTCTCAGTGACCTAAGACAGATCAAACAAGATCTAGGAAAGTTTTCAGATGACCCTGATAAGTACATTGAGGTCTTTAGAGGACTTACTCAGACCTATAAACTAGATTGAGGAGATGTACTATTACTCTTAAATCAAACATTGACTTTTAGTGAGAGACAAGCAGCATTACTAGCTGCTATTACATTTGGAGATAAATATTATTTTAATTTTAGAAAGGCAGAAGACAGCCAGTTCCTACTGGAGACCAAGCAGTCCCTATACAAGACCCCCACTGGCCTACCAATCTGATGGAGGATTAGAATAGAAAACATTTCAGATATGTATTCTTTTTTTTTATTTTGTTTTGTTTTTAGTTTTATTTTTGAGACAGGCTCTCACTGTGTAGTACAAGCTGGCCTTGGCCTTGAACTCACTTATGTAACCCAGGCTGGCCTCAAACTAACAGCAACCCTCCTGCCTCAGTCTCCTGAGTGCTAGGATTACAGGCGTGAGTCAACACTCCCGGCAAGACCTGTGTTCTTGACGGTCTTAGAAGGACAAGAACTAAACCCTTCAGTTATTTTAAATTATCAACTATTTATCAGGAGAAAGATGAGAACCCCTCTGCCTTCCTAGATCATTTATGAGAGGCATTGATAAAACATACATCCCTAGCTCCTGATTCAAGAAAAGGACAGATCATTCTTTTTTTTTAATTTTTATTTTAAAGAGAAAAAATAGAACAAAATTTCAAAACAACATAATAGGAGGGTAACAATGGTTAATACATTGCGTATTATTATCTTTAAATTAGTTACTCAGAGTACAAGATATCGGCATTCAATTGTCCAAACAGTATTAGCACAAAACTTTCTTTTCAATGAACTAAGAGAAACTATAGTATATCTATCTTAACTATCTTTTATATATATATATATTTTTTTTTGCTTTTCCCTTCCTTCTTTTGTCCATTCCCCCATCCCATTTTCTCTTTCCTTTTGAACAGTTTCCTCCTATTTTACGATATCTATTGTACATTTTGGATCTTATTTACTCTTTCAGCTTCTCACACTAGGGAGACAATATGATGTTTACACATGTGCATCTAGTTTGTTTCATTTATGAGTATGGTCTTGAGTTGCATCCATTTACCTATAAAAGTCTCCAGTTTATCCTTCTTTATGGCTGAGTAGTACTCCATTGTATAAAAAGACCACATCTTTTTTATCCATTCCTTAGTCGATGGGCATTTGGGTTGTTCCCAAGATTTAGCTATTACAAATTGTGCTGCTATAAACGTGGGTGCACATATATCACTGTGGTATGATGTTTTTAATTCTTCTGGGAAGATACCCAAAAGGGGAATAGCTGGGTCAAAGGGGACCTCCAATCCTAGTTTTTTGAGGAATCTCCACACTGATTTCCACAGTGGTTGTACCAGTCTACACTCCCATCAACAATGCAGAAGTGTTCGTTTTTCCCCACAGCCCCTCCAGCATTTGTTATTGGTTGATTTCTTGAAAATAGCTATTCTTTCTGGGGTTAGATGGAATCTCAGTGTTGTTTTAATTTGCATCTCTTTTTTTTTATGCAGATACTGGGAGTTGAACTCAGGACCTCGCGCTTGCCAAGCAGGCACTTATGCCGCTGAGCTATATCACTGGCCCTTAATTTGCATTTCTTGAATGACCAGTGATGTTGAACATTTTTTTGTATATTTATTTGCTGTTTGTATTTCTTCATCTGAGAAGTGTGTATTCATCTCAGATGCCCATTTTTGGATTGGGTCTTCAAGTTTGGAAGGTCTGATTTTTTTGAGTTGATTATATGTTCTCAATAGTAATCCCTTGCCTGAGGAACAGCTGGCAAACATTTTTTCCCACATTGTGGGTTGTCTTTTCACTCTGTTGGTGGTTTCTCTTGCTGTACAAAAGCTTTTTAATAAGAAGAGATATCAGTTGTTGATTCTTTGTGATAGTTCCTGTGCCATTGGGGTTTTATTCATAAAGTCTTTGCTTAGACCAATCTCTTCAAGAGTTTTACCTATTCTATCTTCCAGGAGATTTAATGTTTCTGTTTTAATATTTAGATCTTTGACCCATTTTGAATTTAATTTAGTGCATGGTGATGAAAGATATGGGTCTAATTTTAATCTTCGGCATGTGTAGAGCCAGTTTTTCCAGCACCATTTATTAAAGAGGCTATCTTTCTTCCAGTGAATGTGTTTGGCACCTTTGTCAAAGATAAGGTGGCTTAGTATGTCTGGAGTTGTTTCTGCATCTTCTAATCTGTTCCATTGATCTTCAGGTCTATTTTTTTTGCCAGTACCATGTTGTTTTTCTCACAGTAGCTTTATAGTATAATTTCAAGTCATGGATTGTGATGCCCCCCTGCCTTGATTTTGTTGCCCAGAATTGCCTTTGCTATTCTAGGTCTCTTCGGACAGATTATTATTATTATTTTTTGTACCGGGAATCGAACTCAGGACCTTGAGTTTGCCAGACAGGCACTTGTGCCGCTGAGCTGTATTCCCAGCCCTGGACAGATTATTCTTAAAGGCAAGTTTACTACCCAGTCAGCCTCAGCTATTAGGAAAAAGCTACAAAAGATAGCTTTTGCTCCAGTGGCTTACTTGGTACTTCAGTGAAAATTGCCTCCTCATTATTTTATAATTGAGACCAGGAGGAAGCCAAAGGGAGAAAACAAAGAGGCCAAGAGAAAGCGGCTGACTTTGTTGCAACCCTCTAAAGAATAGACCCTAAATCTGATTCTTGGGGCTCCAAGAAGAGCTCGATCACTAAATTCACCTGCTACTGCTGCGGAAAGCCAGGCCATCTTAAAAGGGACTGCCATAATAGGCCCCAAACCATGCCTTGATTGCAAAGGTGACCACTAGAAGTCAGACAGCACTCTGAGGTGAAGGCACCAGAGCTCAGACCCAACTTACCTGATGGTCCAGTGAGACTAAAGGGCACTGGGACACTCTCTATCTTCTCCCTCTGGCCAGATTGTCATCTCCACAGAGGAGCCCCAGGTAATCGTGACTAAGAGGGAAAAGAAATCAGCCTATTGCTGGACACTGGCATGTGTCTCTTGGTCCTTTTCAACCCTGGCCTTCCTTGCAACAGTCAGACCTCATTGAAAGGAGTCATTGGAGAGGAGGTAACTCACTATTTCTCACAACCCTTAGGCTATAACTGGGATGGTTTTCTTTTACACATTCCTTTTAATTATTACAAATTATTCCTTTTAATTATGCCTGAAAGTCCAGTACCCCAGGAGGGAACTTTATCTTGTCTGAATATTGCACCCATGTCAGGTATGCTGCCTCCCCCTAGTGTAGACAGAAATAAACCCTGAGGTATGGGCAACTAGAGGTAAAATAGACAGAGCAATAAGAGCTGCTCCAGCACAAATACATCTTAAAGGTCCTACTATTTTTCCTCACCAGAGACATTACCCTCTAAGGTCTAAAGTTAAGAAAATATTATTGCCTATAACTGATAACTTAGGGACCCAAGGTTTACATAAAATCTGTAATAATCCGTACCCTCTCTTTTCTCAGATCCCAAAGATGCTAGTTCATTTTCAATGTTAGATTTAAAAGATACCTTCTTGGAAAAGAAAAAAAACTATATATATATACACACAAGATAGTTAAGATAGACACACTACTAATTTCGCTTAGTTCATTAAAAAGAAAGGTTTGTGCTAATATTGTTTGGACAATTGAATGACCATATCTTGTACTCTGAGTAACTAATTTAAAGATAACAATATGAAATGTATTAACCATTATTACCCTCCTATTATGTTGTTTTGAAATTTTGTTCTATTTTTTTCTCTTTAAAATAAAAAATAATGAAATAAAAAAAATAAAAGATGCCTTCTTTTGTATTCCTTTACATACAGATTCCCAGTTTCTTTTTGCCTTTAAAAGTCCTCGTGACCAGATCTCCCAACCGACGTGGACCGCGCTTCCTCCAGTGTTCGGAGGTGGTCCTCGTCTTTTTGCAGAAGTGCTTCCCTATGACTTGGTATGGCTTGAATTTTCCCACATCATGGTCTTGCAATATATGGATGATATTCTGTAATGTGCCCCTCAGAAGAGCTCTCTAGCCAAGGCACCCATGCTCTGCTGAATTTTCTAGCAGCAGAGGTTATAAGGTTTCTAGGTCTAAGGCACAACTTTACAGCCTTGAGATAAAATATTTGTGTCTTATCATATCTAAGGGAACCCGAAGGCTGGGGGGAAGACAGAATTAAACCAATTCTTTCCTTCCCACGGCCCAAGACTCTAAAATAGCTAAGGGGATTCCTAGGAATTACAGGCTTATGTCACCTTTATATAACAAGATATGATGAGATTGCACGACCTTTTTTCAGCTTATAAAAGAAACCCAAAAGGCTGACACCCATATTTTAACCTTGGAACCTGATTCCCAAAATGCATTCCAGAAGCTTAAACAAGTGCTAAATGCCCCAGAGCCTGCCAACAGGACACCTTTTCAATTCATATGTTGACAAAAGGCATGGCTTTGCGAAGATTGGGGACCCGTCAAAAGCTTGTAGCGTATCTGAGTCATGAATTGGACACTGTAGCAAGGGATGGCCTGCATGCCTTAGAACTGTGGCTGCAGTGGCTCTCCTGGTACCGAGGCCTCCAAGCTGACTTTAGGCAAAGGTCTCATTGTGTATACACCTCACAGTGTGGTAGGACTTCTTTCTTCCTATGGCTATCAGACAACTGACTTTTTAAATACCAGGCTCTACTTCTAAAAGGACCAGCCATTCAAATAAAGACATGTTCCTCCCTCAACCCTGCCACCTTTCTACCAGAAAAGGAGGAAATTGAGGCTGAAAGACATGATAGCAAACAGGTAATTCTCCATACATACGCAGCCAGCGAAGACTTATTAGACACCCCCCTCACTCACTGTGCTTTGACCTCTTCTCCATGGAAAATGAGACAAAAAGACAAGATATGCAGTAGTGACTTCACATCAGATGCTTAAAAGTTCCTCATTTGCTTCTGGAACTAGTGCTCAGCTAACAGAATGCATAGTTCTGACAAAGGGCCTTACAACTCAGTAAAGAACCGAAAGCCAATATTTACACCGATGATGACTATATGTGGTTAACTCCAGCTATAGGACAACTTAATAGAAAGGCCCTTTATACTGAGAACAAAATTACTCCTTTTTTTTTTTTTTTTTTTTTTTTTTTTTTTTTTTTTTTTTTTTGTCTTTTTGAGACAGGATCTCACTATGTAGTTCAGGCTGGCCTTGAACTCACAGCGATCCTCCTGCCTCAGCCTCCTGAGTGCTGGGATTATAGGCATGCACCACCATACCCGGCCCAAAACTACTCTTATTCTCATTGTCCTAACTCTACTAAATATGTGGGATAGACATTCCCTGTACAGTGTATACACATCATAACTTTCAGGTTTGCAAGGTTACAATGCAAGAGTGTCAAAAGTATTGACAAACCTGCAAATTTATGCCTATGATGGTCTAGAAGTGTATTTCACTCGTATGATCATTTGGCTTCTATTTTAATCCCTTGCCTAGGGTTAGAGGATGTCATACAACACATTCAGGCCTTAACTAACTCTACTCAGCAGGCCTTGAAGGACACTGTGACTGGTCTCTCTGTCCTGAATGAAAAAATAAAATTAATGAGGCAAGCCGCCCTCCGAAATCAGATGACATTAGATATTCTAACAACAGCACAGGGGATACTTGTGAAATTGTAAAAGCTAAATGTTGTATGTATATTCCTGATCCTTCTGCTAATATCTTGATAGCTGTTTAAGATATTAAATGACAGGTTAATGCCATATCAGATTCTAAAATTCCCTGGACTTTTTCCTTACCCTCTTTGTGGGAAGCTATTACTAGCTCTTTCTGGTAAAAATTTTCTTGGCTGTATTCATCATAATCTTGTTTTGTTTTGTTTTTAGACAGGGTTTCACTATGCGGTTCAGGGTGGCCTTGAACTCACTTTGTAGCCCAGGCTGGCCTCAAACTCACAGCAATCCTCCTGTCTCAGCCTCCCAAGTGCTGGGATTAGAGGTGTGTACCACCATGCCTGGCCAATAATCTTGTTAATAATTGTTTCTTTGGCCTTGTCTCCTCCAGATTTAAAACTATACGTCTACCCAAGATGAGAACACCTGCCCTCCCCATATTCACTATGAGATATCGAGGGCCTTTAAGTAGACCCTCTGGAGAATTTCTCTGGCTGCTGATCACAACTATAACCCTCTTCACCCTCAAGTAGCCAGAATGGTCATCGCCCTTGCTCCCTAATGGCAGTTAGGGGTACCTCTTCAGAGGGGGGAATGTTATAGGCAGTCACATAGAAATATTATAGGCAGTCAGAGAGGGCTAGGCCCTCAAAGGAGTCAGTACAGACACATATCAACTGTGGGTAGAGGCGCATTTAAAAGTCAGAGCTCAAGACAAAAGATGGAGTGACTACACCTATGCACTTCCCCTAGGTATGAACACTGATTCATATTCTGAATAGGCATCAATCACCTTGGGTAGGGGACCAAAACCTCCCTTTCAGAAAAAGTCCCTCGGGCCGGTGAGATGGGCTCAGCGGCTTAAGCGCCTGCCTTGCAAGCGCAAGGGCC
This sequence comes from Erethizon dorsatum, assembly GCA_028451465.1. NCBI lineage: Eukaryota > Metazoa > Chordata > Mammalia > Rodentia > Erethizontidae > Erethizon > Erethizon dorsatum. Next base: position 24,373,389 of record CM051824.1, read on the forward strand.
GGAGTTCGACTCCCGGACCCACATGAAAAAGGGGCCGGTGATATCAGCGGCACGGGTGCCTGTTGGCGCGCGAGGTCCTGAGGTCGACCCCCGGTACCCACAAAAAAAAAAAAAAAAAAAAAGAAAAAGTCCCTCTTCGTCCATGTACACTGGTACATGACTTGCTTTCCCATTCAATCCCCATTTAATCAATATTACCTGAGCAATTATATTTGTAATCTTATTTATTGGTTGATCATACTTTTGTCCCTCCTCATGCCCACCTTGTGATTTCCCATCGGATCAGTGTTTTCTAAGTGACCATACTTGTAATCTTCTTGGTTGATTATAGTTTTGTCCCACCTTAGACCTGCCTCACCTTGTGGTTTTGCTCTATAAAATTCCCTTGAGAAGTAGGGGCTCTGGCAACCCACTTGGGACCCCTTCTATCTCTCTTAGACAGAAGCTGTCTTTCTCCCAATAAATATAGCTTTCTTTCCTCCAATAAATGTTTTCTGCTCTTACTTATTTATTTATTTATTTGTCTTTTTGAGACAGGGTCTCCCTATGCAGTTCAGGCTGGCCTTCAATTCACTTTGTAGTCCATGCTGGCCTCGAACTCGCAGCAATCCTCCTGCCTCAGCCTCCTGAGTGCTGGGATTACAGGCATGCACCACCACGCCCAGCTCTGCTCTTAACTTCAGTTATTCCTAGAATTCATTCTTCGATTTAGAGAGCATGAACTCGGCATATTGGACATCTAGCAGGCTAGCAGGTTGGGAGTTATAATATTTTGCTTAAATTGTTTGGATTATTTGGAGGTCCTACATCATTCCTATATCAGTATTGGGTGGATAAGAGATATTTCTAGCAAATAACTGTGATTTTTAAAAATTTGTTTGTTTGTTTGTTTGTTTTTTGTGGGTACTGGGGGTCGACCTCAGGACCTCGCACGCCAACAGGCACTGGTGCTGCTGAGCGATATCACCGGCCCTTTTTTCCTATGTGGGTTCCAGGAGTGGAACTTGGGCCTACTCTGCTGAACCATCTCACCAGCCCTGTTTTTGTTTTTTGAGACAATGTTTCACACATAGTTCAGGATGGCCTTAAACTCACTATGTACTCCAGGCTTGCCTCGAACTCACAGAGCTCCTCCTGCCATGGCCTCCCAAGTGCTGGGATTACAGTGCATGCCACCACGCCCAGCAATAATAGTGATATTAACAATAAATGATTCTAGGTTTCTATCCTGTGGTGGATTAACTAATGGTCAATTTGTAACACCCAGCTTAACTGAATCAGCATGGCTTTGGGTGTGGAAGGCCCACCTGAGGACTGTTGCCAACAGCATAAAAGGACAACTAGAGAGGAGGATGGTGTGGTGTTGATTCTCCTGGAGAAGACTGTTGCTGGTTTTCCTGATATGAATTCAGCTGTTATCATTCTTAGAGGAGCTCAGGACCTTGCTGTCACTGAGGATGGCTGCAATTCTTTTTGGGGGAGCTCTGGTCCTTACCTTGAGCATCACTTCCTGGCTGCAGTGCAGATCCCTCAGCCTGATGACACAAATCCTTCATCCCACTGGCGCAGACTTTCTAGCTTCCTTCTGACCTTTGGGCCTTCTCAGCACAGATCCTTGAAATAGACTTACATGAGACATTGTCGTGGGCTCTAGGCCTCCAGCTGGACTCGTGGAAGACATTGCCATGGAATCCAGGCCCTCAGCTGGATTCTTTGGGTCTCTAGTGTGTGGACAGATCTCCTGCACTCTTCTGCATTTGACTCTTTGGGTGAATATTAAAAATAATCCTATATATTATGTGTCATGTATTAAATCTATTCCCTTGTAAACCCTCACTACAATATAGTGCAAGTATTTGGAGCAAAGGTGTTTTCAATAAAGAAGAGAAGAAGGGAGCTGTTCAGTTTTGCCCAAGGTGAATCTGAAGCACCTGTGGGGATATCCAGCCAGAAAGAGAATAACAAAGACAAATGAATACTAACGGTGGAGTGAGGTTGTCACCTGCAGAGGAATGGAGGTTCTAATGGGGGGGGGCAGATTAGACACTCCAAAAAGAACAGGTAAGTGAAGAGGAAAAGGGCCAGGAAAACAAAAACAAACAATGAGTGAGCACCTCCCCTGGACAGGCAGGCAAAAGGTCCAAGCAAATTTGCAGCCAAGGCTGAGAAAAGGAGGCAGCAGAGGGGGGCACCAGCCCAGTCCCCAAGGCTGTGATCCGCTGTGCGCAGTCCTGTAGGGGGCCAGCCAAGCTCCTGGGAGGGGATACACTTGAGAAGGTGGCAAAGGCAATGGCCTTGCATCGCCAGGAGTTAAAGAGAAGGGTCACTTGCAGTTAGTACTTGTGGAACACATTTGGAGTTTATAGCCTGCTTTCCTCTCCTTTCTCTTCTTTGACCCCCTGACAGCTCCACAAGGGAGACACTGTTGTTCTCATCTTAGAAACCGAAGCTCAGAGAAATAAAATGTTTTGGTCAAAGCCACACGGTTAGGGAGCATCAGAGCCAGCCTCAAACAGAGGCTTCCTGACCCTCTCCAGGGATGCTTCCTCTACGTCCTGATGCCCAGCAGGGAGGAAGTGGCGACAGTATGGGGTGACTGGCTTCTTCATTTTGTTTTTAGTTTTCCTTTGTTTAGAGTGGAGAGATTTGAGTGTTTGTAGGTTGAGAGGAGCTCTTCCTTCTGAAAGAGTTCTTGGCCTTATTTTAAAAGTTGTTTTAAATTATTTTCAAATTTAGAAAAAAATTGCAATGAATACAGAGAGGCCGTTATCTTTTTAAAGCCAGATTCTGCAACTGTTAATATTTACTTGTGTTCATATCCATTATCATTTCCTTTTCTGATCAATTTGAGAGCAAATTGCAGACATAATACCATTTTACCCCTAAATATTTCAATATGTATTTTTCCAAACAAGTATAATGTTATATAAGCTTCATGCAACCCTACCAATTGGGCAACTAACCTTGATACAACACTGCCATCCAATCCAGACTCCATTCAAATTTCACCAAAGTGCAACATCTCCTTTTCCTTTCTAGTCCAAAATCCAAATCTAAGATTGTGCACTACATTTGTTTACTGAGTTTTTTTAAAAAATCTGTTTCAATATGGAACATTTTCTCACTCTTATCTTTCATGACCTTGACAGTTTTAGAGTGTTGTCTTTGACTGATTCTGTAGGATGTCCCTCAAAAAGGGGCTTTCTGGTGTTTTGTCAGATCTAGACTTAAAAATTCTTTGCAAGAATATCAGACACGCACGCACATACAGTGATGCTCTGTTCTCAGTGTATTATACCAGGAGACACATGATGTCAACTCATCCTACCAGTGATGACATTAACCTTGTACAGGTGGTATCTGCTGGTTTCTTCCATTATAAGTCACCATGTTTGTCTTTGTAAATAATAACTATTTTCTGGGTAAGTACTTTGAAACTACTTTAATATGCTGATCTCCATTGAACCTCCACCAACCACTTTTAGTATCCATTGTTGAATACTGCATGAGTCAACTGTACCATGATAATTGCCAAATGGTGAACTATTTTCACTATTGCCTTTGCATGTATTAGTTGGCATTGTCTTGTGAAGAAGAGCTTTCCATGTATATCACAGTATGGATTTCTATTTCAATCAGTGGGCTGTAATCCACTGTTATCTTTATTTTAGTGTTCAAATCTGTCCCAGATTTGGCCAGTGGCATTCCTTTAAGCAAGCTTCTGTGTCCTTTTGACATGTCTCCATTATTTTTGAGCATGTTTTGACTTTTTTCTCTCTCTTTATTTATTTATTTATTTATTTTTTCAGTGTAGGAGTTGAACCTAGGAGCTTGCTCATGCTAGGCAAGCACTCTACCACTAAGCTACATCCCCAGCCCTTTATATTTTTTTTATTATGAGATAGGGTCTCACTAAATTGCCAGGGCTGGTCTTGAACTTGTGATTCTCCTGCCTCCATGTCCTGAACAGCAGAGATTACAGGTGTGCACCACTACATTGGGCTATTTTTTTTTTTTAACTTTCTAATGCCGTGAAATGTTTTGGGCTCATCTTGTACTCTCCCCAAGGCAGGCTAGGCAGCAGGAACATGGCTGAGGTTATGCCAAGGCCACACCGAAGTCATGCTACAGAAGCTTGCCAGTGAGAAGGTTCTGCCGGCACCGCCACGCACCCCTCAGGAGCTGCAGGTGCAGTGAGTGTAGCATGAACTCTCCCTGGGTCTTGTCTGCACTCCAGGATTCAGAGTCCACTTGGGAGCATTCCAGTTGTTTGGCTTAGGCCAAGTGCCTACCCCTGGGCTGTGTGAAGCGGGAGGAAAGATAAATGTTCTCCAGCTGCCATGATGGGGCCGAAACTCATCCAAAAATACTGTCCTGTGGGAACTTGTGCAGAAATATGAAGAGGATTTGAATCCTGTGCAGCCTACTTCATAGGCAGGAAGATACAGGCACAGAGATAAAGGGAAAAAGTTGGTAAGACATGCTCACCAAACCACTGGCATGCTGGTAAATGTTTAACAAAAGCTCCCAAGAAAAAAAAAAGGCTATTTACTTCTGTTGCATAAATACCCCCACCATGGCCTATTGCAAACATGACATCCTTGAACACAGAATTGAAAAGAAATGTGCAGCAGCACACCAGTATATAGCATATGCTGATTTATATCACTTTTGCTTTTTTTTTTTTTTATTCCTCAAGACAGGGTCTCCCTGTGTAGTTCAAGCTGGCCTTGAACCCATGATATAGCCCAGGCTGGCCTCATAGTGATCCTCCTGCCTCAGGCTCCCAAGCACTGAGCTTATAGGTGTGTGCCATCATGCCAGCTTATTATTATTATTATTATTATTATTATTATTGATACAGATTCTCACTAAATTGCCCAGGCTGGGCTTGAACTCATGATCCTCCTGCCTCAGCCTCCCAGAGTGCTGGGATTCCAGGCATGCTCCACCATGCCCCACTGAGCTCAACCTCCTTGCCAAACATCTGCTCTTTTACCACCTACCTGGACCTCAGATGAGGGGTTTTCAAACCCAGAGTCTTCTGTGGCAGAGGCTTAGGATGAGAGGCAGAGGATGGCTGAAGGGCTGTGAGGAGGACACATGTGAGGCTCCAGTACCTGCTTCCACTGTAGCACTCGGATTCAAATAAGCTTCACATATTTCAGGGAAGAGTTCATTTGGAAAAAAGGGCTCCATTGCTTAAGAACAAACATTTCAAATGAACTGTTTTAGTCTAACGGGATGGCTCATCTTAGTCAAGTATTCTCAAATCCACTTGCTTCTTTTCTTTACTTACCTCTACTGATGTTTATTGAACACTTGTCATGTGCCTGGCACTGAGGAGAAAACAATGGACAGGACAGGTTGTTCCTTCCTGGAAAGCTTACAGTTTAGAAGAATGACAATTGATACTTGAAGAAATTAAGAAAAAATGCTTTTCCCTTTCTTTCTCCTTACTCATCCTTTGAGGTACATCTCAAATGCCACGAATTTTTTAAAATTTTGTTTTCTTTTTCTTTTTTTTTTTTTTTGTGGGTACCGGGGGACGACCTCAGGACCTCGCGCGCCCGCAGGCGCCCGTGCCGCTGAGCGATATCACCGGCCCCTTTTTCGTATGTGGGATCCGGGAGTCGAACTCGGGCCCTCGCGCTTGCCAGGCAGGCGCTTATGCCGCTGAGCCATCTCACCGGCCCTGTTTTCATGTTTTTGAGACTGAATCTCACCTTGTAGTTCAGGTTGGCCTTGAATGCACTGTGTAGCCTAGGCTAGCCTCAAACTCATGACCATCCTCCTGCCTCAGCCTCCTCAATGCTGAGATTACAGGCATTGCTGAGACAGGCAGTGCTGAGATTAAAGGCCCGGCAAATGCCATGGATTTTATAAAATCTTTTGATTTGCCTTTCCTTCTGACTACAACTTCCTTCATGTAAATTTTTTGTGTGTGGAGGATGTGCTTTTCCTGTTCATCATCCATTCTCTCAGTTTCGCGTGAAAGTACTTGGAATATTCTTTGTAGAACAACCTTGTCTTAGTTACTTTTTTGTCACTGAGACACAATACCCAATACCCACTACTCTACAGAGGAAAGGTTTATTTTGGCCCACAGTTTGTAGAGGTTTCAGTCCATAGTCAGCTGGCTCCAAGGCAGGGTGGCAGAACAGAGGGGCATGGCAGAGCAGAAAGAGCTCCTGGCATGGCAGCAGAAAGCAGAGAAAGATTAAGAGAGGAGGGAGGGAGGGCAACCCTTCCAGGCCATGCCTTCAGTGACCCACCTCCTCCAACCAGACTTCACCTCCCAACATCACATTTAGCTATAAATTCGTCAGTGGACTAATCCACTGGTTAGTATCATACCCCTGTAATCCGATCTCCTCCTCAAAGCCCCACCTATAAGCTCATGAGGCCTTGGGAAGACATCTAAATATAAACCATAACAAACCTTTCCCTCCCCTCATCTCTCTCCCAGCTCACTGGGTTCCACTTGATCTCCAGGAGTGCACGAGTGACTCAGGGTGGCAAACAGAACCCCCTCAGCCACAACTTTCAGTTCAGGTTTGGCTAATCCTCTGGCTACAATGATTGGATTGGGATGAATAAATGACCCCAAATGGCTCACGATGAGTCCCAGACATGTTCTGGAGCCTCAAGAAATAGATGTTTTCTTTTCAGCTGAGTCGAAGCCCAAGAAGATGTAGACACAGAATTTGCGGCAGCAATTTTGCTATGCTGTGGGGAGTAAGGCCAACATGGAGGAAAGTATACCCGAGTGATGGAAAGATCCTTTGGAAACTCAGTGCTGGATCAAGCTACAACTAGAGCCTGACCCTTGAAAGCCAGACATTTCAGTTCATAAGCCAGTAAATTTCCTCTTTTGCTGAAATAATTTTAAGTCTGCTTTTTCAAAAGAATACTGAGTAATTCACTAGCACAGCAATTCTGACTTGGACTCCCTGAGAGCTAAAGGCTGGTCTGTCTCCGGTTCCACCCACATCTGCCGTATGGGAACACTGCTTTCTCTCTCCAGTTCTCCCCAGTGACTTCTGAATCCTCCGGGAAACCCTTCCGGTGTGGTCCTCAAGCTAATATCCCAGATGCCCTTTGGCCCCACGAAACTCATTGGGGGAGAGGAGGAAACCCTGTTTCTGCAGAAGCAGGGAATGGTAATCCTGTTTCAGTCACCCAGCAAAGCAGCTGAAAGATGGTCACAACTGAGGTCAGGAAAGCCCTTGCCCTCTTAAGTCACTTAAGGCCTGGGTCCAAGGAGCTGAGACTACTATGTCCCATTCAGGGACACAAAGCTGCTCTCTGTCTCTACAACTCCACGTATGGTGCATTTGCCTTGTGCCAGGTATTATACCAGACATTTTACTCTCGTTCTCAGTTGTGATCCTCAGAGCAACTTGAGGAATAGGGATAATTACATCACCCCACTGAACAGATGAAAAACCGAAGCTCAGAAAGTTCAGTCACTGAGCTGGGCAGAGTGGCCTACCTGTAATCCCAGCTACTTGGGGCCAGCCAGGAAACATAGTAAGACTTCCATTTCACAAAAAAGAAAAAAAACTCAATGACTGGGCCAAGAGTGCAGTTAGTCAGTGAAGGATCTGGGGTTTCAAGATGTGCATTAGGACTCTTTTATGAATTGGGGCCCCTATAGAGAGACGCCTAAGCGGGACATTTAGAACAGTAGGATGTTGAACTAGTCGCTTTGGAGGCTGCCTGGGTAGGATTGGGGCTGTCGGGGCCCAGCTAAAGAGGGTGTGTGTAATACACGATCCACGTGACCAAGGGATTTTCCGACCTAGGGACTCGGGCTTGACAAGTGGGGACGGTGGGAGGAGCAGGGCTCTCTGTGCCCGCCCACGTCCAGGTGAGACTCCTGCGACCCGGCCGGAAGGGAGGATGCGCCCACGCAGTGCTCCGGAGGTGTAGAGTGCCCTTGGCTCTGGGGCTGTCGGGCCGGGCTTTCTCGGTGGCCGGGTCCTTCCTGGCCGGGCGGGCCGGGTCTTTGGCGGGGGGTGGAAGAGGAGGGTGCCGCGCCCTGCCCGACCCAGGTGTCCTCTGCGGGGGCGGAGTTTGGGCAACCAGGCAGCTGGAGATTCCCGGCTGCACTGGGAGGCGGGCGGATCTCGAGGGAGAGAAGTGGACGGGAGACAGAGGCTGAGGACTCAGGGAGCGCACAGGGCAGGCAGAGGCGCGAGCCGCCAACATGTTCTCCCGAAACCACCGGAGCCGGGTCACCGTGGCCAGGGGCTCAGCCCTGGAGATGGAGTTCAAACGCGGCCGCTTCCGACTTAGCCTCTTCAGCGACCCCCCCGAGGTGAGCGACCGCGTCCCTGCCCGGCCCCCCTTGGCCTCCCCAGGCAGCCTCTGCCTCCCGCATGGGACCGCGCACGCTGAGGGGCGCAGTTGCAGCGGTGCGGGTGCAAACTGACGCGAATTGTTGACTTAAAAAGTAAGGTGTGGACCATCTGCACATCAGCCGCGCACATTCCCCGGCCTGGTTGGCATGATTTGCCTCCGCCTGGAAAAACTGGTTGGCCTCGATTTGAGGGGCTGCAGGTTCGACTCCCAAAATGTGCTTGGACACAGCTCTTCCTGGGCATCTCCGGGCCAGGGAGTGGTGAACAGCCAGGCGGGCTCCAAACGCTCGGGCGCCCGCTGGTTCCCGGCTGCCAGCCCCGTCCCACGCTCTTTCTCAACTTTATGGGCCAACCTGTGCCATCCCTCTGGACTTCTTTCTGCCGCTGCGCTAAAGCTCTCCCCGGCGGCTCCTCTGCGTCTCGATGGGCAGCAAGCGTGGGGCGCAGGTATGCGCAGGGTCTCTTTTAACCCTTTGGAGCTATTCCCCACACCCAAACTTTCCGCCTCCTTTCCTGGGGCTTAAGCGGACTCTAGCGTCTAAGCTGGGAGTTTCCTCCGGGGTCCACCAGTCTACACCTCTCATGCCCAGTGGAGGCACCCAAGCCCTACCTGCAAGAGGCTGGGGAAGGACTGGAGGGGTGCGGCTGAGCCAGGACAAAGAGGGTGCATAACCACCGCAGTGACACTCCTGTCCCCAAGATCAGCTGCACACTTGCCCAAGGAAGATCCAATTCCAAGCTGTCCTTCTTTCCAGGGCCCGGAAAGGGTTAAGTTAGGTGGGCCTTCCTCCAGCCCCTCACCCTCCCGGCTGGGATTCCAAGCCTGGCTTCTGCCCTTTCCTTTCAGGCTGCCCAGAACAAAGGCCCTTTCACACCCGTGTCCCGTGTCCCGTGTCCCTTGTCCCGGTGTCCCAGGCCTTTTCTGAGTCAGAAGCTACTGGACTGGAGGGAGAGATTTTTGTCTCCCCACCCCCAGCAACTCGGCCTGAAAACCCCGCGTGGGATAGGCGTAGAGGAGTAAGGGGTGAGGCCCGGGAACAGGAGGAGGGGCCTGTGAACCCCGCCGCCCCTGGGATCTGCCAGGCCTTCGGGAGCCGGGGCGGAGCCACAGGGCCCGGCCGCCGCCGCCGCTGCCGAGCAGAGTGTGACTCCGTGGGCCTAGGGTGGAGGGGGGGCCACGCTGCAGCTGGTTGGGACTCGGGGCTGGTTTCCTGTCTGGAAGGGAAGGGGCCCCCAGAGGGGAGTGGGGGCAGCAGCAGACAGGCACACCCCTGCCTCGCTCCCTCCCTCTCCTCCCTTCTGCTGGAAAAGCGAGGTAATTGTGAGCCCAGGGTGGGGAGGGCTGGATGGGGGCCCGAAATGGAAGGGGTGGCCATGGGTCCTGGGCAACATTGCCGACTCACCCCTTTGTCTCACTCCCTACACTCGACCTTCAAGTCCCCACTTCTGCTGCATTTCTTGCTAACTTTCTCAAACTAAGCCAGACCCCTTCTCCGAGAGAGCTCCAACCTCCAGACAAATCCCAGGACTCCGTGAAACCGGCTAGAGGCGTGCCCTCCCTGCCCCCTTCCAGCTGTGCCTGCCCCTCACTGCCCTCTCCTCACACAGATTCTCTGTCCGCCAGGCCAGGGATGTGGGCGGGAGCTGGGGAGGGGCCCGAGTGGGAATGAAAGAGACTTTTTCTTCCACAGCTGGGAGAACAGCTGCCACCAAAACAAGACTGGACACTCTGTGCCCATAGTGTCCTCTGCAGCTGGCCTCCCCTCCTGGACCCCTGCTCATCCCCACCTCACTTTCCTTTCCTCCCTCCTGGCTCCCACCAGGGCTTTGGAACAGCAGTAGGTGGAGATTTTATCACAGCAGCCAGAGGGTCTAACAGGGGTGAGGAGGGAAAGGGGCAGCCTCTCCCTTCTGCCCAAGAGCTGGCCGCCTCTCTCCAGACGGGGGAGCAGTGGGAGGAGTAACTGTGGGACATCTCGGTGCCACCTGCCCCTCCAGGGGTTGCCAAGGGAAAGGGCTCTGGGGGGCACAAAGATGCAGGACAGATTGCACATCCTGGAGGACCTGAATATGCTCTACATTCGGCAGATGGCACTCAGCCTGGAGGTAATGCCCCTACCCCTGGATTACGCACTTCCTCCACTTGCACTGCAGCCTGTAGCTGCCTTCCCTGTCCCTGCTGGGGCTGGGGGGAGGGTGGGTTTGCTCACAGTGGGGAGAGGGACAGATGATTCCATATGGCCTATGTTGGGGGCAGTATATGGACCTCGGCCCAGTTCTGCTCATCAGAACATTATGTGGACAGCAGTGTTTTTGGACCTATTTTTGGAAGCTCTGTGGGTGGGTGTGGATGTCTTCTGGGGATAAGGGCTCCTTCTAGGTAAGTGATGGAGAGAGGTGTTCAATGTGAGAGGTTTTCAGGAAGGATGAGAAAACAAAGGAGATGCTGGGCAAGGAGTAAAAATCCGGTTGGCCTCAGAGATGGTGGGGAGCTGTTTATTCATAAATTTATTCTTTTTTATTTTTTGAGACAGGTTCTCACTAAGTTATCCAGGCTGTCCTTGAACTTGTGAACTTTCTGTCTCAGCCTCCCAAGTAGCTGGGATTACAGGTGTGAACCAGCATGCCTAGCATTTATTTATTCTTAAACACATTTATTGAACACATGTTATGTGCTAAGATCCTATCTAGACGATGGGACACCTAAGTGAACAAGACAGGAAATGTCCATTTTAGAGGGAGAACAGATATAATAAACATACAAACACATAAATAATATAACAGTGAAAATATGATGAAAATGCGGAATGTAAACCAAATTAGGTGAGAGAGGGGGCATAAGTGTAGAAGTCTGGGAGGATTTGCAGATGTGAAAATGGAAAGAAGGCTTTCCAGAGGAGGATATAGCAAGGGCAAAGGTCCTTCGATGAGGGGGAAAATGTTTGTGGGAAAGAAAGAGAGACAGTAGAATACAGCTGGGATACAGTAGCCGAAGTTGAGCTGATGGGCAGGGAAGATCATGCAAGATCTTGAAGACTATGGTAAGGTATTTAGATTACACTCTCTGTGACATTGGTCCAGGGAAGGGTTTTAAGCGGAGGAACAACACATGTAAAGTTTTAAAATGATAGCTGCTATAAGAATAAACTGGGGGCTTGGTGGGGTGTGGGCAAGAAAAGTAGCAAAAGACCACAGGGTGGGTGGTCATGTTGCAGTCATGGAGTGAACCTAGGGGGTATAGATGAGTGTTGTGGTACAGAAAGGGAGAAGGGGTGCATTTTAAATGATGGCGGTGCATCTCTTGGGGCTTGCTAACGGACTGACTGGCCCTAAGGGTGAGGTAGACAGAGAACATTAGAATGATTCTCAGGTGTGTGGATAAGCACCCGATGGTTAGCCCTTTACTGAGACAGGGAAGATGGAGGAAGCTGTGGAAGTGACTGCCTGGACCAGACAAGGGGCTGCTGCTAATTGAGGTCGAGAGCAGCAGTGTGAAGAGTCTAAATCTGGCATAGCCATTTATTGCACATTTGCTGCTTGCCCAGTCCTGCTGCCCCACCCCCCCATGGACATTTCTAGTCAATCACGGCGCTCTTTACCAATGAGCCCAGACATGAGCACCGCCTTGGTATAGATTGTGTAGGTTATGTCCTTTATATGGTGCCAGCCAGAAGCTGGAGTCCTGGTCTAGGTTCAGCTGCATCAGGAGGGGACACTTTAATTTGTTTGCCTGGAGAAAGTCCCCATTTTCTGTTTTGCAGAAAGCTGCCAAATGAACCCATGGGGATTCTGACATTACCTAATTATCCTGTGTCAGCACATGAGATAAAACCTATTTGTCAGTCATAGTCCTCTGCACTTTGTTACTAATTACATATGACCATTTTAATTGTGATTTTAGTTAATTAAAATGACATCAAATAAAACATTTTGTTTCGTAGTTGCTGTAGCCACATTTCAAGTGCTGGATGGCTACTGAGCATTTCCATCGCTGCCGTGGGTTTTATTGGACAGAGTTGGTCTAGGTATATAAACGTTTGAATTCTACACCTTGTGTTCTGCTCCCTGCTCAACAATGTAATTTCTCTCCCTGGGAGTCCTGGCCAAGATTTGGGGGGCATAGGTGGGGCTTAGTTTTCACTTTGGTCAACTCTCCTTCAGCCATAGGCTGATGGTGTTGTAATTCTTTCTCCACCAATTTCAGGTGGGGATCCTCAAAAGAGGGGCCCACTGATATTTCTGGGAATGGCAGGAAAGATAGTCCTGGAAAAATAAATCTGGACTTTTTTTTTATGTGCGGGTACTGGGAGTCGAACTCAGGACCTTGCGCTTGTCAGGCGGGCGCTTATGCCGCTGACTGTATCACCGGCCCAGTCTGGACTTTCTTGGGGAGGCGATTTAAACTGCAAGTAAAGGGGAGGAAGAGTGAGAGAAAGCTTATTTTTAAATATGTGCTAGGTCCGGGTAGAGGTTAGACTTTCCCACTTAATCCTCAGATAATGCTATGGAAGGAAGTGAAATACTCCCCAGTCGACAGAGGTTGAATATTCACAGCTTGTCAAGTCCCTAACCTAGAATTTGAACTCAGCCCTGGGGGAGATTCTGAAGGGAACAGAAGGTGGTGGGAAGCAGAGCTGGAAATCAGGGACAGAAAAAAGTGGGAGGAGTGGGAAAGGCTGTCCACAGAGGGCTGAATGTGTGCTGGGGCTTCTGCATCCTTTTTTCAGTCCCTGGGGATCTGACCCAGGTTCCGCTGACACTCAACTCTGGGCTCCTTCCCAGGAGTCTGGGGGAATTGTTGTGTGTGGGGGGTGGGGAGGGAGCAACAAAGGAGCCATCCCTGGTGTGGGGACTGGGGTGAAGTACAAGGGTCCAGAGCCTGAGCCAGGCCCCCAGACGCTCTACTCAGAAGAGTGGGAGCTGGTTTTCTTGGGCACCCTTGGTTATGGGCCTTGGGGGAGTAGACTTGGGGCTGGAGGGCAGTTGGCAAACAGGAGAGGTTCCAGGCCCCCAATCTGGTTTGTCCATGCTGGAACCAGACTTTTCCAGGGCCCCAGTTCTCCCACTTTATACACTACCCGCCCCAGACTCCGGAGAAGAGGTCACCTGGGAGGGCAACCACAATGCAGGAGGAGCCTCCTGTCCTCTGAAGGGTTTGGAGCCCATTCCAGGGCAATGCAGGTGCTGCCTGGGTCCTGTGCCGCACCCTGCGTGGTTGAGATGCCCAGAGCGCGTATCCTAGCCCTGCCAAACTCCGGGAGGAACCGGAGCCTTGGAACCCCTGGGCGGCTCTCGCGGCAATTGAGATCTGATGTCACCGGCGCCCTGAGCGCTGCTGGCGGAGGCGGCACGCGCGGCGGCGGCTGCGGTACGATTCCCCGCGGCCCTCGGCCCAGCAGGCTCCAGGCTTGTGCTGTTCCCTGGACCCCGGGCGCCTCTGCGGGCGCCTCCACAGGCAATGGACAGGGCTAGGGAAGGATCCGTGAGTGCCGGGGACTGGGACAACGGAAGCTAGCTTGGAGGGGGCTTGACGATGCCCGTGGGTCTTCTCTCTTTGGGGTATTTGTGGCAGAAACTGGATACAGAGTGGGGTAGGGGTTGGTAAGCAGCGAAACTTAGCAGAGATAGGACCTTGATGCAGACAGAGGAAGCTAGGCTGGGAGGATCTATGTAATCTGAGAGGGCTTCCTGGTGGAGGGGGCTTCGGCAGGGTTGGCCCTTCTTGGAAGGGAAACCGGTGCTTGGTGCCAGGGTGAAGTATGATGAAAGTCTGGCCTAGCACAATGACCCGAGGAAAAAATAGATAATGAAGGGTGAATTTGCAGGCAGGCTGGAAAAGGAATTTTTTTATTTTTATTTTTTGGAGATGGTCTTGCTATGTAGCTCAGGCTGTCCTTGAATTCATAATGCTCCTCTTGCCTCAGCCTCTCTCATTCTGGGATTACAGGTCTGTGCTACGGTGTCTAGCTGGACAAGGGTTTTGCCTGAGGGAATTCAGGGTATTCAAGTCTTGTATATTTGAAGGCTAGAGCCATCAGGGACAGAAGCAAAGGCATACGATGTGGAGGAAAACTGGGGTGAGAGAGAAGATAGGTTTGGGGAGGTCACATTCATTCCCCTCTTTCAACTGGATGCCTCCACTTACCTGGTTTCCTGAACCCATCTGCACTATGGGTTAATCTCCCACCTCCTCTCTGAAGTCTCCTGTGATTGCCTCAGCCAGGAGCAAACAGGATCTGTTTCCTGTGAGTGTGTTTATGCCATGACACGGCACTTACGGAGCAGCCATTAATGCCTGCATCTCTCATCTCCCAGCTGGATTTCAAATCTAGAGCCATGGACAGCACAGACGCTCCTGTACTCACGGGAAGAGCACTAGTGCCACCAAAGTAGCATCATTATTAAAATACCCATTCCTACCATTCACACATACAGTACTGTGTGCTAGCATTGTGCTGAGTCCTTGTCTCATAGTCCTAGGGTATGGAGATGATTTTTATCCCCATTTCTCAGGTGGAAAACTGAGGTTTAGGAGGCTGAGTAAATTACCCAGTGCCCAGTGCTTTTTTTTTTTTTTTTGTGGGTACCGGGGGTCGACCTCAGGACCTCATGCACCAGCAGGCGCCCGTGCTGCTGAGCGATATCACTGGCCCTTTTTTCATATGTGGGTTCCGGGAGTCGAACTCGGACCCTCACACTTGCCAGGCAGGCGCTTACACCACTGAGCCATCTCACCAGCCCCCCAGTGCTTTTTAAGTGCCAGAACCACTTCTTTTTAAATGAATGCTCCTGGTGACTCTGCTGCCTCTTCTAGTGCCTCCCCTCCAGCCCATATGCACAGCCTGTCCAGCCTCTTACTCCTGGACCATTTGCATTCACCCCCGTTCCTTGCCTCTGACCTCACACCTAAGCTCAGAGAGCCAGATGGTAGTGGATCCGCTAATTTGGGGTGTGTACGGGATTTTGTGTGGCAAGAGTAGGTAAATTCTCAGTGAAGAAGCATAAATTCACTGATCCTGTAAATCTGTTTTCCATTCTTAACTTCCAATGGAAGACCCAGGCCACTAATACTTTATGCGTAAATATGCATATATATATGTATATGCAAATATATACACATGTATGTATATATCATGCACAAATGGTAATGTGTATAATATTGTTCTGCTTTTTCTCATATTATATTTTCTGGAAATTGCCTCATATCTCTTCACATGTGTCTAGCTCACTCTTTTTTTTTTTTTTTTTTTTGTGGGTACCGAGGGTCAACCTCAGGACCTCGTGTGCCAACAGGCACCCGTGCCGCTGAGCGGTATCACCGGCCCCTTTTTCGTATGTGGGTTCCGGGAGTCGAACTCGGGCCCTCGCACTTGCAAGGCAGGCGCTTACACCGCTGAGCCATCTCACCGGCCCTAGCTCACTCTTTAATGTCTATACAACATTACATGATATAGATGTGCTATAACTTATTTAACCAATGCTCTATTGAAGGATTTTTCATTTTAGTTTTGGTATTTAAAACAATGTTGCATGAGTATTTTTGTACAAATGGCTTTGCCTAGCTATATGTGTAACTATATCTGCAGGATAAGTTTCTGGAAGGTGGATAGTTAGATGAAAAGATGTGTGAACTTGTAGTTTTCCAAAATATTTCCAAATTGTGTTCAAGAGGTAGAACAAATTTATACAAATTTATACTACAAATGCATGGGGATATCTGGATTTTTAAAAACTTTTCTGATTGTTCCTGAGAAACTGAGGTTGAGGCCCAGTGTTTGCTCTTGAGTTGCCTAAAATGTTAATTTCTTGTCAGTTTTTCCCGGTGTACAGCCCACCTGGGGACTCGGTTGGGGGGTGGGGTTGTGCTTCAGCCTGTTCTCTGACTGACATTTCCTTTTCACCTTTCCCCTGACCCTGGCTAGGACACGGAGTTGCAGAGGAAGCTAGACCATGAGATCCGGATGAGGGAAGGGGCCTGCAAACTGCTGGCAGCCTGCTCCCAGAGAGAACAGGCTCTGGAGGCCACCAAGAGTCTGCTGGTGTGCAACAGCAGAATCCTCAGTTACATGGGCGAGCTACAGCGGCGCAAGGAGGCTCAGGTGCTGGAGAAGACAGGACGGCGGTGAGCAAGGGGGAGGCGAGGCCTTGGTGGCAGAAGGAGGCTTTTTAAGAGTGGTGGTAGTACAGCACGCGCACATGAGGAGTGTGGACCGCCCTGCAGAAAACCTCCTGAACGCTTGTCGGGGGCTTGGTGTTTTACCACTGCAGTGTGCTGCCCAGAGTAGCTAGGGCTGCAGTCAGTAAAGTCAGTGTGCCTGGTGGAAGCTGGCAATCTGAGGAAGGAGTGCAATAGAACTCATTTGCCAACACCTGCCTTTGATCTGAAAAATCTGGCTGGTTTCTAGAAAATAAATGTTCTCAAAGCCAGTTCACCAAATAGCCAATTTCCCACAAATTCCCAATAGTTTGTTGTACTGGGGATTCACCATCAGAGGCAGGAATTGAGAAAACATATAATAAAAAAACACTTCAAGGAAAGTCTACCCATTCATATAAGTTAGACTGTGCATTTGAAAAGGGCTTAGCCTCTGGATGTGAAACACAGTGACATTAGACTACACTGGCACTAGACTGCTGATCTACCAAATCTACCGTCAAGTGGTTCAGTGATATGCTGTGGTCAAGCTAAAATGCTGGAGGAAGTATTTGGCAAATTGATCATTCTGAGAATTGGCCATTTTTGGTAAATTAGTCATTTGGAGAATTGGCTCTAGCAAAGGGGCCTGCTTGCCTCACCAAGGCTGAGTGGGAAGATGGTCCTAGCATGGTGCCCATTCCAGCCATGAAGGTGACACAAGGGAAGCTTGTCAGCTCACCCATGAAGCCAACAGGATGTGAAAACTCACTCTGCCGCTGCCCCATGCTGCTAGAGGAAGGGCAAGCAGGCAAGGGGATAATTTCTCTGTGAGCCTGGCCATCAACAGACTGCCCTAAGTCACCACACAGCATGACCTGAGGTACACCAGAGTCCCTGGTAGATAAACACACTGCCATTAGTTCCATATCATTTAGCTGAAGAGCCTGCTGAGTCAGAAATTATATTAGTACCATTATAAGTAAGTACAGAAAAACTGGCTGTCACTTTAGCCAAAAGACACTTGTTCAGTGAATCCCAGTGATGGGTGGGGAGGATGCTGGAGGGGCCCTGGAGTGGGGAATGTGGGGCACTGGAAAGGTGGTGCAGGTACCTGGCTAAGAGGGCAAAGCAGAAAAAGCAAAGCAGGAGGAGAGGTAGTGGAGGCATCTGTGGTGAATGGAACACAGATGTTCCCTACTTGTGTTTCTTCCTTTCATCAAACACTGGTCAAATTATCCTCTGACTGACCCAGCAGCCTCTTGCATCAAAGAAGAGACAAAGATGGTAGAAAGGAATGGCCTCCTTGTTACTGCAAAGAAAAGCCTGCAGACACTTCCAAGTCTGGGGTCTAGTGGAGAAAAGCCCTTGAAAGGGAAGAGAGTCTGTCTGTGGGCACTTAAGGCCCCATTTGTTCCTGGCAGGTCTGGAGAGATGGTCAAGGAGGGTGCTTGGAGCGGGAGGAGCCATGAGCTTGTGTTACTTCATGAGTATGAGCATCCCTAAGCCCAGCAAACCCTGGGTTCAGTTAGCAACTCTCACAGTCCCTGAGTCCCAACATGTCAGCCTGGCTAGGGACCTGGGGCTGGGCCCCTGGGATCTGGCGGCTCCTAGAGCCCTTGAGAAACTACAGCAAGGGGGAGAAACGTGTAGAAGCCAGGCCAGGACCTTGTGATCTACCCACAGGCCTTCTGACAGCGGGCCGCCCCCTGAGCGCTCCCCTTGCCGCGGCCGGGTCTGCATCTCCGGTAAGAAGCACGGCTGCCCCAGGTGCTGGCACCCCTCTCCCAGCCACGCCTTCTCCTGCCCCATCTCAACATCTGTTCCTACCCCACTGCTCCTTAGACCTCCGGATCCCACTCATGTGGAAAGACACAGAGTATTTCAAGAACAAAGGTGGTAAGTTCCACACCCTGGGACAAATTCAGGGGCTTACTCCTGAGGTTGGAAGCTCTTGTGGGACACTTTTTTTTTTTTCTAACCAGTTTTGCCCTTTGTCCCCAGACCTGCACCGCTGGGCTGTATTTCTACTGCTACAGCTAGGGGAACAGATTGAGGACACAGAGATGATCCTGGTGGACAGGACCCTCACAGACATCTCCTTTCAGAACAATGTGCTCTTGTGTGTACCTCACCTCAGTGGCTCCCCTCTTTCTCTTGTCTGCTGCAATCTCTGAGGCAGTTCTACGGGAGGAGAGGGCAGAGGAGGAGGAGGGAGGGGTAGCTGGGCATCTAGATTTCCCTGTGGAGCTGTCCTGTAATTATACCCCCATCCTGTGCCTCATGGTGACCACCTTCGTTTTCCTCCCACACCCCTGTAGCACTGAGGCGGGGCCAGACTTTGAACTGCGGCTGGAGCTGTATGGGGCCTGTGTAGAAGAAGAGGGGGCCCTGGCTGGTGCCCCCAAGAGGCTTGCCACCAAACTCAGCAGCTCGCTGGGCCGCTCCTCAGGGAAGCGTGTCCGTGCATCGCTGGACAGTGCTGGAGGCTCAGGGAGCAGTCCCATCCTGCTCCCCACCCCGGCTGTGGGGTAAGATCCTGTGCTCCTCCCTGCCCTCAGACCTCGTGTGCCTTCACAAGACCATGGGAAGGCAGGGAGAGTTAGACACTGGGGTCTTCACTTCTTAGCAGTCACAAACACATCCTATAGATGGGGCTAGAACAGAGCTTCCTAGTTGGAACGGGATATCTTGGCCCTGGAGATACTTCATGGAATCACTGGGACTCTGAGGAGCCATAAATTATGGGTAAGGTCCTTAACCCAAGTCTCAAGGTGTCTCCTCATCTATTAATTGAAGAACACTCCAACCTCACAGGGCGGCCAGGTGATACCATGTGGTAACATGTATGAAGTGTAGGTCATGACAATTAGCGGGTCAGTAAACTGCATTCCTAGCCCCTGGTGGGGAGGCAACCTGTTAGAGGGCTGCCTAACAATGGGGCAGACCTGCTCAGCCTTATAGCCCCCTCTAATGTACCCCTTCCTTGCCTGATGCCCCCTCCTGTCTTCTCTAGGGGTCCTCGTTACCACCTCTTGGCTCATACCACACTCACCCTGGCAGCAGTGCAAGATGGGTTCCGCACACACGACCTCACCCTCACCAGTCATGGTATGTGTGTGTGCATGTGCGTGTGACACTGGTGACAGTAACAGGGGCTGTGGGATGCCCCAAATCACCTTGCACTTTCTCCTCCCCCAGAGGAGAACCCTGCCTGGCTGCCCCTTTATGGTAGCGTGTGTTGCCGCCTGGCAGCTCAGCCTCTCTGCATGACTCAACCCACTGCAAGTGGTACCCTCAGGGTGCAGGTGAGGGGGCCCCAATGAGTAGAAGAGGACAGGGAGGAGGCAGGAGGGAGCTGGACCACCTAGGAATGGGAATACTGGAAAATGAAGACCTGGGTGGATGAAGGGGGTATGGCAAGATGTGGGGAGGAACAGACAGGAGGGTGGGGGAAAGGGGAGGATGTCAAGGGAGGCTGGAAGGAAGGCTGCGGGGGGTATGACTCCCCCAGGAAACACTGAGTCATTTCTGCAGCAAGCTGGGCAGCTACAGAATGGGGCACGCGTGCATGGAGTCCTGAATGGCACAAACCTCTTCTGTTACCGGCGACCTGAGGACGCAGACACTGGGGAAGAGCCGCTGTTAACTATTGCCATCAACAAGGTGATGGGTCCCCTGGTGGTGAGGTCACCAGGTACCTGGGCCCAGGTACTGCTCCTTCAGGCCCCAGGAGGGTAGGCACAGACACCAGAGACAGGGAGGCGTTGCCTTCTGCTCCTAACAGTATCACACACTGCTTCAGGGCCTGGGGTGCTGAGAGGATCATATTCTCCTCACCATAGCATCACTGGAAACGCCTTCTGCCCCTGCCAAGTTGCAGAGAGGGTTTCACTGCCAGTTTAATACTTTTCTTCCTCTTTCCCCTATTCCCGATTCCAATTAGTATCTACCCTACACATCCTGTTTTTCTTTCCCAAGGTCTAATTGCCCTTCTTTGCTCCCTAGTCCTTTTGTTGGCTTTGTCTGCATGTTTGTTTTGGGCTGCTGGGGATCAGATCCAGGGCCTTATGCATGCTAGGCAAGCAGTGTACCACTGAGCTATAACCCAATCCCCTGCTTACATCTTGGAAGTATGGAGGGGCCTTGGGCCTCAGTGCTCTTGCCTACTTGTGCCTTTCCTGCCTGGTTCAGCCCCTTTTTCCTGCCTCAATCTGCTCCTCCTTCCCCAACTCAGCCATGACTGTCTCATCCCCAGCCCTTTCTTGCCATTCCTTCCCACTCTGTTCAGTAGGAAGTAAATGAGGGCTCAGCAAGCCCCACAGCACTTCCTCCTAAGGTGGGGGTGACTCAGGCTGCCTAATGTCACTGCTGAGCACCATGACCAAGGTGGAGGTGGAAGCAGCCCTCTTCTTTCTCCTGCAGGAGACCCGAGTTCGGGCAGGGGAGCTGGACCAGGCCCCAGGGCAGCCCTTCACCCTCAGCATCAGTAACCAGTATGGGGATGATGAGGTGATGCACACCCTTCAGACAGACAGCCGGGAAGCCCTGCAGAGCTGGATGGAGGCTCTGTGGCAGCTCTTCTTTGACATGAGTAAGAGAGGAGGGGGCTTGGTCAACTGAATGGAGCAGGAGAGGAGCCTGGCCCTCTCTTCCCATCAGTGCTCTTCCCACAGGCCAGTGGAAGCAGTGCTGTGATGAAATCATGAAAATTGAAACTCCTGCTCCCCGGAAACCACCCCAAGCCATGGCCAAGCAGGGGTCCTTGTACCATGAGATGGGTGAGTGAGAGAAAATGCACTCAGGGAACTTGATGGAAGTGGGGTTCTGGCTTTCAAGGGAACCCAGATACTGAAAACAGAGAGAAAGCACATGTTGTGCTAGGATAGGTTTCTGGGAACACAAGGCCCACCCAGTCCTGCTGTAGGCCTTTCTCCTCTCCGATTCTTTTTAGAACTACCTCCACCAAAGTTCAAAACAAAATCTCAAAAGAACAGATTCATTTCATGGGCTTCTATCCTAATTTCTTCTTTTCTGTTTTCCTTTCTGCATGCGGATTCCTGTCTCTTCCTCTGACCCCTCACTTGCCTGGCACCGCTTTCATTTTTCTTTTCTTGGTTTCTTCACCTACTTCTATTCCCCTCTCCCTCCCCACCCATCCTGTATCCCACAGACTTATCAGAGCCCATGGCCCCAGGGGGCCCTGGTGAGGGGCTGCTCCTGCAGGATAACGCAATCTCTGCTGAGATTCGGGCTTTGCTTTCCTATTACAGTGACAGGTGATAGTCAGGGCTGGGTAGGCCTGGGGCCTGAGCTCTGACCGGCCCCCTCCCCTCAACCCCTTCCTGGTGCCACAGCTATTGAGCCGCTGGATGACATCGCAGCGGTGACAGACATCCTGGCTCAGCGAGAGGGCACAAGGCTGGAGACATCCCCACCCTGGCTAGCAATGTTTACAGATCAGCCTGCCCTGCCTAGCTCCTGCTTGCCTGCCTCAGTGGCCCCAGCCCCTGCCTGGACCCACCCCCTGCCCTGGGGGCTACCCCGAACCTTTTCCCTGGATGCTGTCCCCCCAGACCACACCTCTGGGGCTTCTTGCTCGGTTGCCCCTCTCCCCTCACAGCGACCCCCAAGTTCTAGAGGCCTCTGCAGCAAAGGCCCTCTCCGTACTTGGCTCCAGTCACCAGTGTGAGGGACAAAGGCACTGGCAACAGGATCTGGCCAGAAAAGAAAAGGACCCACGTGCAATTGGGCTCTGGATGTGGTGCTATCTGAAGCAAGTCGGCCAGCTTAGCCTCCTCTTCCTCTCTGGACTGGGGGTAGGCTGGAAGGGGGAACAGAAGCTCCTCTTAAATTGTGGATGCCATGGTACTGAGCAGTTCAGTCCCCCAGCTGGCTGGGACCCCCCAGACCCTTCCTGGGAGAAAACTGGAATAACCCTTCCCTGCCTCCCTGCACTAACCAGCTTTGAAGATGGCACTGAAAAGCCCTGGGAGGGAACACACCTCCCTTGTGACTCCTGCATCAACCATTAAAGTTATTTAACAGCAGCTTTCACCTGGTTCTTTTTTTTTTCTTCCTAGTACTGGGAATTGAACCCAGGGCCTCATGCATGGTAGGTAAGTGCTTGACCACTGAGCTACATCCCCAGCCATTTTAAACTTTTATTTTGAGATGGGGTCTCACTGAGTTACCCAGGCTAGCTTCAAACTTGCAATCATCACCTGGTTCTGGAGGACAGGTTGCCTCTTTCTATGTGGTCTGGACCTGCCCTGCCCCTCCTCCCTGAAACTTATTTCACCACCGTTCTGAAGTATGACTGTGATACCGAGTAATGAGACAAGGACTGGGTGGAGGAGATACTTTATAAATACCACAGGGAGGAGAATGGGTGCTCTTCGCTCACACACTGCCAAATCTCAGGATCTCAGTGAGGTCATACCCCGTCACAGCAAAGGAGCTGCCTGAGGGATCACAGAACCGAGCACCACACACCTGGATGTCAGATACACACTCACCATGACAGTGTTCCACCTGGGGAGAAGAGGGCCAGTCAGGGCTTGCTGCCCTACGCTTGGGACCCAGTTCCACCCTTCCCACAATACGCACCTCAATGCAACCACTCTCTGAGCTTCTGCTCAGCTTCCAGATGTGCACAAAGGTGTCTTCAGCTGCAGAAAGTAGCTATAAAAAACAAAAAAAACATGAAGGAAGAGTGAGAGTTAGAGTGCCCTGATGGGACAGGTGCAGGCTGGAATGCCCAGTCCCTGGGGAGGAGGCTATACCGAGTAGCCTATGGCATTCTTCTCAACATCCTAGCACCAGGAAACACGGTATGCTGGGATGGAGGAGACTGACCTTGCCCACCTCAGGAGCTAGGTCCAGTGCACAGATGGCCCGGGCGTGGGCATTGATCTGGATGTTCAGAGTTCCTGTGGTGGCCTCATATAGACGCACTTGTCCATTCCCATAGCCTGCTGCTACAATCCCCTGCCACAGCTGCACAGAGGAGCATGGGACCCTGCAAGGGTGACATTTACCTTTGATTTTTCTAGACCCAAGGCTATATGCCACCTTGAAGCTACCTCAGAAAGGCCACAGCCCCCTTTTGCCTCACCTACCCAAATCCTGGAATATGGGTCAGTAATGTGAACTCAGGTCCTGACCTCCAGACACACAGTGAGCCGGAATCATCTGCTGTCACCATGTCAGCCACACCATCCTGAGGGGAAAGATGGGATCGGCTCTTCCCTTTCCCCCCTGCTGTGGTTCTGAGCGCAGGGTAGGAGATAAAGGGAGGTCATATTTGTATCTTTGCCTCTCTGGGGTTAGGGCAAGATATGGGGTCCTCACCGGCTGGACCCACCAGCAACATGACTACTTTCCTTGCACTTCCTTACAGAGTCTGACAACCAACCATGCTCCCCTCCCCCATCTTGTATTAAAAGGGGGTGCATAATGTCCTTACTGGATGGATGAAGCTGAGGCCACAGTGCCAGGACTTTTTGGAGGTCCTGCAGTGAGCCAGTCACAATCAAGACTGGACTCTGGGCCTCCTGATTCCCAACACCAGGCAGTCAAAGTAGCCTGTGGTCCCTTCTCTGTGCTAGGGCAAGGGAAATTCACTTACCTGTCCCTGGGTAGGCTCGGTGGCAATATCTGTGACTGGTGTCTGGTGTCCTCCCAGCTCCTCACTCAGCAGAATGTTGGGACCCTTGGCTGGGATGTCAAACACCAGCACTCGGCCTGACCAGGTTCCTACAATCAGAACCAGTGCCCTACCAGTGGCTTCCTGCCCTTCTGGGTTTCAGTACTCCCTCCATCCCAGAAACTTTAATAACAAACCCATGCTCCGACAGTCCCGCCCCTTCATTCATTACCCTCATCCTATCCCACCCTGTCTCTCTGCCTCTTCTGTATGTTTTTGGAGTCTCAGATCCCCCTTTGCTCCCTTCTCTCAAAGCCTTCACAATTTCCTCAGGCCTTCAGCATCCTCCTGGCTGAAACCCACATCCCTACACCCTATACCCCTTTAATGCCCTGTCCTTGGCCCCCTCACCTACACAGATGAAGTGGCCACTGGCAGCAATTCCTCGGGCAAACACAGCCTGTACTGAATATGAAAAGGGAAAACTATCAGATATAGCACTTCTTCCAGCCCTAGGAGACACTCCCTACCCATACGCCCACTTGGTCCTGCAAGTACCTGAAGAGGCATCGCCAGAGTCCAGGGCATGCCAATAGACCATGATGGAGCCATCAGACTCATACATCTGGAAGACAGGAGCAAGGGTGAGGCACAATCCAGCTGACCTTTGTTGAGCTCTGTGCAGAGTACTTCACATATCCATTAGCCTTAACCCATTTAATCTCAAAACCACACTTGGAGGTAGGCACTACCCCCCTCCAAGTACTGGGGATTGAACCCAGAGCTTTATGTATGCTAGGCAAGTACTCTACCACTAAGCTACTTCCCCAGCCCTTTTTATTTTGAGACAGGGTCTTGCTAAGTTGCCCAGGCTGGCCTGGAACTTGCAATCCACTGCCTTGGCCTCCCAAGTAATTAGGATTACAGATGAATGCCATCATGCCCAGCTATAGGCACTGTTTTCACCCTATTTTTTCAGATGAGGATGCTGAGGTTCTCCCCAAGGTCATACAGCTATTTTTTTCTTTTGTCTTTTCTTAAGGTCATACAGCTATTAAAGGGGCAGATGTTGGAGGTGACACTTGGGGACTGGAGTAGATGGAAGGAAGATGAAAAATGGAGAGTGGGCTATGCATGTGAAAAGGTTGGAAGTATTTACAGCCAAATGGGAAAGGGTCTGGGGACCTTGGAAAGATTAGTGGGGGACGTCAGCAGGGTCTTCTAACCTGTATCCCTCGGTGTGAAGTGAGAACCAGCAGTACTCGGAAGGGGAGGACACACCAGTGGACCTGAAAGGAGGTGGATCAGAGGAGAGAGGAAAATTACAATGGAGATATGAGGCGTCAGAAGAGTGGAAATTCAGAGGGTCAGGAGAGCCTATTACTTGAGATTTGAAAGGACAGGGGGAGGGCTGAGCAACACTACTCCTAACTCCATGGCTCACCTGAGTGATAAGTGGGGGGCTCACTCCTGCGCCCTCTTTAACGTGGAGCTGGCGCTTGGCCAAGGGCACACCGTCAGGGGCAGCACTAAGAACCTCGGCGCTTGGGCCATGAACTACCCCGAAAAGCGTGAGGTTGCGGGCGGGCAGCTGTAGCACACTGAGATTGTTGCACAGGGCGGCGGCAGAGCCTTGAAAGGGGATGGAGCGCTCCCGACGGAACATCCTGTGGGAGAGACACCCGAATCACCACGCGCGGGAAAAAGATCACAGTGGAGACTGGGGAGGGCGGACAATTATGAGACAATGAGGGAGACCTCTGAGACAAGGTGATGAGATGGGGTGTCCCGAGAACAGTGATAGGGGAGGATCGCCGGGCGGAGGGAGGGTCTCGTGGAGCACAAGAGGGGAGTCCCAGGGCTGAGTCACCGGGCGATGGAGAAATCCCAGAGGAGGAATGGTGATGGCACAGGACCGGGTAGCTCCAAGTGGTCGAGTCCAAAAGGCAGGATGTGGCTCCCAGGCACTTCCCCCTTCAGCTCGGCCCCCTGCAGCCCCGAGCTTGGGTCTAAGTTCACACTCGCTGCCCCAGATCTCCTTGCCTGATTCCAGGATCCTTCGGTCCCTCGGAATCCGCCGCCACCATAGAGACGACGCACACACGCACGCCGCTGGGCGGGGCGAGCGGCCCGAGCGCGCGTGCGGCGCGTGGCCCGGTTGCCGGGGTAACTGTGCGTGGGTGGGGGGAGCCGCAGCGAGCCTCACGGTTGCTGAGGCGACCATTAGGCGGCCTTGGTGGCGACCTCTGAGGTCGCTGAGCGCCCAGGAGACAGCTGAAACTCTCGCGTCGGAGCTACAGCAGCAGCAATGGCGCAGGAAAGCTCGGTGAGCTTGTGCTCTGCTAGGGGTGCGCCAGAGCTGGGGTCGGCCAGTAAGGTCGGCGTCGCGAACAGTGGGCCGGTTCTACGGCGCCCGGGCGTTCAGGATGACTCAAGCCGCGTCGGTGCTTGGGCAGGAAGCCTACATCTGCACGGTGCCCACTCCCACGTTTTGTCACACTCGGGCCCTGAGGGAATCCATAGATGTAGAGCCCGAGAACTAGAAGTGATTTTGGAAACAGCTAATACATGTGATAAGCCCCTTACAAGTGGATAAACCAGAATTGGTCGGGTATTTAGGGAGAGGTGTTGATCCATAAATCATCTTTTTGCAGAATTTCTCTGGAGGAAAAAAAAAAAGTATTAAACAACAACGCCGAAGGTACACCTGAAAGTCCATTTGTTTAAAAGCCAAGATATTTTAAAATAAAGAAAACAGATTTGAAGGGCCTTTGTGCAAAAAGATGTGGTCGGGCCACGTCTAGGCACGGTTACCGTGGGGGGTGGGTCAGACGAGAGGCTGGGAGGAGAGGTCTAAGGAGCCAACTCTTGTCCCGGCGTTATCTGCCTTGCTCTTGCCCTGGGTTTGCCACAGGGCTGTTCTCGCTAGTGGAAAGGGGGAAATAAGGCATAAGGGATTTTGAGTTCAGTGTGAGGGTTAGGAAACACCAGATTTCAGGAGAGAATGAATTTTATTTTTTGGTTTTGGGTTTTGTTTTTGTTTTTGTTTTGGATACAGGGTCTCACCATGAGAATGAATTTTAGGGAACGTCAAGTATGAGGCACTAAGGTTGGGGGGCAAAAGATAAAGGTTTGGGAAGATCGTGTTTGGAGGTAAATTTTGGAAGGAACCAGGTACAGGAACACTGTTGTGGGGAAGTGAGTAAGCTTCCAACAAACTGTCAGTAAATTACCATGTCCCTACCCTGAGTTTGGGGGCTAGACTTTTTATAGTGGATTTTTCATTATTATTATTATTATTTTGGTTTTGTCGAGACAGGATCTCATTACTGTGCATAGTGCAGGCTGGCCTTGAACTCACTGTGTAGTATACACTGGCCTCGACTCACAGAATTCCTGTCTCAGTCTCCCAAATGCTGGGATTACAGGTGTGTGCCACCACGCCTGGCTTTTCTTGATTTTTAAAAGGATACAAACTCCTTGTTGTGAATTTATAAAATAGAGAAAAGAATAAGAAAGAAATATAGGGCCGGTGCTATAGCTCATCGGCATAAGCGCCTGCCTGGCAAGCGTGAGGTCCTGAGTTTGACTCCCGGTACCGCATATAAAAAGAAAGAAAGAAATATAGCTCCTGTAATCATTTTGGTGTTTTCTAATATATATTGGTCTATATAATTAATATTATAATTAATGTGTAAGTTTTTATCTTGTTTCTTTGACTTAACATTCAGTCATGAGCATTTTCATATGCTATTGCAAATTCTTTCTAAAGATTACTTTAATCATTACATAATATTCATTATTCAGATACAGCATAGTTAACCATCTACTCTTCCTTAGACAAGGGTTCAATATTCTATTATAAATAACACTACAGCTAGTATACTGGAGAGTACATACTGGAGTATACTGGAGTGTGCAGTACATAATGATTAAATCATTCGTGATGGGGAGTTGGTACACATACATAACACATCTTAACTCTTTTTTATCCGTTTCCTCACCCTTCCCTGCACACTCCCTCCATCTCTTGGTCCCCTTCCCACTATCTCCCTATTTCCTTTTTTTTCCCCCTCCACCTCCCCATTTATTCATTTATTTATGTATTTTTGGGTTTTTGAGACAGAGTCTCACCACGTAGTTCAGACTACCCTTGAACTTACTATGTAGCCTAGGCCGGCCTCGAACTTGCAGCGATCTGCCTGCCTCCACCTCTCTAGTGTTGGGATTACAGGATTACAGCTCCCTATTTCCTAATATCGTTTATTTTGTTCTTTATTTATATTTTGGCTTTCTCATATGTGAGGAACCATGTGATAGTTAAACTTACATATCTGATTTATTTCACTTAACATTATAGTCTTAGAGTGTATGCATTTTCCTTCAAATGACTCAAGTCCATACTTCTTTATGGCAGAGTAATACCCCATTTTGTACAAGTGCCACATTTTCTTTATCCATTTGTTGATGGATATATGGGCTACTTCCAAGATTTAGCTATTATGAATTGTGGTGTTATAAATACCACCAAGCCAGGCATGGTGGCGCATGCCTGTAATCCCACCACCCGGGAGGCTGAGGCAGAAGGATTGCTGTGAGTTCAAGGCCAGCCTGGGCTACATAGTGAGTTCAAAGCTAGCCTGAATGACATAGCAGGACCCTGTCTCAAAAAAAAAAGAAAAAAAAAAAAAAAAGAAAAAAAAAAAGGGTATGTGTGTACCTCTCTAATATGATGTCTTAACTCTTTTGGTTTAGAATGTCTTCTAGATACCTAAAAGGGAAATAACTGGGTCAAATAAAATTTCTATTTTTAGTTTTTAGTTTTTTGAGGAATCTCCATATTGATTTCTAAAATGGTTGTATTAGTTTTGTCCACCAACAGTGCAGCAGTGTTCCTCCCCAACCTCCATGCACAGCCTCACAACGTTTGTTATTATTTGATTTCTTGATGGCAGCCATTCTTTCTGGGGTAAGATGGAATCTCAGTGTTGTTTTAATCTGCATTTCTTCAATGGCCAGAGATCTTAAAATTTTCTTATGTATTTATCGGCCATTTGTACTTCTGAGAAATGTCTATTCATTTTAGTTGCCCATTTTTTGATGGGGTCTTTTATTTTGGGGAGTCTATTTTTTTTTTTAGTTCTTTATATATTCTAGATATTAGCCCTCAAGGAATAGCTGGCAAATTTTTTTTTCCCATTTTGCAGGTTGTCTCTTTAGTCTATTAATTATTTCCTTTCCTTTAATTTGATATGATCCCATTTGTTGACTCTTGGTGCAATTTCTTGTGCCACTGGGGTTCTGTTCAGAAAGTCCTTGCCTATGCCTATGTCTTCAAGAACTGTAGCTATTTTATCTTCCAGCACAGTGTTTTTGTTTCAACATGTACGTTTTTGATCCATTTCGATCTTAGTCTAGTACATGATGATAGAGTATGTCTTTTTATTTTTTTTTTAACATATGCCTCTTGGGTGTATTTATAGGACTGAAATTGCAAGGTTGGAGGTATAAAAACATTTTTCTCTTTTTCTTTTTGATATGAGATATTGCTATATTGTCCAGACGAGCCTCAAACTCTTACAGTATGTGCATGCGGTCCTCGTGCCTCAGCCTCCCTACTAGTTGGGATTGCAGGCATGCACCACATATCCAGCTTTATAAGCATTTTTTTTTTTTTTTTGTGGGTACCAGGGGGACGACCTCAGGACCTTGCTCGCCAACAGGCACCCGTGCCACTGAGCGATATCACCGGCCCCTTTTTCGTATGTGGGTTCCGGGAGTCGAACTCGGGCCCTCGCGCTTGCAAGGCAGGCGCTTACGCCGCTGAGCCATCTCACCGGTCCTTTATAAGCATTTTTAATGCTCTTGATACATACTGCTGCATGGCTTTCCAAAAATACTGTGCCAATGAACTCCAATTCCTGTCAGCGTGGTGTCACATTATGTACCTTACCTTACCAAAACATTGCATATTCTTCTTTTGAAAATAATTTCTACTTTGATGACCTAAAAATCAGAATATAAATTAAGTTTGCATATTTTGATATTTTTAAAAGGTTGGACATCTTTTCAAATATTTATTAGTCATCTATATTTTCTCTTTTGTGAAATGTTATGTTCTTTGCTTATCCTTGGGGTCTTACATTGTTTTATTTTATAAGGTTTATTGTTGTTTTACTACTCTGAGATAGGATCTCCCTATGTAGACCTTGAACTCACTATGTAGCTCAGACTGGGCCTCTAACTTTCAACCGATCCCTGTCTCAGCCTCCTCGTGGATTATAGGTGTGCATCGCTATGTCTAGCTCTTTTGAATTTTTAATATATTTGAAGATATTTATCCTTTTTATGTTTGTTGAAATGTTTTTGCTTAGCAGAATTCTGAGTATACTACCTAATTGTGTGATCCTGGGCAAATTACATAAAATGGGGGTTAAAAATACATAGGTAAGCTGGGCATGGTGGTGCACACCTGTAATTCCAGCACTTGGGAGACTCAGGCAGAAGGATCTCAGTGAGTTCAAGGCCAGCCTGGGCTACATAGTGAGACCCTGTCTTAAAAAAAAAAAAGTAGATTAAAAATGTAGCACCAATAGTTTCAGTGTGCTTATTGACTCATTATTCTCAAGTTCTTTGAACTCAAGAACTTTGGACACTTTGCACTGCTGTAAATAGCAAGGGGCCATTGAATTAGAGATTTATACCCTGGGTTTACTGTGCTCTCTCAAGCAAGTGATGGCTAAGTTCTGTCAAGTTTCAGTTTCTTTGTAGAGTAGACTCAGTTGGCTGTTAGGAAAACTAAATTACTTACATCAAATACTTAAAAAGCATCAGTCACTATATATATACATATATATATATATATATATATATATATATATTTTTTTTTTTTTTTTTTTTTTTTTTTTTTTTGAGACAGGGTCTCACCATGTAGTTCAGGCTGGCCTTGAACTCACTATGTAGTCCAGGCTGGCCTCAAACTCACAGTGATCCTCCTGCCTCAGCCTCCTGAGTGCTGGGATTACAACCATGTGCCACCACACCTGGCCAGTCACGTTATAATAAATGTGTCCCCATCCATTTTCCTTCCTAGTAAACAACTGGAGAAAGCTTCCTTCTAGCTTATAGCTGCTCTTGGGGTTCGCTCCTCCGCTGCCCTGAGAGCCCTGTTTCATTCCCGCAGAGGCAGGAGAGGCAGGTGCGAGACCGAGGTGCCACCCGATCCAAGGTGGAAAAGGTGCGTCCGCCCACCGTACCGGTACCGCAGGTGGATATCGTTCCTGGGCGGCTCAGTGAGGCGGAGTGGATCGCGCTCATGGCGCTCGAGGAGGGCGAGGACGTGGTGGGAGATATCTTGGCCAACCTATTAGCTCGAGTCATGGACTCTGCCTTCCAAGTCTACCTGACCCAGCAGGTGGGCCTGGGCCTGGGTTTTCCGGACCCTCGCGCTCCCTCCCCAACCCTCCTTGCCAGGCTGAGCCCCTCCCTCACTTCCACAGTGCATCCCGTTCACTGTCAACCAGGCGAGGGAGGCCATGCTGCAGATCGTCGAGTGGCGCTTCTTGGCCCGGGACGAGGGAGAATTTGCAGTGGCTGCGGACCCCTCGTGGGGCGAGGACGAGGAGCCGCTGGCGTGCGTGACCGACACCTGGGCTCAGGGTTCGGTGCCCGTGCAGCAGGCGCCCGTCTGTGAGAGTCTGGAGGACTTCGAAGAAGAAGAGGAAGACAAGGACGAAGTAAGCCCACCCTTCAGCCTCCTCCCACCGAAACCTCGGGAGTCCTCGCCCTGACTTCTCTCCTTTTCCCCTCTCTCATGTGTGTTTCCCCCAGGACCCTGGGAGCCCGGACCAGATCCTTTCAGGAAGATCGTGGTTGGCTAGAGGCTCCCAGGAGCGTTCTCGGGAGCTGAGAGTCACCCCGGGCCCTCCGGCCGCACCGGAGCTGTTTCAGAAGGCAGGGGCCAGGAAGACTTCGCAGGAACCTGACGGCCAGGCGAGAAACCACCTCTTCTTGGCCGCGTCCTTGAACGGGAGTTTGGAGCCCTCCGGGGAGGCAGTATGTGTCCAGAGTCCTCACCCTTTCCTGGAGCTGTCCCAGGTAACCAGCCCTCAGGCTTCTGCCGAGAGCGGACAGCCCCTGGACTCCAACTTGTCGCTCCAGGACCTCTACTCTTGCACCCCCCAGCTACACGCAGCTGGGGACCGGCTGCTGTGCAAGACGCAGGGGATGCCGCACGTGGACTTGGGCGTGTCCTGCCCCTCTGGGGGCGACCTCGCTACGCTCAGCCCCTCTGCGTCGGTTCTATCGCCCCAGCCCGGGCGCTTAGATGCGCCTCACTACCGGGCGGGCCTCAAGGCTGCGACGGCGCGTCTGGACCCCGCACTGCTTCCCTGCCACTGGGTGTGCCCCTTGGCCGAGATCGTGGTCCCAGACTCTGAGGCTCAACCCTTGGAAGTCTACCGCGGGCGCCGGCGGCCTGGAAAGACAGAGGCCAGAGTGAGACCACAAAGTCCTGAGCCTGACGACCGTGTCTCCCCAGCAGCTTTCTTCCCTTTCCAGCCTTGCGTTCCTTTCTGTGCTTTGGGCCCAGATCCTGCTTTAAACTTAGGCCCACTCTTGCCATCCTCCACGTCAAACATGCCATTCCCCAGCCAAGGGGCCCGCTTCCTCCCCAAGCATCCTGTGCTTGCTGAAGTTCCTCGAAGCCCTAGTCCTAGGCCGTGGCCCAGTGCCAAGTGGCCCAGTGGCTGTGAGGGGGAGGCTGAGCTGCTGGGCAAGCTGTGGGCTGGCCGGACCCGAGTGCCTCCACAGGGCTTGGAGCCTGCTGACCAGGAAGACCAGCATTCCGGATGGCCCCAAATAGCACCCCGGATCCTCCAGGCCTCATCTCAGATGCTGTGGAAGCCCATGGTACGGCCAGAAGCCATGAGACTGGCTCCCGGTGTGCGCATGTGGAACCGGAGCACCCAAGTACTCCTCAGCTCTGCTGTGCCCCAGGAGGAGGCCAAAGAAGGAGGCACCCCTTCTTCAGTTGACCAGCATACCATCCAGACCGATGTGCCCAAGCCCCAGGTGACTGGGGCAGAGCTAGTAAAGGCTACCCCCAAAGTATGGCTGCTCCCTTCCAAGCCTATGCCCCATTCTGGGTCCTGAGCTTCTGCCGGTGCAAACTGGACCTTCCTCCTGCCTAGGGAAATAAACACCGAGTCGCCTCAGGAACTGAGTGAAGTTTCTTGTCAGTTTCTCCCAAGGGTGTCCATTCTCTCACTGAATCCCAGGAGGAGCAGTTGTCCAGGCCTGGAGGAAGGTAGAATAATGGCTCCAGCAGATAACCCCATGGCAGTACTCACGGGACCCTGCCTTAGGGCCAAGCTGTTCCCCAGGGGCATTCTAGCACCCCACGCCCTGAAAGGGAGCAGAGCAAGGGCTGCAAGTGGGATCTGGCTCAGTAGGGAAAGCTTTCTCTTTTCAGGTAGAGGAAGGAGGGGATGGATCTTCTTAAGCACAGAGTGATTCCTGAGAAACTTGACTTGCTTCTCTGGTTCCTGGAGTTTAAATCAGTTCACATTATCCAGGTTTTACTTTTTGAGACAGATTTGGCCTATGCAGGGCTCAAGAAAACCCTGACCCTCTTGATTACTGGCTTGTGGCAAGCACTAGGGTGAGGCAATCGTATGCCCAGGGTACAAAATTTGAGGAACTCACTCTCCGGTTCAAACTGTGGGCTTAAACAAATGGGAGAGTGAGTATCTTCTTAAAGTTTGTCTTAGGTTCCACACTTGCCTCATTGCTAGTCCCCACTCTGCCTTAACTTGCCCCTCTTTTCCCCCACTAGAATGTCCCAGTGGCAGGCTGGTAGTCTCTGCTATGTTGTGGGCTCCATTTAGCACCCTGGCCTGTGATCCTGGTTTCCTCCTTATTCTGGTTCACCTGCTTGGACAACGTTTGTAGCTCTGGTGGAATCTCATCCCTGGGACCTCCCCAGCAGCTACAGATGTGACTTGGGAAGACTGCACTAGCATTGGGCCCAACAGTGGCGAGTGTTCCTCCCACCTGTCACTGCTAGGGGCCTCTGCCCCCAACAGGGAGGGAAGAAAGGAGGTCAGCATCTACTGTCAGCACCTTTGTCCTCCTTGTTCCATTGCCCTCTAGTCATCACCCAAATCAGCCCACTTTTAAATTGCTCTCCCTCGGGTATTGGGGAGATTGTGTCCTGGGAGCTGACCTGTTATGGGGCCCATGCAATTCTCACCTCCAAGATCTGGGAGCATAGTTGTGAACTGACCTAGATCGAGGCAGTCTTAAGCAGTGACTGCCTTCTGCTTGGTGAAGTGGACCTCAGCTCTGTGGCCTCCCTTTACATCTTTCTCAGATGTAGGAGGCTCCTGAGATATACCTGCTGGTAAACAACACTGGAGTCATGGTATATGCCTGGACTTGCTTCCTCACACAGTTCTGGAGTCTCCTTTCTAGTGCAGGGACCCCAAAATAGGCATCATCAAAGCCTAACCTGTGTATCCTGCTGAGACACTCTAATCTGTATACTCCCTAAAATTGCCTGAGTTATAACGTCAAACCTCATTGTCCCATCTTTGCATGTATATGCCCCTATGGTATTTCTACCAAACCCCAACATATCCTCCAGACATTGTTTCCCTTTGAGTAGCCCTCTATCACCCACCACTTACGTTCTCATCTCCTCTCAGGACACCCTAAGATGCTTATCTCAGAGAGCGTAGCTCTCGCCTTTGCCCCTATGTTGGGCCTCTTCTGCTTTCAGTTCTGCTCTGAGGTAAGGAAGGATGAGTGCTCACCTTCTGTGCTGCCTCCTTTTCTCTGTAGCCTCGTTACTTACTGATTCCTGTGGTCACCTCCAGCTTCTTAGCATCCAGATGCCTGCCAAGGGCTGACCAGACATACTTTTGTGTGTGTGCGTGTGTGTGTGTGTGTGTAAATGTGAACCCAAGGCCTTCACATCAAGCTATATCCCCAGCCCTTTTTATTTATTTATTTATTTTTATTTTGAGACAGGATCTTGGTAAGTAGCTAAGTTGCCCAGGCTGGGCTTAAACTTGTGATCCTCAGCCTCCCAGAGTACTGGCATTAAAGATGCATGCATCATCATGCTCCCAACACATTTTGTGTCACACAGCAGGGGAACCCAGCCAGTACAAGTCAGGATTAGGAGGCTGGCAGAATTACTACTTGGTGGCAGCCCTAAATACTACTGGCAAGGGGATATGAGAGCCCATCCTTCCCTCACACATCTGTTAGTTTTAGCCAGACCAATAGACAGTCATTGCTGTAAAATGTTAAGGGGGACATTAGGTACAAGAAACAGTTGTTGGGAGTGGTGGTGCATGCCTGTAGTCTCAGCACCCAGGAAGCTGAGGCAGGAGGATCACTGCAAGTTTGAGGCCAGGCTGGGCTACGTAGTGAGTTCAAGACTAGCCTTAACTACACAGTGAGACTGTCTCAAAAAACAAAACAAAACAAAACACAATAAAACAAAACAAAACAGAAAAGAAGACTGAGTTTCTGCTCTCAAAGAACTCAGAGCCTGAAAGGGTGGCTAGCCCAGCCTTGTACACAGCCTGATATAACTTTTAGTTCACATAATTCAGCAGCTAGGAATCCTTATTAATCTCTAAGGGCTGCAGCTTTAGTGTGGGAGCTTATAAGAAACCTGAGTGGGGTGGGCCTGTAGGGAAAAGAACCCCGACATCCATGACTGAAATAAGTGGATGAGCCCTCGAGGAAACCTCTCTAGCCTCACTGATTTTGGCTATTTATGTTTTCTAAAACACAACTTGAAAACATCCAGTGTACTTAATGTCAGTACAAAGGATTCAAGACCAAGTATACATGTTCATGCATCAAGGCAGATGACAAGTTATCATAGTTATCATCATCATCGTCATCATCTTCACACTTTTTTCCAACACATTTGATGGCTCACTGGCAGTATTTTGTGATGATACCGTATTAGTGGTAATAAGAATGTTTTTGAACCCAGTTAATGGTGGATTAATCAGAACATTCAGAACCACTGAAGTTGCAGGAATGGAGGCTTTTACAGCAGGGACCTGTGAGGCTGGCATCTGTACTGTAAACCTCTGCCCGGTGAGGGACACCAGAGCCCCTGCTTTAGCTGAAACCGACATGGCCTGTGGGGTTGGTGGGCCTAGTGTGGGGGTACTTGGTCTGCTAGTAACTGAACCAACACTCAACCGCAAAACCGTTATTCTTCACGCAGAAGTAGATGTCTTTTTTTGTCAAGATTTGAGTCTGTAGTTTGGAGCTGTTAAGCAGTTTCGATCTGCATATGGACCTGCAGTCTAGGACCTGCATATGGCTTGATCAATGGCAAAGGGGTGTGTTTTCTTTGTCTTCCAATATCTAATAAAAAATCTCTTGGTGGAGGAGAGGTACAAGACTGGTCAGCTCAACACTGGGTTGCCAGTTGCACATCATCTGCATCAACAGTGGCTTTCTTGGCACAGCTTGAATAAATTTCAGCATCATCTAAAATTGTGGTTACATATCGGAAGGCATCTGATTTATAACTCTCAGCTCATGTTCTGTAATCCCCATATCCTTCAGGATTTGTGCTATCATCTGTGCATCTTTTGGCGTCCTCTTGGGAGAAGCCATCTTGCCAGACTCCATGATATCCACTGATCAGACTTCTCGAGCTACATCAGCCACATTAATGTATTTCACTCCTGATCTGGATGTAAGTTCTTTGCCTAGTGTGGTTTTTCCAACTCCTGGTGTACTGGTGATCAGGATATTCGGGAGTACCATAGTCCCTGATGCTGTGGCCTGGGTGCCTCAGCTTGCTCGCCCTGCACACTGCCCTGGATGTCACCTTGATGTTAGCTTGGTGAGACCTTGAGCCCAGAACCAGCTAACCTGCACCCACATTACCAACTCCTGGAAACCATGAGGTAATAAATGTGCATTTTTTTTTAAGAGTAGGAAATTTTACTGGCGAAAAGGAATGGGGAATAGGAATGGAGAATAACAATAGCTCCTGAGAGACAGGAGGGGTCCCAAATAGGTTGCCCAAATGTTTTAAATTACTGTTTGCCTAAATGTTTTAAATTACTGTTTTAAATTACTGAATTTGTAGTAATTTCTTATGCACCAATAGAAAACTGGTATAGGATCTAATGACAATCAACTTCCTTAGTTTTATTTGTTTAGAAAGGTGCTTTTCTCTTTCTCTCTTTTTGTTTCTTTCTTTCTTTCTTTTGGGGGGGTTATCAGGAATCAAACTCAGGACCTTGCGCTTGCCAGACAGGCACTGTGCTGCTGAGCTACATCCCCAACCCAGAAAGGTATTTATTTCACCTCCAATTTTCGGGGATCATTTTGCTAGTCAAGGAACTATGAGTTGACATTTCTTTTTTCTTCTCCTGTTAAAGGTAATATTTGTCTTCTGGCCCTTGTTATTGTTATGGAGAAATCAGATGTTAATCTAATAGTTACTTTGCAGAGAATCTGCCTTTTCTTTCTTACTCCTTTTAGGATTTTGTCTTCACCATTGTTTTTCTACAATTTGATTATAATAAATCTCAATGTGTGTTTCTTTTTATTTATTCTGATGGGAACTCCTTGGATTTCCTGAATCAGAGGATAAATATATATCCTATGTTTGTCTTTAAATATGTCCATTTTTCTTCCTTATTACCTTTCTTTTCTCTTTATAGATTTGTAATTTAGGTAAATTGGATCTTCTTTCCCATATTTGTTATATATTAAAAATGCATTTCATTCATTTTTTAAAGGCCTATTTTCTAGTTCGCTAATTCTCTCACCTATGACTAATCTTTTGCTTATTCCATCTAATAGCCTTTTGTTTTCAGTCATATTTTTTTATTAGATTTTATAGCTAGTTATTTTTTTTTTTTTTAATTCTACCTGGTCAATTTTGATAGTCTCTTGATACTTCTTTAGGTTTCAAGTTTCTTTTAATGTTAAAAACATTGAACACGGGCCAGTGATATAGCTCAGCAGCATAAGCGCCTGCCTGACAAGTGTGAGGTCCTGAGTTTGACTCCCAGTACCCACATATAAAAAACAAAAAAAACATTGAACATTCGTTTTATATGCTGCAACTGAAAATTCCAACATCTATAGTTTTTGCAGGCTTGAAAAGTTTATGGTGACTTGTTTCTTTGTGTGTGTTTAGTGATTTTGACTGCAAGTTCATGGTTCTTAGAACTATAGCTACAGTAATAGTTCTGTGGTATTTATTCCACTGCACTGCCAGAAATGGACACACTAGCCAGGCATGGTATTACACGCCTGTGGGTTCAAGGCCAGCCTGGGCTACAAAGTGAGTTCAAGGCCAGCCTGAACTGCATAGTGAAACCCTGTCACAAAACAAAAACAAAAACTAAAACAAAACACCAGCAGAACAGTCTAGACTTACAAGAAGCAAACTTATGAAGATTTGATATATGACAAATTTTATATTGTTGATCAGTGGGGGAAACATAACTGTTCAACAAATGGTGCTGTGACAGTTAATTATCCAAATTCAAAAGAAGAAAAGGAAAGAAGAAGGAAAAAAAAAGATGAAAAAGAAGAAACTTAGTGTTTCTATTTCTTTCTTTTTTTTTTTCTTTTTTGTCTTTTTGAGACAGGGTTTCACAACGCAATTCAGGCTGGCTTTGAACTCACTTTGTAGCCCAGGCTGGCCTCGAACTCACAGTGATCCTCCTGCTTCAACCTCCTGAGTGCTGGGATTACAGGAGTGTGCCACTACATCTGGCATGCTGGTACATTTTTAAAAATCATAACATCAATATCATATTGCCTTAATTACTATGACTTTAAAATAAGCACAGTTTTCTACCCCATCAGGCTTCTTTTTCCCCAGAAGTTTCTTGGCTATTTCTGCTCTTCTCTAGAAAGTTATTCATTTGTTATCAAGTTCCTAGAATACTGATTGGAGTTATTTTGAACATTTAGATTATTGTGGGATAACTAACTTTTCAGTGACTTTAAATCTTCCTGCTTATGAATGTGCTTTAGCTCACATTTTTAAAGCTGTCTTTAATATATCTTCAAATATGATTTTATAATTTTAGGTTATGCACATCTTTTGCTGTTTATTAGTAGGAATGTTGATTTGAAGCCAAGAGTGGTGGCACACATTTGTAATCCAGCCTGGGCTACATAGTGAGTTCAAGGCCAGTTTGAACTACATAGCGAGACCTTGTCTCAAAACAACAAAAACAACAACAAAAAGTAATGGTTGTACGTGAATGTGAATGTAATTAGTACCAATGAACTGTCCATTTAAAAATGGTTAAAATGGTAAATTTTATTTATGTTTTACCATAATGACAAATATGAGTATACAGTGCTTTTAAAGCCTTTAATTTTATTTTTCATACCATTTCTCTTTCATTGAGGGTATAGAGACAATTTCTAGTAAAATTATAGATACATTTATTATGTAACCAAGATGTATCCCACAGATACACCTGCTCCCTATCCTTCAGAGTGAGTCATTGCAACATTGTTTGCAACATTGTTGTTGTAATTGCAACAAAGTATCAAGTAGAGGAACCTAGTTAATACATTTTATGTGTCCATGCCTTTGAGTACTATGCCCCTGAGGAAAATGAATGAACATGACCTCTACTGATTTAGAAAGAGCGCTAGGATATATTCAGAAAGCAGGGTGCATGACTTTGTCCCACCTGGGCTTCTGCCTCTCAGGCAGTGGAACCAGGGCAGCATGTCCTCCTCCACCAGCTTGGGCACCTGGCCCTGCTGGGCAGCTCTGGCGGCTTCTACCTCTCTCCATGAGTTGCTGCCCTGGGAGAGGCTGGCAGAGGTGCTAGGTTCTGTCCAGGCAGCTCTGCTGCAGGGCCACCGTGGACTGCAGGCATCCCCAGGGCCACATGTGCCTGGCTTCCTGTCAGTGAGGCTGCTAGTTGCATTTCTTTTCAAGAGGAGGGAGAAGAAGTGTCCGTGGCATTGGCTGTTGCCTCGCTCTGTGTGTAAACCTCATTATCTAAATGATTCTGCATTCAGCTTAATTAGTCATTATTTCTATACTGAAATAAGACTTTTAATGAAGGGGAAAAAACAACAGCAATAACATACCTGTGGAGCAGCTAACCTGTACGCGATACCCTGCATTTCATACAGAACTAGCCAATACAAAAACAACTAACATGTAAATACTTTGTATTCATTTTACACTGTTGTATTATAAGTGCATATGGTATAAGTAATTTCTCAGAGGCTTTTCTTACTTGGTAGCTGTCTTGTGTGCATTTTGTTTTGTTTCCAACAGGTTCTCATTATATAGTTCAGACTGGTCTTGAGCTCACTCAGTAGCCCAGGCTGGGCTTAAACACATGGCACTCCTCTTGCCTCAGGCTCCTGAGTGCTGGGATCACAGGTGTACGCCACCATGCTCAGCTTGTGTGGTTTTTGTTTATTTTGTTTTTATTTTGAGACACGGTCTTGCTATATGGCTCCGGTTGGCCTTGAACCAATCCACTATGTAGCCCTGATTGGTCTGGAACTCACCTGGCTGCGATCCTCCTGGGATTACAGGCAAGAGCCACCATGGCTGGCCTCTTGAGTTGTTTTTAACTGAGGAGAAAAAAATTGCTCATCTGCCAGAGGGGATGAAGCAGCCTCACAGGCCAGATTCATGTGTGGCATCTTCTGCAGCTGATCCCACCAGGGGCAGCCCTATTTCCAACCCAGGTTCATCCTTTGCATTCCATCCCCATCCTACTGACCCCCCAGGCCTCTTCTAGCTCTAAGTCAGGAGTCTCAAATGATGAGCAGTTTTGTTTTTTTTCCAATTATGGAGGAGGGAGCCCATTTCCACCTTTATAAGTACCTGGAGCGTCCCTGCCCCCTCCTCTGTCCTCTGCTGCTAAAGACAATATGATGGCTTATTCTGCTACTCAAAACCTTTTTCTGTAATTAATGTGTGCTTTCTTGTTTATAAATGCCTGATTTAAAAGGAAAAAAAAAAAAGGCCGGTGAGATGGCTCAGCGGCTTAAGCGCCTGCCCGGCAAGCGCGAGGGCCCGAGTTCGACTCCCGGAACCCACATACGAAAAAGGGGCCGGTGATATCGCTCAGCGGCACGGGCGCCTGCTGGCGCGCGAGGTCCTGAGGTCGACCCCCCGGTACCCACACAAAAAAAAAAAAGGAAAAAAAAAATCGAGGTCATATTTATCTATTTTGCTGTGATCTTGTTAGTCCTTTCGTCCCTTCCTCCCCGTAGAGATGACATTGTACAATGAAGGACTTTGAGAGGTGGAGAGAGAGAAAAGAAAGCAGGGTGCAAGTGTACATGGTACCTTTTGCTTAAGAAATAGAAGGAGTAAGACTATATATTCCTAAGTACTTGTATTTAAATAAAACACCGAGAAGACAAGCAGTATAAGAGCTGTGTAGGCCAGTTTGTGGAGTAAATTGAAACCAGGTTGAAGGGAGGTTCCTCAGTAGATGCTTTTTAATATTCTTTTGATTTTTTTGAACCATAAGAATGTATTATCTAGTCAGAATAATTAGAAATATTTTGATGGGAGAGATGGTACTTGACACAGATTCACTTAATTCATCTAACAATCTGATGAGCTAGATACTGTCATTAACATTCCCATTTTACGAATGAGGACACAGACAAGATGTTAAGGAAACAAGTCTACGATCTCACACAGATAGTAAACTGCTGTCATAATTTGAACCCATGTCTATCAAATCCCGGCTCTCCCAACATCTTTGCACAAACATCTTTGCACACTTGGCCGATTATTTCTTTAAGTTACCTTAGAAGTGGTTGCATTGGGTCAAAAAGTTAAATTTTTTAATTAATATAAAAGTGCCAAATGCCATTGGGCAAATTTGTGTTATTTTACGTTCCTATCATAAAGGCATGAGGACAGGACGCTTGTATCCCCGCATGAGTTGCAGCAAAATATATACTTTTCTCCAAGACAGCTGATGAAATATGATTTATTTATTTTTTAATCAGATTTTATTGGTACATTTTAGACATACATAATGATCACATTCATCATAGAGAATTTGAACCCGTACATGATATAACTTGATTCTTTTTCCCATCCCCCTACCCTCCCTTCAACTCCTCCCCATTTACAAAAGATTTGTTTCAATTTTTTCCTTCTTTTCTCATTTTTTTTTAACTTTTCGAAATATGATTTACTGCTGTTGCTCTAACTAGCCATTTCGCACTCAAAAGATTGCAATTAAGTCATCCAGATTCTCTGCACAGTCTTCCTCTCGCCGGCAGAGGGCGATCTCCACGACGCGCCTCTCTACCATGGTCATCAGTGGCTTCTCAGGCATAGTGCGCGTGCGCAAATTCCTCCTCAGGTGTCCAGCTTTGTGCCTGATGGATGTCTTCCCGGCCGCACTCTACGCGCACTTCTCAGCCAGGGCGGAGCTGTGGGAAAGAGGAGCGTGTTCCCTTGATCTAGAGCGCCTCTGGGCCTCTGGGGAGAGGGGTGCTGGAGCGGCCCTGTAGGGATCGGGCGGCGAGTCGGGCAGCCCACGAGGGCGGGGCGTCGGGGCGTCGGGGCGGGGCCCGCAGGGTTTTGGGCGTCGGTCGCTGGTGGGGCCCGAGGTGGGCGCGGAGCCCCTGACAGGACAGGTACGGAAGCGGCGACCCTGCGGATCGTCTGCCCCGCACCTTCCGCGTGACTGTGAGGTTGACCGCGGCGGGCTGGGGCCTCGGCGCCGGCCTGGGGCGCGGCGCGGAGCCAGGTGTGCGGGGCGGGGGTGGGCAGGGGTGGGCCGCGCAGGGGCGGGCGCCCGCCGGAGTCAGCGCTGGACCCCGGGTTTGTCCGACCCACCTGAGCGCCTCAGCCCGGCGGTGTTCGCCTGGGCTTAGAGCCCCTGCGCCTCAGAGTCCTCCAGAACTGTTAAGGTCCCCTCCTTTCCCCGGTGCGTCCGAGGCATCCTCGAACCCATACAGAGCCACAGGTTCCTGTGGGCAAGTGGTTGCGAAATCTGTGTCACACACAAAAAAGAAATCATTGAAGACTGAAGCGTGGGGGCCTGGACATGGGTTTGGTGTGTGTACTCCCTCTTTGGGGGTCCGCCTTACCTGGCGAGATGACCCTCGTGAAGTCATCTTGCCCATCCCTGTTGACTTCAGGCGGGACCACAGCTAAATCACACAGTTGAGGAACTTTGCTGTTTTTAAAGAGGCAGAGATTTAGAAACTTAGTCTCATTGCGGTGAGAACAGCAAGCTCTTATTGACCACTTGCTGCTATGGTATGTGTACTTAAAGTACTGAGCATCCAAGAGCTATGAGGTGGAGATTGATGTTCTTTGCCTGTGCACCGGCAAAGCCTAAGCTGTAGGATCTTAAAAGAGATGATAACTTTTTTTTTTTTTTTTTTTTAATAAAAAGCATTTGGTGCTCAAATGCGTTTGGAAAATTCACAGTTAAAGTTTTCTGTACTGTAGACTATTTCAGAGCCTTCAGTATGCTAATGTTATGTATCAGGAATACCCAACTGGGAGTAAATATGATGAGTTTCCCAAAGTTTATTGGGAAATATGTACTGTTTTTCTTGGGTGGTGCCTCTGTTTAACGTCTGGTGCAGTCTGGGATATGCAATTTCAGAATTAGAAGCTCCCTGTGTGGAAGGGGCATTATAGGTTAGTACTTTTCCAGTGTTAATAAGGTGTTGTTAAAGTACAGATTCTGACTGGTTCTAAATTTCTAATAAGTTCCTAGGTGAGGCTAATGTTTCTGGCCCATGGACCCCACTCTGAGTAGCAAGGGTGTAGGTCACTGGATTAAAAGTTAGAGATCATGTTCTGCTCCCTGCTCTCAAGATAAACTGTGGCCGTGAGTGATCACGTCATCTGTCCAGGCCTTAAAATAGGAGTTTGGACTAAAATATCTCTAAAGCTTCTTTCAGATATAAAACACTGTAATTCTAGTACAGTTTTCCTTGTGATAGTTGAATTCCATATAAAATATTATTGTCAACTTAACAGATTTTGAGCTTTGGCTTTAAACATTTCTAATATTGAGAAATTAGACATAAAGCATCCTATTGCATTCCTGGGGTAGCACAATAAGGATGTTCTTCAGGTTGAAATATTTTTCTGCAACTTTCATCTTGTTGGTTTTAGGTTATTTCTTAGAATCAAACAATACAAAAAGTAATCCCTCTTTGTAAAAGTTGACCCAGTGCCTGGCATGGTGGCATCTGCCTGTATTCCCAGCAGACTAAAAGGCTGAGGCAGGAAGATGGCAAGTTCAAGCCTAGCCTGGATAATTTAGTGAGACCTTCTCTGAAAATAAAAAATAAGAAAGAGCTAGGGTTGTAGTTTGGTGCAAAGTCTCGGGGTCCCAGTACTCTTAAAAAAAAAGTTGACTCTTAAAGTTTTAGATGACAGCTATTCTCCCCCCGCACCGCCCTTCATGTTTAAGAAATTTCTTTCTTAAATTTGCCCTTACTCTGCATATAATGGGCTTTAGCTGGATTTTGAAGGATGGGTGTGGCTTACAAGACTGGAGAATGCATC
Organism: Erethizon dorsatum; assembly: GCA_028451465.1. Classification (NCBI taxonomy): domain Eukaryota; kingdom Metazoa; phylum Chordata; class Mammalia; order Rodentia; family Erethizontidae; genus Erethizon; species Erethizon dorsatum. The sequence continues at coordinate 24,418,100 of CM051824.1, forward strand.
CTAAGTAGCTCAAAGCTGTGCAGAGATGAGACTGCATATGTCAGATCTAGGGTTTTGTTTGATTAAAGCAACAGATGAGATGTCAGGGGAAAATGTTGAGCAGGTGACTATATGGACAAAGCAGTATTTTTGAGGATGTATTTGTCTTACTGGGGTTGGAAGTGAGCCAGAGTCAGGCTTCACTTGTCAATAATAGAAGACTTAGTTTGATGATAACAGTAATGCCTTGTTTTTATGTACAACACTACAAATCACAAAACTTTTTTTTGTGTGTGTGTGGCAATACTGGAGATTAAATCTAGGGCCTTTGTACTGAGCTACATTTCCCCTGCCCCCTTTTTTGAGACATGGTCTCACTAAGTCACTGAATCACCCAGGCTGTGCTTTAATTTGTGATCCTCCTGCCTCAGACTCCCAGAGTGCTGGAAGCACAGGCATGTGCCACCATGCCTGGCTTTAGATCATAGAAATTTTCATGGGCCTGATGTCATTTGATTTAATGATCTTGTGATGTACACAGAACAGCAGACAAGGCACAAAAAGGATGGCAAAATGATTTGCCATAATTTAAAAGCTACTGAATGGCAGACCAAAATGATGACATTGGTAATGGAGGAGAAAGGAAAGGTGCTGGAGGTAATACTAAGCAAGAATTGATAGGTTAGGCCTTACTGGATATGACAGTACAAAGAGGAAATTGTTATAGAGGAGTCCAAATAGTTAGGAGAATCATAATACCATTGACAACTGCCACTTTAGGTTTTTTCTGCCAGCTCTATCATTGCTAGTGGCTGCCTAGAGTTACAAATTGAGAGAGATTATAGTAGGTGATTCCCAGCTGCTTGGCCTGTCTATAGTTACTAGGTAGTTCTGGGGGGCTTGGGATATCTGTCTCATACCAAGGGAAATGCAAACTGAGTCCTCAGTGTCCCTCAAAGAGGTAAGAGATGAGAGATGGTTTGAATCAGATCTATCTAGGGCCCTTGCCATTGTGGAGATTCTTTTTTTTTTTTTTTTATGTGGGTACCGGGAATTGAACTCAGGACCTCACACCTGCCAGCAGGTGCTTGTGCTGCTGAGCGATATCACTGGCCCTTTTTTTCCTTTATGTGGGTACTGGGAGTCGAACTCAGGACCTCACGCTTGCCAGGCAGGTGCTTATGCCACTGAGCCATATCACTGGCCCCCCATAGTGGAGATTCTGACTTTGGCTTAATTTTCCTTTTGAAGTTTAGGCTGGTACCGGTTGACCCTGCTGATGACCAGATTAGGTATCCAGTCTGACTTTCTGATTGTGTACCAACCTTCACACCTCCTGGGGGCTTCACGGAAGCAGAACAGGTTCTCAAAGCTTCAACACTGTTTCCCAGAAGATCTGCACTTCCCCTACAGCGCTCTCTCTGATTCTCGTACTTGAGGTTTAATGTCACCACCAAATTCCATAGGTCCTGGGGCTGTCCCTGAACTTTTAGTTTATTAGTCTTCTATCTGGAAAGGAAAGAGCTGTATCTACTGGCGCGCGTGCGTGTGTGTGTGTGTGTGTGTGAGAGAGAGAGAGAGAGAGAGGGAGGGAGGGAGAGAGAGAGAGAGAGATACAGCCTGACAGAGACAGAGACAGAGATTGACTTACTTAATTTCCTACCACTGGTGGTGGTCTTTAAGGGTACAGCTACTCTCAGGGAAAGTCAGAGCCATATTATGCCTAAAGCCAGGTGTTGGTACAAGCTTCTGTTCCGTGTTCACAGTGCAGTGCGTGTGTTTGATGCTTAGATATTTGAAATGGATAAAATGCTTTCCTGGAAGAATCCATGATACAGGAAAGTAGACAATATTTTAAATAAAATATAGTTTAATGAGATATTTCTAAGGTGCTGTGTGAAGGCAGAGGAAAGAATGATTAGCTCTGCGTGGAGAATTTGAGAAAGTCTTCAGGAAAGAGATAATTATTGAGCTGAGTCTTGAAGGATAAGGGGGAAGAACTGTTCTAGTGACATTTGCAACATTTGCAGAGGCATAAGGGGAAAGGTAAGCCGATCCAAGTGTCTGGAGTATAAGAGAACTTTGGTATCAAAGGAGAGGTGATTGATGTGACTGGTTCATAATGATGCCAGGGTTTCTCAATGGCCCAGTAGTGCTATGCTAAGAAGATTCAATTTTGTGGGCAGAGAAGCCGCTGAAGAGTCTAAAGACAGGTAGCAACATGATTGTATTTTGGGATGCTAACTGTGGAGATAGACTGAAGGGGGAGAATCCGGATCAGGGATTTTGGGAGACTTGTAATAAGAGTAGTTAGGGGCCGGGCATGGTGGTACAGGCTTGTAATCTGAGTACTGTGGGAGGCTGAGGCAGGAGGATTGTAAATTCAAGCCCAATTTGGGCAATTTAGCAAGACCCTGTCTCAAAAAACCAAACCAAAACAAAACAAAATGCTGAGGATATAGCCCAGTGCAAGTCTTTGGGTTCAGCCCCCAATTCCACCACACACCCATGCATGCACGTGCGCTTGCACGCACACACACACACACTCACACAGAGTATTTAGGGCACAATGCAGAATGCTGAACTAAAGATTAGGCTGATGGGATGGACAGGAGGGGACACATCTGAGCAATTTCAGAGACAGAATTGACCTGAGTAATGACTAGATGGTTGTTAAGAACAAGAGAGAGGGAGTTGTGGAGGATGACTCGGTTTTCCAGTTTGCGTGGGTGGTGGTACCAGGAGCGAAGAGGGGATATAGAAGAGGAGCCTCTTTTCGGGGAGAAGACCTAGACTGTTTTGGGTTATCTTGAACTCGTGGGGTCTGTGGCACTTAGTAGACAGGTAGAGATACGAATCTGAGGTTCAGAAGAGAAAGTCTGCCTAGGGCTGATAGGTGTAGGTAGTAGTTGAAGTTGTGGGAATGGATGGACTCTCCCAGCCACACTCATAGAAGGCTGGAAATGACAGAGGACACCAGAGGGATTATTGCACAAGGCAAAAAAGAGTGTTGCCCAGGAAGCTGAGAAAGGAGAAACTTCCAGGGAGGGGGTCAGCAGCTCCAGTTGCTGTAGGGAGATTAAGTAGGATGAGTTTGGAAGATGCACCTTGAGGCTGGGTAGGTAGGAGATTGTGGTCACCAGGACTCTTTTACTTTTTTGTGAACAGCTTCAGTGGAGTGATAGAGACAGATTTCAGTGGTTTGAGTTGTGGATGGGAACTGAGCATAGGGAGCATGTACGCACTCAGAAGTTTGGCAGAGAAGGGAAGAATAGAGATGGTGGCTGCTTGTGGAGGAGGCAGCAGGGACTAGAGACAGTTTTCCCTAGAGTACAAGAGTGCTGAGCATGATATATAAGAGCCAGCAGAGAAGGTGCATGAGAAGAAGGCGTTAAGAGAAAAGATGATTGCTAAATCAGATCCTCAGAGGAGGGTAGAGAGGTGGGCCTGAATGGGAGAAAGGAAGGAAATCAGGAAGAAAGACCTTGATGGTACAAATATATGTACATTTACAAAAAAATCTTACTTATTAGGCTGAATTTTCTTTTTCAGCGTGGTACTTATAGTTATTGGGGTGGGGATGGTGGTGTGGGCTTCATAAGAAATAGGAACTTAAAAGTGGTAAAGGAAGCTTGAAACAACCATTCAGAAGAAAGAACAGAATTGAGGTAAACTCCAAGAGTGTCAGTACTCTCCTAACTGAAATCTTACACTTTTAGGCTTCTCCTGGTCTTCTTCACAATAACAATGGCTTACATTTATTGAGTGCTTCATACCAGATATGGTTTTAAGTGCTTTTCAGGCATTTCTTATGTGATTTTTAATAACAGTCCTTTTAGAAAAGTATTATTGTTATCCCTATTTTACAGAAGGGAAAATTAAGGCATGGAGGATTACTTAGGCTTTATACTACTTATGTTTGTTGAATCCCTGCAGAAATGAAATTCCTTCTCTGGAGTCATCAGAGAAGACAGAAATTTAATCTCAACTCTCAGTTTTTAGACCCTGAAGCTGCTGAGGAGTCACTAGTGTGCTACTCTGTGAGCATCGTGGTAGCATGGATGGGCAGGGCAGTGGGATCAGTGTTGGCTGCCAGCCTTTTGTAAGTACACAGGGGAACCCTGAAATCCTTGAGTGATTTTCCAGCATCCTGACCAAAAGACAAGTGACTGATAGTGATTTGTCAGGTATTGCAGGCTGAGACTGTGTCACCTGAGATAGTGAATAAGGAGATCTTGTTCCCATCCTCATCATCCAGAAAAAGAAATTTTTCTAACACGAAGTTATGGGACTAGGCAGACTTATAAGCTTACATAATAACATAATGATTATTAACTCACCGTATGTGTTTTACCAGCGGGTATGCTAGATAGGATTTTCAGGTAAGGTGCACACCTGACCAAAGTGAAAGGGGAAAATGATGGATGGCAGGATGGAAGACAAATGAGCTTACCTTTTTCTTCTGCAGCCACTGAAGCATCTCTGTGTCCTTCCTCTTGAGGTTGCCATGGTTACACCTTTGCATGGTGGTTCAAGGAGATTGATTTCCATTATGATCAGATGATGACCTGGGTTTAAAAAGAGAAAAGACAGAGTGATCTGCTTCTGGGGAGTGGCCCCGGTGAGCTGCCAAACAGCAGAGCCCAGCAGAGCCGAGGTGGCTGTGGCTTTGTTAGCTGCTTTAGCTTTTGCTGAAGTTGTGAAATGGTGCATCTTTCTCTTTAGAGCGCAGGCTCAGGATTCCCTGTCTACAGGGTCCTAGTGCCAGGAACTTGCTAGTTGATTGGAGAAAGAAACCAGCAGGAACTTCAAAACAGGCTAAGTGGGATTCCTGCTGTCGCTGTTCTTGAGTACCGGGCTGAGTGCCTCTTGCGTTCTTGTAGAATTTCTTTTATTGAAGGTAAGTGTACTGTATAGCTTTCCTTCCTGACTCTGGAGTTGGACCTGGAAGTGACTGGGTATGTTTTGGGGAGTGGGACACTTTGGGAATAGGTAAACCTATATTTGGATTGGGAATGGGATGCAGACATTTCTGGGAATAATTTCTGGGAATAATAATAATAGTTGAAGAGGTGAAGGAAGTCCATTTAGGGTCTACCCATCTGTATGAGATCTGTAAGGCAGATCCAGGAGTAGGACTTAGGAGCAAAAAGCTATGTGCATGTCATTTTCCTGGGCTCCTGGAAAGGGTATCTGGAATCCAGTTTCACCCATTCCCTTCTCAGTAGACCTTCTCCGCAGACCTTTTTCCTTGCTTACTCCTGATGGGTTTACACCCATACTGATCTCTTCCTTACTAGTGCTTTCAAAAATGTACATTTTGTCCTGTTGTCAGACTGGGCTTCAAAGCAGCTTCTCTAGGAGTGGGATCAGGCAAAGCAGATCCCACTAGCCCAGAATCAAGGTTTGGTGAGGTGAGACAAGAGATCAAAGTGTTAGGGGATGCTGGAGTGCCAGTAAAAGCAAGGTAGAAATGGTTCTGGCCAGATAGAAATGGTAGAAATAGAAAAGAAGCTTTTTCTCCCTACTTGTTACTCCTTACTCAAAAGTCTACTTATTTCCCTGTCATTTTCTGAAATTTTCTTCAAGATTATTGGTAACTTGTTTGCCACATACAAAGATTTTCCCCTCCTCTTCCCATTTTTCCTAGATATTTTAGTAGTACTTAATATGGTGGAGGAGGAAAATGGATTAGAATTCCGAAGAGTGTCTTCTCCCTGGCTGAGAACATGTAACTCAGGAGAGCACTGTGGAACATAGGCTGGGGCCCAGTAGTGCTATTGGAGGGGCACCTAGCCGTACAGCTGGTCAGATGTGCCTCCCTGCCATTTTTGGCTGTAAGACTTAGGCAAGTCATTTGACTTCAGGCACTCAGTTCTATCACCTATAGGATGAAGGTAATAGAATCTGTTTTGTCGGAAATATTTTATTTAGAGGTAATACATTTTCATGCAGTTATAAAAAATAGTACAGAGATTTCAGTGCCCTTAGTTTTCCATAGTAGTTAACATCTTGCAAAACTATAGTACAGTATCACAAGTAGGACACTGACATCGATAGTCAGTATTCTGAACACACACAATTCTAAACAGTTCCATCACTGTAAGGATTTCTCATGTTGCCCCTTATAGTTCCACCCCTTCTCCATCTCCCTTTTTTTACTCCACTTAATTTTTAACTACTTGCCATCACTGATCTCACAAGTTGGTATTTAAAGGAAATAGCGAAATATATGTGTTAGTATGCATAGGTAAAGCCCTAGGGAAGGCTGTAAGAACACTGCTAATGTTTTTTTCTCTTCTAAAATGCTGTTTCCCTTCCTGTTGCCCAAATTCTGTTAATGTTTCAACCATCATTCTTACATTACTCATGCTTGGAAATGCCCCAGTTCATTTGTTCATTTACTAATTAATACATTCACTCATCTACCCATTTGACCTAGCAACATTTGAGTTTCTCCTGTGTACAAAGCATCATTGATACACCATTGCATTAATGACGGAGATGATATCAATAATATATTGAGCACGTATTCTGTGTCAGGTATTTTTCTAAATGCTTTACTTAAGTCTTGCTTGTTACAGCATTTCCGTAAGGTAGTGTTATTTTCTCTTTGCGAATGAGGTAAAGTAGGGCTCAGAAAGTTAAATATCTTGCCCAGAGTTATACAGATGAGGAAATAGGAGACCCAGAGCTGTATCCAGGTCTGTCTCCAGAGCCTGCACACTGTCTCCTTCCTGTGTCATGTCTGTCCTAGGGCCTTCTCAGAGCTTTTCTGGTACTCTCTGTGAAATTAGCCTCTTTTCTTTCACCACCTTCATTCAGATCCTCCTGACTCCATGGTCATTATTGCAGCAGCCTCCTTGCTGTAATCTCATCTTTGCCAAGTTGCTTCTCCCTCCATTGTATCCTGCACATGCCACTAGTTTGCTCTTCCTAAAACAATTTCACGATGCCACTCTACTGCTGAGGAACAAGACTAGCTTCCTATTGTTATTGGACCAAGTCCATCTGTCTCTGCCTGATGTTAAACTCCCTGTCTATCCATACCTTCCTCCTAGCTCATCTCAGTAAATATTTGACTCCGCAAGCTAAAGGCAACTGGGTCATAAAGAGGAGAAGTTGTGGGCTTTGCTTAAAAAGGCTTATAGAACTCATTTAGAGATAGAACTCATTTAGAATGAGTGATTTTTCCTTCTATTCTTTTTTTTTCTTGTCCTTTCTTTCCTTTCCCCCTTCCCCTCCCTTGTTCCCTTTCTCATTTGAACATTCTTCCCATTTCCCAATATCTATTATACATTTTGGTCCTTATTTACACTTTCAGTTTCTCAGACCAGAGAAACAATGCGGTATTTAAACACACGTGTCCAATTTATTTCACTTAAGAGTATGATCTCAAGGTGTATCCATTTAGCTAGAAATGTCGCAAGCTTATCCATCTTTATGGCAGAGTAGTACTCCATTGTATAAAAAAAACCCGCATCTTTATCCATTCATCGGTTGATGGGCATTTGGGCTATTTTCAAGATTCAGCTATTACAAATGATGCTGCTGTAAGCATGAGTGTGCATACACTGCTGTGGTGTGATGCTTTTAATTCTTTGGGGAAGCTACCAAGAAGGAAAATGGCTGGTTTGCGTGGAACCTCTAGTTTTAGTTTTCTGAGGAATCCCCACACTGATTTCCACAGTGGTTGCACCAGTATGCTCTCCCACTAACAGTGGAGAAGGGTTCCTTTTTCCCCACCTCCCCCCCAAGATTTGTTATTGGTTGATTTCATGATGATAGCCATTCTTTCTGGAGTGAGATGGAACTTAAGCTTTTTTTTGTTTGTTTGTTTTTTGTTTTTTGAGACAAGGTCTTGTTCTGTAGTCCAGTTTGGCCTTGAACTCACTATGTAGCCCAGGCTGTCCTTGAACTCATGGCAAGCCTCCCACCTCAGCCTCCCGAAGCGTTGTTTTAATTTGCATCTCTCCAATGACCAGTGATGTTGAACATTTTTTCATATATTAATTTGCTGTTTTTAGTACTTCTTCTGAGAAGTATCTGTTCATTTCAAATGCCTATTTTTGGATTGGGTCTTTAAATTTGAGGGGTCTGATTTTTTTTTGAGTTCTGTAATCTAGATATTAATCCTTTGTGTGAGGAACAGCTGGCAAAATTTTTTTTCCCACACTGTGGGTTGTCTCGTCACTGTTGGTAGTTTTTCTTGCTGTGCGAAAGCTTTTTAGTAAGATGAGATCCCAGTTGTTCTTTGTGATAGTTCTTGTGCGATCCGGATTTGTTCATAAAGTGTTTGTTTACACCAGTGTCTTCAAGAGTTCTACCTATTCTATATTCCAGCAGATTTAGTGTTTCTGTTTTAATATTTTAGATCTTTGGTACATTTTGATTTTAGTTTAGTGCATGGTGAAAGATATGGGTCTAGTTTTAATCTTTGGCATGTGGAAAGAACTAGAGCAATTTAGCAAGACCTGTCTCGTATAAAAAATGGCTGGGATGTAGCTCAGTGTGAAGTCCCTGGATTCAATCCTCAGCCGCACCCCCCATCCCATTCTCACAAAACCATAATCTCGGTAATTTTAAATAATTTATTATAAAAGTAATACGTGATTATTAAAGAACTTTTTGAAATATGGAAATATAAAAAATAAATCATCTCACTGGATATGTTAATAGGCAGGTCCAAGAATACAAGGGGCAGGTGGTTGAGGTGGACTGGGCCTTAGGCTGCAGGGGAAGTGGGGCTTTGCGCTTGTGAACACTGCTCTTAGTAATCCAGTTGAATCTGATACTCTTGGGGTCAGAGCCTGGTCCGTTATAACAACCAAAAGGGAGAAAGAGTGATTGTGCCGCCTTTGCTAGTGTGAAATTGCCCCCATTATTGCCCGTCTTTTGCTGTTTTGGGCAGAGCCTGGCTTCTTTGGCCTAGTGTGAGACTGAAATCCAGACCCTGTGAGTCCATAGTCTAGAGAGCAGGGAGAGAGGGGGTACTTGCTAGCGTCACAATCATTCTTCCTCCCTTTTGGTTGTTATAACAGGCCATGCTCTGAACCCCAAGGGTTGAAAGACCCTTATTTTGTCTGTGTGGAGGCTCTAGGCAGCTGATCATTTTGCGGTATCACTTGATACTTGTGGGCCTGCTGAAGCATCATATCCTAGGGGCAGGGGAGACAGTGATGATGAGAGGGTACAGGCGAGGAGGAATTCTCAGGACTGTGCTGTCAGCGCTAGAACACTGTTTTCTAGAAGCGAGGGCTGAGAGTCTGTGGTTGGGCCTGTCCGTTCTTCCTTTCTGCCCCTCCTGTCTGGCCCAGGTGAAGCAGGGGAGCACTAGGACCCAGAGGCTAGCACGGTTCCTGACAAGTCTAGAGCAGCACTAGCGCAGAGTGAGACTCATCAGCTGGCAAGCAGGATTCAGTGTTTCTGGGTTCAGGATCCTCCGGCTGCAGAGAGGACCTGCTCGTCAGCCCCCAGCACAGCCCCCACCCCTGCCCTGGTCGGCCACCGAGGGAGGCCCATGGACTGGGGAGGGCCGTGACAGCCCTGTGTCAGTCCTTGAGGGCCCAGTGTCCTGACCCTCCTGCCTAGGTTTCTGCCTTTTTCTCTGTCTTTGGTCAGCTGGGGGAGGGGATAGAGGCCAGGTGAGCAACATGGCCCAAAGCAAGAGGCACGCGTACAACCGGGTAAGTGGCCCTAACCTGGATGGCCCTTGGGGGGAGGGTGCTGGAGGAGGTCTGAGTGCCTGTGGACATCACTGCAGTGGGGGCTGGGGAGGTAGGCTGGAACTTAGCTGTGGGTGCTCACAGACTGTCTTGTAAAGGAGACTTGGAACCCTAATGATGACAGGCCGGACAGGTTTCCCTTGCCAGAGTTGGGCCCTACATGGGGACTGACAAGGCCCAGCCTCTGACTTAATTGGCTCTCAGGGTAAGGGTTCCTGAGGGGGCCACTGTCTTGAGGACTCAGCATGGGATTGATGGGTCAGAGGGGGTTGATAGCGAGGTCCTTCTTTAGAGCTGCCTTGTTGTTTATTATTTGCTTTCTGTTCTGCCTGAGATTGAATCTGTACCCACTGTCGTGTCCTCCTGGTTCTGAGAGGCTTGTTGGGAGGTTGGGGGAGTTTCTGAGTTTGAGCATTGCCTTGATGTCACTGGAAATTTCCTTTATCAGCTCCATGAGATCTAGCTTGCTGTCCAGGTGTGATTTGAGGTCCTGAGCTCCTGGGAGCTGTGTTCTTACCTTCCTGGATGAGCTCTTTGGAGAAGGGAGTTAGGGAGTGACAGGCTGGAAGTGTTCTGACTCTTCTCTGGCTGTGGCAGGGCTCCCTTCTGAAGCCAATTGAGGATATGAGAAAGGAGCCCCATGGAGTCTTTAAGACCATCGTGTTACTTCTTGCCTCACTTATCAGTTTGCTGTAAGGCTTCTGGTCCATGGAGCTGGTATTGCTAAAAATGGTTTAGGTGTGATTTTCTTCTAAACCATGGGCTGATTTGGGACCTAGTTTCATGGTGTGTCCTGTCATCACGGATGTGTCAGAAGCTGAAAGCTTCCCAAGGACAGTGTTTTAGTTTATTCCTTTGCCTTGCCCATCTGTGGAGTGATAAGATATCCATTTGCTGGGCAGATGAAGTATAAATGGGATAAATCTGAGGTATCTGATATACTTGGCCTCTGTTTTTCCTTTTATAGCAGCATAGCATGGGAGAATAATTTCTAGAGCTTAGGGGCAGAGTGGACAGAGCAGGATACAGGCCAGGAGGAAGGGGGTTGGATGGCTGAATAGGTTGCTGTGAGGCATCAGGAGTGTCATCGTGGCTATGTTGGTGGCAGTGACAGGAGTCAGATCAGGAAGGAGTGGTGGTGACTTGAAGGCCTGAAAAGTGTAATGGTTATATACCTCTGAAAGGCAAAGGCCTGAAAGAGCTGTTTGAACCTAGGGAAGACAGATGACAGTTGAAAGGGAAACAGAATGCGGTGGGGACGCCCACTGAATCACCTTTCTTCCCAGCTCAGACTTCTGAGTCAGGGCATTAGGTTATAAAGAGCCTGGTGTAAACTGAGTTATTTGCTTGAGTTTAATTCCTCTCCTTAGGGGCAGTATTCCTGAGAAAACAGCCATGTGGTAAATTTCACAGGTCTATCAATGAATTCTGATTTGTTATAAAATTTAAATGAACTCTTAAAAATTCTAGGAGATTCCAGAGGAATTTGGAAAAGCCTTAGGAAGACCTATCACTGACATTTTTTGAAAGGGAGTTTGGGGGCTAACCCCATCTTAAGAATTGAGTTCAAGGAAGTGACTTCTGGTCTGTTTTCAGTCCAGGTTGGGTAATTTTTTTATGCATTTGGATGCCATCTTTGACCTGAGGCCTCTGACTGTGTATGTTTGCATGTGTGTTTCTTTCAGACGCCCAGTAGCAGCAGGATGAGTGCAGAGGCAAGTGCCCGGCCTCTGCGTGTAGGCTCCCGTGTGGAGGTGATTGGAAAAGGCCACCGAGGTACTGTGGCCTATGTTGGAGCCACACTCTTTGCCACTGGCAAATGGGTAGGCGTTATCCTGGATGAAGCAAAGGGCAAGAATGATGGAACTGTCCAAGGAAGGAAGTATTTTACTTGTGATGAAGGGCATGGCATCTTTGTGCGCCAATCCCAGGTACGCATCCCTTACTTCTTTGTGTGTGTGTGCATGTGTGTGTGTGCGTACATGCATATATCTGCTGCATGTACAGCTGGTGTGTTGGTACTTCCTTTTCCTGATTGTGGGCATAAGCTTCCGGTTGGGAGAGTGGGAGGTAGCAGCAGTGGGAAGATTGGCAATTCATCCTTATGAAAGCTGCCCTGTACTCTGGCTTGCTTGAGGACTGGGGAGGGATCGATATTAAAGTCATTTTTAATCTGGATGTATTATGTCTATCCTGTGGCTTCAGATCCAGGTATTTGAAGATGGAGCAGATACTACTTCTCCAGAGACACCTGATTCTTCTGCTTCAAAGGTCCTCAAAAGAGGTAACAGCCACCCACTTAAGTTGTCTTCTTATGTCCAGAAGTCCTAGACTTCTTATAACAGTGGGCCACAATGGATCCTGAAATTTTTCCATCACCACCACATTCCCATGTTATAACTCCCCCCCCAACCCATGATAGTATCTGTCCCTAGCCCTTTATACAAATGCACACTTTGTTTCTGTTTGCTTTCTGCAGAGGGAGCTGATACAGCTGCAAAGACTAGCAAACTGGTGAGTGGTTTGTTGGTGGGAGTAGGGAGTAACAGAGAGATGGAGGGAGGGAGACCCAGTGCTAGGTAGAAGCAGTAGGTAAGTCTGAATTGAGGTAATTTAGTGTCTCCAATCTCACTAATAAGGATGCTTTCTGAGTGAGTTGCTGTATTAGGGCTAGAGCGAAGGTGGTATCGGGGGAAGTTTATTAAGTTCCAGAAGTGCAGGGTCAAACGGGGCTGAGCTGGGGATAATAGGAAGGATAGGTCTGACCCTAAGAATGTGGCCTTTTGCTGCCTAAAGATGCCAAGATCTAAGTAGTTTGAGGGTCGAGTAAGGTAGAAATAGAGGGAAAAGGAGCTCTCCTATTTATAAGTGGTGGCAAGGAGCCAGGCCCTCTGCCACCTGTTTAAGGCTGTATGCAGAGGGTCCTTCCTAGCTCCTCTGTACCATTCCTCTGCAGTGTTATAAGGACCAGGGTGTGGACTTCCTCAAAGCTGATCCTTGAGGAACCACTCATCTCACTCAGGGCTTGACATTGACCTGCTCTGTCCCCTATCTCCTGCCTTCGTATGCCTGAGTTGGTATTAACACCTACACCCAGATTGTCTGATGAGCTAGCACAATGTGATGTCTGTTTTCTAACTCTGACCTTTCCTACTCCTCATGCAGCGGGGACTGAAGCCTAAGAAGGTGGTGTGTTTACTGTTTGTGCTGGGATGGATGGGGGCCGTGAGCCCCCTCCCCTGCGGTCCTGCATGTCTTTGGGCTGCTGCATGCATGTGTGTGTAACCTGGTGGGGTGGGATGGCCAAAGGTTATGGTGGCCTTGGCTTCCAGAGTGCCTTTGAGGGGTGCAAGGACATCAGGCTCAGTGTCTAGCCCAAGTAGTACTCACTAGAGATGATTTCTTCCTGCCCCAGACTCCTAGTTAGAAACTCCAACATTTGACTGTAAACAGTGGCAACATGAAATAGAGTGTTTACTGGCTGATGGTGGTTTCTCCCTTAGTTGAATTTAGGCGGCAGTGGAGGGTAGACTGGAGGAATGGGACTTGAGAAAGTACTAGGTAAAGTGGTTTGCAGAGAAATGGGAGGTCAGGGAACTGCACAGAAGGAACAGTTGGAATGCCTGAGGGTCTGCCTGCCTCTGGGTGGGTGCTGCCATTAATACCCACCCCTACTCTGCCCTATCAGTCTTTCCCTGGCGCCTTCTTCCTCTGGTGTGTGCCTGAGGCCCACCTCTCACCCACCTATGTAAGGACTTGGTTGTGCCACCTCTCTCCTCTCCACAGAGTTTTAAACACTTAGAAGTACTTCCATGACTGCTTCCTTATGCCAGCCCCTGCCTTGGGCCTCTGCCTAAGCTGTCCCTGACCTGCATGTACTCTCTGAGCTGTATGTGTGTGCCGTATGTACTGTGATTTTCCTGTTGCCATCCTGTGTCCGGCCCTTCTAATGTTGCATGGAGAGCTACTGGATTAGGGCAGTGGGCAGTGAGAGGAAAACTTCTCCTTTTTGACTCCTAGTGGGTAATGGGGCCTGACTTTGGAGTCTTGCCATGGTAGAGACCACATGCTAGTACTTTGCTTTGGGTCCTTAGTCCTGGCTCCAAGTGGAAATGGGGCTGTAAGTAAAACTGCTCTAAAGGATGCTGGGCCCATTCTAGCATCATGGAAACTTGGATCATCCCTTGATTTTTATTTCTTGTTGGCGCTCCTGTCTTACCTCAGGCCCCTGAATAGAGAAGAACATGAAACTGCAGTCAGCTGCAGTATGGAGTTCTGGTTGCAGCCTGACGTGTCCCTGGCAGGGGCCTGAGCCATGCCAAACCTGTGGAAATGTGGCAAAGCCCAGCCTTTACCGCCCATGCTGGCTTATAGCACCTTGTGGTGGACAGTGTCAGTCAGGTAGTAGAGTACTCCTGTTCTCCAGTGTTCCACCTCAGTGGTTCTCTCAAAACAAATCACTTAGCCAGGGCCTCTGCTCTAATCTCCTGTGAAACAGAACTAGATCCAGAACAAAAAAGAGTGCTTTGAGGAGAGGGCAGAAGAGAACACAGATGTCTCTGCAAAGTACCTCGTCCTTTCTGGAAAGCCCTTTAGGGAGAGTTTTAACGTGCCTACAACTAGGGGACCGTTGGAAGAGGAGCCCAGCACTATCATCAGAGTTGATGCTGTTCCGATAGAATGTTCTCCAGGGTTTCTTAATTACTCTGTTGCTCCTCAGAGTGCAAGCTGGATGCTGGATGGGAGCTCTGAGTATGTGTTCCTGATGAGACATCAGGGCGTAGCCAATGTGTATAAGAGAAGTGGGAGCAGTGGGGTTGTAGGAGGAGCAGAGTGCAGTTATGAGAGAAAGATAGAGCAGGGAAGCCCTGTGTCCCTGCCTACTGATGCCATCGCCCCATAAGGCGCCATTTCTGGCATGGCCCCTGGCCCAGTTTTTGAAGCAAGCTCTTGGGGATGGGTGAGGGAGGGGGAGGCAGAGCCTGAACCCATTCTTTGGCGGAAGCAGAAGGGCGGGCTCTGCGCAGGACTTTGTCCAGTCATGATGAGGAGGAGGAGCCGGCAGGGCCCTTGGTGGTTGCTAGGTGACAGTGGAACAGTGGCTCCACCCCCATGAAGCAGAGGAGGGTGGGTGCATGACGTCAGGTGGAGCTGGTGCTGCAGCCACTGAGGCTGCCATCAGCCTAAGCTGGTGAACTCGGCCGGGTACCGCTCTGGTGCCTGCTGGAGCCTGGTTGTGCTGCCGGGCACCTTCGGGGGCCCCTGTGTCGGAGCGGCAGCCGTTTGCAGGCTGGGAAGCTGCTGGCCAGGAGCTAAGGCTGCATTCATTGTTGGGATTTGATGCACTAATCTCCTGTCTCGCCGCCTTTCCCTCTGTTCGTTCTCTTTCCCTCCCTCCCTTCGTCTGTCCTTCCTCCCGGTGTTTGTCTATCCTCTCTGTCCCTCATTCTCTTTCCTTACCTTGCTTTCTTTGGTTTTCTGCAATGATGAGACAGGCACCGACAGCCCGAAAGGTACTCTTGCTTGCTCTGGTCCTGCTGCTGGGTTGCCAGGTTAATGATGGCTGCAGGCTGCTGGGGTGGGGGTGGGGGCTGATAGACTTCATCTGTCTACCTGATTGGGGGAGGAGTGTGAGGATGAAGGGAGGGGGCAGGGAGAGGTGTGTATCACCACTGTGCCTCACCCCTGGGATTTGCTCTGTGCCCTGCCTTTTGGTTCTGATCTAGTCTGTGTTCCAGCCCTTGTCTCCATTGGCCTCACAGGCTTGGGCTTCAGGAATTCCCCCCTGCAAACAGGCTTGAGAGGGTTTTCTGTAGTAGAGCCTGAGGAAACAGGCCCAGCTGTCTCAGTGCCTCTAACAGGCCTGCCTGCCTCACTCAGCTTCTAGAATGACTCTTGGTTGTTCTCCCAGCGTTCACCACCCTGGGGTTTGTGTCATGGGGGCTTACAAGGGTGGGATAGGGACCCTAGAATAGTTTTTGACCCACAACTATGGAAGCTTAGTCCCGGGTTGGAGGGGTGAGGATAGGTCTCCTTGGGCTCAGTGTCTCCTAGAAACTGGGCGCAAGCCAAATCTTGTCTTTGCCAGAGCAATGAGACACTGGGCAGCAAGAATTCTCTGGGAATTGGAGTTAATCACCCGTCTATCACTTTGCAGTAATCCGAAGTGTTTCTGGATTTGGTTTACAACAGTAGTTTCTCTGTGCTGCTCCCCACCCCCACCTCCCTTGTCCAACTGGGTGGGGTTACTTTGCTGAGCTCTGGGCTTCTGCTAATGCAATATTCATAGTCCTGACACCTGAGCCCTCTGCCTTAGGGATGGGGACTGCTCCAAGATCTAGTCCTTGGAGGTGGAAGGATTGCTGTGTTGTTCTGGCTTAGGGATCTGACCTCTCACTTCTGGGCTTTTATCACTCGTCATGGGGGAAGGGTCTTTCTAGGCAGTCTGTGGAGTCTGGCACTTGAAGGAAGAGGCTGATCTGGGAAAGTCCTTGGGAGTGGTAGATGGGCGGGGCCTCTGGTTCTGGGCTGGAGTGGGAGAGGTTGTTCACAGAAGGATGGGTCTGGGGAGATCTTCTCACAGCTGCTGCCCTTGGTCTCTTGTGGCTCAGACTAGGAGACGGGGACCTCTGGGGTTTCCAGGTTGTCTGAAGGGGTGAGGCCTCCAACGGTTAGGCAGAAGTGGGAACAGGAACCAAGGGGAATAGGGAATTCTGGGTTTCTGGAGTAGGAATGTGGTGATTCACTGGAGGGAGAAGGGGATGGGATGGTGTGGGGGAGTGGTGGCTAACTATAGCCCCATTCCTGTTACTTCTGCTCTCATTGCTGTCCCTTTGCTGTATGTCTTCCTGCCATTATCCTTTCTTTCCTGACTACTTCTCTTCTGGCTCCTGTTGCCTCTCCAGACCACAACTCGGCGGCCCAAGGTGAGAACAAACAGGCCTCTGTGCAAAGCCACTGCTGAGTGTACACGTTTCAGGCATGTGCATGTGTACTATCAAATAAAAGTTGGCCACAGTACAACATAGGTTCTCTTGGAGGGGGAAGAGGGCCCTAGATTTGTTGACAGGCCCCCTCCTGGGAAAATGACTTCCAGCTCCCAGCAGCTCCTCTGAGCCACAGATTGAATACAAAAGAGAAGTGAGAGTGATTGTAGTTAATTCAAGACAGGCTTCTTGAATAATGTAATTTTTTTTTTTTTGTGGGTACCGGGGGTCGAACTCAGGACTTCTCACGCCAGCAGGAACCCGTGCCGCTGAGCGATATCACTGGCCCTTTTTTCGTATGTGGGTACTGGGAGTCGAACTCAGGACCTCGCCCTTGCCAGGCAGGCGCTTACGCCGCTGAGCCATCTCACCAGCCCCAAATAATGTAATTTTGTTTTGAGGGGAAGGATTAGGAGAGGTAAAGAACTTGGCAGTGTAGAATGTTAGTAAGGAGGTGAGTGTGTCTGTGAAAGCCTCTGGATAGGAATGTTGGGATAGCATACTCTTTCCAAGTGTCAGCCCACTAGGAGAACTTTGGGGTTCAGCACCGCTAGGGGGAACACTGGGCAGACTTGTCTGCTCCAGAGCTTGAGGCTTCAGGGTAGCTCCTCAGCACCCTCCTCCACCAAGCCCCACAATGCCCTGGGGGGCACTACCTGGTTAGAACCCCTTTGTATTGGGGGACTAGGCACAGAAGGGTGTTTCAAGGAGAGTAAGGTTACAACTTTCATTTTGGCCCTTTTGCCTGCAGGATCCCCTGACACAGCAAGGGAGGGCACTTCAGCTTGACTTCCAGAAAGTAGGGAGAGCCTGGCAGTGATAGAGAGCCTGCACTTCACTTTTATTTATTTATTTATTTTTATTTATTTATTTTTTGCACCTCACATTTAGCCTGGTCCTCTGTGGGAACATGAAAATTGAGAACAATCTCTATCTGTTCTTTCTCTGCGGGAATGATATTGAGATACTTCTTTCTACTCTGGGGGAGTTAGGTGCAGACCCAGAGTAAGGATGGGACTGGGAGTATTGAGAAATTGCTGGAATGATCACAAGTAGGTCATGGGGAGTTTTAGGGAGGAAAAGATTCTGTTCTAAAGGGTAGTGCCACAGCTGGGAGGAATGTGGGGCCTGTGCCAAAGGAGGAACCTTATAATCTTATGTCTTCTGCCATCCTTTCTCCCTTTCTTCCTCCCCTCCTCCCCGTCTTTTGTCATTGTTGCTTTCTGACTCTCGTCATTTTCCCTCCCTTTCACTCTGTCTCTGTTCTCATTGTGCTTTCATACTCTGACTTTTCCCTTCTCTGTCTCCTCCCCTTGCCGTATTCTCATGCTCGGTCTCCCTCCCTCTTACTGCCCTGTTCCTCTGTTCTCTTTCTGGTCTGCCCTTGTCCTCTCTGAGTAGCCCGCTCGCCCAGCCAGTACTGGGGTGGCCGGGGCCAGTAGCTCCTTAGGCCCCTCTGGCTCAGCATCAGCAGGGGAGCTGAGCAGCAGCGAGCCTAGCACCCCGGCTCAGACTCCATTGGCAGCACCCATCATCCCCACGCCGGCCCTCACCTCTCCTGGAGCAGCACCCCCACTTCCTTCCCCTTCCAAGGTAAGGACTGGGGTTGGGGTAAAAGAAAGTACAAATGCCAAGGTGCCTGTGACCCCTGGCTGAGTCGTGGAAACTTCCCGTGGTTGGAGAAGACCTAGAACTTGGATTGGAGAGTTGGAGACATAACATATGGGTATCTTGCTGTTGGCCAAGGTACCCTTTCCTGCCCTTCTTTCATATACTTCCCCTGCAAATACTGTGCCAGTTTCCTCTCAGATTTTTGTATGCCACTTGTTTTTGATGCTGGGGCTGGGGTGACATTTGCGCACATTTTTATCTTCTCTGCTCTAGCTCAGTCATGATGGGGAGCGAGGGTGGGCTGTGCTTAGACCATGGGGCCTTTTCTTGGCAGGAGGAGGAGGGACTTCGGGCCCAGGTGCGAGATCTGGAGGAGAAACTGGAGACCCTGCGGCTAAAACGGGCAGAAGACAAGGCAAAGCTGAAAGAGCTGGAGAAACACAAGATCCAGCTGGAGCAGGTGCAGGAATGGAAGAGCAAAATGCAGGAGCAGCAGGCAGACCTGCAGCGTCGCCTCAAGGAGGCACGGAAGGTGGGCCTCAGGATGAAGCAGGTGGCTGGGTGGGAAGAGGGTCCTGAGGATATAACTGGAAACTAGATTTGTGCTGGAGTCCAGAATGCCATGTGAGGAAAAGCAGCACAAACATTGCTGTGCTCTTGCCCACCCACCTCACCCCTCAGGAAGCCAAGGAGGCAATGGAGGCCAAGGAGCGCTACATGGAGGAGATGGCAGATACTGCTGATGCCATCGAAATGGCCACTTTGGACAAGGAGATGGCTGAAGAGCGGGCTGAATCTCTGCAGCAGGAAGTAGAAGCACTGAAGGAGCGTGTGGATGAGCTTACCACAGACTTGGAGATCCTCAAGGCTGAGATTGAAGAGAAGGGTAAGGGGCCAGGACCTGTGTATGGAGGTGGGAGATGAGGTGGGGGTGGTGAAGCAAGTGTGAACATGGCAATGGTCTTCCCTAGGCTCGGATGGGGCTGCGTCTAGTTACCAGCTCAAGCAGCTTGAAGAGCAGAACGCCCGCCTAAAGGACGCCCTGGTGAGGTAGGCTTCTCTCTGCCTGGCTCTGGAGCTCACTCACTGGCCTCTGAATGTGTTAGCCTCTGACTCTGACACACACTCTCCCCCTTTTCTCTTTCCCATTTCCCCATAGGATGCGGGATCTTTCTTCCTCAGAGAAGCAGGAACACGTGAAGCTCCAGAAGCTTATGGAAAAGAAGAACCAAGAGTTGGAAGTTGTGAGGCAACAGCGAGAGCGCCTGCAGGAGGAGCTAACCCAGGCAGAGAGCACCATTGATGAGCTCAAGGAGCAGGTCTGGGGAGCTCGGCCTGTGCCCAGAATCCCCGTACCTGATTCTCCTCTTGCCACCTTTCAGCAGCACTTTTCCTTGTCCCTTCCCCATAACACAGGTAGATGCTGCTCTGGGTGCTGAGGAAATGGTGGAGATGCTGACCGACCGGAATCTGAATCTGGAAGAGAAAGTGCGAGAGTTGAGGGAGACTGTAGGGGATTTGGTAAGAGAAGGGTAGACCTCTGTTGGAGAGTATTTGGAAGGGACCTGCTGAGAGATTGACACATGACCCCTGACCTTTGAGTAGGGTTGTGTGGTAAGGTACTCATCTTGGCCCTGCTGTTTTGACCTTGCCTTTGCATTCCCACAACTACCTTGTGTTCCAGGAAGCAATGAATGAGATGAATGATGAGCTGCAGGAGAATGCACGTGAGACAGAGCTGGAGCTGCGGGAACAGCTGGACATGGCGGGTACCCGAGTGCGTGAGGCCCAGAAACGTGTGGAGGCAGCCCAGGAGACAGTTGCAGACTACCAGCAAACCATCAAGAAGTACCGCCAGCTGACTGCCCACCTGCAGGTGCTTGCTGACACCCTGTTCTCAGCCCATGATCACCCCAGGACTCCCTCACCACCTAGCTGTGTCTCACTGTCTCTGCTCTCAGGATGTGAATCGGGAACTGACAAACCAGCAGGAAGCATCTGTGGAGAGACAGCAGCAGCCACCTCCAGAGACTTTCGACTTCAAAATCAAGTTTGCTGAGACTAAGGCCCATGCTAAGGTCAGGAAAGTTGGTGGTGGGGTGAGGCCAGAGTGTTAGGGAGCCCAGCTTGGGTGTCACCCTGGGCTGACCTGGTATGGGATTATGGGCTTTAGATTCCTCAGGGAAGGTGTGCTATGTATTATAGTTTGGAAGACTGCTGGCCTGGGCTTGTCCTAAAAGCACAGATCCTAGTAGAGCAGGGTAGGGTGGTTTTGGGGCTCTACCTTGGCTGAGAGCCTTCCTCCCTGTCCACTTCACAGGCAATTGAGATGGAGTTGAGACAGATGGAGGTGGCCCAGGCCAACCGGCACATGTCCCTGCTGACAGCCTTCATGCCTGACAGCTTCCTCCGGCCAGGTGGGGACCATGATTGTGTCCTGGTGTTGCTACTTATGCCTCGTCTCATTTGCAAGGTATGGCCAGTCGTTTATATGTACAATCAAATTCTGTTAAACTTGCTGTGAACCAGGCGTTGAGGATGCTGAGTGAAGACAGCAGTCAACATCTGCCCATAGAGTTTATGAGGCAGCAGAGGAACTTACAGTGAACAAAGTCACAGATAACACATAACTATGGAATCTCCATAACTGTGGATACCACCAACTGTAGATCAAAAATATTGGAGAAAAATGATATCTGTATTGAACGCGTACAGACTTATTTCTTGTCATTATTCCCTAAACAATATAGTATGACAACAGTTTTCATAACATTTATATTATATTAAATATCATAAGTAGCCTAGAGATGACTTCAAGTATACATGAGGATATGCATAAGGTAATATGTAAATGTGGCACTTTATGTAAAAGACTTAAGCATCTATGGATTATTGTATCTGTGGGGCGTAATGGAATCCCCCACAGATTTAAGAGATAACTGTATTACAAATTGTGCATGTGTGTGTTTTTTGTTTTTCGTTTTTCTTTTGTTTTTGTTTTTGTGGTGCTGGGATTGAACCCAGGGCCTTGTGCATGCAAGGCAAGAACTCTACCACTGAGCCACAGCCCCAGCCCAAATTGTGTGTTATAAAAGAGACTCTTTGAGGGAGCATCTGATTGAGATGAAAGCCATATATGACTGAAGAAATAACATTTTAGTTGAGAGTCAGAAGGCAGCTAGGAGTTAGCTAGGGGAATAATTGGCAGCATAGCCTTCTAGATGGAGAGACAGTGGGGCAGCAGCTTTAAGTCAGGGAAGACTTGGTTCTCACAGTCCCACTGCCCTTTCGTTCTCATGTCCTAAATCCTCACAAGCTCCAGTAATCACATCATTACCCTTTCCCCAGGGGAGACTGCCCGCCCATCTAAGAGCTGCTCTGCTTTCTCTCTCTCATCTGTCTGTATCCATGCTTCCCACATAATTGTTAAGTTGTGTCCACTATTCCTGAGTCTGTTCTCCAGCCTCTGCTCTGAGTTCTTGGTCCCGGGTCTTGCTGCAGGCAGAGCTGATCCGGAAGCAGGCCCAAGAGAAATTTGAACTAAGTGAAAACTGTTCAGAGCGGTCTGGACTTCGAGGAGCTGCGGGGGAGCAGCTCAGCTTTGCTGCTGGACTGGTATACTCACTGAGCCTGCTGCAGGCCACCCTGCACCGCTATGAGCAGTAAGTGACTCCTGACCTCTCCTCCAGGGTCATGGGTCCAGGATGGGCTGGAACTGAAGTTACTTGGAAGACCTCAGCCTCACAGAGCCCCTCTCTGGTCTCTAGTGCCCTTTCTCAGTGCAGTGTGGATGTGTATAAGAAGGTGGGCAGCCTCTACCCCGAGATGAGTGCCCATGAGCGCTCCTTAGATTTCCTCATTGAGCTGCTGCACAAGGATCAGCTGGATGAGACTGTCAATGTGGAGCCTCTCACCAAGGCCATCAAATACTACCAGGTCTGGGGCAAGAATTCAGGCTTGGGGCAGGAGGGAGGGAAGCTTTTGCCTGGTTGGGGCTGTTGCCAGTGTAATCAAGGTTGTGTCAGGCTGGCTGCTTGAGGCCTGATTTACTCTTAGATAATCTTGCCTTATGACACAGCTGCCTGGTGATTTTGGATTCTCCTGTCCCTCTGGAGACTTAAAATGACCATGGCTCATGCTATAGTTTGGGAAGAACTCCCCGCCTTCCACAGGCTAAAGGCTGTTTTTTTGTCATCCCTCCCCAGCATCTGTATAGCATCCACCTTGCTGAACAGCCTGAGGACTGTACCATGCAGCTGGCTGACCACATTAAGGTGAAGTGTCTGGATCAGTGGTTTAGTCCCCTCTACAAATCAGAAGCAGAGGACATTACATCAAGAGATCAGGCCCCAAAGGCTTGTCACATGAGACTGGGATAGGGCCACCAAACCAAATCAGAGAAGTCAGAGGACCCACTTATAAATGGGGATCAGCACAGGGTGGAACCTTAGAGATGATGATGGGGCAGAAGGTTCCTGTTGGGGGCTAATAACCGCACACTTCTGTCCTCACAGTTCACCCAGAGTGCCCTGGACTGCATGAGTGTGGAGGTGGGGCGGCTGCGTGCCTTCTTGCAGGTGAGCGCATATCTAGGGTAATGATGTGGGAAATCATGCCAAATCCTGGTAGGATAAGGATATAAACTTCTGGGTGACCAAAGACCCAGAATAGATGTTGATATAAGACAGGGTCTCCGCCTCCAGCAGGATCGAAGAAAGTTGTATTTAGGTTTCGATCAGTTAATAGTATAGTAATTCCGGGAGCTAGAGACCTCCTTTTCCTTCTTGGTCCTCATCCCTAGCTCTAGTGCTGACTTAGTTCCCCATCCATTTCCTATTTCCTGCCTAGGGTGGGCAGGAAGCTACAGATCTTGCTCTTCTGCTTCGGGACCTGGAAACATCATGCAGTGACATCCGCCAGTTCTGCAAGAAGATCCGAAGGCGAATGCCAGGGACAGATGCTCCTGGAATCCCAGCTGCACTGGCCTTTGGATCCCAGGTTTAGGGCTTTGATTAGGGAAGGGAATGAAGCTGAGTAGAAGCAGGAGCGGCCTAGCATGTTAAGATCTGGATCTGGTCAGGGGACAATACTGGTTGTTTGAGTTGCTGGGAACTGTAATGCTGCACTCAGAATGGGCTTTATTTTTATTTTATTTTATTTTTTTTTTTGTGGGTACCGGGGGGTCGACCTCAGGACCTCACGCGCCAACAGGCGCCCGTGCCGCTGAGCGATATCACCGGCCCCTTTTTCGTATGTGGGATCCGGGAGTCGAACTCGGGCCCTTGCGCTTGCAAGGCAGACGCTTACGCCACTGAGCCATCTCACCGGCCCTCAGAATGGGCTTTAACTGTAGTCTGTCACACAGGTGTCGGACACACTCCTAGACTGCAGGAAACACTTGACATGGGTGGTGGCTGTGCTGCAAGAAGTGGCAGCTGCTGCTGCTCAGCTCATTGCCCCCCTGGCAGAGAATGAGGGGCTACCTGTGGCTGCACTGGAGGAGCTGGCTTTCAAAGCAAGCGAACAGGTTGGCCTGGATGACTGGGTGGAAGAGGATGAGAAGTTAGTGGCCAGGGTGGGGCTCTCACTCCTGCCTTTGGGTCCTTGTAGATCTATGGGAGCCCTTCCAGCAGCCCCTATGAGTGTCTGCGCCAGTCATGCAACATCCTCATCAGCACCATGAACAAGCTGGCCACAGCTATGCAGGAAGGGGAGTATGATGCCGAGCGGCCCCCTAGCAAGGTAGGTGGAGATTTCCCTGGAGGGGCTTCAGTGGCTTGGAGGAGCAGGACCTGCAGAGTTGCTGCTAATTGTGGGAGGCCAGGGAGGCAGGAAAAGGGCATCTGGAAAGCAATATCTTGTCTAGATGGCCAGAATATTTTCCCTGTAACTGGATCTCTCTGAAAGGAGCACTTTGATGATATCTGCTCCCCATCCCCACACTCTGACCCACCCTATTCCTTAGCCTCCTCCAGTTGAGCTGCGGGCTGCAGCCCTTCGTGCGGAGATCACAGATGCTGAAGGCCTGGGTTTGAAGCTTGAAGACCGAGAGACAGTTATCAAAGAGTTGAAGAAGTCGCTCAAGATTAAGGTGAGGATGGGGGTATAATGTCAAGTGAAGGAAACCCGCATACAAGCTTGAGTATCTCATGGTTTCTCTTCTATGAGAAACCCGAAGTATAAATAAAGTCAAGAGCAAAATAAAGGATGTATAGTAGGAAACAGGGAGATAGGTCTTTTGTAAAAGGGAAGAAGGGGACCAAGAGATGGAGGAAGAGTGGAGAGGGGGGAGAAGAAGGGAAAGTAAAAAGAATTAAGATGTGTTGCGTACATGTACCAACTCCACGTGATGAATGTGATCATTGTGTACTGCAAACATATACTAATAAATAAAGAAAAAAAAACGGTAAGGGTAAGGTAGTCTTGGGATTTGGGCCCAGGAAGTATGTGGTACTCAGGGCAGTAGCAAGTATAGGGATTGGGACTGAGATAGTTTGGGAGTAAAAGGGGCCAGGGAGCTTTCAGGGAGCTTTCTTACCTTTCTTTGTGTTTTTCTTTTCTTTTCTTTCTTTCTTTCTTATTTTTTTTTTTTTTTTTTTTTGGTAGTACTGGGGATTAAACCCAGAACCTTGCACATGCTAGGCAGGCACTCTACCACTGAGTCACGTTCCCATTCCTGTCAGGGAGCTTTCTAGCTCGTGTGGTCTAACCTAGGTCTTGAGGATGTGGGGAGGATGACAGGGAACTAGAAGCTCCCTGTCTTGTCCAGGGAGAGGAGCTGAGTGAGGCGAATGTGCGGCTCAGCCTCCTGGAGAAGAAGCTGGACAGTGCTGCCAAAGATGCGGACGAACGCATTGAGAAAGTCCAGACTCGGCTGGAGGAGACCCAGACGCTGCTGCGGAAGAAGGAGAAGTCAGGCACCTTCCCTGGGGCCCTACTTCCTCCAGCCTTCTCTCCTGCGGGAGGCTCTCTGTCACCCTTTTCCCTTCCCCTCATAGTGAGGCTCCCAATTTTCCTTCTCTGTTTCACCCCATCCTAAGTCCATGCTGCCTTGTCTCTGTCTCCTCACTAGCAAGGCTACCCCAAGGACCTATCAGGACTAAAAAGTCAGGTGGGACCTTGAGGAAGGGACACTGCCCAAACCCACATTCTCTTTCACAGAGAGTTCGAGGAGACAATGGACGCACTCCAGGCTGACATCGACCAGCTGGAGGCAGAGAAGGCAGAGCTAAAGCAGCGGCTGAACAACCAGTCCAAGCGTACAATTGAGGGGCTCCGGGGGCCCCCTCCCTCAGGCATTGCTACACTGGTGTCTGGCATTGCTGGTGGTAAGTACAGTGGTTTAGGCAGTGCTGACCCAGAGACTGACTGTATTGATTTGGAGGACTTGGCCATGGTTTGACTTTTGCCTCTCTTCCCCATGGATGTTCAACCAAGAATATGTTTACCCAGTTCCACTCTGTGCTCGCTTTCACCAAGTTTTCACTTCCCCTGAAGATGTGCAGAATTCCTCTGACTAAAGTAGGGCATGACCAAGTTTGTCAGGGAAATTCAGAATGATGACAGTTGGACTGTAGTAGCTGGCCCTTTGGAGTCTACCCTCAGGCCTTTCTGTCCCAGCTTTATGTTCCTAAGGGTTGTCAGTCTGCTACAGTCAAATTTTTCAGCCTTGCCTGAAACCTGCTTTTGCTTTTCCCTCTGTTTAGGCACCGTGTTTCCCCACCAAGCTCACATGGCTTCATCTTATGGTGTGGTTGTCTTTTCCGTTGCATAATTCTCCCAACTTTACTTCTAGCTTCTACTCTGACCTTTGCCTAGTCACTCAGTATTGTTAGGGATCTTACTTAGAGTTTTTACGGCTTCTCCTCAGTTTCCTGGGTAAGGAAGTGGCTGCTGCATCTTGGTTGCCATCTACCTCATAGTTTGTTTTTGTTTCCCCTTTAGTATCTTACTCTTTTCATGTCCAGAAGATATCTTGTTGCCCTGGAATTAAACCATTGGGGCCTCTGGACTTTCCTCACTATTCCTGTGTCTGTTTTGTCTTGTTTTTAGTACATGTTTACAGTATGTAAGATCACATTCCTTGTGGGGAGTTGATACATGTATATAACACATCTTAGTGCTCCTGTGTCTTGTCTGCTTATTCTCATCAAAGTCCCTGTCACGGGTGCTGCTTGCTTTTGGAAGGTAACCAAGTACCTTTGTGACATTAGACTCCTGTGGTACAGACAGCTGCATGTTCTTTGGGGGAAGTCTTCAGAATTATCACCCTGTACTGTTTTAAGCACAGTCTCTTTAAACAAATACTGGTTCTGAAATCATGAAACATCCCCAGATCATGAAACTTTGACTCAGAGCCATGGAGGAAACCAGAGAAACGAGGAAATGTGCTTGCATCCTCAACCCAAGCTTCCTCAACCCAAGCTTTGCTTCTGGGGAGCACTAAGGGTACAGACATATGGGACTCTCTGGAGCATTCCTCATTCCTTTCTTGGAGATGGAGTAAGAGACAGGGAGAGAGGAACAGCCTTACATCTCAGGTGCTTCATCTAGCACACTCACTTAGCCATTCTTCTCCCACCCTGATCCATGGCCTCACTCCCCCTTGTTCTCTTTTTCCAAACATGTCTGTAGGGGCAGGGACAGAGGCACAGTGTTATAAAGAGGGTAGGATGATTAGGCAAAGGGTTTTCCTACAGGTCACGTCCAGGATTCCTCTGGTATGTTCCCCATCTCCAAACTACCTAATTCCTCTCTCCTCTTTTCCTGCTCCCCCATGGGCTATCCTGAGCACAGAAGAGCAGCAGCGAGGTAGAGACCCATCCTGGCTGGGGCTTACCAGGGGTGTGGGGCAATGCGGCTGGGGGAGCATGGTGACATTTCCCACATTTGGGAGCAGCTAGGATTGGAGGTGGGAGGGAATGAGGAAAGGGAAAGAGCAGTAGTGAAGCCCAGTTTTCCTCCTGGGGCTAAGGACATTTGTTATGGTATCCACAGGGGGCACTCCTGGGCAGGCTCCAGGGTCCTTGCCAGGCCCAGGGCTGGTGAAGGACTCACCCCTGCTGCTTCAGCAGATCTCTGCTATGAGGCTGCACATCTCTCAGCTCCAGCATGAAAACAGCATTCTCAAGGTGAAGAGCTCCCTGGGAGAACTGGGGTGGAGGATGGAACATACCTGTCCCATTGATGATGCATAGCAAAGGCCTTCTATCATCTCTTACCACTACTCCTCTTTTTTTCTCCCACAGGGAGCCCAGATGAAGGCATCCTTGGCAGCCCTGCCCCCTCTGCATGTTGCAAAGCTTTCACTCCCACCCCATGAGGGCCCTGCTAGTGAGCTAGCAGCTGGAGTGCTATATCGTAAGACCAGTCAGCTGCTGGAGACATTAAATCAGCTGAGCACGCACACTCATGTAGTAGATATCACTCGTGCCAGCCCTGGTATGTACCTGCTGATCCCTGAGATCAGTAACATATTCCTTCCCCTACCCCAGGAATTTAGCTCCTGCTCAGGCATTCCCTGCAAATAGAGGCTTTTCCCAGCAGTGTCCTTTACCTTCAGTGTTTAGTTTGCCTGATTCTCTCACTGTCTCTCAAGTGCCTGCTCCATGAGAGAGTTCATTACCTGCACTCCTGACTTAGTCCATTTCAGCTGCCAGCCTGGGCCTTGGTGGGCCTTACCAGCTTTCTCTTCCAACAGCTGCCAAGAGCCCATCTGCCCAGCTTATGGAGCAAGTGGCTCAGCTGAAGTCCCTGAGCGACACCATTGAGAAGCTCAAGGTCAGCTCAGACCCTGCCCTTCCTCACCCTACTGAGGTTACTTCAGAGCATTCATTGATAGAGCCAAACACCTTTAGAATTCCTTGGGGCCAGCCCTGTGGTAGATGGCACATTGGGGAGAGGGGAGGCAGAATTTTTGCCTTGGGAAATGACTGTCTTGGTACAAATGGAAGATACATTCTTAACAACAAAATGCATGAGTTGGTATCATCTTTAGGGTGTGCAGTTCAAGCTGCAGCTTGTCAGAGCTGCGATCACTGTGGGGTAGAATGCTTGGGCCTGGCTTCCCAGAGGCAGTAGAAGCTGAATTGAGTCTTAAAGAATGAGGATCTCGGCCGGTGAGATAGCTCAGCAGCATAAGTGCCTGCCAGCAAGCGTGAGGTCCTGAGTTCGACTCCCAGTACCCACATAAAGGAAAAAAAGGGCCAGTGGTATCACTCAGTGGCACAAGCTCTTGCTGGCAAGCGCGAGGTCCTGAGGTCGACTCCCAGTACTCACATAAAAAAAAAAAAAAAAGAATGAGGATCTCTAAAGGAGGGATGTTGGGGTGGGGATGTGGTTGGAGGTGAGAGCAAAAGCATAGCAATAGAGAAGACTTAGTCCTGTCCTCCTAGTATTAGTAACTCTGTGAAACCAGGGAGGTCTTATGCTAATCTATAGGAGGGTACCCTTAATGAATTCTTGTCTTTCCTTCCCCAGGATGAGGTCCTTAAAGAGACAGTTTCACAACGCCCTGGAGCCACAGTCCCCACTGACTTTGCCACTTTCCCTTCATCAGCCTTCCTCAGGGTAAGGGGAGCCTGGGGCAGAGGATGGCATAGTGTGGAGGGTCCAGATGGGTCCTCTTCCTCCTCCAGAGTTTGAAGAGACCTCTGGAGTCTCAAGTCCAACAACTGTGCACACTCTGCTTTTTTTTTTTTTTTTTTTTTTTTTTTTTTGTGGGTACCGGGGGGACGACCTCAGGACCTCACGCGCCAACAGGCACCCGTGCCGCTGAGCGATATCACCGGCCCCTTTTTCGTATGTGGGTTCCGGGAGTCAAACTCGGGCCTTCGCGCTTGCAAGGCAGGCGCTTAAGCCGCTGAGCCGTCTCACCGGCCCTGCACACTCTGCTTTATCTAGCAAGTCCCAGTCTTTCTTGCAAGTAACTCAGCATTGCTTGCTATTCTGGTATATTGTATGTAAAACAGTATCTTCCATGACTTTTGATACCATGACTCAAAACTGTGTGAGGCTGTGTACCCCTGTTCTAATTTGAAAAATTAGATGGCCTAACAACTCAAGCCTCAGTCTCCCAGGGGCTGCCTTGGAATCAGGGAACTCTTCAGTGGCCCACAGTTTAAGTGAGCCCCTGACCTGGGATCTTCTTCCCTCTCCAACCCCAAGGCCAAGGAAGAGCAGCAAGATGACACAGTCTACATGGGCAAAGTGACCTTCTCATGTGCGGCTGGCCTTGGACAGCGACACCGACTGGTGCTGACCCAGGAGCAGCTGTACCAGCTTCACAGTCGCCTCATCTCCTAAGCACTCCTGCCACTGTCCCCTTCAACTCTCAGCCTTCCTGGTGTCACTCGGCCCAATGCACACCCACCTCAGCCAACCCTGGGTAGAACTATGTGGGCTAAAAACTCTTCCTGCCTTGTTCAGCTTTGCTCCCATCTTGTCAGAGTCCCACTCCTGCCCCTTCACCTGAGTTCCCCCATTCCTGTCCCCAGGCATTTTCCATAATTTGCTGTTCAGCTGCTCCCTCTTTCCTGAGGGGCCTCAGGGCATGTGGGGGGTAGGCTGAGACCCCCACCACCAAAGGTTGAGTGAGGTCCCCCTGATTAAGGACTTCACCCCTTGATTAAAACAACTTCTGCTTCAGTACTTTCTGTGTGATGTTCAGAGTGGGCTTGGACCATTTGGCTCAGCAGGAGTGGAGGAGAAGGGATGCTGAAGCAGCTTTGTCTGTGTCAAATTTGAGGGCCCCTCTCTGTAGTGACCAATACAGTGCCATGCCCCTCAAATGCGTGTGCAGTAAGTTACTCTGAGCAAGGGGAAAGGGACTTAGGTGTAGGCATGTCAGTTCCTTGAGGGAGTTCAGAGAGCTGAGGGTAGCTCTGCCAGCAGCCCTGTTGACTGCTCTTCAGTCCAGTTTCTAGAGCTACGATACTGATGTGATCACCACTCCAGCCAACTTTGTGGTGCACTGACAATTCTTATTAGACCCGGGGGCTATTAGAGAAACATTTACTAAACAAGGGGAAACTAAAGCAGTAAACTGCTAAGAAAGGATGGAACTTGTGAAAACTATTCCCAAATCCCACTATAAATTATTATCAGTTGGGAGCTACTTTAAAAAATTTTTTAGATTTCTGGGTCATGACCTAGACTTACTGAAATACCTCAAGGGTTGGGATCTGTTGGGCCTGTGAGCAGTACCCCAGCATTTTAGAACTTAGTTCCAGTTTAATTTAGTTGGCTGGCTCCTTGATATGCTCTTTCATTGCCCACTTGGGGGAAAATACCCAGCCCACACTGCCAAAGGGCTCTGATCCAGGTGCAGAAAGAATTCCTTGGTGCCTTGGAGCTGTGTGTCTGGCCTGGGTCCTCCACTTGAGCTTCTCATGAAGGGAAGGGCAAGCAGGAAGAGGGACTCCAAGGTGGGAGCCTAGGGGCATGTTCTCCATTTAGAACACCCTCAGGCAAGGTAGTGAGTCATGGTAGTATTTGATTGCCCACTCAGTGCCTGTAGCCTTTCTTAACTGGGGTTCTGAGAAAGTGATTTGAATGATTTTCCTCAGTACTCTCAAGGATGCTATATGGCTAGTACCATTCTAGATGTACAGGATTTAACTTGTGGGCCGGTGAGATGGCTCAGCGGCATAGGTGCCTGCCTGGCACCTGGCAGGCGCGAGGGCCGGAGTTCGACTCCCGGAACCCACAAAAAAAAAAAAAAAAAAAAGATTTGTTACATACAAAGGATGCCTTAGGATATTTAGGGCTTAGTTTCCACAGAACTAGTTAACAAGTGTTGCTGTGTCTCAATGCTTAGATAGTCTTTATCTCTCCAAATTTGGCTTCTCTAGTGCTAAGGAATTGTACTACACTGTCCTTACCCTGTGATTGGATTGTATTCCTGTCCTTTCTACCCAAGCTGTTGACCTGCCTTCTGATTGGTGGTCAAGACACTGAGGGCGAAGACTGGGCAACTCTGAGGGCATTTTGAGAAGGGAATAGGACTTTTTTGTTCCATCCCTTTTCCTTGGTGTTAGTTTCTCACCCCTTGATTTTGAATCCCAGACTCATTCAATTACTTGCTGGCTACCTCCCTATGAGTGCCCACAAGTACCTAAGAGTTGACGTGTCCAAAACTGATCATCTCTTTTGTGTCCTGGATGTGACAAGCCACGAGCCTGTGTCTTTGATTCTTCATTCACTTTAGCTAATTTATCCAGCTCCATTGAATTTTTCCTTCATTATGATCCTAAATCTGTCCACTTTTTTTTTTACCTGCTTCTAACTTAGTGCATAACTCTTTTTTTTTTTTTTTTTTCTGAGACAGGGTCTTGCTGTGTAGTTCAGGTTGGCCTGGAATCACTATGTAGCCCAGGCTGGGCTCGAACCCTCAGCAATTCTTCTGCCTTAGCATCCCGAGTGCTGGGATTACAGGCGTGTGCCATCACACCCGGCTGTGCATAACTTCTTGCTCTGGGTACTTTGGCAGTCTTTAAACTGGTAACTCAGCCTCTGTTGCCTTTCTTCAGCCAGTTCTTCACATGGAGGCCAGAGGGACTTTTCCAACATTCGTACTGATCCATATCATTCCCTGCTTTAAATCCTGAAGTAGTCCTTCCAACTGGAGTTAAAGCTTAAAATCCTGAAATGGTTCTTCCAATTGTCTAGAATTTAAAATTTTATATTCATTAGAATGGCACATAAGGCCATTCATGATTTGGGTCCTGCCCATTTCTCCAGCCTCTCAGGGGGCTACTTCTCCAGTGTGCCTGGTGCTCTAGCTTTAGTGAAACCTAGCAGTTTCCCTGCCACCCTGTCTCTTCTCATGGTCTCAGGTCTCTTCTCATGACATGAGAGAAGAATGCCATCTTCCCTCCCTTCTGCCTCTCTGTCCCAGTCTGCACACCTCATTCTTTAGTTGAAATCGTGTGTTTTTTGTTTGTTTTTTTGCGGTGTTGGGGATTGTTTTTTTTTTGCAGTGTAGAGCCTTAAACATGCTAGGGGAGTGCTCTGCCACTAAGCTACAGCCCCATCCCTTTTGTTCATTTTTTGAGATAGCTGTTGTTACCATCTGAGGAAATCTCCAATCCGTGTGGCTTATTAGATGCGTCTTTCTGAAGACAGGTTAGGTTTTTTGTTGTTTTTTGAAACAGGGAGACAAAGTCTTGCTATGTTGTTCAGGCTGACATTGAATTCACTGTGTATCCCAGGCTGGCCTCAAACTCACTGCGATCCTCCTACCTCAGCCTCCTGAGGGCTAAGATCACAGGTATGGTATCTTATAAAATATGGTATATGGTATCTTATAAAATAGTATACCTTTAGTATACCTTTATTCTAGGAATGCTTGGATTCCATTGCTTTACGACCTTGGTAAGATTTGCAGTAGGATCTGTGTTCCTGTTCACAGAATGGGAATGATATAGATTTGTTGTGAAGGCTGAATGAGCTAACGCATGCAAGCATTAAGCACTGTGCCTGGCACACAGTAGGCTTCCTTCTCCTTCAGTATGTGCTCCTCCTGTGCTGCTCTATACTAGTAAGTGTCTGTCTCCGTTGTAATTGGCTGTGAGCGCCTCCACCTCCCTCTCCCTTTGGACAGATTCCTTTAGTACGCCTTCTGTCTCTGCATCCCCCAACACACGTAGTTGAGGAGGAAAACGGTGATTCATTTTAGACGTGAGTTCGAGGTGCCTGTGAAAGCATCTGAGTGGAGATGTTCCTTTGGTGGTTGGCTCCAGCTGGGTCTCAAGCTTAGCAGAGAAGCCCACCTTGGAGATAAAAGTCCAAAGAATGCGTTGGGAGCATATCAGTGGTGATGGAAGGAATGGTTTGGATGAGTTTACTGTCTTAATTCAGATTACTTGGAAAACCAGACCTGGAGCAAAACTTAAATGCCAGTGCTTTAACTGGAAGGTGCAGTCCTAGAGCAGTGAGACTGAAGGAAAGGAGAAAAAAATCAAAAATTTTGTTTAGTGAGTTGCCCATTTTGCTTCCCCGGGACACAGCTGGTCGCTTGCCTGTGTGAGATGTCTCTGGACAGACCGCGTGGAAACACCGGGCCTGGACTGGTGGAGGGCAGAGAGGAAGTTCACCTGCCCTCCCTCCTGCCTGCCTTCCCTATTTGAACTTTGACCTGGGGAGTATTAGCTCCCTGTCAATAAGGCGATTGTGTGACATGGCATTTCATCCAAGTCCTGAAGTGCTGAGGGAACAGCATAGGTGTGGGCCTGTAGGAATCAGTTAGAACTGGAGTCCTGGGAATCAGGTAAGGCTAGAGAATCTGAAGCAGCAAGTCGCCCCAGAAGAGTGTGCAGGGGGGCTGGGCTTGGTGACACACGATTGTAATCCCAGCACTGGGAGGCAGAGGCAGGAGGATTGCTGCGAGTTCAAGGCCGGCCCGGGCTACATAGTTCAGGACCAGCCTGAACTACATAGTGAGACCCTGTCTCAAAAAACCAAAACCAAAACAAAGCAAAACAGCAAAAACAAAAAAGTGTACTGGGGAGGGAGAAGGTGGAGTCCTGGGCAGCTATGAGAGTTAAAGATCACACAGCAGAGCCTGAAGGAGCATCTAGTGTGCCAAGCAGCAGCCCTCAGAGAAACTTGTCCCAGTGTCAAAGGAAGAGGCTGAGGAGGTCAAAGGACAAGTGAGTTCTGGGAGGTGACCACGGTAATTCGCAGATGCCTGGTGAACTGGCAGGGCATTCTTCCTGAGAGAGCAGAATGAAGGTTGTGCTGGTGATTGAAGGAAAAAGGGAGGTCTCCTGCACTGCTGGGTTCCAGGCGGCATCAGCTTATTGTGGAGTATGATGGGAACTGTGGAAGGTAGGTGGTCAGGGGATGGCAGATGACAATGGTAGTGATTCTGGAAACTAGGATGTAGTGATGGATAGGAGGCCTGGCAGGGAGCTTTTTGTACCAAAGACAGAGCATAGTATGGTAATGGCTGCTTTTAGTCTATCCAGACCTAGTGTGACAGAACAAAGGAGATTGGCTGGCAGTTCGTAGGAGCAGGGTATGAACATTCT
The DNA here is from genome assembly GCA_028451465.1 of Erethizon dorsatum. Classification (NCBI taxonomy): domain Eukaryota; kingdom Metazoa; phylum Chordata; class Mammalia; order Rodentia; family Erethizontidae; genus Erethizon; species Erethizon dorsatum. Next base: position 24,452,432 of record CM051824.1, read on the forward strand.
CAATCCTGGCCTAGGAGCTCCTCTTTCTTGGGGGGATTCTTGGGCAGATTCCCAGGAATAACATCGCTTGCCTCAACATGGAAAACAGATGTGTGAAGTAAGAAAATCCCAACTCTTCACTTGGGGAAGTTGCTTAGCCTCTCAGCTTCAGGTTATCTGTAATACAAGGCTAACAGCACCATTCCTAAGGACTATTCCTTAGACAGTCTAGGAGGAAGTAGAACGCTTCACACAGATAATTAAAAAAGGATACATGGGAGAAAAAAAGCAAGGTATAGTATGTACAGGTACAGATTCCCTATGATGAATGCTATTATGTATATCTAAAATGTGCCAATAAAATTATTTTTAAAAGGATACATGGGAGATAGTATACCATTGAAAAGCAAATGAAATACAAGCAGCCATATTCCCAAGACACATTTGTGACACAGATAACCCCAAAGCATGAGTAGTCAGTCAGTCCGTGGTGTCCCAGCCTTCCTGTGTGGTTACTATCTTATTTTCTACCACACAGGCACTGCTTCCTATTCTTAGCAGGCCAAGCCTGAGGGAGAAACTAAACTTGGAAGTATTCTCTTACCCCTCCCCCACAGTTTGAATTAATCTGGCTCACATTCTTTGTGTTGCCCCACAGTGAAGCAGGGATGGACACCATACAAAGACCCAAATCTGCTGCTTGCTAATTCTAGGGAATGTGTGAGGACCCTGAGCTAAGGTCCCTGCCCAGCCATAGGGCTGAATGTGGCTAAGCAGTAGATGTGGTCCACAGCTCAGGTGCTATCTTGGGGAAGCTTCGCAGCACTGATAACTTTGATCCCTCTCAAGAGGGCCCAAGGCACCGGGAGAGTGCGCCTATACACCCAGCCTCCCTCCATCTCTATCACGTTGCCAGCCAAACAGTCGCTGCTGCTCCTGGGGACAGACGGCCTCTGCTGCTAAAGTTCTGAGAGCAGCAGCCTGGGACGTCTGGCCTTCATTTGTCTACAGAAGGTTGGGGACTTCGGATGTGGGACTTAGACTCTTGCTCAAACAACTGGTGCCAGAGTAAATATATCCCTCACTTATTTTTATTATGGAAAAATTTACTCATGAGAGTATAGTAAATCTCACTTATCATTTTATAGCTCATCTTATTCCATTTATAGTCCCTGTCCCCCTCCCTGCAGATTATTATTATTTTTTTTTTTTTTTTGTGGGTACCGGGGGGACGACCTCAGGACCTCGCACGCCAGTGCGCGCCCGTGCCGCTGAGTGATATCACCGGCCCCTTTTTCGTATGTGGGTTCGGGAGTCGAACTCGGGCTCTTGCGCTTTCCGGGCAGGCGCTTAAGCCGCTGAGCCATCTCACCGGCCCCCTGCAGATTATTTTGAAGCAAATCCCAGACATTTTACCATCTATTTCTTTCATCTTAAAGTATTTTTTGTTTTTTGAGACATGATCTTGCTATGTAGTTCAGGCTGGCCTTGAAATCATTATGTAGCCCTGGCTGGCCTCAAATTCACAGCGATCCTCCTGCCTTAGCCCCTCAAGTGCTGGGATTACAGCATGCATCACCATGCCTGGCTTGCATTTTAAAGTATTTTAGTATCCTAAAAGATAGAGCTCTTAAAAAAACTACAATACTATTGCCAAACCTAAAAATAATTCACCAAATGTTCAGTGTTCAAATTTCCCTGAAGCCTTTTGGAGTTCACGTATTAAGTCACTGTACTATAGCCTACAATGGCACACAGACACCTGACACAAATACTGTTGCATTTAAGTAGTTAAAAGTCAGAAGGGGGCCGGTGAGATAGCTCAGTGGCATAAGTGCCTGCCTGGCAAGTGCGAGGTCCTGAGTTCGACTCCCGGAACCCACATAAAGGAAAAAAAAAGGGCTGGTGATATTGCTTAGCAGCACAAGCGCTTGCTGGCAAGCGCGAGGTTCTGAGGTCAACTCCCGGTACCCACATTAAAAAAAAAAAAAGGAACTGCATGGTTTGCAAGGTATTTTAACTTATGTGTGGTCATAAGACTGAATAAGTAGCTCAAGTATGATACTATAAAGGTAGGCACTTAAAAGTCTCAAATATCCCTCTAAAATTGAAGGTATGAAAGCTTTGTGTTTCTCCATCTTTCATTATTACATGGTTAGATAGCAAGACCTTACGTTGAAATTTTTAGTTACTCTATATAGTGGCTTAAGATAATGAAGCTTCAGAAAACACAAAAGATGTCAAAATCCATAGTCAGCTTCATCAAATGCTTTTCCAGTTCACTACTTTATTTATAGTAACCAAGTCTTTAACTCTAGCAAACCTCTTTGAGTCCTTTCAAATCAAGACATGCTATCTTCAACTTGTATTCAACTTTGTCATCAAATTGGCATTGGAAGGTCATCATTTCATTGACGAACTCCAGGATAAGGTCTTCAAAACTATCTACTGGCTCAGTGTGGGGATTCTGATTATTCTCAAATCCATATATCATACATTATAACTTTTTTGAGGGAAAAAAAGTCTCTTTTGCTAGGTCCACATTTTGCATCTCCTCTAGTGTTTTGTTTTTTCTTAATTTTCCTTCCTTTTGTCTTTCCTGCATTTTCAAAGGTAGTGTTTTCTTTTCCATCTTTTCAAGATAGTTTTACTTCTTCAAGTCTTCCCTTAATATCTTGCCAATACTATTCATTACTGGACACAACTGGTGGCTGCAATACCGTAGTGTAGAACAGCACTGGATCCAGTGCTAAAGTCTTCTTTGCTTTCAGAGACTGGAGCTGGTGCCGATGTTACGAGAGAAGCAAAAATATCCCAGCCTAAAAGGATATCCATATCACCGATTCTATAGTTAGATTTGGAGTGGCTGGCAAGGTGACATGATTACTGATGGGGGGAATGGTGATGCCTCCAGTTGGGGTTGGGAGTAGACTTAGACCTGTAGACCCTTGCAGTTCTGGGCTTAGAAACATCATCTCTTGGTTGTAATGTTCACATTAGTCAACTTTACGATCTATTCTTCCTTTAAGTCCAGATCCAGCTTGGGATGAGTGTCCATTTGCTGAGGTTCTTTGGACACCTCAGTTACCTGTTTTATCCCTCTTACTGTGATTTTGTGAGACGTTAAAAGCACTAATCTGGTTTATGAAACCAATGTCAATGAAAGCACTATGCCTGCACCATTGTCATCCTGGAACCACATTATAAAGTAGAAGCTGGAATCTGTCTGTCTGCAGTGCCAGAATATTATTCTACTGGTGCCTGAGCAAATAGCTTTCCTAGCATTTTATACCCAAATTGTCGTGGGTGTTCTTCCCTTTGAAGTGATTTGGAGGTTATGGCCTGTGCAAGCTGGCCCAAATTCTATCCTGTAGCACTATTGGAGGCACTGAACAGAATCTGGTAGATGCTGACATCCAGCTTGTGCATAAAACAGGCTTATATTCTTACTGGGCCACTATCTTGGCTCTTCCCTTTCTGCCTATTAAGTCTCCTAATTTGTGGATTACTTATTGCTTGCCTTTTAAAAGTTTTAAATTATCTTTTTCAGTACTGGGGGTTAAATTTAGGGCCTTTTCACTGAGCTATATCTCCAGTCAGCCTGTCTGCCTGCCTGCCTGCCTATATCTATTTGAGAAAGGGTCTCACTCAGATGTTCATGCTGGGCTCAAACTTATGATCCTCTGTTTCAGTCTCCCAGAATGCTAGAATTAACACATTGGTGACGAGGCTGTAATTCATATTCTTGCTGCCAGGTGACTTGAACCACTGGTGGTACATGTATGACTGTCCCATGCATGACTGTACCTTTTCTACCACCAGTGGTACATGCTGATGGAACAGTCATGCGGGTACCACTGATGGTTCAAGCCAGCAGGAACGTGTTAAAGGTGTGTGCCACCAAGCCCAGCTTCTTGCTTGCTTTTTCCTTTTATTTGTTAAAGGAACTATTTCTCAAAGTCTGTTCCATGCGGAAGCTGCTTCATCTTTTAGTGTCTTCTTTAGTTTCTTTCTCCAGTGTTCTGAAATTTTCATTGTAGAGATCTTTCACTTCCTTCATTAGATTGACCCCTAGGTTTTTGTTTTTAGCTTTTTTTTTTTTTTTTTTTGTGGGTACCGGGGGTCTACCTCAGGGCCTCACGCGCCAGCAGGCGCCTGTACCGCTGAGCGATATCACCGGCCCCTTTTTCATATGTGGGTTGCGGGAGTCGAACTCAGGACCTCGCGCTTGCCAGGCAGGCGCTTATGCCGCTGAGCCATCTCACCGGCCCTGTTTTTAGCTTTTTTGAGACAGGGTTTCACTAGGCAGTTCAGGCTGGCCTTGAACTCACTTTGTAGCCCAGGCTGGCCTCAAACTTGCAGCGATATTCCTGCCTCAGCTTCCTAAGTGCTGGGATTACAGGCGTGTGCCACCATGCCCGGCTTTTTAAAGCTGTTTTGAATGGAATAATTTTATTGATTTCTTTCTCAGATAGTCCATTATTAGTATATAGAAACATTATTGATTTTTAAATGTTGATTTTACATCCCAGTACCTTGCTGAGTTTGTTTACCACCTCTAAAGTGTGGATTAAAAAAAACCCCTGCATCCTCATGGTGTTAACAGATTCCTCTGTCTTCTGCATTTCCTAATTGTTAAATGGTTAGTTAGATTTACAGCAGTGGTTCTCAAAGTGTGATCCCTTTACCAACATTTGTCAACATCACCTAGAGAGATTGTAGGAAATGCTACCTTCTAGCTACCCCAGAGAATCTGCCATGAAGATCACCGTCTTGGTGTGGCCCATGATCACATTTCTATGAAGTCACTCATTGAAGCAGAAAGATCATCTAGTTGGGGTGGGGAAGGGTGACACATTGAGTGAAGCTATAGTAGTTGTTATTATTTCTAGATTTTTATCTTCTATCAGTAAAAGCTTTGAATTTTTTTTTTTTGCATAATGTCATAACAAATGGAATGGTAAACTTATGGTGAAAACACTTAGCTGATTTAATGTACTTTAAAAACTGTATGGTTACTCATGGTCCAGTTGTTCCCTGCCCTTCACTAAGTAAGGGGACAAGCGTTCACTGCCCCTGATGCTTAGGCCACCAAATCTTGACTCTCTGGAAAAGAAGGTAGCTCAGATATGGCAGACCCTCTTCTCTCAAGTTTGGGGTTTTAGGCTACTTACATAATCAACAGCCAAAAGCACTTTCTTTAGAAAGATTCTGGCTACAACCTTTAGCTGCTTCACTAGCTTATCTAGGTTCTGTGGAGAGTACAAACTAGGCTTGTTTTTTCCTTTCCAGAAGAGACCCTCTGATCTTAATAGAAAGGGTCAGCCCAGGACTGCCCATCCTGGAAGGCAATCTGGGCCTACTCAAGGAATTTAGTAAGGACCAGTAAGTGGAACTGAACTTTCATGAACTCCTGGAGTAAATACAACTTGTCTACTACATTGTGAAATCAAACTTCTTCCAAAGCCTCAGTGAACAAGTCTAAGGTAAATCACTTTTAATCTGTCTTGATATTCCTTTGTCAAAAACAAAAAGCAAAAGATAGGCTACATGCATTTATTAATACTCATGGAACTAAAACTAAGAAAGAATTGATTTTGCTATATGTAAATTTTAAAAAGTTAATTAAATAAAAGGAGCACAAAGATTAACAAATGATAAACCATTACTACACCTTGTTGAAGTTTTCATGGACACCAGTATTAACAATGACATTGGAAATGTATTTTTAGTGAAAAGGAATCCTAACTGTATTTTAGGAAGTAGATCATTAGTCCTTTGTTTAAGATCAAGATAATGTTGTTTGAAAAAAGCAACATGCCTATGAAACCAGTGGGAGGGCAAAGTGAAGAAGGGTGAAGAGACTGGAACTTCTCCATTGTACCCTTGATGGACATTTGTGTTGCTTCCAAGTTTGAGTACTTACAAACTATGCTATATAAACATCCTTTCTTATTCATGTGCCCTGATATACTTATGCAAAGCTTTCTCTAAGGAAATTAGTTGGTCATTTGATATGTATATTTTCATTTTTATTAAATATTGTCACATTGTTTTTGCAGAATGGTTGTACCAGTTTATACCCCTACTAGTACAAGGGGTAATCTTGGTTGGATTCAAATCAACCCCTTTGGGGAGGGGAGTGAGGAGGTGGGAAGATAAGGCTGGAAAGGAATGAGGAAGCCAGGGAGGGGAAGGTCTTCAGTGCCAATATAAGGAGTTCTGATTTATTTGACTGCACTGGGAACAGAACAAAATGCAAAAAACAAGGTTTTAGAAAGGTGAGTCTTTTTTATTTTATTTTATTTTATTTTATTTTTTGGTACCGGGACTCAAACTCAGGACCTCACACTTGCCAGGCAAGCACTGTGCCACTGAGCTATAACCCCAGCCCAAAAGGTGAGTCTTTAAAGGTCTGTATTATTTTTTTGTTGGGGGTAGGGTGGTAATGGTGGTAGGATTGGCTTAAGCCAGCAGCAGGACTCAAATTCACAGAAAAGAGATTTGTGGAGAAAGAGCATAAAGAAAGGCTACACTGATCAAATGATTAAGCATAGAGAATGGGAGCATCCCAGATCTACCAACTCTTGTCTTTGCACAGTCCAGTTAGACTCTCATAATGCATTAACATTCCTGGTGGTAGTATAAACTGCTATAACCACCCTGGAAAATAGGGTGGCATTATCTAGCAAAGAAGAAGGTGTGTGTTACCCAGCAGCCCAGAAGGCCCAAAATATATCAAAACAAAACAAACAAACAACACCCTTACAGAAGAAGACAAGACTATCAACAGTGTTAGATGTAATAGAGAAGTCTACTGGAAAAAAGACCTTAGAAGTGTCTATTGACTTTGGTAATGAGGAGTCGATGACATGCTTTGCCACACAAGTGTTTGTGACCTGGTAGGGAGTGAGTAGGTGGTAGGAAAGGGAACCTGAATACAGGGCCTATTGTCAGGCTGGTTGGCTGAAAACAGACTCAAACACACAGAAATATTTAGTGTGTGCTCAAGAGAGCATTTCAAACCAGTGGGTTCAGAATACATAATTTGATAAATAGTGACGCATGGGGGAAAGAAATAAAGTTAAATCCTTATCTGACACCACACTCCAAATTAAAGTCCAGATGGGTTGAATATTTAAACATTTAAAAGAAAATAACCTAAAGGAAAACCTAAACTTGAGGATGAGTAAAGCTTTTTCAAAACAGGCAACAAAATTGGAAACTTTGAAAGAAAATATGGATAAATTTTACTTCATTAAAATTTACACACACACACATACACTCTCTGTCTCTGTCTCTGTCCCTGTCTGTCTGTCTCTCTGGAAAAGAAGAAAAAGAAAAAAAAAAAACAATTGAATGACAGATGACAAACACAGTAAAATATTTACAATGTAATTGGCCCTCTATATCTATAGGCTTTGTATTCACAGATTCAACCAAATTCAGACAAAATATACAGAAAAATTTGTATCTGTACTGAAGAAGTATAGACTTTTTTCTGTGTCATATTCTATGAGCAATATATTTAACAACTATTTACATAGTATTTAAATTGCTTTAGAAATAAATAATGTAGATTATTTAAAGTATATGGGATAGTTTACAAAGATTCTATGGAAATACTACACCATTTTATGTAAGAGACTTGATTGTGCATACAAGGATTTTGGTACTGCAAGTGGGGATTAGAACCAATGCCCTGCAGATACCGAAGAATGATTCTATATGTTAAATTTTGTAAAGAAATAGGAAAAAGAAAATACATCAATATAAACATGGACATGAATAGGCAATTTACAAAAAATACAGTTGTTCAGTACTAAAAACAAAACAAGCTCAACCTTAATAGAAATAAGAAACTTCAGCTCATCAAGATGATGAGCTTGGGCTGGCAAAGTAGCTCATTGGTAAAGTACTGGCCTAGCATGCCTGATGCCCTGGGTTCAATCCCTGACACTAGAAAAAGAAAGAAAAGAAAAAGATGATGAGCTGAATTCTCAATTTCACTCCTCTTTCCTCCCTGAATCAAATTGTAATTGGGTATGTGGGGTGTGTGTGTATGTGTGTGTGTATGCACACGAGCACATCTTAAAGAAAAGAAGGGTGGGGGTGTCCTGAAACTGTGCTGGAAAGCAAGGAAAAGTTTACAGTTTCTCTCCCTTCTGCAAAAAAGTTCTCCATCTTCACTCTAGTCACAGAGTCCATGTAGGGCTGCCATTTTCTTAAATAGAGAGCATGGCCCAGGTATGGGGAAAGTTAGGGATGGGAATGCCTCTCACTTCACTTCACCACACCTCCCCCCGGGTTCTATTTCAGGAAACAAATACACAACAGTTAATTAGAATATACAGCTTTGTCAGTTTGGTAAACAGTTAGAAACTCTGTGGTAGATTCTTGGACTGGTATGGTTGATTCTTTTCATTGTCCTAATGGAAGAGATTAGAACGTCAAAAACTTTCCTGGAACTCCTTGCTGCTAGTGTTCTGTATGCAAATTGGATATGCTACATCACAGTTCACCGAGAAACCTGCCTCTTGCCAGAGACAAGAGGGAGTCATTTGAGAAGTGGGTAGAGTGAGAAACCCGAGGCTCAGACACAGCAGAGGCAGGGAGCAGTGCAGGACAGGGCAGCAGTTGGTGGTAATGGAGTGGAGGGTTTCAGGCAGTGTTCCCCACCCCTCCACCCTGCGTCTCCCTTTGCTTGCACAAACAGTCAAGTGGTTGTCCTGTAGAGCAAGGCAGAGAGACTCTCCAAGTAAACAGAGAACATGCTTTGGTTGACAGCTAACATGATGTGAAAGCTGGGCAGGAAAATGGGGAGCGTCAACTCCCAGCAAGCACTGGACACAAGGGAGCAAAAAATGCTCTCAGGACAGTTCCTCCTTATTTCCTCCGTCAGAAAGAATCCTCAGCCTGCAGACCTGTTCCCTTGCCCATCGTGGAAGGAAAGCTCTCCACCCCAGATCTTCCTATCCCCTGGCAACCCAGGTGAAGCTCACCTGCAGATCCCTGAATGATGTGGAAAAAAAGAAAAAACACTAAAATACGTGAAACAAATCCGAGTAGGTAAAAACCAAAGGGTTCCACTTGAGTCCTTGGCAATAACTGTCCCAACTTGTCTTTCCACCTGTGCCACAATCCACTCTGAAGGCAACTTTTCTGTTCTTGTACAAAGTCTCCTTCCACATCTTTTGAATTCAGATAAACTCGTGGATGTTTACACTTAGAATAGTCCAGCCTATCTTTATAGCCCAAACCTTTGTCTTCCCAGACCTACCCTGTGCCCAAGGAAACTGCTCCCCGATTCTCAGGGTTTTTAGTCCATGTTCTTTCATCTCTCAGGTCTTAGCGTTTGGCTACCTTCTTCTTCCTCAAATGCTCCTTGGTAGCTCTGCTGTTCTGAATCCTGCCCCATCTTATGCCTTTTCTGTGCATCTCCAAGGCTACTTTCTCCATGAAGCTTTAACACGGAGGGCCTAGACTAGGGTGGGCCTTTAGAAAGTAAGTAATGAACAATGGTGAAATGAATCAATCCTCCAAACACATGTGGTTTTTCTTTCACTGCACCCCTCCCTCTGTGTTTCTTTTTGGGACCTTACACTCTTCTGGCTGTGCCTTTGTCTAATCCCCAACCAGCTGGAAACTAAAGGACCTGAGACTGTTTCTGGCCTTGGCTGCCCTAACCTGCCTGGGACTAAGGGATTTCCTGGGTCACAGGCCTTCAGTACTTAAACCAGGGAAGTCTCAGGCAATTGAAGATGTATTGGTCTCCCTAATCTTGTTGGTCTTTGATTCTATAAGTTATTAAGAGAAACTAGGATGTAGGGTTTATGTGTTGGCTCAGCCATGGCCTCTGAAATGTATCCTTCCACTGTCTGTCACAGGTGGGCCCTAAATCCAGGGCTGTGGCCTTTCCACTGAGGGAAAACTCCACATGATCTAGGACTAAAGTGAGGACTTTAAACCAGAAGATAAGCTGGGAGTAGTGGCACATCTCTGAAATCCCAGCACTCAGGAGGTCAAGGCTGGAAGTTTGCAAGTTTGAGACCCATCTGGGATACACAGTGAGATCCTGTCTCAAAAAACTGAAACACACATACACGCTCTCACACACACACACACACTAAACAGAAGATAAATTTCCTATCTGAAAGAGAAAGCAAACTCTGAAAGACAGAGAGACTACAGGAAGGACTGCGGGAGAAGATCAGAGTTATTTTTTTATTTTTTTATTTTTTTTATGTGGGTACCAGGAGTCAACCTCAGGACCTCGCACTTGCCAGCAAGTGCTTGTGCCACTGAGCGATATCACCGGCCCTTTTTTTCCTTTATGTGGGTACCAGGAGTCGAACTCAAGACCTCACGCTTGCCAGGCAGGCGCTTATGCCGCTGAGCTATCTCACTGGCCCCCAGAGTTAATTTTTTTAACAGGGATTCCAACCTCTGATTTTCTTCCTATGAGTCCAGAGGCAAATAGTATTCTCTGAACTTCAGTTTTGAAATTTTAAAGGTTAGGCATGAGGGTGCTCCTTTTGCAGCACTGTTGAGGGAGTCCTAAGTGGGAAAGCATGTGTGTGTCCAAGCCCAGAGCCCAGTGTCTAAAGACGCTGTGACTTCCTGGCGTGCTTCTCCTCCATGTCCCCAGTGCTGTGCCCTCCATCTCCTCCCCTCAAACTTCTTTCTTTTCCCTTACATCCCACTCACTGACTCTTTTCTTCCTTCTCACATTCCTCCAAACATCCTATTTTCCACTTACTCCTTCCTCATACCTTTGCCACTTACAGAAAAGGAATTTTTAAAAAGAGGACAAAAATCAGTATAAAACCTAGGAAAATCACAAAGTAGTATGCAAAATTTTTTCTTGCAGGATTTGGTGTACTCAAATGCCTTTTTTGTTTTCTTTGTCTGTATTCTTCTCTGAAGAGTCAGGATTTGGGGTTTGCTGAGCTGGGGTGGTAGTGGGATGTGGAATTTTCTCCTTGATCTCAGGCCATGGGGAAAAGAGGCAAAAAGCCTGATATCTTTTCTGAGGATTTTCTATTTTAAAAGAACTGATTCTCCCTGGGTAAATGCCTTGGCTCTGTCACACTTGCAGAAGCTAAACAAGCAAGTAATAAACCTCCCTAGGATGCACTGATTAGATAAACCAATGAGAATGCTTGAAGGCTCAGGCTTTAGATTAAAAAACATAAAATGAATGTTACTTTTACAGTGTCTATGAATAGACAAAGACTTTTTGATTAAAAAATGGTTGATGAGACCATAGAGGAGGCGCTATGTTAATAACAGAGGTAGAAAAAAAGAAGAGGTGGGTGGGTTCTAACTGCAAGGCCCTCCCTAAAGGGATTGGATTCAAGGGCCCGGGAACCACAGGTCACTGCACTAGGGGTGAGTAGAGTGGATTTTAAATATGTGGAGTTGCAGCCTGGTTGTAGGTTCTGATTGGGGGATGTAAGTGAAAGCAAACTGAGTAGTATAGGCAGGAATCCCCAGTCCATCCAAGGTCAGGTGAGAATTTTATTGCTTTCTGCTAAAGGCTGTGGAAGACTTAGAGGACAAAGCTATGGGACAATCAGGTGGCTTAAATTAGTCTATAACTAGGGCAATAATAAAATGATGTAGTAGTCCCGTGTAGTGTTGCTATTTTGTGCCTCTGCCCCTCCCCCAGTTTTCTCTCTTTTGGAGAGGGAAGCGGGTATGTGTGTGCACAATCTGTGCAATATCAGGCTTCTGTAGTGAGGGACTGAGCCCTATATGTAGATATATTTTCTGCACAGAGGTCTAACTACTCTCTTAAGTCCCATGCTCTTGAGTGGTCAGTCTTGTGCCTATTTTATGCTTTTTCCAGTTTAATAAGGGTTATTTACAGCATCTTCTCTGAGTACCTAGGAGTACAGAAAAGATGAGACTTGTAAAAAAAATCTCCACTTCAATTAACTTTCTGGCCCAAAGAAGGCATCTTTTTATCAAGGATCTTCTTCTTGGGTCTTCAGGAAATGAGAGGGAGGAAATACATGAGGTCCAAGGAACTAGTTCACATCTTTCTCTCTATGGAAGTAGCAGGCTATATCATTCTTATGCATCAGGACTCCTGGAGATCAGTTGACTTTCCAAAGAGTCAGCCAGCTTTTGATGATATTCTGGCTTAGTCGGGTGTGGTAGCACAGGCCTGTAATCCCAGCACTTGGGAGCCTGAAGCAGGTGGATCGCCGCAAGTTTGAGGCCAGCCTGGGCTACCTAGTGAGTTCAAGGCCAGCCTGAACTATATAGCAAGACCTTATCTAAAACAAAAAGGATATTCTGGCTTAGACACTTTGTGTCCTTTGCTTTGTGGGCTTCTGTCCCTGATAAAGACTGTCTTACTCTTTCTCTAAGCAGGCGTCCTGGGATTGGAATTCAGCTGTGAGCTCATGAGCTGAAGGATGTTCCCAGGAGGACCCTCGAGACCAACCTGTTATGCTCTTTCCCTGCCTCCACACTTATGTTGAGTGGACCAGTTTGAGGAGAGAAATCATTCCCTGTTCACTGCTAGTGTTCAGTAAGTGGCTTCTTGCCTGACTGAATGCCTGTCCATCCTCCCTCCAATTCAGTTTATCTTCCCAGAGAGGCAGTAGCTAAGCAATTAGTAACAGAGACATTTAAACATCTCTTTTACCTCCATGGCATTATAGACAAGGAATGTGGCCTTGCCAATAAAGGAGGTTCTTTAGCACGAATGACATCATGAGAAATGGATGGTAGAGTGTGTTCTCCAATGTTACCATTCTGCAAACCAGAATCAACTGGTCTTGAACTGCCTTTCTCAGCCTTAATCTGTAGAGAAGTTTGTTTCCTGAGCTACTTGAGATTAGTCTCCCTACCATAAGAGTGGAGCTCTGTGCTGCTTCTGCTAATTTGTTATCTCAAAAACATACTTTGGATAATTTTATGTAAGATTAAGGACAAGAGCTCCTTAGGATTCTCTTACTCAAAAATGGATTTAGTTTGGTTTGAGGCCCAATAGATCACTGTATTGCTCACTTCTGGTGCCACAGGATATAAGCTGAGCTGGGCTGAGCCCCGCTCTCTTTCCAAAACAAGAGCAGCCCTAACTGAAACAGAAAATGACCATCCACATTCATTTCCACCCCATCTCACCCTAGTCTGGGCAAACAGCAGCATCATTATCAGACTTTAAAGAACACAGACTCTGTCTTTAGGAAGTCAATTCAACTCAACCAGGACTTACTACCTACCTGTACTGGGCTGGGCATGGCGTGGGCACAGTAATGGCAAAGGTCTGCCTAATGTAGGGTAATCCCTCTTGGAGAGCAGTTCAGCCAATAGCCATGTCAGTGCCTACTGTGTACATGCAGGGAAATTTCCTAGGCTTTGGGAACCATAAGGGGATAAAGAGCACATAGGATCTGCCTCCAGAGAGCGCACAATCTAGTGAGGGAGGCAAGATATGCATATTATCAAATGAAGATAATATTGTGAAAGTATTCCATTGGACAAGCATAACTATAAGGTGAAATTACAAAGCAATTTGATTTTTGACTCTCACTGCCCTTTTAAGTTTATTCTGAAGGACCTGGTCTTACTTTGTCCCTTAATGAAAATTTAGATAAGTCATATGATTGTTCTGGGTATCCTTGGTCACGGTCCCATTTCAAGAATTGTAATGTCCAGTCCATGTAATAATCCAAGCTTCAATCTTGATTTGGCATCGAGGCCTCTTCCTAACCTCAGTTTGGTGCTATGAAAGAAGGGATTGGTCCTGTTTGAGAGTCTTTGTTTTCTACTCTTTCTCAGTCATTTAGATGATGGGGAGCGGTTTCCACTCCCCTCAGGGTTATTACCTGGGGAGTCAGAAGAGGTAAGAGGAAAATTCTCTCTACATATTTGTGATCTTCAGCCATACCAGGGTCCTCAGTGAAATGTGGTGATTCTATTATGGGTTCCTGGTCTGACCCCTTTGTTAGATCATCAGATCCCTCCTCCACTTACCTCCTGCCTCAAGGAGAAAGGCTATGTGATTAGGTGTGAGTTTTTCCACTTTTGCCCCCAACTGTCATTGCTTCCTTTCCTTTCTTTCCCCTGGTTTGGATGAAGCTGCTTCCTTCCCTGGTTTCAAACCCCAAAAAGCCAGCCAGCAGAGCCAATCAAATCTGCCTGGCACAAAAAATGAGACCAACAGTCCTTTTGTTTTGTTTTGTTTTGTTTTGTCTTGTTTGTTTATTTTGTTTTTCAAGAGTCCTTTTGGATAGGACTGTTCTTTGTTGTGATTCAGTAGTTCCTTTAATTAATCTTTACTTTAAACATAACCCCAAAGTCATACAGAAATATTTTGTTATTGAAGTTTTTTTTTGTAACAAAATAAGTACAATGTAAATTTACTATTTTAACCTTTTTTTTTAGTATGAGGATTAAGCCCAAGGAATAGTGAGCTACATCCCAGCCATCTCCTACCCCTTTTTGTAAAATGTTGAGACAAGGTCTCTTTAAATTCCCCAGGTGGGCCTTGAATTTGTGACCCTCCTACCTTACCCTTGTAGGTAGCTAGGTGTGCCATCATGCCTAGCTCCATCTCAACCATTTTCAAGTGTACAAATCAGTGGCATTTAGTACATTCGTAAACAACCATCACCATTATTCTTCTCTAGAACTTTTTTTTATCATCCCCAACTAAAACTCTGTACCCATTAACACTAACTCCCTGTTTTCCATTCCCTAAAATGCTAGTAATTGACTTTCTGTCGCTATGAATCTGACTATTCTAGGTACCTTATATAAGTGGAATCCATCATATGGTCTTTGTCCTTTTGCAACTGGCTTATTTCATAATATCCTAAAGGTTTATCCATGTATAGAATGTGCCAGAATTTCATTCCTTTATAAGGCTGAATTCCATTACACATATATATCACATTTTGTTTACCCATTCATCTGTCATTGAACATCTGGGTTGTTTTCACCTGCTTTCCTCTTTTTGTGAAATATGCCATTATGTACTTTGCCATACAAGAATCTGCTTGAGTGCTGGCTTTTGGTTCTCTTGTGTCTGTATCCAGAAGTGGAATTTACCTAGTTGATTTTGAATAGAGAATGCATCCAAGACAGGAATCAGGTTTCCATTTCTTCCACCTGTTCTCATGGCTATAACTCAGGCCATGGTGTTAGCCTGAACTGCTCCATCTCAGGAATATTAAATTCCAACGTCCTACTCTGATTCCACCACTGTTCTCTAGACCCTACCCAGCACCTTGATCTCGTCATGACTCTTCTCCTGCCACTCCACCTGCCCCTTACCTGACCTTTCGTCACCCAGCTGAGTTTCTTGGCCCCTCCAGAGGCCCCACTGGGCTCTAGTTACACCTGCCTGGCAACCTTACATTCTGTTACATGGTGCCTAGTTCAGAGTTGGCCTGCCCCCAGGTCACTGTCATTTTAAAAATCTTAGACAAAGCAGCCACATGATTTATTGCCCACACTGGAGCACTTTTGAGACTGTAAGAGAGCACTACCAATAATGAAGCAAAGAAGGGCAGACAGTGACTGTCCCGGGCAAATCAGAATGTAAGTTCAACCCCACTCTTAAGGAGCAATCACATTTAATTTCAGGGCAGAGATAACATATGCTAAGCCCAACCAGTGATTAAGTTGTTTCCTTCATCCACTGCCCAAGCTTCTCTTCTAAATTGATTTTTCTAAAATAGTGCATTTCCCAGCACTCTTTTTATAAAAAACAAAATCTTTCCTTTAGAAAACCAGTTTTAGACCCTAAACTTGAATGTGCAGAAACATTAGTTTATTTCTAAAAGTCCTCAGCCTCCATTTTAAAAAAGAATTAGTTCTGAGATTCCTTTGCATTTTTCATGTTAGGGCTGAGGTAGTGTGGATTGCAGGGTTCTACACCCCAAGACACAGTCCCTACTCTTGGTGCTACCTGTCCTTATCCCATCTGGCCCTTCGCCATCGGTGCTTACAAGTCATGGTGGAGATCCAAGTCTCTCTCCACCTCGTTATGCTGCCTTAGCAATCTTCCTGGGGCCCTCTCATCCTGTATACCCCCAGTAGCCATGTGTTTTCTCCCTTGGAAGGAAGTCACAGGTTCTCGCTGTGTTCAGACCTGCAGATCCGTGAGGGACACTGCCTTCTCCCTAGGGCTCAGACCAGCGAGCGGCGGTCGAGAACTTGGACTGCAGGACCCACCATCATCAAAGACTCTCAGCTTCCCTCCAACTCTTCACTTGCCCTAGGGAACTTGCTGGATGAAAAGTAGAGAAGGGATGGCCTTGATTTTCTCATGACCATTTTCTCTCATTTTTTAGGTCTAGATCAGGGATCTTTCCTATTTCCTTTTTTTTTTTAAAGAGAAAAAAAAATAGAACAAAATTTCAAAACAACATAATAGGAGGATAACAATGTCCTATTTCCTTAACCAGCTCCTTTACCTCTTCTTATTTTCACACAGCCTCCCTAAGACAATGAGTATGAATGGCCTGGCTATTTGAGCGGGAGAAAGGTAAAGGAATTTTCAGGCTGTGGGAGACATTTGATAATATTTCAGAACATTATTTTGCAAGGCATATATAAATGTCTCATTGTAAGTGTGCTTCCTTGTACTAACTGTTAAGATTTTATAATTTCTTAGATCATGTATGCAAGTCTCCCCAGCCCCATCCTTTGGGCCAATTCAGCCATTTATTAGCTATGTCAATTTAGGCAAATTACTTTATCCTCTCTCAGCTTTAGTCTCTTCACCTGTGCGAATAGCAATAGTCTCTATCAATTAAGTGTTCACACTTGCCAAGCACTCATTTAGATGTTTTATGTTAGTGCATTTAATCTTGGATGTAAACCTATGGCATAGCTATTATTATTCCCATTTTACAGATAAGAATCACATCTCACAGTTTAAGTAACTTGGCCAAAGTCATGCGATCTCTTGCTTTTAACTACTGTTCATCTCTCTTCTTCATGAATGTTAATAATGACCTTATTGGGTTGCTGTGAGGATTATCTGAGTTAAACACGGTAAATATCTCAGCCTAGAATCTTGCATAGAGTAAAAAGTTCAGTAAGTTCTAAACTAATACTTTAGCTGGTGGGGGGTGTGTGGCACATGCCTATAATCCCAGCACTTAGGAGGCTGAGGCAGGAGAATTGCTGAGAGTTCAATGCCAGCCTGAGCTACATAGGGAGACCCTGTCTCAAAAAACCAAAAACAAAACCCTCCCCCAAACCTAATACTTTTTTGGTCACTGTCATCTAAAATGCCATTGGAATTATATTTGAAATGTACATAAATTTATTTTTTCTGTGATAAATTATAAAATTAAGTACACATGTAATGCCTTTAGGCTTGTATGGATACGGTAAACATGCATAAATTTTGCACAAAACTGGCACATAAAATCTAGATTAAAAAAATGGAAACCTTGAAAAACATTTCTGAATATTTAACACATCCCAGGTTTCCCACTCAGGAATATGGTACTTTATTTTGTGTTCCGTAGCAAAATTTTATCATATAACCTCATATAAGACGTGCATTTCTAGGCAAATTTACTTCTAGATGTTTTTGCATATTTTGTCACCATTGAAAATGAAATCTTTCCCCCCATGATACCTTTTAATCAGTGCTAGTTAGATTCTCATTAATGACCCCCCACACACACCCAGATGCCTGCAGGGAGGTGGCTTTCCTTAGTCCTCCCACTTTGGGCTGACGCTATGGAGATCACTTGTCCCACAAGGTGACATATACTCTGACACGAAGTGAGGAGCAGCTCTCCAGGGTGGCATAGGTTGGGCAAGGTGACCGTCCCCTAGCTCAGAAAGTACAGCCTGGAGGAGGAGAGGAAAGGGGCCAGACCCAGCTCCCCTCTGGTCTGGGTCCATCTGAGGGCACATCTGAGAGATGAGTTTCCAGGTACCAGCAGCTCCTCTGCGGCCTTCATGATTTCCAGTAGGGTCTGCCGAATGATGGTTCCAGTGACAGATTTCCCAAGGACCAAGCTTGCCACCTGGAGGGTCTGGCTTCCTTAAGTAGAAGGACTGTTGTCCAGCAAAGCTTCATTTTTCTCTCAGGAGAGTAATCTGTAGAGTCCCTAACACCGTTGGTTCTCTGCCTGCCTTCATTGCAGACCTCTAGGGGGCAGCAGAGAGCAGACAGAGGGAGAGAACAGAACCTTGGTGGAGGGACTGCAGGGAATATTTGTTAGCAGACAAGCAATAAAGACTGCTCTACGCCTGCAAGGTGGTAAGATACTACTCACCCGTTCCCTTCTCGTCAGAATGGACATGTTGCCAGTTTCCTGGGAGTGTGATAATTACACTAGTGTTGCCAGTTAATACTATTAATTATTCCCTGTGGGCCAGACACTGACCTGAGTTCATGCACAGTGATTCAGATAGAAGTAGATGTGATTACTACTCCCATTTTTTTTTCAGTTGAGGAAATTGAAGCAAAACAAAAAACAAAACAAACAAAACCTGAGCCAAACCAAACCAAAAACACACAAAAGGTAATTTGTCCAAGGGTCCAGAGGTTACAGAGCTAGGATTTGAAGCAACCGTTTATGAGGCAGGCTCTATTCTAGGTGTCAGAGGCGCACGCCAGTGAACGAAGTCCTTGTCATGTTATAGGAAGAGACAGCAATAAACAAATGAATATGTAATGTGGTTTTGGATAGAAATGCTTTATACACCAGTAAAGCAGATTTAAGGACAGAGCAGAACATTTTAGATGTGCTAGTCAGGGAGGTGTTCTTGGGTAGGTGATATTTGACCCAATACATGAATCAGTGTGAGAGAACACAGTAACACAGCCAATGTACGGAGTGGCAGAGGTGTGTGTGTGTGTGTGTTGAATAGTGGACAGGGAAGGAAGGGAAAGAAAGGTCTAGTCTCATGTTGCCTGTGAGGAAGCAAGAAGACATGAGGGAACAAGTCATGCTGAAGGCTGGGGAAACAGCAAGTGCAAAAGTCCTGAGGTGGAAGTGAGCTTGGGGTATTAGAGGAATAGCAAGGCCTGCAGAGTGAGCAGAGGCCATCGGTCACAGCGGCAATTAGGGAGAAACAGAGACAAGGAAGGAAGCACACCCATCCACAGTAGAAGCTGGGTGTGGCCTCTTAAATTTTCTCAGCTTTAAGACAGCTCGTCTTTCTCTGCCTTCCCGTGGAGTTCTGACTCTATCACAGTGTGTTCCCTGGCCAATCCTGGATTTGGTTCAAAAACAGCTAAAGCCGACAAGAATCTGGGGCAGCCAGTTATTGTGCCGCCAACCAAAGCTTAGTACAAACAATCTGGAAGTCAACACTGCACATACTGAAGTGAATCATGCCCAGCTTGAGGGGATCGTCTCATAGGTAAAGGACCTAGAAAAGCCTGCCAGGCCCCAAGATGACTCCTTAGTCCCACTAACAAGGGCCTAAGCCCGCAGACCCCTCCAGGCTGGACAGCCTCTTCTGTCTTCGTGGAACTTGCCCCATGTCTGGGTCCTCATCAAACCTGCCTAAACCTCACCAGATGTTAAACCCAGGTGGGACTCAGATGGCATGTAGCCAAGAGATGGACAGCCAGCCAGGTCTCCAAAGGACCTGGAGGCCCAGAAGTCAAATGCTACAAATTGCTAAGCATTGTTGGCACCTCCTCCTGGTAGAGCCCTGCTGAGTAAAGTGGGCCCATGTTGAGTGCTATTTTGCCTGCTGGGCTGGAGCCTAGGACTATAGCTGTGGTGGCAAACCTATGGCACACGTGCCGCAGCGGACACGCAGAGCTCTCTCTGTCAGCATGTAAGCCAACTCGCCCCAGCAGCTGAGCATTAGGTAACAGTTGTTTTTTCCTAAACTAAAACCTCAGTATTCAGGTTTAATTGCAGTGTTGGCACCTGGCGATAAAAAAATGGGTTTTGGGTTACAGTTTTGGCACTCGGTCTCTAAAAGGTTTACCATGTCTGAATAGGAACCTGAATGCTCTAATCCAGGATTTCTTTCTTCTTTCTTTTTCTTTCTTTCTTCTTTTCTTTTTTTTTTTTTTTTTTTTTTTGGTGGGTACCGGGGGGTCGACCTCAGGACCTCGCGCGCCAACAGGCACCCGTGCCACTGAGCGATATCACCGGCCCCTTTTTCGTATGTGGGTTCCGGGAGTCGAACTCGGGCCCTTGCGCTTGCAAGGCAGGCGCTTACGCCACTGAGCCATCTCACCGGCCCTTTTCTTTTTTTTTGAGACAGGGTCTTGCTATGTAGTTCAGGCTCAAACTCACAGCAATCCTCCTGCCTCAGCCTCCCAAGTGCTGGGATTATAGGCGTGAGCCACCATGCCTGGCTAATCTAGGCTTTCTTTCTTTTTTCTTTTTTTTGTGGGTACCGGGGGTCGAACTCAGGACTTTGCACGCCAGCAGGCGCCCATGCCGCTGAGCGATATCACCAGCCCTTTTTTCGTATGTGGGTACCGGGAGTTGAACTCAGGACCTCGCACCTGCCAGGCAGGCGCTTATGCCGCTGAGCCATCTCACTGGCTCCTAATCTAGGATTTCTTGACCGGAGCCCTTTTGACAGCTGGGGCCAGATGATTCTCTGCTGTGGGGGCTTTCCTGTGCATTGCAGAATGTTAGCAGCCTCCTTCGCCTCTACCCACTACAGGCCAGCAGTATTTTCCCTCCAGGAAGAAGGAACAAAGTAGGAAACAAAGATGTCTCCAGATACTGTCAAATGTCCCCAGGAGAAAAAAACACCTTGGCAGAGGACCACTGTGACCATGCTTTCCTTTCCCCCTCGCCCATACATGAGTCTCAGCTGTTACCCCGTCTGCTGGTAAGGAGGGGTCCAAAGCACCCCAAAGCATTTACTCTGCAGAAGCAGCTGATGAACCAGCTTCCTCTGGCAGTAAAATGCAAGAAGGCCAGAGGTCAGGGAGATGAGAGAAAAGGGATGGCCTGATCTTCTCTCAAAAGTTTTTTTTTTTTTTTTTTTCCTCTTTTCCCTTTTTATTTTGAAAGTTGCCCAAGCTGGGCTCAAATTTGCAGTGCTCATGCCTCAGCCTCCCAGAGTGCTGAGATTACAAGCATGCCCCACCACGCCTGGCCTTTTCAGTTTTCTGGCTCACAAAACTAAACCATGAGGAAGGGCGGGAAAGCAGTTGGTCACAGGAATCATGGGATGAGGCCTCTCTCTCCCTCCCCACCCGATCCTTTCTCCAACACACGTGCACACACACACACACACACACACACACACACCCTGCACACCCCGCACCCCTCTGAAACTCTGTGTATTGGCTGCATTGCTGTGTTCTCCACACTGAAGACTGGCTTTCTCCGGAAATGAAAGCCAGCTTAGCACGGGAGGAGAAAGATAATGGACGGGCTGAGATTTAGACCAAGATATCGGCAGGGCAGAAATAAGAGGTTATAAATACCAATGAAGGAAGAGAGAAAGGGATTCACCATGAGGTCCAGACCGGAAAGGGGAGTAAATGAAGCCATGAGGGGCTGGTGTATGGGGAAAGGAGGAAGATGTTTGAAGATTAGAGGTTAGAGGCCTTCGTTGGGTTAAAAAGCAGGAAAGAAGGGAGCCAGACATTAGGAAATTGTTCACTAAAAGCCCCAACATCTGACCCAGCTTCATTAATATGTCTTTCCGCTGTTGACATAAGTCCACTTAGACTTACAGAAGTGTAAGATACTACAGCTTGGAGGAAACCTAGAGATCACTGAGTCAGTCTACTCCATGCAGGCTCTCTCATTCATTCATTAGTACTGGACTTCTCTGTGCTTGGGGGCAAATGAGAAGTAAAATACAGAAGCCAAGCAGCTAAAAATTAAAATAAACGTATGATAGACCTGATTGGAGAGTACCGTTTAGGATATACGTCAGTTCTCCTAATTTTGTCCCAGAATCAACCGTGTTGACCCAGAGCTGAAAGACCCCTGACCTGCAAGCCATGAATCTCTCCTGGGAAGTTGACTGTGGGAGGAGGAGGAGAAGAAGGATGTGCAGGTTTTCTCTGGGGCAGTCAGGGTTCGTGAGGAGGAAACCCAGAAGAATCTGGGTCATGGCGCAGGCCTGTTGTATTCTATTAAATTTTCTGAGCACATAGGCTGCTTATCCTCTCCTAGAGAAGGTGAGTGAAGAGGTGGAGAAGTCTTCCTTTTCTTTTCTTTTTTTTTGGGGGGGGTACTGGGGGTCGATCTCAGGACCTCGCGCTTGCCAGGCAGGCGCTTATGCTGCTGAGCGATATCACCGGCCCAGTCTTCCTTTTCTTAACACTTCAGAAGAGGCAGAGGTGCCACGTATAGGGCAAGGTAAAATCACTTGGAGGTTACCCCCTAACAACCACCAATCAATAAGTGCAGATTCTACTCTGAAGAACACTGGGACCCAGACACGTGAAGTGATTTCATGAAGATCACAGAGCTCTGGAAACAGAATAATGTTCCCCAGTTTCCTAATGACAAAATTCTACCATTTACGTGTGTATTCACAGCAAGTCACATTTGTGCAGGGTAAATAGCAGGGTAGGAACAACATTCTTCTATGACCTAGGAAGACTTCTCACTCCTTCCTCCATCACCCCACTGCCTCCACTTTCTCAGTCTGTGCCTCCACCTCCATCTGCACCAGACACTTCTGTTTACACCTGACACTTCCATTTATATCTTGCACCTCTATCTACACCTCTCATCTCCATCTACACCTCCAAACATTCCTCGCATGTCCGTCTACTCTCACACATTCGACACTCACAGCTCCATTTACACCTCACACTTCCATCTACACCTCACACCTCCTTCTGCATTCACACAATCATCTGTACTCACAGCTCCATCTATACCTCAGCATCCATCCTCATTTTGTACTTCCATCTCTACCTCCACCTTCATCTGCCCCTCGCACCTCCATTTACACCTCACACCATCTGCATTTCACACCTCCATCTACACCTGACTGCTTCCAGCTACACCTCTACAATCATCCTCCTTCTTCTAGAATCTTCTTTCCTTTCCACTTCCTCACTCATACTTCCTAGGAGGAGATGACTAGCTCATGTACTTAGAGAATTTGGTAGCGTACCATACAGCCTGTGCCATAACCCAGATTCTTCTGGGTTTCCTCCTCCTGCATGTCCCATAAAAGGCCCACACATCCCTCCTCTCTTCTTCTACAATCAACTCCTACACATCTACCATTTCCTCCCACCTTCCCTTTTGTCAGCAGGCAGCCAGCAGCCCCCCTCTTTGAGTGGAGAGGCAAGTAGGAACTACACAGCTACCCACATGGCTCTAATCTAGACAAGTTTTCAAGGACTTTGAGATCAAAAGTGTGTCCAGTTTTTGGTGTCATTTGGACCCTCCAAAAAGATTAACTTGGATGTTTTGTGAAGATTGGGATAGTGATACCTAAACATAAGTACACATATTTGTACAAACACATTGACCGTAGTACTGACGGCCACGATACCTAAACCATGCCCTAGTCTGACAGCTCGATGTTTAGGTGCCTTCAGTGCGATAGGATATATTGGTGGCATCTCAGCAGTTTTTTTAAATCTCTAACCACCTGAATCTGAAGACATTCAAATGAGTTGTAATTTTGAGCCAACTGGGTCAGCCTAGTATGTCACAACAGGTCCTTGGAAATTCTCCTGGCCTCTCTTGACCTTAGTTTTCCCCAGCATAAAATGAGCAACCTTGGAGTAGAGCTAGATCTTCTCCAAGTTTTCTTCCAGCTTTAACATCCTTCTAAGAACCCACACCCCCCACCACCACCAAAAAAGAAAAAAGTCTGGGATAGAAACCACACAGTGAGATAAACCAGCATTTCAAAATCAAGGCTGGAATATATCACTGTCACAAAAAGATCATCAAGTCAAAACCCAAGAAGAAATTTAGAGCCAAGTCGTCTGCCTATGATTGTGGCCAGCTCTATTCAGACTGCGCTCTACTCTGATATATCAGCCGACTAGGCATCCGTCCCTGACCCTGCAGGAGTGTCCCTTCCCCCACCCTGGTCACATGGCTGGCTACCACTGAGCCCCAGAAGTCAATCTCCAATGCCCCAAATACTGCTCAGCCTGGAAGCCACAGACAGCCCTTCCTGACGCCCACAGGAATAGAGCAAGTGGCTCTGGCGTTCCCCGGATTTGGATCCTATTTTCCAGCACTAAGAATAGGAAGGTAAGTTTGCAGCTTGAAGCTTCAGAGGGAGTAGAGAAAGCTATACAAATAAGAGAAAATGTGCTTCCTAGTATAAAGAGTATTTAAGAGTGAGTTCCACACATCCTGAGAAGGAGAATACCAGGAAAGCTAGATAAATCCTCCACATGAGCATTGGATGTTTGCCTTTCCTTTAAAAATTATACTGCATTTCTTACCCTGGTGCCTTGAGTTCACTAGTTATGGGTGTAAATCCTCTCTCCAAATTAACAGAGACGACAGGAGACTCTTGTCCTCTCTGACACCCTGGCGATTAGTTCTATCTTGTTCTCATCCAGTGGAACTGAGAATCTTTCTCTTCTAGGCGTGTAAATTTCTGTGGTCTTTGCCAAATTTGTGAGATGGGCTGAAATACTGGCAAAGTATGTGAAAAGCCTGAGACTTGCCTCTTCTCCAAAGAACATGGGAAATAGATTATATCTATTAATATAACACCTTGGGATAGAAACAGAATAATTGCGAGCCTCTTTTCATTATGTATTTTTATTTCTAGGTTTTGGATACGGTATCTGGTGTTGTTACTCCTAGTTTGTTTAGGGATATCTTATTTGCTTGTTTTGTTTTTTCTTTCCTGGAGCATGCGGGGTGCTTGCTCTGCAGGCCCTGAGGTGATGAACAAGCTACCAGTTGAAAAGTGGCCATTCCCTGGTTTTCAGTTTAGCTTCCTAAAGCTCAGCGTGATCCCATGTCATTCTTGTCAGTTCAGTTTATGAAATAATCCCAGGTGAGCCCTGGGGGAAGTCTTTTTCTGAAATACTTTGGGCTATAAGAGGGGGTCACCAAATACCATGTTGGCTGGTTTAGAGTTCATAGACATAAAGGTCACATGGTCTGAGAGAGGGCAAAAGGAAAAGCTCCTGAAGGGCTAACACATAAATGAGGCATGTATTTTCTAGTTTTCTTCCAGAGACATGGGTGTCTAATCTTGAGGATTTATTAGCACACTTTGCCTTTCTTCCCTAATAATTAAACTATTTTGTTCTGTTTGCTTTCAACATCAAGTGCAAATATCTGGAACAAAGTGGATATTCAATAAGGACTTGTCGGGTTAAACTGATGTGTCCTTGTGGGAGGGAATGAGTGTTTAACTGACAGACGATTTCATCGCCAAGGTTCTGATGCCTAACATGTGTTGTGCACCGTTAAGGCTGGCTGTGTCAGCACCTCCTTACTGTACTGAACATGAGGTGTGCCTGGGCAGCAAACCCTGAGTCTGCTCGCCAGGAAGGCACTCTGCTCCTTAGCCTTCATGGCTTTCAGTGTTAATTTTGTCAGTAGGATTTTTGATTCTCAGGGATCCCAAACGGGACTTCAGGCTGGTGGTAGGGACAGTGAAATGGAAGGAGCCTTTGAATGACTCAGGAAAGAAGATTTTGTCTGATTCTTTACCACAGAGCCACGATCAAGACCAAGGCAATCTGTGATCTGAAGGTGGATGGGAGAACAATGGTGAGGTGGTTGAGCAGCAGAGGGTCTAGGGGTAGAAAAAGCTGCCTTTGCAAATTCTTCACTTGCTGCGTGCCAGGGACTATTGCCACAACTGCTTTGGCAACATGTTAAAGTGGAAGACTATACTGGCTCGTCCTTTTTGGATGCAAGTAACTCAAGTCAACTGAAGCTAGCTGAAGAGAAAAGAGGGGTTTACTGCAAGGCCCTTGAGAGATCTCATGTGCAGGAATTCAGCCAGACCTCAGAAATATCCAGAACCCAGAAGTGGATGGCTCTGAGAAACCGATGCCAGACTTTTCTACGTCTCCTATCTTTACTTCTCTTTCTCTTCTCCTCCTCTCTGCCTCCTTTCTTTCCTGTCCTTCCTTCCCTCCCTTCCTTATTTTCTTGAGCTGGGGAATCAGAAAGTATCCAATTTGAAACCTGGCTCTACTGTGGCTGACTCTGTGACCCAGGGCAAACTACTTAATTCTTTTTGTCTCCATTTCCTTATCTGTAAATGAGGGTGGGAATTATGTGCCTCACTGAATTATAGTGAAGAGTAAATGAGATTATGAAAGCAAAATATCCAATATTCAATTAGTATATATTATATGAAATGCTGGAGATAGAAATTCTGTTTCATGAATTAGGCCAGGGATTTTTATGGTGGACATTCAGCTGTGGAGCAGAGAGGTAGCTAAAGCAAACACTTGCCACGCACCCAGCACTCAGTTTCGTATGGATGGCCTCCTCCGAAGATGAGCTGAGGGAGCTTCCCTCCAGCTGTGAGAAGGCAGGAACCAGCACAGGGGAGGTGGGGTGTGTCGGAGCAATGGTCTCAACTAGTCCAGAACTGGGATGAATGCATCTACCTGAATATTAGCTATATTATGTCTACACTTCCAAAGTTTTGTGGAGTTCTCATCTGTATTTGTATCTGTTTATTATTTTGTATTCACTTTTGTTTGTTTTCTAAATTGAGAATCCATAGTACTCCTAATATGAAATAACACATTTTTAAAACATGCTGGAAATGATTTCATTTGTGTAAATCAGGGACCCTTGATTGCCAACATTAAAAAATCAACTAAACATGAGAAAAAGTAAGTTTAACAGCTCAACGCAATTGAGAAGGCCGTTTTAGAATCACCTGCCTTGGGGAGTCTCCGTGTGATCAGCGCGCTGTTTCTCTTCTTGAATGCTTCTCTCCATGTGACAGGCACAATGGCGACTCCCAAGCTTAACAGCTTAGCAATGCCAGAGTGAACAGTGTTTTGGGACGGATCCAGCAGAAATGTCCTGAGCAGAATTCTGATTGGCCCAGCTTTGGACATGGGCTCTCTGTGGCTGGAGGCAGGAAGTGTTTGGCTGGGCTTTCCTGCTTGGGTTTGGAGGATGACAGGGAGCCAGGCCCGCTAAACCATTTGAAGGTGCTTCTATACGGGCAAGGGCATCCATTACTCAGCTTTTCTGTACTCTTCATTCTATGCCGGAGGAGGAAGAGACCGACTTTCAAAAAACCACCAACTGACCCAGTTGAACAGAAAATATAAAAGGGGAGTTATTTCCTTAAAACAGCAGTTTACCTGGGCTATAGTTTTAGCCTTTGGGAGGCTGAGGCAGGAGGACTGAAAGTTTGAGCCCAGCCTGGGCAACTCAGCAATTTAGCAAGACCTTGTTTCAAAATTAAAAATTTAAAAAAGGGCTCATTGTGAAGGTCCTGGGATCAATCTCCAGTACCACAAAAATACATTTTAAAATATTAAATTAAATAGAATTAGATTTAAACCCCAGCAGTTTGTAAGCATACTCCCTGGATCAGCAGCCACAGCATCAACTAGGAAATGCAACTCCCAGGCCACACTCCGGATCTACTGAATCCAACCCTGGGGCATGACAGCAATCTTTCTCTTTTTTGAGATGCTGACGATTGAACCTAGGCCTTTGCACATGCTAGGCAAGTGTTTTACCACTGAGCTACACCTCTAATCCCAGCAATCTTCATTTTAACAGACCTTCAAGTGACCCTGATGCACACTTAAATTTGAAGACCGCTGGTTTTTTTTTTTTTTTATGGAAAAAAGGTAAAACAAAATTTCATAACAAGATAGTAGGATAATAACAATAGTTAATACATTGCATATTGTTATCTTTAAAGTAGTTACTCAGAGTACAAGATATGGGCATAAAAATTCTCCAATCGCTATTAGCACAAACCTTCCTTTTCCATGACCTAAGAGACACTAATAGTATAACTAACTTGCATTTTTTCTCTCTTTCCTTTCCTTCCGTTCCTCTTTCCCCTGTCCTAGTTCCTTTTTCCTTTTAAACAATTTCTTCCCATTTCACAATATCTATTGTACATTTTAGACCTTATTTACTCTTTCAGTTTCTCACACCAGGGAAACAATACGATGTTTACACAAGTGGGCCTGGTTTATTTCACTTATGAATATGGTCTCTAGTTGTATCCATTTACCTATAAAAGTCTCAAGTTTATCTTTCTTTATGGCTGAGTAGTACTGCATTGTATAAAAAGGTAACTTTTTTTTTTTTTAATGTGCGGGTACCTGGAGTCGAACTCAGGACCTCACGCTTGCCAGGCAGGTGCTTATGCCGCTGAGCAATATCACCAACCCAAGACCACATCTTTTTTATCCATTCCTCGGTTGATGGGCATTTGGGTTGTTTGCAAGATTTAGCCATTACAAATTGTGCTGCTATAAACATGGGTCCACATATGTCACTGTGGTACGATATTTTTAATTCTTCTGGGAAGATACCCAGAAGGGGAATAGCTGGGTATCTAGTCCTAGCTTTTTGAGGAATATCCATACTGATTTCCACAGTGGTTGCACCATTCTACACTCCCACCAACAGTGGAAAAGGGATCCTTTTTCCCCACAGCCCCTCCAGCATTTGTTATTGGTTGATTTATTGATGATAGCCATTCTTTCTGGAGTGAAATGGAATCTCAGTGTTGTTTTAATTTACATATTTCCAATGACCAATGATATTGAACATTTTTTCATACATTTATTTGCCATTTGTATTTCTTCATCTGAGAAGTGTGTATTCATCTCAGACGCACATTTTTGAATTAGCTCTTTGAATTGGGGGGTCTGATTTTTTTTCAATTCTTTATATGTTTTAGACAGAAGTCCTTTGTCTGAGGGACAACTGGCTAAAATTTTTTCCCACTCTGTGGGTTGTCTTTTCACTCTGCTGGTGATTTCTTTTGATGTGCAAAAGCTTTTTAATAAAATGAGATCCCAGTTGTTGATTCTTTGAAGTATCTCCAGTACAGTTTGGGTTTTGTGAAGACCACTGTTCTTTGTTTTATAGTTCTGCTACTTTTTGTTTGTTTATTTTGAGATTTATACATGTTGATACATAAAAATCTAGTTCATTCATTTTTAAAAAGTAACATAAAACTTGGTCAACAGTTTAAATATGTAAGGTAGACATTTCCTCCCGTAACATGAAACTCAGAGATAAGCAGTCCAGAGCTCAGTTATATTTTCAGGACCCCATCCTTTTTCTATCCTGATTTGTGCCTTTGGCCTGCATACCTGTTCCATCGTCCTTGTAAAATGGCTGTTTCATTTCAAAGCATTTTGTCCAAGGTCTGTGAAGAAAAAGGGGTTAAGTGTGTAAAGGATAAACTCCATTTCTGCTGTGCTTGTCACTTTTTATCAGCAAAATAAGCTTTTCTAAAAACTCTACCCAATGGACTTTCATTTAAATCTCATTGGCTAGAACAGGGTCACATGACAACTCCTAAGGTCAATGTCTAGGCAAGGACAATCAGATTTCCATGCATGTTTTATACAGATCAAAAGTCATGCCTAGGGTTAGGGAAGGTAACTTCTAGTAATCAAGGGCCTGTGTCTCTACTTGAACAAAATGGGGTTCTGTACACAGGCAAGAAAAAGAGGGAATGAATGTTGGACTATGCAGTAAATATTTCTAGATGAAAACCATAGCCATTCTCCTTTTTCCCCTTACTAACAGAACAGTCTTATTTGCACAACATGTTTTCCCAGAGTTCTTTGTCATATGACTCAAGTGCAGTTGAATAACAAAAGTTAATCATAGTAATTTAAACAAGTAAGTCGTTTCATTGTTCTCCATAAGAAAATGTTCAATATAGGCCATCTAGCACCACTAGCATGAGCACATTAAGGACTTAAGCTCTTTCCACCCCTTGTATGCATAGTTAGTGTGTGATCTTCAACCTTATGATAATAAAATGGCTGCTGCACTTCCAGGCATCACATCTATGCTCCAGGGGTAGGGTTGCTAGATAAAATATAATTTACCTAGTTAAATTCAAATTTCACATATCACTGAATATATTTTGTTAGTATAAATATGTCCTCCAAATTGTATGAGACATAATTTATATTAAAAATTATTTGTTGTTTATCTGAAATTCAAATCCAAGTGGGCAAACTTATATTCTTATTTGCTAAATATGTAAGCCCTGCCTATGAAGGAAGAAGAAAAAGTAAAGGGGCTGTCTTCTACAGAGGCTTTATCTAGGAGGGGACTCTGTGCCCAGGTTGTTTCTCTGATCTCTTTAGCTAGAGATAGCAGAAGGGCCTCTGGGGAAGTGCTTATTTTTAGTTAGCTACAGTGCTGCCCTGAATCAAATCAGAGCAGGAAAGAGAAAGGGTATCAGGCAGGAAGCTTGTAGCATCCTCCCCAAATGTCTTCTACCTGCCATTTCCCCATCCAGAATAGTTACATCCAGAGGTGACATACAAAATGTCTAATGACCAATAGCTATAGAGTTGACACTGACCACAAGGAACAGTTCCAGCCATTAAAATCAGCCAATCCAGGCATAGTGGTGGATACCAACCCTGCTGATACCACTTTTTAAAAATTAGTATTTATTTTTGTTTATTATGACTATAAATAGTTGAGTATGTGGTGCCATGTTTACTTTTCCTTTCCATGACTTTTTATTCTTCCAATTTATTTGTTTTTATTTGTTTGGTGGTGCTGGGGATTAAACCCAGGGCCTTATTACATGTTAGGCAAGTGGTCTACTACTGAGCTACACCCCAGTCCCGCTATGACTCTTTATTCTTGACAGATTTTTGATATCCTCTCAAACCCGTCGAGATCATTTTTCACATCCACGTTTTTTTCTTGAAGACATCACATCCAGAGCCTGCTCTAAGAGGCCTTCAGACCTCCCTGGGCTGCTGCATAGCTCTTTTCCGAGCACTCAGCTTTGTCAGTCTTGCGTGGTGAAGTTCCTTTTCCACGTCCTGTATTCCTTTCTAACGCTTCCTCATCATGCCGGAGTTCACCCTTCAATTTCTTCCTAAGAAAAACTGCATAAGAGGTAAAGTTTTGAGACATTTTATGTCTGAAAAATATCCTTATTCTACTTTCACACTTGGTTGAAGGGCTGGTTAGGAATTCTATGCTGGGAATAATTTTTTCTCACTTTTGCAGGCATGAATTCCATTGTCTTTTAGCTTCCCCTATAGCTGATGCCAATTCTTGTGTCTTATTCTTTATAAGTGACTTGGTTCTTCCAGCAGCTTTTAAGATCTGTTTATCCATGATGTTTTAACACTTCGTGCTGATGTGAGTTGGAATAGATTTTCTTAAAATTCCTTTTTCCTGGGCCGGTGAGATGGCTCAGCGGCGTAAGCGCCTGCCTTGCAAGCGCGAGGGCCCGAGTTCGACTCCCGGAACCCACATACGAAAAAGGGGCCAGTGATATCGCTCAGTGGCACGGGCGCCTGTTGGCGCGCGAGGTCCTGAGGTCGTCCCCCTGGTACCCACAAAAAAAAAAAAAAAAAAAAAAAAAAAAAAAATTCCTTTTTCCTGGGCTGTCAGAAACAGACATTTTCAATAAGAAAATTCAAATCCTTCAGTTCTTGGAAATGTTCTTATATTATTTCCTTGGAAATTTCCTATTTTTTTTCAGTCTCTCTTTTGGGAATATCTAGTACTTAATGATGTTTGGGTTTGCTGGGTTGATCCTCTTACTTTTTTGTCTTGACTTACTCTTCTTCTTTTTCTATTTCTTTGATTTTTATTCTGTCATCTGATATCTGCCTTCAACTTTATGTTATCTTTTACTAAAAATTTTTCTTCTAACGTATTTTCAATGTCCAAGAGTTCTTTTCTATTCTTTGAAGTTCCAGGTTTAAAATATTCTACCTTTTTTTGGTTGTTGTTGTGGATATAAGGTCTTTTCTTTTTTTTCCCCCCATGGCACCCCCCTGCCCACTGCCCCTGTCCCCAGCCATTTTTTTTTCTTTTTGAGATAGTGTCTCACTATGTAACCTAGACTGGCCTTGAACTCGCTTATGTAGCCCAGGCTGGCCTTGAACTTGTGGTGATCCTCCTGCCTCAGCCTCCCATGTGCTGGGATTACAGGTGTGCACCACCATGCCTAGCTAGTTTGGCTTTTTGAATCTTCCTTTATAGCAGGTTCATGAAATGAGGGGCCATTCTTGGTTAAAGATCATTTGTAGGAGAAAGAGGTCAGTTCTGTTAGCTCTTCAAGCCACATCATTCACAGGTTTTTTGTTTTTGTTTTTGTTTTTATGTGGGTACCGGCAGTACCTCAGGACCTCTCGCTTGCCGGGCAGGTGCTTATGCCTGCTGAGCTATCTCACCGGCCCCATTCACAGGTTTTTTAACCTCTTGAAATTCTAGAGAAGGAGGGGCATTCTAGGAGAACCTAGAAAGGAGGTCTGAGAATTTAACCCGCTCCTTAGGGAAATTTCTACCAGTTCTCCTATCTTCAGTCCTATCCTACATTCTGGTCTTTAGATGTACCTACTGCTTCAGATTCCCCCCCCCTTTTTTTTTTTATGTGGGTACCAGGAGTTGACTTCAGGACCTCGCGCTTGACAGCAAGTGCTTGTGCTGCTGAGCATATCACCGGCCCTTTTTTTCCTTTGTGTGGGTTCTGGGAGTTGAACTCAGGACCTCGCGCTTGCCGGGCAGGCACTTATGCCGCTGAGCTATCTCACCAGCCCCCAGATTTCCTCTTTTTAAAAAAATTTTTGAGAGTCATTATACATAGGTAGAAGCTATCTAACCCTTACAGGTTCAGATAAAACTTTTTAAAAAGCTATCTGCTCCTAATATTTGCTTATTTATTTATTTGGTGATGGGGGGGTGTTGAACCCATGGCCTCACACATGCTAGGCAAGTGCTCTATCACTGGGCTACCTCCTGAGGCCTATTTATTTTCCACTATAGAAAAATTTTCAAGCATAACAAAAGTAGAAAAAATGATGACCCTTTTGTATCTATAATTAATATTTATTGGTTAACTCAGGTTTTCTAATTCTTTTAAAATTAACTGATATTTTTATTATTTATCCACTAAAGAATCTTTTTTTATTAACCTTACGGCTCAGAGCTATAGTTATAAAAACAGACTGTCTGGATTTGAACCGCTGCTTCTCCACTTGGACAGTAATTAATCTTTCTATGTCTCAGTTTCCTCTTTAAAACGGGAATAATAAGGCAGGGGATGTAGCTCAGTGGTAGAGCACTTGGCTATCATTTGTGATGCTGTGAATTCCAACCCTATAACTATAAAAAAACAAACAAAAGTAATAATAATGTTATTTATTTCATAGCATTATCGAGAAGATTTCAATTAAGTCATACGTGCAAACTACTTAAAACAGTGCCTGGCACGTAACATTGGTACCAATTATTGTTTAAGCTTTAACATTATTTGCATGAAGTTTTTCATGTCATTCTTTTTATAATTCTAAATTATTATATTTTTAATTTAGTACCTTTTTCATTGCCAAAGTTGTCCGCTTGTGAGTATGCTCTTTTCTTCTTGATTAATACCCTTCACTCCTGCCCGTACCAGGGAGTGAGCCTGGGCCTTTACGCTGAGCTACACCCCCAGCCCCCCCCCTTTTTTTTTTTTTTTCAGACAGGATCTCCCTAACTTAGTGAAGTTACCCAGTCTAAGCTTGAATTTGTGACTCTCCTTCCTCAGCCTTCCAGATTGCTGGGGTTATAAGCATGGCCACCACTCCGGGCTTCTTGATAAACCTTATATAGCTTGCCTTTTTATTAGTCTTTCCAAGTAATTGCTTTTGGATTTGTGAACCATCTTCATGCTTAATTGTTTTCTGTTTCATTTTTTTCCTGCTTTTATCTCTTATATGGACAGTGTCCCACTTTCTCAAGGTTTTATTTCTTGTTCTTTTTCTGCCTCTTTTAGTTGAACTCTTATCACATTTACTTTCCTCTTCCCTCCTCCTTCCTTCCTTATAACTTTGAATGAAGCAATTGAATTTATGTATTTTAATGAATATACTTTGTGAGAAACAGTGTCCTATCTACAGTAGAGAAAGATGAAAATAATAACATGAAGCTACATGATAAACATTACATAGTTACAACTTTTAGCTACCAGTTGACCAGCAAGGAAAATGGAACACAGTTCTTTTCTGCCTGGGTCTTTTTTTTAAAGTTATTTTTCCCATAAGAAGGAAAGGAATAAAGGGATATCTAGTACCTACCAGACAGGCCAGTAGGCAAATCCCAACAATTAATAAAGAGTCACTTTTCAATACTCCATTAATCACAAAACAATTAAACTATATAAAATTAAACCTACCATCATATTACAAATATGCTTCACCTAGCACCACAGGCATGAAAACGGAAAGAAAAAAATTGTATTAACTCACTTAAGAGAAAAAACACTACCTACTTATTAAAATCATAAGTATTCTTTCCCTCTTTCTTATTCCAAATATGCTGTATTCCACAAATTTCCATATGTAGTGATTATAAATGTTGAGTTCCAAATACTTAATTATTTTCATTGTGGTTTACTACCAAACCCATGGTTAAAAATTATTTTCAATACACATACACACATTATAGAAGTATAATAAATTTACTGAGGCTTTCTGTGCCATACTAGGTATGCTCTTTGTAAATGTTCCATTCATACTTGAAAAGACACATGTTTGCATTTGCGTCTATGGCCATACAACCCTGAACATGCCCGATCTCATCTGATCTTGGAAAATACTTGTTCTGTGTTTGTTAGAAATATATACAGTATATTATTGTTATATTTCATAAATTTTTTTTAGATTCTTCTTTCACTTTCTTTTTTTATGTGTACTATAAGTGTGCATTTGACAATTTCTTCTTGAAATCCTGCCCTTTGTCATTACATACATTTTGAAGCTGTGTTCACCTCTTCTTTGTAGTCATGAAGATGAAAGAGGAGAAGGCCGATGTAGGAAAGCTGGGTCCCACAAAGCACAGGAGGAGATGTCTGGATCAAGGTAAAGACATTTTGAGAACGCGGTGTAGATCCCAGGAGGGTCTGAGAAGTCTTGAATGTTGGGCTGTGTAATGGCACTTTTAGCTGGAGCCTGCAGAGCTCGCCTCTTTCCATGCCTTGCTGCAGACCAGCCTTCACCACGATTTAAAAGGGTAATGATTCAGTCTGGGTACAGGTCTCACAAAATCGAAGCATGATGTTGAGGACAGAGGAGGTAGCCAGGAAGAATGTTCATTAAGAAGAGAGAAATAGCTCCCAATAATTGGGAAGGAACCTGAAAGCGGGTTGCCATCAGGACTCTTTTTTTTTTTTTTTTAATGTGGGTACCGGGAGTCAAACTCAGGACCTTGCGCTTGCCAGGCAGGTGCTTATGCCGCTGAGCTGTCTCACCAGCCCAGCCACTGGGACTCTTTGTCTAGGAGTTTTTATACTAAAAAATGACCAGGGTTCACACCACTCCAAGTCAAACTAAGGGCAACCTATAGGACTAAAACAAGCTTACTTTAACTAGAAATGGGCTGAGCAGTTGAAGCACATAGCAAGTGTATGTCTGCAGGTGCCTATTGGCCTCTATCTTATCTAAGTAGTTTACTTAAAGAACAAAGTGAGACAGAAAAAGCATTTTTGTGATAGGTAGGAGTGGATGTTGTCATAGTGATCATCCATCACTTTGCTCGTCACCTCACTTGTTACATCCCTGCAGTTAATCGTTTATCTGGTTCTTAACTCTTGACTTCAGGTTCCTGCTTAACTGACCAGGGTGCGGCCATGCTGATTCTACCTTGGGCCCACTGCTTCTTTAGCGTCCTGCTATCTTCTACCTAACTTGCCTGTCTATGATAAAAGGACCACAGCATTGGACAGGGAACAGGAAATAGGCATTTGCACCTATGTAGATTAGGGCACGGCTTTCCCAACACAAACTCACTTAACTTTACCAGATCTACAAACTGTGATTGATACCAAATATCAACACATTGCAGATTCTGAAAATGGTAGCTCAGAAACAGTGAGGGTGGTTTTTTTTGTTTTTTGGTTTTTTGGCTCCAATCATGACTCAGAGGCTCCCACGTCTCCTGTACAGATGGCCCCTGACATTGTTTTTATGATGGTGCAAAAGCAGAGGCATTCAGCAGAAACCACGCTTTGAATTTTGATCTTTCCTGACCTAGAAATACATTGCAAAATACTCTCTTGTGATGCTGGGCAGTGCCAGAGTCACAGCTCCCTGTCTGCCAGGTAATCACTAATGCTCTCTAGGTAGGATGTTCAGAAGATTCAGTGTATTTAATAGATTTTCAACTTAGGATATTTTCAATTGAAATGGGTTTTTCTACATGTAACTCCATCGTATGTTAAGGAACACCTGTTCTCCACAAAGAAGCAGGCACAGGACTTGAGAAGAGGCAGCCAGATGGCCTTCTGCCTCATCATTACCCCAGCTCCACTTGGAGCGAAGTAC
Organism: Erethizon dorsatum; assembly: GCA_028451465.1. Classification (NCBI taxonomy): domain Eukaryota; kingdom Metazoa; phylum Chordata; class Mammalia; order Rodentia; family Erethizontidae; genus Erethizon; species Erethizon dorsatum. Next base: position 24,488,826 of record CM051824.1, read on the forward strand.
CTTGCTCTCCAGCTGGATGCTTGCTGAGCTGCAGACCATATAGGGCCACCCTGCAGCTGTTGATGGATCAATGGCAATGCAGTGAGGAGTTCACGGGAGAGTTTGGCATGTGTGCTGAGCCAAACAGTGTAAGATGCCCATATTGAGAAAAGCAATCTGGCAGAGCCAGGAAGGAGAATTTATAACTGGGGGAGGACAAGCCTCCCCCTCCTGCCAGTTCACCAGCTAAACAGTCATGCTCTGATGATTATGACAGGAGACAGGAAAAGAAGAGACAAGTTAGATCTGAAACAGAAAGAAAAAGATTTCCTTGTGTTCTCTAATAAGTATATACCTTATGTATGTAACACTGTGATTATAATTATCATAATTATGTTCCTAAACATGATTCCATTCTATCGTCTCAAAAACCTTGCCAAGCCAATGAAGATTTTTTTAGTCCCATTTTCCTTTTTTTTTATTTTAAAGAGAAGAAAAAACAAAACAAATCAAAAAAAGAACACATTTTCAAAACAACATAATATGAGGGTAACAATAGTTAATGCATTACGTATTATTATCTTTAAGTTAGTTATTCAGGATACCAGACATTAGCATTCAATTGTCCAAACATTATTGGCACAAACCTTACTCTTCAATGAACTAAGTAAAATTGGTAGTGTATCTATCTTAACCATCTTATATATATATGCAATTTTTTTCCCTTTCCCTTCTTTCTTTTCCCTATTTCAGTCTCTCTTTCCTTTTGACCAGTTTCTTTTTGATTCATCATGTCTATTGTACATTTTGGATCTTATTTACTCTTTCAGTTTCTCATACTAGAGAGACAATACGATGCTTACACATGTGCTTCCGGTTTATTTCACTTATGAGTATTTTCTTGAGTTGCATCCATTTACCTATAAAAGTCTCCAGTTTATCCTTCTTTATGGCTGAATGGTACTCCATTGTATAAAAATACCACATCTTTCTTATCCATTCCTCAGTTGATGGGCATTTGGGTTGTTTCCAAGATCTGGCTATTACAAATTGTGCTGCTATAGACATGGGTGCACATATATCGCTGTGGTACGATGTTTTTAATTCTTCTGGGAAGATGCCCAGAAGGGGAATAGCTGGGTCAAATGGGACCTCCAACCCTAGTTTTTTGAGGAATCTCCACACTGACTTCCACAGTGGCTGTACCAGTAGATACTCCCACCAACAGTGAAGAAGGGTTCCTTTTTCCCCACAGCCCCTCCAGCATTTGTTATTAGTTGATTTCTTTATAATAGCCATTCTTCTGGGGTGAGATGGTATCTCAGTGTTGTTTTAATTTGCATCTCTTGAATGACTAGTGATGTTGCACATTTTTTTGTATATTTATTTGCCATTAGTATTTCTTCATCTGAGAAATGTGTATTCATCTCAGATGCCCATTTTTGGAATGGGTCTTTAAATTTGAGAGGTCTGATTTTTTTGAGTTCTTTGTATGTCCTCGATAGTAATCCTTTGTCTGAGGAACAGCTGGCAAACATTTTTTCCCACGTTGTGGGTTGTCTCTTCACTCTGTTGGTGGTTTCTCTTGCTGTACAAAAGCTTTTTAATAAGATGAGATCCCAGTTGTTGATTCTTTGGGATAGTTCCCGTGCGGTTGAGGTTTTATTCATAAAGTCTTTGCCTACACCAATGTCTTCAAGGGTTTTACCTATCCTACCTTCCAGCAGATTTAATGTTTCTGTTTTAATATTTAGATCTCTGATCCATTTTGAATTTAGTTTAGTGCATGGTGAAAGGTATGGGTCTAGTTTTAATCTTCGGCATGTGTAGAGCCAGTTTTTCCAGCACCATTTATTAAAGAGGCTATCTTTCTTCCAGCGAATGTGTTTGGCACCTTTGTCAAAGATAAGGTGGCTTAGTATGTCTGGAGTTGTTTCAGCATCTTCTAATCTGTTCCATTGATCTTCAGGTCTGTTTTTTTGCCAGTACCACACTGTTTTTATCACAGTAGCTTTATAGTATAATTTCAAGTCAAGGATTGTGATGCCCCCTGCCTTGCCTTTGTTGCCCAGAATTGCCTTTGCTAGTCTAGGTCTCTTCTGATTCCAAATGAATTTTAGGATTGTTTTCTCTAATTCTGTGAGATATGCTATTGGAATTTTGATTGGAATTGCATTAAATCTGTATAACAATTTTGGAAGTATGGCCATTTTCACTATATTGGTTCTTCCTATCCAGGAGCAAGGGATAGCTTTCCATTTTCTGATATCCTCTTCAATCTCCTTTTTCAGAGTACTGTAGTTTTCAGTGTATAGGTCTTTTACATCCTTTGTGAAGTTGATTCCTAGGTATTTCATTTTTTTGGATGTTATTATGAAAGGTATTGTTTCCCTAATTTCTCTTTCAGTAAGTTTGTTATTTGTGTACAGGAAGGCTATTGACTTTTGAGTATTGACTTTGTATCGAGCTACACTACTGAATTTGCTTATTAAATCTAGCAATTTTTTAGTGGAGTTTTTGGGGTCTTCTGTGTAGAGTATCATGTCATCTGCAAATAATGATAATTTAACTTCTTCCTTTCCAATCATTTTCCTTTTATTTCTTTCTCTTGTCTAATTGCTCTGGCTAAAGTTTCCAGAACTATGTTGAATAAGAGTGGGGACAGTGGACATCCTTGTCTTGTTCCTGATTTTAGAGGAAAGGCTTTCAGTTTTTGGCCATTTAGTATGATATTGGCTGTTGGTTTGTCATAGATAGTTTTTACCAGATTGAGATAAAGACCCTCTATTCCAATTTTCTGTAGGGTTTTTATCATGAAAAGGTGCTGGACTTTGTCAAAAGCTTTTTCTGCATCTATTGAGATGATCATGTGATTTTTGTCTTTGGTTCTGTTAATATGGTGTACTACATTTATTGATTTACGTATGTTGAACCATCCCTGCATCCCTGGGATGAATCCAACTTGGTCATGGTGTATAATCTTCTTGATGATTTGTTGGATTCTGTTTGCCAGTATCTTATTAAGGATTTTTGCATCTATGTTCATTAGGGAGATTGGCCTGTAGTTCTCTTTCTTAGTTGGGTCCTTCTCTGGTTTTGGTATCAGGGTAATGCTTGCTTCCAGGAATGAATTTGGGAGTATTGCTTCCCTTTCAATTTCATTAAAAAGTTTGAGAAGTAGTGGTATTAGGTCTTTTCTAAATTTCTTGTAGAATTCAGCAGTGAATCCATCAGGGCCTGGGGTTTTCTTTGTTGGGAGGTTTTTAATTACATCTTCAATTTCATTGGTTGATAGCCAATGAAGATTTTTATCCCCATGTTAAAGATGAGGACACAGAGCTCCAGAGAGGTAGGATGCCTGTGGCCCCGAGCAAGTAAAGAGCAAGCCTCAGCAGCTGTCCGTTGTGTAGAGACCTTTCTGATGTGCCTGCTTTTCATTTCCTTTCCTGGCCCCAAGGATGGAGAACAGGAACCTCACATTGGAAGACCCAAGTATGCTAAGCCCTTAGAATAGAACTACTTAATGCTGGTGTCCATGACTTACCTATAAATACAGCTTGCTTAAGAGATGTAGTGTAGGGGCTGAGGGTGTAGCTCAGTGGCAGAGCACCTGCTTAGCATGCACAAGGTCCTGAGTTCAATCCGGAAACTAAAATACTAGAAATTTACAACAGATAGAGTATTATTTTTAAAAAATAATTGGGCCGGTGAGATAGCTGGGCCAGTGAGATAGCTCAGCGGCATAAGTGCCTGCCTGGCAGGCGCGAGGTCCTGAGTTCGACTCCCAGTACCCACATATGAAAAAGGGCCGGTGATGTCGCTCAGTGGCACGGGCTCCTGTTGGTGCTCAAGGTCCTGAGTTCGACCCCCGGTATCCACACACACACACAAAAAAATCACTTCAACTTTCCACTTTGACATGTAAAGAGCTTCAAAGTCATCATTTCCACCCTTACGACAAAAAAAATCAATAACTTTTCTTAGATGCACGGAAGAATGAAGGCTACAGGGGAAAACACCACCTGTAATCAGAAATACAGGGAAACATAGAGAATACATATCAGCTTATTTGAAGCCAAAGTTGCTGGAGCCAGTGGCTGGTAGGAATACTTACAAAGTAACTTCAACAAATTACTGAAGGCTGAGTGTGGATTAGATGAGAGGTTAAAACTCCTAGAAGCCTGTTCTAATGAGAATCGTACCTCTAGAATCCCTACCCAGTTCTTTTAGTGAAGACCAGTAGAAATTCTTCTCATGTTTGGCCAGGAAGAGGGGAAAAGTAGCCATTTGAAATATTCCCAGAGCATTATCTACTACAAAGATCTACCTAACAAGGAAAAATCTTCACTAGAGCTTGCTACAACGTGGTGGCAAAGAAGTTCCCAACTCCAGCTCTAACTTTCCTGTTTCAACTAGGGAGGGAAAAATGTGCTCAATGTTATATGTCATTAGAAAATTGCAAATTAAAACAAAAACACTACACATTTGTTAGAATGGCTAAACTTAGAACTAACAAACAAATAAACAAACAACCCTGATGCTGATGAGGACGCAGGACAGTAGGAATCTTGTTTTGCTGATGGGAATGCAAATGATGTAATGTCTTACAAAGCTAAACATAGTCATACTATATGAACCACCAATCATGTTTCTAGATACCCAGTTGTGTTAAAAATTATAGCTAGGTAGAAGTCTGCACGGGAGTCTTTATAGCTACTTTATTTGTAATCACCAGAAACTGGAAGCCGCCAAAATGTCCTTGAATAGGAGAGTGAACAAACAAACTATGATACATCCATGCAATGGAATATTATTCAGGGACAAAAATAAATTAGCTATTAAATCATGAAAACACATGCATAAAACTTAAATGCATATTGCTAATTGAAGCAGTTAGCTGAAGGAGCTTAGCATTTTGGACTACATACTGTTACTGAGGGATTCACTCCTGGACCATGTGTGAAAGCCATATTTGATCACCATTGCTGTGGAAAAGCAAGAATGGGGAGATGGGAACTTGGCTCATTCAAATAGAATTCTAACTACAGCACATGGGGTATCTGGGGGTGTTGCTGTGACTACCTGACCATGTGGTTCAGAGGCCTTTAGAAGTGGCTTGCAGGAGGAGATTGGAAAGTTTTGGAGATGCTGGCTGGAGAAGCAGCCCTAGAATGCTGTACATCAAGCCTAATAGGAGATTCTGGTTGGGGCTCAGAAAACCAGAATGCTGAGAGTAATAAAGCTGGTAAAAACTAGGCTCAGGAGGTTTCTGTTACAATGTGTGATGGGGTCCTTGATGGGTTTCTAGGTTCTTGGCCATGAGAAACAAAGAATCGGATGTGACACACGATGGTAAGGAAAGAGCAGCAAAGTTTAACGAGGCAATAGTGTGCTCAGAGTGAGTGGGCTCATGTTGGTGGAAAGGAAAATGGCATAAGTGCTGAATGCATTGGGGTTAGGAAATTAAAATGTTGCACTGGATCTAAGGCACCTCCCATTAGATCTTCTAGAGCATGATTGACAATGTGATAGGGTGCTGAGCCATGTTAGCTGTATTTATTGCACACATCCTTTCCCATAATTTACTCTGTTATAATTGGTTCATATACATGAACTTTCAGTGAACTCCAAGTGAAGAAAGGTTATTACAAGTTACGCTGGCAGGTCTGGCACACATGCATCCTGGTTTGGGATTTTGGTATTTTCCAGGGCAGCCTCAGTGTTTTTTTTTTGTTTTTTTCCCCTTATCTCTGCTTCTAGGTAGTAAGCCTTAGGACAAAGGTGGGGGGTTGTCCCTGGGGTGTTGCCCAGATTCAGGCAAATGGAGGAGAGTGGTCCTTCAGCTCCAGTTGTTCTACCTATATTAGTTGGACTCCAGACCATGTGTGTTATGCTGTGGCAGAAAATTTGTCTGCATTTTGCTCACGTCCAGAGATTTTGCCGGAGACTGAGATTAGGATAGCGGAATAATTAACCTATCAGAGGGAATTTCACAGCAGCCCAACATTCAGGCTGTTGCATGGATACTATTGGAGGCTTTTAGATGCTCTACATTGAGAATATAGAACAAACAGCCCAGCAGAATTATTTAAAAAGTTTTGAGTTTGGACAGAAAGGAACCTCCTGGTATAGTTGGGGCCTGCAAAGACGGAGCAGAGGAGAATTTCGCTGATGAAAAGATTAGTATTAAAAAGGAGCTAAGGGCCGGTGAGATGGCTCAGAGGCATAAGCGCCTGCCTGGCAAGCACGAGGTCCTGAGTTTGACTGCTGGTACCCACGTAAAAAGGAAAAAAGGGCCGGTGATATTGCTCAGTGGCATGAGCACCTGCTGGCAAGTGCGAGGTCCTGAGTTCGACCCCCAGTACCCACATAAAAAAATAAATAAATAAAAAATAAAAAGGAGCTAAGTATTTTGGAACAGGACAATAGGAAAAATGGCCTAAGAGGATGTGAAGAACCATCATGGACCCACCCTTTGAAGGATCGAAATTGCAAAAGTGAAAAACTTTGCTTTGAGAAAAGAGCCCCAGGGCGCTATGTTCCAGAATGGCAGCAGCCTAGAGAGGCAGCCTAGGGAATGGGAATTGATTCTGCAGGATTCAGTTTACTATACTCAGCCAGCCAGGCACTTGTATGCTTCTGCCTCTGCAGCCATGAGCAAAATGCAAAAGGACTTGGCTACTGCTCAAGCTGTGGCAGACCTTGGTGTGGTGCTGGTTTTACCTGCACGCAAAATGAAAGAATTGTGGGATCACGGAGACTTCCACCGAGATTTCAGAAGGCCTGGGAGGCCAGGCAGTGTGTCCTTGAGAGAGTAGTGCATGAAGCTGTGAGAGTGAAGCTGAAAGTGCAGTGGAGACTCCAGGATGCTGGAAAAGCCAGAAATGTGTAATGTCTGAGGAGAGCTGCAAGGAGCGGGCAAAGCCAGCCCAAGAGAGAAGCCAGGAGATCTATAACCAATGGCGGCACCATAGGAATGGGGCTGCCTGAGCCCTTTGGAGCTTACTTCTCACTACAGATTGCCCTAGGTGCTGGGCATGGAACTACAGGATTTAGTGTTTGCCCTGTTGTGGGGGGTGTCTCATTGCTTTCTATCACTTTATTCCTCTCTTTTGGAATGAAAATGTTTACCCTGTGCCTTAATTTTCTTTTGAATTTTATAGTGCTCACAGCTAAAAGTTTGCCTCAAATCTCAGAGGAGACTTTAGGGTTGGACTTTTCAGCAATGCTAAAACTGTTATGACTTTGGCAACTCTTAGAGATGAACTAATAGCATTTTGCATAAAAGGTTGCCCATGAGTCTTTGGTGAGCCAGGGGAACAATGTTATGGTTATCTAGATATCCCTCCAAAGCTTCATGTGCTCATAAGATGGGGCTTTGGTGAGGTGATGATACTCATCAGTGCAGATAAGTCCACTGGTGAGTTTATAGCTGAATGTGATGCTGGTAGGTGAAGCCTGGTTGGAGGAGGTGGGTCACTGGAGGCGTGACCTGGAAGGGTGTATCTCCTTCCCTCCTTCCTTGATTTCTCTTTGCTTCCTGCTTCCATACCCTGAGCTGTTTCTCCTCTGCCATGCTCCTCTACCATGCTACCCTGCCTTGGAGCCAGATGACTATTGACTGAAACCTCTACAAACTGTGAGCTAAAATAAACCTTTACTCCTTGCAGCTGTGGTGTTTGGTATTGTGACTCGCATTGAGAAGGTAACTAAGACAGTTTCCCTTCCGGCAAATATTGAGTTGGTTTAGAAATGGAATTTTGTCGAACCCAAGCCTTTGAGTTTGGCCCTGTCCAGGCACCTCATGTCTCACATTTTGCTTCTGTGGCCCATGCCTTTGTTGGTGGATATTACAAAAAAAATATCAGTGTTTAGTAACTCTGCTTCTCCTCTCTATGTGCTGTGTCCACAGACTGCCCTTCCATCCATATTGGGCTTCCAGTCCCCAGTTATACTCAAAGAAAAGGTGACCAGAAGGGGCATCTCTCAGGCCTGCAAAAAGTCCACTGGGACCTTCAACCAGACAAGCCACAACAGGAACCGACCAGCCCAGGGAGAGGAGCAAGCAATAGGGACAGGAACATGGATCTTATCAGCAGGACTCGTGAGTTCCTTGAGGAGCACATTCCGGGGAGCCATCCTGCTGGTGGGTTTAGGCAGGCATGGCAAGGCAGGGGGATTCTCTGGAGAATGTGGATAATGCCCCACATGGCTCAGCCAGCCTCTCTGACCCCTCTGTTCAGCTGCTATTGCTGATCAGTCTCTCTGCTCTTTGGACACTGAAGTCCAGCCTGAATCGCTATCTCTCTCTGCTGGCTTGAGACCGCCCCTCTAACCCATTCTACGTGGATTCTATAGTTTAAGTCTCAGAATTATTTTCCTTATTTCTAAATTCCTAAGGGCTACATGGTTGTTGTCCTAAGAACCAATAACAAATGTGTGTTTGCCATGAGGCATTGTGCTCGGTAAACTGAATTCCTTATTGTGTACCTGCACCTTCTCTCTTCCCTTGAGCTTATAGGAATGGTACAAAAGTGTCTAGTCACCCTGCGTGGGAAGGGCCCTTCAGGAGATTTTCCCCAAGACAACAGAACTCCCCAGGCCTTGCTCCACTCCTGCAGATATTACCTGTATGTTAATTAAGTGTCAGTATTTTCCTCCTTCCTCTGGGAAGAAAATTATCGATCTTAAGAGGAGTAAACATGCATGAGGCTTTGGGTTAGACCCCAGCACTGGAAGAAAAAAGAAAAAGAATAAAAAGGACTGGAATCCTTAGAGGACAGCTGTGATACTTCATTTTTCTAGGCTTTACTAATATTTCTGAGGGCATGATATCACTCTCAGTATACCTGAAATTTACCTAAAAATAGTTTTAAATTTATTTTTATTATATATTTCTACTGTCTTAAGTGTGGCAAAATTAGTTTATTTTACCATCAACACCTTCAAAAGAGTATCAGATCAGTGACTGCATATTATTGTCCCAATAGGAAACTTGATATATCTCTTCTAAAGGTCACCAGAGCCACCCTGACCCTCCAGAGCCATGTGCAACCCCCTCACTGGCACCAAGTCTACCAGGGGCTGTGGTTTTTCCAGAATCAATGTGTCTCTGTGAGAGATGGAATAATGAGGAGTCCTTTTTGGGAGTCTGGTGTAGGAGATAAGCTCTGATTAAATATACACATATACATACACAAACATGCATGTATATGCACATGTGAAAACATACACACACACACACACACACACAGAAATAGGAACATTAGAGGCCAAGAAGAAAGCAAGCTTGGTGGAAGACCTGCTCCCCATGTGAGTTCTGGATGCCTCACACATGCTGATATGGTCTCACCCTACTGTCTCCCTGACGTTCAGGGATGAGGTTGCCCACCGAAGTTCAAGTATGCTAGTTCAAGTATGTTCCTACTGAACACAAGAGGAAAGCACTTTAGAGTTGATATTCTCTGCTCAAAGGGGTTGGCAGAGGTGACATGACACATTCCAGAAGTGGTTATGGACAGTGGATTTTTTGTTGCTTTGGTGGTTTCTGGTTCACTTGCGGGGATATAGGTTTTAATTTAAAAGTCAAAGGAGAGAGAATGTAGATTCCTTTGGAATAGTTGTACATGGGGTGCTACTGTGTTAGCTTTCTTGTTCTGAGAGATTATACCCAATATCCACAATTTAAAGGAGGAGAGGTTCAGTTTGCTCACGGTTTCAGTCCATGATCAGTTGGATAGAAGACAGAGACATCACGGTGGAAGGCTGTGGTGGAGCAAAGCTGCTCACTCCATGGTGGTCTGGGAAAGAGTAGAGTAGAACGAGTGAAGGGCCAGATAGAGACCCCAAAGCTCTGCCTCCATCATCTACTCAGACACACCTAGAACCACAGTTGGCGGATTCCAAAGCCAATCAAGTTGAAACTTCAACCTAACTGCCACAGGTATGTTGTTTTTATGGCCTACACATGTCATGTGTGTTACTGACTTGTCCCTGGCATGGCTATGGGCCAGAGAGAGCCTGAGAGGACAGGAAATTTCAGGCCATGTCTACCAATCTGGAGTAAAGTAAGGACCCCTTTTAAAGTGAAAACAAATTCTTATTGTCCTGTAAAAATTGATGCATATTTGTAGAGCCCAGGGAACCACATATTCTAGTTTGAGAAACAATATCTTAACTAACTAGAGTTTTTATTCCATGAAAGTCATCTTCCAATTATGAATTACCACCAAAGCAAAGTTTTACCTTATGTTTAATAAAAGAAATCTTTTTAAGATTATCATCAAACTAGAAACACAAAATTTAAAAATTCAAGTAGAATTGATCTACCTCTGAGAATATATCCCAAACCCCAGTTCCAGACATGTTGGTTTCAGGGGGTCACAAAGCCTTCTAACAAAGTCAAAGCCACAGTGATGTTTCTGTGGTCCATGGGGGCTGATCTGGTTCTTGTCATCCTCCATGGGATGGCAGAAGGCTCAACCCTCAGCCACTTACTTCTTCCAAGCAGAACAGGTGTCAGAAGTTGATGCAGATGTAAACTCTGCTCCTACCATAGCATAGAGCCAGCGCCCCACTGAAGGGAAAATAAAACAGTGCCAGAATAATTGGACTTGCAGCTTCTGGATAATTGCCTGACTCCCCACCCTACCTCACTCCGACATTTTTTTTTTCCTGACGAGGTATGCTTTTCCTCTCTGAGTGTCCTATCTTTTCTTTCTTTCTTTCTTTCTTTCTTTTTTTTTGGGGGGCAGGGCCTCACTATTTAGTGCAGGCTGGCCTTGAACTCATTTATGTAGCCCAGGCTGGCCTTGAACACATGGCTGTCCTCCTGCCTCAGCCTCCCAAGTGCTGGGATTACTGGCATGTGCCACTATGCCCAGCTGTCCTATCTTTTCTATTAATTCATCCAGACAGTCTGGGCAAGTGTTCCGGCTGGCCTGACCATATAGTCTAAATGGGAACTCCCACTTCAGAGGAGAGGGGTAGCCTGCAGAATGTGGGGGTCTGGGTTGGAGGGGTGGATATGGCTGGGCCTGAGCATCAAGCAGACTGGAGATGAAGGATTGAGAGGAGAATAATGGCAAGGATCCCACAAGACACTGTGTGAGCAGAGGCTTTGTACCTGTGAAAGCACTCTGCCGATGATAGTTTATTATAATTCTGTTAACCATTTGTATACATACAAATGTATACTATACATTTGTATAGTATCAATAATGATAACTAGAAAGTTGAATCAAATGCCAGGTAACTCACTTTTATTCCTTTCAGAGAGACCCACAAAGGCACCTTTAGTATACAGTCGTACCTTGGTACTCGACTGCTTTGAGACTTACCGAATTTGGTACCTAATGCATTTTGACTCCAAAATTTTGTCACAGTATTCATCGTTTGTTTGGTACTGAACGTACAGGCTAGAACTTATCAGCGTCAATTGCCTTGTGACTCACTACCCTTTCCAGCCACAACAATACATTTGGTATTCATTGTTTTTGGTACTTGTTGCACCTTTCAGAACTAATTAATGATGAGTACCCAGGTGGACCACTGTATGCTCTAGGGTTCCTACCCACCAGGATGGTTTTGAAATATGCAGCCATCTGTCTGACAGGTTAGCTATGGTATAGGCTTGCATGTCCATATTTTTCTATTAGATTCCACAGTACCTCTAGTTAAAGATCCTACCGTTGTAAAGAAATTTGAGCCTTCCTTGAATCACATACAAACCTACAGAATCTTGTGAAATCCCCGCAATAGTTAAGGCCCAGGCAACTTCTGGCCCTCAATCCTCCAACAGGTCAAGGGTAGGAAAGAGACCAGTCCAGGCCTCCTGGTCTTTCTTGTGGTGACTCCATGACCTATGAATGGAAACCAACTGCTTGCTTCAGAATTGTACTGTGGATCATCGTAGAGCCCCAAGGAGAAAACTGCTTGCCGCTGGGGAGGACAGACCCACAAACAGATAAGCATAAACTTGTGTGAGGTGCGGTGTTGGGAGCCTGCACAGGGAATTATGGGGGGAGCATTAAGAGGTATACATAGGCCAGGCAGTGGGTGGTGTGGTGGGCACAACACAGTCTTCCTGTGGAAACTGTGAGTGTTGAGTGATAAGTAAGGATTAGCTAAAGAGGGTGGCTGGACAAATTAAAGAAAGGGAAATTTACACAGACCTTTTTTCTAGGTGTATTGAGGTATAAGTGACAAGTATAAACTGTGGATATTTAAGGTTTGAAATGTGATGATTTGAGGGATGTTTAAATTGTGAAATTATTATAATCAAGTTAATGAAGACATCCATCGCCTCACATAGATATTCTTTCTCTGTGTGTGTGTATGGTAAGAGCACATTAGATCTCTCGTAGCAAATTTCGAATACAGAGTGCAGTGTTATTACTCTAGTCATCATGCGGATATCTCATTGTGGTTTTGATTTGTAGCTCAGTGATGATCAGTGATGTCGAGCAGATTTTCATATACCCGTTGGCTATTCATATGACTTATTTTTGGAATAAAATGTCTATTAAGGTGCTTTGCCATTTTAAAATCAGATTACTTGTGGTTTTACTATTAAGTTGTATGAGTCCCTTACATATTTTGGATATTAACCACATATTAGATATATGGTTTACAACTATTTTCTCTTATTCTGTAGGAATAATTTTGTTGATTGTTACCTTTGCTAGGTAAAAGCTTTTTAATTTGATGTGGTACTTTTTGTTTTTCTTTCCTTTGGTGCCTGTGCTTTTTGTGTAATATCCAATAAAAACCTTGCTAGGACTAATGTCAAGGAGGTTTTCCCCTGTTTTCTTTTTAGTTTTATGGTTTTGGGTCTTACATTTAAGTCCATGTTGAGTTAATTTTTGTGAGTGGTGTAAGAAAGATGTCCAACTTCATTCTTTTTTTTTCTTTTATGAAAAAATAAAACAAAGTTTCATAACACAATAATATGAGAGCAACATAGTTAACACACTGTTTATTGTTATCTTCAAAGTAGTTACTCAGAGTACAAAACATGGACAAAAAAGATTTTCTCTTACAAAGAAAAAATAAACAGATATTAGCACAAAACTTCCTTTCCAATGAACTAAGAGAAACTAGTAGTGTAAATGAAATAAATTAGTGTATATTTGGGAACCACCTGTACCTCTCCTCACTTCCTATTTATCTATCTTGCATTTTGCTCCTCATTTGCATATATATATATTTTTCTCATATAAGAGAAACCTTGTGATTTTTAAGCTTATGTGTCTGACTTAACATTATGTTCTCAAGTTGCATCCACTTACTTATGAATTCTTCAAGTTTATCTTTCTTTATGGCAGAGTAGTGCTCCATTGTGTATACATACATTTTCCTTTATCCATTCATCTGTTGATGGACATAAATGCTATTTCCAAGATCTGGTTATTATAAATTGTGCTGCGATAGCCAGGTGCAGTGGTGCATGCCTGTAATCCAAGCACTCAGTAGTGTGAGGCAGGAGGATTGCCGTGAGTTCGAGGCCAGTTTGAGCTACATAGTGAGCTCAAGGCCAGCCTGAACTATATAGTGAGACCCTGTCCAAAAAAAAAAAAATTGTGCTGCTACAGATATGAGTATGCATATATCCTTGTAATAGAACAATTTTAACTCTTTTGGGAAGGTACTTATAAGAGGGATAGCTGGGTCAAATGGAATTTCTATTTTTAGTTTTTTGAGAAGTCTCCATACTGATTTCCATAGTGGTTGCACTAGTTTACATTCACACTAACAATGTAGAAGAGTTCCTTTTTCTCCACATCCTTGCCAGTATTTATTATTAGATTTTTTGATAATAGCCATCCTTTCTGGGATAAGATGATATCTCAAAGTAGTTTTAATTTGCATTTCTTGTGTGGCCAGCGAGCGATGTTGAACATTTTTTCACATATTTATTGGCCATATGTACTTCTTCTTCTGCAAACTGTCTATTCATTTTGATTACCTGTTTTTTAATTGGGTTTTTTATTTTGGGAATTTAATTTTTTAATTCTTTACATATTCTAGATGTTAGTCCTCTGTCCAAGGAATAGCTAGCAAAAAAATTTCCCATTCTGTAGGTTGCCTCTTCACTCTGCTAGTTGTTTCCTTTGCTGTGCAGAAGCTTTTTAATTTGATATGATCCCATTTGCTGATTCTTGGTATTATTTCTTGTGCCATTGGGGTTCCATTCAAAAAGCCCTTGGCTACACCTATGTCTTTAAGAGTTGTACCTACTTTACCTTCCAGCAGATTAAGTGTTTATGTTTTAACATTTAGATATTTGATTCATTTTGATTTTAGTTTAGTACGTGATGAGATATTTGAGTCTAGACTCAGTCTTCTGCATGTGGATGTCCAGTTTTCCCAGCGCCATTTATTAAAGAAGGATCTTTTTTCTAGTGTATTTTTGGGCCCCTTTGTCAAAGATCAAATAATTGTATGTGCCTGGGGTTGTTTCTACTTCTATTCTCCTTCTCCTCCTTCTTTTTTAAACTTCTATTCTGTTCCATGGATCCATGTGCCTGTTTTTGTATCAGTACCATGCTGTTTATTTTATTTTTTCAAAGAAAATGATTTTTATTGGTACATTTTAGGTATACATAATGATCACATTCATCATAGGGAATTTGTACCTGTACATGATGTAACTTGATTCCTTTTTTCCCCATTCCACTACCCTTCCTTCAGCCCCTCTTCCCCTCCTTATTTACAAAAGTCTTGTTTCTATTTTTTCCTTTTTTTGTCATTTTTTTCACTTTTCTCTTCCATCCTTTCTCCCTCCTCCTTCCCTTGTTCTCCTTCCCATTTGAAAATTTTCTTCCTATTTCACAATATCTATTATTCATTTTGGTCCTTATTTACACTTCAAGTTTCTCACACCAGAGAAAGTGTGGGATTTACACATGTGTAGTCAACTTATTTCACTTAAGAGTATTGTCTCAAGGTACATCCATTTACCTAGAAATATCTCAAGCTTATCCTTCTTTGTGGCAGAGTAGTACTCCATTGTGTTAAAAAAACACATCTTCTTTATCCATTCACAAGTTGATGGGCATTTGGGCTTTTTCCCAGATTTGGCTATTATAAACTGTGCTGCTATAAGCATGGGTGTGCATATATCACTGTGGTATGATGATTTTACTTTTTTCAGGAAGATACCAAGAAGGGGAATAGCTGGGTTGAATGGAACCTCTAGTCCTAGTTTTTTGAGGAAACTCCACACTGATTCCCACAGTGGTTGCACCAGTCGACACTCCCACCAACAGTGGAGAAGGGTTCCTTTTACCCCACAGCCCTGCCAGCATTAGTTATTGGTTGATTTCTTGATGATAGCCATTCTTTAGGTGGTGAGATGGAATCTCAGTGTTGTTTTAATTTGCATTTCGCAAATGACCAATGATGTTGAACATTTTTTCATATATTTATTTGCCATTTGTATTTCTTCATCTGGGCATCTCAGATGCCCATTTTTGCATTGGATCTTTAAATTTGGGGGGTCTGATTTTTTTGAGTTCTTTATATATTCTAGATAGTAATCCTTTGTTTGAGGAACAGCTGGCAAAATATTTTCCTCACACTGTGGGTTGTCTCTTCACTCTGTTGGTGGTTTCTCTTGCTGTGCAAAAACTTTTTTTTTTTTTTTTGTACTGGAAATCAAACTTGCCAGGCAGGCTGTGTACTGCTGAGCTATATCCTCGGCCCTGTGCAAAAGCTTTTTAATAAGATGAGATCCCAGTTGTTGAATCTTTGTGATAGTTCCTGTGTGATTGGAGTTTTGTTCAAAAAATCTTTGCCTACACCAATGTCTTCAAGAGTTCTACCTATTCTATCTTCCAGCAAAGTTAGTGTTTCTGTTTTAATATTTTAGATATTTGATCCATTTCGATTTTAGTTTAGTACATGGTGAAAGATTTTGATCTTCAACATGTGGAAAGCCAGTTTTTCCAGAACTATTTATTAAAGAGGCTATCTTTCTTCCAGTGAATGTTTTGGGCACCTTTGTCAAAGATAAGGTGGCTAAGTATCTGGAGTTGTTTCTGCATCTTCAAATCCATTCCATTGATCCTCAGGTTTGTTTTTTTGCCAATACCATGCTTTTTTTTTTTTTTTTTTTTTAATCATAGTAGCTTTGTAGTATAATTTCAAGTCAGGGATTGTGATGCCCTCTGCCTTGCCTTTGTTGCCCAGATTTGCCTTTGCTATTCTAGATCTCTTCCAGTTCAAAGGAATTTTAGGATTGTTTTCTGTAATTCTGTGAGATATGCTGTTGAAATTTTGATCAGGATGACATTAAATCTGTATAACAATTTTGTAAGTATGGCCATTTGCACTATATTGGTTCTTTGTATCCAAAAGCAAGGGATATCTTTCCATTTTCTGATATCCTCTTCAATCTCCTTTTTCAGAGTATTGTAGTTTTTAGTGTAGAGGTCTTTTACTTCCTTTGTTAGATTGATTCCTAGGTATTTCTTTTTTTTCTTTTTTTGATGCTATTGTGAAAAGTGTTGTTTCCCTAATTTCTCTCTCAGTGAGTTTTTTATTCATGTACAGGAAGGCTATTGATTTTTGAGTGTTGACTTTGTATCCAGCTACACTACTGAAATTGGTTATTAAATCTAGAAGTCTTTCAGTGGAGTTTTTGAGGTCTTCTACGTATAGTATCATGCCATCTGTGAATAATGGTAACTGCTTTCTTTCCTATCATTATTCCTTTTATTTCTTTCTCTTGTCTAATTGCTCTGGTTGAAGTTTCCAGAACTATATTGAATAAGAGTGGTGACAGTGGACATCCTTGTCTTGTTCCTGCTTTTAGAGTGAAAGCTTTCAGTTTTTGTCCATTTAGTATAATGTTGACTGTTGGTTTGTCAATAATGGCTTTTATCAAATTGAGATAAAGACCATCTATTCCAATTTTCTGTAAGGTTTTTTTTATCATGAATGGATGTTGGACTTTGTCAAACACTTTTTCTGAATCTATTGAGATGATCATATGATTTTTGTCCTTGGCTCTATTAATATGCTGTATTACATTTATTGATTTGTGTATGTTGAACCATCCCTGCATTGCTGGTTTGATTCCTACTTGGTCATGGTATGTAATCTTCCTGATGATTTGCTGCATTGTTTGCCAATATCTTATTGAGGATTTTTGCATCTATGTTCATTAGGGAGATTGGCCTGTGGTTCTCTTTCTTAGTTGGGATCTTCTCTGATTTTGGTTTCAGGGTAATGACTGCTTCCAGGAATAAATTTGGGAGTACTGATTCCCTTTCAATTTCATTAAAGAGTTTGAGAAGTAGTGGCATTAGCTCTTCTCTAAATTTCTTGTAGAATTCAGCAGTGTATCCACCAGGGCCTGGGCTTTTATTTGTTGGCAGGTTTTTAATTCCATCTTCAATTTCATTGACTGATATTAGTTTATTTAGATTTTTATATCTTCTTGATTCAGCTTTGGTAGTTCATATGTTTCTAGGAATATGTCCATTTCTTCTGTGTATTCCATCTTATTAGAATACAAGTTCTCGAAGTAGGTATAGATGATTTTTTTGATTTCTGCAGGATCTGTTGTGATTTCACTCTTTTCATTCCTAATTGCATGGATTTGAGGCTTTCCTTTCCTTATTTTGGTAAGGTTGGCTAAGAGTTTGTCAATCTTTTTTTTTTTTTTTTGTGGGCACCAGGGGTCGACCTCAGGACCTTGCACACCAGCAGGCACCCATGCCACTGAGTGATACCACCAGCCCTTTTTTCGTATGTGGGTTCCGGGAGTCGAACTCAGGCCCTCACGCTTGCCAGGCAGGCGCTTACGCTGCTGAGCCATCTCACCGGCCCGAGTTTGTCAATCTTATTTAATATTTCTATTTCTTTTCTTTTTTTCTCTTTTTTTGAGACAGGGTCTCAATATGTAGTTCAGGCTGGACTTGAACTCACTATGTAGTCCAGGCTGGCCTTCAACTCATGGCAATCCTCCTGCCTCAGCCTCCCAAGTACTGGGACTACAGGTGTGCACCACAATGCCCAGCTATTTAATCTTTCAAAGAACCAACTCTTTGATTCATTGATTCTTTGTATTGTTTTCTTAGTCTCCACTGCATTAGTTTCTACTCTGATCTTCATAATTTCCTCCCTTGTATGAGCTTTGTGCTTGACTTGCTCTTCTTTTTCTAGAAGTTTTAGTTTCAATATTAAGTTGTTTATTTGAGCTCACTTTGTTTTCCTGATATGGGTATTCATCACTATAAATATCCCTTGTAGGACTGCTTTAATTGTGTCTCATTGGTTCCAATATGTTGTATTGGCATTATTGCTTAATTGTAGAAACTCTCTAATTTCTTCTTTAATTTTGTCTGTGACCCACTGGTTATTCAGGAGGGCGTTATTTAATTTTCCTGTGTTATGATATTCTTGTGGTTTCTTTTGCCATTGATTTCCTATTTCATTGCATTATGGTCTGATAATATGCATGGGATAATTTCAATTCCTTTGTATTTACTTCAGCATGTGTTTTGTTTTGTTTTGTTTTGTTTTGTTTTGTTTGGTACGGGAGATTGAACTCACAACCTCACACTTGCCAGGCAGGCTACTTAAGCATGTTTTATGAGCTAGTATGTGTTCTATTTTGGAGAACATCCTGTGTGCACTTAAGAAGAATGTATATTCTGATGTTGTGGGGTGGAACACTCTGTACACATCTACTAAGTCCATTTGTTGAAAAGTTTGGTTCAGTCCTAATATTTCATTGTTGATTTTTTTTTTTTTTGTCTAGTTGGTCTGTCTATTTGTGACAGTGGGGTATTAAGAGTCCCCCAATACAACTTAGTGCTTATTTGATTTTTCATGTTCATTAATATTTGTTTTATACAGATGGGTGCACTGGTATTTGGTGCATATATATTTACGATTGTTATCTCTTCCTCTTGGATTGTTCCCTTTACAAGGATGTAGTGGCCTTCTTTGTCTCTCTTAGTCAGTCTTGGCTTGAAATTCACTTTATCTGCAAATAGAATAGCTACCCCTGCTTTTTTCTGGGTTCCTGATGCATGGAATATTGTTTTCTGTCCTTTGACTTTCAGTCTATAAATTTCTTTTTGAATTAAATGTTTCTTGTATACAGAATATTGTTGGATCTTACTTCTTGATTTATTCGTCCAATCTGTTTCTTTTGATTGGTGAATCAAGACCATTAATATTGCTGGTTATAACTGATATGTATTGATTTATCCTTGCCATCTTATTTTCCTGTTGTTGGCTCCCTTTTTTCCACCTGTTTACTTGTTTGCCTTGCCTGGTGGATTCATTCTGTTGGGGTTCATGGAGTTGTAGTCCTTGTTATCTCTTTCTAGAATGTCCTTCAGAACATTTTGGAGTGCTGATTTGGTGGTCATGAATTTCCTCAGGTGTTCTTTATCATGGAAGTATTTTATTTCTCTATCAATTTTGAAAGATAGTTTTGTAGGGTACATCAGTCTGGGTTGGAGGTTGTTTTCTTTTAGGGTTTGAAATACTTCATGTCAAGCTCTCCTTGACTTGAGGGTTTGTGTTGAGAAGTCAGCTATGATTCTAATGGGCTTTCCTTTATAGGTGATTTGTTTCTTTCCTTTTCTTTTTTTTTTTTTTTTTTTTTTTTTTGTGAGTACCGGGGGTCGACCTCAGGACCTCGCGCACCAGCAGGCTCCCGTGCCGCTGAGTGATATCACCGGCTCTTTTTTCGTATGTGGCCACTGGGAGTCGAACTTAGGACCTTGCTCTTGCCAGGCAGGCACTTATGCTGCTGAGCTATCTCACTGGCCCTTGTTTCTTTTCTTTAACAGCTTTTTTTTTTTTTTTTTTACGTGGGTACCGGGAGTCAACCTCAGGACCTCACACTTGCCAACTAGCACTTGTGCCGCTGAGTGATATCACCAGTCCCCCTTTTTTTTATATGTGGGTTCTGGGAGCCGAACTCAGGACCTCGCGCTGGCCGGGCAGGCTCTTATGCCTCTGAGCTATCTCACTGGCCCTCTTTAACAGCTTTTAACATTCTGTTCTTATGTTGAATTTCTGGAATCTTGACGATTATATGCCTGGCTGTAGCTTTTTTTTTTTTTTTATCATGGCTAATTGGAGTTCTACATGCCTTACTTATCTGTATGTCAAATTGCTTTTCCATGCCAGGGAAATTTTCTGCCATGACATCTGTGAACAGGTTTTTTTTTAATACCATTTGCACTGTCTCCTGCTTTTTCATTGACTCTGATGAATCTTATGTTCTTCTTTGTATTACCTGATAGCTGCTGGATTTATTTCTCATGGTCCCTTGCTATTTTTATGAAATCTTTCTTTTCATGATTGCTAACTTCAATCCTGTCTTCTATATCTGAGACTCTGTCCTCACATTGGCTCATCCTGCTGCATATACTTTCAGTGGAATTTTTAATCTCCTGGATATCTGTTTGAATCTGTTTTATGGATTCCATTTTTTTCCTATGTTGGGCATTCATGGTTACCATTATTTTCCTAAGCTCCTCTATTTTTTTGTCTGTATCTGCTCTTGAGTCACTAAACATGTCTATCATTGTGGTCACCGTCTCTGTAGTTATCTGAGAAATTATTTCTGATTTGATTTTTTCTAGAGCCTCATTCATTTGCCTTGTTCCTTCCACTGTTAGCACTTCAGAGAGGCCAGGTGGGTGGCTTTTGGATTGTCGCACCTCATTGCCCCCTACATTCGCCTTTGGTGAGCTGGACGTCTGAGGTTCCATCTTGTTTAAATGTCTTCTACTTTCTTTTCTTTTTTTTTTTTTTAGTTTATTTCTTGGGTTGATGCTTGCAAATTGCCTATTGGGAGTTGCTTTATTGCTAGTATTTAGAACCCTTAGGAAATATCTACTTCTCAGAGGTGTATTCCAGGTGTAGCTGGCTTTTGGGTTTTGAGTCTGTTGCAAGATCCTACCTCTTCAGTTTATTGGGGATGAGAAGTTGCTGCCTACTTTGCCCAGCCCGTGGTTCTTTGGCTCTGGCCTATAGTATTTTTTGTGACCCTTAGGCAATCTCAGTCTTGGTATACCAGGAAGAACAACTGGTTAAAACAATTATGTTACTTTGGCTAATGTGGTACAATCAGATAACAATAGCGTCAAACACAGCCACCAGTCAGTGCAGTCCTCCATGTCCACTGCTCCCTTCCACTGGTGCATCTCTCTGTGGAGGCCTCTGGGGTGGCCAGCAGTCACCACATGTCTGCAGGTTGGAACCACCCTTCCCACACAGTGAGTCTGGGCTCAGGAAGAAAGTGCTGCCTGCCACATCCTTCTTCCTTGTTGAAGTTTTTTTTTTCCCCACGATGCTGTTTTAATCACCATAGCTTTATAGTATAACTTCAAGTCTTGGATTGTGATGCCACCTGATTTTCTTTTGTTATACAGGATTGCTTTTGCTATTTTGGGTCTCTTCTTGTTCCATATGAATTTTAGGATTTTTTTCTTTAGATTTATGAGAAATGTCATCAGTATTTTGATTGGGATTGCATTAAATCTGTATATCAGTTTTAGAAGTATAGCCATTTTGATTATATTGGTTATGCCTATCCAAGAACAGGGGATATCTTTCCATTTTCTGATGTCCTCCTCAATTTCCTTTTTCAGAGTGATGTAATTTTCATTATAGAGGTCTTTCACTTCCTTGGTTAGGTTAGTTCCTAAGTATTTAAATTTTGTTGATGCTATTGTGAATGGTATTGTTTTCCTAATTTCTTTTTCAGTAAGCTCATTATTAGTGCATAGGAATGCTATTGATTTCTGTGTGTTTATTTTGTACCCTGCTACATTGCTGAATTTTGTTATTAATTCTAGGAGTCTTTTGGTGAGGTATTTTGGGTCTTGTAATTAAAGGATCATGTCATCTGCAAATAATGATACTTTGACTTCATCCTTTCCTATACGTAACCTTTTATTTCTTTCTCTTGCCTGATTTCTCTGGCTAATGTTTCAAGAACTGTGTTGAACAGGAGTAGTGATAATGGACATCCTTGTCTCATTCCTGATTTTAGAAGGAAAGCTATCAGTTTTTCCCCACTTAATATGGTATTGGCAGTAGGCTGGTCATAAATGGCTTTTGTTAGACTGAGATAAGGTCTTACTATACTTATTTTCTTTAGGTTTTTTTTTTTTAATCATAAATGGATGTTGGATTTTATCAAAGGCTTTTTCTCCATCTATTGAGATGACCATGTGATTTTTATCCTTGTTTCTGTTTATGTGATGAATTACATTTATTGATTTGCATATGTCGAACCATTCTTGCATCCCTAAGATGAAGCCTATTTGGTCATGGTGTATGATCTTTTGGATGCTTGTTGTATTCTGGTTGCTGTATCTTGTTAAGGATTTTTACATCTATGTTCATTAGACAGATTGGCCTGTAGTTCTCTTTTTTGGCTGGATCCTTGTCTGGTTTAGGGATCAGGATAATGTTAGCTTCCCGGAATGATTTCAGCAATACTGCTTCCCTCCCAATTTCATTAAATAGTTTGAGAAATATTGCTGTTAGATCTTCCCTGAAGTTCTTGTAGAATTCATCTGTGAATCCATCAGGTCCTGGGCTTTTCTTAGTTGGTAGTGTATTTATTACCATTTTAATCTCATTGCCTGTTATTGGATTATTCAAGATTTTTTTAAGTCTTCTTGGTTTAGTTTCAGTATTTCATATGTATCTAGCAATCTCTCCACTTCTTCTGAGTTCTCCAATTTTTTTGCATATATGTTTGTGAAATAGTTTCTAATAATTTTCTGGATTTTGGTATTGTCTGCCATGATTTTACCTCTTTCATTTCTAATTGTATTGATTTGTGTCTTCTCTTTCCTTTTTTTTTTTGGTAAGAGTGACTAAAGGTTTGTCTATTTTGTTTTTGTTTTTTTTCAAAGAACCAGCTCTTTGATTCATTGATTCTGTGTATTATTTTTTTAGTCCCCATTTCATTGATTTTTGCTCCGATGTTTCTAATTTCCCTCCTTGTACAAGCTCTGGATTTGGATTGTTCTTGTTTTTCTGGGCCCTTGAGATGCATCATTAGTTTATGGTGAAAGAAATACATATACAGGGAATAATATAGCATATTATCTCTCTCTTTTTTCTTACCACTCCTTCCAATGTGAATATAATTTAGAAACTAAATTCTTAGCAGTCAATCAGTTTTGGCTCTAGCAGAGCATTATGGTGAATGAGGGGAAAGAACCCTGAGAGGAAAAATTTATTTTCTTGTCTGGAAATCTCTTACAAGGCCATTAGGAACAAGAGGACTAGAAGCAGCTTTTAAAATATGGTTGCACTTCTGCTTTCCTAGGTTGCTAACAAGAATTGGAGCCAAGACTCAAAAAGGTCAGCCAAGCCTAAACTAGGTGTGTGGACCCTAAAATCTCAGTATTCTCATCCATAGGGTACAAGATTGTGTAGGGTGGCCAACTCTCTCAGTCTTCTCAGAACAAAAGGCTTTCCCAGAATGAGGGGGACAGGACTTTCAGTGCTACAACCAGGTCATTCCCAGGCAAACTGAATGATTGGTCCCACTAGACTGTCATGAGTTGCTATATGAGATATATACAGATATTAAATTCTTTATAGATGTATGGACTTGGGAGGCACTTAACATATAGGTTCTCTTTGTACACATTAACCCAGTTTAAGAGCATGGAGCCCAAGTCTTTGTCCTCTACAGGTGGGTATCTCTTTGGTTTGGCTGCTCTCACTGGTGCTGAGAAGCTTATGAAATCCTTCTAATGTGAAGGGTATGAAAAAGTATGAATGTCTTCTTCTATTTTCCAGTATTGAACTTCTCTAGGATCATTGAAAGAGCCAAGCTCGCCCAAGATAAACCATAAAGGAGATAACAACTGCTTTCTATTGAGACATTGGAGCTTAACATGGTTCCAAGGCTTTAGGACCAAAAATATATTTCCTGTTGCCTTTCTTGCCCTAATTCTGATGAAAAAATGAGCAAGGGTTGGGATAGAAGCCCACTTCACTAAGGAGTTGCAGAGGCCAGCTGTTTTTCAAACATAGGAACAAAAATAATTGAGTTTCTTTTAGAGTTTGAAACTTTAGAGCAGGTGACTTCCTCACCTTTGTCTACTTAACAACTTGGATCTTGGAGGGAAAGATGAAGAGAGAGAAGAAAAAAGGGAGAAATGAAGAGAAGAGGGAAGGGATGAGAATCACTCTAGACCTTTCAAGTCCTCCCTTCCTGGTGAGGAGGGCAGAAAGGCAAATTAAAATTGTCCAAATAAGCCTGTATTTACTGTTTAATCTCTTCTTGACTTTTGAAACCTTAAGCCCTGGGTCGCCAGGAATTATCAGCATACACAGCATTCCCTTTCCAGTCACAGGGGCTATTCTCCAAAAAGTAGACACAAACAAAAAACCTTATTAGAAGAAAATCCTAGTTATTTGCCTGAAGACTTTAAGGGAACCTCATCTGCAAGAGAAGCGATAAAAGCCCTTAATAAATGTAAATTTTTCATAACCTTATACCCTGAGAGTTAGCTAAGAAGGACTCCAGCCTCCTCGCCACAGTTTGGGGAGGTCCATGCCTTTTCCTAAATGACTGTGAATTTCTAGAGACTTCTAGTCTCAGTGTCTCTCTGACTGCAAGTCCCTGCTGGGTGAATCCTCAGTCTTCTTACGTTTCACCTCCGGTATCTGTTCACCGCTCTCCTCTCCAGTGTTTAAGCATGGAGTTCCGTTCTTTGGTTTCCTCAGAATTGGTCATCTAAGGCATGTATGTGAGTAGCAGGTCTTGTTGAAGGTTTGGAACCACGTAGGGTTTTTACATTGCAGAAATACACAATCTTTAAAATGAGATACTGGATATCCCTATTCTTTAAAATTTTCTGGCCCCTGGAAATTAACTCTCTGCCACTTTTCTCTGCAGTTTCAGCCTCCTAGCTTAGTTTTGCCACCTCATAACCCACTGCCATTGCCCTCCTGGGTATCTTCACACTTCTTCGTTGCTCAGTTTCTCAGCTCTCTCTTAGCTAAGAAGGGAGAAGCAGCAGCTGTCTGTTTTGGTTTTAATAATAATTTCTTCACTTTACTGTATCTGTATTCACTTAAACAAAATGACAAGGGCAACACAAGAACGGAAGACTTTCAGTGACGTTTCGTACATCTTAAATTATGAATAATGGACATGGTACATTTATTCGCCTTTTATCGTTTTGGTGCTCCAGGAATGGGCGAGTGACAATGAGATGGTTATCATCATCTCTTTTCTCTGTGGGATCTTCTACAAATGCTTGCGGCCTCTCTGATTTCAGACTGAGTCTGGTGCCCTTCCCTGGCCTGGAGGCGCAGAGTAATGTGGGGCACTTGGAAGGGAAAGGCTGAGGAACCTTTATTTTCTCAGTGAGTTTTTGTTGAGTTCCCTTACCTGCAGCACAGAGATCTGCCTCGTGCCAACTATGAGCACATTGAGGAGTTGCCCATGCAGGTGCCAAGCTCTGCCAGCCCCTCTGACCCAGTTGAGCTTCCGCCCTTCTCCAGGGCCAGGGTCAATGTGTCTTTCCTTGACTTCCTTTACTTCTTTAGTCTTCTCTGCCTCTATTTCACTCCACTCTCTTTTCCTGATTCCCAGGGCCACCTTCTTCTGTTATAGGAGTCCTAAGCCAGAGGCCTGACTTGGGTTCCCAACAAATTACATCTGGCCACTCACCCCCAAAAACAAATGGAAAGACATAGGAAAGTAAGAAAGGAATGTAATCAATATGGCCATATTGGGAAGACAAGGGGGGACCAGGTACCCTTAGACCTGTCTTCAGGGTACTGCTCTGAACTTTAGGTTTAAATAGAGGAAGAATTGGAGCAAGGGGGCAAGAGGTATGCATAATTAGTCTCAGTCAAACTTTGTTCTAGTTGATCATTTTATTAGTTCTGGTTCTAACAGGCAGTTCTGGAAAAGTCCTTATTTATAGAGGGGGGCAATCCGGTTGTCTTAGCAGGTGCAGCCTCCATTTCTGTTATGGAGCAACTGCTCCCACTTAGGGGGTGATCTCATCATGGTGATTGGTCTGCAAAGCTTTGCTGTTCCTGGAATCCAAGGAGACTTCAAGTTTAGACCAATGGCTGGATACTTCTAGGTGTTGTTACAGGGCATTTGGAACAGGACATTGTAAAAGATGGCAATTGGATTTCCCTGAAAAATCTTGAAAATATCTTATTCTTATCTTGGTGTCCTCAGATTTGAAGGGGGATGAGATAGATTTGGTGAACTTAGGGGTAATAAACCTTGTATTACTAGTTTTTACACAGACATTCTTTAGTTGATTGACATGTCTACATGGACCTAAAGTTTAGAGTGTAAAGGAAACAGATACAAAATAGAACAGAGATGCCAAGCTTTGTACTGCTTTTAGTTACCCATTGGGCATCTGCAGACCAAGTGGAGAGTCACTGTTTTTTAACAAAACAAGTCCCTGTTGTATTACTATCCTCATCACAGGGACTCAGCATTCTTTTATAACCATTACACTTACATTTTTAAGAAGGTACTCCATACCCTAGAATTTCATATATGGGGACTTATTATTGAGAAGTTAATTTTATCACTATTGGAAATCTTGAGCTGGATTCGGCAAGAGGAGAGGGAAAGAGAGGAAAGGAGGGAGGAAGGAAGAGAGAAGAGAGAGGAGAGAGAAGAGAGAGAATTATAAAAGCAAAAGAGTTTCTCGCAGAGCCAGGCTCAGTGGGAGGATGAATGTCCTCTCTGTCCCCACTGCTTCTCATCCAGATCTTCTCATTCATTCCCCTTTTCTCCTCAGCCCAGTCTTTTCTGTCTGGCTGTGCCCTCCAGTTTACATGCTCTCCTCTCCCCAAAACATCAGCAAAGGCCCAGCTAACTCTGAGACTCAATTCAAAGTTTCCAGATTGGATCAAGGGTCCAATTAACTGCTCCTGACCTAATTAACTATGGCCAGGAGCATAGGCCATGGGTTATACAAAGACAACCTTTGGGGGGGTCATCCTTACTGGGGAGGGTATGGGCTGTGCAGACATCTCCAGGTTTCCCTTAAGCACATGTGGACAGATGCTCTCCTGTTTCTCTCTGAGAAAGAACATTTGGAGTTTATGTACAACTTCAGAGAAGAAGAATTTATTGCTCATGAAACTAGGATTTGAGGCCTCCAAGTCCACATTTGGCAAGAATGCCTTTGGGGCCCTCAGGTTTTGTCACCCATTTCACAGTACTCTGGCCTTGAGCCACTCCCAGCAGCTCCAACCCCCACCCCTCCACGCCCAGCTGTTCCCTTGTTCTTGGGTCCTTTCTTGCTGCAGCTAATACCAGTGTCAATCGTCAGAGTCACTCACCCAGCAAATATTTATTGAGTGTCCAATGCTGTGTGAGCCCCATGTCAGGGGCCATCAGCGTGGTGTGAACAACACAGACCCTGTCCTCAGAAAGCTGACTGTAGTGATCTGGTGTGGCGCCTAAGAGAGAAGGAATCCCTGGAAGGGCTTGTCAAAAGCTGAGGGCCATAACACCATGTGCAATGCTGAGCTCCTGTTGATTGTAAATGCCTCTTCAGTCTGTACTCAGAGTCGAAGACTATACTGCCTGCCAGGTTACAGTCCACTCGATCATTTCATACTCTGCTCATGGGGACTCCAGTCAGTCCCCACCCAATAGAAACACTGTTCTGTGTACCTCTTTAGTGTACTCGCCAAAGTTCATCCCTGCCCAGCTTATCATTCTCCCAACAGCTGCTGGCTGAGTTCATTCCTACTGTTGGGCCCATGCTATGTGACTCCCACAGAAGGGCCATGACCTGTGGCGTTTCTCATCACATGGATTAGCTTGTGACATGCTGCATGCACATGGGAACAGTGCATTAGAGAAACCCCATGCAGTAGCTTTGTGTGTGGTAAGAAAAACCATCTGCGGGAAGGAGAGAGGGGCTCTGAGAGGGAAGGAGGGCAGGGGAAAGGAAGGAGGAGTTAAGAGGTTGAAAAGAATTGAGTCCCTGGAATGTTTAGAGGGGCAGGCTGGTGACTGGTAACAAAAAAGGAAGGGTCACACCTACTGGCAACAATAATAATAGAGACATCATTTACTGAGTGACCGGTGTACGCCAAGCACTGTGCCAGATACTTTATGTATATCATCTCATTTAATCCCCACCAGAATCCAGGGAGGTAGATGTGATTATTCCCACTTACTAGAGGAGAAAATTGAGTCTCAAAGCTTGGTGCCTTGCCAAGAATCTACTAGTAGGAATTAGCAGCATCAGGAGTTGAACGCAGGTCTGGACTCTTAAAAAATATTAGTAGGAAGAGTGCCCCTGGCATCCTTGGCAATCTTTCACACCCAAACCCCTGACCTGGTGTGGACTGCAATAGCTGCTCAACAGGACTAGGAGGGGTTGGGTCATCCTCAGCCACAGTGCAGTGCAAGCCGTATTCCCCAGGATTCTCAGGGGGCCCAGCCCCTCACTGACCACCAAGGCAGTGACCCCCAAGCCACTCTGCTGCAGGGTGTCTATGTGACAGTAGCTTTGCTTGGAGCCCAGCATTCTACACATGACTTTCGTTCCTGTTTTCTCAGCTTTAATGTGGGTGTCCTCAAGCCTCAGGTCTGAAATGTGGCCGTGGAGTGGAGGAGGTCAGGAGACGCTGGCTCTCCCCCGAGCTCCACTAGCCTGAGTGGGGGCTGGAGATCTTCTGTGATGAAACTAGATCCGAATTTTTCTCACCTGTGAAATGAAGTGTTTGGGTTCGACCTTCACTAAGCTCCCTCTCCTCAGCTTTAAGACTTAGTGAATTCAGGATTTGTAGCTCCTTGGAGCAGCTGCCTGCTCAGTGACCTCTAATCAACCTTGGCACATTCTAAGTACTCAGTAAGCACTTGCTGAACCAAACCCAGGAGATTGGAAGATTTTCAAAGCAGCAAAATAGTTTCCCAGGGGGTTCGCCACACACCTTGAAGTGGCCAGTTCCCACTGGGCTGTGGGCCCTCAGAAAACACTCACTGAGGGGTAAATTTGGTTCTTTGTCTTAGAGGTAGGCAAACAGACTAGGAGTTTGGGTTTTAAGTTTGGAGAGGAGAGAGACCAGCTATTTGGAACACTACTGACCAAACATCGCTTGCTGTGAAATGTGAGACCCCACCGCAAACACTTCCTTCCAGCAGCCCCACCTCTACCCCGAGACTGGATTGTGGCTGTAAACAGGGCCCTACCAGGCCACTCTTCAGCCAGCTCACCTCCAGCCAAGGCTGTTCAGGAGACCCCGGGGAGTCTCAAGGCCAATCCTACCTGGCCTTTATAAAGGAGCCTGAGGAGAGGAGCTGGTGCCTGGGCTCTCCTAGAGCCTCCAGGCATGGGGGGAAGGCTCCTGGGGGAGGGGAGACAGGCAGCTCTGCCAGTCCTCTCACAGGCCCTCACCCTCAGCTGCCACCACCCCTGTTGCTGTGGAGAACAGGCTTCCTGCTTGAGCTCCCCCTGTAGCCACTGAGCCCTTCTCTCTCCAATGCACCTGAGATAGCTCTTTCTTCTGTCTGTCTTCTCTCTCTCTCTCTCTTTCTTTCTCTCTTGCTCTTATTCATAGTAACTTTGATTTGCTCTCAATATAGTTTTCCTCCCTCACACAGTCTTTTTCACATTTACCACCTCTCTATTCTCTCTACAAAGAGCCCTCTCTCTCCATCATCTCAATCGCTCTCTCTCTGTCTCTCTCTCTCTCTCTCTCTCTCTCTCTCCTTCCTCTCCATTCCCTCCTCCACACCCTCCCTTGCTGCTTAACTGGAAACAAAAGTGAGTTTGTTGTGTGAGGAATAGGACGTGTGGAGGCAGTGGCGAAGGTGGCAGCAACAGAAACAGGCTGGGGCCAGAGGCAGGACCTACAGCCAGGGACTCCAGTGCTCACCTATTCCAGGGAGCAGGTAATGCACCAGACAGGGCTGCTTCTGGCTTGTTGCGCTCTGTTCTAGTCTCATTTCTCCATAATAGCTCCATTTATTTGCCTTCTCTCTGGCCTTGAAAGGGGAAAGGAGTTCAGACTTATGGAATGGTAGGCACAGAGGTCCAAGGGGTGGCAACTCTTATTCCTCAGGGACTTGTGTGTGGTACCACCTGGCTGGGTTTGGGGAAGGCTGGGGTCAGGGGCAGCTGGTGCAAGGCGGCTGGGTGAGAGACACACCAGATCCTAGGAAGGAAGGTTAGGGCAAGTTTACAAGACATGTTTCGAGCCATATCCCCAACCCTAGGTTTAGACAATGGAGACCCATTGAAGGGTTTTCACCTGAACAGTAGCATGATCAAATCTCCACTTTTAAAAGGCATGGCTCAGTGGTAGAACACTTGCCTCAGATGCTCAAGGCTCTCAGCACTGAAAAAAAAAAAAAAAAAAAGTAGTTATTGAACTGTGATCCCTTGGAGAGTTGGTGAGGTTCATCAATCAGGTAAATTAATGATATTTTCTGCTCGTAAAATTATTTGACTCATGTGTCATATTTTACTGTGTAGCCCAAAGAGCACCATGACTCCCAGGGGTCCACCACAGGGACAAGTTTGAAATGTTTTAAAAACAAGCTCTGCTGCTATCTGCAGCTTGGGGATGGCTGGGGGCAATCAGAGACAATGGGGGAAGTAAGCGGCTATAGCAGTGACAGGAGCAGGAGGTGATGTGAGGCAGGGAGGGAGGGATGGAACCAGGGCTTTAGGCCGAGGAAGGACTCATTTTGTGGCAACATTTTGGTAAGGATATAGAAGAACTCAAAGAGGGGAATCTGATATTTTCATGCCTGCAGGCCTGTATTTTCTTGATGAAGTAGAGTAGGAGATGGATCAAAAAACTAAATAGGAAGAGCAAAAGTTAGAAGTGGCAGAGAGGGGCTGGATACGGGTGGTGGCGAGGCTGAGTGGAAGGTTGCTGCACTTGAGATCCACTGAGGGCAGAAACCCTCTGTTTGCACAGTTGAGTGGGTTTCTACAGAGAGGCTTGCGAGCCTGGGTTCTGGGGTTGGTGGCGAGGAGAGCTGAGGACCTGTTACATTCTAAGCCTTGTGTCAGGTGTTTTCTTCTTCTTACCTGATTTATTCATCCCAACAACGCTGTTCACTCAGACTGAATTTACTCATGCACAGGCGGCAGGTCTGAGATCCACGTCATATCTAGATGGATTAGAAGCTCATCGGGCACCCTGCTTGCCCCTAGAGCCCTCAGACACACTTGCAGAGATGAAGACAGGGCCAGTGAATCCTGGTTTGGACACTGCTTTTATTGGGAAATCAAGAAGGAAGATAATTTGATTCATGTGATGAGAGAGTATTTTAAATTATTGTCCATTGGGGGCTCATTGTGAAATAAGTGAGGGGAAAAGGACTGGTAAACTGAGGAAATATGAGACTGGGAGGAAGGGGAAGACTTAATGAGGCCCAGGAGACTACTGATGAGAAATTGGGTCAGGGCAGGGCAATGGGGCTGGTGAGGAGGGACTGTATTCTTGAAAACTCTAATATAGAGTTAGAAGTGAGAGGAGAGAGGTGTGGTGATGGTAACTCCTGGAGTCCAGTCCGTGGGGTGGACAGGGATGCCTTTAGCAAGCCATTGGTCACCACTATCAGGTTGTCCCTCTCTCCCCTTGGCTGGCCATGTTCTGGTCACACTGACCAGCAAGCATATTGCCACCTCTGGATGTCTGTAACAGTTGGAGCACTCTTTTTCCAGATAGGCTAAAGTGACTCATTCAAAACTTTCAAGTCACAGCTCAAATGCTTCTTAGAGTGGCCTTCACAGCCTGCTATCTCCTGCAGCTCTGCTGGTTATTTTATCTTTTCAGAGCACTTCTCATTACCTGAGATGGTGGTTTATAGATTTGTTTACTTGTTTATTAATCTATCTCTGCCTCTGGAACATAAGTTTAGATGAGATTAAGGACACATGGGTCTTCTTTACAGCTTTATTTTTCAACACCTAGAACAATGGCTGGCACACAGTAGGCATTCACTAAATACTGGAAGGGAGGGAGAGGAAAAGGAGGGAGGGCCAGAGAGATGGAAAAAACATGTTTGGGGAAGGATACATGTGCAGTGTTGAGATGTTGGACTTTGAGGTACCTAAGGGACACCCAGGAGGTGACTTCCAGTGGGCCATTGGAAGTAGGCTGGGTGCTCAGGAGCCCAAGGGAGAAGGTGGGCCCAGGTGGCACACTAGAGCAAGCCTGTCCTCCTTCATGGCTAATTTCCTCTTCATTATCACTTTGGTAGTTGACTTGTTTGGGGCCTATCGGGAGAAAAGACCCCTCTGGGTTTGTTATGCTGAAGTTGGATCAGAGTATTCTCACTTTACTTTTCTATTCTCTTTCTTGTTCTTGCTGCTTTCCTACTTTGGACATTTGCCATTCTTCTTCACTGTCAGCTACAAGACCTGTAGTCTAAATACAGTCCAAATCTTTTCATCTCTTTATTTCAAAGAATATCTTGTCCACATTCAACCCAAAATGATGTGAATCCATCTTTGCCCAGAAGCTACACTTGGTTTTACTGAATTAGGAAATACTTTCCTTGCCCTTGGCCCCGGCTCCATTTCTGTTGGCCCTGTGGTCTCCTGCCTTCCACAGGGCACTTGGCATACCTACCACCTTCCTTTTGCAGGGTCCCCAGCTGCTGAGCAGCTCCAGGACATCCTGGGGGAGGAAGATGAGGCTCCCAACCCCACCCTCTTCACAGAGATGGACACTCTGCAGCATGATGGAGACCAGATGGAATGGAAGGAGTCAGCCAGGTGAGATGGAGCCCCAGGAGGGAGGTAAAGGGAGGGCTTTTCATCATAGTGTTCCCAGGGCCAGTCCTCCTGGTAAGAAGTGGTTCCTCACATCTTGGGTTCTGCTAGGGAGCTTGCTGGTCACAGAGACCTTCCCACTTATCTTTCTTGGTGTCCAGAACTTGTGGGACACTAAGGAGAAAATAAACTTATGACTTTGTTTTTATTCTCAAAGAAACAAAAATCCAACCTGAAAAAATAACATAAACATATATATTCTTAACATCAAATGATTTAAATTAAATGCTGTAGATGGGAAATACCAAGCATTCTGGGGTAGGCAGGGAGGGCTTTCTGGAGGAAGAAAAATGCCTGCCAGGCACACCAAGCCTAAGTGGCAGGGAAAATCCACTGGAAAGTTCTAGAGACCACTGAAAAAAAGGGACTTGACAGAGTCTGAGGCTGGACAAGCAGAATGAGCTGCAGAGGTGGAGCCGTAGAGGAAAGCAGGGGGAGCAGAGAAGATTCTCTGAGGGATGAGAACTATTATCCCATTTTACAGACAGGATTCCAAGGTGTAGAAGGCCAAGGGTCAGAGAAAATAGGAAGCTGAATCTGGATTCCAGTCCAGGCCTGTCTGACTCCCGGCCTGAGGGCTTCTGTACTTTGTCATGCATTCCTCATTTTCCCAGCCTCTTTGCTGCCCACTCCACTCTCCAGGACTATTTTGACTTCTGGAGGAGTACATGGGTCTGGAGGCAGTTCTACTGGAGTTGGGGATAAATGGGGACAACTGCAGAGCCCAGGACATCTATCTAGGGCTGAGAGAAGTGGGCAGGACCTTTCAAATGCCCAGGGCACAGCCTGGGCCACTGTGGCTTAACACCTCTAAGGAGCTGGGGTCTGAAGCCACTGTTTTGCCTGTGCACAGGTCTCTTCTGCCCAAGGTGGGTCAATAGAGAGGAGGGAAGTCAGAGAAATCCTCTCCGAGGCCCAGGAAAGAGAAGGTGACTTCTCCCCACCCCGGGAAGTCTCTGCACCCAGAAGCCCTGGCAATAACCGCCAGGACTAGACCCACTATGTAGGCCTGTCCCACACCCATGGAGCCCTTGCTGAGGAGGCCTCCAGCCCTGAGACTGGAAGTCACCCTACACAAAACAGTTCTATCCCGTCTGTGCGAATCCGTAGAGCCTGCTGCACAACAGACCCAACTACGAACCTAATAAACCGTACCTCAAATGTTTTTGGAAAGAGGATCCTCTTAAACCGTAGAGGCTCCTGGCAGTTACCATCTGCAAGGCAGTGGGTTTCCCTGCAAGGCAGGCTTTCTAAGCCTCAGAATAACTATCTCAGGCCCATAGCAAAAAGAAATTGGTGACCAGAAATCCACAAGGGTGAACCCAATTCCAGGCATATCCCAAAAGGGGAGTGGCTAAGGGCCGATGTGGGGGGCAGGGATCAGTGGAGGAGAGCGGCTGAAGTCCTTCCCACCGCAACTCGTTTTCTCTACTTCTTCCCCACCCTCCTGTAATCTTTTCTCCAGCTAACCCCATCTAGTTTCCTTCTAACCTTTCAAGGTATGACCAGTAAGCCCCCAGTGAAGTCAGAAAGCTTTGGCCATTGACTGAGAAGTCCACTGTGGCCTGGACAGCCCAGTTGGGTCCTCCTCCAGGTAAACTGCAAAAGTAGAGTTACTTAGGGGCCTGTCACCTCATCGAAAAATTAGAAAACATTTCCCTCAGCTAACGGGCTGTGGGACCTATCCCAGGAAAGCCGGAGATCTCAGAAGTTTGCAGAATCTAAAAACCAGCAAATTCTAGTGGATTCTCGGCCTCCTTGGAGAAACGACAGAAATGCCGGGGAGCAGGGCACAGCCCCTCACACAGACGCTCAGGTTGGGAGGTTGTGGGTCCCACCGCACCCACATCAAAGAGAATGGGGGAGGGGACGCTTTAATAAAACTATTTAATTTGTTGCAGGGAGTGTTTGCTTTATTGAGTTAGGAGATTAAGAGAGTGAAAATCTCAAATCTGCAAGGAATTTTCCCTGGCGGTGCTTTGTCGGGGGTTATTAGTTTGGGGGATGTTCAGGCACTTGGAGGAGTCACTCCTACACGGATTTAAGTGGCTTTTTGAGCTCTGCTGAGCCTTGTCCCATGCACATAATGAGGACTCTGTGTGTGTGTGTGTGTGTGTGTGTGTGTGTGTGTGTGTGTGGCGTCATTTCTAATGTGATCAATGTTGGTAGGCCAGGCTGTTAATAAGATAGATTTTTATTAACTCCGTCTCTCTAGCATTCCCATGAGGCAATACAGCTGGCTGTTTGCTGATAATGACCTTGCCGGAAGGGAATGTTGGATCAGGTGGGGTGGGAGCCACCCTCTTGTTGTGAACAAACTATTTGCCCAGAATTGAGTTGTCTCTCAAACCCACGTCTGGCTGACTGTCAGGGCAGGGGTGGGGAAGAGAATGACCCAGGTTGGAACCCACCCAAGTGTACCCAAGTAACCCCTTTGGGGTTACTCAGAAATAACCAGAGCTTAATGCCTTCCAAGAGCCCTGAAAGCAAATTCCATATCCAAGCTCCCGGGATCCACTCAGAGCAGACCACGAGCATGAACCTGCCAGAAGGTTCTTATAAGACACATATGCCCTGAGAACGTTCCAGCGATGACACGGAAAGGGCAGGAAGAGACTCATAAGAAGTAGGTCACCTTAGCTGCGTCCAGCCAGATCAGCACATTTTCAAAAGCCCTGAATAATTCTCCACATGCAGGCAAGGACGCTATCTCACTCCTGGAAGGACAGAGGAGAAGTCTTGAACTTTCTGTCTCAACTTTGAACCCACTCCCATTTGAGAGCTTGTATAACACCTTCTTTATGGGTGTTCCCCCTCTTTATGTGAGGCAGAATGCATTCCCATCCCTCTGGTCTCACCACCCATCTGGAATCAACCTTACGTAGTTGCTACGTATGAAGGAGAGTGGGCAGCTGAGGTCTGTCAGTGTGGACATTAACAAACCTCACTCATTCATTCAGTTAATATTTACTAAGTGATTACTATCTACAAGTGCTAGAGATTTTTAAATGGGGCATGACAAATGCCATCCTTGCTCAGTTGGGAGCTCAGTTTAATGGGACATAAAGGCAAATAAATAGGTGATTAATAACTCGGTGCTGTGAATGTGCAGCCATAGGGGCATCTGACCCAGACAGGAGGGATCAGGGAAGGATTCCAGGAGGAAGAGGTGTTTACCCTGGAGGGTGTGTCAAAGTTAGCCAGGAGAGGGTAGGTAAGGGGGAAGAGCCCACTGGACCAGGATAAACAATCACGTGGAGGAACAAGCAGAAGATCCCGGGGGGCTGGGGTGTGGAGCAAGGGGCAGACACCAATTACTCAGTTCTTATGCAGGCCATGCCTTGGAGTCTGAACTTGATTCTAAGATCTTCTAAGGACCACCGATGGACTCTAGGTAGAAAAGGGGCAGAACTGTATGTGTATGTGAAATAGATCATCTGGCTTTAGTATGGAGAAAGGATTAGAAAAAAAAAAGTTGGCCAGTTAGGAGGCTGGTCCAAGGGACACACAAGGAAATCCTGGATCAAGATGTTGGCAGTGGGGATAGACACAAGGGGTGGATTTCAAACATACTTTAAAAGGTAGCATGTGAGGGAAAAGATAGTAAGGGAGGTGCCCAGCTTCCCAGCCTGAGAAAGTGGGTACCAGTTTAGGAAACACAAAGGGGGTGGTAAGGAAAAGTGTTAGGTAATTGTGTTTTATTTTGGGGGTGTTGATGATGAGTTCCATTTCAGACAGGTTATGTTTGGGCAAACTCCAAGTGGAGATGTACAGTGGTTCATCATATGGGCATAGAGATCTTGGGTTCAGTAGAGAGGCAGAGATTGGCTAGGTATCAGCATCCACATGGAAATCAAATTATAGACAAGAAGATGGTTGCCCCTGAGGACTGTGAAGCAATGAGAGAGACCAGGATAGAGCCCAAACGTTCAAGAATGGGCAGAGGAAGAGGAACGTTGAAGACTGAGGAGAAACTCAAGAGCTAGGAGAGGAATGAGAAGAAGTCTTTATCCTGAAAGCCAGGGGCAGACAGAGGAAATATCCACAGGACAGAGTCCCAGTGGGGCTAGGGTGGGGACAGAGGCCAGAAGACAGTGGGTTGAGAACAGAGTCAAAAGAAGGTGGTTCTCCTGGACAGGTCTACCAAGATGTTTGTCAGCGAGGAGCAGGAGCCAAAGTTCCTCATGGAGAACGTGTGCTCAAGGGAGGACTTTGTTTTTTGTTTTTGAGGATGAGAGATGTGAACATCTTGAATGCTGATAGGCAGGGGCCAGAAGAGAGTGGTTTAAAGGGGCAAAAAGCTGAGAGGGGCTACTGGGTGGAGCCAGGCCCTAGGTGCAGGTTGGAGGAGCTTCCAGTAGGGAGTAGAGAGGACTCCAGGCTGGTCCCTGGTCAAGAAGAGAGGGAGGCGGAAGAGTGGACTGGGAGTGCTGTGGGTTGCTGGTGTCCTGAGCCAGGGAGGCAGGGCCTGGTCCCATGGCTATAGCTGTCTTATTTCCTCACAGTGGAGTCTTGTGTGGAGAACTGAGGTCAGGTGAAGTTTTTAAAGTTCGACTTCCATCTTCTGCCAATCTACTCATCAGAATAATCAGACTACTTGTCGTTATTAAGGTACTTATACATTCAGTATCTACCTTGGTTCCTTCCCTCTGTCTCTACGAATCAAACACCTATATCTGAGGCTTACGCTAGGCAAGCAGGAAAAAGGGAAGTTTTTTTTTTCTTAAAAAAAAAAAAAAGAAAGAATCTGAACCTGGATCAAGTCCCACATAAAAGAGAGTAAGTTTCCCTGAGGCTCCAGCAAAGGCTCTCTGACCTGATAGCCAGGGCCAGAGCAGAGGCTCTTGTCCCCCAGGGACTTGGTGATCACTCAGTTAGTAGAGGCAGATGTGGGGCTACATGAGCGACTTTCAGAGGTCCTGCACTCAGTCTAGGGAAGCATTAGTCCAACCTGTGGGGAGAGCAAAGCAGCAAGGCAAGGGCATCCCATGGTTGATGTGGGATGGCAAGATTGGATTAGTTGGCCAGTAAGGGTGATAGAAAGGTCAGTTAAGTGAGGTGAGATGGCAGGACTACTGCACTCAGAGCTCCTCTCAGATGGGGTACAGCTGGCTGGGAGCTCTTCAAAACCCCTGGTGGGCCGTCAGCAGGCGGGATCTCCATCCCCAACCAAAGACATCCTTGGACGACTCCCTCAGCTGCAGTTTTCACGAAAGGAGGAACCCCACCATCAGCCCACGTTCATGCCAAGATCTTCACTTAATTTACCTACCCATATTTTTATGAATCTATATCTGCATATCTATCTATCTATATATATGTATATATAGATATATATGTGTACTTTCTAATGGAACATTTCAAAGACAAAAAGTAGAGATAATGGTTTAATGAATCTTTATGTTCCTATTACTCTGCTTTATCAGTGACTTACATTTTTCTATTGCTACCATTTTTTTGTTTTTATGAATTTTGTTTTGTTGTTTGCTTTTGCTGGAGTGTTTTAAAGAAAATCCCAGATTCTGTGAATATTTCAATATTTATCTCTATGAAATTAGAATTCTATTGTCTAGTGGCCAACTCATTTATTTTTCTTCTCAAAGATGTGTGTATTTCTTAAAAAATATACTAATATCTGATTCTCAGGCCTTGAGATTCTGATGTAATTAGTCTGAGATTCAGCCTAGATTTAGAATTTTTAAAAAGCTCTCAGATGATCCTAAAGCAGTGTAGGTTGAGACCTCTTGATACTTATTCTGGCCAGGGCATGAACAGGGCAGGTTATCATTATTATCTTCATCGGAGGCGGGAACTAGAACTCGGGCCTCTTGGTTTTCAGGCCTTTCCAGCTCCTCCTTGAAGGGAGCCTCTCTTCTCACATCCCATGGTTTGAGGGTTGGAAGCCTTGCCTATACCTGTGGTAGCTCTGCAATGCATTCTCCTGCTCTTGTTATGACTGTAACAACAGTGACCTCTAATCGCATCTGACTGAGTTACTAGGCACAGAAAAGACCTCAGTTCAGGACCTCATCTACGTGACAGAGAGCTGCTTCCTGCGACATGTGACTTCCCCAGGTTCTGTTCAGCTTTATCCGAGCTGAGAAAAGGGCACCCGTGCCCGCCCCTGGCACGCACAGAGGCCAGAGACTACACCAGTACCCAAGCCTGGGAAAAATCCCTAAAAGTCTTTTTCCAATATGGAGATTTTCTTTCCACTTGACCTGTTTCTCCAACTCTAATTCCCCACTTTTTGAAGCCAACTGTGGTATAAATGTCACTTTGCAATGAGTTGTTTGGGATTACTTTAACCATTTTAGCTTCCACAAGTTGTTAAGCCTGGCTTTGGCCAGAGACTTTCTAAAGAGCCCATTCTTTTATTCAATTTAGAAAATATTTAAGCATTTTTATTATGGAAAATTCAAATTTATGCAAAACAAGTATGTCGTAGAATGCACCCCCACATGCCCATCACCTCGCTTCAACAGTTACCAACTAACTCATGGCCACTCTTGCTCCTCTGTCTCCTGCCTAGATCATGTTGACTCAAATCCCGGACACCATGTCATTCCATCTGTGAAATTTTCAGTTTACGTCTCTAAAGGATAAGACTTCTTTATTTCTAACATGATTACAATAACACTGTTGTCTCTAAAAAGAAATAACTAGAATTCCTTAATTTCATCAAATTATTCAGTAGTGTCCATATTGCATGTATATATGTATATCTTTTTCTTCTTTTTTAAAAATAAAATTGTTTAACCCACTACATTTGGGAACCACATCTCTTAAATCATTTCTAGTCTACGATTTCTCCTCCTTTATTTTTCCCTTGCAGTTTTTGAAGAAACTGCATAGTTTTTCCTGTATGGTTTTCCATTCTGGATTTTGTTCATTCAATCCTTGTGGTGTTAACACACTCTCTGCCCCCTATATTTCCTGCAATTCATGGTTGGATCCAGGCTCATCTGACTTTTCCACAATTTCACAGTTGGTTGTGTGTATATCCACCAGAGGGCAGCACCTGCCTTGCTAATCTTTGTGCCTAAGCAATGTTGCTGGGCTATAATGATCATTACTTAGACCGTTTTAAGTATTTCGAAGTATACTAAATCAGATGGATTTCAAGTTCCTTTTTCCCCAGTCATTTTCCCATAGCTGGACTCACCCAAACTGATCCATGAGGTCTCACTACTCTCAAATAGGAGGGAGCAAGAATTTAATCTGGGCAGGGGATCCATGAGAGGATGCCAGAGAGGAAATAATGGTTCCTGTCCTCAGAAGTTTGGTGTCTATTTGGTATTTGTTATATACCAAAACAATTAAAAAGCAGAATTGACTACAATTAATTGTTATTTTAGGCTCTGAGTCTGAGAAGTCAGGAACTTTACCTAGAATAGTCTGTAGCACAGAGTTTCCTGGGTTCCAGCCCCAATATGCCTGTGTGAATTGGTGTAGGATATGACCTAAACATCAAGATTTTAAAAGCATTTCCGGGTATTCTCGTGTGCAACCAAGTTTAAGAATCATCATCCTGGGACAATTGTTTTCAAAATGTAGTCCCTATATTAGCAGCATCAGTGCCACCTGGTGACTTGTTAGAAATGTTCAAGTTCTTGACAACCCTCCCCTGGCCCCAGACTCACTGAATCAGAAACTCTAAGGTAGGACCCAGCAATCTGCATTTTCAAGGGCCCTCCAGATAATCCCATCGGGTGCTTCAGTTTGAGAAGGGCGTTTGTTACTGGAGAGATAAGCAGAACGCCTGGGAGAAGCCTTGTGGAGGGAAGGCACTATAGCTAGGCAGTGGGATACAGGAAATAGAGCATCCCAGACCGTGTTCAGAGGTGATCTTCACACCAGCAGCATCAGCAATCCAGGGCCTCATAGCAATGTAGAATCTCAGACCCTATCCCAGACCTGCAGATTAGACAAAATCCCCATGTGTATTAAAGTTTGAGTTACATTGGTGTAGAGTATATACTGTAAATAGATTCCAGCCATAAAACCAAGGAAACTAAAGCATAGAGTGACTATGCCAGAAAGAAGCCTCTAGGGATCCCACTAGCCCTGCCACTAGTATTGTCAGAGCCAATCCTAGGAGAAAGAGGCTATGTATACTCTTGTATGAGGAGAATGTGATACGTGTGCCCAGGGCTATGTTTACCTGTTCTGGGACAAGACAAGTCAAACAGCCATCAGTCTCACCATCTTCTGCGGCTACAGAGTAGGGACTTTTAAACCCTCAGCACACTGTTGAGTAATCTAGGAGCTTCCTTGGCCAGGCTGCCCTCCTGGTGGAGTAAATATCCGGGTATCAGTATTTGTAAAAATCTCTCCAAGTAATGCCAACAGTCAAGGCTGAAAACCACTGCTTCCAATCTTTGGTCCTCCATGTTTCCTTGTTCTACTCAAGGTGAAGGTGAGCTAAATTTCTAGCTATTGCCATTAAAGACCCAAAACTAGCTGGGCACGGTGGCACATGCCTGTAATCCCAGCCCTTGGGAGGCTGAGACAGGAGGATTGCCATGAGTTCAAGGCCAGCCTGGGCAACATAGTGAGTTCAAGGCCAGTCTGGACTACATGGAGAGACCCTGTCTCAAAGACAAAACAAAACAAGACACAAAACTAAGTTTAAAGTCATAGGTTTATTGGTTTATTATCTAGATTTCCAAATAGTTGCAAAAGGGACTAAAGATGTGGCCCTAGCGAAGTTGTCTAGTATCCTAGAATTTTTCTAGGTTTTTTTTTTTTTCCTAGACAGAGTCTTGCTATGTAGTCCAGGCTGGCCTGCCTCTCAAGTATTGGAGTTGAGCGTATGTCTTGTCCCAATGCAGGGTATGTGGGTATGGAATGGTGGGATTGTGGGATTGTGGGTATGACCAAGCCTGGCCATATCCTGGAACTTTTAAAAAATGCAATTTTTGGGATTCTGGCAGTAGGCTCTAGTTCTGGCATTACCTTAAACATGAACACAGGTGACGTTGCTTTTCTACAGACCATGCTCAGGTGGGCTGATGCCCTTCTCTGTGTATATGGAGCGAATGTTTGGCATGTGCCTAATGCTAAATAGTACAAATATTTCAAGTCTGGGAGGGAGAGAGGATAGTTTGTCTTTGCTATCTAGAGTTCAGAGACGAGGCTTCAAAGAGGAGGTATGCTCTAACCCACCTCCTTCTAGGTCAAGTTGTGTTTATACACAGAGCTGATGTATTGGGGGGGGTCTTCCAAGAACATCTGTTTTAGTCGCTTTCTCATTGCTAATAGAGAATACCTAAAACCCACAACTTAAAGGAGGAGAGGCTTATTTTGGCTCACAGTTTAGTCCACAGTCAGCTGGCTCCAAGGCAGAATTCCATGGCAGAAGAGCATAGTGGAGGAAAGCTGCTCATGTCATGGCAGCCAAGAAGAAGAGAGAAAGAAAAGGGGAGTGGGGGAAGGAGACAAATCCTTCTGGGTCACCCCTCCCCCAGTGACAAGCCTCTTGTGACCAGATCCCACCGCCTAACAGCACATTTAGCTATGGATTCATCAGTGAATTAACAGTGCCCCCATGATCCAACTGCCTTCCAAAGGCCTTGCCTCTGAGTGCCTAAGTTTTTGGGGACATTCTAGCTCTAAACCACAACGACATCCAATGTCTAGCACAGGGCATTTATGAGACAGAGGAGAGAGCACCTAACCCTATTGGCCTCATACATTGGGCCACATCACACATTTGGGTGCAGGGAATAAGGCCATGGAGTAGCAGAAGGGTCTTCAGTAACAGGGTGATAATGTGATTTATCTTGTGCATTTTTTTTAAAGAGAAAAAAAATAAGAACAATGATACAGAGTTTTAAAACAAGCTAATAGGGGATTAACAATGGTTAATGTATTGCGTATTGCTATCTTCAAAG
Source organism: Erethizon dorsatum (assembly GCA_028451465.1). Taxonomy (NCBI): domain Eukaryota; kingdom Metazoa; phylum Chordata; class Mammalia; order Rodentia; family Erethizontidae; genus Erethizon; species Erethizon dorsatum. The sequence continues at coordinate 24,531,508 of CM051824.1, forward strand.
TATTTGCTCAGATTACAAGATACAGGCATGAAAAATTGATCAAACAATATAAGCACAAACTGTTCTTTTCAATGAACTAATAAATGAGTAGTATAATTATCTTAGCTATCTTGTATGTAAATTCTTGTGTGTTTTTTTTTTAACAGGATAAAGAACAGACAAAATTTATTACATGCCTAAGGCATAGGAGTACGTTACTAGGTTCCTATCTTGTATAATTTTGAGCAAAAAAAGATGGGAGCAATCTGAATAGGAGTAAGAACCTCAGGGAGAAACACTGAACATCCTCTCAACCAAAACATTTAAATTTGTCTTCTGATAGCTTTCCTGCAAACCCTTATATTAATACAACTTTTAAAAGACCTTCACCCTTATCATACAAACTTGGAGCTACTGTAATTTAAATGATGTTATGTAACACAGATTTTTCCCATGAAAAAAAAAATCTGTTGCAAATAGGTACGTCTCCAAGGCAAGGATTTGGTCTCTGGCTCCAGCCCCCAAATTTTAGGTCTTCACTTTCTAGGTGTCCTCTAATCAAATCTACCCAACTTGTGTCCATCCAATGCCCCTGAGCCTGCCAGTTACCTGGTTAACTTGTCTCATATTTTTGCCAATACGATGAAGTTAATCAAGAATCAAACACTGGTAATGCAAAGTAGTCTCAATGATGTAAAGAAGCAGTCTAAAGAAAAGATGTTCAGGCTGATGAGATAGCTCGGGGCATAAGCGCCTGCCTGGCAAGCACGAGGTCCTGAGTTCAACTCCCGGTACCCACATACGAAAAACGGGCCGGTGATATTGCTCAGTGGCACGGGCGCCTGCTGGCGCCTGAGATGCTGAGTTTGACTCCCGCTACCCACCAAAAAAAAAAAAAAAGAAAAGAAAAGATGTTCAACTTCACTAGCAATCAAAAGAACGCATGTGTCATATAATTTTTTCAATTTCCAAACATAGGGGAAAATATCAAAATACTAGCATTTGAGAGACTTTAGGGAAATGTGAGGGGCTTGTATACACTAGCGGAGGTGAACATCAACACAAGCTTTCAAGAAGGCAGTTAGGTAATGTATATCAACAGTATAAAAATGTACAGAATATCTACTTCTGAGCATTTATTCTCAGGAAATTATTGAGCAGGAGCCAAGGATGGCCAAGCCAGCCTTGTTTATAGTAAAGAATAACTAGAAATAATCTTAATGTCCACCAATAATCTAAATGAGGACTGTTCATATCAATTATAGTACATTCATTGGATGGAAATGTAAAAAAGACTTGAAAATAATATGAACATTTATAGACATGATAGGATGTCCACTAGGCATTATGTCCTTAGACCCCATGCTGCCATTAATGTAAAGTTAACGTGAGCACACACAAGTACTTACATGCATGTGGACTTCTGGAATGGCCATGGTAGAAATATCAGCCATGATGTTTTCTGGTGGGGGGGGCTTGAATGGTTTTACTTTCTTCTTCCTTTATTGTTTCTAAAATCACAAAAGTTATATTCTTTATTGTTAACTTAATAGCTCACACTAACAGTGTATCCTATGTGCCAGGTACTGCACTAATTGCTAATACTATTCTTCCTGAATAAGGTAATAAGAAATAAAAGAATGTACCTAAGTCCACTCCAGGAAATGATTCCCAGGAGCTAGGATTTAAAACATGATAGTCTTGCTCCTCAGACTGGGCTCTTGCTACACTAATTAGCCTAATGGTATAAAAGTCTCTGAAATCCTGGCCTCCTCAACAGTCCCACTCCTTTTTGCAAAAGTAACACCTGTTAGCTTCATGGAAGAAACCTGTAATCCCAGCTCTCTGGGAGGCTGAGGCAGGAGGATTGAAAATTTGAACCCAAAGAGTGCAATTTAGTGAGACCCTGTCTCAGAATAAAAAAATACACAAAAGGACTGGGGATGAAGCCTAGTGCAAGGCCCTGGGTTCAATCAGCAGTACCACACACACACACACAAAAGAAAATAACCAATGTTAACCATTTGACATGCATTCTTCCAAAACTTTCACCGGGCATTTTCAGATGTGTGTGTGTGTGTGTGTGTGTGTGTGTGTGTACACATATACATGCATGTTGCTTTTCTGTTTTGTAAAATGGGATGTGTCATTCTCCCTTCAGTATGTAGAGTTCACCCTCATACGTTGTATTTACTTCTGGAGAAGTCCGCGGCAAAGATGTATGGAATTGATGTAACCATGGTTTCACTGGAAAACTGCTTCCCCCAACAGACAGAGCTGTAGGGAGCATCCTGCACGTGGTTTTGGGTGTAGATGTGTGGTGTATTCCTGTGCCGATCCCCTAGAAATGGAACCATTTAGTGTGTGTCAAAAGGCATGCACACTAAACCAGAAGATGCCTCCATCAGGACAGCTATGCCATTACCGCTGCACTACTTGAGTAGCCAGGGCCTCATGTTTCCACCAACACAAGAACATGTCAATCTTTTAAATTTTTACCAATAGGAGAAATGAAGACAGTTATTTATTTTATTTTATTTTTTTGGTACCAGGAATTGAGCTCAGGACCTTGCTCTTGCCAGGCAGGCGCTTGTGCCCCTGAGCTATATCCCTGGCCAAAGACAGTTATTTCACTTGTAGTCATTTAAAGCCTTTGATTACCAGTAAAGTTGAGCATCTTGTCATTTATTGGTCACTTTCATTTCTTCTCAGAATCATTCACTTTCTATTGGATAATTTGAGTTTTTCTTATTAATTTGCAGGAGATTTGTCATAAATATTTGTCTTTCGATGCTCTGTTTGTTGCAAATATTTTTCCTAGGACATTACTTTTCTTTGAACTTGGTTAATGTCTTACTTTTGTGTGGAAGTTTTTATTTGTTTTATTTTTATGTAATCAAACCAGTCAATTTTTTCCTTTATGGTTTTATGTCTTGGTTAGGATGTCTCTCTCCACAATATTCGCCAAGAATATAATACTCTCCTACATTCTCTTCTAGTACATTTACATTTTTGTTTATAGGTTTGTTTTTATGTTTAGACTTTAATTCACAAAGAATTTAGTATGTTTTTTATTTTAAAGAGAAAAAGAAGTAAAATAGAAATAAAACAGTTTCAAAATAGGCTAATAGGAGAGTAACAATAATTAATACATTGTGTATTGTTATCTTCATAGTAGTTACTCCGAGTACAAAATATAGGCATGAAATATTGTCCAAACAATATTAGCACAAACCTTTCTTTTCATTGAACTAAGAGAAACTAGCTGTATAGCTATCTTAACTGTCTTGTATATATATGGTTTTTTCCTTTTCCCTTCCTTCCTTTCCCCTTTTCTCCATCAGTTTTTCTTTTCTTTTGAACAGCTTCTTCCCAATTCACAATATCTATTGTACATTTTGGATCTTATTTACTCCTTTGGTTTCTCACACTAGGGAGACAATATGATGTTTACACATGTGGGTCTGATTTATTTCACTTATGAATATGGTCTCATTTACCTATGAATAATTTAGTATTGTATTTGGTGAAAAGTAGGGATTTAAAATTTTTTAATTTTTAGGCTTACCATCTTTTAAACAATACCTTCAGCAAAACTCAACTTCCCATGGGTACCCTGTGTTTCTGGACTGTTCTGTTGGTCCTTTTGTCTATCTCTGATCTGGAATCACATTGCTTTATTTACTTGAACATTTCAGCAGCAAGTTTTTATATCTGCTGAGACATATCCTACCCCAGTTTCTCTTTTAAATTTTCTCTAACCCTCTCCAGACATTTACTTTTTCAGAGGAACTTCAGAATTAGATAATCACGGCCCTAAAATACTCCCTTGAGATTTCGATTGGGACAGACAGAAGCTACTCACTAATTGGAGATTAACATTTTACAAAGGTGGGCTAAGGGCCTGCAGCCTGGATCTTGCTCCCCTGGCCGCCCTCCAGGCTGTGCCGAGCTGCTGGGGGACAGGGAGGGACGCTGCCTCTGCTTTCTCTCTGAGGCCTTCCTGCTTGAACACCCCTACCTCACCTGTGATTCCCAGGCTTCTTGCAAAGACAAATTCCCACACATCCCTGGCTCAGGTTCTTTCTGTCTTCTAATCACATTTGGACTTGAACCTGAACTTTCAGAGCCAAAATCCAAAGTGAAGAGGACTGAAACCGCGACCCTGCAGCGGAACTCAGCAGAGATACTTTGTATTGGAGAATATGTTCTCTGCTCCTAGCAAACCACCTTGAACCCTCACTGTGACCAGCCTGAGGCCACCAGGTTCTAGCTGAGACTTTAAAAAATACTTTATTGGTATAGAATAACCTAAAATTGTCTTATTTTTAGGAGTATAATAATTTTTAGTGCATGTACAAAATTATGCAATCATCGCCGTATTCCAATTTTAAAACACTTCCATCACTACAAAAAGATACCTTATTGCCCACCCATGGTCATTCTCTAGATGCCACCTTGCCCCTAGTATGACAGCGTCAGGAGGTGTAGGGACAGTGAAGGCACTGCTTGTGCATCTAGGACCCGTACCCCTGATGAGATGAGCCCACGGCTCTGAACTCTGCTTGGGAGACCCGGGGAAGACTTGCTCCTCAGGGCACTGGCCGTGCTGAGCCCATCCTTACCCCTTCCAGGTGGATAAAGTTTGAAGAAAAGGTAGAGGAAGGAGGCGAACGCTGGAGCAAGCCCCACGTGTCCACACTGTCCCTGCACAGCCTCTTCGAGCTCCGCGCCTGCCTGCAGACGGGGACGGTGCTGCTGGATCTGGACCGTGGCTCCTTACCACAGATCATCGGTGAGGCAGGGCCCCCGCTGGTGCCTCTCTCGTGGTCCCCACAAACCAGGGCAGCTCCCCTCGCCTCGTGCCCACCTGCAAGTATGTGGGACTGGCCTGTCCTTGACACCTGCTTGATTCTGCAGAGATCGGGGGCTGATGCTTCCCAGCCCACATCCCAGCAGCTCCAAGTTTCAGCACCATTTAAAGCTCCCATGGTGAGGAAAAGATTGTCCTCTGAAATGCTGTCCAGCAGTGCAGCGGAATGGGACAAAGGCCTCCTAGTGTGGGCAGAGATACTGTTGCCATGACAACCTGTTTCTTTTCAGGATAAAATGGATCATTAGGAAATTAACTCCCACTTAAAGGAGTGTCAGAGGGAGGAGCTGGCTTGCCTTTACTTGTCCCTAATATTGTCTTGTGAGTTTCTTTCTAGCACATTTGATCTTGCCAGGAGTATTTTACCCAAAATATCTTTCTAAAAATAATTCATTTTAGGATTAAACCCATGTAACACAGTTCTTTTGTGCCTCCTGAGGCACTCATATGTACTACTACATTAATTCTTCACAACATTGATAGAGCAGAAACCTCTGTACACACCTGTACGTACACACAGACACACACATGCCCTGTACCTGAAGAGACAGAAGGTCTGTGATGTGCCCAGGTTGCTACCATTAGTGGCAAAGCCAGGACTATTTCCATGTCCTCTGTCACTTTAGCTCACTTGCAGTCCCACTAATAACCGGTAAAACTGAAGACCCCCGCACCTTGGTTCTATTCTGTCCCACATGGACAAGGCATGTTTGTTTCCCACCCAGACGATGTCATTGAGAAGCAGATTGAAGATGGCCTTCTGCGGCCAGAACTCCGGGAGAGGGTCAGCTATGTCCTTCTGAGGAAGCATCGCCACCAAACTAAGAAGCCCATCCACCGCTCCTTAGTGGACATCGGAAAATCGGTCTCCTCCACCACGAGTGAGTTGGGCTATCTGTGGGGGTCCATTGGCCCTGGAGCTAGTCTCAGGCCCAGGCCCAGGTGAGCCTACCTTGGTGGCTGGGACTGTCTGACTTCATGATCCTGGACAAATTCTGAGGTTCTGGAGAATTCCTCAGGCTCCTTCTCTGGAAGGCCTGTGAGGCCCTTGGCAATACCCCAGTGTTGTCCCCACCACCAGAAGAGGTTCCCGGGAAGAGTTGGTTCCCAGCCCGGGCCACACATTACCATTCTTTGGGGGTTTGAACCAAGTCCTAATGCCTGGAGAATTGGATTCAGTGGTCTGGTGTATGGCCCCAGAGAAAGGTGAGTCCGAAAGCTCCCAGGGCTCCTCGTGCACATGCTATTTGAGGGCCTGTCAGGGATGGTGCACTTAGGAAGGGCCTGAGAGCTTTTCATGGGACCCTAAAGGAGGAGCCAAGAGCTCTGCAGAAAACAGAGCTTGCAGAGATGGTAGAGGGGCTGAGTTTACCTCAAAGATGCCAAGGCTTACATGCCTGGCCGTGGAGCTCATTCTGAAAAGCGCAGCAAAGGGCCATCTGGGGGGAGCAGTTGCCCACCTCCAGCCCTCCACTCTCAGGATCTGAGTCAAGATGCCTAGAGACCCCAGCCCTGCTGAACCTGTCAAATCAATGCAGGAGTCAGGATACAGTTGGCATAGTTACTAAACAAAGACGCTTAAGGAAATTTTTTATATGAATTGTGTAAAAATGGGAAAGTGTTTTGCATATCAGAATAACAGCATACCCGGCACCTACCGTGTTCCAGGCACTGTTGGGAGTGCTCTTCCTGTGCGACCTCACTTCATCCTTACGCTCACCTCTAGTGTAGGTGTTCCCGTCATCCGCGGTTGAGACGCTTGAGGCACAGAGGTTAAGGAACTGGTCACACAGCCAGTAAGTGGTGGAATTAGAAACAAAACCAGGCAGTTTCTTATTCCTAGTGCCAATATAAACAATTGTAGCTATCTCACTTTCAACAATATAAATGTTTTCTCTGTAATCTTGTTCAGACTATAAACTTGCTTCCAAAAAAAAAATCTCTTCCTGGAAGAGGAAGAGACACATGTTACGACCCGACTTTAATTAGTTAAAATGACTGTACAAGGATACCAGGCTAATCCGAGAGGCTGCCCTGCACCAGCCCTGCCAAGGGAACCCAGTGGCCTCTGTTCCTCTCCCCAGGCCGGAGCCCTGCCCGGAGCCCTGCAGCTGGCCCAAGTCTGCGCCACTCCACTGAGGACCTGAGGATGCGGCAAAGCACAAATTATGGACATCTGTGTGAGTGTGTTCTCTGCCACTGGATGACAGCTTTGTTCCAGCTGTGAGGGCTGTGAATGCCCACATTTCCATGGGTGGAGGAAGAGAGCCCAGGATCTGGCTAGGATTCTCAGGATGTGCACAAGGAGAAATCTAATGTTCACCTAAACCCAGGCTGTCCTCAGGGCCTGAGTCATGATCATAAAGTCCAAATAATTCTTCTGAAAAATGAGGTCTAAATGATCAATACCAATCCTTTATTCTACTCATGTGGATCTTAGTCCATACGTGGGTTTTCACTAAACAGATCATTTGCCCTGTTTTCTGATGAGAAATGTTTCCTGAAGTGGAATTAAAAGCCTTTTGGATTCTTTCCCTCCAGGGCAGTTAGACAGCGTTACAGTCCCTGGTAACAGCCTCCCATCACCAGAGAGAAGAATGTGGGCAGAGCCATAGGGACGGGCTGGGGGCCCGGGAGGTGAAAGGTCACAGGCAGGCCTTTTGCAGTGGCTCGTGGGGGTGAACAGTCAGGTGAGCTGTGAGGAAAGAGAAGAGAGAGATTGGGAAATGAAGAGAAAAAGAAAAGACAATGTGAAGGATTCTTTTCCTCTAGATACTTTTACTCAAATGCTGACATAGCAACAAGGGCAGCCCAGGACTGTGCCTCGAGCAGACTGGAGGGATGACTGGAGGCAGGGGGCTGCCTGAGTTTTCTTCTCTGTCCTCATGTCCAAGTCCTCTTAGTCTCCCCGGCTTTATTATTCTTCTTAAGGCTGCCACAGGCAGCGGTCAGTAGGCAGAAAGGGGCTTTAGAAAGACTTCCACTCAGTGACCACTGTGTGTGGTGTGCACCCCACCCCAGGGTGGCCCAGAGCACAAACCCTAGTGGGGGAAGCCTCAGAGAGGAGGAAACACATAACCAAGTCTTGGAGGATAAATAGGAGTTTTCCAGGAACAAGAGGCAAGAAGAGAAAAAGACCTGTGAGTGCCCGGCTCCCCCTAACAAATCTCCTTCTCTCCTAGGTCACGCCCAGAGCAGAAGCATGAATGACATTTCTCACACCCTAAACACAGACCAGGTAGTAAAGTCTCTGTATGTGGCCGCAGTGGAGGACCATGGCAGGGAGAAGCCTTTGGTTTCAGGGCAGAGTCCCTTTGGGCAGGACCCCACTCCTGTGAAGGAGGGCAGTCCCCAGGAAGGATCCTGGCAGGAGCTTTGGGCTGCCTGGGTGACTCCACTCAGCCCGTCAGTCAGGTACTCAGTCCTAGCTGTTGGCGGCAGTCAAGCCTTGAGAGGAGTGGGTGATAAAGAACATAATCACATAAGGTGCCGGCTGTCCCTGAGCTCGGGATTTTGTTGAAGAGAGAAAACTACCACACATAGCTTCCTTTCTCCCTCAAGCGCCTTTAATGATAGCATAGGGATTGGGGCTGGCAGCGAGGAGGAAGTGAACCTCCCCATGGAGAGAACAGTGATAGCTAAGTAGCTGGATGCCCTGGAATGTGTCGTCTTCCTCAGATAGGGCAGGAGAACACGGACCCTGGTCTCCCACTGGTACGGCTGAAATACCCTTGAAGAGATCAGAACCCTTCAGACTCCAAGGCCGACAGCCACAAACCTGTGACCACCTGGGGAGGCAGAGAAGGCCCCTCAGTTCTAACTCCTCTGTACCTCAGGGGCCTGAGGCTCCATGATCTCCTCATCTGCTCCTACAGGAGTAGGAAGAAAGGTGACAATGAAACCTGAAACTTGAAGAGGGGTTCAAGGTAGAGGAATGGGAAAAAAAAGAAACAAGATATATCATACACAGGTACAAATTCCCTATGAAGAATGTGATCATTATGTATATCTAAAATGTTCCAATAAAATCTTTTTTAAATGCAAAAAAAAAAAAAAAAGAAAGGGAAAAAGAAAAAAGAAACTTGAAACTCAATGAGCAGTCCTCAGAAGCTTGAGTGACCTCCAAGCCTTTAAGGCACCCCCAAGTTTGGTAGAAGGCAAAATAAACACAGTCGCTTGTGTCAGTGTCAGGGGTCCTTTGTAGCCAAAATACTAAAATAACAATAACACTAACCAACATTTAAGGCCCACGTACTGCAAGTGCTACTCTATGCTGAGGGTTTCTTTTCCTTCCCATTCTACTGACGAGAGAACACTGAGGCTTGAAGCAGTTCGACGACACGCCCCACTTCATCCTGCTGCGAAGTGGCAGAGCCCAGACTTCACCCAGGCAGCCTGACTCGGGGAGAGAACCCATTTGGGAATAATTTAGGGACCAGTCAGTATTCCGAAATACTATTTGGAGAAAAACACCATTTTATTATCGTCTTGCATACAAACAGGAGAGCCATGATAAGAAAGCATTATCTGGTAAAGATCTTTAATAACCTATTTTAGTAAATGCATAAGTGGCAATAGCAACTGGCTATCACTTTTACCAGGCCATGCTTCCTTGGTATAGGGACTGGAATCCAGCACCTGGTGCTAGTGTCTGTTTCTCCTGGCTGGTACCCAATCTATTTCTCGGTATTTGTACATCTGTGCCTTGTACACCAGGATGCTCTTTAAGTGCAAGCCCAGAAGCATCTGCCCTGCAGACTCTTTCTTCATCACTGGTTTGTGTAAAGCTAAACTCCATGCCTCCCCCAGTGGGTTCCCAGTGAACAGAGTGGATCTGCAGAGCACTGCCGTGCTGCAGTGAGTCTGTGTGTGCTGAAGAGCTGGGCCAGGATCCCCATGGGTTCGGGAAGTGGAGGCAGTGAAACCCTAGTTGGAGAAACCCGTATCAGACTATGGCAAAACCAGGGTAGGTGGGAAGCCCCCATGACCCCATTTCCGGGATGTCGCCACCCTGACCTGACCAAACATGTCCTAACCTGCAAGGAAGGACCGAAGCCCTCTTTTAATTCCTCTTCTGTCCTGGATTACAAGTGGGCTGGTTGGGCCACTCCAAAGTGTTGGTTTCAAAGCCTTGTTCTCTAGGGTGCACCACCCACCCACCTCTCCTCCTGTCCCTGACACTCCCCATCCACCCATACTCTAAGGCATGAAACTGGCATGGGGAAGGTGGCTTCCCTGGCACACCGGCCCTCCATCCCAAAGAACTGCTTGTTAATCAGCTGACTATGTCTGGGACAAAGGGACTGTTTGAGTCTTGGACACTGGCTTTCTTGTCACCTCCACCCTTGCTTAATCTCACTATATGAGGATCTTTGGGGTTGTTGCTGGTTGCCTGGGTGAGGAGTCTGGTTTTTTCCTATTGGATTTAAACCACTCTAAGGGTGCAGTCGTTGCTCACATGAGCTATTCCTCGTGCTCACACACCACCCAGTTCAGTGTATCACACCCACCCCAGCCAAGAGCCGAATCAGAAAACAATTGTGGCAAAAGGGGAAGAACCAGTTGGAAGAGCCACAAGGAACCTGTGTCTTCACTGAGCCAGTGAGAAGCAGACATTCCTTTGTCTTCCTGCCTTGGGCGCATGCTAGTCAGAGGGACTGGAGGGAGGCTCCCTTGATAGTAGCAGTTGGAAAGCCTCAGAAGTTATGAGTTTTCTAGGAGGTCCTCTGGAAGGGACGTGGGACCATGGAAGTCTCCCACAGACTTAGAGACTGGGCCGGGGTTCCTGTGGGCCAGGAAGCTGGTGGCAAAAGGAAAACAAAACCTGTCCACCCTGACCACCAGAATAAGCCTCCTTCCCTCTGCCACCACAGGTGGAGGCAGAGATTCTGAGAGCTGGATTGTCAGTGCTAAGACTCCTGTCTGCTCAGGGAAAGGAGGCTGAAGGTGACGCCTGGGGCCCATCAAGCTCCAAGGTTCTTTCCTTCGACCGCTTAGCCCATATTTGAGCACTTTGCACCCATCAAGGAATGCTTTAGGGATCAAGTCATTGCAGGTTCTTTCCTATCTCTGATGGTTTAATGGGTCTCTGGAAGAGTATTGGGTTATTTCTTTCAGTTTCTTTTCTTTTTCAATACTGGGGATTGGACCCAGAGTCCTGTCACTGAGTTACAGCCCCAGCACTTTTTATCTTCTATTTTGAGGCAGTGTCTTGTTAAGTTGCTATGTTGCCCAGGCTGGGCTCACACTTGCCACCTTCCTGCCTCCCTCGCTCAGAGGGCTGGGCTAACATGCATGTCACCAGGCCCAGCCTCTTTCAGTCTCTTAAGAAATGCCAGGAGCACCTTTTGAAGTTAGGCCTCCAGTGCAGACTGAAGGGGAGTGAGGGAGTAAGAGCACGTGGAGTATTCTTGGGTGTCTCCTTTCCCCCCCCGACAGAGGAAAAACAAGTTCATGAAGAAGATCCCCAAGGACTCAGAAGCCTCCAATGTGCTTGTGGGTGAGGTGGACTTTCTGGACCAGCCTTTCATTGCCTTTGTGCGTCTCATCCAGTCTGCCATGCTGGGAGGAGTGACCGAGGTGCCCGTTCCCACCAGGTGAGAGCCACTGAAACCTGTGGCCATCCTGTGGCAGGGAGCCAGCCTAACCCTAACGTGACGTCAGCAAGGGGTGCTGTTAGAGACACTTCTAAAGGGAAAGAGGGAAAACTTCTGACCAAGGAAGAATTTCAGAGCTTTTTTTTTTTTTTTTTGTGGGTACCCGGGGTCGACCTCAGGACCTTGCGCGCCAGCAGGCGCCTGTGCCGCTGAGCGATATCACCGGCCCTTTTTTTGTATGTGGGTTCCAGGAGTCGACCTCAGGACCTCACGCTTGGCAGGCAGGCACTTATGCCACTGAGCCATCTCACCGGCCCCCAGAGCATTTATTTTAAATAATCATAAATAAGAAAGAGGGACGAGTGGGAGAGAAGCTGTTGGGTGGGCTTGGGCAGCAAGACAAAGTGAGGAGCTTAGTGGAAGCGGAAGAAAATATGTTTTTCCATCGAATCTAAGATTGAAAGGTGGGAAGTTTAAAAAGTTAACAATGGATACTGTTGAAGACTGAAGAACTGTTCTCTTCTGGTTTTTCTTCTCATTTTCCTTCTCCTCCTCCTTCGTCTTTGCAGATTCCTTTTCATACTGCTGGGACCTTCTGGGAGAGCAAAATCCTACAATGAAATTGGCCGTGCCATTGCAACTCTCATGGTGGATGATGTAAGTGGTAACAAGAAGCACTGCTCCTGAATGTCACGGCTCCTGCACCAAGGACTGCATTCACTGAGTTATCCAACAGGGACATGTGAGCAAGTGGGCGTACCAGGCCCTGTGCAGGGTGCTGGAGATACTGAGATTCAGAGAACAGTCACTGTCTCTGAAGAACATCAATCCAGTGGGAGGGACAGATCTGTAATAATAAAATTACCCATGTGTTAGCTGCCCAAGCAGTTAAGGAGAGCTTCACAGATGAGAGGCTTTACAGCTAAGGAGGAGCAGGAGACAGTAGACCCAGCATGAAATCCGGAGGTAGGCATTCTAGACAAAGCAAACAGGGGTTTCCTCTGACGAGGCTCGAGGAAGCGGGATGCAAGTGGGGCTAGGCTCAGCATAAGAGCCTTATGTCTCCAGGAGGAGGCACTAGAGAGGTGAGCCAGAGACTACACAGAGCCTGTGGGCAGAGCTAGCATTCACACTGTGTCCCCAGAGTGATGGGGAGCTAGAGGACTGTAAGTACAGGCACAACCCCATCAAATCCATACGCTGTGGAGATGGCATGCGCCCTGACCTCCTCCAAGAGGGCAGGAAGTAACAAGTGCATCTGAAATATCTCAGCCTCTCACACTGGGCTCTGCAGAGGTTTTTTTTTTTTTTTTTTTTTTTCTTTTTTGTGGGTACCGGGGGTCGACCTCAGGATCTCGCACGACATCAGGTGTCTGTGCCGCTGAGCGATATCACTGGCCCTTTTTCCGTATTTGGGTACCGGGAGTCGAACTCAGGACCTTGTGCTTGCTTAGGCCGCTGAGCCATCTCACCGGCCCCAGAGGTTTTCTAATGTGCTTTCTCTGTGAGAAACTGAAGCAAGAAAGGTCAGGTGACTCAAAGTCCTACAAAAAGATTAGGGAGACCTGAGTTCCAGTTTTCCTTTGGTGCCAGCTCTTTCCCATTGTGCCCTATTTTCCCTGCCATGCCATGTTCTCATCCCTCCAACTGATTGCAAGCTGGCAGCAGAGCCAGTGGCTGAAAGTGACTCCTCTGAAACTAGCTGTGCCGTGCTCCCGAGAGGTGAATAGATGGGGACATAAGAAGCAGAACTCACCCTTCTCTTCTCCCTGGTTTCTCATCAGCTCTTCAGTGATGTGGCTTATAAAGCCCGCAATCGGGATGATCTGATTGCAGGAATCGATGAGTTCCTGGATGAGGTCATCGTCCTTCCTCCTGGAGAATGGGATCCAAATATTCGCATTGAGCCACCCAAGAAAGTGCCCTCTGCAGACAAGAGGTGGGGGGACGGGGGGAGGGGGGAGAGAGGCAGGAACAAAAGGGGCTTCAATTTTATTGATATCTTTTAATTTCTCTTTGTAAAAAACCAGAGGCAGATATGGTTAAATAGGACGTGGGTAAAACTATCATTTTCTGCAATTTCCCCTGTCTTTTAAGATATTTTGTAAATTTTTGGAGAGATGAGGGGTGCACTGGGGACATTCCTTGAGGGGCTGGACCCTTCCCTGCATTGGGAGCCCCACTCCCTCCAACTCCTTCTCTTCCAGGAAATCCGTGTTCTCCCTGGCCGAGTTAGGCCAGATGAACGGCGCGGTGGGGGGAGGAGGCGGCAGTGGCGGCGGAGCTGGCGGCAGCGGGGCCAGCGGAGCCGGCGGTGGGGACGATGCAGAGATGCCGGCTGCGCACAAAATTGGGGAGGAGCTCATCTGGACAGGAAGGTGCCCACCGCAGGCCTGACAGAGACCCTGCTGTCCTCCTGGCTTCTCTCCTTCTCAGCCCTCCTTCGGTGTCCTCCTTCACTGTGTGTAGCACCCACTCTGGGCCGTGGGGTCTGACCACTGGGGCCTTTCTTTCCCTGTGCCCTCTTGGATCCTGAGAAAGATTGCCTCAGGAGGGGGGAATGGGGGGCCCAAACTTTTCTACATACACCCTTTGGTGCAGGTATTCATTTCTTAGGGCTGCCAAAACAAAATAGGGAAAACGAGGTGGCACAAAACAACAGAAAGTTGTTCTCAGTTCTGGAGAACAGGAGTTCCAAATCAAGATGTCAGCAGGACCATGCTCCCTGGGAGGCTCGGGGCAGAGTCCTGCTTCATCTCCTCCTAGTTTCTGGTGGTGCCCACAGTCCTTGGCTTGTTGCTGCAGCAGCACACCAGTTTCCACCCACGTGATCACAGGGCCTTCTGCCTGTGTCTCTGCCTTCACAAGCATTGTCCCCTTTGTATAAGGGAACCAGTCCTACTGCATTAGAGCCCACCCTACTGACTGCATTGTAACTTGATCATAACTACAAAGGCCCTATTTCCAAACCATCACATGTCCTGGGCTTGGGTATTTAATACATCTTTTGGTGGTAACGCAATTCAATACATAACTGAAGTAGTACCTTTTTAAAAACCTTAATATTACCCCTACAAAAATTTCATTTTTCTGCCTTCTAAGAGAACAAGAGAAAATTCTCCTGGCCTGGGTTGCCAGCTCTTGGGGTCACTCAGGTGGATCAAGATTTAGGAAAGGACTTAGCCTACAGAGCCATGTGCAAACCACGAGTCTGGGAATGTCGTGTTTATATGTCCTCAGCTCTGCACCAGTGGTACTCTGCTGAAAGCAACTTTGCCTCTCTCCTCCTCTCTACCCCGGCTCAGGGGATTTGGCGATGTCCAGAGACATTTTCATTTGTCACAATTGGAGGGGAGGTGCTCCTGGCATCTAGTGGGCAGAGGCCAGGGTTGCTGCTAAACTTCCTACAACGCACAAGCCAGCTCCCTTCAACAAAGGATTAGTCGGTTCAAAATACCAGCAATTTTAAGATTGAGAAACCCTGCTATGCTAAGTACTAGGCTAGGAATTATAGCACCCTCAGAAAACACTGTTCTCAAACCCAAAATTCCCAACTCAGTTGTTCCAGAGAGCAAAGAAATCTGTTAGTAATAAGGTTTAGCACCTACTCCCAGGGAATCTTTGTTGTAATCTGGGATGTCTCTCTTTCCTGTAGTTGGACTGTGTTTACCAAGCACAGGGGCCCTGCGGATGGTCAGGGATGTGAGGAAGACCACAGTCTGTGGACCCCAAGATATTTGTTCCCAGACATTTCTTCTCCCCATACAGGCTATATCCACCCTCCCTAATGTGGATGATGCTAACTACAAACTTTTAGTCCTGCAGAAATGAATCTCTGGGCCTAAATGTTCTGGTGGGAAGATCCTTGTTCCCATCCATTCCTGGTCAAATTCCCTTCCTCACCCGAGACTCTGCAGGACCCTATGAATAGCATTGCCCCTGCCCTGGTGCTTGTAGTGAGAAAGCAGCTCCTGGACCTGTCTCAAGCAGGTTCTTTGGTGGACTGTGTCTGGACATCAAGAGGAAGCTACCCTGGTTCCTGAGTGACTTCTATGATGGCTTCCACATCCAGTCCATCTCTGCCATTCTGTTCATCTACCTCGGCTGTATCACCAACGCGATCACCTTTGGTGGGCTTCTGGGTGATGCCACCGACAATTATCAGGTACATGTGAGCTGGGGACTTAGGTGCAAATGTCAAGAAAATCTGCTGCCACCTGGTGACAATAAGGAGCTTCATCCTGTAATCCCAACATCAAGCCTTAATGTACCATCCAGGTCCAGGTCATCACTATATTTTGTTTGTTTGTTTGTTTGTTTTTTGAGACAGGGTCTCACTATGCAGTTCAGGCTCACTTGAACTCACTATGTCACCCAGGCTGGCCTTGAACTTGAGGTGATCCTCCTGCCTCAGCTTCCCAAGTGCTGGGATTACACGCTTGACTCAAAACCAACAAAAACTATTCGTAACCCTTAATAATAACAACAACAATAATTACTAAGGACCAAATTTAAAGATATCATAAATAGGTCATACTTTAAAGGAGAATCATCTGCTTTGTTATTTATTTGATACTTTTCCCAGCGATACTTGAGTGAATTTAATCAGCACAATTATTTGCATTGCTAATTGTGGCCTTCTGCCATACTTGTTTTATTATTTATTTATTTATTTATTTATTTTTGAGACAGGGTCTTTCTATGTAGTTCAGGCTGGCCTTTAACTCACTATATAGCCCAGGCTGGCTTTGAACTCATGCCATTCCTCCTGCCTCAGCCTCTTGAGTGCTGGGACTACAGGCATGTGCCACCATGCCCCACTTCCATACTTCTTTAAAAACCAACTTTGATTACTTAGGTTGGAGTTGAGACTTTTATAGAAAGATAGTAAGTTGCTGTCATGACAATGACACAAGGAAAATTCCAGCTCATCAGAGACACCTGTCCATATTTTAGGCAGTCTTCTCCACTGGATGCCTTTGTGTAGAACCATTGGAAAGCTCAGAGCTCCAAGGGAAAGGCCCATTTTCTGATAATTTGAGATGAATGCCTATTGCCAGCCTGCATCTCTCTCCTTAGCTTCAGGCCCAGTGTCCAGCTGTCTCCTGGGCATGTCCATATGGCTGCCCCATGAAATCCCCCAATTCACAGGTGACATTGCCTCTATTTTCTTCTCTCCTGATCTGCTACTCATGGGCCTTTTCCAGCATAGCAACTGACACCACAGTTCACCCAGCTGTCTATAGCAGAAACTAGGCATAATCCTTAACTCAAAAACCCAGCGTCCCTTAACGATCCTCATCGTGTGGCCCTACTTGCCTCTCAAGCCTCATCTAGCATTCTCTTTCTCAGTATTTCTGTCCCGCTCACTCATTCTACAATTTGTTTTCCATCGATCCTGATCATCTTCAAGTTCTGCAAAGACATGCTCTTGTTCAGCTCCAGACTTTGTATGCACTGTTCCCTCTTTTGGGATACTTTCTTTTTCTTCACTTTACCCTATTCTCCTGGCCAATCCCTGCTTTCCACATGTCTATGTCTAGAGTAGCCTTCCTCTGCTTCTGTGTCACCCACCTTATCACACTCCTGGGTAGTGACTCTCAACCAGGGGCAATTTTGATCCCAGGAGACATCCAGGGATAGTTTTGGTTGTTATAATTAGGAGGGAAATGGCTACTGGCATCTAATAGGTAGAGACCGGGGATGCTGCTTAACATCATACAATACATAGGATAGACCCCAAACAGAGAATTATCTAGCCTGAAACATTAACAGTGCCAAGGCTGAGGAGCCCTGCTGTATGGAAATTGGTTACTTATCTGTATACCCCACCAGACTGAAGATGTGTTATCCTATTCACTGAAAGTTCTCCAGTACTTGGCACAATGCCTGGTACATAGCAGGCACTTAATAGATTGTGAATGAATGAATGATCAGACACCAAATATATGTTTGATGGAAGAATAATGGGTGAATGCCCTGTCCTCTGGGAGTAGGATGGACACAGGGACAAGCATATGTACTGTTTTCTAGGCCCTGAGCTACGAAAAGGAAGACAGAAGGGACCTTTATCCAAGCAATTAAAGAGAGTGATACTGGCCATGGTGGCAAGTTGTGGGGATGGAGGTGGAGAGCAGGATTAGGGGAAGAGAGAGCCCAGAACAGAGGATGGACACTTGTCTGGGCCCTTGGAGAACTAGCAAGATTGCAGCCTATGTGGGGAGACCACTTCACCTGCTTCCACTGTGCCTCACATTTCTCGTACCCCCAGGGAGTGATGGAGAGCTTCCTGGGCACTGCCATGGCTGGCTCCTTGTTCTGCCTCTTCTCGGGACAGCCTCTCATTATCCTCAGCAGCACGGGGCCCATCCTCATCTTCGAGAAGCTCCTCTTCGACTTCAGCAAGTAGGTGCCCCCTAGTGGCCCCCTGTGCCTTCTCTTGCATTTGAGACAAGGAGGGCCAGGGCAGAGGAATAGGCCCAAAGGGGAGGGAGGGGCAAAGGGGTGTCAATGCCATCTTTAGCTCTGGGAAGGGCTGCCAGTGGTTCCTCTTGACTCCTGCTAGCTACCTGCCTTTGGTTTTCTTAGGGCATATTAGTACAGCCCTTAGAGAGCAATTCAGGCAAGACAAGAGGAGAAAATTTACTTATTCTGCTCATGAGCAATTATGATTTAAAAGCTAGGGTAGCATATGAAAAATCTAGGGTTGGAGGTCAGAATGCTGCATCCAGATCCAGGAAGCTCTGGTCATCCCAGGGTCAGCTGCCTCACCTACAACACAGAAGTTTGATCTAGCCCATTTCTAAGTCCTGCTCCCGCCCGGTTTATCTTAAATCTCATTTTTCACTCCCTGTGGATGTCTCTTATCACCTTCGTGAGTGCAGAGGTGTCTTAGCACCTTCCTGCCACTCCCATTAGATCCTTTCCCCTCCCATGAGATCTCACAGTCCCTAGAAGGGCATCTGTGCCACAGAAGAGAGAAATGAGCTGCTCAGGATGTGTGTAGGGAGCAGAGCACAGGCAGGAGCCCAGGACTGGAGGTCCCCTGGTTTCCCTCTGCCTTCCAGAGGCAATGACCTGGACTACATGGAGTTCCGCCTCTGGATTGGCCTACACTCAGCCATCCAGTGCCTTATCCTGGTGGCCACAGATGCCAGCTTTATCATCAAGTATATCACCCGCTTCACTGAGGAGGGCTTCTCCACCCTCATCAGCTTTATCTTCATCTACGATGCCATTAAGAAGATGATTGGTGCCTTCAGGTACTACCCCATCAACACGGACTTCAAGCCCGACTCCATCACCACATACAAATGCGAGTGCTTCGCCCCCGATACAGGTGACCAATAACCCCAGACACACCTGAGGGCCCCATCCACTCACTCTCCCCTAGCACAGCTCTCTATCAAATGCAGGAGAGCGAGCCTGCGCTGGAAGGGGCTGTTCATCCAGGCACTTACTGTGCCAAGGGAGTAAATGCAGGGTCTTGAACTCAGTTTTTGGAAGGAAACCAAGGGAACAGTAGCCTATTATAGTAAGAGACACAATAGAGACACAATATTACAGTAAGAGATACAATGTAATCAGGAGAGCATAGGGATAGATGGGGAAGGAGTGAGGCATGGTTTGCCTCAGTGTGGGGGGACTGCTGCTCACACCAGAGGTAGATGGTGCCTCAACTCCCTGCCAGCGCTAGCAGTCCCCCAACACACTACCGTCAAAGTGGTCACATACCTCATAAGGTGAGACCACACCCAAGGGATGAGTATCCCTACAAACTGAAACACGCCGGGGTAGCATGTTTGAAAACAGCTGGAGAACCTGAGGCTATTCCATCAACAAGGAATATGAAAGGAGGATGGTCATATCAAGAGGAGCCACCTTTACCCTCCGTAACTACAGGATGTAAACAGCATGAAGGATGAGGGGCAGGAGTTCCAGGGACCAGATGCTGGCTGGGTTTAGAGAAAAATTAACAAAGGAGAGGGTCACCATCATGGAAGGTATCAGCCCCCTTGGACGGATACTGGATGTCCAGGTGCCAAGGGTGTTGTGAAAGGGATTCCCACACTGGGTGGGAGGAGGGATCTAAGTGCCCTTCCTGTGGACTTTCTTTCTGGCCAAAAACCTGACATCCAGAAAGTTAGGGCTCCCCATAGTGTCTGACCTCCTAGCCTCCTTCACAGCCCTACTTGAGCCCCTAAGAGCCTTCGGTGGGATGCACCCTCAGGGCCTAGGCTGCTGGAGTGGGAGCCAGAGACCCCTTCACACGGTCTGACACACCAGCCAGGCCGGGCTCACAGAGAGCAACCCGAGGTCCAGAGACCACCCAAGGCCAAGCCAAACCTCAGTTTCCCTAGCTGTAAAGGAGGGATATTGATGTTGGCCCTGCTTAAATCTACACTCAGATTGGTTAGAGGAAGTAAGTAGATATTGGATTACTCAGTCCCTTACTATATTACCATCGATAAAAAATTGATCATAAGTCAATCAAAAATATTTGCAACATAATTATCAAGGGTCCTACTTTAGGTTTTATGGAAAATAAAGATGTCCTACCTGCAAAAAATTTAGTTTTTGTTACACCCCCTCTCCTTGTCACTGCACTGATTTTGTAAAGAAGTCTAGACTTAATTTTTTTTCTTTCACTTTTTTCTGTCATTAATCTTAGTTATCCTTGCCCAGAACACTGAAAAGATCCTACCCTCAGGCCCTTATTATTCTTCCCCACAGCGAGTGCTGCCTCTGTGGCCCAGGCCCCAGCTGGGGACTCATGTTTTACCTTTTGCCTTCCAGACTCGGGTTTCATTACACTGAGCACAGATTTCCCACAAGCACGGCTTTTAGAAGCACAGGTTGAGAAAGTTTAACTTCCAGGCTCATATGAGGAGCTTTGGCTACTCTGAGAATCATTTATCAGTGGGAGAATCCACAGCCAGGGGTGCCCTGGAACAGGGGATATAGGAGCGTACATAGTAGGGTAAAGGGGATATGATGAAGCCATCTGTTTTCAAATGTCTTCCCCTCTGTGCTTGCCCAGGTACCTGATGTCGCCTCATTCTTTGGCTCATGCTGTTGTCCCAGTTCATGAAGTGTGATCCCCAGAGCAACATCACCAGGACCATCTGGAAGGTTGTCAGAAATGCAGATTCTGAGGCCTCACCCCAGAGCTACTGAATCAGCAACTCTGGTTTTGGGTCCAGAATCTAGCAAGGCTTCCAGGTGCTTCTGATGCACTCTCAAATTTGAGAACCTCTGCTCTACTAAACTGTTAGTAATACTGAGCCATTACTAGCTACCAGTCCATCAGATGAGACCTTTAGTTTCTTCACAGAGTAAAGGAACTCGACAAGTTAGTTTTGGTTAGGAGAATATGGAAAGGAAAGTTCTAGATATCTAGAAGACTAGGGAGTGGGAGCTAGCTAGTTTCATCCTAGTCCATGGACCACCTACTTACTACATTCCTAGTTTTTCTGCAAAACCCATTCTAGCTGTGGCATACTATCATTCTTTGTCCCTTTTCATCGTAACATTTTGTTTGGGGGCACTCTCCTTTTATACTTAATTTTGTTTCCATTGTAACTGATTTGTATTCTGTTTATGAATGCTGCAAACACTGATTTGGCTGCTTTCAATCCCAAGTGAGTACCACTTTGTGAACACTAGAACCTTTCTGGGGTTTTCCATGTTATATTTCTTCCATCTTCATCTCAAGTGACTTAGACCATCCCTGTGAAGCTCTCAATATAAAACATATTAAGAGGATGTCTGGCCTGAAAATATTGGATACTGGAAAATGTCTGGATTCCTGAGGTCAAGCACAGGCAGGGGGTCCTCTAGCATTTGAATGTGTAGCCCTGACCCAGCCTTGTCGCCCAGCCTCTCTGTCTGTGGCTTTAAATGTTCTCTTGGTCAGCAATGTGAGGAAAGGTAACAGATGTCCCTGATTTCTAATAAGTGAAGCTCTCTTCATAACAATACTAAAAATCCTCTGGGTTTGTAGACTCTTAGGAATATTCTGTCCCGGATCGAGACTGAGTTCCTTAGTCACCAGCCCAAATGCCCCGGAATGAGCAATGTAGAGGGGACTTGTGACCACATCCTGCCCTGTGGATGGTTTACTGGAGGTGTCGAGGGGAGCCTCAAGATTAAAATCTTTTCTCTGGGTTTCTAACCAAATGTGGACAGCAGCAGGAGCCAAATGGGACTTGCAATGCATTTCAGGCTATTTGCCTGTACACTGGCTAGTGGGCTCCCCCACCCTCCCCAAATCTGCTGTAGAGAAACTACTTACTCTGCCTTCTCTTGGAGAAAGGCGAGGAGAAGCTGGCCTTCACTCCACCCTTGCAGTTGATGGGAAGAGAGAAGGAGGCAGTGGTCTTCCGAAAGACCTTTGTAAGAGTGGCTGCATCCCCTGGGGAGCGCGGCCCTGTGAGTGTTGTGCTGTCCCCAAGGGAAGGAGCAGGGAGCCAGAGAGTAGAAGCTGGAGTGGAAGAGTCCACATGGAAACGAGAGGATGCAGATTATGATTCCTCCAACTGTCCTCATGGGCCTCAAGGGACCCTTAGATGCACTTAGGGACACAGGCCAGTGGACGGCCATGCATGGCAAGGGAGATGGAGTGAACAGCTGAGAGCAGCACCTTTGGGTTCCTAATGTCCCCCAGGTCTCAGATATCTTCCTTGTTCTGCATTGAAGGGGCGGATCAGAGAAGATAATATCATGGCAAACAAGTTATGACAGGCCCACTTGACCGGAGAGGGCCGGAGTGAAGGGAAGCGTTGGTGCAGGGGGACAGGGCAAGGAAGCCCATTGTGCAGAGTGGGAGGTTTGTAGGCTCTGGGCCATCTTGCCTGGGGTGGGATTGTGACTCCTAGTATGAGCTGTGTGACCTTGGGCAGTGGGCAAGTTAACCTCTCTGGGCCTCAGTTACCTCATCTGTAAAATGGGGAAACTTTGTAGAGATTTGGGAACTTAACAAATGAACATGTACAAGGGTTTGGTGTAGTGCAGGGCATGGAATTAGTTCTTTGAAAACGTTTTTAAGTCTAACGGCACAGAAATGGGTCTAGCGGCCAGTAGGGATCCACAAGGCACATTAGTCCCCAACTTGTCTCAGCACCAGTTTCTGTAGGTCAGTTTTGAAAGCCAGCTGTGCATTGTCAGGCCACAGCCATCCTAGACTGACCCAACTGTTCTGGGGCCTGGGCTCCCTCCCACCAACCTTCCCTCCACAGGGTAAAGAGAGGAGAGAAAAAGGGCTGGGTATGTCCTGATCTCACAAGGGAAGCCAATCCTTGGCTCTAGGAACTGGAGGGAGATAGGAAAGGGGGGCCAAGTGAGGGTCCCAGGCCACACACCCAGAAGCCACTGACCCTTCCCCATGTCGTGTGCTCATCCACAGTGAATACAACTGTCTTCAATGCCTCAGCCCCGCTGGCACCAAACACCAGCAGTTCTCTGGTAAGTCCTTTCCTCTTAGACCAGACATTCAAGTGCTTTTCTTTGTTTGTTTCAGGCGGGAGTAGGTTGTGTGGAAAAAAAGAGTTGGGAAACTGAGACCAAAGCACAGCAACCCAAACTCTCAGAGGTCGACCCCAAGGGCACCTGCAGAGCTTTGTAAATGCATACTTAAGTATACACTGTAAACATTCATTTAAAAACTATACCTCGTTTTATTAAATCCATGTGCATAAATATGATACATACACATGAAGGAAGGGAAGGGAAGGGAGAATGGTACACAAGGCTATACATGCAGGCTGCAAACATCCTTTCTTTTTCATCCTCTACCTTGTCCTTCCCTCCCCACCTAGGCCCCCCAGTTCCCACCCAACAATATCAATCCCCATTGTTTATTAGTGCCCCACCTCCAGCGACTCTGACCGTCCTTTGCACTCCCCACTCCCCAGGTTTTCAGGTTTTGTCTGCCTTTCCCAATAATGACAAACAGTGGCCTGCAGAAGCCAACATCCCAGCCTGAGTGGGTCTAACAGCAGGGAGTTCAAATCCAAGTGAAGAGTAGCATCTAGAAAACCTGCAGACTTTCAATGTTCCCAAGGTTGCTTCATAAGTTACCTGATGGCTCTACCTCCACATATCCCAGTTGGCAATTTAACCTAAAATTTCTCAAATATCAGATTTTGAGGGAAGAAGAATGGACCCATCAGTACCTATTTCTCAGTGCCTATTATGTGCAAGACACTGTGTACACTGAGAGCTAAAAAAAAAATTCTGAGAAATCAGTGTGGGGCAGGGGTGTACCATAGTGGTAGAGAGCTTGTGTAGCATGTGCAGGGCCCTAGGTTCAATCGCCAGCATTGTGAAAAACAAACAAACAAAAACATTGTCTTAGTTACTTTTCTCATTGCTGAGACAAAGCACCCAACATCCAAAGTTAAAGGAGGAAAGGATTTTTTAGCTCACAGTTTGTAGAGGTTTCAGTCCATACTTGGCTGGCTCCAAGGCAGGGTGGCACAGGGCAGAGGGGCAACAAACAGTTCATGGTGGTGGAAGACGGCAAAAGCAACAAGAGAGTAGAGCCGAGCCTCTCTCTGTCCCTAATATCATATCCAGTCTACTGGGATTAGGGCGGTGCCAGTCCACTCAATGGATTGATCCAGCAATCACCCACCCTTAATCCCAGCACTGCACTACAAATCAATCACACGCTCTAGATTAAAAAAACAAAAAACAAAAAAAAACAAAGAAACAACTCTATGACTGCATGAGGCTTTGGAGAGACATCTAGACATAAACCATAACAAACACCAGTGTGGCCTCTGTCCTCCAACTTGCTTTTGAACCTGAAAAGTTACTGGATGACAGAAGCAGAGAGTGCCATGCATCAAATATAGGCTATGCATGTACTTCTGACCTTTGTGGCCGGAAAGGAGACCTGCTGGAGAAGCCAGGGAAAAAACCTCACGGAGAAAGTGGAATGTGTTTTGGTGTTCCAGGTTGAGAGGGAGTTGGCTCGGTAGAGAGAAGCGTATTCCAGGCCAAGGGAACATAGAAAGAGGCCAGAAAGGAAGAGCATGAAAACTGCAGGAGACAGTGGGTGGGATAAGATGGAGTGAGGATGGGGGATTGCATGGAGAAAATCACAAGAGACAAACTGGAAAAGAGTCACTGGGGCCAGGTGAGTGTGGGTACACACAGTAGATGAAGCCCCAGAATGCAACACAGTGTGGGGGGCTTGCACACCAGATCTCCTCACTTGTATCAGCTCCTGCATAACAAACTGTCCTCAAAATCAGTGAATGAAGGCAGCAACAATTATGATTCTCATGATTCTGTAGTTTAGCTGGCTGTTCTGCTGGTCCCACCTGGACTCAGGTATATCGCTGACTGAGCCAGCAAGCCTGTGGGGCTGGCCTCTGGAGGAATGGCTCAGAGGGCTCAGCCAGTCTCTCCACGTGGTCTCCTCAGTCCTTTTCACGGCATAATGGTCTCAGTTTCCAAGAGCACGAGGGCAGAGGCTGCAAGGCCTCTTGAACTGGCTCAAAGTCAATTCCTCCCTTATTCTATTAATCCAAGAAGCTCAAGGGCCAGCCCAGATTAAAAGGGGTGGGAAAATAGACTTCACCTTTGACAGGAAGACCATCAGTGTCACACTGTGGACACTGTGGATACAGGGAAGTACAGTTCCTTGGGAATCTTATTTGTAACAAGCTATTACTCTTGTCTTAATCCAAACATTCATTATAGCTAGTTGCAAGTATCTGCTTACCTCATTACATAGCTGTTTTACACATTTCCACATTAACTTTAAAAAATATGCATTACTGGTGCAACCACTGTGGAAATCAGTGTGGAGAGTCCTCAAAAAACTAGGATTGGAGTTCCCATTTGATCCAGCTATTCCTCTTCTGGGTATCTTCCCAGAGGAATTAAAAACATCATACCACAGCGATATATGTGCACCCATGTTTATAGCAGCACAATTTGTAATAGCTAAATCTTGGAAACAACCCTAATACCTATCAACCGAGGAATGGATAAAAAAGATGTGGTCTTTTTATACAGTGAAGTACTATTCAGCCATAAAGAATGATGAGACTTTTATAGGTAAATGGATGCTACTTGAGACTATGCTCAGAAGTGAAATAAACCAGACTCACGTGTAAACATCGTATTGTCTCCCTAGTGTGAGAAGCTGAAAGAGTAAAAAAGATCCAAAATTTACAATAGATATTGTAAAATGGGAAGAAACTGTTCAAAAGGAAAGAGAAATGGGGATGGGGGAAAGGAGAAAAAAAGGAAGGGAAAACCAAATATATACATATATATATATAGTAGTTAAGATAGTTATACTATTAATTTCTCTTAGTTCATTGAAAAGAAAGGTTTGTGCTAATATTGTTCAGACAATTAAATGCTGTATCTTGTACTCTGAGTAACTAATTTAAAGATAACAATACACACTGTATTAACCATTTTTACTCTATTATCTTGTTTTGAAATTTTGTTTTATTTTTTCTCTTTAAAATAAAATTTTAAAAAATATGCATTAAATTTTATTATAAATCACTCTCCTTTTCTTCTTCCTCTTATTACTCTCAGGAATATATAAACACAGTCATCCTTTGGAGATTGATTCCAGAATCCCCTAGGAATGCCAAAATTTGTAGATACTCAAGTCCTTTATGTGAAGTGGTGTCATATTTAAATACAACTTACGCCCATCCTTCAGTATAATTTAAATCATCTCTGGACTACTTACAATACATAATGCAATGTAAATGCTAGGTAAATAGCTATTGTACAGTATCGTTTAGGGAATAGGAATGGGAGAAAGTCCATACATGCTCAGTGTAGATACAATTTTTTTTTTTTTTTTTTTTTTGTGGGTACCGGGGGGACGACCTCAGGACCTCGCGCACCAACAGGCACCCGTGCCGCTGAGCGATATCACCGGCCCCTTTTTCGTATGTGGGTTCCGGGAGTCGAACTCGGGCCTTCGCGCTTGCAAGGCAGGCGCTTAAGCTGCTGAGCCGTCTCACCGGCCCCGTAGATACAATTTTTAAAAAATATTTTTGATCTGCAGTTGGATCAATCCCATGGATACAAAGAATATAAACTTTGTATTTCTATATATAACTTCATTGTTTTGCATGGCCTGGATTTTAGGATCCGGAACACCAATGGGGGAAGTAACTGAAAGGTCCCAAGAAGGGACTGATAAGGTTGTGTCAGAGGGGAAGGAAAGGAGAGAATAAACATGAGACCCCAGGACAGAGGTGTCAACAAGGCCCACCGAGGTGGATTTACCAAGGCAGGAGCCAGGCCTGCCGAGGGAGAGGGCTTCCCCTACCCTTGCACTACTCCTTGCTAGCAAAGCCATACATCCTCTGTGTCAGCTCCCAATCTTCTCAGAGAACTGCCTGTCTGTCACTCCTTGGAGTGGCCTGTCCCCAGGAATCCCACTCTGTTGCTGAGGGCACTACTGAGGGCTGGGGCTCCTCAGACGGTGGGCAGATGTGTGGGCTGCCTGGAACTGCACAGGGAAGGACACAGCTGACCCACCAGGAAGGTCCTGACTCTTTATCTCCTGTGCTTGGTCTCCAAGTACAACCCCCTTAACCTCACAGCCCTGGACTGGTCCCTGCTGAGCAAGAAGGAGTGCCTGAGCTATGGCGGGCGCCTACTTGGGAACTCCTGCCAGTTCGTCCCAGACCTGGCGCTCATGTCCTTCATCCTCTTCTTTGGGACATACTCCATGACCTTGACCCTGAAGAAGTTCAAATTCAGCCGCTATTTCCCTACCAAGGTAAGTGCACCCTGCAGTGCCGAGGGACCTAAAGTCAGACCTACTAAGTAAGGAAGACCTCTGCTGAGTCTCCTAGGAGAGTCTGTCGCTTCACATAACGGACACCATGTGGGCACTGACCCATGGGAGTTCAAGTTAAAGGCACAGTCTTAGAGTCGTAGAGGACCGGGTCCTTTGTTTTCAAGCCCCCTTGACAATACTTGGTATTATCAGACTTTTATATTTAACTTTTCTGAGTAGTAGTAATTTATTGTGTTTCTTAAATTTTTCGTTGCCCTGATGACTAATGAAGTTGAAAACATTTTCATGCATTTATTGAATACATGGCCATTTGACTTTCTTCTTGGAAGTGTTTGTTTAAATCTCTTGCACACTTTCTTTTGGGTTGTCTTTTTCTTCTGATTTGCAAGAGTTCTTTACACATTGTTAAAAAAACCCTTCTGTAATCATATGTGTTCTCAATACATTTTCCTCCTCTGTAACAAGCTTTTTACTTTTATGATGGGATCTTTTGATAAACAGAAATTCTTAGTGACTAACTTAATAGAGTAAAATTTTCCTAAAGGAAAATATTGGACAGAGATTATCTTCCTATGTTATCTTCAAAGGCTTCACTGGTTTTTTGTCTTGGTTTGTTTTTTGGTTTTTTGGGGTTTTTTGAGACAGGGTCTCACTATGTAGTTCAGGCTCGCTTGGACTCACTATATAGCCCAGGCTGCCCTCAAACTTGGGGTGATCCTCCTGCCTCAGCCTCCCAAGTGCTGGCATTACAGGCGTGTGCCACCATGCCCAGCTCACTGTTTTCTTCTTTCATGTTAGATCTACATTCCAGCAGAATTGGTTCTGAAGTATATAGTATGAGATAGTGTTTCTTTGCGTTTTCATATAAACAGTCAATTGTTCCAGTATTTTTTTAAGGCTGTTGTTTCTCCACTGTTTTGCAAGGCTCCCTTTGCTACATATCAAATGTTCCTATATGAGACAGTCTGTTTGGGGGCTCTTTATTCTGTTCCACTGGTTTATATGCATACCAGTATCACAGTCTTCATTTCCATAGCTTATAAGTATTTTTAAAATTTTTATTATTAGTACACGTTGCAGTACAAAATGATTACATTCATTGTGGGTTTTGGTACACGTACATAACACATCTTAATTCTTCTAACATTCTCTCCCTCTCCCTTCCTGTTCCTTCCATCTCTTAGAAGGCTTTGTATCTTATAGAGGGAACTCTCTTTCCTTGTCCTTTTTCAATCATATTATCTTGGACTTTACATTTCCACATGAATTTTTGAGTTTCAAAAATAATCTTTCTTTTTTAAAAGTGAATGTGTGCATTACGGAAGACAAAAACACAAGAAGCAAAGAATAAAGTCATCCACAGTCCTAAGCAGCTTGGTTGGATGTGTCCTTCTAGGGCCTGTGTGCACATACACAGCACACCATTTTGTGTGACTGGGATTGTACAGTATGTGTCGTGCTTCTCCACACATCATGAATATTCACCAGTTCAAAACCCCAAAGCTACAAGAGTATTTTTGATAACCAAGAATACACCTCACCAACTCAATCTGTTAGAAAAAATTGTAATCCTGCCTTTCTTGAGAAGGAAAATTTCACTGAAGATAAAAATGACAAATAGATACACTACTAATTTCTCTTAGTTCATTGAAAAGAAAAGTTTCTGCTAATATTGTTTGGACAATTGAATACCGATATCTTGTACTCTGAGTAACTAATTTAAAGATAACAATGCACAATGTATTAACCATTGTTACCCTCCTATTATGTTATTTTAAAATTTTGTTGTATTTTTTCTTTTTTTCTTTCTTTCTTTTTTTTTTTTGTGGGTACCGGGGGTTGACCTCAGGACCTTGTGCGCCTGTGCCGCTGAGCGATATCGCCGGACCTTTTTTCGTATGTGGGTTCCAAGAGTCGAACTCAGGACCTCGCACTTGCCAGGCAGGCGCTTATGCTGCTGAGCTATCTCACTGACCCCTGTATTTTTTCTCTTTAAAATAAAAATTAAAAAAAAAATGATGACAGGCCTCTAGATAGAAGTCTTGGCAGAGTTACAACTGAAATACTGCAGTCCCTTAATGTTCAATTTAAAATGAGACCTGAAGTGACAAAGTACACCAAACATGTTTTTGAGAGTTACCAGATCTCTGCTTTTTTTTTTTTTTTTTTTTTTTTTTGAGACAGAGTCTCGCTCTGTAATTCAGGCTGCCCTTGAACTCACTATGTAGCCCAGCTCGCCTGGAACTTGTGGCAGTCCTGCCTCAGCCTCCCAAGTGGTGGGATTACAGGTGTGCACCACCACACCTGGCTAGATCTCTACTATTAAGATATTAGCAAGAAGGTATGTTCCCACTGAATTATTTACACATCCCGATCATACAGCTAGAAGATGCACACACATCAATTGTTCTCACCAAAATATAAATCTCAACACACTGCGCACATCTCTATGCTTCCTTCTGCCCCCTGCTCCAGCCTAATGACAAGTCCTGACACACACTGCCTAGAGTAGTGTAACGATTCCAAGATGCATCTTTTCTATCAATTACAACAAAAAATATTTAATCTACCTCTATTTTTCAATCATACATTGTTACCTCAGGACATCTATAAGGCTTAGACGCTGTGCAATAGAGTATGAACTTTGTATACAATAAAGCCCAAGTATTTCACCAAAAATGCACACACATGCCTATAGTTATAATCTCAAACCATCTTCCAGATATGAAGATACTAGCAAAGAGCCTTTGCTCATGCTAACCCTCTCTCCTTTTCCCTCTTCACCACTTCAGTGACTAAGTTGAGGATCACATCTAGCTCCAAGAGGTGGCTTTGACAAAGGTCACTTCCAGAAGACAGTTCTTCCTAAAAACTAACAAAAGGACATTTATATAGGTATTATTTTGCAGCCGAGTGTGGTGGCACATGCCTGTAGTCCCAGAACCCTGGAGGACAAGTTAGGAGGATCACTCACAAGTTAGAGGTCAGTCTGAGCTAGTGAGTTCAAGGACAGCCTGAACTACATAGTGAGACCCTGTCTCAAAAAAATAAAAACAAACATATATATATATATATATATATATATATATATATGGATTATTTTGTTACTTATAACATAATTTGTTAAGATTTATCTTTTAATACCCATCAATATTAACAAAATGTGCATAGAGAACGGCTAGACAATCTGAACTCATTTAACAGGCAAAGAGTACTTCCTTCTCTGCACACTTCCCCTTCCCCACCCCATGAACAGTCAGTGTACTCCCCAAGACAGGATTTAGGGTTTCCTCTGAGATCAAGCTTTGCCCTCACCACACCTGCTGTGTGACCCGTTGAGTGTACTATACCAGCGAATGTCCATACGGTTCGCAGCTCCCAGGCTGACTACTCCATGCCAGGCACTTCAAATGCACCATAGCTCA
Source organism: Erethizon dorsatum (assembly GCA_028451465.1). NCBI lineage: Eukaryota > Metazoa > Chordata > Mammalia > Rodentia > Erethizontidae > Erethizon > Erethizon dorsatum. The sequence continues at coordinate 24,562,174 of CM051824.1, forward strand.
CTTGATCTTGATGTAGGTACCATCATCATCTCCATCTCAAAGAGGAGGAAAGTGAGGCTCAGAAAGATAACATGCGTCCCCTAGGTCGCACAGCTTCGAGTGTAGGCCTGCTGGCTTCAAAGCAGCCTTTAACTGTTCTCTTTGCTGCCGGAGGACTGGATCAGCCTGGAGTGAGTAGATATTTTCTCACTTGCTCCTCTTTGTTCTGCAGGTCCGGGCCCTGGTGGCTGACTTTTCCATCATTTTCTCCATCCTGCTGTTCTGTGGAATCGATGCCTGCTTTGGCCTGGAAACACCCAAGCTGCATGTGCCCAGTGTTATCAAGGTTTGCCCCTCGCCCCTCCTCGGGACACTCTCCCTGCCTGTGCACTAGCTGTAGCCCTTGGTCCTCTGTGCTCATCAAACTTTCTTCTCTCAACCTGGCCCCTGTTGGTTCTGTGTGTGCGCCATCCCTTCCTTCCTGCGTAGCTTTCCAGCAACTTCCCTGAGAGAGGGGTAGGGATATAATCACAGTGAAATCCTGGATTTCAGGATGGAGGAAAGGAGGAGGTGGAAGGAGGAAGATGCCAGCTGAAGCCTCTTCTGAGTGTTTCCAATTCCTTAACCTTGGCAGTCCACAAGCTGGGCCAGCTGGGATCTGTTGAAAATGATCCCTTGGAGAAGTGATTCCCAAAGCATGTCCTCTGGACTAGCGTCACATGGTCACTTGGGAACTTGTTAGAAAGGCAGATTATCAGTCCCTTACACCTATAGAATCTGAAAACTGGGGGTAGGGATGGCAATCTGCATTTTCACAAGTCTTCTGGGTGATTCTGGGCATACTAAAAGCTGAGAACCACCGCTTCAGAAAGTACCCATTAGTCCAAGTTGGTGCCATTTGCCTGAGGCTGAGCTCAAGCCCAGTTCCCTCACAGATGCACCAACGAGGCCCATCTAACGAGGGCCAGGAGTCCAGGTTCTAATCTAGAACTACCCTCTGTGCTTTTGAGGTCTTGACTTTCAAGATATTATTCCAGGGTTTGCCTGAGTTGTTTAAACACATACAACTTGTTTCCCCTGAAAAGAACCTCTTTCTCTTAAATACAACAAAAGAAAATCATCAGCTCCTGCACAAATAACCCCTTATTCTCGAAGTGCAGGTCTGAATTGATGTTAGGTGTTTTGCAGTCCTAGCATGCTTCCCAGACAGGCGACTCAGGAGAGGCTGGCGCGTCAGGCCCTGGGCCCGTCGAAAGCGTTACTCTTGCCGGTATGGGTAGGGCCTCGTCTCTGCTTTTTGTTGTTTTGTAATTAGTGACTACATTCTTCCTCCCAGCTGCCCTCTCTGATCTCCTCCCTGTGTCCCAACCAACCCCAGGGCAGCTGCAGCAAATTATCTCCTTACTTCTGCAGATCCCAGCTGTATTCACACTCGTTCCCCTGTCTGCTGCCTCTGTGGTCTCTAAAGTTGCAGGAGCCTGATATCTTTAAGGGAAAATATTGTACTTTAAAAGTACCTCCGGGTGGGGGAAAAGTAGCAAGATGGGAGAGTGGCCAGCAGGCAAGTGCTGGAACAAGGGAGAGAGGACAGAACCCTCTTCGTTTGCTCTGCTCAGCCCACACGGCCTGACCGAGGCTGGTTCGTGGCCCCCTTTGGGAAGAACCCATGGTGGGTGTACCTGGCAAGCATCCTGCCTGCCCTGCTGGTGACCATCCTGATCTTCATGGACCAGCAGATCACAGCTGTCATTGTCAACAGGAAGGAGAACAAACTGAAGGTGAGGTGGTGCTAGGAGCAAAGTCAGAAGGATTTAAGGAGGGAGATGTTTTTTCAATACACTGAGCAGAAGTTCCCACTTGGTGTGTTGGGGGGATGGTGTGACTTGATGTGACTAAGGACCAGGACTGAGACCGGGGTGGGCCCCTGGGCACAGCCCTCTTGCCTCTCAAAGTAACCCTCCGGCTCTGTGCCTATGGAAAGTGAACTTGGGGGTCTAAGCAGATACTGACAGAGTGACAGGCCTGGAATTATGAGGCCAGGAAACCTTCTTAGACCCCTCGCCCCTAAAACTCCCCGCTTCTGGTCTCAGAAGACTCAGGCTACATGTAAGTCCTGCCCTAGCTCGGGCTCCTCTTTCATAAATTGCAGAGGCACTGTGGCCACTGGGCAAAAGCCCCTCTCCTCAAACTCAGGGCCTTTCCAAGCACGAACATTCCTCTCCTCCATTACCTGTGTCCCTTACCCAGCTGACCTTCTCAGACAAGGTGGCAACAAGCCACCTCTGGGGGTGGTGAGATCTGAATACCTCTGAAGTCCTCACAAGGAGAAGCTCAGGGGGACAGCCCCCTCACTGAGTAACTCCAGAAGGGGGTGCGCGGATTGAACCATGTTCCACAAAATGGCTGCTTTGAGGAAGAACAGACTCCCAGAAGCTTCTCTGTCCCACTGTCCCTGCAGAAGGCTGCCGGCTACCATCTAGACCTGTTCTGGGTGGGCATCCTCATGGCCCTGTGCTCCTTCACTGGGCTCCCCTGGTACGTGGCTGCCACAGTCATCTCCATTGCCCACATTGACAGCCTCAAGATGGAGACGGAGACCAGTGCCCCTGGAGAGCAGCCCCAGTTCCTGGGGGTCAGGTATGAAGGGTCAGTGCCTGGATCACCTGAACATGAGTGGGAGAGGGGAAATCTGCTTTTCTTACCATCAAGGAATTTTGGTGGAGGGCTGGGGATGTGGCTCAGTGGTAGAGTTCTTGCCTTGCATGCACAAGGCCCTGGGTTTGATCCCCAGCACCACCAAAAAAAAAAAAAAAAAAAGGGAATTTTGGTGGAAAGGGCTCCTACTGTAACATCCAGGAGCCACAGGGATAGGAATGACATCCTGACTGGAAAGGAGAGAGGAAAATTCCATTCTAAGTGGTACATTTTTCTTTGTAGTCTCTAAGCGGTACACACACACACATACTCACTCACACTCATAAATACACATCCACACACATGAGCCCCAGAAGCTCTACCTAGGCATGATAGGCCCGCTTCCTGTCCGGCCCTTGGACTCTCCTCAAGACCATCCAGGGGGGTGCAGGTCCTGCTTTATCTCCATTCCTGGGCCCAGCCCTGCTGTCTGGACTATGGCCTTGGCCTATCACTTCTGTTCTTTCCCTTGCTGCTCTTCTCATTCCTATGTCGGGTTCTCAAGCTCTTTCAGGCAGGGAAGCACATCTTCTTACTCCTTAGGGCTCCTTAGTCCACACCGGACCAAGGCATCCTCCTAAAGAACTGCCCTGTGGGCTTCTCCCCACTGCCTTGGGCCAACTGGGCACTGTCCAGCCCTGAGGGAGGCTTCTCTGCCTGACTACAGGGCACAGGACTGGGTAGTCGCTTAAGATCCTGGGTCTAAGCAACCAGACCCAGAGCCCAGGGCTCCAGCCTGTGTTGTACATGGGCCTGGCAGTCAGGAAAACCTGCCTGCCTAACTACTGACCTTCGTTCTGCCAGCAGTGGGAGATCTTTTCACCTCAGGGCAGGGTAATAGGTATGTAGGTGCCATGATTATCTTTGTTCTACTCAGCTCAAGATCTCCAGGACCTTGCCTGATGCCATATAATCAATATGTGGCAGAGCCAAGATTCAACCCCAGTCCATCTGGCTCAAGCAGCCTCATCATTAGACACTACTCTGAACAACCTTCCCAATGCCACTTCATGTCCTGCCCCTCTGTCAGAGGCACCTGTCTTCCCTGGGTGGGTCAGCTGGGCCTCAGGCTGATGAAGAAGCCCTTTGAGGCCATGGCCTTGGACATAACCTTCAGGGCCCACAGAGGGGCAGGAGGTTGGGAATGGTCACTGAACATCTCCGAGGTCACCCCTGACAATGTGTTCTTCTCTGCCAGGGAACAGAGAGTGACTGGCATCATTGTCTTCATCCTGACGGGAATCTCTGTCTTTCTGGCTCCCATCTTGAAGGTGAGGCTCTGCACCCCACCCAGGCCTCATCACCTGAGGAAGCACAGAACGGAGGCCTCAGGGGTGGGAGGATTACTGGCCTGTGGACCCCTAAAAATGACAAGACCTTATTATGCCACTGTGCCATTCCAACGCCGTCATCATCATCTCATATACTGTTGCCGACCCTGTCTGCTCTCTCTCACGAGCCCAGGGAGCGCTCGGGCCTTCCCGGAGAATACCTCCCCAGCAAGTGCTGCCCACTTCTGGCCCTGCTTAGGTCAGGAACGTCCCAAGCTGGGAGTGTCCGTGTTGCTGTGGTTTGGAACTTGCTCAAGGCCTTCTTGCTCGCCCATTTTCTGGTTTAAACCTTGCGGGGTGGGGGTGGGGATGTTGAACTGTTCTCTGGGCCTCTTCTCTGCTCCTCTATCTGGCATGTCTTGGCACATAAGTGACTTTTTCCCCACAGTTTGAAGCTTCTCTTGCTCATGTCGCACCAGGCCAGCTGGAAGAGACTAACACAACAGTGGTGCTGCATTCGAGGCGGGTCTCCTCTACTTCGTTAGGAGCAGGGTTTCTACAGTCTCTCCACTGCAGCCAGTCGCTTTCAGCCCTTTCCCTTGACTGATACCCACATAGGACTTTCCTTTTTTGAATTACAGTTATTTGTAATTGCTCCAAACATTTGCAGCATTTTTCCCTCCCTTGAATGTCTCAAAACAACTCATTAGGGGGTGACCTGGTAAAAAACAAAGACCAAAGAACCGTGGTTCTAATTGATTCACTTATGAAAAATGTTTCCGGCATGAGAATCAGTGCTGGGCATACCTGAGCAGTAGGTTTAGGTTGGGTAGTTTTAACAAAATATTTCTGTGTGCTGGAAACAGGTAACACACAGGTGGGCAGGTATTTTGTTTATATAAAATGTGTTTTAGGGGCGGGCCAAGGATGTAGCTTGGCTTACTTAGCATGGGTGAGGCCCTGGGTTCAAACTGCAACACTTGAAAAAAAAAAGGTGTATTTTATTTTATTTTATTCTATTTAAGTATATTTTAAATGGTCAGCAAATGTATACTTTTGTGGAAAGGGCTCCAAAGAACCATTGTGTATGTCAGCCCTGATACTGTCTGATAAGCATTTGTGTCAAAAACTCCACTCTGAGAACTGCATATTTTAGGGGCCAAAAATTCCTAGAAACATTTTGTAGATAGCAGTTCCCGTGTGCCTGTGATAAGAACTCAGACCTTGGGCGGCCTGGGCTCATTGCCCCCGCCGTTGTGTTCAGCAGTTGAGCCATTTCAACCAGTCTTTATGCTTATTTGAATAGAACACAAAGCAGGTAGAAAATTCCACTACAGTTTCCTTCCTTTTGTTTCACTCATAACATGATCAGTTCTTTTATGGACATACTATGTTCTGTGTATACATTTTCTAGCTTTTCAGTCATACTTTTTTTTTTTTTTTTTTTTTTTGTGGGTACCAGGGAGACGACCTCAGGACCTCGCGCGCCAACAGGCACCCGTGCCACTGAGCGATATCACCGGCCCCTTTTTCGTATGTGGGTTCCGGGAGTCGAACTCGGGCCCTCGCGCTTGCAAGGCAGGCGCTTACGCCGCTGAGCCATCTCACAGGCCCTCAGTCATACTTTTGACATTTAATTTTGATAAATTTTTGTTTTTGGACTAATACTGTCTATCTTCTGAATGTAGGTAACATGGACACAGCAGTCTGATTAAAATAATTGAAATGAGGGGTAGGGCTGTAACTCAGGCGGAGTACTTGCTTAGCACACACAAGGCCCTGGCTTTGATCTCTATTGTTGCAAAAGAAAAGAAAGGAAAAGAAAAGGAAAGGAAAGGAAAGGAAAGGAAAGGAAAGGAAAGGAAAGAAAAGAAAAGAAAAGAAAAGAAAAGAAAAGAAAAGAAAAGAAAAGAGAAAAGAAAAGAAAAGGAGTTCTGTGCATAAGATTTGACATTGCCAAATCTTTTGGTGGTCATGTCCTTTTAGGGATGTATAGTCACATTGCTCACTCTTGGGTGGCATGTAATAGTTCCACATTTTGAGTAACAATGGAAATTCCCTTCTACTGCAGTTCTTAGCCCAAATGTAACTCTTTCAAGCTGTGGAGTGTATTCCTATATTAATTTATGCATTTTATAAAATAGGCTGTATAAAGAGAGGTGGCAAATGCAGAGAAATATTAATTATTGTTCTGGTAGTCATGGAAAGGTTTCTGAGGGGCTACATAATTCCAAATGCTTTCATATTCTTTGCATCCAACACAACAGTATTTGAAAAACTCTGCCTACCTGTTTTCATTCACAATGAGTGAAAAAAAATGCAATATGCTTTATTTTGCCAATAATCTATTTGATAAATTTTGTACCAAGTTTTTATAAATTTTGTACAAAGTTTTGATAAACTCTGTGCAAAATTTTGATAAATAGACCTACCCAAATTTTTTATTGATCATAATATTTAAGATTTGATTACATCAAGGTCCATACCTTTTATAAAATAGACCTTCAACAATAGACCTTTTATAAAAATAGAGCTTCAAAATTGTTAAGTGATTAAAGCATTATCACTAACTGACACACCAGTACTAAATACTGGACTAATTCTATGCTAAGGAAAAGAAATTTGGTACAGCCAGTTCAAGAAAAATATAACTTAATATGTGAGATCCTATACTTAATCTTATAATTTATTTTCAATCAAGATAATTTTTCCATAAACGTTGTTTAGCTTTTTGCAACTGTAAGTTTGCCCATGTCTATCAAACCTAGGCATGGCTGAGTATTAGACTCACAGAGTGCTTAACCTGAGGGTTAGTGGGTACAGCTCATGTTAGACCACTTGCTTAGCATGTGCCAAGGTTCAGGGTTCAGTCCCCAGTATGACCAAAAAGAGAGAGAGGGAAAGAGGGGAAGGGGGGATTACACTGGACAGCTATCTACTCAAGACCACACTTCAGTTAAAATCTTGTTTATGTAGCCAACAGAGGAGATAATCATACAAATTTTGGAGGGGATAATGTGCATCCTACTTACTGGTGTTGCCATTTTCATTAATGATTCTGTATCACCTATTAAATATACTTTTGTTTGTACCAACTCTTCCAGTAGAGTTCTGTTCCAAAGTGTCTCAATTTTTTTCTATTCCTGGGCATTGAACCCAGGGCCTTCATTGAGGTACATCCCTCGCCCTTTATTTTATATTTTGAGACAAGGTCTCACAAAGTCACTAAGTTGCCCAGGATAAACTTTAACTTTTCAATCCTCCTGCCTCTGCCTCCCACAGTGCTGAAATTACAGGTGAGAGCCATCATGCCTAGCTGTGACTCAGACTTTAATGTATGTAAAAATCAGCTGGAGGTATTATTAAAAGCAGATGCTAATTCTAATTCAATTGGTTTTGGTGGGGGTCAAATTTTGCAGTTTTAACAACCTCACAGGTGATGCTAAAGATGTTATTCCACTATACTTTGAGTATCAAGTATTCCCCTCCCATAAGAATCAGTGAATGGTTATATTGATTTTACATTGTAATCGATGATAATCTTCAGACTTTCCAGCACCAATTTGCAAATATTTGGTTATCTTGTCAAATGAAGGCACAGAGGGATGCAGTAGCCACAGATGTGATGGGCAGCATAACTGACTTACACACTCAATCCTATAGATTTTCCACTCTATCCCAAGACTGTGAAGTTTTGTTTTGCTTTTAGTTTGCACTTTGGGACTGCCTCTGGGAGCACCTGACAATGTCAGGAACTCCCTAGCCGGACCCCCTGTGACTCTTAGGGTCTCAGTCTCAAACTATGTAAGAAGGCTGTCATCATCATTGGCTGCTTTAACTCATGATATTAAAGCTGACATTGAAAGTAATGTTTTGCCACTTTTTGTGTTTCATTAATATTTGAAAAGAGCCTATTCTTGGAGATCAAAGGAAGATTTGTGCTGATTAATCTGAAATTCCAGATCACAGCCCCATCACTGGGATGAGTGTGATGTCATAGTCTTTCGGGGTTTGCTGGGAAAAGCTGCAAATGACAAGACGAGAGACAATTTCCTCAGCTTCCTAATGAGATGACTTAATAATCGGTGACTGGCAATTATAAATCATGTAATACTTAATCCAGTTCTCAAATTTGATGTGGTTTTTGCACTCGTTAGGGCAAAAGGGAAATTTTAAATGACTTTAAATTTGTGTTGCTCCAAGTTATAGCTAATTTTTTTTACTCAAGATTTAATTTCTCTCTCAATTTCACCCACACTTTGAGAGTAATTAGGACAATGTTACTCATTGAAGTTTTTACCTTGATTCATAATTAAGCAAAATCTCATAAGCCATGTGCCAATGGAATGATGAAAGGGTCATATAGTTTCCTATTAAACTTTTAGTTTAAGGGGCTGTAGAGTATACTCAATGGTAGAACACTTGCCTAGTATGTTCAAGGCTCTGGTTTTGATCCTCAGCACCCCCTAAATAAATAAGTGAAGTTTTAATTCAAACGTCTTGGATTGAAATTTACAGTGTACAGGCCCAAATCATGCTTTGTGTTTAAAAATGAATGCAGTCTAACTTATCTTAAAAGAGAGGTTATTTACTTGGTTGGATGTACTGACGTTCATAAATGCCACCTACAAGTTTAGCAGCCACATTGGCCTTGTTCTTTGTGCTTGCTGATGTCCTACCCAGAGCCAGGCAGCCCCTTGGCATAGCGGTGAGTTTCAGGTAACTGGTAAGGAAGAGGATAAAGGAGCAGAAAAACAGTTTAGACAGACAAAGGAGAAATGCCTCCGAAGGCTTTTAAGATTTGGAATGATGACTCTAGGACAGTATGAATGATATCCAATTTTTGAAAAAGCAAACTGCTGGTGTGCATGTTTGGAAGGAAGGTTTGTTGATGATGATTGATGGTTAGTTTATATATTTCTCTTTTTACTTCTTTTTTATCTGTTGTGCATGATGGGTGATTTTAAATGTCCTGGGTATTCGCTGCTGATGTAGGTCAGCTCACTGAAAGCCCCCCAGCTCCCTACAGGCTCAGTGGCTTTGGGGGCCCTCAGCTGAGCCTGGAGGTGGGAAGGGGCTGGAAGGAATAAGCACCGCACAGTCTGTGGAGCATTCCAGTCTTCCAGAAGGAGGGCCTTCAGCCAGACCGCATGGCTTCCACAGGACTGGGACAGGACCCAGGCTGGGAGCAGTTATGTGCTCGGCTGGCCACCCCTGCTAGAGGAGAGAGCAATAGCACCCAAGTGGCCCTCATTTCCCACCCCACCCACTCACTGGCTCCAGATCTGCTCTCAGGCCTCAGTTCCTCCAAACGTCCAGCTCCCCAGCTGCCTCTGTGGTTGGCACACACCTTTATCTAGATCAGGGTGGTCAAGGGCCCCGCCCCAGGCAGAGACCCAATCCAGAACTCTGCTTTCATTTCAGTACATCCCCATGCCGGTTCTGTATGGAGTCTTCCTCTACATGGGTGTGGCCTCCCTGAATGGCATCCAGGTGAGGCTGCCCCTCCCCAGCTGCTGTGACCCTCAGTCAGCACTCCATGTGTAGTTCTAACCAAGACCCCAAATGCTTGCTTTCCCAATTCAGTAAAAGAACCATGTTAATGGTTCCACCATTAACTATGTAATGATGGTACCACCATTTACTACGTGCCAGACAAAGTAACTATACTAGGCACTTTACAGGTGTTTAATCTCTACAGTTAGGCCCCCATTTTACCAATGGGAAAGCTGAGGCTTAGAATTCAAAACCCAAATCAAGCTAACACCAAAGGGCTTTTTGCCATACTTCCTAAGGCAACTCTGCAGAAGAAAATATTCTATATCTACCACACAAATCCCAGGATTTCTTGGATAGTTTGTGTTCAGTTGCATTTTCCTTGAATATGGACCATGTTCATTTTGAGACCATCTCCAGGGCCGCTCCCCTCATCTGGGGCTAAGGACTGCTTCTTCCCCATTATATGTCTGCCCTGCTACTTCTCTCTCTCTCTCTCTCTCTCTCTCTCTCTCTCTCTCTCTCTCTCTCTCTCTCTCTCTCTCTCTCTCTCGACCCCACCAAGGCAGCCCTTCTAGCCTGCAGGCCTGCCGCCTCCAGGGGCCTGGCTGCCTAGCTGAGACCCGCATTCTCCTTGTCAGTTCTGGGAGCGCTGCAAGCTCTTCCTGATGCCCGCCAAGCACCAGCCGGACCACGCCTTCCTGCGCCACGTGCCCCTGCGCCGCATCCACCTCTTCACCCTGGTGCAGATCCTCTGCCTGGCTGTCCTCTGGATCCTCAAGTCCACTGTGGCTGCCATCATCTTCCCAGTCATGGTAAGGCGGGTATGGGCCTCCCCTCCTGTTCAGCAGGGTGATGTGGACAGGCGTCTGCTGGGAGGCCCAGCGGCCAAGCCTCACCTTCCATCCCCTCTGCCTTCTCCTCACTGATGACCTGGCTCTGTCCAGTTGAAGAAACAGACACAGAGCAAGTTGTGAGGTATGGCCAGATGCTGTGCTTGGGAATGGACAGGAGGGCAGGGTAAAGAATTTCTGGGTGGCACACAGACCCTGCAGGCACGACCCACATGCTGAGCTCAGGGCAAAACCAGCCAAACTCCTGGGCTGGGGATGGGGATGTGAAGACGAGACCAGAGATTTCCCACTGCCAAAACTCACGCAGACCTCAGAAGGAGATGCATACTAAGTATAAATCTTCTCACCATGCAAAATAGCTGAATTTGAAAAGATAAAGGGATGGGAACTAGGATCACAAATCAAGAACCTCAAAACCTAATGACAGTATGAAATTTGAGCTGGGGAAATGTATATAGAAGTTCTTTGAACATTCTTAAAATTCCTATGGAAGTTAGAAATTATTCCATAATTTTATTTTTTTAACATTCTCTTTTTATTTTATTTGCATTTTTAATTTTATTGATACATTGTAGATATACATGATGATAACATTCATCATAGAGAATTTGTATTTTTTTCTTTTTTTTTTCATAATTTTAAAAGGGTATAAAAAAGCCAAAAATGTGTTGCATTTGACCCCCTAAATAATCCCATGGGAGGGAAGTGGGTCCAGTCCATGCTAGAGGACCAGAACATGAGGCCTAATGCTCCCTGATGGCCTGCAGGCCTATATTAGGGGCCACAGTGAGGTCTTCAAATGTGTGCTCTTGGAAGGGCCCTAGTCAGTGGTTCTTGACCCCAGCTGCTTATTAGAACCAACACAGATCAATTAAATCAGAATCTCTTGGGAAAGCACAGGCTTTGGTATTTTTAGTAAGTCTACAGGTAAATGTAAATATACATCCAGGGCTGAGAATCAGCACTCCAGGGAAAGGGAAGTGGATTCTCCCCAACGGGGTCCTCATGGCCTTTAGAGAGGAGGAAGGGAAGGATAATAATAGTTAACTTTTAGCATTTATCGAGTACTGTTCCAGTTGGTCTACACCAGCTCCTGAAGTACTGATATTAACTCCCCCTTACAGATGAGAAGGATGAGGCTCGGAAAGATGAGTGAGTAACCAGGTTATGACCAGGACAGGGCAGAGCTTTATCTGCACCCTCCCCATTCATTTTTTTAAAAATAATGTTTACTCTATAGGTGGAGGCAGGAGGATACTGCAAATCTGAGGCCAAGCTGAACTACATAGCCAAGAAAGAAAGAAAAAGAGAAAGAGAGAAAGAGAGAGAGAGAGGATTGTGGTTCTGAGGAAAGAATTGTGGTTCTGAGGAACCGAGATGGGAGTGGGTAGGTGAATAACGGCTTGTGGGGACTTTCGAATGGCTCCAAAGACAGTGATCACAAGAGGACCTGCCATGGGGAAAAAACTATGCTGAGGGAGAAAACTTTCTAACCCACAGTTTTCTCTGGACTCCCACAAAACTTCAGCCTTCTCTGTCTTCCCATCACAGATCCTGGGCCTCATCCTTGTTCGAAGGCTTCTGGACTTCATCTTCTCCCAGCATGATCTGGCTTGGATTGACAACATCCTGCCAGAGAAGGAGAAAAAGGAGGCGGACAAAAAGAAGAAAAGGAAAGGGGCCCATGAGGACAGTGATGAGGAGGTGGGGGAAGAAGTGAGGCTTAGGCAGAAGGGGAGATCAAGAGAGCTATCCTCCACTTCTGCCAGGGCCAGGGAGGAGTGGCTTCTCAGGGACCCTGCAGCAATATATGAATCCCGTCCAGGATGAGCTGGGGCTTCTGCTGGTCTTGGTCTGGGCTGCTCGGAGCTCATCTGCTCCCATGACTGTCTTCAGGGTGGGCCTCCCTGTCCAGGAAACAGTTGACTGGCCAAGCCCTTTCTCTCATTCATGCGGGTTCTTGGGGCCATTTTCAACAGCAGTACAGGTCCCTGAAGGAATGGGACAGGAGATGGCTCCAACATGCAAAGCAGATATAAAGAATACTTCCAAATAAGGAGCAGGCCTGGGAGAAATGGTCTGATGGGGACTTACAGATAAGTTGGACTTCGGGACAGGCAGGAAGGGCTGGGCACAAACTTTGCCTGGGACTGTCTGGAGGGTTTTGTGGATGGAAGTGGGAAATGGCAAGTGTTCTCACTGAAGAGGGAATGGCTTTATTTCCCAGAAACTTGGCACTAACTGGTTGTCCCATCTACCTCTTTCCTCTCCTATGCTTCTTTTGCATCCCACCCCCAAAACACTCAGGGAGTCAACAGACAGGGAGCCAGTCCAGAAGTTATATCTCAAAATGTTAGGCAGAAAGGTTGTCTGGTTCAAGTGTTTATTACAAATGAGGACACTGATGGGATTAAGAAAACCTTCTCTGACCTTGATCTTGATTTCCAATATACTGAGCTGCCCATGCCATCTCCTTATACTGTGCCTGGCTCCCACTTTCCCAACTTGACCCAAACTTACAACTCTTTATCTACTTTGTCTTGTTCTCCTAGCAATCTTGCCTTTTGCAAATGAAAGCTGTTCACAGATCAAAAGGCTGGGACCCTTGCTGACTGGTTAGGGGTGATTAAGCTATCCTCTGATGGTCAGGACTGGCCAAAATTGCCCTTGTCCTTAATTGCTGTCCTCTTCCTGGAAGGAGAGAGTACCATAATTCATTCATATACTTTTTGTAGCTAATTTGCATAGGCAGATTCTAAAACCATAGAGTCCAAATATTTTTTAAGACAAATACTCATTTTTTCATTGGTTCACTTGAATGGCTCCCACATGCCTGGAACTATTTTGATGTTGGGAAGAAAAGTATCTCTTAGATTATATGATAAATTCAATAAAAAAATGGGATTTCATTTACACAAATTCATTCTACATGTCTTCATAGCAACACAGCTATTATGAGGTTCATTCCCAAATCACTGGTGACATGACAGGTGAAACTCTTCTGAGGAGTGACATCCCTAGATGGTTCCCTTCCTATCTGCTGGGTGTCTAGAACTGTGCATTAACTATGCCTGTTTCCTCTCAGTGGACCCCAGAATGTTTGCAGCAACCTCCCCCTACTCTTTAGCCTGGAGGTGAAGAAGACAGTGGTTTGCACACTGGATGTATGAATTTCCCAACTTGGCAAGAAAGCCAAAGTGGTTGTGTTGGTGTGTTCATCAGCTCTTCCCACTGTTTTTCTCCAGCCCCAGTTCCCTTCTCCCTCAGTTATAAAGATCCCCATGGAAAGTGTCCCATCAGATCCCCAAAATGGTATCCACTGCATTGCCAGTGAGTAAAACACATGGTGTCTTTCCCTTCCTCTTCACTATTACTAATCCTCTATCTATTCCCTTAAGGAACTTCTATCTGTAACTCAGGGGATCCTGTGCTAGACAGAGATCAAAGAGAACTGGGCCATGAGGGTTGGGGCTCCAACCAGATGGAAACCCCAAAGCTACACCCTATGGATTCTTCTCACTGATCTCCACTTTAGTTTAGCCCAAACCCCTCATTCTTGCCCTTCCTTTAGTGCCTGTGACACCCCCTGGCCCTCTTCTATTGTTTCAGGCCATATCAACCCAAACATGTCCACCAGAGCCATCCATGTTTTCCAGGGGTTGTTGAAATGATTGTGAGCTCAGATCAGAGCCAAGCTTTCCCCTAGAAAACTGGGCCTCTGGAGGACAAGTTGGAACTGAAGGTCCTGATCTGGTCTGTATGACTCACAAGCCCTCTGCCTGTGCTGAAAGGGAGGCTGACTAGAGGGGTCAGGCATTGCTTATGACCCTGGAAGAGTCTGTGGCTGCCTCTAATACCTCCCAGCTTGCGCATGCACCTGTCATCAGCACCACACGGTCTGTCCTGGGAGTCTTCAAAAAGATCCCAACACAAGTCCAGGCCCTAATGTTCCTGCTATAGGACTTTCCACTGTCCTCAAAGATGGAGAGTAGAGATGGGTCACCAGAAGATCCCACCAGCACCATCAGGGGCCCCTGAGGACTTCCTGTCCCACCCTGTATTCTAATACATCGTGATCTTTTCAAGTTCCTCATTCTCATGCCCCACTAGCTCTAGTTTCCTTCCATCATTCTTTCTATTCCCTGGCCTTCCCAATACCTCATTCACTCCCGACCCAGCTAAGAGCCCTTTGTGTAAAGGACCGAGCCAGAAGCCACTGGGCTCTGAAGTCCCTAGCATTCCTCTTAGTGTTGCCAAAGGGTTAGAGAATAGAAAAGAAAAGAGATGGTGGGGGAGACACTGGAGAACTAGGGTGATCTCCAGGATACTACTCAAACCTGTTTCATCTCTGATATTTTAATTTTCCTGCCAGGAAAAAGATCTTCCAGTTGGAGTTACTCACTCTGATGCATCCTTCAGTGGCTCAGAACTGGATCGAAGGTAAAGGCTGTTAGGTAGACTTGTTGGATTTTGCATAAGAGACTAAGCAATGACCAGAACTGGAGTTCCCAGGCTAGCTGATATCTCAGTAGAAGGCCTTTGCTGCCCCACCGCTGGGAGACACAGGCTGACCAATCTGATCAGCAGAGCCAAGCTACAAATGAGTCTCCTCCTTACTGACATCAACAACACAGTTACAACACACAAAGACATTCAACTTTAGAAAAGGAAATTATTGCAAAATATTACAAAGAACGTTGAAAGCGAATATTTAAAAAAGAAACAACATAGAAGAAAACTACATATAGGTTAAGTATATATTAGTGAAATCCAGGATACCTACATAAAAATAACTACAGATAAATCTCCAGACTTGGATGGTACTCACCAAAGAGTTTTTCAGGATCTCCTGAATTTATGATCTCCTGCTATTAAAATGCCAGGGTGAGTAAACTTATCACCAGTTTAACCCTCCTTGAGCTACAGATGCCCAAGCCTAGGAATGTCACATGTCAAATTATGTTCCTTCTCATCCCACATCTCCAGTCAGGGATCCTGTGGTCTTAATGCCACTGATCTTTATATATACCTGTTAGGAGAAAAGTATTTTGTCTATTCTAATTTATTTTCATTTAAAAAATAACCTAAATTAAATCAGCTCTCTCATGGCCCCAGTCTGAGGCAGTGGAGAAAGAATTTGGCCCAGAACACAGCATTTTCAAAAAACCTAATAATTTACACAGAGCCCTAGGACAAGATCAGAAACGCAGAAAATTTGGTAAATAGAAATGATACCACCCAACCACATTGATATTTTACCAAATCTATGAAAATACTAAATGGAAGTAAAGATCACTAAATAGGAGGATTTCACCTCAGTGAACAAAAAGCCTCAGCAACATGATCTAGTTTAACAAAGATTAAGCATCCAGGACCTATCAGACTGACGCTTGATCCCTGGAGATGTAGAAGGACATGTAAACAAAGACACAGAGCACTGAGTGCAAGAACAATAATGGGCACACATTAGAGAAGGGTCAGTGATCTAAGGGAGGGATTCACCTTCTCTGGAGAATCTAGAACAGATCAGTAGGATCCTGCCAGATGGACAGAATGGGCAGAGGAAAGGAGGAAAGGACATTTTAGGCAGGGAGAACAGGCCTGAAACACTGAAACACACAGGGAAAAGAGTAAATACAGGGGTGGATGGGCATCAAACTAGCAGTGTAGGCAGGAATTCAAGCAGAGAAAGTCCTCCTCGCTATGCTAAGGAGCTTGGGTTCTGTTCTTTGAATAATGGGGAAAACAATCTCATTTGTGATTTAGAAAGTTTGCTTTGGCAGTGATTTGAAAATAGGCTGAAACACAGCTAGACCCATTCAGTGACTGGCCAAAGCCCATCTGACCAGATGCTTTCTTCCTGTGATGCATTAAGAGATCATAAACAAGACAGAACTACTTACATTAGAGTCCTGCTCTGGGCATTGTGTTTAAAACACTGAAAAAACTAGATAATGGTTCTTCTTTCCTATTTTTCTCTTGTTCAGCATCACCTTGCACTTCAAAATCTCCTGTCCAGCTTCACCTGCTTTCAACTACTCACGGAACCCCATCTTCATGGTGCCACAGGTGAAGATAGAGATGGAGTCTGACTACGACTTCACAGATGTGGATGACTATGCAAGAGAGGCTGACGGAGAGACCACCCTCTAGGATGACACAGCTTCTCTCAGACTGGGGACAGGGTGAGGGCCTGGGTCAACCTTAACTTCTCTGTGCCTGCATCCTTACTTACCAAATGGAGCGAGTCCTTTTGGCTAATAGAAAACTGGAGACCTTCCAATGAAAAGTCCTCCTTGGATGCAAAGCTCTCCCCTTCCCTTTGTAGTTATTAAAATACTGAAAGCTAAACATCATACCTTATTTTCAAATGCAGTCCAGCTAGAAATTACATTTCTTTTGAAATGAAAAAAATGCATATTTGCCAAAATCTTAACTAACATAAATGGGAAATAGTTAATTTATATTTAAAACAAATATCAATTAAATTTTTTAAATTGAAATCCAGATGGTTTGAAAGAACTCAAAACACTCCTACAGCCAGGTGTGGTGGCACACACCTGTAATCCCATCACTTGGGATGTTGAGGCAGGAGGATTGCAAGTTTGAGACCAGGCTGAGCGTATAATGAGATTCTGTCTCAATAAAACAAAAGCAAAACAAACTCTTATATAAATAGACCAATGTTGAAATATTTGTTTTGCAAATTTGCATTATTAAGAAAGGCTGAAAAAGTTCCATCTTTTCTTTCCATCTATTCTGTTACGTTTGAACTATCTACATTATGGGGCCTTGACTAGAAGTGCAACAAGCTATTCCAGAATGAAAAGCCAGTCCTCAAGTCTCTGAGTGGATAAATGTTTTTAAAATAAAATCATCCTTATTAAAGTCAAATCTCAAACTACGTGTTAGATCAACAAAATGACCCTTTAAATTTATATCAGATTTTTCACATCTGAATCAAACTTCTCCCTGCATTTGGGTAGGTCCTTCCTGCAGGTTTTCAGTGGCTGATAACCAAAGTCAAACCTCCATTCACATGAACATTACACGTTAGACAGCTAACATTTTAGAAGATTGTAACTTTGCAATGTTAATCAAACCAGTACTTTAAAGTAATGATTGGAAGCAATCTGGGTAGATTAAAACCAGTTATTAATGAAGCAAACCCTTTCCCCATGAAATTGAAGATTAGACATTTTCAATCCCCATTTAGTTAGTACCAACTATGTTTATGTAACACCTATTATTGCCCAATAGCCACAAAACATCCAATATTTCCTTTCTCTAAAACAACTGTGGATTTGAATCTTGAGTAAATCACACTGCTTAGTGACGAATACAGATACTTTTTTTTTTTTTTTAAAGACCAATGACACTAGATCATTAATACCTTGGATACAAGAACAGGTAATTGCCTCTGTAATCTTCAGAGCCTAACAGTACCTGGTCCATAAAACTTTCTCAAAGTGTTCATGAAATTTGATCTCAGAGCTCTATTCCAAGGGTTATTGCCAAGAGGTAAAGCTCCAAGCCTCTATCACTCCTGATAACAGAATCACTTAATGTTCATGAATCCAAAATTTCTCAAATTTAAGTATAAATTCTTTATCTTCCCCTGCACCAATACAGGGAAAGCTAACCATCTCCCCTGAACATTTCAGTTTTAAAGCCTGGCTGATTTGGAATAGGACTTTGTCCAGATTGTAGAAGTGTTATGTGGATTCAGGAGTAAATGTGCTTGGATTAATTAAACAAAGTGGAAAACTACAATGTTAGCTTTTTGTTGCTGTAAATTGATCTGTGTAATTTTTACCTTATATATCATTCATATTTTGTATATACACATTTTAATTTCAATGGCTGTTAACAGGGTGACATTGTTACTTCTCCATGCAGTAAGGCACTAATTTTTTCCATGTTTAATGTAACTATAATTCAATAAAATTTAATTCTGTCCACTCATCTTACTTTCTGTTTAACAATGTAGGTTGGGTGAGCAGGTGTGGCGTATACACATGAGCTATATCTCATAAAAACATGTCCAGCTGACTTTCTAGAGTAAAGCCAGCTGGCAGAGGAACAAGGAAGGAGCAGGTCAACCTCCCAATCAATGTTTTTCTTGTTTCTGCCTCAAGCTGCCAAGAGCAGAAGCTACTTCTTTCTGTACGAAGCCCAGACACACAGCTTTGGTTGAGAACACACGGACCTCTGCCAGCCTCAGGATACGCACAGCAAACACCTTCCAATCTGTCAGAGCAAACACAGACTTTGAACACTCATGTGCATGCATACACACGAAGAGAGCTATACGAAGCATGATTGAAAAAACGTTTAAATTTTTAAAAATTTATTACAGAAGACACATTGCCATTAACTTCCCCCCAACACATACACACTTTAAACACAGATATCCCATCATTCTTGCTACTTTCTGAAGCAGTTCTGGAAGTCCTCTTTTTGTTTCGCTGTTGTGGCTGCCTGGATGTCCTGATAGATTCAAAATGTTTCCATTTATGGTCATTTTGACTTTAAGAGCCAGGAGTTGCATGGTGCCAGATCCAGTGACTAAGGTGAATGAGGACACATCATGTTTTTACAGGCCTTTCTGTTGGATATGGCAGCATTTACCATATTTTGACTACACTTTATAAAGACACACGCAAAAAAAGACCTTCCAGAACTGCTTCAGAAAGTGACAGGAACAACGGGATAAGTGTGTTCAAAATGGGGGGCAGTATTGGGGTGGGTTAATGCCAATGTGGCTTTTACTGTAATAAGTTGTAATAAATATTCTTCATATATTTTGATCATACCTTGTATATATTCACTGTGGTGTGTGTGTGTTGAGAACTTGGCAAGCGGAAAAAATCCTTTGTAGATCCCTAGTAGCAATTTGTAAATTGAATGCATGGTTTAAAAAAACTCAGAGTCACTTAAATAAATCTTAAGTAATTAAGCTCCTGGCTTGGCACTTCATACTGGGATGAGAGGACCAGGCTGGTTTCACCATAGCTCTTTTTTTTTTGTGGGTACCAGGGGTCGACCTCAGGACCTCACGCGCCAGCAGGCGCCCGTGCCGCTGAGCGATATCACCGGCCCCTTTTTCGTATGTGGGTTCCGGGAATCGAACTTGGGCCCTCGCACTTGCCAGGCAGGCGCTTACACCGCTGAGCCATCTCACCGGCCCCACCATAGCTCTTTAAACCAATTTGTTTAAGGTTACAGGTTGAGTGTTACCAAAGTCTAGTAATAACTAGATTAATTATATCCAATGAAAAAATTAGGCCACAAGTAAGATAACAGGAAGACACAGTACTTCAGAAACTCATTTCACAGCAGACAGATATGTTTTATTTAAAAAACAAAACCAAAAACAACCCTTTATCAGAAAGTCTAATTAAATTCAATATTAACTCAAGCTCTTAAAAATCTTTCAGGAAAGCCAACAGGGTACATGAAGGAAAAGCAGGCAGCTGCTGACAATTCTTTGGTGGAAAAGTAAGTTGCATACTTATTATACAAGCTGCCCTAATGATTATCAAGCCCAAGTTTTGTTTTTCAAAAATAGGTTTCAAGGTATACCAAAGAAACCATACAGACACCCCTAACGATACAAAAATTGAACAATGAAGTTTAAGGATGTAGCAAAAGCCAAATATGACCACACACACAAATAATTTACAAAACAAGCCTTTCAATCCTAGAAAACTAAAATGGGGAGAACTCACTGAAGGGTAACATACATAAATGGGGCAGCAGCAAATGGAACCACCCTAGACACTTCCCCAATGACTAAGCCACAAAAAGACAACCTGTAACATGTAGTTTTTTCTTTTTCCTCAGCCAATTCGGTTCTCTTCTGATAAATTTGGTTACCGATCAATATGTACAGAAATTAATTTTCTCCCTCTACTCAATTACCACCATTTCTTCCTTTTCACCTTTTTCCTGGTTTTCTCTAGCAACATTTTTCCTTTGGTTTGACTAGTTGATCTGAAAAGGCTTAGAACCTAAAATGAGTATCAACTCTTATTGGAATAGCACTTGGGAAATGCAATTCTAGAAAAGGCAAATTTTTAACTTAAGTGGCTTGACAAAGTGAAGCATCCATTCTCAGTGCGGCAGTGTCTTCTTCCACGTTAATGAATCACTAGGGTAACGGCTTCTCTTGGCTGGATCACATGACCCAGCATGACCCCGGAGTGCTCCTGGTGAATCCTGCCAAGTCACATGCACACACAACCACCCACTTAAGCTTTCAATAAATACGAAGCAAATTTTAAACCATTTCAGCGGAATAAATAAAAGTCTTGCATTTCTGTTGGCCTGCTTTGCTTCTCGGCTGGCTTGAAGTACTGTTTGTGGCACGGCAGACACACAGTTAATTGGTGGCTACTCCAAGCTCTTTAGACTTCAGCACTTCCCGCTCTTCAGGCCTCAGCACTTTTTTTGCAGCAATAATGGTATTCTTCATTAGCATTGCCACTGTCATGGGACCAACGCCCCCAGGGACTGGAGTGATGTAACTGGCTTTCTTTTTGACTTCTATATAGAAACGAAACAGTATGCTTCAGTTATGATAAAAGACATGCACACATATGTATTTTAGCATATTAAAAAAGAATCATGCAGGCCAGGATTATAGCTCAGCGGCACAGCGCCTGCCTGGCAAACACAAGGTCCTGAGTTCGATTTCCGGTACAAAAAAAAAGAATCATGCAAAGAAAAAGCAATAAACGAGCACCTTCGTTAAGCTCAAACTCAATTAAAAAACACATCTAGATGACTCAAGAGTAAAGGTTTTTGAACACACTAATGAAATACACGTATCATTTGCAGTTGTTCAATATTTATATATCTAATAATCTAATAGTTTACCAGGCATAATTTCCCTCCACATTAAAGAAATTAAACTCAGTAGTTAATTATCTGGGAGGTATAACACTAATAGAGTAAGTATTACCTCCATACTTGCCTATAACATTTAAAAATTTTTAAGTATAATTTGCCCAAAGCATCAAGCAAAGTAATTCCTGGAAAGTAAAACTAACATTTCTATTTAACCTGCTCTTTTTTTTTTTGGTATGGGAATCGAACTCAGGACCTTGCACTTGCCAGGCAGGCACTATGCTGCTGAGCCATATCCCCGGCCCTTAACCTGATCTTAAGAGGAAAATACTTGGATACCTAGATTTGGGTCTGAGTGCTTTAACAGAAACAGAAAGCTAGAGATAAGATTATCAGTACACAATTTAGATAAATATCTTAATTGAAAGGAGATCTGTCCTAAATGTCCATTGAATGGTATTTACTAATATATGTTTTTAAACAATTACATCATTTACCTTCAAAATCCACATCTCCAACCAACTTGGGTTTAGAAGTTATAGGATCTTGAACTCTGTTTATTCCTACATCGATGACGGCTGCTCCTTCCTTGATCATATCTGCTGTGATCAGATTTGGAATACCTGGCAATGGAGACAGGAATGACCAATTTAGTACCGAAAACAAGCTTCCAGCTGCGTGTGGTGGCCATGCTTGTAATCCCGGCACTCTGAAGCTGAGGCAGGACAGCAAGGTAAAGCCAGCCTGGATAACTTAGCAAAACTTTGTCTCAAAAAAAATAAAAAATAAAAAGCAAAGGCTGGGGATGTAGCTCAGGGTAAAATCTGTGGGTTCAATCTCTGGTACTAAAAAAAAAAAAAAAAAAAAAAAAAAGCCAGGTATGGTGGTGCACGCCTGTAATCCCAGCACTGTGGGAGGGTGAGGCAGGAGGATCCCAAGCTGGAGCCCACCCTTGGCAACTCAGTAATTTAAAGAGACCCAGATTTAAAAGATAAAACAAGGGTAGGGGATGTAGCTCAGTACAAAGGCCCTGGATTTAATTCCCAGTACTGGGGAAAAAACAAACAAACAAACAAAAACCCTATGAAAGATACTAACAAGGAACCATTTAAATTTCATGTGGCAAATGGACGTATTTTGAGGTGTTAGGAATAACCTGCACCTATGTAGTCTATAACAGAATGCCAGAACCAGTATTCCCACAGCTTCATCCTCATGATAGACAGCTCGAAGAATCGTTACTAGGGGAATGAGGAATGGAATGGCACTAGAGAGGTACAACCTCACTCTTCTAAAGTGACTTCTTTCCACTCCCCTCCCTGAGTTCTTACCTGCAGCAGATACTACAATATCTGCAAGAATTGTGTGTTTCTTCAGTTGTTCTTTAGGAGTGTAGCGATGAGATATTGTAACAGTGGCATCACCTATGAAGGAAAAAAATACACGTTTTAGTTTCGAATCAAGGCTGGGATTGGATTAGTTCTCAACCAGTTAAGTCATTATAGAAACTCAACATCTCTGAAAAATGATTGACTTAATGCTTATGCCATATGCTCTGGACAGTTAATTGTCATTCATTTTTTAAGTTAATATTCAACATAGCTTTTACCCATTGGTTCTACCTGCATCCTTTGAAGTTATAGATAATTAAATTTATTTATCATATTCCCCTTCCTATTTCATAGCCTGTCAAGAATTTTACCTTGTTTAATCCCAACACTCGGGAGGCTGAGGCAGGAGGACTACTGTGAGTTCGAGGCCAGGATGAGCTACATAGTGAGTTCAAGGCCAGCCTGAACTACACAGCAAGACCTTATCTCCAAAAAAAAAAAAAAAAAAATTATCTTTTTTAAGCAAATATCACTAGAATTACTCATTTTTTTCAAGTGTGCCACAAGATATCTGAAAATAGTTTTGCTATTCTGATATAATCATATAAGGTCATTATCAAAATACTTATGTGTTACGTACATGTACCAACTCTCCATGATGAATGTAATCATTACGTCCTGCAAGCATGTCCTAATAAAAATTAAAATTTAAAAAATGATACTTAATAAGTGATTTATAAGACTTTCTTAGGCAAATTACTGTAACAGAACTTGACATGCCAACTGCAGTCATCAAGTCAACCCTTTGCAACAGTCTAAATTTTTTTCCACCAAATGACACAGAACAGGATACTCACTTCAACTAAGAACTGCTTCTTAGCCTCAATCCATGCTTTATTCAAAACTCAAATTTATCTCTGAGGCTAGTTCTATAGCAAATGAACAGTAAATACTTTGGCAACGAGTACAGCTTCTGTACCAAGGTTCTTGGGTTACTCTCTGAGTAACTTAAACAGAATTACAACCAATATAAAGTATCACGAAGTCGCCATGGTATACTTCCTCCACACAGGGAGAAGACACTGTTCTGGAAGCAGTTTACCTCCAGGACGTTCGTGCGCCCCATCTGTATGCAGTAACATCGCAATGGGCATTCCAACATTTTTTGACCTTCCAGCCACAACCACATTCTTTCCTAGGGTGGGAATGCCTACGGAAAAAACAAACAAAATATATATACGTACCTACACACACACACACACACACACACACACACACACACACACACACACGTACATGTGCATTAAAATAAGCAGTGCCATTCTTATAATGAATACTAAAAGAAGTCAGACCACCCCAGTGGGGTGGGGTTCCACTCTTCAGTACTGCAGTAATTTTTATAACTTGCGAATACAGATTGAATATCCCTTACCTGAAACACTTAGGACCAAAAGTGTTTCAGATTTCAGACATTTTCAGATTTGGGGATATGTGTATAGACTTTACCAGTAAAGCATCCCTAATCCAAAAATCAACAAGGCTCAAAAAGCTCCTTGGGGATGCTCAACTTGTACTGTTTTATAATAATGAACAATTCTGGGACACACCTACCAGTTCGCTTAATTATTTCCCATACACCCCATGGCGTAGCTGGCAACATGGAATACTGGTCCAAACACATTCGCCCCACATTAATTACATGAAAGCCATCAACGTCCTTGTCTGGAGAAACAGCATTGCAGATCCTTCTCTCATCGATATGCTCTGAAAAAGAAATTAGAGCAGTGGCCTTAATCATTGTTATGCAGTTAGAGGTGCATGAGTCCAGCTCATGTGGTTTGTTATGCAAATCCACTCCCCTTGCAGACTTGCCTCCCTGATGTACTTCCTCATCTGCAAGGAAGGAACTCACAGTAAACAAAGCCCAATGCCAATATCAAAGCCAACGTCCTCTTCTTCCACTGCTGCTCTCCATTGTCCTTTGTGTCCAGATCTCAGTACCAAACCAGGGGTCGACAGGTATTCTGAGTAGGTCTGTCCCATTTCTAATAGAATATTCAGGCTTTTGAGTTTGCCTTGCCTTTCAGCAAATGTTGGTGAAGGGTCAGGTGTGGAAAGCA
This sequence comes from Erethizon dorsatum, assembly GCA_028451465.1. NCBI lineage: Eukaryota > Metazoa > Chordata > Mammalia > Rodentia > Erethizontidae > Erethizon > Erethizon dorsatum. Next base: position 24,586,770 of record CM051824.1, read on the forward strand.
GCCTCCACTGCTCAGGAATCAGTGTAACTGGTGAAGACCAAGACTCACCTGGGAGAGGCAGCTGAACAAGGAGGCCATCTACGTTTTCATCATTATTGAGTTTATTGATCAAATTCAACAGCTCTTCCTCTGAAATTGAAGCTGGTTTCACAATGGTCTCGCTGTTGATTCCTGTTATAAAAAAACACTGAGGTACTGAACGAGCACTGCTGCATGGCCTGCCGTATTCTGCTACCCCAGGGGTTTACCACTGCCCCCACTCTGGTAGCTGAAAAACCGACCTGCCTACAAGGAACCTAAAAAACTAACTTCACAAATAAAATACAGGAGATGAGCTCAACACTTTCTATACATTATTCTACACAATCCTTATTAACTTTGTTTTACAAACAAGGAAAGTAAGGCCCAGACATATAAAAAGCCAGCCAGTGACACAGTCTTTCTCTTTCCAAAGTTCATATTCTTTCCACTGCACCATGCTAACTCCCAATGTCTTTTTTTAAAAAAGATCATGATTTGCTATTTTCCAGAGGTTTCTAGAGGTTTTCACCTACAAGGGCAGGAGGCGCCAGTCCTCAGTGATCAAGAACAGAGTAAACCAAGGGCTCAGGGGCCAGTAACTCTGAGCAGCCACGCCAGAAGGAAGGGGCACTGGTGCCCAGACCACTGACCCACACAAGTGGGCAGGGGCACATCTAGACTGCACTCACACGACACTTTGCAATACTTTGAGACCTACAAACCTCCCATCACCCACACCCAAACAAACCACTTCTAACTGTATGTATGATTAGCTTAGGAAACAACCAGTGATGAAATCGAAAGCGATTTCCCAGAAGTCAGTCATTTCCTTCAAACCTATGACTGTTTAACCACATCACTGAGGTCTCCTCACATCCTATCGCTCAGTCTTCCCCCCAGCCCTTTACTGCTTTAAACTGCAAACGCCCAAGTCAGAGACTCTCATTATCACTCAGAGAGCAAATGTGTTCAAGGTCACTTGTGAAATGTTAAGGCTCAGAACAGAACTTAGCTTATATTCCAGATGACACCAACGATGCCATCCAGGTTCCTCCCGTCCTACTCTATAAGCCTCCCCAGCAGATGTCGTAATTTTCTCATGACAGAGATTTGGATACAGTTCAGTTACATTAGCCTCCTCTGCTAGGGTTTTCTAATCAGAAAAAGAAGTCGGAAATTACAGTGGAGTTGGCATCAGGCTAACCTCAAGTGAACCAGCGGTGGGGGGCTGACGGCGACACTTACCCACATCTGCAGCTGCCCTGGTTTTGTTGAGAACATAGGAGTGACTTGCAGGATTCTCGCCAACCAGAACCACGCTCAGGTGTGGCCGCTTGTTGCCTGCAACCACCCACTCTTCCACCTCCTGTCGCACCTCCTGCTTGATCTGCTGCGCCAGTTTCCTTCCAGAAATGACAACGGCTTCATTTCTGCAGCGGGCAACAGAGTCACAAAACCAAATAGCTTGGATTCTGTAAAAAGTAAAGCTCAAACTATGCAGAGTTGTTATTAAAAACACCAAAAATTTAAAGTTTAGATGAAAATACATAGTGCCTAATCTGAGGGGCAACTGAAGGACAGATTGATTGACTGACTGATTTTCAGTAGTAGGGATTGAACCCAGGGCCTTTGCACTGAGCTACAGCCCTGGCCGTTTGTATTTATTTATTTATTTATTTATTCATTTTGAGACAGGGTCTCGCTGAGTCACTAATTTGCCCAAGCTGGGCTTGAACTTGCAATCCCCCTGCTCAGGTCCCAGAGTGCTGGGATTACAGGTGTGCCCCACGTCTGGCCCGGGGGTGTTATAATAGTCTAGGCTCTTAGTGGTGCGTTGGTGCCTTCTGATCATTGCCAAAAGTTTTCTATGGTTCAATCTGCATTTCTTTGACCCTTTAACACTATGAGATTTAAAGTTTTTCCTAAAAGCTTATGTGCCACTTGTAGTTTGTGTTTTATCCAGTCATGTTTCAAATAGTTTCCCCTGTTAGTCCACTGGCTTTTTATTTTTGTGGTGCTTTTAAATAGTCGTCCTCAATATCTGTGGGGCATGGGTTCCAGAATCCCCTCCTCACCTACAGATGCTCAAACCCCTCATATAAGATGGGGTAGTAGTGCATATAACCTATGCACATCTCCTCCATGCTTTAAATCATCTCCAAATTACTTATAATACCTAATACAATGCAAATCTAAGTAAATACTTGTTAAGTGGTATTATTGTGGAAAAAATGACAAGGAAAAAAAAGTCTGCACATGTTTAGTGTAGACACAATTTCTCCCCAATTTCCATCTACAGTTGGTTGTAGATCTGACTATATAGAAATTACGTCACGTAGTTAGAACAATGAACACTGTGCAGGTCAAACCTAAAAACGCCTAGTGCTGCCAACAGCCCCTGTGGGGAAGACTGTCCTGGTAAGAGGGGAGGGTGCTCCTCCCGGGTGGCAGTGCTCCCTCCCCAGGACCCCACAGTCCACCCACAGCTCACAGACCAACAGCCCGCACATGGTGCCAAGAACAATCCCCAGGCTGGCCAGGGGCCCAGCTATCGCAAAAGCTTAGCCCACCAGGGCAGTGGAGGTGAACGGCCCAGGAAGAGATCCTCCTGGGGGGCTTCAAGCTAGAGCTGCAGAGGATCTGTTGACGAGCGCAGCAGAGGAAAGAGCCAGGAAGAAACAGAGATGGGAGAACGGCAGTCACAGCAATGAGAGATGATTAGGACAAAGGGTCGGAAGACTGCTTTTGGGAGTGGGGCAGCAAGAAAACCCAGGATCTAGGAACCTCCGGGTCCCACAACTCAGTTCCTGACTTTGCAAGGCTGTCTCTTTCCAAAGAAAATTGGTTAAGAAGCAGTTTCTGGGGTCTATGGAGAAAAAAATGTGAGGATTCTTAGTTCTTGTTTCAACACACGTCCTTGCAGCAAAGTGTCATTACAAAAAAAAAAATCTGCCCTTACACAAAAAGGTCAGGTAAAAACCAACTTTTCCCTTTAGGCTTCTGTCATAGGAGCACTGCTCCAACTTCAAAACCAACGAAACGGCCATTTCCCCTTACAGCGCATGCTCAATTCTCAGAGATCACGAGTACTAGATACCTCCTATGATCAGACAGGATTAATTCTCAAGATCATCGCTACTTAAAATGGAATTCCAAAGTTCTAACCTTTAAGTCTTCAATGCCTGGGGCCGGTGAGATGGCTCAGCGGCGTACGCACCTGCCTGGCAAGCGCGAGGGCCCGAGTTCGACTCCCGGAACCCACATACGAAAAAAAAGGGCCGGTGATATTGCTCAGCGGCACGGGCGCCTGCTGGCACACGAGGTCCTGAGGTCCACCCCTGGTACCCACACACACACAAAAAAAGTCTCCAATGCCTGCTTTTTATTTGCATTATGATCAAAATATCTACTTTAAACCAAATCTCAATGCCTTAAATACCATACAAAAATTTATATCTAAAATTTATGTTAATCTATAACGTACCTTGTGAGATATTAAGATCTTCTCATTTTTAGCAAACTAAATACTTTTATGCAGATTTTATATGGTGATACTAGCAAGGCATAAAATATATAATAGCATTTAATGTACACTCATGGTACATTACAGAAATGAAAACATGTTAATATTTACAAATCCATTTCACAACTATCGTTGAAGAGGACTTCATTAAAAGGGCTTTGCTGATACAAACACCCCTGGCAACATTCCTGATCTATATTACTAGCTGGAGTAGCCTCCTTTGGCCAGAAATACATTCCCAACTCCAGAATACTACAGAGTCAAAGACTGCTTAAAAAAGGGCTTAAGAGAGTCATTTGTACTGAATAAAGTAATGATATAAAGTGCCAGGTAAATATGTTCAATAAAATTAATTTCTCATTCTTCTCTTGGTTATTTATACATATATCCTTAATATATAATGGGTATACTTATACACAATCAAAAGTAATAAACACACACTCAGTGAGAAGAACTTAGCTTGCACTTCATTAAAAAGTTTCTTTTGAAAGCAGTAAACTCAGAGAAAATGATAGCAGCTCACTTGGACAAAAATTTATAATACTAAAGTTAAGGACGCAGGGTTCTGAGAGAAGCCAGTGTTCCAAACTCCAATCTCTACTTCCAAAGGCAGGTTCTGGATGTTATGCCAATTTGCTTTTTAAAAAGTCAAAGAGTAACACAAGCTAAAAACAAAATTACAATGTAATGAAGATTTTTCATAACTGGATTTTATCCCTCCTCTGCTTCCCACAACTTTACCAAAGTTGAAACCCATTAACTTCCTATCATGTCTTTTGCCAAACAGCAAATAAAGTCAATGCTACCCCAAAATAAACAGGGGAATGGGAAACTCAGCTCAGTCCCATGGGAAATCCAAAAATTATAACTCTACTAAGACTTATTTAGGAATTAGATGATTTTACAGATGTGTTTAGAAAAGTTTCCATTAAAACAATAAATCAACAGACTAGAAAGAAGTCAAGAGGTCTGTTCCAATAAAATTCAAAACGAAAATCCAAGTCAGTAGATCTTCACTTTCCTCTAAACCAAACTGTTTAGTAAATTTCCATTAAAAACTAACATCAGGGCATTTTACAACTCACAATCAACTTGTTTTGGAAAGAGCTCTGTTGTGTACTAATTAATGGGACCAGTAATGGGTGAAAAAAGACCCATAGGGGAATGGAACTAACATCTATTAAACAGTAGGTCTTTTGCCAAGACTTTTTTTTTTTTTTTTTGGTGGGTACCGGGGGTCGAACTCAGGACCTCGTGCACCAGCAGGTGCCCGTGCCGCTGAGCGATATCACTAGCCCTTGCCAAGACTTTCACATACATTACTCTCAGTTACTTTGGGCTATTATTATAACCCTATTTGTTATACAGAAGAGGAAACTGAAGACAATAGAAATAAGAACGTCAGCATCTGCCTCCAAAGTCCATTTACCTCTATTTTCCTCTGTCTCCTAGGCTACAGTAACTATAAGGTTCATGTTCCTGACACCCTGCAACAGCAATGCATGGGCACTGTAAATACAGCACCACGTGTTCAGCACAGATGATGTGGATTGCTTCAGAACTGTGGAGCCTACCTGTACGTTCAGAAAGACAGGTCAAAGAGCATCTGCATGTGAGTGAACTGGTCTAGTTCTTTAGGTAATGAATTAGAAGCTCTGCATAAATACCTTTTCAATCAGCAAAGTCTATGAATAGCCTGGTCCACAGGCACATGCAGCCAGCACTCCAGGAGGGGTAAGGGAAGAACATACAGTAAGGAAAGATGAAGCTGGAAAGGTAGGCCAGGGCCAGACCAAGGAAAGTCTTGAATGTCCCAAGTCCCAAGTAGCCCTTCTGAAACTCACTAATACACATTCTGTAACCCACATTCTGTGCTTCAACAAGCAAAGCCTTGGAAATGTCCATGGGGGAGTGGTTTACTGGGACCTGAACCCGGAGCCTTCGCACTGAGCAACATACCTATCCCTTTTTGTTTTTGAGACAGGGTACCACTAAAGAGCTAAATAGTCCGGCGCTGGACCTTGCAATGCAAAGAGTCTAAAGGTTGACAGAAAAGAGGGTGCACATGTGGAGGGGAAATCCTAGCCCTTCTCCCCCCCCCCAAGCCTCTTCAATCTAGGTTTCGGAATGAAAGTTTGAAGTTCAGAAATATCATGAAAAATTAAGTTACTTCCCTAAAGAAATCCTAACAGAGCTTTCCCTGTCTTCCTCCCTGTTGTTTTTTTTTTTAACCAATTATTTTCATTGTGGTAAAACAGACATAATATGAAATTTACCATCGTGACCACTTTTAAGTATACAGTACGATATTAAATACATTCATAATGTTGTGCGACCATCACCATTACCCATCTCCAGAATTCATCTTGTAACACCGTTAACTATTTATGAAACAATGCTCCTCACTCTTCCTCCAGTACGCGGCAACCTCGGGATATTTATCATCTCAAATTACCCAGCTTGGCTATTACCCAGGGACCACTTTAAATTCACTCCCGCCGGGGAAGTAGCAGCGCGGGGCGCAAGGCGAGCCACACCCACCGCGGGAGGTGGAGGGAAGTGCGGTACCCGCGAGCAAGCCGGCGCGGAGATTTCATCAGACTGCACCAACCCGGGCCGCCGCTAGGGTCCCGGCAAAGGATGGCTCGCGGAAGGCTGCTCCCCCTGAATCCCTCCCGGAGCTCGCCAATGGGTCTCCCCGCTTTCCCCAAGATTCCGCAGCACAGGTGGGGCGGCCTGCAGGCTCTGGCCCGTAACCTCCGTGTGTTCCCACGCAAACGAGCGCGCCCAGGGGAGCCCCGCTGAGTCTTCGCTCCGCATGGTCGGCTGCGGCCGCGCTCGGCTACACGTCGTCCCGCCACACCCCTCTCGGGGCCACCACCGCCGGGGAGATGCTCGCCAAGGACGTCGCTCGGGGCCCCTCACCAGCCCAGGAGGCCCTCGCCCTCCGTTACCCGGGCTTTCCGCGCTAGTCGGCTTCGAGACCCACTTACCGAACTGAGGCGAGATGGAAAGGGCGACGGCGGAGATGGCAGTTGTGTGTCGGCCTGAATAACCGGGCGGCCAAAGTGGACAGGAAGGAAGCTACAGCCATCGCCCGCGCCGGTGCCCGCTCCCTGAGACAAACGCGAGCGCGGGCCGCGGAATTATAACACCGCCGAGTGGCAGGCCCCACCTGCCGCAGGCATCCATTGGTCCATCTAGCTGTCCGTCGGCCCTGCCGGAGCTGAGAAAGCCAATCGGTTGTCTTCATTAAAGTAAGCGAAGTCCGGTAGAGCGCTGCTTGTGATTGGAGCAAAGAGAGCCAGAAGCTAGGCTCTGGAAGGCTCGAAAGCCTCGGCTGCAAGTTCTGATTAGCTGAGGCAGTCAAGCCCCTGTCTGACGTATTGGTGTCACGGAAGCCGGGCGACAGGAGCCCGAGTTCATTCATTCATTAAACAAATATCTGAGCGCCTACTGTGTGCCAGGCAGTGGAAAGGCGCCCTAAGGTGTGGATAGCCAGGCAGATAGAATACCAACAAAGAAATGTAGATCAAGTTGGAAAATCACCATTTGGCAAAATTATAGTAAAAAATTAATTTTTGAATCATCAATGGATGTGAAAACAATTGGGTGAAAGATGGACAAAAAACAAAACAAAATTTACATATGGATTTGCAAGCTCTAGCAAATAAAAACACAAGACGCCCAATTTAATTAGAATTTTTGATGAATAGCTCGGGGAGGTCATACTTTAAAACGTATTTATTATTTATCTAGAATTCAAATTCACCTAGGCTTCTTGTATTTTATCTGACAGCTCTCTTGCATAGTCTCAAGATATCTCTCTATCAAAATACTTAATAACAAAAACTAAGTGATAGAAGTTAATGCTACCAGCAAGGGGAAAAAATATTGATGCGTTGGAGAGGGCACATCACTTCATAGCTTTAAACAAATCTGAAAATTTAATGAAGCGATATTCCTAAGTCAACGGATATCCTAAAATTCGTTGCAAATTTCTTGTTTTTTTTTTTTTTGTGGGTACCAGGGGGTCGACCTCAGGACCTCGCGCGCCAGCAGGCGCCCGTGCCGCTGAGCGATATCACCGGCCCCTTTTCGTATGTGGGTTCCGGGAGTTGAACTCGGACCCTCGCGCTTGCCGGGCAGGCGCTTAAGCCGCTGAGCCATCTCACTGGCCCTAAATTTCTTGTTTTCACATTGACAAGAGAGATCACAGAGCTGATATATAACATTGTCCAGGTGGGAAAAGTATTCTTGAAATTTCATAATATCCTAGAAGACCTTAGTTTAATCATGAGGAAATATCAGACAGGCTCACACTGAGAGGCATTCTACGAGATAAATCACATGTACTCTTTGAAAATGTTAAGACGACAAAAAACAAAGAATAAAGAACTGTTCTAGATTAAAGGAGTTTAGTATGACAACTGGATGCAGTATGTGATTCTGGACCCCACCCCACATCCATATGTGTACTTTTTTGTTTTTCGCTTTTGCTATAAAATGGCACTGTGGCACAATTGGCAATATATGAGTAAAGTCTGTAATTAGCTACTAACATTATGTTGATGTTAATTTCCCGATTCAGCTACTTAGCTAATCATATTGTGGAATTAAGAGGATCTACACTATTTGCTTTTAGAGATAAAGAGACAATGTCTGCACCTGACTTTCAAATGGTCCACAAAAAAAGGGAGAGATACATACATAATCCTTTGCTAGGGATACAATAACAAAATACCGCACGCTAAATGGCTTAAACAACAGAAATCTGCTTTCTCTCAGTTCCAGAGGCTAGAACTACAAGATCAAGGTGTTGGTAGCGTTGGTTTCTCCTGAGGCCCCTGTTCTTGGCTTGAAGTTGGCTGCTTGCTCACTGTGCTATGGGCTTTTCTCTGGGCATCTGCATCCCTGTGCACATCCCGCCCTACATGTGTGGGTGTCTGCGTCTGTGTGTGTCTGTACCTTTTAATCTCCTCTACTTATAAATCAGACTGTATTAGAGCTCAGCCCGATGGCTTCATTTTAACTTTATTGTTTTAAGTCTCCAAATTTAAATACAGTCACTCTGAGGTTAGGGTTCCAACAATGAATTCTGGGGAGAACACAGGTCAGTCTATAACAATACATAAAGCAAGACTGTCAAATAAATGGCAAATGTAAGATAGTAACTGCGGGAAAGCTGGAAGAAGAATATACAAGTATTCTTTGGACCTTTCCTGCCACTTTTTTTTTATGTCTGAAAGTATTTCAAATCTTTTAAAGTAATATTTTTGTCCTCAGGGGGTTTGGGGTAAGGCAAATATACAGTGAACAAAAGAAAAGAATAAGAAAAGGGATATGCTGCTGATAACATGCAAAAAGGTTGTATGAGTCGGAGCATGGCCCAAAGGTTATGTGACAAGACGAAGTCATTCCCAGAACCTGTTCAGTTTTCAGCAAACAGTGGTGAGGAGGCATCTTAGAGTCACCTGGACTTGCAACCGTGACTGTGAAGAAAGAAAGGAAAAGAAAGGTAATAAATTTCTACAAATTTATTTATTTAGAGGCAGAGTCCCACTCTGTAGTTCAGGCTGGCCTTGAACTTACAGCAATCCTCCTGCCTCAGCCTCCCAAGTGCTAGGATTACAGGCATGTGCCACCATGCTTGGCTAGGCCCTGCTTTCAAGAAGCCTAACCTTCTTACATTGCTGCAAAGTTTTGGAAATTCTCTTTTCCCAAAGCATTAACTATTTTGTTTGTTTGTTTGTTTGATTGGTTGGGTGGTTGGTTTTTCTGAGATAGGGTCTCACTATGTCGTTCAGGCTGGCTTTGAACTATGTAGCCCAGGCTGGCCTTGAACTCGTAGCAATTCTCCTGCCTCAGCCTCCCAAGTGCTGGGATTACAGGTGTGCGCCACCCTCCTGGCCCAAAACATTAACTCTTAAGAGTGAAACTAGGACTGGGAATATAGCTCAGGAGTGCAGTGCCTGCCTGGGAAGAGTGAGGTCCTGAGTCTGATTCCTAGTATCAAAAAAAAAAAAAAAAAAAGAGTGAAACTTTGTGTGCCGAGCATGGTGGTGCACCTTAATCTCAGGATTCAGGAGGGTGAGGCAAGAGGATCGCTGCAACTTTGAGGCCAGCATGGACTACCTAGTAAGTTCAGGGCCAACCTCAACTATATAGACTCTGTCTCAAAAAACAAAACGAAACAAAACAAAAAGTGAAACTATGTGTGAACATTATTATATATTTTAATATGCTTAACAAAAGGGCTTGCATCTATGTTCCCCACAGTATTATATTGAAATTGCATTTGTGCAAAATATCGCCCAAGTTTTAATCCAAATTCTGTGGGTAGAGGTGCTCAGGCCCCTCTGTAGCCAGCTGCAACCAGTCTTTCTTCCTGCTTTTATTGCCTTGCCTGCCACAGAGAACATCCTGTCCTTTTCTGGTGTTTTGTTGCATTCTTTCCTCTGCTACTCCTCCTGAAAGACCGCACTTCCAGGCTGCCTGCCTTCTAGTCTCCACTCTCAGGTCTTCACCGCAATGTCTATAATTTCTTTCCAAAATAGATCTCAATTTTATCTACCTCTCTCCCCATTGACCTGGTCCTGGTCAACTCCATCTCCTGCCCAGACAAATACAATGATCTCTTAACTGCTTCATCCTCTTTCCCCCTTTCATTTATTTACTTATTTGGTCTTTTTGAGACAGGATCTCACTACATAGTTCAGGCTGGCCTCAAACTCATGGCTATGCTCCTGCCCTAGGCTCCCAAGTGCTGGGATTATAGGTGTGTGCCACCTTGCCAGGCTACAAACTGACCTGAGGAAGAAAAGTGATCTGCACAGGGCCATACCGCTACCCAGTAGCCATGCAGAGATTTGAACCTGGGCATTTCAGTAATAGCATGTAAACCTGTAACCACTGCATCACAGTGCTTTGTGGTTCAGCTTCTTAGAGTAGATGGCATCATGCTTCTGGAGCCCTTCCAGTTGTTGGCCATCTTCTTTCAAATAGGCCAAGATTCTCAGTGACTGGTTTCATTTCTCTTCACTTTCCCCTTTGCCTGTCACATTCTGTCACACTGGTTCCTTTATCACAGCAAGCTCCCACTTGCTTCTACCTTTGCACACTCTATTGACTCCAAGCAGAGCTTCTGTCTCTTCATTTGGCTAACTCAGCTTTTGGGGACTTAGCTTAGATGACATCTGAACTCCTCAGTCTCTCTCTCTCTCTCTCTCTCTCTCTCTCTCTCTCTCTCTCTCTCTCTCCCCCCTTTCCCTCCCTCCCTCTTTTGAGACAGGGTCTCACTATGTAGTCCAGGCTGGCTTTGAACTATGTATCCCAGGCTGGCCTTGAATTCATGGTGATCCTCCTGCCTCAGCCTGCGAGTGCTGGGATTACAGGCATGCACCACCATGACCTGCCTCAGTCTCTCTTTGATCTCTCCCGTCACAATCTCCCCGCTTGGTTTTTTTGAGACAGGGTGTCATGCTGTATCTCAAGCTGTGCCTCAAACTCTCATTCCTCCTGCTTCAGCCTCACGGAGTGCTGGGGTTACAGTCCTGTACTGCCTCACCAGCTTTGTCTTTGTTACTGGGAATTGAATTTAGAACCTTTGCACTAAGCACTGAGCTACATCGCCAGCCTCTTTTTTTTTTTTTTTTTTTTTAATGAGATAGGGTCTTTCTATGTCATTAAACTGTAAAGGCTTGGCTCAAACTTGCAATTTTCCTGCCTCAGCCTCCCAGAGTGCTGAGATTACAGGTTTTGCCATCACGCCCAGTCAGTCACATGTTCGTAATGCTCTTAATGCATTCTGTGCTTTTCCTCATAGCAGCTACCACAGTTTGTAATTACACATCATCTACTGATGTAACTATTTGAATAATTGCCACCTTCTGCAACTGAATGTCAGCTGTAGGAGAGCAAAGGTCATATATTTTGTTCATCAATGTATATGGCTAACACAGAAGTGTGATCATGGACGGATGACATTTTCAGACATTTTCGGAGTGGAAACTTTCACATGGCTTCTTTCCTTGGGTTTCGGGTGTCTGATGAATTGGGATTTCTCTCTCATAGTCTGCAACCTGTGTCCTGAGATAATGGGCAGGGACATCACAGAATTTTACTGTCTTTTTTCACTCGCCTCTGACAGAGGCTAAAACTTGAGCCCCTGAGAGTACCACCTGGCTGGGAAGCAGGAACTTGCTGTGACCACAGTGGGAGGAAGCTGTGCATGGGTGAGGTTGCTAGCGTAAAATGAGTTTTGCAAATGATGGGGCAGGACACTTACACAGAATAAAAATGCAAGGTTGCAAATCCTGCCCAAGGAAGACCGAAAGGGAAGTGTGTGATGAGTAGGGCTGGGAGCTGGCAGAGAGCTTCAGGAGAGACAGGCCTGGCGGCTTTGTAATTTGCCACATAGCTTCTGTTTTCAGTGTCTGCTGTAAGCAGATGGTGTGCAGTGATCTCTGTCTGGCTGAGCCAAATAGGGAACAAAACTCCCTCAGTCTTTGTTCAGCTCCTGTCTGGTGGGGCACCACTAATAATTAGCACTTTTCTCCCACTCCTCCCCTCTCTTACCAAGAAACTTCATCTTTGATCCCCAAGTGGAATATATTGATATCCAGGTCAAATACTGAACTGGGATTTTCTCTAATCCCTAAAGTTTCCTCCTTCCCTCTCTAAAATTAACCCTACTGAAAGGTTTTCCTAAGTAGCTGGTCTTTCATAGATTTAGTAATTTTCCAACTTGAACAATCCCATTAAAAGGTAAAAAATAAAACTTTTTTAAAGGCTGGGGATATAGCTCAGTGGCACAAGCTCCTGCCTGGCAGGCTTAAGGTCCTGAGTTCAATTCCCGATACCAAAAAACCCCCCAACTTTCTTGAATTCCTTTATTCTCATGGGGGTTTTTGTTGTTGTTTTTTGGTTTGAGACAGGGTCTTGCTGTGTAGTTCAGGCTGCTCTTGAACTCACTGCGTAGCCCAGGCTGGCCTCAAACTGATGGTGATGCTCCTGCCTCAGCCTCCCCAGTGCTAGGATTACAGGTGTGTGCCACCACGTTCATGTTATATTTTTATGATAACTATATTACTTAAATAATATGTTACTATAAAAGCATGACTCCGTGTCCTTATGTTTCTAGCTTCTGCCCAGCTATATCAAATCACAGGTTTAAATTACAAACAAAACTGCAAAAGTTAATAAAATAAAAACTGACATCATTAATGATGATGTTTGTCATTAACTTAGGAATGACAGGTGATGTTTGCATGAAGTAAAATCAGCAATATGAGTATCATGGTGATAGGTACAGGACAAAACTCTTACACTGGGCCTCCCCACACCATTTGCTGAGCTATATGACCCAAGTCTACCACAATTTCCTTTTTCCTTTCCTCTTCTTTCCACCACAGTGTCATTTAGCTGTGACTTGGTATTAGTGGATCCTTCACCCACACAAAAACCTGTATGTGAATGTTCATAGCAGCCTTATTTGTAATTGCCGCGAAGTGGAAACAATGCAAATTTCCATCGACAGATAAACAAAATGTGGTGTATTCCCTAATGGAGGACTATTAATTCATAAAAAAGAATAAAGTCATTTTAAGGCTCACTTAAAGAATGAACTTTAAAACGCCGTACAAAAGGTAGTCACAAAAGATCACTCATTGAATGTTTCCATTTATATGAAATGTTCAAATTGGTAAGTTCATTGAAATACGGAATAGACTGGTGGTTGCCAGGAGAGCTAATACGCGTGGGATGAAAATGTTCTAGAATGAGATAATAGTGACCATGGTTGTGCAACTTGGTGGGTACATACACACACAAAAACTGGAACATTTATGTATGTATGTATGTATGTATTTATTTATTTATTTATTTATTTATTTATTTATTGGCGTGCTGCGGATTGACCCCTGGGCCCCGTGCATGCTAGGTGGTGCGTACATTACAAAAAGGTGCATTTTTGCTATGAAAATATACACCTAGGGCCGGTGAGATGGCTCAGCGGCGTAAGCGCCTGCCTTGCAAGCGCGAAGGCCCGAGTTCGACTCCCGGAACCCACATACGAAAAAGGGGCCGGTGATATCGCTCAGCGGCACGGGCGCCTGCTGGCGTGTGAGGTCCTGAGGTCGCCCCCCCGGTACCCACCAAAAAAAAAAAAAAAAAAAAAGAAAATATACACCTATTAAAATCAGATTAATTTTTGTTTTATTGGAGAGATGGACAGTTCTCACAGAGGGCTCTCCTCCGCCTGGAGAGAATAGACGAACACAGTAGCACCAAACGGGACCAAGAGCGGGGCCAGCCACTGCTCCTCCTTCCGGAGGGCCGCGGCCCTCACCACACCTCTGGCAGGGGGAAGTCCTGGTTTGCAGAACGCTGAATGGCTGAATCCTAAAAGAAGGCGGGGAAGTGGGGGGGGGGCAGCAGGTCCTTTTTAGCGGGGCGGGGCGGGGCGAAGCCTTGGCTCGCGAGATCTTGCTGTTCCGCATTTCAGGTCTGCGGGGTGGGGGAAGCGGGAGAGGTGGTCGTCGCGGTGTGCACCGGCTTGCGGCGGCTCTAACCCGGCTCGGAGCCCGGCTACCGCTGTCCGCGAGCTGAGGGACCGTCTGCCGCCTCTCGGTTCCCGCGCAGGTTCCGAATCCTGACCGGGGCGGGGGGCCAGCGGCCCCTCCCCTCCCCTCCGAGGACCGAAGATGAGCTTCCTCTTGTGAGTGGGGCCGGGCCGGGGCGCAGGCTGCGGGCCGAGGTCGGGGCGGGCCCCGGGGTTGGGGTCGGGTGGCCAGCGTCCGCCCCGTCCCTGCTCGGTCCCGGGAGGTGGGGGGCGAGGCCGACGGAGGTGAAGGTCGAGGCGGAGGAAGCGGAGCGAGCGGTTGGGGAGTTGAAAGGCCCCGAGGCCGGCTGCGCCTCCACACTTTTCCGCCCCAGCGCCCCTGAGGGCGGAGAGACGATCGGGGCGGAGCGCCTGGCCCGGCTGCGAGCTCCGAGTTTCTCTCAAGTTTCGGTCCTCTCCGGTAACGATCCTTGCTGATTTAGCTCTTCGACTCCATCGTTATTGTTTAGTTTCATTACTGTCAGTGTTAATTTACCTCCTCCGAAAAATGCTGCCCCAGCAGAGTGTGGAGCGCCTTACTTTGAGAATCTTGAAGTTAGACGTGGGCCTTGCAGCCAAATCCTTCTGTCCGGCTCTGGTTCTGCCCACTTAGCGATTTTGTGACTGTAAATACTGTTGTCCTTGGTAGAATCCGGGTCAAATAATACTTGGGCCCAAACGAGGCTTAAATGGACAAGTTCGTAAATTCTCTAATGACTCTTGTGCACGTGAAGGTTTGAGCTCTGGCGCCTTATTCTCAGGCAGTGTTCTTTACCTTGTATATTATTAAACTGTGTTATATGATTGAATAAGTAACCATTTTTAGTTATGAGTGGAATCCACTTGCTTGACGTTTTTATTACATTTTACTGAATTACAGTGTTTCATAACCAGAGTTTACCCACTTCTTTAATGTGAGAAATATGGATTCTTTCTAGTATATTGCTGTTATGAAATAGCATTACTAAAGTTATCTATCTGAACTTCATTTTCCTGCCTGTAGATTATTTTCTGAAGGGTATAGTCTCCAAAATATGATCATCATGTCAAAAAGTCTTTATGATTTAAAGCCGGGCGCGGTGGTGCACGCTTGTACTGTAATCCCAGCTGCTTGGTAGGCTGAGGTAGGAGGGCCCAGAGTTCAAGACTACCTCATCTCAAAAAATAGATTTAATTACTGATTTCCATATTATTGGAAGTGTTACACATGCAAGGAACATCCAAGTCTGAGTTGATACTTAGTTAGAAATTTTTCTGTGGAAGCACCGTTGTTGCCTTTTGGACCTAAATGTTTGGCTTTATTTCTTTGAAACTTTGTCGTGGGCCGGTGAGATAGCTCGGCGGCATAAGCGCCTGCCTGGCGAGCGCGAGGTCCTGAGTTCGACCCCCGGTACCCACAAAAAAAAAAAAAAAAAAAAGAAACTTTGTCGTGTTGATGGACACGAGGTTTTCCACTTTCTGGCTATTTTGAATAATGCTGTCATGAACTTTTGTGTACAGGTTTTTGTGTGGATGTATGTATTCCTATCTCTTGGGTATATACCTAGGAGTGGAATTGCTGATTTATATCGAACCTCTGTTTAACTTTTTGAGAAACTGCTAAACTTTTTCAAAGCACTGTGCCATTTTGTGTTCCCACCAGTGCTGTGTGAGGGTTCCAATTTCCCTACACCCTCTCTAGCACTTGCTAATAGTAGCCATCTGAGTGTGGAGTAGAATTTCTTAATTTTGATTTGTAATTCCCTTATGACTAATAATGTTGAACATCTTTTTTTGTGTTTATTGTACATATTGTACATATGTACATTTGTACATATTCTTTAGAGTAAAGTCTATTCAGATCCTATCCTTTGCCCAGTTTTAAATTGGATTGCCCTTTTGTTTTCAAGCTGTATGAGTTCTTTATTGGCTACAAGTCCCTGTATCACATCTGAGATTTGCAAATATTTTCTTCCATCCTGTGGATCATTTTCACTGGATTGATAATGTCATTTGAAGCACATAAGTTTTAATTTAGATGAAGATCGTATTGAATCTTGAGAAATCATTAATGTTAGTTTTACATATGTAGTCTCTTGTCATTTACAGCTTATTCCTATGTACAGGGCTGGTTCTTCTAATTTAAATACCTTTCTATTCAATATGGCTCTTTACCATGTTAAAAAAAAAAACTTCCCATGTTTGATTTTGCTTTCACATTCTTTTTTTTTATTTATTTCTTACACTCATTTAAAATTCAATTAAGATGTGTTATGTACATGTATCAACTCCTATGATGAATATAATCATTATATAGTACAAACATGTGCTAATAAGATTTGTAAAAATTAAATTAAAATTCCTTAAGTAAAGTGAAGGTCCACAATTCTGTTCCTTTCCCCTTCCTAGAAGTAATGTCACCACCAGTTTTGTGTGCATTGTTCTGATACCTTCTGTACATTAAAAGGGGTCCTGCTGTACATTTGGTTCTGTAATGTGTTTAGCTGTGTTTTGAATCTTTCTGTATGAATATATCTCTCTGTCCTTCTTTACTACTATAATATATTCCATGATGTAAATGTGCCATACTTTATTTACTCCTGTATGGTAAACTTTAAGATTGTTTCCAGTTTTTCACTATTAAAAACAATCTTGGAAAATAAATCTTTATTCATACCTAGGAGAGATACCTAGCAATGGAATGGATGGATTGAGGAACTACTTAAATGTTATGCACTTTACACTTCCACAGATAGTAATTAAAGTATTAATTTCTCTATTCCCTAGTCTATACCTAACCAATGTAGTCGGGGTTTTTGTTGTTTTGTTTTGTTTTGGTACTGGGGATTGAACCCAGGGCCTTTGTGCTGAGCTATATACTCCAGTGCTTTTTTTTGTGTGTGTGTGGGTACCGGGGGGTCAACCTCAGGACCTCGTGTGCCAGCAGGCACCCGTGCCGCTGAGCGATATCACTGGCCCTTTTTTCATATGTGGGTTCCAGGAGTCGAACTTGGGCCCTTGCGCTTGCCAGGCAGGCCAGGCGCTTACGCTGCTGAGCCATCTCACCGGTCCCCTCCAGTGCTTTTTAAAAATGTTTTATTTTGAGACAAGGTCTGAATCACAGGGTTACGCAGGTGATACTCAAATTTACAGTCTGCGTCCTTCAGCCTCCTATTGTGCTGGGGTTATGGGTGTGTGCCATCACACCCAGCATCATTCTAACTGTTGACTCACAGAGAAAAATAAATCTTACTTTAATTGAACAGTTTTTCACATGTTCATTGATCATTGTACTTCTGAGTTGCCTTTTCCTGTCCTTAGCCTATTTTTCTAAAGAGTTCCTTTAACATGTTCTAGTTCTTTTTTGTCCAGCTAATCTTTTGTAACATATGTTGCATATATTTTTTGTTACTTTGTTACTTATGTTTTTACTGTGTTATGGAAGTTTGTTGTTTTTTTTTTTTTTAAATGTGGGTAGCGGGAGTCAAACTCAGGACCTTGCGCTTGCCAGCAGGCGCTTGTGCCGCTGAGCGATATCACTGGCCCCGGGAGTTTTAATTGTTATGATTTGAAATCAGTTCATTTTTTCTTTAAAGTTTCTAGGTTTTGTGTCAGGAACACCTTGTGAATGGTATGAAATAGAAATTAAAACTTAACTTTTCCCCAGTAATTGTGTCTATCTCATTTTCCCAGCTACACTTCAAAATGTTAGTGTTTCTTTTACCATGGTTTGCTTTGATGGCCTCGCAAATATTTTGATATGGAAGACTGGATATGAAAGTGAGAACCTTAAGATTTAGCACCTTCCCTTAACCTTTTCTGTAGGTATTTGAGGCTAAAAGAAAGTAAGGTTTTTCAGGTAGTTAAAGAGTTAGTGACAGAACAAGGACTAGAATCTGGGTTTTTTTGGTAAAAGTACCCTTTATGCCAGATTTCTGCATGGGGTATATATCACATTTTACTTATTTGTGAAATTATGTTACTTATTCAGCTTTCATGTGTGAGAATAAATTAGACACCCCCAACACCCCACCTGCATGCATGGTAGGCAAGCGCTGTACTACTGAGCTACACCCTCAGCCCTAAAATTCTTTTGTTATGATCATCATCCCCTCTTTCCATCCTGGGATCTTTCAGGGAATATTTTTATTTCATTTCACAGATGAATTTACGTACCTAAAATTATGCTGTTCTGTTCTCAGTCCTGAAATTCATACATTTTTACTTTTAACCCAACAGCAGCAGCCGCTCTTCTAAAACATTCAAGCCCAAGAAGAATATCCCTGAAGGGTCTCATCAGTACGAACTCTTAAAACATGCGGAAGCGACTCTAGGAAGTGGAAATCTGAGACAAGCAGTTATGTTGCCAGAGGGAGAGGACCTCAATGAATGGATTGCTGTTAACAGTAAGTTTTTAGCAATGTTCAGCTTCATTGGTTTATAGAAAGATTTTGCCAAAAAAAATTTTATTTTATTTTTTTCTTTTTTTGAGACAGGATCTCGCCACATAGTTCAGGCTGGCCTTGAACTCACTATGTAGTCCAGGCTGGCCTCAAACTCATGGTGATCCTCCTGCCTCAGCCTCCTGAGAGCTGGGATTGCAGGTGTGTGCCACCATGCCCAGCTAAAATCTTGTTGTTAATGGATTTTCTCTTATAGCCATAACTGTTGTGATGTGACAGATTAACTCTAAAGAAACATAAATAGGAATACATCTAAAACTATGTTCTTCAGAATAGTTGGTAGCTTGTGTGATTGAGCAGAGAGGCCTGAGAAGTGATGAATGCTTCAGGGTCATTCCTGAGGAAAATACCATGGAGAGCTGAATAAGATCAAATAAAAGATTGATAAATGCAAAGATTCTTCCCGGGGGACCATGCTTTTATAGGAATCCATTGCACAGTTTTGCCCCCACTCCCAGCAGCACTGGTTGACCTTCACATTCACAAAAATCCATGGCAGTTCCAGTGGGCAGTCAGTTGTTTCTTGTGAGTTAGAAGTTGTCAGAAAGAAACTGAAAGACTGGTAGAAAATGAAGGGATCCAGGAGCTGAGTTCAAGAGAACCAGGGCTTGACATGGAATGATGTGCTGAGGCTAGAGATTTGAATGTGACAGCCTCTCATTTCTGAGGTGAGATTAGTTCTGGGAACTTTTTAATGGAAAATTTCAGACATAAAAGAGTAGAGAAACTAGGACAATGAATTCTCAGGTACCCATTATCCAGCTTCAGTAAATATCAATTTGTGGCTAATTGTGCTTCTTTATGCCCCCTGACTATTTCGATGCAAACGCCAGGCATGTTATTTCATCAATAAGTATCTCTGAAGACAAGGACTCCTTTTAAAGAGAATGACAGCCAGGCACAGTCGCATATGTAATTCCAGCTATTTGAGAGGCTGAGGCAGGAGGATCACAATTTTGAAGCCAGCCTGGGCAACTGAGCCTAGGATAGCTCGGGACCCTGTTTCAAACTAAAATTTAAAAAGGGTTGGGGTATAGTTCAGTGATAGATGCTTGCCTAGCATGCTCAGAGTCCTGGGTTCAATCCCCCATACCCCCCCCCCACAATCATCCTTTAATGTTATCAAATTATCTACTCAGTGTTCACATTTCCCTGGTCGTCCTATTTAATATTTTTCTTTCTTTTTCTTTTTTTTTAAATTTAACACACACACACACACACACAGTCATCCTTTAATGTTATCAAATTATCTACTCAGTGTTCACATTTCCCTGGTTGTCCTATTTAATGTTTTTCTTTCTTTTTCTTTTTTTTTTAATTTAAGCTTGGTTTAAATCAGGATCCAACAGGGCCTGTATGTATGTTTTCTCGAATCTCTTTTAATCAACAGGTTTCTCTTCATTGCAGTCTTTTTTCCCCGTTCTTTCTTTATTATTGATGAAACTAGGTCATTTGTTTTCCACAGTATGAATCTGCTGGTTCTGTCCCCAAGGCATCCATTATCGTGTTCTGTTTCTCCTTTTATCTCCTGTAACGTTAGATGTGGAGCAGCGTTATCCTGTAGAACTTTCTGCAAAGATGAGAATGTTCTATACCTTCAGTGTGGCTATTTGGCGCTTGACATATGGCTAATGTGACAGAGGAACTGAATTTTTAATTTTAGAACTAAATTTTAATGTAAGTAATAGTAACCATATGTGGCTAGTGGTAACCATACTAGTGGTTTGATTTTGTTTTTATGTACAGCTAACTACTTTATAGCTGGTGGTATATATTTCCATAGTGTCTAGTTGTATTTTTTTAATTACCCAAAGTTCATAGTTTACAGTACAGTTCACTCTTCTTGTACATTCTGTGAGTTTGGACGAGTTTATAATGACACCATATTCACCACTATATCATCATCACAGGATCACTCAAAATCCTATATCCTTTGCCTATCATCTCTCCCTCCACTTTTGGCAACCACTGATTTTTATTGTCTCTATAGTTTTGCCTTTTCCAGAATATCTTCATATAGTTGGAATCAGATGGTATGTAGCTTTTCCCTGCTGACTTCTTTGCTTAATAATACTTAAGTTTCTTCCATGTCTTTTTGTGGTTGACAACTCATTTATTTTAAGCCCTGAGTATTCCATTTCTTAGATATATCACAACTTATTTATCCATTCACCTACTGAAAAATATCCTGGTTGCTTCCAAGTTTAGACAGTTATGAATAAAGCCTTTGTAAACATACCTGTACAAATTTTTGCACGGACTTAAGTTTTCAATCCTTTGGGCAAATACCAAGAAGCACAGTGACCAGAGTATGGTAAGACTGGTTTTGTAAGAAACCATCAGTCTCCCACAGTGGCTGGACCATTCGTTTCCCACTAGCAATGAGTAAGAGCTCCTGCTGCTCCATGGCCTTTCCAGTTTTTGGTATTGTCGGTGTTCTGGATTCTGGCCATTCCAAATAAACAGGTAGTGGTGTCTTGTTATTTTAATTTGCATTTCCCTGCTGACATTTCGTGTGGGGGATCTTTTTATGTGCTTATTTGCCGTCTGTGTATCTTTGATGAGGTGTCTGTTAAGATCTGACTCATTTTTTGAGTTATTTTCTTATGGTTTGTTGAATTTTAAAAGTTCTTTGTATATTTTAGATCACATTCCTTTATCACATATATCTTTTGCAAATATTTTCTTCTAGCCTGTTGCTTGTCTTTTACTCCCATGACAGTTTCTTCTGCAGAGCAGAAAATTTTAATTTAATGAAGTTCAGCTTACCAGTGCTTTCATAAATTGTGCCTTTGATCTTAAAGGTCATTGCCAAGCCTGAGGTCACCTAGACTTTCTCCTGTGTCTCCCATGTCTCTTAGGAGTTGTGTACTTTTGCATTTTACATTCTGGTCTGTTGTTAATTTTGAATGGATTTTCATGAAGGGTGTAAGGTCTGTGTCTAGATTCATCTTTTTTTTTTTTGAGACAAGGATTTGCTTTGTAGCCCAGGCTGGCCTGGAACTTGTAGCCATCCACCTGCCTCGGCCTCCCAAATACTGGGATTATAGGTGTGCACCACCATGCCCAGCTAGATTCATCTTTTTGCATATGGATATCCAATAGTTCTAGCACTATTTGTTGAAAACTGTCTTCTCCATTGTGTTGACTCTGCTTCTTTATTAAAGCCCAGTGGGTCTGTTTCTGTGTTCTGTATGCTAGTCCATTGAATTACTTGTTCTGTCATCAATACTGCACTAAGTCAATCACTGTACTTTATAGTAAGTATTGAAATAGAGTGGTGTCAGTCTTCCCACTTTGCTTCTTCATATAAAATTTATTTATTTATTTATTTTTGGTACTGGGAATCGAACTGAGGACCTTGTGCTTGCAAGGCAGGCACTTGGCCGCTGGGCTATATCCCCAGCCCTCTTCCTCTAAAATTTAGAATCAGCTTTTTGGTACACTGAGATTTTTATTGACCAATTGTCTTGTTATTGCTCTTATCAACATTAATAATCTTTTTTGGTTTTTTGAGACAAGGTCTCACTATGTAGTTCACACTGGCCTTGAATAATCACTGTCTTCATCAATGCATTTGGATAAAAACCCATGTGAGCTACATGTGTAATTTAAGTTTTCTCATAACCACATTTACAATTTTTTATTTTTCTTGTTAAAAAATCATATTTATATTGCTGAGAGAAGAAAAGGTACAGAATTATGTTATCTTTTGTATGAGAAACAATAAAGAAACTTAGGGGACAGGAGACAGAAAATGAAGTGGTTTCCTATGTGTTGGAGTAGATGGAATTTAGGGTTTTTTTTAACTTCGTATTCATAGTGTTTTGGTATTTGAGCCATGTAAAGTATTATTCAAGAAAAAACTTTCTTAAACCTTTAAATGATCACTGCTTATTCCAGAGGCCTTAGATTTTTCTTCGAGGCATACTGCTGTAAATCAGATCAAACTTTGTTTGTTTGTTTGTTTGTTCGTTTGTTAGAGACAGGGTCACCTATGCAGTCCAGGCAGGCCCTAAACTCGCTGTGTAGCCCAGGCTGCCCTTGAACTTGCAGCGATCCTCCTGCCTCAGTCCCCTGAGTGCAGGGATTACAGGCGTGCACCACCACGCCCGGCTCAAACTTTTTGGTCTCTTGTTTCCATTTTTTTCTTAAAAATTACTGAGAATTTCAAAGAACTTTTAAGTATAATGTAGCTGGTGTTACTGTGTTATACATTTTAAATACTTATTTTTACTAAGTTCATTTAAAACTAAATCCATTACATGTTATTATTTATATATTTTTATTTAAAAGTGTTCTCTAAAACCAATTTCAGAGAGAAATATGGCATTATTTTATATTTTTGTGTATCTTATTTACTGCCTGGATTAATGGACATTTAGATTCTCACATTTGCTTCTGCATTCAGGAGCCCCTGAAAAATTCCACTGTACCCTCTTGACAGAAAGAGAGTGAAAGAACAATTAAAATGGTTTTGGCCTCAGATCTGCCCTGAAACAGGGAATCCCTGTGCCACCTTTTGAGAACAGCTACTTCAAATCAAACCAGCCACCATCTTGGCATACTTGTTTTGCATGCTTATTGGGGACTTAAATGTTACTTTCTTAGAAACGTGACTAAGAGGAAGGGTTATAGATGAGGGAGTTTTATGTAAAATTCCTTTTGACAAGGTGAATTTTTTTTTTAAGTCTATTTTTTAAGAAGCTTGGAAAAACCCTACTTGATTTTTCAGATATTTCCTTAGAGGACCAAAGTGTTTAAAAAATTTTCCAAGTTTCTTGTGACTCTCTTTGCACAGAATAGTTACACTTCACTCAGGTTTGTTAGTTACCCCATCCTCTTCCATTTTCTTCCAGATCTAACTGAATCTCATGTAGGAACTACTCCCTAATTACCTCAGCTCTTTGCCTTTTCCCTGAACCTTAGCACTTACTGTTGGCCTTTGGGTCCTTTTTGTTTTTTGTGTAAACAGTGTTAGGTGTTAAACTTGGGGCCTCACACATGCTAAGCAAGCACTCTACCCCTGAGCTACATCCCCAGCTACATATTTATTAATCAATTGATTTACTGATTAATCAATTGATACTCATTTACAGGGTCATGCCAAGTTGCCCAGGCTGGGCTACAACTTGTGATTCTCCTGCCTCTGCCTCTCAAGTAGTCAGGATCATAGGTGTGCATCACTGCACCTGGATGGAGCCTATCTTCGTATACTGTACCTTGTATTACTTGTTTTTAAAAATTTTATCCCTTCTGTTAGCTGGAGGCCACACGGCAAAGGACTTGATCCCGTCTTTTTTATGTCCTCCCTGCGCTTTTCTATGGCCTCAAATGTTTATGCTGAATTAGATGTCTTAAAGGCATGTTGGGACAGCTGGTATGTTTCTTCCCTCACAGTATATTCCACAGTACTTTTTTCCTTCTTTCTGACAAATCATTGTTTGATTCAGATTGATAAGCTATTGATTTTTCATTCTCTTGGATATATGGTAAGTCCCTGACTTACGAACAGTGAGTCGAGAACTTTTCACAGGTGTACTGTGTAAGACTCACTTTGTCCAATCATGAACAAGTCCAATGTAGTAATGTTCTCCTGGAACCAAACTCGTTTGTAAGTCACGGACTTATGTAATCACATTGTATAATGTGATGGTGTAATAATCATTATTAAGTTAAACTTGTCTGCAGTATTTTATTTTTGTATTCTAATATGCTAGTTAAAAGTTCAGTATATTAAAAGTTAACGTTTAGTTGGCCATGGGGGTATGCACCTGTAGTCCCAGTTACTCGGGAAGCTGAGGCAGGAGGATCACTTGAGCTTGGGAGTCTGAGGCCAGCCTGGGCAAATATAGCAAGACCCCATCTCAAAAAAAAAAAAAAAAGTCCCATTTTTTTTCTTCAACTGAGAAGTCTGACATTTTTGTTATGTTTACCCAGACAATTAACACAATTCTGCCATTACCTCTGCAGCTGTGGATTTCTTCAACCAAATCAACATGTTGTATGGAACTATTACAGAATTCTGCACTGAAGCAAGCTGTCCAGTCATGTCTGCAGGCCCCAGGTACAACAGCCTGTTACAGAGGCGTTGGGATCACTAATGGATATGTAAATAATAGATTCTTTTTGTTTTTACTATATGATTGTTTATGTAAAGATGACTCCACTGTGTTAGTTCATGAATACTGACCTTTAGCTGTTATTTCTAACTACTTTGGTATGTGGTTACTCAGTGTTTGATTTTTATATTGCGTCATAGTAACTCTTGAGTGTTCTGTTGTAGGAATAAAAGTATAGAAATTTGAATTATCTTTATCTTGTATCCCAAAGCTTTTGTCTTTTCATTTGATTAATATTTATGGTTTCTTGCTAGCTTCTAAAGAATATTTGGAAGTTTTTAGTTGGTCTTTAAATATTTGATTATTTTTTTCTTGTGCTTATTTAGCATTAATGAAAGCACCACAATTTAGAAGTAATCTGGTTTAAAGATGCTAGGTTAAAAAATATTTTGACTGTAATACACTTCAAAAAAAACTAAAAAGAGTATAGAACTCTTTATCACCTATAATGTTAGGTGATAAACATTATAGGTGATAAAGATCAGATTGTGATGGGAGTAATGTTTTGGTGTTTCCTTAACGGTGTTTTTTCTTATAATAAATTACAGATTTTATGTAACAATAAATAGTATCAAGACGTTTGTCTCTTGTACTTCAACTTTTCTGTAGGTGTAAAGGAAAAAAGATCCCCAATGAGTTTTCGATCTAATTTTTGTTGCAGTGTAGGAAGGATGTTGTTCTTTTATGTTTTTTCATTCATCAAACTTTAAAAGAAATGAAAATGAATGGGAAATAACAAACTTGTCTATGGCTTAAATGTCTGGAGAAATTTTACATAAATCTTGTTAATTATTCTAGCTCAGCAAAGGTGAAAGGAAAAAATATGCATGGCTAAAAACATATTTCCCTAACACTGTCTCCAGGAAACAGGGTCTGATAGTCTTGGTACTGAGATTTATGGCCAAGGGTCTCAGAACGTGGAGAGTCCATCTCCTTGCTCCGTCCTCAGCACCTTTCTGCCTTGCAGATAGGAGTGCGGTTCCTTTATCTGTCCTGGGCTGTCTTATAAAATATCCTTTCTGGTACTGCCAGCTGCCACATCTCCCTCTTCTCTTCCAGTTATGACTGTCATATTTCAGAATAATTCTGTAGGGAATTTATAGTAATCTTCAGTAGAACTTTAGGTAATTTATTAAAGTTACATAGTTTCTATTAACAAAATGTGAAGTTGCACATTTATTAATGTTTTTGAAAACTATCAGTAAAACATATTTCTCTCCAGGTATGAATATCATTGGGCAGATGGTACTAATATTAAAAAGCCAATCAAATGTTCTGCACCAAAATACATCGACTATTTGATGACCTGGGTTCAGGATCAGCTTGATGATGAAACTCTTTTTCCTTCTAAGATTGGTGAGTTAATGTTGTAGAACTATTTTTCTTTCTGAATTATGTAGTCTTTTTTAATACTGTGTACTAGAGCTGGGCATGGTGATACACACCTATAGTCCTAGCACTTAGGAGGCTGAGGGAGGATTATTTGACTTCAAGGCCAACCTGAGCTACTTAGTGAAACCTTATCTCAAAAAAATTTTTTTATAATAGAGACTGCCATATTCTTCTCCAAAAAGTTTGTACCAGTATATATGCCCTCTAGAATGTGTCTGCTGGTGTTTCTTTTTTGGGGGGTCCTTTTTTTTGAGATACGGTCTTGCTATGTAGCCCAGGCTGGCCTTGAACTCATGGCGATCCTCTGGCCTCAGCCTCCCAAGTGCTGGGATTACGGGCATGTGCCACCATGCCCAGCTCTGCCTCTGTTTCTTTGCCATACTGATCATTACTCACTTTTTCTTTCTAGTCTTCTGCAAACTGAGGGAATACATTTTTGCTTCAGTGTACATTTATTTATTTATTTATTTTTTATGTGGGTACTGGGGGTCGACCTCAGGACCTTGCACTTGCCAGCAGGCACTTGTGCCGCTGAGCAATATCACCGGCCCTTTTTTTTTCCTTTATGTGGGTTCCGGGAGTCGAACTCAGGACCTCGCGCTTGCCAGGCAGGCGCTTATGCCGCTGAGCCATCTCACCGGCCCCTTCAATGTACATTTAAAAAATATTGGTAAGATAGAATGTGTTTTGTTTTACTGATCATTGTATGTTTTCTGTTTATATCTTTTGTCTATTTCTGTGTTAGGGATATTAGCTCTTTGTATTTTTTCCCAGATTGTCTTTTGTCTGATTTGTTGATGGACTGTTTTGCTCTATACATCTCTCATTTTGTCTTACTAATCATTTCCTTATGACTTAAGTTTTTTTTTTTGTGGGTACCGGGGGTTGACCTCAGGACCTCGTGCGCCAGGAGGCGCCCGTGCTGCTAAGCGATATCACCGGCCATTTTTTTGTATGTGGGATCTGGGAGTCAAACTTGGGCCCTCGCGCTTGCCAGGCAGGCGCTTACCCGGCTGAGCCATCTCACCGGCCCTATGACTTAAGTTTTAATACACTGATGAAAAAATTTTTCCCTACTTCTGGATTATTTTTCATTTAGCACTTGTGATATTTTTTTCCATTTAACACTTTGGTCTGTCAGGAGTTTTTCTTCTGAATGCTGCTTTCATTTTCCAAACAAAAAATGTAGTCGGTTTTTCCCAGTTCACATTGAATATGTGTCTTTTCTGCCCTGATTATCTTATATGCACAATAAATCACCATATATTTGGGGGCCTTTTAATCTCTTTATCTCTTCCTATGGAAATTTCACAGTTTTCATTCACATGGCCGTATATCTTTTACCATCTTACAAGGGTAGTCTCCTTTCCTTTCTCTTCTTTTTCAGAATATTCACAGCTGTTCTGAGGTATTTGTCTTTCCCAAGAACTTAGAATCATTTTCTTTCTTTTTTTTTTTTTTTTTTTATGGGTACCGGGAGTCAACCTCAGGACCTTGCGTGCCAGGAGGCACCCGTGGCGCTGAGCGATATCACCAGCCTCTTTTCGTATGTGGGTACCAGGAGTCGAACTCAGGACCTTGCGCTTGCCAGGCAGGTGCTTATGCCGCTGAGCTGTCTCACCGGCCCTGCATCTAATTTTTATATACAGATATATTCTTTTTTTTTTTTTTTTTTGTGGGTACCGGGGGGTCGACCTAAGGACCTCGCGCGCCAGCAGGCACCCGTGCCGCTGAGCGATATCACTGGCCCCTTTTTTGTATGTGGGTTCCGGGAGTTGAACTCGGGCCCTCGCGCTTGCCAGGCAGGCGCTTAAGCCGCTGAGCCATCTCACTGGCCCTACAAATATATCCTTATTCTCTTTATACTAAGTCTTCTAGCCAAGAATAAAATATTCTTCATTTATTCTTGTCTTTTATTTACTAAGTCTTCTTTCCTCTGTAAAATTCTATTTTATGTTAATCTTTGAAGCTTAGGTTTATTCCTAGGCCGCTGAGCCATCTCACCGGCCCGGCATTTTGTTTTTTTGAGACAGGGTCTCGCTATGCAGTTCAGGCCGGCCTTGAACTCACTATATATCCCAGACTGGCCTTGAACTCATTGTGATCCTCCTGCCTCAGTCTCCCATGTGCTGGGGTCACAGGTGTGAGCCACCACACCCAGCTTATTCCTAGGCATTTTATTATTTTTACTGATACTTGGTTTCTTTTCTTTTCTTTTGTCTTTTAGACACAGGGTTTCACTGTGCAGTTCAGGCTGGCCTTGAACTCATTTTGTAGCCCAGGCTGGCCTTGAACTCACAGCGATCCTCGTGCCTCAGCCTCCTGAGTGCTAGGATTACAGGCATTCACCACTACGCCTGGCCTGATACTTGGTTTCTAACTGATTATTATTTGATGTATTGGAAAGCTGTTGATTTTTGTAACTGTTAGACTGTATCTTGTTAATTCTTGGTTCTCTTTAAGTTTTTGAAGTATGCAGCTTCATCATATGAAGATAATGTTAATTTGGCCTCTTCCTTTCTGATATGTATTCTTTCTGTTTTATGCTTACCTAACTACACTGACCAGTACTTCCAGAACAATGCTGAGTTACAGTGATGATAGCAAAAATGTACATCAAGTGTTACACTTGATCTGTTTGATGTTGGTCACTTTTTCCATTCTGTTATTAAACCTTTTCCTTTCTCACAAATTCTTTATTATATATTGCCTCTATCTGAATATCTGTTAAATAAATATAGCTTGGAAAGTACTTAGATTAAAACAAATTAGTTATTCTTGAAGGTCTCATCCTTATGGAGATAAAGAAATTTTTGGACATCATCCTTTTTTTCTCAGCTTCCTTTTCTTCATTAATTCACTCTCATGTTCTGGAATCCGTCCCCATTAGGCTATTATCTACATGTTACTTTTGCTAGTTATTTTATTAGACATAACTGTTTATTATTAACTTTTTACTAATACATTCAAATTATTAATGTTATTAACAAGATACCTCTTGTATCTCTGAATGTATCTTACCTCTCAGATACATTCTGAGAAAAGGGGTTTTTAAAACATTTTTTCAATACATGAATACAGGATCATGCTCAGAGAAACATGTCCATATGCTCCTGTATAATATTTGAAAAGTCAAGTTAGCCAGGACTTGGAGGAATAAACACAAAACCCAGCAATGTATACCAAATTTCAAGCTGTTAAGGGCTGGCCAAGAGAAAAAGAAATCAAAATTAAGGGAAAGAGTGTTTTAGTAAGCCCTTGTTTTCTGAAAGGTTGAAAAAAGGAGGTGTTTCAAGAGTTGTATCAAGGAATGGGACTTTAAGGCCGATGAACCTCAGTTGTTTTGGAAGCAGATACCTTCTTAGCGCTTATTTATTGTAGCCAGTGCAGTTGGAGTATCTTTATCCTGTCTCCGCTTTCTAAGAGACTTTGATATTCTCAGCCAAATTCTCAAGAACATAGCCAGTTGCATCTGTGAGATGACTCCACCGTTCAAGATAGTCCAATAAACCCTCCTTTACTAAAGAGATGTTTATTTTCTTGAAAAATGGGGAGGTCCCTCTCCCCCTTTTTTTAGGAACTACACTCTATCTTTTTAGGCAATGGAAACTTAGCTTTCCAGGTAATTCAGAAAATAAAATACTTTTTTTTAACTTGTGGATAGATGATAATGACTTAAAGTAAACCTGTCTTTTTCGTTGCTTAGGAGTTTCTAGTGCCAATTAAACGTGTGTGGGTGTGTGCACGTGTGTGTAGTTTTTTTTAAAGTTAACAAATTACAAAATAGTGTTCTGTTTATAATAAAATTTATACTTGCTGCATTTAACCTGAGGAAGAAACCATAATATTAAACAACTAAAATTATGTTTATTTGAACTTCGATTCGGTAGCATCTTATATAAGCTGATGCTTATGCCTACTGATCTAAGGCAATTAGAAAAAGTGTGGCCTGTGGAATACTTAGGCTTGGGGTTTTTCCTCCTTTGCCTCTTAAGTATACAGTCATAGGCTTGTGTGTGTTTGTGGGTGTGTTTAAGTGTTGTAGTTGGTCATGGAAGTGTTGAAATTTGCTGCTGAATATTAGGTAAAAGGCTAGTAAACCACTATGGAAATCAATATAGATATTCTTCAGAAACCTAAGAATGGAAATTCCATTTGACCCAGCTATGCCTCTCCTGGGTATATTCCTTTCTTTTTTTGGTACCGGGGGTCGAACTCAGGACCTTGCGCTTGCTAGCAGGCGCTTGTGCCACTGAGCGACATCACTGGCCCTTTTTTCCTTTGTATGTGGGTACTGGGAGTCGGACTCAGGACCTCGCACTTGCCAGGCAGGCGCTTATGCCACTGAGCTATCTCACCGGCCTCTGGGTATATTCTTGAAAGACTTAAAGGCATCCTACCATAGTGATACATGAATACCCATCTATAGCAGTGCAGTTCACAGTAGTTAGGCTCTGGAAACAGCCTGGGTGCCTGGCAACATATGAGTGGATAAAGAACTGTGGTACACCATGGAATATTATTCAGCTGTAAAGAACAAAGTTATGTCATTTGCAGGAAAACAAATGAAACTCGAGACCACAATGTTAGCTGAAATAAGTCAGACACAGGAAGTTAAATAGTGCATGGTTTCTCTTATACGAGAAAGCTAAAATATAAATAAGTAAAAGTAAAATAAATGAAAGATGGTAGGAAACAAAAAGGTGAACTTTTTGCAGATGGGGAAAAGGATGGGGGGAGCTAGGAAGGGGAGGTAAGGGTGTTGAAAATGGTCAACATGATATATACAGGTCCCCCAAAACGAATGTAACCATTACACTGATTTTTTTAAAAAAGACTAATATGTATATGTATATATATATATATATATGTATGTATTTGACTACAGGTGTCCCATTTCCCAAAAACTTCATGTCTGTGGCAAAGACAATTCTAAAACGTCTCTTCAGGGTTTATGCCCACATTTACCACCAGCACTTTGATTCTGTGATGCAGCTGCAGGAGGAGGCCCACCTCAACACCTCCTTTAAGCACTTTATTTTCTTTGTTCAGGTAAGAGAGCCATGTTGATTTCTGAGCAGTGTCTTATTTATCAGTACAGAGAAGCTAAGTATAAGTAGTGTTTTCTCTTGAGTTTTATTTTCCACAGTTTTATTGATCTTTGTAGCAGCATAAAAAGGTGTCACCCACCAGGCTCTCTAGTGCACACCTATAATCTCAACTGCTTGGGAGGCTGAGGCAGGAGGCTTGCAAGTGTGAGGCCAGCCTGGACTACTTAGACCCTATTTCAGCATAAAAACAGAGATAAAAGACTGGGAATGTAGCCCAGTGGTAGCGCACTTGCCTAGCATATATGAGGCCTTGGGCTTAATCCCTGGTTTGGGGAAAAAAAGGCATCACCCCCTCTTTTGGGCCTTCCACCTCTAGCCTCCCCAGGTCTCCTGTTAGGGTGTGCCATTTTAATGTGCTCTGTTGTGAGCTAAGTCAAAAGATGTTAGTGTATGAGTTGTTTTTTCTAAACTAAAACCTCAGTGTTCATTTTAATTGCAGTGTTGGCGCTTTGTGATAAATTAGTGAGTTTGGGGTTGCAGTTTGGGCGCTCAGTCTCTAAAAGGTTCGCCATCACCACCCTAGAGGTTGGTGGTGTAGGAATGGAAGGAAGGGGTGGAGGTGAAGTCCCAACACCTTAGTTGTCGTGCCTTGGTCTTCCTAGTGACAGCCCCAACCTGGGCCCACAGGGCCCATAGCCACCAGCACCGCATTAGCACACAAGAGACACTGGCACTCCAGACATGCCGCACTTTTTAGGAGTTGTATGTAGGAAGCAGCGAGGAAAACTGGTGTATGTCACAAAATAGTACCTGTGTTTTTAAAAAGAGAGTAAAAACGATTCTGTTTTAAAATGTTCATAGAGATCATTCGAACATTCTTTTGAATTTCAGAAAACTAGAATTGAAATCTCTCTCAAAAACTAAATTTAGAGTTTTAATTTAGGTCCAGTTTTAAATGTTATTTCTCTTCTTTTGTTTTAGGAGTTTAATCTGATTGATAGACGTGAGCTGGCACCTCTTCAGGAATTAATTGAGAAGCTTGGATCAAAAGACAGATAAATGTTTCTTCTAGAACACAATTATCCTCTTGCTTCATCTACTGCTAGAGCTATCTCATTGCTGTTTGTTGTAGACTAGTGATACAGACTTTAAGAAGACAGGATAAAAGGACATCCTGTACGTGTCTGCAGTAAAACTGTCCCAAAGGTAGGTTGTCTAGGAGCTTCAGAGACCGTAAGGACACAGTCAGATAAGAGGTGCTGTGCGAGCACTCCTGTTACTGTCAGAGTCGTACTTGGTTGTAACACGTGAAGACTAACCCATAGTTTATTAGTTCACTTATTTTTTTACTCACAAAAATTACTGCATCTGTTTCAGGTGTCAGCATAATGGATATTAAGAATTTTTACCATTGATTTATTAGTAAGTTTCCAGAACAAACTTCCTAATACATCAGATTGGTTTTATTCTGCTTTTATTTTATTAATAGAAAAGGTATTTTTAAGTTTCCTTAAGATTAGAACTTCTAGGCTGGGTGTGGTGGTGCATGCCTGTAATCCCAGCACTTGGGAAGCTGAGGCAGGAGGATTGTGAGTTTGAGCCCAGCCTGGGCTACACAGCAAGACCCTGTTTCCAAAAAAAAAAAAAAAAAAAAATTAAAACTTTTGTTCACTTTGGATAACCTTTTAGTTTCAAGTTTGTATGCTCGTGTTTTTATAGATAAGAGTATATATTTTTCAAAATTCATGATTGCAGTTTAAAGCATGGCATATGTGGAGTGGGAATAACCAAAGCTATTTTTAAATTGGTTTATTTTTTAATCTTTATTTGGGATTGTATTCACATCTATCTAAATTATTAGGAATATTCATATATCAGAAATATTTTTATGCTTCTGAGGATGGTCTTGTAGGTTTTTATTTTAAAATGCTTTTTTAAAATTAATATGTAGCTTTTGGCTGAGAAAAAGAAAACTAAAAATACATGACAAACTTCGGTCTCAAAGCCACTGTTTTCATTCACATTGTTTTTCAAAGGCCTTGAAGTTTTGGTAAAAAAAAGTATGTGGAGTACTTGTTTATTTTGTTTCCTAAAAAAATTACCTCTGTGTTTTTTGTTTTTTGGTACTGGGGGTGGTAAGGCAAGGGCTCTGTCAAGAGCTGCATCCCCAGCCCTTTTAGTCAGGGTCTAGGTTTCCCAGGCTGGCCTTGAATTTGTGACCCTCCTGCCTTAGCCTGCAGAGTAGTTGGGATTACAGGTGTGTGCCACCATGCCTGGCTTTGTTTTTTATTGTGACTTGAGACTTAAGAGTAGTGTGACAAAATGAGAGACAAAATAAGTAAAAATAAATAAATAAAAATATTAATTTCATTCTGTTAATAAAGGATAGATTGAGCTTCCATAAGGGTTTTATCCTGTTTTAATTATTTTTGTATCAAAACTTGAAATTTTTCTCTTTTTATTAGGATAATATCATCTTTCCCTTTAGTGAAGAAAATGCCTTTTTCATTGGGTTCCTTGCATTTAAATGTTCCTCAACTGTTTAAGTGTACTGAGGCGTAATAGGTATCCTGGAAGACTTTCCAGACTGGCAAAGCTTTACTTCATCAGAGCTGTGATTTTTACAAAGCACTCACCAACCTCCTGGCTTTGATAAAGGTTACATTCAGTAAGGTTTTTTTGTTACTTGTTTTTATTATTCCACTAGATTATAAAGAAAAGAATTGCTTAGAAACTCCATTTTTTTTTCCCCCTTTGGCTTTTTGAGACAGGGTCTCGCCGTGTAGTCCAAGCTGAGCCTCGAACTTGCAGCAACCCTCCTGTCTCAGCCTCCCGAGTGCCAAGATTATAGGCATGTGTCACTATACCCGGCAGAAACTCCTTTTTTTTTTTTTGTTACCAGGAATTGAACTCACGACCTCGCACTTGCCAGGCAGGCACTGTGCCACTGAGCTATATCCCTGGCCCAGAAACTCCATTTTTAATAACTCAATTTCAATAAATTCTTAAAGATACACAGATTTTAAAGGAAGTATTTGATTCTAATTTAGGCTGAAACCATTGTTTGAGGAATTCAAAAATGGGAGAATCACTTACCAATTAAAAAGAGAAAAGCCCTGTATGATACATTCCACAGCCCATGTTTTAAACTTACGCAGAGGACCAAGTATCAGCCATTTTGTTCATTTAATGTTCATTATTTGGAAACAAAACAAGTTTTTCTAGGTGCATCTTCATTGTTAACTGCCTCATTGTATGTTTATTTTTAATATTTCAAATATTCTCAAATAAAAGGGTTCTTGCTTCTCTCCATTTATTTTCAGTGATAGAAATCCCCTCCTCATGACTGAGCCCCTAAACCAACCAAAGATGGTCACGTGTTAGGACAGTAGTAAAGGTAGCTCATTAGTGGGACATAAATCAGAAATTTGTTGGTAATTTTGAAACTTAGAATGCCTTTTTTTTTTTTTTAACTTTCTTTTTCCTTCTCTTTTTTCTTTTTCCTTTCTTTTTTTAACAAAAAAAAAAAAAAAAACAAGTCTCCAAGCCAGTCTGGCTTAACGAACAGTACATTACATTGTTTACTTCTGAGGCAGGAGAATTGGAGAAAGGGGAGAGAGTGGGAAGAGGATGGCCCCCTCCTGACATGGCAAGAGGGCCACCCTTTGATAAGTGTTTGAAGAAGTCAGTGAATGTGTCCTGGGCTTCTCTCACTTTTGATTTTCTGCCCCAGCCCAGGGTCTCCAACACTCCCTCCACTTTCCCTGCTACGCAGACGTCCTCTCCTTTCAGTGGCCGATGTCTGCTCCTCAGTGGTGATTACAGTCATGGGGTGGAGAGTGCTTGCCAAATGATGCAGGTCATCCTGTGGTGCTTTAATTTTCAGGCCTTTTAAAAAACTTGGACAGTGATGTACAGATACTTGTTCATTCAGAATTCCTCATACTATTGTTTTTATATTGACAGCCAAATATATCCTTCCTTCTCCTTCATCTTGCGAATAAAGTGACTTTACAGGGCTGGCGGCTAACAGGGTATTCCGTTCATCTTAGACTTGCAGAGCTCTAGCTTATGTGCTGCTTCCTCAAGAAATGCAAATGTTTTCACCATGACTTTGATAACAAAGGCAGTAGTGCAGAAGCAAGAGGAACCTGACATTTCCAGCATGTCTTACCTCATATGAATAAACAAATCAGGCCCAAAGAGTGCAAATCCTAGAAATATGTTTTTGAGCAGCTCCAGTCATGGTGCTGGGGCCCCTCCTGCCCCTTGTACGAGGCTGGCTCCTGTCAGAGGGAACTGTGGCCTGGAAAATGCCAGCCTGTACCCCAAGCACTGAGCACCTTCAACAGGCACATGATTCCTCCCAAGATTGGTTCTATGTGGATTTGGTTTCTACTATTGTAGACTTCTGGCAAAGAGGGAAAATAGTTCTTTGCTCTTTCTTTTACATTCAGTTTTGATATTTCAGACTGTAAAAGGCTTTGGGTGATGATGTTCCAAGTGGTAGCAGTAATTTTATTAAAACAACTACACTGAAATTCACTTGGATTTTCTTTCCTCATCAGACAAGTATTCTGTAAATCCAAAAGGATCACCAGTGTGCTATGGATTTGTTGTACAGCAATATTCTGTATTTGGTCTACATTGAAAGTAGTTTGCATAAGTTAGTCTTGATTACCATCCAAAATATTTTAAAATGTTCTTTACATTAAAATTTATGTTGTATTTTTACATCTTTGGGGGGGCTTTATCTATTTTTCTAAGTCAGTCAACTGTACTTTAAAAAATGTATTTTGTATCTACTTTTGTAACTTCATCAGAATAAAATATATTGAAAGCAAGAAATGACTGATTAAAGGATCTGTCTCAATGCTTCTGGCCTACATACCAGTGGGAGCCAGCACATACATAAATTAATAATTCTAGTAGTTGGGTATGGTGGTGCACACCTGTAATCCCAGCACTTGGGAGACTGAGGAGGACTGCTGTGAGTTCGAGGCCAACCTAGGCTAGTGAGTTCAAGGGCAGCTGGAACTACATAGCAAGACCCTGTCTCAAAAAAAAAAAAAAAAAAATTAATTCTAAAGGACCATAAGGACAATAAAAATGTAGACGTTTCAGGCCCTACACTTTCTTTGAGTTATCAGAGGTGGCCCCTGGAGAAATAAGACTGAACTGGTGTAGAAGAAGGGCAGTTGTATAGCCAATGTTATGGTACAATGTGAGCAGGAAGGTTCCAGTATTCCTGAAGGTTAAACTGCAGCTGAGCAGGTAGGTAGGGATATGAAAGAAGTTGCATTACTGCTGGTAGGTGATGAGGAATCTGAAGGATTTTAGGTAGTAAACATTTTCATTTCAGAAGGCTTTGACAGCCATGTGGAAACTTAAGGGTAAGGAGAGCATGGTGAGGCAGAGAACTGCTAATTCAAAGTCAGAATTATGTGGGCAACTTAAATTATGGGGGAAGAAGAAGGTTGGTGCATGCAAACATACCACTTTAAATAATGGAGGACTTCCACAATACAAATCAGTGAGTTTAACCTGGGCTGTTTAGTTTAAAACTAAGCAGTGACAAACTCAGCCAGATTTAGTGCTTATTTCCAGGGCTTTTGCTTCCAGTTGCACAAGTAGTCAAACATCTGTCTCCTCTTAGGTTTGCTTGCTTCTGTATCTGCTTCATTTCCAAAGCAGCTCTGTCCACATGGTTGCAAAGATGATTGCCAGCAGCTCCAGGCCTTCTGCTAGCTTAGCAACACAGAAAAAGATCATTTCTTTAGTTCCAGAGTCCCTGCACCAACTCTCATTGGTTTGGCTCAAATCACGTGCCCATCCCTAAACCAGTTCCCATCTAGTTAGCTAGACTAGGTCATACATCCACTCAGCTGGGGATGGGTCTGCCTTATCTCAACCATAATTTGAATAACAAAGGGTGACTCACCACTACACTATCGGAAAAGCTTTTTTGACAGTTGTGTGTCCAAAAAATGAATAAAATCTAAAAGTTAAGAAATTACCATACTAATAACTTTGAAGGAAGCAAGCTGAAAATGTACTAACAGTAATGCAAGGGAGAAATAAATGATGGCTGGTGCAGAGGAGTCACAGTATTGGAAATGAATGTGTATTTTTAGTCAATCACTAAACAAATGCAGGTCTAATCTATCCAGGTTCAACGCTGGAGGTACTGATGGCACGGGCAAGTGTAGGATGGCAAAAAGCTGAGGAGTGCCGCGGGGTAGTGCTAGGCCACAAGCAAACAAACACAGCTCGAGAGAAAGGGCTTGGCAGCATTTCCAAGAGGAAATCCTCCAGAGGAAATCCTCCAGAAGAAATCCTCCAGAGGAATCCTTCCAGAGGAAGGCCGGTTTGCTGACACCCATTCCTCACGACTTCAGATTGCACTACAGTCGCAGGTGTCCCCAGTTTGCGGCTCCAATCTAGTTCTCTACTAAGTGGTGTCTGAAAAGACCTTAAACTCGGGCAAATCCAAAACAACTTCGTTGGCTCCCTCCCCCAGCCATCCCTTTCATTGTCCAAGACTAAAATTTGGGAATCACCTCCTTCCTACCCATCTCCCATATCCGGTCCCTCTATTCTAGTCACCTCCGCGAGTCAGACCCCTCCCCTATCCCTTCTGCAGCTGGGTTAGTTCAGGTCCCTCAATTCTCACCTGGGCACTGCATTGGCCTGGGGACTATGTTCATCTCCACTTTTGGCCTTCACAGTCCCGCTACAGAAGCCAGGATGATCTTTCTACAACCTAATCTGAAAACCACTTCTCTGCTTAAATCCCTCCTCGAGTCCCCTTACCTGGGAGAAAACGCATGCTCCTCAGATCAGGAGCCGGGCGTAAGATGGGGCGTGAGAAAGGAGAGGTTCCAGGGACGCTAGGGGCACTCGAGTGCGACTGCGCGCCCGGAACTGTGCGGGGGCTCCAGCTGCCGGCCGGAGGATCGCGCGGTGGAGCCAGGCCCGGGAGGCTGGAGGAGCTGGGCGAGGGCGGAGGGCGGCCCCGAGGCCGGCTGGTGCCGCCGTTCCGGAGCGGGGCGTCCCCGGGCTGGGCGAGGCCGGGGCGGGGCGGGGCGGGGCTGGGCGGGGCCGGGGCGGGGCTGGGCGGGGCCGGGAGGGTAGGCGGCCTCCGGGCGGCAGGGGGCGGCCTCGCCCACGGCGGCAGCTATCGACCTCTTCCCCGCGCCTTTCGGGCGGCACCGCGACCTCCGGCTGTGGGCCGCGTCGGCCGGGCATGGCGGCGTGGAGCCCGGCCGCGGGGGCGCCTCTGCTCCGCCGGAGCCGCGGGGTGAGCGGGCGGGCCGGGGCCGGCAGCGGGCGGGGCAGGCGGGCCGGGACCCCGCCGCCTTCCTCTCACTCCTTCCCTCCGGCTGGGGGCCGGCGGGGAGCCCGGGCCCTGGCGCGCTCGGGGGCTCGGCGTGGGTGGAAGTGGGGGGGCGGGTCAGGCGCGCAGGCAAACCACAGCGGACATGGGAAAGAGAAATGGTGGTGTTTGGAGCGGGAAGACATAGTACTCACAGTCCGGAGTCCAGGAGTGGGTGCAGGGCACCGCGGAGGGTTCCAGGTCCTTGAGCCTGCAAAGCCCGCAGCCGGGAGCAGAAGCCTGGCAGAGAGCACTGCCCACGCGCTCCCCAATCCTCCCCCTCCGCCTCATCCTTTGCTTCACTTCATCCACTTTCCTCCTCCCTCTCGCTTTCCTGCTGGTCTTGAACCTACCTCGCCCCCGCGCTCTGAGGAGTTCCACCGCGACTTTCAGCGTGGGCAGCAGTGATCTGGGGACTCATCGGCCTGTCACAGGCATTGCCCGCAGTTCGGCTAAAATGATAGGATCCCATGGATTCTGCAGCCCTTAGTGATTGCCCATCCTGCCTGCCGTCTGGTTACACCCCCCTTCTATCCCCAGAAGCAACACAGCCCCCCCCAGCCCTTCACCCCTGCAACTCCATCCAGGATCACAGCAGGAAGTTTCTTTCCCTCTGTACATCACAGAGACCTCTAACCCCAGACTTTTCTCCTGAGCCCTATTTCACCTGCTGGGCAGGCTTCTTTGCTGAGCCAGTGAGCGTGCCCCTTATCTGCTCATTCATCGTCCATCCATCCATGCCAAGCGCCCCTCCCACAGCAGGACAGACTCAGTCTTGCCTTGAAGACCAGTTGGAGAGGGAGCCAGTGCACAGCTCTGAGATTCTGTAACAGCACCGTGACCTGGGGCCCAGGAAAGGCCTGACGACAGGAGGGACTGAGGGCTGACAGGGTGGCACCTTTGGCACCAGCACTTGCTAACAGCCCTGATGTTCTGCCGCCAGTCTCCCATGGCCAGGTGGAAACCAGCGTCTGGTGCTTCTCCCTTCCTAACGTCTTTCACTTGGCTTTGCTCCTGACCTGCTGCTCAAGGCACTGATGCCTGCAGCTTACTTTGCTGCCGAAAGCTTAGGCCGCCTCACTTGGGGTCACATTGCCTGCCTAACAAGTCCAGAACCTCTAGCCTGGCATTCAAGCCCTGCCATACTCCAGTTTTAGTCCCTGTTCAGCATGTGCTCAGTCCAGCCAGGTGTCTGCTCCGCTGGTTTTCTGTTCCTTCTAAGGGTTATGACATGTTCCTGCTGGAGCTCTGCCTTCTATGGCGGCCATCCAGCAAGGGGGTATTACTGTCTATGGTGAATAATCTTAAAATGTTCCTTCTTTGGCTCATAGGATTCTGCTTCTTCTGTCCCTTGAATTTGTGCATGGTGTATAGAGGGCTGCTGGCAGTGGTGATGAGGGCACATTTCACGGGGCTGGGGTGCCTGATAATCAGGCTTAAAGGGTGGGTGGGGCATAGTGGATGGCTGGTGCTAGCAGGATGGGTCTGAGGCAGGCTGCCTGGCCTCTCTTCTGGCTCTGTGTCTTATAAGTAGGTGCAGTCTTGGGCATATTCCTAAGTGCTTCCACTTCTTTGCCTATAAAACTGTCATCACAATAGTGTCTTTCTCATAGCACTGTCATGAGTTAAACACCTGTTGAACAAGGTCGTTAGCTTTGTCTCTAGAGTCAGTGTTGTTTGCAGTTATACCCCCACTCTCCTCAAAAAACAACAACAAAAATCTATTCCGTGTCCTGGGGAACTGAATGGCCACCCAACACCACATAGCCCCTCTGACAGCCCGTGGCTGCGCTGGTGGAACGACTGTGGGGGCCTGCACAGTGGCCAGCCCTGGGGGGCAGTGGCACCTTGCTCTGCCATAGCCCTCTTCTCTGTTCTGTGGCAGCTTCCTCTTCTCTACTGTGTCCATCGGATGTTCGCCTCCCAGACGGAGGGGGAGCTCAAAGTGACTCAGGTTCTCAGAGAAAAGTTTCCTCGAGCTACGGCTATCAAGGTCACTGACATTTCAGGTAAAACTTTCTCTTATCCTTCCTGGGGAGCTTTGGTAAGATTTTGCCTTGGAAAGGGGCAGAGGGCAAGGGAGCTTAGAGGAGGGAACTCATCGCCAGTGAGGAATCAGAAACATCAGAGAGAACCTGGGGACAAGGCCCAGCTGGGGGGACCCAAGGTTGCCAGCTGGTCCTCCTCGGACAGGAACTCTCACAGTCACCCCAGAACTCAGGTCTGCAGTCTCTCGTTTGACAGCAGGACGGACCTTGCTTTAATTTCCCCACGTTAGTCTGTCTCCTAGAATGGCAGAGCTCAAATGGGCCCCGGGCAGGCTTTGTCAACTGCCTTATTTTCCTCAGGAGGAAATAAGCCCTTGAGGGCAAAGGACCTTTCTGCACCCTCCCAGCCAGCCAGGCCCTGCCTTCCCCAGAAGTTCAGGCCGGCTGTGTCGGGGGCGCAGCCTCTGTACCCACGGAGGGGAAGATAGGCCCTTTATCCAGTCACACACGGGACAGCATAGATGGGGACAGCTAGATAGGGGTCCACCTGAATCGCCACACCCAGAGGGCTAGGCTGGCTTCGCTGCGAGCACAGCATTTATACAGATTGGCAGAACATTTAGAGTGGATTTTATTCACACACTTACAGGAAGCTCATCTGAAATCTGCTGGGATGGAACACCAGTGAGGGCTCTGCCGGTCCCCAGGCAGTGCTCAGGCCTTGATATTACCAGCTCTGTACCTGCCTCAGGCTCAGGTCAGACCTGGAACTTGACCCTCAGGCTGGCTCTGCCCAGCCCTGGACGAAGTGTAGAAAGGTCATCATGATGTGACGATATATAGATATACATATATTCTTTGGTGGTACAGTAGTACTGAGTATTGAACCCAGCACTGTACACTGAGCTACACTCCCCCACTTTGAGATAGTTTTGCTGAGTTGCCTAGGAACTTGCGATCCTCCTGCTTTAGCCTCCCAGAGTGTGGGATTACAGGCGTGTGCCACCACAATGTCTGACGTGTAAGTCCATCCCTGAGGCAGGCCAGAGAAAGAATAATTTCTCTTCCCCAAGGTATGAGGGTCATAGAAACTCTAACTTTCCCACATCTGTCTGTCTTGGGGCTGCCCATTAAGAGATTCTCTGATGGTAAGATCCCGATTTCAGAAGGTCCTTGTCTGAACAGAGCCAGGCTGGCAACCTTGGGTCTCCCCATCTGGGCCTTGTCTGCAGGCCCTCAAGGAAGGAATGCTGCCCAGAGATGTCATGAAGAATCGGAACAGACAGGTCTGGCTTGGGAACCCTAATTGATAGTGGCTGGTCAGAAGCACAAGTCAGACAACCCCGGGCTTGTGACTGGCACCTGCACCCAGGTAGATGGTGTCAGAACTGAATTGGGTTGGCGGGCGCCTGGGTGTCCACTGCAGGACTGGGTGTCCACTGCAGGACTGCTTGCTTGCTGGTGTGGAGAGGCCCCTACCACGTGGGTCACGGAAATGTCTGTGTTGTGAGTGTGTAATAGGAGAAACTGAGTTTGAGTGGGTTTCCCTTCTCTGTCTTCAGTCACTGAGGTCAGGAAGCTGTGTGCAACCAAAATGTGGACTCCTAGAACACACTGTAAGGGAAGCAAAATGAGCTAGGTGTGGGGGTGCACGCCTGTAATCCCAGTACTCAGGAGGCTGAGGCAGGAGGATCACCATGAATTGAAGGCCAACCAGGGCTACATAGTGAGTTCAAGTCCAGCTGGAACTACATAGTGAGACCCTGTCTCCAAAAAAGAAAAAAGGAGCAAAACAAAGCCCGTGGAATAGGTTGCACTTCTCATGTGGTGGCCTGGTGCTCTCCGCACAGCCCTGCCTCTGTTCGGTGCCAGCACAGCACACTTCCCATCCTCAGTAGCTCCGCACTCGGGCCGGGCTGAAAGGGCCCACCTCAAGGGCCTCATCTGAAGCTCCATTCCAACCAGCAGGTGCCAGGCACAGCCCCGTGTACCTCCCAGCCCAGCGTATTTGCTGTGACCCTGGCTCTCATGCTTCTTTGTTCTTGTCTTTTGGATGAGTTTACAAACACAATTTTCAAACTGAATGTTAGTGTATTTTTGCACTTTTAAAAATACTGATTTCAGGGCTGGTGAGATGGCTTAGCGGCATAAGTGCCTGCCTGGCAAGTGCAAGGTCCTGAGTTCGACTCCCGGAACCCACATACGAAAAATGGGCCGGTGATATCGCTCAGTGGCACGGGCGCCTGCAGGCGCACGAGGTCCTGAGGTTGACCCCCGGTACCCACAAAAATAAATAAATAAATAAATAAATAAATAAATAAATACTGATTTCCGGTCCTTTGGAAGGTGCAACACTGAAAAGCAGTCCTTCCTATTACCCTCTTGCACGGCATTTGGTGGCCACATTCCCTACATTTTCCATGCTTTGTGCCTTAGCTTTCCTGTCCACAGGTAATAAGCTGGGGCAACACAGTGGCCTTACAAAACAAGAGCTCATTTGGGTGGAGGCAGCCTGCCAGGAGGGTGTGTGGTCAGATGGGAAGCTGCGATGATCTTCGTTTACACCTCCTAGTGACTTTCCTCTATGCTGAATGGTGGTATTCAGGCCTCCTTTGGATTGCGCAGTACTTCAAGCACACATGGGCTGTGGCTGCCATACTTAATAATTGAAGCCCTTTTGACTCCTGTTTATTTTAGGAGGCTGCGGGGCAATGTATGAAATTAAAATCGAATCAGAAGAATTTAAGGAGAAGAAAACTGTCCAGCAGCACCAGATGGTTAATCAGGTCAGTGGCAGTAACAGCGGGCCTTTGCCTCTGGCCTTCGGCACCTTAGAAGGTCTGCTGAGTGGGCATGGTG
Organism: Erethizon dorsatum; assembly: GCA_028451465.1. Lineage (NCBI taxonomy): Eukaryota > Metazoa > Chordata > Mammalia > Rodentia > Erethizontidae > Erethizon > Erethizon dorsatum. The sequence continues at coordinate 24,630,143 of CM051824.1, forward strand.
GTTTTCACTGTCAGTGCTAGGAAAGATAATGCAGTACGACCATCACGAGAGCAGGCCTTGAGAGCTCAGAAGGATCTAATCTGGGACTCTCTGGAATGAGATTGTGGGCAAATATACATTTTATTCAAAATTAAAAACAAGCCACCCAATGGAAGGAGCTCAGCCAGTATTTGTTGAGAGTTCGCAGGCAGTAAGGAGAGCTGGCCTGTGTTTTCTCTCTCTTTTTTTTTTTTTTGGTACCACGACTTGAACTCAGGACCTTGCTCTTGCCAGGCAGGCACTGTGTCACTGAGCTATTTCCCTGGCCCAGGCCTGTGTTTTCTGATTGGCTTACAGAAATTTAAATGTTTAGCTCTCGAAAGGCATTCCGTTTGGAAGAATTCAGTCTGGCTTACTCCGGAGGTCGCTCCCTGTCCCCACCCCCCAGCACTGTCTTGTCACAGGAGACAGAGGTGGGCCAGGAAGGAGGGAGATCCCAGCCCTACCTTCACAGCTTGTGCGGTGGCCCTGAGAGCCACAGCACGTTATGAGCACGCTGATATGTGTGTTTAATTGTACTGGTGTGGTCATGGGGACTTTTGGATGATTAGGTTTGAGGACTGTTGGGCTTTGACAGACTTACATGGGAGGAACAGGAATGAAACCTTGTTAAGAGCAGGTCTGCTGGCCTGGATGGGTCTGAGCTAGGAGCTGGCGTTGCCCTGCTCAGGGCGAGTGTTGGGAGTCAAGGTTCTGACAGGCACCCGCTGCAGAGGAGGCAGACCTGGGAGTCACCAGACTCCGCTGCCCAGGGCCTGCTCCCAGCTCCAAGCCCCCGTGCGTGTGGTCTGTAGGATCAGGGTGGGAGGGGCAGGACCCCTGTCCAGCATGCTCGGATCTGAGCATCTGGTTGGGGGCTTGGGCTGGGGGCGAAGCTTTCCTCTGTAACCTTGCCTGGTGCTTAGTAACGGTATCATAGAATCAGATTCTTTGCTCAAAAGGCCATGAAAAGGTCACCTGGCCTGGATCTTGCCGCAGTCCCCTCCCCTGCTGACTCCCCAGAGACAGGGTGGCCCTGCTTCCTTGGTTCCCTCCAGGAGTGGACTGTCATTCCTGGTGGACATCCTGACACATGACATGGACCTCGGCCTCTGCCAGGTCCGTTGGGAAATACTCAGCATTTGCTCAGGGCCGAACCCCAGGGAGGCAGGCTGAGGAGTGCTTCCAGCAGGGGCGCCTCCCGGCACCCAGCAGCGGGACTGGCTCTGCGTGGAAGGAATGAGCTTAATAGCTGCTGTCCCTCCCCACCTCCGGCCTCTTCCCTACAAGCTGCCCACTCACTGCCTCTGCCCTTGGCTTCCCCCTGCTCACAGCCCATCAGTGGGTCCTGTTGCCCACAGAGTCCGGCCCAGTTTCCTAGCCTGGGACTTGCCATCCTCAGCGTAGTCTGCCTCAGTCTGTCCCCACGTGCCTGACTGGAGGCCACACTTCCCTCACAGGAGCCTCCCAGACTCTGCTCCTGTGACTCTGTGGCCGTGTCCCTCGTGCCTGTTCCACTCCAGCTGGCAGCTCCAGGGCTGCCTCATCCCCAACTCTTCCCACCAGTGTGGCAGGGATACCCCCTTCCTGTGCACATCTGCAGCAGGGTTGAGCGAGTCACAGACTGACATGCCACCATCGTGGCCTCAAGTCTGCTTTTGTGGCCTTATGTTAGCTGGTACAGTACTTTGTCACTTACCCATGCCTTGTCGTCTGTGTCTCCAGCACCCAGTTTAATGCTATGGGCACAGTGCTCAGAAGTGTTTATCGAAGCTGCATTTTCTGTCCCATGGCTCTTCAGCCTCGTCACTTCCCCCTGCAGGGCCCCACACTTCCTGAACTGTGAAGTGATCCCGATGATCTCCAAGGCCTTCCATAACCTATAGCGGTGATGTGTAACGTGTGATGCCATGGTGTGCTTGGGGGTCCGTCTGCAGGGGCTACAGAGAGCAGGGAGAAGGTGTTGGGAAGGGAGAGTGGGCAAGGCCTGAGGTGCCAAAGCCAAGAAGGTTCCTGAAGGTGTGACTGGGCCCTCACCCTTTGAAGGAAACTGTGAGGAAGGAGGCTGGCTGTGGCGCAGGTGCAGACACAGGGGCAGCCTCTAGGGAGCACCTGGGCCTGCAGAGAGCAGGTGTCCCAGGGACTGTGTGCTTTTGCTCAGCTATGTTCTCAGGCTTTTTCCACGGACATTTTTTGCTTGCTGCAGAGTTGAGTGACTTCCCTGTGAATGTGGAAGGGAGTTGTATTGCAGGTCAAGTGGGACAACTCCTGCCAGCAGGAGCAGTCAGGTGTGGCCAGGACTTCAAGACACCTGGGTTCATATCCTGACTCTGTTACTCGCTTGCTGACTTTGTGTCAATGGTAGACTGTTGATGATAGCTGGATGGATGGATGGATGGAAGGAAGGAAAGAAAGAAAGAAAGAATGAATGAACGAATGAATAAGGGGGTAAGACTAGCTTTTCTCTAAAGAGCCTTCTGACTCTGTAAATTTGACTACAGTACAGGTATTCAAATTCTTTTTGTTTTAAATAATAGAGACTAGGTTAAAACTAACATAATCAAATCAAGGGAATTAATTGACCCATGTAATTAGATCACCTGGTATCTGCATATCTACATTCAGAGTCTTAAATTTCCCTGCTTGCTCTCTCATTCTGTCTCCTTTCAGCTTGTCTCTCGGTGTCAGCCTCATCTTCTAGTGAAGATGGGTTTTCTCTCCATAGTAGAGAACATGGCTCCCATCCACCTCTGGTTGACATTATTCCAGCCTGGTGCCCCAAGAGTCAAGGCTGCACTTTGGAAAGTCCCAGGGGAGATTCTTATTGGACTCGTTTGGGTCATGTGCCATCCCTGAGCCAGTCATAGGCTGGGCCAGTCAGGCTACTTGATAATCCCACCAGAAGGGGGAATTAAAGTGCGAAAGGAACTGTGTCCCAAGAGAAGGGAGATTGCTGAGCAGACCGGGAACAAAATGTCCAGCCCCCTCGGTGCTCGGGGTTCGGACTAGTAAAAAAGGACTCCGTCTCCTCTGCTCTGACTGTGCACATGAGCGTTCCGAGCCCCTCCAGTCCCATAGCCTTTCTCTCTCCCAACACTGTGGGGGCACTTTGATGCTGGTGGCTTGTTTAGATTTGGGTTCTGGCAGCGTGGCCTTAAACAAGTCTCATAATTTCCTGTGTGACTGTATTTTGTGCCCTTAAGTAAAATTGGAAAATTTATGGTAATTGGTGGGGTATTAAAGAACAACTGCTCATTACTTGTGATAGCAAATCGTAGGAAACAGCCTTAAAGGTCATTAGGGGCAGGTTGAAAAGTTACACTACATCCATGTCGTGGGATGCGAAGGCTGAGGGTACACTTTATGCCCAATGTACACAGATCACCAAGATAGATGGTTAGGGAAAAAGCAGTGTGGAAGCAGTGTGTTTGGAATGTTAAGCATTTGTGTTTGTAAAACATAGCGGGGTGGAATATATATTCATATTAACTCAAATATGCATTTTTAAAGCCTTGCAACAATCCAGAAGAAACAATAACAGTTCTCTGTTTGGGGACAGAGGTGGGAACTGAGAGAGGACATCTGTGGGAGGGAGATTTCACTATATGTCTTTTTATACCTTCTAATTTTTAAGCCATGCTAGATTTTGTTTATTTGCTTTGTGTTTTGAGACAGAGTCTCACTGTATTGCCCAGGCTAGCTTTGAACTCCTGAGTTCAAGGGATCCTCCTGCTTCAGCCTCCCAGTGCTGGGAATGTAGACATGCACCTCTGTGCCTGGCTTAGATATTGATTCAGACAAAAGTTTATAAAGGAAAAAGTGCTGAAACAAAGCATGTAAAAAGTCTTCAGATACAGAGCTTTATAAAAATACAGTGGTGCCTCAGTTTATGAATTTAATTTGTTTTATGATTTTTGGGGACAATGGCTGTGTTTTGTGTTTGTGTGAGGAAGATGGCTGTGGTCGTGTTTGTCACCTGATGTTGTGAACAGAAGCAAAATTTTGCTAAATGCTTTTGTTAGCAAACCAAATTATTTACAAACAGAAGCATTTGTGAACCGAGATACTACTGTACTCTGTAATCATTGTCAAATACACAAAAAAATGATGATGCTCTTTTACTTACTCAGGCACTAAAAGAAGAAATCAAAGGGATGCATGGATTACGGATATTTACCTCCGTCCCCAAACACTGACCCTGCCCTGGCTGTGTAGATGCTGCTGACTAAAGCCCTGGATGACTTCACCTACAGCATTCTTCGCCAAAAAATTTGTCTATTTTGTTCATAGAGATTTCTATATTGTAATTACAGAAGATATGTTATCTACATAGGTATTCATTAAAGGCCATAATAGATGTTCATTAAAGGCCCTTGATGCTTTCTAAGGGCATAAGTAATGCTTCAAATTCCTTTATTTTGGAAGAGATGTCAGTGTCTAAAGTGCTTTGTCCCTGGACAGTTCTGTCCTGCTGCAGGAGTCAGGATGAGTGCCAACTTGTTGTGTTGTGAGAAGGATTCCGTGTTTCTTCCCTTCTGTCTTCGTCACTTTCCTTGGCACTGGGACAGCATACCTGACACTTGCAACTTAAGGAGGAGAGGTTTATTTTAGCTCACGGTTCAGAAGTGTTAGTCCATGCTTGCAGGCTTAAACACAGAGGCTGCATGGCGGAAGGGCCTGGGCGGAGGAAAGCTGCTCATTGCATGGTGGGCAGGAAGCAGGGAAAGAGGGCGGAGCTGGGGAGAGAGGTGTGCCCTTCCAGGTCACACCCCTAGTGAGAAAGTCAGCTATAGCACCCCATGGTCTAATCCTCTTCCAAAAGCCCCACCTCTGAGTACATGAGGCTCCAGGAAATATTGGACATCTGTAACCCTCTCTGCTAAACTGCTCAGTACCCTTAGTTGTGCCATAAGTGAGAAAAGATCCTCAGCTTTGGCTGTTCCTTTAGTTGATCACTCTTGCCTTTTCTTTCCAAACTTCTTTCAAGAATGACCCTGCCCCCTCGGTTTCTTACAGTCTGGAGTGGACCCAAGGATTTGGGGCGCCTGAACCTGGGTCCTCCATCTACTTTGAAGGTCCTCGCCCTCTGCATCTTGACAGGAGGCCGAGCCTGCCTCCCAGGACAGGAGCCTGGAGGACATGCTTTCTCAGCCTTCTCTGCTCAGCCAATCAGAAGGACCGCCCCGGACTCTGGGAGCAAGTGACATTAAGAAGGGAGGGCATGGGGCATTCATTCCAGGCATGCTGGCTGCACTACTTGGTGTTCTGGGTGCCAGCTGTGGTGGTCACAGAGCCCGTATCATATGCTGCTCTCTCTGGGTCAGTGGTGTCTTAGTTACTTTTTTCGCTGTTGAGACAAAGTTAAAGGAGGAAAGGTTTATTTAGCTCACAGTTTGTAGAGGTTTTAGCTTATAGTGGCTGGCTCTAAGGCAGGGTGGCACGGCGGAGGGGTATCAAAGAGGAGAAATAGTCTATGGTGAGCAAGCAGGCAAGAGCAAGCAAGGGACAATCACAGTTCTTTTTATCCCTTTTATCCGGGCTGCTCAGTGCAGGTAGCACTCACACCCTTAATCCTAGTGCCCTTGATCTTAGCATTGCACCATGAATCAATTTTAGCATCACACATTCTAGATCCAGCCACCTCTGAAAAGCCCCACCTATGACCACATGAGGCTTTCGGGGGACACCTAGACACAAGCCATCACATGGTGTGATGACAGTGTTGCTGTACAGCGTGATTTGGGCTCTAGCCACAAAAGCCTGCCTTAATCTTGCTCATTTACAAAAGCTGGCTCACTAGCATTCCCAGAAATTCTGTGACTGCCCCATATCCTTGCACTAAATTCTTTCCTGCTCATATAAGCCTAGTTAGTGTTCGTTACATGCAGCCAGGAGCCCTTATGGGTTCACCAACTTCTTGCTATGTGGCTTCTGCCCTCCTGCCCTCACCTCCCTACTAAACAGCATCTTGATAGGTCCACGTCCACTGCCAACCCGTCATCTCTCCGAGTCACTGTGGTGGGTGGGAGGCTGACCATCTACTCCTTCCTCAAACTCCTCTTTGTATTACATGGATTTGGCCACCAGGGAAGTCAGTGGACACTATCAGTTCTCAAGGTGCCTTCTTGAGAATATGAGGGTAGAACAACCTTGAGCCCCAGATTTTTAGGGCAGCACAAACTTCAAATGCTGTTCACACACTGTGCTCCCATTTTCTGGTAAAAATTCTCTGTTTGCACCATGGAGTTGGGAGGGTTTGCTAGGGCAGACTGCTTTTCACATGAAATAGACATTCAGTTCCATCACAGCTAAGAAGAAGGGACAAGACCAAAAGAAGTGTGCCGAGGGCCCATGGCACCTCCGAAAAGGCTAGGTGGCCCCTGGGGACAACTTCAGGTGGTACAGTGAGGAGACACCAAAGATAATCTTAGTAGCCCACCAGATGATGATCAGTGGGGATGGAGAGATCAAAAAATTAGATCCTTGTCATTCCTTGTGTGCAACCTAATTGTCCTCTTGAGGGTGTGTTATGGTTTGTGTCTAGATACCCCCCAAAGCCTCATGCAGTCAAGGGGGCAGACTTCTAGAGTTTGTGATTGATTCTCTGTCTAGTGCTGGGATTATGGGTGTGAGTGCTACACCCACCCTGGGGTGGGTATCCTGCATACAATGTAAGAGAGGGAAAGAGGCTTGTTCTCTCACGTTCCTTTTTGCTCTTGTTGCTTTTGCTGCCTTCCGCCACCATGAACTGTTGCCCTCTGCCATGTGCCACCCTGCCTTGGAGCCAGCCGAGTATGGACTGAAACCTCCACTGTGAGCTAAATAAACCTTTCCTCCTTTAACTTTGGGTGTCAGGTGTTTTGTCCCAGCAATGAGAAAAAAGTAACCAAAACAGCATTTAGTACCAGAGAAGTGGGGTCGTTGTTGTGACTATACCTGACCATGTGGTTCAAGAGCCTTTGGGAATGGCTTGTGGGAAGAGTTTGGAAAGGTTCAGAGATGTCTCCTGAAAGAGTAGAGCTGGAACGCCTTAGGCTGTTCTGTGTGGGAGATCCTGGTCAGAGCTCAGAAGACCAGAAGGCTGCTAGAAATCTTTCCAGTAAAGTCCAGGCTCAGGAGGTTTCTACTGGGAAGAAGGACTGCATTGGCTGCTGGACTCCTGAACATGTGTTTTGGCTTGGCAGAAAACTTGTTTGCATTTTGCTCGTATCCAGAGCCTTTGCCTGAGACTAAGATTAAGGGCAGCAGACTAATTAAACTAGCAGAAAAAATTTCAAGGCAGTCAAATGTTGAGGCGGTGGCATGGCTATAGTTGGGGGCCTTTAGCCAGATTTATGTTGAGAATCAAGAGCAAAGAGCCCAGCAGGATGATTTAAAACATTGTGAGTTTGGCCAGAAAGAAAGCTCCAGTAAAGCTGTAGACTGCAAAGATAGAGCTGAGGAGATCTCAATTGCTGAGAAGGAGCAAAATATATAAGACGGCCTGAGGACATCACAAGAAGCAGCGAGTCTTCACCCTTTGCAGCCTCAAAACTACAAAAGTAAAAGACTTTGCTTTGAGGAGAAAGCTGCAGAGCACCGTGTTCCACAATGGCGGCAGACTCACTGTGTCTCAGAATGGCGGTGGCAGCCACACCAGGTTCCAAAATGGTGGCGGCCGCACCAGGTTTCAGAATGGCGGCAGCATAGAGAGTTTATTCCTCAGAATCAGGTTCAGAGTGCTCAGCGATCCAGGCACTCTACCCCTACAGCCAAGAGAGAAGAAAGCCTGGCTATTGCTCCAGCTGGCAGCAGACCTTGGTATCATCCATGTGGTGCTGGTTTTCAGCACATGCAGAATGCAAGAGTTATGAGGTTAAGAAGGCTTCCACCGAGATTTCAGAAGGCCTGGGAGGCCAGGGAGTGTGAGAGGGCAGTGTGTGAAGCTGGGAGGATGGAGCCAAAGATGCAGTAGAGAACCCAGAAGTTTGGAAAAGCCAGGAATGTAGATCATCTAAGGAAAGTTGCAAGGACAGAGCAAAGCAGTCCTAAGAGAGAAGCCGTGGGAGCTACAACCATCAGAAGTGCCATAGGGGTGGAGCCACACTAGCCCTTTGGAGCTCACAACTTACCACAGAGTGTTTCGGATGTTCCATATGGAACTATAAGACTTAATGTTTGCCCTGCTGGATTTTGGACTTGCTTTGGTCCCAGTGCTTTGTATCCCCCCTTTGTACCTTTTGGAATGGAAATGTGTATCTTGTGCCATTGAATGTTGGAAGTGTTTAAGTTTCTTTTCATTTGTATAGGGGCTCACAGCTAAGAGTTTGCCTTAAATCTCAGAGGAGACTTGGGACTTGGACTTTTCAGCAATGCTGAAACTGTTAGGACTTGGGCAACTCTTAGAGATGGACTAAAATGCCTTTTACCTACAGGGATGTGCATGAGTCTTTGGGGGACCAGGTGCAGAATGTTATGGTTTGTGTCAGATGTCCCCCCAAAGCCTCAAGCAGTCAAAGGGGCAGGCCTTTAGAGTTTGTGATTGATTCACTGTCTAGTGCTGGGATTATGGGTGTGAGTGCTACACCCACCCTGGGGCAGGTAGCCTGCATACGATGTAAGGGAGGGAAAGAGGCTTGTTCTCTCACGTTCCTTTTTGCTCTTGTTGCTTTTGCTGCCTTCCGCCACCATGAACTGTTGTCCTCTGCTATGTGCCACCCTGCCTTGGAGCCAGCAAAGTATGGACTGAAACCTCCACTGTGAGCTAAATAAAACTTTCCTCCTTTAACTTTGTGTGTCGGGTATTTTGTCCCAGCAATGAGAAAAAAGTAACCAAGACAGGGTGGAATCGACAGTGATTTTTTGGTTTGTTTTGAGGCAGGGTCTCACTATGTAGTTCGGGCTGGCCTGGAACTTGGGATGATCCTCCTGCTTCAGCTTCCTGACTGTTGGGATTCCAGGCCTGCACCACCACACCTGGCATGATCTGCTTCTAAAGAGTAAAATGAGAAAAATGTGATGTGCAGTTTCAGAGACAAAGTTCTAGAAGGCAGCGAGCTGCCTTCCTTGCCCTCCCCTGGGATTGCTCACTCTGGGAAAGTTTACCCCCGTGTAGAGGACGCTCACGCAGCCTGAAGCCCCTCATTTTAGGGACTTGATCTCATTTCTCAGGTTGTGCCACCATGCATTCAGAGGAGCACTTATGTACTTTCCTTTTTCTTAAAGGAAAACATGTTTCTAGAGAGGAAGGTGAGAAGTCACAACTAAAAGATGCCAGGTGGAGTCTTTTCTTCTACAATAAAACTAGAAAGAAGCAATCACATTGACACTTAGTGAGCGCACAGTTGTCTAACTTGGTTGGGTGTTGAGTAGCTGGCAGGGAACCAGCTGTGAGGTGACTGCCTTGTCCCTCCCCCACTGTGAGAAAAACAAGTCATCTGGAAGCAGAAAAAGCGAACACAAAGAGTAAAAAGTTAAAACAACTGATGTTCATGTAATGCTTTTAGTGTTTTCTTTCATAATAACCTTTATTGTTAGAACAGATTTAGACTTAAGTTTGGAGATGGGACAGAGTTCACTTACACCCTGCATCCAGTTTCCCTGATAATTAACATCTTACATTAGCTTGTCATTCCCTGCGTGCAACTTAATTGTCCTCTTAAGGGTGCATTGGTACTTTGTTTTTTGTTTTTTGTTTTTTTTGAGTACCGAGAATCGAACTCAGGACCTTGCGCTTGCCAGGCAGGTGCTGTGCCACTGAGCTATACCCTTGGCCCCTGCACTGGTACATTTATTACAGTTAATGAACCAGTACTGATACACGAAAGCCCTTCATTCGGATCTCCTCAATCTTCCCCAAATGTTTTCTAGGTCTGCCTTCCACAACACCACATCGCGTTTAGTTGTCGTGTATCCGTGGCTTCACTGGGCTGTGACAGTTTCTTAGACTCTCCTTGTCTGTGGTGACCGCTCAGTGCCTCCATAGCACTACTTTCAAATATACTTGGGGAAATGGGGGATGTGTTAGGTGGAGAGCAGTTTTTGAAAACAAAAAACCAGTCAGTTGAAAGTTACACTACTCCAAACATTTCAGCAAACATTGCATAGCCAAATTTAGCCACCTCACCGAAAAAGTGCACTGACATTAAATAAAAATAAAACAACTGCAAAGTTATGGACATTGGAAAGCAGCAGCTTTGCCCAAAAAGAGTGGATGTAAAGGGGGTAGTGCTTTTGGTCAAGTCTGGCAGGTTTATAAACAAGGTTAATGAAAAAAGGCTTTTCCAGCGGCTTTTTTTTTTTTTTTTTTTTTTGATGTTTTAAGACAGGTTCTCACTATGTATTTCAGACTGACCTTGAACTCACTATGTAGCCCAGGCTGGACTCGAACTCAACTCCATCTTCCTGCCTCAACCTCCCAAGTGCTGGGATTACAGGCATGCGCCACCATGCCTAGCTTGCCGAGGGCATTATTTACCTGTAAGTATAGCTAGAAATATGGGAAAACCATTTTTTTTTCTTTTCTTATTTAACAGAGAACTCTTGGAAGAAAACAAAGAATATTCTGGGTGGAAATAGACATTTCTGATGTTCTGGCAATTGTTTCAATACTTTTTTCTATTAGTTCAGGCATTGACCAGAGGGACTGGGACTAGAAAATACCTTTGCCTGTTCAATCAGTGTCACATAGCTTCATCTCTTCTTGGTACTTAGGCATACAACTTAAAATCATCATCATAGATTTATGCAAACAACCCCATCCCCTTGCTCCCTACAAAATGAATTATTTTCTGAATCAAATTTGTACGAGTAAAACAAAAAATCTTCACAGAATAACATGTTTTTCAAGGCAACCATTTTTAAAACTAACGATGATTTGCCCCAGACTTTTTCAGTGTTTAATTTGCCTTCTGAGGTAGTTAGTTTGGAAATGAGTTCATCAGCTGGTATAAGAAAAGTCAGATTATAATACCTTCAGTATCCCATTTGTTTTGTTAAATTCCTAGAGCAGGTAATTTATCTTGTGCCAAAGAAAATGGGGAAAGCATTTATGGTTCATTAGAACCAATACCCAGTTCTCTTTACCATAAACCTCCTGAAATAGAACCAAGGGGATGAGAAGTTGACATGGACTCTTTTTATATAAGCTGCTCTGCGCAGTAACAGAACGTCAGATCTACTATCTCCATCTAGTGGAGGGACAATCAGTTGGTGTCATATGTAAAAATCAACAGGCTGATTGACCGAATGTTTCCAGAATTCAATTGGATCTTTGGGATCGAATAGATATTATAGGACAATCATGATGAAAACAGTCATCTCAACAAGGTTTATGGAAAAATATAAACTTTTAGTAGTAGCATAAATACCTATTTACTTCTTTATCCAGAAAGAGTGAGGTTTTCGTTTATGATTTGCTCTAAGTAAGTAATGGTAAAATGTAACAAACTAGCCTTATTTATTTATTTATTTATTTATTTATTTATTTTTGTTTTGTTTTATTTTTTGAGACAGGGTCTTGCTATGTAGTCTAGGCTAACCTTAAACTTGTGATCCACCTGCATCAGCCTCCTCCTGAGTGCTGGAGTGTGTGCCACCATCCCTGGCTACAGCTCAGTTTATTAAGCTACAAAATGTAACACACACTCTTAATGTGTTTCAGTTTTTGGCAGGCACTATATGAAAGCTGAAATCTTCTGCACCCCGGGGAATACCATACTTTTTGATTCAGAATGGGTAGAAGCTAGAATCCAACTTTAATGTGTAGGTTCTGCCAAAAGAAGAAAAGCTTATCAGATTTCAAATGACACAATTGTAAATTGGCAGTTGGCACCTTTCCTTGTAAAATGGCATTTCAGTGAGTGAAACTTGTCACCATTAGTCAAGGAAAACGGTGTGTGATGCCTGAGCACCCACCATGGGGCTCCACAAACTTGTGCTGTATCATCATGCCATCGTCCATGCACCCACCCACCCATCCATCCATCCATCCACCCACTCACCCTCCCTCCCATCCACCCACCCATCCACCCATCCATCCGCTCCGCCCATCCACCCACCCACCCATCCATCCATCCATCCACCCATCCGCCCAGCCACCCACCCGTCCAGCCATTCACCCATCCATCCACCCATCCATCCATCCATCCATCCTCCCATCCACCCACCCATTCCATCTTTTGAAGAACTACCTGCAACAGGCAGGAGAGACAACTCTACCACTTTTAAAAATCTAAGTGATATTAAATACATCTTAGCACCTTTGGCACTTTTGTCTAAATAGATTTTCATTTTCATTTCTCCGAATGCAGATTCACCCATCACCTGAATTTCCCTTATAATATACAATGTTTCTGCCTCAACTACTGACCTTCAAATATGTAGAGTGTTTTCCAGGTCCTTCAGTGATAGAGTGCGTGCCTAGAACGTGCAAGGCCTTGGGTGGCTACAGCCACTCTAAGACCCAACACTTAAAAAATAATAATAACTTTGGCCCAATTCCTCAGCTCACTGTCTGACTCACTTGTTGGTGTAACTGACAGCTGTGCCCTCCCAGTCTTGTGCATAGTTCTTTGGGATTTGGGGTTTTTGTGTATTCCACCCTGCTCAGTTGGTGGCAGTAAACTCCCCCCACCCCGACTTCAGTGAACCAGACTTCAAATTTTGGGCCTTTTTATATTTTTGTTCATATTTTATCAATTTGTGACCAAAATTATCTGGGTCTACCATTTAAGGATTTTTTTTTTTCTTTGAGACAGAGTCTTGTTAGGTAATTCAGTCTGGTCTTGAACTCATTACGTAAGCCCACGCTGGCCTCTGATCCTCCCGCCTCGGCCTCCCAAGTGCTGGGATTGCAGGCATGAGCTACCATGCCTTGCTTAAGGATTCTTTAGGTAGATGTTCTTCATTTTTTAAAAACGTTGTTTAAAAGACATTTATTTTATTTTATTTTATTTTATTTTATTTTATTTTATTTGTGGGGGGGTACTGGGGATCCAACTCAGGACCTCGCGCTTGCCAGGCAGGTGCTGTGTTGCTGAGCTATATCCCTGGCCTGTTTATTTATATTTTTAAAGATTTGTAAACATAAAAACATGACAAAACTTCATAGGCCACTTTACATAATAAAATAGGCAATTAATAACACATATTTTGCAAACATAATTACTGATATAGTACAGTCATCTGAAACCCTGTAAAGGACAATAGAAGTCTTTTGAGGAGATAGAAAGTGCAGTGGGTCAGCACACGTGAAGTTGCTTATAGGCATCAAGAAGTTGCCCCACCCCTTTGGTGGTCTTGGGAATTGAGCCCAAGGAGCTCTGAGCTACATCCCAACCCTTTTTTTTTTTTAATTTTTTGGTATCGGGAATCAAACTTACAACCTCACGCTTGCCAGGCAGGTGCTGTGCCGCTGAGCTGTATCCTCAGCCCCCCAACCCTTTTTTAAAATTCTGCAACAGGGTCTTACTAAGTTGCCCAGGCTGGTACTGAACTTTCAGTCCTCCTGCTTCAGCCTCTCGAGTAGCTGGGCTTGCAGGTGTGCGCCACCGTATCTGGCAAGAAATTTTATCTCTCACAAATACAGGCATACCAAAAGGACATCTCTTCATTTATTGAGGAAGTTTCAATGGTTTTATGTACCAGCACAATGCCCGCTTACTAAGTCAATGTTGTGATAATGCACTTCTGCAGAATTGAATTTGCAAAAAATGCAAAAAACAAATTAGAATTCTCTAAAAATATACAGTTTATACCTCTGGTGTTGAAAGTGATGCAAAAATGAAATACACAGACAGCAAAGTATAAAAAGTTCAGCCTGAGGGTGTGTTGTTCACGGGGAGAATGCTTGCTTCGCACGTGTAAGGCCCAGGTCCAATCCCCAGCATCAGACGCACAAAAATAATGCTGACAATTTTAAATAGCAGGAAAAAAACTCAAAGAAAAATTCAACATATGAAAAACAAGTGTATTACAAGGATAAATTATGCGCAATTGCATGGAGATAGGCCATAAATCCTGACCAACTTTCAAGCTCATTAATGATATTTTGAAGTTTCACATTAAGATGAATTGGTTCTTTTTCATAAGGCATGGCTCTCCTTGGACAATACATTCACATTCACATTCATTTTCTTTTTTTTTTTTTTAAACTTTATTTATTTATGTTTTTTTAAAGACAACAAATAAACATTCTCATGTATTAACAACTCAAGCATTAGAGAATGTACAAATACCTTTCACATTCATCTATGTGGTGCTCCTCTTTTTGAAATTCTTCTGTGATTCAACATATAGTAACATGAGCATTTCCTATTCAAATTTCCCATTTTCTGCACCATGTTCCTTTTGCACAGAAACCCATTCTGCACGCGCTCAAATGCAAACCACAAGTGTGCCAGAAACAACACTGGCTAGAGAACAATAACATCATTGCATTATCTTCTCCCACCATGCACATAATTATTTTCAAACAAGTCAGTAACTTCACTGGCTTCTTCAGACAAACATAACTTTTTTTTTTTTGGAGACGGAATCCAGCTATGTAGTCCAGGCTGGCCTCGAATTCGCTGTACAGACCAGGATGACTTTTAACCCATGATCCTCCTATCCTGGCCTTCCGAGTGCTGGAATTACAGATGTGCACCATCACACCTGGCTCTGACTCTAATTTATTAAAAGTTCCTGGAAAGTCATCAGGTGGAAGGAATACTAACATAGACAAATGACACATTTAAACTGAAGTTTTTGTCACTGCCATTTCACGTGACCAATATTTGTGTGCATTTTCTGTCAAATGCGTTGGGCTAAATGAAAAAACTTTATCGGTAATACCTTGAAATTCACTTTTTTTTTTTTTTTTAATGTGGGTACCGAGAGTCGACCTCAGGACCTTGCGCTTGCCAGCAAGCACTTGTGCCGCTGAGCAATATCACTAGCCCTTCTTTTCCTTTATGTGGGTTCTGGGAGTGGAACTCAGGACCTCGTGCTTGCCGGGCAGGTGCTTATGCTGCTGAGCCAGCTCATCGGCCCGAAATTCACTTTTAGAAGTTTTTTTTTTTAATATGCGGGTACCAGGAGTCGAACTCAGGACCTCGCGCTTGCCAGACAGATGCTTATGCCGCTGAGCTATATCACTGGCCCCCTTTTTTTTTTTTTAAGAGTAGGAAAATTTACTGGGGAAAAGGAATGGGGAGTAGGAATAGCTCCTGAGAGACAGGAGGGGGTCCCAAAAAGGTTGCCCACTTTTAGAAGTTTTGATCACACCTAATTCTAATCTGTCATGATTTGGGAATTCAACTGAAACCCATTTTCTTCACCAAATCTTCAGATAAACTTTTGGAAAGTATTGCAGTTTTTCACAGTAATTAATACACAAGGGAGCAGAGAAGTTCTAGAATTTTCATATTTAACAAGGGCATGAATTGTATGTATTTGGTTAAAAAAAAATTGGGGACAGTTTTGAAAGTGTCATCCATTAGCCAAAGTGAGGCATGCCCTAATTTTTCAATGTTAGACTTAGTGGTAAATATAACAAGTCTGTCTTCTTCAAGAATGTCAAATCCCTAATCCCATTCTTGTGTTTTCAAGTTATATATATATATATATATATATATATATATATATTTTTTTTTTTTTTTTTTTTTTTATGCGGGTACTGGGAGTTGAACTCAGGACCTTGCGCTTGCCAGGCAGGTGCTTATGCTGCTGAGCTATCTCACCGGCCCCAAATATATGTTTTTTTTTTAACATACTATGCTATGGATGAAGTGGCAGAAATAGTACACAGCTGAATATTTGGAAGGGGAGAGTACTTGCATTTTTCACCTGCGTTTTCACTTCTGCGATCTTAGAGACACTGCACTTTTATTTGGAGAGTGGTTTTGGTTTATAGATTTTCTAAGTACATATTGTCCATCTGAAAACGAGCTTGGGCTGGAGCTGCGGCTCAGTGGCAGAGTCCTTGCCTAGACTGCAGGAGACTCTGGGTTTGATCCTGGTGGCACAAAAAGAAAGTACACTTGTTGCAACTAAACATTATTGTTTTCATAGCAGCAATAATAATTAGCTTTTAAAGTTTTATCTTTCACCATTAAGTTGCCTAAGTTCACCTGCATTATCACAGCCTTTTTTTTTTTTTTCAGTAGAACAAATTCACTGACTTCTTCCATTGTATTGTAAGGAACACAGTAAGAAATAATGGTATTTGGTTTTCCCAATGGCAAATCTTATTAGTTAGAGTTCTCCAGAGAGACAAAAACAATAAAACCAATAAAATGTGTTATGTAGATATATGAGAGAGGACCTGTCGGGGGAATTGGCTCGCACAGTATGGTGGCTGAGAAGTCCCATGACAGACTATCTGCAGGCTGGAGAGCCTGGGGTGCCGGCAGCTTGGCTTAGTCCAAAGCCAAGGACCTCAGTGAGAATAGGGAAACCGGTGCTGCAACTCTCAGTCTAGGCCAAAAGGCCAAAGACCAGGGCCACTGGTGTTAAGTCCTGGAGTCCAAAGGCCAGGAGTTGATGTCCAAAACAGTGAGAGACCAATCTGCCTTCTGTATTTGTTGTCTCGAGGCCCCCAGCCTACTGGATGGTGGCCTCCCATGTTGAGGGGGATATTCCCACGTTGAGGGGGATATTCCCACGTTGAGGGGGATATTCCCACATACTCTGCCCAGACTCAGACGTTAACCTCCACTGGACACACCTCACAGACACACCCAAGATAAGCTTAAGGAGGTTCTTGATACACATTCTACTTAACAGGATGCAATTATCATGCATACTACTGAAAGTCTCTTCCTCAGAATTCTGCTTTCTACCCTTCCCCTTTGCTTTCAATGGGAATTGTGGTTTTCAAGATTTTGGATTCCAGGATTTCAACATTTGGGACTGTAATCTTTCAGGATTGTGATTTCTCAGGATTTTATTTTATTTTATTTTGGAACCGAAAATCAAACTCAGGACCTCGTGCTTGCCAGGCAGGCGCCGTGCTGCTGAGCTATACCCCCGGCCCCTTCTCAGGATTTGAGACTTTAGGGATTGTGATCTTCTGGGACAGCAACATTTGTAATCACGGCTTCGGGCACTGTGTCTTTCAGGGTTAGGACTGGCAGCACTCCAGTGCTTTCTCACAATCTGCAGCCTCCCTTTCGTGCCACATGCCTTCGTGAAATGGTATGACTGCTTTACATTTAGGTGGTTAACATCAACTGCAAGAGTTTTTAGAAATCTCTTTTAAAATTAGACTCAAACACATGAAGATTAACAGTACCAACAAGGTCAGCCAGGAAAACACCATTTCCAATTCTAATATCAAGCAATGAAGAACCCAGTGGAATCTTGCGTTTCTATGTCCACCTTATTAGTCGAGTCATAATCTCCCCACCGAATCAGATTTCTCCTACATCTCTGTATTCTTGGAAAGTTTGTGGTTCTGCCTCGCAGACAGCATTCCCATGCTCTCGGTCCCCAGTGCCTCAGGGCCATCCTCTGCAGGGCCACCCCCTCCGACCATGCCACAGTGGTGCAGCTGCTGCCGCTGCCTTCAGCTCATCCGCTAGCTGGTTGGTGAGCCTGGTGGACTGTTGGGGCTGCCAGCTGTTTTTTGTTTTGTTTTGTTTTGTTTTTGTTTTAAGCAAGTTCTGATCCATCTCCATTTAGATTCATACAATTCATTCGCTGTCTCTAGCAGCTTTCTCCTTCTCTGTTGAGGTGGAAGATTTCTGAAATCCCCCAGGCTTTCACCTTTGAAGCAGTGGATTTAGGGTTTGAAGAGTTCCCTTTGCTGCTTGGGAGACTTATTTTTATGAACAGCTGTAACTTGCCTTTGGATTTGCCCCCAGATGTGACCTCTGGTTGGCCTTCTCTGGAATTTGAAAGACTATTCTAATGCACTGCCTTGACATCGTCAGATATCTCCAGGAGGCGCAAACGCTGACTGCTTTCCGGGCTTCGACCCTCTCTGAGCATTGAGTCAGCCACCTCCACCTTCCCTCCACGCAGCTCTCACTGATTGCCACCATCTATCAGTCAGCCTCTGCCGCATCTCCACTGATTCTCCTCACTGTGCTCCTTTCCCCCATCACTTGTGTTTTCTCAAAGGTTGGAATAAGAGGAGGGTAATATTCATGCAGCTTGCAGCTAAACTTCTACTGGTAGGTAATCTACTCTGCTGTCCTCTGCTGTTGGTGACACCTGCTTGTTAGTGCTACCTCAACTACTTTTTTTTTTTTTGTGGGTACCGGGGGAGTCGAACTCAGAACCTCGCGCTTGCCAGGCAGGCGCTTATGTGGCTATCTAACCAGCCCTCAACTATTTAAAATATGTACATCAGCATCACTTTCTCAAAAATACTCCTGTGATCTGCTGGTTTTTTTACAGTTACCTTTTTACTTGATTCATGCTGCTCCCAGCAGGCCTCCAGCGGCTGACCCAGAATGCAAGTACAATTTCCTGCTTCAGATCTTGAATGAGGCAGGCTGACTCCAGATTGGCAAGGTCAAGTTCTCTACTTGAGCCTGGGCCTGATGGCTCATTTCCTTCACAGGGCCAGAAGGAAAGGCCTGCATGATGATTCCTGTAAACTCCTTCCGAGTTCCTTTTAGGTTGGTTCTTCTTCAAAAGATTTCTGAGTTGCTTCACATAGTTGAGTTCAATCTCTGTCCCTTCCATGACGAATGTGATGAATTTCTCAAGAATGTCACCTCCCTGCCTGTGTCTTTCTAAACACTCAATCTGCTCCCAGGCCGGCCTTGCTCCTGGTACAGGGATGCTGTGCGGCTGCAGGGCTGGGCTCCTGTGGCCCCTCCTGCTGGTCCCCTGCTTGTCACCGCTGTCCTCCAGGTTGCTCCACACTCACAACGAGGTGGCCGAGGAACCGGCACAACGCCGTGGCGCCACAGCCCTGTGCGCTCTGATGTGGGAGGGACAAGGGTGTTCGTGGGGCCAGCAGAGCGCAGAGCAGCCAGGGCACAGCCAGAGCACAAGACCGGGAGCAGGAAGACAGAGGAGGGTGGAAGCCTGAAGCCTGTGCCTGGGCCCCAGCAGAGAGCTGCCTCCGAGGTCTCCAGGCCCGCAGGTAGAGCGCCCTGGGGCTGGAGTACGGGAGAGGACCTGGAGGGCCATGCTGCTGACTGGAGAGTGCCTGTGGTTGCCCCTGCTGACACCCCAGACCTGACTCCGTCTGCCTCCTCCTTCCCTCTCACCCACCCCAGACCTCAGGACACCCTCCGACCTCCTCACTCTTGCCCTTGGTAGAAGTGGACCAAATACATTCAGGCCATAGGGCAAAAGTAGATGTTAGACCAAAGGCAGGCATGTAAGGGAACACCAGCATGGAGAATTACTCCAAAGATTCAGTATTGTGACATTTTTTATGTAAAAATTTAACTGAAATGTTAAAAAGTATAGTGCAGAGCCAAGATCTCAGCAATGTCAGAAGTAGCCCGGTGTTGTGGCACATGCCTGTTACCCCAGCACTCTGGGAGGCTGAGGCAGGAGGATGGCAAATTTGAGCCCAGCCTTTTAGCCAGCGATTTAGCCAGACCCTCTCTCAGAGTTTTTTTTTTAAAGGCTGGGAATGTAGGTCAGTGCAAAGACCCTGGGTTCCTTTCTCATCAACACACACACGCACGTGCACACACACACACACACACACACACACACACACACAGAGTCAGAAGTAGATGGCTCCTGGGATCTGTATGCTGCACATTTGCCTCAGGGAGCAAATGTTCATGTTTACAAGGTGTATTTAATTATATCACTAATCTTAATTCAGGAAGGAGATTTTTCAGAAAGGGAATATTTTTCTTCGGATTCATAACTTGAACGCAAATTAAAACCTTTTGTTTTGACACAATTGTTGACAGGCTGTAGTCATCTTGTTCATTTACATTTTTAGCTTCCTCAAAAAGCTAGAAAATAAACTGGGCATGGTGGTGCATGCCTGTAATGTCAGCACTCAGGAGGCTGAGGCAGGAGGATTGCTGAGTTTGAGGCCAGCCTGGGCTACAATGTGAGTTCAAGGCCAGCCTGAACTACAATAGCAAGAAAGACCTTGCCTCAAAAAAAAAAAAAAAAAAAAAAAAAAGCTGGAAAATGACAGGGTTAACAACAACAAAAAGTATGAGGAAGAAAATAAGCATTACTGAGGTAGAAAGCATGACATAGAAATAAAAATGCTGGTTCTTTGGGGAAAATTAACAAAATAAACTGATAGTTAACAGCCAAACTGATCAAGATAAAAAGGGAAGGAAGCACAAAAATACATAATAAGAAGTGGCAAAAGGGAAAAAAGTATTAGAGCAGAGAAAATTTTAAAAATATGTGCAACTACCAATTCTTTTGTACAAATTTATGCAAACAAAACTTGAAAGCAAAAAATGAATAATTTCAGGAGAAAATACAATTTACCAAAATTGATCCCTGTAGAGATAGAAAGAATTATGAGATTGATCTCTATAAAATAATAAATTTAAACTGAGCCTAGTGCTACATACTCATAATCCCAGCACTCAGGAAGCTGAGGCAGGAGGACTGCAGTGAGTTCCAGACCAGCCTGAGCTACATAGTGAGTTCAAAGCCAGCCTGAACTACACAGTAAGACCCTGTCTCAAAAAAAAAAAAACACAAAAAATAAAAATATAAAATAATAAATTTATCAAATATAGCATACGTAGGAAAATTTTACCAAGCCTTTAAATGCCTAATAATCCTAAAGCTACATAATTTTTCAAAGTAGAAAATGAAAGAAAACTGTCAAAATCTTTTGTAAATATAAAATTTGTATCTACATCTGATGTAGCTAGCACAAAAAATAGTCATGATCAATCTCACCTAAGAATTAAACAAAATTTACACTCCTAATTCAGTAGGCCATTAAAGAAATGAATCTTCATGATCACATATGCAAAAGAAAGTAAATAGTTCATATTTGGAAATCCATTAATATATCACCATAATTTTTCCATGTACTGTAATATGCTGAAAAGGGCCGATAAAAACCCATTCTTTATAAAAACTAACAAAAGTAATTAGAATTTTAAAAACACATTGATATGTATACATATCTTTTAAAACCAGCATCTTATGTAATGGGAGAACATAACAAGGATACTCGTTATATCCGCTACCATTTAACTAACCAATTAGATAAGAAAATAAGCAAGTATAAGAATTAGAAAAGGTAAAATTATTTCTATATACAGAATATATATCTTGAATTCCATTTTTTTTGTGTGTGTGTGGGTACCGGGGTGTCGACCTTAGGACCTCGCGCGCCAGCAGGCGCCTGTGCCGCTGAGCGATATCACTGGCCCTTTTGTCGTATGTGGGTCCGGGGAGTTGAACTCGGGCCCTCGCGCTTGCCAGGCAGGTGCCTACTCCACTGAGTCATCTCACCGGCCCATTGAAATCCATTTTTAAAAGAATTCACAATACATAGCAATGTATAGAACTAATACAAAAGTAATAATCTTCACATGTAAAAATAACCACTTAGAAGACAGCATAGAAGAAAAACTAACTGCTGGGCATGGTGGCACAAGCCTGTAATCCCAGCACTCAGGAGGCTGAGGCAGGAGGATCGCTGCAAGTTTGAGGCTGGGCTGGGCTACAAAGTGAGTTTAAGTCCAGCCTGAACTGCATAGTGAAATCCTATCTCAAAAAGACACACACACACAGACAAAAAAAAAAAAAAAAAAAAGAAGAAGAAGAAGAAGAAGAAGAAGAAGAAGAAGAAGAAGAAGAAAAGAAGAAGAAGAAAAACTAACTTACAATGTAAAAGTAAAAGATAAACACCTAGGAATAAACCAGAGATGTGTAAATCCTGCATATGGAAAACTTTAACATCCTAAAAAGATACAGAAGCAGGCCTGAGCAAATGAAAAACGTGACCTTTTCTGGATGGAAGGACTCAACAGCATAGAAGTGTCACTGCTACCTAAGTTAATTTATAAGTTTAATGTGATTCAAATAAAAACATTGACAGTTCTTTTTCTGGCACTAAACAAGCTTATTTAAAAGTCCATATAAAGTCCCAGCACTCAAGAGGCTGAGTCAGGAGGATTGCTGTGAGTTCGAGGGCAGCCTGGGGTACACAGTGAATTCAAGGCCAGCCTGAACTACGTAGTGAGACCCTGTCTCAAAAACCAAAACAACAACAACAACAAAAAGTACAAGTGGAAAAATAAACATGCGAGAATAGCTAGTAACTCCTAAAACAGAGTAATGAGAAGACATTGGCTCCAGTAGATGTTAAAATATATTGTTGATACCAATAGTAAATATAATTAATATTAAATACTAACATTAAAGCATACTGTCAATATGTACCTCATTTCATGAACGCCTCTGTTCATGAGCATTCGGTTCTCGAACAGAAGATTCAGCAAAATTTTGCTTCCGTTGGTGAACTCTGCATAGTGTGATGAACATAACCTTGGCCATCTCCCCCAGAATCGGGGACGAATTAAGTTTTTGAACCAACCCAGGCACTACTGTATTCTTAAAACGTAGAGGTACTGCCATAGGAACGATTACAGGAATAGAATACAAAGAGCAGAGTATAGAAATTTAGAATATGATAAAAATGACACCTCAAGTTAGTAAGTTTTAAAAAAGACAGTTTTTATTAATGGTGCTGAATGTTTCCATTTCTGGGACATTCTGGAGAAGGCCAAATAATGGACAGGAACGAAATCAGTGGTTGGCAGAAGCTGGAGTGCAGGGAGGAGACTGACAGAAAACAGACACGAGGGAGCGTGGTGATGGAAATGTTCTAAATGAGCGAGGTCTGGGTCTCGGTGGCGGCTCCCTGACTGTGCGCATGTCAACACCAACCGCACTGTCCGTTCAAAAGGGGGGAGTTAAGAATGCACGTGGATGTGCATTTGCTTTTTTTTTTTTTTGTCGGTACCGGGGGTCGACCTCAGGACCTCGTGCGCCAGCAGGCGCCCGTGCCGCTGAGCGATATCACCGGCCCTTTTTGGTATGTGGGTTCTGGGAGTCGAACTCAGGACTTTGCGCTTGCCAGGCAGGTGCTTACGGCACTGAGCCATCTCACTGGCCCACTTGCTTATTTTTAGAAAAGGAAAGAAAAAACAGCAATTACTGGAATTGCCCACCTGGAAGGGTTGGGTGAGAACATGGTAGGAGGCAGAGAGAAAGGCCAGGGACCTTTCCAGATGCAACTTTTCATAGTGTGTGTGTGTGTGTGTGTGTGTGTGTGTGTGTGTGGTTTTACAACTTTATCAACACTCCTTGTCTTTGCACCTAAGTTGCGCATGTCATCTAAGGAGCCCAATGAGCTTTACCATCAACAGCCCCTGGTGTGTGCCCATCACTGCGGGGCTGTGTCCCGGGAAGGACGTGAGCCCTGCGTGAAGAACCCGCACTGGACACTCAGGTGCTGCTCTCCGGGGAAGGCACGGTGACCTGCGGCCCACGTAGGCCCCGCCCAGGAGCCCTGGGTGGATCTGGAGGCAGCGACAACACAAGGGAGGAGGAGGAAGAAGGCGAGGGAAGTTTTGACTTTGAAACTGTGTTAATGTTTTATATGTTCAAGAAATAGATGAACGAGGGTGGGGGAAATATTTAAATTCTAATTTTAGAACGAACCTAGCTGTAAGTCAAATTGATAACATAACCCTATAAAAGACAAAATAGAATCAGTTGGAGTAACTTTGAACACAGTACACTCAACTGGATGTATTCCGAGGATGAGAAAAACCTGTAATGAAATTTGAACTGTATTTGCTAAGGTTATCGTGCTGGTCCGAGGACGTCAGTTCTGCAATGACCGTGTGTGTGTGTGTGTGTGTGTGTGTGTGTTAGGAATGAGCAAGTGATTAAATATATTGACCTTGGGGCCGGGGATTTAGCTCAGTGGCCCTGCACCTGCCTGGAAAGCATGAGGTCCTGTGTTCAATTCCTGGTACCCCCCCCCAAAAAAAAAAAAATATATATATATATTGACCTTGTTGGGAGCTGAGGGTTTCCTGAGGAAAAGGGAGATACTGAGAGAGAGAGAAGGCGCCCCTGATGCAGGGTGCGGGCCTGGGTCCAGTTGAGCCTGGTCTTGCCGGGAGCCAGCCTGGTCTGTGCAGTCAAGGCTAGGCCCTTGTGTTCAGTGTAAACAACTTCACCATCAGATACGGTGACTGATGGGTCAAAACAAAAACAAGGTCACTTCATGATCAAGTACAAACACAAATAACACTTGAAGATTTTCCAAACCACAGATATTGAAAAGGACAGCTACTTCTCTACCAATCAGAGCTTTAGCTTGGTTCCAATGCTTTGGGCTTTCTAGATAAGAATTAAGAACCTGAAGCTGGGAGTGGTGGCACATGCCTATAATCCCAGCACTCTGGGAGGCTGAGGCAGGCAGTTGGCAAGTTTGGGTACCTTAGTGACTTAATGAGACTCTGTCTCAAAAAAACAGGGACAGGGATATAGCTTGGGATGAAGGTTCTGGGCCTAATTCCCAGAAAAAAAAAGAAAGAAGAAGGAAAGAAAGAAAGAAAGAAAGAAAGAAAGAAAGAAAGAAAGAAAGAAAGAAAGAAAGAAAGAAAGAAAGAAAGGAAGGAAGAAAGAAAGAAGGAAAGAAAGAAAGAAAGAAAGAAAGAAAGAAAGAAAGAAAGAAAGAAAGAAAGAGAGAGAGAGAGAGAGAGAAAGGGAGAAAGGGAGAAAGAAGGAAAGAAAAAGGAGAGAAAGAGCGAGGGAAAGAGGGAGGGAGGGAAGGAGAGAGAATCACGGAATTAGCCCATTTCCTTGTCCCTTACCCTTCTTCCTCATCACCTCACCCAAGCCCAGACCCTGTTCTGTCCTCTCTAATGCCCTCTCACCAGGATGTCCAGGGACTTCATGATATGCATCAACGTTTGTTGTAAGAGTCAAAGACTTTTTTCAACCCTGGGTGGCTTCTTGGTGGCCTTTGGCTGGAGGGAATTTATAACACGAGTGAGGAATGGAGAGGGTGTTACATTAGAATGAACCCGTGATTTTAAAAAGATTATATATGTACATCTCTTATATCTGTCCACTACAAGTGCCAAGAAACAATATTCCAGTAGCATTGAACATGTCTGTCTTCCAGATTTGGGTTTTAAAATATTCTCCCTTTTTTTTTTTTTTTTTTTTGTACCGGGAATTGAACTCAGGATCTTGTGTGTGCCAGGCAGGCACTTGTGCCACTGAGCTATATCCCCAGCCCAATATTCTCCTTTTTAAGAGAATGAGGTCTGGGCCAGTGAGATGGCTCAGCGGCATAAGTGCCCGCCTGGCAAGAGCGAGGTCCTGAGGTCGACTCCCGGAACCCACATTAAAAAAAAGAGAGAGAATCAGGTCTTGTTAAAGAAATAGTTGATTCTCTAGTGCAGGCTCAGGGAAAGCATGAAACAACCCTGAAATATCTTGTGACAAAAAATAAGGAAGAACTCTGAGCAATGAGGGCGTGCTAAAAAGCCATAGAAGTCAGCTTGAAGGGGCTGCCTTGGTTACATTGGGTGAAGTTTGAGCTTCATAATGGATAATGACAGATGATTATTTTTAAATATCCAAATAAAAACAGGAATTTATGTGCTTATAGTACTACTACTATTAATAATATAAAAGGGAAGGGAAGGAAAAATGCCTTTTTAAAACAGAGAAATGGCAGCCAATAAATAGAATTATAAGATTGGGAAAAATCACCATTTTTGCCACAACAATGGTAACAGCTGATGCAGGCAGGAATCATTGATGGCAGCTACATTCCTGAGGAGAGATGGTTGGGAGCAGGTTATTCACACAATCTATGAGTCCCACGTACAGATCAGTAATCACTATAGAGGGAAAAGTTTAAGGGATCGCTGCAACAGAGTGACTTGTCGGACACCATCTCAGCCAGACAAACCTGGTGTCCCCAGTACAGGACACTGACACAGCGAGCCGCCCGAGAGGGACTGCGGAAAGCACACCGTCTGGGTGGTATTCCTGCCCAACAGGTGTAACTTGAATTGAACGATGAATTTAAATTTACCTGAATTTAAATTTTTTTTTTCAAAAAAGAACAAATTTTCAAAACAACATAATAGGAGGGTAACAATGGTTAATGCATTATGTATTGTTATCTTTAAGTTAGTTATTCAGGATACCAGATATTAGCATTCAGTTGTCCAAACATTATTGGCACAAACCTTACTCTTCAATGAACTAAGTAAAATTAGTAGTGTATCTATCTTAACCATCTTATATATAAATACAATTTTTTTCCTTTCCCTTCTTTCTTTTCCCTATTCACCCATCCCAGTCTCTCTTTCCTTTTGACCAGTTTCTTTTTGATTCACCATGTCTATTGTACATTTTGGATCTTATTTACTCTCAGTTTCTCATACTAGAGAGACAATATGATGCTTACACATGTGCTTCCGGTTTATTTCACGTATATTTTCTCGAGTTGCATCCATTTACCTATAAAAGTCTCCAGTTTATCCTTCTTTATGGCTGAATAGTACTCCATTGTATAAAAATACCACATCTTTCTTATCCATTCCTCAGCTGATGGGCATTTGGGTTGTTTCCAAGATCTGGCTATTACAAATTGTGCTGCTATAAACATGGGTGACATATATCGCTGTGGTACGATGTTTTTAATTCTTCTGGGAAGATACCCAGAAGGGGAATAGCTGGGTCAAAGGGGACCTCCAATCCTAGTTTTTTGAGGAATCTCCACACTGATTTCCACAGTGGCTGTACCAGTTGACACTCCCACCAACAGTGAAGAAGGGTTCCTTTTTCCCCACAGCCCCTCCAGCATTTGTTATTAGTTGATTTCTTGATAATAGCCATTCTTTCTGGGGTGAGATGGAATCTCAGTGTTGTTTTAATTTACGTCTCTTGAATGACTAGTGATGTTGCACATTTTTTTGTATATTTATTTGCCATTTGTATTTCTTCATCTGAGAAATGTGTATTCATCTCAGATGCCCATTTTTGGATTGGGTCTTTAAATTTGAGAGGTCTGATTTTTTTGAGTTCTTTATATGTTCTCGATAGTAATCCTTTGTCTGAGGAACAGCTGGCAAACATTTTTTCCCACGTTGTGGGTTGTCTCTTCACTCTGTTGGTGGTTTCTCTTGCTGTGCAAAAGCTTTTTAATAAGATGAGATCCCAGTTGTTGATTCTTTGTGATAGTTCCTGTGTGGTTGAGGTTTTATTCATAAAGTCTTTGCCTACACCAATGTCTTCCAAGGGTTTTACCTATCCTACCTTCCAGCAGATTTAATGTTTCTGTTTTAATATTTAGATCTCTGATCCATTTTGAATTTAGTTTAGTGCATGGTGAAAGATATGGGTCTAGTTTTAATCTTCGGCATGTGTAGAGCCAGTTTTTCCAGCACCATTTATTAAAGAGGCTGTCTTTCTTCCAGTGAATGTGTTTGGCACCTTTGTCAAAGATAAGGTGGCTTAGTATGTCTGGAGTTGTTTCAGCATCTTCTAATCTTCTAATCTTCTAATCTGTTTTTTTGCCAGTACCACACTGTTTTTATCACAGTAGCTTTATAATATAATTTCAAGTCAGGGATTGTGATGCCCCCTGCCTTGCCTTTGTTGCCCAGAATTGCCTTTGCTATTCTAGGTCTCTTCTGATTCCAAATGAATTTTAGGATTGTTTTCTCTAATTCTGTGAGATATGCTGTTGGAATTTTGATTGGAATTGCATTAAATCTGTATAACAATTTTGGAAGTATGGCCATTTTCACTATATTGGTTCTTCCTATCCAGAGCAAGGGATATCTTTCCATTTTCTGATATCCTCTTCAATCTCCTTTTTCAGAGAACTGTAGTTTTCAGTGTATAGGTCTTTTACATCCTTTGTGAGGTTGAATCCTAGGTATTTCATTTTTTTTGGATGTTATTGTGAAAGGTATTGTTTCCCTAATTTCTCTTTCAGTAAGTTTGTTATTTGTGTACAGAAAGGCTACTGATTTTTGAGTATTGGCTTTGTATCCAGCTACACTACTGAATTTGCTTATTAAATCTAGCAGTTTCTTAGTGGAGTTTTTGGGGTCTTCTGTGTAGAGTATCATGTCATCTGCAAATAATGATAATTTAACTTCTTCCTTCCCAATCATTATTCCTTTTATGTCTTTCTCTTGTCTAATTGCTCTGGCTAAAGTTTCTAGGACTATGTTGAATAAGAGTGGGGACAGTGGACATCCTTGTCTTGTCCCTGATTTTATTTTATTTTTTTTAAACTTTTATTTTATAGGTACATTTTAGATATACATAATGATAACATTTATTATAAAAAATTTATGCCTGCATGTGATATATCTTGCTTCTTCTTTTTTCCCCATTCCTCTCCCCTCCCTTCAACTCCCCTTCCCCTCCTTATTGACCAAAGCTTTTTTTTCCGTTTTTTCCCTGTATCCCTTTTTCTGTCCCTTCTTTCCTTTCCCCCTCCCCCTTCCTTGTTCCCCTTTCATGTGAACATTTTCTTCCCATTTCCCAATATCTATTATACATTTTGATCCTTATTTATATGTTTGGTTTCTCACACCAGAGAAACCATGCGATATTTGAACACGTGTGTCCACTTTATTTCACTTAACTGTATGGTCTCAGGGTGCATCCATTTAGCTAGAACTGTCTCAAGCTTATCCTTCTTTATGGCAGAGTAGAACTCCATTATATATAAAAAAGCACATCTTCTTTATCCATTCATCAATTAATGGGCATTTGGGCTGATTCCAAGATTCATCTATTGCAAACTGCCACTATAAACATGGTTGTGCATGTATTCCTGTGGTATGATGCTTTTAATTCTTTTGGGAAGATATCAAGAAGGGGAATAGCTGGGTCAAAAGGATTGTCCCTGATTTTAGAGGGAAGGCTTTCAGTTTTTGTCCATTTAGTATAATATTGGCTGTTGGTTTGTCATAGATAGCTTTTATCAGATTGAGATAAAGACCATCTATTCCAATTTTCTGTAGGGTTTTTATCATGAAAAGGTGCTGGACTTTGTCAAAAGCTTTTTTGGCATCTATTGAGATGATCATGTGATTTTTGTCTTTGGTTCTGTTAATATAGTGTATTACATTTATTGATTTATGTATATTGAACCATCCCTGCATCCCTGGGATGAATCCAACTTGGTCATGGTGTATAATCTTCTTATTGATTTGCTGCATTCTGTTTGCCAGTATCTTATTGAGGATTTTTGCATCTATGTTCATTAGGGAGATTGGCCTGTAGTTCTCTTTCTTAGTTGGGTCCTTCTCTGGTTTTGGTATCAGGGTAATGCTTGCTTCCAGGAATGAATTTGGGAGTATTGCTTCCCTTTCAATTTCATTAAAAAGTTTGAGAAATAGTGGTGTTAGGTCTTCTCTAAATTTCTTGTAGAATTCGGCAGTGAATCTATCAGGGCCTGGGCTTTTCTTTGTTGGGAGGTTTTTAATTACATCTTCGATTTCATTGATTGTTATTGGTTTATTTAGGATTTTTAAATCTTCTTGATTCAGCTTTGGTAATTCATATGTATCTAGGAATCTGTCCATTTCTTCTGCATTTTCCATCTTAGTAGAATACAGATTTTTAAAATAGGTATAGATGATCTTCTGGATTTCTGCAGGGTCCGTCGTAATATCAGCCTTTTCATTTTCAATTGCATGGGTTTGAGTCTTTTCTTTTTTTAAATAAGGTTGGATAAGGGTTTGTCAATCTTATTTATTCTTTCAAAGAACCAACTCTTTGCTTCATTGATTCTTTGTATTGCGTTTTTACTCTCCAATACGTTAATTTCTGCTCTGATCTTTATAATTTCCTCCCTTGTACGGGCTTTTGGCTTAGCCTGCTCTTCTTTTTCTAGAAGTTCGAGGTTCGCCATTAAGTTGTTTATTTGCGCTTGCTCTATTTTCCTGATATAGGTATTTAATGCTATAAATTTCCCTCTTAGGACTGCTTTCATTTTATCCCATAAGTTCCGGTATGTTGTACTGTCATTATCATTCAGTTGTAGAAAGTGTCTAATTTCTTCTTTAATTTCATCTGTGACCCATTGGTTGTTCAGGAGGGTGCTGTTTAATTTCCATGTGTTTAGGGAGTTTTTGTGATTTCTTTTGCCATTGATTTCCAATTTCATTGCACTATGGTCTGATAATATGCATGGGATAATTTCAATTCCTTTACATTTACTTAAGCAGGTTCTGTGAGCTAGTATGTGGTCTATTTTGGAGAACGTACCATGTGCAGCTGAGAAGAATGTGTATTCTGATGTTGTGGGGTGGAACACTCTGTAGACATCTACTAAGTCCATTTGTTCAAAAGTTTGGTTCAGTTCTACTATTTCATTATTGATTTTTTGTCTAGTTGATCTGTCTTTTTGTGACAGTGGAGTATTGAGATTCCCCCAATATAATTGTATTAGTGCTTATTTGATTTTTCATGTCCTTTGATACTTGTTTTATGTAGCTGGGTGCACTGGTATTTGATGCATATATATTTATGATCGTTATCTCTCCGTCTTGGATTGTTCCCTTTACAAGGATGTAATGACCGTCTTTATCTCTCTGAATCATTCTTGGCTTGAGATTCACTTTGTCTGCAAAAAGAATAGCTACCCCTGCTTTTTTCTGGGTTCCTGTCGCATGGAGTATTGTTTTCCATCCTTTGACTTTCAGTCTATGAATTTCTTTCTGAATTAAATGTGTTTCTTGTATATTGTTGGATCTTGCTTCTTGATCCATTTTGCCAGTCTGTGCCTTTTGATTGCTGAATTGAGACCATTAACATTGATGGTTAAAACTGATATGTATTGACTTACACTTGTCATGATATTTTCCTGTTGTTGGTTCCCACTCTTTGTTTGTTTTTCCCCTCTCCCTCTATTTAATTATCTGCCCTGCCTGGTGGATTCCTTCTGTTGGGGTTCCTGGAATTGTAGTCCTTGTTATCTCTTTCTAGAATGTCCTTCAGAACATTTTGGAGTGCTGGTTTGGTGGTCATAAATTTTCTCAGGTGTTCTTTGTCATGAAAGTATTTTATTTCTTCATCAATTTTGAAAGATAGTTTTGTGGGGAACATCAATCTGGGTTGAAAGTTATTTTCCTTTAGAGCTTGAAATACGTCATTCCAAGCTCTTCTTGACTTGAGGGTTTGTGCTGAAAAGTCAGCTGTGATTCTGATGGGTTTTCCTTTATAGGTGATTTGTCTCTTCTCCCTAACAGCTTTTAAGATTCTGCCCTTCTGTTGAATTTCTGGGATCTTGACTATATGTCTGGCTGTAGTTTTTTTTTTTGATCCTGTCTAGTTGGAGTTCTATAAGCCTCATTTATATGAAGATCAAATTCTTTTTCTCTTCCTGGGAAATTCTCCATGATAATGTCTGTGAACAAGGTCCTAATGTCATTTATGCTATCTCCTGCTTTTTCATTTATTTCAATTATTCTTAAGTTGTTTATCTTTGAGTCATCTAGCAGCTGCTAAATTGATTTTTCATGGTTCCTTGCTATTTTTAAGAATTCTTCCTTTTCATGATCACTAATTGCAAGCCTGTCTTCTATATCTGAGATCCTGTCCTCACATTGGCTTAATCTGCTACAAATACTTTCAATGGAATTTTTGTTCTCCTGGATATCTGCTTGAATCTGCCTTATGGATTCCATTTCTTTCCTATGCTGAGCATTCATGGTTTCTATAATTTTCTTAAGCTCATCTATTTTTTTGTCTGTATCAGCTATAGTGTCCTTAAGCATAGTCTTCATTGTGGACATTATCTCTGAAATTATCTGTGAAATTATTTCTGATTTAATTTTTTCCAGAGCCTCATTCAGTTGCTTTGTTTTTACCACTTCAGATAGGCCAGGTGGGTGGCTTTCAGATCGTCGCACCTCATTGCCCCCTAGGTTTGCCTTTGGTGAATTGGATGTGTGGGGTTGCATCTTGTTTAAGTGTCCTCTCATTTTCTTTTCTTTCTTTAGTTTAATTCCTGGGGTGATGTTTGTAAATTACCTATGGTAGGTTACTTTATTGCTAGTGTTCAAGATCCTTAGGAGATGACTACTTCTCTGCAGTATCTTCCAAGTGAAACTTGTTTTTGGGTTTTGAGCTTGGTGCCAGATCCTACCTCTTCAATTTGTTGGATATGAGAAGTTGCTACCTGTTTGGCCCAGTCCTTGGTTCTTTGGTACTGTGCCACTGTATTTTCTGTGACCCTTAGTCAATCTCAATCATGAAATATCAGGAAGGAAAGCTGTTTAGAACAATTATTTCACTTTTGGCTATAATGGTACCTAAAGCATCAAACACAGCCTAGAAAATGACAGACTGAGCTAACCAGTTATTTACCACTTTTAGCTGTATAGAGTTGCGGTTATATAACAAAATCTAAAACACACCAGAAAAATTATATGCAGTATACAAGTCCTATGTATGTCAATTTTTCCCTGAGGAGTTTAAATTTAAAATGAGTTAAGGAGGAAATAGAGTATTGGGAGAAGAGGAAGGAATTAGATGTAAGGTTGGTGTACCAAGAGGGATCCCACTAACATTGGGACACTGGTGCAGAGGACTGGTGGGAAAAAGAGAAGGAAGGGATAAAAGGAAGAACAGATCACAACCACGATCACAAAGAGGTTAGAGGCGGTATTTACACTCACATAAAAACCAGAGAGAATAATGAAGGAAAGAGCAAATAGACAAACAGGAACAAAAACGAAGACAAAAACCACAAAACAAACAAAAAAAACAAAAATAACCCCCCCACAAAAAAACCCTTCACCACAACAAAAAACAGATGAGAGAATAAAATAAATAAAAAAAAATAAAAAAATAAAAAATAAATAAAAAGAATCAGTTCCAGGTGTTGACTCTGCTGTAGGCAGACACCGTGTGGTGACAGAGTCCTGTTCCGTGCAGGTCCGTCCCAGTAAGCCAGGAGGCCCTTTGGCGGGGCAGTGAGCAGAAGCATGGACTCTCAGGCGGAGACCAGTCTTGTTCGCCTGCCACCGTCAGCGCACTTTCCGCGGGCCTGAGAGCCGTGGCGCCGTGCTGAGTCCTGGGTGCAAGTCCCGAGTGCTGTGTTTTTGCGCCGCTCTGAGTTTCGCCGCACCCCCCACAATGGCGCCCGGCCAGTCGCTCTCTGGCGCAGGACAGTTGTGGCTGAGAGACACTCACCACTGGCCAGCGCAGTCCTCTGCCGCTCCCCTGCCCCGCCGCTGTCTCGCGATCCTCCGTGGGGGCTCCCGGGGGCACCGGCTGTCACCGTGTATCCGCAGATTTGAGCTTCTGTCGCACCGCGGTTCCTGGGACAGGGGGAAGGCGCCGCGGTCTCCTCCTTCTTCGTCGTTGAAAGTACCCTTCACTGGCGCCCTGAGTCCCGAACTGCGCTTCAGAACTTTCCCGGGTCCAGGGGAGGCATCTCCCTCCCTCCTGCGCTCTCCCGGTCACTGTATTCCCGTGGTCCAACCACAACTTTTAGAGAGTTTCCCTGCGTGCTTCTTACACATCTGCCATCTTTTTCCTCCCATAATCTGAATTTAAAATTTTAATGATGAAGAGTCAGACAAATCAAAACTGAAAAATATTCTACTAAGCAAGTGACCATGCCTCCTAAAAGATGGCAACATCATGAACATAGTGATAGAATGGCAGGCTGAAGATTTGAGGAGATAGAAGAAATACTACAGCCAGGCACAATGGTGCACACCTGTAGCCCAGGACTCTGGGAGGCTGAGGCAGAGAATCGCAAGTACAAGCCTGACCTGGGCAAATTAACAATTTTATTCTGAGACTCTGTCTCAAAATAAAAATTAAAAGGACTGGGGAAGTAGCTCAGTGCAAAGGACCTGAGTTCACTCTCCAGTACAGAAAAAATAAATTACAACTAAATGTACTGTGTGATTCCAGCTTGGATGGTGGATTGGTTCTTGGTTTAGAGGTATTAACACCACAGTTATAAAGGATGTCATTGCAACAGTTGAATAAATTTGAATATGAAGTCTCTATTAGGTAATATATCAATTTCCTAGATGCAATAATTGTGTCATGGTTATGAAGGGAAGTTACTTTGACACAGACCAGACATGGACCGGAGAACTTACAGGGGAAATGTCTTGACATCGGCAATGAACTCCCAAATGATATATATGTATTTAGAGAAAGAAAAGCAAATATAACAAAATGCTCAAACTTGGTAAATCTAGAGGAAGGCTATGTGGGTGCTCATTGTAGTAATTATGCAAACTTCTCTTTGACATTTTTCAAAACAAAGAGAAAATCTCAGCTTTTGTAGATTTTAAATCACATAAAG
This sequence comes from Erethizon dorsatum, assembly GCA_028451465.1. Classification (NCBI taxonomy): domain Eukaryota; kingdom Metazoa; phylum Chordata; class Mammalia; order Rodentia; family Erethizontidae; genus Erethizon; species Erethizon dorsatum. The sequence goes on from CM051824.1 coordinate 24,664,437, forward strand.
TCTTTTTAAAATAGTATTCTTGTAAAGGTTGTTGTTTGGGAGTTAATGAAAGTAACATGTGTACCTAGTTTTTTCTAGTAGTTTCTTTTTTCCCCATTATATTCCTTATTATATCTGGATCAAAGTTCACTTAGCCTGGACACTTTTGTACATGTCCTTGGAGTTTTTCTCTTTGTTTTGGGGTGGAAAAGGCATACTGATGATGTTTCAATTTGTTTTCCTATGACGTTCAGAATTCCCAAGTAGTTGTCTCCTGAAAGCCTCCTAGCCTAAATGGAACTAAGTAACTAAAAAAGATTATTGTATTCAAAATTATGAATGTTAGTACCAAACAATTCTACAAATATTAGAGTTAAATAATAGCTCATTATTCTGCTTCACTTTATTTAAAAATGTATAAACACTGTTGACCCAAAAAGGATATAATGTCTTTCTTAGGTTGTCTACTTAACACACTGTTTCTCAGTCTTTGTATTAATTATCTACCTGTTTCTCTGTGCATCAAACCTATAGGTATTTATAAATTCTAAATAATATATTTTTATAATTTGAAACTTTCACAATTGTCATTAATTAGTGTGGCATATTACTCTTGTAGTAATAAATGTAAATTATTCAACCAATTGCTACAATTTCAACATATAAATATATATAGAGAGAACTTCTTATATTTAGAAGATAATATAAAAATTTGTAATACAAAATTGAAGTCATTTAAGTTCTATTTCTTTACCCTCACAACTGCTGGGCTACCACAGTTGTTTCAAATGTATTGTTTAAAGCAGGGTGTGGGTGACATAACCCACCAGATTTAGTGGAGACATAAACTGCACTTGAAGCCAAAACCCAAGATTCAGAACATTTTTTTATTCTTAAAAACATGCAGCTAACAAAGTGTGGCACATACATATGGTAAGATATTAATTTGGTCTTAAAGGGAAAGAAATTCTGACACAGGGATAAACTTTGAAGACACGCTAAATAAAATAAGCCAGACACAAAAAGACAACGTGATTCAGCTACATGATTCAACTAGATGAGGTTGCTGGAGTAGTCAGATAATAGAGGCAGAAGGTAGCTGGTGGCTGGCAGGGCCAGGAGGAGGCACAGGGAATTGTTAATGAGTATAAAACTTTGGGGATGATGACAAAGTTCTGGGGATGGAAGGCTGTGGTTGACAACAATGTGAGTGTAATTAATACCACTGAGCTGTACTTGAAAAGTTAACTTGAATATGGTTATAATGGTGAATTTTATGGTATGTATAATTTACCATGATAAAAATTAAAAATATGGAAATTAAAAGCCAAAGGAAAAACTCACTTTAAACCAAGTGATAACAATTTCTGAAAGTGTGTCATCAAGCCCATGTCAGGAATTGAGTTGGGATTAACTTGCTTGTAGAATTTAATGTTTGTTAAAGGGCAAATAATTTAAAAAATGCAAATCTGAAAGTTACATTTTGTAAAACCCAGCAGTGCCCATGTCAACTGTCAGGACTTAGACTGACAAGGACGCCTTTTCTGAGTATTCTGCTTAAGACAGAGCTTGGACTTTGGCATCGGACCCCTCCTGTCCGATAACCCAGCAGCAAGAGTGATGCTATTAAAACACAAAGCCTGTCGGGTTGTTCCCTGGCCAAGGACCTCTCCTGCCCTTTTTCTCTTAGCTCCTCACAACTTGTCCTCTGGGAGCCGGGGCTCCTCACCTGGGCCAGGGGCTATGCTCAGGCTTGGCATGCTCTGCTCTGTCCACACAAAGCATTCTTCCCCAAATGCCTAGTGAAATCCCTCTCTTCCTTCCATCTTCAAAGCACATCAGAATGCATTTTAAAAGTGTTAATCACAGGTGGGTGTGGTGGTGCATGTCTGTAATCTCAGCATTCATGGGGCTGAGGCAGGAGGATCTCTACATGTTCAAGGCCAGCCTGGGCTACATAGTGATTTCAAGGCTAGCCTGAACTAGTGAGACCCTGTCTAAAATAAATAAATAAATAAATAAATAAATAAATAAATAAATAAATAAATAAATAATAAAAAGAAAGAAAAGATAAAAAAGTGTTAATCCTAGCAGTAAAAAGAAAGGGGCTATCAAACTACAAAAAGGCAGAGGAAATTGAAAGGTGTGTTGGTAAATGAAAGAAGCCAACGTGGGGACATGTACAGTATCGTTCCAACCATATGACATGGTGGATAAGGCAAAATTCTGGAGAGAGTAAAAGAGGTCCATGGTGGTCAGGGCTAGGGACAGGATGCCTGGGTGGAAGGAGAGGGTTTTAGAGAAGTGGAACTACTTTGTGACACTGTTTTGGTGGAGACCATTACCCGTTTGTCAGGGTCCTTAGACCATTCAACACCAGGTGTGAACCTGATGTGAACCAGAGACTTTAGTCATTTGTCAAGATTGGGTCGCGAGGGCCAGTGAGATAGCTCAGCGGCATAAGCGCCTGCCTGGCAAGCGTGAGGTCCTGAGTTCAACTCTCAGTACCCGCATACGAAAAAAGGGCCGGTGATATTGCTCAGCAGCACAAGTGCCCGCTCGCAAGCGTGAAGTCCTGAGTTCGACCCCCGGTATCCACAAAAAAAAAAAAAAAGAAAGAAAAGAAAAGATTGGGTCACGAGGGTGGTTACAAATGCACCGTGTGAGTGTGATTTGTTAATAATAACAGGGGAAATGGGCAAGAAGGAGCTGTGAGACGATATGATGGTGAAACTTTGAGCACTTTCAATAATAACAAACAGCTGGCTGCGACACATGGGCTGTAGGTTCTCCACCAGTGGGGAACCCTGTACTTCCTGCTCAATTTTTCTATACACCTGCAACTGCTCTAAAACTACAGTCTATTTATTTTATTTTATTTTATTTATTTATTTTTGTGGGTACTGGGGGTCGACCTCAGGACCTCGCACGCCAGCAGGCGCCCGTGCCGCTGAGCGATATCACTGGCCCAGTCTATTCATTTTAAAAACAAGAAAATGTTAATGCAATTCATTTTTTCCTTTTCGTATCATGATATTTATTTTGCAGTGATGTAAGCATTGCTGGTGCATGGGGATAATAAAAAGCAGCCGACTTTTGGTCTCCAGCACTGTGCTCTGCTCTCGGGGTGTCTGAGCAACTCGGTGGCCCCCGCACCACCTGCAGCCCTTCCGTTCCTCTCCCGGGCTGCTCTTCCACGACTTGCTCTCACTCAGTTAACAGTGAGTCTTGTTTTCCAGTTGTTCAGACTGAAGCCTTGGCAGCATCCTTGATGCGACTTCTTTTTTCCCACCACCCACATCTAACCCCCAAACAAAGCCTGATTTATCCTTCAAAGGGGTCACACGCACAGTGTGACCCCTTCTTATCACCTCTTCTGCTCCAACTGCAGGGTCTTCACCGCGTTCTGCCCCACATTCCCTGCCTTGCCCGTGTGAGTTGTTTCCTCCGAGGCTGGTCCCCCATCTCTCCTGGCTTCCTTTCCCTGCTGGGCCTCAGCGTCTGAGCTCCTGGGGGCCCCTGATCAGTCCCTTCTCCCTTGGGAGAATCTCAGGCACAACCTGGGATCTGTCACCGTGCACTGCTGACAGCTCCCACAGCGGCACCCAGACCCTGCCCCTGACCTGAACTGGTCGCCTGCTAGGTGGCTGCTTGGCCATGAGGGGCTCAAGACCTTTACAGCCTCTTTCCTTGGTGAGCCTCTTTCCTTACACACTTGCCTCAAGTTCTTCCCCTCTTCCCTGTGTTTCCTGTCTTGGGGAATGAATGCCACTATCCACCCTGGTGCCCAACTCATCCCACCTCCTCCCTCCACCCCCTGCACACACAGTCACCACATCCTGCACCTCCCCCTCCGTGAGCTCTCTCCAAATGCTCTCCCTTCCCCTGCCCCTGCCACCGTGGTTCACACCACAGCCATCTCCCCACCCACCACTACCAGGTTTGTCACAATCTGCGGCCTCCTACTTGCCCTACCAATCCACCCTTCTCACTTGTCAAAGCTGGCGGATCTGGCCTGCTTGGCTGTGCCCCCACTGCCCTCCATGGGGACTCAGATCAGGGCCTTCATCTGCCCCCACTTTGTCCCCAAAGGAGGGCCTGGCTCTGGGATGCTGAGCACAGCACTGCTAAGAGCAAAGTGCTCAGTGCATGTTGGGGAGTGGAGACCCCAGTGCTGCAGGATGGTGGCTTCTGTCCAGGTTTCCAAATGAGAATGTGTGGCTGAAGGGTCAAGATGCCCTCTGAGAAATGCTTCTGCAGCTGATGAGGAGGAAGTTAATTTCTAGGACTCTCACTTCTTGGTGGATTGAGCCATGGTCTACAGTGCCTTGGAGGCTTCTGTTCTCATCTTGCCTCACTCAGACCATTTTTCTTCCTAGAGGCCTTTAGTTACTGAATTCTGAACCATTTGGTGTACTTTACTGGACTCTCCCAACACCCTCAAGAGGCATTTCAGCACTCGGTTCTCATGCTTGTTCGTGTGTTTGTGGTGCTGGGGATCAAACCCAGGGCCTCAAATTTGCTAAGCAAGTGCTCTGCCCCGAGCTACACACTCAGTCCTTCACTGTGTATTCTTTCGTGTTCTATGGCTGTTTCCTAACACTCTACTTTGCTTATTCTATTGTCAGCAGCATCAGCTGTGTTTTTAACTCAGTAGATACTTCTTGATCTGTTGTCTAGTAATCTTGCTTTAGTTGAGCAGGTGAGATGTCCTTTTTAATCTTATTAGAAAAGTATGTTGCAGTGGCTGTCTAATCTTTCATGTTTCTTGCAAAAGTCTGGTTGCTAGTTTTTGAGTGCTTAATACTTCTTGTTCTTTGGCCATACAAAACCTTTTATATGGTTTTAGATAATTGGGTTCCTGTTATACCTCTCTGAGTAGAATCTTGATTTTTTTTTTTCTTATTTGGAGTAGTTCTATAGCTTATGTAAACATTTTAATGGAATTCAAAGGAATGAGTTTTTGGAGGCTGGCACTACTGTCAGCTTGGAGGCCACTAAGGAAATAATTCCACACTGAGTGGCGCTGAGAGGCCTGAAGGGTACTTGAGGTCTGAGCTGGGGCCAGGTCCCCTGGGGCAAAGTCAAGCTGTGTCCCTTAGCCTGAAAACTGTATCAAATTGGGGCTAGGGGCATTAAGCAATATTACGGGAAATAGTGTCATTCAGTATGGTTTTTAGAAAGATGGTTTGGGTAAGGAGATTGGCTTTGATAAAACCAAGGCGGACATCAGTAACTGTTGCAAAGGCCCTAACGAGCACCAGTCCTCCTGCAGAGGGCACCTTATGCCCGTAGACTTGTGTCACCTCAGCTTGCTTGTGGGTAGACTCCCACCACAAGGACAGTGTCCACTGGGTATATGGGCCTTAGGGTGAAGATGAAATGGGTGTGTTTGGACAGGATACAGACTGGTATCAGACGAACCTGGGTTTGAGTGGGGGCTATGCTGCTTCCCAGTTAGACGGTTTTGAGCAAGCCATTTAATCTTTTTGAAGGGTCTTACTTTTTGATCAGAGTATGAGAAGGCTCTGCCGTGGTCTCCTCCAGCACGCCCTGCCCACAGGGCGAGGAGCTTGTCAGAGATCAAGGCTCATACGGTGGTCTGTATGAATGGTTTCCCCCGAAGTTGTACAGTAAACACCCTGCACAACTGTACAATGTGGGCTGCTAATAATAGTGGCAAGGTGGGGCGGGGTTGAGGACACTGAGGGAGCAGATTTGGTGGATGTCAGAATGTGACCAGAAGAAAGATGGGAAATTTGGTAGAGAGTCGAAAGGTCAGTTTTAGTTGTGCTACATTTAAAGCTTTGGGTGTCCAAAATAGACACCTAGAACTACTCAGCAACCCCAAATCACCAGGGAGGCCAGGGCTAGACATGGCTTTGGAAATTCTTGGCACTAGGGTCACAGTCGAGGCCTGGTGGCAGAGCACGGCCATGGAGGGAAGACTGTAGCTTGTGGAGATTGAGCTGATTCTCTCAGCATTAGTATTTAAGGGACATGAAGGCACAGAAGGACCCAGAAGGGGGCAGAAGGAGACTTTGGGGTCCAAGGACAACAGAATGTTCCCAGCCATGGAGCCCAGGAGCACAGGGTTTTCAGGAGGTGGGGGGGACACTATGCCACGTGATTGTCAAAGAGATCAGTGAGGACCAGACTCCTGGGTCTGGAAGACAGCTCCTCCACGGCCAGTATGAGGTGTACAAGTTGAAGCTAAGAGGTCTACACCCGCAGAATGTGGTGGTGATTGGACGGTGTGGGATGGCATGAGCCTGAGGGACAGCAGGGTGGGGTGGGAGCAGCTGCAGAAAGGGGGTACTCAGGGCAGCGTGCCAATCAAGAGTGGGGGGGTGTGCAGGGAAAAGGGTGAGGACACAGGAGGCTACTTGCCGTGGAGGACCAGAGTTAGGCAAGGTCCCTGGGGCTGGGGTGGGGCTTCTTGACGGGAGAATGAGCCATCTGCCAAGACCTCTGGAGTGTGCCTGGGACAGGGTTGGAGATCTGGAATTTGACAAAGCTCTGGCTTTCATGTCTTCTCTGGTGTCCTTGTGGCTCTCGCAGGACCATGCACTGGGTTACATGGGTTGAACACACTGTCAGGGACTCTTTCCTCCCCCAGAATGGCAAATGCCTGTTATTTGCACAGTAAGGCACAAACATGACTAATGACTCTCCAAGGTCAGGACGCCTATAGGATATCAGTAGAACTTTTAATAAGGTATTAATCAAGTTGTGTAGTGGGGTGGGGACAGCAAATCATCTGATAGAGTGAAGACTTGAAATGGCAGGGAAGATGAATTAAACTGTCCATTTAAGATGGCTAAACATGCCAGGTGATGACACATGTCTGTAACCCCAGCTATTCAGGAGGCTGAGGCAGGAGGATTGCAAGTTCAAGGACAGGCTGGGAAACTTAGTGAGATTCTGTCTCAAAGTAAAATAAAAAAGGTTAGGGGTATAGCTAAGTGGTAGAGTACCCCTATGTTTGGCCCCCAGCACCACACACACAGGCTAAACTTCAAGTGATGTGTGAAGTGTGTAAGGGGAGGCATAATGATCAGCAGGGGGAACTGGTTTGCAGTGGCTCCATGTGGGGTCACCATATGGTCTGAGACTAGCCTTGGTCCTTGGTCTCCTCACTAACCGGAAGCTTTGAGTACCTCAAAAGGAATGATGGCTATTACCTGCCGTGTCCAGAATGCCTGGCACTCTTAGTTCTGTAGCATTTTTTTGATCATTATATCAATCTTATGTGGCATCATCAGCTTTTTTAATAGACGGAGATAATGACACAGGGAGATGGAACTGCTCAGCTTACACCATGCAACTGGGCAGTGAGAGAACCATGTTCTCTCCAGAGCTCTCACTATGGCTTAGCTGCTTAAAAACCTAATGCACTTCGATGTGCTTTACACAAATGCCATTTCAAGAGCATGGGGCTTCTTGCTGTTTCTGTGCTTGGTTTGAATGAGCCAGATCCCATCTGCAACAAGGCGGTCCTGTCTGGAGAGCCCAGTATGAAGAACGATGCTCTAGATGTGGCCAGCTGGGGGCACAGTGGAAGGACCCGTGACTTTTACGAGGATGTGGGAATTAAGGATGTGGTGGAGGGGGATCGCTGTGATGCTTATAGAAATTCTGTGTGTGCGTGTGTGTGTCTTACAAGGAAGCAGATTAGGATAAATTCATTTTGTAATTCCAACAAGTAGGGATCTTAAGGAACTTGATAATATAGGGATGATCAAATGCTTCTGTATCCATACAATGAAACACTAGGCAACTATTAACGAAGATGTGGCTCTGTATCACTGATATATTAAGTGAAAAAATGTCAACATATTATATTCTATTTAAAAAATATGTATATACATATGGTCATATTTACCCAGTCAGAAAATGTTAGCAACCAATGTGGTTCTCTCATGTGGGATCGCAGGTAATTTTTAAAACCTTGTCTTCAAATTCTTTTACTTACATGAACTTTGTGTAAGAAGAGATGAAAGCCTACTTATAGACATCCAGAGGTGAAATCGGCCTGTGCCAAAGCAGGACTCTCCTGCCCCCCACCTCCTCCTACCATGGGCCAACATGACAGGGATGCAGGAAGGGGACAGAATTTGGACAGCTCCCCTCTCCATTTACCCCTCTCTCTTCTCCTTCTGCAGTGCATAGTGTACCCTCACTCCCTAGCACCAGGGACTGAACCAAGGACCTCGCACATGCTAGGCAAGTGCTCTACTCCTGAGTAACAACCTTGCCTGTCTCCTTCCTCAATGCAGAGTTCCCTTTTCAGGAACAACCTGGTACCAAAAAAAAAAGACCTTTTTAGGAACAGCCACCACCAGAATTGGCGATCTGAATTAAAGACAAGAGTTCCAGGCATGGGGCCTTCTGGGAACTCAGCAGAACCTAGGGTTCTGTCTTTGCATCTCCCTACTAGATTCATGTCCAACCCATCAGAACCAGGCAGGATTCAATAATTCTTGGCAATTATAACATCAGAAGTTAAAAATCTTAATGGGAGGACAGCATCCCCAAATTGAATGAAAAAGGGGGACAAAAAGGGAAAGAAAACAAAAGAAGAAAGGCCCTCTGCTTCTCTCCCTCATCCCGGATTTAATAGCAGAGACTCTGAGAATCACTTTATCCAGGTGGCAGAGTGAACCAGGAAAGGCTGTCACTGTTATTAGCTTCATCTGTGCATCTATACATGATGGAAGGGTGACACTGTAGGGTACTCGAAAGTCAATTTAGTTCAGGTTCAAGGGGGGATTAAAAGAACCCACACTGAATTTGAGTGCAAAAAATAAATATAAAATTTATTAAAACACCCACAATATTTTAAAGATACCAGGAGTAATACAGTTCACAAACCCAGTCGTTTGTGTAAATTATAATAAAATACAAATCAAAAAAGGATACATACTTGCAATTTCTAGGCACCCTAAATTAAATTTACTGAAACACTGGGGGAAAAGGGAGGGTAAGGAGGGGTAGCTCAGGAGGCAAACCAATAAAGTGGAAGAAAAAATATTAACAAAAGATAAAAATTATACAAAATAAAATTAGCATAAATTTACTGTACTAAGAATATCTACAGTTTAATACACATCCTATTGCCTTGAGACAATGCAAAAATCTATCATTCATCCATCGACCCCAGATAAACTTCATTTCAAGTAGCCACAGTTTACAAAGTCAAGACGGAATATTCAAGTATGGTTGTTAAATTCACCTCCGTTGGAAGCCAAGTAACCAAACAGGAATTCAAAGAGATAAGAAATAAAACACACCAGAAAGCTACAGGGGCTCTAGATTAAGTCTAATGCATTAATATGCCACAAGACAACCAGTCCTTGTTTCTTTAATTGAATACATGAAAAAGAAACGACATCACTCCTGTTTTTCTCCCCCTTTTCCCCTCAAAAAAAAAAAAAAAAAAGAAGAATGAAAAGGTATTGGAACTAAGAAAATTTGGAATGTTCAGATGAGCCAATTCATATTTTAAGTCCCCATGTGAAGAGTGATGAGTTCCCCCTGAACGACAGGTTAGTCAAAATGAGAGCACAAACAATACCACTACAAAAAGCATCCCTGATATCGGAATAGAAGCAAATGAGGAAGTAGGCCAAATAGCTCGCTGATTCTTAGGCAAAAATCAACTTTAGACCTGGCATTTCTGCACTGAGGTCTCTGCTCAGGGGAGAAGCCTACTGCTTTGCTCTTGCTGGCAGCTCTGTGGGAGGAAGTGCTGGGCGTGCCAGGCGGGCCCGCACTTGTGGAGAAAGCTATGCACGTGTAGGTGTGGGGCTGTATAACCTATGCTGAGGTATGCACCTCAAAAACGTTATTTTGGTCCAGGACATGTTGAAGTCGGCGATGTACTACAGCAGATGCAGCCGGCTAATAAACTAGATCTTGAGGGAGTCACTGCAAATGACAGCAACGATGACTGAGAAAGCTCAATGAGATGGGCATAGGAAATTCACATTTTATTCAAAAGCAAAACTTAAAAAGGAAACAGAGTCAACCACATTCCTTCCTTTAGGCCTTCTGCTATGTTTCGCTAAGAATGAAAACCAAAATGACCCCAGATTCTTCAAGGTCAAGTATGTCATCAAATAGATAACCTGCAGGTATCAGACCCTCATGGAATCTACTAAGTTGTCACAATGTCCTGTTTTTGAGGTATTTAAAAAAAAACTGTGACAGTGGATGATGCAAAAATGGAGCTTCATGTTGAGTTCTTAAAAATATCAACTTCTGTGGACCCAAGGAGAAATTTAGCACCAACTAAAAGCAGCCTGACATCAAGAGACAAAGAAAGCTCCTGCCTTTAGTCTGAACATGAGGGGCTACTGACAAGCAGTGGAAACCACACTGGGGCCAAGGCTGGGAGGAGCAAAGGAACGAACCCCTTGCCCACCATGGTCCCAACCCTTGCCAGGTGAGGAAGAAGCTCCCTCTGCACCCACTCCATGGGCCCCCGCTGAGACTCTCAGGGACAGATATCTGCTCAGCACCAGGGCCGCAGGAGAAAGATTTGCACCTCTGGCTAAGACACGTGCTGTGCTAGACAAGGCAGGAGCACCTGACTCCCCTTCCTCAGAGAAATCACTGCATGTCTTTGCCTTCCCATTGGGCCTGAGAAGACAGGCGTGAAACCAAAGCACCCGCCAAGCGAGGCAGGCCCCTCAGCAAGGGGCCCCGCCTTCTTGACTTGCCTTTCTTTGTTTGGCCACCAAGGGAAGAACAATAAAACAAAACTAAAACTGCTCAGAGCAGATTATAGCACATGGTAAACAGAGGTCTAAGAAGACAGCACCAAACGAGGAGGAACAGAAAAAGCCGAGAGACTGGAGCCCACCTTGTTTTTGGTTGGTTGTGGTTTCAGAACGTTGATAGCACCTCAGCGAGACAGGATCAGGGACAGTCACATTAAAACACCATAGCACCATTTTATTTAGACTATTTCAACTCATAAAAATGCTTCCTAGTCCATAAAACACACTTCAGTAACAAAAGGAAAGAGATATTGGTTGAGGCACGTCAGGGATAGATCAGAGTTTTCTACCAGCTTCGCCTTGGGTTGGGATCATGGGGTGATTAAACGTCAAGATGAAAGTCTGGCTGGGATTCTCTCAGAGAAATCAGATCACCATCTACTCACTGTCAACCATTCTCACTCATCTACTGCTCTCTGATACAAAGCAATTAAGCTCTGCGACTTCTTTCCTTGCAATAGTGCTTTAAAAATCCCTTGCTCTGCAAACTACTGTTTCCAAAAGAGGCAGGGGAAGGATCAGAAGGGGCAGGTAGAAAACCTCTCCATGCACACCACTGTCCATCTCAGGGAGAAGGCAAAGCAGCACCCAGGAAGCCAGGTGTAGGGAACTGAGGCCCTGCTAAAAACCAGACCCCAAACAAAACCTCCCAAATCTGCAACACCGTTAGTCAAGCTTTCCGATGGTAAGATGATGGTTTCTTGAGCTAGCACCAGTTATTGGGTGAGAACCTGCTGCGAAGTGATTTTTACTTAAAAACGACGACAGCAATCTCTTAGCACAGAACTTTGCAAGTACTTCCCTTGCACAAGACAGGAAGGGAAAACAAAAAGCAAAAGAAGGAACCAAACATTTGCAGTGCACGTGGATGGTGTCTGTGGATGGGGCACAATAGGGAGATGACTACAAAACTCCATCATTTTCTGTTGCTATGTTACTCTTAAAACTTGGTCATGCTGTTAGGTTCTTTAGTTGCAATGGCTTTATTTTTCTTCTCGTGATAAAAATGTTTGTCAACCATCTCTAGGACTTAAAAAATGATAATGCCAGTAAAAAATAAAAATTTGATTTTTTCTTTAAGAAGCCTTCAGCAGCAAGGGGGGATAAAGAGCTGTGCATAGTTACTTTTTAAATATACGTCTAAAGCATGCTAATTTCAATGACTGAGATTTGAGGTAGGTTATACATGTAGTGTGTAAAAATCAGCATGGGTTTGAGCACGGCAACAGCACCAGCTAACTCTCAGGACCCTGCTCAGAGAGGTGTGGGCATCCCATGGAGCCCGCCTCTCGACTCGCCTCTCAGCAGCCTGGTTCCAGCCTTGAAGCTGATGACCCAAGGCTGTGTGGGCTGGGGGACAGACAGCACATGCTAGTAGCTTGTATTGGTTTCTCTTTTCATCTAATGGCTTTGCTACCAAAGGGTGACAAGGGGAAGAGCATAGTTAACAAACATCAGCGATCCACACATGCCAAGTGTCAGAATCATCTAGGTTACACTTGGGACCTTCCAAACCAACAGCCAACCTGGGGCTTCCATGGGTCAGACAGACGGTCACATTCTCCACGTTTTGTAAAATATCGTATTTCTTAAGATCATTTAAAATGAAGTTTTCAAGGCACCCCCGCATCTACCTAAGCACGGAGTCAAATGAGACCTGCATAAAAGTACTGATGCGATAAGCAAAATAGCATTTAAAGGACCCAACTTTTCCTCAAAACTAGAAAATTAGCATGCTCCTTAGACTCTGCTTCCTTTAGCTTGTCAGACCGAAGGTCAGAGGTTTTCCTATAAATCTGAGTTCTGAATAATTCTAAATCCTGATAAGCTCTTGGGTATTTATTTCAAAAGCAATAATAGTTCATTTTTGTCCTGTAAAATAAATGCAACTTTACAGAATATGGTAAAAGTGGAGGATAGACAAAGCACGTTAAATATTCAGCTACTATTTACAATTTCTCCCACAATTACATGTTAAAACGTACTTTTTTCAAGTTGCTGTTTAAATCTAGGCAAAAGTGCTTAAAAAAATCTTTTCACTATTTACAGTTAAAACCAGACCACATAAATGCTCAGGACATTTTACAGCGACTCTCCGCCAGTGCTTCCGAAAGGTTACAGTAAACACCCAGCGGATCGGTCTCAGCTCTTACACAAGGCACCTGGAGGCTCAGGAGCTTGCCGTTAGTACTGTCATCTGATTGTTAAACTCAATTTATGAAGACCCACATCTGAATAAAACTGCTTAATAAATATCTGCTTGGCCGTCACGCACTGTGTAGCCACACCCCCTGTGTATCCGGATGAAGCCCCCACTCACAACACACGTCCACATGGGTAGCTTGAGATCACTTCTACCAATACCACAGGAAAAACAAGCACTCCAAGAAGTCTGACTGGCTGTAAATGAGTGTTGCTTCCAACTGTCTGCCCCAACCTCTCTCAACAATGTCACAAAAATTAAGCACCACATTCTCTTCTCAAAGAACTAAACGAATGCACCAGAATTTTAGAATGGGTGTTACAGGGGATGGAAAGGGGAGGAAGAAAAAAAGAAAACGATCCAATGGAGAACTGGCACCAATGAGGGAGGAAAATCATAGCAACCTGTTGAAAAACGTTTGACTCTTGCACTTTAAGTGTAGGCCCTGCCCCTGCAGAGAGCAGGAGCGGGTGGGCCGGGGGAGGCATGCACCATTGTCCAATGTGGAGATCCAGGAAAAGGACAGATGTGTTAACTGCTGTTACACTGGTTTGCTGAGCTCCCGCAGGACGCAACCTGCCCAAGAGTCAAAGTCCCAGCACAACACTACAGCACCAGGCTCTGCACAACTCCACGCACAGAACCAGCTTGGCTCTTCACAGCTTGGGTTCAACTTCCGTGTTAAGAGATACAGTAGCCCTTTTTCGGTATCAGCATAGACTTTGGGGCGATTTTTAAAAAACTGCCACTAAGACAAATTCCTTCGGCCCAGTATTCATTGCCTTATCGACATGGTGGGGAGCGCTCTAGGAGCCTCTCAACTCCAGCTTCAGTGAGGTGCTGCTGCCTAGTGAACCATGACATCCTGTGGACTTGATAAATAAAGGACAGAGAGGATTCAGTGTGGAGACTAGCAAGCTTGAAGCCGTCTACTTTCAACCTGGTTTCTGGGGAGATCTATGCCAGCGTATCCTGGGCTGGGCCTGGGGTGCCTCTGCCCAACTGCTGACTGGGAAGGGGCCCCAGATGGTTCTCTGCAGCTTCCCCCATCCTCCAGGAGAGTACGGAAGCTGGTCTGGGGGCTCCCTGCCCACAGGGAGGGAGGGATAGACTGGGGCTACATGCTGCACTTGGCTCACCGGGGCAGATGGCCGAGAGAACCTCAGCTCCCTAGAGGCCGGGCTTGCCGATGGGAACGGCACTGCTGGCCTTTCCTGCCCATCCGTTACCATTACTATTGTCGCTTTTAAAAAATCCAATAAATACACATTTTAAATGGAATTTAAAACTACTCCTTTGTGAAAGGACACTATAAACTTTCTTTCCATTATTGTGATATACAAGGATAGAGTTTTAAAAACAAAGAAAATAAAAGCCCCTCCAACAAGGGGAAAAATAAAACAACGTGGAGATATAAATATTAAGATCACGGAAAAAATCACCCGACAGCCGTAGTTTCTTCTTCAAAGTGCTGGGGATGTAGGGGGGAGGGAGAGGCGGGTCAGTTCTGAGGTTTGGACCATAAATACATATATATGATAGGCATATCCATATATGTATATATAGATAGAAAGACTTCTGCACCCCCAACCCGCCCCCAGACATGAGGGCAAAAGCACCACAGAGGCAGCTCGGGCTGGGCCCGACGCTGAGGTACGCTGGCTCCCTGGCACCTAGATCCAGCGACTGTAGGGGCCAGTGACCTTCGTGTAGGCGTAAGAGGACACGGTGACCGCTGAGTCTGTGGGCACGGCCAGTGCCTGCCGGGTGGGGACAACACCCTTCTTCTCCTTGTGCTGGGGCTCGGTGACCATGGTGCCCCCCCACTTGCGCTTCTTCCCGTAGAGCTTGGCCTCCTGTTGGCCCAGGCCCAGCCGTGCGGCCTCCTCCTGCCGTGCCCGCGCCCGCTCCGCCAGCTGCTTCATCTTGGCCTCCCAGAGGGCCAGCCCATGGTTGGGCTGGTTAAGGTTCTTGTGCTGGTAGAAGACCAGCGAGATGCGGGTGGGGTGGCAGCGATTGGGCTTCTTGAGTGGCGTGGTGGCATGTAGCTCCCGCCGGGCGCACTCAATGAGGATGGAGCCGTGAGCAGGGGCCACGGCGACGCCGCCGATGTTCTCGTCCAGGAAGTTGTGTTCGCTGTCCGACCACAGTTCTTCCTCCTCCTCCTCCACACTGGCCTTCTCCTCCTTCACTGCCCCCTTGGTAGGGGCCTCCTCAGCTATCCCCTCCTCCAGGCTGAAGGGATCCCACAGCTTCTCTTCAGACTTCAGGGCCCCAAAGAGCTTCTCACTGGAGCCCAGGGGTATCCCAAATGCCTGCCAGGCCTTGTCCAGATGGCTTGCCCCTGGGGTGGGAATTCTTCCCTCTTCCCCTTTCATTGGATTCCACAACTTGTCTTGGAATCCAGGACCACCTTTCAGGGCAGAGCTTAAATCCCCTGCCCCTACCCCCCAGGGTTTTTCAGTCAGGCTGGGACCAGCCAAGGCTGAGGTGCTGTTACCAAACTTGCAGGGGCTCCATGATTTGCCTCGCAGCCGTCCTCCAGGATGGGGAGCCAGCTGCTGCCCTTCACTGGCGAACAGACCCCACTGGCCATCTGGGAAGTGAGAAGGAGTTAGACAGCTGGTCCCAAAAGAACTGAGCTTGTCAGGGACAATGGCAGAGCTCTCCCCAGGAGGGAACACACCCCAGCTGCCACCCACACTGTTAGTCCTCTTCGGGGACATGCTTGGGCCTCCTGAGTACTGTCCCCATAGGTGATTGGGTCCCCCATTCTGAGATGCTTCAGGCAAAGATGTTTTGCCCATCTTACCAGGGTCTCTGGGTACAGATTCTGTCTGGACCAATGGGTCTACTGGCTCTTGCTTGATGGATCTATTGTAGCAGTTGGAGCTCTGAGCAAAGGGAGAGGGGTCCCTGGACACTGGGTGGAGCTGGGGGACCTTGGGAATCAGATACTCCTTGGGGCCTGGGTAAGCAGGCTGCTGGTGGTGAGGAGTGGGGTGGTGGGTGTCCGTGGGAACAGCCTGGCCAGGCAGCTCGGCAAACTCAGCACCACTGTAGGCCGGGCTCAGGCTGTTGTGCAGAGCATGGAGGTCTGGCTTCTTCTCAAAACTGCCACTGCTGCCACTGTGGCCCCAGGCGCCAGGACCCAGGAACTGGGAGGGGAAGACGGGGTTGCTGGATGGAAAGCCATAGTAGCCAAACGACGGAAGAGCATACTTGGAGTGGAACCCGTTGACGGAGGTCAGGCTGGGCTGTGCATAGTAGGAGTGGTAAGAGTACACGCTGTTCATGCTGTAGGGGTCGGAGGGCCGGCAATTGCCCAGCACCGAGTAGCTCTCCACCACTGCATTGCCGCTGTACTTGAAGGAGCTGAAGTGGTTCTGTGGCTCCACCTTGAGGGAGGGCTTCAGGCTTTGTTGGGACAATCCACCTTTCAGAGACAGGCCTGGGGAAGCAGAAGGCAAGGTGGAAAAGCAGCCAGCAACACCATAGCCTGGCAAGGTCTAGGGCACAGGACTGGGGATGCAACTTCCCTCATTCCCTGAGATGTCTCCTCTTTTTGTAGAAGCAGGACAAGTGGGGTATGCCCAAGCTGGGACCCCCACTTGACTCCTAGGCCACCCTTAAGTACAGATCCTAGCTCTACTTCAGGTGGAAGGAGGCAGCTTGCTCCAAGTCCATGGCCCTGTCTACATCACTTCTCATGTTACCCTAGTGAGTGCCGGAAGTTTTCCCTGAAGCACCACCACCCCTTGCATGCTGGATCAGCATTACTGCAGGCACCAAGGCCAGGAGAAATGACAACGTAGGTGCCTACAACCCAGCCCCAGCCTCAGGGTGATGTTCCCCTCAGACTCAGAGGATGCATGAACATGCTACAGGAGATCCCAAGTCTCCCCTCTACCAAGCACAGCTCCCTAAAGACAATGCATCCTCTTCGTACTTACTTCCCACCCTGGTGCCTCCTATCGGGCATCTTAATATGTGACTCAATTAAGCTGAGGCCCAAGGACTCTGTCTCAAACTGTCAGCATGATGCAGGAAGGTGGGAAGTGGGGCTCAGTAAAGGGAGTCCCTGAAGGACGGGGCCCATGCCAGCCCTGGTGGTGCCCTCTCCACACACCTGGGTCGGTAGGGACCCCAGCCAGCTCCAGGGCCTCCTGCTTGATCTTCTCAGGGGTGCTCAGCTTCTCCTTCTGAATCATCTTCTTCTTCTCGGCTGCTGCCCTCCTGGCTTCCAGCTGCCGCTGGCGGCAGGACTTGGCAGGTTCAGGCAGGCGCCGGACCTCTCGAGGGAAGGCGGTGAGCACCTGGATGGCCCCACTGCTCACCTTGGCGTTCTGGTTCTCCTCGCTGCCAAACTCATCCGTGCTGGCCATCTTGTACAGGGGGAGCACATGCAGCTGCTCATCCTCGGGAATCTGGCCCACACAGCGATTGTCTTCCTTCGTCAGGGTGCACACCTGCCTCACACAGGGGGGAGAGAAGACATGGGGCTGGGGACCAAGCATTGGGAGGCAGGGGTCTGAGTTCGAAAATGTGACCTCGTTCCCCAAGTGGTCCCACTGCCAGCCATCCACACAGACCTCCCACCCTCAACTGCTTCTCAGAGTCAAAAAAGCTCTTTCGTTTTGGCCCACAGAGTAACAGCATCACCATCATGCAGAGTGTGTGCTACAGCTTTCAAAGAGGTCTGCTCATGTTACCACCTACGTCCCTGACACAGCTGTGAGGGGGATGAGATGACTGGCATAGGGTCACACAGCTGACAAGGGCTAGGACCATGACCAGGAGACCCACTGCCCACCCCCAGCCTTGCTGCCACTGCACATCACCTAGCTGAGCCTCAGACCTTCCACCCTTGTCCTGAATACTAAGCTTCTTTTGCTCTTAAAATAATTTTTTTTTTAATTAAAAACTATGGGGATATAGCTCAGTAGCACAAGCGCCTGCCTGGGAAGTGCAAGGTCCTGAGTTCGATTCCTGGTACCAAAAATAAATAAATAAATAAGCAATTAACCAAGATCTAAAAAAAAAAAATTAGGGGGCCGGTGAGATGGCTCAGCGGCGTAAGCGCCTGCCTGGCAAGCGCGAGGGCCCGAGTTCGACTCCCGGATCCCACATACGAAAAAGGGGCCGGTGATATCACTCAGCGGCACGGGTGCCTGCTGGCGCACGAGGTCCTGAGGTCGACCCCCCGGTACCCACAAAAAAAAAAAAAAAAAAAAAAAAAAAATTAAAAACTATGTTCTGGTTGTATAAAATTTAGACATACAAAAAGGGAATAATAACTATCTTCATAAAACCACTACTCAGAATTAATTACTGTAAACAGGACGTTTATGTATACACATGTACACAGTTATCTTTTGGTAATTAAATAGGATATTATGCATGAAGTAATAACTTCATTTTTCTAAACACTTTAGGTATTAAATATCCTTCCTGATATTTTTAAAGAGCTCCACAGTATTATTCTACTTTATCAATGTGTTACTTCTTTTATTATCAAACATTTCAACTTGTTTCCAATTTTTCCCTACCATAACAATACTTTTTGAAATTGTTCAGCTACATTTTCTAAGATACTTAATTCCTTAGCATAAGTGCTGTGAAGCAGGCCTGCCACATACAGTATTGCCAAACTGCTCTCCAAAATGATTGTTTTCACTCGTAGCAAAAATTGAGTTTTAATTTCTCCATACTTTTGTCAATAATTTTGTCATTAATTTCTTTATGTATTGCATTGTTAGTTTACATTTCTCAACAACCCTCCCCTTCCTTTTCCAGTTTACTTTCTTTTTTTTTTTTTTTAATGTGGGTACTGGGAGTCGAACTCAGGACCTCACGTTTGCCAGCAGGCGCTTGTGCTGCTGAGCAGTATCACCGGCCCTTTTTTTCCTTTATGTGGGTATCAGGAGTCAAACTCAGGACCTCACGCTTGCCAGGCAGGCGCTTATGCCGCTGAGTCATATCACCAGCCCTCAAGTTTACTTTCTTCTGCTTTATTTTCTGTATTCTTGATGCTCTGGCTTTGGGGCCTTGTTCCTGGAAAGAGAAGCCTTCCTAGACTAGCTAACTCCTGGAGATAGCAAATGACCCTGAGAATGCACCTTCGATACACAAACCAACCCATATGGAAGCCCAGCTACCTCCTTTATCAAGCTCACACAGCAAGCCAGTATTTTCCATGCCCTAAATCACCCTTGGGCCAGGTGCCTACAGGTGCCTGGGATCACTTCCATACCCCAAAGCCTGCTGAAATTATCCATACTATTCAGTTCTAAACTTATTCAGTGTACCTACCCGGCCTTGCTCATTCCTTCCTGTGCAACACAATAAAGGCTCCAGCCCCCATTTCCCGGTGCCTCCTGATGGACCCTGGTCTTCCCTGTGTGGCCCCTGCATGGCATATGCCATGCTTCCTGCTTCTAGAGATCAGTGAATACAAACTACTTCTTTGATGACAGTCATTTCTGTATCTGAGGACACCTGACTAAAACAAATCTTAGATAGATTTTAACACATCTCTCTTCTTCCTTTTGTGAGTTTTATGCCTTTTGCCTTTTTTTTTTTTTTTTTTTTTTTTTGGGAGATGGGGTCTTGCCATGTAATTCAGGCTGGCTTTGAACTCTCCACGTAGTCCAGGCTGGCATCAAACTTGCCTAAGCCTCTCAAGTGCTGGGATTACAGGCGTGCACCACCACACCCGGCTGGTCTTTACATTTTGATTGTGGTGTTTTATTTATTGAAAAGAGACTTCATTTTTATGGTGGCAACTTTATGAATCCTTTCATTTTGACTTCCTGCTTTGGGTCATGCTCCACCCAGCCTGTTTCTCCCCAGGGCACAGAGCTCTCCAGACCTCTGCTGACCAGGCTTCTGTGCCTGTTCTGGGTGGGTCTGGCCATCAGCCTTGCTTCCTCCCACTCTGGAGACCCAGTGTTATAAACAACAGGGCAAAGGTCAAAGGCAAAGGATGAGATGTGACAGAAACTATGCAGCTATCCCTAACACAGGAAAGATTCTTTACACAGGCAATCTTGATTTTAAAAATAAGCAGCAAAGGACATTAATGGGATTCACCAAGATGAAATTAAAATATGCAAGGAAAACAGGAAAAGATGTTCAACTTCTCAAACTTAAAGGAGACACAAATTAAAATGAGACTGTATGTTTGCCAGTGCGGCAGGAAAAGACTAGGCTGACAAAATCCAGTGTTGCCAGTGAGCAGAACAGGCACTCGGAGCCTGCAAATGTGAACAACCTTGTCCTGGGACCTCAAGCAGACTAACGGCACCTCTGCACAGTCCTCCTCGTGACTTATAGATGGGAAACATCTGAAAGTACTTACTGCCCGTCCATAGGGACGGGTTAAATAAGTGATGGCAGAGCTATTCATACGGTCTCGGCAAACGTGAACACAAAAGGCTGACACAAAAGGCTTGAGATATCCCCAAGTTAAAAAGAACAAGTCGTAGAACAGCATTAAGATATAATGTGACCTCACTGGTGTCACGTTTTATATAGCTAGGTATGCGCACACACACACCTGAATAGATGGTCATCAAATGCTAACAGCTGTCATCTCTACAAGATTTCAGGCAAATCTTTTTTTTATATTATTTAAAAGTCTTACAATGATAGTGATTATTAGGAAAAAATACCTCAACTTCAAAAAAAAAAATTTTTGGTTCACTTCAAATTCTAGAAGCTCTGCTTGCCTATCTCCAGTGCTCCCTCCTCCTCTGCCTCTCTCCGAACCCTGAAAGGTCTGCCCTTCCTATATATTTCAGCTAGGCATCCTCATGCTAGGGTAGACAGGAACCGGCCCCATCCTGCTTTTCAGTCTTGCACACAGAGACAGAAGATGGGGTGGAGAGATGAAATTCTGAAATGTGACCATCATTTCCCACATGGTTAAGAGCTACAACCAGTCTAGGAGCCCCTGCACCTTCCACAGCTTCCAGGAGCCCCTTCCTACACAGGACCCAGCTGAAAAGCAGAGCAGAACACTGGCTGCATCCCTCTGAGCCCAAGCCTCTTGTCTGCTCTGTCCACACTCACTCCCTTGGAGATCTACCCAGCCTCTCAGCTGTAAGCTCCACGCTCTCCATAGCCTCTCTTCCCACTGCCTGCTCCATATCCCACCTGTACATCTGACAGGCATCTCCAAACATAACACTTGATTTTCTCTGGTCTCTCCCTGTTATTCTACTCCAAAGTTAGTGGCACCAACATACTTAGGCTATTCAAGCATCTCACCACTTTATTCCTTGCTTACTTCATTTTTCTCTCTTATGGTCTTCATTGCTACCAGTGTATCACACACTTGGGTGAGGACTTTGCCCATTTTATTCCCCAGCACCTAGTCAGTGCCTAAGATCAAAGCCGGTGCTCAATACACATTTATTCAATGAATGAACTAGGGTTTAGATTTAAATCCAGGAATTCACAGAGACCTGGAACCATACTTTATAGATAACCAGGGACTCCAGGCACCTATGGGGTTGTGTCATGCAGCATCTACCTAAGACAGCATCCATGCCCAGCACTGTTCACTCATCCCAGTGAGGGCTTCTCTAAGGAGGGGGCAGGAGCAGCCAGTCTGGCTGGGTATCTCCGAGTTCTGAAAATCCTGCCTCCACATCTCTCCCTATTCTGAGCCCACTTTCTGCACAGAACACAGCTAGGCTCTCTCTCAGGATCGCCATGCAGCTGGGGCTGGGGTAGGACATAAGCTTCCTTACCACAGTGCACCCGTTATAGAGGTTATGCTGGTCCTTGTGGGCGTGGGCGCAGAAGTCCATGCAGGCTGTGACCCCTGAGAAGGGCCTCCCTTCCTTGAGCCCCAGACGGCAGTCGATCGCTATTTCCTCATTGGTCACCTGTGTGAATGGCCAAGGAGAGCTGCTTATGGGACCTGAGGTGAATGGCCCTGATTCTGTACCTGGGGAGTACTTATACCATGGAGGAAAATTTTCCGGCTAAGTCCCCAGCTCCAAAACAATTCTTTTTTTTTTTTTTGAGTCAGGGTCTCACCGTGTAGCTCAAGCTGGCTTTGAACTCACCATGTAGCCCAGGCTGGCCTTGAACTTGCTGCGATCCTCCTGCCTCAGCCCCCCAAGTGCTGAGATTACAGATGTGTGCCACCATGCCTGGCCCAAAACAATTACTTTCAGGCCATGTAGGAACTGCCTCTTTCTGGGTTACCTCAATTACCCTCTGCCTCATCTGGACAGTGCAAGGGTATGGAAGGAGCCCAGGCCTCACCAGTAGATACCAGACCAAAAGGGGTGGATGATTAGTAGGCAGAGGAGTTGAGGACCAGGGCTTTGGAGAGGCAGTGTAGGGTGTGGCAAAAAAAAGAATATCAAAGAACTACATCTTTGCTTTACTTCTGAACTGGGCTCCTTCTATAAGAGCACAAGGGAGTCCACGTTCCCACCTCCCAACTTCAGGGAGCCTTAACCTGCCTCCTGGGTAGAGGAATGGATGCCACATGGGCAGGGAAAGGCCTGGGCCCATACCTGGTTCTGATAAGCCTGAGGGGCCAGCCGCTTGTACAGGGGAGCAACTTCGGTGGCCAGATCCTGGAAACTCTTCCGGAGCACCTCCTCCTGCAGAGAGGAACAGTCATCACACACCCAGAGTCTGCGATGGTTGGCATGAGAAAACCGTGAGTGACAGGTATGAAGGTGGTCTGCACTGAAAGCAGGAACCTGTTCATGTGACCTGGGCCTATCTGGAGCAGTACCCTAGCAGCCAGTATAACTGGACCTTCAAGCAGTGGCTTTTCCTAGTAAGCCTCAGTTCCCCATCTTCAAAGTGGACATGGCACGGACTGGGGTTGTAGCTTAGTGGGAGTAACTGCCTAAGCCACTAAGGCCCTGGGTTTAATACCTAGCACCATAATAAAATAAAATGATATGATGCCCTGGGATGCTCTAGATGGTGGTTCACTTCCAGTGTGCAGAGTTTACTCTGCCAGGCCACTCTTGTACAGGTATTCCTACCACACCACAGGACTCTGTACCAGAAATTCCATGCCTGTGGGATCCAGAGCCTGTCAAGAGCTGGTATTCCAATAAACTCCAAAGCTCTGGAGCCACTGTACCCATATCACCTAATTAATGTATTACTCAAAAACCACATGTGGCTAATGAAATATAAATTAATCTTAAAAAATTACAAATTCAGTCCCTCAATCACCCCAGCCACATTTCGAATGCTCAGGAGCTCCATGTTTCCCCTGTACTGGACAGCAGAAAACATTTCCATCATCAGAAAAAGTTCCACCGGATGGCACCACCTTCAACAAAGCAGAGCCACCCAGTTACAATTAGGAGCGTCAGGCGTACACAGCCTTTCTCTGGCCTGACATGGCAGCAAGCAGGGCTTGCTGGGAGGCTTTGAGCACAGGCACAAAGAGCTCATGAAGAAGCAAGCAGGCAGAAGAGGGGAGAGAAAAAGAACCAAGTGTATAGGATTAGAAATGGAAATCAAGGGCTGGTGAGATGGCTCAGCAACGTAAGCGCCTGCCTGGCAAGCGTGAGGTCCTGAGTTCGACTCCTGGTACCCACATACATAGAAAGGGCCGGTGATATTGCTCAGCGGCACGGGCGCCTGCTGGCGCACGAGGTCCTGAGGTCGACCCCTGGTACCCAAAAAAAAAAAAAAAAAAAAGAAATGGAAATCAAGAGCAGTGGCTCAGCTGTCCCTTCAGCGGGGTGGCCAGGGGCCTAGCCACCTTCCTAGCACCTAGCTGTGCAGATGATACCACCAGCACGGTGGACCTCAAGCCAGCAGAGCAGAGATGAGGATGAGCTCTGGAGAAACACAGGCAGGTCTGGCACTGAATCCTGCCTTCCCCATGAACTGGCCATAGGGCCTTACTCAAGCCGCTGGCCTCCCAGTGAACTGAGGGAGAAGTGTACAGATCACTGGGAAGTCCTGAAGTTAACAGACCCCAGCGAGGTGCTCACCATAGTACCCAGCACACAGTAAGTGCACAGGAAATACTGGCTGACAGAATGAGGGAAGAATGTGGAAAATTACACCAGTATCTTTACATTCCTGGTAATTCTTAGGTCTTGGTGGGCCTGGGGCTTCTCTATTCACCAAAAACAACTGCATTTGTTGCTTCAGGGGGATGGTAGACCCTATCTCAAATAAAAGACCAGTATCAATTTGAGGGGCATTTGAGGGAGCTATTTTAAGCTCACAAAATAGTCTAAAAGCTATGTTTTGGGGAATAAAAGAGTTGCAAATGCTTCCTTTCATTTATGGAGAAGAAAGCTTGGAGGTGGGAGCATATGTATTTATAGAGGCTATGGTGCAGAGAAGAGGTGCCCAGTGGTCATCCCTGCCATACGGGAGGCAGGGAAGCTCTTCCAGTACTGAGGGCTTGAGAGCTGGAAGGCTGAGATGGGATCAAGATGCTGTTTAGATCCTAGCAATGGGAGCCAGCAACAAGACCCAGTACATGCCCTCTCAGGAGCTAAGGCAGGAGTGGGGAGGCTGGAGATGAAATGATGGGAGCCCAGAGGGCCAGAGGGCCTGAGGGCCTGAGCCACCTTTGCATTTGGAATTCAGAGTGAGACTATCTCTTGATATGGCTGTTGAGGCATGGGCCATGGAGAAGAAATAGCAGGGTGAAACAGCCTGAGCTGTTATTTATGGCTTCCACATCCTCAGTAGGGCCTGCAGCAAAGACCCAAGGGCCCTGTCCTGTGGTCCTGGGGATGAGGGAGAGGCCTTGTGGGTGGGGCCCCAGTGAGAAGACTGCAGACAGGAGGCCTCACACCCAGCAGCTATACGATGTGGATGCCAACTGAGAGCCCAAGGACCAGGCCCCCAGTGTGGAGGCAGCGGGGCCTGGACGACCACCCAAAGTGTCTGCCCAGCAGCCAGGCAGGACATGGGATGCCTTGGGAAGTCCAGCAAAGACTCAGAGGGTGGCTCACATACTGAAGCCCATGTTCCTCTGCCAGCCAAAAACATGACATTAGGAAAAAGAAATGACCCTTTGAGAGGATCAAATTCTGGTGAGGAATCTAAGTATGTATTTTAAATATTTACCTTAAAGCAACTGTTTCAGCTTCAAGAGTCTGGGGTACCTATAACTGGTAAGTTTAACTTTCATGCCTCCTGTCCCTGCACACAGCTTATTTTGCAGCAAGATAAGGTCATTTAAAAAACCAAAGTCAAGCAGGTTACATTTTCTACACATCTGTGTTGTGGCGTGCCAGTCCTACCCCCCATTTGACTGTTAAGGACCCTAGGTGGGAAAGGGTGACAGGGAGGGTCTCCATGCTCCCACACAGCTCTGCTCACCTCCTTGGGATTGTCCCCTGCGAGGCGGAACTTGCGAGGTGTCTTGCTCCGAGCATATTTGCAGCCATTGAAGTACATGCTCCAGGAACAGCCAAAGGAGAAGGAGGCACCACAGGTGTTAGGATCTTTGCCTTGGCAAGCGCAGGTCCGGCTGAAATGTACAAGACAGGTTATGCATACAGATGCATTATCTCTTCTGGAATCTTCTTCCTCCCTCGAGGGGAGGCCTTGCTGGAGCCTGGCATCCAGCAGCTTTCCAGTGACTCGGGCTCATCCTTCTCTGCCCTATCCTTCCTCAAATTTCCTTGAGCAGAAAGACAGCTCCCAGAAGCCAGCTCTACAACAGCCTTGAGCTGAAACGTCTAACCGGAGTCCGCTGTTGGGAGAAGCATGCGGGTTAGACAGAGGGAAGAATCAGTAAAAGCCCTGTGAGGGTCACATTTTGCCTCAACTCTAATATCCTGACCAGCTTCAAAGCAGATGTCCAGGGAATGGATGATGTGAGCCTCAGAGTTGGGAAATGCTTGCTTCCTACAGCCCAGATGCTGGCAGGTCTTGAAATGAACACACACGGACATTAAAATTCAACGCTTAATAAAATCTGGGAACAACCCATACTCTCCTCAACTGGGGAATGAATAAACAAATGTGATGCTTCCACACAGTGGAATACTACTCAGTGATTAAAAGGAATGCACTCCTGACACGTCAGCCCAGATCGGCCTCAGAAACATCATGCTTGGTGCAACAAGCAGGGCTCAAAAGGCTACATGTTGTATCATGCCACCTATGTGACATTTTCACAAAGACAAATCCATAGGAACAGGAAATGAGACATGGTTCCCAAGGGGTAGGGGAAAGAGCTGCTGATAAAAGGTATAAGGGAATTTTGGGGGGTGGTGGAAGTGTTCTATGTCTTCATCGTGGTGGCGGTGGTGGCTACATGACTGTAAACTGTCAAAACTCTCCAAACTCTCAGCAGCAAGGCGCCTGCTTGGCAAGCATGAGGTCCTGAGTTCGATTCCCGGTCCCCGCCAAAACAAAACAAAACTCTTCAAACTATATACCGAGAAGGATGAATGTCACTGAAAATAAACATACCTTAGCCAAAAAAGGGGAAAGAACATCAATAAAGGCAGGCTTTGTAAAGATCATCAATATCTTATATTTGTCACACACATAAACACTTTTCCCACACTTGTTAACAATATTATTTGGGCATTGGCATTGGTTGGGGTTTAACAGCGAAGCTAAGCCAAGTCAACAGTCTTTCCCAAGCCAGAGCTGGCACCCAGGTCAGGGTCTGTGGGTAAACATTCCTCAGCCACAGTCCCAACTCTGCAGATGAATGGCTCAGGGAGGGAAAACTTACCCAGGATTGCCCAGAATCTATGTACCTGCCACCCAGGGCCCTACCGGGGACCTCCACCCCACTTCCCCTCCCCCCATCCTCTGTACCCTACCACATACTCATCATTGAGGCCACATCTCCGGCTGGTGGGGTTCCCATACTTCCGGAGGGTATCAGTGAGCTCTTGGTAGAGAGTGTCCCCCAGGCTGCGGGGGATGCCCTCCCAGGCCAGGATGAGGATGACAATCACGGCGTTCTGGCAGTGGTGGCCTGCCCGGTGCCGCACCAGGCAGAGCAGCTTCTCCTCCAGCGTGTGCCTGCGGATCACCTGCAGGGACATTGGGCTGCACCATTATCTGCTGGAGCCACAACCCTTCACTGCTACACAGACCTGGGGGTACAGGTCTGTAGCGTAGTGTTCCACAGTTGTCACCCTAGTGACAGCAATCACACAGGTTAAGAGATCATTATAATTAAGGAGTGAAAAACACAGAAAAATTTTCATAGCAAAGAAAAAAAACCTACTACAAAGTCTAAGATATTGGTGCCTTACATAGGTTTAGGGGTAAAAAAATACATAGATAAAATTGTGAGCCAAAATATAGTCAGAGATTTTATGTCGTCCTAAAATATTTGCACAGAAAATGCAGCATATCTATGTCTTGTTAGTTTAAAAAAAGCAAGGGGCTTGGCACTGTGGAAGACAGTTTGTGGTTCCTCAGAAAGCTAAACATAGAATTAACATATGAGGTGTGACTGAAAGCTATGGTGGGTGTTTAAATAAATAATTTATTACAGTAATAGACACATTGCCATTAATCCCCTTTAAAATACTCCCCCTCACTTCAAACACACTTATCCCATCATTCTTGCCACTTTCTGAAGCAGTTCTGGAAGTCTTCTTTACTGACGGTCTTTAGTTGTGTTATCATGGCAGCTTCAATGTCCTGAACTGATTCAAAACATTAATATTTCAAGATCATTTTGACTGAGGAAGAGCCAGAAGTTCACAGTGCCAGATCCCGTGAATAAGGTGTATGACAGCATACTGTTTGTTTTTTCCCTCAGTCCTGGGGATTGAACCTACAGCCTCTGCATTGAGCTACAATCCCATCCTTTTTTTATTTTTAATTTTGAGACAGGGTCTTACTAAGTCACTAAGTGACCCAGGCTAGGCTTGAATTTGCAATGCCCCTGCCTCAGCCTCCAGAGTGCTGGGTAACAGGTGTGTGCTGCCATGCCCAGCTCACACCACAATGTTTTTATGAACCTCGCCTTTCTGCTGGATGGCACTTGGCAGCAGCATCCCCTGTATATTTGATCATATAAAAAGAGGACTTCCAGAACTGCTGGAATGGTAAGAATGATGAAATATATGTGTTCAAAGTGAGGGGGAATATTTTATAGGGACTAATGGCAATGCGTCTTTTAGTGTAAAAAAGTTTTTTAAAAAATTTAAATATTTACCATATATTTTGAACACCTCTTGTATGATCCAGCAATTCTATGACTTGCAATGTACCCAAGAGAACTAAGGGCAGGAACTCATAATTGCACACATATGTCATTTGCAGTGTGATTCACAAGAGGTAGAAACGACTCAATATGGTATGTATGTACGACACAGTATTATTTGGCCATAAAAAGGAATGAAATTCTGATATGTGAAACACAGATGAACCCTGAAAGCATTAAGCTAAGTGAAGTAAGTCAGACACAAAGGACAAATATTTTATGATTCCACTAGTATGAAGTGGCTAGAATAGAATCAGAGAGACAGAAAGCAGATTAGAGGTTATCAGAGGGCTGGGGAGGAGGAAATAAGGAATTACTGTTAATGGGTACAGTGTTTCACTTGGGGATAATAACAAAATTCTGGAATCAGACTATAGTGATGGTTGGATAACAATATGGACACGTTTAATACTATTGACCTGGACACTTCAAATGGTTAAAATAGCAAATTTTATGATATATATGTATATGTCAATATGGTATATATGATACACACATACATACCATAATTTAAAAAAATGATATACCAAAAACTTGAATTGTGGCACTTTACGTGACTGAACTATAAAATCTGTAAATTATTTCAATTAAAAATTTTTTATTTTTTTTTGTGGGTACTAGGGGGTCGACCTCAGGACCTCACGCACCAACAGGCACCTGTGCCGCTGAGCGATATCACCGGCAGCTTTTTTCGTATGTGGGATCCGGGAGTCGAACTCGGGCCCTCGCGCTTGCAAGGCAGGCGCTTACGCCGCTGAGCCATCTCACCGGCCCTCAATTAATTATCTTAATAAAGTTGTTTTAAAATATGGCTCTGGGCATGGCACTGCTCTTCTGCTCAGGACCTGGCCCATCCCTCATTCAGGTTCTAATTCCCTCCCCACACAAAAAGATGCATCGGGACAAAGGGCCCTGGGAGCTGGGGAATGAGGTGGCTGAATCTCCCCAAAGGATCCCAAGTAACTGCGACCATATACAAGGAGGGAGCCTGAGAGCAGGGACGGGCTGAAGGAAGATGGAGGAGAGATGAGAGGCAGGCAGAAGGACAAGGCTTCAAGACAGGGGACCTGTGAAAGCATGTAAGCAGGGTCTCACCAAACAGTTTCACACCTTAGGAAAGGGGGGAATGTGCTGGGAAAATGAAGAGACAGGGAGACCAGCCGGGAGATCACCGACGTAACATAAGCAAACATGGATAAAGTCCTAAACTACGGCAGTGGGTAAAGAAATGAAAAAAGAAAATGGATTCCAGAGACATCTGGAAGAAAAGTGATTTTGGGACCACCTGCCTACAGGGGCTGAGGGACTAGGAAAAGTCCTAGTAACTTCCACATTCTGAGGCTTAGGGGACTGGTGCAGTGGTGTTGAATGGAGAGCTGGAAGCGTCCTGGGGTCAGGCGACTCTGCAACACCTAGTTATATATCCCCTAGTTATTTCTACTAGGTCTCAGCAGAGTGGGCCTGGAGCTCAGGAGATGCCTACACTATAGACAGATGTGGTCACAAGTATCCTGGGCAGGAGCTGTGGTGAAAAGGGGCAGCCAAACAGGCAATACCAATGACGAAATGGGCCTGAAGCCAGGCCAGGGAGTGGCGTGGACCATGGCAAAATGAAGATATTCACTGATCCAAAGGGGCAGGAATTTTACAGGAAAAAAAAAAGAAATACAGAATTTTACATGAAATTTCCCCCTTTAAAAATGCGAGCACCCCATTCATTTTTTGTGGTGGTGGTGGTAAAATATACACTGCATAAAATGTACCATTTAAGTGTACACTTCAGTGGTATAAAGTACATTCACATTGTTGTGTGCAACCATCACCATCTCCAGAACTTTTTCACCTTGCAAAACTAAAATTTTATTTGTTAAACAACTAACTCTCCATTCTTCCCTCCTGATAGCCCGTGGCAACTACCATTCTACTTTCTGTCTCTATGAATTTAATTCCTCTGTGTACCTCTGAAATCATATAAAATTTGTGACTGGCTTATTTTGCTAAGTGTAATGTCCTTAAGGTTCATATGTGTCATATAGCATGTTTTGGAACTTCCTTCAAACTTCTAAAGGACAGTTTGCATACTAAATGAAACACATGTCTGGCCAGGAGTTCTTGCTTTGAGGCATGGTGATACCGGTGCCTCCTTACTGAAGCATTAATTGTATTATCTTTAAAATTGTGTTTTGGAAATCAGCGATACACCAGTAAGTTATTAAGTAAAATATCGTATTATAACTCCCCATCATTGTCTGGCTCCCCGCAGACTGAGCTTGGCATGTCATGGGCATTGACACGTGGCTGTGGACACCAATATGACAGTGGTCCTGTGGCTAGGGTTTTCAAGACACTGTGGTCAACGTTTGCTCAGTGCCTGGGGTACTCGCTGACTAAATGCACTCATGAGACACATGTTCAGAGCACACGATGGGACGCCCAACCAGCCAAAGCTGTGACTGAGGCTATGTCACTTTGGCTTTCCAAGTGGTAAATGCACAAAAGTCATTAGGCACAAGCAGACAGCTCCTTGTGGCCTTTGAACCCATTCTATGCCTACACTCAAAACTTGAAGAAAGCAAGCTGGTCCATGTTCACACTCGTCTGAAGGAGTCCACCAGGACTCCTTGTGTAGAATGCACAAAAATGTAAAATCAAAGGCCAAGGAGAGGCACGAACACACCAACCCCTGAGCACTGCAACACAGACAGTTCACATCTTGTAAAGTCTCTGAGCATGAAGCAAGGGCAGTATAATATCTCACAGAAAGCAAAGCCTACCTTCCCATAAAGGTCTTGGTTTTAGCCCCAGGGGTTTCCTGAGTTGTCTCCACTATGCCATGATGGACCTTCACCTGCCTTCTAACCTCTGCTACCTTTACCCTCTGCTCTCTGGCCCAAGGAGCACCTACCAAGCCCGTTTCTGCTGGCCTTAGTGTGTACTTCTGCATTCACCCTGAACCTCTTAATGCTCCCTGGGCACTCCCCCTCTTTTCCATTTTTGGCATATTCCATATTTTGCACAGGTCATCTTAACAGTAGGCATTACCCAAGGGCTCCCTTGGTTGACCCACTGTGTTCTAGGTTATTTTTGCAATATACTTCTTGGACGCCCACAGTGTGCCTTGATTTTTACCCCCAAGGCCTGGCCAGTCAGGTCTAGAATTTGTCAGGCCCACTGCTTTTAGCTGAAGGTGCTGAGGTACTGGTTGTAGGGTAGGAATGGCAGGAAGGTGTGCTCTTCTACAAAGTTCTACCTTCTCTGCAAGCTGGACAGGGGACACGTACTCCCCACGAGGTGGGAGCATCCAAGCTGCAAACATGGAGGTGAACTCTTGCTGGAAAACAAAGCCCAGGCTCTAGACAGAGGGCCAGGTGGAGTGAGGAGGCCTATAGGAGATGACACTCACCCACTTTGCAATGGGGCATCCGCGGGAGCTCTTCCCCTCCTTCCCGGTGTAGATGACCTTCTCGATCCGGATGGCTTTCCCCTTCTCTCCATACCTAGAGGGAAACAGAAGCCTTCATGAGCATGGTGGAACCTCAGAGGAGAACAGCTTACAGTAGGAAGGCAGGCCCTGGTGTGCTTTAGTTAGGGTTTCTGGTTACTATGGGATCAACAGAAAAGAAAGAAAAACGTTTAAATGGTTATTCTCTGCTTAGAAGCTCCGGGGACACAGTGGCTGCTTCCAGGTTCCCAGGCCTTGGCTCACCTGCTCCTTCTCCACTTCTGTCCACCTGGCTTGTCTCTGTCTCAAGGCAGAGGCGTAGTCAGGGACAATGCCCCTGATTATTGCCTGAGCATCCAGGAAGGGTCCTGAAACCAAAGGCTAAATATAGGCATTTGTCCCCAGTCCTGTTAGTTGAGCCACCCTGAGAGCTAGTCATATACTCAGTACACAAAAGAAAACAAATGGGGGAAAACCCTATTTTTCTCTTTTGATCACCCAAGCTGACCTCTGAACATGACAAACAGCTAAGGGGAGGGGAGCGACACTACCACACACACACACTGGTGCCCACGTACTGGGGGACAGTAGACACTTCTGGTTCCTGCACATACACTTCTCTGGCCCATATACTTGGCGTTGCAGAACCTCAGGTCTCTAGGAGCATCTCATCAGCTACATCACATTCGGAGGTGATGAAATTATGGTCCCAGATGTAAAACCAACCTGCCCAAGGCCAAACAACTATATGGGGGGCAACTGTGACTCAAGTACAGCATGGGAGGCAGACAGACTACGTTTAAGTGCCAGCCTAGCCGCTTTCTTGATATATATAACCAGCTGAACTGCTAAACTTCTCAAAGCCTCAGTTTTTCCGTCTATAAAATGTAGACAAAAAATTGCTTTTATCTCCTAGGCTTGGTGAAGATCGAATGATAATCTACACAGAGTACATTATTTACGGTGCTTCAAAATTCCTAGCATGAAGAAGGAGCCCAATAAATATTTCTAATAATATAAAAGTCACCTTACTGAACCATCTTAATCTTAATAGATTTTCATTTCAGGGACATTATTATATCACATCTGCAGACAACTGTCATTCGCTTCCACTTTTCCACTCTTTATGCCTCTGTTCGTCTCTTGTCTCTCTGAGCTGGCTTAGTGCTTCTGACACACTAGCAGGCCTCTCTGCTTATTTCTCAACTTCACTGAAAATGTTCCCAACAATTTATCACTGAGCATGAAGCTGGCTGGGCTGGAAGACTTTCTTACTTTGAAAAGTGCTACTAAGGGTCTGCTGTCCTAAGGATTTAAATCAAGCACTAACTTGTATGAATTATACCTTTATCATCTCAGGAGATAGGTGATTGAATGGTTTTTCTTCTTTGATCAGTTAACATGGTATGCTTATTAACAGACTGTCTAAATCAAACTATCCTTATGTTTCTATATAAATTCAATTTGATTACTGTATATTTTAATATACTATTTAATAACAGCATAATGTTATCATAGCTGTTACAGCTTAAAATGGACATAATCTTTATCTCATCCATTCCACTTGTAGGAATTATTACCTCAAAAATAAGTGCACAAATGTACTGGGCTGGGAACAGTGGTACAACAGCGGGAAAAAGTGATTATACTTGGTTTGGTATTTCTCTATACACATACTTATACCTCTGCAAATGCTTAGGAAGGTTAGAGGTAAACATCAAACCTTTAAAAAGTTTCCTAAGAAGAATGATTGTTGGAGAGATTTATTCACTCTGTACTTAAGACTTTTTCTTTAAAAAAAAAAAAAAAAGTCTGTTGCATTTTTGTAGTTAAAAAGGAGAACAAAGATTTTTTAAAATGCTGACCTAAGGGTTCCATATGGTCTACTGCTCAAGAGCTCAGTGAAAGGGTAAGAAGTTCCTCTGATCATCACAACACTAAAATTTGAAGGTTTTGTTAATCCCTTATAAAAGTATTTGGAGACAGGACCCAGAGTTTCTGTAGCGTGATCTGCATCAAGAGGAGAAGATCATATAGTGCTGCTTTCTGTCTGCTTCCTGGAAAGCTCAGTTCAATACACATTTCTCAGGCAGTCACCCACAAGCACAGGCCTGGCCTGCCTGTTGGGAGGGCAGCCCGAGGTGACCACACGACTCTCACCGAGACAGGGCACTATCAAGTTCCTCACAGGAGGGTGAGCTGAGGACACGGATGCTGGCTTTCCCACCAGGTCCTTCCCTACCATGCTGTCCTTGGGAGAAATGTGTCCTGCAGTGAGCTTCACATTACAGAGTATTTAAATAAAAGGGCCAGGCACCGCCTGATCTGTTAGACCTTTTTTTTTTTTTTTAAACAGAACTGTTTGTGTTTAAAGACAACCGATAAACTCATTTTTCTTCTTAAACGTTTTAATTGCTAGCTTATTGTGAAAAGGCCCTTCTAGTATGTAAACTCTGAAGCCCTAAACTAAGTCTGCAAGGATAGGCTGAAACCTTTCTCTAAAGCTGGGCATGGTGGCCAACTTCTGTAATCCCAGCATTCTGGGAGGCTGAGGCAGGAGTGTTGAGAGCTTGGGCCCAGTCTGGGCAACTTACAAGACCCTGTCTCAAAAACAAAAACAAAAAAAACCCCTAAAAATCAAAAAATCAAACAAAAACAAAAACAAAAACGCCAAAGAGCTGGGGATGCAGCTCAGTGTGAAGGTACTGGGTTCAATTTCCAGTACCCCCCCAAAGAAAGATAACTAATAATCTTAACCAGGGGCTCTTCAAGCATAGTCCCAGGACCAGCAGCATTGGCCTCACCTCAGTACAAGGAATGAGAACTCAGCTCTTGGGTCCATCTCACACACTGGATCAGCTAGGTGGGGCCTAGTGATCTGCGCTTCCACAGCCTCCAGGAGCTTCTGAGGCCTGCCCAAGATTAAGAACTACTGCTCGGGCCGGTGAGATGGCACAGTGGCGTAAGCGCCTGCCTTGCAAGCGCAAGGGCCCGAGTTCGACTCCCGGAACCCACATATGAAAAAGGGGCCAGTGATATCGCTCAGCGGCACGGGTGCCTGTTGGCGCGCGAGGTCCTGAGGTCGACCCCCGGTACCCACAAAAAAAAAAAAAAAAAAAAAAAAAAAGAACTACTGCTCTAAAGCTGTGGCTCCCCCACTCCACCACAGTACTGGGGAATGAACCCAGAGCCTTTGTGTTATGTTCCCAGCCCCCCTGACCCCCTCTCCCGTTTTCTTTTTGTTGTTTTGAGACAAGTCTTGCTAAGTTGCCCAGGCTGGCCTCAAACTTTGGATCTTCCTGCCTCAGCCTCCCAGAGTGCTGGAATTACAGGCATGTGCCACCGTGCCCTGCTTAAAGCTGTGCTTCTTCAGAGTTAGCTCTACCACAGAAAGAGGTCAGGTGCACCAAAGCTCAGAGGACTTGCTAGCACAGCATTGGTTCTTTGTTTCTAGAACAAGCATTTAATGAACTCCTAGGCTGCAGAGAATCCCCTTCCCAGATAGAACACACAAAGCTCTAGGCACCACACCATTCTCAGATATGAACTTGACAACTGATTCCAATTATCTATGACAATGAGGACAACTCAGGTACCCAAGAGGTATGAAGCCCATAAATAAATGGGGATATTTTAGGATTTGCTTTCATCCTCCCCCTCCTTTCTCCAAATCTGTACCAGAGAAGCTATAAGCACCAATGTCTCCTTGATTTCAGTTTATTTCCTCTCCCTGACTTCAGCCAACTCCTGACAGTAGAGTGGTCCCGCAGAAAAGGAGTAGAGGGAAAGGTCTAGAGAAAGAAACAGGCCTGTTTAAACTGAGTCCCCAAGCAAGGGTGTTTCCTCACTCACACATTCCCCTCCTGGATCCAGAAAGGATCTTAGGAGTCTATAAAACAAAAAGAACAGGTGAAAAATCAGAGAAAAAGAGGAAAGAGACAGATCTGTTGGTAAAGAAAATATGATTGTGATTGTGATTGTGTGTGTGTGTGAGATACTCAGACCTGAACCCAGGCCTTCACACTGAGCTACACCTCCAGCCCTTTTTTATTTTTAGGCAGTGTCTTGCTGGGTCAATAAGTGGCCCAGGATGAACTCAAACTTGTGATCCTCCTGCTTTGGCCTCCCAGAGTGTTGGGATTACAGGTGTGCACGGCCATGCCCAGATTGTATGTGTTTTTGTGAGATGAGCCTGGAGTATCTTGTCATATAAGAAATAGAAAACAGGACCAGGGATATAGCTCAGCGGCACAGTGCCTGCCTGGCAAGTGCAAGGTCCTGAGTTCAATTCCTGGTACCAAAAAAAAAAAAAAAAAAAAAAAAAATCAAAAACATTAAAGCCTCCTTGTCAGAAGTACTCATGAGTAACCTGAAAAGGCTCCCAAGGCCAAAGGTTAGACATCACATTCTTCCGGGGGGCGGGGCACAAACTCTGGCTCTAAAGTTATTAGCAGCCAAGATAAAGATGGAAATGCAATCTGTTTATGATTTACAAGGTCTTTAAGATAAAAATAAACCAGTTGCTGAGGAAAAACACAAATATTCCTGGTCTTGAGAGGAATTCCTCCCTTGGACCAATTTTTGAAGAATTTACAGTTGGCTGTTATAATTTTTAAAGCAATGAGGAAAAAAAACTCCACAAATCTCAACTTTATCATTATCTTTTAATCCTTGTTTCAAAATGTAATGTTCTATAATTAAAAGATTTTCAGAGAGATGTCTATAAATCTTATAAATTACCCCCAAATCCCCCAAAAAGCAAAACCAAAAAATAAACACTGATACCAGATCAAACTTAAACATCTGACTCCCCTGCAGCAAACAATCATGTTGACTTTCCTTATAAAAACTACTGGCCAAACGCTGCCCGGTCCGATCTGGAAACTGCAGCACACACACATGTGGCCACATGCAGCAAGCATGTACAACACACACACTGCTTAAACCGGTTTTGTCCTAGTGGGCTCGGAAGTGTCCCTTAAATCAGGATTGAATTTACAGAATGGACCTTTGGTCAGATGCTTTCATGATGGGCTACTTTGAATATGAATGTTTTCAGATGGTATTGGAAATTAAGAGTGACTATGGCAGACCAGTGACCTCCATCCACAGAACCTCTCAGGCATTCAGTTCAAAATCATGTTCCCTTCTGTACTGACAGACTAGTTTGACTCCCCTGGTCAGACAAAATCTGGCTCCCAAATTTGTAGAAATTCAGTCTTCCACACATCACTTGTACATGTATAAGCAAACGTGTTTGTATCTATATCACTACTGCCTTTATTTTATTTAAAACACTACTGCTTATTATATAAGAAATGCAATCAGTGTATTAAGTATATGAGGTAGACAAAGACTGCCCAGCCCTTACATAGTATTTGTAAGAAATACTAAGTATGTTTTATGTATCAGTTCAGTTTACCCTAGAACCCTCCCACAGTGTACCTCTGCAGTTTATCCTCAGGATGTTTCCACAATGTGTGTACTTTTGTCATCATCTCTATTTTGTGAATAAGACAGCTGAGTCACAGAGAAATATACCAATTACCTAAAGACTCAGCAGTAAGTGGCAGGGGCAGCACTAGACCCCAGACTAGCTCCAGCATCCATGTTCTCACCCACCAAGCTGTATTACCTCAGCATAGACCAAAACTCAAGAGTATTTACTACCTGCTGTGGACATGCACATAGATTTTAGGCTCTTATCTATAAGAACTGTTAAGTAAAATCTCTACAGTTTTGAATTTGAATACTAATATAAACTTACGATGTATTTAACTGCTAACAATAACAAAAATTAAAACTGTACACAAAAATTAAAGTTGTACCAGGTACAACTTAGGTCTTTCTACTGAAATGGCCTAAACACAAGAAACAACTCACTGTAGCAATGAGTACCCTAGTGCTCAGGGTGTGTTTTCTAAATACTTTTTCTGCCAACAAAACGAATCAAGACTTCTTGGATAAATGTACATGAGCCCAGAATATCTTGACACACTAGAAACCAAGACATGATAGCACCTATGAAGTATTTCTGGGGCGGGGGAGGAGGGAAGGAGGGAGGAAGGAGAAACAAAAACAACCTGATTCCAATCAGGCCTTCAGCTCTAACTACTGGTTTACAGGACAGAAGCACATGTTAAATAACATCATGGGAAAGCTGTAAGCAAAATTCAGATTGTGGGAAGCTAACACTGCAGGACATGTAACCACACAGCCATGTTCTTCAGTGAAAACATTTCAGGAAGAAGAGAAAGGGAGCTTATGGAGGGCTGACATACATAAGTACACTGAAAGAAACCTAGAAGGACTGAAAGTGAGATTCCCACATTCAACCTGTCACAGTATGCACGTCCAGACTTGCTTTTTATGTACAAGGCAATGAAAATGAGAGATGCTTAAAATCCACATCCCTGTAACCCCACCATTTCTCCTTGAATATCTATGTAACACTCACCGCTCCTCCATGAGTTCCCGGATAGAAGCTACTGTGGGGCCAGATCCCAGATGAGTATAATATGGACCTTCATCTTTCTCCACTATTTGCTCTGCAGAAACACCAACAGTAAGTGTTATTTGAAGATATCAATTAGTCAACATTAATTTAATGGCAAACAACCAGTAGGAATATTAATAGACATGCTACAAAGCAGGAAACTCGAATAGCTTATAATTATGTGAAACATGTTCCATTCTTTCAGAAATCAGATAATACAATAAAATTGCAATAAAACATCATTGCACATCCCCACCAAATGGACAAAAATTTAGAATTCTGAAAATACCAAGTGTTGTTAAGACTGTGGTCTAACCACTTGGCGATTCATCTCCAGTTACCCAGTAAAGCCAAACAATTGCACCCAGAAAGTCCACTTCTATATACCCACTCCAGATCAGGGTCAGCAAGCTACTCCAAGTAAACTACAAAAGGTACACCATGTCAATGCTCACAGCAGCATCATTTACAACCCAGAGGATTAAACAACACAAGTACCCATCAACAGATGAATGGAAACATTAAATGTGGTGTATTCATACAAGGGAGTATTATTCACTCTTAAAAAAGAAGGGAAGTTCTCATAAATACTATTACATGGATGAACCTCAAAAACATTATGCTAAGTAAAATACATCAAACACAAAAGGACAGCTGGGTGCAGTGGTGCACACCTGTAATCCCAGCACTTGGGAGGCTGAGGCAGGAGGATTGCTGTGAGTTCAAAGCCAGCCTAGGCTACACAGTGAGTTCAGGACCAGCCTGAACTACATAGTGAGACCCTGTCTCAAAACAAAACAAAAAACAAACGAACAAACAAACAAACAAAAACCCCACACACAAAAGGACAAATACTATTTGCTTCCACTTACACAAATTATCTAGAAGACGAAAATTCATAAAGATAAAAAGTAGATTAGAGGTTATCAAGGACTGAAATGAGGAAGAGTTATTGCTTAATGGGTACAGACTTTCTGTTTAGGGTGATGAAAAAGTGGTGACAGTTGCACAATATTTTGAATGCCACTAAATGGTATCCACACTTAAATATGATTAAAGGGGCCAATGTTATATTTTATATATCTTAGCATAATTAAACAAAATAAGTACTAACACATGCTACAACATGGGTTAGCCTTGAAAACATTAAGTTAAATGAAATCAGCGAGATACAAGATCCAGTGATCTGAAATATCCAGAATAGATAAATATGTAAAACCAAAAAGCGGATGGTGGTTGCAGGGACGTGGATGCAGGAGGAAGAGACAGGGTGTGACTGCTTGACCAGTGGACTGGATTTTGTGGTAATGGAAATGTTTTGGAACTTGACAAGTGGTGCTCGAACAACATGCTGCTGAAAGTGTTCACTTTAAAACAGTTAATTTCATA
Organism: Erethizon dorsatum; assembly: GCA_028451465.1. Classification (NCBI taxonomy): domain Eukaryota; kingdom Metazoa; phylum Chordata; class Mammalia; order Rodentia; family Erethizontidae; genus Erethizon; species Erethizon dorsatum. The sequence goes on from CM051824.1 coordinate 24,703,938, forward strand.
GTATGTGAAGTTTACCTCAATTTTAAAAAATAAACACACGATTGATTCATGTAAAAGCATGAATGAGATGTGTGTGTGTGTGTGTGTGTGTCGGTGGGTGTTACTATAGATTTAACCCAGAACCTTCACACTGAGCTAAATCACCAAGTTCCCAAGAAGTGGGGTCCAAAGTTGTGACTTTCCTACCTCAGCCTCCCGGAGTATAGGCGTATAACGTATGTCCGGATTTCTGGGTGGGGGGCATACTGAGGATTGAAGCCAGGGCCTTCGCATTGAGTTACATCCCCAGCACTCCCCACTCCTTTCAGACGCAGTCTTGCAAAGTCACTAAGTTGCTCAAACTTGCAGTCCTGTCTCAGCCTTCCAGAGTGCTGAGGTTTCAGGCCTGTGCCACCATGTTCAGCCCCGTGGATGTATTTTAAATGAATTTTTCTAAGTGAAGGAAACAAGACTCCAAAGGCTACATAATAGTAACTTTGAAAAAAGTGTTCTGACAAGATAAAGGCTAAAAGCAAGAACAACTATACACATATTAGTATACATACTACCCTTCAGGTGATAAGTTTGTTTCATGTCTACAGAAACATGACAACTAAAGGCAACATAGTATCCTACATTGAATCCTAGAACACAAAAAAGATATTAATGGAAAAATCTGTTAAAAATTTTTAAATCTGTCATTAATAGCACTGTATCAACATTAATTTCTTAGTGTCAAATATACTGTTACTATGTAAGGCTTATATATTAGGGAAAATAAGTAAGGTATACAGAAATACTCTGTACACTTTGCAACTTTCCTATAAGCAAAATTATTAAAAAAAAAAGGTTTGTTTTTTGCGACAGGGTCTCACTATATAGTTCAAGCTGGCCTCAAATTCATGACAATCCTCCTGCCTCAGGCCTCCTAGAGATTATAGGCATGTGGCACCACATCTGGCAAAAAGTTTTTAAAAATCTACACCAGAGAGTAAATCATAATTTGTGATCTTGTACTATAACAAATCCTGATCACACACATCAACACACATATAAAAGGGTTCTCATAGTTACACTGTTTGCAATTAATAGTCAAAACTGGAAACAACCTGCTCTGGGTGGAATACTGTGCCCTCCCAAAGTCACACACTGAAGCCTACCCACAGTGTAATAGGAGGTGAGGTTTTGAGAGTCAGGTCAAGATAGTGTAGCCTTCGTGAATAAAATTAATGCCCTTTATAAGTAGGGGCACAGGGTGAGTGCACCCTTACCTCAATCCCCAGGCCAAATGAGAACCCAGACAGCTTATAGCTGTCTACAAGCCAGAAAGTGGGCTATCACTAGATACTGAATCTTGTTTGGCACTTGGACTTTGGAATTCCCAGCCTTCAGAATTGTGGGAAATACATCCAGCATATGGTATTTTTGTTATAGCAGCGCAAACTAAGACACAATCCATAATCCAGCAACAGTGGAGTGGATAAATAAAACGTAGTAGTCACACAATGGAATAAATATATCTAGCAATGAGAATCAGCAACTTGTACCCCCATAGTGAGTCAAAGATCACATAGTGAGTCAAAGATCCACAAGATAGTACAAAAAATGCAATGACGGGCCAGTGAGATGGCTCAGCGGCTTAAGCGCCTGCCTGGCAAGCGCGAGGGCCCGAGTTCGACTCCCGGAACCCACATACGAAAAAGGGGCCGGTGATATCGCTCAGCGGCACGGGCGCCTGCTGGCGTGCGAGGTCCTGAGGTTGACCCCCGGTACCCACCCACACACACACACACACAAAAAATGCAATGAGTCAATTAAAAAAATATTCAAAGCAGCTCAGTTAAACTATACTGTTTAGAGATTCATAGTGGTAAAATTATGAAGCTGAAATATGAACTTGCAGATATTCAATGATTTGTTACTTATAAAAATGGCAATTTCGGGCCGGTGAGATGGCTCAGTGGTGTAGGCGCCTGCCTGGCAAGCGCGAGGACCCAAGTTCGACTCCCGGATCCCACATACAAAAAAAAAAAAAAAATGGCAATTTCATCTGGTTCAACCTTAATACAAAGAAAGGCAGAGTAATCAATGTCACGGAAGTCAATAGCATGATGGTCTCTGAGATATGGGAGAGGAATGTGACATGAAGGGAATACAGAGAACACTGGAGAGTTAGAGATGGTCTATTTCTCAATGTAGGTCCATGATGGCGAACCTACAGCATGCATGCTGCAGCTGGTTGTTTGTTATCATTGAAAGCTCTAAAAGGTTTGCCTGATCTAGGTGGCTATGCATGTGTTCATTTTATAAATTTTCATTGAACTGTACACAAATGTTTTATGTACTCATGTATAAAACTCAAGATTTTTAAAATGTAAGAAACTTTGTTTCTCAGTACTGAGGGATGGGCCTTCATATTGAGCTACATCCTTAGCTTTTATTTTATTTTGGGACAGGGTCTTGATAAATTGCTGAGTTGCCCAAGCAGGGCTCAGATCTGCAATCCTCCTGCTTCAACCTTCCAGACTGCTGGGATTATACATACACACTACCATGCGTGGCTAATTTTTACCTATTTTTGCAGAATATTATGCTCAACTTTATGGGGGATATAAGACTGGATAATACCCAATTACTGCCTTTAAAAAGTGTATGACCTAGCTGGTTAGATAAGAGCCATACATAAGTACTTACTGCTATTGCATATCAATGAGGAAAGGTTAAATTTTCAATGCATGGTCTTGGGGCGGGGGGGGGGCGTGTGTTTGATCCATGTTTGAAAGAGTCAAATAAAAAAATATGCCAGTGCTGAAAAAAAATTGGAAGAGATTTTATTTTATTTTATTTTATTTTTTATTTTTTTGTGGGTACCAGGGGGTCGACCTCAGGACCTTGCGCGCCAGCAGGCGCCCGTGCCACTGAGCGATATCACCGGCCCCTTTTTCGTATGTGGGTTCCGGGAGTCGAACTCGGGCCCTCGTGCTTGCCAGGCAGGCGCTTAAGCCGCTGAGCCATCTCACCGGCCCCGTGGAAGAGATTTTAAAAATAATCATAGAGTAGGGAAGATCTTCTATAAGGTACAATAAGAAAAACCCTGATAAATTTAACTAAGAAAACTTTATAGTAATAACACCAAAAGTCAAAATGAAGACAAACAGCATACTGGGGAGAAGTATCTGGAATCTGCACCAAACAAAAGCCTGATTAAAGTCACTAATGTAAGAAAAATGAGGGGAAAGAAAAGAGAAAAAAGTGAATTTTAGAGACATGCAAATGGCTCAATCATACAATAAGATATCATTCTGCTCCTTTCAGATGAGTCATCATAAAAAATCCTGATAACTCACTTTGTTGTTGAGGGTATCAGAAATAAGCAGTATAGAAAGCATTTAGCAATATATTAAAACTACAAATGCACAATCTATTTGATCCAGCAATTTCAAAGAATTTATTTCTAGGAATTTGGTTATACTTGCATGTGTTTAAAATAAGTACACATGAATATTCTTTGTATCATTATAATGGAAAAACATCAGAAACTGAAATGTCTATCATTAAGAACTAGCTAAACAGATTATGTCACATCCCTATAATGAGATCGTAGGCAGCTAGGATTAGGCAGCTGCAGATTTACTGACAGAAAATGATTTCCAAGATATTTGTGTGGGGGAGAGATTTTCAGTATAGCATGTATAATATGTTAGAGTTAGCATACATACACAATCACACATACACTAAAAATAGCAGAGTAAGAGGCAAGTGTAAACTGAGTTCAGTTGTGTTCCTGGTATTTTTTTAAAAAGGTTAGGCCAAGTGTAATGGCATACACCTGAAATCTCAGCACTCAGAAGGCTGAGGCAGGAAGATTGCTGTGAGTTCAAGGCCAGCCTGAACTACACAGCAAGACTCTATCTCAAAAAACAAAACAAAACAAAAAGCAACATACCATGCAGCCCATGAGATGAACTGATCAAAGTTGCCTCCCACTTATTTCTCTTGCTCATGAAGGCTCTTCTTTCATCCCTCCCTACCCTGGGTCAGGCTTTTGCTTGAATCATTATGGTCTCCTAACTGGTCTCCTCTCTTCTACATCATCCTATGTGACAGCCCCCAGTTATGTTTCCAAAACAGAAATCTCACACCATTTCCCACTGAATGACTCTGGACTACACAGAAGACAGAACCCAAACTCCAGAGCACTGTCCTTACTTAGCCCGCCACTAGGCCTCCTTCGCACAGTTCCCGACCTTGCACCCTGCCCACAAACTCCTGCCACACTGTGAAGTACCCCTGTGTCTTTGAATTTTTTCAGTGACAGCAATGTCTTCCTTTGTTTCTCCCTTTGGAAAAACTCATCTCTTAAGGCCTAGTTTGAATGCCATTTTTCCTGTGAAGCCTTGATGGACTTTCTCAGATCTTGTATACAATAGCAATTTCAGGGCATGGATCCCAATCCATTATGTAACTGTTAATGGGGCACAGAACAACGAACATAGGTCTTGCAGACAGAGACCCGGGCAACCATGATGCGTTATGATCCCAACGTCTCTAATCCCCATGCCTTCACCAGGAAAATACATAAAGGGCTCAGCATAGTTGTCGGCACATAATATGAACCCAATGGGTTACTACTGTCCAGGTTCTGCCAAACAATTGTGTCACAGTGGGCAAGTTACATAACCCTCATAAGCCTTAAAGCAGTTAAAATAACATTTATGCACTATAGAATTGCTAAGGATTAGATGAGACATAAAGTACCATGCTTAAACATTTCACAAATGGATGCTTTCAATTAAAGAGTTAGAAACTATCTGCACCAAATATACACTATTTTGAACCATAAATAGAAAAGATTACAGAAGAATGCAAGTGATGGGGGGAGGAGGGGAGGAGGCCAGGAGGTAAGGGGAATGAGAGAATATGAGAACGTGGATGTTGGAGGTAGTGGCCTGAAAGCTCTTTATAGGTGCTAGAAGACCACATGGTATACAGAAAATAGGATACAAGAACACACCAGGACTTCTGGGCTCTGTCCCAGTTTCTATTGTCTGGAGAAAAGTCAAAGTAATAAATTGGCTATCGGGTCTTAGGCTGGAACTGGAACATAATGTAGCTTTTGGTGACTACCTTTTGCCCCAAATCTGAAAAACTCAAAACTCATATGGTTAAGGATAAAAAAAGATTTTCAAGAAGAAGATAGAAACTAAGTCTTGGCAATTGTTGTAGCAGTTGGGACAGAAGATACGAAGCTCTAAACCAAGCCAACCTGGAAACTGGCTGGTCGGGTTCCTCTGGGAGGCCACTGAAATACCCAGGGCAGACATGCTCCAAGAGCCAACCGAAACCAAAGCCACTTTGAACAGTTTACAAGGCAGCCTAAGGAGCATCATGAAAGCACTGTTTCTTTTAATTGCATCTCTTTCCCTGAGTGTGTGTCTGCATGGGGAGAAGATATTCTATGGGAAAAAATCTGAAAACAAAGTATGTTTAGTTATAAAACTAAACATATGCACACACACACACACACACACACACACACACACACACACCCAATACTACCAATATCTTATTATGTAAATATCTCCTAGCCAGGTGAGGTGGCACACACCTGTAATCCCAGCACACGGGAGGCTGAGGCAGGAGGATCGCTGTGAGTTCAAGGCCAACTTGGGCTACACAGCAAGACCCTGCCTCCAAAACAACAAAAAATCTTATTTTCATATAGCTTTGGCTTTATATATTTAATATTTTATATGGTACTTAAAGATTCCTGAGTTAGGAACTAACAGTGTAAGAGATACAAACAAAAATTTTTAAAAATTAAGTAGAAAACTTGTCCTATTAAATTTGAATTATAATAATCACTCAGCTTTCTGTCACTATGACAAAATACTTGGGATAATCAATATAAAAATTTTGGCTCATGGTTTCAGAGGTGCCCTGTTGCTTTGAGCCTGTGACAGCACAGTACATCATGGCAGAACACAGAGTAGAGATGTCCCATTTGCCTCATGGTGGCCAGGAAGCAAAAAGAGAAGAGGAGGCACCAGGGTACCAATATCCCCTTCAAGGGCATGCCCCCAATGACCTAATTTCCTTCCATTAGGCCCCACCTCCTAAACGGTCCACCACCTCCCAGTAGTGCCTCAGGCTGGGACCAAGCCTTCAACGCATAGCCTTTTGAGGGTATTCAAGATCCAAACTATGCTAATTACTATTCACTTGGGTTTAATTCACTGAAAGTTCATAAAAGCAACAATATTTCAGTAGCTGTGAGTACCCTTAGCTCTATGATTTTGATTTCTAAATACCATTATCTGCTAAAAGGAATATATATCCTCACAGAAATGATCAATGAAGGCTGAGGCAGGAAAAGTACAATGTGTGCTCTGGACATCTTGCACAAAAGCAAACAAGTGTCTAAAGAATTACTGGGGCGGGGGTGTGTTCAAAGAGCACTAACCTAGCCTGAAGGGGTTTCCCACTGGCCAAACCTGAGATGCTCTGAGCAAAAAGAACGTAACTGTAATTTAAATACAATAAATACACAAATATCCATGGATGCATAATCAACAATGTTCAAAAAAGAGAAAAAGGATAAACCTTCATGTACTCCCCCTGGGAGTGACTAGTCATTTCATTTGCTGTAATATGCACAACTTTATCAGGTTCTATGAAAAAACAAATTCCTGCTATTTAAATCATAATGCTTCATGTATCATTTCAAAAATTCACCTTATATTCAATGAAAAAGCTTTTAGACTTGTTTAAACAGATGTGACTTATACATCAATACATACAGAGAAAAGCATGAACTAAATAAATGGCTTGTTTTACAAATAAATGTAAAATGCATCACTTGACTTACTATAAAATTTTGCTTTAACATCAAATTTATACCTTGAAGCTTAGTTTATTTTTTTTTTTTTGGAATTCGGAATAACTTTTTGTTTCACTGCTGAATCATAGTGCACTCCTTTTGAAACATTTTATTTATTTTTATTTTATTTTTTTGTGGGTACCGGGGGTCGACCTCAGGACCTTGCGCGCCAGCAGGCGCCCGTGCCACTGAGCGATATCACCGGCCCCTTTTTCGTATGTGGGTTCCGGGAGTCAAACTCGGGCCCTCGCGCTTGCCGGGCAGGCGCTTAAGCCGCTGAGCCATCTCACCGGCCCTTGAAACATTTTAAATAGCATTTAATCCAACATTTGTAATACTAACAATATTCACGACTCGATTAAAAAGATAACAATATGAAAAACTATGACCCAATTCACATGTGCAAAGGTTGATAATGACTGCCCGGCCAAAAACTTGCATGAGAACTAATTGTTCATAAGCTCTATCCTGACTTCAGTACTTGCTTCGGCAGCATATATACTAAAATATCCTAACTTTAAAGGTGATTTTAGAAAACATACACACACACACAAGCACAATTCAAGGGAACAGTATGCATTATTCTAGCATTCTGGTAGAAGTAACAAAATGATGAAGAAAAAAATATTTTTGGTAAGAACATATTACTATGATCCACCCACTAAATCAATTTTTAAGCACTAACAAGGTTATTGTTAACTATACATATTATGGTATATAGTAGTTCTCTAGAACTTGTTTTTGTTTTCATTTTTTGAGACAAGGTCTTGCTATGTAGTTCAGATATGCCTTGAACTCGTGGTGATCCTCCTGCCTCAGCCTCCTGAGTGCTGGGATTACAGGCATGCACCACCATGCCTGGCTTCTCCAGAATTTATTGTGTATAACTGTAACTTTATCCCCACCTTTCTTAGTCACTTTCTCATTGCTGAGATGTAACATCTGACACCCACAACTTAAAAGGAGGTAACGTTTATTTTGGCTCACATTTTTAGTCCATACTTACTAGCTCCAAGGCAGGAAGGCATGGTGGAAGGGTCTAGGTAGAGGAAAGCTACTCACATCATGGCCCAGGAGCAGAGAGGTCAGGACCTAGGAAGGAAGATACACCCTTCCAGGTCACACACCCAGTGACCCACCTCTTCCAGTCAGACCACACCTCCTAACCACAAGTCACTTAGATGGCCCCCATGATTCAGTTGCCTTCCAGAAGCCCCACCTAGGAGTGCATGGGGGCTCTGGGGGACATTCTTGATCTAAACCCTAACAGCACTGAACAACTCCCGCTTCTCTCCCCACAACCCCCAGCAACTACCATTTTATATTCTACTTCTGTAAATTTGCCTATTTTGGATGCCTCACGTAAGTATGCATCCTACAATTGACTTATTTCACTCAGCATGTTTTCTAGACCTATGTTTAAAAAAATGCCAGGTATTAAACATAAAATAATTAGAAAATTATCTCTTTAATGAAAAATTATTTAAGAATCATGGGGATCTGGATAATCATGTGACAGCAAAATATTGCTCCACAGATCCCTTGTTGGATACACAAGGAAAACAGCAACTTTACAATGGCAGGATAAGGTTCTCACCACCTTAACCTACTGATCAACTTGGCATCACTAACAGTGGGACAATCAGACTTCTGGATGTGATGAAATAAAAGGAGCATGGTATCATGCATTTAAAACAAGTTTCACTGGAACCTAATCAAGTACATAGATCTAATGTTCAGTACCCAGGAAATACAAGGTTATGGAATAAGTTAAGCAATATGACGAATCCAGAATGGTGTTAGGAAAATGTATAGGACAATTAGCCCTGGTACTTTCCGTATATTCCCAACATATGGTATTCCCCATAGCAAAACTGGTTTATTAATGCTCTTGTTGCTGTGTAATTCAATAAGTAAATTTATTCTATTTACATTTATTGTTATATTTGGTCTTTCGGTCATTTTATGATTTCCATGTTTTTTGTGCTTCTTTCCTATCTTTTGTCATACATGCTTCCTATTCTTTCTTTCCTATCTTTTATATTTTTTTCCCTGATGGTAAACTGGAAAAGCTATGGTATGTTTTTAGTAATGCTAAAAGGACTTTTAGACAGAAAGTAGTTAGCACCTCTACAATTTCTACCACTTCCTTCTTTACTTTACCATCCTTTTTTTTCTTGCATCCTTGTGAACATATTTTCCCCTCTGTATAAGATTTTTAGCATAAAAAGCAAATGCATTTCAAGTAGAATTTAAATAACTTTAGTTTTAGAAAAATAATTATCAGTTCTTTAAATTTAGATTTCATAATTGAGCAGATTTAGTATTGCCAGCCACTTCATACCACAACTTCACCATTTATTATTTATTTTGATGTAGCTCCAGAAAATTTGAGTTCTTAACATATTTGGTAATGTTTTAATGAAGGCTTTTGGCGGGGGGATTAAGACAAGGTCTTACTATGTAGTCTAGGCTAGCCTCAAACTTGTGGCAATCTTCCTCAATGCCTCAGCCTCACAAGTGCTGGGATTACAGGTATGCACCACCATGCCTGAAAGCTTTACACATATTAACAGCAATTTAACTGAGTATATAATTCTTGGATCAAGCTTTTTTCAATTTTTATTTTTCATTAGTACATGTTTGTAGTATGTAATGATCACATTCCTTGTGGGGAGTCAGTACATGTACATAACACATCTCAATCCATTTTTTATTCCCTTTCCCTTTTCTCCATCCCCTCTCTCTCTCCATCTCTTGGTCTCCTTCCCATTTGCAAAAGATCTATATCCCTCTTTCCTATTACCTTTTATTCTGCTTTTTGTTTATACTTTGGGTTTCTCACATAAGAGTAACCTTGCAATATTTAAGCTTGTGTGTCTGATTTATTTCACTTAATATTATAGTTACAAGGTGCATCCACTTCTGTACAAATGACTCAAGTTTATCCTTCTTTATGGCAGAGTAGCACTCCATTGTGTATAAATACCACATTTTCTTTATCCATTCATCTGCTGGTGAACATACAGGCCTCTTCCAAGATTTAGCTATTGTGAATTGTGCTGCTATAAACATGGGTATGCGTGTATCTCTGTAATATGATGTCTTTAACTCTTTGAGGAAGACACCTAGAAGGGGAAGAGCTAGATTACATGGAATTTCTAGTTTTAGTTGAGAAATGTCTATACTAATTTTTGCAGTAGTTGTACTACTTTACATTCCTACCAACAATGTAGAAGGGTTCCTTTTTCCCCTACAGCCTTGCCAGCATTTGTTATTGTTTGATATCTTGATGATAGCCATTCTTTCTAGAGTAAGATGGCATCTTATTGTTGTTTTAATTTGCATTTCTCTAATGGCCAGAGATGTTGAGCATTTTTATGTATTTATTGGTCATTTGTGCTTTTGAGAAGTGTCTATTCGTGCCCATTTTTGAGCTTTATTTGAGGGGGGCCTAATTTTTTTGAGTTTTTTTTGGGGGGGTAGTTCTTGATATACTCAAGATGTTAATACTCTCTCCAAGGAATACCTGGCAAAAAATTTTTCCCATTCTGTAAGCTGTCTCTTCACTCTGTTGGTTGTTTCCTGCACTGTGAAAAAGCTTTTTAATTTGATATTGATCCCAGTTTTGATTCTTGATGCTATTTCTTGCACAACTGGGTTTTGTTCAGAAAATCCTTGCCTATGTCTAGGTGTTCAAAAGTTTTACCTATTTTATCTCCCAGCAGATTAAATGTTTGAGTTCTAACATTTCGATCTTTGATCCTAGTTTGATTTTAGTTTAGTGTGCGGTGAGATAGATGGTTCTACCTTCAATCCTCTGCATGTGGATAGCCTCTTTAAATAAATGGTGCTGGGAAAACTGGCTATCTTTCCTCTAATGTGTATTTTTGGCCCCTTTATCAAAAATCAGATAGCTGAATGTGCCTAGGGTTGTTTCTGTGTCCTCTATTCTATTGGTCCACATGCCTGGGTTTGTGCCAGTACCATGTTTTTATTGCTAGCTTTGCAATAGAATTTGAAATGCAGGCTTGTGATGGCTCTTGCTTTGTTCTTGTTACCCAGGATTATTGTTTGCTATTCTGAGTCTCTTCTGGTTCCACATGGATTTTTGGATTGTTTTCTCTGGTTCTGTGAGGAATGCTTTGGTATTTTGATTGGGAATGCATTAGATCTGTATATCAGTTTTGGAAGTATGGCCATTTTGACAATATCGCACTTGCCTATCCAGGAATAGGAGATATTTTTCCACCTTCTAACATTCTGTTTGATCCCCCTTTTTCTGAGTACTGTAGCTTTTGTAGAGGTATTTCACTTCCTTAGGTTAATTCCTAAGTATTTCATTTTTCTTAAAGCTGCGAATGGATTTTTTAAAGTTACAAATGGATTGTTATTCTAATTTCTTTCTCAGTGAGTTTATTATTGGTGTACAGGAATGCTATTAATTTTTGTGTATTGATTTTGTATCTTGGATCAAACTTTTTATTTCAACACTATATTCTGAGGACTGCAACACAAATATGCAACAAAAGATTCATGTCCAGAATAAAGACAACTTCCCAATTGGCAAGAAAAAAAAACCAAAAAACACAACAGATAAACAGGCAAATAGATTTGCACAGGCATTCTACAAGAGAGGGCATATGAAAAAGTATTCAACCTCATCAGTCATTAGGGAAATGTAAAAGCCACAGGGAGATACTATTATACACCTACCACAAGGCAAAGAGACTGATGGCACTATTTGCTGGTGAGGATTCGGAGCAATGCTGGTGGGAGTTTAAATTGTTACAACCACTTTGGAAAACAGATGGTACCTATTAAAGCTGATCATACACAATTTCAGTCCTAGGAATCAACTTAGCAAATTATTAGATGTATATATAAAGGTATCAAAAGACACACAAAAGAAGGTCCTATATCAGCATGATTCATAATAACCCCAAACTGGAAATAATTCAAAAGACCACCTGCAATCTAGTGGCTAAACAATGACATATTCATAAAATGTAATACTGTATAATAAGAATGAACAACAGGTACTACTACATAAAACAGATAAATGTCACAAACACACCACTGAATGAAAACCAGAATATAGAAGAATACAAACACATGTATGCACGACTCCATATACATGAAGTTCAAGAACAGGACAAAATGATTAGTGTTGTTGGAAGTTAGAATAGAAATAGTTACCTTATGACAAGGGTCAGCAAGCTTTCTCTCTTAAGGGCCGGAAAAGTAAACTTTCTAGGCTTTGCAGGGCATGCAATCCTAGTGGTAATTAAACTTTGCCACATTAGTGCAAAAGCAGCTTTATATGATACATAAAGTAATAAGCATGGCTATGTTCCAATGGAACTTCTTTTATGGACCCTGACATTTCAATTTCATATAGTTTACATGAGTCATGCAACACTGTTTGGAATTTTTTCCCTAACCATTTAAAAACATGAAAACCATTTTTAGTCACAGATAAGAGCCAGATTTAGTCTGTGGATCATAGTTTGCCAACCCATGCTCTAGGGGACTGAGTGGCAAGTGCCTGTAGAGGGATGAGGGGTATTCTGAGGTTCTGGCAAAATTCTGCTCTAGTTACACAAGGCTGTGCCTTTTGCGAAACTGTATTGATCTGTACACTTAAGATTTATATACCTCCCCATATGTGTATTTTAATAAAAAGAATACTTTGCGTGCAGTTGGTACATGTACACAACACATCTTAATTTCTTTTTTTTTTTTTGTGGGTACTGGGGGTTTGACCTCAGGACCTCGCGCACCAGCAGGCACCCGTGCCACTGAGCGATATCACCGGCCCCTTTTTCGTATGTGGGATCCGGAAGTCGAACTTGGGCCCTCGCGCTTGCAAGGCAGGCGCTTATGCCGCTGAGCCATCTCACCGGCCCACATCTTAATTTCTTTTTTCATCTCCCTCTCCTCTCCCCTCTGTCTCTAATGCAGTTTTTAAGTGCCTTGAAATAGCAGAGGTCTTCTGGAACTTAATTTATAATCTGTAACTCCTGTCACTTTGTGACTTTAGCATTTCAACTTTCATTTCTGATTTCACAGGGATCATTTTCTTCATCTTCCCTTAAAGTAAAACGTGGCTGTTTAAATAATTCTTACAATTTTCTAAAGTAAATTTCCCTCTTAAATGTTACATTAAATTCTTCACTTTCCTCAAGAGTTTGAATGGGTGCCATATTGGATTTTGTTTTGATTGTTACTCTTTGAGAGGGGAAGCCTATTTCCAGGGCTTCTCTTCTCCAGCACGAATGATGTGGTGGAGTAGATAATTCTTTGCTGTGGGAGTTGTTCTGTGAGAGGAGGATTAGCAACATCCGTGGCCTCTAGACGCCAGCAGTATCACACCTATTGGGATGACCAAAAATGTCCTCAAACACTGCCAAATGTCACTTATTAGGAGAGGGACAGAATTGCCCCTGTTGAAAGCCATTGGTCTACACTCATGTGCCAAAAATCAGAATCTTACTCTATTTACCTGGTCACTGCTCAACTTCTTTCCTTAAAATTAAGCTAGAGAACTGAATCTTTTTTTTTTTTTTTTTTTTTTTTTTGGTACTGGAAATTGAACTCAGGACCTTGCACTTGCCAAGCAGGCGCTTGTGCCACTGAGCCATATCCCTGGCCCGAGAATTGAATCTTGCAGAGGTTTCAATTATTAGTTTAAAAGTTCGGCAGTCTAAGAGGGGATGGGAGGAACTGGGGCTGGCTGTGGACAGTTGCAACTGGGAAATTTCATCTGCACGCATTCTGTTTGCTGGAGCTAATCCCTCTAAATTTGTGTTTATGTGTTGAGGTCTAGGTTATACGTTCTGTCCTGATGGTGGAGATACTCTAGATTTTGGTTTAGTTCCTCAAAAGGGCATGAGCTGGCCACTCTGATAAGACATCAAGATTAAAAACATAAATAAATAAAGGCCCACATTTGGCAGGATTTTTGTTTGGTGGTTCAGCAAATAAGCTTTCTCTACACAAATGGCCTTTGTTTGATGCTGCTGGCCCTCCACTACAGAGCTGGCTTCTAGAATATAGTTTCCCTTCTCTCCAGCCAATCACCCTCAGTCTAGATCTTACCCCACCAGAAGCTGGAGTACATGAAGAAAGTTACCTCTTTCACTTCTAGCTTTCCACAGAACATGCTTCTAGGTGGGTGGTCTCCAGCCCATTTCTCCAAGTTATGCCATCCCTCTGAGTCTCCACAACTGTTTTCCCAACACAGAGCTGTACACCCTAGTGTACACCCTTTATTTTAACTTGATCTGATATGGCAGACAGCCCGTGGAATTCATGGTTTAAGATTGTTATCCCCAATTTCAGTTGATGAAACTTTCTTCTCTAATTTTCCTTCTTCTGGTTTCTATTGCCAGGTTTCAAGAAAAAAGTGTTTTACTACCTTGCTATCTAATCATCATTTTTTCCTTTTGGTACCCAGCGTGATATTTCTTCTTCATAAAGGTAAAGTGACATGGCAGAGAAATGACTTAACTCTTCTTAAAGAAAAATTTGCCTACTTTGAGCATTAAGACAAGTGAAGTTTTTTTTTCTTAAAATATGTAACAGAGAGCTCTGGGGGAGACAGAGCTCAGGAGAGCAAATTCAATCTTTGAGAAAATGCTCATTATATGGCTCTAGGTATTTTTCTTAACCCTGTGCACTTCACTTTATACTCATTAAAATAGAAAAATACACTCTGTTCTACTTCTGCACCAGGCTGGGGAGAGAATGAAATGTATCTTTCCTGCTATCAGCAAGAGATACTAAACATAAGAAAGTACTCATTACTGCCTAACACAAAGAGGGATCTCCTCAGTTTCTAAATGAATCTTCCACCTTTCCTGACCTCTCTAAACACAGAATAGGAGGATACTGTTTGTGGCCTGTTAGGAACCAGACTTCAAAGCAGAAGGTGAGCAGTGTTCTACGGAGAAAAGCTTCATCTGCATTTACAGCTGGTCCCCATTGCTTGCGTTAGTGAGCTCAGCGGCCTGCTGGGTCAGCAGCAGCAACAGATTCTCACAGGACTGGGAACTGTGTGTGCCCATCCATGCAAGAGAAGCAGGCTGTGTGCTCCTTTGAATCATCCTGAGCCCCCACCCCCATCCCATCCATAGAAAGACTGTCTTCTAAGAAACCAGTCTGTGGTGCCAAAAAGGTTGAGGACAACTGGACTAGGGCATCCACACTTTCCCAGTGGGAAGTCTACAGGCCAGAAATACACACAGGAGCGGAGCTGAGGCACTTCTTTTTTATGGCACTGGTACTGAGAGACAGTGTACCATTAATGCATAGGTGTCAAAATTACACCAGAGTTTTATTTGTACCCATCTCCTCTTTCCAAACAATCTTCTATAATGCTTCAGTTTTCTAATGTAATGTTAGTGGACTTACAGCTGAACAGCTTACAAGTATACAGCTAATTAGATTCCACTTCCACAACAGCCAATAACTGACCACTAGCACAATTCCTCTCATAAAACTACAGCAGTGGGCAGGTAGATGGTTAGGACTTACCTTGGATCAAGTGTGTTACATAAAATTTTTTTTATACTAAAATCTCAGGTCAGCTGCCTACAAGTCTATGGGCAAACATGCTAGGTTTACTGGTAATAGATAAAAGTACCATTATACTAGTGGGCCCACTTGCTGCCGACTAAGATTAAAGCTAAGGCGATTGTGCCCTAAACTGACCTGATATCTTTGTAGAGCTGAAATAACAGGGGTAGAATAAGATTGACCAGTTAACCAAAAAATATGTAGGCACTTTCCATATGCTCAGCACCAGTGTAAGTGCTTTTGAAATACAACAGACAATCCCTGTTCTCAAGAAACCTGAGGTTTAACTGCAAAGACTAGTGCACATAGAACAAATAAAGTTAGACCAAGAAGAACCCAACATTAAATCCTGACTCTTCTCCAGCACCAATCCTGTTAGCCTTCTCAAGCTTGAAATTACATATTAGTTCTTTAATCTACCCTTCCCTAAATTTCTTCCCACATTCTTCTATGTGTCATTCAGAGCCTCCTATTTGAGTACCTCTTATCCCAAATGTTGGTCTTCTCTATTCTCAGGCTTCTTCCTGGTCTACACATTCAGCCTGATGAAATGACCAAGACTGAAACTTCAAGTATAGGACTATCAGTTTGTCAAAGAACATCTAATTCACAGATTCAACCAGACAGACACCACAGGTGCTTCCACAGATGTCTCCAAGGCTGGTAGCTGAACATGCTCTCCTTCAGAATTTCCAGTCTTGGGGAATGGCAACCCACCCACCCAGCTCCCAACCTGGAACCTCGGTTGCTGTGACTGCTCCTTCTCCTCCCTTATTCCTACCTACATCCATTACCAACACAGTTAATGCTTTTTCTTTTACTTTCTCTCACCCTCTCCTCTCCTCCTTCCTAATTAGCGTCATCCTCTCAGTTCAGGTACCCATTGTTTCTTGCTTGAACGATATATGAGTATGCATACTGGTTTCTCTGCCACTGGTATCACGAAACTCTGCTCTCCAGCCACTCCCAGTCCTTCTAGCACACTAGTCACATCAGAACTGCTTGTATTCCCCTGTGTTCTTTCATCTCCATATCTTCATGTGATTTTTCATTTCCACATCCCTTTGCCTGGCACATGCTACCTTATCCCTGTTAACCAATTAACTTCTGATAATCTTTTTTTTTTTTTTTGTGGGTACCGGGGGGTCGACCTCAGGACCTCGCGCACCAACAGGCACCCGTGCCACTGAGCGATATCACCGGCCCCTTTTTCATATGTGGGTTCCGGGAGTCGAACTCGGGCCCTCGCGCTTGCAAGGCAGGCGCTTATGCCGCTGAGCCATCTCACCGGCAACTTCTGATAATCTTTTAAAACTCAACAGCTATCACCTCCTCCAGGAAGTTCCTTCTGATACTCTCCTGCCCAAGTCAGATTCCCCATCTTCATATTGGTATCCAGATAGTGTATTGTCTTGAAAAATATTTAAAGGGTATGAGGTTATTCTTCATCTCAAACTGAATATAAGGGAGGAGGGAGATACATCCTCATTAAAATAAAAACTATATAGAAAACAGACTTTACATGATTATAAACAGGTAACTTAGTGTCCCCCAGTCAGGACCGTGGTCTCTACTGAAATTACTTGATAGTGTAGTCAGCCACATTCACTTTCACCATGCTCCAGGAAAAGAAGATGTTTTTTTACGACTACTTCTTTAGGGTAGGAAAATCAACTGGTTAAAAATGTAACACTTCTATGATGGCAACTCCTAAAATCCGCATCTCCTAACTTCCTGCTCTGCCTTCCTCTGGTTTAGTCTCTGCAGCTTCCTGTTGGCTGCTCCTCAGAGGCATCAAGACAACACTTAAAAGCCAACACAGACTGTTTCCTCATCTATAAAATGCTGGCTAGGTCGCAGGATGTTTTTCCCCACTAAAAAGTCACTTGGACTCATTTTTTGTCCTAACCTGACTCCTCTGGGGTATTTCCCCATTACTGAGAAGGGACACAATGTGACAATGCCTGCGCTGACAATCTGCAGCTATCATCCTGCCTCTGACAAGGGTGTTGCCGGGGAGGTCGGGGGACTCCAATGCATGTTTCGAAATGTGAGAACTATATTGACACGCACACATCCCCTGCAATTATAAAATACAGAACTTCAACTTGTTAAATTTTCTCAAATAAGTATCACACTATCTTCTGGAGAAAGACATTCCCTTGTACGTCTTCTAAATGTTCTTACCTAAAGCTTTAAGGGTGCCTTTAATTCTAGTATTTCAAGATTCAGAGAACAAACTCATACAGAACCGTTCATCCCCTTAGAAAACCATAATTTTTATAAAAGGTTAAAACAACTCTTGGTGGTTAGGGTTTTGCTTACTTGATAATGACATGGCCAAAATTCTATATTTGGCAAGATTTACCAAGAAACTTTAATAGGTTTCTTTTGCTGTGCTATAGGAACTACTCATGCTTTTATAAAGTTGTTCCCATAATTTCTCATCAGTTGTTTACTATGAATGCTTAAGGAGTCTCCAAATTTCACTGTCACATCTATGGAAAATTCTTCCTTATATGAACCTACACCTGTACCTCTCCATCTACCATGGGTAAGAAAATGAGGTTCTGGAATACGAGATGGTCTCCATCTCTTATTAATCCCAGCATGTGCAACTTCATCTTTAAGTGTTGTCCTCAGCCTGAATTCACAAAGATACATTCTGCTGTACCAGTTGACAAAGCACCTGTCCCTGACACCAGGGGCTCTAGATACTTCTAGGACAGCCTTTTGTAACATGAACAGCAGGGCCCTCCACAAATGGTTTCAGGGCAAATCCCTTCTTTCATGGTCCTCTTCATTCTACTACCAGGTATAGTTAGGGTTTGTTTCTCAACTAACCAATTTCAATCACAATATGGCATGCTGGTTAGGAGTCCAACTGCCTAGGTTCAAGCCTCACACCATTTCCATGACCCTGGAAAATTATTTAACCTGGCTTTTATTTCCTTGTTAAAATGGAGTCACCAACACCTTGTACAACTGTTACGAGGATTAAATGAGGTGGTGTCTATAAAGTACTTGGCACAGTGCCTGGGACAGAGCAAGTCTTTCATAAACACTTATTATTGTCATCTTTCTCAGTCGCTTCCTAACTGGTCTCCTGCCAGAGTCATTACCCTCTAACAATCTGTCTTCCATGCTACTCCTAGGGTACACTTTAAAAAGTATGTCTTGATTATAAAATACATACTCATCATAGAACATTTCAGAAAACATGAAGGAAAAGTCACCCACAGACTGACCACAGAAATATTCAACTGACATAGTTGCTTCTAGTTTTTCCAATTTTTTTTAAAACTAGCTAAGATTATCATTTTTACTCTATTAATTTCTGCTGTTTTCACCAAGCCTTTGCCTATAATTTAAACACTTAACAACACAAAGCAGACTTGTTTCTAATTCTGTGTTTAGAATAAGATGCAGATAAAACACAACTTGGAATAGTAAATGACTAGCGGTGATGGGGCTCCCTGCTCCCCTTACTCTTGCCCACTGCCTGGCCCTCCTCCCACTGCTGAGACAGCAGCTGCCATGTTGCCACTTCTGGGTATCTTGGACACCGACTATCTACTGCCTGTACTTTTGTTCACCGGCATCAAGCTGGGGAGTGTCCTCTCTGGGTTCCTCAGGTCCAAGGAACACAAGAGAATGCTGCGCAACTGGCCCTTCATCCACACGTGAACTTCCTGCTACCCCCGTGTTCATGTCTTCCTGGGTCTGGAGAGGCCACCTGCTCACCTCTCCTTATATGTGTTCAACACCCAGCTCTGAACAAGAGTTTCTGAAATAAAACGTCACCCTGCAAGATGACAATCAAGAACAGTCTTAGGGCCGGTGAGATAGCTCAGCGGCACAAGCACCTGCCTGGCAAGCGCGAGGTCCTGAGTTCGACTCCTGGTACCCACATAAGAAAAAAGGGCCAGTGACATCGCTCAGAGGCACGGGCGCCTGCTGGTGCGTGAGGTCCTGAGTTCGACCCCTGGTACCAACAACAACAACAACAACAAAAAGAATGGTCTTATACAACTCTTACAATGTAGCCACTTCCCATGTGACAATGCAGGCAGAGGTGGCACATGGCATGGGTCATTGGACATTTTATCACCTATATGCTCTCCTGAAGTAAGCCACTAAGTTCTTCAGTGTTGAACCATTTCTCTTAATATTTATCTTTACTTGTAGTTATGTAAGGCTTATATCAATACAGGAACGGCCAACCCTTTTTCTCTATAACATACGGTATTCTCTTTCTTTTCTTCTTTCAATACAATACCAGCGGACACTCTTCTACGCATCATTATGCACCAGAGGCAGTTCTGAGTGCTCGCTCAGATGAACTCCCCTAACCCTCAGGCAGCCCTGGTGATTGGCTGCTATTATCATTTTCAGGGGACTCTGGAGGAAACAAACACTGCAAGTTGTGTAAAGTGTCCGAACTCTCTCAGCTAGTAAGTAATGGAGTTGGAATTGAAATTAAAAAACTAGTTTAACCAACCCTAACATCTATATAATTTTGAACTCAACAATTAAAACATTTATTAAAGAGCAACTGTCCTAAGCACTGGGTAAAGACATTTCCAACCTGCAAGGGGGAGAAACACCAAACAGAACGAAACAGGCAGTGGGACAGACATGGACAGCGGGTGTGTGTGTGTGTGTGTGAGAGAGAGAGAGATCCTGTGATCACTGTGATCAGAACAAGCTTCCCCCAAACACTGGGAGAGAAGGGGGCCACAGAAGTCGTATCATTACCAGTCATGGGAAGAAGCAAGTTTAGTGGGACGCGCAATCCTGGAGCAAGTCTGTGAACATTCAGCAGGATCCTCCACATCTCTTCTCCCCCTGAAGCATGGGTCCAGCTCTCTTTGCTCTCCACATAAATCCCTGTCAACAGCCCCTTTGCCTCATACCCAGGAGTCAGGGGAAGTTGAAGGACAACAGCCCAGCTCTTCCTCACTGACCCAATGTAGCATCCCAATAAATCACACAGTTTACTTGCTATTTAGACATTTCAACAAGTTGAGAAGACAGCCTTTCCCTAACACCCATTTGTGTACCATAAAGTCACAAGAATGCAACATGCTTATCACCAGCATCCGTGTTTTTCTGTCAACACCTAAAATGCACATGTCTTTCACAGAATACTCCATAAACAGCAGAGCATAGGCGCCCAGTGGACCTGGTGCTTACCACTGCTCCCAGAACCTTGGTGACACAGTCACGTACATGGGAGCTTCCTCAGAGGCCCTGTGGCCCTTTTGTCCCTGAAGGCAAGGCCTAAGCGTTGACTTAACTCCTCAGCACTGACCCACAGCACGGCTGCACATACCACTCAAAAGTAACCCTGTTAAAACGCCTAACTCAGAGCTCCATGTCTGGCCTCTCAGCAACTTAAAGACAGGCTGTGCAAAGAGAATTCATTGCCTCCCCCCTCAAACTGATGTCCTCAGTGAACACCACCAAAGCTGAGACCAAAGCAGGCCTCACCTTCTCCTCCTAAGAGGCCCCAGAAATCCTGTTTGCTCCTGCCACCACCTACTCTTCCAGGCAATCATTTCCATTTCTTGCATGACTCCTAACAACTTTCTTACAGTTTCCCCACCAATCTTTTCCCCCCACCACAAGCCAGAATAGTCTTTCAAAAGAATAAAGTGACAGGGCTTTACTTGCTTTCAAACTCTCAGGCGCTCACTACTTTCCTTGGGATCAAATCCAATTCCTGAACTTGGCTCCTGGACCCTGCTCTCTCTGACCCCTGCCTACCCCTCAAGTCACCTTTTCTTCATCCCCTTTACTCTTGCCAGACCAAGAACGGTCCAAACAAATCTCACCTTCCCACAGCCCAGGCTGCTCCCTCTTCCTAGAATGTCTCCTCTCTACCCAAAGCCCCTGCATGGCTCAGCACAGGTGCCGCTTCCTACAGAAAAGCCTCCATGATGCCTTCAGCTAGATCTGTACCCCGCAGCACCTGTCCCCACCTCCACTGCTACAGCACACATCACAGTGCATCACGATCAGTTTCTTTCAGGGTCTTTTCTACTAGCCTATCAGCTCATTTCTGGGCTCCCAGGACCTAGTGTGGGGGTCAGCACACAGTGAATGTCTGTCACATGAAAGACAGAACCTAGATTCCAAGTCCACCAAGCTGCAGCTCTTTGCCCTTCCCGATACCCAGTGACTTACCGACACAATCACAAGTGGGGAACTCAGCCTGGGCCCTCTTGGCAGGTGTGTCCAGCAGGCTCTTGGTGGGTGTGTCCAGGTACTTAAGAGGTGACTCCAAGAAGCCACTAAGGGTGGGTGTGAGTGGATTCTCAGCCTTGGTGGGTGTGGCCTCCTGGCCTCCTTCTTCTGAATGGAAGCAGGTGGTTGAGAGTACAGTCACAGCTCCTGAAGACTCAATCTTGATTTGCTTGGGGGAACGGGTAGCAAAAGGGCTCTCGGGGGCTGGGAGACATGTTGGCTGGTTCTCGGGGTCCTGAATGGGCACAGAAGGGGGGCCAGGAAGCCCAAAGCTATCTCCAAATTCAGCCTCAAACTGCCGGATGAGCTCTTCCAGCTTGTCATCAGCAGGGGGAAGGGGGCCAGTGGAGCCTGGCTGCAGGGTAGCCATAGGGCTGGGGGACCTCATTTCCTGAGTAGGGGGCAGCAGGCTGTCCCCGGAGGGACTAGGTGCAAATAGCGCAAGAGAAGGTTCTGTGGGCAAGGGGACAGCAGAGCCCTGTGAGGCAGGGAGAGGGGGAGGGGTGGGGGCAGGGGCAGAGAGAGGGGCAGAGAGAGGCTCAGAGAGAGGCGCAGAGAGAGGCGCAGAGAGAGGGGCAGAGAGAGGGGCAGGTGCATGTGTCTGCACTTCCTCAGAGGCTGGGGGCCTCAGCCCTTCCAGGACAATCTGTCGGACAGGCAAGAAGAGGGGTTGCGCTTCCCGTGGCCTGGACTTCTTGATCTGAATGGGCTTTCGGATGCTGGGCTTGATCCCAGGGGTAGCTCTGTCTGTTCCCACAAGACCTCCAGCTGGTGTGGGGGGCTTCTTCTTCTTCTCCTTGGGTGGTCTGTCTAGAGGCCGTGGAGCAGGTGAGCTTGGTGGGGCCCACCAGCCAGGAGCAGGAGGCTCCCCAGGAGGAGGACAAGAGGCATCGTGGGTCTGTTCTAGGAAGAGACTACGCTTATGGTGGAGGTGCTGCTGCAGGGCGGTCTGGGCCTTCTGGTGGGTGTCAGGCTCCGAGGATGGTGTGGGAGCCTCCCTCTGGAGAATGGGGGAGGATGGGGCTGGGGAAGAAGAGGGTGCCTCAACCTTAATCTTGGGCTTGGTGGGCAGGGCCTCAGGCCTCTTAAATACTGATTGGATGTAATCACTGGCACTGCCCAATAACTGCTCCAGTTCGGCCATGGGGTCAGGGCTTGGGCGGGGCACCGGCCAGGAGTTCCGAGGTGTCGCTGGTGGGGTGTCAGTGCCCCAGGCTTCAGGAAACTCAGTTCTAGGAGGTGCTGGAGGGAAGGCAGGGCTATCAGGAGGAAAAGACGGGTGCTCCTCAGAGGGAACCACAGGCCACGAAGGAGCTCGGAGGTAGGACTGGGGAGACCTGAAAGGGGCAGGAGGGGACACGGCCTCAGGGAGGGGGCATGAAGCCTGGGAGGTGGAATGAGAAGGCTGGGGCAGGGTGGAGGAGAGCTGTGTGAGGGCCTCGATGGCAATAGCAGTCTGCAAGCTGATGTTCTTTTCCTTGGCGATGCTCAGGGCACTCTGGGACAGGGGCAGGCCCTCCAGGGGAGGTATCTGGGGGACCTCAGAGCTAAGAAACGGCCTGGTGCTTGGTGCCGGGAGGCCAGCCTCACCAGGAGGCAGAGTCCCTTGGACCCTGGGCCGCTCCTGCCCTCCTTCCATGACCACGGACTTGATCTTCCCCTCCAGCCACTCGAGGTAGTCAGGGCATTCTGGGCCATCGCAGTTGCAGTTGGGTGGTTTCATGCCATGCCGTGCAAGGACCAGGGCCGTCTGCAGCGTGTCAAGGTCTTCAATGCCAGCAGAACAGCTCTCAGGCCCTGGCCGGGGGCCCCTGCTGTTATTCTCAGCTTCACGACTCATCTCACGGTTGAAGGTTTCATAGAGCCGGGTGCTAAGGGCCCCATAAGAGGACACAGCTTCGGCCACAGCCGAAAAGGCCACCAGATCGTGAGCATCTTCCAGGCGAGCAGTGTGAGCTGAGCCTGGGGCAGCGTCCCAGTCAGGCTTCTGGTCTACCCGCCAAGGACCTGCAGCCCCCAGCAGACTGGGTCCGGCGGGCTCTCTAGCACCATTGACCGGCGCCCCTGAGGTGCTTAGCTGCCGTGAGTCCCCATGGTACACTGGCCCTGAGTCCATCTGACCTGGAACAGGTCCATCAACTGGGCTGAGCTCTGAGCCTGTCTGGAGAGAGAGAGGAGAGGAAATAAAGGGGGAAAAATGAACTACAGTATTTGAAAAGCATCACCTTGCTTCACACCACTCTAAACTCTGCTTTTCTTGCAAATCCTCTCCCTGATATTTTTTGAGCCTCAGTTCATCTTCCTGTGTCTCTGTTCCTTAGCTAGCTTCACCAGCAAAAATGGAAGGGAGTGCTTTAAGACATCCTAATGTGGAGTTCTCAGTGTCACTCAGGCTTCAAGAGCTGCAGATCAATCACATTGACAGAGCTCCACCAAAACCAAAGACACCAAAAAAAACCACGAAAAACAAAAAAGGATCCTTAACAGTGATCAAAGACACACTGGAACTATGTTTATCCTGGTTTTCTAACCAAGCCCAGCACATAACCATGTGCTATAAGTGGGAAGCCTGTGTGTGCAGGGGTCAGGAAAGCTGCTCTTACAAACTCAACCTGGGACAGGGTTCACAGTGTCCTAGTGAGAAGGAACCTACAGTTCCTTTCTCTCCCCATTACTGTCTCTCTTAAGCGCAGGCTGAGTGAGCTCAGAGAGGTGGTGACAGATCACATCCCCCACACAGCCCTAGGCCTAAGGGAATCACTGATGACCCTACACAGTGCGTGGTCAGCCTCATGCTGAGCCAGTCATGCTGATGAAAAGCAAATTGCTGCTGGGGAAAAGATTTAGAACTTTCCCCAAGCCCAGGAAGCACCATCACACACATGATCTACAGAAGCACACAAAAGGGAAGGTATGACAGGAAAGGGGCCAGGAGGGCCCGGCCCAGTAAGGCTAAGGCAAAGATGTGAAACTGAATTTGCAAAACTCATCCTTCAGGAAAGGCAAGCTCTTCCGAGACAACACAGAAGCAATGACAGGTTTCAAAAGTCACAGTAGATGATGCAAGCACTAGATGGAAGCCTGATGAGATACAGGATATATACATGATCTCAAGCATCTCCTGCAGATTACTTAACTACAATATAAGTTAATAGTGGAAAATCTAGTGGACACCTCCGTAAACAAATGGCCAAAGTTATCACCAGCACTGGGACAAACCAATATCATATGCTTCTTGATATGATACACTAAGGACTTGAATCTATTCATGAGGAAATGTCAGATAAACCCAAATTGCCGGGTATTCTAAAAAAGTACCTAAAATATTCTCAAAACCTCTTTTATCTCATATGAGACAAAATATACGCTCATAGGTTAAATCTTACACTAGGGAAAAAACAGCAATAAAGTATATTATTGGGACAACTGGTGAAATTTGAATATGGATGTGGACAAGATAATATTATGCCCATCTTTTTTTTTTTTTTCTTTCTTTCTTTTTTGAGACAGGGTTTTGCTATGTAGTCCAGGCTGGCCTTGAACTCACAGCGATCCTCCTGCCTCAGCCTCCCAAGTGCTGGGATGACAGGTGTGCACCACCACGCCCGGCTTACTGTGTCCATCTTAATCTGGACTTGGGTCATTAGATTATGGTTATATAAGAGAATGTCCCTGCTCTTAAGACACACACATTGAGCTCACTCAGCCTGCGCTTAAGAGAGACAGTAATGGGGAGAGAAAGGAACTGTAGGTTCCTTCTCACTAGGACGCTGTGAACCCTGTCCCAGGTTGAGTTTGTAAGAGCAGCTTTCCTGACCCCTGCACACACAGGCTTCCCACTTATAGCACATGGTTATGTGCTGGGCTTGGTTAGAAAACCAGGATAAACATAGTTCTAGTGTGCTCATTTCAAATAGTTCTGAAAAAAATATGCATATATAAAAAATACACATATATAGAGAAAATGATAAAGCAAATGAAGCAAAAATGTAAACACATTGGGTGAAAAGAAGCTAGTTCCTCTGATAAAATACGAAGTACTTTAAATGGAGGATAAAATGATGCTAGCCCCAGAGCTGTCAGACGTGGCCATCCTGAGCTCCCAAAGTAATAGGGAAAACTGGAACATGGGATCAACGCTGTGGGAAGTGAGGGCTTAGGGAGCAGGTCCTGCCTTCTCCTCACCACTGTTTCTGTTCTAGCCACAAAAGACCCTTATGCTTATCTAACAGGCCATGTTCTCCAATGTCACCAAGCTTTGCACATGCAGTTACCAGCCTTCC
This sequence comes from Erethizon dorsatum, assembly GCA_028451465.1. Lineage (NCBI taxonomy): Eukaryota > Metazoa > Chordata > Mammalia > Rodentia > Erethizontidae > Erethizon > Erethizon dorsatum. The sequence goes on from CM051824.1 coordinate 24,729,909, forward strand.
CAGCCTCTTAGAGGGTCACTCTGACTTATCCTTCAAGTGCCAGCTTACTGTCACCTCCTCCTACCCAGTTGGCAAAGTTACCTATGGCTCCTTCTCCTGGATTCTCATGGCACCTTGTACACCATGGCTACTGCCCCCAGGTTCCCATGGCACCTGTAGCACATGCCACGACTATTTCATGTTCAAGTGGCTACCTCTCCCACCAGCTACTAGTTCCTGCAAAGTAATGTCCATATCAGAATGACTTCTGTGCCTCCTGCCCATAGCTAGTGCAGTGACACACTCCTAGGACAATGAAAGGCCTCTTGTTCCCCACTGGGCATGGAATCATCCAGCTTCTCCCTAACCCTGGTGGAAGACTACCTTCTAGACGCTTAAGAATATAGCTGATGACCCAACATTCCCTTCCTAAAAACATACACTAAAGTGCCCAACCAAGACTACCAAATCTGAAGTAATCAAAATTTACGTGCTTATGTATAAAAGACAGAAGGAGCATGCATAACCAAGATGAAACATGAGAGAAGTATGGATTTACAAAAGCAGTGTCAGAAAGACTAATGCTCCATGAGCTGAGACTTCCCCAAAATGGTCAAGACATGTAAAAGGGATTTTAAAAGTTATTTCTGCTGTGTGAATAAGAACAAGGAAGGACTAGGCCTGCTTTGTGCCTGTGGATTCTCTGGGAAGGAAAAATGCTTTTTGAAATAAATAGAGAAGGGAAAAGTAGATATGGATGTAAGGGGGAGGCAGTGAAACCAGACTGCTTGGGAGATTTTAAGAAACCCTAGATTCCAGTTTCCCAGCCAAGGGATCCTACTGATACATTTCTCAACACCTGCCAGTGATCCTGAAGCAAACTGGCCAACAGGAGAAGGTGCTAAGAGAAAGAGGACAAAAGCCAGCCCCAACTGTTGGTCTACTGAGTTCAAGAACAGCCCCAGTTAGGATTCCTGAAAAGGTAAACAGAGAAACCACAAGAAGTTAGGTCGACCATCAACCTGTCAACATCTAACCAATCTCACTGATTTGTGTCAGGCGGTCCAGTGGACTGGCAGGTACAGAGACCTCCTAGCTGAAAGGTACAGGCCAAATCTGCCACAGATCTGTTTTGTTTGGCCTATACAGTGTTAATGCCTGATTTCCCAACTTTCAAAACTAAAACTACCTATGAAACCTTGGTATTCCTGAAGGTCCCTGTTTCCATCTGGCAAATTTGTCTGTAACAGAGCTATGGCTACCACTTACCCAGAGCATAACTTTTCTAGTTCATCCCCCCATTTCACCACTCTGCATTGCCTTCTTGAAACCAAGTCCAGGAGCCAGAGATTACTTATTAATTGCCTGAATTAACTGCCACCTCATTCACTTGTGTTACCTGCCAAAACCCTGCTGGTTTTTTAGCTTGCAACTCAGTCTGTAGATGTTCAAGTTCCACAAGGTCTGATATGACCTCTCTGAGGCCAGCTCCAGAGAATTACAGGCTGTCAGGGCTGGTTGCCCACCTGGTAGGTGACCATGCTCAAAAAGCACAAGTGGTGTAGCAAGTCCTGGGGGAAAGACTCTCTAGTGTTCTACCACAGGGCTTGTTCTCACAACTGTCCTGTTCAACGTATTTACAGAGAAGGAATACTTATTAAATAGACGGGTGTTAAAAATAGTGATAAAGCTATGTTGAGTAACAGCAGCAGGTGCTCCAAGGTCAAATGGGCTGGGCCAGGTGCCAAAAGATCAACAAGCTAGAAAGGAAAAATACCTAACAGAGCAAACAGGGTCCCATACTAAGACCCCAAACTATGTCTATGCAAATTAAAGATAGGAGAAGCACCTAAAAATGGCAGCAGTGGGCATTTAAATTTTCAGGAATTAGACGGGATAAGGATGGACAACTAACTGACAGTACATCCAATATGATATGATGAGACTTTTTCAAACTTTCTGACTACAATCCATATTAAGAAGTACATTTTACACTGTGATCCACTGTGTACTTCTAAATGACATTTTACAAAATAATACTTCCCCTTGCTAGATGAACATATTTTTCTTCTTTCCTTCCTTTCTTTTTAAATGCAGGTTGCAGTCTTTTAAGATGATGTCATTCTCTGCTAATGGGTCCCCTAATTGGACACATACAGCTATGACATAACCTAAACAGGACCCATAGCACAGGCAGTGACAGCACTGCTCTACCCAGACAGACTCACCTGAACACAGGCTTCCCTTTGGGGCCACATCTTCAGGGGCACAATGAAAGCAGGACAGCTTAAAACTGTAAGAGGGTAGCCCATAAATGTATACATGAATAGTTTGTCAATAAAAACAAACAATTCATATGAGAATTAGACTTGAATGGCCCTTGGGATGGAATCAGGAAATGGGTAAAGCTGTAAACAGAAGAACTTACACTTAAGAGGAGAATTATCTTAATATAGTGAAATTCAAAAATGCACTGAACACAGTCCCCTACCAGTCAGGAGGTAATATTATTCATGGAGATGTGGACAAGGTGACCAAGTACTAGTTGTCTGGCAGTCATCAGCAGCGTGGGTGGCAAGACAATGCTAGAGGAGGATGGAGGTCCTTTCAGAGTCCCAGCTTAGACATTCTTCAACTCTGAAACCCTCCACACTTTCCCTCTCAGTTTTCATTTTCCTCTGGGCTCCCACAAACACCGCTGTGAGGATGCTCCTAAGTGTATGCTTCCTGCCTTGACTTCTCAACCGCTCACCAGCAAGCTCCAACTCCTGGATCATGAAGCCCACTAGGGCTCAGCTTGTCTAAAATGAAACTAAACTCTCATCTCCTATAGCTCCTTTCCTGTTTTTGCACTTGACAATGTTCCCAGCACAAACCTTGGCCATGTTCCTCCAATGTGCCCAACTGTAAGATCCAAACAACTCTGAACGTGTATTTTCTATTCTATCTCCTCCCTTCATACTCCCGCCCTCATAATCTAGGCCTCTTCTGTGTGTGTGCACTTTTTAATTTTCCCACTTTAAGTCTATGTACCACCAAGTCCTCCCTCATAATACACATAAACACATTCTTTTCTCCACCCTACAATCTTTGTTGATTATACCTCACCCTTCCTTGAGACTCCCAGCCACCAACTTCATAACTCTTTCTCATATTCCATCCCCTCTTTGACCTTCCGATTTTAAGGATGCCATGTGTTCACATCCAGTGTTTCATATGTGTGGTAGACTGTGTTTTCCAAAGATGGCCACAACAATCCCCCTTGTTACTTTGTGACTTTGGCACTTCTTCCACAAAGGGGATGGGTCTATGTTTCCTTCCCTCTATTCTGCGTGGACTTGGGACAGTAGTAGAAGTGACACTACATGACGCTTAAGGCTAGATCAAAACCTCCAGCTGGTTCTCTTGGGCATTCGCTCACCGCAACCATGCTGTGAAAGAGCGCAGCCCACAGGCAGCCCACCTGTGGGAGCTGGACAACATTCCAGACTGAGGTCCCAACCAACAGCTGCCACTCTCTACCAAACGCGCGGGGGAGGAACATTGAGGGTCCCAGCTCAGGCGTCAAGTTACTTGGAGCTCTTTGGCCTTACCAGCTGACACCTTAAACATCAAGTAATACAGACAAGCTACTCATACTATGAAATTTCTGACTTCTTAATCCACAGAGCACAATAAAACAGCTGGTGTTTTATGTTATTATATATTGGGCTAATTTATTACCCAGTAATAGTCCAGACTCTTGTTTTTAGAAGTTTAGTGCATGTGTGTAGTAAATCATGTCTACATTCCTTATGTGGAGTTGGTACATGTACATGACACATCTTAATTCCTTTTTACATCCCTTTTTCCTTCCCTTCCTCCCTCCTCCACCCATCTCTTGATAATCTCCATTTTTTGGTACATGTTTACAGTATATAACGTTTACATTTCTTGTGTAAAATTGGTACATTTGCATAACACATGCCAATTCCTTTTTTGGTCCCTTACCCCTTCCCTCCCTCCCACCTCTCTCCCACCTTCCTCCTTCTCTTGATTCTCTTCCCCTTTGAGAACACTCGATCTTCCTAATTCCTATTATCTATCTCTTATATGAGAAACCCAGACTCTATTTCAAGAACCTCAAGAAGATAAAGATGAAAGGGGAGGACAGGTCTATATACAAATGCCCTAAAGCACATCAGTGCTATGAAAGCAGGGCACACAAGGGTGTGCCTGTGGGACACGGGAGGAGTGTTAGTTCTCTCTGGACAGGTGCATATTTGGGTACATAGGTATCTAGAAAGACTTCATGTCAGAGTTACCTGCAAGATAAGGCTGGAAAGATGGGCATTTTGGAAGAGGGAAAGGAGGAAGAATTCCATATGCAAAGGCACAAAATCATGATGAGGCCTGGAAGGCTTGGGATGGGTAAGCTCTGGAATGTATCTTGATCCTGAAGCAGGACAAGGCAGGTGTATGTGACCACATCAAGAACACAGCACAGGGTATATTTATATTCCAGGAGCAGCACTCAGGTGTCCCTGCAGTGCAGGTTGCAGGAGGGATTAGGGGAAGATTGAGAGGAAGTAAAACATTACTGAGGCAGAGAAAATGTCCTTAGATCCAAGAAAAGACCTAACCCCTCTACTTCATGAGCAGCTGAGATATACGTAGGAACTGCCACTTTCAGTCAGAGTTCTTGTCTTCATAATACTTTACGTTCCCTCCAGGGCTACAAGGATAGCTGCTGGACTCTGACCCTGCACCCTACCTGGTCAGGACTGCTGAGGCCCCTCTGCCACCTCCTCTACAGCAAAATCTCTAGGCTCCCAAATCCCCACCACTAGTCCCCAGACATCTACAGGCATTCAACAGTGGCAGCCTGCCCTTCCATCCGTGAGGCTTGAGAACCCCCAAATGCATGCAAGTCTAAGAAAGCATGGAACTCTACTCTTAAACACTTCGTTCCATCAACAACACAGAAAGAGGTGCAGAAATGACGCCAGTTTCCCAAGTCTTTCCTGACTCTTAAAGAGTATCAACACATTGAAACCAGTCCAGTAACTCTCTATTAAAGGCAAACAGCTGGACACAGTGATACACACCCATAACCTCACCTACTTGGGAGCCTGAGGCAGGAGGATTGCAAGTTGAGGCCAGCCTGAGCAACTTAGCAAGACTGTCTCAAAAAGGGCTGCAGATGTAGATCAGGAGTAGAGTGCTTACCTAGTACATGTGAGTGCCCTGGGTTCAAGCCCCAGCACCATGAAAAAAAAAAAAAAAAAGAAAGAAAATAAAGGCAGGAGAAAGATTAACATTATCAGCAAATTCTTTGTTGACTATAGCTCCTTAGGGCCTCAATGAAAGGTCAGCTTAGAAGAAGAACGGAGTCCAGAGGGCTGACTTGCTGTCAACAGTTACGTACCATCTTACAAGAAACGTGTCCAAGAAGGTGTTTCCAGCCAGAATGAGCACGTCTGCAGTCAGACTCCATGGGGCCAGTGCCCCACCCTCTGTGGTAGAATCTCAGGACAGCAGTAGAATCTCAGGACAGTGGTGGCTGCTTCCCTGCCAGGTAGCCAGTAAGTCCCACCTAGCACTTCCAAATCCCATACGCTAGCTCTGTTCCACCAGCAGCTGTTAGAGGGCTTGAACTTTCCAGTTCCATAGTGCAGCATCCACCGCCACGTGAAGCTAAATCCTCCTTCCTAACCCTCAAAGGAATGGCCATCCTCCCTCTATAATCACACATGGCAGGTACTTATGGCCTGTTCTGTCTAGAGCTGATCAATTCATCTCTTAAGAGGATCCTACCCTCCTGGGATTTACTTATGGAACCAATCTGTGAGTGAAGAGAGAGAGAGAAACTTTTAAGGAACCCCTGGCAGAGGACAGCACATCTTCCTGTTTTTGTAGAAGGGTAGGATATGTGTGTGCACATGTGTACACTGGCTAGCCCAGTCCCCCACATCCCAACTGGCACTCTCTGCACACAGAAAACCCAAGAGGTTCATGTCTAATTTCCTGAAACTATCATGTGTTGGCAGAGGGGGTTCTTGTGTGAGGTGGGGGAAGACGTGGTTCTCAGAGCTACTGTGTATCAGTAAAACATTTAAAAATCTACCATTTTTTTTTTCCTATGATAAAACAGCTCTTTCAGTGGCTGGGGTGATGCTCAGGAAAGTGCTAAAATGGGTCTAATTCCCTGAGGCCATCATATCCAGCAAAAGTACAGGACTATGACTATTCATGCTCTCTGACCTAATAGTAATTAACGTGACTCCAAAGAAGAAAGGAAAAGAGGAGGAGGCACCAGGAAGTCTACATCACTCTGATGGAACACCATGATGACCGCCTATTGTGCTAATCATTCCACATTCATTTATTTCATAATCACGAACTCCTACAAAACAGGAACCATGGAACTGGGTGTGGTAGTCCATGCCTGTAAACCCAGCAGTTGGGAGGCTGAGTCAGGAGTATCGCAGCAAGTTCGGGTCCAGCCTGGGCTACATAGTGAGTTCAAGGCCAACCTTGACTACGTAGCGAGACCCTGTCTCAACACCCCCCCCAAAAAAAAACAAAGACAGGAACCATAGAGATAAGGACACTAAACACAGAGAGGTTAATTAATATTCCCAAGATCATACAGCAATTCAGAAGAGCACAGCCATTTTTAACCACGAAGTATTTTTAATCTCACTTCAGGAAATTCAAAAATAAATACAGAAGAAATTAAAAAGCTACTGTGCCAAAGATTTTCCCTGAAGCATTAATAGGGAAGAACTACAAACCACCCAAGTATCTCAACAATAAGGGAGTTGTTTTTAAGTGTTATACTTCTTCATGAAAAGAAAAATGGGAATAAACATGAAAAATACTCAACTTTATTAGTAATCAAAGAAATACAAAATAAGACCATTTCATACTTATCAAACAGGACTTAAGAGGAAGAACACTTAGTTTGAATCTTGTCCCCATACCTTGTAGTTGTATACTATTAAACAAGTTAGTTAATTTCTGTGTCTCTATTTCTTAATCTGCAAATCAGAGATTCATGACAGTACAAGGGCCATTCCTAACAATACGAGGTACTAATAAGCACCACGAGAAGGTACTTACTTTAGCACCAAGTGCTGATAGGGTTTAGTGGTAACTTTTCCTTATACATCACTGGCAACAACAACAAAAAAAGCCAAACAAGACAATCATTTTGGAACAGTTTATGGCACTACATTTAACGTTGGACATGCATGTGTCCTGTAGCCTTGCAGACTCTCTTAGAGAAACTTTGTACAAGTGATCAGGAAACACGTACACACACATTCATAGCACCGTTACTTGTGAACACCAAAGACCGGAAATATTCTAAGTGCTCATCAACCACAGAACAGACAGCGGAATATTATACAGCAGTCAGAATGAATGAATCACAGGACGATGAATCTCAAAAACTACAATGAGTTAAAAAACTACATATGCTCTGCTTATTCTAAAAGCTCTAGTGAACAAGCAAAATTAAATATATTAAGACTACAAACATACACAATGAAAATTTTCAAAAGGAAAGATAAACACAAAACTCAAGGTAATGGTTATCCCTGGAGGTGAAGAAGTGGGAGTTGGCAGAAATTGTCCAGGTGGTTTTAATGATGTTGGCACATTCTAGTTAACTTGGGCAGGGAGTTTACTTGTGTTTTTTAAAAATTGCTATGCTTTAACTGTTTAAAATATATAAAACACTAGAGCTAGTGTTTATGTACACATAAGAAAAATAATACAGTATTTCATTAGTAGATATACAATTGTTTAAAATTATAAAGAACAGGGACATACAAAAATACAGGGAAATATGTTAAATAAAGAAAAAGACACTCAAGAATGTACTTGAGGGTTTTTATAATGGGGGAAGTGACCGTTATTTGAAATGGAGGGGAACCCCCTAAGGTTAAAAATACTGCTCAGTTTAACAATTCCATTAACAATACACACCTATGCGCACACACAAACACCACGGGAAACACACAGAATGTGCACAATACTTACCTCTGAGGAGCTGAGAGAGGATATATGTTCTTGTTCAAAGTCTCCAAAATTCACGATACTTCATTTTTATTTAGGGACAAGGGTTTAAAAGAACAGAGCACCTACAACCCAACTGAAACTTTGTGCAAACGGTGCGGCGCCTGTGAACAAGACCAGCAGGGGACTTCTGGGCAGGAATTTGTGAGTTTTTCCCTGCTATTTCTGTTGCTCCAGTTGTTAGCTTTACAACGCACAGGGACAGTTCACACACAGGCAGAAAGCAGGAAAACTGACAAAATGTCTAAAAGATGAGAAGCATTCGGGAAGGGAAACAGGCTGGTTGAAGGAGGGTGCTGGGCCTGAAATTCCCCACTCATTAAAGATCTCTGCAACTTGCTGTGCTAGCACGAGAATCCCAAAGGGAAGTCCTCGCAGAACCGCCAGCTCCCAGCCCCGAAGAACCCGTGGCAGGGCGGGGTGGGCGCCGAGGCGCACGGAGCAGAGCAGCACCGCTCTGCGGGGTCCCTGCCAGCCTCTTGATCCGCGGCCAGGGGGCCGAAGCCAGCTCCCCTGACAGAAGCCCCTGCCTTAAGCAGCCCGTGGCAGCCCGGCCAGAGGCTAGCAGGGAGGAAATGGAGCCCGACCACATCTGAGGCCTGGCAAAATGCAGCAGCGGCTGCCTCCGAAGCCGCCAGCACCGAGAACCAGGTCATGACGCGCAGGCGGCTCCTCCGCCAGCCTCAGCGCCAGCCGCGACTCCCCTGACACGCGCGCGTGCACGCGGCCCAGCAGCCGCTGGGGCCATGGACCGGGCCACGCTGCGCACGTCCCCTGCTCAGCCAGAAAAGCCCCGGCGGCTCCCAGCGCGCGGGTGGCCCACAGCCCCGCCCACCCGGCTGCTCACACCCAGTTCTCCCCCACCTCCTGCCCCCGAAGTCGGAAAGGCTAAGGAAACAAGAAAGCAAACACTGTAGCACCACAGTCCCCTGACAGCCAGCCAGCCCTTGGCTAAAGGCCGCATCCACTTTCCCTGAAGGGCCCCAAATCCCTCAAAGCCCAAGGGCAGTTCAGGTGTCTCAAAGGGGTTAGGGAGAGGAAGGAGGAAGATAGGGGCAATTTTTGAGCGCTGGCTGCAAACCGTGGGTTAAGCAAGCACCCTTTTGGGTTTAAATGCACCTTTCAATGCTTCCAACAACTCCACTTGCATTTTAGCAGATGAGCAAACGAGGCACAGAGAGGATAACCAATTCTGAGGTACAAAAATAGAGAGTGCTGATGTCCATCATCAGGAGTGCTGAGGTGGGTACCATGGCTTCCCAGCTACTGAGGTTTTAATCATTCCATCTGCGGAGGGGCTCAGTAATTATTAATGGGTCTCACAGCCTCTCCCTGGAACCCATCAAGTGAGTGAGCCCCCTGCTCGTTTCTTTCTCAAGGACTCAAGGGGACTTAAATCTTTTATTCCAAAATAAACAAACAAACAAACAAACAAATAAATCTTTAGCCAACTACTCAAAAATCTGGAGGAAAATTAATTTTTGGCAAAGAGGCATCCACTTATCAACCATAAGACCAACTTCCCACACTGGACTAGGAAATGGGAACGGGGCATATCTCTCATTTGGAGAACCCTACTGCCGTCAGAAGCAAGAAATTAGGGAATATGAATCAATTCTCTTTATCCTAAACCTGAAGTCCTCAAAAAAAAAAAAAAAAAATCACACACCTCATCTCATTGTAAAGCCACACTATCCACAGTTGTTTCTGGTAGCCCAAATAACTGAAAAACATCAGTAGTTAGGGTCTTGGTTGTGTTCACCTGAAAAGTCCTGTCTTGTAGCAGTGGAGGAAAGTCGGCCTCATGCATTCTCTGTTCTGAGGGTCAGGGGTGATAAGGAAGACACAGGGAGTCCTGTCCCTCTGGCCTTGTGACAGATCACCCATGATCCAGCCCACTGCCATGCCTCCCTCCCAGGGTTTTTGTGACCCTGCTAGATCCTGGTCCTCTGTTCACCTTCTCTCCTTCATCCTCTCAAGGAGCTGCTCTCCACCCTCAACCTCTCAGAGCTCCACACAGCCTTTGGAAACCTCACACCATCCAACTCGCTGCCATTCAGCCTATACCAATAACCCAAAAGCTTCCTTTTTCCTTGATTGCCCTCCAGCTATCTGATATGATTCCACCTGGATGCAACTTAAGCCCACATATTTAAAACCTAACTCAGCACCTTTCCCCCTTTCCCTAGCAACTCCTCCTCTGGACATCCTTTAAAAACAAAAACAAAAAGTCAAGAGCCATTTTCCTTGGTGTGCTGGTTCAATCTTCCATTACCTTCTATATCCTCTTTATGTTTCCACATACAAGCATCCTGAACCCGCCAAGTGATCCTCTTGAGAGCATTTTAGATGTACTTTCTTTCAACTGGCTTTATCTCTTTAATCTCTCATAGGACAAGTGCAGTAGGAGGTTCCCTGACTGGCCACCCCATGTCTGTTTTCACCCCAGCACACTACGGGTAGATTGACATTCAATCCACTGAGCCTAGAACCCACCTTCCCAACTCCCAGGCCAAGGTGCCCTCTAACTCTTAATTTCAACCTTCTCTTTTGGTTCAAACAGTAAAAATAAACAGATCGATAGATAAGCAAATAAATGAACACATACATTGACATACATTGAGGGCAATAAAGACATTTCCATTGAATAGTGCTCCTCCTAGGAACCTAAGTTTATAGATTTATATTTGTAAAAACTCTCATACACATTAGTGAAAATCCAAAACTCGAATATGAGGGGAATATTTTGGTAGACTATGCTACAACTCAATGGGGTATTATACACGTATCAAAACCTTTAATTATAAGCACCAAGAAAGAATATATATGTTTACTTATTCATTCATTTATGTATTCAGCATTATTTTTGGCACTGGGTATACAAAGACGGAGCAGAGTCCTTGCCTCATGGACAGGGACTTGTTAGATGTTTAAATTAGCCTTAAATCCCACCGAAAAGTAAGTTCCTTTAAGAATCTTATACCTTACCACTTTTACTAAAATGTATGGAGCAGCATAAGCCTATGTCACATACTCCATGGCTTTGAATATATAATGAAAGCAATGGAAACTGACACTAACTGTGAATTTATCTCCAAGTGAAGTTGCCTTTTGTGTAGTTACTGATAGGATATCAAAGACATACTATAAACTCATTACAGAGCCAGGGAAAACACTGGTGGATGACCCAAAAGAATAAAGAAAGGTCCTAAGAACAGAAAGATAAGGAAGAAAGAACAGTTTCAGTAGAAGCTGCTGGGAGAGAAAGGAGAACAGGAGGCTCTTTTCACTATAAAGTTAAAAATAAAGAAGTAAAAACAGCATAAGACGCCCACTGTCCAGAGATGACCAGTTTATATTTGGTACTTTTTTAAAAAACTTTGCAACATGCACTTATTTTACAAAACTAGAATCAATGAATATGTTCAGTGGCTTTTTATACGATAATTTTTCCCTTACTATATCATAAGCATGTCCCCCTTTGTTAGTTTTCAAGAATTTCATCTTTAATAGCTGGCACTGTTCTCCCTCTGGTGTACACAGCACACAGAGACAGAAGTTGAGTCTCTAGGTTCTCTCATGGTTTGCTACATTTTGCTGGCACACAGTGACTGTCAATGTGGTTTCTTAGGTCCTGTGACATCTGCCTGGGCTTAGGATCCTAAGGAAAAGGAGAAAGTCTTGACACTAAGACGAACCTCAACGGATGGACTCTACTCACTCCAAATGCTGTAGGGTGACAACCCTGATAATAACAGTAGGAGTTTCACTCAGATTAGCACAAGGGTTTCATGCTGCCTGGGTGACAATTTTGAAGGCCGTCTCTAGAAAGCCCTGAGGACACCTGCCCTTCCAAGATTGTAGGAAAATAATGGCAGCACCCATATCTGCTATTCCAGTGCTCCAGGCAACAGTAAGGAGGCCCCCAAGACCACAGTTTAAGAAACACCAGTCTAAGACATGCCAGTAGGAGATAAGCAGACTAAGCGCGGCCAGTAGGGTCTTGGCCAATACTCCCATACTCCAAGGACCAGTGCTGCTCTGCAATCTCCATCAGTCTACCATAAGGTAAGTATAAAAGCTGAGAATAAGGGCCGGTGAGATGGCTCAGCGGCTTAAGCGCCTGCCCGGCAAGCACGAGGGCCCGAGTTCGACTCCCGGAACCCACATACGAAAAAGGGGCCGGTGATATCGCTCAGTGGCACGGGCGCCTGCTGGCGTGCAAGGTCCTGAGGTCGACCCCCCGGTACCCACAAAAAAAAAAAAAAAAAAGCTGAGAATAAGTGTTAACTTTAGAACTTATACCACAATTTGACATTGCCATGGCACCTAAGCACATGATCATTTTTCTAGTAATTCATTTTTACCGTGTTTTACAAAATAATCAGTCCCATGATGGATTAGAAATTTTAAAAACTGGACAGGATGGTTAATGAGTATAGGAGTGCAGCTGAACAGAAGTAATTTCTAATGTTCTATAACATAATAAGGTAACTATGGTTAACAACTATTAATTGTACATTTCAAAACAGCTAGTAGAGAGGACTGTGAGTTCTCCCAAAGAAATACGAAATGTTAGCCAGGAGTGGTGGTGCAGATCTGTAGTCCCAGCACTATGGGAAGCTGAGGCAAGAGATCACAAGTTTGAGCCCAGCCTGGGCAACTCAGCAACTTAGCAAATCCCTGTCTCAAAATAAAAGTACAGAAGGGGCGGTGGCAATGTAGCTTAGTGTGAAAGCCTGGGTTCAGTCCCTATGCCCAAAAAAGATAATGCTCAGGTGACGGCTGTCCTAACAACTGCCCTGGTTGTTATACACTTTGCACATGTATTGAAATGTCATACTCTGCCCCATAAATATATACAATTCTGTGTTAGTTAAAAAAAAAAAAAAAAAAAAAAAAAAAAAAAAAAACCGGGCCGGTGAGAGAGCTCAGCAGCACAAGTGCCTGCTCGGCAAGCACAAAGTCCTGAGTTCAACTCCCCGTACCCACATAAAAGAAAAAAAGGAGCCGGTGATATTGCTCAGCGGCACAAGCGCCTGCTGGCAAGCACGAGGTCCTGAGGCCGGCTCCCGGTACCCACATAAATAAATAACCCTAATCCCTTACCGCAAATTCTGAAGAACACAAATATACATCATTTAAATATGAATATTAGCTAATTAACATAAATAAACAAAAAGTTCTAGTAATCAATCTAGCTACCTTATTTAGTATAACCATCTCAAAAACCTTAATAGTGTGTCAATACACTTCATGAGAAAAGAACACACTTTTGGCAAGTGGTACTTGGAAAACTAGAGCAACATGCAACAGAATGAATTTGGATACCTGCTTTACCATACACAAAAATTTACTCAAAATGGATCTAAGACATAAACGTAAGAAGTAAAACTATGAAACTCTTAAAAAGACAGGAATATATATCTTCATTCCCTTGGATTGGATGCTGGTTTGTTAGTGTGATGTCAACAGAACAAAAGATAAACCATACTTAACCAAAGTTAAAAACCCTTGCACTCCAAAGGACACCATCGAGAAAGGAGAGAACAAAAAACCCTCTAACCGGGAAAGAGTATTTGCAAACCATATAACTGAGAAGGGATTCCTATCTGCACAGAAAACATAATTCAATAGTAAAAAGACAAACCAATTTAAAAAATGGCCACGTTCACAAAAAAAAACTAGTATATGAACATTCCTGCCAGCATTATTCACATAACCGAAAAGTGGAAATAACCCAATTGCCCATCAACTGATGGATACACAAAATGTTTTCTATTCTTATAATGAAATATTAGGTAGATACTAAAAGGAATGAAGTATTGACACATGCTACAACATGGATAGACCTTGAAAATACTGCAGTAAGTGAAATAAAGGAGACACAAAAAGCAACATACTATACAGTTCCATACATGAAAAGTCCAGATTAGGAAAATACACAGAAAAAGTTCAATAGTGGTTGCCAGGGGCTAAAAGGGTTGGGGGAACCAAAGGGAGGCGAATGTTATTTGCCATAAGGTTTCTTTTGGGGGTGATGTAAGTTTTATAAAATAGTGGTCTTTGGTTATACAACTCTGAATATACTAAAAATCACTGAACTGTATACTTTAAATGGGTGAATTATTAGTGACTTATATCTCAATAAAAATGTCATTTGAAAAACCTTTAGAAAAAATCTCTAAGGCAAATGCAGAAAGAGGGAAGGGCTGATCTGGTGAGCTCTGAACAGAGGTAGAAGGAAAAGGACAAAGCGAAAACTGGAGCAGAGGGGAAAGCTTGTCTTTTGCCTCCCTCACAAGGTTCTCCTTGATTTCCCCCATTAAGTCATCAATGAAAGGGAAAACAGGGGAGTCCTATCCCAGGTGCTTCTTCTTCCATCAAAGGCACGGAGAGTACCTCCCACATCTCACTGCCAGGCTCTGCAGGGCAGAACCCTCTGGGGTGCAGGGGTGGCCCGGCTAGAATGTGTATTAAGCAATAAGCTTGCCCTTTAACAGATGAATGCAAATCATTTGTTGAAAACAACAATTCATTTCTTTAACACCCACAATACTAGGAGGGTCTAGTACTCCAAGATGACCTAACAGTCAATTATCTGCTAAGCAACCCCTCCGGTAATGTAAATGACCACTCTTAACTACCATTGCTGCTGCCAGAGCAAGGACTCAGGGCAGGTGAGCCGATGATCTGCTTGTTCTAGCCCCTCCCCGGGACGTAGTTTAGCTGGAACACATCTGAAGCCCTTACCTCAGGCTGGAAATAAGCCCCAGTCAAAGACCCCAAAGCTGTGGTGGGGGTAGTTGTGTAGCCTGAGGGTGTTACGCCTCAGAAAGCAAAGCTGTGCCCCATCCTCGACAGTGAGCTCCTTCCCCTGAACTGTTCTCAGGGAGAGGCAGTGGATAGTCCAGTTTTAAACTCCTCTCTCTAGCTATGGCCTTGATCCAAGGCCAACACCAAACCAGCCAGTGAAGGGGTGGGGTGGGAGCTATGCTGGACACTGCAAAGGCGGGGGGGGGGGGAAGGTGTGACCAGAGAAAGCAGTTGCCTGGAAAGTGGGCCAAGCCGCACCTCTCTGCCTGTAAATGAGCTGAAACAGCCTTGGGAGCTAAGTGGGTGCCCAGGGGTCCGCCTAAGCAAAGACTAGTACCTATCCCGGCTTCTCCAAAACTGTCTTGCTACAAGCCCTAGGCAAGTCATTTTACCTATCTGGGGACCAAATTCCTCATCAGCTTATTAAAAAAAAAAGTCCTTGAAAGTACTGTGTCAGGAAAAAGATGATAATCTGCTACAAATCAAAGGCGTCTTTAAAAAAACAAAACACCCAAGAACCACACCTATGAATACAGTAGGTGATCTGGAGTGTTTTCTCCCACAAGAGAAGTTGTGACAATTGGTAAAATCTGCATGAAGGTCTGTCTGAAAATTTGTAAATTATACTTATATGCACATTAGCATCCTATCCCAATTTTGATCACTGCTCTGTGGTTGATGTGATTTTAGAAAAATCAACACACTAAACGCTTTAAAAGTAAAGGGCATCAGTTTTCCTAACTTACTGTCAAATGGCTCATAACAATTACAGAAAAAATAAGGCTGGAGGGTGTAGTGGTAGGGGCACATGCTTAGTATGCACATTTCAATCTCCAGCCCCACCACCCAGAAAATGGATATATAAATATAAAATTAATTAATTAATCCCAAAAAGATAAACAAGGCAAATGTAGTAAAATGTTAACCTTTGGGAATCTGGGTGAAAAGAATTCTTTGTACTATTCCTGTAACTTTTCTGAAATTCTGAAATTATGCCAAAATAAAAGCTTTTATGAAAGAGTAATTTTACTGGACATTCTCTAAGAGTCTTCCAGTTTCTGTGAAAAGGCAACATCCCACACTTCACAGACGGCTAGGAAGAAGGACGAAGTGAGTGGTCCCTGTCAGATGCTGTTAGTAGCAGCAGGAGGGCTCTAAACACAGGTTCTCTGAAGTCCCTGCTTGTCCAACACTGAGAACACTACTACCCCCAGCACTTGGAGGACAGGGCACACACAAAAGGGACCTGGACAGTGCCAGCAGTGCCACTAGGAGAAGCCTGGGAATAGGGACCCTCCCCATCCTCCAATCACTCCTTCCCCTCTGCACTCACAAGATAGTAACTCTCCATTTTGTATGTATCCCAGAGCCTTAACCTGAAGCTCCAGCAGCGTGTGCACTTGCGCACACACATGCACACACATGTTCCAGCCACAGACAAACAGGCCCACATGCAGCAAGACTCACAGCGACAAGCAACAGAGTCTCAGAAAAGCAGGCCTCATCCTACTCTAATGGACACAATAAGACATCTAGAAATCTGAAGCTGGTCTCCTAAATACCAGTAACCCTAGGGATGGGGCAAGGGAGGGGACATCAAACTCACAACTAGAGATCTGAAGATAAATTAGTATCAACGAGAACAATACTTATTAACAGAAAAGCTTATAATTTCATAAACTCTTTTGCTAAATAAAAAGGAAATTAAAATTTCAACAGAAGGAACTAAAAAGAAGAGGTGGAAAAAAATGAATCATCTAGATAGTCAATTACAAAACAAAATGTAGTAGTACTTATAAATGGATCCAAGAGATGGCTCTCCAAAAGACCAATAAAATAAACCTCTGACAGGGCTATTTAAAAAAATAAAATAAAATAAAAAGGCAAAGCAAAGCAAGCTGGGCATGGTAGTGGACACCTGTAATCCCACCACTCTGGGAGGTTGGTCAGAAAGATCACAAGTTCAAGCCCAGTCTGGGCAACTTAGCAAATGAGCCACTTAAAAAAAAAAAGTCTGGGGATGTAGCTCAGTGTGAAGGCCCTGAGTTCTATCCCTGCTGCCATAAAAATAAATAAAAATTGAAAACAAAAAAAACAAACATTAGAAATGTTAAAAGAAATATAACCACTATCGGTGAATGAAATACTTTACTAAAACTTTGAATATATGAATGGACTACTTAGGAAAATTTAAAAAGAGAGAGAAATATTGAAAATATCTGCCAGAGAACTAGCCCCCAGGCCCAATAGTTGAGCAGACCTCTTTTATTCTTTAGTTCTCCCAGGCCCCTGTGAGGTTAAGCGCTGGTCTCTATCATATGTACAGACAAGGAACCCAATGGCTCAGAAGGACCCCCCCCCATTGTGCCCACATCTCCCGCCACTCAGCCTGAGACTCAGGTCCACAGCCTGACATCTCCAGAATGCCCAGAAAACTGAGCTCCAAAACTAGGCAGACAGCTATGATGATCAGTCAAGTTTGGACACTTCCGGCTCCTTGCTACTCACAAAACAAACAAATAACAACAACAACAAAAACTATCAGCAGCATCCCCTGAGAACATGTGAGAAACAAAAGCTCAGGCCCCACCCCAGACCTGAACTAGAAAATGCACTGAAGTTCTCCAGGTTATTTGGGTAAATAAAATGTGCAGAGAACACATCTGGCTCACACTTGCCCAGCTTCCCTTCATCAATTCCTCTTAAAATTGGCTAGCACAGGGCTGGTGAGATAGCTCAGCGGCATAAGCGCCTGCCTGGCAAGTGCGAGGTCCTGAGTTCGACTCCCGGTACCCACATACAAAAAAAGGGCCGGTGATATCACTCAGCGGCACGGGCGCCTGCTGGCACACGAGGTCCTGAGTTTGACCCCTGGTACCCACAAAAAAAAAAAAAAAAAAATTGGCTAGCACAATACCTAATCATACCAGGAGGCTAAGGCAAGAGGATTGCTACAAGTTCAAGGCCAGCCTAGACTGCATAGCAAGACCCTGTATCCAAAAAAAAAAAAGGTTTATTGGAAATTAAAAGCGTCTACACTTAATCTCCCTTGTTTTTATAAGTGTTTGCCTAACAGCTGGCCTTTTCACAAATCATCACAGCAGTTAAAGACACATGTTTCCAGTCCTGATTGTTTTTTGGGGAGCCCCAAAGAAGCAGAGCCCCTTTTCTCCCCAGACCAGCGGTTCTCAAACTCCAGTAGGCACAGAAATCACTCTCAAGAAGCTGGGGGGCCGGTGAGATGGCTCAGCGGCTTAAGCGCCTGCCCGGCAAGCGCGAGGGCCCGAGTTCGACTCCCGGAACCCACATACGAAAAAGGGGCCGGTGATATCGCTCAGCGGCACGGGCACCTGCTGGCGTGCGAGGTCCTGAGGTCGACCCCCCGGTACCCACAAAAAAAAAAAAAAAAAAAAAAAAAAAAAAGAAGCTGGGTACAGGTGCTGATTCCCAGATCCCACTCCCAGGCCCTGTCTGACCAGGGACTAGATTCTAATACAATTGGTCCCTGTAACTATCCTCTGAGCCCCCACCCGAAACCCTGTTGGGGGAAGGTGAGCGCAGACAAGGGGAAAGCCCCAAGTGGCTCAGAAGCTGGGTGAACCAGGCTCTTAAAGGCTGGCATGGGACAGCAGTCTCTCAACCTCCCAGTGCACACATCAGCTTATCAGGTCAGTGGTCAGTGCCTCTGCTCTTCCAAAGAGGACAGGGAAGGTAGAGGTAGGAACAAGTTTTGTCCAACACACGAGCTGAAGTCCTGAGCTGCCCCTCACGGCAGCCTCACTGCTGGAATGCACTCTGCTCCAGGAGAAGGCACTTGGAACGACTCCACGGGTTCATGGAGGTCCATCTGTCTCGGCACCCTGAGAAAGCAGCTCCTGCAGAGCTGGCAGAGGTACAGCCGTAGCTGCCAGGAAGGCCCCTCTCTCAGCCCTGGAGCCACCTGGCACACAGTGCTTCACTCACCCCAGTTGTGCATTCGGGTGGAGGGAGATGCTGATGAGATGGAGTGGGGACCCAGAGCAGTATTTCCACCTCACTCCCCAACTTTTCTTGGCTGTACTCGTATTGTCCGTTTCCAGGGGATTAAAACAAACCAGGAAAGGAGCTACAAGAGTGGTTCCATCTCCTCTGCTGCCCTGAGCATGAGAGGTGAGTGAGAAGAAGGGAGGGCGAGCCCAGACCACTAGCTAAATGAGTAACAATTCACTGCACCAGTAAAGCAAAACAGGTGACATGTCGACACACACCGACAGAAACTGGCTCTCGCTCACACCCTCCGCTCCCACCTTCATTCTGTGCAAGTCCACAGGCAGAAATTCTGACCCCTGTTTAAGAGCAGCAAGGATTCCCATATCTCCAAGTCATTATTACTCCTCCCTGACTCCCCGCTCCAGGGAAGAGGATTCCCTTGCTCATGTGTGCTAGTGAACCCAACCCTCCTAAACAGGCAGACATCTCCATCCCTATCCTAGCTTTTAAGGGCGGCAGGGCCTGGCTGCCTGAGGATCCAGAACCACCCAGGGGGAAGACAGCAGTGGCAAGCCCTGACAGCCCCCTCAAGAAATAGTGCCTTTTGACCCCCAATTACTAATAAAAGCTTAACATACAAACATCGTGGGAAGGATTAGCATGTTGACAGAAATACACTTGGCCTAAGAAACATGTGGGGGACACAGACTCCGAAGGAGGACAGCAGAGGGAAGAAGAAAGATGCTGTGGTGCAGATGGAGACTGGGCGTGCAGGTCTAGAGCCAACTCCACCATGATCTTTATAAGCTCTACTTCTAGTCTTAGCACGTCCTCCTCCCCAAAGAGAACTTGCAGGTATGTTTGTTTTGTGCTACCTTCAGGTGTTTTGGGAACCAAAAAAGCAGTTCTCCCTCCTAGTTAATACTAATGAGGGTTAAGGACAAGTGGGTTGTTAGTTCCAGGGTAATTATGAGGTGTGGGCTCCTCCCTGATGTGGGAAAATGGCCCAGGACCTTCTGCTTCCTGTGAGGGCAGGGAGAGTGCCCCATCTGTCATACAGATCACAGCTCCAGGCTTGGAGCCAGGGCTGTATTGAGCTCTGCTTCTCACCTTGGCCCAGACTAGCACACTTTGAAGAGGTAAACCTCATTGTCCCCTCTCATCAACACAATTCCACAAGTATTTATTAAGAGGGTTTACTGTACATCAGGTTTTGTGGCAGATAATAAGATGACTAGATAAGATAATAAGATGACTAGATGAGCACCCCACCACTAGAAACCCATACCCAAGCACTACAGCACTGCCACAGAGGTTCAAACAATGTGGCATGGGTACAGGACAGAGGGATAGGAAGGTGTCAGAGATGCCAGCACAGAGCAGATGACAAAAGAAACAGCACTTCTAATGTGCCCACAGCAGTTAAAAAATGCAATGGTCCAGGGTGTCCCTCAGTGCTAGAGCACTTGCCTGGCAAGCCCAAGGCTTTGGTTCCATCCCCAGCAGGGGGGTTTAAAGGTGGGGAGTAGTACGACGGAAACCCCACTCACAACTGCAGTAACAACTATGACATGCCTAGGAATAAACTTGAAAGAGATGTGTAAAAAAGCATATGAAAAAAACCTGAAACTTTGACTGATACCCAAAAAGGCTAAAATAAATGGTAAGACACAGTTCCCTTCCCCTGAGTGGGAAGACTCTAGATAAAGCTGTCCATTTCTCTCCAGATCTATTTGATTCCAACTGAAAACTCCTAACATTTCTCACAGAACTTGTTAAGTTATTCATAAGCTTACTTGGAGAAAAATGCAAAAACAAACAAACACAAACAAATGTGAGGAAAAAAGCTAAGAAACTGGTATATGTACACTGTGGTAACTAAAACAATGAAATACACAAAATTAGGCAAAATCATTTGTCCAAAGTAAAGAGAGACCCTAGAACACCAATGAATATATAAGTACTAATGAAATGCTTAAAATGGAGTTAAAAACCACTGAGAAAGCTATAAACACTCAACAGATGGGGATAATAGGTTTTCTATGTGGGAAAAGTTCAATTCCTATCTTTTTTTTTTTTTTTTTATGTGGGTACCGGGAACCAAATTCAGGACCTGCTGCTGAGCTATATCACCGGCCTCAATCCCTATCTTTCGCCATTTAAAAATATACATCTTACCTTAGAGATCTGAATATCTTAAATGAAACTATAAAGTAAAAACTCAGAAGCCAAAATACTGATAATTCTGATTATACAAAAATCAAATCTCTAAATGACAGACACACTGAAGAACAAATTAGAGACCAAACTATTTTTCAAAATAAAACAGAAAAGGGAAATAAAAAGAATTAAAATGTGTTATGTACATGTACTAACTCCCCTCAATGAATGCAATCATTATATACTGCAAATATGTATTAATAAAAATTTTAAAAATTAAAAAAAAATTGGTGGGCCAGTGATATAGTTCAGTGGCATAAGTGCCTGCCTGGCAAGCATGAGGTCCTGAGTTCGACTCCCAGTACCCACAAATTTAAAAAAAAAAATTGGCTGGGAGTGTAGCTCAGTGGTACAGCACATACTTAGCACATACAAGGCCCTGGGCCAAAAATACAGCAGAAAAAAATACATGTAACAGAAATCATTATCAATATAGTAAGAATTTCTGTGGATCAGTAAAACTAATTTAGGTAATAGATAATAGGTAATACAAAGAACACAATGACTAACATTTTAAAACATTCTCAACCTCACTAATAAGATAAATTAAAATGAGATTTATTACCTATCAAAGTGGCAAAAACTAAGGACTGATAATCATTCAGTGTTGGTGGGAGAGTAAGTTTGGGGTTTTGTTTGTTTGGTTTGGTTTTTTAGACAAGGTCTCGCTACTGTAGTTCAGGCTGGCCTTGAACTCACTATTGCAGCCCAGGCTGGCCTCGAACTCACAGAGATCCTCTTGCCTCAGCCACCCAGTGCTGGGATTACAGATGTGGGCCACCACACCCTGTGGGAGAGTAATTTGAAAGGTATTGAATTACCTTTTGGAAGGATAACTTGTTAAGATTTCAATTGCATGATTTTTTTCTATACAAGCATTTGGACAAATAACAAAAAACCTATTTACAAATAGGTTCATCACCTCATGATTTATAACTGCAAAAAAAGTAGAACTGTGAATGTTCATCAATGGAGAAATTTTTAAGTTACAATAAATCTATTAATCCACAACCATTTAAAGACTAAGACAGATGTACTGACAAGGAAAGATATCTTCAACATATTAGTAAGTGAATAAAATATTAGTCAAAAATGGGTATGGTACAAACATTACCATGAGAAAGTTTATGTATTCATTTTAAAGTCTGGAAAGATATGTATAAATTGTTAGCAATTATATACATACTGGACTGGAGAAGAAATAAGGATTTTCAGTTTCCAGTTATACACTTTTATATTATTTGATTTCTTTAAATGGGCAGGTATTACTTTTAAAATTCAAAAATATTTCCATTTTGAAAACGCAAAGAATAACAGGACTATAGATTTCTAGACTAAACTCAAAGTCCATCCCTTCTTCACCCACTTTCTCTAACCTCCTCTGCCCTATATGGTTACTCCTTAGAGAGTCAGGAAAATCTG
This sequence comes from Erethizon dorsatum, assembly GCA_028451465.1. NCBI lineage: Eukaryota > Metazoa > Chordata > Mammalia > Rodentia > Erethizontidae > Erethizon > Erethizon dorsatum. The sequence continues at coordinate 24,752,379 of CM051824.1, forward strand.
TCCCCAAGGTATTGCACCTTCTTCCTTGGCCAAGGCATTTTTCTTGTTCAGGACAAATTCAGGATCACAGTAGGCCCTGCTGGACCCAGAGAGGGGAGACAGCCCTTACACTGTGGATCACTGTTGCCTGGTACCCTGAGCTCTAGGACAGGAATATGGAAATGGATTTGCAGTAAAACTGGGGGTGGTGGGCCGGTGAGATGGCTCAGCGGCTTAAGCGCCTGCCCGGCAAGCGCGAGGACCCGAGTTTGACTCCCGGAACCCACATACGAAAAAGGGGCCGGTGATATCGCTCAGCGGCACGGGCGCCTCCTGGCGCGCGACGTCCTGAGGTCGACCCCCCGGTACCCACAAAAAAAAAAAAAAAACTGGGGGTGGTACCCAGGAGGTGTCCACCCTGTTTTTCCTTATATTGTCCTCTCTTCTACTGTCCTCTCTATCCTAGGTCACTCAAGAAAGTCTGAGTCAGAATACAATCGTATCATATTTTCTAGGGGTGTATGAAAGCAGGGAGCAAGACTGCCCTGCAGCCTAGTCCATCTCAGACCATGAGCTCTAGTTCAAATTATTTTATTTCCCTTCTTTCCTTCTCCTTAACTTCTAGGTTCATTTCCTCTAGACCTCATAGATAAGGCTTTCCTAAATACTATTACCAAAATGTTCATGTGCATTTAGGATAGGCACTAGTTCTAGGCAGTAAATTGAAACAGGTTTTGCTTAGGTTAAAAAGTTTTCTACAGGTCCTGGTTGCAGAGCTGGTGAGCTATCACTAGGGTCCCCACCTGGGGATTTGAGACAAATCAGCAGCTACACTGTCTGGGCTGCCACTGTCCCAACTACAGTGATTCTTCTCAAGCTCCCGCTGGGAGGGCTGGGAGGAAGGCGGTCAGGCTAAACAGGGACTTGGTATTCACACACTGATCTCTCTCCAAAGCACCAACAGGCATAAATTATTAAAAACCCAATGAAGGAGGCCACAGTCAGACTAAGTGTGTTTGTTATTAAAAAAAAAAAAAAAAAAAGAAAGAAAGAAAGAAAGAAAAGAAAAAGAGAAAGAAAGAAAGAAAAAGTGTCTAGGGATCAAATTAAAAATCTAGAAAAAGGACATACTGAATAAACCTAAGGAAAAGACTATTTAAAACTACAGCAGGGGCCGATGAGATAGCTCAGCAGCATAAGCTCCTGCCTGGCAAGCGCGAGGTCGTGAGTTCGACTCCCGGTACACACCAAAAAAAAAAAAAAAAAACTAAAGCAGAAATCAATACTTTAGAAAATAGCAAAACCAATATGTGCTTTTAAATGATGCATACTAGGGCCGGTGAGACAGCTCAGCAGCATAAGTGCCTGCCTGGCAAGCACGAGGTCCTGAGTTCAACTCCCGGAACCCACATACAAAAAAAGGGCTGGTGATATCGCTCAACAGCACGGGCGCCTGCTGGCGCGCAAGATCCTGAGTTTGAGCCCTGATACCCACAAAAAAATAAATAAATAAATAAATAATATAAATAAATAAATAAATAATGCATACTAGAAATGCAGAAAGTAACAAATCACAATATTGAGGGAACTGAAAAGCAATTAACTGCATATACATTATGCTAATAATTTGAAAATGGACCACTTTTATGGAAAATAAAAAGTAAACATTTTATACCAACAGCTTCAGGAAAAAAACAAAACAAAACAGAAAGATGCAAAGATCCATCCATCAAAAAAAGATACCAGGCTCAGATGGTTTCGTCAGATGGAATAATTAGTTAAGCTATATTGTTTACACTGCACCAGGGCATGAAGAATAAAAGCTTCACAACCTATTGTATAAAGTTACTATTTTTCTCATACCAACATCTGACAATAAAAACACAAAAGGAAAATCACAAACCAATTTCACTCACAAATACAGATGGAAAGCTCTCATGTTAATAAATCAAATAGGAGGTAAGAAAAAAACCATTATGGTATGGTACACTCAAAGTTCAATATTAAACAAAATATTAACACAATTCATTTTATCAATAGGCAAAGGAGAGAAATGCCATTTGATCTTCAAACCATGCTAAATAGATGTGACAAAATGAAACACTGCTAACACGAAAAAAACTTCCTAATAAAATTGAATGCTATGATTTCTTTAACATGATATACAAGAAATCAAAGAGCAATCATAAAAGCTCAATCAGCAACACCATGTTTAAGGATAAAATGCCAAGAGTCATTCACATTAAAGTGAAAAGAAAAAAAAAAAATCACTGAAGAGAAAGATGTTCTCTACTCATTAAATATGTGTCAAATACATTTAACGGGGAAAGACAGACATCCCTCGCCTCAACTCCAGCTCCAGAAGCACTTGGTCAAGCACCTGCCTGACTCTCAATCTCCTTATCTGAAAGTAAGGGTACCACGACCTGCCCCAGAGCTGTCATGAGAACTAAGGGAGAGAACTATGAAAACATTCCTCACATCTCCACCTTGCTCAATAAATGACACTGACTCATTGTTATATAGGTAAAATGTGCTATAATACGGCAAAACTATTTTTATAAACAACATTACACAGGTATACAGTATTGCAGAGAATAAAGTCTGGACAAGTTCTTTAGTTAACAGTGACTAATTGGATTGTGAAATTATGGGCAAATTCCCCCACTTCCATATACATCTATTTTCTAATTTTTTCAAACAATATATATTACCTGTATCATCAAGAAAGAGGGGAAAAAAAGGCAAAAAAAAAAAAAAGAAAAAAAGGATATTGATTTTGGATTTACCCAAGACTGCAAACACCATGCCTATGGGTTGAGGCAGGAAAGGATCTAAAAGGGATAAGGAAGATGCTAATGCAGGGGAGGGGTTTGCAGGGTCCCCCACCCCACTCTGTGTCCAACCACAGTGACACCCACTCCTTCCAGGAGCACCCGCACAGGTGTCGATCTAACACCCTCCAGGCCCAAAGCCATCCTACACTGCTGTACCACGGCCTGCCCTGACTTCAAATGCCATAGAAATTATAGGAGCTGGGAACAGGGTAAGGGTCTAAGCGCTGGTCACACAGGTGTGTTTGTGAACATTCACCATACTGTACACAATATGTGCTTTTCCCCCAACTATATGCTATTCTTCAATTTAAAGTCTTCCCAAATGAATAGCTGAGAGAAGAAAAATAAAGTTTTTATCATCTGCTACAGAATTTGCCTCTGAAATTCAGTTTTAATCCATTATGAACTCACGGGTTAGTCTCATGGGACAGAACACTAAATCCGGTGTGACACACCTGTCTTAACTTTTCCAGACCCCGTATTGATGATAACTAAAGCTAGGGAGGCACGGGGAGAGCCAAACTGGACAAGCAACTGCTTTCAACCCTGACTGCACGTTCTAATTACCTGGGGAGCTTTGAAAAGTGCTGGGGCGCAGCTCCACTACAGACCAATGACAACTGACTGTGAGCTGGGGCTCAGGCACTGATTCATTCTCCCTTTTTTTTTTTTTTGGTACTGGGGAATTGAATCCCAAGGCCTTCACACTGAGCTATACCCTTTTTTATTTTTTATTTTGGGATGCCTGGCTGATTATTTTCTTTTTTAAAAGCTCCTCAGATGTGTCTAATATGCAGTGGGGGCTGAGAATCGCTAAACTAGTTGAACCAGAGGGACTGGCCACTGGAAATTCTCAGGCAAGTTGAAGCATAGCTCCTGTCTGTCCTGGTGGAAGCTGTGGGGTGGGAATATTTAGGGCTGAAGTGCTCTGGCATCCACCCAGATCCTCCTCCACATCCCACTTCCTCCAGACCTCAGGCAGAGGCCCAATGGAGAGCAGTGCCCCCCACATGGAGGGCACAGAATCTGCAAAGTGAGGGGGAGGAGCTCTCCAGCACTGGAAACAAACTCTGGGTTCTGGCTCCTGGCCGGGGTGTTCAGATTGCTCTGGACCACTTGCCAGGACAGCTCCAAGACACACGCCACTCCAACCACACAACCCCAGAACTAAGCCCTAAATACTACCCAGGGTCTAAATGACACCTCTGGGAACCCACAGCTGGAAAACAGAAAACCAAGGACAAATAATAGTAGAAGGAAAGGCCACAGGGCAAAGGTCAGCACAGAGTTCAACCATCAAGCAGGACTCTGCTCAGGGACAAGTGGCAGGCCAGTGAGGAAGGGGACACCACATGGTCCACCTGCCCAGAGCTTTCACCACTGATATCTGGGGCTCCTACATCACATCTGGTGTCCATTCTACCTAACTGTACCACAGGAGCCCATGGGCCAGACCCAGCAGATGGCCATCTTGCCCAAGCAGTCCCATCATATTTTACAAACTCCTTAGACGATCCTGACCCAAGGAGCTTCACAATGTATGTTCCCAGAAGCCCTCTGTTCTCAGCCTAGGACTTAGGAATTCAAAGCATGAAAGGATAAAGTGGGGATAGGCTGAAGAGGGTGTCTCAAGGTGAAGAGGACAGTAGAAGAAAGAGGGATGTCAGGATAATCATGGTGGGCACATCTTGGTGGTGGCCCCACCTCCAGGTGCACCAAAAATCCATTTCCCTAGAGCTCAAGGTGCAGAGCAACAGTGATCCACATCGTGAAGGCTGTGTCTTCGCTCTCTGAGCCCAGCAGGGTCTCCTGAGGTCAGTGAGCTCCCTCTGTTCCCCAATCAGAAATGCTGCACAGAAATGCTTTGGTCCAAGGGGCACTCCCAAAGGAAAAGGTGCAGCAGAGGGATCAGACCAAGTTTTTAGCCCACAACCCTTCCCAGGGTCTCTCTGTAGTTCTGACAGGTGTCACCGGTCTTCCTGGATATTCCCCTTCTGCAGAGTCACCAGCAGAGTCAGAGATGGAACCTCCCTGAGGTACAGGAAGGTGGACTAGCAGGAAATACCACCTTCTATAAACTCCAACTGCTTAGCAGAGCTGGGAACGAAAGCCTGCAGGGTAGAAAAAGACTCCTGGGGATGGGGCGTTTGAGAGGCAGGTGGTGGATGCTGCAGAGGTGGCAAAGCTCAGGAGCTCATGGTCAGGGACAAGTTACAAACCCTTTCAATGCCTTTGTTTCCTTGCAAAGCTCATGAAGTTAGGATTACATATGAAAATGATTGGAGGCAGGGTTGAGAAATCCAATTACTAAAACACCAAGGGCACAAGAGTTCCAGGCCACAGATGTAACCATGATTTCCTTAGACCCTAATCCTATCCTTGGCATGTTCACCTCTTCAGGAATATTTCCGTGGCAAGACTGTGTTACCCACCCCTTAGCTCCTCCTTTTCTACAGCATGAGGAGGCTGGGAGAGAAGGAAATTAGTATTTTCTTTTTTTTAATCTAATCTTGACCATCTCAAACAAAAAAGCTAAAGGTCCTCAGCTGAAAGAAATAGGGGCAAGACACTTAAACTCAAGCAGTCAAAAAGATGAGGATGTCCATCCATACACAAATCAGGGCAGAGTTTATGATCAGCCCCCAAAGGAAGGGGCTACACTTGTAAGTAAGAGCCACCAAACAGAAAGAGCTCAAAAGTCAAGATGCTTTGCCTACAGCAATATATCTTTAGTTTCTTGCACAGCTAAGGCCACATCAGCATCTACAGGCTCACTGTGACTGTTCCCTTCCTCCAAGTCATGCAATCTGCACACACAGTCCTGCCCCTCAGGGGGCTCCTCAGGTTCTGATGTTCTGTCATCAGACTCCTAGACTTGCAGAGTTGCAAAGAAAGGCAGGGGACATCCTTATCTATAGAAGGTGAAGTACAAGTAAATGTTTTGAGGCATTCAGAATTTCTGGGACAGAAAACTCTCCATTCTTCCAAGTAGTGTCTCTAGATCCCTGATGGACAGAAGAGCAGGAAGTCATGTCCAGCAAGGGTCGGGAAGCATCGAAGGAAAGAGACCCCTGTGCTCTCCCAGGAGCAAAGTTCAAAACCAGTGCTGCCCAGGACATGGCACGTGAACTGTTCATCACCAGTCCACCAAAACATAAACACAGGAGCCTTTAGAAACTCTTCCAGCAATTTGAGGCCAACACAACAGCCAAGAGCATGATCACAGGACCTGCCTTTTCAAATGGCTCACAGACCAGTCTAGACGGTAGCAAACTCCAGAGGAAAACCACACAGGCTGCAAGCTGTGAGGCAGCTGTACAAAACAGGATCCTGTTTCTGTTCTGTAATGTTTCAGAAATTAAAACAAAAACTGGGGTCCTTCCCCAGATTTAGTTTGAGAAAAGCTAACTTTAGAAGACAAGCCCCTTCAGTTTCTGTGGACATTAAGTGACTTCCTCATGGCTAATGTCAAGAGTAGGAACAGAGTAGGAAATAGGGAGGAAAGAGACTAGACAACTGTGTTTCTTGCCCCCTTTCTCTCACTGGAGCCGCTGAAGCAGTAAGGGATACTGGACCCACACTTCAAATGAGTTGAAGGCAATTTCAGGTTTAGGGTACACAGCTTAGGCAGAATATTTCCATCCAGCTTTCTCCAGATGTCAAATCCAACACATCTAAAGCCCAAACTAACCTCTCCTTTCAAAACTAAGTTTCTGCCAGGCAAGGTGGCACATACCTATAATCCCACCTATGTGGAAGGTTGAGACAGGAGGATCGCAAGTTTGAAGACAGTGTGGGTACCTTCGTGAGACCCTGTCTCAAAATAAAATTCAAAAATGGCTGGGGATGTAGCTCAGTGGTAGAGCACTTGCCTAGCATGTGGCAAGGTCCTAGGTTTGCTCCCCACTACTGCCAAAATAAAACAAAACTAAGCTCCCTTCCCAGCTAGTCCGTTTCTGATAGCACTATCCTGACTCATCATCCCTAGATCTTGGAAATAATAACTTCTCAAAAACAAGGTTGGTATGTTGATTCTTCCTTCAAAATCCCTTGAGGTTCATGGAGCCAGAGAGAAAGCAAAGGTAAAGAGCTGGGTGTATATGGTAGGAGGGATTTCGTCTGCTGTGTACAAGTTCACAGGCCAAAACATAAGATCAAAGGTTTTTTACTGCATGAAAACAAAAAGTAGCAATGCTGGTTTTCCCACTTTAGAGTTATGATTTTAGCAGGCCTGATGGGACACTGAGGCAGGAGGATCACCATGAATTCTAGACCAACCTGGACTACATAGCTGAGTTCAAGGCCAGCCTAAATTACATAATGAGACTCTCAAAAGAAAAAAAAAGGGTTAGTTGTGATTTTAGATAAAACAGTCATCACTTCCAACTCTTCATGAGGTTCAACTAATGATTTCTACTGTTTTTTCTGCACCTAGTACTGTACTGAGCAGTAACACTCAGTAAATGTTGAAAAAGGGATGATAAAGCAGATAGGGATGGGGTCATAGTCCTGGTTAGCACAATAACCTATATGTTTTACTCATTCAAGCCACCCTGTGCCCTGTTTGCTGAAGGTTTTCTAAACGCATCGGTAGGAAAGCTACCTCCTTCTCCAAAGCTGCAGAGATGCTGGGAACAAGGGGAGTCCTCAGCTGACTGCCAGATGTCTGGGTGTGAGAGGAAACGAGGCCAAAAGCCCAAGAGGTCAGGAATGGGAAAGAAAGGACTTAAGAGGATTGGGAGACCCAAAAGCTAAGCCAAACCAAAGCCCCTCCCCACCCTCTCTATCCCCCTCCTCCCCGCAGCCAAACCATTTGCTACAGCCTCTAGGGTATGGGAGGGGACTTGGCAAGATCACAAAGCTCATTTCCAGCAGAAATGTCCATCTGCAGCTGGAGGAGCGCAGCACCCAGGCCCTCCTCACCAGCCCAGCGTGAGGACTGCAGAGCCATCAGGATGCCTTGAACAGAGCCTCCGGGTCCCTGCATCATCATGAGCAAGAAGGCTCTCTCTTCAGCTGACTCTCCTGTCTATCATGCCAAGCTCTCTTCCTCATCCCTGACATTCAAAAAGGGTTGGAGTCACCAAGGAGGTGGGACTGAGCCTTGGGATTTATTTAACTTCTGTTCTTATGCACAGGGAAGCCCTCTCCCACTCTCTATCCTCAGACTTGACTCTGAAATCCTCTTGACTGGTTCCCTTCCTGCTCCATATCTCCAGGTTCACTGCTGTTTGTAAATAGACCTCAGAAAGAAAGGGCTCTTCCTGGACCTTCACAAGCAAGAAAGAAGTAGGAGGAGTGACCAACGGTGTGTGGAAAGATGATGAGCAGAGATTCTTGATAACAGGGCATTTTTGCAGTGGTCAAAGGAGAGAGAAGGCAGAGACCCTGGGCATAGACCCAAAATAGTTTCCAGACATCCTTAGCCAATGAAGCGTTCCCAGGGGGCGAGTGTGGGAGTGTGTGGGAACCCAAAAGCAAGGATGCCTGGTGCTCTTGGCACTGGGCGCTAGCTCCTGGGCAACAAGTGTGTGCAAAGGCCTGTCCCTTGGGATATCATGGATAGACATGGAACACACTAGACAGTAAAATGACAACTTATATCATGCTTACCTCTCTGCCTGTGCTAGGCACTGTGTACACCCATAATGAACATCATGGTATTCCTGATCCCTGGCAGGACTTAGCACACAAGGGACAATCATATTCCCTCTGGCTGCTGGACACCACTCACCCATGGGGCTTATTTCTCCCGTACTCATCCTATGAAAAATTGCTAGAGATACTCCCTTTGTCCTGTGTGTGTCTCAGCATCTTCACATGATCTCAGAACAAGCCATACACCAGACACTTAATCTTATACTATAATCTGATGATGGAAAAGGATTTGGCAAACTTGCCTCAGCCAGGGTATGTTGGGATGCCGCACCCAATTGCCCACCTGAGTCACACTATGTGGAGGGAAAGCAGAACCAGGAATAGAAAGCTTAAACACGAGAGCTTGCTGGCAGTGCCCAGGCTGAGGAGGCTACAGTTCTCAGACAGAAAACTCAATAATGAAAATAAGCACAGACAGAACCTCAGAGCTGTAAGAACACAGCCAGCTATAACTTACTGAGAAGAGGGAAGGGGAAAGATCTATTTGGAAGGCTTCTGTAGATTTTCAAGTAACCTTTTCCACATACCCACCAAGGGACTGGGTACTAGCCTGGGAACCTCCAGCAGGTCTACAGAAAACCAGCCTTATCCCAGACCAGCAGAATGGGAGCCAGAGAACTGGAGAGAAGAGCAGAAAGAAGACTTGAAAAGAGTGGACAGGAAGCAGGTCTACCAAGGACAGCCATCACTGAGGGAGGCAGGACAGGTGCTTTTGAAGTAAACAGACCAAACAGCAGTGCCTTCCCTCAGCAGAGAAGTAAGCTCTGCTGACAAGGCTGGAGATAGAAAGGGAGGAGGGACCTGCCCCCTCTCTGAGCCCATCTGTCCCCAATCCCTGGTCAGCAGTGGGGAGCTAAGGGAGGAAGCAGAAGTGAAACCTGGGAATTCTCTGAAGAGAGGGAATGAGAGCCAGTGTGAGTGAGCCGAGGTGAGCTCACAGCTCTCTCCTCTGCACCCCTGGCATCACTGGTACACACTATCCTCGGCCTGCCTCAGGGCCTTCCACGGTCTCATCTCAGGTGATCGCCCACTGCTCCTAGCCTCATCAAGACATGTGAACTCCCCTAGGAGCCGACAATGCAACCTGGCTCATCTCCTTCCCCCAGAAGCTGCTCCAGAAGCAAAATCCATGCCCCCCCACAAGCACTTCCTGGCCTCAAGTTCCTTGGGAGGAAGCCAAGGAAACACCCTGATCTCCTGATCCACACTGCAGTTTTGCTCAGGAGCCCCCATCCCATGACAGGATCTAGAGCCCTTCCCTGCCAGTGTCCCCACTCAGGCAATGAGGTGGCAGGATGCCACTTATAGCACCTCCAAGGAGCTTCCCACAGCTTTCCCAGGAAGTGGGAGGAGAATTTCCAGGGAGGAGAGACTAAGAGCATGTGGGGACACTAGCAGCTTCCCCACCTGCTACCCAAGCATCCAGGCTCTTCCAGCTCCCTGTTAGGAAGAGTCCCACTATGCCAGCCCCTGCCCACCTGTCCCCCTAGCCCTCCCAGTCTCTGCTTCTTGAGAGACAACCACACCAAGCTGTCTCCTACTCTGTTTTCTCTGCCCTGGGCCAGTAGAGGATACTGCTGACTAATCCCAAACTCACAGTGGGCCCCCAGCCCTGAAAACGGGGAACATCCAAGGAAACCTACAGATCTGGTCCTTGCCAAACTGAAAGGATTATCCATGGTTTCCTAGTAATGACAGATACCCCAGCAGACTCTCCATTCCCATGCCCCACATACCCCAGCCCCTGCCCTCAGTCAACCACCTGGAGCAGCAGTGCCCCTTCTCTACTTCCCACACACCTGGGAACTCTCCCTTCCCAGTCCCCCAGATACCAAGCCACAGAGAATAACATCAGACACCCGAGGGCTTCTCAGTCATGATGTTGCATCAGCCCCCACCCTACCCAAAATATCCTCACCCCCACCACCTCCTCTCCTCTCCAGCCATCTCCATGGTGACAGCAGCATGACTAATGACACCCTATCAGCTTCAGACTCAGGAGCGCAATTCCCCCTCCCCCTCTCTAACACCTCTCCCCCCCCCAGAAGGGGGGGGATTTCTGCAGATTGGATGCAAACCAACAGTGCCAGGGACATTCTCCAGAGATTTCCAGGGATGGGGAGTGGGTTGCACGTCTTTTAAAATAAAAAATAAAAACAGTTCAACAAACCAAACCCCAACATCACCCAAACCATCCAGCTGAGAAAGCAGAAAGAATCCAAACAAAACCCACACAGGCCTGAGAATTCATTGGCCGCCCACACTCCCACCGCCCCTCCCCCTCAGCTGCTGCTACACAGTGGGAGATTAAGGGATCACCAGAGGAGACCCTTTATTTTTATCCAATCCAGTCAAACACTTCACACACACACACACACACACACACACACACACACACACAAACACAAACACACACGAGGTACCTTGACAGCCGCCCCTTGTGTCCACGGCCCGGCTCCTTCACCAGCCTTTATTTCCACCTGCAAAAGAAGCCAGAGACACTGATGAGCCAGGCCGGTACCAGAAAAGAAGCAAAGTCCTTCCGCAGCACCCCACAGCACACTGAAGGGGAAGGAAGGAGGGGAGGAGGAAGGAGGAAGCGAAGGGAAGGGGCCTCGGGAAGAAAGGCTAGCGGGGACCATCTTCCTGCCTCCAGCTGCCGCCCAGACCCGCGCTGATGGGTTCCTTCGCCTTCCAGTGTGTTTTTGTTTTCATTTCTCCTTTCTGAACCCTCCCGAGATCCGAGAGGGCACCGGTCCCTCGTTCCCCGCCAGCGTCTGGCCTGCCCGTCCCTCCTGGCTTTGGGCGCACTACCTCTGCCGGCCTCCTCTGGTGCATCGGCCGCCGCCGGGCCTCCCATTATCCCCGCCGGAGGGAGCGCACGGAGGGAGGCACTGCAGAGGCGGCGGCGGCCAGCTGCCGTGAGCTCCCCGCCCTCCCTCCCCAGGCGAGGCTGAGGCGGCCCGCGCGCCAGCCAATCCTGCGCCCGGCCCTGCCCCCGCCGGTGGACCTGCCCAGCCGGGAGGCGGGGGCGCCGCGAGGGTGCACAGAGCTGCCAGGGCTGCTTCCCAGGCCTGCCGCCACTCCGTAGCAGGCTGGGGATCCCGGGGCACCCCCTGTCTCCTCCGAGGCCACCCCGAAGGAAATATGCAGAAGGCGTCCTCTGTGCCTCCGGGGTCAAAGATGACACACTGCGCCTGGGGTAGGGCAGGCGCTGGTGGGATTCCCACCCCTGCCACTCCCTGGCAGCCACTAGGACACAAGAGTGAGTTGCAACAGCCTTCAGCCTTCAGTCCTCCAAGAAGAAAAAGCCGAGGCCGCACGAACTTTTACCCCATTTTGCAGATAAGGAAACAAGGCAGACAAGTGAAGTAACTTACCCAAGGTGACACAGCTAGAACACAACAGAGCCGGGACTCCATGCAAGGTTTGTGTACTCTAAAGACCATTCTTCATTTTCACTTCCCCTGCCCTCCAGTACCCACCTCAGAAAACATGTTGCTTCTGGGAGCCCACAATGCCTGTGACTCAGCCTCCCCAAGTCAGCTGCATTCTCTGGGGACATTCAAACGCCCACTTTATTCTACTAGGCTCACTCAGCGCTGCTGCCAGAACATACCCCACCCCACAATGATTTCCCTCTCTCGGAGGTACCCTCCCAAGAACCCCCAGGGCTCAGGGCTTTGCATATCCAGAAGAGAAAGAGGCAGGATGGTGGTCCAGACCCCTAAAGCTCTGACCGTCCAGTTCCCAGACTCAAAGCCTCTGAAGGCTGCAATGCCCTACAGCTGAAGGGCAGGCAGAATGGGCAAGAACAGGGGAGAGAAAAAAAAGGATAGTCCTGCAGTCCACTCTTGGATTGGATTCCTTTTCTGCCCCCACCCCCGCCAGCGCCTGAACACCCCAGTGTCCACATCCTACATAATCCAGCTTCCACAATTCTGAGTTCAATCCCAGGCTCCAGCACACTGAAGGGGAAGGAAGGAGGGGAGGGGAGGGGAGGAGGAAGGAGAGGAGGGGAAGGGGCCATCATCCTGCCTCCAGCTGCCCCCCAGTACCTGGCCAGTGTTAACTTACCTGTCTTAGACTCTCTTGGCTCATCTGTAAGATGGAACTACCAGCTACTTCATACAGCTGTGGGGCTCACATGAAGAAATGCAGCATATCCTTAGCCATTCTGTCCATGCTGCCTGCTGCCAGCACTCTTCACTTCTGGAAGAGCTCACTGGGTGCTATTTCTCATTCTCACAGATGAGTAAGCTGAGGCCAGAGAGAAGTGACTCATAGGACTAGGTAGGATGCATGACAGCCCCTGAGCCAGTGATTCGCTCTATTACCCACTCGACCACAGATGCCTAATTGCTGTCCCTCCCCCGGGTCCCAAGGGGGTACTCCAAACAGAATGAGCTGCCTTAGGAGAGACAGCAAAGCTGGCCTCTGGTGAGGAGACTCCAGGAGGCACCAGGGCCCACACCTGCTTTCCCCTGGGGACAAAAGGCAGCTCAACTGGGCTTCTCACAAGTAAGGAGGGGAAACAGCTTACAAGGCTGAGCAAGGAACAATGTCTTTAGCCATGGCTCTGGGTAGAAAACTGGGCTTTTTGTGCCCTTTAACTCTTACTCTGAGCAGGCCAAGTAGAGTCCCTCCTTAATCCTGGTCTCCAAAACCTTGTCCCACCCCTTTGTCCCACACACAGTCCCTGGTCTCCAAAACCCTGTCCCACCCCTTTGCCCCACACACAGTCTTCTGGTGGATAAAACAGACTACCACTGATTGGACTGTATCAATTAATACTGTTGCTGCTACGGCTGCTACAGTTTATCAAGCCCCTGCTACATACTAGGCTTTGTGCCAACCACATTGTAGGATCATCTCATTTGACTTGCTCCACACACAGCCTTGTCTATTACAGGGAAATGGAGGCGCTCAGAGATGTGAAGCTACTTCCCGTCAACACAACTGGTGAGTGGCGGGCTGGGATTCAAACCCACGCCTCTCTCGTTCCAGTTCTCTCAACATTCCCTCTCTCCCACCGCCCTGTGGACCCCAGGGAGATGCAAAAATGATGGGTTACTCAAACTGACTACTTCCCTTTAAGCTGCAGATCTGAGAATAGTAATGTTTTCATGCTTGGAGACTTCTAGATGCTGCTCCTTCTGCCTGGGTGCCCCTCCTCCTCCTAACGAACTAATGTGGGACAAGGCTTAATGCAAACAGTGCCTTCCCTCTGCCAGCTTCTCAGTCATCAAGTCTCCATGAGTAGCCCAGGCTCCTCTGGTGTTCTCAGGGAGCAGTGTACTGCTTTCTTGAGGGCACCAGTCACAACAAAGTACAGTTATTTATTTACACGGCAGTCTTCCCCACGTAGGCAGGGGCCCTGGCTGCCCCCTTTACTAGGATCTGCATGGAGTTGGAATGTGCTGTGTTTCTATAGGAAGAAGTTGGAGAGGCAGGGGGCTGGGCACTGAGATGAAGAGGTCCCTTTTCTGGGTGGTCTTCTCACTGAGGTCCCCAAGGAGCCAGCAGGACATCGCCTCACCTGGAAAGGCGAGACCTGACATAAATGAACTGTAGCTGAATCCCAGATTTGTTCAGCCAGCCACGCCTTCATCACTAGCTTGCAGGAACCACAGAACCACATTCTTACTCCAACTGCCTGTTCAAACCATCTCCCTACGCCTACCCCAGCAGCAGGTCCCCATCTTGCTCTCTACTATCCCAAAGGACCCTGTAGTTCCCAAGGCAGTCAACCTGCTCCCATCCTCATCCCACCCTGGCCTCCTTCCCTCTGAGGCTGAGGCACCTGCCATCCCAGGGTTCAACACAGCTACAGAGGTGCATGCCAGGGCCACTCTGCCTCCAGGAAATTTCACTACACACCTGACTCTCCTTCTATCACTATATGCCCCTATTTCTACATTTGAGGTCCACAGTGACAAGCCCAGAGGTGCCTGGGACACCTCTGCACTCCCCCAGCAGGAGGATGGAGTCATAGACCTCCACACCGGCAAGAGATGAATGGATCACCCACTTTCAGGACACACACTAAGAATCTCAGGAACATGGACGCCCACAGGTAAAACTCCACACAGACAAAGACCAGGCAATGTGAATATCTCCTGACACATATTGTGGGGATGGGGAGGGCTGTAACAGCAGCAACCAAGGACTAACCCTGTGAAGGCCCCACACCTGGAGGCACAATATACAGACTCCTATTTAACCTTCAAAACAAACCAATGAGACAGGAATTATTCATGCCCACCTTACTGATGGAAAAACTGGGATACAGAGAGGCTAGGCACCTTGCCCAAGGTCACAAAGCTAGAAAATGTGCAGGACTCACTATCCCTCATTTGTAGTGGTACTGTCAGAGCTCATCAGTAGCTCTATGATTTTCAAGCCCACCTACCTCTTCTAGAGCTGGCAGGGGATACAGAGAAACAGGCTTCTCTCCCTTGCCATGACTGTGTCCCGAATGAGGTCACTCTCCATAGGGATTCCTTCAAAGCTGATTCTAGCCCTGCTTCCTCCAGGAAGCCTTCTCAGGTTACCCCAGCCCTCAGCCAGCCTACAGCGCTTCTAATGTTTCTCATTTGACACTTGGAATTTGTCTGTGTGTCCTGCCTCCCCAACCAGAATAGGGGGAAGTTGTGCTTCTCCAAAGCTTCTGTGCCTTTTCAAAGCACCCTGGGGGGATTTGCCCAAGTTCCACATGCTGAAGGCACTTGGAATCCACTGTGAGGGAAGTCTGTGACCTCCTTCCCTCTCTAGCACACAAAGGATCCTGCCAAAGAAACCTAACACCCCCTCCACCTTCAGAGCCTATGTTTGAAGTCCCCGGTGTCCACGCATCAATTTCCACCCAAGTAATTGCAGCCCATCACACACACATCATTCCCTATATTTGAAACTCTTTGCGGTTGTCATGGGAACTGCCTTTGACTTCATTCACTGATCAGGCCTCACAATTAGCTTTGGCAGCGGAAGTCTGTGTCAACTGCAATCTCAGGGAGGAGGAAGCCAAGGAGAAGCAGCAGCAACAACAAGAAAAAAGATGCCTCTCCTTGAAGATGCAGCAGACCCAGACTGAACCAAGGAACCCACTGATGTCTGAGGGAAACCAGTGAAAAGCAGCTTAACTCCACCTTCTCACTTCCACAAAACAGACAGAATGCACCCAGTATCTCTGATAGCTGTCCACTCTCTGACATGGCCACACTCTACCTACACCCACACGCCCTCCTAGATGCTTGTAGTAGGACATATTCTATGAACCTCCTCAAGGTCTCCTTATTCCAAATTCAGCAGCTGCGGACCACCAGATGTTATAGGACCTAAGCATGTAATAAGGGATCATACAGTACCATAGAGAACACAGGATACGAACGCCGAGGAGTTTAGAAACCTGGAGGCAGCCTCAGAGGAAGACTTCCAAGAAGAATTAACACAAAGCATCTAACCTTCCACTTCTAGGATCCATGAACACCCTTAGATGTGCCCTGCCACCAGCCATGAGCACTCCAGTAGCATCTCCATACTTGGCTAGGTCAGGAGAGGCACCATTCTCCTCATCTTTCACAGGTCTCTAAGCTAAAACTCTCAAGACATTGGTCTGTAAGGGGTGCAGAGGTAATGAAGGCTCATCTCTGCCCTCAAGGCATCCCTCCCTTACAGCCCTACCAGAATGTGCTGTAATTATTTGTTTCCACACTGTCTCCCTCCCTAGACCTCAAGCTCATTAAGGACAGTTAATGATGCCTCCCCCTTACTCCTTGCTCAGGCTCTGAGCAGAGCCTTGCCCACACCCAGTGCCAGGCAAGGCTTGCTCAGTGGGCTAGGAAGGCAACCTGCATGTCCACAGGTCAAAGCAGATAATGCCCTGTCTCTGGAAACGGAAGCACACCAGAGAGAGGAGCTGCCTTCCTTTAGTACAAGGGACACCGGTGGTCCTGTGGCCCAGGAAACACACCAGTAAGGTGAACTTCTTCCTAGTCCTCCAGCACCAACTCTTCTCCTCCCACGGTCTCCCAAGCATTCACTGCATCCTACCCCACCCTGCAGCATGAATACCACAGACAGGACCCAGCCCTCACAGGAAGAATCTGCCATTTTTTTCTCCTGGGACTCCAGAATCATTTCCAGCATCACTGGGGGAACTTGAGCACCCAAAGCTTACCCTGAAAGGGCAGACAATAAAATAAAAAACAAGAAGAGCAGCCCAAAGTCTTCACAACAAGAATGGTTCATAAGTGGAATGAACACTAATCCAGTACTCTGTCAACTGTTTTTGACAAAACTTTCCCACACTCCCTTCCTGAGGCTTCCCCTGGCAGTAACTAGAAGGGGCAAGAGCTATGTGGGGACACCCACAGTTCGGCCAGTGCCCTCAGATTACTTCATCCAACAAAACTCCCATCCCAATCTGAGAACCTAGGGCCGATGCTCTAATAGCAGTAGAAGATGTGTTATTTGTCCACTAACTCTCCGGGTAGGCTTGGAGGTGGGACACAGGGAGTTGGAACTTGTACAAGTCAGAGGCAGCATGGCAGGAAGTCACCTGAAAGTGCCTAGGACTGCTGCTTGTGCTACCTAAAGCAATCAAGCAATCCCCAAAGCTGTGGTCCCCTGGAGGCCCATCAAGTTATCCTACATTGGACTGCTGGTTTGCTTTTCACCCCCCACCCAGTGATTAATAAAAACATAGGTTATTGGATTTCTTTTACAAGTGACAGGAGATAAGGCCACCAAGGGATTTAAGCACTCCAAGTGTGGCAGCAGATCAACCCGACACAGATGCACTCAGGCAGAGGCCTACATCAACCATAAAGTACTGTCCCCCTCCACAGACTTCACTGTTAACCTGGGGAAGTGGCCATCATCTTACACCAAAATAATCCATCTGAGAATAGCCAACCCAGACAGCTATTTCCCTAACCTAGAAAGAGGCTATGGTGAAGGTCCAGAGACCACACTGGGACATGCAATATCTAGCTCACAACACTGCCCAACAAAACTTCCTGTGGTGATCAGAACATTCTTTATCTGCACAACATGAGCCACTAGCCATGCGTTGCTATTTAGTACTTGAAAGGCAGCTACTGTGACTGAGTTATTAACTGTAATTTTAATTAAATTTAAATAGCTACTTGTGGTGGACAGCTATCATAGTGGACAGCTCAGGCTGAGCATGCTTTTTTAAATTTGAGGAGGTCATGAATATTTTTGAAAATCTGCTAAAAACTATAGGCCCACTCCTGAGAAAATATACTCTTGACTGAAACTTTCAGAAAGTTCCCAAGCCTCACCCTAAACCAGGTCCGAGATTAGGTGTAGGTGTAAGATTAAGTCTAGGGCTGGGGTGTATCTCAGTGACAGAGCATTTGCCTACCAAGATGGAGGTCCCTGGGTTCCATCCCCAGCCCTAAAAAATAAATAAATAAAGGTCTAGAACTTGACCAAATGTTCTTCCATAATTCAGCTGTCTAAGGAATGGGAAAACAGACCTGATGTTATACTTTACATAGTCCTTGCAGGAGCCCACAAAGTGATAGAGGATATCCTTTCATTAACATCCTTGCTAGCCAGTGCTCAGCTTCTACCCAGACACATGCAAGCACAGGAAACTCAGCACCTCAGAGGGCTAGTTCCTCAATGTAGGAACGGCTATAAAATGTTAGACACTCTTCTAACATGGGCTCAGTCAGTCTGCTTGTAGCTTTCACCCATTAATGAAAGTTGTTCTGTGTGCTCCATGTGAAGGAGGTGACTCCCCTTCCTAAGACTCACCTTAGCCTGTGTTCCTCTACTCATTTGCAAGCTGAACAGCTCTGTTTCCTTTAATTGTCCTGCATGTGACCACTCGAACATATCTCAAGATAGACTATCAACATTCCTTAGAGTTTCAACTCTTTCTACCTGCTAGGAAACCAGGGTTCCTTACTTGTACAATTCTTTTCACAAGTATGTATGTACATATGTACATACTTTGAGACAGTCTCACCAAGTCGCTATGTAGCCCAGGCTGGGCTCAAACTTACGATCCTGCTGCCTCAACCTCCTCAGAATGCTGGGATTACAGGCATGTCCCACCATGCCTGGCTTTTCTTTTTTAAAAGAAGTATAAGACTTTGCATTTATCCTGGTTAAATCCCATCTAATCTGGCTGGGACTCACTGTTTAGGCCGCCCCAATCTCCTTAGTCCCTTAGTTCCATCACTCAAATTAATAGCTGCATCTACACCACAAGCACACACTCACAGATCTGACACATCTATTCTTATATCTTGTTAAAAAAAAAAAAAAAGGCACACATCCCTTCCACCTCATAATCCTCCAGACCCTTCTGTGGAGCTCCAGATTTCAGACACAGCCTTCCTCTGCACAACCACTACCATCTACTACTCTTGTGAGGCTCCAAGGTCCTGAATCAGGTCGCTGAGCAGCAAACATCTGAGAGCTTTCCTTACTGTTCTCAGAGCACACAACACAGGCAGAGAGATCTTAAAGGGTGTTACTGGTAACTCAAAACTAAAAGACTCCAGAAGTACAAGAATAAATATGGGGGGCCGGGAATATAGCTCAGCAGCACAGCGCCTGCCTGGCAAGCACAAGGTCATGAGTTCAATTCCCAGTACCAAAAAAATAAAAATAAAAATAAAAATAAAATAAAATAAAAATATGGAGTAAATCTCAAGAGTTTCCTTACCTCCCTGCTCCTTATCCTGGTCAGCAATAGGAATTCTTTTTCTGCTCATGACTTATTTCTGCCCCCTTCTCATGTCTCGCCTCCTCCCCCTAGTCTAGAAGTCATACTGACAAGCTCCCCAAATTCTTCTGGAATACGAATCACCTGGGGATCTTGTTGAAGTACAGATTTTGATTCAGAAGATCTAGGATGGGGCCAGAGACTGTATTTCTAACTGTCCCAGGTGACCCTGATGCTGCTGGCCCACTGAGTAGCAAGGTGGAAGTGGCTATGAATCATTCAGGTGCCCTAAGACTCAGGTGAGCAATCAGCAGCAGAAGAGTACAGGCAGAAGCCATAAGCTCAGTCTCTCATCCGCATCAGAGGGTCTCCACTCTAGCTACACGCTGAAACACCTACAGATCCCAGTCTGTTGGGTCCATCCCAAACCAATTAAGTCAGAATCCCTGAAAGGTGGGACCCAGGCACTGATTTTGTTCATTCTTCCAGGTGATTCTAATGTGGAACCCTTAATCTACATGGTTAATACAAGATTGAAACAAGGCAGTTAGATTCACGTCCTCCCTTTTGCATGACATTATGTCAAACACTGGATCTCTGATCTGTCCAAGAAGCCGGCCAGAGATACCATCATTTCTTTTCAGAAATCCAGATCTCAGCTTCTGTAGGCTGCTTCCTAAAGAACCACAGAGACTCCCACAATTCACCACTTGCCTTTCTAAAGTCTCACAACCTCCTTTTTAACAATGATGGCTTTAGAACAGAATAGTGTAGTTCTAGAACTATCAAACTTAGATATGTATTTGTAATTTACCAAATCTCTGAAAAATTGGACTTCTTGCCCAGCTCTGGTCTTTGGCCCTTCTTTTGCTCTCTGTAATTCTGTAGATCATGATTCTGTGAGCACATGTGAAGATATTCAGTAGGGAGCAAGGGGCTCTGGCAAACCAGGTGACTGGCTCTCCTTTCCCCAGTTTACACCTTCTAGCAAGGCCAGGACCCAGTGGTGGTTCTCTGTCCCTAGTTCTACTCCCAAAGTCATTAGCCTACTTCTTCCGTCTCATTCCTGCTAGGAAAATACTGATGACTTGTTCTCATGAGCATTTTCCACCAGACTCAGCACATTTTGATCACTGGACTTCCTGACACACCTATGAGGCGCTCATACCACTCCTCAATCTGCTATCAGTGCCACAGACTCCAATGAGCATGGCCTTTTACAACCAGCACTTACTGGACAGCAACCCATGCAGCTACACTGATGGTTCAGTCCTTCCTCACCGTCACTACCCGTCTTCTTAGGCTACCATTCATGACTGTTCTATCAGCATTTCCTTTTTAAAAAGTAATCCCATCCCTCCAGCTGACCTCTCTTTTAGAGTCTGTAGTTATAGGGTTAAAAACTGCTTGCCTTTGAACAATAATTTTCTTCTTACCCAGCCTTCTCTCAGGCCTCACAAACACCCAGATAGTGTCTTTCTCTAAAGATTCTCCTCACTTCTACTTTACCAATCAATTTTCCCTTTGTTCCTGAGAGCATTTCTCCTCACAGCCTCCCTCTTTCTTCAGAAGGACCAAGCTACCAAGCAGTCTGGGCAGGAATTCATCAGAGGTTCTGACTGTGTTGAAACACCACCAGTTCCAACATATCTTGTCTCAAATATGGCAGAAAGATGTGTTTCACCTGTTAAATCCACTTGGCTGAGGGCTAAAAAGTGTTCTCAAATCATACATCTGTTTATTTCTCTAATTTTCACACATAATGTTCTCAGTCGTGCCCCTAAACTGATGCATATATTTTTCTATGCAGATTTTTTCATAAATGATCATTTTTCTACAGTACTCAATTAGGCCTTTATTTCCCTCACATATGAGTAATTTTTCAGTCATGCCCAGGACCATGGTGACTCCTTGCTCCTCCCCCGTCTGCCTGGCCCCAAGGTTCTGCCCCACAGTTCTTTTAGCAAGTCAGGGGTTGTCTTGAGATAAACATTTAATTTGTATTGCTTGTTTCCAACTCAGACAAATGCACCACTGTTTATGCATAAAGATTAACTCTTTTCTATTTGTTCTAGGGATGATTTGTCACAGTGCACTGGTTTCCTAGTAGGTACCAGACATTATGCATACTTTTACCTCATTCAATCCTTACAACAACCCTGCAAAGAAGGGCTGCCCTTATCCTTCAGTTGAGAAAACTGATGCTCAAGAAATTAACTATTGGCTGGGGAAATAGCTCAGCGGCACAGCGCCTGCCTGGCAAGTGCAAGGTTTTTTTTTCTTTTTGGTACTGGGAATCGAACTCAGAACCTTGTGCTTGCCAGGCAGGCACTTACTAACTTTTTAAAATCAGCTGTCTTCATTATGCTACAAAGCCACCACTCAGGTAAAAAATGTGAATCAAAAAGCCTCTGACATAAGCCTAGGATCTAAATCCCTCCTGGAACTAGGAAGGAATACTATGGTACAGAAATGAACCCCTTCAGGTTTGTTATCTACGGATTCTACCAACATCCCCAACTTCATGTTAGGACCCACAGTAGTCAGTTACCCCTGGGGAGCTGTTTCAAAATCCTGAACAACATTTCTCAGTAGAGGGGTTCTCCAGCACCCTCTACAAAGTCCACTGGGAAAAAGAATGAGTTGGGAGGGAGACAGTAAACCCATGTTAAGCTTCCACCCTTACATGCTACAAAACAGCTATGAGCAGGCAGCTCTAAAGGTAGCTGGGAGAAATGGAGCCAAGATGGAAAGAAAGTGTGCCTAGAGAAAAAGCACCACTCTAATAACAGTGTGGAGGAAATGCCAGGGAGCACAGATGCAAGTAGATTTCTGAGGCTCCTGCCCCACCTGAAGAATCAGGGCACAAATGACCTTCCCAGCCCTAGGAGGAGTTCCTTCAGCCTTGCACTACTAGATCTAATGGTTAGGCTCCCAGCAGTCCCCTGGGGCTGCTAAACACTTTGCTCAGGCAGAGTCTCTGGGCTCTGAGACTGTGCCAGAGACACGCCCATTAAACGTAATGTTGCCTGGGCAGTTGTTCCCAGACCTTCAGCCTTCACAGACCAATTAAAAAAAAAAAAAAAAAAGTGGAGTGAGCCACTAGTTACCATTTTGTATTGTACCAAGCAAAGACTTTAAAATTTTTGATCTTTCTATATACATCTTCACTTCATAAAAGAAAACACATTCTAAATACTGAGAAGCAGAAAAGATTTTTCCTTAGAACAAAGTACTACTCTTTAAGTCAACGAAAGTTAGCTTTAAGAAAAAAAGTCCCTTCACTATCCCCACTGCACTTTCTCCAGAAACTGGACCCTCTGTTCTGGGGTGATTCCAGCCATGAAGCCAGGTTTTACCAGACTCCGGGGGCCCAGAGGAGCAGCCAGCCACAGCAAAGACCACAGGGGTGTAGACATCTCTCAGCAGCTTTGTTTCTAAGCCTCAGCCAACCCAGATGCAAGGTATCTTCACCATGACCACCCAGCAGCCTGGTCTAGCAGCTTACGAACAAGGACGACAAGGCCCTGGCGTCACTCCCAGCCCCTCTCACTCAGGTATGCCCCATCATTGCCAAAAGAAGCACTTCACATCATTCGTGATGGTCAATGGTTCCAAGAACCTCCAGCCCACAAAGCTCAGCCTCCTCGCCCCTCAGACTTGGTTATGGGAGAGAATGGAGATACTGTGATTGAGGAAGAAAATAAGCGCTAGAAGGAAGGAAACCAAGGAAATGAAGCTTTACAAAGTACACTGGGCAGGTTCTCCTTACACCAAAACATCAGAGCTCATGCCCAGAACTGAAGCCTATACCTGATCCCACCTCCTTTCGAAGATGACCTACAGGGCACTGGGCCAGCAGGATGCTGACTCTCCCTCCCTCCCCATAGCAGCAACATAAAGGGACTGGACACTGTCTCTGGGGTGGGCAGCTGCAGATGTGCTCTGGATGGCCATTTTACCAGAGAGGATAAACAGGGCACTGAGTCTGGGGTCCCCAGGTCATGACATGCAGTGGATAAGGTAAAGTGAGAAGGAACAGAAACATCCCAGCAACACCCACTTCCCTGCCCCCAACGCTTGGATCTTTTTCCTAGCCACAGCCCCACCAGCTCGCAGCACAGCTCTGCACTCAGCGGTCAGGGAAATCCCGAGCACATGCCGCCAGCCCATCACAGCCACAGGTGCCCCAGCTCTCAGAAGCACAGTGGCTCCCCGCCCAGCTTGGGGCTTCAAAGGCCATCAAGCACAACTCCCTCATTTCCCCAAAGAAAATACAGACCTAGCGAAGCCCAAGTTGTTTGGGCTCTAGGACAAATCAGTGGCGGAGCCGGGGGAGCACGGGAGACAGCGCAGGCCGCTGTCTCTGTCCAGCGCCAGTTCCACTGCCTGTAGCAACCTCAGCCGCTACACCACTTCGCCTAAACTGCTCAACTTCGCTTGTCCCTGCTTCTGCCAACTCTGCTGTTGTGGCTGCCACCAACCTGGAGCCAGCAGAATGGAAAGGAAAGATATACAATGCAGGTCACAGCCCCTCCATTTCTCCCCCAACTCCAGTGCTCTCATCCCAACTACTCCTTCCCCGCTCTACCCCAAATAAAGAGGGTATTCCTTGGGACTGATAGTGTCTCAAAAGCACATTCATGAATATCTTGGTGCCTACTACCTGCCAGGTAGTACGACCTGGTGTCACGACCGTGCCAGGTTCTGGAAACAGATTTTAAAAGTCTGTGGCCTCAAGAAGTACTCAGTTCCACACAGGAACCCAAATCACTTGTTTCTCATTAAATTCTCAAGCTGTTTCAACTGGCTCTTGCCCATCTAAGACAAAGGATGGCACCCAAGAAAAGGTTTAAGAAACATCTCCACTCCCATGTGAAAAGCATAAAACTACCCTGTTGTGCCAGAGCTTTCTCTCCAAGCCCATCAGCAGCCTCCATCCCTTACCTGATACCATTATCACTCCTCATGTCACCCAGACATTAGTGTGACCTTAAAATACAATATCTAAGCTTCAAGCAGAACCATAAACTTCTAGAGATCAAGCTAGACATCACTGTCTTGCACCAAATGCAAAGCTCCAAGATGTAGGGGCTACCTTAGCACTCTCTGGGACCTAGTTACTCCCATACAAATTGTCAGCCCCACAAAGTGGCCCATTATAGCATCCGATGTCAATTACACTCCTATTCATGGGCCCAGTCAAAGTTGGACCAAGAGACCAGAAGTGGGACAATGGGCTTAACTGGATGAGTCTTTCAACATGACCCTCATGATTACAAGGCTCTCAAGGAAGGAATGGAGAGCCTAGTAAGAGCCAGCTTACCTCCTTGAGAAGCCCCACTTTTTTCTTCAGCACCTCACATTTGCGAAGTTTGCAGATCTGGTGTGTGCGGCGGTTGGTACAGCTGGTGCAAGCCCCACAGTTTTCCAGCCTCCGGCAGGGCTCACAATTACCACACCGTTTCCGTTTCTTTCGCCCATCTCCATTCCCTCTCAGCTGGGCCTCACTCCCAGTCACAGGAAGCCCAGGTCCCTGGAAGCCCCCTACCATCACCTGGCCCTGAGGGAAGTCATAAAGACCTGGCAGGTCCGGCTGGACGGCCAGGGGCACCTGAAACTGGCTCATGATGCTGACACTGTCAGAAGGGAGAGCATAGGTCCTGTGCAGAACCACAATCCACTTTCCAGCAGTTTCCTGCTGCCTGCAAAAGGCCACCAACAGGTTCTTCTCTCCTAAAACAGTCAATAATCTACAAGGGTGGAAGGCAAGGAGCTCCCGTCTCCACGGTGGACGCCTCTTCACCTCCTCTGCAGCAGTCTGACAGGGCTTCCAGGGCCACTTTCCCACCTGCTGGGGCCCAGGATCTGGGGCAGGACAGCAGCAGCAGCCCTCAAGGAAGAGATCATCTTGGCTGGGTGGGTTCTTCACCCTCACCCAGCCAGGAACAGGGCATGAGGTGAGCAGGTGGGTGTGCGTTGGGGCACAGCAGGGTGGAGTCTCCCCCAGGTAGTTCTCCTCTGGGGGTCAGGATGGTGGGGAAGGCAGCGCTGCCTGAAAAAGAGACAGAGAGGGGACGCGCATCACTCCAGGTTCAGGGACAACTTTCATGTGTTACCTGTTCCTGCTTCTGGGAAAAGAGAAAATGGGGGAAGAGAGGGGCTAGCTCAAATGAACCTCGGGCTGGACTCAGCAGGGAGGTGGACCAGAACCAGTCTTGGTGCTGAGGAGGCCTGGACGACGAATTAAAGGGGGTGGACCTGGTGGGACTTCAGAGAAAGTTACCCTCTGCCAGCCCCCCATGCGCTTGTGAGTTTCTCCAAAATTCCCCCACACCGCCTCACCGGAGGCCGCAGGGCCCCGCGCCAGGGCGCAGAGCTTTCAGAATAAAGTTTGCGGAGAGTCTCGCTCGGCCCGGGCTGCCCAGCGCCCCCGGCACGGAAGCGGCCTGGAAGCGGGGGCGCGCCCGCGGGGAGCCTGCGCCGGGCCGGGCGGCAGAGGGAGGCCCGCGTCGCTGAGCGGGAGAGGGGCGCGCTCGGGGAGGGGGCGCGCTCGGGGCGCGGGCCGGGCTGTGCGCGCGCCGCCACTCGGGCTCCTTTGTTCTGGGGCCTCGGCCGCTCGGCTCCGGCGGCTCCGCAGCCCCCGCCCCGCCGCCCCCGCTCGGCTCCGCCACACTGTGACCCGTAGCACCCCAGCGAGGCCCCCCAGCCACAAAGAAGCGGTCCCTCGGCGGGCCCCGGGCCGTCCCCTCCCCCGGGCCAGCCCCCCACACCTCCCCTCCCCCACCCCGGAGCCGGAAAGGCACCGACTGCACCGACCTGCCCGCCGCCTCCGGGGCGGAGCGCACAAAGGGGCAAAGTTTCTCGGCCCGCGCCACCGCCACCACCGTCGCGGCCGCCGCCGCCGCCGCCTGGGGCGCCCGCCTCCCGGAGCGCCCGGCCGAGCAGAGCTCGACGCGCAGAGCCCCGCGCCCGGGCCGAGGAGGAGACGGCGCAGGAGGAAGGAAGAGGCAGCGGCGGCCGCGGCGGCAGCAGCAATGAAGGCGTCCGCGGGACTCCCCGCCCCCCGCGCGCCGCGGCACGTGCTCGCCGGGGGACTCCCCCGCCCGGGAGGGCGCGCACGTGCGGCCCCGCCGAGCCCCGCCACAGCCCCCGCCGCCGAGCCGGGGCCGCGCGATGGGGGAGCCCCGCGGAGGGGAGGGGTCCGAGCCGGCGGCCCGCGAGCCGGCGGGGCAGCACTGGCCGGGCGCCGCGTCTCTGCACCTGCAGGACCTCGCTACCCCAGCCGGCGCTCCCGGACTCCGCTGCCCCCCTCGGGCTGGCCGGCCCTGCCCTCCGGCGGGGCTGCAGCCGGGGCCGGCGAGGCGGGTGGGGCTCGTGGACCTTCCAACCTAGGCCCTCGGCCGAGCCGGCCTTGGTGTCCCCACTTCCTGCGACTCTCTGAGGGCCCGGGACAGCCCCGGCGCCCCTAAGAACCCTGAGCTCAGGGCCCGACTGACCCCTTTTCCCCCTCCTGCCGCGCACTCATTCCGGGGCAGGACAATGGGGGACGTCGCGCGTTTGCGTACCGAGTCAGCCTGGCTGGTGAGAATGGGGTGCCCGGAGGCAGAGGCCTCGGGCCGACTGCGGGGCACCCTCGCGGGAGTCACAGCCGAGCGCCCTGCCCGGGCGGACCCCAAGGCCCTGCCATCGCAAGCCTCCCCCGCGCGGCGCTCGGCTCTTTCGCGTCGAAAACAAAGACTAATCCGATACCCTCGCCCTGCCTCCCAGGGGAGGGGGGACGGGCGCGTCGCGGAGGGTAACCGAGGAGGACAGCTTCAGGAGGGGCTCGGACAGTCTCCGAGGGTCCATGGCGCGACCGAACCCTAAAACCCGGCGCAGACACTTGGAAAAGTCACCCCGGGGTATGTTCCAGGTAGGGAGTAAGGGACAAGGCGCAAGAATATTTCTAAGTGGCCAAACTACCCGTTCTCTCTGCCGCTTTTCTCCCTCACCTGTTGTGCCGGCCAAGTTGAAATTCCAGGTTAGATTAATTCAGCTCCACCCATCTGGCCTGACTGCCAGGCTAGTGCCCAGAGCTGCCTTTCCACCTACCTGGGTTGCTGTGGAGAAGGGTGGGTCTCTAACACACTCATGGGCAAGTCCTGGCAGAAACAGCCACAGGGCAGACTAGCCTGACCAGTTTGGGCGGTGCTCACCGAGCCAGGTACCTGGCAGGCATCCTCGCCAGCTGAAGCCGACAATTCAGCCAGAACTGGAAAAAGAGCATTCATTCGGCTGGCTTTTTAGAAAGGGGGCGGGGGGCAGGTAACTGATCTCAAGTAGCGCTGTCCAGAAAGCCCTAGGCGGTGGGGGTAGCCCGGGTACTGCCTGGAGCTTCCCTGTGGCAGGCCTGATTTTGACAGCCTGCTCCAGTGGCCAGGTTGTCAGCTGTCAGGTGGGTGGGGAACATGGCTGCAGTACCTGCTTCCTACCCTAGCCTTTGAGAGGACTGAAGCGTTTCCGTTCAGGGAAGTAAGACTACAACGGAGAAGAAATAACACTAGAGTGTAATTTTCAAACGTGAGAAGCTGTTCACTCATAATTATTTTCAACTTAATAAATAGTAACTTTTTTTTTTTTTGTGGGTACCTGGGGGTCGACCTCAGGACCTCGCGCGCCAGCAGGCGCCCGTGCCGCTGAGCGATATCACCGGCCCCTTTTTCGTATGTGGGATCCGGGAGTCAAACTCGGGCCCTCGCGCTTGCCGGGCAGGCGCTTAAGCCGCTGAGCCATCTCACCGGCCCAATAAATAGTAACTTTTAATAAAATGTATTTTGGGGGCTGGAGATGCGGCTCAGTGGTAGAGTTCCTCCCTTGCATGCACAAGGCCCTGGGTTCTATCCCCAGCACCACAAAAAAAGAAAAAGAAATAACAACTGTGTCAAGCGATAGACACGGCGATTGCTTTGATGTGATCATTAGCATTGTATCCCTATATATATATATATTTGTGTGTGTGTGTGTGTGTGTGTGTGGTACTGGGGTTGAACTCAGGACCTCGCGCTTGCCAGGCAGGCGCTTATGCCACTGAGCTATCTCACCGGCCCTGTATCCCTATATTAAATGCCATACCGTAGCCCATAAATATCTATTTTGTGTCAATTAAAAATAAATGTATTTTTAAAAATGTACTTTAAAAAATGTAATTTAAAAAATGAAATGTGGGCCGGTGCGATAGCTCAGCGGCATAAGTGCCTGGCTGGCAAGCGTGAGGCCCTGAGTTTGGCTGCCGGTACCCATATATGAAAAAAGGGCCGGTGATAACACTCAGCGGCAAGGGTGCCTGCTGGCGCGTGAGGTCTTGAGTTCGACCCCCGGTATCCACAAAAAAAAAATGTATTTTTAAAATGTAGAAAGTATAGGTAATTAGAAAAAAAACATCCAAATACAATTTTATTTAATGATTTGCTACATTTCCTGTTAACTTTTTCTATTTGTGGATTAGTTTCTTCCCTCTACCCACATAGTTGTATGCACACTGCTTATTGCAATTTGCTGGCCTCTTTTCACTTAACATTATACTATAAGCATGATTCTATTTGCTATACAATCTCTGGAAAGAGTGCGACAGTGAGGTGAAGAAGACAGCTAAGGAACCAGACCTGGGTTCCAGACCTGGCTCTGTCACTTGCTAGCTGTATGACCTTGAACTAAGTACTCAGCATCTCAAAGAATCCAGGTAAAGTACTTAACATTGGACTCAATAAATGACAATCATCTAACAGTCTTGTAGGTGAAATCAAACCCATTTCACAGATTTAAAAAAAATTAAGTAACTTGCTCATGTTACAACAGGCAAGTTGTGGACTCAGAATTTGAACCCAGTATCTTTTCTCCTGTATTTTCAGTAAATGGTACCAGCAATTTACTGTGCCAATTTACTCTTCCTATGAGGGGGTCTTAAAACCCTTTAGCTTAGGTAACTAGGCAGGTGTTAGTGTCATTTACTTGGATAACCCCTTCCTGCCCCACCTCACTACTACCCCTTCCACCTGCCAATTCCAAGTCCTGCAAGTCTTGCCATAAACTCCAGTTCTTCAGTGAAGCCTCCAACTCCTCTGAGTCCACAGCTTCACCCACCCTGCACTGAAGTTAGCTGCTCCCTCAACAGAACAGTTAACGAGCAGTTAACAGGTTGTAATTGTTTGCATATGTCCCCGAGGTACTTAGACTATGGGGGGGGTAATCTGTGCCTTCTGTGGTTTGGTAGGTCCATCCGCAGCGGCTGGGGGCAAAGCCTTGGTAGGCAAGCTCACTGCTGCCCCAGGGCCTGGAAAGGGAACCGTCCTATCCACGGAAAGAAGTTCAGAGAACCACAAAGACCACAGAGGTAGCAGGGGACATTTCCCTGGATAGGGATAAGGGTAGAGGAGAGGTTAAGCAATAGAGTGCTTCCAACTCTACTGATGAAACTGAAATTGATTCAGCACTGGGCTGAGAGGATGGGGGCACCACTGCGAGTGTGTTTCTTTAGGAAGTGATGGAGTGAAACCAGTTTGCTGAACCTGAAAATGATTGAATATGATTTAACCTCTAAAGTACCTGTCCCTACTCATTGTCTTCAGCTAATAAGTAATGTGACCTATTTGAAGAAGGAGATTTGGATGTGGTGTACTTTTTTTCCTCTCAGAAATGTAAATATAAACCTGGGCTTGATTTTAAGATTTGAAAACTTTGGGAGGTTTATTTGATTTTGGAAGTGTTACTTCTTTGCTTATGTATTTGTTAAAAATACAATCAGCTAATATTTGCATGGAGCTTTCCCATTTCAAGGCACCTGCATGCACCTTATTGTTCTCCCTGCAGAGTGGCTCATACAGCAAGTATGCAAATGCTACTTCTCTATGACATACTTTTTTATTATTGCCACCATTTTACAGATAAAAGAGATAAGGCTCAAAGGTGTAATTTGTCTAGCGCCATTCACTCCTGAATGGCAGAATCAGGCCTACAATCCAGGACCATGAAGTTGGCCTACCAATTTCACTAGGCCTGATTACAGGGCAGAGCCTGACATAGTGTCTTAGGGAAAGGAAGATTCATTAGTGGCTTTCTTTTGGACATGTGTGGGCTCATGGGACATGTGTAAGGTATCTAGACTGTGTCTTTAAATAGCTCAGCAAATGCCTTGTGTCTTATAACTAGTTTTGTGACTATATTTTGAACTTAGGCTGAATCAAATAGGCTGTATTACTTGCAAGGAGAGTGTAAGGGTATCCATCATGATGGGAAGGAAGTTAAATCACTCAGCTTGCTAAACACTCAACAGGGGTGAAGACTGGTGCTGCCAAAGTTTGCTTGACAAAATGTGTCAGGATCAGTTACGTTGTGCTGCAACAGCAAACCATCCCCAAATCTCAGCGGTTTAATTTAACAAAAGTGTGTTTCTTAATCACAGTCGTGCCCACTGTGGATCAAGAGGAGCTCTTTCCTGCAGTTAGTTAGAGACCCAAGCTGCTGTGAGTGGACATGTGTCAGGCAAACTGAACACTTCCTCAGAGCTTTTACCTGGTAGTAACATTCATCACTTCTGCTCTTATCTCACGGACCAAAGCAAGTCACAGGGGGCAGGGGATTACAGTAAGTTCAATCTTGCCATGTGCTTGGAAGGAGAGGCAAAAGTATTTGGTTAACCGCATTAATAACAAATACACAGGGAATGTGTGTGTGGTTAATGTGCACATTTGAGGTATGTGTAAGTACAGTTAGTTATGCCCATTTCCAGGGCCTTTCTCCCTCCTGGGGACACAGAGATTCCCACTCTAACGGACTGTCATTCCTTGCACTAGAGCAGGCTTTGAGATTTAGACTATGGCAAACGAAATCTGAGCATGACAGAAACACAGTGAATGGCTATAGACAAGCTCAGGAGTAACAATTTGTAGGCAGAGAAAGAAGCCCAGCACAGGAAAAGGCTCAGGGTACATGTACAGTAGGGAAGGGAGTTGTCTGCTAAAACTTCTAAAACAGCGTAGCATTGGCAGAGGCGTTTCCTGCCTTCTTGCCATTAACTCCTACTCATCCTTTCCTGGTTAAGCTCAGGTGCTACTTCAGGAAGCCTTTGATGATCTCTTGACACTGGCTGAGGGGCTTACCAATCACATCATAGTAGTGTCTGGCTTGTCCCATCCACTAGGGGATACACAGGAGCCACATCTTTGTCCTTACTGGCTGCTGTATGCTTTCCACATTACTCCTGTCCCATCTGAGTAGGAGCCTGCTTGCCCATCAGAGACTTGACCATATCAACCCCTTTTATAGTTAAGTCTCCCCCATTCATATCCTTTCAAAGCTCATTTGCAGGAACTTCACATTTTAAGGACACCAGTCCTCAGCTCCTTTCAGAGATCCTGTTCTTCCCACCCACTCCCATGATCTCTCTCCCTTTTCTGTGCACTGAGATGCTCCCTCTAGATGCCTGGTTTCCAGTTTCAGCTCCTGTGTGTACTAGTTTGTGTCTGTGTGGAGATTAAGTTCCCCCTCCTGGCCTCCTTCCTATTTGTAAAGATGGGACTAATGACAGCTCCACCCTAAGGCAAAGTCCTACCTCAGATCTTAGTATACAGTAGGTGCTCAAACTGTCTTAAACTCCTATTCCCATTCAATCCCTTGATTCCTCTTTTAACTTCACAAATGGTCTTACAATATTTTAACTTTATGTAACCATGAAAACAGAGTTAAAGTATATACAATAATCAGCAAGGACATTATGTATTTATTATACACAGAAATGGATATAATGGTGTCCAGGAGCCAGCATGAAACCTGGCACTGAAGAGGACCCGTCAGCCTCCCCAGTGGGAGAAAGCAGTTCACCAGTCACCTCTCTCCCTTCATACTTGCCCAACACTGGTTCTTCTCTCTAACCTGCCTGCACTTACGCCCTCTCTTGGGCTGTCTGCTTTCCTCACTCTCGCCTGCCTTCCTCCCCTCCCCTTACTCTGTGGTCTCCTTTCTCACAGACTTGGACACTGGCCTTTGATTCTGAGCTCCCGGGCATGGAAGAACCACCCAGAACCTTTGAAGCAACTTGACATGGCTCCTGCATCATGGTGTATCCAGTCAAGAATTAGTTTCAGACTCCTGCTGCTCAAAAGCGTGGGCCATGGACTTGCAGTCCCAGCACCACACAGAGCTTGTACAAGTGCAGTATCTCAGCAGGATCCAGGGCTACTGACCCTTCAACAAGACCTCCTGGTGAGTCTTGGGCCACGTAGTGTGAAGAAGCTTTGCTTCAGAAGGGAGGGACGGGGTGCTAGTTAGCATAGAGATAAAAGGATCCAGGCAGGGCTGGGAGGTAGCTCAGTGGAAAAGTGCTTGTCTAGTATGTGTGAGGTCCTGGGTTAGATCCCCAGCACTGGGAGGATGGGGGATGGGAGGGTTGGGGAGCTGAGTGGGGGCAGTTTGGAGGAGGGCAGGACATGGATATCTATCACTGAGCTGGGAAGTGTGTTCCTAGAAAGGCCTGCAGGGAAGATGGCTCATACCTTTCAGGGTGTCAGTCTAGCCTTGTTCTTGGGAAGA
This sequence comes from Erethizon dorsatum, assembly GCA_028451465.1. Classification (NCBI taxonomy): domain Eukaryota; kingdom Metazoa; phylum Chordata; class Mammalia; order Rodentia; family Erethizontidae; genus Erethizon; species Erethizon dorsatum. The sequence goes on from CM051824.1 coordinate 24,785,127, forward strand.
TACATTGTAGTTAGGCTTCATACAGGGTCATTCTAGTTGTTCCTGGGGAAATACATTGTATTCTTTTCTTTGACTACTTGGGGGTTGAACCCAGGGCCCTGTACATGCAAGTGCTCCACCACTGACTTGCATTCCAGCCTTTTTTTTTTCCTTGCAGTTCTAGGGATGGAACCAAGGGCCTCGTGCACACTAGACAAGTGCTTTACCAATGAGCTACATTCCTAGCTCGTTTTACTTTTTTTTTTATGTGGGTACCGGGAGTCAACCTCAGGACCTTGCACTTGCCAGTCAGGCACTTATGCCTCTGAGCTATCTCACCGGCCTGCCCTTTTAAATTTTAAGACAGAGTCTTCCTAAATTGCCCAAGGTGGATTTACACTCATAATCCTCCTGCCTCAGCCTCCCAGGTAGCTGGGATTATGGGCATGTGCCACTACACCTGGCCTAACGTCGTACTATATCTGCCAATCCAGGTAGTTATCATTTCATACGGCTGCCTTAATGGTGCCACTGTGGTCCACACCCACCTGTCACTCTGCCATCTCAGACCACGATAAAACTTGAATTTTAACCCGAGGCTCTGGAAAATAACCTAATTATTAGTGAATCAAAAAAAAAAAATCTGCAAGACAGAAAAGACAAAGGGAGAAAGAGGTCAGAGGGGAAATAACAGATGGGTCACTTAGGTACAGTCAGTGGGCCAAGGGCACCTGAGCCAGACACTGGCTGACACTTGGTAGGGCTCACCCTGACCCACAGGTCCAGGAGGAGACTCACGGGTCCTGGGAAAAGGAGGGAGAAAGTGCAGGAAGCCCAGCATGCATGGGAGAAAAGCTTAGTTTATGAGCAAGAATAGGTGAGACAGGGTTTTTGTTTTGGTTTGGCTTTTGGGTTGTTACTGAGGATTAAACCCAGGGGCTTCACAGTGAGCTACATCTCCAACCCTTTTTATTTATTTAAATTTTGATACAAGGTTTCCCTAAGTCACTAAACTGCCCAGGGTGGGCTTGAACTTTTGACCCTCCTACCTCAGCCTCCCAGAGGGCTGAGATTATAGGCATGTGCCACCATACCTGGCTGCTGTGAGGGTTTTCAAAAATGTTTCTGAGGCACAAGGAAGAGACTACCTCTTGGTAGCAGAGTCCTCTTTGGAAGCAGGTAGGAAAGTTCCTTTATGCGAGATGCCAGAAGACACTGGCACGCCCTGTGGGCACTCGTGAGACACAGACACCAACATCAACACTAAGAGGAAAAACCTCAGGATTAGGGTTGCCAGATTTAGTAAATAAAAATACAAGACTTCCAGTTAAATTTGAATGTCAGATAAATCATGAATAATTGGAATACAGATATGCCAAATATTACATGCCAGGGTCAGCCTACCTCAGGAGTAGTGCCTGTCCCCAAAGCACTGGACTAGGGAAAATTTGAGCAGAATGCAAGTCTCCCCTTGGGGCTGGGAAACCCAGCACTAGTCCCCTAAGAGCCACCCTGTTTTTGAATTTAGTATGAAATTGGGGCGGGCAATGTTACTTTAGGGGTAGGGCAGTCTTCTGTTAGACATTATGCTGTATTGTTCACTTTGAAATATGTTTTGCCCTACAAAGGTGGAAACGATCAATACATTGTCTACATCATCCTGCAATGGGTGGGGTACTTCATGGAATGTATAACTATAACAGTAATGTAGTTTTTCCTACAATGGTGGTGCATGCCTGTAATCCCGGCTCTGCAGGAAGCTGAGGCAGGAGGATCACAGGTTCAATGGGCAACTTAGTGAGACCCCATCTCAAAATAAAAAATAAAAAAAGGGATGGGGATGTACCTCAGTGGTAGAACATCCATGGCTTGGAGCCCCCCTACCATAAAAAAGTGATGTAGTTTTGATAACTCCAAGTGGGGCTCCTATAGGAGATGAACTGTTTCTTAGTCTAAAACAATATAATTCTGCTTAACTAGATAAATTGCTCCTATATAAGCAGGTATTTATTCATAGGGACCTGTGGAAGAAAATGAGCCAGCTATTTACTGGATCCAAGAATATTTCTAAGCATAAAATCAAATCTTTTATGTTGACGAAACAAATTAAAAGATAAAATATTTACAAACCAAATTAACAGAAAGTGTATTTATACTTAGCATATGAGAAAGAAAATTAACACCCTAAAGAAGAAAAAATAAAAATAGAAAAGGTCTAGGAGCCAGGCATGGTGGTGCACACCTATGATCCCAGCACTTGGGAGGCTGAGGCAGGAGTGCACTGAGTTCAAGGCCAGCCTGGGCTACACAGTGAATTCAAGGCCAGCCTGAATTACATAGCAAGACCTTGTCACAAACAAAACAAAGCAAAACAAAACAGGCCCAGAAGTTGAACATTCACCAAAAAAGAAGTACCAACAACCAATAAAAATGTAAAACATCCAACTTCATTAATTACGCTTGAGGCATAAGCCTGGGTCCAGTGGACCCATCCCTTTCTTTTCTACTGTAAATTTGTACTTTAGCGTTACAGTAGCTGGCTGTGTGTCTCAGTACCTTTCCCTGAGGGATACAGTAAGCAATCTATGTGTTTACCCACTTGGTATGATGAACAGCAAGGCTTGTGCTTGTGTGCAAAAGTGTCAAAATGAGATTTGAACCCACTTTTATGCTCTGCCTAACTGGTTTTCCTTGTGTTTACCCAAGCATCACAGAGGGTCCAATAGACCCACACCACTTCAGGATTTGTTTAAAAAACAAAAAGTTTTCTTTTGATTTTTCTGGTAGAAGTAGCCTAATTCAGAACAATGGCACATGAAAAAACAGATTTGCAAGTTTTGGAGGAGTTCAAAAGTGAATCATCAGATTACTCATGCATGGATGATGAAGATGATCCATTATGGTAAAATACATGCTTTCATTACAGAAGAGTGGTGTGGGTGTATGATGATGGTGATGATGACGACGATGATGACGACGACGATGACTTTGATGTTGGCCATGTGAGCCAAAGTTCCTGTGACAGTGAAACAGAGCAAGAAGTGACTGATACAGACACAGGGAATGGGGATCTCCTTGATTCAGATGATGAAGAAAACAGCAATGTGAGTACATATTTGACTAGTGGAAATGTTGTGAAATGGCCATGCAACCAAATGGAATGATCCAATGTTAGAACTAAGTCCAAAAATACAGTGAAGTTCTTGGTGGGGGGAAAGGTATTGGACAGAATGCCAGCACTGTCATTCAGTGCTGGAAATTTTAACAGATGAAATGTTACAAGATGCTGTGAAATACACAAAGGCTGAAATGCAAGTAAAATATTCTGTATGCACCAATAGCCATATTCAAAAATGTATTTATTATGACACTTCACTAGCTGAACTGAAAGCATTCATAGGTCTGCTATATTTAGCACAGATTTCTCATGGTGATCATGGGAATGTAAAAGACTTATGGAAAAGCAGTTGGTCAAAATATGGCATAAAAATTTATGCCCTTGTAGATGTGAAGACTTATGCTTTCAATTTAGACATTTATCCTGGAACTCAGCCATCAGGTCCTTTTTCATAAAATAATAAACTGAATGATGTTGTGAACAGATTTGTTGTTCCCATCTTCCAAACTAATCAGAATGTGACATTTGACAATTGGCTTACTGGTTTCCAATTGATGTGACATTTGCTAACTAAGCAAAAGTTGACTGGCTCAGGAACTCTACACAGGAACAAAACAGAAATTCTAAATGAAATGTTGCAATTTTGAAACAGAGAATTGTATAGTACAATCTTGGATTTCAGAAGGATATAACATTGGCCTCGTATATGGCAAAGAAAAGCAAACTGGTACTGCTGATGTCAACATTTCACCATGATGGAAATATTGATAGGGAAACCTTGACAAAACAGAAGCCTAAGATTGACCCTTTCAACAACAAAACCAATGTGGAGTAGATGCTGTTGATGAGTCATGCAGCAACTATGACGTCACTTGAAACACAAAGCATTGGCCAGTGGTTGTGTTTTACTTGATTCTAAACACATGTGGCATAAATAGTTTGGTAGTTTACAAAGAAAATAACAAACACAAAATATCACTGAGAAATTTTCTTAGAGGATTGGGACTGGAGCTCCTAAGAGATCATTTACAGCAGAGGAAAAATAAAATGTTTCTGCCCAGGGAACTATGCAAAAACTTGTGGAGCACACTGGTGAGCTGACAGGTGAACAGGCAGGCACAGCATCTCCAGGACCTACTACAACAACAGGAAAACAAAAAAGATGTCAACTATGCCCTACAAGAAAGTACAGGAAAACAAAACATATGTACTATCAGTGTAAGTGATCCTTGTGTATGGAAAGGCAGTTGTCATGTGTGAAGGCTGCCTTGAGTGTGACAGTTGAAGCAAAGGTTATTTCTGTGGTAGAATTTTGTCTGTGATTACATTGTAGTTCACATAGGTTTTTATTTTTGATGTTATCTTTTAGGTTTTGTAAGCAAGTAAACAGCTGATGTGAAAATGTTGATGTCTATTCTAAGCACTCATTACATATTTATTGTATTTTTTTGACATCTTATTTCCCTGCTGAGTGCATGTTGTATAATATAGTAGAAGCTCCTGACAAAGCGGGAAGAGAGGTGATAAGACTGCCACATAGGAAAGGAAAGCTAAGCACACGTGCTGTCAGGGTGAGACGTGTCCATGGACATGCAGTTGTCGTGTGTGAAGACTGCCTTGGATGTGACAGTTGAAGCAAAGCCTATTGTTGTGGTAGCGTTCTACTGGTATTTTCATTGTAGTTCACATAGGAATTTATTTCTGATGTCATCTTTTAGATTTTGTGAGGAAGTACACAGCTGATGCGAAAATGCTGATGTCTATTCTAAACGCACAATACATATTAAGAATTTAATACTTTATTTTATTGGTATTTTATGCTCCTGTTAACTGCACACTACATACTGTAATAAGATCCTCCTGACAAAACGGCAAGACTGCTGTCAAGTACGTCCTACAAAAAGGCCGGGAAAGCGAAAGACGCACTGTCAGCGAAAGCAGTGCGTGTGTGCGGAACGTTTTTGTCACGTGTGCAGACCGCCTTGGGTGTGATAATTGAAGTAAAGATTTTTTTTTGTAGAGTTGTACTGGGATTTTCATTGTAGCTCATATGGGAATTTATTTTTGATGTTCTTTTCTAGACTTTTTACACCAAAAAACCAGTTGATGTTGAAAATTTTGATGTTTTATAAACAATAAATATTAAAAACTCAATACTTAATTTTTGTGATTTTTAAGTACTCATTGTTTAATAAAACTCATAAAATTAAAATTAATAATTCATCAATAGAAATATTCTAAAGAATAAAGGTGAGTCTAATTTTTCAAGGTGCAGGGACCTGTGTTTATGCGCCTTGATGACAAAATTAGTGTTATGCTCAAAGGGCTACAAGAAATTGACAGATCACAAAAGAAATAGAGTTTTGCAAAAACTAACATTTTTCTTTCCCCAGATATGCCACTGATGGGGCCATAAACCTGCATATTTTTCTGGGAAGCAAGTTAGCAATGTTTATCGAGAGCCTTAAAATATTTTATACTCTCTTATTCATTGCATTCCCAGAAAGGTGGTACACAAAAACCTAGGTGCAAGGATTCTCATGGAAGACTTTCTATAAAGCAAAAAAGAAGTAGAAGCCTAAATGTTCACCATTAAAAAGAATAATTAATATATGGAATATGAGTACATTGGAACATGATATGGCCATTGTTATAATTTTATTAATTAAAAAGAGTAGGGTTGGGGAATGTAGCTCAGAGGTAGAGGACTTGCCTAGCATGCATGAGGCTGTGGATTCAATCACCAGCACTGCAAAAAAAATTTTTAAACAAAAGTTAAACAAATACTGGTTCATTATATAGAAAATAAGAATATACAAATGAGAAAAAAAAACTAAGAAAAGTCTGCAGTTTACTGATAATTGTTGTTTATTGTAGACCATACTATACTAAGAACATTTCATTTCAGGAGGATGAAACAGGAAGATCCTAAGTTTAAGGACAGCCGGGGCAACTTAGACCATCTCAAAATAAATAAAAAGGGGCTAGATTTGGAGGTGCACACGTGTAACCCCACTCCTTGGGAGGCTGAATAAGGAAGCTCACAAGTTCAAGGTGAGTCTGGGCCACATAACCAGACCGGACCTTGTTGCAAAATGAAATGTGAAAAGGGCTGGGGGTGTAGCTCAGTGGGAGAGTGCCCCTGGATTGGATCCTCAGTACCACACACACAGAAGAACATTTCATATGTTTTAGTATTCAAGTATTTTAGAAAATATTTAGTAACACTGGAAAATAGTTAATGCATGAAGTCAAGTGAAAAATATCGTCATAGCATTATCAAAATTGTGAATTGAGATATTCACAGACTCAAAAAGAACACATTTAAATATAAATAGTGGGTTTCCAGAAGAGTTGTTTTTGTTCATACCTTTTGAAAAAAATTCTAAAATAAATAGGTATTAGTATTCCTACAATTGAGATATAGAACTATTTTTGAAAAAGACACATGAAACATCAGTACCTTTACATAAATCCTTGAATGAGAGGGAAGCAAAATCCTGGTTACTAACAGGATTCCTATTCCCCATAGGAATCACCTGGGGAATTTGATGAACTCTGATGCTCAGGCCCCCCACCAAAGCTGAGAGGACTGGGCTACCCTGCCCCATGGTGGCCTTGGCAGCTTCCAGTAATGGCCTAGGTTTGGAGGACAAGTTCTAATGTGCAACCAAGCTGGAAACCACTGCTTGCAAGAGTTACCAAGAGTAGGGATAGGTGTTTGGGCCATAGTGGTCTGGTGGGGAGGGGGAGATCCCTGGAGGAGCAACTGCAAGATCTGGTTTCCAGTTCCGTAGGCAGTCCTCTCTAGCTGAGTGCTTTAGCAGAGTCACTTTACCTTAGTTTGTATATCTGTAAAATGGGAATATTTAATGTCTACTGCCAGAGTTGTGGCTCCAAGGAGAGGATAAATGAGGAAGCACTAGGTGAAATAAAAAGCATATAGAAATGTGTTCTTGTTAGATGCTGGGAACTCGGATGATAGCAGTTATCTCTGATCAATGGACTATCCTTGGCAACATGGGAACTCATGCGAATAAGCTGCATTAATCTTATAATTTGATTTGGAGCCTCTGTGGGCAGGTGCTGTGAAACATGGATGCCTGGGGCAGTCCTAGCCAAGGGGATCATGGTAGTGGACAAGAGCCAATAGATCTGCATCTGTCCAGACCCTTCGGTCATTTCTGCTTTGAGAAGTAGCTGGCCTCCAGGAGCTAAAACCTGGTTCCCTTGAATGTGGGCCTTTGCATTTTTAACATTCAACAATGTCTGCTTCTGAATAAATATTATTATCTAAATTGTCTCCTTCAGTGGTTGTCTTGTCATTGTTTACACTGTCTTGGGAATTCTCTTTTGAGATTGCCTTTGTCTAAGCTACATTTTTTCTGAATATTTTTAATTTGGTGGATTTATTCTCCATCCTTCAAAGAGAGGCTTAATTTTAGAAAGTAGCCAAAAATATCTTTCAGAACAAAACCTGATGATTAAGGTGGTTTTCAAAACTCTAGGTAAGACATTTTATTTTTTTAAGGTGAAGAGGTCACTTGTAAGTTACATGTGCATGTTTGTCTTCTTGTATTCCTGGCCCAGCCCACAGATACTCAACATGGTGTTTTTGATTGGTGAACAAAGCCTGACTCTACTGGAACCCACCAACTGTCTCTAGAGATAACTCTAAAAAGAGTTCTGAGCAACAGCAGCATATGTGAGACTAATACATTTAGCTGATATGCTGGTTAGAAATCAGTCGCTCTCCTTCATAAATATGCTGTGTCTATACTTTACACATTGACCAAGGAGAAAATGTTGTGGTTCCTTCTACCTTACTAAGGCTGCTATTGGATTGAGTATCCTAAAGCAACCACTAATCAGTGACACTGGGCAAATTCAGGCATTTGGAGAATTATTTTTCATGCCAATGCAATCTACAGAACATCCAAACTAGTACTGTTTGCTAATAAGGACAACACCTGAAACATAACTTGCTTTTCCCACAAAGATTTCAATACACTCGTGTTAATTCAGACTTGCAAATTAGCCAAGGTGCAAAAAAAATGTCCACACCTTAATACATTTGAGTTAAGCAGCTCCCAGCCAGGACAGGGAGCACTGGTCTGAGAGTTGGACTCTTGGGTTGTTCTGGTTCTGTTAACTAGCTGTGTGACCTTGGGGAGAACACATCAACCTTCTCCCTTGGTCTTTATTTCCTTATCTATACAATGATCTAGCACCCTTAAAGTCATCCGTTCTAAACTAAGAAAAGGCAAAGAGCAAGTTGCTAACAGTAGACACCCTGCTGGCAAGCACTAAAGTAAGGTCCTGCCAAGGAAAGGGGAGACTTAGGGCAGCAGCAGCCAGTTTGAGCTGCGATAGTCCCTGCTTCAAAAGACAAAAAAAGCTGAAGATGAAGCCTGACTGCTCCTGGCCATGGAATGGTTTCCAACACACAGGTCATCTGAGGTCAAGTTCGGGGCACGCAGCCAGCCACCAGGCAGGAAGGAAGCTGAAGTAAATGCCTGCCTACTTGCCCAGCCCTCCCTCCAACTTCTGAGCATAAGTCCCGCACCCACCCCTTTGCCTGCTCACCCAAGAGACCTCACAGGCCCCTTCCGGTCCCAGGCATTCTGCTTTAGCCTCAAAGACAGCCTGTTCCGCACTGTTTAAAGAAGCAGGTAAGAGAAAAGCCACAGAGGCTTGCCCAGCCAGGCTCCATTTTGCCCATGCTCTGTTTAAAACATCTGTATATTTGTCATCCATAACAGCCCTTTCTACGCTCACAGCTTCCCTGTCCCCAGCCACCCAGGCCCTTTTCTTAGCTCCCTGCCTTGGCTGATGGTGTCTACATCTAACCACCTGCACCCCAACTCTTGCTCTAAAAATCCTGCTATCACTTGATGACAGTTTGAATGCCATGTAACCCACGATGCTCCCTTAGCTGGAGGCAGCGCTTGTCCCTGTATCACCATAGGGACATGCTGTCTCCCATTCAGGACCAGTGTCCTTGCTCTTTACCTTACATGAATCCCCTTTGCCCATGCTGCTTACCTGCCTACAATGTCCTTCCCATCACCTGCCAAAACATATCTCACCTTCCAAGGCTCAGCTCTGTGAAAATCTGTTTAGGGCTGTCTTAACTCTACCTACCCACACCTTCCAGCTCTGTTTATTGAATGACTACTTTGTGCCCAGAAATTTGTCTGCAGTATGGGGGAGGGTGCCGGAGATTAAATTCAGGGACTCAAGTATATAAACACACACTACCACTGAGTTACATCCCAGCCTCTGTGTACAATATTTCTAATCCTTGCTGCAGCCCTGAAGATTTGGTGCAAAGTTAGTTTCACTTTCAGCTTTAAGAAAACACCAGCTCCAAGAGGTTAAGGAACCTGTCCAACTTGCACTGCTGGCCAGTAGCCCAGCCAGGATTTGTACTCAGGTTTGTCTGATGCCCAAGTCCTCCATGTATTCCATGCTTATTCATTTACAAATAATATATTTTGAGCACAAGACAGTAAGGACCCTGAAAATTGTCTTGATTTCAAACCAAGAAATCTAAGATATACAGAGGCTCTGTGACTTGCCCAAGGCAATACAGCTTCTCCAACCCCATTCCCACATGCCAGTCCTGGTGGCACAGAACACTTATCACATGCAGAGGTTCCCCAGTACGGGGTAACATTGGCTTGGGGTCCCAAGTGGTAAGCCATCTGGCACCCACATGCACTGCAAGTGGGGCACCAAATTAGGCGAGAGAATGTTGCTAGAACCTCAGAGTCACAGGCTAAATTTGCTCAGCTGTGCATAATGACAATATCTTAAACAATGGTGACTTAGAAGTTTATAGCTTTCTCATGCAAAGGAAGTCTGAGGCAGTCAGTCCTGGGCTGTTTTGGTTCTAGGGAGTCCAGGCCAGAGGCTTCTGTCTTCTGCAATTCCCTCCTTATGAGGTATTTCATGGTCCAGATTATCTGGAAGGGATGTGTGTCTGAGAGCAGAATCAAAGCGCTCATTGCCTCTTCAATTTCTACCATTCTAAGGATCTCACAGTCACATAATCTAGTCCAGGGGCAGAGAGGCTACACAGAGGCCCAAGGGACTCTGACGTGGGACTCAGCAAGTCTATAGCGCGTTGCTGGCAGCATAAAGGGTAAGGCTGTGGGGAACATTTCGTTGCTTAGAACAAGCAGCCCTTCTCAGGCTCAGCCTACTTCCCCTTTTCTCCTTTTTCTTTCTTCTATTCCTCCAGTGCTTATTGGATTACTCATTCCCATGTGCCAGGTACCTGTCGGTACAACAGGATTAGATGTGTTCTGTGCTCTAATAGAGACAGGGAAAGAGATGACTTCAGTGTTACACAGTCAGTGCAACAGTAGGATGGTTGCATTCTACTGGAGCACCAAGTAGGGTACCTGAGCCAGCCAGGTGGGAGTTGGAGAGGCTTCCTGAAGATGGCAACTGCTGATGAAGGCAGGCTAGGATGGAGAAGGGAATTCCAGGAGGGCAACATGAGCAAATGCAATGTGAATAGCAAGTAGTGCAGGGGAAAGATGATGGTTTGATGTAAACTACAACAGTGGGGTGGGAAAGGTAAGTGCCTGCTCTGAGTGGCTGGAAGCCCAAGGCATGTTCTGGAGGTACCTGGTGGCCCCGTTAGGTAAGTGTGTTAAAGAGCTGTGTGGCTGCTCCATAGAGCTGGGCTTTGGAAGAGTCACAGAAGGGACAGAGACTAAACGAGAGCCTGGTTCAGGAGAGGAGGCAGGAGAGCAGATAGTTCTAATGAATATTAGGGGGAATGGTAGCACCAGATGATTAGTCAGGGATGAGTGAGAGGCTCCTAGCTGGGGAGGCCAGAGGGACAATGGGGTCACCACTGGCATAGAGAACACGGGGTTTCCCCCCAGCCACCCAACACTTCTTGGGAATAGCCTCAGTGTCAGAGTTTAACCATCCCATGTTGTTTGCATAACTGCTTTAAATGTGTGCACACAGCCCTTTTCCTTTTCAAGAGGAAGAAGTGCCCATGACCCTGACCTAGTGAACCAAATACAGGGACACAGTCCCAACCAACTGGAGTTCATCACCTGAACTTAATGGTTCCTTGTGGATGCTCTGGGTTTGGATTCTGTAAATATAAAATTTCCTCAAAATAAAAATTCATTTTAGAAATGTTGATGTGTTTTACAAAATGACGACCAGACTCTACAAAACCACCTGCAGTGAGCACTTGCCATTCTTTGTGGCAAACCAGTGAGTGAATCCCCTTCCTGTTTAGGGACTGACTCACCTTAGTTGGAAGTGGAGCCCACATCCCACAGGGAAGACAGAGTCACATACTGCCCTTCTCAGACTCCCTTCCAGCTACTTGGCAAGTCAAGGGAGTGTGGCCAAGGCTCGGACAAAGTCTTGGTCATAACAAACCTTCTGTGATAGCAGCAGTAGTTACAGGGAGATCAAATTCTCATGACTGCCATGGTGGCCCCTCCTGGGGCTTGCAAATGATAAGCCCTGAAACTTAAGCTTCATTAGGGTCATAGTAACTTGCCCCTGTTTGCAGTGAAGGACCATGGCTAGCTCTTTGGTGGCTTATCAGTTCAGCAGGTACACAGCCAGGCACATGCAGGGACTAGGACATCGCACACTTTGTTCAAAGGACAGAAGTAGAACCATGTAGAGGCTTTTTTCATAGGCAGGGGAAGACAGTGCTGGAGGCCCCAAAAGCTCAGGTAATGAAGGAGCCTGGTCATCATTTTGTAAAACACATCAACATTTCTAAAATGAATTTTTATTTTGAGGAAATTTTGGATTTACAGAAAAATTGCAAAGATAGCAGTTTCCAAATACCTCAGTTTCCCCTAACGCTAATATCTTACATTACATGTCAAAACTAATCCCACACTGGTATGTTACTATTAACTAAATTCCTGACCTAATTTGGATTTCATTAGTTTTTCCACAAATGTCCTTTTTCTGTTCCAGGATCCAATCCAGGATGCTTGCTTTTTTTTTTTTTTTAATGTGGGTACCGGGAGTCAACCTGAGGACCTCGCACTTGCCAGCAAGCGCTTGGGTTGCTGAGCGATATCACCAGCCCTCTTTTTTTCCTTTATGTGGGTTCCAGGAGTAGAACTCAGGACCTTGCACTTGCCAGGCAGGCACTTATGCCACTGAGCTATCTCACTGGCCCACAGGATGCTACTTTCATTTGGACACTGACCTTTTTTTTTTTTTTTTGGTACTGGGAATCAAACTCAGGACCTTGCGCTTGCCAGGCAGGCGCTTGTGCTACTGAGCTATATTCCCGGCCCCTGGACACTGACATTTTAAAGAATTAACATGATTAAAGTGATTAAAGATGCTTTGGGAGAATCACCTATTAGTAATGTAAAGGGTGGGCTGGGAAGTGAGTTGGAAGGTACTTGTAAAGGCATTCTAGAACATTCACCAAACTTTCAAGTATGTTCCAGTATCCAGTGCCTAAGGGACCTAAAGCGATGCAGGTGCTAAGAAGAGAGAACATGGGCCACTGGAAGCATCCCTGTGCCTGCTTCAGGTCCCAGTGGTCAAAGGCACATTCAGCATGTGTCTGGTGGTTTCCATCTAGCTGGCAAACCAGAAAGTATTCCTGCTCAAGCTGGCAAATCCAGATAGCAGCCAAAGAAATACATGCTTGCCTTCTTTTCTCAAAAGCCTAGTCTTTTCTCCCTTCCACAGCAGTTTGGTGTTGTGCAGACAGGCTTTGGGGTCATGATGGTCTTGGTTTTGAGTCCCAGTTCCATCACCTACGGTGGAGCTCTGTGTGAATTACCGAACATCTCTGAGCTTCAGTTTCCTCACTGGTAAACACTAGGACCTTAACTCTCCTTCCCAGGATTGTTGAGAAGATTAATACTTATAAAGTGTTCAGTAGGATAGCAGGCAACAGCAGGAATCCAACAGTCATCAGCTCTCTTTTCAACTTGAGGGTCGGCTCTAGGTCCCTTAATTTTCTTGCACATCCTCATATCCTTAGCACAGAGAAAGTACTTCATAAATTAATGATCAGAATACGGAGCTCACAATCCAATGACCTTAGGAGGGCACCTGTTTCTCCATTCACATCACTCTTAGCAAATCTATATTAGAGATTCACTAAAAAAAAATAAATAAATGGCATTGTGCTAAGTGAACAAGACATGGCCTGTGTCAAGGTCAAAGCCAAGGACATTGAAAAGATGTCTCCAAACAACTATACTCAGGTATGATACAATCTGACAGGTGTCTAATAACCAGGGTCCCCAGAGCACACACTAGTGTTTCCTTGTGGGGTGAGGAAAGGGTTTCCCAGAGAGGAACAGTAGATGTGGTACTGGCAGAATGAGAAGTTCTTCCAGGATAAAATTGTGCGGGAGGGGAGTGGGGGACAGAGAAACATTTCATCAAGTGGGAAGTACATGACGTATTCTGGAACCGTGGGTAGTCTTATGACAGGAGTGGTGGAAGATATGGTTCTAAAAACATGGCAGCTCTAGTCCCTCCACGCAGGAGTCCTGACTTGAAGCTGTTCTTCTGCATAGCAACCACAGTTTTTCTGTACACTGCTCAGTTAAGGTGGCTTGGGGAAAAGAGACTTACTGATCACCTGATGGTGACGTGGGGGCAGGTGGTAAAGGGCATTCCAGTCACTCCTAGGCATGGTCATTACTGCAAAGGGAACCATATAACTGCTACTAAAAAGGAGAAGCAGCTGGGCATGCTGGCACATGCTTGTACTCCTAGCACTTGAGGCTGAGGCAGGAAGGTACCAAGAGTTTGAGGCCAGCCTGGCATGCATATTGAGACTCTGTCTCAAATTGAAAGAAAAGACAAGAAAAAGAAAGGAAAGAAAGGAAAGGAAAGGAAAGAAAGGAATGAAGAAGCACAATATATGAATGTTGGGGAGTCAATTATAATGTCTACTACACCTTTAATTACAGAAAGACTTTAGGGTACAGAGAATATTTGAGAGATTTCAGAGATAAAACAGGCAGAATTTGGTGAGAATGGGTATAAGAGAGCAGGAGGGGCAAAGAAGGGGCAAAGAGGTTCTCCAAGCTGCTGATGTGGCCAACTGGGTAGACTGAAAAGCTGAATAAATGGTTTTGTTGGCTGCAGTGAGGTAGGGGTGGTGGTGGGCACATGCATGGGGACGAGGACTGTTTTGTACCCACTGAGCATTAAGGGATCCAAGCAATATATACAGAGTTCTGCAAGTCTCCAGCTTTAAAGGTTATCTCCACTTCGGGACTTACTTCAAATCATCAGTGTGGGAGGTAGGCTCTAGATGAATCAAAACTGGTTATGAGTAGATAACTGAAGTGGGTGAAAAACTAAGAATCAGCTCATACTAAGAAAGGTAAAAGCTGCCCTGCCATTCATTAGGCTGTGGGGACAGACACAGAACCAGCTACAAAGTTACCACGAAACAGTATTTTCCCCAGGCACACAGTAGCTGTAAAGTGTCATAATCACCCACTCCTCTTGTGACTACCGCTTTCTCACTCACTGGGAGACCCTGTCCTCTAATGAGAGACTATCAAACTTGGCTGTTTGAAATTTTATCAGTTAAAATGAAACATTACAAGAGAACCCATGTCACTCTGACACCAAGAAGTGTCTTGACTTTCAACCCAGTTCAGAGCCTTGGAGAAGGGACTTCTGGACACAATATTCCACGTTTTTTCTTCTTCGTTTTTTGAGACAGGGTCTCACCATGTAGTTCAGGCTGGCTTTGAACTCAAGATGTAGCCCAGGCTGACCTCAAACTCACAGTGATCCTCCTGCTTTAGCCTCCCAACTGCTGGGATTACAGATGTGTGCCACCAAGCCGGGCACAATATTCAACCTTTGTCTTAACTTTGTACTTTCTAAGGAAATGAACCTGGGTCTGGGCTAGAATGTGGTTGTGGGGATACAGGAATTCCTCAGCTGCTGCATAGAATTTACACATTCCACAATACTAAGTTTTTAAAAAGGCCTCACTCCATGCTAACAGTAAGAAGCAAAACAGTAGCTGAGATTTGTGGAAGGCACAATGATAGCACCCTTCCCCACTTAAGATGTCAACATCCCAATCCCTGGAACCTTCAAATACCATTGCCTTACATAACAAAAGGGGCTTCATAGATGCAGTTAAGGCTAAAGAACCTGAGATAGGGGGGATTAGATTGGATTCCTCAGGTGGACCCAATGGTTTCATGTGAGTCCCTAAAAGCAGAGAAACTTTTCCAGCTGTGGTCAGATATGCAACATTACTGGCTTTGAAAAGACCAAGGGGTCATAAGCCAAGGAACATAGCCTCTAGAGCATAGGAAAGGCCAAGAAATGGACTCTTCCCAGCTCTGTAGATAACTGGATTTTGGCACAGTGTGATCCATGTCAGAGTTCCGACCTATAGAGCTGAAGATAATAAATTTGTATTGTTTTATGCCACTCTATTTGTGGTGATTTGATATGACAACAACAGAAAATGAATACAACATCACTGTTATGGTTTGGATCTAAAATGTCCCCCCAAATGCTCGTGTGTTAGTTAAAAGCTTGGTCCCAAAGGCATCAGTGAATGTTCAGAGGTGGGGCCTTTGGAAGATGATAGGATCATAAGGGCTCTGACCTTGTCAATGGAGTAACCCATGAGTGGCTAATAATTATAGGCTATTAGGAGGTGGTGCCTAGCTGGAGGAAGTAGGTCCTTGTAAGAATGGCCTTGAAGGCTACATCTTGCCCATCACCTCTTTTTCTTGCTTCTTGGCTGCCATTAGGTGGGCAATTTTCCTCCACTGTGTGCTTCTGCCCTGATGTTCTACCTCCTTGCAGGCCCAGAAACAATGCAACCAAGTAACCATGGACTGAAACCAGGAGCCAAAATAAACCTTTCCTTCTTTTAAATTGTTTCTCTCAGGTATTTTGTCAGAGACAGAAAGGTGACACAATCACCCAGAGGTACCAGTACTAAAGACAGAAATGAGCCAAGGATGCTGGGGGATACCAGCACAAAAGGAGAGGAGAAAAAGGTGTCAGTCCAGGAGACAGAAAGGGAGGCACAAAGTAGTGAAGGGTCTAAGGAAAAAGTGGGCCAGATCACAGACTGGCAAAATGGATCAAGAAGCAAGATCCAACAATATGCTGTATACAAGAAACACATTTAATTCAGAAAGAAATTCATAGACTGAAAGTCAAAGGATGGAAAACAATACTCCATGCCACAGGAACCCAGAAAAAAGCAGGGGTAGCTATTCTTTTTGCAGACAAAGTGAAATTTCAAGCCAAGAAGGATTCAGAGAGATAAAGACGGTCATTACATCCTTGTAAAGGGAACAATCCAAGAGGAAGAGATAACGATCATAAATATATATGCGTCAAATACCAATGCACCCAACTATATAAAACAAGTACTAAAGGACATGAAAAATCAAATAAGCACTAATACAATTATATTGGGAGATCTCAATACTCCACTGTCACAAAAAGACAGATCAACTAGACAGAAGATCAATAATGAAATAATAGAACTGAACCAAACTTTGGAACAAATGGACTTAGTAGATGTCTACAGAGTGTTCCACCCCACAACATCAGAATACACATTCTTCTCAGCTGCACATGGGACATTCTCCAAAATAGACCACATACTAGCTCATAAAACCTGCTTAAGTAAATGCAAAGGAATTGAAATTATCCCATGCATATTATCAGACTATAGTGCAATGAAATTGGAAATCAATGGCAAAAGAAATCACAAAAACTCCCTAAACAGATGGAAATTAAACAGCACCCTCCTGAACAACCAATGGGTCACAGATGAAATTAAAGAAGAAATTAGACACTTTCTACAACTGAATGATAATGACAGTACAACATACCGGAACTTATGGGATAAAATGAAAGCAGTCCTAAGAGGGAAATTTATAGCATTAAATACTTATATTAGGAAAATAGAGCAAGCGCAAATAAACAACTTAATGGCGAACCTCGAACTTCTAGAAAAAGAAGAGCAGGTTAAGCCAAAAGCCCGTACAAGGGAGGAAATTATAATCAGAGCAGAAATTAATGTATTGGAGACTAAAAAAACAATACAAAGAATCAATGAAGCAAAAAGTTGGTTCTTTGAAAGAATAAATAAGATTGACAAACCCTTATCCAACCTTATTAAAAAAAGAAAAGAAAAGACTCAAATCCATGCAATTGAAAATGAAAAGGGTGATATCACGACGGACCCTGCAGAAATCCAGATCATCTATACCTATTTTAAAAATCTATATTCTACTAAGATGGAAAATGCAGAAGAAATGGACAGATTCCTAGATTCGTATGAATTACCAAAGCTGAATCAAGAAGATTTAAAAATCCTAAATAAACCAATATCAACCAATGAAATTGAAGATGTAATTAAAAACCTCCCAACAAAGAAAAGCCCAGGCCCTGATGGATTCACTGCCAAATTCTACAAGAAATTTAGAGAAGACCTAATGCCACTACTTCTCAAACTTTTTAATGAAATTGAAAGGGAAGCAATACTCCCAAATTCATTCCTGGAAGCAAGCATTACCCTGATACCAAAACCAGAGAAGGACCCAACTAAGAAAGAGAACTACAGGCCAATCTCCCTAATGAACATAGATGCAAAAATCCTTAATAAGATACTGGCAAACAGAATCCAACAAATCATCAAGAAGATTATACACCATGACCAAGTTGGGTTCATCCCTGGGATGCAGGAATGGTTCAACATACGTAAATCAATAAATGTAATACACCATATTAACAGAACCAAAGACAAAAATCACATGATCATCTCAATAGATGCAAAAAAGCTTTTGACAAAGTCCAGCACCTTTTCATGATAAAAACCCTACAGAAAATTGGAATAGAGGGTCTTTATCTCAACCTGGTAAAAGCTATCTATGACAAACCAACAGCCAATATTATACTAAATGGCCAAAAACTGAAAGCCTTCCCTCTAAAATCAGGAACAAGACAAGGATGTCCACTGTCCCCACTCTTATTCAACATAGTTCTGGAAACTTTAGCCAGAGCAATTAGACAAGAGAAAGAAATAAAGGGAATAATGATTGGAAAGGAAGAAGTGAAATTATCGTTATTTGCAGATGACATGATACTCTACACAGAAGACCCCAAAAACTCCACTAAAAAACTGCTAGATTTAATAAGCAAATTCAGTAGTGTAGCTGGATACAAAGTCAATACTCAAAAGTCAATAGCCTTCCTGTACACAAATAACAAACTTACTGAAAGAGAAATTAGGGAAACAATACCTTTCACAATCACATCCAAAAAAATGAAATACCTAGGAATCAACCTCACAAAGGATGTAAAAGACCTATACACTGAAAACTACAGTACTCTGAAAAAGGAGATTGAAGAGGATATCAGAAAATGGAAAGATATCCCTTGCTCTGGATAGGAAGAACCAATATAGTGAAAATGGCCATACTTCCAAAATTGTTATACAGATTTAATGCAATTCCAATCAAAATTCCAATAGCATATCTCACAGAATTAGAGAAAACAATCCTAAAATTCATTTGGAATCAGAAGAGACCTAGAATAGCAAAGGCAATTCTGGGCAACAAACGCAAGGCAGGGGGCATCACAATCCCTGACTTGAAATTATACTATAAAGCTACTGTGATAAAAACAGTGTGGTACTGGCAAAAAAAACAGACCTGAAGATCAATGGAACAGATTAGAAGATGCTGAAACAACCCCAGACATACTAAGCCACCTTATCTTTGACAAAGGTGCCAAACACATTCGCTGGAAGAAAGATAGCCTCTTTAATAAATGGTGCTGGAAAAACTGGCTCTACACATGCCGAAGATTAAAACTAGACCCATATCTTTCACCAGGCACTAAACTAAATTCAAAATGCATCAGAGATCTAAATATTAAAACAGAAACATTAAATCTGCTGGAAGGTAGGATAGGTAAAACCCTTGAAGACATTGGTGTAGGCAAAGACTTTATGAATAAAAACTCAACCGCACAGGAACTATCCCAAAGAATCAATAACTGGGATCTCATCTTATTAAAAAGCTTTTGCACAGCAAGAGAAACCACCAACAGAGTGAAGAGACAACCCACAACGTGGGAAAAAATGTTTGCCAGCTGTTCCTCAGACAAAGGATTACTATCGAGAACATATAAAGAACTCAAAAAAATCAGACCTCCCAAATTTAAAGACCCACTCCAAAAATGGGATGAATACACATTTCTCAGATGAAGAAATACTAATGGCAAATAAATATACAAAAAAATGTGCAACATCACTAGTCATTCGAGAGATGCAAATTAAAACAACACTGAGATACCATCTCACCCCAGAAAGAATGGCTACTATAAAGAAATCAACTAATAACAAATGCTGGAGGGGCTGTGGGGAAAAAGGAACCCTTCTCCACTGTTGGTGGGAGTGTCGACTGGTACAGCCACTGTGGAAGTCTGTGTGGAGATTCCTCAAAAAACTAGGGTTGGAGGTCCCATTTGACCCAGCTATTCCCCTTCTGGGCATCTTCCCAGAAGAATTAAAAACATCGTACCACAGTGATATATGTGCACCCATGTTTATAGCAGCACAATTTGTAATAGCCAGATCTTGGAAACAACCCAAATGCCCATCAACTGAGGAATGGATAAGAAAGATGTGGTATTTTTATACAATGGAGTACTATTCAGCCATAAAGAAGGATAAACTGGAGACTTTTATAGGTAAATGGATGCAACTCGAGAAAATACTCATAAGTGAAATAAACCGGACGCACATGTGTAAGCATCGTATTGTCTCTCTAGTATGAGAAACTGAAAGAGTAAATAAGATCCAAAATGTACAATAGACACGGTGAACCAAAAAGAAATTGGTCAATAGGAAAGAGAGACTGGAATAGGGAAAAGAAAGAAGGAAAAGGGAAAAAAAAAATTGTATATATATATAAGATGGTTAAGATAGATACACTACCAATTTTACTTCATTGAAGAGTAAGGTTTGAGCCAATAATGTTTGGACTATTGAATGCTAATGTCTGGTATCCTGAATAACTAACTTAAAGATAATAATACGTAATGCATTGACCATTGTTACCCTCATATTATGTTGTTTTGAAAATTTGTTCTTTTTTTGATTTGTTTTGTTTTTTCTTCTCTTTAAAATAAAAAAAAAAAAAAAAAAAAAGAAAAAGAAAGTGGGCCAGATAACTGATTATCAATTAAAGGCTGAAGGAGGTTAAACAGAATCTACATTTTAAAACGCACTTGTTTCCTTGTTTCACTTTCCCCAGTGAGTTTAGCATCTGCCTTTAACAGCTTCTTTCACCTGAAACTATCACCTTCTCCCTCACTTAGAACTTTCACAACCTTGATCCATGTTATAAACCCATGAAGGTAATATTCAGGTTCTAGAACAGCAGGTTTTACCACATCATAAAACAGAAAGACATGCGGCTATTTTTACATGTTAATCCATGTTATTTGACTCTGGGGGACTGCCCAAACCAAGAGTGAGGATAACCACTAGGGCTGGCCTGACAGAGTGGAGAGCATTTTAGACAAAATACTTTGCAGATCCTGTCATTTCTAGAGTGACTTCTAGTCACCAGGGTCCCTTTTTAATCTCCCAGGAGCCCCGAGGTTTCAGCCTGAGGCCTTAATCTCCATATTTAAAGGTTCCACTCAGATCTTACCCCTCCTTCATGCTTAAGGTTCAAAATTACTGCCCCTTATTAAAATGTTACTCTCCGCAGATGACCTCAGCAACCAGTTTGCAATACAGCGAATTATTTCATAGAGGTGAGAGTGCTGTTGGCTCTGTTAAACTGGGCGTGATGGTGCACAACTATAATACCAGCACTTGGGAGGCTGAGGCAGGACTGCTGTGAGTTTGAGGCCAGCCTGAGCTACACAGTGAGTTCAAGGCCAGCCTGAACTACAAAGTGAGACTCAGTTTAAAACTAAAAAAAAAAGTACTGTTTATAGCTGGAAAGAAATGCTGACTTTATAGATTTTCAGGCTTTCAGAATGAAAATGTGAAAGAAGCATATTCTAAAATTATAGGGCCAGGGATATAGCTCAGCTGCACAGCGCCTGCCCGGGAAGCACGAGGTCGTGAGTTCAATTCCTGGTACGAAAAAAATAAAAATAAAAATAAATAAATAAATAAAATTCTATATTTACCATCAGCACCTGCTTTCATAACCTGGGCCTAATGCTTCATTTTCTTATGAGGGCTATACATGAATATTTTACCCCATTTATTCTTCAGAATTTGGAACAGCTGTCATTTTCTTGATGTGTGTGTGGGGAAGTGTCCCAGGTTATACTGCCTTCTTCCATTATACACCTTCTGTCCCCCTGTAGTTCTTCTGAAATGCTGACACCTGCAACTTCTTGTTTGGTGTCTGTCACCCTGTTCGGGAGAGAACAAGTTCTAACAGAGGAAAAGGCCAGCCTTTTGTCAGGAAGAGGAGGGAGCAGGAGGAAGAGGAGAGAGGAGAGGGGAAGGAATAGAGAAGGAGAGGGATAAGGGAGGAAAGATAACTCACAATGGAGAAATATCCATAAATTCCATATATATCTGATAAAGGATATATCATAATTATAAAGAACTCTCATAACTCAACAATAAAAAGCCAAATAACCCAACTGAAAAAGAGGCAAAGGAGTTGAATAGGTACTTTCTCAAATAAGGTACACAAATGATCAATAAGTACATGAACATGTTCAACATCATTCACCATCAAAAGAATGTATATCAAAACCACAATGAGATACCACCCTACATCCATTAGAATGGCTGTAATAAAATAATAGATACTAATGAATGGATAAAAAAAAAGTGAAGTACCCATAAGATATTTAGTCATAAAAGTGAATGAAATACTGATACATATTATAACCTAGATGAACCTTGAAGATATGCTAAATAAGCCAGTCACAGAAGATGACATATAATTCCATTTATATGAAATGTCCAGATTAGGTAAATCTATATAGGAAGAAATTAGATTTGTGGTTGTGCAGGGTTGAGAGCAGGGGGAGGATAGGGTATGGGTTTTCTTTTTGGAGTGATGTAAATGTTCTAAACTTTGATGTAGGTTGTAAAACCCTATGAGTATACTAAAAACCATTGGATTGTATACTTTAAATGAATGAATTGGGCCGGTGAGATGGCTCAGCGGCGTAAGCGCCTTCCTGGCAAGCGCCAGGGCCCGAGTTCGACTCCCGGAACCCACATACGAAAAAAGGGCCGGTCATATCGCTCAGCAGCACGGGTGCCTGCTGGTGTGTGAGGTCCTGAGGTCGACCCCCGGTACCCACAAAAAAATAAAAAATAAAAATAAATGAATGAATTAGTGTGGTGTATGAATTATACATCAATAAAGCCAAAAAAATTTTTTTAAAGTGGGAAAAAACTGCTGAACTTTTTCCAAACCTTACCTATTTGTTAGAAAGCAGTCTCACACTATTTTTCCAAAGCATAAAGGACAGAAACGGATTTCTTCTGTCTTTTAGTGCATGCACTAAATTGTCCTTGAAGCTTGACAAGCATCACAAAAATTATTTTCTTTCTTTCTTGCGGAAATAATCACTCCATAAAGGTCACCTGAAATTCACTGGGTAAAGTAAGCCAGAGTGCTAGGATGGCCAACCCTAAATGTCAGATGTTGAACTTCTAGGCTCTGATGTTCTCTCCCTTTCTTTCTTCTGGCCAAGCTCTTCAGCTCCAGAGCAAAGGACTAAATTCTTCACCTCTGTCCCCTGTACTGCTTCCTGGAGGTTGGCTCCCTTTCCCAGTTCTAGGGGCTCACACTTCCATGTCCTCCCACTGCTGAGCTGCTTTAGCTCCCTTCTTCATGCACGTCAGGGCTTGGCTCAGGGCTCTGGGAGCAATTCCTGCCCTGGCAGGTCAGAGGGAACAAGTGAACACACGGGAAGCTGGGTTGATAAAGGACTCCAGAGGAAGAAAGGCTAATACTTTTCTCAGATGAAAATTCCTAGTCTATTGGGGAGTTGAGAGCAGGCACCAATAGCTACATCCTGAAATAAATCAACAAGTAGATTAGAAAAATAAGGAAAATTTAAGACAGCTTTATTTTCAAAGTCCTTGACATATATAATATAAAAAAGACAACAGCAAAGTCTAAAGATAGCAGGAACTATACCCCTCAGTGTCAGAGTACTTTAAGGATAAGAGGAAGGGGATGGAAAGGTGGATGGAATACTCAACCTTTTCTAGCTTCAGAAAGCAGAGAGCCCAGATCACCAGAAGAACATCCTAGTACTGGTTACAGATTCTTTACAAAGGTGTCTACCTGCAGGAAAGAGAAAATCCAAGTTAAATTTCACATTTTCAGCAGATTATTCAGTGGTTCACCCATGATGTATATATATCCAGTCCCAAAAGCTTTTGTTAGGAAGGGGAAATGGGCTGCAGAAGAAATGTGAACTGCCTAGAGTCA
The DNA here is from genome assembly GCA_028451465.1 of Erethizon dorsatum. Taxonomy (NCBI): domain Eukaryota; kingdom Metazoa; phylum Chordata; class Mammalia; order Rodentia; family Erethizontidae; genus Erethizon; species Erethizon dorsatum. Next base: position 24,808,710 of record CM051824.1, read on the forward strand.
TATAGCACCAAGTGGCAGAGGGGTAAAAGAATCCAGAAGTCTCATTTCCCTAATTTTAGAATACCTTAGAGGAGGAAGTCAGCTGGCAACCACATGTTACAAGTCAATCATTCAACAATTATTAATTCAACATACTTTAGAGAATAGGGATTATATTTGTAACTTAAAAAAGATCCCACAGGCTTTGGAGTGTGAAAGGCAATTTGAGATGCAAAGCACAAGACCTAATATATTGAACATGGAAGCAAGGACCAGAGAGATAAAAGTACAACAGAGGAAAACTACTAGAAAGCAGGAGTTAAGGTTCTTCCTGCCTTTCTGAGGAGTTCTTCTTGTTTGGGTACTTCTTCAGAAAAGTCATCGTTGACATCCAACACCAGCACTGGGATGTTCAGCAGAGCCTCAAAGTGGAGCCTGTAAGAATTATAAACATTTGGGTAATGAGAAAAAAATTTGAGCCACGCTTCACATACTCACCAAATTTTAGTAATTCAGAGAACAAATCTCAATTCATGTGGTTTCTCAATGAAATTACATATAAGCAGCATTTAAAAAAAAAGAATTCCAGGGCCGGTGAGATGGCTCAGCGGCGTAAGCGCCTGCCTTGCAAGCGTGAGGGCCCAAGTTCGACTCCCGGAACCCACATACGAAAAAGGGGCCGGTGATATCGCTCAGCGGCACGTGCGCCTCCTGGCGCGCGAGGTCCTGAGGTCGACCCCCCGGTACCCACAAAAAAAAAAAAAAAAGAATTACATAAAGTTGGCTTGAAAGAGGAAGGTTGAGATTTTTCTTCAGTTGAGACTGATACTGAAGGTCAGCGCTCCAAACATTAAGTGACAACATGCCAAACCTGAAGAGAGGACAGGAAGAAACTAGGAACGTCATCTTAGTAAAGCTGATGTTTCTCAAGTTTTTTACCCTTCATTCTGAGCCAACTATCACAATCATCAATCATGATGTTCAATCTAAGGAAATGTTACAAAAAAGGCTAGGGAAATACAATCTAATATTTAGTATAAAATTTCTGAGTTGGAAAATGTTGGATATTTCCGACCAACCATCTCTTTCCAGGGCTGTATACTGAACTTCTCATTTTGAACAACTGGGAAGCAGGTCTCTGTCTGATACTGCTCTTTTTTCCACTTACTTGGTTGTCTTGTGAACAAGCCAGGCTTCGTGCTGACCATGAAGCTGCTCAAGATAGGCCAGCTCAATTCCTTTCTCTTCCTTCCTGGCTCTCTGGTACAATCTCTTCAAACAAACCTAAAAGATAATCAATTCCCAGACTTCGCTGAGTTCTTATACTCTTCTGGCTGTCACACTGCAGTCTCAGGGGTGCTAGTTACTCATATATCTGTATGTCTACCTCTGTTGCTACAAGCCATAACCTTGTTTCTGCTGCCTTGTTCTCTTATTCAATCAGAATATCTACATCATTCTCTCTACTTCCACCTTAAACCTGCTCTTCTTCTGGAGTATCCTTAGCTGGTCAGTGGCAGACACCATCCACCCAGTCAGCCAAGCTAGGACTCTGGAGTAGCCTTCCTTCTTCTCTTCCCAACCTCAGCAGGAAGTCATAGAACTCTCTTTAATCTCTCTGGTTGTTTCTCTCCTTGTTTCTTCCCTCACTTCTGCCCTAATCGGGTGCTCGCCACCTCACATCTGGACTATGGCAAGGGCCTTCTGACTCTGTATCCGGAAGGTGAAGTATATGGAAAGAGGACAGGAAAGCCCAGTAGCCAGTCAGTCTTTATTGTGTACTAGTGGTGCAATCTTGGTGAATTTCCGTTCCCCACCTCGACCCACCCTACAGTAGGTCCTATGAGTTTTCACTGAGGTAAGGCAAGAAAACACCTGGCAAAAGCTGTTATCTCCTTCCAGTTTGTCCCTTCAGTCTGGTTTCCATAGCGCTGCAAAATAATGGCATTACTTTCCCTGCTTAAAATACTTCATAGGTTTTTTACTGCTTACAGATACAACCACAAGTTCAAGGAAATATGAGAGGCATTGTATTTATAAAATGGTAAGTAATTTGAAACATCTTTCATATTATGTCAGATACTCACTCTGGAGTAGAATGTGAAATCTGCATGGGTCAAAGATAAAACAAAGAATTGAGAGAAAAAAGTGAGCCCTGACACTAACTCTCCCTTCCCTCCACTTTGCAGCGTGCGAACAATTCTCTTCTCCTATGTAGTAGAAAGTCTGAAGCACACTGGCCCAGAGGTGGTGTTCCCCTCTTTACCTGTCACACAAGGCAGTCCCTCCTGTGTCCCCTCAGTGTGCTTAGCTCCTCCCCTGGTCTTGCTGCTTCAGCCAGATTTGACTTCCTTCCTATACAGGCTAAGCTCCTTCACACCTCAGAACTTTTGCTCCAAATATTTGTTTTGCCTGAATTGCCCTTGATCCTCTCTCTGCAGGGCAAAACATTTCATTATTCAACGTCACCTGTCTTGGAAATATAGATGGCTTAACCCACTGACATAGGACTTCCCTCTTTCAAATATTTTAAAAATGTGAATTTTATTCACAATATTTCCAAAGACATTAGGGTTTCACTGTTTCTCTTACCTTTTCTCTAAGGAGATAAAATCATATAAGCAAATTTTATTTAGGACTTTATGTACAGCTTTCCAAACAGAAACACAGACAAGTCTGGTGGGTTAATACTTTTACTATTTTTCTTGTCTCTGCCTTTCTTCTAATCAATTAATAATTACCCCTAACTCAGACACAGTCCCTATGCTCTGAATTTTATAATTTAGATGATAAATAAAACATATGCAAAATAGCAAATCAAGTGAACTGTATGTGCCGGGACCCTAAGTGCAGCAGTTCAGATACAGGAGGGGCGACACGGTCTCACGGGAGAGGCAGCGCGCACTCCAATTCCCACTTCTGCACAGCTCCCCATCCTTAGGCCTCAGCTTACTGAGCACCGCTCTGAGAGGCCAGTGCTCGCAGGCCCTGGGAAACAGACCACTGGCGGTTTTCCCGATGAACTGGAAGACTGAGGAAGGTCTGCTCAGGACGCCAGGAAGGCACAGTGACATGTACTCATCTAACATTTTCGTTTCTGATATCTAGTTTTTCCATCTCCATCTATCTTCATTTACTTTCATTTTTTCTGTTTCTACTTTCCTTCACTCTGATCCTGCCTCTTTTTCTTTCCTTTTGTCTTTCTACCCCTGCATCCCCACCCTCACTGCTGATGGCTTTGAGACCCTCCCCTCTTGTTTCTCTCCTTCTCTAATCATAGTTTTTCACTGTATCTCTGACTTCCAGGTACCCAGTTTTCTTCCCCTACAACCAGTGTTATTAACTTTTTATACAACTTCAGAAATAGTTTTTGTACATACACATTCCTTCTCCCACCTTTTAAAAAAATGTATATGAAAGTGTTCCAGCCAGCACTTGGGAGACTGAGGCAGGAGGATCACAGTGAGTTCAAGGTCAGCTAGCCTATATGGTGAGCTCAAGGCCAGCTTGAACTGCATAGCAAGAACCCTGTCTCCAAAGACAGAGAGAGAGAGATCGATCCACCATATACTCTGCACTTGTTTTTGTTCACTTAAGAATATGTCTTAGGGGCCAGGGATGTGGCTCAGTGGCCCAGCACCTGCCTGGCAAGGTCCTGAGTTCGATTACCGGTACCACAAAAAAAGAAAAAAAAAAAAAAGGAGTATGTCTTAGATACTGTTACATATCAGTATAGAAAGAACTTTCTCATTTTCTTTTACAGTTTTAGAGTTTTTTAGTTTACAGTCAGAGCATAATATATTCAACAGCCCCTACTAATGAAACCTTGGGTTGTTTCCACTAATTTGCTATTACAAACAATGTTGCTTTGTACACAGGCTATTTTGCACATGCTGAGTGTATCAATAGAATAGTTTCGTTTTTTTTCTGTTTTTTTGAAAAAGGGACTCACTATGTAGCTCTACGCTGGCCTCAAACTCATAGCAATCCTCCTGCTTCAGCCTCCTGAGTGCTGGGATTACAGGCATGCATCACCATACCTGGCCCCTCAATGGAGTGAACTGCACGTACAATGCTTACTAGGTCAAAGGTATGAGCACTAGATATTATATACTGTCAAACTGCCTCCTGAGAAGTTAACAAGCAAGTAGTTAGGATGTCCAAACATAGCAAACCTACCTAATTTTCCTCTCGGAGAGAAAAATATTATCAGAATTAGTTAAAATAAGTGCTTTTTACAGTACAGCTTTGTTTTCAAGCACATATAAGGATAGAACAATTTTTACATTGATCTATTAAGAAATGTGCATATTTATTTTACTATTAATTTAACAGAGCACATATCCCCCACCCCCAACTAGGTAAACTCCTATTTTGAGCATCTGGCATAATTCTTACTTTATTGGCATAGCTATGACAAATTCTTTAAAAAGATCCTATGCAAACAGTGCTTTAGCCTGGCCCCATTTTACCTTGGTCCTCATGGGGAAGACACACCTGAATGTGAACAGGTAAGCCAGTGTAGGTGCAAATGGCAGAGGAGGGACCCTGTAGCTGATTTCTTGGACCTGCCCCACCCAGGAGGAAGAACTGCTCTTGACTGCTTGGCATCAGAGACAGCAACTGGACCATGACTGCTGGTGGATCTGGTTACCATGCCTCCCAGGACCCAATCCCAGGTGCCATTTGTTCCCATGCACCTGCTGCACGCTGTCTCCATGCTCCACAGTCCTAGGCAGGACCTGGGTCCTTGAGGCACACTGACCAGCTGTGCTCTCCTTGACTCCAAAGGGCTGGAGCAACACTAGCGCCTAGCCATTTTTTTGAGATAGGGTCTCACTATGTAGTTCACGAAGGCCTTGAACTTACTGTGTAGCCTAGGCTGGTCTTGAACTCATGGCACTCCTGCCTCAGCCTCTTGAGTGTTGGGATTACAGGCATGTGCCACCATACCTGGCTTCTTTTAATCATTTTTGAAGCTGCAGGCTGGCTTACGGTTTAGAATTTAGGGGACAACTGGTAGAAAGGAGCCAAGGCCCTACTGAGGTCCTTCTCACATATTCTAAATTTTTATTTGCCAGGGTTCTATGCTGGAATATCAGGCACTGATATATTTCATAGAGATATTTTGACTTCTATTCTTTTCTTCCTTTGGGTATAGTTACCCCTGAATTCACAGAAGAGGTCTGTGCCACTTCAGGGAAGATATGGGCATTCTTGGGTCTAATGCCATCAAAATAGCACAAAAATCCTTAATTAATCCCGAAGTGAATCAACTGTTTTTCTTTTCTGCCATTAAGTTGCAATAATCCTCAAGCTGAAATACCAGCTTGAAATACTTATACCAGCTGAAATACTTCAATTAGTCTCTCCAAGAAGACATACCAACCCCCCAGTGACAATCCTCATCCTCCTTATCACCATCCCTACCCCTTCCTCATCAGTCATGTAGCATGCACAAATTAAAGTGAGGGACACTTGCTTACTTGCCTTGTGGGTCCCAGCCCAGCCCCCAGAAACAAGAGCCTGTGAGCTGGCTACGCAGCCCTGTTTCGCTCTCAGCACCGAGTCAGCTCATCTTTTCCTTGGCTTCTCCAACGGTGGTTTTCCTGGTACCAAGCTGGGGCTAAATTCCGTTTAGGAACATGTTAGGTCAGCACTGTCTCCTCTCTTTCTCTCTCTCTTGGGATGGGAATTTGCATATCTTTCAAATTTTTTATTAAATGTGTATTAGTATACATTTGCATTAGTACACATTTACTTTCCTTGAGTTGGTACACGTATATAACACATCTTAATTCCTTTTTTCATCCCCTCTCCCTCCCCTCTTCCCCCCTCCATCTCTTGATCCTCTTCCCATTTGAGAAAGATCTATCTCCCTACTTCCTACTGTCTGTCTTTTATTTTGCTCTTTATTTATAATACACGTTTCTCATATAACAGAAATCATGCAATATTTAAGCTTGTGTCTGATTTATTTCACTTAACATGAGGGTCTCGAGGTACATCCATTTTCCTACAAATGATTCATTTATCTTTTCTTTATGGCAGGGTAGTATTCCACTGTGTGTAAATACTGTCCCTTCTCCTAATGCTTACTCCCTCAATCTCTTACTTCTTTCAGTCCAGCCATCTCATGGTTCCCACTGGAAACCTGAAATCTCTTCAAATTCCAACCCAAGCCATCACTCTGTCCAGTTCCACAGCAGTCTTTCTCCTCCTTGGTCCTGGCCATGAGCCCTCCTGGGAGCAGGCTTTCTCTCTAACCCTGACCCTTGCTCTCAGGTACTTCAAGCTGTCCTCTCTAGCAGAAGACTCCTCTTTCTCCCTTCACTGACGCCAATCCCTTTCCCTAAAGTATAATCACCTCAAATTTTCCTCTCCTGTTCCTACTCCCCCAAAATAAAGACCACTGAAAGAAGTCACATAAATGTAACCCAGCCAGTCAACTTGCAGTGAATACAACTAACTTGAACTCAGTTCTCTTCATGGGAGCTTCTCAGCCCTCTGGCCTCACTGAACCTCTAGTTTAGTGTTATGGTTTAGATCAAGAATGGCCCTCAAAATTCTCATATGCTCACAGGTGGGGTTTTTGGAAGGTGACTGGATTATAGGGGCACTAGAGATGACTTGCTGTAAGGAGGTAGGGCCTGGCTGAGGTCAATGGAGACATGACCTGGAAGGTTATAGCTCCCTCCCACGATCCTCCCCTCTCTCTCTGCTTCTTGGCTGCCATGATATCAGTACCTTTTCCTCTCCTATGCCAGCCAACCATGAACCATAACTCTGAGCAAAAATAAACTTCACTTCCTTTAAGTGATGGGTGTGGAATATTGTGTAACAGCGACAAAAAAGTGACTAAGACATTTAGTTTCATCTTAAACCTTAGACTTTCTTATTTCCTTCTATGACTTAACTTCTATGTCATAATCCCCAGACACTCCCAATACAAAGATGCCCAATATCTGAGTCCAACAAGACCATTATAGCCTTCAATGACCACAGCAAAGGAAGGAAGAGGCCACTGTCTGCAGGTCGGAGCATCTGAGATGCAAATCTGGAGTAATGGAGATGACGCCCACTCTGTTCTGCCTTGTTGCTCCACCAAGAGACCCTTCCAAACACAATTGCTCGAGTATGCTGCAGCATGTAGGAAATGGAGTGCTCAGTGCTAGAGTGGAGGTGTCTACCCACTGCTTTCTGCACTCTGGTAATGCCTGTACTCTAACTTCTCTGACCAGAAAATCAGGAGCTTGCAGAATGTCTCTTAAAGGATTTCCTATTGCCCTAAAGTCTAAGCTTTAGATTCAGAGTTACCTGGGGAGCAGCCTGTAGGTAGATGAAGCCATGTAGGGAGAGCCGGCTGGCAAACTCCTGCAGGAGAAAAGAATGCCAGTCCTGATAGATATGCCATTCAACGTCACTGAGGGAACCGTTTTCAAAAAGATTCTTTGCAAAGATGTACCTGGTTGGAAATGTAAGTGGGATGGGGTGGGAGTGGGGAGGGCAGGGGAAGAATGGGAAAAGGAATGAAAGGCACAAGAGAGAGAGAAATAGAAAACTCAATAACCAACTTATTCCATGTCTGTTCAAACCACTTAACCTTTCCAGCTCCTCATCAATCCTTAAGCAATCTGAATTCTTAACCCACAGCTCCCTCCCTGCTCAACAGTTTGATGGGAAATAGCACCTAGAATTAAAGGCTGAAACCACAGTTTTTGAAATGGAGTAAATCACTAGGGAAAAAAGAAGAAAAAAGACACTGGAAGAGGAACACATTGGCCCCTGACAATTTTCTCTGCTAGAAACCAGTCAGAGGATATAGCAGAGGGTGCATATAAACTTGAACTTGAGATTTCTTTATTATTCTAGCAAGGCCCCAAACAAAAATCAAGCATAAAACCACCTACAACATTTCATTTAAGTACCGAGAGCTTCCAAGTCGCCAACTCTCCTTTTCTCTAGCTAAGAAGTAGAGAGGCAACTATCTTTATGTGGTGTCATTTATAGAGCAGGAAATGCATTTCCCACTGACCTCAGTGTTACCAAGAAAGCAGACTGTCCTCCAAAGCTCTTACTAGCTTGCTTCTGCTGCTGAGCTTTTAAGTCAGATAAAAGAAAGCAAAAGGTAAAAATCAAACCCATTTTCCTCCTTGCTTGCTTCCACAACAAAAGGAGGATCTGATGAATAGGAAATCAGAGCTAAACAGAAACCATGGCTTCAGAAGGGTCAATTCTGCTTTCAGACCTCAGGTATCTTGATACAAAACAACAATTTCCATCTTTAACAGTGACCTCCAGTTTCTAAGGCAATGCCCAGCAACTGGCCCCTTCTGGGAGAACAAAATTCAGAATCCTTGTGTAGGAAATGATCAAAGAAGTGCAGACTGCAAGGCTGTGAGTGCCACCTGAGGGCAGGTCTCAGTGTAGCTCTGCAGGATCTAATCCTGACCCGAACATTCACTAGCCACGTCACCTTAAGAAGTCACCTGAACTCTCTCAGCCTATCATTTTTTTTTTAAGAGAAAAAAAGAAATAGAACAAAATTTCAAAACAACTTAACAGGAGGGTAACAATGGTTAATACATTGCATATTGTTATCTTTAAATTAGTTACTCAGAATACAAGATACTGGCATTCAATTGTCCAAACAATATTAGCACAAAACTTTCTTTTCAATGAACTAAGAGAAATTAGTAGTGTATCTATCTTAACTATCATATATATATATATATATATATATATATATACCTTTTTTTTTTTTGCTTTTCCCTTCCTTCTTTTCTCCATTCCCCCATACCAGTTTCTCTTTCCTTTTGAATAGTTTCTTCCCATTTTACAATATCTATTGTACATTTTGGATCTTATTTTCTCTTTCAGCTTCTCACTAGGGAGACAATATGATATTTACACATGTGCATCTGATTTATTTCACTTATGAGTATGGTCTCAAGTTGCATCCATTTACCTATAAAAGTCTCCAGTTTATCCTTTATGGCTGAGTGGTACTCCATTGTATAAAAATACCACATCTCTTTTATCTATTCCTCAGTTGATGGGAATTTGGGTTGCTTCCAAGATCTAGCTATTACAAATTGTGCTGCTATAAACATGGGTGACATATATTGCTGGGGTATGATGTTTTTAATTCTTCTGGGAAGATACCCAGATGGGGAATAGCTCGGTCAAATAGGACCTCCAATCCTAGTTTTTTGAGGAATCTCCACACTGATTTCCACAGTGATTGCACCAGTCGACACTCCCACCAACAGTGGAGAAGGGTTCCTTTTTCCCCACAGCCCCTCCAGCATTTGTTATTTGTTGATTTCTTGATAATAGCCATTCTTTCTGGGGTGAGATGGAATCTCAGTGTTGTTTTAATTTGCATCTCTCAAATGACCAGTGATGTTGAACATTTCTTCATATATTTATTTGCTGTTTGTATTTCTTCATCTGAGAAGTGTGTATTCATCTCAGATGCCCAATTTGGATTGGGTCTTTAAATTTGGAAAGTCTGATTTTTTTTGAGTTCTTTATATGTTCTCAATAGTAATCCTTTGTCTGAGGAACAGCTGGCAAACATTTTTTCCCACATTGTGGGTTGTCTCTTCACTCTGTTGGTGGTTTCTCTTGCTGCACAAAAACTTTTTAATAAGATGAGATCCCAGTCATTGATTCTTTGTGATAGTTCCTGTGTGACTGGGGTTTTACTCATAAAGTCTTTGCCTATACCGATGTCTTCAAGAATTTTACCTATTGTATCTTCCAGCAGGTTTAATGTTTCTGTTTTAATATTTACATCTTTGATCCATTTTGAGTTTAGTTTAGTGCACAGTGAAAGATATGGGTCTAATTTTAATCTTCGGCATTTGCACAGCCAGTTTTTCCAGCACCATTTATTAAAGAGGCTATCTTTCTTCCAGTGAATGTGTCTGGCACCTTTGTCAAAGATAAGATGGCTTAGTATATCTGGAGTTGTTTCTGCATCTTCTAATCTGTTCCATTGATATTTGGGTCTGTTTTTTTGCCAGTACCACATTGTTTTTATCACAGTAGCTTTATAGTATAATTGCAAGTCAGGGATTGTGATGCCCCCTGCCTTGCGTTTGTTGCCCAGAATTGCCTTTGCTATTCTAGGTCTCTTCTGGTTCCAAATGAATTTTAGGATTGTTTTCTCTAATTCTATGAAATATGCTGTTGGAATTTTGATTGGAATTGCATTAAATCTGTATAACAATTTTGGAAGTATGGCCATTTTCACTACATTAGTTCTCCCTACTCAAGAGCAAGGGATATCTTTCCATTTTCTGATATCCTCTTCAATCTCCTTTTTCAGAGTACTGCAGTTTTCAATGTAGAGGTCTTTTACATCCTTTGTTAGATTGATTCCTAGGTACTTCATTTTTTTGGATTCAGCCCACTGTCTTAACTGCATATTATACTCATAAAGTCCTTGGAAGAGTATTCTGGCTTATATCTAGATATCCCCCGCAAAGCCGCATGTGCTAATAGGTGGAGCTCTTGGGGGGAGACTAGATCATGGGTGTATGACACAGGATCATGGATGTGATACTGGATTGGTCCACTGATGGGTTTACAGCTGGGTGTGATGTTGGGAGGTGAAGCCTGGTAGGAAGAGGTGGGTCACTGTGGGTGTGGCTTGGAAGGATACATACATATGTAATATATAATATATAATATTATACATATATTCCCTCCTGCCTTGATGGCTGCTGCTCTCTGCCTGCCATGCCATGGATTGTTTTTCTTCTGCCATGCTGCCCTGCCTTGGAGCTGGCTGACTATGAACTGAAACCTCTACAAACTGTGAGCTAAAATAAACTTTTCTTCTTTTAAATTGTGGGTGTCAGGTATTTTGCCCCAGCAACAAGAAAGTAACTAAGACAAAGAGTCACTTGCACAGCATTCAAGGTATCTTTTAGTTATAATTAAAATGCTTTTTGCTAGGCTATGAAGAGGCTAATTTGGAAACACTAAAAGTAAACTCTTCCAGTTTGGTATGGTCTAGCTATTGTTCAGCTGAAGACAATGAGAAAAAGTAACTCAAGTTCCGAAAAATGTTCAGTTTCTTCAAAGAAAACTAGATGAAATTTCCATCTTATAAAGAAAAATTAGTAAGTCCCATAAATAGGGCCTTGCTGCTCCCCAGAATGAGCACTTCACTTACTCCCCCAAAGCTCGTGGTGATGGGTGAGGAGGGGATAGTAGAGGAAGGTGTAAAGCACTAAGGAAGGGAGCTACTGCAGACTGCATGCAGGTGCTGTGGAGAACAAGGCTTAAGTACCTAACAGCTGGGGCCTCTGCTCTAAAACCACGTTAGCCTTCCCTTTAACTCCATCCAAAAAGTCTTAGATTTCTTTGCCCTTGTACTCCACTCTCCCAAATAACCCACGTCCCTCTTTTGGGGACACAGACCACACCACATGGGCATGAGTCCAGTCCCAGCCGAACTATGATATTTATGACCAGGAATAGGTCTGCTTTCTCTGTTGCAGCCCCAGGTTCAAGCTTAGTACCCAAAGGAGGCATTCAATAAATCTGTGCTGAGCAAACAAACAAAAGGATGCTTCCCTGCCCCGACCACCTCATGCTGTACCACTGAGATACAACCCCAGCCCCTAGAATGAATTTTTAAAATAATGGAAAAGGTCTAAATTACCCTCCAGGATTAGAATTTGTGATTAGTTACCCTTTTTATCTCAAAAGTGCCCTCTCTAATGAAAGTACCTGAACTGTTGTAGCTCCCTATAGTGTAATCAATTCTTATCTCTTTCTTTATAAGTGAACATTAAGATCTAGGTAGCTTCTTAACAAAGCATTTCTGATTAACAAAGTATTTCTATTTCTCTGTTTTCCTCTGAGAGGTATCTTGCATGCTACCTCACTAAGGGTCTAGAATTTAAAAGATCAACTGTGTATGTTTCCAAGCAACCCAGGTGATTATATGTAATTCAGCTTCCAAGTCTGAGAGACAAGGATTTGTAGAAAGAAGAAAACAGGCAGCAGTATAGCCAACAGTGGAAAAAGAACTAAAACTCAGAGCTCATCCATCATGATGCACACATTAAGCTTTCATAAAGAGTAGGTTCTCATGGCCTAGAAAGAAGGAATGTGTAGCCCCCAGAGTTTTGTTTCACGTCTTACATGATTTTGAGGTAAAGTCAAAATGAGCACAATGAACCCTTCTTTCTTTCTTCCAGGAGGCTTTATGAGAGCAATAAGAAGCAAAACTAGTTTATCTAATTTGGAATTAAATGGGCAATCAACTAAATGTCTTCAGCAGTGAATGGACAATGAAAATGCCGCATTTTTCATTCTGATACATCAACAGGGTTTAAGTAAGATAGAATTTTGCTTGAAAGTAGCATTTCACTGACCAAAGTCATTTACGACCTTCAAATACAAAAAAACTGAGCAGTGTCCTGATCAACCACCTCACTTCGTCTCCAGGCGTCCTAACCCCAAGTCACGCTCTGGTCTCTGTGGCAGAGCCAGGAATGCAGGAGCGTGGCTAGGCTATCTTTTCTAGAACAGATGGGCTTGCTTCCCATGCTAGCCGCTGATCTTTATTAAAAGCGACTCCCCCAGGTGGTCAGGATGAGCCCTTCCCCTGAAATGACACATGTACTTGTTTTCAACTCGACTCTGGAGAGCAGGAAGCCCTGTCACAAAAGGAGTGAAAAAACAAAGGCTAAATAGAGACAGAAGCCAATTTCATGATATGCTATTTTTGCTTAGACATCCTTTCTTGATGAATAAAAAAGGATAAATAGATATTCTGTAATCATTTTAGGAATACAAATTTTAACTCCATCTACTTTTTTCTTAAAGGTAATAACCAGCCATCTGGTTTCTGACAATATGCACCACTACTATCTGATCTATTCTGTGCCTTTTAGCATGTAATGGTTATGTAGGTAGCTACCAGCTTGCCTCTATGCAGTAAATAAGGAAACATAAGGCAATCAGTGGCACTGTGGGAAATTCAATGCATTTAGTTTATGAAAAACATCATCTCTTCTTAACATATATGAATATGATACCTCAGCAGAATTACAACTTTGGACAAATCTGTATAAAGCTGCCTTTACAAAGCAGACAATTCTTCAAAGTACAACCTTCAACAACTACAGCAAGACACAGCCTTGCAAGAAGAGAAAACACACACCTGAACAAGGGGCTGGTGACTGGCAGAGGGTCTGGCATCTTACCTGTCACTGTACACAGACCTCTCAAAGATCTGCACAGGCTTCTTGGCCTGCAAGAGTTTCTCAGAGAAGGGCTCCAGCTGTACTTTCAGGCGGCTCATAAAGGAACATGTCTGGAATGTGTAGGACCATCGTGCTGGCTCCTGGTACATCATGTCCAGCAAATTTCCCAGGCTTTGGGTAGTTTGGCTCTAGAGAGGATTAAAAAAGGGGAGAATTTCCTATCAGGTGTATAGTAAGTAAGAAGATTTGATACTCAATACAAGATGAAATAAATTTTCTTCCACTAAAAAAATACAATCAGATCCTCCTGCTTAGTTGAAACCATAAAATCAAGGAAGAGATTTTCCTACCTCATTAGACAAAAATCTGATTGAGGAAGATGACATGCCACATTCAATATAATAGAGAAGAGTAAAGGAAAAACTATACACAGAATTAACACATTCACTGATAGATGGATTTGTGGAGTCTGTCTGGGGAGGAGTTAATCAGTAATCATCTAAAATTCTACTTTGATCAAACTTTTCTACTGTAACACTATATTGCTTCCCTTTTGAGATTCCATCTGTGGCTATTTCTTTTTTTTTTTTTTTTTTTGTGGGTACCAGGGGTTCGACCTCAGGACCTCGCGCGCCAGCAGGCGCCCGGGCCGCTGAGCGATATCACTGGCCCCTTTTTCGTATGTGGGATCCGGGAGTCGAACTCGGGCCCTCGCGCTTGCAAGGCAGGCGCTTACGCCGCTGAGCCATCTCACCGGCCCCCATCTGTGGCTATTTCTTTCTAAAACTTCAAAGCAGGTAAGAAACCAATTGTTTATTTGAAAATCCAACCAACCAAACAAAAACAAAATCTTCTTCTAGAGAGTGAACTATAATTTGAAGAGTTTCTCTAACTTAGTATATGCAGGTGGGAACAAGGAGGGGATACTCAGGACCCCCAGATTCTTTTCTGGACTCTGCCACTGACTTAATGCAAAACTGAGTTTTGTGCAAAGCACTTCGGACCTGTGTTTATTCATGCAAAACACTCTGGAACTGCATTTATCCACTGAATCATCATGAACGGCCTGCATAGACAAAGTGCTATGTGGGCTAGGGATACACAAGGGGTACAGAAAAAGGAAGCAACATTTATGTCAATGTTCACTATGCAATATTATTTCATTTAATCTTCAAAATAGCTTCATGAGGAAAGGTTGTTATGTCCATTTTCCAGAGGGAAAAGTCTACTCAAAGGTTAAACAACTTATTTGCTCAAGGTCTCATGGGGTTTAGTGAGTGTTGAATTTCTCTAATTTCTTCATTTTAATGCCTCTCAGTAAAGGTGAATAAGACATGGTCTCTGGACTCAAAGAACTCACTATGCAAATGGGAAGGTGAAAACCATGATATAATTAGCTAGAAGATAAGGAAGATCACATGATAAAGGGCCAATCACATATGGTGGAGGGAATCTCAGAAGTTTACTCCCTTAAACTGCAAAGTAAATGATGAGTGGAATTTTCATAGATGGAAATGGAGATTAAGGAGAAAACATTTTGCTGGGTGTGGTGGTGCATGCTTATAATCCCAAAACTCAGGAGGCTAAAGCAGGAGCAACTTTTTCGAGTTCCAGGCCAGCCTAGGCTACATAGTCAGTTCAAGGCCAGCCTGAATTACACAGGGAGACCCTGTCTCAAAACAAAGCAAAACAAAACTAGAGAGAATTTCAGGTGAAGACAAAGATATGGAGTGGAGGGGATAAGGTTAAACAAGAAGTGGTCCAAGTTGGATAAAAAACATTCTTGGATACACAGAAGGATCCCAGCTCTTTGAAAGTCTTCAGTAGAAGCAATGTGTATAGAGGTGAGTGGATCTAAAAACTATTTAACTCAGGGGTGTGTTCAGGATTTCCCGCCTTCCAATGCTTTAATGCACAAACACGCAGCACCCTCACAAACAACCCCTAAGAGCTGCAGGTTGAAGTAGGGGGAAAATTGGAATCGCAAGTCTCTGATGGTACGTATCCTGGAGACTATGGGAGCAGCCCATGGTCTGTCATACAGTTCATATACGAGGAGATGTAGTAGGTAGAGTAGGTGTGGGCTACTGCACTGGTGGGTTTTGGGCTATCAGAGGGAGAGTGTCCTGGAAGAAAAATCACTTACATAATTTCCTACAGAATTCATTTCAGCTACAGAACAAATGCAAACATCTCTCCAATAATTGGAGATAAAAATATTCTGCAATTCAAAAGGAGGGAGGACCAATCTGTGGGCTTAGGCAGAGATGTCTGAAACAGGAACAAAATTAGAAATATCTCAATGGAATTCAAATAAGAATAGGCGGTCATAAACCAAAAAAAAAAGAGCACTATGAAGACACTGTTGGAGATGAGAAGACGCAAGTGCCAAAGAAAAACACTCCAGAAAGACAGTAAGTAGAAAACTATGCACTAAAGCAAACACAATTAGTAAATCCAGCCAGGCATGGTGGCACATGCCTATAATCCCAGCACCTGGGAGGCTGAGACAGAAGAACTGCCCTGAGTTTGAGGCCAGCCTGGGCTCCATAGTGAGTTCAAGACCAGTGTGAACTACACAGCAAGACTCCATCTTAAAAAACAAAAAACGAAAACAAATTAGTAAGTCCATACTGAACCCAACTAGTAGATCCAATTAGATGATCCATACTGAATACCAGTTTAAGAAATTCTCCCTAAACTAAGAGAAAAAAGAGCATAAAATTATGAAAAAAAGAAAAAGAAAAAAAAGAAGAGATATGTTAGGTTATCCAATATATATGGTAATGTAGCTGTAGGGTATTATTCTTTTTTTTTTTTTTTTTTCCTCTTTCCTCTGGAGAGGTACTTCAAGATGTAACATCATTTGTGTTCTACCTGCCAGCATCCAGGACAACTTTTTTTTTTTTTTTTGAGACAGAGTCTCGCTATGTAGTTCGGGCTGACCTTGAACTCATAAGGCAATCTTTCTGCTTCAGCCTTCTGGGTGCTGGGATTACAGGTGTGTGCCATCACACCCAGATCAGGACAATTTTGTATTAAACAGCTGACAAAGGGTGCCACAATTATCTCTTACAACTTCAATGTACAGTTGGCCCTTTATGATCTGTAGTTCTGCATCTGCAGATTAAACCAAATGCAGATTGAAAATACCTAAAAAAACAAAAAACTGTGTTTGTACTGAACACATATACTTTATTCTTATCTTTATTTCTTAACATAGTATACATCCTTACATAGAATTACTTTGTATTATGTATTACAAGCAACCTAGAGATGACTTAGAGTATACCAGAGGGTGTCCTGCAACCAGTCCCCTGCAGATACTGAGGGACTACTGGACCCCTAGCTCAGACAAAGCCACCTAATCAAGTAGACAATTTTCCTTCTCAAGAGATAAGAGTTGAGAGTATCCAATAAAAAAAGAATAGATGAGGACTTCTACTTATAAGGTATGCATCTCCATCACTACTGAAAATCACTAGCTAACAGAAATATGTGTTGTCTTGAGATGTTTGGGAATGGAAAAAAAAAAGTTCCATACTACAACTAGGAGTGCTAATTAAGAGGGAATTGATGAAAAAGAAGCTAAAATGGAGAAAAAAAATAAAAAAAATATTGAGATTCCACCAGAAAAATTCTCTGAGTGCTAAGAAAGACTTTATTATACATACATACATATGCACAGATGTGCAAGTGTACACATGGGCACACACAGACCTACTGTGTGTGCAAAAAGTAACAGTTCATTAAAAATAAAACATGGAATCTCATCTTATTAAAAAGATTTTGCATATCAAAAGAAATCACCAACAGAGTGAAAAGACAACCCAGAGTGGGAAAAAATTTTAGCCAACTGTCCCTCAAACAAAGGACTTATATCTAGAACATACGAAGAATTAAAAAAAATCAGACCCCCCCCCAAACTCAAAGACCCAATCCAAAAATGGGCATCTGAGATGAACACACACTTCTCAGATGAAGAAATACAAACAGCAAATAAATATACGAAAAAATGTTCAACATCACTGGTCATTCGAGAGATGCAAATTAAAACAACATTGAGATTGCATCTCACCCCAGTAAGAATGGCTATCATCAAGAAACCAACCAATAACAAACACTGGCAGGGCTGTGGAGAAAAAGGAACCTTCTCCAGTGTTGGTGGGAGTGTCGACTGGTGCAATCACTGTGGAAATCAGTGTGGAGATTCCTCAAAAAACTAGGATTAGAGATCCCATTCGACCCAGCTATTTCCCATCTGGGTATTTTCCCAGAAGAATTAAAAACATCATACCACAGCAATATATGTCACCCATGTTTATAGCAGCACAATTTGTAATAGCGAGATATTGGATGCAACCCAAATGCCCATCAACTGAAGAATGGATAAAAAAGATGTGGTATTTTTATACAATGGAGTACTACTCAGCTATAAAGAAGAATAAACTTGAGACATTTATATGTAAATGGATGCAACTTGAGACCATACTCATAAGTGAAATAAATCAGACTTGCATGTGTAAATATTGTATTGTCTCCCTAGTATCAGAAGCTGAAAGAGGAAATAAGATCCAAAATGTACAACAGATATTGTGAAATGGGAAGAAACTATTCAACAGGAAAGAGAAACTGGGATGGGGGAAAGGAGAAAAGAAGGAAGGGAAAAGGAAAAATAAATATATACATAAACACATTATGTATACATATAATAAATATATATATACACACACAGTTAAGATAGTTATACTACTAATAGCTATTAGTTCATTGAAAAGAAAGGTTTGTGCCTATATTGTTTGATCAATTTTTCATGCTTATATCTTGTAATATAAGCAACTACTTTGACAATAACAATATGCAATATACTAACCATTGTTACTCTCCTACAATCTTGTTTTGAAATTTTGTACCACTGTTTTATTTGTTTTCTTAAAAAACAAAACAAAACCCCAAAAGGAACTTAATGAAGCGGGAAGATGACTCAAAGATAAACAACTTAAGAATAATTGGAATAAATGAAAAAGCAGGAGATAGCATCAATGACATTAAAACCTTGTTCAAAGACATAATCAGGGAGAACTTTCCTGGAAGAGAAAAGGAATTTGATGCCCCTATAAGTGAAGCTTTTAGAACACCAACTAGACATGATCAAAAAAAAACTTCAGCCAGATGTATTATAGTCAAGATCCCAGAAATTCAACAGAAGGGCAGAATCTTAAAAGCTGTTAGGGAGAAGAGACAAATCACCTATAAAGGAAAACCCATCAGAATCACAGCTGACTTTTCAGCACAAACCCTCAATTCAAGAAGCGCTTGGAATGATGTATTTCAAGCTCTAAAGGAAAATAATTTTCAACCCAGATTGATGTACCCTGCAAAACTATCTTTCAAAATTGATGGAGAAATAAAATACTTTCATGATAAAGAACATCTGAGAAAATTTATGACCACCAAACCAGCACTCCAAAATGTTCTGAAGGACATTCTATAAAGAGATAGGAACCCCAACAGAAGGAATCCACCAGGCAGGGCAGATAATTAAATAGCAGGAAAGGGGAAAAACAAAGAGTGGGAACCAACAACAGGAAAATATCATGACAAGTATAAGTCAATACATATCAGTTTTAACCATCAATGTTAACGGTCTCAATTCACCAATCAAAAGGCACAGACTGGCGAAATGGATCAAGAAGCAAGATCCAACAATATGCTGTATACAAGAAACACATTTAATTCAGAAAGAAATTCATAGACTGAAAGTCAAAGGATGGAAAACAATACTCCATGCAACAGGAACCCAGAAAAAAGCAGGGGTAGCTATTCTTTTTGCAGACAAAGTGAACTTCAAGCCAAGAAGGATTCAGAGAGATAAAGACGGTCATTACATCCTTGTAAAGGGAACAATCCAAGAGGAAGAGATAACGATCATAAATATATATGCGTCAAATACCAATGCACCCAACTATATAAAACAAGTACTAAAGGACATGAAAAATCAAATAAGCACTAATACAAGTATATTGGGAGATCTCAATACTCCACTGTCACAAAAAGATCAACTGGACAGAAAATCAATAATGAAATAGTAGAAATGAACCAAACTTTTGAACAAATGGACTTAGTAGATGTCTACAGAGTGTTCCATCCTACAACATCAGAATACACATTTTTCTCAGCTGCACATGGGACGTTCTCCAAAATAGACCACATACTAGCTCATAAAACCTGCTTAAGTAAATGCAAAGGAATTGAAATTATCCCATGCATATTATCAGACCATAGTGCAATGAAATTGGAAATCAATGGCAAAAGATCTCACAAAAACTTCCTAAACACATGGAAATTAAACAGCACCCTCCTGAACAACCAATGGGTCACAGATGAAATTAAAGAAGAAATTAGACACTTTCTACAACTGAATGATAATGACAGTACAACATACCGGAACTTATGGGATACAATGAAAGCAGTCCTAAGAGGGAAATTTATAGCATTAAATACTTATATCAGGAAAATAGAGCAAGCGCAAATAAACAACTTAAGGGTGAACCTCGAGCTTCTAGAATAAGAAGAGCAGGTTAAGCCAAAAGCCCGCACAAGGGAGGAAATTATAAAGATCAGAGCAGAAATTAACGTATTGGAGACTAAAAAAATACAAAGAATCAATGAAGCAAAAAGTTGGTTCTTTGAAAGAATAAATAAGATTGACAAACCCTTATCCAACCTTATTAAAAAAAGAAAAGAAAAGACTCAAATCCATGCAATTGAAAATGAAAAGGGTGATATCACGACGGACCCTGCAGAAATCCAGAAGATCATCTATACCTATTTTGAAAATTTATATTCTACTAAGATGGAAAATGCAGAAGAAATGGACAGAGTCCTAGATTCGTATGAATTACCAAAGCTGAATCAAGAAGATTTAAAAATCCTAAATAAACCAATATCAACCAATGAAATTGAAGATGTAATTAAAAACCTCCCAACAAAGAAAAGCCCAGGCCCTGATGGATTCACTGCCGAATTCTACAAGAAATTTAGAGAAGACCTAACGCCACTACTTCTCAAACTTTTCAATGAAATTGAAAGGGAAGCAATACTCCCAAATTCATTCCTGGAAGCAAGCATTACCCTGATACCAAAACCAGAGAAGGACCCAATTAAGAAAGAGAACTACAGGCCAATCTCCCTAATGAACATAGATGCAAAAATCCTTAATAAGATACTGGCAAACAGAATCCAACAAATCATCAAGAAGATTATACACCATGACCAAGTTGGATTCATCCCAGGGATGCAGGAATGGTTCAACATACGTAAATCAATAAATGTAATACACCATATTAACAGAACCAAAGACAAAAATCACATGATCATCTCAATAGATGCAGAAAAAGCTTTTGACAAAGTCCAGCACCTTTTCATGATAAAAACCCTACAGAAAATTGGAATAGAGGGTCTTTATCTCAATCTGGTAAAAGCTATCTATGACAAACCAACAGCCAATATTATACTAAATGGCCAAAAACTGAAAGCCTTCCCTCTAAAATCAGGAACAAGACAAGGATGTCCACTGTCCCCACTCTTATTCAACATAGTTCTGGAAACTTTAGCCAGAGCAATTAGACAAGAGAAAGAAATAAAAGGAATAATGATTGGAAAGGAAGAAGTTAAATTATCATTATTTGAAGATGACATGATACTCTACACAGAAGACCCCAAAAACTCCACTAAAAAACTGCTAGATTTAATAAGCAAATTCAGTAGTGTAGCTGGATACAAAGTCAATACTCAAAAGTCAATAGCCTTCCTGTACGCAAATGAGAAACTTACTGAAAGAAAAATTAGGGAAACAATACCTTTCACAATAACATCCAAAAAAATGAAATACCTAGGAATCAACCTCACAAAGGATGTAAAAGACCTCTATACTGAAAACTACAGTACTCTGAAAAAGGAGATTGAAGAGGATATCAGAAAATGGAAAGATATCCCTTGCTCTGGATAGGAAGAACCAATATAGTGAAAATGGTCATACTTCCAAAATTGTTATACAGATTTAATGCAATTCCAGTCAAAATTCCAACAGCATATCTCACAGAATTAGAGAAAACAATCCTAAAATTCATTTGGAATCAGAAGAGACCTAGAATAGCAAAGGCAATTCTGGGCAACAAACGCAAGGCAGGGGGCATCACAATCCCTGACTTGAAATTATACTATAAAGCTACTGTGATAAAAACAGTGTGGTACTGGAAAAAAAAAACAGACCTGAAGATCAATGGAACAGATTAGAAGATGCTGAAACAACCCCAGACATACTAAGCCACCTTATCTTTGACAAAGGTGCCAAACACATTCGCTGGAAGAAAGATAGCCTCTTTAATAAATGGTGCTGGAAAAACTGGCTCTACACATGCCGAAGATTAAAACTAGACTCATATCTTTCACCATGCACTAAACTAAATTCAAAATGGATCAGAGATCTAAATATGAAAACAGAAACATTAAATCTGCTGGAAGGTAGGATAGGTAAAAAGCTTGGAGACATTGGTGTAGGCAAAGACTTTATGAATAAAAACTCAACCGCATGGGAACTATCCCAAAGAATCAATAACTGGGATCTCATCTTATTAAAAAGCTTTTGCACAGCAAGAGAAACCACCAACAGAGTGAAGAGACAACCCACAATGTGGGAAAAAATGTTTGCCAGCTGTTCCTCAGACAAAGGATTACTATCGAGAACATACAAAGAACTCAAAAAAATCAGACCTCCCAAATTTAAAGACCCAATCCAAAAATGGGCATCTGAGATGAATACACATTTCTCAGATGAAGAAATACTAATGGCAAATAAATATACAAAAAAATGTGCAACATCACTAGTCATTCGAGAGATGCAAATTAAAACAACACTGAGATACCATCTCACCCCAGAAAGAATGGCTATTATCAAGAAATCAACTAATAACAAATGCTGGAGGGGCTGTGGGGAAAAAGGAACCCTTCTCCACTGTTGGTGGGAGCGTCGACTGGTACAGCCACTGTGGAAGTCTGTGTGGAGATTCCTCAAAAAACTAGGATTGGAGGTCCCATTTGACCCAGCTACTCCCCTTCTGGGCATCTTCCCAGAAGAATTAAAAACATCGTACCACAGCGATATATGTGCACCCATGTTTATAGCAGCACAATTTGTAATAGCCAGATCTTGGAAACAACCCAAATGCCCATCAACTGAGGAATGGATAAGAAAGATGTGGTATTTTTATACAATGGAGTACTATTCAGCCATAAAGAAGGATAAACTGGAGACTTTTATAGGTAAATGGATGCAACTCGAGAAAATACTCATAAGTGAAATAAACCAGAAGCACATGTGTAAGCATCGTATTGTCTCTCTAGTACGAGAAACTGAAAGAGTAAATAAGATCCAAAATGTACAATAGACATGGTGAATCAAAAAGAAACTGGTCAAAAGGAAAGAGAGACTAGAATAGGGAAAAGAAAGAAGGGAAAGGGAAAAAAAATTGTATATATATATAAGATGGTTAAGATAGATACACTACCAATTTTACTTAGTTCATTGAAGAGTAAGATTTGTGCCAATAATGTTTGGACAATTGAATGTTAATGTCTGGTATCCTGAATAACTAACTTAAAGATAGTAATACGTAATGTATTAACCATTGTTACCCTCCTATTATGTTGCTTTGAAAATTTGTTCTTCTTTTGATTTGTTTTGTTTTTTCTTCTCTTTAAAATAAAAAACAAAACAAAACAAAACAAAACAAAACCCCAAAAGGAACTTAATGCAGCGGGAAAAGATACAAATTACTCACAAAGAAATAAGGATCCCAAGAATGTAACACATTCCTGCAACAGAAGCTACTAAAGACAAGAAACCACTCAGAAATTATAGCACCCACATATGTAGTATTTTTTCTGGAAAAAAAAACAAATCAGAAACTCTAGAATGTATCCCAGTCAACTGGAAAAGATGTCAAAAAAAAGAATTAAGAAATGGGGGCTGGGGACGTTGGTCGAGCGGTAAAATGTTTGTCTAGTATGCACAAGGCCCTGGGTTCATTCCCTAGCACTGAAAAAGGAAGGGAGGGAGGGAGGCAAAGATGATACAGTAAAGAAAAAGCAGTCTGGGCCGGTGAGATGGCTCAGTGGCGCACGCGCCTGCCTGGCAAGCGCAAGGTCCTGAGTTCAACTCCCGGAACCCACATACAAAAAAAGGGCCGGTGATATCGCTCAGCGGCAAGGGCGCCTGCTGGTGTGCGAGGTCCTGAGGTTGACCCCGGTACCCACAAAAAAAAAAAAAAGAAAAAGCAGTCAGAGAGAAACCAGAACACTTCAGTGTAAACTATCTATTATTAAGGTAGTTATGTATATTAATGCCAGTCTAAGAGTTATTGTTAAGAGAAATTTTATACCTCAAAAACATTCTAAGTCTGTAACATTTCACATGATTTCAATACACCTGAGGGTGGAGTCTGGAAAAGAAGGCAATAAAAAAAGTCTAATTTTTTTTTCCCCCCACAGAGACTCCATTAACATTGTGGATTTAAATATGTACATTTTAATTTAAATATTATCACTGGTAGAATAAAATAGGAAGTTCTCTGAATGGAGAGGAAAATGAAAGAAAATTTAAAACATAACAAGGAGGAGGAGAAAGAGACGAGAAAGAAGAGGTGGAGGAGGAGGAGAAAAGGAGGATCAGGAGGAGAAAAAGGAAGAGGAGGAGAGGAAAGCACAGAATAAGATGCCAGACATAATCATAATAAAGGAAAAAATCCCCAAGAAGGCAAACTGTCAGACAAGGTAAAAACTAAAATTTCTGCTCATATGAGAAACACCTAAAATAAAACAGATTACTTGAAAACAAAGGGAAAGTGAAATCTATCAGGTAGATGCAAATAAAAAGAATGTATATGTTGTACATTATATCAACAAAAAAGCATTAAGTGCTACAAGAAGGCTTTTAAAAAACACTATAGGGCTGGTGAGATGGCTCAGCGGCATAAGCGCCTGTCTGGCAAGCGCGAGGGCCCAAGTTTGACTCCTGGGACCCACATAGGCAAAAAGGGCCAGTGATATCGCTCAGCGGCACGGGTGCCTGCTGGCACATGAGGCCCTGAGGTTGACCCCCTGGTACCCACAAAAAAACCAAAACAAAACAAAACAAAAAAAACCATTATAAAATAAAAAAGATTTCACAAAGAAGTCATGAACCTTTATATCGGGAATACTAAAGCAATGAAACATAAATAAAAAAAGCCAATTCAAAATATAAGAAAATGTTTTTATGCTTGTCACTTATATACAGGCTATGTGAGTATAATTTGTAGGTTTTACATATTTTTAAACAAAGTTATTTTCATTGGATAGAACTGAACACAGGTTGCTAAGAATAGCGTGTCCTCCATTTCTTCTGTCTCTCTCTCTTTCTCTCTTTCATTCATTCTTCATTCATTTATTCATTTAGAGACAGAGTCTCACTATGTATTCCAGGCTGGCCTTGAACTCACTATGTAGCTCATGTTGGCCTCAAACTTGTGGCAATCCTCCTGTCTCAGCCTCCCCTGAGTGCTGGGAGTTCTGTCTGTTTCTTATTCTTTTTCTCTGTCAGCAGACTGTGAGAGGGAGGGCCACTTGTCCTTTTATCTCCCTCCCCCCTTTTTTTTAATGTGTAGGTGCACAACCTGAGGATTTAAAAATTCCTAAGCTGGTTTACTAATTTAAAGCATGCCTACTTCTGGAATACTTTTTTCATTTTTTTTTTTTGGAGACAAGGTCTCGCTGTGTAGTTTCAGGCTGGCCTTGAACTCATGGCGACCCTCCTGCCTAAGTCTCCCAAGTGCTAGTATTACAGGCATGTACCACCATGCCCAGCTCAATTTCTAGAATACGTAAGCAAAGAAAGCAACTCCTTGTTGTCAGAATTCCTCAAGGGCCAGGAAAAAAAAAAAAAAAAAGGAGATTATTGATATGCAGATTTGAAGTAATTTTTAAAAATATTACTTTGGGTTCTGTGACATTATTGTGGAAAATTAAAGTTGTTGTGACATATTTAATTCAGGCCTGTACCACAGTTCATGGTAGACTACGCGGGGGGGGCGGTAGGGTCTAGGCACCATGCTTCTGTCAGCAAACTCTTCAGCTTGTAAGTCTACTATGTCGGAACTGTGGTTCTTGTTTATCCTTTTTTTCTTAGTTGGATTGTAAGTTATGATCTGTCAACCTGTGAATCTTTAAAGTATGATTCAGGTATTGTTGTATTCTTTACCATGTAATTAAAAAGTTTTAAAAATACAAGGAAAAGAAATAGGATCTAAAATTAAAAACACAAAGACAAAATACAACAAAAGCACAAATTTTAACACATGTCTCTCAAACTTTAACAGAAAAAGAAGAGCCCAAAAATGAGAAGTCAGAGAACTAAATGATTATTTTTTCCACCTATCTGAATCTGGGATACCTCTTGAACAATTATTAAATTTAGATGTTTCAATTTTTCCTTAGATGTATCTTATAAACAATGGCATCTTAGCACTGATAAAGTAAGTCACATCAAACATCATACTTTTATACCATTCTTTTTTTGTGTGTGTGGGTACGGGGGGTCGAACTCAGGACCTCGCGCACCAGAAGGTGCCCATGCCGCTGAGCGATATCACCGGCCCTTTTTTCGTATGTGGGTACCGGGAGTCGAACTCAGGACCTCATGCTTGCCAGGCAGGTGCTTATGCCACTGAGCTATCTCACCGGCCCTATACCATTCTTAAAAGTTTACAGCACACTTACCAAAATTGATCATTCATAAACCATGAAGAAAATCTTAAAAGTTACCCAAACTAGCAACTGTTAAGCCACATTGTCCAACCATAATAAAAATCAAACTAGAAACAACAGACTGATTAATGCACACACAAAATCTACTAAAAAATGCAAAATACTTTAACTACTGGGCAAAGAATAAATCAAAAGTACAATTATAAACTGTTCAGAAATTTCAGTCAAAACTTTGTCAAAATCTCAAAATAGGGCCAAAGCTTGCCCAGCATCGTGGTGCACACCTGTAATCCCAGCACTTGGGAAGCTGAGGCAGGAGGATCACCACAAGTTTGTGGCCAGCCTAGGCTACATAGTGAGTTCAAGGCCAGTCTGCTCTACAAAACAAGACTCTGTCTCAAAAAACAAAAACAAAAACAAAACAGGCCAAAGCTTATTTATTCTATAAGGAAAATTCCCAGTTGCAACTGCTATTATTATGAAAACGGGGGGGCACACAAACCAATCACTTAGCCTCAAGAGGTTTATAAAATGTAAAGAAAGTTTGAGGAAAAAAATGAATAAACTCAAAGGCAAAAATTAATGAATTAGGGCCAGTGAGATGGTCAGCGGCATACGCGCCTGCCTGGCAAGCGCAAGGGCCAGAGTTCGACTCCCGGATCCCACATATGAAAAAAGGGCCGGTGATATTGCTCAGCGGCACGGGCGCCTACTGGCACGCGAGGTCCTGAGATCAACCCCCGGTACCCACAAAAAAAAAAAAAAAAAAAAAAAAAAATTAATGAATTAGAATGCAAGTCCCAGTAGAATTAAAAACAAAAATCCACTAATTGGGTCTTTTAAAGGAGAAAAAATAGACAATCATCTATCAAATCTATTCCTTCCCAATTATTCATGCAAATAAGAAACATCAGACAGAAAATATAATAATTCTGGACACAGAAGACTATAAATATACAAAAGTACTAATTTTATACCATTAAATTTGAAAATCTCACTAAAAGGGCAATTTTCTAGGAAAATGAATTTACCAAAATTGACTCAAGAGGGAATAAAAACTAACAAAAAAGAAACAAACCCGGAACAATCACCAAGGGAAAAAGCAGTTGCTAATAACTGTTCTCCCAAGTACCACTTAATCCACAGAATTTAAAGATGACTTCCATTATACCTTCAAGAAATTGATAATTCTTATGCTAAAAAAGATGCAAAACTTCTCAATTTGCTTTCATAACCCCAATGGTAAAACCTGTCAAAAAGTGTCCAAACAGTAATACGAACTAAATACATATGCAAAATTGCCAAAAACATATTAACAAATTAATGGAACAATACTACCCTATGACAAAAGTTTATTCTACAAATGTAAGGATGGTACCATTATCAAAACTACGACTAAGAGATTAAAAAAAGAAAACGCTGGGGGCTGGGGCTGGGGCTGTGACTCAGTGGCAGGGAGCTTGCCTTGTATGCTTGAGGAACTCAGTTCAATCCCTAGCACCCATGGTTATCTCACTAGATGCTAGAGAGGCTTCTAATGGAAATTCAACTTTTGATTCTGATAAAAACAGTTAATGTCCTAGTAAAAGAAGGGTTCTTCCTCCACATGCCCTATTGAAATGAGTATCAAACAGGGAACTTAAAACTGACATACTGGAAGTAATTTCATTAAAGACAGAACAAGATAAGAGTGACTACCCTCACTGCTCTTATTTAGTATTATTCTTGAAGTTCTACCTAAAGGAAGAAAATAGAGATGAGGTATTGGAAAACTCTTCCCAATGAGTACTACTTAGAGACAACTATCATTTTATAAAATCCCAAGCACACATATAGAGAGAATTAAGTCATACAAGTCAAATATATAGTAATCAGCTGCATTCCTTCAAATCTGTGATAACCAATTTGAAAAGATAATGGGGGAAAATACAAGTCACCGTAACAACAAAATATATATTCTTCTCAGGAAATTGGTACAACTTTTCTGCAGGGAAATTTTGTAAAATGCAATACAAGTATCAATAATGTAGATAATTTCTGGACATCAAAATTCCAGTTCTAATTAATCCTAAGAAAATATACAAGTACACAAAATTTGGCTATTAATAAAAAAAGATCAAGCTACAAGGGATGTTTGTCATTGAAACATTGTTAATAATGGGCAGAAATTAGAAAACTAAACCAGTTTTCAAAGGACTGGATAAATGATAATTCCATATTATTCACGGTACTATAGCCAACAACCCTTAAAATGACATTACTATGAGAGGGGACCTTTACCTATTAAGTGACATGTAGGTGACAATCACTTTTTGTTTGAGATAGGCTCTTGCTAAATTGCCCACGCTGGCCTTGAATTCTTGATCCTCCTACTTCAGTCTCCAGTGTACTGGGATTATGGATATGTACCACCACACACATCTACATAATTTTTAACTATATATATATATATATATATATATATATATATACACACACATATATTACACCTATGTAAGTATATGTGAATATACACACTTTCTCCTCCTGTAGAAAGAAGTATAAAAGGACAAAAATAACCATTCTACTGGATAATGGAATTACAGGAATATTAGTTATCTGCCCAACAAACAATGCCAAAATTTAGTGGCTTAAACAAAAAACATTCATTATCAGTTTCTATGAGACTGGAATCTGGGAAGCAGCTTAGCTAGACGGTTCTGCCTCAGGGGTCTCAGTAAGTTTCAGTCAAGATGGTGGCCAAGGCTACCATCACCTGAAGGTGGTGTACTGGGACTGAGAGACTCGCATTCTAGAAGACCCATTCACACAGCTGTTGGCAGGATGCCTCAGTCCTTGCTTACAGACCTTCTGATGGGGCTTCATGATATGGCAGCTGGCTTCCCCCAAGCATGACAGAGGCTATAACATCTTTTATGACCTACCCTAAAAAGTCACACTGTTATTTCTGTGACCTTCTAGGCATTAAAAACAAATGTTACCAGGCACAGTGGTACATGACTGGTAATCCAGCTACTTGGGAAAGCTAGGGCAGGAGGACAAGTTCAAGGTCAATGTTATAGTCAGGGCTTGCAAGGGAATAGATTTAATACAGGACACATAATTTATAATATTCACCCAAAAAGTCAAATGCAGAAGAGTGCAGATCTGTCAGCGTGGTAGAGACCTGAAGAATCCAGCGAGGGCCTGGTTCCCATGGCAATATCCCGCATGAATCCAGCTGGAGGCCTACAGCCCACAGCAATGTTTTCCGTGAGTCCAGCCAGAGGCCCAGAGGCCTAGAGCCCATGGCAATGTCTCGTGCAAGTCTGTATCACGGATCTGCACCCGGTAGGCCCAGATGCTACTGGTGAAAGCTAGAAAGTCTGTGCCAAAAGGCTGAGGGATCTGCACTGGAGCCAGGAGGTGAAGCTCAAGGCGAAGACTACAGCTCCCCTGAAGAGAACAGCAGCCATACCTGGCACAGCAAGGACCCAAGCTCCTCCAACAAGAACACCAAGTTTCGTGTCAGGAAAACAAGCTGCAGCAAGCTTCTCCAGGTAAATCAATAGCATGCAATCTTCCCCTCCCATTCTCCTTTTATGCTGTTCAGGCAACAATCCTCAGTTGGATCTCCCATGCCCAGAACCACACTGACTCAGTTCAGCCGGGCGTTCGCACTCAAGTTGACCATTAATTAACCCATTAAGGCCAACCAGGACAACTTAACTAGACTATCTCAAAATAAAAAATAAGTTGGGTGTGGTGGCACGTGCCTGAAATCTTAGCACTTGGGAGGCTGAGGCAGGAGGATCACCACAAGTTCGAGGCCATCCTAAGCTACATAGTGAGTTCAAGACCATCCTGAACTACATGGCAAGACCCTGTATCTATCAATCAATCAATCAATCAGTCAATGAACCAACCAACCAACCAGGCTGGCCCAGTATACAAAATGCCACAGGTTCAATCCCTAGTACTGCAAAAAACGAAAAACACACAAAAAAACAAGTCACTAAGTCCAGCTCTTACTCAAGGGGAGGAAAACTAAACTACACCTCTTTTTTATTTTATTTTATTTTTTGGTACTGGGAATCAAACTCACGACCTCGTGCTTGCCAGGCAGGCACTGTGCGGCTGAGCTATATCCCTGGCTAAGCTATACCTTTCGAAGGGAGAAGTATTCATTCAGTTTGTGGACTATTTTGAAATCCCAAAGGTGACTGGTGGCATATCCAGAAAAATATATAATTTATTTATAAATGAAAAAGTTAATTTCACAAATACATGAACATATATATACATGCACATATAAAGGCATAAAGAGACAACTTAAAAATCCTCAATAAGCATAACGTGCCTTCCTCAAAAGGTAACACATTCCCAGTCTGAACAGCAGAAAAAATAGTCCCCAGAACAAGTTCTGTGATACTCTGTACCATTTAGACCACACCCAGAATGTCCTGTTTGGCTCTGAGTATCACACTTAGCAAGTCTGAAGTGGAAAGTGAACAAACTGGAGCTCACCATTTAGACAAGTTACTTCAGGAATGAAGAACCTTCTGGAGGGAAACTGGAGGTGTCTGCCTTAAAGAGGTTAGACTTAAGAGGAAGAGAGAGAGTAGGGTGTATCATAGCCTTCCCTGTACACATGTGGAAAAGTTAAAAGAGGTAAGAGGCAGAACTTGAACCAATGAGTCAGGTCACAGGTGTTCAATCACCTCAACATGATGAACTGTGTAACAATTAGAGTTGGTGAAACAAACCTTGAGCCATTCAGTGAATTTCCCAAGTGGCTACAGGAGAGAGCCAGAGGGGGCATGGTGCTGCCACGCCCTCAGTTACTCTAAAGTTCAAACTGGTCTTTCCCTACTCATACTGGTATGACTGATATTGAAACCAACCCCATGGCCTTTGCCAAAGCAGCAGACCTGACAATAGGGCCTAAGCCATGAACTGTAAATGAAACACCTGACACTTTGTATGGCAAAGTGTCTGGCACATAAGGCATAAGTGGCTGACTTATGAACATCCAAGTTGCGAACTTCTACAGGTGCACTGTATGATTCACAGGTGTACTGTGTAAGACTCACTTGGTTGGATTTTGAATGAATCCGACTTACATTCTTCTGGAACAGAACTCGTTCATAAGTCAGGAACTTACTGTTCGGTATGTGCTTTATGGATTTCAGCTATTACCTGTGTTGACTCAGAGTATGACTGAATACTCTGTAAGGCCTCTTCCAATTTCTGAGACAATAAAAAAGTTAAAGTCACTATCACTATTAATCCTGACAGTCAGCTTCAATAATAAGATAAATACTTAAGGGTAGGAATGACAAAATTTATCTTCAAAGATAGGATGGTTGGACTTGCTTTGGGAAATCACACAGAAGTAGACATTTATACTGTACAGAAATATAAAACCCACAAAAAACAAAATTAAACATATCAAACATGTCATAGCCTCACTGATAGATGTGGTCTGCTTTCTGGAATGAAGCAATTTTTTAAAAATTAATTAATTAATTAATTAATTAATTTTGAGACCATGTTTTGCTATGCACTTCAGGCTGGACTTGAACTCACTATGTAACCCAGACTGGCCTCGAACTTACAGCAATCCTCCTGCCTCAGCCTCCCAAGTGCTGGGACTACAAGTGTGTGCCACCATGCCTGGCATGAAGTTATTTTAAAAAGGAGACTTACATTCGAGAGATGCAAATTAAAACAACACTGAGATACCATCTCACCCCAGAAAGAATGGCTACTATTAAGAAATCAACTAATAACAAATGCTGGAGGGGCTGTGGGGAAAAAGGAACCCTTCTTCACTGTTGGTGGGAGTGTCGACTGGTACAGCCACTGTGGAAGTCAGTGTGGAGATTCCTCAGAAAACTAGGGTTGGAGGTCCCATTTGACCCAGCTATTCCCCTCCTGGGTATCTTCCCAGAAGAATTAAAAACATCGTACCACAGCGATATATGTGCACCCATGTTTATAGCAGCACAATTTGTAATAGCCAGATCTTGGAAACAACCCAAATGCCCATCAACTGAGGAATGGATAAGAAAGATGTGGTATTTTTATACAATGGAGTACTATTCAGCCATAAAGAAGGATAAACTGGAGACTTTTATAGGTAAATGGATGCAACTCAAGAAAATACTCATAAGTGAAATAAACCAGAAGCACATGTGTAAGCATCGTATTATCTCTCTAGTATGAGAAACTGAAAGAGTAAATAAGATCCAAAATGTACAATAAATATGGTGAATCAAAAAGAAACTGGTCAAAAGGAAAGAGAGACTGGAATAGGGAAAAGAAAGAAGGGAAAGGGAAAAAAATTGTATATATATATATATAAGATGGTTAAGATAGATACATTACCATTTTTACTTAGTTCATTGAAGAGTAAGGTTTGTGCCAATAATGTTTGGACAATTGAATGCTAATGTCTGGTGTCCTGAATAACTAACTTAAAGATAGTAATACGTAATGTATTAACCATTGTTACCCTCCTATTATGTTTGTTTGAAAATTTGTTCTTCTTTTGATTTGTTTTGTTTTTTCTTCTCTTTAAAATAAAAAAAAAAAAAAAAAAAAAAAAGGAGACTTAGGGGCTGGTGAGATGGCTCAGCGGCATAAGCGCTTGCCTGGCAAGCGCGAAGGGCCAAGTTCAACTCCCGGAACCCACATATGAAAAATGGGCCGGTGATATCGCTCAGCGGCACGGGTGCCTGCTGGCGCGCGAGGTCCTGAGGTTGACCCCCAGTACCCACAAAAAATAAAAAAATTAAAAATAAAATAAAAAGGAGACTTAAACTGCGTTACTTCATCTCCTTAGAGCACATTAAATTATTACAATTAGATTACTCACCCATGCCTGCCAACTACCCACAACTGAAAACTTACTGTTTGGGCGCCAGCAGCCTGGATATTCTGCCATGTTGCTATAGGCTCCGTAGCTATGTGCCACTCTGGGTAAGTTTTCATGAGTAACTTCACAAAGGTAGACTTTCCCACAGCTGTAATGCAAACAGCACATATTGGGATTGTTCGCAAATCAGGCTGAAGAAGGCTACTAAACTCTACCATGAATGTTCCACTCAAGGGGCACCAGTACCAGCAGCCATACTATTGTTGGACTGATGACGGATCTGGCCATGCTAACTAGAGTCATTATAGTGAATACAGGCAACAGGGAAGAAAAACCCCTTCAAGATTTGATTGGCAATTTTAAAGTCCCCACCTCCCAGAGACAAACAGTGGTTAGCAGCACTGAAAATTTAACAAAGCCATCAAAAGTGGATGAAATCAACTATGTAAACTATACAGCTTAAACCACAGCTCAAGAGGTCAGATGGTTCTCTTCTGAAAAAAAAAATCTAAGACCTGAAAGAGGAACAGTTAGCCAGGCTAAGAATGGGGGAGGATAATCTGAGTAGAGGGTAACATGAATGAAGGCCTAAGAGGAGAAAGAACCTTGCACATGACAAAACAGAAGAGGCTTGGAATAAGCCAGCCACACTACAGCATGAGTGAATGAAGAAGAGTGGCTTGAGATGGGGACAGTCAAACAGACAGGGAGTCCAGGGCCAGGTCACACAGGACCTGGTAGCCATTACAAGAAGGACTGATTTTTATTTTAAGGGAAAAGAGGAGTCACTGACAATGGGTTTTAGGCAGAGAAATTGGAGATTCCTTCTCGTTTGTAAAGGATCCTTCTGCCAGCAGTATAAGAATGGGCTGAAGTAGGCAGATCAGTCATATGACAACAGTAGCTCGACCAATGTGATGTAAGGAGATGGACAGTAGTGGTTGCTTTGAAAAACATTTGAGAATGTAATCCACCTAGTACCAAACACTCAAGTTATCTTTTGCCATTTACACTAATATCTGGCTCATACCTCCCCTGAGCTCCAGACACACACAGCCCTCCAGACATCTCTTCTGGACATCCCATGAACACCTTAAAGTCAGTATATTCCCCAAATGAGCTCATCATTTTTCTCATCAAACTGAGCTTCCTCCTGTATCCCAGACCTCGGGTTATGGCAATATCATCCACTCACTGTCAGAACATCTTCCTCCTCTGCCAAACCTCAAGTGGTCATTAGTCCTTTGCTTCCAACTTTCCCCCATCTGTTCCTTTCTTTCCGCTTAAACCTCCATGCTCAAGACTAAGTTCTCCTCATCCCTTGCATCTCCAATTCCAGCCTTGTTCTCGTCATCCCAACCTCCACGCTGCAGCCTGCACATAAAACACTGCTTAAAATCCTTTGAGAGCTCCCTGTTGTCTTCATGATAAAAATCAGAATCGTTTGATAAAAATCAAAACAGTATCTGAGACACAAGATCTAGTTCTTATATATGCCTCTCTGACCCCAGCTTTCCAGTACTCCTGCTGGGCCAAACTCCTTGCAACTCCAATTATACCATATTCTCTCCTGCAAATGTGACTTGGCATTCCTCTCTCCTCACCTGGCCAACTCCTACTCAGTTTTTAGGGTTCTGCTTAGAAGAACCTCCTGTGTGAGGCTCTTCAGACCCTGATGCCTCTCAACGGGATTCCTCTGTGGTTGGCCTGGTATTCTGGGGGTAAGACTCCATCACTGGAATGATGACTGTATTTCTCCAGGTAGAAGATAAGGCTCCTGCAGGGTAGAAAACAAAGCCTTTTCATTTTGTTCAGTCTCTGCTCTTCTCACACGTCAGTACATAAGTGCCTTCCCCTGCTCTTCCATACCTGTGTCTAAATCCTTTCCCCTACCAAGGCCAGGGTCTTCCCATATCCATGAAGTTCAGGACTTCTCTAGCTCATGCCAAATTCCTACCATGCTGGTCAGTTATCAATTGGTTGAGTTTATATATTTTCAGATAGTCCCTAGCTTAAAATTTTTTGGCCCAGTGGTTAATATTTGGGTTGCATGTTGTTCAATAATATGAAACATGGTCTCTGTCTACCAGCTAAAAAGCTACTTTAAAAAATGCAGAAAGATAAAGGCAGTTCATTTGTTGAGTAGTTAGGACTGAATGTTGAATTGCTGGCATTTTTAATTGACATTTTTTAAAAGTGAAAAGTGTTTACCTAAAAAACTGTTGGAGATGGAAGGGAAGGACTCTGAGGCCTAGGCAGTACCAACTGCACCTCTGAGAGCAGACACTATTAGTTCATCTAAGGGCAGTCTGGACTCAGAATCCAACTCACATCATTTAAACACATAAAGCCCGGAATGCCAACAAATTAGATGTAACAGGAAATACATGGTTCTGATTCCTGGAACAAGCACTTCTGATACCCAGGGCACTCTGGATCCCATTTCCCATTCCCCATCCCAAGGCTTCTGGAAAACCATTTTAGTAATCAGAAGCCAGCTTCAGCACACAATGACACTAAGCAGCGGCAGAAGGTCCTGAGAGATGGCCATCCATGTTGCAAGGACTGGGAAAATCTAGGTAATTCACCATAGGGCAGTACAGTACTTCCCAAATGAATTCCACTGGGACTGAGCTGCGCTACCCAGAGATGTGGATAAAAAACAATTCAAAGTTATGTTAGCTATTTATATTAACACCTGAGACAGCGTAACTTTTCCAGTGCTGTGATAGCTGAAAAGTTTTTTTCCTTCTTGCTTGGGTGTCTTTGTTTCATTTAAAGACAAATGTTTTGGGGCCAGTGAGATGGCTCAGTGGCATAAGCGCCTGCCTGGCAAGCGCAAGGGCCCGAGTTCAACTCCCGGAACCCACATACGAAAAAAGGGCCGGTGATATCACTCAGCGGCACGGGCGCCTGCTGGCGCGCGAGGTCCTGAGGTCGACCCCAGTACCCACAAAAAATAAAAAGACAAATGTTTTAATGTGTTCCCACTTTAAAGGGGCTTTGTAAGAGTGGTGGTATTTGGTTTTCTCCTGGCACAAAGGGCTCTTCCTAGTGACCCATGTGTACAGAAAGCTTCATTTCCTCAGATAATACCAGCCTCTGATGATACCATTATCTCAGACTTAGCACATTTAGTTAGATGCCAGCTTAACTATTATTTTTCAATATGCAGTAGAGGTTTAGAGGTTTGATGAAGTTTGTGAAATAGGATGACCTTACAAGAAGAGTTAAATCTTCCCTTGGGCCTTGACTTTTAGGGCACTTCACGTAGTATGACTTTAAAAAATGTTGGAAGTACTTTCTTAAGAGTACATTACTTCAACACACTGAGTTTCATTAGCTCCTGGAATGTCATCCCATAAGCTCAACCAAGGAGTTCCGTTGTCAATATTCATCTTTTCTCAATCCATGGCTTTTTCTTTCAACAAGTTTTTCTATGAATTACAAAGCTATGGCTATCAATACATTATGTTAAAATCTAGCAGTAAGAAGTATCTGACGTAATACCCAAAATAATACAATTATAGCCATAGCTACATTATGCTAAAATCTAATAGCAAGACAGTACCTGATGTAATACCCAAAGGTATATATTCCAGTATTTTAAGTTTAACACAGTTGTATTTCATGGTAGTTTCTTAAATATACTGTCATCTCTAGGTACTTTCTTTTCCTGAACAAATTGGAAAATATGAGAAAAAAAATCAAATTCTGAAATCCTTTACCAAAGTAAAAGGCAGTAAATGTAAAACCAGTATCTTTAAAAAAAAAAAACAAAAAACTCCCAAAGAAAATTTAGTCTGTTCCAGGGACTGCATTTGATGCTGCATCCATTCAGTATTTACAGAGGAGCGGCAGGTATTACAACCAAAACGATGAACTAGGCTGAGATCTTGCCCTCAAGGAACTTACTTTTTTCAACTCTGAGACTAAGTTCTCCGTATCATATCAGCTCTGAGCCTAGAATTATCCTGGGCAAACAAATCAGCCAGCATGCTTAAAACAATTTAATTCCATTTATTTTCTTTTCATGCAAAACTATTTACTGGAAAAAAGAGGGAAAAAAAAAAAAAAAGGTTCCTCACAGCTTCCAGAGTATGATGCAAACTTATTCATTCAGCATAAAAGAGCCTCAGTGATCTAGCGCGGCCTCCTCCCTCACTTTGCCTACCCAGTGATTCATCTTTCCACTGTCACTTTCTCTGTGAAGCCTCCTTGAACTCTCTCCAGCTCCGCTTCATCCACGGGCAGAGTTAATTACTGCCTGCTCTGGCTTACCAAGGTATTACACTGTAATTATTTGTTCACTCACCACTCTCTCCAGCTAGGGTGAGAGATCGCTTTTTGAAGATACACACTGTACCTTACTCCCTCGGTATCCTGAGTATCTCGCCAAGAACTAAGAATATAGATGGATGGATAGATTGAGGTCAATCACAGAAACAAAAAATCCAGTATCAGTGTTTGAAATAAATAGGTTCTTCCCCCCACCCACACTCCAGGATTCTTTGCTCAATTTATATATTCAATAAAAGTAAAAGATGTATCAGTGATGGTAATATTTAACTTCAAGTTCTAGAAGAATAGGAAAACCTTCTATTGCTTTATGTACAAGTCTCTAGCCTGAAAAGAACAAGACAGTTTCCTCTTCTCTGGGTGGGTCTCCGAGAATGGTCTCAGATCATTCGCTGACACTTACACCTCATACAGCAATCCTTCAATTTAGGTTTGTATTCACAGAATAACCGGCTTTGGATGATGATAATACCCTTCAATGATGAATCATATTAAAAGATAGGTTAGCTATTCTATTTTTGAGATTTGAAGGGTTCTAGGGACCAAGATTTTGACTTTCAAGTACTCATTGCATATAGCTTCATAAGTCATGCTAGATGCTATGAATTGCTACTTCGCTGATCCATTTTCATCCATGCTGCTGTAACTTCAGGATCAGAGTAACAGGACTTAGACTAGCAGGACTGTAAGAAATGTCCTTTTAAACATATCTAACTTCTTTTAGGACCAAGGTTCACCTTCCCTTGTTCAGGTCTCCCAAAGGGTACTCTCATTCTGATTTGTTTCAGGATGCCACATGTGACTAGAGAAAAAGTTAACTCTTGACTTAAAAAGCAGAATAGAGCTGGGTGAGGTGGCTTGGACCTGTAGCCCCAACTAGGTGGGAGGCTGAGGCAGAAGGATCACTTGAACTCAGGAGTTCGAGACCAGTCTGGGTAACATAGCAAGAACAACACATAAACTTTCATTCAAAACACAGTTTAGTATATTCCCTCTGCGGATACCAATGACTAACTTCCACATGGACACTGCAGAATAGGATTCAAGAAGCTGGTAATCATTGCATGAATACAATGGGCCAGGCAGGGGATCAGGTGCCTGGGATACAAAGATGAACAGTACACTAGGTGACTCTGACCTAAGGAAGGTGTTGAATGTGCAAACAAGCTCAAAAGAACTCAAGTGCCACCACAGCTCTGGGTACAAAATGTCATGACATCCCACAGAGGAGGAGTTACCAATTCTGTCATTTGGGGGTGTAGGGTGATGGAGGATAAAGGGAGACGAAAGTAGAAAGAGTCATATTAAGTCCCCCAATCCACTTTGCAGCACCCTTTCCTTGTCAGCTGCATTCACTACCACCCCCACCAGTCAACATCTTCCATATTTGAAATCCCAGCCTCCATCTCCAGTCTCTACTGACTTTGGACACATTCCAGTAGGCCTCAGTACATGTCTCACAGGGACCTCACACAAAATGGGCCTTTTTTTTTTTTTTTTTTGTGGGTACCGGGGGTCGACCTCAGGACCTTGTGCGCCAGCAAGGTCATCGGCCCTTTTTTCATATGTGGGTTCCGGGAGTCGAACTCGGGCCCTCGCGCTTGCCAGGCAGGCGCTTATGCCGCTGAGCCATCTCACCGGTCCAAATGGGCCCTTCTTAATGCCCCCAGACCACCTCTTCCTCTATTCCCTCCTCTGCTTTTACAGTTAGTATCCAAATTATAAAACTTCTTCTGTGTCATCCCCCTTTACTTCTCTTTATCTATCACCTCCAAGTAGCCACTAGGTCCTCTCCATCCCACTTCCAAAATCTCTCTCAAACCTTCATTTCTCTGGCCCTCCTGTTCTTCTATTCAGGCTTGCATCTTTCCTCCCTCCAATTATTGCAATAGACACAAAACTAGTCTATCTACTCAAACGGTTCCAATTTACTTATTCATTCATCAAACAAACTGGATGCAAGGCATTATGGATACTGCGGCAACAAGACAAAGAAAATGTCTGCTTCATGGAGCTTTCTATTCACTCATTACAGCCAATTTCCTTCTTAAAATTAATTTGCTCACCATACATACTGACTTCAAGTCTTCAATTGCCTCCTACTGCCAACAGAATAAATTCCTAGCATGGTCTATAGGCTCTTACAACATCTGGCAAGCCATACCCTTTCAACCTCTTGCTCTGCTACCTTCTCATAAGCCCCTTAAACTCCAAGCATATTCAGCCATTTCCCTTTTATCAAAACTCCATGTATTTCTTCAGCCTTCACCACCTTCGCAAATGTCACTTCTAAGCCTGGAACACTTTTTCCTCCTCTTCTCTCTGGGAATTCCGACTATAGAGATTCTGAGTTTCTATGCCCAATCATGGATCTCATCACACAGTATGGAAATCATACAGCTTCTGCCTTCGGTTGCGAGCTCCTTGAAAGGCAGGAGCCATATTACATTCACTGCTGTGCTCGGCATCAGGGTGGACTCACGGTAAGGCACTATGAGGCGCTCAGTAAGCCTCTCAGGCGTGAGAAAGCAAGAAAGCAGCACAGAAATTTGGTCAGGTGAGGAAGCAAGGATCAGGGAAATTGGGAGCTCAAATTTTACTGATGACCAAAGTACGTATTTGTGAAGTCCTCTGGGGTTTGAGGATAGAGCTTCCTTTGGGGGTTTCTCAAAATACAGGCTAGAACATCTTTAAGGAACACTATCTGGCAGGTCGTAGGGCCTTCCTTTCTCATTCCTTTCAATATTTCTGATCCGGCTGGGAAAAACCACACAGCTGTGGGTGACTAGTCTTAATTTACATTTATGACCATTAACTTCAAGTGGGTCCTTACAGCTACCCTGCAATTTG
Organism: Erethizon dorsatum; assembly: GCA_028451465.1. Taxonomy (NCBI): domain Eukaryota; kingdom Metazoa; phylum Chordata; class Mammalia; order Rodentia; family Erethizontidae; genus Erethizon; species Erethizon dorsatum. The sequence continues at coordinate 24,848,733 of CM051824.1, forward strand.
ACATTTCTCTCCCTCAATTACAGTCAGTACTAAACTATTTTGTGTCTCCTCCTTTTTCCTGGAATTCACTCATAAACTTTCTTCCTATTTCAATGTAAAAAAAAAAAAAAAAACTGACACAATCAAAAAGACTTTCAAGTTCTCACCACACCTGCCCATGTCAGCTCAAATGTTCTGTCATCCCTCATCATACCAGGGATACACTGTGCTCCTAGCTAAGGTTAAACTCTTTCCATTTGGGCAGCAAATCCCATTCTTTCTTGCTCAAACACTCCAGTAATTCTATCCTCTCTCCTGCTTCACCTATTTCCCCCTTTCTAGTAGGTTACAGTATTTTCATCAACTTATGAACATGCACTAATTCCTCTTGTGAAAAGAAAAACAGAATTTAAAAATTCTCAAACTCTCTTCCAATTCCAGCAACCATCCCATGACTCCCCTTTCTAGGCACAGTTGTTGGACCTACTGTCTCCAATTCCTCACCCGCCATTCTCTTTGAATCTATACCAATCAGGCTTTTACTCCTACCACTCTTTTTTTTTCCTTTCCAACACTTTTTATTAGTGTGTATTAGTCATGCAGATTAATGTGCTTAATTTTATCAGATTTGAACATGCATGTAACATACTTTAATCATTTCCCTATCACTTGCTTGCCTCACCCTCCCTTATTTTCACATTTTGCGGGGGTGTCAATGTGCATACTTTTTCAAGTTTATTGGTACAATTTAGATATACATAATGATCATATTCATCATAGGGAATTTGTACCTGTACATGATATATCTTGATTCCTCTTTTTTCCCAATCCCCTCTCCTCTCTTCAACTCCTCTTTCCCTCCCTATTTACAAAGCTTTGTTTCCATTTTATCCTTTTTTTGATCATTTTTTTCCTTTTACTCTCCTTCCTTTCCCCCTTCCCCCACCCTAGTTCCTCTTTCCTTCTGAACAACTTCTTCCCATTTCACAATATCTATTGTACATTTTGGTCCTTACTTACTCTTTCAGTTATTTCTACCACTCTTAAAACTATTCTTTTCAACTTTACTTAAGACCTTCATTTACTTAAACAGTATTACACAACTGATCATTCCCCTGCTCTGAATACCTTCCTTACTTAGCTTCCAGGATATTCACTCTCTTTTTTTTCTCCTATCACAGTAGTCTTTACTTTTCAGTCTCCTCTGCTTGTTCCTTTCACCTCCCCAAACTCAACATCTGTATGTCCCAGGGTTCAGTCCCTTCCAATAGCACAGTCCTGGTTTTAAGCATCGTCTGCATTTATATCTCTAATCCAGGGATTCTCTGAATTCTGAACTCATCCAACTGCCTATTCAACACTTCCATTTGCATATCTAACGGGCATGTAAAAGCCCAACAGGCTTAAAACCAAAATCTTGACACCACCCCTCCAATCTGTTCTTCTCAGTCTTCTCTGTTTAAGAACATCGGAACTCTATCTTTCAAATTGTTTAAACCAAAACTGGTGCCATTGATCCCTCTCTTTATCTCACATTACACATTCAATCTGTCACCAAATCCACTGCCCCTACCTTAAAATGTGACTTTTATCTTGGTCTAACTTACCATACCTATCATCGCAATGTCCTCCTAATACCTTCTCCTTTCAAACATCAGCCAGGTGATTTTGTCATTCGACACCTTAAACCATCCAATGGCTTCTTGTCTCAAACATATTAAAAAGCTCATGATGGTTTGTTAACACATGAGAATGTTTACTTGTTGTCTTTAAAAAAATAAATTAATTAAAAAAAGAAAAAAAAAACCTCATGAAGGACACTAAGATCTATACAATCTGGCCATCACTTACACATCTGACCTTATCTCCCTCCAATCTCTTCCTTACACTACTCTCGCCACAATGGGTTCCTTTCTATTTCCTGAACACACTTTCTCACTTTTTTACTTGCTCCTCACCCTGCTTGGAACATTTTTCTGGTTATCCACATGGTTCACTCTCTCACTCTTCGGGGTTTTTTTTGTTTTGTTTTGTTTTGTTTTGTTTTGTTTTTTTATCAAACGGCACTTTCTCTGTGAGGCCTTTTTTAACTACCCTTTTTTTTTTTTTTTTTAGGATTGAAATTTTTTTAATCTACCCTATTTTAAGTGTCAACTGCCCTCAATCCCTCATCCCTCATTTTTCTCCATCACTCATTACTATCTAACATACTGTGTACCTTAATATATGTTATTTATTGTCTATCTCTCCCCATTAGAGTTCCATGAGAACAGATTTTTATTTGTTCTGTTCATAGTTGTATCTTCAGGACCACGAACAGTGCTAGAATATGTAAGGTGCTCAAAGAGTGATTTGTTGAATGAATAAAACGATAATTCTGCTTGCTGCTAGAATGTCTTCAGTATTCAACAGTGCTTTTATGGCTCAGTGCCTTTGCTAGTCAAAGTATCAAATCAGAACTCAGTAACATTAAGTTGAAATGTTTTGCTTTCATTTAGTTTTTCATTACTTCTAAAATATTGGGTCTCTTGTAACAAAATTGTTTTTAATTTAATACACATTTTTAAGTTTAAAAAGGGAGCTCCCTCTTAAGAAATTATAGTGAGGGCCGGTGAGATGGCTCAGTGGCATAAGCGCCTGCCTTGCAAGCGCAAGGGCCCGAGTTCGACTCCCGGAACCCACATACAAAAAAGGGGCCAGTGATATCGCTCAGCGGCACGGGTGCCTGTTGGCGCGCGAGGTCCTGAGGTCGACCCTCCGGTACCCACAAAAAAAAAAAAAAAAAAAAAAAAAAAAAAAGAAATTATAGTGAAATTAGCACAAGGACATGGTAAAAACAGTTAATGTGGTAATTGAGTGATTGAAATTAAGGAACTATGAGTTAGAGTTGCCAAATAAAACACATACAGGACATCCGTTAAAAGACAAACTACTAGTCGTCGTTTCTATTTCAACCTTCTAGTAGAACAACTAGTAGAATTTTTGTCCTGTCTACAGCCTGCGTGGCTTTTAACACAAAAATGTGTTCTTGCAGGCAAATACTGAGGATTAGGTTCTAAAAGTCTAAGTGGCAAAGATCCACAGTGCCCTATGGGAAGAGAAATGCCCTGACAGCTCAGAACGAGCAGCCCGCCCAGTCTCATGAGACCAGGGATGAGGGGAGGATTCCGAGCCCAACCGCCTTCCCCCGCTCTCAAACAGCTGCTTAACGGAGGCCAAGGCTTGGCAGCCACTTTCTGGCCCTTACCAATGTTGCCTTCGATGGAGAGCCTTCGGGGCTCGCGCCCCGCGTGCACGCCCCTACCGGAGGGCGCGCCCTTGAGTGGCTTCTGGGCCATAGAACTGAAGAGTGTTGGAAGCCGACTTACGAAGACCCGTACCGTTGCCATCGCACCCACGCCTAGCGGAGCTTTCACTTCCGCCGCAAGCACTTCCGCCCTAGGTACCGCTGTTCACCCGCCCCGGCGCGCCTCTGACGTCAGGCGACCTCCGGGCAGGAAGTGGGTGGGGTTGAGCTGGCAGAGAAGGAGGGGGCGCAAGGAACCGGTCTGTTCTCGAGATGTTTGTAGGAAAGCTTGGAAGGAGGGAAGGCTTGTGTAGGGGTGCGGGAAGAGTTTGCTGATAAATGGAGTTGCAAGGATGGTAACCGGCCCTCTGTTTTTCTTTGTTGGACAAATAACATCTTAAAAACGAGATAATCCCCATAATCTTATCATTTTTGAGCTTTTGTAGACAAATAAAAGTAATGGTAATTTAAAAAGAAGGTTCTTTTTACCCAGGAGTTTGTCTATTTTTTATTCTAATATGGAAAGAAACTGGAGGGTTTTAAGCAGGAAAATAACACAATCCGATGACATAAAGTTACTTTTTCCGATTCCCTGTAACTCCTAGCACAATGCTGGCATATTATTGAATAAATTAACAAATTAGTTCATTTATTACACCCCAACTTTATTTTGCTTCCTGAATAAGTAAATGTTCGCTCAATTGATTTACATAACCAAAGAATCCCATCCAGAAAAGGCGGTGGAGGCTCAGGATGTGACTGGAACTCATTTAAACCTGACATTTTGGGTTCTGTGGGCGTGAACAATGGGCGGGGTGCGGTGCAGGACGAGGTGGGTGGCGGGGGCGTTCAGGATGAGATTTGTAAAAGGATGAGAAGAGCCGCGGGTAGAGACTTACAGGTGTACAAAACCCGAATTCTGCTATCAGTGAACTGTGCACTGCGGAGAGACAGGGACTGGAGCTGCACACCCATCGTCAAAACTGAAGTAATGATTTACAAAATGTTACCAGAAATTCGTTTCTAGTTCCCATCGCGTAAAACACAGGAGTCAAACCTGGAGAAGCCAAAACAACTTTCCGGCAGCACTTGGGCGGTTTTAGGAGACTGGGGTCCGATTTCAGGGAGGGGCTAGGGCCCATGACACCTGTCTTGAAACCGTTTGCATAGAAAGCATAGTCCCTCTTTCTTATGTTGATGTTATATGGGATGGCTAAAGTCACGTCTGTATATTAAGCATGTTATTTTTTAAAAACACATTGAAAATTTGTTTAGGACAACATGGGTGGGGCACTGGTGGAGATCAGAGAAGCCAAAGTCCATCCATTCTCATCCCCACTCCTGCAGCCACCTTTGTGTAATAATACTGCTTACATTTCTTTGCCTGTGTAAACTCAGACTTGGAAATGTTCATGCAAAAAAAGTTAAGAGAGGCTTTCTGCATACTCAGGGTCTAGCTGCCTGGGGGTCATTGTGAAGGTCAAATGAGGAAAATGTAGACTGAGGTGCAGACAGGCAACTAATCTGCTCCTTAAAGTTAGAACCTCTAAAAGCTATTTTTAAAAACTTTATAATGAAGTGTAGTATGTAGTGGGGGAAAAGAGCATGTATTCTAAGTGTACAGTTCAATGAAATGTTCACAAACTGAAAACTTCCATTCAATGGATTCCAATGAAGAAATAGAACATTACCAGCATCTTCAGAACCCTCCACATCCCTGCTAGTTACTATAGCTCAAGGGTAACTGCTAGCCTGTTCTAACAGCAAAAGTCAGTTTTACCTCTTCTGTATATAAATTAAATCATCCAATAGGTACTTTCATTTAACATATTGTCTGTCAGATTCATCTATGTTCTATGTAGTAGTTGTTCATTCATTCTCACTGCTACAGGGTATGCCACTGTGTCATTATAGCCCAATGTATTTTATCCATTTCACTACTGACGGACATTCGGGAGTTTCTAGATACAAACCGTAATAAACAGTGCTGTTATGAATATTCTTGTACATGTCTTTGGTAAATGAAAATATTTACTTCCTCTGGGTATATACCTAGAAATGAAACTGTTGTGTGATAAATTATATGTATGCTTGGCTTAAATCAATATTCTCAAATAGCAAGTAGTTCCAGTGTCTGACTATACCAACTGACAATGCCACCATCAGCGATTGAGAGTTCTGGTTGTTCCACATTTTGACCAACAGATGGTTTTGTCAACTTTTTTTTCATTTTGTCTATTCTTCTTGATGGAATGGTGCCTTATTATAGGTTTAATGTGCGTTTTTCCTGATAATTAATGAAGTTGAACATCTTTCTACTGGCCATTTCAGAATCCTCTGTTGTGAAAGATCTGTTCAAATTTTATGCCTATTTTTCTATATTGGTTGTCTTTTATTTGTTTTATTCTTTATATATTTTAGATATGACTCTTTTATGAGTATTTTTTCATTCTTTGGATTGTTTCTAGAAGGTTTTTATTTCTTGTTTTTATATAAGTATAAATTAATAAGCTAAAACATTGTTTGCCTAATTGCTTGTAAATTATACAAATACCATCATTAGTAATGATTTATCTTCTTCTTTTTTGGGGGTGGTGGGTACTGGGAATCAAACTCAGGACCTCACGTTTCCCAGGCAGGTGCTGTGCCACTGAGCTAAATCCCCAGCTCCAGTAATGATTCTTCTATCATCCTTTATTTATTCATGCTTGTTTGATTATACATTATACCATGCATAAAGATTCGATATACTTTCAAATTCCTGGGAGAATCGGGTTGGCCCAGCTGTGGTCAGGCATTTAACATTAGTCCATCAGCTGTGGCCAAGAGATAAGGCCTAATGGAACAAACACAGGTGTTGGGGCTCTACTTCTATGCATGAAGAAGGGAAATTAAAGAAAACATGAGCAAGGAAAATACAAAAAAGGGGTGGGGATCAGTTCTTTCTGGCAGTGGGAAATGGTGTGTTTGTCCCAGCTCGGGATAGCAAGAAGACAGAAAGTTGTGCCATGTTGGTGAAAGAATTGCCTCCCACTTATGTGGGAGAATGAGGTACTTTCTGCTCCTGGTGCATGAGGGTAGGACGGGTGCTGTCAGATACCTGCCAGAGTTTGATGCTGAAACTGATGTTTCCTGCAGGGATTCAATATCCACTCATTCATCCAGTATTTGCTAAGTATCTACTATGTGCCCGATACTCTGTGTACTCCTTGGAAGGAGTTAATATTTTTCAAATGTTTATAAATGCTACTGTGATAAAAGGCTGACCAATATTACATAAAACACCATGCAGCCATTAAAATGGGAGATAGAAAAAAATATGACTTTCTTTCACTGCTCGGACTTTCGGTCAGCTTCATCTCATTTACATCAAAGATTTTCTGATGTGCTGGATTGTGCTAATTTGGGAAGTGTATTTCCAGAATGCCCCACCAACAGGGCTCTGACTAGAGTTGGCTAAAAGAGGACCTGGTGTGAAATTTGGAAGGCAAAATGAGAGCACCAACCTTGTCCCCAGGGCAATCTCTGCAGTCAATGGAATGACAGATGAGCCCCATCCCATTTAGTTTTCCACATGGCCGTGACCCCTCTCTGTCCTCAGCTCCTTGAAGACCTTCAGTTCCCTGGCTCCCCCTACCTTCAGGTAAAGTCTCATTCCTGAAATAAATTTTGTGTTCCCGTAATACCCATGATGATTCTGTTCTGCCGAACTAACTCTGACTGCTACATTTAATCATAAAAGGAAGCAGATAGGGAGGTGTTTAACAATGTAGGCTTTAGCTGGATGTGGTAACACATGGCTGTAATCCCAGCCCTCTGGGAGACTGAGGCAGGAGGATTGCAAGTTCAAGCTCCGCCTGGGCAACTCAATGACTTAGTGAGAACCTGTCTCAAAATAAAAAACAAAATAAAGCAGGTCTAGGGCTGTACCTCAGTGCCAAGGCCCTGTGTCAATCCCCAGTACTGGGACAGGGGCAGAGACAGGGAGAATATGGCCTTGAGGGCTGGGTATGTAGCTCAGTGGTAGAGCTCTTACCTAGCATGTGCAAGGCCCTGGATTTCATATCCAGCACTGCAAAAAAGAAAAAAAAAAAAAAAAAAAAAAAAAAAAACCCTCTGGATTCTAACATCTTGGGGTTGAGAATTAAGAAAGAGATGTTGTTTTGAAATTTTATTCTATTTTTTTCTCTTTAAAATAAAAAATAAAAAAAAAAGAAAGAGAATCCACTTGCAGCACTTGCTTTTCACTTTTTCAAGCCACTTTCCTTCTCTCTTAGCAGTTGGTATCCTGATATCCACAGAATCTAGAACACCGTTTTATTCATTAAGTAGAGCAGGACTGGGAGGGGGAGATGGGGGGGAGTCAAATGGGTGTGGGGGAAAGCGTGAGTATGACCTGGTCATCTTGCCCATCTTCCCCCTCATGTGGAAATTCCAATGCACCTCTAGAGCAGGTAGTATCAGTGCTCTACCTGTCATCAGAGCCTGTGTGTGTGCGCACGTGTGTGTGCGCGCACGCATGTCTCCCTGCCTCTAGCCTCCATCCTGTGCTTTCACTTCCAGCACCGAGCTCTCCAGAGGTCTGCCTTCAGCCTGTGGGTGCACACATAGAAAACTAAGGATTTTACATCATAATCACTGGCAGGCATGGGACCGTGAAAGCCAGAGGTCCTCGGTGGAGCTCAGGCTAAAGCTGCCCTCTGAGGGGCTTTGCTTGAGATCACCCCTTGCTGCGCTTCCTCCCATTTCCTTTTCTGCCTCTCCCTCTTAATAAGTCACTTGCAAGTAACTACTCATTTTAGGATCTGTTTCTGGGAAACCTTCCCTAAGACTGAAATCCTCTAAGAGCTTCTGAAAACATACTCCTCACCCAGCCTCACCCTCAGAGGGCAAGTGAGGTGATAGCGAGAGGAATGTCTGACACTGAAGTTCCCTGTGCTTAACCACCGGGCCCCACTGCCTCCAAGTGGGTGTGTTCAGGATAGCTCAGGGACTAGTAAGGACGTGATCAGAAGCATGGAGCCTGGGTTTGCCTAGGCGGAGAAAGGAAAGGGGCACCAGGCAGAAGTGAAGACCTAGTTCTGCCATTAACTAACTGGGTGGTCTAAAAACTAGTAAATTAGCTTAAGAGGAAGGTGATACTAGTATCTGCTTCATAAGGAGGAAATCCATATAAAGCTCTTACTTTTATCCTTACCATATTGTAAGCACTCACTAAATGTTAGATATTATTATTATCCCTTTTTTTCTTCATGGTAATTTGTGGATGCTGCTATTTCTCCTCATATCATTGTCTTGTGTGAACAGTATGTGTCTGTCTCCCCCTTTACGCTGTAAGTTCCTGATTGGAGGGAATCATCTTTGTGGGAAACATAAATATCATGTGGCCTTATTTAGGAAATTTGCATATCAAAATTTCAGTAAATACTGTAAAACTAAACAAATTAAACAGAATTGACCAATAGAAGAGGATGAGGAGAAAATAAATGAGGGGAGAGACAGACAGACAGACAGGCAGAGAGAGACAGAGAGAGGCAGAGAGAGCAGGAGGAAGAGGAGGGACAAAGGGAAAGAAAACATTCTTAAGGGTACTATTATTTTCTTGATTAGTTTGGGGGTAAAATACAACCTAATCATCAGTGACAAAGAACCTCAGAGAGATCTTAAGCCTATTATGACCTAAGTACTTTGCCTAAGTACTATTGTGTTTGAGCCACTCATGTCACATCTTGTAAGCCTTGAGTTCATGTTCTTTAGTGTATTGCCCTTACATCTGTGAAAGCCCAGGTTACTTAACTCCCTAAGAGTTATCTAGTTCTCATCCTTTCTTACTCATGTTCAAGAAAAAAGACAAACTGATAAAGTAAAAGGAGCACTAACATTGGTGTCAGGTACACTTGAATTTTAATCTTGGTTCTCTGAGATCTTCAGCAAGACCTTAACTTAACTTCCCTGAGCCTCAATTTCCTCATTTGTAATATGGGGATAATAGTAGTTACTACCTCAAAGGGACATTGTATGAATTAGAAATAATGTGTGAAAAGCTCTTAGCATCGTGTGTAAGACAGCCCAGGAAAAGAAGACCCCCACACAGAGAAGTAAGTCTTGCAGGTTTTAATGTTTCATGACTGGTAATGGCGGTCTCAAAGAGATCCTCAGAGAACTCGTTCTGACTTTAGAAGCACTTCCTGTGGACAATGGAGGGGCCTGCTTCATCGTACTCAGGCTTGCTGATCCACATTTGCTGGAAGGTGGAGAGAGAGGCCAGGATGGAGCCTCCGATCCAGACTGAGTACTTCCGCTCTGGAGGAGCGATAATCTGCAAAGAGCAAATGTGAATGACGATCAGCCTCCAAGAGAACAGGCAAAGAACCTGGGTGCAATGTATTTACCCTTCCCCCTAAAAAAGAATAGAGAAGTAGGACCAGAAATCTTTTTACCCTGCTGTCAGACTGTTTTGAGAAAGGGCAGCCACCATGGTCAGAAATGAATGGGATAAACACTGTGGCAGACTAGATTATTGTCTAAAAATGTCATCCTCTCACCCTTCCTTCACTCTTCCATGGGAAGAGCACATTACTTGTCCCTGAGGTTTTCAGCTGGGCCATGTGTTATCCTTGTCCACTGGGATGTTAGTAGCCATGACACAAACCGATGCTTGAAATGTGCTTATGTAGTCAGGCATGCTCTCTCACACCTCTGCCATGTTTATGAGAAAAGTTTCCCTTAAGGAGCTACTGGCCCTCCAGCTGGGCCTACAATGAGAGACATGGACTTAGTAAGTTGGCTAGATCTGTAGGGCTTCCTAGCCGTGCCTGACCTTGACTTTCTGCTTCCATCTGCCCAGACCCTGTTTTGAGTTTCCTCTGCTAACAGCAACTAATATCCAAGAAGTTCTCAAGTTCATGCACACGTTGCTCATTCTTTCCATTAGGAGTCCACAACTTAACCTTTAGAAATTGGTTATCATGTCCAGTAACACTGAACGCTATCTAAATGGAATCCTTTGTTCTTCAACTAATTTTTTATTTTATTTTATTTTTTTCAAGATAAGGTCTCACAATGTAGTTCAGGCTCTTGAACTCACTATGTAGCCCAGGTTGGCCTTGAACTCACAGTGACATTCCTGCCTCAGCCTCTTGAGCTCTGGGATTACAGGCATGCACCGCCATACCTGACATTCCTAGTTTCTGAAGGGTCTAAGAATCCAGTGCTAGAGCAAACCAGAGACTAAACTGATAGTTTTCGGTCTCCTCAAAATCTTTACATAGTTCCTAAATTGCAGAGATCATGGAATTGTAGAATAAGTAGGATGTTTAACAGTTATCTTATTATTCAGATTTCTCAAGTACTGGGAATGCAGAGTCACTAAGAAAGGGACCAGTTTTACTTCTGGGAAGTCCAAATTGTAAGAAAATTGTGGCTTGTCTTAGACTAGTGGTTCTAAATCTCCACTCCATCCACACCCCAAATCTCTTCTTCCATGTCCTGCTCCCAAATCTTGCTGCCCAATTTGGTTAGGGGTCCTATGCAACCTCACACACCTCTGGATACCTCTGCCCACTCTATTTCTCCTGCCTGGAGTGCCCTTCCTCTTCCTCTTGTCTTATTTAGGTTGCCTTGGAACAGATCATTTCTACCAACTGCATCCCAAACTCCATGAATGCTGGTTCAGGGCAGAAGCTGATGAATTAGGAAATGCATCCAGTCATTGGTGGTTGTTCAGTGTAGGTGAAGGGAGAACCTCAGACCTGTTGAACCAGATCTGAGGGTGAGGCTGGGTGTGGTATCTTAACATGTGGTCCTGGTAAAAAGCCCTTGCCCCAGGCTTGGCACCGTGCCCTCCGTGCAGCAGGCCTTGCTAAGTGTGCTGCTCCTGAGGCTCTGGGTTAGAAAAATCTGCAGGCTCACACTGGTTTTCTGGTGGTCCACTCTGCTGCCCTGTGATACGCACTGTCTGCTAGGCAGGAGGAAGGTCTGGGACAGTGTTCCTTTCTAAAGAAGTCTCTCAGAATACTGACAGGGAGTAGACTTCCTCACACAGGCCTGTTCCTCAGAGACCAGCTTTTTTGGGAGACTTTGTAACTTTCAACTCATTTGTTATTTATTGTCTCAACTCTTTTCCTGGACCTGTTGGCAGGAAGATTCCCAGAAGCCCTAAGATGTTTTTGTAATTACTTGGAGACCAGAGACACAGCAGAAGTTGTAGGCAGTTATTCGGACACAGCCCACGGGATAATGGGCCCTGGTGAGAAGCAGTGTGGGGAAGGCCGTCGCGAAGTTGAACAGCAGATCTGAGGCTGTCCAGGGCTCGCAGAATGTCTCTGGGAGTTTGAAATGGCAGCTGGCCCTATGGTCACACATTCCACTCCCTCTTTGGAACTCTCACTCTCCTACTCTGGAGTAACCTCAGGGTTCTTTCTAAAGTTTAAAAATACTGTAGTGTTGCCCCCTTTTTTTCTTTCTACTTTCTCTTGCTTTCTGCCTTAACCCCTTCAATATTCTTTTTATGTTAAATTCTTTCAACCCCTTCTTGTTCAACATCCATGTGACCACATCTCTAGCCCATCAGTGCCCAAAGACTCTAATCCCCCAGGATGAAATTGACTGCAGACCAGGCTGAAGCTGAACCCCAGAAACCACCAGACTACAGGCCCAGGAGCATCTCCAGGTAGGCAGGTGTTATGGCTTGTGTCTAGATGTCCCCCCAAAGCCTCACACAGTCATAGGTGGGACTTTTTCAGAGGTGGCCGGATCTAGAGTGTGTGAGGCTGGGATTGATTCATGGTGCAATGCTAGGATCAAGGGCACTAGGATTTTTTTTTTATGTGGGTATCGGGAGTCAAACTCAGGACCTCGTGCTTGCCAGCAAGCGTTTGTGCTGCTGAGTAATATCACCGGCCCTTTTTTCCTTTACGTGGGTACTGGGAGTCGAACTCAGGACCTCGCGCTTGCCAAGCAGGCAGGCGCTTACGCCGCTGAGCCATCTCACTGACCCAAGGGCACTAGGATTAAGGGTGTGAGTGCTACCTGCTCCAAATAGCCTGGATAAAATATAAGGCATAGAAAGAGCTGTGGTTGACCCTTGTTGCTTTGCTACCTTCTGCTCACCACAAACTGTTTCTCCTCTGCGATGCCTGCCTGCCATGACACCCTGCCTTGGAGCCAGCCAACTGTGGACTGAAACCTGTACAAATTGTGAGCTAAATAAACCTTTCCTCTTTTAACTTTGGGTGTTGGGTATTTTGTGTCAGCAACAAGAAAAGTAACTACAGCAGCAGGTCTTTGAACAAAGAACAAGAAAAGGCAACTAGGACAAGAGTCACCTTGATCTTCATGGTGCTGGGGGCCAGGGCTGTGATCTCCTTCTGCATCCTGTCAGCAATGCCAGGATACATGGTGGTGCCCCCGGAGAGGACATTGTTGGCATACAAATCCTTACGGATGTCAATGTCACACTTCATGATAGAATTGTATGTTGTCTCATGAATTCCAGCAGACTCCATGCCTAGTGGAGATTGTAGTAACTGGTCAACACCCATCTATTTCATAAATACACAGCTTTACACCCTCATGTGATCCCTTTTCTCTTATTGCAACTGCCCTCGTTCAGACCCTTAATCAGACTCTCAACTGGATCACAAGATCAGATCCCCTAACTGGTCATGACCCTGTCTTTGGTCCCCTCCCCCCACTGCTCTGCCCATTCTAATCTTTCACACCATTGCTCAAGGCATATTTCTAATGAAACATTTTTATCTTTCTATATCATCTTTTTTCACAGATTTGAGATATAATTCATGTAATATAAAATTCACCCTTTAAAAGTATATAGTTCAGTAGTTTTAGTATATCCAGAGTTGACAACCATTATCATAATGCAATTTTAGAACATTTTTAATGCTCCCAAGGAACCCCACACCCACGAGCAGCCACTCCCCATTTTCCTCTCATGCACTCTGCAAGGAAGCAATGATTAAAATTATATTATAAACTTTATTTTAGTACTATCTGGTAGGTACTATCATTATCTCCATTGTATAGATGAGGAAACAGCAGTTTGAAGAAGATAACAAGTCCAAGGAGACAAGGCTTGAGGGGACAGAATCAGGAGTGAAAACCAAGTCTGAAAGCCAGGTACAATGGTGTACACCTGTACTCCCAGAGACTGAGGAAGGAGGGTTGCAAGTTTGAACCCAGCCTGAGCAACTTAGCAAGACCCTGTTTGAAAATAAAAAATAAAAGAGGGTTGGGCCCATAGCTCAGTGTAAAGGCTGTGGGTTCAATCTCCAGTATCACAAAAGAAAGCAAGTGTGAACCCCAAACCAATCCTCTTTACTACTATAGATATGGTCTCTATGATCTAAATGCTAAACGACCCCAGTTGCATCTTGAAACACATAGTGGATCAACCTCAATCTTAGTTCTATGTTATATTCTCTATCTTGCTTTTCCTTTACTTAGATTTTCTTACTCTTTTAAAGTAGAGTTCATCTCATTGTACTGTTTGGTATATAGTTTTATCCCTTCCTAGTAAAATGTGGGATATATAACAATAAATGAAGTATTCATGACTTCTGGTCTTTCTTTCCATAACTCACCACCCCCTAACCCTCCTGCCCTCTAGATCCACCAGCAGGTCCTGTGGTTCAGCTTACCAATGAAGGAAGGCTGGAAGAGGGTCTCAGGGCAGCGGAAGCGCTCATTGCCAATGGTGATGACCTGCCCATCTGGCAGCTCATAGCTCTTCTCCAGGGAGGAAGATGAGGCTGCTGTGGCCATCTCATTCTCAAAATCCAGGGCCACATAGCACAGCTTCTCCTTGATGTCTCGCACAATTTCTCGCTCAGCTGGAAGAAGCAGAAATGACAAAGTGGATACTCAGCTCTGCTAGTTTGGTTGTACTGTTGTTATCTCCATGAAACCTTTCCTTTCCTTTCCTTTCCTTTCCTTTCCTTTCCTTTCCTTTCCTTTCCTTTCCTTTCCTTTCCTTTCCTTTTCTTTTCTTTTTTCTTTCTTTATTTTTATGACTACTTGGCTGCAGTCTTAGGATGATGACAGAATTGCCCCTGAAGAGGGACAAGAGTCTCTCCATCCCATGTTAATTTTCCGCTCCTTGAGGCCCAAGTAAGACTGCATTTTCTCCTTGCTTTCATCTCTCAGTCCAACAAAGTCCCATGGGCCTTCCAGGGGGCCTAAGGGCACATTTTTAGTTTAAACTCAGTCTCACAATTTGTGACCTTAACAGAATCTAAAAGCCCCTTTCCTAAAAACTTCTCTTGCCATGGTGGGCCACATGATCCTGTCTCCTTAGAAATTCCAGCTTCTTTTATTTCATTTGTCCTTGTGGAGGACAACCAGGATGGTTCTCCTTGAAAGAAGAGAATTTGTCTCCATTTTGGCTAAACCTGGCCCTATTTCCGTGTATTGATAGATACAGAGCTGGCTAGGATATTTCTTTATCCCCTCAATTGGCTTTAACCTATGCCAATGGGTCTAGCTGAGGTGCTGATGCGTAGTCTTTAAAGCATAGACAGGTCAGGGATGCCCCGCCTATAGTTCCCAAGTAGTATGCATGAGCTGAGACTCACTGAAGGAGGAAAGTGCCCAAGTCACCACAGGCTCAAGGCATGAAGATTACACATCAAAGCTAAAGCACTGACCCCAAAACATAAGACACTCCCTCAAACTGTGTTGTGCGGATTACTCTTTCTGCATTTCTCTCTCTCTCTGCATATTAGAGGTGCTATTTCACGCCTCCTACCTAGCCCAGCTCACAGAATTCACGTACTTCCCACCATTCTCACAGTCACTCATCCCCGAGCCCACTCCCCTTCTCATGAATTAATAAAACCCGGTTCAGCCCTGGGTCGAGGCCTTTGTTCTGGTAAGCCATTATTCTAACAGGACTTGGGACCCCCTTGGCTCCTCTCCATTATAGATATGTATTTGTGTCTTTATTTGAAAGTTGCACTGGAAATGGCAGATTGGAATTAACTCGCTGGAATTCTAATAACTTTTCCATGGGATTACAAATCTAAACCCCACTGGACCACAGTGAGGCCTGGAGAAGGGCTTTGTATACGTCCACAGACACAACAGAGACACCCCTAGGTAAAGAAATGCACCAAATCTTCACTCCCATTTAGCCTTGTCAGAACTACTGGTCCTGGAGAGAAAAACAGAGGCAGCAGCAGACCTCTGCGGAAAGAGGGAATGCTGAGAAAGGGCGTAAAGGAGGGCTCAGTCAAGTGCTGCTTAGAACGACTAGATCTCAGCCCTGTCCTCTGCCCTGGGGTGACTCGAGCACTTTCCTCCTTCAGTAAGGCTACCCTGACTGTCTGGGCTTGTCCAGAGGCACAGCCCTAGCTGTGGTCTCTCAGTCCACCCCAAGACAGTTTGAGGACATAGGATCAGAAAATTCTCTTCAGTTCTGAGAACTTCTTTGGTCCTAGGTCAGATTTGGCTCTGAATTCAAGTCAGAATCAAGAAATGGGCTGAACCAGTGGATTGACCTCTGCTTGAACGAGACTCCTAAACTCTAGGCAGAGCCTCGCTTCGGAGGAGCACCTGCTGGAGTGACAGCATCTTATCAGGGTGATGGTGGGGATGTTCCTGGTGCTCGGGGGACCACCTGGAGACCTCCAAGATGTAGAAAGGAACAGAGGCCAGGAGCCCCATGGCAGGAATGCGCTGGCCATTTTCATCGCCCAGTCATCTTCTCTAATGCTCATAGCAACTCCTCCGCACATGAGGAGCCTTGAGCTTAGCAAGGTTACGCACTGCACCAGGGACACCCAGGCTCTAAGGGTGCGCTTGGGATTGGAACCCAGAGCTTTCTCCTCATAAAGCCTTGCCCTTCACATGATATGCAGAGCCAGCCACACAGAGGGTGCCCAGTGTCCAACCACCTGTGCTCAAACCTTGGCTCCATCCTTTACTGTCTTTGTGGCTAAGGGTGAGGTGTGTAAACTTCCTGCCCCTCAGTTTTCTTATAATAAATGGGAAGGAGTGGTGTAAAAAAAAAAAGAAAGAAAGAAAGAAAGAAATGGGCTGAATACCTGTGGTCACAAAAGAATAGCCTCTTTCCGTGAGGATCTTCATGAGGTAGTCCGTGAGGTCGCGGCCAGCCAAGTCAAGGCGCATGATGGCGTGGGGCAGGGCATAGCCCTCATAGATGGGGACATTGTGGGTGACACCATCCCCTGAATCTAGGACAATGCCTGTGGACAGAGAGGAGAGGATCTCTGAAAACTTCATTTTGTTGTTCATCTGTTTCTAGGATCTATTAGCAAGCAATCTTCAACTACCTGTACTGCATGTTTCTTTAGTAGTTAAGAAAAGTCACCCACCATGAGAATCATCAGTCATAGTGTGTTTGTTTGTGAATGTGTGCGATCAAAAGTTTTTCATCCCAAGTGAGGCTGTAAACCTCTGAAAGCAAGCAAAATTTTTCCTTTTCTTAGATTCCTTGAAACACATTTATGGTAATGTACACTTGTCAGTTTGTATTAAATCTAGACTACACATTCTTTTAAGTGAGATTGGATACTTTGCAAATCCTTTAGGAGTCAAAGTAACACATATGAACTTACACTAAGAATGTTAAATCTAGAAGAGCTGTGAAAAACAGCCAACTTGGAAAAGATTAATATTATGTACTCATAAAAATTTAGTAGCTGGGTGTGGTAGTGCGCAGCAGTAATCGCAGCACTCGGGAGGCTGAGGGAGGAGGATTGCCATGAGTTTGAGACCAGTCCAGGCTACATAGTGAGTTCAAGGCCAGCCTGAGCTATATAGTGAGACCCTGTCTCAAAAAAAAAAAAAAAGTAAACCATGAAAAGAGGTAAGATCTCTCAACATAAGAAATCCCTATTGATTCAACAATCACATCATAATTGGCAATGAAACACTAAACTATCACCATTGTTACTGAATATTGTCCTGATGATCTAGCCAATGTACTAAGACAGAAAATAGAAATAAGAAGAATTACTAACAAAAGGAAACAGAATCGCCATTATTTGCAGATGACATGGTCTTATATTTAGAAAACTCAGAAGAATCAACTAAGAAACCATTAGACATAATGAGATGGTTCAGATGCAAAATAAATACTCAGAAACCAGCAACTTACACTTGTATAAGGATTTTCTTTTTTTTTTTTTTTTTTTTTTTTTTACCGGGAATCAAACTTGTGCTGCTAAGCTACATCCCTGGCCCAAGGATATTCATCACAGCGTATTTTACAATAAAAATCAGAGACACTCTAAATTTCTAGCAATAGAGAAATGGTAAAATAAGTAAATAATGGAACCATCACCCAATGACTATCATGTGTCCAGGAAACATGTTCACACCATAAAACCAAGTGCAAAGCCCAGGATAGAACACTGTATGCCATATGCTTCCCCCTCTCTGTCTTTACCACCTGTAGTGAGATTATCTTTTATTTTTGCCTCTCCCTCACTAAACTGTTAGCTGCAAAATGGCAGGGTCTGTCTTGTCAGTATATGCCCATGGCCTGGTGCAGGGTTTGGCCTATCATAGAGAGCAATGGAAAGTATTTGATGGATGAATGAATGGATAAATCAAGTAATACATAATGAATGAATGTTTGAACAGTGTTTGTGGAAGCTGTTGAGTCCCTATTAAGGATCATTTTATGTTGAGGCTCTGTTTCCTGAGCACCCTTCTCTAGCAAGGCCACCTGCGGGCACATCCATTATCTTAGAATCTACCGTTGTGGCTTCATGAGGCAGAAACATTCCAATATCATAGGATATGTGTATCAGATCCTGGAAAGACTACTGTGAGGGAATAACCCTGGCCAATGGAAGGAGGATAAAGGATGTACTAGTTATGTTTTGTTCTGATAAATTCTTTCTAACCATATGAAGTAGCCTCAAAGCCAGCATTCCCCATGAGCATTCCCCTCTGCTACCCCTAAACAAGATTTTCCCCTGAGCTTTTTTTTTTGGGGGGAGGTTGTTTGTTTGTTTTAGTACATGTTTGTAGTACATAACGATTCTCCTGGACTTTGCCTGTCCCTTTGACTCTTTTGAGCAGGAGGCTATGCAGAAGCCCAGCTTGTCCCTACTTCCCCTGAAGTCAGAAAAGGAATGAATTCCAGGGCCCCTTACCTGTGGTGCGGCCAGAGGCATAGAGGGAGAGCACAGCTTGAATGGCAACGTACATAGCAGGGACATTGAAAGTTTCAAACATGATCTGAAATGACAACAAAAAACAAAGGATGGTCTGGCAAAAACCACAGTACCTCTTGGCCTATAGAATGGTTTATAATCTTATTAAGGGCAGGGACTATGGCAATTTGGTACTCATTTATCTTACTCCTACTTGCCATAGGACCTGGCCTGACCATGCATATAGCAGGTCCTGAAAAATTCTGTTGCATTGACATATGAAGGGCAGAAAGTATCTGGCTGAGCATCCATGTTGCATTCTTGGGCCAGTGCTAAAGTCTTTCTGGATCTTACCTGGGTCATCTTCTCCCTGTTGGCCTTGGGATTCAGTGGGGCCTCTGTGAGCAGGGTGGGGTGTTCTTCTGGTGCTACCCGCAGCTCATTGTAGAAGGAGTGGTGCCAGATCTGGTTGAGACAAAAGCCAGACAAGCCCTATATATTCCCAGTGGGCTGGGAAAATCTTCCTGACCTGCCCATGCTGGGGGAGTGTGGCCCTACTTGCACAGGATGGGGCTGGGTCTGAAGAAGAGAATGGTCAGCCCTGAATATTTCTGATTGACATTCAGAGGGTATATTCTTTCTCAAAAGGGCCTCAGCCAGGCCGGACATGGGGTTAATATCTTCTCTGTGTTGACTATTTCCATTTGACCTTCCCTCTTCTTCCCTTTTCTCTTTTTTCCTGCAGCTTTGTGCTCAAGGGGAACTAGGTGTATTGCATCATTGCTCCTTGGCTTCTGGCTATGGTTGGCGGATGGATGACACTAGCAGAGAACACACACTAGGGGAGAGAAAGAGATCAGGGCATTTCTGGCATGGAGTAGTACTCCATGAACATAGCTCTGTTGGGTGGTGGCCCCTCTTCTAGAACTCCAGCTCTCCCTGGGCTCCAGCAACACCCTGCCCTCCCCACCTCATACCTTCGGTGTTAGGGATGTAAGAGCTCCCATTATTGCTGGTACTAGGGTACCTCAACATCCTTTTCTGGTTGCCTTAAACCTGCTTGCATCCCTGTAAGTAGTCTTTAATTTAATCACTTAAAAAAAAAAAATGGGCCGGTGAGCTAGCTCAGCAGCATAAGCGCCTGCCTGGCAAGCACGAGGTCCTGAGTTCGACCCCCGGTACCCACAAAAAAAAAAAAAAAAAAAAGTGAGTGTACCCTCTCCTGCTGGGAACCTGACAGATACAGCATGCTTGGGTTCAGTTTTCACTGTTTATTTACTGACGAGGCTGGTGCTTTGGAGTAGAGGTTTCATAAGCTCAGTCCTGTGGCATTTTAGGCTGGATAATTCCATGTTGGAGGGTGCAGACCTGTGCATTATCAGATGTTTAGCAGCGTCCTCGGGCTCCACCCACTACACGTTAGTAGTGCCTCTCCCACTGTGATGATCAAAAATGCCTCCAGAATTACCAAATGTCCCCGGGGAGGAAAAACCATCCCAGTTGAGAACTAGTGCTTTAAAGAAACTTATTTCTCCCTCCTATATCCACTTCCCTCTTTAGTGATCCAAGAAAACCAAACGAGAGTCTTCATTTCAGAGGAATTTGGCAAATAGCATCAGAGACGTGGGGTGCTGGTTGCTTCAGAGGTGGGGCTCAGGGTCATTTGATCCCATGAGACCTATATATTTATGGACTTTGGGCTGGTGCTAAGAATGGTGAAGGTAGATATGAATCGGATGTGGGACTCAGTTTTTAGTTTCAAAGTCTAGCAAAATGAGAGTCACAAAGACAAAGTACAAAGACACAGCCGTATTGTAAGTGAAGGAAGAGGCGAGAGTTATTATCATTATCTGGGGATCTGAATGAGCCTAAAAACAAAGATCTCCAGAGACTGGAAGGACATCTGAGGCAGAGGAAATGGTACAAGCAGAGTCCCCGGACTGTGAAAGTTTCACAGGAGCACGAAGGAGGGACCTGGCCTTAATGTGGCGACAGAGTGTTTCTTAAAATGTGCTTCCCATGGCGCATGCCTGTAATCCCAGCACTCAGGAGGCTGAGGCAAGAGGATCGCTGTGAGTTTGAGGCCAGCCTGGGCTACAAAATGAGTTCAAGGCCAGCCTGAACTGCATAGGGAAACCGTATCTTAAAAGACAGAAAAAAAAGAAAAAAAAAAAAAAAAGAAAAGGTGCTTCCCAGATGCTCAGCATCAGCACTGCCCGGGGTCATCGTTGTAGGTGCAGGTTCCTAGGCTGTATCCCAGACCCACCAAATCAGCACCTTTAGGTGGGGGCCCAAGAATCTGCACTTCATTTTATTTTTTATGAAGTACTATGCCTTAAAAGTTTAAAATGTTGGGCCGGTGATAACAGCTCAGCGGCATAAGCGCCTGCCTGGCAAGCACGAGGTCCTGAGTTCGACTCCCCGTACCCGCATATAAAAAAAAAGTTTAAAATGTTGATATTTTAAAAATTGGGAAAATATTTTTAAATGAAAGAAAACATTTCATATTTATATCACTTAATAGCAGTTACATTTTGGCTCTTTTCCCTTCCAAATCTTGTCTTTATCTTTTAAAATATGTTATTGTTTATTTATTTTATATCCCTTCCTTATTCTTATGCTATATCCCAATTTGTTTTTGTAGATAAATAGATTTGCTTTTCATAGTAAATGCTTATTTTTTAGTAAATTAAAGAAACATTCTTAATCCTTATGCATTTCATCATGTATGTCATATATTTAATCACATTACTACTCATAGTGTCTTTGATTTCTATTTATAAATGATCCTGTGATAGCTATCTTTGTGCATATTACATTTTCTGTTTTAGAATTCAGGATGTTTGGGCCGGTGAGACGGCTCAGCGGCTTAAACGCCTGCCTTGCAAGCGCGAAGGCCCGAGTTCGACTCCCGGAACCCACATACGAAAAAGGGGCCGGTGATATCGCTCAGCGGCACGGGCACCTGCTGGCGCGTGAGGTCCTGAGGTCGTCCCCCCGGTACCCACAAAAAAAAAAAAAAAAAAAAAAAGAATTCAGGATGTTCTACCAAGCTGTTTTACTTTGATTTTTAAAATTTTTTTTTATCATTTTTATAAATTCCATTTGGCACAGTTATCTGTGCATGTCCTGTTTTTTGTAGGACACATTGTATTTTTAATTATCAATTTATATTAACATGTTATATTAATCTTTCAATGCACTTTTAACATTTTTACAATATGTTGCTTGACTTTTTTTTTTTTTTTTTTCCGGTGGCACTGGGCATTGAACCCGGGGCACTCTACCACTGAGCTACATCTCCCCCACTGCTTCTTATTTTTTATTTTGAGACAGGATCTCACTGAAATGCTCAGGCTGGGCTCAAACTTGTGATCCTCCTGCTTCAGCCTCCTGAGTAGTGGGAATTTACAGGTATGTGCCACTATGCCTGGCTAAATTTATTTTTGACATAATAAAGTTATGATTTTTAAATCAAACATTACTTTTTTCTCTACTAGTACCTTCACTAGAAATCTGATTAAATGTTTGCATTTATTTTATTGTGTTTTTTATCTTTATATTTGTATTGTGTTCTGAATCTTTATATTTAATTGATGTGTGTTTAGTGAAATGGTATGAGGGAAGTGTTGGAACTTCTCTCCCCCAACACATACCAAATAACTAGTTAACCATTTCAGAATAATTCATTGAAATAATCCTTTTTCCCCTCATGTGTTAGAAGTTCCATTCATCATATATTTCCTCTTTATCTTTGTTCTGATAGCAAATTGTTTTAATTTTTATGATTCACATATATTTCAGGTTTTTTTTCTTTTTTTGAGACAGGGTCTTACTACATAGTTGAGGCTGGCCTTGAGCTCACTGTGTAGCCCAGGATGGCCTTGAATTCTCAGTGATGCTCCTTTCTCAGACTCCCAAATTCTAATTACAGGCCTCAGCCACCATACCCAGCAATATTTTAGCATTTGGATATAGCAAGCCTCTCTTCACAATTTTTCTTACTCATTTTCTCATAATTTTGTATTTTTCCAAGCATACTTTTTGATTATTTTGCATAATTTTTATTGGAATGGCAATGAATGTATTAGTAATTTGGGGAAGATTTGACACATTTACCCTATTCAGTTTTTTTTTTTTTTTTTTTGTGGGTACCAGGGGTCGACCTCAGGACCTCGCCCACCAGCAGGCACCCGTGCTGCTGAGCGATATCACCGGCCCTTTTTTCATATGTGGGTTCCGGGAGTCGAATTTGGGCCCTCGCGCTTGCCAGGCAGGCGCTTATGCCACTGAGCCATCTCACCGGCCCCAGTTTTTCTTTTGAGGCACATATTTTAAGGGTTTCTTTGAAGAATTCACATATTACCACTACTGTGAAAGAATATTTTGTTTCTTATGTATAATATGTATCATTTTTGAGCACTAATTCACACTTTGGGATTATATTAAGTATTTACCTAATTCATTCTCCAAAGAAACCTAATGAAGAAAAAAATTTTTTTTTTTTTTTTGTGGGTACCGGGGGTCAACCTCAGGACCTCGCGCTCCAGCAGGCGCCTGTGCTGCTGAGCGATATCACCGGCCCTTTTTTCGTATGTGGGATCCGGGAGTTGAACTCAGGCCCTCACGCTTGCCAGGCAGGCGCTTATGCCGCTGAGCCATCTCACCAGCCCCATGAAGAAAATATTTTTATCTCTACTTCATAAGTGAGGAAACTAAGACTTACAGTGTGGGATTTGCACCCAGATCTCTCTTCAGCTGACCTCGGTGCCTTGCGATCTTTCCCACTCCATTGCGTGCATGATGTGAAACGATTGTATTTTTTATGCTAATCTTCCATCTACCATTTCAGATTTTGAGAAAACTATAAGTGAATTAAAGATTTCAACTCAACATTCTTCATTCCCAATTGTAGTCTACTCAATAAGCTCTCTATTATATTTCAGAAAACAGTCATGATAGAAACAAGAACTCTCAGTCAGCTATCAGTGGAACTGATCAGAAGAATATTAGGAAGGCTTTGTTAGCATTTTGCGCACATGATTTTGGAGGCACAAATGCTTCCATTTAAAAACTGCCCCTCTCCAACATTTTCTTACACAAAAAAGCTTTTAGAAAGCCAGGCGTGGTGGTGCACACCTATAATTCCAGGACTCTTGGAGGCCAAGGCTGGAGGATCCCAAGTTCATACCCAGCCTGGGAAGCTTAGAAACTTAGCAAGACCCTGTCACAAAATTAAAATAAACATTTTTTTTTAAAGAGCTGGGCATGTAGCTCAGTACAAAGGTGTTGGGTTCAATCTCCAGTACTGTAAAAAACAAAAAAACAAAAAAAAGAGAAAAAAGTTTCATTAGAAAATCATCATCATAATAAAGCATCAATGCATCTAGCTGAAGTTATTACAGGGGAAATGAAAAGGGTTATTCATCTCTGTGAAGGCAGCATCTGCATTTTAAACAAAGGTGAGCACCAGCCAGAGTGGATGCTGGGTAAGAGGAGGAAGCTGGGGATGAAGAGTGGCCAGGTCCCCAGATGCCACTACAGAGAGGTAGGAACCTACTGTTCTTAATGAAGGTCTACCAAAGGTTCCAGATGATGTGAGTGACGTGAGCTGATGTTTTTAGAAAGTGAAGTTTTGTAGCAGGGTAGAGAGTTAATTGGGTGAGTGAGGGCAGGAGACAAAGAAACCAGTGGGAAGCCACTGCAATATAGTCCAGGGAGAGAGGTTGGCAGCCTAGATTGGAAAAATGGTCCTGGAGATAGGAAGGAAAGATGTGAGAAATATTTCTGAGGAAGAGTTGACAGGATAAATGGGCTATGGGGTACAAAGGTCATGATGATGTATTATCATTACGATAAGCACACAGTGGGAGTTTCCTGTACCTTCTCCATGTCATCCCAGTTGGTGATGATACCATGTTCAATGGGGTACTTGAGAGTTAGGATCCCTCGCTTGCTCTGAGCCTCATCCCCCACGTAGCTGTCTTTCTGGCCCATTCCCACCATCACACCCTGCAATGCAAGAGAAGAAAGAGGAGTGAGTTGGCTTAAAGGCTCCACACAGAGGGATTCACGCATTGGAATGTCTCTGAAGGAGGAAGAGGAAGGGGAGAGGGCCCTTCTTTCCCTGGAAACAGGACAGCAGAGACAAGGGTGGGTAGACAGAGGTGAGAATGGAAATGACAGGAAGAGGAAGTGGAGGACTTCTTGTAGGCTGGTCACCTCTCTCCTAAGACAATGTTATTTTCTGAGAGAAATCAAGGCCCATTGCTTTCCCCCCTCACCTTACTTTACACACACACACACACACACACACACACACACACACACACACATGCAGGACGGACTTCTACTTACCCTCCTTAAATTCTCTGTGCTCGTACTGACCTAACTCCCAATCTTGTTTGTGCTATTTTCTCACATGCTGAAGCCCTCTGAGCCGCAGGTCTCTCTTTTCCTGTAACACTTTCCCTTTCCCAAACCCCTCCATTCAGATTTAACCCTTCCATCTGTTGTGTTCCTGTGAAATATTTTGTCTCTGTCATGGCCCATGATCTTAAATTAGTTGTGAGTGTATTTTCACAAAATGCAAATTTCTTAAATGCCAGGGTATTTTAAAATTGCATGTATTTTAATTCTTCCAAACCTAGCAACACTCAAATATAACCCAGACATAATATGTTATTGTATGCCTGCTGGATATTGGTTTTGGCCTGAGATGTTTCTATTTTTAAAATCCTGCTTTATCAGTTAATCAGAAAACAACACTCCTAAAAAAACAAAACAAAACAAAACAAAAAGCATCACTTGCCCAAGAATAAATACACATACACAGAGAGAGAGAGAGAGAAGACAGAGAGAGAGAGAGAGAGAGAGAGAGAGAGAGAGAGAGAGAGAGAGAGAGAGCCACATAGTTTCCACAAGATGGCTCCTAGTGTTAAAGCCTTGGGTCCGGATGAGCACACACCTGGTGGCGAGGGCGGCCTACGATGGAGGGGAAGACAGCCCGGGGGGCATCATCTCCTGCGAAGCCTGCCTTGCACAAGCCAGAGCCATTGTCACACACGAGTGCGGTGGTTTCTTCTTCACACATGGTGAGTGTAGTGGAGTGAACTGGGGGCTGGAGCACCTTGGGAAATGGAGGAGAAGAGAACTAGTCAGCGACTTGTCCAATCAAGCTGGGCACAGTCTTCTTGGCTTTGGGGCCCGACCTCACCTGCAACCAGGGTCTAGTTCCAGAAGGGTCAGGTGTGACCTAGCCTCTCACTCCCTGGCAGTTGGCCTCTTCCCTCTACCCTGCTGTTATGGACTGAATTGTGACCACCTGTCGAATTCATATATTGAATTCCTAACCTCCAGTGCCTCACACTGTATTTTACTGAATATGACTGTATTTGGAGATATGGTCTTTAAAGTGGGTAATTAAATTAAAATGAGGTCATTATTCAATATAGCTGGTATCCACTATAACTATTTCCATAGAAGTGTCTTTATAAGAAGAGACAGGACACAGATCCACCCAAGGGTGAGCCATATGAAGACATAATAAGAACGAGCCATCTGTAAGCCAAGGAGACAGACTCAGGAGAAGCCCAACCCTGCCAACACCTTGATTTTGGACTTCTACTCTCCACAACTACAAGAATGTAAGTTTCTTCTGTTAAAGAAACTTACCACCAGTTACACACCAGTCTGTGGTATGGTAGTTCTACCAAACTAATACTTCCTTTTAAAGACTCGAGATGGGTATAAAGCTTTCATCCAATGGAGAGAATCCCTAAAAGACTTGAGGGTTAAGAAAGGAGTTGAAAAAATTTACAATATAGCTAACAAAGGATTATTATTTAAAGAACTCCTGCAGATCACAAGGAAGTAAGTAGCTGACCTGGGTGTGGTGGCTCATGCCTGTAATCTCTGCAATGGGGAGGCCTAGGCAGGAAGGTTGTGAGTTCAAAGCCAGCCTGGACTACATAGTGAGAACCATCTCAAAAAAAAAAAAAAAAAAAAAAGGAAAGGAAAATAAAGACTTGAATAGGAGTACAGGAAATGAAAATACTCAACAAAAGGTGTTTAGCTTCACTAGTTATCAGAGGAATGCAAATTACATGACACTACCTTTCACCCACCACATTGTTGAGATTCAGAGCTTTATAATAGTGTTGGCAAATATGTGGGAAAACTGATTCTCTTTAGGGAAACACATGATGCACAATTTGGAACTGCCATTACAGCATACAACCATTTATGTGATTTCTTTTAAAAGCATAAAACATTTTCAGGTCTTTTTCATTATTTTCAACTTGTGGGTATAATTACAGAGCAAAAAGTTCTAAAAGGACACCTTACAGATGGGTCACCATGAGTACCTTGGGGCGTGGGGAGGGGCTGGGAGAGGAGGTGCTGGGTTAGATCTGTAATAGTCTAAAATTTTACAAGGAGACTGTATTCACCTATGGTTCATAGAATAAAAAACCAACAACATATCATTAAAGAAGAAAAGATACTGTAGTTATTGATGAACTGTGCAGTCCTGGGGGAAAGGCACCTTGAAGAGAAAGGGGTGGTTTGAGAGAGTGGGAAGGAAGGAGCATGAAGATGGGACTCACTGCCCACCACCTTGACAAATGGAAAAAATAGAAAGTTTTCGCTTCCAAAGCTGAGAGCTTAATCAGGACAGATGCAGTGTGATGAAGGAATTAATTTTTTCTGTGTCTGCTGTACTCCTCCCTCCCTCCTCCCTTTCTTTTCTTTTGAGTTAAAGACAGCCTCTGACAATTCTTGACCCATAGTGATGAAGGAGAAGAAGTGGAACCTCAGGAGGCCTCCTAGCTGGGACCCAACAGGTAGGGCACAGGGGAAGTGGGAAGAGCCCCAGCTGAGGGATCGGGCAGACAGACTTTTGAGGCCCAACAAAAGAGATGTGAATCAAGGAAAGAGAAAGCATCTGTGAAGGAAGAAGGCCAAAGAAGTGTCACGCATGCTCCACTGACTGAGCTAGCTGGGCACCCGCAGGTGTCATTCAGAATGTGATTCTACCTTGGAGAGGAGAAGATATGCTATGGAAACCCAAATGGCCTTCTGCTGCAGCTAGACAGCACAGGGAAATGGTCACAGGTCTGCAAATACAAGGTCAGAAAGATAAAGCCAAGGTGGAGCAGAGGCTTGTTAGCACTAAAAGGAAGCGCCTCCCAGTTATATTTAAAGCAAGGCTCACCATAGGAGAGAAGCCTGCTGCGACTTCTTAAACTCAGCTTTGCTTCTGCACAGTTGGTCTTCAGAAGCCTCCATAGCTTAGGAAATTGGACCCATCTCTCTAACCTGGCCCACAGGGCTCAGAAAAGGATGTCCCTATGATTGAAGACATACGGCTGAGCAATAATACCTGAAGGCATATTTATAGCTGGCTGAATTAGTGTCACCAAAAAGTGTTAATTAATGGGTGAATGGCAACCTGTCACGAGTGGACAATCTGTCATCATGGAAGATGAATCAAATGAAATAATGGAGATGAAATGGCCAAAAGCATCTTTATAGTAGCTTTGTTTAAAATGACCAAAATTGGGCCGAGTGTGGTGGCGCACACCTGTAATCCCAGCACTTAGGAAGCTGAGGCAGGAGAATTGCTAAGGGTTCGAGGCCAGCCTGGGCTACATAGTGAGTTGAAGACCAGCCTAGACTACATAGTGAGACCCTGTCTCAAAAAAACAAAAATAAAATAAAATGACCAAAATTGAAGCTGGACATGGTAGCGCATGCCTGTAATCCCAGTACTTGGGAGCTGAGGCAGGAGGATCACTGCAAATTCGAAACCAGCCTGGGCTATGTAGTGAGTTCAAGGTCAGCCTGAACTACTTGGATTACATAGAGAGACCTTGTTTAAAAAAAAAATAGACCAAAACAATAAAAAAATAAAATGACCAAAATTGGAAACAATCTTAATGTCAAAAAGGACACTGAATGAGGAAGTGGCTACCTCTGTACAGGGGAGAAAGCAAAGTATGTAATGGAATGAAAAAGGTGCAAGTTGCTTTGTTGCAACTTATGTTCATAGTATGTTCAGTGGTCATAGAGATGTATTTTTAATTTTAAAAATTGTAGTCTTTCACATATATAGTGTCATCTATTTAATCCTCACAACAGCCCTGAAAGAAGCTATTTGAAATCCTATTTTATATGCTTGGAAACTAAGTCTCAAAGAAATTAAAGGACTTGTCCAGAGACCTCCTAGCCAGAAAAGGCTGGGAGACAGGCATGGCAACAACCCAGGACAGGTCCAAATCTTGAGCTTGTGCCTTCCTCGTCACTTCGGTGAAAGAGTCATAACTTCTCCATGTTTGGTATTTTTGCTTCTGCCTGTTTCTCCAGAGCTGTTGGCAGCAAAAAGCCTAAAACAAAGTGGTCTGTGTCCTTTTCTCTCCGTGAAACTCTGAGCTCCTCCTTTGCCAGGACCACATCTGAATTGACATTTACAGCATTAGCACTTAACCCAGTGCTTAGCGCACAGTAGGTGCTCAATAAACATCGGGTGACAATCCCACCACCTAGCGGCCCCTCCCAGACCTGGTCTGCTCTTGTCTCTGGGGCCCCTGAATGCTTGATTTGGAACCACCCTTGCACAGTCTCACAAGGTGGGCAGCAAACGGTTAAGCCGCCCTGTTCTAGCAGGTGGTCTGCCTTGAGAGAGACCAGCCTCCCAGCAGAGGGCGCCAGGAGGCGAAGCTGCACCTCTGTGGCTCTCCTGCTCTTGTTCCCCTTAGCAGCCCTCTCACAAGTGCGATTTATAGTTTAAGCCCCCCTGGCTTTTCAATGAACCCTTTTGTCTCCCTCCTGGTATCCCCTACACAGAAAGATGCAGAGACTTGGACTTTGTTTCCCAAACAGCGTGGCTGCTTGGACAAGCCGCACGGTGACTTCAAGCAGTCAACACCACCATTCCGTGGCACTTCAAGCACTTTAGATCCACTTTTCTGAAGCAGAAGCAAAGAAGTGAGGGCAGAGAAAGCAGGTGAGGGCCGGCAGCCTGAGCCTTTGTGAGGCCACACTGGCCCAGGGAGAGGGGCTCTGTCCTGGACTCAGACTCCTGCAGTGTTTCTGCCAGAGAAATTCTACACCATCCTCAGCTCTTTCTGGTAATTTGTGGCTGATCTCGAGCAAGTTAGCTGAACTGGAGCCAAAGTCACTGTGGTTTCCTGGGGTCACAACCGCTTTGCACTCATGGGAAGCTGAGGAATTTTTCTGGCACTTCCAGCGTGTACCACATCTGGGCTTCATTGCGGATGTCATGGAGTTAGAAACGCAGCTTTTATTATTTCTCCCTCAGAGGTAGCCAGAAACCAGACATAATGAGTGCAAATAATTTGTTCACTCAACTTTCTCCCTGGCCACCCTCAACTCAGCGGGAGGACAGAGGCGCGAAGTCTCACCCTCTCCCCCATCCGAATGGGACAAGTTTGGCTACAGACTTCCCCCACCTTTCCTTTCTTTGCCTTTACCCTCCCTCCTGGCACACCTTTCCCACAGTGCTGTGTCCCTCCCCAGCTCTATATAAAAGGGAAACGAAAACATCCTTATCGTGAGATGATGGATCAAATGAAATAATGGAAATGAAAATGCTGTATAAATTGTAAATCAGAGTAGGCAAACTCAGGCCTATTTTTGTGAAACCCACGAACTAAGGATGATTTTTAAATGGTTGAAAGAAAAAAGCAGTAGATGAATAATAGCCCGTGGCCTCTGAAAATTATAGGAAATTCAACTTTAGTGTCTATGAGTAAAGTTCTGTTGGAACACAGAAATGTCCACACCTTTCCATATTGTCTATGGCTGCTTTTGTTACAATAGCAAAGTTGAAAGTAACTGTGACAGCACTTCAGGCTTGCAAGGCCTAAAATATTTACTATCTGACCCTCTACAGAAAATATTTGTCAACCCCCATTGTAAAGGACCACAAAAACGTATTAATCTCATCTTTTCTGTTAAAACTTATTCCCAGGATGGGGCTTGTCATATTGGAAGGAATGACATGATCTGTTTCACAAAATCAATGACTACTGAAGTCTGAATTTATGCCAGTTCCCAAAGACATTTCATTTTAGTAGCAAGTTTTAGCTCTAAAAGGAAAGCCTCTGGATGGTGAGTTTTCTAACAATAGTTAGGGATGTAATATTGGGCAAAGGCTTCAAATGACATATAAATACCTGTTTATCTGCCTACTGTTATCTGCAATATCTATCTATCTATCTAATCTATCTATCTATCTATCTATCTATCTATCTATCTATCTATCATCTTTGGGACATTAAACATTCCCCCAAACGCCTGTGTGTTAAAGGCTTGGTCCCCAGAGTAGCATAATGAGGAGGAGGTAGAACCTTTAGAAAGTGGGCCTAGTGGGGAGTCCTTAGGTTATTAGGGGTGTGCTCTTGAGGGAGAATGTGGACCTCTGGCCTCTCTTTTGATCCCTGGCTTCTGAGGTGAGCAATTCTGCTCCGTATGTGCTCTTGCCACAGTGTGCTGCTACAAGCCCAAAGCCACAGGGCCAAGTGATCATGGCTTGGAAACTCCAAAACTGAGAGGTAAAATAAATCTTTTCTCTTTATAAGTTAGTCATCTCAGGTATTTTGTTATAGTGATGGAAAACTAATACACACATGATCAGAAAAGCTGGCAAAGAGAAGTTATTTCATGAAAAATACGAACACAGTGGAAAATTCTAACAGCACTCTAGTTGACTTTTTCAGACTCACGTAGCCAACTGCCTGTTGTGTGTTTATGGGCACCTCGACCCCCCTCGCCTCCTGATCTCAGTGCAAACTTCTAGGACTGCTCTCCTCATCCCTGGCTTCTACCTGGAATTACCCTCGGGGAATCACCGCACCCACACCCAACACCCTGCTGTCTCTCTCCTCCCTCCCAGCCAATCTGCCCTTCTTAATCCCACCTCTATGCCACTGATGCCACCAGCTCAGGACTTCTGAGCACGGCAGTACTACTCTCACGCCACAGCTGCCAAAGCAGTCCCTTCACAATACAGATCTCTTGCTGCCCCCTTCAGGTTAAATGGTACCCCATTGCTCAATCATTATTTCAGCACACAAAAAAGTAAGGGACTGATCCTACCCACACCTCTGAATTTGGCTTCTCCTGCTTCTTGCTTTGCAATCTAAATTCCATGGAACTAAGCCATGTATAGACTTGAAGACCATGCTTCCTCTTTACCAGGACTACCCTCCTCCAAGAGGTGACTCAGGCACTCATTATTTCAGGAAGCCTTCCCTGATAACAGCCAGCTCCTCCTGGGTTTTTCTCCTTTCACACAATCCATAGTTCTCTGCTTATCCATCTCTTCCAGTGATTGCAGAAGCTCCTACGCTGTCTCTCAGGGACAGCGCCTTATATGTAGTAAATGCTCAATAAATGTGGGTGGAAAGGACAAAGGGAAGGATGAAAGGTCATGATGTCAAACTGCCCATGCCAGTTTCTCAACCTCACATGTAGAATCTCACCTGTTCATAGCAGGTTCTCCAGCAGCACCCATCTCTGCCTCTTTTCAACCCAAAGGCTAGTCTCAAAGTTAAAACCCATATTCAAATAGTATGCAAAGTGTGTTCCAGACCAGCGGGCTCAGCTTCACCTGATCACCTGAGACTCCTTAGGATTGCAAATTATTGCCCCTCCCCCCAGCCTCCTGAATTAGAATCTGGGTTGTTCCTCCCTCCAGCCTCTTGAATTAGCCATCTGTGTTTTAGCAAGACTTCCAGGTGGTTCTTAAAGTTTGATAACTCAGGCCCAGGCCCTGGCTCTGGCCATGTTGAGCTGATTGTTATACTTTATACATTTGATATGTACAACAGAGTTACCAAGTAGATCCTATTAAAATTACTCCATTTTAGAGATGAGGAAATTGAGACGACTCCATAGCTTCAATAGCCAGGCAGCTTGCCTCTAAAGTCCTGTACCATGACACCAGCCTGCTTCAGCTGTTAAGAGATGCTAGTGGATTCTGACCAGGAAAGTGGGAGCGGCCACTCTGTTTCATTTCCTCTTGATTCTTAGTGCTTGCTTGTCTATGTGTGTGTGTTTTTTTTGGGGGGGATGATGACCTTGGCAGATGATTTCACAGCTGGGTGTAAATCTTAAGGATGAGTGGCTTCATTGTTCTGGGCTTCACTGTCCTCATCAAAGGACAATCAATTAGCTGTCTCCCAAGTTCCTTCTAGTCCAAAAACTTAATGATGCTACAGGACTGTTGTCTCTACCCCAGTCCTTTTCCTTATCCCACAGTGACTCTAGAGCTTTTGTAGACTGAGAAAATTCTCCATTCACCTTAGACAAGCACAAGCCAGAGGACAGAGACCCAATGGGGACTGAAGAAAATACCATCCTATTGCCAGCATGGACATCTCATGAACACCAGGACCACCAGTGGTTTTGCTCACATAGCTTGAGAAGAAGTTGTTTCTCTGCCAAGTATCTACTCCTCTAAGGCAGCCTCCCAGATATTCTAACCCATGACAAGGGACATCTGAGTGAACAGGGCAGCTAGAGACTGTAGGCACCACAACTCAGTTGCCTCCTGGCCTGAGAGGAGGGAGCATAATCTTAAACTGTCCCTGCCCCAGGATGCCCCCTGGCCAGAAAGGCCTTTTGCAGGCAGGCAGCAATGTGCTTGGAGGCTCTGCTGCCACCAACGGCCTTGACACATGACCTGGGCCAGCATCACAGAAACCAGGCCAATCTGGAGGCGCCCTCAGTACCCAGGAGGCCAGGCAGCCCTAGAAAGGAAAAAGTCACAGAAGGCATGTAGTACTCACCAAGGGTATGAGAGGTCCTCCTCCCGGGGACTGAGGGCTGCTGTGTCTTCAGCAGAAATACCAGAGCAATATAAAACCCCAGAGGCGGATCTTCTTTAAACAGAGTCCCTAAAAAGGCCAGCTGACGGTGTGTTAGCAATATTACCATATAAGGTGGTTTTTTCAATAAATTGGCCTTGGGGGGTGTGGAAGGAAGGGTGGGTAGAGTGAATTATCATTTGAAAAATGTATGCAAAAGATTTTGAGTGGCAACAGCCCCGGTGCTGGTGGATTTGTTCCTTTTATGCTGCACTTGCATAAACAAAACTTACACCAGGCCTTATAAGCTGCCCAGAGCGAGTTCAGACGCAACTCTGCTCCTGGAGAGAGAACCATACCAAGAATGGCAGTGGGCCTCTGCTGCCCACACCTCCCTCCTTGCGCCTGCTGCCCACTGCTCTGGGGTCTGCCTGGGACACTCATGCTGTGTCCCCACTATGAGTGCCATTGTGCTTTTTCTGGTGCAAGCCAAGGACAGCCAAAAGCTGAAAGGAAATGCCATCTGTACTGGGAAAGAAACCCCATGTCCCCTGTCACTTGCTACCTTGGCTTCCTGGGTCACCCTAAACCTCTTCTAGAACTTTACTCTCTGCTGTCTAACTCTTTTCCTTATTGGATTCCCTCTATCAGTCTACAACTACTGGGGATTACAGACCAAGGACCTGCTTTGGGCTGAGACCTACCCAACCAGACCCATAAGCCTGTAGAAATTTTCAGAGTCCTGTTGTTCTTGCTTGTCTTTTTGTAACTTGAGAATTCTCCCTGGGTAGCTGATATTGTGGGGCATATGCCACAGTCCCAACACCTAACCCCTTAACCCCCTCTAAAATTATCAGTTGCTTATTAGAGATCCCCATCCAAGTGACTCTCGGCTCTTCAAGCTCAGCTGTCCCAAACTGACTAAGTCTCCCTTAACTGCAAAGCTGCTGTGCCTTGGGGATTCTTGCTCTCTCTCCAAGTCCTTTCTTTCAGTCCTTCAAGCTAGAAGACAGTCACTCAGGAAGCCTCTCTCTCCCTTGCACCCTAACAGCCAGTGGGGCAGCCTTCCTAGTGGTCCTGAAGTATGTTTCCTCTGGGTTCTCCTCTCATCTCAGGCTTAGGCTTTGGACCTGTCTGGCCTGAAGTGCAACACAGCTTTCTGAAGGGCTTTCCTGATTCTACTCCACTTTCAAACCTAGCTGTTCCCAAAGTCCGGGGCCACCAGCACGCAGTGTGAAGCATTAACATGATGTGGGCATGTGTCAGAAATGCAATTTCTCAGGTTTAACATAGAATTATTGAGTCAGAAACTGCAGGAAGCTCAGTTACCAGGTTTTACAGGCCCCTGCCCCAACCAACACCCATGTGCCCTGGAAACCTACCTTTCAATGGAAGAATTATGCACTGAATACCAGCCATGGAGAGGGAGTAATGGTAGTTTTGATACACAGGAACTGATGGATAGGGGGTTCCTAAACCAGATGCCCAAGGTACTCGCTTCTTTCCTAGTGCAAAGCACCCCACCCTTAACATTTATTTCTTAACATTCCTTTCTTTTATTTTTTCTGGTTTCAAAAATTCAATGAGAAGAATTTAA
Organism: Erethizon dorsatum; assembly: GCA_028451465.1. Classification (NCBI taxonomy): domain Eukaryota; kingdom Metazoa; phylum Chordata; class Mammalia; order Rodentia; family Erethizontidae; genus Erethizon; species Erethizon dorsatum. The sequence goes on from CM051824.1 coordinate 24,883,569, forward strand.
AGAATACAAAGATGTGTATTTTAGAAGGCAAATGTCCCCTGTACTCCCACACAGATCTGAGTCAGAGATGGTCACTGTTAACACACTAGGATGTGTATTGTTTCAAATGTTTATTTTATAAAAATTGCGTTGTTCTCACATATATTTTTTATCACCATTCTGAAAATTGTCATATTCTCTTAATACTCTTGGATGTCTTTCCAAATCAGCTCATATAATCTTTTTTCTTTTTTAGGGGCTTTTTTTTTTTTTTCTTTTCTTTTTTGGTACCAGGAATCAAACTCAGGGCCTTGCACTTGCCAGGTAGGTGCTGCGCCGCTGAGCTCCTATCATCTCTCTTTAATTTTGCTATTTATTTATTTATTTATTTTTGTCTTTTTGAAACAGAGTCTCGCTATGCAGTTCAGGCTGGCCTTCAACTCACTTTGTAGTCCATGCTGGCCTCAAACTTGCAGCAATTCTCCTGCCTCAGCCTCCCAAGTGCTGGGATTACAGGCGTATGCCACCACGCTCAGCTTTAATTTTGCTCTTTAAATTACTTATATTTGGGGGTTTCTCATATAAGAAAAACCATGCAATATTTAGCTTCCTGTGTCTGATTATTTCACTTAACATTATGGTCTCAAGATCCATCCATTTTCCTTTGAAAGACTCACATGTATTGTTTTGGTTTGTGTCTAGATGTCCCCACAAAAACTCATGCTGTTTTAGATGGGGCTTTTTCAGAGGTAGCTGAATCTAGAGTGTGTGATTTGTAGTGCAGTGCTGGGATTATGAGTGCTACACCTGCCCTAGGGTGGGTAGCCTGCATACAATATAAGGGACAGAAAGAGTCTTGTCCTCCCTCTCTCTCCTTGCTTGTTGCTTTTGCTGTTTTCTGCCTCCACGAATGGTTGCCCCTCTGCCATGTGCCACCCTGCCTTGGAGCCAGCTGATTATAGACTGAAACCTCTACAACTGTGAGCTAAATAAACATTTCCCCTTTTAACTTTGGGTGTCAGGTATTTTGTCTCAGCAACCAGAAAAATAACTAAAACATGTATCTTTCTTTATGGCTAAGTAGATGCCACTGAGATGTCTCTCTGTATTGCTCAATCTGGTCTAGAACTCATGGGCTCAGGTGCTCTTTCTACCTCAGCCTCCCGGTTAGCTGGGATTACAGATATACTGCCTTTATCGTAAAGTTCTAAAAGTGGAACTGTATGATCAAGAAAGAACATGGAAATCCTGAGGGAAACTGCTAACTTGTCTTTCAAAGTACCAGTTTATGCTCCTGCCAGGAGTGTAAGAAACCACCTTCTCCACCTGCTTTCAGACTCTCAGAATTAATGCATTTTTTTCCCACTAACATTTGCTTGTTACATTTACAAACATGTTAATTTTCATATAAGCTACAATTGTTTAGCTTTTTTCTTAACTGTTAAATAATGTATGATAGTTTAAGAAGAGAAAGGAAAATATGAGAATGAGGTGTTCACATCTGGAGCCATTTCCCTCAATGGGCAGCTGGTTCTGGTCATCCGTCTCTCCTTGTGCCCAAAGGACCCATGTGACTTATTGGCAATTATTCATCTTTTTAAATTTTTTCCTAATCTGAAAAGAGACATTTAGCATTTTCTTGTCTCAAAACTAAAATTTAAAACTATGTGGTAACTACTCTAATGTGAATGAACATTCATTTGCCAACTTAAAAAAAAAAAAGCTTTTTATTTCTTTTTGAGAATGCCTGGTTTATGCTTTTGTCAATTTTCTTATTGGATTGTTTATCTTTTTGAGTTGTAGACTTATTTTTATATCATATTAGTGGTATGATAAGCCTTTTGTCTATTACAAGTGTTGCAAATACTTTCCTCCTAGTTTAATATTTTGCCTTTTGATATTGTCTGGTAGCATTTGCCTTAATGAAGCTTAGTCAAATGTCTTTCTTATTTGAATCCTATCTTTCATAATATTCTTAGGAAGGCTGAACACTTTTTTAATTAAAAGAATTTAAATTGTAAAACACATAATATAATATTTACTATCCTTTAAAAATATTTACTACCTTAACCATCTTAAAATTTATAGTTCTGATGAATAGACACTTTTCAAAAGAAGAAGTACAAATGGCCAATAGGTACATTAAAAAATGGTCAGCATCTTTGGCCATTAGGGAAACACACACACAAAAAAATTTATAGTTCTGTATTATTTAGTATATTCAACCTATCCCTGGAACATTTTCACCTTCCCAAATTGAAATTCTATATTCATTAAATGGTAACTCCCCATTTGCCCTTCCCTCCTCAGTCCATGGCAACCACCACTCTATTTTCTTTTTTGTACTGTTATGTGTTTGTAATACATAATGATTACATTCATCTTGGGGAGTTGGTATATGTACAATATTTTTAAAATTTTAAAATTTTGTTTTTAATCCCCTTCCCTGCCTCTTCTTTTTCCCTCCCTGTGTCTCTTGGATACCTATACATGTTTGTAGTACATAGTGATAACATTCCTCATAGGGGCTTCGTGCATGTACACAGCACTCCACAATCCACTCCCCTTTTAAGTCTCATTTCCTTCCCCCCTCCCTCTGTCTGTTGATTTTCTTCCCATATGGTAAAGATCCATCTCTCTATTTCCAATTGTATTTTATTTTTCACTTTATTTATATTTTGGATTCCTAATATAAGAGAAACCATATAATATTTAAGCTTGTGTGTCTGATTTACTTCACTTAACTTCACACCATTCTATTTTCTGTCTATGAATCTGGAAACTGAATAACTCATATATATGGAACCATACAATATTTTTTTGTCACTGGTATATTGCATGTAGCATAATGTCCTCAAACTTCATCTATATTGTAGAATTATCCAGAATTTCCTCCCTTTTAAAGGCTGAACAATATTTCATAGTACAGTATGTATAATCAACATTCAAAAAATATAGAGATGAATCTCCAATAAAGGAACATCTATTTGGGAATGAAACATGAAAATTTGAGACATACACATTTCTCTGTGTCTTAGTTACTTTCTTCTTGCTGGGACAAAATACCTGACACCCACAAGTTAAAGAAGGAGAGGTTTATTTGGGCTCACAGTTGTTCGAGGTTTCAGTCCACTGTTGGCTGGTTCCAAGGCAAAGCAGCATGGCAGAGGGGCATAGAAGAGGAGAAACAGTCCATGGCAGGGTAGGCAGAAAGTAGCATCCTTCCTTCTGTTTTCTCTTTTATTCCATCCAGGCTGCAAGCCTATTTGTTGGTGCCACTCATGCTCAGGGTGGGTCTTCCGTCTTCAGTAAATCCATTCATTTATACCCAGAACTATGTTAAACCCATCAGTGGACTAATCCAGTATCACATACCCATGATCCAGTCACTCCCAAAAACCCCACCTATGAGTGCATGAAGCTTTGGGGGTACATCTATATATAAGCTATAACACCCTGAAAGGCTTTGGTTATGTTCAGAGAACAAAGGAATGTTTGGGGCTATACTGGGAAAGAGAAAAGCTATGCAAATTGTTGTGAAAGAAAGTCCATTGGTGCAGGCAGTCACTAAGTAAAATGTATAATCTTGTGGTCATAGTGGGCTGTTTTGTTAGCTCATAAGCCAGCATGTCAGGCAAATATTCTTGAATAGGTGGCTAGCTGTCTTTGTGCTGCTACCTGACCTTATGACTGTTCCTGTTATCTTGCAAATAATGTGTGAGAATCCTTTCTTCATGGCCTTTCCTAGCTCCATTTTACCAGGGTTTGACATAAGTGACTCCATTTTGAATCTGACAACTGTCACATTATATTTATCTATTCATGTTAGGGGACATTAGGTTCCTTCCACCTCTTGGCTATGGTGAATAATGCTGCTATGAAGATGGATGAACAAATAGCCTTTGAGACTTTGCTTTCACTTCTTTTGTTTTTATACCCAGTTGTAGAATTGCTGGATCAGATGGTAGCTCTATTTTTTAATTTTTTGAAGAACTGCCATATTTTTCACCATTTTACACTTCCATTAATGGTGCACAAGAATTCCAATTTCTCTACATTTTTGTAAGCACTCATTATATTCTGTTTTCTTCACAGTACCCAACCTAATGGGTGTGAGGTGCAATCTCTTGTGTGTGTATGTTTAAATTAGACTTTTTAAAGAGTAGTTTTAGTTTCACAGAAATACTGAACTGAGAGTTTCCATAACCCCTAACTCACACATATACTCAGCCTTTGCCATTAGCAATATCCCACACCACAGTGTTATGTTTGTTGCAATCAATGAACTTAGATTGGCATGTCATTATCACCGAAAGTCCATAGTTTCCATTAGAGTTTGCTCTTGGTGGTATACATCTTATTGGTTTTGACAAATGGATAATAACATGTATGCAGGATAGTTTCACCTCATGGAAGTTTCACTTCCATGTTCTTGCCCCCCAGGCCCCTGAAACCAATGATCTTTTTAGTGTTTCCATGGTTTTGCCTTTTTTTTAGAACATCCAATAGTTGGATCCCATAGTATAGCTTTTTCAGATTATCTTCTTTTACTACGTCATAGGCATTTAAGTTTCCTCTATGTTGTTTTTTTGTTTGTTTGTTTGTTTGTTTGTTTGATAGGTCATTTCTTTTTAGTGCTGAATAATATTCCATTGTGTGGATGTCTTGTAGTTGATTTACTTATTCACTTACCAAAGGACATCTTAGTTGCTTCCAAGTTTTGGCAATTATGAATAAAGCTGCACTAAACATCCTTGTGCAGATTTTTGGGTAGACATAAATTCTCAGCTCTTTGGGAAATACCAAGGAATACAATTGCTCTACTTATTGATAAGGATATGATTATTTTTGTAAGAAATTTCCAAATGGTCTTCTAAAATAGCTGTATCATTTAGCATTCCCACCAGCAATGACTGTTTCTGTTGCTCAACTGCTTTTTAACATAAATAAATTTCTTTCACTTGGCAGTTGTTGATTTTTCAATTGCTTTATGGGAAGAAAATAGCAAATATTTATTTAAGCCCTCTTCAAAATAAATTTTGTCATTTAATTTTTGTCAAAGTAAAAATGTATTATTTTATTTTGATTTAAAAGGAATATCCATTTAAAAATTTCAGGAAATAAAAGTATTAAGTATAAAAGAAAAATCTTCACTATTTATATAATTGCTATTAACTAAAATCTTTCCAGACATTTTCAATATATTTAGAAAATTGGTGCCATATTGTGCATGCAGTGCTTTGTATGGTATATAATTTATTTTACTTATTATTATTTTTCATTTGCCACTAGAATATCAGCTCCAAGAAGGCAGCAATTTCTTTCTTTGTCACTGTGGTATCACTGTGACTAGCAGTAGAGTTTGACACATGTAGGCACTCAATAAATATCTGTTAAATGAAGAAATAAACAAATTCTTCTTTCATCACATATCAAAATGTCTTAGAATTTTTTTATGGGTCCATAAGTATAGATTTTCACCTTCAAGTTTTATTGGCTGTGTATAATTTCAATGTATCTATTGAGCCAGTCCTTTATTATTGGCCATGTAAGTGGTTTCCACTATTATAAACAATATTGTGATGATACACTTTCCTAGTTTGTGTACCTGTGGGACTATCTCCTTGGGCCAACTCAAAGAAAGAAGTTTCTTCATCAAATAGAATGCACATTTTAATTATAAATCATTTTGCTGTGTAGATCTCTAGGAAACGGTTGCATTTTGTTCTCCTACTCAGTTATGAGAGAGCTCACTTCCATTTTCTACAACCTAACCAGAGGGCATCAAGGCTTTTATTCTTTGCAATCTGATAAGTAAAAAAGTAGTGCTGCCCTGGGTTTTAAATTGCATTTATTTGATTATTAACGGGTTACACATCTTTTATTGTTTATTGTTCATATGTATATCTTCTTTTTGAATTGCCTGTTCGTGCTTATCTATGTTTATTAAGTTACTTAATCTTTTCTTATTTATTTGCAATGGCTGTTAAATTAAGTATATTAATTAATATTTCTAGTTTGCCATTTCTTTTAAAATTATTTTCATGGTATCTTTTGCCAAACTGAAATTTTTCTTTTTCTTTTTTTTTCATTTCAGGGATACCATACATTCAGTAGACCACACAGATTTTAAGTACTCAGTGAGTCTATTTTTAAAATAAATTTTATTGTATATATTTGAAGTTTATAACTTGATGTTATGGGATGCAAAATGTAATAAAATGGTTACTGTAGTGAAGTAGATGATAGTTACTTTTTGTGGCAAGAGAAGCTAAAATCTATCTATTGAACAAAACTCTCTAATACAGTCCAATATTAAATATGGTCCTCATGTTGTACATAAGCCGTCTAGAGGTCTTCATCCTACGTATCTGCTACTCTGCAGCCTTTGATCGACATTTCCCCTTTTCCTCTCCCTTTTCCTGCCCCCTACCTCACCCCTTGTAGTCACTACACAAATCAGTTTAATGGAACCTCTCCCAGCCAGTAATCTTCCCAAAGGTAAACCTTTAATTTTTAATGTAATTTCTGTCTTATCTTTCATGGTTTCCATTTGGAGGCCACATTTAGAAAAACATTATTCAATTCATAACCATGTAAACGTTCACTACATTTTATTATGTTGCTTTCACTTTTTATTATGTTGAAATACTTAATCCAGCTAAAATTTATTCTAAACTGTGAGATAGGAATTATATCTCATCTGTTCACCAGAGGGCTACCCAACATCAGTTTAGTAACTAGTCAACACCATTTATTTATTAATTGTCACTATATCCATGATTTGAAACACTTCCTCTTTCTATAGCTGGCTCTTTTCCTTATTTTTGTACTTACTTATCTCATCACTTAAAATACCGCTTTAGATTTCAATGTATGCTGAAGTAACAATTGCATTTTTATTCTTTTTCAAACCTTTAAATCATTTTGTGAAATTCTCTCACCCTTTGTCCCAAAAAATTTGGAATTCTAGTTGGAATTAGATTGAACTATATATTAATTTGGGAAATGTGTATATCTTTACATTGTTGGACAAAATATGTTTTTTTATTCATTCAAAACTTTTGCTATGTTTCTCATAACATTTTAAAGTTTTCATCATATAGATCTTGCATAGTTTTGTTTTTTGACTAAATTTTTGTATTTTATTTGCTACTATATTAAATTTGTTATATTTTCTAATTGATTATTACAGCCATGTAGGAAATTTATAAATTTAATTATATATGCATATATGTTATACACATGTAACTAGTCATCTTACTAAACTCATTTGTTTAAAGGTTTTCTCTTTTAGGCAGTAGCATATTGTCTGAAAACAACACTCCAACCAATGTTCTATCTTTTGTTTATTTTATTTTTATCATACTGTTAGAAATTTCAGAACAATGTTAAATGTTTTGCCCTCATAACCACTTCCTTGTCTGTAATGAGAATGCTTCTAGTTCAGTGTTAAGCCATCCCAGCCACTCCCACAGGTTCAAAGTTGTTAAATCTGAAGTGGGTCCTAGATAATTGTGTTTTTTTAGTTACATAGGTAATTTTGAAGGATGTTCTCTCCCATTATACCATTGAGGTCCCTACTACAGTGTTTCCCCATTAAATATTATTCCATATAATACACATTACTTTTCATATTAAAGAAGAATTACTGTATTCTATGTTTATTAAGAGTTACTAAAAGAAAACAGTTGGACTTAAAATATTTTTAGCATCTCAGTGATACTGCCTCTAGGATAAACAAACAAGCAAACAAACAAAACCCACCTGTTTAAAGGCAACAAAGAACTATAAGACATAAGAGGTAAGATTTCTAAAGGGAAAGAAAACTTACCTATGTGACCCCAGCATTCTATGCCATTTTTCTCTTGAGATGGCTTTCAGTTCTTAACTTCTTAAACCAAGAACTTGAGCAAGAAGCAGTAACTAAGAGACTGAGGAGGTAATCAGAGTTTTTGGTACACTCATGGGGTTAGGGAGAAAAATGGGGTTCAGAGCCATTGTGGAGGAGGGACACTGTCAAATACCACAGGCTGTCTGTTGGGACCGTGAAGGTTAACTTTATGTGTCAATTTAGCTAGGCTATGCTACCCACATATTTGGTCAAACATGAATCTAGATGTTTCTATGAAGATATTTTTAGATGAGATTAACATATAAATCAGTAGACTTTGAGCAAAACAGGTAACCCCCTCCCCCCATGATGTGGGTGAATCTCATTCAGTTTCTTGAAGGCCTTAACAGAAAAAGACTGACCTTCCTAGAAGAAGGAATTTGGTCAGCAGATTGCCTTTGGACTTGAGTTGCAGCACTTTCCTAGGACTTCTGACCTACCTGCAGATCTTATACTGGCTTCCATGATCATGTGAACTAAATCCTTAAACTGTCTCTCTCTTTACACACACACACACACACACACACACACACACACCCTTTGTGTTCTGTTTCTCTGCAGCAGAATAATACAGAACTCTTGAAATGCTACACTGTAGGAGTAAGAGTAAGAGACCAGGGCTTATAAAGACCAAACCTAGTTTTGAATAAATTCAATTCCCGATTGGAATAAGGTGATCTCTGTCTAAAAATCTGGAGTAAACCTTTCTAGAGAAAGTTAATTTTATTAACAGACTTACTAATTTTTGTCCATAATACCTGAACTCAATTAAAAGTTATCAAGAATACAAGCAAATAGGACCAAGAGAGAAAAAAGCAAAGAATAGAAACAGATCACAGATGATTTATATTTTAGAATAACCAGACAGTCTTTCATAAAACTTAGTTTTAAATAATCATTATTAATATAGTCAAGAAAATAAATGAGAAAACAGAAATTTTGAGCAGAAAGTGGCAATCTAAAAAAACAATTGGGAATTAGTTAAAATGTTTCTGAAATTAAGAACGTAACATATGGATTAGACACAGCTGAAGTGAGAATTTGTGAACTTGAAAGTAGGTCAATAGGACACATCCAAGCCAGGCATGGTGGCACACGCCTATAATTCCAGCACTTGGGATGTTGAGGCAGAAGGATTGCCACAAGTTTGAACCCAGCCTGGAGGTACACAAGAAAGTTCAAGGCCAGCCTGCACTACATAGCGATATGTTGTCTTAAAAAAAAAGCAGGGCATATCCAAATGAAGGAACAGAGAGAAAAAAAGATGAAAAGCACAAAAGAGATAATTGGAATATGGAAATATGTTCTAACACATGAGTAATTTAAGCCCAGATGGGAAAGAGAGAAAATGGGACAGAAAGAATATTTGAAAAATGGCCAAGAAATTTCTAAAACTGATGAAATACATTAAGCTACAGATTTAAGAAGTATTCAAATCCCAAGTAGGATAGATACAAAGGAAGTAGTTCTTAGGCATATCATAGTAGAATCAGGATATGTGGGGGAACTAAAATAAAGAGAAAAATTTTAAAGCAACTTGGGGAGGAGGGAATATTTTACCTTTGAAATAATACCAATAAGATAGACATATAGCTGACTTCTCACAGTGAAATGACATCTTTCAAAGGCTGAATGAAAATACCTACAATATATAATTCTATACTCTGTGAGAAAAAGGCAAAATAAAGATATTTTAAAATAAGTAAACACCGTGCTAATTGATCATCAGGAGACTTGATGCATAGAGTTCTTTGGGCAGAAGGAAAATGATCACAGTAAGAAACACAGAAGTGCAGGAAGAAATAGAGAGTGATAGAAGGGATCGGTATGTGGGTAAATCTGCATGAACACAAACTGCAAAACAAAATAATGCATTGGGGGATTTAAGCTATAGGTAAATTACAATGCATGCTAAATGTAAAATTAGAGGCAGGATGGGGATATACAGAGTTGAAGTGTTCTAAGATCTTTGCACTGTCTTGGATGGAGAAAAGCTACTATTTTATATAATATACTAGTAACCCAAGCATGAATGTTATAACATCTAAGGTAATTTCTAAAATAAAAATGCATAACAAGTAAGCTAATAGAGGAAGAAGCATGCAGACTGAAAAATACTATTAATCCCAAAAACGTCCAGGAGAGAAAAAGAAAGATAAAACAGGTGGGAGAAATAGAAAGCAGATTGTAAGGCAGCAAATATATTAGCAATTATATTAAGTTTATTTTATTTTATTTTATTTTATTTTAAAGACAACAAGTAAACATTCTTATGTATTAACAAACTCAAGCATTAGAGAATGTACAAATATATTTTGGAGAAAAATATTATTCAGTATAAGATTAAGCCATGTAAAAGCTAGGTAAAAATAGAAGACTAAGGACTGGAATAGTCACAGTGAAATTGCATTTTCATATTAGGGAGACAATACGATGTTTACAAATGTGCATCCGGTTTATTTCGCTTGTGAGTATTTTCTCAAGTTGCATCCATTTACCTATAAAAGTTTCCAGTTTATCTTTCTTTATGGCTGAGTAGTACTCCATTGTGTAGAAATACCACATCTTTTTTATCCATTCCTCGGTTAATGGGCATTTGGGTTGTTTCCATGATCTAGCTATTACAAATTGTGCTGCTATAAACATGGGTGCACATATATCGCTGTGGTACGATGTTTTTAATTCTTATGGAAAGATACCCAGAAGGGGAATAGCTGGGTCAAATGGGACCTCCAATCCTAGTTTTTTGAGGAGTCTCCACACGGATTTCCACAGTGGCTGCACCAGTCGACACTCCCACCAGCAGTGGAGAAGGGTTCCTTTTTCCCCACAGCCCCTTCAGCATTTGTTATTAGTTGACTTCTTGATAATAGCCATTCTTTCTGGGGTGAGATGGAATCTCAGTGTTGTTTTCATTTGCATCTCTCGAATGACTAGTGATGTTGAACATTTTTTCAAATATTTATTTGCCATTTGTATTTCTTCATCTGAGAAGTGTTTATACATCTCAGATGTCCATTTTTGGATTGGGTCTTTAAATTTGGGAGGTCTGATTTTTTTGAGTTCTTTGTATGTTCTCGATAGTAATCCTTTGTCTGAGGAACAGCTGGCAAACATTTTTTCCCACATTGTGGGTTGTCTCTTCACTCTGTTGGTGGTTTCTCTTGCTGTGCAAAAGCTTTTTAATAAGATGAGATCCCAGTTGTTGATTCTTTGTGATACTTCCTGTGCGATGGGGGTTTTATTCATAAAGTTTTTGCCTACACCAATGTCTTCAAGAGTTTTACCTTTTCTATTTTCCAGGAGATTTAATGTTTCTGTTTTAATATTTAGATCTTTGATCCATTTTGAATTTAGTTTAGTGCACAGTGAAAGATATGGGTCTAATTTTAATATTCGGCATGTGTAGAGCCAATTTTTCCAGCACCATTTATTAAAGAGGCTATCTTTCTTCTAGTGAATGTGTTTGGCACCTTTGTCAAAGATAAGGTGGCTTAGTATGTCTGGAGTTGTTTCTGCATCTTCTATTCTATTCCATTGATCTTCAGGTCTGTTTTTTTGCCAATACCATGCTGTTTTTATCACAGTAGCTTTATAGTATAATTTCAACTCAGGGATTGTGATGCCCCTTGCCTTGCTTTTCTTGCCCAGAATTGCCTTTGCTATTCTAGGTCTCTTCTGGTTCCAGATGAATTTTAGGATTGTTTTCTCTAATTCTGTGAGATATGTTGTTGGAATTTTGATCGGAATTGCATTAAATCTGTATAACAGTTTTGGAAGTATGGCCATTTTCACTATATTGGTTCTTCTGACCCAAGAGCAAGGGATATCTTTCCATTTTCTGATATCCTCTTCAATCTCCTTTTTCAGAGTGCTGTAGTTTTCAGTGTAGAGGTCTTTTACCTCCTTTGTGAGATTGATTCCTAGGTATTTCATTTTTTTAGATGTGATTGTGAAAGGTGTTGTTTCCCTAATTTCTCTCTCAGTGAGTTTGTTATTGGTGTACAGGAAGGCTATTGATTTTTGAGTGTTGACTTTGTATCCAGCTACACTACTGAATTTGCTTATTAAATCTAGCAATTTTTTAGTGGAGTTTTTGGGGTCTTCTACGTAGAGTATCATATTGTCTGCAAATAATGATAATTTAACTTCTTCCTTTCCAATCATAATTCCTTTTATTTCTTTCTCTTGTCTAATTGCTCTGGCTAAAGTTTCCAGAACTATGTTGAATAAGAGTGGGGACAGTGGACATCCTTGTCTTGTTCCTGATTTTAGAGAGAAGGCTTTCAGTTTTTGTCCATTTAGTATGATATTGGCTGTTGGTTTGTCATAGATAGCTTTTATCAGATTGAGATAAAGACCATCTATTCCAATTTTCTGTAGGGCTTTTATCATGAATGGGTGCTGGACTTTGTCAAAAGCCTTTTCTGCATCTATTGAGATGATCATATGATTTTTGTCCTCGGTATTACATTTATTGATTTACGTATGTTGAACCATCCCTGCATCCCTGGGATGAATCCAACCTGGTCATGGTGTATAATCTTCTTGATGATTTGCTGCATTCTGTTTGCCAGTATCTTATTGAGGATTTTTGCGTCTATGTTCATTAGGGAGATTGGCCTGTAGTTCTCTTTCTTAGTTGGGTCCTTCTCTGGTTTTGGTATCAGGGTAATGCTTGCTTCCAGGAATGAATTTGGGAGTATTACTTCCCTTTCAATTTCATTAAAGAGTTTGAGAAGTAGTGGTGTTAAGTCTTCTCTAAATTTCTTGTAGAATTCAGCAGTGAATCCATCAGGGCCTGGGCTTTTCTTTGTTGGGAGGTTTTTAATTACATCTTCAATTTCATTGATTGTTATTGGTTTATTTAGGATTTTTATATCTTCTTGGTTGAGCTTTGGTAATTCATATGTATCTAGGAATCTGTCCATTTCTTTGCATTTTCCATCTTATTAGAATACAAGTTTTCAAAGTAGGTATAGATGATCTTCTGGATTTCTGCAGGGTCCGTTGTGATATCACCCTTTTCATTCTTAATTGCGTGGATTTGAGTACTTTCTTTCCTTTTTTTAATAAGGTTGGATAAGGGTTTGTCGATTTTATTTAATCTTTCAAAGAACCAACTCTTTGATTCGTTGATTCTTTGTATTGTTTTTTTAGTCTCCAATACATTAATTTCTGCTCTGATCTTTATAATTTCCTCCCTTCTACGAACTTTTGGCTTAGCCTGCTCTTCTTTTTCTAGAAGTTTGAGGTTCACCATTAGGTTGTTTATTTGTGCTTGCTCTGTTTTCCTGATATAGGAATTTAATGCTATAAATTTCCCTCTTAGGACAGCTTTCATTGTATCCCATAAGTTCCAGTATGTTGTACTGTCATTATCATTCAGTTGCAGAAACTGTCTAATTTCTTCTTTAATTTCATCTGTGACCCATTGGTTGTTCAGTAGGGTGTTATTTAATTTCCATGTGTTTAGCAAATTCTTGTGGATTCTTTTGCCATTAATTTCCAATTTCATTGCACTATGGTCTGATAATATACATGGGATAATTTCAATTCCTTTGCATTTACTTAAACAGGTTCTATGAGCTAGGATGTGGTCTGTTTTGGAGAATGTCCCATGTGCAGCTGAGAAGTATGTGTATTCTGATGTTGTGGGGTGGAACACTCTGTAGACATCTACTAAGTCCATTTGTTCCAAAGTTTGGTTCAGTTCTAATATTTCATTGTTGATTTTTTGTCTAGTTGATCTGTCTTTTTGTGACAGTGGAGTATTGAGATCCCCCAATACAATTGTATTAGTGGTTATTTGATTTTTCATGTCCATTAATATTTGTTTTATATAGTTGGGTGCACTGGTATTTGTTGCATATATATTTATGATTGTTATCTCTTCCTCTTGGATTGTTCCCTTTACAAGGGTGTAGTGACCTTCTTTATCTCTCTGAATCATTCTTGGCTTGAAATTCACTTTGTCTGCGAAAAGAATAGCTACCCCTGCTTTTTTTCTGGGTTCCTGTCACATGGAGTATTGTTTTCCATCCTTTGACTTTCAGTCTATGAATTTCTTTTTGAATTAAATGTGTTTCTTGTATACAGCATATTGTTGGATCTTGCTTCTTGATCCAATTCGCCAGTCTGTGCCTTTTGATTGGTGAATTGAGATCATTAACATTAATGGTTAAAACTGATATGTATTGACTTATCCTTGTCATGTTATTTTCTTGTTGTTGGCTCCCCCTCTTTTAATTTTTGTTTTCCCTCCCTCTCTTTAATCATTTGCTCTGCCTGGTGGATTCCTTCTGTTGGGGTTTCTGGAGTTGTAGTCCTTGTTATCCCTTTCTAGAATGTCCTTCAAAACATTTTGGAGTGCTGGTTTGGTGGTTATAAATTTTCTCAGATGTTCTTTGTCATGGAAGTATTTTACTTCTCCATCAGTTTTGAAAGATAGTTTTGCAGGGTACATCAATCTAGGTTGAAGATTGTTTTCCTTTAGAACTTGAAATACATCATTCCAAGCTCTTCTTGACTTGAGGGTTTGTGCTGAAAAGTCTGCTATGATTCTGATGGGCTTTCCTTTATAAGTGATTTGTTTCTTTTCTCTAACAGCTTTTAAGATTCTACTCTTATGTTGAATTTCTGTAATCTTGACTATGATATGCCTGGCTGAAGATTTTTTTTGATTGTGGTTAATTGGAGTTCTATAAGCCTCACTTATCTGAACGTCAAATTCTTTTTCTCTACCAGGAAAATTTTCTGTGATAATGTCTGTGAACAGTGTTCTGATGTCATTTATGCTATCTCCTGCTTTTTCATTGACTACAATCAATCTTAATTCTTTGCATCATCTAGCAGCTGCTGGATTGATTTTTCATTGTCCCTTGCTATTTTTAAGAATTCTTTCTTTTCATGATCACTAATTGCAAGCCTGTCTTCTATATCTGAGATCCTGTCCTCACATTGGCTTAATCTGCTACAAATACTTTCAATGGAATTTTTGTTCTTTTGGATATCTGCTTGAATCTGCTTTATGGAGTCCATTTCTTTCCTATGATGAGCATTCATGGCTTCCATCATTTTCTTAAGCTCATCTATTTTTTTGTCTGTGTCTGCTCTAGCGTCCTTAAGCATGGTCTTCATTGTGGACATTATCTCTGCAGTTATCTGAGAAATTATTTCTGATTTAAATTTTTCCAGAGCCTCATTCAACTGCTTTGCTGTTACCACTTCAGAGATGTCAGGTGGGTGGCTTTCGGTTTGTCCCACCTCACTGCCCCCTGGGTTTGCCTTTGGTGAACTGGATGTGTGGGGCTGCATCTTGTTTAAGTGTCATCTCATTTTCTTTTCTTTCTTTAGTTTAATTCCTAGGTTGCTGTTTGTAAATTGCCTATGGTAGTTTGTTTTATTGCTAGTATTTCAAACTCTTGGGAGATTCTTGGAATACCAGGAAGAAAAGCGTCAGTCAGTGTGTCCTTCACAGCCGCCACTTCTCTGTACCGCGGCGTCTCGCGTTACTCCGCGGAGGTCCCCACTGGAGCCGTGGGTGGAGTGGCTGCCGCCCTGAGTTCTCAGCTCAGCAGCTGCCCCCGCCACAATGGCGCCCGGCTAGTCGCCCTCTCGCGCGGGACGGCTGGGTATCAGCACTCACCGCCAGTCAGTGTGTCCTTCACAGCCGCTGCTTCTCTGCACCGCCGCTTCTCGCGTTCCTCCGTGGAGGCCCCCGGGGGCGCCGGCAGTCACCGCGTGTCTGTAGATTTGAACTGCTTCAGTCGCGTCAGGATTCCCGACACAGGGAAATGGCGCCGGAGGCCACCTCCTTCTTCTTTGTTGGAGTTTCTCTCTTCACTTTCTCCGTGGGCCCCAAACTGCTCTTCAGATCTTTCCTGGGTCCCTGGGAGCCACTTCCCTCTTTCTTGTCCTCCTCCAGTCACTATATTTCAGTGTCCAGATGGCAACTTTTGGAGAGGTTCACTGCCTGCTTCTTACAGATCTGCCATCTTTTTTTCTCCCCTTCCAAAATGTATTTCTGAGTGTAAAACTGCTTCACCTCTTTGAGGTGGGGACACACACAGAGGACAGTCACAGGGCCAGAGCTCGTCCTCGGCTTGGTACTCACGTGTTTCCAAGCCGTTTTGATGGTGGCCAAAGCCGCCTGGAGTGACACTTGCTGGTGTCCTGTTGCAGCACAAAAGGGAAGGCTTTGTCTATTAAGTTTAAATTAGTAAATACTTCTCTTTTTTTGGTACCAGGAATCGAACTCAGGACCTTGCACTTGCCAGGCAGGCACTTGTGCCGCTGAGCTATATTCCTGGCCCGGAGTAAATACTTCTAAGTAAAGGTAAAGATTGTTGGGCTGAATATTTGGTGGCATTAAACTGAAAATATGCTGTTTATAAGATATATAACTTCAGTGCAAGGACATTCTGTTGGAAAAAGGAAACATCTAATTTTTCCTCTGAACTGACACCACAATCAATACAATATAACAACATACAGTATATGTGTAGGTTTCCCCCACAAGCCAAGCAAGCAGTCAGCTCTGCAGCAGAGGACACTCTGCAGAGAGAGCTGGGTGTCCTCTAATCAATTAGGTCCTTACATTATCTCCCTGGAGATAATGCCAGGTCGAGGGCTCAGTCCCCAAGACTGACCACTGTTATATACCAGTCACAGGCCTAGGTTGTTTCACCTGTGCTTCTGATGGACCAGCTCAAATCGAAGTTTCCACAGCATCTTCTTCAGGTTCAATTAATTTGCTTGAATGGCTCATGGAATTCAAGGGACACTTATGTTTGCTGGCTTATTGTAAAGGCTATTACAAAGAATACAGATGAAGAAATGCTGTCTTTGTTATTTTCTCTCGTCGCTGGGACAAAATACCCAACGCCCAAAATTGGGGAAGGAAAGGTTTATTTAGCTCAGTTTGTGGAGGTTTCAGTCCATACTCGGCTGGCTCCAAGGCAGTGGCACATGGCAGAGGAGAAACACTTCCTGGTGGCAGAAGACAGCAAAAGCAACAAGAGCAAATAGGGAGGAGCCTGAGAGAAGACTCTTTCTGTCCCTTATATTGTATGTAGGCTACCCACACTAGGGTGGGTGTAGCACTCACACCCATAATCCCAGCACTGGACAATGAATCAATCACAAACTCTAGATTCAGCTGCCTCTGAAAAGCACCCCCCCCCATGACTGCATGAGGCTTTGGAGGGGACACCCAGACACAGACCCTAACAGTGAGGTATGGAAGCAGGGAATGGGAGAAGGGCGCGGAGCTTCCATATTCTCTCTGGGCTGCCACCCTCCGGGAACTGATGCCTGTTTAGCTACACAGAGGCTTTGCTTTCTGAGTCTTGTCCTTTGGGGTTTTTATGGAGGCTCCATTGCACAAGTGTGATTGTCAATAGATTGAGTGGAGACACTCAGCAAGGCCTGTGGAGATTCTTGGCCTCTCCGTGCAGCATTCCTCCCTCCATGGTATGGGGCAGGACCTCTCCGGATTGAGGAGGTGACCTACTGTCAGAGGAGGTAGGCAGGGGAATTTTTTATGGCCAGCTAAAGGTAGGGGAAGATTAGAGTTACTGTGACCTACCGTGGGGAGGGAGCTATGAGTGAGGAACTGTGGTCGAAAATCAGAAAATATATATCTTATCATAGATGTAGTAAAATTGAAAGTAAGTAGCAGTAACCAAAAGAAAGCTATACCAACATCAAAATAGATTTTAAGCCAAGAACATTCATAAAGATAGAGACAATGTATGACATGAAAGAGTCCCCCTAAGGATATAATTCTACATTTATATATACTTTATAACGCCATAACATGGTATATATATATATGAGAATTAACTAAAGAAAAAGAAATAAGTCAGTCATGGTGGTGCACACCTGTTATCCCAGCTAACTCGGAAGGCTGAGGTGAGAGGATCCGAAGTTTGAGGCCAGCCTGGGTAATTTAGTGAGATCTTGTCTCAAAATAAAATAAAAAGGGCTGGGGACACATCAGGAGATTTTAACACAACTTTTTCAGTAACTGATAGAATAAGGGAGAAAAATCAAGAGAGATATAAAGGATTTGAGCCATAGGATTAAACTTTATTTATGTAACAAGATGTTGAATGAACATTTTATTTTTTCTTTTTGAGACAGGGTTGCCCTGTGTAATTCAGGCTGGCCTCAAACTCATGATCCTCCTGCTTAAGCCTCCTACATGCCAGAATTACAAATATGCACCACCATGCCCAGAAATGAACATTTTTCTGTTTCTCTGAAACTGTCACTCAGCCCCAACTACCAACAAGTTCTAGGCATTGGCCAAAAATGCAGTCTTTCCCTAGGGCTGATGGAGAAGGCCCCCTTCCCCAGATGTTGTAGTCAGGGTTTACAAGGGAATGGATTTAATACAGGACACATAATTTATAGGATTATTTTATAATATTCACCCAAAGAGTCAAATGCAAAGGAGTGCAGGACCACACACTAGAGACCCAAAGAATCCAGCTGAGGGCCTGGATCCCATGACAATGTCCTGCACAAGTCCAGCTGAAGACCTAGAGCCCATGGCAATACCCCCCCCATGAGTCCAGCTGGAGGCCTAGAGCCCACGACAATGTCTCATGCAAGTCTGTATCAAGGATCTGTGCTGAGAAGGCCCAAAGGTCAGTGGTGGAGGCTAGAAAGTCTGCGCCAGCAGGATGAAGGATCTGTGCAGCAGGCTGAGGGATCTGCACTGCAGCCAGGGAGCGGCACTCAAAGTAAGGACCAGAGCTCCCCCGAAAAGAACCACATTCATCCTCAGTGACAGCGAGGTCCCGAGTTCCTCCAAGAATGAGAACAGCTGAGTTCATATCAGGAAAACCAGCGTGACAAGCTTCTCCAGGAGAACCAACAGCACACCATCTTCCCCTCCAGTTCTGCTTTTATGCTGTTAGCAACAATCCTCAGGTGGGCCTTCCACACCCAGAACCATGCTGATTCAGTTCAGCTGGGTGTTACAAGTTGACCATTAGTTAATCCACCACACCAGACTGTGAAGAACATCATGGAGAAGAGAGATGGGGTCTTCTGAGTCAGAGTCCTTGACAGGAGAAAGTGCTCTCTCCTTTCTCTCTGTGTTTGTGTGTGTGTGTGTGTGTGTGTGTGTGTGTGTGTGTGTGTGTGTGTGTGTGTGTTGGGGTGGGGAGTAATCCTAAGAGTACAGTGTAGAAGACCCAGGTGGCCACAGTGCTTGTTCTCTGGCTTAGGCAGTAGCTGGCCTGATGTGCCCTAGCCTGCCTGAGAGAGTAGAGCAAGATGAGAAGGGCCAGGTGGGCAGTGGGGACGTCTGTGGGCAGGCTGGCTGCCTTCTACCTGGGGAGGCCTCTGGGGTCAAATGAGCACAGAGAAGGCAGTTGGGGCCCAGCCTTCTCACCAATACCCACCCAAAAGAATGGCTGTCAGCAAGAGGCTCCAATCGTAAAAGGCTGTGTGTGGCTGCACTCCTGGAGGGAACGGGAATGAGGAAGATAAAAGCATGTACACTAGACCAGATTCCACCTTTTCTTTTTTTTTATGTGGGTACTGGGAGTCGACCTCAGGACCTCATGCTTGCCAGCAAGCGCTTGTGCTGCTGAGCAATATCACCGGCCCCTCCCTTTTTTTTTTCTTTATGTGGGTTCTGGGAGTTGAACTCAGGACCTTGTGCTTGCCAGGCAGGTGCTTATGCTGCTAAGCTATCTCACCAGCCCCAGATTCCTCTTATCAAGAAGGGATGCAGACATAGTATGCACATGGCCCACAGAAATGCCCCTATGTGGATGCTGAGAAAGCCAGAATTTGGACATCAGTGCTAAGTGAAGAAGTGACAACCAAAGGTTCACAGTAGCAATTTGAAACTTGCCAGCTAAGTCAAAAGATACACGTCTTTTTCCAGCCATTTCTTGGAGATGATCCCACTCCCGGAAGAGCTAGAGACAGACTAAAGTCCTCTTGGCTTTCCAAGTGTCCTGATTCTTGGGTTGGCCTGAAAGCTGCTCCAAGATCCAGCTCTCATAATACTGCTCCTTCCCTTATGACAGCCAGACAAGGCCTGGCAAGCACTTGGGTGTGGTTCCTCAGGTGTCTGTCCTCAACTAGGTGACAGGAAGAGCTTGGGGGCAGGGTATGGGGAAGGAGGACTACAAGGCTTTAGAAGTACAGCTGGGGGTGTTTATACTGAGAATGTTCCCCCAAAGGCCTCGTGTGCTCATAGATGGGGTTTTCAGAAGAGAATTGGGCCACAAGGGCGCTATAGCTGACTTGCTATTAGGAGCTGGGGCCTGGTTGGAGGAGGCAGGTTGCTGGGGACATGACATGGAAGGGTATGTTTCCCTCCCTGGCTTCTCTCTTCTCTCCCTGCTTCCTAGCCACCATGCAGAGAGCAGCTTTCCTCTGCCCAGACCCTTCCACCATGTGGTTTCCATGTTTGAGCCCACTGAACATGGACTGAAACCTCTACAAACTGAGCCAAAGAAAACCTCTTCTCCTTTAACTTGTGGGTGTTAGGTATTCATCCCCAGTGGTGAGGAAAGTGACTAAGACAAGGGGCCGCCCCGCTGGATTGTTCTTTTAGAGGTCAAGCTCTTTACCTGACACTCAGGCCTGCCTCCTAATAAGGATGGCTTTTAAGTGAAAGCAGAACACTTCTCTTCATTTTCTGATTAGGGGCTCTGGTTTTCCTGGGAAAGACGTCAACATTTACAGAGACTCGGTCAAACTTGGACTATTAGGACTCTCCATCCACTTCTTTAGGCAAGACAAGGCTATTCCCTTGGAGGATTACAGCTTCCAAAGTATAATCTGGAACAAACTACTGGACCTGTGCTTCATTATTCACACTTTGTTGTTTTTATCAATAGCTGCCATTTATTGAGTTATGATTATGTGCTACAAACTATACTAAGACCTGTGTATGTGTAATTTTACTTAAACTCAAGAGTGTTTGCATTGTAAAGAGTTGACTTTGAGGCGAGGAAGGGGAAGTGACTTGTTGAAGTCACAGAGCCAGTAAATGAGGAAGCCAGGAATCTCTGTCCCAGGTCAGTCTCACTCCAAAGCCTGACCGTGGGGTCTCAGCACGATGCCTAGTGCTGAGGAGCAAATCATACCTGCAGCTTGATGTTAGCTGAGAACTACTGGGCTCATTATCTGTAATGTTCTCATGCTCAGGTGCTCACATAGCAACAGCATGCAAATAATTTCACATCAGTTTGCATTTCAAATGTTTCCACAAATACAGGTCCTACTTTTCCTACATTCAGCTCAAGAAGAACTTTTAGGTAGCCAAAATAACCTTTAACAAGTTAAATGAAGAAGCTGGGGAAAAACCAAACTAGGAAGAGGCTACTCAGGACCTCATAAAATGAAAGTTTATAGTGCAATATGCTTCATTGTCTTAAAAGTACATTACTTGGCCAGGCGTGATGGCACATGCCTGTAATCCCAGCACTCAGGAGGCTGAGGCAGGAGGATCACTATGAGTTCGAGGCTAGCCTGAACTGCATAGTAAAACCCTATCTCAAAAAGGAAAAAAATAAAACTTTACTTCAATAACATCTTGTAGTGAGAATTGAATCTGCCTGATAGATCTGGTGACAAGAGCAAATTTTGGTGGAGTTTTTGTAGTTATCCTGGAAATGAGTTGGTCTGGATAACATCTAGGAAACTCATATTCCTCTTGATCTCACGAAAGAGGTCAAATGCCCCAAGCTTTTAAGTATGAGGCCAGTCTCTAAGGACAGCCCACCTAAAGCTTTGCCTCAGGGGTGTTGATGATCCTCCTAAATCATGGGTTCTAATCCTTGGTTTTATTTAGATTGTTTTTTATTTCACTTTATGGATCTCTCTCTGTCTCTCTGTGTCTCTCTGTAGTGCTGGGGCTTGAACCCAGGGCCTTTGCACTGAGTTACATCACCAGCCCTTTATAAATTTTGAGACAGGGTCTCACTAAGTAACTCAATTGCCCACATTGGGTTCAAATTTGTGATCCTTCTGCCTCAGCCTTCCAGGGTGCTGGGATGACAGGTGTGGATCACCATGCCCAGCTTTGATTCTCTTTGACTAGACCAAGAGTCCAGTTTATCCTGCCTGGGGGGGGGGTGGAATTTGTGCCTTCTCTGACTCAATCAAAAGGCCTATTTGTTTATTGGTCATTCTACCCAAATTCTATGTCAGGTCCTTAACAAATTATGAAAATCAGGTCTTAACAATTACAAAAATCTCTTGTGCTGGGGCTGGTGACATACGCTTGTAATTCTCAGCATTTGGGAGGCTGAGGTAGGAGGATAGCTGTGAGTTTGAGGGCAGCCTGGGCTACATACTGAGTTCAAAGCCAGCCTGAACTACAAAGTGAGACCCTGTCTCAAAAAAACAAAACAAACAAACAAACAAAAAAATCACTTGCAACTTTTGTTGGGATTTTCTCAGTTCTGGGCCCTGGGTGAATGGATTGTGTACTGCTATTCTTCTTAGTAAGTGAGAGGGGTAGAAACAGCTTTCCTAAGTGCTCATCCAGGCTCACTGCTGGCACCAAGTACTTTTCCATTCATTAAAAAAAAATCTAATACGGTCTTTGGATCAGCTGGTTGCATAGCCTTTTACTATCTTATAGTGAGAGAGAGAACAAGAACGAGAACCAAAAAGAGATTTTTTTACTCTGATAATATAGTCTTATTTTCTTGGACAAGGAGTGGTCTGTAAAAATAACAGACCCTACTAGCTAATAATGGACAGAAGAAGGGCTACAGATCAAACTTCTAATGTTGAAGTTATTACCTATGTACGTATTACTGTAATTCCCATGCTGTTCCCAAGTTCATAACTAAAGGGACAGCCACATTGTCTAAAATCTGATTTCTTGAATTCCCTTAAACAGAAACCCTTTGTAGTTATTGCAGATTCCTTTCCACTGTGAAGTGGGACTCAAGATGATAAGTGGGCCATGGGCTGTGTTATTCCATCTTAGCGAACTTTGTTAAAACAAGACAAAACGGTTGGAAGTCGAGAGCCTCAGAGCTTAACCACCAACAAAGAATGGCAGCTGCAGCCCTGGCACTTGTCAAAGATTACAATTCCAAGCTCACTGTCACTAAATATTTATGAAAGTGTCATCAAACTTGATATAGTTTAAAATTCATGCAGTCCATCTGAGTGCTCAGATGTGACAAAATGCATCTCTCAGTTAAGCCAAGTTAGCAGATAACTAGCTGTCTCAGCCAGACTACTGCATCCACCTGAGTTCCAGAATTATTCTTAATATTGTGCTTTAGTGATGCCATCATTTACACAGAAAAACAGAGCCCTCTGCCTGATGTTAGGGTTTATTTTAAAAATTATGACATTATATATTCTGTGGCTCATCCATAGTGGAAATATAAGTAATCATGGTTTATATTATCTGCTTTATCATTGAGTCCTCTTTGTTGCCTACTTAATTTCTATAGTCTCCCCCCAACCATGTTCAATTTATTTTCTCTTTGTAATATATTACATATCCCAGATGTGTCTGAGGTCCTTTCTACAAGGTACCTAGAGCTGACGTAGGTCAAATTCCATTGGACTTGGCATTTTGTAGGTTATAGTACATACTTATTCAATGTATTAAAATGTATTATTGGCAGATAAGTAGACAAAAGGAAAACGACCATGTCTCCCTCATATGGGTTCCCCAACTTATGGAAAAAGTTGGTCCTCATTGTCCTGCACACATTTGTCAATCATGAAGAAATTGTTCTGTGCTCTGTGGAGAGTGCGGATCCTTTATCTTTTTCTATTTTCTGCTTCTTGAGAACAAGGGAGCATAGCATCTCATTTCTGCATACTTTGAACAGGGCTCTTATACACAGTAGGTGCTCAATAAGTGCAAATTAAATGAATGACCCCAGGTTTGGATGTATGACCCACGTTTTGGGGAGTGAGAAAGTCATTGCCCCATAGTCCAGCTGCTCTTATCTATCTAAAGCAAACAGAACTTCGTTATCCTGTTTATAGTTTAGTAATTCACTCACCTTGGGTCATACTGCCCACAGTGGTGATGGTAAGCCATTGCCACTTCTAGGCACCCATCATGGACATCTGTTTGCTTCTACCTGGCCAGCATCTGCTTCTACTACCAATGCCACTATGATTTTCTTTGGAAATGAATGCTCCTCACTCTCATTGCTTGTGGTTCATATGTGGCACATGACCCAAGCCACGGATGAAGTCATAACCAAAGCCATTACCCAACAACTCATTTCCAGGACTTTTGTTGGAATGATAGTACCCAGAAGTTCTCTTTTTTCCTGCTGGATTTATCAAGCCAACAGGCTATAACCTTGTAGCTGCCAAAGCTATTCTAGTAGAATAACCTAATTAAATGAACAAACATTAAACATATAAAAATCAAGAGATGAATACAAAGTAAGTCTTGATGACAATAGACACTGGATCCAGCTGTGCCTGAATGCTAGTTTGAACTGAGTTTTCTGCCAGTACAATTAAAATAATTTGAACTAACACAGGATTCTGTTCTCACTGTGTAGTCTCTTCTTGAGCCAAATGAAGTCTCAAGGGTTATAATGAGAGGCCTTGCTCTTTCAAAGCAACACTGAGATTGGGAACTAAAATATTTGTGTGACCTTATTCTGAGTCCATATTGATCCAATTAAAAATAATTTAAAAGTCCTAAATCATGGTAAAGGTATAGAACACTAGGCTGGGTGAATGGAGCTTTAGACCCAGGTGTATAAATATGGAGAGCAGGAGCAGGGCACTAAGAACTGTTTAAGGTGGCGAGAAGACTAATACTGTGGACAGCAAGGATAGCGCACTGGGATGGACTTGTGCTTCGTATGAGGCTATTAACTTTTTAGAAGGCAAAGTGAGGTGAAGAGAGCAGCTGCTGGGGATGGCCAAGCTAACTACAGGGAATGGTGAGGAATTCCTAAGAATAGTCTTGCTTCCTTTAGTGTAGGAGATGTTTCCGCTTCTGTCACCCACCAATAAGCCACTACAATTTGTCCAACATAAACAACACCCTGTGCTCTCAGGTCCAGAAAAAGGACAGAAATAGCTCTGGGTTATTGTGGGAGATCTCTTTTGGAGATAGTGAGGTTGGGAAGAGTAACCCTTCTCTAGGAATTGACCACACAGAAGATCTGCTAAGCCCAGGTGGATACCCAGGACTTCTTCAGGCCATAAGACCAGGAATTCTCTCCTTAGGTTAGATCCTTATTGGCTTTCCACTGCCAGGTTTTGTCCAAAGATCTCTGCTAGCTCTTGCAGGCAAAGTTTATGTTGAATGGGGTCCAGCAGTGAGGTCATGCTCATGGAAGGCTTCCATATATGACATGGCTCTACTGCTGTGCCCGGGAGCTTTCCTGAGGCCCTTTCAACGATGCTGTCCAAGAATAAGGTCTTGGCTGGATTCCTACTTTGAAGGGACAGTGGAGTTGTGCTTTCTGAAAGTAGGAGGTATTGTTCTTTTTGTCCAATTATAAATGCAATGCATGTTCTCTGTAGCAATTTGGAAAAAAGTTTAAAAAGGATAGAAGGACGTGGGCGAGGATAATCATCCCATAATTTTATTACCTATAGATAACTAATGTTACTACTCTTATGTTGTTCTTTCTCACAGTTTTTCTGTATACGTGTGTCTATATGTATTTTAGAAAGCAGTACTGCAACGTGGTTAAAAATATCAATTTGGAAGTCCAACACCATTCATTTGAAATTCCATGGCCTTGAGCAACTTAAACACTTTAAGTCTTTCTCATTTCCTTCGACAATAAAGTTGGCAAATTCTTAATATAGTCCTTATGAGCATCATTTTTTTTTTTTGTGGGTACTGGGGGTCGAACTCAGGACCTCATGCGCCAGCAGGCACTTGTGCCACTGAGCGATATCACCAGCCCTTTTTACCTATGTGGGATTGGGGAGTCGAACTCGGGCCCTTGCGCTTGCCAGGCAGGCACTTACACCGCTGAGCCATCTCACTGGCCCCGCATCATGTTGTTTTAACTTAGAGGTTTATAATAAAAGTTAGCTGAAATAAGTTTCCCCAACATCCTTTCAATTTTTTAAATGATTATTTCGTGTCTCCCAGATTAATTTTGAAATATGTTAAGCTTAAAAATGAGATTTTTTTTTTAGTGTCCTTACATTTATGGTTATAGGTTAAAGAATTAACATATTTAAAGCATTAAATATTTCCCTCACGGAATATAGTACTATCTTTCCACTGATTTTCTTCATGTGTATCTGCAAAGCTTAGCAGTTTTCTTTATACAAGACTCTACTTTTCTCTTAATTTTGTTCTAAGGTATTTTATATTTCTAGTTGCTAGGATGGATGTGATACCATTTCCTGTTACAATGGTTGTTACATGTACTGGAAAGATATTTGTGAAGTTTTGTTTTGTTTTGTTTTTTTGAGACAGGCTCTTGCTATGCAGTTCAGGCTGGCACTGACCTCAACTGTGTACCGCAGGCTGGCCTTGAACTCGCAGTGATCCTCCTGCCTCAGCCTCCCAAGTGCTGGGATTAGAGGAGTGTGCTGTCATGCGCAGCTGTAAAGTTTAAAAATATATCATCTAGGGGACAGCCTTGCAGCTCTCTTTTAGATCTATTTTCCAGAATTGATTATCTTCAGATTTATAAGGCAGACTTGAGTACTTTCTTTATCCAGCTTCTTCGCTGACTATACTATCCTTTAAGACACCAGTGGTAATTAGGATGGGTCTATCTTATCCCTAACAACATTCTGTTTGTTCATAGCAGTATTATTCATAACTGCTAAGAGGTGGAACCAACCTAAGTGTTGATGCATGAATACATAAAATTGGTGTATAATGTAACTGAATATTATTAGGCCTTAAAAAGGAAAGAAGCCTATCCCATGCCACAGAAAAGATGAATCTTGAGGATGTTATGCTAAGTGCAACAAGCCAGTCACAAAATGTCTCACAGATGCCATATAATTCTAAAGAAGCCAACTTTAGAGAAACAAAAAGAGGAATGGTGGTTACCTGGAATAGAGGGTAGAGGAAAAAGGGAGTTACTCTTCAGTGGGTATAGTCTCAGCTTTTTTTTTTTTTTTTTTTTTTAGACAGGGTCTCACTATATAGTGCAGGCTGGCCTTGAGCTTGCTTATATAGTGCATGCTGGCCTCAAACTCACAGCAATCCTCCTGCCTCAGCCTCCCGAGTGCTGGGATTATAGGCTTGCGCCACCACACCTGGCATTTCAGTTTTAAAAGATGAAAAAGTTGTAGAGATCTGTTTTATATGTGAATATCCTTAGCATGACTAAACCATACACTCAAGGAATTTAATCTTCATTGTAAGATATTAAAAGGGTGGAAATTTAATCTGGTAGTGTTGAGAGGTGGGACCTTTGTGAAATGATTAGGATGATACAAAGTCATGAGAATCTAGTCCCTATGATTGAGTCCTGGTGGCTTTCTAAGAAGAGGAAGAGAGACAGGATGTACACACACACACACACTCATTCCTGGTTTCTTACCATATGATGCTCTGAACTACCTTGGAACTCTGCTACTAAGTAAGTCTTTATGAAATGTGGGCCCTTGATCTTGGACCAGAACTATAAGCCAAAATAAACTTTTTTTCTTCATAAAGTTATCTAGTCTCAGGTTTTTTGTTATAGGAATGCAAAATAGGTTAAAGGAAATGTCATGTATCTTTTATCACAATAAAAATGGCTTGAGAACTACAGGTTTATTGAAAATGTGAAAGAACTCACTCTTAAAAGCATGTAAAGATAATTCTCATACTTTTTCCCTCTTTGACGTCTTCTACTTAAGATAATTTTGGCTTCATTCACATGTGTAATTTTCTTCTATCAGAAAATAATCTATTCATTTGCCTAGTTATATACACAATTTCTTTTATATCATGTATTTTTGTAACCCCTTGTATATTTTTAATTTTGTATACATTTTCTTTGGCTACTTTATTGCTTTTTCAAAACATGTCATTATGATTTTATTTATTCTTTTTTCATTTTATTTTTTTTTTTGAGACAGGGTTTCACTATGTAGTGCAGGCTGGCCTTGAACACACTTATGTAGCCTAGGCTGGCTTCAAACTCACAGCAATCCTCCTGCCTCAGCCTCCTGAGTGCTGGGATTATAGGTGTGCACCACCATGCCATGCATTCTATTCTTAATTTAATTAATCTCTGCTTTATTATTTATTTTCTATTGTCCCTCCTAGTATATTTTATTCTTTTTTATAACTGAAATCCAATGCTTAATTCATATCTCTTGACTCTTTCTTATTAAGTAACTAAAGCATTTGAAGTCCTTGGTACAATTTATAGAAATTCCAGAAGTTTTAATTTGTGATGTTGCATTTTCACCTCTAAATGAAAGATGAATGACTAGATGTATAGTTTTTATTCTCTTGCTTGCTTTCCCCTTTTACCTTCTATCTGAGATGGTCTCACTATGTAGTCCAGGCTGTCTTGAACTTGTGATCCTCCTGCCTCAGTCTCCTGAATGCTGTGACTACAGGTCAATTTTTAATTGTAGTCTGATTCTTATGAACTTCAAAATGGGTTGCCCACATGTTTGCCTATTAAACTTGCAGCCTATTTTAAGTGAATTCTTACCTCAAAACTGAAGAGCTACATAAAATATTTTCTCATTTGATATCAATTATAAAATGTATAAAAATATTTATTTGGCTGTAATTATGATAGGACCTGGTGTTATCAGTAAGAATAAAACAAATTCATTACTTTTAAAATAAGTTTTATCACTCAGATTTATGAACTCTTATAACATATGTATCATAAATTGCTTTAAACTACTAAATCTTCCACCTCACTTTAAATTATTAATTCCAACTGTGTTGTATGCTTGAACTGGGAAATCCAAGGTTTAGATTACTGCTATAGACTCAGATTTGGGGCTCTCTAAAATTTTCAAGTAAAATGTAACTGGTACCACATTGGTATAAAATACTTGAATCCAGGGCCGGTGAGATGGCTCAGCGGCTTAAGCGCCTGCCGGGCAAGCGCAAGGGCCCGAGTTCGACTCCCGGAACCCACATACGAAAAAGGGGCCGGTGATATCACTCAGCGGCACGGGCGCCTCCTGGCGCGCGAGGTCCTGAGGTCGACCCCCGGTACCCACAAAAAAAAAAAAAAAAAAAAAAAAAAAAAAACTTGAATCCAAGATTGCTTTTTGGAAATTAATGTCCTAACTGGAATTATAGAAAGCTACAAAAGTCTTTTATTAAAATGAAACCTGTGGAGATTTAATCTGATAATTTACTACCTACTACATTTAAACAAACATGATCCAAATACCTACAGTAAGATATGTCTTCAACTGCAGACAGACCTCATTTTCTCAACACAGAAGCCTTCAAGGAGCGGGAGACAAAAGCTATCTTCATGTGGCACAACATAAAATCTGTAATACTGTAACAATATAGCTGAGATTTTTTGCTCATGTCCTGTGCTTTCTAATAATTAATTCTTTAGTCTTGGAACCAACCTTAATGGTTATCAATATCGCCACCATTTTAAACTGTATCAAGTCTTTTTTTATTTTTATTTTTTTGAGGCAGGGTCTCACTATGTGGTCCAGGCTGGCCTCAAACTTGTGATCCTCTTGCCTCAGCCTCAGGAGCGGTAGGGTTACAGGCAAGCACCTCTGTGCCTGGCAATAATATTCCTGCTCATACACATGAAAACTCATACTGAACAAGGAGCTCTAGAGTTCAAGGTGTTACAAAAGAGGATTTATGTTTTGTATCTGTCCATAAGTCTGTCCACAAGTTAGATTAAAACAGACATAAATGTTACCTTTTTTTTACCTTCTAAGAGATAACCTTTTGTGTTAATCAGCTTTTTGTCACTGTGCAAAATACCCAAGATAAACAAAAGGAAGAAAATTTTATTTTGGTTCATGATTTCAGAGGTTTCAGTCTACAGTCAGTTGGCTCCATTGGTTTTTGGAACTGAGGCAGAATATCATGGCGGGGAGTATGTGGCAGAGCAAAGTGGCGCCCCTTATGGTGACCAGGAAGCAAAAAGACAGAGGGGAATGGGCCAGGGTCCCAATATCTCCTTCAAGGGCACGCCCCCAGTGACCTATCTTCCTGTCACTAGGCCCCACCTCTTGAAAGTTCTACCGCCTCCCAATACTGCCACAGGCGGTTACCAAGCCTTTCTCATGTGGACCTTTGGGTGACACTTAAGATCCAAACCATAACACCATCTATGATTACCTTGTTGTGTTTTAAACTGCACAATCTTTAAAGTCATTATCAAAAATGTGCACACATTACTCTGTTTTCAAAAAAGCAATAATATTTACTCACACTTATTAGCTGGATGACTTAGGACAAGAATGAGCATTTATTCATATCTTATTGTATGTCAGGCACTCTTCGGGAGACTGAGGATACAATGGTGAACAAGACAAAGATGCTCTTCTTAAGAAGTATACTTTAGATATATATGCTAGAAATAAACAGGACCATTTTCAGCTACTGACAGTGCTATACAGATAGTAAAGAAGTGGCTGTGATAGAGTGGTGGGGTACAAATGCTTTAAATGGAGTTGTCTGGGAAGGTCTCTGCTAACTGCCAAATCCCAGAAAGCCTCTTCTGAGGCATTTGGCAGCACTGATGTCCATCTTGGTTTTTTGTTTATTTACTTGTTTGTGGTACTGCGGATGGAACCCAAGGCCTCACACACGCTAGCCAAGTGCTCTATCACTGAGCTATACCCCCAGGCCCCTGATGTCCCTCTTTAAACAACTACCTTCCTTAGTTTCTCCAACAGGATAGTGGTGCCACTATTTCCTGTCTCCTCGTACCTCTCTGCCCTCCCTTTTTAGCCTTCTTTGTACATCTTCCTCTGACTGCCCACTACTAAGCCTGTTGGGCGGACAACTGTCTATGCTGGCAATTATTGGGAGAGCTCAACTTTAGTACAGGCCCAAGATGCGGGGTAGAGCTTCTCAGGGTTTGGGCATGGATCTAGCTGACTTTCTAACATGATTCAACACTAAGAACACTATTTCAAGGAACAGCTAAGCAATAAAGAAGTATTAAACGGAGTGAAAGGCTTTTAACACAGTGAATAAAGAAAACAAGGTCCCTACCCTAAGAGAATTTACATGAAAATTCAGAGACAAGATTCACTTAAAAAGACAATAGGAACACATTACAAAACAGTAAAAAACATACACCAAACTGTGGGAAATGGACTACAAATGCCATTGGAGTTTAAAGAAGCCCCCTTAGTGAATTTACCAGTGAAAGGAATCATCAGAAGTAGAACTTAAACCCAGCCTTGAGGGAGGCATGTTTGATCACCAAAGCACTCTAGAGCCTAGGGCAGGGGTGGCGAACATTTTAGAGCTTTGATAACAAATAGCCAGCTGCCAGAGGTGCCAGAGGTTCACCACCACTGGCTTAGAGTCATGCAGGGCAACAGGGCTGGATTCTGGATCTAACAGACTCAGTGAAGTTGAAGACCACATTTTTAACCTCAGGTAAGCGAAGACTAAAATTTGGACCTTAGTTATAGGACTAAAACTTGAGTGAAGGTTACATTGTGTTCTTCCTTGATCTCACAAAATAATTGGAACAACAAAAGTGGGAGGTTCAAACAAGAGTGGGGTAGTGCCGAGGGAAAAAGAGATGTGTAATCTCTTTAGGTCCTGGCTCTACTCTGGACCTTAAGGAAAATGAGTAGAAGTTGAAATGATTCTTATGGTTCCTGAGGGCCTTGATTTTCCAGCTCAGAACTAAGGGCAGGCCAGAGATTTGGTGCTGAATCCCTGCTAGCGATAGAGAACATGGACGTCTGAAGAGTCACTGAGTTGGAAGTTTCATGGGACAGAAGGCCAGTAGGAGTTTCAAGAGATATAAAAAACAGCTGTGGGCCGGGGATACAGCTCAGCAGCACAGTGCCTGCCTGGCAAGTGCGAGGTCGTGAGTTTGATTCCCAGTGCCAAAAACAAAAACAAAAACAGCTGGGTGTGGTGATGCATGCCAGTAATCCCAGTACTGTGGGAGGCTGAAGCAGGAGGACTGCAAGTTAACC
This sequence comes from Erethizon dorsatum, assembly GCA_028451465.1. NCBI lineage: Eukaryota > Metazoa > Chordata > Mammalia > Rodentia > Erethizontidae > Erethizon > Erethizon dorsatum. The sequence continues at coordinate 24,915,523 of CM051824.1, forward strand.
CAGCCTGGACAGCTTTGTAATTTACCGAAACCCTGTTTCAAAAGGCGCACATTGCGGGGCTGGAAATGTAGCTCAGAGCAAAGGTCCTGGGTTCAATCTCAGTATTACAATGAGGCAAATTTACAAAGGGTTCAATCTCAGTATTGGAGAGAGGGAGGGAGGGAGGGAACGGGAGAAAAAACCAACTCCCTAAGTCTTTATAACATCTTTCAACTCTCATAGGCCTTATTTACACACAGATGCCATTTTGTCTTCATCTGAGGTTGGCATATTAGACCAACCCCATTTTATAGACTTAAAAGGAGTTTGGCAAGTTGCAGGATTCACTTGCTGGGAAATGAACAGCTGAGCCTAGAAGCATAGTCTTAAATGTTCAAACTGGCATTGCCTCTCCAGAGGATAATGTTCCAATGGTCCTGATCCAAACAGGCCCTCTCAGTGCTCCAAGCAAAGCTCCTCACAGAAAGAAATATGGCTTGACCCAGAAGCTCCACTCTGGGCTCATATGCTTCAAAGGTCCTTGGGCAAAATGGTCTCTACACCTGGGTGGGGTTAAAACAATGAGATAAAAGAGGATGGGAGGCAAAATACCAAGATTGAACTTAAACTATTTTCTAGGGAACAACATCTGGTCTGGTCCTAAAACTATGTTCTCAAAGATTCATTTGAGACCACTGGGTGCAGTGGCACACACTGCTAATCCCAGCACATGTGAGGCTGAGGCAGGAGGATTGCCACAAGTTTGAGGCCAGCCTGGGCTACTTAACGAGACCCTGTCTCAAAAAAAAAAAAAAAAAAATCATTTGAAGCAAACTAGTTGCAGGATTCTCTAGACTTTTACTCATTACAGCTCTGCCCTCAGCAGTGCCTAGTCCTTTCAAACCTCACCTGAAAAACGTCTTTGGGTGACTATTATAAAATAATCCTGTAAATTATGTGTCCAATATTTAATCCTTTTCCTTGTAAACTCTGACAACAGCAGGGAACAATGAAAGCCATCAACATCAAGGGGGTGGGTAGGCACTGCTATGTTCACTACTTCGCTGCTTTGTTGCTGTTGCTCAGCACGAGCTGTTTCTCCTGTGATGCCCCTCTGCCACGCCACTCTGCCTTGGAGCCAGCCAACTATGAAATGAAACCTCTACAAACTGGGAGCTACGATAAACTTTTCTTCCTTTAATTTTGTGTCAAGTATTTTGTCTCAGCAGTGAGAAAAGTAACCAAGACAATTGGGTACCTTTGAGAATATCGTCAGGGCTTCTGGGGTCTTCTTCCTCTTTAGTCCCACTTAATTAGGAGTTTGTGCCCATGATCACCTGAAAGCCCCAGCCCTGCCCTGTCTCCCAGCAAAGCAGTGCTTAGAGCCTCTCTGCACTGGCTTGTGGCACATTGGAGGGTCTGTGCTTTGGAGGTCAATTGCAATGCAAGCAGACATTGCCTCTGCCTCCGCTCTCAGCCTAGACCTTTTACTGTGCAGCCTGAGAGAGTGGAAAAAGGTCCTGGCCTTTGAGGTTCTGGAGCCCAGGTATCAACCTCTGTAGTGAGTAGTCATTACCCTTCCAACATAGGCTTGTCCTCAGTTTCATGGTTGGAGTCCCTTTATTCACAATATTGCTTCCTCTTTCCTACAGCTCTAGCTCCTTCTCTCTCCCACTTGCCTACCTGGCCTCCCTGCTTCCTTATGGGCTGGTTTTATTCCATGTCTCTCCCACCAGGATAAAGTAAAGAGAGAGACACTGAATCCTGTGCTCTGGGATGCTAGACAGCAGCAGGTACAAAAGGGGCATCTGTAGACTGATTTACTGCACCCTTCGGCCACTAAGGTATCTTGTGCACAGTGGCAGAGGCAAGAAAATATGGCGGTTTGGTGACCAGTTGGTAATGTTATTGTAATACCTTCAGTTCACTTGGGCTCAAAATACATTCACTGAATGTCAATGATGTGCAGAGATGGAAAAGAGCTCATAATTCTTAGGTATGAAGGACTATTTTTTCGGTTTTCAGCTCTGGCTCCACTTGAGAATCCTAGCAGCTTTAAAGACAGAAAAAGAAGACAGAACAAAAACAATGTCTAGCATCCACCTCAGAGATTCAGATTTAAGTGCTGTGGGGAGGGGTATGGGCATCAGTATCTCTTTGAAAGTTCCCCCGATATTTAAAAGTAGACAAGGCTAAGAAACTTATGTGGCCATAGGAGGAAAGTTCTGAATAAAGGCTAAATTTAGATTTTAGTAGCTAGAAAGCCACTGAGAAAATATGAGGATGATTGTAATGTGTAGCACATAGTGGAAGAAACACTGAACACAAAGACCTAATCCAAGCTTACTTCAACAGTCCAAGCAAAAGGTAATATAACCCCAAAATAATAGAAGAAAGGCATAGATTTCCTGGAAAGCACGGGACTGAGGAATTTCTGGACTGCCCAGGACAAAGAGGAACGGCCAGGCCAATTCTGGGTCACAGCAGGGGAGTCAAACCCAGTTGGCCGCCCTATTCCACCTTACCTCAAAAACTTCAGAAGAAAGAATTCCTGATTATCTTGGGAGTTAAGGATTGAAAAGAAGAATAAGAATATAAAGATTTGATTCTTCCAGGGGAAAAGTTCAGTAACCAATAACTTAAGCAATAAAGACTGGACACATTCAGGACACAAAACTTTAAAAAGCAAATTTAATATATTCACCCCACCACCACCATTCTGATATAGAAATAAATTATTCTATTCAAGGTATTTACTGTAGTACCCTCGTGTTAGGTGTCACCAGTGCCAACACTATTTCTAGGCCATCTTAGAACACTAGGCTCGGCTCACAGAAAAAGAAAAGAGAGTCAATGACAGCTTCACATACATTCCTAAGTGTTGCTCAAGTCCGAAAAAAATAGGCACCACAATGGAATTTGTGAGGAGGGGTGGCTAAGGAATGTTACCATTTAGTTGAAATGTAACCTGCTATCCTCACCTGAAAGTTTGTGGGGTGTAAGGAGGAAGCAAAGGGGTGACCCAGGTGAGACAGCACCAGAAGAAGAGAGATGACTTCATGCCCATGGAAGACAGCAACAAACAGAGGAAAAACACCGAACAATTAAAAGCGAAGTGGGACACACCTCAATGTCGGCACATCTCAAATTCCCTTCCCCCTCACCTTTCTCAGAACAACCAGATCTTTCATTCAACTTGTTTATACGAGGCTCGATCAAATGGATCACTCTAAAGCCCAATAAGTTAAGTGTTATTTTATTATAGAGGAAAAGTATCCTGAAGTATTTGTTAAATAACATAATTTCCTGATAACATCATTCGTCAGGGCTCCTGAGCCTCACCATCTGCTCAGATGTAGTGAGCTGCCCCTCACCCTTGTAATCAGTGCCATTAATATTGCCTAAACCGAAGGACAATCCCAAAGCATTTCTAAATGGCTTCCAAATTTCTGCATAGAAGCCCTCATTTAGTCCAAAGGTAGATAATAAACAAGTTGGCAGGTAAATTAGAAGATAGCTGAGAGCAATGGAAGGTTAACAATTTGTGAATCTAGAAAGAAAGGTATGTAAGTGTTCATTATACCATTCTTTCAATTTAATTTTTGAGTTAGTTGCTTTAGTATGATCATGCTCCTTTCCAGATTTACTTAAAAAATATAACCAATTATTTCATTTCAAACTGATACAGAAAATCAGTTTTTACCCAAGTGATACCCCTGTCCTATTCTGTCTTAAAAAGCTTCCAAAGATTCTGGAAAGCTCAAATCAAGGGGCTACAGTACACTGATAAGGTTTCATAGTTCTTAGGTGTGTGAGTCAAATTCTCATCGAAGATCTGTGATGGTCACTGCTCTGTCCACAACGGTCACATGGTTACAGCTCTGCAACAGAGAAAATGAAAGGTGAAGTCTTGGAAAATTCTGAAAAGTTTTTTTTTTTTTTAATATGGGTACTGGGAGTCAAACTCAGGACCTTGTGCTTGCCAGCAGGCACTTATGCCGCTGAGCAGTATCACTGGCCCTTTTATCCTTTCTGTGGGTACGGGGAGTTGAACTCAGGACCTCGTGCTTGCCTGGCAGGTGCTTATGCTGCTGAGCCATATCACCAGCCCTGAAAGGTCTTTTTTTTTGTGGGTACCGAGGGTCGACCTCAGGACCTCGCGCGCCAGTAGGCGCCCATGCTGCTGAGCGATATCACCGGCCCTTTTTTCGTATGTGGGATCCGGGAGTCGAACTCGGGCCCTCGCGCTTGCCAGGCAGGTGCTTACGCTGCTGAGCCATCTCACCGGCCCTGAAAAGTCATTTTAAAAGACTCCTCATTTAAAATGCTCATTTGAATATCTGGAAGCCAGACTGCTACTTAAGTGGCAGTGATGGTAATGGGCCTGGGAATCATCGCTTCCACTAAGTCCTACTTCAAGACTGAATCAACGTCTGCCCATAAATCTTTATTTTTCAAATGCACATATATTCTAGAATTGTTTGCAAAATATATATTCATCTACAAGAATGAGTAGAGTCACTGTGGTTTTTTTGGTCATCATTAATTAGATAATGAAGTATACTTACTATCGCATAGAAGAATACTCACTTTGGGGATGCAAAAGGGGTCTTGGTAACTAGAAACATGTGCATTTGTGTCCCTGGCTTTTTTCTGAGTGTGCAGTCTCTATTTCAACATCTGGTACCTACGTATTTATTACATCCAAGGCAGACTGAATTTTCAACGATCTGTTAGAAAGTTCTTCCTTCTATTCAGGTGAAAGCTATGATTCCCTGAGGTCTTAGTTTTAGTGCTGAGAGTGATATGAAGTGTACTTAATATTATTTTTTATACATCAGCTCTCTACTACTTGAAGTTAGTCCTAAGATACTTTCTGTTTTTTTTTTTTTTTTTTTTGGTATAAAAATCTCCACTTCTTTTTCTTGTTTTGTTTTTGTATTTTTTGTTTATATCTTTAGTACTGGGGATTGAACCCAGGGCCTTCACACTATCTTTTTTTTTCTTCCTCTTCTTGTGTTTTTTTGTTTGTTTGTTTTGTTTTTTTTAGACAGGATCTAATTAAGTTGCTAAGCTGCCCAGGCTGTGCTTGAACTTGTGACCCAGTTCTTTTTACATGACAAGGTTCTGAGTCTCTTTTTCAAATTGGTCACTTTTCTCTGAATCCAAATCCAATCACCCACATTTGATCTAGGGTGAATGGAAACATAGTGATCTTATCATCAGCTAAACTTGTTATTCACAGACTAGAATTTAGGGGAAGAAAACAAGTTCCTAGGAAGGTCCTAAAATCTCCATTATCTAAGCAAATTTCCAGAATCAAATATATTTAATTTACTTAAGTGGCTTTTTTTTTTTTTTTTTTTTTTTTTTGTGGGTACCGGGGGGTCGACCTCAGGACCTCGCGCGCCAGCAGGCGCCCGTGCCGCTGAGCGATATCACTGGCCCCTTTTTCGTATGTGGGTTCCGGGAGTCGAACTCGGGCCCTCGCGCTTGCCGGGCAGGCACTTAAGCCGCTGAGCCATCTCACCGGCCCCTTAAGTGGCTTTTTTTCCTTTACATTCTTAACTCTTAATGAAGTACAAGCTTACCAATGGCCATTCACGAAGAACAAAACTAACATTTAATAAGCCAGTACCACATTAGATACTTTCCACATATTATTGTGGGGTGGGGGGACAGTGCTGAGGACTGAACCCAGGGCCTTGCACATGCTAAGCGTACATTCTACTGCTGAGCTGCACCCCCAGCCTCTACTTAACAAGTTCACAGTGGGACCATACATGCATGACTGTCCCACTGAGCAGCTTGTACCACCCAATGCGACTGTCCCATGCCACCCGATAGGATACTCATGCCTATACCACCAATGGTACAAGCTGCCTGATGGGAAAGTCATGCATGTACCAGTGGTGGTTCAAGCCGGTAATCCTCTCCACCACCCTATAAAGAATGAATTATTATACATCCTTTGCAGATGAGAAAGATGAGGTACTAGAAGGATAAGTAGCCTCAAAGATAGACAGATCTCTCTCTGTCTCTCTCGTCATTAAGTGGCAGAGCTGTGACTCAAATTTAATTCCATCCCACACTGCTTTCCATGTACGTAAATCCTTATTATTATGGAGACCTGGAAAGGTAACTGACAGCCTGATCTTCCATGCGGGTCAGAAAAGATGGTGCACGTCACTGGCTCTGACTGTTTCCCTTGCTTGAAATACAGCACCAATTTCTCCTATGTGGATACATACACAGAACAGAGGTGGGTCTTTGCTGTGCGGATGAAATCCTTTCTGGCGACAGGAAGAAATCTCCTCTAGTCCGTGGTCAGTTAATTTAAAGAATCCGGTTCTGAAATCAGAAAAGGCAGGCTCAGAGTCAAGCAATAGTGCCCACACATCCCTATCACATGAATGCGTACATATGTGTACGCACACAGACACAGACACACACAGACACACACACACAGACACACACACACAGCAGGGGAGAGCTCTTTTTGAGACAGCTTCCATAGGATGCTGGCTTACAGGCTCCTTAGTGGTGAACGAATCATAGTTAAAGGATAATTCGTTATTGCCACCACACAAGAGTTGCTAAGAATTTGTAGTAAATAACTACGATTTGGAATGAAAAAGAAGTGAAAACTCTCAGATAATGTTTGATTTTGAAATTCTTTAATCCAACATCAAACTCTTGAAATTCCTGTCACTTCAAATCAAACTTCAAATTTCTTGTGGACCTTTTTTTAGAAAAGCAACAAAGTTGTTACTTGGCTGTGTTTTAAAATAAGCAAATTAGGTTTTTTAGAATATAGTGCTTAAAACAAGCCTTTTAGAACAGCTAATTAACACTACAATCTATGTAGTTTATAAAGAACATGGCCTTGAGAATGGAGACCTTGTGCTCTGAGGCTTTCTTCCCTACCACCTCCATGTAACAGCCAGAAGCACGCCCTGGGTACTCACTCCTGGAACTTGGGGGAGCAGACGATGGCTATTGACTCTGGCAACATCATCTGGTAGGAGCAGTGAGTGTGTAGGTCAACACTGGAAAGAAAGGCGGTCTGTGTGGGATGAGTCTGAGAAGAGAGAACAAGCCGAGAACTCTTGGTGAGCACAAACAGCCCCACCTGGCCCATGAAGGAAGGCAGGCCCAAGGAGTTCCCAGCAGCTGGTCCCAGCCTCCTTTTCAAGTATGTGCAAAGACGTGTGCAATTATGAGGGATACCCTTGAAGTTCATAATAAAGAAGGAAGTTCTTTTCCAGCTTTGTAAACAAGTATAACACATATGAAGAGACTCATGTTTTTGTTTCAAAACACCCTGTTGTACATTATATATATATATATACAATTTTTGTGAAAAAGAAAAAGATGTTCCCATTATAAAGTCCTAGAAAACAAGGAATAAATGAATAAAATAATTTACAGAATAAGAGGAATAAGCAAATTTTGGAAGCTGGAAGAACTGTTTGTGGTGAGGAATGCAGTGAGAAAGGGCAAGGGGAAGAAAGTGACTAAGAAAATAAAGTAATTCAGATTTAATCCATTGGACAGAATGGCAGCTAAATCGGTGGGGATTTTTCTAGAAAGCAATGCGGGGAGATGCCATTTTAGTTCCTGGGTGGCTAGATATATTAGAGATGCCCTCACATACACGAGCAGAACCCTGTCCTGGGATTTCATGAAGTTCTGATGGACAGGGTGATTTATGTCTGAAAGAAATGCAGTGTTAAGCCCAGAAAAGTGAACATATCATCCTAACTCAGTTACAGAGAAGATATGAAATAACACAGCATATTTCATTTAATTCATTCATATGACCTTCTCAGGAAGCAAGAATAAACCGAGGACCAAGAAGAGTGAAAGTTTCTTGCTTCTCATTTGAAGACAGTGGCGATGTTAGGCAGCCTTGACCTCTTGCGGGGGAGGAGGGTAGGGAACGGGAAGGGGAAAACTTTTCTCTCTGTACTATTCATAATGGGAACTCCAATCTCAATGGTTCATGCAGTCTAATGGGTTCTGGCATTTTTGGCTGGGTGGTGAGCTGTAGGCTACAGAGCTTGGGGAGGGGAGGTATCAAAGTAAAGGGCAAACAGGAAGCCATTAAACTAGTGGGGGATGGAGAGGGCCCAGCTCAAGCCCCATCTGGGGCTTCGTGAGGGAAATATCTATTGATATGTAATGTTGACACTTGCGGACTATTGCAGCAAGGAGATGAACTGAATTCTAAGGTCAGAATGGACAAGGCAGAAGTCAACATTGTGGTCCATGTGCCAAGAAACTGACCAGGAGGCCCACACTAGGTTATGTGTCAGACATTCACACCCATACTGGCACTTAGGTGTGGATTCTCGTGAGGAGACCTCTGTCCAGGGTGTGGAGGCATTATGGGTACCGAGACACATGAGGAGAGGGGTGGGTATGTGTGGGTGGGGCAGAGTTGTACGAGACTTGCGTTGCAGACTTGGTAGGCCAGGAACTGCCTCTCTTGAATGAGAACAGGAGACAGGCCTGGAGTTGCAGGCATCTGGGGTGTGGAGACTGGCTTTGTGGGAGTCAAGAGTGTGGAGACCCAGATACGCTGTGTCTCAGGTGTGACAGGTGGTTGGGGGGCTGGGTCTCAGGGGTCACAGGGAGAAGACAAGTGAGAGTAACTGCCTCTCTTGAGTGTGAAGACAAGAGGTGAGCCCAGTGTGGTGGTTGGGCAAGAGGGGATAACCGAGGATACCTGCAGAGCCAAGATCACAGGCACAGCAGGAGTGGAGAACAACAAAGGCACCTATGCCTGGGGGCTGGAGATCGGAGAAGACTATTGGTGGATATTTTCTGCTCTGGCCTCTTGTTCTTACACCAAACAGGAAGAATTAAGGACTCTGATGTTGAATTCACTCTGGGATCCATCGATCTGAAGTTGTTAACATGACGGGCACTCATGGACAAAGTAAGTAAAAGCTCACTAAGTGATTCTGATCTACAGCCCTATCTGCAAAGCACCACTCCACAGAACACTGAGACAAGCTTGCGCAGAGTGCAAGAGGTCTGTGGAGCAAAAGTATGATCCACGCGGGTCCTCAGAGGGTGTGTGAGAGCTTTGCTGACCACGAGGGAAAACAGTTTCTACCTGATGGCAATGTACTCCTTTAGACTAGCAGGGAGCAAGCCCTGAGCTAACACTGTTCGTCCCATGATTAGAGCCTGGGATTCAAGCTATAAGCAAAAGAGGCCTACACCAGCCAATCAAGGCCTAAAATCTAAAGTTGGGTGGCTTGAAAGATAATAAAGAGATACAACAGGGGTTTGGTAAATAACTGACACTGAATAAAAAAACCTTGTTTTGCTCCCCCAGCCCCCTCTAAGCTACTATGCCTTCTTCCCTCCTTCCTTTCTCAGTCCCAGTCAAGTTTCTTGGACAAATAGTGAAGGCCGCTGTGTCTACTCTGCTGTGGACCGAGGAAGGCACTTTCATGAAGAAACAACGGCAAGCCAAAGCAGTGGAGTGAGCAAGGAGAGCGAATGCGGAGGGGCCCCCGCGTGCCTGGATGTGAGCACAGCAGCCACAAGGAAGAGCAGTGAGAACTAAGAAGGGCTGAGACAGGAGGAGGAAGAGGAGGAGGAAGGGGGGAGGAGGAGAAGGGGGGAGGGGGAGGAGGAAGAGGAGGCGGACCCCAGTACTGGTGGTGGTGGGGTTACCAACAGTTTATGATCAATGTGTAACCATGCAATGTTTTGGCCCAGGGAAGGTGATTTATAGTTGGTAAGGTGCAGAAGGAAGAACTGATCTTTTGCATTCTCCTCCTGAAATTTTAAGATCTGAACATAACTTATGGTCTACTTTTTTTTTTTTTTTAATCTCAAATTAGGAAGAAATGGTGTAGAACTATCATGGGGGGACATAGTTCAACTACTGTCAACTTAGGTTCTAAATTTGTTCACAGCTGGGCCCTCGGTGATACTTAGACCCTTATTTACTTGTGGCCAAGTTCTACCTGAAGTCTAAACACTAATTATCCCAAACTTTCACCCAACTCCTCCAGTTTCTAAATCTATCTCTAGCAGCAGACCTGGACTCCAAAACCAAGATGATTGGTCTGAAATGAGTTCCCTTGACTTCTCCAAATATTTCAAAACTCTCTGTATCCCTTTCTTCCTTTAATCCTGTCTTGGAGGAATAGGTGTTTCCTCTCCCATAGCAAGATGAACTCCTTTTGTACCTCTCATTTGATACTTTCCTACTGTCATATTACCTTGCTTCTCTTGCCCTTCTACCCCTCTTCCACTAGCTCACTGGAAATAAAAACACATTCAGACAACTACACTCCAGAATATGGGTGAGCCTTCAAAAGGCTGAATAAAAGAAGAAATAAAAAATACATATTGTACAGCTCCATTTATAAAAAGGTCAAAACCAAGCAAAGCTAAACTATAGTGTCTAGGGATACACATGTAGGTGGTAATCTATAAATAAAACAGGGAAGGGATGATGAGAATAGCAGAAGGCTCACTTTTTCCAAAAAGGAAATAGGACTGGGTAGGAGAAGGTCCCTGACAGCATCCTATTTCCTCACTTAAGTAGTGTATCCATAGATGTTATTTCAGGATTCATTAAAATGCATGTTTAATTTAGGTTCAAGTCACCATGCCATCTCTGTCCTTTCCTATAGAGCTAAGCTACTCAAAATGGCAGTGCCCACTTCACTGTTGCCACAACCTCAATCCCCATGACTTCTTAACTCTTACAGTCTATCCCTATGACTGCCTAAAACCCAGTAACCAACGCCCTCAATGACTTCACCCAATCCAACAGGCTGGTCCAAGTCTTCACCATGCTGGAGTTCTCTGTAATAGCGGCAGTTAGTATCCCAAAACTTCTTCTCCCAATATCCCTCCTATTGTTATTTCTGTGCCCTAACATGGACCTTACCTTCTCACACATCTGTTTTACTACCAACAACTTGTTAACCTGTGTCCCAAGTTGTCAGTAAATCTCTCCTCTTGCTCTCATTTCTCCCCGCTTACCTTCAAGGCCAGCTCTGGGCAGAAGACTCCCAGATCTCCCTCAGCTTTGACCTTGCTCCCACGTACCTGGCTCCAACTGTCTGACAGCTACCTCCAACAACCTGATGGCTCACAAATCCCTTACAATCAACGTGCTCTCAACTGAACCCCACTTCTACAGTCAGTCCTCCTTCTGAATTCCCTTTGTCTGCCTATGAGATGATCACTGCCACCCCCACGAGCCAGGCCTGAAATCTCTGAGTCATCATTGACTTTTACTCATTATCCTTTATTACTCATTCCCCAATTCCTCTGAAGCCCTAGCGTCACCTCCTCCTTCCCAAACACACTGCCATCATCTTAGCTCTCATCTTACTCTATTTTATCACCACACTAACCTCTAAAATGATCTTTCTGTTTCAGCCTACCTTAAATTGCCTTTAAGTTTCCAAAAGTATGACTTTGCTCATATCATTGCCCTGCTCAGAAACATCCCCTTCTCAATGCTGCCCCTTCACGTGGAGCTCCCCCGTGGCCCATCTTGTCAGAATTCTCATTAAGCACACAGGGTATGATCTCACTCTCCTTCCTCTGAATCCCACAGTCCCCCACTGGCACCTCTTGGGGCCCCTGGCACACTCTACCTCACGGGAAGAGTTGTTCAATGTCTATTTGTGCAATCTCTTTTGTGAGAGTAAAATCATATCTTACAGACATTTGTATCCCCTCGCAGATAGGGGGCAAGTTTTCTATCCCCCATCTACTACAATGGTGGGGGGCTATACAATAGTGGGCAAATCAGTAAATATTTATGTAATCGAACTGAAGAAAGGACAAAGGCACATGAGACCGTCTCACAGGTCAGTGTTTCCTGTTCTGACATACAAGTATATGTGATCTTCCTAAATCCAGAAGCAAACCAATTTGTTTGTCAGCAACTCATTCATCTCACACATGAAAAGCAGCTTAGTCTATGAGAGTGAGGGGTTGGAAGCAACAGAAAAAAAATTAAGAAATAATCTTTAGGAAAGTAATTATATTTTACAGGAACATTACCAGAAGTCTACACAAGTAGAAGTGTTTGCAAACATGTGTATTAGTGGCTCTTCTGGTTTACATACAGGTATATGCTGCTTCATAAAAACTGAATACAACCATCTGATTAACTCCTTTGGTTCACTTAAAATATTTTGATTTATGTATCTTCGAGGAACATCATTTGTATACAGTATGGTTTGTATCGGCATAGTTTCTATGGCCAATGCACATATATTTTAGGCCACCATCCTATCACCATTCATATTCACTGGGAAACTGGAGCTTTAAGAAAACTAGTTTAATTTTATTAAAAATAAATAAAACGTTAAAAAATTTTAAAAGCCCTAAGTTCTCAGAAATCAAAATTGGAGTGCAAGCAGTCAAGTATGCTTGAGGGAAAAACAATCAATAATCTGGATTTGGATTACGTTGTTCCAAGAAAGAGGCAAGAGAGCCGGGCGTGGTAGTGCACATCTGTAATCCCAGCACTCAGGAGGGTCTGCGAGCCTGGGCTCCATGGTGAGTTGCAGGTCAGCCTGAACTACATAGCGAGACTCTACCAAAAGAAAAGAACAGAAAAGAAAAGAAGCAAGCAATGTGCTCATCACACAATGAAAAAAGAGAAGACAAGCCCTCAGCTCAGATTTGCTTACATGGATCCAGCCCAGTGTGATGAGGCTCTGCTGATCCTGTATGAGGAAAAGTTCTTCTTCATTCTCTGTGTTGCAATAATCAGACCCAGCACTTTGCTTGGGGATGAGAACGTGGGTAATGGTAAATTCATTCCTCATCTGCCAAAGGAGAAAACAACCCGTCATGAGGCCCTGACACTCTTGCAAACCCACTGTCCCTAACGGTGAAGAGTTAAACACCTACACAGTGAAGGCCCTTTCCCATCCCAGTGCGGGTCTCTTTTGTGCTCCCTGAATCCCTCGCCTCAGGGGTTCACAACCGTGGCTGCTCATGTGCACTGCTGGGTGCTCTGTGAAGTGACAGATGCTGAGACCAACCTCGGGACTCCACCTGAGGCACAGCCGGGAACACCGCAGCCTGGGTGTACACCACAGCCCTGTTCACACCTAAACCAGGGTTCCCCTTCACTGTTACATCCTTCTCCTTTAAGGCTCAAGTTAAGTCTCTTGCACTTCATTCATGATTCGTTCAGCAGTTAATAATGAGTCCTTTAACTATTTACATTCAGTGATCTTTCCATCCTCAAAATTCCTAGTGCTTATATTATACATACTGCTCAGCAAGCTTTTCATTTTTTGGTATATGTTTTCCATTTCTCCAAAGTGAATGGACACTTTTTATGGACATGTATGGGGTCATCAAAAACTACAGTGAATGTTAAATTTAAAAAATTACGGCAAAAGACACATTGCCATTCATCCCCCTCAAAATACTCTGCCTTGTCTTAAACACACTTACCATTCTTGTCACTTTCTGAAGCAGTTTACAGTGCATTCAAAGTGTGTGGGGTGTATTTTGAGAGGGATTAATAGCAATATGTCTTTTATTGTAATAACTTTTTAAAAATTAAACATTCACTAGATGTTTCAATCACATCTCATACTATATGCCTTATATTCCCAAGCCCTACCAGAAAGTAGGCGCTCAGATGATACACAGGTATGACTGAATCTTCCATTAAGGTTAGAATTTCTAACAGTAGCATTAAAGTAATCAGCTCAACTCAAGAGACTCTGGAAAACAACCAAATACAGAGTCACCAAAGCTAAGGGACTATATTACGTATAGTCCATGGTTCCTTCTGGGAAGGGATTGGCATAAAGAAAAACTGACCCTGAATATCTTCTCTGAGTCACAGAAGCCAAGGGGAAGACACAGTCTCAGTTCAGGAAAGGTTGTTTGTTTGTTTTTACCAGTTTTCCGCAGAGAATTCCACATGTTTCTACTCCCCGGGCAGTGTTGGCACTGGCTAGCTGAAGAAATTGTGGGCACAGCCTCCCAGGCACCACCACGTGACGCAACCCGTCAATTGTAGGAACTGTAATGGAGAAGGAAAAGAAGTCTGAGACCATAGGGCTGAGTCTCCCCAAGCAGACCTCACAGCCGGCAGCCTGCAAGAGCAATTCTAGGTCACTGGGATTCCCCCAGCTTCAGACAGTGAGTGGGCATCTCATCCTGACGTCACCAAAGGAGGACTGTCCAGTCTCTTCTTCAACTTCTGGCCATAGCTCCCTGGGAGCTGTGATGGTTAACTGTAGGTTAACTGACTGGATTATGGAACACCTAGAGAACCGGTAAAACATTATTTCTGGGTGTGTCTGTCAGGGTGTTTCTGAAGGAAACCCCTATATATCTGGGGTGTGGGTCCACAGACTATGGAAGAGCTACCTTCAATATGAATGGTCGCCATACAATCAGCTGGGGGCCTGAGTGGAACAAAACAGGCAGAAGAAAGGCAATTCCCTCCCTCTCTGACTCCCGGAACGCAGATACTCTTCTCCTGTCCTCAGCATCAGGACTCCTGATTTCTGGACTCTAAACTCCAGGACTTGTACCAGTGGCCTCCTGGTTTCTCAGGCTATACTTTCTTTAGGATGTGGCTTTAGCTATGCTACCAGCATTCTAGGACCTCCACCTTGCATAAAGTCTGTTAGGGGACTTTTCAGCCTCCATAATCATATGAACCTATTCCTCTGAGAGCTATGGGGCCATGGCAGCCTCCATCTAGATTTCAAAGGATGTTAGAGATAGCGTGGGAGACTAAGCAGAGACTTAGACAGGGCAAAGCCACCACAAAAAGTCCCTCTAGGACAGGGCCTATTACAGCCTCAGATGGGGTACATCCCTCAAGACCCCAGAAGTGCAGGACCCACCAGCACGTAAATCCAGCCTGCAAAGCTGAGACTCCAACCTTGGAGAGCTGCTGGGTGGACTAAGCCTGGCAAAGCCACAGCGATGGGGCTGTCTGAGCCTTGAGGGTCCAAGCCCCATCCCAGTGTGCCCAGGTTGCAGGTCATGGAGTCAAAGAAGATTACTCTCTAGGTGGAAGACTTAATGTTTTCTCTACTGGACCTTAGACTTACTTGGGACTGGTTAGTCACCCCTTTCTTTTTGTCTATTTCTCCTTTCTGGAATGGGAGCGATTATCCTACACCTGCCCCACCACTGTATTCTGAAAGCACATAACTTGTCAATTTTACATGCACACAGCTGGAGAAGGGTGAATTGTGTCTTACATCTCACATATATCTGATTCAGATGAAACTTTGAACTTTAGACTTCTGAGTTGATGCTCTTGATACCACAATGAAAAAAGAGTAAGCTTTAATCATTCAAGGTAAGACAAGAATAAACTACTACTTTTTGTTGTTGTTTTGAGAAAGGGTTTCACTAGGTAGCCTAGGCTGGCCTTGAACTACTGGCCTTAGCCTCCCAAGTGCTGGGATGACAGGTGGGCACCACCATGGCCAGCTTAAACTACTACTTTAAAAAAGATCCTGAGATATTTGGGGATTCTCTGACAGAATCTAAAACAAAGGATTAAAAAAAAAATCCTTCCCATTCAACTGAATTTTAATTTTATATCTCTCTGTTATCTTCTAGGAAGATCAGAGTATGGCTTTCAAAGATACACATCAGTATATATTCTTGATAGTGGAAAATTATTTGGGTATCTACTTGTGAATTTAGTCTTTTTTTTTTTTTTTTTGTGGGTACCAGGGGGTCGACCTCAGGACCTCGCACGCCAACAGGCACCTGTGCCGCTGAGCGATATCACCGGCCCCTTTTTTCGTATGTGGGATCCAGCAGTCGAACTTGGGCCCTCGCGCTTGCAAGGCAGGCGCTTACGCCGCTGAGCCATCTCACCGGTCCGTGAATTTAGTCTTTTAAAAGAAAGCTTAAATACTAAAAAAAATGCCAAGTAATAAGACACATAGTCTGATTTCCCCAAAAAGCATGAACAGAGCTACTCATAAATCTGCTTCAGGATGCTAAGAATGGACACAGTTCCTGAAGACAGAGCCAGCAAGCTATGGGTAGAAAGTATCATCCACATCCATATTTTCATATTAAAAAAGTAAAAAATGGTTGGGTGTGGTGGTGCAGGCCTCTAATACCAGCTACTTGAGAGGCTGAAGCAGAAGGATCAAGGGTTCAAAGCCAACTTGGGCAACATAGCAAGATTCTGTCTTAAAACAAAACAAAACAGAACGGAACAGAACAGAATACAACAAAACAATACAACAAGGTAAAAAAAGATGTTCTGCTTCCGCACACTAGACAGCAAAATCTGTACTGCCAGAGAGGAAACGCAGACCCAGAGACTCACAGTCCCAGAGCAGTTTGATGACTGCATCTCAGGAGGATAAACTAAGGTTTGGCACAGGCACAGTCCTTTCTTTTCAATTCGATAATCACTTACTAAGTGCATACCAAGTAGGCACTGTGTTCAGCCCACAGGGAACGCAAAGGTGAATAAGACTCAAGCCCTCACCTGTGGGAAGTTAAATCTAGTTATTGACAAATGACTACACGAGTAGGTAAATGATCTAAATTGTATTAGAGGTAAAAAGAGCTCTGGGAGTTTTACAGAGAACAGAACCAATTGGATTAAAGGGACCTGGAAAAACTTCAAGACAAGCAGGGAGGCAGAAACTGTGAAAGTCTACACAGAAGGCAAATGTGAGTGAACCTCCTCGGTAAGAGTCCGGGGAGCACCCTGGAAACCCGAGTCTTCTCTAAACGCCGTTTGAGAGTCGATTCCTCCAGAATTTACTCTCATGGTCAAGGCATACTCATCATTTTGCCCCTATTATTTTCTCGATCACCAATCATTGATGAGAGAAGGAAAGACTGTCAATAGTTTTTATGGCTGAACAGTTATCGCCCACTATATACAGTTTCCCTCGACTAACTGAAGTCCTTAAAGACTAGGAATGCTTTTAGGGCAAGCACAATGCAGTAGGTCATCTTGGGGTTGTTTGTTTTTTTTTTAAGAGATAGTCACTGAATTGCACAGTAGTATTATACATTTAAAAATTATTTTTACAAAAAGCCAACAGTGGTCTCTCATTCATGAAACATTTCAAATCTCTGTATAACCCCTAAAATTGAGAGTCCAGCTAGGCGTGGTGGCACATGTCTATAATTCCAGCACTTGGAAGGCTGAGGCAGAAGTATAGCTGCGAGTTTCTGGTCGGCCTGGGCTACATAGTGAGTTCAAGGCTGTCCTGGAATACACAGCCAGACCCTGTCTCAAATCAAAACCAAAACCCCCAAAAAAGTTGAGTGTCTAACTTTCAAAGATAGTATTAACTTTTCAGAAAATTGGCCTTGCTGTATCTAAATTATATGGTTTTAGCAAAGGCCACTATTATGAGACAGCCAGTGTGACGGGACACAGTATGACTCTACTTAACAAATGGG
This sequence comes from Erethizon dorsatum, assembly GCA_028451465.1. Lineage (NCBI taxonomy): Eukaryota > Metazoa > Chordata > Mammalia > Rodentia > Erethizontidae > Erethizon > Erethizon dorsatum. The sequence continues at coordinate 24,932,938 of CM051824.1, forward strand.
CTTCTGTGACCAAAGCCTAGGAAGTGGCATCATAGGGTTACTTGTAGGCTGAATACTTACAAGGACACTCTGGCTACAAAGGGATGGAAGAGAATATCAGCAAATGGACTCACTACTTTCAGAGTTGCTCAGCGCTCCAGGTTTCAAGGACCTGTCCACCACTGGTGGCTTGGCTGGCCTTAGGGTTGAATTACAGTCTGAAGGCTGTGTGGATGAGACAGGCGAGGTGGGGAACACATCTAAAGAGGGCTTTTCCAAGTCAGGTACCAGTGGGCCACCTTGGCCAGGGTCCACCTTCCCAAACTCCTGTACAATTTTTAGTCGCTCCTTTTCCAGTTCCTGGTTCCGGATCATCTCCTCAAAGGCATGAAACTGTTCCTGTTCCAACTGTTGCTGCTTTTGTAGGGCTACCCTCTGTCTTTCCTTTTCCAGCTCTTGCTGGATGGCCATGTTCCGGGCAAATTCCTCCGCCTCCTTCCTCTACAAAGAGATCAAAAAAAAAAGGCTTATGCTAATACTTCACAACTCAGAAGAGCAAGGCTTCTCAGCAGGGAGATTTCCAAAATGTACGTCTGCTCTGGTCTGGTTTCCTAACACTGAATTCGTGCTTCCCTTGGGAGCTCTATGGCCACTAAATATAGTCCCCACCCCTTTCTACTAAGCCACTGAATATGTATCTTCAAGGACAGTTAAAGTCTCACAAAGTCTCAGTCCTCTCAGTACACTCCCTTGATGACCCTGCCTAAAGTAGTTTCTTCTTTACGGAAATCCTGATGCACCCATAACCTGCATCACATACAGTTCTATTCTCTAACTGTGCCATGTATATATTCTGTGCCCAAGTAAGGTTATAAAATAGAACCAAACCTAAACTTGTGCCTTCTATGTTGGCAGTCTCTACTGATTTTGAACCCAAAAATGAAGCCTCTGTAATTTTTCTGATGATTAGTTCAATACAGAGTGACATATAAACCAGTAAGAAATATCAAGTAACAACCTCCATTAAAATGTTCACTCACTCAGTGCCTTAGAAATGTATGCCTGATAGCTGTTCACTGTCCTGCTGATTTTCAACACTCCAGTACAGCACAGAGTCCAGATTTACAATAACCTATACAAGCCTTGTGTACACATTCACGTGTGACACAAGACCAATACAGTGTCCTGGGCACTTTTCCCCACACTTTTACTGACTCTCCCAACAAGAATCATTGGAAGATAGTTTGGAAAATCAATTATTACAAAATTTTTGGGTATAACCAAATGTGAATCAAACCTCCAAATTCTATGATCTACAAACCTAGGTTTTGGTGAGAGCTTTTATTATTCTTGAGGTTCTTGCTCTAGACATTGCAGACAGGCAATAGTTTTCTGTCCTTCAAGTCACACTATTGGACAAGAAGGCTAAATCTGTTAGAATTCTCAGCCTAAGCGCTGTTTTTCTATTTTCTTGGGTAACCGGCCTTTGCTCCCAAAAAAGCAAACTATTACATTAAAGTAACAGAATCTATTGATAGCACATTATAATCCCAGGGCAGTTTAAGAAGACAAATAATTTCTTTTTCTGTGCTGTTACATACTGACCTTTTCTTCATTATATCGTGCATATTCTTTGGTATATCGTTTTAACAACTCTGCCTTCAGCTCTTCTGCTTTGGGAAATGCAATTTCCTTTAACTTCTGAGATACAGAACAGAAATTGAGAATTAGAACAATTCTAATGTGAGTTAAACAGAGAAAAAAGAAGACTGAAATTGTAAAAGAAGCAATATTTCTAAAAAGGCCTTACAATACCCCCTACTGTATCATACTTAGTGCTTCCTAACTATTCTGGTGAGGTAATCTTAACTCCTTTGGCAGAATTTGATGATTGGATGCAAAGACAGTTACTTTTATCTTAGTTTGTACTGCTTTGAGGTTTTTCGATGGCCAACAATGAAAATGAAGACCCACCTTTACTGTATCTTTCTTTTCAGGAATGATAGCTGATTTATAATCTCGATGCTTTGGTAGTTTCTCAATAAAGAGCCTAAGGAAACAGATTACAATGATTATGATGCAAAAAACTGTCCAAATGTCCATAAGACCCTGAAGCAATGCACTTTTTATTTTTGGAGACAGGGTCTCGCTTTGTATTTCAGGTGGGCCTCGAACTCACAGGATCCTTCTGCCTCCGCCTCCTGAGTGCTAGGACTACAGGTGTGTCCATCATGCCCAGCTTCAATGCACCCCCTTTATTCTGTGGCTTCTGGAGGTGGGGGAGAGAACAGGCACACCCAGGCACATCAAGTTGCCTAACCATCTCCATCCCTGGAAAAAGCAAGGAGTCCTTTCCTCCTCTTCCAAATCAGGTGCGTGGCAGCAGAAACTAGACTCCTACAACAAAAAGGATGGCAAAAGAAATAAAACAAAGCCTATTCTGCACCCAAAAATATACTGTCAAAGAAAGAGATTCTTTCCTTGTTGTGACATGACAGGCTTTCAAAGAAGGTCTGGGAGTCTCAAAATATTCTTCACTGGACAGTTTGGTAGCTAGGTGTAAGAGGCTAAGAGAAAACCATATCATTACTACTCTCATAACCTTTAACTGGCATTTTTTTCTTGGGATTCATATTCCTTCATAGAAAAATATTCCTTTACATCATAACGAGTATGAAAATGCTTAGATACAGCATGTGTTATAGGTTTGTATTATGTACATATTATATGTATAGTATGCATTATGATATTTGATGAAAAGTGCTGAAACATCAGATGCTAGATTTTTTCTTTTAGCTTTTGACCTTGGCTAGAAAACTCAGTGGGGAAAATAAATGGCATGAATTTACAGACCTCAAAGATTTGCAGTATCTACTTAGGAACAATGAAAACAATCACAAGTCCAGTGACTGGTCATAGCAAGAAAGTGGCAGACTCAATTTCAATACCAGCAGGCTGGCTCTGGAGTGCAGTTTTCTAACCACTATACCATACTGCCTCCACAAGGCCCTTGGAACGTCTGGAATGTAGACGACTTTTAATTGAATTAATTATAATATGTAGAAACTGAGATCCAAAACAAATAAATTGAGGGCAACTTGCCCTCAGGACTGTTAATACTGTCCTGCAGTTGGCGATAAACTCTTTTCTACCTCCTGCCCATGGAGTAGGAGTACAAGGAGGAGGAAGCTTCAGCAAGGAAAGAGAAGAGTCTTCATCCAAACAAACCCTCTGTGGATAAGCCCTCCTCCCTCAGTTCTATAGGAGGCATATGAAAATTTCATTTCAATCCAATATGACAAGGTTCCTCAAGCAGGGATGAATTCTAAACTCAAAACTGTTCTAATAATTTTCCCTTTGGGTTAATGAAAAAGACATAAAAATGTTTTCTCAAAGTCTATTTTTAAAAAGCAAATACACATTCATTTGTTCAAATCATAAAATCTCAAAGAGGCTATTAAGATAAAGCACAGTTCTTACACTTTAGAGATTTGTAACTTAGTAGCTCTCCCAATTTGGCCCCAAAGACCAAGTTACATATTTTTTCCCTTCAGTGGGCTGAATATGTTTGGTACTGAGGCCCAAATTAGCCACAAAAGCACCACATCAAACAAATACCTCACATCCTGCTCACTTATGCTCTCATTACTGAACTAGACTGTATACTTCCTATGGCCAGGGATTACCGTGTGTTATGTTTCTTCGTAAAATCCACTGTACAACACAATGCCTAGTATAAAGAGGTAATCAGGGCCAGGGACACAGCTCAGCGGCACAGCGCCTGCCTGACAAGTGTGAGGTTGTGAGTTTGACTCCTGGTACCAAAAAAAAGAGCCTATCAATAAATATCTGATGAATGAAATGGTCTTATAACCCCTGAATTGGTTGCATAAAAAAATAAAGTATAAAAAAGTGTATATAGTGTGCTACTTTACGTAAAAGAATGGGGTAATACATATGTACATGAATATGTATGTATGTATTTATTTTGCTTGTAAGTATTTAAAGAAACACAGGCAGTATACAGAGAAACTAATAAAAGTAGAAGGCAGGGGAAATACAGTAGATGACAGAAGAGTGGGAGTGAAACTTTTCACCATACACTTTTTAATATACTATGTTGACTTCAGGTAATTGGAAGCCAGTGTTTAAGTAAAGATTAAACTCCCAGGCCTGTACATGAATCCTTTCCCCTTATTTCAGCCAGTACAGTCAATTTTCTGAACAAGGACATATAGGGAGAAAGGCCCCTTGAAAAGGGACAATGGGCAACACAACCACTAACCTTACTGGATGTCATAGCACTTATAGAGGCCGGGTCTGGAGCATTCTGCTGGGTTCAGATCCTGGCTTTGCCATTTACTAGCTCTATGACCTTAGGTGAGCACTTAATCTCACCATCTCTCAATTTACACGTAGGAGTTATATAAAACTAGGTGTAGTGATGCACACCTGTAATCCCAACACTCAGAGGGCTGGGGCAGGAGGACTGCCACAAGTTCAAGGACAGCCTTGGCTACACAGTGAGTTCAAGGGCACCCTGGAATACATAGCAAGATCCTATCTAAAAAAACCAACCAAACTGGGCCGGTGAGATGGCTCAGCGGCATAAGCGCCTACCTGGCAAGCGCGAGGGCCCGAGTTCGACTCCCGGATCCCACATACGAAAAAGGGGCCGGTGATATCGCTCAGCGGCACGGGCGCCTGCTGGCGCGCGAGGTCCTGAGGTCGACCCCCTGGTACCCACAAAACAAAAAAACCAACCAAACAACCAAACAAGAATTATATATATGGAGACAACTAATACTACCTGCTAGGGTTGCTGTGACACATAAAGAGGTAATAAAAGTGCTGAGCACAGTGCCTAGCACATAGTCAGTATCTCCTATGTGCTTCTATGATTATTTTTGCTAGCAAACAAACAAAAAATATGAACAAGAATAAGCAGAAAGATTGTGCACACTAGAGCTGGAAACTTTCTAGGCACAGAATAACAGTGGTGCAGATGCATACTTTCTCTGGGGTTATATCTGGTTACAACCTAGAGAGAGGAAATGGAACAAAGTAAACAAAGATGCACTGGCAAAAACAAGCAAAACAGCCGAGTAGACCAATGGAAAAGAATAGCTAAATGGAAAAATAAGTACTAAAGGTGAATAAATATAAGAAATGGGCCGGTGAGATGGCTCAGCGGCATAAGCGCCTGCCTTGCAAGCGCGAGGGCCCGAGTTCGACTCCCGGATCCCACATACGAAAAAGGGGCTGGTGATATCGCTCAGAGGCACAGGCGCCTGCTGGCGCGCGAGGTCCTGAGGTCGACCCCCCGGTACCCACAAAAAAAAAAAAAAAAAAAAAAAAAATAAGAAATGATGCTCAGCTTCACACATGATGAAAGAAATTCAAATTAAGATATTATTTTCATCCATCAGACCAGCTAAAGATTAAAGGTTGATTACACCTGGTATACACATAAGGGCGTAGGGAAATCAGTCTTCATACACTAAGCAGAATTTTAAATTAATACAACTTTTTTTCTTAGGGTAGGGAAATGATGGGAGAAAATTATTCAAAAGTTAAAATGTAAACACCCTTTAAATTCACAGTCCTACCACTAGGAACTTATCATACAGTAGTACAAAGATATATATACACACACATATATATGACTACTCAATACAGAATTATTCATAAGATCATTTGCTAACAGGCAGGGAATCAAGAGGGGGAGGAAGGGAACAGGAAAGAGAAGGGAAGGAAAAAGAATTAAGATGGATTATATACATGTACCAACTTCCCATGATGAACATAAGCACCATATACTGTAAACACGTGTTAATAAAAATTCAAATATTTAAAAATTATTCATACAAGTAGGGAAAATAAGAACTAAAATATCTATCAATATGGGATAATAAATTATGGAATACTCAAATGTGAAAACAATGTAATCATCCTCTTTTCCATATAAAAAATATTTATTGAGCATCTACTATGGGGTAGAGCATTATTCTAAAGGCTGCACAGTGAGTGACCTAGTCAAAAATTTCTCCCTACTATAGCACATACATTACCATGGGGAAACAGAAAATACACAAAACAAAAAGTAAGTCTGAGAATCAGTGGTAGGTGAGTCATTATTAATAGGGAAGGAGGATAGAAAATAGTAGGGGAGAGGTGGTGAAATTTTAGATAGAGGATCTAAGAAAGGCATCAGAAAGAAGGTGGCATTTTAGTAAGGGCTAGAAGAAGTAAGATCTATAAGACTGTTCCAGGCAGAAAGAATAGCCCTGAGCGAGATGGCTCAGGACATCCTCACAGGGAAGGATAACACTCTTCAGAATAAATCAAGTCACAGAACAGAATACAAAGTATGATGACATCCATGCCTCAAAGAGAAAGGATACACACGTACTTGCACATGCATACACACTATCTTTACACACAGGAAACATGACAACGGTCGCTTCTGGTGGATGGGACTTCTCCTTTATATCTCCCTTACTGTGTTTGAAAAACCATTTTTTCTAATCATGAATTCTGCATAAAAACAACTCAGTCAAAAAATCAAGCAGAAATTTTGTAATGTGGATAAATTAAGGACCCTTGTCCTTTCCGTTTCTTCCAGTCTTAAAAGTTAATTGGCAAAGTAAGCACGATTTCAGATGAACCCTTCTTCAGTGAATAAACCCCAGCCCGAGTAAACATTTTCTACCTAGGAGACAGTTCATTTTCAGAAAGAGGATTTGTGTTACAGGAGACTCACACAGCAGACAGGAATTGCGGGAATACTCTAGTCCTTCTGCGTAGCCTAGCTGATGACCATAAAAAGCTGTGAAAGAATCCACTGCCTGGTTTATTGTCTTTGCTCATTGTCAAAATATGTACTGATTTAACATGTTGAAGATCTTTCTTCTATACTGGGGTCTGCAAAAGGCAAAGCATTCCTACACAAGGAAAACACTAAGCAGGGAGATGTGCCTGAAATCATAAGATGCCTGAAATGCCCCAGGAAAAAGGACAGACTGCCTTTTAAATCCTGAATTAAAGTACCCACAAAAGGTGTACAGCAAAGATTCTCAATAGTGGGCAGGCAGAGGAACGGTGAGGGCAGAGGCCTAATCTCTCTTCTCAGCTGTAGTAGCTAGCGAGGTGAGCTGCCGTCACTGAGAAGAATATGCCAAGTAAAGTACGGTAGAAAAACAAGCTGAGAATCTCTGAGCTAGAACTTTTTCATGAATCCTGTGGTTGTGAATTTACAGAATCAAAATCACTGTCTTGAAAATAGCTACAAGGAAAGTGAAGGTAGCTACATTTATTGCTTTAGACCAAGCCAACCCAATGAAGTCCTAAATAAAATCTCAAATTCAACAAATCAAGTAAATTTCTCCCTTCCCCAGCTCTCCTCCGGGTCTAGTTTGTCATATTAAATGGTCCTATAAATGGAACACCTTATACAGGGTCAGACTCCCTGCCTTAGTTTCTCTGTTAACACTGATAATGATTTGTGTCACTCAAAGTAACACAAGTCACATAAAAAAATCAATTTCTTAAGTAGCTCCGTACTCTTAATATCATTCCCTCTTGCCGTCTTTGGAGTTTATTGCTACAGTTAAACTCACTCTCTTCTGGACCATTGGTCTCTCTTCCATGGGATCTTTCCTTTTCTTTTTTTCTGTTGTTGTTGTTGTTGTTGCTATTGTACTGGGGATTGAACCCAGGGCCTCAAGCATGCTCAGCAAATGATCTATCACTAAGCTACATCCCTGGCCCTTTTTATTTTCAGACAGGGTCTCACTAAGTTGTCCAGGCTGGCCTCAAACTTGCGGTCTTCCTCCCTTGGCCTCCCAAGTAACTAGGATTCAGGTGTGTGCCAGTAATACCGGCTCACAGGATCCTTACTTGATGGGAAAACATGCTCCAGAATCTCTTGTTTTCTGTTGTTTTACTTTTTCTGTGTTTTTTTTTTTTAACTACATGTTTACAATACATAATGAATACCTTCACTGTGGGAAGTTAGTACATATACCGCACATAACACATTTAATCCTTTTTCCTTCCCCTTCCTTCTCTCCCCACTCCATCTCTTGATCCCCTTCCTGTCTCCAAAAGGTCTGCCTCCCTGCTTCCTATTATCTTTTATTTTATTCTTTAAATTGTTATATCTTGTGTTTCTCATATAGTAGAATCTCTTTTTAAAATACATACATACACATATATTCACATACCCCTTATCCCCCTTCAGAGACTTTCTTATGTCTTAGTTACTTTTCTCTTGTTGCTGAGACAAAATACCTGACACCCAAAGTTAAAGGGGGAAAAGTTTTTCTGGCTCACAATTTGTAGAGGTTTCAGTCCATAGCTGGCTGGCTCTAGGGCAGGGTGGCACATGGCAGAGGGGCAACTGTTCATGGTGGCAGAAGACAGCAAAGGCAATAAGAGAAGGGAGGCAAGACTCTTTCTGTCCCTTATATCGTATGCAGGGTGCAGCCCTCACACACTTAATCCTACCCAGAACTATGCCAAACTAATCAGTGGACTGATTTACTAATCACACACCCTTAATCCCAGCGTCACACACTCTAGATTCAGCCACCTCTGGAAAAGCCCTATGACCGCATGCGGCTTTGGGAGGACACCTAGACACAAACCATAACACCTTACTATCAAAACTTGCCCAAAGAGTTATCTACACCAGGGCTTAGCTAAGTACAGCTAGTGAGCTGAATGTACCTAGCCATCTGTTTTTGTAAATTAAGTGTCAATGGAGTCAGCCACACACCTTCATTGAAGTACTGTCTATGGCTGCTTTCACACTACAAGGTAGAAGTTGTAACAGAGATCAAATGGCCTACAAAGCCAAAAATTTTTACTATCTGGCCTTTTACAGAAAAGGTTTGCCAACTTCTGGTCCACCTCACTGCCTCCACTTTCCTACTGTCCATTTATCTTTTCCCCCCACTCTGGTCTAGTGTCTCTTCAATCCTTCTAGTAAAGTTGCTTATCAAAATCACCAGTGATATGTTACCAAAACCAAAGGCCACTCTTCTGTCCTCATCCACCTAACACTCTCCTTCAAACACTGACCCCTTCGGCTCCTATGACAACATTCCCTTCCGGATTTCCCCCTGGTCTGAGCTTTCCTTCAAAGTCTTCCCTGTTGGCTTTCCCTCCACTAACCAACCTCAGGGCTCTGTCCTAGGCTTCTTCTCTTCTCACTAACAAGGATTCCTGATCTGCTTGTATTCTGCAGATCCTTCTGGGATCTAGGAAGGTCTATGACCCGTTTCAGGATAATTTTAAAGACATAATATAAAATGAAAAATTACAAAAGAAGCCTATTTTACTAAAATAGTTTTCAAAATATAAAAGAATTATAATATGTACTTTTTTATTAATGTATTTATTAACGCACTAAATAAAAGGATCTAGTCATGGGTCTAAAAATTCTTTACTACAGGTCTGCAGTAATGAAAATGTAGATGCTATTTTGGGATCCCAGCAACAATTGTAATGTTATATGAAAATATCTTGATTTCTATGGGTGACAAAATTACAAATAATATGAATATTACTTTGGTTTGAGGCCTCCATTCAAAATGGAAGAGAATGATAAATTTCATTCAGTGGTTAGTAAAAAGAAGAAATATTTTTCCCATTCAAGTTCACAGACTCCCAGAATTGTACCAATGAATCCTTGTGAGGTTTCTGGACCCCAGGTTAAGAACCTCATCAGTAGATGGTTTCAGCCATTTCCATGGCTTCAGAGCCATCTACACACTAAAGTCAACCTTGTTTGTATTTCCAGCACAGATTTCTTTGAGTGCATTCAGACTGATACATACAACCTCCTATTTGGCATTTCTACTTGGATATCGCACAGGTATCTCACACTAAAGAACCCATCCCTGAACTCTTGGATCTCTCCCTTCCCCAACCCCCTCCCTTTTTTTTTTGAGACAGGGTCTTGCTGTGTAGTTCAGGATGGCCTAGAGTTCACTATGTAGCCCAGGCTGGTCTCGAACTCACAGTGATCCTCCTGCCTCAGCCTCCCAAGTGCTGGGATTACAGGTGTACACCACCATTCCCAGCTCCCAACCCCTTTTTGATACCACTCTCAGTAAATGGATGACCAAATCCTAAATTGCTTAAGGCAGAATCCTGAGGCCAACCTTAATACCATCTTCTTTTCCTAGCTATCAGTAAATCCCCTGGACTCTACCTCCATGAATCAAATCTATCTACCTCTTCCCATTCTGCACCATACTTCAGGCCACTAGCCTTCCGAACTGCTGCAACAATTTCCCAGATAGTCTCTTGCCTTTCCTTAGCACTACCTCCACCATTCATAACACAATAGCCAATATTCTTATTTTAAAAATACAAGTAGGGGCCGGTGAGATGGCTCAGCGGCGTAAGCGCCTGCCCGGCAAGCACGAGGGCCCGAGTTCGACTCCTGGAACCCACATACGAAAAAAGGGCCGGTGATACCGCTCAGCGGCATGGGCGCCTGCTGGCGCGCGAGGTCCTGAGGTCGACCCCCGGTACCCACAAAAAAAAAAAAAAAAAAAAAAACAAGTAAATTTATGTCACAACCTCACTTAAAACTTTTCAATGGTTTTCCATATATTCTCAGGTTCAAAATGCAAGCTCCTTACCATGGTTTAGAAAGTCTTGCAGGAATCAGCCTAACTTGCCCCTCCAACCTCATCTGGGGTCTTTCTTCCTCCTCACTTTCTACACTCCAAATACAATGATCACTCCAGGCCCACAACATACTAAGGTCTTTCTTACTAAGAGCTTCTGCGCACAGAAGTACCTGTTCAAGCGCTCTGCCCTGCGCTCCTGGAATGACTAAATCAACTGCTGCTGTCAAGTCTCAGCGTAAATTTCATCTTCTCAGACAGACCTTCCCTGACTACTCTACTCCATTAGATACCCTTGGCGAGCCTTTCACAGCACTCTCTTTTTGCCTTCGTACCATCTTCCTTATCTCATAACTATATTTGCTTACCTGTTTGTATTCTCTCTTCTCTAGAAAAGAACACTAACAAGAGCAAGGGCCGTTTTACTTACTACTGTGTATCTAGGATCCAGCACCAAGTAGACCGTACATATATTCAATATGTATTTGTTAAATGAATATGGTCCTTGCACTGAAAGCACTTTCTATATAGGGCAGTAGGACACACAAGACCCTACTGAAAATACCTGGTAGAGTAATGCCATGATTCTACTGAAGTTTTTCAATTAGTGATTCTCTAAAGGAATTGTGCCCCTAGGCTGCATTCTGAGAACAATCTAAGATAACTGGAGAAAACACGAGTAAATAAAGGGTATATATAAAAGAGTATATAAAAGTATATACGCTGGTACCTCGGTTCACGAACTTGATTCTTTCCATGATTCTGGTCACAAACCGAGTTGGGTGAGAACCAAATCAAATTCAGTGGTTAGGTTCAATGTTGATCGTATGGGGAAATTTGATTTGGTTCTTGTTCAGTTTAGTTTGTGACCAGAATCATGGACAGAATTGAGTTTGTGAACCAAGGTACCACTTGCAAAGAGTAGCCAAAGAAACTTAGGAAATTCAGAAAATACATTTGGTGGCTAAGAATGAAAAACTATCAGCAAAGGAAATGTAATTACAATTCTATGAAATTTTATCAACACTGAGGCCACAGGACAGCATGATGGCATTAATGACCACAAGAATTCTGAGGAAACAGGTGATACTTCTAAACTTAAAAAAGACCGGGTGTAGTGGCATATGCTTGTAACCCCACACTTGGGAGGCTGAGGCAGGAGGATCACCACAAGTTCGAGGCTAGCCTGGTCTACACAGTGAGTTCAAGGTCACCCTGGACTACATAGTGAGACCTTGTTTCAAAAAACAAAAACAAAACAAAACAAAAAAGACAATAGCAATCCTTTCCTCTACTCTGAAATTACAATATTAATCCCAGGCAGTTCACTCTTCCACATACTTTTCCCTAAAACATAAGGTCTCAATCAGTGCAGTCCCGTACCTCTGAGAGCATTAGGTAATATCTCAAGACATTTTTAGTTGTCACAGATAGGAGAGGGGCTGCTATTGGCACCTAGTGGGTAGAAACCAGGGATGATACTAAACATCATACAATGCATAGGACAGCGCCAGCCAAGGCTGATTTGCTATCAAAGTTAGATCTCCCACTCTAGAGGAGTATGTGATCCCTCTAGAGAAGTAATGTGATGTAATTGCTGTGCATATGGATCTCTCTGGGAGAATATGAGAATGACTATATCTGAAGAGGAAAACTGAAGATTGGAATAAAAGAGTAGGTAGGGAGATTTACTTTGTAACTATATATACACCCTTTTATACCTTCTGAGTGCTATACAAAATATATATGTCACCTAGTTTTTAAAAAACAATAATAGGGCCGGTGAGATGGCTCAGCAGCTTAAGCACCTGCCCGGCAAGCGCGAGGGCCCGAGTTCAACTCCCAGAACCCACATACGAAAAAGGGGCCGGTGATATCGCTCAGCGGTACGGGCGCCTGCTGGCGCGCGAGGTCCTGAGGTCAACCCCCCGGTACCCACAAAAATAAAATAAAATAAATAAAATAAAATAAAATAAAATAAAATAAAAAAAACAATAATAAAAACTAATCAAAATAGTCAGTGTGGCTCATGAGTATCATTGTAGAAGAATATTTTCAACTCACAGAACACTACTAAATGGAAAATCAAAAGAACCTAGATTCTGGAATGAATCTTTTTTTTTTTTTGTGGGTAACGGGGGTCGACCTCAGGACCTCGCACGCCAGCAGGTGCCCGTGCTGCTGAGCGATATCACCGGCCCCTTTTTCGTATGTGGGTTCCGGGAGTCGAACTCTGGCCCTCGCGGTTGCCGGGCAGGCGCTTACACTGCTGAGCCATCTCACCGGCCCCCTGGAACGAATCTTGAATTGGGTTTTATCACCCCACACTGCATATCCCAATCATTATCATTAAATTCTGAACTTCTTTCCTCATACAGAGAATGGGAAGATGATGTGCCCTACTCAGTGCATACACAACTGTGAAGGTCGAAGGAAATTATGTAGGTGAAATACCCTCTGAACTACTAAGAGCTATACAAACACATGTAATTATTTTTTAAGGTCTTAGCATTATGAAACAAGACTAGAAATGATATAAAACCTTTAACTTTATTCCTAACCTAAATTACATATCCCTTCTTTATTACTGGGGCTTTAAGAGTTGTTCTCTGTTAATAACACTGACCTCTTCCATTTATGCTGCCTACTCTAAGATGAGAAATAACTCAAGGTAAAGGCCTTATTATGATGAGGCACACTGACTATAAGTAGTCAATAATTATTAAATGACTTCCACAATTATACCAAAGGTTAAGAAGAGGAAAACCTTTTTCTTATATCACTTGATTTACAAAAAAAAGTAGAGGAGAGGAATTTTGCCTTGGCTAGACCCCAAAAGTAATCCTATGACTTGCTGCCTTGATAGAGAAAGGACGGTAAAAGCATTCATCAATATATAACATGTCTAGTTGAATTACCAACTTTTGTCTAACAGCTGGGCCATGTGAGCATAAGTCAAAAAGCTGTCTCTTACTCATTAAATCATTGAGTCATGAAAATAGCACCTTCAGTACTCATGTCTTTGAATGGCAAGGACAGTCAATATGTAGGAGTCGCCAGCAAAAATGATTAATACTGAGGATGCTGTAAAGTTCTCCAGTTTTAGCAATTATGAGCTTAATAAATGAGTGCAAGAGCAGAGAGAGGCATCAGTCACCAGAAAAGAAAAAGGAAATCGTAGGTGTCTTACGTGATATACTTGTTATAGAGGATGAAGGCATGTTCAATGTTGCCTTCTTCAGAGTAAATGGACGCCATTCGAATAATCTCAACTCCGGAGCGGAAGTACCGACGGGGTGGAATGTCTTCATTCACCTCCACTGCACTGCCCAGCTGTGAGAGAGCCCTCACCCGGTCTTCGGGTGGGAGGCTCACATCTCCATGGTCAGACATCAGGACCAAGAAGTTCTGAGACAGAAAAGAGAAAACAGATGGCATAAAACCATGGCCCACATCATCCCGGCACAGTTTAGCACAGTGTTTTATCTCACCAACCTCCACCTTAAGAAGAAATTAGAGGGCCGGTGAGATGGCTCAGTGGCTTAAGCGCCTGCCCGGCAAGCGCGAGGGCCCGAGTTCGACTCCCGGAACCCACATACGAAAAAGGGGCCGGTGATATCGCTCAGCGGCACGGGCGCCTGCTGGCGCGCGAGGTCCTGAGGTCGACCCCCCGGTACCCACACAAAAAAAAAAAAAAAAATTAAGAAGAAATTAGAGAAAAAAATACCATATACTGTAGCTGAGATCAAATAAGGTGTTTCTACTACAAGATGGTTTTGACTCTCAAGGAAGCCTAAATTACAATGTTGAGAGGGTTGGGAGACTCAAAACCCACAATCCTTGTGCCATAATTAAGGAGCACAAGGAATATAATGATATCAGGCCATGGGGGAGTCAATTCTACACCTCAAGCAAGATATTCCCTGTCATTAGGTGCCCCTGCCTAGAGCAGCATAATCTTTATATATATTTTTGCCGTTAGAATCAGTTCCCAAGTACCAATCAGATACCACCATTTTCTATAATCTCCAAAAAGTGCCTCCGCATTTGATATGCATTGGATTATAATACACCCTAACCAGCACACTTTAGAATATATAAGCTTTAGTAGAATTCATCTTGGAATTCGTGGCCCCTAGCCAACTGGCCCTGTCTTGTCTTTTCCATCCATATACCTTATTCCTCCTCAACACAGATCTTTCGCTTCAGTGGGGATTCCAATCTGTCCAGCAGTCCTCACACTTCAGTTTCATTTGTTTGCCAGTTTTCTTATCCAACCCTTCCCTCAGAGATGGATATCTCCAGGCCAATTCTATCTTTCGGTTTCTTCAGTATTCGGGTCACATTCATCCATAAAAACTTCCCCCGTGAAACTCATTAACAGCGCAAAAATCGTGGGAACTCCTGGGACGCAGAGGCATTCTATCTCCCACGAAGCCTCTTGCAGATCTAAAACCTCCCCAAGTTGCTTAACTGGTAAACCCAGTACAGTCCATCAGAGCTAACTGAAAAGGGATGCTCAGGGCAGCTTCCCAGTACCTCTAGGGAGAAGTACATGTGGATCGAGAAAGAAACCCTTTCCCTGGCCCACCAACCCCGCTGGGGAGACAGCACCAGCACCGGGTCGAGCAGAACTCCGCAGAGGAAACGCTGCATTCACAAATAAGGGAGGGCGGCTGGAAGGACTTGGGAGGGGGAAATTCGAGGAGGCGGTGAAAGGAAGTAGCAAGAACGCGCGGGGAGGGCGTATACAGTACACAGGTATCTGACAACTGCTTGAGGTGCCCTTTTTGAAGGCACTCAAACCCAAACTGCCAGTCCGGTACAAAACCAGCTAAAGTTTTCGGGTCGTTCAAAAACGCAGTAGGCAAGGAAGCGCTGGGCCCGGCCGGGTAGGCGCCAGCCCGCGGGAACCGGAGCCGTCAGGGGCCTGGGTGTGGCAGGCCAGGCGGGGGACGCGGGGGAGGACAAGGCTGCAGGCCCCACACTAAGCGGCGGATCCCCTCAGAGCCCGGCCACGCTCAGAGTCCCCGCCCCACCACAGTCCCGGGACCCCTTCCCCACCTTTCCTCGCGGTTGACACTCGGAGCTTCCGGAAACGTCACGTCCGTGCCACGCCCACTCGCGCCAGCTTGTCAATTATTCTCCCAAGAGTTTAGGACCAGAGGTGGGGCGTTGGTGGGTGGGACTAGAAGCGCCACCTGCGGAAAATCCGGCCAATGAGGACTGAGTTCTACAGTGGCCATCTTGGTAAAGGAAAGTGAACCGGAAAGAAAGCGGAACCCAGCAGTTAAGGGAACCAAACACCAAGCTCTTTGTTTTAAAAATTATCTATGAGTAGAAGTTTTCTGCCAGATAGCCCCTCCATCACACTCACGTAAATCTCACATTCAAGAAGAGATTACTGATTCAAGTACAACTGCAGACTTCGCAAACTAGTCAGGATATGTAAGCTGGGGAACAAAAAAATATGAATTTATATTTCAGTTTGTGTTACTTTCTACACACAATCGGTAATCGGAGATATTAAGCAATAGCTTTTATTGCTTAGAAAAGAACAAGACTAGTGACAAGACCTAAAATGTACTCAGTGATTAATATTTAAGGGTCACTGCAAAACCAGTGGGGACACAAAGATCTGTATGATACAGTTCTTGTATCATAGACCAAGACAAGGTGATTATAAACCCCAACTACAAACAAAGTGGCATATTCTACATGTGTATATATGTATGTTTGAGTATATACACATCTTCTTCCCAGGAAGGTTCTACGAGCCTGCGACTCATTCGTAGGAGACTGTATGTCACCACTCTGAAACCTCATGCTTTGCTTTGAAAGTTTGACTCTCTGGAGACACTTTTTCAAAAAGTATTTGGGAACCTTCCTGTGAATTTGTCAGTATGATTATACATCCTAGCCTTCAAGGTCTGGTTTAAAGTCTCGGTTCAGGCGTTACCTCCTCCACCAAGCTGGCCTCCGGAGCTCGCAAACCCTGTTGTGTGTGTCTCTCTTGGGATTCCCCGAGGTGATTTTGTGTGGTCACTGACATTTTATACTTACTGTTTTTGTTTTGTTTTGTTTTGTTTTTTGTGGGTACCGGGGGTTGAACTCAGGACCTCCTGCGCTAGCAGGCGCCCGTGCCGCTGAGTGATATCACCGGACCTTTTTTTCCTTTACGTGAGTTCCGGAAGTCGAACTCAGGACCTCGCGCTTGTTGGGCAGGCGCTTATGCCGCTGAGCCATCTCACCGGCCCCATACTTACTGTTGAAAGCACTTTTTGGATCATTCTTCTTCTCCCCGATTAGCATTAATGTGCATGCCAGTGCTATGGTCCCCTATTAACTCATGGATTCTCTGCAGATAAATGTGGGAAGAGTTAGTTGTACACAGTACTGTACCAACTACCCTATTTTATTTTATTTTATTTTATTTTATTTTATTTTATTTTTTGTGTGTGTGTGTGGGTACCGGGGGTTGAACTCAGGACCTCGCGCGCCAGCAGGTGCCCCTGCCGCTGAGTGATATCACCGGCCCTTTTTTTGTATGTGGGTACCAGGAGTCCAACTCAGGACCTGGCGCTTGCCAGGCAGGCACTTATGCTGCAGAGCTATCTCACCGGCCCTACCCTATTTTAAAAATGCCCAAAACTCTGCTTCTCTGTTGACTCTTTCCACTCAGCATGTAAACATGGTGGGTTGGGCCTAATGAAATTGATGCATTGGAGATGCTACTCACAGAGCCTACACTGTGGGTGGGGTCCTGGTGATATAGGAGAAATATAACTCCTAGCCCACTAGATGTCAGATGAGTCGAGTTTGTGTCCGCTGAAATCAAAGAATGAATTCCGAAGGACAAGGAAGTTAAGAGTAGGAAAATTTTACAGGAGAATAGGAATAGCTCCTGAAAAAGTCAGGTGTGGTGGTGCATGCCTGTCATCCCAGCACTTGGATGAGGCAGGAGGATTGCCACAAGTTCAAGGCCAGCCTGAACTACAGAGAGAGACCCTGTCTCAAAAAAAAAGGAATAGCTTCTGAGAGACGGCTTCTGTTTTTTTTGTTTTTTGTTTTTGGTAAGGGGAAAGTGTAAACACAGTCCCCCACTGCCACAAATTATGCAGTCGAGTTTCCCACATTTGGGGAAATTGCAGGGGTCAGCACATCCGCAGTGCAATGGATGAGCCTCACCCTGGGAAAACCACCTTTGTGATCATGGTATCTCCCCTGCCACGTAAGTATGAGACAGCTTCTTAAAGTCTAGTCATCATAATCTTAACATCTAGGGTGTTTATAAATTCTGTTACTAGCTGTGCGTGGCGGTACATGCCTATAATTCCAGCACCTGGGAGGCTGAGGCAGGAGAATTGCCATGAGTCCCAAGTGGTTTGCCGCCGAGGTCATTTCTCTGAGAATGTTTTATAGGGCAAAATCATGAGGTGGGTACAATGTGGGTCCAACTATAACCAATAAGATTATAAATATAGCCACTTAGCTAATATTGATCCACTAGGGAAACAGGACACACAGCAAAGGCATATGGCTGACATCATTAACCTTGGCTTATATATGACTTCTAAAACAAGAATGTTTTGGGAAAGGGATGGGCCCAAATCTTCTGGTCACCTGTACAGGTGTCTGACATCTGGATTTAATGGACTGGGTGGTAACAATTACAATATAATCTCAAATTTCCATACTTAGGGATGTAAGTCTGTCCATTGTGATTTTTAATCTTGAAGCCTTGCCTTCTACAAATATGCATCCGGCTACAATTCTAATGTCTCCACGCCTCACTGACTTCCTTGAGAGACCAGACCCTCTCTGACTGTATATTAATTTTTATCTAACTTAGCTGCCTATAATACTGGCAGGAGCCAATACAAGACAAAGCCCAGGCCATTCTGCTGTTCAATAAGTATTTACTAAGTATTTACTATGTATCAGGTTCTGTGCTAGTGTTGGGCATACAGCAGTGAACAAATCCAACAGATGGATACTGTTATTGAAGTACTGTTATTGTGGAAGCTGACCTGGTAGGGTAGGGAGCAGGTATATTTATGTCCATTGAGCAGTCTTCAAAATATCTCTTTTCTGTATTGTTTAATTTAGCACAGCAATAGAATTTTTTTGTGTTTTTTTTTGTTTGTTTGTTTTGTTTTGTCAGGGTCTTGCTATGTAGTCCAGGCTTGCCTCGAACTCACTATAGAGTCCGGGCTGGCCTCAAACTCATGGCAATTCTCCTGCCTCAGCCTCCCAAGTGCTGGAATTACAGGCATATGCCACCATGCACGGCTAGTAACAGAATTTATAAACATTCTAGATGTTAAGATTATGATGAATAGGGCCGGTGAGATGGCTCAGCGGCTTAAGCGCCTGCCCGGCAAGCGCGAGGGCCCGAGTTCGACTCCCGGAACCCACATACGAAAAAGGGGCCGGTGATATCGCTCAGCGGCACGGGCGCCTGCTGGCGCGCGAGGTCCTGAGGTCGACCCCCCGGTACCCACAAAAAAAAAAAAAAAAAAAAAAGATTATGATGAATAGACTTGAAGAAGCTGAAACTGTGTGAGGACTAACATATAAGAGGGATGTGCACAATCATAAACACAACAATTACCACACATATACTGTTCCTGATATAAGTAAATTAAAAACTACTACAATTTCTTTTTTTCTTGTGGGTACCGGGGGTGGACCTCAGGACCTCGCACGCCAGCAGGTGCCCATGCCGCTGAGCGATATCACCGGCCCTTTTTTTGTATGTGGGATCCGGGAGTCGAACTCGGGCCCTTGCGCTTGCCAGGCAGGCGCTTATGCCCCTGAGCCATCTCACCGGCCCTACAATTTCTTAAAATAATGGTTAAGAGGCTATAGGAAGCAGCATCTAGTCCTTTTATGGTGGGAATTTGTAAGTCGACCGGAATTTTTGGCATCTGGGGCAAATGTCAGCACTCTTGTCTTTCTGGGGACCAGAAAAAACAAGCAAGAAAACCTTGGCCAAGGAGAATATTTGACATTCTTCATTTCTAGCTTAACCAGAAAAGCTGAAAATGGGACATCTTGTACATACAACCAGAAATTAAAGTTACAAAAATCCTGGTAGGTTCTTGGCATAACTAAGGAAAACATCTTATCTATCCCTGCCCCACAGATTGGAGGCCAAGAATTGAAGGTATCTTATCAGCAAATAGGTTTCAGCTGTTCACCTGGTAGACCAAGGCCAGGATAGAAATTGAAGTGCTCTTTCTCACACCTATGTGGCTGTGAACACTTCTGCCAAACATAGCAGCCTCCATCTGATCTTTTGCAAACTCCAATGTCATAGTCTCCTGCATTCCTGCATGCACATTCCTGGGCAGCATCAAGAAACTAGAAGATGAAATTCTTACCTTGATATGTAGCATCAGAGTCTAAAAAGGGTTTTTTTTTTTTTTAATGCCCGCCTAGAGGCTGGGCGTGGATGCATGCCTGTAATCCCATTGTGTGGGAGGCTGAGGCAGGAGTATAGTCACAAGTTCAAGGCCAGCCTGGACAACATAGCGAGACCCTGTTTCAATAAATAAATAAAGGAACACACGCCTAGAGAAGCCTTCTGAAGGAACTAAAAACAAGGAAGACTCTAGGCAGATGTCATTTGCCTACTTTGTACTCCTGTGATAAATGCCATATTCAGAAGGTCAATTTCATTAGTATAGGAAGGGCACCCAGTCTTACCTAGTACAATGCACAACAGACCCTTGACTTACGAACTCAATTCATTCCCGAGGGCCGGTTGTAACTCAAGTCAGTGGAAGGCTCAGGCTCCTCTACACAGCCTTCCAAGTCTCTCTCCTGTATGCAGGCAGATCTCAGTGTCCTTAGAGTGACATTGGTCCAGGATTTCTCAGTTAACCCCATACAGGAAAGGCTGTCGTAATGTTCCTTCCAGAACTCTTTAAGGGTTAAATCTGTATCTAAGACCATCTGGAAGCACAAGTGACCTGCATTTGGGTCATAACTCAGGACTTAAGTCTAAAAACTAAGTTAAAACTACAATTCTGGTCATAACCCAAGTTGTTTGCATGTCAGGCTGGCCATAACTCGAAGGTCCACTGCATTCTTATGCCAGCACCTAATATTTTTAAAACAAAAATCTGATTCCATCTTACCTGAATTAAAAACCCTCCCATGGCACTTGGAATAAAAATGCAAATTCCTTACTCTCTATTGCGGTGATTCAGCCCCTGCCGCCCCTCTGACCTTTTCTCCCCTTTTCCTTGCCACTTACTCTCCAGCCACACCATCTGCATATCTGCTGTTCTACTCAAGACCTTCGCACAGCTGTTTCCTCTTCCTGGGGCGCCTTCACTTGACTGATTCCATCTTGAGCATTCACATCTCAGTTGATGTCACTTCCTTGAAGAGAACTATGACCACTACTCCATTACCCTTTAGCAGTTGGTCCTGTTTTCCCTTCATAGTCCTTATCACTGTCTGATATTATTTGGGTTGTTTATTGTCACTCATTCCCCACTGGAAATACAATTTGCAGTAAGACAGGAGGGTTTTTCTTTTGTTTGTTTTGCTTTTACTTGCTTACAGCTCTATTGCCAGGTCCTACAATGGCTTTTGATCCCAGTTGACATATTCTTTAGTGTTCAAGTATTGTTGATACAAATTGTTGTCTCACTGTCCCCAAAACAATTTACAGGGATGGGCTCATCTATTATGGTGGTGGCTGAGATTAACAATGAAAAACTGACCGTTATATTCTTGGGACCAAGTCTTCCCTACAGGGCAGCTAGCGCGAGCACTAGAAAGTCTCAAGGCTAAATGCCTTCATTAGCTGAGTAAATATTTGTTGAGTATCTACCACGCTCATGAATCTCTATCAGCTGACGGATCTGTATATAGCCCAGAAAAGGTCTGATTCTGTTCACATTTGATAAAATCAGTAATTCAAGAACAAGAGCATTGGGAGAAGAAAGTTTTATTCAGTAGCTAAAGAATAGAGAAGTAGGAGCTTTACTTGAAAATCAACCTCTCAACTCCAAGGGGTTAAAAATTACAGATAAGGGGCCGGTCAGATGGCTCAGCAGCGTAAGCGCCTGCCTGGCAAGCGCGAGGGCCCGAGTTCGACTCCTGGATCCCACATACGAAAAAAGGGCCAGTGATATTGCTCAGCGGCACAGGTGCCTGCTGGTGCACAAGGTCCTGAGGTCGACCCCCGGTACCCACCAAAAAAAAAAAAAATTACAGATAAGGTATATGACAGGAATAACGAGGGAGAGAGACAGGCTAACAAAAGGGAGGAATATTCATGTCTTTTTTGGGAATGGCAGAGATCTTCCAAGAACTCAGGTGCCAACTCTTTTCACTACTATTACAAGCTGGTGTTTCTAGTCACGGTGGCTGGTAGTTATCTTTAGTCCAAAGGCTAAGGCCACAAAGGAGACAGACACAATATGAAGACAGATACCAGCCTTTTCATCTTGTTCCAGTCACCTTATCAGACACCTGCAGGCCCAAGTGAAGAGTCCGTGTTTTCAGCAAAAGTGGCCTTCAAGTCCCTGAAAAGCAACCCAGGCAACCATTATCATCGTAACCCACAAGGCAGAGATGTGATCTACAGCAAATCTAGTGAGAAACTAACAGCGTATTGCTCAGTTGTGTGACCTCCACGATTACTGATTTTTAAGTCAACTAAGAGTAAGCGAACTAGAGGATTTGCAACTCGTGTATTTAGGTTTCTCCTCAGCAACAGCACGACAACAATGAAAAAAAGAAAAACTCAGTTTCCATTGTTTTAAAAGGTTTATAGAGGAAGGACAAACATCTTTAAGCAGTTACTGAGATCCTCAACAGGATTCTAGATGAGCTCCATGCATTACACAACTACCACAGCCTATCTTGGACACTGGTAGGGCATTCAGAAAGCAGAAATGGGATTTGTACTGAAGACAAATGGTTCACATTGTTAAAATTTCTACCTGTGAACCTACTGGGAATATAAAATGACTGAATTTGAAAAGTAAATACTTGGGAAGAAAATGATGTGGGATGAAATGTTTCCAATATAGGGAAATGTTGTAAATGCACAGGAGTATTTTAAGTCTGTTCATTATTATTGGATTGAAATTATGCTCCTTTTCAGTTGGAGCTGGGATGAGGCTACAGTAAACCCGGTAACATTGATGAACTTCTGGTTTGGAGCTCCACCTACAGTTTGTTTGAAAACTGGTCTGTCCTGTCACAGAGAATGACTAGCTTGGAAAAAAGTTTTTATGCATGCTTGGGAAGATCTTTGTGTGTGTGTGTGTGTGTGTGTGTGTGTGCGCGTGTGTTGTTAAAATCAATCCTAAAATGTGTGCATGAGGAATCAGTTTTACTTTAGACATTTCTTCCTTTGTTACCTGAGAGTTATGAGTTACATAATTTACTTCCTAATATGTAATTCAAAGCCTTTCTTTTAGGTAAGAGTGCCATTCTCAAGGTTGCAAATTTCAAGTAGAGTTAAATAACATAAGAAACTTTAGGGTTATTTGTGTGACACACTTTGAGTGATGAATGTTACCGTTTTATATTTGTTTTACATTTTTCTTTTTAAAAATATTGGCCAGACACTGTAACTTTTAATGAGCGATGAATTGCATACCACTAGATTTATATTCTTTGAAAAAAAAATCCATTCAGTCAGCCATTCAATAATTATGTATTGATTACATACTATGTACCAGACACCATTTTAAGCATTGGACACATACCAGTGAACAAGGCAGACAAGAAATTTCCTGCCCTCCTCAAGAATCTTACACTTAGATAAATAAAGAACAAAATATAAGATTAATAGGAAGGGAGATGGATCTTTTGCAAATGGGAAGGGAACTAAGAAATGGAGGGAGGGAGAAGGAAGGAAAAGGAAGGAAACAGAAAAAGAATTAAGATGTGTTATGTACATGTACCAACTTCCCATGATGAATGTAATAGTACTATAAACGTACTAATAAAAATAAAAAGAATCTTGGATTTAGTGATGGGCAAGCAATCATGGATTACAAACAATTAGCATGATAAAGAAGTAAATTATATCGTGTATTAGAAGGTTGAAAGTAATACAGGAGAAGCGGACCCTGGTTAAGGCAATCAGGTTGAAGGAAGGGAGAAGCACAGAGAGGTGATTGAAATTTCGAATGGTATGGTTAAAGAAACTCTTATGGAAAAGTTAAGATTTGAGAACTGTCTTTTTTTTTTTTTTTTGTGGGTACCGGGGGGTCGACCTCAGGACCTCGCGCGCCAGCAGGCGCCCGTGCCGCTGAGCGATATCACCGGCCCCTTTTTTCGTATGTGGGATCCGGGAGTCGAACTCGGGCCCTTGCGCTTGCCGGGCAGGCGCTTAAGCCGCTGAGCCATCTCACCGGCCCTTGAGAACTGTCTTGAAGGAGGCAAAAAGAGCATTCTAGGCAGGAAACAGCAAGTGGGCTCTCAGCAGGACTGGAGTGAAGCAAGGGAAAGGGAGCAGAGCAGTAGATCATGAATGGCAAGTGTCAGTGAACCAACGCAACCTGTTTCTGTAAAAAGGTTTTATTGGAACTCAGCAATATTTGACATCTGCTAGATACTGTGTGACCTCTGGCTAGTAGGTTGATCACAGTTTCCACATAAGTCATCCCACATTCCTCTCAATGATGTCATGTCTTTGTAAAGCTGGGTTTGGGAGTAAATTACAGGTGCCCTGGGAAAATCAGTGTGCAGGAAATGAAGTGGGCAGTGTCGAATTTGATTTCAAAGTTTAAGACCTAGTATAGTGCCTGATAGGTATACGTATCACATTAGCAAGTAATTAAGGTTACTGGAGAGTGACTAAAATTGTTTTCCTTAAATTTATCTGTATTATTTTTGAAATGGCTACTTAGTTGTGGCAGCATTGCATTCATGTCTTCTGGATGGTCTCAAAAGTCACCACAAACTTGATAGCTTAAAAAAACAGAAATTTATTCTCATAGTTCTGGAGGTGAAAGACTGAAATCTCTCTCACTAGGGAAAAATTAAGGTGTGGAGGATTAGACTCTTCCTGCAAGCTCTTGGGGAGATTTTATTCCTTGCCGCTTTAGCTTGTGGCTGCATCACTCCAACTTTTGCCTCCATGATCCATTGCCTTCTACCCTACGGTCTCACTGCCTCTATTATTAAAGAACACATGAGATTATATTTAGGGCTCGTGCTGATGATACAGGATAATTTTCCCTTCTCAAGAGCTTTAATTCAGTCACATCTGCAAATACCCTTCTTCCGAATAAGTTACGACTTACAGGTTTAGGACTTGATTTCTTTGAATGGCCACTACCCAGCCTATTATACGCATACATTCTTATTAAATTGTTGGCACTTCACTGCTTAATAAATGGGACTGTTAAGAACTTCTTTTGGGGGTCGGTGAGATGGCTCAGCAACATAAGCGCCTGCCTGGCAAGCGCGAGGTCCTGAGTTCAACTCCCAGTACCCACATACGAATAAAGGGCCGGAGCGGCACGGGTGCCTGCTGGCACACGAGGTCCTGAGTTCGACCCCTGGTACCCACAAAACAAACATACAAGAAAGAACTTCTTTTGGCCTAATAGTGAGACACCAAGGGCTTGGTGAATCTAGAAGATCTGGAACCTCTGTGTTAGAAGGATATTGCAACACTCCAGGCAGGAAATGGTGGTGGTGGGGATTATACTAGAGTGGAAGTGGAGAACAGTAGTTAGAAGTGGACAGGTGGTAGATGAAATTTGGTGGTGGTGGTGCAAATAGAATTTGCTGATATACAGGGTGTGTAGTTGGGAGGGAAAGATAGGGTTCAAAGGTTTTTGGTCTGAGTAACTGGAAGGATGGCATTGCCATGAACTGAAATGAAGAAAACTGCACCTAGACCAGTTTTTTTTTGGGGGGGGAACTGGAAATTTTTTTTTTGTGGGTACCGGGGGTCAACTCAGGACCTTGCATGCCAGCAGGCGCCCATGCCGCTGAGCGATATCACCGGCCCTTTTTCCGTATGTAGGTACCAGGAGTCGAACTCAGGACCTCGCGCTTGCCAGGCAGGCGCTTATGCCCCTGAGCTATCTCACCAGCCCTGGAAATTCTACTGTAAACATTTTAAACAGTAGATTCAAAGAGAAAGAAAACACACGTTTACAACTAGAGCCCACCTCCGGATTATCCACTTGCCTAGCAGGCTTATTCCCTCTGTTAGTGGTCAATTGTCCCTCCCAGATGAGTCGTTACACTGCTGTATTTGGACTTTTCATCAAAACATCTATTGAGCTAGTAGAGGTATGAGGTACCATGTTAGTCAAAGAGTACTCAGAAAGCCTTGTCAGCCTCCAAGTCTTAACTAGTTTGGGGGAAATAGAGCTCTACTTCAGAGGACTAAAAATTACAAGGCCTTAAGTATAAAACAATTATGTCAAAAGATAGTAGGATTTCAGAGTGATGGAGGCAGCAGAGCAATTTTTAATCTCTCCAAATCCTTTCACAGAAATAGACCAAACAAAACCAAAACCCAAACAGAGCATGGACGTGGATGGCTGTATCCCAGCATTTGGGAAACTAAAGCAGAAGACTGTGAGTTTGAGGCCACCCTGGGCTATTTAGCAAGACTTGGTCTCAAAAAAACAAAAGAGAGAGAGAGAGAGAGAGAGAAGAAAGAAGAAAGAAAGAAAGAAGAAAAGAAAGAAAGAAAGAAAAAGAAGAAGAAAGAAAGAAGGAGAAAAGGAAGGATAAATAGACAGGAATGGTATTTACCACAGAAGTAGAGAATGAAGATTTCCCCGTGAATCCCAGAACAAGGGCCAATTACTAACAGTACACAGACCTTCCTGGCCCCTCCCTGGCCCCTGCACTTGCACCAGAGGGCACAGTAGACTGGGTCAGGGGGAGGTGAGCAGCAGGCTAGAAGCAAAGCTTCATCTGTATTTACAGTCCCTCCCCATCACTGGCATTACTGCCTGAGCTCTGCTTCCTGTCAGATCAGCAGCAGCATTGGATTCTTAGGGAGTGTGAACCTTACTGTGAACTGCATTTGTGAGGGATCTAGATTGTGTGCTTTTTATGAAAATCTAATCCTGAACCAGCCCCACCCACCTCCAACCTTACCCCCACACTCCCTGTCAGTGGAAAAAATTGTGTTCCGGGAGACTGGTTCCTGATGCCAAAAGGGTTGGAAACTGTTGTTCTAGGGGAAGGAAGTTTGGGACTGTTTATATTACGCACAGGCCAACAGGAACTGGGCAGTTGTGGGGGGTGGTATAAAAATGAGGAAGGAGAAAATAAAAGAATGAAAGAGATGAAGAGCATGGGGATGTTCTCAAGAAAAAAGAGATAGTTTGGGATAGAATGTGGAAAAAAGACTAAAGATTTGAAACAAATGCAGAAAGAGCACCTAGTGAAATCGCAAATCTAAGTTGGTTTAGCAAATGTTTAAATTGCTGGAGTAAGAAGAAAACTAAGGCTAGGAAAAAAACAGCTTATAAAAAAATCACATTCAGTTGTTTGGTTATTTTTCTGTTGTCTCTTTGAACACAGATGGCAGTTGACATTTTAAAATATGAACATTTTAGAAATGTGTCTTAGAAATGATTCTTTCTATAAACATGCTAATGTAAGTGGTTAATTGGTGCAATGAAGAAACAGAATTTTCAGTTTTCTATTTTATACTGATTTTTAAACTACATAGGTTTCCTTTTTTTTTTTTGTGGGCACCGGGGGTCGACCTCAGGACCTCACGCGCCAGCAGGTGCCCGTGCCGCTGAGCGATATCACCGGGCCTTTTTTCGTATGAGTTTCCTTTTAATTATGTGTCCTAATATTATAGACAGCTAAGTTAGGTAGAAATATTATAGGCAGTCAGACAGGGGTTGGCCCTCAAAGGAGTCAGTGCAAAAGATAAGAACACATTACAACTGTGGCTGGAGGCAAATTTGATGAAGGCCAGGCCTCAAGATAAAGATGGAATGACAATAACTACATACCTCCCCGAGGGATAAACAATAATGATCGATATTCCAAATAGGCATCAGTCACCCTAGTTGGTGACCAGGACCTCCTGACCCATCTCTTCCAAAAAAGGTCCTTGTTCTTTCCATGTACACTTACTACATGACTTGCTTCCCCATTGGATCAATGTTACCTAAGCGACTATACTTGTAATCTTATTGGTTGATCATAGTTTTGTCCCATGTTATACCCACCTCCCGATTTTGTACCTAACTTGTGATTTTGCTCTATAAAACTTCCTTTGAGAAGTGGGCTCATTGGCAACCCACTTCCCAGGTCCCCTCCTGTCTCTCTCAGAAGGTGTCTCTCCCTCAATAAAATTTCCTACTCTTAACCTATATTGTTCCTCAGAATTCATTCTTTGATTTTGGGAAGCAGGAACTCTGGGTATGGGACATCTAGCAGGTTGGGAATTATAATATTTCCCTATATTGTTTGGAGGTCTTATGTCACTAACATGCATAGAAGGACAAATTCCTTTATGTTTTAAGTTTCAGTTGAAAACTACCTTATACTCGGTGAGTGCTGAGTTGGGCTAGATACAGTGTAGTGTCACCCTCCCAGGCCCACAGATGTTTCTGTGTGATGTTGCCCACACCTGCACGCTGCAGGGGGCCAGGCCACGTGTCCCTCTGTAGAAGTGGGCTCTCCTGGGGAGGAACAGAGCCAGGGGAGCTGGGGAGGACAATACCTTCACCTTCAGCTCAGCAGCCAGGGCTGTGGAGGTGTGACAAGACTGCTGTGGTGAGCACGGAGACCCACATAGTTGTAGCCTCACAGTATTTTGTGCTCTTCAAACACCAGTGGAAAATGATCGCATGGCAGGGCATTGCATCCCTAAATCAGAAATGATCCTCAAGTTGGAGCAAGGAGAGGAGCTGTGGATATTGGAGGAGGGATTCTGAGGCCAGAGCTGCCCAGAATTAATTGATACTAGTAGAAACTATTCAAGAGAGAAATTTGATGAACTTAATAAATGTAGAAGATGGCTTTATGAAGATAAGTGTGGAAGAGTTCACTCTGAAGAGAAACCTTATGGGTATAATAAAAATGAGAACAGCCTCAGCCTTAATGAAAAACTTGTTCAGCATCAGAAAACTCAAATTTTGGAGCAATATGGGTGTGGGAAATCTTTCCATGAGAGTTCACTCTTCCTTATACATGAGTTCTTACACAGGACAGAAAACCTGTGAATATACTGAACATGGGAAAGACATGTCAACTCTCACTGCTCACCAAAAAGCACATCCAGAGAGAATTTGTATGAATTTAGTGAATGTAGAGAACATTTCCTTGAGGAATCCATTCTCACTGAACATCAAGTGCTTATCTTGTCAGCTAGAAATCAAATCTCACTCCAATTCAAAGAATCTACTTAATTGACATATAACTGAATATAATGAATATGGGACCTTTTTTTACTGAAAAGTTAGTCCTTGTTGTACAACAGAGAACACACACACAGAACAACCTCATGTGTCATGAATGTGGGAAAATATTCAACCAGAAGTCAGCCCATACAAGACATCGGAGAACACACGTGGGGAAATCCTATAAATTGCAGGAATGTGGAAAAACCTTCTGTAAGAATTCTGATCTCATTAACCATCAGAGAATTCACACAGGGGAGAAATATTTTTTTTTTTTTTTGAGAAATCTTATGGATGCCACAAATGTGGGAAATCCTTCAGTGAAAAGTCAGCCCTTACTCAACATTGGCGAATACACACAGGAAAACCATATGAATGTCATGAATGTGGGAAAGCCTTCTCATTTAAATCAGTCCTTACTGTACATCAGAAAACACACATGGGGGAGAAGCCCTATGAATGCTGTGAATGTAGGAAAGCTTTTCTCAGAAAATCAGACCTCATTAAACATCAAAGAACTTACATGGGGGAAAATCTTATGAGTGTAATGAATGTGGGAAATCCTTTTTTGAGAAGTCCACCTTCACAAAACATCAATGAACTCACGCAGGTGAGAAATCCTATGAATGTATTGAATGTGGAAAAATTTTCTACTACTATTCAGGTTTCATAGAACATCAGGGAAGACACACAGGAGAGAAGCCTTTTGGGTGCATTGAATGTGGGAAAACTTTCTATCAGAAGTCAGCCCTGATTGTTAATCAGAGAACTCACATAAGACAGAAATCCTATGAATGTAATGAGTGTGGAAAATCCTTCTGTGTGAAGTCAAAATGCATTGCACATCATAGGACACACACAGGGGAGGAACTCTATGAATGTAGCCTTTGTGGAAATCAGTTTATGTGAAGTCAAAACTCACTATAGATCAGAGAACACGCTTGTAGAGAAACCCTATAAATGTAGTAAGTAAGGGAGATCACTCTGGGTTAAGTCAGAACCTTGTAGAACAGACAATACAAAAGGAGAGAGAAAAAATATACTAATATGGTGGATTTTGAGAACAACTTTGGCCTAAAGTGAGTGCTCAGAATATAGAAAAACACTTAGAGGGGTAGAAAACAATGTGGATGTAGGAAGGTAGGAAAACCTTCTCCTGAAATTTGGACCATACCTTCTAGTAGAAAGCTCAGATTGGATAAAACCTTTGATGAACGAATACAGAGAATGTTTTGTCAAGGCAACATGGAATAGAAACCTCTGTTAGCATCCCAAAGGTAGAGAAATTCACCCCAGGTTAGAGAAAATTCACAAGCTATAGGAAAGCATTTACTGTAAGGTGACATTTTATTGGACATGTGTACTAAGCAGCAACTTCTTTGTGAACACTGGATGGATGGTGGATACTAGAGAATACTTTTAACTGTAGGAAATTTATTCACCAGAAGTGATGAGTTGGAGGGTATCTAGCAATTGAGAAAATGAGAATTTTTAATTTAGAAATGGCATTTGACTTTGTAAAATTATAATTTGGCCTATTGCTGGCACTATAGTTCCCTCCTGTGTAAGACATAGATATGGAAACATACTGCACCAGAGCCAGTGGTCAGGAGCAAGTCAGCATATACAAAACAAGGGAAGATTTTTACTGAAGGAACCCACTAGCCAGAGGGCTGTTTGTTCAGGGAAAGAGAGAATGTCTTGACACTAGGGATATACACAAGACACCAGACTGCCATCATGATATTTTAGTAATTCTGGGACAGACTTATTTTGGGTGACTCATCCTGGAATGGTCAAACTGGGAGGCCTTGAATGCACTTTATCTGGACGATACAAGTGTGCAGGTTGAGTGTGTTTAGCAGCCAGTATGTTGTGCTGTACCCAACACTTTCTCTACATATTTAATACATTTCACGTGTGATGCAACAATCTTTTCAAATGCATTCACATATAGACATAAAATTTAAACACGGAGCTTTAAAAAAGCACAAATAGACTCTGCTGTTGGGTTAAATTCAGTAGTTTGGAGCTGCCCAGTGCATCCACTGAGAACAACCAGAAAAACAAGTCACTGCTGGGAGTGGTGGTGCATGCCTGTAATCCCAGCACTTGGGAAGCTGAGGCAGGAGTATTGCTGTGAGTTTGAAGCCAGCCTGGGCTACATAACTGTGTTCAAGGCCAGCCTGCACTACATAGTGAAACCCTGTCTCAAAGAGACAAAAAAAAAAAAAAAGTCACAAAGGTTACCTACTTAAATTCAACTGACTGTTGTAGAACCAAAGAGCAGTAGCATGGTAAACTGGAGAGGGATGAATCACTGGACATACATGAGCAAAATGTGGCTGTTTTCCTTGGGAGCACTTGCCACTTCTGGCCACAAGAAAGAACCTGAATACTCAGCTTGGCTCAGGTGGATGGCATCCCTGCACAGGGTAGAGGGAAAAGAAATTGGCAGAATTTTTGGCGATCAAGACCGGAATGAAAAAATTGAAACAATGGGGACTTTAAACACAGAAGATTTCTCATGAAAGTTTCCAAAGTCTGACACTGAGTAGAGCAGGAACTGGGAAAGCTAATATGAAAAAAAGAAAAAAGTAGGTTCAGTTTTGTTTTGTGTTTTTCAGTTTGAGGAAAAAATTATTAGAATTCAGGAACTGCCAACAGGGTGGGCCTTTGGTGAACATGCTACCATAAAAGCCCTAGAACCACAGTCATACCAGAGGTAGAGTGTGTCTTATTACAGCTGCAAATAATAGAGTGGTATTTAAAAACCTTCCCAGAACTTTAGGAACAGATGGCATCAGTGCATTTATTCCAGATATTTAAGAAAGAAAAAGTGTCAAGCTTTTATAAAATTTTCCAGAGAAAGAAAGAAAGAAAACTACCTTACATCTTTGCAATAGGTTTCTTCCTAAAACAGAATACATACTGACTACATATGGTACAGTAGTTAGTACATATATTGCTATCAGTGGCTTGTAGACCTAGGAATCAAAAGAATAACCTGTCTAAGACTAAAATGTCAAGCCCCATATCTCTAATTCATCTTTTGCATAAACAATTTTGTGAACTCCTATGCAGTTTTCTACATCAGAATTGTTTAAGGCCTGGCTATAGCTCAGTGGCAGAGGACATGTTTACCATATACAGTACAGGGCTGTGGGTTCAATCCCTAGCACCAAAACTGGACCAAACCAAACTAAACCAAACCAAACCAAAAACCTATATTCTAGCACTGATGTTTTTGTTAGGCTTTAGGAGTGCCATTTTCCTGAATGTTGAAGATGGTTATAAACTGGATTTTGATAATAAATAAAGACTTTCATGATCCTGTTTAAGTATCTT
Organism: Erethizon dorsatum; assembly: GCA_028451465.1. Lineage (NCBI taxonomy): Eukaryota > Metazoa > Chordata > Mammalia > Rodentia > Erethizontidae > Erethizon > Erethizon dorsatum. The sequence continues at coordinate 24,965,288 of CM051824.1, forward strand.
TTTCTGCTTGTAGTATGGCTATATTAATTAAAATACCTAGAATAAAACAAAAAAATTAAAAATATTTAACAGTGATACACGCATACCCATGTTTATAGCAGCACAATTCACAATAGCTGAATCTTGGAAACATCCTGTATGCCCATCAACAGATGAATGGACAGAGAAAATGTGGTTTTTATATACTATGGAGTAGTACTCTGCCTTAACAAAAGATAAACTTGAGTCATTTGTAGGAAAATGGATGCACCTTGAGACCATAATGTTAAGTGAAATAAATCAGACACACAAGCTTAAACATTGCATGGTTTCTCTTATAAGAGAAACCTAAAGTATAAATAAAAAGCAAAATAAAAGATAGACAATAGAAATTAGGGAGGTGGATCTTTCTAAAAGGGGAAAAGGATCAAGAGATAGAGGGAAGAGGAAGGAAGGAGAGGGAAAATGGATGAAAAAAGAATTAAGGGCGGGTGCAATGGCACATGCTTGTAATCCCAGCACTCAGGAGGCTCAGGGAGGAGGATCACTGCAAGTTTGAGGCCAGCCTGGGTTACATTGTAAGTTCAAGTCCAGCGTTAACTACATAGCAATACCCTGCCTCAAAAAACCAAAAAGAAGAAAAAAGAAAAAAGGAATTAATTGTGTTGTGTAGGTAGGCATGGTGGCACACTACTATAATCCCAGCACTCAGGAGGCTGAGACAAGAAGATTGCTGCAAGTTTGAGGCCAGCCTGGGCTACATAGTGAGTTCAAGTCCAGCGTGAACTACATAGTGAGAAACTGTCTCAAAAAACAAACATACCAAAGAAAGATGTGTTATGTACATGTACCAAACTCCACACAAGGAATGTAAACTTTATGTATTGCAAACATGTACAAAAAAAAAAAAAAGGAATGGAGGGCCGGGGATATAGCTCAGCAGCACGAGTGCCTGCCTGGCAAGCTCAAGGTCCTGAGTTCGATTCCCAGTACAAAAAAAAAAGGGATGGATGGGGAGGGGATAAAAAAGGAATTAAGATGTATTATGTACATGTACCAATTCCCCACAAAGAATGTAAACATTATGTACTATAATTATGTACTAAAAATACCCATCTATCCAAATTCCCTATGATGAATGTTATCATTATGTAAATCTAAAATATACCTATGAAGTAAAAAAATGCAAAAAAATACCTCTCTAGTGGGATTAATATCTGATCCTTGGTGGGCAAATATTTAGAGAACTATGAGTGATCATAACAATGGAGTTCCTCTACGCTTATTGTTTTGCTTTCCGGTTTGTACCACGTTTTTTGCCTTTTTTTGTTTTTTTGTTTCTTTTTCAGATAAAATACCCCTATGTTTCCCTGGCCTCAAAATTTTGGGCAGAAGCAATCCTCCTGTTCAGCCTCCCCAAGGGATTACAGACATAGGCTTCTATGCCAGCTTCACAGAAGTTTTTTTTTTTTTTTTTTTTTTTGTGGGTACCAGGGGGACGACCTCAGGACCTCGCGCGCCAACAGGCACCCGTGCCACTGAGCGATATCACCGGCCCCTTTTTCGTATGTGGGTTCCGGGAGTCGAACTCGGGCCCTCGCGCTTGCAAGGCAGGCGCTTACGCCGCTGAGCCATCTCACCGGCCCAAAAGTTTTTTTGAAATATCTGTCTGCATGAATTGTAGCTACCTATCTATTTGCATTTAGTGTCTTTTGCTCCTAGTTACACATGTTTTTTTTTTATTTTAAAGAGAAGAAAAAACAAAACAAATCAAAAGAAGAACAAATTTTCATAGCAACATAATAGGAGGGTAACAATGGTTAATACATTACGTATTACTATCTTTAAGTTAGTTATTCAGGATACCAGACATTAGCATTCAATTGTCCAAACATTATTGGCACAAACCTTACTCTTCAATGAACTAAGTAAAGTTGGTAGTGTATCTATCTTAACCATCTTATATATATATACACAATTTTTTTTCCCTTTCCCTTCTTTCTTTTCCCTATTCCAGTCTCTCTTTCCTTTTGACCAGTTTCTTTTTGATTCATCATGTCTATTATACATTTTGGATCTTATTTACTCTTTCAGTTTCTCATACTAGAGAGACAATACGATGCTTACACATGTGCTTCTGGTTTATTTCACTTATGAGTATTTTCTCGAGTTGCATCCATTTACCTATAAAAGTCTCCAGTTTATCCTTCTTTATGGCTGAATAGTACTCCATTGTATAAAAATACCACATCTTTCTTATCCATTCCTCAGTTGATGGGCATTTGGGTTGTTTCCAAGATCTGGCTATTACAAATTGTGCTGCTATAAACATGGGTGCACATATATCGCTGTGGTACGATGTTTTTAATTCTTCTGGGAAGATGCCCAGATGGGGAATAGCTGGGTCAAATGGGACCTCCAACCCTAGTTTTTTGAGGAATCTCCACACTGACTTCCACAGTGGCTGTACCAGTCGACACTCCCACCAACAGTGAAGAAGGGCTCCTTTTTCCCCACAGCCCCTCCAGCATTTGTTATTAGTTGATTTCTTTATAGTAGCCATTCTTTCTGGGGTGAGATGGTATCTCAGTGTTGTTTTAATTTGCATCTCTCGAATGACTAGTGATGTTGCACATTTTTTTGTATATTTATTTGCCATTAGTATTTCTTCATCTGAGAAATGTGTATTCATCTCAGATGCCCATTTTTGGAGTGGGTCTTTAAATTTGGGAGGTCTGATTTTTTTGAGTTCTTTATATGTTCTCGATAGTAATCCTTTGTCTGAGGAACAGCTGGCAAACATTTTTTCCCACATTGTGGGTTGTCTCTTCACTCTGTTGGTGGTTTCTCTTGCTGTGCAAAAGCTTTTTAATGAGATCCCAGTTATTGATTCTTTGGGATAGTTCCCGTGCGGTTGAGTTTTTATTCATAAAGTCTTTGCCTACACCAATGTCTCCAAGGGTTTTACCTATCCTACCTTCTAGCAGATTTAATGTTTCTGTTTTAATATTTAGATCTCTGATCCATTTTGAATTTAGTTTAGTGCATGGTGAAAGATATGGGTCTAGTTTTAATCTTCGGCATGTGTAGAGCCAGTTTTTCCAGCACCATTTATTAAAGAGGCTATCTTTCTTCCAGCGAATGTGTTTGGCACCTTTGTCAAAGATAAGGTAGCTTAGTATGTCTGGGGTTGTTTCAGCATCTTCTAATCTGTTCCATTGATCTTCAGGTCTGTTTTATTGCCAGTACCACACTGTTTTTTTTTTTTTTTTTTTTTTTTTTTTTTTGTGGGTACCGGGGGGTCGACCTCAGGACCTCGCGCGCCAGCAGGCGCCCATGCCGCTGAGCGATATCACTGGCCCCTTTTTCGTATGTGGGTTCCGGGAGTCGAACTCGGGCCCTCATGCTTGCCGGGCAGGCGCTTAAGCCGCTGAGCCATCTCACCGGCCCTACCACACTGTTTTTATCACAGTAGCTTTATAGTATAATTTCAAGTCAGGGATTGTGATGCCCCCTGCCTTGCGTTTGTTGCCCAGAATTGCCTTTGCTATTCTAGGTCTCTTCTGATTCCAAATGAATTTTAGGATTGTTTTCTCTAATTCTGTGAGATATGCTGTTGGAATTTTGATTGGAATTGCATTAAATCTGTATAACAATTTTGGAAGTATGGCCATTTTCACTATATTGGTTCTTCCTATCCAGGAGCAAGGGATATCTTTCCATTTTCTGATATCCTCTTCAATCTCCTTTTTCAGAGTACTGTAGTTTTCAGTATAGAGGTCTTTTACATCCTTTGTGAGGTTGATTCCTAGGTATTTCATTTTTTTGGATGTTATTGTGAAAGGTATTGTTTCCCTAATTTCTCTTTCTGTAAGTTTGTTATTTTACACATTTTTTTTACTGATACGATTTCTCTGTCAATATGAATTGGTTATAAATTCATTCAAAGTCATTCTCTATTGTGGGCTGTTTTTTGGTTAATAGTACTCACTAAAATAAAATAGATAATGGCCACTTGCCTAAAATTGCATGTATAACAGTACTTCATTTATGAGTAAAGTTTCTATGCTTTGATGCTTGCTGAATAGTAAACTGTATTAGGCTTTGCTGCTTGTACCCTCAATTTTCACTAATATCTATATTGTTGTAGGGACAGATTATAGGCAGGGACCCAGGGCAAGATCCGGATGGCTGATGATGGTAGAATCATCATATGTGTATCTGTGGCTGACATCATCACATATTTATTTATAGCTGATGACTGTAAAATGATTACATGCTTATCTGTGTACCATGTGCTTGAAAAAAATGTACCCTACTGTATTCTTAGGAAAATGTTACTCCTGCTTAAGAAATCCCTAACTGACCTTGTCTCCTTCCCAGAAACAAAGGCTAAGACCCTGATTGGCTTAGCCCACAGCAATCAACAAAACAGTTTGCCCCAGAAGTATGGACACATCTCATACTCACTGGGCATCCCAAGCAGGATGCCCCCTATGTTGCAGCACCACCCTGCTGCTAAGATAGCTCTTCTGCTTTCTCTGCATTCGTCACACTTCAAGTAAACTTTTGCTTTGCACTGTATCAGTCTTGACTCCACCATTTTCCACTAAGAGCCCCACTTCTTCATTCTTCGCTGGAGTGAGGGCAAGGACCCAGAAGAGAGGTGGAAGGTCATTACGGGAGACCCCTCCACCCCTGACTCCCAGCCAGGGCAGCAATGTGGGGGAGGGCTTTTTTTTTTTTTTTTTCCTTGTACCAGTGATTGAAGCCAGGGTCTTTCCATTGAGCTATATTCTCTAGCCCTTTTTAAAAGCTTTTATTTTGAGACAGGGTCTCAGTAAATTGCTAAATTGCCCAGGCTGGGATCAAACTCCCAGTCCTTCTTCTGGAGCCTCCCAGAGGCTGCGATCACAGGCGTGCACCACCACGCCCAATTTATTCTTTTTAGTTCTGTGATGTTATATGTTTTTCATTTTTGTCTGTCTTTCCGGAACTTACTATATCTTCATCCACACAAATCATATGTAATATGTGACTTCACTCATGGATGAATTCTCACTGTGATTATTATGATAACCTTCTATAGATAAGTAATCTGAAAGTCAGAAAGTTTAAATATCTTTTTTCTTCTAAAAACCATTTCTTGAGAAACTTAGTTCTCCTGTAGTCATTTTGACTTTACGATCAAAAGCTAAGCTCGAAGGAGGCGCTGTGGTGACCGCAGTCCTGTTCACAAACCCTTCTCAGTGCGCCCGGCGACGTCATCAGAGGTGGCCGGGACGCGCGCAGCAGCGAGGCACCCTAGCTCTGGCCCGGAGGTCAGGAGAGCTAACGCTCTGATCCCTGGTTGAACTCGCGGCGTCCCGTCCCCAGCGGCTGGGGCCGCTGAACGGGACTTTTCTGCACATCCCTCATTCCAGAGGAAAGGCAGAAACCACATCCCGGAAAGGTAAGAAACCCTGGCTCCGAGGCTTCTCCTTTTAGGCTGGTAGCGTCCAGGCGCGGCTGTACCGCGCGCTGGCCCATCCGCCCACTGCCCACAGGCCCCGGCTCTCCGCCTCGCCACCCGCAGCGGCTGAAAGGTCAGTTTCTGCCGCAGCAGCGTCGAGAACCCGACAAGCGTGGGGGAAGAGAACGCTGAGGGCGCCCCCCGGGCCAGCGCTCCTGTGCCAGCCCAGCGGGCCTCGCCCGGCAGGCGCCCGTTACCTGCGCAGCGGCAGCAGTAGGCTCCATCGGGCTGTGCTGCGCGACCGGGGCATGGTGGCACCGACACCTGGAGCTCCGAGCCTCTGCCCGCCCGCCCGGAGCAAGAGCGAGCAGCTGCCCTGGCAGCGCCGCCCTGCGCCCTGCGGAAGGCTCGTACCAGGACCCCGCTCCCAGTCACGATGACACTATTTTAAAATTCAGGTAAGTGAAATAAAACAGACACACAAGCTTAAATATCGCATGGTTTATCTTATACAAGAAACCCAAAATATAAAGAGCAAAATAAAAGATAGATAATAGGAAATAAGGAGATAGATCTTTCCCAAATGGGAAGGAGATCATGAGATGGAGAAGGGGATGAAAAAAGAATTAAGGTGCCTTATGTACCCGTGCCAACTCCCTCCATGAGGAAGGTAAATATAATGCACTGCAAACATGTACTAATACAAAATAAAAACTGAAAAAAGATATTCTGATAACGTATTTTTGAAATAAAGATAATGCTTTTTTTTTTTAAATGTGAACTTTGCATTTTGAATGGCTTTGGAGATTCTTGATATTTTTAATAGTTTTCACATTAAGCCCGTTTTTGATGAAGTTAAGGTGAAAAATGCCAGACGGTGATAGCTGAGTAAAATGTTTTTCTTTTTGTTGGTCACAAATAATTTACTTCGGAAAGTAATTTTAGAGAGAAACATGAACTGAACTACCTCACTGATATTTAACAAAATAAAAAAATCTGTGGTCTTATAATTGGTTATGAGGTGCCTGTAATCCTAGCACTTGGGGGGCTGAGGCAGGAGGATCACCATGAGTTCGAGGCCAGCCTGGGCTACATAAGTGAGTTCAAGGCCAGCGTGTACTACATAGCGAGACCCTGTCTCAAAAAAAAAAAAAAAAAGAAAAAAAAAGAAGATAACGGGTTATGAGGTTAGAAGACAGGAATAAATTAGAAAAGCTCAGGGAGTGAGGGTTACATAAGAGAGAGCAAAAGGCAAAGGTGATGTGAAGCAGTCCCAAATAGAACCAAAATAAAACAGTGGGCCAGTGGAATTGTGTCTTTGTTTTACATATTTAAGGTGTATGTGTTGTTTTTCCACTTTGATTACAGTTGTACTTATTTGTGTTCAATATCAAAAGTGAAGACTGCTCTGGTCTGTAGTTCAGTGGTAGAGTGATTGCCTTGTGAGGGCCTGAGTTTCATCTCTAATTAATACTGAAAAAAAAAAAAAAGGTAAAAAGGGTATTTCATTTGTTTCATTCAGAAACAGATATTCTTTTTTTTTTTTTTTGTGGGTACCGGGGGGACGACCTCAGGACCTCGCGCACCAACAGGCACCCGTGCCGCTGAGCGATATCACCGGCCCCTTTTTCGTATGTGGGTTCCGGGAGTCGAACTCGGGCCTTCGCGCTTGCAAGGCAGGCGCTTAAGCCACTGAGCCGTCTCACCGGCCCAGAAACAGATATTCTTGTAGCTTATTATTTCAGTCCCTTTTTCTATAATTAAATCAATTCTGATAGGTACTGTACATTAAGACAAATGAGTTTGTGTGCAATTTTAGCTGTTAATACCTGACTAAGCCTTCTGCAGTTTATATCATTGAGTCTAAGGGGAGGGGGCTATGCGAATTTTCCTGAAAGCAATGAATACTGGTTTTCTGGTTGGCGATTCTGTATGTTCCTGAAAAACATTCCTTTTTAGGGTAATGATAATGTTGTGATAACTTGTACACATTACTTTTCAGAAAATTGTGTAACCTACTTTTAGTGTATCTATTTCACTTACTTAACTCTACATATCTCGTTTTATAGACAAACTTGCTGGTGTCCACAATACTCATTTTTATTTATTTATTTTATTTTATTTTATTTTTTTTTGGGTACCAGGGGTCGACCTCAGGACCTCGTGCACCAGCGGGCGCCTGTGCCGCTGAGCGATATCACCGGCCCTTTTTTTGTATGTGGGTTCCGGGAGTCGAACTCGGGCCCTCATGCTTGCTATGCAGGCACTTACGCCACTGAGCCATCTCACCAGCCCAACACAATACTCATTTTTAAAACATGACTGACTACCTCATCTGCAGGTGAGTTGCCAACTCCAGAGGTAAACTGTATTTAACTTTTTTTTTTTTTTTTTTTTTGCTGGATTAAAATAGTAATGTAAGCTTGTTGGAAAAAGACAATCAGTATAGAAATATGTGATGTAGAAAGTAATCTTGTCTCCCATCCAAAGGTTACATCATTAATAATTATCTTAGTTACTTTTTCATCCCTGGGCCAAATTCCCCAACACTTGCAACTTAAAGGAGAATATTATATACCTCACAGTTTGAGTGAGTTCAGTCCATGGTAGGTTAGCTCCATGGTGGGAGGGCATGGAAGAGGAATGCTGCTCACCCTCTGGTGGCCAAGAAGGAGAGAACAGAGGAGCCAGGGATAAAAATACAGCCTTCCACATCACACCTCCAGTGACCCACCTCTTCTATCCAGACCCCACCTCCAAACAGCACCTTCAGCTGTGAACTCATTAGTGGATTAATGCTTTGATGAGTACAGTGCCCTCATAATCCAATCACCTTCCAAAAGCCCCACAACTGAACTTTTGGGGACATTTTAGATCTAAATCATAACAATAATTTAGCATATATCCTTTTATATTTCAAAAAAGGAAATACAGGCATGTGTATGTAGTTTACGGTATAGTGAACCTTCTGTTTAAGGTAATGTGTTGTAGATGTTTCTATGAAAGTACTTGGAAACCTTATTCTTTTTAAATCCTGTATACTGATGAACATGAAAGTCAGAAGTTTTTAATATTGTAAAGTTAAAATAGTAAGCATTCCTCCATGAACATCTTTGAATACATATGCAATTGTCTCAGAGATAGTTTCACTCAGAATGGAATTTCTTTTTTTTTTTTTTTTTTTTTTTTTTGTGGGTACCGGGGGGTCGACCTAAGGACCTCGAGCGCCAGCAGGAGCCTGTGCCGCTGAGCGATATCACCGGCCCCTTTTCCGTATGTGGGTTTCGGGAGTCGAACTCAGGCCCTCGCGCTTGCCGGGCAGGCGCTTAAGCCGCTGAGCCATCTCACCGGCCCCAGAATGGAATTTCTGAAGCAAAGTGTATGCATTCTTTTTTTTTTTTATGGATATTGCTACATTGTGTCTTTCTGTTCATTCAGAAAACTCTCACTGAATATCTAGTATACGTAGGCACTGCGCTTGGTGTTAACAAAGAGACTAGAAGCACCCTATGTGAAGGAATAGATATGAAAGAATCACATGAGTACATATAATTATAACTCTGACAAGTGTTATGGAAAAGGATGTGGTACTGTGAGAGCATATAGTCAAAGGGATTTGACCTCATCAAGGGGACTAGAGGTTTCCATGGGGAAGTTTGAGGCAAATACTTGAAGGTTCAATTGGTACTAACTAGGTTGAGAGGCTGCGGAGAGTGTCGTAGCCATAATAAACAGCAAAGACCCTATAACAAGTTAACATATACTGTGTTGGGGGAACTGAGCCATGGAGTAAGTATGACATTAAAATGGAGCTCATAGTATAGGTAGGAAGCTGTGTTTTAGTTTTTGTCTTCTCTTACAAACAATAGAAAACCACTGGATTTTGGGGGACATGATTGTATGGAATGTAATCAAATTTGCACTTTCAACCTATCATCTTGCTACTGAGTAGAGAATGCAGTGCAGAGGAATGAAGTAGAAACAAGTTCAGTCCAGAGGCTTTTGTAGGAATTGAGGCATAATAGTAGCCTAAACCAGGATGTGGCCATTTTGGTGGGAAGATGTGGTCGTATTCTAGAGATATTTAGGTATTATTGTCGGAACTTGGTGGGGTGAAGAGGAGAAGAAATGGCTGACAGTGATGGTGACTCCTGTTTTTGGTGCATATGGGACTTTTTAGATATGATATTAATATTTTCCCTCAACTTGTCATTTGCTTATTGTTGGTTCATAGTAAATATTCAGTCATATTATGGAATTCTTCCTCTGTTTAGAGTATATAAAGAATTTTTATCAAAAATTACAATTGAATTTTCTCAAATGCCTTTCAAACATCTGCCAGTTTGAGCCTGTATTTTCTTTTTAAAATTAAATTATCATATTAATATATGCCCTTTAAAAGTTGGATCATCCTTACATTCTGGGAATAAAATCTTTTTGTGGTTATAGCATATTATTCTTTAGGATTTTTGTCTCCATTCTTTTTGGTTTATGTTTTGATTTTGGTACTGGGAATTGAACTTGGGACCTTGCACTTGCTGGGCAGGCACTGTGCCACTGAGCTATATCCCTGGCCCTTTGCTTTCATTCTTAAGTGAAATTTTTTTGAGACAGGGTCTTGGTATGTAGTTTAGGCTGGCCTTGAACTCACTATGTAGTCCAAGCTGGCCTCAAACTGTCTGTGATCCTCCTGCCTCAGCCACCCAGTGCTGGGATTACAGGCGTGCACCACCATGCCTGGCAATCAGTTTTTTGAAAAAACTTTTTTTCATAGATATAAATGACCCAAATTATATTGTTTGTTAGATATTTGATTGATGTAGACAGCATGAGGCCAGAAGATACAATTGAATGTAAGTATGAGGATTGTCACTATTTTTCCTTTTTCATAAAAGTTAAAGATAAAAATGCAATGAATTTCTCAAATTTTATAATAAAATTTATATTTGTTCCAACATAAGATACAACCCCCCCCCAAAATAAAACATACATGCAACTCCCAAGAAAACAAAAACTCTGGGAGCTCTATTGTAGCTCAGTGATAGCATACATGCCCAGCACAAACACATAAAACAAAAAATAAAAATAAAAATAATTTAAAAAGAGAAGAGAAAAACCCTGAAACTATAAGGTAATCTTTTGTCAAAAGTTTAGGGCCGGCGAGATGGCTCGGTGGTATAAGCACCTACCTGGCAAGCAAGAGGTCCTGAGTTCAACTCCTGGTACCCACATAAGGGAAAAAAAGGGCCGGTGATATCACTCAGCGGCACAAGCTCTTGATGCCAAGCGCTAAGTCCTAAGGTCGACTCCCGGTACCCACATTAAAAAAAAAAAAAAAAAGTTTATAAAGGGATGTACCTGGAAATAGATAAAACAGCCTAAATAGTGATATTTTTTAATTTGCTTTCTTTGAGAAAGATTTGTTTTTCATACAATTATTTGTAACAGTTCATCCACTCCTTAGTATTCAGTATGTTCCAGGGACATTGCATAGAAAGACAAAACTACATTGGAGGTCTTTATGATGATCCTATTTACATATTTCATATGTGAGATTTGTGGTTAAGGAAACCTTTTTTTTGTCTTTTTGAGACAGGGTCTTACTATGCAGTTCAGGCTGACCTTGAACTCACTTTGTAGCCCAGGCTGGCCTCAAACTCGCAGTGATCCTCCTGCCTCAGCCTCCCAAGTGTTGGGATTACAGGTGTGCTCCACACCAGGCTGAGGAAATCTCTTTTTTATGTAATTCAAGTTGCATATATCCATTCTTCTTGTAGCTTGTATGTTTGCTGGGGGAAACCTAAATAAATAGGAATGGGGAAAAGAAGATATTGTTGTTTTCTTAGGCCAAAATATAGAGTGACTAAATTGGCTACTAAGTTTTGAAACCAGTTGATTTCTCTTCCGGGCCGTGTTCTAGGTGGGCCTTATGCTACTACACCTCCCTTGGCTAGGCCTCAGCATATCCACTGCCCCCAGGATCGCTGTGAACCCTGGCCACTCCCCTCGAGCTTCCCCAGTGTTTAGGAGTCACCTTTCCCAAGTGTAATCTTAGGTATCCCAAGCATGTTGGAGATTTGGCCTGTATTTTCTAAAATGCCTGCCTGGTTTGTCAGGAGACAGGAGGTCTTTTCCATGAGAGATGTTTTGTCATTCCTCTGGTCAACCCACACCCTTCTTGTGCCACCTTGTACATTTTCCAAATTGTATTCCTTTCATCCAGGCACCAGACTTTGTGTCTCCTGCCATTTTAACCCATTCCTGATTCTTGTAAGCCCGTGTGATCTCTCTTCTTTGGCCTTCCTAGACTTGAATCTTATTTCTTTCTCCTTCCTCCGTTCTTATTCTGTGTGCCCATGTTCCCCATCCAACCTTAAGTTCATCCTTTCTAATGCAGCCTTTGATCCCCACCTGTACCTAAAACCCCCACAATGTACAGCATCTCAGAACTCAAAAAGGGGCTTTATTCCTTATCTATTGCTTCTTCTGTACCCCTCTCCTGAATGGTATACAGTTACATTAATCTTAAACAGTATATCAGAATAAATACATTTTCATCTGTCTCTCTAATATATCTCTGTGGAAAGCCACTTGGTATCTGACATGGCACATGCAGTCTTGGCAGCTCTCATCTTGCTTACCCTTAGTACTGAGAAACTTCCCGGTCTTTCTCCCTCTGCCTAAAAAACTGCAGTTTCCCTAAAGAGGTGTGTTTGGCAGCCAGCTCCCGCTCTTGCTGGGCCTGCCTCTTCATGGCTTCACACCCTGGCCTCTGTTCTTTCGTGACGGGGGTTGACATTACTGGCTCATGAACACTGGGTTCCCTCCAGGGAATTGGTTGGTAGTGGAAATCTTGGAGGAGAAATTGGTTTTGTGGCCTATGCAGGGACTGGTGCTTGGTCACAGCAGTGGCAACAGGCTCCTGCCAGAAAGAGGCATAAGGTGATGTTTCGTGGGGTGCAGGCTTAGAAGCAGTGGACTGAAGAAGGCCAAGATGGGTAGAGGTGGTTGAATCCATTTGGCTTACATTGTCCAGGACTGGCTGAGCTGGTTTGACAAGATCCTTTGGAGAGGTGTTGGCAGCAGCTGGTTGGGATGACTGAGCTGTGCTAGTAGCAGTGGGTCGGGCAGGGTAAGCTACAGTGGGCCAATGTGAAGCAGGAGGCTGTAGCCTTCGAGATATGGATCACGCCCTGAGGTTTGTCTGGGCCGGGAAAAGGCAAAGGTATTAACTTGACCTTCCCAGGTGGTGGTAGCCAACGCAGGGATGGAGATGGAGCCTCTGTTTTAGGACTGCTGTGTGGTTACAGGGAGCTGACCTGAGCCCTGTTGGGCCCCTTTCCCTCACAAGGCCCCAGCCATGGTTTGGATGGTGGCAGTGGCTTAGGGTTTTTGGTGCTGCTCGAGGTTCCCAGGGCCTGGGAGGAGAAGAGCCCAGCTCTCTTGTCAGTCTTCTTCCCCAGTGCATGGAAAACCTGCACCAGCTCCAGCATGTGCACGCCTAGGCAGCTGTGAGGCTTTTTAAAGACCTCTTGGCCAAACGCAGGTTGGTTTCTCTTGTGCTTCATGTTGGGAATGGTTGGCTTCTCTTCTGCCTTAACTTTGTGCCTGGATGGCTTCCTCTCTTGTGCTTTCCTATAGTTGTTTTCTCTGGTCCTTTTGGTCCTTGCTTGCTCACAGCCCTTAGCTTGCCTTCTGCACCCATTCACCTCATCCAGCATCTTTGGCTCTGATGGCTGTGGGATGACTGGATTGGTCAAGAGCATCCAAGGAGTGGAAAAGCTGGGAAAGGTAAAAGTCCTCCACGAGGGAAGTAACATCTGCCCAACATGGGCTAGACTCAATTCTCTTGTCAAGTATCCCTGTGTCAGGGAGTTCTTTCCCCAGTGGGCATCTTCAGAACCAGGTGTCTCTTGACTCAGAGGTTTAATGGGAGCCAGCAGCTTGTGAGGGTCAGGGACTGCTAAGGGGAGTAGTGGCAGATCTTGTTCACCTATTAGGATCTGGTAGGCATCCAAAGGCTTGGAAAGCTTGGTTTCCATCTCATCCCTGTTCTTCTCTGGCTGTTCCTGACTTGGAGCCAGTGGCAAGAGATGGGTAGAACTCTTCACTGGAGCTTTCAGTGAACCAGAAGTCAGGCATCACAAAAGGTTCCTTGCAACAAGTGAGGAAGAACAAGCAAAACCCCTCCAGGCAAATCACTGAAACTCCTGAGGTTAAAATTCAGCTGAAAGACCCCAAGTGTCTGTCGGAGGGAGAAGTGCTTTTTTGCAATGCAGTGGCCAGGCTCAGGTGGTGGGCTCCTCTCAAGCATCTGGGTACTTCTGCTACTGCAGGACATGGAGAATCCTGGAGGTTGTGGTAGACACTCTGTGAGGCTCAGGGCTTGTAGTCCCAGGGATGTTTCCATGTCTAGGGAAGCTTCTGTCCCTGAAAAGGAATTGAGAAAAAGTCAGTCCCTGCTAAGTGAGGTGCTTCCACTATACACCAGTATAATCAGGATCCTGCCAAACTCAGCAAGGCATTTCCATGAGCTCTTCTTACGGACCACGGACAGGACCCTGCTTTAGGAGCTGGGATGTAACTGTTCTGCTTCTTTTTGCTTATCACCTGATGTGTGTTTCATGGCTTTCCTTTTATGTCATAGGATTGTTGTCAGTCAAAGGAAATGTGAAATGATTTTTAGAACATTACATTTTGTGGTCACGGTGGTACAGCACTGCCTACTATGCATCAGGCCCTGGGCTTCATCCCAAGCACACCATACCTGACTCATACACACACACACACACACACACACACACACACACATAACCCTACACATGCATATGCATAAGCGCCCATACATGCACACCCTCAGAGACAGTATTTCCTCAAGTGTAGCATCCTCCTACTAGATCCACTCAATGCCTTCTCCTCTCTGGCCAGTATAAAAGTGCCTCTCAATGTGGACTGGGAGAGAGTGTAGAGGTCTTCCTCATGAAATGTATGAGCAGGACAGATACTGAGCTACATGGATTGGACAGGATCTCTGAAACACGGGGTCTTAAAACTTGGTGAAAATGAAGGAAAATGAAACTGTCTTTATCACCATAAGTTTTAAAGCATCTTCCAAAGAGACCATAGCAATGGATGAAGGGAATTGATTATGAAGTGGTGGTACAGGGGGACTGATCCACAAGGGTGCTGAAAAGTGTGGCCTGCCTCAGGTAGCTTCTGGGGATCTCTTCAGTGCAGCTGGGATGGCCATTGTGGTGTTGTGTTGTGCATTACAGACTCTGGAATTGAAATGCGCTGGACAAAGGTGGTGGTAGTGGGTGAAGTCTCAGGACTGAAATTCGGCCTATCTATGTACTCATCACTATCCAGGTATGGATTGGACCTTTTAGGTCCTGATTCTAGGAAGCAGGCTAACCTGATTCTTTTCCCTTATTGATCTTTGTACTCACCTTGGAAACTCTTTTCTGTTCTGGCTTGAGCAGACCCAGACTAGTACATGGCAAGGAAGTGGAGACTGGTGTTCAGACATTTATGGGCTGAGCCTCCTTTAGCACCATCACTATTTCTGGTTGAGGGGCAGAGGCCCCACTCCCTGTGTATGACGCACAGCCATAGGTTTGTAGGCAGGGGCCAAGTTTTCCAGACAGCAGAAGCCTCATTGCACCCTGACTGGAGTGGCACACCTGGCTTCCTTGTTGGTAGGCAAGGTGCAGACAGTGTCCCTGATTCAGAATGTGTGGCGGTGTCCCCTGAACCAGGTTAGCAGACAGTGATGGATACACTGGAATGATGGCATTGGCATGGGCCATCATGGATGTGGAAGCATGTGCTGTGCCATGGTCAGTGACAGTCAGTGTGAAGGCCCCGAGTGAGGGAGACCTGTTTTCAGAGCTTCTCGTGATATCCTGCTGCCAAATACCTGGATAGGAGACAGCTGGAGTGGACATATGGCTGTGGCCAGTAACCCCCAAAAACCTAGTTGTGCTAGAATGTTGGTAAAGATAGGCACTAGCCGGGACTGGCTGAGATGAGGTGGCAGAGACCGAGGCAGGAGCCGGGCCAAACTGAGGGCTGGAGCTGAGACTCTGGAGGAGTTGCAGGCACTTGCCATGAAGGAAACGGCTTTGCTCACCACAAGAAGTGAGAGCTGCAGAGAACTAGCGGTTCCAAGGGATGGTGGGCTTTGGGCATTTTCTGGAGGAAGCTAGAGGGCTATGAAAACATGGGTAAGTGAGACAGAACTCACTCTATTTGAGTATAATTTATCCTAAGGTCCTTGCAGTCAGGAAGCCTCTGAGATTCCAGCAACTAAATATTGCATGTGGTTCCAGCAATGAAACAGTTTCAAATGGCCGTTAAGTGCTGGAGCAGTTTGGAATTCTGATGAACTGCCCTTTCTCCCACTTTGGTCACCAAAGACCCAGTGGTTCCTGGTCATATGTGCTCCCTGGGCCAGAAGCGGCCTCTCCCTACCCTGTGCTGCGCTTGAGCCTGCACTCACCCCAACTCATAATTATATTGTGGAATTGAAGCCTTTCAGACCTAGGAGACCCTTAGGGAACTTGTAACTTACAGTTTCCGAGCGAGGAAACAGAGAGGTCCCATTGACTTGTCTAAATTTTCCCATGGTTTAAGTTTTGGGACCAGGTTACAGAAGCTGTCTCATTTCCCAGGAGTTGTATGCTCAGCAAAGACTTAAAACTGAGAGAAAAAGAACTTTAACTTTAGCATTTTTGTTGTTCATTAGAAAACAATATTGTTATTATTGCCAGTGTTATCTTCCATTTTTCATTTTGTTTATGTCTCTGTGATCCCTGATTAAAATTAGGACTTTTGGCACCATGTTTTTGAAAACCTCTTTTCCATTCCCAAGACTTGTCAAGTCAAAGGGGCATTCTGAGTGGATTTGGACCAGAACGTGCAGAGAATTGTTTTGTGAAGGGTGCTGAGAGCTGGACAAACTAATATTCAGTAGGAGCTACCTTCCTGCCCATTCTCTAAGTCAGGTGTTCTTGAAATGCTGGTTAAACAATAAAACAAAGAAAGCTAATGATTTCACTGCTGTGAAGCTTAATATACAAAACTTCCTCCCTGTAGTAACCTCAAGAGCTGCTCATTGATACATGTAACTTGGAACCACTAAACCTGCTGGGTGACACTTGGATTTGTATGTCTCCCATGGATTTAGGCAGGCACAGCTGTTGACCTGTACATACCCCCTGTGGGATTTTGGCTGGGTGGGGCTTTTTACCTGTACACACCTGGCATGGGATTTGCCCAGATAGGGCTGTTAATATGTGCCCACCTCCTATAAGATTTTGACTGGGTGGAGCTGTTAGCCTTGTATGTACCTTCTGTGGGATTTGGCCAAAAAGTGCTCTTGAATACCTATGTGCTTCTTGTGGATCCTCCCTCACCACTGTGATTCTTTGTTAGTGCCCATTATTTAGCTTTACCAAACTTTATCTCTCACAAAATCTGTCTCTGGGTATTTTCCCTGGTCTCTTGGAAACCTCCTCCATAGTCTCAGCACATCTTGTCTATGGTTGATACAACTGGTTAACCAGCCAGGATGCCAGAGTAATTTCCATGAGTGCTGAGATTATGTTCATTATAAAAGGTGGGGGTGAAATCCAGGAATGTTCGTCCACCTCTATATGGCAGCCATTACACTTGTTTGGGAACCACCATGTAGGAGAATGCCCTGAAAAGTTCCCTGAGACTAGGGGAAATGTTAGTGAGTACCGCAACCCCCTCAGAGGGTTCAGGTCTCCCACCCAGCAAAATGGCACACAGATGGAGAAGAAAGACAGAGAGAGAATATTCTGCAATTGAGGAGCTCTGGGATAACCCAGTGTTCTTTGTGGAACAAAAGGCCACAAGTCCAAAAGCCCATGGCTTTTATTGGTATCAATCAGGGAGGTGGGTAGAGGTTGCAGCAGAGTATTAGGGAAAAGAAACTTTGCAGCCATCGGCTAAAAGGAGAAACAGAGCAATTCTGTACCAGGCATAAAGGCTCTCCAATTAGCAATGCGACAGATAGTTTGATATATGCAAGGCTGGCACCTTTACTGCCAGGAATGTGTAATTCTTATTGAGTCCCATGACCTCAGCTGAGATGTTATCTCACGTCTTAGCCCTGGAATCTCACAGGCTCCTGCTCGAGCCCCCATTCCAGCCATCAGCAAGGAGGGCAATTCTCGCCCATGTGCTGTAATGAGACAAATTGGCATCTTGGCTGGACTCAATTATATTCTTTTAGCCAATTAAGGGAACATCTGGTTCTATATAGCCAGCTCTGCATATCTCAGTGAATAGGATTGAAGGAGAGGTGAGGGAAAGATGGAGGCAAGGGTCTTTGTTTCTCAAGAGAGTGCTTCAAGCTGAAATACTTGCCAAGCAAGTACAGGGGGAAGAGAACCGGGGAAAAACTGTTACAGTGCCAGTGCTAGGGGTGGACACTGCCGTAAAGATGGAGACAGAAGAGAAAGGTCCAGGCTGCCAGACTGAGCTCTAGCTGGAGCCTGACCCCAAGCTGCTATGGAGAATAAGTCAGACTGCCAAGGTGGATATCAGGTAGAAATGTATTTTACAGGCTACACACAACCTTCACTGGCTCCTGGTGACTGTTAATGCTGGGGTTGCTGGACGTGGTGGTGCACACTTGTAATCCCAGTAGTCAGAAGGCTGAAGCAGGAGGATTGCTGTGAGTTTTAGACCAGCTTTGGGCTACATAGTAAGACCCTGTCTCAAAAAAACAAAAACAAAAACAAAACAACAACAACAACAACAAAAGTAAAAACAAAGCTGGGATTGACTTCTGCCTTAGGATGTGAAAGGAGGTAAAACAAACATTCCTGCCTGTGAAGAGTTAAAAGAGGCTTTTGGGGAACATCGTGGCTGAGTTCTGTGGTAAAAGTTGATGTTTTTGTTTAGTTGACATGACTAAAACATTTCTTATGAACATCTTGGGATAATTTTTAAACTGTATTTGTATGGTTAACTTGCTCTTCTGCTGCATTGTTTGTACTAAGATATTTTTCTCATTAAAGATCATGTAAAGACTCAAAGGCTTGCCAGTCCTAGCTGAAATGTAACATCTGGGAGACTGAAGAAAAAGAAAAAGAAAAAAAAAAAAGAGGCCTTTTTAAAATCCAAGTAGCTACAAGTCTACAACAGAAAACCAGTAAGTTTGAAGATATGTTTTTGGTAAGGAAAAATTTTGTATGGTGAAATAATTCTTTGTCCTAAAGTAAAATGACTAGTTGGCTCCAAAAAGAAAAAGGAAAGATAAGGGCAAAATTAGAAGGTTACATTAAATCAAAGAAAATTTGTAGAGAATGAAACATAAGAGAAAAAATTTTTATATCTGATTAAGTTGGTTATAATTAGAGTATTAAAGAGTTTTCTAAAATCAAATTTTGATGCACTGATATTACACTAGAATCTAATTTTCTATGTTTAACATTAATCTGCTTGTACAAAATTAGCAAAATTTACAAGAGCTACCCTAGGAAACAAACTTTCGTGATTTTTTTCAACATAACTTTTCATGCTTTCTGCTATTGCTAGTTTTTAATTACGTGGGGGAAAATCTACCGTTTGAACAGTTTTGCCACCTAAAACCTGGTCTGTGCCTTTTGAAGTAAGTTCATCAAGTAATAAGTCTGTTTGTAGTCATTAGCATGGTTTCCTAAACATGTGAAAAGTCTAAAATTATCTTTTGATTTTTTTTGTCAGTGATGTTAACCTGTATAGAATTGTTACAGTGCCACACTGATAATCAAAAGGATTGGATATTATTCATCTGAGGAATATATCTGTAAACAAAAGAAAGCCCATTGGTTCTGATATAATGTTGTCAGTCATGATCGTTATCTTAAAATACTGTATAAAATACAGATGTCCCCCATTTAACAACCTACCTGTTTAATGACTGTTTGGACTTACAACACATTGCTCGGATTTATGACTTGTCTTTTTCTTGTACAGTTCTGTACATCTTGTTTATAGACCTCAGTGTCTTTTTTTAATATAGTACACCTTGTTTATATAGTGTAGTGCTGTAATTTTTTCTGATTGTACTGTAGTTTTATGCTCTGTTATACATCACAGTACTGTATGTAAGAGTTATGCAAATAAAAGCACTCATCAAGTTGGGGTTTCCTCTGACCATTTCTTTGTTCTGAATATTGTAATGTACATATTATATATGATTCCTCATTTAGTGACCGATTCATTTAACGGCCCAGTCACAGGCACAGAGCTCGGTTGTTAAACAAGGAATGGCTGTAAGTAACTGAATTATCCCATCTGTTACTAAATTCATCAGAATTCTAATCATGGCTGTTCTAGTCTCTTTTCATTCACAGTTTTGATTCTTCTCTGAAGATTTTACCATCAGATACGTGGGAAAGACACTTAAGTACTACTGAGAAATTGGTTCTTTCTTTGATTACATTTGGTAAAAATTGGTTTTAACAAAAAGTTTTCCTGGGTTCAAAACTGTTATACAAACTGAATTAATTTTGTTCTTGTTAGTTTTATGTCATACTCCAGGTAGACTTAACTTAAGAGCTCCTCCTTCTAAATCTCTTTGTTGTTCAAATGTGGTGAAAAGGGCTGTGACACTGACTCTCAACCATCCATACTTCCCCTCCAGCATGGGACCTGTTAAGAACAACAACCAGAACAGTATTTTGACACCAAAGGACAACGTTTTAAAAAGTAACTACAGGATGATTGATCTGTGATGCCTCCAGAAGGAATCCCATACAGACAAGAGAGTACATAGGGAAAGCATGTCAAATCAAGATGGAGTCACTGTGTCAGCTCTACCAAAAATTAAAGCAAATAGGTTATGAAGGAAGGGTCCTTATTCATGAATGCCTGTTGGTAACTAGCACAAAGGATTCTGGCAAAATCCCAAGTTTGGTGAAGTCAATTTGAGCCTGATTTAATGAAACTGCCATTGGAAAATCCAGATCTTGGGATGTTCACACAGAAAATAATTTTATGGACCAAAGACAGTACAAAGCTGGTATTGATGGTAGTCCCAAAAAAGAATAACTAAATGGATTGCTGGGTGTACAATGAGCTGTCTTTATCCTCCTTACTGTTCTCCCAAGACAATACAACCAGCTGCTTTGATGCAATAGAAGCAAATGTTATGCTGGAGTAACACTCACTGTGCTGAGGCACAACTGAACAATTGCTCTAAGAACTTGGACTTAAATTTACCTTTGTTTAATGACGATAAATATGTCTTTTGCCTGATACAGAAACAAATGAACATAGGTAAACCCACGCTAAAGGATACAGTGTTTGATGACTTGGAGTGGCTAAATGCCATAGAGGAAGTGAGAGGGGGAGTTCCTCTCTGTCTTGAGAATAATGGCAGTAACATCTCTCTACCCTCTGTAAATGTGGGATGCAGAGTTACCATTGTACTTGCGGATACTGATTACCTGGAAAAATATTTTATTCAATCTGCTTGCTGTGTTAGCAGAGCTTGTCACAATCTGTTGTTTTCTGTATTGATGTTTTTGGGATTTTGTTGCAGTGTACACCCTAGTGTGCCGCCTGAGGGACATTGCGGAAGATGGGCGTGATAAGATTGTAAGGGCGTTCAGGCACATGAGGGTGGGGATGGAGTATATCATCCCTAAGAAAAATTGGGACATTTGATACCATGTCTCTGAAACACCCTTTTTTCATTCCCAAGACTTGCCAACTCAAGGGGGCATTCTAAGCAGACAGGGACCAGAATCTGAGAAATGTTGTTTGAAGAACACTGCTAACTTAGCAAATTACTGTTATCTGTTGGAGTGGCCTTCTGGCCCATATGCTAAATCAGCTGTCCCATGGAATGCTGTTCATGAAATGATACCAAGAGAGCTAATGATGCCACTATTACATAGTTCAGTCTAAAAAACCAGTACAACCCTTCCTGCAGAATCTAGAGAGCTGCTGAGCAATGGCCCTTTCCAGGCACTACTAGACTTGCTGGGCCTGCTGATTGGTTTAGTCTCTCTCTTGGATTTGACTGGGTGGGAATGTTGACCTGTTTGCACCTTCAGTGGAAGTTGGCCAGGAAAGTGCTATTGAACCCATATGCACTTCTTGTAGACCTCCCTCGCAACTGAGCGGTGGATGACTCTGTGCTTCCCTGTTAATGCCTGTTGGCCTTACTAAACCTTATCTCTCAGAAAGCCATCTCCATGTATTTTCTTTGATCACATGGAAACCTATTCCACTGCCCCAGCACACCTGGCTATGGACAAGAAAATGTCATATGCCATTTCCTAGAGTTCATTCATAACCAGTCTTGTTGGTAAATGAAAAGGGTCATTCTTTATCCTCTTCAAGCCTATCTTCTAATCCTAAGTCACAATGACTGAGAGTTTCTCAAGAAATCCTTTTGGTTTCTCAAGAAAAATACCTTAAACTTTTTGATCTTCATGCTACTCATCCATAAAATAGTCATAATAATAACAGTGATAATTCACCCATGAATGAAAGTAATGTACTATGTATTATGTATGATTTATATAGATGAAGATATAGTAGGTTCTGGAAAGATTGAAAGATGAAAATGAAAACACCACAAACTCAAAAGAATACTACAGGGCCAGGGATATAGCTCAGCAGCACAGTGCCTGCCTGACAAGCGTGAGGTCATGAGTTCAATTTCCAGTACCAAAAACAAAAATAAAAACAAAAAAATCTACATAGATATTAATAACAATTGAAGTAAAAGCATCAAAGCATAGTGAATTTACTAATGAAGTTCTGTTAACATGCAATATTAAGAAACCATTTTTATCCTAGTGAATATAATAAACAAAAAAACACCCCAAAATAGGTGATTTTGAATAAACTAGTACATACAGAAAAATAATAGCAGTAAAAAGTGTGTACCAAGCATAAAAAATATATATATATAAACATCTAGGTTGTCATGATTTATGTATTCCAATACAATCTGCTATGATGGTTGGCATGGCAGTGAATATCTATAATCCTAGCACTCAGGAGGCTGAGGCAGGAGGATTGCTTCATGTAAGAAATAGTAGGCCACCCTCGGCAACCTAGCAAGACCCCCATCTCAAACACAAGCCAACAACAGCAACAGCAATGACTGGCACATTGAAATCCAACAGTGAGTAAAGGTATTCCATTATTGTGCTGATTCATGTTTCTGAATATTACTCACCAACTACCACATATTAATCCTTCTGGATAGATATTTCAATAATGCATCTACTTAACAAGGAAAAAAAAGACTTTGAAAACATCATGAAAGTTTTTATTCACCCTTAAAACCTAGTTTGTAATCATCTTAAACATTCAAGAAAATATCCCCAAAACAATCACTTCACTACTATAATACAATGAAAAGTTGTGGGGGGGCGTTGTTTGTTTTTTGCTTGGTTTGTTTGTTTGTTTTGGTGCTGTGGATTAAGCTCAGAGTTTTGCACATGCTAAGCAGGTTTTCTGCCACTGGTTTTACCCATAACCTAAATTCTTTTTCTTTTTATCCTTCCAGTACTGGAGATTGAACCTAGGGTGTTTTACAGCTGAGCTACATCCTCAGCTCTTTTCATTTTTTAAATTTTGAGATAGGGTCTCACTAATTTGTCCAGGCTGGGCTTCAACTTGTGATCTTTCTACCTTACCTCTCAAATAGTTGGGTGTACAGGCACTAGAACAGTTATTTAAAATTTTGAGATCCAGAAAACTTCAAAGGTCTTCACAAAATTGTTTTAAATAAATGTGGAATTAGAGTTGTGGGCTTGACTTTTTTTTGTGTGTGTGTGTGGGTACCGGGGGCCGAACTGTGGACCTCACATGTCAGCAGGTGCTAGTGCCGCTGAGCAATATCACCAGCCCTTTTTTTGTATGTGGGTACCGGGAGTCGAACTCAGGACCTCACACTTGTCAGGCTGGCGCTTATGCCGCTGAGCTATCTCACCGGCCCAACTTTTTAATTCTTAGGTACTTCTTCTGACTCTTAGGTTTCAAAACTGTAAATAACTATGTATGTTAATGACTGTGTGGGAAATATATCCTCTGTTTAATAAAGAAAACTATTGTGAAGATATAAAGCAGGGCCGGTGAGATAGCTCAGCGGCACAAGAGCTTGCTGGCAAGTACAATGTCCTGAGGTCGACTCCCGGTACCCACATAAAAAAAAAAAAAAAAGGATATAAAGCAGTGTTCACCTGAAACTTATCACACAAAGGAATGTGCCCTTTTGGTAAATGTTAGAACACACCATTTTTAAGAAGCCATGTAGTTTTTTTTAAAATGACATAGAACACTGATAATTCAGTTTCCCCATCTTTCTAAAACCACTTTCATTAGCATGTTTATAGAAAGAATCATTTCGGAAACATTTCTAAAATGTTCATCTTCAAAAGTATCAAATGTTGAAAGAGGCAATTAAAAAAACCAAACAATGGAATGTGACTTTGCTGATAAGCTGCCTTTTCCTAGAAATACCCTATCCTACCCTTAACTTTCTTCTTAGTCCCTTAATATAAGCATTTGCTAAATCAACCTCATTTTGCCCTACTCTGAGATTTCACTGTATGCTCTTTCTGTGTTCATTTGAAATCTTTAGTCCTTCACATTACATTGCAAACTCACCCTTTTTTCTTGAAAATGACATATTCTCTATCTCTTTCATTATTTTAAATTTACTCGTCTCTCATTTTTTATATTTTGTTCCCACCTACCCATGCAATTCTGATTCTTGTTGGCCTGTGCTTCAGTTTGGGAACAGTCCCGAACTTACTCACCCTAAAATATCTGCCTGCTTATAGCCTCATCTTTTCTCTCCTGTCTCCCCATACATCTTTCCACCTAGTTTATACAGAAGTCTCTAAAACATGTGACTACTACATTTTGAACAGCAGCACATTGGAAGTGGAAATATTAGCAGAAGGAGACTGTTACCAATGACACATCTTTGTATATAGTGCCAGTTTCCTACCACACCTAGGGTTTTTCCTTTGTTTCTGTTGAAACAAACTCAAGATGTCTCTGATTTCATTTCAATATGACTGTCCATTAACAGGTGATATTAGAAAAGAAATGGACAAGTGCCTGGGCAGTCTGTCATCCTCATACAACAGATAAGGAGACAATTTTGTGAGAAAGTAAACCATACGTCCAAAGTGACATACACAGTAAACAACAAAACCATATGTAAAACTAGGTTTCCAGATTTCTAGCTTAATATCTTCCTGAATTTTCCAAGCTGTTTTGACTGTACTGCATACTAACTTTAAGGCAAAGAAGTCTAATAAAAAGACAGAAAACCTTTAAAATTATCTCTTCTTACCTTATATAGTCAGAGAAAAGGTAACATCAATTGTACATGTAAGTCTTGAGAAAAGGGTCCTAGAAAATGTGTGGGTGGTTGAAGCCAAAAAGAGCTGGTGCCAAGTATGAAGGTCACTGGTCATTGGTCATTTGTAATGATCCAAACTTATTTACGGACAACTCCATGGAAACCCCAAGGTTGTTCCAGGTGGTGGTAGGTTTGGTGGTTGAATGATGTCACAAAGCAGGACATTTAAAGGTAGGAGGTGGCCATTAATGATGTCAGATCTCCAACCAGAAAACAGAAATGGGTGGAAACAGTGTAGGAGTTATACCAGCACCTAAATGGCTGTGCTCTGAGAAAGTGAAATCAAATAGGCCAGACAAGATAGCCCCATTTTCTACTGTGCACTTAGGGAAATCACCAAATGTGTCCTTTATACTTTCTTTAATAAAGTTATTTATATTTATCATATTTGACATTATAACAGACACAATTATATCCATAATTATATATTTTTATGCATAGTTTAAAAATCTTTGGGGAAAAGGGAAAGAGACATCTTGGCTGAGCAAGTACAGTTGTTCTGAAACCATTTCAGTCAATGTGATTAGAGATCTTACTGCAGCTTTCAAGGACTAAAGGAAGGGACTAGAGAGCTCTTTGAGTAATTTGAAGAGCTGGGTAAAGTCCGTTGAGTGCAGCTTGTAGGGAATGATGTGGTCCAAGGCTCTTCTTTCTTAGTTCCATCTCCTTGGTCTGGGCTGGGCCAGGACAGGTTCTATCTTTTACTCTCCCTTTCTCTTCTTCACTGTAGGACTTGTTTCTTGGACAAGCCTTGGCTTTTCACTCTTATAGTCAGGAATGTTACTTCCTGTCAGCTGCCCAAAGCCAGCGTCTTTTTTTGAGTATGGTGATGCTTTGAAAACCGGACTCTGCCCATGAGCACCAAACACCAGAGAGGTGGGAGAGAGCTGACTGTAAACATTCCCTCCTGTGGACTTTGATCACAGTTCTCTGTCCCACGATTTGCTGCCTCTGGATCCTTGGTCAACACCAACATCCTTCCACCTGGCTCTTCCACACATGATAGGCACTGAGGATTCTTTGTGCCTTCTTAGGTGAGTGAATACAGTGTGCAGTTGCTGTGGTCTCTTCCCCAGGCCACAGACAGCAACCATGGAATCTAGGGCCTCTCACATTCTCAGTCTGCCATGCATGCACATAATAAGGCCAGGCAAAATGGAGAGGAGTATAGTTAGAGAAGGAAAAAGACCACTAGTGGAGCATGGAGGAAGTGAGGACACTGGGCAGAAGACACTCATGTGGATTTTTTATTTTCTATAGGAAGAAGTCAGCACACTTTGACCTCGCTATGTATCAACATAGCAGACAATTAAATATTTTTGTGTAGCTACATAATCCAGAAAGTTCCAGAATTTTGTATACTAGAGAAAAATCTGATATGTTTTTTTCTCATTTTGCTTTATACTGTACCATCTTATTCATGTTATTCATTAGTATATTCATAGACTATAGGTTGCTTTTCAAATCATTGGAATTTCTATTCATTTTTTCTCTCATCATATTTTCAAGAATCCAACACTGAAAGACATATTGCATGTTTTTCTCTTGATCATTTTTTTTTTGTATTTTGTAACATTATGGACTAACTTTGCTTTTTATAATTCTTGAGAAAATTAAGGAGTGGAGTGTGAAAAGGCACTGAAGTGAGTTATAATTGTGTGCCCAAGCATAAAGAAGTGGTATCTGCAGTCAGCCCGAGTCGATATGGATTGCCTTTTCTACTGATTCCTTGATTAGAGTTTTCCCACTAAATTCTCTTATGATTGTGAAAAAGTGAGTGAGGGCTGAGTTCCTCATGATTTATGTGTATGGACTGGCTTTGCATGAGGAAACCTAGAGGCATATCTTAGTTACTTTTCTTGTTGCTGACACAAAATACTAGACTCCCAAAGTTAAAGGAGGAAAGGTTTATTTAGCTCACAGTTTGTAGAGGTTTCAGTCCATAATCAGCTGGCTCCAAGGCAGGGTGGCGTGGCAGACAGAGGAGAAACATTTCATGGCCGGCAGAAGGTAGCAAAGCGGGGCCAGTGAGATGGCTCAGCGGTGTAAGTGCCTGCCTGGCAACCGCGAGGTCTTGAGTTCGACTCCCGGAACCCACATACGAAAAAAGGCCCGGTGATATCGCTCAGCGGCACAGGCGCCTACTGGCGCATGAGGTCCTGAGGTCGACCCCTGGTACCCAAAAAAAAAAGAAGGTAGCGAAGCAAGAAGCAAAAGACAACCACAGCTCTTTCTATCCCTATATATCTTATCCAGGCTACTTAGGGTGGGCAGCACTCATACTTTAATCCTAGTGTCCTTGGTCCTAACATCGCACCATGAATCAATCCCAGTGTCACACATTCTAGATCCAGCCCACCTCTGAAAGGTTTTGGAGGCACATCTAGACACAAACCATAACAAAGTATAACCATTTATTTTCTAGGTGGTCAGCTTTGAGGAATACCCAGCTCGATCTATCTGGGATTGTCTTAATGCCTGTGAGAAGGTATTGCGTGATACAAAATGCCAAGAAGTTAAGGTCATAGGTCAGTCCTTTGAAGATAAATATTGCATTTATCATACTATTTTAACACATCTTCCACTAATATTTCCTATACCTAATATGAGATATGAGCATTTCAGTGATTTACATGAGATGATGTTTATCTGAGAAGAAACTGTGTAAGTATTGGTAGTGTAGAGATATATGGATTACACTACATACCTTTTTCAAGTCTTTTCCCCCTTTAGCTCGTTTTTATGCCTTACGTAGCCTATTCCCATAGTACTGGTATGTGATCTGTGTCTAATAAAATGTGTTCCCATGGAAATCAATAGCTATTACAGGTTAGGGTGGCAGGTGTAAGATTGAGAGGAGTGTGGCGTGTTAGTCATCTTTCAGTGTAACAAACACTTGAGATAATCAGCTTTTTAAAGGGAATGGTTTATTTTGGCTCATAGTTTCTGAGGTTTCAGTTCACCTGGCTTTTGGGTTAGTAACAGGCACCATACAACATGGTGGGGACCATGTGGTAGAGCAAAGTCCTCACCACATGGCCTGAAGAAATAAGGGAGAGAAGGAGTGGGAGAGGGAGGCAAAGGAAGAATGAGTCTCATGATCCCTTTCAAGGGCAACCCCTCAATAGCCAGAAGAGTTCTTACTAGGCCCTACCTCTTAAAGGTTCCATCACCTACCAGTAGTGCCATGCCAGGACTAAGCCTTTAACACACTGGCCCTTGGGGAATTCTAGATCAAAACTATTGCATGTAGTTTGGCATGGTGGTGCATGCCTGTAATCCCAGCATTTGGGAGGCTGAGGCAGAAGGATTGCTGGGAGGTCAAGGTGAGCCTGGTCTACATAGTGAGTTCAAGGCCAACCTGAACTACATAGTGAGACCCTGTCTCAAAAACAAAACAAAACTTGCATGTGGTGAGATAATTTTTATATTAGTACAATTTTTACATGCTAAAATAATCAGTTCCAATGTTCAGTTCAATTTAGTCATATGTTGTTTGTCCTCTCCTGGTCCCTGGTCTTTATGACTATTTTTTTCTCCATAGTTCCAGCCACTTAATTTTAGCTTGCACTAAAAGAACCACCTTAACCTCTGAAATAAACCTTACCTGTAGAAGGAAGAACCTAAAGCACAACACTCTGATAGTTAGCATCAAGCTCTCTCCTGATCTAAACCCTGTTTGTTTGTTTGTTTGTTTCTTTTCTGCTTTGTAGTAAGGAAATTACAGCAACCTAAATTCCACAATTTATTAGAAGTTTAGGGCCGGTGAGATGGCTCAGCGGCATAAGCGCCTGCCTTGCAAGCGCGAGGGCCCGAGTTCGACTCCCGGATCCCACATACGAAAAAGGGGCCGGTGATATCGCTCAGCGGCACGGGTGCCTGTTGGCGCGCGAGGTCCTGAGGTCGTCCCCCCGGTACCCACAAAAAAAAAAAAAAATAAAATAGAAGTTTAATAATGAATACTTCCAATGTTGCTTTAGTCCCTACATTGAAAGAAAAAAAATCTTAACCTCCCAGAACTGTATCTTTAAGTTGAGCTCAGTGAAGAGTCTTTATCTGCCTTAGGGACACTGCTTCTGCTGGTGAAGTTGCCCGCCTTTTGATCCAGTGACTTTGCCCACCCATTCTAAGTGTTAGTGAGGAGAGCTGAGGGCTATTCCTTTGTCAAGCTAAGAGCTTGCAAGATCAAGACTTCTTTCCTGTGAGGCTGATCACAGGTTGGACTTCTATGTTAGTTGTACCATGCCTGTCAGAGTAACCCAGCCCTTGCCTGCCTCCAGAACTCAAGGACAAGCCAGAAGACTGTTATTTGCAGATATGGTGACCATGAGCTCAGCGAATCTAAAGTATTTTTCCATATCTTAAAATTGAGGCCAGACTTGGTGGCACACACCTGTAATCCCAGCACTCGGGAGGCTGAGGCAGGAGAATCACTGTGAGTTCAAGGCCAGCTTGGGCTAAAAGTGAGTTCAAGGCCAGCCTGAACTGCATAATGAAACCCTGTCTCAAAAGACAAAATATTGAATTTATTGTCATAAATGTGTTATTTCTATTAAAAATATTAGTGAGGGGAAAACTAAAAATGAAATTGTCTTCCTGGAGACACACTTCCACTGTCCCTTAGTTTACTCTCAGTAGAGATGTATAGTGGCCAGGATTCTCTCTAAATCCTGTTTTTCTACTTAGCATTGTCTTGTCCCAGGGACCCATCCCTGCATTTTGTATACATCAGGATAGGTGAGATTACTCTAATATACACAGACCATCTACTCCTGAGGCCTTTCCATATTCTCTCCATCTATCCAACTATCCCTTTCTCCTATATTTTCCGTTCCAGTGTACTTTGAACTTGTTTGTAAAAGTATTCTTTCATCTCTTGTTGGACCCACCCACAAACTCTATTCTACCTACCTCTGTGTCAACTATGACTGAGTTTGTTCTTAGGCTAAATTTGTGTCTTTAAGCAAATTTGAAATGCAAGACCAATAGAGTTTTTCTGTTTTCTGATAGATTTATGTCACATTTTGTTTGTTGTTATGTTTATAGACATTTGTATTATTTGTACTTTTCAACCACTACACATCAGGTATTTTTTGTAAGTTCTAAAATAGAACTTTAGAAGAGAGGGACCACAACGCAGAGGGAGGTGGTACGTGGTGCTTTCTCCCTGAGCCCTGGCTCACAGCATGGGAAGTGTGGCTCAAAACTGCAGAGGCACAGTGACTACTGGTGACCACAGAGGCCTCCATGGAGAAACACACCAATGGAACAGAGCAATGGACACTGTGAAGTGCAGTGATTGGTGAGTTATTCAGGTTCAGACGCCCCCCAGGAGAGGGTGATTGTCTGGTAACCATTTTGGAAAGGGGCCAACTGAAGTCAGAACTCAGAGCAGCTGTGGGTTGACTCCATCTAGCAGCTCCTAGTGTCAGGGTGAGGCACAGGTGAGTTCAAGCCTGCAGGAGGTCAAGGAGCTGAGTTCAAGCTGACAGGAACCACTCAAGTGTTATGGGCTGAAAAACTCAGGTCCCAGCCTCACCGCCAGAAACCAGAAGCAGCCTGAACTTCAGTAAACTAAAGACCCAGATTTGCTGGGATTATATACCACCACCATCATTTTTTTTTTTTGGCACCAGCAATCGAACTCAGGACCTTGTACTTGCCAGGCAGGTGCTTGTGCTGCTGAGCTATATCCCTGGCCCTACCACCACCATAATTCTGCTGGCTTTCAGGATCAATCAATATGGGTCTGGACTCTGTCTGCCCCCTCTGTCAACCAGTGGCAGCAAAGACACATCCTGAAGAGGACAATTTTTTTCCCTGCTTTTCTTCCTATCTTTGTTTTTTAATTTTTTATTTATTTTTACTTTTTACTATTTTTTCTTTTTTTCTTGATTGTTCCTGTTTTTTTAAACAAGTTACAATGTTGCTTCTAGTTTTTGTTGTTGTTGTTGTTTTGTTATGTTCTTGTTTCTGTTTCTTCCTTCTTTCTTTCTCTCGTGTCTTCTTCACCAATTCCCAAAGCTTGTGAAATCTTCCTTTGCCCTCCAGTCTTGCTTCTAATTCCTTTCTCTTCTTCTATTTCTCTATTTTTCCCCCTCATCTCTTTTAAAATTTCTCCCCTGAGGGTAAAATCATCATATTGAGGGGATATTTACTGTACACAATTTTCTGGTTTGTTTTAGATTTTGTTATATAACTACAAATCTTTTTCACACAGTTAAAGGTGGCAAATTAATAGTTACCAGAATTTGTCATTTTCTAGGTTGTTTGATGCTATTGTTATTACTGGTTGCACTACTTTAGTTGTTCTAATCAGTTGTTCTTCCTTGTGTGCCAAGACCGAGATTGCCTGATGGTCATAAACAATACTATAGGCCAGCGCCAAAGAACCAGGGGCTGGGCCAAATAGGCAATAATTTATCATCCCCAATAAATTGAAGAGGTAGGATATTGCAACAGACTCAACACCCAAAACCCAGCTACACCTGAAGGACACCTCTAAGAAGTACTCATTTCCTAAGGGTTCTTGATACTAGCAATAAAGATACCTATGATAAACAATGTACAAGCATCAACACAGGAATTAAACTAAAAAAAAAAAAAGACAAGAAAAGAAAATGAGAAGACATGGAAGCAAGATGCAAGCCTAGACTTCTAGCTTGCCAAAGGCAAACCCAGGGGTCAACGAGGTAGAACAATTTGAAAGCCACCTACATGCACTCTGAAATGGTAGTAGTGGAAGTAACAAAACAAATGAATATGGGTCTAGAAAAAAATCAAATTGGAAATAATTTCCCAGATAACCTCAGAGATGATGACTGTAATGATGGACATGATTAGTGAATATAGAGAAGACACAGATAAAAAATAAAGGAGCTTAGGAAAATAATGGAAACCATGAATACTCAACACAGGAAAGAAATAGAATCCATGAAACACATTCAATCAGATATCCAGGAGATTAAAAATTCTATTGAAAGTATACTCAGAAGAATGAACCAGTGTGGGGACAGAATATCAGATCTAGAACACAGAGTTGTGGTTCACAATCATCAAATGAAAGACATCTTAAAAATAGCAAAGTACCATGAAA
The DNA here is from genome assembly GCA_028451465.1 of Erethizon dorsatum. Taxonomy (NCBI): domain Eukaryota; kingdom Metazoa; phylum Chordata; class Mammalia; order Rodentia; family Erethizontidae; genus Erethizon; species Erethizon dorsatum. Next base: position 24,997,232 of record CM051824.1, read on the forward strand.
AATCAATCCAACAGCTGCTAGACAATGCAAAGAAGAATAAGGTAAGATTAATTGAACAATCAGAAGACAACATAAAGGACACAAAATACCTGTTCACAGAAGTAATAGCAGAAAACTTCCCAAGCATGGAAAAAGAATTGACATACAGTTAATTGAGTCATATAAAACTCCATTTAGCCATGATCAGAAAAAAACTACAAGACATATAGTAGTCAAGATTCCAGAGATTCAACACAAGAACAGAATATTAAAAGCTGTTAGAGAAAAGAAACAAATCACCTATAAAGGAAAATGCATCTGAATCACAGCAGACTTCTAACTCAGACTCTTAAGTCAAGGAGAGGTTGGAGTAAAATATTTTAAACCCTAAAAGAAAACAACCTCCAAGCCAGATTGATGTACCCTGCAAACTTGTTTCTCAGAATTAATGGAGAAATAAGATACTTCCATGATAAATAACATCTGAAGAATATTAAAATCTGTTAGAAAAAAGAAACAAATCACTTGCAAAGGAAAGCCCATCAGAATTATAGCAGATGAAGTATTTCAAGCCCTAAAAGAAAAACAACCTCCAATCCAGATTTTATTGTCTTTTTGAGACAGGGTTTCACTATGCAGTTCAGGCTGGCCTTGAACTCACAGCGATCCACCTGCCTCAGCCTCCCGAGTGCTGAGATTACAAGTGTGTGCCACCACAACCAGCTAGCCCAGATTGATGTACCCCACAAAACTATCTTTCAAAATTGATGGAGAAATAAAATACTTCCATGACAAAGAACACCTGAAGAAATTCATGAACACCAAACCAGCACTCCAAAAACTTGTAAAGGACATTCTAAAAAGAGATAACAAAGACCACAACTCCATGAACCCCAACGGAATGAATTCACCAGGAAAGGCAAGTAGTTAAACATAGGGGAAAGAAAGGGGGAAAACTACAGAAAAATAACATGACAAGGATAAGTCAATACATATCAGTTATAACCATCATTGTAAGTGGTCTCAGTTCACCAATCAAAAGAAACAGACTGGCACAATGGATCAAGAAGCAAGATCCAACAATATGCTGCATACAAGAAACACATTTAACTCAAATTCATAGACTCAAAGGATGGAAAACAATATTCGATGTGACAGGAACCTGGAAAAAAGCAGGGACAGTATTCTATTTGCAGACAAAGTGAATTTCAAGCCAAGACTGATCGGAAGAGACACAGGTCACTACATACTTGTTAAGGGAACAATCCAAGAGGAAGAGTTAATGATCATACACATATATGCACCAAATACCAGTGCACACAACTATATAAAACATATATTAATGGATATGAAAAATCAAATAAGCACTAATACAATTGTAATGGGGAACATCAATACCCCCCTGTTACAAAAAGACAGATCAACTAGACAAAAAAATCAACGAAGAAATATCAGAACTGAACCAAATTTTTGAATAAATGTACTTAGTAGACATCTGCAGAGTGTTCCACCCCATAACATCTGAATACACATTCTTCACAGCTGCATATGGGACTTTCTCCAAAATTGACCACATACTACCTCATAGAAAATGCTTAACTAAATGCAAAGGAATTGAAACTATCCCATGCTTATTATCAGGTCATTGTGCAATGAAATTGGAAATCAACAGCAAAAAGAAACCATAAAAGTATCATAAACACATGGAAATTACATAACACCCTCCTGAACAACCAATGGGTCACAGATGAAATTAAAGAAGAAATTACACAGTTTCTACAATTAAACAATAATGCCAATACAACACACTGGAACTAATGGGATGCAATGAACACAGTCCTGTGAGGGAAATTTATAGTGGTGAAGTCCCACATCATAAAACAGAACAAGCTCAAATAAATAACCTAATGTTGAACCTCAAGCTTCTAGAAAAAGAAGACCAAGTCAAGCCCAAAGTTTGTATGAGGGAGGAAATTATAAACATTAGAGCAGAAATTAATGCAATGGAGACTAGAAAACAATACAAAGAATCAATGAATCGAAGAGTTGGTTCTTTGAAAGATTAAATAAAATAGAGAAACCATTAGCCAACTTTATTAAAAAAAAAGAAAGAAAAGACTCAAATCCACAGAATTAGGAATGAAAAGGGTGAAATTAAAACAGATCCTGCAGAAATCCAGATCATCAATACCTACTTTGAGAACCTGTACTCTAGTAAGATGGAAAACTCAGAAAAAATGGACAGATTCCTTGAGACATATGAATTACCATATGAACCAAGACATATGAATCAAGAGGATATAAAAATTCTAAATAACCCAGTATCAGTCAATGAAATTGAAGTAGTTTAAAAACTACCAACAAAGAAAAGCCAAGGTCGTGATGAATTCACCGCTGAATTACACAAGAAATTTAGAGAAGAACTAATGCTACTATTCCCCAAACTCCTTAATGAAATTGAAAAGGAAGCAGTACTCCCAAAGTCATTTCTCGAAGCAAGCATTACCCTGATACAAAAACTAAAGAAGGATCCAACCAAAAAGGAGAGCTACATGCCTGTCTCCTTAATGAGCACAGATGCAAAAATCCTCAAGAAGATACTGGCAGGCCGGTGAGATGGCTCAGCGGCTTAAGCTCCTGCGCGGCAAGCGCGAGGGCCCGAGTTCGACTCCCGGAACCCACATACGAAAAAGGGGCCGGTGATATCGCTCAGTGGCACGGGCGCGCAGGCATCCGAGGTCCTGAGGTCAACCCCCCGGTACCCACAAAAAAAAAAAAAAAAAAAAGAAGATACTGGCAAACCGAATGCAGCAAATCCTCAAGAAGATTATACATAATGATCAAATAGGATTCATTCCAGGGATACAGGAATGGTTCCACATACACAAATCAATAAATGTAATATACCATATTAACAGAGCCAAGATCATCTCAATAGACGCAGAAAAAGCATCTGACAATGTCCAACACCCATTCATGATAAAAACACTACAGAAAATTAGAATAGATGGTCTTTATCTCAATCTAATAAAAGCCATCTATGACAAACTAACAGCCAACATCATACTAAATGGTCAAAAACTTAAAGCTTTCACTCTAAAATCAGGAACAAGACAAAGATGTCCACTATCACCACTTTTATTCAATATAGTTCTGGAAATATTAGCCAGAGCAATTAGACAAGAGAAAGAAATAAAAGGAATAAGGAGGGCCGGTGAGACGGCTCAGCGGCTTAAGCGCCTGCCTTGCAAGCGCGAAGGCCCGAGTTCGACTCCCGGATCCCACATACGAAAAAGGGGCCGGTGATATCGCTCAGCGGCACGGGTGCCTGTTGGTGCGCGAGGTCCTGAGGTCGTCCCCCCGGTACCCACAAAAAAAAAAAAAAAAAAAAAAAAAAAAAAAAAAAAAAGGAATAAGGAGAGGAGAGAAAGAAGTTAAACTATTATTATTTGTGGATGACATGATACTCTACAGAGAAACCCAAAAAACTCCACCAATAGACTTCTAGATTTAATAATGAAATTCACTGGCATAGCTTGATACAAAGTCAACTCTCACAAATCAATAGCATTCTTGTACACAAATAACAAATTCACTGAGAGGGAAATTGGGGAAACCACAATTGCATAAAAAAAAAACTAGGAATCAATTTAACAAAGGAAGTAAACGATCTTTACATTGAACACTACAGTACTCTGAAAAAGGAGATAGAAGAGGATATCAGAAAATGGAAAGAGATCCTTTGTTTTTGTGTAGGAAAAACCATTATAATGAAAATGGCCATACTCCCAAAATGGTTATATAGATTTAATGCCATGCTGATCAAAATACCAATAGCATACCTCACAGAATTAAAGAAAACAATCATAAAATTCATATGGAATCAGAGAGGCCTAGAATAGCATAGGCAATTCTGGGCAACAAAAGCAAGGCAGGGGGCATCTCAATCCCTGATTTGAAATTGTACTACAAAGCTACAGTGATAGGAACACTGTGATACTGGCAAAAAACAGACTTGAGGATGAATGGAACAGACTAGAAGATGCAGAAACAACTCCAAATACACTCAGCCGCCTTATCTTTGACAAAAGGGCCATACACCTTCACTGGAAGAAAGATAGCCTCTTTAATAAAAGGTGCTGGAAAAACTGGCTTTCCACATGCCAAAGACTAAAACTAAACCCGTATGTCTCACCATCCACTAAACTAAAATCAAAATAGATCAGAGATCTAAACATTAAAACAGAAACACTAAATCTGCTGGATTTTGCCACCTGTTTCTCAGACAAAAGACTAATATCTAGAATAAATAAAAAACTCAAAAAATCAGACCCCCCAAATTTAAAGTCCCAATAAAAAATGGGCATCTGAAATAAAGAGACACTTCTCAGATGAAGAAGTACAAATGGTAAATAAATATAAGAAAAAATGTTCAACATCACTGGTCATTTGAGAGATGCAAATTAAAACAACACTGAGATTCCATCTCACTACAGAAAGAATGCCTATTATCTAGAAATCAACCAATAACAAACCCTTCTCCACTGTTGGTGAGAGTGTAAACTGGTGTAACCACTGTGGAAATCAGTTTGGAGATTCCTGTAAAAACTAAAACTAGAGGTTCCATTTGACCCAGCTGTTCCCCTTCTTGGTATCCTCCCAAAAGAATTAAAAGCATCATACCACAGCTATGCACACCCATGTTTGCAGTGGCTCCATTTGTAGTAGTTAAATCTTGGAAACAGCCCAAATGCCCATCGACTGATGAATGGATAAAGAAGATGTGGGCTTTTAAAAAATATACAATGGATTACTACTCAGTCATAAAGAAGGATAAACTTGAGACATTTCCAGATAAATGGATGCACCTTGAGACCATACTCTTAAGTGAAATAAATCACACACACATGTATAAATAATGCATTGTTTCTCTGGTGTGAGAAACTGAAAGTGTAAATAAGGACCAAAATGTATAATAGATTTTGTGAAATAGGAAGAAAATGTTTAAATGGGAAGGGTAGCTGGGGGAGGGAAGGAAGGAAGGGAAAAGGAAAAAAGAGAATAGAAAAAAATGGCAATAAAGCTTTTGTAAATAAGGAGGAAAAGAGCAGTTGAAGGGAGGGGAGGTAAATAGAAAAAAGAATCAAGATATATCATGTATAAGTACAGATTCCCTATGATGAATGTTATCATTGTGCATATATATCTAAGATATACCAATAAAATTAATTTTAAAAAACCAAAATCATAGTGGAATACTTTAAAAGATAAGATTCCTGCAATAAAATATACTATTGTCTGGGTAAATTTTCTCTGTAGCATTTTGCAGATTGTTTACATCTTTTACTGGAGTGAATTTATTAAAATCTCACATGGCAAAAAAGTAAAATAGTACTTTATAATTTGAAAAAGTTTATAAGCTATGTTGTGCTAAATTATGTCTTTTCTTTTCCCAATTAGCAGCTTAGTAATACTGACCTACTTTAAATACCCATTTTTTTTTTGGTACTAGGAGTCAAACCAGGGGTGCTTCACCACTGAGGAGTGCTTTACCAACTTTCAAAAATTTTGTGAGAGACAAGGTCTCACTAAGTTGCTTAGTGTGGGATTTATGATCTTCTTACTTCAGTCTCCCATGTAGGTAGAATTATAGTTGTGTACTACCATGGCCAACCAGATTTGTAAATTCATGTGGATTTAAATCTGGTTGAAATATGATGGCCTCTAAATGTTAAAACAAATGATCTTTTAATACATTCATTTATTCATTTAATAAAGCTGACTTTTCTGACTGTTGGTTTGCCCAGCTCTATAATTGTGAAGATTACTGAAAGTGTATGCAAGTTACTTTCAAAAATTAGAAACTAAAATGTAAGTACTGTAAAAATTGCTATCACAACTATTTATATTTTAATCTGTAATTTAGTACACTATTTTGTCTTTAGACCAGCTGTTTATTTGCTCTTCTACTTGTAGCAGTACAGTATTGTGTTGTTTTTTTTTTTACAGGTACAGGTCTCTTTGATACTGTGTGGAAATCTTGGCCTTGAGTCCCATTGTTATCTCTCTCAGGCTTTTTTTTTTTTTTTTTTTTCCAAAAATAAATCCATGCTCTCCACTTCTAGCATGATACCTGGCAGGTGATGGAAACCAGTAAAAGGCTGTCTTTGGGAGTGTAGATTGATACAATTTTTGGTGGGTAATTAGCCAGTATTTTTCAAACTTTGAGTCTGCGTGCCGCTGAGCTATATCACCGGCCCTTTTTTCGTATGTGGGTTCTGGGAGTTGAACTCAGGACGTCGCGCTTGCCAGGCAGGCGCTTATGTCGCTGAGCTATCTCACTGGCCCCAGTAATTCCACTTCTAAGAATGAGATATAGTTGTATACATGTATAAGCATGATTGCATTGCATCATTATCTGTTACAAGAATAAAACCAAAACTGAAAATTGGAAAGCACTATCAATCCATCAAATAAACTGGTACGTTTAATTGTGTTACTTATAACCAGTGAAATGCTCTCCTGCCATTAAAAAAAATAGGGAGATACACGTATACACTCACTAGGAAAATCAATATTAAATCAATACATTGTACAACATGGATCGTATACTGCTTTTGTATAAGAAGAGTCTAAATGTAAGTGTAAGCACTTGGCAACATGTAGAAGAATACACAAGGAACTAACGCGACGGAATTTTACTTTTTATTCCCTGCCCTGTACAGAATTTGAATTCTGAAGGGTGCATATAGGAACTAATCGACAAGCACTACCGGCCTCCGGGGAAGGAGGGCGCTGTGGCCACCAGGGTCTTGTTTACGAACCTTGCGTCTGAAACGGCGTGGCGTGGAGTGGTGACGCAAATGCGTCAGGCGGGGGCGCAGGCGCAGTAGCGAGGCATCGGAGCGCTTTGGGTCGCTGTTTTGGTACGGAGGGCGCCCGAACCACGGCTTTGACTTACTTGGTATCGAGAGGGCTGCTTTTCGGGGCCCACATGAGCCAATGGCATCACGCCCGCAGGGGCCGGGGCCGGGGACGCGACTTCTCTGGACGTCCTTCAGCCAAGAAGAAAGGTGGAAACCGCATCCCGGAAAGGTAATGAGGCTTGGGTCGAGGCCTTGGCCCAGTGTCTTGTAGCGTCTGGGCGCTGCCCCGTCTTGAGCTCTCGGCCTCGCCCGGTGCCCCGGGGTGGGCCCGGGCGCCCCGCTGACGGGCCTGGCCTCTCCCTGCGCCGCCACCCGCTGTAGCCGGAAGGAACGGTGTGAAGTTCTGTGATTTCTAACCGTCCTTCATTAAAAAGCGAGCTGTGTCCAGTGCTCCCCGGGTAAAATACACGAAGACTGCCCAGATGCGGTACTGTTTGTGTTGGGGGCACTCCTAAATTACCAAAGTGCTGCGCAGCTCCCATTCTCAAGTTACATTATTATGCCACAGAAAATACGAATAAGAAGTTTAAAAGGAGCCCCCGTCCCTACGGCCTCGCAACCGACCTGAAGTCTTACTTGGAGAGTTTGTTGACAGTGTTTATAGGAATCATAGAGGGAAACTGGTGCTTCCTCACACGAGCCCTTTGAGGACCATGCTTTTATTCTTCAAAGTTTTTAAGACTTTGCTTGCTGGACGTGGTGACACACGCCTGTAATCACAGCACTTGGGAGGCTGAGGTAGGAGGATCGCCGGGAGTTCGCGGCCAAATGAACTACAGGACAAGACCTGTCTCAAAAAAAAAAAAAAAAAAAAAAAAAAAGAGGCTTTTCATATATTAGGTAACTCCCTTCTACTCCTTGAGATTTTCTGCTATCTCATACTTAGTCTGTTTCATTTTGTCTCCCCAATAATTTTTGAATCTGTCATCTCTCCTTTAGCGTCCTAATGCAGATCTTGATTGACCTATTGTAGTTAAATATGAGTAGTGTCCATGTATCTATTCTTTACTTCCTTACAGTACATGAATTAAATAGGTAGTTATTGAAAGTTGAAATTGAACTGTAATTGGAAGATAGCTCCTAGACATTGTAGAGCACTGTAAACCGGGTGTGCTAGCATACGCCTATAATCCCAGCATTTGGGAGGCTGAGGCAGGAGGATTGCTGTGAGGTCGAGGCCAGCCTGGTCTACATAGTGAGCTCAAGGCCACCCTGAACTACATAGTGAGACACTGTTTCAAAAAACAAACAAACAAACAAACAAAAAACTTCACCTTAACCAAAAAAAGAAAAAAAGAAAGAAACTCCTTTTTAGGGTCTGTAATATAAGGTTCTACATAGTCGTGATCCTCTCTACTTCTCCAGCCCCATCTCTTGCTGCTTCTGTCCTCACTGTTTTTTTAATCTTAAAATATACCGAACTAAATGTAGATAATTCTCACTCATTGTACAGAAGTCAGCCCAAGTATTACTTTTTACTGTGACTACCAGCATCACTAAATGAAGTTCACAGTCCCTTTTCATCAGGTGTTCTCTTCAAATATCAGTTGGAAGTTTTCTTCCGATTAAATTTAATTTTTTGTTGTTGTTTGTTTGTTTTCCGTACTGGGAATCGACTCATGATCTTGGGCTTAACCAGGACAGCACTGTGCCACTGAGCTATATCCCTTGCCCTGATTGAATTTAATTGTTTCAGTTGCGTGAAGACAAAACCTTATGAAGTGATAGAATTGAATTTAAATCATGTCAGCCACTGTGTATGTATTAATGACATCTTATTATTTGGTACCGAGTTAGGTTTTTATCAGAGACACAGAGGTTCTCCAGCTTTTTGTATTCCTTAAATGTGCAAATTTTTGTGCTGTTCTGTTGCAAAATAGCTCTTTTTCCAGATGGGGACAGGGAAGGAGAGTATCAGTTTTTACCAGGCAGGAGTGAATAAATTGAATGGCAAAACAGGGACATTCTGGGTGTCCTGTTTTCAAGGAGCCTTCATTCTATGCAGGGGACAAGGTTAAAATACAATTTGGCTGACAAAAAACATATCTACTAGGTGGAAAGACTATCTCCCAGTTGGACAGCGGATGCCTGGGACTCGTTTCATTGCTTTCAAAGTACCTTTGCAAAAGGTAAGCAGAAGTTCGGTATTCTTTTAGAAACCTAAATTTACCCTGTAGAACACTGGTTCTCAACCCTGTCACATTCCAGTTTCTGTTTTTGTAGCAAATATGTTGCAGTGTCTCCATACTGTCCTGAAAATAACTTCACACATGAGTTATCATCTACTTCCATATGTAATTTTAAAGAAAGGAAATTAGTGTAACATTCTCTCTAGAGTATAATGAATAAACTAGATTTATAGTAAAGTAATATGTTTTTAGTAAATATTTTTGCATGACTACACCGGAAGATATAAAGAAATGGTTGATTACATCATCAGTGCAAGAACTACAAATACAGACTGATCTAGGTGAGTTACATTTCCTTAGTGGTAGAGGTTTCCATGATAGCAAACCACTCTTAGTAGATTTTTAAACAAAAGATCAGCCTTCACTTTGTTGATAAAATGATTACTATCCTGGGAAATTTAATATATATTAAAATTGTGCAAAAAATACTTCGTTTGTAAAATGAAGTTAAGTTCTAAGGCTTAGAGAAATAGGAACAGTTTTTGCTTTTTTAACCTATATTAATGTTGACCAGGATGTTCTAAAGTCATTCAGGAGATGGAACACAGAGACACACACACACAGAGATATATATATATATTTATGTGTATATACATATCTGTGTGTGTGTGTATCTCAAGTGCTGTTTTTTCTGCCTTTCAATCACTAGAAGAGAGATTTGTAATGTAGCTTCCAGAAGAATGGAAACTTTCCTTTGAATCTCATTGTATGTTAGTGTCATATGCCTTAAATAACTGCATAACACAGTTTAGAATTTAAAGCATACATTTGCTTTCTCTTATTTCATTCTCTCTGACAGAATTTTGAAGTGAATCTTGCTTCAGAAGAACGCTTTTCTCTTTTGGATCTTTTTAACAAAATCCAAGAGCAACATGAAGAGCTTGGACTGATTATTGATTTAACATATACTCAGCGCTATTACAAACCAGAGGTAAATACTTAAGTGAAAAGAACTTTGTTTATTCTGATACTAAAATAATTCATAGTAATTCAGTAGTAGTTGAGTAATTTTCATCTTGTGTTAATACGAAGCCTGGCCATTCATGAGTAATGGTAAATTTTAAAAGAGAACGACCAAATGGGTTTCTCAACTGCATGTTTAAATTGCTGTCTCAAAATGGGATTGGAAACATGACTTAAAATTTAATATTTGGTCATCATTACCACTGTCTGTATGGAAATCATTTTCATCATCCTCAGCAAGAACTTTGTAACCATTAAAAAGTAATTCCCCTGTTCCTTTATCCCCCGGGCCCTGGTAACCTCTAATCTACTTTCTATCTCTATAAATTTACCTATTTTAGGTACCTCATACAAGTGTGTTATACAATATTTTTCCTTCTGTTTCTGGCTTATTTCACTTACGTTTTCAAGGTTCATTCATGTTGTAGCCTGTATCAGAATCTTTTCCTTTTTATGGCTGAATATTCTATGGTGTGTGTATGCCATAATTTGTTTATCCATTCAGCTATTGGTAGACAATTGGGTGGATCCTTTGGCTATTGTGAATAATGCTACTATGAACATTAGTGTACAAATATTCGTTCAGATTCTTGCTTTCAGTTCTTTTAGAGGTATAGGTAGGAGTGGAATTGCTGGGTCATATGGTAGTTTAACCTTATGAGAAATTGCCAGAGCTTTACAGTGTTGTATTCTTGCTTTTAAGCTATTGTCAGACATTCCAAACATATACAGAAAGAAACAATTACTTATTAGTCTTCATTGTACACCCATTAATTCATTCAACTTATTTTTTTGTTTTTTGAGACTGGCTCTCACTAGTTCAAACTGGACTTGATCTCACTATGTAGCCCAGGCTGGGCTCAAACTCACTGTGATCTTCCTGCCTCAGCCTCCCAAGTGCTGGGATCATAGGCGTGTGCTACCATGTCTGGCTCATTCAATTTTAGTATTTGTCATGTGCAGACTAGTGTGTTTAGATATACCCCGTCTTTCCTCATTCTTTATTATTTTAAAACAAACATCATATAACTTCATTTTTATATCTTTAGTATGTACATTTAAAATAGAGTGCTTTTTGGGCCGGGGATATAGTTTAGCAGCACAGCGCCTGCCTGGCGAGTGTGAGGTCGTGAGTTCGATTCCTGGTGCCAAAAAAAAAAAAAAAGTACTTTTATTTCTTTTTTAATTTTATTTTTTTTTAATGTGGGTACCGGGAGTTGAACTCAGGACCTCACGCTTGCCAGACAGGCATTGTGCAGCTGAGCTATATCCCCAGCTCTTATTTCTTAATATCAGTTCTTTAACATCAAATATCCATAGTACGACTTTATCTCCTAAATGACATAAAAAGTTGTCACCAGGCAGTTAAGTTTGTTATGTCTTAATTTATAGTTTGCCCTTCATGTCTGTCTCACTTTCTTTTTTTCCCTCCTTGTTGAATTATGTGTTTTGAAGAAATTGGGTAGTGTTTGTCCTGTTGATATTTTAATAACTGCATCCCGGTGAGTTGTTAGCTTATTTTCTAGTCCTTTTATTTTCCACAGATTGGCAGTTGAACCTAGTTTAATTGGGGTTCAAAGTGAGTTTTTCTTTTTTTGCAAGACGTTTTATAGGTGATAATATTTTCTTCTATGAAGAAGCATATAAATGGGTTTCTCATTCTATAATGTAAGTAGTCATTGATCCATTTTTGGGGCGCATCAAAAATAGTAAATTCTGTCATTCATTGTTCTTGTAATTCATTAGCTAGGTATGCTTCTGTAAAGAGGAATTTCTCCTTATCAGCCATTTTAGGCATGATCCTTTTTACTTAACAGTGTTTGAAATAATGAGTTGGTTCACTAATACCTTCCGGTGATAGCTAGATTTTATTTAACTAGTTTTTGTGTCATCATTAAACTCCAATGCAGTTGTCTGTCTTATTGAGGCACAGGTTAAGGCCTTGTCTTTGGACAATTGGAGCATCTCAATTTGGCTCCTTTTGATACAATCCTAGTAGTCTTTGATCATTTCTTTTGGTATTTGTATGAAAAAAGTTGTAACACATCTTGTATACATCCAGCCTCAACCCCCATCATCCACTGTAACAAGCTGCTTTGATTTCTTTTAGTGGGAATATTTTGTGACTGCAGTCTGCATGCTAAGAGGTGCTCATTGCTACTGAGCTGACCTCCTTCCTAGGCTTTTTCTGTGGGTAGAGCTGGGAGCTGGGTTTGTAATGTAAACTACATCATGGGTTCTTGCTGATACTTTCTATTTATACTTACAGCTACAGGATTTTCAGTTACCTCTTCTGTCTCTTATCTGTGTCTAATTTCTCTCACCTCAAGAATATTTATGCTTGACAGCTGCTTTATGAAGGCATTGGCCCTTGAAATGTGAAATATTAGGTAAACCTGCCCATAGAATTTTTAGTTAAACTGTGTCTATATTCATTCTTCTGGAATTTGCTGTGTCTTGTATACCCGTTGACTATCTGTCCTGTGGTTTTATTAAGTAATGTATCTGTCTTGGTTGAAGCAGCTTTGGAAAAAATAGCTCTTTCATCAGAATTGCTGGCATACAGAGTTTATTAATCTCTTGGCTTATCATCTATAATTCTTTTAGTACAAGTGAAATAATACATATTTTTCTTGTTTTGCTTTATAGGATTTGCCAGAAACTATCCGTTATTTAAAAATTTTTACGGTTGGGCATCAGGTGCCTAATGATAACACTATTTTTAAATTCAAATGTGCCGTTAATAAATTTTTGAAGGAAAATAAAGATAATGGTAAGTTTTTGCTTTTTAAAGATCTAAATTTTGGTAATTTTGAATGGCATTGGAGATTTTTGATAGTTTTTAAGTTTTGACATTAAGCCTGTAGTCATGGTGTTAAGGTGAAAACGTGAGAAGTTGGTAATACAGTGTTTTTCATTTTGTTGGTCAGAGAAACAGTTTACTCTGGAAAGTGATTTTAGTGAGAAAGATGAACTGAACTACCTCACTCATATATAACAAGCTAAATCTTGTTTTATCTTCTGTATTGGTTAAGAGGTGACAGATTAAAAAAAAAATAGAAAATCTCAGAGTCTGAGAATTACAGAAAAGAAACAGCAAAAGGCAAATGTTAGGGGTAAGGCAGTCCCAAATAGAATCAAAATAAGACAGTGTGGGCCAGTGGAATTGTACATTTGTTTTGCATGTTTAAGGCGTTTCCATTATTTTTTCCACTTTGATTACAGTTTTGCTTGTGTTCAGTATCAGAAGGTCTGGTCTGTAGCTCAGTGTTTAGAGTGCTTGCCTCCAGTACTGCAAAAAAAAAAAAAAAAAAAAAAAAAAAAAAAATAGAGGAAGGAAGGGAAGGGCAGAGGGAGGGAGGAATGAACAAACGAAGGAACAAAAAGAAAGTTAAGCCATTTCATTTGTTTCATTCCAAAACAAATTTCATTGTTTTTGATACCTGTTGTTTTACTTGCTTTTTCTGTAATGAAATCAGTTCTAATGGATACTTTATAGTAAGACAAATGACTTTGTCTTAATGCAGTTTTAGCTGTTAATACCTGACTAGGCCTTCTGCAGTTTACATCATTGGGTCTAATGGGGGCTATGCAAATTTTCCTATAGAAAGTGAATGTCGGGCTCACAGGCTTAAGGGCCTGCCCAGCAAGCGCGAGGGCCCGAGTTCGACTCCCGGAACCCACATATGAAAAAAGGGCCGGTGATATTGCGCAGTGGCACGGGCGCCTGCTGGCGCGTGAGGTCCTGAGGTCGACCCCCCGGTACCCACAAAAAAAAAAAAAAAAAAAAAGAAAGTGAATGTCGGTTTTCTGATAGGTGATTCTGTATATGTTCCTGAAAAACACATTCTTTTCAGGGTATTGGTAATGTTACAGTAACTTGTACATGTTACTCTTGAGAAAATAGTCTTGTTTATTTTTATTCTATCTATTTTAGTTACTTCACTCCGTATTTTTTGTTTTATAGACAAACTTATTGGTGTCCACTGTACCCATGGTTTAAACAGGACTGGCTACCTCATCTGCAGGTGAGTTGCCAATCCTAGAGGTAAACCATGTTTAAGTTGTTTTTGTCTGAATACAATGATAATGTAAGCTTGTTGTAAAAAATGCAATCCATATAGAAATGTGGAAGTAGAAAGCACTTTTGTCTGCCACCAAGAGGTTACCATCATTAATACTTTAATATATATCTCTTTAGTCTTCAGAAATGTAGATAAAAGCATGTTGTGTGGTTTCTGGTATAATAGATATGCTATTTAATGCAGTGTGTTGTAAACATGTTTCTATGAGGGTTCTTGGAAATCTTTGTAAAGGCTACATTGTTCATCCACATATTGATGAACATGAAAGTGAGAAGTTTTTAATATTTAAAGTAGTGAGCATTCCTCTGTGAACATCTTCGAATACATATGGAGTTGTCTCAGGTAATTTCATTCAGAATGGAATTTCTGAATCAGAGTACACGTTCTTATACTTTTTATGTATATTGCTATACTGTGCCTATTTATGTTTTCTCATTCAGAAAATGTACAACTGCCCTTTGTGAAGGAATAGGTATGAAAGAATCACAGAAATGCATACAAAATTATAACTGACAAGTGATATACAAAGGGACATGGTATTATGAGAGGTCGTAATTGAAAGGATTTGACCTCATCAAGAGGAGGGACTAAAGGTTTCTATGAGGAAGTTTGAGGCAAATATCTGAAGGTTGAATTGATACTAATCAGGTAGGAACACTGTGGAGAGAATTGTGGCTATAAGGAACAGCAAAGACCCTAAAACAGGTCAACATATGCTGTGTTGGAGAGTTCCATGGAGTAAGTATGATACTAGAATGAAGGTGGCAGTATAGGTAGGAGCTATATCACACAGAACTATGTTTAAGGTTTTGTTTTAAGAACAGTAGAAAATGACAATGTTTTTGGGGTGGTGAGTGTATGGAACATAATAAAATTTTGCATTTTCAACTTATCATTTTACTGCTGAATGGAGAATGCACTGCAGAGGAAAGAAATAGAAATAAGGAGTCAAGTTAGGAAACTTACAGAAATGAGGCATAATGGTATCTCGGAGCAAGATGTGGTGACTGTTTTGGTGGAAAATATGGTCATATTCCAGAGATTAGTTAGGTGATATCTTGTCACAACTTGCTGGTGGAGTGAAGATGAGAATGAGAAGAAATGACTGACAGTGATGATGACTCCTGTTTCTGGCCCATACAGTTACACAATATTTTTTAGATGTGATATTATTATTTTTCCCAGTTTGTCTTTTGCTTGTTGTTGGTTCCTGATAAATATTCTGTCATATTAAGAAAGTCTTCAGTTTTTAGTATACATAGCATTTTATTCAAAAATGCCTCTTGAATTTTTTCAAATACCTTTTAAACACCTGCCATTTTGGGCCTGTATTTTCTTTCCTTTCCTCTTTTAGTTAAATTATCATATTAGTATATGTACTTTTATTAATAGACTTTCTAAGTTGGGTCATCTTTGCATTTTTGGAATAGTCTTTTGTTGTGGCATATCATTCTTTAGTAATTGTTGGATTAGATGTGCTGATATTTCCTTAGGATTTTTATGTCTCCATTTGTAAGTGAAATTGGACCTTTTTTGAAAAAACTTTTTTTTCTTTTCGTATATATAAATGACCCAAATTATGTTGTTTTGTTAGATATTTGATTGATGTAGAAGGCATGAGGCCAGATGATGCAATTGAATGTAAGTATGAGGGTTGTCACTATTTTTCCCTTTTTATAAAAGTTAAAGGTAAAAATGTAGATCAATTTCTCAAATTTTGAAAAAAATTCATAATTCATTTGCTCCAATATAAGATATAAAAAAAGAAAAAAAAAAAAAGCCAACTCTTGGGGCCGGGGGTTTAGCTCAGTGATAGAGTGTATGCCCAGCACCAAAAAAAAGAAAAATCCCAAAACCATATAAGGTAATCTTTCCAAAAGTTTATAAAGGGATGTATCTGGAAGTGGTGAGCTATAACAGCCTAAGTATTAGTAATTTTATTTTTATCTCTCTGGGAAGGATTTGGTTTTTGTACAGTAATTTCTAATAATTCATTCACTCTTCAGTATTCAGTAGGTGCCGAGGACATTGCATAGAAAGGCAAAACTACGTTGAAGATCTTCAGAATGGTCCTATCAGAAAGTAAGTCTTACATTTCATATGTGGGGTTTATGGTTAAGGAGATCTCTTTTTTTATATAATTCAAGGCGAATATATCCATTCTTCTCATAGCTTGTTCCTTACTGGGGGAAAACTAAACAGGAAGAGATTGTTACTTATATAGGCCAAAAATAGAATAACTAAATTGGTTTCTAAATTTAGAAATCAGTAATATTGTGTGAAAATATTTTCTTTGAGGAACTGGAATTACGGTGTATCCAGATCAAATGGTTTTGAAGACTCGGTGGCACCGGTCCACAGCAATAACAAGTCTGTTAACCGTGGACCAAGGTATAACCTACACAACCCACCCCCTTCCCAGCGTTTTCATACCCAGACCCAGAACTGGCAACAATCAGTCAGGTACCTCTGCTTTCCCTTTGTCTAGAACTGAAATAGAAATTAATACTATTAATCAGTGAAAGCATATTATGATAATGACGAGGAATTGATGTTTTCTTGCTGATCAGTATCAACTAGCAGGTATCATCCTGCTGTGTATTTTGGAAAATCAAATACAGGCTAGGGAATTTACAACTTTGTAAACAGTTGGGAAAGGAACTTAGAAATTTTCAGTGATTTTAAACTTAGTTTAAGCCATGAGTTTGATGTGGGTTCCAGAGAGAATCTTGCATTTTTAGGCTATTTTAATTTTGGTATAGTTTTCAGAGTGAGAAAAGCTATTATTTAAAGAGTAAATACAAATTAAGAAAAATAATAAAATCCCGATAGAGACATTTGCGAAGCATTTGAACAGATTAATCACACTTGTGAAATGGGAGCAATCTGAGTTCAGTGAAAGTAGTGTATTAGAGTTACCCAGAAAAGTCAGGTGTAGTGAAACACACCTGTAATCTCAGCACTCTTGGAGGCTGAGGCAGAAGGAGCACAAATTAGAGCTCAGCCTGGACGACATAGCAACTTAGTGAGACCCTGTCTCAAAATGTAAAAGGAGTTGGTGGTATAGATCAGTGTAAAGGCCCTGAATTCAATGAATTATATCTGTATCTATATCTGTGTCTATATATCTGGAAGAGAGAGGGAGGGGGAAAGAGATACTAGAGGAGCTTTATTAGGGGAATTGGCTCAAGCAATTATGGAGGCGGAGGCGACCCACAACAGGCTATATGCAAGCTAGACACCCAAGGATGCCTGTAGTATAACTCAGTTCAAGTGAGAAAGGCTCCACACCAAGGAACCTTGTAACTTGCAGTTCAAGTCCTGAGGCCAAAAGCCTGAGAACCCTTGGGGTCAGGGTGAGTGTTACGTGGGAAAGGGGAAGGTGCACTGCTAGTGTGAGTCCTGGAGTCCAGAGGCTGACTTTTAATGTCCAAGGGCAAGAGAAGAAGGGTGTCCCAGCTCCATCAGAGAGGGCAGATTTCTACTGGAACTCAAGCCGTTTGATTGGTGACCACTCACGTTGAGGGCAGATCTTAGCCCCTCAGTCCATCAGCTCACACACCAGTCTTTTCCAGAAACACTTTTCACGGATATACCCAGAAATAATACTTTACCAGATATTTGGACATTCCTTAATTTAGTCTAGTTGGTACCTAAAACTTAGCCATCACAAAAGCAAAGCCTTATTCTTTGATGGTTTTACAAAAGTTTTTGATGAGCAGTCCAGTGGAGTGTTTGTCAGGCTGGGACCTAGATTTGTCTCTTGGTTCTGCCATTCACCCAGTGTGTGGTTTGGGGTAAGATACTTAACCTTTCTAAATTTCCGTTTCTTATCAGTCAGGTGGAGATTTTAATAATACACAACCCATAAGGGATTGTTGTTGACTACATCATTAGTTAAAATAGTTTAGCACATAGTAAACACTTTCAGAAAGATGTTGGCATTTTTAAGAGAGGTAAACATTTGAAAAAGATGGTGATAGTGGCATAGAAAATTGGTATAATCCTTTTGAAACACCATTTTAATAGTCATAAATATACCTGGTAATTTCATCTTGAGACTAAGGAAATACTTCAAAATGTGGGAAAGGCTGTGTTCATTCAGTCACTTAGTACGTTTGTAAAACTCCCCACTGTGTCTCAGATACTGAGCTAGGGGCTTAGATACAGTCCTATATATTCCTAGATGTTAATCTCAGAAGTGTTTATGGTAGTACAAGAACTGGTAGTAGCCTGTATTTCTAACAATGGAAAATAATAGCAAAGTAATTATAGTGTATGCATACTACAATATTTTATGAAGTGTTAGTGGTAGCTCATTTCTATTCAACAGTCATAAAAAGATGCAGTGAGAAAAAGTAAAAGAAAATGTTAATGTGTTGAATTAGATTAAGTGAGATTGAGAGGTCTATGGGTTTTTTAAAATCAGATTTCCAAATTTTTATGATTATATATATATTTGCTAATCTTGGTTTTGAAAGAATTAAATCCTGGTTGTCCCAATTCGTTACATGTATCATGGCTACAGGTTTTTTTTAATATGTTCTTATTTATTTATTTATTTATTTATGAAATAAAAGCAGTCCTCTGTTTTCAATATCAAATACCTTATGCTGTCTGATATCAACCGTGCCAAACTTTGGAGGGAATGTAGTCAGTTCGACTAGTATGTGCATGCATTTATTTATGTAGGAAAGGGTGGAAAAACTCCTGTGAATCTGTGTGTGACAGGGCATTGTAGGAAACTTAAAATATATTGTTTAATTTATCTTTATAACAGCCTGTAAAGAAGGAGGGCACTAAAAGCTCCATTTTATAAAGAATGAAGAGATAGATTAATTTACCTCCTAAAGTCAGACAGGTAGGAAACAGTAGAATCACAATATGGATTGTTTCATAAGGCTTATTATATTTTATTCTAATAATGGTTTATTACTTTTTATTTAAGAAAATTTTCACAAACTCAGAATGTTTACCAGAGAGGCCATATCCCTCCTGGCTCTGCTGGAGAGGACTATTCACAAAGGAGATACTTTTGGAATATGAAGCCAAATGGCAGTCAAGCGGCTCAAAATAAGAGGTGGTATGCTGGTGGCTACCAGAGACTATCTTCTCCCGCCTGTTGGGGATGGAACAAGTGATACAGGCCTGTCCTGGAAATTACCTGGTGAACAGAGTTGGGCTGAAGATTGTTGGAGTAACTTTCAGTAAAAATCAGGTCAAATTATTTTTCAGGTCAAATGAGGTTTTTAAAAAAATTTTATTGCTCCCTCATGTGTTCAAGCTCAAAGAAAAATTACGATAATATTACCTTTTTGCTTATAAATTCACATTAATTATAGCAATGCAAAAAATCGGTCATTCCATTTAAGTTTTTCTACAGGAAGATATGTTAGAGCTGATAAAGTATTAACTTCTCTTGCAAATTATTTTTTAAAATTCTAATCTTTTTTCTATGTATTTCCTTCTGATTAGACTTGCGATATGACTTTTTAGTGTTTTTGTTATGTTTGTTGACCCAGTCACTAAGGGTATCATTTTTCCCTAATTGTTCCAGTTTTTACTGAAATCTGCCTAGAAAGACAGTTTCTTTAGAACCTAGTCACTATCTGTATTTATTCTGATATTTTTGTGATTAGGTATTTCTTTCTTTGGCAGTCAGTATTGGGATTTGACCAACTTCCTTGTATTGAATTGCCAGATGTGCCATCAAACACAAAGATGGATAAAAATGTTAAAAATGTTAATTGGGCAAGAAAGATAGATTAACTAGAGTGCTGGTTAATCAAATGATAATTTTCCTGATAATTGGATCACAGGATAAATGTCATCAAAGGGGTTGAACCATTCAGAAAGCTTGAAAACATATAGATTTGTAGAAGTTGCTCAATGAGTGGAGTAAGATATGACTACGACCACACATTGCCTGGACTATCTGGGAAGACTGTTACTCCTCCTCCTTTGAACATAACTCTGGGATCTTTCTCCAGTTGCCTCTCACACTGGAGTGGTGCTTTACCTCAGGAATACACAGGTAGATCACTTGAGAGGGTGTTAATTATTTTTAGTTGCAGAGGAAGCTAGACATCTTTGCTTGCTTGAGAAAGTATCTAAATGTCATGACACATACTAAGCCTCAGTGAATATTTGAGGAATACTTGGGCAACTCAGACTCATTTTTTAAAGCCTCTTGATTTTGAGGATTTGTATCATAGAATGTCTGATACTATATATGGTAGTTGTTTTATATATGAACAGTGTGTGGCATCTGACCTTAAGGAAGTACTATAACTCAACTGTTCTCCTTGCCTGTATCTAATTCAGTCACGTTGCTCTACTTCATCTAAATGATAACTCATAAAGTTTTTCTCTGCTTGCCACATTTAAGAGAAATACAGAAGTCCTTTGGTTACAAGCCTACTCTTGTAAAATTGCTCCCCAAGAGATATCGTGAAGCCTTACATTGGAAGACATTCAAGCAAAGCAACTATGAGGCAAAAACACAAAAAAAGCATGGGTGCATATTGGAATCTACCTAGTCCCATAGTTGTAAAGAATGGCTTGGCAAATTGGGCATGGTGGTGCAGACTTGTAATCCCAGCACTTGGGAGGCTGAGGCAGGAGGATCACAAGTTTTTTCCCTACCTGGGCAACTCAACAAGACCCTGTCTCAAAATAAAAAAAGGCTGGGGATGTAGCTCAATAGAAAAGCTCTGGGTTCAATCCCCACTAGTGCGGAAAAGAGGAATGACTTGCATGCCACTTCTGAGGGGGACACTTACATTAGTGCCATTATATGGGCCCTTGTCATTTTCAAAATTTTTTTCCTTGACTCTGTCCCCCCCTTTATATGCTACCTATTTCAGTGTGGCTTGTTAAAAAAGACCTGCCATTTTATATTTCATGTCCCATTTATTATTCTTCAACACACTGGTTCTGGCTTCTGCACTATTGAAAAAGCTAAAGGCCTCTGGCTAAAGGACAAGTAGCTCCCTTTCTGAAATTTTTTAGTGGCCTATTTAAGCTTTTAAAATTTGTTTTTTGGGGGCCGGTGAGATGGCTCAGCGGCATAAGCGCCTGCCCGGCAAGCGCGAGGGCCCGAGTTCGACTCCCGGATCCCACATACGAAAAAGGGGCCGGTGATATCGCTCAGCGGCACGGGTGCCTGTTGGCGCGCGAGGTCCTGAGGTCGACCCCCCGGTACCCACAAAAAAAAAAAAAAAAAATAAATAAATAAATAAATAAAATTTGTTTTTATTTAAAAAGCACATGAATAGTTTAAAGTTCAAGAAGCTGTGTTGAGATTACCATGAAAAAGAGCAGTCCTCTGCTCTAATCCTTATTATCATTTCTTGAAGGCAAACACCCTACGTATTCCTTTATTATCTTCTGGTATTTGCCGCTATTATTTAAATAATATGCATATATATATGTATGTATGTATGTTGTCACTTCTTGATTTTTCAATTATGATACTATCTATTAAGGAATTTTTGCTATGGTAAATGAGAGGCCCTTTCACACCACACTACAGTTGTTTCCCAGTGTTTGGTTAAATCAGTATTCCGAATTTGTGTTACTAGCTAATTATCATTCCTCATGAGCCATAGTATACCATAGTTATGTTTTCTTTCTTATATGCCTTTTTTCCCTCTCTTTGCTACTTTTCCTGTGGACCTTATCATTAATTCATTCTTTGGATCTCTAATAACATAAAATATTTCAATAGAGTAAATATATGATTGTTTATTCTTTGAAATATTCACTTTTTCTGTTGAGGTACAGGAACTAAACCCAGGGCATTGTGCCCACTAGGCAAGCGCTCTACCACTGATTCTACACCTCTGACTCCTGTGTGTGTGTCTGTGTGTCTCTGTGTGTCTGTCTGTCTGTCTTTTTTTTTTTTTTTTAAGGAGATGAGGTCTCACTGTGTTGTCCAGGTTGGCCTTAAACTCCCAGATTCAAGCAGTCCTCTTCCTCAGCCTCCTGAGTAGTAGGACCACAGACACATGCCACTGCATCTAGCTCTATATTAACTTTCAAGAGCTAGTTCTTACTTTCTAAATGGCATTTTTTTTTTCAGAAAAAAAATACAGTTTTTTTAAATGATGCACTATCTTATACTTTTTAAGTTTCTTTGGTTCCCTGCATCCGCCTTTTTGCCCCTTATTTATACATCTGTCTCTCATAAAAGAGATGTTCTTTTTTTTTTTTTTTTTTTTTTTGGTGGGTACCGGGGGTTGACCTCAGGACCTTGTGCGCCAACAGGCACCCGTGCCGCTGAGCGATATTACCGGCCCCTTTTTTGTATGTGGGTTCCGGGAGTCGAACTCGGGCCCTCGCGCTTGCAAGGCAGGCGCTTACGCCGCTGAGCCATCTCACTGGCCCAAAAGAGATGTTCTTGAAACACTTGGTAATCATATTTATTTTTCATCTACCTGTACTTAAGATTAAGGTACTAAAAGCCAAGGGAAGTTCTATTCTTGCTCTGGTGGACTTAGAATGAGGTGGCTAATCAGTTTATTACCTTCCCCCTGCTGCACACATTTAGGCTTTATTTTTTACCATTCTCTCTCTTTCTTTTTTTTTTTTTTTTTCTTGTTTTTTTTTTTTTATGGGTACCAGGGGTCGACCTCAGGACCTCGCGAGCCAGCAGGCGCCTGTGCCGCTGAGCGATATCACTGGCCCTTTTTTCATATGTGGGTACCGGGAGTTGAACTCAGGACCTCACACTTGCTAGGCAGGGGCTTATGCCACTGAGCCCTCTCACCGGCCCCTTTTCCTTGGTTTTTTGAGACAGGGTCTTGCCATATAGTTCAGGCTGGCCTCGAACTCCCTATGTAGCCCAGGCTGGCCTCGAACTGGCAGCGATCCTCCTACCCCAACCTCTTGAGTGCTGGGATTACAGGTGTGTGCCACCACACCCAGCTGTTTTTCACCATTCTGACAGATACCATCTATAAAATTTTTATTGTCTCTCATCTCTCATGTCTTCTCTCCCACACTGAGGAGTTTTAATGTTTAAAAATTCCTTAAATGTCATTTGGTAGGGTTTGGGTAGGGCTAGAAATTTTTGGCATATGAGAGCCAGTAAAATGAGATTTCATTACCAAATAAATTACTTTTGGGGTTTATCCTTAGGTAATTGTTTTGGTGCCTCACATCCCAGGAGTGTAAGCCAGTGAGCATCCTCAGTCATTATTTGGACCTATAATGCTAGCCACAAATGCTTCTCCTATGAAGGGAGGCTCATCTATGATCCTATCTAAGCCTCCTTCCCAAAGACCTCTAACAAGAGTTCTAATCATGTCCTGAAAACAGACTCATTCCTATTATGGTCCTCTTGGAAGTCTTGAATGGCTTCTGGCTTTTATATTCCGTTTTCAACGAACTCCTCATTGGGGCTTCTGTATCTGACTGCAAGCTGACTTTTCTATGTACTTTGTATTCTTTTCCATGTCCACATGCCAGAGTAGTCTTCCATGTCTGCATGCTATTCATGAGTACTCTGTGCTATGCGCACTTAAATAACCAGCAATAAAATAACTGGTTTGACATCACACCCTTTGTCTTCCAGGTTGTTCCCTTGACTGCAGGGTCTCTCCTGTGGTCTTTGTGAACCAATTATTCTCATTGTTTGAACCATATCTCCTCCATAAATTCTTCCATCCCAACTCTACACTCAAGTGACTGATTCCCTTTTTCTAAAGGCACCTTGTGTCATTCCTTTTTTTTTTTTTATGGGTACTGGAGGGTCAACCTCAGGACCTCGCGCGCCAGCAGGCGCCCGTGCCACTGAGCGATATCACCGGCCCTTTTTTCGTATGTGGGTTCCGGGAGTTGAACTCTGGCTCTCCCGCTTGCTGGGCAGGCGCTTAAGCCGCTGAGCCATCTCACCGGCCCACCTTGTGTCATTCTTGATTTCGTTTTATATCCGTGTTACATGAACACAGGATCTAAGGCACCACCTAAATACCCTCAACCCCCTCTTCCTTTGTGGCAGCACTGTTTGCCTCTGGGTGCACAATGTCCTTTTTTTTTTTTTTTGTGGGTACCAGGGGTCGACCTCAGGACCTCGCGCGCCAGCAGGCGCCCGTGCCGCTGAGCGATATCACCGGCCCCTTTTTCGTATGTGGGTTCCGGGAGTCGAACTCGGGCCCTTGCGCTTGCCAGGCAGGCGCTTACACCGCTGAGCCATCTCACCGGCCCGCACAATGTCTTTTTTAGCCTTTGCCAGCACACCTTATGAGATCCCCAAGCTGATCAGAACACAAGTTAACTCTGGGCCTGCATGGTCCTTCTGACTCCTACACCAAGCCTTCTGCTCTCAGATCCACGCCTACCTTCAAATTAGAGGAAGTGCTCCTATCCTACAGACCTTGGGATCTGGCTTGCTGAGCTTCCACTGAAGGGTGGGGTGATGATCCAAAAGTGTGGAGGAGTCAGCTCCCTCGGAGATTCTTGATTAATGAGATGGTGAGGGCAGGAGGGAGACTGGCAGGCAAATGCCCTTTCCTGTGTCCCTGCTGTAGTCTACTGAGCCATGGTTTTGTCTTGTGAGCCTTCCAGAGAAGGTTCAGCCTCCTGAGTGAACGCAAAGGCAAACATACTGCCTGTCTCCTGGCTCATTGCAAAGCCCGCCAGTGCAGCGGCTCATTACATCACATTGTTCTGCATCATTTTTCACTTCCCTTAACATTTTCCTCATCCTTCCCACGCTGTTCTTACATATCTCAAATAAAATACCAGTGATTGAATCTTTGCTTCTGGCTGTGATTTCTAGAGAATCTGGGATTTGTTTAAAAATTGGGCAGTCATAAGATTTTGGTTGGTCAACCACGTGGAGGGCAAGGCTGATTCTTTCCACTGATTGACATGGAATTCTACAAATACTTCTATCCTTTAAGGACAAATAAATGTCAGTTACATCCAAGTAACAATGTATCAAGAATTACAGGTTTCCAACTCCCAGAGAGGAATATAATCATGAGGTACCGCAAACATGTACTAATGGAAAGTAAAAATAAAAATTTACATGGTAAGTGGGCAATTAGAGGAGCATCTCTGTAGTTGTAGTTTGGCCAGAAAAAATCAGTTTTAATGGATAATCTGAGAATGAGTCAAAAAATGGTGTTAACTCCTCTGTACTTAGATGAGTATATTGAAGAGAGAATAAAGACAAAGAAGCTGAAGCAGCAGATACTACCCAGAACATTGTTTTCATATTGTCAAATTCACAAAGCAATAAAATAACTGGTTTGACTTTTAAAAAATTACAGGTTTCACTTCAGGTGTTATATTCACATGATAATGGGAATAGTGTTTAGAATCTGTATTAACACTTCCAAAGATTAGACTAATTTTAAGACAATAAGTTACAGATATTTATGCAAGTCTACCTACAGTGTTGGTAGGACAATGTTGATATCTTAAAGTTCTCATTTAACACCTTTTCAAAGTAGAGCTTTTGAACCAACTTGCCTATGATGCATAATATAGCTAACCCTATAGCTGTAGGTAAAGGGAACATTACTTCAGAGACGACTTAAAAAATGGTATAATGCATCCCATCTTAGCATACAATTCATTGAGTTTTGACAAATAGGTGTAGGTTTGTAACCACCACTACAATCAAAATATAGCATCCCCCCTGCCAAGATCCTACCACAACTTTGCAGCTGGTCATTCCCGCCGATCCGAGACCCTGGCAACTGCTAATCTGTTTCTGATCTCTAGTTTCGCCTTTTCTTACAATGTCATCTAAGTAGAAAAATGAGTATATCCTTCCAAATGTGGTTTCTTTGATTTAACATACTGTTTTTGAGATTCATCCACATCACTGAGTGAGCCATTCCCTTGTGTTGCGAAGTTAGTATTCTGTGGTGGATTGACAACTGGTGGGCAACTTGTAACACCCAGCTGAACTGAAACAACGTGGTGCTGGGTGTAGATGGCCCACCTGAGGACTGTTGCCAACATCATAAAAAGAACTAGAGAGGAAGAGGTGGTGCTGTTGGTTCTCCTGGAGGGCCTTGTCACGCTGGGTTTCCTGATAGGAGCTTGGGACCTCGTCACTGAGGATGGTTGTGGTACTTTTCAGGGGAGCTCTGGTCTTTACTTTGAGCATCGCTTCCTGGCTCCAGTGCAGATCCCTCAGCCTACTGGCACAGATCCTTCATCCCCCTGGTGCAGACTTTCTAGCTTCCACCACTGACCTTTGGGCCTTCTGAGCACAGATTGTGAAACAGACTTGCAGGAGACATTGTCACGGGCTCTGGGCCTCCAGTTGGAATCGGGGACATTGCCATGGGCTCTAGGTCTTCAGCTGGAGTCGTGCAGGACATTGCTGTGTAATCCAGGCCCTCAGCTGGATTCTTTGGGTCTCTAGTGTGAGGACAGATTTCCTGCATTCTTTTTGTATTTGACTCTTGGGTGACTATTATAAAATAATCCTATAAATTATGTGTCCTGTATTGTTTTCCTTGCAAAGCCTGACTACAACATATTCTGTTTTTGAATTTTGAATAAAGCTGCCATAAACATTTTTTGCATTTGGGTTTTTACCTGAATATCTTTTTATTTTGCTTCGAGTAGAGTTGCTGCAAGGTTGTGGGGCAAGGGAAAACTGGAAGAATTCCAATGTAAACTGTTTCACATCTCTATCAGCAAGGTAAGAGAGTTCCAATTGCTCACATCCTCACTAGCACTTGGTATTATCAGGGTTGCTGTTGCGTTTTGTTTTTCGTTTTTTTTTTCAGTCTGGGGATTGAACACAGGGCCTTCACACTGGCCTACATCCTGAGCCCTTGTTATTTTTTGAGATAGGGTCTCACTAAGTTGCCCAGGCTAAGTTTTAACTTGCCATCTCCCTGCCTCAGCTTTGCAGAGTGCTGGGATTTATTGTAGCTACGGTCATAAAGAAATGTAGTGTCTTGTTTTAAAGACAGCTTTAGGGGCTGGGGACATAGCTCAGCAGCACAGCACCTGCCTGGCAAGCTCAAGGTCCTGAGTTTGAGTCTCAGCTCCCAAAAAACAAAAGTATTTGCAGATGAGCTTCCATCCACCATGGACAGCTTTCCTAAATCTTGAGAGACCAGTTTGCAATGAATCCCAGGCTTCTGTGGTGCCTCTTTACCTATCTAGTTGCGTATGGGGTGCTGTGTTCCACTGCATTCAGACAAGTTGGTAATCAATGCATGGTGAACTTACTTTTCACAAGCCTGTGCATGGACATGTTTGCATTTCTCCTGAGTGGATACTGAGGAGTGGAACTACTGCATATGGAAGTATATGTTTAACATTTTTAAAGAAACTGGAACTTCTTGAAAGGTGATAGTGTTTTATATTCAGAACAGCAACATAAGAGGTTTTCAGTTCTGCATCTTTGATGACACTTGGTACTGTGTTTTATGTTTTAGTCATTGTGTGAATGTGGAGTATTGTATTTTAAATTTGTATTTCCCACATGATTAATACTAAAAATCTTTTTCCTTTTGTGAAGTGTGTTAATTACATCATCTCTTAATTATTTTGAGCTTTAGTTTTTTAAAAAATATAATCTGGATGCGTCTTTTGTCAGAATGAATTTAAAAAGAAAATACAGGCTGGAGATACAGCTCAGTGGCAGAATGTTTGTATGCAGGCCCCTAGGTTGGCTTACAGCACCGGAAAAAAAAAAGTTATACAACCTCCGAGAATACTGTATATATTATGGTGCCTGGAGTGCTGCTCTTCCAAATATACCGACTTTGCTTTCAGACATTCTCTGATCAGTGTTTCAAATGACCCTTTTTTGATCGATGTTTCTAAAGCATCCTATTTAGAGGAGTTACACTCGCAGCCTCACATTACCCCATTTTTCTGTTTTTCTCCATAGCACATATGCACCAGACATATTTGTTATTTACCTCTGCAAAGAAAAGTATTGAGAAGCCCAAACCATAATTAAAATGTAAATTACTTTATAGCCTCTTTACCCTCCTTTGGAGTCTTATACAAAGATTACACGTCAAATTTCAGAGCCTTCTCTACATAAAGAGGCTGGCTTCATGCCTGTACTGTCCAAGTTTGTCCCGGAAGCAAATCACTGAGCGGAGTAGGCTCCATGACCCTCCATAAGTGACTGACTGCTGAGAAAGCACGAAGCAAACCGAGTCCCGCTTGTCCTGAAAACGAACTGTGGAATCTCGAGCAGTGTAAACCTACGTAGAGTTCATCTCCAACACTTTAGGAAGGAATCCAGGTCGTCTTGCGCTAGCCACAACAGAAGTTAAGCCCTCAGCTTCCAGCTCGGGCTGGTAGATCCTTTCCGCCTCCGCCGGAAGTGATGGAATAACACCTGTTATTTGCGTCCGCTAGCAGGTCTCAGACTTGCAGCTTAAGAGAACCGACCAATGCGACTGCGAGCTAGAAAGGGCGACGGGAGCCGGCTAATCAGGAAACGGGTTCCCGGAGGGCGGGGACTGGGCATCACTTCCGGACGTTGGATCTGTTTCCGAGGGGAAGATCGGCCCTGCGGACCGAGACCGGACCGTGAGTTTTGCCCCGGCTGCAGCAGGCGGGGCATAGGTGGGGAAGCCCCAACCCTAGTAACTTTAACAGTTTTCTGGGCGTGGTACTTGTGTTTCCTCAGCAGATATTAATCACGTGCCTGCAAAGGTTGGCACTGGGAATGCAGCGTGGAAATGATAGCGTGTCCCTTCCAAGAAATATAGTTTAGCGAGGAGACAAACTAAGAAGCCTATAGGGCGCCGTGGCGCCTGCCTGTGAACCTAGGAGTTCGAGGCCAGCCTGGATAACAGTGAGACACTGTCTCAGAACAACACAAATAGGCAGATGATTAACGTGCTCCGTACTAAGAAGGAGCTGGTATAACAGATACAAACCCCAGGCTCTTGTAGCTCTAGTACATGGACCCTGAAGGAAGGAGGAAGGAACGAGTCAGCAAAAGACATGAAAAAAGAGAAGAAACTACTTGTTCAAAGGGTTTGTGACTAAAGGCTGATTGTGGTATATGTAAGCAGCGCCCAGATCTTGAAGACGGGACAACCTGACATAAAGTTGGGGCTTTATTTTCAGAACACCAGACCTGCACAGTCTGATCTATGTTTTGAAAAGATCACTATGACTGCGGGTGGAAGTTGGATGATAGGAAGGCAGGGGTTTCAGTGAGGGCACCACTGTCAGGAGGCCACTGCTTTAGAAGGGAAGTGGGAAAGAAAGCGATGGATCAATCTAGGCGGCAAAAATTCAGGACTATAGGGACTAGATATGGGATTTACAAGGTGTGTTACTCCATTTTCTGTTGCTAATAACAGTATGTTAGATGGAGTCAGTTATAAAGAAAAGTGGTTAATTTTGGCTAACAGTTCTGGTCCAGGGGCAGCATTTAGTGGTGGCATTGCTGAATAGGGCCCTGAGGGAGGCTGAGTACAGGAGGTGACCTAGCCAAATTGGCTTTTAATGCTGACTCACTCTGGATGGACTCACTCTGGATCAAACCATTGATGCATTTATGAGGACACAGTCTTAATCACCTTTTGAAGTCCCCACCTGTTCCCACCTCTAAATATCTTATAATGGAAATTAAATTTCAACATGAGTTTCACAGAGGAGAAACCATATAACAATATCCAACAATGATTCTAAATTTTCTGGCCTAAGTAAGTGAATTACATTAAACAAGAACAAACTATTTTGAGTTTTTTAAGGTTTTCCTCCTGTATTAAAAGAATAGACATTTTTTTTTTCTCCCTGATATTAAGTACTCATGTTTTGTGTGCTCCCTGTTGAAAATTCAGAACATACACAACAAAATATATTTTGGGTTTTTGTTTGTTTTGAGACAGGGTCTTACTATGTAGCCCAAGCTGGCCTTGAATTCTTGATGATCTTCCTGCCTCAGCCTCCTCAGTGCTGGGATTACAGGTGTGTGCCACCAGGACCAGCCAGAATTTAATTTTAATCCAGACAATAAAAATCACCTAATAAGCCAGGCATGTGGTACATGCCTGTAGTCTCAGCTTTCTGGGAGGATGAGGCAGAGGGATTGAAAATTCAAGCCCAGCCTGGACAATTTACCAACTTAGCAAGACCCTGTCTCAAAAAAAAAAAAAAAAAACAAAAAACTGGGGGATGTAACTCTGTGTGAAGGCCCTGAGTTCAATTTTTAGTTCTGCCAATTTGGGAAAAAAATCACTTAGTCATCTCATTAGTCAAGATGACTGTTTAGGTATTTCTTTCAAGTCTTTTTTTCTCCCTGTGTATCTTTTTGTATAATTGGTATTATACTTAGTATAACTTTTGAACTACTGTGTGCCAGGATATTATTTACAAATATTTTTTCCTTTTTCACAACAAATTATCAGATGTAATTCCAGCAAATCAGAGATAACTTTTTGCTGTTTTCTTTTCAGTTTTTTCTTTATATGCAGCTTTTCAAAAATCTTGAAGTTCAACCATATTTTGTTTTGTTTTCCATCAGAGTGTTTAATGTTACTGCTGTTTTCACACATCATCAAGAGTACAGTTTTTTGTTCTGTGTTCAGCACTGGGCATTGAACCCCTGGCCTTTGTGCTGAGCTATATCCTCAGCCCTTTTTATTTTATTTTGAAACCTGGTCTTGCTGAGTCACTAAATTGTTTAGACTGGGTGTGAACTTGTGATCCTCCTGCCTCAGTTTTTCAGAGTGCTGGGATTATACCTGTACCAACAAGCCTTGCTAAGTGTACAGTTTTTAATGATTGTTTAGTCATAACTAATCCTGTTATTGGCTAGATAAGTTGTTCTTAACTTTTCACTGTTAAAATAATGAGAAGCATGTCTTATTATGATACACAAATTTTGAATTAATTCTGTGAGAAAGAGTCCTAGAAAAGGAGCCTACAGAGTAAAAGGATGAAATGAACTTAGAAAATGGCCCCACCAAAATATTAACTGTTTAAAAAAAATGTTAACTGTTTGGGGCTAAGGATATAATGTAGTTAGGTGGTAGAGCACACACTTGGAGTGTGAAGGCCTAGGTTAAATCCCCAGGACCCCCTGAGAAAAGATAAAGTTATTTTAAAAAATCAAATTTTAGAGTACTTAGTTTTCCATTCAAGGACATGGTTATGTCTTTCTGTTTATTCAGATTATCTTTTATATTGCTTTTTCTTCCCTGGTGCTGAGGATGGAACCCGGGGCCTTCAGCATGCTAAGCAGTTCTGTCACTGAGTGCATCCCTACCCTGTACTTCTTTTATGTCTTTGTATATACCCTGTTCTTTCCTGCTGAACTTATGTCTAAGAAAGGACCAATATTATTTATTTTTTTTAACAATTGTATTTTCTCTGGTAATTCCCATGCATGGGATGGATGTCTTTGGGTCACGTGTGATTCTTTACACTTCACAATTTTTTTTTTTTTTTTTTTTTTTTCTTTTGAGACAGGGTCTTGCTATGTAGTTCAGGTTGGCCTTGGACTCACTATGTAGCCCAGGCTGGCCTCCAACGGGCAGCAATCCCCCTGCCTCAGCCTGCTGAGTGCTGGGATTACAAGTGTGTGCCACCATGCCTGGCTTTACAATTATTTTCTTAATATTTATGTCCAGATCCTGATAAAATGTAAATAAAATAGTGAGATCAGAAAGTTAAAAAGCTAAGGCGGGGTAAAGTTTCATTAATACTGTAAGTAGCCTATGTTCCACAACTTCCTAATATTTTGCTTCTGGTTGTCTCCTGGGCAGGCAGTCCCTTAGTCACGCATGTGAGCCGCTCATCTGGACAGGCAGATAGCTCCTGTGACCCTTTCCCAGCAATGGGAAAAGAACTAGAAACATGTCAGCAGGGTTAAGAAGAAAGCATGAGGAAGCCAGATGTGTTTGGGGATAGGTTTTTCTAGTTTAACAGCTCTGTTGTCTCATACGAACAATTACTTTCACTTGATAGCAAGGCTATTTTTTTTTAAAAAGAGTTATAATGTTAAATTTTGTATTTAATTTTGTTTTATTTGAGACAGGGTCATGCTGTGTTGTCTAGGCCAGCCCTGAACTCATGGTGTAGCCCAGGTTGGCCTTGAACCTCTGGCCGCAGCCCCCCCAAGTGTTGGGATTACAGGGGTGTACCACAATGCCAGGCTACTGTTAACTTTTAAACAAAATAAATCTGTTGGTCTTTTTAGGTTTGGTGCAGCAGAATCCTGCTTGTCTATGAAATGCAGTTAACACATCAGCTGGACCTATTTCCAGAATGCAGGGTGACCCTTCTGTTATTTAAAGATGTAAAAAATGCTGGAGACTTGAGAAAAAAGGCCATGGAAGGCAGCATTGAGGGTTCATTAATAAATCCTACAGTGGTAAGTACAAAGTGTGAAACTGAGTGAAACTTAAGGGGATTTTCAGAATGTTAATTTTTCCTGATGTAGTTTAGGCTAAAATTCTGTCATCTTCAGGTAAAAAATTCTTGTCCAAGTCAGACTTGGCCAGCCTTGAATTTAACAATAAATTGAGGCAGAGGTGCCAGGCCCTGCCCTAAGGAAGAGAAAAGGTCATGGTGTAGCTCTGACCACAATTGTGGTCTGGCACATGCCCAACTGTCCAGCTACTCATCTGTGAAATGAGGATTCTGAACAAGACGGTGTCTGTGGAGAAGATACGGCACAGTGGTTGAGAGCACACACTGCAGGACTGTAGTACCTGGACTTAATCCAGCTCTGCCACTGACTGACTTTGTGCAAGTTATAGCAAACATTTACATAGCGCTTACTCTATCCCTAGCATTGTACTTGGCGCTTTCTAAAACCTAACTCACTTCATCTTCTACAGCCTCACCAAGTAAGTACTGTTATTTTTGGCTAACAGATAAAACACTACGAACTTTCCCAAGTTCTCAGGGTGGTAAGTGACAGAGCTGGGACTCAAGCCAGATGTTCTTTGCCTCAGTGACTTCATGTTTTACATGTGAATAATACAGATTTCATTGAGCAATTTGAGCACTAAAGACAATAATATAGGTAACATGTTAGAATATAGCATTGCCCATATTAGCCCACAATAATATTATTTTTAAATCTTTTTACTATTTCAGTTCCTTGAAGCTTTAAGATTCTGTGATTTTCTTTTTTTAACTACTTGGACCTTCAGATAATAATTTTGAAAATATATTCCATATGAGTCAGATGAAGTAAAACAACTGCATACCGAATCTACCATAAAATAGGGGTATATCTTTAGACTCTTTCAGATTCCCCGTGTAATATTTTTTTTCTCCCCTTGTAATTGTTTATATTCTCTTTGGTAGATTGTTGACCCATTTCAGATACTTGTGGCAGCAAACAAAGCAGTTCACCTCTACAAACTGGGAAAAATGAAGACACGAACTCTATCTACTGAGATTATTTTCAACCTGTCCCCAAATAACAATGTAATGTGGAACTTATTAATCTTATTCTTTTGACTTTGTCATAATAACGTATGTGTTCTCTATCGTTGGGGTGGAGGTTAAGTTCTGGAGAATCAGTTGTTAGTGATAAGCCAGAATAATCACAAAGAGTACTGCACTGAGATTTGAGGTTTAGCGCTATGTGGACAGTTAAGCTTTGGAGTCAGTTTCCATCTGAGTAAACAAAAGTTTGGCTAACTTAAATAAAGCTAATTTTACCTGTCCTTCTTACCATGTAGGGTCAGGAAGATCTCTCATGTATTTTTGCTTAAGAGATTGACAGAAATCCAAATGATAAAAATTAGGCATAGACATTTTGTACCTTCCTGCATGGCTTTCACTCTCCTGCAGACTCCTTGAGGGAATGCTGCATGTCTTTCATACACAGTTCCAGGAACTTGCTCGTTCCTAGAGCAGTCCTGAATCCATGCTCACTCGTATACCAAGTGCACGGGAAGATTTCATGGTTTGAAATACTCATAGGAATACTTTCTTAATAAAAATTCTTGAGCTAACAACATTCCACATGCATGTAGCACATGAAAAAAGTGACTGATTTATTGCTGATTAAGTTTCAGTATCACTACTACTGCTACTAACATAACCAGGTACTGATATCATCAAGAGAAAATTAGGAAGCTTGTGGTTTGGTTAAAATAGAGATGATTGCAAAGTTTATAAAATGCAGTTATCCCAGCATTGTAATAAATTCTCCAGTACCTGGAATAAAATTGACCAGGTCATGATTGTTCCTTAGAGATATTTTGAAATAATTCAGGACACTATTCCTGTTCCAGTTCTAGTTCTAGAAGCAAAGAAGCAAGTATGTTCCTGAGGAGAGGCAGATAAAAAAGACAGAAGTTAAGCTGCCCTAAATTAAATGACATGATGGGAGTGTGAATTCACAGGAGGGAGGAGAGTGTGGTGGTGGGAGTGGCCCTGGACCCTCAAGCGTGCATTCAGCAGCTAAGCCACAGAGAGAAGGCTGATAGGACAGAGGACAGAGCATAAGCATAGGCAGAAGAGTATAAAAGACAGGAAACCCCAGACTGGCCGGAAGTCAGGAACATGTGGGTGGGAGGTCACTTGGGCCGGAAGGGACGGCTTTTTTCATGCAGTGTGGAGAAGTGTGGCCTTGACTTCGCAGGAGCAAGGTGCAGCTTTAAGCAGGCAGAACTTTAGAGGCCAAAACAGTAGATGCAGTAGATGCTGTTGAAGGGAAAAAGTAGGACATGAAAAACAGGAAGTACTTGACTGAGGAAGAAGGCACATAAGGAGATGTTTCAGATCTAGTTTATTCTTTTAGTTTTTCTTTCTCCTTAGATTTCAGAAGCTTTGAAAAAATTTGGTGTCTCAGCAAGTGACACATCAGTTCTAATTGTTTACATTGAAGAGGGGAAAAAACAAATAAATCAAGAGTACCTAATAGCTCAAGTAGAAGGTCTTCAGGTTTCTCTGAAAAATCTTCCTGAAATAACAAACATTTCAGAAGTTAAAAAGGTTTGTAAATTTATATTTTTAGAGTGTGATAGGTGAATAATGCTGTTCATTGATGAACAGTGCACCTAACTGGGCATGGTGGCACATGCCTGTAATCCCAGCACTTGGGAGGCTGAGGTATTAGGATCTCCATGAGTTCTAGGCCAGCCTGGGCTACATAATGAGTTCAAGGCCAACCTGCACTACATAGGGAGACTCTGACTCAAAAAACAAAAACAAACAAAAAAAAGCACCTGTTTGGCCTTTTAAGAAATGTTAATTTTTAAAATTTTTTAAGAATAATTATAGATGGAAAGAACTGGGAGGTGCATGTAAAGTACAATTAGAAATGTATTTGATAACAATATTCTCCACTCAAAGAAAGTGAATATCTTTAATTCTCAATGTTATATACATTTAGAATGTTGACTATAGTACGAAGTTAGTATCTAGATGAGTGCTATTAAAATTGATAGAAATATGTTTTTATGTACAGAGAACATTTTTTATGTGCATAACTACACTTTAAAGGAAATATTTGAGATAAGCAATGAATCTTCATCTGCTTTGAATGTTTTAATCACATTTGTGATTCATGATTTCATACCATTAACTCAATAATTGAATGAAAATTTCACTTATAAATGTTGGTAGCATGAAGTAGTGCATGAATATATCAGAAAGATGTCATTTGTCTCTCATTTTTACAGATATATAAACTGTCTTCACAAGAAGAAAGCATTGGAACATTATTGGATGGCATCATTTGTAGAATGTCAGCAAAAGATGTTTTGTGAAATGTTAGAAATCTTAACAGAAAAGATCAGCATTAAAGAAAACACTTATTTTTTTTATTATCTCTGCACTTCTGTATCTGTTCAAATATATTTTTATATAATTAGAAGAAAAATTACAACCATTTATTGAGTGCCTACAGTACACTAGGTTCTTACCTTAGCAATTTTATACCCGCCAGTTCACATCCCACCCCTACTTCTGCCTGCTCCAGCACTCCCCTTCCAAGCTTCTGGATCCTGTTTCTCAGTATTTTACGTGTAAGAATTTATTTAATTCTCACAGCAGGCCTACAAAGTAGAAGGTGCTTTTACCCCCACTTTTTACAGGAGACAACTAAAAACTTAGAGAACTATTAAGTCTCTTACTTAAGGTCACATACCTAGTGTAAAGTCATGTTCAATAAATGATTGAGGGGCAACCTGCTTTCTGGGTCCCCTTCTGTCCCTCTTAGAAGCTTTCTTTCTCAATAAATTCTTTCTACTCTTAAAAAAAAAAAAAAATTGGGGGCCGGTGAGATGGCTCAGCGGCATAAGCGCCTGCCTTGCAAGCGCAAGGGCCCGAGTTCGACTCCCGGATCCCACATACGAAAAAGGGGCCGGTGATATCGCTCAGCAGCACGGGTGCCTGTTGGCGCGCGAGGTCCTGAGGTCGACCCCCGGTGCCCACAAAAAAAAAAAAAAAATTGAATTCTCTTGTCACCTATGTTTTTCATTGTGTCAGTCAAGTTAGATTTGGTCAAGACTCAGCAAACTCGATGGGCGTGGTGGTGCATGCCTGTGATCCCAACACTTGAGAGGCTGAGGCAGGAGGATTGCCACGAGTTTGAGGCCAGCCTGGGCGACTGGTGAGTTCAAGGCCAGCCTGAAGTACATAGTGAGACCCTCTCTAAAAAAAAAAAAAAAAGACTCAGCAAACTGGAACTCTACTGTGAAGAACAAGAATAAAAAATTTCCCCTTTGCAGACCATAACCCACTGCAACTACTCAGCTACAAGTTATAGTACCCAAGCAGCCACAGACAACACACAGACATGCTGGGGTCCGAGTCAACCTTGATTTACAAAAACAAGTTGTGGGCAGGATTTGATTGGAGGTCTGTAGTTTGTGGACCTGTGGGTTAGGCTACAGTGAGGAACAGCTCCTAAAGCTAATTGGTTGTTGGGGCCGGTGAGATGGCTCAGTGGCGTAAGCGCCTTCCTGGCAAGCGCGAGGGCCCGAGTTCGACTCCCGGAACCCATATACGAAAAAGGGGCCGGTGATATCGCTCAGCGGCACGGGCGCCTGCTGGCGCGCGAGGTCCTGAGGTCGACCCCCCGGTACCCACAAAAAAAAAAAAGCTAATTGGTTGGATACAGCAGAAAAGTATGTCTGTCTTGTTCGGAGGACCCAGTGTGAATCAGCAGGAAGACTCACTGTAGTGACTTAGGAACCCAGGTGCTGAGGACTTTGTCTCAGCCTGTGCTCCTGGATCCCTACATAGCTGGAAGGGAGCATAGTGAGTTTTTTAGTGGCTGTAAAGCTTCCATACACAAGTGACAGATGTTGCTTATCTTTGTTTTTTGAGATAGGGTCTCTCTATGTAGTTCAGGGTGTCCTTGAACTCATGGTGACCCTCCTGTCTCAGCCTCTGGAGTGCTGAGATTATAGGTGTGCACCATGACACCTGGGAGATATTGCTTATCTTGTTTCACTGGCCAGAGCCAGTCACATGACCACATCAACTTCAGAAATGGTGAGGAAGTGTGACCCTACCATGTGCTGTGGAGAGGTGGAAATCCTTAGCAACAAAGACGCTGCCAGCATTTCTTGCCTGTTTACTGTGTTCCAGCACTGTAGTACTTCATGCGCAATCTCATTTAATCTTTGTGACAGCCCCAGATATCTATGAGTGAGGAAATAGATTTAATCTCTCACCTCTATTTCAACCTCTGAGATAGTAAAAACAGTGCAATGAATATCACAGTACTTTTCACATGAATTTACCATTAGTTGATACTCACTACATGTACTTGTTATTGCATTCTCCCCATCTGCCTGTTCATCCATGTACACATGCACGTGCATGCATACTGTTTGCTAAACTATTTCAAAGTAAATTGCTATTACAGCACTTCGTCTTGTGTTCAGTTGTCATGTTTCTTAGACTTTAAATGAAGTCCTGTTTTTTTTTTTTTTTTATTTTTTAAAGAGAAGAAAAAAAACAAAACAAATCAAAAGAAGAACAAATTTTCAAACCAACATAATAGGAGGGTAACAATGGTT
This sequence comes from Erethizon dorsatum, assembly GCA_028451465.1. Lineage (NCBI taxonomy): Eukaryota > Metazoa > Chordata > Mammalia > Rodentia > Erethizontidae > Erethizon > Erethizon dorsatum. The sequence goes on from CM051824.1 coordinate 25,035,331, forward strand.
AATACATTACGTATTACTATCTTTAAGTTAGTTATTCAGGACACCAGACATTAGCATTCAATTGTCCAAACATTATTGGCACAAACCTTACTCTTCAATGAACTAAGTAAAAATGGTAGTGTATCTATCTTAACCATCTTATATATATATATATACAATTGTTTTTTTCCCTTTCCCTTCTTTCTTTTCCCTATTCCAGTCTCTCTTTCCTTTTGACCAGTTTCTTTTTGATTCACCATATCTATTGTACATTTTGGATCTTATTTACTCTTTCAGTTTCTCATACTAGAGAGATAATACAATGCTTACACATGTGCTTCTGGTTTATTTCACTTATGAGTATTTTCTCGAGTTGCATCCATTTACCTATAAAAGTCTCCAGTTTATCCTTCTTTATGGCTGAATAGTACTCCATTGTATAAAAATACCACATCTTTCTTATCCATTCCTCAGTTGATGGGCATTTGGGTTGTTTCCAAGATCTGGCTATTACAAATTGTGCTGCTATAAACATGGGTGCACATATATCGCTGTGGTACGATGTTTTTAATTCTTCTGGGAAGATGCCCAGAAGGGGAATAGCTGGGTCAAATGGGACCTCCAACCCTAGTTTTCTGAGGAATCTCCACACTGACTTCCACAGTGGCTGTACCAGTCGACACTCCCACCAACAGTGAAGAAGGGTTCCTTTTTCCCCCACAGCCCCTCCAGCATTTGTTATTAGTTGATTTCTTAATAGTAGCCATTCTTTCTGGGGTGAGATGGTATCTCAGTGTTGTTTTAATTTGCATCTCTCGAATGACTAGTGATGTTGCACATTTTTTTGTATATTTATTTGCCATTAGTATTTCTTCATCTGAGAAATGTGTATTCATCTCAGATGCCCATTTTTGGAGTGGGTCTTTAAATTTGGGAGGTCTGATTTTTTTGAGTTCTTTATATGTTCTCGATAGTAATCCTTTGTCTGAGGAACAGCTGGCAAACATTTTTTCCCACATTGTGGGTTGTCTCTTCACTCTGTTGGTGGTTTCTCTTGCTGTGCAAAAGCTTTTTAATAAGATGAGATCCCAGTTATTGATTCTTTGGGATAGTTCCCGTGCGGTTGAGTTTTTATTCATAAAGTCTTTGCCTACACCAATGTCTCCAAGGGTTTTACCTATCCTACCTTCCAGCAGATTTAATGTTTCTGTTTTAATATTTAGATCTCTGATCCATTTTGAATTTAGTTTAGTGCATGGTGAAAGATATGGATCTAGTTTTAATCTTCGGCATGTGTAGAGCCAGTTTTTCCAGCACCATTTATTAAAGAGGCTATCTTTCTTCCAGCGAATGTGTTTGGCACCTTTGTCAAAGATAAGGTGGCTTAGTATGTCTGGGGTTGTTTCAGCATCTTCTAATCTGTTCCATTGATCTTCAGGTCTGTTTTTTTGCCAGTACCACACTGTTTTTATCACAGTAGCTTTATAGTATAATTTCAAGTCGGGGATTGTGATGCCCCCTGCCTTGCCTTTGTTGCCCAGAATTGCCTTTGCTATTCTAGGTCTCTTCTGATTCCAAATGAATTTTAGGATTGTTTTCTCTAATTCTGTGAGATATGCTGTTGGAATTTTCATTGGAATTGCATTAAATCTGTATAACAATTTTGGAAGTATGGCCATTTTCACTATATTGGTTCTTCCTATCCAGGAGCAAGGGATATCTTTCCATTTTCTGATATCCTCTTCAATCTCCTTTTTCAGAGTACTGTAGTTTTCAGTATAGAGGTCTTTTACATCCTTCGTGAGGTTGATTCCTAGGTATTTCATTTTTTTGGATGTTATTGTGAAAGGTATTGTTTCCCTAATTTCTCTTTCAGTAAGTTTGTTATTTGTGTACAGGAAGGCTATTGACTTTTGAGTATTGACTTTGTATCCAGCTACACTACTGAATTTGCTTATTAAATCTAGCAGTTTTTTAGTGGAGTTTTTGGGATCTTCTGTGTAGAGTATCATGTCATCTGCAAATAATGATAATTTAACTTCTTCCTTTCCAATCATTATTCCTTTTATTTCTTTCTCTTGTCTAATCGCTCTGGCTAAAGTTTCCAGAACTATGTTGAATAAGAGTGGGGACAGTGGACATCCTTGTCTTGTTCCTGATTTTAGAGGGAAGGCTTTCAGTTTTTGGCCATTTAGTATAATATTGGCTGTTGGTTTGTCATAGATAGCTTTTACCAGATTGAGATAAAGACCCTCTATTCCAATTTTCTGTAGGGTTTTTATCATGAAAAGGTGCTGGACTTTGTCAAAAGCTTTTTCTGCATCTATTGAGATGATCATGTGATTTTTGTCTTTGGTTCTGTTAATATGCTGTATTACATTTATTGATTTACGTATGTTGAACCATCCCTGCATCCCAGGGATGAATCCAACTTGGTCATGGTGTATAATCTTCTTGATGATTTGTTGGATTCTGTTTGCCAGTATCTTATTAAGGATTTTTGCATCTATGTTCATTAGGGAGATTGGCCTGTAGTTCTCTTTCTTAGTTGGGTCCTTCTCTGGTTTTGGTATCAGGGTAATGCTTGCTTCCAGGAATGAATTTGGGAGTATTGCTTCCCTTTCAATTTCATTGAAAAGTTTGAGAAGTAGGGGCGTTAGGTCTTCTCTAAATTTCTTGTAGAATTCGGCAGTGAATCCATCAGGGCCTGGACTTTTCTTTGTTGGGAGGTTTTTAATTACATCTTCAATTTCATTGGTTGATATTGGTTTATTTAGGATTTTTAAATCTTCTTGATTTAGCTTTGGTAATTCATACGAATCTAGGAATCTGTCCATTTCTTCTGCATTTTCCATCTTAGTAGAATATAAATTTTCAAAATAGGTATAGATGATCTTCTGGATTTCTGCAGGGTCCGTCATGATATCACCCTTTTCATTTTCAATTGCATGGATTTGAGTCTTTTCTTTTCTTTTTTTAATAAGGTTGGATAAGGGTTTGTCAATCTTATTTATTCTTTCAAAGAACCAACTTTTTGCTTCATTGATTCTTTGTATTGTTTTTTTATTCTCCAATACGTTAATTTCTGCTCTGATCTTTATAATTTCCTCCCTTGTACGGGCTTTTGGCTTAACCTGCTCTTCTTTTTCTAGAAGCTCGAGGTTCACCCTTAAGTTGTTTATTTGCGCTTGCTCTATTTTCCTGATATAAGTATTTAATGCTATAAATTTCCCTCTTAGGACTGCTTTCATTGTATCCCATAAGTTCCGGTATGTTGTACTGTCATTATCATTCAGTTGTAGAAAGTGACTAATTTCTTCTTTAATTTCATCTGTGACCCATTGGTTGTTCAGGAGGATGCTGTTTAATTTCCATGTGTTTAGGGAGTTTTTGTGGGATCTTTTGCCATTGATTTCCAATTTCATTGCACTATGGTCTGATAATATGCATGGGATAATTTCAATTCCTTTGCATTTACTTAAACAGGTTTTATGAGCTAGTATGTGGTCTATTTTGGAGAACGTCCCATGTGCAGCTGAGAAAAATGTGTATTCTGATGTTGTGGGATGGAACACTCTGTAGACATCTACTAAGTCCATTTGTTCAAAAGTTTGGTTCAGTTCTACTATTTCATTATTGATTTTCTGTCCAGTTGATCTATCTTTTTGTGACAGTGGAGTATTGAGATCTCCCAATATAATTGTATTAGTGCTTATTTGATTTTTCATGTCCTTTAGTACTTGTTTTATATAGCTGGGTGCATTGGTATTTGACGCATATATATTTATGATCGTTATCTCTTCCTCTTGGATTGTTCCCTTTACAAGGATGTAATGACCGTCTTTATCTCTCTGAATCCTTCTTGGCTTGAAGTTCACTTTGTCTGCAAAAAGAATAGCTACCCCTGCTTTTTTCTGGGTTCCTGTGGCATGGAGTATTGTTTTCCATCCTTTGACTTTCAGTCTATGAATTTCTTTCTGAATTAAATGTGTTTCTTGTATACAGCATATTGTTGGATCTTGCTTCTTGATCCATTTCGCCAGTCTGTGCCTTTTGATTGGTGAATTGAGACCGTTAACATTGATGGTTAAAACTGATATGTATTGACTTGTCATGATATTTTCCTGTTGTTGGTTCCCACTCTTTGTTTTTCTGCTTTCCGGCTATTTAATTATTTGTCCTGCCTGGTGGATTCCTTCTGTGGGGGTTCCTATCTCTTTCTAGAATGTCCTTCAGAACGTTTTGGAGTGCTGGTTTGGTGGTCATAAATTTTCTCAGATGTTCTTTGTCATGAAAGTATTTTATTTCTCCATCAATTTTGAAAGATAGTTTTGCAGGGTACATCAATCTGGGCTGAAAATTATTTTCCTTTAGAGCTTGCAATACATCATTCCAAGCTCTTCTTGAATTGAGGGTTTGTGCTGAAAAGTCAGCTGTGATTCTGATGGGTTTTCCTTCATAAGTGATTTGTCTCTTCTCCCTAACAGCTTTTAAGATTCTGCCCTTCTGTTGAATTTCTGGGATCTTGATTATAATATGTCTGGCTGAAGTTTTTTTTTGATCATGTCTAGTTGGTGTTCTAAAAGCTTCACTTATAGGGGTGTCAAATTCCTTTTCTCTTCCAGGAAAGTTCTCCCTGATTATGTCTTTGAACAAGGTTTTAATGTCATTGATGCTATCTCCTGCTTTTTCATTTATTCCAATTATTCTTAAGTTGTTTATCTTTGAGTCATCTAGCAGCTGCTGAATTGATTTTTCATGGTCCCTTGCTATTTTTAAGAATTTTTCCATTTCATGATCACTAATTGCAAGCCTGTCTTCTATATCTGAGATCCTGTCCTCGCATTGGCTTATTCTGCTACAAATACTTTCAATGGAATTTTTTATCTCTTGGGTATCTGCTTGAATCTGCCTTATGGATTCCATTTCTTTCCTATGCTGAGCATTCATGGTTTCTATAGTTTTCTTAAGTTCATCTATTTTTTTGTCTGTATCAGCTATAGTGTCCTTAAGCATGGTCTTCATTGTAGACATTATCTCTGCAGTTATCTGTGAGATTATTTCTGTTTTAATTTTTTCCAGAACCTCATTCAGTTGCTTTGTTGTTACCACTTCAGATAGGCCAGGTGGGTGGCTTTCGGATTGTCCCACCTCGTTGCTCCCTAGGTTTGCCTTTGGTGAATTGGATGTGTGGGGTTGCATCTTGTTTAAGTGTCGTCTCATTTTTTCTTTCTTTAATTCCTGGGGTGATGTTTGCAAATTACCTATAGTAGGTTACTTTATTGCTAGTGTTTAAGATCTTTAGAAGATGACTACTTCTCTGCAGTATCTTCCAAGTGGAGCTTGCTTTTAGGTTTTGAGCTTTCTGCCAGATCTTACCTCTTCAATTCGTTGGGTATGCGAAGTTGCTACCTGTTTGGCCCAGTCCTTGATTCTTTGGTAGTGTGCCACTGTATTTTCTGTGTCCCTTAGTCAATCTCAATCATGAAATATCAGGAAGGAAAGATGTTTAGAACAATTATTTCACATTTGGCTATAATGTTAACTAAAGCATCAAACAGAGCCTAGAAAATGACAGACTGAGCTAAGCAGTTATTTACCACTTTTAGCTGTATAGAGTTGCGGTTATATAACAAAATCTAAAACACACCAGAAAAATTATATGCAGTATACAAGTCCTGTGTATGTCAATTTTTCCCCTGAGGAGTTTAAATTTAAAATTAGTTAAGGAGGAAATAGAGTATTGGGAGAAGAGGAAGGAATTAGATGTAAGGTTAGAGGACCAAGAGGGATCCCACTAAAATTGGGACACTAGTGCAGAGGACAGGTGGTAGAAAGAGAAGGAAGGGATAAAAGGAAGAACAGATCACAACCACAATCAGAAAGAAGTTAGAGGTGCTGTTTACACTCATATAAAAAACCAGAGAGAATAATGAAGGAAAGAGCAAATACACATACAGAAACAAAAACGAAGATAAAAACAATAAAACAGACAGATCAAAAATAAAACCCCACCAAAAAACCAAACAAAACAAAACAAAAACAAAAAAACCCTTCGCCAGAACAAAAAACGAATCAGTGAGAAAAAAAAAATAATAATAAAAAATAAAAATAAAAATAAAAATAAAAAAAATAAAAAGAATCAGTTCCAGGTGTTGACTCTGCTGTAGGCAGGTACCCTGTGGTGAGAGAGTCCTGTTCTGTGCAGGTCCGTCCCAGTAAGCCAGGAGCGCCCTCTGGCGGGCGGTGAGCAGATGCGCGAACTTTCAGGCAGAGACCAGTCTAGCTCGCCTCCGCTCTCAGCGCCCTTTCACGATCCCTGGGCCTGAGAGGCTCAGCGCACTGTCTGGAGCGCGGGTTCCCTGCACTGGTTCCCGCCGCTCTGGTTTTTCGCCACGCCCCCCACAATGGCGCCGGGCCAGTCACTCTCTGGCGCAGGACAGGTGTGGCTGAGAGTCCAGTCTCGTTCGCCTGCTGACCTCAACACACTTTCGTGGGCCTGAGAGGCCCCGTGCTGCCCTGTCCGGAGCACAAGTTCCCAGAGCAGTTTCCGAGCCGCTCTGAGTTTCGCCACACCCCCCACAATGGCGCCCGGCCGGTCGCTCTCTGGCGCGGGGCAGCTGTGGCTGAGAGACACTCACCGCCGGTCTGCGCCATTCTCCGCCGCTCCCCTGCCCCGCCGCTGTCTCAGGATCCTCCGTGGGGGCTCCCTGGGCACCAGCTGCCACCGTGTGTCCGTAGATTTGAGCTTCCGCGGCGCTGCAACTCCCGGGATAGTAGAAGGTGCACGCGCGCGGTCTGCTCCTTCTTTCCTTCTTCTTTGTTGGAAGTCACCCGTCACTGGTGCCGGGGGTCCCAGATTGCGCTTCAGAACTTCTCTGGGTTTCGGGGAGGCATCTCCCCCCCTCCTGCGCTTTCCGGGTCGCTATATTCCCGTGTTCCAATGGTAACTTTTAGAGAGAGTTTCACTGCCTGCTTCTTACTCATCCGCCATCTTGAGGTCCTCTCGAAGTCCTGTTTTTAAATAAGTTGACTTTTTTTTTTTTTTTTGTGGGTACCGGGGGATCGACCTCAGGACCTCGCGCACCAACAGGCACCCGTGCCGCTGAGCAATATCACCGGCCCCTTTTTCGTATGTGGGATCCAGGAGTCAAACTCGGGCCCTCGCACTTGCAAGGCAGGTGCTTATGCCGCTGAGCCATCTCACCGGCCCTAAGTTGACATTTTTTAAAGACTGTACTGGATATCTTTCACGACTCCATGTAATAGATTGGTTCATGATTAGAGTCATTTTAAGTAGTTTAGGAATTACTAGCATTTAGATGAAGATTATGACCTTCCCACTGCATCTCATCAGGAGGTTCATAATGTCTGTCGGTCCCAGTATGGGTGGGGAAAAGTTTGACCACTTGGCTAAGGCGCTGCTTCGGCAGATCTCTGTATTTTAAAACATGCTTTCCTCCAAAGCTTAGAGAGTTGAAGCTGACCTAAATCTCAGAGTGCTGTAGTCAGAATTAAAACTCAGATTTGGGTGACCACAGATCCTGTGCTCTTAATCCTTAATGCAGCTTCTTCCCAGGCTCAAAATCATTCTTTCCAATTGATGTGCAGTGTGCCACATACGAAATTGTTCTGTTTTTACACATTTATGTCATTTTTAATTTTCTGCTTTTCCTTTGCCAAAAAAAAAAAAAAAAAAAAAACTTCATATATGTTTCTCTATTAGGATAGCCTCCCTGAAGTGTTAAATCCAGAATGGGGCTACTTTGCACTCCTCACAGTAGGCTACAAGCATGCCCATCTCATAGCAATCTTGCAAGTGATGCCTTCTAACTTCTAAACATGTTTGCATTTTGGAATGCGGGACTCCTAGTGAAATGGAACTCATGTTTATTAATTTGTACATTATGAAGACAGGTTATAAGATTTTTATTTCTGTAGCTATAAATAATGTTTTCAACTCCTTGTTAGCCTTTGAATCAAGAAAAATCACCAGGTGTGGTGGCACATGCCTGTAATCCCCGCACTCAGGAGGCTGAGGCAGGAGGACTGCTGTAAGTTCAAGGCCAGCCTGGGCTATATAGTGAGTTCATGCCAGCCTGAACTACATAGCAAGACCCTGTCTCAAAAAAAAGAAAAAAAAAAACAAAAAACTGCCATTGTCTGTGAAAGAATTAACATAAGGTCCCTAGACTCTTAGTATTTTTGAGCCAATTTAGAACAACACTCCTTAAGAGTAGCCAGGTGGGTCCAGAGCAGAAATGCTGCCTCAGCAAAAGCACACTGTTATTGGAGGGGATTTGGTGTTGGAAGAAAAAGGGATTTCGTTTGATCACACATATTTGGCTCCTTAGTCACAGGGTTATACACTAAAGCCCAAAGCTACCAGTCTGGAGTGTACTCAGGGATAAGTTGGGGAGGGGACACTGTATTCAGGTGACATTGCTCCTCCCTCTTTCCCCAGCCTTGGGTACAACCAAGGCTGTGAGTAACTGTGGTGGCGCTGTCTTTAGCCCCTCCTTCCCCAAGTTCTAAATCACAAGAACTGCTCTAAGCTGCAAGCCTTCTTTTTATTTATTTATTTTTTTTTTGTGGAAGTCTTCTTTTTAAAAAAGAAGAACCCAGTGGCTCACTGGCTCTGTCTAAGGTGCCTGCCACATCCACATGTGGCTTTACTCCTGATGGCCTTGTTGCAGAAATCTGATATCAAGGGCCGGTGAGATGGTTCAGCGGCTTAAGCGCCTGCCCGGCAAGTGCGAGGGCCCGAGTTCAACTCCCGGAACCCACATACAAAAAAGGGGCCGGTGATATCACTCAGCAGCATGGGCGCCTGCTGGCACGTGAGATCCTGAGGTCGACCCCCCGGTACCTACAAAAAAAAAAAAAAAAAGAAATCTGATATCAAACCAAATGGAAGACTTTGCACCTGAGGAGTAGGAAGGCAAACGTTATTGCGCTAGCAGGCTGATGAGAAACTAGGTGTCAAATCATCAGCATAGAGTCAGCTTAGAGCTTAGCTTAAATACATTTTTGCAAGCCGGAAATACAAAGCTGATTGCAGGTTATTATATAATTGGTTACATAGGCTAAGGCATATGTTGTCAGGCAGATTTGTTCTGGGCAGGCTCTGCTAGGGAGGGGACTGTCTGAGTGGGGGGGTGAAATCAGGCAAGCATGTCCTTGACTGGGTTATTCTGTCCTAGGTGGAAAGTTCCTGGAATAGGCAAGCAAAACAAAATATGTTTATAGTCTACAAAGTACAGGCAGTGCAGCTCGATTCAGTCAGATAAGGCTGAGTCAAACTCTGAGTTACAGCTGGCGTGGTGGTCAAGGCTGGCTGAGTCTACATGACAGGCAGCATGAGCTTAGGCAGAGGCTACTAATTGATTTCTAATTTCTGCTATGAAATTTCTATAAGTTTGCCATTGCAGCTAAATTCTGTGGTCCTCTGCAGTGGGGAGCTATGCCGGCCCTGCAGCTGCCCCCTGCTCCTGGCTTGTTTTGCTGACTGCAGTGCCACTCGGTACACATGGTCAGAATGAGTACAGTTGTGTATCCATCAGGGGTTCCTGTTCTGGGTGGTTTTGTGTTGTTTTGTGTTTTGTTTCAGACAGGGTCTCGCTATACAGTTTAGGCTGACCTCGAAGTCACTGTGTAGGCCAGGCTGGCCTCAGATTGTGGCAATCCTCTTCATTCAGTCTCTCAAGTTCTGGGGTTATAGCTGTGTGCCACCAAGCTGTGGCTCTTTTAAAACTTTTTATTATTACATGTTTGAGTACATAATTATTAAACTCATCATGAGGAATTGGTACATGTATGTAGCACATCTTGTTTTTACTTCCACTTCTCCTTCCATCCCTCATCCACCCATCTCTCACTCCTCATTTGTAAAAGATCTATCTCCCTACTTCCTATTCTCTACCCTTTATTTTCTTCTATTTTTTCCTTCTCCCTTCCTTCCCTTTCCTCTTCCCCCTCCCTTGTTTCCCTTCCTGTTTGCCTTCTATTCTCTTTTTTTTTCCTTTTCTCTTCCTTCCTATCCATCCTTTATTTTGATTTTTAAATTGTTTACACTTTGGGTTTCTCATACAAGAGAAATCAAGTAATAGTTAAACTTGAGTGTCTGACTTATTTCACATAACAGCGTGGTTTCAAAGAACACCCACTTTCCTACAAAGACTCAAATTTATCCTTCTTTGTGGCAGAGTAGCACTCCATTGTGTATATAAATACGACATTTTCTTCATCCACTCATCTGTTGATGTGCTGTGGGTTGTTTTCGTCACTCTGTATGCCATGTGTCTTCCGTTTTCCCCTCCAGTCACTACCCTTCCTCACAGTACTCTGTCCTGGAGACTGACCTGTATGTACCGGTACAGAAAGAGGAACCCATACCCCCGGCTGCCACGGGAGTTGGCCCACTGAAGACGGCAGGAGAGTTGGCAGAAATTGGAGGAGGGAGGAAGAGAGTGAGGCTGTTATTTATTCTGCCTCATCTCTAGACCTTCTCTTAGGACAGCTGCTCTGTTCCTCAGCCCAGTTCCTAGAATCCCTCCCTCCCTGCTCAACCTATGGGAAATATAGGTTTGGTTTGGTTTGGGTTTTTGAGACAGGATCGCACTATGGATTCCAGGCTCCTCTTGAACTCATTATGTAGCTCAGGCAAGCTTCAAATTTACTATGATCTTCCTGCCTCAGCTTCCAGAGTGCTGGGATTAGTCATACATAAACATGCTTGGCATGGTTCCTGTCCCAACCTCATTCCCCTCTCCCCACTACACCTTCATGATTCTACCTTTGATTATCTACAGTTATAAAATTTTCTCCAATTATCTTTATATGAGTGTTGAGACCTGATATCCTCTCCCTCAGCGACTTTGTTAGAAGGCTGGGTGAGAGAACATTACTTCTGTATAGTGTAGGAAACTTTGCCTGGGATTTCTGAACATCTTGTAACAGAAAATGGCCCCCCCAGCCAGTATATTTCAGTTTCTTAGTTGCCCAGATAATAGTTCCTGTTTCAGTTCTGGTTGCTTCTGTCTCTTAAAAACGGCTGGTTAGGGCCGGTGAGATGGCTCAGTGGCGTAAGCGCCTGCCTGGCAAGTGCGAGGGCCCGAGTTCGACTCCAGGAACCCACATATGAAAAAAGGGCCGGTGATATCGCTCAGCGGCACGGGCGCCTGCTGGCGCGCGAGGTCCTGAGGTTGACCCCCGGTACCCACCAAAAAAAAAAAAAAAAAAAACGAAAAACGGCTGGTCACTGTGATGCATAGCTGGTCATTGTGATGCACATTGTATAAACTAATCCCCAACTGACAAGCCATTCTGCCTCTGTACTTCCTGCTTGCTTATCTCGTAAGAGCCCTAGACCACTGGAGATTAGGGCCTGATATTCTGGGAATGGTCCTGATCAGTGCCCCTTGACGAATCTGCCTCCAAATCCTGGGTGCCATTTCGGCGTTTCTGTTTGCTGTTGCAACCTTACCAAGGATGACTCACCTGTCTACTCTTTCCCCTTGAATGATTAGCTGTTTTGTTTCACTTGTCTTCTTTAAATTCTAAATTCTCTTTGGGATCCAGTGGGTTTTGTAAATAAAGGGAAGATGGGTTGAAGGGAGGGGAGGGGAATGGGAAAGAAAGAAGAAGCAAGATGCATCATGTACAGGTACAAATTCCCTATGATGGATGTTATCATTATGTATATATAAAATATACCAATAAAATTATTTTTTTTTAAAAAGGAAGCTAGCTAGTGGAGGGGCCTGAGATAGAGTAAGGTGACCACCCATTCTGATAAAAATTAAGAATAGACAGTGAACTAGGACTTTGGACAAAGAATGCATTTCCTCAGGTAGCATGGAATGCAGCCCCACCCCCACTGAAGGGAGGTGCAGCCTCTCCCTACTAAGATCCTGAATTTCTACGAAATTATAATGCAAATTAACCAGTTTCTTCTGAGATCCCAGTTTATTGTAAACACTGTGAAAGAACTGAGCTAAAAAGCCTGAGTCCCAATTGGTCATTTTAAATCTACAGAGCCATCTATGATAGGTGACTACTAAACAAGCAATTTTACTTGCCTATAAGAATTCTAAATGGCGAGGCCATGCAGCCACATTTGGGACCTGACCTGGAAATCCAGGAGCATTCTCCTTCTACTTATTTCCAATAAGACTTCCCTAACCTAAAAAAAAAAAAAAAAAAAAAAGAAAGAAAGAAAGAAAAAAAGAAAAAGCCAGGAGTGGTGGTGCACACCTGTAATCCCAGCACTCAGTAGACTGAGGCAGGAGGAGTGCAAGGCCAGCCTGGGCTACACAGCAAGACTCTGTCTCAAAAAAAAAAAAAAAAAAAGAAGAAAGAAAGAAAGAGAGGAAGGAAAAGAAAGAAAGAAGTGAATGGAGGGGACGGGCAAGTGAGTGCTAGGACTCACCCAGGATCCATCATTCTTGGACCAGGTAAAGCTCTGGCAGGGAGAAGCACAGATGTGACAGACATTCTTTTTGAGGAAGGAACCTGGACTCTGCCCCTTGTTGAACGAGCCCAGGGTGACAGGCACAGTCCCGAGGCTCCTAGCAGAAGTGTGCAGGGAACCAGAGTGGACCTCAGAGAGGGCCCAGTGTGCTGAGTGAGAGGTGCTGTGTCCTAAAGAAAACAGGAAGAAGGTGACAATCCTCCCATGAGAGTGAGGACCTGTGGACCCATCCAGACCCTGCTTTCCCCTCCAGGTTACTTCTGCAAGGATCACAAGGGTGAGTGGACTTGGACTCCCTGCTTCGTCACAACCCAGCTCATTGACCTTGGGGTTCATGATTATCATGTATTCACAAGAGCCGGTGAGGTGGCACCCAGGTCTGCTTCCCAGGGCTGGGCCAGGCCCTAAACAGTGCCTTCTGAATGCCAGTTGGGGGCTGAGGGCTTGAGCCACTGTCTACACTGTCAGCTCGGTGTTAGGGCAGGTAAGTAGACAGGGGTGCAAGGTCAGGGCTCTCAGTAAGGACCAGGAGTCCCTGAAAATTTCTGGGGCTCTCAAGGCTGGGCCCTTTTTTTTTGTGACTTGCCTGTTGGCCTTCTCAGCAGCCTAAAACCTTACAGTCACGGAAAGGGGGATTTGAGGAGTTTTGCTTGGGGACACAAGAATTCTGAAATGGAAGGAACCTGGGGTTGGGGGTAAAGTCCTGGAAACATGAGGTCTGGCTGCCACAGGTGCCATCCCAATAGGCCAAGAAGCTCAGGGAGACAGTAATAGGGTAATGACGGTGGAGGGGAAGATACGATGGATGCCAGGGCTTCATATATGTTATTCTGTTAAATCCTCAAAACAGCAATATATTGCTGTGTTTTTCAGATGAAGATACGCAGGCTGAGTTACATGCTCAGATCACACAGCTAGGAAGGAAAGGAACTGGAGTTCTAATCAGGTGTTTTTGATGCTCACCTTCTCACAGTGGTGGTTTTTCTTCTCCATCAGTGATGAGAGAAAAATACAGCCTTGGACACAATATCCCTTCTTCTGGGGGGACCATGGTTCATGGGGGGACTCAGCTGGTTTTTCCTCTCTATTCCAGGGCTGTTCAAAAGGTGTGCCATCAGGTCTGGCTGTCACTTGTGGACCTTGATATTTTAGACACTGAAGTGTCCCCATGGCTCCTTATCACATCAGCAAATACCAGGAGAGTGACCAAAAACCAGTCGTGAACTTGTTCTACAAGGGCATGGTGGAGCACATCCCCGCCGCCTTCCGCCACACACTGATGCTGCCCCGAACCCTCGTGTTCTTAATCGGGGTGCCGCTCTGCATTCTCCTGGTCTCTGGGTCCTGGCTGCTGGCTTTCGTGTCTAGCTTGACCCTCCTTGTTTTCCTACGGCTCCTTGTTGGATACCCCTGGAAGCAGTATGTGGTCACGTGTTTGCGCACTGACATGGCTGACATCACCAAATCCTACCTGAGCGCATGTGGCTCCTGCTTCTGGGTTGCTGAGTCTGGGGGCAGGTGGTGGGCACTGTGTGTGCTCTGCCAGTGGAGAACCCGCCACCGGGGAAGAAGCAGTTGGAGCTGCTTCACCTCTCAGTAGCCACGGAGCACCGAGGAGAGGGGATAGCGAAAGCCCTGGTCAGGACTGTCCTCCAGTTTGCCCGGGACCAGGGCTATGGTGAAGTCGTGCTTGACACCAGCATAGTGCAGCGCAGTGCCCTCTCCCTCTACCTACGCATGGGCTTCCAGGAGACAGGCCAGTTGTTCCTTAGCATTATCATGAGGCTTGTGGCTATTCCTACATTTCATTTAACGTACCACCTCCCAACAGACGGGCGTGGTGCTCATCTGTGATCCCTGCACTTGGCAGAGGGAGGATTGCCACGAGGTCAAGGCCAGCCTGGAAGGTCAGTCGGGATCTGATGGCTCCAACTGTACTAGCAAGCAAATCCTACGTTTAAGCGGATAAACAATCGAATATCATCGCTGGGCACATCCGAATCTAACCTTTTTGAAAGTGGAGTGGACGGCTCTGCTCCACTGTGTCTTTCTGGGTGGTCTGTGTTTCCTTTGTATAACAGCCCACTAACGTTGCATTAAAAAGTCTGTGAAAAGCTAATACGCGTATTTCACCTATGAGCCTGTAGGGCAGTCAGCGTCTGCTGGGCTGGGCTGAGCATCTCTCTGCGTCTCAGGACCGGTGCAAATATCCTGGGCTGGCTGAGCTACCAGGGCCACTGGCTTCAGCCTGCTCACACAGGACAGCTCAGGCAGAGTCCAGGGCGTTGTAATGGAGCCAAAGCACAAAGAGAAAGGAGTGAAGGCTTTTCCACGTGCCACCCTCACGGGGAGAATGGAGCCAGCTGTACAGAGAAGCTGAACAGTCTCAGAGCCAAGGGGGAGGATGTGGCCCTGTGATTTAAATTGTGTCTGTGATAGTGCTGGCCAGTGGAGGGCCAGCATGACTCAGAGAAGATGTGGCAAGGAGCATTCTTGGTTGTACAGTAAGAGGATGTGGCAAGAGTCCCAGGTCTGCTTGCCCCCAAATACTCAGGAACCCCCAGATGTGTGCCAAAGGCCTAAGTATATCATTTTTGAAATTCCAGTACAAAGGTGAGTTGGGACATGGAGCTGTGCTGATGTTGGCAGAACTGTCCCCCTTTCCCAGCTGCTTCGTTGGTAACACCAGGGTGCCCATGAATATCAGAAACAGCTTACTGGGTACCTCTAACACAGAGGCTGAATTCCTGTTCATCAAAGGAGTTCACATACTCTTGGCCTGTAAGTTACACTTGGCAATACTAGGCATCCTGTCCTGCCCCGACAGGAGCAATCTACTAGGAGGAGGTGAGCAGGCCTGGTCATCACTCACAGCCAGGGAGGGGGAACTCTGCCACTCTGAGTGGCTCTTTTCTGTTCCTCCTTGACCTATTAGACGGTCTGCTGATAGGGCTGCCACAGGTCTTCCTGAAGGACTCAGAGGGAGAGCCCACAGCTGTGCAAGTGCACATCCTGTGCCTGAGCTATGGGGAGGGCATGACGGGGTCACAGAAGGGGCCCAAATTCGAGGGGAGCCTCATGAAGTGACCCTCTACTGAGAAGAGAGAAATTCTGCCATGAGATCTGAGACCAACTGAGCAAATCCAAGGCAGGTTTCCAGATGGACTGGTGTTCACCATGGTGTGGGGAGAAGTGGAGAGCAATGGCTGTGGGGGCACAAGCTTCTTCCTGGGCTGATGCAAATGTTTTGGGACTTGAAGAAGAAAGTAGTGCACAACATGGTGAATGTACCACAGGACATAGAGTTTTACAATTTAAAAAAGGTAAAATTCACGTTAATGTAGATTTCATCTTACAAAATTAGAAGAAAAGAGAAGAGTTCAGATGTATCCAGATTCCCAAGGTTGGGAGAGAAGTAAGATCTTGACGGATATTCTTAGGAATAGAGTGGCTGCTGCCCCGAGGTGTTGGGAGGTGCCACTTTGACCCCAGCTGTACAAATTAGCAACAGAAGTCTGAAGGAAGAAACATCCTGGAAGTGAGGCCAGGATTCAAACCCCAGTCTGTTTGACTCTTAAATCCATAGTTTGTCCAGTAGGAAACTCTGCTTTGAGTGTTTATCTTTCTTTATTTTTTGGCACTGGGAATCGAACTCGCAACCTCACGCTTGCCAGGTGTTTATCTTTCTAGTGTGGAGCATGAGGCATAAGCAGTTCAGGGCCTGCCTTCAGAATGTAAAATTGCAAATTCAAATAGAATTTCTTAGAAGAGGTCGGTGCCAGGGAGAGAAGCAGTTTGAAGCTTACCTTCTGTGGCTTTGCAGTAAATGTGCCTCTTGCCTGTTCCTGCACCACTTGGAATACACAAACTGGTTAACTCTTGTTTAGTCATTCAACACATACCTAGTAAGTACAGAGCTTGTTCTGACATTTAAGACATAACAGTAAAGCACAGAGCAAATATCTCTGTTTTGGAGGGGGGGGCTACTAAATAAATATAAAAACAAGTATATTTATAGCACTTAGAAAGTGCTGGAAGGTTACGAGACCACAGGAAGCCAGGTAAGTGAAAAGGAATAGGCAGCCGGGCTAGGAGTGAGTTGCATCTTACTAGAGGGGCAGTAAATCAGGCTGAGAATGAGTCCTAGCACAGGGCTGTGGTAGGGAACGCCCCAGCACACACACACACTCGAGAGGGTGGCCCAGGAGTCATCTTGGGGAGAGAGGTAGAACTGGTACAGGAGATTGGCCTAAAGGCCTGGAGCCAGGTGGTCGAGGGCACAAATGAGTCCCAGGGTGAGCATCCTCCGGGGAGGTCTGGTCTTCCCTCCACAGCTTGGCCACACCTCTATGCACCAAGAAGCCTTGGCCATGAATGACAGCCACACTGAGAGCTGTGCAACCCAGGATGGTGAAGGATGACAAGTAGCCCTAAGTAACATGTCCTCCATCTGCTCTCTGAACAGACATGGAGGTAAGGAGAACATGAGATGCTGTATAGTGTGTACAGAGGAGCTGGGGTGCAGAGCCTACCTGGAAAAGGAGGTCAGAGATGTGGTGACTATGTCTGTAGCCCAAGTGCAGGACAGCCAACCCTGGGAACTCATGTACAGGGGCAGCTCATGTCCAGGGTCCCCATATGGCTGGACTGCAGATGATCTCATAGACCAGATCCTTTGTGGAACTCAGGCCCCTTTTCCTGAAGAGTTGTAAGAAGAGCTGTGGCCTCATATTCCAGGGAATGTCTACTAGCAGGAAAGGAGTAGGGCGAGTCAAGGAGACTTCAGTGAACCACTGGAGGCAGGCAGGCAGAACCATCAGGACGTCAGAATACGTACTCCTGCCCTTAGAGGGTCCCCTGTGGCCACCTGCAGTATCAAAACAGTGCCTTTGGCTCTTGCCATGAATCTTGATCTTGATCTGGAATTGCTCTTGAATTGCCCTCCTTACCTGAACAGCCTGTGTGTGTACATGTGTGTATGTGCATGTATGCATGTGCATTGTGTGTGTAAAATGTGATCCCATGGATGAGCACAGAGCCACCAAGGCAGGCCACTGTCCCAGGTTGAAGGTTATGGTGTTCTGGACCATTAACCCCAGTACATCCTCCATGTGTACATTCCCATCAAGCAAATCTCGCCTTCCTGGAAGAAGCCCAGGTCCTTAGTACATCATCTCCAAATCATATCATCTTCTGTGGTGCAGTCCCCAGGCCTGTTTTCTAGGACCCCAATGACCCAGGGTCCCATCCTGAGAAACACCCAGGAAATCCTGGCCAAGCCTCCAGAAGTCAGTTGCAGGGGACATGGGTACATGTGGCACTCCAGAAAGGTAACTGATACGGTCCCAGGAAAGCCAGAAATGCAAGCACTCTAAATTCCACTTTTCAGATGTTATGGGGTCTCAGGAAGCCTCTAAGAGCTTCTGCTAGGGCTGATCTAGATGCCAGAAAAATGCAGAATGAGTGAGTATTCTAGTATTGTTTCCTGCTGTAAAATCCCCCAGTGAAGTTTTCTGGCTTTTGAGAAATAGAATTAGAAACAAAATCCACCCCCTGCCCCAATTTGAAAAGCCTCTCTGCAGCTGTTTGTGAGAGAGAAACCACATTTGTCACTGAAGAAGTATAAGCCCAAGTGTGATGCTCTTCACAATGTCTTAGAAGTTACAAACACAGGAAGGAACGTCCCCCTTTAACATGCCAGGGCATACAGCCATGCCACACTCTGCTGACAAGCAACAACCAGTCCTCAAGTAGAGGAGTTACCTGCACCGTGTGTCACACATGGCGCATCTAAATTCATTCGAAGCACCTGCCCATCTGTGCTTAACAAGTGGCTTTAGGCAAAGGGTAAAAGGACTCCTATCTGCATGACAGGGGCCAAATCTGCCCCTTAGAGCCCGTGAGGCCCCTCCCTTCTCAGATACCAGGAGGTAGGGCACCATCTTCCTGGATGGCTCCATTTCAAAGAGGCCCCCATATCCTTAGACATCCCTGGGTGTAAAGCTGGTAAGAGGTTTATTAGCAGTTGACATATGTGATCATGGCAAAGGGGGCAGAGGAAGTATTTGCAATGTCATGTTTTCTGAAGGGAATGCTCCGAGAAAGGGAGAGAGTATATGTCTTTCTTTGATTTTTTTCAAAAGTAGGTATCAGCCCCCTGTCATTTTTCTTTAATTTACCCTGTTCTGATCGCAGTGTTGCCTGAATCCTGATTAGACCACCAGGATTACCAATGCCAACACAAAGTCCGTGGTGGGAAAGTTTTTATTTTTTCTAATTAGTGAAAAAATAAGCTTGCCTAGATCTGCGTGATCCTTTATAGAAAATCACAACTGTGAGGAAGTAAAATGAACTTGGGCTAAGTTACCTCAAGGTGCTAGGTTATTATTTTTTCCTGTTCTCCTTAGCAAGGGATTGTTGGTAACCATATTGGAGATCTCAAACTTAGGACATTTTGGTACTTGAACCTTTTACCTTATCAGCACCCACTACTCTTAATATTAAGGGGAAGAGGTTTTGCTGTATCTCCTGATGGACAATACAGGATATCTCAAGTAGATGGACCCTAGGGAGGGACCAAAGGGCTAGGGACACAAGATCTGCCTTCCACACGTGCCAAGAGGTTCAGAATAATAGAGTAACATTCAGGCAACACTGCTATCATCATAATGAATTGGAGGGAAGGGGACTTCCTATAAGTTATTCTAGTAAACTCTAGAAAATTCTAGAAAGCAGGTGTTTTTTTTTTTTTACCCTGTTCTACAGATAAACACAGGCTCAGGGAGATTAAGTGTTATGTCAAACATCACACAACTAAAAATTGGGGGAACCAGGGTTCCAATAACATGTTCTTGACCCTCACCTTCTCCCAGTGGTGGTGGGCTGCTTTCTTTGGGGTGACAGCAGAAAGACATACTGAACAAAGTATTCATGGTGCCCGGGTGACCAGGAGTGGTGGAGTATTCACATGGCTTCCTCCCTCTTCTCCAGGGAAGTTGTACAGGTAGGTTTAGCTGTCTGTCTTGGACTGTGAGATTTTACTTTATTTTATTTATTTATTTATTTTGTGGGTACCGGGGGTCGACCTCAGGACCTCGCATGCCAGCAGGTGCCCGTGCCGCTGAGCGATATCACCAGCCCTTTTTTCGTATGTGGGATCCGGGAGTCTAACTCGGGCCCTTGCGCTTGCCAGGCAGGCGCATATGCCGCTGAGCCATCCCACCGGCCCAGACTGTGAGATTTTAGACACAGAAGTGTAAAATGGCTCCTTATCACATCCACAAACACCAAGGAAAGTGACTGAAAGCAATCTTGGACTTGTTTTCCAGAAGCTGGGCTGAGCATGTCCCTGCCACCTTCCACCACATGCTGATGCTGCCTGGAACCCTACTGCTTGAGCTTGAGGTGCTCCTCTCCCTACTCCTGGTCTCTGGCTCTTGGCTCTCGGCTGTCATGTCCAGCCTCACTCTGCTCCTCTTCTTGTGGTTCCTTGCCAGATACACACGGCAGGAGTATGTGGTCATATGTTTGCGCCACTGACCTGGCTGACATCACCAAGTCCTACCTGAGTGAATGTGGCTCCTGCTTCTGGGTTGCTGACTCCAGGGGGCAGGTAGTGGGCACTGTGTGTGCTCTGCCAGTGGCGAATTCCCCCTGGGGAAGAAGCACTTGGAGCTGTTTCACTACTCAGTAGCCATGGAGTGTAGAAGAGAGGGCCCCTGGTCAGCCCTGGTCAGGACTGTTATCCAGTTTGCCCAGAACCAGGGCTATGGTGAACTTGTGCTTGGGACAAGTACCCTAATCCTGAGCTTAACCCTAACCCTAACCCTAACCCTAACCCTAACCCCAACCCTAACTCTCCAACATGGGCTTCCAGAAGACAGGCCATTATTTTGTGAATATAATCTGGAAGCTAACAGGTATTTCTATATTTAATTTAATGTACCACCTTCTGTTCAGGATGGGGACCTGTAGTCTATTTCTTTATGTATTAATCAGAATCTGATGGAGTCTGCTGTCGTAACAAGCAAACTATGAAATTTCTGTGTTATAAACCATAAATTCTCATTGCTTGTGCCCATCTGAGTCCGACATGTTTGATGGTGGTCTTCACGCAGTGGCAGCTCTTCTCCATTATCTTTGTGGACTGCCCCCACTTCATTTTTCTAGTGGCATGATCATGTTGCTTTAAAAACACCACATCAGGGCCGGTGAGATAGCTCAGTGGCATAAGCGCCTGCCTGGCAAGCGCGAGGTCCTGAGTTCGACTCCCGGTACCCACATAAAGGGAAAAAAGGGCCGGTGATATCGCTCAGCAGCACAGGCGCCTGCTGGCAAGTGCAAGGTCCTGAGATTGACTCCTGGTACCCACATAAAAACCAAAAAACAAAAAACAAAAAGCAAACCACCATATTACAATAATAGACACACATTTTCTCAGAAGTTGTGGGCCAGAAATTTCTAATGGACTTGACTGGGAGCTTGCTGGTCTCAGGATATCTGTGCAAATGTCCTGGGTTGGCTGAAGTGCTGGGCATCTGGGATTCATCCTGTCCCAGCAGTCTAACTGAGGCAGGGTTTAAGGTCCCTAAAGAGGAGTTAAAACAAAAGCAGGGCCGGTGAGATGGCTCAGCGGCTTAAGCGCCTGCTTGGCAAGCGCGAGGGCCCAAGTTCGACTCCCGGAACCCACATACGAAAAAAGGGCCGGTGATATCGCTCAGCGGCACGGGCGCCTGCTGGCGCGTGAGGTCCTGAGGTCAACCCCCTGGTACCCACAAAGACAAAAAAAAAAAAAAAAAAAAAAAAAGGGCAGACAGGTGCAAAGGCTTTTCCAAACCCCTTCTGGTGTCATATTTGAAACATCCCATCTGAAGGGGAGAAATGGAGCCAAATCTATAGTAGAACAGCTACAGTCACAGTGCAAGAGGGTAGGATTCAGACCTGTGAGAAGTGGGCAGTGGTATGCTGCATCCTTTCTAGTCCCCAGCACATGCACAGAGCAGAAAGGCAGGTGGGCTTGCAGTAGAGGATGTTGTCATGGGGAGACATGGGTGTGGTGAAACCTCATTCTGGTTGGATCCAGACGTGCTGACAGCATAACTGGTAGTAGTTGGGGGAGGGGGTTTTCCTGTGTTTTCAGGAAGAGAGGATGTTGAGGAAGTGACTGTCCCAGATATGCCACCATTGGGACCCATACGGGTCTCACCCGTGTTTCCACAGTCTCCAGGACTGCAGAATTGCAGTTGCTTTCTCCTAACCGTGTCATCCTGGAAGCCCCAGTACAAGGGTGAGTAGGGACCTGGGCTGTGCTGATATTCACAGGACCGACCCTGTTCCCAGCTACTTCATCTTTAACACTAGGGTACTCATGGGGTTCTGGAGCCTATTAATGGGTCCCACAATCCTACAGGCTGATCAGAATGTAGGCTGCAGAATGCGTGAGCCCAAGTACCCCTCAACCAAGTTCTTGTAACACACAAGCAGTGTAGTGGGTCCTCTCCCAACTGGACATGTGTCTTCCCACCCTGCACAATCATGCAGCTGACCCTGACACAGCCCAGTGCACCTGCATGGAGCCCTTTTGCCACATTCATGACAAGATTTCAAATGCAACTAACTTATTGTCTGGGACCAAAGGCCTCAACTCTTCCCCAAGCATGCTGGTCAGCTTGACCCTGGCCTTGTCAAGCACCCGCAATTCTGTCTGCCAACCCTTCCCTCTCCTTCAGTGCTGCCTCCTTGTGCTTTTTGGAATCAGAACTCAGTCATTCATGCATCTATCCCATTCCCCACCATGCCCCTTCACATGAGGGGTCTTTTGTCTCCTGAGCTGTCTTGCTATTTTCTCCCTTAATGGTGGGGCTCTCACGACAGCTCACTGAGGTGGGAGAAGGAAGCCATAAAGCTGCTACCAGTTCTCCTTGCCCAGCAAGGCCATTTTCTCAGGAGCAGTTCCCAGTGGGCACAAGGCTAGAGTGAGACATGAAGAATGGGTGGTTCCTATGCTTTGGAAGGAGATTTCAGTAGCAGAGAAATGGTTTTACTAGCCTCTCACACACGTGGTGAGCCTCTGCTATTATCAGGAGCCAGAGAGGCAGCGGCCAAAGAAGGGCCAGGATGGAAATTCTGTCACAGTGATGTTAATGGGGGCATCCTGCATACTGAGGAAGGGCACCCCCCTACTGATGGAGGCTCCACCAGGACCTGGCCCTCTGCTTTTGGAACCCAGATGTGGCCCTGCAGCTTGGCTTACTCCATCTGCAGCCCCTGCCTCTCCCAACCTCAGCCAGCTGCCCAGTACCCTCAGTTCTGCTGGATGTCTTCAAGCACTTTGTTCCCTTGACCTGGAATATTCTTTTCCTCCATTCATCCATACCATTGTGGACCCAGCAACTGTAGTTCTCAGGAGAGGAGCAAGGAGGAACAAATTAGAAAGAACTGTGAGCAGGGAGGAAGCCCTTTATCCTGCTTACATTCTGGGTGTTGTTGAAATTTAGTCATTTGAAACTCAGTGTCGTCTCCACACCAGTTGTCCTGTTGCCTACACATCTGTTACAAGTAAGAATGAACATGAACTTTATGTTCAAAGAGTAATATTAACAAATATTAATCCTGGATGGCATCCTCAGGCAAGCCTCCTGGCAGCCATCTCTGAGAAGGAAGAGAGTGGCAGGGGTGTCGTGGCCAGGTTGGATAGCAAGGGAGGGAGGGGTCTGCTATTCTGACTGGCTCCTCCCTGATCATCCTCCTGGACCAAATGCACAAACTACAGGTGGGGTTGTCGCACTTCTTAGTGAAGGACTCAGGGGAGAGCCCAAAGCTGTGCAGGTGCACACCCTGTGTCTGTGCATTGGGGGAAGGGCATGACTGGGTCACAGAGGTGGCCAAGGGCTACAGGAAGGTCAAGGGAACGTCACAAAATAGCACTCCGTGTGAGAAGGAAGAAATTGTGCCTTGAGCCCTGAGACAACAAGTGCATATCAAAAGCAAGTTGTCCAGACAGCTTGGGGGTCACCAGGGCTTGGGGAGATGAGGAAATAGGGAATGATAGCTGTGCGGATATAAGCTTCCTCTTGGGCTGTTGAAAATGTTTCAGAACTTCATCAGGGGGTGCTGGTCAGCCTTGTGAATGTGCCAGATGCTGCAGGCTATGTGGGATTTCTGCAAGTAGAGTCCCTAGGGAAGGACCAAAGGCTGGAGACATGAGGTCTCCTACCACAAGTGCTATGCCAGTGTACCAGGTTCAGAGAGGCTGTAATGGGTAATGAAGAAAGATAAAGGTGTCGGCAGGGTTGGTTTCTTCTGTCTTTTAGATGGCTAGCATCTCCCGGCATCTCTTCCCATTTTCTTTCATTGCCTTTCTTCTTTGCCTGTGTCCTAATCTCTTTCTTTTTGGGGGGCAGTACATGCGATTGAACCCAGGATCTCAAACATGCTAGGCCAGGGTTCTTACATCTTTTGCCTTTTCCTCTTAAAAGGCTGACAGGCATGCTGGATTAGGGCTCATGCTACTAATCCCTTTTTTAACTTGCTCACCTCTTTAAAGGCTCTATCTGTAAATACAGTCACTTTTGCAGATACTGGGGCTAGAATGTCAATTTATGAAGTTGGGGGAGACCCATCCCAGCCTATAGCAGGCAGAATCACTGTGCTCTAGATCTGGGGGAAAGATCACATTCTGATATTTCTCTTTATATGCATATTAATTTTTATACATTTACATATATATATATTGCCGGGGGTTGAAATCAAGGCCCCATGCATGCTATGCATGCAATCTACCACTGAGCCACACTTCCATCCCCTCTGTGCTGTATCTGTGCACACACACACACACACACACACACACACACACGTGCTCCTTTATTTTTAAAAGAGGTGGGATCTTGCTGTGTACCCCAGGCTGGCCTTCAAACTCTGGAGCTCAAACAATCCTTCAACTTTAATCTCTGAAGTAGTGGGGAGTATATTCATGTGCCACTGTGCCCAGCTCTATATTTTTAATTTTTTTTTTTTTTGTAGGTCCCGGGGGGTCGACCTCAGGACCTCGTGCGCCAACAGGCACCCGTGCCGCTGAGCGATATCACCGGCCCCTTTTTCGTATGTGGGTTCCGGGAGTCGAACTCGGGCCCTTGCACTTGCAAGGCAGGCGCTTATGCCGCTGAGCCATCTCACCGGCCCTATATTTTTAATTTCTATTTTTTTTTTGGTGGGTACCGGGGGTCGAACTCAGGCAGGCGCTAATGCCTCTGAGCTATCTCACCAGCCCTTATTTTTAATTTCTAAGAGGTGATTCTTGTTTTCTGAATGGCACTTTTTTCTTTTTCAGAAAAGTATTGTATTCTTGGGCTTGTAATATAGCTCAATCATAGAGCACAAGCCTAGCAAAATGAGTCCCTGAGTTTGATCCTCAGTAATGCAAAAGAAGAGAGCCATTCTGTTTTTTTTTTTCAATAATGCATTATCATGTATCTATAATGTTATCAACTTTTAAAAGTTTATTCTGTTCCTTGCATCAACTTAATTTTTTCCCATTTCTTTGTGTCTGTTGCTCATGTTGGAGGTGTTTCTGATATACCTGGTAACCATATTTCTTTACCCATCTGTCTGGATATAAGTTCGAGCCACTAAAAGCCAAGTGAAATTCTATTCCGTCATGTTGGACTCATAGTGAGGTGGCTAGTTAGTTTGTTTGTTGTTTATCTTCCCCTGCAGTACACATTTAGGCTTTATTTTTTATCTGACATTTATCATATTTCAACACTTTACTGCCATCTCTCATCTACCATTTGTCCTCAAAGCCATTCTCTTGGAAGACCTTGTATTTTTGTTTTTGTTGTTGATTGTCATCCCCTCTGCCTTGCCTTTGTTGCCAGAATTGCTTTTGCTATTCCAGGTCTCTTCCGTTTCCAAATGAATTTTAGGAATGTTTTCTTTAGTTCTGTGAGGTATGCTAATGGTATTTTGATCAGAATTGCGTTAACTTGCAGATAACAATTTTGGAAGTATGGCCATTTTCACTATGTTAGTTCTTCCTACCCTTGATCAAGGGATATCCTTCCATTTTCTGATATCCTCTTCCATCTCCTTTTCCAGAGGACTGTAATTGTCAATGTATAGATCTTTTACTTTCTTTGTTAGATTGATTCTGAAGTATTTAATTTTTTTTGGATGCTATTGTGAAGGGTGTGGTTTCCTTAATTTCTCTCTCAGTTAATTTGTTGTTTGTGAATGCTATTGATTTTTGAGTGTTGACTTTGTATCCAGCTACGCTACTGAATTTACTTATTAAATCTACAAGTCTTTTTGGTGGAGGTTTTGGGGTCTTCTATGCAGAGTATCATGTCATTCACAAACAACGATAATTTAACTTCTTCTTTTCCTATCCTTATTCCTTTTATTTCTTTCTCTTGTCTAATTGCTCTGGCTAATGTTTCCAGAACTACATTAAATAGGAGTGGTGATAGTGGACTTCCTTGTCTTGTTCCTAATTTTAGAGTGAAAGCTTTCAGTTTTTGACCATTTAGTCTGATGTTAGCTGTTGGTTTGTCATAGATGGCTTTTATCAGATTTAGATAAAGACCCTCTATTCCAATTTTCTGTATGGTTTTTATCATGAATGGGTGTTGGACTTTGTCAAGTGCTTTTTCTCCATCTATTGAGATGATCATGTGTTTTTTGTCACTGGTTCTGTTAATATGGTGTATTACATTCATTGATTTGCATATGTTGAACCATCCTTGCATACCTGGGATGAATCCTACTTGGTCATGGTGTATAATTGTGGTGGATTAACTAATGGTCAACTTGTAACACCTAGCTGAACTGAATCAGCATGGCGCTGGATGTGGAGGGCCCACTTGAGGATTGTTGTCAACAGCATAAAAAGAACTGGAGAGGAAGAGCTGGTGCTGTAGGTTTTCCTGGAGAAACTTGTCACACTGACTTTCCTGATATGAACTCAGCTGTTCTCATTGTCAGAGGAGCTTGCTTCTTGCTGTCACTGAGGATGGCTGCGGTTCTTTTCAGGGAAGCCTTGCTTCCTGGCTCCAGTGCAGAACCTTCAGCCTGCTGGCACAGATCCTTCATCCCGCTGGTGCTGACTTTCTAGCTTCAACTACTGAACTTTGGGCCTTCCCAATGCAGATCCTTGAAACAGACTTGCATGAGACATTGTTGTGGGCTCTGGGCCTCCAGTTGGATTTGTGAGGGGGGCATTGCCATGGGCTCTAGGTCTTCAGCTGGACTTGTGCAGGACATTGCTGTGGGGTCCAGGCCTTCTGCTGGATTCTTTGGGTCTCTAGTGTGTGGACAGATTTTCTGCACTCTTTTGCATTTGACTTTTGGGTGAATATTACAAAATAATCCTGTAAATGATGTGTCCTGTATTAAATCCTTTCCCTTGTAAACCCTGACTATAACAATAATCTTCTTGATGATTCACTGCATTCTGTTTGTCAGTATCTTATTGAGGATTTTTGTGTCTGTGTTCATTACAGAGATTGGTCTGTAGTTTTTTTTGGTTGGGTCCTTCTCTGGTTTTGGTATCAGAATAACACTTGCTTCCAGGAATGATTTTGGAAGTATTGCTTCACTTTCAATTTCATTAAAGAGTTTCAACATTAGTGGTGTTAGTTCTCTAAATTTCTTGTAGAATTCCACAGTGAATCCATCAGGACCTGGGCTTTTCTTCCTTGGTAAGTTTTTAATTACATTTTCAATTTCATTGACTGATATCAGGTTATTTAGAATTTTTATATCTTCTTATTCAGTTTTGGCAATTCGTATGTGTCAAGGAATCTGTCCATTTCTTCTGTATTTTCCATCTTATTACAGTACAGTTTCTTGAAGTAGGTATTGATGATCTTCTGGATTTCTGCAGGATCGATTGTGGCTTCCCCCTTTTCATTCCTAATTGCTTTAATTTGAGTCTTTTCTTTCCTCTTTTTGATGAAGTTGGCTAAGGGTTTATCAGTTTTATTTAATCTTTCAAAGAACCAACTCTTTGATTCATTGATTTTTTGTATTGTTTTCTGAGTCTCAATTGCATTAATTTGTTTTTTTTTTTTTTTGTTTTTTGTTTTTTTTGATTTTGTGATAGGGTCTCACTATGTAGTTCAGGCTGGCCCTGAACTCACTATGTAGCCCTGGTTGGCCTCAAACTCACAGTGATCCTCCTGCCTCATCCTCCCGAGTGTTGGGATTACAGATGTGTGATACCACGCCCAGCTTTGCTCTTATCTTTATAATTTACTCCCTAATACAAGCTTTGGGTTTGATTTATTCCTCTTTTTCTAGAAGTTTGAGGTTCACCATTTAGGTTGTTTATTTGAGCTCATTTCTGTTTTCCTGGTATGAGAATTCATCGCCATAAATTTCCCTCTTAGGACTGCTTTAATTGCGTCCCATAAGTTCCATTATGTTGTACTGGAGTTATCTAGTTGTAGATACTGCTTAATTTCTTCTTTAATTTCCTCTGTGACCCACTGGTTGTTCAGGAGGGTATTGTTTAATTTCCATGTGTTTATGTAGTTTTTGTGATTTCTTTTGCTGTTGATTTCCAATTTCAGTGCACTATGGTCAGATAATATACATGGGATAATTTCAATTCCTCTGCATTTACTTAAGCATGTTTTATGGGCTAATATGTAGTCTATTTTGGAGAATGTCCCATGTGCAGCTGAGAAGAATGTGTTGTTGTTGTTGTTGTTGTTATAACAAGATCTTTTTTTCTACAAATGAAATTACTGAGGACTCTGAAGTTGGAAAAAATCAAAAGGATTTTACGGCAACTATTGACCTTCAAAGTTCAAAAGTGGTCACTTCACAGAAAGACTTCAGGGCTTGAAATTTTTCTTCTAAAAAATTATTCTGTGCTGGGAGTTTTCTAGGAAAAGTTAAATAGCTTTTAATAACTGGCTTCCTGCTGGTAGAAAAGAGCACAGAAATGGAAAAAAAAGTCTTACAACTGTTCATTGTTACAGACATAATCAACAAGTTCAGATACTCTCAAAGCTCATCTTCCTCTTCTAGTGCCCCTGCCTCCTGTTCACCACTGGTCCCATTGGGGGATAGATTTGCACTGGCTGTGCTGTTGGCCCTGAGGGTCTGAGGCATCTCAGGTAGCTTCCCAATCTAGTTCTCAATGGCTTTGTCAGGATTCCACCCATTAGTATAAGGCAAATCCACAAGGCTATAGTCCAGAGGGCTCTCCACTTTCTGAACATTTTCGAATTTCTCTTCCTCATCACTTTCTATCTGATAGGGCTTCTTGGTGCTCTCCTGCTCTGAAGGCAAAATCAAGATTTTGTTTCAAAACTTCTTTCCTAGCATTTGTTGGGGCTTGGGTAGGGGTTAGTGATATAAGCATGAGAGCCAGTGAAATGATAATTCAACTGCTAAATAAATTGCTTTCATAGTTTGTCCTCATTGGAGTAAGCTTGATGTGTGTATGCATACTGTGTCCCAGGAATCGAGTTAATTGAATTTCTTGTCATAATTAGAATCTATAATACCAGTCATGAATATTGCTGCTATTCAGGGATCCCAACTAGAATACTATCTAAACCCCCTTTCCCAGAAAATTCGAACAAAGGTCCCAGATATATGTCCTCAAAACAAGTCCATGCCTGTTTACTCTGCTCTTGGGAATGGCTTATGGCCTTCAGATTCCATTTCCAACTCTTTGTCAAGACTTCTGTATCTGGCTGCAAGTTGCCTTTTCATGCACGTTATTATGTTCACTTCCATGACTGCATGCCAACAACTTTATGGGCATTCTGCTCCACACACACTTATGCCACCATGTCCTTTGTGTTTTAGGTTGTTCCCTTGACTACAAGGTCTCTCCTGCGGTCTCTGTAATCAATCGTTCTCATTATATGGGGCACATCTCCTTCATAAAGTGTTCTCCTCAAACCCTATGCTCAAGTGACTGATCTTTTTTCCTAAAGGCATCTTGTGTCATTATTGATTTCATTTATATCTCATGCTACATGAATAGACCATTTAAGTTACCACATTTCAGATACCCTTGACTCCCTCCTCCTCTATGACCTCACCATCTGCCTCTGGGTCCACAATGACCTTTTTAGCCTTTGCCAGCAATTCTTATTGAGATACTGAAGCCGATCTGAACACAAATTCTGACCTCTAAGTGGTCCTGTGACTTCCCCACCAGGCCCTCTCTGCCCCCAGAACTGCCACCAGTATAGAGTTAGAGGAAACGTTACACAGTGGGCAATGGGATCTGGCTTGCTGAACCGCCACTGAAGGGTGGGGTAATGAACCAAATGTACGAGTCAGCTCCCTCTGGGGGTTCTTGATTTATGAGTTGGAGAGGGCAGGAGGGAGACTGGCAGGCAAATGCCCCTTGCTGTGTCCCTGCTGTAGTCTACTGAGCCATGGTTTTGCCTTGTGAGCCTTGCAGAGAAGGTTCAGCCTCCTGAGTGAACACAAAGCCAAACATACTGCTTGTCTTCCTGGCCCACTGCAAAGCCTGCCAGTGTGGAAGCTCATTACACTGCATTGCTGGGGATCATTTTATTTGTTTCGCTTTCTCCTTTGCTCACCCTTCCCACTCTGTTCTTACATTCCTCAAATAAAATACCAGTGATTGAATCCTCCTCCTTGGCTCTGATTTTCAGAGGACCCCTGAGATTTTTTTAAAAATCATGTAGTCATAAGATCTTAATTGTTCAACTGCACATAAGAGAGGGAAAGTGTTAAAGGTGTGGAGAGGAGAGAGACCATCCGAGCAGGCTTTGTGTAAGCAACCATGGCTGTTTATTCACTCTGGCAGGAGCAGGCTGCGGGCTGAGTTCTGAGAAAGGAATCAGCAGGAAGCCAGGGTAGAACAAAGGCCTTATAGGGAAGGGGAGAAGTTTGCTGTCTTGAGGAATTTGGGGGTGGAGATAGGGTCATCATGCATCTCCAAAGGGGCAGTGCAGATGTGAGTGTGGTCATACCTCTCTAGGAGGGCAGCGTGGACACATCTGAACTTCCGGGAACTGAGGTCGGTGTGGCATGGTGTACTGTAACAGCTTTTCCCGCCCGTGGCAAGGTGCTCTGCAAAGGCTTTTTAGGCATGCAGAAAGTACCTGATCTCTTCCACTGATTTGACACTGAATCCCACAAACATTTGTCTCTTTTAAGATCACAGAAATGTCAATTATACTCAAGGTAACAATTTTTCAAAAACTAAAGTTCTCATTTTTGTCATAATCACACATACAGGAATCATTTTTGGAATCTATATTAACACTTTCAAGGTGAAGTTCATTTTAACACACAGTAGCAATTACAAACATTTATGTAAGTCTACATACCACAGAAGACAAGGTTGATATTCTTGTGAAAGTTCTAGTTTAACAGCTTATCAAATTAGAACTTCTGAATGAGGTTCATATGATACGTGATATATTTAATCTTGCAGCTTAGGTAAAGGGATCAATCTTTACCTCTGAGGTGACTTTAAAGAAACAGTGAAATGCACCCCCTTTGTGTACAGTTCTGAATTTTTGAGAAATACATGCAGCTTTGTAACTACCATTACAATCAAAATGTAAACCCGTTCCATATCCCCTAAATTCCCTCAAACCACTCTGCAAGTGATCACTCACACCAAGCCCCCGCTCTGACAACTGATGATCTGTTTTCTGTCCCTGTAGTTTTTTTTTTTTTTTTTTTTTGTGGGTACCGGGGGGTCGACCTCAGGACCTCGCGCGCCAACAGGCACCCGTGCCACTGAGCGATATCACCGGCCCCTTTTTTGTATGTGGGATCCGGGAGTCGAACTCGGGCCCTCGCGCTTGCAAGGCAGGCGCTTACGCCGCTGAGCCATCTCACCGGCCCGTCTGTCCCTGTAGTTTTGTCTTCTACAATGTCATCTAGGTGGAAACAAAGAGTATATGGCCTTCCAAATGTGGCTTCTTCTAGTTAGCATACTGTTTGCTTTTTTTTTTTTTTTTATGGGTACCGGGGGGTCGACCTCAGGACTTCGCGCGCCAGGAGGCGCCCCTGCCGCTGAGCGATATCACCGGCCCCTTTTTCGTATGTGGGTTCCGGGAGTCGAACTCAGGCCCTCGCGCTTGCCAGGCAGGCGCTTAAACCGCTGAGCCATCTCACCGGCCCCAGCATACTGTTTTTTATATTCATGCATGACAATGAATAGTTTATCTGTCCATTCCCTTTC
This sequence comes from Erethizon dorsatum, assembly GCA_028451465.1. Classification (NCBI taxonomy): domain Eukaryota; kingdom Metazoa; phylum Chordata; class Mammalia; order Rodentia; family Erethizontidae; genus Erethizon; species Erethizon dorsatum. Next base: position 25,066,974 of record CM051824.1, read on the forward strand.
TTTGCTGTATTAATACCCCACTCTATGTATAAACCAGGATTTGTACAACCACGCACAACCTGAAGGATATTTAGGTTGTTCACAAGTTTTGAATTATGAATTTTGAACATAGTTTCCAGCTTTTGCATGTTACAAACAAGTTGTAATGAAGCGAGACAACTTTTTACATGTATTTTATCCACTTTATTGTGGCATAATTAATAGCCTATAAAATGTACTCTTCTAAATGAATTTTCACAAATTTGTATGACCCTATATTACCACGCCAAGATTCAGAACACCGGCTTCACTCTAAAGGGTCCCTTAGAACAATGTCTTCCATCCTGTTCTCCTGAGCAAACACTGCTTTGCTTTTAGTCACTCTAGAGTAAATTTGTAACTCTTAGTTTTGTAGAAATGGAGTCCTACAGTGAGACAATTTTCATTTCTCACCACTTTTCCTGTGCACATTTTTAGATTCATATATATTGGAACTGTCTGTAGTTCATTCCTTCTTTATTAGCGAGTAATATTTAATTGTACACATTTCCACTATTTATTCATTCATGTGTTGTTGGTCATTGATTATTTCCAGTTTATGGTTATTACAAGAAAAGTTCATATGGAAATTCATGTATAAGTGGCAGGACAGTACTCTGGGTGACCTTGGACTAGAACAGTTTTATCCCCATTCTCATTTGTGGTTCACAGGAATAACTGGCATTTCTGCAAATGCAACTTCCTCCCATAAGGAGGGATAAGTGCCAACAGCCAGAATAGGCCCTGCTCTAGTCTCACCTACTCACAGATATCCTTTAATGCTCTAGCTCAGCATGTCATATGACTGCCCCTCCTTCCAAGCAGGATGTGTTGCTTTTTGGAGTTCCTCAGCCTTCTGAGGTGCTCTGCTTCTATGCACCTACAGAAGAGATTCCAACCACCCTGGACAGCTTTCTGGAGCCTTGGGAGACCAGCTCACAGTGAATCCCAGGCTTCTGTGTACCTCCCTGCCCATCTCTACTTGTGTTGTTATGGCAAAATGGTAAGATTCACTCACAGAGGCCGAGTACGGACACAATGAGCTTTATCGGCTCGCCTGTCGGTGCCCAGCCTGTAGCTAAGGCATCATCACCCAGGCTTTATTCTCAGGGGTTTTTATGCATTATAAGTTTCCCACAAGTTCTCCCCCGCACCCATAACCTTAGTAACCACATTACACCACATCTCTTGGAATTTCACAGGAACATCGCTAGGTTTATCACGGGGCCTTCCCCAAACATCTGGTCTGTTTGCTGCAGCTATTTGCTCCCCCTTTTATGGGTTTTATGGTTAACTGGGAGGGGGTCTGAGGAGTGAGTTTATCTATGGCTTAGTGCCTTAACATCTAACAGGGCTGGGGAGTGAGTGCATCTAGGGATTAAGTGAAGACAAACTGGAGTCTAAAAGAAAATGGGAGTCACTTTAGCCATATCATTCGCCCCTCAAGGACACATCTTCCTTTTAGAACATATATAGTCCTTCTTAATCTGGTGGTGGTTCATACTCAGTGGCTTCAGTTAGTACCATCCTTTGTACTTGGCTTACAGTACTTTGAATTCTACCTTTTATCCAATTAATCAGGCAGGGCCCAAAGGTAAAACTAAAATAAGAATTATTATTGGCCCTGTGAGTCCAGTGACAAGGGAAGTCAGCCAACAATTCCAATTGAGTAATCGTTCATACCAGCCTTGGCTATCTTGGTGGGCCTTAACACTGTCTTTCGATCTCTGGTCTAGTTTGTCTAAAGTTTCTATTATGACCCCAGAGTTGTTCGCATAAAAACAACATTCCTCTCCCAGGGCTGCACATAGTCCTCCCTGTTCCATGAACAATAGATTAAGGCCTCTCCTATTTTGTAAGACTACCTCAGCCAGTGAGTTGACCTGGTCATGTAGCTTACGGAATGTACGTTGCACTCCGTTCAAATCTTGCTCTATAGCCTGTGTCAGGCTCGTGAATCCTTGGAGGCCTATCTCGGTGCAAACTAATGCTCCTGTTCCCAGGGCGGCAGATCCAGCTGTGCTTGCCCCTACTATCATGGGGACGAGTATTGTGGCCCTTCACAGTCGTAAGTGTTCTCTTGAGGACAGTAACTGAAATCCTTTATCTCCCTGCAGAGCCACCACCCGGGGGATCAACATCACTAGGAGGCATGGACCCATGCCTGACCTTTCAAATTTATGATCTAAACATTTAAACAATCCATTTACACAGAAAAACTAAAATCCAGTAGGGGCCCAGTATGTCTGATTCTGGGGTACAGTCAGATTGCATGTAACTTTTGTGTGTGTGTGTGTGGGTACCGGGGGTCAACCTCAGGACCTTGCGCTTGCCAGGCAGGCACTTATGCCCCTGAGCTATCTCACTGGCCCCAACTGCATATAACTTTGTTGCTCCCTTTATCCACATCCAACTGGGAGAGGCAACAGCCTCATAGAAAGGTGGGCTAGGCTTTATGCAACCTGGTTTCACAATCTGACTGTTTTTCTCTAAACACCAGGATGAATCTATCATTTTGAGCCCACCAACTGAGCTTGGGTACTGGGTTCCACTTTCCCTTATCATATCGGTGTTCCCAGATCCCTATACTTTCACATCCCCAGTGTGGACAATATACTTCTCTCAGAATATCACAATTTCCCCCCTTAATCTTTGGACACGAATAGAACCCAAAAGCCATTATCCCTATGTTGTTATCGTCTATGTCAAACCAACTCCTTTTGATCCCACCAGCAGGAAAGAGGCCTGGGGCTTTGTCATGCCACCAGTTTGGGTTCCACAATTGGCACTGAGGCAAGACTAGCTGTACATCTTGATGATCACAAGAAATTATTTCTTCTACCAGGGTAGCCTCTCTGACCTTAAGGGGTCCTGCTGTAGGCACATAGTGGCATAGATTCTCTTCAGTGGGGACTGGCCAGTGTCCCCTCACTGGCAGCATGCTGTACATGATGAAGACTGAAACCAGGATCATGTTATTGATCTGTTGCTGTAACTTTCTGTTGGAGTCTTTCGGAGTGCCAGAGCTGTTTAGGAGCCTCAGGTGGAGTAGATGATTTCGTTGGTGCAGATGCAGCTGTCCACTTCTTGACATGGGAGTGTGTAGGGAGTGATGAGACAATTTCATGGTTGCCTCCCCCTCCTCAGGGCATCCGGTGTGCCAGCCTACATCTCCCATGATCCTCTCCAGCCTAATCCAGAAATGACGACAACCTATCCGTGCTCACTACATTCCCCGTGAGATAAGAGCTTCCGCCCCCATTTCTATAAGTGCCTTAGACACTTCCTCAATAAACAAGACTTGATTGGAACCCTTCAACTTGTCTCCACTTCTCTCTCCTCTTGCCCTCTCTCCCCATCCCATTTCTCCTCCAGGTGGGACCCACGAGTTGATCTGTGGGCCAGATCAATTGGCACCCAACGTGAGGACCACCCAGAGAGGACACCCTCTGATGGGACTGTTTGCCATTAAAGCCTTGGCCAAGGTACTCTTTCCGGGACTCCATCCCTGTGATCCGTGCAGACGGCCACCTTATGTCTCGCTTGAATCACGGTAAGTGAAAGGCATCCACTTCCTTTTCCCCCTCGACATGGGTCAAGCATTAAGTGAACATGAGTTGTTCATTAACAGCCTCAGTAAGGCCCTCAAGGTGAGAGAAATTAAGGTTACAACTAAAGATTTATTTCTATATTTTCAATTCATACATAAAGTCTGCCCTTGATTCCCTCTAGAGGGTTCCATTGACATTAATCGATGGAATAGGGTGGGAGATGCCCTCAAACATTTTTATAGGGTCTTTGGTCCTGAAAAGTTTCCGGTGACCGCTTTTGCCTATTGAACTTTAATTTTGGAACTGCTAACTCAATGCTATTCAGATCCCCAAGTCGCTGAGACGCTTTCTCAAGGTGAGCCTGCATTGTGCTCCTCCCGTAGTCCTACCCCTAAGCCCATTTCCCCTGGCTCTGTGATTCTTGATATTCCGGAGCCCCCTCAAAATGGCGACCTGCTGCCACTTCCTCTTTCTGAGCTCACGAGGACCCTCAAAATGGCCACCCCTCTCAAATTGGCTCCCTGGAACTTGGCGCTGCCACGCCTCCTCCTCAATACCCGTCTATATACCATGACCTTTCTGACTTCCAAGAGATTGATTGGTCTCAGGTGGCAGAGGAGGCTACTACCTATCATAACCCTGCTTTTGTGGCTCCCGCCTTAACAACTAAGCCCCAGTCTGACACCCAAAACCTGCCCGGCCCATCCTCTACTCTTCTAACCTTAAAGGCTAAAATTAATGATTTAAAAGAATAGGTCCACCTTGAACAGGAAAAGCAGAGGCTCCTTTTACAACTTCAAACCTTGTGAATGGGTCCCTCTCATTTGGCCTGCACAATGGCGCCCACACCTGGCTCGCTGCCTAATGTTCTCAAAATGGCATTCCCTGTAACTGAGACCACCTTGCCCCCACAAAATGGCGCCACTCAAGATGGCACTGCCCCGCCAGTGGCCGCACAGGTAGTCAGGACTCATATGCCATTTACAGTGACTGCCCTAAAAGAATTAAAAACTGCAGTCACTCAATATGGCCCTACCGCCACTTTCACCCTTGCTGTTTTAGACTCTATGACTCAAGGTTGGATTATCCCTAATGAGTGGAAGAACTTAGCTAAAGCCACTCTTTCTGGGGGCAATTATTTACTTTGGAAATCTGAATTTCTAGACCAATGTGAAATCATAGCTAGAGACAATGCTGCTAGGCAAAACCCTTGGACCCTTCCCATGCTAGCGGGAACTGGAGATTTTAATACAAAAGAAGCTCAAATGCAATATGATCCTGGCCTTTTTGCACAAATCAATACAGCCACTTGCAGGGCTTAAAAAAAAACTCCCTTCACCTAGTGCCATTCCCCTAGGATTTTTTAAAATTGTCATAGACCTCAAAGATTGTTTCTTCTCAATTCCCTTACATCCACAAAATCAAAAATGCTTTGCCTTTAGCCTCCCAGCTGTTAATTTCAAGGCTCCTATGCAAAGATTCCAATGGCGCATCCTCCCTCAGGGGATGGCCAACTCCCCTACATTATGTCAGGCTTTTGTGGCTGCTGCTATACAACCAGTTAGGGACCATTGGCCAAAAGTATATATTCTTCATTATATGGATGACATCCTTTTGGCAGGAAATGATAAAAACAAAACCTTACAATGTTATCAAGAACTACAAGCTGTCTTACAAAAAGCTGGACTCCAAATAGCACCTGATAAGGTCCAGCTCACAGACCCATATACATATTTGGGTTTTCAGTTGCAGGGTACTCAAATACTTTCTCCAAGGCCCCAAATAAGACTTGATAACTTCTGGATGTTAAATGATTTCCAAAAACTTCTAGGTGATATCAATTGGCTTTTACCTTATTTAAAATTAACCAAACATGATTTACAACCCCTCTATGAGATCCTCCGAGGAAACATCAACCCAACCTCCCCCAGTGAGCTCACTCCCAATGCTAGAAAGGCACTCAATATAGTAGAATATAGTATTGCTCAACAGACTGTTTCCTTCATGGACTATGATAAGCCTTTAAAACTCCTCATCTTTAACACAAAGCTCTGCCCCATGGCAGTGTTCTGGCAACGAGCTCCCCTTATGTGGATCCATCTCTCGGTTTCCCCAAAAAGAGTACTTCTGCCCTATTACCAAGCAGTCTCTGACCTAATAATACTAGGCAGAAAACAAGCAAAATGTTATTTTGGCAAAGAACCAGATGTTATCATTCAGCCCTTTACAAAAATTCAAGTAGATTGGCTACTCCAGACCACAGAGACATGACCCATCACCTTAGCCTCCTTTTCAGGGACCATTGACAATCATTACCCCCAAAATAATTTAATCAATTTTGTCAACCATCACCCATTTATATTCCCCAAGATCACAGCTTCACAGCCCCTCCCTGACACCCCAGTGATATTCACTGATGGCTCCTCCTCCAGCAAGGCTGCTTATGTAGCTCAGGACAATGTTTTTTCCTTCCAAAGAGACATCTCTTCTGCCCAGCTGGTGGAATTACAGGCTATTATTGCAGTTTTTACTGCTTACCTCAACCAACCCTTTAACTTATTCACTGATAGTGCCTACCTTGCTCAATCTGTCCCACTGCTAGAAACAGTTGCTACTATCCATCATGTTTCCCCAACTGCAACTTTGTTTAAACAGCTACAAGATATTATACAGCTCCGTTATCATAAGTTCTTCATTGGTCATCTGCGAGCCCATTCCAGCCTCCCTGGGCCCCTCGCCCCAGGAAATCATTTGGCCGATGCTGCCACAGGCATACAGGTCTTCATGACCAGCTCTGAGCCCACAGATAACCCCAAGATACTCAAGGCCCAACAAACTCATCAGTTACATCACCTCAATGCCCAAAACCTCCACCTTCTCCATAAAATTGCCCAAGAGCAAGCTCGACAAAGTATAAAAAATTGCCCCTCTTGTGCTATTCATTTACCTATCCAACACCTAGGAGTCAATCCAAAAGGTCTAATCCCTAATGCATTGTGGCAAATGGATGTTACCCATTTCAATGACTTTGGCAACCTAAAATATATTCATGTAATCATCGATACATACAGTGGCTTCATCTTTGCCACTCTCCAGACTGGAGAAGCTACCAAACATATTATAGCCCACATGCTGTCAGCCTTTTCTCTTCTAGGATGTCCTAAACAACTAAAAACCGACAATGGCCCTGGTTATACCAGCACCTCTTTCGCACAATTTTGCAAGTGTCTTAATATTCTCCATACTACAGGTATACCCTACAATCCTCAAGGACAGGGCATTGTTAAATGTGCACACCACTCTCTCAAGTCCACTATAGATAAAATGAAAAAGGGAACATGGTACCCTACCCGAGGATCTCCCAGAAATATCCTTTCACATGCCCTCTTCATCTTAAACTTTTTGTCCTTGGATGCCTCAGGCAACTCTGTGGCATCTCGTTTCTGGCATACACAAACTCAAACACAGTTTGCATCTGTACTGTGGAAAGATCCAATGACCAACATATGGCATGGCCCTGACCCTGTTCTCATCTGGGGACGAGGCTCAGTTTGTGTTTATTCCAAACAAGAAAAAGAGGCTAGATGGCTAACTGAATGCCTCATAAAACAAATAGACAACCCTTCACCAAATACTCAGTGTAATGCCCAGGAATGACATCCTCTCCTGAGGCACAATCTCCAGTGTTCTCTTACAGATGATACTATCCGTCATCATTGGACTCTTGACACAATTACTCTCGACAAATGGCGATCCCCACCAACCATGGAAATGGTCACTAATTCGCTGGAGTGGTCAAAAGGAGGTCAACAGCACAACCTGGATAGAACAAGGGACACCTCATGTCTCTTTTAAACCTTGTGAGGTAATTGACAGATTATCAATGCCATGTGCCTGGTTTCATCAATCCTTTGACAAGGGTAAATACATCATTCTGCCAATGGCTGCAACATTTGCAGCTAGCGGGAAACTGGGCGTAATTGTAACAACCCAGGAACAAGGGGTCAAAATAAGCTTTCACAAAGATATATCAAAGGAAATATACATAAATGATATTCTTACAGAGGAAATGCTAATAGAATAAAAAAAAAGGTTTGAGTGTGTGACAGAGAGTATGGAGATGACTGAGCTGGAAGCTACATAAAGAAAAAACATAAAAGTTGTCAGTATTTTTATAAAAAATTTATTTTTGTTTCTTCCAAATTCTTATAAGAGATCTCTGCTATTGACCTACAAATAATTCTGACTAGTCTATTTGTAATTACAAACTTCTAAAATTATAAAAGAGTTACTATAATTTAATTTGGCCAATATATATATATGAGTGCACTCTGATTTTTAAATAAATTTGTATGTTTTGTTTTTCTGCGTGCCCAACCTGTAAACGGCTATTCTATTTGAGCTCAACAAATTTTCTTTTTGCATTTTTGGATTTTTAAAACGTTTGTCTGGTATGCCTCCACCAAAAGTTGCCAGCTGGCCAAAATGATGTTATAATTGGTTCTATAAATGTAGTACATGTTTTGTTTATTTTTTATTGTTGTATTGTAATTTGAGAGTTTCTTGTTGTTCAAAGTAATGTGTTAAATGATCTTGTGTTCATAGGTCATCAAAAATTGTTAGACAAAATATATTATTGTAATATGTTTACATTGGTCATCGTCAACAAGACAATGAGGATTTCTGACTTAAAGATGCTCCTTAACAACAGAGTTGACACGCTCCTGGCCAAGCCCATTCAGGTACATTATCACCAGTTGGAGATGGCAGATCAGCAAACTTATCGAGAGACAATCTCCACAAATGGCCCGTATGTTGATAGAGGCCAATTGCCCTGAGGCACCGGACAGGTAGCCAGAGACAGGCAACTAGGACACATATGTTACAGCCATCAGCTGCCTAAGACAGGCACAGGACCAATTGCTGTCCTGTATGCCCATGAAGGGTAAGGCATGATTGGGTTCATATGGAGAGTCCTTGACCTAAGACAGGCGCTGTCCACACAGGGCCTGCCATACTCCTGATCTTATAAAATAAAAAGGGAGGAGATGTAGGGAGCGATGAGACAATTTCACGGTTGCCTCCCCCTCCTCAGGGCATCCAGTGCACCAGCCTACATCTCCCATGATCCTCTCCAACCTAATCCAGAAATGACGATGACCTATCCGTGCTCACTACATTCCCCGTGAGATGAGAGTTTCCGCCCCCATTTCTATAAGTGCCTTAGACACTTCCTCAATAAATGAGACTTGATTGGAACCCTTCAACTTTTCTCCATTTCTCTCTCCTCTTGCCATGTCCCCCCATCCTGTTTCTCCTCCAGGTGGGACCCACGAGTTGATCCGCGGGCCGGATCAGGAGTGATGAATCCACAGGGCACAACCTGCAAGTTTAAGAGCAGTGGGTGAAGTTAAGATTGCCTCATGAGGCCCCTCCCACCTTGGTTGGAGGGGCTCCTCTTTCCAAGCCTTAATCAGGACTTGGTCTCTCGGTTTGAAGAAGTAGACTGGCATGGGCACGGGGATCGGATGTCTCTGCAACAGTCTGCTGAAGTTCCTGAAGCGTCTGGTGCAGCGCCTTCATCTGCTGGTGCAAATCCAAGGTTCCCATCTCCTGTAAGCCATCCAAAACAGGTATCCATGGGGGAGGCCTCCCAAATGTTATCTCTAATGGAGTTAGTCCATCTCGGTATGGTGCACACTGCGACCACAAGGGGGCCACTGGGAGCATAGTAACCCAGTTAGCCCCAGTCTCTTGGCATAATTTAGCCAGGGTGGTTTTCAAAGTATAGTTTTGCCTTTCTACTTGACTTGACCTTTGCAGCAGATATGCGGTATGGAGTTTCCATTTTAGACCCAGCGCTGCTACAAGGCTTTTGACCACTCTACTCACAAAAGCGGGTCCATTATCTGAACCTACCATTATGGGGAGCCCATACCGTGGAATAATCAGCTCCATCAAAGCTTTCACCACCTCCCTGGATGTTTCAGTCTTAGTGGGGAGGGCCTCCACCCATCCTGAATAGGTACAAATCAAGACTAATAAGTATCTCTTATTTCCACTTGTGGGTTTAATTTCAATAAAGTCCACTTCAACATCTTCAAATGGCACAGTTCCTTGGTTCCGGACACCCAGTTGTTGTCAGGGCCAGGAGATAGGGTTGTTGTGGGTGCAGGTAGTGCACCTCTCAATCACTGATGCACATAAAGTCCATAGTCTAGAAATAAATAACAGCCAAGCAATGTTGCCATAGCAGTCTTTCCCAAATGGGTGCGGCTATGTAAGTCTTGTGTTACAGAATGTCCTGGGGCCTCAGGAAGGAATATCTTTCCTTCTGGCAACACCTGTCAGGTGTCTTTCTCAGTGGCCCCTTCCATTTTTCCCCATTTCAATTTTGCCTCCGAATATTTGGGTGGCTTGAGAAGCAGGGCCACTAGGACACGGGCTGCAGAACGTAGTTCTCCAATGGCAGCCTGTCAAGCTGCCAGGTCAGCCACTTGGTTTCTCTGGGCTTCTAAAGAGCTGCCTTTCTGGTGTCCAGAACAATGGAGCACAGCCACCTATACAGGCAGCAAATGGCTTGCAGCAGATTTATTATTTCTTGGTAATTTTTGATGTCCTTGCCCCCCTGTGGTGAGGAGGCCTCTTTCCTTATAAATGGTGCCATTCACATGCAGAGTAGCAAAAGCATAATGGGAATCAGTGTAAATGTGCACCTGTTTGTCTTTCCCTGCCTCCAAGGCCCAAGTGAGGGCTATCAACTTGGCTCTCTGAGCAGATGTCCCAGGAGGTAGAGCCTCTGATCAGATGGTTCACTCCAATGGGAGAACTGCTGCTCCCTCCCTCTGGACCCCATCGTTTACCATGCTGCTGCCATCTGAAAACAGGGGTCAGGTCAGGATTCTGGAGTGAGTTGTCCTGTAGATCTGGTTGGGCTGAGTAGACCTCTTCAATCATTTCTGCACAGTCATGTTCAGGTGGCTCCAAGGAGTTGGGCAAAAGGGAGGCTGGGTTGAGAGCCTGAATAGTTTTAATAGTCTGGGATCTTCCAAAAGAGCACCTTGACATTGGGCCAATCTAGTTCCCAACAGCCATTTACCACCGGGTCCTCTCAGCAAGGCCTCTACAGCATGAGGAACAAACACATTCAATGATTGTCCCAGAGTCAATTTATCAGCTTCTTTTGTCAGAATGGCGGTGGCTGCCATAGTCCGCAGGCAGGGAGGCCATGCAGCGGCCACAGAATCTAACCTCTTTGACAGATATGCCATGGAGCACTTCCAGGGTCCCAAACTCTGAGTCAGGACACCCTGAGCTACGCCCTCTTTTTCATGAACAAACAGCTGGAAGGGCTTAGTAACATTGGGCAGTGCCAGGGCGGGTGCACTCACCAATCTTCCTTTTAGGACTCTGAAGGCTGTCTGGTGCTCAGGACTCCATTTGAGCAAAGAGTTGTTTCCTCCCTTTAAAGCCTCATAGAGAGGTTTTGCAATGGCTGCAAAGCTAGGAACCCAGAGATAACGGTATCCAACTCTGCCCAGCAACTCCCTTAGGTCTTTCCCAGTTATGGGTTCTTTTAAGTCTCGGAGAGCCTGGATACGCGAAGTGGACAATAAACGTGTCCCATCCCTTAACATAAACCCTAGGAATTTTACAATTTGCATGCAAATTTGAGTCTTTTTCTTTGACACTCTATATCCCTTGTCTTGAAGTAGACCTAGTAGCTTTTGTGTCCCTTTCTGGCATAATTCTTGTGTTTTAGCAGCCAGAAGTAAATCATCTACATATAGCAATAAAGAATTATCTGGGTTCTCTTGGCTAAAAGGCACCAGGTCTTTGGACAAGACTTCCCCAAATATTGTAGGGGAATTCTTGAATCCCTGGGGGAGCCTTGTCCAAGTAAGTTGGCATTTGCATCCCCCCTCAGGTTCCTTTCATTCAAATGCAAACAGTTCTTGTGACCCCACACACAGTGGAATAGAAAAGAAAGCATCTTTTAAGTGTAACACAGTATACCAAATCCGGGTAAGGGGCAGGAGGCTAAACAAAGTACAGGGGTTGGGAACAGTAAGTAGGGTGAAGGGTAACAACCAAAGCATTGACGGCTCACAAGTCCTGGACTGGGCAATATTCATTTGTCCCAGGCTTGCAGACCGCCAAGAAGGGAGTATTCCATGGGGACTGATAGTCTCTTAATATTCCTGCCTCCAGCAGCCTCTGTATATGGGGCCTAATTCCCTTGCAGGCCTCCATAGTCAGTGGGTATTGCCTCAGGCGAACTGGCTTTGCGTGTTCCATCAACTCTATCACCACTGGAGGAATGTGAGCTGCCAGACCTGGGGGGTTACCTTCAGCCCAGAGCCTGGGGAAACGTTGCATCCAAGAAGGGAGAATAGGGCAGCTTGAGGTCTGCTCTCCTGCATCTAGGGGGCGATATTCCTCTTGCATAGGAAAGCAAGGGTTAAAACTTGAGCTTCTTGTGGTGACTCTTTTCCCATAGTCAAAATAATATCCCTGGGGGTAAAGGAAATTTGGGCTCGCAGCTTGTAAAGGAGGTCTTGGCCCAGAAGGGGGAAAGGTCAGTCAGGCATAAGCACAAAGGAATGGCTTACTCTCTGCTGTCCGATCTGAACCTGACATGGCTCACAGAAGGAGTAAGCGGAGGACTATGCAGTCGCTCCTGAACATGAATTTTCCTATCTATAAGTGGGGCCACTGGCTGAGTAACTATGGACACATCTGCGCCAGTGTCTACTAAGAATCTAACAAGTTTTCCCCTAACCTTCATAGTTAGCATGGGTTCCCTGGACAGGGACCCGTGACCCTGTCATTCTGAAACTTCCCCTGACTCCACCACAAACACTTTCTCCTTTCCCTTCAACTTTGGACATTCCCTCTTGAAATGCCCATGTTCCTTACAATAAGCACACTGATCTGGATCTAAAGGAGGATGGCGTTTTTCTGAGGATGCTTATCTTTTATCTTCTTTCCTCCAGCTCCTGACTGTGCTGCCTCCTTAAAAGCTGCCACTAACACCTTTGTCTATTCCTCCTGAAGTTTCCACTCCTTTTCTTCCCTGTGATGATATACCTTTTGAGCCACTTTACTTAGCTGAGACATGTTCATTCCTGCAAACCCTTCTAATTTCTGTAACTTACGACGTACGTCAGGAGCCGACTGGGTGACAAAAGCCATATTGACAATATGAGCATTCTCTGGCGCCCATGGATCGAATGGGGTGTAAGTCCAATAGGCCTCCAGAAGGCGCTTGTGAAAAGCAGTAGGGCTCTCAGTCGGTCCCTGCAACACCTCAGCCTCCTTGTTTAAATTTGTGGGGCAATGGGCAGCTGCAAGGAGTCCCTTTCTCAGGGACTGGTTGTGGGCCTCTAGTCGTCGCATCCCCTCCCCCTGGTTATGATCCCATTTGGGGGACACCCTAGGCATAATTCTTTGCACTGCCTCTGTTTCATCCTGTTCAGTACCCATAGTTTCCTGTCTTACCTGATCCTCAGCTGCTTTCCAAAGCCAGTCTCGTTCCTCTGAGGAAAACAAAGTTAATAATAGCTGCTGGCAATCCCAGGTGGGACGATGGGTCCTAAACATGAACTCTAGCAGTGTGATCATAGCTCGTGGCTACTCAGAAAAAGGGGGTTTTGGGGGCTTCCAATTACATAGGTCACTAGTACTAAAAGGGACATATACCTTAACAGGTCTGACTTGCTCACCCTGCCCGGCCATGGCCATCTGTCGAAGAGGCAGAACAGGACTTGGGTCCTGGGAAAACACTTCCTCTTCTTCCACAGTGGAATCTATTTCAGGCTCAGGGGAAGGTTGCCGAGGAGGGTGATGAGGAAGGCATGAAGAAGGATAAGGGGTGGTGCTGCGGAAAGGGCTAAAGCACAGATTCATCTTCTTCAGGGGTGGAGGGCAGCACAGGGGCTTTCTCTTTCATGAATCTCTCCTTTACTATTAGGACCCCATCAGGGAACCCACAGGCACACATTCCGAGCCATTGGGGTAACACTCAAACCGCACACAACCAAGAATCTGTATAGGGAAACTGATCTGGATGTCCAGGCTTTCCTGTGACAACATTCCATACCCCACTGGTTATCTTAGGTTCGAGCATTCCCCCCAATGGCCATCCCATGCCAAAAGAGGGCCGTTGTAGTTCACATAGAGTGCAGAGCTACATTTGTTTCATTTTTACCCTATAGTCATCCTTTAACTTATCAAAATTCTTAATAATGCCCTCCAAAACAGTTAGTTTGCTGCTGGTCGAGCCCATTCTACCCTGATTTGAAACAACGAAACAGCCTATCTGGGCAAATTGTCCCTCCTCCACTCTCCCAGCAGTACAAACAAAAGTCTGAGGCTGATGAAATTCGAGAAGACGGCTGTTACAGCGATGGCTTGGGGTAGATGATCTGGGTCTCCCAGAGTTTCCAGGTAGAGAAGTGCGAGGGGCAGAAAAGGCAGAAGCAGAGTGGCCACTAATCCTCCAAACCAAATGACAGATTCAACTGTGGCTTGAAATCGCATTTGGGGCAACACAAACACATGAAACGACAAACAACCCAGGAAAAGTATTCACCGCTCCCGACCTGATAATTTGGAAAGAATTCAGGGACAAGCCCTGACCAAATTCAGAGACTGCAAGCTCTGACCAAACTCCCAGCTTACACTGAGACCAAATGACCATCGTGTCCGGGGTCTGGACCCTTCACAAATGTTTCACAAATTTAACCAAATGCCAGTCCAAAGAAAACAAGTCCCTGGATGAGCCCAAAAGTGAAACCAAAAACCAAATCTGAATTCTTACCTTGGTCAGGAGGCAGGGCTCAATTGTTCTGCCTCATAGCCCGGGTGTCCCTCTATGGTCACCACAGGTGGCCAGCTGAAGTCAGCAGAGCCACCCTGCCACCTGAGGATAGACCACCAGGCAAGGAGGCACAGGGCCCCCTCAGATAAGGACCTTTCTGTGAGGGATCTCTCTGGTACCTCCAAAATGTTACGGCAAAATCACAAGATTCATTCACAGAGGCCGAGTGCGGACACAATGAGCTTTACTGGCTGGCCGGACAATGCCCAGCCTGTGGCTAAGGCTTCATCGCCCAGGCTTTGTTCTCAGGGGTTTTTATACATTATAAGTTTCCCACAAGTCCCCCCTCCCCGTAACCTTAGTAACCACATTTACACCACACCTCTTGGAATTTCACAGGAACATCGCTAGGTTTATCACGGGGCCCTCCCCAAACATCTGGTCTGTTTGCTGGAGCTGTTTGCTCCTCCTTTTATGGGTTTTACGGTTAACTGGGAGGGGGTCTGAGGAGTGAGTTTATCTATGGGTCCGTGCCTTAACATCTAACAGGGTTAGGGAGTGAGTGCATCTAGGGGTTAAGCGAAGACAAACTGGAGTCTACAAGGAAAATGGGAGTAGCCCATTAGCCATATCAGTGTATGTGGGTGGTCTGTCCTACTGGATTCAGACAAGTTGCCCATTGATGCAAAGTGAACCCACGTGACAAGTTTTCATTTCTCCTGGGTGAACACTGAGGAGTAGAACTGGTGTGTATACTAACTTTACGTTTAACATTTTCAAAGAAACTGGAACTTGTCCAAAGTGGTTATACGATTTTACATTCAGAACAGGAAGCAATACAAATACTCCTCGTTTAACAACCATGCCATACTCCTGGGACTAGGTCATTAAGTGAATTGGTCACTAAATGAGGAACTGTATACAATACGTGTGTTACAATATTCAGAACAAAGAAATGGTCAAAGGAAACTCCAACTTGATAACTTTGCTTTTATTTGCATAATTATTACGTGCAGTACTGTAATGTATAGTAGAATTTAAAACTACAGTACAACTGTAGCAGAAAATGCTCCCCCCTGAGCCAGTATATTTCAGTTTCTTAGTTGCCCAGGTAACAGTTCCGGTAACAGTTCCTGTTACTTTGTTTCTTAGAAACAGCTGGTCACTGTGACGTATAGCTGGTCACTGTGATGCACATTGTATAAACCAATCCCCAACTGACAAGCCATTCTGCCTCTGTACTTCCTGCTTGCTTATCCCATATAAGCCCTAGACCACCGGAGATCAGGGCCTGATATTTTGGGAATGATCCCGATCAATGCCTGTCGACATAAATAAATCTGCCTCCAAATCCTGGGTGTCAATTCAGTGTTTCTGTTTGCTGTAGCACAACCAGCAAAAATTACAGTAATGTACAAACAAGATGTACTCTCCAAAAAAGACAGTGAGGGTCTATAAATAAGATGTACAGAACTGTATAAAAAAGAGCCAGGTCCTAGTCCGAGTGGCACATTATAAGTCCAAACAGTGTGCTTTGATTGTAAATCCAAACAGTCATTAAACAAGTGAGTGGTTGAACATGCTATATATATATTCCAGTTCTGCATGTTTGACATGGTATTGCTATTGTTTCATATTTTATCTCATTGTGTTTTAAATTTGCATTTCCTATGTGACTAATGTTGAGAATATTTTTATATGTTTTTTATCTTTGTATAGTGTGTTTTTAGATACATCACCTCTTCTGAATTAGATTGTTTTTCTTTTTCTTTCTTTTCTTTTTTTTTTTTTTTGTGGGTACCGGGGGGTCGACCTCAGGACCTCGCGCGCCAGCAGGCACCCGTGCCGCTGAGCGATATCACCGGCCCCTTTTTTGTATGTGGGTTCCGGGAGTCGAACTCGGGCCCTCGCGCTTGCAAGGCAGGCGCTTAAACCGCTGAGCCATCTCACCGGCCCTTCTTTTTCTTTCTTATCTTTCTTTCTTTCTTTTTTTTTTTTAAGGCAAGGCCTCGCTGTGTAGTTCAGGCTGGCCTTGAGCTCACTATGTAGCCCAGGCTGGCCTCGAACTCTGGTGGTCCTCCTGCCTCAGCCTCCTGAGTGCTGGGATTACAGGTGTGAGCTACCACGCCCAGTTCTAGATTGTTTTTCTTATTATTTTTGTGTTGTAGGATTTCTTTCATGTATTTATTTGTTTATCTATTGCGGTCCTTGGGATTAAATCTAAGGCCTCACAGTGAGCTACATTTCTAGTGCTTTTAATGTCTTTTTGTTTCAGAAGGTTTCACTAAGTTGCTCTGGCTTGCCTTCAATTTGAGATCCTTTTGCTTGTCTCCCCAGTAGCTCAGCTTACAGGCTCCCCCCCCATGCTCAAGTGAGTTATAATTTTTTATATAATCTAGACACTAGTCTCTTGTCAGAATAAATTTAAAAGGGAAATATAGGCTGCGGATATAGCTCAGTGGTAGAGTACTTATCTAGTATGCATAAGGCCCAGGGTTCTATCCGCTGCACTGAAAAGAAGAAAGATAAAGGGGGAAAAAAAAGGCGGGTGGGGTGGGGTGGAAATACACACAGTATATCTTCTCTGTATTGAAATCACACAGTTCTATGTCTGGGAACTCTTCTGTTGCCTAGAGGGCTGGTCCCCCAGATATAACCGGTTTGCTTCCATACCTCCTACAGCCATTGTTTCAAATGGCCCTTTTTGTAAATATCTTTCTGAACAATCCTATTTACAATGGGTAACTCTACCTGCAGCCTGGCATTCCTTCTCTTTTCTCTATTTTCCTCCATAGCACATATCCTCCTCGAAAAGCTACATTCATCTTTCCCTACAAAGAAAAGTACTGTATTGATAAAGATGAGCCTAACCATAATTAAAATGGAAATTAATTTATAGCCTTTTTACCCTCCTTTGGAGATTATACAAAGATTACACATCAAATTTGGGGACCTACTCAAGATAAAGAGGCTGACCTCATCCACGTACTGTCACCGTGTGTCTTAAATCTCACAAATCACTGAGCGGAGTCCGCTCTCTAAATGATTACTCTCAGAGCATTAAGCAAACTGAGTTTCGCTGCCCTGGGGATGAACTGTGGAATTTCGAGCAGTGGAAACGGCTGTACAGACCTCATGCTGTCAGTAAGTACAGCAGAAAGGAGGAAGTTCCGAGCAAGCCTAGGCTGGCAGGGTCAAAGCCGCAACTCACAGCCAGGCCTTTGTTTCTGCCCTGGATGCTTTACGCCTCCGCCAGAACCGGCAGCCTGTCGACCTTCGCGTCCGCTGACAGCGCTTAGACTGGGGGAAGGGTCAGCGGACCGACCGACGCGGCCAAGACCGCCGAGCCCCGGGAAGTCTTCTGGGGACCAAGGCAACTGGCTGCGGAGGGCGGAGACTGGGCATCACACCCAGAAGGGATTTGTTTCCGCGGGGAAGAACGGTACGGACCGTGCCGAGGAGGTGAGTTCTGCCCGGGAGGGGAGGCAGCCGGCGCGGTGAGGAGGGGAAGCCCGAACCCCTGGCAGCTTGAACAGTTTAAAGTTCACCTGGTTACTCCGCAGATATTCATCACCTACCTACCAAGGCCAGCCCCTGGGAATCCAGCATGGAAATTATGATACGGGCAGCCTCTCCCCGCAGGAAGGAAAGTTTAGTGAGGAGACCGAAAACGCATAAGCAGCCCAGGGCCTCCGCTTGCCTCTGCGGTCCCCACTACTCGGGAGGCGGAGCAGGCGAATCTCTTGAGCGCAGGAGTTCGAGGCCAGCATGCGAAAAACAGCCAGACCCGCCTTTTAAAAACAGCACGGATGGGAGAAAGATTAGTTAAAGATGTGCTCAGTATTCAGAAGGAGCTCATATAAGAGAGCCCTGGACTCCAGGGCTGTAGCAAATAGACTCCAAGGGAGGGAGGGAAGAATGAGTCAGGGTAAGAGATGAAGGAAGAGAGAGCAGCGACCTGTTCAAGAGCTTGGTGACTTGAACCTGAGAGAGGGCCACTGCAGCAGTATCAGAAGAGGGAAGGATGGCCCAGATCATAAAACATGGGACAGATGATGTAAAGTTAGGGCTTATGGACAGGTCACCAGAGTGACCACATCTGATTTACCTTGTGAGAGAAGCTCAGCCACCACCAGAGCACACCGTAGTTACCACTGCAAGTGCCTGTCAAGTGGGTGTCACAGTCCATGCTGTTGCTGAGAGACTGAATAAAGGAGAGGAAAAAGGATGGGAGTTGGGGGTGGGGTTTGGCTTGAATGTTGGGAGCTGTCCAGGATCCATTTGTCTTGGACCAGGTCTTTGCCAAAGTTTCATCAGGGCTAATCATTGCTGTGAAGGCCTGTGTTGCTAGTCATAGGATGTGAAGTGTGGCCTGTGATAAGAGAGCCCAGGGTGAGTAGTAGAGTCTCCAAGCTCCTAGGACGGGGTGCAGGGGACCTGGGAAGACTTCAGAGAGAGAGCTGAGTGTCTGATGGGAGATGCTGCGCCTGAGAGAACAGGAAAAGCAGTGGCAGGCTTCTCCTGCGGGTAGGAGCCCTACACGCTTTTTGAGATCCTGCAGGTTAATACCCCAGGATTTGCAAAGGTGAATACACCTAGGTTCTCTACTCTGTCACATTCTAGCTCCATGGCCCTGGATTTTTATTAAACTTCCAGGAGCCAGTCAATGAGGGGGCACCCAGATCTTTTCACCAGAGCTGTGGCAGGGCCTAGTCAATTTCTGTTGGATGACACTTGCAGGCTGAGAGCTGAAATTGCCCTGGACACTCTTGGCTCTGTGGTAGCAGGTTAGAGGACATTGGTACAGGTTCCAGAGTCTAAGTGGACACTTGGAGTTCCCAACCTGCTGGGCCCTTCTTTGGTTTTGGCTCTTTTGTCTCCTCAGCAGTCTAAATCTATACAGTTTGGGGTGGAGAAGCGTTTGCTGAAACTGCTGGGTGGGAACACAGGATTTCTACAATGCAAGAATGTTGGGAGGGACCAAAGAGCTGGGACCATGAAGTCTGGCTGCCACAGGTTCCTTCCCAACATATCAAGATTCCTTCATCTCCGGGATCTCAAGGCTACTGGCTCTTCATTTAATGTACCACTTCTCTTCTGCCCAGGAAGTGGGCCTGTGATCTATTACCTCGTGTTTCAGTCAGGATCCAATTGCCTCTTCTACAATCTACCTCTTCCTACTGTCTCTCCCATAATAAGCCTAGCCAGAGAGGCATGGAGTTGGGGGATCAGAACATTAGCACTCCAGGTCTCATTATCTTTGCAAATATGTTAATACAGGATTGGGTTGACAGCTTTTGCTGCCTACCAGCACCCGCGTCCAACACCTCAGCCTAAGGGGCAACCTCGTTCTGGGCAGTGGTCACAGGAGGTGCCCCTCAGTTCCCAGGTGCACTGTTGTTCCCTCCACCAGGGCAGCGGTATCCTAAGTCTCCCAAGGGTGCTCCTTCAGCATTCGGATACTCATCTATTTGGGCCCAAAGAGTAGATCTCTTCCTCTTTGGGGTGTCAGTATTCTGGGACCACCCAGGGTTGTCCTCTGATGGTGATGACCGCCATGCCTCTGACATCTGCTGCCCTTTATGCCAAGCAAGTACCTGACAGAAACTCAGCCCTACGTGCTGAATGACGAAACCAATTCTGACTCGAAAAGCCATGCTCCTGTAGAAAGCCCCTCAAAAATACAGATGCAATGGTGACGTCCAGGAAGGATGAAAAGCCTGAATGTAAGTAGAGGTTTAGGGGCTCCCCTGGAACCATTGAGTAAACAGGGAGACAAAGGACAAGGACAGTGCACAAGCCTCTTGCTCTTCAACATGACTTGGGTTTCCAGCTGGTTAATGTTACACAGACTCATTAGGAGCACTGTACCCTAGAGCCCTCTGCTCTCTTCTTTATTATTTTATTTTATTTTATTTTTTTGGTACCGGGAATCAAACTCAGGACCTCACGCTTGCCAAGCAGGCGCTGCGCCACTGAGCTAAATCCCCAGCCCCTGCTCTCTTCTTTAGATTCGTAGTTCAACTTCTAGCTGAATATTCAAGGCTCTATAGACAGTATTAAAATGAACAGAAAACAATGTTACCAGTTCACTCACCACCCAGATTTGATATTAATATTACCCTTGAGCTGTGATCACATGCCAAAGATCCTAAAAGCTCCGCAGCCTCCATCAGGGGCTGTGAGTTCAGCTGCCAGGTTCCAACATCTGCTTCCAGATGAGGTTGCTGGATGCAGCATCTCCAGGTAAGCCCTGACCTTTCCATTTCTGGCCTCTTCCCTGTGTCCTCCTAGAAGCTGTTGTCATGATCTTCGATACCTTCCTCGTGCTCATCCCCCCTCAGTCATTCTAACTCCTGCCTTTTCTGCCTCCAAATACACCTCGAGATATTCCAGGTCTCACCACCTTGATTGCGTTCCTCTCGTTCAGTGCATCACTTTGACTCTTGGGCCTCTGCTGACCCAGTTACTTTGTTGTGAGCACTGACCTAGATTCTTCCTTCATGCCATGCACACCATTAATGCAGGGTACTGGAGAAACAATGCCTAGGAGAAAATTATAAATGAGTGCTTTTTCCTTGGGTAGGCTGAGCTTTTGACAATTTTTGTAGGCTCATTTTAGTTCATATTAAACTTCCTTGGCCAGGTGCTCTTGTACACAAGCTGCACGACTGCTTCTGGGGGGTCCCTCTCCAGCTCAGATGCTGTACTCTCCTCTGGAGGTATCTGCAACCATTCCTGCCTCTGTGATCTACTCTCCACATACAGACGAAGTGATGATATAACAAAAGGGTAACTCCTTCTCCATGGAATTGCAGTGGCACTAACCAATAGGCTTGTAGCCTGGAGGGAATAAAAAGGGAAAATAAAAGGAAGCCTCACTTAGTGCTTCTTTGGAAGAGCCCCAGTCTTCTTCATTACCTTTGGACGTTCATCTCCAGGCTTCCAGCACAGACTCTTCAGCCTTCCAATGCAGACCCTTCAACATTCTGATACGGACTCACAGGGGAATCTGCAGGGAACTCCAGGCCTTCAACATTTGACTGGATCCTCCACTCTTCAGCACACAGATGGCTCTTTTGCAGGCAGCCATTGTAAGCCTACCATGTAAACCCTTTATGTATTGCACGCGCGCACACACACACACACACACACTACACACTAGTATTAAGTCTGTTCCCCTAGTGAACCCTAAGTGATACAGCTTATATGGGCAGATGTGAGATTGTTTTTGGAAGGCAAGCGTCCCTTCCATAGAGAATTCCATGGAGAGCAATTTACCCTTTTGTTTACCTTTGTCAGTCTTAGTGAGGCACAGGCTCAGCTTAATTGTGTAGAAAACATGATGGCATTGGTTCTGAGCCACCACCATGGCCCAAAACACCTGCCCAATGTCCTGGTGCCTGCAAAGGACACCTGCAGGACAGTAGGTGATCCACACAGCGGCTGAAGAAGTGAGGGGAGGGGAGGGGCAGGTGAGTGCAAGGCATTGCCCCCCACCCAGGATCCATCGTCCTTGGACCAGGTAAAGCTCTGGCAGGGAGAAGCACAGATGTGACAGACATTCTTTCTGAGGAAGGAACCTGGACTCTGCCCCTTGTTGAACAAGCCCAGGGTGACAGGCACAGTCCCGAGGCTCCTAGCAGAAGTGTGCAGGGGACCAGAGTGGACCCAGTGTGCTAGGCTGAGAGAGGGCCCAGTGTGCCGTGTGAGAGGTGCTGTGTCCTAAAGAAAACAGGAGAAGGTGACAATCCTCCCATGAGAGTGAGGACCTGTGGACCCATCCAGACCCTGCTTTCCCCTCCAGGTTACTTCTGCAAAATTCACAAAGGTAAATGGACTTTGACTCCCTGCTTCGTCACAACCCAGCTCATTGACGTTGGGATTCATGATTATCATGTATTCACAAGAGCCGGTGAGGTGGCACCCAGGTCTGCTTCCCAGGGCTGGGCCAGGCCCTAGACAGTGTCTTCTGAATGCCAGTTGGAGGCTGAGAGCTTGAGTCTACACTGTCAGCTTGTTGTTAGGGCAGGTAAGTGGACAGGGGTGCAAGGTCAGGGTTCTCAATATGGACCAGGAGTCCCCGAAAATTTCTGGGGATCTCAAGGCCAGGCTGTTTTAGAGTTTGGCCTTTTTGCCTTCTCAGCAGCCTACACCTTTACAATCAGAAGGAGGATTTGCTGATCTTTTGCTGGGGGGACACAAGATTTCTGAAATGGATGGAACCTGGGGAGGAAACAAAGGCCTGAAGACATGAGGTCTGGCTGCCACAGGTGCCATCCCAATAGGCCAAGAAGCTCAGGGAGACTGTGATAGGGCAATGAGGGTGGAGGGGAAGATACTACAGGTGCCAGTATTTCATATATGCTATTCTATTAAATCCTCAAAACAGCAATATATTTCTGTGTTTTTCAGATGAAGATACGCAGGCTGAGTTACATGTTCAAGGTCACAGAGCTAGGAAGGAAAGGAACTGGAGTTCTAATCAGGTGTTTTTGATGCTCACCTTCTCACAGTGGTGGTTTTTGCTTCTCCATCAGTGATGAGAGAAAAATACAGCCTTGGACACAGTCTCCCTTGTTCTGGGGGTGACCATGGTTCATGAGGGGACTCACATGACTTTTTCTTCTCTATTCCAGGACTGTTCAAAAGGTGTGCCATCAGGTCTAGCTGTCACTTGTGGACCTTGATATTTTAGACACTGAAGTGTCCCCATGGCTCCTTATCACATCCGCAAATACCAGGAGAGTGACCGAAAACCAGTCGTGGACTTGTTCTACAAGGGCATGGTGGAGCACATCCCCGCCGCCTTCCGCCACACACTGATGCTGCCCCGAACCCTCGTGTTCTTAATCGGGGTGCCGCTCTGCATTCTCCTGGTCTCTGGGTCCTGGCTGCTGGCTTTCGTGTCTAGCTTGACCCTCCTTGTTTTCCTACGGCTCCTTGTTGGATACCCCTGGAAGCAGTATGTGGTCACGTGTTTGCGCACTGACATGGCTGACATCACCAAATCCTACCTGAGCGCATGTGGCTCCTGCTTCTGGGTTGCTGAGTCTGGGGGGCAGGTGGTGGGCACTGTGTGTGCTCTGCCAGTGGAGAACCCGCCACTGGGGAAGAAGCAGTTGGAGTTGTTTCACCTCTCAGTGGCCGTGGAGCACCGAGGAGAGGGGATAGCGAAAGCCCTGGTCAGGACTGTCCTCCAGTTTGCCCGGGACCAGGGCTATGGTGAAGTCGTGCTTGACACCAGCATAGTGCAGCGCAGTGCCCTCTCCCTCTACCTACGCATGGGCTTCCAGGAGACAGGCCAGTTGTTCCTTAGCATTATCATGAGGCTTGTGGCTATTCCTACATTTCATTTAACGTACCACCTCCCAACAGACGGGCGTGGTGCTCATCTGTGATCCCTGCACTTGGCAGAGGGAGGATTGCCACGAGGTCAAGGCCAGCCTGGAAGGTCAGTCGGGATCTGATGGCTCCAACTGTACTAGCAAGCAAATCCTACGTTTAAGCGGATAAACAATCGAATGTCATCGCTGGGCACATCCGAATCTAACCTTTTTGAAAGTGGAGTGGACGGCTCTGCTCCACTGTGTCTTTCTGGGTGGTCTGTGTTTCCTTTGTATAACAGCCCACTAACGTTGCATTAAAAGGTCTGTGAAAAGCTAATACGCGTATTTCACCTATGAGCCTGTAGGGCAGTCAGCGTCTGCTGGGCTGGGCTGAGCATCTCTCTGCGTCTCAGGACCGGTGCAAATATCCTGGGCTGGCTGAGCTACCAGGGCCACTGGCTTCAGCCTGCTCACACAGGACAGCTCAGGCAGAGTCCAGGGCGTTGTAATGGAGCCAAAGCACAAGGAGAAAGGAGTGAAGGCTTTTCCACGTGCCACCCTCAAAGGGAGAATGGAGCCAGCTGTACAGAGAAGCTGAACAGTCTCAGAGCCAGGGGGCAGGATGTGGCCCTGTGATTTAAATTGTGTCCATGATAGTGCTGGCCATTGGAGGGCCAGCATGACTTAGGGAAGATGTGGCAACGAGCATTCTTGGATGTTCAGTAAGAAGATGTTGGAATTGGTGAAAGTCCCAAATCTGCCATCACTGGGATACGCCAAATGCTCAGGAACCCCCAAATGTGTAATTGCCTCAGGCCTAAATATATCATCCTTGAAGCCCCCAGTACAAGGGTGATTTGGGACGTGAGTCTGTGCTGGTGTTTGCAGGACTGTTTCCATTTCCCAGTACTTCATTGCAACACTAGGGTGCCCATGAAGATCTGGCACCTCTCACTGTGTCCCCCTAACACAGAGGCTGAGTTCCTATCATCAAAAGAGTTCATACACTCTTGGCCAGTAACTTGTAACACTCAGCAATAATGGGCATCCTGTGCTGCCCTGGCATGTCTCCTCCTCTTCACTCAGGGGTCAGATGGGCCAACCATGCCCAATCCTGGTATCTGGCCTTGGCACAAGCCAATTTCACCTGCTGGGAAAACTTTTTGCTCTGCTCATGCACTGATTCTCAATGTGAGTGACTTGTTGCCTGGGCTACAGGCCTCTACAATACCCCTCCCATGTTGGTCTTGGTGGTCCTGACTTGATGGCACCTGTAGGTCCCTCTGCCAGTCCATCCCCTCAAGTGTGCTCCCCACGTGCTTCTATGAACTAAACTTCATATCCATTCACACGCCTGTTCTCAGACTCCCCCCACCACCATTGTTCACATCAGATGTCACTTGCCTCCTGAGCACTGGTTCCAGTTTCTTACTTAATGGTGGGGCTTGACAGTCCCTGTGTGGTGGGAAGAATCTGTGGAGTCTCCCTGATCGCCTCTTCCAGTAAGACTGTTGTCCCCAGGAACAGTTTCGCGTGAGCATGCGTTTGGGTTGGGATATGAGGGAGGAGGCCAGGATGATTCCTGTGCTTTGCAGCATTTATTCAATCAAAGGAAATGGTTTTACTCAATCCAGACAGAAGTGGTCAGGTCCTTCTGGTCTCAGAGGCCAGAAGCGCTGAGTAGCCATAAAGGATGAGAATGTAAATGCTGTCACAGTGATGTGATAGGGTAGCCTCAGCACTTGGAAAGCTGTCCAAGGCTCCAACTCCTAACCATTGGATGCTGCCTCCCGGGATGGATCCTCTGCTCCTGGGAACACAGCCTCAGCTCTGCAGCCTGGCCTTCCCCTGCTGCAGCCCTTGGATTCCCACCTCAGCCAGCTGCTCTGGGTCCCTCATTCTGCTGCAGGCCTCATAGCATGCTGTTCCTTTGGCCTGGAATATTTATCCTGTCTCCACCCCTTCCCACACTTTGGTGGGTTCAGCAACTGCAGTTTTTGGCTGATGGGGAGGGAGAACCAGGGAGAACTTGTGAGGAGCAGGAAGCACTTCATCCTGCTTGCAATCTGATCATCACTGGGATATAGACCTTTGTCCCTCTCAGTGTATGCATACATAAGCTACCACATTGCCAGGAAGCTTCTTACAGACAAGAGTGGAAACCAAGCTTATTATGGCCCCAAGACTAACAGAGTAACAGAGTGTTCATCGTGGACAGATTCCTTCTGCAGGCAACACAGGGGGAAGCTACTAGGAGGAGGTCAGAAGGGGTGTCCTGAATTGGTCAAGGCTCCCAGGTCTAGTCATCACTCACAGTCAGGGAGGGAGGGCCCTGCCACTCTGAGTGGCTCTTTCCTGGTCCTCCTTGACCTATGGCACAGTCTGATGATGGTGCTATCCCAAATCTTCCTGAAGGACACAGAGGAGGGGCCCATAGCTGTGTCTGAGATTTGGGGGAGGGCATGATAGGGTCACAGAAGAGGCCCAAAAGTCAAGGGGAGCCTCAT
The DNA here is from genome assembly GCA_028451465.1 of Erethizon dorsatum. Taxonomy (NCBI): domain Eukaryota; kingdom Metazoa; phylum Chordata; class Mammalia; order Rodentia; family Erethizontidae; genus Erethizon; species Erethizon dorsatum. The sequence continues at coordinate 25,093,201 of CM051824.1, forward strand.
AAAGTGACCCTCTACCGAGAAGGAAGAAATTCTGCCATGAGATCTGAGACAACCTGAGCAGAAAGTCCCCTGTGGCCACCGCAGTACCGAAACAGTGCCTTTGGCTTTCGCCCTGAATTTTGCTCTAGAATTGCTCTTGAATTGCCCTCCTTACCTGAACAGCCTGTGTGTGTACATGTGTGTATGTGCATGTGTGCATGTGCATCGTGTGTGTAAAACGTGATCCCATGGGTGAGCACAGAGCCACCAAGGCAGGCCACTGTCCCAGGTTGAAGGTTATGGTGTTCTGGACCATTAACCCCATTATTTCCTCCATGTGTACATTCCCATCAAGCAAATCTCGCCTTCCTGGAAGAAGCCCAGGTCCTTAGTACATCATCTCCAAATCATATCATCTTCTGTGGTGCAGTCCCCAGGCCTGCTTTCTAAGACCCCAACTACCCAGGGTCCCATCCTGAGAAACACCCAGGAAATCCTGGCCAAGCCTCCAGAAGTCAGCTGCTCTGGGTCCTTCTCAAGAAAGGTAACTGACACGGTCCCAGGAAAGCCAGAAATGCAAGCGCTCTAAATTCCACTTTCCAGATGTTATGGGGTCTCAGGAAGCCTCTAAGAGCTTCTGCTAGGGCTGATCTAGATGCCAGAAAGATTCAGAGTGAGTGAGTATTCTAGTATTGTTTCCTGCTGTAAAATCCCCCAGTGAAGTTTTCTGGCCTTTGAGAAATAGAATTAGAAACAAAATCCACCCCCACCCCAATTTGAAAGCCTCTCTGCAGCTGTTTGTGAGAGAGAAACCACATTTGTCACTGAAGAAGTATAAGCCCAAGTGTGATGCTCTTCACAATGTCTTAGAAGTTACAAACACAGGAAGGAACATCGCCCTTTATATGGCATACAGCCATGCCACACTCTCCTGACAAGCAACAACCAGTCCTCAAGCAGAGGAGTCACCTGCACCATGTGTCACACATGGCGATCTAAATTCATTCAAAGCACCTGCCCATTTGTGCTTAATAAGTGGCTTTAGGCAAAGGGTAAAAGGACTCCTATCTGCATGACAGGGGCCAAATCTGCCCCTTAGAGCCCGTGAGGCCCCTCCCTTCCCAGATACCAGGAGGCAGGGCACCATCTTCCTGGATGGCTCCATTTCAAAGAGGCCCCCATGTCCTTAGACATTCCTGGGTATAAAGCTGGTAAGAGGTTTATTAGCAGTTGACATTTGTGATCATGGCAAAGGGGGCAGTGGAAGCATTTGCTTTGACATGCTTTATAAAGAGAATGCTCTGAGAAAAGGAGAGAGGATAATCTCTTGATTTTTTAAAAAGATAGATATAAAAAAAGGTAGGTATCAGCCCCTTAATTTTCATTTTTCTTTTCTTCTATATACTGTTATGGCTTGTATTTAGATGTCTCCCCAAAGCCTCATGGGGTCATAGGTGGAGCTTTTTCAAAAATGGCTGGATCTAGAGTGTTTGGTGCTGGTGTTAAGGGTGTGTTATCACTAAATCACTCCACGGATTGGTTTGGCACTGCCCTAGTCCCAGTAGCCTAGGTACAATATAAAAGGAGCAGAAAGATGCTGTTAAGGTCCCTTCTTTGTTACTTTGCTACCTCCTGCCCATCATGAACTGTTTCTCCTCTGCAATACCACCCTGCCTTGGAGCAAGTTTATGGACTGAAACCTCTACGAACTGTGAGTAACTAATACACTTTTCCTCCTTTAACTTTGGGTGTTGGGTGTTTCATCTCAGCAACCAGGCTGGCCTTGAATTCACAGTGATCCTCTTGCCTCAGCCTCCCAAGGGCTGGGATCACAAGCATGCAACACCACACTCTGGCTCAGCAGTGACAAAAGTAACTAAGACAGAATTTGGTACAGAGAAGTGGGGTTGTTGCTATGACTATACCTGACCATGTGGTTCAGGAGCCTTTGGGACTGACTTGTGGGAAGAGTTTGGAAAGGTACAGAGATACTTGCTGGAAAAGTAAAGTTGGAAAGCCTTAGGCTGTACTTGATGGGAGATTCTGATCAGAGCTCAAAAGACCAGAATGCTGACAGAAAAGTTGCTGGTAAAGACTTGGGAGGTTTCTGTAGGGAAGAAGGACTGAATTGGCTGTTGGACTGCAGACAGTGTGTGTTCTGGCTTGGCAGAAAGCTTGTCTGCATGTTGTTCCTGTCCAGAGAGTTTGCCTCAGATGGAGATTAAGGGCAGCAGATCTATTCATCTTGTAGAAGAAATTTCAAGGCAGTCTAATGTTAAGATGGTGGCATAGCTACTGTTGGGAGTTTTTAGCCATGTTTATGTTGAGGATCAAGAGCAAAAAATCCAGCAGAATGATTTTAAATGTTTTGAGTTTGGCCAGAAAGGAAGCTCCAGTAAAGTTTTGGCCTGAAAAGGTAGAATGGAGGAGAAGTTGGTCACTGAAAAGACTAGTAAGAAAAAGCCAAGTATTTCAGAAGAAGACAACAGAAAAAAATGGCCTGAGGACATCACAAGAATCAACAGAACTGCAGCCTCTGCAGCCTCAGAGTTGCAAATGTGAAAGACTGCTTTGAGAAGAGAATCCCAGAGCACCATGTTCCACGATGGTGATGGCCACACCATGTTCCAGAATGACAGTAACATAGAAAAATTTTTCCTCAGAATTGGACTCAGAGTGGTCAGTGAGCCAGGCACTTGACCCCTACAACCAAGAGAGAAGGAAGCCTGGCTGCTGCTCCAGTGAGAGGCAGACCTTGGCATCATCCACGTGGTGATGCTTTTAGTTGCATGTAGAATGCAATAGTTGTAGGGTCAGGAAAACTCCTACCCAGATTTCAGAAGAAGGCATGGGAGGCCAGGCAGTATGCCCCTGAGAGGGCAGTGTGTGAAGCTGTGAGTGTGAAGCTGAAGGTGCAGTGGAGATCCCAGAAGTTTGGAGAAGTCAGGAACATGGATTATATGAGGAAAAATGCAAGGAGGGAGCAGAGCTGGCCCCAGAGAAAAGCCATGGGAGCTATAACCACCAGCAGTGCTGTAGCAGTGGAGCCACCCAAGCCCTTTGGTGTTCACATCTTGCCGCAGATTGCCTTGGATGCTGCAGATGGAACTACAGGACTTAATGTTTGCCCTGCTGGATTTTGGACTTGGCTTGGTCCTGTTCCTTTCTATCCTCCTATTTGTACCTTTTAAAATAGTAATGTCTATCTTGTGCCATGGAATGTTGGAAGTGTTTATCTTTCTTTTCATTTGTACAGGGGCTTGGAGCTAAGAGTTTGCCTTGAATCCCAGAGGACACATTGGATGTAGACTTTTCAGCAATGCTGGAACTGTTAGGACTTTGGCAACTCTTGCAGATGGACTAAATTCCTTTTGCATAAAAGGATATGCATGAGTCTTTGGGGGGCCATGGGTAGAATGTTATGGCTTGTGTTTAGATGTTCCCCCCAAAGCCTCATCTGGTCATAGGTGGGGCTTTTCCAAAGGTGGCTGGATCTAGAGTTTGTGATGTTGGGATTAAGGGTGTGTGATCACTAAAGCACTGCACTGATTGGTTTGGCACAGCCCTAATCCTGGCAGACTAGATACAATATAAAAGGGGCAGAAAGATGTTGTCAAGGTCCCTTCCTTGCTACTTCGCTACCTTCTGCCTGCAATGAACTGTTTCTCCTCTGCAATACCACTCTGACTTGGAGCCAGCTGATTATGGACTGAAACCTCTACAAACTGTGAGTTAAATAAACCTTTCTTCTTTTAACTTTAGGCATTGGGTATTTTGTCTTAGCAACAAGTAAAGTAACTAAGACAAATACCCTGCTTCTGAAAGCAGTGTTGCCAGATTCTCAATTACATATTTTCTAAACACAATGTTCTAAGAAAAGAGGGGAGAATGGCTCTTCCTTTTTTTTTTTTTTCTAAAAGGCTGAATGTAGCATCTTAGTTGTCATTTTTGTTTGCTCTCATTCTGCTTAGAGCAGTTGCACATGATTTCTGGGTGCCCACTAGGATTTCTGAGCCCAGCATAGAGACTATGGAGGAAAAATTACTTTATCCTAACTACTGGGAACAACATTACCTTGCTTAAATTTTTTTTTTTGTAAATGTGCATTATCCTTTCAGAAAAATTGTTACTGAAAAGATGTGAAACACCTGGGTGTGGTGGTACATGCCTGTAATCCCAGTACTTGGGAGGCTGAGGCAGGAAGATTCTGGTGAGTTTAAGACCAGCTTGAACTACATAGTAAGACCCTGCCTCAAAAAATGAAAAAAAAAGAGAAGGAAATATATCTTTGGCTTGTATCTTGATGTCCCCTCAAAGCCTCATGCAGTCATAGGTAGGGAGTTTTGAAGGTAGCTGGATTAGGGTGTGTGATGCTGGGATTAAGGATATAATTCTGGGGTTAAGAGTGTGATCCTGGGATTAAGGGTGCCCCATTCTGGGTGTTGGTGACACTAGCCAAAAGGCTGGTAGCCTGGATGGAATATAAATGGACAGAAAGTAGCTGTTCTACTACTTTGCCGCTTTGCTGCCTTCTGCATGCTCTGCCATGCCATGGACTGTGTCTGCCATGCCTTTCTGCCATGCCACTGTGCCTTGGAGCCAGCTGACTATGGACTGAAACCTCTACAAACTGTGAGCTACGATAAATCTTTCCTCCTTTAACTTTGTGTGTCAGGTATTTTGTCTCGACAACAAGAAAAGTAACTAAGACAGTTAAAATAACTCAAATTTCTGGATTTTTCCTTTTCTGGTCCCATTCCTAGGACTCAGTGATAACTCATCACTGTTACAAACCAAGTCCTGAATCAGAAGAGCTGCATGCTAGCTCCTGGGTACATGCATATCTCTTATTTATTCACTTTTGCATGATCTGCAGCAAATGCCCAACTCCAGGCCAGCTTCTCCTGGGGCTCTCAGACCCTTCCCATTATTTAGTAGTTGACAATGAACTAGAACCATGGACTTAAATGAGGATTTTCAGAAATGAACTTGTTTGAAAATTCTCAGTCTTCTTGGGATTACAGAAAATTTGTAGATCTGGTGTAGAAAATGAGCCCAAAAGTTTTGCCCATTGAAAGCAGCAACTTCACCAGGGAAGTGGAATATTGAAAAATCAGGCTGGCCCTCTGCTCCTGAAAGCATAAACTTCAGGGTTCAGGAGCACCTGGGGAATGAGGCCACCATCAGGCTCAACTGCTGGACCTTTGCACATGCTCTGTTCACCTTGGGATTTGCTACACTAGTTAAGGATGCCCCAAACCCACCCACACCCAGTTCCTGCCCTCATCTCTATATCGCCATCAACTGAGGCCAGAAAAGATTTATCTCCTTCCTGAGGCAGTGTTGTTTGTTCCTGTTCTTTGGCCCTGGAAAGCTCCCACACCCAAAATTGAGTTTTGGGGTTTCCCTTCAATTTAGGGTGAAATCTCCCACCTGGGGACACTGAGGCCCAGGGATGGACTGAAAGGAGTAAAGAACAAAACTAAAATCAGTGTTTATTGCACAGCCTTGTGCATGGCCTTAATGCTGCTGAATTGTGCAGCTGCTTTGGTCCAGGTTCTGTATGTTGTGGAAATTATCAAAATCAAACTGTCTCTTCCTATTCAAATAAATAAATTAATAATGAAAGCCGGTTAGACATGAAGGAGAATCTCTTGGATGTGTCCCACATAAATAGTCTCCAAAGATCCTGCTAAGAGCCATACAGTGCACAAAGACCGATACAATCTTCTACAGGTAACAACTACTTTTGGCAGGACATCTCTCCAGTTACTTGTCAGTTGAAGCTGGGAGTGGCAGCATTCTGGTCACTGATATGTGAATCCCCTGAATTTTAATATTTTGACAGAATCATTGTTTCAAAAAACTTATATAGGGCCAGTGATATAGCTCAGCAGCATAAGTGCCTGCCTGGCAAGTGCTAGGTCCTGAGTTTGACTCCTGGTACCCACATAAAGAGAAAAAAAAAATTGGTAAAAAAAAAAAAAAACTTACGTAATCCACCTCATTTCTCCTTTAAAAAACCTCTACCTTGCCTCAACCATTTGGAGTCACAGTTTTTTATGGTAAACAAATTTCATTGTAATGCTGTGTTATTTAACACAAAATCTTTAGGGAATTGGCTTTTTTATTTTATTTATTTATTTATTTATTTATTTATTTTTGTCTTTTTGTCTTTTTGAGGCAGGGTCTTGCTGCACAGTTCAAGCCAGCTTTGAACTCGCCGTGTAGCCCAGGCTGGCCTCAAACTCACAGCGATCCTCTTGCCTCAGCCTCCCGAGTGCTGGGATTACAGGCGTGCACCACCACATCTGGCTTTTGTATGTTATTTTACTACCTTAACAAAGGAAGCAATTGCTCTTTCATGTCACCACCTCCCTTGGGGTTTCACCAGTGACGTGGCTCTCAAAGCTGAAGCTCTGAACTGGATAGTGATGTGGCCGTTGAGGAAGTGCCTGATGAAAGTGATGATAGTGCTCATGGACAGGATGAAAGAAGGGGCAGAGGTGGTGTGACTACAAGGTCTGGGCCCAGTCTTTGCAGTTCTTGCCTCCCACGGTGACAGGGTGACTTTGTGGAGGTCAAGATCCAATTTTGCTTACATTAACTTGGGGAATATATTTTCTACTGAAACAAGAGTGACATACAGTATCTTCTAAGATTTAGCTCTTACAACCTGTGCTGCTATAAACACGGGTATGCATATATCACTGTGGTATGATGCTTTTCTCTCAGGAAGATACCTAGAAGGGGAGCAGCTGAGTCAAATGGAACCTCCACTCCTAGTTTTTTGAGGAATCGCCATACTAATTTCACAGTCGTTGCACCAGTTTACACTCCAGCAAGGGAGAAGGGTTCCTTTTTCTGCCCACAACCTCACCAGCATTTGTTATTGATTGATTTCTTGATGGTAGCCATTCTTTCTGGAGTGAGATGGAATCCCAGTGTTGTTTTAATTTGCATTTCTTGAATGACTAGTGATGTTGAGCATTTTTTCATGTATTTATTTGCTATATGTGTCTCTTCCTCTGAGAAAGTGTGTATTCATCTCCAATGTCCACTTTTTGGATTATGTCCTTAAATCGGAGGGGTGTGACTTTTTTTTGAGTTCTTTATATATTCTAGATGTTAGTCCTTTATCTAAGGAATAGTTGGTAAAAATTTCATTCTATGGGTTGTCTCTTCACTCTGTTGGTGGTTTCTTTTGCCATGCAAAAGCTTTTTAATTTATGTGATCCCAGTTGTTGATTCTTTGTAATATTTCCTGTGCAATTGGAATTTTGTTTATAAAGTATTTGACTACACCTATATCTTCTAGAGTTTTACCTTCCAGCAGATTGTGCTTTTTATATTTAGATCTTTAATGCATTTTGATTTTAATTTAGTGCATGGTGAGAGATATGTGTCTAGGTTCAATCTTCAGCATGTGGAAAGCCAGTTTTACCAGCACCATTTATTGAAGAGGCTATCTTTCTTCCAGTGAAGGTATTCGGTCTCTTTATCAAAGATAGGCTAGCTGAGTGTGCTTAGAGTTGTTTCTGGATTTTCTCTTCTGTTCCATTGATCACTAGGTCTGTTTTTTTTGTTTTTGCCAGTACCATACTGTTTTTGTCACAGTAACTTTGTGATATAACTTCACATCAGGAATTGTGGTGCTCCCTGCCTCGCCTTTGTTGCTCAGAATTGCTTTTGCTATTCTAGGTCTCTTCTTCTTCCATATGAATTATAGGATTGTTTCTCTAGTTCTTGAGGTATACTATTGGTATTTTGATCAAGATTGCATTAAATCTGTATAACAGTTTTGGAAGTATGGCCATTTTCACCATATTGGTTCTGCCTATCCAAGATCAGGGGATATTATTCCATTTTTAGATATCCTCTTTGATCTCCTTTTCATGGTACTTTAGTTTTCAATGTAAAGGTCTTTAACTTGCTTCATTAGATTGATTCCTAAGTATTTCATTTTTCTTGCTGCTATTGTGAAAGTTTTGGTTTTCCTAATTTCTCTATAGTGAGTTTGTTATTTGTGTACAGGAATGCTATGGATTTTGAGTTTTGACTTTGTATCCAGCTATACTACTGAATTTGATTGTCAAATCTAGGAGTCTTTTGGTGGAGTTTTTGGGATTTTCTATGTAGAATATCATGTCATCAGGAAATAATGATTTTAACTTCTTCATTTCCTATCCATATTCCTTTTATTTCTTTCTCTTGTCTAATTCCCCTGGCTAATGTTTCCAGAACTATATTGAACTGGAGTGGGCATGCTTGTCTTTTTCCTGATTTTAGAGTGAAAGCTTTCAGTTTTTGACCATTTAATATGATGTTGGCTGTTGGTTTGTCATAGATGGCTTTTATCAGATTGAGATAAAGACCTTACTGCAATATTCTGTAGGGTTTTAAAATCGTGAATGGGTATTGGACTTTGTCAAATGCTTTTTGCATCTATTGAAATGATCATGTAGTTTTTGTCCTTGATTCTGTTAATGTTGTGTACTGCATTTATTGATTTATGTATGTTGAACCATCCCTGCATCTCTAGGATGAATCCTACTTGGTCATGGTATATAATCTTTTTGATGATTTGCTGTTCTCTGTTTTCCAGTATCTTCTTGAGGATTTTCGCATCTGTGTTCGTCAAGGAGATTGGCCTGTAGTTCTCTTTTTTGGTTGGGTCCTTCTCTGGTTTTGGTATCAGGGTAATGATTGCATCCAGGAATGACTTTAGGAGTATTGCTTCCTTTTCTGTTTCATTAAAGAGTTTGAGGAGTAGTGGGATTAGATCGTATCTAAAGTTCTTTTAGAATTTAGCAGTGAATCATCAGGATCTGGGCTTTTCATTGTTGATAGTTCTTTTCTTTTATCACTCCTTCAATTTCATTGACTGATATTGGGTTATTTAGAATTTTTATATCTTCTTAATTAAGCTTTGGTAATTCATATTTATCTAGGAATCTGTCCATTTCTTCTGAATTTTCCATATTATTAGAGTACAGGTTTTTGAAGTAGGTATTGATGATCTTCTAGATTCTAGATTCATTGTGATTTTACCCTTTTCATTTCTAGTTGCATGGATTTGGATCTCTTCTTCCTTTTTTCTTTTTTTTTTTTTTTTGGATAAGGTTGTCTGAGGGTTTGTCTATTTGATTTAACCTTTCAAAAAACCAACTCTTCAATTCATTGATTCTTTGTATTGTTTTCTTAGTCTCAATTGCATTAATTTCTGCTCTGATCTTTGTCATTTTCTCCCTCATAGATGCTTTGGGTTTAACTTGCTCTTCTTTTTCTAGAACCTTGAGGTTCATCATTAGGTTACAAATTTGAGCTCTCTCTGTTTTTCTGATGTGGGAATTCACCGCTATAAATTTCCTGCATAGGACTGCTTTCACTATGTCTGATAAGTTCTGTTATGTTGTATTTGCATTATCATTTAATTGTAGAAACTGTCTAATTTCTTCTTTAATTTCATCTGTGATCCATTAGTTGTTCAGGAGGGTATGATTTAATTTGCATGTGTTTATGACATTTTGTGGTTTCTTTTGCCATTGATTTCCATTTTCATTGCGCTGTGATCTGATAATGTGCATGGGATAATTTCAATTCCTTTGCATTTATGTAAACATGTTCAATGAGGTAGTATGTGGTCTATTTTGGAGAAGGTCCTGTGTGCTGCTAAGAAGAATGTGTATGCTGCTGTTGTTGGGTAGAAGAGTCTGTAGATATCAACTGAGACCACTTGTTCAAAGGTGTGGTGGAGTTCTGATATTCCTTTGTTGATTTTTTTGTCTAGTTAATCTGTCTGTTTGTGACAGTGGAGTATTGAGGTCCCCTATTACAATTGTATTAGTGCTTATCTGATTTTCCTTATCCATTAGTGTTTGTTTTATATAGTTGGGTGTGCTGGTATGTGGCACATACATACTCACGATTATTACATCTTCCTACTGGATTGTTCCCTTAACAAGTATACAGTGACCTTCTGTGTCTCTTGTGATCACTCTTGTCTTGAAATCCACTTTGTCTGCAAATATAATAGCTACCCCTGCTTTTTTCCAGGTTCTGTGGGATGGAGTATTGTTCTCTATCTTTTGACTTTCAGTCTATGCTTTTGTTTTTGAGTCAAATGTGTTTCTTGTATGCAGCGTATTGTTGGTTTTTGTTTCTTGATCCATTCTGCCAATCTGTTCTATTGACATTGATGGTTATAACTGATATGTATTAACTTGTTCTTGTCATCATATTATTTTCCTGTTCTTGATTCCCTTACTTTTCCTTCTGTTTAATTGCTTGCTTTGCCTGGTGGATTCATTCTATTGGGATTCTTGGAATTTGTGTCTTCCTTGCTTCCCCTAGAATATCCTTCAGAACTTTTTGGTATCTTATTTCTCCATCAATATTGAGAGATAGTTTTGAGGTGTACATCAATATAGCTTGGAGGTTGTTATCTCTTCCAGCTTGAAATACTTCACTCCAAGCTCTCTTTGACTTAAGGGTTTGTATTAAGAAGTCTGCTGTGATTCTAATGGGTTTTCCTTTATAGGTGATTTGTTTCTTTTCTCTAACAGCTTTTAATATTCTGTTCTTGTGCTGAATTTCTGGAATATTGATTATTTTATGCCTTGGGCTGGCAATGTAGTAGGTTTTCTGCAGTACATGATGTTCTAGGCTCCCCCATATAGGGATAACACCATCTGTTGAAAGAAAATCACACTATATTTTTTCCTGAAGTGTGTATGTAGTGTTTGGTGGAATATATATACATATATATATTTTTTTCATATAAGCCAAACCAAGTGATAGGTGCAATTTCATTTATATTAACATGGAAAATACACTTTCCTGTATAAAGTAACTGGAGTGATACAGACTACCTCATTTATTTCCAAAATCAGTGAGAAATTTACTGAATTCAGTGGTCCTAATACTGTAATGTGTTCTTTAATCTCCAAGTTCTTTTCTCATTGTCCATCATTACAGAGTCCTCTTCTTTTATTTACCTGTCCCATAAGTTCAACCAGAGTTGTGGGAAGTGGAGGCTTAGAGTATTTACAATCTGGGGCCTTCTCTTCTTCTCAGATCCACTTAATTACTGTGTACAACACCTACTGCTTAATCTCTGTGGACTGAGGAGACCCCCATATAGGCAGTGATCACAGGGGTTGATACGTCAACCAAAAGTGTAACCCATGCAGTCACAACCCAAAATTGATGGTAATCAGTACCCTTGAGCTGGGATCAGAAGTCAAAGATTTCAAAGCTCAGCAGCTTCCACCAGGCATGCTAGGTACCAGTTACCACCCCAGTTTCTGTTTTAGCAGGAGGAAGCTGAAGGCAGCACCTACAGGCAAGTCCCCATCTTTCCCAACCTGGACTCTGGCCAGTGTCCTCCTAAGTGCTCTTGCCACAGTCCTTGTGTCCTTTCTGACCCCTTCCTCCTGCTCACGCTCCTTTGAATCATTCTAACTCCTGCCATTTCTGCCCCCAAATGTACATCCGGGTGGTGCAGATTTCACCATCTTCACTCTCTCACAGTGGACAAGCCACTCCTGTCTCTAATCAGTCCCTGCTAATGTAGATGAATCCTTGTCAACACTGAGCAAAGCTCCACCTTCAATGACCCCTTTGGTGCAACAGTTCGTGGGCAAAAAAGACCTTTCAACAAATTAGATAAAAAGGTCCCTTTTCCTTATGCTTGACTCCACTCCTAACAAGGCTTCTGCTGTGGGAATCAGAATACATTGTGTATTAAGTCACAGTAGGCATTCCTGACCAGGTGTTCTTCTACCTGCACAACTGTGTCTGGGGACCAATTTCTTTCCAGGATCACCCATGTGCCTCTGGGGCTACATCTTTCTACTCTATACTCCTCTGATTCATGCTCCATGTGCAAAAAGAGTGATGACCGTACATACATACTTCACACCATGTTTATTTAGCTCCCTGCTGAAAGTATGTCTATGGTTTTCCTTGTTCCTGAAATAGAGTTCACACCACATAGCCTGCATGTGGACACCCAGGTGCCCTCATCTACTCCCCTCCAAAGGCAATTTGATTAGCCACTTTCCCCCAAACTGTATGTTTCTTCTATGTTCAGGCCCCTATTCGTCAGCCTGAGGAGGTCATCTTGTTATGGAAACAGACCAAACATAGGAAAAACGGCACCAAGAAGGTTAAGGAGACAGTTTATTACACTGGTGGGCTTCTGACTAGGATTTCTCCAGAAGAGTCGGAGCCCCACCTGGCGGGGCTTCAAGGCCTTTAAAGGGAAAGTAAGCAGGGAGGTACAAAGGCAAATTTAGCACATATGATTGGAGGGTTGGTTGACATCATGGGTTATACAGAGGAAGAAATGTCCTGTTACATTTTAAGTTATATTGTAAGGCCATCAGTTACACAAGGGCAGCAAAGACAGGGGTTTACATAAAGGAAGAACTGTTCTGTTATTGGGCCTGCCTGACATGTCCACTTGCTCTTGGTGGGCATCTTGCATCCTTGGTGGGCCTGTCCACTGAGGCCTGCTTCCTCATATCTGCCTCTCCTGGCTCTTATCACAGCTAGTAAGGCATCCATCTGCATCCACACACTGACATCTCATGAGGAGTGCCTTCCCCGGAAGACTCCACATCGCTGCATCTCTGCCACATCCCAAGTGTCCATCGCCCCCTGCCACACAGTAATAATGAGGGAAATCCTGCATAGAAAGATTAGATTTTTCAGTCCTTCTGCTTCAGGGAGCCTCAAGAGATGAAAGCCAACACCTTCACTGTTCCGCAAAGGTATTGCACATAGGTAGGGTTGAGCACATTTGTGGAAGGGAAGCGTTTCCTCCATAGAAACTTCCATGGAGAGGGACTAGCCTTCCTGTTTTGCTTTGCCTGTCTTAGTGAGGTACATGCTCAGCTAAAACGTATAAGAAGCCTGATGTTGGTGACTCTGAGCCACCACCATGGCCCATGGAATCTGCCCACTGTCCACTTCCTGTCAGCTGGAGGTCAGCACTGCTGGGAGCTCCAAAGGACACTGGTAGTACAACAGGGGCATCCACACAGTTGCCGAGGGCCTGAACGGAGGAGAGGATATGCGTGGCTACTGTTTCTGGGTGGCTGAGACTGCACCACGTGATGCAGCAGGAAGAAGTGCAGCTGTGAAGGACTTTGTTACTGAGCAAGGAGAGCTGGACACTGGCCAAAGATAAGAGACCCCAAAGGGAGTGGCAGTTTCAAGGCTCCTACCATGTACGTGTAGGGAACTATGGCAGAGTGAACACAGGGCTTAGGGTGTCACATGGTAGATGCTGAGGCCTGAAGGAAGCAGGATGAGGGTCCAGGTCTCTCATGAGGGTGAAGACCCTTGAGCTGTTCCAGATCCTGTGTCCTTCTACGAGATAATTCCCTGGGGATCTAAAGGTGAATCACAAAGATGAATGCATCCTGTTCTGGCATTTTCCTACTCCTGGATCTTGCTGTTGATGATTAAAAAGCATTCATGAGCCAACCAATGAATGGCATCCAGATCTGCTGCCCAGAAGTGGGGCAGGCCCTACACAATCTCTTCTGAGAGTCCATTGGAAGCTAAAGGCTGAGGCCACTCTGCACAGTCTTGGCTCTGTGGTATCAGGTAAGAAAATATGGGTGAAATTCAGGCCTCTCAGTGTGGGTCCAGAGAGCCAAAGAGTCTTGGGGAATCTCAAAATTGGGCTGTTCTGGTACTTGAACAATTTACTTTTTCAGCATCCAATACATTTATAATTGGGCAAAAGAGGTTTTGCTAAACCTCCTGCTGGAGAATACAGAATTATTGTAATAGATAGACCCTGGGAAAGGACCCAAGGGCTAGGGACACAAGGTCTGGCTGCCACACTATCATCTCAATATACCAAGAGCTTCAGAGAACCAGAAATAGGGTAATGCAGTTGGAGCAGAGAGGAGTTTATATAACAGCACTTCAGATAATTTATTCTATTAAAGCCTCAAACAATTCTACAAGGCAGGGTGTTTTTTTTTCTTCCCTGTTCTGCATATGAACATATGCAGGCTCAGATTAAGTGATATGTCAAATGTCACACAGCTAGAAATGGTAGGAAACATGGAAGGAACCAGTGTTCCAAAAATGTGTTTCTGACCCTCACTTTCTTCTAGTCGTGGTGGGCTGCTTCCTTTGGGGTGACAGCAGAAGGACACATACTGAGCAAGGTATCCATGGTACCTGGGTGACCAGGAGTGCTGGGGTGCTCACATAGCTTCCTCTCTCTTCTCCAGGGTTGCAGGGAAGTTATGCAGGCAGATTTGGCTGTGTCTCAAGGACTGTGAAATTTTAGACACAGAAGGAACAACATGGCTCCTTATCACATCCGCACATACCAGGAAGGCGACCGAAAACCAGTGCTGGACTTGTTCTCCATAGGGATGGCTGAGCATGTCTCAGCCACCTTCCGCCACATGCTGATGCTGCCTGGAACCCTACTGCTTGAACTTGGGGTGCCCCTCTCCCTACTCCTGGTCTCTGGCTCTTGGCTCTTGGCTATCATGTCCAGCCTCACTCTGCTCCTCTTCTTGTGGTTCCTTGCCAGATACACCTGGCAACAGTATGTGGTCACGTGTTTGCGCACTGACCTGGCTGACATCACCAAATCCTACCTGAGCGCATGTGGCTCCTGCTTCTGGGTTGCTGAGTCTGGAGGGCAGGTGGTGGGCATTGTGTGTGCTCTGCCAGTGGAGAACCCGCCACCGGGGAAGAAGCAGTTGGAGCTGTTTCACCTCTCAGTGGCCACAAAGCACCGAGGAGAGGGGATAGCGAAAGCCCTGGTCAGGACTGTCCTCCAGTTTGCCCGGGACCAGGGCTATGCTGAAGTTGTGCTTGAGACAAGTATGTTGCAGCGCAGTGCCCTGGCCCTCTACCAGGGCATGGGCTTCCAGAAGACAGACCATATTTTTGTGAATACACTCTGGAAGCTAACAAGTATTCCTGTATTTCATTTACTCTACCACCTCCCTTCTGCTCAGGATGGGGGCCTGTGATCTATTTCCTTTGTATTAATCAAAATCTGATTGAGTGTATTGTAGTCACAAACAAACTATGACATTTGTGTAACAAATCATAAAATCTCATTGCTTGTACCCATCTGTGTCCAGCATGTTTCATGGTGGCCTTCATGCAGTGGCAGCACTTCTCCATTTTTTCTTTGTGGATTGCCCCTTCTTCATTTTTCTAGTGGCATGATAATGTTGCTTTAAAAACAACCACATAACAACAGTAGACATACTTTTTCTCAGAAGTTGTGAGCCAGCAGTTTCTGCTGGGTTTGGCTGGCACCTTGCTGGTCTCAGGATACCTGTTCAAACGTCCTGAGTTGGCAGCTGTGTTGGGGATCTGGGCTTCATTCTGTTTCACCTGACTAACTGAGACAGGGTTCAAGGTTCCTGAAAAGGATTCGAAACAACAGCAGAAAGGAGAAATGTCTTCTCCAAACCCTATCTCTAACACAAGCTGAAGCCACAGTCAAGGGGTAGAGATTCAGTCCTATGAAAAGATTTGGACAGCAATGTACTGCCTCTTCTCTAGTCCCATCCAGGTCTCTTTGTGAAAACATCCTCTACTGCAACCCCATCTGCCTTCCTCCTTTGTACACCCACCAGGGACTAGAACCAGTTGGATAGTCAGGGTAGGGCGTATTCCTCTGAGGGCATGTAAAGGAAGTGACTTTCTTAGACTGGTCACTATTGGGACCCAGACTGGACCCAGCCCTGTCCCCACAGGCTCCAGTACTCTAGAATCACAGCTGTCTTGTCCTGACCATGTCATCCTAGAAGCCCCAGTAAAAGGGTGAGTGGGCATGTGGGTCTGTGCTGATTTTTGAAGGATTGTCCTTGTTCCCAGCTACTTCATTTCTAACACTAGGGTGCCCAAGGGGCTCTGGAGTCTCTCCTTTGGTCCCCAAACCCCAGGCTGAACTTCTGCAGAATGCTCAAGTCCAAGCACTCCTCAGCCAAGTTCTTGTCACATGCAAGCAATGCTGTGGGTCTTCTCCCAACTGCACATGTATCTTCCTCTCTACTGAAGGGTCAGTTGAGCACACCCTGCGCAGTCATGCAGGTGACACTGACACAGCCCATTGCACCCTTTGCCTCTGCCACATGAAGCCCCTTTGCTACATTCATGGCTGGAGTTCAAATGCAACTGACTTATTGTTTGGGACCAAAGGCCTCAACTCTTCCCCCTCCATGCTAGTCAGCTTGACCACCGCCTTGACGGCACCCACAATTCCATCTGCCAAGCCTTCCCCCTCCTTCAGGTTGCGTCCTTCTGCTTAACTGAACTCAGTCATTCATGCATCTAAACCACTCCCCCACCGGACCCTTTCACATCAGAAGTCTGTTGTCTCCTGAGCTGTCTTGCTATTTTCTCCCTTAACAGTGGGGCCCTCACTACAGCCCACTGAGGTGGGAGAAGGAAGCCATAGAGTTTCCTGCATTTCTTGCTGCTACCAGTTCTCCTTGCCCAGCAAGGCCATTTCCTCAGGAGATGTTCCCAGTGAGCACGAGGCTGGGGTGGGACATGAAGGAGGCCAAATTCTCCATGTACTTTGGAAGGTTAATTCGGGACTAGCAAAATGGATTTGCTAACCTCACACACATGTGGACAGTTCCTGCTGGGATCAGAAGCCAGGGTCAGAGAGGTCAAAGAAGGGCCAGGAGGGAAATTCTGTCATGCTGAAGTGAACGGGGGCATCCTGCACACCTAGGTAGGGCATTCCCACTGGTGGAGCTTCCCGCCAGGGCCTGGGCCTCTGCTTTTGGAACCCAGATGCAGCCCTGAAGCCTGGCCTACCCAACCTCTGCACTCCCCCAACCTCTGCCACCTGCTCTAGTTCCCTCAGTTCTGTTGTAGGTCTTCAAGCACTTTGTTCCCATTAACTGTGGTATTAACTTGGAGCAGGAAAGCCCAGCAGACTGGTTTAGGACAGTTCTGGGTGTGTCAGGATGATTGGCTTACTGAAGACTGAAGAGCCACCCTGGTTTTCGGTGGCACCAATTAATAGGCTTGTAGTGTGACTGGAATGGAAAGGGAAAGAAAAGAAAGCCTCACTTTTGCTGCTTCAGAGGAGCTGCAGTCTTTGCCGTTGCCTTTCAACCTCTCCCCGCAGGCTTCTACCTGAGACTTTGTGGACTCTCCCTGCGCCATCTTCAGCCTTCCAGCCAAGACCCTTAGGCCTCCTGATAAGGACTTGAACAGGACTCTGCAGTGAGCTCCAAGCTTTCCATTTTTGACAGAATCCCCCTGCTCTCCAGCTGGCGGGTGGCCCTGCTGCACTTTTCCACACCTGACTCTGTGGCTGGCCCTTGTAAGCCTACCCTGTAAATCCTTATACAGTGTATCATAAATCTTTTCCGCTAATGAACCCTGAATTGAGCTGGGATATTCTCCCCCTCTGATCACTCATACCACTGTGGGTCTGTAATGGCAACCATATAGAAATTTAATAGCAGAAATTAAAAATCAATTAGTAGCCTCTGTCTAAGCTCATGCTGCCTGTCACACGGTTAGACTTGGCCAGCCTTGACCACCACGCCAGCTACAACTCCGAGACAGTCTGACTCAGCCTTATCTGACTGCATCCAGCTGCACTGCCCGTACTTTGTAGCCTATAAACATACTCTGTTCTGCTTACGTATTCCAGGAACTTTCCACCTAGGACAGAATAACCCAGTCAAGGACGTGCTCGCCTGATTTCACCCACCCACTTGGACAGCCCCCTCCCTAGCAGAGCCTGCCCAGAACAAATCTGCCTGACAACATACACCTTAGCCTATGTAGCCAATCATATAATAACCTGCAATCAGCTTTGTATTTCTGGCTTGCAAAAATGTATTTAAGCTAAACTCTAAGCTGACTCTATGCTGATGATTTGAGACCTAATTCTCATCAGCCCGCTAGCATAATAAAGGTTGCCTTCCAACTCCTCAGGTACAAAGAGTCTTCCATTTAGTTTGATATCAGATTTCTATAACAGGCCCAGCAACTGCAGTTTTTACAGAAAGAGCAATGTGCACTGGATTAGAAAGATAACCTCTGGGCAGGAAGGAAACCTTTCGTTCTGCTTGCATTTTGGTTATTGTTGCAATTTAGTCCTTTGCATCTCAGTGTGGTTCCCACACCAGATGTCCTGTAGCCTGCACACCTCTTAAAACAAGAGTAGCCATGAACCTTACGTTCAAAGACTAATATTAACAAATATTAATCCTGGACAGCATCCTCGTGCAAGCACCATGGCAGCCAGCCCCAAGGAGGAAGAGATGGGTGGGAGTGTCGTGAGTAGGTTGGATAGCAAGGGAACGAGGGTGGCTGTTTCAATAGCAAGGGAAGGGGTATCTGCTACTCTGACTGGCTCCTCCCTGCTCACCCTCCATGACCACTTGTACAGCCTGCCAGGAGGGCTGTCACACTTCTTCCTGAAAGACTTGGAGGAAGAGTACAAAGCTGTGTGGGTGCACACACTGTGTCTGTGCTTGGGGGAAGGGCATGACTGGGTTACAGAGGAGGCCAAGGGCTGCAGGAAGGTCAAGGAAACCTCTCAAAGTGGCACTCTGTATGAGAAGGAGGAAACTGTGCCTTGATGCCTGAGACAACATGTACAAATCAAAAGCAAGCTGTCCAGACAGCTTGGGGGTCACTAGGGTTTGGGGAGATGAGGAAATAGGCAACGATGGCTGTGGACGTACAAGCTTCCTATTGAGATGATGAAAATATTTGAGGACTTGAAAAGGTGGTGATGGTCAACCTTGTGAATGTTGCATATGCTGCAGGCCAAGTATAGACCCCAGGGAAGGACCAAAGGGCTGGAGAATGTGGTCTTCAGGCACAAGTGCTCATGTACCAAGAAGCTCAGAAAACATGTAATGGATAATGAGAAAAGATGAAGGTGTCAATTGGGTTGGTTTCCTCTGAGGCTTCTCTTCCAGTCTTGTGGATGGCTAGCATCTCCCTGCATCTCTTGACATTTTCTTTTATTTTTCTTTATTCTGTCTTTGTCTATGTCCTAATCTCCTCTTCCTTTTTTGGGTGGGGGGGGAGTGCGTGTGATGGAACCCAAGATCTTACACATTCTACCACTGAGCTATATCTTTCATCTCCTCCTCTTAAAAGGCTGGCAGGCATATTGGATTAAGGCTCTTGCTACTGATATCTTTGTAACTTGCTCATCTCTTTAAAAGCTCTACCTGCAATGCAGTTTCTTTCTTAGACACTGGGGCTAGAATGTCAATTTATGAATTATTGGAAGATCCAACTCAGCATATAGCACGTCAACTCACCATTCTCTAGATCTGGGGGATAGAACACATCCTGGTATTTATATTTACCTTAACTCTGAAAAAGATACATACTCTACCACTGAGCTACACTTCCAGCCCCTCTCTGTTGTATCTATCTGTCCACACACACGCACACACACACACACGTTATAGAAGAAAATGCCCCCCAGCCAGTCTGTTAGTTGCCCAGGTGACAATTCCTGTTGCAGTTCCGGTTGCTTCTGTTTCTTACAAATGGCTGATCATGGGCCGGTGCTATGGCTCAGTGGCATAAGTGCCTGCCTGGCAAGCGCGAGGTCCTGAGTTCAACTCCCGGTACCCACATTAAAAAAAAAAAAAAAGAAATGGCTGGTCACTATGATGCATATTGTAAAAAGCAATCAAAGACAGTACTCTACCTCTGTACTCCCCTTTGCAGACCCCATAAAAACCTCCCTCCCTTGGCCTTCGAGGCCTGACATTTTGAGGAACAACTGATTTCCTGTCAGTGCCTATCAACGTAAAATAAATTTGCCTCCAAATCCTGGGTGTCATTTTGGTGTTTTTGTTTGCCATTACAATATAAAATATATATAATTTATTTTTAAAAGAGATGGGCTCTTGCTATGCACACCAAACTGGCCTGAAACACAGGGGCTCAAGCAATCCTCATGTCTCAGCCTCCCAAGTAGCTGGTATTACATATGCCACTAGACTCAGCTCTATATTTTTAATTTCTAAGAGATGATTTTCATTTTTGAATGGAACTTTTTCTTTTTCAGAAAATATCACCATTCTTGGGCTGGAGATACAGTTCTGTGATAGAGCAGAAACCTAGCAAAAGCAAATCCTTGGATTTGATCCCCAGTAGTGTGAAAAATTTTTTTTGTTTTTTAAAACAATGCATTATCTTATATTTCTAATGTTATGAGTTTTTAAAGTTTATTCTGTTCCTTGCATCAATTTTATTTTTCACATTTGTTTATGTATCTGTTGCTCATGTTGGAGATTTTCCTGTTTAGCTGGTGACCACATTTCTTTACCCATCTATCTGGACATAAGATTATGGAAATATTATTCTTATTGTGCTGGACTTGTAATGAGGTGAATAGTCAGTTTGTTTGTTGTTTACTTCCCCCCTGCAGAACATATTTAGTCTTTATTTTTCCCTGACACTTATCATCTTTAAAATTTTACTTCCATCTCCCATCTACCTCTTAGCACCAATCCCATTCTCTTGGGAGATTTTTTTTTATTGTTATTCTTATTTTAATAAGATTTTTTTCTCTATGAGTGAACTTACCAAAGACTATGAACTCAGAAAAAGAAATTTATCAAAAGGAATTTATAGCAATTATTTATCTTCAAAGTTCAAAAGAGGTCACTTCACAGAAAGACTTCAGGTCTTGTGTAAATTTTTCTGAAAAATTCTTTCTGTAGTGGAGTTTTCTGGGTAAAATTAGGCAGCTTTTCATAACTGGGTTACTGTTGTGAGAGCCACCATGGAATAAATTAGTATAAAAATGGAAAAAATCTTATAACTAAGTGCTCACTGCACAGACATGATCGACAAGGTCAGTTACTCTCAAAAGCTCATCTCCTGGGGCCGGTGAGATGGCTCAGCGGCTTAAGCGCCTGCCCGGCAAGCGCGAGGGCCCGAGTTCGACTCCCGGAACCCACATACAAAAAAGGGGCCGGTGATATCGCTCTGCGGCTCGGGCGCCTGCTGGTGCGAGAGGTCCTGAGGTCGACCCCCCGGTACCCACAAAAAAAAAAAAAAAAAAAAAAAAAAAAGCTCATCTCCTTTCTCTTCCTGCTCTAGCCCACCACTTGTCCCACTGGAAGCTGGGCCTGCACTGGCTGTGCTGTGGTCAGAGGCTTAGGGGCTCAGGTGCCTCTCTGCTGTCTTGCCAATCAGTGGCTTTGCCTGGACTCTGTACATTAGTAGAAGACAGATCCATTAAACTACGGTTCAAAGGGTGTCCCCGTTTGCCTATGTTTTCAAAGTCCTCTTCCTCAAAACTTTCTATCTGATAGGGCCTCTTGCTGTTCTCCTGTTCTGAGAAGAAGACAGAGATTTTATCTTTAAAATGTCTTTCCCCATCATTTGCTGGAGCTTGGGCAGGAGCTAGAGATACAGGCATGAGAGCCGGTGAACTGAGAATTTAATTGCCATTAAATGGCTTTCAGGGTTAATTCTCAGTCAAGTAAGCTTGATTTTGTGTGTATGTGCACTATGTCGAAGGCATGGAGTTCAGTGTCCTAAGTCATAATTTGAACCTACAACATGAGTCACTACACTGCTACTATGCAGAGAGGCCCACCCAATATATTATCTAAACCTCCTTTCCAAGGAAATTCTAGCAATGGTCCCAGAATTGTGTTAAGAAGCAAGTCCATTTCTGTTATTCTCCTCTTGTGGCCCTCAGATTCCATTTTTAAGACTTCTGTGTCTGACTGAAAGTTGTCTTTTCACTGCACGCTATTGTGTTCCCTTCCGGGTCTGCATGCCGGTAACTTTATGAGTGCTCTGCTCCACGCACACTACGCCACCATGTCCTTGTGCTTCAGGTTGTTCCCTTGACTGCGAGGGCTCTTCCACAGTCTCTGTGAACCAGTTATTCTCATTATATGAGGCACATATCCGCCATAAGTTCTCCTTCTGTAGGGGTCAGCGCTGAAAATGTGTATATGAAGCATTTTGCTTCTAAACTGTAATGTGGTCTGTCCTAAAGGGTCTGCCGAAGGGTCAGCTAAAATACTCTGCAGATGGAGCACAGCATGACTTAGAGGGGGGCCGTGGCTTCACAGCTGCAGGATGTGGTAGACATTTTCTATGCTGTTTCCCAAGCCATCCCCGACACTGTCAGCTCAAGTGGAACATGTACTTTCCTTGAACTATCTTTTGAGTTCCTTTGTCATAGAATGCCTTTTCTTCTCATGTAGTAAAAAATGCCTTTGTTCTCATTATGTATTTAAGACAGTATGCTCCTTTAATAAACAGTGTGGTCAATAAACCCTCCTCTGTGTCTATGCCACAAGTGTTCTTTCATCAAAGCAGGAGTCTTCATCAGAGATCAGTCTCACTACTGATTGGGAAACTACATCCCCAGTATAGATTGGGGAACCCCAGTATTGACTGGGGAGCTACACTCTCAACACTACCCTCTCTACTAATCCCTTTTCCTAAAGGCACCTTATGTCATTATTAATTTCATTTATATCTCATGCTGTATGAACACAAGATCTAAGGTACCACCTCAGAAATTGTTATGGCTTGTATCTAGGCATCTCCCAAAACCCTTATGGGGTCATAGGTGGGGCTTCTTGGAGTTGGATGGATGTAGGATGTGGTAATTTTCGTTTCTCACCATTTTTCCCAAGCACATTTTTATATTCATGCATACCGGAACTATCTGTAGTTCATCCCTCTTTTATTAGTGAGTAACATTTCACTGTACAAATTTTCCAATGTATATTCATTCAAGTGTTGTTGATCATCGATTATTTCCAGTTTGTGGTTATTACAAGTGAGATTGATATGGAAATTTATGTATAAGTGGCAGGACGGTTCTCTAGGTGACTTTGGACTAGCCCAGTTTTCTCCCTGTTCTCATTTATGGTTCCCAAGAATAACTGGCGTGTGCTGGACATGCAACATCCTCCCATAAGGAGAGACCAACATCCAGACCAACATCCAGAATAGGCCCTGTTCTGGTCCCAGCTAGTCACAGATATCCTTTAATGCTGTAGCTCAGCATGTCATGTAGCCACCCCTCTTTCCAAGCAGTATGTGTGGCTTTTTGGAGTCTCTCAGCCGTGGTGAAAGTGGTGCATCTGCAGAAGAGATTCCATCCACCCTGGACAGCTTTCTGGGGCCTTGGAGGGCCAGCTCACAGTGAATCCCAGGCTTCTGTGTACCTCCCTGCCCACCCCTACTTGTGTATGTGGGTGGTCTGTCCTACAGGATTCAGACAAGTTCCCAATCGATGCCAAGTGAACCTGCTTGACGTGTTTTCATTTTTCCTAGGTGAACACGGAGGAGTGGAACTGGGGATATGCTAAGTATATGTTGAATGTTTTCAAAGAAACTGGAACTTGTCCAAAGTGGCTATACCATTTTACATTCAGAACAGGAAGCAACATATGAGGATTCTGGTTTTGCATGTTTGAAATAAATGCCATTGTTTCAAATTTTATCTCATGTCATAAATTCACATTTCCCAAGTGACTAATGATGTTGAAAATCTTTTCCTATGCTTTTTGATTTTTTCTAGAGTATGTGTTTAGATCTGTCACTTATTCTGAATTAGATTTTCTTATTCTTATGTTGTAGGGTGTCTTGGGTGTATCTTTAAAAATTATTTTTTGTTGCAGTTCCTGAAATTGAACCCAAGACCTTACAGTGTGCTGTATCTCCAGCGTTGTTAGGTTTTTGTTTGCTTGTTTGTTTGTTTGTTTCAGAAAGGGTCTCACTAAGTTGCCCAGCCAGATCTTCAATCTGTGATCCTCTTGCATTTCTCCCCAGGAACTCAGATTTTATTGTTCCATCTAGGGCAGCTGATTTGTAATGTTTTGATATAATCTGGATACTAGTCTTCTGTCCAAAGAAATTTAAAAGGAAAATACATGCTGTGGGTGTAGCTTGGTAGTACAGTGTTAACATAGCGCACCCAAGTCCCAAGGTTCTATCCCAGCAGCAGTGAAAAAAGAAGTGTTTGTGTGGGGTGAACATACATCTTCCTGGTGTTGAAACCGCACTATTCTCTGTCTCAGATCTCTTTCCTTTGTTGCTTTGAGAGCTGCTGCCCCAGATACACGCATTGTTTGCTTCCAGACTTCCTTCAGTCACTGTTTCAAATGGCTCTTTTTGTTGAGATCTTTCTGAACCATTCCATTTACAACAGTTCTTCCCACAGTCTGGCATTCCTCCTTCCTTTTTTCTATCTTCTGCATACCAAATATCCATCCCGTAGCTAAATCTGTTGTCTTTCTCTGTAAAGAAAAATACTGTATTGTTAAAGATGAGCCCCAATCATAAAGAAAATGGAACATGATTTATACTGGTTAGCCTCCTGAGGCATATACAAGAATTTACATCAAACTTCGGTGCCTACTCTAGATAAAGGAAGAGGCTGACCTCATCCATGTATGCAGTCCCTTGATTCCCACAGATCACCGAAGGGAGTCGGCTCCAGGACCCTCTGAAAGCAACTGCTGCCAGAGTATTAAGTAAACGTAGTCCCACCTGCCCTGGAAACCAACTATCTCAAGCAGTGGAAACAGCCACATGCAGTAGACTCGTCTCGGTCAATGCTTTGCTTTGCATGGAAAGAAACAGAGAAAGAGTGGAGCAAGCCATAACACAGCTCAAGGACAAAGTCAGAACTCATAACCAGCCCTCATCTCTGCCCTACACGGTGGATCCTTCCACCTCCGCCTGAAGTGATGCGGTTGCCTCCGTGACACTTTGGGTCTGCTGACAGGACTCAGACTTCAGGGTCACTGGACAGACTAGAGCAGTGGTGGCAAACCTATGGCACACGTGCAGCAGCAGGCACACAGAGCCCTCTCTGTCAGCATGCCAGCCAAGTCGCCTAGCATCCCCCTGCAGCCCAGCATCGAATATTCAGGTTTAATTGCAGTATTGGTACTTTGCAATAATAAGTAAGTGGGTTTTGTGCTGCAGTTTAGGCATTAGGTCTCTAAAAGGTTTGCCATCACTGGGTTAAAGGGACCCTGACCATCAAGATCCTGAAATTCATGCAGATCTGCAGGAAACGGGTTCAGGGAGGACAGGGATTGGCCACCACATCCAGAAGTTGAAGGACTTCTTTCCGTGGGGAGATTTTTCTGGAAGGGATCTGCAGGAAAGGGTGAGTTCTGTCAAGAGAGGTGGCATGGTTTGGAGGGGAGCCCTAAGTCCAGGTAGACTGGAGCTTAATGTACACATGTTTACTCCCCCATATCTCCAGAGCCAACCTGTGGAAATCCAGCATGGAAATTATGATGAAGTTAGCTTCTCCTCCCTTCCCCAAGAAGGAAAGTTTAGTGAGGAGACCTGACATCATAAGCAGTCCAGGGCTCACTTCTGTGGTCCCCACTATCCAGAAAGCTGAGCAGGAGAATGGTTTGAGCCCAGGTGTTCAAGGCCAGCGTGAGAAAAACAGCAAGACCTGTCTCTTAAAATCAGCACAGATGGGCAAATGAATTGTTAAAGTTGTGCTCAGTACTAAGAAAGAGCTCCTAAATTAGACCCCCAGACTCAAGATCTGGGTGCAGTAGCAAATAGACTGAAGGAAGGAGGAAGGATGAGTCAGGATAAGAGATTAAGAAAGAGAGAGGAATGACTTGTTCAAGACCTTGGTGACTCGAATCTGGGAGAGAAACATTGCAGCAGTATCAGAAGAGGTAAGGATGGCCCAGATCATAAAATATGGGACAGGTGATGTAAATTTGGGCCTTAGTATTGGAGCACCAGAGTGACAACATCTGATCAACATTTCGAAAGGATGAAAGCCACCACCAGAGCTCCCTGCAGCTAATCACTGAGTGTGCGTCAGCTGGACAGGAGAACTGCTGCCAGCTGCTAAAGACACCTGCAGCTGCATCCACACAACTGCCAAAGGATCGAGTGATAGTGAGAATGAGGGGCAGGGCTGGGAATGGGGTTGATTGTGGGGAATTGCCAGGATCCATTTGTCTTGGCCCAGTCTTAAGCAGGTCTTCTGGAGAGAGAATTGAGCTGTGAAGAAACTTCTTGCTGAATCAGAGAGTTTGGATTCTGTTCCCTGGCAACAGGGCTCAGGGTGAGTGGCAGAGTCCCCAGGCTTCTAGCAGGTGGGTGCAGGGAACCTGGGAGGACATCAGAGAGAGCTGAGCATTTTGGATGAGAGATGCCATGGTCTGAAGGGAACAGGAAAATCAGTGGCGGGCTTCCCATGAACGTGAGACATCGCAGACTGTTTCAGATCCTGCATCCGCCCACAGGTTGGTTCCCAGGATTCACAAAGATGAATGGACCTTGGCTCTCTGCTGTCTCACATTCCAGCTGTATGACATTGTATTTTATAATTATGAAACTTCCAAGAGCCTGTTGACGAGTCAGGTACGCAGATCCCTTCACTAGAGTTGTGCTGGGCCCGAGAGAGTCTGGGCTAGGTGCCACGTGCAGGCTGAAGGCTGATGTTGCCCTTGGTACTCTGGACTCTGTGGAAGCAGGTGGGTGGGCATTTGTTGGAGACTGGGCTGTACAGGGTTAAGTTGCTGAACACAGGGGCCTCTGGCTGTGCTGTAAAAGAGCATATGCATAGGGCTCTGCAGTCAAGATAATTGGCACAGCTGAGGCAGCTGAGGACAAGGGCTGCTGACACTCCAAGGTCAAGATTGATTTTATAAATACAATGCATATTGTTGTCTGTGTACAATAACTCAGGAATCTTTCATTGGTCAAAAAATAATATGTTAATTATTATGATCAGGTTCTCATAGGCCCTCAGAAATTTGTTAAGATAATTACACAAAAATCCCTCAGGCTGGGCCGGTGAGATGGCTCAGCGGCATAAGCGCCTGCCTGGCAAGCGCGAGGGCCCGAGTTTGACTCCCAGAACCCACATACGAAAAAAGGGCCGGTGATATCGCTCAGTGGCACGGGCGCCTGCTGGTGCACGAGGTCCTGAGGTCGACCCCCGGTACCCACAAAAAAAAAAAAAAATCCCTCAGGCTGGAGAAACTTCTGGACAGGATCCCCTTTTGGTGAATAAGGAAGCAGCTGCCTGGAAATGTTTCTCCAGTTCCCCTTCCTTTGTTTGAAAACCAAATAAATATGGGCTGTCCGGAGAACTTCTTTGTCTCTACTCCCAAGGAGTCTTTACTCCCAGAGAGTCTTTACTCCTGAGAGAGAGTTTTGACCTTCCTGGAGCCCCCAAAATCACATTACTGTCCCTTTTATTTAAGCTGTTCAATGTCCACTAGTTCTAGGAGACTGGGGCTAAGCCAAGTCCCCGATAGACATTGGGGCAGGTTCCAGGGTCTCGACGTATATACACCTGGAGTCCCCAGCCTTCTAGCCTTTTTTTGGTTTTGATTCTTTGGTCATCTTAGCAGTCTAAGTCATAGGGTGTGGAGGCGGGGACTTTGTGAAACTGCTAGGTGGGAACACAGGATTTCTGCAATGCCTGAACCTTGGGAGGGAATAGAAAGCTGGGCCCATGAGGTCTGACTGCCACAAGTTTCATCCCAACATAACAAGATGCTCAGAGAACCTGTAATAGATTGATGAGGGTGTTAGGGCAGGGACTGTATAAACCAGTGCTTTATATAACTTATTGGGGTCATCCTCAAATAATCATAGAAGACATGTTTTATTTTCAGTGTTCTCCAGATGATGACACAAGCTCAGAGGTTAAGTGATTGGCCCAAATACGCCCACCTAAAGAGGGAAGAATTCGGGGTTCCAGTCAAGTGTTTCTGACCTTTACAATCTTGCAGTCATGGTGGCCTGCTTTGTCTTGGAGGACAACAGAAAAACATACATTAAGTAGGGGCTCCGTGGTCACTAGGAGGCTGAGGGCTGTGTGGACACTTATGTGTCCTGTCTCTTCTCCAGGACACTGAGATTTCAGACAGTGAAGTGTCTCCATGACTCCTTATCACATCTGCAAATAACAGGAAAATGACCAAAAAACTGTTCTGGGCTTGTTCTCCAGTGGCATGGAACTTGTGTGGAGCACATCCCTGCCACTTTCTGCTACATCCTGATGCTTCCCCGAACTCTCCTGCTTGTACTTGGGCTGTCCTTCTGTTTGCTTCTGCTCGCTGGATCCTGCCTTTGACTCTAGTGTTCAGCTTCACTCTCCTTGTTTTCCTACAGCTCATCAGAAACCCCTGGAAGCAATATGTGGATATATGTTTGGGCATAGAACAGGCAGACATCCCCAAAGTCTACCTGAGTGCATGTGGCTCTTGTTTCTGGGTGGCTGGCTCTGGAGGGCTGGAGGAGGGCAGTGTGTGCGCTCTGCCAATGGAAATCCCTTCCTTGGGGAAGAATCAGTTGCAGCTGTTTCACTTCTCAATGGCCATGGAGCACCGAGGAGAGGGAATAGGGAAAGCTCTGGTCAGGACTGTCCTCCAGTTTGCCGGGGACCAGGGCTACACTGAAGTTGCGCTTGACAACAACGTAGTGCAGCAGAGTTCCATGGCCCTTAATCTGGGCAGGGGCTTCCAGGAGACAGACCACTCCTTCACCTCTGGGATTGCAAAGCTAGTAGCTATTAGTATAATTCATTGAATATACCACCTCCCTTCTACTCAGGAAGGGGCCCTGAAATCTATTTTCTCATATATCAATCAGAATCTGATTACTTCTACTGTAGTAACAAGCAAACCCTGGCATTCCTTGGTGTAACCATTGCAGGCTCACTGCTGGTGGACATCACAGTCTAATGTGTTTGATAGTGGGGTGAGCTTGCTTGAGATACTGCTCCCTTCTGCCTGTGATGCCTGGGTCTTATTTGTCTAGCACCATGGTAATGTTGCATTAAAAACAGCACACAGCAATAATACACATATATTTCTTTTGTCTTGTCTGTAGACAAGCATTTTTTTCTGGGCTTAGTTAGGCAACTTCCTGAAACTCAGGTTACCTTTGCATAAGTCCCGGTTTTGGCTGAAGTTCTGACCTACCTCACCTTCATTCCATGCTAGCGGTCACCTCAGGCAGAGTTGAAAGTCATTGCACATCAACCAATGCAAAAGTAGAGAAGAACAAAGGCTTTCCCAAGTTCTACCGGTGTAGCATGTGGAAATATTATATACTCAAATTTGGGAAAAATTGATCCATTTCTGTAGGAGAGGATCCATATAGTCACACCATGAGAAGAATTGGGGCAGTGAAGCACCCGATTTGGGAGTCTCCCAAGTGAGGACTGGAGTGAGGGGTGTTTTCATGGGGAGACCTAGAAGAGTTGAACCTTCATGGTGCTGGACAGGTTGATCATGTGGGCCAGAATGACTGAGGGCAAACCAGACATGGAGCATCCTGTGTGTCCAGGAAGATGGCACAGGATTGGTTTGTCCCATGGGATTGGTTTGCCCCCTTTGGGATGCAGCCTAGTTGCAGCCTCTCTTCCCAAAAGTGCATGGGCTCCAGGATTTGTAAGTGCCTCAGGCTCAACTGTGTCATCCTGGAAGCCTCTAACACATGGGTAAGGTGGGATGTGGATATGAGCTGATGGCTGCAGGCCTGCCTTTTTCCCAGCTGCTTCATCTCTGGCACTGGGATACCCTTACTGGTCTGGAGTGTCTCACTGTGTCATCGCCAACCCCAAGGCTGACCTCCTCCTCATCAAAGGATGGGTCATCTCTTTCCCTGTCATTTTCCTCCTCTCCACTCAGAAGCCAGCTATTAACAGCCACCCCACCCCCCATGAATCTACCATCTGGCCATGTCACAGTCCCATTTCACTACCATGGAGACCCTTTTCCATGCTCAGGGGCTGGTTCAAAACACTGCTAGTTTGCTTTCCCTTGGCCTTGATGGCACCTGGAGCCCCATGTGCTGGCCCATCCCACTCCATCTATGTTCCAGCTCAACCATCTATACACCTGCTTCCTGCTTTACCCAGCCAACACTATTCACAGCAGGTGTATATTGCTTCCTGAACTGTGGTCCAGCTTCTCAATTAATAATGATGCTTGTGACAACTAGTGTGAGTGCTTAGGGCAAGCCCCGGCAGCCTCCTCTGATCTGGTGCCACCATTCTCCATCCTGCAAGGCCATTGCCCCCAGGAGGAGTTGCCAATGTGCATAAGGTCAATGCGAACACAAGAGAGACACATTGTGATCCCAGAGTAGAATAGTTTAATCAATAGCAGAAAACTCATTGTACTAACTGCAGACACACATAGTCAGACCCTGCTCAGGCTAAGAGGCCAGAGGAGCAGAGAGGCCAAGGAAAGGCTGGGTTGGAAATGTTGTGAGATAACAGAGTCATTTTGGACAAAATGTGCAAGTATTTCTTCTAAACTTCTTCCCTGCTGGGGAAGCCCCTGGAAAAAGTCCTCTGGCCTTGGAGAAATAGAATTGAAAACAAAATATCCTTCTTATCCAGAAGGCCTCTCCGCAGGGGTAGGAGGGAAAGAAAATACTTTCATCATGGAAGAAGTATTAAAATTCGAATGTGATGTTGAGTACAACAATCTGCCAAGAGCTTTAAAGACAGAAGAAATATCATCCTATAACAGCCTGCACATCTACCCACTCCAAGATCTCCTAACACACAGAACCTGTCCTCAGGCACAGGACCTGCCTGCAGCATGGGTCACACGGCGTTCACCTATGTTCATCCACAATGCCTGCCCATGTGTGTTTGCCAGTGACTTTAGACAAAGCTAAAGGGATTCCTATCTCCACGACAGGAGCCAGACTAGCCCTATGTTTTATTGTTTTCTAGACCTCTATATCTATTCAAATATACTTTCTTTTTGTATAATTAGAAGAAAAATTGCAGGCATTATTGAGGGTCTACAGTGTACTGGATTCTTACTGTAGTATAATTTATATCCATCTGTTCACATCCCACACCTTACTTCTGCCTACTCCAGCACTCTCCTTCCAAGCTACTGGATCTCGTGCCTCAGTATTTTACATCCCGGCTTCATTTAATTCTCATAGTGTGACAGAAACTTTAAAGCTAACTAGCAGCCTGATACTATATTAGGACACGATGTACTCATGTAGCCCACCATGTAGCTAGACCACAAAACCCAGAGAGCCTTGAGCCCTAGTCCACCACGTATCACACACAGCTGCTTTTCCTAGAATGGCCTGACTCAGGTCAATCTGATCCCCTCCAGCTGCACTGACTGTATTTTCCCACCTAAAATTATACATCCTGTTTTTCTAACATGTTTCAAGGACTTTCTACCCAGGAAAAGGGCAACAAGCTATAGTTAATGTAACCCAATAAAAACCCACCACACTCACAAAGGTGCAAGCCTTTGTACCTCCCGCTCACAAGACCTATATAGAGTGTACTCAAAGCTGACTCTGGATTGGAGATCTGGAACTGGATTCCCACCAGGCCACCATCATAATGAAAAGTTGCTTTCCAACTCCTTGGTGCCGAGCACCTTCCTTTCAGTTCAGTACTGGTTCTGCAACAATAGCAGTCTTATGAGGTAGATGTTGCTTTTAACTTCACTTTATATGCAGGTAATGAAAGATTGTAAGAATATTAAGTCACTTGCCCAAGGTCATACATCTAGTGTAAATTCGTTTTTGATAAATGATTGGACTTTTTTGTCACTTTATCTTGTGTGCTTGGTTATGTCAGTCAAGATAGATTTAGTCAAGAGTCAGGTAACTGGAACTGTTCTTTGAAGTAAATATTTTTTTCCTTGCAGGGCATAATGTGTACTGCAACTACTCAGCTGTGCGGTTATAGTGCCCAAGCAGCCACAGACAATACATAAATAAAGACATGCTTGGGTGCCAGTCAACCTTGATTTACAAAAAGAAGTTGCGTGCAGGATTTGATCTGAGGGCTACAGTTTGTGGACTTGTGGGCTGCAGTGACAAACAGTGCCTAAAGCTATTTGGTTGATGTAATGGTTGATACATTGTGCCAACTTGAGAAGTCTAGAAGCTTAACTAAGTAACTCAGCAGTTCCACATCCTGGGGTGTAGAGGACATGCCCTTACTGCTCTAGGATGTTGTTCATTGTGTCAACTTGAAAAGTTTAGACGGTTAACTAAATGACTCAGCAGGGGGCCAGGGTCCTCACTTTGTAAACGTCCTGAGCCTGTGCAAGAGGAGGCCACAGAGATGGTGTCAGTGCTACAGCCACCAGAGGGCAGACAGCCTGCATACTATATAAAGGAGGAAAAGAGGCTTGTTCTCACTTCTCCCCACTTTTGCTCTTGTTGCTTTGCTGTCTTCTGCCACCTTGAACTGTTGCCCCTATGCCACGCCACCCTGCCTTGGAGCCAGGTGATTACAGACTGAAACCTCCACAAACCTCCACAAACTTCCTTAATTCTAGGTGTCGGGTACTTTGTCTCAGCCAGGAAGAACAGTTTAGCTTATGGACTTGTGGGCTGCAGTGACAAACAACTCCTAAAGCTAATTGGTTGAATACAACAGAAAGTTTTGTCTTACTTGTTCTGCAGAGCCAGCATGAGTCAGCAAGAAGCCTCACTGCAGTGACTTAGGAACCAGGTGCTGAAGACTTCCTTTCAGCCTGTGCTCCTGGATCCCTACATAGCTTAGGGGGAGCACTGGGAGTTTCTTACTGCTTCTAAGGCTTCTATTTGGAAGTGACAGATATTGCTCATCTTGTTTCACTGGCCAACACCAGTCACATGGCCACACCAATGTGAAAGATGGTAGGGAAGTGTGAGCCTACCATGTATGTGCTGCAAAATGGAGAGGTGGGTGTTGTAACCTGACAAGGCTAATGCCATCTTATAAACAAACCGCCATTTCACCTGTCTGGCTCCTGCTTCCCGCCTAATACCGTTAGATAAGCTTAAAGTTGCAGTTCCCCTGTAGTGAAGAAATGCACCTTCCCGCCTTCTGGCAACCCATAATAAGATGTTCCTTTTGCCCAATGAAATAATGCCAAATACCCTGCGTCTAAAAGCCTAACCTATAAGTTTGTAAAATTACTTTATTAACCGTTGCTATTGGCTTCTGTACAACTGCTTGCTACTATAAAAACTGCACTCTACCCACCCCCAGGGCTCCTCTTTGTTCTGGCATAGAGGACGCCGCTGGGTACCAGCTAAAATAAAGAGCTCAATTTTTCTTTTTGGACATCCTCCCTTTGTAGTCTCATTTATTGGGTACAACATTTGGGGGCTCATCCCGGGATCCCTTATTTTGGCCTCTCAGTTTTTCCTCGGCATCTAAAAGATAAGCCACTCTTTGAATTTTGGTTCCGAATTTGGGTGTGCACCGGTTGGGGCGATGGGAATGTGCTTCTTAAGGATTTTGGACTTCGGTCGTTCATATTAGGCCTTTTAGGCTTTGGTATTCCTTAAGTAATGCACTTCCCTGAGCCGGCGGAGTGGGACGCCCTCCGTTTATTTGCCTTAGGGATTTTGGACTTCGGTAGTTTGTATTAGACCTTTGGGCTTTTGTGTTCCCTAAGGATTTGAATTTTGGACTTCGGTCATTGGTTTAAAGGAACTATAAATCTGGTTTCAGAAAAATTCGGATTGCCGAGAAATCTGTGTTGCTTGTCTTTTGTACTTCGTTTTGTCTTTGTCCGTGTCTGTCCCGGTCCGCTCGTCCTTCTCCGCTTTTTCTGCGTAGCATGGGGCAAGGACCTTCCGCACTGCCGACCCCCTTCAACTAATCATTGACCATTTTTCAGTTTTCACAGAACGAGCAAGGGGTTATGTAGACCCTGTTTATCCGGGTAAACTCCGGAGCGGCACATGGCCGCCCGAGGGCTCCCTCTCTCTTCCCCTTGCTCAGAGCCTGAGACAGAAGATCTTCGGGCCCCCGAGCCACCCGGACCAGTACACCTGCATCCAGGTGTGGATGGACCTTATCTATGACCCACCCCCCTGGTTAAAAAGATATAACCAAACTTTGAGCTGCCACCCAGTCCGTCCTCCGACTATCGCCGCTCTTAAGGTGACACCCCCTAAGCCTTCTCCCATCCTGGAACCCTCAGCCCCAGAGGAACTCCCTCCCCCTTATCCCTCCCCTCCTTCACAAGTGCCCTCCCCCAACCCTCAACCCCATCCCCCGTGTTAATTGGCCAGATGTTTAAAAGGAACCTTGTAAAATTTCCAGAGAGGTGATATGGTAAAGAATGCAGTTTCCATGGCAACCAAGGACTTTGTAAGGCCTCCAAAAGTATATTTAAGGAGGGGGCCTCAGTGCCTCCTTGCCTGGCAGCTAACCCTTGGGGGGCCAAGGCACCAAAAAGCTGATCTTCAGCTGGCCCCCCCAGGTCGGCTGCAAGGCAGGACGCAAGGCTCTAAATTTGAGGTTGGGAGCGGTGTGGTTATTGTTCCCGGGATTGTCTGTTTGTGTGTTCCTCCCCTGTGTTACATCTATGTCATCCCCCCTGCGCCTGCGGCCTGCGCTTCCAAGTCACTGTTACCAGAGGAATTCAACCTGCTGGCGGGAGACCATTTGTTAGTCTCAAATTTCATTTGCATTTCAGATTGAGTGGAGGGGACAGGACTTGCTTAGATAAATTGTAACTGTGGGTTACTATATTGTCCAAGTCATTGACATAATGGGTTGTGCTGAGAGTAAGTCAACTGTTTTGAAATGTATGCCTAACAATTTTGACAAGTTCAAAGGGGATAAGCAGCCACACAAAGAAAAACCATTGGCACCCCTGCTTGCTTCCCAATTGAAATTCAAAGAGATGCAAGATAAGGAGGCTCTGTGGGAAAAACTAACTTCCCAGACACAAGAATCTTTAAAGGCAGTCAGTCACCACTGCCAGAGGTGTTTAAAGATAAACCAATTTAATCTGCAAGTCTAGAAAAAAAAACAAACCAGCACAAATCTATCTAGAGCTCTACAGGCTTTTAAAGGGATAACTCAAAGCCAAAATTATAAAAACAGGGAAAAGCTACGGTTTTACACTCTTCTCACCACTTCTCATAGATATCCTTTATCAAGAAAAGGATAAATGTAAATGCCTGCTTTGTCAAAACATCGAGTAAGCTGAGTAAGCCACAGTGGGAAACACAAGCTGGGTGCCCTGGCTCAAAACACCTGGGATAAAAAAAAAACCTTATCCTGAAGCGTGCTTTTCTCTTTCTCCACACACAAAGAGGGTCTCTGCTCTTAAATCACAAATGGCTGCAGCATTTACAGCTAGCGGGAAACTGGGCATAATTGTAACAACCCAGGAACAAGGGGTCAAAATAAGTTTTGACAATGAGATATCAAAGAAAATTTACATAAATGATATTCTTACAGAGAGAATGCTAATAGAGTAAAAGAAAGGTTTGAGTATGTGACAGAGGGTATGGAGATGACTGAGTTGGAAGCTACATAAAGGAAAAACATGAAAGTTGTCAGTATTTTTATAAAGAAATTTATTTTTGTTTCTTCCAAATTCTTATAAGAGATCTCTGCTATTGACCTACAAATAACTCTGACTAGTCTATTTGTAATTACAAACTTCTGAAATTATAAAAGAGTTACTATAATTTAATTTGGCCAATATATATGTATGAGTGCACTCTGATTTTTAAATAAATTTGTCTGTATGTTTTGTTTTTCTGTGTGCCCACCTGTAAACAGCTATTCTATTTGAGCTCAACAAATTTTCATTTTGCATTTTTGGATTTTTAAAACGTTTGTCTGGTATGCCTCCACCAAAAGTTGCCAGCTGGCCAAAATGATGTTAAAATTGGCTCTATAAATGTAATGCATATTTTGTTTATTGTTTATTGTTGTATTATGATTTGAGAGTTTCTTGTTGTTCAAAGTAATGTGTTAAATGATCTGGTTTTCATAGGTCATCAAAAATTGTTAGACAAAATATATTATTGTAATATGTTTATATTGGACATCGTCAACAGGACAATGAGGATTTCCGATTTAAAGATCCTCTGGTACAAAACTAAATTGAAAAAACAAAAGTTTTCATATGGCTATGACAATTCAGTGTTGCTGATCTCATAATATATTAAGTGTATTCATACCTTCCAGATGTACAGGTCTTCTGAAATATAAAACTGGGATTGTTTACAGAGATAACATTTTCTTTCTTTCTTTCAGATTCAGACACCTGCCTTTGCTTGTGCTCCAGATATTTATGATAAGAGGTTCATACTAATATAAGGTCACCAGTCAAATGATAATTTTTAACAAAAAGACCTATGTGATGTACATGCTATATATGCCATGGTACTTAGAGATGCCTAGATATTAAACAGTCCAGATAATGTCATAAAATATCTTCAGTGACGTCCTATTAAAAGACAAGTTATGTAAAAGCTTCTTATGTATAGAGACAACTGACTAAAAAAAAACAACT
This sequence comes from Erethizon dorsatum, assembly GCA_028451465.1. Lineage (NCBI taxonomy): Eukaryota > Metazoa > Chordata > Mammalia > Rodentia > Erethizontidae > Erethizon > Erethizon dorsatum. Next base: position 25,129,491 of record CM051824.1, read on the forward strand.
CAAATCTGTATGCCGACTATAAAGTTTTTAGGCTTTGTGTTACAAGATGGGAAATGGTTGGATACTACTGTCTTTGGGTTCCAAGTTTTGCAGCCATTACAAAACCCCTGTATGAGGTCTTAAAATAAAAACAACCCCTTCGCTCAAGTAGAGTCCTAAGTACCAGACAGCCTTCAGAGTCCTAAAAGATTGGTGACAGCCCAACTGGATTTACAGGACAACCCCCTCCAGAACCCTGGCCTGACCCTGTTTCCGGATGACAACAGCATGGTAAAGATGGGGTTTGGAGGGTGGGAGCAATGGTTGTCACCTTAGAGCGAACCATCCAGACAGAGGCTCTGCTTCCTGAGACAGTTTGTGATATGGACCTTATGTGCTTCGGTGACTGGGAGGGGCACTAACTGATCCCACAACAACCCTGTCTCCTGGCAACACAACGACTAGGTGTCCGGAGACAAGGAACTGTGCCATCTAAAGATGTTAAAGTGGATTTTATAAAATTAAACCCACCAGCAGAAATAAGAGACACTTATTCATTTTGATTTGTACCTATTCAGGATGGATAGAGGCCTCTAAGACTGAAACATCGAGAGAGGTGATAAAAGCTTTGATGGAGCTGATCATTCTATGGTGTGGGCTCCCCATAATGGTAGGTTCAGATAATGGATCTGCTTTTGTGGGTAAAATGGTCAAAAGCCTTACAGCAGTGCTGGGGCTAAAATGAAAACTCCATACTATATATTGGCCACAAAGCTCAAGTCAAATAAAGGGAAAAAACTGTATATTAAAACTACCCTGGCAAAGTTATGCCAAGAGACTGGGGCTAACTGTGTTACTGTGCTCCCGTCGGCCCTCTTGCAGTTGCGGTGCACACTGTACCGAGGTGGACTAACTCCATTTGAGATAATGTTTGGGAGCCTCTCCCACTGACACCTGTTTTAAATAGATTACAGGAGATGGAAACTTTGAACTTGCACCAACAGATAAAAGCGCTGCACCAGATGCTTCAGAAACTTCAGCAGACTGTTATGGAGACATCTGAGCCCCATGCCCACGCCAGTCCACTCCTTCAACTGGGAGACCAAGTCCTGATTAGAGCCTAAAAGAGGAGCCTCTCCAACTAAAGTGGGAGGAACCCCACGAGGTGATCCTAACCACGCCCACTGCTCTTAAAGTTACAGGCTGTGCTCCATGGGTCCATTGCTCCCGAATCAAGACATGGACACCTGAGCTTACAGAAGTGCGACTGTCTGCCCCAGAGACCTTCAGACCTCGATACACCAAGAGACTTCAGCAAAAGCTGCTGCAGCTAAACACCAACATGACTCTGGTCACCACCCTCACCCTGTGTAGCCTCCTCCCCTTTGCCTTCCTCCGGGCCAGATGCACTCCCTATGTATCGGGAATTTCCCCTTTGAAGCCATGTTTGGCCAACCTCCCCCTCCGTTACCTAAACTAGCTGAAAAAAGATTGCAGAACTTACTAATCAGGATCTCATTAAGTCCCTTCAGGCTCTACAGCCCGTGTTCTCCTCCATCCATTGGGTGTTCCGCCAAAAACACCCACCACCTGACCCACCGACCACAGAACCCGCTCAAGCGGTGGAGCCAGGTACCCAGGTACTCCTCAGGCGATTTCACCAAGCCGGACTCGAACTCAGGTGGAAAGAGCCGTACACCATTGTTCTCAGCACCCCACCTGCTATCAAGGTCACTGGAAAGACCGCCTGGATCCACCATATCCACTTCTAAGTGCTGCCGACCTCAGACTCTCCACCCATGAAACCAGATAAGTGGACGGTGGAAAGGGGAACCAACCTCCTAAAGATTAAGCTAAAAAATGTTCTGCTTGACCACATATGTGTTAATGTCACTGATGTTATTAATATTGCTGCCCCCACCTGTGATGAGTGGCCTGGAAGCCCCAGTAAATAAGCCGCATACAGAATCGCTCTGACCCTCTCTGCCCCCCCAGAGGTCATGTATTCATTTGTGGGGAAAATCTGGCTTTCACTCTCCTTCCTGTAAACTGGACTGGGTTATGTGTCTTAGCTTCCCTTTTGCCTGATTTAGACATTATTTCAGGAGATGAACCCGTACCTATTCCTAGCTTTGAATATATAGCCAGATGGCATAAAAGAGCAATTGAACTCATTCCTATATTGGTGGGACTAGGCGTCACGGGAGCCATGGCCACGGGCTCCACAGGCCTGGGGATTGCTGTACATTCTTATGCAAAGCTTTCCAACCAGTTGATTGAAGATGTTCAGGCTTTATCTGGAACCATCCAAGACACTCAAGACCAGATAGACTCCCTAGCAGAGGTGGTCCTTCAAAATAGAAGAGGATTAGACCTGCTGACAGCCGAACAAGGGGGAATCTATTTAGCCTTACAAGAACGCTGTTGCTTTTATGCCAATAAGTCAGGTATTGTAAGAGATAAGATTAAAAAAAATTACAAGAAGACCTATTACAAAGAAAAAAGGAGCTATTTGATAACCCTCTTTGGGAGCATGGAATGAAATGCTTCCCTACCTCTTGCCCATGATTGGACCCCTGATTATATTACTAGTCCTCCTTACCATAGGACCATGTGTTGTCAACAGTCTAATTAGATATATTAATTCCAGAGTTCAGTCCATTGAGCTCATGGTGCTCAGATCTCAAGGATGGAAACAACTCCCCATAACTGACCAACCAAATGAGTCAATGATTTGACTCGTGCACATAAAATCAGTGGGGAATGTTGTAACCTGACAAGGCTAATGCCATCTTATAAACAAACCGCCATTTCACCTGTCCGGCTCCTTCTTCCCGCCTAATACCGTTAGATAAGCTTAAAGTTGCAGTTCCCCCATAGTGACAAAATGCACCTTCCCACCTTCTGGCAACCCATAATAAGATGTTCCTTTTGCCCAATGAAATAATGCCAAATACCCTGCGCCTAAAAGCCTAACCTATAAGTTTGTAAAATTACTTTATTAACCGTTGCTATTGGCTTCTGTACAACTGCTTGCTATTATAAAAACTGCACTCTACCCACCCCCGGGGCTCCTCTTTGTTCTGGCATAGAGGACGCCGCTGGGTACCAGCTAAAATAAAGAGCTCAATTTTTCTTTTTGGACATCCTCCCTTTGTAGTCTCATTTATTGGGTACAACAGTGGGAATCTTAGAAAGTACACTGTCAGCATTTCTTGTCTGCTTACTGTGTTCTGGGCACTATGCCGAGTACTTCACATGCCCTGTCTCATTTAGTCTTCATGACAGCACCAGGGTTTTTTAAGTGAGGGAATAGATTTAGTCTCTCGCTTTTATTTCAGACATATTTCAAAACTACTGAGTACCTTTCACATGAATTTACCATTTGTTAATATTTGTTATATTTACTTGTTCTTCCATTCTCCCCATCTGCCTGTTTATCCATGTGCATACACACACAGACACAAACACTCACACACACACTTTGCTAAATTATTTTAAAGTAAATTGCTGTCATGTCACTTTACCCTACACTGTGTTTAGTTGTCATGTTTCTTAGTTTTTTTGTAATTAAGAACAATCCTTTTTAAAAATAAAGTTAATTTTTTAGAAGACTGTACTAGATGTCTTTCAAGACTTCATGCTTTGATTGGTCGTGATTAGAGTCATTTTAAATACTTGGAGAATTACCAGCTTTTATATGAAGAGTGTATCTTTCCCACTGAATCTCATCAGCAGGCACACAATGTCATTTGGTCCCAATATGGGTGGGGCTGTTTGACCACTTGGCAAAGGTGGTGCCAGATCTCTTTATTATAAAAACATCTGGGCCAGTGAGATGGCTCAGCGGCGTAAGCGCCTGCCTTGCAAGCGCGAGGGCCCGAGTTCGACTCCCGGATCCCACATACGAAAAAGGGGCCGGTGATATCGCTCAGTGGCACGGGTGCCTGTTGGCGCGCGAGGTCCTGAGGTCGACCCCCCGGTACCCACAAAAAAAAAAAAAAACATCTTTGCCCCCTAGGCCTAGAGAATTTAAGCTGCCATAAATCTCAAACTGCTATTGAAACTCAGATGTCGGTGAATCCATATCCTGTGGTCTTAATGAATCCTTAACATATATTCTTCCCAGGCCATCACCCTCAAAAACATTCTTTTCAGTATGAATTTATCCTTCTATTTTTACACATTTATGTCATTTAAAATTTTTCCCTTTACGTTTGCAAACAAATTTTTACAGTACATTTTTCTGTATACTTAGCATAGCTACCCTAAAGTGTAAGTCACTGGGAAAGCAGTTATGAACTCCTTAATGGTGCTTAGTATGAGAATGGGGCCACTTTGCACTCTGCACAGCAGGGTACAAGCATGCCCATCTCCTAGCAATCTTGGAAAGGATACCTTTTAATTTCTAAGCATGTTTCCATTTTGGAATGCTGGACTCCTTCTAAAATTGAACTCATGTTTATTGATTTGTACATTATGAAGACAGTTTATAAAGGTTTTATTTCAACTCCTTGTGAGCCTTTGCATGAACAGAATAAAAGTACCGACATTTTTCTGAGAAAGAATATAAGGTCCCTGAGTCTTAGAGTTTTTTTGAGCCAATTTAGAACAATACTCTTTAGCCAAGAAATGTTCTTTCAGCAAAAGTACGCTGTTATTGGAAGGGATTTGGTGTTGGAAGAAAAAGGGGTTTAGTTTGATAGGTCTCACATATTTGGCTCCTTAGTCACGGAGTTATGCATTAAAGCCCAAAGCTACCAGTCTGGAGTGTACTTGGGGATAAGTTGGGGAGCAGACGCTGTATTCAGGTGATGTTGCTCCTCCCTCTCTCCCCAGCCTTGGGTACAACCTAAGCTGTGAGTAACTGCAGTGGTGCTGTCTTTAGCCCCTCCTTCCCAAGTTCTAAATGACATGAATTGTTCTAAGCCGTGAGCCTTCTTTTTGCAAAGAGACTGGTGGCTCACCGTCCCTAGTGTCTCTGTCACCATCCACCTCCGGCTTTCCCACTGATGGCCTGATTCCATGATCATGTGCAGTGGGGAGCTATGCTGCCCTGCAGCTACTCCTCTCTCCTGGCTTTGTTTTGGTGACTGCAGGGCCACTCTGTATGCAGGGTCCCAGTACAGGATGAAGCATAACCTTTTAAGTTGTTTCCTTTCAGAATGAGTACAGTTGTGTATCCATCAAAGTTGCCTTTTTGGTCTGGGTTTCATGTTTTCTTTTTCTTTTACTTTTCTTCTTTTTTTTTTTTTTTAATACTTTCTCTGTCTGTCTGTCTAGCTGTTTTTTTCTCTTTTTCTTTCATAAGTACATATTTGCCATACATAATGATCACATTCATCTTATGGAATTTGTACCTGTACATAATATGTCTTAATTTTTTTTGTTCCTTTCCTCTCCCCTCCCTTCAACCTTTCTCCCCTCCCCATTTACAGAAGCCTTGTTTCCATTTTTTCATCACATTCTTTCATCTTTTTAAAATTTTTTTTTGCCTTTTCTTCCATTCCCCCTCCCCCTCTCTTGTTCCGCTTCCCATTTGAACATGTTCTTCCTACTTCCCAATGTCTGTCCTCCATTTTGCTCCTTATTTACCCATTAGGTTTCTCACACATGAGAAACTGTGATATTTAACTTGTGTACCTGATTTATTTCACTTATAATTATAGTCTCAAGGTGCATCCATTTACCTACAAATGACTCAGGTTTATCCTTCTTTATGGCAGAGTGGTACTCCACTGTATAGAAATACTACATTTTAAAATCCATTCATCTGTTGATGGGCATATGGGCTGTTTCCAAAATTTAGCTATTAGAAATTGTGCTGCTATAAACATGGGTATGCATATATCACTGTGATATGATGCTTTTAACTCTTTTGAGAAGATGCCTAGAAGAGGAATAGCTGGATCAAATGGAACTTTATTTTTAGTTTTCTGGGGAACCTCCATACTGATTTTCATAGTGGTTGTGTTGCAGAAATCTGATATCAAACCAAATGGAAGACTCTTTGCACCTGAGGAGTTGGAAGGCAACTTTAATTTTAACACTAGTGGGCTGATGGAAACCAGGTCTCAAATCATCAGCCCAGAGTCAGCTAAGAGTTCAGCTTAAATACATTTTTGCAAGCTGGAAATATAAAACTGATTGCAGGTTATTATATGATTGGTTACATAAGCTAAGGCCTATGTTGTCAGGCAGATTTGTTCTGGGCAGGCTTTGCTAGGGAGGGGGCTGCCTGAGTGGGTGGGTGAAATCAGGCGAGCACATCCTTGACTGGGTTATTCTGTCCTAGGTGGAAAGTTCCTGGAATAGGCAAGCAAAATAGAATATGTTTATGGACTAGAAAGCATGGTCAGTGCAGCTAGATGCAGTCAGATAAGGTTGAGTCAAACTGTCTCTGAGTTATAGCTGGTGTGGTGGTCAAGGCTAGCTGAGTCTAATTACATGACAGGCAGCATGAGCTTAGGCAGAGGTTACTAATTGATTTTTAACTTCTGCTATGAAATTTGTATAAGTATGCTATTCTGCAACTTTGCTCTTACAGTTGTACCAGTTTACACTTCCACCAGAATCGGAAGAGGGTTCCTTTTTCCCCACAGCCTTGCTAGCATTTGTTATGGTTGATTTCTTGATGATAGCCATTTTATTTGGGACAAGATGTAATAACTGGATTACCTGGGTCACATAAACAATATTACAGTCCAGTATCAAAGAACAGGGTGCTAGGCCACACAAGCAGCAACACTTCATCACTAATAAACTGAAGAGGCAGGAACTTGATTCAAAAGCCAAAACCACCTATGCCTAGAAGACATCTCTTTAGGAAAGTAGTCATTTCCTAAAGATGTCTCAATACTAGTGATAAAGCTGCCTAACATAAGCAATTTACAAGCCTCAACACAGAAAACAAATAAATAACAGAATAGAAAATGAGAAAATAGGGACCCAAGATCCAACCCCAGGTTCCCAATTCTCCCAGGGGAAATCCAGAGGGCATCGAGGTGAAAGAAATCAAAAGCCACCCAGCTGTACTTTCTAAAATGGTAGCAGGAATAGTAACAAAGCAGATGAATACAGCTCTAAAGAAAAACAAAACAGAAATAATTACACAGGTAGTTAAAGAGATGAAGTCCATAATGAAGGAAATGATCAGTGAATTTAGAATATATACAGATTTTAAAAATAGAGGAGCTTAGGAAAGAGATGGAAACCATGAATGTCTAACATAGAAAAGAACTGGGTACTGTAAAACAGATTCAAGGGCCGGTGAGATGGCTCAGCAGCGTAAGCGCCTGCCTGGCAAGTGTGAGGGTCCGAGTTCAACTCCTGCAACCCACATATGAAAAAAGGGCCAGTGATATCGCTCAGCGGCACGGGCGCCTGCTGGCATGCGAGGTCCTGAGGTCGACCCCCTGGTACCCACACAAAAAAAACAAAAACAAGAAAAAAAGCCAGATTCAAACAGATATCCAGGAGATTAAAAATTCTATCAAAAGTATATGCAGCAGAATCAACCAATGTGAAGATAGAATATCAGGTCTAGAATACAGGGTTGTGGTTGGTGATCATCAAATGAAAGACCTCTTAAAAATAGCGAGGGGCCATGAAAAATCAATCCAATAGCTGCTAGACAATGCAAAGAAGAATAAGATAAGATTAACTGGAATCAATGAACAATCAGAAGATGCCACAAAGGACACAAAAAGCTTGTTCACAGAAGTAAAGCAGAAAACTTCCCAAGCATTGTTCATTTGGGTTTTTCTCTCATTGTTTTTGTTTCATTGTGAGGCATTTCATTGTTTGTAGATTTTTTTTGTTTCACTTTGTTCTTGTTTTTGTTTTTTCATTCTTTCTTTCCTTCCTGTCTTCATCAGTTTCCTGAATCCTGGTAATCTTCCTTTGTCCTTCTGCTTTGCTTGTAATCTCTTTCTCTTCTCTTATTTCTGTATTTTTTCCTCTTACCCCTTTTAAATCTTCTTTAGGGTAAAATCACTGTATTGAGGGGGTGTTTACTGTATAAAATTTTTTGGCTTAGATTTTGTTATATAACCATAAATTTTCTACCTGCAGTTAAAGGTGGCAAATTATTAGTTATTACAGTTTGCCATTTTCCAATCTGTGTTTGATACTATTGTTATTACTGATTGTACTACTTTACCTAAGGTAACATTGTTGTTGTGATCCAGTGATTGGCTGTTGTTTTGTTTCACTCGTGTCCTTCAAATTCTGAGTTCTCAGTGAAAGTACGGTGAGTTATTTGGAGTCCTGATGAGAGGTCAGGGGGATGATATTCCTCCCAAGAGCCTACGGTAAATGAGACCACTTTGATTCATCTCTTCTTTGGAGTCTTGCAAGTATAGTGTCATTTGATTCACTACTATCTATCCTTGGGGCCCATTTTTTGGGCAGTGCAGGTGTCAGTAGGGGAATTTTTTTTTATATGCTTTTCCCCTCTGTACTTGGCGTTGAATGCAGAGCCTTGTGCATCCTAGGCAAGTGCTCTACCACCAAGTTACATCCCTGCCCTTTTTCGAGGAAGAGAAAGTGTTCTTCATAGAAGTGAGCAGGCTTGACAGGTTTCTCTCAAATGCCATACATTTTGGAATAACAGTGACTCCAAAACACATGTATATAATCATGTGTCCCTTGGGCAACAGAGTGGTGCATAAATTAGCTTGTCAGGATATGTGTAACTATTAACACTAAACTAATTTGCTGTAACAAGGTGAAGTCCATGTCAAACAAGTAACAAAGGGCAGCAACACAAGTGTTTGCAAAGGCCCCAGAGGAGGAACAGGGACAAAATTAACCTGCTTGGGAGTGGTCACAAGCAATGCTGGAGCAGACAGCACTCAGTATGGCAGTAGGATGAGTGTGATGGGGCTTGAGGAATTTATGTTCATCCTACCAGACTGAGCTGGCTCTTATGGGAAATGGCTCTTTATACAGGGGAATAGTTCACCAAACACTTGTCAAAGGCCTGCCTGTTGGGTCAGCTTGACCTACTGAAAAAGGAGAACAGCGAGTGCTGGCTTTGGAGCCAGCTACGTAGACTTGAGTTCCCAGTTCTCATGTGGGACTTTGGGTAGGACACCCTAGCTTTCTGGGTCTCATTTTCCCAATTGTAAAATGGGAACATTAATACCAATCTCAGCTTTTGGCTATTGTGAATATCAAATTTTACAAGATAGGAAAATGTTTTCTTACTAGGCTGGACATCCAATAATTTCTTGAGAAATAAAAAGATTTTCTTTTTATGTTTTTAATAACAAGCAGTAGCGCCAAGGCTGAAAGTAAAATGTAACAAGACACACTGCTGCTAGGAGAGTAATACAGTGCAGCCACTTGGAAACTTGGCATTTCCTCCAAATGTTAAGTATAGAATTACTATATGAGCTAGCATTTCACTCCTATGTATAAACCAAAATAATTGAAAATGGATATTCAAACACTTACTTGTTCACAAATGTTCATAGCATTGTTAACAATATTCAGAAAGTAGAAGCAACCCAAACGTCTGTCCATGGCTGAATGAGTAAATAAATGCTGTATTTATGTAAGTGGAATATCGTGCAGTCACAAATTGATGAATTATGGACACATGCTATAACATAAGGAAACTTTTAAAGTATTTTATGAAAGAATGTAAACATAAAAGATCACATTTGAATGATCCCATTTACACAAAATGTCCGGAATAGGTAGTAATAAAAAGCAGATAGTGGTTACTCTGGAAAGGAGGAGAAATAGGGAGTAACTACTTAATGAGCAGTTACTTTGGTGATGTTAAAAATGTTTTGGAACCAAACAGAGGCAGCAGTTGGACAATATTGTGAACGTGCTAAATGCCACTACATTGCATACATTAACATGATTCATTAAAAAAATTAAAATAAAATAAGACACCTGCTTTGCCTTTGGAGTGCTTACTTTTACCTAGGGTTCTTTAGACTCTCAGAACGGGCTAAAGCAAAGACAGGTGGATTCCTAGGCCTCCTTTTTCATTTGTGAAAGTAGAGCCGACAGCCTCCGTTGAGCTAATGCTTCAGTTCTCCCCATTATGTAGACACTCACCCACACTCCTCTATCCAAATACAACTGCTGCGGCAATCTGGTTTAGCCACTCCTTCTTTCTCTCTGATGTTTGTGTGTGTGTGTGTGTGTGTGCACATAATTTTAAATATTTTTCCAAAATTAATTAAAATATGTTGTGGTATAGTCTTTTTTGTCTGGTGCTATATTTGAATTTTTCATTAAAATAAATGGTCATGATCAAATTCGTGACCATGAGGTATTATGTTACAGGAATATAGTACAATTTATTTAACCATTCCCCCCTTCTAGCACTTTAGATTGCATCTAACTTTTCATATCAATACTGTTTGTAATGACAGAGACTTTTATGAATATTTTTACACATTTGACCAGTTATTTTCTTGAAATCAACCCCTATGAATTATATCTAATTTATCCTTCCATAGTTTTTGATACATATGGTGTAGTAATTTGCCATGAAAATCGCCCACTTAACTCTTTGATCAAAAGGGCATGAGTCTGCATATCTTTTTACTTGGCCATGGACTCAGGATTTGAATAGGGGATTCAGTGAAAATAAACCAAATATGGCTTATGAATACACCAACAAACACTACAGGAAAAGGATACAAAATAACATCATATTATTTTAAATCAAGCCAAGATACAGCTGTTTCCTATTGTTGTCATAAAGAAACATTGAGACAAGGATAAGGAAGGCAGGGAAGGACTTTGAGTTTAAGCTCTTTGGCCTCACTGTAAATGTGCCTCTTCCCAGTTGTTGACCTTTTGGAGTCCACAAGCCACTTGTGTGTTGTTTTCAAATTCAGCACAGGTTGATTCAGCAGCTATTTTTACCAGGCTGGTTATGAGCACTTAAGATGCAACAATGTAACTAAGAGACAATTCTGCTTGGTGGGGGTTTCCTAAATAGATAAAAAGAAAATGTATTCTATAACATTTAGAAGGTGCTGGAAGGTGATGAACAAATGTGATGCCAGGTAAGAAGAAGACAGTAGGCAGCACACCTAAGGGTGAGTTGCTGTCTTAGCTACTTTTTCTCTCCTTGCTAAGACAAAATACCCAACACCCAAGTTAAAGGAAGAAAGGATTATTTAGCTTATGGTTTGTAGAGGTTTCAGTTCATAGTTGGTTGGCTCCAAAGCAGGGTGGCATGGCAGCGGGGTTATCACAGAGGAGAAACTGTTTGTGGTGAGCAGAAGGCACCAAAGCAGCGAAGTACCAGAGAAGTAGCGAGCAATAAGCAACAAGCAGTGATCCTCTCTTTCTGTCCTTTGTATAGTAACAGTGTAGTGACTGGTGTTGTAGGTTCAAATTATGATTTAGAACATTCAGTGAGTGGAGTGAACTCCACTCCTGGAACACAATGCATGCACGCACACACACACACGCGCACACACACACACACACACATACACACACACAGAGTCATTCAAGCTTACTCAACTGAGTACAAACCCCAAATGTAATTAAATTCTAAACAGAGATAAAAAGAAACAATTTATTGGCAATTAAATTTATTGCAATTAAATTTATTGGCAATTAAATTCTCAGTTCACTGATCTCTGTCTTTAGCCCCTGCAAAAACCCCAACAAATGATAGGGAAAGAAGCTTTAAAGACAAAATATCAGTCTTGCCCTCTGAGGAGGAGAACACTAAGAAGCCCTATCAGATGGAAAGTTTTGAGAAAGAGGACTTTGAAAATTTAGGCAAAGTGGGGAAACTCTTCGAACTATAGTTTAGTGGATTTGCCTTCTACTAATGTACAGAGTCCAGGCAAAGCCACTGATTGACAAGCCACCTGAGAAGCCTTTGACCACCCCCCATGACCACAGCACAACCAGTGCAAGCCTAACCCCCAATACCACAAGTGGTGGTACTGTAGTCAGGGTTTACAAGGGAATAGATTTAATACAGAACACAATTTGCAGGATTATTTTATAATATTCACCCAAAGAGTCAAATGCAGAAGAGAGCAAGAGATCTGTCCACATACTAGAGACCCAAAGAATCCAGCTGAGGGCCTGGATCTCACAGCAGTGTCCTGCATGAGTCCAGCTAAAGACCTAGAGTCAATGGCAATGTCCTCCAAAGAGTCCAAATGGAGGCCTAGAGTCTATGACAATGTCTCATGCAAGGCTGTTTCAAGGATCTGCGTTGGGAAGGCCCACAGGTCAGTGGTGGAAGCTAGAAAGTCTGCGCCAGTGGGATGAAGGATCTGTGCCAGCAGGCTGAGGGATCTGTGCTGGACCAGGAAGCAACGCTCAAGGTAAGGACCAGAGCTCCCCCAAAAACTACCACAGCCATCCTCAGTGACAGCAAGGACCCGAGCTCCTCCGATGATGAGAACAGCTGAGTTCATATCAGGAAAACCAGTGCGACAATCTTCTCCAGGAGAATCAACAGCTCACCATCTTCCCCTCCAGTTCTCCTTTTATGTTGTTGGCAACAATCCTCAGGTGGGCCCTCCACACCCAGCACCACACTAATTCAGTTCAGCTGGGTGTTACAAGTTGCCCACTAGGTAACCTACCACAGGTGGGCAGGAGCAGAAGCACCAAAAAGGGAAAGATGAGCTTTTGAGAGTAACCTTGTCGATTATATCTGTAACAGTGAACAGTTAGTTTAAGACTTTTTTCCATTTTTAGGCTAATATATTCCATAGTAGCTCTTACACCAGTGGGCCAGTTATTAAAAATAGTTTAATTTTACCTAGAAAACTCCACTACAGAATGAATTTTATTTAATGTTTTAATTAATTAATTTATTTTTTTTAAAGACAACAAGTAAACATTCTCATGTATTAACAAACTCAAGCATTAGAGAATGTACAAATACCTTTTGGAGAAAAACATTACTCAGTATAAGATTAAGCCATGTAAAAGCTAGGTAAAAATAGAAGACTAAGGAATGGAATAGGCACAGTGAAATTGCATTTTCATACTAGGGAGACAATACGATGTTTACAAATGTGCATCCGGTTTATTTCGCTTGTGAGTATTTTCTCGAGTTGCATCCATTTACCTATAAAAGTTTCCAGTTTACCTTTCTTTATGGCTGAGTAGTACTCCATTGTATAAAAATACCACATCTTTTTTATCCATTCCTCGGTTAATGGGCATTTGGATTGTTTCCATGATCTAGCTATTACAAATTGTGTTGCTATAAACATGGGTGCACATATATCGCTGTGGTACGATGTTTTTAATTCTTCTGGGAAGATGCCCAGAAGGGGAATAGCTGGGTCAAATGGGACCTCCAATCCTAGTTTTTTGAGGAGTCTCCACACTGATTTCCACAGTGGCTACACCAGTCGACACTCCCACCAACAGTGGAGAAGGGTTCCTTTTTCCCCACAGCCCCTCCAGCATTTGTTATTAGTTGACTTCTTGATAATAGTCATTCTTTCTGGGGTGAGATGGTATCTCAGTGTTGTTTTAATTTGCATCTCTCGAATGACTAGTGATGTTGAACATTTTTTCATGTATTTATTTGCCATTTGTATTTCTTCATCTGAGAAGTGTTTATCTCAGATGCCCATTTCTGGATTGGGTCTTTAAATTTGGGAGGTCTGATTTTTTTGAGTTCTTTGTATGTTCTTGATAGTAATCCTTTGTCTGAGGAATAACTGGCAAACATTTTTTCCCACGTTGTGGGTTGTCTCTTCACTCTGTTGGTGGTTTCTCTTGCTGTGCAAAAGCTTTTTAATAAGATGAGATCCCAGTTGTTGATTCTTTGTGATACTTCCTGTGCCATTGGGGTTTTATTCATAAAGTCTTTGCCTACACCAATGTCTTCATGAGTTTTACCTATTCTATTTTCCAGGAGATTTAATGTTTCTGTTTTAATATTTAGATCCCTGATCCATTTTGAATTTAGTTTAGTGCATGGTGAAAGATATGGATCTAATTTTAATCTTCGGCATGTGTAGAGCCCATTTTTCCAGCTCCATTTATTAAAGAGGCTGTCTTTCTTTCAGTGAATGTGTTTGGCACCTTTGTCAAAGATAAGGTGGTTTAGTATGTCTGGAGTTGTTTCTGCATCTTCTAATCTGTTCTACTGATCTTCAGGTCTGTTTTTTTGCCAATACGACACTGTTTTTATCACAGTAGCTTTATAGTATAATTTCAAATCAGGGATTGTGATGCCTCCTGCCTTGCTTTTGTTGCTCAGAATTGCCTTTGCTATTCTAGGTCTCTTCTGGTTCCAGATGAATTTTAGGATTGTTTTCTCTAATTCTGTGAGATATGTTGTTGGAATTTTGATCGGAATTGCATTAAATCTGTATAACAATTTTGGAAGTATGGCCATTTTCACTATGTTGGTTCTTCCGACCCAAGAGCAAGGGATATCTTTCCATTTTCTGATATCCTCTTCAATCTCCTTTTTCAGAGTACTGTAGTTTTCAGTGTAGAGGTCTTTTACATCCTTTGTGAGGTTGATTCCTAGGTATTTCATTTTTTTGGATGTTATTGTGAAAGGTGTTGTTTCCCTAATTTCTCTCTCAGTGGATTTGTTATTTGTGTACAGGAAGGCTATTGATTTTTTTCTTTTTTTTGTGGGTACCAGGGGTCGACCTCAGGACCTCATACACCAGCAGGCGCTTGTGCCACTGAGTGATATCACTGGCCCCTTTTTTCCTATGTGGGTTCCGGGAGTCGAATTCAGGCCCTCGCGCTTGCCAGGCAGGCGCTTATGCCACTGAGCCATCTCACCAGCCCAGCTATTGATTTTTGAGTGTTAACTTTGTATCCAGCTACACTACTGAATTTGCTTATTAAATCTAGCAATTTTTTAGTGGAGTTTTTGGGGTCTTCTATGTAGAGTATCATGTCGTCTGCAAATAATGATAATTTAACTTCTTCCTTTCCAATCATTATTCCTTTTATTTCTTTGTCTTGTCTAATTGCTTTGGCTAAAGTTTCCAGGACTATGTTGAATAAGAGTGGGGACAGTGGACATCCTTGTCTTGTTCCTGATTTTAGAGAGAAGGCTTTCAGTTTTTGTCCATTTAGTATGATATTGGCTGTTGTTTTGTCATAGATAGCTTTTATCAGATTGAGATAAAGACCATCTATTCCAATTTTCTGTAGGGTGCTGGACTTTGTCAAAAGCTTTTTCTGCATCTATTGAGATGATCATATGATTTTTGTCCTTGGTTCTGTTAATATGGTGCATTACATTTATTGATTTATGTATATTGAACCATCTCTACATCCCTGGGATGAATCCAACTTGGTTGTGGTGTATAATCTTCTTGATGATTTGCTGGATTCTGCTTGCCAGTATCTTATTGAGGATTTTTGCATCTGTGTTCATTAGGGAGATTGGTCTGTAGTTCTCTTTCTTAGTCGGGTCTTTCTCTGGTTTTGGTATCAGGGTAATGCTTGCTTCCAGGAATGAATTTGGGAGTATTGCTTCCCTTTCAATTTCATTAAAGAGTTTGAGAAGTAGTGGTGTTAGGTCTTCTCTAAATTTCTTGTAGAATTCAGCAGTGAATCCATCAGGGCCTAGGCTTTTCTTTGTTAGGAGGTTTTTAATTATATCTTTGATTTCATTGATTGTTATTGGTTTATTTAGGATTTTTATATCTTCTTGGTTGAGCTTTGGTAATTATAGAATGAATTTTTAAAAGAAAAATTCTGGGCCGGTGAGATGGCTCAGCGGCGTAAGCGCCTGCCTTGCAAGCGCAATGGCCCGAGTTCGACTCCCGGAACCCACATATGAAAAAGAGGCCGGTGATATCGCTCAGTGGCACGGGTGCCTGTTGGCGCACGAGGTCCTGAGGTGGACCCCCCGGTACCCACAAAAAAAAAAAAAATTCCACAGGCCCTGAAGTCATTCTGTGAAGTGACTAGTTTTGAACTTTGAAGATAAATAATTCCTGTAAATTCCTTTTGATTTTCTTTTTCCAAGCTCATAGTCTTTGATAAGTTCTTTCATAGAAAAAAAATCATATTATAATATGAACAATAAAAAGAAAAATCTCCCAAAAGCATGAGATTGATGGGTTAGAGGCCCCAATTACTGGACCCACAATGGTATGAGTGAGTGGAAGGGGAGACTATTCCAGGTCAAGGTTGCTGTATCATTTAGGTTTCAGTAGAGGAACAGACATATAAGGATTTACAAGGGAGGCTTTCAATGACAGCATGCAGAGTAAAGTGTGGAAGAGTGCAACGAGACCATCTGTGTGCTGGAGAGCAGGCGGAGTCAGTCAAAAGTCAAAAGCGTGGAGCTCACTGTAGAGTCCTGTGCAAGTCCTTCATCAGGGGGCTAAGGGTCTGGGCAGGAGGTCTGTGGTGGATGCCTAGAGGCAAAAGTCGAAAGGTGATGGCAAAGACTGGAGCTCCCCAGAAGAAGCAAAAGTAAACTTCCTCTTCTTTCCCTTTTTCTCCCATCCAAACAATAAGCCCATTGGTTGATACCATCCCAAACCAGGGTGGGTCTTCTGTCTTCAGTAAGTCAATCATCCAGACACACCCAGAACTGTCCTAAACCAATCTGCTGGGCTTTTCTTTTTCAAGTTAATACCACAATTAACAGGAACAAAGTGCTTGAAGACCTACAACAAAACTGAGGAAAATAGAGCAGGTGGCACAGTACAGAGGTGAGGTAGGCCAGGCCGCAGGGCTGCATCTGAGTTCCAGAAGCAAAGGCCCAGCCTCTGGTGGGAGCCTCCACCAGTGGGGGGTAACCTTGCCCAGTGAGCAGGATGCCCCATTCATTTTGCCATGACAGAGTTTCCATCCTGGTCCTTCTTTGGCCTCTCAGCCTCTCTCCTCCTGATAACAGCAGGGCCTGTCTGTATTGTGTGAGGTTAATAAGTCTATTTTGCTGCTACCAAATTAACCTTCCAAGGCACAGGGAATATCCTGGCCTCCTTCATGTCCCACTCCAGGATCGTGCCCACTGGGAACAGCAAGGTCCAGGAGCAGGAAAGTGCTAGAACAGGAAGCATTCATCTTTGTGATTCACCTTTCAATCTCTGGGGAATTATCTCATAGAAGAACACAGGATCCAGAATGGCAGAAGGGTCCTCACCCTCACAGAGTCCTGGACCCTCATCTTGCCTTCTTCAGGCCTCAGCACCTATCATGTGACACCCTAAGCCCTGTGCTCACTCTGCCATGGTTCCCTACACGTACATGGTAGGAGCCTTGACTCAGTAACAAAGTCTTTCACAGATGCACTTCTCCCTGAAGCATCAGATGGTGCACACTCAGCCACCCAGAAACAGCAGCCACACACATCCTCTCCCTGTTCGGGCCCTCAGCAACTGTGTGCATGTCCCTGTTGTACTACACATGTCCTTTGCAGCTCCCAGCAGTGCTGACATCCAGCTGACAGGAAGTGGACAGTGGGCAGATGCCATGGGCCCTGGTGATGGCTCAGAGTCACTGCCATCAGGCTTCTTACACGTTTTAGCTGAGCATGTACCTCACTAAGACAGGCAAAGCAAAACAGGAAGGCTAGTCCCTCTCCATAGAAGTCTCCTCTATGGAGGAAACGCTTCCCTTTCACAAATGTGCTCATCTCAGCCTATATATCCTAACCTCAGAGACAATTGAAGGTGTTGGCTTTCATCTCTTGAGGCTCACTGGAGCCATTGTTATTGTGTGGCACTTGGATGTGGCAGAGATGCAGTGATGTGGGGTCTTCTGGGGAAGGCGCTCCTCATGAGATTTCAGTGTGTGGATGCAGGTGGATGCCTTCCCAGCTGTGGTAAGAGCCAGGAGAGGCAGATATGAGGAAGTAGGCCTCAGTGGACAGTGAGATGACCTCCTCAGGTCATCTGAGGAATAGAGGCCTGAACATAGAAGAAAGATACAGATTTGGGGAAAGATGGTTAAACAAACTGCCTTTGGAGGGAGTAAGTAAGGGCCCCTGAGTGTCCACATGCAGGGTATGTGGTGTGGGCTCTATTCCAGGAGCAAGGAAAGCCACAGACATATTTTTAGCATGTGACTAAATAAACACGGTGCGAAGTATGTATGTATGGTCATCACTCTTTCCGCACATGGAGCATGAATCAGAGGGGTCTAGAGTAGAAAGATGTAGCCCCAGAGGCACATGGATGATCCCGGAAAGAAACTGGTCCCCAGACACAGTTGTGCAGGTAGAAGAATACCTGGTCAGGAATGCTTACTGCGACCTAGTACACAATGTATTCCAATTCTCATGGCAGAAGACCTGTTAGAAGTCAGGCATAAGGGAGAGACCTTTTTATCTAATTTGTTGAAAGGTCTTGTTTGCCCACTAAGCTTTGCACCAATGGGCTCATTGAAGGTGGAGCTTTGCTCAGTGTTGACAAGGATTCATCTGCATTAGCAGGGACTGATTAGAGACAAAAGTGGCTTGTCCATTGTGAAAGAGTGAAGATGGTGAAATCTGTGCCACCCTGATGTACATTTGGGGGCAGAAATGGCAGGAGTTAGAATGATTCAAAGGAGCATGAGCAGGAGGAAGGGGTCAGAGAGGACAGGACTGTGGCAGGAGCACCTAAGAGGACACTGGCCTCCAGATTACAGAGTTCTCCTATTGTCTCTGTGTAATATTAGCTAGTTGGAAACCCAAATCATGCTGGAGTTTACAGACTGCCCTTGTGCTGTTTCCTTGTTTACACAGTGATTTTGGTGGCCCCCAAACCTCAGGTTATACTCAGCCTCTTTATCCTTCTTAGGTTTGTCTCTGAATTTCTGAAGTAGTCTCAACAGGAGCCTGGATTTTCTAGTCAGAATTAACTGGTTTCTTCATTCAGCACATAGGGCTGAGTCACTGTCATGTGCCAGGCCCTGTGCTTGTCATAAAGTGCAGCAGATGTGGGAGGCATGGTCCTCACCCTCAGTGGGACAAACCTGGGTAGTCCCAAGACAGTGCATGAAAGAGATCCACTTCCAGAATCACTTGGAAAGGAGGCTAAACTTGACTGTTAGGACTTTAATGTTGCAACTATGGAAAAGCCACCTACAATTGGCTTAAGAAATACAAAGATGGAATGGCTCCTAAACTGCCAAGTCCTAGAATAAAGACAGGGTGACCTGAAGTTGAATTTGACACCATGGCTTTTCTGCTACTCTGTGGGCAGCAGCACCTTCCTTTCACAACTGAACTCTTTGGATGTAGGATGTGCTGCAGGTGTAATTGAAACTGTAGCTTTTCTGCTCACCAACATCTAAAGGGTGAGGATTTATGTCTCGTATTCCCAGCACTAGCAGATGTCGAAGTGCTCAGTCTCAACTTCATTTGCACTTTCTGAGGACTAAATGTCTAACTTTCACTGCAAAGACCAACTCTTTGTTGTCTTTAAAAGGGCCCCCTCCAAAAAGGTCCCAGCACCCAAATGGAGATTGAGGCCGGGGGTGATTCCAGGAAAAGAGAACTACAATAGAGATGGAGGAACCTGTGATCCCAGATACTGACACCACAAAGAGGAATCTGTGATTCCAAGTACATGAGTATCCCAAGACTGAGGGAGCACTGCTGGGAGACATGGGACACTGTCTAACCTGACAGGGGGAACAATGGTGTACCTGGGAGCTGAGGGGGTGAATCCTGTGACCACTGCCCAAAATAAAAGCTGTCCCTCAGTGTGAGGTATTGGGCATGAGTTCTGGTAGGCAGCAACTGGTGTCCACCCAACTCTGTATTAGTGGTTTTGCAAAGATAATAATACCCTGAGGTGCAAATATACTGAGCCTCCCACTTTGTGACTCTCTGACTGAGCTTATTATGGGACAGGCAGTAGGAAGGTAAATTGTGATTCTGGGCCAAGGAAAAGCATTAGGAAGACACTGGAGAACAATGTAATTTTAGGTCTTCTAAACTCTGTGACCATTTTTTCACTGATTTCCAAAATACGAGATACTGTATGTCACTCTTGTTTCAGAAGGATACATATTTCCCAAGCTGTTATAAGGAAAATTGTACCTTGACCACCACAAAGTTATACTGATACCCTGGGAGGCCAGAGCTGCCCTGACAGGCCCAGATGTGGTGGACATGCCACCTCTTTCACGCTCTCATCACTTTCATCAGCTCCTTCTTCAACTGCCACATCACCACCCAGTTTAGAGCTTCAACTACAATGACAGTGTCCAGGGTGAGAGGCTGGTGCTAAACCCAAAGAGCAATTGCTTCCTTCTTTAAGGTGGTGAAATAACACACAGAAGCCTATTCCATAAAGGCTACTTAAGTTTATGTGAAATAACACAGCACTAAGTGGAATCATGTGCCATAGGAAACTGTGTGTGGCTACAAAAGGCTGAGGCAAGTTTGGGGGTTGCATTGACAAATGAGGAGGATGAGAGAAGTTTTTTTTTGTTTTGTTTTGAAACAATAATCCTTGGCTAAAAGATTAAAATCCAGGGAATTCAGAGATCAATGACCAGAATGGCACAACTCCAAGCTTCACCTCACAAGTCACTGGAGAGACGTCTTCAAAAAAAGTGGTGCTTGTGGAAAGTTGTCCCAGATTTTGTGCACCACGTGCTTCTAACAGGATCTTTGGAGACTATGTCTTGCTATTATGACACCTCCATGAGATCCTCCTTCATTACCAACTGGCTTCACTATTCATTTATTTATTGATTAGAGGAAGACAAAAGTAACTGCAGTTTGATGCTCATAACTTCCATAATGTACAGAACCTGGACTTTACCAGTGCAGTTTAGGTGCTAAACTCAGCAGCATTAAGGACATTCTCAGGGCTGTGCAATGAGCACTGAGTTTAGTGTTTGTCATTCTTTACTCCTTTCAGTCTGTCCCTGGGCCTCTGTGTCCCCAGGTGGGAGATTCCAGCCTAAATTGAAGGGACACCCGCAAGTCAAGTTTAGGATTAAAAGCTTACCAGGGACAAAAAACAGGCACAAATAACACATCAGGGAGAAATTAATGAGGCTTCCTGCCTTGGAATGGAGATAAATTTTTTTCTGCCTGAGTTGATGGTGATATGGCAATGAGGACAAGAACAAGTGTGGGGGGGTTGGGGCATCCTTAGCAAGCATAGCAAATCCCAAAGTGAACAGAGCATGTGCAAAGGTCCAGCAGTTGAACCTGATGGTGACCTCACTGCACAGGTGCTCCTCAGTCCTGAAGTTTATGGTTTTGGAAGCAGTGGGAAACTAGTTTTGCAAGAGTCCACTTCCCTGGTGAAGTTGTTGGTTTCTTTCCTTTTTTTTCTTTTCTTTCTTTTGTTTCTTTCAAATTTTTACTTTTATTAGTACATGTTTGCAGTACACGATGACATTCTTCATGGGGATTGGTACATTTACATAATACATCTTAATTCTTTCCTTATCCTGTCCACTGTCCTCCCTCCCCCTCCTTCCAGCTCTTGAATCCCTTCCCACGTGAGGAAGATCAGCTCCCTACTTCCTATTATCTATCCTTTATTTGTGTACTGAACTTCCCATATAAGAGAAGCCAGGCATTATTTAAACTTGTGTGTCTCATTTACTTCACTTAACATTGTGGTCTCACTGTGCATTCATTTTCCTACAAACAACTCGAGTTTATCCTTTGTGGTAGAGTTGAACTCCATTGTGCGTAAATCCACATTTTCTTTATCCATTAATCTGTTGATGGACATATTGTCTGCTTCCAAGATTTAGCTATTATGATTTGTGCTGCTCTAAATAATGGCTATGTATGTGTCACTGATACAGGATGTTTTTAACTGTCTCAGGAAGATAACTAGAAGGGAAATACCTGGTTCAAATGGAATATCTACTTTTAGTTTTTTGAAGAATCTTCATATTGATTTCCATAGTGATTGTACCCCACAGCCTCTGCTGCATTTGTTATTACAATATTTGATTTCTTGAAGATTGCCATCTTTTCTGGAGTGAGATTAAAAATCTCAGTATTGTTTTAATTTTCATTTCTATTTGGCTAGCAATGTTCAACATTTTTTTCATGTATTTATCAGCCATTTGTACTTCTTCATCTGAGAAATGTCTGTTCATTTCAAATGCCCATTTTTGATTGAGTCTTTAAATTTGGGTGTCTAAGTTTTTTTTAGTTCTTTATATATTCTAGATATTAATCCTTTGTCTGAGGAGTAGGTGGCAAGATTTTTTTCCTCTTCTGTAGGTTTCCTCTGTTTGTGGTTTCCTTTGCTGTGCAGATGCTTTTTAATTTTATATGATTCCATTAGTTTATTCTTAGTATTATTTCTTGTGCAACTGGAGTTCTGTTCAGAATGTCTCTGCCTACGTCTGCATCTTCAAGAGTTTTACCTCTTTTGTCTTCCAGCAGGTGTTTCTGTTTTAATATTTAGATCTCTGATCCATTTTGATTTTAGTTTAGTGTGTGGTGGAGAGATATAGGTCAAGGTTCAATCTTTGGCATATTGATGGCCAGTTTTCCCAGCACCATTTTTTTAAAAACAGGATCTTGCTATGTAGTTCAAGCTGGACTTGAGCTCACTATGTAGTCCAGGCTGGCCTTGAATTCACAGTGATCCTCCTGCCTCTGTATCCCACAGCTAACATCATACTAAATGTAAATGGTCAAAAACTGAAAGCTTTCACTCTAAAATCAGGAACAAGTCAAGGATGTCCACTATCACCACTCCTATTTAATATAGTCCTGGAAACATTAGCCAGAGCAATTAGACAAGAGAAAGAAATAAAAGGAATAAGTCTAGGAAAGGAAGAATTTACATTATTGTGATTTGCAGATGACATGGTGCTCTACACAGAAAACTACAAAAACTCCACCACAAGACTTGTAGATTTAATAAACAAATTCAGTAGTGTAGCTGGATATAAAGTCAACACTCAAAAATCAATAACATTCCTGTACACTGACTATTTTGACTCTATTCGTTCTGCTTATCTAGGAACTGTGTTCCTGGTATCTTTCCATTTTCTGATGTCCTCTTTAATATCCTTTTTCAGAATACTGTAGTTCTCATTGTAGAGGTCTTTTACTTCCTTGGTTAGGTTAATTCCCAAGTATTTCATTTTACTTGATACTATTATAAAAGGTATTGTTTCCCTAATTTCTCTCTCAAGGAGTTTATTATTAACGTTCAGGTACACTATCGATTTTTGAGTTTTGGCTTTTTATCCTGTTATGCAACTGAATTTGACTATTAATCCTAGGAGTCTTTTGGTAGAGTTATTGGAGTCGTCTATGTAGAGGATCATGTCATCTCAAAATAATAATTTAACTTCTTCTTTTCCTATCCATATTCTTTTTATTTCTTTCTCTTGCCTGATTGCTCTGATGTTTCGAGAACTATATTGAACAGGAGTAGTGATAGTGGACAACCTTGTCTTATTCCTGATTTTAGGGGGAAAGCTTTCAGAATTTTTTCATTTAATATGATGTTGCCTTTTGGTTTTTCACAGATGTATTTGATCAGGTAAAGACTTTCTATACCTATTTTCTTCAAGGTTTTTAATCATGAACGGATGTAGGATTTTGTCAAATGCTTTATCTACATCTGTCGAGATGGTCGTGTGATTTTTGTCCTTGCTTCTGTTGCTGTGGTGTTACATTTATTGGTTTGCATATTTTGAACCATCCCTGCTTCCCTGGGATGAATCCTAGCTGGTCATGGTGTATGATCCTTTTGGTGATTTGCCGAATCCTGTCTGCCAGAGGATCTTCTTGAGGGTTTTTGCATCTGTGATTATTGAAGAGACTGACCTGCAGTTCTCTTTTATTGGTTGAGTTCTTTTTCTGGTTTTGGAATCAGGATAATGTTCGCTTCTAAGAATGACTTTGAGAGTACTGTTCCCCAATAGATTTCATTAAAGAGTTTGAAGAATATTGGCATTAGATCTTCTCTAAAGTTCTTATAGAACTTGAGCTGCTGGGACCTGGGCTTTTCTTCATTGCTAGTTTTTTTAAAATTACTTCTTCAAATTTCATTGCCTATATTGTACTATGTACTATATTGTACTATATTGTACTATGTCTTCTTGGTTCAGCTTTAGTAGTTCTTATGTGTCTAGGAATCTATCCATTTCTTCTGAGTTTTCCATTTCATTAGAGTATATTTTCTCAAAGTAGTTACCAATGATCTTCTTGCTTTGTAACAGTGAGTATCACTGAGGCCTAGGAGTGGGACAGAAAAAGAAAAAAAAAAAAAAACCAAAAAGCAAAATTTGAGCTATCTTAGCTCAAGATTATTTTGCTTCTTTTGAGTTACAATTTTCTGGAAAGAATCATCCAGATTTTCAGAAAACACTAAACAAGATTATTTTGTTCCCAGTATTTAGAATAAAGTAATTTTTTCTCCACAGTTTCTGTGTTGGGCTCAGAAAACCTTGTGCCACCCAGGAGTCATGGGCAACTGCTCTAAGAAACAGGTTAAGAGCAAAGAAAAAAATGGCAACTACAGTGCTATATTCATCCCCTTAGAAGAAAGGAAAAGATATCCTTTCCCCCTCTCTTAGAGTATTGTCCTTAGAAAACTTGTCATTGCAAATACTTCTGCCCCTTTGAGATGTTCCCAGACTTCAGCTGCTAATGAGCCTCTTGCCAGCCTTACCCCCAGGATTATCTTTTCAAGGACATGGGAGCTTTTTTTTTGGGGGGGGGTGTCTTTTTGAGACAGGGTTTCGCTATGCAGCTCAAGGTGGCCTTGAATTCACTTTGTAGCCCAGGCTGGCCTCAAACTCACAGCGATCCTCCTGTCTCAGCCTCCTGAGTGCTGGGATTACAGGTGCGCGCCACCATGCCTGACCATGGGGGAGCATTTTTGAAATGGATCCATCCAGGGAGAAGGCACCCTGCCCTTCAGTCTCTGGGGAGGGAGGACCAGAACATGTGCTCTCAGGGGCAAGTTGCAAGTCTGGCCCCTGTCATGGAGAAAGGAGTCCCTTTTCCCTTGCCTACTGGCACTTATCAAACACAGGTGGGCAGGCACCCTGGATGTATTTAGATGGGTGGCGTGCGAGCCACAGTGTAGTCCTTCTCCTGCGGGGCAGGTTGTTTGTCAGGAGAGTGTGGTGTGTGTGTGGCTGTGTCATAGGGTGAGGCTCCGCCCCGCCTTTGCAAGCTCCTGGCAGATTGTCTGTGCTGAGTGTCACACTCGGGTTGATATTTCTTCAGTGATGAAAGTGTGTTCTTCCTCCTGTCCCTGCACAGAGGATTTCCAGGTTAGGAGGAGGAGATTAATTAATTAAATTATTTATTTATTTATTTATTTATTTATTTATTTATTGTTTTGACTTTTATGTAGCATTTATTTTCAATATAATGGGATTCTGGAACATTTTTAGACTTTTACCAACATGAAAGGTAGTTGCACACTATCTCACTGTCTTGCAATGTGTCCCAAGATTACAAACACATTTTGCCCTAGAATAAGGAAAAAGTAGGGCCATAAAGTTGCTGTAACTGTAAGAATTTCGTAGAATCAGAAGATAATTGCCACTCTTTAAAAAAAGGAGATGGGCTGGGTGTGGTGGCACACACCTATAATCTCAGCATTTGCAGGGCCAAGGCAGGAGGAGCTCCATGATTTTGAGGTCACCCTCGGCTACATAGTGAGTTCAAGGCCAGCCTGGACTATATAGCGAGACCTGTTTCAAAATAAATAAATAAATAAATTAATTAAATAAGAGGATGAAAAGAAATCTTAACCATTAAGGAGTTGGATATAAGAGGAGGATTCATAACTAATTATATTGATTTATTTGCTCTTCATGCACATTAAAATTTTCTTTAAAATTGTGTTTATTTCAAGAGATTTTGTTTCTGTTCTACATCTTCTAGACTAAAGGACTTTGAAGAGTGTACATTTAAATATTTAAAGACTAGAAAGATGTCTCCTATTAAAATTGGTTATTGGTTATAGGGAGGAGATTGCTAAGAAAGACTTTAAACCTGTATCTACTTAAGAACTGCTTAATCTTAATTCACTGTATTTAATACTCACATACTTTCAAAACATAATTAAAATTTTAGAAAACACAAAATTGTGCCTTATATATCATAAGCAATGTACTTATATGTTTAATAGAGATCAATGTATACCAAATATTTTATATAGTTGGCAGGCTGGTCATCTGCGGGTACACAACATTAGAAAACACTCTCATGAACCTGCATTCTTCTGGCATCTAGTTCAGCCCTAGCAAAAGTTCTTAGAGGCTTCCTGGACCCCATAACATCTGAAAAGAGGAATTCAGAAAAGTTGCATTTCTGACTTCCCTTGACCAGTGTCACTGAACCTTTTGCTCAGTGCCACTGTGCCACATCTCCAGGGCAGATGACCTCAGGAGGCCTGGGCAGGATAACCTCGGTGCCTCTCACGAAGGGATCCTGAGCCGTATTTCCCCCCTCCTGCCCAACAGGCATTTCCGGTATTTGAGTTCACGTTCCTTCCAGGATCTCTACCCGAAAGTTGAGCCTCAGTTTCACCAAGGCTCCAGTCTGTGTGACCACCTGCAGACCTCTGGACAGGACCTTTCCCTGAGCCTTGGCTCCCAGGTGTGGCTGTCCTGCCCTTGAGCTCTGGACATTGTTATCCCATTCTGTCCTCCTTGCCCAACAAAGACCCTCTTCCTCCCCTACTTCGGCTTCTGTACTCACATTACACAGCATCTCAACTTCCCCTCACCTCACCGTCTGTGCAGAGAGCAGGTGGGGAGAGCCCTGCTCGGGGCTACTTACTTCCTTTAGATCTAGGGTGTATGATGCTAGGATCAAGGATATGATGCTGGGATTGATTCATGGTACAATGCTAGGATGAAAGCTGCCCCACCCTGGGTGTGAGTGCCACCTGCTCTAAGGGTGGGTAGCCTGGGTAGGATATAAGTCAGAAAGAGGGAAGCTGAATATCAGGGAGGCCCATCCAATACATTATCTACACCTCCTTTCCAAGGAAATTCTAGCAATGGTCCCAGAATTGTGTTAAGAAGCAAGTCCATTTCTGTTATTCTCCTCTTGTGGCCCTCAGATTCCATTTTTAAGACTTCTGTGTCTGACTGAAAGTTGTCTTTTCACTGCACGCTATTGTGTTCCCTTCCAGGTCTGCATGCCGGTAACTTTATGAGTGCTCTGCTCCACACACACTACGCCGCCATGTCCTTGTGCTTCAGGTTGTTCCCTTGACTGCGAGGGCTCTTCCACAGTCTCTGTGAACCAGTTATTCTCATTATATGAGGCACATATCCGCCATAAGTTCTTCTCACCCAATCTTACCCTCCCTACTGATCCCTTTTCTTAAAGACACCTTGCATCATTACTAATTTCATTTATATCTCACGCTATATGAATACAGGATCTAAGGTATTGCCTCAGATATTGTTATGGCCTGTATCTAGATGTCTCCCCAAAGCCTCATGCGGTCATAGGTGGGACTTTTCGGAGGTGGCTGGATCTAGAGTGCATGCTGCTAGGATTGATTCAGGATGCGATGCTAGGATTAAGGGTGCAAATGCTACTTGCCCTAAGGGTGCACAACCTGGATAAAATATAAGACAGAAATAGGGCTGCTGTTGTCATTGCTTGTTGCTTGTCACTTGCTGCTCTTTTGCTACTTTGCAGCTTTCCTGCCTGCTGCCTGCCATGAACTGTTTCTCCTCTGTGATGCCCCCCTGCCATGCCACCCTGCCTTGGAGCCAGCCAACTATGAACTGAAACCTCTACAAACTGTAAGCTAAAATAAACCTTTCCTCCCTAAACTTTGGGTGTTGCGTATTTTGTCTCAGCAATGAGAAAAGTAACGTAAGACAGATACCTTCAATACCCTCCTCCTTTATGACAGCACTGTCTGCCTCTTGGTCCACAATGCTGTTTTTAGCTTTCACCAGCAAATCTTATTTAGATCTCCAAGCTGATCAGAACTAAAGTTAACTCTGGACCTGTGTGGTTCTTCCGACTCCACACCAGGCCCTCTCTTCTCAGATCTGCACCCACTTAGAATTAGAGGAAATTCTACACATCAGGCCATGGGATCTGGCTTGCTGAGCTGCTGCTGAAGGGTGGGGTGAAGATCCAGAAGTGTGTAGGAGTCAGCTTCTACTGGGCGTTCTTGATTAATGAGATGGAGAGGACAGGAGGGAGACTGGCAGGCAAATGGCCCTTTTGTGTCTCTGCTGAAGTCCACTCTCAGCCACAGTACTGCCATTGAGCCTTCTAGGGGAGGTCCAGCCCCCTGAGTGAACTCAGAGCCAAACATCCTGCTCATTGCAAAGCCTGCCAGTGCAGCAGCTCATTACATCACATGGCTGCGCTTTTCGTTTTTTCTTCCCTTACCATTTTCCTCACCTTCCCCACTTTCCCACTCTGTTCTTACACATCTCAAATAAAATACCAGTGATTGAATCCTTCCCTCTGGCTCTGATTTCTAGAGGACCCCTTGATATTTGTTTTAAAATCAGGTAGTCATAACATTTTAATTGTTCATTTGTACATAAGAAAGGGAAAGTACCTGATCTTTTCTACTGATTTGACATTGAATTTCACAAACATCAGTATTCTTTAAGACCATAGAAATGACAATTATATCCAAGTTAATAAATTTTCAAGAATTAAAGTTTTCATTTTTAATCATATTCACATGTGTAGGAATCGTTTTTGGAATCTGTATATTGACACTTCCAAGGTTCAGTTCATTTTAACACACAGTAGCAATTACAAATATTTATGCAAGTCTACATATCACAGAGGACAAGCTTGGCATCCTTATGAAAGTTCTCATTTAACATCTCATCAAATTATAGCCCCTAAACAAAGTTACATATATTTAACCCTGCAGCTTAGTTAAAGGAATCAATCTTTACCTATGAGATGACTTTTAAAGAACACCAAAAAGCACCTCCCTTTGTGCATAGTTCTGTGAATTTTTTTTTTTTTTTATGTGGGTACCGGGAGTCAACCTCAGGATCTTGCACTTGCCAGCAAGCGCTTATATTACCAGCCCTTGTTTCCCTCTATGTGGGTACCGGGAGTCAAACTCAGGACCTCACGCTTGCCAGGCAGGTGCTTATACTGCTGAGCTATCTCGCCAGCCCAGTTCTGTGAAGTACCAGGAGCTTCGTAACCACCACTACATTCCCCCAGTTCCCTCCAACCATTCTGCAGGCGATCACTTCCACTAACATAGGTCCTGGCGACTACCTATCTGTTTTCTGTCCCTGTGGTTTTGTCTTTTCTACAGTGTCATGTAGGTGGCAACATAGTAATATTTAGCCTTCCAAATGTAGCTTCTTTCAGGTGGCATACTGGTTTTGAGAATCATCCATGACATCGAATGGGTCATCCATTCATTCCCTTTTGTTGGTGAGTTAGTCTGTGTATGGATATATGAGGATTTGTATACCCACTCACAAGCTGAAGGATATTTGGGTTGTTTACAATTTTTGAATTTTGAACAAATCTGCCACAAACATTCTCAAATATGATTTTTATCTGAACATATTTTTATATCTCTTGGAGTGGGATTGCTGCTGTGCAGTGAGGGTATGCTTAACTTTATAACAAACTACAAAACTTTTCCAAAATGACTACACTATTTTGGATTTCCATTAGGTAAGTATATGAGAGATCTAATTGCTCACATCCTCACTATCACTTAGTATTTTATTTTAGATATTCTGATTAAAAGATATAGTGTTGTCTCATTGTTTTTAAAAACAGCTTTAGAGACACTGGCAATCCAATACAGTGTACATTTTTAAAGTGTAAAATTTGATATTTTTCTTTTTTAATTAAGTTTATTGGTATAATTTAGATATTCATAAAGATCACATGCATCATAGGGAATCTGTACCTATGCATGTATATTTTCTTTTTTTTCCATTCCCCTCCCCTGCCTTCAACTCCTCTTCCCCTCCTTATTTATAAAGTTTTGTTTCCATTTTATCCTTTTTTCTCATTTTTTCTTTCCCTTCCCCCAATTCTCTTTTCCCTTTGAATAATTACTTTCTATTTCACAATATCTATTATACATTTTGGATTTATTTACACTTTCAGTTTCTCACACCAGGGAGACAATGCAATATTTACACATATGTGTCTGATTTATTTCACTTAAGAGTATGGTCTCAAGGTCCATCCATTTAGCTATAAATGTCTCAAGTTTATCCTTCTTTATGGCTGAGTAGTACTCCATTGCATAAAAACACCACATCTTTTTTATCCATTATTTGGTTGATTGGCATTTGTGTTGTTTCCAAGATCTAGCTATTACAAACTGTGCTGCTATAAAGTTGGGTGTGTGTATATCGCTGTGGTATGATGCTTTTAATTCTTTTGGGAAGATACCAAGAAGGGAAATAGCTGGGTCAAATGGAACCTCTAGTCCTAGTTTTTTAAGGAATCTCCACACTGATTTCCACAGTGGTTGTACCAGTCTACGTTCCCACCAACAGTGGAGAAGGGTTCCTTTTTCCCCACAGCCCTGCCAGCATTTGTTATTGATTGATTTGTTGATAATAACAATTCTTTCTGGAATGAGATGAAATCTCAGTGTTATTTTATTTTGCATCTCTCGAATGATCAGTGATGTTGAACATTTTTTCATGTATTTATTTACCATTTGTACTTCTTCATCTGAGAAGTGTCTGTTCATTTCAGATGCCCATTTTTGGATTGGGTCTTTAAATTTGGGGGTCTGATATTTTTCAATTTTTCATATGGTCTAGCTATTAGTCCTTTGTCTGAAGAACAACTGGCTAAGATTTTTTCCCACTCTGTGGGTTGTCTTTTCACTCTGTTGGTGATTTCTTTTGCTGTGAAAAAGCTTTTTAATAAGATGAGATCTCAATTGTTGATTCTTTGTTTATTCCCATGCAGTCAGAGTTTTTGTTCATGAAGTCTTTGCCTACACCTGTGTCTTCAAGAGTTCTACTTATTCTCTAGCATATTTAGTGTTTCTGTTTTAATATTTAGATCTCTGATTCATTTTTATTTTAGTTTAGTGCATGGCGATATAAAAAACAATTTGATATTTTTAATATGTATATTAAAATGTACATATTAAACCCATTACCACAATCAAAGGGGAACATATGTATTATTCCAATTTTCTCGTGTCCCTGTGTAATCCCCTTTCCACCCGAGTCCCTCTGTACAGGCAAGCACTGATCTGCCTTCTGTCACTGTATATTCCTTTTGTACAAATGGAGCATATGGAATGTGCTCTTCTTAATGCTTCACTTGTTTTATTTAGCCTCTTGAGATTCATCTTTGCTGTTGTATGTAGCAATAGCTGATTCTTTGTATTGCCGAGCAGTGTTCTGTGTACATATGACAATTTGTTTATCCATTCTCTTGATAAATATATGAGTAGTTTCCAGCTTTTGAATGTTACAAACAAGTTGCTATGAACTGAGACATTTTAAATGTACATTAATCATCTTTTTTGTGGCATAATTTGTAACCTATACAATATACTCTTCTAAGTGCACTTGTAATGAATTTTCACAAATTTGTATGCCCCTACAATACCACGTCAAGATTCAGAATACTGGGTTCATTCTAAAGGTTCACTTGGAACAGGGTCACCCATCCTCTGTCCTGAGCAAACACTGCTTTGCTTTTAGTCACTCTAGAATAAATTTGTAACTCCTAGTTTTGTAGAAATGGAGTCTATAGTGAGGTAATTTTCATTTCTCACTATTTTTCCTGAGCATGTTTGTAGATTCACACATATTGGAACTATCTGTAGTTCATCCCTTCTTTATTAGTGAGTAAAATTTCATCATACAAATTTTCCACTATTTATTCATTCATGTATTGTTGGTCATTGATTATTTCCAGTTTATGGTTATTACAAGTGAAGCTGATATGGAAATTCATGTGTAAGTGGCAGGACAGTTCTCTGGGTGATCTTGGACTAGCCCAGTTTTTTCCTCACTCTAATTTGTGGTTTCCAAGAATAACTGGAGTGTGCTGGAAATGCAGCTTCCTTCCATAAGGAGGAACAAGTGCCAACAGCCAGAATAGGCCCTGCTCTGGTCCCAGCTACTCACAGATACCCTTTAATGATGTAGCTCAGCGTATCATGTGGCTGCCCCTCCTTCCAAGCCGGATGTGCTGCACTTTGGAGTCTCTCAGCCATGGTGAAAGTGGTGCATCTGCAGCAGAGATTCCATCCATCCGGGGCAGCTTTCTGGAGCCTTGGGAGACCAGCTCACAGTGAATCCCAGGCTTCTGTGTACCTCCCTGCCCACCTCTACTTGTGTATGGGGGTGGTCTGTTCTACTGGATTCAGACAAGTTCCCAATCGATGCAAAGTGAACCTGCTTGATGTGTTTTCATTTCTCCTGGGTGAATGCTGAGACGTGGAAATGGCAGGTATATGAACTGTATGTTTACGTTTTCAAAGAAACTGGAACTTGTCCAAAGTGGCTATACCATTTTACACTCAGAACAGGGGGCCATATATGAGGATTCCAGTTCTGCATGTTTGACATGGCATGCCATTGTTCCACATTTTATCTCACTGTGTTGTAAATTTACATTTCCCATATGACTAATGATGTTGAGAATATTTTCATGTTTTGATCTATTATACAGTGTGTTTAGATATGTCACCTTTTCTGAATTAGATTGTTTTTCTTATTTTTGTGTTGTAGGGTTTGCTTAGTGCAGTTATTAATTTATTTTTCATTTAATACAGTACTTCAGACTGAATCCAAGACCTCACAGTGAGCTATATCTGCAGCGTTTTTAATGTTTTTCTGTTTGAGAGTTTTGTTAAGCTGCACTGGCTGGCCTTCAACTTGTAATCCTGTGTTTCTTCCCAGGAGCTTGGATTACAGGTTGTTTGTTTGTTTGTTTCCACATAGCTCAGCTGACTTGTGATTTTTTATAATCTGGATAGTAGTCTTTTGTCAGAATGAATTTAAATAGAAAATACAGGCTGTGGGTGTGTCTTGGTAGTATAGTATTTACCTAGTGTGCTCAAGACCCAGGTTTCAACCCACACCAATGAAAAGAAGAAAAGGAGGGATACACATCCAACTTCCTCGTTTGAAACCACACTATTCTTTGTCTCAGATCTCTTCTCTGTTTCCTTGAGTGCTGCTACCTCAGATACACAGAGTCTGCTTTCAGACTTCCTTCTGGAAACAGATTTTGTTGTTTCAAATGGCCCTTTTTGTTGAGATCTTTCTTCTGCATCCTATTTACAACTGTTCTATCCAAAACCTAGCAGTTCCCCTCCTTTTTCTATTTTCTGCATAGCAGAATATCTACCCCACAGCTTAATTTGTTATCTTTCTCTATAAGGAAAAATACTATACTATTAGTATCAAGACCTCTTTAGGAAATGACTACTTTTCAGAGATGTCTTCTAGGCAGAGCTGGCTTTTGGCTTTTGAGTCTGTCCCAAGATCCTGACTTTTGAATTTATTAGGGATGAGAGGTCGCTGCCTGTTTGGTCTAAAACCCAATTCTTTTGTACTGGACTATTGTATTGTTTATGATGCCCAGACAATCTCAGTATTGGTATACAAGGAAAAACAACTGATAACAGCAACTATATCACCTTGGGTGAGGTAGTACAATCAGTAATAAAGATACTGACAAACTGTGATAACTGTTAATCTGCCACCTTTAACCATAGGTTCAAGATTTATAGTTATGTAACAAAATTTAATAGAAGTCAGGAAATTATGTACAGTACATATCCCCCCAGTAGAATAATTTTACCCTCAGGGGAGAAAATTTAAAAGGGATAAGAGGAAAAATAGAGAAATAAAAGAAGAAAAAGAGATTAGAAGCAAGGCTGAAGGACAAAAGAAGATTATCCAAGCCTCAGGAAACTGGTGAATAAGACAAGAGGACAAGAAAGTATGAAAAAGCAAAAAGTAGAACTAAACAAAACAAAAACACTAAAAACAATGTTATACTCATGGAAAAACAAACAAACCAAAAAACCAAAAGCAAAGAAGAAATTTTTCTGTGATGTCAAACCTGTGGTTATCTTCTGGGGGTCTACAGTTTTGTGGTGGTGTTCGATTCAGGGTGTGTCTCTGCTGTCACTGGTGGGCAAAGGAGGCAGACAGAGCCCAGATCCCTGCTGGAGGATCCCAGCGAGACTGCAGCAGGGTTAGGGTGGGCACCATTTCTGGTGCTTTCAACTCCATAGAAGTTCAGGCTGATCCTGGCCTCTGGTCATGGGGTTGGGTCTTGAGTTGTTCAGCCTACTATACTCTAGGTGTTTCTCACCAACCTGATCTAAGCTCCCTGACCCTGGACATCTCCCACAGTTGTCCCTCACCCAGCCACTGTGGCATTTCAACATTAGGAGCCCTGAGATGAAGCCAACCACAGCTCCTCTGAGTCTGGGGTTCAGTTGGCCCCTCCTTAAAATGGCCTCTGGCCAAGCACCCTCTCCAGGGGACATGGCAGATGCTTATGATATAGGGTGTATGATATGCAACCACCAAATAATCCAAATAATATAAGGGAAATATTATAATTCCCAACCTGGTAGATGTCCAAAATGCCAAGTTTGTGTTCTCTAAAAAGGAGGAATAAATTCTAGGAACAACAGAGGTTAAAAGTGGGAAGAATTTATTGAGAAAAAGAAAGCTTCTCTCTAGGAGGGACAGAAGAGAGCCTGGAAAGTGGGTGGTCCGCTGACCCTGCTTCTCAAGGGTGTTTTATTGAACCAAACCACCAGGTGAGGTGGGTTCAAGGTGGGACAAAACTATAGTCAACAAATAAGATTACAAGTATAGTCACTTAGGTAATATTGATCCAATGGAAAATCACAGGATGGGTGTGAGGTGTCACAAAACTATGGTGGACAAATAAGATTAGAACGAGTATAGTCACTCAGGTAATGTTGATTAAATGGGATTAAATTGGGAAGCAAGTTACAATTGCAAGCGCACATAGGATGAATAAAGACTTTCCTGGAAAGGGTGGGGAAGGAGGTTTGGTCCTCCACCCCAAGGTGATCGATGCCTATTTAGAAAAGCAATCACTACTGTTCACCCCTAGGGGGAGTACGAGGGTGTAGTTGTTCTTTTCTTGAAGCCTGGCCCTCAGTGAATGTGCCTCCGTCATAGTTGTCTTCTGCACTGACCTCTCCAGGGCCCAGCCCTGTCTGACTGCCTATGATATTAGCTGTCTGTAACTTAGCTCTCTGTAATGCCTGGGCTGGAGTCACTCCAGGCTTTGTAGCTCACAGCATCCACTGCTCCATTCCACTGGTACATTTCTCCCTGGAGGTCACTGGAGTCATCCGTCCTCACTGCGCCTCTGTAGGTTTGATCCTCCTCTCTCACTCCAGGACCCAGGAGCCAGGGAGAAAGTGCAGTTTGCCCCCTGCCCCTTTTCTCAGTTGTTGTCTGTCTCTTCACTTTCTCTGTGGGCTCCAATTTTCAGATCCTTCTGGGTCCTGGGGATCCACCTCCCTCCTTTTCTTCCCCAAGTTGTTATATTCTAGTATCTGGTTCCAAATCTCAGAGAGGTTGATTTGTTGCTATTTACCATTCTGCCGTCTCCCTGGAAGTTCCCAGAAAAATACTGTACTGATAAAGATGAGCTCCAATCATAAAGAAAAAGGAATATTATTTACACTGTTCCACCTCCTGGGGTTTATACAAAGATTTTCATCCAGTTTTGTAAATAAAGCAAGTGGCTGACCTCATTCGTGTGCTATCACCCAGTCTCTTGATCTGCAGATCACTGAAGGGCGTCTGTTCCAGGACCCTCCCTAAGAAACGGAGGGTCGAATCTTGAGCAGTGGAAATAGCTTTAAAATATTCTTCATTTAACAACCAAGTTCCATTCCTGCAACTGGGTTCAAATGAATGAGTTGTGTAATTCATTTAATGTACCACCTCCCTTAGCCTATACTCTCTTTTCTTGTGTATCAATCAGAGTCTGATTACTTCTACTGTAGTAACAAGCAAACCCTGGCATTCCTTGGTGTAACTATTGCAGGCTCACTGCTGGTGGACATCACGGTCTAATGTGTTTGATAGTGGGGTGAGCTTGCTTGAGATGCTGCTCCCTTCTGCCTGTGATGCCTGGGTCTTATTTGTCTAGCACCATGGTAATGTTGCATTAAAAACAGCACACAGCAATAATACACATATATTTCTTTTGTCAGTCTGTAGACCAGCATTTTCTTGCTGGACTTAGTTGGGCAACTCTCTGAATCTCAGGATACCTTTGCAAAAGTCCCAGTTTGAGCTAAAGTTCTGACCCACCTGGCCTTCATTCCATTCCAGCAGTCAGCTCAGGCAGAGTTGAAAGTCATTGCTTCCCAGCATTTGTAGTTGGACAGTTACCTGTAACACACAAATCTTGTTGCATTGTTGTGCTATTCTCTATTACATTTAATAATTCTTTGGAGATTCAGCCTCTGTATGCTATTTTACCACCACAGAGAAAGAGGAGATGGTTCTCCCAGTTTAGCACCTCTCCAACTTCTCACTGTGGATATCGCTGTCATAGTGTAAGGTCTGAACAGAATGATGATGTGGCAGGATGCAGAAGGGACCTAGAGAAGGGATATCAGTGCTGATCAACTGGATTTTAGGGCTGAAATAAGGGATAGAGGTACCTGTGGCTACCAGTTCTGAGCTCTGGCAATGCAGCTGTGGCTTCTCAGGAGTCAGGGAGATTTTATGGAGGTCAACGTCCAATTTGGCTTATGTTAACATGAAAAATATATTTTCTTTTGGAAATCAATGGGAATAAGTGACACAAATTATTTCACTTATTGTAGAAATCAGTGAGAAATTCCCAGAGATTTCAGAGGTCCTACAACTATGTTTTCTGCACTCTACTCCCAATTCTTTCTCCATTGCCCCTCATCATAACAATCGACCTTTGTCCTGCTTGTCCCGTAATAGACTCAACCAGAGAGGCAGGATGTAGGGACTCAGAATATTTGCACTCTGGTGTTTTCTCATCTAGCAAATCCCTGTATATTCAGTTTGCATCATTTGTGGCCCAGCTTTTCTGGACTTCAGGGTACTCCGATTGTGGCCAGTACTTATACATGACTTACTCCACACTCCTGATCTCACAGCAGGCCATCACTATCGTAAGTCCATCTCTTCTCACAAGTCCATCACCACGAGGGCGCCTGTATCTTTTGGCTCACAGTGGTACTCCCTCTCTGTGGGAGTGCTGGTGTCCTTGCACCCAGTGTTCTTCCACCTGTAATTGTGTGTAGATGTTCTTGGGTTCCCAGTGGTCTTCCATCTCTGCTTCAGTGGTAGTACCACTGGACCAAGGTAATCCTTCAAATGTGTTGGGGTGCTGCTACCCTTGGGGTCCCAGTGGTACTCCATCTACCCTGAAGTATATGCATGCTTGACTTACAGACCACTTTCCTTCCTATTGGAGTGTTGATATCCTTGGGCTCCCAAGGGTCATCCATCTCTATTGGAGTTCTGGTTTCATAGGATCACAATGGGCCTCAATCTCCGTAACAGTGCTAGGATTCTTGGGACCAGATCCTGACAAGATAATGACAAGCTGCACCTGCTGTGAAATGTACACACCCAGTCATTAGAAAATGCAAATGACCTGGAGACTGACCATGTTGACATAGGCTGACACAGAGGATGTTGGGCACAGATTTCACCTTTAAACTTGTGGTGAACAAGGATATCTACAGGTTTAATCACAGAGAACGTCCTACATCCAGTGAGGTCATGGAAGGAAGGTGCTGCTGCCCACAGAGGAGCAGAAAAGACACAGGCCAGCCCCACCTTCAAATGAATCTGTCTCTATTCAAGGACTGGGCAGATTCAGGAGCCATTTCATTACCTCTATTCCTTAAAAGTGGTTGGAGCTGGCTTTTCCACACTTCTGAAAGTTCTAACTGTGAAGTTCAGCCTTCTGGATTTGGGTGTCTGCCATGCATTGTGTGCCTGTGACCACCCAGGTTTGTCCTGAGGAAGGCAGTGACCATATCTCTCACATGTTTACCCTTATTCCGAGCACAAGGCCTGGCATGTGACAGGGATTGAATCACTATGCGATAAGTGAACAAAATAATCCATTCTGACAGAAAACCCTGTGCTATCAAGAAGGCCTCAGAGGGCCGGTGAGATGGCTCAGCGGTTTAAGCGCCTGCCTGGCAAGCGCGAGGGCCCAAGTTCGACTCCCGGATCCCACATACGAAAAAGGGGCCGGTGATATCACTCAGCGGCACGGGTGCCTGCTGGCGTGCGAGGTCCTGAGATCGACCCCCGGTACCCACAAAAAAAAAAAGAAAAAGAAAAAAAAAAGAAGGCCTCAGAAATCCAGCTGCCCCACTGAAGCCTGGGACAAATGAAGAGCCTGAATATCACCTGAGGTTTTGAGGGGGCCACAGAAACTACTGCGCAAAGCAGGAGGCTGAGGACAGGGACAGTATACGCGTTTCTTGCCCTTCCAGCATGACTTGGGTTCCAGACTGATTAACATTACACAGACTTATTGGGATCCTGCTCCTGGACTCTGGACCCTGTGTTCCTCTCTTTGGATTCCTAGTTAAATTTCCACTTATCATTCAAAGGTTTAAGACGATATTAAAATGTGCTGAGTTCAATGTAGGAAATACTCATAGACTCACCTCTCAGAATTGATTACCTTGATCTCTGATCAGATTTCAAAGATCCCAGAGCTCAAAAGCCTCCACTAAGGGCTTGGCTTCTAGTTGCCACCCCAGCATCTTCTTTCCCATGAGTAAGCAGCAGGCAGCACCTATAGGCAATTCCGTTTCCAAATTTGGCTTTTTCCCTGTGTCCTAGATACTCTTGCCACAATCCTGGCCACCATCTCTGAGTCTTCCTTTCTGCTTATCCTTCTTTCATTCATTCTAACTTCTGCCATTTTGGCTCCAAAATGCACCTCCAA
The DNA here is from genome assembly GCA_028451465.1 of Erethizon dorsatum. Lineage (NCBI taxonomy): Eukaryota > Metazoa > Chordata > Mammalia > Rodentia > Erethizontidae > Erethizon > Erethizon dorsatum. Next base: position 25,168,318 of record CM051824.1, read on the forward strand.
GTAATCCAGATCTCACCCCCTTAGTCACCTCTCTCTAGTTCCAAATCATTATTATGTTTCTTGGGCTTTTGTAGCCCAGTGGCTCCTTTGTGAACACTGACCAAGGTCCCCCCTTCAAGCCATGCAAACCATAGATACCAGGTAGTGGATACTCAATGTTTTTGAGAATAAGTGCGTTTTTTTTTTTCTTGGCCAGACTCAGCTGTGAGCATTGCTTGAGCCCAGAGTTTGAGGCCAGTAAGGGCATCACAACAAGACTCCACCTCATAAAAACAACAAAATTGATAGGTGCACAATTCATTAAAAGCTGTAATCCCCAGCACTCGGAAGCTGAGGCAGGAGGATCGCAACAAATTTGAGGCCAGCCTGGGTTACATAGTGAGTTCACAGCCACCCTGAACTACACAGTGAGACCCTGTCTCAAAAAAGAAAAAAGTTGTTCTCATTATTAAGAAGGAGCTCTTATAATAGAGACTCTACCCTGGCTTCTGGGCTCTGCGGAAATGGAGTTAAAGGGAGGGAGGGCAGAGGAAAACAGATGAAGGAAGAATGGGGACTACTTATTCAAAAACTTCATAACTTGAACCTGAGAGAAAGCCGTTGTGGTGGTAGCAGAATAGGTTAGCAGGGACCAGATCATAGAATATGGATGCTATTACATAAAGTTAGGGCCTTATTTGCCAGAATGACAAAGTATGATTTACAGTTTGGAAGGATCTGAGCCACCACCAGGGTCCACAGCAGGTGCCCACAGATCGATGCCTGTGAGCTGGACATTGGCCCTGCTGGCAGCAGCAAAGAACACCTGCAACACAGTAGGTACCTGCGCTCCACTGCTGAGTGCCTGGATGGAGGGGAAGAGGAGGCCGGGTCTGAGAGTGGAATTGAATGTGGGGCATTCTCCACGTGACCATCATCTCTGACCCCTGCCTCTTGCCCATCTCCATTTCAGCCATTTTAACCTCTCACATATTTTTCTAAAATGCAGCTCCAAGCCGTCCTGGTCTCACTTTCTGGATAATCCTCTCTAGTCCAAGTCACCGCTATATCTCTCAGGCCTCAGAAGGCCTGGGTAACTCACTTTTGTATTCGGACAAGGCTTCAACTTTAAGCCACAAGGTCCATGGGGTGCAGGTTGGTGGGCAGCCACTGTCTCTGAGGAGTTTAGAAAATGTACCATTTTCTTGTCCAGACTCAGATCTGAGACAGGGCTCAGTCTTGGCAATCACAGTAGGCTGGATTTAGTTCACACTTGCCCTCCTTGGCCAGCTGCTCTTGTGTAGTGAACAAGCTGTATACCTGTATTCGGAGTCCCTCTGCAGCCCAGCTGCTGCCCCTGCCTGTGGTGGTATCTACTTCCGTTCCTGCCTCTTCACTTTATTCTCCACGTGCAGACTGATGATACACACACACACACACACACACACGCACACGCACATTGACTCACCAGGCACTGGCCATGTTGGCCCCAGGTACATGCACATCTATATCATCCCTTGTTCCTGTAATAGAGTCCACGCTACCTAACATGGGCACTGGTCCTGCGAGTCTTGCCACCCTCACTCACTCCTTCCCTGATTTCTTTCATTGCTGGCCATGTTGACCATCTTTCCCGAAACTGTGCTTTCCTCCAGCCTCATGAGTTTGTGCTCTGGTTCCCTCAGCCTGACAAGCTGCCCTCTCTCTCTGCAGCCTGAGAAACTGCCTCCCCAGCTCTTGTCACAGGTAAGATAGAATCCACCTGTGTCCACACACCCAAAACTCCTGAGGAGTTCCTTTCATGGAAGACCCCTGGTCATCACATCCTGAGTGCCCACTCAGCCTCTGGCCCACAATAAACATGGAAAAATCCTACATGCAAAGACTACCTTGTGCTGTTATCCTGCTTCAGGGAGCCACGAGAGGAGAGAGCCAACAACTTCACTGGTCTGCGGGGTTAGGGTACGTGGGCAGAGATGAGTCTGTTTTTGGAAGGGAAACATCGTTTCTATAAAGAAAACACCCATGGAGAGGAATTCGTCCTTCTATTTAGCTTTGCCTGTTTTAGTAAGGCACATACTTAGGTAAAATATGTAAGAAGTGTGATGGCAACAGCTGTGAACCACCACCAGGGCCCACACTCTGGGGAACTGCCTGGAGTCGATCTTCCTTGGGACTGGGTAAATCATTGGCAGGGAAAAATACAGCAGTTAGAGGCCTTGTTGCTGAGTCAGGGGACCTGGACGAATGCCCACAATGAGAGAGTCCATAGTTAATGACACAGTCCACAGGTTCCTAGCACGTGTGTAACAGAGAACCAGGGTGGACCTCAGAGAGGGTTGAGTGTGCTGGGTGAGCAATATTGTGGCCTGAAGGGAACAGGAGGAAGGTGGCAGGCCTCCTACAAGGGTGGGGATCGCAGGGTGTTTAAGCCCCTGCTTCCCCCTATAGGTTAATTACTAAAGGTTCACAAGATGAATGCACTTGGGATCTCCACAACCCAGCACCATGACCCTGGGTTTATGATTAACAAATGTCCAGGAGCTGGCCAATGATGTTGGACCCCCAGAGATGGGGCAGGCGCTGGGCAGTCTCTCTTGGACGCCAGTCAGAGGCTGAGGGCTGAGGACTCCCCAGGCACTCGCTCTGTGGTAAGAAGACATAGGTACAAGTTTGAGGGTCTCGATGTGGGCCTGGAGTCCCAGACTTTCCTGGGGACCTCGGGGCCAGGTGGCTTTGGTGTTGGCCATTTGCCTTCTCACTGATAAAGCTTCGCAATCAGAGGAAGGGATCTTTGCTGACCTTCTGCATGGGCACACTGGACTTCTCAATAGATGGAGCTGGAGAGAGAACAAGGGATGGGGACGCCAAGTCTGGGTGACACAGGTGCCATTGTTATGGCAAAGTCACAAAAATCACTCTTGGCTGGCGGATGATGTCCCAGCTTTCAGCTAAGGCATCAGTCCCCCAGTCTTTGTTCTCAGGGGTTTTTATACATTTCGAGTTCCCCACAAGTCCACCCCCCATAACCGTAGTAACCACATTACACCACATGGTCTTTCTGGAATTTCACAGGAACATCACTAGGTTTATCACAGGCCCTCTCCAAACATCTGGTCTGCTTGCTGTAGCTGTTTGCTCCTCCTTTTATGGGTTTTATGGTTAACTGGGAGGGGGTCTGAGGAGTGAGTTTATCTATGGGTCCATGCCTTAACATCTAACAGGGTTAGGCAGGAGTGCCTCTAGGGACTAAGTGAAGACAAACTGGAGTCTAAAAGAAAATGGGAGTCACTTTAGCCATATCATTCGCCCCTCAAGGACACATCTTCATTTTAGGACATACATAGTCCTTCATAATCTGGTGGTGGCTAGTACTCAGTGGTTTCAGTTAGTACCATCCTTTGTACTTGGCTTACAGTACTTTGAATTCTACCTTTTATCCAATTAATCAGGCAGGGCCCAAAGGTAAAGACTAAAATAAGAATTATTATTGGTCCTGTGAGTCCAGTGACAAGGGAACAATTCCAATTGAGTAATCATTCATACCAGCCTTGGCTATCTTGGTGGGCCTTAGCACTGTCATTCGACCTCTGGTCTAGTTTATCTAAAGTTTCTATTATGACCCCAGAGTTGTTCACATAAAAACAACATTCCTCTCCCAGGGCTGCACATAATCTTCCCTGTTCCATGAACAATAGATTAAGGCCTCTCCTATTTTGTAAGACTACCTCAGCCAGGGAGTTGACCTGGTCATGTAGCTTACGGAATGTATGTTGCACTCTGTTCAAATCTTGCTCTATAGTCTGTGTCAGGCTCGTGAATCCTTGGAGGCCTATCTCGGTGCGAACTAATGCTCCTGTTCCCAGGGTGGCAGATCCAGCTGTGCTTGTTCCTATTATCATGGGGACGAGCATTGTGGCCCTTCACACTGGTAAGTGTTCTCTTGAGGACAGTAACTGAAATCCTTTATCTCCCTGCAGAGCCGCCACCCGGGGGATCAACATCACTAGGAGGCATGGACCCATGCCTGACCTTTCAAATTTATGATCTAAACATTTAAACAATCCATTTACACAGAAAAACCAAAATCCAGTAGGGGCCCGTTATGTCTGATTCTAGGGTACAGTCAGATTGCGTGTAACTATGTTGCTCCTTTTACCCACACAAAACCCTTGTCCATAAACTGTCTCTATCATAACTAGGGGTAGGGACACTTCTTCTCCTGGGGTGCAATCTATCTGACTGGGAGCAATTTTATTGGAAGAGGCAACAACCTCATAGAATGGTGGGCTAGGCTTTGTGCACATCCTTTATGCACAGCAACTTTTAGCAAGCTCAAGACTAGAGAGATTGAGGAGGCAGTGGGTCTCATTTAGCATTTTATAGATACCTTCCTGTGCACCCAGTGCTGACAGGTTAACTCTTGGGTCCCTTTGTATTGAGACATTTTTCCCTGGGGCGACAGTGGGTTTTATCTTCAACTCTGGTTGTTTTTGTGGATGTAATTCACGCAAGAGTGCAGGAAAAAGATCGACTGTTTTCTTTGGCATAACCGTTCTGCTAATGTGCAAAAGGAAACCAGGATCTCCACCTCCGTGTCCCTCTCTGTACATTCAGATTCCCAACGTCTGTCCAGTTACCCAGACTGGGTTATTTACATCTTTGAGGATGACCTTAGCTTGGATACAGAAGGGGAAAAAGTACCCGGTTTCACAATCTGACTGTTTTTCTCTAAACACCAGGATGAATCTATCATTTTGCGCCCACCAATTGAGCTTGGGTACTGGGTTCCACTTTCCCTTATCATATCGGTGTCCCCAGATCCCTATAGTTTCACATCCCCAGTGTGGACAATATACTTCTCTCAGATTATCAAAATTTCCCCCCTTAATCTTTGGACACGAATAGAACCCAAAAGCCATTATCCCTATGTTGTTATCGTCTATGTCAAATCAACGCCTTTCGATCTCACAAGCAGGAAAGGGGCCTGGGGCTTTGTCATGCCATCAGTTTGGGTTCCACAATCAGCACTGAGGAAAGACTAGTTGTACCTCTTGATGATCACAAGAAATTATTTCTTCTACTAGGGTAGCCTCTCCGATCTCAAGGGGGTCCTACTGTAGGCACATAGTGGCATAGATTCTCCTCAGTGGGGACCAGCCAGTGTCCCCTCACTGGCAGCATGCTGTACATGATGAAGACTGGAACCAGGATCGTGTTATTGATCTGTTGTTGTAACTTTCTGTTGGAGTCTTTCGGAGCACCGGAGCTGTTTAGGAGCCTCAGGTGGAGTAGATGATTTCGTTGGTGCAGATGCAGCTGTCCACTTCTTGACATGGGAGTGATGAATCCACGAGGCACAACCTGCAAGTTTAAGAGCAGTGGGTGAAGTTAAGATTGCCTCATGGGGCCCCTCCCACCTTGGTTGGAGGGGCTCCTCTTTCCAAGCCTTAATCAGGACTTGGTCTCCCAGTTTGAAGGAGTGGACTGGCGTGGGCACGGAATCGGATGTCTCTGCAACAGTCTGCTGAAGTTCCTGAAGCGTCTGGTGCAGCGCCTTCATCTGCCGGTGCAAATCCAAGGTTCCCATCTCCTGTAATCCATCCAAAACAGGTATCCATGGGGGAGGCCTCCCAAACATTATCTCTAATGGAGTTAGTCCATCTCGGTATGGTGCACATTGAGACCACAAGAGGGCCACTGGGAGCATAGTAACCCAGTTAGCCCCAGTCTCTTGGCATAATTTAGCCAGGGTGGTTTTCAAAGTATAGTTTTGTCTTTTTACTTGACTTGACCTTTGCAGCAGATATGCAGTATGGAGTTTCCATTTTAGAACCAGTGCTGCTGCAAGGCTTTTGACCACTCTACTCACAAAAGCGGGTCCATTATCTGAACCTACCATTATGGGGAGCCCATACCGTGGAATAATCAGCTCCATCAAAGCTTTCACCACCTCCCTGGATGTTTCAGTCTTAGTGGGGAGGGCCTCCACCCATCCTGAATAGGTACAAATCAAGACTAATAAGTATCTCTTATTTCCACTTGTGGGTTTAATTTCAATAAAGTCCACTTCAACATCTTCAAATGGCACAGTTCCTTGGCTCTGGACACCCAGTTGTTGTCAGGGCCAGGAGATAGGGTTGTTGTGGGTGCAGGTAGTGCACCTTTCAATCACTGATGCACATAAAGTCCATAGTCTAGAAATAAAGAAATAACAGCCAAGCAATGTTGCCATAGCAGTCTTTCCCAAATGGGTGCGGCTATGTAAGTCTTGTGTTACAGAATGTCCCAGGGCCTCAGGAAGGAATATCTTTCCTTCTGGCAACACCTGCCAGGTGTCTTTCTCAGTGGCCCCTTCCGCTTTTGCCCATTTCAATTCTGACTCTGACTATTTGGGTGGCTTGAGAAGCAGGGCCACTAGGACATGGGATGCAGAATGCAGTTCTCCAATGGCGGCCTGTCAAGCTGCCAGGTCAGCTGCTCGGTTTTCCTGAGCTTCTAAAGAGCTGCCTTTCTGGTGTCCAGAACAATGGAGCACAGCCACCTACACAGGCAGCAAACGGCTTGCAGCAGATTTATTATTTCTTGGGAATTTTTGATGTCCTTGTCCCCCTGTGGTGAGGAGGCCTCTTTCCTTATAAATGGTGCCATTCACATGCAGAGTAGCAAAAGCATAATGGGAATCAGTGTAAATGTGCACCTGTTTGTCTTTCCCTGCCTCCAAGGCCCAAGTGAGGGCTATCAACTTGGCTCTCTGAGCAGATGTCCCAGGAGGTAGAGCCTCTGACCAGACGATTCACTCCAATGGGACAACTGCTGCTCCCCCCCTCTGGACCCCATCATTTACCATGCTGCTGTCATCCAAAAACAGGGGTCAGGTCAGGATTCTGGAGTGAGTTGTCCTGTAGATCTGGTTGGGCTGAGTAGACCTCTTCAATCATCTCTGCGCAGTCATGTTCAGGTGGCTCCAAGGAGTTGGGCAAAAGGGAGGCTGGGTTGAGAGCCTGAATAGTTTTAATAGTCTGGGATCTTCCAAAAGAGCACCTTGACATTGGGCCAATCTAGTTCCCAACAGCCATTTACCACTGGGTCCTCTCAGCAAGGCCTCTACAGCATGAGGAACAAACACATTCAATGATTGTCCCAGAGTCAATTTATCAGCTTCTTTTGTCAGAATGGCAGTGGCTGCCATAGTCCGCAGGCAGGGAGGCCACCCAGCAGCCACAGAATCTAACCTCTTTGACAGATATGCCAAGGAGCACTTCCAGGGTCCCAAACTCTGAGTCAGGACACCCCGAGTTATGCCCTCTTTTTCATGAGCAAACAGCTGGAAGGGCTTAGTAACATTGGGCAGTGCCAGGGTGGGTGCACTCACCAATCTTCCTTTTAGGACTCTGAAGGCTCTCTGGCGCTTAGGACTCCATTTGAGCAAAGAGTTGTTTCCTCCCTTTAAAACCTCATAGAGAGGTTTTGCAATGGCTGCGAAGCTAGGAACCCAGAGACAACGGTATCCAACTCTGCCCAGGAACCCCTTTGGGTCTTTCCTAGTTATGGGTTCTTTTAAGTCTCGGAGAGCCTGGATACGCAAAGCAGACAATAAACGTGTCCCATCCCTTAACACAAACCCTAGAAATTTTACAGTTTGCATGCAAATTTGAGTCTTTTTCTTTGACACTCTATATCCCTTGTCCCAAAGTAGACCTAGTAGCTTTTGTATCCCTTTCTGGCATAATTCTTGTGTTTTAGCAGCCAGAAGTAAATCATCTACATATAGCAATAAAGAAATATCTGGGTTCTCTTGGCTAAAAGGCACCAGGTCTTTGGACAAGACTTCCCCAAATATTGTAGGGGAATTCTTTTTTTTTTTTTTTTTTGTGGGTACCAGGGGGTCGACCTCAGGACCTCGCACACCAGCAGGCGCCCTTCTCGCTGAGCAATATCACCAGCCCCTTTTTCGTATGTGGGTTCCAGGAGTCGAACTCGGACCCTCGCGCTTGCTGGGCAGGCGCTTAAGCCGCTGAGCCATCTCACCCTGTAGGGGAATTCTTGAATCCCTGCGGGAGGCTTGTCCAAGTAAGTTGGCATTTGCATCCCCCCTCAGGTTCCTCCCATTCTAACGCAAACAGTTCTGGTGACCCCACAGACAGTGGAATAGAAAAGAAAGCATCTTTTTTTTTTTTTTTTTTTTTTTTTTGTGGGTACCGGGGGGAGACCTCAGGACCTCGCGTGCCAACAGGCACCCGTGCCGCTGAGCGATACCCGGCCCCTTTTTCGTATGTGGGATCCGGGATCGAACTCGGGCCCTTGCGCTTGCAAGGCAGGCAGGAGGCTAAACAAAGTACAGGGGTTGGGAACAGTAAGTAGGGTGAAGGGTAACAACCAAAGCATTGATGGCTCGCAAGTCCTGGACTGGGCGATATTCATTGGTCCCAGGCTTGCAGACCGGCAAGAAGGGAGTATTCCATGGGGACTGATAGTCTCTTAATATTCCCGCCTCCAGTAGCCTCTGTATATGGGGCCTAATTCCCTTGCAGGCCTCCATAGTCAGTGGGTATTGCCTCAGGCGAACCGGCTTTGCGTCTCCCATCAACTCTATCACCACTGGAGGAATGTGAGCTGCCAGACCTGGGGGGTTACCTTCAGCCCAGAGCCTGGGGAAACGTTGCATCCAAGAAGGGAGAACAGGGCAGTTTGAGGTCTGCTCTCCTGCATCTAGGGGGCGATATTCCTCTTGCATAGGAAAGCAAGGGTTAAAACTTGAGCTTCTTGTGGTGACTCTTTTCCCATAGTCAAAATAATATCCCTGGGGGTAAAGGAAATTTGGGCTCGCAGCTTGCAAAGGAGGTCTTGGCCCAGAAGGGGGAAAGGGCCGTCAGGCACAAGCACAAAGGAATGGCTTACTCTCTGCTGTCCGATCTGAACCTGACGTGGCTCACAGAAGGAATAAGCGGAGGACTGTGCAGTCGCTCCTGAGCCTGAATTTTCCTATCTATAAGTGGGGCCCCTGGCTGAGTAACTGTGGACACATCTGCACCAGTGTCTACTAAGAATCTAACAAGTTTTCCCCCAACCTTCATAGTTAGCATGGGTTCCCTGGACAGGGACCCGTGACCCTGTCATTCTGAAACTTCCCCTGACTCCACCACAAACACTTCTCCTTTCCCTTCAGCTTTGGACATTCCCTCTTGAAATGCCCATGTTCTTTACAATAAGCACACTGATCTGGATCTAAAGGAAGACGGCGTTTTTCTGAGGATGCTTATCTTTTATCTTCTTTCCTCCAGCTCCTGACTGTGCCACCTCCTTAAAAGCCACAACTAACACCTTTATCTGTTCCTTCTAAAGTTTCTACTCCGTTTCCTCCCTGTGATGATATACCTTTTGAGCCACTTTACTTAGCTGAGACATGTTCATTCCTGCAAACCCTTCTATTTTCCGTAACTTGAGAAGTATGTCAGGAGCCGACTGGGTGCCAAAAGCCATATTGACAATATGAGCATTCTCTGGCACCTGCGGATTGAATGGGGTGTAAGTCCGATAGGCCTCTAGAAAGCACTCGTGAAAAGCAGTAGGGCTCTCAGTGGGTCCCTGAAATACCTCAGCCTCCTTCTTTAAATCTGTGGGGCAACAGGCAGCTGCAAGGAGTCCCTTTCTTAGGGACTGGTTGTGGGCCTCTAGTCGTCGCATCCCCTCCCCCTGGTTATGATCCTAGTTGGGGGACACCCTAGGCATAATTCTTTGCACTGCCTCTGTTTTATCCTTTTCAGTACCCATAGTTTCCTGTCTTACTTGATCTTCAGCTGCTTTCCAGATCCTGTCTCCTTCCTATGAGGAAAACAAAGTTAATAATAGCTGCTGGGAATCATCCCAGGTGGGATGATGGGTCCTACACATGGACTCTAGCAGTGTGATCAGAGCTCGTGGCTGCTCAGAAAAAGGGAGGTTTGGGGCCTTCCAATTATATAGGTCACTAGTACTAAAAGGGACATATACCATAATAGATCTGACTTGCCCACCCTGCCCAGCCATGGCCATCTGTAAAAGAGGCAGAACAGGAACTGAGTCCTGGCAAAACATTTCCTCTTCTCCCACAGTGGAATCTATTTCAGGCTCAGGGGAAGGTTGCCGAGGAGGGTGATGAGGAGGGCGTGAAGCAGGATAAGGTGGTGGTGCTGTGGAAAGGGCTAAAGGCACAGATTCATCTTCTTCAGGGGTGGAGGGTAGCACAGGGGCTTTCTCTTTCATAAATCTCTCCTTTACCATTAGGACCCGGTCAGGGAACCCACAGGCACACATTCTGAGCCACTGGGGTAACACTCGAACCGCACACAACCAAGAATCTGTATAGGGAAACTGATCTGGAGGTCCAGGCTTTCCTGTGACAGTATTCCGTACCTCGCTGGTCATCTTAGGAGCGAGCGTTCCCCCTGATGGCCATCCCATGCCAAAAGAGGGCCATTCTGGAGTGTGGAGCCACATTTGTTTCATTTTTACCCCATAGTCACCCTTAAACTTGTCAAAATTCTTAATGATGCCTTCCAAAACAGTTGGTTTGCTGCTGGTCGAGCCCACTCTACCCTGATTTGAAACAACGAAACAGCTTATCTCAGCAAATCATACCTCCTCCACTCTCCCACCATTCTGAACAAAAGTCCAAGGCTGATGAAATTCAAGTTACCACGATAGCGTGGAGTTGGTGGTCTGGGTCCCCCGGAGTTTCCAGGTAGAGGAGTGCAAGGGGCAGAAAAGGCAGAAGCAGAGTGGCCACTAATCCTCCAAACCAAGTGACCTGAAATCATGGGCACATTTAGGGCAACACAAGCACAGAAAAGGACAAACAACCTGGGAAAAGTATTCATTGCTCCTGACCTGACAATTTGGAACAAATTCAGAGACAAGCTCTGACCAAATTCTCAGGTACACTGGGAAAGCAAATTCAGAGGTAAACTCCAACGAAATTCAGGGACAAGCCCTGACCAAATTCAGAGACTGCAAGCTTTGACCAAACTCCCAGCCTACACCGAGACCAAATGATCACCCGCGTCTGGGGTCTGTGCCCTTCATAAACATTTCACAAATTTAACCAAATGCCAGTCCAAAGAAAACAAGTCCCTGGACAAGCCTAAATGTGAAAGTAAAAACAAAATCTGAATATTACCTTGTTTGGGATGTGGGGCTCGATTGTTCTGCCTCATAGCCGCGGGCATCCCACCTTACAGTCACCCCCGGTGGCCAGCTGAAGTCAGCCAGGGTGCCCTGCCATCGGAGAATGGACCGCCAGGCAAGGAGGCATAGGGCCCCCTCAAATAAGGACCTTTCTGTGAGAGATCTCGCTGGGGCCTCCACAATGTTACAGCAAAATGACAAAAATCACTCACAGAGGCTGAGTGCAGACACAAGGAGATTTATGCCAGCAGATGATGTCCCAGCTTTCAGCTAAGGCATCAGTTCCCCAGTCTTTGTTCTCAGGGGTTTTTATACATTACGAGTTCCCCACAAGTCCACCCCCCATAACCTTAGTAACCACATTACACCACATCTCTTGGAATTTCACAGGAACATCGCTAGGTTTATCACGGGGCCCTCCCCAAACATCTGGTCTGTTTGCTGTAGCTGTTTGCTCCTCCTTTTATGGGTTTTATGGTTAACTGGGAGGGGGTCTGAGGAGTGAGTTTATCTATGGGTCCGTGCCTTAATATCTAACAGGTTTGGGGAGTGAGTGCATCTAGGGGTTAAGTGAAGACAAACTGGAGTCTAAAAAGAAAATGGGAGTCACTTTCACCATATCACCATATCAATGGGCCCAGAAGCTTAGAGAGCCTATAATAGAGTAATGAACATGAAGGGGGAAGGGACTGTATATACTAGTGCTTCATATAAGTTGTTGCTGCTGAAGACACAGGTGCAGAGAGGTTAAGAGATACGACCAAACCAAACAGATAGAAAGGGAGGAAATCAGGGTTCCCATCAGGTGAGGTGTTTTTGACACTAAACCATTTCTCAATGGTAGCAGCCTGCTTTATTTTGGGAGACAGCAGAAAGACAGGACATTGAGGTTGGTCTCCATCGTTCAGAAGAGGCCTGGAGGAGCAGGGAAACTCACACAACTTCTCTCTTCCCCAGGGCTACAGAGAAAGTGTGCAAGCAGATCTAGCTGACTCTAGTGGACATACAGATTTTATATGGCAGCATCCCCTTAGCTCTTTATCACGTCTGCAAACACCAGGAGAGTGATCACTAATGGGTCCTGGACTTGTTCTCCAGTGGTATATTGGAGCACGTCCCTGACATCTTCCATCACATGCTGATGCTGCCCCGCACCCTCACGTTCTTACTTGGGGCGCCTCTCTCCCTACTCCTGGTCTCTGGCTCCTGGCTCCTGACCATCATGTCCAGCATAACACATCTTGCTACTTTAGTGGGTGTGGCTCCTGCTTCGGGGCGGCTGAGTCTGGGGGGAGGGTGGTGGGCACTGTGAGTACTCTGCCAGTGAAAGACGCCCCTTTAGGGAAAAAGCAGCTACAGCTGTTTCACCTCTCAGAAGCCGTGGAGCACTGAGGTATGGGGATAGCAAAGGCCCTGGTGAGGACTCTCCTCCACTTTGCCCAGGAGCAGGCCTACAGTGAAGTTGTCATTGACACTACCACTTTGCATCACAGTGCCCTGGGTCTCTAACAGAACATGGGCTTCCAGAAGACAGGCCAGTCCTTCCCTGACATGATCTGGAGGGTGCTGGCTATTCCTGTGATTCATCTCACGCACCATGTCCCTTGTGCCCAGCCTGGGCACCCATGATATATCTCCTTGAGAATCAGTTAGGACCTGTTTGACTCTGAGGTAGCAACAAGCAAATCCTAACATTGGTGGGGTAAAGAATAAAGCTCATTGCTCATGCACATCTGAGTCTAATGTGTTTAATTATGTAGTAGGGTCACTGGAGGCTCTGTTCCCTTCAGTTATAGATTGCCTCTTCTCGATTTATCTAGCATCACAATAATGTTGCATGAAGACACACACACACATGCACACACACATGCATGCGCACACACACACACACAAACCAAGACATATATTTTGCTTGTGAATCTGTGGGCCAGCAGCTTCTGTGGGGCAGAGTTTTTGCTGGGCTTATCTGGGCAGCTCTTTGGGTCTGAGGGTATTCGTAGAAGTTTCCTATGTTGGTTGAATGTGAAAATCACTGGGTTTTGAACTGTTCTCACAGCAGTTCAGCTCAGGCAGGGTTCATAGTCATTGGAGAGCAGCCAAAGTAGAAGACAGAAGTCTAGGAGGTGTCCCATGAACTAACCTCCCAGACTCAGGGAAAATGGAGCTCCTCTGTGGCAGAGAAGCTGTGCAGTCGCAGGGCAAAGGGATATGGCCTCATGACAATAGGGCAGTGGCTTCCTCAACCTGTTCTAGACCACAGTCCTGGCAAAGGGGAGGAAAGGTGGCAGGGATAAAGTGATGAATGCTTAATGGTGAGACCTGGATATGGTAAAAGCATTATGGTGCTGACTGGTCCATCACATGGGCCAGGGTCATTAAAGAGAGGCAGGACATGGAGCATTTCTGTGTGGCCTGGTAGATGTCCAGCCTGCATCCAGCCTTTGTCCCCAGTGCTTAGGGACACCATATTTCATAGGTGACTCAGCATGACCATGTCATCATGGAAGCCCCGGATAAAGAGCAGAGTGTGCCATGAGTTACTGATGATATTTGCAGGACTGTCCATCTTTCTAGCTATATCATCCCTAACAGTAGGGTCCCCCAGGGCATCTGGAGCCTTCATGGATCCCTTCAACATACATGCTGGGCTTCTGCTGAGTGACAGAGGCAAGGTGCTGCTCAACCAAGTTCTTACGATACTCAGGCAGTTTTCAGAGTCCTCCCCCCATGTGGCTTGTCTTTACTCCCCACTGGAGGGTAAACTGGGTCACACTCTTCCCAGTTATGCCAACTGGCCTAGTATCAGGCCCATTTCACCAACATGGAGACCCTTTTCTATGCTTATGGGGTGGTTCCAAACACAGGTGACATGTTTCCTGGGACTATGAGCATGAACTCTGCCTTTCAATGCCCTTTTGCTTGCCCCCGGCCTTGATGGCGCAGCCCCCACTGTCACTCCATCCCCCCAAGAGGCCTAGCTCACCTAAGCTTCTCTGAAAATCCAACCATCCACACACTGGCCCCTCCCTCATTCCCACAGTTCACATCCAGTACTGTTGTCTCTGAACAGTTCAGCTTTTCCCTTTAGGTGGGGCTCAGCACAGCCACTTCGTGGAGGAAGAAGGAAGCTGTACAGCCTCCCCTGCTCCACTGCACCAGCTCTTGCCCGGCAAAGCCACTGTCCCCAGGAGCAGTCATAGGTGGGCAGCCCATTCATTGTTTCTGTGCTTTGAAACATTTATTAAATAGAAAGAAGTGATTTTATTAATCCCAGACAAAGTGATCAAGATCTGCTGGGGTCAGGGACCAGAAGAGCAGAGAGGCTAAAAAGGGCCAGGATGGAGAGAGACACTTTCACAGTGAGGTATTAGGGGTTCCTGGGCCCTGGGATAGGCCATCCAAGGCGCCAAGCCCTCAATGGCGCAGGCTATCCAGAGGCCAAACTCTGGTCTTAAGAACCCAGTCTCATCCCTGCAATTTGATCTTCCCTTCTCTGGCCCTCCACTCTCCACTCAGCCAGCACTTCCAGTTCCCTCAGTCCTGCTGGAGGCCTGAAAACGTGTTGCTTTTCCTGGAACCTCCATCTTCTTTCATCCATCCATTTGTCTGTTCGTTCAGCAACTTGCCTATTTTAATGAGTCTAGTTGGCAAGTTGTTTGTTCATTGCTTAATCACTCATCACACATTGATTAGATGCCTACTATGTACCAGCCTTATTCTGAGCATGTATTTCACCCGTGAACCAATGTTCCCGGACTGTTCTGGTTTACTAAGTAGAAATAAGAATATGTATGTTTCTGCAACATTTAGAGTATGCTAGGAAGTGATGTGAAAATGTAGATCTGTTGGGCTAGGGGTGAGTTGCATATTTAATGGAGTGGTGTGGGTAGGGCTGGTGGGAAGGAGGCCTGATATAAGGTCTGTGGTAGGAAAACCAACCTCCCTTGAGTGGGTTGTCAGAAAGGATCCTGGGGAAGTCTTCACAGACAGATAAGACTAACTCGGGACATTTTTCTAAAGACCCTGTGCTGGGCAGTACAGGGTAGAGGAGTCCCAGGATAAGTATCCTCTGGAGACAACATCTGGTCTTCCCTCCACAATGTGGCCACACCTGTATGTGCCAGGAAGCCTTAATCTGGACTTACAGTACTGGACAGCTCAGGGCAGCTGAAGGAGGACAACTAGCCCAAGCAAGGTACTCCCCACCTGCTGTCCAGATGAACACTGAGGTAAGGAGAAGCTGAGATCTGGGCAATATGGGCAGAAGAATTCAGGGGAGCAGGGCCCTACATGTGCCTGGAGATCATGGGTGGATTGACAAAGTCTAAGGTGCAAATACAGGACAGCCAGGCCTGAAAGACAAGCCCAGGGGCAGCTCCTGTCCAGAGTCCCCACTGATGAGTCCCAGTGTAGATGGTAGCGCAGAGCAGAATCTTAGCAGCACTCAGCCGCTTCTTCCTAGTCGATGCCCCAACAGGGACATGCTCTCAGATACCAGAGACATCTGCCCAGTGGGAGAAAGGAAGGAATCACTTAGGGAATCCAAACAAAATTTGGGGATACAGAATCCTCAGGGTGGTCCAGCCCCTGACACCAGGGGGCCCCTTTTGGGAGCCTTTAGTGTTGCCAGAACCCTGCCTCTGACCCTCAGCCTGGTCCTTGCATTAGTATTGCTCCTGAACACACCACCTCTGGGTGACGATATGACGAGGAGTCAAACGTGACACTATGGGTCAGCCCAGGTCCATCCAGGCAGGTCACTGACCCCAGGGAAAGGTCATGACATTCTACAATTTCCCTTTTTTTTTTAAGAGAAAAATAACAATAAAACAGAGTTTAAAAACGATCTAATAGGAGAGTAACAATAATTAATACATTTCATATTTTTATCTTCATAGTAGTTGTTCAGAGTACAAGATATAGACATGAAATATTTTCCCAACAATATTAGCTCAAACATTTCTTTTCAATGAATTAAGAGAAGCTAGCTGTATAACTATCTTAACTATCTTGTGTATATATACATTTTTTTCCTTTTCCCTTCCTTCCTTTCCCCTTTCCCCCACAGTTACGGCATTCTAGATACCTTAGTCCATCACATCTCCACCCCATCAGATTCCCAGGTGATGGCTGCATTTTTGTTATGGTTTAAATCTAAAATACCCCCCCCAAAGTCTCATGTGTTTGGAATGTGATTTGATCACAGGGTGCTACACTCATCAGCAGATAAATCCATTGATGAGTTCATGGCCGAATGTGCTGTTAGGAGGTGGGGCCTGTTCAGAAAAGGCAGCTCACCAGGATCATGCTGTGGAAGGGTGTATTATTATCCCTGATTTGTTCATTCTCATTCATTTTCATTTTCCCTCTCTCTGTCCCCCTCTCTCCCTCTCCCCTTCTTTTCCTCCCTCCCTGCCTCTCTGCCTCCTTCCTTCCTGGCGCCAGAGGGTGAGCAGCTGTTCTGCACCAATCCTTTTCATTATGCTGCTTCTGCTTAGGGCCAGCCAATCATGAACTGAACCCACTGGAAACTGTAAGCCAAATAAACCTCTACTCCTATAAACTGTGGGAGTAGTATATTTTGTCCCAGCAACAGGAAATCTAATATAATTTTCTGTGTTCCTATTTACCCTGCCCAAATCTTGACTGTCTGGTATGATCCCAGACCCTTAGTCCCGGGAGCTGTCTGCAAAGCAACATCATTCTTTTTTTTTTTTTTTTTTTTTTTGTGGGTACCGGGGGGTCGACCTCAGGACCTCGCACGCCAACAGGCACCCGAGCCGCTGAGCGATATCACCGGCCCCTTTTTTGTATGTGGGATCCGGGAGTCGAACTCGGGCCCTCGCGCTTGCAAGGCAGGCGCTTATGCCGCTGAGCCATCTCACCGGCCCAGCAACATCATTCTTGATGAAGAAGTTTCCAGATCTTCTCTTTTGGAAACCCAAGGTCTCAGAATCCCTCCTGATGAGCAACCAGGTTAACCCTGGCCAGGCCTGCTGAGGTCAACTGTGTTGCAGGATGGTGCAGGTGGCACTGGGCAAAGGGTAAATCACACTGGCCCAGGAGAGTCAGGAAAGCAGGTGCTCTGAATTCCTCTTTCCAGATGTTAGGAGAGTCCCAAGAATTCAGTAAGAGCCTCTATTATGGCTGAACTAGATGCCAGGAGGGAGAAGAATGGTTGAGTTTTCAAATCTTGATTCCTGCTGGGAGAACCCCTAGAGAAAGTCCTATGGCCTTGGAGAAACAGAAATTTTTAAAAATCTCCTAACTCAAATAGCCTCTGCAGCAGTAGGGCAATCAAAAATTTCTCCTGTGAGGCAGTATTAAATCCAAGTATTATGGCTGGTGTTTAGATGTCCCCCCAAAGCCTAACGTGGTCATAGGTGAACTTTTTCAGAGGTGGCTGGATCTAGAGTGTGTGATGCTGGGATCAAGGCATAATTACTAAATTAGTCCACTGATTGGTTTGGTATAGTTCTGGGAGTGGATTATGGGAAGGACCTCCCTGGGTGTGAGTGCTACCCACTGTAAGGGCTTGTAACCTGGATAAAATATAAGACACAGAAAGAGGGCTGCTGTTTACTGCTTGCTACTTCCCTGCTGCCTGTTTGCTTTGCCATGAACTGTTTCTCCTCGGCAATGCTCATCTGCCATGCCACTCTGCCTTGGACCCAGCAAATTATGAAATGAAACTTCTACAAACTGTGAACTAAATAAATCTTTCTTCCTTTAACTTTGACTGTTGGGTATTTTGTCTCAGTAACACCAAAAAAAGTAAGACAAGTCCTGTTCATGCTTCTCTACAAAATTCTTTAAAACCATTTTCATGGTTCAATATCTTGATAACATGAAAAATATTTAAAGTTTATCTTTCATAAAGACCTAACAAATTATTCTATAAGCAAAGGAAACCAGTCAGATCTACTTCAGATAAGCCACTTAACCTCTCTTTCTCAATTTTTTTGGTCTCAAACCTGAGGATACCAGAAGTTTTAACTAATTCTAAGAATAAAATGAAGTAAATATGGACATTTGGTTTTTGCTTTTTAGGGAATATGGAGTCTCCATTGCTGAGCAAACAAGTCAAATATATGGTTTACCCAAATATATGGACAATATATGGTTTACCCAAAAAAAACTCTGCCAATTCAGGACTAATGGGGCATATCGTCTAGAAAGGAAGTTATCACCTTTCTGCCTTTCATGAGCAGTGGGGTGTGAAAAAATGAGGGGCAGCTGCACATTTAATATAACTAGACCAGATGGCCAGTGCAGAAAACTAGAAATAAGCTAATTTCCTTCAGTATGACTCTACAAAGCTCAACTCAAAAAGGATTTAGTTAAATACAGGACTTAGCAGTCCCCCCCCGCAAAAAAATTGTTTTATAACATTGTTTTACAACAATGTGAGGTATTACTTCTCGTTCCTTTACTTGATCTTCTGATTGGATCAATACACTTTCCTTCAGCAAGGGAAAGTTTGTCACTTCATTTCCTTTCAGTTCCATATTAATCTCCATCTGAGATGCATCCAAGGTTTGGGAAGAGTCTATTTCTTGAGTAAGGCATTGCCAAGATTCCATGTAATTGATTCATGATGCAATGCTGGGATTAAGGGTGATTAGTAAATCGGTCCACTGGCTGGTTTGGCACCACCCAAATCCCGGTAGCCTAGACAGAGTATAAAAGGGGCAGAAAGACATTGTTAAGGTCCCTTGTTGCTTTTGCTACCTTGTGGACACCTTGAATTGTTCTCTGCAATCTGTCAAGCAACCCTACCTTGGAGCCAGCCAATTATGGACGACTGAAACCTCTACAAATAAACCTTTCCCCCTTTAACTTTGGGTGTTGGATATTTTATCTCAACAATGAGAGAAAAATAACCAAGACACCAAGTATGAGAGGCCATCTGCTAAGAGGTTGCAGAAACAGAAAGAAATGTCACCTACTCCACTCTCTTGACTAGCAGTAACCAGTCCACAGGCAGAAAGTTCACTTGCACCACAGGTCGTGCAGTGTTCACCCTACATTCATGCTGGGCATCTGCCCATCTGAGTTTTCAGGCAAAAGGAAAAGGGACTTCTATCTTCATGACAGGGGCTACATTTGCTACTTAGAGCCCAAGTTAGGCTCCTCCCACCCCCAGGATTTGGGAGGGAGGGTGCCATTTCCCTGAATGAGTCCATGAAAGGAGGCTCCAAGCTCCTTGAGAAAACAGTCCTGGCTGTAAGATGGCAAGAGGTTCATTGGTTTTGCATTTACAAGGACAGTTTATTCTAAAACAATGCTTTTAAAAAGGAAGAGCAGGGCTGGTGAGATAGCTCAGCAGCATAAGCACCTGCCTGGTAGATGTGAGGTCCTGAGTTCGACTCCCGGTACCCATATAAAGGAAAAAAAAGGGCTGGTGATATCGCTCAGCAGCACAAGCACTTGCTGGCAAGCGCGAGGTCCTGAGGTCAACTCCTGGTACCCACAAGAAAAATAAATAAATAAAAATAAAAAGGAAGAGTGAACATCTTTTTCAATTTTCCAAAGAAGTAGAATTCAGCCTCCTGGTTGTAATTTTTTTTTTTTCTCTTACTCTGCTTCTGAAAGCAGTGGCCCAACATTACTGAGTCAGGCCACCAGGATTTCAGCCCAACACAGAGACTATGAAGGTGTTGCTAATCAATTGAAGGTCCTTTTGCTGGATTCAGAATGAAATCATAAATGGGCAAATTTCAGCTCTGCTAGCAGCTCTGAGTTTTGAGTGCCAAAGACCATCAGCCCTCTGTGGCTTCAAGTGCCTATAATCCTCAATTTAAGCAGTGGGTCCCTGATTGCCAATTACTATTGCTAGGCTCTGCCACTGTCAGATGATGCTACCAGTTGATACTGGTTAATGCGGATTATCACTGGTCAATGCCACCAGTTACCATCCCTGCCTGGTGCTGCCAGTTATTGCTGCTGCTGGATGCTGCCACCAGCTGATGCCAGTTGGCACTGTGCATTACTGCCACTAATCTTCACTGGCTGCTGGTCTCTTTTCCAGTCACTGGAACTCTTCAGGGCCAACATCCCCTAGTACTTATGGCTTTTTAAAAATTATTATTTTAGTGACTGCTTAACCCACACTATCAGGGATACCAATCCTGAATACATTTATAGGAACTTCTAGGCTGACACTACCCAAGAAATAAATCATAAGTAGATTTACAAGACCACCAGAGCAAGGCTTTATTTAGACAGAGCCTGTGCTGCAGCACAAGGTGGTCAGCACAAGAGAAAAAGACCTCCTATACCAACCTGGAGGAGCTGAGAGGAGTTCTGCTGCCATCGCCTGTGATTTGTCCAAATTCAAACTGCTGACTGGTCTGAATCCACGCCTGCCAATTGATCCAAATTCAAGCCTTCTGATTCAAGCTTACTGATTGGTCCAAATATAATTCTGTTGCTTAGTTAGAATTTAAGCCTGCTGCGGTCAAGGCAGAAAGCTCCCAGAGAGGTGTGGGGTGTCAAGGACCGCTGCAGCTGTCAGGACGGCAGTTTGGCAAAAGTAGGGAGAAGTCGTTGCTTGATTGACAGCTGCTAGTTCTCCACAAAATGGCAAGGCTACAAATCAAGACTGCTGTTGCTTTGGGGGAATCTCCAGGCGGGCTTGCTGTGCTAATCACAGGTTATTGGGGCTTGGGCATGTTAACAACCGGCTCAGATTTCTCCCTGATCTACGTCCTGGGGAGAGCTTCCTGGCCACCTCTTATGGGAGGTGGGAGCAGGGGAGGGGTACCAGGCTGTCACTGAGTTGTACCTTCTGTCAGAGCTTCCCAGAGAGTGGCCTCCAAGTAACCTAAGGGGCGGTAGGAGGACGCTGAGGCAAGCTGTCCCGGTCCATCCTCCGGGACTCAGGACAAGTGAAGGGAAGCCATGGGGAAGGGCGTGATGGCTGTCAAATGAGCCGTGCCCTGTCCTCGTCACAGGTAAAGGGAAGAGCCGGGATGTTTCTCGTGTCTCAGGGAATATTACCTTTTCCTAACTACTAAGCACAAAATGACCTTACTTAGTGTTTTCTGTAAATCTGCATGCTTCTTTCCAGAAAATCATACCTCTCAAGAAGTAAAATATATCTTTAGCCTAGATAGCTCAGTGTGCTGGGTTTTTCCTTTTCCTGTACCCTTACCTAGGACTCAGTGATAACTACTCACTATTACAAAGCGAGACCTGCTCACTTCTAGCTCCCAGCTACATGCACATCCTTTGTTGATTCACTTTGGTGTGATCTGCAGCAGATGCCAAATTTGAGGACAGATTCTCATGGGTGCTCTGGAACTCTTCGCAATGTTTAGTAATTGACAATGAACAAGAGCTATAGACTCTTCAAATGAAGAAATGTCATAAATTATCTTCTTTTTGAGTTTTCATCCTTCTTGGTGTCACAGAAAGCTTGAAGACCAGATGTAGAAAATGAAAAAAAAAAAAAGGTTCTTTTGTTTTTTTAATAAGGTATCATTTTCATTGAAAAAAGTTGAAAGTATTATCAATATCCAATGTTGTCCAGCATAGGAGGGTACCAAAAACTTTATTTATTTATAGATAAGGTATCATTGTGCAGCCCAGGTTGGCAGCTGACCTCAAACTTGCTATGTAGTCCAGGCTGGCCTTTAACTCACAAACTTCCTGCCTCAGCCTCCCTCCATGCCCAGCTTCAATCACCTCATTAGACTTTTTAAAAATTGTTTTTGTTTTTCTCAATTTTCTATTTTACATTTGTGATGCATAGTAAACACATTCATGGGGGGATTGGTACATGTACATATCACATCTTATTCCTTTTTACTTCCCCTTCCCCTCTCTCTTCTGTCTCCCTCATCCTGAGATCCCCTTCCCATTCTTTCAAAGAACCAACCTGATTCATTGATCCTTTGTATTGTTTTTTTAGTCTCAATTTCATTCATTTCTGCTTCAATTTTTATAATTTATTTGCTACTTTTAGTTTCAGATTTTGGTTCTTGTCCTTCTAGTGTAGCAGAAAATGCTCCCCTCCCCACCAGTATACCTCAGTTTCTGTTAGTTGTCCAGGGAACATTTCCTGTTACAGTTCTTTTTACTTCTGTTTCTTAGAAATGGCTGGTCACTATGATGTGTATTGTAAGAACCAATCAAAGACAGTCAAGTACTCTGCTTCTGTATATTTCCTGCTTGCAAACTCCATATAAGCCCTAGACCACCAGAGATCAGGGCCTGATATTTTGGGAATGATGCTAGTCAGTGCTCGTCCACGTAAATAAATCTGCCTCCAAATCCTGGGTGTCGTTTCGGTGCTTCTGTTTGCCGTAGCACTAGGAACTTGAGATGCATCATTAGACTATTTATTTAGGATCCTTTTATTCTTTTTATGTGTGTATTTACAGCTATAAGCTTCCCTCTTAGAACTGCTCTCATTGTGTCCCATAGGTTTTGATTTGTTGTACTTCCATTGTCATTTGATTTTAGGAAATTTAAAAAATCTTTCCTGATTTCTTCTGTGATCCACCGATTATTCAATAACATTTTCATTTCCATGTGTTTGCGTAGATTCTGTGGTAAGGGAGCAAACAAGGAAGCGAGTGATACCAGCAATAGGCTGGCCCACAGCTCCCTTAAACTACAAACTATGAACTTCAGCATTCAAGAGAGTCAGAACAGTGAGGCTGCCCTCGGGTTCAAGTGCAGGACCTTTACGAATTCTCTGATCTGCTTGGGAATTCCCAGACTTGCTAAATGTGTCCCCCACACACACATGCCAACACGCCCAACTCCTGTCCTAATCTCCATGTCACCGCCAGCTTGGACCACAAAGGATTTAGCTCCCCTCATGAGGCAGGGAAGCCTGGTTAGCCAAGTTTCTCCCATGCGTGATGGGATCAGGGCCCTAGGAAGCTCAAACCTAGAATTGACTTTCGTGGTTTCCCTTGGATTTGGGCTGGAATCCCCCACCTTGGGGTATTGAGGCTCAGGGTTGGACTAAAAGGAGTAAAGAAGGACAAACACTAAAATCAGTGTGTATTGCACATCGTTATGAATGTCGTTAATGTTGCTGAATTGTGCACTGAAAGATGATTTTATTAGTAAACTTCAGAATCAAACCAGAGCCACTTTTGTCAACCTTTAACCAAATATATAAATTATTAAAGAAAGTTGGTTGGTTATGAAGGAGTAATCTCGTGAATGTGTGCCCAGTAGCAAGGAATAGTCACTGAAGGCCCTGCCAGGGCTACCCCATGCGCAAAGGCTGGGACCGCCTTCCACACACAGTGACTGCTTCCACAGAGTCACCGGTTCAGTGACTGTAGGTTCAGGTTGGGCGTGGTGCCGTTCTGGTCACGGGCCCATGTACCCTCTGGATTTTAATCCTTTGGCCAAGAATTACCGTTTGAGATTATCTCATGTAATCTTCCCTATTTCTCCTTAAAACCTTTCCTTTGCCTCAACCAATTGTAGTCACACCTAGTTTTCTATGGCACAGGAGTGCTGTTGCAATGCTATTATTCTGATTACATTTATTTAATCTTTAGAGAACCCTCCTCTGTATGTTGTTTTACCCCCATAAAGAAAAGGGAAATAGTTCTCTCAGGTTAGCACCGCCCCAAGCATCTCACTGTGGACATTACAGTCATAAGCCCTGAACTGGATGATGATGTGGGGGCCTAAGAAAGGGACATCAGTGCTCACCAAGAGACTGTGTGGTTGGTGCTGAAACGAGAGACAGAGGTGACTGCTCAACCATCCTGGGTCTGTCAGTGCAGCTGTGGCCTCCTAGGCAGTCAGGGTTACATTATGGAGGTCAAGGTCTAGTTTGGCTTATGTTAACTTGGAAAATTACATCTTTCTGGAGCCAATAGTAGCAAGTGACACAAACCATCACTTCAGAACCAATGAGAAACTCTCAGATTCAGGATTTTAAAAGTATGTTTTTCTCCAGGTGCCTCTGAATTCTTTCCCATTGCCCACCCTCACAATACTCAACCTCTTCCTCCTGTCTGTCCCAAAATGAGCTGTACAATAGAGGAGAGAGGATTGGGTCTCAGAATATTTGTACTCCCTGGCCTTATCTTCTTTGCAGATCCACTTGTATACAGTGCACAGCACCCATCTGCACAGCTTTATCTGTATGGGAGTTCACAAGGGACAGTACACAAGGCCGTCACCCTTAGGCATGACATGGGTTTCTGACTGGTTAATATTATACAGACTCATTAGGTGCACAATCCTGTATCCAGGCCCTCTGCTCACTTATTCTTATACCTAGTTATACCTAGTTCAAGCCTGGTTAATATTGGAGGCTTAACAGACAATATTAAAATGTACAGAGAGCAATGTAAGAAAGACTTGTGGACTCAGCTCCCAGATTTGATGTTATATGTTAACCTTGAGTTCTTATCCAATATCAAAGATCCCACATCTCATCGCCTCTATCAAGAGCCCTGGGTTCCAGATGCAGCCTCACCATCTGCTGTCCCATGAAGACCCAGAAAGCAGCACCTACAGGTAAGTCCTGAACTTCTAGATCTGGCCCCCTCCCATGATCCTCCTAGACATTCTTGCCACAATCCTGCTATCATCTCTGGCTCATTTCTCCTGCTCAGCCCCATTTGAATTATCCTAACCGCCACTTCTGCCCCCAAATACACC
Organism: Erethizon dorsatum; assembly: GCA_028451465.1. Taxonomy (NCBI): domain Eukaryota; kingdom Metazoa; phylum Chordata; class Mammalia; order Rodentia; family Erethizontidae; genus Erethizon; species Erethizon dorsatum. The sequence goes on from CM051824.1 coordinate 25,193,110, forward strand.
TGCAGGTGGCCAAGGTTGCAAGGCCTTGATTGGCTCCCTAGGTCCAAGTCACCACTTTGATTCTTGGGCCTTTGCTGATAGAGTGGCTCTTTTGTGAACACTGGCTGAGGCTCTCCCTTCATGCTGTGCAGACCACAGATGCAGGGTACTGGAGAAGCAGTGCCTTTGAGAACGTTAGAAATAAGTTCTTTCCCTTGGCCAGGCTCAGCCCTAGGTAGTGCTTGTGCCTGAGAAAGTGCAGTACGTGGAATTAGTTCACATTTTCCCTCATTGGCCAGGGCTCTTGTGAGCAAGCTGCACACCTGTACCAGCAGACCTTTCTCTAGCTCAGATGCTGCACTTGCCTCTTGGTGAATCTGATACTATTCCTGCCTCCTCTGATCTATTCTCCACATACAAACCAAATGATGATACAACAACAACAACAACAACACACACACACACACATATCGTGTTTCCAGCTAAAAGTTTGTATGTAGCCTCCTTTACTCTTTGCATAGAGTCCACGCTACCCAACCTAGATACTGGTCCTGTAACATACAGCCCTGCTACCTTTCCTCACCCCTTCCATCTGACCAGGTTAGCCATATAGAATGGAGGAGGTTTTTACCAACCAACTTTTCCAAAAGTTGTGCCTTTTTTGTGCCTCAGCATGGTCCTGTTCTGGTTCTCACAGCCAGAGAGGCTCCCTTCCATCCCTGATGAGGCCAATCTTTCCTTGGGTTGCTCCAACTGTTCTCCTGAGGAAACCTCATTATCCTCTCTCCCTGAAGACCACGCATCTGCATGAATGAAATCCTACATACAAACACTGGCTCCTGCTATCCTCTTGCTTCAGGGAGCTATGCAAGAAAGCCAACATCCTCACTGGTGTTGGGCATGTGGGTAGAGGTGAGTTCATTTTTTAAGGGAAGTGTCTCTTCCATAGAGGAGACTTCCATGAAGAGGGATTTGCCCTTTTCTTTTGCTTTGCTTGTCTTAGTGAAGTACATGTTCGGGTAAAATGTGTAAGAAGTGTGATGGCACTGGCTCTGGGCCACCACCAGAGTCCATGGCACCTGCCCACTCTGTCAGCACTTCCAGGGGCTGCAAAGGACACATACAGCACAGCAAGTGCATCCATATGGTTGCTGAACAACTGAGCAGAGGAGAAGAGAGTGGTGTTTGAGAGGGACCAGGTGAGCCTCAGGTGGGAGAAGCACAGTGAGGAAACTCGCTGCTGAGCCACGCGATGTGGCGTCTGATTCATGACTAGAGAGTCCCACTGTTAGTGACAATGCCCCCAGGCTTCTAGCATGTATGGGCTAGGAACTGAGGTGGGCTTCAGAGAGGGCTGAGTATGCTGCACAGGCTGAGGCAGAAGGATCGCAAGTTCAAGGCCAACCAGGGTAACTTAGTGAGACCCTCCTACAAAATAAAAAACAAATAAAAAGGACTGGGGAATGTGGCTCAGTGGTACAGTGCTTGCCTGGCATTTACAGGCCCCTGGGTCCAATCCCAAGTATGGCGGTGGGGACAGTGTGCTAGGTGAGAGATGCTGTGGCCTGAAGTGAACAGGAGGCTGGGTGGTGGGCCTCTCACAAGGGTGAGGGCAGGTAAACAAGTGTATACTCTCCTCTTGCCTTGCAGATTAATTCTGCAAGGATTACAAAGCCAAATAACTGGGCTATCTGTTTTGAGCTCATTGACCTTGGGGTTTATAATTATCAAATATTCACAAGATAGACAATACGATGGCACTCAGCGCATTCCAGAGCAGGCCCTAGAGTCTCTCCTACATGCCAGTCAGAGGCTGTGGGCTGAAGCTGCCCTGGATGCTCTCAGCAGTGTGGTAGAGCAGGTAAAAGAATGTAGGTACAAGGTTGAGACTCTCAGTGTTGGTCTGGGGTCCTGAACCTTCCCGGGCATCTCAAGTTCAGGCCATTTATAATGTTGACCATTTTGCCATCTCATCAGCCTAAAACTGGGGGAAGGAGGTATGGCTGATCTTCTGTTGATGAACACAGGATTCTTGCAATGGATGGATCCTGGAAAGAAACCGAAGGATTGGGGACTAGAGATCTGGCTGTCACCGGTGCCATCTCAATGTACCAAGAAGCTCAGAGGGCCCATAATAGTGTAATGAGAGTGATGGGGGATTCTATATGCTGGTGCTTCATACAAGTTACTCTATTAAATCCCCAAACAACCCTGGAAAGCATAGGGTTATATTCTGTTCTGCAGATGAAGGTACATACTGAGAATGGTTAGGCATGGCCCAAATAATACAGCTAGAAAGAGGAGGAACCAATATTTCTGACCCTAAACCTTCTCCCAGTGGTGGTTTCCTCCTTTAGTGTGACAGCATAAATACACACCCTTCAGCAGGGTCTCCATGGTGCTGGGGAGGCTGGGAGCTGTGTGATAGCACTCACATGGCTTCCTTTCTTTTCTCCAGGGAAAGTGTGCAGGCAGGTCTAGCTGGCTTCTTGCCAGATCCCCTGGAAGATGTATGTGTTCACATGTTTTCACAAATCCTACCTGAATGCATGTGGCTCCTGCTTCTGGGTGGCTGAGTTTGCCGAGTGGGTTATGGGCACTGTGTGTGTTCTGCCAGTGGAGAACTTCCTATTGGGAAAGAAGCAGTTGTGGCTACGTCATCTCTCTGATTAAAGAAGGTAATGAGGAGCAAACACAGTGCCTGATAAGGGGAAGAGATTGGGCAGCTGAGATAGGGATGACTTGCACTCTCAATGGGGTAGTGTGAGTAGGACTGGCTGAGAAGGACACCTGGCACAAGAGCTGTGGTAAGAAAACCAGCCCCACTGAGACAGCAGCTTGGGAGTCATCCTGGGGAGTTGTCACAGGCAGGTGGGACTGGCTCAGGACATTGGCCTAAAGACCCTGGGCCAGGTGGTCCAGGGCAAAGATGAGCCCCAGGATGAATATCTTCTGGGGAAGTCTGTTCTCTCCACAGTGGATCACATCTCTGTGCACCAAGAAGCCTTGACCCAACTTGCAGCCACAGCAAGAGCTGTGCAGCTCAGGGTGGCTGAAGGAGGGCAACTAGCCCCAAACAGGGTATTCCCCACCTGCTTTCTGCATGGACACTGGGGCAAGAAGAAGATGAGATGCCATGTAACATGAGCAGAGGAGCAGGGGTGGGGCTGGGTGGGTGGGGGACCTACCTGGGCAAGGAAGTCAGGGGTGGATGACAATGTCTGGGGACAAAGTGTGGGACAGCCAGGCCTAGGAGTGCAAGCCCAGGGTCAGCTCCTGACCAGGAACCCACAGATGGCTTCAATTGCAGGGGTCCCACCAACCAGAACTCGGCAGAACCAGGCGCTTCGTGCTTGTAGAGGTATAAGTGAGTCCCTGGGGACCCTGCCAATGTGGACAGAGGAAAGGCAAATTTGGGAACCCTCAGTGTGGCATAGATAGGCAGATTGGTCAGGGCCATCCTGCCCCTTGCTCACCAAGGCGCCCTCTTTTAGCATACCACAACAACGCCTAGCCTCTGATATTGGTCCCCTGCCTGGCAGATGCCATATCTTTTTCATGAACCAGGAGTGGCTGGACAAAGAGCCTATAAATGTGAGGAAGAGTCAGAAACACGACCCCAAGCTGTCAGGTTCAAGTATTTGAGGTAGGGTCTGTGACCTCTAGCCCAAGGCCATAGCTTCCTGAGACCCCAACATCCCATCCCAGCCTATCTCCACCTGGTACCCAGGGGAGGGCTCCACCTTCTTCCAGCTCTCATTTTCACCCACAGTAGGCTCTTGCAGAAGATGACAGACCCTTAGTAGCACAACTTGTCAGTAATGCAACATCATGCTCTGGTGGTAATATCTAGAAGCCTTTTCCCTTTTAACCTCAGTAGCCAGGATGCCATTTTGGGAAGCACTTCGTGTAGGGTAGAGTCATCTAATGTCACTTGTAGTGCAGAAGGGTGTAGGGTAACTGGCTTTCCCAGAGAGTTAGAAAAGCAAGTACTCTGAATTTCTCTTTCCAGGTGTTATGGAGTCCCAGGAAGCCTCTGAGAGCTTCTGCCGTGGCTGAATTACATGCCAGAAAGGAGCAGAATCAATGAATGTTTGTTCTAATCTTATTCCCTGCTGGGGAAGCCCCAGAGAAAGTCCTCTAGTCTTGGAGAAATAGAAGAAAAAAAAAATGAAATCTCTTTCCCACACAGAAAACCTCTTTTCAGGGGTAGGAGAGGAAGAAAACACATTCATCACTGAAATATTAAACCCAAGGCCAACACTCATCACAGGCAGACAGTAAAAGGTTGCAAACACAGAAGAAATGGCACCCTATAGCACAGCCAGCATGTATGCCCATTCCACCCTCTCCTGATAATGATCTGTCCTCAGGTGGAGGAGTTCCCAGACCATGAGTCTCACAGTGTTCATCTGGATTCATCCAGGGCACCTGCCCATCTGTGTTTGCCAAGTGGCCTTAGGCAAGAGGAAAATGGACTCTTAGCTCCATGATAGGAGAAAGTTTTGCCATTTAGAATCTAAGTTAGGCTCTGTCCTCCAGCAACTGGAAGGCACGGCACCACTTCCCTGTGAAAGGGAAAAACTGTATAAGAGAAATCGTTCTTTTTAAAACTTTGTTCTTTTGAAACTGCCTAGCTCTGTAACTACTTCATGGCTTTGTAACTACTTTCTTGACCCCGTAACCATGAAAGTGTAACCAAATATGCAGGATGCCTGATTGTACCATTGTACCAAGCCTCATGAACTGATGATCTCAGCCTGCTAGCTAATCAAAAGAACAGCCAGCGGTTCTGTCTCACCTTTGCACCTCCTTTGTACCTCCTGCTTGTGCATCATATAAAAGACCTAGACCACCAGAGATCAGGGCCTGATATTCTGGGAATGCTCCCGATCAGTGCCCGTCGATGTAAATAAATATGCCTCCAAATCCCAGGTATCACTTTCGTGTTTCTGCTTGCTGTTGCATCTGGTGCTTCAGCCAGGAAGACCAGCCATGCTGACATCTTTGGTCACCAGTCGTGGCCCTCGCAGATGGAGCAAGGACCTCTCCAGGTCCCGATGAGAATGCATGCCCTTGAGATTTCTCGAGTCCCCTTAGAGGTCTGGAGAAGGATTCCTGGCTCCCTGCTTGAGTGGCTCACATCAGACCCCAAAGGGAGGAAGATACAATCTGTCTGTCTGTCTGTCTGCCTGCCTGCCTAATTCCAGTAAGACCCTTGGGGGCAATCCAGTTAGTCAGTATGTCAGTCCTGCTCAGTTCGAGCAGAATTTGTTAGTTAAGGCCACCCTCAAGGGAAGGGGTGTTGGAATGTTTAACCTCTGAGTGCCTGCTGAATGAATGCATGGGTGAGTGGAACAGACAGTGTAAGCAATAGGCTGCTCCATCTGTGCACCAAGACTGGAAAGCACTGGTCGCAGTGGCTGATTGAGCCCTCACCTGCGGTTCTGTGATGATCAATATATGGCATAATAGAGGCCTCACACCCTCTTTAGCTAAGTCGCACCTAAGTCCCTGTGATGGGGGCGGCCAGGCAGGCATCTGAATGGTCTCTCTCTGAGGGGCATCCACCCTTTGTCTGTTGCACCATTGTTCAAGTGTACACAACATACACTGTAGGGAGATAGTATGGGAACTAATTAGTTAAAACCCAGTCAGGGACTGTGGGAAAAGAGGCTTTTATGGAGTTAAAAATGAAACAAAACCACTCTCTGCATCTCAAAAAAAAAAAAAAAAAAAAAAAAAGGATAAAAAGAGGCCCATTCTTCCTGAGAATTCTACCTTGGCACCCTCGTCAGCTGCCACAGTTGCTGCCAACACCTATAGCTTCACTCCCTGCTCCTGACTCATCTACTTCTAGCCAACTGAACTGGTTCCAACTAGCCATTGCCTGCATTCTGCCACAGAGGCCCTCACTACAGAGCCTTCTGCTTACATGTGTATCCTGGTCAGCCCACCTGAGATGACTGTCAACAATTCCTTCTGAGTTCCACATTTCGACTGAGGGAAAATTGGACTGTCAGTCCTGACAAATGAGTTGCACCCTGTCAGGCCTGGATAGATAGGACAGACTGAGCTCTATCAAATAGGGCCCCCGTGAGCCCATTTTCATTGCAAAAGTCGAGGGCAAACCTGTGACTTTCCTGGTAGAAAATGGAAAAGAACCCTCTGCCTTTCAAAGTTCCCTCTGTCAAAAAGTTACCATCACCAGGGCAACTGGGACTCTTGCCCCTTGCCCCTTCTGCCAGGCACAAACTTACAGCCTGGGAGGACATCTCCACACCATGCCAGTCAGCCTTGCTCTCCTTTAACCCTGCACATTCAACTTTGACTGTTCCTGGGGGCGGAAATGATGCCTGCATCAGCCTGAGACAGATAACTGCAATCCTAACATTCTGAAAACTCTCATCCCAGAGATATAGAACTTCATCTGGGGAGGGAATCTCACCTGAACTAGGCTGGCCCATAGCTCCCTGAAATCATCAGTCATGAACTTCAGCAGCCAGGAGAACCTAGATAGTGAGGCTGCCCCCATCTCAGGTGTGGGACCTCAGCACATCATCTAGTCTGCTTGGGAATTCCCAAACTTGCTAAGGGTGCCCCAACCCCACTCACCACTTAGCTACTGTCTTCATGTCCATGTCACCATCAACCCAGGCCAGAAAAGATTTATGTCCCCTCGGGAGGCAGCGAAGCCTGGTAAACTAAGGTTTTTCAGCCTTATTTGTGGAAGGCCAAGGCTCTAGGATCCTCCCCCCCACCTTAGAATTAACTTCCAAGGTCTCTCTTGGATTTAGATGGGAACCTCCCATCCTGGGACACAAAAGTTCAGGGCTAGGCTGAAAGCAGTAAAGAATAAACACTCGAGCCAGTGTTCTTTGCACAGCATTGTGAGTGTTCTTAATGTTGCTGAGCTGTGCACTTAAAAGGGTTGAATTAGTAAATTCTGGGTTATGAATATTGTGGGAACTGCCAGAAGCAAATCAGAGTCACTTTTGTTAATCCCTAACCAAATAAATAAATTAATAAGGAAAGTCAGAGGAATTTCGTGGATGCACAATCAAGAGAAATAGTCACAGGAGAGCCTGCTAGAGTCACCCTGTGCACAGAACCCAGGGCAAAATTCCACAGCAAATACTTCTGCAAGGATATCTGTCTAGGGACTGTCAGTTCAAGCTAGGAATGGTGCCATTCTGGTCACTGATCCATGAATCCTCTGGATTTTAGTCCTTCAGCTAAGAATTACTGTTTCAACATATCTTATGTAGTCCGCCTCATTTCTCCTTAACACCTCATCCTTGCCTTAACAGTCTCTGAATGCAAACATAATTTACAATGGCACACAAACTTGATTGCAATCCTGTGTTGTTCCCCATTACACTTAATTAATAGAAATTCTTCCTCTGTTCATTGTTTTACCACCATAAAGAATAAAACTGTTGTCCCAGGTTAGCACCTCCCCCAATTTCTCTCTGTAGACTCTGCTGCCATAGCTTAAGGTCTGAACTAGATGATGATGTGGCAGGACACAGAAGGTCCTAAGAAAGGGATCCCAGTAGTCACCAACTGGATGTATGGTTGGTGCTGAAAGGAGGGACAGAGGTGACTGTGGCCCTCAGATCTGGGTCCCATCAGTGCAGCTGTGTACTCTCAGGAATCGAAATAACTTTATGGAGGACAACTTTAATTTGGCTTGTGTTAACTTGGAATATATATTTTCTTCTAGAAACCAGCAGAAGTAATTGACAAATTATCTCACTTAAAATCAATGAGAAATTCACTCAGCTTTCAGAAGCCCTACAATTATGTTTTATCTAGTCTCCTAATCCTTCACCCATTGCCCATTGTCACAACAATCCACCTCTTCCTTCTCCCTGTTCCATAATAATCCCAATCAGAGAGGGGGGTGGGAAGTCAGACTATTTACACTCTGGAGTCTTATATCTTTGCAAATTCACAGTATACAGTTTATATCACCCATACCACAACACCTCTAGACTGCAGGGCACCCACACTATGACCAGTGCTTCCACATTACTTAACCCACACTCCCGACAGGTTACTATTACACAGACTCATTAGGAGTGCTGTCCTCTACCCTGGGCCCTCTGCTCCCCTCTTTGGATTTCTAGTTCAACTTTCTGTCTACATTCAAGTGTTTTGTATTGACAGCAATGTAAGAAATACACATGGACTCACCTCCCAGAGATGATTTCCTTGATCTCTGATCCAATGTTAAAAATCCCAGAGTCTCAGCAGCCTCCATTAAGGGCCCTAGGTCCCAGCTGCTGCCCCCACCTTCTGGTGTTTCATGAGGTAGCTGCAGGCAGCACCTACAGGCAAGTTCTCATTTTTCCAAATCTGACCTTTCCCCCATGTCCTTCTAGAAGTGGTTGCCACAATCCTAGCCATCATCTCTGACCCTTTCCTCTTGCTCATCCCCATTTGAACATCTTCCACTTTTGCCCACAATGTACCTCCAAATGGTCCAGGTCACACAATCACCTTCATTGGTCTAAACCATTATGCTCTCTCTTGGGCCTCAGCTGGTCCAGATGGCTCCTTTTTAAGCACTGACCAAGGTCCTCTCTTCAAGCCACTCAGACTATACATGCAATTAGTTGGCATCCAATGTTTTTGAGTAAATGAGGAATAAGTACCTTTTTACTAGGCAGACTCAGTTACAAGCCAGGCCCCCTGGCTTAGGAGGAGTACACTTTACTTCGCTCTCATTAGTCCTTCTTGGCCAATGGTCTTGCAATGAACACCTTGTACACTTATACCTGGGTGCTTCTCTCTTACCCTACTTCTGTACTTGCATGAGCTTTGCTTCCATTCCTGCCTCCTCAATTCCATTCTCCATGTTCATCCAGAGCAATACAAACATACACAGTCACACACAAGGACACAAGCACTCTAAACGTTGATCATGTTGATTCCCAGCTAAAAGGATAGCTATAGCCTCCCTTGCTCCTGACATAAGGTCTGCACTACCTAACATTGGTGCTGGCCTGGCTTGGCCAGGTCCCTGATGCCCTTGCGTACTCCTTCTCCCATTCCCTCCATCAGTAGCCATGTGGGCTGCCTTTCCTCCTGCCTCAGGGTCACCAGGCCTCTTTTTACACATCCTGAAGAGCTTCCCTCACTGCCTGCTGAGCTCACTGTTGCTTGGGTCTTGGCCCAGGCACCCTCCCTGGGAAGCCTCGTTATTCTTTCTCCTTGCAACCCAAGAACATGCCTCCCATGGCCCTTGTTGTAGCAATGAAAGCATCCACCTATCTTCACACTTTCAAAGCTCCTGAGAAGCTCCTTCTATGGAAGACCTTGGTTGCCACCTCTCTGCCTTATCCTGAGTGCCTGCTTGGCCTCTGGCCTACAATAAGCATGAACAAAATCCAACATACAAATACCAGCTTGTGCTGTCCTCCTGCTTCAGAAAACCACAAAAGGAGAAACCCAACACCTTCACTGGCTGTGAAGTTAGGGCACGTGGGCAGAGGTGAGCTTGTTTTTGGAAAAGAAGTATTCCTTCTATAGAGGAGACTTCCATGGAGAGGGATTTGCCCTTGTCTTTTGCTGTGTGTGTCTTAGTGAGGCACATGCTCAGGTAAATGTGTAAAGGAGTGTGATGGTGCCAGCTCTGAGCCACCACCAGAGCCCACAGCAGCTGCTCACCATCTGGTGCCTGTTGGCTGGACACCAGCACAGCTGGAGGCTGAAAAGAACACCTGCAACACAGTAGGTGCCTCCATACAGCTGCTGAGGGACTGAATAGTGGGACAAAGAGGGGAGGAGTGAAAGAGAGGAACTACCTAGGATCTGTTTTTTGTGGGCCAGTGAAGCTTTGGCATGGAGAAGTGCAGCTGCGAAGAAGCTTGTTGCTGAGCCAGGGAATGTGGATGCTTACCCATACTAAGAGAGCACAGGGTGACTGCCACAGACCTGTCTCCTAGCAGGTATGTACATGGGACCAGCATGGACCTGAGAAAGGGCCAAGTGTGCAGGGTGAGGAATGCTGCAGCCTGGCGGGAATAGGAAGACTGTGGGCAGGCCTCCTCCAAGGATGAGGACCCCTGCACCACCTCAGAACCTACTTCCCCTTATAGGTCACAAAGGTCCCCTGAGGATCTCAAAGGTGAATTGACCCATCACAGACCAGGCCCTTGAAGCCAGGGTTGATGATTATCAAATGTCCAGGGGTGAGTCAAGCAGGTGGCACCACATCTGTTCCCCAAAATTAGGACAAGCCATAGACAGACTCCCCTGAAAGCCAGTCAGAGGCTGAGAGCTGAGGCCACCCTGGGTGCTCTCGGCTCTGTAGTCGCAGGTGAGGGAACATAGGGCAGGTCTGTGTGGTACTGTGGTCCTGAGACTCTTAAGATTGGATCCTTTTTGGTGCTTGGCCCTTTTGCCATCTCAGCACCCTAAACCTGCTGAGGGGGAAGAGGCTTTGCTGAAACTTCTGCTAGGGACCACAGGATTTCTGCAGTGGGTGGACTCTGGAGAGGGACCAAAGGGCTGGGAACATGAGACCTGGCTGCCTCATTGTCATCCCAATGTTCCAAGATGCTCAGAGAGCCTGTAGAAGAGTAATGAGTATGGAGAGAAAAGGATTTTATTTACCAGTATTTCATATAAGTTATATATATATAATTTTTTGTTTGAGACAGAGTCTCACTATATAGTCCAGGCTAGCCTTGAAGTCACTATGTAGCCCAGGCTGGCCTTGAACTCACGGTGATCCTGCCTCAGCCTCCCAAGTGCTGGAATAACAGGTGTGTGCCACCATGCCTGGCTATAAGTTACATTAAATCCTCAAAAGAACCCTAGAGGACAGGTGTTATTTTACCTTGCTCTACAGATGAAGACATAGGCTCAGAGGGGTTAAGTGACATGACCAAATCACACAGATAAAGGGTTTCAATCAGCTTTCCGACCCTAAACCTTCGCTCAGTGGTGCTCTCCTGCTTTCCCCTGGATGACAGCTGAAAGGTGCATCCCTGAGCAGTCTCCACGCCTCTTAGGGAGCTCGGAGCTGTGGGACACTTACATGTTTTCCTCTTTCTTTTCCAGGGCTGCGGGAAGCTACGCAGGCAGATCTAGCTGTTTCTCCTGGTCGTTGAGATTTTAGACACAGAAATCTCAACATGGCTTCTTATCATATTCGCAAGTATCAGGAGAGTGACCGAAAAACCGTCCTGGACTTGTTTACCAGTGGCTCGTTAGAGCATATCCCTGCCACCTTCCGCTACATGCTGATTCTGCCCCAAACCCTTCTGTTCGTTCTTGGGGTGCTCCTCTCCGTATTCCTGGTCTCTGGTTCCTGGCTCCTGGTCATTGTATCCAGCCTCATTCTGCTCGTTTTCCTGTGGTACCTTGCTGGATATACCTGGAAGAAGCACATGAACACAAGTTTGTCCACAGACATGGCTGACATCACCAAATCCTACCTAAGCGCATGTGGCTCCTGTTTCTGGGTGGCTGAGTCTGGGGGGCAGGTGGTGGGCATTGTGTGTGCTCTGCCGAAGGAGAATCCCCCACTGGGGAAGAAGCAGTTACGAGTGTTTCACCTCTCAGTGGCCATGGAGCACCGAGGAGAGGGGATAGTGAAAGCCCTGGTCAGGACTGTCCTCCAGTTTGCCCGGGACCAGGGCTGCACTGAAGCCGTCCTTTGCACCAGTGTGCTGCAGTATGCTGCCCAGGGCCTCTACCAGAGCATGGGCTTCCAGAAGACAGGCCATCACTTCTACACCATGCTCTCAAGGCTGAGGGGGACCCCTTTAGTTCATCTCACATACCAGTTCCCTTCTGCTCAGGATGGAGGCCTGTGACCTCTTGCCTTGTGTATCAGTCAGGATCTGATCGACTCTGCTGCAGTAACGAACAAACCCTGACATCTCGGTGATATAAACAACAAAGCACAGTGCTTGTGCACACCTGAGAGTCTACTGTTTTTGATAGTGGGATGGGAGTGCTGGAGGCTCTGCTGAATTCTACCTTTCTGGGGTGGTGGTTTCATGTATCTAACACCATGATACTATTGTATAATAAACTCATAAACAATAAACTTTTATTTAACTTATGACTGTACCACCAATTTCTTTTTTTCACATCCAAAGTTTTATTTACTTGACAAAAATATAAAGTGATATTACCATGAACAGAGAGAACCACGCTTAGTGAAGTCTAAAGCTTATACACTTTTAAAAAGCTGTCGAATGCTACAAACATCACAAAATACAAAAACAAAATCCCAATGTTTAATTAACAAACCAAGCACTTCTCTAGGAAACTTACTTTATTTCTATTATCTAATTTTATTTTGCTCTTTATATTTTGGGTTTCTCATATAAGAGAAACCATGCAATATTATGCTTGAGTGCCTGATTTTTTTTTTTTCACTTAACATTATGGTCTCAAGGTGTATCCATTTTCCTACAAATGACTCAAATTTATCTTTCTTTATGACAGAGTAGTACTCCATTGTGTATAAATACCACATTTTTGCCAGGCATGATGGCCCAGGCCTGTGATCCCAGCACTTGGGAAGCTGAGGCAGGAGGATTGCTGTGAGTTTGAGGCCAACCTGGGCTACATAGTGAGTTCAAGCCTGTACTACATGGTGAGACCTTGTCTCAATATACATACATACATACACACACACCACATTTTCTTTATCCATTCATCTATTGATGGACATATAGATCACTTCCAAGATTTAGCTATTATGAATTGTGCTACTATAAATATGGGCATGCATGTATCACTGTTATATGGTGTCTTTAACTCTTTCGGGAAGATACCTAATTGAGGAATAACTGGATCAAATAGATTTTCTATTTTTAGTTTTTTGAGGAATCTCCATACTGATTTCCATAGTGATTGTACTAATTTACATTCTTACCAACAATGTAGAAGGGTTCATTTTACCCTTCAACCTCTCCAGCTTTTTTTATTATTTGATTTCTTGATGACAGCCATTTTTTCTGGAGTGAAATAGAATCTCAGTGTTGCTTTAATTTACATTTATCTAATGGCTGGTGATGTTGAACTTTTTTTCACATATTTATTAGCTATCTGTGCTGTTTGTTCTGAGAAGTGTCTATTCATTTCAGTTACTTGTTTTTGATTGGGTATTTTGTTTGGGGGGTTGGTTTTTTGAGTTCTTTATATATTCTAGATGTTAGTCCTCTGTCTGATGAATAATTGCCAATTATTTTCACATTGTGTAGGTTGTCTCTTCACTCTGTTATTTCTTTTACTGTACATAAGCATTTTAATTTGATATGATCACATTTGTTGATTCTTCATATTATTTCTTGAGCAACTAGAGTTCTGTTCAGAAAGACCACACTTACACCTGTGTCTTCAAGAGTTTTACCTCTTTTGTTTTCAGCAGGTTAAGTGTTTTCTGTTTTAATATGTAGGTCTTTGATCTATTTTGATTTTAGTTTAGTACATGATGAGAGATACAGGTCTACATTTTCTCTTTGGCATGTGAGTAGCCAGTTTTCTTAGCACTGCTTGTTAAAGAGGCTATCTTTCCTCCAGCTTAAGTTTTTGGCCCGCTTGTCAAAGATCAGATAGCTGAATGTGCCTGGAGTTGTGTCTGCATCCTCCATTCTGTTCCATTGATCCACATATCTTGTTTTTTTTTTGTTTTTTTTTTTGTTTTTTTCATAGTATTTATTTTAGACAAGTATTTGAGATATAATTCCTATGGCATACACCTCACCCATTTGAAGTGCTCTATCAAATGTTTTTTTACTATGGTCACAGAGTTGTACAAGCATCATTACAGGAACTTCCAGGAAGATGGTAGAGTGGTGAGCAGCAGAGAAAGTGCCTCTCTGAGATTTGGTGTCCAGACACTGGAATGTAGCAATGTGAAGTGGAAAAGAAGGAGGGAGGTGGGTCCCTGGGACCCAGGAAGGATCTGAAGCCAGAATTGAAGCTCACAGGTAGAACAAAGAGAGAGATTTCAACAAAGAAGGAGGAGGTGGCAGGTGGTGCTTTCTCCCTGAGCCCGCGCCCCTGTGTGGGAGGGGCAGCTTGAACTGAAGAGGTAGGATCTTGCAACAGACTCAAAACCCAAAAGCCAGCTGCACCTGGAAGACACCTCTGAGAAGTAGTCATTTCTTAAGGGTTCTCGATACTAGCAGAACAATCTGGATTGGAGGTCATTTTCTTTCAGGACTTGAAATACTTCACACTCTCCTTGACTCGAGGGTTTGTGTTGAGAATGCTGTGATTCTGATGGGCTTTCCTTTATAGGTGATTTGTTTCTTTTCTCTAACAGCTTTTAATATTCTGTTCTTTGTGTTGAATTTCTGTGATGTTGACTATTATATGTCTTGGTGTAGATTTTTTAAAATAATGGCTAGTTGGAGTTCTATATGCCTCACTTATCTGTATGTCAAATTCTTTTTCCCTGCTTGGGAAGTTTTCTGCCATGACTTCTGTGAACAGGTTTTTTTAAAAAATCATTTGTGCTATCTCCTTCTTTTTCATTGACTCCAGTCAATCTTACGTTATTCTTCTTTGCATCTACCAGCTGCTGGATTGATTTCTTGTGGTCCCTTGCTATTTTTAAGAAATCTTTCTTTTCATGATCGCTAACCACCATCCTGTCTTCTATATCTAAGATTCTGTCCCCACATTGGCTCATTCTGCTGGATATACTTTGAATGGAATTTTTAATCTCTTGACTATCCATTTGAATCTGTTTCATGGATTCCATTTCTTTCCTATGTTGGGTGATCATGTTTTCTATCATTTTCGTAAGCTCCTCTATTTGTTTTATCTGTATCTGCTCTAGAGTCACTAAGCATGTTTTCATTATGGTCACCATCTCTGTAGTTATCTGAGAAATTATTTCTGATTTGATTTTTTCTAGAACCTCTTTCATTTGCTTTGTTATTTCTGCTGTTACCACTTCACAGAGTCCAGGTGGGTGGTTTGGATTGTATCACCTCATTGCCCCTTGGGTTTGCCTTTGGTGAGCTGGAAGTCTGGAGTTGCATCTTGTTTAAGTGTCTTCTCATTTTCTGTGTTTTTGTTTTTTTAGTTTAATTCCTGGTTGATGCTTGTAAATTGCCAGGCTTGGTGGTGCACTCCTGTAATCCCAAGACTGAGGCAGGAGGATCATAAGTTCGATTCCAGGCTGAGCAACTTAGTTCCTTAGTGAGACCCTCGCTCCAGAAGACTCAGCCAGCGGTGGCTGCGCAGCTGCCAGCTTGTTTTTTTTTTTTTTTCTTTGCCAATACTATGCTGTTTTTATTACTGCAGCTTTGTAGTATAACTTGAAGTACAGGATTGTAATTCCTCCTGCCTTGCTCTTGTTGCCTTGCTCTTTGCTATTCTACATCTCTCCTGGTTTCATATGAATTTTATGAATGTTTTCTCTAGTTTTATGAGGAATGCCATTATTATTTTGATTAGGACCATATTAAGTATGTATAAATTTTGGAAGTATGGCTATTTTGACTATATTGGCTCTGACTATCCAGAAACAAGGGATATCCTTCCATTTTCAGATGTCCTCTTTGATGTTCTTTTTTAGAGTTTTGTTGTAGTTTTCATTGTAGAGGTCTTTCACTTCCTTGGTTAGATTAATACCTAAGTATTTTTCTTGATGCTATTATGAAAGGTATTGTTTTCCTAATTTCTCTCTCAGTGAGTTTATTATTGTTATACAGGAATGCTCTTGGTTTTTGTGTATTGACTTTGTATCCGACTACACTACTGAATTTGGTGGCACTTTTTGGGTTTTCTTTATAGAAGATCACGTCATCTGCAAATAATGATAAATAGACTTCTCCCTTTCCTGTATATATAACCCTTTTATTTCTCTTGCCTGCTTGCTCTGGCTAATGTTTTGCATACCGTATATTACAGGAGTGGTGATAGAAGACATCCTTGTCTTGTTCCTAATTTTAGAGGGAAAGCTTTCAACTTCTCTCCATTTTTTTATTTTATGGAAAAAGGTAAAACAAAATTCCATAAAATAATAGGAGAATAACAATAGTTAATACATTACATGTTGTTATCTTTAAAGTAGTTGCTCAGGGTACAAGATCTGAGCATAAAAATTTCTGCAATTGATATTAGCACAAACCTTCCTTTTTAATGATCTAAGAGATACTAATACTATAACTGACTTGCATTTTTTCCTTTTTCCCTAATGTCCTTTCCCCTTTCACCCATCCTAGTTCCTTTTTCCTTTTGAACAATTTCTTCCCATTTCATGATATCTATTGTATATTTTAGACCTTATTTACTCTTTCAATTTCTCACACAGGGAGATAATACAGTATTTACACATGTGAGTTTGATTTATTTCACTTATGAGTATGGTCTCAAGTTGCATCCATTTACCTATAAAAGTCTAAATTAATCCTTCTTTATGGCTGAGTAGTACTCCATTTGATAAAAATACCACATCTTTTTAATCCATTCCTCAGTTGATGGGCATTTTGGTTATTTCCAAGATTTAGCTACTACAAATTGTGCTGCTATAAACGTGGGTGCACATGTATCGCTATGGTATAATGTTTTTAATTCTTCCGGGAAGATACCCAGAAGAGGAATAGCTGGGTGGAATGGGACCTCTAATCCTAGTTTTTTGAGAAATCTCCACACGGATTTCCACAGTGGTTGTACCAGTCTACACTCCCACCAGCAGTGGAGAAGTGTTCCTTTTTCCCCACAGCCCTGCCAGCATTTGTTATTAGTTGATTTCTTGATGGTGGCCATTCTTTCTGGGGTGAAATGGAATCTCAGTGTTGTTTTAATTTGCATCTCTCAAATGACCAATGATGTTGAACATTTTTTCCTATATTTATTTGTCATTTGTATTTCTTCATCTGAGAAGTGTGTATTCATCTCAGATGCCCATTTTTTTTATTGGGTCTTTGAATTTGGGGAGTCTGATTTTTTTCAATTCTTTATATTTCCAGATAAAAGTCCTTTGTTGAGGGACACTAGGCTAAAATTTTTTCCCACTCTGTGCATTGTCTTTTCACTCTGTTGGTGATTTCTTTTGCTGTGCAAAAACCTTTTAAATGAGATGAGATCCCAGTTGTTGATTCTTTATAGTATTTTCTATGCAGTAGGAGTTTTTGTTCATGAAGGCTTTGCCTACACCTATGTCTTCAATATTTCTACCTCCTTTCTCTTCCAGCAGGTTTAGTATTTCCGTTTTAATATTTAGATCCTTTATCTATTTTGACTTTAGTTTAGTGCATGATGGTAGACATGGATCTAGTTTTAGTCTTTGGCATGTAGAGAATCAGTTTTTCCAGCACCATTTATTAAAGAGGCTATCTTTCTTCCAGTGAACATGCTTGGCCCCTTTGTCAAAGATAAGGTGGCTGAGTGTGTTTGTAGTTGTGTCTGAATCTTCTAATCTGTTCCACTGGTCCTCGGGTCTGTTTTTTTTTTTTGCCAGTACCATGTTGATTTTATAACAGTAGCTTTGTAGTATACTTTCAATTCAGGGATTATGATGCCTCCTGCCTTGCCTTTGTTGCCCAGGATTGCCTTTGCTATTCTAGGTCTCTTCTGTTACCAAATGAATTTTAGGAATGTTTTCTCTAGTTCTGTGAGGTATGCTAATGGTATTTTGATCAGGATTGCATTAAATCTGTATAACAATTTTAGGAGTATGGCCATTTTCACTATGTTGGTTCTTCTTATCCATAAGCAAGGGATATCTTTCCATTTTCTGATATCCTCTTCAATCTCCTTTTTCTGAGTACTGTAATTTTCAATATATAGATCCTTTACTTCCTTTGTTAGATTGATTAAGTATTTCATTTTTTTTTGGATGCTATTGTGAAGGGTGTGGTTTCCCTAATTTTTTACTCAGTGAATTTGTTGTTTATGTAGGAATGCTATTGATTTCTGAGTGCTGGCTTTGTATCCAG
This sequence comes from Erethizon dorsatum, assembly GCA_028451465.1. Lineage (NCBI taxonomy): Eukaryota > Metazoa > Chordata > Mammalia > Rodentia > Erethizontidae > Erethizon > Erethizon dorsatum. The sequence goes on from CM051824.1 coordinate 25,211,016, forward strand.
CTATGCTACTGAATTTCATTATTAAATCTACAAGTCTTTTGGTGGAGATTTTTGGGTCTTCTATGTCATCTGTGAATAACAATAATTTAACTCCTTCCTTTCCTATCCTTATTCCTTTTATTTCTCTCTCTTGTCTAATTGCTCTGGCGAGTGTTTCCAGAACTATATTGAATAAGAGTGGTGATAGTGGACATCCTTATCTTGTTCCTGATTTTAGAGTGAAAGCTTTCAGTTTTTGTCCATTTATTATGATGTTGGTTGTTGGTTTGTCATAGATGGCTTTTATCAGGTTAAGATAAAGACCATCTATTCCGATTTTCTGTAGGGTTTTTATCATGAATGACTGTTGGATTTTGTTAAAAGCTTTTTCTGCATCTATTGAGATAATCATGTGATTTTTGTCTTTGGCTCTGTTGATATGATGTATTACATTTATTGATTTGCATATGTTGAACCATCCCTGCATTCCTGGGATGAATCCCACTTGGTTATGGTGTATAATCTTCTTGATGATTTGCTGCATTGTTTGCTAGTATCTTATTGAGGATTTTTGTATCTATGCTCATTAGGGAGATTGGCCTGTAGTTCTCTTTTTTAGTTGGGTCTCTCTCTGGTTTGGGTATCAGGGTAATTCTTGCCTCTAGGAATGAGTTAGGGAGTATTGCTTCCCTTTCAATTTCATTAAAGAGTTTGAGGAATATTAGTATTAAATCTTCTCTAAATTTCTTACAGAATTCAACAGTGAATCCACTAGGACCTGGGCTTTTCTTTGTTGGTAAGGTTTTAATTTCATTTTCAATTTCATTGATTGATATTGGGTTATTCAAAATTTTTATATCTTCTTGATTCAGCTCTGGTAATTTGTACATATCTAGGAATCTGTCCATTTGTTCTGTGTTTTCCATCCTACAAGAGTAAAGATTTTCAAAGTAGGTATTGATGATCTTCTGAATTTCCACAGGAGTTGTAGTGATTTCACCCTGTTCATTCCTCATTGCATGAATCTGAGTCTTTTCTTTTTTTGATAAGATTGGCTAAGGGTTTATCAATATTATTTATTCTTTCTAAGAACAAATTCTTTGATTCATTAATTCTTTTGTTGTTTTCTTTTTTTTTTTTTTTTTTTTTTGTGGGTACCGGGGGGTCGACCTCAGGACCTCGCGTGCCAGTAGGCGCCCGTGCCACTGAGCGATATCACTGGCACCTTTTTCGTATGTGGGATCCGGGAGTCGAACTCGGGCCCTCGCGCTTGCCGGGCAGGCGCTTAAGCTGCTGAGCCATTGTGTTGTTTTCTTAATCTCAGTTGCATTAATTTCTGCTCTGATCTTTATAATTTCCTTCCTTGTATAGGCTTTGGGCTTTTGCTCTTCTTTTTCTAGAAGCTTGAGGTGCAACATTAAGTTGTTTATTTGTGCTCATTCTGTTTTCCTGATGTGAGAATTCACTGTTATAAATTTCTCTCTTAGGACTACTTTCATTGTGTACCACAGGTTCCAGTATGTTATATCTGCATTTTCATTTAATTGTAGATATTGTTTGATTTCTTCTTTAATTTCATCTGTGACCCATTGGTTGTTCAGGAGGGTGTTATTTAATTTCCATGTGTTTAGGGAGTTTTTGTGGTTTCTTTTGCCATGAGTTTCCAATTTCATTGCACTATGGTGAGATAATACACATGGGATAATTTCAATTTCCTTGCATTTACTTAAGCATGTTCTGTGGGATAGTTTATGTTCTATTTTAGAGAATGTCCCATGTGCAGCTGAGAAGAATGTGTATTCTGATGTTGTTGGATGGAACACTGTAAACATCAACTAAGTCCATTTGTTCACAGGTTTGGTTCAGTTCTGATATTTCTTTGTTGATTTTTTGTCTGGTTGATCTATCTATTTGTGACAGTGGAGTATTAAGTTCCCCCATTACAATTGTGTTATTGCTCATTTGATTTTTCATGTCTATTAATATTCATCTTATATAATTGGGTGTGCCCATATTTGCTGCATACATATTTATGATTGTTATCTCCTCCTTTCAAAGTTTTCCCCTAAGAAGTATGTAGTGACCTTCTTTATCTCTTTTGATCATTCTTGGTTTGAAGTTCACATTGTCTGCAAACAGAATAGCTACGCTGCTTTTTTCTGGGTTCCTGTTGCATGGAGTATTGTTTTCCATCCTTTGACTTTCAGTCTATGAATTTCTTTTTGAGTTAAATGAGTTTCTTGTATACAGCATATTGTTGGATTTTATTTCTTGATCCATTCTGCCAGTCTGCTTCTTTTGATTGGTGAATTCAGGCCATTTACATTGATGGTTATAACTGATATGTATTGGCTTATCTTTGTCATATTTCCTGCTGTTGGTTCCCTATTTTCCCCCTCTGTTTAATTGCTTTCCTTGCTGGGTGGTTTCTGTTATTGTTCTTGGAATTGTGATCACTTTTATCTCTGTCTAGAATATCATTCAGTACCCTTTATAGTGTTGGTTTGGTGGTCATGAATTTCTTCTGTTGTTCTTTGTCATGGAAGTATCTTGTTTCTCCATTAATTTTGAAAGATAGTTTTGCAGGGTACATCAATCTAGGTTGGAAGTTGTTTTCTTTCAGGACTTGAAATATTTCACTCCAAGCTCTTCTTGACTTGAAGGCTTGTGCTGAGAAGTCTGCCATGATTCTGATGGGCTTTCCTTTATAGGTGATCTGTTTCTTTTCTCTAACAGCTTCTAATATTCTCTTCTTATGATGAATTTCTGGGATCTTGATTATTATATGTCTGGGTATAGATTTATTTTGGTTATGGTTAATTGGAGTTCTATATGCCTCACTTATCTGTATGTCAGATTATTTTCCCATGCTTGGGAAATTTTCTGCTATTACTTCTGCAAATAGTTTTTTTATGTCATTTGTGTTGACTCTTGCTTTTTCATTGACACCAATTATTCTTATATTATTTTTCTTTGCATCATATTGCAGCTGTTGAATTATTTCCTGATCTTTTGTTTTTTTAAGAGATCTTTCCTTTCATGATCGCTAGCTGAGATCATCTTCAAAGTCTGAAACTCTGTCTTCAGTTTCATTCAAGCAGTTTTGCCAGTTTTTGATGGAATTTTTAATTTCCTGAATATCTTTTCGAATCCATTTCAAGCATTCTATTTCTTTCCTATATTGATCATAGTTTCCATCCTCTTCCTATCATCATCTATTTTTTATCTATCTCTATTCTAGATTTGCTGAGCAATTCTTTTATAAATGCTGACATTTCTTTTTTTACCTGAGAGACTATTTCTAATCTGATTTCCTCTATAGCCTCATAGATTTGTTTCTTTACTTCAGGTGCTATCATTTCAGAAATGTCGGGTGTGTGTCTTCCATTTTCCTCTATCTTATTGTCTCCTGGACTTGTTCTGAGTGGGCTGGAGGTCTGAGGTTGCATTTTGCTTCCGTGTCTTGTCATTTTCTATTTCAAAAGTTTTTATTTTGTTTTCTGGGATGATCCTTGTGAGTTTTTGTAGTAGGTAGCTTTATCACTAATATCAAGGACTCTCTAGGTAAGGTTTATTCTTCAGGAATGTCTTCTGTGTGTAGAAGTTTCTTGGTTTGTGTCTGTCCCAAGATCCTACCTTTCCAGTTAATAAAGAGTGAGATGTTGGTAACTGTTTCGCTCAGTCCCCAGTCCTTTGGTGCTAGGGTATCGTGAGGTTATTACCCCCGAACTTCACAGTATTGTTACAGAAGTGAGAATAACAGGTTAAAACAGATATGACATCCTAGCTAAAGTAGGATAATTAGCAATAACAATAGCATCAAGCACAGTTTAGAAACTGACAAACTGTGGTAACTACTAAATTTGTATCTTTAACCATAGAAGCAAAATCTGCAACTATATTACAGATCTGATCATAAACTGGGAGCTTGTATGCAGTGTTTCCCCTTGGTAGAGTGGTTTTACCCTGTGGTGGGGAAATTTAAGAAAGGTAGTGGAGAAATAAAAGGAATAATGATTGGAAAGGAAGAAGTTAAATTATCATTATTTGCAGATGACATGATACTCTACACAGAAGATCCCAAAAACTCCACTAAAAAACTGCTAGATTTAATAAGCAAATTCAGTAGTGTAGCTGGATACAAAGTCAATACTCAAAAGTCAATAGCCTTCCTGTACACAAATAACAAACTTACTGAAAGAGAAATTAGGGAAACAATACCTTTCACAATAACATCCAAAAAAATGAAATACCTAGGAATCAACCTCACGAAGGATGTAAAAGACCTCTATACTGAAAACTACAGTACTATGAAAAAGGAGATTGAAGAGGATATCAGAAAATGGAAAGATATCCCTTGCTCCTGGATAGGAAGAACCAATATAGTGAAAATGGCCATACTTCCAAAATTGTTATACAGATTTAATGCAATTCCAATCAAAATTCCAACAGCATATCTCACAGAATTAGAGAAAACAATCCTAAAATTCATTTGGAATCAGAAGAGACCTAGAATAGCAAAGGCAATTCTGGGCAACAAAGGCAAGGCAAGGGGCATCACAATCCCCGACTTGAAATTATACTATAAAGCTACTGTGATAAAAACAGTGTGGTACTGGCAAAAAAACAGACCTGAAGATCAATGGAACAGATTAGAAGATGCTGAAACAACCCCAGACATACTAAGCCACCTTATCTTTGACAAAGGTGCCAAACACATTCGCTGGAAGAAAGATAGCCTCTTTAATAAATGGTGCTGGAAAAACTGGCTCTACACATGCCGAAGATTAAAACTAGATCCATATCTTTCACCATGCACTAAACTAAATTCAAAATGGATCAGAGATCTAAATATTAAAACAGAAACATTAAATCTGCTGGAAGGTAGGATAGGTAAACCCCTTGGAGACATTGGTGTAGGCAAAGACTTTATGAATAAAAACTCAACCGCACGGGAACTATCCCAAAGAATCAATAACTGGGATCTCATCTTATTAAAAAGCTTTTGCACAGCAAGAGAAACCACCAACAGAGTGAAGAGACAACCCACAATGTGGGAAAAAATGTTTGCCAGCTGTTCCTCAGACAAAGGATTACTATCGAGAACATATAAAGAACTCAAAAAAAATCAGACCTCCCAAATTTAAAGACCCACTCCAAAAATGGGCATCTGAGATGAATACACATTTCTCAGATGAAGAAATACTAATGGCAAACAAATATACAAAAAAATGTGCAACATCACTAGTCATTCGAGAGATGCAAATTAAAACAACACTGAGATACCATCTCACCCCAGAAAGAATGGCTACTATTAAGAAATCTACTAATAACAAATGCTGGAGGGGGCTGTGGGGAAAAAGGAACCCTTCTTCACTGTTGGTGGGAGTGTCGACTGGTACAGCCACTGTGGAAGTCAGTGTGGAGATTCCTCAGAAAACTAGGGTTGGAGGTCCCATTTGACCCAGCTATTCCCCTTCTGGGCATCTTCCCAGAAGAATTAAAAACATCGTACCACAGCGATATATGTGCACCCATGTTTATAGCAGCACAATTTGTAATAGCCAGATCTTGGAAACAACCCAAATGCCCATCAACTGAGGAATGGATAAGAAAGATGTGGTATTTTTATACAATGGAGTACTATTCAGCCATAAAGAAGGATAAACTGGAGACTTTTATAGGTAAATGGATGCAACTCGAGAAAATACTCATAAGTGAAATAAACCAGAAGCACATGTGTAAGCATCGTATTATCTCTCTAGTATGAGAAACTGAAAGAGTAAATAAGATCCAAAATGTACAATAGATATGTGAATCAAAAAGAAACTGGTCAAAAGGAAAGAGACACTGGAATAGGGAAAAGAAAGAAGGGAAAGGGAAAAAAATTGTATATATATATATATATAAGATGGTTAAGATAGATACACTACCATTTTTACTTAGTTCATTGAAGAGTAAGGTTTGTGCCAATAATGTTTGGACAATTGAATGCTAATGTCTGGTATCCTGAATAACTAACTTAAAGATAGTAATACGTAATGTATTAACCATTGTTACCCTCCTATTATGTTGTTTTGAAAATTTGTTCTTCTTTTGATTTGTTTTTTTTTTTCTTCTCTTTAAAATAAAAAAAAAAAAAAAAGAAAGGTAGTGGATAAAGCAAAGATAACTGAAAAGAAAGTAGAAGCCAGGCTGGAGGACAAAAGATGATCATGCAAGCTTTGGGAAACTATAAAAGAGGGCAGAAGAGAAAGAGTGAAGAAGTAAGCAAGGGATTATCTGAACTTGGTCTCTGGGTTTGGGGGATGGGATTAGTTTTCTGTGGCTAGAGTTCTCCCCAGCCATTTAGAAAAGAGGGGAAAAAAAGATACAGGAAAAGAAAAAAGAGAGAGAGAGAAAAGGGAAAGCCCCACCAGCCTGCTTTTATTCTGTGTGTCTTTGTTCCCAAGAACAATGCTGGTTCACCTAACTTATCACCTGTTGGCTCATATTGTTACTGTTGCTCCTGACAATTTCATGCCACCAGTCCTGCCTGTCCATCCAGTGAACCTTGGCTGGGGTCCCTACTCTGTGGCTGACGTTCCCACCATCCTCTTTGTCTTCCCGCACAGGTCATCTGGATACCAGCAGTAGGGAAGGGAGGTGCTGTTCACCTGGATTCCAACAGCCACCAGTCTCTCTCTGGGCCTTCCCATGCTGTTTACCTGGGTCCTGGCAGCCACAATTCTCTCTCTATTTAATGTGATATTAGCTATTGGTTTTTCATAAATGGATTTTATCAGATTGAGATAAGGTTCTTCTTTACTTATCTTCTTCAGGGTTTTTATCATGAATGGATGTTGGATTTTGTCAAATGCTTTTTTTTCTGCATCAATTGAGATCATCCTGTGGTTTTAATCCTTGTTTCTGTTTCTTTAATGTATTACATTTATTGATTTGTATATGTTGAACCATATGTGCATCCCTGGGATGAATCCTACTTGGTCATTATGTATGATCTTTTTGATGATTTGTTTCATTCTGTTTGCTAGTATCTTGTTGAAGATTTTGGCATCTATGTTCATTAAAGAGATTGGCCTGAGACCTCAAGATGGCGGATGAGTAAGAAGCAGGCAGCAAAACTCTCTCTAAAAGTTACCATTGGAACACGGGAATATAGCGACCCGGAAAGCGCAGGAGGGGGGGAGATGCCTCCCCGAAACCCAGAAAAGTTCTGAAGCGCAATCTGGGACCCCCGGCACCAGTGACGGGTGACTTCCAACAAAGAAGAAGGAAAGAAGGAGCAGACCGCATGCACGCACCTTCTACTATCCCGGGAGTTGCAGCGCCACGGAGGGCTCAATTCTACGGACACACGTGGCAGCTGGCGCCCAGGGAGCCCCCACGGAGGATCCTGAGACAGCGGCGGGGCAGGGGAGCGGCGGAGAACGGCGCTGACCGGCGGTGAGTGTCTCTCAGCCACAGCTGCCCCGCGCCAGAGAGCGACCGGCCGGGCGCCATTGTTGGGGGTGTGGCGAAACTCAGAGCGGCTCGGAAACTGCTCTGGGGAACTTGTGCTCCGGACAGGGCAGCACGGGGCCTCTCAGGCCCATGAAAGTGTGCTGAGGTCAGCAGGCGAACGAGACTGAACTCTCAGCCACACCTGTCCTGCGCCAGAGAGCGACTGGCCCGGCGCCATTGTGGGGGGCGTGGCGAAAAACCAGAGCGGCGGGAACCAGTGCAGGGAACCCGCGCTCCAGACAGCGCGCTGCGCCTCTCAGGCCCAGGGATCGTGAAAGGGCGCCGAGAGCAGAGGCGAGCTAGACTGGTCTCTGCCTGAAAGTACGCGCCTCTGCTCACCGCCCGCCAGAGGGCACTCCTGGCTTACTGGGACGGACCTGCACAGAACAGGACTTTGTCACAAGGTACCTGCCTACAACAGAGTCAACACCTGGAACTGATTCTTTTTATTTTTTTATTTTTATTTTTTTTCTCACTGATTTGTTTTTTTTTGTTCTGGCGAAGGGTTTTTTTTGTTTTTGTTTTGTTTTGTTTTGTTTTTTGGTGGGGTTTTATTTTTGATCTGTCTGTTTTATTGTTTTTATCTTCGTTTTTGTTTCTGTATGTGTATTTGCTCTTTCCTTCATTATTCTCTCTGGTTTTTTATATGAGTGTAAACAGCGCCTCTAACTTCTTTGTGATTGTGGTTGTGATCTGTTCTTCCTTTTATCCCTTCCTTCTCTTTTTACCACCTGTCCTCTGCACTAGTGTCCCAATTTTAGTGGGATCCCTCTTGGTCCTCTAACCTTACATCTAATTCCTTCCTCTTCTCCCAATACTCTATTTCCTCCTTAACTCATCTTAAATTTAAACTCCTCAAGGAAAAATTGACATACATAGGACTTGTATACTGCATATAATTTTTCTGGTGTGTTTTAGATTTTGTTATATAACCGCAACTCTATACAACTAAAAGTGGTAAATAACTGGTTAGCTCAGTCTGTCATTTTTTAGGCTGTGTTTGATGCTTTAGTTAACATTATAGCCAAATGTGAAATAATTGTTCTAAACATCTTTCCTTCCTGATATTTCATGATTGAGATTGACTAAGGGACACAGAAAATACAGTGGCACAGTACCAAAGAATCAAGGACTGGGCCAAACAGGTAGCAACTTCGCATACCCAACGAATTGAAGAGGTGGGATCTGGCAGAAAGCTCAAAACCTAAAAGCAAGCTCCACTTGGAAGATACTGCAGAGAAGTAGTCATCTTCTAAAGATCTTAAACACTAGCAATAAAGTAACCTACTATAGGTAATTTGCAAACATCACCCCAGGAATTAAAGAAAGAAAAAATGAGACGACACTTAAACAAGATGCAACCACACACATCCAATTCACCAAAGGCAAACCTAGGGAGCAACGAGGTGGGACAATCCGAAAGCCACCCACCTGGCCTATCTGAAGTGGTAACAACAAAGCAACTGAATGAGGTTCTGGAAAAAATTAAAACAGAAATAATCTCACAGATAACTGCAGAGATAATGTCTACAATGAAGACCATGCTTAAGGACACTATAGCTGATACAGACAAAAAAATAGATGAACTTAAGAAAACTATAGAAACCATGAATGCTCAGCATAGGAAAGAAATGGAATCCATAAGGCAGATTCAAGCAGATATCCAAGAGATAAAAAATTCCATTGAAAGTATTTGTAGCAGAATAAGCCAATGCGAGGACAGGATCTCAGATATAGAAGACAGGCTTGCAATTAGTGATCATGAAATGGAAAAATTCTTAAAAATAGCAAGGGACCATGAAAAATCAATTCAGCAGCTGCTAGATGACTCAAAGATAAACAACTTAAGAATAATTGGAATAAATGAAAAAGCAGGAGATAGCATCAACGACATTAAAACCTTGTTCAAAGACATAATCAGGGAGAACTTTCCTGGAAGAGAAAAGGAATTTGACACCCCTATAAGTGAAGCTTTTAGAACACCAACTAGACATGATCAAAAAAAAAACTTCAGCCAGACATATTATAGTCAAGATCCCAGAAATTCAACAGAAGGGCAGAATCTTAAAAGCTGTTAGGGAGAAGAGACAAATCACCTATGAAGGAAAACCCATCAGAATCACAGCTGACTTTTCAGCACAAACCCTCAATTCAAGAAGAGCTTGGAATGATGTATTGCAAGCTCTAAAGGAAAATAATTTTCAGCCCAGATTGATGTACCCTGCAAAACTATCTTTCAAAATTGATGGAGAAATAAAATACTTTCATGACAAAGAACATCTGAGAAAATTTATGACCACCAAACCAGCACTCCAAAACGTTCTGAAGGACATTCTAGAAAGAGATAGGAACCCCAACAGAAGGAATCCACCAGGCAGGGCAAATAATTAAATAGCCGGAAAGCGGAAAAACAAAGAGTGGGAACCAACAACAGGAAAATATCATGACAAGTCAATACATATCAGTTTTAACCATCAATGTTAACGGTCTCAATTCACCAATCAAAAGGCACAGACTGGCGAAATGGATCAAGAAGCAAGATCCAACAATATGCTGTATACAAGAAACACATTTAATTCAGAAAGAAATTCATAGACTGAAAGTCAAAGGATGGAAAACAATACTCCATGCCACAGGAACCCAGAAAAAAGCAGGGGTAGCTATTCTTTTTGCAGACAAAGTGAACTTCAAGCCAAGAAGGATTCAGAGAGATAAAGACGGTCATTACATCCTTGTAAAGGGAACAATCCAAGAGGAAGAGATAACGATCATAAATATATATGCGTCAAATACCAATGCACCCAGCTATATAAAACAAGTACTAAAGGACATGAAAAATCAAATAAGCACTAATACAATTATATTGGGAGATCTCAATACTCCACTGTCACAAAAAGATAGATCAACTGGACAGAAAATCAATAATGAAATAGTAGAACTGAACCAAACTTTTGAACAAATGGACTTAGTAGATGTCTATAGAGTGTTCCATCCCACAACATCAGAATACACATTTTTCTCAGCTGCACATGGGACGTTCTCCAAAATAGACCACATACTAGCTCATAAAACCTGCTTAAGTAAATGCAAAGGAATTGAAATTATCCCATGCATATTATCAGACCATAGTGCAATGAAATTGGAAATCAATGGCAAAAGATCCCACAAAAACTCCCTAAACACATGGAAATTAAACAGCATCCTCCTGAACAACCAATGGGTCACAGATGAAATTAAAGAAGAAATTAGTCACTTTCTACAACTGAATGATAATGACAGTACAACATACCGGAACTTATGGGATACAATGAAAGCAGTCCTAAGAGGGAAATTTATAGCATTAAACACTTATATCAGGAAAATAGAGCAAGCGCAAATAAACAACTTAAGGGTGAACCTCGAGCTTCTAGAAAAAGAAGAGCAGGTTAAGCCAAAAGCCCGTACAAGGGAGGAAATTATAAAGATCAGAGCAGAAATTAACGTATTGGAGAATAAAAAAACAATACAAAGAATCAATGAAGCAAAAAGTTGGTTCTTTGAAAGAATAAATAAGATTGACAAACCCTTATCCAACCTTATTAAAAAAAGAAAAGAAAAGACTCAAATCCATGCAATTGAAAATGAAAAGGGTGATATCACGACAGACCCTGCAGAAATCCAGAAGATCATCTATACCTATTTTGAAAATTTATATTCTACTAAGATGGAAAATGCAGAAGAAATGGACAGATTCCTAGATTCGTATGAATTACCAAAGCTGAATCAAGAAGATTTAAAAATCCTAAATAAACCAATATCAGCCAATGAAATTGAAGATGTAATTAAAAACCTCCCAACAAAGAAAAGCCCAGGCCCTGATGGATTCACTGCTGAATTCTACAAGAAATTTAGAGAAGACCTAACGCCCCTACTTCTCAAACTTTTCAATGAAATTGAAAGGGAAGCAATACTCCCAAATTCATTCCTGGAAGCAAGCATTACCCTGATACCAAAACCAGAGAAGGACCCAACTAAGAAAGAGAACTACAGGCCAATCTCCCTAATGAACATAGATGCAAAAATCCTTAATAAGATACTGGCAAACAGAAATCCAACAAATCATCAAGAAGATTATACACCATGACCAAGTTGGATTCATCCCAGGGATGCAGGGATGGTTCAACATACGTAAATCAATAAATGTAATACAGCATATTAACAGAACCAAAGACAAAAATCACATGATCATCTCAATAGATGCAGAAAAAGCTTTTGACAAAGTCCAGCACCTTTTCATGATAAAAACCCTACAGAAAATTGGAATAGAGGGTCTTTATCTCAATCTGGTAAAAGCTATCTATGACAAACCAACAGCCAATATTATACTAAATGGCCAAAAACTGAAAGCCTTCCCTCTAAAATCAGGAACAAGACAAGGATGTCCACTGTCCCCACTCTTATTCAACATAGTTCTGGAAACTTTAGCCAGAGCGATTAGACAAGAGAAAGAAATAAAAGGAATAATGATTGGAAAGGAAGAAGTTAAATTATCATTATTTGCAGATGACATGATACTCTACACAGAAGACCCCAAAAACTCCACTAAAAAACTGCTAGATTTAATAAGCAAATTCAGTAGTGTAGCTGGATACAAAGTCAATACTCAAAAGTCAATAGCCTTCCTGTACACAAATAACAAACTTACTGAAAGAGAAATTAGGGAAACAATACCTTTCACAATAACATCCAAAAAAATGAAATACCTAGGAATCAACCTCACGAACTATGTAAAAGACCTCTATACTGAAAACTACAGTACTCTGAAAAAGGAGATTGAAGAGGATATCAGAAAATGGAAAGATATCCCTTGCTCCTGGATAGGAAGAACCAATATAGTGAAAATGGTCATACTTCCAAAATTGTTATACAGATTTAATGCAATTCCAATCAAAATTCCAACAGCATATCTCACAGAATTAGAGAAAACAATCCTAAAATTCATTTGGAATCAGAAGAGACCTAGAATAGCAAAGGCAATTCTGGGCAACAAAGGCAAGGCAGGGGGCATCACAATCCCCGACTTGAAATTATACTATAAAGCTACTGTGATAAAAACAGTGTGGTACTGGCAAAAAAACAGACCTGAAGATCAATGGAACAGATTAGAAGATGCTGAAACAACCCCAGACATACTAAGCCACCTTATCTTTGACAAAGGTGCCAAACACATTCGCTGGAAGAAAGATAGCCTCTTTAATAAATGGTGCTGGAAAAACTGGCTCTACACATGCCAAAGATTAAAACTAGATCCATATCTTTCACCATGCACTAAACTAAATTCAAAATGGATCAGAGATCTAAATATTAAAACAGAAACATTAAATCTGCTGGAAGGTAGGATAGGTAAAACCCTTGGAGACATTGGTGTAGGCAAAGACTTTATGAATAAAAACTCAACCGCACGGGAACTATCCCAAAGAATCAATAACTGGGATCTCATCTTATTAAAAAGCTTTTGCACAGCAAGAGAAACCACCAACAGAGTGAAGAGACAACCCACAATGTGGGAAAAAATGTTTGCCAGCTGTTCCTCAGACAAAGGATTACTATCGAGAACATATAAAGAACTCAAAAAAATCAGACCTCCCAAATTTAAAGACCCACTCCACAAATGGGCATCTGAGATGAATACACATTTCTCAGATGAAGAAATACTAATGGCAAATAAATATACAAAAAATTGTGCAACATCACTAGTCATTCGAGAGATGCAAATTAAAACAACACTGAGATACCATCTCACCCCAGAAAGAATGGCTACTATTAAGAAATCAACTAATAACAAATGCTGGAGGGGCTGTGGGGAAAAAGGAACCCTTCTTCACTGTTGGTGGGAGTGTCGACTGGTACAGCCACTGTGGAAGTCAGTGTGGAGATTCCTCAGAAAACTAGGGTTGGAGGTCCCATTTGACCCAGCTATTCCCCTTCTGGGCATCTTCCCAGAAGAATTAAAAACATCGTACCACAGTGATATATGTGCACCCATGTTTATAGCAGCACAATTTGTAATAGCCAGATCTTGGAAACAACCCAAATGCCCATCAACTGAGGAATGGATAAGAAAGATGTGGTATTTTTATACAATGGAGTACTATTCAGCCATAAAGAAGGATAAACTGGAGACTTTTATAGGTAAATGGATGCAACTCGAGAAAATACTCATAAGTGAAATAAACCAGAAGCACATGTGTAAGCATCGTATTATCTCTCTAGTATGAGAAACTGAAAGAGTAAATAAGATCCAAAATGTACAATAGACATGGTGAATCAAAAAGAAACTGGTCAAAAGGAAAGAGAGACTGGAATAGGGAAAAGAAAGAAGGGAAAGGGAAAAAAATTGTATATATATATATATAAGATGGTTAAGATAGATACACTACCATTTTTACTTAGTTCATTGAAGAGTAAGGTTTGTGCCAATAATGTTTGGACAATTGAATGCTAATGTCTGGTGTCCTGAATAACTAACTTAAAGATAGTAATACGTAATGTATTAACCATTGTTACCCTCCTATTATGTTTGTTTGAAAATTTGTTCTTCTTTTAAAAAAAAAATAAAAAAATAAAAAAATAAAAAAATAAAAAAATAAAAGAGATTGGCCTGTAATTTTCTTTATATTTTGGATCCTTGTCTGGTTTTGGAATGAGGGTAATGCTAGATTCCAATAATGCCTTTGGGAGTACTGCTTCCCTTTTGATTTCATTAAAGAGTTATTGAAGCACTGGTGTTAGATCTTCTCTAAAGTTCTTGTAGAATTTGGCAGTGAATCAGTTGGGACCTGGGCTTTTCTTAGTTGGTAGGTGTCTTAGTTTCTTTTCTCATTGCTGAGGCAAAATACCCAACACCCAAAGATAAAGGAGGAAAGGTTTATTTGGCTCACAGTTTGTAGAGATTTCAGTTCATAGCTGACTGCCTTCAAGCCAGAGTGGCATAGCAGAGGGGCATTGCAGAGGAGAAACAGTTCATGGAAGGCAGAAGGCAGCAAGGCAGCAAGTGACAAGCAACAAATAAGGACCCTCTTTCTGTCTTTTATAGCTTATCCAAGATACCTAACCTTAGGGTGGGTAGCACTCACACCCAGGGTGGGGGACCCTTAATCCTACCCAGAACTATGCCATATCAATCAGTGGACTAACTTAGTAATCACACATCCTTGATCCCAGCATCACACGCTCCAGATCCAGCCACTTCCCAAAAGCCCCACCTATGATCACATGAGTCCTTGGGGGAACATCTAGACATAAATCATAACAGTAGGGTTTTTGTTATTTCTTCAGTTTTATTGCCTGATATTGGATTAGTCAGGATTTTTAATCTTGGTACAGCTTTGGTAGTTCATATGTATCTAGGAATCTATCCATTTCTTCTGAACTCTCCATTTTATTAGAGTACAGGTTCCCAAAGTTGTTACTAATGATCTTCTGGATTTGGGAAGAGTCTGTTGTGATTTTACCTTTTTCATATCTACTTGCATTTATTTGGGTCTTTTCTTTCCCTTTTTTTGGTAAGATTGGCTAGGGGTTTGTTTATTTTGTTTATTCTTTCAGAGAACCTGCTCTCTGATTCATTGATCATGTGTATTTTTTTAGTCTCAATTTCATAAATTTCTGCACTGATCTTTATAATATCCTTCCTTGTACTAGCTTTGGATTTGGATTGCTCTTGAGTTTCTAAGACCTTGAAGTGCATCATTAGGTTATTTATTTGGATTCACTCTGTTATTCTGATGTGGGCATTCACAGCTATAAACATCCCTCTTCATTTCATTGTGTCCCATAGTATCTCTTATGTTATACTGCCATTATTGTTTCATTCTGTGAACTGTCTACTGTCTTCCTTGATTTCTTCTGTGACACATTGATTATTTAAGACAGTTTTATTTAGTTTCCATGTACTTGAAAAATTTCTGTGGTTTCTTTTGCCATTGATTTCTAGTTTCATTGTGTAATGATCTGATAATATGCATGGGATAATTTTGATTCTGCACTTACTTATGCATGCTTTATGGGCTAGTATGTGGTCTGTCTTGAAGAAAGTTCCATGTGCTGCTGAGAAGAATGTATATTCCATTTTTGCTGGGGGGAACACTGTAGTAATCTATTAAGTTTATTTGTTTTAAGGTGATTTCAGTTATGGTATTTCTTTGTTGATATTTTGGTCTAGCTGATCTATTTGTGACAGTGGGGCATTGAGTTCCCCCACTATAATTGTGTTGATATTTATCTGATCTTTTATGTCTAGTAGTGTTTGTCTTATGAAGTGGGGTATGCTGGTGTTCAGTGCTTGTATGCTTATAATTGTTATCTCTTCCTGTTGAATTATTACCTTAACCAATGTGTAGTGACCTTCTTTGCCTCTTCTGATCAGTTTTGGCTTGAAGTCTGCTCTGTCCGAAAATAAAAGGCTCTTCCTGCTTGTTTTTGGGGTCTTGTTGCATGCCATGTTGTTTTCCACTCTTTGATTTTTAATCTGTGAATTTCTTTTTTAATTAAATGTTTCTTGTATGCTGCATATTGTTGGGTTTTGTTTTATTATCCATTCTGTCAATCTGTGTCTTTTGATTGGGGAATTGAGACCATTCACATTGACAGCTATTACTAAAAGTAATTGGGAGTTATTATTGAATTATCCCTACCATTGCTTTATTTTCCTGTTGATTTCTTTTTTTTTTTTTTATCCTTCTCCTTTCTGCTTAACTGTTCAATCTGCTGATGGATGTTTTTGCATTTTCGTCTTTCTAGGATACTCTTGAGAGTTTTTTGGAGTGCTGGTTTGGTGGCCCTGAATTTCTCGAGATGCTCCTTGTCATGGAAATACCTTATTTCTCCATCAATTTTGGAAGAAAGTTTTGCAGAATATATAAGTATGGGCTGGAAGTTGTTGCCTTTTAGAGCTTGAAACATTTCAAGCCTTCCTGGCCTTTGAAGTTGGTGTTAGAAGTCTGCTGGAATTCTGAAGGGTTTACCATAACAAATGATTTGTTGCTTTTCTCTGACTGCTTTTAAGATTCTGTCCCTGTGTTGGACTTCCTGTATTTTGACTATAATGTCATGCAGAGAGGTTCTCTTTTTATCATGGCTATTTGGGGTTCTATATTCCTCAGTTAGCTATATGTTTGATTCTTTCTCTATGTTTGCAAAGTTTTCTGCTATTATTTCTATAAACAGGTTTTTTGTGTCCTTTGTGCTTCCTTCTGATTTTTCATTTATTCCAATTAATCTTAGTCTTCTTTGCATTACCTAGCAGCCGTTGAATCAATTTTTCATGTTCTCTTGCTTTTTAAGGTATCTTTAAGTAACTTGTCTTTGAAAACATCCCTATCTTCTAATTCTGATATTCTGTTCTCACAGTGGTTGCTTCTGCTGCCCATACTTTCAACATAATTTTTAATTTCCTGGATTTTTATTTGGAATCTTTTTATGGATTCTAATTCTTTGCTAAATTGGTCATTCATGTTGGCCCAACATCCAGTTCTCCAGGAATGGACCACCCTATTATCAGTGTCACAAAGGCAATCTGAGTGTTAGCATACAGAGAAAACTCATTAATAGCCACAATTATGTGACCCTGGAAATACTGGCAATAGTAACATCATCCAGGACAAATTGGATATTTACATACCATAAGAACCAATAATATACCACCCTTAACCATAGAAAAGTAACACACAATTATAGTATAAACACTAAGACAACCCAAATACTGCCTTATGGCAGATAGTACTAACTGCAACAACTATATGTCCACTAATGATAGAAAGAAATTCAACAGTAATATCGTAGAGTTAACTATCTAAAGATTAATAGGGCCAGTGAGATGGTTCAGCGGCATAAGCACCTGCCTGGTAAGCACGAGGTCCTGAGTTCGATTCCCGGAACCCACGTAAAAAAAAAGATTAATAAAGCTTAATGGTTATACTATTAAAGATGTAGGGGGTTGGGAATGGGAGAATGCAGGAAGAAATTTTTGAAAAATTAAATAATGAGAGATGTGACTGAGACAGAAGTGAGACAAAGCATCCTACTAAAGAATAGAAGGTATTTATAGATAAAGGTAACAGAAAAAAGGAGAGATAGAAGATAAAAGAAAAGGGGAAGGAAAAAAGAAGAAAAAGAAAGAATATGGAGAATAAAATAAGGAATATTAAAAGGAAAAAAGAAAAGAAAAAAGTGGGGGGAGAAAGGAGTACATAAAAAAGGACAAAGGACATTTACCCTGACCCGAATACACCAGTGACAAAGAAAGAGGAAAGAAAGGAAAAAAGAGCCCCGAACAGAGAAAAAGATACCTCTGTATTTTTTAAATTATTAGTGGTTTTCTTCCTGGATCCACAGTTTTGGAGTCCAGCAATTCACAGTTTTCTTCATCAGCCTCATGATCTGTGGGTTTGCTAGATATCCCCACCACCACCACTCTAGAGGCCCCTCTGTTTACCCCAGGCTGTGAATGCCCAAGCCAAGAAGTGTACCTGCTCACACAAGTAGATAAGGAAGGTAATCAGACCCCAGACCCATGCTGGATGCAGGCAGTAGGGTGAGGGTTCAAATATTCAGTGCTGGCACTTTCAGACTCAGGGCAACTCGCTCTGGACCTGGCCTTCCACTGTGGGGGCCAGGGCTTATAGAACTCCTTCATGGCTCCATCTCAGACCCCTCAGTGGGTCTCTTTCCAGCCTGCTCCATGTCGGAGGCTGTCTCCCATGGAACCCTGGAGTGAAGCCATCCCCTAGCTGTTCTGAGTCCCAGATTCAGACAATCAACCACTTCCCAGAATGGTGCCCAACCAAACACTCTGTGCTGTCCCTGCAGACGACAATAACCATAGGCACCCCCTGGAGCATGCATCACCAGCCCAATCCACTGAGGCCATTTCCTCCTGGAGCACTCAACTTTCTTCTGCACAGCCAGGCTCCCCTGCCCACCAGCCACAAGATAGGATCTAGGTGGAGAGTCCAGAGTGTTTTGTTTCCTTCTTCTGTGTCTTATGGTCCATTTCTCTAACTTCTCTATAACATTTAATTTTCCTGTCAGTTCCTTTCTTCTTCCCAGTGATCTACTTCTCTTTTTTTCTTCCTCAAGTTGTCATTTTCCAGTGTCTGGATTCTGGATCTCAGAGAGGCTGAATTTTGCTGCCATTCACCACTCCACCATCTTAATTTCCTTGCATGAGCAATTTCTGCTGGGCCTGGCTGGGCAGTTCTCTGGGTTTCAGGATACCTGTGCAAATGTCCTGGGTTGGCTGAGGTGCCAGAGCCCCTGGGCTTCATCCTGTTCAGGAAGCCCAGGCAGGGTTCAAGGTCATTGTAGATCAGCCAAAGCAAAAGCCGAAAGGAACAAAGGTTTTTCAAAGTTGCTACAGGTGTCACATATGCTAACCTCCCAGCCTCAGTGAAAACATAGAGCCACCTGTATATAAACACACTGCAGAATCACAGAGCAAAGAGGCAGGATGTGGCCCTGTGAGAAGAAATTGAGGCAGTGATAGAGAGTTGCACCCAGTCATGTGGGTAGTATGACTGTCACACAGTGTTCCTGTGCATGCAGAAAGAGGTCACTGGATTGGTATGGATCTCAGATCTGCCACCCTTTGGACCCAGCCCTGCCCCAGCCTCTGACTACAAATCCTCAGGAACTCCAGATTATTAAAGGAGCCTCAAGCCTTACTATGTGTTCCTATAAGCCTCAAATCCTTTGGGGGATGGTGAAAATATTTTGGTACTTGACAGAGGTAGCAGTTGCACAACATTGTGAATGGTATCAAATGCCATACATTTGTGTACTTTAAAATGGCTAATTTTCTTTGTAAATTTCATCACAAAATAATGTGATAAGAAAAAGAGTTTAGATGTGTCTAAGGCTCACAAGTAGGGTACTGAGGTTTAGAGAAAGTAAAGCTGTTGAGGGAGTATTTATGGGGAATGTTGCTGCCTTGCTGTCTGCTCTCACCAAGCCACAAAGCTGAGTGGGAATTGCCACCCTAAACCCCAAGCCCAAAGATAGCAGAGGCTTTGAGGACATTTCTTGGCCAGCTTGACACCATTTTTTTTCTGCCATGTAACGAGACCACTGATATTTGACACTTGCCTTAAGAACTCAAAAAGTCATTGCACCTATGGAATTGAAATGTTGGCAGAAGGTAAGATACTCTTTCTCTCTCTCTCTGTCTCTCTCTCTCTCTGTGTGTGTGTGTGTGTGTGTGTGTGTGTGTGTGTGTGTGTGTGTGTGTATGTAACAGAGAATGGGAGTAGGGAGAACAGAGAAGGGCAGGTGAAATTTCTTTGCCTGGACCAAGGCTGTCAAAAGTAGATCATGCCAACCCATGATTTGCAGGGGTTCCAGGGAATAGCATAATGCAGATTTGTGATTTGTGCAGGTATCCTTTTGTGTAAGTGTAGGGTAGGAAATTGACGATTTTCCAGAAAGAAGGAGAGAGGGCATAGTCTAAGATAAGTTTAGAGGTCAGTGATTTTGACCCAGCAATGAGAAATTCTAGAACGCTTATTCCCAACTTCCCTTTCTTCAGATAATAAGTAAGCTATTCGATTTGAAGGATAATATTTTATTTTGAATGTTGTAATAATTTAAAGGTATTAAGATTTACTTTTACATAGTAGTTTACTGATTACACTAGAGTTAATGTTCCTTTTTGCTTTTGCTTCCCCAGCACATGTACCTGCCTCTTGTGCGTACACGCAAGATTGCGGTACATGTTAGAAGTCTGCCAGCCTGAGCTCCTTCTACTTTCTACCCACCTTCCTTTTTTTCAATTGTGGTAAAATATACATAATTTTAAAGTGTATAGGTCAATGGTATTAACATTTGCAAAGTTGTAGTACTACCACTGTCTATATTTCATCATCCCAAACAGAAACTGTTCCCCTGAGGTGGTAACTCTTTGTTTTATCCACTCCCCAGTCCCTGATAACCTCTGTTGGGCTTTCGGCCTGGTTTCTGTACCTTGCGTGAGTGGAACAATACTTATCCTCTTGTGTATGGCTTCTTTCACTTAGCATAATGGTTTTGAGGTTCATCCATGCGTAGCACTTATTAGAATTCCCTTTATTTTTAAAGGTTAAAAATTACTCCACTACACACATGTGTAAATACTGCATTGTTTCTCTGGTGTGAGAAAGTGCAATTAAGGACCAAAATGTATATTAGGTATCGTGAAATAGGAAGAAAATGTTCAAATGGGGAGGGGAAAGAGGGAGGGGGAGGGGGAAGGAAAGAAGGGAAAAGTAAAAAAAAAGTGAGAAAAGAAGGAAAAATGGAAACAAAACTTTTGTAAATGGGGAGGGGAGGAGGGGTTGAAGGGAGGGTAGGGGAATGGGAAAACAAGAATCAAGTTATATCATGTACAGGTACAAATTCTCTATGATGAATGTGATCATTATGTATATCTAAAATGTATCAATAAAATCTGATTGAAGAAAAAAATTACTCCACTGTACGTATATGCCACATTTTATTTGTCCATTCATCTATTGTTGGACACTGTGATTGTTCCCATTGTTTGACAAGAATTAATTTGTTGGATGGGGGAAATCCATACTTAAAGTGGAGACAAAGTGAACTTTAAATTGGGGAGACATGGGAGGTGTTCATAAGTTACTTTGTGCATGTATTATAAAGCAGTTGGTGACCTGAACAAAATCAATGTGCAAGTGTTCAGATTTGTATATTGGAGACAACCTAATTTAAATTTTGCTAATATGGATTGTCTTAGTTACTTTTCTCATTGCTGAGACAAAATACCCGATGCCAAAAGTTAGAGGAAAGATTTATTTAGCTCACAGTTTGTAGAGGTTTCAGTCCATAATTGGCTGGCTCTAAGGCAGGGTGGCATGGTGAGGGGCAACCGTTCATGGCAGCGGAAGATAGCAAAAGCAACAAGAAGCAACAAGACTCTTTCTGTCCCTTATATTGTATGCAGGCTACCCACCCTAGAGCAGGTGTAGCGCTCACAACCTTAATCCCAGCATTGGACTTCAAATCAATCACAAACCCTAGATTCAGCCACCTCTGAAAATCTCACTCACCATGACTGCATGAGGCTTTGTGGGGGACATCCAGACACAAACCATAACAATGGATGTTTTTATAAGAAGTTTATTTTAGGAACAACTATATAGGAAGTACAGGCTTCTGACCATGGCCTTTTTTTTTTTTTTTTTTTTTTTTTTTGAGACAGGGTTTTGCTATGTAGCTCAGGTTGGCCTTGAACTCACAGCAAACTTCCTGCCTCACCCTCCTGAGTGCTGGGATTACAGGCATGCACCACCATGCCAGGTCCAACTGGGATTTTTTAACTAGCTGACAGAACAAAATGGTGAGGTGAGGCATTTGCTTGTGCATGAGAGGAACTAAGCAGGGGGCTGAAGGCCAGCTGCCAAAAGCTCTGGTTAGAGAAGATCTGTAAGGGAGAGAGGGCAGTGGCTGAAGGGTCCTCTCCAGCTGGTGTTTCTGTTTTGGGACAATCTTAATTCAGCAGGACGTGAATGAGGGCAGGGGCACATGATACTTAATCAGCTGCCAAATGAAGTAGAGAAGCACCCACAGGAATGAGTGAGCATCCTCTTGGCTGTGGGGGTGGGGGCCAAGAGAGTAGAGCATCTTAATGGGAGCAGGGATGGAGCTCTGACTCAAACAGAAGCCTGTGTTCAGGGAAGCAGGACTGAGCAGGAAGGTTGGTGCGAAGGGAACTCACATCATGGGACGTTCTGAGACCTGAAAGGGTGAGAGGAGGTCTTTTGGATGCAATGTAGAGTCCCCATCCCCCAACTACTGAGAACGTGAGTGGCTTCGCCTTGGAAGCACTGGGAGGTAGCCCAGATCCTTGATGAAAATGCTGGGTAAACTGGGCATCTCTGAACTTGAAATCTAGTTGGGTATGAGGGACTCCAGAGAGAGCAGGGAAAACTGAAGCTGTAACTATTTGCTAGTATGAGCCAGAAGGAAAGGTGAGCAGGATAGGAGTTGAGGGAATCCTGCTGCACACCCCCACACTGATATGAATGCTCTCGTGTCTGAGAATTTCACGCAGCAACCCCTCCTCCCCAGCTGCCCCATACACATCATGCTTCCTCTTTCCTTTTCCTCCTCCCTTTCTTATGTCCAAATTACTATCTTGTTTTCCTTTTAGATGATTTTAAGTTGATGTTGTCCTCACTATTGACAGTGTGTAGTCTGTCTTTTTAAATTGCTTAGCTTAATTTATGGCTTCAAGGTCAGGACTTTGCAGTTTCCTCATCACTTTATTTATTTATTTATTTATTTATATTTTTTGGTACCGGGAATTGAACTCATGACCATGTGCTTGCCAGGCAGGCAGTGTGCCGCTGAGCTACATCCCCAGCCCCACCTCATCACTTTAAAAAAAGTTTTTTATATGAGATGTGATAGAAAAATACAGTGAAAGTTTAAATTTAAAAAACTTTAGTATGGTAAAAGACACGCTGTCATTAATGCCACACAAAATATTCCCCCTTGCTTTTAATACAGTGCAAGATTCAGTGAATAAGGTGAATGAGGACTCACCATGACGTTTGTATGAGCCTGCCTTTCTGCTGGATAGGACTTGGCAGCATCATTCACTATGTTTTTGATCATTCTTTGTAAAGACACTCATGAAAGACTTTCAGAGTTGCTTCAGAAAATGGCAAGTTATGGGTGTGTTAGAAGGAGGGGGGAATATTCAGAGGAGGATTAATGGCAATACATCTTTTTTTTTTTTTTTTTTGGTGGGTACCAGGGGGTCGACCTCAGGACCTCGTACGCCAGCAGGCACCCGTGCCGCTGAGCGATATCACCGGCCCCTTTTTTGTATGTGGGTTCCGGGAGTCGAACTCGAGCCCTCGCGCTTGCCGGGCAGGCGCTTAAGCCGCTGAGCCATCTCACCGGCCCCGGCAATACATCTTTTACTGGTATAATTTTTAAAAATTTTAAACATTTGCTATGTATTTTGATCATACCTTATATGTGTGCTATCTTAATTTATAAATTCCTAGCTTCATCATGTATTTTTAAAATTCTCTTATTTTAAAAATAGCATATCTTTTAACTTTTGAAGTCTGTCTTCTGTTAGTATTTTAGATAATTTAATTTAGGCTTCCCATTACAAGCTATACATTTTACAAATATGTTGGCATTTGTGATTATTTCTATTGTTATAATGTTACACTTATCTTCTTATTGAGGAAAATATATACATAAAATTTACCATTTTAAAGGAATTGAGATGTGTTATGTGCATGTACCAACTTCCTACAAGGAATGTAAATATTATGTACTACACACATACTAATAAACTAAAATGTTTAAAAAGTAGAAAAAAGAAAAAAATACGTTTTTTAACCTGAAAAAATTACCATTTGAACCATTTTTTAAAATTATATAATTCAGTGGCATTGAGTTTGTCTACAATGTTGTGTAATGATCACCCCATCCATCTCTAAAACATTTTCACCATTCTAAAATGAAACTCTCTGTCTACTGAACACTAATTCCCAATTTCCTTCCCACCCTCCCTAGACGCTGGCAAATACTATTCTACTTTCTGTCTCCATGAATTTGGCTAATCCAGGGACTGCATATAAGTGGAATCACATAATATTTGACCTTTTGTTTCTTTTCTGCCTTTAACTCTCAATTACCATCCTTAAAACTCATATCTCATTGAATTTTAATGTTTCTTTGCATTTTTTTTAATGCGGGTATCGGGAGTTGAACTCAGGACCTCGCACTTTCCAGGCAGGCCACTGAGCTATATCACTGGCCCTTCTTTGCATTCTTAATAAATCTAAACATTATTTTAATATTTTAGTGTTTATTCTTTGTTGTGCTGATGGAATCACCTACTATGAAAGGCTGACCACCTTCCCTTCAGTTCTTTGAGGTTGTCTGCCTGATGTTCTTCACTTGATCTTCTAACCCCTTGAAAGTTGACTTTCCCAAGCAATCTCCTACATGACTCAAGAATGATAGATTAAACATTTTTCCAGGTGTTAACAACTCTCTGCCTCCAGACAATATTCTTGGACTGCCTGGATGCTGCTTCCTGATGCAACTTGGAGGTTCTCTGTGTCTATATTCTCTCCTTTCACCATAGTGCTTTTCTAGCCCACAATATTTGGAAGACTTTGTCCTACTACTACTTTTGCATATATCTTTGTTGCTACTGACTTCAGTTAGGCTTCACTCTAGTACCTGTGGACCAGCATCACTAGATAAAATACAGGACACCTCAGTACATTTTCACACAATGAATATTTTTTAGTACAATTATAACCCCAATATAGCATGGGGTAGACTTAAACTAAAAAATAATTTGGAATTCAGACTTAACTGGGAGGCCTATATTTTTATTTGCTGAGTCTGGCAGCTCTTTTGTGGCAATGATCCAGAATTCCAAACTTAAATTCAGTCAACAGGTTGCCTATCATTCTCAGAAGTCCAGGAGATATAGACCAGGCTCTAAAGAAAAACACACCAGGGTGGGTTAATTTCTAACTCATTTACCTCACAAGGCCCATTTCAGAAGGAATTATAATTTAAGTGCATATGGTGCCAGATGGGGATGCAGGCCTTCACCACTAATATGAAGTTCCTGAACCTAGAGAGGTCAGTGGACTGGAGCTGACTCAGAGCTGAGACACCCAGAGAGCAGGTTTTGGAGCTTTGCTAGGTGTGGCCTTCAGGTAGGCCTGCACTCCACACTTCACCCAACAATGGATGCAGAACTGTTAGGGTTTGGATCTCAAATATTCCCAAAAAGCCCATAGGTCGAAGGCTTGGTCCCTAGCCGATGGCACGATGGGAGGTGATGGAAACTTTCTACATGGCAGAAGTAGGTTACTGGGGACTTGCCCTTGAATGGTACATAGACCCTTGGCCTTTCTTTTGCTCTTTTTGCTTCCCAGCCACCGTAAAGGGAACACTTTTCTCCACCATGTGCTTCTACCAAGATGCACTGCCTTACC
Source organism: Erethizon dorsatum (assembly GCA_028451465.1). NCBI lineage: Eukaryota > Metazoa > Chordata > Mammalia > Rodentia > Erethizontidae > Erethizon > Erethizon dorsatum. The sequence continues at coordinate 25,236,515 of CM051824.1, forward strand.
ACAGGCCCAAGGGCAATAAGGCCAATGGACCATGGGAAGAAACCTCTAAAACTATAAGCCAAAATAAAGCTTTCTTAAGTTGATTTTCTCAAGTGTTTTGTTAGTATTAGAAAGCTAACACAGAAAAATTGGTACCAAGAAGTGGGATCATTGCTGATATAACTGACAGTATAATTCAGAAGCCTTTGGATTGGTTTTCAGGAGGAATGTAGAAATGTTTAATGAAGTGAGCTAGAGAAAGCCTAAAATGCTCTTCTAAGAAGAGCCTGAAAGGCAATTATGGTGGGAGCTCAAAAGATAAGAATCCTGATAGGAATGTGGAGAGTTAAGGCTTATAAAGTTTCAAATGAAAATGAGGACTTCACTGGGAATTGGACTAGGTCTTGTTACATTCTGGCGAAGAACTTCAGTATGTTTTTTCCATACCCTCCCTTTTGTGGGAGGCTGAATTTAAAGGTGATGGATTCATTATCTGACAGAGGAAAATTCAAGGCCACACAACATTCAGGTAGAGACATGAATATTGTTGGCTGTTTTCAGACAGTTTTACCATGAGAATCAGGAGTAAAAAGCAGAGTGGAAAGATTTGGAAAACTTGCAGTTTTGTCAAAGGAGCACATTTAAAGTTAAACTCAGCAAGGAACCAGCAAAACCCCACCCATTGCAGGATCAGAGTTTTATTTGAGAAGAGCGCCCCGGGTGCCTGGCTAGCACAGTGCCACCTAGGCAATGTCTCCTTGGGATTCATTTCCCATGTTCAGCTATCAGACTACTCAGAGACCATTGCAGCTGAGGTTCAAGTGGGCCCCAGCAGTACAGTTCACATAGGTGGCAGATCTTGGCATTGCCTTCATGATGCCGGCTTTGCAAGCATGCAGAATGTATGAGTTGTGAGGTCATTGAGGCTTCCACTGAGATTCCAAAGGAAAGTCTGGGAAGTCAGGCAGTGTTTAGCAGATTAGGAATTCCTGAAATCAGGCCCTGAAAAACTGATGTATGAAGCTGTGAGTGAAGGCAAAGTAACAGTGGAGAAGCCAGTGAGTTAGAGATGCCAGTAATATGGAATGTCTGTCAAGATACTCCAAGCAGCAAGCACAACCAGTCCAAAAGAGTGGCCATGTAGGCTGTAGCCAGCAAAGCTGTAGGGGTGGGCTGCCTAAGCCACTCGGTGTTCACATCATGCCACCACATGCCCAAGATGCTGGACACAGAACTATAGGATTTAAAGTTTGCCCTGCTGGGTTTCAGTCTTGTTTTGGTCCAATTTCTCCTTATTGTTTTCCTAGTCCTCCCTTTTGGAATGAAAATGTTTACCCTGTGCCATTGTACCTTGTTAAGTGTTTAACTTTCTTTCTGGTTTTACAGGGGCTCATGCTAAGAGTTTTCCCAGAGATTTTAGACTTGAACTTTTGAGCAATTCTAGGACTATTAAGACTATGGGAACTCACGGAGATGGACTGAATGCATTTTGGATTGTGAGATGGACATTAGCCTTTGGGGGCCAGAATTTTATCGTTTGGATCTTAAATATACCCCCCCCAAAGCTTATGAGTTGTAAGCTTGGTCCCCAGCTGATGGTGGTACTGGGAGGTGGTGGAACCTAGGAGGCAGGACCTAGGTGAAGGAAAAAGGGCATTGGGGGATGACTTTAAAAGGTATACTGGTATCCTGGCCTCTTTCTCTTGTTCTTTTTCTTCCCAGTTGCCATGAAATGAGCAGTTTCCTCTGCCACATGCTTCCATCATGATGTACTGCACCAGCCCTTAGGCAACAAGGCCAAAGGATCATGGAAGGAAGCCTCTGAAACTGTGAGCCAAAATAAATCTTTCCTTCTTTTAAGCTGATTTTCTCGGGTATTTTGTCAAAATGGAAAGCTAACAGTGTTTTCTGAGGACCAGATTCAGGACACACGTCCATGCAAGAGACTACACTGAGCTATTTTCAATCTTGCTCAGGATTATCTGAGTATCAGTGGAGTGACTGCTAGAAACCAGGTTTGGGGAGAAGGAAGAAGAGTAGAAGCTGGAGGAAAACCTATTACCTACATCACTGCAGTTAGGGTCTGATGTTCCGGTTGGGAGGCCTCAGAACCATGAGAGCACTCAAGAAAGTCAGCTTGAGACAATGAACTGCCAGCGCGAGGGCATGAGACGTGCTGTGCCCCCCCCACCACATAGACACACGCAGATGCATGTACAGCACACAAGGCAGGGTGGAGGGAGGTGAGATATATAGGGCAGGGAGAAAGAGACTGTGCTGCACCAGATGGTGCCTGGCAGCGGCCAGCTGCAAAAGATAGAAGACTTTAGTTCAAACTCAAGTTGGGAGCTTTGGTTATACTTTGGTTAATTGCATAGAGACTCAGTTTTCAATGAAAAAAGAGCATTGGACTATGGATAATCATCTAAGTGTTTAGAACAGTTGAGGGACTGTGTTCTTATCTTTATTGTAAAGCAAGAAACACCTCCCCACACACACACCCATCATGTAGGCTTAAATAGAGAAGGGAAAAATAAATTTGGGTCCTAATTTTCATAGCTTCATTGTTCATAAGAGTTGGAAATTATGTTTTGTTATTAATCTATTTAACAATCTGCCTACTAGAAGATTAGAAATTTTTTGATACATTAAAATATTCTACATAAATTGTGATGCATAAACACCCAGGCACCTATGACATGAGTGAAGAACTAGAAAGGTATCACTATTCTCTACAGGACTTTTGAAATTAACTGTCTCTTCCCCAATCCCTTCTCCCTCAAAAGGTAATCTCTATTTTGAGTTTTAAAAAATCTATTTGCGGGGCCGGTGAGATGGCTCAGCGGCGTAAGCGCCTGCCTGGCAAGCGCGAGGGCCCAAGTTCGACTCCCGGAACCCACATACGAAAAAGGGGCCGGTGATATCGCTCAGCGGCACAGGTGCCTGTTGGCGCGCGAGGTCCTGAGGTCGACCCCTGGTACCCACAAACAAACAAACAAACAAACAAAAAATCTATTTGCTTTACAACCACCCAGGTCCACAACTGTCCCTAAGCAACCTGTTTACCTGGGCTTTTTCTGAACTTTATAAAATAGTATCATAACAATGTATTCTGTAATTAGTTTCTACTCAACATTGTTTCTAAGACTCATCAAGGTTGATGCACATGGTTATTCATTTTTCTCTTCCGCCTAGAATTCTTTTGTGTGGATATTCGGCTTTGTAATTCCACAGCAATGAGTTTTCTGTTCCTAGTTCTTTTGGGGCTGTGGCACTGATGCCTATCAAGAGGATGGCACCGATGTGTGTCTCTCCCGAACGCAAGAGGGCTGCTGCCTAGTTTTCTGCCTAGATAAAACTCTCAGCCTCTTTGTCACTCAGATCCACATTGTCGTTTATTCATCCTCTCCTGAAAGGACATCTGAATTAGCTCCAATTCTTTGCTATGTTATGAAATGTTGCCAGCCTTCCTGGGTAGATTAGTGATGCATACTTTTTTTCAAAGTGTACACTTAGAACTGCTGAATTGTTAAGTGAATGCAAACTTCAAATGGCATATGAATTCCATTTGACCAACATTCTTGCCAACACTTAAAGATTGTCAGACTTCAGTATTTGCTAATCCAGCCGGTATAAAAAGGCCTTTTTTCCTGCTCATAATGTGCATTTCCTTAATAATAAAGTTGAACAACTTTCATGTTTAGATGCATCTGTTCTTCTGTTTTTATTTAGCCTCTCTTCCCATGGATATTTAGAATGCATAGGAGTCCTTCATATATTCTGTATAAAAATCCTTTGTTGTTTACATGTGTTGCAATTATCTTCTACCATTTTGTGCCTTATTGGTTCACTGCCTTCATGGTGTCTGATAAAAATTTTATATCCGCCAAATTTATCAATATTTTTCTTTATGGTTAATACTTTGTTCCTTAAGATGTTTTTCCTCAACTAAGTTCTTAGACTTTCTTTTTTTTCCTAAAAATTTTAATGTTTTTGCCTTTTAAAGTGTCTTTCAGTTTTCCTATTAAAATTATATAAGTATCTATTTTGAAAAATCAAAGATCTATGGATTTGTTCTGTGGGCATAACATTCCCTGTAGGTACTTACCTGCCCCTCTTTAATGAGTTTATGTGGTCTCTTTTTCACTGTTCAGTTGTAGCTTATGTGCTGCCCAGTTGCCTCTGAGGTTGAGGACAAGTATCCACCAGGCATAACTTCCAGCTTCTCAATGTGCTTAGATGGACATTTGGGGTGCACCAATATCAGTTGCTTTTGAGCTAAACCACATAGTAAAACTATAATTGCTTTTTCTTTTCTGTGAATTTTTGTTTTATATTCTACTCTTTGGTATCGATAATTAAGTTTTTATTGTTGTTCAGTTTTCTATCACTTATTCAACTCCAAAATCTATCAGATATCTAAATGTCTCCTTGTAACATTCAGGTGCCTCAGGGAATTTATCAGTTAAACCTCTCTGTCTTTGCCAGAGCCTCTGGCCTCTAATCTAGACTGATTATTCTTTGTGTGCCAGTCTACAAGTCCATATTGAGCCATGAATATGCTACACATTGTGCCAGGCCCAGCAGAGGGAAAAGTTGTGATTCTTGCTTTCCCAGAACTTAACTACTTAACAAGAGAGCCAGGAAGGAAACAAAACAAAACAACAAAACTCTCAACAAACTACAGAGCAATGAGTTTTCTACTCCTAGCTCTTTTCCGGGCTGTGGAGCTGATGCCTGCCTGTGAGGAGATGACACTGGTGTATGTCTCCTAAGTGTCAGGGCTGCTTCCCAGTTTTCTGCCAGCCTCTAAATTAGGGATGGACAAGAAACACTCTAAAGTAACTTTGCACAGCACCTGTCTCATGAAACAAAGTGGGGCAGGTATTTTTTTTCAGCCTAGACCCACTTGTCTGAGAGTTGGGATTCTGGACTTAGATTATGTTGTTGGCTTTTGTATGAGGAACGATGGTGAGGAACACTGTGATGAGACTGGATCAGAAACCCTACGAATATGCACATCTGGCCATGCCTCCTCTGGAACTTGCTGAAACTGTGTACCCCAAGGCCCAAGCAGTAGTCAAGAAAGCTGGGCTGACCTATGGAAAGAGCTATTTCTCTACGTCCATAGTAGAGTCTTAGATCTTACCACTGCAACAATGAGTAACAAAGTAAAGCTACCAACATTGGAGGGAAAAGGTCTAGAGCCAGAAAAAGAAATACATGTGTACACCATGTGGAGAGATTTTACCCTGATGTCTAAAAAGGAGATGGCTCGGGCTACTGAATATTTGTGGACCAACAATGGCTCTCTGAAAGGTAGAAGAGTGGATAGGGCTGGGGCTGCTCAGACTAAGAAAATTAAAGAAGCGAGGTGTTGTGGTGCTGCCTGTAATCCTAGCACTTTGGGAGACTGAAGCAGGAGGATGCCAAGTTCAAGCCCAGCCTAAGAAACTTAGGGAGACTCTGTGTCTAAATAAAAAAAATTAAAAAGGGCTTGAGATGGAGCTCAGTGGGAAGGCCCTAGGTCAGTGATGCCAAACCTTTTAGAGCCAAGTACCCAAACTGCAACCCAAATCCACTTATTTATTGCAAAATGCCAACACAGCAATTAAACCTGAATACTGAAGTTTCAGTTTAGAAAAAACAACTCATACATTAACATCTTTTGTCTTAAAAACAACACAAATGCCATAGGTTTACCACCACTGCCTGGGTCACTCCTCAGTACTAAACCCCCCACCACACCAAAAAGAAAGAAAATTAGAGCCCACATCTATGTGCCTTGTGACTGTGATCCCCTTAAACTGTGGCCAGATCAGATTTGAAAAATAACTTTGCTTAGGCATGGTACTGCTTTGTAGGAGGATTTTCATCTTGGGAAGCTGCAAAGGGGCAGTCTGTGGAGATGAGCCAAGCCCGCCCCCTAGAGGCCACAGAAACATTAGTTTCATTTGCAAAGCTGTGTGGTTTTCCCTGTGTGCATGGGCCCAACCGCCAAGTACTTAGAAAGTAGGAAAGGGCTATAAATAAGATTGCAGAGCTGGTAAAAATAAAACTAACTAGGTTAAAATCACCCAGCTCCAAACACGTAAGATGTAGACCATGTTAACAGTTCAGCTTGGCCTTACTAACAACTGGCCAGAGCAATCATTTAGGACACACAAAATGTGTTCTGAATTATAGTTAAAACACTGCCTCTTCCACACATGCCCTCACCCTAAACAGCATGTGCTTGTGGTCACTGGAGGTCTTTTCTTTGGGTAGGCAGAAACAGAAGCTACCCTCAGGGAGGAGGGAAGTGCTAAGTCCCTATGTTGCCCAGGCTGAGCTCCAACTTGGAGTCTTAATTTCCAGGAGGAAAAGGGGAGGAGCTCTCAGGTCAGGGATGAACTAGGTCTAGGAAGAAGCAGTTCCAGAGTGAATCCCACCTAACTCTGAACCAGGAGCAATGTTTGGCCTTGGCTTGGGCTTCCAACACCCAGGCCCGGGCAGAGCATTTTCGGAGCAATATAATGCTGGTACAATAGGTGTGTGTGTGGCAGGTGGAGAGGAAGCAGAGCAGCCTGATGGCCATAGGAATGCAGCATGAGGTGATTTTGTGGCTTCTGCCAGGTGCTCAGCCCAAATGGATGTGTGTAGAGTGGGGGAACCATCCTGAGGTCTGGGGTCAGAAAAGATTCTGGAAGAGCAGTACGGACTGTCACGCAGGTATCTGGATTCTGCAGGCAGCATTCAGTCAAAAGTCTCTGCAAACAGGAGAGGCAGGGAGATGTGGGAACTCTTAGCACCCCTAAAACCCATTTTGTACTTTGATGTGGGTGGTGGCCTGGGGGAATACTGCTTTAATGTGAAGGCAAGCCTGTGTATTTCCTGTTTAAACAAACCTAGCAGAGGTGTTACCAGGTTCCCCAGCACACCCATAGTATAGTAGCATTCTTGAGGTATGTTTTGGCTGGGACTGGCTGGGAGGAGCTGGCTGCCAGTTGCCACCTGGGGCTTCCTAGGCCTGAAGGTGTCTGGATGACACAGCCCTGGGCCTAAAGGGGAGCATGTTCATCAATCCTATCTGCCTCCATCCTCCCCAGATTTCTTTGTAGACCCAGATTTTGAGATAGCTGTACTTTGTGTTTCTATGCTGAATAGCAACCTCCTAAGGAACATGTAAATAGTCAGCACCCTGGAGCTGAAAGTGGCCTTAGAATAGCCCTCTCATTTTATAGGTAGCCCAAAGTAGTTAATTAACTTGCTCAGCTCTGCTTTTTTTAGGGTCCAGTGGGATCTTAGGTGGCAGATCGGAAATCTCTACGTGGTGCTTGGGGGCAGCACCTGTTCTTTGATATGGCCTCCAGGAAGCTTCGGCTTCTGCCCTTGCTGCTAGGGTTCACTGAACTTACAATGAGCTTGCTCAGCACCTTCCCTCTCAACTTTGGGGCTATAATTCCAGGGGTTGGGGTTCTCCTATACTCGGATTCAGGCACTGAGTTAAGTGCTTTGTGTGCATTATCTCATTTATCAACTCATCTTTTTCAGAAGTCATTCTCTATGTTATAAGTATTAGTTTCATGTGTGATGATGAGTGGTCTGAGTCTTCAATACTATAAACAAGAGGGTAAATGAAAGAAAACTTACCAAAGGCTAGTGGCCTTTCCACCCAGCCACCAAAGATACTCCATGGGGCAGTGGAGAGAGGCTGGGAGGAGGCTCCGTGCCTGTGTGTCCCAAAAGACTCAGTGTACCTGGTGGGTATCCTAACCGGTCTCTTCCCACAGGGCCTGTGACACAGCACTTACCACACCAGCCATGCTGTGTGTTATGGCTTGTGTCTACATGTCCCCCCCAAAGCCTCATGTGGTCATAGGTGGGGCTTTTCAGAGGTGGCTGGATCTACAGTGTATGATCTAGGATTAAGTGTATGATGCTGGGATCGAGGGTGAGTGATAACTAAATTAGTCCACTCGTTGGTCTGGCATAGTTCTGACTGTGAATAATGGGAAGGCCCTCCCTGGGTGTAAGTGTTACCCACTCTAAGGGTGTGTAGCCTGGATAAAATATAAGGGACAGAAAGAGGGCTGCTGTCATTGCTGCTGCTTCTTTGCTTGCTGCTTCTTTGCTACTTTGCTGCCTTCTGACTGCCACAAACTGTTTCTCCTCTGTGATGCCCCTCTGCCATGCTGCCAGTTTTGGAACCAGCCAATTATGAAATGAAACCTCTATAAACTGTGAGCTGCAATGAACCTTTCCTCCTTCAACTTTGGGTGTCAGGTATTTTGTTTCAGCAACAAGAAAAGTAACTAAGACCACATTTCTTTCTAGGAGCCCATTTTCCTCCACTGATGTGTTCAAAAATGTCAAGGCAGATGCTGCCCAGCTCCCTGCTCCAGATGGGAAGGAAATGACCCTCTACTGCTTGCTTTACTAAGAGTCAATCAAAAGTTATTTATTTTCTATAAATATAAAAACACATACAAAAAAGGAGTCACTCTTGACTAGAATTTAGAGATACTGTCATTATAACTCTGTGGGCAAGGCCTCCATGGAGAAATGATTGCTCCCATACCAGCAGTCATCCTGACCAACACTTTGCTCCATACCCTAGAAGTTACTATTGCTAAGATACACATGGACAAAGAGTAAGCTTTATTAAACCAGATGCATAAAAATAAGCACTGTATTCTTCCAGGTTCAAAAAATATAATTCCAGCGCTCTGAGGAAAATAATCTTACGTCAGTCCCAGGGCACTTTTCTCCCCAGGAGTTGATTGGTCACTTTCTGTGGAAGAAAAGAAAGTCAAGAAAGAATTCAGATATTTTCACCATCAAAGACAGACAGCCACTTCTCACCCCAGCTGTGTTGCTGAAGACGTCCAAATCTTGTTCACGTTACTTAGCTATAGAAACTGGCAATTAGACCAAAAAAAAAAAAAAAAAATTCCTAAAGAGTTTAGGAAAGATGATCTGTAAGCAACACTTATTTCCACATAAATACAGATAATCTACAATTCTGCTAGACTAACTAGTCCATAGCCCAAGCACAGCATAGCAACACACGAAACAAGCTGGACAGTGCCAGGGACCTCCTCTGGAAAAAGCAGCCTGAGCTTTGGGGGTGCTTCAGAGACAGTTCTCCAACCCCATCTGATATGATCTGGTCTTTGGGTTTCTGACTTTTCAGAGTCCTCTGATGTGTAGTGAGGGGTTTGGAGGGAAACAAAAACAATGAAGGACACGGCCCTTAATGCCCAGTGGTCAGTCTGGTTTCTCAGGGAATTAACTGGTAGCAAGATCTTTGTCCTGTGAGCTTTTTGGACTTGCAGCACCACTGGGGCTAAAACCTCTGATCTGCAGTGCTGACACCTCTTAGGCCACACTTAGACATTTTCCAGTTTACTTCAGCAGTTCTAGAGGTACAGTGGTACTTCAGTTCACAAACTTAATTCTTTCCACGATCCTGGTTGCAGAATTTGTTCCCCTGTATCTGACTTATCCATGAGGAGCATAAAATCCTTTGGGGTTCTGACTATTCTGTTTTAAACATTTCCATCATAATATCTAAGGTGCTTCCTATGTGTGGAATATGGCTTCATTCCAAATGCACGGCAAGTGCCGTATACAATCAAGGCTGAGAAACTCAGCCTGATTTGAAACTTGTTAACGAGTGCCTTAAGTTTGAAATTGCAGCACTGGAACAGTGCATTTTGAGTTTCAGGTCACTCCACTTCTCAAACTTAGGTCATTCTGAGTGAATGCCCAAACAGATCAGACTTTTACTCTCCATTTCTCTCTCCCCTGATAAACCTGATCCATCCTGCTCTAGATACAGTACTAACTCCACTGACCTTTTTATACAGCTGAGCACGCAGCCGGTAGGACTTATATTCTGATCTTCTCTTCTCCTCTTCTCTCTTTTTCTGTACTTCTGGAAGCTGTTCATAAATCCTTAGAAATGGCACCAGTGGAAAGACAGAGAGCAATGAAGTCATAAGGCACAGAGGTAAATGATCTCTTCTCACCACACCTCCCTAAGCTCTACAGACATTCAGTCTCTCAGACAGGCCCCGCCTATGTAATGTGCCCAGCTTGCTGTTAGACACCTGGACATAAAGAACCCTGGGCTGGAGTGCTCACAATCTGGAAGACATAGATAAGTAAAAATACCATAAAGTCTTGCTAACAGTGGATACTTCTGGGAAAAGAGTGGGACAAAGGCGGTAAGGGTAAATTTCTGTTTTTCCCCCCAATATGGATAAATGTATTCTTTCAATATAAGATAATGAATAGGTATTACTACTATATTTTTAAACACAAAGAAATTACTGGGAAAGAAAAGTGCTACAATAGTTATATCTACAAAATGCTAGAGTTACAGGAGAAAAAAACTTATTCTGAGGGAAGGAGGTCAGGGAAGAATTCAGAGAGGAGATTAGGCTTGAGTTGGATCCTGAAGAGCAGAAAGAGAAGAAGAGATAGGACAAAAGGTGTCCATGTAGGAAAAAGTGAGTATTGGTAAGAATAAAGCCAGAACTGCATGAACCACACTGCAGGGTAACATGTGGGAAGCAGGTGGGATGAGAATGAGTGGGTTGTAGAGGGTTGTGTAGTCAGAAAAATGAGTTTCTGTTCTATCTGGCATTGGGTGCCACTGATTTGAAGTTGGAAGAAACACAACCACATGTGTGTGTGACAAATATGTCTGATTGGAAATAATTAAATTTCCAACAAAAGAACAGTTAAGTGGGTTACAGAACATAGTGAATAATAAAAATAATGAAGGTTTAAACCTTTGAGCCTCCATACAGTAGATGGGAACTTATCCCCCTCCTACAAGTATATTTATGATCGAAAGCATCAGTATCTTACAGAAGATGCCCTGCCTGTCTTCCTGTAGGCAAGTCTCATAGTGCCTTACAACAAGGACTCCTGTTGCTGAAGTGACAGTGTAATGAGCTGCCACACAAGGAATGCTGTATAATTTCTCTCTCCTAATTAAATTTTGTGACAGAATTAAAATAAAGCAATGGTTCTCAAATTATATGGGCTTAGAATTCCTTTACGCCTCTAAAAATTGAGGACTCCCAATGTGGATTTTATTGATACCATATTAAAGTTAAATAAAATTTAAATACTTAGTTCTTAGGGGTTGGGTATGTGGCTCAATGGTAGAGCGCTTACCAATTATGTGCAAAGCCCAGTACCACAAAACCAAACTAAATCAAGACAAAACAAAACTTCTTTCTTCATTCACTTAGAAATAACAATAAGCTGAAAAAATAACCATGAGCCTGTGAACATGTTAACACAAATAGTCCATTTTTTTTTTTTTTTTTGTGGGTACTGGGGGGTCGACCTCAGGACCTCGCACGCCAGCAGGCGTCCGTGCTGCTGAGCGATATCACCGGCCCCTTTTTCGTATGTGGGTTCCGGGAGTTGAACTCGGGTCCTCGCGCTTGCCGGGCAGGTGCTTAAGCCGCTGAGCCATCTCACCGGCCCCCCATTTTTTTTTTTTTAAAGAAAAACAAAAAAATTTTAGTCAGAAGACTGGCACAGTTTTATATTTTTTTCAATCCTAACGTCTGGTTTAATAGAAGAAAGCTGGACTCATAACAGCTTCTGTATTATGTTTGTTGTCATAAATTACTCCAGTTAAAATATTTTTTAAAAATCTCACCTCACACATGTAATTGGAAAAGAGAAAAATACTTTAACATTCTTTTCAGATAACTGCTGATCTTTAATACTACATGAAAACTCAACAAGTGGTAGTTTCTTAAAAATTAGCTACAAGTACAATCTGAAATCAGATTAGTGACCTTTTTATACTGTCACATAAAAATTCATCAGTCTATCTTGCATTTTTTTTGGGGGGGATACCGGGGGTCGAACTCAGGACCTCGCACGCCAGCAGGCGCCTGTGCCACTGAGTGATATCACCGGCCTTTTTTCATATGTGGGTACCGGAGTCGAACTCAGGACCTCGTGCTTGCCAGGCAGGTGCTTATGCCGCTGAGCTATCTCACTGGTCCTATGTTGAATTTTAAATGGACCGTTTATCCACGCCTTATTTTGTAACATCATTTGGAAAATCCTGGTCGAGTTATGCAAATCTTCCAAATGTTGACAAATTTACTTACATTACATGAAAAACATCACATTTGTCAGAAAAGTCTAAATACTAGAAAGTTGTCAAGCTAATGGTGGTGAAAATAAGTTCTCTAGAATTCCTTTCTTTGTTGAAAGGTCAAAGTTTCTCTTTGGGAACAAATACTGTCAGCTATTTTCTCTGAAGTGACAGACTCAATTCATCATTTTCAAGAAAATGTCTGCCATATACCTAGGTCAGAATAATCAGTTTATCTGTCAGTTACTCTTATCAAGTAGAAGTCATGCTCCACGAGAAAGGCAGCAGAAAACAAGATTTCAGGAGAGAAGCCTCAATTACATGAGATAAATTGTTTTATGAACCATTACTTCAGAAGCACCCTGCCAACTGTAAAACATTCTTATTAAAGCAAGCCTCCAATGAACCCCAAAATGTAACCCTAAAATGTAACCCTTAAGTTTTCCATGGCTTGGTCATGATCAACATATGCTATCTCAAATTAATTAGTTAATTAATAGCTAGTACTTGCAATGGGGTGAGAGTCAAAAAATATAAACAGGTGAAAAATTAATCTCTGTACCCCAGCCACTCAGTTTTTTTTCCCCAAAGGCAAACACTATTATAAGGGGATTTTTTGTCCTCTAGAGATATTCTCTGCATATAAAAATATACATATCTATGTAACAATAATTACTTCTTTCAAAGACCACAAATGACAGCACTACATGCGTGTGCCTGAAACTCAATTTAAAAACTTAATGGTTAGAGAACACTCCCATTATTCCTCACTCTACTGGATAAATTGCTACAAATAAGATTGCTAAGATAGAGGGCATGGCCTCAAATAAATTTTTTTTTTTTTTTTTTTTTTTTGTGGGTACCGGGAGTCGACCTCAGCACCTCGCGCGCCAGCAGACGCCTGTGCCGCTGAGCAATATCACTAGCCCTTTTTTCGTATGTGGGTTCCGGAAGTCGAACTCAGGACCTCGTGCTTGCTAGGCAGGCGCTTATGCCGCTGAGCCATCTCACCGGCCCAATATTTAATGTTATTTCAGAGTATTCTTTATATCTAGGTTTCTAATAAAGACAAGCCTGACTAATGTATGCAAATTAGTAGGGATCTTTTAATCCTTTGTATATTAATAATTCATACCATATCTGCTATCTGTTTTTGTTTTTTCATGCCGTGAGAAGCCACTTTTGCAACTAACTTTCTCATAAATCAATATGAGTATTATGCCTTTACTCTGGAGAACAAGCCAGAGTTTCTGACCCTCTGGCAGTCTGGTTTATACTTTCATAACTAATCTTGCTCCTTTGGCCTTACCGTTTAGATCTCTGAATCATCTCCTTCTTTCCAATAGGCTTCTTCTTCTGGGCAGCAAGGACGACTAAGCAAGAGAAGAAGTGGTTTTCAGTGGATAGTGACTTAATAAGGAAAGAAGTGGCACTGGAGAGCTATAAGAGGAGCAGCTGGACTTTGTGCCCCTAACCTGAGCTGGTGGTACAGGTTGGTAAGCAATAACCAATGACCAAGAGCAAAGCCAAAGCCAAAGCCAGGGTTAAACTACACCAGTAGTGGCAAACCTATGGCACACACGCCATGGTGGGCTGTCTGTATCACTGAAAGCTCTGAAAGGTTCCCTGTCATTGGACTAGAGTGACCATGACAGCCACCTATGGCCCCTGAAGACAACATTCTGTGGCACAGACCAAATAGTTGTACCAAAAAATTGGTTTATTGGTAAGGTGATGATAACAACATTAGGCAGTACTTTATAGTTTTCACAGCTTTCACAAATTATTTTATTGAGATCTTAGGTTCAGTGTAATTATTAAGTGCACAGACTCTGGAGCCAGCCCACCTGGGTTTAAATCTTAGCTCTTTTACTTGCGAAGGTATAATCTAGGGCAAAGAACTTAATCTCTCTCTGCCTCAATTTTCTCACTATGAAAATATCAATAGTAGGGATATCAATAGTACCTACTTTAGAGAGGTACTGTGAGAACAGCATACGGACAAGATATAAGAGCTATGCGTTTATTACTGTTGTGATTATTACTACTACCCTATGAGGAAGCAAAGCTAGACCTGGCCCCATCTTTACCGGAAAACGACATTATACTTTTGTAACCAACTTGCTCATGGACACTGAGCAAGAACTGGTTTTTAAAAAAATCCCATTATCACTGTACATCTCCTTTTTAAGATGCATCACCAGATTAGAATACTAAATTACTTGTATCATGAAAGTGCTGAAAAGTTGGGCCGTTTCTGTTAGCTTAAGAGATTTAAGCCTCGGTAAGCACAAAGTTACATTCAGTTTTCGTAGAATTTAGCAGTACTCATCAACAAAGCAGCCATCTTGCCTTCTCTAGACACTAAGAGGAAAGTTACAAGAGGGTGTACCTCTCCTGGGCAGGGGACGCATGGTGTTGAACAACGCATCCCGTTCACTCTGTAACATATTTTGCAGCTTCCTCTCCTGGACTATTAACTTCAGACGCTTTATCCGTTCCCCAGAGCGGGAAATAAAATCTGGTCTGTGAAGCTGAAGTGATTCCTAAGGAGGAAAAAGCCCAACCTAATATTAATGATGCAAGTTGCTATCCAAGTACCCATAAAAATAGCATCTACCCAGTAGGTTTGGAGAGCCAATTTCTAATGCCCAGAAAATATCTATAGTTAAGGGCTACTGTGATACTTCTCTGCAGGGGGGAGCTCCAGCAGGGAAATCAAAGGGATCAAAGGAATGCCTCCGAATAAGAAGTAAGCTATGGCAGTTACAACTCTCCAGAATATTGATAGGACAGAACTCAGTCACTGTGGCATTTTAAATTTCTCTTCAGACAAATAGCTCATTAAATGACATTTCCTTTAGCCTCCAAGGCTGGAGATGAGGGCTAGAGGTGGTTGGTGAGGGCTGGGAAGGTGCTCAGTGGTAGAGTGCTTGCCTAGCATGTGCAAGGCCTTGGGTTCAATCCCCCGTACTGGGAAAAAAAAAAAAAAAGAGAGAGAGAGAGAAGAATGCCTTTTGAATCCTGTGATAAGAAGGAATAGGTATTACCTAAATGGAGGGCATAAAATGTTCACACAAACCCCAGGCCTCTGTAAATGCCACATTGGGTATCTATAAACTTGCCACACAGTGCCACAATATCCTCCCTTCTGTTACCTTGTCCCCAGATCATGAGGGTGGCACATTATTTAGAAAGTTAAAAACAAGGCAGCTTTTGATTAATGATGAGAAACCAAGTCCTTATGTAGTGCAACAGATGAACTGCAGAGCTGCTGAAAGAGGGTCACACGACTAAACCTTGGCATGCCAAGTCACAGACAAAACTTCTTCCCATCTTGCCCTTTCCTACCTAAATACATGGCTAAAGTGAACTTGATGCCACTGTACCTGTAGGGTTGCTTTCACAAATGGCCTCGGTGGGCCTCGTCCATCAGCTCTGCCTCGGTCAGCCACTGATCCCTGACCATCCATGCGCTGTCCCTGCCAGTTCTTTTCCCGTAGTGGCTCCCTCCAGGGTTTGGTTTTGGTTACTGGTTCAAACCAGGAGATGCCAGGGCCATAAATCTTGGGCAAGTTTTCCTTCTTAGATCCAGATTTCACATTTTCCACAGGAACAAACCATGAAACTCCTATAAGAAATATTTTTGAGGAGAAAAAAAGATTTATCATTTTTACAGCTCCATCCAGGTCTCATTAAGGACATGTATAACGTAGACCTGCAGGAGGCGTAGCTCTGAGAGGCCACAGGGTGCCCTCGAGTCTGTCGTAACTGCAGGTGTGACTCTGTAAATGTAGTTCTAGATACTCAGCCATTTAGAAATAAAGAATTTTAGCACTGCAAGAGTTAACTCACGGGCCGGTGAGATGGCTCAGCGGCATAAGCGCCTGCCCGGCAAGCGCGAGGGCCTGAGTTCGACTCCCGGAAACCACATACGAAAAAAGGGCCGGTGAGATCGCTCAGCGGCACGGGCGCCTGCTGGTGCACGAGGTCCTAAGGTCGACCCCCGGTACCCAAAAAAAAAAAAAAAAAAAAAGAGTTAACTCACTATTTTCTGCTATAAAACCTGGAATTAGAAACTGACCTTCATAGGAAATTGGCTTGTTCTTCCTTAACTTTTTATCCCCAAGATAATTGGTAAAAAGCTTTTTCTCTTCAATTTTTTCTTCTGACCAAGAAGTTACATCGCTGTCCTCTTCTAATCTAGCCTCGCTGGAACTAGGAGTTGGGAAAGTCACTCCAACATCACGAGTGTGTTTTTTGGCACCAGTCACAATCTCCAAATTACCTGAAGGGAAAGGTCACAGATGTCTCTGGGAGCATCCTTGAGGCTTAGCTGACAAGTTCATTCAAGCAAACAGGTAAAACCTTTTTAATTCTTCAAAGACATGCTGGCTTTTTTTGGGGGCGGGGAGAAGAGCAAAAGGAAGAAAGGCAAGGAAGGTGGAGAGTTGCAGAGAGAGGAAAAGTAGAGAGAGAAAGAAAGAAGGATTTTACTTCTAAGTTTAATTATCAGAGAGAAAGAAGAACAAATATTCAACAGGTAAAAGATTTTAGTCCTGATTCCAAGAAAGACAGTAAACACTTCTGGTAGCCACCTGGGTAAGGAAGAGGTTGATGTCTTAAAGATAAGACATGAAGGAGAGAAAAACAAGTGAATAAGGGAGTTTACTTATTTTTGTTTTACAATCAAAAGGTACAGAAAGGCATAAACTGAAACCCTTCTTTCCCCTCCTGCTCTCCATTCTCTCTTTTCACAATTTCATCATTCTGGAGAATTATTTTTTGTACCCTCAAGCAATTCTCTTCCCTCCTTTATTTAAAAAATACATGTAGGGCTGGTGAGACGGCTCAGCGGCCTACGCGCCTGCCTGGCAAGCACGAGGGCCCGAGTTCGACTCCCGGAACCCACATACGAAAAAAGGGGCCGGTGATATCACTCAGCGGCACGGGCGCCAGCTGGCGCGCCAGGCCCTGAGGTCGACCCCCGGTACCCACAAAAAAAATAAATAAATAAATAAAAATAAAAAATACATGTAGTGGTATACTATACACTGTTCCATTATCTTGACTTTTGTTTTAAATTGTCTGTCTTGGAAATCTTTTCAGTATTAGTACAGAGAAAGCTTCCTCAGTCTATGTACTATTTCTTTACTTGGAAGTACAATTTCTTTAACTATTTAAATGCTGATGGATATCTAAGGTGATTTTAATTTTTTTGCTATAACAACAAATACTTCAGTAGTTAATTTTGTATACTTGCCATTTGCACATTTCCAAGTATATCTAAAGCCTAAACTGCAAAAGTAAAAATGCCAGGTCAAAGTAGTTTTGATAGAAACAGCCAAATTGCCTTTTACAAGGGTTGTACCAACTTACACTCCCACTAGAATGTTTGACGGTACTTATTTTGAAACACTCTTACTCGTAAACTTGGATTTTTGTCAATTTATAGGTGAAAAGTGGCATTTAAATTTACAAGTAGTCTTAATCTTCACCTTTTTCTGTTATGAGTGAAGCTGAGTAACATGTTTAAGAACACGCATTTTTATTTCACTGGAAAAGTTTAACTTCAAGTGACTTACCCGCCTGTATGCCCTTATTTAACATGTGCCCATTTTTCTCATTGCAAAGAGTAGAATTCAAACTCAAGAAGCTACTGGCAGATGAAACAGGGTCAGAAGAAACATGGTGTGCCACCTGGAAACACAAGAGATTCTATTTTAGTTACCTATAGTCAATGGCAAAGTTACACACAGTATAAAAAAAGACTACAAATCCTCAAGAAATCTTTCTAATTGAATTAAAAATGTTGAGATGCAGTTGAAAAATGTTGTGAACAATGTTAATGTGCTGTCATGTATCTGTGAAAGGGAAGAGAATGCTATTGTAGTTGGACCGGGCCCAAGCTGCCAAGACTTATGTAAAACAAAAAGAGGCTAAGCTAGATATTTTCCCAGGGCTTAACCAAACTCTGAAGATGCTAGCCGAACCTTAACCTGATACATTTACAGAATGAAATTCTCAACTGACACCTGCACATAATTTTGATGCAAGATAGAGGTCTGGAGACAGCTAAAGAAAGTGATGAGCTGCAAAGAGTGCTCTCCAATTAGAGCAGATGCAGGCACTTACGCAAACACCAAGGTCCCAAGAAAAGTCCTGACTGAGTGGAGTACTGTTTTGGGAAAAAAAAAAAAAAAGCATGAAAGAGCCCGAAGGCCTTTTTAGTTATGTGCAGGGAAAGCAGAACAATGAAGGATAAGTTAAGGGACTGAAGCTGATGGTGGAATGTTGGTGGATGATGAAAAGATCATTAAAATACAGTTGAACAAATATAGCATAAAACAGTATTTCTTAAGCTTGCTCACTATAAAAATATTGTGGGAGGGGGATAACCCAGAATAATGAATTATAATCTCTAGGTGAAGGGTCTGGGTTTCTATATTTTAAGTAAGTGCCAAGTGATTTTTTTTTTTTACTTTAGCAAATTTGGTAGAGGTGAATTAAAGCCCAAGTAACAAGAACAGAGTGTCTGCTTTTCTGAACAAATATTCCAAGCACTGCCAGGTAAACTTGCCACAGAATCATGTTAGGCATTTAGAAACTGGAAATAATTATGAATTTTAGAAACATTAGCATTGCAAACTTCTGGATGTGACACTGGTGACTTGTGAAATTTAGAACTGAACACCAATCTGATAATTTGCAAGCATTTCAAAGTCAAAGAAAAGATTACCAAATTTCAGCCAGAAATCTGGAAGGCAGGCAGAACAACCCTACCAGGTTAGCCTAGTTTCCCTAGTAGATATGGTCACTTGACTGGCAGACCAAAAGAATATGTAGTCCACATAGCTAGATTTGAACAAAATGAGGAAACATCTCATAGCATGTTTGAAAGATGGACTTATATGAGTTGAGTGATAATATAAATTGGTAGAATAATAACTGGCTAAATTGACTTTGTCCAAATATTACTGTCAACATGAAGGTCTTTACTAAGTGGTATATCTTACACTTGACAACAAATGCTAACTAAGCAACTACTGCATTCCAGTCACTGGGCTTGGCCCTAGCTATTTCTTCTTAATTTTACATATCAGTATTTGGAGAAGTGGGAAGTGGGAGAATTTCTATATAATGTACATAGGGGTGTGCCTGAATGGCTGTGAAGATCCCAAATAATAATGAGTAAACAAAAAGATGTTTAGTTGAGACAATCTTAAAGTTCTGCACATTATGGGACAGGAATGGTAACAACTTTGATGCAGGAGAAAAAGCTCTAGGTCTGGAGTTCAAGGACCTGAGCTAGTCTCAGATCTTCCCTTTACCAGTTGTCTCTCAAGTCACAACTTCTTTGAGAGAGTTTCCCAACTAGAAAAGGGAACAAAATCATCTCTAAAATTATGTGTTAGAATAAATGATTTAGATGGTAAACTATAAAAAAATATGAGACTATCATGCTAAAAAATCAAGTACAGAAAGGACAATGAAGATAGGACTGATGAGTAGCACACTATACTTGTACCTTCTCTGCAGCTATAAAAAAGAGAAACAGAATGTGAGGTACTAAAACGGACTTTTAAGATAGGCACTTGAGTATAGTAAAGTGTGCTGCCATTTTTATGAAAAAGGGTAGACAACTTATGTAGGTGGTTTTTTGTTTGTTTGTTTTTTATGTGTGTATAAAATACCTGAAAGAAAATCCAGATTGGAAAGGAAGAAGTAAAACTTTATTTGCCAATGATATGATCTTATATGTAAAAATACTAAATAATCCACAATGAAGTACTAGAATAAATAATTTGGTCAAGTTGTGGAATATAAGATCAGTAAGACTTAAAAACAAGTCATGGGCCGGTGAGATGGCTCAGTGGCGTAAGCGCCTGCCCAGCAAGCGCAAGGGCCCGAGTTCGACTCCCGGAACCCATATACGAAAAAGGGGCCGGTGATATCACTCAGCAGCATGGGCGCCTGCTGGCGTGCAAGGTGCTGAGGTTGACCCTTGGTACCCACCAAAAAAAAAAAAAAAAAAGTCACTGATGTTTCTATATTCTAGCAATGAACAATCTAAAAATAAAGGAAACAGTTCCATTCCCAATAGCAAAAAGAATGAAACATTTAGGAATAAAGTTAAGAACAGATATGCCAAGTTTGCACACTGAGAACTACAAACATTGCTGGGAGAAAATAATATCTAAATAAATGGTGAGACATTCCACATACATGGATTGTAAGAGTCAAAATTGTTAGAATAGCAATTTCTCCCAAATTAACCTACAGATTGGGCACGATCTCTATCAAAATCCTAGCAAGTTTTTGAAGAAAATTATAAGCTGATCTCAAAGTTATATGGAAATGCAAAGGATCACAAAAGAATAAAGATGAAGGACTTAAGTTTCCTGATTTCAAAACTTACTATAAAGCAACAGTAATCACATATTGTGATATTGGTGTGAAAATAGACATACAGGGGACAGTGAGATAGCTCAGTGGCATAAGCGCCTGCTTGGTAAGCACGGATCCTGAGTTCAACTCCTGGCACCCACATACAAAAAAAGGGCCCGTGATATCGCTCGGCAGCACGGGTGCCTGCTGGCACGAGGTCCTGAGTTCCACCACTGGGACCCACACACACACACAAAAAAAACTGAATAGTGGTGATGACTGCACAACTATTATGTAAGAAACCAGTAACATTGCCTCTAGGAAGGAGAGCTGATGCCTGGGGAATAGAAGTAGGGAGGACACTGTTTATAAAAAAAAAATTGTATCATGTGACTATATTACCAATTCAAGAAATGAGAATAAACAGAAGTTTATAGAGAAAGGTATGGCAATAGAGTTTTGAGTTCCAGGGACTAAGCATTTGTTAGGCCAGAGAAATGCCCCAGCTTCAAGGTGCCTCAGTCAACACCCTCTTGCCACCTAAAGTACATAATGTGCTTAGTTTGAAGGGACATGTTTAAAAATGGGATGTCAACAAACTTAGACCAAAGACAGCTGTCAAACTTGGAAAGGGTGACAGAAACCATGACCTGTGAGAAATGGTTCAAAGGGACAACCTAAAATAAAATACCTCAGGGAAGGAAGAGGGGGTGCGATAGAGAGACTAGATCTATTTCCTATGCCTTCAGAGAACAATTCTGGAACAGAGCCAGGGATTCCAATATAAGTAGATTCTGGGTCATTATGTGTGAACATCTTTGATAACTGGAGCCCAAAGCAAATGGAATGGGCTGCCCTAAGAACACAGAAGGAGCAGTAGAGCTGCTGAAGCAGAGGCAGGTGGGCTTTCTGCCACAGATGCAGCAGAAGTGTTGATCTGACGGGAGTGGGTAGGACCATATGCCTCCTGCGGTCCCTTCCAAGCCTGAGATTCTGTGAACCTGGACATCCAAAAGTACATGACCAGCCATGATACGTACCGTACAGAATAAAAAAGCACATCATCTATAGCATATTAGATGAGAAGCTTTGGAGTGTGTTTCTATTTTTAGTTCAAATCTGTCTGATTAATTCCTACCTATAAACACTTTAAAAAGTCTAAAAAATTTTTCTCTCAACAAAATACACTACCTTCTAGGTTGATGAAAACCAAAGACAGACCAAAACTAGCGTTTACTAGGATGCAAACTGGAACTCTCATACTTTGCTGGTAAAATGGTGCAGGCACTTTGATAAAAGTTCTTCAAATGGTTAAACACAGACTTACCATATGATTGAATAATATACCTCGAGGTATATATACCAAGGGAAGTGAAAATGTGTGGTCGCACAAAAACTTGTACATGAATGTTTACCATAGCTTTGCTTACAATAGCCAAAAAGAAACCCAAATATCCACAAACTCATGGATAAATGTGGTGTATTCCTATAAAGGAATATTTGGCAGTAAAAATAATACATGCAGGCCAGTGAGATAGCTCAGCGGCATAAGAGCCTGCCTGGCAAGCGCAAGGTCCTGAGTTCAACTCCCGGTACCCACATACAAAAAAAGGGCCGGTGATATCGCTCAGCGGCACGGGTGCCTGCTGGCGTACGAGGTCCTGAGTTTGACCCCCGGTACCCACAAAAAAAAAAAACACTACAAGGTAGCTGAAATATGCTAAATGAAAGAAGCCAGTCACAAAAGACTACATATTGTATGATTCCATTTATATGAAATATCCAGAATGGGCAAATCCATACAGATGAAAAGTAATTAGTGGTTGTTTTTGGGCTATGGCAAGGGTGAGAATTTGGGAAAATGACTGATTGTTGATATGTACAGGACGTTTTTGGAGGGTTTTGAAAATGTTCTAAGATTAGGGAGATGGCTACACAAGTCTGTAAGCGAACTAAAAACCACTAAACTGTACACTGTACACTATTTTTAAAGGAAGATGTACACTAATTTTATAGCATATAAACTCAAGAAAGCTGTAAAAGTATGTTTACTCATGTATGCAAACTGAAATGTGGATTATAAAGTTTTGTTTGGAGAAAAAGCTTATCATGCTCTGTGATTTGGCATCTCCTACGTTACAGAAACAAGGACCAATGGTGTTGCTTTCATATCATAAAGAACTGACAACCCCAACAAAAATGGACACTGGATGCCATAGATGTGATGCAGCATTACACTCTAGCCCTAGAACCAAGTACTGTCAGAATCATGCAAATGTGCCATGTAATGCTGACTTCCAGCCACAGATTCACAATAATCCATGCACAGGCCTGCACTTGTGTATGACAATTTGTGCTGAGGACCCACTATGGGACAGAACTTTTTATTTTTTTCTTAATTCATTTAAAAGATGCTACCATCCACTTGCCTTAATCATGAAGTCTCTGGGCCTGGATGTGGATTTGTTCTTTGCAATGGAGCTTCCACATACAGATTTAAGTTACCAAAAAATTAACTGACATTAGTAGCTACCATTTTTAAGCTTTCTGTTGCATCTAGTCCAAGAATATATACACTGGCTGGCTGCTTTGGTTTAATGTCTTAGTATCAGAGCAAACTCATCCAGTAATGCTTTATTCTACACATGCAAAGAAAATGCCCATTTCAGAGATGTTTCAGGACTTTTGTAGTACCTTATTACTTTATAAAACACAGGCAAGACTCGTTCTCATATTTATTGATTGAAGACATCAGATCCAGGAAAGAAAGTTTTTAATTAAAACATCACTTTGTATGTGGAGATTGTATTTGAGGAAACATACGTATTCTTCATGTAAGAATACTGTTATTGTTGGCCTTCGGTCAGCCAGGTGCCTGCTGGGAGATGCTTTTCTTTCTGAAGAATGTGTTTATGGTAACTAATTTATAACCACTCAAGTTTAGGAAAGGAGATATATGTTGGTAAGACAGTCAAAATTAGAAATAATACTCTATTGACTCTAAAATGTTTTTAGAAATGTTTAGGTCAACTGACAGTAATAGTTTTAATAAAACTTAATCAGCAAGGGGTGACAAAAAAAAGCACCTATACAAAAAACATTTTTGACTTATATTTAATTTTTAGAGAAAAGACAAAAACTTTAAGAAGCAGGAACTCAGGTGGTAGTAGTGATCTTTTTTTTTAGAAAATCAGAACTTGTTATCTATTCCTGCAAGTATGGTAGATTAATTACCTTGTATGAAAAATCTTCCCCAGAAAATTAAAAATGCATTGTGTCGACATAATAGGTAATTGGAAATTTTCTTTTGGTATTTGATTGAACACTGCAGATATGGAAACAATTCTGAGTGATGTCAAAATTATGAGAGACGATGGCTAAAATGCTATGGAAGTTATTATGGTCAATGATCATTAGAACTGAGGTCAAGAAACTCTACCATGATAGTAAAGTTTCCTAAGGGTTGGAGTACAGAGAAAGGAAATGAACCAAGAGTTAAAATAATCAATTAACCCACAGAACAAGCCAGAAAGTTGACAAATGATCATGGAAATCTTACAGACGGTGATGGATATATATGACATGGGTTCCAAAGGATTTTGTCTATCAGGTTTGAAAAATTATAATCTGGAGGTGGCCTTATTTTCTTTCTTCTTTGAATTTTCCCGCTTATCATTCCTCTTGGCTTTAATATCTATGAGGATGATAAATGATCATACTTACATGAATGACTCTAAAATTATTTCATTCAGGAGGCTAGATATATCTAGTCTGTTAGATATTTTCACTTGGATGATCTGATCCAATTAACTCCTTTCTTTGTATTTCAGTCAGAATTAGTATTCTCTTCATACATTTTCATTTTGATAAGGTGTCCACATATTATTTCAGTTGTTTTGGATTGAAATCTCAACCATGCTAATTAATTACCAAATCCAACTGATTAGAGTTCAGTTTAACAATATTAGATTTTTCTATTTATTTATAAATATTATTTTCTTATTTAAAAATCTCTTGACAACTAGTTAACTATTTGGAAATAAAATTATACCTATACATACAAAATAAATTCCATGTGTATTGTAAGTTTAAATACATAGCTGCCCTAACCCCAAAAAAGTACTAGAAGATAGATATTTATAATCTTTTTTTTTTTTTTTTTTTGAGACAAGATCTCACTATGTAGTCCAGGCTAGCCTTAAACTCACTATGTAGCCTAGGCTGGCCTTGAACTCACAGCAATCCTCCTGCCTTAGCCTCCCAAATGCTAGGATTACAGGCATATGCCATTATGCCCGGCTATTTTTATCATCTTGAGGTTGGGAAGATCTCCCATATCATGGAACAAAGAAATAAAGAAGTCAGGCATATAACAATACCATTACAAAATTAATATAATATTTAAGAATCAATAAGAAAAAATTTCTGAGAAAAATAGACAATCAGTATAAAAATTATTAAAAAAGAAATATAAATGAGAAATCTAAAACCTAGTATTTTAAAAATGCAACTTAAAGCATTAGCAAATATTATAAAGACTGATACTACCCAGAGTTGGCAAGAGGATGAAGAAATGGATATTCTCAAACCTTGTTAGTGGGAATTTATGATTGTGTAAGATTTCTGGAGGGCGCACAGTTAGGGGTGGGGGATGAAGTGGGCTGTATATTATGGATAGTAGTTTCTATTAGTGATCTACTTAGGCTTTAAAAGTTATTAGTCAACTTAATTTATATAGTCTTAGAAAATCATCCATCTGATCTACATTTTAAAACATATCAATCTAAAGAAGCACAGAGTAACCTTATAAAAAAACAAAAAACAAAAAAACACCATAGTGAGGATCTAGCAGATAAGACAAGTAGCATTTAGTTAAAAAGAAAAAGTAAGTTTTTTTTCCCCCTTCACAGCACAGAAACTTGTATTTCTCAACTTTTTGGCAAAAACTAGAAATTGCTGGCAGGGAAATGAAACAGAATTTTCACAGTGGTGTATACCTCTAACCCCAGAACTCTGGGAGGTTAAAGCAAGAGGGTCGTAAGTTCCAGCCCAGCCTAGGCAACTTAGTAAGACCATCTCAAATTTTAAAAATAAAAAAGATTGTGTATGTAGTTCAGTGTGAAGGCCCTGGGTTCAATCCCTAGGACCCTCCTCTCAAAACAAAATAACACAATATAAAACAAAAATGTTGTGGTTATACCTTTCTGTATCCTTTTATTTCCTTGGTAAGAATAATATGAAATTGGTCTATTTTTTCTTTTGAAATAACCAGATCTTGGTTGTACTAATCAATATTGGACACAGATTTATTAATTTATGTACTCATTTTATTACTTCTTTATTTTTTAGTTTTCTAGACTAAAATGCTTAATTTAACTATTTTCTAGTTGATCTTATGCAGTTAAAGTATCATTGAAAGCTACAAAGTTCCCTCTAAATACAGATTTAGCCATAAAAGTTAAGTTTTTTTTGTATGTGTGGGTACTGGGGGGTCGACCTCAGGACCTCGAGCGCCAACAGGCACCCGTGCCACTGAGCGATATCACCGGCCCCTTTTTCGTATGTGGGTTCCAGGAGTCGAACTCAGGCCCTTGAGCTTGCAAAGCAGGTGCTTACGCCGCTGAGCCATCTCACCGGCCCCAAAAGTTAAGTTTTGATGTGCTCATATTATCTTTTTTTTTTTTTGTGGGTACTGGGGGTGGAACTCAGGACCTCGCACGCCAGCAGGCGCCCGTGCCGCTGAGCAATACCATCGGCCCTTTTTTTGTATGTGGGTACCAGGAGTCGAACTCAGGACCTCGCGCTTGCCAGGCAGGCGCTTATGCCGCTGAGCTATCTCACCGGCCCTCATATTATCTTTAAATGAAAAAGAATTCTATAATTTGTAATTTTAGTTTTTAGTTCATAACCCAGAAGTTATTTAGAATGGTGCTTTTAAAATTTCATGTAATTTAAAAATTATAGTGATAAAGTTCCACCTTTACTGCACTGTGGTTAGAGAATGAGTTTACTTATAAAATTTCTACTTTTAGGATTTATCAACATTTTGCCTACTGTGCAATTAATTTTTGTGCATATTCTATAAATAGGTATTTGGAACAACTGTGGATACTGGGTTTTGGGTATGAAGTTTTATATAGATATTTTAATCAAGCTCATTAATACTCATTAAAATCTTTCATATTTTTCATCTACGATATAGGCTAAAATCTGAGAAAAGCATATTAAAGTACTTCATTTATATTGTACTTTTGTCACATTCTACATTATGTCTGTGAATAACAAATGCACTCTGGCTGAAAGCAGAGCAAAGACTGAAGATCTTTCTTTCCTCAGAAATTACAGTGAGGAAATAGCACATACTCAAGACAAGTAGCATCGAGTTAAAAAGAAAAAAAATCTTCCCACATTACAGAAACTTGTATTTCTCATGTATTGGCAAAAACCAGAAATTATGGGCAGGAATACAGACTGGGAAGAAGTTTGGTACTAATGTAAGAAACTGAGTATACAGACTGCTTACGACCCAAGAATTCCCATTCTGGTGTACACACTAAAGACAGTCGCACACAGGTCTATAAGGATTCGGATATGGACGAAGATTAGTAATGCTCTGTTTTGTGGTGCTGGGGAGTTGATAGCAACCTGGGTGTCTATCACAGGGAAAATTAATGAGTAAACTGGTAGATAGCCCATGGAGTATTATGTAATGATTATAAATTTGGATTAGATGTACTTACGGCAACATAGATGAATCCTGAACATACAAAGCTGAGTATAAGAAAAATGATGTTTTTTATATAAATTAAAAATACATGCACACACACAAAATATTTTAAGAACTCCTGTAAACCAAAAGGTATTTACATAATCGAACCAGTTATCTGTGGGGAGAGGAATGAGAATGGAATGGGGGGGACAAAATTTTAAAAACAGAAGCTATGAATTAAGGACCACATTTATCTCAACCCTCAGCTCTTGAAGTTAAAAAAATATTTTACTTTAATCTGGCATAGAAACTGTATATAATACTTTAATCATTTTCTTTCACTAAACTCTTACAAGGAGTCATTATAAGATTAGTAGTTCAAAATGGTACTGTAGCCAAAAATAGAAATCAATGAGCTTGGGAATACATCTTCCCCACCGTTATGGCTTGTATCTAGACGTCCCCCCAAAGCCCTATGAGGCCATAAGTGGGACTTTTCAGAGGCGTCTGGATCTAGGGTGTGTGATGCTGGGATCAAGGATGTAACGTTGGGATTGATTCATGTTGCAATGTTAGGATTAAGGCTGCCCAACCCTGGATGTGAGTGCCACCCACCCTAAGGGTTGGTAGCCTAGACAGGATATAAGGGACAGAAAGTGGGTTGCTACTTGTCACTGCCTGCTTGCTGCTTTTGCTATCTTCTGCCTGCCATGAATTGTGGTTCTCCTTTGTGATGCCCCTCTGCTATGCCACCCTGCCTTGGACCCAGCCAATTATAGACAGAAACCTCTACAAACTGTGAGCTGAAATAAACCTTTCCTTCTCTAACTTTGAGTGTCAGGTATTTTGCCTCAGCAATGAGAAGAAAGTAACTAAGACACCCACCGACTCTCCTATTAATGTCGAAGGAAAACAACATTTATGGTTTATTGCTATAAAATACATTTGACAATGGTACCCATACACCTCAGTGGAGGAAAGAGTAGTTTTTGCAACAAATAGTATTGACATGCAAAAGAATGAAGCTATATCCTCCTATCCCACACCACATACAGAAATTAACTAAAGAATGATCATGGACCTAAATGTAAGATCTAAAATTATAGATCTCTTGGATTAGGCAATAGTTTGATATGAAATGAAAAGCAGAAGTGACAAAAGTACATAAATTGGACTTGACTGTCAAAATTAAAAACTGTACTACAAAACATCGAGAATGTGAAAAACCTAAAGAATGAAAAAAATATTTGCAAATCATATACCTAATAAAAATTTGTATTCAGGATATATAAAAAGCTTACACAACACCATAAGAAAATTACAAAAAAAGTCAATTTAAAAATAAGCAAAAGAATACTCTGGTTTCTCTTCAGATTATATAAATCTTTCCCCTTTTACTAAAATAAGTAAAACATCAGAATTTTTTTCATAGAAGATAATCAATGGCCAACAGGCACATGAAAAGGTGCTCAACATTACTAGTCATTAGGTAAGGGCAAATCAAAACCAAAGTAAGATGTGCTTAATACTCACTGGGCTGGTTATAATCAAAGGACAGGCAATAACAACTACTGATTAGAATATGGAGAAATTGGAGTCTTAGTATTATAATATCCTAGTGAGAACATAAAATGGAACAGCCACTTTGGAAAAAAGACCAGCAGCCTTACTCAAGATTAAAGTGTTACTAGATGATTTAGCAATTCCATTCCTAGCTATTATTCCGAAGAGAACTGAAAAAGTATGTTCACACAAAAACTTGTATTTTGTTTTATAGCAGCATTATTCATGAAAGTAAAAAAACAGAAACCCAAATGTCCATTAACTCATGAATGTATAAACAAGATGTATAACCACAAAATGGATTTTACCCAGCCATAACAAGCAATGAAATACTGGTATGTGATACAACATGAATGAATTTTGAAAATATTATGTTAAGGAAGGTGGACACAAAAGGTTATATATCATGTGATTCAATTTCTATTAAGAGTCCCAAATAAGTAAATCCACACAACTAGAAAGTAGGATAATACTTCCCAGGACAGGGCTGGGTGACATTGGGATGAGGAGAATGGAAATTGACCGCTAAAGGACACGGAGGTTCTTTTTGGGGGTAGACAAAATAGGGATTAGTAATAAAGATTGTACAATCTTTGAATGTACTAAAAACCGCTGAATAATATGCTTCAAAGGGTGAATTGTATTGTATGTGATTTTTTTTTTTTTTTTTTTTTTTTTTTTTGTGGGTACCGGGAGTTGTCCTCAGGACCTTGCGTGCCAGCAGGCGCCCGTGCTGCTGAGCGATATCACCGGCCCTTTTTTCGTACATGGGTTCCAGGAGTCGAACTCGGGCCCTCGCGCTTACCAGGCAGGCGCTTACGCCACTGAGCCATCTCACCGGCCCCTGTATGTGTTTTTTATATCAATAAGAAAAAAATCAAGAGACTGACCAATACTGAGACATACCCTGGAAAAGTAACAATTTTTTTTAAACCTGCAAGAACCCAGGAATAAAAAAATCATAGGGAAGGGAGAAAATATCAAGGCTGACTCTGACACATAAACATTAACATACACCCAGAAAGCAAGGGGCAAAGCTAACAAAATTTTGATTTAAGGATTGTTATCCAAAACTTTTATACTTGATCAAGATGTTGTTCTTGTAAAAAGGTAATAGACAATCTCAAATTTTCAAGAATTTAAAACATGCTCTTTTCCACATATTTGTTTAAAAATATACTACCCCAGGGCCGGTGAGATGGCTCAGCGGCATAAGCGCCTGCCTGGCAAGCGCGAGGGCCCGAGTTCGACTCCCGGATCCCACATACGAAAAAGGGGCCGGTGATATCGCTCAGCGGCACGGGCGCCTGTTGGCGCGCGAGGTCCTGAGGTCGACCCCCCGGTACCCACAAAAAAAAAAAAATATACTACCCCAAAGAACTATTTAAATCAACAAACTTGTATATAGTTATATGAAAAAAAAAAACTCTTGATAAATATTGATCCTATATTTAAAAGCATTACCAGTGTAAAATAACTGGTGATCTTATAAAGTTGAAGTAAAATTTTATAATTTTCTTTTTATTTTTTGGTGTATATGTATGTTTGGAGAGGTTGATAGAGACCAAACCCAGGGCTTAAGGCATGCCAGGCAAGCACTCTACTACTGAGCTACATCTCCAGCCTGTGTAATTCTTGAAAGTAAAGTTAATCAATGTAGTAACTATATTACTATAATGAGCTTCTATAAAAGTCACAAAATATAACAATTTGGTTAGCTGGGACAGGGTACAATGTGTGTGGCAGTGGGTGGGGAGCAACATGGCCAGTTTCTTAATTTTTCATATGATAGAATTAACAGATATTCTGAATAGCCAAAAACAATATAGAAAGAAGAACAAATTACAGGACTCATACTTTCTGACTTCAAAACATATTACAGGGCCGGTGAGATGGCTCAGCGGCGTACGCGCCTGCCCGGCAAGCACGAGGGCCCTGAGTTCGACTCCCAGATCCCACATACGAAAAAAGGGCCGGTGATATCGCTCAGCAGCACGGGCACTTCCTGGCGATTGAGGTCCTGAGGTCGACCCCCGGTACGCACTAAAAAAAAAAAAAAAAACTAGCATGCATGATACTAGCAAAAATTACAGACAAATAGACCAGATAAAACAGAGAACCCAGAAATAAACCCTCAGATATTTGGTCAAATGACTTTTGATTTGAGTGCCAAGTTCACTCAATGGAGAAAGCATAGTTATTTTGGCAAAAGGTGCTAGGAAAACTGGATAACCACATGCACTATTCACAACAGCTAAGATGTGAAAGAAACCCAAATGTCCATCAATGGATGAATGGATAAACAAAATACTGTATAGTATACACATACAATGGGATAGTGTTCAGATTTAAAAAGGAAGAAAGTCTTTTTGTGACTAACTTATTTCATAGCATCCTCAAGTTTCATATATGATGTCGCATGGGAACAAAGATGGTTGAGGCCAAGAGTACATGATAAGAATGTGATGTCTCTGGAGACTACAGAAACTAATGGAGTTTGCATCCTCTTGCAGGCTACTCCTCTGTGAACTCAAACAGGAAAAAGACGGTAGAGTTTTAAGAAAGTGTCTATTATGGTGCAAACATAACAAAAA
The DNA here is from genome assembly GCA_028451465.1 of Erethizon dorsatum. Lineage (NCBI taxonomy): Eukaryota > Metazoa > Chordata > Mammalia > Rodentia > Erethizontidae > Erethizon > Erethizon dorsatum. Next base: position 25,267,866 of record CM051824.1, read on the forward strand.
AGAATAGTAAATATTGTAGGAGGGACACATAACTCAATTTGAGAGTGACCAGCAAAAATAGTGGAGCAGAGACCCAAAAGGGTGGGGGTGGGGGTGTCTTTTTCCTACAAATATCAAAGAACCTGGCAAAATTGTCAAAATCAACCTTATCAGGCATATGAAAGCTAGCTTGTTCCCAAGGATTTGGGTGTTTCCACTTGCTTGAATATTTTCTGAGGATAGACACAAGAAATCTGTCTTTGTTTTTCCTAACAAAATAAGTTGAGATAAACAATAGATACACTGAAAACTGGAGAAACACAATGAGAATCTTTGGAGCACAGGGCTTTGAAAATTCCCTGGATACACCAAGCAAACTAGAAAGTGCCTGCCCAGAGCAATGTGCATGCTTGGAAAAGACCTGAAAAGACAATAATTTCACCACTGGCTGATCTTTAGGCTCTGTGTAGGCAGGAGGTGAAGCTAATGCAGAGTTGTAAACAGTCTGGGTAAGCACTGAAGGAGCTCCCCAACAATGACCACAAAGTGCAAAAACCTGGAGTATTTTTTTGTTTCTTTTTCTGGCTCCAGGCATTTAAGGAAATCTTTGAACAAAGACATCAGACACCATTGAAGAATATGATCTAGAAATATCACTAAACCGCTAATAATCTTAATTCATAACAAGCAGTTAACTATAAACCCTACAGAGGAGGAATCTAATGCCCACAGTTATCACATTGTCATATTCAAAATGTCAAGTTTTCAAAAGAGAATGGCCCATTCTAGGGGCTGAGACGCAGAGCAGCAATGAGGAAGAGAACAGAAATTGCCTCAGAGAAAGCAGACATTGAACTTAGTAGACAAAGACTTTAAATCACGTATGTCAAATGTGCTCAAATAGCTAAAGGAAACCACAGATAAACAACTAAAGGAAACAACAATAATATCTCAGCAAACAGAGAATATTAGTAAAAAAGAAATTAAAAATAATTAAATAGAAGTTATAGGGCCGGTGAGATAGCTCAGCGGCATAAGCACCTGCCTGACAAGCGTGAGGTCCTGAGTTCGACCCCCGGTACCCACATAAAGGAAAAAAAAAGGGCCAGTGATATTGCTCAGTGGCATGAGCACCTGCTGGCAAGCGCAAGGTCCTGAATTCGACTCCCGGTAGCCACATTAAAAAAAAAAAAAAAAAAAAAGAAGTTATAGAGCTTAAATTCCACTGCTGGGGATTAAACCAAGGGCCTCACACATTCTAGTTTTTAGAAATTATGAAGCAAAAAATATATTAACTGAAGTGAAGAATTCACTGAGCAGTGCAACAGATTTGATGTGAATGAAGAAAAATGAACCAAGCTAAAGAAACTTGGAGGACATCATCCAGCTTATCTAAACATATGCAGAAATCCCTGAATAAGAGAAAGAGGCCAAAAATTTGAAGAAATAATAGCTGAAACTCCTCCAAATTTCATAAAAGATATGAATCTAAGGAGTCCAATGAAGTAATAGGATAAACTTAAAAGAGATCTATACCAGTGAAGACACATTATAGTCAAACTCTAAAAGCCAAATCCAAAGAATCTTGAAAGCAGTAAGAGCACGTAGAGAGACACATAGAATCTTCAGTAAGATTAACTGCCCATTTCTGGTCAGAAACCATGAAGGATAGAAAAAAACCTGTAAAATAAGAAAGCTATCTCCAAGAAAACTTTAAGAATGAAGGAGAAATTCAGAGATTTCCAGATAAACGAAAGCAGGGGAATTCATTACTACTACACCTGTCCTATAAGAAATGGTAAAGGAAGTCCTTCAAGCTAAAATGAAAGGATATTAGATAATAACTTGAAATTATACAAAGAAAAAACACTACCAAAGGCAATTTCACGGGTAAACTTAAAAGCCAATATTATTGTATTTCTGGTTTACGACTTCCTTTTTCCCCTACATAATTTAAGAGAAAATGCATAAAACAATTATAAATCCATGATAATGAATAGAAAATTAAAATGCAGTCTGTGATTATAACAATATAGGGAGACAAGAGGGAGGGATGGAGATGTATACCAGCAGTTTTTATATACTACTGAAGGTAGGTTGGCATTATTTCATACTATGTTGTTATATGCTTAAGATGTTAATTGTAGTCACCAAAGTAACTATTACAAAAACTAAAAGTATCAAAAAAAGGAGATGAGATACACCACAATAGTACATTACAAAAATTGATTAAATACAACAGAGGCAGTAATGGAGGGATTGAGAAACAAAAAAAAAAAAAATCTATGACCTATAGAAACAAAAAGCACAATGGGATAAGTCCCTATGGGTGATTACTTTAACTATAAATGGATTATACTCCCTTATTAGAAGGCAGAGATGACAGAAAGGATAATAAGAAATGATCACCTATGTGATATCTCAAAAAGACTCACTTAGATCCAAAGATTCAAAGAGTTTTAAAGTAAAAAGATAGAAAAAGATATTCCAAGTAAATAATAACCAAAATAGAGCTAAGGTAGCTATCTTAATAATGGACAAAATAGACTGAGTTTAAAATGGTTGCAAGAGACAAAGAAGGGGATTTTATATTGATAAAAGGTCAACTCATGATGTATAACATTTATGAACATTTATACATTTCACAATGAATCCTTAAAATATATGAAGTAAAAAAGTGATAGAATTGAATGCAGAAATAATTCCACAGTAATGTCCCACTTCCAATGCGGATAGAAAAACTAAGATAGAAGACCAATAAGAAAACAGAGGACTTGCCCAATACCATTAACTAACTACACATAACATATATTCAGAATACTCCAACCAACAAGACTAGAGTATAGATTCTTTTTTTTTTTGTGGGTACTGGGGGTTGACCTCAGGACCTCGCACACCAGCAGGCGCCCGTGCCGCTGAGCGATGTCACCGGCCCTTTTTTCGTATATGGGTTCCAGGAGTCGAACTCGGGCCCTCACGCTTGCCAGGCAGGCGCTTACACTGCTGAGCCATCTCACCGGCCCGTAGAATACAGATTCTTAAGGGCCCACAGAACATTCTCCAAGAGAGACCATATGCTAAGCCATAAAAGAAGGCATAGTATATTTAAATACTGAATTAATACAAAGTTTATCTCTGATTACAATGGAATAAAAACAAACCAATAACAGAAGGCAAACTGGTGAATTCATAAATACATAGAAACTAAACATCATGGTCTTATATACCCAATGGTCAAAGAAAAGATAAAAGGAAATTTGAAAATAATTTCAAATAAATGAAAAACAAAAACATACCAAAACACAGGATACAGTGAAGGCAAAGCTTAGGACATTTATGTCTGTGAAAGTGATGCTCGGAGGGAAAGTTACAAAAGAGTAATCTCAAATCAATAACCTGACTTTAAGCCATAAGAAATTAGAAAAAAGAAACTAAACCAACACAAGCAAAGGAAATAATGAAGACTACAGTCAAAATGAATTAAACAGACCTGAAAAACAACAGAGACGGACAAATTCCAAGAAATATATTACATACAAACTGTTATGGCTTGTATTTAGATGTCCCTGCAAAGCCTCATGCAGTCATAGCTGGGGTTTTTCAGAGGTGGCTGGGTCTAGGGTGATTACTAAATTAGTCCACTGATTGATTTGCCATAGTTCTGGGTAGCATTAAGGTTGCCCCACCCTGGGTGTAAGTGCAAGTAGCCTGGATAAAATATAAGGGACAGAAAGAGGGCTAGTGTCATCACTTGTTGCTTGCTTACTGCCTTCTGCCAGCCCTACTATGCCATGGACTGTTTCTCCTCTGTGATGCTTCTCTGCCATGCTATCCTGCCTTGGAGTCAGCTGACTATGGACTGAAACCTCCATAAACTGTGAGCCAAATAAATCTTTCCTCCTTTAACTTTGGGTGTCAGGTATTTTGTCTTAGCAATGAGAAAAGTAACTAAGATACAAACTGACTCAGGAAGCAATAAAAAATCTGAATAGATTTAAAATAAGAGATTAAATCAGTTGTAAGAAAAACTTTCCCGAAGAAAAACACATACCTGATGGTGGTGTCACTGGTGAATTTTATCAAACCATTTAAAGAATTAGCATCAAAAATTAACATTGGTCCTTCTCAAACTCATCATTAAAAAAAAAAAAAAAAAGAGGAACTTATTCCGTGAAGCCATGATTACTCTGATAAGAAAACTACTAATATCCTTAATGAATAGAGATGCAGAAGTCCTTTTCAAAATTCCAGCAAACCAAGTCTAGCAGCATAGGAAAAGGCCTATCTACCATTATTAAGTGGAGTTTATTCCAGGAATGCAAGATTGGTTCAATACAATTAATATACACCATATTAATAGAAAAAAGAGAGAAAACCCTAGATGAACAATTCAATAGGTACTCCAAAGCACATGATAAAAACTAAAACCCTTTAAAAAAACATTCATCCAATTAGGAAAATGGAACCGCCTCAGGACAAAAGTAATAGGTGAAAAAATTGATAGCTGACATTATTCTCAATGGTAAAAGCCTGAAAGTGTTCTCCCTCAGATCATGAACAAGAATACCTGCTTTTGCCACTTCTACTGCAATACTATATTGGAAGTTCTGGCTAGAGTAATTAGAAAAGAACAATAAATAAGCATTCAAATTAGAAAGGAGAAAATAAGACTATCTCTACTTGTAGGTGACATAATTTTATATGTAGAAAATTCTAAAGAATCCAATAAGGACACAAGATCAACATGCAAATATTAGCTATATATCTGTACATAAGCAATAAACAATCCAAAATGAAATTAAGAAAGCAATTGTACTTCCAATCGTATCAGAACAAAATAAAATATTAACTACAATTCATATAAAATTTCAAGGGACTCTGAACAGCCAAAATAATTCTGAAAAAAGAATACTTTCTCCTTTCAAAATCTATTACAAAGATCCAGTAAATCAAAACAGTATGGTATTAGCATAAAGACCAACATATAGATCAATGGAATAGAATAGAGAGCCCACATATGGACACACATATGGTTAAAAAATTTTCGACAAGAGTGCCAAGGAACATTCAACAGAGAAAAGACAATCTTTTCAACAAATGAGTCTGCAAACACTGGATATCCACATGCAAAAGAAAGAGGGAAGGGCTGGTGATATAGCTCAGCGGCATAAGTGCCTGCCTGGCAAGCATGAGGTCCTGAGTTCAACTCCCGGTACCCGCACATTAAAAAAAAAAAAAAAAAAAAGGAGGGTAAACCCTTATCTTACACCATATATAAAACTTAACTCAAAATAAATCAAAGATCTAAATGAAAAAAGCTAAAATTGTAAAACTCTTAGAAAAAGCAAGTGAAAACCTTTATGACACTAGATTTGGCTGTGATTTCTTTGATCTGACTCCAAAAGCATAGGCAACAAAAAACAGGTAAGTTGGGCTATATCAAAATAAAAAACTTAAGTCAAAGAGGAAATTAAAATGACAGTGTGAAAGGCAATCTATGGAGTCCTAAAAAATATTTGCAGATCACATATCTGAAGAGGTCAATATCCAAAATATATAGAAAATTCCTACAACTCAGCTAACTAAAACCCAACAGCCAGATTCATAAAGGTTAAAGAACTTAAAAAGACATTTCTCCAAAGATATACAAATGGCTAATAAGCACATAAAAAACAATTCAACATGACTAATCATTGCAGAAATATAAACCAAAACTAAAATGAGACACTACCTCACACCCAATAGTATGGCCACTCTGTGTGTGTGTGTGTGTGTGTGTGTGTGTGTGTATGAGTGAGAGAGAGAGGAAGGGGGAGGAGAGGGGAGGGGAGGGGAGAGGAAATAATTGTTGGTGAGGATGTGGTGAAACTGAAATCCTTGTGCATTGCTAGTGGGAACATAAAACAATGCAGCCACTGGAAAAAAACAAAATGGAAAAAAGGTGGAGAAGGGAAAGAAGCCTAATATAAAGATCACATATTATATGAAACAGCCAAATACTGAGAAATAGAAAGTAGACTATTGGTTTCCAGGGGCTGGTTGGAAGGGGAAACAGGGAGTCACTGCTTAAGGGATACGGGTTTCCACTAAGGTGATGAAGAATGTCTGGGACTAAATAGTGGTCCCAGATGGTTGTAAAACCTTATAAATATATTTAATGACACTGAAGTGTTTACTTTAAAATGGTCAAAACTGTAAATTTTATGCTGCGTATTTTATCACATACACCTTCTACTCTGATCTTTTACCTATCTTCATGTGTTATTTTCAATTCTTCATTACTTAAAATATTTTTATAATAACATATGTAATCACTGACATTTAATGCCTACCAAAAGCTCTATTATGAGAAATACTATTTATGGTAAACTTCCTACCTCATACCTCTTTTATCTAGACCAGAAATTTTTAACCATTCCAAATTTTTTAACCATTCACTCCTACTAATTTTTTAGCACAAACTACCAAAATAGATATGTTTATAAATCATGCAAATAGTGTACTCATATATTACAAAATATACAAAAATAAATTTTAAAAGGTTGAGTAAAATGAATATAAATTCTCTCTCTTTTTTTTTAATATATGGGTACTGGGAGTCGAACTCAGGGCCTCGCGCTTGCCAGGCAGGCACTTATGCCGCTGAGCTATATCATCAGCCCTGAATATAAATTCTAGTAGTTTTCTTTCCATACTTTAATCCACAATGCATTTATCTTTGAAGAGCACTTCTCTGGGTGGCTACTCTAAATTTTGTTCTTGGATAAAGCAATTATCTGCATTTGTTGACCCCTTGAGATTTGCCTTCACTAACTTTCTGATCTAAGGTATTGCTATGGAATCTGTTGTACAGAGGCTGTGGAGGACTGCTACATGGTGATGCCTTCTTTGTAAAGACATGAGAAAATACCCCTTAGGTGCCTGTATCAGAAATACCTGTAATGCTCTTGAAAATTTGGTTTCCTTTTTTACAATGTAATTGATCACGAAATACTAGCAACACTATGTGCTAAAACAGAACACCAAATTTGTAGCTAACTTCTAGCATACACATCTACCAGGTATATTTATGTCCTTTGTGGCTATGTCTTTCCATTACTCACAGTTACCTATTTTTTAAAAATCATATTATAGTTCATCCCAGTTTTAACTTTTTTATCCCAATTGTTCATTTATTTTTTAAAAAATCATATTGTATTGTTTGTATGTTTAAAAGCACCTGAAATATTTCTTGAAAGACAGGAGGAAAGAATGAAAACAAACAAAAACCAGGTAATATAGTTTAGAATAGAGGTTATTCTAAACTAGAGGCTCCCCCACGTCAGGGGTATATTTTGCAGATTCTGATGCATCTAGCAGCAAAGCCCTTAATTCAAGGGGTAATTGGTAAATAGGTGTTGATGAAAAGAATGACAACTCACAATAGCACTGTACTACACTTTCTCACTCTTTTCCAGTTGGTAAGAAATTTTATAGTGAGGAAAGGGCAAGCGGCATTTTTTCACCTGTGTGCAGAGATGAACTAAAAAGTCCATTAAAAAAAGCAGTCACATTGCCAGATGGAATTTGTAGCCATGTACCTGGATGCGTCTCCTTCTGGTGTGCTCAGAAGTCATTTGGGGATGACCTGTATTGAATGCTTTCCTGTTGTGCTTGCACCGCTTCTCAAGGTATCTCCGCTGTTGATTGGTGATGCTACTATATAATTTAATTTGTCTGGGTGACAAACATACTCTTTCCTGGCCAAAAGCTTGGATCAATCGGGCAGTGTCAATGGTAGAAATGGAGCTACTCCTTTCATGCAGAGCCACCTCTCTATCTGTTTGGGTCAATATATCTGAGTCCACAGAAGTAGTAGTAGAAGGAATGTTGGTAGGGGTATCTGTGAGCAACCCACTTTCCTCTGAGGGCACAGAATCTGAAGATGTGTTGCTGACAGAATTAAAACATGGCTGTCTTTTCAGAATATATTTATCAAATTTAATCTGCTCAATTTTAATCTGGTTGGGCCCCCCAGTTTGGTGAGCAGAAAGTACCTTGTGTTTTTTAAGATCACCTATGTTTTTATGCCCCTTCTCTGGGCTTTTATACTGCTTCTTCTGAAGTTTGCTTTTTGGTTGTTGCTGTTTACCACTCCATTCCTTAGTGTCTTGCTCCCCTCTGCTATCATCTTGCGTACTTTCTGAGGCCTGGAGAGAATTTGTGATGGGACTCTGAAGAAGTTTAGCCAACCGATCAAGTCGTTCCACCAAGGATAGTTCTGTCCTGTCACTGACACCAGGAGGTTTCTGTTGCCTCCGTCGCTGCTGGTACTTGTTCCAGAGTTCATTCAAACTCACAGTGTGCTGAGTCGTTAGTTCTGAGGTGATCTTACCGTCCTTTTGTGAATCAGTAATCTGTATGTTACTTTTTGGATGATCTCTGCCCTGACTTTTAGTAGTATGGATCACTTCTTTGTCTCCCAAATTCACATTGATGCTGAGGCTCTTTATTCTAGTATAATCTGTCTTAGTCTTGTCCACACTTTGATAAGGGGGAGAAAGACAAGTATGTTCTTTATGCTTGTCTGAATGATGCTGGAAAAAATCTTTCCAAGATTGCCTCATGAAAACACTCCTTCCCAAAGATTCATGGCAAGTATCTAGATCACTTGGTAGGTGCACTGGATGATGAAAGTAAAACTTGGCTGACCTGAAGACAGAATGAGTAGTATTTTCAAATTCTGAATGACATTCAGACTCTGAAAAGGAGACAAAAGAAGATTTTGAAAGAATTTAACATTTGTATTCCCATCAGCAATACTATTCATACTGAGTTCTTCACATATAGAACAAAGATTGAAGGACAGAGCAATTTATATAGTTTCAGAAAATTCACTGCCTGCACAAAAGACTCATGGCTTGGGCTTGGTAGCCACACTGGCAGAGTCAAATTAAAAGACCCTGGGTCAAAAAACCTTGACTCTGGGCTGCATTCTACCACTGGCCACCTATGCGACCCCAAGGAAACACTTTAGTTCTCCAGATCATTAGTTCAGCTGCTATATGCATTCACCAGCTGCTATATGTGGGGTATAATTGTATGTACATTTCTTTTGTACAAAATTTACTCCTGCTGACGAAACTGAGATGGGTACTGGTAACCTTATTTTTAACTAAAAAACTTGAGATTTCATTTTCATCATCAATAAATAAATGGGTGGAATGAAAAGCCTTTTACATAGTTTATTTTATTTTATTTTTTTTTTTTGTGGGTACCGGGGGGTCGACCTCAGGACCTCACGTGCCAACAGGCACCCGTGCCACTGAGCGATATCACCGGCCCCTTTTTTGTATGTGGGATCCGGGAGTCGAACTCGGGCCCCCGCGCCTGCAAGGCAGGCGCTTACACCGCTGAGCCATCTCACCAGCCCATACATAGTTTAAAGTTTCTTTAAAAGTCCTTTTCTATGAATCATCTTCACTGTCCCCTTTTTTTTTGTAGTACTGAATCTCAAACCCAAGGCATCATGCATGGTAGGCAAGTACTGTACTGCTGAGCTATATTCCTAGACTTTCAATTTTTTTTTATTGTAATAAAATATATATAACATAAAACCACCTTCAAACTTTACTTTTTGATAATCATTCTATATGAAAGGTAGTATTTTCTAATGCAATAGATCTTACAATCTACTACAGTTTGAATGTTTGTGACCCTTTAAGACCACATTAAAAATCCCCAATGCAACAGTATAAAGAGGTGGGGCCTTTAGGCTGTGATTAAATCATGAGTAGGATCAGTGCCCTTAGAAAAGGGCTTTTTCCTGTTCTTTATCTCTTTCTCTACCCCAATTTACTTTTCAAATTACTCCCAAGTAGAGCCACACCACCAGACTAAAACTGCTCTTGCTAATATGATCAATGACCTCCACACATAGCCAACTCCAGGAAATGTTCTCATTCTACATTCTCCTTTAGATGATCTCATCTCTTCTTAGGGCATTTAGTACCATTTCATGCTGATACACTCTCAGATTTACATTTCAAGCTATGACTTCTCTCTTGAACCCCAGATTCATATGCTTATCTACGTATTTCATATATCTACTTGGATATTATAGCCATCTCCAATTTTAAATGTACCTAACTTAATTGTATTCTAGCCTCCTCTAAGAAATCCATAAAAAGCTATTAGAACTAAAAGGAGTTTAGTAAGATTTCAGGATAAAAAATAAATATTTAAAAATTAATTTTATACATTTACAGTAAATTAGCTGAAAATCAAATTAAAACAATTCTAGCACATGCATAAACGTGAATATGGATATATTATCAAATAAGCATTGTCATACATAAATGTAGTTCTAATCACACAGTCTGGCAATCTGCATCATACCAAGTAGAAGAAAAACTGTTTATATACTGTTTTATGTAGTTATGCACATGTACAGGTACCACAAATGTATATGTATAGTATATGCTAATTTATTAATACATACGGGATTATAAAATTAAATGCCTATGTCCAAATACAAACAAATCTAATCAAAATAATATGAAAATAGACCATTTAGCAAATAATATGAAACTTCTAGTCTGAAAACTAAAAAGCAGTGTTGTAAAATTAATCTAAATAAACGGAAAACATCCATGTTATAGACCAAAAGACAACATTATTAAGAAAGTGATACTCTTCAAACTAATTCTCAGGTTTAAAGCAATCCCTATCAGAATCCCAGCTTGCTACTTTGTAAAAATTGCTAAGGTAATTCTAAAATTCATATGGAATTAGAAGGGTCCCAGAAGAGCCAACAAGATTTTGAAAAATAAAACAAAGTAAGAGCTCTCACACTTCCCAATTTCAAAGCTTACTACTGAACAACAGTAATCGAGACAGAATGGTACTGTGTTATGGCTCCTGTCTAGATGTCCCCACAAAGCCTCATGCAGTCACAGGTGGGGCTTTCTCAGAGGTGGCTGGATCTAGAATGTGTGATTGACTCATGGTGCAATGCTAGGATTAAGGGTGAGTGATTACTAAATCAGTCCACTGATTGGTTTGGCACCGCCCCAATTCCAGTAGCCTGGATACAATATAAGGAGCAGAAAGATGCTGTTAAGGCCCCTTGTTGCTTTTGCTGTTCTCTGCATGCCATGAACTGTTCTCTTCTGCGACACCCCTCTGCCATGTGCCACTCTGCCTTGGAGCCAGTCAACTATAGACTGAAACCTCTACAAACTGTGAACTAAATAAACCTGTCCCCTTTAACTTTGGGTGTTGGGTATTTTGTCTCAGCAATGAGAGAAAAGTAAGACATACTGTCATACGGATAAACATATCGGTCAATAGAATATTACTGACAGTCCAGAAACACAATTATCCATCTATGGTAAACTAATTTTCAGTAAGGGTACCAAAACCATTCAGTAAAGAAAATTTTTTTTAACAGATAGTTATATGACAATTGGATATCTACATGGAAAGGAATAAAGTTGAACCCTTATACCACAGACAAAAATTAACTCAAAATGGATAAATGACCTAAATATAAAAGCTAAAACTGTAAAATACTAGGGAAAAAATACAAGGATATAAATGTTCATGCTCTAGGATTTAGCAAAGGATTCTTAGCTATGATACCAAAAACATGAACAATAAAAGATAAAATAAGCTAGATGACTAGATTTTATCAAAATTAAAAATCTTTCCTTCAAAGGAATACCATCAAGAAAAATTATGCTGCGGATGTAGCCCTAGGTTCAATCCCCAGCAACACACACACACACACACACACACACATACACACACTCACACTCACAAAGACAAGCCACAGAAATAGGATAAAATACTTGCAAATCATGTATCTGATTGATAAGGGGTACACAACTAGAATACTAAAAAGAATTTTCACAACCCACTAATAAAAAGACAACCTAATTAAAAACCAGGCCAGCATCTAAATAGACATTTCGCCAAAGAAAATACAACTGGATAATAAACATAAGAAAATATGCTCAATTTTATTAGCCAAGAAGGAAATGCAAATCAAGACAAAATGAGATACTAGGATGGCTATAATCAAAATGAGATATTGTACTAGTTTGGCTACAATCATATTTTAGGTTGGCTTCTATTTTATTTTTTTGTTACAAATCTACTTTCTGTTCTCTTTTTTCTTCCCTCTACCCCATGCTTACCCTTATTGTTTTTCTAAGTATTTTGGATGTTTTAAAGTTTAACTGTTTTAGGGGTAACTTTTATACTTTTAAATACTGTATACGTGTGTTTCTTGATTTATCAATTTTAAAGATGAAATGAGCTTATTTATGAAATGAGCTTTCTTTCACCTCCCTTTTCTCTACTTGTCTTATTTCTGATTTTTTTTTTTTTTTTTTTGTGGGTACCGGGGGTCAAACTCAGAACCTCACGCGCCAGCAGGCGCCCGTGCCGCTGAGCAATATCACCAGCCCTTTTTTCGTATGTGGTTACCAGGAGTCGAACTCAGGACCTCACGCTTGCCAGGCAGGCACTTATGCTGCTGAGCTATCTCACCGGCCCCTCTGATTTTCTTTTTGCTTTTTCTTCTTGCTTTTTTTGCATGGATCACTGAACAATCCGTTTTTTTCTTTGGAGTTCAGTACTATCATCATTATACATCTCGGTGGAGATCATTATATACATTTCTCCCTAGATTTTGGCATGTCCTCTGTGTGTGTGGGAGTGGGGATGGGGGTTTCTGGGGATTGAACCTGGGGCCTTGCACATACGAGGCAAATGTTTAAATACCAAGTTATATCCCTAGTCCTTTTTTTATTTCAAGACAGGGTCTTGCTAAGTTGCCCAGGTTGGCCTCAAACTTGTGATCCTCCTGCCTCAGTCTCCTGAGTAACTGAGAATACAGGCATGTGCCACTATACCCAGCCATTTCCCCATTTTTAAATCAGGTTATTTCTTGTTGTTGTGGTGGCTGTGGTTGTGGTTGTTACTGAGTTACAGGCATTACCTATTATTCCAGTTACTAAACCCTTACCATATATATGATTTGCAAATATTTTCTCCCATTCTCTGGGTTGCCTACTTACATTCCTAATAGTTTCCTTTGAGATGCATAGGTTTTTAAGTTTGATATTGTCCCATTTGCCTATTTTTGCTTTTGTTACATGTCCTTTTGGTGTCATATCTAAGAAATCACTGCTAACTCCAACTTCCTGAAGCTTTTCCCCTATGTTTTCTTTTAGGAGTTTCAGTGGTTCTACCTCTTGTGTTTAGGTCTCTTTCCATTTTGGGTTGATTTTTGTATATGGTATAAAGTAAGGATTCAATTTCATTCATTCACATGTAGTTATCCAGTTTTCCAAACATCATTTGCTGCAGAGACTATCCTGGTCCCATTGTGTAGTATTGGTACCTTTTTTGAAGACAATTAATTTTACACATTTTTAATGTAAGTAGGTGAACTGGTATTATTTCCAAAATACAATATGGGTAGATTAGCTCCTTGACTTCTTTCTCATGATCTGGATATTCTTTTGTCTTCCTCTAAGAAATTAAGCTTAACAGCTAGGCAGTAATGGCTTATGTACTATATGCTCTTCTTTTATCTCATAAAAATGGAACCATAGACAAACACAAAGTGATCTGATTTTGGCTCCTTTTTTTCACAATTTTTAAAAAGTTGTATTGATGCTGTCATTGTCTTTGTCACAGTCTTCTAGAACACCTTTAGGTTTTAGGTTTTCCTTAGGTTTTAGGTTTACTTATGTCTCAGTACCAAAGTATCTTTCAGGACTGCCCACAGATGTCAAAAGTGCCTTATATAAAATAGGTATATAAGGTGTATTTATAAGACAGACAGACAGACATATATACATATTCATATGTATTATAAAATGGGAGGTGTTTGCATATAACCTAAACACATTTTCCTGTTATGTAAAAACAGGAAAAAGACAGTATAAAGACAAGGAAAAAGTCTGTACATGTTCAAAACAGACATAATTTTTCCCTCAAATGCTTTTGATCTGGAATTGACTCCGCATGTGCAGAATCCATGGATACAAAGGACCAACTCTCTTTGCTTGTAATCCTTTTTCTAAATTGCTGTATCTTTTCCCAGAAATAACAATTAGTTTAAAAATCAATATGCATGTCCAAATAGACAAAGAAAGCAGCATTAAAATGATTTGTATATAATAAAGCAAAAATGATCTGTTTAAATCATGAAGCTGTATCTTCATCAGAACAAAACAGAAACACACAGACATTGACACTCAGATACACAGACAGACAGACAGACACCCTCAATGCCATTACCTGAAATATCTATGTGTAAGGATTCTTTCTCCTCTGTCCAGGCTTCTTTAGGAATGGTGCCCTTAATATCAATCTCATTCTTCTTAGTGGCTTTAGTGTCCGGTAGGTTTTCAACCTTTGTGTCTTGTACTTGAGCTGAGTGCTCTGCAGGAGCAGCATCGCTGGAACCTAAGAGAGGAAAAGTAACACATCAGCAATAGCAACTTGACAAAAAAATATTTAAAATGCCTCTAAAGCATCTACTATGTGAAGGCATTGGTACTGGTGTTGAAAAAATAAAAAGATCAGAAATTTGTTTAGAAAGTGACCAGAAAAAAAGAACATTTCTGTTAACAGATATCATACAAAGTTAAAGAATTGGGCCGGTGAGATGGCTCAGTGGCTTAAGCGCCTGCCTTGCAAGCGCGAGGGCCCGAGTTCGACTCCCGGAACCCACATACGAAAAAGGGGCCGGTGATATCGCTCAGTGGCACGGGTGCCTGTTGGCGCGTGAGGTCCTGAGGTCGTCCCCCTGGTACCCACAAAAAAAAAAAAAAAAAAAAAAAAAAAAAAAAAAGTTAAAGAATTATTCCCCAAGACAGAGATAAAAATTCTAAGTACTCAAAAATAGAAAAACTAATCAAGAATTGTAAGAACTCTGGACAACTGATTTGGAAAATGGGACACACATTGAGGTGAAAAAAAAAAAAGACATTTTACGCAAAGACAGCTACAAATGTGGGAGTCGGGAGAACCTGAGCACCTCTAAGAGATAGAATACAGGGCCGGTGAGATGGCTCAGCGGCTTAAGCGCCTGCCCGGCAAGCGCGAGGGCCCGAGTT
Source organism: Erethizon dorsatum (assembly GCA_028451465.1). Classification (NCBI taxonomy): domain Eukaryota; kingdom Metazoa; phylum Chordata; class Mammalia; order Rodentia; family Erethizontidae; genus Erethizon; species Erethizon dorsatum. Next base: position 25,282,961 of record CM051824.1, read on the forward strand.
CGACTACCGGAACCCACATACGAAAAAGGGGCCGGTGATATCGCTCAGCGGCACGGGCGCCTGCTGGCGCGCGAAGTCCTGAGGTCAACCCCCTGGTACCCACAAAAAAAAAAAAAAAAAGAGAATACATACATTGTTTATTTGGTTGTAGATCCATAAGGAAAAGAAGTGAGAACTAGTATTGAAAAGGTTGTGAGCTGGTGCCAGTGTTCTGGGAGACTGCTAAAAGTTTAAATTTTACTGTTAAGGGCAATAGAGATCAAAACTGTTTCTGGAATATTCATTTAGCAATAATAATAAAGGGATAAAATTTTGAAGTATTTCTCAGAATATAATCTAACTTCTTAAATATAGGCCAGGCGTGGTGGTGCACACCTGTAATCCCAGCACTTGGGAGGCTGAGGCAGAAGAATCAGTGCGAGTTCAAGGCCAACCTGGGCTACAAAATGAATTCAAAGCCAGCCTGAACTGTATAGTGAAACCCTGTCTCAAAAAAGACTAAATAAATAAATGCAATATATAAAAAAGAAAAGTTGCTAATTCTGCTCTAAATTGTGTTTCTAGTTTACAATTGTGGCATTAATACCCATGTCCTCTAATACCTGTTTCCCTTTTCTTCTAATATAGAACTCTAACATTAGCTGCACATATAGTTACTAGAATAAAGGTATTTCCCAGCCTCCCTGGCAAGGTAGCTTGGTGTGATCATGTGACTAAGTCTGGCCAGTAGGATGTAAGGGGAGTATGTAGTAAATGGAACTTCTAAGAAGTACCCTCGAAGGAATATACTTTTTTCTTTTCTCTTCTTTCTGATAGCTAGAATATGGGCTGATAGCTTCAGTTTGAGAATAGAGGTCAAAAATGTTATAGAGCAACAGAAGAGAATGAGCGCTGTTCCGTGATACTCTGAGCACCACATCAACCCTGGATGCCCAGGTCCCGACTTTGTATTTTTCCTGTCTTTTTTAAACCAATGTTGCTTCTGTTTTCATCTCAGAGACAAAGGTAAGCCTAACATATTCACACTATTATAGGTATTTTTAATCAGCATATTCCTATTGAAGTAAAATAACTACATAGGTAATTTGGAAGTAAACAAGCTGAATGCCTAAATAAAGGCTTATGCACAATAATAGTATTAGAGAATCAGTATCTCACGGCATTGAAATGTTTTACCAGTAAAGGAAAAAGTTCATTAAATGAACTTCAAGCAATGAGATTAATTTGGGTATTATATTCGAAAATTAGGTAAAACCTCAAAAAGCCTTAAAAATACCAATTTTAACTGCTGAAGCATACCAAAAATGTAGCTAGAAAGGCCTTAACTATTTCACATATGAGTAAGATAGAGGAAGACTGAAGATGGCAAGAAGAGACTAGAAAACAAATTTCTGTTTATATTCCTGAGGCAACAGTCTCATTTCAGAAGACCAGAAGATCAAAGTACACTGACAAACCCATTCAGCTACCTGCAGTGTCTTTTTGCAAGGATTCTTTTTCTTCAGGCCAGGCAGTCTTAGTCTCTGCCCCTTGACTGAAGATATCCTCTTTCTGTGTTTTGTCTGAGAGGTTCTCATCCCCAGTAATGGACACTTGAACTGAGGCTTCTGGAACAATGACATCATTTGATGCCACAGAAAAGGGAAAGATAATAAACACAATAGACAAGCAACCTTTCCACTTCCCCCCTCAAAACGAATAAAAACCCCAAGCCTATTTATAAATTAGTGAAAAGGTACCTATTAGATTCCACTACATAACAATTGTGACATGAATTGGAAAGTTCATTATCTTTTTCTGTGTACATTTAACATTTTAAGTAAAACCTGTTCTTTGATAATTTGATGCAATAGTAAAAACAGGTATAGATCAGGTTGCTTTTCAAAGTTAAAAAAGTAGATTTGAACAATGCTTTCAATTTCTTTGGCCCATTTGAAGTTTTTATAATTTATGGAGCCAATTTTGATATTTCAAATAGTCCAAGAAAAGTACTTACATCATCTAGATTTTATGTATAGCATTCTCATACAGTTTTTAAAAATCTAATGTAGTTATACCCTTTAAAACTTGTCTGATAGTTTCTGATTCTCTTTTCTTCTTCTTTTTCTTAGTCATATTGTCATTTCCTATCCCTAAGTATATTTTTCAACAAAGAAATCAGAAAGGCAATAGTGATTACTAAAAAGAACAAAGAATCAGTCATTGTTTTATTTATCATGCTCTTTTCCTTTAAATTAATTTTTCTTAATTCTATTATTCCAACTCTCCTAATCTCTTTCATGTAAATGTCTTCTGAAATCTTTCGAACATTAAAAGTTAATGAAATATTTCAAGGATACCAAAAATATAAATAAAATAATGAACAGAAAGTAGCTACAACTGAGTTTAGAAATAAAACATTACAGACAGACATGATTCCTTGTGTGAAGTCTCAATGGCATTCTCTCATCTTGGTAGTAACCTTCATACTGAATTTAGTTTTCCAATTGCAAAAATGGTTTTAATTCATTACTACATTGCATTAATATTAACATTAAGATAATCAATATTAATCAATAATGTACAGCCTTGTCTTAAATGTACCCTTTATATAAAGAGTACAATACTGTATGTACCTTTAAGCAACATGCCTTTCTGTTATGATTTTGAGATTTAGTCACATTAATATACGACTCTGACTCTCAATGTTGTATCGTATTCTATTGTACTAACATATCAAACTCACCTGTTGATCAACATAAGGCTATGTCTAATTTTTTAATATTGAAAAGCACTAATGAGCATTCTTCTAAATCTTCCCATTGGTTATGTGAATTGCAAATATCTTCCCTTAGTCTGTCTTTTAATAGTTTATAATGTATTTTAAGCATGAAATTTGTCATTTTAATAATGGCAGGTTTATTTATTTTGTCTTTAGGGTCTGTGCTTTGTCTTAAGAAATCTTTACACTGTAGCAGAAGATCCCCCCCACCCCCAGCCAGTATACTTCAGTTTGTTAGTTGCCCAGGTAATAGTTGGGTTACAGTTCCTGTTACTTTTGTTTCTTAGAAACAGCTGATCACTGTGATGTGTAGCTGGTCACTATGATGCACATTTTAAGAACCAATCCCCAACTGACAAGCCATTCTGCCTCTGTACTTCCTGCTTGCTTATCCCATATAAGCCCTAGACCACCAGAGACCAGGGCGTGATATTTTGGGAATGATCCCGATCAGTACCCATCAGTGTAAATAAATCTGCCTCCAAATCCTGGGTGCTGTTTCAATGTTTCTACTTGCTGTAGCAACACTACGGTCAAAAGGATAGACTATCTAAATTCTAAAAGCTTAAAATTTTTCTTTTTGACAGCAAATACACCTGAAATACATTTTTGCTCAGTGTGCAGTTGGGATTTATCTTGAGTTTTTAATATATATATAAAATCAATGCTCCAAACACTATTGAACAATTCATCTTCTTCATCCTTTCTCCATAGATTGTTATGCCAGCTTTGTATATACTGTATTAAGTTTCTATATTCACAGGTGCGTCTCTGAGTCATCAGTCTGTTTTACATTTATTCCTTTACAAATTATACCTTTAAAAAAGCCACATATATAATAAGTCTTGATGTCTGGTATAGCTAGTTCTCTTATTTTTTCAACCTATTTTTAAATTTCCCGTAACACATTTAGAATCAGCTGAGCATGGTGGCACACTCCTGTAATCCCAGCACTCGGGAGGCTGAGGCAGGAGGACTGCTGTGAGTTTGAAACCAGCCTGGGCCACATAGTGAGTTCAAAGTCAGCCTGAACTACACAGGAAGACCCTGTCTCAAAAAAACAAATGAAAAACAAGACATTTAGAATCAGTCTGTCAAGATGTCTGGAAAATCCTGCTGGAATTTTGAGTAGCAATGCACTGAATTTAAGACATTAATTTGGTGAGAAATGACATCTTTAATTTACTACTACTATTGCACAATTCTCCAATTATTTAGGACTTCCTTAACACATTTCAATGTAGTTTTATAATTTTCTCTACAATAATCATGCATGTCATTTTAGGTTTATTTCTAATTACCTTATTTTTTTGCTTATCATTATTGTATAGTAGAAAACATGCATAGAAAAATACACAAATACAGAGATCAGTGAATTATTAAAAGTGAGGCTGTGTATAAACTTACACAAGTCTATATATGGAAAATTTATTTCTGGATTTTTTTTCCTCTTTAAGTTTGTTTATTTAAAAATGAAACCCATTTTTCCTTACACTACACAGTTCCTTAGGGATAGAGAAAGGTTTAGTGAAGATATCAATGCAATGTCATCTAGCTCTTCCTGGTTCTGCAGAACTAAGACCCTGCCCAAAAGTGGTGTCCTGCTGGAAAGTAAGGACCAGCGCTGCTCAGGCATGGTCCAGTAAAGGACATATAGGCATACGCTGGTGAGGGCACTTGCTTGTAGTAATGGAGCACGAGGCCTTGAACAGATAGCCTGGACCGCCAGGCCTTGCAGATGGCTCCTCTGAGCCCACTAGGCCTGCACAGTCCCATTCAGTACCCTCACCAGGTGTTCATCTTCCCTGGCCTTCAACCATCCACCTGCCCTTCTACCCCTCTTGTAAACACCAGAAGTGTGGGTTTGGTGGGTGTCATGGTAGGTAGTTGTGCCTTTAAAACCATACCTTCTACCAGTATTGAGGAAAGGTAAAGGTGGGGGGAAATGCCCCAGAGACAGTGAGGTGCAACCCCCACCATTTCAACTCCCAGCACCTACTTTGGGTGGTGTTCTTCTGTGACAGCATCATAAGAACGGAATTTTTGTTCCCCTTATGGTCAGTTTGATTATCTTTGTACCAATATCACCCTGTCTAAATTACTACAGTTTTATGTTTTCATATCTGCTACTGTAAACCCTCTAGATTTGTTCAAGATTGCCTTTGCTATTCTTGGTATTCTGTATTTCTTTATCAATTTTATAATAAGCTTGCTAACTTCTTGGAAAAACTGCTAGGATTTTGACTGGACTTTTCTTATTTCTTAATATTTGTATTTATGTAATTTCATCTTTAAATATCACTTTAGCTATCTTTCATAAATTGAAAATAGAATTCTATTATTATTCAGTTCTAAATATATTAAAATTTCCATTCTGATTCTAACTTCTGAGTTACTGAGAATTACACTTTTAAATTTTCAAATGATAAATGATTTTATCTGTTTCCTTGGGTTGCCAAAACAAATTACTATAAACCTGGCAGCTTTAAACAAAATAAATTTAATCTCAGACCTAGAGGCTACAAGTCTGAAACCCAGGTGTCTGCTGGGCTACACTCCCTGAGAAAGCTTTAAAGGAAGAATTCTTGTCTCTTCCAGTTTCCAATTGCCTTAGTGTTCCCTAGCTTGTGCCAGCATAACTCTAATTTCTGCTCTATCCTAATACGGTTTTCCCTCCTTTTTTTTTTTTTTACAGGAACATAGGTCAATTGAGATTCTTAACTTTTACATCTGCAAAGACACTATTTCCAAGTAAGGCCACATTTTGAAGTTTTTGATGGATGTAAATTTTACGAGAACACTATTCAACCCATTACAGATAGGTTCTTGTTTTATTTTGTTAGTCTATATTTTTATTGTTCAGTTCAAATTTAGCTACACTGTGGTCAGGGAAACTGGAGACTGGTCTGAACTTCAATTCTTTCAAACCAACAATTTCATCAATTTTTCTATGTATTCTGTGGTTGTGGATGTTGCTGTTTTGTGTTTTGGTGGTACTAGGGTTTGAACCCAGGGCCTCAAGTATGTTAGAAAAGCATTTTACCCCTGAGCTTTTTTACCCCAGCCCCTATATGCTTTTTTAAAATGCAAAATTTTGCTATCATCTATAAATCAAACTTTTCAAGTCTATTATTCAAATATTCTCCATCTTTATATGGTAAGAATGACAGGACAATTATGTTTGAAGTGAGGGAAAGTATTTTGAGAAGGCTTAATGGCAATGTGCCTCTTACTGTAATAAATTTTAGATCACCCTTTGTAAATAGTGTTGACAGTGATTGAATCAACATCCAATTAAATAAATATTAGTGTTTACATGACTGTGGTATGCAATTATTAATCACAGTTAAGCCACATAGTACGCTGTAATTACATTTATTTTCTTTCAGAAATTTCTGCTTTTCTTGAAGAATAATTACCTTGTTTTTGTACTTGCTAAGTTTCTATGTACCAATTCCTACTTCATCCCTATATTTTTAAACAAAATTGAAAACTTCTGAATACAATTAATCACATAGGGCAGTGGTGGCGAATCTATGGCACACACGCTGTAGCAAGTTGTTTGTATCACTGAAAGCTCTAAAAGGTTCACCATCACTGACAGAAGATAGGCCATGAATTTGACTTTTCTTGCAGTCTTCAACAGAACTGGTTCTAAGTCTCCTGTACAACTATCATAAAGGAGGAGTTTCTCTTCTCTGTGCGAGCCCCCAAATTTCTGGATGTAACAGTTTCCTTCCTTCCTTTAAAAAACAAAACAAAACAAAAAAACCTCCCTTGTTTTAGTTAAGTAATTTTTCCTCAGAATTCTAATTCTAACCAATTCCTTCGGTTTCTAGTTACATGTTTTGCTTTTGAAAAGTCTGATGTCAGCCTGACTTCCATTGCTCTATACAAGACCCAAGCTTTCTTTTTAAAAGAAGCTTTTAGAATCTTTTCTAACCAGTATTATGAAATTTGAAACTCATGTGATTTGGTGTGTATTTTTTATGTAGTCCCTTTTAAATAAAGTAACTCAGATCCTTCAGCTCTGGAATGTATTCCTATACTGGTCCTTCGATTCCTTCTTTTATATCTTTTCTATTGTCTATGAAATACCTATTTTTGGATGTTGAACTTTTAAGGCAAATCTTGAGGAGTTTTTTCTTTTCTCTTCTTTTCCCTTTTTTAATTTTTTATTTTCTAATATTTTTTCACTTTCCTATTCCAACCCTTGCACTGACATTTTTATTTCTCTCTGATATTGTATTTTTATGGGCTCACTCAACTATTACATAAATCACTGATCAATTTTCCTAGCAGGTTTTCTCTCCTCTAACCTTCTTTAATCCTCTTAGGTAAGAATTGTGAGAAGGGGCTTTGGTCAAGGTGAACTGAGCGCCAACAGTCCGAGGTAGGAAGAGTACCCTAGGAAAAGTCTAGGAGTAGTCCAACTACTCCTGATGAGTTATTTTAGAAGTCCTCACCTTGAAATAAACTGAGCCTAACTTTATTTCAAACACACCATCCTTACCAAATGAAGCGCAGGGGTGAGTTATAGCTAGTGAGTTCTTTCTGGAGACTTCTGATGGAGTTCACTTAATCTATAACCTGTACCCTGCCAATTTTTTCATACCTACCATCTCTGAAAGTTTCTGACAGCAGGATGTTAGGGTTATCTGTGTCAACTCAATTGCCACTAGCATAGATGGACAGTAGCAAATAGGTAAGAGACTCCTAGGTGCATGAGAGTTTTCATTTATGAACTACATTTTACAAAAATATTTCTCCTTTTATTTACTTGGCAGCCTCAATGTCAGCTGACAAATGTGCCTATTTTTCTCTCATTTCAAGAGGCATTTAAAAACAGACTTCTGCATGCCTTGCATTGTGGTAAAAATTATCAGGAAGAATAAATGCATGTACATTCATGTAAAATAGCTAGCATATTTTCATCCTTTTTCCTCACAAAGTCATTGACACGATGCCAAAACTAGAACATAGAAAGACTCTGCTTTAAAACTGTCCTAGAATCAGTACTGCCTATGTGACTAATATCCATACACAGGGATAATAAAGTATAAATGTAACCAGCATAGTAACTATACACACAAAATTTTCAGTAGCTATTGGAGTTTTCACTTAATACATATTATCATGTATAAACCAAAGAACTACAATGTCTGGGATGCAGAAGAAAGAAAGCAAGCCGGTCCCTTAAGATTAAAATCATTTATAAAACAGTGGGGTCTAAATATAGGGATAAGGTTGAAAATTTAAGTACCCACATTGACCAGACAGAGAAAGTAGCTGAATGAAGCTTATTGAGTCTGACTGTTTAGGGGATGGAAGCAAACAGGAGAACGGATCCTGCCTGAAGGGCACAGCCATAGCTCAGCTGCAGCTGACTGTTATTGCCTTTGTGGAACATGAGCTCAGCCCAAACATAGTCTGCTTTTTCAAAAGAAGCCCAAAATCTTATTTTTAACTGTTTGGCAGGAAAAAAAAATTTAATCTGACAGAGATAAATTCAGGAGGCAATTTAATCAAGATTTTCTATGAACTTTAGTCTCTAAAACATACTTGATTGGGAATTCATTTCAAAAGTTGCAACATATCTTACTTCCCATGGTAAAAATAACAATTTTCAAAAATTTCTGAAGCATTTTAAAGAATTTTGTAAATATTTTCTCTTCTTGCATATGCCCAGTATACATACAGGAAGAAATGTCTGCAAAACAAATTCAAAAAAGAATATAGATGATTTTCTCATGTAGGATGAAAAGTTAACAAGCCGTTCCAGTCACCTGCATTATCTTTCCGAAAGGTTTTTTTCCCCACTGACAAGGATGCCTTAGTTACTGCTCTCTTACTGTAGATCCCTTCCTTATGTTTAATGTTCACAGTAGATGGGAGGTCATCATCTCTTGTGCCTAGCACCTGGGCTGGAAAGTCCGGAGCAATAGCATCATTGGATCCTACAAAAATAAAAACAAAAAAAAAGGGAAAATAATATAGTTAGCACAAATAGAGACTTAAAGTGGAGAAAGGCATTTTAAAAATTTGCCTCTTTGACCACTTCTATGAAAAAAGGCACCACAATGTGAGTGTTGCAGGGTAATCAGAAGGGGATGCCTGTCAAACTGGGCTACAAGACATGTAAAATAAATACCAATAAAACAAGACAGAGAAGCAAATGGCATAAGAGAAGATACATGAAGTAGAATATTGATCACTTCAGAAGGGAGATTATTTCCAGCACAGGAAGGTTTTTGGAGGTAGGAAAAAACTATCTTGGAGGGAAAAAAACAGGCTTTTTGGTTTGGAGGGGAAGGTAGGGTAGAAAGGCATTTTAGGCACAAGTTACTGCATAAACAAACATAAGGGATGTATGAAAACAGTAGACACTTTTATTCAGCCTGGGTTGTAGGATACATTACGAAGAATATAGGACATATTTAAAAATAATAATTTGGGACAAAATTCAGCAGTGCCTGGAATCTCAAGTGGAAGAGTATAAATTTTATTGTACATGAAATGCAAAATCATTGAAGATTTTTTAACAACGGATAACATAATTAGCTATGTTTTAGGAAGATTTATCTTCCAATACAAAAGACAAAACATTGAAAGGAGGGTTGAGGATATAGCTCAGTGGTAGAACACCTGCTTTAGCATATGCGAGGCACTGCGTTCAATCCCTAGCACTGAAAAAAAGGAAAGAAATACTCTGAAAGGAAGATAATACGTCATGAAGAAATAAAAGATTTGAAAGTCTTCAAATTTCTGTTAAAACACAGTTTAATATTCCTATATCCATTAAGAGAAACTGATCTATTATCCATGCCACATCTAATAGGCAAAACAACACTCCTGCACATACAAAAGTTTGTCGTAATTATATAATTATTTTCTAGAAAATTGACTTCTAACCCAGGATCCCATAATTTAGGCATTTCCAGAGCTCTTAATTAATATGTGTATGGTAATAGAGATGAGAAAGTACTAGTCTCATATACAATATAAATATAAATAAACCATGATGGATAGTTCAGGGCAGACTGTAAGGATCCTACCAAGCGTTCTGGGTCAACTCTATCCATTATACTGGGCTCTTCTTCAGCTTCCATGACATTACTTTCTATTATTTAGGACTTACTTTTCTGGAAAATCTTTATTATACTTTATTCTACCAAATCTCAGTGCTAGAGTTCCTCAAAGGTTCAAACCTGGACTCTACAGTCCTTCTACGTAAAACCATTAACTACCAGGATATAGTTGATGACTAACAAATATGCATCACTTGCTACGACCTTCCTTTTGAGCTTTAGACTCTAGTTTGAGGGATCCAGGTAGCTCTTATGTTTAAATGGAAATTAGAAAAAAGATGTGCTTTCCTACTGGTGGTCATTCTAACAAATCCTCCCGGATGCCAGAGTACACACCAGGAGCAGCATGCACATGCATATCCTGTGTATCATCCCTTTTTTTCAACAGATGACATCATGTTCACAGTCAGGTGTGGAACAATAATTAAGTATCTGACAGCAATGGGTGTATAAGCAAGAAAATAAACCTTAGTGCAGCTAAGAGCAGCTGGGAAAGAATGCAGACATGCATGTGTGTATGTCACATGTATATGTGTACTTATTTTCTTGCATCTGTGCACAATGTAGTCTGTATGAGTAGAGATTTATATTTGGAGTAGCACAAGAGTTAAAATTATTGTTCCATAATTTTTAACTAGAGATATGGAACCTTGATGCCCATGTGTATTTTCATAAAAGACAGCATATATTTATGATATGAATAGTACCACCTAATATGTGTTACTCTTTGTGTGTAATCTCAACATTTGTGAATCAATTCTGCCTACATTTGATTGCAGATATCGATATGGATGCATAATAGGAATCTCGTTTTTAACATAACTTTTCAAAGGAAATATTCTGATCACCTTTCCCAAATATGTTTCTTCCCCAATCTCCACTGTAGCACATGGTACCACTTGTCACCCAGTTGCTCACTCCAAAAAACTAGAAGTCATTTTTTTTCCACCTCCTTCTTCCTCACTCTGTATATGCTATCACCAAGTCCAGGAGGAACTACCTTCTAAAATTAAGTGGACTGTCTCCACTTTGTTCTATCTCTATTGACATCACTCCAATATTAGGTACTGCCATTTCTGGCACTGCTAACTGCACCATCCTTCCAATGGGTGGCTTCACTTACACTCTGATTATCTCCACCTTGGTTCTCTGACTTCTCATCAATAAATTATTTCTCCACATAGTGAACAGAATTTTACAAATGTAAATCAAATTACAATTGGCTACTAGAATAAAATCTAATTGCTTTAACATGATTTACAAGCCCTTGCATGATCTTGAACTTACTACTACTCTGCCTTACGAGGTTAAAAAAAATTTATAGGAGGACATTGGTTTACACTGAGTTCCTTCATGAGGCTCCAACAGACTAGATCAAAATGGAGTCAACTGTGTTAAGTTCCATGCAATCAAGCTGAAACTTTAAAGAAATGGAAAAATCCACAAACAGACCAGGTTTTTAAATTAGTACATGTTTGCGGTACATATTGAATACATTCATTGTGGTAGCTGGTACATGTACATGACACATCTTCTTTTTACATCCCCCAACATCTCTTAGTTCTCTTCCCATAGGCCAAAGTCTCCTATTTGCTATTTATACCAGTCTTTTTTGTATAGAAACAGAAGGTTCACAGCAACTATTTGAAAGGGCCAACTTAATCTGAGATGGTATCAAAAGGAAGTCTTTTCTTCTTACAAGGAAAGTAACCTTATGCTAACCAATCCACTTTTTGGGGTAGTACGTCATTTCCTTGTTCAAGGTATGGTTACCTATCTTAGTTACTTTTCTTGTTGCTAAGATAAAATACCAGACACCCAAAGTCAAGGAGGAAAGGTTTATTTGGCTCACAGTTTGTAGAGGTTTCAGTCCATAGTCAGCAAGCTCCAAGGCCGAGTGGCATTGCAGAGAAGAAACAGTCCATGCCAAAGCAGGACAGGTGGAAGGTAGCCAGCAGTGAAGTAGCAAGCAGCAGGCAGCAAATGACACCAGCCCTCTTTTTGTCCCTTATATTTTACCCAGGCCTCTTGTCCTTAACGTGGGTAGCACTCAAACCCAGGGTGGGGGACTCTTAATCCTACCCAGAACTATGCCAAACCAACTGTAGACTAATTTAGTAATCACGCACCCTTGATTCCAGCATCACACACTTAATCTCAGCATCACATACTCTAGATCCAGCCACCCCTAAAAAGCCCCACCTATGACCACATGAGGCTTTGGGGGGACATCTAGATACAAGCCATAGTACTATCTTATCAAAATCAACTGTTCTATCATACCTAGCAGAGAACTTTTCTAAGTGATACTGTACATTGCTGTGTGATTCATGAAATTTTAAGAAAAGCCAATTCAATCTTTAAATTTGTTGAAAAAAGTTTTGAGAACCCACACTGGCTTCCTTTCATTCATCAAATGCATCAAGTGCCATATTGTTTTTCGCAGTGCCTGCACCATTTCACATTCCCACAGCAAGACAGAAGGACTCTAATTTCTTCATATCTTCTGTACATTTTTTAACAATAGTAATATTGGGTGTGAAGTGTTGTTATAGTTCTGGCTTGTGCTTTCCTCATTACTATGGAGAGAGAGCATCTTTTTATGTGTTTATTGGTTATTTGCATATCTTCCATGGACAAATATGGATTTAGATTCTTCAACCACATATAAATCAGATTGCTTGGGTTTCTGTTGTTGAATTGTAAGAGTTCTTCACATACTCGAGCTATTAATCCCTTAACAGATACATGATTTGCAAATATTTAGTCCTCTTCCATGAGTTATCTGTTCATTCTTTTGATGGTTCATTCTTTTGATGTACAAATGTTCTAAATTACCTATTTTTCTATTTTTACCTATGCTTCTAAGATCATGTTATTTTTACTAAAATTTCATCCTATATTTTTCTCATCAAGTCTTAGATGAAAGAAAATCCCTTTAGTCTCTTCTATTAAACACAAAAATATAATTAAATGGGTTTTTCTTCTTATACCTTTCACTCCAAAATACTTTTGGTATTGTTTTTAACTTTGTGACTAAATTTTCTACTATTCAGACTAAAATTTATGTTAAATTAGATCCACAGTTCACCACTGGTCATTTTTAGCTCTACTACATTCCACTTACTTGAATTCTTAATTTTGATCCATCTCTTCAATTGAGTGTTCAAGTGAATTTTCAAGAAGATCTAGGATTAGAATATATTTTCTATATCTAGTACATTGATAAAAAAAATGTGCTTTTATGGCCATACTACTTGATAAATACACACTTGGGCCCACGAATCCTTGAATTATATATTTTTCCCACTAAATATAGATTTTCTTCATCTCATTTCCAACATTTACTATTTTAACAAAGGAGTTTTATTTCTTTAGCTACATAACCTTTAAAAAATGTTCTATGCTTTTAAGTTTTAAAATATTTTAAGTTAAAATTTTTGTACAGCATATATCTCTGTCTCTTGCTACTAATTTTTGCCTGGACTGTATGAGCACTTTAAATTACATATTATGAACTTTTCTTTCCTTTTTGGAGAGAAAAGTTTTATTCAAATCTTGAATATTACTTTCATTCACACTGTTCTGCTGTCTATAAATATAATTCTTGGTCTGGTTTTACTGGCTGTGTTTCTTGTATCTTTTCATGTCCTAATTTTGTTTTTCCTTTTCATTTGTATTTTTAGAGACTTTTTCAAGTTTGTCCATATCACAATTCAATTTCCTTCATGTTAATTTTACTTTTGTCTGAAAAATACATTTTAAATACGCTGTCAATTTTTTACTTTTTCATTCAATCTTTCCTATGTTTACTCCTGCCTCTTCCTTTTTGAAACAAAAAAAGTGAAATATAATTTACATAACAAAAATTTACAAATTAAGTAAATATACAGTTGAACAGTTTTTTAATGTATTCACAATGAACACTGCCAATTCCATCACATTTTCATTACCCCAAAAAGAAATTCTGAATGTACAAGTATGAGCAGTTATTCCCTTCCCTATTTCTTCTTTCCCCACAATCCCTGTCAACCACTATGCCACTTTTTATCTCTCTAGAATTATCTATTCTGCACACTTCATTAAATGAAATCATATAACAAGTGACATTTTGAGATTTGACTTTTTTCTTTAGTTTTTCCTTTAATTATGTTAGTTTTAAAACATAACCCCAATCAAAATACCAATAGCATTCCTCACAGAGCTATAGAAAACAATCTTAAAATGCATGTGAACCCAGAAGAGACCTGAAATAGCAAAAGCAAGTCTGGACAACAAGGGCAAGGCAGGAGGCATCACAATCAGGAACTTCAAGTTATACTACAAAGTTACAGTAATTAAAAAAAAAAAGAAAAAAAGCACATGATATTGGGAAAAAAAAAGAAAAAACAGATACTTTGCTAGAGGAAAGATAGCCTCTTTAACAAATGGTACTGGGAAAACTATCCACCTAAACCTATATCTCTCCACCACATACAAACTATTAAAATGGAGACAATCTGCTAGAAGACAAAATGGGTAAAACTCTTAAAACACAGGCGTAGGCAGAGACTTTCTGAACAGAACTCTAGGAACACAAGAAATAATACCAAGAATCAACAAATGGGATCGTATCAAATTAAAAAGACTCTGTACAGCAAAGGAAACTAGAAATGGAGTGAAGAGAAAACCTATACAATGGGAAAAAATTTTTGCCAGCTACTCCACAAAGGACTAATATCTAGAAAATATAAAGAACTAAAAATAATTAGACCCCCTCCCAAATTTAAAGATCCAATCAAACAATGGGCATCTGAAATGAACAGATAAAGAAATACGAATGCCCAATAAATACACGAAACAATGTTCAATACTGCTGGCCATTTGAGGAATGCAAAAAAACAACACTGTAGATGGTAGAAATCTGGTCATACTTTTGGAGGTCTCTTGCTATCCATTACATCTCTAATATGTCCATCTAGAAAGAATAGTTTTCTTTCCAGAAAGAACAGCTATCTTAAAGAAATCAAATGATAACAAATGCTGGAATGGTTGTGGGGAAAAAGGAAACTTCTTCATTGTTGGTAGGAAAGTAAACTAGTACAACCACTATGGAAATCAGTATGGAGATTCCTCAAAAAACTAAAAATAGAAATTCCATTTGACCCAGCAATTCACCTTCTTTTTATCCTCCTGAAAGAATTAAAGACATCAATCATATTAAAATGATACTTGCATACCGTTGTTTATAGCAGCACAATTCATAACAGCTAAATCTTGGAAGTAGCCTATATGTCCATCAACAGATAAATGGATAAAGAAAACGTGCTATTTATATATAATGAAGTACTACTCTGCCACAAAGAAGGATGAACTCCATTCATTTTAGGAGAAGGAATGCAACTTGTGACCAGAAAGTTAAATGAAGTAAATCAGACACACAAGTCTAAATATCACATTGTTTCTCTTATGTGAGAAAGCCAATATATAAATAAAGTCCAAAATGAAAGATAAACAATAGGAAATAGCAAGGTGGATCTTTGGCATATGGGAGATGAAGAGGGAGGGGAAGGAGATGAGGGGGGAGGGGGGAGGGGGGGGTTGTGAAGTGCTGTGTACATGTACCAAGTTAAAATAAAAAAGAATTAAGAAATGTCATGTACATGTACCAACTCCCCATAATGAATGTAAACATTATGTACTACAAACCTGTACCAATAAAAATGAGTAAATTAAAAGAACTAATTTCTGTCAATTTCTCTTTATGTACCTGGGGCTTTTTTGTTAGGTACCTATTTATAATTGTTATATTTTCTTGATGGATTAACACTTAAACATTATAAAATGTCTTTAGTAACAATTTTTAAAGTCTATCTTGTCTAACATTAGTACAACCTCTCTATGGTATATCCTTTCCTATCCTTTTATTTTCAACTTATTTGTCTCTGAATCTAAAGTGAGTATTTTACAGACAGAATACAGTTGGGCCATGTCTTTAATTTTTTTTTTTTTTTTTGAGACAGGGTCTCAAACATGTATAGTTATTAGATCTCTTTTTATCTCCCTGATGCATTCAGTACTTCTTTTTATAGAAACAGCATTTCCCAGAATACAGTGCACCACTGAGTCACTTTCTCTTCATCACTTGCCACTGTCAAATCTTTTCTCTACAGTATTATCTTCAACTAGATGGAAATATTAGAGACATAAATGGATAGCAAGACACTGGAGGCCTCCGAAAGTATGACCAGATTTCTACCATCTTCGGATGTTCTGTCTTCTAATCTGGGAGTGAGAGGGATCAAAACTTTTCCTAATAATTAAATAAGCTTATTTTATTTCTGGGATGCATTTTTAAAAATTACAGCTTTATGGGGAATGAAAATTTCTTCATTTTTGACTATAGATTTAATTCTTACATTTGGTAAGCATTTCTGTGGTTTGTTCTTTCAGCTCCATCATAGTGGTGGGAAATTAAAGGTTATATCAAAGGCCCTAATACGTTTAACCATTAAAAACTAGTTTGTTCTATTTTCATATAAAATTAACAAAATAATATCAAGGGCAACTTATCTTTCATTTACAATTTCTACACATACAAAGATGTTTATGGGGAAATTATTAAGAAAACAATTTGTGTAAAGTGAAGCAAGTCATCTCTAGTAGACCACTAAAAATGTTATCCCATCAATCAAAACCTAACACTACAACAATTCGGTACTCTTACTCTAAAAATCCCAAAGGAACTACTTTCTGAACTCTTCCAGTAAGTACTATTCATTTCCTAAGTTTACAATTACCCTGCAGAGAAGGCATAGGGATGCTGCAGAATATTTTAATTCTAGGGAAACAATGGTGATATTTAATATCTGATGTACTCCATGAATTATGAGCTCAAGGTAGTTCAAAAACACCATATCCGGCCGGTGAGATGGCTCAGCAGCATAACCGCTTGCCTGGCAAGAGCGAGGGCCTGAGTTCGACTCTCGGTACCCACAAACGAAAAAAGGGCCGGTGATATCGCGCAGCAGCACGGGCGCCTGCTGGCGTGCGAGGTCCTGAGTTCGACCCCCGGTACCCACACCAAAAAAAAAAAGTCAACATCAGATACTGGCACGTTCCTTTCAACACTGTCATGTCTCTGCAAAGCTGGATTTTTTACATTTACTTTAATAAAGAGCAAGGAAGAACAACAGCTGTGTTCAATTTCATCTCAAGGCATGAGAAGTGGTATAATGCCCAACATAAGTATTTCATTAGTACATAAGTATTTCATTAGAAGTAAGTATAGTTAGTTATGAACAAAATAAAATGCTTTTGATAAAAAACCAAGTCAAAAGGAAATAACAGTTTACTAAGTTGTGAGATTAAAAAAAAAAGGTACTTATGCCCTACTATTTTAGGAACTATTTGAAAAAATACATGTTGTACTGTATGTGTTATCTCTAGGCTGAGAAAAAAATAACTGAGACACTAAGGATTCTGTGAACCAAGAAAGCTTGGGCAACTTTTCCCTAGATATATAGTCCACTAACTCAAACAAACAACTATACTTGCACTTTCCTTCATTAAATAATTATTAAATGCTTAAGTCTATATAACTGATCAACTGATCAACCTAATCTGAATCAGAAATCAAGACATAAAAAGCTCTATATTTCACTGAAAGATTAAAGAGCACTGAACTTTCATTTTTTATTTCATAATTAACCAGCCAATACAAAAACAAAATTTCAAAACTAAAATTTTTAATATTTCTGTAAAATACCTGAATGTGAGCTCTCAATGGTGGTGTCTGATTTGGAATCCAGAACTGGAGGAAGTGTTTGTAGTTGTAGAACATAGTACATCTTCGGACTACCAGATGGTTTATATGGCAATAGTATAGGCTGGGCTATGGAGGTAAAGATCAGAACAATTAATAAGAAAATAGCTATCAATTCAATGAGTATGTATTGAGTACTTTTTGTGTGCCAGGCAGGGTTTAAGTTTCTTGAGATATATGAGTTAACTAAACAGAAATGCATCTTTATTTTCAAAAGGATCCAGAATTCTACAGGTGAGAGAGTATATACATAATTAAATTAAACAAGCAAATTATCTACATTTTAATAAACTGTATGTGATATGAAAAAAATTTCAAGAGATTAAGAACACAGGAAAAACTGGGGCAAGATGCAGTTTAGTATGATAGGAATAGGTTTCATTAAGAAGATGAGTTTTTAGCAAATCTATATATAGATGGCTCTAAATGAAAAACTTTATTTTATATTGAACCCAAACCTGTTCACTATTAACCCCTGGTCTTATTCTACTCCCAGAGTCACAGCCAATAATAAGAAAGGCTTTGGAAAACAGTTTCCATTACAAAAGTATAAATTCTCAATATTAATATATAAAACTAAAAAAGACAAGGTCCTACCATTTAAAGGTAATTATTTTAATGTACATCCTACCAATTTTCCCATTTCTTACTTGCTTATATTTGTCACCATATAGTAAGTATAGCTTAAAATTTAGTCTTTCTACTTTAATAATTAAAACACTGTTTGAATTAAAACTTTCTATTATAAAGAATTCTGTGAATAGATATTTCTGTCTATAGCATACTTGTTCTCTCCTACCATCTATCTCAGATAAATTCTCTGATTATAGAATTAAAATTATACCACTTATGAATCTTAAAAAAATTCAAATTGCACAAATGCTTTCTAAAATGTCTGTGTCAAGTACTCTTCTTCAAATAGTGCTTGTACAGTCATTAAGAAATAATTCTTTGTTAATAAGGGTAATTGTCTAAATGTGCCTTCATTTCATTAGTGTAGAACAGTGATGGCGAACCTTTTAGAGCTTTTAGCGATAACGAACAGCTGGCTGGGGCACACATGACATAGGTTCGTCAACACTGGTATAGAAGAAGTTTTTTCCGACAGACAGCTGTCCCTTGGTACCTGGGGATTGAGACCAGGACTTCCACGGACACCAAATATATCAATGTTCAAGTCCCTTATATAAAATAGCATAGCTTTTGCAAATTCTCTTGTATACTTTAAAGCATCTCTAAATTACTTGTATTTATTATACTGTATTGTTTAGGGAATAATGACAAGAAAAAAACATCTGTACTTGTTTAATTCAGATGCAAATATGGTTTTCTGAGTATTTTCTATCTGTGATTATGTAAATCCATGGATGCAAAACCCACAAATATGGAGGGCCAACTGTACTTGATTTTCTTTCCTGGTATGGTAGAAACTGTTAAGTGGTCCCTCACATATACCCTTATTTCTTCCTTTCATCTATACACTGTATTTTCCAAGATACATGATCAAGTTCTGGACTATAGTATGAGGGCAAGTGTACAAATTCTAGGAATTCCATTAAAGGGATCCCATGAAAAGCCCACCTCTTCCTGGGTACTGCAGATCCTAATAGCTTCCATCCAGAGACAGACGTCACAATTAAAGAATGCCAAAGGGCTAGGGGTATAGCTCAGAGGTAGAGCACATGTTTAGCATGCACCAAGGCCCTGAGTTCAATCCCTAGCACCAAAAGAAAAGAAAAGGGGGAAAAAAAAAAAAAAGGACGCATAGCTACCTACTCACCTGCAGTGGAATTTCTGTGCCAAAAAAAGCTGATCTTCCACCCTAACACATACTCAATAAGCAATCAGTCAATTAATTTAAATCAACTGAAGCTACTACGTAGTATATACTTTTTTGCCTCAGTTTCTTCACCCAGAAAGTGGGCTTGATAATAACACCTTTTAGGGTTATTATGACAATTTAAGAACACAAAGTGCATCCATCTGTAACATCAATATGTTTAGAGGTAAAGTACTAAGTTCTTTCAATTCCCTTCTTTTCAAATTTGTTGTAATAATACATTATGTAATCTCCATTTTTCTCCATTGTGAGAAATCAGGGAAAATAAGAATTACTCTTTTATTCCTCCAAATTTTGTTATTCTTCCTGACAAACTTTAAGATCAATTAAACAAGTTCCAAAGAACACTTCCATTAGAATTTTTAGCAAAATTATGCTAAAATACATTTATTGGGGGAATAAGTGACATCTTTACAATATTTAGCTTTCCCATTAACAAACACAACCTTCCCCTTCTCTATCTCTACACGAAGGATTAATATTTTTCTGTATGTAGGTCACATACATTTTTTGTTTAGGTTATTTCTGAACATTTTATGGAGTTATATTCCTCATATGAATAGAACTCTGCAGACAGCTACCATTTCTCCTGGCCAAATACCTCATGCACCTTTAATTTCCCTTTACAGACCATGGTTTTCTCTTACAACTGCCCTCCACTTCTAGATATACTTGTAGTTGCCCATATCTAGTTTATAAAAATCAAAATGCTCTTGATAGACTATGATAATCCTGGAGTAGAATGAGATCTCTTTCATTTTTAACATAACCACCTTATATTATCTAGAATTTTGTTACCATCTTTGACAGTTCTAATGATTTATTTTGGCACTATATTTTATATCATTAGTACCATGCTTCAAAAGAAGGAAATCAATTCATAGTGAAGGCAATGAGACAAAACATAGATGCTTAAAGGGATTCACAGTTCTTACCACATGCCTTATCACCCATAACTATGCTAAAGCTTAAAAAAAAGAGTGAATGAGCAACACTGATAACTTTAGGGCAACAGTTTCTGAGGCTGAGATGCTGTCTTACAGAATATGGGATATGTGCTGACCTACATATGGTACTTTCCTATCTCAAGCACCAGAAAGAATGTATACATTTAGGAACAAAGGTAGAGCCCTCTTAGAGTCTTTTGCTTTCAATCTTTGTGATTCTGAGATTTGTTAGATGGATCTTAGAAATAACAGAGAGATACTTTAACCAGAGACAGCAACTATCTAACCATTTAGCATTTTTCTCCCTTTAAAGCAAAACACAGAGTAGCATATGTAGTACTGACTAAATCTTTGACCCAAACTATCAGGAAGAAATAAAGTGACCTTAAAAAAACAGTCATTGGAACATGACTAATACTTGGGGAAATACTTTATCATGCCTGATGATAGAAAATGATGGAAAATAATATTAATGCTATATATGCAGGGCTAAAAAGTCTCAAATGACTTAGGAATACTGTACCACTCTATTGGGCAAAATAACAAAACAGGGAATGCTGTAGCCTCTAGATCTATTTGGTTACTACTATAGCCATTATTGCTATAATACTGATTTATTAATTTTCTTCCTTTACCAGTGTATATAAATTTTGATGAAGTGGTGGTTATATTTATCATTTAATTCAAAGGTTGCAAAAAATTAATAATGACAAATGAGCAAGTTACAATGGACCCAGAGCAAGAATGGCTATCACATGAAGATTGAGAATTTTGAGATAAATGGTTTTTTGAAGTTCTCAACAACTTATGTTTGGATGCAATAGTCTTAAGGTTACTTTGAACTGTTTGCCCTGGGAGAAGGGAGTACATGGCAAATAATACCTCTGAAAAAGAAACAAAGGATTGAAGAAGAGTAGAGAAGAAAATTAACAATAAAATATATTTCTTTTAAAATCTGAAAATAGAACCAAATATAAATATATACTACTATGAATTTGTAATTCATAGTAGGAGAATAGTCACATGTCCAATATACAAGTTTTTGTATTTTAAAGTATTCTTTTTTTGTAGTGCTCGGAATTAAACCCAGGGCCTTGTGAATATTAGAAAAAGTGCTCTACCACTGAGCTACATCCCAGCCCTTTTTATTTTACTTTCAGATAGGGTCTACCTAAGTTCAGTTAGCCTTGAACTTATGAATCCCCTGCCTCAGCCTCCCATGTAACCGGAATTACAGGTGTGCACCACTGCTCCTGGCTAAAGTATACTTTAAAAATATACTTCTAGGGCCGATGATATAGCTCAGCAGCAAAGTGCCTGCCTGGCAAGCAAGAAGTCCTGAGTTCGATTTCCGGTACCAAAAAAAAAAATACACACACACACACACACTTCTAAGGCTGGGATATAGCTCAGTGGTAGAGCATTTACCTAGCATGTGTGACGCTCTGGGTTTGATACCCAGCACAGCAAATAAATAAAATACACTATTTTTTTAAAGCCTCGATAAGTTTACTTTTGACCCACAGTATTAAAAACACTGTATTAGTAAGCCAAAAAATATTAAGCCTCACATAAAGTATACAGAAAGCATTATTCATGGCTTCTATCCATTGATCCATTTGATGTGAACAGAGGTTGACACTATGTTTTCACAGCTAGGTTTCCCCTCTTGTGATTCTGCCCTCATCATGACAGCAGCATGCTCTAGGTTAGCCACTGGCTTATTATTAGCCTGGGTCTCAGAAAGAAGCACTTAGAACATACCCAGGCTGGCTTCTGCAGCCTGAAGCCAAACTCAGACAAACTACAACGGACCCATGAGCCCATTCATGAGAAAAGCAAATGTCTGTTGTTGTAAACTCCTGGCATGTTTTAAGGACTTTGTTACAAAGAATCACTGCGGCAAGAGGTAACTGACATAAAGATGTTCTTTGTGGTAATTTATTAAACTATATATATTTTGGTACACTTTGATTTCACAATAAAAATGTTGAAGAATTCTAACTACCTTAATACATGAATGTACTTAAATTCCATGCAAGTTAAATGCTGAATCAAGCAATATTCTTTATATTTAGGTAGATTCCATCAATAGCTAAAGATGGACAAGTTTTTGGCATGAAAAAGAAAACTAAAAATCTATTTTGAACGGATTTATGCAAAACATTTTAAAAATATATTTTGAACTGCTGTGGCTCAAACCCAGAGCCTCACGCATGCTAGGCAAATGCACACCACACAGATAGGCACCAGATAGGCAAATCTATCACATCACGCAGATACTTACCACTGAACTATACCTGTACCTCCAGGCCAAAATACTAAATGCTTTAAAGTTAATAAAGTTCACACCTTTACTTGGGAAAGAATAGGAACTGAACTGTTAATTTTTCTACTGTCTACTTAAAAAGGAAAACAATTTATAATTTACTATAATTTTAAATGCTACAGGGTATAAACACTATCAAAATATCACAGAAACTACAGCACACAAAACACTAAATGTATTTTTTTTTTTTGTGGGTACCGGGGGGTCGACCTCAGGACCTCGCGCACCAACAGGCGCCCGTGCCGCTGAGCGATATCACCGGCCCCTTTTTCGTATGTGGGATCCGGGAGTCGAACTCAGGCCCTCGCACTTGCAAGGCAGGCGCTTACGCCGCTGAGCCATCTCACCGGCCCACTAAATGTATTTTTTATGGTGGAGACAGCTAGCTGTTCACCAAAATCCATTTCCTCGTCCTGGAAAACAATGCTGTTGGAAAATGATTTGGGCCACTTCTAGGGTGGGCCTATAAAAAAGCCTTCCACGGGTGCTCCTCCATGTTTTTTATTCCTTCCCGTTGAGTACAACGGTAAATCCACAATAACCTCTGGTTCTACATTTTAAAGATAGCAGAGTAAGCACTCAACCTGGGTAACAGGTGACTGTTTTACAAGCAAGAAATAAACTGATATTGTATTTACACTATTACATAGTTTTACATCTATTTATTACATACACTGTGATATTATCCAAAATGCAAATAATATATTTGACTACCTGAAAGCAGACCTCAATTGTTTTTAAGTTATTGCGTACCACCTGAACTCTTATTAACAAACATCAAACATCATGAGACGAAAATAAGTCAACCCCAGGCTGCATGAATTCCACATATGTTGTTAACTCCACTGCAAATTAAGATAAAAACAAATCATATTCTCCTCATAGCTACATAAATTTAAAAATGGATATAATAATCATGCAGATCCCACTGTGTTTAAATTAAAATTAGATTTAATGGCTAAAAAGACACAAATTTCTAAGATACACACAAAAGTAGGTATAATGACCTTAAACGTAATCACACTCTCTTACCATCTGTACCACGATTAGAAGTAATCTGTTGCACGGAAGATGATGAAGCAAACCTGACAGGAACTTTCTGTAGCTTTTGGGTAGTGGGCTCTAGAATTTCATGTCCGTGATCTTCAGCATTAATAAAAATCTCAGATGAAAACATGGTCTTTTCTGGACTTTCTGTTGTTATCTGAGTGACTGCATCAGATGATAACTTTCCAGAGAAGGCAGAAAATTGGTTCTTATTCTGTTCTGGTGAACTGAACAAAAAAGACAAGAAACAAAAGAACACATTTTTGGCCAGGAATATTTAGGTAGCTATAAGGAATATTTTGTGAACACAACAATTTCAAATGGTAAGGTATTTCCATGATACCCTTCATTTTGTTAGATACATATTAAAATGTGATCATGCATGTGTTTTATTTACTTTAAGACCTACTTTTAATTTTAATTTATAATGCCATTATATAATTTAACTGAGGAAATAGTACTTTTGAGTTAATGTGAATATACACTCATTTATTAGATGACCACTATAAATTAGGGGACTACGCTGCATGTCTGAAATGTACAAAGATAAAGAAGAAACACAGCCTTGCTTCAAGAAGTTTACATTTAAATGGGGGAATTACAAGTTTTCAAGAATGTAGTTATATATATATCCATATACAGAATTCATGTTAAAAGAGTAAATGATTGAATAGAGAGGAGAGACATATTTTGCTTAAGAAGAATTCTAAATAACGTATGTAGACATCTCCCACAAAAGGAGTTAAGCTTAGTCTCCACTCCTCACCTTGAGAATAGGCTGGACTTAGTGACTGGACTTCAAAGAATAGAGTATAAGAGGGAGCAATGCAGCAATCAGGCAAACACTGCCTTATCCACATGATCAAGGTTGTCATTACCAGTGATAATAGGAGAATATCACATTCTCTGTATAATGTGAAAGAGAGGCACTTATCACCTATATGGCATTCTTTGCCTAAACCTGAAATTCCAGTCTCATCATGAGAAAACAGCCAAACCCAAACTGAGGAACCACATGCAAAATGTCTAACCAGTACTCCTCAAACCCACTAAGTTCACGAAAAACAGAGAAGGAATAAAAGATCGGCATATACCACAGGAGAAAGAGACATGATAACTGGCTCAGTCCAGTTGGGTTGCTGTGTGGCTTATAAACAACACAATGTACTGCTCACAGTTCTGGAGATAGGACAGACATTTTCATTGCAAAAAGGAGCAATGAAAGAAAAAAAAAGGGCGGGGGAGTAATAGGTTCCAATCTTTAAACTCAAGAATAATCCTTCACTCAAGGTTCTGCCCTTCAGGTTCACTGGGTTGGAGGCCCTGCCTTCTGGACCCACTAGGGCACTGGCTTTGCCCCCACAGCTTTGGGCAGTCCCATACCTAATACAGTTCTCTGCAGTAGACCTACTTTCTTGATGACTCTCAGTCTGGGTTCCACATGCCCAGCTCTCCTAGGCTGGAATTATACTCAGATGGCTGTACTAGTCTGGTGCTTTAGGGATAGCCCTATCCCCAGACTCTACTAGGCACTGCCTTGTGGGCTCTCCAGGGGCTTTCACTCAGTGATTTCCTATCTGGGCCCTGTGGCTCTCGAAGGCATCTATATCCCCACAACTTTACTGGGATATACACATGAAGTACTGTCCTGGGGCTCTGAGTGACAGTGCAGGCAGGAGAACTGAGAGACAGTGAGCACCAAGGCCCCATTGTTGCCTAAACCATTTCCTTTGAAATTATTTTATCCCCAAGGCCCTTGTATTCTGGGGCATAGATGGGAGTCATAGTCCCAAAAATATATGAAATGCCTTTGGAGTAATTCTTCAGTTTTCTTGATGAATTGAGTCTGACTGACCATACTAGTCTTCTTATCAAATGGCCACTTGGCCACACTTGTTGGTGTTTTCTCCCAAACGTATGTTCTCATTTTTTACGATAAGAAAGGCTAAAAATTTTCCATGTTTTAAATTTCTGCTTTTTTGATTAGAATTCCATCTTTAAATTGTTTCTTTTCTTGCATTTTACAATCAGGATCTAAAAGAAATTTAGCTGCACCTTCAATGCCTTGCTTAGGAAATTCTTCAAATTCAGAATTTGCAAGTTCTACATTTCATAAAACATTAGGACATGAATCTAATTCAGCTAAGTTCTTTGACACTTTATAAGAAGGAATTGCTTTCCACCAGTTTCCAAGAACACATTCCTAATTTCTGTCTGAAATAATACCCTACATAATACCTCTTACACTCTACTCAAAACTACTTATGTAAATCTTTAAGATTAAGGATTTCTCTTCAGTTTTCCCACTTTCCTGAGCACACACCAAAATGAATGGTAACATCTTGTTCATAGCAATCTTTTCCTAGCATACACCTAAAAAGTCTTGCAGCCTCTACCCATTACTCAAATCCAAAGCTACCTATGTATTTTTAGGTATTTATTATAGCAGCAATTCTACTTCTTGGTATCAATTTTTGTCCTAGTCCATTTAGGCTGCTATAACAAAATACTATAGACTGGGTGGCTTAGAAACAACAGAAATTTATGGCTAACAGTTCTAGAGCCTGGTAAGTTCAAGATCAAGGCACTGGCAGATTTGTTATCTAGTGACGGCTTGCTTTCTGGTTCACAGATAACACCTACTTGCCAGGTTATCACAAGGAAAAAAGGACTAACTAGCTCTCTGAAATCTCTCTCATAAGGGCACTAATCCCATTCATGAGAGAACCATCCTCATGACCTAATCACCTCCACGAAGATCCCACCTCTACCACATTAGAAGATTAAATTCAATATTCTAATTTTGGGAAGACACAAACATTCAGACTATAGTAACAACTAAACAAAGGATCAGGTCATGGAACAGAAAAAAGACATTAATGCAAAAATTGGTGAAATGCATATAAAGACCAGGAGCTCATTAATAACAATGAACAAATGCTTGTGTCTTAATTTTGATAAATATGCTACGATAACTTAAGATTTTAACAATAGGAAAATCTGGGAGAGGGCTATAGAGAGCTCTATTTTGTATCTTTAATGTAAATCTAAAACTATTCAAATGCTAAATTTTTCATTTTAAAAAAGCAAATAATACTTTATTCTATTAGGGTAATATCAAGAACATATCAAAAGACAGAAAAACTTTTCGATCTCTAAGCCTGTGTCTACATTTCACTAAATAGAAAGAACACAGATGTAAAATTGTGTATACAGATGATCCAAAGAATTTACACATAAATTAGAATATAAGTAATTTTAGATAATTGCCAGATAGATCAAATTTTTTAAAATTCATTAAATTTTTCCATATCAGAAGTTACACAGAGCTGGTGATATAGCTCAGCGGCATAAGCACCTGCCTGGCAAGTACAAGGTCCCGAGTTTGACTCCCAGTACCCGCATATTAAAAAAAAGAAGTTACACAATTAAAAACTAAAAATATCAAGGGTAAAATCTTAAAAATAATGAATTACCTAAAAAGTATAATAAAAGATACAAAAGCCCAATAATACAGAGAAAAATTAAAAATCGTCTAAAATGGACTTCTGCTTTAGGAACAATGTAGTAATAGTGGTCAGCAGCACCACCTTCTGTGGTAAGGAGCCAGGCCTGTCACGTGTGATTTTTCTGAGGGGAAAAAATGAAAGCATTTCCTCTATAGTCAGGAAAGACACAAAGATGGCAACTCTCACCACTCATTCAACTTAGTACTCGAAATTTTAACTAGAGCAATTAGGTAAGACAAAAATAAAAGGGATACAAATAGGAAAAGAAGTCAAATTATCCTTATTTGCACACAATATGATCCTATACTTAGAAGATCTTAGTGACCTGCCAAAAGAATTTTAGAACTGATAAATAAATGTAGCAAAGCACCAGGATACAAAATCAACATTAAAAAATCAATAGTTGCCAGGCAGCATGGCACACGTCTATAATCCAAGCACTTGGGAGGCTAAGACAGGAGGATCACCACAAGTTCAAGACCAGCCTGGGCTACATAGTGAGTTCAAGGCCACCCTGATCTACATGGCAAGACCCTGGCTCAAAAAACAAAAAACAAAAAACAAAAACAAAAACAAAAAAAATCAATAGCTTTTCTGCACATCAATAATGAACTAGCTGTGAACAAAATTAGGGGTAAATCCATTCAACATAGCTTCAAAAAATAAAATACCTAAGGATCAATCTAACAAAGGAGGTGAAAGACTCCTACAATGAAAATTTTGGAACACTGCAGAAATTGAAGATGACACTAGAAAGTAGAAAGACCTCCCATGTTCCTCACAGACTGTCATAATTAATATTGTTTAAATGGCCATAAGCGAAAGCAATCTACAGATTTAATGAAATCCCCATCAAAATATTAAGAACATTCTTCACAGCACTAGAAAAAAAACCCTAAAATTCATATGGAAACATGAAAGACCCACAGTAGCCAAAGCAATCAGAAGCAAAATGAGCAAGGATGGAGGAATCACAATGCCTGACTTCAAATTATGCTACAAAGCCATAGTAACATAAACAATATGATATTGGCACAAAAATAGACATGTAGATCAATAGAATAGACAACACATTCAAAAAACAAAATGCAATTATAGCCATCTGATTTTTTACAAATGGGTCAAAAGCATATGTTGGAGAAAAGACAACCTCTTTTGTTTTTGTCTTTTTGTTTGTTTTGTTTTGTTTTTTGAGACAGGGTCTCTCTCTATGTAGCCCAGGCTGGTCTTGAACTCACTATGTAGCCCGGACTAGTCTCAAACTCTTGGCAATTCTCCTGCCTCAGCTTCCCAAGTGCTGGGATTAAAACAACCTCTTTAACAAATAGTGCTCAGAAAACTGGATATCCACCTGTAGAAGATTGAAACTAGATCCCTATTTCTCACCCTGTACAATAACTGACTCAAAATGGATCAAAGATGTAGGTATAAGATGTAAAACTGAAATTGCTAGAAGAAAACACAGGCGAAACACTTGAAGGCACAGCCAAAGACTTCCTGATAGGAATCCAACAGCACAGGAAATAATACCAAGAACCAATGAATGGGATGACGTTAAAATAAAAAATTTCTGCACAGCAAGAAAAACAACTAACAGAGTGAATATACAGGTTTTAGAATGGGAGAAATTCTTTGCCAACTACAATTCCAACAGAGTAATATCTAGAATGTATAAAGAACTCAAAATATTTAACACCCAAAAAACAAATAGCCCAACTGACAAATGAGCAAATGAATTAGACATTTCTCAAAAACAATACAAATGGCTGTTAAGTATATAAATAAATATTCAATATCTTTAGCCACTAGTGAAATGCAAATCAAAACTACATTGATATTCCACTTCAATCCATTCAGAATGACTATCATCAGGAACGTAAAAAAGAATAAATGTTGGTGAAGATGCAGGGAAAAAGGAACCCTTCTACACTACTATTGGGAATGCAAATTAGTACAGTCACCATAGAACCCATGGAAGTTCCTCAAAAAAATAAACTACCATATTAACTCAGCTATAGCTCTCCTTGATATATCCCTGAAGGAATTAAAAGACAGTACTCTCTAAGGATACTTGCATATCCGCTTACTACAACACAATTCACAACTGCCAACATAATGAAACCAGCCTAGGTGTCCATCAAGAGATGAAGAAATGTGTTGTTTATATACAATGGAGTATTATTCAGCTGTAAAGAATGAAATTATGGAAAATGGAGATTATGTTAAGCAAAATAACCCAGACTCAGAAAGACAAGTATTGCATGTTTTCTCTGATATGCAGAATCTAGTATGAGGAAGTGGGTCATGGTGGCCATGACAATAGGGACTATGTATCTACTCCCTGACCCCTTCTCTTGCTTTCCAACCCACTCTGACTCCGTGGCTGCCCTGAGTCGAGCAGCTTTCCTCTCCCATGCCCTTCTGCCATGAAGTCCCTGCCTTGCATTGAGTAGACCATGGACTGAAATCTCTGAAATCATGAGCCAAAATAAACCTTTCCTTCCTTAAGTTATGGGTGTCAGGTATTTTGTCCTAGCTATGAAAGCTGATCAATACAATCATAAACCACTGAATAAAATAAGAGAGCATGACTCTGGACAGATACAAATAAATAATAAAATGAAAGTTTGCTGAGGAATATTTACATAATTGCAAAAAAAGGTCTAATTGTGGTTTGGATCTAAAATGTTCCCTAAAAGTCATATATTCAGAGGTGGGGTTTTGTTGGGGATGGGTCACTAGAGGTATAACCTGGAGGAGTGTATTCTTTTCCCCAAACTCTTCCCTTTTCTTTCTGTTTCTTGGCTACCATGGGGTGAGCAGCTTTCCTCTGCCATGCCATTCTGCCATTCTGTTTCTTCCTTAGAGCCAGTCAACCCTGGACAGAACCCTCTGAAAGTGTGAACCAAAATAAACATTTCCTCTTTTTATTTTCAGGGTGTCAGGTGTTTTGTCCCAGCAACAGGAAAGTGACTAACACATTAATTATCTTTCATTTATCCCTGAATTGGGTTTCCTCTCCTACAGTACAACATGAAGGGGGGCATCAATCACATCAGAGTGTGATCATATTACAGTGAGTTGATGTGTATTACTGGTGATGCTAACCTTAATCACCTGGCTAAAATAGTTATCTGCCAGGATTCTCCACTATAAAGTTACCTTTTTTCTTTGTAAATACTAGCATTTGAGGGAAATGAAAAGGAAATCAAAGAGGAGGGTGGGGGGAGAGACACACACACACAACCTCCCAAAGGAGATCGTTAGCATTATCTTCAACACAGAAATAAAGAATTAGTAAATTGTACCATTGGATAATCAAAGATTCATTTCAAAGTAATTCAATTTCTTATAATATTTGATGTCATCTTGCCAAAAGCTCTTTGAAAGTATAAATATATTACCTTCATATATTCTTATTTACATACTTCTTGAAAGACTTCTAGCAGATTAGTCAGATACAACCTCCCTTAAAAGAAATCATACTGCCTTTTCCCAAGAACTTATATTTGCTTAAGTATTTTAAACCCTTTATCACAAATTCCATCAGCTTCATTGTTATCACAATGAGACTCACCGATCTGCAGATACCGGAGTCCCTTCTGGTTTGGAATATCCTTCCAAATCTGAAATGTTCACTTGTATTTCCCTTGAGGTTGTTATCTGGCTATTCTGAGAAGGTACAGTGTTCAACTCCTGAGCAATAGTATTACTATCTGGAAGAGGAGACTGTACAACTTGGAAGTCCAGTGGAGATTTAGGTCCTAGATTCTGTGCTACAGATTTACCGGTCAATAATTTGGAGGTTGGTTCCAACGATCTTGAAGATATAGTTTGTAGGTCAGAGTTAAACTCACTATTCATCCTTGTTTTAGAAGCAGGATCCAATGAATAAAATCTTTTATCTAAGGTTCCACTATCCAACTTGGAAGGAGTCTTGGGACAAAGAGTGATACGAACACAGGAAAGTGCTTTTCTATTTGAAGGTGGAGCAGATGCAGATGTTGCTAATGTATAATGATCAGGAGATAACTGGGAGATCACATTATTGAACTTAGCTTCAACATTTATATTAGAAATGTGTGGTTTAGGTGTATGTTTGTTCTTTTCTACTACACAGTCCTGACCTTGAGATAGAGGAAAATGGTCTTTCTTCATGTGGTCCTCTACACTTGGGGCTTTGCTTTGATGCTGCTCAAGAAAAATGGAAGAAGAAAGATCTGAAGCTATATAATCCTGACAATGGGGAAAGGAAGAATGGTTTTCTCTCCTCTCATGATCTATATGTAGGGGTTTACTTTGTTCAAAGAGTTTTCGTTGTTCAAGAAAAATGCAAGAAGGAACATTTGGACAAGGGGGAGAATGGTGTTTTCTCACATGGTGATCTGCATGTGGGTCTTTGCTTTGTTCAAAAAGCTCTCGTTGTTCAAGAAAAATGAGTGAAGGAAGATCTGGAGTTATATTCTTCTCTTTTACTCCTAGTGTGGAATTTGGTCTGCTCATGCTAATGAGAGTATGGTTATCAGAAAATTGAACTTCCTTGAAATTGCTACAATTTGCACTGCTACTAGGCTTAGAAGGGATGACTTTAAAATTTGATCTTTCTAAGAGTTTTTCTTCTTGATGACAATGCTCAAGATCAACAGGTGACTTTTCACTTTGCCTATTACCGTCTGGTACAATAGTCACATCTTTATCTGGTGAATAATTAAGTGTTTTAAGCGATGAAGGGGAAGAGGTTTTCTGTTTAAGATCTCTAGGAGGAGTATGCTCTTCAATGACATTAGAATTAAATACCCCCACAGATGCTCCAGTACCTTGACTACTTTCAGTAACACCAACCTTAAAAACAGAGGAATCTGAAATGCATTTAGAATGTCGGTGAGATGAAAATGTGATGGAGGTAGTAAACTGTCTCATGGGCTCAGGGATAGGTATTTGTGCTGAAGAATGAAAATCCACACAAGCAGGTTCTACTAATTCTGACAGCCAGGGGTCCGTTTTCTCATGGGATGGCATTTGAAAACCTTTGCTGATGCTGTTATGAAACTGGGAATGACTTTGTAACTGCAAGGAATTCCAAACTTTGAAATGGGAGTTGTTCTGGTCTACTGATTTAGAAAAATTGATGTGCCTGGCTCTCCATGGTGATGGGCACCGTCGTCCTCTGATCACTTCTGAGGGTTCAGTAGATCTAAAAACACAAGAGTGGCTGTCCAATTGTGGCTGTTCAGCAGTCAGAGTCCTGAAACATCCTTTTTCATGGCTCTCAATAATAATGTGACCACATACAGGTTCAGGTGTACATCCTATTCCCCGTGGACTCTGTAAACCCTAAAAGACATAAATGGGTTCTTACTTGAAGTATCAAAATAGCTTTATATTATGCTAGTAAGTTTTCTATCTGGACTAATATTTGACCATGAAGATCATGTCATTCTTTTATAAATGAAGTCAAATAATATAGCAAGAAAATAAGTTAACTACAGAACAAAATGGTTCACGATAACTGAGACCACTCAGAAGAGTTCTCCTAAAAATTTTCCACTACATTACAACAAAGACTACTACTGCTCCCCAACAAGTACTCTCAGATTCTTTTTAGTAACAGAAGTACCTCACCCAAACTTTGGCTGACCATAAAGCCACCAAAATAGAGACATTTCTCATTTATTTTCTCATGGCCTAACAAAAACTTGCTCTCATTAGCTAAAAAACCAGTAAAAGTACAGTTGAGCTAAACATAAAACTTTTAGACCATAATTGTTGTACTCCAACAAACTATCACAGGAAAAACTATAGCTTGACCTACATTCACACTAACGAAGCTATGAGAAGCCTAGACTTTCACTCTTAAAAAACTGTAATGAGGCATCCCAACACCCTGGTCAGTATGCTGTCAGAGAAGATGAGGCAGGAGACCAGGACTTACGGGCATTTACATTGTGGCAATGTAAACTACATATCCACACAGAAGTCTAACATTGTGAAAAACCAATTTTCAAAAAAGATGTATCATACTGATTCCATCTATATAAAGCTCAAAACCATACTGAAGAGAGCTCATATATGCCAGGATAAAAAAGATATGACAAAGGGTAAGGATGAAGCTACTGTAAGTAGTAGAGCTACAGCAGTCTTAGCATGCATGATACCCTGGGTTCAGTCCCCAGATCCACCCAAAAAAAAAAAAAAAAGTGACTGGAGAAGGAGATACAAAGAACAATGGTATTTGGCAACATTCTATTTCTCAAGCTGAATAATGGATATAAAGGAATTATTTTAACTTCTCATCATTCCTTATATAAGTGTTTCTATGTATGAAATAGCTCATAATAGAAGGAAAGTAAGCTCTATTAAAAAGTCATTTTTATATAAGCTATTATAACTGTCTTCTTCTTTTGTGGTACTGTGGAGCAAACCCAATGACCTCACACATGCTAGGAAAATGCTCTACCCCTGAGCTACACTCCCAACCCTGTAATTGTGGTGTTAAGTAAAGAATATCTATCTAAAGGTAGCTGGACTTCATCTGCACTTCAAGAGGTCAATCTTAAAGAAAAAAAAAAAAAAATATGTGTGATGTTTAGTCTCTCTGTTCTAAAAACAGATTGATAAAATAAGCAAATCTATTCTTATTTTTCTAAGAAGATAAACTTTTTCTCAAAAGATGAATTTAGAATTAATCAAAACTTATAGAATCTAACTCTTTAATCTTAACTTCTGACATTTAAAACACCTAACACTTTAGCCAAAGATTATCAGCAACTCTGCTGTGATCGCCAATGCCCAAGTAAGAGATTTGATTTACACCATCTTTTCTTTCATATTTTCTGTTTTCATTACTAGATTTCTTTTATACCTCACACAAGTCAGGTGTTCTACCATGACCAAACAACTTTGCCTTGATCTCTTCTACTTTCCTTCTGTCATCTTCATTTAATTCTGATATGGAGTATCCATGGTCATCAGCTAAATTAAACTTCAGATTCCAGGCTGGAGAGAAAGCATAACAACACTGAGATGATACAAAACTTTCCAATAATTATAAGAGCACAGAAAATTATCAATATGTGCAACTTAATACCTACCACAACACTTAGTTTGTGCTCAGTGATAATAACAACCTGTTACAGTTCTTGAGAGAGATCATTTTACTGGAGTATTTTTTTAAAAGCCACATTCTACAGGTATTTCTCCAAAGAAACCATTTTAAATATGGTATTAAATCATTTTTATCTTAATCTCCAATCAATAGAGTCCTTTTGCCTCACCTTTTAGCTCCTGCTACCGTTATGACCACTTTCATGAAAGCTGATTATTTTAAATTAATACAACTAGAGAATTCTTTGTAGAGTCAAAATGTACAAGGAACAGCATGGGGAGTTAATCGCAAGGGAAGATTCCCATGTAAGCCTGAATTGCTCATAAATTGTCCCCTAAAACATATTCCCCATTAAAGATTTTACTTTAACAGAATTCTACTATTAATGAGATTAATAAATATTCTCTTTTCTATCACAAGTCTGTGTAAAACACCTAGACAAGTCTTGTTTTTCTAACATCTGAGATCAGCTTCAAGAATTGTATTAAAAAAGGGGAAGAGAAAATAAATGTAGTTTTAGAATATAAAACAATTTAGAGAAGAGCAAACTGGAGGCTTTTTCTGCCCTCTCCCCGCAAAATGATACTACAGTGGAA
Source organism: Erethizon dorsatum (assembly GCA_028451465.1). Taxonomy (NCBI): domain Eukaryota; kingdom Metazoa; phylum Chordata; class Mammalia; order Rodentia; family Erethizontidae; genus Erethizon; species Erethizon dorsatum. The sequence goes on from CM051824.1 coordinate 25,317,987, forward strand.
AGATTAGGGAAACATGAAAACTTTAGGAGCTTGGAGGTCTAAACTACTTTCTTACTCTCTATGTGACACATCAGAGTCTACACACTTCTTCAAAGACTGTAAACTCAGACTCACACTATTAATACTGTACCTTAGCTACATTACTGTTTAAATAGCTTTTATCAGGACTGCTGGTAGAAAACATAATCATCCTAACAAGTTCTATAGGAAAATAAAGAACTCCAAATATCTAACTGTAAACAAATTAAACTATAATATTTATAAGCCTGAATGTGATGATATGACAAATGATCAGGTCTTACCTCGTGTTCGTACCCGGTATTCCTCTTCCTCTGCATTTCTAAGTATTTGCTTGGCGTGATTCAACGAGGATTCACACTGCAGAAGGTTTCTTACGTGTGCACCCAGTGAATCTACACTACAACCACCATCCTCACTCTCTGACACACCCTCCTCCTCTCTGCTATCTGTGAGGCTTGCCTTGGATGAAGCATATGGAAAGAAGTTTAGAAGAACATCTGAAACTGATTCCAAAGACTCTGGCAAATTACTGTCCCAAGAGCAGGAAGCATTTCCATCACTTGCATCACTACTTGATTCACTTTTTATGATAGTCATCATAGGGATAATAATTTTATTACCAGCAGTTCCACTATAACCTTCAGGTTCAGACCTCAGTACGGACTTGGCTACTTCATATTGCCTAAGAGTTTCATCAAATGCCACTCTGGCTTTGCTTTCTGCTTCCTGTAAAGGATTTCTAATTGTAGTTGAACTAATAAACTCCCAATTTTCAATGCCTCTCTGGCATTTCAAACTTGTCTGTGTGCCAATATCCTTCTGTATGTACCTGTTGTTTGGGTTTTCCTCTGTAAATGGCTCTCTCTGAAGAATATCACCATTAGATATATCAACTGTAGAGGGTTCCTTGAAGCAAACCACCTTCTTAGATTGTATAAATGAAATATCATTAACATCTCTGAAAGGAATGAGGGGAGCAGAAAAGTTGCAACGTTTCAGTGCTATATTTTCTGCCTCCATTAAAAGTGTCTGAATTTCTTTAAGCGTTTTGGAACTACTTTCTGTACCCCGGATTTCCTCAGAGCCAGTATCTCCAACACCTGAATATTCTGGCTTAGTCACAACTCCATCATCAACCTGAGAATTTAAAGGCATACTGTCTGGCCTAACACTGGAGTCAGAGGAATTCAAATTATGTATTAGCCTTTGGACATGTTCTGAAACAAGTTTGTGTCTCTCATCAGGAAAATAAGTACCAGGAGAAACTCTTGGTAACTCAGTAATTTGATCAGCTTGCCTAAGACCAGGTGAGACCTTCAGAGCATCTTCAGTTAAATGTCTACCTGGCACATCCTTCTGATGGAAAACATCTCGTTTTTCACTGTATGAAAAAGTAGCAGGAGATGCTGGCAACACCATTTTCTGATCGGCTGGCTCAGGGATTGTTGAAACTTTCAGTGCATCTTTAGTTAGGTATCTGTCTGGCAATTCCTGTGGATAGAAAGTATTAAATTTCTCCCTGTATAAGTAAGAACCAGAGAGAGGTACTGGTATCCCAGTATTTACATAAGTTGGTTCAGGGACAGTTGAGATCTTCAGAGTATCTCCACTCTGATCTCTATCTGGCAACTGCTCTTGAGGTTTTACTCCCTGAGAATACAAACCATGAAAAACTGTCAGTGATGGAGTCGTCTGGTCATTTAAGCCAATCACAGTTGAAATCTTGGGCTTCTCTTTCTGTAAGTAGGAACTAGGAGTAGTTGTTGGCAACTCAGTCTTCTGGTCATCCAGTATATTTACAGCTGAAATCTTGGGTTTCTCTTCATGTGAGTAGAAACTAGATGGTAATGTGGGTACCTTATTTGTCTGGTCAGTTAGTCTGGGAACAGCAGAAGCCTTCAGGGACTCTTCAGTTAAATCACTACCAGGCAAGGCCTGTTGATAACTATCACTGGGCTTCACTCTATGGAAGGAGGAACTGGAAGGTCCTGTTGGTTTCCCAGCCTTCTGCTCTGCTGGTAGAAAAACATCTGAAATTTTCAGAGCTTCTTCAGTGCGATAGCTGTCTGGCAACTCTTGCAGAGAGGAAACACTGCGCTTTTCTTTATGTGAGTAGGAACTTAAAGGTGTTGCTGGTATCCTAAACTTCTGGCCATCTGTTCCAGAAAGAACAAAAACACCTAAAGCATCTTCAGTAATATTTGGTGACTCCTGCTGATGAAAATCACTGGGCTGCTCTCCATGTGAATAGGAAGCCGAGGACACTGTTTGTATCCTGGGCTTCTGACCAGCAGGTCCAGAAACCTCTACTGTTTTTGAAGCTACTTCAGGAAGATGTGGCAGCTCCTGGTAAGGCTGGTAAGAAATGAAGGACTGCTCTCCCTGTGAGTAGGTGGGAGAGGGCACTATGTATATCCCACTCTTCTGGTCAGAAGGTCTAGGAACACCTAAAACTTTCAAAGCTTCTTCATTAAGACCTGACAACACTTGCTGGGAAGAAATCACAGGCTTCTCTCTATTTGAATAAGGGGTAGAGGACACTATTTGTATTCCAGTTTTCTTTTCAGCAGGTCCAAGAACCCCTAAAACTTTCGAAGCATCTTCATTAAGACCTGGAAACACTTCCTCATAAGAAACACTAGGTTTTGAGTAAGAAGGAGAGGGTACTGTTGGTATCTCAGTCTTTTGGTAAACTGGTCCAGGAACAAGTGAAACTTTCTCAGACTTTTCAGTTAGGCGACTATCTGGCAACTCCTGCTGGTAAGAAATAATATTCTTCTCTCTATCTGAGTAGGAAGAAGAGGTTACAGTAGTTGAGATCCCAGTCTTCTGATCAGGTGGTTTAGGAACAGATGAAATTTTCACACCTTCTTTAGTTAGTTCACTATCTGGCAGGGCCTGTTGGTAGAAAATGGGTTTTTCTCCGAGTGAGTACAAAGTGGGGGATATTGTTGATTTCTCAGTCTTCAAATCAGCTGGTTCAGGAGAAGCAAAAACTTTTACAACCCCTTTAGGTTGGTGAGCATCTGGTAAGGACTGCTGATAGAAAATAATGGGTTTCTCTCCAAATGAGTAGGAACCTGAAGATCTTGCTGGTGTCCCAGTCTTCTGTTCAGCTGTCCCAGAAGCAGCTAAAACTTTCAGAGCTTCTTCAGGTAGATGACTACCTGGCAAGACTGGTTGGTAGAAAATAACAGGTTTCTCTCCAAGTGAGTAGGAATCTGAAGGTCCTGTTGGTGTCCCAGTCTTCTGGTCAGCTGGTCTAGGAGAAGCTGAAACTTTCGGAGAATCTCTAGGTATGTAACTCTCTGGTAACTCTTGTTGGGAGGAAATACCAGGTTCCTTCCTATGCGAGGCAGAAGTAGAGGTTACAGTTGATATGCCACCTTTCTGGTTATCTGGTCCAGGAGATGATGAAACTTTCAAAAGGTCTTCAGCTTGTTGACTCTTTAGCAAGGCCTGCTTATAGAAAACACCAGGCCTATCTATTTGTGAGTAGGGAGCAGAGGATACTGTTGGTGTCCCAGTCCTCTGTTCTGCTGGTTCAGGGGCAGATGAAACTTTTAGGGCATTTTCTATATTACTGTCTAGCAACTTGTATTGATATAAAATGCTGGGTTTCTCTTTAGATGAGTAGGAAGCAGAGGTTAGAATTGGTATACCAGATATCTGGTCAGCTGGTCCAGAAATGGCTGAAACTTTGAGAGTCTCTTCAGGTAGCTGACTATCTGACAGGACCTGCTGGTAGGAAACAGGCTTCTCTCTATGTGAATAAGAAACAGAGGTTACTGTTGGTGTCCTGGTCTTCTGGTCAGCTGGTCCTGGGACAACAGACTGTTCCAGAGATTTTTCTGTTGGATGACTATCTGGCAACTCCTGTTGATAGAAAACACTGGGCTTTTCTCTATGTGAGTGAGAAACAGAAGATACTGCTGGTATCCCAGTTTTCTGGTCAGCTAATCCATAAAACGCTGACACTTTCAAAGGCTCTTTAGTTGTATAACTGTCTGATGAGGTCTGTTGGTAGGAAATACCAGGTTTCTCTCTCTGTAAGTAAACACCAGAGTGTGTTGTTAGTATCCCAGTCTTCAGGTCATCAGGTCCAGGAGCAGTGGAAATTTTTAGAGTCTCTTCAGTTAGAGGACTCTGTGGCAACTCTTGTTGGTAAAAAATGCTATTCTCTCTAAGTGAGTTGGAAGTAGAGGAGACAGTTACTGTCTCCGCCTCCTGGTCAGCAAGACCAGGAATAGCTAAAACTTTCAGATTCTTATCAGTTAAATGACTTTCTGGCAAGGCCTGAAGATTCGAAGTATGGGACTTTTCTCCATGTGAGTAGGAAGTAGAGGATACTGTAGTTATTCCAGTCTTTTGTTCAGCTGGCTTAGGAGCAACTGAAACTTTCAGAGTTTCTTCAGTTAGACGATTGTCTGGCAAAGCCTGTTGGTAGAAAAGATCGGGCTTATCTCTTTGTGAGTAGGAAGGCGAAGTTATAGTCTGTGTGCCAGTCTTCTGGTTGGCTGATCCAGGGACAGCTGAAACTTTCAGAGACTGTTCAGAGAGATGACCATCTGGCAAGCCCTCTTGGTATAAACTACTGGGCTTCCTACTTTGTAAGTAAGAAGTAGAGATTATATGTGGTGCCCTACTCTTCTGGTCAGGTGGCCCAGGAACACCTGAAACTTTTGGAGTCCCTTCAGTTAAATGACTCCCTGGCAACTCTTGTTGGTAGAAAATACCAGGTTCCTTTCTGTGTGAGTAGGAAGTAGCGCTTACAGTTGGTATGCCAGTCTTCTGGTCTGGTGCTCCAGGAACAGCTGAAACTTTCGGAGCCTCCTCAGTTAAATAACTACCTGGCAACTCCTGCTGGTAGAAAATACTGGGTTTTTCTTTATGTGAGTAGGAAGAAGAGGGGACTGTTGTCTCAGTCTTCTGATCAGCAGGTCCAAGGACAGCTGAAACTGTCAGTGACTGATCTGTTAGAAGACCATCTGGCAAGCTCTCTTGGTACAAAATACTGGGCTTCTCACCATGTGAGTAGGAAGTAGAAAGTTCTGTTGGTAACCCAGTCTTCTGGTCAGGTAGTTCAGTAATATGTGAGACTTTTAGACTTGCTGCAGTTTGATGACTGTCTGGCAAGGCCTTTTGGTTAAGAGTACCAATGGGCTGACCAGTAGTATTTTTTTGAGAACTTGCAGCCAACTGAGGCAAGTCCTCAGGGGACAAGGATAAATGGGATCCAATGTCTGAATCTCCAGAAGTGGTAATGCCTGATTGCAACTTGGGTTGAATAATTTCAACTATGTCTTCTCTAGAGGTGTCTCCTAAAGAAAAAAGTATCTGTTAATGTTATATATTTTTTCAATTAAAAAAAAAAAAAACCTTTTTTACACTGAAAAAATAAGCCAACCTTCACCACCTTGAGCCATTTAGTTTTTAGAAATGAATCCCATGGAAATAATCATCAAAGGAGACAAATGTACATGAAGACATTAATTATAAAGCAAACTAAAATGAAAATCATCCACAACAGAATAATGACTTAAAATAACAATGTATCTACTTATCCACTATAGGATTATACAGATCTTAAAATTTAGATTTTTAGGGCCGGTGAGATGGCTCAGAGGCTTAAGCGCCTGCCCGGCAAGCGCGAGGGCCCGAGTTCGACTCCCGGAACCCACATACGAAAAAGGGGCCGGTGATATCGCTCAGTGGCACGGGCGCCTGCTGGCGCGCAAGGTCCTGAGGTCGACCCCCCGGTACCCACAAAAAAAAAAAAAAAATTTAGATTTTTAAAGAATTTTCAATGGGATGGGAAAATGCTGTGGAGTCTGGGATTCGATTTCATCCTCCTTACAAGCTAACAGTCAGTTGTGTTCAGAATGCTGGCAGAAGACATAATTTCTTTAAAGACAAAGACTTGATTATCTATGGTATAACAAAGGATCAGCACGTTATTTTCAAAGGCTTCTCGTGCCCTTAAGTCTCATGGGAGCAATGCAACATGGATCAGATGTATGATATCCATGCAATCGGTTTGACTGATTCTCCTTGTATAATGTATATGTGTGTGTGCATGTATGTGTTTGTGCATATGTATATACATATATAAATAATACCTTACATATAGATAATTTGAGTTTCTAAGATAACTATATAACAGTACTTCTCAGTGTGGTATCTTGTTAACTGAACCAGAATATCCATAAAGTCTCTGAAATGAGACTTGAAATTTCCCATTTTACAAGCTTCCTAGTGATACCAAATACTATTGGTCCTTAGACCAAATTTCTTTTTTTTTTTTTTTTTTTGTGGGTACTGGGGGTCAACCTCAGGACCTCATGCGCCAGCAGGCGCCCGTGCCGCTGAGCGGTATCACCGGCCCTTTTATCATATGTGTATACCAGGAGTCGAACTCAGGACCTTGCGCTTGCCAGGCAGGTGCTTATGCCGCTGAGCCATCTCACCGGCCCCCAAATTTCTGAGTAGCAAAGATACTCAATTTTTCTAGAGTTGTAGAGTAAATAAAATCTGATACCTTAATCCTTTGATTGTAATTCTGAACTCTGAACTACTTCCACTACAACTGACTACCCTTCTCTGAGCCCAATGGTGAGCTTTAAAAAAGAAGCTGATATGAGTTCAGTAGTGAATTATACAGTAAAGGAGTTGAGGTATTAAGTATTAACTCAGCAAGAAAACTAAAAGTCAGGGCCAGTACAGCGGCTCATGCCTGTAGTTCCAGCAACTTGGGAAGTTGAGGCAGAAGGATGATAGATCTGGAAGAGAGGAGCAAAGGGAAGGCGAAGGAGGGAAGGGAGGGAGAACGGAGGACAGGGAATTGAGAGGAAGAGAAGAGGGTGGAGGAGTGGGAGGAGAGGGGTAAAAAGGAAGAGGATGAGGAGAAAGGAAGAGAGACAAAAGAAGAGGAGGAAGGAGAGAGGCATGGGAAAAAAAAAAAAAAAAACAACTAAAAGTCAAGGAAAATGTGCAACTGCATTGTAACCTGAGAAGGAATAAGAATTATGAATATCTGTGTGAGGAAATAAAATGGGCTCAAAAAGTTAATAAACCAAAAAAAAGTTTAACAAGACAAAATAAAATATTAACAAAGTCCCAGCTCTACCCTCAAAGAGCTTGAAGTCACGTGGGAAATAAAAACCAGAAACAATTACTATCCTCTCTGTTGAGTACAGTGATTAGAGGGACTGTTTGCAAAATCAACAGGAACACATATAAAGAATACCATCAAGGGGTTGTAGTGAGTGGTGGCAACAAGGAAGGATTTCCTAAAGGACGTAAGATAAATGAAAAGATAAACAGCAGGAGATGGACAAAGATGGGGCATAAAGGTAGAAAAAGGAAGTGTTCTAAGCAGAGAAAATGACATCTTCAAGGTCAAGGGGACAAGAGGGTCCAGCATAATGACAGTTCAATATGATTACAGAGGCCAGAGTAAGTATAAGGATAAAGGTGTGGGCAGGGTCCTTCTAGGACATACTAAGGAGTTCGGAATTTATCCTGAGATTAAGCAAAACTTTCAAACTAGAAGTGACACTATCTAGCCTGCCTTGTAAAAAAGAATATTCTTGCTTCCAATAGAGGATGGGTAGGAGCCCCCCCCAAAAAAAGAACAGTTTTCTACTACTAATACATAATCCAAAAAGAAAAAAATGAGAGTATAAAAATCAGAATCAACAGGATTGAGTAATTAGACAGGGATAAGAATGAAAGAATACACATTGCTGGCTTGGCTGATGAAGAAACCATTACACAATGAAAGGAAATACAGAAGGAAGAGTAGTTTGAAGAGGAGACAATTCATTCAAGTTTTGAAGTTCTGAAAGTTCTTAAGTGCGTAAGGAACATCCAAATAAAGATGTTCCATAAGTATTTGGGTATAAACATCTGGAGTATAAGACACATCTAGATGAAAGTCAAAATTATGGAAGTCACTAGCCATAGAAAGCAACTCAAGCCTTGGGTACAGATATTACCTCAGAAGTTAAGATCCTGGGGCCGGTGAGATGGCTCAGCGGCATACGCGCCTGCCTGGCAAGCGCAAGGGCCCAAGTTTGACTCCCAGTACCCACATACGAAAAAAAAGGGCCAGTGATATCACTCAGCGGCACGGGCGCCTGCTGGCACATGAGGTCCTGAGGTCGACCCCCCGTACCCAGAAAAAAAAAAAAAAGAATAAGTTAAGATGCTTTCCTGCTCAAAGAATTATTTTCTAATATATTTCCATCAGTTTCTGCAATGAAATTGAGGGCAACCAATACTGTACCATTGAATGATACTCAATAGAGTTAGGAAATAATCCTCAGGACTCTTCCAAGCCTTTATTATGTGCCACAGTTTGGATTGAGCATAAAATAGAAATAAAATATAGTACCTGAGGAAGAATTCTGATAAAGTAGTAGTGTGTTATGTTTATGAAAAGGTTACAAGGCAATTCAAAATTCAAAAAAAGGGAGAATAAGATGGAATGAAACACTCCTAAAGAAAGTAGGACTTAAGGTAGGCCTTAAATAGAATGTAGAAATACTGAGAAGAAAGGAAATAGCATTCCAAAAGGGAAAGTGTAAGTAAAATTAAAATATCACAGGAAGGAATGAAGGTGACTCTACAGGTACAGAAGTAAATACAAACAAAAACAAAATAGCTTGCCTGGTATAACCAAAATGTACATGAAGGGAAATTAAATTTGGATAAATGGAAGGCCTTGGAAATCAGAGGAGAAAGGAAGACATTATCATCAATTAGTTTTAAAGAAGACAAAAGGTAGTATAATGTGATAATTATGGAAGACTAAATAAGACCTAAAATTTACAATAGATATTGTGAAATGTGAAGAAACTGTTCAAAAGGAAAGAGAAACTGGGATGGGGGAAAGGAGAAAACAAGGAAGGGAAAAGGAAAAATAAATAAATACACACACACGCACACAAGATAGTGAAAACAGTTATACTACTAATTGCTATTAGTTCATTGAAAAGAAAGGTTTGGGGCCGGTGATATAGCTCAGTGGCATAAGCCCTGCCTGGCAAGCGCGAGGTCCTGAGTTCGACTCCCAGTACCCGCATATTAAAAAAAAGAAAAGAAAAGAAAAGAAAGGTTTCTGCCTATGTTGTTTGATCAATTTTTCATGCCTATATCTTGAATATGAGCAACTACTTTGAAGATAACAATACACAATGTACTAGCCATTGCTACTCTCCTACAATCTTGTTTTGAAATGTTGTACCACTGTTTTTATAGTTTTTTTTCTTTAAAATAAATAAAAATAAAAATACCTGTCGAAATTTGTAATACTTAAGACAGTGTAATATTGGTGCAAGGACAGACAAGTAGACCAACAGACAGAAAAGTAGACCAGTGGACAGAATAGGGAGCCCAGAAACAGGTTCCCACAAATCAGTCACCTGAAATATAACAGAAGTGATTTGGAAGAAAGAAAAAGAATACAGCTATGAAAAAAGACTGCTTGGGTTTAAGAGGTCCAACATTTTATTATGTATGGGGCCTTTAGGCAAGTCATTTAACTTCTCTAAGATTCATTTTGTTCAAATATCAAATAGGATAGTATCCATAATCATCATAATGAGTCAAATACAGATAGGAAATGACAATAGTATGATATAATTATGTACTATATAAATATTTTAATAAGTAAAATGCTTAGCAAAGTAAGCAAGTAATAAGTAAATGTTAGCTATTATTATTAGTGTGTAATGGGGTACATATTTTAGGAAAGTTTCATGGCATTGATGTCCCTGTCTTCCACGCACAGTATAGGTGCAATGGTGCACATTCTGTAGCCCCAGATCCCTGAGCCTATTCAGAGAAAGATCTCTACCTCTCTTTTCACACCCACACTCCCTCATCTGATAATTTCTACCAAAAGCTAAAAGATAATTATATCACTTAAAGTTTGGTTTTCCAATATGCAAAAATCCATTTATCTTCCACTCCAAGACAAAAGAACACAAACTCACTCTTCCTTCCTCCTCCTTAGAAATAATCAACAGACAATCATAAAGATTCTGAAAGGTGAAAATGGATGGCTGCCTGGCTAAGGACCTCAGGAAGGGAGAAATAACATGGCAGTGAGTTTTCTGGGCTTTCTTTTCAATCCTTATATATTCCAGGCTGGACCCTAGAGGGTCCTGCAACCTGCAACTACCACCAGGAATAGGGACAGGGACAGAGATAGTGACAAGTATAGAATAGGAGGGAGGAAAGGAGTCAGAGAAAAGCCTGCTGTCTGTGGCCCATGGGCCAAAAAGCAGGTAACCCACCAGAGACTTAGTAGACAGTTTCACTCCCCACTTCCCACCTGGTAGTAACAAGGAAGCAAGTTTGCTCCATCCACCCCACTCAGCATTGGAGGGAGAAAGGAAGAGAGAGGAAGAAAAAGACAGAAAGAGGAAAAAGAAACAAGAGAACCATATCAGAGTAAAGTTTAGGTATCACTAGTTTTTTTGTTTGTTTGTTTGATTTTTGGTACAGGGAATCAAACTCAGGGCCTTGCGTTTGCCAGGCAGACACTGCGCCACTGAGCTATATCCCCCACCCTGAATAAATTTAGTACAAATCAAAAGTATATTCTGATAGGTTAAAATAAATATTAAGGATCCCAGAAGCGCTGGTGATATGGCTGAGCGGCATAAGTGCCTGCCTGGCAAGTGCAAGGTCCTGAGTTCGACTCCCAGTACCCACATAAAGGAAAAAACAGGGTCGGTGATATTGCTCAGCAACACAAGCGCCTGCGGGCAAGCGCGAGGTCCTGAGTTCGACTCCCGGTACCCATATTAAAAAAAAAAATCCCAGAAGCATTACTAAAGAATATAACTTTAAAAAAGCTAGAAAGTCATTAAAGAAATTGTCACTTGAGAAAATAGTACAATAAAAAGTTATAAAGGAAAAGAATGACAAAAAGAAATGAGACAGAGAAAAAGTAAACCAGAAAGTTTAAGTCTAATCATATCAATAGCAACATTAAATGATTATGACATCAAAAAACAAATTGTCACACTGAATTTAAAAAGTAAACTTGAGAGTAACTATACACTTACTACGGAAGATATATTTTAGAACAATAAATACAAATTGGTTGAAAGTAAAGGGATGAAAAATGATAAACCATACAAGTAACAACTGTTAAGAATGGAGTGTATATATTAACATAAAACAAAATTGACATTACAACCAAAATGTTACTAGAAATAAAGAGGGATAATTTATAACAACAAAAAAGTTAATTCATCAGGAACATATAAATATTTTGACATAACACCATAGTTTCAAAATGCATTAAGGACAAATGAGAGAAAAGAAGGGAGAAAGAAATAATAACAGTTGAAAACTTCAATACCCTACTTTCAAAAATGGAGAAAACAATTAGGCAGAAGATCAACAAAGATACAGAAGACTTGAATCCATAAGTTAACCCAGTAGAACTAAAAAGCTTCTATAGAACACACCACTTAACAACAGCAGAATGCACATTCTTCTCAAGCATACACTGTATAATCTACAGGATAAACTATATGCTTAGACACAAAAGAAGCCTCAATTAACATAAAATATTGAAATTATACAAAATGCACTTTTCACAAATATCAGAGTAAAATATCAGTAAAAAATTCATGAACATATGAAAATTAAACAACATATTCTTAAATAAAGGGTCAGTGGAGAAAAAATATAGTGGAAAACAGAATATACTTTTACATTAACGGAAACAAAGACACAACAAAGACTTAGGAAATGCAGCTAAAGGAGTGCTTGGAAATTTAACAGTTAAAATAAACACCTACAGTGGCACAGTGCCTGCCTGGCAAGCGCAAGGTCTTGAGTTCGATTCCCAATACCTAAATAAATAAAATAAAATAAACACCTATATTAAAAAAAGATGAGAGTATGGTATGGTGGTATATACCTAAAAATCCCAGCTACTTGAGAGACTTAGAAGGACTGCAAATTTGAGGCCTGCCTGAGCAACTTAACAGCACCCTCTCTTGAAGTAAAATTTAAAGGGGCTGGGGATACAGCTCAGTGGTACAGCATGTAATGCTCAGTACTAGAGGTGGGGGAAAAAAGGCAAACAAGGTGTGGTGGCACATGCCTATGGTCCCAATTGTCAGGCTCAACTTGGGCATGACTTTTCTAGCAACCTGTTTTAACCAGCCACATTGTTCTCAGCAAAAACCACAGCCCAGCATAAGTGCTGCCCTCAGCAAATACAGGACAGGATGTCATAAAGAGATAAGGCAGAGCATGGAATCTTCCCAGCAGCACATCTGATAACATCCAAACATTTGCACTGGCTGTGCTGAGAACTTTGACCACTGATGTTTGCTCAGACCTCCGCACATGATGTCCCTTGCCAGGTCCCCTTAAAAGATACCTCACCTGATCTCACTGCCCTCCCTTTTCAAGCCCTAAAAATGTCCCTCTTTTCTTTGTTCCCCATGGATTGTCTTTTTGCCCTTCATCTGCCTGCACCCAGGTATATTAAATCTTGTGACTTGTTATCTTCACAGAAGCCTGTTGGAAGGTGTCTGAGTTTTGTCCTTCATTACACCAATATTATAGATAGCTAAGTTATTTAGAAATATTATGAGACAGGGATGGGCCCTCTAGAGGTCAGTGCAGAAGACAACTGTGGCTGGAGGTGCATTCACTAAAGGTCAGGGTTCAAGAAAAAGAGGAATGACTACAACCATATACTTCCCCTAGGGATGAATAGCAGTGATTGATATTCTAAATAGGCATCAATCACCTTGGGTGGAGGACCAAAACCTCCTTAACTCACCCCTTCCAGGAAAGTCCTTGTCCATCCCATGTGGGCTTGCTACGTGACTTGCTTCCCCATTTAATCAATATTACCTACTGACTATACTTGTAATCTTACTGGTTGACCATAGTTTTGTCCCACCTCACACCCACCTTGTGATTTTCCACTGGATCAATATTACCTAAGCAAATAAACTTGTAATCTTATTGGTTGACAGTAGTTGAGTCCCATGTCACACACACCTTGTGATTTTCCACTGGATCAATATTACCTAAGTGACTATACCTGTTATCTTACTGGTTGATTATAGTTCTGTCCCACCTTAGACCACCTCACCTCATGGTTTTGCTCTATAAAACTCCCTTGAGAAGCGGGATCCCTGGCCAACCACTCAGGACCCCTTCTGTCTCTCTTACACGGAAGTTATTCTTTCTCTCAATAAACACTTCCTACTCTTAACCTCCGTTGTTCCTGGAATTCATTCTTCAACTTCAGAAAACACGAACTCAGAATATCGAACATCTAGCAGGTTGGGAGTTATATTTCTCTTATATTATTTGGAGGCCCTATATCATTCCTGTATCACCAACACTCTGGGAGGCTGAGGCACTAGGATTAAAAGTTTGAGCCCAGTTTGGACAACTTAGCAAGGCCCTGTCTCAAAATAAAAAAGGGGGGCCAGTGAGATGGCTCAGCGGCATAAGCACCTGCCTGGAAAGAGCGAGGTCCTGAGTTCGACTCCCGGAACCGACATAAGGAAAAAAAGAGCCGATGATATTGCTCAGTGGCACAAGCACCTGCTGGCAAGCACGAGGTCCTGAGTTCAACTCCTGGTACCCACATAAAAATAATAATAATAAAATAAAATAAAATAAAATAAAAAAGGGCTGGGAATACAGCTCAGTGTGAAGGCCCTCAGTTCAATCCTGAGTACCCAGCCCCCTATACACACACAAATGTCCACTGCAAGAAAAAAGAAAAAGCAGAAACTAAACACAAAGCAAGTGGAAGAAAGGAAATAATAAAGACTATAATGGAAGAAAGTAAACTAAACAGAAATTAGGAGGGAAAAACATTAAAAAGTAGAGAAATAAAGTTTATTTCTTTGAAAGGAAAACTGAAAATATTTAGCTCACCTCTCCAAAAAAGCAGCAAGAAAACTAAAATTACTAAATTAGGAATAAAACAAAGGGCATTACTGCCAAAGTTACTGATATAAAAAGGATTATATGAGAATATTATGATTATCTATAGAATATAGATAGATAACCTATATCTATAGAAATAGCCCAGCTGAACCTAGCAGGACAACTTTCACATAAAACACATGTTACAAAAACTGCCTACAACAGATTAAAAACGGCAGAGTAGGATCAGAAGCAAAATACAACCACTCCAGAACCTTGAATTGAGACACCTGGAAAAACAACTTGGTGGAGAAAAAAGCAATCAAAAAAGAGCCAACAAGAAAACTAAAAACTACACAGAAACTAGAGAAATTAAAGACAATGCATAGAAAAGAATGAAGCTGTCTGGAACCCCCCGTTTCTGGGAAGGGCAACTTGTCTATAATACAAGGTAAGTCTGGAGAGAGTTGGAAGCCCCACTGAGAAATTGTGGCCTGGGCCAGGAGTGCTACCCCAAGAAAAAAACACAGTATTTTAAGCTGCAAAAGCAGCATTGGGTTTTTCTCTGAAAGTAACTCCTTCTACATGGCAGGTTGGAGATGGACAAGAAATCCAGTGTAGCACCCACCATATCTGAGTGTTTAATCAGGAGCCATTTTGGGAAGGGGTTGTTAACACATTCAAGATAGGGTCATAATTCTGTCTTGCTGCCAGGTGACTTGAACCACCAATGGTTCAATCTTATGGTGGCTTTTATTGATTTTATTAGTAAAAAGACTGACAAAAGTCATTAGATCTATTTATACCACCAGTGGTACAAGCCACTTGATGGGACTGTCATGCATACACCACCAGGACCTGGGCTTTTCTTTGTTGCTAAGATTTTAATTACATTTTCAATTTCATTGACTGACACTGGGTTATTTAGAATTTTTATATCTTCTTGATTCAGTTTTGACAATTCATATGTATCTAGGAATCTGTCCATTTCTTCTTCTATGTTCTCCATCTTATAAGAGTACAGGTTCTTCAAGTAGGTATTGATTATCTTCTCTGGATTTCCACAGGATCCATTGGGATGTCACCCTTTTCAGTCCTAACTGCCTGAATATAAATCTTTTCTTTCCTCTTTTTGATAAGGTTGGCTAAGGGTTTATCAATTTTATTTAACCTTTCAAAGAACCAACTCTTTGATTCACTGATTCTTTGTATTGTTTTCTTAGTCTCAACTGCATTAATTTCTGCTCTTATCTTTATAATTTCCTCCCACATACAAGTTTGGGTTTGATTTGTTCTTCCTTTTCTATAAGTTTGAAGTTCAACATTAGGTTGTTTATTTGAGCTCGTTCTGTTTTCCTGATATGAGAATTCACTGCGATAAATTTCTTTCTTAATCTGCTTTCTTAATCTGCTTTCATTGTGTCCTATAAGTTCCAGTATATTGCATTGGCATCTTCATTTAATTGTTGGTACTGTTTAATTTCTTCTTTAATTTCATCTGTGACCCACTGGTTGTTCAGGAGGCTGTTATTTAATTTCCATGTGTTTATGGAGTTTTTGTGCTTTCTTTTGCTGTCAATTTCCATTTTCTTTGCACTATGGTAAGAAAATACGCATGGGATAATTTCAATTCCTTTGCATTTATGTATGCATGTTCTATGGGCTAGTATACGGTCTATTTTGGAAAACATTCCACGTGCCACTGAGAAGAATGTGTATTCTGATATTGTGGGGTGCAACACTATAAACATCTATTAACTCCATTTGGTCACAGGTTTGGTTCAGTTCTGATATTTCTTTGTTGATTTTTTGTTTAGTTGATCTATTTGTGACAGTGGGGTATTAAAGTCCCCCACTACAAATGTGTTACTGCTTATTTGAATTTCCATGTCCCTTAATATATGTTTTATGTTGTTGGGTGCACCAGTATTTGGTGCATATATATTTATGATTGTTATCTCTTCTTCTTGGAGCTTTCCCTTAACAAGTATGTAGTGACCTTCTTTGTCTCTTTCGATCAGTCCTGGCTTGAAGTTCATGAGAAGCAAGTATTACCCTGAGAATGACCAGAGAATGACCAGAGAATGACCCAACCAAAAAAGACAACCACAGGCCAATGTCCCTAATGAACATCAATGCAAAAATCCACAATAAGATACTGGCAAACACAATATAACAAATCATCAAGAAGATTATTCACCATGACCAAGTAGGATTCATCCCAGGGATGCAGGGATGGCTCAAAATACACAAATCAATAAATGTAATACACCTTATCAACAGAGCCAAAGACAAAAATCACATGACAATCTCAACAGATGTAGAAAAAGCATTTGACAAAGTCCAACACATTCACGATTAAAAAAAAAAACCCACAGAAAATTGGAATACAGGGTCTTTATCTCAATCTGATAAAAGCCATCTATGACAAACCAACAGCCAACATCATACTAAATGGACAAAAACTGAAACCTTTCACTCTAAAATCAGGAACAAGACAAGGATGTCCACTGTCAGCACTCCTATTTAATATAGTTCTGGAAAAATTAGCCAGAGCAATTAAACAAGAGAAAGCAATAAAAGGAGGGGCTGGTGAGATGGCTCAGCAGTTTAAGCGCCTGCCCGGCAAGCGCGCGGGCCCGAGTTCAACTCCCGGAACCCACATACGAAAAAAGGGCCGGTGATATCGCTCAGCGGCATGGGTGCCTGCTGGCACGCGAGGTCCTGAGGTCGACCCCCCGGTACCCACAAAAAAAAAAAAAAAGAAATAAAAGGAATAAGAATAGGAAAGGAAGAAGTTAAATTATCATTATTTGCGGATGATATGGTACTCTACAAAGAAAAACTTCACCAAAAGACTTGTAGATTTAATAACCAAATTCAGTAGTACAGCTGGATACAAAGTCAACAATCAAAAATCAGCAGCATTCCTGTACACAAATAACAAACTCACTGACAGAGAAATTAGGGAAACCACACCCTTCACAATAGCATCTAAAAAAATGAAATACTTAGGAATCAATCTAACAAAGGAAGTAAAAGACCCATATATTGAAAGTTACAGTACTCTGAAAAAGGAAATCAAAGAGGATATCAGAAAATGGAAAGATATCCCTTGCTCTTGGGTAGGAAGAGCCAACATAGTGAAAATGGCCATATGCCCAAAATTGATATTCAGATTTAATGTAATCCCAATCAAAATACCATTAGCATACCTCACAGTACTAGAGAAAACATTCCTAAAATTCATTTGGAACCAGAAGAGACTTAGAATAGCAAAGGCAATTCTTGGCAACAAAGGCAAGGCAGATGGTATCACAATCCCTGACTTGAAATTATATTATAAAGCTACTGTGATAAAAACAGCGTGGTACTGGCAAAAAAACAGACCCAAGGATCAATGGAACTGACTAGAAGATACGGAAAAAAACTCCAAACATACTCAGCCTCCTTATCTTTGACAAAGGAGCCAAACACCCACACTGGAAGAAAGATAGCCTCTTTAATAAATGGTATGGTAAAAACTGGCTTTCTACATGCCAAAGACTAAAACTAGACCCATGTCTATCATCATCCAATAAACTAAAATCAAAATGGATCAAAGACCTAAATATTAAGACAGAAACACTAAATCTGGTGGAAGAGAGAATAGGTAGAACTCTTGAAGACATAGGTGTAGGCATAGATTTCATGAACAAAACCCCAATAGTTCAGGAAACACTACAAAGAATCAACAATTGGGATTTCATCCTGTTAAAAAGCTTTTGCACTACAAAGAATCAACAATTGGGATTTCATCCTGTTAAAAAGCTTTTGCACAGCAAAAGAAATTACCAATAGAGTGAAAAGACAACCCTCAGAGTGGGAAAAATTTTAGCCAGTTGCCCCTCAGACAACGGACTAATATCCCAGATCATATAAAGAATTAAAAAAAATCAGATACCCTACACACACAAATAAAAACCCAATCCAAAAATGGTCATTTGGAATGCATAGACACTTCTCAGATGAAGAAGTAAAAACGGCAAATACATACATGAAGAGATGTTCAACATCACTGATCATTCGAGAAATGAAATTAAAAGAACACTGAGATTCCATCTCACTCAAGAAAGAATGGCTATCATAAAGAAACCAACCAATAACAAATGCCGGTCAGGCTGTGGGGAAGAAAGAACAATTCTCCACTGTTGGTGGGAGTGTAGACTCATGCAACCACTGTGGAAATCAGTGTGGAGATTTCTCAAAAAACTAGGATTCGAGGTCCCATTCCACCCAGCTATTCCCCTTCTGGGTTTCTTCCCAGAAGAATTAAAAACATCATACCACAGCGATATATGTGTACCCATGTTTATAGCAGCAGAGTTTGTAATAGCTAAATCTTGGAAACAACCCAAATGACAATCAACAAAAGAATGGATGAAAAAAATGTGTTTTTTTTTATACAATGGAGTACTACTCAGCCATAAAGAAGGGTAAACTTGAGACATTTCTACTAAATGGATGCACCTTGAGACCACACTCTTAAGTGAAATAAATCAGACACACGTGTAAATATCACATGGTTTCTCTGGTGTGAGAAATCAAAAGTGTAAATAAGGACAAAAGTGCATAAGAGGTATTGTGAGTTAGGAAGAAATTGTTCAAAAGAAATTGGAACTGGGGGGAAGGGAAAAGAAGGATAAAATGGAAACAAAGCTTTGTAGATGAGGGGAAGAGGGGTTGAAGGGAAGGAAGAAAATTGGGGAAAAAAAGAGGAATCAAGATATAACATACACAGGTACAAATTTCCTATGATGAATATGATCATTATGTATATCTAAATTGTACCAATAAAATTAATTTTAAAATTTTTAAAAAACAGAAGGACAAAACCACAAAATCCTATTAATAGACACAAGGCCCAACATCCATTCATGACAAAATCCAACATCCATTCATGATTTAAAAAAAAACCTCTGAAGAAAACAGCTGTAGAAGGACCTTATCTCAATCTGATAAAAGCCACCTATGACAAACCTACTACCAACATCACATTATTTGGGGAAATATTGAAAGCTATCCCTCTAAATGGAAGTTATTGTTTAGTGATAGCAGCACAGCAATGTGAATGTACTTAACACTACTGAATTTAAAAATGGTTAAGATGGTAAATTTTGTTGCAAGTATTTTACAACAACTTAATTTTTTTTCTAATTAAAAAAACGAGAAGTGGATTTCATCAAAACTGAAAATGTTGTGGTGCAATGAATATCACAAAATAAGATTTTTTAAAAGCCCCACACACCAGCAGAAAATTTTTGGAAATAACATACCAAATAAGAGACCCGTATTCAGAACATGCAAAGAACACTTACACCATAATAAAAAAATAAATAACCCACTTTAAAAGGAGGCAAAGGGGCTGGTGAGATGGCTCAGCGGTTTAAGCGCCTGCCCCACAAGCGCAAGGGCCCGAGTTCGACTCCCGGATCCCACATACGAAAAAGGGGCCGGTGATATCGCTCAGCGGCATGGGCGCCTGCTGGCACACGAGGTCCTGAGGTCGACCCCCCGGTACCCACAAAAAAAATAAATAAATAAATAAAAGGAGGCAAAGGAGTTCAACTGACATTTCTCTAAAGGTAAACAAATGGCCAATAAATACAAGAAAAAAGATGCTTAACATCATTAGCCACTAGGGAAATGTAAATCAAAACCACAAGAAAATACGTCTTAGCCAAAAGTATGTCTATAATCACAAAGACAGGAAATAAGTGCTGTAAAGGACACAGAGAAAATGGAATACTCATATTGCTGGCTGCAATGCAATATGCTACACATACTTTGAAAACAATTTACTAGTTCCTCAAGTCAATCAATAAAGATCCATGAGCCAGTAATTCTACTCCTAGATATACACGAAAAAGAAAGGAAAACATGTCTAACAAAAGCTCATACATGACTGTTCTTGTCAGCATTATACACATAAAAGCCAAGTGGCTATGGCCATCAACTGCTGAAGAGACAAACAAATGTGATATATACACACAATAGACTATTATTTAACAATAAAAACAACAAGTACTGACATAAGATGAAGGTGCTGATGAATTGAGGGTTTGGGGAGAGCCCATCCCTCAAAGACAAACAACAGAAGACCGGAAAAAGATGGCGGATCTGTAAGAAGCAGGCAGTGAACCTCTCCAGAAGTCGCCATCCGGACACTGGAATATAGTGACTGGAGGAGGACAAGAAAGAGGGAAGTGGCTCCCATGGACCCAGGAAAGATCTGAAGTGCAGTTTGGGGCCCACGGAGAAAGTGAAGAGAGAAACTCCAACAAAGAAGAAGGAAGTTGCCTCCGGCGCCATTTCCCTGTGTCGGGAATCCTGACGCGACTGAAGCGGTCCAAATCTACAGACACGCGGTGACTGCCGGCGCCCCCGGGGGCCTCTGTGGAGGAACGCGAGAAGCGGCGGTGCAGAGAATCAGCGGCCATGAAGGACACACTGACTGGCAGTGAGTGCTGACGCCCAGCCATCCCGCGCCAGAGAGCGACTAGCCGGGCGCCATTGTGTGTGGGGGGGCAGCAGCTGAACTTGAAACTCAGGGTGGCCACCACTCCGTCCACGGTTCCAGCGAGGACCTCTGCGGTGGAACGCGAGATGCCGCAGTACAGAGAAGCAGTGGCTGTGAAGGACACACTGACTGGCGGTGAGTGCTGACGCCCAACCATCAGGCGCGCAAGAGCCACTAGCCGGGCGCCATTGTTGGGGGGGCAGCAGCTGAGCTCAGAACTCAGGGCAGCTGCCACTCCATCCACGGCTCCAGTGGGGACCTCCGCGGAGGAACGCGAGACGCCGCGGTACAGAGAAGCACCAGCCAAGAGGGACGCACTGACTGGCGCTTTTCTTCCTGGTATTCCAAGAATCTCCTAAGAGTTTGAAATACTAGCAATAAAGCAACCTACCATAGGCAATTTACAAACAGCAACCCAGGAATTAAACTAAAGAAAGAAAAGAAAATGAGACGACACTTAAACAAGATGCAACCCCACACATCCAGTTCACCAAAGGCAAACCCAGGGGGCAGTGAGGTGGGACAAACCGAAAGCCACCCACCTGACATCTCTGAAGTGGTAACAGCAAAGCAGTTGAATGAGGCTCTGGAAAAATTTAAATCAGAAATAATTTCTCAGATAACTGCAGAGATAATGTCCACAATGAAGACCATGCTTAAGGACGCTAGAGCAGACACAGACAAAAAAATAGGCGAGCTTAAGAAACTGATAGAACCCATGAATGCTCAGCATAGGAAAGAAATGGAATCCATAAAGCAGATTCAAGCAGATATCCAGGAGAACAAAAATTCCATTGAAAGTATTTGTAGCAGATTAAGCCCATGTGAAGACAGGATCTCAGATATAGAAGACAGGCTTGCAATTAGTGATCATGAAAAGAAAGAATCCTCAAAAACAGCAAGGGACAATGAAAAATCAATCCAGCAGCTGCTAGATGACGCAACGAAGAATAACTTAAGATTGATTGGAGTCAATGAAAAAGCAGGAGATAGCATAAATGACATCAGAACACTGTTCACATACATTATCACAGAAAATTTCGCTGGTAGAGAAAAAGAATTTGACGTTCAGATAAGTGAGGCTTATAGAACTCCAATTAGCCACGATCAAAAAAAATCTGCAGCCAGGCATATCATAGTCAAGATTCCAGAAATTCAACATAAGAGTAGAATCTTAAAAGCTGTTAGAGAAAAGAAACAAATCACCTATAAAGGAAAGCCCATCAGAATCACAGTAGACTTTTCAGCACAAACCCTCAAGTCAAGAAGAGCTTGGAATGATGTATTTCAAGTTCTAAAGGAAAATAATCTTCAACCCAGATTGATGTACCCCACAAAACTATCTTTCAAAACTGATGGAGAAGTAAAATACTTCCATAACATAGAACATCTAAGAAAATTTATAACCACCAAACCAGCACTCCAAAATGTTTTGAAGGACATTCTAGAAAGGGATAACAAGGACTACAACTCCAGAAACCCCAACAGAAGGAATCCACCAGGCAGAGTAAATGATTAAAGAGAGGGAGGGAAAACAAAAATTAAAAGAGGGAGAGCCAACAACAGGAAAATAACATGACAAGGATAAGTCAATACATATCAGTTTTAACCATTAATGTTAATGGTCTCAATTCACCAATCAAAAGGCACAGACTGGCGAATTAGATCAAGAAGCAAGATCCAACAATATGCTGTATACAAGAAACACATTTAATTCAAAAAGAAATTCATAGACTGAAAATCAAAGGATGGAAAACAATATTCCATGCGACAGGAACCCAGAAAAAAGAAGGGGTAGCTATTCTTTTCGCAGACAAAGTGAATTTCAAGCCAAGAATGATTCATAGAGATAAAGAAGGTCACTACATCCTTGTAAAGGGAACAATCCAAGAGGAAGAGATAACAATCATAAATATATATGCAACAAATACCAGTGCACCCAACTATATAAAACAAATATTAATGGACATGAAAAATCAAATAAGCACTAATACAATTGTATTGGGGGATCTCAATACTCCACTGTCACAAAAAGGCAGATCAACTAGACAAAAAATCAACAATGAAATATTAAAACTGAACCAAACTTTGGAACAAATGGACTTAGTAGATGTCTACAGAGTGTTCCACCCCACAACATCAGAATACACATACTTCTCAGCTGCACATGGGACATTCTCCAAAATAGACCACATACTAGCTCATAGAACCTGCTTAAGTAAATGCAAAGGAATTGAAATTATCCCATGTATATTATCAGACCATAGTGCAATGAAATTGGAAATCAATGGCAAAAGAAACCACAAGAATTTGCTAAACACATGGAAATTAAATAGCACCCTACTGAACAACCAATGGGTCACAGATGAAATAAAAGAAATTAGACAGTTTCTGTAACTGAATGATAACGACAGTACAACATACCGGAACTTATGGGATACAATGAAAGCAGTCCTAAGAGGGAAATTTATAGCATTAAATTCCTATATCAGGAAAACAGAGCAAGCACAAATAAACAACCTAATGGTGAACCTCAAACTTCTAGAAAAAGAAGAGCAGGCTAAGCCAAAAGATCGTACAAGAGAGGAAATTATAAAGATCAGAGCAGAAATTAATGTATTGGAGACTAAAAAAACAATACAAAGAATCAATGAAGCAAAAAGTTGGTTCTTTGAAAGAATAAATAAGATTGACAAACCCTTATCCAACCTTATTAAAAAAAGAAAAGAAAAGACTCAAATCCATGCAATTGAAAATGAAAAGGGTGATATCACGACGGACCCTGCAGAAATCCAGAAGATCATCTATACCTATTTTAAAAATCTATATTCTACTAAGATGGAAAATGCAGAAGAAATGGACAGATTCCTAGATTCGTATGAATTACCAAAGCTGAATCAAGAAGATTTAAAAATCCTAAATAAACCAATATCAACCAATGAAATTGAAGATGTAATTAAAAACCTCCCAACAAAGGAAAGCCCAGGCCCTGATGGATTCACTGCCGAATTCTACAAGAAATTTAGAGAAGACCTAACGCCACTACTTCTTAAACTTTTTAATGAAATTGAAAGAGAAGCAATACTCCCAAATTCACTCCTGGAAGCAAGCATTACCCTGATACCAAAACCAGAGAAGGACCCAACTAAGAAAGAGAACTACAGGCCAATCTCCCTAATGAACATAGATGCAAAAATCCTTAATAAGATACTGGCAAACAGAATCCAACAAATCATCAAGAAGATTATACACCATGACCAAGTTGGATTCATCCCAGGGATGCAGGGATGGTTCAACATACGTAAATCAATAAATGTAATATACCGTATTAACAGAACCAAAGACAAAAATCACATGATCATCTCAATAGATGCAGAAAAAGCTTTTGACAAAGTCCAGCACCTTTTCATGATAAAAACCCTACAGAAAATTGGAATAGAGGGTCTTTATCTCAACCTGGTAAAAGCTATCTATGACAAACCAACAGCCAATATTATACTAAATGGCCAAAAACTGAAAGCCTTCCCTCTAAAATCAGGAACAAGACAAGGATGTCCACTGTCCCCACTCTTATTCAACATAGTTCTGGAAACATTAGCCAGAGCAATTAGACAAGAGAAAGAAATAAAGGGAATAATGATTGGAAAGGAAGAAGTTAAATTATCATTATTTGCAGATGATATGATACTCTACACAGAAGACCCCAAAAACTCCACTAAAAAACTGCTAGATTTAATAAGCAAATTCAGTAATGTAGCTGGATACAAAGTCAATACTCAGAAGTCAATAGCCTTCCTGTACACAAATAACAAACTTACTGTAAGAGAAATTAGGGAAACAATACCTTTCACAATAACATCCAAAAAAATGAAATACCTAGGAATCAACCTCACAAAGGATGTAAAAGACCTATACACTGAAAACTACAGTACTCTGAAAAAGGAGATTGAAGAGGATATCAGAAAATGGAAAGATATCCCTTGCTCCTGGATAGGAAGAACCAATATAGTGAAAATGGCCATACTTTCAAAATTGTTATACAGATTTAATGCAATTCCAATCAAAATTCCAACAGCATATCTCACAGAACTAGAGAAAACAATCCTAAAATTCATTTGGAATCAGAAGAGACCTAGAATAGCAAAAGCAATTCTGGGCAACAAACGCAAGGCAGGGGGCATCACAATCCCTGACTTGAAATTATACTATAAAGCTACTGTGATAAAAACAGTGTGGTACTGGCAAAAAAACAGACCTGAAGATCAATGGAACAGATTAGAAGATGCTGAAACAACCCCAGACATACTAAGCCACCTTATCTTTGACAAAGGTGCCAAACACATTCGCTGGAAGAAAGATAGCCTCTTTAATAAATGGTGCTGGAAAAACTGGCTCTACACATGCCGAAGATTAAAACTAGATCCATATCTTTCACCGTGCACTAAACTAAATTCAAAATGGATCAGAGATCTAAATATTAAAACAGAAACATTAAATCTGCTGGAAGGTAGGATAGGTAAAACCCTTGGAGACATTGGTGTAGGCAAAGACTTTATGAATAAAAACTCAACCGCACGGGAACTATCCCAAAGAATCAATAACTGGGATCTCATCTTATTAAAAAGCTTTTGCACAGCAAGAGAAACCACCAACAAAGTGAAGAGACAACCCACAATGTGGGAAAAAATGTTTGCCAGCTGTTCCTCAGACAAAGGATTACTATCGAGAACATATAAAGAACTCAAAAAAATCAGACCTCCCAACTTTAAAGACCCACTGCAAAAATGGGCATCTGAGATGAATACACATTTCTCAGATGAAGAAATACTAATGGCAAATAAATATACAAAAAAATGTGCAACATCACTAGTCATTCGAGAGATGCAAATTAAAACAACACTGAGATACCATCTCACCCCAGAAAGAATGGCTACTATAAAGAAATCAACTAATAACAAATGCTGGAGGGGATGTGGGGAAAAAGGAACCCTTCTTCACTGTTGGTGGGAGTGTCGACTGGTACAGCCACTGTGGAAGTCAGTGTGGAGATTCCTCAGAAAACTAGGGTTGGAGGTCCCATTTGACCCAGCTATTCCCCTTCTGGGCATCTTCCCAGAAGAACTAAAAACATCGTACCACAGCGATATATGTGCACCCATGTTTATAGCAGCACAATTTGTAATAGCCAGATCTTGGAAACCCAAATGCCCATCAACTGAGGAATGGATAAGAAAGATGTGGTATTTTTATACAATGGAGTACTATTCAGCCATAAAGAAGGATAAACTGGAGACTTTTATAGGTAAATGGATGCAACTCGAGAAAATACTCATAAGTGAAATAAACCAGAAGCACATGTGTAAGCATCGTATTGTCTCTCTAGTATGAGAAACTGAAAGAGTAAATAAGATCCAAAATGTACAATAGACATGGTGAATCAAAAAGAAACTGGTCAAAAGGAAAGAAAGACTGGAATAGGGAAAAGAAAGAAGGGAAAGGGAAAAAAAATTGTATATATATATATATATATATATATATATATATATATATATATATATAAGATGGTTAAGATAGATACACTACCAATTTTACTTAGTGCATTGAAGAGTAAGGTTTGTGCCAATAATGTTTGGACAATTGAATGCTAATGTCTGGTATCCTGAATAACTAACTTAAAGATAGTAATACGTAATGTATTAACCATTGTTACCCTCCTATTATGTTGTTTTGAAAATTTGTTCTTCTTTTGATTTGTTTTGTTTTTTCTTCTCTTTAAAAAAAATAAAAATAAAAATAAATAAATAAATAAATGGTGCTGGAAAAATTGGCTCTACACATGCCGAAGATTAAAATTAGACCCATATCTTTCACCGTGCACTAAACTAAATTCAAAATGGATCAAAGAAGTAAATATTAAAACAGAAACATTTAATCTCCTGGAAAACAGAATAGGTCAAACTCTTGAAGACATTGGTGTAGGCAAAGACTTTATGAATAAAACCCCCATCCCACAGGAAGTATCGCAAAGAATCAACAACTGGGATCTCATGTTATTAAAAAACTTTTGCACAGCAAGAGAAACCACCAACAGAGTGAAGAGACAACCCACAACGTGGGAAAAACTGTTTGCCAGCTATTCCTCAAAGGATTACTATCGAGAACATACAAAGAACTCAAAAAAATCAGACCTCCCAAATTTAAAGACCCAATCCAGAAATGGGCATCTGAGATGAATAAACACTTCTCAGATGAAGAAATACAAATGGCAAATAAATATATGAAAAAATGTTCAACATCACTAGTCATTCGAGAGATGCAAATGAAAACAACACTAAGATTCCATCTCACCCCAGAAAGAATGGCTGTTATCAAGTCAACTAATAACAAATGCTGGAGGGGCTGTGGGGAAAAAGGAACCCTTCTCCACTGTTGGTGGGACTGCCGACTGGTGCAACCACTGTGGAAATCCCTGTGGAGACTCCTCGAAAAACTGGGATTGGAGGTCCCATTCGACCCAGCTATTCTCCTTCTGGGTATCTTTCCAGAAGAATTAAAAACATCGTACCACAGCGATATATGTGCACCCATGTTTATAGCAACACAATTTGTAATAGCTAGATCGTGGAAACAACCCAAATGCCCATTAACCGAGGAATGGATAAAAAAGATGTGGTATTTCTATACAATGGAGTACTACTCAGCCATAAAGAAAGATAAACTGGAAACTTTTATAGGTAAATGGATGCAACTCAAGAAAATACTCACAAGCGAAATAAACCGGATGCACATTTGTAAACATCATATTGTCTCCCTAGTATGAAAATGCAATTTCACTGTGACTATTCCATTCCTTAGTCTTCTATTTTTACCTAGGTTTTACATGGCTTAATCTTATACTGAGTAATATTTTTCTCCAAAAGGTATTTGTACATTCTCTAATGCTTGAGTTTGTTAATACATGAGAATGTTTACTTGTTGTCTTAAAAAAAAATAAATAAATAGAGTTTAAAAAAAAAAAAAAGACAAACAACATCTTGCAGTGTGTTCATATGATGGAAGAGGCTACGGGTTTTTAATAATTGGCACTAAGAGCCCTCATAACCTAATTACCTCCCAAAGGCTCCACCTCCTAATACAACATCTTGGGAATGAGAATTTCAACATACATATTTTGGGAGGAAATAAACATCCAGACCATAGGACATTCCCAGATCTTTTCTTAGATGAATATTTTATTTAACTTGAAGGGGAAAAGTCAATCAATTGTGCTCAAGAGGACAAGAGTGGATGCAAACTGGGCATGGTGGCACATGCCCTTAATCACAGTACTCGGGAGACTGAGGCAGGAGGATCACTGTGAGTTCAAGGGCAGCCTGGGGTACATAGGGAGTTTAAGGCCAGCATGAACGACATAGTGAGACCCTGTCTCAAAAATGCAAAAGCAAAAACAAAACAAACACAAAAAGAGTGGACGCAAATAATCTAGTAGAGAAATTGAGAGAGATCGATTTTGAGGTAGAAAGCAAAATTATCTGTTAAGACAGGTGGCAAGTGGTAGAGATAGGTAAGTGGGATTTAAGGAGTGGCTCTGTGAATATTCAGAATTTACTCTAAAGTGATGAGTAAATGAACTGACGGAGAATTCTGAGAAGAAAGCTGAGGTTGGAGATAATGATTTTAGAAGACTGTCAGCCTAGAGAAGCTGGTGGTATGGTTCAGTCCATGTCAGAACCAAGGTATAACTCTCAATCTGAGTTCACAGGCCTGAAAATATGGCCAAATAACCTGTTCTGATGGCCAAGTGAAAGAGAAGAATGGTGTTCCAGTTCTAGGACAAAGAAGAACAAATTTTTCTTTCTTCTACCTCTTTCTTGTATCCAGGCATCAGTAAACTATAGACCCACAAAGATCTGTAAAGGCAGATCTCCCTTACTTAGCCATTTACTCAGATCTCTTCCATGGACATCCTCCCAAATGTATCCAGATATAATGCTTTACCAATTATCCACGTATCTTTTAATCTGGTCAAACTGCTAAGAAGGCACAGCAAGATATTTCCTATAAGCTATCAGCAAGGAGGACATTTAATACTTATTTCTACATACCTGATAAATGTTTGAGACTCTTTGGCATAGTGTCAGGAGAGAACCTCAACATTCTAAGATTTGAAGAACGATGTTCTGACTCTCTGGTTGGCTCATAAGGAATAAATTCAAGCAACATAGATGAAAAAGACTGATTAATGCCCAGATTAGAACGATCTACCTATGAAAAGAGAAAAGAAATGAAGAAAATAAGATTATAAAATTAAATACTTCGACTGCTAACAATCAAACCTTACTATTACAAAAATGAACACTAAACAGTTACTAACAGTTACTTGAGTTACAGTTACAGTTACCTCCCAAATTCATATACATGTTTGGTCAACTCTGCTTTATACAATATTCTATAATAGGCCTAGAAGTTTTCTGTTACCTAGTTTGTTCTTTATATTATAATCATTAAAGGATTTGAATTATAGTTTTATTCTTGATGAGTGCAAGAATTTTCTTAGGGAAGAAGTGTGCTGTGGGGAGGAAAGAATGAAAAGGAAAGACGAAGCAGGAATATTTTTAGACGCAAATGGAAGAAAAATGTAAGCATCAAAGAACTATAAAAATGACAAGTACCAAAACTCATAAGCCCTTGAACTTCTCGAAACAAAAGTAGTAGAGGGCTGGGCATGGTGGCACATGCCTGTATTCCCAGGATTCAGACAGCTGAGGAGGACTGCCATGAGTTCAAAGCCAGCCTGGTCTACACAGTGAGTTCAAGGCCAGCCTGAACTACATAGCAAGACCCTGTCTTTAAAAAAAAAAAGTAGTGGGGAATATAAATTGATATAAATTCTGAAAAAGTTCCTAAAGTTCTATCAGATTCCACTAAGTCCTTCATAGAACAGAAATTAGAAACCATTACTGGTGACATATGAATATGCACCACCTTTCACCAAATTCACAATATACTCATATAAAAACAATATACCACGTTAGCTCCCTAAAAAGATTAGTCCAGCTATGCTGTCTCAGGAAGGAGTTTAAACTGTCCTCTAAAAAACAAGAAAAGAAACTGTCCTCTTCTTTTCAATTCTCATGAAGTTAGCAGGGTATAGAAGTGAATATTCTTTATCTACTGTCCATACAGGTTTCTCTGGACCAGTAGTCCTCAATGGAAGATCTTGTACGCCAGAAAAGAACACTTGGCAACCCTCATATTATGTTGTTTTGAAAATTTGTTCTTTTTTTTGATTTGTTTTGTTTTTTCTTCTCTTTAAAATTAAACAAAAAGAACACTTGGCAATGCCAGGGGACACTTTTTATTGTCATCAGCTGGAAGAGGGAGGCTGGGTGTTATCCAGTGAGTAAAAACCAGAGATCTGCAAAACATTCTAAAATACACAGGACAGCCTCTAGGACAAAGAATTATCCAATGCAAAATGATACCAATGATGAAAAGCCCTGCCCTATGCATAGCACAAAGTTTTAAGTTTTTCAATTATCCCACTCCTAAAAGAGAAAGTTTTTGAAGTATAGCTCATTTGTATTTGTGTGTGTGTGTGTGTGTGTGTGTTATAGACACTTGTGGCAGAGAATATAAGTTTTGCCCATGGCTTCCAAATGTGGGACAAAAAAACTATTACAATCTTGACTCTAATAAAATTTCATTATATCTATTTTAAAATGTAGAATTATTACAGTAGGTAACACAAAAGAAAACTTAGGAAAGGGAGGTATTTAAAGAATGAGATCTTCATTACTAATTGTGAGGAAAATGTGAGGAACCACGAAGAAAACGACAAGATTGTTTATTTTCCTGTTTTAATCAACAATAAAGAACCGAAGATGATTAAAAAACTACAAAAATGACTAACATTTCTATAAGAACGTGGGAATTTATAAAGTATCTGATATGGGGGGAAATATGAGCTATATTGAAAAAGGCAAGCTAAATTTGAGATGATTAGAATGTTCCCCCAAAAATTTCATGCAAAATATGGTAAGGGCCTAACTCAGATTTAAAAATAAAGGTGATGGGGCCGGTGAGATAGCTCAGTGGCATAAGCACCTGCCTGGCAAGTGCAAGGGCCCGAGTTCGACTCCCAGAACACACATACGATAAAAGGGCCGGTGATATCGCTCAGCAGCACAGGTGCCTGCTGGCGTGCGAGGTCCTGAGGTCGACCCCCGGTACCCACAAAAAAATAAATAAATAAGTAAATAAAAAACAAAGGTGACGATCATGCAGAGATAGGGTTTTAAGCCTTGAGAAGAAACTACAGATCTGTGAAGGGTGTAAAAGAAAATAGTCAGATGAAACCAAAAGAAAACAAATGTAAGGCTTAAACCTTACATAATATTTATATTTAAGTGGCCAAAATAAGGCGTACAAAATAGTATTTTATTATATGTTGCTACCAAGATCAAGGAGAAACTTGCTGCACCACCCCCTCAAGGATTCTTCATGTAAAAGGTATAGGAGCTCCGAAAGATGACCTTGCCAAGAGACCAACAGAACTCACTAAGTCTTATGGTCTATGAAACATTTCCTTTATGCCAACTTGTAACAATTAATGGAGCACATTCCTGGATATCAGATGAAGATTTGGTTTTTTTTTTTTTTTTTTGTTTTTTGTTTTTTTTTTTTTTTTGGTTCCGGGGGGACGACCTCAGGACCTCACGCGCCAACAGGCACCTGTGCCGCTGAGCGATATCACCGGCCCCTTTTTCGTATGTGGGTTCCGGGAGTCGAACTCGGGCCTTCGCGCTTGCAAGGCAGGCGCTTAAGCCGCTGAGCCGTCTCACCGGCCCGAAGATTTGGTTTTAAGTCAAAAGTTGATATTAGGGAATATAAATGGGCCTTTTACTTTCAGTACCATTTTTTAAAATATTCCTTTCCCCACCCGTAAGAAATGGCAAATAGATAAACTTACAGGCTTTTTTAAATTGCTCTCCTCCTCAGACAATTGTTGTAAAGTGGGTTGCCAGTGCTGGGAGCTGTCACAAAGTTCATCAAGCATATCCTCTAAAGCTGCTAGGTCACACTCACCAGTCACATCATGTTGATCATATGTCTGGGAAACAGTAAAAAATAAAATAAAAATATATTATGTTCATGTACCAACCCCCAAGAGGAATGTAATCATTATGTACTACAAACATGTACTAATAAAAAATAAAAATTTTAAAAAAACAAATAATGCTATCTCCTGAAACAATACTGGAAAAGATCACATTTCCCACAACCATTATTTTCATGTATCTCACCTCTCTTCGTAGCTCAGCAACTCTTTCACTGCACACAACAGCTCTTTCATCTAGGCTACAGCACTCAGTATCATTGTCCAGAGTAATGACATCAGAATCAGCCTTCCCCTGCAGGCCCTCTACAAAACAGGAATCATTTTGCATAATTGTATGTATAGTAAAACAGGACTCAGCTCCCATAGGCCAAAGAATTTCACCCTGGCTTCTGTTAGCTTTCAGCAAGGTCTCTTGGCCAACTGTAATTAACGATACATCACCAGTCAGGGGTAAAGTATCTTCTGAGTTTGCATCACATGCCACAAAGTTTGTTGAAAAGCTGCTTCCTACAGCTTCAGGTGGGCCTTGAATGGCATCACTAGAGTTTACATCTTTACCCAAATTATAGTCTGAGGAATCCTCAACTTCTTCACAGATTTGCTGCTTTAAATCTTGTGAAACCAAAGAATCTGAAGCTGATACTTTCATTGAGTAAATAAAGTTTGAAGAGCCTACCTTCTCTGAAAGGTCAAGAGTAGGAACAGACTTTATCTTCCCAATGGGAAGAAATGGTTCATTGTATAAGTCACACTGGAATAAAGCTGACTGTGTTTTGCCAAGACCAACAGCCTGACTGTAAGATTTTTCACTTAAAAAAGCAGATGACTTAAGCTCTGGAATAATAGAAAATAGCTTAATGAGCATTTTCTGAGGTGTATTAGGGGGTGATTTTAAATTTGGATACCAATATAAGAAGCTAGCATCATCATCTACCTTATGCAACAATGGTTCTGAAGCTGCTGGTTCAAACACCCCAGGAGTAGACTGAGTGGATGCTTAAGCATATCAAAGAGCGAGCTTTCATCATTATAATAAGTTAATGGGGAAAGATCTGGATTTTCTGGTTCACTCTCATGGCTTTCATCTTTCAAAGATTTACTGATGTCAGTTTGGATTTCACTTACTGTATTCTCTTTCTTGGAAGGCTCACTAGAGGCAATAACTGCCTCAAAAGCTACATTTTCAGTAGCATCAACATTTTTCTCGTCAAAAATAAAAGCTGCTTTTGGTCTCTTTCCTCTTGAAAACGCAGTTGTTTTGATGTCTCGTTCAAGTTGTATTCAGCTGTCTGGAGAGGACCACCAGAAGACTCCATCTTAGATACCCTATGTCCCCTGGGGAGCATATGTGCTTCTGAAACTTTTACACAATTACCAGGAACTATAAAGTTCCTGATACATTCTATCTCTGAGTTCTGGGGTATATCTCTGAAGATAACAAACTATTTCTAGTCTCCTTTTGTTTAAAACGTTGGCATAATTCTTTCTGCAGACCTTCATTTCTTTCATAACCCTCCAAAGAATCTATGCTTTGTTTCAACTCATTCTCAGCTTGTGCCCTTAAATAATCACTCTTAAAATAATGACTATCAGAGGTCAATGGAACTCCCTTTCTTTCCTCTTCTTTCCAACAAACACCGCAAGAAAGAATATGACATTTTATTATGAGGAGCAGCATCACGTAGAAAAGAAACCAGGTCCTTATTAGTTAGACATGCTTCTGCTCACTGTAAAGCCTCAGGTTCCCAACACTGCAAATCTGAACAAGAAGCAACAAAACTGTCGCTTCTTTTAGTAACTCCACTTTCATCACTAGTATCAGATAAAACTGAAACTTGATCTTTATTAGCAAAAATGCTTTCTGGCTGCTGTATATCTTTTTGTGTCTTCCAAGACATGAGTGAATAAAGAGTATCATAATTATCATAGTCTTTGGGGGTTTTCAGTTCATCTACAGTATCAGTAAAATATTGTCTTCATTATTCTCTTGTTTAGAAGATAAAAAAGAGCACAGAGCCCCAGCAGTTGTGTTACCTGTAATTGAGTGCTGGGATATACTAAAGCCACTGTTAAAGTCTGAAGGTACTTCTAAGGTAGCCTGGAATAAAGCTTCACTAACTTCTGATGGTCGAGAAAACCATTCAGTGTCTTCAGAGTTATCAGGAATTCCTCTGAAAATATACAATATCATACATATATAACACCTTAACAACATTTAAGTATTAACACGAAAACACAAAACTGGTATTTCACCAAAATCAAGTCTATCTGAAAGTGTATTTAAAAAAAACAAGTTCTAATTTCAAATTTCTTTAAGGTGGTTAATGACTGATCAAAGCAAATTTTCTGTAACCAGAATGTAAACTAGCTCAATCACCACTGATCCTAATATTATCTCAGACTTCTCCTAAAACAACAGACAAAATCTGATTTTCATATAACCATACAAGTCTTTAAATGAGAAAATCAAAATAGTCTTTTAAGCTTTACTATTGTAAATGTTTAGTTTACCACCTACTATGATTTAGTATTCATTTAACTCACATTAACCATTTACTGGTCATTTATTATGCTTGTAAAAACCACTGAAGACGTGATAACTCCCAAAAGTAAAACAATATTTGTATTTAATACACAGTAACTTAGTCACTGGCTGACAATCTAATGTGTGCACAGCACTTTCATAAAAGTGATTATAAAGTATAAGAAACATAAAGACAGGGGTGTTTTTTACTTTCCAAGCATTTATACTTTCCAATTTAAGGTAGATTATTGCTTCGGTTCTAAAAGAATTTACGTTCTTGGATAATTTCAAATATGTTTTGAAGAATTCCACTTTTCTCCTATTATGATTATTCTAAAGGACATCAATTTGGAATTTCTGTTATAAACATCTTGCTACTTCATATCCATACGTATTACAAGGCAAGGAGAGCTCTAGACTTGATTCAATAATAATGGACCAAATGAGAATGCAGAACAAGTAAGTAATCTAAAAACAAGTAAGGTTTTTGTTTGTTTGTTTTGCAGAAGGAGAGAGGGAGGAAAGAGATGACTGCAGCACATGGAGAGGTTTATAATAAGGAAAATCTTGTGTGCCTTATAGTTAAAATATGCCTGAAATGCTAGAATACATTGGAAACTATTTTTAAATAAACTATGGTCCCCTAACACATTTTTACATATATATCACTGTACCAAATTAGTATGTATCACTTAGGGCCTTGTTACTTTCAAAGGTTGTGCTAAGGATATCTAACCCCTACTCCAAAGCCCCACCTTCACATCAAGTCATTACTATGAATAACAACACATAACAATAAAGAATAGAAAGGTTAGAAGCAAAGAAATCATCCTACCTCAGAGGTGCAAAATCTAGTTCGCTCTGGTGAAATAAGGAATCAGGCCCAAATTCCTGGTCTTGTGTCAAACATGTCAGCAAAGGCAAATCAGGAGAAGCAAAGCTATCCTGTATGACTGTAATATTTCAAATATAAAAAGGCTGAGCAATCTAAAAATGGATTGTTTAGCTTACTCATGTCAACACTTTAAAGTACATAAATATGCTACCAATTGGAAGTTTTTATAATCATTAGAATAATAATGTAACAACAGCAGTTACCATTTATTAAGCCTGACAAGGTCCAGATACTTAAGAAACAATATTTCATTTCACTTAATCCCAAAGACAACCTTGAAGGACAGATACTATGACACCTACCTTATAGATGAGGAAACATGATTACAAAAGTTAAGAAGCATTAAGTAATGTGTCTACATTCAAATAGCTTAAGTGCCAGAGTGAGATTTTTAAAAAAAGCATTCTAACTTTTTAGTAACTGCTAAACTATTTAAATGTTTCTTAACTGTTTGGCATCTTCAGTGCCAAACAGAATATCTACTACACTTAGTAGGAACTCAAACAGAATCATCTGCTAATCATTTGAGAATCATTTCTCAAGTTTAACTGACTGATTTAGCAAACTAAATTAGAACCAAATCAAATTTCCCCATAGGTCAGCACTGAACCTAACCACTGAATTGGTTCTCATCCAATTCAGTTTGTAACCAAAATCGTGGAAAGAATTAAGTTTGTGAACCACGCTACCACTGTACATAGAGTCACTCTATCTCAAAAAAAAAAAAAAAAAAAAAAAAAAAAATTGAGCTATCCCTAACCAGGTTCCAGAACCTATAGGAATCTTTATTATCTTAAATAACTATTTAAGTATAACTAAGAAATAATAAGTAATAAGTAAGCTGTAAGTTGCCTTTCAACATCTCCTTGTTATAAAGTATTTAAGAATATTTCAGGGCCGGTGAGATGGCTCAGCGGCTTAAGCGCCTGCCCGGCAAGCACGAGGGCCCGAGTTCGACTCCCGGAACCCACATATGAAAAAGGGGCCGGTGATATCGCTCAGCGGCACGGGCGCCTCCTGGTGCGCGAGGTCCTGAGGTCGACCCCCTGGTACCCACCAAAAAAAAAAAAAAAAAAGAATATTTCAGGTGGCACTAGAGAGTTAAACAAGGTAAATGGAAAAAACATATTTGCTAAAGGTGCAGGCCAAAATTACACTTAATAATTCTAAAATGCACAGCATAAGCATGTTTCTGAGTGATGGGAAGGTTGTATATATATCTTACTGACAATGTCTTTTTCTTTCAGCTTTCAACTGCTTGTCGCTTCACGTTAGGATAGGTGTTGGCAGCCTGGAAAACTCTTTCATCTCACTATTCTGGCACCAGTCATCATCAATGACATTTGCCACTGGTGAGAGCCTGAATACCACAATGACATTATTTATGGACAACAAAACACCAACAATTGAATTTCCTTAACCATCAGATCCAGACATCTAATAATTTTAAGTATTCTACTTTATCTGTTTTAGAAGTTACATAGTACGATCTCTTACCCAGTGCTAAAATCCTTTTTTTTTTTTTAAATATGTGGGTACCGGGGGTCAAACTCAGGACCTCGCGCTTGCCAGGCAGGTGCTTGTGCCGCTGAGCTATACCACCAGCCCCTAAAATCTTTCTATTACAGAATTTACCTTGACATTCTTCCATGACATAAACTCACTTTGTGGTGGTATTGTTATATATCCTCTTTTAGAAAAATTTTGGATATGTAACATACATACATACATATATCCTCTTAGCATAAGAGCCCTTCAAAATTTTCTCTTTCATCTACTGTCATAGCCATCTTTTCCCATAAAAGTAATCTCATTAGTATTTTTCTTCCTATGTGGGCCTGAAGTTGACTTTAATGATTCTCATCACATAAAATACCTTGATTTGGATGTTAGGTTATGTCTGAAAAGAACTTGTGAATTAAGTTCTGTTATGGCTTCTGTCCCCCAAAGCTACATGTGGTCATAGGTGGGGCTTTTCAGAGGTGGCTGGATCTAGAGTTGTGTAATGCTGGGATCAAGGCTGCATAATTACTAAATTAGTCCACTGATTGGTTTGGCATAGTTCTGGGACTGGATTTTGGGAAGGCCCTCCCTGGGTGTGAGTGCTACCCACCCTAAGGGCGTGTAGCCTGGATAAACTATAAGGGACAGAAAGAGGGTTGCTGTTTACTGCTTGCTACTTCCCTGCTTTGCTGTCTCCCGTTTG
The DNA here is from genome assembly GCA_028451465.1 of Erethizon dorsatum. Taxonomy (NCBI): domain Eukaryota; kingdom Metazoa; phylum Chordata; class Mammalia; order Rodentia; family Erethizontidae; genus Erethizon; species Erethizon dorsatum. The sequence goes on from CM051824.1 coordinate 25,355,243, forward strand.
CTTTGCCATGAACTGTTTCTCGTCTGCCATGCCACCCTGCCTTGGACCCAGCCAATTATGAAATGAAACTTCTACAAACTGTTGGCTAACCCTTTCCTCCTCTAACTTTGGGTGTCGGGTATTTTGTCTCAGCAACAACAAAAAAAAGTAACTTAGACAAGTCCTACTCATGCTTCTCTACAAAATTCTTTAAAACCATTTTCATGCTTCAATATCTTGATAACATGAAAGATATTTAAAGTTTATCTTTTATAAAGACCTAACAAATTATTCTATAAGCAAAGGAAACCAGTCAGATCTACTTCAGATAAGCCACTTAACCTCTCTATCTCAATTTTTTGGTCTCAAACCTGAGGATACCAGAAGTTTTAACTAATTCTAAGAATAAAATGAAGTAAGTATGGACATTTGGTTTTTGCTTTTCAGGGAATATGGAGTCTCCATTGCTGAGCAAACAAGTCAAATATATGGTTTACCCAAATATATGGACAATATATGGCTTACCCAAAAAACAACTCTGCCAATTCAGGACTAATGGGGCATACCCTCTAGAGAGCAAGTTATCACCTTTCTGCCTTTCATGAGCAGTAGGGTGTGAAAAAATGAGAGGTAGTTGCACATTTAATTTAACTAGACCAGATGGCCAGGGCAGAAAACTAGAAATAAGCTAATTTCCTTTAGTATGGCTCTACAATGCTCAACTCAAAAAGGATTTAGTTAAGTACAGGACTTAGCAGTCCCCCCAAATTGTTTTACAACAGTGTTTTACAACAATGTGAGGTATTACTTCTCATTTAAAATGTAAAGACATTACCTAGCAATGGAGAACATAAAAGATTTCTGTTTGGTTCCTTTACTTGATCTTTTGATTGGATCAATACACCTTCCTCCAGAGAGGGAAAGTTTGTCACTTCGTTTCCTTTCAGTTTCACATTAATCCCCATCTGAGAAGCATCCAAGGTTTGGGAAGAGTCTATTTCTTGAGGAAGGCATTGCCAAGATTCTGTTTTCTAAAACAATAATTTTAAAGGAAAATTATTTTATTTAAAGGAAATTTTAAAGTCATTAAATGAAATAATATACATATTAACATTTACATTAAAAAGTCCATTCATGCGGCAAATAATGTTCTATTTAATGACATTCTCATCAAAGTGTCAAAAGAGTAAAGCTGTTCTAAATTCTCACAATATGAACATTTCAGACCTCTTTCTGTTGTACCCATTTCCTAAAGTGCTGACAAATCACTGGCATTTCTGCTAGATTTTAAATTAGTTCTCATCATTAAATCAATAGATTTGTCTCTACCTGATAAAAATTTTACAGTTTGATTATAATAAAACTGAAAAACAATTTTCCAAACCTGTGACCAATTTACTGAATTTTATTACCCACAGCAGTTTCTAGAAGACTTCTGGCTCTTCTCAATATATAACACTATCATATCGTCCATGAATACATTTGTGATACATTTGTCTCTTTCAAATATTTACTCTGATGTAAGTATCAGTGCATATTCTAGAGTAATGCTTCTCAAAGTATGGTAAAGGACCAGTTTTTCCTATTTTCAATTCATTACAAAATGAAACTTTATTAAATAAAGTACTTACATAAATTAGTAATAACTAACTTTTTAAAGTAGTAAAAACGAGTAGAAAAATGAAATTTAAAAGGTATTATTACTCTAAAATACAAACTACATGCCTCAATGTTTGCCTTCAAGTTCTAAAAAAATAATCACACTCTGTCAAACTTATAGTAAATTTCTAAATACTTCCTCTCAATGTCTGTATTTATCTCTTGACATAACAGTAACAAGCAATTCATGTACTGATACCAATCCCCAGACACACTGAGTAGCAACAATGAATTATGGTTAAATTAAATATTAAAAGTGACTGGTTTAAAAAGGTATTTTCCTTTCAAAAATGATATTAGTTAATAATTAAGCATATTTTCCTATTCTGCAATAAAAATATTCCTTGCCATTTTTAAAATAATTTAACTAGAACCTAGCAGTAGATCAAGCTATACTGCAGTATTCTTTTCCTCTAATTACACAAAAGAATAGCAATAAATTTCCTTATATTAAAACGCCTTCATATTTAGTACTTGGTAGTAGTAGGTCAGACTTTTTTTTTTTCCCTCCAGTACTGGGGAGTGAACCCAGGACTTCACACTAAGCTACAACACGAGTTCTTTTTTATTTTTGAGACAGAGGCTTCCTAAGTAACTTGACAAAAAAAAAAACCTATTTGCAGAAAACTTTGCAAATATGGGAAAAGAATCCAACATACTGGTGAGTAAGGGAGATGGGACCCCAAATAGGCACATCCTGAGAAGAACTTTTCCATCACACATCATAGGCAAAATCTGAGAGGTCCAACACTAGGACACAATCTTAAAAGCTCTTAGAGAAAAGCAACAAATCATTTATAAAAGTAAACCTATTAGAGAGAGAAAAAGATGGCGGATGTGTAAGAAGCAGGCGGCGAAACTCTCTAAAAGCTGCGGTTGGACCACGGGAATATAGTGACCGGGAGAGCGCAGGAGGGAGGGAGATGCCTCCCCTGGACCTAGGAAAGTTCTGAAGCGCAGTTTGGGACGCCCGGCGCCAGTGAAGGGTACTTTCAACGATGAAGAAGGAGGAGGAGACCGGGGCACCCTTTCCCTGTCCCAGGAACTGCGGCGCGACAGGAGCTGAAATCTGTGGACACACGGTGACAGCTGGCGCCCCAGGACCCCCGCGGAGGATCGCGAGACAGCGGTGGGGCAGGGGAGTGGCGGAGGACTGTGCTGGCCGGCAGTGAGTGTCTCTCAGGCACAGCTGTCCCGTGCCAGAGAGCGATTGGCCGGGCGCCATTGTGGGGGGTGCGCGAAACTCAGAGCGGCGCAAAAACACAGCGCTCGGGACTCGCACTTGAGAGTCAGCGCGGAGCCAAAACACAGCGCTTGGGACTCAGAGCAGCGCCCCGGCTCTCAAGCCTGTGCAAAGTGCACTGACAGTGGCAGGCGAACGAGACTGGTCTCCGCCTGAAAGTACACGCGTCTGCTCACTGCCCTGCCAAAGGGCCTCCTGGCTTACTGGGAGGGACCTGCATGGAACAGGACTCTGTCACCACAGGGTGCCTGCCTACAGCAGAGTCAACACCTGGAACTGATTCTTTTTTTGTTTTTTTATCTCTCATTTGTTTTTGTTCTGGTGAAGGGTTTTTTCTTTTTTTTTTTTTTTTTTTTTTTTGGTGGGGTTTTATTTTTGCCTGTTTTGTCGTTTTTGTCTTCGTTTTTGTTCCTGTTTGTCTATTTGCTCTTTCCTTCATTATCCTCTCTGGTTTTTATATGACTGTAAACAGAGCCTCTAACCTCTTTGTGATTGTGATTGTGATCTGTTCTTCCTTTTATCCCTTCCTTCTCTTTTTCCCGCCAGTCCCCTGCACCAGTTTCCCAATGTTAGTGCGATCCCTCTTGGTCCTCTAACCTTACATCTAATTCCTTCCTCTTCTCCCAATACTCTATTTCCTCCTTAATTCATTTTAAATTTAAACTTCTGAGGGAAAAATTGACATATTAAGGACTTGTATACTGCATATAATTTTTCTGGTGTGTTTTAGATTTTGTTATATAACCGCAACTCTATACGGTTAAAAGTGGCAAATAACTGGTTAGCTCAGTCTGTCATTTTCTAGGCTGTGTTTGATGCTTTAGGTACCATTATAGCCAAATGTGAAATAACTGTTCTAAACAGCTTTCCTTCCTGATATTTCATGATTGAGATTGACTAAGGGACACAGAAAATACAGTAGCACAGTACCAAAGAACCAAGGACTGGGCCAAACAGGTAGCAACTTCTCATATCCAACAAATTGAAGAGGTAGGATCTGGCAGAAAGCTCAAAACCCAAAAACAAGCTCCACTTGGAAGATACTGCAGAGAAGTAGTCATCTCCTAAGGATCTTGAACACTAGCAATAAAGTAACCTACCATAGGTAATTTACAAACATCACCCCAGGAATTAAACTAAAGAAAGAAAAGAAAATGAGAAGACACTTAAACAAGATGCAACCCCAGACATCCAGTTCACCAAAGACAAACCTAGGGGGCAATTAGGTGGGACAATCCGAAAGCCACCCACCTGGCCTATCTGAAGTGGTAAAAACAAAGCAACTGAATGAGGCTCTGGAAAAAATTAAAACAGAAATAATTTCACAGATAACTGCAGAGACAATGTCCACAATGAAGATCATGCTTAAGGACACTATAGCTGATACAGACAAAAAAATAGACAAGCTTAAGAAAAATAGAAACCATGAATGCTCAGCATAGGAAAGAAATGGAATCCATAAAGCAGATTCAAGCAGATATCCAGGAGAACAAAAATTCCATTGGAAGTATTTGTAGCAGATTAAGCCAATGTGAGGACAGGATCTCAGATATAGAAGACAGGCTTGCAATTAGTGATCATGAAAAGAAAGAATTCTTAAAAACAGCAAGGGACCATGAAAAATTAATTCAGCAGCTGCTAGATGACTCAAAGATAAACAACTTAAGAATAATTGAAATAAATGAAAAAGCAGGAGATATCATCAATGACATTAGAACCTTGTTCACAGACATTATCAGGGAGAACTTCCCTGGAAGAGAAAAAGAATTTGATCTCCATATAAATGAGGCTTTTAGAACTCCAACTAGACATGATCAAAAAAAAACTTCAGCCAGGCATATCATAGTCAAGATCCCAGAAATTCAGCAGAAGCACAGAATCTTAAAAGCTGTTAGGGACAAGAGACAAATCACCTATAAAGGAAAACCCATCAGAATCACAGCTGACTTTTCAGCACAAACCCTCAAGTCAAGAAGAGCTTGGAATGACGTATTTCAAGCTCTAAAGGAAAATAATTTTCAACCCAGATTGATGTACCCCGCAAAAATATCTCCCAAAATTGATGGAGGAATAAAATACTTTCATGACAAAGAACATCTGAGAAAATTTATGACCACCAAACCAGCACTCCAAAATGTTCTGAAGGACATTCTAGAAAGGGATAACAAGGACTACAACTCCAGGAACCCCAACAGAAGGATTCCACCAGGCAGGGCAGATAATTAAATAGAGGGAAAGGGGAAAAACAAAGGGTGGGAACCAACAACAGGAAAATATCATGACAAGTATAAGTCAATACATGTCAGTTTTAACCATCAATGTTAACGGTCTCAATTCACCAATCAAGAGGCACAGACTGGCAAAATGGATCAAGAAGCAAGATCCAACAATATGCTGTATACAAGAAACACATTTAATTCAGAAAGAAATTCATAGACTGAAAGTCAAAGGATGGAAAACAATACTCCATGCCACAGGAACCCAGAAAAAAGCAGGAGTAGCTATTCTTTTTGCAGACAAAGAGTGAATTTCAAGCCAAGAAGGATTCAGAGAGATAAAGATGGTCATTACATCCTTGTAAAGGGAACAATCCAAGAGGAAGAGATAATGATCATAAATATATATGCGTCAAATACCAGTGCAACCAACTATATAAAACAAGTACTAAAGGACATGAAAAATCAAATAAGCACTAATACAATTATATTGGGGGATCTCAAAACTCCACTGTCACAAAAAGACAGATCAACTAGACAAAAAATCAATAATGAAATAGTAGAACCGAACCAAACTTTTGAACAAATGGACTTAGTAGATGTCTACAGAGTGTTCCACCCCACAACATCAGAATACACATTCTTCACAGCTGCACATGGGACGTTCTCCAAAATAGACCATATACTAGCTCATAAAACCTGCTTAAGTAAATGCAAAGGAATTGAAATTATCCCATGCATGTTATCAGACCATAGTGCAATGAAATTGGAAATCAATGGCAAAAGAAATCACAAAAACTCCCTAAACACATGGAAATTATACAGCACCCTCCTGAACAAACAATGGGTCACAGATGAAATTAAAGAAGAAATTAGACACTTTCTACAACTGAATGATAATGACAGTACAACATACCAAAACATATGGGATACAATGAAAGCAGTCCTAAGAGGGAAATTTATAGCATTAAATACCTATATCAGAAAAATAGAGCAAGCGCAAATAAACAACTTAATGGCGAACCTCGAACTTCTAGAAAAAGAAGAGCAGGCTAAGCCAAAAGCCCGTACAAGGGAGGAAATTATAAAGATCACAGCAGAAATTTACGTATTGGAGACTAAAAACACAATACAAAGAATCAATGAAGCAAAGAGTTGGTTCTTTGAAAGAATAAATAAGATTAACAAACCCTTATCCAACCTTATTAAAAAAAGAAAAGACTCAAATCCATGCAATTGAAAATGAAAAGGGTGATATCACAACAGACCCTGCAGAAATCCAGAAGATCATCTATACCTATTTTGAAAATTTATATTCTACTAAGATGGAAAATGCAGAAGAAATGGACAGATTCCTAGATACGTATGAATTACCAAAGCTGAATCAAGAAGATTTAAAAATCCTAAATAAACCAATATCAACCAATGAAATCGAAGATGTAATTAAAAACCTCCCAACAAAGAAAAGCCCAGGCCCTGATGGATTCACTGCCGAATTCTACAAGAAATTTAGAGAAGACCTAATACCACTACTTCTCAAACTTTTTAATGAAATTCAAAGGGAAGCAATACTCCCAAATTCATTCCTGGAAGCAAACATTACCCTGATACCAAAAACCAGAGAAGGACCCAACTAAGAAAGAGAACTACAGGCCAATCTCCCTAATAAACACAGATGCAAAAATCCTCAATAAGATACTGGCAAACAGAATCCAGCAAATCATCAAGAAGATTATACACCATGACCAAGTTGGATTCATCCCAGGGATGCAGGGATGGTTCAACGTACATAAATCAATAAATGTAATACACCATATTAACAGAACCAAAGACAAAAATCACATAATCACCTCAATAGATGCAGAAAAAGCTTTTGACAAAGTCCAGCACCTTTTCATGATAAAAACCTTACAGAAAATTGGAATAGATGGTCTTTATCTCAATCTGATAAAAGCTATCTATGACAAACCAACAGCCAGTATTATACTAAATGGACAAAAAATGAAAGCCTTCCCTCTAAAATAAGGAACAAGACAAGGATGTCCACTGTCCCCACTCTTATTCAACATAGTTCTGGAAACTTTAGCCAGAGCAATTAGACAAGAGAAAGAAATAAAAGGAATAATGATTAGAAAGGAAGAAGTTAAATTATCATTATTTGCAGATGACATGATACTCTACACAGAAGACCCCAAAAACTCCACTAAAAAACTGCTAGATTTAATAAGCAAATTCAGTAGTGTAGCTGAATACAAAGTCAATACTCAAAAATCAATAGCCTTTCTGTACACAAATAACAAACTTACTGAAAGAGAAATTAGGGAAACAATACCTTTCACAATAACATCCAAAAAAATGAAATACCTAGGAATCAACCTCACAAAGGATGTAAAAGACCTCTACACTGAAAACTACAGTACTCTGAAAAAGGAGATTGAAGAGGATATCAGAAAATGGAAAGATATCCCTTGCTCCTGGATAGGAAGAACCAATATAGTGAAAATGGCCATACTTTCAAAATTGTTATACAGATTTAATGCAATTCCAATCAAAATTCCAACAGCATATCTCACAGAATTAGAGAAAACAATCCTAAAATTCATTTGGAATCAGAAGAGACCTAGAATAGCAAAGGCAATTCTGGGCAACAAAGGCAAGGCAGGGGGCATCACAATCCCCGACTTGAAATTATACTATAAAGCTACTGTGATAAAAACAGTGTGGTACTGGCAAAAAAACAGACCTGAAGATCAATGGAACAGATTAGAAGATGCTGAAACAACCCCAGACATACTAAGCCACCTTATCTTTGACAAAGGTGCCAAACACATTCACTGGAAGAAAGATAGCCTCTTTAATAAATGGTGCTGGAAAAACTGGCTCTACACATGCCGAAGATTAAAACTAGACCCATATCTTTCACCGTGCACTAAACTAAATTCAAAATGGATCAGAGATCTAAATATTAAAACAGAAACATTAAATCTGCTGGAAGGTAGGATAGGTAAAACACTTGAAGACATTGGTGTAGGCAAAGACTTTATGAATAAAACCTCAACCGCACAGGAACTATCACAAAGAATCAACAACTGGGATCTTGTCTTATTAAAAAGCTTTTGCACAGCAAGAGAAACCACCAACGGAGTGAAGAGACAACCCACAACGTGGGAAAAAATGTTTGCCAGCTGTTCCTCAGACAAAGGATTACTTTCGAGAACATACAAAGAACTCAAAAAAATCAGACCTCCCAAATTTAAAGACCCACTCCAAAAATGGGCATCTGAGATGAATACACATTTCTCAGATGAAGAAATACTAATGGCAAATAAATATACAAAAAAATGTGCAACATCACTAGTCCTTCGAGAGATGCAAATTAAAACAACACTGAGATACCATCTCACCCCAGAAAGAATGGCTATTATTAAGAAATCAACTAATAACAAATGCTGGAGGGGCTGAGGGGCAAAAGGAACCCTTCTTCACTGTTGGTGGGAGTGTCGACTGGTACAGCCACTGTGGAAATCAGTGTGGAGATTCCTCAAAAAACTAGGGTTGGAGGTCCCATTTGACCCAGCTACTCCCCTTCTGGGCATCTTCCCAGAAGAATTAAAAACATCGTACCACAGCAATATATGTGCACCCATGTTTATAGCAGCACAATTTATAATAGCCAGATCTTGGAAACAACCCAAATGCCCATCAACTGAGGAGTGGATAAGAAAGATGTAGGATAAACTGCAGAGTTTTATAGGTAAATGGATGCAACTTGACAAAATACTCATAAGTGAAATAAACCAGACACACATGTGTAAGCATCGTATTGTCTCTCTAGTATGAGAAACTGAAAGAGTAAATAAGATCCAAAATATACAATAGACATGGTGAATCAAAAAGAAACTGGTCAAAAGGAAAGAGAGACTGGAATAGGGGAATAGGGAAAAGAAAGAAGGGAATGGAAAAAAAAATTGTGCATATATATAAGATGGTTAAGATAGATACACTACCAATTTTACTTAGTTCATTGAAGAGTAAGGTTTGTGCCAATGTTTGGACAATTGAATGCTAACATCTGGTATCCTGAATAACTAACTTAAGGATAATAATACATAATGCATTAACAATTGTTACCCTCCTGTTATGTTGTTTTGAAAATTTGTTCTTTTTTGATTTGCTTTGTTTTTTCTTCTCTTTAAAATAAAAAAAAAAAAGTAAACCTATTAGAATTATAACAGGGCCGGTGAGATGGCTCAGCGGTTTAAGCGCCTGCCCGGCAAGCGCGAGGGCCCGAGTTCGACTCCCGGAACCCACATACGAAAAAGGGGTCGGTGATATCGCTCAGCGGCACGGGCACCTGCTGGCGCGCGAGGTCCTGAGGTCAACCCCCCGGTACCCACAAAAAAAAAAAAAAAAAAAAGAATTATAACAGATTTCTCAACACAAATGTTAAAGGCCAAAAGTGCTTACAGTGAAGTGCTTCAAACCCTAAAAGAAAACAACTACTAAGACTGATACATACTGCAAAACTACCATTTAAAAATGATAGAGAAATAAGGCCTTCCCATGACAAAAAGCACATTAAGAAATTCATGACCAACAAACCATCGCTCCAAAAAAAATTTTCAAGGATAGCCTAGACAGAGACAATGAAGCCAACATACTAAAACGTCTAATAGCACAAATACACCAGGCAAGGTGAACAGTTAAGCAGAAGGGAAAAAAATCAGCAACAGGAAAATAATGCAATGACAGGAATAAGTCAACACTTTTCAGTATTAATTCTCAATGTGAATGGTCTCAAATCCCCAATCAAGACACAGATTGGCCAACTGGATCAGAAAACCCAACGGCATGCTATATATAAGAAACACATTTAATCCAAAAAAAAAAAAAAAATTCAGCCTAAAAGTCAAAGGATGGAAAACAATATTCCATGCAATGGGACCCTAATAAAAATAGGTAAAACTCTTGAAGACACAGGCACAGGTAAAGACTTTCTAGAAAGAATCCCAATTGCCCAAGAAATAGTATCAGGAATGAATACATGGGATCATATAAAATTAAAAATCTTCTGCACAACAAAAGAAACAACTACAGAATGAAGAGACAACGGACAGGATGGGAAAAAAAAAATCTGCCAGCTTTTCCTGGGACAGAGGATTAATATCCAGAATATATAAAGAACTCAAAAAATTAGGCAACCCAAAATTAAAAAAAACTTAAAAATAGGCAACTAAAATGAACACACTTCTCAGAAGAAATACAAATGGCCAACAAACACGTGAAAAAATGTTTAACATCTCTGGCCACTCAAGAAATGCAAATTAAAACAACACTTTGATTCCATCTTACTCCTCAAAGAATGGCTATAATCAAGATATCAAATAATAACAAATGCTGGCAAGGCTGTGGGGGGAAAATGAAGCCCTTCTACATCGTTGGTGGGCATGTAAACTAATACAACCACTAAAGCCTAAAACTAGACATTCCATTCAACCCAGCCACTCCTCTTCTAGGTATCTTCCCAAAAGTATCAAAGACATCATATTATGGTGATACATGCATACCCATATTTGTAGCAGCACAATTCCTAATAGCTAAATCTCGGAAGTAGCCCATATGCCCATCAACAGATGAATGGATAAAGAAACTGTGGTATTTACATACAATAAAGTACTGCTCTGTCCTAAAGAAGGATAAATTTGAGTCATTTGTAGGAAAATGGATGCACTTTGAGACCATAATGTTAAGTGAAATAAATCAGACACTCAAGTTTAATATCACATGGTTTCTCTTGTAAGAGAAACCCAAAATATAAATAAAAAGCAAAATACAAGATACATAATAGAAAACAGGGAGACAGATTTTTGCAAAAGGGAAAGGGACACCAAGAGAGGGAATGGAAGGGAGGAGAAGGCGATGAAAACGAATTAACATGTGTTATGTACATGTACCAACTCCCCACAAGGAATGTAATCATTATGTGCTACAAACATGTACTAATAAAAAATAAAAATTAAAAAAAGAAACTAAAAGGAAGATAATGTAACAAAAGCTATAGTTTTCAAATAATAATGAGACGTAAATCAGATAATAGCAATGAAGATGAATAATAAACAGAATAATCAGTGGGAGAAAATAAAGTGTCATAATAGTCCAGCTATTCTGAGGAACCTGAGCATAAAAGCAGAATAAAGTGCTTTAGGATCTATCATGGTTTATATTTTATAAATCAAGAAAAAGGAAGACATCAATTTTTAAGCTATACTACAAGGGAAACAATTTAATACAGGACACATAATTTATAGGATTATTTTATAACAGCCACCTAAAGAATCAAGTACAAAAGAGTGCAGGAAATGAGTCCACACACTAAAGACCCAAAGAATCCAGCTGAGGGCCTGGATCCCACAGCAATGTCCTGCATGAGTGCAGCTAAAGACCTATAGCCCATTACAATGTCCCCCACGAGTCCAGCTGGAGGACTAGAGCCCACGACAATGTCTCACGTAAGTCTGTTTCATGGATCTGCGCTGAGAAGGCCCACAGGTCAGTGCTGGAAGCTAGAAAGTCTATGCCAGCGGGATGAAGAATCTGTGCCAGCAGGCTGAGGGATCTGCACTGGAGCCAGGAAGCAATGCTCAAGGTAAGGACCAGAACTCCCCCGAAAAGTACCACAGCCATCCTCAGCGACAGCGAGGTCCCGAGCTCCTCCGACAATGAGAACAGCCAAGTTCATATCAGGAAAGCCAGTGTGACAAGTTTCTCTAGGAGAACAAACAGCACCACCTCTTCCTCTGCAGTTCTCCTTTTTATGTCAGTGGCAACAATCCTCCACACCCAGCACCATGATGATTCAGTTCAGCTGGGTCTTACAAGTTGACCACCAGTTGTCAATCCAAAGCACCACTCTCATCACTTTTATTCAATATAGTACTATAAAGTTTAGCCTCGGCAATTATTCAAGGGAAAGAAATAAAAGGGATACAAACCAGAGAGGAAAAAGTCAAATTATTCCTGTTTGCTGATGATATTATTCTATACTTAGAAAATCCTAAAGATCCCACCAATACACTCTTGGAACTGAAACAAATTCAGTAAAGCAGCAGGATATAAATATAGAAAAATCAGTAGCTTTTCTATAATGAACTTGTTGAATAAGAAAGCACATAACCAATCCCATTCACAAAAGCCTCAAAAAAAGTAAAATACCTAGAAATAAACATAAAGAGAAAAAGGACCTTTACAATGAAAATCACAAAACACTGATGAAAGAAATCGAAGACAACAAAGGTCAACAGGCCTCCTGTGTTCATGGATTGGGAGAATTAATATTGCTAAACTGGCCATACTACCCAAAGTGATCTACAGATTCAATGCAATCCCCAGCAAACTACTAATTACTTTCTTCACAGAACAATTTTAAAAAACCCTAAAATACATATAGTAGCACAAAATACCCCAAATAGCCAAAGCAATCCTGAGCAAAAAGAGCAATAACAACACACGATTTCAAAATATACTACTGAGCCATATTAAAAACAAAACAAGGGGGCCGGTGAGACGGCTCAGCGGCTTAAGCGCCTGCCTTGCAAGCGCGAAGGCCCGAGTTCGACTCCCGGAACCCACATACGAAAAAGGGGCCGGTGATATCACTCAGCGGCACGGGTGCCTGTTGGCGCGTGAGGTCCTGAGGTCGTCCCCCCGGTACCCACAAAAAAAAAAAAAAAAAAAAAAAAAAAAAAAAACAAGGGCCAGGGATATAGCTCAGCAGCACAGCACTTGCCTGGCAAGCACAAGGTCATGAGTTCAATTCCCAGTACCAAAAACAAAACAAAAACATGGTGTTGGCATAAAAAGAGCCAGGAAGACCAAAAGAACTGAATGGAGGAACCAGAAATAATTCCATGCATCTATAGCTAATGATGCTAGGCAAAGGAGTCACAAACATAAATTGGAGAAAAAAACACCCTCTTCAATTCAACAAACAGTGTTGGGAAAACTGGTCATCAACATGTAGAAGATCGAAACTAAATACCTATCTTTTATCTGTACAAAATAAACTCAAAATGAATCAAAGACCTGAAACTTTTAAATTAGGAAAAAACATGTGGGAACCACAAAGATAATGACACAAGCAATGTTTTCCTGAATAAGACTCAGAAAAAAGAAGCAAGAATTGATGAATGAGATTACATCAAATTAAAAAGCTTCTGCAGGCAGACATGGTAGCTCACACCTACAATCCCAGCACTCTGGGAAGCTGATGCCGGAGGACCACAAATTCAAGCCCAGCCTGGGAAATTTAGCAACTTAGCAAGCCCAGTCTAAAAATTTAAAAAAATAATAATAAAAGGAACTGGAGACATTGCTCTTAGGTTCAATCCCCAGTACCACAAAAATAAATACATAAATAAAAATTATAAAAATAAAAAAGCTTCCACGCAGCAACATGAATGATAAACAGAGTGAAGAGATAACCTACAGAGTGGGAGAAGATATGTACCGGCTATTCCTATGACAAAGGATTAATATCCAGAATACGTTAAAAAGTTAACAAGAAAATAAGTAATCCAATCTAAAATGTGCACATGACCTTAACAGACACCTCGAAAGAAAAAATACAAATTGCTAACAAATACATAATCCACCTATCCCATTCCTGGGTACACATCAGAAGGAAATGAAGTCAGCATACAAAAGAGATACTGGCACACTCATTTACTGTGGCACCATTCACAATAGCTAAGATGTGCAATCAGCCCAGGTGCCCATTAACAGATGAATGGATAAATAAAATATGGTGTATATATACAATGGAGTATTATTCAACTAAAGAAGATTGAAATTATCACATCTGAGTAAAAATTTAAAAAACAAACAAAAGTGTGCAGAGTCTCATGAGACATAATCAAGCAGACCAATATATGTATTACAGAATTCCAAAACAGAAGAGAAACAAAGGCAGTTTACTGAAGGAAAAATAGTCACTACATCCCATAATTGAGGAAAGAAATGCAAGCTTACTGAAACTCATGTTCCTGATAATTTCAAAACAATCTAAACAAAGAAATATAATAAACTGTTGAAAGTCGACACAAAAACAATTTTGAAAACAGCAAGAAAAAACCAACTCAATCCAAAGGAGAATCAATAAAACTATGAGATTTCTCAACAAGAAACATTACAGACCACAAGGCAATAATATGATATACTTAAAAGTGCCAAAAGAAGAAAATTGCCACCTGAAAATACTATATCCACTAAAACTTTCCTTCAAAAATGAAAGACAAGGGCCGGTGAGATGGCTCAGAGGCTTAAGCGCCTGCCCGGCAAGCGCGAGGGCCCGAGTTCGACTCCCGGAACCCACATACGAAAAAGGGGCCGGTGATATCGCTCAGCAGCACGGGCGCCTGCTGGCGCGCGAGGTCCTGAGGTCGACCCCCCGGTACCCACAAAAAAAAAAAAAAAAAAAAAAAATGAAAGAGAAATGCAGGGTGTTGTGCAAACGCCTATGATCAAGAGGTTGAGCCGGTAGGATGGTGAGTTTGAGGACAGCTTGGGCTAGAGTGAAACCCTGTCTCAAAAATGGGTGTGGGGAATTAAGATAATCACTGATAAACCAAAGCTAAAGGAGTTCACTACCACTGACCCAGAAGAAATGCTAAAGGCATTAGATAGCAACTAAAGCCACAGGAAAATATAGTTAGCTGGTAAAAGTAAATATATTGACAAATATGAAAATACATAGTATTGCAACTCTTGTAACTCCATTATTTCTTTTACAAGATTTAAAAGACAACAGTATAAAAAGTAACTATAAATCTATATTAATGTGTCAAAATGTTGCTATAACATCGATAAAATAAAGTGAGGACAGAGCTATAAAAGACCAGTTTTCATAGCAACTGAAAATTGTTAATTTCCTAGAAGTTTTACAGAATTCCCACAATGGTAACCACAAAGACAACCACCACAAAAAAAAAAATATATATATATATATATATTTATATATATATATATTTATTTATATATATATATATTTATATATATATATAAAGGAAAAGGAAAAGAGAAAAGAATCCAAACAACACTACAAAAAGAAATCAACTAAATGCAAAGAAAGGTAAAAAGAGAGGAAAGAAATAAAAACAAAACTATAAAGGAATAAAGAAATTAGTTAAAAAAAACAGGATAAAAAATAGAATAAAAAAATAGGATCAAACAACATGCTGTCTAAAAGATACTTTGGAAATAAGGACAAGCATAGGCTAAAGTGAAAGAATAACAAAAACCACATGATCACCTCAACTAAAACAGAAAAAATATTTTATAAAATCTAACACTGTTTCATGATTAAAAAAAAAAAAAATCCTGCAATCCTACCTATTTGGGAGTCTGAGGCAAGAGGATTTGAAGTTTTAGGCCTACCTATACAACAGAGCACCAGGTCAACATACTGAGGGCCCCATCTCCAAAACAAAACAAAAACAAAAGTCAACAACTAGGAATAGAAGAAAATTACCTCAAAACAAAAGCCACATATGAAAACTCCACATGCTTTTCTCTAAGATTACAAGTAAGGGAAGGCTGCCTCCTCATGCCACTTCTATAATAGAACTGAAAGTTCTAGCTAGATAAAACGGGCAAGAAAAGGAAAAAGGCATACAAATTTAAAGGAAGATGTAAAATTATGTGTTCACAGATGACATGACCCTATATGCAGAACACCTCAAAAGCTACACACACACACACACACACACACACACAACACAGTTAAAGCTAATAAGAGAACTCAATAAAGTTGCAAGATACAAAATCAAAATAGAAAAATCAGTGTATTTTCTGCACACAAGAAAATACCTAAATACCTAACTGCAGATTTTTTTTTAAAGCCCATGTATGCCAGGCATGGTAATATACACCACATAGTGAGTTCAAGGATAGTGTGTACTACATAGCAAGGCCCTGTCACAAAACAAAAAATAAAAATCCCATTTATAATACCATCAAAAGTAAATACCTAGGGCCGGTGATATAGCTGAGCGGCATAAGCACCTGCCTGGCAAGCTCGAGGTCCTGAGTTCGACTCCCGGTACCCACATATAAAAAAAAAGTAAATACCTAAAGATGAATTTAACCAAAAACTGTGTATCCTGAAAACTGTAAAACTGTCATTAAAGAAACTGAGTGAGACACAAATGTTCCAGGTTCATGGATTGGAAGTATTATTATTAAAATGCCCATACTATCCAAAGCAATACAGAGTCAATGCAATCCCTATCAAAATTCCAATGGTATTCTTCACAGAAATAGAAAAAAGTCTAAAACTCATATGGAGCAACAAAATACCCCAAATAGCCAAAGCAATTCTGAAAAAGAAAAGTAAAGATGGAGGCATCATGCTTCCTGATTTAAAATTATATTACAGAACTATACTAATCAAAACAGTTTGGTACTGGCATAAAAAACAAATACACTGACTAACGGAACCAGAGAGCCCAGAAATAAGCCCAAATATATACAGTCAACTAATTTTCAACAAGGACACACCAAGAAGAAATGATGCAAAGAAAGCAGGATTTCCCACATGTAAAACAATAAAACTTGACCCTTTTAACACACACACACACACACACACACACACACATCAACTCAAAAAAGGACAAAAAAACCTAAAGCCATAAAACTACAAAAAGGAAAAACAGGGAGGAAACTCCTTTATATTGGTCTTGGCAATGTGTTTTTGGATATCACACCAAAAGCTTAGAGTACAAAAGTAAAAATAAATGGGACTAAATCAAACCAAAAAGCTTCTGCATAGCAAAGGAAACAATCAACAAAATGAAGATACTACCAAATGGAGGAAAATATCCACAAACAATATATCTGATATAGATTAATATTCAAAATATCTAAAGAATTCATACAACTCAATAACAAAAACAAATATGATTTTTTTTTTTTTTTGTGGGTACCAGGGGTCGACCTCAGGACCTCACGCGCCAGCAGGCACCCATGCCACTGAGCGATATCACTGGCCCCTTTTTTCGTATGTGTGATCCGGGAGTCGAACTTGGGACCTCGCGCTTGCCAGGCAGGCGCTTATGCCACTGAGCTATCTCACCGGCCCTACTTATCCATTTTAAAATCATATTTGTTGGGGCCGGTGAGGTGGCTCAGCAGCCCTATTTATCCATTTTAAAATCATATTTGTTGGGGCCGGTGAGGTGGCTCAGCAGCGTAAGCGCCTGCCTGGCAAGCGCGAGGGCCCGAGTTCGACTCCCGGATCCCACATACGAAAAAAGGGGCCGGTGATATCGCTCAGTGGCATGGGCGCCTGCTGGCGCGCGAGGTCCTGAGGTCGACCCCTGGTACCCACAAAAAAATAAAATAAAATAAAATAAAATAAAATAAAATAAAATAAAATAAAATAAAATGGATAAATAACAAGTGCAGGTCCAAACACCTGTAATGCCAGCTACTCAGGAGGCTGAAGCAGGAAGATCACATTATTGAGGCTGGCCTAAGCAACTTAGCAAGACCTATCTCAAAATAAAAATCAAAAATGGATGGATATATGTAGCTCATTGGTAGAGCCCCCCTGAGTTCAAGCCTCAGTAATGAAAAAAACAAGAAGAGGCCAACCAGTATGTGAAAATCACAATAAGATACTAACTCATATCTGTTAGGATAACTATTATCACAAAAGATAAGAGGAAAGTGTTAGTGAGGGCATGGAGAAAAGGGTATCTTTGTACTGAACTGGTATGACGATTATGGAAGAGTTTAGAGGTTTCTAAAGAACTCAAAAATAGAACTACCATATAATCCAGCAACCCCATTTCTATATATTTATGTATAATGAAGTAAACGAAATTACCATCTCATAAAGATATCTGCACACCCATGTTCAATGGAGCATTACTCACAAAAGCCAAGATATGGAAACAACGAAAGTATCTGTTATTTAATAAATGCATAAAGAAACTGTGAAAGATACTATACTCAGTGGAATATTAATTAGGTTTTTAAAAGGTGATTTTGCCATTGCCACAACATGGGTAAACTGGAGAATATTATGCTAAGTGAAATAAGCCAAACATAAAAAGAAAAATACTGCATGATCTCATTTATATACTATACGGAAACTATTGTTTTTAAAGTCAAATACATGGAGATAGAGAATAAAACAGTAGTCTCCAGGGATGAAAGGTAAGGAAGGAAATGGGGAGATGTACGTCTGCAATAGTTTGAATTTTTTTGAGGAGGGCATTCACACTCAGCTAGACCCCCGCCCTTTATTTTCTGAGATAGGGTGTCACTAAGTCACTAAATTGCCCCAGCTGGACTCGAACTTGTGATCTTCCTGCCTCAGTCCCACAGAGTGCTGGGATTACAGACATGTGCCATCACACCCAGCTTAGTTTGGATCTTAAATGTCCTCCAAAGATCCATGTAGTAATGGCTTGCTCCCCAAGGAGGTGCTATTGGGAAGCAGCACAACCCTTAAGAGGAGGGGCCTAGTGGAAGGTCTTTAGGTCACTGTGGGTATGCCCCAAGGGGGATTACTGTACTCCAGTTTCTTCCTCTCCACCTCCCCCTCTCTCTCCCTTCCCTCCCTTCTTCTTCCCTTCCCCCTGTTCTCTCCCCCCCTCCCCCTTCCCCCTCTACTCCACTTTCCCTGCTCTACCACCATAATGTGCTGCCTCACCACTGGGCCAAAATCAACCAGACCAATCAATAGTGGACTGGAAACATGAGCCAAAACAAATTTATTTTATTACAGTGAAAAAAAGCTAACAAAGTTGCAAATACGAAGGATAAACAAGTCTAAAGATCTAATGTACAAGAGATAAACTATCGATGTATTACATTCAGGATTTTTGCTAAAGAGAGTAGTAGATTTAGGTGCTCTTGCCACAAAAAAAAAGAGGTGGTAATTATGTGAGATGGTGGATATACTGACTGGCTTGACTATAACAACCATTTCCCCATGAACATGTATGCAGTACCAAAGTATACAGTATACTAAAAGACAAAAAAGCACAATTGGAAGAGACTTAATAAGCATCAAAACTAGATGCAAATATGTTGGAATTTGAGTTTGGGAAGATGAAAATGGGGCCGGTGAGATGGCTCAGTGGCATAAGCACCTGCCTGGCAAGCGCGAGGTCCTGAGTTCGACTACCGGTACCCACATACGAGAAAAGGGCCGGTGATATCGCTCAGCGGCACGGGCACCTGCTGGCACACGAGGTCCTAAGGTTGACCCCTGGTACCCACACAAAAAAAAAAAAAAGAAAATGTTCTGCAGATGGATTATGGTGATAGTTAAACTACAGTAAATGTACTTAATGCCGTATTAAGTAACTTTTATGTTGCATATATTTTATAACCAAAAAAGGGAAAGAAATCAAGGAGGAAGACATGAGATATCAAACCATGAAGTGACAAGAATTTTAAATGCATATTATTAAGTGAGAGAAATCATTCTGAAAAGACTACATGTACTGTTACAATGCTAACTATATGATAATGCACAGACAAAACTATGCAAACAGTAAAATATCAGTGCTTGTCAGTTTCAGGGAAGGGACAGAAGGATAAGTAAGTAAAATGTAAGGGATTTCTAAGCCACTAAAACAATTCTGTATAATACTGTGATGGTGGACAAATGACATTATTCATTTGTCAAGATCCTTAGAATATATCTGGATGTGGTGGCACACACCTGTAGTCCAAGCACTTTTGGGAGGCTGTAACGGAAAGATCCCATGTTCGAGCCCAGCCTGGGCAACTTAGCAACTTAAGGAGACCCTGTCTCAATATAAAAAATTTTCAAAGGTTTGGAGTATAGCTCAGTGTGAAGGCCCTAGGTTCAATCCCCAGTACTGCAAAAAAAAAAAAAAAAAAAGGAAAGAAAAGAAAAAGTACAAAACAAAGAATAAATCTTAATATAAACTATGTTCTTTAACCAATAATAATGTATCAATATTATTTCACCACTTATAACAAATATCCGGAGTAATGCACTAGGAAAAATGGGGAAGGAAGAAGGGGGTAAACAATTAAATTCTGTACTTTCTACATCATTTTTCTATAAACAAAAAACTATTTCCACTTCCAAAAAAACTGGACTACCCAGGCATGGCGGCACACACCTGTAATCCCAGCACTCAGAAGGCTAAGGCAGGAGGATCTCCGTGAGTTCAAGGCCAGCCCAGGCTAAATAAGGGAGTTCAAGGCCAGCCTGAACTACATAGCGAGACCCTGTCTCAAAAAATTAAAATTAAAATTAAAAACTGGATTAATTTTTTAAAAGGATAGGATATCTGAAAAAAGACTACCAAGGAAATATGAGATGTGAACAACACTATAAACAAACTAGACCAAACTATCCTAGAGCGGTGTAACATCCATTCTTTTTAAATACACATGAAACATTCCCCAAGCCAGGTATTATACTAAGCCATAAATATATATTGTTAAATAACTGAAATTATATTCTCATATCAAAATAGAATGAAATTAGAAATCAGTAACAGAGGAATTGGGGAAACTCACAAATATGTGGAAATTAAAAGACTCCTACATAACAAATGGGTCAAAAATGAAATCACAGGAAAAATTTCTGTTTTTTGAGATGATAAAAAATACCACATTACAAATCTTACAAGATGCAGCTAATTAATACACAAAGCAAAATGTACAGCTATAAACATGTATGTTACAAATAGAATAAAGATTAATTACTTAGCCTTCCACTTTAAATTAGAAAAGAAAAACTAAACATAAGCAAAGAGAAGGAAAGAAATAAAAACTAAAATGAAAATAAATAGAAAATAGTAAAACTAAATCAAACCAAATTAGTCTTTGGAAATATCATTAAAAAACCTTTAGTGGGTTTGAAAATCTTTACTTTTGCCAAGAAAAAAAAAAAAAGAGTCCTCAAATTACTAAATCAGAAATGAAATAAGAGATGTCACTACCAACCTTACATTTCTAAAAATTAATACTGTTATGGCTTGTATCTAGATGTCCCACACAAAGCCTCATGCAGTCACAGGTGAAGAGTTTTGAAGGTAGCTGGATTAGGGTGTTTGAATATGGATTAAGGTTGTGGATAACAGAAGCTACACACGGGGCATGGGTGGCACCAGTCAATAGGCTTGTAGCCTGGATGGAATATAGATGGACAGAAAGAAGGCAGGCTTGCTGCTGCTGTTTGCTGCTATGCTCTACCAGAATAAGCCATTTCTTCATCTTTGGGCATCAGGTATTTTGTCCCAGCAACAAGAAAAGTAACTAAGACAACTTCTAAAAAAACTGCATGTCACTTCAAAGAATCAACAACTGGGATCTCATCTTATTAAAAAGTTTCTGCGCATCAAAAGAAATCACCAACACAGTGAAAAGAAAACCCACAGAGTAGGAAAGAATTTTAGCCAACTGTCCCTCAGACAAAGGACTTCTATCTAGAACATATAAAGAATTGAAAAAAAAACAGGCCCCCCAAATTCAAAGACCCAATCCCAAAATGGGCATATACACTTCTCAGATGAAGAAATACAAATGGCAAATAAATATACAAAAAAATGTGCAGCATCACTAGTCCTTCGAGAGATGCAAATTAAAACAACACTGAGAGGGCCGGTGAGATAGCTCAGCGGCATAAGTGCCTGCCTGGCAAGCACGAGGTCCTGAGTTCAACTCCCAGAACACACATAAAGGAAAAAAGGGGCCAGTGATATTGCTCAGTGGCACAAGCGCTTGCTGTCAAGCGTGAGGTCCTGAAGTCGACTCCCGGTACCCACATTAAAAAAATAAATAAATAAATAAATAAAATAAAATAAAACAACACTGAGATTCCATCTCACCCCGGAAAGAATGGCTATCATCAAGAAATCAACCAATAACAAATGCTGGTGGGACTGTGGGGAAAAAGGAACCCTTCTCCACTGTTGGTGGGAGTGTAGACTGGTACAACCACTCTGGAAATCAATGTGGAGATTCCTCAAAAAACTAGGATTTGAGGGCCCATTCAACCAGACTACTCCCCTTCTGGGTATTTTCTCAGAAGAATCAAAAAAATCATACCACAGCGATATATGTGCACCCATGTTTATAGCAGCACAATCTATAATAGCTAAATCTTGGAAACAACCCAAATGCCCATCAACTGAGGAATGGATAAAAAAAAAATGTGGTCTTTTTATACAATGGAGTACTACTCAGCTATAAAGATAAACTCAAGGCTTTTATAGGTAAATGGATGCAACTAGAGACCATACTCATAAATGAAATAAATCAAACTCGCATGTGTAAACATCGTATTGTCTCCCTGGTATAAGAAACTGAAGGAGTAACTAAGATCCAAAATCTACAATAGATATTGTGAACAGGAAAGAAACTGCTCAAAAGGAAAGAACAACTGGGATGGGGGAAAGGAGTAAAGAAGGAAGGGAAAAGAAAAAAAAGAAAAAAAAATATATATATACACATACACACAAGATAGCTAAGATAATTACACTACTAATTTTAGTTCGTTGAGAAGAACGGTATGTGCTTATATTGTTTGGTAAATTTTGCATGCCTATATCTTGTAATCTGAGCAACTACTTTGAAGATAACAATACGCAATATATTAACCATTGTTAATTTCCTATTATCTTTTTGAAATTCTGAAACATTGTTTCTATTTTTCTCTTTAAAAAAAATGCTTGTCGACAAACTTGATAATTTAAAGAAAATGGACAAACACCTAAAAAACCATAAATTATTGAAAATGATTGAATATGGAAAATTCTAATATACCTATAGCAAGAAAATAAAGCAATTTAAAAGTAAAAATATTTCACAAAAGGAAAAGCACAGACCCATATGGTGTAATCGAGCAAATTTGCAAAGAATTAACACCAGTCCTTCAATTCTAAAATATTCCAAAAACAGAAGGAACACTTTCAACTCATTTTATAAGGTCAGTATTACTTTGATAAGCAAACCAGACAAAGATATCACAAGGAAACTACAGAGCAATATCTTGTATAAATATATATGTAAAAATGAAACAAAGTACTAGTACCATGGTTCAAATCTAAAATGTCCCCAAAAAGTCTCATGTCTTCAGAGTGGGGCTTTTGGAAGGTGACTGGATCATGGGGGCACCATACTCATCAGTAGATTAAATCACTGATGAATTCATAGCTGAATATCCTGTTAGGAGGTGGTACCCAGTTAGAAGTGGTGGGTTACTGGACGTGTACCTTTGGGAGGTTGGAAGGTTGGAAGGTAGGTAGGTAGGTAGGTAGGTAGGTAGACAGGTAGACAGGAAGGTAGACAGACAGACTGATTGACTGACTGACACAGATATCTGGCTCTCCGTGCTCTCTCTGCTTCCTGATCCCCATTAAGTGAGCAACCTGGCCCCACCATACACTTCCACCATGTTTGTGCCTTGGAGACAGCCAACCATGGACTGAAACCTCTGAAACAGTGAGCCAAAATAAACTTCTCCTCCCTTAAGTTGCAGGTGTCAAGTATTTTATCTCAGCTACAAAGAAGTGACTAATACATCTAGCAAACTAACAGACACTCCTATGTCCAGCAACATATAAAATATTAAATGGAGTTATCCTCAGAATAGAAGGTTGGTTTAACAACCTATTGTCAATCAATGTAAAAAAAAAAATTAACAGAATAAACAAAAATCATAATAAAAACACTCAACAAACTAGAATTACAAACAAACTCTGAGCAATACAATTAGGGCATCTATGAAAAACCTACCACATCATACTCAAGGAGAAATGACCAGATGCTTTATCCCTGAAATCAGGAACAAGACAAGGACATCTACTCTCACTACTATTCTACACTATACTGGAGGTTCTATCCAGGGCAATTAGGCAAGAAAACACAGGCATCCAAATAGGAAAAAAAGAACGGAACTATATGTATTCACATATGACATGGTCTTCTTAAAAAAAAAAATCTGAGGGAATGCTCTAAAAATATATTAGAATTAATATAATAATTCAGAAGACATACAAAATATCACTATATAAAAATCAATTGTTTTTATACACTTGAATAATCAAAAATAAAATTAAGAAAAATAATTCCATTTAGGATACAGCAAAAAGAATAAAATACTTAGAATTTAAGAAAGTGATTTTTTTGGGCTGGGGACATAGCCCAGCGGCACAGCACCTGCCAGGCAAGTGTGAGGTCATGAGTTCAATTCCCAGTACCAAAAAAAAAAAAAAAAAAGTGATTTTTATTTCTAATTGTCAATACAGTCATCCTTAAACTGAATTTGTACTATTGCATTCATGTAGCTATCTTGCTTTTCACTGCAGCAGTGTTTATTAGTTCAAAATGATTTACTTGCTTCTAGGGAGTAAAGCCTTTTTATTAAAAGAGTGCCCCTCACAATTATAGGAGGTCTTGAGAAAATGGTAAGTTAACGTCTTAGGAATGAAATGAGAATTGGATCATAAAGACAGGCACTGAGGACTCAGACACTACAATTTAAAGAAATAATGAGTTATATTTAAAAAACTGATTTCCTAATCTTTCTTTATATGCAGACTTCATACGGCTTTTGCCCTTTTTATTGCTTTTAGATATTCCCAGTAGGTGTTGCCCAGTTTCTTCCTGTCTCCCTTCATGTCCTCTGTACCTGGTCTGCCATTCGTTACCCTGTCGTCTATCTCCCAGGAAAACCGTCACGCATGGTAGTTTGTGATATGCTTTCATTCTCATTTCATCTTTAGAGAAACTTAGAGGGCAGCTGGACCTTCTCTTTTCCATCTCCTAGCCCCTCTCCTCTGCAATAACAAGAAGGCATCAAGGGGCAAGCATAAAGCAGCTAGCCATGGATGGAAGACATGAACGTTTGATCGCAGTTAGACTACAACTAAAGATGCTCCCAGAAATAGTGTAAGGAAAGTTTAGGTCACTTCATCAGAATCCGAAGTACTAGCCAGGCATAGTGGCACAAGGCTGAAATCCCAGGACTCAGCAGCCAGAGGCAGGAGGACTGTCATGAGTTCAAGGCTAGCCTGAATTACAGAGACCCTGTCTCAAAAACCAAAGAAAAAGAATCTGAAGTACTCACAAAGTACCCAACTGCCTCCTCCCCCAGACCTGCACCTTGGCTCCCTAACCAGCTCAGGTGGCATGGAAAACCCAGTCTGCCTGCTTTATACCTGGTGCTCCCTTGAAAAAGAACCTGCCCCTCACTTGTAGGCTCAGAATCTTGTCCATGGACCAGCAGGATGTAGGTACTGCTCTGTGGCTAGGCCACTTGTTAGAATGCCCAAACTGGTAAGTAACTCTAGTGTCATTCTGGGCTCAAGGTGGTTGGCACTTCACCTGAAGGGAAGTCACATCCCCACAGCAACTTCTTTCTTCTTTAACCACTCTGGTCTTTTCCAAGCCAAATTACGGCCCAGCTTTTGTTTTCCCATTTTAATTTCCTCCTTTTTCACTTTCCTTTTTTGTGCTTAATTTATTAAAGTATTTCTCATATACTTAATTTTCATAAACTATAAAAAATTACTAGTCTTGCGGGATAATCTTAAATGGAGTAGAAAGGTCTGAGAGTGGAATGGGGAAAAGGAAAGATATTTTGATATAAAGAAAGGAGCTTTGGGTGTGTTATTGTATTTTTCTGAGCATACAAAGGGTAGGTGTTGAGAAGTGTCTATAGATTAATTCCTGAACAGGTGTCAGTAAATGCAGCACTGTATTAACAGCCAAGTTTGGCTCTTATAAAGGGACATCGGTAGCTGCTGCAGGTCTTGTTTGGAAACCTCAAGTACAATTCCTGGTTTTCCTAAGTGTCAGTGTGGGAGACATCTGACCTGTGTTGGTATCTTCCTTTTATCATCGCTGTACCAACTCAAGTCTTTTTTGAAGAAGGGTGCAAAGAGATTGAAAGAGTTATTCAGGAATTTTTTTAAAAAGAAAGAAAAAACATAGAGTAATTCTTCATGACCTCACATTCAACAACAGATTCTTAGAA